>CM029406.1:39457030-44457030 GCA_017139565.1 Luffa aegyptiaca | reverse complement strand
CGATAATATCAAAAGGCTTCAAAATAGCAAAAGTCAGTTCCATACATCTCCATTTTGTGGCCAGTCTTCCTCTATCAAGGTACTCGTTTAGTCTATATTCTTTCTTCTTCTTCTTCTTCTTCTTCTATTTTTGATTATGCTATCAACTATATTGTTGTTCAAGCAAGTTAGAAATTTTTTTAATGTTATTTTGGTTTCTCTGTATTTTTGTTTTGTGTGATCTTCCAATCCAAGGCTATATATTTCATCTTGTAGTAACTCCTTCAGTGTTTCTTCTCTAATCAGGGCGTACAGAAGATTAGTAGTCTTGGTGTCAATCTCAAAGGAGCTGCTTGCGTGAACAATGGTCATTCCAATTTGTGTTCCAATGAAATGAAAAGAAACTTTCCTGCTTTTGCTCTTTCTTTTACTGCTGCACCTACCTTTTTTCTGAGTTTGCATCTCAAGCTGCTTATGGAACAGTGTGTGGCTCATTTAAGTTTGCAACATCACGATTCAGTTGAGCATCCAGAAAATTTTGGTAGATTGACCGTGGACGACATGTATATGGATGACTGTGCTAATAGTCTTAGTACCTCATCAAAGGCATCTGATAGATGGAATTCCTGTGCTCGGTCAGATATAGGGACTGGTCCCTCTGATTGTGAGGATGGAGATTCCTCTCAGTATAAAAGGAGTGGTCTTGCTGTTGCTGAAACTTGTGCAGGGTCCCATGGTTCAGGCAAGGCTAGAAATAATGTCAAGAGGCGGATGCGGCCATTGGGAAATAACAAATCAGAGAAAGCAAAGCCTTTACCTAATGTGGCAAGATCTGATAATGGTTCTGATTCATTTTTGAATGACCTTAGTGTTGAGATTCCATCATTTCAGCCTGTGGATGGGGAGTTGCATAGTACCCAACAGTCTGTGGAGATAGGATGGAATGTGAATGCTGGCATCATTCCCAGCCCTAACCCCACTGCACCACGAAGCACATGGCATCGAAATAGGAATAATGCATCATTTGGATTGGCCTCACATGGATGGTCAGACGGAAAGGATTTTCTCAACAACGGTTTGGGAAATAGGACCAAGAAACCACGAACTCAGGTGTCTTACTTGTTGCCTTTTGGAGGTTTTGATTATAGCTCAAAGAACAGAAACTCTCACCCCAAAGCAATTCCTTACAAGCGAATTAGAAGGGCTAGTGAGAAGAGGTCGGATCTGGCTAGAGGATCCCAAAGAAACTTAGAACTACTATCATGTGATGCCAATGTGTTAATTACACTTGGTGATAGAGGGTGGAGAGAATGTGGGGCAAGGGTGGTATTAGAGGTCTTTGACCATAATGAGTGGAAGCTTGCTGTGAAACTTTCAGGAGTTACCAAATTTTCTTACAAGGCTCATCAGTTTTTGCAACCTGGATCTACAAATCGGTATACACATGCTATGATGTGGAAAGGAGGAAAGGATTGGATCTTGGAGTTTCCAGATAGAAGTCAGTGGGCAATCTTCAAGGAGTTGCATGAGGAGTGTTACAATCGAAACATTAGAGCAGCTTCCGTTAAGAATATTCCAATCCCTGGTGTTTGCTTGATAGAAGAAAATGATGAACATGTAGCAGAAATTGCATTTATGCGGAATCCTTCCAAGTACTTACGGCAGGTAGAAACAGATGTTGAAATGGCTTTGAATCCAAACCGTGTCTTGTATGACATGGATACTGACGATGAGCAGTGGATCAAGGATATTCGAAATTCTTCAGAAGTTGGCATTAGTGGGGAGGCTTCAAGTGAGGTGTTTGAGAAGACGATGGATGCATTTGAGAAGGCTGCATACTCTCAGCAACGGGATGAATTCACAGATGATGAGATAGCAGAGGTGATGAATGAAGCTCTGGTGTCAAGTTTGACAAAAGCAATCTTTGAGTATTGGCAGCAGAAAAGGCAGAGGAAGGGAATGCCTTTAATTCGACACCTTCAGGTAGCTTTTAGGTCTTTAAATTCCTGCATGTTATGAGTTCTCTGCATTTTCTGCTCCTTCCTCGTGCCTCTGCTTGGATAGAAATGATTTTTTTTTTAAAACAATTACTTACTCCCGTGAGAGTTCAAAAATCAAAAAGAGGCAGACTGATATGCCCCTGCATTTATTTCATATAAATCATTCATGACCCTTTTATTCCATCTTTCTTCTTCTCTCTCCTAGGCTTTGTCGATCTCCAGCTTGTTATGCCAATGTTATTTTCTTATTTTGTGAATAATATTACCTGTTTCTATGTGTGTATATATATATATTATAAAATTGACAATACAAAATGAAAATGTATTTTGTGCTTTTTTCAGCCGCCTCTTTGGGAGACCTACCAACAGCAATTAAAAGATTGGGAGTCTAGAGTTAACAAAAACAACACCAATTTCTGCAATGGATATCATGAAAAGGCTGGATCAGTTGAGAAACCGCCGATGTTTGCGTTCTGTTTGAAACCCCGAGGCCTGGAAGTCTCCAATAAAGGCTCTAAGCAAAGGTCACATAGGAAGTTCTCAGTGGCTGGTCATAGCAATTCCATAGCTTATGATCAGGATGGATTGCATGGTTTTGGTAAATTCTACTGTCCATTCTTTACCCAATACGATAATCATCATTGTTTATCCCAAGCAATTTTACGTTGAACTTCTTTGGTAGTTATCGACTCTCTTGACTTGGCTTTACGATTTGATTTGGTTTGTTGTATCAGGTAGAAGATTGAATGGGTTTGCCCTTGGAGATGATAAGATGGCCTATATAGGTCACAACTACGAGCTTTTGGAAGATTCTCCTTTGATTCACACGTCGTCCAGCTTGTTTTCGCCACGACTTGAAGGCGGCATTTTGAGTAATGATGGATTGGAGAGGAATTGTCTACCAAAACTTCACAAGAGTAAGTCCAGAAAATATGGGGCGTTGTCATCTCCTTATGACCCTATGCTGGCATCTTCTTTCAATCAGAGAATGATTGGAAGGAGAGATGGGTTAAATAGGTGGAACAATGGTTATTCTGAGTGGTCAAGCCCGCGACGTTATCCGTTCGATGGATCGCAAAGACAGATCTTCGAACAGTTGGAAGGTCCTGATCTCGACGAGTTCAGGCTCCGTGAGGCATCTGGTGCTGCTCAGCAAGCACGCAATGTGGCTAAGCTCAAGAGAGAAAAGGCCAGGCGGTTGCTATGCAGAGCGGACCTTGCAATTCATAAGGCAGTGGTTGCTATCATGACTGCTGAAGCAATGAAAGCCTCGGAAGACGACTCCAATGGCGATGGATAGAAAAGTGAAGAAGATCCGAATCTCCACACCCACAACTTCCTCCGATCGCTCGAGCTCACCGATTTACATCCAAATGGAAAGCGGATTAGGTTCGACGATTTTGTTAGCGATGGGTTTTGTTTACTTTGTCGACGGTACAGCCCTCTTTTTCTGATATTGTGCAGATTCAATAGCAAACTTCTGACACGACAAACTCGAGCCGTAAGTGATAAGAATTTGTTGCTTCAGCTTCCCAGACCCACAGGAAGGTTTTTTTAGGCCAGCATGATTGAGTGTCCTCTCATTTCAGTGCAAAAACATTGTACTGATCAGGTTTTAGGGGGGTGTATGAAATTTTTTAGGGCATATTTGTACAGTTTTTCCCCCATCTCACCTTGTTCTTTTGTTTCACTTTGCCCCCTAAATCTTCCCCTTTTTCTCTCCTTAACCCTTCAGTTTCTAAAGTGTTCCATCCATCAAAATGAGCATCTAGCTTAAATAATACAACATCTCTTCAATGCCATTGCATATTTCTCTGTAAATAGAAACTCTACTGTTTATGCTATTATTACTACTCTGATGATGCTTCTCAGAGATTTATTTCACAAATTTTTGAGTCAGACAGACAATTATTGATTGTAAATTATTTATTGACATTATAAGCTTCTCAAGTAATGTCATGAATTGCAACACATCTTCAAGTAATATGTTGACCTTTTTTTTTTTTTTTGGCAAGTTGTTTGGGATTTTCTTAAATAATTATTTTGATTTTAATCTTCAGTTTTTAAAAATCAAACTGTGTTTGGTAATAATTTCTTTCTATTTTTAGGGAAATGTTTTAAAATTGAAGTTTGAATTTGTTATCTCTAAAATTTGGTTAATATTTCTAATGCATTTTCTAGAAAAATAGTGAACAAACTGGAGGATTGTTGTTGGATGTGTTTGTTTTTCAGAAATAGAAAATTAATAAGAGACTTTGCCTTTATTTAATAAAAATGTCAAGGGGATGATGGAGATAGCAAGCTTCTGAAGTGAACTAACCAACCATAGGCCAACGTGGATAGCGAGGATTGAATCCAGTTAGGAAAAGACTACCATACCCAATTGGTTGAATAATTTCAAAGGAAAAAGTTGCTTAGGGCAGTAATGGCGAGGAAGTCGAGTAAGATCCGAGATGCATCCGATTCCTTCGAAATTAGGAAGATCAATACTGTCGATGTAAGGTAGTTCGTTCTAGGCCATTCCGGAGAAGTTGGGTGACATCATCACCTCATCACATCAAGATAATGATGAAAGATTCGAAAATTGTGCAAACATATCTTATTTATCTTTATTGCTTTCCTTTAACTTTCTTGTTATGTATTGATTGTATCATAGTGTGTTGTACCTTTTATTTTATTAGATTACGAAGAGATAAGGTTAAGTGGGGTCCTGTCCCACTAGCTTAAAATTCTTACTATAATCTTTACTCCTCAAAAAGAAAGATTCCAAAGAGATAAAATGTCAGTTTGGGGTCCTGTCCTGTTGACCACTCTTGGAATTATTCTTCATGTACTCAATTATTGTCATTGACACGTGTAAAAATCTACCTAGTTATTTGGTATATGTGCCTTGCACAGGATGGACTATATCAAATCTGTATATAATAGCACGAATTCGACCATCAGTGTCATACTAAGATGAAAAAAAATAGAGAACACAACAACTCTCAAACGAATCAACATGCTGCAAGATGTAATTTCAAAGTCAAATGAAATCACCTCTTGCCTCAAAAACTCGACATGTACTTGTGTGATTTCATAGTCAAATCGAACTTCCTTCTACCTCTAAAACTCGATATCTACTCGTCGTTGAGTTACACCTTTGTTTAATTAAAAAAAAAAAGTTGAAAATGATGGTATAGTTTTGTAAATAATTTGTTGCAAGGGGATAATTATGTAAATAGACCTAAGTTACAATCGTTTATAGGGCCAAAAGCTTATCAACCAACCGTTAATAACGGCCTCTTTCCCCTCTCTCTCCGCTTCGCCTTCCCGCCATTGAAGCCCCAACCTACTTTCTCGTATACATGGCTGAACCCAATCCCTTCACTCCTTGTCCCTGCAATTGTTTCGATTCGGCTCGTTTCTCTGTTTCTTATTCTCTTTCGCAATTGCGACCTTCGCCTAGGTTCCTTTTGCGCGCCTCCCCATGCCATTTCGTTCTTAATCTGCATCGTCGATCAGGTATGATTTCCCCATCGCATTTTGTAGTTCTTTCGTTTCAGGAAATCGAGGCATTAATCGGAAGGGGAAGGGAAATTTTGTATGACGAATCGTCCGTAACTTGTTTGGAGGATGTTTTGTTCTGATTGTTATAGAAATCTAGAATGTGTTTTCTTGCTATTTAGAAATATTGTTTTGCCTGTATTCAGATCGATTTAATTGCTTTTGGATTCATGGTTTGCTTGAAATGACGTTTTTCCTTTTGAATTTTTGATGAAGAAGATTTAAGTTTGAAATATGGCAAGTCGCGTCAAGGAAGAAGAGAAAATTGAAAGGACCATACGTAATCTTTTGAAGCTTCCAGAGAACCGAAGATGTATTAACTGCAATAGTCTGGTATGAGAATTCCTTACCCGTTGTGCTACTCCAAAGTTTGGGATCAGAAAACTGTCCCCAAACTTGAGCCAAATAGTCGATCAAACTAATTCATTTGGATTATATGTCTCAGAGTTTCATGTACAATTGGATTTCAATTTGATTTATAATGTTTAATCTCAGTATATCTTTTTAATTATAGTAGAGATCATAGAGGACTAGCAATAAGCAGTGTTATGCAGACAGTTCAGTCAGACATAATCCCAGTATTTTGCAATGCTTCTTGCTACATATTTACTTTCGAGCCAGTAGTCAATCCTACGAGAGCAATATTGGTATTCGTCCACTTCACTTTTCCCAGAGTGTTTGAGTGGTTGAATACGTGACCGCGTGCTATCAAGTTAACAATGCATCTGCTATTTATTACCCTAAATATTCTTTCTAATGAGAGCATTTGTAACTTGAGTCTATTGGGACACTGATTTGTGTCTCTGTACCATCCAGGCCTGACAATCGAGTTTAACATGACTTGGCTATTGATAATCAATTGATACAGACATTTGATTACATTCATAACCCTTCCTTCTGTCCATATTTATGAATTTTATATATGACATTTATACTTGACATTTACATGTATCCTTCAACAGGGACCGCAATATGTCTGTACAACATTCTTGACATTTGTCTGTACAAATTGTAGTGGAGTACAGTAAGTATTGAAATGACTGTTAAATTTATCTGCATATGTGGAAATTCTCGGTTATTTTTATTTTTATAACGAATGTGTATAAATTGAATTTGAAGAGATATTTTTAGAAATTAAAGCAATAGAGATATTTTGCAATTTCTTATCTTGGTTCAACTTCATGACTCTCCAGTCGTGAGTTTACTCACCGAGTAAAGTCAGTGTCGATGGCAAAATTCAAGGCAGAAGAGGTAACTGCTCTTCAAGCAGCGGGAAATGAGGTCAGATGCAGTTCCCTTGATGTTCACTTGTTCTTTCTCATCCATTATTAACATCTCATATGCAACTAACTTTAAGCTGTCATTACATAGAGAGCACGGCAAATATATTTAAAAACATGGGATCCCCAGCGACATTCTTATCCAGAAAACAGGTTATTGAACTCATTATATATTTGTACATGCGGTAATTGGCATATAATTTCATCTAATTTCTATAGTTTCTAGCAGCAATCTCCATCGGCTTCGAGAATTCATCAAGCATGTCTATGTTGATAGGAAATACTCGGGTGAGAGAGGTGTTGATGAGCTCCCAAGGTTGAGACTTGTAAGCTCTCTTCTAATGTGTATTCTCATTTTGGTTAATATTCATTTTTCTTGTTGCTATGCTCGGCCTTCACGAATTTGCAATGCTTTTACTTCCATTAAGCTCATCGATAAAGAAAATGTTTGCATGAGTATGCAGTCCTCTTTCCTACGTTTTTTTAATAAAATTTCATCTCTTGTTTATTTCGTACTTTCATCTTGACATTTTGCATTTGGGAAAGTTCCCTTCTCTCTTAAGCATTTTAAATCTAAAAGCCAACGGTGACTAATAATTCTGTATGCTGGAAACTCAGTAAAATCGGTTCCATATGTTGACAGACTGTTTCATATAATACAGACTGAGAAGGACTCATCCCAAGAAAGGAGAAAGGTTACTCCATATTATGGTGGATTACAGAGCCTGCAAGTTGAAATGCCAAGATCTAGTTCAAAGAGGGAACACGGGAGTTCAATTTTTTACTATGATGAGAGAAGCAGTCCTCGGTATTCAAAAGAAAACTCCAGATCTGGAGGCTATAGGAGAAGCCTCACACGTATTGAGGTTGTAGATGACAGAATCAAAGATGATAGACTTGGAATTCGCAAGCTCTCAAATGGAGATTTCAAGTCAGTTATCCAGTTAACTCGCAGTCAAGAAAATTTAGAGAAGTCTGCTCCTGCAGTAGCATCTGATAATAAAGTTACGACGGGCAAAAATGAACCTACTCGAAGAGTTGAGGAGGATGTTAAAACCAATAAAGGGATGGACGCTGGTGGATCCAATCAGGTTCGTAGCAGATAAAGTTACTGGATACTAGAGTGTTCATGTTCATTCTGATTAGGGGTATTATTAGTTCCGTGATGTCAGTTTTTGCTGTGATATTGTATATTATTGTTCTATATCTTTCGATTCTTTCCTAAAAATTCGATGGAATATGGTTCTTCTATTTATTTAATTATGCTAGTTTATTGGGAGGTCAGAAAATATTGGCGAGTATGCTATTGCAGGATTTCCCTCTTGAGGCTCGATATCCATTTTTCCAAGTTTAATCTCCTTGGAAGCCAAGGATACAGTTGTACCATCTATAGAGCAGATCCTCCTGTTCAAATAAGGTCGCGATGTCCATTGTTCCAAGTGAAACTATGGAGTTAACTTCTTTGTCATTTTATTTATTGGGTCCTTTTTTCTTCCCCATCTTTTTAGCAAAGTACTTGGCATGTTAAAAGTTGCATATTGGAGTTTTTGCTTGCAATTTTTCCAGATCAAGTGTAAAATTAGCTGTTGTTCTTGCATGCAATAAGCCATGCTTAAGATTCCATATTTGATATTTCCGTTGGTTGGCTTTGTTATCTCTTTATACAGAAACTGGCCTGTTAGTATTAGCTTACACTTCATTTTCAAACTGACTTCTCCCGTTATGTTGCATCCTGCCCCTCCCAGAATGTTGTTCGTGTTAATCCCGTGGAAACTAAACGAGACATTGTAGCGAGCCTAATTGATCTTAGTATCAGTTCTGAGCCTTCTGAAGCTACTGCCGCATCACAGACCCAACCGATGCCTTCGTCTAATAATGACAACTGGAACGCCTTTGAGCCATCTTCAACGAAAAATATATCAACAACCCCCAGTGCAAATACTTTGGAAGCATTGCTTTTTGAATTATCGGTACCATCAACTGGAGCTGGTAATAATCTGGCTGATGGACCTGGAAATGCTCCTGCTCCAGCAACTGTTTCTGGAAATACTCTTACACCAGATTTCACTGTGGGGCAGACAGCACTACCAATCAGCGCTGAAGCTTCTGTCGCAGAGTTTAATGAAAACGTAGCGTTGCAAACTTCTAATGCAAGCCCTCCGCAACTCACATCCAATAAGGGTGGTGACATTGCACTAAAAGTTATTAATGGAGAGCAGCTTCCAAGCACGCAGCAAAAACAGACTTTTGATTATCCTTCGGCAGATACTGGTTTAATTTCACAACTGATGGCTCCAGCCGTTGTTCCAAATTTTGAAGTGAGTTTTCGATCTGAAGAAATTAAGCTCAATTCTGCCTTAATTTTCTTAACGTATCGCTTCTTTTGTGGCTGTACACATCTGTATACTGCAGTGGACTTCTTCATCGGAATCAAATGCACAAGGACATTCAAGTGTTTCAGCTGAAAAGATAGATGCCGATTCAAAACCAGCTCAGGGTACCACCAATGGAGTTGGATCCCAACCTCCATCTTCGGAAAAGAGTTCTTTTGGAAGAAAAGAACTTCCTCTGGTAATGAGTTTAAATATCATTCATTCATTACTGATGCTTTTCTTTAATGAAATACATGCTTTTGTTTGCAGGACCTTTTTACCGCAAACTACCCTCAAGTTCCCACCTCACATCCAGGTTGGCAGACCGAAACTCAACGTGCCATGGGTCAGAACTTGCAGTATTATCCTACCCCAGTGGTATATATACATTGAGACAGAGTGATGTTGTTGTGTTGTGTTTCTTTCTTCTCCTATTCTTTTCAAAAATATATCATAGATAATTAATCTATCATCTTCGTTGCAGACTGCAAGACCAACAAACCCATTTGATCTTGATGATGATAAGAGTAGATTTTACTCACAAGTATGAACAGTAATCAGACATTTAAAGATTTTTCTCTTTCCCTTTGTTTCATCCACTAGTAACCTTTTTGCATATGTCTTCTTTGCTTGATCCTCCGTTCCTTTAACTTGTTTCAGACTAATTTAGCAAATATTTCTCATTGAGAAGAGAATTTAGTTATGGATTGGAAAGGAGCAGGCTTTTATCCATTTGTGTATAATGTATTTGTGTGTAGCATTCATGTGCAAATCTTAGGATTCATTATATAAGTGTATATATATACCTGAGATGGATGCAGTTTTCGTTTATGCCATTTAGCCATGAAAGAAGATAGATTAAAATTATTAGTACAGTGCACCTCACTTGCATTGAGTTGCTTTTATCACCTTAGTTGTACACCTGAATTGTTGGCTATTGATTTCCAAATGTGAATGCTTGGAGGCACTTCCGCAGATCTGTGTTGGGACAGAGGTGAAATTTAATTTTTGCTGGCCTAAAATTTTTTGGTATTTGTGCATTAAGGTTCCTGACATTCTTCACGGATTGCTTAGTAGTGTCAATATTACTTGGATAATATTCGAGGCTTCTGTTTTTTTGGTTATCCTAATATAGACGACATAAATTCACTGATACACCTATATAATTGAGCTCTGAAACATTAGATAAATTTTTCCATTGTTTTCCACCATTCAGTTATCACCGCTTAACCGCTATTTTAAGCTGTGAAACATTGGATATAATGCGCTGAACTTTTTTTTTTTCTTTTCTTGCCGCTATCCTATGGTTTTCCCCCTTCCATAGCATACATAATTAGGTTGAGTCATTTGTAGTTATTTAAATTGTGATGTTATTTCCTTCTACACGATCTTTGCAGAGTGCTCCTTCTAGCATGTCCGCTCGTTCTGGCTCTCAGCGTTATAGCTACCAACCCGAATCCCAATATTCAGGTAAGATCATTAATAGTTCTCTTCACACTCACTGTCTCCTTCGGCTGCCGTACTTTCAGTCATCTTCAAATCTTTACCGTTGGACAACTATTAGATGTTTAGTTTTCTGTTTTTGAAATTTATGTCTATCCTCACAAATTCTTTACCATGTTTTCACCTTTTGACTTTTAGTCAAATTCTAAAAACAAAAACAAGTTTTTTAAAAACTATTTTTTTTAGTTTTCAATATTTGATTTGGATTCTAAAAATACTAAATTCATAGGTGGAAATGATGTTTATAAGCTTAATTTTCAGAAACTAAAAACAAAAGACTAGATGATTATCAAACGGGATGGAAAATTAAGGATTCATTTTCTCTTTAAACAAATCTCAGGTATATACGTGGGGCAACAGGCCTATGGGAGTAATCGGTCTTTGAGGTAAATTCTGTTTATGTGAATCTTAAATTACGTTAGGATTACTTTTCTTCTGCCCTGCCTCAGTTCAGCTTTGCTCCCAATATTTGTCTAGTTGGGAAAATTTCTCCTGATTAAGGAGTTTGGCTTCCCAACGATCCTTATGGAAACGAGGTTCAACGATTGAAACTTTGACTTTTAAGTACTATGGGCATTCCATCCTTGAATATTTTGAGAAATTCTATTTCTAATTTTTGGATTATATTTCTATTTAGCTCATGCAATAATAATTTTTTCGTAATAAATGTCATATCTATGCTTTGTTTTATTGATAATAAGGACTAAACAAAATGAACTAAAAAAAAAACGTCACATCAGTATTCAATTGTGCCTTGAACTTCTGTATTTCTATATAGCTCATGTCATTAAATAGTATGTTCACAAATGTCATGCCCATAACTATTAGTTTGTTTAGTTTTTTGCCACATCATGTCGACTTAGTCTCTTGTCGAGAAAATTTTTGTTACTAGAGTAGTAGTTACTCATTTCATACACAGTTAGACATATTAATCAGTCTATCATTGTTTTTTTCGTACCTATATCATTCGTAAATGTTGTTGATATAATTATAAATATTTTTTAACAACATTGCAACACATGGAATGCAAGATTCAAATCTCGACCTCTCAAAGAAGTAGAGATGTCTTAACCATTAAACAACATTCACGTTGAATTAAGAAATTGTTTTTTTTGTTGTCATTGCAGACCACAGGCTGGAGTAGATAATCATGGAGGATCCTCCTTCCCAAGTCCTTTTGGCAACTTCAACACACCGCAGAAGCCGAGTAGCAGATATCCAGCCCCTAACACAAATCCAGTTGCTCCTTCGTTTCGCAATAATCCCTTTGGATAGATAGACTTGACGAAGCTTCTGTACTTGTCAATATCAGGTCATCTCCTTCCCATCTTTTCAAGATGAGTCTGAAAGTTTGTGAGAACTTTCAATCTAAATTATGAGTCTTCTACAAAGTATTAGGATGTGAGTGCTGTAAAATATTCGAGTGCATGTACAGATTCGCCCCGAGATCATATAGAAACTAACCATATGACACTGATTTTATGAGTTGATGTACGCATACTTTATTTTATTTTGAGAATTGCTGATTTTTAAGCGTTGATTCGCAAGTTGAAGATGTAAATCGCTTGATCTCTTTATGGAAGATGAACGTGTTTGTAAGTTTGTAAGTTTTGATTTTTATCGATGAAACGTTTGTTTCTTGTTAAAATAAAAACCGATGTGTATAACTTGTGAAATTTGTCCATTTACCTGTGAAAGGAATGAACTGAAATGAAACTATGCCTTTGCCGGGCATGGGATTTGAACTTCTCAAGTGCACTAGTTTGTAGTTTTTGAAATTTGATTGAACTTTTATGTTTAGTTCAACGACAAATGGGATGCAGAATCGAACTTTTGATATATTGATCAAGAGCACATGCCTCGACCGATTGAGTTGTGTTCAAGTTGGTTAGTTTGTTCTCTTTAAAATTGAATTTCTGGTTAGTTTGTATGATTTGAGGCAAAAAAAATGTAATGTTATAAGATGTTATGACAGTGATCGGAATTCAATATAAACAAAATAGAAAACAAGAAGAACAAACACATATTTACGTGGTTCGCTAACGGTGTGTTAGCTACATCCACAGGTAGAGGGAGAGAGTAGTTTTATTACTCATGAGAAAATCATATACAAATTATAGCGAGACTCCCATACATAGCCATTTGGAGCGCTAGATAACTGACTCAAAGCATATCGTCAACATAAAACTTAGCTATGTAACATAGAGATAACTTCTCTAAAACAATTGTTGAACTAGATTATCGACATGAACATTAGTGAAACCATTCAAACATTATATTGTTGACCAAAAAATGATGACATGTGCTTGAACTAAAAAAAATGGTTAAATATGTACATCTGGTCATTGCATTTTTTGAAGTGTCTAATAGATCTCTAAACTTTGAATTTTGTGTACAATATATTTCTAAACTTAAAAAAAAACATCTAATACGTCCTTAAACTTTTAGTTTTATATTTAATAGATTCATAAATTTTGTTTAATGTCATTCATCTATTTTGTTAAAAAAAAAATGCATATTCAGTTAAAGAACAATAATAATAAAAACAAATAATAAAAAAATAAAAATAAAATGAGAGAATAAAACAAAAATAGCGGGCCTCCCGGGAGAAAAATGGCGGCAGTTCGTTCAGGAACGTCAGCCCACTAAACCCAATATTTCGTGCGAAAAAAACAAACAATTTTCTCCACTTCTTTGCTCCGTTTCCCGATCAAACTTGATCGACACTGCGATTTTTGTCCACAACCATTTACTCTGGTTATCAAACTATGGATTTTGTTCGTGTTTCCCGCCATTGAATTCGCCTTGAAGCTTGAAGGGAGACATTTTGAGAGAACCATTGCGATTTGGTTGCGAGCGCTGTCTGATCGATCATCGCAGCAGCTCAGTTGCTAGATAATGGCAGAACTTCGAACCTTCGAATGGAAAATTCGACTGCCATGCCTGTCCTTCGATGTCGACAAACTATAAGGTGAATCTTCCCTTTTGAAACTCATCTGGGTTCTAGCTCTCTCTTTACTGTAACTGTTATTTGTTCTAAGTAGTATTGATTCGTGGATTTTGTAGTGTATCGCATGGAGTATAAGTTGTTCGATTCAAAATGGCTTTGTTGAGGTTGATCTAGCATTACTTTGCGTGCCTGGTTTATCTGTCTTTACTGTAACTGTTGCTTTGTTCTAAATAGTTTATAATTTGGTGGGTTTCATAGTGTAGCGCATGGAGTGTAATTTGTTAAATTCAAATTGGCTTTGTTGAGCTTGATCTAGCTTTACTCTGCGTGCATGGTTTCGTCTATATTCATACAAGTGATTCTTGTTATCAGCCTGCTGTCTCCAATTTCCAATTTACTTGGTGAAAGAACAGAAAATAGTATCACGTTTCTCCTGAATCAAGCTACTTGCGAATAGAAGGTAAAATCTAGTCCTTTGTTTCAGTCTTTCACTGTGATGTCTTTGCAGTAACTCATGTTCGTGTCATGCCTGTCTTGATGATTAGGCATGTCGATTCTGGATATCAGTTTAATGAACTTTTATTGGATGGAAAATCATGATTGTGGTCGGTTTTGTACACGTATGTCGACAGTTTGTAAAAAATGTAGGTTTCTAACACTGTCTTGTCTTTTATTATTATTTTTTTTTAATTTTCTCGTCAGTGATCTAGAGTGAGCGACTGAACTTTGAAGAGTCAAGAGTGGATGCCTTCTTTGTTTAATTCCTTTATCGATCCCTGAGTAAAACACAGAAAAGAGAGGCAACCTGACTGCTTGTCGCTTTTTTTCTTTTATGATTTTGAAGAAGAAAGAAGGGTCATTCAGCTTCTTATTGTAAGACTTCGTATGAAATTGGACTCATTATTGACCTCTCTAGTTTTGGACCATAGATGCAGAGAATGGAGGACATTCTCAACCTTCCAGTACAAGATCCTCCATGCTTGGAGTTCTCTGCTGCTCACATCAAGTGGGAAAAAGTAGAAGGTGGTCGTCAACGTGGTGCTGATATTGCTCTAGTCCCATTTTCAAGAGTAGAAGATTTCGTAAAAGGAGAATCTTCCAATGCAGAATGCCCTGCTCGCTTTCGCATCGAATCAAGAAGGAAGAGAGCTGCAGGGAGTATCAGTAAACCAAGGATCGATGGTTATCTCGAATATATATTGTATGTTGTTTCTGTATTCTCGACTTCTTTAGATGTCTGAAGATACTGCTTCCCATGTAATCAATCGACCTCTGTGAAACAGTGTATTTAAATACTTCCATTTACCCTTAAATAGCACAACTTACAGACTCAAGTTTGGAGGAAAGGTCATTGTAGAAAAGATCTAAAGTTTCAAATAATCACAATAAGGGTGACGGTGATCTCCCACAATTTTTTGGATATTGCTAGCTGTAATGTTTTATTTTATTTAAGTGATTGACCTCTTATCTACTTAAATATAACACGATCAGGTACTGGTGTTCTTATGGTCCAGAAGATTACCGAGTAAGTGACCTGGGTGTTAGTAGTAGCTCTATCTTCAAACCTGCATCAGGGAAGGGCAGCAGACCAGGAAGACGTCACATGATGAGAGGCTGCCTCTGCCATTTTACTGTTAAGCGCTTATATACACGGCCACTTCTTGCTCTCATCATCTATAACCAAAGAAAGCATGTTGACAGGTCAGGAGCTCCATGCCACGGGATACTTGACCATGATGCTGTTGGGACAAGAGCTATGTATGCTCTAAGAATTTCTGAGGAATTACGTCAAAAGATTATGTCCATGCTGTATGTAGGAATACCTATTGACAATATTGTTCAGCACCATTTAGAGGTTGTACAGGGGCATGGAGGACCCCAAAATCGTGATGATTTTCTTTCTCGTAATGATGTCCGTAACATGGAAAGAGTTATTCGTAATTCTTCGCATGAGCTACATACAAATGATGATTGCAGTGTGAAGATATGGGTGCAACGGCACAAGAAAATCATTTTCTTCTTTCAAGAGAGCAGTGACTATAAGCCTTTTGTCTTGGGCATACAAACAGATTGGCAGCTACAGCAAATGTTGCGTTATGGTCATAATGGCTCTGTTGCTTCCCATTCAACATTTGGATCAATGAAACTACCGGTACTTCCATTTCGATTGTGTCATGTCCTTGTGAATTGTGAGATGACTTCTTATGCTCTCCATGTGGTGTCAATCTGACATCCTTTCGTTTCCATAAAGGAGTTTATTCTGTGCTTGTGGTTAACATAATAAATGAGGAGAATTAGTTTAAAAATTAGAACAATAAAATAAAATGCTCGAGTTTGAGGTTTAATTAGTGCAAGGTAGGGATAAGCATGTTCTTTAACAACTAGGTGAACATTAAATTGTTTCAGTAACATGTTCAAGTAGGCGCCATGTGGTTGTTAAATAGTTATGGTACTCATGAGTTAGATATCTGTCTCTTTATGGCTTGATGAATTAAATGACAAATCCTGCATGATATGTTTAAGAAAGCAATGCTATAGATTTTTTAAGTTGTTTTATGCTTGAATAAAGAGAGCATTTATTTAGTCCCTAATATTTTGACATCTCTTGGCAGTTTCCACTTTTTAGCTTACTTGTTTTTGACTCATCCCAAAATGCCATCCCTGTTGCTTGGATCATTGCATCCTCTTTCGTTGATCAAGACATTCACAAGTGGCTTGGATTGTTAGCTGAAAGACTGCATGCGAAGGATCCCAAATGGAGAATTGATACCTTTTTATTAGATAATCCTTCTTTTGAGGTTTCTACTATAAGGTTAATTCTGGATGTGCCTTCTATAGATGCAGGTTTTAAAACAATCATGTTCGAATGTTAATGTCATGTTTATTTGCAGGGAGGCATTTCAATGTCAGGTTCTATTATGCATATGGTATGTTCGTCGCAGTTGGTTTAGGAATCTTCTTACGTGTTCTGACTTGGATGTGCAAAGAGAGATGTGCAAGCAATTAGGGAAAATTCTATATTGCATGAGGACTGGGCCAGGTTTTGCAGATGCAGTTGAAGAGTTTAAGCAAAGATTTGCCGATCAATGTGTTTTTGTTGATTATTTCACAAGAAGGTGGTTGCCAGACATAGGTAAATTCTTATTGAAGCTGGTTATTGTGAATTCAAGTTAAGCACCAGCAGTTTTTGTTTTAGTTATTCGTGAACTGGAGAGTAAGATAATTTCCAATTTACCTTACGAAGATGCATGCTATAATCTAATCTTTGATATCAAAATATTAAAGATTGATGTTAACATGTGTAAGCCTCGTGCTAATGTGATTTTTTAAAAATTAATCATTCAAGTGATGAGTGCTTGTCATGGGCCATTGTAGAAATGCCGCATTTTGATATCGAATTATTCATCTTAACATGGTTTCATGTCTTGTAGAATGGTGGGTTAATGGTATACGGTCACACCCTGTTTCAACTTTGGAGGCTAATGCTGCAATTGAAGCATATCACATAAGATTAAAATCAAAGATCTCCAAAGAGCAAAGAAATAATTCCTCGCCAAGAGTTGACCGGCTAATCCATACTCTTACAACTCAATTTCACGCCTCATATTGGTTAGACCAATACAGTCTAGAGACTGGATATTTTGGAAATTTAAGAGATAAATCATTCTTAAGTAATGCATGGAACGAGGCATTACACATTCCAGATGTTGATGTTATGCTGAATGAGCCAAATCTTCAGCTTGCAAAAGTAATCTCTCAATCAAAAAGAAATGGCGAATATACAATTTGGAATCCTGGTTCAGAGTTCTCATTCTGTGATTGTTCTCGGTCAAGGATGGGAAATCTCTGTAAACATGTCATCAAAGTTTCATTGTTATGCAAAAGACAGCAAGCTGCAAGGCCATTATTAGCTGCTCAAGTTTACTCGGATCGTGAACAGAACCTTTTGCACAACCCTGCAGATAAATCTATCGTTTTTGACCATGCGATTTTACATTCGCCTTCCATTCACCTAAAAGTAAAAGGCTTGGAGGACTTATCAGATGGTGGCCTGCTCCAGCCTATACTTGCTGATATTAATTCCCAATTAGAAGATAATATTCTCTGTTTTCCACATCACCAGTAATTTTATAGTTTTTAACGAGAACTGTCATATGGGCTTTCTGATCTGAAGACGGAAGTCAGTATTTGAGTTTCTCGGGAGCACGATGCAACCCTCAATATATACGTTCTAATCAGGTGGTGCAAATTTTCTGTAGGTCATGTTATTCTCCAATCTTCATTCAATCATATATTTGCTTCTGAGAACATGTTTTAGATGCTGGTTTTGTATACCTGATTCTAATATTATATATTTTACCTGCCAATTTATATATTAGATTTGGTCCTGCAATTTTCGATGCAAATTTTGTATCAGTTTCATTGTTTAATAATTACTTTATTTATTCAACTTTTGTCAGATAAATTGTGAACAGTTTGACTTGTCCTATCATGCACGGGCAAGTACCAAAATCTGAGCTGTACTGTAAATCCTACGTTTGTCTAGGATCTGCGGGTTTGAAAAAGGTGAAATACAGCTGATTGGGCATTAAGGATGACCACTCTGTTAATGAGGTGATGAAAGGTAGAGAGACAGTTAAGAACTTTCCTCTGTGAATTGGTGGTATATATTGTTGTGAATTTTCCATCTACATTTTTCTGAAGTCCACATTTGGTATTGCATTAAATTTGTTTCTGTTTTGAAAACCTTGTATACGGCTTTAGGCAAATGCTTTGAAATCTGTTCTCTGGAGCATTTGAGAATTTTCGATGGGGAGGCAGGAAAATGGTGGGAAATGCTCGAGTTAGTTAAATTTTATATATGTCTACAAATTGAGTTTAGAAACTACTATCTCTTCGTAATTAATTTAAATTGGGTTGGGGTCCTGTAAAAACTCCTGTGCTGTTCTTCCTTGGTAAGGTTCTGTATGTTTCTTGTTTTTTGAAAAAACCTTATTTGTAGCTGTAGTTTTAGTAGAATTTTCTCCTACTCTTGACTGATTACTTGCTATTCCTTTTCAGCTTTTCTGCAACTTTTTTTGTTTGTTAATGTCATGTCATTAATTAATACTTTTCTTCAATTTAAGGGAAGCTAGCAAAGTCAATCTGTGGCAGGCTTCCAAATTGAAGCCAGCTTGAGAGTTGCCTGATAATGTGTTCCTCATTTTCTCAGGAAGACTGGTTTTAGGAAAGGTTGAAAAATAGATCTGTGCATGTAGAACTTGAAAAGAACAAATTTGTACAAAAAATCAGAATCTGGGAAAGAGCGGATTGGTAGAACCATAATTGTCAACCTCAAAATTAATCCTAGCCTTTTTCTCAATTCTACGCTCTGTGAGTCTCCTATCTCTTAATATCTACTGAAAGCATGAGGATAATTGTAATGGGTGGCAACATGAGGGTAAATAATGGTAAATATAGCAATTTTTAAAAATATTTGCAAATATGGCAAAATTTTTGAATAAATTTTTTATCTTCCTGAATTGCCCCTGCCCCTGATTGGCGCACGCATCTTCTTCTTCCTCGTCAGTTTTTTTTTTTTTTTTTGATAGAAATCTTCTATCACTGATAGAAAGTCTTTCTATCACTGATAGAAAAGCTTTCTATCAGTGATAGAAGATTTATATCATTGATATAAACTTTTTCTATCACTGATAGAATAGAAAAATTGATTGGTGCCCGCATCTTCTTCTTCCTCGTCAATTATATATATATATATATATATATATATATATATATATATATTTTGATCATAGAATAAAGTTTCTATCACTTATATTTCTATCACTGATAGATTATATCAGTGGTAGAAACATTTTCTATCAATGATAGAAAGTTTCTATCACTGATAGAATAAAGTTTCTATCAGTGATAGAAGATTTCTATCACTGATAGAAACTATCAGTGATAGAAAAACTGATTGGCGCGCACATCTTCTTCTTCCTCGTCAATTTTTATATATATATTGATAGAAATTTTCTATGATAGAAAGTCTTTCTATCACTGATAGATTCTATCAGTGGTAGAAAAATTTTCTATCAGTGTAGAAAAGCTTTCTATCACTGATAGAAAAGCTTTCTATCACTGATACTCTATCAGTGATAGAAAGTTTTCTATCAGTGATGGGCATTTTAGTAATTTTACTTTTCAGATGGTGAGATTTTGCTATTTTTGCAAATATTTCTGCAGGCTGCTACTTTTGCAATTAGTTTGGGCCATTTTGCTACTTTTGCAACCGGCCCAAAGCATGAATAACCAGCACTTGGAGAAAAATAATACCGGAAAAAAAGAAGAAGGAAAGAAAGAAAGAAAAGCAAACGAACTACCCCCTCTTGAAACAAGTGTTATACATATGGTATTCCCAACTGGTAGCAACGGGTGATAAGCTGGAGTGATGATGGTGGAGACTGGAGAGGATGGGGAAGGAGATGGTGAAGGTGAAGGTAAAGGAACTGCAAACGGTTTACAAGAAATTGTAATCAACAGGCCTGGACAGAAATACTTTTTGCAAGGTTAATTGCTTTGGCTTAGCTCACTAACCATTTCTGCTGTCATCTAGACTGCCCAAATCCTGACACGTGCTCGCCAGTGAAAAGTTTGTACTGTAAACTAAAATTCTGCAGCTTGAGAAGCTTGCAGACAGCTTATTGTGAGCTGTTCCAAGCTCGACTTTTTCCCGGTCGACTTGGGAAACTTGTCGCCGAGATTATTAAGAAAAGCTCACATCAAATACTATTACATTTCTAGGCAGACCTGTGTTGGGCAAACAAGAACTCAATTTACTGTTAATCACGTTTACTTCATTCTATGTACTTGACATGTTGCCAAAACTTGATGGTAAAACATTCCCTAATCTTGTTGGCCAGAAGTAGAACAATAACAGAAACCGGCGAGTTTTCAAAATTATCAGGCAGTTCAAGAGCATATTGATTATGGTTGATAAAAATGGCATAAAGATCTTTGTCAAAAAGAGATCGATGTGCTCACCATCAAACTTATTGAACTGAAGGCCATGATATTTGTGACTTGGAAAATTAAGGGCAACACGAGGAAATCTCCCTGCAAATCGGTTGTTATTTATTTTAGGCTCAAGAGGAGCAGAACTTTTTCCAAACTGCTTGGAACTTGTAGAGAAGTGCAATATCAGATGGAAGGTGTAGCCCTTCTGGAAGATATCCTGCAAGGCTGCAATGTTTCCTTGGTTTTGATCACTGCCTCCAACAGTTAGGATTTAAGGGTCATCAAGAGCTTTGGAGCAAAAAACACCTGTGTAGTTGCACATATTGCATCCCACCCAATTGGCAGTTGTGTTTAGTTGGTTTAAGATAATGGTTTGCTTTCAAGCTTGTAGGGCAAGTACACAGCCTGTGCAAACAAGTATGAGAAAGGTGGTGAAGAGTATGGTAAAAAATTTTCATTTCATATCACAATTATAAAAATGATCCTGAAATTTTTGTGCTGGAAAAAATGAAAAGAATTTGCAAGTGGCTTCTCTTTTCCTTGCTTCTTAGCTAGGTAGAGGAAAGAGGTGCTAGGAAGAGAATATCTGTGAAGCTGGAAAAACTAATTGGGGGACTGGACTGAGTTTTTGGTAAAGCAGGAAGAAATAGTGCAAAGAGTAGCTAAACCCAACCTAGTCAAAGTCACTCCTGTCGCTTAATTTCATTCTTCCAGTACAGATGGCAGGCTCAAATTTTGCAGGGCACTTGGGACCCTGAGGGAAACGCATTGCACTGTGGGGCTACAGCATTCCTGAGTAAATGGCAGTTGAAGAAAGCTAGGTGTTAATGCATCCGTGTGTCAATGTGGCAACGTCATCTTTGGGTTAGTGACTTCCTTCTACTCTACTGAAGCTCTTCATCTGAATGATTCTCATATCAATTCAATTTTTTGATAATAAATATTGAAATCGACATTATCTGAATTTTTCTGTCATTGTTTATTTTTTTTATTTGTTAAGTTCAACATATGAAAGTGGAGACTCAAACCTTTGAACTTTTGGTGTATATGTCTTAATTAGTTTTTTTTTCTTTTTTCTTGACAATATGTGGGGTGGTGGGTTCAAACACTTTTTTTTTAGTTCAACAATATTTGGGGTGGGGGGATTCAAACCTCTGACCTCTTAGTCGAGGGTACATGCCAATTATCGCTGAGCTATGCTCACTTTGGCAAGGATTCGGACACCTGATCTCTTGGTCAATAGCACATGCTTTATGCTAGTTGATATCTCTTACTGTTATTGTTTTTATAATTCAAGTTTTGGAACATATTTTTTCTTGTTAACTTGTCCTAAAGAGTCAACATGATCACCTTGACTAATTTAATCAAAAGATCGATAATTTTCATCGTGGGTCAAGTTTGAATCTTCATCTCTACTCTACTGGGTAGGTTCTCTCTAGCCCTTGATTAGATTACAATGCTAAAAAAAACTGTACCTTTGTAATTAGGTTGTAAGTTTCAATCCTCTTCTCTACGGTTCCTAGGTTCGAATCTTTGCTCATTCGTCGAATTGTAATTTAAGAAAGAACTGATAATGGAAGAAGATACTATTTATGGATAGCATGTGACTCGAGGGCCCCACAGTTCTTTAACGTTTTAGAAAGTTTTAACCGTTCCTCATGGCTGAGAATAGTAGGACAGTTAGCTTAACTTGTCTCCTCATGACCTTTAGCCATTTTCCATTTCTGTGATCTTTCCTTATAGTATTCCTATTCTTTTCACCCTTCTTTTTGCTTCATTTTTTACCATTTTCTTTTCTGCTTATCTCAAGAACTTTATGGGCTGGAGATTTGATCCAAAAGGCCCTTTGCTTCGAATCTATTGGACGAATTTTTCTTCTGTCCTAAAGTTAAATTCATTCTATTCCCTCTGATCATTTTGTTTTGAATTTATTGATATTTTGAAATGGTATTTCTTAGGTTTTTAAGGGAAAAGTGGGAATTCTTCTTGCTACTCAAGAATACAACTCAGAAAAGCGCGCTTGAACAAGAGTAGTACTAAGTTGGGTGATGACTTGGAAAGTCATCATGTTGCACCCCTTTTCAAAAAATCAAAGTGAACATAGCTCAACCATGTACCCTTGACCAAGAGGTCAAAGGTTCGAAACCTCCCACCTCCAATATTATTGAACTCAAAGGAAAAAAACATTTGTATTAAAATTTGTTTTGGATAGATTGAAATCCATTAGTTCTGAAAACTAGTCGTTATCAACCAAAAAACAAAGACAAAAGATAAACAACTGGGTTACTTCCCCCCTGAAATTAAAAGAATTTATCCATTTCTGATTGATTCCAAAATTTCTCCAAATCTTCCCATGAGATTTAGTTCTTGTACTCAAGGGAGCATAAAGAATCGATGAAAAAAAAGCTGTGTATCTTTTTGGATTATTCGTGCATAGCCACGTCCATAACTCCTAAAAATCTAAGCAATATGTGTACAAAAGTGAATATTTTTATCCATTTTTTTGCTATGAAAATGACATTGATAAAAGAAAAAGTTCAGCATCCATATCCGTATGCTTTTTTTTTTGAACAATCCATATCCGTATGTTAAGCACTCATGTGCTGATTCTGACTAGTGATGGCTGAGTGGGCTTTTAGCAGTCAGGGGACTATTATGTCTTATGTCTTATGTCTTATGTCTTGTCCATGTTTTTCCCCCTATAGTTCTTACAAAGGATAATTGATAATTGTTAATTGTTAATTTCTTTTAAAGAAAAGGATAATTGTAAATTATGCCTAGTTATGAAGTCTACCAGTCTATATTTTATTATATTTTAAAAATAGTTTTGAATCGCCCAGTTATTTATTTTTAGGGGGAAAAAAACCATTTTTTTAGGTTTAGAGTGAATTAATTTTAGGGACATTTGCACATACAGAATAAGAAGAAGAAAAAACATATTGCAGACGTTAAGTTACAAAAATAATCTTTTTATTAGGAGCTATCTAATAGAAATAATTATCAATGTCTTCATTGATAGTTATTGATAGACTTCGATTAATCAGAGTCTATCAGCGATAGACACTGATAGAAAGGATTATGTAGAGTATTGATAGTTCATCGGTGTCTATCACTGATAGTCACGGATAGACTTCGATTAATCGGAGTCTATCAGTGATAGGCATTGATAGACTCTGATTATCATAATCAATCAGTGCTAGACATCGATAGAAAATGATTATACAAAGTTTATCAGCATGATAGTCTATCAGTGTTTATCACCGATAGTCACGGATAGACATTGATAGATATAGATTATCAAAGTCTATCAGTGATAGACACCGATAGAAAGAAATGTACGGAAATTGGTAGAATTCACACAATTTAAAATTAAATAGGGGTAAAATGAGAATTATGAAATTTTATTCCAATAAATTGCATATTTGCTATTATTTTTACGTTGTGCTATATATGCCATTAGAAAAACCCTAATTGGCACCTCATGCAATTTCCTTTAGTTTTAAGGTTAAATTACAAGTTTAGTCCCTAAACTTTCAAGATTGTATCAATTTGGTCTCTTAACTTTAAAAAGTGTCTAATAGATTCTTAAACTTTCAATTTTATGTCAATAGGTCCATGAACTTAAAAAATTTCTAATTAATTAGTCTCTGAACTTTCAATTTCGTGTCTAATAAGTCACTAACATATTCGAAATTTTTAAAAATTAACCGATATTAGATATAAATTTGAATTTTATGCCTATCAGGACCCTAAACTTCCAATTTTGTATCTTGTGGCTGGTGAATTTTAAAAAATGTTTTATAGGTCAAAGACTTATGACACAAAATTTAAAGTTGAGGGACCTATTAAACTCAAAAGTGAAAATTTAAGGACCTACTAGATACTTTTTAAAGTTCAAGGACCTATTGGACACAAAATTGAAAATTTGAGAACTTATTTGACACTTTTGAAAATTTAGGAACCAAATTGACATAACCCTAAAACTTGAGGAACTAAAATTGTGATTGAAACTAATTTTAATTTGAAGCTTTTAGATTTTTTTCCCCCTAAAGTTGAATATTAAATTGGAATAAGTATGCAACCAAATCATTCTCAAAACCATATTAACTTTGCATGAACCAATTGAGGATTTACAACCATGTCACGAGAATACCTTAATTTAACCATAATTCAATAAATTTCACCTATGTATTTGTGACGTAATATGAAATGATTTTTTTTGTGATATATGTTTGTTTTCAATCTTTTCTAGTATAAAAAATGTGGGGTATCGGGATTTGAACTTTCAATTTCGAAGGAGAAATATATATCTTTACCTAATAAATTGGTTTGAATCCTATGTTATATGTTTGGCACTGTAAAATTTGATTGTATCTAATAGATGCATATCAAACTCACATAATTCTAGATTGACTTTTTAATTGTAATTTAAATGAATGAGTATAATACTATAAATTAACTTGATATATTTATTAACTAAATCATAAACATGATACATAAAAAATTTAAAACTAGGCTAAATATATGTTTTAGGCTTTTTTTTTCCAATTTAGTTCATATTGTTTAAAAGTTTCGATTTAGTTCATTATATATTAATAATTTTTAATTTAATCTCTCAACTTTGGTAGATGAAAAATATACATTGTACAACACAATGAAGAAAATTAGATTCAAGTCCTTATATCTTATAGATTCTTTTTAAAATCTTCTTTTAGTTCAACAATATATGGGAGTGGGTGAAGTTTGAACATAACTCGACTAGTTAAGACATATATCAGAGATTCGAACCTTTAGGGTTCGTTTGGTTGGTAATCTGAAAACATGAATTTGAAAACAAGGGATTCAATGAAAACAAAGTTGTATTTCATGTTTTCTGATATGTGTTTGGTAGCCTATTCAGAAATTGGATATGAATTTAAATAATAGTTCAAAATGTGTTTGATAATATATTTATAAACGATAAATTATTTGTAGTTATCAACTATATACTAAGTTGAATATAAAATATTATTAATTAATTTATAAACATGTTATGTGTTATAAATTTATTATTATTATTATTTTACAATATCATATAATTTATAATACATTATATTATTATTTTAATGTCAGCTCAGCAATAATTGGCATGTACCCTCGACCATAAGGTCAGAGGTTCGAATCCCCCCACCCCCAAATGTTGATGTACTAAAAAAAAATCGAAAAAATAAATTGAGTTTATAACATGAAATACTATATTTATTAAATATCTTATCTTTATTAATTTAATTCTGCATTTAAAATTTTGAAATTCAAAATCTGGATTCAATGAAAACATAAAAAAGTTGTTTTCAGAATTTTCACTATTTGGATCAAAAAATCCGAAAACAGTTTTCAAAAACACATGTGCCAAACGCATATTCAATTCAGTGAATCTGAAAACATAAAACAGAATCCGGATTGCTTACCAAACATGCCCTTACTTTTGCATGTTATTGTACTTAAAAAAAGCAACATTTGAAAATGTAGATTTGAACTTTTACCATTTTGATCAAGATTATAATGTTTTAATTAGTAGAACTTGTTTAATTAATTAAATAAATGCTCTATGCTGTAAGTAACCATATTAACACATAATGATAATTTAATAAATTTGGAATTTTTATTTAAAAAAAAAAGGAATATTGACGTGGCAAAGAGGAGTCCCATCCCCATCCCATTCTTTTCCACTTTGTCTGTTCCGATAAGCATCAAAATAGCTGTTTCCATTCAACAAAACTCACCATTACGTGATGCACTCTTCTTCCCTTTTCTTTTCTTTTTTTCCTCAAACACTTATCCAAATCTCTTTATTAATTCTATTCTTTTATTATTATTATTATTATTATATTCACATTTATCGTCCACGTCAATTTTTTCCAACTTCCACTTTGACACGTGGCGCGCTAAACGACGCCGCTTCTCTCCCCACCCGTCACTTTAAATCAGGACCGTTGAATTCGAATCCCCTTGACCCGGTCCTTTGCTTCTGGAATCAAACACGCTTCAAGATCACCGACAATTTCGAATTTCTAAAATAAAATTAAAAATAAAAGGAAAGGGAAATTACAACTGTAATCCATCTTACTCGGTTACTTCCCTCTCTCTCAGCCGTCCGATTAATCTACGCTTGATTTTGCATAGATTCCCTCTCTTTCGCCCCCACTCTTTTTGTTTTTTTTTTCTCCCTTACCGTTGATTTTTATTTTATTCGTTCAATATTATTATTACTTTTTTTTTACAACAATATTATTATTATTATTATTTTTTTTTTTTTGACAATATGGAGTAGACCAGTTGAGCTATTTATTATTACTTTCAAACTTTCATATTAAATAGGTTTTTTAATATTAAAAATATATAACGAGTCTTTTGACATCTTATTTTTTATATTTAATAGATTACTAATTTATTTAATATTTTTGAAAAATTATAGTAATAGATACAAAATGAAAATGTCAATGTTTTATTAGACATAAAATTCATTTTGTTGTCTAGTGAATGTGAATTTTTCCTTAAGAAAAAAAATATGATTTTAGACCCATTTTATTTTCTAATTTTAGTTTTTTTATTCATGGTTTTTGAATGAAATTGTGTTGAATAAATGATTTCACACCAAAAAAAAAAAAGGAAAATACTATAACTTCAAAAAATACGACATGTTCTTAATTATTATTTTCAAATATGCTTTCTTTTTACTAAAAATTAAATGAAACTTTCATACTTATTTGAATGTTTTATTTATATTTTTTAAAATTGTTATGTTCCAACAGACATTTTTAGAATCTTCCGCCAATTCTGAATAATTCAACAAAGTTGTTGGAAAATTCGATCTTCTTGGGAAAGAAAACTAACCAAATTAATAAATGGTCAATAAATTTCCTTTTTCATTTTTTAAACTGAAATTTATCAAATTCATTTTCAATAGTATCACTATTATTGAATATTCAGTTTTTTTTTTAATTAAAATCATAAAATGGAAATTATAAACAGAAATTTCACTGTTCTAAAAAAAATACAAACATTCTATAAAGTTTTATTTTTCAACCATAATATAAGTAAACATATGGAAAGTACATTATATTCTCCTTCGAATTTGAATTATTTTATTTCTATAAAGTTTTTTTTTTTTTTTGAAACTATTTCTATAAAGTTGTAAACATTATGATATATTAAAAAATACACATTTATATTATATTATCCATATAAATGCCTCTCAATTTTTTTTTTTTTTACAATTTTCTAAAATCTGTAAAATTAACAATCACAACACAAGCATCAGAATCTTTGAGAAAACATGGCTTTTGTTCTTTACAGCTATAATATAAAATTTGGTCCAAAAAAAACACACAAACACAGCTATAAAATTTGGTCCAAAAGGAAAAATACAGCTAAAAAAATCTAAAAAGGAATTTTTTTTTCTTTTCCATTTAAATTAAAAAAAAATTGGTAAAACTTAAGAGTACACTATTGGAAATATTTGAAAAGTGGAGGGGTAGGAGAGTAATTTCACTCACAAACTATTAACGACAGCGACACTGGAAACTCCACAGTATCGCTTTCGTTCATTGAGAAACGCGCGTTTCGAAGCCTCTGGAAACCGCGCTCTCGCCGTTGCTATAAATACCGACCCTATTCGAATTGTACCTCACACATTCAGATTCTCGTCTTTCTCGTGGTTTTTTTTTTCCTAATCTACTCTCGATTTCATCGAGTTTCTCAGCTGTTCGGAGCTCCGATTGGCTGTTTTTGTGATTCGGGTCGGCCGCCGCAAGCTTGTGTGTTCGCTGATTGAACGAAGTTCGTTATTCTATTAAGAAAGTTTTCTGTAGTTCGTAATTCTTGTTTTCTGATCATCTTTTGGTGGTATGGTTGGATCTTAGATTGGTTTTGTTTTGTTTTCTTAGGCAATGTGATTTGCATTTGCCTTTGGATTGAATTTTTTTGTTTTGTTTCTTTGACGGTTTTAGTACGGAGGATAAAAGGGATTTGGGATCTTATACCTTCTGGTTTAGTTCAACTTTTTGTTGTGAGTGGTTCGATTGTGTTCTTGTTCCATCTGCAACTACAATTGTGGAGGTATATGGTCCCAAATTTTCTATGTTTTTTTTCCTTGCGATTAATGACGTCGAGTTCTCGTTGCGAGTTTTCCTTTTCGCGTACTGGGCCGTTTGGTTATTTGCGAAATCAATTCAATTTTACTTATGGGAATGGATCTTGGGTGGTTTTGGTTCCCTAGGCTTGTGTTAGCTAATTCTTTTTGCAGTGCTAGATATTGCTAAAGTTGATTGATTGACTGGTTTTTGATTTGATGACAAATTCTTGATTTTCTATGATACATTTTGGTTGTGGTGAGATGCTTGTACGTTAGGGTTTTGTTTATAGGAATTGAGCGTTAGATGTCTGTAAAAGTTCCCTGCCTCCTGCAGTATTGAAGACTTAGACGTCCGTTTTTTAAGTTGTTGAACGTAGTAATGCCGATGAGTGAATGTTATATTCTTGATCGTGATTTTGAGTCCTTGAATTCGTCTTCCATGTCGAAGATGTTTATCTTCTGAATCAGGGAGATCGTATCTGTGCTGCGGCCTTTATGAGTGTTCTCCCTCGGCCCCCAACCCAAAAGGCAACAGACTTGTTTCTTTAAGCTTACTATTGCGCAGTATAATATTCTTGAAAGCTGTTTCTAAGATGTTAAATTTCAATCTTGATGGATCGTTACATGATTTGATGAGTGGGAATGAAGCGATTTACCAAAACACTGTGTCGTGAAGTTAGATCAGAGAAGTTTCAGTTTTAACGGTGACATTTTGACATTGACCCCATTATTGGTTTATTTGCGCTCTAAACTAAGCCTTGAACATGAAATGGCGATTTTTGTTTAATAATTGCACAGAATCATATGGTGTGATGCTTAAGTACACGGATGATGCCCAAAACCAAGCAGCAAGTAGTGGTTTATTTAATTGGATGTTCTTTACCAAATATTCAGGAATCTCTGGCTTTCTCTAATCTTGGTCACTGGTGATACCTGGTAAATGCCCTAGCCACTTTCATTTTACTGGATAGAAACTTCTATCCTTTTTTTTTTTTTTCTTTTTTGTAAATCTTCTATGAGGATCAGTAGGGATCTGGGATAATAGCCACATCGTCTTATCAACGTACTTAAGCTTTGCGTATAAGTCTTGGAACAGTTTCTATTAGTAATTACAGGAAAAAAGTTTAAATAGTCGTTACTGGATGGTCTTGGATGTTGGATCATTGTCTGCACCCCTGATCAAGTCTTGACGATGAAGTATGGACACTATCTTTGGAGTTTTGAACGTGTTTTTGCTTCTTTAACGTGCTCCAGATGAAGTCTTGATTATCCTCAGACTCTCCGTGACCATAAGAGTTTTAGGTGGCTCTCTGATGGCTAGATTGCAAGAACTGTAGGTGCAGCTGCACGGGCGTGATATTTAGATAGTTGGATATCCTTGAGTACATAATCCATTCCTCCAATCGTAGGATCAGCTACAGAGATTGTGCCATTCACCCTGGAAGATTAGAGGTTGAGATTCCCTCATTTTATTGATCCTTTCTCTGATGAACCTTCAGTTTCCCTCTTGCACCTTGCCCTCAAGCAATTGCTGGCCACCTTCAAGAAGAGTTAAAAAATCGTTTTTGCTAATCTGGGAAAATAGTTTTCTTCTTTTTGGTTGTTTGGTTCTCAGAGTTATGGTAATGAAGGAACCGGCTGAATGCAAAATACCAGTAGTGATGAAGGAAAATCTATTGGCTCTCAGAGAGAAAATAATATATGGGTAAGTTGGGTTCCTGAAGGAAACTGAATGCGGAGTTTCAATTTGAGGTAGGCTTGTCCTTTTGGACAATTAAGTCTGTAGAAATGTTAAATATTTCACCTTTTTTTTCTTTTTTGTTATTCGTTGGAACACATTTGATTGGGTATGTGCTGCTTTTACCATAGGTTGATGCATCTACCGGTTGGCCCAGTTTAGTGGGATTTGCATCCGGAGTCTTCAACAAATCAAGTGATCATGATGTGCAATTGGTCACTGTTCAATGCTGGAGGCTCTGGAGTTCCCCAGTGCTGCGTTGTAGTTATTATATGGGTCAACTATAAGTCTTCTTTTTTGGATGAACTGAACTCTCCTCTTGGAGTTATGATGATTGGAGCTGTACAACGTTTCTTGGATTATTTGTTGCTGATGTGCTGTGGTCTGCAGCTGTATAGAAGAAAGCAACAGTGTCATGGCCTGTTTGACGGGTGATTAACATGCCTTTTCAGGCTTTAGGATGATTGCTAAAGTCCTTCCTATATGCAGGTGCTTTTAGCTTCTTGCCAGATTCAACCATTGTCTTGCATTGGAGGATATTATTTTTCCATGGCAGAGGTTGCAACTTACTCCAAGCCTCAACAAATTGGGACAGAAGAAAATCAACATATGACATGCAGAGGAAAGGAGATAAGAACTGTGTACACTGAGCAGTTTGATTCTCAGGCCCTGCCCTTTGAAAAATCAAATGATTCCCAGGACTTGTTGGAGAGGGGATATATGCAATATGGGTAAAGTCCATTAAAAATTTGCTTTCTAACTCTGTTTCAAGTACTTTTTATTCATTTGCTAAACACAGGACATGTCATTTTGCAGATGTGCACATTATAGGCGAAGGTGCCGCATCCGGGCTCCTTGCTGTAATGAAATCTTTGATTGCCGTCATTGTCATAACGAAATAAAGGCAAGGAAGTTCATTATGAGCTCGATTACAGATTATTTAGAGTTCTGAGCATAATATCATATATTGACTAATAATCTTTTCTCATTCCCTCCTACAGAATAGTATTTATGTTGATCAGAAAGAAAGACATGAGATCCCACGCCATGAAGTCAACCAGGTAAATTACCAACTGGTTACTTTGTTAAACCTCTTCACCTATTACAAAATTTCTTGAAGTTAAAATATCTCTTCAGACTTACCCATACTTTTGTTTTCTCAGATTATATGCTCGCTTTGTGGAACTGAGCAGGAGGTATGTGCTTAATTTTACCATTTCAGTTCTGTAGAGATGATTAGTAATTCTCATGCACATGAGCTCTAGGTTCTCATTTTTGTTGGTTTCTGATCCGACAGGTTCGCCAAGAATGTATCAACTGTGGTGTGTGTTTTGGGAAACATTTCTGCGAGACTTGCAAGCTGTTTGATGATGATGTGAGTACTGGGCGTCCACTTAGTCTGTCATTTTGCGCACCAATTCACTCTCATTTTTATGCACTGTCAATTTAGTTAATGTTCTTGCTATCTTAGTTTATATTTATTTTGGTATTCGTATCCTTTTTTGCAGACATCTAAGAAGCAGTATCACTGTAATGGCTGTGGAATCTGTAGGTATGATCTTAAATCATTCACCTTACTCAAAGATTATTGCTCTGTTTCCATATGTTTACACGGAAACCAAAAAACTTGGTTGTATGTGTTTTTCTTTGGAGTTTTACCTCTCTTCCCTCGCTTACTTGATGGCATTTTGAACGTTTTGACAGAATTGGAGGGCGGGAGAACTTCTTCCACTGCCACAAGTGTGGTAAGTCATACGTGATTATCTGATTCAACCTGCTTATGTTAGTCACAGCATAAAATGTGTGCTAATTTTTATATATTTTTGTCATGAAGGTTGCTGCTATTCAGTTCTTTTAAAAAATAGCCATCCCTGCGTTGAAGGAGCAATGCACCACGACTGTCCTGTTTGCTTTGAGGTAAAGCTTTCACCTCATTTCCCCTGTTCATTTGCTATCTTTTTTTAACTAGCACTAAATATTGATGCACATCTTTATCAAATGGCTTGCAGTATCTATTTGATTCGACAAACGATGTTACGGTAATGCCATGTGGACACACCATCCATCAAAATTGCTTGAAGGAGATGAGAGATCACTTTCAGTAAGTGTTCATCCAGACTTCTTGTTAACTTAAGAGACTTAGTTTCTTGTGAAATGAATACACAAACTTTGTTTTCTAATCACTCTGATTTTGGCACAGATATGCTTGTCCTCTCTGCTCCAAGTCTGTTTGTGATATGTCCAAAGTGTGGGAAAAATTTGACATGGAAATTGCAGCCACGCCAATTCCAGAACCATACCAAAATAAAATGGTATAGCTCCCAACCCACTTTTACTTTCACTTTCCTTTCATTGTTAGGTAATAAATATATTATAGCACATCAGCTGGAGCTATTTAGTGGTAGTTTAATATAAAATCATAGTAGGAAGTCTTTATGTTCAAATCGTCTATTATGTCATTTTCTTCTCAAAATGGAGTTTTTAGTCCAAAATGATCTCCAAAAGTCTGCAACATTTGGGTAGATCAGCATCTAAATAATGAAGGGTTTAGAGTGAATGGGTCCATGGGTTCACATCATGGTGGTTATTTACCTAGGATTTAATATTCTACGAATTACTTTGACAACCAAATATAAGAAGGATAAGGCGGTTGTCTCATAAGAACAATTATGTATTAGTTACTTAAAAACTACGTACTTTGAACAGGTTTGGATTCTCTGCAATGATTGCGGGAAGACGTCGAAGGTGCAGTATCATGTTGTGGCTCAAAAGTGCTTGAACTGCAAGTCCTACAACACCAGACAGACCAGAGGCTAAGGATGTGGATATGATGAAGGCCACATCCCACATCCTGCAACTCTGAAATGCTTTCATGCCGAGCTATTCAAGCTCCCATTTCCATGCTGCGACTCCTTTAGAACCTTCAAGCCACACTCGTCATTCTCGAGCGATGGGGAAGACGACGTAGCTCTGCAGCCTCCTCTGCTTCGGGAAGTCGTCGACATCGCATATTTTTTCTCTTCTTTATTTGGTTGATATCTTTGTATTCTACCTCTTCATTCTCCATCATTCTATTTGTTGGTGTCTTTATTGTATTGTTGTATTTGTCCCCTTGCTCAGAAGAAAATATTGCATTGTAATCATTGTCAGTGCATTGCATTGCATTTCATTTGGGTTTTCAGAATTAATCGCCTTTCCATAATGTCTCTTAACAAACTTCAATTGAGCTTAAACTTGAGTTATATTTTTCATAGGTTTGAATGGTAGTTTTCAGTTCAATCCTTCGGCTTTGGATTGTTATTATTAGCAGAAAGCACACAAGTAATTACAACTTCTATTAACTTTTAAGTTCAAAAGAAGAAACTGGTGACATTTATTTTAAAAAATTTAAGCAAAATCCTTACCAGCATCAATCAATGTGATAAAATCAGAAGTTAAAATTGTGATATTTTAGGTTTATTTTTTTAAAAACCTTTTAATGTTTTTTTTTTTAATCCAATGTTTTTCATATAAATGTTCAAACAGATAATCTTTATTAAAACCCTTTTTACCAAAAAAAAAAAAAAAAAAAGAAGACTAATAATTTAAATATTTCTTAAAAAGGATGATAATCATGATAAAAGTGGCAAATGGAAATTAAAAATCAAATGGAATCTTGGAAACAACAGTGGAGAAGAAATATAACAATATATTCTCTTTTGAGTAAGTAATTTAGAAATGATTGTTGGTTAAATCCAAGAAATAGATTCAAGTTCCAAGTCATATTTTAATTCAAGGAGTTAAATTCATGACTTAACTAATGTAAGGCATATACTCTCGACTAAGAGGTCAGTTGATCCAAACATTGGCCTACATTTTGAATTTCCTTTTTTCTTATGAGTGGGTTGATGAATCAATATTTATACTTCAAGCTTTCTTGTCCAAATTTTTCTTGAAGAACCTCGAAATTTTGGATGGCCTTTGTAGACCAAAAGGAAAGGTAATGTGTTGTTATGTGAGAAAGAAAGATGGAAATGTTTGAAGGACAATGATGAGAGCACATGCAAATGGAAGGGGCAGCAGAGAAAGCCATCAATCTTTATTTGGAAAAGGGGACCAAAGCAACAAAGCCTGACCATGTCACTTTCTTCACTCTTCCATGTTTTTTGATGTTGCCACTCCACAAACAATCTCTTCTCTTCACAGCTAAACTTTTGCTTCATTACTTTTGCTTTTGGACCTTCAACCATGATTGGAAGTTCTCCATCCTGGTCCCAAGTAATCTCTAGTGTCGTGTTCGGTTCGTGATCTGAAAACACAATTTTGAAAACATTGAAGAAGTATAGGAAAGACTTTTCATTGTTCGGTGTTTTTAGTATTTGATGATGTGTTCGATTATATTTTTTTGATCTGGTTTTCCAGTTTGAGGGTTAACGTACGTAGATATTCATAAATTTAATATCATAAGAAGGTGGTTACCGTAAAGTTTGAATCCATACTCTTTATCTTTATTTTGCCTTTCTTTTGGAAAAAAATAAAATTATCCCAACAACCATAGGTTGATCTGAGATAGTGATGTTAAGAATATATTAAAAAGATTGAGGTTAACACGATCTATTAGTTTGGGCTTCTTCGAGGTTAAGTGATAATGTAACATAATCTCTCTCTTCTTCTTCTTTTATTTTTTTTAGTTCAACAATATTTGGAGTGGGAAGATTTGAACCTCTGACCGGTACATAGCAATTACCGTTGAGAAGCACGAAATCACTCGTTTAATATGTTAATACACTTTTAAAAGCTAAAAAGGAAAAGGGTAAAGTTAAAACTCTTGAATTAAAAAAGGGAACAAAACAACTATGAAAATCCTATAAATATAGGTTTTGGAATTTTCTAGTGAAAGAATATTTGTGGAGGTCATGAAGGGATTGTTTGCAGTAATTAAAAAAATTGAGATCCTAATAAAATATTGAGAAGGAGAAGAGAAGAGAATCAAAAAACCCAAATGCCAGAAGAAGAAAAATACAAATTGTTATGGGCAATTTTGGACCACCCGACGCACAAGGAGTTGACGAGGACGTCCGGGCGAAAATAGGGCTGGAAAACCGACCCAGAGGAGGAACCGACCAAAGGGCCGGGCCAGCTTGGCCCGACCCAAATGGTCGGCCTCGGCCTTAAGCGGGCCGAGCTCGGTCACCTCCTCTCGGTCCCCAATGTCGTTAGCCGCCCCGGTTTCGCCTGGTTTGTCCCGAAACGCCTCCGAATTCCTAAAAACCCTAGGAGCATGAGCAGGTATTTATACCCCTCTTCGCCACTGAAGAAGGGGACCCGAACTCAATTCTCGACTCTCTTCCCTTGCTCTCTAGCTCTCCCATCCGATTTCTGACTTAAGCATCGGAGGCGGTGTGGCTAGCACCACACCGGTGTGCAGGTTTTCTCTTTTGCAGGCCACGTCTTCCCCCTCATCTACAAATTTACCGTTGGTGGCACGTGAAGGTCAGACGAGTTTCCTCTGACCAAAATCGACCATCAACACAAATTAAACAGCATGGAGAGGGGAAAGAAGAGGTGGTTTCTTTTCATTTTCATCATCTTTGTCACCTTACAAAAAGGGAATGCCAAAAATCAACAGCAAAAGAAAAAGCAAAGAGAAAACAAATTGCAACATAGAAAGCACCACAGAAAGAGACAACACCACAAAAAGAAAATATGACAAAGAAACATAACCGAAATCCATGAATGTATAATTACACATGAGAAATGTTAAATAAGGATTTTTTTTTTTTTTTTTTTTTTTTTTGCTTCAACAATATACATTGAATCGTTCATCTCTTGATTGAAGGTATATGTATTGAACTTGTACCTTTTACTAGTTAAATCCGAATAGGCTAAAGGTATGTCTTAACTCAACTTTTCCAAAAAAAAAAAAAAAAAAAAACTTATATTTTTGTTTATTTGAATCCGAAGCCTTTAACTTTATACTTTTAACTAGTTGAATTAGGTTTGGATCGACAATTAGATAAGGATAGGTTAGAAATAAATTTTGAGGAAAGTGTTTGTAAGTTAAATACTTTTTTATGAAAGTGTTTTTTGGTTTATAGTTTTTTAAAATTATGTTTGTTTTATATCAATTTCCTTACAATAATTTACATTTTTGTCATTGAAACATTTAAATTCTTCGCTAAGTTCAAAAAAAAAAAAAAAAAAAAAAACAAGTTTTTACAAACTACTTTTTTCTTAGTTTTCAAAACTTGATTTGGTTTTTGAAAATATTGGAAAAAAAGGTAGATAACAAAACAAGGTGAAAATAGTATTTATAAGCTTAATTTTCTAAAACAAAAAACCAAATGGTTATTAAACAGGACCTTAATAATTAAAACACCATAAAATACCATTAACTTTTGAAGGTTCATATAATTGGCTAAAAGTCTCAAACTAGTCAAGTATATCCTAAATGTGTATGACTTAATACTTAATTTATGTTAAATACTTGAATTACAAAAATGAGCTCTCAACTATTAGAGTAATTTCTAAACTTTAAAATGCAAACTGATATTAACCTCTTAAACTTTCAACTGACACAATCCCAAAGAAATTAGCAAGTAGTAGTTCTAAATTTTAAATAAGTTGATGTGTCCTTATAGAATGGAAGCAACAAAAAAAAAAAAAAAAAGGTAGGAAAATATAAATGGTTGTAATTTTTTGCTCTTATAACATTTTAGCATTCTGTTCTTTTTTATTTTCATTAAAAGTTTGATTAGAGAACATTATATGATCCAAGGTGATTAACAATTTGGGATGGTGTAGTGTAGTTCATTGCCAACTATTGGTGTTTTAATTTGGAGTGCAAAAAAAAAAAAAAAAAAAAAAAAAATGTTGGCTGAGTCTTTCCAGTATATCATATCTGGCCATTAAAAAGATACAAGCCAGAAAATTAGAAGATGGGGAGCCATAAAAGCAGGCTTCTACCCTATGAACTCTTCTACAAGGCAATACTAGGGCTTGGCTTGACAATAAAATTGTCAAATTTATGTGAACTTAAAACCCAAAAAAAAAAAAAAAAAAAAAAAAAAAAAGTTAAGTCTGTAAAGTTCATCCTCCACTCAGACCCTGACAGTGAGAAATGCAAATCAAACAAATGCATCATCAATGTACAGAGGGATCATCCATGGCTGCCATGAGAACAGCTCTTCTGTTAACAGACGACCGCGCAGCATTTGCTTCCACAATTTCACCCGTCACGATCAGCACCGTGGCCGTGGAGGAGACCGACCTGTTTATTCAAAAATGACACCATGAGTTTCAATCTCTTCTTTGCCATCTTTAGACGTTGATGAATGTTTGGAAATTTCACAAACAGGTTTCTCCGATTCTTCTTCGATCATGATCTCCCGATAGCGGCAGTCCGAGCTGCAAAATGCTTTCTCGCCCCTGTTGGAATAGAGTGTGTTTGATTTAAAACATTGGACAATGTCTCAACAGATACAGAATCAGCTGTATAATGTGTTTGTAACAAACCTGTAGATGTATATGTCTTTCCCACTTTCAAGTTTCTTGTTACAAAAGTAACAAAAACTCAGAAAATCAATTGGTTGACATGGAAAAGGGATGTCCAGCTTGCTTCTAACTGACAGAGGAGATCCTATCTCATTCACCTCATTCTTGTTCAAGTTGTTCAAATCATTAGAGTGACATTCTAAAATGCAGTCACCAAAAATGTGAGTGGTTTTTGGATTGGCACCGTGGGATATTACACGAGTATAATCCTCGGAGAGCTCGATTTCGCTTGCAGAAAGGGGCTCAATGATCCCGGTGACAGGCAGTGTTGCAGACGCTGGGGTTGAACTATCTGCAGGTAGGATTTTGTCCCGTGGCTCCAAATCACAATTGATCATCACTTTCTTCACAAATGGATTTGTAGAATGGAAGAAGCTACGGCCTTTTGCACCATACGATGCTGAAACAAATCGGGGCGAATCCAGTGAGCACACCCCGCTTTTCTTTGAAGGCTTGGATGCCAGGGGTTCTCCAATTTCAAAAAAAACCTCCAAGTCACCACCGCGTGGTGATTTGAACTGCGATGGGAGGAAGTTCGGACAATTTTTAGGCAAAGATCTAGGACCTGCCTGAGGAAAAACAGTGTCGATTTGAAGATTTGGGGTCTGACTCTTGGTTCTAACTTGAGGTCCAAATATGATGTTCTTACTCTCAGATGATCCAAGATCTTTACCAGATAGCTTGTGATCATCATCAAGAGAATCAACAATACCTAATCCTACTTTACTACAATCCCAGCTCCTTCTATGTCCATCATGGGATGATTTAGGGGACCCCACAGAGTTGCTAAGATTTGAAAACACCCTAAGTTCTAAAGGAGAGGTGGGACTCTTGACTGAATCAGAATCTGAAGAAACTTTGAAATTTAAGCCAACAAAAAGACCAGGGGCACTGAAAAAGGAGTTGCTTTTGGACTTGTGCCCCAACATAGCAGACTGAACAGGACACAACTCTGAACCAGAGTCAGCCATTGTTATAGCTGAATTAAAATTGGAACTGATTTCTCTGTGAAGCAATCCGTTCCTTTTCCTCAGCTTTATCTTCAAACACTGCAAATGCTTGTCTCTGGCAATGGCCAAGCTTGTTTCCTGCAAACAAGCTGAGATGTTTCAATGGAAGAACAAGAAAGACTCATAGAAAATTAACCCAACTCATCTCAATCATGTATTTCCCAAAAAAAAAAAAAAGCACCAAGAAAACGAAAATACAAGCAGACTTGATTGGGAAACATGTTGAAAGCACCAGCAGTTTCAATTCAGAAGAGGTATCTGATAATGAGGAAGCATAAAAGGAGAAAATAGAAAGAAATCTACGAATCAAAAGGGAGAGAAGTTTCCAGAAAGTCCATCAATCTCTTCAACTGAAAAAATCCAGATGAAGAATCCAACATCAGTTTGAACAAAAAGCGCTCAAAGTTACATATCAAATTAAACATGCAAAGAATGAAAATCAAACATCCAATGAGAGCGTTCTAACAGTCGGAAATCGATCAGATAGTCCAAAAACGGAGATCAAAACAACGAACGAATCCTCAAATCCTCAAACGAATTGAACATGCAGCGATAGCGATAACATAAACAAAACGACCGCAGAATCATCATTACAAAAAAAAATCAAGAACAAAGGAAAAAAAAACCCAAAATGCATCAAAACGATCGCAAAAACAAACGCCATTGAGGAAAGGGGACGGCCAAAGCTCACCTCTTCTTCTCCGTTCTCCTCCGCAGCGGAAGAAGATTATACGAAGAAAAAAGAGACCTCAAATGCAGAAACAAGAAGAAGAAATTGAAAGTATATCAATGGCGGAGCGGAGACTGAAACTTTCAGAGCAATTTCTCTCTTCTCTGTGTGTTTGTGATGCCTCAAAATCAGCGAAGGCAGTGAGCTTGTGAAATACTCTTGCTCTCACATACCTCAGTCACAGGCATTCTGAGTTTCTCTCTCTAGAAAAAGGAAATTTAAAAAAATAAATAATAAATAATAAAACAATTTTCTCTCTCTAGAAATACAGTGGCATTTGCAGTGAATGGCAGCCACTTTAAATTTGCCCACAGAATTGTCTTGGATGTATTATTGTTACCCACCACCATTCTTTTTCTTTTTCTTTTTCTTTTTTCTCTCTTATAAAATTTAATTAATTAATTAATTTATATATTATTTTTAGTCCGATAATTGTGACGTAGGATCTAACTATCAGACTTTTAAGATGATAATATATGTCTTGTTATTATAATTGATTGTTCATGGTAAGCTTGGTTTGATAATCATTTTGGCCCCGTTTGATAACCATTTTGTTTTTTGTTTTTTGTTTTTGAAAATTGTACTTATCTTCTTACAATGATTTTCATTTTTATTAAGGTGACATTTGAGTTCCTAGCCAAATTCCAAAAACAAAAACAAGTTTTTGAAAACTATTTTTTTTTTCAAAATTTGGCTTGGTTTTTTAGAACATGGAAAATGATGTAGATAAAAAAAAAAAAAAAACAAAGAAGCTCGTGGGTAAAAATAGTGTTTATAGGCCTGATTTTCAAAAACCAAAAACAAAAAACGAAATGGTTATCAAACGGGACCTTTATTTTTTTTAATTAAATTTTATAAATACTACATCCACCTATTAGTTTAATAGTTTGAGAGAAAGATTTTGATCTTTGTTATAGATGTGACATAAAATTCGAATGTGTCTTTAAGAAAAAATTGACTAAATAATAATTAAAATTAGTATAATATTAAAGAAAGGAAAAACTTCTTCTCAAAAAAAAAAAAATATTAAAGTTTTAATTATGTGATCTTCATTCTATTAATTACAGAGATTTTGTCATATACAATATTGAAAAGTTGGAGATCTAAATGAAAGTTTGGAAACTAAATAAATACACCGATTAAATTTAAAGGACTAAATTTGTAATTTAAGTGAATTAATATGTTTAGTTTATCAACTTTGCATAATGAAAAAAAGGTAATTTCTCAAAAAAGAAAAAAGAAAAAAGAAAAGAAATAGAAAGGTCATTTTGCAAAAGTTTGAAATATAAAACCAAAAAATTATAATTTGGAAGATTAATGTAGATTTTTTTTTTTTTAAGAGAATTAATGTAGAATATTGAAAATAAAACAAACATGAAATTTTATTGAAAAAATAAAATAAAATAAACAATTTTCCTCAAACCACCGTGACGTATACTTTTTTTATTATTATTATTTTTTTTCTTTTAAAAGATATTGTATTTGCACTTTTGGTAAACTGTGGTGGAGAATGTGGGAAGGACGAAACATCCATTTTAGTAAGGTCCATAACTGTGTGATTGGCTTTTTTTTCCACTCCTGACAATTTTGCCCTTATGATAACTTTTTATTACAATTCTACCCTCCCTTTAATTTCATAAGAGCACCTAAATTAGAAAAATTCCCCTAATTTATAAAGAAAACATGATTTTTTTTTTACATAGAAAAAAAAAAAAAACAATGATACGTTTACGTTCTATATTTGAAGCAACTATTTCTAAGATTGGTTTTACTTTATAAGATAATTATTATTTTTTAATATAATTCAATTGGTTAAGGTATATATACACTATAATTTAAAAAAAATGCAGATTATTATTTCCACAAATTTAATTATTATTTAGAAAAAGCACAACCAATCATTATACAAAGTTTAAGGTAAATATATATGATTCTAATTATTCATATATACACTTTAAAAGTAAATATACATATTTTACATTACCATAAGATTAGAGGTGATTTTTAATCAACTACTCTATAGTCAGTTTTTAGAGAATTGACTCTATAACTATAAAAATAAAACACTCTCAAAAATATATTTTGTTGAGGTTCCCACATTGAAAACATAAGTGTAGACCTCATAATTTATAAAATAGATGGGTAACTCCATTAATTGTCAATTGATTTCAAAAAAGGTACCATCTTGAAGGACAGATAGAACCCCATCTTATCTAATAAGAAGCTGTGAATTGGGATCCGGTCCGGGACAATCTAATACATTTGACACTTTTCAAATAATTTAAACCAATTTTATTGAAAAACATAATTATTGTCTATTTACTATTTTATAAATAATTTTTTTGTATGTCATGAATATAGTTTAACGATAATTGACATGTATTTTTTTTTTTTTTTTTTTTTTTTTTGATAATCGAGAATCTTCCAACCATATATTTGTTGTTGTTTTATTTCTTTATTTTTTGAAACATTATAATAAATTTTCAATAACTTGTAAAGTTACAAAAACAAATAAACTTGTCGTGTTAAAAAAAAGTAATAAATTTGTACGAAAACTATTTAAAGATTTAAGAACAACCTCGAAATTTCGAAAACATTGTCCCACATATCAAGGATTTCCGTTAAACATCAACGGCGGTTAAAGGGCGTCTATCCAACCGTTAACTAATAATTATGTGGTCCATTCAGTCCCTATCAAATCAAGTTGCCACGTCACCGTGTATTAATTAACTTACTGTGACTAAAGGCTCAACGCCCTCTCTCTCTCTTCGCTTTTATAATTCTATAATTCACTTTTCGGAACTGCCTAGTTTGTCGTTTTGGGTGACTCAGCTTTCCTCATTCTCGATCCCAACCGCCTGATTTCGACACGTGTCTGTCAGCTTTGTGGATCCCCACGAAATCCAACGGCTGTGAGCGCAAGATTCTCTTACTACTTACTACTAGACCGGTCTTCTTCGGCCGGTTGATTTTGGTACCTTTTCTTTTGTACTGTGTACTAAAAGCTCAGTTGAAGTGGGGCCCAGCGCTCGTGTGAGGCGCACGTGTCAATTTCAGGTGGAGCCATGGAGTTGAACTAGTGAATAGTGATGAAAGTTTGCCTGGGAAAGAGGGAGCTGAGGAAAAAAAAAAGAAAAAGTTAAATACAATTTTAGTCATTGTATTTTGTGTTTTTTTTTAAACATATTTTGTGTTTTATTCCATCTTAGTTTGAGTAATTTTTAATGTTTAATTAAGTCATTTTATTTTGAATAAAGTTTAGATGTAGTCATTGTCAACTTTTTTTTTTTAATTTTAAAAAACTAGTTTTTATTGATATTTATTCTTTAAAATATGAAGTCAGAAGTTCAACCCTCACCTACATGCTAAAAATAAACCAAATAAATAAATAAATAAACAAACTTATTTAAAATATATATATATATATATTTACTATTCTTCAATGGTGTAACTTTAATTGGCCGATTCTCTTGTTATTTTACTTATTTCTTTTTCTTTAATTATTCTTCTTTTTCTCAATTACCACTTTAACATCCGTGTCTGATTTTTTAAAATTATGTTTGTTTTCTCTCCATTTTCTTACTATAGTTTTCATGTTTGGTATGAACACATTTGAATTCTAGTCATATTCCAAAAAAAAAAAAAATCAAGTTTTCTCCAAATTTCCTTATAATGGTCTTCACTTTGATTTGAATTTTCAAATCATGAAAATAATGTAGATAATAAAACAAAGAAACTTATTGATGGAAGTGGTATTTGTATATAAACTTAAATTTTAAAAAACAAAAAATCAAGGCCTCATTTGTTAACCATTTGATTTTTTATTTTTTAGTTTTGGAAAATTGTGCTTGAAATTTCAAAATCAAAAACAAGTTTTTGAAAACTACCTGTTGATAACCATTTGGTTTTTTTTTTTTTTTTTTTTTATTAATTTTAAATTATGTTTGTTTTCTCCTAATTTCTTTGTCATTATTTTCATCTTTGTCAATGACATATTTAAATTCATAACCAAATTCCAAAAACAAAACACAAGTTGTTGAAAAACTACTTTTTTTAATTTTCAAAAATTGACTTGATTTTTCAAAACATGGGAAGAAAGTATTAGAAAAACTAAGAACTTAAAAGTAGAAGTATTGTTTGTAAGCTTAATTTTAAAAAACAAAATAGTAATCAAACGGGACTTATTTTTTTTAGTTTTCAAAACTTGATCGACTAGGTTTTTGAAAACATGGAAATAAAGTAGATTAAAAAAAATTGTGAGCGAAAGTATTTTTTATAGGCTTAATTTTTAAAAATCAAATGATTATCAAACGGGACCGTAACAATATAGTTCATAAATGTTAATACGTATCAATTTAGTTATCGTGCTTTAAAACTCATAATGGTTCAGTCCATATCATAAAAAATATTGTTAAGAAAATTTCTCAGAAATTGATTAGACTACATGTGTTCATAAACTACAAAAACTAATTTCATTATATTTCAAAAAAAAAAACTAAAACTAATTTCATTACATAGTTAAAATGAACACTTAATTTTGATGGTATTTTCCACCATAGTGATTAAATTGTTGCAAATTAAATTTAGAGGTTAAAATTTAAAAATTTTGAAAGTATAGAAATTAAATTATTATAAAAGTAAAGTTCACGGGCAATGTTTTTTTAATTAGAAAATGTATATAATGAAACAATTCAGTTAGTATCACTTTGCTAAAAATTTTATAGTAACGACTTATTTTTGCCGTTATTATACTTGTAATTGTAAAAGTATTTTTAAATCACTTCCTAATTAAATACTGGAACCAAAAACATTCTAAAGTGTATTTTAACAAGACTATGCCTACAAAATAAGTGTCTCTTTCTTCTCAAAAAAAAAAAAAAAGTGTCTCTTTAGTGAAGGTAATTTAACGGAAACAATATAATTATCACTTTGATTTTTTATTATTTTTATTTTATTTTTGTTGAGTTTGTGATTTTATCACTTTTAAAAGTACTTTCAAATATTTTCTAATCAATCATAATGTCAAAAATACTTTGTGCTTTCTCACAAAAAAAGGGGGAAAAAAAAAACTTTAGTCAAAAGACCTCTTTTATTTCTTTCAAACATGATGATTTGGAATTTGAGTTTAGTTTTTTCCTTTTCCTTTTTCTTTTTAGAAAGACAATTTGGAATTATTTAGGTCACGTCATAATCACTTTCAAATGCATGACCATCAAAACATTTTTCAAATAAATACATCATCAAATTAACAACATTAAAAAGTACACGAAATCATATTTTCAAAGCTTTTCTCCATGTGGATAAAACATTTTTAAAAAGTTGATTTTTTTTTTTTAAATTCAACAATTGAAAGTGAGAAATTCAAACCTCCAACCTCTTGATCGAATGTATATTCCAATTAACACTGAGTTAGGTCTATTTTGACCAAATTTGACAAATTATCATCATAATTCATAGAGTAAATTCACAATTAAATAAGTGAAAAACAATGTTGTGCTAATAATAATAACAAATAATGACGAGCATCATGATGACGAATAGGGTTTAAATTAAAAAAAAAAAAAAGAATAATAATAATAACAACAATTAAATTTAAAAAAACAAAAAAGAAACTCATCGTTCCATTCGATGAGAAAGGAAAAAGGATCCAACGCTATTCCACTGAGAAGAACACGTTTCACAGTGATCACACCACAAGTACCGAAAAATTCCCATCATATTACTAAATTTTAACTTAAAAAAATGGAATATATTATATTATTATATTATACATTATATTAATTCAATGAATATTGATTTTAGTGCCAACTGTGTGCAAAAGAGCTTCCTCCTTTTACAATTGGTTCTTTTATAATATATATATATATATAATAGTCTGTACGTGCGGTGACGTATAAATAAATTTAAGCATTTTTTTACTCACAATTTGTCTCTTATTTTATTTAGTCAAATTTAACCTTTCATCCGATTTTCAAAAAAAAAAAAAAAAAAAACCTTTCATCCTCAATTTTACTGATAATTTGATTTTTTGTTTTTATTCTTAAAAATTATGTTCATAAACACTAATTACTTTGTTTTTTTTAGTTCTTCAATTTTGGGAGTGGGAAGATTCCAACCTTTGATTTTTTGGTTGAGGGACATGTCAAATACTGTTAAGCTAAGTTTGCCTTGACACTAGTTAACTATTTAATTATCGTTTGATTTTTTTTTCTTGAAATTATGTTTATAAACCCAGTTAACTATTTTATTATCTACTTTTAGCCAACTGTTTCAAAGTTTAAACCAATTTTTTATTAAAACACATAGAGTTTTGATTAAGAATTTAAGGGTCTGTTTGGTAACGTTCTCGTTTATTGTTTCCGTTTCTTCATTTTTAATAAAGAAAAATAGAATTGCATGACCCTAACACCTATACATTCAATAATAATAAACCTGTATTCTTATTTATGTTTGGAAAAAATTGGAAACAATAACAAAAAAGGAAAAACTAGTTTTAGTTGTTCCAAAAGTTCTATACAAATTTTGGGAGTATTTCTAAAAAAATGAGAAACAAGAAACATATCTAGTTATTAAATGTTTAGATTTCTTAATAAAATTAGAAACAATAAACAAGAAACGAGAACGTTATCAAACGGGCCCTAAATGTTTCCTTTAAGAAAGATGAAAACCATTGTAAATAAATTGTGAAGAAATGTGCACAACTTTGAAAGACAAAAAAAATAAAAAATAATAATAATAAAAAATAAAAAAATAAACGAGATTATTTTATTTATTTTTTTTTTTTATTTTTTTTTTTTAAATATCTTCTTTCTTTAGCTCCATGATTCATGTCTCTATGATTCGTAGTTGGATTCCATTTAGTCTGTCATTTTGAAAATTTAATTTTTTTTTTTAATTTTTTATATGGGTTGGTTAAATATCTAGAAACATCTTTAGTATCACTAACGTTTGGTGCAAGGGTTTTGGAGATAGGAATGAGTAAGGGTTTCTGATATCCTTGTTTGTTTCAAGGTTTCTGTGGTGGGCCGAGCAAATAACGCATTCCCAGGCATCATTTATGTCCATAAGCAAGGGTTTTCTATGCCTTTGCAAAAGCATGAGTTTTCTCTTTGTCCATCTCTTCTTTTTTATTTTTGTATGCAATTTTATTTTGAATATAGTTAATTAATTAACTAATGGTTACTAAATTAAAAATAATATAATAAATTATTTAATTAGATTAAATAATAAAATTTCAAGAATTTCAATTTTTTTAAACAAATACTTAGTCCAAGTTTATTAAAGGGATGTAATTACATATTTACTAAAATTATAATTAATTAGTTAACCTTATCGAAAATATATTTAATTATTGAATTAAAATTATTTAAATGAATTTAGTATAAAAATTCATTTTTCAATAATTATAATTAATTACTTATTGATTATTTATAATCAATTAATTAATTTTTTGAATTTCCTTATAATAAATAAATAATCATATTATTATTAAAATATTTATCTAATTAATTTTTATGGATACAAATATATTAAATTATTGTAGTTAAAGATATTTATTAAAAAAAGTAATTAAATAATTTTAATTAGTTAAATTAACATAGTTTATCTCATTGAAATTATTTCAGGATTATTAATTCATTAATTTTTATTAATAGTTTGAATAAATTTTGATTATTTTATTGATTAATTTATTAAGGGGTCGTTTGTTTGATGGTAATCCAAAATTCCCATGAAATGGGCATCTGGATTACCTCGTTTGTTTTGTGGTAATGTTGGATACCTAGGAAATTCGGGATGCCCGAGCATCCTAGGATGCCCATACGGGAGGCATCAAAGGAGCTTTTGATGCCCTCATGAGAGATGGGTTTCAAAGATTCCCATGTTGAGGGCATCTTCAGATGACATTTTTACCCTCCACTTTACAATTTGTATTTTTATTTAAAAATAAATTAATTTATTTATGCACTAAGAAATAACCATTTATTTTTTAAATTTTACATTTAGATATAAAATAAATGATAGTTATATTGAATAATATTTTAATTTATTTTTTATTTATTCTCTTAATAATAATACTAATTGTACATTTCAAAAAATACACACATAAAATCCATTACAAAAAAATATATACTTCTCTAAGAAAAATCTAATTTGATAATGTGGTCAATTACACCGTGAATTACATTAATTGTCATGTTTTAAAAAAAAGTTAAAGTTGAAATTAATTTTTAAAATTAAACTAATATAAATGAATTTGTTCTAAAAAATAACCAATTAAATTAGTACAAATTAAATTGATATAAAAATAAAACATTAGATTAGCAAATGCCAAAACGTTATATAAATTTAAATTACATTAAACTAATAGGTAAATTAGCTAAAAATTAGTAAGAGTATTAATGATATTATACATAATATAAGAACTTTCCCGTACAAAAATCCTGCAAAACAAACATAGTTATCTGAATATTCCCATATATTCTTATAAATTATTCCTTCAAAACAAACACGGTTATCTAACATGCCGGACATCTATATTTCCGGATATCTATCATTCCAGACATCTGAATATTCCGGTTATCTAGATTGCCAAAAAACAAACGACCCCTAAAATTACATAAAGTTTATCTGATTAATTCTAAAAAATAAATACATACATAATTCGTTATTATAAAATCCTGATGACATTCTCATGCACGACCAAACACAGTTATCTTTGATTCCCAGCAATCTTATTCCCAGGCATAGTATTCTCAGACATCTTTTATTTTCAGGCATCTATAAAACCTTAAACCAAACGACCCCAAAGAGTTTATGGTTAATGTTGTAATATGTTTTTCTAGACACATGGCACTTTCTCTTTAAACGTGATGGAAAATGAACTAATGTCCCACGAAAATGATCACATAGAAAAGTTGACAACATTTATAAATACAGTGATATTTTGAGAGATTTAACCATATTATATAGACAAAATTATAACTTAAGTGGTAGGAACAAAATTAAAACTAATATGAAAACATGGATATAAATAATAATTTATCATGTTTTGATTAACGATTTAATATTATTGGTAATTTATGGATACTTATGGGTTTTTTTTTAGGTAGGGCTTATTTATTTATTATTTTTGAAACACATTTTTTCTTTTTCTTTTATTTTCTTTATTTTTTATTTTTATTATTTTTTTTAATAACTTTTGTGTATTTACCTTTGTTTTGGTTAGGTTTTAGCACATCAATCAGTTAGAGCAAGAAATAAACAAAGATTTTAAAAATAATTATTTTAAAGGTATATGCCAAATAACTTTTAGATAATTACCAATTTCATCCTCAATTCTACTCTCTGTATATTAACGATTTCTTCTCTCTCTCTATATATATTTTAAATTATTAGCAAAAAGTTAACATTCCATTAAATTACTATATTGTCAATATTGTTGGGAGTAAAAAACCACCAATGATAATTTGATTTTGAAGATCTGGAATTAACGGACCCGAATGCAAAAGGAAAGGGCCCAATACAGTCATGGAAAGAGGAAAGAGCCCGCGACCCTCCCCCATAGTCTGCTCCTCGGCCTCGGCCCAATGCCAAGGCCGACCAGGCGTGGAGGCCCAAACCCGTCGTGCGTTGATTCGTCGCGCGTCTTACAGAGTTCCGAGGAGAACCCTAAGGGAGGAAAAAAATAAATACACACAGAGGCCACCTGAAAAAGGGGATCGAACAACAACATACTAAAATCACAAGTACAAACTTCGAGACTTCTGGTTACAGATCGTTTTCTCTCATCCAGAGCTGACTTAAGCATTGAAGTGTTTGTTTGTCTTGCTGGTCACGTCTTCCCTCTCTCTTAAAAAAATTCACTGCGGGTGTCACGTGGAGATTAGGCAGTTTAGCCTAGTCGAAATTTGACGATCAACAAATATATTTAAATATGTTAGTAAATTAATAATGTAGTGATACATCAATTTTTTATTTTCAAAATTTAACATATTCTTATGAAAAGAATGATAATTTTTAATACATCGAGCATAAAATTGAAAATTGTAAATAAACAAGAAAAAAAATTAAGAACCATTTTCATGTTTTATAGATAATTTTTTAGTAGAATTTCAATAAATAAATAAATAAATCAATAAAGAATAAAAAATATTAAATTAAATTTGAAAAATCATTTATATAGTTCCTACCCGCCAAACGTAATGGGAACTCTTTGTTCATCTCGTTCCGGCAGCTCTGCGATGGCAACTTCCGAATCAAAACCCGACGATCAGCTTATTCCGTTGCCGGAATCTGAATCGCAGCTCTCGGTTCTCATCTTCGGTACGATTCTTCGTTTCTCTTTCTTTCTCTTCAACGCACACATTCAAAAGACGCGCGAAAACGCGAACTACTACGCTTTTTCGCAATGAAAATCTGTCTGCCTGACATTGTTTAGCGAGATTATTCGTTAGATTTTGCCTCACCTATTGCGAAAAATCGACATTGTTAATCGTCTACTAGTTGTGCTTAAAGAAGTAAGAAATGCTTTCGGATCAAATTATAGCTAGCTGATGAAACTTTGTCTCAATTGCATTTGATAATGTTCGGCGCAGGTTTGACTGGAAATGCCGATTAGGTTAACTTTCTCGGCTTCTGATACTATGAGTTTGTGTAACTCAAATCCGAAATAGATAGTCTGTTTGTTTTAGGCACATTATTGAACAAATCGGCAGTGCTAGTTGTACTTTTTTAAGACGAGGAGGTATTTGTATTCTTAAACTTAGAGTCTGCCTTCTCCAAGATGTATTAAGAGTCTGACTGCTCCAAATGTTGGCTCTGCTGTGTATTCGTATTATTCTTAACACTACTTGAGTCGAGAATTGTGTTCAGAAACGGCCAGTCTTCATATCTTATGATGCTCCCTCCATTTATATATGTAGTGCATCTCTTATTTGATTTTTTAGCTTCACTTAACCGTAACAGAATGAGAAGTGATATGTATTAATTCTCTTGCTTTGAGGTGGTTGTATTCGAAGAAAGGTTTCTCCTCTGCAGATTTATAGGCTTATAAATCATATCAGACTAAATGCACTCATGTAATTAGATTGGTTTTGGACAGAGGTGGTAAATAATAGTTGAAACCTATGAAAACTTTGGAGCCCCGAAACAAGCGTGTTGATCAGTTCAAACAAAGACGTGCTTGCTTTGATCACAAAACCATTTTTTATTTTTCTCTTACTTTCATTGCATGTTGAAGTGTGTTGATCACGCCCTGATCTTTGGATTAGTCTGTATCATTCGATTAGAGAACGCTACTTCTGATTTTTTTTTTATGCCGCAGATATATCTCAACAGGCCCAAGGGGCTATGGAGAACATGCTTAGAATGATTAGGTTTGTTAATCATCAACAGTAGCTTGATTTGCCTCTTTCTTCTTTTTTCTTTTTGATACTTCTGGTTTATTCATTACTGATAAATAATTGATATCATCGTCATATTGACAGTGAAAATTTAAAATTTTCATATAAAGGATTTAAAAAGCAGGAACTCCTTTTCAAAAAAAAAAAAAAAAGCATGAACTCTTCGAAATATTACATGATTGAGAGAATGAAAATTGTTTGATGATATGACGTTTTCTTCGATGTTTAGATTCTAGTATATGCTTTCAATAAATTCTATTAATAAATTTGTGCCAGCAAAAGAGTACTGATGAATATATTCTAGTGTATGCTTTCAATAAAGTACTTTTATTTACCTCTTTTCCTTCTTCATATTAGAGCATTCTTCCAGTCGTCAGATTTAAATATACTGTGAAATTATTTGTTTTTTGTCGTCCACCAATACCATCTATCTTCCCATTTCTCATGTGCCCGTCATTTTCTGAATCTTCTACCCCTAACGACACTCAAATTAATTGTATAAAACGTATAGTACATCTACGTCCTAATGCTAACCTGAGTCTTCTCAACTGTTTGCAGTGAAATTGATCAAAACGCCGTTGGAATATTGGAAGACATAGAAAAGTGTAGGGGTACTGCTCTTGACAGGAAGGGAGTCCTAGAGGAAGAGAAACAACAATTTCAACAAACTGCTTACACTGTTTTAGACATGCTCAACAACGGAGGGGGAACGCTGTAAGATTTCTCTCAAAATTTCTGCACATTTCTGCCAATATGTATCCCTTTTATATATTTACACTGGCACTCATCTCTTGTTTCTTGATAGTGGAAGACCATAAGTCATCAATGTAGGCCTTGACGGAGTAATGGGTTATGTAAATTGTAAACTGAGCAGATATGATTTTTTTCCTTCAAACAAAGAATAAATGATCACGCTCTCTTAAAACATTCAAGTCTTCTACCTTAGAGCCATCAGCCATGAGAATTGAGCTCCCCCTCTTGCCAAATCTTTTCTCTGCAACCCATTGTTAATCAGTTATTGACATTGAAAAATTATATGAGAGTATAAGAAAGCCAAGCTAGATCTTTTCTCATAAGTAAATTTTCAACTTTGATTTGTTCTGTTTGATCCCGACCTCTATTGCATAACTTGCATTAGAACCATGATAACTAATTCATGGTAAGAGTTATATTTAAACTGTCTTCTTTGTAAGACATGAAAACTTAGTAATTTACTTAAATTTCTTATTTCACCGTTTCCTTCCTCTCATATTAAATCATGATTAAGCCGACAAATTTGTCTTTGAGAATATTAGGTACTTAGTATTGGCTTGTAAATTCTGATATTGTTCCTGGGATTGTTTAAAAAGTATGAGGTAAATTATATTTGACTCAAATCTAATCACAATACCTGCCAATCCGAAAAGTTCTTCAATTGACTCAGGTAGAAGTATCAACTTTCCCATACTGTTGCCATCTTTTGTACTTTCATCTGGATGGTGCTCGTGAATTATCACCCTGATGGGAACCTTAGGTGGCATTGGTTTCGATGCTTCGGGTATTCCTATAACATAAATGTGTGAATTGAGCTATGAAGTTTTAATTTATTGTACAATCTTTAATATGCTTATCCAAACACAATCTCCCTAGTAAACTTTTGTATGAAGTGCTACAATGCAGATGGTCTCAAGCAACATTTGAAAAGATATGATATACAAGTTCCTCGAATAAGAGTAACTTGATTGACATTAAAACATCTAGGAAATGTGCTTTGTTCTGAAGCAAGTTGATAGCACGAGTCTGTTGACGATATTGATCCAATGTTTTTAAGATTAAAGGGTGGATTTTCATAGTTTATCTTCTAAGTTAAAGAAAAAAATTATAAATGATTAACCAGAATTATTGAGAAATATTTAGCATTCTCTGTTTTTAAAGAGGCAAATGTATATACTTCTGATAAAACTCAGTATAGTTTACTTGAGAAAAAAAGTGACAACATAGTTCTTGCACACATGAACATTATGTCTTGATGAATCTAGAATGTGCTTGCACGTTGTTCTGTTGCAACTTGCAATCATCAAAGTAGATATATGTTCAGCGAAAAATAAATTTCCAAGGAATCATTTATCCACTTTATGCATGTTTCCTTATATAAACTAGTTAGAGAATGATGTCACAACTGTCAATGGCATTGCACAACCTACTTACCTTCCATTTTTTGATCTCCTTGATAATTTGGTACTCTTTGATTTTGTGCCTCATTTGATTCTGTACGCTGCAAAACAACACATATAATCACCAAATGCACAAACATTTTCCTTGAATCTAGTTCACACTTGAATAGATGATATGTGGAAGACTTTGATTTTCAAGCTTGAAAAAACTGCAAATTGACTAGTGAGGATTTCAGTACTTTATGAATAAAGCAAATTCTGATCCTTTAGATAGCGGTTAACCTGAGCTTTCAATTTGATCCTCATAAATCATGATTTAGAGATTAATTTTGCTGTAAAAATCCCTGGTTTGTAATAAACACCCGCATCCATTCGTAGTAAATAATTGTAAGAGATACCTTCTCCTGTACATTTCTTAAAGTCATACTCAAACAACAAGGCTTTTGATATCTGGCATTACACCAGCTACTAATTTGGAATAGCCCAGAAGTTAACTATGTCCAAATTGTAATCCACTCTCGAGATAAAAGAGAGTACCTCTGTATTTAGGTCTTCCAGCAATTCTGAAAAGTACGGTATTTCGTTTTGCTCCTCCCTTTTTAACCCCTTCAAGTGCTGATGATTGCAGTGCAAAAGTCAGCATATTAGGATTATACACAACAAGTTTATCCAGTTACTATCTGGATGATGATATCTTTAATCCCTAAGGCTTCTAACATAAAATTTGTTTAGCTGATCATACTTGTATTATAGATGCACTATTTTTCTAACCTCAGTGAAGTTGGAGAAAAGGATTTTTCCATCTTCATTGTTTGGTTGTAAAATTTGCTTAAAATGATGATGACTCATCCTGACAACTTGGGAGAGTCTTCTAGTTCTCACTGTAAATGGCTGTGGGATATTCAACATTACAGCAATTTCCCCAGCCATCTGTGGAGATTCCAGCTTCGCCAAAATCTGAAAATCAATTCGTGCAAATATTATCAGGAAAAAAGGAAAAAAAAAAGCCAGGTTTATTGGATTTCCCTGTCTTTTTCCTGTCGAGATTGGAAAATTTTCAATGCATGAGTAATGCAGATGCAACCACCCTTCCATTTTCCATATCATTGCACAGTATCATTATTACAAAAATTGTCTTGATTCTTTAAAGAGCTAGAACAAATAAATCTTACTTGTTTTGTTTTGGTACTCCTTTCTGATCTTCATGCTCGCAAAAATAATATATCATAGTATGAATTTTCTCTTCCTGGTCGCACTCATAACAGTATTTTATACATTTTGTCAATTTCTCATTGCAGGAAATTTTCTTGAGCATGAAATGTGGGTTTCAGAGTTTTACTTGAGCTTGAAGAATCAACTTGTGAAGATAGTTGGGCATTATGATTTATGAATGAATGGGATATTATCTTCTGCTGGACGGTGGATACGATACACTACTTTTGTTTTGTTTATAATCACTGCAGAACAGATCTTATATAATTCTCTTCTGTTGTCTTGCCATTAGTTTTGGTTTCTTGAAATTCAGGATGTGCACTGCTTGTACTTTGTCTGAATATCCTTCAATGGCCAACCACGTTATTACTTCGAAGCAACATAAGTTTTAAAAAGATACTGAGAGTCCAATTAGATAATTATTTACAAAGTTTAATAGTTTTGTGCTTTGGTTTCCATGGATGGTGGTTGCTAGGGCAAACCTCTCATTCTTCACTCTGGATCTTCTAACCGTTCAAGTTCTTTTGTCATCTTTATTAGGGTCTGATATTCGTTTAACTGCTTAGAATTTTATCATAAATATTTCATTGTCTAACTTTACCTTGTCAGAATATGAAATTTGAGCATGAGCGGTTAATTTCTTGCAGCATATTAAGCATAGAAATAGGCAATAACCTTTAAACTCAACAATGAACTGCTCTATGTTACCTGTTCAGTTCCAGTCTTGTACGAGATCACATCCTGCATTTTGATAAATGTAGTTCAGATTCGATTCTGTGACAACATGTGGAATGCACATCGAAAAGGATGAGATATTACATACCACTGATCCAGACACCAAAATGTAGAAATCTGTTGGTATCTCGTTTTGTATTATAATATCAACTTTAGGTGGAAAGTACTCTGCTTTCATCTCAGACACCTGTACAAATATAAATAATTGGCCATCAGGAAAACTGAGAATAGCAATAAGTTTTAATGGCTGGGGATATTTTCCAGACATTCTTCTGTTAAATGGTGAAGGTAAATGCTCCAAAGTTCTACTTTTTTACTTCATGCTGCATGACTTGGGAGTCTGCTTTACCATTATTTTTTGTGAAATTATTATCTCTTGAACAGGGGAAAAGCTCTTTTACCAATTGGACGATAAGGTCTTCAGAGAGCCCCTTGAATAAGTATGCCTTCTCAACTGTTTGAAGGAAAAGGTGCTGAGCAATACTGGATCTGATTGCTTTAGGTAAATCCTCCAACACCTCTTCTTGCTTCAACTCTGCTGTCTTGAACTTAAGCTGCATGTGCGCTAACATTTGATCTTTCAAGCCTTCTGGCAGTCTATTCTTGCTTCCATAACGCAGGATCTCATTTATGGAATCCCTCTGGTAAGTGATAATACAATTTGTTTATTATAAAGTGTAATGTTGAAAGAGAAATTAGAATGTTTATTGATAATACAATTTGTTTATTATAAAGTGTAATGTTGAAAGAGAAATTAGAATGTTTATTAAAAGAGAGAGAGAGAGAGAAATTAGAATGAGAGATGGCATTAACAAATGTTTTTGTGCTCCGTGTAATTCTAAGAGAACAATATCAAGAGTAAAAGGAATCAATCATTGGCTTATTGCTTCTAGCATATATAAAAGTATGAATTTGGTCATACTGAACCAGGCTACTGACAGTACCACCGAATGACTAAGTTCAATTGATTTAGTGGTTGAAGGTTTAAAATTATGTTTTTTATTGATACTATGATTTATTTTCTAAACCATTGATTATTACCAAAACTTTGACATATCTACCGGGCAAGATTCTCTAGGATTTTCTTGTTACATTGCCAGTAGATTTATCATAAATACTATACTTTCTACGTCAGACCGTTTCATGTTGCTGTAGATTGAGTATGTAGAGCAAAAGGATAAATTACCATGATAATTGTTCGGATAGCACTGTGAACGATGAGATTTGTCATGTTTCCTATCAAATAAGATGTGAGGCCGATGTTGAATAGCATGTAGAAGATGCTAAAAATCTTCTCTCCTGTATTAACTGCATGCAAATCCCCATAACCGACAGTAGCAAGTGTGACAATGGACCAATATATGGAATAGGTGTACCCAAGCCAGATACTTCTGTTCTCGAAATCTTCGACTTCAATTCCAATCCATGTATTTTCTGAATCTTTATGACGAACTGCTAGCCAGTAGTAGAAACAACCAGCTGAATGAACGGCCAACAGTGTAACCTGTCATAGGTGATCGACCCAAATTTAAGTAGTGGTCTGAGAGTAGAACGTTACAAGTAGGTTTGTTATCTCAGGAAAGATGTCTTACACAAATTAGTTTGACGAGTCTTGTAAAGAAGTAACTAAAGCGTATGTCTTTCTCCAGCCTGGATTTGAGGCAGTTTGTCAGTTAGATTAGTTATGAGCTGAACTTGCCAAGTCCTTTTAATTGCATGTAGCAGCTTGCATTTTTTCTTTTTCAAATCTTTAAATCTAACAATTACTTTTATTGTAATTTAAAGTGCAAGCGATATTTTACCTTGAGAAGAGTTCACCAACGCGCCTTAGTCGCCAGAACCGAAGTAAGTTGAGGAAGCCGAAAGCCTCACTGCGGTGCATCTGTCCAGTGAAAATTCTGTATATTACCTGAAATGGAAGGGTGGAGGCTACGTCCATGGGGAAACCCAGGCTTGTAAGGTAACTGTAACAACACACAATTTTCTATTAATCTAATAGCTTTTCTGTAGATTTTTAATTTGCTTCAGTAATTCACTTCACACTGCAAATAGTTACCACTGGCACTAACCATTAACCCGTCATATTTATATAATTTTTTACAAACTACAATTTACAACATATTCAAGTCAATTTCTTAATTTTTTCTTTGTCAGAAAAGTAATCATATTTTTTTAATGCCCTCTATTTACGACTTCTACATGTGTGCAGTTGTCGTTTTGTGCTAAATTGTCATTTTTCGTGGTGCTGTCGTGTACATAATGAAAAAAAAATTACCATTAGATGTGACTATTATTGTTCCATTCTATATCTGCCTACTGTTTTCCTCCAGCTCTTGAAACCACTTTTGAAAATCTCAATTTTCAGATTTAGTCGATGGAAGAACAAACACCAAAATGGATTCAAACCAAAAAATTAACTGGATTGGGTAAATGAACATACCGTACAGCTATCTTCTTATGATCATCAACAAGGAGATAGGTGGTTTTATCCAAGTAAGCCACGAAGAAGGTCAACACGATATCGAGGGCAAAGAATGCATCCACCACCAAATCAACGGGTAAAAGAGAGCCAGTTGCCACTTTCTTGAAGGCAAGTTCAAAGGGAGATACCCACGCTGAGTACACCACTAGCACCACCAGGAAAGTTTGCCACCACCTGCATTGCATCATCATTCATATTCCAAAATGCCCAACGAAAGTGGTCCGCTCCTTTTTCTCGTCAAAAGCAAGTAAGACAATTCTTGCTTCACACCACTTTCTCAAATTTTATTCGTAGATATCAATTTTCTCCAACACCTTCATATCATACTTCTAATCAAACATAAATGATCTATACTGAATATGTTCTCTTCTCTTACAACTAATGAAATTTTGAATAATGAACATGAACGAAACTGGTAGGCTTATAGTTATTAGCAGAAAACTATGCACTAAGATTAGCTAAACAAGGAGGCAGAGATGTTGTTATTTATGACTTTTCAAGTGTTATTCCAAACAAGCCCTATATTTTGTAAATTCTGAATACGAGTTTAGAAGGAAGTTATATAGAAAACTGAAGATATTGATGCTGTGTGGGTTTTTAAATCTTGTTCTCTCTAGAATTGCATCTACTTGCTTGTTTATCTAGCGATATTGAATTGAAAAAAAAAAAAAAAATCAATTATGTTCAACATACCGATATCTTCTGTCATATGGAACAATAACGAACTTGTTCAGGTGCGAGTATCCATCGTTCACAACTGTTCCAAACGCCGGCAAGAGGCTGCTGGAAACCGACGTCAAATTTCTTATTTCGCCACTTGAGTGCCGCCGGAAGAGCAAAGGCAACGGCGACCTTGTTTCAGACACCGCCGACATTGTGTTTCAGCCTCTGCAAATTCTATGATCCAAAGAAAGAACGAAACAAAGGGAGTTGTTTTTCATGCATGCCTGAGACTTTTTATACACAAAAAGGTAACTTTTACGCAGGTCCGTGAGTTCAACTGAATTTATATTAATTAAAGGCGAAGGTGACAATGAGCTTTCGTTGAATTGGTGAACCATATGGTAAATAAAAAAGATTTTTTCATGACAATTATACATGAAAGATAAGGTTTTTAATCTTCTTTTTTTATCTGGTGATCCATGTTGACTTATTCCATGAATGAATCCTATGCTCAAGAGCTGGCTCATAATTACTTTGCAATTAATAATTGTTATTTTTATAATGTTGTATTTGTATATTGTGGAGGAAGAGTTGACTCTTAATTTCAGGACTTCAACAGGGAAAAGGAAAGCGTTGGGATTAGTGCGGTATAAGGATCTGGAAAAAAGGGCTCATCTCTTTTAACCATCCGACGCTAATCAATTAAAAATACTGTAAGTTTCTGGTTTCTTCGAATGGACATCATTGCATTATGATCTAGTAGAGATTCTTCTATGCATTATATAAAAAGAAAAAAAAAAAAAAGAAAGAAAGAAGCTTAACCATAGGGAATAATAGGAGAATCTGAGGTCAGAATAAAATAGTAGTAAAAGAAAAAAAATCATAATGAATGTGTGAATTTGATCTGAGATCTAATCATCTTATTCCTTTTCAATTAAAAAAAAATACTGATGGTTCAGAAATTGTCGTTGGTGATTTTTTATTAGATAATATTTTGTAGATTTTTTGCATGTTGCAGAATTTTATAACTTTCGGTTTTTGCTGCTGTGATCTTTTTACGCGGTTTTCAAATGAATCTATATTCACATTCTTTTGGATTTGAAGTTTAAAAACAGCCAAAGATTTATTATTATATTTGAAATCAAATATGGTTATTTTAGGCTCGGTGATGATTTGGTTTTTTATTTTTAAAAATTATATGCTTGTTTTTCTCCCATTTTCTAACCAAGGATTTTATCTTTGTTAAGGTCACAGCAAAATTCAAAATTTTTGGTTTTTTAAAACATGAGAACAAGATAAGTAACAAAATATAGAAACTTACAGGTGGAATCAGTGTTTATAAGCTTAATTTTCAAACACAAAACAAATAAATAGTTGTAAAAGGAGACCAATTTTTTTAGTTCAACAACAAGTGAGAGTGAAAATTCAAACATTGGATCTCTTGGATTGAGATTAGATACCTTAACCAATGCTATGCTATCCTCCTCTATTCTAGATGTGATATCTATGTTTTGAAATTAGAGTTTTCATCTAACATTTTTCCATTTATTTTGAAAAACCATTTCAAGTTTATTTTGTTTGATTAAAATTAATATTTTTTATTTCAACACGTGAGTAGGTGTTCAAAGTTCAACTTCATCCTTTTTATTTGAAGTTATACTTTAACTAGTTTAGTTGAGTTATACTTTTAAATGATTACTTCAACACCTATGTCTATACACACACATACATACATTCCTAACCTCTGACCTCTTGGTCGAAGGTACATGCCAATTACCGCTGAGCTAAGCTCGCTTTGACACTGTTTTTTTTTTTTTTTTTTTGGGTCAAGTCAGTTTCTATTTCTTTTTCAGATGGGTTCACTTTTCTGCAATCTTTTCATTTACGTTTTCGTGTTATCTTAATTTCCTACCATTTTTCTTTTCATTATATAATTATTTGATCAATTTCATTGTCGTATGCTTTAGGTTTTTGTTTATTTTCAAACCAACAAAATACGTCGATTTCTCAGATGTTGGGAAATTTTTTTTTGAAAAAAAAAGCACCTCATTTTGATGCTATATTGGTAAGGTTACAAGTATTAGAATCTTGGTTGCAGGCTATTTAATGTGAATTAACATTTTTTTAAAATTATTTTTCATAGATTAGACAAGATAGGAAAACACAATAGTCAAATGAACATAGCTCGATGAGTAAAACATTTATTCCTTAAAGTTAGAGTTTCAAATTCCCACCCCTATCTTTGCTAAAAAATTATTTTAAAAAAATCATAATAGAAATTGTCTTGTAGGGAAAATCCAAACTAATCAATTGAGAATTCAATTTGTACAGAAAGAGTAAGAGCAATTTATTTATTTTGATTAAAGAAATAAGTGTTAAATTGTCATATAAACTTGACGAACTATAGTAGTTTGCCCAAAATTCAACAAACCATAAAAATGATAGTTAGGGTGAGTTTGACTATATTTGGATTAAAAAATACAAATAACTTAAAATTAAATGCATACATCTCATCAAGAAAACGAAATGGGAAGTAAAATATTGCAAAAAAGACCCGTTGAAATCAAGAAGGGCTATTTTAAATTGCTTGAAAATTGGGTAGGAATTCATTTATTGCCAATCAATAATACAACAAACTTTAGATGGATGCCTGGATGTACGTATTTGTGACATCCATCAGCCATGCTTCGGCAATGTGCAACCCATTCATTATTTATTTATTTATTTTTGTTAAAATATTGTTTTGGTTGAGCGTATGTACTTTTAAATGTCCAATTTTAGCCATGAACATTCAATAAAACTTAAAATTGGTCCTTATTTTAAGTTTAAAGTTAAATTCTTTTTATCGAAATTGGTTAAATAATAATAATAATAATTTATATACAAGAAAAGACATAATGTGAACATATTTCTAAAATTTATAAAAGTAAGGTTGTACTTTTAAATGTCTCATTTTAGCCACAAACGTTCAATAAAGTTTAAAATTGGTCCTACAAGTTTATTATTTTTTTTAATTGAAATGGGTTAAATAATAATAATAATAATAATTTTCATACAAGAAAAGACATAATATGAACATATTTCTAAAATTTATGAAAGGAAAACTAATAGAGATAGACTTTTTTTAGAAAAATGAATAATCAACTCACTATAGGAACCAATTTTGAACTTTATTGAAAGTGCATAGACTAAAATGAAGCAAAATCTAAAGTACATGAACCAAAATAGTATTTTAACATTTATTATTATTATTATTTTTTGAAAAATAGTATTTTGACATTTATTTACTTTATTTTATTTTTATTTTAATGCGCACTTTGACATTTACAAGGAAGCGTGCATACTTCAATATCTTAGACTTTTAAATTTGGTGATGAGGTGGGAAATTAAATTAAATATAACAATTATGTCGAGATCTTCTAAAAAAAAAACAATTATGTCGAGATCTAATCATCCTGTTAACAATTGAAACCTAAGCTTATTTTTATTTATATTGTCCACTGATTGGATAATCTTAAATAATGGATACAGCAAAATATGATTTAATTTTAGGATGAGTGATTATGACTCTTATAATTTCCTTTTTTGGTGGCCTTCAGTTTTTTATTAGGATAATTGTAATAGGTGGCAACATGAGGGTAAATAATGGCAAATATAGCAATTTTTAAAAATATTTGGAAATATGGCAAAATTTTTGAATTAATTTTTTATATTCCTAAATTGCCCCTACCCCTGATTGGCGAGCGCATCTTCTTCCTCGTCAGTTTTTTTTTTTTAATTTATTTTTATTTTTAATATTGATAGAAAGTCTTTCTATCACACTGATAGATTCTATCAGTGGTAGAAAAATTTTCTATCAGTGATAGAAAAGTTTTCTATCAGTGATGAGCATTTTAGTAATTTTACTTTTTTTATGGTGAGATTTTGCCATTCTTACAAATATTTCTGCGGACTGTTACTTTTGCAATTAGTTTGGGCCATTTTGCTACATTTGCAACCGACCCTTTTATTTATTTATTTTTGTGGAGATAACATTTTACACAGCAGAATGATTGGACATATGATCCAGAGGGACCTTTTTGGTGCCCTCAATACTTTTCATACGTGAAAATTTTAATCCTTATGCTTTTTTTTCTTTTTCAAAATTTCTAATCCTTATGCTTTAAAGAAAGTAAAAAGTTTTGATTGAATTTTCCATTAAATATTTATTAGGAAACTAGGCAGTAAATGAAATATAAGCATATGAATGGGAAGGCAACAAACTTCACTCAATCCAAAACAAAATCAAAGATCGTTCAATTAACAATTCATTCGTCTATCTATTCATATTTTTCAATTACAACAAAATTTTTAACATTGAAAACTCAATTATTAAATTTAATCAAGTATAAAAACTAAATCACTATGAAGTCAACATATTTCAACCTTATTTAATTACATTAATCAAAAGCTGACTTTGGAGTTATTAAAAATAGATCGTTGCAACTTGCAAAATACAATTAAAAAAAAAAAAAAAACAAAAAAACAAAAAGAATACCGCCCAAATGAAAGGGTCGGTCGGAGTCATAATTAATAAAAATAAACAGACTTGCATATAATAATAATAATAATAAACTTAAGGTGACAAAAAATGAAAGGATTTTATTTTCCAAAAACATTTCATTTACAAAGTGGAGAGCCACATTCCTCTGCTTAATCTTGTCTCTCAAAACTGTCCCAAAAAGGAGATTCAATTCAACATAATAAATATTTGGTTTAAATCCTATTTTGGTCCCTAAACTTTAAGGATTATTTTATTTTGGTCCTTGAACTTTCAAAATGTTCGGTTTAGTCCTTGAACTTTTAAGTTTGTTCCATATTGGTCCCTAAACTTTTAAAATGTATATTTTAGTCTCTAAACTTTCAAAAAATGATTATTTTAGTCCTTACTTTTATTTCAATTTTAACAAATTAATGACATAGCTTTGAATGTGTATTAGATTGTTAATATGAGCATGATTTAAAGTCAAATAGATTAGAGACAAACATTAGGCAAAAGAGATTTGAAGTATAAAAGTAACATAATAAGGACCAGAATGATTATTTTTTAAAAGTGTAAAGACTAAAATAGACATTTTGAAAGTTCAGGGACTAGAATAGAACAAATTTGAAAGTTCAAGGACCAAAATGAACGTTTTGAAAGTATAAGGACTTAAATAGAACAAACTTAAAAGTTTAGAGACTAAAATAAGATTTAAACCTAAATATTTTCACATCCTGAAAAGCAAAACTCCCAATATTAACATTACCTGCAAAAAGCTTACAGTAAAATACCTTTGCGCTATATCTCATTATTTTTTTTCTTAATTCAGGTTCAGCTCAGTGATATTATCTCCATACATCTTCCATTGCTGAAAGTGAATAGCCTTCACCATGAAGCAGAACCAGAATGAAAAAAAGTCCAATAAAAATGATTACATTTACACATCGGAATAACTGCAAGTTCTCGGAAAATTGATTAAGCGAATTGAGGTTTCTTCAAAGTCACCTCGAGCAGTATTCCAAGCAAAATCAAGCTCCATCTTACTGGAACTACAGAAGCAATTGATGTTGAAAGTATTTGATTGCAGGGAAGTCACCAGAGATTGTACATTGGTTGAAGACCGAAAGGCAAAATCTATTCGATTGAGCTGATTACATGTATTGAGCCAACCATTGCTTACACATATCGAGCACGGGGAGTGCGTTCGCGTGCAATGCCTGAAAGAGAAATGGACAGCTCAATGAGTATTGTTCCTAAATCAAGCATCAAAAGCACAATGGTTTTCACATTGATCAACAATTACAGTACATCACAAAGAAAAACTAAAAACAGCATAGTTGATCAAATTTACCTTAGTCATAATAATGCTTTTTTTTTTTTTTAATATTAGTCATAATAATGTTGATATTGAATAATTTATCTTTTTTCCTTTGTCCTAATGTCTATCTCAAAAACAATAAGTCCAATGCATTTAAAGAAATGACATTCAAATAATAATAAAACCAATAGATAAGTATCAAGTTATATAAACCACCAAATTTGAAAACACAACCAAAAAAATTATTATGGGATATGTTTTCATGAGAATTCAGGGAAATCTTTTCCATAATGAGTCTCAGATCAGTCTTCTTTATTCTTCCAAATCGATATATGATATTATGCTCGCTAGAATAATTTGTGAAATTGTATGAGAACAAGGGTAAAAGGTATTGAATACTCATGTTAGTTAAGTTTGTGTTTAGCCTGCTTTATGGATGGCTTAAACTAAAATATTTTTTAGACATTGGCAGTGTTTGGTTAAAATTTCAAAGAATGGTAAAAAGTGCTTTTGACCAATTAAAAGCACTTGTTACAAATTTCAATAATCAGGTCAGGAGTGGCTTAAAAAATATTAAAAAATGAAAAACCCTTGAAGTGTGTTGAGAGGAAATATTAAACTAATTTTCTTTCAAGAGTGTATAAAATAAGTGCTTCACTTGGCATGCAAAGCACACACTAATTTAAATTAGAAGTCTATAATAGATGTGCTAAAGATGCCTGACCTGATGAGCTACATACTCAACATCAGCAACACTTCCACTTCGAGAAGCAATTTGGAAAGCACTTTTCAGACGACCGCAGACCACACAAGCCAATACTTTTCTGTATGTACAAGATGAGTACCATAAGGATTTGAAGCAATTGTATGGCAATTCAAAATAATGCATGATGAGAAAAAAAAAAGCTTCTTCAATGGTTAAACTCATCAATCATTCTTGCAAAGATCATACGATAATTGAGGACGGATTCTTATCATTCCCTCACCCAAAATCGATGAGTACGATGCATGCAAACAATTTAACGAAGACAATTCTTCTTCCTTTTGAATTGGCAGAAAGTTAATGGTAACATTGTGGTAATAGAAGATTGGTGAGTAATTACTTTACAAGCTTAATAAAGCTTTCATCCAATTAGCTTATGCTTACTGTCCTCTAGCCATCTAGCTTTATAATTTTTAGTCAAAACAATTGCTTAGCTGGATTGTGGTGGAAATACAAATTTCCCAAACGTACATGGCAACCACTCTTCCACAATACACAACACGCCAATCTCCTTACCTCTGTCCCTTTCTCAAGCTACGTCCTAAGAAACTCCTATTTATAACCACAAAAAAAAAAAAAAAAAAAAAAAAAAAAAAAAAAACCTAACTGTTTACAACAAAAAGACAATATTACACATGTCAATTTTTTTCCCCTCTCTATAAGTCCAAGGTCTAGGCTTCGGAGACATCAAGGATTTCGCTTACTAAGTTCATTCGAAGATTCGAACATCCAATAGGGCTGCCTGGTTGAGTAGGTGTTAGACACACCCCACTAATTGCCACATAACCAGCTAAGTACAAACTGCCTCTGCATTTCTTTTTCGAGAATATACAACTAACTGCCTTTCGATAGAGTGCACAGTACTCTGTAACTTTTTCCTTTTTTTCAATTATAAATTCAGAGTGGGGTATTTCTAATAAAGCCCTGTTTGGATAGGGTAGTGTTACTCGGTTAAGGATAGGGTAGTGTTACTCGGTTAAGGATAGGGTAGTGTTACTCGGTTAAGGAGATGTCCTGTTTCTCTCAGTTGTAACCATTTCTTCATCAGTGATAATAATTGTAAAAAAAAGAAAGAGAGAGAGAAAAAGATCAGGTGCAAAAAGGATCTCTCAGTGGAACTAGAATTACATATATCAAAGAGTGCAAGAAGTATCTGAATCTTTGAGGGGATTAGGGATAACAGGTTAGTCTTTGGAAAACAATCATGCAGCCCAACAAACATGAACCCAACTTTCCAACATGCAAAAGAGATTCTTTGGCTATAATTCAATTAAGTCTTTATTTGGTCGATATGGAACCAAAATATTTGCAAGAATTTTTCAAAGACAAGGAGAAGCCTTTGCATTTCCTTTTTGATTCTCTATCCTTTTAGGTGTAAAAAGATCTCCCCTTTTAACAACTATAGCACGAACTCGCTTCTTCCCACTAGAGGGAGTTTTTTTTGTACCTTCCTTTGGATGGGATTTCCCCTTTTTGTAATTTCATGCCATCAATAACATTCTCCTAAAAAGACTCATAAAGTGGTTAAGACAGTTATTACACAAGGACACAAATCAGATTGAAGTACAAAACTATTACCTGTGACTGCTTGTCAACATATCTATGAGACGGTCTGGCCGCTCCTTGTGTTTGTTAGCATATACATTAATCGCAGCTCCCAATACCTATCATTCCAAAAACAAGTGTGGTTAAAACATGCATACATATACACATACCGGAAAATATAGAGAGATGCAACATCATACAGATTCTCCTATATGTTATATTTATACAGTACAACAAAAGTACAAGTGCCTTACCTGGTCCCAATCACCATCCTCAATGGTGCCTTTGATATTTCTAAAGAACTCCGTCAACTGACCACCTTTCTTCCTCTCAGCAAGCGATGCAGCAACACCAGCATATATATCAACAGCTGGAGGTGACAAGAAGATGGTATTTGTTACTGTGACAATCTCATGAATTAAAAAAGAAAAGTTCCCAGCCTATACAATGCAATTGCTACCTGGAAGACCAAATTGATATATAATCTGGAAGGCCAAGTCAAAATTTTTCTCCACAAGGGTCTCAGCGATCTTACATCTTCTCCTGCAAAGCGACACAGCAAAAAAATTTCTTTACTTGCTTCATATGAGCTAAATGACTTCATAAAATATTTAAAAGCATATTGTCCTTTATCCTCTTAGAAAACAGAGCTTTACTCGAGTAAAATGATAGCAAAAGGCACAAGGGTCTCGGCATGAGACTCTTATCTTAATCTCTCTAAATTTTATGATCCACTCTTTGTAATAAGATTTTACTTTCTTTTGTTATTTTTAACTTTTAAGGAAAAGGAACCGCTTTCAGTTTGGACATAATATATTTCTGATGTACATGGAGAATCAAGAGTTAAATGGCAGATCTTGTTCTTGACTAATCATGGAAAAGTAGTCCAGCGATATGTACCAAAAGTTTAAGAGCGTTCAGAAAGCCATTAACAGGTATTCAGATAAGGTACTTTTAGTCAAAATTTGACTCTTATTCATCTTATAATTTTATATTCTTCAGGATATTGTTAATTTTCACAATTTACAAAGAAAATTTAAGACATCATCTTCACCATTAAAGCAAGTGGTTACTGGCTTACTGCATTTTACAATGATGAAAATAAAATCAACGTTGATAAAGGTAAGAAAACCTGAATGTTTCTGGATCATTTGGATTTCCAAAGAGTGAATGTTTCCATTGCGGTCCATCTGAATCATTGAATGACTTCACAACTTCCACCTAAGAATATAAAAAATCCACAAGAAGCTTTTAAGAATTCCTTGTACAAATTACACCTCCACCAATGACTTAGCACAGAGAAACACGTTATACTGCTGCTAAAAAAGGTCCACGTGAATTTAACTTTTAACTTGTATTGGAAAGAACAAATATCTGTGTATTTACTTTTTTATAGGAGATGAGCAATTTCTTCTTCAATAACAACCAAAGAATCCAATACTTTTTCTGACGAAGTAATAGTGAGAGAATCCTTGATGATGAAATGTTCTAGTTTTTCCAGCCTTGAAGTGCAAATATCGAGTGAAAAGTATAGAGTTGAGTTCTTTGGAAATTTATCCATTCATAATGCTCTAATGCTACACATCAAATTATGTTTTAGCATTATATGATTGAAGAAAAGAAATAATATCCACTCTAGATGGCATTACTTGGATTGAAATCCTGGCAGAAAACCTGACAAGTCCTTCTTCAGAAAGCTTCTCAGAGGCACTTTTCCCTCTACCTCCCTTTGCCACAGGCTTGGTAGAATCTCCACCTTTATGTCGTGCTGATAGTGCCTCATCAAAGTGCATCTGTATTTAAAATGAAAATTGAATAATAAATCTAACATTAGTTTTGCATTCTTATTAGTGGTTTAGCTTCAGAAGAATTATATCAAAATTCAAGCCACCAAATTTTCGCCACCACCAAACTAGCACGAATATTTTACAATTTCTACAGTACAATGGCCACCAATTTTTATACAGCAATCTTTAATTTTCTCGAGACTTTCACACTTGGAATGCTCACTTTCCAAATAAGCTTCGTTGTTCTAACAATCGATAGAAATACTATAAGTTTATCATAAGTTAATTTTAACAATGTTTCCTTGAACATGTTTTGTATCTTTTCATACATTAACGGAAATTTCACTTCTTGTTAAAAAAAGGGACTAAATTGAGACTTTATAAACAATCGGACTAAATTGAAAAAACACCCATAAAACATACATGTAGTCTAAGAAAACAAGTACAATATAAAGCATATGTTAACCTAGCCAAGTTTAATTCCACCCTTGCTGCTGCATTAAGTGGTTGTCCTTGTAATATTTTCAAGCTCAGATTTCCAGCTAAGGCTATGCTTGTCATGATCTTCGGAATTGACTTAAAAATAAAAAGAAAATCAAATAAGACATTTTCCCCCCTATTTTGGGTTCTGACGATGATTTCAAAGTTGTTAAGTATAAAATGACCTGAACACAATCAAAAGGCCTAAACGACCCAACACAAAAGAAAAAAAAAAAATCCACCATTAGAAAAAGGTTGAACAAGTAGCAGAATACAGGAGTTATAATTCAGATATACCTTTGCATGTTCCAAATGCTTGACTGCTTCGTCCGGTGAATAAGAATTCATAAACAACTGGATACAGCAAAGCCCAGCGGCAACATGGTCCTGTTTTAATACCTGTAACATAGAGGGAAACAATAAGAAATTTGAAGACTTTTTCAAAAAAAATAAAAAAATAAAAAAGAAATTTGAAGACAAGCTGGAAAGAAACGACAAGATTCTTGAAGACAAGCTCACTAAAGTACTGTATGGCATTGAGTGATTCCTTGTGTACACAAGGTGTTATAACAACTGTAAGTTTGGAAGGTACTTGTTTTATACGAGGGCTGCGTATGCTACTTTGGGTAGGGTTGAGTTAGCATATCATTTGGTATCAAAGCTTCCACTATGCCTTTGATTTCGTATTATGCACTTATCATTACAACAGTCTATCATGACTCGTGGCTCTCATTTTCAGCCGCAGTCTCTCAATGTCTCTCCTTTCCTTCTCTCCTTCCATTTCTCTAATCTTGCTCAGTGATTCCACTGATAGATTTATTTCTAGTTCTGTTGCTTTTAAAGATGGTTAGTCATTTTTCTCCTTCAAGGCGGTGGCAGATTAGATAACACAATCAAAATCTCTATTGATGACAATTTTGAGAGTAACAGGTTTATGGTTAGCAAGTATGACAACATACGTCATTCTCCATGTCTGTGATAAACTAGCTAAGCTCCATCTCCAATGCTCTATTAGATTCCCCTAGAAGAAAATGAAAGACACTTCTATACACCCACGGTCCCTATAGGTGCTAAGCAATCAGGTTGGAAAAATAACATCCATAGATTTGAAATCAGAATCTCTTGTTTTATCACCACTAGATCTAAAATTTTAAACTAACAGTAACAGGTATGGAGAAATTTATTGTTTTAATAAGTAATATGTAAGCAAATAGATGAAAGAAAAATTTCAATCTAACAACAGAGTGCTCAAAATGATAAAAAGAATATTATTCATCATTCCCCCTCATTAGCGGAATTTTATCCTCAATCCCTCTGCAAACCTTTTCTTTTTTTCCCTTCAAATTCTTATTTTTGAACACAAATCCGGAAGAAAAAAAATTGATAAGATTAAGAGCCTACCAAACATTTTGCAAAGAACTTAGTCATGGTCATGAAAATACAGAAAGAAGTAACGATCTTACAGATATGGGAACTAGTGATCTAAGAAGCACAGACACTTTATTTTGGCTAACGTGTCCATGTCCAATACATGTCGGACACTTGGACATTCCAACATTTGTTGGACATGTATCTGACACTTGTTAGCACAATTGATATGTGTCAAACACTAGTACAAAATTGAAGACTGGTTAAGTGAAGGGCTAAGGCATGGAACTTAAGGAAAAAGGCCAAGATTATGGCTGGTTGTGCTTTAGGGCTGCTTTGTGGAAGGAAAGGAACTCGAGAACCTTTGAAGACAAGGCGTCTAGCTTAGATAGTTTTTGTGAAAATGTCCAAAATACAGCTTCTTGGTGGATATCTCTACATAAAAATTCTTTTTGTAATTATAGCTTGCTCTCGATTATTAAAGATTGGCAAGCTCTTTTGTATTAGTCTCCAGGCGAAGGCGATCTCCACCCTCGGCCCTTAGGTTGTCTCCCTCTTTTGTGATTAATTTATATCCTTGATGTCTCTTAAAAAAAAAAAAAAAAAAAAAAAAAAAAAAAAAAAAAAAAAAAAAAAAACTAGTTATACTAAATAGACACCATACTAAATGATAAAAATAATAAATTTCAAGGGTGAAATACATTAAACTCATTTTTTTAAGCATACAAATGCATGAACTTATTGATTTGGAATTTCCTTCTTATATAAAAATGATATATATTTTTTAAAATGTATATTTTACTAAACGTGTCCATGTTGTGTCCGTGTCCTAGATTTTAAAAAAATGGTGTGTCACCGTGTCCGTGTCGTATCCGTGCTTCTTAGCTAGTGATTCAAGGAACCATAGTAACACAATTAAGACAATATTATGCCAATATTTCATTTTCATTCAATCAAAACTTATCAAGATAGTAACTTCATTATTCTTCTTGTTCCACCAAGCTAGGTCAGCAGATTTTAAATTTCAAACTATTGTTATACATGACATAATGTAATTGAACTAGCCAACATAAGCATAGCTCAACTAGCAGAAAGCTTGTACTAAGACCAAGAGATATGTGGTTCAAATCCTCCCACCCCCACATGTTGTTAAAAAAAAAAAAAAAAGTATATGAATTGAAATATCTTGGCACCGCCACATTGACTGAATCCCTTAAAATTAAATCGTCTTGAAAAGGGGAAAAAAGGATACCTGAAATACGTATAAATAATTAAAATGCTTGTGTGTTTCACAGAAGTTGCAAATACGAGCAAGTGCTGTTGCCATATATTGGTTCAATGCTCCATCATGGAGTTTGGTAGATGATAATTTTGCTGCAATCACCTCCTCAAGAATAGACATTGCACCATAACCAATACAAAGGTCACATAGATCATCAATGGTCCCATAATCAGTTGCTAATGGATCAGATCTTTGGGGTGAAGATGATGAGGTCACAGTTCCCACGCTTGAGGGTTGAGGAGGCGCAGGAACAGAATCTAGAGGAAAAAACAGCATGCAAGCGTCTCTGTAATGTCCATGCTTAAACATAAAGCCAAGCAACAGTTGACGTGCATACTGCAAAGATCAAAAGTACGTATTAATGACCCCATCTCATTTGAAATAAAACTAATCTAAAATGATATACCGTAAGAAAAGTACAAATTATTTTTAAAAAAATGTAAAGAAAGAATCATTTAATAAGACATTCATTGTAGAGGCGTGTTAGAGGATATTGATTATATTCTTTGGAGTCGCTAGCATATGTAGCCAATCTGGATTCATTTTTTTGGAGTGGAGTCCTTTGGGGTTTCTTTCGCTCATAACCAAGATTGTTGGATGATGATTGAGGAGGTTGTGTTGTTTCCTCCCTTTTGGGATAGAAGCAAAGTTCTCTGGCAAACTTATATTTGGTTTGAGAGAAACAAAAGAATTTTTAGAAGGGTAAAGGGGTCTTGAGAAGATTTATTACCTCTTTATAAGCATTTGCTTCTAAGGCTTTTTATAATTATCAATTAGACATTATTCTTTTCGATTAGAGCCCCTTACTCTAGGTTTTGGCTCCTCTTGTTGGGCTGTTTTTCTTTTTTAATCTCTTTGTATATTCTTTCATACTTCTTAATGAAACCTCAGTTTCTTATAAAAAGAAATGAGACATGAAAAAAAAAATGATTCTTTAATCATTTAATGAGACATAAAGAAATGAAACTCGGTTCTTTTATCTTTTTTAAAAAGGCTGAGGACTTCCTCAAGTTCATGAGATTCTTGATGGGAAATGGGCAGGTTATTCATTTTTGGGAGGATGTGTGGGTAGATGATACTCCATTCGTTGTTTTCCCTAATATATATGTCATTGGTATGAAGAAGTAAGCCACCATTGCCATGTATTGGGATGAATAAATCAAGCATGGAATCTGGGGCTTAGAAGAAACCTTTTTGATGGGAGTTGGAGGATTTGGCAGCCCTCATGGGGAAGTTGGACTAATTTGTTCCTTCATTGCCCTTTTGCTTATAATGGTTGATCTTTCATTTTTAAGGAGCTGAGTCTCTCTCTGCCTTCCAAAGTTAGTGTATTTTTGGCTGTTAGAATTGGTGCTCCAATCTGGGTTAAAAGAAAAGCTCCGATCCTTTGGCAATCATCTGTGAAAGCTATCCTTTGGTTAATTTGGAAAGAAAGAAATAACAGTCTTTGAGGATGGGTTTTCCACAGAGGATTTTTTTGTGCATAGCAAATTTGGCTTCCTGGTGGAGGGCAAACCAAGTGATTCCTTTTGTAATTACAGTCTTTCCATGACTTTTTTTTTTATGAGTTAGTGTTTTGGGAGGGGTTATCTCTACTCCTGCCCTCAGGTTGTTCCCTTCTTGAGCTTCCTAATGAAGCCATGTGATATGTTTCTTATAAAAATAAATAAATAAAATAAAATAAGGCAGAGGAAACAAGTTATAAAATTTGATAAAGGAGAAACATGCATATACAAATGAATGAAAAGCTAATCAATAAACACATAAGGCCATTCACTGCCAATATTGGGTGCTTTCTCTTCCCCGTATTGTGCATGCAACTATGGAAACAGATGTCCTAATGTGATATCTTTCATTCTTCAGAACATTATTATTTATTACTATACAAAAAGTAACAATTAAAAACAAAATCAGGGGAAGAATCATTGCACAACTCAGCGGTCCTAGTGTCAAGCATTACAGACAAGCTAAAACATATATGCAAAAAGATTTGGCTTACTTCTTGCATGTAATTAACACATTCAGTAAACCGACTGCTATCCAAGTTACTACGAGGTCCATCGTCAAACTCTAAACCATAAGGTGAACTATCACTTGCAGACTCTAGAAACCATCCGGATCTTTCTGACCGAGGAAAAGTTGATGGCATATGTAGAACATTGAGATAAGAATCTGCAGAAAGTGAATCATCTAATATTGTTGGTGCACTTTTAGCCAAATGCTCGTACCTGCAATTTAACTTCTATCATTTATTTCGATAACACATTTCAGATAATTTATGTTCAAGAAAAAAGCTTAAATATGTCTAGTACATCAAAGCAACTTAGTCATGTAAACAATACAGGTTCAATTGAAATGATACAACAGAATCTTTTTGTGTCACAACGAACAACTTCTAGCAGTAGAGAGGGTGGGGAAGAATTGAAAGTGAAGATAGTAAAAATGGATGTACCAAAATTCTATTGACAACCAAACTGAAAAAAACAGGAAAGTAATAGTTCCAATGTCATACACATACTGCCAAAAGAGTAAAAGGGGGAAAATAATTGAAAAACTTACAGATTCTTCTTTTTATTAATCAAAGAAAGGTTTTACCAAAAGAAATCAAATTTCATCAGATTGCACAGCAGCATATCTAAAATCTTATATTGTATTTAATAAATATTCTATCAGAGAGTCGTAATGATATCTCATCAACTAGCAGCCCGTTTTTGCATTCTAGGAAACACAATCCAGCTACAAGAATGAATTGTCAAAGATGGCTGCCACTTGCATAAGCCAAATACACGAGATGAATGGAAAAATACCATGGGTTGTTTGGAAATTATTTCCAAAATATTTGTATTTTTCATACTTCCTTTTATTGAGTTCTCACAAATGACCCTTTTTATTTTAAAAAAATATATGTGAGAAAGAGGAAGAGAGAGAGAGGAAGAACCGTAGCTAATCTTTCCAAAATTACATATTTGTTGGTAGTGAATTCAGTTTGCACAATAATATGAAATCATTGACTTTTACTAGTCATTCAACTACAAATTTCAAATTTCAAAACATAAAAAAAGATATATTTTCTAGGCAGTTTTCCATACAACACCATGATGCAGCAGAATGGCATCTAATTTGTACTTTTTATGATACAAGTATAATTAGGTTAAATTTCCATCATCATATTGAATTTATCTTTGACATTTAAGATAACATTTATTTTCATTCGTTTTTTTTTATATATTATTATCAGCTTTTTATTTTCTTCTCCACAGCCACCCTAGACGTATGTCATTTGAGTTTTTATTTCATTGATCTTGAAATTCTAGCAAAAAGGCCACGAGGAAGAAGAAAAAAATTGTAAGTCAAATATTATCTTACATAGATCGAACAGTAGCAACCTCCACAGGCGGACCTCCTTCAATAGTATTGATAATCTCTTGTACAAAAGTCATGGGATCACCCTTGTACAACTGAAAAGCTTGCCTGAGAAGCATTGATGACAATACAGAATAAGGTTACTTGAAAACTTGCTGTGAACCAGATGAAAAGAGGTATTAAATAACTCAAAAAACTCTTTCGATTCTTCACATAACAGAAGGTCCTTTTAAAAGATAAAAGTAAATACTTGAATTTCACACGTGCTTGCACATAGTGCTCCATCCGTATCAAAGCGTGGCCCCACGCATTCCAAACAGGGAAAACATCAATCTGAGAGAAACAAAAACAAAAATTTATATTTCACATCATTGCAAAAGGCAATGTCTGTGACAATAACAAATCCATGTTACCTTGCACTTTTTGCATGTATATACAGCCATGCTATATCTCTCATCCAGGATCAACCTATCACGGAGACGAGCAGATGACTCGACATCAGCAATATCATCAAGAGATGCAGCAATTCCTGACCCCAAGAGACTTTGAAGCAATTGAGCACGAACTAGCCAAGTGTCAGCCTGAGAATGAGCATCAGAAAGCTCGTCTGTTGACTGACTACCCACACTAGAGCTGCCAGCATCCGAAGACGTGTCATCAAGATCCCTACTTTTTTCAGAAGTACTTGATAAGTCAGTACCACCAACAAGTTTTCTCAACAAGGATTTAGCATAGAGTAGCCCCTGAACAAAGAGAAATGATATTTTTAATCAATCTCAAACCTAGTAATTTACAATGTGATATTTATGCAAGAAAAGATCCAAGAATTGCAATTATTTTGGAGTTTTCTACCAAAAGCAAAAAATATGTTCAGAGAACCACAGTATCACCAGATGATGGCAAGAAAATGAATTTTAAGAAGATAAAAAACACCTGTACAATTGTCTCTGTAGCATGATATGCACGACCAATTATGTCCATTGATGCATTCTCAGGCAACCTCTGAGAGCTCAACACATTCTTCATCTGGTTGATACACAAGTCCATGGCACTTTTGGCGGATGTCAACTCATCAGAACAGAGAGAAAGCAACGCCTACAAATAAAAGAGTCAAAATACACTAAGATGTGCAGCAGCATGCACGCAGAAAAAATTCAGTTTCTGACACCAAAATGTTCGTACATAAGTAAAAACAACAGTGAAAATATCCAAGAAAAAAGGCCAATAACCCTCAACCATGTATGAATTCACTGAAGAATGTAAAGGTCAACTTTCTAATAACTATTTAAGAAAAAAGTTTGCCATTGGCCTATTTTTAGTCTAAGCATATTACTAGGTTTCTGCAGTTTGTTAGCTAATTTGGCAAGAAATACGTAATTGCATTTTTGCAAATAAAGCTAAAGCAGCTTGGGTTCAAATCAAATATTCTACATATAGTTCATCTAAGAATTCCAAATCTTTAGATTGACTTCGGTTTCTTTTTTTCTTTTTTTTTTTTCTTATTCCCGTCAAATGCAGATTTCCTCCAGCAATCTATTACTGTTTTCAGGATGCATTATGCTCTGAAGTTATGTGATTACCTTTTATCTTTTTTTATAATTAACATAGATACCTTTAATCATTTATTGATAAATGAAATAAAGGGATGTTAGAAAACACCCAACACCGAAAGATGAATTACAATAAAGTTCCCCAATTTGAAATCAAAGTAGAAAGACCTTTAATCATGACCTATTTATATCAAAAAAAAAATTGTTTCCTGTGCATGTGCACACACAAAAACAAAACAAAAAAAAAAAAGGTACTCCATAACCACTCTCCCAATACAATCAAGCCTCGTAAAAACCAGCTTCAGGTTGTACATATATGGAAAACAAAGATGCCATCAACTGAATGGTATTTGAACAGTAACCTTATCTCAATTTTCCAAATCAAGCTCACCATACATCAATTTTCCTAATCTCACTGTCTATCCTTATCTGTGGTATTTGAAAAGTAACTTTATCTCATTTATTTGCCTCCTGTGTTTTTTCCCAGCAATATTGGAATTTTATCTTGAATGACTTTGGCTGAAATATGATTATGCCTGGATCTATACAAAGGAAATGCGGAAACTCTTTGGCTAGCCTTTAATCGATCCTTCTTCTGGTCTTTATGGTGCGAAAGGAATGGAAGGATTTTCAATGATACACAATCATCCTTTGAAGACTTTTTGGTCTTAGCTATTTATTGGTGTAAAGGCTTACATCCTTTCAAGAATCATAGTCTTGCATCTTTGACTCTTAATTGGAGGTCTTTTTTGTAATTTGCTAATAATGGCTCGGGGTTTTATCCCCTTGATCATTTCATTTATCAATGAAATCATTGTTTCTCTCTTCAAAAAAAAAAAAAATAATCAAGCTCACAGTCATACCTTAAAAAGAGTAAAGTCAGGGGCACTCTCATATCTATGAGATCCACGAACAGCTACATCCTTCTCTGCATCACCTGTTAGCATCCACTCCTCTGAAATTGAAACAGAAGGAAGCCTTTCTTGACCATCAATGGGATATGATGATACCCGATCCTCTTGAATTCCAGTCATTGCCTCCCAAGCAACTCTTTCAGACGGCCCAAGTCCAGAACTCTTTCTTTTTCTGTAAAGCTCTTTTGGAGCAGTCTTCTCCCCAGTATTTCGAGGAGCCCAAGAGAATGCTCTACGAGCCTCTTTCTGAAAATTACTTAGGCTTGTAGAGAAGGATGACCTTGCAGACATTCCTGATCTTGGTTTCGGTTTTGGTCTCGTTACCGAGATGGGTACACGATGTTCTCTAGGTGGAGAGTTGATATTAACAACAATAGCTTTAGTGGCATAAGTAATAATGACATTGTTGTCTCTCAAGGAAGGAAATTCTTTTATAATCTGCACATGGATAGATCATCATCAGATTTTATCTCAGAGAAACTTAAAAATGATATCTTCGAATGCTTAATTGGAATGACACCAACTCAGCATTCCACCAGATGCATACAATTACAAGGATGTTAGCAAAGCATCAAAAGAGTTCTGAAAGTCGATAGTTATAATACCAAAGAAGCAGATTGCAGTTGCTTTCTCATCAGCAAAACCTCCAGTATCAAATGAGGATGCTCATGTAACGAAGAACATCTTTGCTGCCATGGCAGTGGCAAAGCAGCCAACACACGAAGACCTAAGGCCCAGGAGTTAAGTCGAGATACCTCAACTTCAGACAGATTTCCTTCTCTGCGCTTCAGGAAAAAGTGAACCTTTGGAGAAAATAGAAATGAAAATTATATTCAAGGGACAAAAATGGACAATAAACGAGGATAAATAGGTTCAGCCAATCTTTAAATCTTAGACCAAGAGACAATTACCAGAAGCTGCTTTGAGCGAAGATTGGGTAATAACTGCATTGCACCCATAGCCACAGGCAATGCATCATCTGAGTCACGGAGTGAAGAAAGAAAACGTGAAGCTTCTGCTGGACCTCCACCATTGAGCGGGTCAGCAGTCAGAAGCTTCACAAGTTGCCTTCCCTGTAGTTCACGGCGTAAGTCTATAGATAGTCCAGCACTTTCAGCTACCTCTAAAGCAGCAAAAACAGCTCCTTTCCCAGCTAATCTAAGAGCCAAGCCCTCAGGATCCTCCTTACACTCTGCTTCAACCTGATATCCAAGAGAACAGCATAACGGTGAACGAAAAGATTATTACTAGATACCAAATCCTAGCAGAAAATGACTTTAGAATCTTTTCACACTCAATTTGTATGTTCTTAAAACAGATATTTGTGACCTCTTGCCAGCTGCTAAAGTGATCATCAGCACTTAAGATATGACCATACTTCTGCAAAGCTTGTCTGATTTGCATGACCTACATGACCCATTTGATTGATCCAAAAAGCAGAAAGGAATCAGTTTTGCCTATCTGGCAACAAAGGCCAAAACAGACTAAAATTTTAAAGTCGCACCTGATTTCTGAGTGGATCAGATTGAGGCAGGTGGCAGCTGCACATAGTAAGAACATTCAAAGCTGCATCCAGCTCCCATCTATGCATATACCTGGAATGGAAATTGAGCATAAAAAATGAATCATTTCCAACTCGTAATCATTTTGAACATGTATGGGAAGGAGGGCTCAGTAACATGCTACACTAAGATATCATGAGCATATTTCTTTAAATTAATAACTTGAAAGTCGTGGCAAAGAGGTGGTCACCCAAATACATTTCTCAGATTTCTAATAACCAGAAAGCAGTCGAAAGTTCAAGATCTCATTGGGCAATGATAACAAAAAAGAATCAAGAATGACGTTATGAAACAATTCTCGTATCAACTTAACTTAGAAAATGTAACAAGCATGTAAGTTTTTATTTTTTATTTTTATTTTTTTGAAACTACAAGCATGCAAGTTAAAGCATCAGAAATCAATAACCCCAAACACCTCTGTAATTCTAGAGATCAGCTAGAGTTAATGACAATAATGGAGAATTTTCTATAACTTCACATACTTGAGGGCAAGTCTAGCCGCTAATTGTTTATCCTTCAGCCGTAGACAATACTGCCAGCTATTACTCCAGACACTGGGGTTTCCTTGATCTTGAGATTGTCTAAAAATTGAATCTCTCTCTTCCTCACATTCAATCAGTAGTTTAAGCAACCGATCAGAGGCACCATTGCGTAGAAAACGATCAGAAATAGCAAGAGCATCCATTAACTGGCCATCGTCAATTAATCTGTGCTAAAGAAAAAAAAATGCATTGCCACTTTGTTAGAAATTAAATTCCGTATAACTTAGCAAGTAGGAGTCCTACCAACCATACACAGAAGTAAGCACGTCGTAAACTTGAACATTGAAATTCTTAGAAGTAAATTTCCAAACAAAGGGACAAACCAAGCGTCCATCATGTCATGTGTATTTTCTTTTTATTTTTTTAAGAATATTACTTCGAATGCTAGGTGGAGGGATTCGAACCTACGACCTATTAGAGGAAGCAAAGATTCCTTAATTGTTGAGCTATACTTGTATTGACATCATGAGTGTTTTCTATTAGGAGCATAGATATTAATTTTCTATCTCTTTTTTCCTATTTCTGGTGGGATATGCAACTAGCTGTATTGATTAAATGATAATGCGTCTGCAGAAGAACTGAGGAACATAAAAGAAACATGGAGAACACCTTCTAAATGGATGTTATTATAGCAACATGGGGAAGAATGGTGCTGGTATGGAAACCTGAGGAAGATCACTGATAGCCGAACTGCCCCTCCAATCTGTTTTACTTATCAGAGGAAGGGTACAATTCCACAGTTATCTTTTTTTTAGAAGAGAAACGAATTTCATTGATGAATGAAATGTGGAGAAAAACTCCGATCACCAATAGGTGAATTACATGAAAGCTTTCCAATTGGAAATCAAAAAAGATAAACTATAATCAGAAAAAGGGTGATGACATTTACTGCTACTCCATTTTCAAGCTTGAATAGTTATTGTTGAACATGTGCGATAGAGCAGAATTACTTAATGATGGAATTTTGATAGGAACTCCAAAGCAAAAACATGTTAAAGAATAAAATTAGAACTTATTTGGTGCAAAGAATATCCAACAAAAAAGGCTGCTTTGCAAAATTAGTGAGCTTAGCATATAATGGGGGATAGGAGAATCAACTGATCTGTGCAGAAGCATGGAATGGAAGATGGAGGCCTTCATAATGTTACAAACTTCTGTTCAAATCATTACAGACAGATGAGACTGAATGTAGAGTCCCCAAAAAGGTCATCCTTTGTCTAACCATGTGAAGCGGGTTTGAATTCACTGCTAATAAATGTGGATGTTTCATGTAATGCACAAAAAAGAAAACATATTTGCATATTGGACATTAAGCATGAATAAACGTTAAGGATAACTATTATGGTTTTCCTATTGCAGGAGTTAAGGTTTGGGGCAAGCAAGAACAAGTTGTAGCTAAGGTGGTCGAACCATCAAGAAGAGGAGATTTCACATTTCACCGTCCCCTTTTGAGGGCTAACAAGTGTAATGCTGGTTAAAAGATTATTCAGTTCTGATTTTATTTCTTTCTTAAGCTGTCTGGCTTATGATTTTTTAGTATGGACTATGGAGAATCTCTGCATAACTTCATTATATATTTTTTATTTACCAACAATAAACTTTCAATTCAAATAATTGAGAGAGAGAGAATTGAAAGATAGGCTTACCATGGCACATACCACATATGTATGTATATTAATATATTTAAATTATTTACTTTTAGAATATCTGACAAAATTTCCTCCGTTTCTAATGATGTTAACTGGGCTACTTAAGTTATTATTTTCTATAGTAGGATGCTACCTCATATATTTTTCTTAACTCACAAATTAAAACATAAAAGGTTTCAATTCCATTATTTTTCTAACCAACATTTTTCTCCCGTAACATGAAGTGGGGAAAGATCCTTGCTGAGAAATACGCACTCTACATATTTAAAACTAAGACTTCTACCAAACACAAAATAATACAGACATCAATCAACATGTTGAGCACAAAAATTGGTGAAATATCTAGTATCTTCATGCAAACAAAAGGAAATTCACAACTACTAAAATGAAGGAGAATGATTTACAATACCGCTCAACAGCTTTCTGATAGGGTTCTTCATTCTCCCAGTCAAACGATAGGAAAGTTGTTGTATCAAGTTCATGAATATCAGATTTTGAGGTGTGGCACCAACCATCATGAAATGTACCATCCTGAACACTTATACTAGGTAAAGGCACTGAAGTCTTACTGCTACTAACGATTTCATCAAACTCAGACTCAGTATCGCTGTCATGCTCAAGAAGTCTCTTCATGGAAGCCCTCATGTCAGTCAAACCAGCATCGTCGGCATCCTGTTTAGCTGTTATAGCAAACTCCGAAACTCGAAGATTGGTTTGCAATTGTATCCACCGGTTTAAAGTTGGGAACCTACTTTAAAGTTTAAAAAAATAATGAATATAAATGGGAAAAAGTGAAAGTTAAGTTGTAAAAGAAATGATATAAAAAAAAATAATAACCTCTCAGATTGATCAAGAGCAAACTCAAAAAAGAGCCTGTCAGCATCAGGCGCCTGCTGTAAGCCATCATTTAAGGAGCTTGGAATAGGGCTGCTACCACTGTATAATATACTACTCCCAAAAACGCATGCCAAGATAGCCCTTACTGGAGATATTTTAACCAAATGTTTTACAATATCCAACTGTAAAGGATAAAGAGGAACTCCAGTCATTGCCAATGAACTTCTAGCACTTCTTAACTTCGCCTCCTTTGATGAAGGTGAGAGTAGTCTATTCTCAGAACTACCTTTTGAACAAGATGGAACAACTGGAATACATGCCCATCCACAACCAGATCGCGGGGGATAAACAGGAGGCACACAAGCTGAAATCACTTCATGAACAAAATCTGCATTCATTATTTCAGCAACTTTACCAGCTGCATCAGTGCTTCCTCGATCAAAAACAAGTCGAGTTATAAGCTGCATTGTACAATATGAGAACAAGAAAACAATTGTCATCCATTCATCTGTGCTAAATTTTGAATCATTAAGAACATAACATGTCTTTCCTAAGTGATAAGATATTGATATAAGTTTAAATTTACTCTAACTCTTAGCTTAAGCTTTTGGGTTGAGTGATGATTTAACGTGCTACCATAGTAGGATGGACTGTGTTCAAATCCCTGTAAAGTTATTTTCTTCCTAATTAATGTTGATTTCCACTTGTTAAGCCTTCTACAAATGTCCAAGTCCATAAGTGAGGGAGAGTGATAAAGTATTGATTAATAATAAATTTACCACAACTCATTAGCTTAAGCTCTTGGGTTGAGTGGTGATTTAACATGGTATTAGAGCATGAGGTCTTGTGTTCAAACCATGTCATTTCCTCCCAATTAATATTGATTTCCATTTGTAGGACCTTCTAATAATGTCCAAGTCCACAAGTGAGGGAGAGTGTAATATAATTAAATTTACCGTAATCCATCAGCTTAAGCTTTTGGGTTCATTAGTGATTTAACACTAAGTCTCCATCCACTAGAGTACATTGTATGTTTTCCTCAATGCCACCATGCCAAGCTAGTAAAATTAACAATTAAGAATAACGAAAACCTCTAGGATTCTTATGCAACTTTCAGCAATTTTGCTCAAAGCCTTCAAATATAAAAAGAAAAATACTTCATAACCGAAGTATTACGAAAACAATGTAGCATGTGATCCACTAAAATTCTGCTAAAAAATATTCAGTCTTGAACAATAAACTAGACAATTCTTTGATTGCACTTATTCTCTTATCCATATCTTTTTTGGTTGCACTCATTCTGAGTTCTATTGGATCACGTTGTTCTCGTTTTTTAATCTCCAGTGGGTTTTCTCAAGCCCCTTCAAAGATAATGTTTTGCAGTTGATTACTAGCCCTTCTTTGGCTACAAGGTCAAAACTTTTGTGGATTAATAAAGTTAAAGCTCTTCTTGCTGAATTATGGATGGAAAGAAATTAAAGGATCTTTCATAACAAACATTTCTCTAGGTTAGATGTTCTTTTTCTAAGTCTTTTGCTAATTTCTCTATTCAAGATATCTATCTCAACTAGAATGCTTTTATTTTTCCTGTGTAATCCATCTAAATCATTTTCTGTCAAATCTCTGATGGTCGATCTTTTGGGAGTGGCTGGCAATACTTCGAACAATATGTATTTGGTGATATGGAAGGACATTTATCCTAAAAAGATAAAAATCTTTTTGTGGGAACTTAGTCTTGAAGCCATTAATACGGCTGATCGTCTACAACGAAGAATGCATCATTTTCATCTTTCACCTTCATGGTGTGTTACGTGTTCCTCAAACGGGGAAAACGCTGACCATCATTTTGTCACATGTTCCTATGCTGCTAGATATTGGGCCTTAATTATTGAAGCTTTCGATTGGTATTTACCAATGCACGTTAATATTCATGATCTTCTGGCTTCCATTTTTGTGGGTCATCCATTCCATGGAGCGAAGAAGACTTTGTGGCTTGCCATTAATAGAGTTTTCTTCTGGTTCCTTTGGAATGAGCATAATGGCAAAATTTTCAGGGATGTTTTCTCTACCTTTGAATGCTTTTTTGATAAGAATCTATTTCATGCTTTGGATTGGTGTAAATGTAAACACTCATTCGCATCTTATAGTCTTTCTTCTTTGATTTTAAATTGGAAAATTTTCATGTAATCCACCATTAGGTATGAGGTTTTCCCCTATTTCATTAATCAATGAAATTTTGTTTCTCTCCAAAAAAAAAAAAAAAAAGATTTATATTTTCTTTCATTTGCTTTTTATGTTTTTGCTTTCACTACCTTGTGGGTGGAGTTTGTATCCTTTGTACCCTTCTTTCAATTAGATCAATGAAAAGAATCATTTTTTGTTAAAAAAAAACAATAAACTAGACAATTATGTTGCCTGAGTGATTCTACAATCATTCTGAGAACCATGTCATTCAGTAGCTAACAACTATCATGATGAAAAGATTGGGCCAAATCAGCATGCAACAGGAAAGAAGAAAAAGGCTTACATCTTTGGGCCACTCATACACAAGCGAGAAATAGTTGAAATCATGAGTTGTATCAGTTCCATCCACAATGTCACCTACTGCAGCAATATGGAGAATGAATTGTGATAGATATGTAGACGGCTTGGTACTTAGCGAACCAAATAACATCTTCCCAGCTTCTTTCACGTCATAACCAACTGCTTGCATGCCAGTATCTCCAGCTACAGAACTCAAATGTGTCTCATTTACAGCTCTAAGCCCAAGACCAAGAACCCCGTCCTTGTTCAAATTAGAAAGAACCTTCCGGTCTGCAGACTGGTTTTCCCCACTTTTGAGAAAATGGTGTTCCAGTTCATCAGTAACAGCTCTTGCCAAGTTATGAAGCTTACCTTAGGTTTCATAAGACAGGAGTAGAGAAAGAAATCGTGGGTATGGGTCAGGCAAACAGAATAAAATTAACAATTTAATCAATGAAGAAATACATACCACTCAGAAATTGTCGCTTTCCTTGGTGAGCATCTTCAATCATTTGATGTAGCATACCAAGAGCACGTTCCCTTTGCCCTTGACGTTGGGAGTCCTCCGCTGATGAAATAATAATCTCACCAGACATATAAGCCTGAAGACATGGAGAATTTTCCTAGAAGATATCACGGAGGAGAGTGGATGAGTCTACTTGTGCAATTGTGCTATAATATGAGGCAAAGCAGAGTGATTTATTGCATATGACTTGTATTTGTGCACTCATATGCAACCAAAATACCTCCGTTTTGGATCATTGGGATGGGGAGACTTTCATGGAATATTTCCTTTCGTCGGCTTCTCAAAGAGGAAGAAATATATGATTTTCAGCAGTTGTTGGTCTGTTTAAATGATGCCATTGTATCTGAATTTTCAGATTCTTGTATTTGGTCTCTTGAGAATTCGGGACTATATTCGGTTAAGTCTCTTTTTCACTTCTTGGCAACCTCCTCTTCGATTAACAAGGAAGTGTTTAAAGCTATTTGGAAAACGAAATGCCCTAAGAGAATTAATTTTCTTGTTTGGGTTATGATTTTTGGGACTCTAAATTGTTCAGAAGTTCTTCAAAGAAGGCTACCTTCTCATGCTCTATCTCCTTCTATTTGCCCTTTATGTTTGAAAGCCAGTTAATCTTTGCAGCATTTGTTCTTTGATTGCGTTTATTCCTATCAGTGTTGGGGAAAGCTATTGTCTATTTTCAAGCTTCAATGGGTTCTGGATCAGTCATTCAAAGAAAATGTGCAACAACTTTTAATTGGTCCATCAGTTAAGCCGGTCTCTAAATTGCTTTGGTCTAATGGGGTCAAAGCTGTTTTATCAGAACTTTGGTTTGAAAGAAATCAGAGAATTTTTCATGATATTTCTCTTCCTTGGGTGGATCGTTTTTACTCTGCTCGGCTCAAAGCTTCATCTTGGTGTTCTTTGTCCAAGCTTTTTTCAGGATTCTCCATTCAAGATATTTGCCTCAACTGGGAAGCTTTTATTTTTCCGTCTTAGTTCTGTTGTTTTCCTTCTTTTATGATGTTTCTTTATCTTTTTCGGTCCTTTTGTATCTTTTCTCCTTTGTACTTTGAGCATTAGTCTCTTTTCATCTCTTCAATGAAAAGTGTGGTTTCCTTTTCAAAAAAAAAAATGCAACCAAAATATGAAAATTATTTATATATAACATTATATCTTAATATCAGTCTTCGATGTGTAACATTCCAAGCAAAGACTTGGAACTTCTTGAAAATTTCACCTCTCAAACCATTCTGGAGTGATATTTTTTTTAATCCATGAGTATCCAAGCTAGCTTGCATGCACCTCCGCCAACCACCTAACCCTACTATATTTGATTGACAAGGTAACTCGTACATTGGTGGCCACCATGGCTTGAACTCATCATCTCTAAATTCTTTATTATTTATTATTTACATGGTCCTTTTTTACCATTAGGTTAACCATGGTGATTCCTAGTTGTAGTGATAATGATCTTTAATTCTATCACATTCAAGAAACGAAGACATTTCTTTCCTTACCGGAGGTAGTGTGTTCTTTTTTTTTTTTTTGGAAACAAGAAACGAAACTTTTCATTGATATAATGAAAAGAGACTAATGCTCAAATGATACAAACTCCACAAGGGAGTGATAAAAAACAAAACATAAATATAAAGATAAGAATTATACACAAGAAATAAAAGCATTCCAATTAAGATAGATGTCCTGAATATGAATATAATAATTATCAAAAAGCTTAGAGAGAACACCAGCCTTTAAACGAGTTGAATTGAGTCGATCAAACCAGAAGAGATGAGAATTCTGAAAAATCTTTTGGTTTCTTTCCATCCACAATTCTGATAGCAAAGCTTTGACAACATTGTACCATAAAAGTTTAGAGTTTGTTGCCAAAGATGGCCTAATTAAAATAGAAGTAACATTGTCCTGGAAAGTGTTGGAGAAAGCCCAGTGAAGATTGAAAAAGGAGAAAATCTAAAGCCAACAAAACTGAGAATAAGAACATTCAAAGAAAATATGGTTCAAAGAATCCCCAACCAAGTAACATAAGACACAAACAGATGATAAGACAATGAGAAGAAAGCTTCCTTCGTAAAATCTCTTAAGAGTTTAGGGAACCGTTAAACATTTAGATTTCCACAAAGCATTAAACATTTGTTTCTCCAATGGAGAGGAAGAAGTCAAATGTCGAGTCAAAGACTTCACTGAAAAGAAAAGAAAAAAAAAAGGTTCTAAAGACCATACTCGTTTATCCAACCAAAGCAATGTTAACTGAAGATAGGTTTCCCAATAAAGACTAAAAATCAAGAATTTCCCCGTCCTCCAATAGCCGATGAAAGATAACGTTCCAAGATAAATGAGAAACATCCCAAAAATCTGAGACCAAACCGTTAGGTGAAATAGATATAGAAAATAATTGCAGAAAAACCAACTTTAGTGACCGATTTGCAATCCATGGGTCATTCCAAAATGAAATTCTTTCCTCATTTCCCAATTTGAAATGAGCTAAAGATTCTATATGCTTCCAAACAATAGAGATACTCATCCCGGGACTTCTAAGACTAAAACAGTTGAAACCCAAGATTTGACATTCGCCACTGTTAGTCCACATCCCCAAAATAGCCACAAACATGGTAAAATTTGATTCCTCTCTACCAGACCAAAAGAAAATTATATTGTCAACAAATTGAAGGTGAGATAAAGCCAGTCTATCCTTTCCAACTTAGAGCCCCTCGAGAATATTTCCTTCCACCCCCTTCAAAATAATTATGCTCAGGATGTCCGCAACTAAGAGGAATAGGAAGGGAGATAAGGGGTTGCCTTGCCTTAGGCCTTTTGTGGCACAAATCCGACCCCTAGGCTTCCCGTTAACAAGAATGGAATACCATATAGTCCTAATGCAACTTCAAACTCCTCATTAGGAGAGACGTTCCTTTCTCAACTCCCTCAAAAAGTTCCCTTCCTCTTCCAACCCATCAAGAATCCTTATCCTTTCACAATCTCCACTTTCCTCTTTTCTAGGATCCCAAGAGTCAAGATACTCCATTCCTTCATAACTCCCATAAGGTTCCTCAACTTCGTAAAAAATGGAACCCTCCCACTTTTCCTCAACCCTACCATTCCACCATGAGGGACAACAACTCTTAAAAGAAGGATGAGACAACCACATTTTCTCGAACCTAAACGGACGAAGGCCCCAAGAAATTCTACTAGAATTGAGATTGTCATATCCTACTCCTACATCATTATTTTCATTATATAATGTGTCATCCAAACATAGAAGCCAATTGTGTTTCCTTTCCAACCACCCTCCCCTCCCAAATGACTTTTAAATACTTTTCCAATCTCATGTGGACTAACCTTGGACTGACAAGAACAACACATCACCCAAGTCAAAATCATGGAACAGATAATAGCAAACCTGAAAAATAAAATAAATTATATGATAAATAAATAATCACCTGTTCCAAAAACTCATGTAAACGCTTGAGAATGCGCCTTGAAACAGAGATGATTCCCACTTCAAGGATCTGATCCCAATAATTGGACCCAGACTTTGGAGGCGGTCCTGGATATATCTCAGATAGCATAATTTGAGCCTACAAAAGATACAAAACAAATTACCAAAAAAAAGTAAACCATTTAACTGGTAGGGAGAAAAAACCTTAAAACTTCAAGAGAATTTGAAGAGAGAAATGAACAAAGAAAGAAAACCTCTCGGTACATATTCGTTTTTCTCTTCAACAGCTTAAGATATTGAAGACAACCCTTTCAGACATTCATTTCTAATAAAAAGAAAGGGAGGGAGGGAGGATTTACACCAGCAGCTTTTTAACTACTCTCTCTCTGCGTTCTGCAGTAGCTGGCAGAATTTATTGTAAGTACCATTTGGCTGCAAGTATCCTTTCCTCCCCCTCCTTTGACTGCATACCCCATTAAAATCTTGACAACTAAGAAAGAGGAAGGGAGAAAATGAGAAAAAAAAATTATCTCTCCTAATTGTCAACATTTTGATGGTGGTATGCAGGGAGATCCCTACATACCGTTATGCAGCCAAGTTTCTTTTTTTTTTTTTTTTTGGGGGGGGGGGATAAGAAACGGATTTAAATGTATTAGGCGGCCAAAAGGAGATGACAATCTAAAGGCCCAAAGGGCGAGGGATCCCTAAGCCAAAAAGAGAAGCACCCCAATCTAAAGAGAAGATCACTTCACCTAGAAGGACAACTATGATATAAGATAGAACCAACTTTTATTTTGTGAGAGCATTTTCTTGGTAAGAATCAGAAGGATTTTCTAGAGTTCATTTTCAGATTAGAAAAGAGGTTTTGAAGGCTATGGGCTTCTACACTGAACAACTCCCTTCCGCAGTTTCTTCTTCCTTTTTTTGAGATATTCCTTTGTTGTTGCTTGCTGATAATTGGTGTCTCATCCATAAATGGGGGTTGGGTTTTAATTTGCCACCTTTGATCGTTTCTGTCAGCAACCTTCTTATCTTCTTCTATTGTTCTTAATTAATAAAAGTGTAAGGTACAGCAGCCAAGTAAATTTCCTAAAGGGATTTATTGCCAACAAAAAGAAAACCCATGATTTGTAGATGAGATCTGCAGAACAAGAAGTGTAAAGGTTTCGTGCATTAAAAAAAAATCCATAAACCTATCTTCCAAAATTCCTTGTAATGACCCCCACCCCAAACCACCCACCTTGGGGGGAGGGGATCCTAACGGAGGCTCCATAAGAGAACAAGGAACAAGATGATAATTAAGTACTTCCATATTGCACTAGCTACATATCAAACTCGAAATATAAAAGCATCTTTTAAGTAATATGCGATGCTCATATTTCTTCTTAAGTCTTTTTTATTTTGTTTTTTCACCCCTCACGAGCTTGTATCTTTTGAGCATTACTTTTTCATTTCCTTAACAAAAAGTTTCATTTCTTGTTTCTTAAAAAAAAAAAAAAAGTAATATGTGATGCTCAAATGAAATTAGCTGAACAAAATGAAGTGATACTTTCAACTCAACTAGAACTATCAACTATAAGAAATAATGACAAATTCTAGCCAGGCAAAAGTTTTACAAAGTGGCATGAACGAGATTACTAGCAACTTATTGGAATTCTTTTCCCGTTTTTCAAGCTATATCATTCAACTTCCAAAATGGCATAGATTCACGGTGAACATTTAAAAAAGCTCAAACTTTTAAGACCAGAAAAATAAGAAGCAATGAGTTTAAAACGAATAAGAGCAATGCCTGATCAAGAAGCTGCAAAGATATCTTCTTACTTCTTACAGAAGTTGTAGCGATGTCAATACATAGAAGAATCTGGCAAGGAAATCAAATATCAATGAGCTTGCTAGATAGAATGAGATAGAAAGGGATAGATGGGGGGATGTTTTCCACATTGTTAAATATCATTCATGAGCTTACTAGATAGATAGACCGCCAATTCTTCGCATGTGAGTTTATTAGTACATTGAGATGTGGATAATAACTTTGAAACGCATATCTTTTCTTCTCAATTGAACTACAAGCCTTGGCATAAAAAATGAGAGGGGTAAAGGAACACGTACTACAGGCAAGGGACCTAATTGGGAACATAATGAGGAAAAATCGATCTCTTGTACTGCAGAAATCCCATCAGCAGCACGGGACATGACATCTTCCATCTGGGAAAAAAAAAGTACAATATTTTGAGACAGCACGATGAAAACAAGGATAGTACTAAATCAAATCACATAAATGTCAATAAAACTAAAGATGGAATGTTTATTGCTGTTTTCCATCCTCTCCAGAAAGTGGTTCAATAAAAATCTCAGTCAGGTGCGTGTTAAATCTCTTTGTTGCCAGTTTTAATTTATTTAAAAGCTGCAAAAAGAATTGCTTCTTCAAATATCTCTTAAATGATAAGTATCTCGTTGACAACATTTTTAGAAATGTACTCATTAGTTTAGCAAAAAAAATATTAGAAAAGAAAAATCCACGAACACTATACTATTGAAGGATTAAATTTATTTGAATTACTATTAAAAAGTTGTTGGAAAAAAACAAAATTATCATATACCAGGCCACCTATCCTTTTCTTCCTAAAAGTATATTAATAATCCAGACTCTGAGAATGTACAATATATTAAAAACAACCATTCAAATGATAAAATAGGCATACTACAAACATTAAGCATGAAATGAAGTAGCATAAAATATTTAAATTCATCATCAAAATATTTTCCATGAAACGTATAACATGAGCAACAGAAAATAAACATCGCATGCATGCACTAATAAAAGGAAAATACATGAAAACATGCAGGAGATATAATAACACACAAAATATAGTTACATTTACAGATTGAGGCATAGACTCGGTTAATTCTTTTCTAGCTTAAAGCACATGCTGTGATTGGATACGTAAAACCAGTAAAACCAGACATTATGTATTGACTAGGTGGTTCATACGGATACTCTTCTGATAGCATTATCAACCCACTCAGCTAGTTCAAGCGTGGCTTTATCTTCTGCCGATAATGAAAATCTATGAACTGCCTCCTCCCCTAAATCATATTTTGCTTTCTGCATACATCTGCAAAAACAAGGAGTCAACGCCTGTCAGATATCCTTAATTACTAGGCACCCCAACTGTGGGTGAAGAGGAAAAATGGAATATCCTCAAACCAAGTAGAAACATTGAAGTGCATAACAATCTAAACCTCCTACCACTACTAGCCACATCTAACTTTGAAACTTTTCTCGTTTCTCTCGTGTCAAAATACTCCAAAATGATGAATTGATCTAGAAGCCTTTCCACTAACAAAAATTAAAAGGTTCATGTCATTTTGACACAATCTTTAGTGGTTGTCTTTATTTTTATTTTTATTTTTTTTCAATAAGTGATGCCAACCTGAGCATAATTTAGTGGTTAAGGCCAATGTTTTCAAAGCGCAAGACGCACTCTAAGGCAATGAGTCTCCTAATCGCCTTAGGGCGAGAGGCGACATAAAAACATCACTTGAGTGAAGCAAGGCACACTTAATAAAATATTTTTTTTATTTTTTAGAAAAGAGACACACACTTAATAAAATACTAAACATATATTATATATAACTATGTTATAGGTAAAAATAATAAATACTTAATTTTAAAAACATGAAAATAAGAATAAAACTATTTGGTATTTAAATAAAATTAGCAAAAAGTAGAGATATGGAAAAGAAAGTGGGAAGTTTTTATTTTAATATTGTAAAAAAAAGTTCTACAAGCCTGTGACTAAAAATTAAACAAAACAAGCTTCAAACATTTCCATCTATTGGCCACGGAAGAAAAGCCATGGAAGAAAATACTGCTAGGAATTAAATTTGAGACTGCCATCTCTCATGACAACATGCAACGTGCAACTTTAATGCTTCTAACTTCTCTCTTTCTTTTCTTCTTATTCTTCCATCAGACTCTTCAACTTCTTCGTTCTTCTCTTCTCCTTCTTCTCCATCGTTCTCCTCGTTTTTTTTATTTTTCTTCTTCCTAAAGCTTCATCTTTATATTATTATACTTCTTGTCCCAGCACTTCCATTTTTTCTTGTTAATAGAGTTCTTGTTGTGGGTTAGTAGGCACTTGCCTGGCTTAGTGGTGGTGGTGCAAAAAGGCAAGAGATGGCGCACCAAGGCGAGCGCCTGACTAAAAGCACTTTCCTTGGATACTCTCAAGGCACTGAAGCCTCGCCTCGCCTCGCCTCTCGCCATAGGCGAGCACCTAGACTAACCTCAACAACACTGGTTAAGGCATCTACTCCTTCCAAGGTCAGATGGTCAAATCCCCACCTCAATATTTGTTTACTAAAAGAGAAGAGATGAGGAAATGTATTCAATAGAGAGCTGCCTAGCGGTCGGGATAGAAGAAACCCTTGCCCAAGGAACTACAAAAGAAAAGTTTGCTCGTTTTTTTTTTTTTTGTAAGTAACTGAACTTTCATTTTTTTTTTTTTTTTTTTTTTGAGAAGAAACATAGAACTTTCATTCAAAAAGGCCACAACAAAAACAAACTAGGGACAAGGGATAAGGCATCCCTTTCCAAGAAAAACTACACAAAAGCCTTCCAATGAAGGTTAATCATGGCAGCAGAATAATTACAAAAATTTCTATCAAGGGCACTCCAATTAGAGGCCGATTGTTGTACAACATCACAAAAAATATCAAACGGAAGCGCCTTATCTGTAAAAACCCTCAAGTTCCTTTCTTTCCAAAGGTGCCAAACAATAGCTCTTGAAAAGTTACGCCAAAGAACTTTAGCTTTGACCTTTAAACCACCCCCTCCAGAATTTCATTCAGCCACTTAACCACACACTTGGGTTTGCAGCCGTGAAGCCCAAAACTACCAGCAAAATAGTTCCAAACTTTTTCAGCATACTCACAATGAAGCAGCAAGTGAGAGGCTGATTCCTCATTCCTATAGCACATGACACATATATTTGGAGAAATAAGAAGACTAGGATATCTTTTTTGCACCATATCCATCGTGTTGATACTTTGATGAGCAAGGGTCCACAAGAAGAAATTCACCCTTTTTGGACTTGTTCCTTCCCATATTTGAGAGCTAATTCTCTCTTCCAACACTCTTCTCCTCAAAGTGAGGGATTCAAGAGCAGAGCTAACTGTGAAGACTCCCGACCCTTCAAGCTTCCAAGACACCACATCTTCACTATCACCCAATCTACATTGGTCAAGAAGAGAAGACATCTCGCCCACTCATTCAACTCCCTATCGAAAAGCGCCCTTCTCAAGCCAATATCCCACGTGGATCCATTCCACAACTCTGAGACTTTAGCCATTCTAGCCGAAGACAATCTGTACATCCCTGGAAAAAGCACTTTCAGCCCTCTCATCAATCCAAATATCTTCCCAGAACATAGCCTTATCCCCACGGCCAATCTTGAATTTTCTATTTCTTTTGTAAAACTCGGCTAGGCTAGCAATATCCCTCCACGGACTAGCAGAAGAGTGCCATTTTTTTAAGCTGGAACTATCCCGAATGAAGCCATCCCCCTACTTGCTTTTAATAATTTTCCTCCACAACGAATCGGGTTCTCTTTCAAATCTCCACAACCACTTCATAAGGAGGGCCGAGTTCTTAGCTCTAATATTATCAATACCAAGCCCTCCTAATTTTCTTGGAGTAGTCACCACATCCCATCTCACCAAGTGAGATCCTTTAGATTGCTCAGCCCCTTTCCACAAGAAATGCCTAAAGGATTTTTCAATCATTTTACTGACCCCCACAGGAATCCTAAAAATAGATAGATAATAAGTAGGAATGCTGGATAAGACAGCTTTCAATAGAGTTGTTGTGCCACCTTTTGATATAGGAAAACCTCTCCAAGTAGCCAATTTTCTACTGATTATGTCATGAACCGGGTCCCAAAAAGAAGCCACTTTTGGCCTCCCCCCCACCTTGACACCCAGGTAACTAAACGGCATATTTTCAACTTTGCAGCCCAACTTTTCAGCCATGGCTTTGACTTCCGATTCCTCCACATTAATGCCAATTAAGCCAGACTTTTGCATATTGATAGAAAGGCCAGATGCCTTCTCAAAAAAGTCCAAAAACACCTTCCAATTTTCCACTTTTTGCTGGCTGCCTTCACAGAATAGTAGTGTATCATCCGCAAATTGGATATGAGAAACCTCCACTTCATTCTTCCCCACTTTAAAGTCCTCAATAAAGCCTTTGTCTCTGCAAATACGAATGAAACGACTCAAAGAATCAGCCATTATAGTAAAGAGAAAAGGAGACAAGGGATCGCCTTGTCTAATAACTCTTGAAGCAACAATCTTTCCTCTTGGCCTACCATTGATCAAAATAGAGAAGTTGGAGTTCAAACAACAGCCTCTAACCCACTTTCTCCATCGGTCACCAAAGCCTTTCGCCTGAAGAATGAAGTCTAAAAACTCCCAATCCACTTTGTCGTAAGCTTTTTCAAAATCCACTTTAAAAACAAAGCCTCTTTTCTTTCTAATTCGGTAAACTGAACTTTCATTGAACAAATAAAAGAATACAAAGACATACAAAAAAACAAGGCCAAGAGCAACAGGAATCCAAAAATAGCTACAAAAAAGGACTCCAATCCAAAAGAACAATACCAAGACCATACTTACAAAATGGCCAACTGACCGACACCCACAAAGAAGCATTAAACCTATAACTTTCCTAGACTTTCTCACCCGATTTCTCTTTCTCTCTAAAAATCCGATTGTTCCTCTCAAGCCAAATACCCCACAGAATACTGACTAACCACAGCTTACATCCTTTTTCTTTTAGATGATTTTGGTAGTCCAAAAGTGAGAATCCAACCCACAAATGCTAGCAATAACTCTCCAGCACAAGGTTGTGTCCTCCTACGTGAACCTCCACAGCCATTTTAGAAGAAGGGCATTGTTCCATTGTTTAAGACCCATCCCAAGACACCACACATGATGGGGAGGGAAGACCAAATGCATATAGGGCCTAGGCCCCATTCTAGATGAAATCTCTCGTGAGTTTCTTCCTACTCTTTATGGTTTTCATAGGAGCTCTAAGAAGGAGGAAATAAAAGATTGGAACACTTCAAAGCCGAATGTGCCAAGGCTAATCTAACGACCTTCAGAAGGATGAGGCATCTCCAATTTATTTGTCTAGCTTTGCTTTAAATTTGCCCACCAAAGGTTCCCGAAACACAGAAGCTTTTGGTAGTTTCCATACAGGGGGAAGTCAGGAAAAAGGGAACTTTCCATTTTGCCGCTAAAAACTGTCGTGCATCTAGAGGTTTAATAACCCAACATTTAAGACAAAATTCTAGAGTAGATGCTTTTGACATTGCTTGTAGCCCCATTAGCATCAATGAATAAGGATGCCAGTCTGTTATTCCCAAATTCTTGGCAATGCTCGTAGCCCCATTGTCAAGCTTTTGACAATGCCCGTTGCACATTAGCACCATTGTGGAAGGAGCTTTACCCAAATTCTGGCCCAAGCCAACAAGTATTTTTTTATGCCATCTTGTATTCTTTCATTTTTTCTCAATGGAAGTGTGGTTTCTTATATATATATATAATCTATTATTCCAAATTCTGTTACCCAAATCCAACCCCTAGCCCACAAGAAGTTCGAGAATACCAATGAAATGATACTCCAAGCTTCTAAGAAAGCATAACTTTGCCTACAAAATATCACTCCACACGTGTTTATAAAAACAGTTATTTAATTATAAACCATACAATTGGAGGCAGCTGGTAAAGATGCAGTAAAGATGGAAAGAAATCTCTCCCACAAGTCATGTCAAATCACAATTAAAAGGCAAAAGAAAAATATCAGAAGTCAGGGAGAGGGAGGGTCTTATTCTGAACCATTTAAATATGCAAGATATCCGGCAGCCTAATAAAAGAATGTTTAAAAATATATATATATATCAAGAATAGTCAGACAACTTCACTTTTTTACTCAAATATCAATCCTATTGATCAAACAATGGTCAACACAACTGAAATACCAATAATCCAAACTAATGACTCTTACAAAACTCACAGGATCAGTAACTAGTAAATATGGATTCTTATTACCACTAAGAGACCATTCCAGTATTACTGAAAGAATATAGCAGACAAACTAGTAAATGTGGGGGTCATTGGTCAAGCAACTTTTCAGTTTCCTCCTCAAGAATTAAATGAATAGTAAAAGAAGACAGCAGGATAATAACAAAATGAATAAAGATACAACCAAGCAAGAGCAAGAAAGTTACTCGACAGGAAACACCAGCAAGACAAGCATATCATAAACAAGAATGTTTGATCCTGGGAAATTCGTGAAATAAGAGCTACAAAAATTTACAGGTTAAGCAGTTTGGAGGGAGCTGCACGCAGAATAGTCAATGCTTCTTTCCATCTCCACTGGCGTTCAGACAAGGGTAGAAGATGCTGCAAGATTGACAATCGCCATTCCCACTCTTCAATGAAACGCGTAGCAATGGAGACTCTCCATTCCAAAGCCTTTCTTCCACCCATATTGGCACCATAATTAGATAGATCATCATCTCGGATCACATCTGAAGGAAGACTACGATGCAATATATCAAATAGCACTGTTATGAAAGATATGATCATCTTATTTCTCCCTTCAAATGCTGTGAAATCAGATTGTTCCAATGGATATGGATAGGGTGATGACGAAGGGCTCCCAGGTGAATTGCAATGCCTCATATTGAGGGACAGATCATTCATATGCAAAAGTGAGATAACGACGCTCACCATGAGTATCTGCAACAAAAAGAATGAAGCATTTAATAACATTTAAAAAACACAGAAGCAACGTCATTGAATTTCAATTGCTACAGCAACCCACAAGCGTTGAGTTTAAAAGAATCTATCATAAGTTAACTCTAAGTAGTTCAAATGGAATCAAATAAGAAACTTAAAATTAGAAAGGGAAAAAAATCAATTTATATCCCTAAACTTTGGGAGTTGTATCACTTGCAATCCAAACTAATAATTGTATCAATTTAAATCTTAAGCTTTCATAAGTGAATCAATTTAGACCTTCTATCAGGATTTCGTTTTAAAACAGTTCACGCATACTTTTCACACATGTATAGGACTTTGTTAAAGGCTGAGATTGGCATAAATTAGAGAGAAATGCTTGAATCAATTGGATAGTAGAGGTTTTTCAATAATTTGAGCAGTTTTTCACTTTCTCATCTTTCTCTATTTTTCTCTACTTATTTTGAAAAAAAATCATGTGATAGACATCTCTCACTCTTTGTTAGGATTTTGGTTCAAGAATAATTTTGTTCATGTGATTTTGAATTGATTTTAGATAAAATTGAATGAAAATGGTTATAAATCACTAACAGAGGGTGTAAATTGATTCAATTATGAAAGTTTAGGATTTAAATTGATACAATTATTAGTTTGGGGTTTTACATGACACAACTCTAAAGTTTAGGGGTATATATTGATTCTTCTTCCCAATTAGAAATACAAATAGCTAATATGCACAGAGTGTTACAAAGGACAAACCACAAGGAAATAACCTTTCGTGCAATATTATCTATAGACTCCAAATGCTTGGCAAGTTCATTCAAATGGCAGAATGCAACTTCATGATAATCTCTTTCAGCAGTCATGCCCTTTTCCATTGCTCCTAGTGCAAGAACGGCTGACTCTAGGGCATAACGCATGTGCATAAGTTCAATATCTTGGATCCTATCCAAAGAAGGAAAAAACGTAAAACAAAACAGTTTGAAATGCAGTGTACATTAGGAGAAAATAATGCGATCGACTAAAAAGAAAAGATCATATACGGTCTTGTTGCAAAGTAAGTCCTCTTCAGAGGATAATAGAATAGAATTAGTCGCATCCATGACATTGGAGCTAAAGTGATTCAAAACAAATATATACCCCCCGGTTGTCAAATAAAATATTCTCCAAGTGACAAATCACAAGAGTATAACTTAATTTTCTCAAATTCAGAACCCTATAGCATCATACACATACCTTTTATGACAAAAAGTTACAAGAATATAGCTTTTTTTAAGATATTTGTAAGTTAAAAACTTAAGTTTACATCTTGGACACGCATGCACATTTAGAAATCCCAAGCACTAAATTTGCAAATTGACAATATGTTACTTCGTCTCTAACTAAAATAGAAGAACCTATCTTTAACTACAAAATTACAAACTAATTAGAATCGATAAACGATTGGAAAGCAGTTAGCAAATTAAACACTGGATTATCCTCGTATCCAGGTACAAAAGAGAAAGCCAACTGCTACTTTCAAAATGCCAACATATAGGAAATGAAACGTCAATGGACCTCAAAATCTTTTTTTTTTTTTTGAAAAGAGACAAAGGGAAGTATTATTCACACAAAAAGGTAAAGAACAGCCTAAGGGCCAGGGGAGGAGATCTCCCTGCCCGAGAATCTATCTTAAAAGGGTCTGCCAGTCGTTAAAAATCATCAGCAGACTATAATTACAAAAGAATTTTCTATGTAAGGAAATCCACCAAGAAGCCATATTTTGGACATGATTACAAAAACTATCAAAAGTAGAAGTCTTGTCCTCAAAAGTTCTGGAGTTCCTTTCCAACCATAAGGACCATAACGTAGCTCTAAACGCGCAACTAGCCATCACTTTAGCTTTTCCGTGGAGATTCCACCCGTGAAGACCCTCAAAAATCCACTCCTCTACTTTAGAGGGAATACAAAAGGAAATGCCCAGAAGATTAGCTATGAAACTCCAAGCCTTTGAAGCAAACTCACAATGAAGGAATAAGTGATCTAGATTTTCCCCCTTTTTCAAGCATAGCCGACAGCCTGACGGGGAGAGGGAGAGGGACCAATGCTGGAATTTTCTTTGAATTCGGTCATCTGTATTGAGACTTCGATACATCAAGGACCATAAAAAAAACCTTCACCTTCTTTGGGCTTCTATGCTTCCAAATTAACTTAGTAATGGGGGGCCAATTCTGTGAGCTGGCTGAAGCAAGTTGGTGAACAAAGATTTTGTGGAAAAGTTTCCAGTCGATGGACCTCAAAATCAACACTGATCCCAACAAACTTTCATAGTCAATAACCCAATACATGCTTAAAATGACAAAAATAAACTGAGATAACCCAATACACGTTTAAAATTTCAAAAATCAACTGATAACAGCTGCCTCAAAACTGAAAGCAAAAGCCAGAAAAAAAAAAAAAAAAAAAAAAAAAAAAAAAAAAAAAAGGCTCGCTCATACTATGAAACATAAGCACTAAATCTGCAACATCTACAACAACAAAAAGACAGTTCTCAAAATTGAAATGCAGATAATTAAAAAATAATAATATTAATAATGGGCCTTAGTAATGTTAGTACAGATATATCGACAAACATACACAAAGTAACCTCAAAACACTACCTCCTTTCTGCTGCAATGCTAGAAGATATTGGCTGCGTTTTAATCAGCTCAAGCGCATCCTCAAATCTGATGCCTGGAACAACATCAAACAACACCTGCACAAAAGATTCTTTAACATGTAACGTCATCATCCAAAATAAAATGTATAAAAAGAAAAATTAACATCATTAAAAATTTATCTAAGCTTTATGAAAATCAAAGAGAAAACACGATAAGACAAAGACAAGTCTAAATTACCAAAAGCCTAATATTGCAAATCACAGAAACATCAACTTGAGAAGATCATGCCCATACTTATGCAATCAAATGAAATAAAGTTGATTTTTAAATAGGAATACAATTGTAAATTTCTGATTTGATTTCTCGAAAGCCATGGGAGAAACACTCACCCGAAGAGGACTCTGAACAGAAAGTCTTTCTAATACAAAGTTCTCAACAAAAAGGTCTGAAGTAGTATCTACTCTGCTACAAACCATCTGCCCTTTTCCAGATAGCAACAATGAGAATTTTGAGCTCCACGTTCGACCAGAATTGACACATGCAACAAATGCGGCAAGATCAAGATGGTAACATAAAGTGTCACAAAGATGTTCCACACAAGATATCTGCAAGAAACAGAGCATCATATGTCATCTCATTGTCAAATTTTATCGACATACACAACCTGCATTATTAAAAGCATTTTCATGGAAAAGCTCACATCTTCTGACTGACATTTAACCTCAGAAGATGCATCCTGCAGAAATTCAGGTGACTTGCTAATCCACAGTAGTTGCATCAACTCCCTTCGTTCTTTTAATTGACCTGACAATAAATCCCAACCCATTGCAGCTACCAAAGGCCGAAGGCGAGGAAACAACAAGAGAACCTAAGAAGAAAAGTTTCCTAAACCAAGTGAGATCCAGAGACAACAAACAAAAGAAAATCAATTCTGGGCTTCCGAATTCCATTAGAAGCAAAAGCACAAACATTGTTAGCTTCTTGGAGTTCAGTCCTCTTCACCGCAGACAGAGCAGCATCCACTATACATTCCAGCACATGTGATCCAGAAACACGAGCATAATGGTACAAATCTCTCATGCAAGAAAATATTGCTTTTGTTATGTACATGGTCTTCTCGTCCAAGTCAATTTCAGGTTTTAATTCCATTATATAACTAAGAAAGCGTTGTACTGGGAGGGGAATTTGATTGTTATCAAGCCCTCTATGCATCTCAATCTCTTCAGCTAGCACCTCATCTTGAATAATCTGTGACAAAAGAACATTTATTCTATCTGTCATTTTTAATACAGTGTCTTGTTAAAGTGATGTTGTACCATTTAGAGCTTTCATGGTAGGGAAAGATAAAGGGCTCATATGCAAGTGAGTGCGCGCACAAATTACTTGTATCATTTCTACGAGGTGTCTGGAATTTGATGAAAGTGCTTCTTCATAAACTGAAAGGAATCTTCTTCGCATAACATCATAGTCATCTTCACATGCCTCCTTTCGCGCCAAAATAATCTTCAGGAGGTCTTGGAAAACCTTGCTATATAAGCATTGAAAAGAAGTGCGGATAAATAACCACAAGCAACGAAAGAAGCAGGAGAGAACAATCGACATTTAAGGAAAAACAAAATGGGACAACGAAAAATTGGAGTGCAAAATGAAATACCAGAAAACTGCCAATATGGTTTCTATGCATCTTTTCTACTTCAGTAACTAAGTTAAGAATCGGTCTTAATTCAACATACCGGTACTCAGCTTCGCCCACCCCACGCTCAACATGAAGAAAACGAATGCGAGAAACTGCACCGTCAACATCCCCATTCTTCAAGCACTCTTTCAAATGGTCCAAATGTGTTTGCTGAACGCATCTTTGTATTGAAGCAAAACACTTGACGTCTTCCTCCTCGTTCGACGCCATTGTTCCATCGTCGTTACTCCGCACTGTTATTGCCAAACTCGGGCCATAACACTCGGAACTCCCAACCTGTCTCTGTATATTCGAACACAAGGCATCAAAAGCATCTGCATGATCTCCAATTACTCTACTCAAACACGTTAATGCTTCTTCATCAACCGACCCCACTGTCGCAGGCCTAGTGTCACTCTGTCCATCGCCAACTTCATCATTGGCACTTTCTACCTTCAACCTCTTCACTCCCAATTCCAAAACCTTATCCAAAACCTGCACGCAATCGCCGATTTCCGCCGGCACATCCTTCGGCTCTCCCTCTTCAACACCCAACCAATCAGCCCGTTCCTCGACAGTCTCGATTGCGGTCGGAACTTCTTCCTCTCCCTCTTTGTTTTCGCTCTCCAAATCAAGCTTCTTCCTCGTACTTCCCACAATCCGGTCGATCAAATTCTGGACTAATAACAAGAATTCCGCTCGTAACCGCAGCGTCTCGTGGTCGAAGCCCCATATCGACGAAGCGTTATCAAACTGAAGCAATTCAAGGGTCGCTAAGTACGTTAACAAAGACGGTGACGAACAAGATGACGACCAAGTGACATTTTCGAATCGACCAGATCGAGATACAATCGTCTGCAGTATAGAAAGAGCAAGTTCTGGATTCCTAACTCTAAGAGCAACGATTATGGCGCGGAGAGGCTCGAACTGAGCAAGGTAGAGGTGATTCGCAGCCAATCGCGACAGAATTTCGGTTTCTTTGTCCTCCATAGCTTAAATTCGGCAAAAACCCATTCGCATATTGTTGATTCCGAGTGGAATTCGTCGAGAACAGTGGCTTGACGAACTGGGTAACATGAAAAAAGTCGAGAAATTGAATTCGACGAATATATAAGTTGCGTGAGGAGGAAAATGGCGACGTCTCTGGAGGTGGGACTGTTTGATTCTCGGAAAAGTGAAGCGGAAGAATGATAAGAACGTTGCATCGGCTGAGATGGTTTGTGAACAGTGAAAAGGGTAAAAAATGAAAACTCCAATTACCACGGCGCGCTCGTGGCTGTGGCGCGCCCTTTTTTTTTTATTCTTTTTTTTTTTTTTTTGCTTTTTCCGCGGTAGATTGTGAAGAAAAAATAAATCAATCAATCAATCAATTTTTTTGTCGTGTGTTTTAATTTTAAATCTAGGGTTTTGGTTCTAGTTTTAATTGGGTTTTATTTTAAAGGTTAAATTATAAAAAATACACCTAAATTATGGGATTTGTTTCAAAAAGCCTCTGAACTTTCAAAATATTTCAAAAATACCCTTGTCATTAATTTTTAGATTTAAACCGTTAAAGTTTCAATTTCATTAATACCCTTCAACTTTCAAAAATAAACTTATTGGAAAATTTCTTTTTTTTTTCTTCTCTCACTATAAATTTTTCCTCCATGAAAATTAATAAGAAGTTTTACCTATTTGTCATGTATTCATACACTATAAGTTTTTCTTATCTTTCAACACATTATTCCCAAGAGCTTGCCTAGATTTTCGGCAATGTTATTTTTGAGACATTTTTAACGGTTTCCATCCAAAAATGAACTGCAAGGGTATTTTTTAAACATTTTTTAAAGTTCATGGGTATTTTTTAAACTTTTTAAAGTTCATGGACATTTTTTAAACAATCTTCATAGTTTAGGAGTATTTTTTATAATTTAGCATATTTTAAATTCAAATTTTTTGTAAATTCATTTTTTTGTCTAGGGTATTGGTTTTAGTTTAACTTCGGTCTTTATTCCATGGTTTTGATTTTAGTTTGAATTTTAGTATGGTTTTAATGTCAAAATTATACTTTAGGGTCTTGATATAGTTGATATTCTTAAACTTTTGAAGTTGGATTATTTAAATCTTTGAGAAAAATATGGTAGTTTTCAAACTCAACAAAAATACCTCTGAGATTTGAGATAAGGACCAATTTGCCGTTAACACTAACAAAAGGGACCAAAAGTGTATATTTCCATAAATCTTTATACTAATGATTGTATCGATTAAAATCGTAAACGTTCATAAGTGAATTAATTTAAAATCATTAATTTCATTTTCAAATCGCCAAAGCATGATTTTCGCATGTGTACGTAGTCTAACCTCTTAATCAAGTTACATGTGGTACATGTTTATTGACAATATATCAACGATGTACCGTACCATTTGTATATTGGTGCTCTAAGGCAAGAGGAAAATTATGTAAAGACATAAATATCTCAAAAAGAAAAATCATATTTGGATAAAGGGAATTTTAGTCATGAGATTTGGGTTAGATTTTATCTTGGTCCCTGAATTTTCACACTCGACAATTTAGCTACTGAAGTTTGGATTTCATTTCATTTTAGTCATTCAATTCATTTTTCCATTAAAAACTAATGGCTTGCTGACATGACATTATTTTTTATTATATTTTTTTTTTAATTTTAAAATAAAAATATTGAGATGATTTTTTAAAAAATATTATTATTTTGTATTTTTATTTATTTCCTCTCTCTTGTTCTTCAAACACATCGGAATTTTTTCAAGTCAAACACGCAATAATTGAATCATTGAATTGTGAAAGGAGGAGATTTCGAACCATAGACCTCGTGATCGTTAATAAAGTTTCTACACTCATATTAGTATGAGTAGTTGGTTCAATCTCTCATCCCGAAAAATAAAAATACATCCAATCAGATTCAACCATTGCAAATTTGTTAGGGCACGCCAACTAGAGCATAGCTAACTCACATTAAGTTGTACCGGTAATTACGAGATATGTGGTTCGAATCCCCCACCCCACATATTGTCAAAATAAATAAATAAATAAATTGTTAGGGCATGAAAATTATAACTTAACCAAATTAACCTAAATGAAACCAGCCGGGTAAAATCGCATGAGAAATTTGGACAAGAGCAAAAAAAGAACGAGAAGATCTGGGTAAAATTTTCTGTTCCGCCGTCAACTTCGCTGTCAATCATTCGTTCGGCGTCACTTTCCCGAGAACCAAACAGTCCCGAAGGGTAATTTTTTTTGGCGGGAAAAGTTCCCCAAAAAATTTACTGAAATTTTCAGGCGGCATCGAATTTCTACTTTTTTGGATCAGTAGAAGTTGAGTTTCCTTTTTTGTTTTTTTAATCCGTAAGAAGTCTTTGTTTATCTAAGAATTACTGCCATGGTCGATGCGCTTCCGTCACGTCGATCACCGGCGGCAATGGAGGTCGCCGGAGGGGAAGAGCGGTCGGCGAAAGATGAGAATGTCGATGATTCAGCAATGGCGGTCGATTTAGATGTAAATTTTGAAGCCGAGGTTTCGAAGTTACGAGGTCAATGGGAGCTGGCGTCGGTTCTGAACTTCTTGAATGTGAGTTTGTTTTCTCGCTTTCATCGTCTATATACTGCATTGATATCTCATCTCTCGCAAGGAGAGGAAGAAAGTTCGTTAAATATTGCGATGGTGATAAAATGAACATGTTTATTGATTTATTTGTTTCTTTTGCCATGGAGGTTTTCGAGCCGGTAATTGGGAAAAGCTTGAGGATATCGGCGGAGGAGATTGAAAGGGGTTTAATAAAGCCTGAAAGTTCGTTAGCTGAACTCCACATTGCACTTTTGAAGGTTGAAGATCTTTTCTTGTATCTGTTTAAAATGCACCGATCATCGATTTTCAGTACTCAACGACTGTTTGTGTTTCATTGTGGCCATTTGACTCAAAATATTATCTTGTTCAATGCATCACACACGTGCTGTTTTTGTTTTGTCAAATAAACATTATGCATGCATCTTCATCACTAAAACTTGCACAAGAAATTCAGAGACTAATTTCCTCGCGTTTGTTACCCTCGAGGTTATTTTATCTCTGCCCGTCGATAAGCAATGTCTTCCATTGTAAAGTTGGGTTTAATTGTTTTGTCTTCGTTTTTCTTATCTTACTGGTCTTATCTTTGTTGGTCTCATTTTGTAATGATCTTTTAAAATTTGTTTTTGATGAATGTTCCAATGACACTAATTTTGAGAAGTGTTCTAACGACAGTAATGAAAACAGCATTAGTTTGCATTGTTGTAGTTATTCAACTTCTAGTTCTCACTCAGAAGTGAAAACCCATCTCTTGTTGTGCTTTAGACAAGGTTCGTGGGATTATAGAGCCCTTTATTATCACTAATGTGCTGATTATGTTATTAGGGCATACCACCTGTAAGTAAAATGTTAGATGGTTCTGATGCATGGGTGACTGTACTTTGTAAGAAGCTTGCTGCATGGTGGCCTTGGGTAAGTTACTGTTCATATGGTCGTGCTTGGCTTAGTCTTCATTTTAACCTGTGTTAGTAGCATAAGAATAACACGTACGTGTATACATTGCAGGTTGCTGAAGGGGATATTCCAATAAAGGCCTTTAAGGGGTAGTTATAATGTTTACTACTTGATTGTATTGTATGACATATCTATATAATTTTAAAACTTTATTATTTCTATCCTTGTTCCATGTTTTTTTTAATACAGAGAGGAGATATCAAATTACAAGAAACTGGTTCCTACAGAACGTTTGCTGCTTCTGAAAGCTCTTTGTGAAATTCGAGCCGATGTATTGTTTCATATATTTCTTCATTTTCATTGCATACTTTATGACCATTCATTCTTCTTATTATCACTATGCTTCAGGCCTTCAATTAACATGATCTAATTTTATTTGGTCCATGTTCCTTACTGAATGAATTTGGGTAGGCATATGGAGACAGCAGTATATGTGAACTATTCTGGACTATGCTTTATAATTTCTTGGCCTATTAAAAGATTCTGTTCTATAATTTTTTATGGCCCCTTTTCCGTCTTTCTTCCTATAAATCTTATCCTCTTTTTTTTCTTTATTTTTTTCTTTGAGAAGAGAAACGATCTTCCTTTAAATCTTATCAAAATGTCCTCTTACTATGGTTTCTTCATGAACTTGAACGATGGATGGTTTTTTATTATTTATTTATTCATTTTAATTTTAATTTATTTTTGTTTCTATTTGCAGCAAGATGATACAATATCATATATTAGCGACTGCTTGAAAGATAAAACTCCAATGTCTTGTTTCCAGAAAGATAGATTTGGAGGAGATGGAAATGGAATTTCTTATTGGTAATTCGTTAAAAGTTACTTGTCTTCACTGAATTTTTTGAAGTCTGATGATCAATTGTATTAGTAATTCTTACTGTGATGTTAGGTATGATGGGAATCCAGTTGTTGGTTATAGACTATACAAGGAAGTTATCAAATGTGAGACAAAGATAAAAGGTAAACAGAAGGGAAGTTTTTCTCTTCCTATGTTTAGCACTCAATGGGAAACAATGGCCACAAATCTCGAGGAATTTCATAAAGTTAAAGTATGTCGACAGTTCCTTTCATTATGGACTTGACGTCTGTTACAAAGGGCTTAGAAATTTTAATGACTTCTTTTTTTGTTAATGGCAGGACAACTTTTTGTGCAGCAAAATCACCAGTGAAGTTGCTGTTGGAAGGAAAATTGAATCTGATGCCATTCCCATTCTTGAGAAACTCCAGAAGGTTGTTGTTTCTGAATCATTATTGTTCTGAGTTTGGTCGTTGTGCTCTGCATTGTCAAATTGCTAGTATTATGTTTGTAAAAGTTGTAGATTGATGTTCTGATTAGAAAGATTGTATATATATATATATTTTTTGTGGTTATAAAAGCTTCTGTTTTTGTATGCCGCAGAAGAAAGAAAGGTTACTGAAACGTAAGCATAGGGAGGACATGCTCTTGAACGACTTTAAGAAGTCCTGCATAGTTGGAATTACACGCACTTGTCGCATCCGTGCACCCGTGAACTATACATTTGGTATAGAATGAAGTTCTCTTTATTATTCTCCTGGTTATTAAAACTAACTGCGTTTGGAATTTTCAGACTTTTCTAGTAAATAATGGGTTTCATTTTCACTCGTTTGTCTTAGTTGCTGTAGTAGTACATGTACACGCACAACAGATGCAATAGTTTGTTATTTTGGTACTATTCCTGCTTCACTCTTCAGTGATTAGAGTTGGACTTGGAAGAGTGAATTGTCATCCATATAGTATGTAGGTCAAGATGACTGAGTTGGGGTTGAATTCTAATTTTGTTCGACTAATCTCTCTTAATAATTGACCTACATTTTGGATATTGATGAAAAGTTGTTTCTTGTGATAAAAAGGGAAAAACATTGTTCTGAACTGAAAATTTTGCCAGAATGTGTTTTATGTTAGGAATTCTATCTATGTGCATATTCACAAGGTTTATATTCTTTATCACCTCATTAAAATGTTGATTTGTGGAATGCTGTGCAGAGGAGTACAATCGGGCTATTGATGATGCCATACGGCTATCTAGGTAAACATTTTTGTTCTCTCTCTCTCTCTCTCTCGTAAATGTAATAAAGAGAACACACCTTATTTGTAGATTTACTGCCTTTTAAATTTATTTATAACTGGAGAATGTCTGATTGACAGAGATGTCCAATAATTAATTTCTTTTTAGTTTTGTAGATAGTATTGTAATTACCTGTTAAACTATAGCATAGCGGACTAAACAAGGAACAAGACACTATTTTTTAGGTGATTCTGTAGCAATAATTATTGTGAAGTTTCATGTCCATCTTTGCTGGTTTAGCAGTGTAGTTTTGATAATGTGACAAAAAAATAGATTTTTAATTCTAAATAGGGTGTTAGTTTATTGGTTTGAACAGATGAGTGATACTGGTTTGCATGTTCTTTCTTCACTTCCTTGTGGAGTTTGTATCCTTGAACAAATACTTGGATTGATTTGAGTTACGTACTTGATGGCATAGGAAGAAGTTACCAATTGTAAGCTTAATGGAATTTCAATTCATTATTCAATTGAAGATCTGACTTCGAGGACAATATTTCAACCAGATCCATCTTTTTTGGGGTAGACTAATCTCTATGGAGTATTTGATTTGAAAGAGGCAGTTATCGTAATGATTCAGAATGAAACATTGTTGATATGGTATAAAAGACCTTGATGATTATATATCCATATTCCCTTGCTTCGGTGGTGGAAGTTGCCATCTGTACTTGGTGGCATCGAAAGCTAGTTGTGTTTATACCGAGTTCACAGCTTTTGTAGTGCCATTATAATCTAATAAGTGCAGATATTTGTTCTTCAAAAATACTCCAATAACTCAGTTGACACTAGTTTCAAACTACTCTTAGTTTTAGCATACCCACAAGTATACAAATTGGGCCCAAATATTTGGATATTATTTTCCCTTCAGGGATGGAGTTGTAATGCCTCATTTTGAGGACACTTGGATGTTGATTACTGGCTCTCATGTTGGAGGCTCGTTGCAGTGGTTTTTTTTTTTTGGGGGGGGGGGGGTAAAGATCAATATAATCAAATTTGCTTTAACCCTTTAAGTTTTTGGATTGGTTGGTGATTTAACATGAGCAGGAAGTCTTAAGTTCAAACCCCTATAAATCATTTCCTCCTCGTTTAATATTGAATTTCCACTTGTTGGATCTTCTAAAAGCTTTCCAAGGCCACAAGTGAAAGGGAATGTTAAAGAGTGATATAGTTAAAATTTAAATTTACCGTAATCCATTAGCTCAAGTTTTTGGGTTCATTAGTGATTACAGCAGGAATAGTAGGGCCAGTTGATGGTGGTATGAACTCAATCCTATGTTTAGTATTTTGGAATCCAAGGGCATATCCTGGATAATATCATTAAAATGAATTGTTATTTTCTCATTGTTCACCTTCCCCATTTTGTTGCATACATTTACCTATAAATTCTATCTCCAACATAACCTGCTGCATACTGTATTTATATTGAAATAACACTATAGGTTATTATAATAAGTTCAATTGTTATTCAGGAACGTGAAAAAGACTGATGAAAAAGAGCAAGGGATGCATCACAAGCGCAGTAGAAGAGATCTTTCAACAACTGGGAATCCTGACACAAGGATGAAATCAGAGGACGCCTCTGGAAATAGCGGCGAGTGCAGCAATGACACTGGAAGTGACACGCATGAGGAAGTCGATCTTGACAGTGCCGATGACATCGATAACAAGAATTATGAGGACAAAGAGGATGGTGATGATGATTCTGATTCTGATTATTCTGATGCAGAAGAGAAGAATGAAATGCTTCATTCTGAAACCGTGACCGATGTCAAAAAGCCTGCAGGTGTGTGCAGTAAGAGGCTAGATAGAAGCAGGAACCATCTTAATAATGAAAACAGAAAGGTGAGTGCCAAAAGTAGGTTGAGACAAAGACCAGTTCTTAACTCTGCCCTTGATCCTGCTGTCGTGCCTGATTCAGATGATGAAAATTGATGAACAATTCAAGCAAACAGGGTACTGCATCTTGAAGACCATTATTACCAGCCTCTAAACAATTAGGTAAAGGCTTTTGATTTATTATATGCTAACCAGTGCAGGGATTATCTTCCTTGAATTTTTGTGTTAATAGGAATTCTGAATTACACTAGTTCATTAATGATCTGGGAACTTGTACTTCCCAATGATTATGTTGAATATCTTATGAGGAGGGAGGAGCAGGAATTTTTGTGAATGCTTGAAATATTAGTAGTTTAAGATAAATTGTAGTGCTTTCAGCCTGGTTGATTGATTGATTCTTCTTCCTTCCCTTTAGATCTGTTTTTATGCTCATATTTGTGGTTTTGGTGCTGGTCAAATTCACAGCATGAAATGAAGTCCTCTTATGGGTGACAATGAAATTTGATGTGACTGACATTTTATTTTCATTAAACTGGATCATAAGGTAATTGGCACAAACATGAAATTGGACTCTTGATTTATTGGACTTTTTAAATGGAGAGAATAATCTATTAAACATTTTTTTAAAGTAGCCAAAGTGAGTATATCTCATCTGTGATTGCTTGATCAAGAGGTCAAAGGTTTAAATTCTTATCCTCAATTGTTATTGAACTTAAAAAACTTTTTTTTTAAGTAAGGGACCTTTTCGACACAAATTTAAAAGTTAGAGATTAAAATTGTAATTTAACTTAAAACGATTCAAGAAGTCAAATTACCATTTCTGTTAAACAAAGAAAGCCGAAAAACCGAAATGTATGGAACTGTTTCAGTGGTTCGATTCGGTTTTGATCGCCAGTCGAAATCGAACCGAACCAAGATATATATACCCTTAGAAAAACCCTAGACCGTTTTCCGTTTCAGTTATTCTTCGTTCTTCCCATTTTCGTTCCCAGTCAGCCGCTGCCCTCTACCTATCTGTGCTGCGTGTTGTTCTTCCGTCTTCGCCAATTGCCAGCACCCACGCCCCATCGCACTTCCAGTCTCACGTTCTCCCGCCGCCGTACGTCTTCGCCGTCGCTCTTTCCCAGACCTCTGTCTCTGCCGCCTTCGCCAATCGCCGCGCCGTCGCACGCCCGTTCGCCGCAGCCCTCTGACCTGTATTCTCCCGTTCCTAGCCATATAAGGTACTCAAACAAAACTCAACTTGTGTTTAAATTTCTCAGAAAATATGTTACTGATCTTCAGGCCAAGCCTAAAGATTTCTGCCGTTGCATCTTTTCCATTGGAATCTGTTGCTTGTTCGTCTCGAGCCCTCTGTGATTTGTGTTCTCAGACAAAAATGAAAAACCAATGTCGAACCGACCAAAGCGTCGGTTTAATCTTCATCGGATATTGGTCCGGTTGGTCCAGTTCGGTTCGTCCCAAAACCGAAGGAACCGAACCGTGTATCACCCTAGCCCATAGTATTTGTCCGGCCCATGTTATCATAGGCAGCCTTCGCTGACTGAGAATTCGGTTTATTGAATATTGCCATTTTCCGATCTCTTCTTCAATTCTCCTGCAATACCCTAGTCTACGTTCTTCTCATTTCTCTATCCTCTCTCAGCAATGTCCGCTTCGTCCGAAACTCCGATCGACGAGCCGCTCTCCGCCGGTGACGAGTCTTCCAAGGCCGTCAGCAAGAAGGCCGCCAAGAAGGAGGCTGCCAAGCAGGAAAAGCTGCGCCGTCGCCAGGAGGCAGCCGCCGAATCTGCCATTTCGTCTCTCAACGTTGAGGACGACCCGCTTTCTGCTAACTATGGCGATGTTCCACTTTCTGACCTTCAATCCAAGGAGGCTAAGAATGTCGAGAACTGGACTCAGGTTGGCGCTTTGACGGGGGAACTTAAAGATAAGTATGTGCTTTTGCGTGGACGGATTCAGACGATCCGTGCTGTTGCCAAGAAGATGGCGTTTTTGGTGGTGAGAGAAAGGGGATTCACTGTGCAATGCGTTGTTTCGGAGCAGCCGGAGCTCGTCAGTCGCCAGATGGTGAAATATGTCGTTGGATTGAGCCGTGAGTCTATTGTCGATGTTGAAGGAGTCGTCTCCGTGCCCAATGTTGCCATTAAAGGTGCTACGCAGCAGGTGGAGATTCAAGTAAGGAAAATATATTGCTTAAGTAAGGCAATGCCGACTCTGCCTATTAATATTGAGGATGCTGCTCGTAGTGAAGCTGAAATTGAGAAAGCATTGCAGGTATTATATTCGATTTCTTTTGTTGTATTCTTCTTCGTGTTTGGATTATCCATTCGACTCGATTGTCTAATGTATGTTGTTCTTCGTAATTAATTTGGAGTCTTGTAGAAGTTCTAATAATTTTTCAAGAAATGATTTGTACACCCAATGTTTAACTTCAAAGTCATCTGTTGCCCGCAGGCTGGTGAACAACTAGTACGTGTTAATCAGGATACGCGGTTGAACTACAGAGTCCTTGATATGCGAACTCCAGCCAATCAAGGAATTTTTCGCATTCAATGTCAAGTTGGAACCGTGAGTTTTCTTTCTTATTTTCTGTTTTCTGGTCCTTCTATCGTACAAAATTCAATCATACGGGCTTTATTCAAAATTGATCATGGTAGCTATATCTACGATTGTCAGCCAGCTTGATTCGTGTTGCATAGTCCATTGGCCATCTTTAGAAATTACAAATTATTTACTGGTGGACGTTCGTGGTATCTATTAATAATTGGAGCATTGGATGGTATCTACATTTAGTAACCACCTGCACAGTTTTCTCACTCGGTGTTCACTGTCTTTCTATGTCTGTCTTGTTTCGATTTGTAGAATTATTAAGGGAATTGATGAGTTATGTTTATGTTTAGCTAGTACTCGAGTATTTATCAATGTTATTATGAACAAGGGGCTTGCAACGTGGACCTCTTTCTGGTTTCTCCTTGTAGTTTCACTGCTTTTTTTTTTTTTTTTTTTAAAGAAACATGGCCATTGAATACATTCTCATAATGCAGATATTTAGACAATTTCTGTTGTCTGAAGGCTTTGTTGAAATCCATACACCAAAGTTGATTGGGGGCTCCAGTGAAGGTGGTGCTTCTGTTTTTAAGTTGGATTACAAAGGCCAACCTGCTTGCTTGGCTCAGTCACCTCAGCTACATAAGCAAATGGCTATCTGTGGTGACTTTGGGCGAGTATTTGAGATTGGTCCTGTTTTCAGAGCAGAGGATTCATACACACACAGGCATCTATGTGAATTTACAGGACTTGATGTTGAAATGGAGATCAAAACTCATTATTCTGAGGTAATGCTCTAAGTTGACTATTTATTTCTCATGGCCATCTTTGTTTGATACTTGATCTGATTTTCTTCTTTTTTTATTCTTTTGTGCAGGTCATGAATATTGTGGACCGTTTATTTGTTGCGATGTTTGACAGTTTGAATGAGAACTGTAAGAAGGAGCTTGAAGCAGTTGATAGACAGTATCCTTTTGAACCGTTGAAGGTGAACTTCTTTTTCGATTGCCTACTTCCTAGAAATCTACATGGAGAAGAAAGTGTTAGATGTTCTTATGCGTAGGGAGTTATGCCCATTGATCAATAAAATGTGGATGTATGACTGAGTTTGAATATTTGAATGATTTCTTCTCATTCCATCTTTGATCCGAGTTCATGGATATGTGCAGTACTTGCGAAACACTCTACGACTTACGTTTGAGGAAGGAGTTCAGATGCTGAAGGTGAGGGAATGAAGTTTATTTCTTAACTTTTTAGTGTAGTGCCAGTTAATTCATAGAAGAACCCTGAAGTCCCAAATGTCATGACATTTTCTTCTTGGTCATGTATGAATTTGTACAGGATGCTGGTGTCGAAATTGATCCTCTTGGGGATCTTAACACAGAGGCCGAGAGGAAATTGGGACAGCTCGTCTTGGAGAAGTAATTGGTGTCCCTATGTATTTAGCTATGATTTTGCAAAATTACTATATTTCTAAAGATTGCTTGCTAATCAAAGTTTCCTAATTATAGATATGGCACGGAGTTCTACATTCTTCACCGCTATCCTTTGGCTGTTAGGCCATTCTATACTATGCCTTGTCACGATAATCCAACTTATAGTAACTCATTTGATGTCTTCATTCGAGGTATACATTTTATTATTTCATCACTTCAACTGGTTTTGCCTGTGCCTTTCATTCGCTAGAATTCGGGGTCAATATTCTTTTTATATAGCAAGGTTTGTTTACATATACTCCATGGTAAGTAACTCAAAACTTTGCTGTCCACGCAGGGGAAGAAATCATTTCTGGGGCTCAGCGTGTTCATGTACCAGAATTTCTGGCCGTACGTGCTCAAGCATGTGGGATCGAGGTAAAAACCATAGAGACGTACATCGATTCTTTCAGGTACATCTCTTATAATGACTTCTTTGGAATCTATGCTATTGTTTTCCCCTTCACTCAAAGTTGAAATCTAACCAAATTAGCAAGTTTCGATCGTGTGATGTCAACGTTTTGATGATGTTCTTCTTCACATGAATTCTTTTGTTACAGATATGGTGCCCCTCCACATGGTGGATTTGGAGTAGGTTTGGAGCGTGTTGTGATGCTCTTCTGTGGTTTGAATAACATCCGCAAAACATCGCTATTCCCTCGCGACCCACAGAGGATTGCTCCTTAGTATTTCCACCAGTAATTTATGATGTCAGTTTTGAAATTGACATTTTACTGCCTCTTTCTGGTCATGGGAAAAGAATAAATTTCTGGTGTACTGATGTTTTTTATTAACTACAGTTTACAAGGTTGTAATTCCAAGTTTGTTTTGACAAGCGTTACCTCACATAGATTTTCCTTACAGTTCGTTTTTGTTATTTGGAATTGAAAATTTGACAACCCTTTTCAAGTTTTAAAAGCTTGTTTTGGTCAAGAAGATTGGAGAACTCTTCTTGAATGATGAGAGTTTACGAACATTGCTGATTTTAAACAACCTTTTTAAGTTTAAAAGCTTGCTTTGGTTAAGGAGATCTCCTCTCGAATAACCAGATTTTAGAAAACATTGAAGTTATAATGATTTGATTTAATTAAATTTTTTTAATCTTTAAAACATTAAAAATTGATATTAGTAGCTTTTCACCAATATACAGAACTTCAAATTTAAGCAAGATCCAAAGAAGAAATTGAAGTCGGATATTCTATTGTCTTTGGATTTGTTTACTCATTGATTTCAATATTTAATGCATTAAAATGAATTCATTCCAACAAACATTTTATAACCATATCGAATAAGTACTTAAGATGTCCAAAAAAGATTGATTGAAAACAAGAAGTCTTTAGAATTTTAATTTTTATGAATAATTACAAGAATTTCATATTCTAACCCTTGGAGCAGCTTACCGATTGAACATAAACGAGAACAAAATAGGTACCGTGAAATTCGGTGAATTATGTTTACAATGAAACTTACAATTAATTAACCTATGCTGAATTCAGTATGAAAGGTTGCAAATTAATAAATTTTAGAACGATTATTTTCCCCAAAAAAATATATTACGAATAAAGAAAAGAAGATACGAATTGGATTATGCTCAAGGAAAAGAATGTAAAATCTTGGCAATTATCGAAGAGTGGAAAAAGAAAGGTTAAACCAGACTCGAGATTGAAAATGGGAGAATTTCTCTTTTTCATTTCCTTTATCTAACTAAATTGTTAAAATAAAGATATTTTGATTATAAAAAAAGAAAAAGAAAAAAAAAAACTGACTAAAAATTAAATAAATACATCAAGATTGACCTGATAGTTTTGATTGTCCTGTAATGTTCAAAAGCCATATCCGTTATTGACAAAATCCTCATCGTCCCCACTGCTAAAAGATTCCAGCAGTTGACTATCTTCTTCTTCATCATCACCTTCTGTCACAATCTCCAAAATTCCGGGACCACCATCAAAGTCAACATCATCCATCACAAAATCTCCGTCATCGTCATCGTCGTCAAGATCGCTCACACTATCGTCGTCGTCATTACTCATATCATCAGAATCACTCTCACCATCCCCATCAATATCAGGACCCAAAATTGGATCCAAATCATCAGCATCGTCTTCGTCTTCGTCTTCGTCTTCCTCGCTCTCAGCATCATCAGGATCGGAATCATCATCAGTAGGCCTCCGTCGACCAATTTCATAGACTCGCGCTGAAGAAAACATCTCATCTTGATCATCCATTGTGATCAAACCAACGAAGGAATCAGTTTTCTCTGTTGTGAAGTCTAGGACACAACGATCTAGAGGGATAGTGGCAATATCCGAATAGTTCACTGCATCAATGGTTCGAAACGCAGCGAAGAGTGGATGTTTGACTCGACGAGTATGAACAGCTGACATTACATCTTCAAGATTTCTCCTCAAGATTGCATAAATTACATCGCCACTTGCATTGAATGTTATCGCTGTTTGGTCGAGCGAAGGTACGCTACGGAGAAGCCTAAACTTTCGAAGATCCCAAACCTCGGAGTTAATAATTACCTGCAAAGCATACTGTATTAGTGGCCAAAGACATCAAGAAAAAGAAAGGATTCGTTGCAAGAACCAATATTACCTCTCATTATCACTTGACCAAAAACCAAAAAGAAAGTTCCGAGTATGTGAAACATTTTTCCACATAATATAAGAATCACAAAATATTGGCACAAATTCTTCCACGATAGAAATCAATATCATACACACTGAAGATATATATATAAAAAAATTTAACGAGAAACTGAACTTTCATTGAAAAGAAACATAATACATAGAGAAGAATTAAATCAGCTTTCAAAAAGGCCACAGTACGAGTCTGCTTTCAAAAAAAAAAAAAAATAGTCGTAATTTTCATAAACATCCACTTTTTCAATAAAATAATGAATGAAAAAAATGTTCGAAACCTGTAGCATATACTGATTGACTTCTTCCTTTGATTAAATGCATTTACTATTAAAAAACACTTCAAACATTTTATAGTGTTTGTTTAATCATAAAAGTGATTTAGAAGATTCTAGAAATACTAAAGAAAATACTTGCAGAAGCCTTTTAGATAAAGGACTCAATCATCTCCTCCAAAAGTGCTCGTAGAAGAAGTGTTTTCTTAAAAATTTCTTACATAAAATCCCAAAATGCACCATAAATTGCCAACTTTTTTTCAAATAAGAACTGAAAATAATAACGAGCTTAGCCATTTCAATGTTTCTATGACTCAGAGAAGAAGTTCATGGAAAGATTAACAGCTTATTAGGCAAACCGACGAGCTATAATCAAAGAGATTAGCAGCAGAAGAGGAAGAGAGTTCAGCTTACCTCATTGCCAGCCGGATGAAATCCACCACCACCATAATCAGTAAACTGATCAAAGCGATGGACAGGTCCTGGTCCCCGACGATCCCATAAGACTCCATTCCAGAGCAACATTGTATCCGAAGGGCTGAAGTGTACATGAGAATAAGCATGGCCTCGACCTACAGAACTGACATTGGTGTCAGATAGTTTCAATTCTAGTTGGCAGGTTTGAATATCATACAAGAGAATTTCTCGTCGAGCAGGCTCGGGAGCCATTGCAGCAAAAATGTTCCCAGCATTGCTAAATCTTGCAGCCTTGCATCCTTCGAATGAATGCATGGGCCCACCAGAAATGGATGATGCATCCCATAACCTTACGTCTAAAGAGCTAGATGAAAGCACAAGCTGAGTCTCGCCAGAAATATATGACTCCATTATGGTTAAAGGAGACTGATGGCTAGTGCAACTCTCTAATATGCTGCTGTCATTGGAATCAAAGATCTTGACCTCCCCTGAGTGGCTGCCGACAGCAATTCTCGAGTCCCCCAGGAAAGTAAGACAGGTCAAAAGAGCACTAGCATCATCCCGACAAGTTCGCCAAGGCCTAAACCTGCTGTAGACAAACTGACGGTCCCTTCGATTACCATGTACGCCACCATATATACTTCTAAATTCACGTGAACCAAGGCGAGATGTTACATTCCATGGGGCATCAAGGCTTCGTTTTGGTTCAGGACAAACATGAGGTTGTAAAAGAGACAATGGTGGAAGAGTAGTTATCGGCGTAGGACATTGGCGATGCTGGTGTTTTAAATACTGAACAACAAGGGAGTCTAGAGTTAACCTCTCACTACTATTGCTGGGTTGAGGGTCATTTAGATTCCCAGGATGGGATGATGGTGTAACCAAACCAACTTGTGAACTACCTTGTTGGTTGTCATCCAAACAATCAGTCCAAAATCCTCCGCTAGTTAGTCGCCCATGCTGATCTCTCATGTTACTAGCGCTTGGGGTAGAAAACCCAACATCTGAAATTAGACTACCTTTGCGAGAGGAGATGGGAGTAGGACAAATAGGAGAACGAAGTCCAGGCTCATTTGAGTGAAGTCGCTTCGAGGACAATACGGTGCAAGCATCCTTCAACTCAGACAACTTCCGCTTCATTGGCAATATAATGGGTGTTTTACATTGAGACTCTGTATCGATGATTGGGGTTGTTTCGTTGGAAGATAGAGGTGCAGCAGATTGTTTTGAAGTACTAGAAATTTTTCTTACTGCTGAGGAAGAAGATTCCAGGGATTTAGGCAGACACTTTGAATTTGTACCAAAAGGAGTGGACAAGACCAAGGGCTTTTTCCTAGGACAAGACATATTAAAATCACATTTCAAACTTCTATCTTCTTCTCGTGCAGACAGCTTCGGTTTATCAGTCAGAAATCCGCATGGAGCTCGACCACTGGGCCACTGCAATTGGGCTGAGGGTGTCTCCAGCTTGGAGACTTGGTATGCAAGAGATGATGGAGCTGCTAAAAGAGGCAAAGGTGTCAACTCGGCCTCTTTCAGCAGTGCATGGGCAGCTTTGCTTAATCCAGATGCCAGAAGATGCTCATGAATCAAAAGAAGAAGTTCCCTGAGATATTACACAAGCATATCAGAAAGCCAATAAATGAAATGCCAAGACAATCATAAGGTGTTCTACAACCATAGCACAAAATCCACATTCAAAATAAATCGGCAACTACCTGGAATGGTAAGTGATAGGCGTAGCAGCAGCTATGGCTGCTCTTTCTATCCGTCTCAAAGTGGGGGTAGCAGCGTCACTAGCTGCCAAAGCACTGGCCCGCCCAGAATTTGTCACAATCTGACCATTATTGAAAAAATTAATCAGTTCCTTGCTTGGATAGTAAAAGTGTAAAACAACAATAACTTGTGATTGCCTGTTAAGAATACATTCTGTATATAAAGTGATGTTGTATCACGTATGCATGTCCAATCTCCATTCAAAAGCTAGGTTCGTTAACATTCAGTTCCACAAGTCATAGGCAAATTCGTGCATATAAATGTGGCTATACATAATAAACATAGGTAACGAGAGCTCACTCTCAATCAAATGAAGAGATAAATGGAAACACAAGCCAGCATATTGGTACAGTGTTGGTAAAGGTACTTACTGAAATAAGCTCAATAGCAACCTGCGAAAGCTCCGCTTGCCACCTTCCTTGCTCAGTTCCTGATATCTGGCTCCCTGAATCTCGAATTAGTTCTGATAATTTTTTCCCCACCTGCAAACCAGTTTGAGATATAGCAGAGTTCAAAAAACTAATATGAGACTTTAAGAAATAGCATTATAGGATTATTTAAATTATCTTCATGTATAACAAGAAAAATGAGGCTGCAGTATTATGTTTTCTTTGAAATAATTTTTTCAGCATCCGAGAGATGAGTGAACGTCTTTACAGTTATACTGCAAAGCCAAACATCTAAAGATAAGAAGAACCAATTTATCCTGTACAATAATTCCTATTTTCTTGGATATACATTCTTTTTCATAGGAAACACAAATATTATTAATAAAGGCTCTTGGAAACACATATTATACCTGAAGTTTTGTCAATATGTGTGCTATTGTATCATCTCTGGCTAAACCAAGCAGGACCCGACATGCAAGAGCTCTGAGACAATCGAGAGCTGCAGGAGGCAGATAGATCCTTGGCTGAAGAAGATGCAAAAGTACTTTTATACCATTGTTAGCACGGACTGCTTCCCTAGCTTGACGATACGCTTGTTCCAATTGTGCAGCAAGACCAGCACAGCCTGCTCCTGCACCTAAAGATATTCGACGATCCCCAACCAATCCAGATGTTGCTGTTGCAACAGGATTTTGAGAATTGTTATTGGTAGCTTGACCAGTTACCGAAGTACTGCCTCGCTCTACAACGCTAGATTCCCCATTGCACTCTCTCTGATCTCCCTGACCAGACATGTAAGCAGCTTTACTCTCCACAACAGGAGTACTAGAGGTCTGGGAAGATATAGCTTGTGATCCTTGCATGACTACAGGTGGTTTATTGCTGATTGATGGTGGGGGACAAACAAGATTGATCAACACATTCAAAGCCGGTTGAATGATCTGCAAATATATTTAGGTATCGAGCTAAAACCATTAGATGACCAAGTCAAAGCTCAAACACTATCTGCTAAAGTCTGGTTCCTAGCATTTGCAATATGATAAAAATAATAGAAAATTGGTCAATTACCTCTGGGTCAACAAAATTGCTAGCAATACTTGCTGCATCCAAAATGACAGCTATACCAACACGATTATTGCTTAATGTGGCATTCACAATCATTTTGCGGCTGTTAGGCACTAACGTTACAATATGAAGAACCCCCAATGCATATTGAAGTAAATCGTGCAAGTACCGATCAACAGGAGGGGCCTAGAAAACCAAAACTAAAAAATTAAAAACGTCTGGAGAAAAATGTATACAGAGGAATGCAGATTTCAGATAGTAATACCTGACACAACTCCAACATGGTTATATGCCCATTACAGTTCAAGAACTTCTCAGCAGCAGGCCAACGAGTTCTTACAAATGCAGCACCAAGCTTCCGGTCCTTCTGTAAAAGGAGAAGTACATTATCCATAGCTTCATTGCTAATATCAAGTGGTTTGTATGCTGCCCTCACACTTGAAGCATTTCGAGCAGCACTTCGACTACTTTTATTAGGACGAATAGATTCCACGAGCAAAAGAAGATGAGCTCTAAAATACTGACGTAAAGCAACACAAGTATGATAAGCTATTTGCTTTCCAGATGATGTAAGTACTTCAGTAGGTGACCGATCATTCCGCAATGATCCTGTGCTAGATAGGCCTAAAGCCCCAGAATTCACTCCAGACCTCACAGATGCAGCATCATTCAACAGCCCCAATAATTTCTGTAGGCCATCTTGAGCATCAAAGGCATCAAGAACAGCTCTGAATACAAATGCAGCAGCAAAAAATAAGGCTGCATTCTTTCTAGCCTGATCTTGCGGGCACTCAAGAAGCTGAATGGCTAACTCAACCACCTGATAGACAACATCTGAAGGAAGGGCACAGACCCGTTCCATTATTCCCTGAGGGGGAAAAAATCCTTGCAAGTGAGATGAAATAATGGGTCTACAGAAATGAAAGATTAATACAGAAACTGAAGCTGAAGAGAAGGTTTAGCATCAATAACTACCTGAAGGGATCCAATTGTGAATAAACAATTAGAGAGCCCAAAAAATGTTTGAGCAACTCTGGAAACTGCAAGGAGTTTCTGCATGCCACCCCGGTCAACAAAAAGTGCTGCAAACTTACGATGAGCAGCTAAAGCACAGATTAATTTCATCACATCTGGCAATAGCATTTCAGCATTTGATGTTTCACTTTGCTTGGAACTCCTTTGCAGTAGTGTAAGGCATACATCTATACCCTTTTCACGCAAAACAGGCCCAAGTACTTCAACATATTCCCCAAGAATCTCAAGGCATTGAATACAGTATTTTTCTCTCAGTTGTGTGAGGGAGTCAAAATCAGGGATGAAAAAATCTTCAGTTTGCTCATTCATTTCTTTTCCTGTGGTACCTGGATCTGCTGAACTAACATTTGAATCATTCTGGCTCCTGTACCAATACATCCACACATTTTTAGGCCACATAGTGAAGGAGGTCTTTAGAACATGAGAAATGATAAAGTGTATCCCCTTCAGTACATCATGAGCATAATAAAAAAAAAAAATTAAATAAAATAAACCACAAACCTGGAAACCTCAGTAGCATTAGCAGCATCAATCACAGTAGTTGCAGCTCTAGAAGCAGCCAAAAATGCAGCCTCTTCATCATTAGAATTTTTAAATTCCTAAACAGATAAAGAAGCATATACCTCAGAAGGGAAGGACAATAAGTTTCAAAAATTTCCTGTGTGCGCATGAAAGATGGAGAGAGAGAGAGAGAGCATATACCTCCAAAGCTGCACTCTTAACAAACTCAGCAGCAGAATCACCCGCTGCTTTTATGGCTTCTAAAGGTGCACTGACTGCTCTTGCTTCAGCTTCAGCAGCACAAACAGCTTTCTTTACTAGCTCAGAAATATCTTTTGATCCAACTCTGCATTCTTGGTAGCAATCATCATTATCATCTCTTTCCATAGAAGAAATATCACAATTGATCCTGCCAGAGGTCTTACTAGCATCAGGTACTTTTTTAACATCCAGATTTTTAAACGAACTCCTTTCTCTAGCACTTCGCCCTCTATTACCAGATATTGGTGAAGTGAGTGCATGATCAATCTCAAGAGCACCATCATTAATTCTTCCTTTCCCTCTGGATCTGCTACGGCTCATTTTGCGTCTTGTAGAGTCATCTCTAGCATTGTCATCAATCTCACCATGTTTTGTCCTCCCATCACGAAAATCTACAGCATGCCATCTGTCTTCACCTTCTACATCCACCTCATAGCCATCAGCCCTTGTTGCCAACCCATCAGCTGCTTCTTCACCAACCCAACATTCTTCTGCTGGTGCCAGCCTACTTAGGCCTCTCTCATGATCCCTCTCAAAAACTTGATCGTCTACAGATCTTTCATCAGCTGTTTTTGAATCGTCTAAATGAGATGTTTCCAGAACTTGTCGTACCCTCGCTCGATTTTCATCTCTAATTTTGATGCCACTAGCTCCAGATGCATGTTTGGTTTCTAATAAATGATTACCATCTTTTTGACTCATGTCTCCAAGAACACGAATACGAAGAAAGCGCATAAGTTTTGCAGATAATCGAGCAGTGAAAACATCTTCTACCAATTGACTCCCACTGAGAAAATTAGAAAAATAAACATTGACATGTTAAGCAAAATGAACAAGTGCATGAAAGAGAATCGTGAACAGAGTTACAGCAAGGTACCCAGCCAAGCATACAGCAAGGAGTCCGGTAGAATATGTCCTTAGCATTTCAGAATCTGACACATCCTTTCCTCCTAATTCATGTTTCCAGTTGCGATCCTCAGCAGAAGATCTCCCGGCTTCCTCCATCACCCATTTTTTTATGTTTTCCAGAACATCTTCCTCAAAAACATGAGGATACTGCAACACAGAGAGGTCTTATCACATTGGTTAAACTCAACAAACAGATACACAACTAAGATTGTGTGTGTGTCAGTGTGTGTGTGTGTGTTTGTGTGTGTGTGAGAGAGAGAGAGAGAGCTTACAGTCCAAGTAAGTGAACAGCTTAAAAGAAGCCTTGCAGCAGCAGCCTGTATAGAGGGTGGGTATCTAGCGTCTGAGAGAAACTTTGAAGAAATCAATTCAAAAAATTCATCGTTCTCCTGCAGAATGGGGGAGAAAGTCAGAATATGTAATGTCATTGAACTAAGAATAACAACATTTACCTATTGTTTATATTCCCTACAGACCACCATGAAAACCTTAAATCCGTATAGAGTTGGATTATTGCTCCCAAACCACCTACAACCTACCTAAATAAATTAAACAAAAAGTTGGATGACTCAAGATTTAGGTTACCCGGAGTACATTCCCTAGCCTTCCAATACTATGAGATCCACGACCATTACTGGAAGAATGACCATTCTCTGCCATGTATCTGCATTATTATGTGCGTAATAAAATAGGTTTAGAATAGACACAGTATCATGCAAAGGTAAAGGAAATATGAGTATATAATTAGGACGATAAAATATAAACAAAATAATGTCTGCTGAAATAAATAAATGACACTGTTGTCCGTACATTCTAATGAGGCAAATATTACCAAAAATGAAGTGAGCTAATGCAAACTTAGAATAAAACACAACTGTCACTCAAACATTCATCAAAGTGAACGAAAGCAGGCCTCCCCATTATCTATTGAGCAAACGTTAAACTATAATTGATCTAAACCTATTAGGTTGAGATTAATTTAATAGAGGAGAAGAACTACGAACCATAGACCGTCCATAACACCATGTCGATTTCCATCTTTTTTCTGGTTCTGAAATTCAAAAATCCTCCAACTTATTGGATTAGAAACCAGGAACGCTAGCAAACTCTGGACTCCAGTAGTTGAAACTTTAGTAATAGTTAACTTTCCAAGTAGGAGATGTGGCCCACTCCATGATGTTTTGATCTCCTGAAGGCTTCGTCGAGCCATTACCATCATTTCTATTCTATAACGTCGACGAAGTCCCCCCCCCCCCCAAAAAAAATGAAAATAAAAGAGAAAACTGAAAATCTTCACAGATAGTCAACTGAAGTTCGTCGTCTATATTGACGTAGTAGTGTCTGTTAAGGCTAGGGTTGGCATAAGTTTCTTATTTATAACGTTACCTAGAAACCTCAAGCCATAATCGATAGAAAATGCACTGGCTCATAGCGTGAAGCTCCTCTCCCACGCCGCAGCAATAACACACACACACAGACGCAAAAGAAAACCAAACAACCAAAAGAAGAATGAAAAAACATCCAACTTTTCCTTACGAAGACCATACCAATACACACAATACAAGAAACCATTCCCATGCTCATATCACGCCAATACAAATTCGGTTTCAGAAACACGTACCTTCACAAAGCGTATCAAAACAAACAAAACAACGATAGTCACTCACCTGGACTCCTGCGTCTCAAGAAGCGACGCAAGGGCGTGAAGAACGGTAGGGTTAGGGTTATCAGGCGAGGAAGTGATCTTCTCCATCAACTTATGAGCCCTGGCAACCAACTCGTCGTCTTCATTCTTAGCCTCCTCTTCCTCCTCCTCCACTCGTCCTTCTTGAGATTGCGATTGAATTTCCGCCGGTGCCGGCGGCGGAGATGGAACGGGAGGCGGGTCCTCGCCCTGACCTGGCGGCTCGTTCGATTGCTCGTCGATGGGCGGTGGTTCCATATTCGAAATTAGGATCCGTAACAGAATCAAAAACAGAGAGAATTGAAGGATGTAGGGGTTATTGTTTGCAGAATTGAATTAGTTCATGATTGTTGATCGTGCACATTTGGTTGTGCGATTGTGCGAATGTGTTTTTGAAAGATACGTACAGTAGCTGCGTTTGTTTGGAGCCGCAGTGGAAGAGGGGAAGAGAGAGAGAGAGAGAGAAGGGAATGGCAAAAGGAAAGAAGAAAGGAATTAGCTGTGGCTTTTTGGTGTTATGATGGCGACAAAAAAATTAGTGTGAGAGCAGAAAAAGATGGATTTCGAATGTTCGGGAAATGACTGACCCGCTCCTTCAAAAGAAAACCCTTGCCCACTTTTTAGCCTGTGTTTGTAGATTGGGCCTGCGAATTTGGCCCAGGCCCACTAGCCCATGTTAGGTATGGAAATCAATAATTTACAATACAAAAAAACAAAATATTAATTAATTAATTAATTAATTACGCGTTTAGTTCTTCAGTTTGCGGGTTGGTGTCTATTTGGTCATCGAACGTTAAAAAGTGTCCAATACGCTCTTCGAGTTTAAATTTTATGTTCGTAAGTCTTTGAACTTTAAAAAATATATAATAGGTCTTTAAACTTTCGATGCTATGTCTAAATAGGTCTCTCATTTTCAATTTTGTATCTAATAAGTCATTAATTCACTTGACACTTTTTTTTTTTATTTAACGAGCCTTCTAGTATACAAAATTGAAAGTTGAGTGGTCCACTACACATACAATTCAATTTTATATATCACGACCTATTGAAAGTTTAGGATTTTTTTTTTTTTTTTTATGTTGGGACCTATTAGACATAAAATTTAAAATTCAATGACTTATTACACATTTTTTAAGGTCATGGACTAAATAACACACGAACGTGGAAGCTTGAGGAATAAATTTGTAATTTAACTTTTTTTTTTAGCTCCAACGTATAGTTGTCTTCTTGTATTTTGATTTTTTTTTCCCGACCCAACGAATGTAAGAGTCAAAATTTGAGCCTTCAACCATAATAATAATAAATAAATAAATGCCTCAACTCGAGTTGTACGGGTGAGAATGTGAACTCTTGGCCACAAGACAATGACATATGTTTTAACTTGAATTATACTCAAGTTGATAAAATAAATAAATAAATAGTTAAGGGCCCGTTTGATAACCATTTCAGTTTTTGGTTTTTGGTTTCCTGTTTTTTAAAAACAAAAACCACATATGTTTGATAACTGTTTTTTGTTTTCTGTTTTTAAAAAACAGAAAACCAACCTTGTTTGATAACTGCTTTTGGTTTTCAGTTTTTTAAAAATTAGAAAGATGAAAAGATATTCTAGAGAGAGAAAAATGTGTAAAGACATTGAACAACAAAAATTTAGAGACACAAATATAAATGTTTTCAAGAGATTTTTTTTTTTGAAAAGACGAGAGAGAAGTTAAATATAGAAAATTTAGAGATGAGAGACAATGTCTAGAGAAATAATATTAGTTAGACTCGAGAAAAGATATTAGTTAGAGAAAAAATAGAAAACAAGTTAGAGTAAAAGCGATAAATTTTAGATTAAAAAATTAAATAAAAAAAGAAAATTTAGAGAGATAGTAAAGTTAAGAATAAAATATATGCTAAAGAATTAACGATAAATTAGAAAAATAAAGAAAAGTTGTAGCGATAAAAAATTTTAGTGACTTTTTTTTTTTCAAAAGAAAAATTAGAACATGTTTATTGAGGAGAGAAAAGGTATTGACAAGTTTTTAGAAATAGATAAGTTATAGAGAAAAAAAAGTTTTGAGAGAGAATTTTAGAGAGAGAAAAAAATAGAGAAATAAATTTGTTGGAGAGACAAGTAAAAGAGGAGAAAAGTAAACACTAGAAGAAAAATGAGTTTTTGAAAAACAGAAATCTGTTTTTAAAAACTACTTTTTTTGGTTTTTGAAATTTACTTATAATTTCAAAAATGTTTTTAAAAAACAGAAATGGTTATCAAACACCCCTGTTTTTTTTAAATGAAAAACAAAAACAGAAAACAGAAAACGAAATGGTTATCAAATGGGCCCTCAACATTTTGTTTTTTGTTTTTTTTTTTTTTTCCAGTAAATAAATATTTTTTTAAATGAGGACGTCAATCATTATGGTTGAACTTCTTAATAATATCCGTCAAGAAAGTTTCCCTCATTTGTGTATTGAGTAACACGAAAAAAAAATAACGATAATCATTGATTTAACTTTTTTGATGGTATAACTGTCAATTGTCATTGTTCAAAATTAAAAATAAATAAGGGAAAAAACTGAAATTTCATCTTTCAATGTCATGAGGAAAGTCCACACTTTTACCAATGATATATCAATCAAAACCATGGTGGGTTGGCCCTAATGGTCAATAAGAACCATATAAAAAATAAAAGGTTTAGAGGAAATGGGTTCAATCCACGATGGCCACCAACCTAAGATTTAATATCCTACGAGTTTGTAGAAGGGTCATGCGGTTGTCTCGTGAGATTAGTCGAGGTGCGCATAAGCTAGCCCGAACACTCACAAATATAAAAAAATAATGAAAAGAAAAGAAAAACTACTTTAATACAAACATAATTCAACTGGCATGAAGTTTGTAAAAGTGAATTATAAATCCTACCAGCTTTAATGAATTGTAACGTTGAGATTACAGTAATACAGTAAAAAACCAAACAACAACAATAATGCACACTCAAAATTTTGTTTCAACAAAAACGTTGATTGACTATTTGATAAACTAATATATTTTTAAAAGCCATATTTTTGGAGTTTCCACCATTTACTCCTCTCTGGACTACTGTTTTCAATGTAAAATTACAACTCAAAATATAAACTTACAGATTTTGACTGCTCAGAGATCACTCCACCCTGCCTGAAAGAACATATATAAATTAAAGAGATGGAGGAATCTCTGTAGTTTTGATCAGAGAACTGCCAGAATGAACAAACAGAGAAACAACATCAACAATCCAGCAGAATGCCTCAGAGTCAGAGCCTCTGATTTTTCATTCACAGCAACTTCAGAAGGCTGAGTCATCACAATAAACCTGCAGCTTCCAACGGAGGGATCTTGAGTTGTGACAACAGAAAGATGTGGAAACTTACAGGCACTTGGCAACTGATTCTTTATTTGGTAGTAGCTGTTGAATGCATAAGAGATGTTTTGTCGGGCGTCTAGTGCCGCACACGATGTCCCGAAGCCGAGGCTTGTGCAATCGCCGTTTTCACAAGCGTAGCTGACGCTGTCGGCAATTTGTGGATCGTCAAGGCTGGCTGACGATGCCAGGACACACCATTGTTTTGCTAGATACTTCACGTTTGATGCAGGTACTATACCATGTGTGCCGTTTGCCATTTGAAGCATGTATTTAGGCCGACCGTCGTAGTAAAACAGACCCCAATGCCGTTCGAAGTTGCCTGGCAGAATGCTCTTGGCATCTTCGTCGATAAAACTAAACAAGTATGCGTCGATAGGACCAGGCCTCATCGGCGTTCCCTGTCCCGAAACAAATCGGGACAGGAAACCTTGGCTGAACCTCTTGGCAAACTGCAAGTTTGCATTCCGGTCCCCATCTGTTGGCCATCCAATCTCTCCAACAATTATGGACATGTTTGGGAAGCCATTTTTCTGCAAAGACGAAACAAGGGTGTCGTAGTTTGCGGTAAAAACGTTGTCGTAGACTCGACCATTATCGTTCAAAGCAGGCGAGTAGCCATCAAAGAAGGCATAATCAATAGGGAAATTGGGATCTTCATAGAGGCTAATGAAGGGGTAGATATTGACAGTAAAAGGGGAAGCACTGTCGCTCAAGAATTTGACAATGGAGAGCATAAGGTCATGGATATCAGAACGAAAATCGCCACCTGAAGGTAAACTTGTGAGAGTCTGATAAACATCAGCATTCATAGGCACTGTAACTTTTACCCTATTGCTTAAACCAGCCTTAACAATGGCGGCTTGGACGTTTTGAAGAGCAGGAAAAGTAGTTCCCAGAAAGCTTCCATTGAAGGTTTTCAAGAACGGTTCGTTCCCAACTGCAACATACCTTGTAAAACATACAAAATCAAGTCAAAATTCTCCATCTGAATGGAACAATTCACACAGAAGTACAGAACAAACATTCCAAGAAACAAAACTCAAGCCAAATTGCATAGTTTCTTGCAGCAAAATCAGTAGAAACAGCCCAAAAAAACAGATTTGAAGCAAAAAAAAGACAAAAAAAGATCTCACAATCACACCAGCCAGTTATTCAATTGGATCAGACAAAGTCCAAAGACAGATCAGAGAGAGATTGTTTATTGGTTGTCTTTACCTTATATCCACACTGCCAGATGAAATATAAGACGACAAGTTTTTAGCAACCCAATTTTCAGCTGATTGGATGCTATTAGCCAAGCTATAGAGCATATCGTTTGGAATTCCCACCATCACTTCAATCCCCGACTTGCCTAGAGAGTTAAGAACTACAGGATCGGCGTCAAAAAGCTTAACCTTCTGAATCCCGTTATCCCTCAGCAACTTCACCACCGTCGCCGGCGGCAACGGATGAGTAGACTGAGTTCCCCAGTTCACTCCGATTCCGATCACTGAACTCACCGCCGCAGAAGATAGCAACAGAACAAGAAAAAACCCCCGAACGGCGACAAATTTAAACGATTCCATCGCGAAATTCTTGTCAATCACTCACAGAAAGAACCATGGAAGAAAAAACAAACCGATTGAACTGATGAAATTGGAAGTGAGTTCGGTTATTTTCACAAGCAACTTAGATGCAAAAATGGTAGGGCATAGGGCACGAGACTGGAAAGCTTTGGGAATGGCGGATTTCTTATCGTGCAAGGAAGCACCAACAAGCCAAAGGTAAGAAAGAAAAAACACAATAGCACAGATATCGACAGACGTCAATAAAGAAAAAGTAAGCGAAAGTAGAACCGCAAAAGAACGAAATTATATTGGAATCAACTTTACAGCAACAAATCAAAGGCTCAAATACCAAACCTCCACAACTGTAGAAACTTCGGATTCTCGAACTCCATCCACAGATAGGCCGAGAAGAAAATACAAAATGGAGACGAACTTTCTGCGAGACAATCAGAGAGAGAAAACAGTAGTAAATCAGAAGTGCGTCGCCATATTTAAATGATTTCGAGTACAGTTCGTGGATTTCTTTTTGTATTTTCTTGCCGATTTCTGCACATCCCAACAGAAAAGAACATAGACGAAGGAATCGAAGAATCTTGAGGCTTATAGAGACGAATGCAACTTTTGATGATTGAGGCCTTTTCCGGCGGCGGTACGGTGGTTGCTTTTCGTCCTCCGGCGGCGGCGGCGTGGCACCTTGTTTGGGCTGTGATGTCGAACATGGCGTTGTTGAATTTCTTGAATTTGTGTAGTACGAAACCGATACTGCTCGAGAATATTTGACAGTGAATCCGACTGGACTCGAGAATCTCAGATGTTGAAAGTGCTTTTAAAGCTAGTTTTTGACAAAGATGAAAATTTCAATTAGTAGTCCAAGTAATAACAAATTTCTATTATAACTTCTAATTTCATAGATGCAGTTTTTTTTTTTTTTTTTTTTCTTTCGGACTCAAAACTTATACTAATGATTAAGAGATGTGTGTTTCAAATATCTGCTTTCATATAAATCTATCCTAAGTCCAGAGACCAAAAGGAATGACACTAGAGTTATGAAGCCAAGACTCGATACCAAGGCCATGGATGTCGACCCCTCTAAGGGTTAGTCATGACCTTAGAGGTTGACCACATAGAGATTGACCATTGCTTTAGGGTTCGGTATGAAGTCTAATAGTTTCAATTTTCAACATCAATAATGTGTCACGACAAATTTATTATTCATTCCGTTTTATGTTTTCAGATTCACTAATTTAAGTGAATATGCATTTTTTGGTATGTGTGTTGTTTAAATATGTTTTTTGGATTATGTGAACTAGTAAAAATGTTGGAAAACAACATTTTTTGTGTTTAAACTCAATTCATTTTTTTGTGAAATTAAAATTTGTATAATATAATGCATTATAAATAATATGACAGTGTAAACTAATAACTACACAAAATTTATAACATATAATATGTTTATAAATTAATTAAAAAAAATACTTATTTCCACACTCGTGGCTTTTTTTTCTCCAAAATGAGCATAGTTTGCATGTATCTTCGACTAACGTTTAGAGGTTAGAATCCTCTTACCCCGATGTTGTTTAACTAAAAAAACTCACCTACTTTTTTTTTTTTTTTTTAAAGTCTGCTTTACAAAGCAATAGATTATCTCGTATTAACAATGAAATAAAAAGGAGATAGGAAAATATATTTATGATATTGGAGTTATGATTTTTTTTTTTCTATTTCACCCTTGGGTTTCAAAATGTAGCATTTTTATCATTGAGTTTTAAATTCAAATTCAATTTTGTTTCTAGATTCCAAAAGTTTACACTTACCGGTTTTGAGTTTAGTTTTCGTTTGGTTTATATGTTTTAAAATTTTACAATTTTACTTATAAATTTGTATTATTGTTGATTTTGGTCCACAATATTCTATAATGTCAATATCCCTAACTAAAATATGACCATTATGTTGGTCAATTTAATATTAATTTATATGATTTTATAAGTTTACAATGTATAGATGTTTCAATAGATGACATGACACACACAAAAAAATAAAATAAAAAAATAATAATAAAAAAAATCTATCTCCACTTGCCCTACTTGCATCTTCCCTTTTCCCATACCCTCACTGTCGTCCACCGATTGTCGATTGATCGTCTCCATCGGCCGCCCACCTCTCTCTCTCCCTTCGTATACTTCACATAATCATTCTTTCATCTCAATGCAACATATCAACACGTTCCAATAGAACTACCAATAGTTCTTTTACATCACAAATGAAAACTAATAAGGTGAAAAACTAAGAAGTAAAAGTATAACACGACCAAATAGAGACTAAAACCTCAAAAGTCGTATATCAAAAAGGTATCTCTCCCAAAATAAATAATAAATAGGAGAATAAACCTTCTCAAAAAAAAATAAATAAATAAATAAATAGGAGAATAAAAATCAAAAGGCTCACAAATTCCAATGAGAGTATAAAATATATATGAGAATAGGGGATGAAGAGAGAACAACTTATTTTAATTTGTTCATAATAAAAGATTTCATTAACTACCCAGGGAAAATAAGTTGTTCACAACATTAAAGTCCTCATGAATGATCGAGGCTAAACAAAACGGAATATCACGGGGCCAACAACATCTAACTTATTCTAGCGTGGAAGGAGACACCTGATAAAAAACTTATCAGGTGGAAGGAAACACCTGGTAAAAAATGAAAGAATTCATATGGCGATTGAAACATACACCCTCACGAGAAAGGAAAGTCGCCGTTCCATTTTGTGATCCAGGGCAGTGCTTGAAAAGGAGCACTCCTTGATTTTGAGTCAAGGCACGGATGGTATCAACACAATTCTTCAGCCTCGTTCAGGTTGTCTATGAGCTTCGAACAATCGGATTCAACTTCAATCGACGACGGTTTTCCAGGCAAAGCGAGTAAGATTTTCAAACCTTCCCACAACGCATTTGCTTCAAGCACCTTGATATGCCAAATCTTCGACACTGATTTCAACCTCGCACAGATAAAAGACCCATGAGAGTCACACACAAATTCAACCCAATCCTCATCTACCTGCTGAAGCGTTGCAATAGGGCATTTGAATTGATTTTCCAGTAATTTTTTGGTAGGGGATTCCAAGACGCTTGACTCTAGAGGTTCTCGCACCTCCTCGATTTAGTGTTGACCTGGTAAGAGCAACATTTTCCTTCAAGGTCATGAATATTTCTATTGATTTGGTTGAGGATATGGTTCATCTCTGGCTTAAACCTTTTGGGGTCACTGTGAATTTTGTTCCTGAGGGTCCAAATGTTCCATATTAGGATAACAATAACCTCTAGCCCCTTCACGTTCAAATTCTCGGTTGGCCAACTCCAGAAATCCAAACTCGACCAATCTTCCCTACAACACGAGAGAAAACCACATGAGGAGGGAATAAAATTGTTCCAAATCTCGATAGTTACCTTACATCCCCATAAAGTATGGCTAACAGAGTCATTCTTTTTTCATGCAAAGAATAACTTGACGAATACTCGATTTGATTTGTAATTGCAAGTGGTAGATTAAAGAAATACCATTGATTGATATAGGCGTATATTTTAATAGAATGAATTTTCTTATAAGATAAATGAAATGTTGATTGCTCTACAACTAACAACAATCGTTAATTTGATTAAATTTGACCATCTTTTGGAAGAAAAGACAAAACGAAATATCTTTAAATAATTTAGTAAACTGTCTTTCTACACAATCACAATAAAATAATTGGATCAAATTTTTTACAAAAAAGGGAGGGGGGATCAAAACCAAATACGAAAATGTGTCAAATGGTGTTTTGTTTCTTAAAGGAAAATCAAAATTTACCCTTAAGTTACTTATTACGTCATATCAAATTTTACCTAAATTTTCAATGTTATCAAATTGGACTATAGACTTAGTCAAATGTGCCAACAAGAGCATAACTCACCATGAGGTATGTGGTTCAGAACCCCCTACCTCACGTATTGTCCAAAAAAAAAAAAAACCTAGTCAAATGTTGCAGTTTCTACCACTTATTTAATTTTCACTAACTCAAAAAACACAATGTAAGAATCATTGTAAACTCGTTAATTTCAAGGGAAAAGTACATAGATAGCCTAAATTTGGACCCTGTATTTTATAAATGTCCAAGTTTATCATTTTTTACAGAAAAGGCCCAATGACTCAATTTTTTTTCATAAAAATCATGGCCCTTTTACGATTCAGCCCTCATATCCACTACTAACTATTTAAAAAAATAAAATAAATAAAATAAAACAAAAAAAGGAAACACAAACCGTGGGTGAGAGATAGTGAACGGAAAAGGAAAGAGATTTTTTTAATTACTTTCCAAATTCGAAAGATCCCTAAAATCACTCCCAATTTTTCAAAAAAAAAAAATCCCTAAAACCACTCACTATTTTTCCCCATTCACACACGGTTTCTCCCTCCCTTTATTCCTCTCTCATGATCTTTCACCCTCATGGTCTCTCGACCTCTCTTTCCCTCTTCATCTCCGATCCTTTTCTTGCCGCCGACGACCAACCACCACCGGAAGTGCCGCCGCCGTCCAACCATCGCCATTGCAAACTCGAATAAGCAGCACCCATTCAACAATGGATACCACCAGCCCAGTTATTGCCCTCAAATTGTCACTGTTTCATCGTGGGTATCGTTGAATTTCATCACCGCCGTGGTATATTTAATATATACATATGTATATATTATTTAAAAAATAATATTTTTTTATAGTTATACACAGACTTTTTTTTTCCCAATATCTATATTTCTCCTAAATGCATTGGTATATTTAATATACATACATACATGTATATATATAATATATATTGGCAAATAACTAAATATACAAGTGTATATATTTAATACTATAGTAATGAGACAAGAAAAAAACTCGGTATACGTGGCTACAATAATGAGTAAAAAAAGGAAAACTTATGTAAATAATATATATAAGCTGGTATATATGAAGTTATATATGAATATAAATGTTTTTCTATAAAATGCAAAAATCTAAAAAAAAAAAGTACGTAGACTATGGGACATATATACTAAACTATTATATATTGAATATTAACCATAATATATAATAATCAATGCAATATATACATGGATTATAAACGGTATATTATTGGGAATATATATATATATATATATATATATATATATATATATATATATATATATATATATATAATAACCGAAATAGTTATGACAGTAAAATGAATATTAATCGAAATATATACACATTTTTTAGATATTCCAGCGAATATGTCATATATACTGCTGTCGGGAAGAAAAAACGGGAAGAAAAAAATCGATTAGCTTTTGTTCGGTTAATGAAAAAAATAGAAAACTGCTGCCACGAAGAAAAAAAACGTGAATGAATAAATCGATAAAGAAGAAAAAAAAAAGAGAGAGAAAATGGATCAACCGAAAATTACCAAACAAAATAACAAAAATTGATGAAAATGGTCAGTAATTGAATGAAATAAAAGGAAAATACATTGGAATCATTATGGCAAGAAATCAAATCTCAAGAATCATATTTTCAAAATATTAAGGATTTAGTTAAGATAATATCTTATAAAATCTTATAAAATATGACAAGGGTAAAATGGTAAGGAAAAAATGCTGGAAATCTAATCTTGAAAATCTACAAAACTATGGACATTTATGAAAATATGTACCAAAATTTCTCTATTTTTTAACAATATATAAGAATACTGTTTTTTAAGTGAAATTTCAAAAACCAAAAATCAAAACCCCATTATCACAAGCTTTAACTTTTTTTTTTTTTTTGTTCTTTTGGTCTCTTAAAAAAAAAAACTTTTTTGTTCTTCTGTTTTTTAATTTTTAATTAATTAATTTGTTTTGTTTTGTTTCAAAACAATGCTTTTCTTGTGTGGCTATTAATTACCACGGTTAGCACTTGGCAGTTAACCCTTATAAAAGCAAATGCCAGCTGGCGCCAACTCAGACTTATCTAAAAACTCACCATTTTTATTTTTTATCTCTAAAATAATCCTTTTCCTGCTGGATTTTTAAATCAGATAATTCCTAATTTAAAAAGGAAAAAGAAATAAAAACTGTTTAATTCCAAAATCGCCACCGGAGATTAGATAGATTCCACTATTCCAGTATATGCATTGGAGCACTATAAATATCGACGAACATTGACTCATCCCTTCAGTCTTCGCCTGAAATCCGGAGTGGAGTGGACACAGGAACGAAAGCGATTTTCTTGTTCTTTCACTCCTCTCTCTACTGTCGTTCAATTCTTCAGGTTTTCTTGCTATTTCTCTTGAATTTAGTCGTTATTCTTGGTGAATAACCTTCTTTTATCGCCGCTGCCGCAAATTTTGGTGATCGAATTCTGTTTTGCTGTAGAAATCGGAGGTGAATTTCGTGTTTTAGGTTTTGTTAAATTACTTTGATGTTTTTCGGCATGATCTTGGTATCTGTGGAGCTGAATTTTTACTGATATACTGTTTGTTTCTCGGGATCTTTAGAGGATATTCAGAGAAGTTCTTCATTTGATTGTTCGATTTTTTTGTCAAAATATTTCGATTGTTTTATTAGTCTCGTGGTTGTTCTCCTGTGTACTTGATATTTGTTTCCTATTATGTGTTTTTTTTTTGCTTTTAGTAACGAAAGATGTTTCTCAAATTGGCTCCTCTAGGGATTAGTGCAATAGAGCTACCTTTGGACTGTTTGATGTTTTTTACACTCTTCAAAATGTTCATGTAATCTGTTATTGGGTTTAGAGATTACCGTAACAGAGCTATTGGTTTTCATGCGGTGTATTTTCCTTTGATCTTCTTATTATTGTATCATTGACCTTATTTGGAGTGTAGAATCTGTTAGAACGCGTGATTAGAGGATAAGCGATTGGAGAGGCTGTATTATTCCATTTAATATACTCTTATTTTGCGTAGTTGATCTACATTATAAATTTAGAAAATTTATACTGTAAAAGGGATCTTATAAAAAAAAAAATCTGTAAAAAAGGAAAAAAGGTTTTCGTTCTTTCTTTTGCAATCGCAGCCTATTCTATTAGTTTTGCCTTTTTTGCCCAGCATTAGCCCATTCCTAGTGGTACATTTTATCTTTCTGTCATCTCTTCTGATTTCTGAAAACTCGTTTTGTTTCCTATAGGTGACTGACTGGTAACATTTATCTGGATAACAATGGCTGTGTCTGTCAAGACGATGTCTCTTATTGTCTCAGCCTTAGGTGTGATGTCCTTTATATTTGGAGTCATTGCTGAGAACAAGAAGGTAAGCATTTGCAATCTTCATAAACAAGCATATCATCTTGGCAATTGCTTGATTCTTACTGTAGATATTTGGGCATTTGAAATGGTCAACAGCAAGAATTAAGATACCGATTGAATTGTCGTTGAATAGTTTATCTTATTTTTATCATAGATACCCTCCCATCTTCCTTGGACCTTGGATTGATTACAAACTTCTAAAATATTGTACCAAAAAAATTAATTTGATATACCATTACATGCTTAATGTGAGTCAATCATATATTGTAATTTTGCAGGTATATTGGTGTTTAATTTAAGCATGTGGTCTATGATCTATTCGTAAGAACAGTTATAATGAACTCTATGTTAATTGCAAATGCGATAGCCAGCGGTTTAACATGTGAAATTGACTGCTTTCCCCTTGTCATCTGGATAGTCTGTTAATTTTCTTTGATTATTTCATTGAGCCATACATGATCCCACCCTATGCAATATCATATAAGTTAATATACTCCTGTATCTCAAGAATTTTCCATATTTTCATTAATGGTCACTGTCTTTTTTTGTTGTCTTTATTTGGATTTGGACAGCCTGCATCTGGAACTCCCATCCAAGGCAAAGGCCTTGTTATCTGTCAATATCCAAGTGACCCAACTGTCGCATTGGGTTATCTTTCTGCTGTATTTCTTCTTGCTTCTTCAATTGCAGGATACTTCTCTCTGTTCTATCCTTACCAAGGAAAATCCGTTCCTCGAGGAGCGATGTTTAAGAGCGGTAGTTTCTCTGTGTTCTTCAACATTGCTGTGTAAGTTTTCTTTCCAGGGCACTTCCATTACTCCTGACTGATAACCATCTAACTCCGTATCATTTATTTGCATTATGGTTTCAACGTTATAGTTTCATGAAAATTCTGCTTTTACACATTATAAATCGTATTCGATCCAAATTTTTTTTTTAAAAAAATTACAAATTATAAATCATTACTTTCTTTAGATACCTGTGGGTGGGTACACTTGTGGAACAAGATTTCTTACATGCTTATTAGTTGAGAGATTATGTTGTTGTCTACTGCTGCATTTATTTAAATATTTGGGATCTATTTGAACAGTCTTTTAATCTTTATTTGCATACAGCATACTCATGAAGTTCTCTTTTTCAATAGTCATTGAATTAATTTGATCTTTCCAGTAATTTTTTGTTATCCAACTGTCCCTTGATGTTCTCAATTGGTGTCCATTTAGGTAAACTCTTAAGTAGAATTTAAAAAACATAAGGTCATATGATCTCACTCTCTTCACGTGGCTTCTGCAAGGCATTGTTGCATATCATTTTGATACACCCTCTCTATTTGCAGGTTCACAACTGGATTGGCTATAACTTTGCTCGTATGGCCTACGGTCACCGAGCAACTTCACTTGACCCGCAACGTTCATCACGATCTCGAAACAGCGTGCCCGACTGCTAAGACCGGTCTTTTGGGCGGCGGTGCATTTCTATCCCTTGATTCATCCCTCTTCTGGTTGGTTGCTCTGATGTTGGCTGGAAATGTTCGAGAGGACTACTTTGATGAAATAGCGGAGGACGGACCCGAGGCTGAAGCTCTTAAGAGCAACGCATGAAGCTTTTATATATGTTTAGTGAGAATAATAATTCAGTTTCACTTTATTATGTATTTACTTGTCATTAACTATTAAGGGTTTATTTGTGAATATGATTTTTTTTTTTTTATAATTATACTGTTGAACATTCCTTGGGGTGTACTAAAACCCCAACCAAACGAAATTCATAGTAAACTTATAAATAGTATATTGGTTGTAAGTTTTAATTCTCGCCTTCTATTTTTTTTTTTTTTTTTTTTTTTGAAAAGTTCTCGCCTTCTATTTTATATGTATGATCCAAAATCAAACTAATGATATGATAGCTCGTTTTTATCTGCAACTAACAGTAATTTTACTCGACTAATCAAGACATTGGAGTTTCAACTCATCCAAAAACTTGAAAAATATAAAGTAAATATAAGGTTCCGTTTGATAACCATTTGGTTTTTGAAAATTGAGTTAAAACAAGTTTTTGAAAACTATTTTTTTTAGCTCTCGAAACTTTGGCTTGATTTTTTAAAACATGAGAAAAATGTATATATATAACAAAACCAATAAACTTAGTGGTGGATGTACTGCTAAAAACAAAATGGTTATCAAACGAGACCTAAATATTTTGTAAAAGAATATGTTTGACCGGCTGCATATTGGTATGTAAGGATCTTTTTGCACACCACCATAGATAAAATAAATTTCTCATTTTCTCATTTTCTCTCTTACTTGTCAATATATTTAATGGGGGTGTGTAGGAAGATCCTACATACCAAAGTACTATTTAATTATTTATTAGTAAATTGTTTCAATGACATCACCGATTCAAAATACAATGACGGAGAGATGAGTGGAGAGGGAGAGAGTATGAAAAATAACTCGAAAGGAAAAAGTCTTAAAATTTTGTTAGTAATTAGTACTAAAAAGGGCTTACATAATATATATATATATATATATATATATATATATATATATATATATATATATATATATATATTTTGTTCTACTGTGATTTATTATATAGAATGTTCTCAATCACGTGAAATATAGGATTAATCGTCTTATGTGATTTTTTAGCGACACTAGTGTCATTGATAGAAGATTGAACAAATAGTTTTATAGGAAAAATTATCTATTTGTAAACTCGAGAGATTGTATTTCATAAACTTTCAATTTCATCATACCTGCAAATTTTATCTTAAACTCTTTATACAAAAAATGTTTATTTTATTTATTTATTTTTATTATTTGACAGAAGTGTTTATCTTAAATTCTATATATCTTTTTAGACTTTCAGTTGAAAAATCATTAAAATATATATATCGCCAATAAAAAAAGAAAGAAAAAGAAAAGAAAAAACACGCGTTCGGCTTAGAATCGAATATTAATTAATTATTTATTTATTTATAAATCTATCCTTTTCCTTCTCTGACTTCTATATCCGCATTTAAAGGTGTCGTTTTCCTTGTTGACTTTTAAATCCACTTAATTTCTTTTTTTCTTTTTAATAAATAAATCCACTCAATTTCCTTCTCCACGTTTAATTCCGTCTTCTATATTTGGATGGATTAAAGACTATATAACTCAGAACACACAAGTAGCATTATAAATTAAACTAAAAAAAAAAAAAAAAAAGCATTATAAATAACGGAGTACTGACTCAATTCTTCAGTTTCGTAACAAGCTCTTCATTCCGCCTTCAGGTTTGCCTCCATCTTCTTTCCCCCAAATTATTCTCTCTTTCAAATTGAACCAATTCCGATTTGCTGTAGAAATTGTAGCAATAGTTATTGTTTGTAAAATTGTTCTGATTTCTGCGCTCGAACTGAATAGAAGAGTCTACTGCTAGGCTGTTTTTTTTTTTTTTTTTTTTTTGGCGATGAGTATATATGGAGAAGATTTCATTGGATTATTGGATCGTGCGATTTTGTTCGTTGATGAATTTCGATAACCTGTTTTGCCATCGCGATTCTCTTATTCGATACAAATTATGTGTGTGTTGTTGAATTAAATTTGTTGGATCCTTTTTCTTTCAGCGACGAAAGATGTTTTTCTCAAAATTGTTTCGCCGTGGATTTGCGTAACAACGATATGTTTGGAACTTTTTGATGTTTCTTACACTCTGTTTCTTTAATTTACGCGTTGAAAATTTAATGTTATTTGTGAAATGCAGCCATTACTGTTCATGGTTTTTTTTTGGGAACAAATTACTGTTCATGTGTTGAGGGACGTTCCCAGTCCCCATTTGATTCTCCATTCCTGCTAAAAGTTCAAAATGATTTGAAAAGATATAGTACAAACATATTAAATTACTCATACAGTATCTCATAAGTCATTAAACAATAAAATTTTATGTTTAAATATTACAATTCACATATCTATATATATAAGCCAATGGGACGAGGACGGGATCGGGGATGGCTCGCGAAGAAAATTTTCTCCACTCATGCCCCCATTTCTTGCAGGAAAAAAAACACACCCTTATTGTATTTTCACTGAATACTCTTATTGTTCTATAAACCTTCTTTGGAGTGTAGACTCTATTAGAACAAATGATTACGGGCCTGTTTTGAATGATTTTCTAGGTCTTTAAAATGGGTTCTAAGTGTTAAAAATATGTTTTTAAGCACCTGAAAAATCATTCCGAACAAGCCCTACATTGATTAGAGAGGAAGTGATTGTGGAGGCTGTGTTGTTTTATCCTATTCGATTTGCGTATTTGACACGTTATGAATTTAGAAAAACTAAACTCTGTAAAATAAGAAGAAACGATGAGAAAACTAATCAATTTATTTGTGTTCTTCCTTTTGCAATCATATCTGATTCTAATAGTTCTGCCTCCTTTCCCAACATTAGCCTATATTTCTTGTGGTATATTTTATCTTTCAATCATTACTTCTGAGATCTCATTTTATTTCCTGAATCCATGTGTAGGTTGCTGGTAACATTTATCTGGAGAACAATGGCTGTTTCTGTGAAGATGATGTCTCTTATTGTTGGAACCTTCGGTGTGATATCCTTTATATTTGGAGTCGTTGCTGAAAACAAGAAGGTAAGCATCTGTAATCTTCTTAAACAAGCAAGCTGCCTCACCAATTGTTCGATTTTTACTGCAGATATCTGTTCATTTGAAATTGTCAACAGCGAGAATGAAGATATCAATTGAATTGTTGTTGAATAGTTTTATTCTCTCTTTGTCTCGTATATTATATCCCATCTTCCTTGGACATTGGAGTTAGTTTTAAGTTCTAACAGTGATGGACTTATGTGGAGTTGTATCTGTGGAGCTTCTGTTGTATGGATTGATTATAGACTAACTACTAAAACACTGTACATTGAAATTTAATTTCTGCTTTATTCGTGTCAATTATATATTGAGACATGCATCTGGTTGTGAGTTCATGTTTATACTTATGTTTAATTTAACAGGTAGTCTCTCATCTATCTGTGAGAGTAGTTAGAGGAGATCTATGATAGTTGTGAATGTGGTAGCAAGTGGTTTGATGTGTGAAATTATGATGCTTTTCCCCTTATTATCTGAATAGGTTGTTAGATCTCTTTTCATTAATTCTCACTAACTTCTTTTGTTATCGTTACTTGGATTCGGACAGCCTGCATCTGGAACGCCCATCCCAGGCAAAGGCCTCGTTATCTGTAAATATCCGGGCGACCCAACGGTGGCCTTGGGATTTCTTTCCTTTCTGTTTCTTGTTGCTTCTTCAGTTGCAGGATACCTCTCTCTGTTCTATCCTTACCAAGGAAAATCTGTTCCTCGAGGAGCGATGTTTCAGAGCAGTAGTTTTTCTGTGTTCTTCAACATTGCTCTGTAAGTTTCCTTTCCAAGGCTCTTCAATTACTCTTGATTGTTAAATAGAAGATTTTAGCTTTGTAGTATTTATTTGCATTAATTATGGTTGCAACATATTAATAGTAATTTCATGACAATTCTGCATTTTCCCTTAGAAACTACTCCAGTTCTATTTGTGTAATTTAAACGATACAGATAATGGCCTTTTTTAGATAATTTCTTATGGAACGAGGTTTCTTGCATGCTTTCTATTGAGGAGTTTATGTTGTTTAGAATTTGTCTCCATGTTTTATTTAAATACTTGGGATCTATTTGAACAATAATTATGTTTATTTTTCTTTGCTTGCTGAAGAAGGTATGTTACAGTGAATTTTTTCTTCACGTTAACTTTCCATATCAGTCTTTACGAGAGAAGCAAGAAGCAATAATTGGATTCTCATCCTCCAAAATTTTTATACAATTTTGAGAATGTCTTTCTAAATATAAGAAATGAGAAACAAAACAATCGACATACTCGTGATTCTATAAAACTTGAAACGCGATAGATTAGAAAACCTCTTAACCTAGTGAATGTTTTGGTGGATTTGTTGGTTGAATGTGAATAAATCCCAATGCTTTATGATTTCGCTCTTTTCATGTAGTTTCTCCAAGGCATAGTATTAGTAGTGTGGCACATTTTGATGCACCCTCTCTACTTGCAGGTTCACAACTGGATTAGCCATTACTTTGCTCGTATGGCCTACAGTCACCGAGCAACTTCACTTGACGCGCAACGTTCATCACAATCTCGAGACAGCATGCCCGACTGCTAAGACCGGTCTTCTGGGTGGTGGTGCATTTCTATCCCTAGATTCTTCCCTCTTCTGGTTGGTTGCTTTGATGCTGGCTGGAAATGCTCGAGAGGACTACTTAGATGAAATAGAGGAAAAAGAAACCAATGCTGCAGCTATTAAGAGCAGTGCATGAAGCTTATTTGCTTAGTGAGAATAATAATTTGTTTTCTCTTTGCTATGGGTTTACTTGTTAGCTGTTACTAAGGATTTACCTGTGAATATGGTATATTCTTCTTTAGAATTTTACCATTGGAACAATCCTTGTGGTGTCATCTAAATCATCAAATGTATTTAGTATTAGGATAGCTATCTTCTAAAGTTAAGGATGCAGGATGGTATTTACCCTAAACATGCATCTAGGTCTCCCTCAATAATAATTCTAGTCCTTTACTTCGTAAAAATTTCGTGCACTTTTTTTTTTTTAAAATGATTTCGATATTGTGATGCAAATATTTGAACATTGGCTTTTAGGACAGACAAATATACCATTTCTTTTGGTCGATTGCGTTATACTTGGGTTGACTCAAGGTTTTAATGCGACTTCACGTGCACGCCTATGGTGAAAGGCGAGGTGACCTGGGGTCGTCGCACCTCGAAGGAAACCAAGGCGAGCTTCTTCAACCAGGTGCTCGCTTGGTCATGTCTTTTGATGCCGACCAATATATTAATTTTATATTTTTTGGGGTTCAAGAATGAATAATGATAGTTAGAACATAACCACGTTTATACTGATATTCCTTTGTATATTTCTTTTCTTGTTGGGCTGTTAACATTGGGCTTAAGAATAGTTTTTAATATTTTGCTTTAGGGCCCAGACTTTGTCTCTACCCATTAGGTCTTGTATCAGTTCCTATAAATTCCTAGCAACAGGAATAAAGAATCATCACTTGGAACTGCTGGCCATTTGTCTTCAACCTATTTCTTGACTTGGTATCAGAGCGGCACCGATCCCCATACCCTATCCTCTAAAGCTTTGCTCCTCTGATGTCTACGGAAGATTCACTCACATCCCCTGTCACCCCAACCAATACCACACCTACACCCACACCGACAACTCAAGTAACAAGCATTATTTCCACTGCAGTAAACCCAACGTCTATCCACCCGTTTGGCAATCCACTGTCAACTGTCCTCACAGTCAAACTTGATGAAAAGAACTACATCTTATGGAAGAAAATGGTGCTAGCTGTTCTCAAGGGTCAAAAACTAGATGGGTACGTGCTTGGAACCAAAGCACAACCACCAGAGTTTATTGCTCCCTCTGACCAACAACCCAAATCTTCTGAACTCAAAGCAAACCCTGACTTTGAAGAATGGTCCACAATGGACCAAGCTCTACTTGGATGGCTATACGGTTCAATGACTCCAACTATAGCTTGCGAGATCATTAACTTCACTACCTCAAGGCAAGTATGGAAAGCTCTTGAGGATCTTTACGGCACTACCAACCGAGCAAGGAAGCAACAACTCAAGGCCACCCTTCAAAATACGAGGAAAGGAGCCCTGAAAATGAGTGAGTACCTCACCCTTATGAAACAAGCAGCTGATAACCTTGGGCTTGCTGGTGCCCCTGTCGTAATGGATGATCTTACCTCCTACATAGTATCAGGCCTAGATGCAGAGTATCTTCCCATTACCTGTCAAATAAACAAAGAAGAGATGACATGGCAAACACTCCACTCCACCCTTATAACCTTTGAAAATACTCTCATCAACCTGAATGTTGTAAATCCAAATACAGAATCAGGAAACATAACTGCCAATGTTGCTTATAACAAGCAAAGTCCCTCCAACAACACCAACTACAAGAATCAAAACACAAGCCAAGGGAGAAGTCAATCTAACCAGCAGTTTAGAGGAAACAGTCGAGGAAGAAATAATGGTGGGAGAGGAAACAACTACCGAAACAACAATTCTAAGCCTACGTGCCAGGTATGTGGGAAGTATGGTCACTCGGCAGCCATTTGTTATCACAGATTTGAGAAGAGTTACACAGGTACACCTCCCACTCAAGACAGCACTCACAACCAGAACTCAGCATATATTGCTACCCCTGAAATAGTTGCTGATCCGGGTTGGCTCGCTGATAGCGGAGCATCAAGTCACATCACTCCAGATCTTAACAATCTTCGAATCCAAGCTGAATATCAGGGTAATGAATCAGTATATGTTGGTAACGGGTCTAAACTTGATATTGCTAATATTGGGCACAACTCTTATCATTCAAAGCACACTCCTATTATGTTGAAAAATATTCTGCATGTTCCTAGCATTAAGAGAAATTTGATGAGCATATCTAAACTTACTGCAGACAATAATGTTGTTGTAGAATTTCACTCTGATTGTTGCTTTGTGAAGGACAAGGAAACAGGGATGGTGGTGCTCAAAGGGAGACTTAGAGATGGGTTATATCAAGTCAGTCTAGACAATCCTGAGGCAAGCAAGGAGTCTGTTGTTCAAGCCTTTAAAGTGTCTTCAAATTTTAGTTCCAGTCCGGTCATTAAGTCTAGTCGTCCAAGTGTAACTTCGAGTCCTCCTCACTTAGCTCTCAATGTTCAGAAGAGTCAGGGAGTTAAGAGTATTTGGCATCAACGTTTAGGTCATCCGTCTGATAGGGTGTTGAGCCAAACCCTCAAATTTTGTAATGAAAAAATCCCTATTAATGAAAATTCAGGTTTTTGTGATGCTTGTCAATTTGGAAAATCTCATTCTCTTCCCTTTAAACTCTCAACGTCTCAAACTAGTGCGCCACTTGAGCTTATTTACTGTGATCTTTGGGGACCCTCACCAATCACCTCATCCTCGGGCTTTAACTATTATGTGAGCTTTGTTGATAACCATACTAGATTGACCCACATTTTTCCTCTCAAATTTAAATCTGAAACCTTGACTACCTTTATTGAATATCAAAAACTTGTTGAAAACAAATTTGAGAGGAAGATCAAAACTGTTCAAAGTGATTGGGGTGGGGAATTTAGACCCTTTTCTTCATATCTTAAATCAAAGGGAATAGCATTTCGTCATCCATGTCCTCACACTAGTGAGCAAAATGGAGTAGTAGAAAGGAAACACCGCCACATTGTTGAAATGGGATTGACCCTATTAGCCCAAGCATCAATGCCTTTGAGGTATTGGTGGGATGCCTTTTACACTGCCACTTATATAATCAACCGCCTACCAACTCCAATCCTAAATCATCAATGTCCTTGGGAAAAAGCCTTTGGCACAAAACCAGACTACAAGTTTTTAAAGGTGTTTGGGTGCTCGTGCTTCCCTTGTCTAAGACCCTACCAAAAACACAAATTTCAATTTCACTCCACCAAATGTGTTTTCCTTGGGTATAGTGAGGTTCACAAAGGTTACAAGTGTTTAAGCTCAAACGGTCGTATCTATGTGTCTAGGAATGTCATCTTCAATGAGGAGGAGTTTCCTTTTAAAAAGGGATTTATGACTAGCTCTCCATCCACTCAAAGGTCGTATGACACTATCATCACCTTGCTAAACTTACCTTTTTCTTCCTCTGATACACAATATTCTCCCATTCAGCCCACTGAAAATAGCACACAACAGCCCAGTTCTCCTATTTCTCCAACAATTGCAACCAACAATGAGATTAGAATGAGTCCTAGGAGTTTAGAGTCCCCTGTGGCATCACCTATCTCTCATCCAAGTTCCTCTCCAAGCATTTCAGTTCAATTTCCTAACCAAGACAGCCCACCATTTGTACAAGAAAATGAGAATACAACAACAATTGGTACTGAACAAGACACTGAAAATATAGCAGAAAGGCAGCATGAAATCAGACCATCGCACCCTATGCAAACTAGAGCAAAAAGTGGAATTTTTAAACCCAAGGTGCGAAACTACTTGGCATGTACCAAAACAGAAAAAGAGAAATATGAGTCCATCAACCTGGCAGAAGAACCTCGAAATGTTGCACAAGCTCTTCAATTTAAAGAATGGGAGAATGCTATGTTGGAAGAGATGACAGCACTTAAAAAGAATGACACATGGACTCTAGTTCCATTTTCAAATACCTACAACTTGGTTGGAAACAAATGGGTGTTCAAGAAAAAATTTAACCAAGATGGGAGTGTACAAAGGTTTAAAGCTAGGCTTGTGGCAAAAGGATTTCACCAACATCCAGGATTGGATTTTAATGAAACCTTCAGTCCTGTAGTGAAAGCACCAACCATTCGCATCATTTTGACTATTGCAGTTGCCAACAAGTGGGAGATTAGACAATTGGATATTAACAATGCCTTTCTAAATGGAAAACTAGAGGAGGATGTTTATATGCGTCAACCGGAAGGATTTGTGGATCGAGACAAGCCAAATCATGTGTGTAAGTTGAACAAGGCTCTTTACGGGTTGAAACAAGCTCCAAGAGCATGGTATGATAGCCTAAAGAGTGCTCTTATCAAGTGGGGCTTCAAAAACTCCAAAGCCGACATCTCTCTATTCCACTTCCATAAAGACAATATTGATATTTTTGTGTTGATATATGTTGATGACATTCTTGTGACAGGAAATTGCAACAAAATCATCTCAAAGTTTGTCACAGAACTGAATAACCTTTTTTCTCTCAAAGACATTGGGGAACTTGACTATTTCCTTGGTGTAGAAACAATTAGAGATGAAAGCGGGTTATACTTAACTCAGTCCAAGTACATAACTGACCTCCTAGAACGGATGAACTTGGATCATATCAAACCATGTGGAACACCGGCAGTGAGTGGGAAAGTTTTGTCTGCTTATGAAGGAAATCCTATGGATAATCCAAAAGCTTATAGAAGTGCAATTGGAGCATTGCAATATTTGTGCCATACCAGACCCGACATATCATACATTGTAAATAAATTGAGCCAATTTATGCAAAGGCCTACAGATATCCATTGGAAAGCGGTAAAAAGGGTTTTGAGATATCTTCAGGGAACCAAAAACTATGGGTTACATTTGAAAGCTTCTAGCAATTTATTCTTGACGGCCTTCTCCGACGCCGATTGGGCTTGTAACCCAGATGATCGTCGATCTACATCCGCCTATTGTATCTTCCTTGGTAATGCTCTGGTATGTTGGGCATCTAGAAAACAAAAGGTGGTGGCTCGATCTAGCACTGAGGCTGAATATCGGGCCCTAGCTCACACGGCCGCAGAAGTAATTTGGATTAAATCTCTCCTACGTGAAATTGGCTACCTTTCAAGAACAACTCCGGTGATCTGGTGCGACAATACCAGTGCCTTATCTCTCGCAGCCAATCCTGTATTTCACTCCAAGAGTAAACACGTTGAAATTGATATACATTTCATCAGAGATAAAGTAATTGGAAAGGAATTAGAGGTGAGATATGTTCCTACCGATGACCAAATTGCAGATGGATTAACAAAAGGACTCTCTGAGACACGCTTTAATGCTCTGCGATCCAAACTCGGGGTGCTGCCTGCTCCCATTCGTTTGAGAGGGGGAGTTAGAACATAACCACGTTTATACTGATATTCCTTTGTATATTTCTTTTCTTGTTGGGCTGTTAACATTGGGCTTAAGAATAGTTTTTAATATTTTGCTTTAGGGCCCAGACTTTGTCTCTACCCATTAGGTCTTGTATCAGTTCCTATAAATTCCTAGCAACAGGAATAAAGAATCATCACTTGGAACTGCTGGCCATTTGTCTTCAACCTATTTTTTGACTATGATGAAAAAGAAAAATCCAATAGTTAGAATAATCAAAGTTGAAGGAGGGAAAAAAAAACGAAGAACCTGTCCGTGTGCAACTTCATCCTCTCACATGTGTTTTCGTGTTGTCGAGTTGATAATTAAGTAGTCAAAACATTATGTATTATTTACAAAACAAAGTTTGATTCCACGCATTAAACTAAAGATCGTATATCCTCCTACTATGAAGTAGAGACATCTCACTCCATCTCTATTTGATACAGAATTTGTACACTCCATTAAAAATGTATGTTTTTTTTAATATATAAACTTAACCTTAGTGTTTTGTCCTTGATATGACACTATTAACATTGATGGAGATTCAAACTTTACACGTATAAGTCAGTGTTCAAGTTCACTGTTAATTATCGTCAAAAAAAAAAAAAAAAAAAATCACTGTTTATTACCTTTTTTTCTTTAATAACAAAAAACATAATTTTAGTCCAAACAAATTTTTAAACAGGACATGGATAAATACAAAATTAACCAAACCATTGCTGCTTACCCTCCAAAATATATATATATAATCATACGAAACACCTTGAACTTTGAGATGAGATAAGTTCGAATTATGTTCAAAACTTTGAAGAGTTTCTTTTTCATCTTTTAACTTTAAAAATTTAATTGGTCAATAAAATGATTTTATCATTTTTGTTAAAATAAACGATGGAAATTAATGTGACAACTACCGTATACAAAGTTGAAGGCGTACAAGATATCATTTACAATTACATAGAAAATTAAGATCGCTGTTATCATTTATTTCATTTCAAACAATATCGCTAAAATTCATTAAAATGATCGATTTGTATACATTAGAGGTCACATCAATTTATGTGAATAACGTTGTAGATGATGTCACGTATGTCTTTCAATTTTCACACATAAGTTGTTGCATCGATTTTCATTTTATCTTAACAAAAAAACTCTTCCAGAGTGTTTTTTTGGAACAAATTTCAAAGTTCAATAATGAAAATGAAACCTTAAAAACCAAGTTTACCGCTATTTTGTATAACCAAACCAAATACAAGTGCATGTGTTGAGAGTGATTTTGATATAGTTATTTTTTTTTTTATCGTATTCAAAATCACTTTTAAACATGTATTTAATAATTAAAAATCATTTTCAATGATATTAAATTATGTTTAAAAGTATAAAATCAAACGTGAAGTTAATTTTGAATAATTAAATATATGTTTTAGAATGATTTCAAACTCGATAAAAGTGATTTTAATTATCTCATAACCACTTTATACATACATTAAAGGTGTGCTTGGTTTAACTTTTCAAGTGTTTAATTTTGAAAGTAAATCATTTTGAAAAAAACTTTAGTATTTGGCAACCAATAAAAATGACTTATTAGAAAATGAGATCGATAAATAAACCATTTTGAGATAAACACTTGAAACCAACTTTTTAAAAAAGATTTTTTTAAGTAAACAATAACTTATGTATATGAATGTTTAATTTCTAAACAATTTGTATATAAAATGCTTTTTAAAAAATGCAAAAAACATTTAAATTAAAATGTATTTGAGGATCATAAATTTAAAACAAAAAACTTTAAAAAAAAAAAAAAAAACAAAAAGCGAAATGAAAAGAAGGAAGTGAATCCCATCCCATCACGGCCGAGAAAGAATATTGGACCGTTTCTCCTTGAGCAGTCGACATGTCGTTTCGCGGATTCCACGAATATTCAAATCAATTGGGCCTCGTGCTCAAAACCCTAGCTTTTTATACTTCGCCAAGTCCTGCTTCAGTCAACTTCCATTAAAAACCCTATCAAAACCCTCTCTCTTCCTTCCTCTATTTCTCGTTCTCTCAGTTTCGGCTTCAATCTCACTGTCAAAGGCCAAGCAGCAGTCGCTGTTCTACGAAAATGCCGCTTGGAGATAGAGCTGGCGATAAGAGCGAGTCTCGGTACTGCGGCGTCGAGACTGAATTTGACGACGACGTGCCTCAGCTCTTGATCTCGAATCTCTCCTCTGGCGGATTTGATTTCGTCGTCGCTCCTCTGGTTAGCATTCTTGCATTTCGCTCTTGTTTCTTTTTGAGTTTCGAATTTTACTGCTGAAAATGACGATCTCCTGGTTTAAACAAGATATTTGGACGTAAACCGGCCGAGAATTTGCGTTTGATATGTGTTCTTCTTTTGCGTCTGTGAATGTGTTTGCGCGTAGTTCGCATTTTTCTCTTTGTGGCCAAGAAGAGTATTATTTGTTTGTTTGCTTTGAAGCGGACGGAGTACGCTTGTTTAGATTTTCATTTCGTTGTTGTTTTACATCATTTCTTGTTATTACGGTGGCTAATTAGCCAGTCACACATCGGCTAAGTAGCTGTACGTTCTGTGTGAATGGTCAGTAAGCTCACCTAAAGCAATGTTGTTTGGCAGCCGTCATAGTGAAGGCAAATCGTGTAGTTTCACTGCAAGGCTGTCAAAATACATATCTCAAACCAGTTTGAACTGTATGGCGATGCGTATAATAATAATCTGGTTCAATAATATACGAAGGATGAGATATTTTATATATTTCATAAGAGGATCGCAAGTTATTTTCTTATTCAATGCCGTCTCCTTGATTTCTTGTATTTTTCTCTATCTATATGATGACATAGCTGGTTCAAGTTTGAAACATTTCATGAAGCTTCTAGAACAATTGAATTTATCATCTATATGCTTATATGCATGCCAAATCTTAGGTTGTAGATATTAGATTTTTCTGTGTTGTTAGATCTATTGGAAAATGATCCATCCATCCATGTAGTTTAGTTGGATTCTCCTTATTTGTAGTACTTATGGTGGCCAATTAGCTAGTCACACGCCGGCTCATAGCTGTCTTTTTCGTGTGAATGGTCAGTAAGCTCACCTAAAACAATATTTATTAATGGTCCGTGCAGTGAAGATAAACCATGTAATTTTCATACTTGGGCTGTTAACTACATTTTAATGAGTGGTTTTGAACTACAGATTGTCTCACTTTTTTTTTTGGCAAAAGATACAGATTGTATTTTTGATTGTCTCACTTATTGATATGGATTTTGATTTACATTTTTTATGATATTTTTATTGCATAACTTCATAAAATGGTATTTGGTTAAACAGATGGATCCATCCTATCGACCAAGCTCGATGCAAAAAGAGAATGGTGGTTCTGGTGTTCTCCCAGTTGCTGGATCAGACTTGATTTTAAGCCCAGCACAGTGGAGTAGCCACGTTGTTGGTATTCTCTTATGAAAAATTATTATTCGATTGGTTGATTACGTTTTGGTTTATTAACCTTATTGTAGCATAGAATAGGTATATTTCGTAATGTTTTATTTTCTTTTCTGTTGTCCCAGGCAAAATTAGTTCTTGGATTGACTTAGATTCTGAAGATGAGATTCTACGAATTGATTCTGAGACAACTCTAAAGCAAGAGATTGCATGGGCTTCTCATCTCTCTCTGCAGGTGTATATTGTTCTAGTTTGGCAATCCAATTGCAGTTCTTTACAGAAAAGTTTGTACCAAAATGAATTTATAGACAGTCACGTGTCCTCATACTTCTGTTTTATCTTTCAAAGTATATGCCTAACAGTCTCTTAATCGGCTCTTGCTCTCCTTCCTTTTATTTATCTTTCTCAAGTTTGAAAGCATTTAATGGTTTGTTAGCTGTCTAATTTCTCAATGCAGGAGGTGCTTTGAAAATAATTGAACATCCATCTAAACAGTTAAGAGCTGATTTACTGCAGGCATGCCTTCTTCCAGCACCCAAGGGAACATCATATGCTAATTATGCTAGGTGTGTTCATCAGATTTTGCAGGGCCTTAATAATATGCAGGTGCCACTCTTATTTATTATTAAATGGTCTATATATTTATTTATTTATTTCTGTACGTTTTTAGTTTTTACCAAGGTTAAAAACTGCTCTAATTGATATTTTTCTAAAGTTGTGGCTCAGGATACCTCTTGTGAAGGTCGATGATGATTCTACAGATGTGAAGCCTGATATCTTGGTGAGTTAAGTATCTTTGAATCATGCTGGCATCTTTCTCTTGATGTGCTCTTTATGGAAAGGGTTTTAAGTTCATACAAGATTAGGTTCTCTGCTTGGTGATGCAGAGTAGTATTGAGCACCAAAGTCATTGATCTCTGCATTTTCTGGCAAGTGATTGATTAGAGGGCAAACACATCACCATTCAATTATTTTTGTAATAAAATATCAGCGTACAACAATTCCCTGACTTTCTCAGGCAAAAAATTATTTTTTCCCCTTCTTTTCTTGAGTGTTTATGATGTTCACATAATATCGCTAACATCAATCATTGTGCTGCAGGTTGATTCTTGGGAATTGTGGAACTCATTTCGTCTGCTTTGTGAGCACCACAGTCAGTTATCAGTTGCACTTGACATTTTGTGCGTACACAGATTTATGGTGGTCTATTTTTCATACTTGAGTTGCTACTTATCTTATAATGGTGAAATTGGTAATTTCTGTTCACCAGGAGTACTTTGCCTTCACCAAATTCACTTGGCCGATGGTTTGGGGAGTCTGTCAGAGCAGCCATAGTTAACACTGATGTAACCATTTTGATTATTTTCTTAATTGGTTGCCAGGATTCTGACTAAGGCACTTGAATTATTTTGTCAGTGTTTCTTAACAAATTCACGGGGTTATCCATGCCTGTCAAAGCGGCACCAGAAGTTGATTACTGGATTTTTCAACCATTCCATTCAGGTATCTTTAATCTCTTCCATCACTACACTATCTGATTTCATTTCATTTATTCTTTCAAGAACTTATTCTCACCTTGCTTTTAGTTAATAACTTAATACCGATGTAGCATTTTTACATTGGTTTGCAACAATTTCATTAGCAGGGATAATTAGTTTTTGCAATATCTATTTTGGCTGCGTAGTTTGTTAACTAATCTTGATTTATTTGCCCTCTTCAGGTAGTTTTATCTGGGAAGCCATTGCACAACGTTTCAAGAGGATGTACAGATTCGCCTACTGGTCCGAACAAAAATCCTTCCGATGGTATCCATATGTCATTTTGTGCATGCTTTTGCTGCCTAAAATTTCTTTCACCAAGCAGAAGCTAACTGGATGCAGTTAATCATGGTCCATGTGGTCTGATAGTTTGGTTTTTTCTAATGTTTAGGTGTACAGTCTCATCCATTGAGGTGCTATTTAGATTATGTTGCTTTTCTTTACCAGAGAATGGATCCGCTACCTGATCAAGAACGAATTGAGGTAGCTTCTACTTTCACTTTCTCAGTCCCCCAGTTTCTCTGTTAAATGCATGAACGAACATTCACCCTGACAAACAGCGTCCTTGTGTCTGTAAATTGCACACACTTAGCTTGTTTTCACATTCCAATTACCTTCTTTCTTTTGACATCCATTTTCTCATTTCAGCTTGGATACAGGGACTTCTTACAGGCCCCTTTGCAAGTAAGTTTTTTTAGACGCCATAACTTGTACGCATAAATCGTTGCACACTCGCGTGATATATTCTTGTCGTTGGTGACAAATAGTGTTACTATTGCTATTAATTTCTTGCAAATATTTCTCTGATTTTATTTCAGCCTCTTATGGATAACCTAGAGTCTCAAACTTATGAGACGTTTGAGAAAGATGCAGTCAAATACATTCAGGTATTGCTCCAAAGTAATATTCTTCCTCTTTTTTGTCACTGTTTTGTAATTTATCAGATTGTGTAGTTCATGCAATACATAATAAATTAATTATAACAAGGCTTGGTTTTTGTAATTATCCGCTAGGTCTTATTTTGATTGATTGGAGACCCTTCCTTTGGTTGGGCTCTGTCTTTTGGGCTTGGTTTTTTTGGATGCCTTTGTATTCTTTCATTTTTTTCTCAATGAAAGCTCGGTTCTTTATAAAAAAAAAAATAAATTAATAACATGTTTATGTGATTCCTTGGTTTCTTGTTTTCCTTCATCAGTGCACTTCAATCTTGTCATGACATGTTTAATCCATTTATCCAGTCATTCTTTTGAATTTCAAATTTATGAAATTCCATGATTATTGAATTTGGATAATCAATTTGTTTCTTCATGGGGCTTTCCATTAATTTTTTTTTAATACATTTTGTATATTATGCATAACCATAGAATATCTAGCTTACTATATGCATATCAAGGTTATTATTGGTGATTTTCCATTTCTTCTTCTAGTGTTTTTTAGAATGTAGATGTGGTTAATAGCTAGGATTATAGATAGTAACTATGAAGTGTTATTATTTTTATTATTTTATATTTTGTCTTAACTATTTGCTTAAATTTTGGTAGTACCAACGTGCAATTGTTAAAGCTTTAAAAGATAGGGTGGCCGATGAGAACGCATCTTCAGTAACGACAGTAAGTAGCTTCCAACTTTTCTGTTTTTTCATAAATCGTAGCAATTGATTTGAGACTTGAAGGTTACGGAAACTTATATTTTTATTGTTTATGTGGAAAGGTATTGATGGTCGTAGGTGCAGGTCGTGGACCTCTTGTTAGGGCAGCATTGCAGGTTCCTTTTCTTTCTCAATGAAATGGATTACCTTTAATTTTTTCCCCCTTCTTTTAAACACTGGTTAATTTGTAGGCAGCAGAAGAAACAGGGCGCAGACTGAAAGTTTATGCTGTGGAGAAAAATCCGAATGCAGTTGTCACTCTTCATGTGAGCTCTATACCACTCATTCTGTTCTTTATCTTCGGGAAAAAATCGAAAGTGGAAACTATGTGCTTTGTGATTTACGTAAATGCTTGTTCTTAATAAGTGTTGTGTGAATTTTCCCCCCTCTGGTGGAATGGTAGAATTCGAGTCTTCCTCTTTTGGACACTCCGTTCAACCTGGTTGAATGAAATGTCTCTTTATCGAAATCTTGCAGTTCTTATCTTCATTCAAGAGTGTTTAGCTTATTAAATGCATGATGTCTTTGATATTTGATGCTCTGCCTCTTATAATTGTTTTGACATACTTCTTGGTACGTTTAAGATGGTTAATTGCCTTCTTTGATTTCATTTCCTCATTACAGGTTCTTGTTGAATTGAACTTTTGAGTTGCATTTCTCCCATCTTGCAAATACCTATTTAGAGAAAATTGGCCTAAAGTAAAATCCTTGTTGGATGGAGATTTTTCTTAAGAATGAGACATAATTTTCCTTCACAGCTGTCCGCGTATTCTTTGGCAAGTCGTAATTAGATTTAAAGAATTACCCCTAGAGCCGATCGAGGCCCGTGTCTAATAAATTTCCATATCAAGGTCCTGCTCATGTAGGATCTCTACTAGACGATCAAATTGGTTCCTATAGGTGGATACCTCCAGAAGCATCGAATATTACTCCTAAAGATGCTGTAAAAATCTGTATTTTCCATCTTCAATTTGCTTCCATTTGATTAAGATTAACTATACTCTGATTTGTGATTATCTTTGCACTGGTGCGTAGTTTTCTTTAAACGAATAATATTTCCTTGGAAAATGACATTGCATTTATTAACTTAATTTTCAGAGTTTGGTTAAAATGGAGGGTTGGGAAAAAATTGTTACCATAATTTCTTGCGACATGCGTTACTGGGAAGCTTCAGAGAAGGCTGATATTTTGGTACGTATGTATCTGTTATGGTCATTCATTTGCCTCCATGAGCTACGCTTATCAATATTTTCTTCACTTCCACTGTATTTTTAGGTTAGTGAGTTGCTGGGTTCTTTTGGTGACAATGAACTATCTCCGGAGTGTCTTGATGGGGCCCAGAGATTTTTAAAAGAAGATGGCATTTCAATACCTTCTTCGTAAGTGATCTTTCTTATTTTTAGTGATTTTTCGTGGTCAGAAACTAGTGGGCCATGTACTAATGCTTAAGAAATTAGTTCAAATGTTGCATTGGAGATCTTTGCGGGGATTGTGCTTGCATAGAACACGAGAATTCCAGGCCAATAGACTAGCTTCTATCACGACATTTTTTACCTCCCTTATTTGTTATCTCGTGCAGTGCACAGCCTATAGTTGGTCCCATTTATGAACGTCATCTTGGAGAATTTGTTATCCTCAAGTAGAATAATTTCTGTCCTTGTATGTTTTAACTCACATGAAGCTGTAGAAATAGAAAGTTACACATTATAGACACCAAGTGGAAATACATGTGTATTATATTAGTGTTCGGGTCTCTTTCATATATTAGGACAAACCGCTGTGTGCTGGCTAATGAGTTTCATGTTTTAAAATTTAATTTTAGATACATATTGATGTTATTTTTGGTACTAGCTATTTACGGAGTTGATTGGTGGGAATCTGTCAGGTACACGAGTTTCCTCCAACCAATTACAGCCTCCAAGCTATACAATGATGTATGTCTGCCATAACTACAACCTCCAGATGCCATAATTAATTCTATTCAGCGTAGTTTAGTAAATCTATTGTGATAATGGTGCAGGTCAAGGCACATAAAGATGTGGTCCACTTTGAAACTGCTTATGTTGTCAAACTGCACAATGTGGCAAGACTCTCTGCTCCCCAGCCTGTAAGTGCCTCCTCACATTCTTTCCCTCACACTTGCCAATTTTGATGAATAGAAAGTATCAGAACCAAATGATTCGCATGTGCATTGTTGTTGTATCATGTAGATCCAAGTATTATGTGCTTTTCCATTATGGGTAATGGTTCCTCTTTTGCTGTAGTATTAACATTTTGCTACATATTGTCCTTAAAAGGTGAAAAAATTACAAGTATGATCATTAGGATTAAGTGGCACAATATGCAACTCTAACATGCATAATTGACGACACGGTGAAACAAGGCATGCTATGTTTCTGTACAATTTAGCATAATATTTCATTTGATATTAGTATGCTAGGTTGACAATAGTTTTACGAATTTGTTTCGAAACTGGTTTAATCTATTTCGTCATATCACAACATCGAATGAGTGATGTCCAAATTGATTGCGTCCATTGCTGCTATTATTGTATAGGTCTTTAGCTTTACTCACCCAAATCGGACACCTGAGAGAAGTAATCAGCGGTATAAGAAGCTGGTATTTGAGATACCTAACGACACTGGTGCAGCGTTAGTACATGGTATGTCGCATCTATACTGTTTCTGTATTTGAGATACCAAATTGTTTGAACAATGTTAGAGCAAAACTTGTTTTTAAGCATATTTGCCTAAAACTAGCCACTTGCCTTGAGTTTATTAGAATAACTTTTCAGAATTAGTTCTAAGTTAAACATCTCGGTCAAGAGTATATATTTATATGTTGGCTTAATCTAGGTGTAATTAAGCTTCTATCTCTAGTTTATTATTTGCAACAATTTGAATCTTTTGGCCTGATGTTTTTGAATTCAACTTGTTAAGGTTTTGCTGGTTATTTTGATGCAACGTTATACGATGATGTACATTTGGGCATTGAACCATCGACCGCAACACCGAATATGTTCAGTTGGTATAGTCACTTATTTTGCTTTCATTCATCATTTTCTTTTAGCAGTTCTAAGTACATATATAATTACCACCATGCATGCGACCTGGTTCGCCTTTGTTAAATCTTCAAATTTTTTCCCCTCAGGTTTGCTATATTTTTCCCATTGAGAACTCCAATATGCGTGCAACCTGGTTCTCCTGTAGAAGTACATTTTTGGCGTTGTTGCAGTCCTAATAAGGTGACTTCACCTTCTTTTATATATATATATATATATATATATATATTATTTAAAAACTTTCCAACTTAGCCCTTTATGTTTTAATATTTTTTCAATACACTTCCACTCCCCGCTGATACATTTTAAAAATTGGTCGATCTTACGTTCGCACAATAAGATACTTAGTGAACGGGAAGAAAGTTCAAAGAGGATTTAAGCCACTTAAGAGGTTTAATTACTCTTTTAAATTTCTATCTTGTGTTGATATCAACCAATTTTAAAATCCTCCTACAGGGATATGATTAAAAAAAGAAAAGAACAAAAAGAGGGACTAAGTTGAAATTTTTTAAATAACATGGCTTAAACTGAAAGGAATTCTCAAACATCGAGTACTGAACTATATATGTAGCCAAATATCTATTTAGTATACTTAACGAAAATGTGTGGTACACACAGGTATGGTACGAGTGGTGTGTGACATCTCCCTACCAGTCTCCGCTACACAACGGTAACGGCCGTTCATATTGGGTTGGCCTATAAAAACAAGGGTCTATGGTCAGGGTCAAGAGGGGCCTCAGATTTCTTCTCTGGCATATCTGACAGTATGTTCTCTTTCAATATATATAAAATTTTTGGTGCCATTAGAATGTTTGGGTAATATATAAGTGAGATTCTCGCCCACATGTAAGTTGGAGGATTAAATTATTTTCGCATTTTTTTTAGGGGTAGAAAGGGAAATTAGACTTCGCTTGTTGTGATCATGTAGTCTCTGAATTATTGTAGAATTAAGTTTGATCACATTTGTAAGTTGCTGCTGCTGCTACTCGAACGTTGACAAGCGAGTGATAGAAAGAATCAAGATAGATTTTACTTTCTTTCTTAAATAGGATAGGATTTTGGATGTGCTTGTTAGTTAGTTTCACATGAACATTCTTCTTTTATTACTGTATTTAATTTTTAAAAGATGCATTTTCGCTTCCTCAGGATTCTGGTCGTGGTCCACAACTTTTTCAAGCTTCATACTCATCGAAATCTATTACTTTTAGAACTTTATTTGACAAGGATTAGGTTTTTCTCTACCCTATTTCTAAAAATTGGTTACATTTGATAATTATTTTGTTTTTTTTTTTCTTCAAAATTAGGTTTATAATCACCTACTTTTGAAAACTAACAAGAATCGTTTTTGAAAACTTTATTTTATTTTTAAAATTTGATTTTAAATTTAAAAAACAGATTAACTAAAAATAAAATAAATTGGTTATCAAATGAGGTCTAAATCTTGTTAAAAAATTGTCCATTGAAGCAATAACTTGGATTACCTTTTCTCCTTTACTCTTAGGTTATTGAATTATGCTTTTTAAGTAGGTGACTATCATGACTTCTTTCCCTCTTATCTTCTATAAAAAATTTCATCCCCTTTTTTAGGCTAAGATTCTTCCTAAAACGGTTTGAAATTGAAATAATTTAGGTTCCATTCAATAACCAAACTAAACTTATAAACACTACTATTGTTATCCATCTTATTTGGTTTTCAAAAACCATGTCAAAATTTTTTAAGTGAAAAAAAAAATAGTTTCCAAAAACTTTCTTGTTTTTGAAATTTGACTCGGTATTAAAATGCATCCTAAAAAAATGAAAATCATATAAGGAAATTGAGAGTAAATAAACATAATTTTCTAAAACAAAAAACTAAAGTCCCATTTGATAACCATTTGGTTTTTGGTTTAGGATTTTTGAAAATTAGGCTTATTTTCTTCCCATTTCCCTACTATGGTTTTCATCCCTGTCAATGATACATTTGAATTCCTAGCCAAATTCCAAAAACAAAAACAAGTTTTTGAAAACTATTTTTTTTTGTTTTCAAAAATTGGCTTGGTTTTTAAAAACATGGAAAGAAGGGTATTAGAAAAACAAAGAAATTTGGAAGTGAAAGTAGTGTTTATAAACTTAATTTTCAAAAACCAAAAACCAAATGGTTATCAAACGAGGGCCTAAGGCCATTTGGTTTTTGGATTTTAGTTTTTGATTTATTTGTTTTCTCATCTACCCTCTTTTCCTTAAAACCAAACCAAGTTTCTAAAAACTAAGAGCCCGTTTGATAACCATTCCGTTTTTTGTTTTTGGTTTTTGAAAATTAAGCTTATACACACATACTTCCACCTATAAGTTTATTGGTTTTAGTATCAATTCGATATGAGAATTTTTTTTCTTGTTTTTTTTTTCTAAACCATTAGATTATGTATCGAAAGAGTAGTATGAGATAAAAGGCATTTCCGATTTTAGCTGATTTATCGGAGGCCTCTTTCAGCGTCACAAACTTTTTTGTTTTCACGACGGAAGGCTCTTAACAATATTTCTGTTATGAAAGACTACGAAATATTTATTTATATTTATTTTTTAAATAGGAAAAAAAAGAAACTTTGGGATTGCTGAATAACAAACGAAATAATAAAGCAACGGAACCATCAATCTTCTACCTTGTTTTCAAAAACCAAGTCCAATTTTGGAAACAAAAAAAAGTAGTTTTCAAAAACTTGTTTTTGTTTTTAAAATTTGGCTAGGAATTCAAATGCAACATTAATTAGGATGAAAGTCATGATAGGGAATTTAGGAGAAAACAAGCCTAATTTTCAAAAACCAAAAACAAAAAATCAAATGGTTATCAAACGGGGTCTAAAAAAAAGGTACTTTTCAACACCTTGTTTTTGTTTTTAGAATTTGACCAAGAATCCAAATGTGTGCCTAACAAAGATGAAAACCATAATAAGAAAATTGAGAGGAAACAAGCATAATTTTCAAAAACTGAAAACAAAAAAACCAAATGATTATCAAACGAGACTTAAATGGTTATCAATTATGGCCTTAAAATACCTGTTATGGAATTAGTTACGGAGAAATTAAGCGCAGCTTTTTTAAGAAAAGAAAACCAAATGCAAAAATGTTCATCACCCAATCCTATTTTTAAAAAATGAAATAAAATCAAAGACTAAATATAAACATCGAATCCTTCTTTAAAATTTAAACATTCAAATTTCAAAGGACAGATAGTAGGAAATTATAATCGACGAATTTCAAGACAGAATACTCACCGGTTATTCATCAGCAGACAACGTTATTCTTCTGAATTACCCTGAGCTTAGCACTCCTCGAGCGCCGATTCAACCTCTCTTCCTCTTCAGATGGAGTTATTGGTCTTTTCGTCAGAATTGTACCTTTTGAACCTTTTACTGTCTGCTTAATCCATTCTTCTTTTTCTTCTATATCCTCATTCATCCTTATTACCTCTTCTCCATCTTCATCTCCTTCTGTTTTCGGGTTAATGATGTCCAGAAATGTTTGTTTCACAACCCTATCCTCCAAACTGTGGAACGATATTACTGCAAGTCGACCTCCGGGAGCGAGACACTCGAAAGAATTATATAGGGAGTCTTCTAATACGTTCAGTTCGTCATTAACAGCAATCCTCAGAGCTTGGAATACCCTCGTTGCTGTCTTTATCCAACCTTGCCTTCCTCCTGTTTAGATGAAATTTGACATGATATATATTTATACCAAGCAAGAAAATACTGCGGGTGACATATTCTACTAATGAAAAAGAATCGCCTTCACATTTATTTATATATTTAAAAAATTTTCAATTAAGTCCTTGGATAATTAATTGACACATCAGCCTTCAGTGAACATTCTTAATAATTTTTTTCAGGACGTAATTAAAAATTTTAAAAGATCAAAGTCGAAATTGAGAATTAGCTAAAGAATTAGGAACAATTTGATATGTTTAGCCAAAACAAGAAAAACAAACTAGTCAATTTCATATGATATGATATGAAGTAACAAAAAGATGACTTGGAAAAGGAAGTGTCTATAATTCAAAGAGAGACAATCATGATGTATGGTAAGGAACATAATAAACAAATGTAGATGTGAAAGCAAAAAAGAAAACAGAAAATCAATGATGACTTTAAAGGGAGAAAAAAAAAAAACAGAAAATCAATGAAGGAATAACTAAAGAATGAACAGCGCTTAGCTTACCTTTAAACCCAGGGGTGGATTTCCGGATAAGATCAACTAATTCACTGGTGGAATGCAGTCCACCCTGTGACCGAGCTTTAACGATTTTGTTTTGGAGTGAATACCAGTTACTTTCTTCTCCATAAACCCGCAAGATACGTCCCACTTCTGTTTCTGGCCAACTGTTCAAAATGTCCTCTGCTTTTAGACTTGCCTGCCATAAACCTGTTTCAATCAGTAGGGGAAACCACATAAATAATTAACCCATAAATTTCTGCAGTAAACCTATGAATGAGCCGTATTTTACAACTGGCCGAAGAAAATTCAATAACACTATGAATAATAGATTAAAATTACGGTGTTTTCAAATATAATATATTTACATATATTCTTTTTATGGCTTTTGTTTTTCCTCCTTTTTGAGAATGTGGTGGGGGCTGGGAAGGACTGTACCGTTCCACCCAACTATAAAGAGAAGAGAGGACAATTTTCCGAAGGAAATCAGTAGTCTGCAGGCGGTCCAACAGACAGTTATAGAAATATTCTTTGGTATCTTTAAAGAAAAAAGGAAAAAGAAAAGAAATATTCTTTGGTAGCAACTAATTATCATACGACTCCACTTTTAGAGTATCACTGATCTCTCTCTCTCTCACTTGGTAATAAAAATTGTCAGCATGGATGAATCGGTTTAACTACTACAAAAGCAAAAGTTAAAGAATATAGTTGCTTTGATAAGTAACACTTTGTCAAGCAATAAAAAAATGGAATATTTAGAAATGGAAAAACTCGTTATCAATTAATTTATTAAACTAGTTTGTACCTGAGGATCCATTCGCATATCAAGAGGCCCATCACAAAGGACACTAAATCCCCTTTCAGGATCGTCCACCTAAGCAGACGGGAAAAATGTCAAATGTCAGGCTGTTAAAAAACTACATTATTTGCGAGAAATTAAACCAAATAGCAAACAGGTTGAATAAAGAAGTGAGAAGAAAACTCTGCGAGATGAATTAGTTGGACATCTAGCATTAGGCAATTAGGTAAATAGGTATCATCATGGAATCGGTTAGGTATCCAAATTCCAAACTAAAGAAAATACCAAATACTAATTTATTGCAATAACAAAACGAAATTACAATATAACCGATAGCCTTTCAAGAGAGCTAACTCTCTCCCAAATTCCCACTATGAGACAATACCCAAAATCATCCACATCTCTACGACTCCCTAACTTCCCTGTTTATAACCAAGACACTCTAGCTAAGTACCATTATACCCTTACCACCATTCTAATACTATTTTTCCCAAATATCCGTAACTAGTACTCTTACAAAATCATAGCTTTGTTAAATGTTATCATGTCTGTAAAAAAGAAAATGAATTATATCACTCATCATATTGGACCCTAACTATAACAATAAATAACAGTAACTTGGCATTTTAAATGATTTCTCTATGTTTCTCATAACTGTCAAGAATATTATTACTTGTCTGCTATTCGTAGAGACCTCGTTTTCTTTTCCTGACTGGTGTGAATTCTGTTTTTGCCATGTCTTCCGTTAGCACCTTATGTGGATTAGCATATATGTTTACTCTTTCCTTCGTTTGTTGTTTAATATAAACTGAATAGTTTACACATCAGTGTATTTTCTATCGTATACCTGAATGGATGACATTCCCAAATCCATCAAAATCCCATCAACTCCAGGATCTAAAGGTTCCTCATCTGAGTCAGCCAGTAGTGACTTCATATATTTAAAGTTCTTCAGAACTGTATATGCTTTCAAATCAGAATCCTCACTGAAGAGAGCACTAATTCGATCTTGAGCCTTATCAAGTGCAATTGGATCAACATCCATTCCCATGTAAAATTTCAACTCTGGATGTGCTTGAATTATCTGTTTTCCAGGACATGAAATCAGAATTGGACACCATGAGAAAGAAAACTTAACACAAAGAGAAAATGCAAAGAGAATGAATGTAGCCACAGAAAGGAGCATTTATTAACGCGACGTCAAACTCAAAAGCCGCAGGCGTTCCAAATTTTCATACAACAACATCAAAGGAAGGAACGACACAGGATGACAGGACGTAGGTTGATCCGCAATTCCGCATGTGGAAAAACAGTAGAGAACGCACACACATAAAGATCAATCGCTAAAATAGCCAAATGTAGCTCCACATAGAACATAAATACAGAATTTAATAGTTCAAGTAGCACATATTTGCAGCTTATCGATTTCAAATTTCGATAGAAAGTCGGATGAGCATCTAATCCGGCTGCAGATATGCACGAATCATAGTATATCTCAAAAAAATTGACGAGCAGGCACAGAACTACTTAGAGAAATTCAATCAGAAAACACATTCGAATAACAGCTATCAGCAAGAAATGCAACGAATCGATCATCAACGATGAACAGAACAATAAGGAAAACAAGTTAAGAAAGAGACTAACAGCTGAGGAATGTCCACCGGCACCGACGGTGCAATCTACAAAGGAGCGTAGCGGCCTTCCGGAAGAAGCAGAGAACACGTCCAGTACCTCCGCAAGCATCACCGGAATGTGAGCAGCAGTATCCCCGAACTGGATAGCGTTCTCATCAAACTCCTTAGTGGAACGAGTCCTCCTCTTCTCCTTCACCAAAGCTAATTTCAAAGACGAAGACGAAGACTCGGACGATTTCGAAACAGCGGTACTCGCCTTGAGATTCTTCGTTTTCTTCTGCTTCTCCTTCTTTACCTTCTTCTTATCGTCAGTAGCAGTAGAAATGGAACAAGACCGGAAAATTCTCGGCGGCGGAGAAGTACAGATGGAGATCAGATGCCGTAAACGGAGAGATTGTGACGGAGAAGGAGAAAACAACGAGAGCTTCGCCATTGATGATCGAAAAGCCATTTCCTACAGTTCCGATTGCATCAGAAGATCGAAGAATGAGATTGTTGGAGCTGCAAAATGATGAAATCTTGAAGTTCAAATGGAGAGTTCGCCTTCGCCATATGCTCTGAAAATGGAGGGAAATGGAGAAATTCACACTCCCTGAGCCCTAATTGCTCGACTGGACTGGCTTATCTTCTTATATCCCGCCAAAAAGAAAAGGAAAACGAAAATAGTAAATAAATAAATAATATGTTTTTTTTTAATATATCCATTTGGGGTAGGGAGATTTGAAATCTAACTTCTTAGTCCAGAGTACATTGACAATTACCGTTTCACTTTGGTAAATAAATAATATGTTAAATTATCGTGTTGTGAATTTTGAGATTTGTGTCCATTCGATGTTTGAACTATCAAAAATCACAAACTTTCGATAATTTTATATGTTTTCCAACTTGAACCCAAGATATTACTTATTTATCTAAAGGTTGGAGATTTGAATTCTCCACTCGTTGTTTATCTCAAAAAGTTATATATTATTAACAGATCTTTTAAAATAAATTATTTCATACTAATTTTAGATTTAAGCTCTGGTTATTTTAATCATTGAATGATTAATTTCTATTTTTTTTTTTTTTTTTTTTTTATATCCGTGAGTGTCCGGGCCATAGCTTACGAGCACCTCGACTAATCTCACGGGACAACCGCCTAACCTACATTTGGTTGCCAAGGAAACTTAGGATATTAAATATCCTAGGTAAATCATCAAATGATCAATTAAAAACAAGTATTTAAGTTTTAAATTCGATTCTCATAAAAAGTTTAGCATGTTGATGGCAAATGACAACTTGAATTTTTGGAACTCATTTTCCTATTGCAACGAGGAATGTGCTCCAATATGTTCGTTTTGCTCGTGTTAGCCACAACCTAAATGGATTGGTTCAAAGACTAGCTCACTCACGATAAATTATGATCCATTGTTATGATTTAGAGATTTTTCTTTCTAGATTTTGAGTTCAACTCAAAGTGAGAAGTCACATTTTGCATCCCAATCGATAATTGCTTCTGATTAATGAAAATGTTCTTCCTGACATCCTAATATAATATATCATATTTTTCACCTTATTGATTAAATGTGACCTAAAAAATAAATAATCATACCGCTTAGATTCAATTAATTAGTCAATTAATTAAAATGATTAATAAGTCATAAATAAAGCAATGCTTTGTGTTTTGTAAAACATTAACTTTTTGTATCAATCTATGTAATTCAATACTTCTATCGTTATTATTATTGTTGCTAAAGCGAGTTTAACTTAGCGGTAGTTGGCATGTACCGTCAATCAAGAGGTCTGAGGTTTGAATCTCTCCACCCCAAATGTTGATGTACTAAAAAAAAATTATTATTATTATTATTTTGTGTTTACAACAAATACTTCCATCATTACTACGTTTTAACTAAACTCATTAACCTAATTATAAGTACATTATACCTCAATTATTAATTTTATATAACTACTAAGTCTCTCTCATTTAAGACAAACCATAATAGTTAGAATAGTAATACTAAGAAGACAACTTTAAGCCAAATAGTAAAATTTTAAGACTAATATATACATATTTAGATGGGACGAACTTTACAATATTTTTTAATACATTGAACAAAAAAAGAAGAGATATGAAGAGATTCAATGATTAAGTTATTAATACCTTAAGAGTACAATTAATCATCAAACTAATAAATTTACAAGTTCAAATGTTATATTAAAACCATATTCTATAATAGTTTAGAACATGGAGAAGAAAAGTCCCCATTGGTCATGGAGGAAATGAAGGTAGATTTTTTTTTTTTTTTTTTTTTTGAAGGGTAGATTCTTGGCGGCTTTGATGGGTTTGACTTTGACCTCATGAATCCTAAATTCCATTAAAATCTCAACTTCATATTCATTTAAAATCAAACTAAAAATGAAAAAAAAAATCAAACTAAAAAATATCTAAATAACATTATTCTTCTCATGATATTCTACCAAAGTAGAGTGATTTCTTCTCTCATATATGTGAACGTCCGAGCTAGCTTACACGTATATTGATTATTCTCGAACAATTGTTTGCCAGCTTACACGTACATTGATTATTCTTACTGGACGATTGTCTGATTCAACTACATTTTGTTGCCAAGATAAGTACTCGTTATCCTAGGTAGGTGGCCACTATGACTTGAACTCATTTCTTTTAAACCCTTGTTATTAAGTCAATAAATTTTTAGGTTTACATCTACTTGTCCTTGAACTTTAAAGAATTTCTAATAAGTCTCTAAATTAAAATTTTGAAAATGAACTAATCTATTAAGTACAAAATTAAATTTTATGTTTAATAGAATCTTAAATTTTCAATTTTATGTATTGTAAGTCTATAATTTTTTTTTATATATATATATAAATCAATGACATATTAAATGCAAATTTAAAAAATCAGAGAACCATTGAAGACACAATTGAAAGTTTAAGGACAAGTTTAGATGCATTCCTAAAAGATCAATACTAAACTTATAATTTAACTTTATTTTAATCCTAAAATGATTAAAATTTTAACATTTCCCCATTCATACTATATTTTCCACACATCCTTAAATATATCATACTTTTCACTTTATTCATTAAATGTAACCTAAATAAGAAATAATTAATTATTAACTCACGTTGCCTGGTAAGATTTAATTCATTAAAATTACTAACAATTTCCTATTAAAGTGATGCTTTGTGTTTGGTACACAATCAGAACTTTTAAAATTAATTTCATGTAATTCAACCCTCATTGATTTTTTTTTTTTTTTTTTTGATACTGAGTGTCCGACCATTCTTTGATTTTAACTTCCTAACCAATTACCAATTTGAACATAGTTCATTAGATAAGACATCAATCACAATCTTAAGGATGGATAGTTTGATCTTCCATCATGAAAAATGTTGAATTTAAAATAATAATAAAATCCCTAAACTAATCATAACTTCATAACTTTTTTTTTCCCGAAAACTCGTTACTTTTTTTAAAGAACATCATAAATTCATAACTAAATCATACTTTGTTGTCAAAAAAAAAAAAAAAATCATACTTCAATTATTAATTTCACAAAATCCAATCCCTCTCCTTTAATATTCTGTTATCACCCAAACATAGTTCAACAATCCAAGACATTAAGGGTCCGTTTGACAGGTGATCTGAAAACAAAAATTTGAAAACAAGGGATTCAATGAAAACAGTGTTGTATTTCATGTTTTCAGATATATGTTTGGTAACAGATTTAGAAATTTGATTTCAATTTCAAAAATTGTTCAAAATGTGTTTGATAATATAATTATAAACCATAAACTATTTGTAGTTATCAACTAAAGTATTAAGTTGAATATAAACTATTATTAATTAATTTATAAACATTTTATATGTTATAAATTTTGTATAATTATTATTTTATAACATCATATAATTTATAATACATTATATTATACAAATTTTGATTTCACAAAAATGAATTGAGTTTATAACATGAAAATACTATATTTATTAAAGTTTTTATCATTTTTAATTTAATTCTGTATTTAAAAATTTCAAATTTAAATTTTGGATACACTGAAAACATAAAAAAAAAATTGTTTTATTCAGTGAATTTGAAAACATAAAACAGAATCCGGATTGTCTTCCAAACAAGCCTTAATATTCTCACTGGTTTGAATAGTAATACTAAAAAGAACTTTTAACCAAAAAAAAAAAGGGAATATTTTAAAACTAATATACAAATATTCAAATAAGGACATCTTACAACAATTTCGAACACATGAATAAAAAAAAATCAAAGACAACATTACTAATACTCTAGAGTACAACTAATCAAACTAATCAACTCACAAGTTGAAAGATAAGATTATAACTACATTCCAATGGTTTAGAACATGGAGAAGAAAAGTCTTCATTGGCTATGGAGGAGAATGGAGGGAGTTTCTATGTATGATATTAATTAAGCAATAATGTAATGGAAGAAAATGGGAGAGAGAAAGAGAGACTTGGCGGCTTTGATGGGGTTTGAGTTTGACCTCACCAATCCTAAAATTCAATTAAAATCTCAACACCCTTATCTCCATTTCCCAATTCTCACCCACTTGGCTCTCATCTTCCCAATAACATTATTAAAATCCTTCTTCTTCTTCTTCACAGAGAGATAAAACCAGAGAGAGAAAGCCCAGATATATAGAAGAAAAAGGCTCATTCACAACTGTAGAGAGATCCTATAGAAAGAGAAGAAAAGGGCCAAAAAGGCATACCTTATTACACAACTGTAGTCCAGAAATTGCTGTTTGGCCTTTTCTTTTTTCTCTTTTGCTTCTACTTTTTCACAGAGTTTTGACTGTCCACTTTATTCCTTTTCATCATAATCTCATCTCTGCCTGCTTCAATCATTCCAATTTACATTAGAAAAAAGAGAGAAAGAGAAAAAAAAAAAAACACATAAACATTTACACCTTGCTTTCATCATTTGTTTCCAGCTTTTTTTGGTCCATTTCTTCCCCCTTTTTTCCATGTGTGAATGTTTTCTAAACCTTCTCTTTATCCTCACAAACAACCCATCTCTCTCTTCTCTTCAATTCCCTTTGTTTATTTAAGATTCCAAATTCTTTCCCCTATCTCTATTGTGCTTTTCAAGATTTTCCCACCATGGTTGTTGAGATTTCTTTCACATAACAGAATAGAGTACTGAATTTGATTTACCTGTTAGTCGCAACAATGGAGGAACAGCACCAATCACAGCCGCTGTCCTCGCGGTCGCCGCCTGGAGGTGGAGGAGAAGAATCAGCGAAGAAAGAAGAAGAGGTCAATTCAGAAACCAAATCTAAATCTACAGTTCGGTACAAGGATACCTTCTTTGGCAGACATAGAATCTCAGCGGCCATAGTCAGACTCCAAAACGAAATCAATATCATCCAGGTAATCGCTATTTCCTTTTACGATACGTAGATTCACCTTAATCTGATAATAATTCACGTTTCCAGCCATTTTCCCTCTGAAATTAAAGACGATGATGAATCGTGTTGCAGGAAGAATTGCAACAGCTCGAGAGCACAGGCGAATCCTCCACCGTCTGCAAAGAGTAAGAACTAAGCCGATCGATCAATTCATTAGGTTTTCGAAAAATTCCGAATCATTTATACATTCATCATTCATCCTCAATTTCAAAGCAAAATTAATCGAATCATCGTCGCCATTACTTTAGGGCTTAATTTCTTCACCTGTTTACGTACAGACTCATCTCCAGCGTCGAATCGATTCCCGATCCTCTGCTTTCAGAGTAAGATTATCACCATTAACATTAATTATCGATCTTCAATCTTTACTATCCTTTATACCCCTAATCAACGAACAATGATTCGATATTATACAGAACAATCGGTCCGGCGGACGTCAACTGGGACCAGTGGTTCCGAGGTGCTCACGGCAGCCGAAACCACAGACGGTGGATCTGAATCCGAACAGAGAGATAGAGATCCATTTTTCGCGATCGCCATTGATTTGTAGGTTTTTGAGATCAACTTTTCTGATCGATTGCCGCCATAACCAGGAATGTGAAGAAGAAAATAGAAGCCATTGGGGAATTGAAACGACGACGTCGCGTTCGCCTCATGTGTAAAAGCCTTTGGGTTCAATAATTTATCGTCACTATTCTTACTTTTTGTTTTATGAAAAATTAATTATCACATAGTATTTATCCTTTTTTTATAAAAAAAAAAAAATTATTTAACTTTACAGTTCACATTTGTCTTAATGTTTCGATGATATTATTATTACTAAAATTTGGCCACGAGTAAATTAATATAAATAATGTGAACCTAAACTAACAATCTATTTAATTTAATATTTAATATATTTGTTAAAAGGATTTCTTTATTTTTCTTTTCTTTTTCCTTCCCATTATTGAATACGGTAGGAACATAAGACAACTCAATGTCTTTTGGTTGTACACATTGGTAGACAAGCACAAAATGTGAATATGAAATCTTATATTTGTGTTCATCATCATATTCATATTCACATATATATGGAAGTCAAATTGGATTCATATTTATATATTTTATTTGTGGATCAATCGAATCGAGACTATTTACATTAGCACAAATAAAGAAGAAGAATTACATGGAAGAATGTATATGTTTGGTGAGGTTGTTAACAATTTAAAACGGAGAAACTATTTCTAAATTTGGTGAGATGTGCAACGTTCATATGATAATTACTTGTACAACTTTATTGTTTTTTTTTTATTATTTGAAAAGAGTCAATACAAGTTTTTGACTGGGGTGAGTAATATTTAACATTAAAAAGATATACTAACTCATAGAAAATGATACATTGCCATTATGTCGCTTAGTTCTAATAAACACTATCTACTGCATACTTTATTTATTTATTTTTGTTATTTATAGTTCTAGAGACAAATCAAAACATTATTAAATGAAAGAAATTATTTCATATTACTTATTATATTATTATATGCATGTGTCTCTCTAAACTAACCTATACACATCATCTAATCGCTTTAAAATTTTAGATTCTAAATAGACGGCCATCATATTTACTTTATTATTTGATTTAATGAAACTAACATGACTTTAAATATCAAAACACGATTTGAAATAAAAAATTTCAACCAACTCCTCAAAAACACAATTTAAAATAAAAAAATTTCAACCAACTTCTCAAAAACAATTTAAAATAAAAAAAAAAATTCAACCAGTTCCATTCCCATTAATCAAATATTACCTTTTTTTCCTTCTACATAAGGAAATTCAAACATATACATCTCCATTCTCAAAATCTCAATAACAAAAAAAAAAAAAAATGCTAACAAAAGAAGATCTTTTAGACACTTCCATTAAAAGTCAAAACTCAACAGTTTTACATGTTTACAACAAAATCCATGTAACACCTATGTATACATCATCAACTCTAAGGAGGGAAAAGGCAATAAAATGAACAGAAGAAGAAAAAGTTACTCACCTTAACAGTGCCAGCTTACAAGATCAAGCAGGAAGCAAACTATGAGAATAATGTGTTGCTCAATAACGCCCACAATATGAACAAGGGATAACAAGCCCAAGCAATGAAATGATCAAACTCTAGTTTCGTGGTGTGTATTATAATTACGTCGTTGTCATTGTCGTTTCAGCCGTGCGTACCTTTTCTTCTTCGCTAGCTAAGTTTTCAGATTCTGTCTTTTGGATGGTATCCTGAATCTCAGAAATTGCTTCTGCAAGGACATTGCTAGTGAGCACACTATCATTAACAGATCCAGAGGTATTTGTGGGGTCACTAGTGTTTCTTGCTCTTACAGAACCACCACTGGGACTACCATGGCCCGAAACATGTTCCTCCGATTGATTGGACCGATTCAAGGCATGACAATGTGGGCAGTAGTAAGTAATGAATGGGAAATCTTCCTTCTTGACAAGCCCTGCAGAGGATAAAAAGGAGATGAAACTATACTCATCCTTGTTGGTTTTGTTCGGTTCGAGGGGGGAAAGTGCATGAATTTTTCAGATTTTAGGTGCATAAAAATACAACTCTATCTGCTTATGTACTGAAGGAAAGAGTGAGCTGTAAAGGGTAGAATAGGACTACTGACCATTGTGCATATGGCAGTTGCCACAGATGAGTGCATAAGATTGCGTTGGATCCTCTCCAACGAGCAATGCAGCAATTCTAGCTAACCATCCTCCATCATTTACAGCTGGTCCTTGGGGGTTGTAATGATCGACAACCAACTGATTATGCTCGGAAGCCAGCGGACTTTCGGATACTGCAGGCAGCAGGCGTGCATCTTCATCATGATAATGAAATGAACCACTACCTGTACTACTTGAACGGGAGTGACCTTGTTTTCTGTTTCGAAGTCCACCACCAACTGGAACAAATTCAACATCATTACTCTTCCCTGACGGGACATTAACATTGGATTCATCGCCCAAATGAACCTTTAAGCCAGAATCTGCTCCCAACTTGGAAGCCAATACAGTTGCAGCGGCTGCCTTTGCAGCAGGGTCAGGGTCATATCTCTGTCAAAGAAAAAGGGGAACAGAAATAATCTATATGGATCCTCATTTAAAAAAAAAAAAAAAAAAGAAGAAGAAGATCATGGGGCTATCAAGAAAAAAAAATGCTGCACAACTTCAGCAATATCGCTCAATCCAGTTGGAAACATAACCCTCAGAAGAAACGCTACGGGGAAACAGATATAAAAGACTAAGGTGTTACTTTATCATCAAAATAAAGGAGAAGGTTTCCGAAGCTTAAGCATACTTAAAAAAAAAAAAAAAAAGAAGAAGAAGAAGAACATTGCATTTAGTATCTATCCACAACTATAACAAAGAGGTTACAGATTTTATAGTGACCATCAGCCATTTACACCAATATTAGCTTGCCTCCATTTCGTCTATTTATGATAGGCTAATATCAAAATCCAATTTAAAGAATCAACAGTGATAGACCCCAAATTACTAGAGTATATAAACGTAAGAAAGGAAAGGAGGGACCGAGTGATGCAAATATATGAGAGTTGAGAATTATATTCAAGTGGGCATGTGTGCTGTGATTTTGTGGGGACCACTTTATACGGTTAGTTATACTTTTTGGAATTACTTATTCGCTGTGAGAGAGCTGGGTAAGGTATCTTTTTGCTTTTTGCATTTTGCTGAATTGTAGCTCTTGTCGAGCATTGTGGAGAGGGGGGAGCTCCCAGAACTCCCTTGGCGTTGCCAAAATAGTGAGTATATAATTCGAGTTCTATCAGACTTCTTCCTAAATAATTAGTTAAGGACTGCCACAAATGGCACTAAGAAGGTTAAACTGATGAGGTCTAGATAGACAGATGGGCTCTAATGAGTTGCAAGGAGAGTCACTGATTAGAGAAATCCCATCCTAACTAAAGGAATAAGAGGGAAAATTATATCACAACATTACCTGGATGAGTTGCTGAGTAATGTAATAATTTGTTTTCTCCTTAAGTTCATCAATTTTAGCTTGCCTCTCAGCTCGCAGCCTTTCAAGGGTTTTCTGGTCCTTCCGATCACCTGTAATTTCCAATAAGTTATAGTTTCATCAATGTGACAACACATTCCTAAATTCCAACATGCCAACAGAAAATTTAACATAAACTCACAAAGTCCTCAACAGATTATTAACTAAAATCACTTACTCAGATTATAAAATCCAAGACAGGAAAAGATTATAAATCTCAAATTGGCTTTCAGTCAAAAGATACAAGCCACTGCAAACTCACTAGGATGCTAGTACAGAATGTCAAGCATTCATGTTTGCCAATGAACCAAATTTGTATTATGACTCTACAAATATGCAACAAACAAGGAATCAATGAAATAGCAATAGCAATAGAAAGAAACAACACTACAAGAATCTAGGTAGGACTTAAGAACATTCATTCCATATGTTCGTAGTAGGAAGCAGATGACAGATACAATAATCATAGATCCCATACAAAGTAACAGAAAACATATTAGCGCTATGTAGTAATTAGTATTGTGGTCATAGTAGAACACCAGCTAATACTAGGCAGGAAGCACAAACTTAAGAAGAAAGCAAGACTGCACAAGAGACATCCATCACTACAAACCAAGGAAAATGACAAAATAAAATCAGAAAACACACATACTATTTAAAATCAGACCAATTTTACAATCAACACATTGTGTCAGGAGACTAAGTCGATGGAAGAACACAGAAGGGGGTTTGTTAATTCTGATTCAACATATTTCTGCAGCATTCCAATGATTTATATGTCCCAACTCAACATCTCAATGGCAAAGTGTATAGAGAAAAAGAAAAATCCCTATGAAGGTGAATGTCTTTCTATGTACTTTTACTCTGGGAAACTGAATGACAAGTTACCATTAATGCTGCTATCTCACGATTGGTACATTGTGTGTTAAAAACAAGATAAAAATCCAAACCATCTCTTCCTATACTGTGAGTTTGTCCACAAAAAACTAGAACATCCGAGGCAAATTTAACATGCACCATACTCGCCTTTCATTGGTAAAATATATTTTGGACAAGTCGCATCCTACCTTCAAAAAAAAATTCTAAGAAAACCAGTTATGTTGGTCAAAACCCATTCTAAACTAGCATTCTCTTAGATGTAAGATTACTCTTATTCCAGCTTTGGCTTTTGAGCTTCATCTTCATGCCCAGGCATCACGTGCCAACAGCAAGTAAACTCAATTAAATTAGCTTCATTATTTTCACCAACTCCAGCACTCGATCTAACCATTCATAACGAGAAAGAAAATCAATCAAAACAAAAAGTAAAGAGTAAGCACAGAGCATTAACAAACAGAACCACCAAATACATAAAGGGAAAGGAAAAAAAAACCATATGGAGAAAATATGGTGCCAATAAAAGAAAATCACAGAAAATCAAGTAGAAACTTACACATTCTTGTGAAGCTAAGAAATGTCGTATAAGCCAGACTTGATAATGCAGGCAAAAGAAACATGGGCAAAACTTTAAACGCTCTCATCTTCCAGTTCATATCGACAGCTCTTGTAGTTATGATAGCATAACAAACTGCAATAATCTGAAAATTGAAAACAAAAATCATTGAAAAAGTCCTCGGGACAGAATCTGTTATCCAACTTTTTTTTTCTTTTGATAAGAAACCAACGGAGTAATCTTATGTAAGAATGCAATTCAGTTACATTGACATAAACTACTGCAATTGGTATAGTAAACGCAACTCAACGTAGTCCATCTGAACAGTAACCATGTTCCAAAACATACTATTACTCAAAATAAAATAGATAAACAAAATCACCTCAAAAATGACAGAAAATATAATAAGATTTCTGGCCATTCGCCGCCAGGTTAGGGATCTACGCTTCAACCTAGCAAGCACAGCGGCTTCTTCCTTAGTAATATGTTGAAGCCTCTTCTCGAAATCATCTCCACGCACTCGGAAGATACCATTCCAAAGCCGCGAGAAAAACCCCTGGGATTTCTTCTTCCCAGCAACATCCGCAACAGTATCCTTCTTTTCACCTTCTCCAGCAGCGGCTTTTTCCTCAGCCATATCCCAAATATACCTGCAAAAATCACATATCACAACACACAAACACACGAGAAGAGAATCTAAATCAATAACCGATCAAAAAAAAAAAAAAAACAAACAAACAAACAACAAGGAATTCTCCAGTGATTCAAGTAATTAAACACGAAGCGATTGATCAGCGAGCATCACTTTCAGAAACAGAGTAAATACCGGATGCGAAACATCCGCCGAACAGTCAGAAAACGGAAAGTAAGAAGGAGAAAGCATCAGATCTAGAACATACCTGAAAATCGTGGATCCGGATTGGATGAGTGGAATGAATGAATTGCTCCACCAATCTTCTTCCTCCTCTCCGGATCACAGAGAGAGAGAGAGAGAGAGAATAAATACGAAATGGAAATCAGAGACCGTGCTGGAGACGTAAAGCTGCGAGAAAATCAACCAGAAAGATGGATGGAGAGAGAGAGGAAGGGAACTGTATTGTTCGCGTAGTGAGCGTGTCGAGGGAAAAGGGAAAATGGAAAAAAGATGGCTTCAAAATTGAGGGCTCTCCTTTTGCTTCTTCATCTTCATTCTTCACTCTTTCTTTCCTTTCGTATTTTCTCTCTTTCTCTTTTTTTTTTTTCTTTCTCGATTTTAATTTCTTCTTGTTGTTGTTATTATAATAATTATTTTTTAATTTGTCTGCATCGAGTTGGGAGGATTGGAGGTGGGTCCCACTTCACGCGCTCTCACGCGCTTTCTAATCCCAAGTTCGAACCTCGCAAATCATCTAAACCTAACCATTTTCTTTTTTTCAATACATGTAAGTAAATTCCCAAAACTATTGGTTTAAAAAAAAAACCCACAACTATTTTCTTTTTTGAAATAAAAATCCAACAACTATTGGTTATATTATCATTTTTTTTTTATTGTCAATTTAGTCATTCAAGCTTCTACTTCCTTTCTTTTAAGTTCAACGATAGTAAATATTTGAATTTTTTACTTTTTGATTGATGATATACTTTAATCAATCGAGTCATTTTCGAGTTCACATTATAATTTCGATTTACTCCTTAGTTTTAATTTGGTCTTATAATCTTATAAATTGTTCCCACTTGTTACTAGTCATCACCATATTGAATATGTGACAAATGAGTTTTAGACTTTGCGTAACTTGAGCCTGATTTATCTAGTCAAAGGAATTCATCTTCCTAGACGTATGTTTCAAATTCTTCGTTTGTTCAACTAAACATAAGTGATTTTTTTTATTTAGTTCAACGATGTGTGGAGGTGAGGAATCTTAACATATTTTTTTTAGATCATTAACATTTGGGGTGGAGGGATTTGAACCTCTGAACTTAGTCGAAGGTATATGCCAATTATCACTAAGCTATGCTCATTTTGACAAAATTTTTCACATCTAACCTCTTAATTGAGAGTATATACCTTAATCAATTCAACTATGCTCAAGTTGGTAATGCATGAGTTTTTTGTGTGGGTAAATAATGACCCAAGTATGACCTATATGAAATATTGAATTAAAAGCTTCAAATGTCAACATAAACTTAGCTTAGTAATCAAGACATCTCTAATTCCAATATAAAGTCGTAAGTCTTAAAATTAGAAAGGTGTATTTGGTTTAACTTTTCAAGTGTTTAATTTTGAAAATAAATCATTTTGAAAAAATTTATAGTGTTTGGCAACCACTAAAAATGACTTATTAGAAAATGAGATTGATAAATAATCTATTTTGAGAGAAACACTTGAAACCAACTTTTTAAAAAAGTCTTCTTAAATAAATAATCACTTGTGTATAAAAACATTTATGAAGAAATACAACCAAACATATGAGTGTTTAAATTATAAACAATTTTTATACAAAAGGTTTTTTAAAAAATGCATTCTTGAAAACATTTAAATTAAAATGTATTCCAAACGGACCCGAAAGATGACATTTTGAAGCTGAATATATGAAAATAAAATTGGTAATTTTATCTCGTTGTAGTAGTATCAATAGTATATTATCGTTGTTGTTGAAAAATGGAGTGAATTGGTAAATTATCGTCTAACTTAAACAAAGTACAACTAATTTATGTATTATAACTTAAACTAAAAAGTTCAAATCTCCTAAAAAAAAAAAAAAAAAAAAGGAAATTATCATAATTATTATAATAGGAAAATGAAAATGAATAGGGGAGTTAAATGCGCAACATCCCTGAAAATGGAGTCCACTCGGCTTCCACGTGCAGTGCCCTAATATTATGAATGATGACTCCCACGCCGCGCCAGCTCTCTCATCTCCTTTCGCAGTTATGTTTTCGTTCCCTACCAAGCGGTGAAATAAAAAATACTTCATTTATATTGTTTTAAAATATAAATTTATATGTCAACACGAGGATGATTCAAATGGTATAAACGTGGCTAAAACGAGCTTAGCTCAGCACTAATTGGCATGTATCTTCGACCAAGAGATTAGAAACTCACATTTTGGCCCCTAAAATTGTTAGTTTTTATTTTGGTTCTTTTTGAAAACTCGACATTTTGGTCTCTAATATTTGAATTTCGTTTCATTTTGGTTCATCCGTCCAACTTTTCATTGACTAGTGACGTGACACTGTTTTTTATTCTCCTAAAAAAAAAACACTGTTTTTTATTTTCTAAAATTTGTTTTAAAAAAAATTAAAATAAAATAATACTAAATTAATTAACATATTATTATTATTATTTACTTTTTCATTTATCTCATTTCTTCTTCCGCGGTCGTCCGTCGACCGCCAATTAACAAAATTGAATGGAAGGACTAAAATGAAATGAAATACAAACCTTAAGGACTAAAATGTCGAGTTTTTAAATTTAGGGACCAAAGATATATATTTTTTTTCTAAAATTTATGTATATATTTTTTAGTTCGACATGTTAATTTGATATTTGAAATAAGATATATAACATTTTAATTAATAGAATTATGCTGGTTGAGTTGAATGATGAGACACATTTTATTTTCTTTCACTAGGTTAGAAATTAGACATTGACAATGGAGTGAATATGCCCTTATTGTTCAGTGGTTCGTAGTTTTGATACTTTTCTTTCGAATCTTCCATTACGTTAGAAGTTAAGCATTGAAAAATAAGTGACTATGTCTCCCTTGGTAAGTTGTTCGTAGTTCTGATGCCTTTCTTTTGAGAAGAGGCAACAAAAATTCGACATGGCACTTCAAAAGTAAATCAATTGTACGTAAAAGTGTAAGCGTATGTTTGGAAGTGATTTTAAAATGGCTAAATCACTTTTGTGATGTTCGAAATCACCTCAAAACATACCTCTAATTATTCAAAATCATTTTCATGTTTGATTTTACACTTTCAAACGTGATTTTCATATCGTTAAAATTGATTTTGAATTATCAAAAACATGTTTTGGAGTAATTTTGAATATGACAAAAGTGACTAAACATGGACTTGATTTTGAATAATTAAGGGTATGTTTTCAATTCAAAAAAAAAAAAAGGGTATGTTTTAAGATGGTTTCAAACATGACAAAAGTGATTTTAGCCATTTCAAAATCACTCCCAAACACATCCTTACTTGATGAATGAAGATGAACATTAAATTCATTCCTAATATCTCTACATGGATAAATTCAAATATATAATATATATTAAAAAAAAAAAACCATAAAATGATATAGCCAACAACATAAGAGATTGGATAGGATTGAAGGGAGAGAGCCCATAGACTATCAAAATTAAACCATTTAAACTGTTTCCTTGTTTGAAAAATTATGAATCCTCTATCTACTTTTCCCACAACTAATTGGTTGCTATATATATAATTATGAATTTATGACTGAATAATAGGCTTTGACTTTATTTCATAATTGCCATTACTGGCATCACATCAACCAAATGCAAAAGAAAATGGTGAATATAAAAATGGAAGAATAAACAGAGAATCTGAACTCATTATAATTATAATTATTTATTTGACAAAAAGTGGAGTTTTGTGACTCATTGAATCATGAATAATGTCTATTAATATATAACTCAATATCAATAGTTATGAACGTAGCTCAAATCTCGTTATCTCATATGTTGAACTAAAAAAACATCAAGAACATTGTAAACAGTTTGATATATATTCCATTTTATTACAATTTTATTGTGTATTTGAGAATATTTTTCTTCTTTTTAAAACACAAAATTGAGTAGAAACACGTTAAGTTGACTGTTAATTTAAAAGGTTTAATTTTTTGGGAAGCCATTTAAAAAGTTGTTATATCTTATTTTCTTATTTAAAGTCATTCTTTATAGTTCAACCGAAAAAAGTTTCTAAAGGCTAAATTTGAAGGAAAATTAAATATGTGTTTCAACCACAACAACCACCAAACAACCCCTTTCTTTCTTATTTATTTAATTATCGAAATATAGATTTCACTCTTTATTCTAATTTAAAATTTAAACGGTAGTATTCAATCAAATGAGTTAATCGGAGCATAGTTTAACAATAAAAATATTTTCATCTATACTAAGAAATCTGAAGTTCGAATCCTCCACACCTAATGTAATATTAAAAACAGACTATATTGAATTAGATGAAATATAAGAAAACACAGATGTAATTTTCTCAAAACTAAAAGGCAATATTGTTTCAATTTTATCAGATCTAAAACAGATGGAAACCAAACTATTTATATTGGATTAACCAGATTTTTTAAGTCTTCAAAGTTCTAAGCATTTAAACTCATAAAATACAACAGAGTAAAGGCAATAATGTTACTAGTAATCACCTTCATAAAGATGTGTCAGGCTTTAATGCTGTAGTCTTCTCCAGTGAACAAGGCCATCTCTTTTCCTGTATAATAATGTTAATTGAGTTTGAAAAAAAAACACCAAGTTAAACAAGTTTCCTCATGACTATGCTTCAACTTTTGGTCAAGAAGAGAAAAAAAGTTTGTGGAGATAAGGTGCTGTGAATTTTGATTTAGGTTAAATTACAGATTTGGTCTCTATGGTTTGGAAAAAGTTAAAATTTAGTCCCCGTGATTTTCAAATTAAAATTTGGTCTCTATGGTTTGATAAAACCTCATCCAATAGCCTATAGCGCATACTCAAACCAGTAGAATTTCGTCCCTATCCATTCACATGCTCAATTTGTTAGTGGCTTCTAGCAGTCACACACTCAATCTGTTAGGAAATTCTAGAGATAGAGACTATTGAATGAGAATTCATGAAATCATAGGGGTGAATTTTAATATTAAAACCAGAGGGACTAAATTCTAACTTTCAAACCATGTGGAAAAACTTTGTAAATTATAACTACTTTCCTTTAAGTAGTGTCATCTTCTAAAGTCTCTTGCTTGTCTCCCCCCAAAGTTTTTTCTTCTTGCAGAATCTTGGCTTTGGGGCCTACCAGCATTCCCAAACTTTAGAGGTACAACTTGTTCAATGTACAACATTTTTCCTGGGAAGTGCCTCTTGTCCTTGGGCAACATTCGTAGTTGTGGCAACCAATACGCTACATATTCGCCCTCGGGATCGTATGTCTGTGCCTGTAAAAGATATGACCGTTGTATGAGACATAGGGAAAGAAAAAAAAAACTTGCAATCAAAAGAATGATAGGAATCCAATGAAAGCTTGTTTGCTGCTTAAGACAAATTTACTCACTCTAGGGCCTAAATATGAAGAGTAATTGTTTGCCATAATGGATCAGATTCTCTAATATTATTTACTTCAACGACCTCTTAAGATTTCGGTAAAGAATAAGGACATATTTCAAAGTGATTTTAGAATGGCCAAATTCCGAATATATCGTAGAGAGTGCAACTATGTAAGTTCATACTTCTTAGTGTTTCTATCTTGTAACTAGATTGCATCACTTTTCAGGAAGACTGTATGCAGAATTCAAGGAGCTATGCTTTGATCTTATTTCCTCTACTATCACTCTAACTTTCGACTCGATGCAAACTGATAATGGCATACGATCCAGTGAATAAGAATGAGTTCGTAGAAGAAATTAATAGATCTGCATCATGTAGCACCTTGAAGTACATGCGTTTGTTCACAATGTATAAAATTTATTTAAAATAAAATCTGCACTTACTTGCTTGGGGATACCGAAGTAACGATCTTCTCTTGGGTCATTCCCGACTCCTAAAAATAGAGAGGACGAAACTTTAAAAATTCACAGTTTGTAGCAACTGCAAAATTACTTAAAACGAAAGCAAGTATTATTTGGGGTTGTAAAAAGGATGAATTGGGTCATTCATGGCAAACATGGACCTTTTGGTATATCAATGATGAGATTAAATAAATAGTCAGAGCTATTTAAGTTATGGTCTGGTACAAATCTAAGATTGGCATATAAATGCAGTCGTTGATGATGTGGTAACTGGAAACAAGGAACTGAGACAGAGAAAAATTTCCCAGCATGGCACCCGCAACAAGGTAGCTCTAAAAAATTATGATAGAACTTTCTAAAGAAAAAAAAAAGTGATAGAAATATCTTTAAGAAAAGTAAATCATAACAGGCAACCTTCGTTCATGGAGCTTCAGATGATGTGTAATAAGTGATAGGATTGCATTTTTCAGAAGAAATATAACATGGGAGAACGAGGATACAAAACAGATTCAATGAAGAATTCTGAACATGCTTTCGTTGCAAAACTAAGGTGTGGGAATTTAAGCACACAGTTTTCATATTTTGGAAGGAAATTGAGTTACCAGCCCCATATGTCCAATTTCCATAATTGGAGCAAGGGTCATAATCGAGAAGGCATGTCTCAAACCATTCAGCTCCCATACGCCAGTCAATACCCATATCTCGAACAAGGAAGGAACATACTATCTGAAGAAAGAACAGATCATCGTTGTATTCATTACTCGATCCATTTAAGTGAAAATCAAGATTTGATGTGTGCTTTACAAGTGCTAATTTGATATGTTCAGAAGTGATGTAATTAAGTTATATGGCACTCCAAGGACATATACTTTACGAAGGGCTAATTTGATTGCAAGGCTTTCATACTCATTGTGTAGAACAATATCTGCAGAAATCAAACACTTGAAAAAATACCTGCCGTCCCCGATTCGACATGAACCCAGTTGTTGATAATTCTTTCATATTTGCATCTATAAGAGGGTACCTGGAGACTCATAATACTTCAGTATATCATATATGAAACAAACATGTAATGACAAATGAAAGCATTATCTACACACACTCTTGGACTTCAAAGGAACATAAGATCAAATCAAGGACACAATCCTAGAGCTAGAGAGAAAATACCCTGTACGTCCATCTCTCCAGGATTCAAACAAATTTTTGTCTTGATTCCATTTCAACTCCACTTTTCTTGGGCCACCTATAAAAAGAAACTGGCATAAGCGGGAATATGCACTAGGAAAAATGGTAGTAAAATGCAGGAAAACAAGAAAAATCTGAAAATTTTCTGACAACCCTTACCTAAATGAAAAAGAGAATTGCCATATTTGACTGAAAGAAACCTAAAGTAATCCCTCCATATCAATTCAAACAAAACCCTGAAAAGGTAAATGTAGATTAACCAAGAGTAAAAGATTTCCTTTCTAATGGCTAAAATACATCAAAGTTTTGAGTAGAATGGGAGATGTGACGTAAATCATCTCAGTCTAATTCATAAGAGTAGACAATTTGAACCAGAGGCAGATGCTATTCCCTTGTTATCATGCGATCATTAAGATGATACATGGGAAATGAGTAATGATACCGTATTATGGACAAAAAGAAATAGTGAATACCAGTAAGTAGACTGATTTGCTTCCCTTTCCCTCTCATATCTCCTTACCTAAGAGAATAATCCAAGCCTTGAAATATGCAATAGACATCGTCATTAAAGGAAAATGAAAAAAACACCAACCTCTTCATAAATGAGACGAGGTGAAATGCTTCCTGAAGCTAGCCATGGAGAGAATTTGGTAGAGTAGTCAGGTCCTAACATCCCATTCCTTGTTTCCTTATAATTCCGTAGTAAATCCTAAATAGCAGGGTTAAAAAGAAGAATACTTAAGGCAAAACATCTCAAAATGTAGGTGAAATTGTGTAGACCCATAATTAAGAGTCCAGATCAAAAGAGATGCAAATGGCTAAATTCATCAGTAAGAGTATCCATGCCTCGTACAATGTCTGGGCAAAATAAAACAAAGAAAACAGGGAGCAACTTTCACCTTCTTCCAGAAGTACTCATAAATCCTGGACAGAGCTGCGCTCTCACCCCCAACAAACTTCATGCCCTTGGCAACCTGAAGAAAACGAACCATTTGTCAACTTGAAGATTTGATTATATACCTTCTCATAGCGCTATTCCAAAAATATAAACATACACTTAAAGGTTGAAGCCCAAGCTTATCTGGTGAGGGAACACATCCCCAGTCATCCATTCTTGCCGGAGGCCCGAGAAGTGCTGGAAGTCTAACGCAATCTCGGATTGCACATTTAGCTTCGACAGACTGCAATTTGGTGGTCCATCAAAAGAAAAAGCGCCTTATGAGAAACAATTTTAATAATGCAAGAGAATGTAATGAACCTATAAAACTATAAAGAGAATATACGGTACTTTACGAAATTGTGTATAGACATCCGGTAAACTGTTGGTGTCAAATGGAAGGTCGTCTATGTGGTACATGGTGGTGCCCCAAATAAGTTGAAAAGTAGGGCTTCTAGCAGAACTTGGCTTGGCAGACTTCTCTGAGGATGGTGATAGCACCACAGTTTTGAGACCTTTGCTCACCATTTTTTCAACGTACAGTTCCTCACTACAAGTTTCCATTTGAGCATATACCTGAGAAACGTAATAGATAGAATTTAAACATATATGAACAATCCTTCAAACAAACAAAGAAAACTGTTCAAGTTACTCAACTGTGTGGGCACCAAAAGCTTTCGCCAGGGATGGGAGAATTTCTTCAGGCTTCCCATGTTGAATAAGCAAGTTAAGGCCTCGGTTAATTAAGTTCCTTTTCAAGTCGGCCAAGCATTCAACAATAAATCGTGCTCTCAACGCTGCCAGAAAGGAAGGAAATCATGTAACCGTTGAAACACTTGCACTTGCTCCATGTGCAAGCATAAGTTCCAAAACGCTAAAATCTTATTCGTAATCAGTGATTCAATTAATAGCTTAAAATTTTGAAGTTCCCAGAATAATTCATAATCTTATGACTGTATAGCCAAACTCGACGGGCAAGGAACAGACCTCTATAGTTCCCGCCATTACGCTCATCTAATAGTAGTGAGTATTACTATGAAATCTAAACCGAATAGACCTGCTTCATGATCAACTACAACAAGAAACAGAACAAAAAACTCTGTAATTCAGAGCTCAACAAGACAGTCGACGCACAGATTCAAAACAAATTACACGATCATATATCACAACAACAAAGAACAAATTCAGAAACAAACCTCCAGTTTTAGGAAATCCGAAGTAGCAAGTAGAACCAAAAAGTCTCGGATCAACACAATACACCGGCAACACAGCCTCGGAAGAAATCCAGGCCTTATACAGAGCCTCATTGTCCAGCACACGAAGGTCATTTCTGAACCAAACAATGGCAACACCTTTTCCTCTCTTAACACCCGAAGACGAAGGAGACGAATACCGCCGGAACATTTGCTCCGCAATCCGGTCCATCTCCTCCGATTCCAGCCCCGGAACTTGACATGTCGACGACGACCTAGAATCGAGCTTCGAGCTCGAACTCATGATCGAGATTCGACGGCAAAACTGATGGCGAGATGATTTTGCGGCGATTTGGGCCGGTTTCAGAGAGGAAGAATTTGGGAGTGTTTTGAACAATGGAAGAGACGAGAATGAGATTCGGAGAGTGTTCATGGTCTTTTTCTTTTTTCTTTTTCTAATTTTATTTTCTGTTAGAATTTTTGGGAGGAGAAAGATTTAAGCAGCTGATATGCTGACACGTGTACTAAATGTTGCTTGTGACGTGGCGCTATAATAGCCTGTAGAAGGACTTATTTTGGTTGATACGTTTGAATTTGGTCCACGTGACGGCTTAAAGTTTTCCCGCTTAATAGAACGCGGGTAGTTTTCAAAACGACCGTTTTATTAGTTGATACAAACGTCAATTTTCACTGGACAGATCAAAATTAGTAATAAACAATTAAAATGTCAAACCTATGTAATATATAGAGAGTTAATTAGATAATAATTATTATATTTAAACTAAATTTTGGAAAACCAAGTTAATTTTTTAGCTTTATATTAGAGGTCGCCTCTCGTTGAGGCAGATTAATGTAAGATTCACAGTGTTCTTTTCTTTTTATGGAATCCACCTCTTCAAGATGCAAATTCCCTTTTTTTTTTTGTTTAATTGTTATATTTTATTTATTTTACTTGTTTGTTTCGTTTTCGTTTTAAATTTCTGGTTATCATTTTTAATTTATATTTTTCTTTACTTTATCATTTTCAGTTTCTGTTTTATTTATTTTTCATTTTTCATTTTTATAATTTCTGCTTGAATTATATGTTTTTTTATTTTTAATTTATAATTTTGTCATTTTACCTCCTATTTATCTTAATCATAGTTTTTAACATTTATTTTAGTTTTTCTATTTTAACAAATGTATTTTAGTAATATATTTTTTAAAAAATTGCTGAAGCCTATTGCTTCTTTTTTTTTTTTTATCACAATTTTTTGTATTATAACAAATATGAGCCGTTCACTTTCATACCTCAAGACAATAAATAGTCTTAAATCCCGTTTCCGTTTGACTTTTGGTTTTTTGTTTTTGAAAATTATGTTTGTTTTCTCCAATTTATCTATCATGATTTTCAACTTTGTCAATGACACATTTGAATTCCAAGCCAAATTCCAAAAACAAAAACTTTCGAAAACCTTTTTTTTTTTGTTTTCAAAATTTGGCTTGGTTTTTGAAAACATAGAAATAATGTATTAGAAAAACAAAGAAACTTGTATGTGGAAGTATTGTTTATAAGCTTAAGTTTAAAAATCCAAATGGTTATCAAACAGGACCTTAATGGTTGAATTATGCTCTTGCTAAATTCTTAGTCTCATTTTTCAGTGACACTTCGAATAAATTTCTTAGAATATGTCAACTCAAGTATAGTTTAACTTATCAAATGGGCCGTTTAGAAAATTGACAGTTAAAACTACTAAAATTCATATCAAATGAGCCCACGCAACCAAATAAATGAATATCTAGTACATTTTCTAATATATATATATATATATATATATATATAACCTCCAAAGTTCAGAAAGTTCATTACAACAATATAATAAACTACCACTAAAAAGTTCCCTCTCCCAAAAAGAAAAGAGAAGAGACCAAGTGTAATCCAAGATCAAATACTGGCATACAATTAGCACTCCCTGCGTTTTGGACCTACAAGAGTAATAGACAATTGATAATTAGAAGCAACCTTATTGGAGAGTTTTTTAAAGTTCATTATAGAAAGCGAAATGCCGAAGGAAAATTCTTTTGAACAAAAGAAGCAACATAATTTTCTTATATATGGCAATTAAAAGATCATTCTTATACAAACTTGAACTTGTTTTTCTATTGTGAGGATGAAGGAGGTTCCAATACTGCACCAAGCGTTGACAATATTGTGCGGAACGTAGTGAATTAATCAATTGGGCAGTTTTCTCGAAGAATTTAGCTAGCACAAAAGTAAGGATGCTACGTGACTAACGGAGATAAAGATGTGATGTGTCATGCGTCCGAAAAATGAAATGCAAAAACAGATGGATGAGAAAAATACCGCTAGGCCGGCATACGAGCTGCTAATGATGGTACTTCTGACCTTTCAGTATAGTCCATGACCTAAGAATAATATACACATTGAGAATATGCATTATACTACTGATGGAATAAACTTCAAAAAGCATGATGGCGCATTGTTAGTTTTGTATGTTTTGCAGCTATGAGCTATGAGGCTTGAATAAAATCTAGGTGGAGATAAAGAGAGAGGAACATCTTGGCTTAAGTGAGCAAAATTGAAAGTTTGATGGGATCATAGTATTGTAAGTCCAACCTCTTGAATTCATCATTATCGACATATCAGTTTGACCAACTAAACATCTATTCATTAATGTACATGGATATTCCACTTTCCACACCCAACATATCGTTTTGAGATAACGCTGCTTCAGAACCATTTGATGTTACAAGACAGTTGAAATGCAACACAGAAGGCACTAATGATTGGAAGAAAAAAAAATGTTACCTGTAAAGTTGTTCCATAAGAACAAGTAATGCAATTTGATGATTTAAGACCATGGAGGACAGCTTGATCGACAAGTTAGCTCGTTGTCGCAGTTGCTGCCCATGGCCATAAGGTCCACCAATGCAAAATGATAATCTTGAAGCACCCTGCAGAAAAGAAGAAACATAAGAAGACAGTTTGTCATCAAAGAATATCTACAAAAAGCCATGTCCATTCTGGACATACCCCTACTAGAGTTGTTTTCAGAAACAATTGGAGCATGGTGACGGCTTTATCAGGCTAAGAAAACCTAAAATAATCCACATATTGTTTTAGCCATCTGTGCATTTACATCACATAAAATTAGAAAGCAAGAGACTGACATGGAAGTGGAACATGTGGGCTGGTTAAACTGAGAGGTGCCATAAGCAAAACTTTCTATTTCCAGTCCAAACTCCTTAGCAACTAACTTTGAAAATTTAACTATCGTGAATACTGTCCAGTAGTGATGAACTGATGATAATGAAGCAACCAATTTGATTTGAATTGGAGATGGTACACACTGTATTGCCTGCATCTGCCACCAGCTCAGCCATCTGCTCGGAGGATATCTCTTTCCCATTCTCATCCAACATCACAACCTGCAGGTGGATATGAAGAATGGATATAGTAAGCACTAGCACCAGCACTATAAAACATTCTGCAGATCAGTTTTATCCAGGGCTAAAAAGAGAAACAAAGCACATTGCAACCTACATTTCTTTCCTGGAAAAGAAGCACGATGACCCATCTTTCTAAAGTTTCAACAAATCAATTTTCTTTCACATGTTTATCAGACAAAAAGAATGATATAATAAACGAGCACATCCATAATAGCAAAATATGTAATGATTCGAAGAAAGTGAATGTTAAGAGATAAACCCAATCGTCAGGCTTGAGAAGATTCACGACAGCCATGTCTTCATCATCGACCTGAGCCCTGGGATCCCTATAATGCAAAAACGAAACACAGAATGAAAAGCCTTCAATAATATTAGCATCAATCATCAGAGATTGGACGTTGGAACGTGAATCAGAAAATTTACAAGTCAACTCCAACAGTACAATGATCACATACCGCGCATTCCTAGGATTCGACCGCAGTTGAACATCTTCCACGATACAGTAGTTATTAAGCTTTTCAATATACTCATCAACAAGAAGCTGTACGCCACGAGGCCTCTTCTTCCCCACAGTCAACACGCGTATCGGCACCGCTCTCTGTACATATAGCCACCGACAGTTAAAATTCAGCCATCCACAGCCTCAAATCACACTGAAAACTCAATCATCCTCATTCTTCTCTCATAATAGAAACAATACATTAACAAAATGGAATTGCAAAAATCATCGAAACACCAATCCAACGACCGAGTACGGAAAAAGGTAAAAAGAATCACAACGAAGACAAAGATCACAAGAAGCAAACGATGAAGATGCGGAAATTGAAACTAGCGAAACTAATTTGAACGAAAAAGATGAGATAAGTACCACAGATTGACCAGTGTACTTGCAACGTCCACCTGAAAAGTCGAAATCGGAGAAACATTACAAATCGCCGGCCGAAACTTCGACGAACAAAACCTAGGTCAAATGCTAGGGTTTTTTCCCTCTCTTTCTTGTAGAGAAGAAGATGATACCTGGAGAAGAGACGGAAGGAGTTGCGCAGAGAGCAGAAACCATTTATAATAAGCCGATGAGAATTTCAGAAACCCGACGCTTCAGGCTTAAGGCGTGGGAAGTTCAGACGACGACGTGTCAGTTGCCCCCGTGAGAATAAGGGGGATAAAATTTGATTCAATTACAATTTCTTTTATCTTAATTTTAAGGGTAAAATTATAAGATTAATCGAATATATTAAAGGGAAAAATACCTTTTTTGGTCTTGAGTTTTGAATAATAGTTGGTCCCTCCGTTTTTTAAATAGAAATTTTAGTCCTTAAGTTTTGAAAAATTAGTTTAAAAAGTTTTTGAGGTCTCTGGTATTATTATTAACAATTTTTTAAATTAATACTTTTATTTTTTTTTTTAATTTTAAAAAATCAATATAGAAAGATAATGTCTTACAAAAGTTGAAAAAACAATATGAAGAAACTTATAAACTTATTTCAACTCAATGACTAAAAATGTCAATTTTCAAAACTAGAGACATTTTAAACGTATTTCTCAAAACTTGGAGACTAAAATGGTTCATTTTGAAAAATGAGGGACCAAACGCACCTATTTCTCAAAACTCGTGGACCAAAAAAGTATTTTTTTTTTCCTTATATTAAATTTCTATCGACGTCCGACGACATGTCCGTGTTATAACGGGTGAATCGACATTTTCCAAAAAGAAATTGATAAAATATAAATAAAATAACAGTGTAACTAATGTGAAGATAATATTTATAATAAATATTTTAACCTACTTTTAAAATGTACACACTTTTGTTTATTAATTTAGATGTGTTTTTTTATTTATTTTTTTAAATGTTTTTCTAATAAATATCTATCACATCCACATCGACATTTTAACTCTTAATTTACACTATTGTATTTTAGATTTGTGTTTATTTGGTTGTTGGGTTTTACAAATTATCTAACTTGTTCAACTTTCAATTTTGTATGTAATAGATCAATAAAATTTTAAAAATATCTAACAAGTTCTTAAATTTTCAAATATGTGTCTAGTAAATTTCTTGATTTTCAATTTTGTATCTAATAAACCCTTGATATATTCGATATTGGTAAAGCGGGAGCTATGTATGTCCATGGAGCTATTAGATACAAAATTAAAAGTTTACGTTTTTAGTATAAATTAATATTAATTTTATACACAAACGATCAATTGATTTAAATTTTTTTGAATAAGACATTAACTTATTAGACACTAAATTGAAAGTTTATAAATCTATTACCTTAAAATTTAGAGACTAAAATCGTAAATTTACCAATCTTAATTTGGTCCCTATAATTCTAAAATTTCTAATTATCCTTATAATATGAGTTTAGTTAAATTCAATTTTGTGATTTTATTTTTCAAATTGTGTCCATACGTGACTCACATATTTCAAATTCGTAAAAATTAATTAATCAATTAGATATAAAATTGATTTTTATTTCTAACAAGACCTTACATAGTTTTTAATTGTGTCTTCGGTAGGTCTATAAATAGAAAAATGTTAAATAGGTCTTAGCTACAAAATTGAAATTTCAGAGACCTATTCGATACAAAGTCTGAAAGTTTAACTTAGTCTAACACTTTTGTAGACTTATTGGACACAAATTTAAAAGTTCAACAATTTATCAAACACAAATTAAAATGACCGCAAACTAAACTTATAATTCAACCAATATTTTTTAATCAAAAAAAAAAAAAAATCAACCAATATTTAATTATATCATTTTCATTAGTGAATGGGCAAAACTAGCTCATAATAAATTTACGTAAGTGAGTTGGAAAAAGTTCTAGAAAAGTAATTGCATCACTTTGAAAAACCAATTGGGATCCGAAGAAGAATGTACATGTTAATTACCGCTCAGCCATGCGACCGTCAACATCTTAAAAGTTTAGAAAGTTTGAGTTCATCTCTCTTAAATCACTAAATTAAATTGAATTTTTCTAGAATTTTGGCAACACTGCATATCAAACCATGTCATTTTATCTCTACTCAATCATAAAAATTAAATCAAAAAACATTTCACCAATATTTTAAAATTATAATTAATCCAAAACCAAATTTGTAACTTTATCCAAATCTATATATATATTAAACAATACGACGACGTATTAACAGGTGGCAAAAGTTCATTCGCTTGGCGTCCAGAAAGTTCCAAATGTTCTTATAAACGAGGCCGCTTGCTGTTAGCGTTTCTACTAAACTTCTGGAAGAAATCGAGCAGAGTTCGACAGGTTTCGAGAGCCTTCGATCGAATCAGTTCTCAAGGTAAACGATGATACAAGTTCTCATAGATTGTTTCTTTCTTATATGAAGATTTGAATAGTGTTTGATTGTGTTTGATTGTGCATTAAACATTAATAGTAGCAGAATCTGGATTTAACTCCGACCTGAAAATCAAAATTTCCTGATTCTTGATCGATTTCTTATCGATTATTTCGTGCCGCAAAAATCAACTCCGATTTAATTTTTGTGTTGTAAATTAACTCTTCTCGTAGTTAGGTTCCGATAGATCGTAATCAGGAAAGATGTCGGAGTATGAGAATGTTGTGGTGGGGAAGTTGAGGCTGAAGGGGAAGGCCTTAGGCGTGAAAGGAGGCGGAATCAGAAGGAAAAAGAAGCCGAAGAGGCAATTTGACCATGTTTCTCAACCTGTGAGAGAAGACGATCTCTCATCAGGTTAGTTGATGTCTTCTGAATTTCGTGTTGAATTTTGTCTGGAGATAATTGAGTGCTGCTTCATCTCTCGTACAGTTAAATACTAACTTGTTAAGAGTTTGATAAAATCTTGTATTCTAAGTTTTATGTGACGGAGTGATTTGTTGGAAGCTGGAATTTGTTCGAAGAAATGGGTGTGAGATCTTTTAGGAAATGAATTTGAAACTACTTTTTGTTTCTATACTGGTAAAAATTTGTTTGGATGGTTAGTTTTTGGATGTAATTTTTGCTATGTCTACTAATCTTATGGAAAACCGCTGACCCTACCACATTTGGTTGTCGGATAGGTAGCCATTACGGATTGAATCCATTCTCTCTAGGTTCTTTTATTTTTTTACGGTTCATATTGACCACTAGGACTAATCCATGATGATTGCTCTGTCTTATAAATGGGTTCCACCTCAACTTTCAAGTAGATACAGTAAACTTTTATGAAGTTGAAACAAGGATTTAAATCCTATGTTGGTTTCTGTACATTTTTGGGTGGCTCTGTTCTGAAACACTTTAGGCAAATCAAAATGCTTCTAAAATTTCATGTTTGAGTGAGTTTCTTGATTTTTTTTGGCTCTGAATCTTTTTCTTAATCATGTTCTATATATTATGCTTCCACAACAGATTTACCTGTACATGCTGTTTGAAGATAGAGAAATGAAATCCACCTACATTTGATTGAGTGATTATTGGGAAAACCCTCAAAGAACTTAACAAGTTTCAATCCCATTCCATAAACATTATTCCATCCCATTTGGTTAGATAAGATAGTTCAACCATTCAAGTAGTTTGATCTGTTTTGCATTCAATTCATCATCTAATTTCATTTAGCTTATTGGTATCTTTTTCTTTTGGAGATTGTTAGGAAGGAACACCCCTTCATTGGTTGATTGTTCTAAAGAGAATGTAAACGATACCGGTATCGATGGCGACGGTGGCCAAAGGCAGTATGCTGCATACGACGACACGCTAACACCGGCCGAGAGGCGATATCTGCAGCAATGGGAGAAGATTGATGTTCAAAGAATGGCCAAGATGGCCAGAAAATCTCACCGGGATCGGATTCATGAATTCAATCAGTATCTGGCCAATCTGAGTGAGCACCATGATATTCCTAAAGTCGGCCCTGGCTAACTCAGTTTCACTGTCTTCTATTCTTTCTTGTCATTGAATTGTTGTGCTCAATTTCAATGGTTGAATCTTTAAAGTCTAACTTATTGGTCTATTTGAAATGACTGTTCAAGTGGTTAAAAAAGTGTTTTAAAGTGAAAAGGAAAAAACTTGAAAAATCAATTCAAAAGTTGTTTGGGACTGAATTTTTGCTATTATTATTGTTTGATTGAAATTTGTAAAATTTAAAATGTAGTTAGAGAGTAGAATTTTAAAATGAGATTAATGAATGAAGTCTTCGTCAATAATAAAGTATTGATATATTATTATAATTTACTACATGTGTTAATTTTTTTTTAACGTGGAAATGGGAGTTTTGACGTGGTCGGTTGAGATACGCTCATATTGTAATTTTTTGAAGATGGTATTTAATGGTTTATAAAATTTTTGAAGTGTTCCTAAACAATGGTCAACATGGTAAAAAATAGTCAATTAAAATATTTATTTAATTATATTAGAAATGCTAATAAAATCTCACATTGGTTAGAAAGGAGAAAGGTCTATATAATATATAAATAAAGATAATTTAAAGACTTTTTAGGTAAACCAAAAGCAAAATGATGACGATAACAGATAACTTACAAAAGTTTAACGACCTAAGACAATTTCAAAGTTCAATAACCTAATAAAGTTTAGCAAATGTTGAGGAAATTAAATTGTACTAATTTTTTTTTTTCACACATTTTTCTAAAATCTTCTATGTACATTCAATATGTAATTCAATGACCACGAGCAACTACTAGATTTTTTATTTTATTTTTTCCACGAGAAATGAAACGAAAATATTACTTTTGTTACTTGTATTTTAAGTTTTAGTAAGATTTTATTTTTAGACAAGATTATTATGTTTTTCGTCTGAAAGGTTTTAGGCAAATGGAATAGCAAGTATCCATTTCAATATGGCCAATCCTCTCCATTTTATTTATAAGCCGATAGTTAAATTTTACTCACTAAATTAGATATATGAATAAAAATGAATTTCATCCTTAAAATTTACCTTTACTTCTAATTTGATCCATAAATTTTTTAAGACTAATTTTAACCCAAAATTTAACAAAGTTCTAGGTTGAGTTTTTACTCGAAAAACTTAGAGATTAGAAATTCATGAAAAAAATAACACGATTCATTTTATTATCACGATGCGAATAAACTATAGATTCAACTCAACTGTACATCTTACTATAAAATTTTGAGAAAAAAAAGAGATAATCTTCCATTCACTTCTTCATCGTGAAAAATTAAATCTACAATTTAATAAAACTTAAAAGCACTAAATCTTATTTAAAAAAAAAATAAATAAAAGCACTAAATCTAAACATTAGATATTAAAACTACGTCCTAAAAAAAAACGAAAAAAAAGATATTAAAACTACATTTTAACCATTTTTTTGATCTAGGAAGTTCTACATTTATCTTTGTGCTAGATACAAGATAATTTAAAAAAAAAAAAAAAAAAAAAAAAAAAAATCTGCAGCTAAATCTACAAATTCAAGCTAAAACCCTGAAGAATAGCCAATTAGTTTTCAAAATATAACTGGAAAAGAAACAGATTCAGAGTCATAAGTGCTCAACAGCCATGGAATTCCACATGATTTCCTCATCTTCATCGCCATATCCAGATTCCAAGCAATCGAAATCAACAATTTTCCCGGAAAAGAAAATTTCAGTTACAATTTTCCCGCAAAACAAACGAAAATGCAAAATCAATCCTCTTACCTTTCACCTGCTATAAAAATCCTCTTCCATCTCCATTGCAACTCAACAAGCTCGCCGGTCTCGGATTTGGAGTGGGTCGCATTGCAAAAAAAATTCAGAAAAAAAACCATTCATAGAATAACAATGGATTCCAGAGCCATCTCCGCTGCCCTACTTGTCAATTTCCTCCTCTTCTCCGCCGCCTCCGCCTTCAATATCACAGAGCTCCTCAGCCAGCATCCCGATTTCACTAATTTCAACGATTTCCTCACACAAACAAAAGTCGCCGATCAAATCAACAGCCGCGCCACCATCACCGTCCTCGCCCTAGACAACGGCGCCGTTTCTGGCCTCTCCGGCAAGCCATTGGACCTCATGAAGAGGATCTTGAGCGTTCACGTCATTCTCGATTACTACGATGTTCAGAAGCTTGGAAAATTGTCCTCTGATAACACTACCGTTCTCACCACTCTGTTTCAGGCCAGCGGCACCGCAGTGAATCAGCAAGGATTCCTCAAGGTTAAGCTGATTAACGAAGGCGAGGTAGCGTTCGGATCCGCTGTGAACGGAGCACAGGCCGATTCGAAACTGGTGAAATCCGTCGCCTCTCAACCGTACAATATCTCTATTCTTCAGGTCACTTCTCTGATCCAGGTCCCTGGAATCGATGCCAAGCCAGCCAACACCACTCCAACACCACCACCGAAGTCGTCTTCTCCGGTCGCATCTCCTAAGGAGGCACCGGCTCCTTCCGCTGAGACTCCGTCAGAGGCTGATGCTCCGGCCGCCGAGTCACCGAAGGCCGTTGCCGATTCGCCGGTGAACTCTCCGCCGAAGCCCGCTGCCGATTCACCGAATGCGGCCGATAACGACAGCGGTGCTGATGCGGCGGCTGCACCAGGACCAAGCGGTACTGCTTCCGACGCCTCACGCGGTGGTTTCGTCGGAGCTGCGGCGGTTGTAGCTGTGATCTCGTCGTTGCTGGCTATCTGAGCTCCCAAAACCATTGCGGTTCATGCTTTGAAGATCGAAAATTATGAAATATGTAATTCGCTCCATTGCACCACAATGAGCGAAAAAATAAATCCTTAATTTTCCAATGAAATTTTCATGAGATTGTTCTACAAATATAACTCTTCTTCCATTATTCTCAAACAACAACAACAATAATAATAATAACAATAATGATAATAAAATAAAACATAGTTTTAAAATAACAATAAAACTCTTCCCCCAATTTTAAAACGAATTAAAAAAAAAAACAAAGAAACCAAAATGAGCCTTTAATTTATATCACTTGTTTATCACTCTTTATCATTAATAAAGTATATAATTGATATAAATTTTTGGTACGATTAAAATTGCGTCTAATATAAAATATATATGATTCACTCAAAAAATAAAATCAAATATATATGCAACTCTAAACCATAGCATGACTTAGTTTTCATATGTTTGGATTAAAATACTCTAAAAGAAGAATAATAAAGGATGTGTGAAATCTTGATTTCAAAATTTCTTTATTGACATTTATTTATTACGATAAAAATCAAAAGTTATTTTTATTGCCATAACATAGCTCAATTGACATCAAAATTAAATGATCAAGAGTTTATGATATGTTTGATAATCAATTGGTTTTTTAGAATTAGACTTTTAGATACTACTCTAAGTTCCTTTGTGAAAAAACCCAAAAGTTTTGAAAAAAAAAAAAAAAAGTAGAAAATATTTTTCGTTTTTTGGAATTTGGTTAATAATAATTAAAATGTTTTTGAAATTTTGGTAAACAAATTGTAAGGAAACAAACACAAATTTCAAAAACCAAAAATCAAATGTCTTACCCTCAATGTTTATTTTAAAACCAAGGTTATATAAACTTTTTTTTTTTTATTATTATTATTATTATTATTTTTTATGTTAAAGTTTTAAGCCCTTGCAAGTTCTTAAAAACATTTTAACTAATTCTAAAAAAATGTATATTTTGTTCGAGAAAAAAGTTTAAATTTACAACCTTGAAATTCGCTAGTTGAATCATAGTTAATCTCAAACTATTATAATTAAATGATTTAGACTCTCTATTGATATATAATATATGTCGGTCTTTCTAAATAAGTAGAGAAGTGTTGGCTACGTACTTGATTTCAACATTTTCCTCTAATAATGTTTTTATCCCTCTAAGTCAGAATTATGCATTAAAAATTTTAAAATAAAACTTTAAGAGTTTAATTGATTCAATTGACAAATTTTAGGATATAAATTGATTTTTCTCTATTTTTATTTATTTTACAATTGATGTAATTACATAGAATTGAACATGCGACATTGGGCTTCAATGGGCTCCGGCGGCCTACAACGTTAACTTTCCAGCCTGCCCAAGCCCATTCCCTCTCTCTAGGCCCATAACCAATTCAAATCTAGTCAAATACACGTCCGCAGTCATATATTTTTATTTTTCCATATTGCACCTATTTTGTTTTTAATTAGATTTATATTAATTTATAAGTTCATTTATTTACAAATATGTGATCTTCAAGCATGTTTTCGATAATTCATGAGAATATTTTAGATGCAAATACTTAACTATGTCATATTTTTAATTTATCAATTCAAACATAGTTCAATTGGTCAAAATATACATCTCCGACCAAGAGGTAAAATGTTCTTAAACTGAAAAAAATGTCATATTTTGAATTTAGGTCCCGACTATTTAGTTTTTGAAAATCGTGCTTACTTTGTCACCATTTATTTACAATGACTATCATCTTTCTAAGGAAATTTGAATTTTTAGCCAGTTTCTAAAAACAAAAACAAAAACAAAAATTTTAAAACTACTTTTTTTAGTTTTAAAAAATTGGCTTAGTTTTTTTAAAAAAAAAAAATTGTAAAAAATAAATAACAAAACAAAGAAACTCATACGTGGAAATAATGCTTATAAGCTTAATTTTAGAAAACCAAATGATTATCAATTTTTTTTTTCTAACAATGTGATGGAAAATTCAAACCATAAACCTTTTGGTCATTAATTCAAATTTTATATCAGTTGAGCTATTCTCATGTGAATGATTATCAAATTGTTCCCAACATCGCTTTCAACATAAATTTAGTTGGAAATCCATAGTGGATAATGTCAAACAATTTTTTTTTAAAAAAAATAAAAATCAATATAGTGGATAATGTTAACAAAACATTTGTTTAAAAAAAATTAAAAAGAATAACAATAATGAACAAAAAAGCAAATGGAATTTGGCACCACAAAGGAAAAAAAAAAAAAACATGTGGGATTAAATTGTTTTTCATATTGATGGATAAATTGGATTGGTCAAATTCATTGGGATTCCATAGCATACATAAAGAGGAACAAAGTAGAAACAAGAAGACCAAAGCCCCTCGTGGGCATGGAATTTTGGATGTCTAAAGCCACACACTCAAAATATACTCATTTCTCCCATTTCTAAATACACCCCATCACTCTAAAGACACATCCTTTATTTTATTCTTCTCCTCATTCTTCTAAAGTTATATATTCTTCTTATATTATATAATTTATATTGTTATTTAAATTACTGATATCTATCCAAAACTTTTCGGTCGACTGTAGATAGAAAATGTCCACTCTGAAATAAAGTATCATTTGATAACCATTTGGTTATTGAAAATTGTACCTGTTTTTTCTCACAATTTCCTTATAATGGTTTTCATCTTTCTTAAAAAAAATATTTGAATTAATTATTAGTTAATTTTTAAAAATTTAAATATATTTAAAAAAAAAACTCTCGATGTAATATTTTTTTAACCTTTTTGGTCGAGGACACATGTCAATTACCGCTAAGCTATATTTACTTTGGCACGCTTAAAAGTTTTATTGATGTAATATCGTCGCCTAGATTAAATTATTTTAATGGTCTAAAAGTGTGGTTTGATTTGATATCTATAATGATATATAAAGGGATATAGCAATACAACTAGTATTTATACATGAAGTATTATGTTTATTAGTTTTTGTTTGAACAATATTTGGCTGGGATCTTCCTACATACTCCATTAAAATCTTAACTACCAAGAAAGATAAAAGTAGAAAATGAGGAAAAAAAATTATTTCTCCTTGTTGTCAACATTTTAACGGTGGTATATAGGAATATCGTTACAGTTTTTTCCATATCTTGTTCCTGCATTTTCAAACACACCCTACAATCTTGGAATTTAGCTCATATTATTAATTTCATGTAAATAACAAAGGGTTTGGAGAAAATGAGTTCAAATCATGGTGACCACCTATCTAAAATTTGATATCCTATAAGATACTTTGACAAATGACAATCAAATGTAAGAGAGTCAGACGGTTATCTCGTAAGAATATAGTCCAAATGCGTGCAACTGTCTCAATATATTAAAGGCATAAATTACTTATTGATGGGTCAGAGAGTCCATCACAAGTCAAAGTTGGAGGCAAAACGTACTTAGAAGACGTACAATAAAGAACCAATGCAATTAAGACGAAAGAAAAAGGAAAAGGAATAAGTTCTCGTGCTTCCCTTCCCATTTCAAATAGAGACGGTTCACACTCTCAAGGGAATAGAGGACTTTTTTTTTTTTTTTTTCTTTCAAATTTGACACAAAATTAAAAGAGGCAAATGATGAAGACCTAAGTTAAAAGAGAGAATCAAAGAAAAATAGGAATGAAATGGACATAAAAAGAAGATATAGATTAGTGTGGGGTAGAGGTTCCTTCAAGTTATACCCTAATATTGATCAATGTGTGCATGCATGCTGCAGGGACCATAGGCCCATGTGATGCCATGTGGGTAACATCTCATTTCCTATCCTTCAAAATCTTCTTCTATCAAAAGTTGCATTTCATCACATTTTTTATATTATAAAATTCACAATCATTATCATAAAATATATATACCTACAATGCAAGGATAATACTATACAATATATCCAATAAAATTTTTTGATTGAAAGTTTATCGATAAATATATAAAAGAAAAGTTGTCTGACCTAAACATAATTTAATTGATTAAGACATTGTACATTCGACCAAAAGATCAAAGATTCAAATCTTTATCTTATATGTTGTTGAACTAAAAAAAAGTTGAAACAAGTACCTTGGTCTTTGAAATTATTTATAATTGTCTTTGAAATCCTTAGGTTAAAATGTCATTTCGGTCCACGTTCTTTGATTTTTTTTTTTTTTTAATTATAGTCCTTATACTTTCGAATGCCCAATTTTAGTCCATGTACTTTCAATAAAACTTAAAGTTGGCCCATACTGTAAATTTAAAGTTAATTTTTATCAAATTTGATTAAATAATAATAATAATACTTTTTATACAAAAAAAAAAAAAAACAATGTGAACATATTTTTAAAATTTATAGAATGAGTTTATTGAAAGTTTAACAATAAACTCTCATCATAGGGACTAATTTTAAGTTCTATTGTAAGTACACAGACAAAAATTGGACATTTGAAAATACATAAACTAAAATGAAACGAAACTCAAAATCCAGGAAAATAATAGTATTTTAACCTAATCTTTAAGCAAAATTTAGAAACTAAAATTACAAAATACTTAAAAAAAAAATTGGAACCATGACAAAATAAAAGTTTATAATGATGAGAAGAAGTACATTTAGGGTTGAATTATGGATGGGAAAGAAAAGACTAAGAGATATAATGGTTGGCAGTTTTGGAGGCACTGAAAAGCAAATGGTTTGTTGGGAAGAACCAATCATAAGACACATGATTATTTAAAACCCTTTCTTTTCTGCTCCTTTTCCACTTAACAAATGGATTCCCAACAGTTTTTTACATGTTTAAACATGCACTTTAATTGCCTTTTTGGATTTTTATTCCAAATTTTTTTAGTGGTTACATTTTTTTTTTTTATATATAATTTAAGATTGATATTCAAAAGTGGTTGCTTGTTTCTTCATAAAGGGTATAAATTAATTTTTTATGTTCTTATTTGGTAATCATATATATATATATATTTTTATGTGTAGATTTATATTTTATTGAGGATGGGAAATAGTATCCAAAATTGAAAAATAAATGCTTCTGTTTGGTTATGATTTTGTTCTTATTTCTCTATATTTTTTAGAATTGTGCTTGTTTAACCAACCATAACTTTTCTGAAAAAAAAAAAAAACAAAAACAAAAAATTGGATAACAACAAATTTGTTGGTAATTTCATTTTCATTTTTAAAATTGATTTTTAAATTTAGAACAAACTTTAAAAATTCAAAATTAAAATAGGATTTTAAAAACATTTTGGGTTACAAAATAAAGAAAGTTGTTTGTTAAAAAAAATATTTGCTGGAAGTGTCCCTTTCCTAAATTTATTTATATCTTAGAAGTTTAGTTAACATTTTGAAATGATTTTAAAAAATAAACGGTAAATATAAAAAATGGAAAAAAAAACTTAAAAGAAATTATCATTTTTTAACCTTTTTTTTCACCTTCAATAATATGGAGAAATTATTAGGTGCTCCCAATACAATGAGACGGATAGTTTTGCACTCTTAGATGTAAGAGAGAGAAATTGTAAAAGTACATTGCTTTTGTATTCAACAGTTATTAGAAGTAGACAAATTTGAAAATGTACATTAGACGGTTTTAAAGAGAGTCTCGTTGCACTAAAAGCATCTAATAATTTGCCAATAATAAAGGGGTGAGAATTCAAACATTTAATCCGTTTTGGATAAAGGTATATAATACCTTAACTGGTTGAGTTATATTTTAATTTTTTTTCTAGCTCAATAATATGAGGTGGGAGTTCGAACGTCCTTACCTAGCTAATTGAGTTATATTTTAGTTGGGTAGTTATCTAAAGTTCTAAACTCTCTTATGTAGTCATTTTAAATATGAAAATTATAAAATTATTTTTTAATTATAAAATTATGTATTTTATTTAAATTCTAATTTTTTTGTACGAACTCTCATTGATTGACATAAGTATTTATATTATGTTGGATGATAGGCACACAAATGTACTTTTTAGACAATGAGACATCCAAACAAAAGTAGTTTTCTTTTTTGTTTCAACCTTGTTTCCCAATTTTAATAGTTCTATTTCTAAACTATATTTAAATATTGTTTACTAACAACCAAACCAGTTTGAATATAGTTTATATATATATTAAAAAAACCCATTTAATCTTTTCAAAAAATAGAAGACCAACGATAATCTTAGTGACAGAAAAAAAAAGATATGCTAAATAAAAATAAGTTTTTGTGATAGTCTTTTTTTTTTTAAAAAAAAAAAAAAAAAGAAGTTTAGTCGATTGAAATTATAATTTATTTGTGTAGTATGATGAAAGAGACAAATATCCATTTCTTCAACCATGAGACATCCAAAACAAGGTGTTTTTCTTTTGTTTAAACATTGTCGTCAAATTCAATTTTTTTTTTAATTATGAATTTTGTAATAATTTTTTTGACTACAGAAAAAGCGAGTTTTTTTTTTTTTTTTAATTTTTTTTTATTATTTTAAATTTACCTTCAAAATTTTTATTTGTTTAACAATTAATATTTAATTTAAAAATTAAGGAAACTTCTTTTTAAGTACATCAACATTTGGGAGTGGGGGATTCGAATCTCTAACCTCTTGAGATCGAGAGTACATGTTAATTACTGCTGAAGTTATGCCCACTTTGGAAAAAAAAAATAATTAAGGGACTATCAAAGAGAAAAACCTCAAAATTTTAATTTTATACATAACAACTTTCTCCTTTGCTCTACCATTGCCTTTGGCATTGGGTTAAAATAGTAGGTATTTTGTAAATTACTTGATAGGATTTTCTTATTAATCCCTTTAAACCATGGTTAACGTTTTATGCAAAAAAGTAATTGATAAATCTAAAAAATAAATATCAGTATATAAATACAAAATACTTCTATTGTTTAAAAAAAAATCATCTCAAACCCATTTCAAAAAGATCAAATATCACAATCTATCACATTTCATCTTCTAAATTTAATGCCCATTTATAATAATTACAATTAATATTGGTATAGCTCAACAATTAAGACCTAGTGACCTTCTCTTAGAGTTCATAAGTTTGAATCATTCACCCACATGTATCATATGATGTAATTTGTAACAAAAAAAAAAAAGGTTAGATTATAAGTTTAGTTCCCGAACTTTCACGTATAAGTCTATTTACTTTAAAAAGCGTTTTTAATTGATAGATCCCTAAAACTTTCAATTTCATGTCTAACAAGACTTTACCATATTAAAAATATTTAAAAATTAACGGATCTATGTGATATAAAATTTAGGGAAAAATACACTTTTGGTCCCTGAGGTTTGATTTAGGTTTCGTTTTGGTCCCTGAGTTTTCAAACTCAACATTTTAGTCCCTGAGGTTTGCATTTAGTAGCATTTTGGTCCCTCCATCTATTTTTCCGTTAAAATTTAACGGATTGCTGACGTGGATGTATTTTTTTTATTAAAAATATTGTTTTTTAATTTTTAAAATTAAAAATATATTAATTTAATAAAAGTAAAATTATTTTATATTATTTTGGTTATTTCTTTCCTCTTCTCACCCCTTCCCATCTTCATCTCCATTCTTCTTCAATAACAAAGGCTGCCAGCCACAAGCTGCCGGCGACCGCCGGTCGCCGGCGAGCGGCGGTGCCGGAAACTTTTTTTTTTTAAATAAATAAACGAAACTGAGGTCGCAAACCAGATCTCTCTCACTTGCAAACTGAGGTCGTCATCTTCACGTTTTCCGTCGCAAAACTCGATCTTTCTCGCTCGCAAACCACCGGTCGTGGATCTGAAACGAGGACCAACAACCCTTCAGATCTTGAACACCCATCGACGGCAGCGCCGGCCGCACTCAAGTCGCAGCCTTCCAGACGCAGATCTGAAGCAGCCATCGACGGATCTAGATCTGAGCTGCTCGCCACTCCTCGCAGCCAGTCGATCCCGTCGCAGCCGCCGCCTCGTACGCTCACTTCATTCATCGCCCCCGCCAGTCGATCCCGTCGTAGCCGCCGCCTCGCACGCTCGCTCCGTTCCTCGTCGCCGCGCAGTCGATCGTTTGGCCTCCCCATCGGTCGATCTGCCCATTTTGTTTCTCTATTTTTTTTTGAAAGGCTGGAACGAGTTCTACATCTGAGTTTTAGTTTCTTCAATTTTTTTTTTCTTTTAATGAAAAACAGAAAGAAAAGAGGGAAGAAGAGGGAGAAGAAAAAAAAACTATTTGCTCTTGCAGCTGAATGCATGATTTGCTGTTGCAGCACTTGTTGATCATTGTTGGAGATTCTTAATGGATAGGATTTGAGTTTTTAGCAAGTTCTGCATTCTGTTTTTGCAGAAATTTTGTGCTGAAGTGGGTGAGTTTTATGGTTTAATTGTTGGTCCGGTAAAAATTAGAGGTTCTGGTCGGCTGTGATTCTGATCTTAAAGTCGTCTCTGAGGGGTTTTAGAATGATGGCATTGTTTCAACCTCAGAATGAGAATTCAGGTTCTTCACTTCTATGCCATGGCCTATGGGCACTGGTCTCTGAGATTTTTCCAGCGAAGTCGGTTTATTATTTAAAAAAAAAAACTGAAGGAGGGAAAAAGAGAGTGAGAAGAGAAGGAAAAAAAAAAAAAAGTTACCGTCGCGCGGCGGCCACCGGCGAGCGGTGGTCGCCGGTCTCCGGCCGCCGGCAATGGATGGAATATCGTTGAAGAAGAAGAAACAATAGAAGGAGGGGAGGAAGAAGAAGGTGGAAGAGAGGAGAGAAATAAAAAGAAATAAAATAAATTAAAAATAATAATATTTTTATTATTTTAATATATTTTTATTTAAAAATTTTACAAATTATTATTTTTTAATTAAAATAATAGTGCCACGTCAGCAGCCGGTTAGATTTAACGGTAAAATGGATGGCAGGGACCAAATTGCTCCTTATCTCAAACCTCAGGGACTAAATTGTTGAGTTTGAAAACTCAGGGACCAAAATGAAACCTAACTCAAACCTTAGGGACTAAAAGTGTATTTTTCCCTAAAATTTAACTTTATATCTAATAAGACTCTAACCTTCCAACTCTGTGTGTTTAGTAGGTCTATGAATTTTAAAGAACGCTAATAGGTCAAAACCTAATAGACACAAAAACGAAAATTCAACAACCTATTTGACACAAAATAAAGTTCTAGAACTTAATTATACACTTTTAAAACTAACCAAATAGATACAAATTGGAAAATTCAAAGATCAATTAGACATTTTTTAAAATTCATATACTACATAAACTCAAACGGACTGAACTCGTACTAAAAAAAAAAAAAAAAAAACTCTAAGCTCACTTTATAAGAGTTGAACTTCATAGCTCCAAACTATAAAACGCACACAATACCCACAACCCTAAGTAAAAATTAGAAAAACCAACTCGAGCATAACTAAACTAGTTAAGATATTATAATCTCTATGAAAAAGTCAGTTGTTTGAATCTCACACTCTCGGACTCACACGGAAAAACAAATATAACGCTAAAATAAAAAGGAATGATGAGGATAGGGAGAAATGGATATGAACAGTGGATAATAATAAATAGAGAAAAAGAAAAAGAAGCGAAAGGAAAGCATATAGAATAAAAAAAAAAAATGGGAAGAAAATTAAAGGAAAAAAAAAAAAGTAATTGAGTAATAAAAAGAAGAGAAATCCAATGATGAGAAGGCAACAAGAAATGGGAAAGGGAAGTCAGTTTCAGTCACATAACCCACCAACATCTTAGCAACCTTAGACTCATCATAGCCCACTTCCCATCACTCCCACTCCCTTCACGTGGACATCTCGTGATCTATTTTGGGACCAAATTCCTTTTTCTTTTTCTCTCTCTCTTTTTTTAATCCATTCTATTTTTATATATTTATATATTTTTATTTATTATATATTCAATTCAATTCTTACCTCATCATAGATTCTAAACTCTTTGTTTTGTTTTATTTCCAAATCGCACTTTTTTTTTTTTTTTTTAAATATAATGAATTTAATAAGGTGTTTGATTATTTCACTTTGAAAATTTTGGTTGGTTGTTGATAATTTTCCAATATTTTTTTTCTTTAATCTTGTGTTTATTTACTAACCCTTTTTCTCTCTCTCAATGTTCTCTAACCTTTTTAAAATCATAACCAAATTAAAAAAAAAAGTGAATTTCAAAGAATTATTAAAAAAAATAATAACGCAATAATCCAAATATATAAATAAGAAATAAAAGATAAATAAATAAAGCCTAAGTAGAGTTACAACTAAGTGCATTTTGAAATGGTTAAAATCACTTTTGTCAGGTTCAAAATCACTCCAAAACATACTTTAATTATTTAAAATCAGTTTCATTGTTGATTTTATACTTTTAAACGCAATTTTGTATCATCAAAATTGATTTTGAATTATTAAAAACTTGTTTTTGAAGTAATTTTGAACATGATTTTAATCATTTCAAAATTACTCTCAAACATGCACTAGACTAGTTAAACAAGTTATTATTAAACATCAAAATTTCAAATCCTTATTTTTAATTGATAAGGAAACCACCCTACAAAAATAGTTTTTAAAAAACCCATTTGAAGACCTAAATAAACAAATTATTAAAAAAAAAAAAAACAAAATTCTTCATCCAAATTGGAAAAAAAGAACATTCAAATTCAAATCACCTAAATAAGAAAGGTAGTATTTCAAAGAGAAATTCAATGAAAAAAAAAAAAAAAAAGCATCTAAATATACCCTTGCAATCCAAAAGGGGGTAAGAAGGCAAGTAGTGGGTCCCACAATCCCAATCCCTAAGATTCCAAGTCCACCCTTTCCATTTGGAATCCAAATCCCATCTCTCTCTCCTCCATCTTTTCCCCTATAAATAAACCCCTCAATCAAATCCCTCCAAAACCCATAACTCAAAAATCACATTCCATTTCCATTCCAAAACAAACAAACAGATTTCCATTTCCATCAAAAAAAAAAAAAAAAAAAAAAAAGAAAAAAAAAAAAACTAACCGTCCGATCCTTCTCTCGATCGCGAAAAATGTCAGGCGTTTGGGTTTTCCGATCCAACGGCGTGATGCGCCTCGTCGAAAACGCCCAGGCCGGAGCCGACTACTCCTCCGACGGCCAGCAGCACCACCACCACGGCGGAGGCGGAAGGAAGAAGGTTCTGGTTCATCTTCCGTCCGGGCAGGCGGTTTCTTCGTACGGATTCCTTCAGAAGATTCTGGAAGGTTTGGGGTGGGAGCGATATTACGAAGGCGATCCGGATTTCTTCCAATTTCACAAGCGATCTTCCATTGATCTGATCTCTCTGCCAATGGACTTCTCGAAATTCAACTCCATTTACATGTACGATCTCGTCGTCAAAAACCCTAACGTCTTCCACGTTCGAGAACCCTAATTTTTCACTTTCATTCTTCTCCTCTTCTTTTGATTCTTCTCTGCCTCTCTCTCTCTCTCTCTCTCTCTCTCTCTCTCTCTTCGTATATTAATTTTAAATTTTCATTTTCTTTCCGTGTGTTGTTATTGTAATTTTCAATCTGTGTGTATAATGCAGTTTAATTTCTGGAGTTTTCTCTTCATAGGAATCAAAGTTATTTAATAAATTTATCCTCATTTTTCTATCTTGTTTTAATTTAATTTCTTTCATTGTCGACAGTTGAGATTCAAATCTTGTTACGTTGTCATTTTAGTTTATCTGGTTTGGAGACAGTTAGAATTTACTCTGTTTTTAAAATAGACGAATTTCTAATTTTAAAATTATAGAGACTAAATTTTAACTTTTTTTTTTCTTCTAAACTATAAGAATTATATTTGTAATTTGACCTGCATATATATATAACTTTTTAGTTTAGGATATAAAAACTCAATCAGTTATACTCGAGTTGACTTTAGATCCCATTTTATTTCATGGATAATGATATAATTTTGATATTTTTATTAATATTCTTTAGTGTTTGACATTTTTAGTATTTCTTCTTTTATAATATTTAAGTTAATTGAACACAATTTAATGAATTAATGCATTAAAAATTCTATTTTCAATCCAGAGATAAGAGATTTGAATTTCAAAAAACGGAATCAGTGGAATTTTGTGTCCATAGGAATGAAAATGATTTGATAAATTTATGTATTTTTCTTTACAATTTTTAATTTTGATGATTTGGAAATTGATATGATTTTGAGGCTTTTGTTTGATGTGATTTAATGGTTTGACAAATGGAGTTCTCCGTCTCATTACGTGTACGGCGCATGCGTATGCAGCTAAATTTCACGGACAGGGATATTTCTTTTTATTTTTATTATTTTTTTTTGGTATTTTCTTTTCTTCTCTCTTTCTTTCTTTTAAAAAGTCCAAATTTTGCCCACTTATTTTACAAGATGATTGAAATAAAAGATAGAAGTGTTGCCCATTGGCATATCTGCAATATTCAAATTGGCCTTTTTTTTTAATTGTTTTGACATTTTTTTTCTATTAAAAAAAATCAAGTTGTTTTTTTATATTAATATTTTATTGTCCACCTCAATTAATTTTAGATTTTTCGAATTTAGTCCAAAGTGTAGTCATATAATATATAGATATATGTTTTATTTATTTATATTTAAAAATTTTGTCATGGGTAGGTTTCTTTTTCCATTGAATATTAAAGGTATGCCATATCTTTTTTAGTGAATGAAAATTATGATAGTTGCAATTAATGAAATTTACTGTATTTAAATCATAAATTAATAGGTTGGCTCAATAACTAATAATTAACTAGCATGAGCTTGTAGTACTATCCTAGAATATTAAAAAATTACTGATATACTTTGATTGTGAAATCAATTTTTACCATTCTACCAGTAAAATAAATTTAGAAAAAATCACATTGTACTAAAAAAAAATCAAATATAGTAAATATAATGGTAACCATAGAAACTTTTCTTAAAAAATTTAATTTTGTTTGGCTAAAATTTCGAAGAGTGCAAGATAAAAAGTGCTTTCGACTAATTAAAAGCAATATTTCTCAAAATTTTCAATTATTAACAATATTTTTGTCGAAGAATTCGAACATTTGATCTCTTGATTAAAGATGTATATTAATTACTACTGAAATATACTCGGTAGGATCAAACCTTATACCATAAATTAACTATTTACTCAGTAAAAAAAAAAAAAAACTTTTATAAGAACTTATAAAAGAAGTACTTAATCCACTTTCTTCCGGAAGTACTTATTATTGATGGAAACTGGTTTGTATGATACGATGTAACCAAAAAAGAAAGAGAAAAAAAGCGATGCTGAGCTGTGAGGTCCCGGGAGGGAGAAAGGGGGGCACGGGGGTTTCACGTGAGGGGCCAAGGGCAGGCTGCCACGTGGACGACGGGCCGACGTGAATTTGAAAACCTTTTTTAGGGACGAAGCCTGAGGAGCACGTGAAGGATATCGATCCCATTTATTTATATCCAAATTCCAAAATAAAGAAAAATAACAACTTGATGTAAAAGGAAGGGTCCTTTTCCAAATCCAGAACAGAAATGTTTTTTTCTTTTTTTTGAAAAAAAAAAAAGAAACTAAATTTCAAAATTTGTAAGTATTGAGTGGGGAACATACACATGTATATATTTACTTTAGAAGTGTTTTTTGGTTCACGGGTTGGGAAATTTTTCATTTAGATAACATAGTCAAAAAGTTATGCTGTGTCCATGTGAAGAAAATGAGTTTTCGAAGGTGTCAATTTGCTTGGCTCGTATTTATTTGTTGAATGTAATTTCAATATTTTTCTTTGAAATAGATAGGTGAGAATAGAAAGTTTCAACCACAGACCTTCATTATTAGTATAAGTTAATTGAACTATACTCGTGTTCTCAAAATAATTGAACTTAAATGAATAAATAATTCAAATTTTAACAAAATAAGTATAAGTTTATAGTGTTAATCTAAACGTAACTCAATTAGTTAAGATATATTTATTTTATGAAAAAGTCAAAATTCAGATCTTCAACCTTCCTTCTCAATAATAATAGAGAAAGTATTTTTTTTTCTTATGAATTCAATAATATGGAATTGGAAAATTTGAATTCATGACCTCTTGATCATAAACACATATTTTATGCTAATTAAAGTAGAATAAGTTTTCTATTAGTCAAAAGCTCGAATCTCTTCTTGTTCACTCCCTTCTTTTTCCAAAAAAGGGAAAATAGAAAATGGAATTTTTGGCCCTAAAGTGTACCCTTTGTTTACCCTACCAAAGGGAGAGGGAAAACACTACAAGACCTAAAAGTCAAAAGACATCTTTATTATTGTAAGAACTTTTCAACCTAATAATTCAAGGAGTATTTCAAACTTCAAAAATGTATTCAAGTGATAGCATTGAAATTTTGTATATAAAATTTTAAGTCTTAAAACTTTTTATTCATTCAAATTAGAATCTCTTCCTTTCATTTAACTTTTGGTCGATCAATCAGAAGGTTTATACACACACCATCTAATTCATCAACAATCAATTTTTCATTTCCCAAAACCCTAAACACTAAAATCAACATTGGTGTATTGATTGTGATACCCATTGGTGGCCTTTTCATTTCACCCCTAAAAAAAAGCTGATCTTACTTTGGAATTTGGACAAGCAAGCTTCTCAAAATACATATACATTGAACTTTTTGAGGTAGAAAGCAAGGAAGGAATTTAGATCTGTTTCAAGCAACTAGTATGTGTCCAATCACATCTAAACCATAGTGAAATTAAATACTATAAAAGAAAAACCTATAAAACTATCAATCCTATGCAGCAGATTTGAAATGAAACTCATCTATGGTGGAATATATCAAACCTTCATCTTCAAGAGACCTTATGGAGTTCCTGAAAAAAAAAATTAACATAACAATGGTACAAGTTAATTAAATTCTATATTAACCACACAGGAAGAGGATGGATTCATAGAAAGGGAAGGAGGGAGAGGAAGCATACAGTATTTTCTCCAAAGGAATTTTCAGTTGTTGGGCAAGTTCATCTCTATGTATTCCTCTTTCTTTTGCACTGTAAAAATGAGTCAGAAGTTAGGTTAAAAAGAAACAATTTTTTTTTTTATAAAGAAACCTAATACAATGAACCAGTTTTTTTTTTCTTATACCAAAATTTCGGTAGTTTAATTTTATGTCAACTTCAGCTAATGAATGTACCAATTGTTTGACATTAGTATAGTTTTGTTTTTTTAACTTCCTCCTCATCATTATGCCAACTTATGGCATTTGTCATACCAATAATCAAAATGACTTATGACCAAAAGTCAACCAATATCTTTTTGTTTCTATTACCTAAAAGTATTTGAACAAATTTGTGCATAACTCAATTGATCTTATGAGACAACTACTTAACTACAAACAATAGTTGTCAACAAATTATGTAGGATTTCAATGTAGGTGGGCCACATGAAAACTGAACTTTGTAACCCTAAAGTCATACCTTGTCCCCTTATTATTGGGCCAAGGGCCAACTCAGTGAAGGTGTCTATAGAACCAATAATCAGAAGTGACCTGTGACTAAAAGTCAACCACCGACCTAACGTCTTGTTTCCTATTCACAGAAGTTAACAAGTACCACGAATGACTCACAGTCACATCTGATGATGGAATTCAATTATTTAATTGTAAAACCACCTTGTTTCCGGACCAAAGGCAGCTTAAGTCAATCTCATACAGGATAATGCACAGTAACGAGCCAACAAATAAAACAATCCGGTAAAGGAAAAAAAAATTGGTCTGGGACAACTTACACGCTGGACGGCAGCTGCAGATAGTCAAGGACCAATTCATCACAATTCTTTTTAACATCAACAGTGTGCTGCTCAGATGACTGAAAAAAAAAATAGGTTTAGATTCCAATTTCCAATTATATAATTGTCCACAAGATATTAAAGGACTGTCATGATCATGGTTAAGACCCTCACCAGTCCTGAAGATGCTGTCTGATATCCACTCGAGCCACTCTGCACAGGAGTCTTCAAAGAGGAATCCGAGGATTGGGGCTGTGTCGATCCAACTCCATTGGGCTTCGAGCAGTTTAAGCACAATTGAATTTAGAATTATGATATTCATTACTAATTAATTTCAATCATAAAAAAATTATTATAAGTTAGAAGCAAAACCATCAACGTCAGTTCCAGCAACCAGTACCTGTAACTTGGAATTTCGCATTTGGTCATGTATGCATTCAATGAAGTGGAAGGTAATTTCATCAAAATTTGTAACAGGCCTGGCAAAACATAACCAAGTTCATCATCCTGTTAGTCGGACAAATATACAACCGGCAAAGAAATTTTGGCATTAGACGGTTTCAGACATTCCAATTATTACTTGATACTGGTCACTGCCAATATACAATAACTGCCTAGTGACCAAGCTAGGAAGAAAGATCGATTCATAGGACAGTAGGTTCAAGTAGAATCTTTAGGCAATCACAGATTCACAAAGAGAAACTACATAGCACTAACAAGATACAGAGGTCTTTTAAAAAAAAAAAAAAAAACAAGATACAGAGGTTTCATCAACTTGTGTTTTTAATAATTGCAGCATGTCTCTTGGTTATTTTCCTTTTCCCAAGGAATCAGAAGAAATCAATTACTGCAAAATTTAAGAGGGGAAAAGAATTTCTCTTAAATCAAAATTCCATACGCAAGTGTCATCATTCAAGATTATATACTCCGGAGATTTCAAGTCAAGAACTAATAAAGTTTTGATTTGATGCCACTACCTATGTCAAAACCGACAGATGCCACATCTCATAGTGCCTATGCGCTGGCAAGTTGAGTTTTCATGAAAGGCAACGTGAGAAGTTAATGCCGAAATCATATAAATTCTTCAATCCATGAAAAAAGAAGTTTCAGAATTCCAAATATTAACTTTCAGAGCACCTAAAAGTACTCTGCTACTGACACATTGTCCGATACCTTCAAACAATCTTATAAATGAAGGTAATTAGGTAATGATTATTTAATATAAACACTTCGAAAACAAGTTTTGTTATCCTGGCATGTGGAGTTTAAAAATTTCGAGCACCATGATTAGAAATGAATAAAATGGCCACCTTCACTTGTTTGTAAAATATGAATAAAACTGATCCATTGGCACCGACACTACCCATTTCTGCTTTAGGCTCTCAATACCTTCGCACTAATAACAAGCTCCTCGCTCCATAACAATCAAACGGAGAGGTAAATGGTGTAGAATGAAAGACTAGTTATTCTACCTAAAAGTCCAGAAGACTATATTTGCTGCTATTTATTTTAGAACTCAAGAACGTGTACAACCTATAGAACAAATCCTATACAAGTAAGGTCGTATACTTAGTGCTGTTTATTATAACAATAGATTAGACCATATACGACAGCTTTCCAAAACGGTCCTTGGCTAGAATTGACCTAATTCAACTCATTGGATGTGCAGATCCTCAAGTTTCAACGTGCAATAAAATCACAAAGCAGGATGATAGCCTTAAATGTAAAACATTTAACTTCAAAAGAGTACCCAAACACATGAAAATAAACTGAAGAGAATTAAAACATCATACCTTACAGAGAATGCAAATACTTGCTTGTTACTTTGAAATATTTTCAAATGCCCATTCACCCGTATATACATTCCATCTCTATGCCATAAAAGTTCAAAGTAAGAGTCATAAAGACTACTTAAGTATTTGTCATCACGAGAGAATCAAGCTGGACGAGAACTTACTGAATTTCATCCATTTGCTTAGTGTCAAAAGCATCGTTTACCCTGAATAAATTTTGACACAAATTCTTTAGTAAGGGCAGTTAAACGGCTAGAATGAAGATTTAGTTCAGAGGTTTAGGTAGGTTGCGACTGCAGTAGTATACCATCTTTTGCAGCCAATTCTTCCTGTTCCATCATCTACAGTGAATGTGATGTCAGTATTCCGTTCAGCTTTCTCAGAGACCTTTCCAACGATTGTAACCTTTCTCCAATAATTAAAATGTCAGTATTTATAACAAAAAGAATATACAGGTATACTGTTTCAACAAAAAAAAAAAAATTACAAGTATAGAAGAGACATCCTCAAGCGATAAAATGAACCAGAATCTATGTCCATGGCAATCAGATGAAGTGAAAAATGATCTGTAGAAACTCAAAGAACAATAGACTACAAGATATACACACATACACAAACGATCAAGTCTCGGGAGCCAATCGGGAATATGTTCATCAACACAGCCTTCTAAGAAACAATACTTATCAGGGAATGAAAATTTATAAGTTACTAATGCTTATACATTAACATTTACTTTTGAAAAATATGGTCGAATAATTTTTACACATTACAATGCCTTCAGCTTAATAAAATATATGATGCAAAAACTAAACTATTCAATCTTCCCTTTGCATTGCAATATTGAACACTCTGCTAACATAATGTCCATGCTTCTTCAAGTTAAAAGGTACAAGAATCAGCGACTAAACTACAGACAGAACTGAAAATTTGGGAGTGGGCAAATAAATCGTGTACTTCTCCTAGTAGTTCAAGCCCAAAGGGGAGTTAGAAAAACAACTCTCGCTAGTAAAATCTTTATGGAAGGAGGCCCAAAAGCAATCACAATGTGAATAGCTCTAACGAACAAGGAAACATTGCTACATTGCCAGATAAAATTAACATAAATTTGATTCTGTACTGCTTTTTCTTGTCATATGAACCGTTAGCTAAGTTAATAAATATAAACAGCAAAAATAGTTTTTAAAAGTGAGAGAGAAAGCAAGGAAGTATACATTTGTAATGTCAACGCCATTGATTACAAAGTTTGCCTTCTCTTCGCCAGAATGGGAAGCTTCACTTATCTGCTTTACAGTTACTGGAACCAAACCCGGCGCTTCTCGACCCTGAATGAAAGAATTAAAAAGATTCATTAAAAATGGAAATGGTCGAAAATGTAACAAACAGTCACCAATAGCTATCTTCTTCGGTTTCCTCTCATGCTTTACCATAAATTCGACAAACAAAATTTTGTCTACAACCGAATACAACGGGATAGAACAAATGAGTTTGATCCCCATTTCTTCAGTTTTAGCACCGTTCTGAACCACGCCTAATTCTACTTTGATATTCTCTATTCCAACGATTGAAAAACGCGTTAGGTTCGTGTTTTCGCTTTCGATTTCGCCGGATTCTCGCTACCCAACAATTTCAAGGAGCAGTAATTCCTTGTGAGCCAATTCTATCCCATACTTTCGCAATCTTCTCTCAATCAATCAGAAATTTATAACTTAAGGCAGCGACTTACCTTAGCCGAAGAGGAGTCAGTGGTCTGAGAGGACGTAAATCCACTGCCGGAATCAAACTGGCTGCTGGAGAACATTCTTCAAAATTCCGTGAGTAATAACTCGATGAACGATCAACGATGTAGATTGGGAAGAGAATTGCGATGCAAATATGAACTTATGAAGTAGAAGCTTTTCATTTTCCCGCCATTGATGCTCAGATTTCCCGCCCGATCTCGTGAGCGGCAACGTCGATCCTGAGCTAGAGCGGTTTCGAAATGACGATGAGGAACAAAGCCCACAGAGCCCAATCTCACTTCTGTCCATGAAAATTCATGGGCTGGCCCTGTTTCAAAGGTCCGCCATGGATGTACTGATAATAATGCAAATTTATCGTATATACCCTTTTTATTTAACTAATTTTCAATATTGTCCCGTTGTTTTTATTATTTTTAATTTCTCTTATTTTTCCTGTACATTCCAAATTTAACTCTTTAATATGCGTATTTATTTGTTTATTATTATTATTGTCTTGCTTTCTCTTCTAGTTATTTTTTATATTAAAAATATATATACAAACAGTGTTTAGTAACCATTTTTTATTAATTGTTCTATAGACGTTGATTTTAAACCAAGAAACACAAGTGCCAAAACTAAGCGGTCATTGACATGTACTCCGACCATGAGGTTAAAGGTTCAAATCCTTCCACCCTCAAATATTGTAGAACTCAAAAAAAAAAAAAAAACCCAAGAAAACAAGATGTATGTAACGTATAATTCTGATATTTTCAATGTTTATACAATTTTGGAAACATTTTAGAAAAAAAAAGAGTTACCATATGTTTGCAATAAACATAAAATGATATCTTTAAAAAAAAATGAAATCTATAACCTTATCAAACGTCACAAAATCGATAGCTTGCAACAAAATTGAGCAAGTGTCTGTATAATTGATATATATCATCAACCAATAAGTCAAATGTTCAAATTTCCCTCGAACTAACAAAAATCAATACCTTATTTTATTCACTATTTGCTAAAAATTTCTAAATTAGAAAATGTGTATACATACACCACCAATTATATTTTAAGACGTGTATTTGTATAAAATAATTACAAATATAATATTTTCCAAGTCATATTACAAAATTACATTTGAAGTTTTTAACCTAATTTACTCGATTTGCTGATTCTGGATTTTAAAGTGGGCCGGGGTTTTGGGCCGACAAGGTCCTCAACGGCCCACCAACTTATTCAATATGGGCCATGACCCGCTAACAAATGGACTCTCGGAGCCTACCTCTATAAATACCATCCGTTTCGTTCCGCATTCGGCATCTGTGGAAGAAAGTAGAACTGTCGAAGACGAGGAGCCTGAATTTGAAGCTCGAGCTCATACCTGAACCGATACATGAAGATTCGTTGATTGCTTGTCGTCCCCGGTAAACCCTAATTTCTAGGGCGTTACCTTTTTTTTCCGATTGTTTCTCAAGAATGTTGGGGAATGGAAACACGCGATTCCCTTGTCATTGTATATAATTCCATCTGAAGAACAGGATTCTACAAATTGTACAAGGTAGAGTCGGATAAATCTTCGATTCGGCTGATTTCAACTTACCATTACGCGGCGTAGCTTCGTTCAGGTGAAGAGGGGGAAAATGTATGTGCAGCTCATGATCAGAGTTGGAAGTGCTTGTACTTCTCGATTTTCACACATGTGGTTGCTTGCTTGAGTTGCGAAGGCGGTGATTATTATCTAATTCGTCATCTGGAGTCTGGAGAAGATTCTTGCATGATGAAGTAGTTAAATTGTTAATTCAGAACTTATCGGACGATCAAGGTAGCCCAGTTTTCGTCCCATGTCGGATTTTTCAGGAATGGATTGAATTTATAAGAAAAGAAAAACTTTCGGTAGCTCTGACATGTATATCTTCCTTTCTTGCTAGAACAATGCCTCGCAAGGTGAGCCACGGGTTAGATTACGACGACGATTATGACGAGTACGACGATTATGATTATTACGATAACGATTACGACGTAGAAGAAAAAGGTAAGAAGCTTCTCGCTCTGATAACATTTTATTTCCTGTATCTTCCACAATTCCTCGAACCTTACCTTGAATTTAGCTCTTCGAAGTAATAATATAGACCAAAAGTTTCGTGGAGCATTGCGAGCTTGTAATCAATTAAAACGAAGTGTAGAAAGAGGATTGGCGGGCTCTAATGTTGGGTATGAACTGTAGTTTAACTCTTATCCCGATGTTGGGACGGGTTATAGTGGCACTTCTACAGCTCTACTCTCATATGAAGCTTACTTTTCCTACATTTTACATATCCAGCATTAAGTTTGGAGTAAATCAGTGTTGGTCATATTAGAGAAGTTGGTTCTGCAATTCGTGATAAGGTGCTATTTTGCTGCTTTTCTGTCATACCGAATGTTTGGCTTTTATTTCCCATAGCAGAAAAAACACCTGAGGCTAAGGAAGAAACAAAGGGGCAAAAGCTTTGGCGATGTCCGATTTGCACTTACGACAATGAAGAAAGTTTTTCTGCATGTGATATATGTGGGGTTCTGCGCAACCCTTTGGTCAACAACAGCAAAACTCGTGATGACAGAACAGGTACTTAATCATATCTTCTTAACATGAATTTGTTCAATAATTAGAGGAAAACTAGTGCTGTATAAACAGATTCCATTGTTCTCGCTCTGGCGTGTTTTGTGTCTATTTCGACTTTCCTCTTTCTTTCTTTCATTATTCTCCTCTATTTTCTTTTCTTTGCATTTAGTATTCCATTTTTCAGAAGCAAGGTTTATACATGATTTAGTTGCATCAGGTAAAGGATCGGCATTTGGTTAATTTTGGAAGCTTCAAGAGAACTTTAGTGTCATTTTTCTTTTTTGGTTTAAAACTTCCCTTGTCTAGTTCATTCCCCTTTCATAGATTAGATCTCTTTCATGCAGTTGAGAACATCTGCAAAGACTCTGGAGTTTCCATAATGGCCAAGTCTCTCTTTGCATCGTCGCCAAATCAGATACCCAAAAGGGCTGTAAAATGTTTGGAGGAAAGAGAAGATAAGGAAAGAGAAGATAACATCCACAAGATTGGGAATATCCAGGGCCATTTGCACGAATTCTGTAATGCTCTTAGTACCTGTAGTCATTTCCGCACTAACATAGGTTTGCACTTCACCATTGGTTCTCAGTAAGATGTGGATCCACAAGATTAGAGCATGTTATTTTGTGGTCTGCTTCCTCAATACCTAGAGCCAGAATGACGTTTAATATCTTCTTTTAAGCAATAATGAAATCTGAAACAATACCTTTTGCTCCCCTGAAGACATCCAAAAAAAAGATTTCAACATATTTTTTGACCTGCAAGTAGTCACTCAACGATTTCTTCAAATTACTCAAAGATATCTTTTCTTTGCTAGACAACATTAGATTTCTAACCTCATTCATGTGGAATGGTACAGTCCCTTTCAAGTTTGATATTCCATCCCCAGATGATGTGGTTTCTAATGGATTGCGTTCCTCCAAAGTTGGTTTAAAAGGTATATTTTTTGGTGGCTGCTGATTTTTTTGTTCCTTTGGTATCAGTTCAGAAGCAAAAGTTAAATTTGCTATTTAACCAAGAGAAAGCAACAATACCATGGACCTAAGTATAGAAGATTTGATGATTGTGCATCTCTGAAAGCATCTGATAGATATAAAAACCTATTCACTATGAAGAATTTGAAGGATAGCTAGCATCTATTGTTTTTAAGGTTCAAGTTAATTACTTTAAGCATCTTTTCTCAGTGTCCAGTCCCCTAAGAAATTGGGTGTCAAGGAAGTGAGTGATAGTTTATGACCCCTGCTCGCACTGCAGGGGGTAAGCCTATATGTTAAAAAGTTTTTGTTATTGTATCTTTATCCCACATTTCCTTTACAAGGGTAAATTTATTTATTTATTATTATTTTTTTTTTGTTGTTGTTCTTTATATAGAAAAACAATACTATTACTGTGTTCAAAACATCTGATCCTTTATTGTGTGGCTAGTTGTGAGGTCTTTCTCCTGCAGTCTTCTTGAATGACTTTTAAATTTACCTTCTCAGTGTTTGAAGCCACGGTATTAGTTAGCTCATTATCTTTCATTATCTTATTTTGGATCTAATGGCTATATTTCTGTCCTTTATCATCTCTAGTATGCAATCTCCCAATCAATTCTTATTCCTTTCTCTTAGATGATTGATTACTCCCTTTTCCCTTTCAATTTGGTTCTGTGCTGAAGCCTTTCTGGATTCTTTATTTCAAGTCTAAAATCGGGACATTCATATACAAGTTTTTAAACTCTGAAGACATCTAAATCTCTGCATCAGAATGTTGGTGCGTAACATGTATGGCTCATAGCACTAAATTAAAAGAATTCCTCTAGAATGATAGATCTGGATTAATTAAGCATTTAACTTATTTTTTAGATGATGGAACTATAAAGTGCCTGGAAAATAAAAGAATTACTCTAGAATGTTGACATTTTTGCTTTATATTTGTCAATCTTGTTTTGTCATTTCCATTGCTCAATTATCATAATATTACTTATAGTCTGATATGCAATGTACCACAGCATTTTGGCATCTTTTGTTATTCATTTAATATTTGGATTACATTGATCAATTAATGGTAAAATTAGGCTCCAAAGTGTCTCGTCTAGTGGTTGGTCTTGACTGTCAACTTCAACTTTGTTTCAGTTAATACTGTACAAAATATGGCCTCTTGGTGGATTTCTTCACACAAAAAGTTCTTTTGTAATTATTAGCGATTGGCACGCCCTTTTGAGATAGTTTTGGGAGGGGTGATCTCCACCCCGGCCCTTAGGTTGTTCTTCTCTTTTGTGATTAATATATCTCTTTTGATGTTTATTATTAAAAAAAAACTTTGTTTCAGTTAGAAAGATGTTCCCATCCAATGTTTCTATTTCAGTGATTGGTTATTTGGTCTTCCTGAATCTCAATTAAGTAATAGATATATTTGGTATTTCTACTCCTAATATTGCCATCTGAATAAAGTCTGCCTTTTTGGTTGATTCACCATTTTCTAGCAGTCGGCCATAAAGACTTCAACTCTTCAGTATTATCTTCAAACATCACTAAGGAAGGTGCAAATAATGCAGCATTGACTTCAAAAAGTGCATATAACTCGTCTGCTGTATTGCCAAAGGGCAAATTAGGCCGTATAGGAGATACAAAGCTGAGTACCAAAAGTTCAGACAGCCCAGGCACCTCAATTGGAAAAAGTACAGTGGTCATTGAAGAGCATAATATGTCAATTAGTGTAACAAAAAATTTACAATCACGTGAGAACAGGTCATCAAGCACTTCCACATCAAAGTCAGCAGGCAAATTTGACAGCATGGATGAGAGCAGTAACCCTTCTGTGGAGCGGGAAAAGCCCCAAAGTCATGCTGGTAGTTTGAACAACATGGTTCTAAATGTCGAATCTGCCTATGCAAATTATATTAGTGAACTAGGAAAAACATCAAATGTTCTGTATAAGCATGATAAATGGATGCTACCTGATAAAGCTGTAGATACTTTGACTCAGCTGAATCTTGCTATTGTAAGTCTACGTATAACAGTCTCATGAATTATTTTGGAGTGTCTTTTTTAGTTCCTTGTATCAATTTATAGAAAGGCATATAAATACTATCTTATTCAACATTTTGCAGGTTGGTCATGTTGATTCTGGAAAATCTACTCTCTCAGGAAGACTTCTGCACCTATTGGGACGTGTATCCCAAAAAGAAATGCACAAATATGAAAAAGAAGCAAAGTCCTTGGTAATAAAATCTTGTGCATTTTTCAATCATCTTGAACTTAATAACTGATGATTGGTATGTTTTTCTCAGGGCAAGGGTTCCTTTGCTTATGCCTGGGCACTGGATGAGAGTGCAGAAGAAAGAGAGAGAGGAATAACTATGACTGTTGGTGTTGCTTATTTTGATTCTAAAAGATATCATATTGTTGTGCTCGATTCCCCCGGCCATAAAGATTTTGTTCCAAACATGATATCTGGGACAACACAAGCTGATGCCGCAGTCCTTGTTATAGATGCATCTGTTGGTGCATTTGAAGCTGGTATGGACAGTTCAAAGGGGCAAACGAGGGAACATGTGCAATTAATCAGGAGCTTTGGTGTAGATCAGATCATTGTTGCAGTCAACAAAATGGATGTGGTGGACTATTCCAAAGATCGCTATGACTTTATCAAGCAGCAACTTGGAACATTTTTTCGTTCTTGTGGTTATAAAGATTCATCATTGTCTTGGATTCCATTGAGTGCCATGGGAAATCAAAATCTGGTGGCTGCCCCTTCTAATGTTCAATTATCGTCCTGGTGAGTGTCGCATGCATTCTCCTTCCTTTCAACCAATTGAAGCAAGATTGATTGATTAATGGAGTCTGTGATGTTTTATGCCCTGTGTCTTTCTTAAAGGATGTTTCTTCCATTTCCTTTCGATATAAACGAATTGGGGAGCTTTTTCTTGCTCCCTTCGACCTGCACTTTGGAGGAAGATTATTCTTCTCTTGTAGCAATATTTGTGGTGGGATCCTACAAAAAGGAGAATTTTTTAGGCTTGCGTTTTGGCTATCTTGTGGTTGCAGAAGAAGAGAAATACGGTAGAAAACAAGTTAAGAAATGTTGAGAAAGTAGGTAAGAAGGCATGAACTAAAAAGAAAGCCTGAATTCTTAAGTGGAAAGAGCGCAGAGAATTGAGAAGCCTACTGAAGTCTTGGGAAAGTGAGGGTTTATTTCTGGGTTCTATATGAAGGTTGTTAAAGATGTCCTTGTTAAGCACAGCTCTGAGTTTGGTTGAAAGAACAAGAGGGGGAAGAATCATTAAGAGTTTGAAAGATTAAGAATGAGCCTGCCCCTACAGACTTCCCTCTTAGTAATGGAGCTTTTACATGGTCAAGATGTGATGAAAACCCTGATTTACACCCGAACTGATCGTTTTCTTAGTACTAAGGAGTTGGTCAAATTTTTTAGAGAAGCTAAACTAGACAGGCTCCTAACTATGACTTTAGGTCATTTCTGTATTATTCTCAAGCTTAGCGTCCTCTATAGAGTCCACTTTGTTTAAATTTGAGAAAATGTGGTTAGATTATTCATTTTTTTTTCTCATAGAACTCCCCTTTTTCATTTATTACATAGCCACGAGGTTTGGGCCAACTTGCATGAACCTTGACTTATCATATCACAATTGTCTGTTCCTACCAAATTTTGTTGTTAAGAAGATCTTAGGGTTTTAAAACATAGATAAGTGGCCACCATGGTTTGAACCTATTCCCTTCGAGGCTATTTATTTTTTCACGGGTACCAATAACTATTATTAGGTCAATCTGTGGTGGTTAACTTCTTCTTCTTCCTCTTATTTTTTTTAATGCAATCATTTCAACGTGAAATGCTGAAGCTTGCTTTAAATGGTTGGAACCAAGAGGTGTTTCAAAATGTATTCCAGAAATCTTTGCTTGTGCTATTGATTTCACAAACAGCAATTTGTATGCAGGTATCGTGGACCTAATCTTTTGGAGGCAATTGATTCCCTTCAACCACCCACTAGAGATTTCTCAAAGCCTCTGCTTATGCCGATATGCGACGTTGTTAGATCACTTTCACTAGGACAAGTGTCTGCCTGTGGCAAACTGGAAGCTGGAGCTCTCCAGTCTGGATCTAAGGTACATGCTGCTTCTAAGCTGAGTGTATGGGTTGTAGATTTATGTTTCGCAGACGACAAATGGAGTTGTGAATTTTTGCTATTGTTACATCCGAAGTCGTCTAAAGTTGGCCCCATTCGTGAAGTCACATCATCATATAACTCATCTCGTCATCTTTTCTTTAGTATTATTAACACTAGTGATTTCATGAAACAATTTTCTAACTTCTGAAGTCCGAATGTTGCGTCTATCTGTTTCTTGGTGTCGTATAGGTTCTAGTCATGCCATCTGGAGATAAAGGTACTGTTCGCACTTTAGAACGCAATTCTCAGGCTTGCAAAATCGCCAGAGCGGGGGACAATGTGACTGTTAGTCTTCAAGGAGTTGAAGCAAGTAGCGTGATGGCTGGGGGTGTCCTATGCCATCCTGATTTTCCTGTTGCTGTTGCAAAACATTTGGAATTGAAGATTCTCACCTTGGAATTCGCAACTCCGATACTAATCGGATCTCAGGTGCATATTCCGCTATTGATTCTTTTTCGTTACCAATTCATCACTTTTTATTATTGGGTGTTGATCCCAGTTCTTAAAATGAACAGTTGGAAATTCATGTACACCACGTGAAGGAGGCTGCTAGAGTTGCAAGGATAGTGTCATTGCTCGATTCGAAGACGGGAAAGGTCACGAAGAAGGCACCACGTTGTCTCAGTGCGAAACAAAGTGCAGTGATTGAGGTAAAAAACAAGATCTGTTTCTATCAATTTGCAGGTTGATTTTTTCCATTTCACTTGCAGCGACACCTTTCCTATTCTCTTTGTTCCTAGGTTGTTTTGCAGAGTCCAGTTTGTGTGGAAGCATTCTCGACCAGTCGAGCTCTCGGGCGAGTATTTCTGAGAGCGATGGGCAGAACTATAGCCGTCGGCATTGTGACCCAACTAATCGGAGATCCCGAATAATGGACCTACACAACATATTTCGTGTTTGAGAGGTAAACACCTTGGCATAATTTTGGATAAACTTAGGGCTTCAAAAGATATTATTTGTAGTGATTAGCTTCACTGCAGAAAATGGTGCCAATGTAATTTCGAAGGGAACTATGCGTATATGTATATCTAATTTATCGATTCTTTTCCTGCAGAGTTTAGAATGACTTTTTAAAATAGCGGTTTTAAGTATTTTTTAGATTTAGATTGTTTTAGAGTTTTACACAATAAGAAGTTGCAGAAGTGCTTAATTAGAATCAATTTCTATTATTCCAAAAATCATATCATATTCACTAATAACATAGTTACATGACCATTTCCGGCCAACAAATGTGGAACTTGGTGAGGGTGGGAAGATTTGACCTCTTGATGGAAGGTACATGTTAATTACCACTGAACTATGTTCATTTTGGCGAGTTTGATCGTGGATTTTTCTTCCGCCAATGTCCAATAACGGTAGCATATAATGCTTATTTTGTTAGTGTTATATAGATAATAAAACTAATTATAGGTGGGAAAAAAAACTAATTATAGATTTCCTTTTTAAAAAAAAAAAAAACTAATTATAGATTTAACCTAAATCGGAAGATAGGAACTACTTCATGTACAACTTCAACGTCTCTTTTCATTCCTGATTTTGGTTTATTTATGTTTTTTAATGATATATTGATGTAAATCAGATGATTATTTAAAAAAAAAAAAATTCTCTCAAAATTTGTTAAGTTACATCACTTTTACTCTTAAGACTTTCAATTTCATCAAAATGAATCTTCAACTTAAATGAGTGTTGTAATTTTTATTCTCTATTGAATTTGTGATAATTCACTTCAATTTTAATAGAAAATAATTTAGAAATTTTCATGAGCATACTAATTTCAATAACACTGAGTGTTGTACAAAGTTCACAACTTTCAAAAAAAAAAAAAAAAAATAGACGTTTTTCTCTTTATTTATTATTTTTTTTGAGAATATGTTTTTCTCTTTATTAGAACGTATAAGAATATCATTTTTAACGATCTTACACTGAGTGAGTATAGATTGTAACATTTTTAAATGTTTGATGAAATTGTTCAATCTAGGATAAAGATGGATATAATTTACAAGTATAACGTTTTGATGAGATGGATACAATTAACAAGTATATAGGTAAAAATGATTATTTTTCCTTTTAATTTTTAAATTTTATAGTCTTTTTAAACCTAAAGAATCCCAATATTGTTTTTGTAAGATTTGTTCTCTAGGGTTGCATAATCATTCACGGTAGCGGATTCTCAAAACTTATATTCACACAAAATATCCTTTAAAAAAAAAAATTCTTAAATATTTTATTAAATTCTAATTGAATACACAAATTTTGGAACTTTATGACTTCCAAGTTCCAAGTAAAGTCTCCATGGCTTAAAAAAAACAAAAACAAAAACAAGTAATTAAATCTCATTCTTTTTTAACTCATTGGCATACACTGATAAAAAGAAGTTCATCAAATTAAGAGAGTTTAAAAAATACAATGATACATTCAAACTCATGTCATCGAATATTTCATTTCAGATTTATTAAGCAAAGAAATAAGATTGGACCGTCATACACATTATATTATTTTCCTTGTTCTGGCGTTGGTTATTCGAAATATGAGAACCTAAAATTGCAGAATAAAAGGAAAATGGCATATCAACCATGGAAAGTAATAATTATAATTTTAATTATCACCAACCCAACAGATGAACAAAACTTTGTGGTGTTAAGAGAATACAGGCAGAAAACATCACAGATTACAACACTTAAATTTGCACCCTGTTAGAGCCGGATGGTTCTTCTATCATACGCATTTAAATAATGATAATGAAGATGTACTGTAAGGCTAGTACAATACAACTAGAATGGAACATTCTTAGGCAGGTTTCGAATTACGTTGTTCTTCAATCCGATTTTGGTACGCATGGCCTCCAACCCGGTTCGATTGATTTCTTTCATCACTTTCATCTTGATCATCCTTTCTCTTGATTGTACAGTCGCCAATCCCATGCTCCTGTACCTGCAATTCGAAACGGTAATCTCTCGTCAACCTTTCGTGCACCCATCAACTTCCTTGATTCAATCAAGATAACATATCGTTTGTACATTTGGTGCGCATTCAACTCGTAACAAAGAGCATTCAACTCTTGTAATTAGTTGTGAGATTCCTAGTTAGTTTTTTTTTTTTTTCCTTGTGCATTATTTCATTTTTCTCAATGAAAACTCGGTCTCGTTGTGGAGGAAGTCAGAAGCCTTGCTTCACTTCACCCAACATATCAAGACAAGGGAAGAGTATTTTTGGCTTGTAGGTATCTTTTTTTTCCCTTGTTTTATAGAGCATTTTTAAAGGAGTTAAGTAGCCATGAGAGGAGGTTGCATAGGTTTAGCAATTAGCACACCACCCTGCGGTTTCTAAGGATTTTTGTAATTGTCCTAGACCTTATTCCCGTTCATTTCTTTTTATTGACTTGTTTAAATTCTTTTATTTTTCTTAATGAAAGATGATTTTAAAACAAATATAATTTATATCAGCCGAAGGCCCTCATGGTAAAAAAGATCATAACGTACCTTGCTGCCAATGCAGCAGTTATGGCTGAATCATTTGCAGGAGATGGTCGTGGTTTTTGACGATAATAACGTAGAAATTGCCTGGAACCAAGTGTTTTGGTCGTTTGCCGTTCGCTAGTTCTTTGAACTAAGATGAGCTCAGCTCCACCACTACCAAGTTCAACAGAATTGTCCCCATCCCCTGATGCTACTAGCTGGTTGCCACTTCCATCCACATAACTATGTGACAAAAACCATAGAAAATGAAAATCAACTAACTCAGGAACCGTGTTTATTTCGAGCTATAAGAACTGTAAATTCAAGAAACAGAAGAATAAGCACCTGCTACTGTAATCATAAAATTCTTCCAATTCTACTTCTTCATTCTCGTCTCCATCACCATAATGCACTTTGCAATGGCTTTTCGCTTCCATGTGCTTCCTAACTGCTTCCAAGCTGCCAAATGGAAGACAATTATCGTTGCAGTACAGACACCTGAAATCCCTCGTCACCTGGACAATCGTAAAAAAGAAGTAAACCAACTTCTGATTTTATTGAGCAAAAAGAAAAATGAAAAGAGGGTATCTCATCTTGGCACCTTCAGGCCTAGGTATGTAAGGAAGCCTTTCGGATCCTTCAAATATTCGACATCAGGGATAAAGAACCCATGTTGCTTATGCATGTGGACCATGCAGCTATCAATGGTATCATGCTCTAGATCACACATGAAGCAGCATGATGGATCCAAGTCCACCTCAATGGCATCAGAATCGTCATCCTCACCCTCATCCTCGTCGATCATTTCTTCGTCAGGATCAACTTCTTCCCACTCCTCCTCACTCTCTTCCTCCTCATTTTGTTGAGGTACCTTATTCGAAATTCGCTGAGGAAGGGGCTTAATTATTGGCTTTTCAACTTCTTGATCATGTGTTCCTTGCGAAGCGCGGATGATGTGACTCCTAGATTTAAGATGTTGGGCATGAGCCTGAGCGCTCCTGTAAGCTTTGCTACAAAGACTACAAGAGTATGACATTGAGGACTCTTTTGATTTGGCATTCTCTTGTGCAGCAGCAGCAGACTGTCTAGCTAAAAATAATGCCTCTGTAACCCCAGGAACATTAGCTACCTGATTTATTCACAAGAAAATTAGATAAATGATATAAGAAAGGTGGGGTTTTCAAAGAAATAAGATACATCCTTCACACGGACACTTCTAAAACACTCAAATACTACAGCTAGATCAATGTGGTATTGTCCATAAAATTATTGCCCTTAGAAATCCCTATGGCATCATTGATATATTCAACAGGATGAAATCTAATACGTGTTTCTACAGAACTGCTTAACAACCACAAAGAGACTAATTAGAGTCCCAAAACTATTATCCCTCAAGCAGTTAGTTCTATTCTGAAAAATACATAACAGACTTAGTACTATATTTAATAAGCAAAATCATCTGAAAAATACAGAACAGACTATCTCTGCATAATAAAACTCAAGAAACAAAAACATCATCTGGTATTTACAACTAAATTACAGGAAGAAAAAGGAATAACATTTGGATGTACCGGAAGCATGTCATATTCCATACTTACACATATAGCAAAGGAAAATCACCCCCCAGAATGCACACCATATGCTTTTTCTATTGACCATTGTTTGTAAATACATAGAGCATACCGTGCTTCCAGAACATGCACACCACAACCCCAACTATCACCAATGCCACTGTCCATGCTGTGTGTGATAATTTATTTCGGCCATTAAGTTAAGTTATTGAGTTTAAGCACCAAAAGGGAGATTTCCTGTATATACATTCATTTAAAAGTTGACAAGACCATGTAGTTTCCAGAATATAATGTTTGCAACTCTAATATTTTAAAGGGCCAAAGGTAGCCCGCCTCAAGCCAGATAGAACAGGAAGAGATTGGATAGAAAAAGAAAAACGTAAAACCATTTTTTAATAACATTACAATTTTATATAGAACTATTTAAAACAAGTTTTATGAAGAAAAAAGAAAGCTCAATCCCCCATCTACTGTCACTTTCTTAAATAAGATTCTAAAAGTAATCCTCCACCCATCAACACGATCAACAATAGGACACGCCTATTTTGCAAAATTTTCAACAAAACTTCTCTTTAAGCCTTAACGGTACGGTATTACATAAATAAATAAACTCACCAAGAGTCGGTGTTATTACTTGAAAACTGTTCGAGCAGACGAGAGCATCTAAGGGCACTAGAATTCGAAAACTAACCATCTCAAAACACGAATAATGCTTTAGAACAATCATTTGAGCTGAACTTCATAAAAAAAAAACGCGTAATGGTCGGTATACTCATACCCCGAAACACAACATATCGAACATTAACACCAAGATTTAACCAAAAAAATAAAAATACCAACAAGCGAATCGCAAGAATCAGGAAATAATAGCTGCTCCGAAAGCCAAAACCAATTCCCCAACAGAAAGGAACATGAAAATTAGCCAAAAAAAAAGAAAAAGGGACAAAAACCCACTGCGCCATTAGAAAACGTGACCGATTGGTCTCAATTATCAGCGTAATAGAAGCGTTATACGGAAAGATAGAGAAAGAGGACCTTGCGCTTAAGATTGTATCGATGCCATTCGGATTTGTAGTGAAGCTTTTGCTCATCGGCGTCTAGAAATTCTTTGTTACAGGCATTACAGGTTAGCCCCGGCATCTTTTCTCTGGCGCTAATTCTTCTCCGCAGTTCTGATTCTGACTTCGATCGATTCTGAGAAACGAAACGATCAACCGATAGAGAGAATGAGAAAAAACACGAAGAGAAGCGATATGGCGGTTTGAAGAGAAAATAAGAAGAAGGTGTCGCAGAGAAAAAGAAACTCGATGCTGGCGGCTCGTGACTCTAAATAGACGCATGCTCTAGCGTCACCAATTATGGGCCGCCATTTGGGCCTTCCAAAATTGGGCCGTAATATGGGCCAATGGGCCTCTCTTTCAGAGTATTGAAGCCCACTTCTGTAAAAACATGGCCCAATTACTCCGTCAATTTGGTAGATGCCCTTTTCCACTTCTCATGATTTTTTTATTTTTTTTATTTTTTAAAGTTCAATTAAACATTTGATCCCAACTTTTAAAATTTTATCGATTTAAGGTTAGTTTGCGATCGTGGTAGCTTTTTAGATGATTGTTGGAAATTATATTTTAGAAAAATCAAAAACTAAATTAGGTTCGGTTTAGTTTGTGATTCGAAAATTTGTTTTTTAAAACAAAAAGATTTTATTTCACTATATCTAAAAATATATTAAGGTCTAATTTAAAATCTTTGAAATTGAATTAAAAAATTGAGAACTGAATATGATTGTGAATTTCAAAGACAATATTAATATGCATTTGATAAAAATTAATTCTTTAAGAGAGAAAAAAACTAATTTAATATAACTATTTCTCATTAGCAATCTTTATGAATAGATACACACAATTTGAAACCTAATAACACAAGTGGTATTTTATTATATCCTAATAAAAAAAATTGTAGTAGGTCACAATCGGTAATATTAGAACGTGCAATAGGTTGTCTGAGGAGAATAATTTGAATATAAAATAATCAATTACGAAGTGCAAAAAAATATAATAATTTTTTTAAAAAAATTAAAGAGACATGTTGTTGACAAAAAGAGAAAGGAAGATGGTGGAGATAGTGGAGGGTGAGATTAACAAAGGAAAAAATGAATTTTGTTTTCGTTTGTTTGTTTGTTTTTTTTTTTTTTTTTTTTTGAAATACAAAAATGATTTTTGTTTTTCATACAAACCATGTTATTTGTAAAAGAGAAGGAAGAAATATTTTCGAACAAAGAAAAATAAAAACTTTTTTTCGACAATAGAAAGGAAAAGAAATCCTTTTCAACGAGGGAATTAAAATAAATCTTTTGTCGAAAGAAAAGTAAAATTTATGAGAGGAAGTAAGATGTATATTATCAATGAGGTAAATAGAAAAGAGGAAGTAATATATATGTATGTTTGTTAATTCGAAATTTGTAAATATGGAATTTATAACAAATATATAATGTAATTTTAAAGTATTATTTTTATTTTAACGGTGGTGTGTGAGGAAATGTCTACATACTAGTATACACCAAATTTAATTTTACTTTAAAAACCATTTTAATTATGTGTGAGAAAATGTCTACATACTAGTATACACCAAATTTATTTTTACTTTAAAAACCATTTTAATTATGTTTAAGCTGAGGATTGACCAAATTGATCCGACCATTGATTTACTTTATTTTTTTCATTCTCTCACACAAATGTACATCCATGTATTTGTTTGAATTTGAAATTAAAAAAAAAAAAAACAAAAAAAAAGAACAAAAATATAATGTAATTTTAAAGACCAACTGTTTTTTTTTTTTTTTTTTAACATAAAAATAAAAATATTATTCAGCCACATGACGGTTTTTAAGTTAATAAATTGGAATTTCTCAAAAAAAAAAAAAGAAAAAGCCAAAATTTCTCAAAACAAAATTTTCAAAAACCAAAAATCAAATAATTATCAAACAGAGCTTAATAAATTAGATTAAAAAAAAACAATAAATTGGAATTAGATCAGAATTCGTGGATATTTATTATTATTAGGATCCGAAAGTGAGATTACTTGCATTGCAAGTTCTGCATGGGCGGGTCAAGCACAGCAATGGCGGGTTCTCTCAGCGGTTCCACGAAGATGAAATTTGCTAGCGGAAGAAGCTCGGGAAGATGGAGAGTTCTGCATCGCAAACCGAATAGACCGACTCGATCGATCGATCGATTCAGAATTTGAAGTCTCAACTATCAGTAAGTAATTCAGGTTTCGATTTGTTCATCGAGTATATCGATCATTCTATTTTATTTGTCGCTGTCTTGGATTCGAATTGAGATATAAATTATGATCTCTGGAAATTGTCGATGAGAAAAGCCAAAATGTCGATCCATGCAGGAATTGACTATCTGACTTTGCGAGCAGCAATTATGGACAGGATAAGAAAGGGCAAGGGGATCGGGATGGGGATGGACATTCTTCGGAATTTCATCCCTCTTTTTTGTCTCTGTTCTGTTTATTTAAGGGAAAATCTCTTGAATAGCATAATATCGTAAGGCAAAAGGCCAAACGAGAAGAAACATGGGAGGGAAGAACTGCTGCACATGAACCGGATTTGACTTTCATCTGGTTTCCTACAAAGTAAGTTTAACTCTCTGTCTCTGTATCAGAAGCAGCTATGACTGAGAAATCTTACTGGATTAGTTAGCTTTAGTTACAATTGTTACGAGCTTCATAAATTTTGATCAATTTAGTTGTTACTTGCTTTAATATTATGTTCAGTTGGTGGATCATTCTAATTGAAATTTAAGCAAATGAGTGAAGAAGGGTTGGAAGTTTTCATTTCTTTCTTCTTTAATTTATGGTTCCTATCAGAAGGGTGTGTTGAAGAGGAGAGGCAAATTTTAGTTGAATTTAGGGGGAGAGAACCAATACTCTCAAAAGATTCAAAGTATTATTTCCTTTTGAATAGCAGTACAATATGGTTCCACAAAGAATCTTTATATTATTTAAACTTCATAAACCCACTAAATAAATACTAAACTAAATGGTATAATGAACGAAGTGAAATCCAGTAAAGTATTGTACTACAAAACAAAGAATAATGAGATGAATTGGATTGATATCATTGTTATTCTTTTTAGAAAAAGTTAGTACAGTGATTTTGAGTAGATAAAGAGACTTAATAAGCGATTGTAACAATATGTTTTAGGAGAATACATAAAAGCTGTAATGAGTTTAAAACAGACAAATAGGGGGAAATTTTGAAATCAGTCGAGATAGAGAGAGATAGATTGATGTATTGCATTTCAATTATTAGTATTCAGCTTACAGATACCAGATACTTTTCCTCCTAGAAGTATTTATTCTCTCTGATTGTTGATCTGGGGAAAAAAATAGAATATCAGTCTCAAGAACAATTTGAAACAAATATGAACCAGATGAATTGTACGCGTTTTACAATCTGTTGTCTAATTCTGTTTTATATTTAGTTTTACGGTTGTCATTAACTCTTTCTCAAAATATGGATTTGCCTCCCTTAGAATGTCTACAGGCTTCCCTCCACCAGATTACTCTGGCAGCCGCTCCCCCCGCATTTCTGAAGCAAATACGATCTGTGAGTACCTTATCCTTGTTGTTTGTGAGAAATATGAAAGATTATCCTCGACATAGATTAGCCTTTTGTATACCTCACCACCTAAACAAAAGCATTGGCTTGCAGATATAGTTGTGGGCTTTGTGCTTGTTTCTGTGATTTCTGCAATCTGTTGCTGCGTTCCTAAAAAGGTTAGGCAAATTTGTCTAATGGAGTTGGAAGATACACCTGTTCCTCCATCTGCACCAAAACTTGAACCTGCACCAAATTTGGCACATCAACCTATGCACAATGTAATTCAAGTTTGGGAAATCGATGAACCAACGATGGAAAAGTTCATTCAAGAACTGGCGAAAGAAAAGCCAGTAAGGTTTACCGTTCAGCAACTATATATTTTCACAGACAATTATTCAACGCCACTTGGGTCTGGAGGATTCAGTACTGTCTACAAAGGACAGTTCCCAAATGGGGTGAAGATTGCTGTGAAGGTTTTAAAGAGGAACTCAGACAAACAGGCCGAGCAGCAATTTATGGCTGAGGTAGGAACAATTGGCAAAACTTACCATAGAAATTTGGTTAGGCTTTATGGTTTCTGTTATGACCAATATATGGGTGCATTAGTATTTGAGTACATGGAAAATGGATCTCTGGATAAGTACTTGTTTGCCAAAAATCAAGAACTTGAATGGGGGAAGTTACATGATGTAGCAATTGGGACTGCTAAAGGTCTTGCTTACTTGCATGAGGATTGCCAACAGAGGATCATTCATTATGACATAAAGCCTGCTAACATTCTGTTGGATGCAAACTTCTCTCCCAAAGTTGGCGATTTCGGACTCGCCAAGCTTTGCAGCAGGGATATCACGCATATATCTCTCACTGGCTATCGAGGCACGCCTGGATACTCGGCACCAGAGTTTTTTATACACAATTATCCAATAACGCACAAGTGCGACGTTTATAGCTTTGGAATGGTATTGTTTGAGATCGTTGGAAGAAAAAGGAACGCTACCGTTACTACTTCAGGAAACCTCGATTGGTTTCCACGACACGTGTGGGATAAGTACAAAAAGGGTGAGCTAGAAGAAATTAGTCGAACATGTGGTATTGAAGAGAAAGATAAAGAGAGAGCGAGTAGAATGTGCGAGGTGGCTTTGTGGTGCGTTCAAGACTCCCCCGACGAGCGACCGCCGATGAGTGTTGTGGTGAAGATGTTAGAGGGAGGAGTAGAAATAATGTCGCCACCAAATCCATTTCAGTTGTCGAATCCAACTCCAAAAGGAAACATTAAACTGAATCTGCTTCGAACCTATACTAGTTCAGATTATTCGACGTCGAATGAAGAAATCCATTCTTCTTGGTACAAGAAGGCCACTCCAATCATGGAGAAGTATGGAATACAAATAGCCAGTTCTTGATTTAAAAGTGAGTTAGAAGTTGAAATGTTCTATTAGAAGTTGAAATGTTCTATCTTTGAAATTCAGAACATGTAACCCAAGAAATGTATAGGTAGTTCTCTTTTTCAGTAATGGACTTCCTTTTACTAAAACAGTTCTTCTCCAGGGTCTATGTTTAAACTTTACAATAGATTTATTGAGAAAAATGAGTAGAAACCTGCTTCAAAAATGAGGTTGGTTTTATTTAAAATTGTCATTTGAATACATGATATTTACATTTGTAAAAAATTAAGAGAATAACTCAATTATGTTGAGAACTGTTACTTGATAAAAAAAAATAAAAAATGTTAGGGTGTGTTTGGTTTAACTTTTCAAGTGTTCAAATACTTGGCAACCACTACAAATGAGATTGAGAAATAAATCATTTTGAGAGAAACACTTGAAATTAAATTTTTCAAAAAAAGTTTGTAAGTATACAGCAACTTGTGTAAATGTAACCTAACATATGAGTATTTAAATTCTAAACAATTTTTATACAAAATGTTTAAAAGAAAATGCATTCTTGAAGAACACCTAAAACTACAAAGTATTCCAAACGGGTCCTAAATCTCCACTATTGTATTGTTGAATAAATAAATAAATAAATAAATAACCAAATTATTGTACCTTGCACGAGCAAAAACTACCCAGTTATCTAACTTCAGTTGTTTTTTTTCAATTCGTCTTGCACTTATGTTTGTTTTATATGAATTATATTTTGGTCTATTAACTTTTAAACCATTCCTTTTAGCTTCTAAACTATTAAGTTTTATTTAATTTTGATCTCTAAACTTCCAAATTGTTCATTTTTAACTCGGAAGTTTAGAACATATTTATATCTTTATTATTATTTTTTTTCTAACAAATTGATAAGTTGATTTGAGTAGGTAAATTAGTAAGCTAATATATGGGCATTATTAAAACCACATACCATGGACAATATTAAGTAACAAAATAATCTCTCTAAAAAATAATAATAATCACAAGGAGTTGAACTAAAAAAAAGGGGCATTTGCATCAATAGCAAAAAAAGAAATCATAATTGCAGGCGTGTCTTTGATTTATTGGGTTTGCAGATATAGCAAAAAAAGTTTGGCCCGGCCCAAACAATAACGCAAAAAGACTAAAATAACCTCAGCTCGCCATCCACTGATATACCAAATATCTAGTATATTAAACCCTAAAAATATACTAGATATTTGGGATATCAATCAACTGATATACTAAATATATAGTATATCATATGTATATTTTCGTGAATATAATATACTTCATACATGAGCTTTCATTAGTTTTAGATATCTTTGATATACTTTATCAATGAAGAATTAGATATATTAGCTTTATTTTGGGACAATATGTGTGGTAGAGGATTTAAACCTCTAACCTCTTTGTTGAATGTGTATATATCAATGATTTTGTTTAATAACAAATCTATCGTTGATGTATTTAGCTACGCATAATCAAGTATATCAATGTTATTAATTATTTGAGTAGTATAAAAAATGAGGTAAGTTAAAAAAAAAAATACAAATGAGGTATATCAATGGTGTATCAACATTCATAACAGGTATAGAAGACACATTTATTTTATAAAAGACAAACATTTTATTTAAAATATGTGAGTATCACCACATAATTCAATAAAGAGAAAAAAAAATATAACAAATATAAGTAAAGAAAGTAACATATCAAGTATATCATTGGTATATCAAATGTTATGCTTATCAAATCAAGTATATATTAGGTATATCATTGTATTCATTCGAGTATATCAAATTTGGTATACTTTATATTTCGTATATCAGTAAATATAAAATATATCAGATATACTACTAATATACCTATCGATATACCAACAAGGGTAAAATATACTAGATATTTGGTATATCGATCAACTGATATACTAAATATATAGTATATCAGATGTATATTTTCGTGAATATAATATACTTCATAAATGAAGTATACACATGAGCTTTCATTAGTTTTAGATGTCTTTGATATACTTTATCAATGAAGAATTAGATATATTAGCTTTATTTTGGGACAATATGTGTGGTAGAGGATTTAAACCTCTAACCTTTTGGTTGAATGCGTATATATCAATGATTTTTTTAATAACAAATCTATCATTGATGTATTTAGCTACTCATAATCATGTATATCAATGTTATTAATTATTTGAGTAGTATAAAAAAAATACAAATGAGGTATATCAATGGTGTATCAACATTCATAACAGGTATAAAAGACACATTTATTTTATAAAAGACAAACATTTCATTTAAAATATGAAAGTAACACCACACAATTCAATAAAGAGAAAAATAAATATAACAAATATAAGTAAAGAAAGTAACATATCAAGTATTCTAAAAAAAAAAAAAAAGTCAAGTATATCATTGGTATATCAAATGTTATGCTTATCAAGTCAAGTATATATTAGGTATATCATTGTATTCATTCGAGTATATCAAATTTGGTATACTTTATATTTCGTATATCAGTAAATATAAAATATATCAGATATACTACTAATATACCTATCGATATACCAACAAGGGTAAAATTGGAATAATAAAAAAAACGGAAATCAGATTTTTAAATTTTTGCTATGTTTGCAAATCTAAAAAATCATAGCTAAATTTGCAAATATCCTAATATTTTTTGCTACCCGTTGCAATTCCCCAAAAAAAAATGCAATTCCAAGTATTCATAAATAATATTGAAAATTTAGGAACTAAAAAAGAGATTTATATATTTAATTTGGGAAAATTTAGAATTAGCTTTTGGTTCCGTGGGTATTTATTGAGTCCAACTGTCAAGTGAGACTTTCTGCGAGTTCTGCCTGCGAAGGCCGGGTCCATGACAGCCATGGCGGGTTCTCTCACTCTCAGTCTCAGCGGCCCCATGAAGATGAAGTTTACCATCGGAAGAAGCTCGGGAAGAGGTGGAGCAGTTCTACGCCACAAACTGAGTAGATTGACTCGATCAGTCAGCTTTGAAATTGAAGTTTCAATAATCGGTAATTATATTAGGTTTTCGTTTGTTCATCGAGTACATTGATTATTCGTTTTATCTGTCGCTGTATTGGATTGAAATCATAAGGAAATAGCGGTGTGAAAGCCAAAATTTAAATCTGTAGGAATTGACTTCGCGAGCAGCAATTACGACGAGATAAGCAAGGGCCATGGAAATGGATCTTCTTCGAAATTTCGTTCCTATTTTATTTATTCATCTAAGAAAAAAAACTCTCGAATAGTAGGAAATGGATGGGCGAAAGTTCAAAGAAGTAGAACGTCGGAGGAAAAAGCTGCTGTACATGAACCAGATTTAACATTCATCTGATTTTCCTACCAAGTAAGTGTAACTCTCTCTCGATCGGAAACTGCGATAAAACAAACATCTCTGTGCTATATGGCTGGATTAGTTTGCTTTCACTATAATGGTTTTATTTTTCTTCACGAATTTTGATTAAATCAGTTGTTAATTGGTGTATGATGTTCAGTTGATCAACCATTCAAATTGAGAAGTAAGCAAATCAGTGAAGAGTTGTGACTTGTGAGTGGAATTGAATATCGATCTTTAAGTAGTTGGGGAGAGAGAGTTATTGAAGTTGTTGAGTAGCAAGGAAGACATTAGGGAGAAGGTTTTAGAATTATTATTAGGAAGATATAAATAATTAACGAATTGGTTAGAAGAGTCAGGTGATTGTAAGCAGATTTTGGAGAGTAGCTCTGGAAGAGTACAAGGCCTGTTAAGAGCTTGAAAGTTTTCAGTTCTTTTCTCGTACCAGTAACATTTATCTATTATTTATCTCCGTTAATTCTGGTTCCTTTCAGATAGGTAGTGGGAGTAGGAGAGATCTAATCCTTTCAAAAGCTCGCAAGTTCATTTCCATTTCTTTTAAAATCGAAATAAGATATCTTGTTATTGTAATTTTACCTTTCCAAATCCCGGTTCATATTACCATTGTCATAGTTCTTTTTAAAATTTTTTTTCCCTTTTCACACTTAAGCTATGGCAAAAATGAAGATAGCAATTTCAAGTAAATTACAAGGATTCAAGTGATTATAACAATATGTTGTAGGAGAATATATAACAACTCTTATGATTTTAGAAAAAGTGATATATGTCTGTCGAGAAAGAGAGATGTTCAAACATAGGTTGATGTTTTGCATTTCAGCTAGCAGTATTCAGCTTGAGATACCACATACTTTTACTCTGTATTTTGATTTTTTGATCCCACATTTGGAAGAATTGGAATAGTAGTCTTAATACGCAAGCAATTTGAAACAAACATGAACAAAATTAATTGTACATGTCCAATAATTTGTTGTCCAATTCTGTTTTGTGGTGTATTTTGTTGTCAAATATTCTCGTGTTGCTAACACTTTAGTAAACTATCAACTTGCCTTCTCAGAATGTCATCAGACTTTTCTCCACCGGATTACAATGGTGGAAGCAATACTGGAGCAACTGTGATCTGTGAGTACCTTATCACTGTTTTTGTGAAAAAAAATATGAAACATAATACCTGACGCATAAACGTTGGCTTTTGCAGATGTAGTTTTGAGCTTGGTGATTTTTGCTGTCATTGGTGCAATCTCTTGCTGCTTTGCTAGGAAAGTCAGGCAAGGTATTGTAAGAGAGTTGCAAAATGTAGTTGCTTCAGCTGCACCAAATGTGGCACATTCACCTGTCCCATATGCAGTTCCGGTTTGGGAAATCGATCAACCAACAATGGAAAGGTTCATCCGAGAAATGGCCGAAGAAAGGCCTGTAAGGTTCACTGCTCAACAACTGTACTCTTTCACGAGCAATTATTCAGCACCACTCGGTTCTGGAGGATTCGGTACGGTCTACAAGGGACAGTTCCCAAATGGGGTGAAGATTGCTGTGAAGGTTTTGAAAAGGAACTCAGACAGGCAGGCCGAGGAGCAATTTATGGCAGAGGTAGGAACAATTGGCAGAACTTACCATATAAACTTGGTTAGGCTTTATGGTTTTTGTTACGACCAATATATGGGTGCACTGGTATTTGAGTACATGGAAAATGGATCTCTGGATAAGTACTTATTTGGCAAAAATCAAGAAGTTGATTGGGGGAAGTTGCACGATGTAGCCATTGGGACTGCTAAAGGTCTTGCTTACTTGCATGAGGAATGCCAACAGAGAATCATTCATTATGACATAAAGCCTGCTAACATTCTCTTGGATGCAAACTTCTCTCCAAAAGTTGGTGATTTTGGACTTGCCAAGCTTTGCAACAGGGACAGCACCCATATGTCTCTCACTGGCTATCGAGGTACCCCTGGATACTCAGCACCTGAGTTTTTATTGAACAATTATCCAATAACACACAAATGTGATGTTTATAGCTTCGGAATGGTATTGTTTGAGATCGTTGGAAGAAAAAGGAATGCTCAGGTTACGGACTCAGGGAATCCTGATTGGTTTCCACAACATGTGTGGGAGAATTACGAAAAGGGTAAATTAGATGAGTTTATGCAAACGTGTGGCATCGAAGAGAATGATAGGGAGAGAGCGAGCAGAATGTGTGAGGTGGCTTTGTGGTGCGTTCAAGACTCTCCCGATGAACGGCCACCGATGAGTGCAGTGGTGACGATGCTTGAAGGAGGCGTAGAAATAATGCCACCACCAAAGCCATTTCTCTACTTCAATCTAACTCCAAAAAGGAACAATAGACTGAATTTGCAACAAACTAGTAGTAGTTCGGATTATTCGACTTCCAATGAAGAAGGTGGTTCGTATTGGTACAAGAAGGCTACTCCAATAATGAAGAAGTACGAAATACAAATAGCCAGTTCTTAATTTAGAAGTGAGTTAGAAGTTTTTTTTAGTTAAACAATATTTGGAGTAGACGAATTCGAACCTTTGATCTCTTAGTCGAGAGTATATGTCAATTACGGCTGAGTTATGCTCATTTTGACATATGGTCTCAAGACTTAAAAACTTTAATTGTGTTTTCCTTTTTTCGGTGGATAAAAGGTAATTCATTTGGTTTATTTCACATTATCAAAAAAGATATGAGTTCTCTTTGTAATAGTTGCGTTTTTTTTTGGGGGGGGGGGGGGTATTCTATTATAAATGAAAGGAGGCTTTCAATGTAAGTTACTAATGTAATATTAAAGCTTAGATTTGGAAAGTATATTTTTATTCAAGTTTTTCATTTTCTGATATTATATTTAAAATGGTTGGTATAAGTACCTCAAGGATGGCATGAGCATGGTCCCCCCTTAAATGAAGTAGTGCTTGTGGTCGTGTTAGAAAATTATGATGGCAAGTGATTGTCAAAGTGAGCATAGTTTAACAGTAATTGACATGTACTTCTGATTATGAAATTAGAAGTTTTAACCTCTTAATATTGTTGAACTTCAAAAAAATGGTTAGTGGTGTATTTAACATAGCGATGTGTGTGAGAAAAATATAACTATAGTGTTTTTTAAGGATGATATTGTAGATGTAGAAGTTTAATTTAAATGAATCTTAATAAAAACATGCAAGTGATAAAGCTTTGATGTGATAACTGGCATGAGACGTTTTATAATCACTAAGCAAATTAGAGGGTTGAGCAAAAGAGTTGTGTTAAAACTTTTTCGATAGAGAGGGATGCTAAAATTTTAAGTTTTGATACTTAGGATATAAGATCTTAAAAATTTAAGATTTAGGTTAGTTCATATCTTACGTACACAAAAAATTTAGGTTAGTTCATATGATTATTGTAGTTTGAAAATATTTATAAATCTAGTCTTTTGTAGCTACACATACTATAGCACTTTTATTTGCGAATCCTTTTGTTTAATGAATAACATTTTTCTCCATTTTATAGTTAAAATAAATCTATTCATAGTTTTTTTCTTTTTCTTTTATATCTATATATATCAAGAGACATGAAATTGAAGAATCTATACCAATTCTCCAATTATTATTATTATTTTTTTAGCTAAGTTAGTTATGTTTGATGTTCCAAAAAGAAAAAGAAAAAGAAAAGTTAGTTATGTTTGATTTTCCCAAAAAGAAAAAGAAAGTTAGTTATGTTTTTTTTTTTTTTTTTACAAAAGAAAGTTAGTTACCGAACTTAGTTCAGCGGTAATTGGCATGTACCCTAGACCATGAGGTCAGTTCGAATCCCCCCACTCCAAATGTTGATGTACTAAAAAAAAGAAAGTTAGTTACAAGATTGTGATCGTCCCATATTGTCTTTTTTTTTTAAAGAAAAAAAAGGTCAAAGTCAACGTCTATTCTAAATTCACTGGGGTCCACATTAATTTACTTCAATAAAATTTAAAATAAAATGACACTATCTTTTTCTTTTTTCTTTTTTTACACACTATCTTTAGCTAAGGCTGTCTCTTATCTCATGGACTTTTTCAATTTTATCCTTTATTTTACAAGTTTGCTCTCCTCATAATCTATTACATATTTTTTTTCACCGTTGACCTTGACTGTCAGACCCTCATTTTTTTTTTATGTGTTTATTTTTGAGAATGTGTGTTATTATTATTATTATTTAGTTTATAATCTTTCATATTCATGTCTAATATATACCTATATAAATAACAGCTTTGTATAAAAAAAACTTAGTAAATAAAAACACTTATTATCATTCGATAGTGGTATCTTCTATCTCACAAATATTGAACTACAAAAACATAACAATAATAATTTTATTATTATTATTGTCTTTTCAACCTTCTAATACTACGATTATTATTAATGATTCTAGTTTGTTTTAGTCAAATAGATTGAAATAAAATAAAATAAAAAAAAAAACAGAATATTTTCATATAATGTTTGATTTTGTATTTTATCTCATCTTAAACTTAAAAAAAAAAAAATGAGAGACAAAAAATATTTGATTAATCCTTACCAACTAAATTATTAAAAAGTTGAGGGATCAAATAATAACAATAATAATAATAATAATAATTTTATTATTATTAAAAAAAAAAACTCTGTAATCAATATCATTCATTAAGCTAAGCCAGCTGGTTTATTTTGAAGTCAACTTCTTCCCGCCCTGTTTCTTCTCCTTCACGTAATCTTCATCTCTCTCTCAATCAACAATGGATAATGTCAGAATCAAGATTTTTTCAATTGAAGAAGTCAAGCATGGAAACTTCAAGGTTACTTCCAATTCTTCCCCACTCGTTTAAGAATCAGGCTCCTCATGAATCGAACCATATCGATTCCTTCTTCAATCCTTCATCTTCTCCATTTTCGCCAATCGCCGGTAAAATCTGCTCTCTCTCGAAACCCTAGCCAGTTTCAAGCGCGTTCAGAGGCGTGGAGAAATGATCGAAATAGCTCTCATATGCCAGTAAGTAATCTGCGACTCTATTTAACCTAAAATTATTTCACAAATTTCTTCGTAATGTTTGAATTTAGATTGTGAAATTGCGAATCGTACATCTGAGTTCTCGATTTCGGTTTTGTATTATTAACCTCTGTTTCTCTCAGATCCTCAACCCTCTTCCCTCCAGATCCGCCGTTCCCCGATGTGGAAAAACAATTCAATGCTATGATCGTTCTCTGTAAGCATCACTATCTCTAATCAGTTAATTAACCAACTCCATGAATTCACTTCAAGTTTCAATTTCTCGTTAACTTGAGTATCATTCTGAGCAACAAAATACCAAGTTTCAACCAAGTTATTTAGAGAACATTTTATTGTGGGATTATAACCATGCCAATATCTCCAACACTTTTAACATAGGATGAATTAGCTTGCATTCAACATGGCTCACAAGCTGAACCGATTACTAATTTTCAGATGTGGTGAGCGCTGTGGTTTCCTTGTTGGTTATTGTGGGGATTGTCATATGTGCTTATAAGTTTGCCAAGAGAGCTACACCAGGCGTTGTAAGAGAGCTGAGAAACATTAGTGCTCCTCCACCTGCCCCTCTCGTGAATCCTCCAGTTATTTGGGAAGTTGATGCACCAACAATGGAGAAATTCTTTCGAGAGATCGCTGAAGAAAAACCAGTCAGATTCACTGCTCAGCAACTCTATGCCTTCACGAGCAACTACTCAACACGGCTTGGATCCGGAGGCTTTGGTGAGGTTTACAAAGGGAAGTTCCCAAATGGGGTGAACATTGCAGTGAAGGTTTTGAAGAGAAGCTCAGACAAAAGGGCTGAAGAGCAATTCATGGCTGAGATAGGATCTATTTGCAGAACTTATCATATCAATTTGGTAAGGCTTTATGGGTTCTGTTATGACCATTTCATGAGTGCCCTTGTCTTTGAATACCTGGAAAATGGATCCTTAGATAAGTTCTTGTTTGGCAAAAAACACGAAATCGACTGGAGCAAGTTGCACGATATAGCGATCGGGACTGCGCGAGGTCTCGCCTATTTGCACGAGGAATGCCAGCAGAGAATCATTCACTATGACATAAAGCCTGCGAACATTCTCCTTGATGCTAATTTCTTCCCCAAAGTTGGTGATTTTGGGCTTGCCAAGCTCTGCAATAGGGACAATACGCACATCTCGTTTAGCGGCTATAGAGGCACTCCTGGATACTCGGCGCCAGAGTTTCTGTTGACTAACTATCCAGTAACGCACAAGTGCGACGTGTATAGCTTTGGAATGGTGTTGTTCGAGATCGTCGGAAGAAAGAGCAATGCTGGCGTGACTGTTTCTGGGAATCCTGATTGGTTTCCACAACATGTCTGGGATGCACATGAAAATGGTAAGTTGGAGGAGTTGATTGTTGGTTGTGGCATTGGAGAGGACGATCGGGAGAAGGCGACCAGAGCGTGCGAGGTCGCTCTCTGGTGCGTGCAAGACTCCCCCGACGGGCGACCGCCGATGAGCACGGTGGTGAAGATGTTGGAGGGAGGAGTGGAGATAATGCCACCACCAAAGCCATTTCAGTATTTGAATCCAATGCGAATGGGGACTAGTTCAACTAGTTCACAACAAACTAGCAGTACTAGTTCAGATTTTTCGACGAGTAGAGAAAGCAATTCTCAATGGTACAGGAAGACTACAACAATAATGAGAAAATATGAGATACAAATGGCTAGCTCTTGATTTGACGCCAAAAAAGACTTGTATCATATCGTGGAAAAACCTTAGACAGAAAAAGAGATTTTTCAAGGCTACCATTATTGTTCATGGTTGTGTGTATAATGTGCGGTATTTTTTTTTTTTTTTTTTTTTTTTTTTTTTTTTTTTTTTTTTTTTTTTGTCTCTTTGATCTTCTCTTTTGCGTTGATTCAATTACAAGTTTAGTTATTGAACTTTTTGGTATGTGTTATTTTAGTCTTAGAACTTTAAAAAGTATCCATAAGTTTTTGAACTTTTACTTTTGTATCCGATAGGTCACCCACTTTTCAATTTTGTGTTTAACAAGTCCACCTATTTTAAATTTGAAAAAATTCACAAGCCTACTAGATACAAAATTGAAACTATTTTTTTTTTCTTTTTTTTTGAAAAATACAGAATTGAAACTATAGACTTCATGTAGGCCTAAAATTTAATTTTATATCTAATAGATTAGTTAATTTCTAAAAATCTTGAATATGTTAGAGACCAAATTGACACAACAATTTAGTACTTTTTTTTAGTTCAACAACATTTGGGGGTGAGAGGATTTAAATTGGTCGAGAGTACATGTCAATTATCTTTGAGTTATGCCACTTTAGTCTGACAACCTAGTACTTGTTCACATTATTCCACGTCGAATGAAGGCTCCTCCCTCCTCTATTTTTTTTCTTTAAAAAAGAAGAAGAAAAATGGGAGAAGAGGAGAAGAAAAGAAATAATAATAATAATAATAATATATATATATATATATATATATAATTATTTTAATATATATTTATTTTTAAAAATCAGAATTTTTTTTTTAATAAAAAATATGTGCGCGTCAAAAGTCGCATTGAGGGTTTAACAGAAAATTACCAAAAGTCGTCTTCCTCACTCGTTTCTCAGTACACACCTCTCTCTTGCTCTCGCTGAAATGTCAAACCCTAGAATTTGGAATCAATGGAGTCAAGCTCGGATGGTCAAAGGTCCCTATCAATGCTTTCCCACTCATCTAAGAACACAACTCCTCATGAAGCAGACCCTATTTACTTGTTCTGCAATCCCAGACCTTCTCCATGATCACTCTTCAGACCATAAATCCACTCTCTCTCTCAAAATCCCCTGCCAGTTTCAATCGCATTCAGATTTCTGGAGGAATGATTGCAATAGCCCTGTTATGCCAGTAAGTAATCTGCGGCTCTATTGAATCGAGAAATGTTATTCACCAATTTCTTTGTAATGTCGGTTTGCAAATGATGCATCTCAGTCCAATTTCGTGTCTGTATTGTTATTAACCTTTGTTTCTCTCAGATTCTCCTTACCTCCAGAGCCGCTGTTTGAATTCGACATACCTCCATTGCCGTCGAACTTCGGCGATGGCAACAACGGTGGCGACCGCAGAGGAAATCTATCTATTCGCACTATTGCTATCCGTAAGCATACTATATCTCTTATCTTGTTGACATTAATGGCAGTTCCACAAACTTCCGTTGAACAGTAGGGTGCTACTGCTGTGTATTTTGAAGCCGAGAGGTTTCTTCTGCTCTGAAAATCAAAGAAACATTTTAATTTTTTCAGATTTGTTTTTCTTTTGGACAAATTACATGCATCGTTGTGTAAATTGAAAGGGATTTTGGGTTGAGAAGGTATATGTTTACTTCTAGAACATCGTGAAAAACTTAAGAAGTCTAATGAACAATCGTGAACAAAATTCTGAGGAAAGGATGAAATCTGGAATGGGGAGCTATTTTTGGGGCTCCGAAATATCCTAGGGCTTTAATATTGTTCTTCGTTGTATTCCGATTATCAAAAAAAAAAGAATAAACACAAATTTTTTCGACCCATTTGTAATGAGCCAAACTTCCATTTTCTAACTTAAATGATTTCATTTTAGGCTTCAATTTCTTGTTAACTCGACTATCATTTTGAGCAAGTAAATACTAAGTTTTGGTCAACGTGTTTGAACATGTTTTGACTAAATTCTATTTCATGTATGGAGTAGGACCATAACCATGCCAATTTCTCCAGTAGATATCACCAGCTGAACCAATTTTTAATTTGCAGCTGGAGCTGCGATATTCTTGTTACTTCTTGTGGTAGTCTTATATTGGTGGTGTTCCAAGAGAGATGCATACATTGCAAGACAGTCGAACTTGAACTACGTCGCCCCTAACATGGATGCTGCAGTTATTTGGGAAGCTGATGCACCAACAATGCAGAAATTCTTTAGGGAGATAGCCGAAGTAAAACTAGTCACATTCACTGCTCAGCAACTCTATACCTTCACAAGTAACTACTCAACACGACTTGGTTCTGGAGGCTTTGGTGAGGTTTACTAAGGGAAGTTCCCTAATGTTGTAGACATTGCAGTGAAGGTTTTGAAGCGAAGCTCAGACAGAAGGGCTAAAGAAGAGTTCATGGCTGAGGTAGGAACTATTTGCAGAACATATCATATAAATTTGGTCAGACTTTATGGATTTTGTTACGACAATTTCATGACTTCACTTGTCTTTGAATACATGGAGAATGGATCTCTGGATAAGTACTTGTTTAGCAAAAGAGAAACAATTGAATGGGAAAAGTTGCACGATATAGCGATCGGGACTGCAAGAGGGCTCGCTTACCTACACGAGGAATGCCAGCATAGAATCATTGACTATGACATCAAGCCTGCAAACATTCTTCTAGGTGCCAATTTCTTTCCCAAAGTTGGTGATTTTGGGCTTGCCAAGCTCTGCAACAGGGACATCACCCACATCTCGCTCAGCGGCTATCGAGGCACCCTGGATACTCTGCACCAGAGTTTCTATTGACTAACTATCCAATAACGCACAAGTGCGATGTGTATAGCTTTGGCATGGTGTTGTTTGAGATCATTGGAAGAAAGAGGAATGCCGGCATAACTGTTTCTGGAAATCCTGATTGGTTTCCGCAACATGTGTGGGATGCATATGAAAATGGTAAGTTGGAAGAGTTGATTGTTGCTTGTGGCATCGGAGAGGAAAATAGGGAAAAGGCGAGCAGAGTGTGCAAGGTGGCTCTATGGTGCATGCAGGACGCCCGAATGGGCGACCGCCGATGAGTACAGTAGTCAAAATGTTGGAAGGAGAAGGGGAGATAATGCCACCACCAAAACCGTTTCATTATTTGAATGCAGTTCGAATGGGGACCAATTCGACGAGTTCGCAACAAACCAGCAGTATTGGTTCAGCGTTTTCAACAAATAAAGAAAGTAATTCTCAATGGTACAAGGAAACCACTCCCATCATGAGAAAATATGAAATACAAATGGCTAGCTCTTGATATGATGCTGAGAAAAGTAATACATAGAAGAAAGCTCCTGTTGTTATGTGCTTCTTCCCAAAGCAGAATAGGCAAGCAACAAAGTTTAATGCTATGGGACATAGTAGACAGACAGACAGACAATGGCTAGCAAAATGGTAAAATCATTGCCTAATGTAAGCCTTTAACTATTTATTCGTGAGAAGCCTAATCTCTTTAGCTTTCTTTTTAACTTTCAAATATTTTAGGCCAAAATACACTATCGGTATTTGAGTTCTTAGTTTGGTGGTTGTAAAGTTTGAAAAGTAGTTTTTTTTTTTTTTTTGGAAAAGATTTTGACAAGTAGTTATAAATCGATATATTGGACTTAGAATAATTCTAAATTGATCTATTGAACTTGTTGATTTGGCGAATTATATTAATTTTTGGTGATTAGATTATGTGAGTTTAATTTTAATTTGGTACAGGTTGTTTTGGGATTTTCAAATTCAGTCCATATGATTTGGAAATAGATTCCATTTGTTTCCTATAATTTAATCTACCCGTTCAAAACACATAACAAAATAACAAATAGGTCATTGACATTAATATCCGTCACATTTAAAACCTTTCTATTAACATTAAAATCTTCGATTTTGTGTCTAATAGGTGTACTTTTTAAAATTCACTCATTTTTAGACCCATAATCAAATTTCCTTTTGATACTAAATTAAAAACTCAAGGATAATGAAATGACATCAAATGAATGAAAAATTGGTGGTAAAATATAATTTTTGTTCATGTATTTTGGGTTTTGTTCCATTTTAGTTCATGTATTCTTACCGGTCCAAAATTAGTCCTTATACTTTCAATAAAGTTTAAAATTGATCCATATTGTTAGTTTGAATTGAATTTTTATCAAAATTGGTTAAATAATAAATGATAATTTCCATATAAAGAAAGACATTGTCAACATATTTCCAAAATTTATAGAAAAAAGGATGATATCAAACTAATTTTTTAAATTGAAAAATTAACAATAAACTTATAAAAAGGACCAACACATGAACTAAATTTGGACGTATATGACTAAAATGGAATCAAACTTAAAACTAAATAGACCAAAATGATATTTTAATAAAAAACCATTTAACAAGACGTCACAAAGTGAAGAGAGATTTATAAGTGCTCCCAGTAAAACGAAGCTGGTAGTAAAGAGAAAAATGGAAAAAGTACAAATATGAAGACTTACCTATGATGATTTTAAAAATGAGGTCCGATTGTACTAAGAACAACTAATAATTTTCCCAAAGTGACGGGCCTCTTCAATAACTATATAAATTTGAAAATCTACATGTAATAACCATTTATACAAATTAAATTTGAGGTACTTTTGCAAATTTTCTCACTCACCGCCATGGCGGCTCCGGAATAATTCCTCCAAACGGATACCTTCTGAGAAACTTCTCCTTCCGAAAAATTATGGAATGTTCGTGTTGTAGCTTCCACTTTTTCGGATGCAGTGGAAAATTCCATCTTAGAATATTCTACGCCTTTCATCAACACGTCTCCCATGGAGATCGAATCAATCGAAGCCGTCTGCTCTTGTTTCTCTCTTTCTACATAGTAATAATTCTCTCATCGTCATCCATCTCCAATCAACTCTCTCGATGGCTTCAATGGCGGCGTGGTTGATCGGAATGATTGTCGTACTGAGCCAGTAAGTACTCTGTAATCTCTTCATCTCTTTCGCTTCAATTTTTCGTTCTTATTGAAAACCTAATTACAGAATGTTTCAGCCAATTAATTGTAGTGGATTTGTTTGATTTCTCTCAGAGTCTCCACTCTATCGGCGCAGGGCGGCGGCGGTAATCCAGCGTCCACCATAATCGCTTTGTGTAAGTGCTCTGTAATCGTCGTCTTGCTTGCCGGAATATTGATGTAGGATTAGAAGCTAATAGATCAAATCAAATGTCAACGCTATGTTAACTGTTTGGCCTGCAGCGGTGGTTGGCTCTGTGGTTGGATTGCTCATTCTCATGGCGATTGGCCTATTCTCTTACAAATTTGCCAAGAAAGTTGTACCGGACGTCATGAAAGAGTGGAGAAACACATCCACTCCGGCACCGGCGCCAGCAGAGGTTTTGGGAGTAGATACACATACAGCGGAAATGGAGAAATTCCTCCGAGAAATCGCCGACGAAAGTCCGATCAGATTCACATCTCAGCAACTCAACGCCTTCACAAGCAACTACTCGACGCGGCTAGGTTCTGGCGGCTTCGGAGATGTTTACAAAGGCGAATTCCCGAACGGATTGAAGATCGCAGTGAAGATTCTCAAGAGAAACTCCGACAAAAAAGCCGAGAATCAATTCATGGCGGAAATCGGAACAATCGGAAGAACTCGCCATCGGCATCTTCTCAGGCTGTACGGTTTCTGTTACGACGAACTCATGAGCGCGCTGGTTTTGGAGTACATGGAGAATGGATCGCTCGACATATTCTTGTACGGCAAAGTCAGGAACGACATCGGTTGGGAGAAATTGCAAGAAATCGCGATAGGAACCGCTAAAGGAATCGCATATATGCACGAAGAATGCCAGATAAAAATGATCCATTACGATATCAAGCCTGCGAATATTCTATTAGATGCGGATTTCTCACCGAGAGTCGGCGATTTCGGACTTGCGAATCTCTGCAACAAAGACAACACGCATGTATCTCTAACGGAGTATCGAGGAACTCCGGGATATTCGGCGCCGGAGCTCTTGAGGTTCAATTTTCCGGTGACTTGCAAGTGCGATGTGTACAGTTTCGGAATGGTGCTGTTTGAGATCGTCGGAAGGAGGAGGAACGCGGCCGTTGGTTCGTCGGGGAGTATCGATTGGTTTCCGATTCAGGTTTGGGAGCGGTTTGAGAAGGGGGAATTGGTGAATGTGAGCGGTGAGTTTGATGTTGAAGAGGATGGAGAGAGGAAAATGGCGATTGAGAGAATGTGTTTGGTGGCTCTGTGGTGCGTGCAGGATTCGCCGGACGATCGGCCGCCGATGAGTGCGGTGGCGACGATGTTGGAAGGAAGCGTCGAGATTATGCCGCCGCCGAAGCCGTTTCAGTATATGTTTCCGATTTCGACGGACACCAGCGCCGTCACTGTCACCATGGATTCCGAGCAAATGAGCTCTGGTTCGACTTCGAGCCATTCAATGGGTAAAAGAAATCTACCGAACCCAATTTTGAGAACTTGAAAAATATAGATTAAATTATAAGTTTAGTTAAAACATATATATATACACACACAAATTTAGTCTCTGAAATGTCCAGGGTTTGTCAATTTAGTCATTGAAAGTATCAAAAAATATTATTGAAATCAGATATAAAGTTTATGGATATAAAAAAAATGGATTACAAATTTAAAAATTTGGGTTGAATGGTAACATATTTATGATTTGAGAATTTGATTATAACAATCCTTAAACTCTCAACGGTTTAATTGTGAAGATTTGTAAGTTCATTAAGGTGATTGATCAAATTGAAAGTTTTGGTGAATGACTATAATTGTTCGTCCCTATAATTTTGTGGTACTTTCTACAATGTCTCTAATATAATTATTTGAGTAGGTCAACAAAACAAAACAAGTTTAGGTGGATCCGAAAAATCCTTTTAAAATGTATTTTTGTCAACTTGGTTTCACTTAACTCACTCATTCCTACTTTATCCACACTCCTATATCTTTGCTCTAAGTCGTGTTACATTAACACGTCACATAAACATTTAAGTAATGAGGTTAATTGACAGTTGTACTAAAAAAAACTATGTTGAACAGTAAAGTAGATACTAATTAGAATTCGACTCAAAAGTTGAGGGTGTAATTAAATTTTAATAGTCAGTACGATGGATAAGACATTTATTACCATCTTGAATGTCGATGATTGAATCCTCACTCTTTCGATGGTTGATTTTTTTTTTTTTTTTAATTTTATTTTTAAGCTTAACTAGTTGGGTTATCAGTTATGTTCCCAAACATAAAGAGTTTTGATATTAAATCTATAACTTATAATTTAATCCCTTCTTTAGAAATTATTGTAAAACATTGAATTTCAAGAGTTCTCTTTTGCAATTACTACCGTTGAGTATTTATTCCCCCCAAACAAAAAAAAAAAAAAACTACCGTGCGAACATTTTCGGTTCGGTTCTTATTTTAAAACCAACTAAAACCAAATTGAATCGAAGGAGCACAATAGAGCCCTAAACCGAGAAGAACCGGACTGATCAGATATGTGTCTTATTGAATATTGGTTCGGTTCTTCTTTTGTAAAAATAAGTTGATTTGGTTCGATTCTCAGTTGGACCCAAAACCGATAAAACCAAACCGAAGACCACCACTACAGACGACACTGAGAAACAACATCAAAATGGATCACGCACGATTGAGCGTTTGCAGAAATGATCAAAGCCAAGAATGTAATTTACTACACAGCCCCTTCCCATGCAGTACAAAACCAAAATTGCACAAAGGGTAGAATTGTCTTTTCGGAATTACAAAGCGTCAATTTTCAATTGCTTTCCCGGAGTGGGTTACTTCTCTTCTCCCTTCCATTACTGGAAAGACCCCTTCTCGCCTGAGCGACCAAGTTCTTCACTGTGAACTTCCATGGCGTCTCTTCCTGCATATCGCGAGGCCGCCGGGTCAAGATCCGGCGGGAAAATTGTTCGAGCTAGGCGAGTTCGAAGTAGAAACCATCCTTACGAGCGTCCTGGACTTTCGAAGTTGGGCCCTGGAGGAAACCCTAGTTGGCTCTCCAGGTTCATTTTCTCGCCTACTCTTACCATTGCTACCGGCGCCGGGAAGCTGCTCTCCTCTGTCTTCGTTTCCGACTCATCGTCCTCCTCTTCCGACAGCGATTCAGGTTGGCTTAACTTAACTGAATTTTTGTGTATGTTTTTTCAGAATTATGCGGATGGAGTAGGTTTTTTTAAAAAAAAAAAACTAAGAGTTGGGAGTGGTTAATGCGTCTGTGGTTGTTTCTTTGATGTGCTGCGGAATGTAAGCTTGTTTTGAGGATATGAGAAGTAGTAGGAAGAGTACTGAAGTTAGGCACTAGCTCAAGAAGGGTGAAATGTAGTTCGAGCTTTGAAGGGGGATGGGAAATGGAGGAAGTGCTTGAAAATAAGTAAGCAGCACTTCGTGAACTTAATGGTGTATGCTGTTAAGTATACTTAGTAAGCTGGGTAAGAATTCTGGAATTGATGAACTTAGGTGGTATGATGTGCTTGGGTTTCATAAAATTTTTGTTTTCAGTTGTATGATATGTTTTCCTAGTGGAACAATTTGATTCGTATTTAGGATGCTTAATTAGCCGATTTCTTTCATTTACCTACCTAGTTTAGATTTGTGGTTGGGCTTGCAATATTTTCAATTAGCATTTTATAAGTAACTTAAAAGTGTAATTCTACGTTTCCAGTCTTATCGCTTCTATTTCAAGGTCATGTCATGATGTTCACTGAAGTTTGATCTATTTCAGACCAAGAACAGCATTTTCATTGTTTTAGTGAAAAGTTACAATCAAGAATCTATACTGTATGGGAGCTTATAAGAATTCACCCCAATTGGAATCAATTACGTTAAGACAGAAGTATAATTATAAAATTCCTTAGGGAACCTTGTTAAGAACAACGAAACTTTCTAGCACCCTGTAAATTTAGAGTTGGTGAGAAAATGAACTTGGAGATTCAATTAGGGTTTCCTTCAGGGCCCAAATTTGAAGATCTGAGACGATCTTAAGGAGTCTTTAACTCCTAGCTTGCTTGGCTCGAATCATGTTTCCATTGGATTTTGGCCCATGGCATTGAGGTATGTAGGTCCAAACACCATTGAAGCCGCATACTCAAGAAGCTTAGACATGACGTTTCCAAATTGGTTTTTAGCCCTGAGACCATCTCAAATAACTTTAATACATTAAATATATTTTGAATATATATATATATATATATATATATATATATATATATATATATTTTAATAGAAAAACCAGCTTTCATTGAGAAAAAGATGAAAGAATACAAGGGCATAAAAAAAAAAAAAACCCCACAAAAGGGAGTCCCCTTAAAGGAAGGTGCTCCAATCCAATAAGATAAGACCTAAAGGATAATTACACAATAAACTCGTAACTGAGGCCCAAAGGGAAGCATGGAATCTCGATAAAGACCATACATCACCTGGGCGTCTAACTATCCCCCTAAAAACCCTGTTATTTCTCTCTCCCCATAAGTTCCATATGAGTGCACACATGCCAGCTTGCCATAAAAATCTTCCTTTGCCATGGTGGGTCGGATTGAGGAGAAACTCTTCGATCAACACTCTCAAATCTGGTTTGGTCAGTATCCTAGAAGATAATTGTATCATCTTGACTTGAAAGTGAATTGCGTGAACCCTCCTCTTACCAACTCAAAAACCTTCCAAGAATCCCTTTTGCACTTTCTGACTGATCATGCTACCAAGAACGCCTCTTACAATGACAAAGAGAAAGGAAGAAAGTTGGTCCCCTTATCTTAGACTCTTTGATGCCACTACTATTTCTCTTGGTTTCCATTGACAAATGTTGAAAATTTAGTATCTGAAATACATCCCTATTCCATGCTAGCCATTCACGTCCAGACTTATTTCTTCAATGATATCATTTATCATTGACATATTTCTGCTTAGTGTGTGCAGAAAACATGTGATTTCATTTGCAATTGAAAGTTGATTTAAAACTTAATTCTTGCATGTTACAATAGGAAAGCAACAATATGTCAATTCATATAATATACGTACAGGCTTATGTAAGATTAATGGACTAAATTGATGACTAATCATACGCCTTTTATCTTGGATGTTTCATATGGTTTCTTCAAGTTCCTTGCACATTTTTCATTTTCATTTCACATTTATTTATGACAAAATTCAATGCATAGGAATTGTATAGTTTTATTATTCATTTAATTGACAAGTTCTCTGCTTTCGTTTTGCTCATATGGCTCTTTTAAAGATGTATTGTATCTTATTTTAACAGAGGATGGTGTTGAAGATGATGTTCATGATGAAAATCGTGTCTTCCAGGGAACTGAAGGAGTGAAGAAGGTAAACAATCTAGATGTTAAATCATGTACTTGTTTAGGTGTTTGTCTCATAAATATTGAAATTAGGTTGTTTGTCTTACTATTGGACAACATAAGAAATGTCTCGATATTTTTCTAGCAAACCTGCTAGTTTGATATGAGATTGAGTGTGGCAATATTATGTTTTAATAACATTATCCTTATTTTAATTCTTTTTATGTTGAAAGAAAAAGTTTTAATGGTTAAGTGACGCAGCATTGTATTAGCTTATGGTTTGAGGGTCAGCTAGAGCTATGTGGGTATACAGATTAATAAAATATATGAAGGGAAGATCTATTGTGGAGTCAACATGATAGTTATATATGCATCAAATATCTGACAAAATCAAAGTGTAAAACAATGGATTATTTGGTGTTTGTTTAATAGACTACAACATCATATCTGATTGAGATTTTTATGTTGGAAGAATGGGAAATCGGAGATGGTCAATTTATTTAGGAAGGACTTTCCACCAGAGAAGAAAGATAGCAAGCATCTAATTGAACAGCTACTGATGCAGGAGACCTTCTCTAGGTACGACATGATTAAGTCATTGTGTTGGTGCGACATGTAAATTGGTCTAGTGATTTCTTATGTTATTCTCTATCAATTAACCTGAGAAAAGAATTTTCGTTTTTGTTTCCTGTGAACTGTGATTAACAATGCTCATCTTCGTTTTACTAGCTTGCTTGTACTTTTATCTTGGTTTCAGTTTATCTAGACTTCCTGCACATGCTGAAATAAGTTATTTTTCCTGTTCAAACTGAAGTTCCTATATGTTCTCATGGTTAAATAGTTTAGTTCATGAGTGACAAATGACAGTACATTGAACTAGGTTTTCTCAACTACCACTTAGATGGTGGCCTTCAATTATTTGTTACTAGCGGCCTCTGGTTCATTCTCACTTTTATTCAAGCAGGGCAGAGCGTGACAAGTTATTTCAGATAATTGAATCAAGGGTTGTAGAATGTCAAACCATTGAAGGTGATGCTGCAGGGAGGCTGACTGAGATAACAAGCAGAGAAGTTGATGATGGTACTGACCTTCCAATTTCCTGTAAACCACAATTTTAATTTTATGCAAATAATGTGACTCTTGTTAATATTTAGGGAAATTTTTTTTTAAGGAGCGTATTTTTTTTATAAGAAATTTAAACCTTATTACCAGATTAAGATGTTGTACAAATTGATACAGATGATGACAGTCCTGCAGTTTGCAGCACAGCAATTCTCGAGGCAAAGAAATGGTTGAATGAAAAACGATTGGGATTGGGATCTAGTTCAACGTTGGAACTGGATCATGGGACATGCACCTTGAATTCCACGATGTTGCCAGTGGTTGGTGATTCTTTCTTTTCTTGTTCTTGAGTCTTGAGTGGCATATGAATAATCACGCAGTGGATGCAACTTTCACTTACATTAAAGTTCAATATTCCTCTCAGTTCACTTGTTATGGACTCCTTTTCTGAGCAAATGATTTATTTGTATGCACGACCATATCCTAATTGCCATAAATAAGTTTGATTATTATTTGTTAGTTGTAACTCAATGTCTTTTATGTAGCTATGATTTAGCTTCGATTTGTGTGTTATTTTTATACCCTTCTTAACTAGGGCTGTGATCTTTCCAGCCCCCCCCCCTCCCCAAAAAAAAAAAATAGTTTCAATAAGGTTTCATCTCTTACATTCCCTGCTAATATTGAATTATCTACTGCTGCAGGTTAACGATGAAGAAATGGGTTCGCCTGTGGATGTAGCCAAGTCATACATGCGGGCACGTCCTCCATGGGCTTCTCCTTCCACAAATAATTTTGAGTTTAAATCTCCTTCACCATCAGGGTTACAGCTTTTCAAAGAAGAAACATCATATTCAATTAGTGGAAATCCGCTGTCTTCATCTAAGGTACCATTTTATCCATTAAACTACGCTCATGATGCTTCTGAAAAAAATTCCCCTTATATTTCTTCTTCTTCTTCTTTTAATTATGGTTTTTTTACCGTCTTATTTTATTTTATGCTTCTGCTGCTTATTTATAGTGACAGAAGGGTGTTTTTGCTCTAAATTAGATGGTTGTCTTTTCAAGTCGTGAGACCATATGAAAGGTCAATTGATAAATATTTTCAAGTTTCTCAAAACGTTGGTAATAAATATTTAGAGGAGTGACCAAAATTTAACAGTAGGTAGAATTTTGTGGTTTTTGGTTTTGCCCTTTCACCTCCCAATCATTCATGTATGCTTGTAAGAACAAGAGCATGTATACTTCTACAACTCAACCCGTCATTCTGTTTGTTGACATTGGAGTGCAGATAAAAAGGGAATCTCCTGCCGGTGGATCATGGAACATCCAGGAGGAAATACGACGCGTGCGATCAAGAGCAACCGAGGAAATGCTAAAAACTCCATCTTCCAAACTTGATTGGTCTTCATTTGCGTCAGACTACAGAAGTAATTTGAATTCTACACGTTCTGACTATCTGAAAATTTATAGTGAAGATAAAATGCAACATGCTGTAAAGTCAATAGATAAATCAATGAATTGGTCTGCAGATAATACTGTCACTCACACCTTATCAGGTACGCATTTCTGTGAGTCCAACGATGTACTTACATTTGTAAAAGATAATAAAAGTTTTCTTAATTTTCTATTTGGAATTTGGAATTCCCTAAACATTGTGGACCTCATTTGCGCCCTCACAGAGTCAAAGATCACACAAGATGTGTCGGAAAACGGAGCTTGCCTACTCGATACAATCAGCCCTATTCAGCAACAGGATAAGGTAACAGACTCCCAAAAGGGATTTGTTAGGCCTCCAATTGCGAATGTATATTCTAGGAGGGGCAACTTGCAAAATTGTAGATCTTACCGTTAGTTAAATTTTATTCTTGGTATATATGGGAGGGGATGTGAGCTTGAGATCTAACTTGGACAGTTTCTAGAGTGTAGGGGAGTGACCAGCCCTCTTATATTGGCTGGGTGGCTTGTAGGGTGATCTTCACCCCTTTTTGATATCGCTATACGTAAATAATACTTCATATCTGTCAGGCTTTTGCAAATTACTTATCGTTTGTCGTCTACACGGGTTTGGTTGTCTTGAGAATTATTAACTCAGTGCCTGTTCTATGAAAATTTTGCTAACACTTCCTCTGAGTAGAATGGTATCGATCTTGTTAGATGTTTGATACAGTTCAATTATTCCTTTCCCTTGCAGGATTTGGAAACCAATCCTACCACTGAGAGAAAAGGTACGTAATAGTTTTATCCTATGTTTTAGGCTCCTCGATTGTTGTAGGATTAAGCAGTAGTTCGATTGGATTTATCGGAGAGCAAACATGCAGATCTAGACATTCATGATCATTAAAAAACTATGAGAGCAAAAATTGAAAAACAAAAAAAGGAAAAAACTTTGATCAGCTCCTGTGTAGTATATGCTTCACTAACTAACAATTAAGTAGTAAACAGTATTTGCTTCTCTGTGCAGCATCAAATTCAAGTTTAGATGAGAGAGAATGCTCTACAGCACACGAAGTTACGAGGCTCGCTAATGGTTTTCCTTCAGTACCTAGGTATCTCGATCTTATCTTTCTCGATGTCTGTACCCAAGTGAATAGTGTGTAATAACTGATTTTTTTTTTCTTGCACTGCAGTTCCGGGGAGCTTGCTATAGAACAGAACCATGTCGAGAAGATAGTTGAAGAGAACGATTCATCAGGTCACAACAATGAGGCGAAAGGGCTGGCTTTGGAGGAGCGATGCGAACTATTAAGTGAAGTGTCCATGGAGGTTCCAAATGTGAATGAAAATGATACCGATAAAGTTCTATCAGATGGAAACGATGTCGGTAAAGTTGCATCGGAAGGAAACGATAATGGTGCTAGCAAGGAAAAAGATGGTGCTGGTAATGTCAATAAAGTTGAGAAGCCAAGTTCACGAAGCAACGTGGCAGCAGGGAAAACTAGCGGAACGGCATATCTGCGGCGAGGAAGACGAAGAAACTGAGGGGGGGGGGGGGGGAACAAGAATGTAATTTGTGTTGAATTTTTGTTTGGAATCAAATATTAAGGATAAAACTTTTGACCATAGCTAAGGCAAGGCTGTTGTATCATCAGTAGTTTTGATTAGTTGTACGGATTTGTATAGAGCTAGATCATAGAATCAGCTTGAATAAGCTACACCTAAGAAGCTTTATGTATTTAAGTTGTGGAAAAATTCTGTGTTAGAAATGGCTAAATCTAGCTTCTTTATCCATGTTTTTTCTCTCCAAGAACTGTTTTTCTTTGTTCAAATATCATTTTGGTCTTGGAACTTTAGGGGTTGTTCTCCTTTATTTCTTGTATTTTATGGATTGCTTTCTTACTTTCAAAGATCTTAGATTTAGTATATAACTGTAGGTGGTTTTGGCATGGCGTTTTGTCATTGTAGGCGGTTTTTGAACACGCGCACTGTGTTGCGAGGAATGCTTTGGATTTCTCTTCGTCTTCAGGCGATTTCCATGGTAGCTGCTCCTAGCATGTTTTTTGGGCTCCTAACCTCCCTTTGTGGATTTTCTCTTTTAAATAAGGGTAGGTGAAGAAAGGTTGATTCTCTTTAAAGCATGATGTTTTATTCAATATATATATAAAACATTTTTTTATTAAAAAAAAAAAAAAAAAAAAATCCTTCTTGCCTTTCTTTATAAAATTTTGAAATATATTCTTACAGTGTGTATATATTATATATATATATTTTGTAAGGGACACTATTGTTACTATTTTATCAAGTTCGATAAAAATTAATTTCAAACTAACAATAAAGACTAAATTTAAAATTTATTGAAAGTACAATAATTAAAATAAATGAGACTTAAAATACATAGATCAAAACTATATTTTAAGCTAAGAGTAGAAATTTGAACCTTCGTTCTTAAGAGCAGACCTAGTTAAAATGTTGGGAGGCCAACAATTTCTATTCTATAAATATAATAGCCAATTAGCATATACTCAATTGATTAGAATATGGAAAAAAAATACACTTTTGGTATCTGAGGTTGGTTTAGGTTTCATTTTGGTCCCTTGAGTTTTCAAACTCGACATTTTAGCCCTGAGGTTTGCATTTCGTTTCATTTTAGTCTCTCCATCCAATCTTTTGTTAACTTCTAACGGCAAACTGAGAAAAGGACTGCGCGTGCGACTGCGATTCAGGCGAGGGGAACAATGGAGAGGGAAAGGGATGAGTGTTGGTAAATGAAAAAATCGAAGATATGGGCTGGAACCAAGGGCGTCGAAAACTCATATCTGGGCGTTCCAAATTTGCGTTTTTAGACCGAAACGCAGATCTGGGCGAAAAAATTCTTGGTTGTGGAGGGCGAGAGGGGTTGGAAGTGGACGATAAAGATGAGGCATTTGGGAGGATGGATCTGAGTTATTTGATGGTGGTTTGAGGGTTCTTCGGCTGCTGGTTTTGGTGGTCGATGGTGGGGAGATTTCGGTCGAAGGTTCTTCAGCGGTGGTGGTGGTGATGAATGGTGGTGATGGTGTTGGTGAATGTGATGAAGAAATAAATTATTAAAAATAATAATATATTTCTATTTTAATATATTTTTATTTTAAAAATGAAAAATTAATTTTTTTAATAAAAAATTAATGTCACGTCAGTATTCCATTAATTATTAAGATGGAGGGACCAAAATGAAATGAAATTTAAACCTCAGGGACTAAAATGTCGAATTTGAAAACTCATGGACCAAAATGAAACTTAACCCAAACCTCAAGGACTAAAAATGTAATTTTCCTTAAAATATTATAACTTTGAAAGGTTAAATGTTTGAATCCCCTACATATTGGTAAACTAAAAAACATATACTCATAAAAAAAAATTAACAATTGGTGACAAAAATAAATAAATAAATATATGTGAGTGTTTGGGCCAACTTGCGCGTGCACCTTGACTAACCTCACGGGACAACTAATCTCAAGGGACAACCTCTTGACCCTACTACATTTGGTTGTCATGAAACGCATAAATATTAAATCTTGGGTAGGTGGACATCATGTGGATTGAATCCATTTCCTCTAAGCTATTCTATTTTTTTGGAAAAAATACACTTTTGGTCTCCTGAGGTTTGGGTTAAGTTACAGTTTGGTCCCTGAGTTTTCAAACTCAACAAAAATACCCCTGAGGTTTGAGATAAGTAGCAATTTAGTCCCTGCCATTCAATTTTCCGTTAAACCCTAACGGTCTGCTGACGTGGCACCATTATTTTAATAAAAAAAATATATTTTTTTAAATTTTCCAAATAAAAATATATTAAAATATAATAAATATTATTATTTTATTCTTTTTTTTTAATTATTTCTCTTTCGTCAGTAGAGAAAGAGTAAGAGAGAAGGAGAAATAATTATAAAAAAAATAATAAAATAATAATATTTTAATATATTTTTATTTGGAAAATTAAAAAAAATATTTTTTATTAAAATAATAGTGTCACGTCTTGGTTTAACGGAAAATTGAACGGCAGAGACTAAATTGCTACTTATCTCAAACCTCAGGAGTATTTTTGTTGAGTTTGAAAAATCAGGGACCAAAGTGTCACTTAACCCAAACCTCAGGGACCAAAAGTGTATTTTTCCCTTATTTTTTTTCATGGCCCTTCTTGAGGGCTAGGACAATCCATGATGGTTAATATAATTATAAGCATTGTAATTTAAGGTTTGTTATTTGCAAATATAGCAACATAAAAAAAATTGTAAATATAGCAAGTCTATCAATAATAGACATCTATTACTCATAGACTTTAATCACAATGCATGTATCTATCAAGATAGACTGCGATCACGGATAGAATAGTCTATCAGTAATAATTGTAATTGTAATTAAAATTTATCGTTAATAAATTTCTATCACGGACAAATTTCAATTTTGCTACATTTACAAATAGTTTTAGATTTTGTTGTATTTGTAATTATTTTAGTCTATTTTGCTATTTGTGCAAACCATTCTAATTATATTTATTTAATTGAATAGAATTTAGATTATTAAAAGCCCAACAACCATTATATGTTAAAATTCATGAAGCAGATGTTTTATATTATATCAGATGAAAATTCCAAAAGTATGTTAAAATTAATTACGTTTTAACTATATATTTAAAGTTTTATCGATTTTTTTTTAGCAAATGTACAATAATTTTCGAAAATTCTATTCGTAGCATCAGTTGAATTTAATATGTGGTGTTTTGTGTTAAAAAAAATTATATAGACAAAAATAAACTACAAATTTCAAAACATGTAAATTGTATATATATATATATATATATATATATATATATATATATATATATATATATAAATGCAAACTTTAAAATTGTAAAAAAAAAAAATCAATAATTAAAGAATATAATCATTAGATTTTTTTTTATCACTTAGAAAAAGAAGAAAAAACTAATATTTATATAAAAAAAAACATAATCATTAAACAAAATTAACTTAACTTAATTTGATGATGATGATGATAATAATAATAATAATAATAATAATAATAATAATAATAATAATAATAATAATAATAATAATAATTATTATTATTATTATTATTATTATTATTATTATTATTATTATTATTATTATTATTATTATTATTATTATTATTATTATAATAAAATAAAATAAAATAAATTAATTAAAAAAAAAACTGGGAGGGGCCTGCAAATGCAGTGTGTTAACACTTGATAATAGTATCTTTTTAGTATGTAATAAGTAAATATTACATAATTTTTGTTTTAATAATTTTTTTTAGTACAACAACATTTGGATGTGGGGGAATTCGAACCTCCGACTTCTTGGTTGATGGTACATGCCAATAACCGCTGAATTATATGCTCGATTTTGGCTTGTTTTAATATTTTTAAAAGTTACACATTGCAATAATTTTTTTAATGTTTTCATATTATCACTTTTCCATGAAAATCCTTATATATATATATATATATATATATATATATATATATATATATATAGTACAAAGCAAAATTTTGTGCAAATAATTAATTTATTAAATGATAGGTTAATATTTTGATATTGTAAAACATGTATGGAAAGCAATTTTCATTTTAATGATTTCATATTTTTTTGATGTTTTGCATATACCGTCTAAATCACAACTATACCAGAAAGAATACTCTGCCCTTGTTGTGTAACCACTTCCACTAGATTAAAATCTCCGAATGGACACATCAACACAAATAGTTACAACTATTCCGAGAGAAAGGAAAAAAAATATGTTATAAAAATTTGAAGGGCAACACAAGAAGGCAAATATTCTCCTTCATAGCCCACCATTAGATCGTGATGTTTCACGTTTATGGTTTAAATCATGTCCATATGCGAAAGAATACATTGTTTCATTGTGTAACCAATTCCAATGGATTAAACTCTTTCAAGGGACACCCCTAACAATTGCAACTATTTGACGGGAAGGACAAAACATGAATTTACAAAAAAATGTAGGGGCAAAATATAGGAAGGCAAAGATTCTCCATAGCCCACCATTAGATCGTGATGTTTCACGTTTATGGGTCATGTCCATATGCGAAAGAATATATTGTTGTGTAACCAATTCCAATGGATGAAACTCTCTCAATGGACCCTTCTAACAATTGCAACTATTGGACGGGAAGGACAAAACATGAATTTATAAAAAATGTAGGGGCAAAATAGAAAGACAAAGATTCTCTCCTTATAGATATAGATATAGATAATTTTGAAACTACCTTTATTTTCTAATTTTTTCCGATTTTTTTATTACTTTTCTTAAAATCCCCGATTCTCGTTTACTACTTGACATAGGAATATAGGATAAATGATTTCCTTCTTAAAAACAAGAAAGGAATACAAATTATTTATTAATGATTCCCCAGTCCTTTTTCGATTATTAATCCTCAGATTTTAACCCTATATATACCATCTTCCACTTTCACAGTCACAATCACTCACCGCGTTTGCTCTTCTCTGATCTTCTGCAAATTCCCGCTCAAACTCACTCTACGCTTCTACATACTTTACGTTGATCATCGGCAATGGCGAACGCTATCACTCTCCAAGAGATTCGAAACGAGTCCGTCGACCTGGTATTTTCAGTTTCTTCTCTTCATCTTCTCGCTTTTTCCATGTTTCATTCATGAACAGAGAGAAGCTTAATTTGCATCGCTATCGCTAGGTGTTTTTTGTTTTATGGCGGGAACATTGTTGAATCTTCGTATCGTAAATGTATTGTGTATGTTTTGAATGGCGTTTTCGATTCTGCTCGTAACTTTTTCTGATTGTTTTCTTTTTCTTTTTTCTGGATTGGTGTGTTGGATTATGCATATTGTGTTATTGATCGATCTCTCTAAGGTTTAGATTTTGGAATTTCTATTTTTGCATTTCGTCTGCGGATTGGTTTTGCATGTTTTCGTTTGTTCGAAGAATAAAGCATGCTAGCTAGGATTTTTGTTTGTTAAATGTGATGAGGATTTGAAATCTGTGACGTACTCAATGATATGTTTGGTGTTAGTCTTGTTTAAGGAATTCCAGTGACTGAGAACTGTGAGAAGAATATAGGGTTTTGTTTTTTCCTAGTGTGATTCTTTTATTCGGATAATATTTGATGTTTTAAGGAGTTGCGAAACGACAGCGTTTTATATAAATGTAACAGAAATCGTTGATATATTATTTGATTATCTGGATGTTTGTATGCATGATCAATTACGAGACCATCTGATTTACTTGAACAACATTTCGCGACGCCTTCATGAAAAATAAACACCATATTTATGTTTATTTTTACAGGAACGTATTCCAATCGGCGAAGTGTTCGAGAAGTTAAAATGCTCAAAACAAGGTCTCAGTTCAGAGGAAGGAGCCAATCGGCTTCAAGTTTTCGGATCGAACAAACTCGAAGAGAAAAAGGTTTCATCTCTCTGAAATTACCTTTTTTTTTTTTTTTTTTTTTTGAACAAGGGGAATTACTGGTTAAGAAATACAATTTCGCGTCGTTTGTTCCAAATCGATTTATTGTGTCTTTTCTTTTCTTTTCTTTTTTTGTGTGGAAACAGGAAAGCAAAATTCTGAAATTTCTGGGGTTTATGTGGAATCCCCTCTCTTGGGTCATGGAAGCAGCGGCTATAATGGCTATTGTCTTGGCGAACGGCGGTGGAAGGTCTCCGGACTGGCAGGATTTTGTGGGAGTCATTGCCCTGCTTTTGCTCAACTCAACCATCAGTTTTTTTGAAGAAAACAACGCAGGAAAAGCAGCTGCAGCCCTTATGGCCGGCCTTGCTCCCAAAACTAAGGTTCAAAACATACTAAACATTACTGTTTGCATTACTCCAATTAATATCCTAACTCACCTTCTATCGTTGTGTGGTATGTGACTAGGTTCTCAGAGATGGTCGTTGGAGTGAGCAAGATGCTGCTATTCTGGTTCCTGGAGATATAATAAGTATCAAACTGGGAGACATAATCCCTGCTGATGCTCGTCTTCTTCAGGGGGATCCTTTGAAGATTGATCAATCTGCTTTAACTGGCGAGTCCCTCCCTGTTACCAAAAACCCTTCAGATGAAGTTTTTTCGGGATCAACGTGTAAACAGGGAGAAATTGAAGCAGTAGTGATTGCCACTGGCGTGCACACCTTCTTTGGCAAAGCGGCTCATTTAGTGGACAGCACCAATCAAGTTGGGCATTTCCAAAAAGTTCTTACTGCCATTGGGAATTTCTGTATTTGCTCCATTGCTATTGGAATTATTTTGGAGATCATAGTCATGTACCCAATACAACATCGTGCGTATAGGGATGGCATCGACAATTTGCTGGTGCTTTTGATTGGAGGAATTCCTATTGCCATGCCTACTGTTTTGTCTGTCACCATGGCCATTGGTTCCCACCAACTTTCTAAGCAAGGTGCTATTACCAAGCGAATGACTGCCATTGAGGAGATGGCTGGCATGGATGTCCTCTGCAGTGACAAGACTGGAACATTGACCTTGAATAAGCTCACTGTTGACACTTCCTTGACTGAAGTCTTTGTGGGGGGTATGGATAAAGAACATGTCATCCTTCTGGCAGCAAGAGCTTCTAGAACAGAAAATCAGGATGCCATTGATACTGCTATTGTTGGAATGTTAGCAGATCCAAAAGAGGTATAGTTTTAGTTGATGACTTTTGTTTTTCATCTCTATCTTAAACTGAGTAAAAGATTTATATGATATTTTCATGATATGACAAAATTATGCAGGCACGAGCTGGTATTACAGAGGTTCATTTTTTTCCATTCAACCCTGTAGATAAGAGAACTGCTCTGACTTATATTGATTCTGACGATAACTGGCACCGAGTTAGTAAAGGTGCTCCAGAGCAGGTAAAGTTGTTTGTCTTCGTATTCTTGACTGGTGCAAGTTGGTTTGTAATTAATTTGTATATTTCTCATTTCTCCTTGTTCGAAACAGATCTTAAATCTTTGCAATTCCAGCGAAGTCGTCAGGAGACAAGTTCATGGAGTGATTGATAAGTTTGCTGAATGCGGACTGCGATCCCTGGGTGTTGCTAGACAGGTTTTCGAATGTTAACCTTCACTTATGTTATGAATTTCAATAGCAAGCTCTGTTCCTCAAGCTTATTATTTAACTACTAATCCACAGGAAGTACCTGAGAAAACCAAAGAAAGTCCAGGAGAACCATGGCAACTTGTTGGATTGTTAGCTCTGTTTGATCCTCCCAGGCTTGATAGTGCAGAAACCATTAGAAGGGCTCTGAACCTTGGAGTAAATGTCAAGATGATCACTGGTATGTGCAAAGCAACTATCATTATATTTATAACTCATCTGTTATCTTTCTGTAAAGCATTTGAATGACTCCCTAAATATATAGGTGACCAATTGGCCATTGCGAAGGAAACCGGCCGGAGACTTGGTATGGGATCAAATATGTACCCTTCTACTGCATTACTTGGTCAAGACATGAGTACATCAGCAGATTCTGTTCCTGTAGACGAGTTGATTGAAACGGCTGATGGATTTGCTGGTGTATTTCCAGGTGCGGTCGGCTACCTCTTTTTCCTTAAATAGCATGCGTTGCTCGAAAATAAGAAATAATTGTCCCTGTTGTTCCATTCCATTTTTCTAGTTAGCTATAAAGTTCTTCAATTAGAAAATTCTTTGCCACACATTGCTTTGCTAAGCTTATTTGCGTATATGGCAGAACATAAATATGAAATTGTGAGAAAGTTACAAGAGAAGAAACACATTTGTGGAATGACGGGTGATGGTGTAAATGACGCCCCTGCACTAAAGAGGGCGGATATTGGAATAGCTGTTGCTGATGCAACCGATGCAGCTAGAGGCGCTTCTGACATCGTCCTCACTGAACCGGGATTGAGCGTCATTATCAGTGCAGTACTGACCAGCAGGGCTATCTTCCAGAGGATGAAGAACTATACGGTTAGTTTATACTTCGCTATGTTGTTTCCAATCACTTACTATGAATCAGATTTAATTGATTATTTACACTCAACTCAACTCTTCCCTTTCTTTTTTTTTTCTTTTTCTGTTTTGCAGATTTATGCAGTTTCCATCACCATTCGTATAGTGGTAAATACAATGAAAATAGAAAGAAATATCTATGTTGTTATTATTAATCTAAATCTATATCGGTTGCAAAAGTATAATGTTTCTTTCCATTGAAATTGCAGTTTGGTTTTATGATGATTGCTTTGATTTGGAAGTTTGATTTCGCTCCCTTCATGGTTTTAATCATAGCTATTCTAAACGATGGTAAGGCTACCAAAAATGTTGATCGTGCATTTTTTCTTTTCTATCATTTAGTGGATCAGAATTTCAAGTTTTTTGTTATACTGTATACCAGGAACAATCATGACCATTTCGAAGGACCGAGTTAAGCCTTCTCCACAGCCCGACAGCTGGAAGTTGAAGGAAATTTTCGCCACTGGCATTGTGTTAGGAGGTTACTTGGCACTAATGACAGTTGTATTCTTCTGGCTCGCGAGAGACACCGACTTTTTCTCAGTAAGAACATACAACATTCATATCATCCGTTGCAAGTCTATTGAATTTCTAGCAACATACATCTGTTTGTTCTTCTGAGTAATGTTTGCATCCCAATTTCCTTTTGCAGAACAAGTTTCATGTAGAATCGCTGAGGACGAACGACCCGAAAATGATGTCAGCATTGTATCTACAAGTTAGTATCGTGAGTCAGGCCCTTATTTTTGTCTCGAGGTCTCGAAGTTGGTCATTTGTCGAACGTCCTGGACTTCTCTTAGTGGGCGCCTTCATAATCGCCCAGCTGGTAAGTAGCCATTTTCTGCTCTAGCTAACAATAAGTATAAACCTTTGGTCTCAGCATTTAGCTCATCCAATTGGTTAAGCTTAAGAAGGAATTTTCTGTACATGACAGGTTGCAACTCTAATTGCAGTGTATCCAGAATGGGATTTTGCAAGGATAAATGGCATTGGCTGGGGGTGGGCTGGAGTGATCTGGCTATATAGTTTGATAACTTACATCCCTCTTGATATTCTCAAATTTACCATCCGCTATGCTCTCAGTGGAAGGGCTTGGAACAATCTTCTACAGAATAAGGTACTTTTTAAGTCTTGTAGTAAAGAAATTGTGAGGAAACAAGCACAATGTTCTTGTTCGTGTTTCTTTTTCTTTATAATAAGTCAACTCACTTTATGGACTTTCTGTTCCCTCACTCTCACGATAGACTGCTTTCACAACAAAGAAAGATTATGGCAAAGAAGAGAGGGAAGCACAATGGGCTACCACACAAAGGACCATTCATGGTCTTCAACCACCTCAATCTAGCGACGCTCTTTCTGATAGGAATGGTTGCGGGGAGCTTTCCGAAATTGCCGAGCAAGCCAAGCGACGAGCTGAAATTGCAAGGTACCGAGTCTTGTTTAAATTACTTTTTAGTGAAACATTTATTTTATAAGCACTCTTTTATAAGAAAGTTTATGGAAATAGTTCCATCCTTGTTTGTAGGCTCCGTGAGTTGCACACCCTGAAAGGTCGGGTCGAGTCTGTGGTGAAGTTGAAAGGACTAGACATCGATACAATCAATCAACATTATACAGTCTAAACAAGCAACTCAGAGTTTTCTTTCTCACATTTGCTCTAAGAGTTTTCTCATATTTTTGTTGGAGGAAGGACTTTCCACCAGAGAAGAAAGATAGCAAGCATCTAATTGAACAACTACTGATGCAGGAGACCTTCTCTAGGTACGACATAATTAAGTCCTAAGAAGCACGGATACAGACACAAGACACGGACACGACACGAAACAGACACGATGCCACGTCATTTTTTAAAAATCTAGGACACAAACACGGGACGGACACATTTAGTAAAATATACATTTTAAAAAATGTATATCATTTTTGTACAATAAAGAAATTCACAATCAATAAGTTTAAGCATTTGTATGCTTAAAATAATGTGTTTGTTGTATTTCTCTCTTAAAATTTATTATTATTTTTATTTAGTATTATGTCGTTTTAGTATACTCAACAAGTGTTCAATATGGACCTATATTGACTTTGTACAACTAGTATTTGTCACATCAATTGTGTTAACAAGTATCCTATACGTGTCTAACAAGTGTCGGAGTGTCATAGTGTCCGATACGTGTCGGACACGGACACGCTAGCCAAACTAAAGTGTTCGTGCTTTAGATTAAGTCATTGTGTTGGTGCGACATGTAAATTGGTCTAGAGATTTCTTATGTTATTCTCTATCAATTAACTTGAGAAGAGAATTTTCATTTTGTTTCCTGTGAACTGTTGTGAACTGTGATTAACAATGCTCATCTTTGTTTTACTAGCTTGCTTGTACTTTTATCTTGGTGAAGGCTATGGTTTCAGTTTATCTAGACTTCCTGCACATGCTGAAATAAGTTATTTTTCCTGTTCAAACTGAAGTTCCTTATGTTCAATGGTTCATGTTCTCATGGTTAAAAATAGTTTAGTTCATGAACTAGGTTTTCGTTTTCTCAACTCCCACTTAGATGATGGCCTTCAATTTCAAGGGTTGTATTTAGGAAAAAAAAAAATATAAGGAGCGTATTTTCTTATAAGAAATTTAAACCTTATTACCAGATTAAGATGTTGTACAAATTGATACAGATGATGGCAGTCCTGCAGTCTGCAGCACAGCAACTCTCGAGGCAAAAAAATGGTTGAATGAAAAACGATTGGGATTAAAGTTCAATATTCCTCTCAAATCACTTGTTATGGACTCCTTTTCTGAGTAAACGATTTATTTGTATGCACGACCATATCCTAATTGCCATAAATAAGTTTGATTATTATTTGTTAGTTGTAACTCAATGTCTTTTATGTAGCTATGATTTAGCTTCGATTTGTGTGTTATTTTTATACCCTTAACTAGGGCTGTGATCTTTCCAGTCCCCCCCCCCCCCCAAAAAAAAAAAAAAAAAATAGTTTCAATAAGGTTTCATCTCATACATTCCCTGCTAATATTGAATTATCTACTGCTGCAGGTTAACGATGTCGGTAAAGTTGCATCGGAAGGAAACGATAATGGTAAAATCTCGGAGGAAAATGGTGCTAGCAAGGAAGAAGATGGTGCTGGTAATGTCAATAAAGTTGAGAAGCCAAGTTCACGAAGCAACGTGGCAGCGGGGAAGACTAGCGGAACGGCATATCTGCGACGAGGAAGACGAAGAAACTGGGGGGGGGGGAACAAGAATGTAATTTGTGTTGAATTTTTGTTTGGAATCAAATATTAAGGATAAAACTTTTGACCATAGCTAAGGCAAGGCTGTTGTATCATCAGTAGTTTTGATTAGTTGTACGGATTTGTATAGAGCTAGATCATAGAATCAGCTTGAATAAGCTACACCTAAGAAGCTTTATGTATTTAAGTTGTGGAAAAATTATGTGTTAGAAATGGTTAAATCTAGCTTCTTTATCCATGTTTTGTCTCTCCTATGAGTTTTGGCACCTTTATGAACGGTTTTTCTTTCTTCAAATATCATTTTGGTCTTCTCAAAAAAAAAAAAAAAAAAAAAAAAATCATTTTGGTCTTGGAACTTTAGAGCTTGTTCTACTTTATCTTAGATTTAGTATATAACTTTTTTTTTTTTTTTTTTTTTTTTTTTTTTTTTTAAATTCTTAGAGTGTGTCTATATATATATATATTTTGTAAGGGATACTATTGTTACTATTTTATCAAGTTCAATAAAAATTAATTTCAAACTAACAATAAAGACTAATTTTAAAATTTATTGAAAGTATAAGAATTAATGAGACTTAAAAAGTACATAGATCAAAATTATACTTTAAGGTAAGAGTGTAAATTTGAACCTTCGTTCTCAAGAGCAAGCCTAGTTAAAATGTTGGGAGGCCAACAATTTCTATTCTATAAATATGATAGTCAATTAGCATATACTCAATTGATTAAAATATTATAACTTTGAAAGGCCAAATGTTTGAATCCCCTACATACTAGAAAACTTAAAAAACATATATCTAATAAAAGAATTAGGGAAAAATACATTTTTAGTCCTTGAGGTTTGAGTTAGGTTTTATTTTGGTTCCTGAGTTTTCAAACTCGATAATTTATCTCCTGAGGTTTGGATTTCGTTTCATTTTAGTCTCTCCATCCATTTTTCCGTTAAATATTAATGGATGCTGATGTGGCGCCTATTTTCTATTTAATAAATTATTTTTTATTAATTTTTCAAAATAAAAATATATTAAATTAATTAAAATATATTATTTTTTAATATTTTTTATTTCTCTTCTTCTTCAACCCAACTACCACCAAACCTTCTACCGGGCCGACCGCTGCCGATAATTTTTTCTTTCTTCTTTTCTTCCCCTTTCTTTTTACCTACTGTCGACGCTGGAAACGGAGGGAGGTCCCTCATCCCTCCCCTCTTTTCTATTTTTTTTTTAAAGAAAATAAAGAAAAAGGGGAAGAAAAGAAGAAAGAAAGGAGAAGAAAGGAAAAAAATTCACGGCGGCAACAGGCAGCGATGGACGGCGGTTGAACTTGAAGTTGAAGAAGAAGAAGAAGAAGAAGAAGAAGAAAAAGGAGGAGGGAAAATAAAATTTAAAAAATATATTTTTAATTAAATTATTACTATTATATTACAAAAATTTAAAAATAATTTTTTAATTAAAAATATTGTCACGTCAGCAAACCGTTAGGATTTAATGAAAAAATGCATGGAGGGACCAAAATGAAACGAAATCCAAACCTCAGGGGTTAAATTGTCGAGTTTGAAAACTCAGGGACCAAAATGAAACTTAACTCAAACCTCAAGAACCAAAAGTGTATTTTTATAAAAAAAAAAAAAAAAAACTAACAATTGGTGACAAAAATAAATAAATAAATATACATGAGTGTTTGGACTAGCTTACACACACACCTCGACTAATTTCACAGGACAACCACAGGTTGCACGTACCTCGACTAATCTCACGGGACAACCGTTTGATCCTACTACATTTGGCATGAAACACATAGGATATTTAAATCTTAGGGTAGGCGGCCATCATGTGGATTGAATCCATTTCGTCTGAGCCACTCTTATTTTTTCCATGGGCCATGACCCTTACTAAGGGTAGGGGAATCCATGATGGTTTATATAAGGGAAAAAATACACTTTTGGTCCCTAAGGTTTAGGTTAAGTTACATTTTGGTCCCTGAGTTTTAAAACTCAACAAAATTACCCCTGAGGTTTGAATTTCGTTACACTTTTGATCCCTCCGTCCAATTTTATGTTAAACCCTAACAGTTTTCTGACGTGACATTATTATTTTAATAAAAAAATAATTTTTTAAAATTTTCTAAATAAAAATATATTAAAATAATATAAATTTTATTATTTTTTTAATTATTTCTCCCTCTCTTTTATTCTTCTTCTTCTTTTCTTTTTTTCAACCTCTTATTCTCAACCTCTTCCTTCTTCTTCTTCAAATCTCTAGCGGCCGACGACAACCACTCGCCTCCACCAGCAACTGTTTTTTTTTTTCTCCTTTCTTCTTCTTCTTCTTTCCTCCACTTCTTCTCTCTTATCTCATTTTTCTTCTTTTCTTTAAAAAAAAAAAAAAAATAGAGGAGGGAGGAGGGACCTCTCTCCTTCCTTTCTTTTTGTCGTCCCCCAAATGAGAGGCCATGCCTCTTATTTATAGAGTTTTCCAAAGGTCCTTTGTGGGCTTGAGTTGAGACTTGGTTGCATTTGGGCACACTCATGAGCTTGGACTTGAAATGCATTTGGGCCCATTCATGAGCTTGGACTTGAAATGCGTTTGGGCCCATTCATGGGCTTGAGCTTGAAAACTTGGACTTCTGGCCCAATTACATTATTGAATTCGGGTTTAAATTCAATTCAATCTATTTCATGAAATTAGCATACTTTAATTTCACCAACTTAGACAATTATTTGAAGAAAAATTTCTATGCCAACAATTTCATTTTAGTCTTTCAATCCATTTTTCCATTAAATATTAGGGCAGTTGCATAAATGGCAAATTGGACCAAATTAATAGCAAATATAGCACAGTTGCAAACTAATTGCATATATAGCAAAAGTAATTGTACAAGAACAAAAAGCTGTCCTCAGATTCTATCCGTATCTATCAGTGATAGACTCTGATTATTCAAAGTCTATCAGTGTCTATCGTTGATAGACTCCGATTAATCGAAATCTATTAGTGACTATCACTAATAGGCTTTGATAAACTCTAATAATCAAAGCCTATCAGATAGATTCTAATTAACCAGAACTTATCAGTGTCTATCAGTAATATACTCTGATAGAGTTTGCTATATTTGCAATTTTTTTACATTGTGCTATATTTGCAATTATATAATTCTTATTTGTCATCCACTGCAAATTCTCTAAATATTAATGGAATGTTGATGTGGCACCTATTTTATATTAAAAATTTTTTTTTTTTTTTACTTTTTCAAAATAAAAAATATATTAAAATAATTAAAAAATATTATTTTTTAATATTTGTATTTCTTTCTTCTTTTCTTCCCCTTTCTTTTTACCTACTGTTGGTGCTGGAAACGGAGCTCCCATCTTTTCTATTTTAAAAAAATAAATAAATAAAAAAGGGTAAGAAAAGAAGAAAGAAAGGAGAATAAAGGAAAAAAAAATTTTGACGGCGGCCACAGGCGACGATGGCCGACGAACGACAACTGAACTTGAAGTTGAAGAAGAAGAAAAAAAAGGAGGAGGAAAAATTGGGAGGGAAAATGAAATTTTAAAAAATATATTTTTAATTAAATTATTATTATTATATTAAAAAATAAAAATAATTTTTTTATTTAAAAATATTGTCACGTCAGCAAACCGTTAAAATTTAACGAAAAAATGGATGGAGGCACCAAAATGAAACGAAATACAAAGCTCAGTGGTTAAATTGTCGAGTTTGAAAACTTAGAGACCAAAATGAAGCTTAACCCAACCTCAGGAACCAAAAATGTATTTTTCTAAAAAAAACTAACAATTGATGAAATAAATAAATATACATGAGTGTTCGAGCTAGCTTACGCACACACCTCGACTAATTTCACAAGACAACCACAGCTTGCGTGCACTTCGACTAATCTCACGGGACAACCATTTGACCCTACTACATTTGGCATGAAACACATAGGATATTTAAATCTTAGGTAGGCGGCCATCATGTGGATTGAATCCATTTCCTCTAAGCCCCTTTTATTTTTCTCATGGGCCAGGACCCTTATTAAGGGTAGGGGAATCCATGATGGTTTATATAATTATAAGAGTTTTTGTAACGGGTAGTAATATAAGGTTTGTTATTTGTAAATATAGCAACTTTTACAAAAAAATTGCAAATATAGTAAATCTATCAATGATAGACATCTATCACTTATATAATTCAATCACAATGCATGTAGTTTATCAATGATAGACTTCTATGATGGATATATAGAATAGTCTATCGCAATAATTGCAATTATAATTAAAGTCCATCGTTAAATGACTTCTATCATTGATAGACTTTAATTTTGTTATATTTGCAAATAATTTTGGAAAATCTATCACTGATAGACCTCAATCAAATCACATTGCATGTAGTTTATCAATGATAGACTACTATCATTGATAGAATAGTCGTCGTCTATCAGCAATAATTACATTTGTGATTGAAGTCTATATTGTTAATAGATTTCTATCACTAATAAACTTTCATTTTGTTATATTTGTAAATAGTTTTGGATTTTGTAATATTTATAATTATTTTAGTCTATTTTTCTATTTGTGCAAACAACCATAATTTTAATTATTTAATTGAATAGAATTTAGATTTATTTTTTTTTTGGGAAAAATGCACTTTTGGTCCATGAGGTTTGGGTCAAGTTACACTTTGGTCCCTAAGTTTTAAAACTCAACAAAATTACCCCCGAGGTTTGAGATAAGGAACAATTTGGTCCCTACCGTCCAGTCGTTAAATACTAACGGACGGCTGACGTGACCATTATTTTTTAATTAAAAAATTCTTTTTTTTTTTTAAATTTTAAAATAAAAACAATAAAATATTATTATTTTTTCATTTTTATTTCTTTCTCTCTCCTTCTTCCTCTTCCCTTCTTCCTCCTCCTTCTTCAACCTCCCTCTTCTTATTCAACCCATCCACCAACACACTTGTCGCCGCCGGCCGGTCGGTGAAACTTTTTTTTTTTTTCCTTTCCTCCTCTTTTTCTCCCTTCTCCCACTTTTCTTCATTTCGTTTTTTTTTTAAATAGAGGAGGGAGGCACCTCCCTCCCCGTTCAGAACTGGATATGTTTAGTTACATTTTCTCATGATAAGGATGTCATTGATATTGCTATTGTGTTTCTATACACAAGTTTTACATACTTAAAAGTTTTTTAAAAAAAAATTGCTTTCAAGCGTTTCTCTCAAAATGATTTATTTCTCGATCTCATTTTTTTAATAAATCATTCTAAATGGTTGCCAAACACTAAATTTTTTTTTTTCAAAATTAAACCAAACACACTCTTAGTTAACCTACCAATCACAAAGCTTTAATTAATGAAATTATTAATCTAAAATTTTAATTGACCACAACATGCATGCATGCAAAGTTCAAGTCATGTATACGTGTGTATATATATATAATCTATTTTCACCTTTAAATAATTGCAATTTAAAAACAAGTAATTATATATAAAAAAAATAATGACAATTTTTTTAGCCTCTAAATAATTTTCTTTTGAAAAAAAAAGCAATAAAAAATAATAAGAGGCTTGGAATCTGAAGACGTGGATATATTAGGTTTGGTTTTGCTTCGTCAACGATCTCTATTCTCGTTTACTACTTGGCATAGGATAAATGATTTCCTTCTTAAAAACAAAAAAAGAATACAAATTATTTATTAATGATTCCCCAATCCTTTTCCGATTATTAATCCTCAGATTTTAACCCTATATATACCATCTTCCACATTCACAATCACATTCACAATTCACTCACCGCGTTTGCTCTTCTCCGATCTTCTCCCAATTCCCGCTCAAACTCTCTCTACCCTTCTACATACTTTACGTTGATCATCGGCAATGGCGAACGCTATCACTCTCCAAGAGATTCGAAACGAGTCCGTCGACCTGGTATTTTCAGTTTCCTTCTCTTCATCTTCTCGCTTTTTCCATGTTTCATTCATGATCAGAGAGAAGTTTAATTTGCATCGCTATCGCTAGGTGTTTTTTGTTTTACGGCGGAAACATTGCTGAATCTTCGCGTCGTAAATGTGTTGTGTATGTTTTGCATGGCGTTTTCGATTCTGCTCGTAACTTTTTCTGATTGTTTTCTTTTTCTTTTTTCTGGATTGGTGTGTTGGATTATGCGCATTGTGTTATTGATCGATCTCTCTGAGGTTTAGATTTTGGAATTTCGCATGCGCTATTTTTTATTTTATTTTATTTTATTTTATTTTATTGTTTTCGTTTGTTCGAAGAATAAAGCATGCTAGGATTTGTGTTTGTTAAATGTGATGAGGATTTGAAATCTGTGACGTACTCAATGATATGTTTGGTGTTTGTCTTGTTAAAGGAATTCCAGTGACTGAGAACTGTGAGAAGAATATAGGGTTTTGTTTTTTTTTTTCTGTTGTCATTCTCTTATTCGGATAATATTTGATGTTTTAAGGAGTTGCGAAACGACAGCGTTTTATATAAATGTAATAGAAATTGTTGATATATTATTTGATGTTTGTATGCATGATCGATTACGAGACCATCTGATTTACTGGAACAACATTTCGCGACGCCTTCATGAAAAATAAACATCATATTTATGTTTATTTTTACAGGAACGTATTCCAATCGGCGAAGTGTTCCAGAAGTTAAAATGCTCAAAACAAGGTCTCAGTTCAGAGGAAGGAGCCAATCGGCTTCAAGTTTTCGGACCGAACAAACTCGAAGAGAAAAAGGTTTCATCTCTGTGAAATTACCTTTTTTTTTTTTTTGAACAAGGGGAATTACTGGTTAAGAAATACAATTTCGCGTCGTTTGTTCCAAATCGATTTATTGTGTCCTTTCTTTTTTTTGTGTGGAAACAGGAAAGCAAAATTCTGAAATTTCTGGGGTTTATGTGGAATCCCCTCTCTTGGGTCATGGAAGCAGCGGCTATAATGGCTATTGTCTTGGCGAACGGCGGTGGAAGGTCTCCGGACTGGCAGGATTTTGTGGGAGTCATTGCCCTGCTTTTGCTCAACTCAACCATCAGTTTTTTTGAAGAAAACAACGCAGGAAATGCAGCTGCAGCCCTTATGGCCGGCCTTGCTCCCAAAACTAAGGTTCAAAACATACTATACATTACTGTTTGCATTACTCTAATTAATATCCTAGCTCACCTTCTATCGTTGTGTGGTATGTAACTAGGTTCTCAGAGATGGTCGTTGGAGTGAGCAAGATGCTGCTATTCTGGTTCCTGGAGATATAATAAGTATCAAACTGGGAGACATAATCCCTGCTGATGCTCGTCTTCTTCAGGGGGATCCTTTGAAGATTGATCAATCTGCTTTAACTGGCGAGTCCCTCCCTGTTACCAAAAACCCTTCAGATGAAGTTTTTTCGGGATCAACGTGTAAACAGGGAGAAATTGAAGCAGTAGTGATTGCCACTGGCGTCCACACCTTCTTTGGCAAAGCTGCTCATTTAGTGGACAGCACCAATCAAGTTGGGCATTTCCAAAAAGTTCTTACTGCCATTGGGAATTTCTGTATTTGCTCCATTGCTATTGGAATTATTTTGGAGATCATAGTCATGTACCCAATACAACATCGTGCGTATAGGGACGGCATTGACAATTTGCTGGTGCTTTTGATTGGAGGAATTCCTATTGCCATGCCTACTGTTTTGTCTGTCACCATGGCCATTGGTTCCCACCGACTTTCTAAGCAAGGTGCTATTACCAAGCGAATGACTGCCATTGAGGAGATGGCTGGGATGGATGTCCTCTGCAGTGACAAGACTGGAACATTAACCTTGAATAAGCTCACTGTTGACACTTCCTTGACTGAAGTCTTTGTGGGGGGTATGGATAAAGAACATGTCATCCTTCTGGCAGCAAGAGCTTCTAGAACAGAAAATCAGGATGCCATTGATACTGCTATAGTTGGAATGTTAGCAGATCCAAAAGAGGTATAGTTTTTAGTTGATGACTTTTGTTTTTCATCTCTAACTTAAACTGAGTAAAAGATATTTACATGATATGACAAAATTATGCAGGCACGAGCTGGTATTACAGAGGTTCATTTTTTTCCATTCAACCCGGTAGATAAGAGAACTGCTCTGACTTATATTGATTCTGATGATAACTGGCACCGAGTTAGTAAAGGTGCTCCAGAGCAGGTAAAGTTGTTTGTCTTCGTATTCTTGACTGGTGCGAGTTGGTTTATAATTAATTTATATATTTCTCATTTCTCCTTGTTTGAAACAGATCTTAAATCTTTGCAATTCCAGCGAAGTCGTCAGGAGACAAGTTCATGGAGTGATTGATAAGTTTGCTGAATGCGGATTGCGATCCCTGGGTGTTGCTAGACAGGTTTTCGAATGTTAACCCTCGGTTATGTTATGAATTTCAATAGCAAGCTCTGTTCCTCAAGCTTATTATTTAACTACTAATCCACAGGAAGTACCTGAGAAAACCAAAGAAAGTCCAGGAGAACCATGGCAACTTGTTGGATTGTTAGCTCTGTTTGATCCTCCCAGGCATGATAGTGCAGAAACCATCAGAAGGGCTCTAAACCTTGGAGTAAATGTCAAGATGATCACTGGTATGTGCAAAGAAACTATCACTATCTTTACAACTCATCTGTCATCTTTCTGTAAAGCATTTGAATGACTCCTTAAATATATAGGTGACCAACTGGCCATTGCCAAGGAAACCGGCCGGAGACTTGGTATGGGATCAAATATGTACCCTTCTTCTGCATTACTTGGTCAAGACAGGAGTACATCAACAGATTCCGTTCCTGTAGACGAGTTGATTGAAACGGCTGATGGATTTGCTGGTGTATTTCCAGGTGCGGTTGGCTACCTCTTTTTCCTTAAATAGCATGCATTGCTAGAAAATAAGAAATAATTGTCCCTGTTGTTCCATTCCATTTTTCTAGTTAGCTATAAAGTTCTCCAATAGAAAATTCTCTCACACATTGCTTTGCTAAGCTTATTTGCATATATGGCAGAACATAAATATGAAATTGTGAGAAAGTTACAAGAGAAGAAACACATTTGTGGAATGACTGGTGATGGTGTAAATGACGCCCCCGCACTAAAGAGGGCGGATATTGGAATAGCTGTTGCTGATGCAACCGATGCAGCTAGAGGCGCTTCTGACATCGTCCTCACTGAACCGGGATTGAGCGTCATTATCAGTGCAGTACTGACCAGCAGGGCTATCTTCCAGAGGATGAAGAACTATACGGTTAGTTGGTACTTCGCTATGTTGTTTCCAATCACTTACTGTGAATCAGATTTAATTGATTATTTACACTCATCCCTTTCTTTTTTTTTTTTTTTTTTCTTTTTTGCAGATTTATGCAGTTTCCATCACCATTCGTATAGTGGTAAATACAATGAAAATAGAAAGAAATATCTATGTTGTTATTATTAATCTAAATCTATATCGGCTGCAGAAGTATAATATGTTTCTTTCCATTGACATTGCAGTTTGGTTTTATGTTGATTGCTTTGATTTGGAAGTTTGATTTCGCTCCATTCATGGTTTTAATCATAGCTATTCTAAACGATGGTAAGGTTACAAAAAATGTTGATCGTGCACTTTGTCTTTTCTATCATTTAATGGATTAGAAATTCAAGTTTTTTGTTATACTGTATACCAGGAACAATCATGACCATTTCAAAGGACCGAGTTAAGCCTTCTCCACAGCCCGACAGCTGGAAGTTGAAGGAAATTTTCGCCACTGGCATTGTGTTAGGAGGTTACTTGGCACTGATGACAGTCTTATTCTTCTGGCTCGCGAGAGACACCGACTTTTTCTCGGTAAGAACATACAACATTCATAACATCCGTTGCAAGTCTATTGAAGTTTCTGTAACATACATCTGTTTGTTCTTCTGAGTAATGTTTGCATTCCAATTTCTTTTTATAGAACAAGTTTCATGTAGAATCCCTGAGGACCAACGACCCGAAAATGACGTCAGCGTTGTATCTACAAGTTAGTATCGTGAGTCAGGCCCTTATTTTTGTCACGAGGTCTCGAAGTTGGTCCTTTGTCGAACGTCCTGGACTTCTTTTAGTGGGCGCCTTCATAATCGCCCAGCTGGTAAGTAGCCATTTTCTGCTCTAGCTAACAATATGTGAAAACCTTTGATCTCAGCATTTAGTTCATCCAATTGGTTAACAAGGAATTCTCTGTACATGACAGGTTGCAACTGTAATAGCAGTGTATCCAGAATGGGATTTTGCAAGGATAAATGGCATTGGCTGGGGGTGGGCTGGAGTGATCTGGCTATATAGTTTGATAACTTACATCCCTCTTGATATTCTCAAATTTACCATCCGCTACACTCTCAGTGGAAAGGCTTGGAACAATCTTCTCCAGAACAAGGTACTTTTTAAGTCCCGTTTGATAATTATTTGCTTTCTAGAATAATTTTCGTATTTCTTTTTCTTTATAATCATGAAAGACATAATTGTACTTGTTGGAGCCATTTAAGTCAACTCACTTTATGGACTTTCTGTTTTGTCTCTCTCATGATAGACTGCTTTCACAACAAAGAAAGATTATGGCAAAGAAGAGAGGGAAGCACAATGGGCTACCACACAAAGGACCATTCATGGTCTTCAACCACCTCAATCCAGCAACGCTCTTTCTGATAGGAACAGTTGCGGGGAGCTTTCCGAAATCGCCGAGCAAGCCAGGCGACGAGCTGAAATTGCAAGGTACCAAGTCTTGTTTAATTTACTTTTAAGTGAAGCACTTCTTTTATAAGCATTCTTTTATAAGAAAGTTTACTGAAAGAGTTCCATCTTTGTTTGTAGGCTTCGTGAGTTGCACACCCTGAAAGGTCGGGTCGAGTCGGTGGTGAAGTTGAAAGGACTAGACATCGACACAATCAATCAACATTATACAGTCTAAAGAAGCAGTTCAGAGTCTTCTTTCTCATATGTGCACTAAGAGTTTTCTCATATTTTTGTTAGAGAAACTCACTTTTTCATTTTTCTTCAATAGGATTAATGTTCGAGTAGTGAATAATTCTAGCTATTGTTTATCTTCTGCTAATGCAGATGAAATTTTTTCCTTTTAATTATTATTTTTTTCCTGTATATATCAATACTGAGTATAATATCTTCCAATTATTTCTTTTAATAAATAATGCTGTCAGCAACTTTCTTTCTTCTCAATAGTTCCTTTTTTTATTTTTTAATCCTTTTAATTTCGTTACATAGACAACTTTATTGAGTGGCTAAGCACTAATAATTTTGGCCACTCGCTCTGTTTTGTCCATTTGCTGCTTGTGCCATTCTCACTTCACTTGCTCTGCTGATTCTTTTTTTAATCATATAATTAACTACCTTATCTTCTACATGTGATTTTGCCACCTCCTCCTTTTTGCTCTAAAGCCGCCCTTTTATTTTAAAATCAGAGTTTTTATTACGACCTTCCGGTCTCAATAAAATATCATTTAAAAAACTTATCACGTGTTAAGCTGAACATCACTCAACTGATTAAAGTATATGTCTGATTCAAAAAGTCAGATGGACGAATAATTTTACCTCACAAGTAAAATCTTCGATAGAAGAGTTTAAAAGTGAGGAAAAGGAATTGAGCTGAAACTTTAAATCTACTAACTACTAGAATGGTAATTTAAGAAAAGGGGATTGAATTCAAACTTAAAATCCACTAGAATGGTAAATTCAAAATTTTAAAGAAAAGGGGGAAAATAAAAGTCTTTTTTGTTCCTTTGCCCACTTTCATGTTCACAATTATGTTTCTTAAAATTTAAAAGATTGCAAGTGGAAAAATTGGATCTCTCTTTTTTAACACTTATACCCATTCCCCTATGTTGTAAGGCATCATTAAGACATTCCTCTTTGAGGTGCTTGCTCTTGTGGCAATGATGCTTCTCTATTGATAGTGATAGCTCTTCTTTTGTCAACTTTATTGAGAAAAATAATTCTTAGAAAAATGCCTTGAACCTAAACAACAATCCTTTTCAATGTCCCTCAGCTTGTCAAGACAGTGGAAAAAGAGAAAAAGTAAAAGACATGTTTCCGATCAGTAAATATGATGTTTTTCAACTACACACTTAGATCATTTAAACAATAAGGTTAAATTACAAATTTAGTTTCTGGACTTTCAAGTTTGTGTCTAGGTCTCTAAACTTTGAAAAATGTCTAATAGGTCTCTGGACTTTAAAAATGTCTAACAAGTTCATAAACTTTCAATTTTGTATGTAATAGATATCTGATGTGTAAAAAAAAAATAAAAAAATTAGTTCATCTATTAAATGTAAAATTGGATTTTATGTCTAATGAGACTCTCAACTTTCAATTTTGTATTTACTAGATCCAAGAATTTTATTAGACACAAATTTGAAAGTTTAGGGACCTACCAGATATTTTTTTGAAGTTTAAGGAAATATTGGAAACAAAATTGAAAAGTTCAAGAGCTTGAAAATTGGACCTAAACTTATGATTTAACCAACAATAAAAAGTAGTAAACCAATTCGACACAACGAAAAACAGAACAAACTCCCCGACGACGTGTCGAGATTCATTCAAACAAATTCTTCTTACAATTTATTACTGAATTGTTACAACAAACATGGTTTTAGTTCACTGAAGAACAGTCAATTCTGATCTCCCCTTGGTTTCTTGTTTTGACTCCCACTCTCCCAAGCTTTGTCATTGCAACCACAAAAGCCTGCTCAAAAGCTGAGCTGTTGGAAGCAAATAAGTTCACTGTTTTTCTTGATCTTGGATCAGTGAACAACACTTGGTCTGAGGTGAACAGCCCTTTTCCCATCTGCAGATTCTTGAAGTACACGTTGTCGAATGTGAACGACGACGTCGAGTCCATATCGACAGCGATTCTCTGGTCGACGTTTCTCGGGCACTCCCTCTTGAGCTCGTTGACATACGTCGGATTGAACGTCGGGTCGACTCGGTTTTTGCTGTGGAAGCTATATAGCCTTTTGGAGAAGTGCTTGCAGTGTGAGAATCCAATTGTATGTGCACCTAAAAACAACACAAGTTATTTTTTTCTTTGTATCAAACTACTTGAACTATTTTATTTGCCAAAATGAAAGGGAAGTTTAGTGTACCTGAGAGAGCAATCATGTCTGTTTGGGTTAGACCATGTCTTGCAAACATGGCATTGAGCTGATCCAATCCAAAATCAGGCAAAGGAAGATGGTGTCGAACGCTCTTTCGTGTCGAGATCCGCCCGTCTCGCCTTCCCAACTCCACAGCATACGACGGTCCTCCTGTCTACGAGACGACAACAACTCTCTAAAGTCTAATTCTAGTACATGATTCTACATCGACAAGCACCAGACAGAAGAGTAGAAGCTTTGCCTCTTTGCACTTACCAAAACAACAACATCTCTAGTAGCCAAAGCCAATATGTCAGCACAAGACACCTTGTTCTTACATCCCGGCACGCTATCGACGGCGGCCTTAGCTTTGATCACGGTGTCGAACCCGTCTCCGGCGAGCGAAAGATTCTCAGCATTGTCCTTCTCAGAAGTGTGGTTATTTGAATGAAGCAACACAGAAGCATCACAACCCTGTCTCACAAAGCATCACCCAAAAGCCAAAATATCAAAAAAGCACTTCTCCAAAACTCATCAAAACTCAAACCAAAACAAAAACAAGATGAATTCAGCAGTACCCTCACAAAACAATCATGAAAAAAGAGCCTGAGAGTGGCAGGGGCAGTGACAAAAGTTTGATCAAATTTCTGTTTCACTGCAGCTCTTACAATGGATTCAACATTGGGACATGAATTATGGTAATAGTTGAGATGAAGCTGAGCAAAGCAGCAAGTTGAGTGAAGAAGAAGAACAAAGAAGGGGAGAAAAAGAAAAGTTTGGATTTGCATTTTGGGGCCTGAAAATGGTGAAATTGCTCTTTCAAGTTGTAATGATTGTTGGTGGTTATATAATTTGAGGGATGAGGCAAAAGAGGTCCCCATTGGGCTACTTCTCCTCCTATCTGTCCACAAAACTGAAAATACTTTTTAACTAGTGAAAAAGTTTTTTACCCCTTTACTTTTTTTTTTCTTTAGTTTGTTTTTTTTAATTTAGTAATGAAATTTTGAGCTGTCATTAAAAGAAAGAGTTGTTTAAGTTTTCTTCCACTTTTGTTTTTGTTTGATGTTTCATTTGATTTAGTTTTTACCTTTTAGTATCTATTTAATCCATTTTTTTGAGAAATTTTTTAGTACTACCAAGCCACAGACCTCTTGGTCATCAATAAATCTTATGTCAATTGAGTTATGTTCATGTTGGCAGTATCATACTCTTTTTGTTCACACTATAATTTTATTTTAATATCCTACATTATTTTTCAAAAGATGATGACATAGCAAGCAATAAATTGAAGGAGTATCCATATCACGGTAGTACTATAAACTTTTCATTCTTCTTGTCATCTTAAACATACCTCAACAAGTTAAAGCATATGTCTTTTGACTAAAAGATCAGAGGTTAAAACCATCAAACACGCATGTTAAATTATTATTTTTTTTAAGATTTTACCCTTATGTTTATTGAGTCGTTTTTCAAAGGTACGAAATTAATTGTGTTATTATCCCTTCTCTCTCAAAATTGAAAATAAGAGTTCTTGTAATTGTGATCCAATTAGGAAAAGAATCTCAAATGAGTAAAAAAAGGAATCTCTCTCTCCATTGTAAAGCAAGTAATTTTGATCAAATTGGAAAAAGAATAAATAAACAAAAACTTCCTCTTTTTCTCCATTGTAGACCTAGTAATACTGATCAAATTGAGGACAAAAAACCTCTTCCCCTCAATTTAGAACTTGTAAACTTTGATTAAATTGGGAAAAAAAACTCCAAAATGAGTAAAAAAAAAAAAAAAAAAGTAATCTCTCTCTACAAAAGAATAAGAAGAAAAAAAAAAAAACTTTCTCTCTATTTAGAGCTTGCAAAATTTGATCAAATTGGAGAATAAAAAAAAACCCTTCAAAATGAGTAAAAAAAAAATATGTATATCTCCCTCCATTGTAGAGCTTGTATTTTTTTTTAATCAAAATTGGGCAAAAAAAAAAAAAAAAAAAAAAAAAAACCTCCAAAATGAGAAGAAAAAGGAATAGTTGAATAAAAATGACACCGACAAAATTAAAATCATCTGTGTCTGCCCATGTAGTTTGTTCATTTGTAGATCTTGTTTGTGCATTGCATGTGAGTAAAAAGCATCTTTCTTTAATTTCCTTAGTCCTTTCTTTTTTTTTTTAGCTAAGCACTTAGGATGAGACAGCTCTAAAGGAAAATACTTCCTAATACAAGTAATTAATTAAGTAAATGAAAAGATTGGTGGCCCATTTTCAAAACAGCACTTTTGGAATATAGGACAAAAAGAAAAGGAATCATTCTACAATATTTACTCAATTAATTAAAATAATATTGTGAGGTTAAAATTAATTATAATTTCAACCATATTCCACTACTTATTAAGTCATATCCCACTCAGCTCAGCTTATGTGTATGTGATCATGATTGAGATTGTTCTATTCTAAAGTAGGTCTTATATATGTCACTTTTTTTATTTAAAAAAAAATCATCCATAAAAGTGAGTGGTTTTTTTTATTAAGTGAAGATTCAAACATTTAACATTTGATCAAGATTATAATGTCTTAATCATTTTTCTGTCTGAGATTAAGGGTCCGTTTGGAATACATTTTAATTTAAATGTTTTTCAAGAATGCATTTTTTAAAAAACATTTTGTATAAAAATGATTTATAATTTAAACACTCATATGTTTGGTTGCATTTCCTCACAAATGTTTTTCTACACAAGTTATTGTCTACTTAAGAAGTCTTTTTTTAAAAATTGGTTTCAAGTGTTTCTCTCAAAATAGTTTATTTATCCATCTCATTTTCTAATAAGTCATTTTTAGTAGTTGCCAAACACTAGAAATTTTTTCAAAATGATTTATTTTCAAAATTAAACACTTGAAAAGTTAAACCAAACACACCCTAAGGTTACTTTTTTACAGTACAATTTTGGCCATTCATCAAGCCAACACAATCTCTCAAAAACGAAAAAGGGAACAAAAAGGTGGTTAAAAAAGCCTGCACATTGGGACATTTGGTATGTTGATGATAGGAATCACAAGTCAAAAATTAAAATGAGAAAGATAATAGAATGACTAAGAATGATTCAATTTCAAATAGTATTCTCACATTCGGTTTGTATTTAGTCAGGGAAGAGAGGTGATTTCTCTTTTAATATTATATTCTAAACAAGAGACATAAATTATTTTTTTACGAACAGCTACACGAAACAAATCAAACAAAAAGACGAGAATGTTGGGAGTGCGACCAAAGTCCCACATTGGCTAGATAAGGGGATGATCATGGGTTTAAACGAGGCGTGAAAGTTTGATAGCTCATTTTTCACATCTTGTTTTAAATTTCTGAAAACTAGTCCACTTATAACTAACTAACTTAAAAAAAAAAAAAAAAAAAAAAAAAAAAAAAAAAAAAAAAAAAAAAAAAAAGTTGGGAGGCATTACAGGTTAATTTATTAATTAATTTTTTTAGAAAAAAGCAACATCATAAGCTATTTTGCAATTAATGCAAACTATGATAATTTTACATGAAATGTATTGTAGTTCTAGATGTGCTATATTATTATTAATAATACTCTATGTAATGATGCCGAAAATGACTTATGAAATCAACTTTATGGGCCTGTCTTTGAGTTTCGATTGTATGTCAAAATGGGCTCGATTACCGGCCCATTTTGAAGTTTGGTCATTTGAGGCCCAAGGATCTTATAATTGGGCCGAGCGATCCGATTTTCTAATGGGCCCAATTTGAATGTTAACACAACGCCTCCAACTTGGGCCTGGCTGGTGGAGAGTCTAACAATAGGATTTTCTACTTCACCTTGAACTTTGGAGGTGTAACTTTATAATAAAATCACGTGCAAATCATTTTAATTGATACAATTTAGCCAATACTATTTTGTTAGATTTTCTCAAAATAATAATAATAATAATAATAATAATAATAAATAAAAATACTATTGTTAGATTTTACTTTTAAAAAATAAAGTTTTTTTTTTCTCTCTTAGTTTTAAAATTTTAAAAGCACTGATGAAATCTTTTTAACATTTTAAAAGTATATAAAAAGATATGAAACCTACTTTTCCCCCTTAATATTTAGCTAAAATTTGAAATATATTAAAATGATAATATACCAACAATTGGACAACTGCATTAAACTCTTTCCTTTTTATTCTTTATTTTTACGAATATTACCGTTCAAATAAGGACAGAAGTTATGTAAACTCAATCGAACATAACTCAACTGATTAAGACATATACCCAAGAGATCACATGTTCGAATTCTCTCACTTCCATGTTATTGAACAAAAAAAAGAAAAAAGAAAAGAAAAGAAAAGGTTAGAAGTTCAAAATTATAGAAAGTTACTGATACCATAATTGATTGAATTATGTTCAAGTCGTTGATGACTAATTTACTTAAAATAAATGCTAGAAATTGATCTTTTAAAAAAAAATACAATTGACTTTACATGTAATGGTTATGGAAATTGCTATTAAATTTTAAGGGTTATCTAGTCAATTCTCGAGTAAATTGCCCTTTTTTTTAAAAGGACTCCTCGACAATCTCTTATCTTCTGAGTTGATGATGTCCTCCTGAAAAATAATAGTTCAAATGAATATATATGTAAAAAAGAATAAATAAAAGAGTAATGGAAAAAAAAATTGAGAATGTTTTATTATAGAATAATTTTGTAGAATCACTTGAAGATCATTCGCTAATAATTAATCATTAGACAAAGATTCCACTTTCACTAAGCATCCTTCTAATCAAATAATCATTCTAAAGCCAATTTTGTGATAATATTGTGGAAAATAATCACTTCTTGAATGTGTTAAAGTATAGTCTTCAACACCAATCATAATTTTCAAGAGTTCATTTTTAAATGCCTTTTTTTAATAACCATGTATATAAACAATTCACTAAAGGAATTTGGATATTCCTTATTTTTATATTTATTTAAATAGTTTTTTTTGTTCTTTCTTTGGTTTATCTTCTACAAAAGTAATATGTATTTTTCTCAACCAAAGAAAACATATTCTTATGTTTTAATAATATTGTGATCATTATGTGCCAAATGACTTTATCTTAATTAAAAATTCATTAATTTTAATTCTAACAATATGACAATTATTTGGAAGTCAATTTAAAAATCTATATATTGAGAATTTGATTTCTGAAGAGAATATTTTATGTATTGTTTTTCTTGATTTGTTTCAATTTTCCTTCTTTTATTAGATACTTTATTAGCTCAAAGCATATCTAATTAAATGGAATAAAGGAAAAATAAACATACAAAAATGATAACAATAGAAAAATTACACACCAATTAATTATTCTTGTCATGATTCACAAATCAAAATTTTTTATTCTTATCATAAAACATGAATTTTATTTTGTGAAACATTCTTTACATTGAGATAGTTTACGATCTAGAGATACGGATTCTAATCAAATAAAGTTTAAACGAGAATTTTTCATACAATTTAACATTTTACTATTATTCGATGGAGTGTCATGACTTCGATGTTAGAAAAGTAAAAAAAAAAAAACAAAGTCAGATGAAGATGTAACACTAAAACCAATTTTTGAAAGTCAAATATACTGCAACAAATTGTTCGAAAAAGACAACAAGAATAATGAAACCGACGTGTCAAACCAACCAAAGTGAAACTAAACGGATTCAAATCGAGTCAACCAACCTTTGCACTTCAAAATGATGGAATGAATTTGGTTCATTATTTTCATATGAAAAAAAGAGAGGGGAAAAAAGCTAAATAAGAAATAAAGAAATAAACTACCAAAAATGGGGCAGTTTTTTTTGTCCCCTTTAGCAGCCACAGGTCAAGGCAGTTATTATGGTTGAGAAGAGTGCTTAATTAATAAACATATATAGATTCTTTCAACTAACCAGTTTGAATATGAATACTTATGAAAAATTGAAAAGTAAAATTCATTATATATATATATATTTTTTTGTGATATTGCATCTACAAGAGCACACACAATAGAAGTAATTATAAAATTAATAAAAACTTTCATAATATAAATATATTAATCAACATTTTATGCATTCAACAATCTAGACAATTGACATGACATGTAAAATAATTATCAATATGATGTAATAATTTATTTGTTTTGATTCATATCCTAACATTTAATTTGTTAATACAAACTTTTGCGGAAAAAAAATTACCTTTTACTATTAGAATTAAGTTTTTTTTTTTTTTTTTTTAAGAGAAAGAATGATTAAAAAACACAAAAAACTACAACGAAACAAGGGAAAAAATTGGGGCATCCATCTGAGGCATGTCCTGAGCAACAGTGTTGTGAGTCCAAGGGGGGTTATCTTCCAACCAAACTTCATAATGCTTCGTTGTTCGAGCATGAATAGCCAACTGGTGAGCCACTTTGCTACCTTCTCTTTTTGTTAGCAAAAATCCCCTGATGTGTTTATCTATGGCCAAGAGCTTGAGATGATGAATTAGAGGAGCAACTTCATTATGATAATTGTCGCGATCATGAAGAAGATTCCATACAATTTTGGAATCCATCTCTGCCCAAACTGGTGATAATCCTGAATCAACATCTAGCTGAATGTCATCCATAATAGCCAGTGCTTCTGTCCACTCTACTGAGCAACTCGTTCTCCTGAAATATTCTGGAGTTGCCATTGATTCTCCTCTAGAGTAGTTTCTGACGATCAACCTGAAATTACTTAAAGATTTATATTAAAAGAATACAAACAATTATCAAAAAATTTATAACGAGTATAGTTCTTATCAAGAAAAAACATTTAATAAAAACATGAAAGGTTCAATTTTTTTTTTTTCAATTATTATTGATTATGTCGTGATATTATGTTTATAGTAATAAATTTGGTTATGTTATTTAGTTTCATTGATATTCACTATATTTTTATTTTTAGTATAACAACTTTGTAGTATGAGGATTTAAACCTTCAATCTCGAGAGAAAGACTACATGTCAATTACTATTGAGTTAGGTTTATTTTGACATTAATATTCACATATGAGTGTTATCGATTTTACTAATATTATTATTTTTTGTAAATGAATTATTGAAATTGATTTTTCAAAAAAAAAAATGCAATTTTTTGTTGTTTAAAACTGCAAGTTTAATCATATTTTCTTCAAAATTAATGTAAAATTGGGATTTTTTTATTATTATTACAAATTAACTTGTAATTGTGAAACTGAGCCTAACTTAACTAATTAAAATATTAATTATATTTCATATTGGTTCGGAGTTGTAATGCTATATTTTAAATAAAATGACACAACCTAGTTTTGATAGGATGTGGGGTTTATCATTTTGTGAAGCTAATTTCTTTTCTTCAAAATTTAAAATATTTGAAGACAACATTTCTTTTATCTCTTCCTTGAATTTCATGGTGGCAGTTTGTAAATTTTGAAATAGTTCATATATTATTAAATATTATAAATACACATCACTAATTATAGGACTTGAATAAGACGAAAAACATTTCTATTATATTTTATAAATTAATATCATTCTTGTCAAAATATATATATATATATATATATAAAAGATATTTTAGTTAAATTATAAGTTTAGTTCTAAAGAGTTTTGTCTAATAAATTTATACAATTAAAAAAAATGTCTTATATCCCTAAACTTTTACTTCAATGCATAATAGATCCCTAAATTTTGAAATTGTCTAATAAGTCTCTAAACGAACAATCTTGAGTTAAATAGATCATTGAACTCTTCAATATTTTTTAAAGTTCGTGAATTTATTAGTAGTTTTGTCATTTGTGTATGATATAATTAAGTCAAAGATCCATTAGACATAAAATTGAACTTTTAGGAACCCATAAGATAGTTGTGAAGTCAAGGATCATCAAAAACACCAAACCATCCAATGTAAAAATGATTCCAATGTCGATTATCATTACATAAAGAACAATCTTGACTGCACAAGGATCTTTCCACACACTCAACTAAATATTGACAATTTAGAGAGATAAAGGTAGAAAATGAGATTTTATTTTTATTTATTTTTATTTTTTTTATCTCTCATACTTGTTAACATTTTAATGTATCTACACACTAGTATATAACAAAGTATTGTTCTTACATAAATGTCTTCATACGTTTCCACATTCTCGTCTTTCTAAATTTCAATTCGTTTAAAACCTCAATTTATTTAATAACTAATCATTATAAATGCCAAAAACCTATTAAACACAAAATAAAATAAAAAAATAATAAAAACTTACCAGACAATTTTTAAATATCTAACATCTATTTGACACGATGACAGAAAGTTCAACAAACTAAACTTGCAATTTAATTTTTTAAAAATAATTTGGTTTTATTACAAATTTAGTCCTTGAACTTTCGATATCATATCAATTAGGCCTCCGAACGTTCAAAAGTGTCTAATATGTTCCTAAACTTTCAATTTTGTGTCTAATATGTCCATAAACTTTGAAAATGTATAATAAGTCCCTTAACTTTCAATTTTGTGTCTAATAGTAATAGGCCCCTAACACATTCGAGATTTTTAAAAATTAACCAATCTATTAGATATAAAATTAAATTTCATGTCTATTGGAAATCCTAAACTTCCAATTTTTTTATCTAGTAGGTTTGTAAATTTTAAAAAATATCAAATAGGTCTATGACTCATTAGACACAAAATTGAAAGTTAAAGGACAAGACACAAAAATGAAAGTTTAAGAACCTACTGGATACTTTTTAAAGTTCAGTGACTTATTAGAAACAAAATTGAAAGTTTGAGAACCTATTTGACACCTCCTAAAGTTCAAGTACCAAGTTGACGAGAGTTTAGGGACTAAAGATGTAATTTAACCAAATAATTTTATCAAAAAAATAAAAATAAAAATAAAAACAACATCAACAACATAAAAAAATAAGAAGAAGAAATTAATTGAGTTTAGGAAATTTGAAAAGGAAAAAAGAGAAAGGAAAAGAAAAGACCAAGAGGGAGAGAGAGAGAGAGAGAGAGAGAGAGGGCGAGAGGCAAGAGCCCGAAGCTCCGAAGATTGGGACCCAGTCACTGAAGTTTGGTTTTTCGCTGCAATTGTTCCAAGTTTTTTCTGAGTCTGACCTTCATTACAATCTCCTTCCATTCTCAAATCCAAACCCCTTTTCTTTCTATTTCCATGCTTCTGCTTCTTCATCTTCATCTTAATCTTCATCTTCTTCTTCTTCTTCATCATTGCCAGCCCTTCTTCTTCTTCTTCTTCTTCTTCATCTTCAATCCCTTCTTCTTCCAACCCCCAGCTCACTGATCTCCATCATTCTACTTCCAATTTCCTACTTACAACTTCCCAATTGCGCCTAAGGGACGAGGGTTTCCTCTCTAGCTGCTCTGCTGCAATTCGCGCCTCTTCCGTTCGGCTTCCAGGTTGGTGCTTTTCCCCCCTTATGCGACCCAGGTTTTGGGTTTTTTTTCAATTCCGACTTAGGGCTTTGATTCTGCGCGATGATCGCTACATATGTTTTACCCAGATTTTTCCCTTGTTTCTTTGAGGGGTTTAGTCACTTGGGCTGCTTTGATCTCTAGGGTTTTGGTTTTGGGACTATAGATCTGGGTTTGCATTCTAATGCTTGTTGATGCGGAATCCTTCCAAATTAAATGTTACTCAGTCATTGCTGGAATTATGATTTCAGGCTGCTATAAACCACCCAACCCTTTTTCGCTTGGTGCACGTACTATATATTTTTCCCCAAATGCTGCGGGCTCTGACACTTGATTTGTCCTGAATGACGTGGAAGTATAAGTTCTCGGGGATTTTGTATTGGTACAGTTCCACAATTCAGCTTCAATTGGAGTGACTGGGGTTTGGAGCTACAGTTTACAGTGTATGAACCGCCCTCTGGAGAAATGCAACCTCAGCACAGCTCCAGAATTGATTTAGGCGACTTGAAAGCTCAGATAGTTAAGAAACTTGGAAATGACAAGTCAAAGAGGTACTTCTTCTACTTGAGTAGATTCTTGGGTCAGAAGCTAAGCAAGGTTGAATTTGATAAGGTGTGCGTCCGTGTGCTTGGAAGGGAGAATATTCAGCTCCACAATCAATTGATAAGGTCGATTTTGAAGAATGCATGTGTAGCCAAGACCCCACCACCAATAAATGTGTCAGGACATGCACAATCTGTGCTACAAGCTTCAAACAACTCTCCTTGCAGGGAAGATGGCCCTGAACAAACTGGATCTGCTTTTCCAAATCAGAATCAAACTATACCAATATGGTCAAATGGAGTTCTTCCAGTATCCCCACGGAAGGGGAGATCTGTCTTACGTGGAAAGTTTAGGGATAGGCCAAGTCCGCTTGGTCCAAATGGAAAAATCGCATGTCTTTCGTATCAATCAACTGGTACTGAAGATAGCAATAGCAAAGTTATTACAGAGAATGGTAATGTAACCATGTGTGACTATCAGAGACCGGTACAGCATCTCCAAGCAGTAGCTGAGCTACCTGAGAATGACATAGACGGAACAGTTCAGCGGCCATCAGAAAAACCAAGGATACACCCTACAGCAGCAGCTATTCTTGAAGATGGAGAAGAGGTGGAACAGTCCGACCCCTTAAGCTTCCTGAGAGGTCCTCTACTTCCACCTCTTGGTATTCCATTTTGTTCAGCTAGTGTAGGTGGGGCACGCAAGACCTTGCCAGTGAGCAGTAGTGGCAGTAGTGGTGATTTTCTGAGTTGTTATGACAGTATTGGATTGTCTGATTCAGAGACAGTGAGAAAACGCATGGAGCAAATTGCAAATGCACAAGGGCTTGAAGGTATTTCTATGGAATGTCCTAACATTCTGAATAATACTCTGGATGTGTACCTAAAGCAATTGATAAAGTCTTGCCTTGAGTTGGTGAGAGCAAGGTCTACATTTGAACATACGGGGCACCCTATCCAGAAGCAACAGAATCAAGGGAAGATTATAAATGGTATGTGGCCTAGTAACCACCTACGTGTACAGAATACCAATGGGCGGTCTGAAGTTCTGCAGGAAAAGAGTTTAGAATGCTCAGTGTCATTGCTTGATTTCAAAGTTGCTATGGAGCTCAATCCAAAGCAGCTTGGGGAAGATTGGCCTTTGCTGTTGGAGAAAATTTGTATGCGCTCCTTTGAAGAATAAGCAGTTGCAAAGGTTTTATTTATCCTGCAGCCATCCTTTAGGCTGATCTGTTCTGGTCCCAAGGGCTTTAAAGTTTACCTGGGATATCCTCCCGTTTTGCCCTTCTTGCTGGGGGATACTTGATCACTCCCTTTTGGTTCAGGCTCCAAGTTTCCATGCGAAAGATATTGTAACATCATTGCCTGCTCCATTGAGGAAGTTGAATTAACTCAACTAAGAAAGGGGAAGGTTTCAGCCAGAATGCCCATAAAAGGTTGTTCTGTTGCATTTTTAGCATTCATGTTGGCCCCATTTGCCACTACCTTGTAACTTAGCCTTTTCATGTAACTTATTTTTGAGAGAATCAAAAAAGTTTTGCAGGGATACTGTCATTTAGTTTGGTGAAAGATGAATCACCTGGGTGAGAGCTTCAGGTGCTCTGTATGTATCTTTAGAATCTGAGAATTTATTGGAATTTCAATATCAATAACAAATTAACATCCATTTCAATGCGCTTTGAAGTTTGATCTCATGCTCAACCATATAATTATTGAATATATAATCATGTTGCCCTTGTCTTTTAACTTAAATTAGTCATTCTGAATCCCACTTCTACGATGTGAAAAATGTTAGCTGCCCCCCTATATAAATGTTAATTTATGCTTGTGAAAAGTTCGTCTCATGAGCAGCACAGCCTGATTTCAAGGTCTCTGCAACCAGATATCCAGCTTGCTACTGAACAAATCGACGTCCTACAAATGACATGACCAATGGGAAGCAGTAAATTCTCATTAAAAGGTAACGTTATGGTTGAAGTTCGAAGTAGACGAGTCACAATACCATATTTACCCAAAAGGTATCTGCTCTTTTATGAAATAGTAACTTTTCTTTCCTGCTTAGATAATCTAAACTTCTATGTGCTTGTGCTACTTTGTTGGATTTAATAGGGATATGAGTATCACTTGATTGCAAAATATAATTGCATGTAAAGTACTATTAAGCATCGTACTAATCATGGAAAGCTTGACATGGTCTTTTGGATGTCTGTTGTTTTATCTTAAGCGCCTTGCCATTGTCATATAAGTGATTTAGTTTTCTTCTGAGTGGTGGCCTGCCCCAAATTTTTCTTATGATATTGCTTGCTTGTCAGGAAAATATTTTCTTCGTTTTTAGCTGAATATGTATAGAGCCATATTGTGAAGTAATCATTGCTGAGTACAATAAACATCGGAGTCCGTAATGCACAAGGGGAGGAATTTATGAAGCAATCAAAGTAAAGTGGCGCATGTCAACATAACACAGTATCTTTCTTTCTTTACATATCACCTATTTTGGCTGCCATCTTTGACTTTTTTGCAGATGTAAGGTTTGGATTTGAAAAAAAAATATATTAACTAGGGTAGTTGAAAATTAAGATAAAATGTTTGTTAAGAGAAACCTTACTTTGTTATCAATCAAAAGTATTATATTTCTGTCAATACTTCTGAGAATACGTTAACTTTGGGCCATTGTTTAAGAGGAACAAGAAAAACCTTAACCTTTCCTTGGCTTGGAAACACATCTCATTGAGGAAGAGCAGACTTTTGAGGAAATGGTTCTCTCATTTAATTTATCTTGTCAGATCAAAGTTCTATTAGCCTGCTGAATGATCCAAATTTTGGTATAATGTGTTGAAAACTTGGTTTCCCTGGGCTTAGAGATGATCAAACTGCAGTCTTTGTTCCTTGCAGTACATACCCAAGGTGGCATGCTTATCTTAAAGGTATGCTGAATTCTTTGAACATTTCAATATTGAGCAGCTGTGATTTATTCTAGTTGTGCTTTGTCCTGTTTCATAATTTCCATTTTTATGTAGTATTCACTTTTGGTCTTCAGGTTGATCATGTTGCTTTGTGCAGCAAATTCTGGTTCCATTTCACTCTCTCAGCTATGTCTAGACTTTCTGCGTCATGTAAGTCGATATCCAGCCTTCGTGTGTCGTCCTGTATGTGTACTGGAGAAGGCCTTTTGGTAGTTAAAAGGAAGGAGTAAGAAATTACTGTAAGCAAATCTAATGTTTAATTGACCCATATCCACCATTTAGATGTAGAATTTGATGCAACAAGAAGATTTGATAGTCACTTTTTCAAAGTACTTGTAGAAAAGACGTTTCATTCAAAATTACTATTCTGAAAGATGGTATTGTCCTGGAGATTCTTTTAATTGTACAGGCTATGTACATGCCTCCCTAAGTATTCTGTTTCTGTAATCTTATTTATGTAAATCAATGGGCTGCCTGTAGTAAGTTGTAAGAGATGGAGAGATTTATTTTGTTCATTTTCCAAAATGAGCCTAAGCAAATTGGGGAGTGGATAATGGATTGATTTGGATTGGCAGGTCTTTGTAATGAACTTGTTCTGATGGCTTCACTCTTGTCCATACAGGCCTTCCATGCAGTTTGGTTTATGGAATTTTGTATGTTATTATTATTGGAATGGTTTTTTTAATCAGCATATTGTATCTTTTATCATTCTTCACTCCTGCAATTGTTGAACTCGATATTTTCATTTGCATATTTCTATGCTAATGTCTACTCACATGTGCTCTTCTTTGCTCAACTTTGCACATCTCTCACTCTTATCAGGCTATTTACTTGATAGAAATGATTACAATCTTATCAAATTTGCATTCACTTGATAGTAAACCAAAAAGTTATGAAAGTTTGGGCATCCTAAAATGCTTGTATTAAACCAATTTTCATGAAATGAGGAATTAGATGTGTTTGAAAATAAAAACACCATTAAACATGTAAAGATCTTTTTGCCCTCAATTAATTACTAAACCTATATCCTTTATATGAATTTAATGCACCTAAGGAAGATAATCCATAGATATTGTATTAAAAATGGAATGGTCTTTAAATTATTTCATTTGATATAATCATGCAAATTGACATAAACTAATTCTGATTTAAATTGACATGAAAAATCATATTAGATCAAATTTCAAGCAACATGATCAAAATTTTAAATCCATACAGGTCGAACTAATGTATCAAACTGTATTATATTAAACCCATTGGAGATTTGAAATCAACGTATAAAAATAAAACCAGTTTACAATAAATTGATACAAATAATACAAGCAGGGAGATCTATCAAAATCCTTTAGAGAAACAAAGACAACAATCTTTGATTTCCAATTATATAGATATAACTGAAAAGACCCTTTTAGCCAAGGACTAGAGAAAAATAAGAAGTTGTATTCAACTTATGAACAACTTTCATTCACAATTCAATTGAGAGTTCAGACCAACTGCTTGAGAGTCTGTTGGTCAATTGAGATGAAACAGATCTATTTTGTACAGACAGACAGAGTTGCAGATAGAAAGATTCCTAAATTTGTAGGAAGTGAAGACTATCTACTGTTACTTTGATTTGGTTTATTCATTTGAAAGGAAGGGTGAGGCTGCTGTGCTGATGCTTTGCAAATAGGACACCAGTTCTTCAACCTCAACCACTGTTGAATGCATGCTACATGATACTTATGCTCACATTGCAGTCTCCCAACTTCATCTCCACTCACATATTCTTCCTGCAAAAAGTTTTTTTTTCCAACCAGAAAAAAATTTAAGTTATAATTGGCAAACTAAAAAAGTTATCCTAGTTTCTATGAGAGATATCATCCTGCAAAATGTTGGAAGAGATAGTTTTCTGGGTATGTTACATAATTAATAATCTCGTCTGAGTTGGTAGATTGAGACATAATACGTTTTGAGTTCAACACGTGAAGGTGGGGTTCCTTTTGTCAAGGTTATAATGTCTAAACCAGTTGAACTATACTTGGGTTAGCAGATTATGACATGATATTCAGATCAAGAACTAAGTGAGAATCAGTCCCCTCAAAAACAAGGTGATTGTTCAAGTACAGATCAAAGAAATTGGGCAGCGAAGCTATAATTTGAATTTCAAAGACCTTACTACTTGGACCAAAAATGTATATGTTGCCAATGTAAATACAAAATGAAATTTGATTCGCTTGATCAGTTTTTAAATCACTTTCACATTTGTGCTCTTTCAGTCTAGACCTACATCCGCCGTCCTGGTGTTAAAATCGACCGAAATAATAGTAAAGGAAGGGTTGGAAAGAGACCTGACAAATACAGCATTTGACGTCGCTCAAATCCTCAACAGGCGTGGCTGCTCCTTCCGGTTTAGACTGATAGATGCTTCTATTAAGGCATTCTGTCAGTGCTTCTTCAGACAGTGCTGTGCTCACTGTCCCCATTCTCTCTTCTAAATCTAAAAGTTCCTGTTTGAAAGCAGAAGAGAGAAGAGAAGTGAAGACTACTGCAGACAAGTATTCAGCAAAACTATTGCATGAAATAAAACGATTATTGCTGCTGTTAGCATAAAATAAATCAGACAGTCCGCCAGGTAACTGATAAATATGACAGATATTGCAGAAGTAATTCCAACTGATTTTTGCTTTAGGAAGGTAAGTGCTAACCTCATATGACATGTTATCAATGTCAAGCCTCATGTCTCTATGCTGATCGTAGATATTTAGGCTATTCAGGAACATACTCGTCTCAAGAAGAATGGCTTGCTGCAAGATAAAAATGAAGACAGGTGTCAGCAGCTCATTTTTTTATGAAACAAAAGCTGAAAGGAAATAAAAAGACTGCACACCTCGTAAGTTAGCTCCTCCTCCTGTTCGATTCTCTCCAACGCCAATAGTACCTGCAAATTGTATAATGATTAAGTGACAACTCTTTCCCCGAACAATGAATGAGATGCAGAGTTTCAAGACGACAAATACCTCTGCAATTCCATCCACATTATGGCATCTAAAACTGTTTAAATTTGTTGAAGTGCTTGAAATACCAGCTTCTGCAGGAGTAGCTTGTCCAATGTCATGTAGACTTTGACCATAACCCTCTGGTTCAGGGTAAGCTTTGCGGTGCCTGGAGTGTGATTCTGAAGACAACTGATGTGAACTAGAAGCATTTGAGGAACTGGAGACATTAGACTTGGGCATCCATGAAGTCATCGCCAGTGAATCCTGCATTGACAGATCATCACTAATGCCTTGATAAGAATGCCTTGCCCCACCACATAAACTCGTCAAACTTCGAGCCCCATGCGATGAAAGAACATTTTGCCTGTGAAACACGTTTCGACCTGGTCTTTGATCAGAAATAGAGATGCCATGCCGGTAAATACAATTCTGTCCACGGGAAGTTCCACTTACCCTCTTTCCTCTAGAACTAGAACTATTCTCACCATCATAAATCATCTTCTTTGTCACATTCTTCCTTCTCACAAGGTTTCGCTCTGGCAAAGAACTATCTAATGGAAATATTTCAGATACTGAATCACAAGCAAGGTTTCTCGAACTGAGCCTACTGTTACTACCATTTGATGTCTGGCAAAGAATTCTAGGTCGCATTGACGCAGGAGTATCTTGATTGTCCACTTCAAATCTTTGAATAGAGTTGCTTTTAGATTTAGTGTTAGAGTCCGCACTACAGCTTCCCCTTTCCATCAACACGGCATCAGCAGGCACCGAACTTTCAGATTTTACATGAAGCCCTGTTTGTAACAATCCAGGAGGTGAGATGAATTCCAGTTCTTCCAACTCATCTTGAATGCTATCATTTTCAGAAGAATCTGTTTCAAGCTTTGATGATAGCTTTCCAATAGGCTCTGGAAAGGATTTCCTGAGATTTCTGATTGCAGAGGAACTCCTTGAGGAACTACCAACAACTTCTTTACCACTTGAGCTGCGGAATGGCCTTTTTGAGCTGGCTTTATTTGAACAGCCAACTTGAGCACCACTACTGGAGCATATCCTGCCAGTACAGCCAAGTCGATTGCCATATCGATTACTTTGATCCCTGTTTTTCGTGTTATCCCTCAAAACTACACCTGGTCCCTTCCTAGAAACAATTCCCAAATGAACTCTTTTACTGGAATACTCATCCATCAGAAACTATTTGCAGTCTTAACCTTCAAATCTGCACCAATTAAGAAAATAAGAGGAAAAAAATTCTATTAGACCAAATGGTCAGTGAACAGTGTAACTATTAAACTAAAGGAAAACTGAAAAGAAAGAAAGAGAACAAGAAAACAAAAAAACTTTCAATCCTAGCAAGGAAATTTGGATAACGAAATACAAGGACTTACAAAAACAGATTGCAATGAAAATACCAAATGTAGAGATAAAAGAGGAGCAACCTATGAAAATCACAAATTCACATCCAAAAAAAATTGTGGAGAAGATGAAGATTACCTGAAATGTCTTCAACACTGAAAAAAACAACTGCTAATCTCAACTTGAAAATTTACTAAGTTATAGTCTTGATTACAAGAAGCGCTTTTACTTTTCCACTTATTCAGATCTGCACCCATGATTACATTTATACATTAGAACCCTTCCGTTCAGTCATGTTCTTACTCTCTGACTCAAGGGGAAGAAAGCAGTGGTTACCCAAGGTGAGTATCACTCTGACATGCAGTTTTGAAGAAGCTCTTCTGTCTTCCTTTTTTTTTTTTTTTTTTTCTGTTCAATGATATCGACTCCACCTAGAGCGACATTTTCATGATTGTGAGTCGAACTTTTTTGATGTTAAACAAACATAATCAAGTTGCACAAGATAAGGTAGTAAGGTCCAAAAGCAAGTTAAATACATATATGATCATGATTAATTGAACCAAAGAAAACCAACATTTTAATAGGTCCTACTGTACTTCTGTCACAATCTAGAACTGCAGGCATTTGGAATTATTGAGTAAGAAGGAATAATAAGCTAATTAACACCAAAACATTGTATATAACACTATACAATGTATATTAGCTAATACTCAAAAGAAGATAAACATTCAGACTACTACCAAAAAGAATGGGAAGAAACCCCAAAATCATTTAGGACAACTAAATGAAAGGAACTGATACCTGAGATACAAAATTATGGAAATGCCTACAAACAATAATGCACAAAAGGAACCGAATATCTGATCTTCAAGTAACATTTCTAAAAAAAGACCATTAAAAGAATGGAGCAAAAGAATCCAAAGGACATATGCTATAATCCATCCTCATAGAAGGTGGATCTCAATGTATTTTCCCGAACCAAACTGTTGCTCGATTGTTTCCACACAATGTTCCTGTTCTAAAGCTAAAAGACCTGAATAGCAATCCGGTTACAATGTATCTCAATCAACTTAAACGGAAGAGTGGGAAAAGGTTGAAATGAACAAACCGAACAAAAGGAAATTGCCAAAATTCATATAGACGCCAAGAAAACATTCGGATCCTTTATAGTTGGCTTCTTCAAGAAAATGAAGAGAGAGCAGAAACCATCATAAAGACATGAAAGAACTTCATAAAAGTCGGAAAGCTTTAGAAGCCGAACCTGCTCAAATGGCAGCACCGAACTTCAATTCTACCACATCTTCACCTTCTTCTGGAAAGACAAAAGAGCGGAATGATGGACTTTCTGAAGAAACTTTCTTCAATTTCTCTGTGGAGCAAGAATGGCGGTGAAAGGAAGAACGAAGATGGAAAAGATGAAGAGATTTTGAGTGTGTAAATAATATACAGAGAGAGATTCTTTTCTTAGAAGCTCAACTGAAGACTCAGGAATGGTGCCGTTCTAGAGCAGCAAGAGCAAAGAAATGGCGGCTTCTGCGATATCGGCCGTAGGATCGGAGTGTTCTGTACGGTCGATGATCGACGGCTGAGGATCATTCTCAAGTTTCAGCCCATCATTTCATTACGCGATTTCACTACGGTGTCAGTGCCAGATGAATTATTGAAAAAATAAATAAAGATGTGTACGAAATGAAAAATATTTTTGTCAGCTCCGGGGGCATAAGCGTCATTTCCGTGGCTCTTTAATGGGCCCTCATCGGCCCATTTAGTGAGTGGTCTCGTTTGGTAAGCGACTAGTTGTGGGCCCGCCATCTCTTTCCGAGTGGGCCACATTTTTTTCCCCTCTTTAATTATAGTTCTCAAAATTATTAATGTTGGCTAATGATAATTACAAAATTAAAATTTTAGCGAAATTCTCAAAGTGTATTAAAAATTCCACATCCAAAAAACATATAATATAACCTTGAAAAAAAACGCATCTTTTAGTTCAACATGTGAGATAGAATTTTGACCCTTTAATTTCTTAGTCGAGATATATGTCTTATACTCGGGTAGTTAAAAAAAAGGTTTAATACTATAGAAGCTTGGATCTTATTCGATAATAAATTTGATGAAAAAAACATAAACCATGAACCAAATATCATTAATAAAATAAATTGAAATGATGCCAAAGAACATGTAAACTTTGGTCAAATATAGCCACTTTTACACAAAGTGCCACACTTTGTTATCATTTTAAAGCATTTATAATATTCATCCTTTTGTGGGGGGGGGGGGGGGTGATGGTCCACTTAAGCATGATTTATTACCTAATATCAAGAGAGGGAAAGGATTAGGAGAGGAAAGGTTCTCAATAAATTTCTCAAAACACAATAATCTTTTGCCACTATCTTTGAGGAAAGTGATGTACAATAATAATGCCCTTCAATACCAAGCTTTAACTCTTTCCATTGATCTTTAAGCTACTTTCAAATTTGGTAGTTATCTTATTAATGTCTCACCTAATCTCCCTTCATTTCCATATCTTATGAATTTAAACAATTTTTGTTAACTTTATATATTTCGTATAAGAGACGTATATTTCAGCTTTTATGATTTTTTTTTTTTAATACTGTCTTTCAAAGTCTTGCTAAAGATTTGAATTTTTGTCACAAAAAAAAAAAAAAAAAAAAAAAAAAAAAAAAAAAAGCTCAAGTTATTTGATCAATTTCATGTGTATTTGATCCCTTGGATTGGTTTCTATGCCTCATTAAATTTGAGGGTTTCAGTTGGTGGGTCAACCAACATTATTTCTTGGTGGTGAATAATGTGGCCTGCAAGTGGACCTAAACCTGCCAAAGCAAATGCAAGAATAAAAGAAAGCACTTTCAACCAAAAGAAAGTGAAAAAAAAAAGGTCACCACTCCAAAAACTGTAACCAACAGAGGGTTTAATTCTTGAAACCAAAGAAATTACTAGATCTGCCCAAATTTATCATGCGACTTTGTCGACCATTGCCTTTGAAAATAGCTCCATTTCAATGGGGTTACCAAATACTCAAAAGTCGTTTCGCTTGGATATTTGGTTTAGTTTGACATGACGCGACGAACAACTGAAGAAACTAATTAGAGCACGACATATTAGCGATTGAAACATTTCAAAGGTAAGAAAATAAATAGATACTGGGCTCAAAAGTTCAGTTAAACTACCTCACATCACCCAAAAACCAAAAGAGATGCATAAGGACATTTGCTGAAAAGCTTAAAAAAAAAAAAAGGAGTGTTGTTTTCATCTGTTAGTCTTACGTGGGATGTTGGGGTGAGGCCGCAAGGGAATGGGAGAAATAAAGCCATACAATTGCTCAGCAGTAAAAACGCCAACAGCCCTCAAACTAGAGCTATCATATGTGCTAAACTTGCTATGTCTTACAACAATAACCATTTTGTACCTCTTTTGTAGAATTAGATTCGCAACATGCCCAATGGATGTTGTAGTTGTTACGCCAGGAGGAGGGCTTCTCATCATTTTCCAAAGGGGAGCTTCCAACTGCAACATAAACAAATATTTACTTTATCTACTTTTTCCATACACTCACAATCATTCAATTAAGGCATATATACTTGACCAAGAGGTTAGAGGTTCAAATTTTTCCGTCCTACGTGATGTTGAAAAAAAAAAAGGTACTACATAACCGTTAGGTACTTAACATAGCTCATCTTTACTCATGGGCTCTTCATTGACCGACAGAAAATCCATACCAGGCAGTATATGGTATAAAACTTTGCCTCCACGTTATCGAATTCAAACAAATAGCAGGTGGTCTCACAATAACTAGAAAGCTGGACATGCATGCCCATCAAAACTTGGGTTTCATTATCATGGAAGGTTTTGTTAAAAGATTTATAGTTAAGATTTTTGGACGAATTTTTACAATTTGTATGAAATTTCTGAGAATGAAAAACAGGAATGTACTCGAGGCCCAACGACAACTCTCTCTATCACACGCAACTCTGCTGCATGCAACACAAGCTGAATATCTATGGATAATAGTTTTCCAGTAATTCTAGGAAAACTATTATTCATAGATGTTCCTTGAGAAGCCGTCTAATTCAATTAAGCATCCTTTGTGATTACACGCAGGTGTTTTAAGATTTTATTTCTGACAATGAGAATATTTCTGCCATTTTGACTTATTATATGGTTTGAGAAGATTTAAGTTCACAGAAGAAATAACATCCGTAGATATAGAGCAAATTTTATTTCCATTGTGTAATTTGTCTCTAACAACAAACGAAAAAGGGGCTTCTAACTCACCTCAGTACAGTCTTCACGGTGCAGTAGTCCAATGCATCTACCCCAGTCGTCTATGATAGGCACAACTGATCTGTCGAAGAAACGCATAACCACCTCCTTTAACTGTAAGCTGCCATTTAAGGGTTGAACTGCTTTAAATGGCATCATGACATTCTCAATAGGTGCACCCGGATTTACCTGGAAAGAATGTTACAAGTAAATCAAAGAGAAGACTTCCATAAGATCAAATAATTAACTGATGTACGGTAATAGCAGATATCTAGGACACAAAAGTACTAAAACATGTTTACTCTTTCCTACAAGTTAGAAATTCCATAATAAAAATTATCCTGCCACTATTAGTGTCCAGACACCCGCTAACAGTTAAAGAAGTAAACGGCTAAATGCTTCTGCTAAGTATTTATGATGTCCACAGTTAAGCATGCAAACGTCATTACAAGAATAAACACACGGATATAACCCAAACAATTGAAATTGTATTGAAATATGAAAGATAAAGATCCACAAGATAACCCAAGTAATTAAAGTACTTGGATCCTCCCTCTTTTGAGATCATTCAAGTCTAAACTGACTAAATCAATGCATATCTTCATACCATCCTACCCAGTCTATTTATAACAAATCACCGTAACAACTTCTCAAACTAAGTACCAATAACCCTCAATACCCTAATAATATTCCTAATTCTATCCTGATGGCATTCCTATTACACATATTCAGTTCTTTGACATCTTTAAGACCTGAAATAAACTGGATCATTGGAAACAGAGAAAATTCAAACCCGAGGAAATATGCAAGGAGGACTAAAGAAAGATTTGGTGAATCCCAGCAAAGCTTCTATACGCAGAGCAACCTGGATGAGCAGAAACATAAAAATTAGAAATGACCTTAATTGAATAAAGAAAAGTGCAACAAGTCATAGAAGACACCAGCACGTCAATGCAGAGAAGGGAAAAAGGTTAAAGCATTTCAAGCATTGGACAGTTTAAAAGCAAAGCTCCTCATGGTCATAGACGTTTTTGAAGTTCTAAAAGTAGTATAAGTTAGTATTATAAATTCTTCTGAATTCTAGGACAGCATATAATCATATTTAAGTCAAGTCCATCAAGAAGCACATATGCTTAGGAGAGTTGAGAAGTGTATAAGATGAATTTTGAAGAATAGCGAACAAAAAAAGAATTGGGTATCATTTTTCTTTTCTTTTCTTTTCTTTTCTATATGAGAGACTGAAATTTTCCTCAGTCCCTAGAAGGCCTTGGGATCCCCTTGAAGCTTGTCCATCCATATCACCAACTAAACATGGAAAAATGGAACCAGAATAAAGTTATACATACATACATACATCCATGAACAGTTAATTGAGAAAATATCTATAAATCCATTCACAACGGAGGTAGAGGCTGAAAATTTGCAAACTCTTTAGTCTTCATCCTAACAATTAAGGAAAGTAGGATATATCTACATACACTGCCTCCTCGACTAGCCCATGAGATTCCCTTCCATCTCTTAATAATTGTTGATAGTTTCTCTATTGCCACGTCAATCTGCAAAGGCCATACATGTATCACAAAGTCCATAAAATGTCTTAAAGAAAAGAAAGAAAGAAGATTAACCAAATTTGAAGGTTTGCAGATTCTAAAATTAACATGATTTTATCAAGATTGTAAGATTATAGTTCACCTTCTAAGCACTTTGATGACTCTAATCATTTATGATTCTACTTATTATAGGAAACAGAAACTTCACTGGATAAAGAAACATTTCAGAAGTGGCAAAGATAAAATATCCTCCCCACTCAAGGCAAAGGCAAATCCAAGGGAGCCAGCAAAAAGATACCCAATTGGATTGATCAACAGAAGTAAATGGATAGTACCTGATTGTCATTTAAAGCTGCCTCCATGAGAAGATGATCTGCTTCTTCTTGAAATTCAGGAGAAATGGTTCCAGAGGAGTCCAGCCACATTCGTCTATGCAAACATTCGACCATCCTATAATCTCCTCTACTAGAAAAAACTCTCATAAGAGTGAGATAGAGATGTGGCTTTGGCCGCAGGTCCAAATTCCATCCAGAAAGCTTCAATAATTCCCCAAATAAAGAAAGAGCACCTGATACCATGGACAAATTACCTACTCGGTACAATTTAATCTCAAAATTTCCTACCAATTACTAGTTATGTATAACATGACATACCGTTTATAGAGCCACAGTTAATCAAAGCATCAATCATTGCAGTGTATGCTGTTCGATCAATCAACAAATCATGACAAGACTTCATTTCCAGCACTATGTTGTGAACTACGTGGACATTTTTCAGAATCCCAAAACCCTAAAGAAAAATATAATAATAATTAACGAATGCAAGGGTCGTATCTCAAAAGTGAATCAAGATGCACAAGCTTGTAGCTCTAGTTACCCACAGGAGCTAGAATCCCTCGAGGAAATTTTAGAACACGGAAGAATTCGTGGGTCAGACCAGAATGGCGGGTGGGGGATCCTCCTTAGTCCTATGGCTAGAAGAAATCCAGATACAGTGGTAAAACAAATAATGTCTATGCATCACTCTTGAAGGATAGAAACAGTATCCAATGGCAGTAACTTGTTTGAGATTATATTTTCCTCTACAAAGACCATAAAGAACCCCAAAACTTCTCTTCATCAAAGTGATTGCACATCAATGCTATCATTCATTGAAAAGCTTCCAAATCCATCCAGCGAAATGAACACTTTTTAACTAGAAACTTCAATATATATACACCCATAATCTCTTTAATACCAATATCAACTAAAAAGAAGTCTAATAAACTAAAAATAGGCAACCTTCCAAATGACCCACACTACCTCAGTTCACACGCTGCAACAACGTTTCCGGAGATGCTAAAATATGGCCCGAAAGAATTAACTCAGAGGAGCCCACTACTAAAAAATTTTATTCAAATAATTCAAAAGCTACAGATCCTAAACATATTTAACTTGTAAAAGGAAAATCTATTTACACGATAAGTGAAGAGGGTGAAAAATTCACTGACCTTAAGTAAAGTAGTGTACGTCACAACATCGGGAAAAATATCTTCCTGATCAAACTTATCAGCTCGTTCCTGAAAGAATTAAATTCTGAGTAACAAAATATTAGCACTGGTTGATTCCTCAACCAATTAATAAAAATATTCGGAGGCTCAAACTGGCCTTTCAATACATGCTCGTGACCTTCATTTCCTCAAAGAAATGCATTGCTGCGTCCAGTTTGTTAATCTTCACACAAGCAGAGATTAACGTATTATAAGTGAGCCTATCAGGTTTTAACTCCAGATTTAGCATCTCATTGTACATAGCTAAGGCAGCTTGAGGAACACCTGAGCTTATGTACCCCTGAAAATACAAGAGAAGAAAATCACTAAGCAATGTAATCCAGATGCTGGCTTCCCTAATTGCAGCACCAGGTCAGACATTGATAGTTTGATACAGTGCGGCAAATATTTTTATTCTTCATAAGTACTTATCTGGCAGAACTACAAGCTTGTGCACACCTTCATCAATAAATTGTAAACTGATATAGAGAGATTGCCTCCTTCCCGAAGTAAGAACCCATATCGTGCAATTAGACCATTGGCACGGCGCATGTCTCCTGCACTACAAAAATCAACATGATGGCGTAAATGCATGTTTAAAACAGAAAACTAATATACAATAAATAATTGAGCTGAATAAATCTTTTTACAAAAAAAATCCCTACATCTGATTCTAACATTGCTTCAGTAACATTTAACTTTGTTGAGAGTGCGACCAAAGTCTCAAATTGACTAGATAAGGAGAAGATCATGGGTATATAAGGGAAGACAATTATCTCTATTGGTATGAGGCCTTTTGGGTGAACCAAATCAAAGTCATAAGGACTTATGTCTAAAGTGGATAATATCATACCATTGTGGAGATATGCGGTGTCATTTGTCCCTAATTGAGCTTCAACTACCAACTATCAAAGAAACTATTATAAAACTAATTGAGCTTCTAAGATATCATTTAGATTTAGCAACATACAGTCGTCAAAAAATAAGAGAAATATACACCAACATAAAAATTAAATTTAAAAGAATTTAGAAGTTTTTTGTACTGCATTTATAATGCAAGAAATATACATTTTGTAGTTAAATATATAACTTAGTTTTTTAAGTTAAAAGTTCGTTTGTTGAAAATTTAGGAAGTAAGAAGAACCAATCTGTAATATTACATATACTAAAAATCTTGAAATTTTATCACAAAATATATTACTTTTTTTTAGTTCAACACATGCGGAGTGGGGATTCGAGCCTCGACTTCGAGTTATTAGTTCAACAACAGCTGGGCACAAAATACATTATTGTTATAATATTCTGAAACAAAACAAACTATATATAATGAAATAAAAGGTCAAAGTACAAAAAGCCCGAACAAACCTCTCAGATGAGAGGCTTCAACGTCGAGGAACTTAAGAATCAACAAGAACACGTGCTTCCTAGAAGAGTTTGTCAATCAAACTACTCGTTGCTGCTCCTTTTAACTTCCTTAGTTCAATATTATTAGCGTCAGTGTGATCTTACTGATATCTCGAGCTATTAGCTTTTTTTTTTTTCTTAAGTTCATCTCGAGTTATTAGTTGTGCTACAAATTACTGTTTAAATATTTCAATATAAAATTTAATTGTATTTAACTTGTGAGATTTTTGTGGGGGGTTAAATTATTAAAAATACCCTTGAACTATAGGTTAGTTTCAATTATACCCCAAATTTTGAAAAGTTTCATTTTGACCCTTAAAGTTTGAAATTTGTTTCAAAATACCCCCGAAGGCTTTTTCTCTTAAATTCATAGACAGAAAATGGCAGGTTTGCATATATATGGTTGCCTATGTGAACAGATCTGAACACATACTTTGAAAAAAAAATAATAATAAAGATACATGCAAACATATTATTTTCCGTCTATGAATTTAATGGAAAAAACCTTCAAGGGTTTTTCAAAAAAAAACTTTCAAGGGTTGTTTTGAAACAAACTTCAAGGGTTAAAATAAAACTTTTCAAAGTTTGAGGGTATAATTGAAACCAACCCCATAGTTTATGGGTATTTTGAATAATTTAACCTTGTTTCTTTGGCGCAGTAATGTTATTTACTACCTGAAATAATCATGAATGAAACATATATGAATAAAACTAAAAATTTAGACCATAAAAAATAGTAGGGAAATGAAGTAAAAATCATGATGTTAAATAAATGCTTAACTACTAGGAAGTTCTGGACTTGATTAAAATTTGACGGGCTTAAAAGAAAACCAAAAGCTCCTCCTATTAAGCCATTTAAATATGAATAGATCACATAGAAGGATGCATGATCATATCTGACAACCAGATTAAACTGCAACGTTCACTGAGTGCTGATCTTAATCGTTCCGTATTACCATTAAAATGACATAAAGTTTATCATTCTAACATGCATATATCAAACATTTAAACTTGAAGGACAGAAGACACTATTCTGATCCTTGAAGCTTAGATAAAGCACAGTAACGGGACAGAGAGCTGCTTAACAAATGACTTCTTGTAGAAACTGACCTGCTTCAATTAAAGCATTTAGAAGACCATAAATAAGTGGTGCTGACAATGTTGGACCTCCAATAGCAGTGCCTTCTTCCACAGATTCAAGTAATTGAAATGCTTCATCTACTTTTCGAGCTTCACCTAAACCCTGGCAGAGAAAAGACCAAAACGTAACTGGAACTGAAACAAGAACTAATCACGACTCTCCCATATAACTGCCACTGCCACAATTACGGATTTCCCACATAATTCAACAACAACGTGCAAAGGAATCTAAAAGTCATAAAAGTCTAAATATAATAATGTACCTTTAATAACGTGCCATAACTAACATTGTCTACACCACAATTATCTGGCTTTGACATTTCATTAAAAGTCCTCAGAGCTAAATCAATATCACCGCAGTGAACACAAGCTTCCAGGACCGCATTCATAACAATTGTATTCAGCTTTCCATAACGTCTCTTGGCAATTTCAATTTCCTCAAAGACCTGAGAAAGTAAATGACAATACGAACTCAAACACGAAACCTGATCTAATTGCCGAGAAGGATACACTTCGATGGAGTCCATCACTTATCGTGCTAACTGCTAACTTCCAACGTCAAAATTATTATTCCACACAAATCCGTCACGTAGAACTATATAATTTTATTCAATCAGGACGCATAAATTAACGAATACACCTTAATCGGCATGAGCTTAAAACTTCACAGACTACGGCAATCAATAAAATGACCACAAATCGCAGTCCTTAATCTATTATCGCACATTCTTAAGAACGAACAGTCGAGATGAGTGGAAATCGAAGTAAATAAAGAACGGAAAGAAGTAACACCTGGTGGAGCTGCTTCCGGCGAGTGAGTCTCACGACACGAGAGGTCAGCCGCTTGAGATTGGGACTCCGAGGAGAGTCATGCCGACGCCGGCCGGTGGCCGTGCGAGAAGGAAGCGGACAAGAAAGTACGTTCATGGAGTCGGATGGATACAATGCCAGTAGACGAGAGGAGAATGAGGCGATCCGCAGCATCTTCTCCGGCGGTGATTGTGAGAGCCGATAAGATACAGAGAGAAAGCTAACCATCAGCCATTGGAGCGAAAGAGAGATACAGAAAGAAGTGGATGACTGACGACAGGATGTAAAATTGGCGGTAAATGTACGGTGTTGTTGGGTTGGGCCCTTGGGCCCAATCTTGTAGGATAAGGCCTGGCCCGATTTACGGCAATTATTTGTGTAATGCGAGGCCCAGCCCAATTGGAATGGTATATAAATAAATAAAACTATTTTATTCAATTAGAGATATATCGAAGTGCATTTTTGTTTTTATCAACCTCGCAGAAACCTTCTCGACTAATTAAGACATTTCTATCTCTTTGAACTTAACTGGTTAAGACATTATAAATTTAACCAAAATTTGAGATGTTTGAATTTTCACTCTCACGTATTGTTGAACTCAAGATAAATAAATAAATAGTCTTTTATATTTTTTAAGTAATATGGTATGTTTTTGTACTTTTAAATTTGGAAGTATGGTTATAGCATAATGTTCAAAACTTAAAACTAATGTGTAGAATTATATAAATATATCAAATATATTTTTTTTAGTAATATAATTCAAACATAAGGATTTTAAAAAATAAATAAAGATAAGGTAAGAATTCATCCTCATGACCTTAAAAGATGTTGTTTATATTTTAACTAGTTAAATTTAATTGTCTTATATATATATATATCTTTTTAATCAAAAGTATATTTAATTACTCATAACATATAACCAACTGGATTAACAAAATACTTTTGCTCAAGACTAGCAATATCTAAGATTCACCCTACAAACTATGGTAACCATAGCATCGAAGATCGCCTAAAACTACTCGTACTAAATTGCATTGTCTTTAAAGTTTAAACCCACATGCGGAATCAATTTGTTTACTCCATGCCTTTAGAGTGACATCATACTTTGTGTATGACTATCAAATAATACACAATACTCATTTATTTTCCACACCAAACAAAAAAAAAATGTTAGATGACTTTGAACTCCAACTTTCATCCCTCTCTCACTTGTTAATATATACATATTTTTTTTTCCAAATAAAAAAAATTGTCTATTTAGGAGAGCATATGTTTTAAATGTTAACATTTAGATGTTTTTTTTCATTTGACTCTTTAACATCTACAACGTTTCGAATTAGTTTTTCATGTCTTAATATTTTTCAATTATACAAATTTACATTAAATGCTAACATTGGTTCAATAAGTTTCTTTTTGTCTTGTAATTCCAATTTTTTTACATTTTGGTTGAATAAATAAGCCTTAACTAGTTGCACTAGTACTAAAAAAAAAAAGGAAAAAAAAATGTAGCATGTTATAGGTAATTTTGGACCACACTGACGAATAAGAAGCTAACGAGGACAATCGGGCAAAGGTAGGACCAGAAAACCGACCCAGAAGAAGACCGGACCAAAGGGTCGAGCCAACATGGCCCTACCCATATGGTCGGCTTCGGCCCGCGGGTCACCTCCTTTTGGCCCCTGATGCCCCAGATCGTCCCGGTTCCGCCTGGTTCGTCCCGAAACACCTCCGAATTCCTAAAAACCCTAGGAGGACAAACAGGTATAAAAACCTCTCTTCACCACTGAAGAAGGGGTCCGAAACTTTATTCTCGACTTCGCCCCTGACTTTCTAGTCTCCACGGTTTTCTGACTTAGGCATTAGAGGTGGTGTGGCCTACACCACACCGGTGTGCAGCGGTTTTTGTTGGTTTTGCAGGTCACGTCTTCCCCAGCTTCTACAAATTCACTGTTGGTGTCACGTGAAGGTCAGGTGAGTCCTTTGTCCGAATTTTGGCATCAACATAGCACATCAAAGAAAAAATATGAAAATTCATAAATACTTTTTAGAATTTTGGAATATAAATTAAAAATTCTCCATTTTTGGCAATATAGGTTTTTTTCCAAATTAAAGTATAATTCACTAAATATTAAATTTGTCAGAGTCAATTATAAGCTTCACTTTTTAATTGAAGCTCTTTAAACAACATAAGATCTATTATAAATAAATTAAAATCAAAAGGCACTTGAGATAAACATATATTCAGCTTCAAATGTACATCATTTTTTTTTTTTTTTGGTCTCTCTTCGCTATTTCTTATTTCAACCCCTATCTTTTAAAATCTCAAACATAACTAAACAACATATTTTTACCCATAAAAAAGATTATTGATATTTTAACCTCATCACAATTTGTATGTTCACAACTAATAACGAGTAATACTAAAAATCAATTGAATTTAAAAAAAATATACTTATAAAAAAATAAGAGTATAACTCAATTGACATAAAATTGTATCGATAACCATAAAGTTTGTAGTTCGAATCCCTCCGCTCCACTTATCGTCAAAAAGAAAAAAAAAAAAAAATCAAACATTTCCACATACATGTTACCCCGAAAAAAAAAAATCAAAATGAAAGAAAAGGATGAAGAAGATTACATCCTTTTCACTGTCACTTGCCATCTCTCTCAACAAATCATATCATAAATCATACACACGCTATGTCACAACTATATATATATATTTATAATTATATACTGCAACTGATAATTAGATAAAATCTATCTTATTAATTTATCTACATGGATACATGAAACATAAAAATAAAAATAAAAAAAGGAAAAAAAAATAAAAAGAAAAAAAGGGGAAAAAATAGTTTTTTTTTTTTTTTTTCAGGGCAATAAATTTTTAGAAAGTGGAGAAGAAAGGCTAAACGATTTCATTACGAGTCATTGCTGTTCGTATTCCTGCAGATCAAAACAGCTCTTTGATTTGAAGCCATTAACGAGCTTCCGATCGTGGAATCTTTGCCCTAGGGTTCGTCTTCTTCGTTCGTTCTCTTCATTTTCTTCATCGCTGTCTCGATCTCTGTCCTCTGAATCGGAGCCCTCCGCCGCTGCTTTTTCTTCTTCTTCTTCTTCTTCGTCTTCGTTCAGGGCCAGCAGAGGCATCGATTTAGGGTTTGGCCAGTTGTAGAACGAAGCTTTTCTCGACCATTTCGACGCCATTAGAATCCTTCTTCTCTTGTTGAAAGGATTCTCCGGCTTCTCTAAATCCTTCACTTGAATCACCTCTGATAAATTCGCGAACGACTTCGATTTCCCCGAGAAATGGCTCGATAATCCCCTTCTGCAGTTCCAATTTCCCCCCCGGGAAGTTTCGTTACATAACAGAGTTGGAAACGCTAATTCGAGACGGAAATTGTTTGTTTAATCGGAAAATTTTCGAGTTCAATCGCTAATTAGCCTTCGATTTTCGGTTTCTAGGTTGTAAGAGAGGGAAGATTTAAGAGAGAGGGATAGAGAGACTCACTTGATTGGAAGAGCGTCTTCCAGAGAATCCAATCCGCATAATCCACCTTCCTTTGGCTTGCTCTGCACCTCATCGCCGCCGCCGTCTTCGTCGGAATCGTCGTCGGGAACTCCAATCGACGACGAACTCTCCGACGAATTTTCCCCAATCGAGCTACCAGATCCGGCCTCGCGAAAACCCGACCCGGCCTGATTCTTAGTCTCCGCCGCGGCGTCGGGATTCTCCGGCGGGAGAGAGACGCCGGAGAACGCCGTGGGCGGCTGAACTTCGATGCTGAACGTTGGAGGACCGAACAAAACCTCCATCAGTCACTGGCGGAAGATCGATTCCGTCGCAGTGGTGACGGGGCGGGCTTCCGACCTTCCTCCGCTGTGCTTCTCCTCGCCGGCGACGCCAAAGGATTAGGGCTCGTTGTCATTAACCGGCGGCGGTTGGCTGATTGGTACTGACTTTTCTGGTAGAAAGAGAGAGAGGGAAAGAGAGAAGGGGATAAGGGGGGTCTCTGTGAACTTTACAGAGAAAGGGATATTTTAAGAGTTTTGAGGGAGAATTTGGTTTGGAATTTGTTTTTTGTGTGAGTAAATCCGAAATGAAAAAAATACATAAAACAAAATATTTAGGATAAAAATAAAAATAAAAGTTAAATTACAAGTTTGATGCTTACACGTTCCCATTATTTTGTAGTTACTATCCAAAAAAAAGTTTCAAATTTTTAAAGAAGGTCAATAAGTGTCAAAATTTTTAATTTTGTATCTAATAAAATTTTAAATTTTAAAAATATTTACAAGTTATTTTTTTCTTTACAACAAAAAGTGTTTGATAAGTTTTTAAACTATCAATTTATAGATAAACTAGAACGAGAGTAGCGAGAGAGAGCGATGTTAGAGTATAGAGTAAAATACTAATTTTACTATGATATTGAAGCAAGCAAAAAGGCATATATCACTGTTTTGAAAATGTGAGAAATTTATCATTTTCGCAAAATTGTCAAAAAAAAAAAAAAAAAAAAGGTCATCGGTACAAAAATCCCATAGATAATGTGCAAATTATCATTACAAAGCTCAGTGGTGGATGGTCACCCCAATAATTGTTTAACTAAAAACAAAAATTTGTAGTAGAATTTAGATGTCCTCATGTTATTTGAAAATTTTAAAATGTTGTGAATTTATTTTATACAATTTAAAATTTAGGATTCTTGTAAAAAAAATAGATTTAAAAATCAATTAATTTTTTAAAATTTTCTGAAATATAATAGACACAAAATAAAAAATTCTTACATTTATTGGGAAGGTTTTTAGCCTATTAGATGCTCTTTTAAGTTTTTTTTTTTTTTTTTTAATGTTCTTGTAAGTTCATAAATCATACCCCTATTAGAGAAAAGCTTAGATTTTTATAAATTAAAATGTAATTAAAAAGAAAAACACAATGAGAAAAAATAGAGACAGAAATGGATAGGAACAAGCAGACATTTTGCACCCACAAACATAACAAATTAATGCAACCTTAAAAAAAACAAAAAAGAAATTAGAAAATGATGAAGGGGAGTGTTTGGGAGACGCGATAGTGGAATCCGCTTGCGGATTATTAGGGATCTTCGCCTTGACACGTTCGCAGTGACATGGCAATTCCACTATTTAAAAAAAGAAAATTTCTGTTAATAACAATTTTTGCTTCTTTTTTTCCCCCTCCCTTCTCTCTTTATCCATTTTGTTTTTCTCTACGTGGAATTATGGTATTTGTACGTAACTGTTTTTTGTTTTATTTTTTCAGTTGGATGGTGTATTTATTTATTTTAGTCAATCAACTTTAATGGTGCCCTCTACGTTTTAAATGTTTTAAAAACATTCTTAAACTATTCATTTTAATTGTAATAAATTTCTGTTGACCTTCTCATTCCCCTAGCCTTTTGATTTTAAATTTCACAACTCCCTAAACTTAAAAAAAAAAAAAAAAAAAAAAAAAAAAAAAAAAAAAAAAAAAACATTGAATATGTGAGGTATTAGACATCAAATTAAAAGTTGAGAGATCTATTTGACATTTTAAAGTTCATAGACATATGAGACACAAATATCAAAGTTTGGGATCTAAATTTGTATTTTAACTTAAATATGAATATGACATATTGATTGGACTAATAAGTGATTACTGTTGAGCTATGCTCGCTTTGACATAAAAATTAGTAACGTAATTAAAATGACTGCAACAACAAAAATGGAGAATATATTTGAAATTAATCATTTTCGCTCGCCCAACAATTTCATCTAGTGTACTTATTTTTTATTTTTTGAGAAAGTCTAGTGTACTTATTTTAAAGCCAACAAGAGCTTAGCTCAACTGACATAAAGTTGTACTGATAACCACAAGGTCTGTGGTTTGAATCCCCCTCTCCACACATTGTCAAAAAAAAAAAGTGTACTTATTTTAAAGTTGTATCTCATTAAATATAATTATCGAACCCAATTAACATTGTGTTATGAGTTGTGACAATCGCATTATTATGTAGTTTAAAATTAAATAGACACCACCACAAAAATTTACCAACAAAATTTATATTAACTAATTTTCTTTTGTGTTTAATAAGACAGAAGTTCTAGTTTCGAAACCAACCTTCAAAATTTATGAGATATATGTAGCTGTTATTTGCCTTTTTTTTTCAAAATAATAATAATAATCAGTTTTTTTTTTTCCCCCTTGAGTTCATTATAATAACAATCAGTTAAGGACAATTATATTTCATTTTTTATTTTTTAAAAATACATTTTTCTTATAGTGTGAAATTTCCACTATATTACTAAGAAAACACAGGGTAAAATTCAATGGAAACGAAAAAAATTAGAGAATGTAAGTCTAGAATTTGAGATGCTCAACTGCTCATAAACAAACTGTCTTTTAAACTTAAAAAACGATATCTTAGTCGACAATACACACTTTAGTAATTTTTTTTTTTAATACATCAACATTTGAGGGTAGGGGGATTTGAACCTCTTGATCGAGGGTACATGTCAATTACCGCTGAACTAAGCTCGCTTTGGCTACACACTTTGATAAGTTGATATAGGTTCAAGATAATCATTATAGAGATAAAAATTTGATCAAAATATAATATTTAATATGAAAGATATAGTTGCACCAACGTTAAATCAGATTAAGAGTATTATAATCACTAATTTGTTAAATAATACGAGAATATTTAACAATCAAGTGGTTTATTTAAAAATATAAAATAAATGGTCAATGAAATCCAATATATGCACCATGTAAATTTCCTTATCCCTTCTCATCCATTAATTACAATAATATAGGCAATGGGAGGGAGGTAGGTAAGTAAAGGCACATTTATTGGTGACTTGAAATAAAATTTAAATTAAAAAAGCATATCTATTGGTATATACCCAATGTATTTTTTATTTTTATTTTTTAATTTTCAAACTTTGCTGTTATTTTCTTCTCCCATTTATTTTTTTTTTTATATTTTTTATCTTTTCCTTTTTTTTTTCAGTTTAAGATTCTTTGGAGAATATCTTTAGAATATTCAGAGAATAATTTTGTTTTTTTCTTTATTTAGGAAATTGAGATTGTAATGGTGAGGATCGAACTAGTGTTTAATGGTTTTGGCTTATTATTTTGTCCAAAACATAAGTTGAATAGATTAATCATTTAAATATTTTTAATAGTGGGCATTGAGATTGATTTTTTTTCCTGTTAAATTTAAGCTAACTAAATCAATCTTGACGAAATTGACAAAATTTCATGCAAATAAAATAGAGGGTAAAATATAGTTCTTCACGTCTAGAACTTGAACTTACTTTCTATCCGGTTCTTAAACTTTTAAAACTAACATTTTTGGTCCATAGGATTTGAATTTAGTTTATATTTAGTCCTCGAGGTATTAAAACTGACATGTTTAGTATTCGAAGTTTGACTTTTACTTCTATTGGTCCATTACAAAGAGATATATTATCAATTTTCACCTAATCAATCTTTCAATTCCATCTAATTAAACCATAAATTTGTATAAATATTGCCAAAGTGAGCATAGCTTAGTGGTAGTTGGCATGTACCCTCAACCAAGAAGTCCAAGGTTTGAATCTCCCACACCCCAAATGTTGATGTACTTAAAAAAAAAAAAAAATCAACTTGTATAGGTGTTGCAAATTCTCCCTTATATACAATGCTTTTTAATTCACCCACTAATTTTACTAAAAAGCAATGTAAATTTTTTTAACAACTCATCAATTTCCATAAAAATCAAGCTTTACACAAAATAGATTGAGAATTAAATATTCCTTCAAAAACTCACAAATTTCCAAAAAAAGAAAAGAAAAAGTTCTAATATTGTTTTACTATAAAAATTGATAAACTTATTAGATTTGTGGTAAATTTAGATATTTTATAAATTAATTCGCTAAAAAACACAAGAAAAGAAGGGAAAATGCATTAAAAAAAAATCCCACTTAATAATTTTTTTAGAAAAGAGGGGTGGAAAAGTCAAATTTCTGAACATGAATAAATCAAACACCAATAAAAACAAAAAGAAACCATCGAATTTTCCAGTTACCCTCAACTAGAACATTATTTTATTTATTTATTTATTTTTTGAGGAGAACTAGAACATTATTTAAAAACAAAATCAATAATAAAAATAATTGTCTTGGAAAAACAAATTGAAAAATGCTATTTGATTTAAACAAGAAAGTTTCTTGTCTTTAATTTAAGCCTTTATTATTATTATTATTTTTTTTATAAATACTTATATTGTATTAAAATCCCCCTTGAAAATGTAAACCTCAACTCTTAAAAGATATATTTAAAAAAAAAAAACTTTAAAGATATAATTTTAATCACCATTTACATCAAATTAATGACCAAGGTAATCTATAATATAATTTTTACGATATTTAATTCAAATTATTTTTATCATTGCATGATATAACAAAAATAAGAATTTTAAGAAATTCAGAAGGGAAGCCAAGTAAAATACGACTATTTCTTTCAAAAAAAAAAAAAAAAAAAGTAAAATACGACTATAAATTTCGTTTTCTAAGCATTTATAGACTTAATTAATTTCAATATATTCAACAATATGTAGTTTTTTTCATTGAATCCAAATTCCACGTGGATCCTTCAATTAGAAACAATATGTAGACTATAAATTTCGTTTTCAATATGTATGGACTACAAGAAACAATTTTAGGTTTAAATAATATTTTGGTTTCTGTAATTTTAGCTTTGGTTCATTTTGATATATGTACTTTCAAAATGTTCATTTTAACACATATACTTTCTAAAAGTAACCAATTTAATTTATGTTTCAAAATCTAAGCCTAAATTTTATACAAATCAGAGAACGTTAATCAAAATTTTTACTACATTTCCCTAAACTTAGTAAGGGAAGTGTCATGCTAAAATTATTATAAAAAAGAAAAGTGGAAAAAATTGAAAATGAACAGACCAAATTGATCGTACAAGGACCAAAATGAACCAAAGCCAAAAACAAAAAAAAAAAACGTTTAAAACATACGGAATGCATCTCCGACCCCACCCCGTCGTAATACTATTCCTTCATCCAAAAGATTCCACGATTGATAATTTAAAGCCACAATCCGTAGAGAATTTTTGTGGAAAGGCCTCCAACAAAGGTAGGTGAGTAGTTGTGCAATTATTATAAGTCAATAAGTACATATTCAAACTTAAAAAGACCATATTTCTAAAATATGTACCTTTTCTTTTCAAAATTTCAAACAATTTTAGTGAGTGCTGAGTACTTTTATCGTTTTATTTCGAGATCAAATAGATTCAAATATCTTTTAATCAAATGGACTATTAGGCATTCTACTACAATTAACTGTGTGATTATTAAGATGAGAAAGTTTTTATGTGATTAAATTTGAGAAAAATATGTTTGTTCTGTCTTCGGGAACATAAGATTTTCCAATTAGATAGAGAATTTGGTTTTCCTTATCATAGTTTAAAATATAAAAACGACATGTAACCTAGTTTTAATTGTCAAACTGTAATGATTTGATTGACATTAATTCAAAATAAATATCACTATTTTTAACGTAAATAAATATAGATTTATTTGAGTAGTATTGACAAATATTTTAGGATAACATTTACCCTTCATTCTTTTGAATCTTAAAAAATCGATGAATAGCCAAAACGAGTTTGGCTCAGCGGTAATTGGCTTGTACCCTCAACCATGAGGTCAGAGGTTCGAATCCCTCCACCCTCAATTGTTAATGTACTAAAAATAATAATAAAAAATCGATGAATAAAATAGCATTATGAAGTAATATTTTGGAGGTATGGTTTGAATTTGTTTTTTATTGATTTATTTTTTTTTTCTTTGGTAGCTGTTGAAATTTTGAAGAAATTTCCATCTTAGTGAGTTCTTGTCTCATGCTACTTATTGGAAATTTTTTTCTATTGTTCTTTAAATCATTTATACATTTTTTTGTTCTCTTTACTTTTATCCTAGATAGGAAAAAGAAGGGGAAAAAAAGGGGTTTTTTGGAAAAGTAGGAAAAAAATTAAAACAAATTAGAGAAAAAGGGGAAGTTTGAAAGTATTTAGAGATATAAGGTGTCGCGTCTCTTCAACAGACGCGACACCTTAAGATTTTGTGGGTCGCGTCTCTTCTAGAGACGCGACCGGTGCCTTTTTTTTTTTGAAACGCTGTTGGGTCGCGTCTCTTGAGAGACGCGACCACGCCGCCACGTGTCAAGCCCATGTTTTTTTGTAATTTTCGTTTATAGTTTTTTTTTTTTTTTTTTTTTTTTTTTTTTTTTTTTTTTAATTTGAAGATTCTAAACTAAATGATTTTTTTTTAACTAATTATATTTAAACCAAATGACATTTCAAAAAAGTTTTTTTCTTTTTTTATACCAAATGAGTTTTTTTTGTTTAACTATATATATTTTAAACCAAATAATATTTTTTTAAAAAAAAACAACCAATGATTATATTTTTTTTTTGTTTAACTAATAAAAATTTATTAAAAAAAAAACTAACTTATAAATTAAATATATAAATTGTATCTTTAGAATGAATTGTTATGGACCATCTATTATAAAATTATGAATCGAATCTACTAAAAAATCAAAGCAGAAAGCAAAAAAAATGAATCTAATAATGTATCTAATTATCTTATTCAAAAAGAAGTTAACAATATAATATTAATTTAATACTTATAAAAACAATTATAATTTTTTGTTTTAATATGTAATTAGAAAATTGAATATATTTTTCCCCTCCTTAAAAAAAGGTATTTTCGTGGACATTTGAGTTTCAAATATCTGGCAATTTTAAAGAATTGAATCTTGCGTTTAGATCGGATTTAAAGATAAAATCAATAAAGATTATGAACACTGGTTAAAAAAAAAAAACAAAAAAAAAACCGATTTCTAAAAAAACGAAGAAGTAGCAGTAGCAGTAGCACAGTGTGGTTTCTCTCCACACACTTGTTTCCCACCACTTAATACCATGCAGCCCTTAAAAAAAAATTTAAAAATAAAAATGGTAGGTTTAAACTTTAAACTTTAAACCATGCACATCCCTTGCAAAAAAAAATAATAATAAAAACAGTATTTCAATTTTCCACCCACCCTCCCGAATTCTGCAGCTCAGTCACATCTCATTTGCTGATGTGACATCGAAGTCGCGTCTCTTCAACCTACGCGACCCAACGCCGAAAGCCGATTCCTTCTCGTTGCCGTCTCGTTCGATCTCGTTGGCGTCTGGTTGCTGAGGTCGCGTCTCTACAACAGACGCGACCTTACATGTCGCGTAGGTTTGACCTACGCGACACCTCATATCTCCAAATACTTTCAAAATCACCCTTTTTATCTAATTTTTTTAAGTTTTTTTCCTACTTTTTCAAAAAACCCGAAAAAAAGTGTAAAGATATGATTTGATGGTAGTCAAAAGATAGAAAAGAATGGATAAGAAAGTATCGATGGATAAGCTTCCAATGCCTAAAAAAATTTTGTTTTTAAGAAAAAGTTAATTACGGTGGTTGAGACATCTTTAAACGATTAGTAACTTTATGCGATAGTCGTTTGATCTTATAATAGAACACTGGAAATATTTTACATAATCATAGTTTGAATCCATAAGGTCAAAAAATATTTGACATTTAAAAGCTAGATTCTATAATTGTTGAATCAACTCATAATTATCTTTTTAGCGTCTTTAATCATTTATTTTTTATCATTGACATTTAAGGGGGACTATTTTTAACTAATCGACATCTGACCATATATGAAAGGATGTTTTGATTGAATTTTGAGAATTATTAAAAGGTTTAGAGTTTACAATGATGTGTTGTAATTTGATAATAGTTTGGTATAGTCGTTCGAGAGTATAAAAAAAATAGTAACTTTAATATATTTATTCACTTATTTTGGATGATAATTCAATATGCAAAATCTAATTAATGAGAGCGTTTTAAATTTTATATCTTTTCAATTAGAAACGATGACTATCTTCTTCACGTAACTAACCATTCTAAATGTATAGACAAAAAGAGAAATAACTCCTTTTTCTATTGTATCCCATTCACTTATCAAGTCACGACTTTGTCAACCCGATATAGTTCAAAATTGAAATCTATTGGCTATGGCCTACCTAACTTTGAGGTGTAAGGCTTGGATAGTGGTAGGGATTGGCTTAACAATGGAGCATTTGACTAAAGTTGATAATAATATATCACATGACTATTTTTTTCCTTACCAATCTTATAAACTACTATTTTAATGAATAGACCATAAGAATGATAAAGCATAAAAGATTCCATAGACCTAATCCAATTGCCAATTAGATTTAAAGATACGTCTTTAGTTTGAACTCCTTTTAGTTCCATGCTTACTTTAACTAAAATCATTTTACTATCAAACTAAATTCAATCATATTAAAAATTTTAAATTATGCCAACATAAAAACACGAGAAATGTTCCACCAAGCATAACTCAACTGGTTAGATATATTTATCGGTCAAAATAGAAGTTCAAAATGACCATGTCCAAATTCAGTTAGAACTAAAAAGAAAAGGTTAAATTTTCAAAAATACCCCTAAACTGTAGGGTTGGTTTCAATTATATCCTTGAACTTTCAAAATTTTCATTTTATCCATTGAAGTTTGAAGTTTGTTTCAAAACGATCCTTAAAGACATTTTCCGTTAAATTTATTGACAAAAAATGATGTGCTTGCATATTTTTTTTATTGTTTTTTTTTTCACGTGAGTTCATATCTATTCACATGAGCAACAATACATATGCAAAAACGTTATTTTCCATCAAGCAAAAAACCTTTCAAGATTATTGAAACCTTCAAGGGTATGTTTGACAATTTAACCAAAAGAAAATTGAAAAAAAAAAAAAGATTAATGAAGGAGATTGGATTTTTTTGTTTTCAAAGAGATTGGATTTGGTGATTTGGGTGGTACTGGGTCTCGTTTTATTCAAACACTTCGGCGTGAAAGATGGGCCATGGTCCAATTAAGTCAAAAGCCCATTTTGCCCCTCCTGTGCTTTTATTTGACTTTTTTCAAATAATTGAATTTTTTATTCCAAAACTGGCTTTAAAAAAAACAAAAAATAAAAAACATCCATATTCCATCAAGTTGATTAAATTCAAACATACCCCATAATTCCCAAAGTTGAATTGAATTTTTTTTTCCCGGAAAAGACAATCAGGGTTCCTTTTTTAATTTAAAAAACATTGAATATTTGCCTAAAATTGCATCTTTAAATCGAGGGGGAAAAAAAAAAAGTCAATTTCGGAATAAGTGAAATAAAGTATTCAATCAAGTAGGACTTTTGCAGCTCTCGAAAAAGGAAAAGATATTATTCAAATCTTACTTTATAATTAATTCTCCAAAAAAAAAAAAAAAAAAAAAAAAAAAAAAAAAAAAAAAGACCTCCCAATGATGGGCCCCACATACCAATTTCTGAATTGATTGATTGACAACCTCCCACCGGTCACTGACTACCACTTCCCTTTCTTTTGACTTTTCATACCTCACAAATCAACCCCTCATCTTTTCCTATTTCCATTTCCACCCCAACTTTTATTTATATTACCCAACAAAACCAAACGGGTTAAAATTAAAAAAAAAAAAAAAAAAAATAATACCACGATAGTAATTAATTAAATCAAATCAATTCTGCTCCGATAACCACGCGCTCGGCAGTCGACAGATAGAATAGAGATTCTTTCTGCCAATTAATAATTCTTTTCCGAAACTCTGAATTTCTTTTTTTTTTTTTTTTTTTTAATGTACAATCATATCTTGAAGAGATAAAACGAAGTCAAAATTAAATTTCCCTTTTTCTTTTTCTTTTTCTCCCGCATTTCTCTTGACCCCACTTTCTTTCCTTTTTTTTTTCTTCTAACTTCAAGTTGACTCAAAAACTAAAGATACTCCGGCGGCCATACTTTCCGGCAACGAGCTCTGCGTATGGCGGTGCTCTCCTTCGTACGTTACAATCAACATCGCCGGATCGTTCGGATCTCTCTCCACGTGTTTCCTCGCCGGACATCCCCTCATCGTACTACACTTGTAATATCCCCTGAAAATTAAAATAATCGTTCAGTTAAAATCGGTAAATTCCAATAAATCGCCGCCGTTGCGGCGGAAACACCGGTGGAGTTGCTGTTTTTACTCACCGTGGGTAGGGAGATCCCTTGATCGGCTTCTGACCGTACTTCCTCCACGAGTACTCGTCCGGTGGAATATCGGCGATTTTTGAACTGATCGCCGGGACTCGGATCGTCTTCTTCATGCGATTTTTCCTGTAGAACACGACGGCGGTCAATATTTATTGGATTTCGGAAATTATTTTTCAAATCTTTTCATCTACCGGTCGTTGGGGAAATTTTGTTTTTAAAATAGGGAGTGGTGGGACCCATCATGTGAATAAAAGTCAACGGTCAACAATTAAGGCTGAAAGAACGAGACAAGACCGCTTTAATGCGAAGTTGAAAATAAAATTCGATTTTCGATATTTCTTTTTTTTATATATAATTCTAAATTACTAAATCACAACCTAATCGTGTCAGTGTCACGCGTGCTGTGCCCACTAACTCGCTAACTGTTCCCTATTCCGACTCGGACGAGTCAACTCGTTTTCCTTCAACTCTGTTCTTCGTTAGGGTTTCTGTTTGACTGTTTTGACGAATATCATTCACAGAAATCTTTTGATTCTTTCGTGATTTTAGTTAGATTAGGTTTGAAGAATGTGAAATTAGATTCGGTACCTTCTTTTTGAGCAATGGCACTTGACGGAGGCCGAGGTAGAGCCGGAGAATTTTCCGGACAAATCTTCGGAGTGATCGTGTTCGTGGCACCTCTTCTTGTACGGCGCCGCGGAGAGCGGCGGCTTTCCGCCGGAAGCAGTCGGCGCCGGTGCCAAAAAGATCGACGTTCCTAATTTTCCGTTGGATACGCTGCCGTCGCCAGTGATCGCAGAGGACATAAACGAGGAACTCGAAGAGACGCTAAAGGTCTCCTTAGAAAATTCCAAATCGGTTCCCTTAGGGTTAGAGTTCAAAATATTCGGCCTGGTGAAATCGAGAGTCATACTCTGAGGCTGCGACTGGAGAAAGTTCGCCGCCGCAGCAACCTTCGCCTGCGGCTGCGCGACCGTAGCCGGAGCGGTGAACGGCGGAGCAGAAACCGTGGCCGGTGAAGTAAACGGCGTAGGAGTGAGATTCGTCGCCTGATTTTGCGGAACTGAACCGGACGACGACGAGGAGGTCGAATTGGAAACCGGACCTCGGCGGAAGCGCGCATGACCGGTCCGATTGAGAAGAGAGATCACTTTCTTGAACTTGGAAACGGTTGCATCAGTTAGGTCAGAGCAATCGACATGGCTTGAAGGTTGTTTGTGAGAAAGAAGACGAATCAGATGCTCCATACTCTTCAATCCTTGCGAGGCAGCCTCCTGTATAGCCATCTGATCATCCATCTTAGGAAAACTCATCAGATCGACCGCCATAGTTAAGAGCTTAAAGCAAAGCAAATAGAAACAGAGATGAAAAATCTGAACTACAAGAATAAGATCATCGAAGAAGAAGAAGATTGAAGAGAAGAGAAGGATTAGTATTCGGAGAAAGTAAGCCGAAGGTTGGAGGTTGGGGATGATTTAATGGCGCTCGAGGTGACCGGATGACCGGGTACGCAGGTTGGGAGTCAAAGTGGATTCGTGATCCAACGGTGGAGATTCGTTCAGAGACGTACAGAGTGGGGCATACTGTGAAAGGGTTAAAAAACAAAAAATCAGAAGAGAGAAGACCAAATCCTTTAAAACGACGACGTACGTTACCAAACAGTACTCGCTGTAAAAGACGATAAAACGGTGCGTTTTTTGACTTGACATTGGTTTTTTAAAATTTTCATCTTCTAGAAAATCTCCATTTCGGATGCGATATATCTTCAAAATATCGCGAGAAAATACCGATATAGAACTGCACAAAACGACGAACCATACTGTGTTTTGATAAAGAAAGCTGACCAAAAGTGGGGATCACGTGGAGCTCTTCTATTATTCTCGTAATTTAACCTCCAAATGTTGACTAAACTTTATAATATTAAATTATTGTTCAAATTTCTTTTCCATCTAAAATTTTAATTCTATTTTATTTTGGTTGCTATTATTTTTTTAATTTATTATTTTTAGTCTTAAATCTAAAAATAAAAAATTAGTTAGTGTTATTATTTAACGAATTTATACCCGACTCCGTGAATATTTAATCTAAACTACTACCTCTGTGACTTTAAAGATAAGAACTAAAATTTTTTATTTTTATGAAAAAAAAATTAAATGGTTAATTTTTACAAATTAAAAAACCTGAATACACATTTTGACGTAAATATTCAATAACAAAATTAAATATTTTAGGCTCTGTTTGATAACTATTTGGTTTTTGGTTTTTGTTTTTGAAAATTAAGTTTATACACACATACTTTCACTTATAAATTTCTTGGTTTTAGTATTAATCTTCTACCTTGTTTCAAAAACGAAGTCCAATTTTGACTAGGAATTCACATGCAACATTAATTATAATGAAAGTCATGGTAGGAAATTTAGGAGAAAACAAGTATACTTTTCAAAAATCAAAAATAAAAAATCAAATGGTTATCAAACGGGCCTTAGAAACTCGTACATAAAAATGGAATGATCTGCAAATTTTAAGACCAAACTTAAATTAAAAGATGTATTATTTTCGGTAGATTCAACCAGAACCGTCGAATTCATTGGCGATGATCCGACGGTGGAGATTCACCAAAAGAGTTGACCACGACTTTTTCCATCCCCTTATTTAATAATTGGCTGGGCATTTGAATTTTCTGCCACGTGTTGAAAGCATTAAAAGAGTATGGAAATTAGCTGGTGCCAATTAAAGAAAAATATTTCGGATTTTTTTTTTAAATAATTAATTATTGTGTGGTGCAATGCAACTTTTAATAAAGTAAGCGATAACTTTCTCGAAACCTTTTGACCTAATTGAGGGATTAGGAGTAATCATGAGAATATTTATTAAATATTATCAAGTTGCTTCATAACTTGAAATAAATTAAATTATTTATATTTATATAGAAAAATAAGTAAGATTGGAATGGTTGATTATTGAGTATTTAAAATATATATATATATATATATATATTATTATAAAACTCTTTCAATCTTAATCGAGTCAATTGCTATTAATAATTTACTTTTTAGTCGTCATTATTTTATGGATTTAAATTGTTAAGCTTGTGACTTTTAAACGTAGTGGGAATGGAGGCTATTTTTCTTGTTTTTTTTTTTTTTAATTATAATTATAATTTAATATGTATTCAGAATTTTAATAGTTTATGGTCTTTTGAATTTTTATGGTTGTCTTTGTTTGTGGTCAATTTTTTAATAGAAACCATGGATTTATCTAGTTCAAAGCTCAACTTGTCTACGTTTTTTTTAGTCCCTGAACTTTCAGGGTTGTGTCAAATTAGTCCCTTAGCTTCAAAACATTTCAAATAGGTCCTTAAACTTTAAAAAGTATCCAATAGATCCTTAAACTTTCATTTTTGTGTCCAATAGGTCCTTCAACTTTTAATTTTGTATCTAATAAGTCTTTGACCTATTCGACATTTTTTTAAAATTCACGAGCCTACTAAATACAATATTGAAAGTTTAGAGTCTCAATAGGCATGAAATTCAATTTTATATATATAGTAGATTAGTTAGTTTTTTTTAAATCTCGAATATGTCTAGGACCTATTAGACACAAAATTGAAAGTTTAGAGACTAAAGTTGTAAAATGAACAAAAAAAAAAAAAAAATGGCACGTTTGAAAATTAATCTTCTATAAAAGTACATTGACTAACATAAATTTTAAAATATATGAATTGAAATGACATTTTAACCATATTTCTTTAAGATAGGTGGAAAAGGAAAATCATAATAAATACATCATACGACGTTAAATTGCCGATCAACCAAAAAACCCAAGCCGATGAAAGGAGATATTTGTTTTTTCAAAATGCACTATTAAATTAGCTTAAAAAAAGGATGAAATAGTACTCATAATTAAGAAATTTTCATTTTTCATCATCATTATTATTTTTTGAAGAGTATTAATTTTTAATTGAATAAGAGATAAATGAACAACTAATAACAATAATATCAATTCCAAATTGATTTTTTCTTGGTTTAAGAAAAAATGGGATTTTGTTTAAGGCTATTATATTGGTTTATAGTCAAATCAAAGACATATAATATTATATTACACAATGTGGGATCCTCAACATGATCCCTTAAGATGGTGTCTCTTCTTGGACCGAATACCCGTTTGGGTTTAATGGACTTTGATACCATATTATATTACATGGGGTTCTATCTCAAAACTAATTGGCAATGGGTAGGGTGACCCTTGAATCTTATAAATTGTGAGGTATCCACTAATTTTTTCAATGTGGGATCCTCAACATATAAAGTAAAGCAAAACAGGTCCAACCAAAATCATAAATCAACTTATTTCAAAAATAATAATAATAAATAAATAAATAAATCATAAATCAACTGCTTTGTTGTTAATTGAAATAAACACCAAAAACATGCCCTCCACCACTTAAGTCTCTCTCTCTCTTAATTTCCCTAATTAAATGTTCAACATTTTCATATGGTTGACTTATCCACAACGAATTTTTTTAATCACATTTATTATTATTTCGGTTATTCTTATTTTCAACGCAAATGACATTAATAAAATGTAATTTAGTTTTCTACGTCAAAAATATAGTTCGTAAAATTCCAAAGTTGCTGTCAATTCATCGTCTTGAATCGGCGATGTATTCATATTGACATTTAAGATTTTCCTACTTGATCAATTTTTTATTTTTTATTTTTTAACAGTTTTTACTTGTATTCCGATTAATATAGCTCGAGTTTTAAAAGGGCAATGGACAATTGGGAGGTTTGACATGGTTCACATAAACATAGTTCAACAATTAAAGTAAGATTGTACAAGTAAAATTTATATTACAATGCTTTATGTATAAGAAAATTAAATAGATAACATAATACTAGAATTGTTAAAAACAATAGTGGAGAGGAGTGAAAATTGACGTGGTAAAACAATGTGAATAAAATGGGAGATATACATAATACATGATATCATTTACCACATATAGCAGTGGATATGTGAAAATTGATTTCGTGAATGAAGTTGTAAATGATGTTACATGTGTTTTTTAATATGTATGCACCGATTGTGTCAATTTTCACCCATGATTTCAATGTGGAAGAGAATCTAAGAATTTCCTTCCCCATATTACCTATTTTATATTAAATCACCACCCTACTCCAAAAAAAAAAAAACATTCTCATTTTTTTAGGGCTATAATATTGTTTTTTACCTCAAAGCTTGAAAATGTGTTTTTTTTTTTTTTGTTAAATTATCAAAAATACCGTTGAACTATGAAGTTGGTTTCAATTATAGCTCTAATTTTTCAAAGATTTCATTTTAACCATTGAAGTTTTAAGTTTTTTTTTTTTTTTTTTTCAAAATGACCCTTAAAGGTTTTTTTACATTAAATTCATGGATGAAAAAATGACGTGTTTGCAAGTTGCTTATGTGAATAGATTCGAACACACATGAAAAAAACCTTAAACACATGTGTGAACACATCATTTTTTGTCAATAAAGTTAACAAAAAAATGTCTTTGAGAAACAAACCTCAAACTTCAAGGACCAAAACGAAGTTTTTGAAAATTCAAGGGTATAATTGAAACCAAATAGATAGTGCAAGAGTATTTTTGATAATTTAATCTTTAAATCCAATGCCAACTCGTGAAGAGAGATGTGAAAAAGAAAGAAAGAAGACTCGGTCAAAAGGTGTTCGAATTTGACTCGTCAGAAATCGTCAAGCAAGCGTGGGGTTTGGGCCAAAACCAACAAAAGAGAGTGATGGATTATTCTAGAAAAATGCTGTTAAAATATTCAACATTTGCTTGCTTTAAAATAACAATTACGACACGACCTTTTTATTTTTTATTTTTTTTAAATTTTTAAACATGTGTTTATTTTTTGTGGTTTCTTAAATTTTGAAATACTAGTTTTACATTTATATACACCACGATGACCTTTTATATGAAAGAGATGTATTATCGAGCTTTAGTTGATGTCTTCGTCGTACCAATTTGAGTATGGTCAAATTAATAACATATCATCGATTTTGTTACGAGCTCGATAATTGTGGAGTTAAAAGATCAATACGCACTGATTTCAACATACGGTAACAGACATGCACCTTGACTACTGAACCACGTTGACATGGATGATAAGGTATCAATAGTCTCCCTCAAAAGTTTAATTTTTTCTTTTTCTTTTTTTTTTTTTTAATTACTACACCAATGTTTGAATTTGTAATGTTTACAAAGAAACCCTATAACCCAGAAAAAAAAAATGAATTGAGTACAATACCTATACTCAATTCATAAAGATTATTATATATTAATTTGAATTTTAATGCATACCTAAGGTTTAATTGTTATATTTACTAAAAAAAAAAGTTTTTTTTTTTAAATAAAAAAAATAGTTTAATTGTTATAATGGCCGATTAACTTCTAATTAAAATATTTTGGTCCATAAATTTTGCATAGGAAATTATTTTAGTTATTTACTTTTTTTAAAAAAATTTATTAACCTTTTTTTTTAATCAATAGTCAAACAAACAACATAATCACCCTTCAATAAAATAAACACTTGCCTAACATGTGAATTCAAACACTTGTCTCAACGTAAATATTTACTTATAAGGTAAGTAAATAATGAATGTCGCATTATATTCGTGCTAATAATTTAGAAAATTTATCAAAAAGAATACAATCATCATACAAAAAAAAAATACAAATTTTGTAAATAAAAAAAAAATACAGCTGTATCTTGCAAAAAGTTTAATGAAAAAAAAAATTAAAAATCCACAATTTTTCTTTTTTTTTTGAAATAGATTTTAAAAATCCACAAATTAAACTAGAAATACGAACCAATAGTTTATTTATATGTGCATTTTCTAAATCTTGAAATGGAAGTTACAATTTTAACCCCGAAAGAATCCGCGAACTTTCATAAATTATCTTCAGAAAATCAATTGTTTCGATCTCCATTTGACTTCAACATGCGTTTTCTAAAAGAGATTAATTTAAAGAGGTGAAAAGTCATAAGTACCCCCACCCCAGTCCCACCAAAGCGTTAATATAAAAAGAAGAATAAAAATAACCACACACCGAAAAAGAAATTATGGGTTTGTGAAATACGTTGGAATTCGGATATTAAAATACAATAAATTATGAGGGTTTTCCAGTTGACTTTATAACAAAATCAAATGATGATTAATTTAATTAGAAAAAGAAAAAGAAAAAAAAAAGGCATTTATTATTTTTCTGGTGGAGGGAGGTGACCAACTTTGATACGGAAGTGGATTTGATTCTTTACCAATTTATTTTTAATTTGTTTTCAGATATTTATTTTTTGTTTTAAAATTGTTTTCAGATAAGGATACTGAATAAATAATTAAGGAATGTAATCTGCAGGAATCTCGCTACTATGATTTTCAAAAAATACGTTCTACGATTTTTTTAAAAATTGGAATTTTATTTCTTGCACTCGTGACCATAGATCCTCTTAATCACAACTCTCCTGCCAGCCGTCCGATTTGCGTACAAAAATCAATCAGAAAAGCAATTTGAATTATCTCCAAAAAAGAAAGGGCAATTTGAATTTTTTTTTTTCGCATTGATTCTATGGATCGAATAACGATTTTCATTGACATCTTGATATTAATTAGGAAAAGTGTATGTTTTATTTAAGAAGTCCAGTTTAATTTATTATTATTGTTTTTCTAAATTTCCTCAAATTGATTTTTTTTTTTAGACAATCCTCAAATTGAATTTAAGTTTAAAATAAGTCGTGAAATTATTAATGCATTTTGTTAGTGGAATTGCTATATATATTTTTTGAGATTTATGTTTAGGGTTGCCTTTTTAACTTTTTTTTTTTTTTCCTATTAACATTTTATCTTGGAGGGGCATAATTTTATATGTAGATTTAGGGGAAAAAAATATACGATCTCTGAGACTTAATTTGGTTGATGATTCAAAAATTATTTTGAAAATAATAAATTTAGGATAAAATGAAAATATTTTTCTTATCTTCACTATATCTGAAAACATTTTTGTTATAATTTAAAATTTTAAATTTGAATTTAAAAATTGAAAACTATGTTTGGTCGTGAATTTGAAAATGCAAGAAAGATTAATATGGTGTTTGATAAAATTCATTTTTAAGAAAAAAAATAATAATTTAACATGTTCATCTTCTTTTTGTTGCGTCGTTGAGTTGACTGAGGTTGACTAACTATCCCTAATTAGTGAAATAGATGGAGATGTTCTTATGAATTTTGTGGTAATATTTGGATTCTTCTACAATCTTAATTATTTCAATCGACGTAATGGTAAAAAAGATATAGACCATTTACCTTTCAAATAAGCTCGTTATTGCTCGAGACAGATTGCCAAGTCAATATGGTTGAATTTGTCATCACCCATGGTCTAGAAGAGTTCAATCATCGTCGAAAGAAGATTGAAGAGAACGTTTCATCAAAGTAACTGCTTTAAATTAAATTTCCAAATTTCTACTTGCGTATTAAGAATGAGAGAGAAGAAACACTTAAGACTCTAATGGGATCTACCTGCAACTTTTAGTATTACATATCGTTCAAAATTAGCATACTCGAAAATAATTTGGAAATGTCTTTGAAAAAACAAAAAGTTGAGAGACTTGTACGGTGCTTTGCAGGAGAGTACTTATAATGTGCTTTAGACCAAAATGCTCGTTATATAAGTACTTCAAAACATATGGTGATGATAATTAATCACTTTTTTTTTTATATATATATATATTTGAAAAAAAAAAACCAAGTGCTTATAATCAAAACACTATAAGTTAAAATAACTTATTTTAGAATTACATCCAAACACAAGTTATTTGAATGGTACACTTTTTTCCCCACTTTTTTTAGAATGAGACAAAATTTTATTATTTATGAATCGATTTAATTTCATTTTCTATTTGATTTAGAGTTAAATCTTACTGAAATTTGACCATTAGGTTAAAGTTGACCAATTCAACGGTGTACGGAGGTCAATTGTGAATCTTTTCTACAACTATGCCACGTTTCAGAACTTTAATGGCTTCAATATTTAAATTTAAGGGCAAAATGCACTTTTAGTCCCTGAAGTTTAAAAAGTGACACTTTAGTCCCCGAGGTTTGAAAAATACTTCTAAATGGTCCCTGAGTTAATTTGACCGTTAGTTGACTAACGGAAAAATGATGTGGCATGTTGAGGTTACCAATTTAATAATTTTATATTATTGTTTTTTTATTACATGTCATTTTCTTTTTTCCCCTCTTTCCTTTTCTCTCTCTTCTCTTATCTTCCTTCTTCCCTCCGTTCTCCTTCTTCCCTTTCCCTTTCCCTTTCCCTTTCCCTCTCTTCTATTCCCCTCCGTCAAATGTTCCACCCTCTAATCTCCCATGTTCTAATGTTTCAAGAACCTGAATGAAGAAGTTGTGGAAGAGAGTCTGAGGAGAGAAGCGGAGATATCTGGGTGGTGTGAGTGGATGGAGAGATGTCGTTGGACCTTACAATGTTCTTGGCGGTGGGGCAGGAGTGGCGATAGAAATCATACTGGAGAGTTGAAAGGAAAGGAGAAGAGATCTTGAGTGTCGGAGAAAGCGAGAGTTTTGATTTCGGAAACGCCTCTTAGATTGTAGAGGGAGAGGAGGAGAGTGAAGAAGGACGACTGAAAGGAACCAAGCATGCAACATTTTTGGTTGCAGAGAGATGAATCAAAGTTGCAGAGTGAACGGATCTGATTCAATGCCTTCACTCTCTATTTCAATTTACCAAAAGTTTGTTAAACCAACAAATGGAGGGAAAATTTTTCACTAGACAAATTCAATCATTAGACCATGGGAGATTGGAGGGTGGAGGAAAATGGAGGAGAGGGGAAGGGAAGAAGAAAGAGAACCGGGGAGGAAGATAAGAGAAGAGAGAGAAAGGGAAAGAGGGGAAAAAAGAGAAAATGACATGTAATAAAAAAACAATAATATAAAATTATTAAATTGGTAACCTCAACATGCCACATCATTTTTCCGTTAGTCAACTAATGGTCAAATTAACTCAGGGACCATTTAGAAGTATTTTTCAAACCTCGGGGACTAAAGTGTCACTTTTTAAACTTTAGGGACCAAATAGACATCAAGTTCAAACTTCAGGGACCAAAAGTGTATTTTGCCCTAAATTTAATAAAACTGACATATAAGTTAAAATTGACCACCTTCTTAAAAAAAGCTTAACTTTTGACCTTTCCCAAAAGAAAAAAAAAATAAAAAATGTTAAGTTTGATCAATTAACCTATGTAGATGTGAAGACATGTTTGAATTGAAGGTTGTTGGTGAAGCCATTATTGCTTTGGCTAGGAATGATCTGGTTGTGCTTAGGTTCAAGCACTGCCCTAGATCTTGCAATCGAGCGGCGCATTTCCTTGTCCGTGAAGGAACAAGTTTCAATCGCCATTCGAAGGATTTTGTCTCGGAGCAGAGGTCACCTTCCATGCTGGAAGGTCTCAAATTTTTTGGGCCCTCTGATCTCCCGCTCTTTTTGTCGTATGTTATTGTTGAGGATATTAATGGCTTGAATTGTTCTCTTTCTTGTGTTTAATCAAGTCTCTTCTTATTAAAAGAAAGAAAGAAAAAAAAAAAACTATGTAGATCTCTGTAATTTTGCTCCATTTCAAAACTTCAAATTCAGGAGGAAATAGTCAATATTTTGAATTGGGAAGGTTAAATTATAAAAAATGTCTATGAATTATGGTGTTGGTTTCAATTATGTCATTCAACTTTCAAATGTTTTATTTTAATCTTTGAAGTTTGAATTTTGTTTCAAGATTACCCTTGAGGGCTTTTTTTTTCCGTTAAATTCATGGACGGAAAATGACTTGTTTGAATGAGTACCGTTGTTTGTGTGAATAGATTTGAACACATACATGAAAAAAAACAATAAAAAACACATGCAAACATATCATTTTTTTCAATAAATTTAACGAAAAAATGTATCCAAAGGTGGTTTTGAAACAAATTGAAAACTTCAAGGGCAAAAACGAAACGTTTGAAAATTGGGAATAATAATTGAAACCAATCCCATAGTTCAGGGGTATTTTTTATAATTTAACCAAATTGTGAATGTAACCGTTGGTAGTGAGATTTTATTTTGATCCATAGCTTTTAAAATATTAATTTTAATTCCTCAACTTTCAAGTTTGTTATATTTTACTTTTGAAATTTTCGAAAGGTTGATTTTAGTCTATAAACATTAAAAAGGAAACTATTGAAGTGTCCTTATCTTTATATTGGACTTGACGACTTAGTAACATTACTCCATGAAAGTAATGATTTAGTCATTGAACTTCATTTTGTAACATAGTTTTTGTACTTTAGTGAACTTTAGTATGAAACAATTTAGTTCATATACTTTCAAACTTATAGCAATTTGTATTGTTATATCAAACATTAGGTGTCACTTTTTGTTGGGTAAATACTCGGTTCTTGTAGTTTATAAATATATATGGTCCATGATCGTTTTATCAATCTATGTAAGAAATTTCATTAAATCTTAATAATATTTTATATAATAAGGACTAAATGATTACAAGTTTAAAGTGTAGTGACTAAATTTTTAATTGTTAAAAGTTAGATGACAAAAATTGCTACACGATTTAAAGCACATAGACTAAATTATTATTGGTTAAATTTCATGGACTAGATTGTTACTTTCGTAAAAGTTTATGACCAATAATGTTTTTAACTAATAATACAGTGATGACCCGCCTTTTTTTTTTTTCTTTTTTAAGTCGGTGGACTAAAAATATTTAAAAGATTATGGACTATAGTAAAATAGACCCCGTCGTTCAAGAATCAAAATATGACTTAATAAATTATTATTATTATTTTTTTAAATTGATTTTTATATGGGTTTTAAAATAAACTTTTATTTTATTTTATTTTAAAATAAACTTTTATTTTAGTATAATTTTTAGTATATGTGGCAAATTTTCTATTTGCATTCTTAACAATTCTATAACATTTAGGTCTAAAATACATATATATATATATATTCCATTAATGCACTTTTATGCACTTTTTTTCTTCTGAAGTTAATGCAATATTTGAGGGGAGCTTTAAACCTATGACTTACTGATTGAATACATGTGCATTAATCAGTTGAACTATATATGCTCAAGCTGGTATACACGATCGTGTTAAATGCACTATCCAAAAGTATTTTTAAAAATTGGAGTAGAACCAATGTTACGTCAATGTTTGTTTAAGAAAAACGTTGATTGAATGGAACTCTAATGTATATATATATTTGCATAAGATAGTTTTAAAAACTATCCATAATTGAATAAAAATTGAATATGTGAGTCGACATATAAGGGCCCGTTTGGTAACGTTCTCGTTTCTTGTTTCTTGTTTCAAATTTTATTAAGAAATCTAAGCATTTAATAACTATGTATGTTTCTTGTTTCTCATTTTTTAGAAACACTCCCAAAATTTGTATAGAACTTTTGGGAACAACTAAAACTAGTTTCTCCTTTTTTGTTCTTGTTTCCAATTTTTCCCAAACATATATAAGAATATAGGTTTATTATTATTGAATGTATAGGTGTTAGGGTCATGAAATTCTATTTTTCTTTATTAAAAATGAAGAAACGGAAACAAGAAATAAGAATGTTACCAAACGGGCCCTAAATATTTTGGTTAAAATCCAATTGTAGCCTTTGAATTTTGAGCTCTATTTTTTTTCCTTTCTTTTTTTAAGTTATATTGTGTTTGTTTTGGTTCCTATATTTTAAAAAACTGATGAGTTTAGTCCATATTACAGATAAAATCGTTAATGACTCAACAAATTGACAACATGACTTCTGTTGATGGTCAAATTTGGTCGGGAGAAACTCACCTGACCTTCACGTGCCACCAACGGTAAATTTGTTTGAGAGGGGGGAAGACGTGGCCTGCAAGACAGTAAACCTGCACATCGGTGTGGTGCTAGCCACACCGCGTCCAATGCTTAAGTCAGAAAACGGAAGAGGAGAGCAAAAGAGTGAGAGGAGAGAGTAGAGAGTTCGGGTCCCTTCTTCAATGGCGAAGAGGGGTATAAATACCTGCTCATGCTCCTAGGGTTTTTAGGAATTCGGAGACGTTTCGGGACGAGCCAGGCGAAACCGGGATAGCCAGAGGCAGGAGGGATCGAACGGAGGCGATCGAGCTCGGCCGAGGCCGAGTAGGGGGTCACCTTCCAACCCTATTTCTGCTCGGTTGTCCTCGTCAACTCCTTGTACATCGGAGTGGTCCAAAATCACCTATAACAACTTCTATCTTGACTTTTAGATGAGTAGGCATTCATGTCATCAGTTTGTTGCTATATAAGTAGGGTCAAATATTGATTTTTGCATCGATTAAATTGTTTAGTTAGATACAAATTACCATTTGAGCTCGTTTCTTGTTCTCCTTATCATCATCTAACTACAAGAATGAGGGGAAAAAAAAGACTGCATTAAAAACTCGATATCTAACCCACTCATTTGGTAGTGTATCAATCACACGATTGCCTGGCCATTTAAAGATAGAGGTTATGCCACTAATTTGTTCACTCGTCAATAGAATATTAATGGTAGAGTCCAAAACAAAGTTATTTTGAAAATTGGAGGACTAAATGAAATAAAGCTGAAATCACGAATACTAAAATGATATTTAAATTTATATATTTTAAAGAATACGTGCAAGTGGGATTATGTTAAGGTCGGGTCGAAGGCAAGTGGGCGGGCCACTGAAACCGATCCCATATTCTCAAGCCTGACGCAAAATAAAACAGCCCAACCGGGCCTTTAAAAGGCCGGGCCAGGCCCAGTTTAATGGGCCGGTTCGCTAACTTTAATGGGCTGAGACAGGCCCAGTTTTTGTCACTCTGGTATCGGGCCCACTCGAATTCAAATAGAGTTTGGGCTGCTCAATCCAATTGGAATATTCCCCTCCACTATAACAAAAGGGCTACCATCGTAATTTTTTTAGTTCAACCCTCAATCCCATGTTTATTATCACGAAATATAAGATGATAAATTTTTTTTTTTCTTAAAAAAAAAAAAAATCGTTAAACATGACCAAGGCATATAAGAAAATAACAACACTTTACGGTGAATATAGCTCAACAATAATTGATATAATTGAACAAGAAGTTTGAATCTCCCATCTACAAATGTTATCGAACTAAAAAAAATCAATTCAATGAAATCGTATTTTGTTTTTTGAAGTTGAAGATAACCTTTAATTAACATTTTTGCAATTCGTGATTTTAAAAAAGTGTTTTTTTAGTTGCCAAATGTGTCATAAATCATAATCGCTAATGTTCAAGCATTTTTAAAAATTTTATTATTATTATTATTTTTTTAAGTTTCTTTTTTTTTTTTTTTTGAAATGATTATTTTTTTAAGTTTCATTCTAGCCTTTAAACATTCCAAACAACATATTATCAAGAAAGGGAAAAAAAACATTGCATGCAATGTAAAATTGATAAATGAAAAAGAAAAAGAAATATATGCTAATTCTTTAAACATTTGAATGATAATTTTTACCTTAAATTTCATTATAATTTCTCAAAAGACATTATTTAGTACAAGTACAACCGCTTTAACTATTTATCGACGAGAAATGACATAATTGAAAAATGTTAAAACACAAATAGAAGATGATTTTTTATTTATTTTTTTATATGAAATGGAAGATGGAATTAAACACACAAAACTTGGTATTTTCTTAATTTTTGTTTTTTAAAATTTGAATTTTGAAAAACTTTATCGAAAACCTAAACCGGGTTCACACCGACGGTTGGGCCCGGTTCAACACTTCTCACAAGTCCCAACTGCAACTCGGCGTCGCATGGCATAGGCTATGCACACCAAACAGGAAAAGAAGCCAGTACATTTTTTCCATTTATTTTTCACTAGATTTTTACCATGGGCGTTGCACGTGTAATAATTTGAGGAAAATATTATGAACTAAAATGAATTTAAAACTAATTAAGATTAGTTCTATATATTCTTATAGAAGTTTAAGCAATATATAACTAAATATTCATAGAAGTTTAAGGAATGTATCTTTAAATTATCCCAATAGACAGAAAACATGAACAAAAAAAAAAACATTTAAATTGACAAAATCTTCCGGTAGACACAAAATGTGAACAAAAAAACATTTAAATTGACAAAATCTTCTCGATAGACACAAAATGTGAATAAAAAAAAATTAAATGAAAAAATTAAATTTTAATGAAACAAGATTTTAAATAATTGACAAAATTGAAATCCTTCCTAGTAGACACAAAACGTGACAAACAAAATAAATAGAAAAATAAACTTTTAAAGAAACTTGATTTAAAAAAAAAAAAAAATTGAAAAATTTGAAATCATTCCCACAAAATGTGACAAAAAAATTGAAAAAAATCAAATTTTAATGAAACTTGATTTTTTAAAAAAAATGAAAATTGAAAAAATCGAGATCCTCTCAGTAGACAAAAATTGTGACACAAAAAAAAAAAAAATTTACAAAATCAAAATTTACTAAACTTCAGTTTTCAAAAAAAGAAAATTGACAAAATCGAACTCTTTCCAGTATACACAAAACGTGAAACAAAAAAAATAATAAATTGACAAAATTAAATTTTAATGAAACTTGATTTTTTCTTTTGTTTTTTTTTAAGCAGAGAACAATAGCAAAATCAAAAACCTTCCAAGTAGACACAAAAATCTAAACAAAAAAAACATTTAAATTGAAAAAATCTTAATTAAACTTAATTTTTTTAAAAAATGGACAAAATTAATGTCCTCCCTAGTAGACACAAAACGTGAACAAAAAAAATTAAATTGACAAAATTAAATTATAAAGAAATTAAACTTGGTTTTTTAAAAAAAGAAAAAATCAAAGAAAAAATAAAATTGAAACAATAAAAATCCTACCCAATAGACTCAAAACCAATCAATAAATCAAATCAGCACAACTCAATTATAAAAATTATGAGATAATTAAACTTTTTGAAAAGAAAAGTATGTCTAGAATCTAGAGGAAAAAAAAAACCCTTAAATTTGAATATTTTTCACAATCAAACTTTCATATGATATCCAAGCATGAACGGTGTCAAGGATTAGGAAAATAAATTTGAGTCAAGTAAAAGTGAGATCAATAATGGAGGGGCTTGGTAAAAATTATAGAGGAAATGCTTATAAAAAATTATAGAGGAAATGCTTATAATATAATCCTAAGAAATTGCAACTATTTTTGCTACATATCTACGTCAAACTAATAATTAACTATTCCTATTTTTTAAATTCTCCATTGAAATCTCACAATACTCTTTATCATCCTTCCCTACATATCTACATCACACTCAAAAGTTGATTTAACCATGCAAATGCAATATAAAAAGTATAGCGTACTTAAATTTGACCGTAGATTGTCTTAGCTTAAAAAAGTGGAGAGTCATATATTACCTAGATGTCCGGTATCTAAAACTTGTTAGTGGATTGAGCAAGGAGGTGATGAAAATCGATAGTCGATAATGATGTAACTAATCCAATAAAGAAACAATAGAGGTGATTAGACATTGACTGCTGCAAAAAAAAAAAAAAAAATGGCAAATCTAAAAAAAATATACATTTATGTCTAAAAATTAAAAAGATATACATTAGGATATTTTGAATATAAAATCACATAACAAAATTAAAGTGTGAGAAATAAGAGATTTAACCGGAAAATTCAAATACAGAGGTATTTGAGTGTGGGAGGTAAATACCAGCGACGAAGAAGTTGCAAGAGTTTCACCATGTTTGTAAAGTTTTCTCGATGGAAAACCAATGAATAACGTGAAATATTTATAGAGGGAATTTAAATTCAAATTCTAATCTGATTAGATTTTGGATCAAATCTACAAACCATAAAATAAAATATATAGACCATAATATTAATCTAGGTTATTAAATTTCATAAGATAAAAAGAATATTAAGCATAAAAAAAAATGAAAAGCAAAATTTAATCTAGAGACCATAAGATATTATTCTATGTTATTAAATTTCATATTTGAAAAAAATAATATTAGATTTTGACCGTTCAAAAATTTTCCTTTATTTCTTTCATTTTTTTATATTTTTTTCATTAAAACGTGTTACAGAATTTAATTAAAACAATTATTTTTTTAATATTTTTTAATTAAAACAATTACGAAATTTGATTTTTAATATTTTTTTAATTAAAACAATTATTTTTTTATTTTTTAATTAAAAAAATATTATTTTTTATATTAAAACAATTACGAAATTTGATTTCAAAAATTGAAAAATAATTAATCTTAATATATAATAGATTAAAAAAAAAAATCATATTTGTTTTAATTAAAAAAAAAGAAAAGTTAAAAAAAAAAAAACAAACAGAATTCGTTTTAACCATTAATACGGTGTTCTTTTCTTATTTTTTCTTATTATTTTATAGGAAAATATTTTTTTTCAAAATTTCATATTGGTTTTTTTTTTTTTTTAAATTTTGTAACGATTACAGATTTTTTTTTAAATTTTCTTAATCATTTATTAAAGATAATTATTAAAATCACTACATTTGTTTTTTTCTTATGTTTTCTTTTTTTACACAGCAAGAGATTTTTTTTTCAAAATTTCATATTCGTTTTTTAATTTTTTTTTATAGATTACCACTTTTTAATTTTTGTATCTTTTATTTTTTTTAATTCAAATAATTAGATTTTAACTATAGTAATTATCTTAAATTTAAAAGGGTATTTTAGTCTTAAAAATGTTTTTCATGATACTTGCTGTAATGTTTTTCACGGATCCTTTTAATATATTTAATGTTTTTCACGGATCTTTTTAATATATTATAGATATAGATTATAGATATTATAGATTTTCTCATTTCAATTTCTTGGTCCATCGACTCTACGTTTCACCAGCGAAAGCGAAGCTTGCGTGAGATCTGGAAAGCAAAAAGCGAAGCATTACAAACGGGAGATTGAAACGGAGACGACGATTTCCTTCAATCCAAAGCCATCTCCAACTTCCGCAATCTCACCGACTTCCAATTGATTTTGCCGATTCCAGTCGAGGTTTGTTCATTCTCTCCTCAATTTCGATTCCTGCAGTTACTTTTGTTGATTCTGCCGTGTTTTGCTCTTCGATTCCATGGAATTCGAGCTTCTGCTGTCTCCTGTGCTGTTTCGCTGTCGAGAATAATGTAGAATGTTTAGCGAGACGAGACATGCGAGTCTTGGAATAGTTTAGGATTAGTTCAGGAGGAGAGGAGGTTTGGTTTTCGTGTTTGAATTGAAGTGGTGATAGCTAGCATTTGAAACTAGTCCGTGTCTTTTTTTTTTTTTCCTTTTTTTAGTTTGGTTTATTTTATTGGCGTCGAAACATGAATGCGGCGTTTACGAAATGTGAGTTTCTGATGGGAAATATTGTTTCTGTGCATTGGAGAAGATGTATGATTCACTGGTGATCACCATTTAAGTAAGAGTGGGGGCGAAAAACGGAGTGGATCGGATGGACAAGAACAAGAGTCGTTCCGATCTGCTCGCCGCAGGGAGGAAGAAGGTAAATTCGCGTTCCTTTTATTTTTACTTTTTAAATAAATGTTAAGTGCCTGATTTAATGAGTTGAACGGGAAAATATAGAATTATTTCACTATTGTAGTTGATAATTTCAAGAAACTGAAATTCTCTTTCTATTAATTTCCATAGCAAGTCTTGAATCTCGTTAGAGTGTTTAATTAGACTGAGGTGGGGAATGAAATTTTGCTACTTACTCTCGTTTTGATTCTCCTGTGGTGGTGGTGGTGGGGGGAGGTTAGGTTGGTAATATTTCTGGGTAGTAGTTTCTAAATCAATGGTGAAGTTAATATATTCAGAGATCTTTGGGTGTAGAAGTTCTACAAAAGTGGTTATTTTAGATTGATTTGACTGATATTTATCTAAGATTTTTTCGTTTTAACTCGAAAGGATCTTTATCTCCTTGAAATGGAAAAATGAGTTTTTATGCAGTCACTTTTCTGTTTAGCTGTACAAGACAGAAATTTATGTTTTTTTCCCCATATTTTCTTTATTTATCAGCTTCAGCAATTCCGCAAGAAGAAGGATAATAAAGGCAGTGGTAGCCAAGGAAATTCATCAAAAAATACAAGTAAATTGGAACAGCACGATGCAGATACAGACATTGGAACTGCTGGAGTACTTGCATCCGAGAGTTATTCCACTGATGGAGTACTTGCATCCGGGAGTTATTCCACTGATGGAGTACTTGCATCTACTGTTGATTGCGATCCAGATACTGTAGATTCTTCAGCATCACCTTCTACAGAACATTATTTGGCCGCCGAGGTTGATCATTCAACAGTTCCAGTTAAGCAAGAGATGGATTTAGCCGAAACATCAGCAATTGACCAGGCAGAGGTTCGGATACAGGAATTAGGATATAGGGAGGACTATGATCACCCAATCCAAAATGCTGAGGCTTCTGGAGTCGTATCCTCTAGACCTTCCCTTCCTACTGACGCTGAAGAGAATAATAATCACATTTATAATTTGTCTTCGACCGAATCCTCTTCCCAAATTTCTTCTGCTTCTGTGGAGCAGCAGGGAAGAATAGTTGAAGTATGTAGGGAAGAAGAGCTATTGCCTCCACAGTCTGCATCTTTGTTGCAAGCAAGGGAAGATGTAGGTTGTCCTCTTATTCTTTGGTACTTATTTGCTAATGTATTTTAGTTATGATTTGTCCAGATAAACTGTATGGGTCAGGAAAACCAAGTGCAAGTCCTTTATAATTGAATATATTCTTATTTATTGATTGATAGGCATGAAGGAAGATGCTTTGATGCAATCTGGTCAAGTCCGTGAAACAGAGCTTGCAGGAGACAAGCAGCTAGAGACTGGTGGCATGAATGAGGCAGCAGCAGAGACTACTTTTAAAGACACATGCTGCAATGAGGAAGAGGTTATTACAGCAGATGTGGCATCTGTATCTGGTGCTGCAACTGAGTCAAACAGTTATTCCATTTCTAGTCCGGGAGAAAAATTAGGTATGCAGAATAGTTCTAGTAGTGGTAGAGATGACTGGAAAGAAGAAAGACAAGCTCATGCAGAAGATATGATACATTCAAGTAGGAGTCAAGTGCAATATATGTCAGAAGATAATTTTGCAGATCAGTCTGAGGGCCATGAAAGGCCTTCAAAAACAAGTGTGAAGATTTCTGATGGGGGAGATGCTGCACATATGACCACAATTTTGGATGCACAGTCGGGGACCTGTTCTTCCTTTGGACAAGAGAGTAAATTTTTTGATTTACTTGAGAGAGTGAAAGAAGAGTTGATAGTAACAAGTTTCTCGAAAGATATCTTTAACTTGCAAATTTCTGAACAGAATGAAGTACAAATGGAGCTCGATAACCAGCGTTCTAAATTAACCAATGATATGTCTCTGCTCAATCCCTCATTCAATGAAGTTCTTGAGAGGAATCATAGCCTCGTGGATGAACTTTCTCATTGCAGATCTGAACTTAAGGATGTCTCAACTGCGGAGGAGGAGCTCAGAAATCAGCTGCTAGCTGCAGAGTCTGAGATAGAAAAGCTTTCTTCTAGAGCTAGTGAGACAGAGAATAGCCTGGAGAAGTTCCATGGAGATATGTTCAGATTGGGAAAGGAGTTGAATGACTGCAAACATTCGGTAACAGTGTTAGAAGAGGAGAATGAAAGATTAAATGGTATTATCACCTTTGAAAACGAAAATAAAATGAAACTAGTTGAGGAAAAGGAGTTGTATATCAATGAGAATGAAAAGATATTATCAGAATTAAGTAGCTTCAAGAGTTTGAAGGTGGCTCTGGAGGTTGAAAATTCTAAGTTAATGGGGAGTTTGTCTTCAGTAGCGGAGGAAAAAACAAAGCTCGAAGAAGAAAAAGAACACTTGTTTCAGGTGAATGGGACATTGTCAGTTGAACTTGCCAATTGTAAAAACTTGGTAGCTACTCAACAAGAAGAAATTGCTAACTTAATCAAGAATCTTGCATTGGTAACAGAGGATAGGACAAAGCTTGAAGAAGATAAGAACCTTTTGTTTCACGAGAATGAGAAAATGGCATCCGAGCTGCTTGTTCTTGATGAGAGACTATCAACTGAACATGAGGAACGTGTAAGGTTTGAGGTTGATCTTAAAGATGCATTAGTGCAGCTTGAGCAACTCACCGAGGAAAACGTTTCTCTCAGCAACAGTCTTGATATACATAAATTTAAAATTGAAGAACTTTGTGGTGAAATATTGTCTCTACAAACGAGATCTAGAGAAGATGAAGATCAGGCTGAAAATGCAGATTCTAGCCGGCATCATGGAAATAAGTCCCAAGAAAATGATTCTTACCAGAGTACTTTCAAGAAAAGTTTGCACGAAACTTCTTCTGTTCTTGCTGGAAAACCCTTCATGGTGATTGAACAGGAAATTTTTGATGATTCTCTTGGGTTTGTAACCTTGGGTCAACACTTAGAGGAAGCAGATCTTATATTACAGAAACTTGAGATGGAAATCAAAGGGTTGCAGTCCAATTCTGCCTCCTTTAGCAGGTCAGGTAGTAAAATGGCTGCCCCTGCTGTTTCGAAACTGATTCAAGCCTTTGAGTCAAAGGTAAATGTTGAAGAACCTGAGGTGGAGGCTGAAATTCAGTTACCTGACGATCCATATAAATTATCAAATGAACTTGTGGACAATTTGAGAGCACTGCTTCGTCAAGTAGTTGTGGATGGTGAAAATGCCAGTGTGTTGCTCAAGGGAGAGCGTGATCATAAAAAATTTACTATATCAACATTGAATGAACTCAAGGATCGATTTGAAGCTCTGGAGAACCATAATAATGATTTGGTGATAGCCAACATGGATCATGGGATTTTATTTGAATGCTTAAAACATCACGTGGATGATGCTGATGGGAAGATCTATGAACTTGAGATTCTTAATGAGTCTTTAAAGCAACAAGGCGTGAACCACAAAAATTCTAATTCTGAGCTTGCTGAAAGATTATGTGGATATGAATTAAAACTTACTGAGTTGGAGCATCAATTATGTGATCTTCATCAAAGCTCAGATCAGATGGTTTCTTTGATAAGTAATCAGTTAGACAATTTGCAGGAGGGAGCAATTGAAAGGGCAATGATACTTGAGAAAGACTGGCATTCTTTCTTATTGGAGCTTACTGAAACAATTGCTAAGCTTGATGAATCATTAGGGAAATCTGATGCTTCAGCCATCAAATTTTGCACTAATGACCAATTGCCTAGCTGCATTGCCGCCTCTGTCATAGATGCTGTCAAAATAATTGATGATCTGAGAGAGAGACTTCAAGCTACTGCCACTGACGGTGAAGCATTTAGGATGTTATATGAAGAAGCAAATGAAAAATATGATAATTTGTTTAGAAGGACCGAATTCTCTGTTGATATGTTGCATAAGATATATGATGAGTTGCTAAAACTTTATACTGCTTCTTGTGGATCTGTCAGTGGAAGTGACCTGAACATGCAAATCAAGACGCTGGGCGATCCCTTAGATTACAGCAGCTTCGAGGCCTTAATCAAGCCACTGGAGGATTGTATTACTGGGAAATTGCAGCTTGAGTCTGTAAACAATAAACTTCGCTTAGATTTGGAACATAGGTCTGTAGAATTTGTTGAGTTTAGCAAGAGATGCCTTGATTCTAATGGCATCGAGAAATTGATCAAAGATGTTCAAAGTGTGTTATTACTGGAAGATACTGAGAGGGATCGTGTTGAAATGCCTGCTTTATATTTGGAATCTATGGTATCATTGCTTTTACAGAAATACAAGGAGACTGAGTTGCAATTAGGCTTATCTAGAGAAGAGTCTGGATCCGTAATGATGAAACTGACCGAATTGCAGGGAAGCGTGCATGACTTAAGCACCTTGATTCTTGATCATGAATGTGAAATTGTTATTCTAAAAGAAAGCTTAAGCCAGGCACAGGAAGCTTTAATGGCCTCACGATCTGAATTAAAGGATAAAGTTAACGAACTAGAACAATCAGAGCAGCGAGTGTCTGCAATCAGAGAGAAGCTAAGCATAGCTGTTGCCAAGGGAAAAGGTTTGATTGTGCAACGGGATGGTCTCAAGCAGTCACTAGCACAGACTTCTAGTGAACTGGAGAGGTGCTTGCAGGAGTTACAGATGAAAGACACTAGGCTTCACGAGACTGAAACAAAACTTAAAACCTATTCAGAGGCAGGAGAACGTGTTGAAGCACTGGAATCTGAGCTTTCGTACATTCGAAATTCTGCTACTGCACTAAGAGAATCATTCCTTCTTAAAGATTCAGTCCTTCAGAGGATAGAGGAGATTCTTGATGAACTAGATTTGCCAGAGAATTTTCATTCAAGAGACATAATCGAGAAGGTTGATTGGTTAGCCAAGTCAAGTACTGGTGAGAATTTACCCCATACAGATTGGGATCAGAGGAGTTCGGTTGCAGGAGGTTCAGGCTCTGATGCTAATTTTGTCATTACAGATGCCTGGAAAGATGAAATGCAGCCGGATGCAAATGTTGGGGATGATTTGAGAAGAAAATATGAGGAGCTCCAAACAAAGTTTTATGGGTTAGCTGAACAAAATGAAATGCTTGAACAGTCATTAATGGAAAGGAATAACTTAGTGCAACGATGGGAAGAGCTTCTAGAAAAGATTGATATTCCTTCACACTTGCGGTCTATAGAGCCAGAAGATAAAATTGAATGGTTACATAGCTCCCTTTCAGAGGCTTGTCATGATAGGGATTCTCTCCATCAGAGAGTCAATCACTTAGAGAACTATTGTGGATTGTTAACTGCAGATCTGGATGATTCACGGAAGAATATTTCTGACATCGAGGCAGAGCTCCACTCAGTCATGCTTGAGAGAGAGAAACTTTCTGAAAAGTTGGAAATAATCTATGATCATAATGAGCATCTATCATTTGGAACTTTTGAGAATGAAGTTGAAAACATAATTTTACAAAATGAGTTAAGCAATATGCAGGATAAATTAATTTCCACTGGGGATAAAATAGTGAAGTTGGAGGCTTTGGTAAGTAATGCGTTGCAAGACGAGGACACAAACGATTTGGTTTCTGGTAGCAGTATTGAATTTCTTGAATTGATGGTGATGAAGCTAGTTCAAAATTATACATCTTCTTCGGGGAATGCTGTGCTAGGGAGGGCTACCAATGTACCTGATCCTGAAGAAATGCTTGCTAGAAGCATAGATACGCATGTTGCTTGGAAAAATGACATAGATGATCTCAAGAAAGAGCTGGAGGATGCAGTGCATCAATTAATGGTTGTGACAAATGAGAGGGATCAATATATGGAGATGCATGAATCTTTAGTTGTTAAGGTTGAAAGTTTAGACAGAAAGAAGGATGAGTTGCAAGAACTGCTTAATCTGGAGGAGCTGAAGTCAACCTCTATAAGAGAGAAGCTAAATGTTGCTGTTCGGAAGGGGAAGTCTTTGGTTCAACAACGAGATAGTCTGAAACAAGTCATCGAAGAGATGACCACTGAGTTAGAACGTCTGAGATCTGAAATGAAGTCTCGGGAAAATACTCTTGCTAGTTATGAGCAGAAATTAAAGGATTTCTCTGTTTATTCAGGACGGGTGGAGGCCTTGGAATCAGAAAATCTGTCTCTGAAGACTCAGTTGACCGAAACAGAGAGCAATTTGCAGGAAAAAGAGAGTATATTGAGCTCAATTATCAACTCTTTAGTTCACATTGAAGTTAATGTTGATGTTAACCAAAATGATCCTATTGAGAAACTGAAACAAGTTGGAAAACTATGCTCCGATCTGCGTGAAGCTATGGTTTTTTCTGAACAAGAATCCGTGAAATCCAGAAGAGCAGCAGAGTTACTTCTTGCAGAACTAAATGAAGTTCAGGAAAGAAACGATGCTTTCCAAGAAGAGCTGGCAAAGGCTTCCGATGAGATTGCTATATTGACCAAGGAAAGGGACTTAGCGGAGACTTCCAAGCTTGAAGCTCTTTCAGAACTTGAAAATTTATCTACTCTGCACTTCAGGGAAAAAAAGAACCAAATTTCTCAAATTATGGGATTAAAATCTGGCCTTGATCAAGTAAAGGAGGCCTTGCGTGAGATATATCACTCACTTGCCGATGCTTTCTCCAAGGATTTGGATGCTTTTTATAATCTGGAAGCTGCTATTGCGTCATGTACTGAGGCTAATGGTCCTTCGGATGTGAATCCTTCTCCTTCCATCATGTCTGGTGCCTTTAAGAAGGACAAGGTACGTTGGTTCCTATGTAAATTTATTCCTGCCCCGCAAAATTTTTACAATAAATAAACTATAAATTTAGTTAGAATTATAAATAGTAAAGGTTTATATTCTATTTTGGTTATTGAACTTTCAAAATGTCTATTTTGGTTTTATTAAATGGGCTTATTGACGAGGATTGTCTTTCTTTTAGGGGAGTATTTTTGCTCTGGATTCCTGGTTGAACTCCTACACTAATTCTTCTGTGGATGAAAATGTTGCAACGGTAATACATAGTCTCATTTCGCATCACCTGGAAGAATCGATGAAGGAAATTGGTGCTCTGAAAGAAATGATAGATGGGCATTCTGTGTCATTCCATAAACAATCCGACTCTCTATCTAAGGTACTAGGGGTACTTTATAGTGAAGTGAATTCTCAGAAAGAGTTGGTCCAAACATTAAAGTGGGATGTGCAACAGAGTGAGTCAGTTGCAAAAGATAAAGAAATGGAAGGTGATATCTTATGCAGAAACATTGTGGTGCTTTTTGAAGCATGCATATCTACAATTAAGGAATTTGACCAAAGAAAAGGGGAACTAATGGGAAATGATTTGACTAGTGGAAATTTTGGAATGGATATTATTTCCACACCACCTGATCAACTTTCACGCACTGGAAAAACTCATTTATTATCTGAGGAATTTGTCCGGACAATTGCTGACAGGTTGTTGTCGGCAGTGAGAGAATTTATAGGTTTGAAAGCTGAAATGTTTGATGGTAATGTAAAAGAAATGAAGGTTGCAATATCAAATTTGCAGAAAGAGCTTCAGGAAAAGGACATCCAGAAGGAAAGAATTTGCATGGAGCTTGTTGGTCAAATTAAGGAAGCAGAAGCAATTGCAACTAGATATTCACTTGATCTTCAAGCTTCAAGAGATCAGGTACATGAGTTGGAGAAAGCAACGGAACAGATGGAGAGTGAGAGGAAGGTCCTGGATCAGAGATTAAGGGAGATGCAAGATGGTTTGTCTATCTCAGATGAGTTAAGGGGGAGGGTCAGGTCACTCACAGATTCGCTTGCAGCAAAAGACCAAGGTATGTTAAATTGTGCTTAAATCCTTCATATCCACTGTTGTTCATAAGATTATCAATACTTAGGCTGGCTTTGCATGATGTCACAGAAATTGAGGCCCTAATGCATGCACTTGATGAGGAGGAAGTGCAGATGGAAGGTTTGACCAACAAGATTGAGGAGTTGGAAAACGTCTTGAAGCAAAAGAATCAGGAACTTGAGAGCATTGAAAATTCTCGTGGGAAGCTCACGAAAAAGCTCTCAATCACAGTGACGAAATTTGATGAGCTTCATCATCTATCTGAAAGTCTCCTAACTGAGGTTGAAAAACTTCAAGCCCAGTTGCAAGATCGAGATGCTGAAATCTCTTTTCTGAGACAAGAGGTAACTAGATGTACCAATGATGCTCTTGTTGCAACCCAAATAAGCAACAGAAGTACAGAGGATCTCAACGAGGTCATAACGTGGTTTGACACAATGGAAGCTCGGGTGGGGTTGTCTCATATTGGTCATGATGACCAGGAAAGTGAAGTTCGTGAATGCAAGGAAGTACTCAAGAAGAAAATTACATCTATCTTAAAAGAAATTGAGGATCTTCAAGCAGTATCTCAGAGGAAGGACGAAATGTTGCTGGCTGAAAAAAATAAGGTAGAAGAACTGAAACGTAAGGAATTGCAATTAAATTTGCTTGAAGATGTTGGAGATGGTAATAGAGCGAGCAGTTCGGCCCCTGAAATCTTTGAAACTGAACCATTGGTGAGGATTTTTTTTAGCTCCTTTCTCTAATTTTGAGTATAGTATTTCTTACATCCTGTTGAGTGAAGTTTGCTCATGAAAGTGAGCTTAGAAATAGGAGCTGATTTCCTTGTAGATCGTACTTTCAAATATAATTTCTTGCAATTTTTTATGTTGTATGATTTTGTTGAAGTAGCCTCGTGCATGCCAAATGCCATTCGTATTTTCCCCTTGATTAATTTATCAACTGAAATGTACATGTTTGCTTAGCTTGCCTGTGGATGATAATGTTAAGTTGCTTATTGTCCAAAAAAAAAAAAAAAAAAAGAGATAATGTTGAGTTGCTTTTTGTTCAATTCTCATTTTCTTTTTTGTTATGTAATATCTGAAGTACATTAGTCATTCCATACCTTGTTATTGTCCTCGTTTTGTGTTGAAGCACTTTGTGAAAAGGTCTACCTTATGCACTCTTGCGCAGATTAACCAATGGGCTGCAAGCAGTACTTCTGTTACACCTCAAGTTCGTAGCTTGCGCAAAGGCAATACCGATCAAGTTGCAATTGCCATAGATATGGATCCTGCTAGCAGTAGTAGTAGATTAGAGGATGAAGATGACGATAAAGGTAAAATTCTAAACTCGCGTGGTTATGATCTCCTTGCTTTTCAACTTTTTCCTTTGCCAGATAGCTTCTATGAACTAATTGTTCCTTTGATCCTCCTCCCCTACAGTGCATGGTTTCAAGTCATTAGCTTCATCAAGAATTGTTCCAAAATTCTCAAGACGTGCGACAGACATGATCGATGGACTTTGGTAGGGCATACACATATTCTTTTCAGACACTTAAATATATAAATCTGAACAAGTGTATAACATGATCTTGTGTACAATTTTGCTAGGGTTTCTTGTGATCGAGCACTGATGCGGCAACCTGTGTTACGACTGGGGATTATATTCTACTGGGCCATATTACATGCACTTCTTGCCGCATTTGTAGTTTGAGCAGTCAAGTTGGTTAGTTCATCTTTTCTTCGGTAGTTTGCAAATCTTTTGGTTTTAGTCACACTATTAGGTTAATCTTTGGTTAAGTTACCAGTTTAATTCCTAAACTTCTAGGGTTATATATATTTGGTCCCTGAACTTTAAAAACGGTCTAATAGGTCTCTAGACTTTCAGGTTCGTGTTTATTTTGCTCTTGAACTGTAAACAGTGTCTAATAGGTAAACTTTCAATTTTATATCGAAATAAATCAGTAAAATTTTAAAAATAGGGACATATGAGACCTATTAAACATTTTTTAAGTTCATGGACCTAGTAAATTTTTAAAAATACGGACATATAAGACCTATTAAATATTTTTGAAGTTCATGGACCTAGTAAATTTTTAAAAATAGGGACATATGAGACCTATTAAACATTTTTGAAGTTCATGGACCTAGTAAATTTTTAAAAATAGGGACATATGAGACCTATTAAACATTTTTGAAGTTAAGGGACCTTTGAGACAAACTTGAAAGTTAACTTTTAATTTAACTTCAATCTTTTGTCCAGTAATTTTGTTGGGCTATCTGAGAACCTACTCTGTTATACAAACACTCTACATTCATCAATGCAGATCCTTGATCCTCTTGTCTTCTCCCTTTTCCAGGTCCATATTTGGTTTGAAGTAAAGAAGAATGGAGTTCATATAATTGGTTCCCCCTTCCTCTCTAGATAATTAGGCTCCTCATTCGTTTGTACATGTTTACTACCATTAGAGTGGGCAGATGATTTATTTTTTTAGTTCATCCAAGCGACTGGGATTTCCCCCATTTTTTCCTAGCAAATCCCAGATTGCTTGGCTGCATCAAATAAAGATCACAGAATCTTTTTCTATTACGAAGTATAGGTCACCATTTTGTTTACTCAAACCTTTCTTTCAGATTGTACTAGACAGCAATTCTTGTTACAAATTTTTGCTACAAGGCCAAAAAATTGGCTTTCCAGCTTTTAGAAAAGTGAGCTTTGCATTATTTTTAATTTGTTTTAGGCTCGAGTTTTATATTCGTGTCTGCATGTACTTAATCCAGTTTGTACGTGAATATGAACTTTAGGTTCTATGTAACCCTATTCGTTAAATTATAAATTTTGTTTTTCGATCTGGACGGTTGTGTTTATTTAATTTTTAAATAAAAAATCATTTAATCGAATTGTGATTTTATATGATATTCTGTTTGATGTATCTGGGCAGGTTTATTGAACAAAATATTAATTGATGATTTGTCATAATGTCAAAAGTAAATGACAAAGAGAAGTGTGCTTTATGACAAAACAAAGCGACACAATTGTTTTTTTTAAGAACAAAGCGACAGATTTGATATGATATGCTTTGCTATTTTATACTAAATGTCACATCATCTTTGCTTAATATTACTATCACATTAAATAAACTGTCGAGATTACTGTTGAAGAATGTAACATTTTTAATTTAACTCATTACTAAGATATGCTACTTCTCTATTAGTTTAGTTTCAAGATTGGTAACTTGAATTAGATTATTAAAAGCCCAATAAGAAAAAAGAGTTATTTCAATGTTCTGAATCATGAGACAAAGAAGAAGAAACAGAAAACCATGAATGCCTAGAGATAAAGAGATTCATCAAATGGCAGAGGAGCTGTGCTAGTGAAGCTTTACTTGATCTGCAAAGCTCTTGACATTCCCTTTTGGATTCTCCTCAAACCTTGCTATCCTGAAGTACTTCAGCTCCACCCCTTCCGCCGCCCCCTTCAATGCAAGATCTGCCAGTATGCTCCCGACTGCCGGCGACATTTTGAACCCATGCCCCGAAAACCCGCCGCCGATCACCAGATCCTTCTCAAATTCCCCTCCCAGAAAATCAATCACAAAGTCCTCATCAGGTGTCATCGAGTACATACACAACTGTGTTGCCACCGGCTCACTTGAATCAACTCTCCCTCCAAACCTCCCCTCTATCCACTCCTTCAATGCAACCATTGGTAGTCGTCCCCCACTCCTCCACGGCCGCTTGTCCGGATCACATTGATGCCCGCCGTGCACGGCCACCTTAATCAACCCTGGAAACTCCAGAGACGGCGTCCCGTAAATATACGGGTCACCGTAGCTAGCAAACGTCGGAAAGTCTCCTCCGATCGCATACTCCGCCTCAGCCCCATCCTTGATCCTCCAATAGGACACGGTAGTCTCCAATGGCTGAATTGGCAATTCAATCCCACCAACTGATTTAACTAACTTGCTAGCCCAAGCTCCAACTGTCACCACACATTTCTTTCCCCTAAATCTCTCCCCATTAGCTATTGAAACTACTATTCCTCCACTAATCCCATCTCTCTTGATCTCCACCACTTCCGCATTGTCCTTCAAAACGGCGCCGTTTTTGTAGGCCAAAGTTTGGAACATCGAAACCGCCTTCGTCGGCTTAATTACGCCGCCGTACTTGCTCCACACCGCCATCCAATCAGACGGAATCTCCACCCTGCCGGAGTACTTCTCCGCCAGTTGCCGGCGATCGAGGACCAGATGAGGGATCGAATGTTTCCGGCAGGTCTCAACGACGGCGTCGAGACTTTTATCATCGGAAGGGCCGATATCGAGCTGTTCCGCCGGAAAATAGACTCGGTAGCCGATTTCCGCCTCCGCCGCCCGCCATAATTCGTAGGATTCCATAACGAGGCTGTTATAGTAATCCTCCGGATAGGTGGCGCGTATGGTGCGAGATTCACCATGAGAAGAGCCTCTGTGGTGAAGAAAATCGAATTGCTCGAGAATCAGAACTTTGTTCCCCGTTTTAGCGAGATGGTACGCCGTCGAACTACCCATTACGCCGGCGCCGACGACGATTACGTCGAATTGAGTGCCGGTATCGGCCATTTCTCCCTCCGATTTGGAACTTTTTCTCTCTCCGGCCGAGTCTCCGATGAGTGCGAGTGCAACAGGCGCGTGGTGTAAAATGAAACAGAGGGTGTTGAAAGTTGAAATACTGGAGCTTCTAGGAAGATGCTGAGTTTGAGTGAAATGACGAAAATGCCCATTTCGAGTTTATTTATTTATTTATTTATTTATTATTATTATTATTATTATTTTTTAGGATTATTTCTTTAATTCCATAATCCTTTAATTTATACTATGTTATCTGCCTTTTTCTAAAAATATAATAAAAAATAATTGGGAGTGGCCATTCAAATACTTGAGTGAGTTCTCTTTCTACCCACTCCACTTTGTCAAAATTTCTTATGCTAAAAATTCTTTGAAATGATATAAAGAAAAAGAGTTATTTATTTATTTATTTATTTGTCAGGAATAAAGTGTGTTATTTAATTGCGATTAATAGTTAAATTTTGATAATGAATATAGTTCAATAATAATTGGCTTTTACTCATTCTTTTAAATCAAATTATTTCTATATTTCTATATGTATTGTACTATAATTGAATGTTCAGATATTTCAAAAAACAATTCTTTTTTATTTTTTTTCCATGTGAATGAATTGAAATAAAGTCATCATTTTGATATTTCTCGTAGATAAAATTCACATCTTACTCTAAAAATCATTAAAAGAAATATTATAATTTTTGTTACAATCGAAGAAATGCTGAAGTGAAAAATAATAGCCATAACTCGAGTAGTTTTTGTGGAATTATTTCTAAAAAAGAAAAAAAGGGTAAATTTGGTAGGAAAGAAAAAAAAACGCATAAATTTAGAAAGATACCATTGACACACGTTGTACATAAACTGATAAAGGATACCATAAATAATTTAATTTGTACTTATTTGATGTCATGTAACAAGCACGGGCTACAGTGTTTTCTTTTATTTATATTGTCGTCGTGTCACTTCAGCGGGTCCCACGTTTATATAAAAATTTCGAATCTATCCTTTGACTTTTAACTTGTAATCTCGTGGGTTAAAAAAATAAAAATAAAAAACTTGGGATCTTGTGTTCTTTTTTTTTTTTTTTTTTTTGAAATATGGGATCTTGTGTTCTTATCGTTTATTAAAGATTGGCATTAAATATCTATTTGTAAATGATAAATTCTTGGTTAAAAATCATTTTTGGTCCCTAAACTTTCATGAAAGTAACAATTTAGTCTCAGAACTTTGTTTTGTAATGATTTAGTCCATATATTTCTAATTTTGTAATAATTTCGTCCTTATACTTTCAATTTTGTAACAATTTAGTCATTGTACTTTCAAATTTGTAATGATTTAGTCTCTATCATGAAAATTAATGTAAAGATTTAATGAAATTTCTAACATAGATTAATGAACTAACTTGAGACCCAATATGTTTATAAGCTACAAGGTCTAATCATTAAATAATAAAACTGACATACAATTTTGATGATTTTTTTTACAAAAAGGATTACATTGTTACGAATTTGAAAGTACAAGGACTAAATTGTTACTTATTAGTTCATAGACTAAATTGTTACAAATTGAAATTACATGGACTAAATCGTTACAAAAAAAAAAAAAGTTCAGGGACCAAAAAGTGATTTTTAACCTAAATTCTTTGACACACATTGTAACACGCCAATGGCGAAAAAAAAATTGTCGTTGAACTCAAAAAATAATAATAATAATAATAATAAATTACTAGGTTTGGATTTGCTAATCATTAAATTTATTAATACTACTTCCACATACGTTTTTGAAAATTAAGTTTATAAATACTACTTCCACCTATAAGTTTATTCGTTTTGTTATTTACCTTATTTCCATGTTTTAAAAAATAAAGTCTCGTTTTGAAAACTAAAATAAATAGTTTCAAAAACTTGTTTTTGTGTTTTGAAATTTGGTAAAAAGTTCAAATGTTTTCTTAATAAAGATGAAAACCATGATAAATAAATTAAGAGAAAAAAAACAAGCGTAGTTTTTAAAAACCAACTTGTTATCAAACAGGATGTAGATAAAATCGAATGACACACCCTACCTCATCTCTCTCTTAACTACCTAGTGACATGGTGTGCCGACAATGAATCCTAACTAACTATAGGACTCATGTCCAATTACATGCTCTTAATCACTCTTAGGCACTTAAGTGACCAAAAAATTGGACAGATTTTCCTCTAAAACTTGACTAAAACACACCTGAAAAGAAACGACCTATATGCATATATTTTATCACTATATCACATCCTGTAACCAGGTTAGAGACACATGAGTCTCAACCACAAAATTCAGCCCAACATGTCGCTATCAAAACATTTACAACCAACCAAGTCATGTGACATGTTCCTATTACATAACTTTCACCCCAAAACAGCATATACATACAAAAGTACTCTAAACACGGACTCGAGTCGCAAGATCAGCTTCTGTAGGCTTGTCGAAACTCAGTCGCTACCTGGTAGAAAAATTTAAAGGAAAAGAATGAGCTAACGCCCAGTGAGTGGTATTTACTTTCTAATACGAATATAGTTCTCGAAAATATTTAACTCAACTAAACAAAAGATCGTGTAAAACTTATAACTCAGAAACTCATAAGTATTTAGCTTGCAAAAGGAAATGTAGTAATAACTCTTTTTAAGTATAACTAAAGAATTAACAAAGAACTCACTGACCCTGTACCCTTATCTCTAGTCATACTGGCGTAGAGTCCTCTCAATACGCACAGCATAGCAAATTCTGTCATACTAAGCATAGAATACACTCCACACTTAGTTGAGCAAATCTCTAGTCATACGTGCACGCTGAACAATCTCTCTCAGGCTAAACACCCCAACACATGGCCCGAAGCCTACATGCGCTGTAGTGGGTCCCGAGGATCTCTCTCTCTATGTACTATGGAAACACATTCACACAGCACATGGGTAATTACCAAGGGTACATAGAGCTAGCGACTTAAAAACTATTTTCTAACATGAATCTCTTTATTCAAAATTCGTCTAAAATCATTTTCTCTTGTAAAATAACTTTTCATTAACTCAAGCAACGTTGACAAATAACGAAAACATTCTAAAATTCTCAAATAAGCGCACAATGTTTCAGAATGCTTCTGAAGCGCATATTCTAACTAAGAAAACCATAAAGTCAATGGAACTTAAATCATTTCCTCTAAAACATGCTTAACTCTAGTTTTTCTCAAATTCATAAGTATAGTACTTTTAATAGCGGAAAATAATTATTAAAACAACCACTCACAACACTATTGATGAGAGAAATTCGGGTTATAGGCCGTCCCGATCTCCGTTTGACCTAAAATAATTGATTAAATCTACACATGAGTTCCTATTTATCTAGAATGACTAATTTAGTTTAACCACATACTTAAGTTATTCCTTGAATTCCAACTTTTTCCTTTTCTTATTTTAAGGTACATTTTGTCTTTTTCCCATTTAAATATTACTTTTTGTTTCAAATGAGTTCATCCCCATCCTCACACTCTTTTCCCTTTCTCTCTCTCTTCATTTATCACAAAAGTACAACTTCCCATTAAATTTATTATTTCTTTTATCCATCCAACCAAACCTCACTCCCTCATTCTCTTTATTTCACACCCACGACCATCTCCATTTCTTTTATTATTATTATTATATTTTTTTTCCAACTTTTCCTTTTTTGGGAAAATTTCTAGTACTACGATAGTACATACTACTTTCATTCAGCATTTGACACGTTATTTAATGAGCATTTAATGATATAATATTTTATTTCATGGGTCCCACACAACTCTTAAATACTTAATTCATGGTAAACAATGAATGAAGGTAGTATGGAAAATTTTCCATACTATCGTAGTACTAGAAATTTTCCCGTTTAAACCCATTCTTTTCTCTCTCTATTGTTACATCTTCTTCAACCTTCCAACTCTATACATCTTCCGTTTATTCTTCATTTTGTCTTCATCTTCAACAACAACAAAACCCATACATCTTCCTCTTCTTCTCTTTACACACAATCTCACATCCATCCCCTTTTCATTTCTTCTTAGGAAAACCATCTTCCAAATAAATATACCCATAGCCAAACCCAACACAAAAACTAAGGAATTTCAAGACCAACTTACCAAATCCGTTGAGAAATGTCGTGGTTGAGCTCTACCTTCTCTCTGAACTTCTTCCCTTTCCTCCCGCTCTCAGATTCTTCTTCGGTTCTTCTTTTTTCTCCCTATCTCCCTGATGGTCTCGTTCTTTCTTTTCTTCTTCTTTTTTTTTTCTCTTTTTCCTCCTAAATATATCTCTCTCTATGTGGTAGGGGTGTTCATCTTCAGACCGAAAACCGACACGACCGACCAGAACCGACCAAACCGACGGTGGTCGGTTCAAAGTTTTTGGAAAACCGACCAGTCGGTCGGTCGGTTCGGTTATTTCGCAAGAACCGACCGACCGCCGTTGATATGTGTAAAATTAAAATAATTTTTTTTTTAAAAAAAAACGAATTTTTAATTAATCCTTCAGATTTCAGCATCACCTCAAGGCTCAAACCCATCTCCTTCAGTCTTCACGCTTCAGTAGCTAGCAAATATAAATAGAAAAACAAAAAACCCTAACCTCCTTTTTCCGCCGTCTCTCTCGACTCCCTCGCTATCTCTCTCGACTCCCTCACCGTCTCTGTTCGAAATCCACAGCCCCTCGTTCATCTCCCTCGTTGTCTCTCTGTTTTAACTCCTCGTCGCCGTCTCTAACACTCTCTGTTCTCCATTGCCGTCGCCATGAACCAACCGAACCGACCGATCGGTCGGTCGGCTGACGACATTCGTCGGAAGAATTCAGTTTCCAAGATTCTGGAAAATTGACCGACCGATGAACACTCCTACTACGTGGGTATTCTCCCCAGTCCTATCATTTCCTTTTTTTTTTTAATCTATTAAACCCTTATCCACAACCTCAGTTTTATCTTCTTTTTTTTTTATTATTGAAATCTTAAATAAAAAGAAAAATTAAATAGACTGGACCTTGCATCGAATAACAAAAATTGTAAACGAGACTCGATAAGTTGTTATGAAAAGATGACATATTGAACACAAATGCCAGCCCCCTCGTTTACCTTTCCTTTTCCTTGTTGTAATTCAAAATACCTCTAACTAAAGAATTACCCAAAAATCTTGCTGATATGAAATTTTAAATTCAAAACTCAAAATTTCATTATCTTCTAAGATTGTGCATTTACAAATATTTACATATTTGGATTTCGTTTTGTCTTTTTTGGTTTATCTTTCTTTATCTATTGTTTTTATTGTTGAACATTCTCTAATTGCATACATGGATTTGAGAGGTAAAAAAACCGATGAAATAGTTGAAGTTGATTGGGAATGATGCTCGACTATGGTGAAAACTTACAAACGACAATGGAGGATGACCTTTGCGACCATTTATTTCACCATATGTCTTATTTCTCTAATAAGAAAAGTTGATGGCTACAAGTTCGGCAACCTCTTGTACTTACTTTCGTACGTCGCTGTTAATATGTAGCAAAATATTGATGGTAGGTTGCATTTTCGAACGTTAATTGAATAGTTTTCATAGACATGGTGGGATGAAATTTGGTAGGAAATAGAAAATCACTTAGACCATTGAAACACATTGTACATAAAAGAGATTGCAAGTGATTTAGATAGGGGTGAAAGAAACCGAACCGAATTGAGTCGGTTCGAGTCGGTTCGGTTCGGGTTTTATATCTATTCAGACCAAACTGAACTGAATCGACTTGGTTCGATTCGGTTCGGTTCACGGTTTTGAGTTTAAATAGAAACTTTAGGGTTTCTCTTTCTTTCGATCTACCGCCTCGACTCCTTCGCCTCCTTTTCCCCCCTCTCTCTCAGTCTCTCTTTCGTTTTTCACGTCTCACTTTCGATTTTGAGTTAAATAAATTCTTCTCTGGCTCTCTTAGTCTCTCAGTCTTCTTTCACGTCTCCTCCGCCTCTTTTCCTTCCCTCTCTCTCTCAGTCTCTCTTTTCTGTCGTCTCTTCGTCTCCTTCCACCGCCATCCCCTCCACCACAAACGACGTCGACTCCTTCCACCGCCATCTCCCACTATATTTATAAGAAAATATATATATTACTTTTGAAGGACAAACATAAGATTATGTATTTTTTTTCCTCTTTTATTTTGCTCTTGAAATTCCTTTTAATGGCTTTTATTTCTTCTTCTCCTTCTAGTTTTTATATCTGGATATTGCATTTTTTTTCTCTTTGATCTGATTTGGGTTTGCATTTTTCTCTTGGATCTGTTTTTGTGGTTTTGTTTCTCTCTTGGATTTTGTTCTTATTTTGGGATGGATGTTTTTTATTTTTATTTTTTACTTAGGTTTTCATTCTTCTCTAGTTAATATTTGTTTTTCTTTTGCTTTTCTTTCTATTTTTGGGTTGAATATTCATCTTGATTTTTCTTTACAAAAGGATGTTTATTACTTCATAACAGTTTTACAAATTGAGTTCTTTTAGTTTTTTTTTTTAGCAAAAATCGGATTCTTTAGTTGTTATATGCGGTATTCTTATTTTGGCCTTCAACTTCAAAACCGACCCGACCCAACTAGAATCAGTTCGGGTCAGTTTACAACAATGGAAAATCGAATTGGGTCGGATCGGTTTTTATAAAGACCCGACCTGACCGACCGGTTTTCACCCCTAGATTTAGAGTCAGGTTGGAATGACTTTTTAAGGGCCAGTTTGGTAACGTTCTCGTTTCTTGTTTATCTTTCCAATTTTATTAAGAAATCTAAGCATTTAATAACTATGTATGTTAGAAACGGAAACAAGAAACGAGAACATTACCAAACGGGCACCTAAGTGACTAAACAAATTTTTTTTACACTTAAAATGTTTTTTTAAACACTTAAAAAGTCGTTCTAAACAAGTCCTTGGCTCATACTTGTTTGATGTCATGTAACTAGTACAGGCTAGTAGGTCTTCTTCTGTTTATAGGATTGTCATGTCACTTAACTGTGGGTTTATAATATATATTTGTTGGGAAAAATTACAGTTTTAGTTCATTTCAAAATATATATATTTTTTTAAGAAATTTCATTTCAAAATGTTAGACATGAAAAATTATAGGGAAAAATATCTTTTTGGTCTCCGAGTTTTCAAAATAGACCTTTTTAGTCTCTGAGTTTTGATAAATCTATAATATATTAAAAAGGGAGGATCTTGAAAAAACTTTTTTGGACTATTATACCCCTACTTCAATTTCTAAATTTACAACCATGCCATTATCATTAATTATTTAAATATTAAAAATACAATTACTCTAATTAATTACAAATGTATTTAAATAAATATATGTAAATATTATTTAAGAAATAAGTTAGATTCACGAGAACTAAAAAAAAACTTTATGTATCTTTAAAAAATCAAATAAAATTTATTTTTGTTAATATTTTATTATTTAATTAATGGTATAGTCAACTTGATTTTATGAAAAATAATTATATTATTAAGTTATTGATATGGAATATGAGAAGTTAGAATACAAAAAGTTTTTTCATTAATTAAATATATTTTCTTTAATTACAATTAATAATAGAAGTTAATATAGTTTTGGAATTCTAAAAGTTTGTAACTTTTAGTAACTTTTAGTTATCTACCACTATATAAAAGAGGTTTTCTTCTAGCATCTTTTATCAATATCTATAATCTATATCTATACTATATTAAAATGCAGGATCCGTGAAAAACATTTTTAGACCAGAATACCCCTTTAAATTTCAGATAATTACTTTAGTTAAAATCTAATTATTTTAATTAAAAAATAAGAAAAAATTCTATATACTATATTAAAAGGCAGGATCCGTGAAAAACATTTTTAGACCAGAATACCCCTTTAAATTTCAGATAATTACTTTAGTTAAAATCTAATTATTTTAATTAAAAAATAAGAAAAAATAAAGGAGGATCCGTGAAAAACATTTTTAGACCAGAATACCCTTTTAAATTTCAGATAATTACTTTAGTTCAAATCTAATTATTTTAATTAAAAAATAAAAGAAAAAATAAGAAAAAAAAAACCAACATAATGATAAAAAAACAATTGACTTTCATGATTTGATAAAAAATTTTAAAAACCAATATGATCGTATTTAATATGAAATTTTGAAAGAAAAAATCTTAACATAATTATTTTACTTAAATCTAATTATTTTAATTAAAAATAAGAAAAAAAATAAGAAAAGAACAAACATAATGATAAAAAACAATTGACTTACACGATTTGATAAAAAAATCTATATCTATATCTATATCTATATCTATATCTATATCTATATCTATATTAAAAGGCAGGATCCGTGAAAAACATTTTTAGACCAGAATACCCCTTTAAATTTCAGATAATTACTTTAATTAAAATCTAATTATTTTAGTTAAAAAGTAAAAGATAAAAAGCAAAATCTTGGTGGTTCAAGACCGCTTCAAGTAGTAATTTGACCAGAAACGTTGTATATAAAGAAGTTTTGACTTTATGAACCAATTTCTTTAAAATGTATTTTTATTATTATCTAGCATAATTATTGTTACTTCATTTGCTATGATAAATCACATATATATTATATTATATTCAAAGTAGTCATATTAGAAAATAACAAAACTAACATAAGAATGCATAGAGAATTTTAATTAGTTTTAAATTAAATTTACTTCATAATAATTTAGTCAAATTATTACACGTGCAACGCACGTGGTAAAAATCTAGTAAGTTTAAAAGGTCCCTAAGTTTTCAAAACGGACCTTTTTAGTCCCTAAGTTTTAACAAATTGGTTTAAAAGGTCCCTTATATTATTATTTTTCAATTTTTTAAATTAAAAATTCTATTTTTTAAAAATTTTAAAACCACTCAACGTTAAAAAGTAATTAAAAAAATATTAATTTTAAAAATTTGAAAAAATAATAGAATCTTTTAAACCTATTTCTCAAAACTCAATGATTAAAAATATACATTTTGAAAACTTAAGGACCTTTTAAACCCATTTCTCAAAACTCAGACTATTTTGAAAACTAGACCAAACGCACCTATTCCTTACAACCCAGGGACCAAAAAGGTATTTTTCTCAAAATTATAAAATCAAATAATAATAATAACAAAAACCTCTTTTCTCTCTCCTCTCGCTCACTCCATGCCACCACCTCTTCTTCTTCCGCTGCATGCGAAACTCGCGATCTGGGCCAATGAGAAGCAAGCTGGTAGTCTGGCCCAGCCCACAACCTTGAGAGGGGATCCAAAGACATTGGGCCTTCTGGGCCTAGCCTATATTAGATGCTAGTTGCATTTCAAAAAAAAAAAAAAAATGAAAGACATTTAAAAAATATATATTTGGAAATGTCAATGTTTTTTTATTTTTTTGAAAATTAAGTTTATAAATATAAATACCGTATAAGTTTTCTTGTTTAATTGTCTACCTTATTTCCATGTTTAAAAAACTTGGACAATCAATGAATGGGAATGAATACTATGGGATCCACTTCATTTCCTTTGACGGTGTTTATCAAGATCAGGAATGACAATAAAACGTGTGGTTCACTCTAAAATTTGCAATCTCATTCCCTTTACTCATCCCTAATAAGATGATCCATCTCCTATGCAGCAAAAAAAAAAAAAATAAAATAAAATAAAAATAAAATCCATCTCATTCGCATTTATTATTACGTGGGATGCACATATATTTTTTGTTTACTTTACACTATTTATCTTGTCTCTCTCTTTTACATTTTTTTTTTTAATCGTATGTTCCGCTTTCTTCTCCCTCTCGCATTATTTAATACGATAATAATTAAATTATATTTTGAATACTAAAATAACAACCATTTTAATTTTTTTTTCTTAATTATAAACACTATAATTTCACGTTTTCACTCTGTTTTGACTATTATAGTATTAAATGAAATTATAAAATGTCTTGATAGGTTTTCTACAATAATAATTTCTTATTTTACAAATAAATTGTTTAAAACAGTAATAGTTATTTAAATTTCGTTAATCCACTCATTAAATTTTATAATTAAAAAATTACTTCAAATTCATTAATTTCAAAGAAAATACAGCTGGACACAAATTCCACCAATTCACTTTCAAATTCCAAAAGGGAAAGACAAAAAAAAATAAAAAATAAAAAATAAAAATAAAAATCCTTTTTAAGTTTTATAAATTTCCTATCAAACAAGACGTGTCCGTGCGTCAGGAAAACGTGTCTGAACTGTGAAGGAGTCCGTGACAGGTATCTTCGAATGTTGACGCAATTATCTTATCGTTTTCTTTTGGAGATTTTCATGCAATTTTTTTTTTCTTTTTTTATTTTTTTTATTTTTACGACAATACGTAGAGTGACAGGATTCGAACCACAGATTTCTTGGTCATTAGTACAGTCTTATGTCAATTAAGCTATGCTCATGTTGACTTTCATGCAATTCTCCTCCATTGCCAGATATCAATTATAATAATAATATTTCAATTTTTTTTTTTTTTTTTGTGAAATAATATTTTAGTTCAATTGTAAATTTAGAGACTTCTTGGGATACAATTCGAATTCTGTTTTATGTTTTCAAATTCACTAAATTGAGTGAATAAATCTAGGTATGTTTTTGAAGACTTTTTGGATTTTGTGATTCAAAATATGAACCATAAAAGAAAATACCGATTAAATCGATCACAGGAATACCTGTTATCCAAAGAGGAGTCTTTCCAACCATTTGTCCCACTACTCTCCCCATTTCATCAAGTGATCGTGCTAAAGACAAAAACAGTCATAGATAATCATGAGATGATTTTCATCCAAATGGGATAAGATAATTAGTACTATTATTTAGTATTTTCTCTTGTTTAATTTAAGCTGTTTTTGTTTTCGGTGTATCCAGATTTTGAATTTGAAAATTTAAAATGTAGAATTAAATTAAAAATTATTAAAATTTTAATAAATATATTATTTCATATTATAAATTCAATTCATTTTTGTTAATTTAAAATATGTATAATAGAGTGTATTATAAACTATATGATATTGTAAAATATAAAATTTATAACCTATAACATATTTATAAATTAATTAATAATAATTTATATTCAAGTTAATATTTAGTTGATAACTACCACTAGTGTGTGATTTAATTTATAAATATATAATCAAACATATTTTGAACCATTGTTTAAATTGAGATCCAATTTTTAAATCTCGCATATGTTTTTTGAAAACTATATATATATATATATTATGTTTTAAGTCTATCCAAATTTTGAATTTTAAAATTTAAAATGTAGAATTAAATTAAAAATTTTAAAAACTCTAATAAATATAGTATTTCATGTTATAAACTTGTTAAATGAAAATATGTATAATATAATATATTATAAAATAATAATTGTACAAAACCTATAACATATAAATATATACCAAACACATTTCGAACAATTGTTTAAATTAGGATTTGATTTCTAAATGATCTGCTACCAAACACATATATGAAACACATGAAATAATACAACTCTATTTATATTGAATTCATTGTTTTCAAATTTCTGTTTCGAGAATTGTGTCAATTTAGTTACTAAACTTTAAAGAGTGTCTAATAGATTTATTGTCTCCTTTTGATAACTATTTGGTTTTTTGTTTTTTTGAAAATTATGCTTCTTTTTACCCAATTTTCATTTTCATATTTGTCAATGACACATTTGAATTCCTAGTCAAATTCTGAAAACATAAACAAAAACAAAAAACTAAGGCCCCATTTGATAACCATTTGGTTTTGGTTTTTGAAAATTAAGCTTATATTCATACTTCCACCAACAAGCTTCTTTGTTTTTCTAATACCTTTCTTTCCTTGTTTTTAAAAACCAAGCAAATTTTGAAAACTAAAAAAAAGTAGTTTTCAAAAACTTGTTTTTGTTTTTAGAATTTGGCTAAAAATTCAAATGTGTACAAAGATGAAAGCCATAGTAGGGAAATTGGGAGAAAACAAGCCTAATTTTCAAAAATCAAATAGTTATCAAATGGAGCCTTAACTTTCAATTTTGCATAAAATAGCATAACTTTAACAAGTACTAAAATTTTGAGTTCAACATGTAAGGTGGAGAGATTCGAATCTTTTACTTTAGTTTTAAAATTCTAAAAGTTAAAAAAGACATCATTTTGTGTATATATATTAGACATGAGTTTTTGAATGAAAGGGGCCAAGCTTTTACATTCTCATCATCCTCTTCCTCTATCAGAAGAAGAAAGCATCAATGGCTTCCTCACCAAACTCACACGTTGTCATCTTCCCTTTCATGGCGCACGGCCACGATCTTCCATTGATAGATATCTCAAAAGCTCTGGCTCGTCAACAAGTAAAAGTCACCATCGTCACAATCCCACCAAACTCAAAATTCATCTCTTCCAAAATCCAAGGCTTCCCTCTCATATCCATCGCCGAGCTCCATTTCCCCGCCACTGATGGCCTTTCCGAAGCTTCCCTTTGCAAAAACATCTCAGAAATTCCTTCCATGAGTTTCTTCGCCTCCTTCCTAATTACCACCACCCACCTCAAAACCCCCTTCCAACAGCTCCTCCAATCCATGGCGAATTCCGGCGACCTCCCTCTCTGCGTCATCTCCGACTACTTACTCGGCTGGACCCTCGAAATTTGCCGGCAATTCGCCGTTCCGAGATTGGTCTTCCAAGGTACCGGCGTCGCGCAAATGCTCATCACCAAAGCAGTTATGACCAAGAAGTCAGATTACATTACTTCTTCTTCCTCCATCTCTGATTTTATCCGTCGACTCTTGCCCAATTTGCCGTTCGATGTAACCGCCGCCGATGTCCCTGACATCAATTTAACGTCGGACACTAACACCAACCCGTTCATCAAATTCATGGCTGAGGCAGAGGAGGCCGACGGGCAGAGTTCGGGGTTCATCGTCAATAGCTTTCTCGAGCTCGAAAGCGACCAGATTCCTCCGTTGGAGTCTTTTTACTCGAATGGGGCGAAAGGTTGGTGCCTTGGGCCGACTTGTCTCTATGGAAGAGAAACGAACGCATCGAGAGAAAGCAACGCCGACTTGATGAAGTGGCTCGACGCGCGTGCGGCGGCGTCGGTGATATATGTGGCGTTCGGGACAACGGCGATGGTGAGCGACGCTCAGCTGGAGGCGGTGGCGCTCGGATTGGAGGAATCCGGGTGCCCGTTTGTGCTAGTTATTCGGTCGAACACTTGGTGTGCACCAGAAGGAATTATTGGGTCGAAAGGGCTGATTGTGAGAGAGTTTGTGGACCAACTTGAGGTGCTGTTCCACAGTGCAATCGGCGGATTTCTGAGCCACTGCGGATGGAATTCGGTGATGGAGAGTTTGACGGCGGGGGTGCCGATTCTGGCGTGGCCAGTGATGGCGGAGCAGAAGCTGAATAGGAAATATTTGGTGGAAGGGATGGGGATTGGGATTGGAATTGAGAAAGAGGAAAATATTAACGATTCCTTTGTTTCAAAGGAAAAAATTTCTGCGACAGTGAGAGACTTGATGATCGGAGAGAAAGGGAAGAAGGCGAGAGAAAAGGCCGGAGAATTGGGAAGGCTTGCCCGGCGGGCGGTGGAGGACGGCGGTTCGTCGGATGCGACTTTGAAGAAAATGCTTCAGGAACTCCATGCTTTCCGCTCAAAAAACTGTAAGCAAATATTTCTATAAACATATATTTTTTTTTAGTACATAACATCTAGAGGTCGGGGTTCGAACTCTGACCTGTTGGTAATAATAGTTTTATGATTTTATAACCAGATTTAAATAAAACCGTTACCAATGTGTATAAATCTCCCTACACACCAAATGAGAATTTTATTTTACCTTAAAAAAAAGTATATATATATATATATATAACATATACATAAATGGACATTTTTTATTAATATTGTAATTTTTAAAACTTATTATTGACCGAGAATTTAAAACTACAATATTTTAATAAAAAGTTTCAAAACAACTATATTTCAATAATAAGTTTTAAAAATTACAATATTAATAAAAAATGTCCTAAATAAATAGGTTAGAAATCAACCTCGATTTGAGTCCAAAACTAATATAAGACGGATGGATGTACAAACCCTAGTACTTTTTTTTTATTATGGTACACATTTAGTATAAATGCAAACTTTCTATATGACTTTTATAATGGTTGTATAGTCTTTTATTTTAATCTTGAGATTTTTTTTTCGGATAAATTATTCTACGTTTATTATATATAGTCCCAACTATATTTTAGTTACATGCATGTTGTAACATTTTTTTTTTATTATTTTTTTATTTTGACAACATGTCAGTGGCGGATCCAAAATTTTTGTTCAGGGGGCTTTACTTAAAATTTGAGGCTAGTAAGGTCCTTTCTGTAAATATGATTTACGAACTTGGCCTCAAATATTACATCAAGAATTCTAATTCTTAAACCTGGATTTGCTGGTAAATATTCTAAATTTACTTCTGTGAAATTTATATCAGAGTTATTATTTTTTTCTTCAATGGAGATGATGACCCAATTGATTTTCTTTTATAATATCTCTCCATTTAGATTTCGATTTAAATCTACAATAAATTAATAAAAATAAAGAAACTAAAACCTAAAATAAGAATGATGAAAGTAAATGTATAAAAGTAACGGAAACATGACACTAAATGTATAAAAGTAATTGAAACATGAAAACTAAATGTATAAAAGTAACTGAAACATGAAAACTAAATGTAACTTATCAAATTAATCTCCAAATTTTCGACTTTTTGAAATTGCTGGCAACAATTAGACTTGAGAGGAATTTATATTAGGTTCAAAATATTATACGGTGGCTACACTACTCAAAGTGTAGTGAAGAACCATGCTTATTTTAGAAAATTAGGGTTTGAAAATTAGAATATGATTTGAATATAAAAGAACAAAAATTGAAGATATCATATTTAAAGAAATTTAGATCATTTAGAATAAAAAATTACTATTTATTTGCAATTAAGGTGAAAGATGAATCATATAATTCTAAATTTAAAATAAATAGTTGAATTTCTTTTTTATATAATAAATATCATGAGAGAGGCAAGAACCGAATTAAAATTTAATTGAAAACAAAAATTATATGAATTAAATTTAATTGAAAACAACAATTTTGAAATCAAAGCAGTCAAACCAAAAGAGATCAAAGGCGAGAGGCAAACTGAAAAGTAAATTGAAAACAAAATGAAAACTGACGATTGCGAGACTCGAACGCTGGACTCAGCGGGGTTAGAAGCGACGCTGACCACCGGGGCAACTGATAATTTTGAAAATATAACTACAAAATATATAAATATTATATAAACCAAAAAAATTGAGGGGGGGCTCGAGCCCCGTGCCTGTACTAGATCCGCCGCTGCAACATGCTGTAACCATTTACAATGTATTTTTTTTTTAAAAAAATTATACTTCAACCTAAAGGTTAAAAGTAATAATGATTTTTTCTTTTTGGTTTGAAGAATGTTATATTATTGTAGTAATATTGTTTGCTCCTACGAAACTTGGCAGGAATTATCCCAAATTTGGAGTTCAAAGGTCGAAACGAATAAAGTGGAAATGGGATTCTTCTGGAAAAGGTTGTATTTTTTTTCAGATGAATAATGAGCTTCAATCACAATGAAAAATAGTGGAAATCCATGGGTGTTGTTTACTTATCTTTGTAGAATATAGATGATTATCTAAATGCTCTTTTATATTTCTAATTTATGCATTAACAATCTGTCATTTTTCATTTTTTATTTACTTCCTCAATTTTTTTTTTTTTTTTTTTTTTTATATACCTATTCAAAATTTTATCCTCGACAAAAGTTAATGCATAAATTAAATAATAAAAAAAATGTATGATTTTAAAAAAATAATATAGCAATTATCTTAAATTAATCCCCTCCTCCCATTCAATTTTAAATTTGCGGGAATTTTTTAAAACATAATATTGGTTAAAATGTAGGGCTATTTGGTTCAAATTTTGTACGCCACAATAACCACATTTTTCAAAATACATTTTGTAATTTATCTCTAGTATATCCACTCCAACAAATTCCATTTTTAATGTTGGTCATTAAAAAACACACGCGTATACCATACAATGTTGGACAGCGAAAATTTGTGCAAAAAATGAAAACGACTTACCATGTCGTGCAATGACCGACATTGTAAGTCACCTTTAATGTTAGGTTTTGATATCCAAATAAGACCATTTTCAAGTTACTTTCTCTCTCCCTGAAATTTCGAATCTTCCATCACCGCAACAACTATAACCTTTGCTTGTAGGGTTTTAGAAGAGAAGTCGATCATTTGAGTTTCTCTGTTGTTTGTCATCACAAGGAAATAGTTTATTTTCATTTTAGTGTATATAATGTTATTTTAGTGATTGTACAAATTCCTAGAATTGGATTGAAGTATGTCTGAATACATATTCTAATCTCCATTTTGTGTGGAACCCTAATGTCTTCTTTTTTTTTTTTTTGAGTAAACCCTAATGTCTTGCGTTCGTGAAGCGGGGAGAATGGTATTTGTTAATCTATGTTTTGATTATTTGGATTGAGTCTTAGAAAGTTTTTATTAGATAAACACGAGATTGTTGAAGATATTAGCACTAAAAGGGGAGAGACAAACACTTTGAAATAAATAAACTTTTATTAGAAAAGTACATAAAGATTGACACTTTCAAGGAAAAGACAGCTCTCTCACATTCCTCGCACTCACTTTTGATGTTTACTCCAACATTTGGTACTAGTTGTGATACTTATGGTGGACACACTCTTATTTATAGGCATAAGATCCTTTGAGCCCAAGCAAAATGATTTTTCTATGCTCTTCTTGGATCTAAAAATATCATAGATAGGTTTATCCTTCTCTTTATCCAAATGAATTCTCGAATTCCTTGGAGCCTAAAGGTAAGATAATTATATACCTTATTTAAGATATCTATACACAATGTTTAAGATAAATTTAGAGTAGACTAATTATATACACATATATATAAATACCTCAATAATCTTCTAGATATAGTTAGTGTTGCCTTTTACTTCAACGGGTTCCAACTCAAAACCCAATTGGCAATAGGAGAATTAACTCATACATTTTATAAATTGTGAGGTCTTCATTGACCTTTCCAACGTGGGATCCTCAACGATTTTCATTCCATGCAGTTTGGTGGAAGCCCCTATTATTGGAGGTTTGATTGCATTGTTACAGCCAAACAAGCCTTTGTGAGGAGAAATTATTCGATTCCAGGTGGTCGCCACGATATAGTTGCCAGTTCTACACTGATGAATGAGATAGAACAACAAAAGTACTTCAAATTTGTATCCAACGGTTATCATAGATATGTATACTTTGTAATCCACCTCCATAAAATGTTACTGAAAGACCATCACATTATTAAGGGTCCGTTTGGTTGCTGATTTGAAAACAATAATTTGAAAACAAGGGATTTAATGAAAACAGAGTTGTATTTCATGTTTTCAGATATGTGTTTGGCAGCAGATTCAGAAATTTAATCTGAATTTAAATAATGGTTCAAAATATGTTTCATAATATATTTGTAATCGATAAATTATTTGTAGTTATCAACTAAATACTAAGTTGAATATAAAATATTATTAATTAATTTATAAACATGTTATGTGTTATAAATTATTATTATTAATATTTTACAATATCATATAATTTATAATACATTATATTATACAAATTTTAATTTCACATAAATAAATTGAGTGTATAACATGAAAAACTATGTTTATTAAAGTTTTTTTTTTTAATTTAATTCTGCATTTAAAATTTTGAAATTCAAAATCTGGATGCAACAAAAACATAAAAAAATTGTTTTCAGAATTTTCACTATTTGGATCACATAATCCAAAAAACAGTTTTCAGAAACACGTCTACCAAACGCATATTCACTAAATTCAGTGAATCTGAAAACATAAAACAAAATCCGAATTGTCTACCAAACAGGTCCTAACAGTCCCATCAAACTCATAATCCCTCTCCCAAAATGTTTGAAAAATTGTGAGGAACTATTCTAATTAAGTCGTATTCAAAATGATCCCATGGTGGTGATATATATATATTATTTCTAAGTCATATTCATGAAGTAATATAATTTTAAAATTTGTGTAAAATAATGTTTTTTTCTTTCCCAATAAAAAACATTTTGGAGGGAAACAAAACGATTGAGAGGATAAATAGACCACAAATGATGAACAAAATTTGAAAGCTTAGAACATAAACAAAGAAGATAATATACATATATATATGTGTATTAAAGAAATTGGAAACTACCGAGGTACTTCACTTTTTGTCAAGGTAACTCACAAGATATTAAATCCTAGCTAGTTAGGTGAGGGATTTGGCCCTTAAAATTTGTTAATATGAACCTATAAAGGACTTCCGTTTCGATCCACCATTTTTTAAAGAATTTTGTATGTTTTTTATTGGATAATTGTAGTGGGTGACAAATTGGACCAAATTAATAGTAAATATAACACAATGTAAAAAAAAAAAATGCAAATATAGCAAAATCTATCAGAGTATATTACTGTTAAACACTGGTTAATTAGAATTTATTTGATAGACTTTGATTATCAGAGTTTATTAGCGATAGACTCTGATTAATCATAACCTATTAGTCTACTGATAGACTCCAATTATTCAGAGTCTATCAGTGTCTATCGCTGATAAACTCTGGTTAATCAAAATCTATTCGTGACTATCATTGATAGACTTTGATTAATCAAAGTCTATCAATGATATTCACTGATAGATTTTAATTAATCGAAATATATCAGCGATAAACACTAATATACTTTGAATAATCAGAGTCTATCAGTGATAGATACGGATAGAATCTGACAACAACTTTTTGGTCTTGTACAATTAATTTTGCTATATTTGCAATTAGTTTGCAACTGTGCTATATTTGCTATTAATTTTGTCCAATTTGCCATCCATGTAACTGCCCCTTTTTTATTTTTACCCTTCGATCTAAACCCGTTTAAGTGAGAGTATTTTAATCTTTTTGTCTATAGTGATGATTTTGGAATCAAATTAGGGTTTCGTTTTCTAGCCACTGTCATGAAGGTTTAGTTGAGCCATAAAATTGACTATTTAAAATCCAAGTTAATTTCAATGTGAAGAGGTTGAATTTTGAACAAAATTTATAGCGTTTCTATATTCAAGTGTCATACGAAGCTTGTTCTCTTGCAATTCTTGTTATAGAGATGCATGATAGAGTAGTATTCAAGCAAGTATGATGAGTGTTAATGGGTCCCCTTGAAATTGAAAACAAATTGGGTTTAGAAGTTTTAAGGCCCATTCGAAATGACTTTTCTAAATACTTAAAAAGTGTTTTAAGGTGAAAAAAGTTATTCCAAAATAGGTGACCTAGTGTTTGATAATTAGGGATTGATGTAATAACTAAGGGCCCGTTTGGTACAAGGTTTTTGAAGATGGGAATGGGCAAGGGTTTCTAATACCCTTGTTTGTTTCAAGATTTCTATGGTGGGCCCAGGAAATAACGCATTCCCAGGCATCATTTATACCCATAAGCAAGGGTTTTCTATGCCCTTCCAAAAGTATGGGTTTTCTCTTTTCCCATCTCTTCTTTCTTATTTTTATATGCAATTTTATTTTGAATATAGTTAATTAATTAACTAACGGATACTAAATTAAAAATAATATAATAAATTATTTAATTAGATTAAATAATAATTTGTCAAGAATTTCAATTTTTTTTAAACAAATACTTTTTTTTTTAAGACTTTTAAACAAATACTTTTTTTTTAAGACTTTTAAACAAATACTTAGTCCAAGTTTATTAGAGGGATGTAATTACATATTTACTAAAATTATAATTAATTAGTTAATATTATCAAATATATATTTAATTCTTGAATTAAAATCATTTAAATGAATTTTATTTTCAATAATTATAATTAATTACTTATCGAATATTTATAATCAATTAATTAATTTTTTGGATTTCCTTATAATAAATAAATAATCATATTATTATTAAATATTTATCTAATTAATTTTTATGGATACAATATATTAAATTATTGTAGTTAAAGATATTTATTAAAAATTAATTAAATAATTTTAATTTTTTAAATTAACATAGTTTATCCCATTAAAATTATTTCATGATCGTTATTTCATTAATTTTTATTAATATAGTTTGAATTAATTTTGATTATTTTATTGATTAATTTATTAAAATTACATAAAGTTTACCTGATTAATTTTAAAAAAGAAATACAGACATAATTTGTTCTCATAAAATCCTGATAACATTCTCATGCACAACCAAACACAGTTATCTTTGATTCCCAGCAATCTTATTCCCAGGCATAGTATTCTCAGGCATCATGTATTCCCAGACATCTATAAAACCTTAAACCAAACGGGCCCTAAAAAGTTACTAATTACAATTCACTAAAGGTTTTAATATTATTTGTTCTCAACAAAGTAATTTAAACTTGAGTCAATAATTATGAACTCTATATTTTTGTCTGAAATAAAATTAAAATGTTCGAGAAAAATTAACTTCATGATATGTCCCCCCAAAAACAAAAAACCCTTTTTATTATAAAATACGAATAATCGATTTATTGTTTTTATAAAGAATTTTGGTTTATTTAACCAATTATGAAAGAAAGGAGAAAAGAAAAATCAAAAGTTATCTACAAATTTAGCATGATATATGAAATTTCAGCCTTTTAACTTTCCAATCATCTAATCAGTGGCATATCCATAACTTATTACGTCCGGGCACAAGTTCATATTAAGTTAAATTACAAGTTTAGTCATTAAACTTTTTGATTTGTGTCTATGGTCTCTAAACTTTAAAATTTGTCTGATAAGTCGGTGAATTTACAAATTTGTGTCTATTAGATCTTTCAATTTTGTATCCAATTAGTCATTAACTCATTCCAGTTTTTAAGTTTATTATTAACTTAAAAAAAAAAAAAAAAAATAGACTCTATTAACTCTCCCACTATAAATTTTGGAAACATTTTTACCTCATGTCTTTTATTATCACATGAAAATTATTGTTATTATTTAATCGATCTTTTTCTTTTAGTTCAACATTTGGGATGAAAGGATTTGAATCTTTGACCTCTTGGTCTAAGATACATGTCAATTACCGCAGAGATATACTCGTTTTGACTACTATTTAACCAATCTTGAAAAAATTAACTTGCAACTAATAACAATGACTTATTTTAAGATTTATTGAAATTGTATGGATAAATTTGTACATATGAAAGAATAAAAATTAAAATAGAATGAATCCTAATAACTAGTGAGAACCAAAATAATATTTTTAACTAATAAAGTATTATTGAGGAAAAGGAAATGGAGAGAACAAAAAAAAAAAAAAAAAAACAGAAGGCCTGTTTCAAGCCAAAAACAAAAAGAGCCGGGGTCGGAAAGTAGAATTCGCCAAAACTTGGGGGCAATTTACTAATTTCAAAATTTTCAGGGAGCCCGACCTAAAATCGTCGGATATATAAGCCATTCCGTAGTACCCGAAAATCCAAAATATCTGAACCTTGAAGAGAGAAACCCGTCGGGCTGCTAGGGTTTTCCGGTTCCTGCATCGTCGTCTCCGATCTATTCGTATGTCTTCTCGAATTCGTTTTCTTATGGATTTTCATGCTTGCTTCAAGTAATATTTCATCTTGAAATATCTTTTCATCAAGCCTCCGGTTGTTTTCCGGATATCGGATTGTTAACCCTAGGGCCAATGCTCGATTTTCTGTGATCGAATTCGAGGAGGAATCTTTGTTTGAATGGGTTATTCGGAAAAGTTCTGTTTGTTTTGTATATTTTTAAGAGTATAATATGCGAATTATTGTATTGTCCTTGTCCTGTAATGGACGACGTGATGTTACTGTTATTGCGTTGCTCTTTCGTAACTTGTTTGATTCTTCGGGTGATTAACAGGTTACTTGAAAAAATATGTCTCGTGTGTACGTTGGGAATTTGGATCCAAGGGTTTCTGAGCGCGAGCTTGAAGATGAATTTCGTGTTTTTGGAGTTATTCGAAGGTGTGGTATATTGTTTTGTTTTTCTTTGTACAATCTGCTTCTGTTGGATTCTTAACCGGATTGCTAACTCCTTAAACCTGTTAAATACCATCTGCCAAACAAGATGGCATTTAACATTATAGCCTAGATACATAGCTATGTGTGGCCAATTTAAACACTTTACTCTTGGTATAAATTCTCACCTGCCACTCTACTTAGTTTGGCGCACTATTAATATTATACTTTACCTAGAATTCCCGACATTAAGTCTCAAGTTTACTTATTTATCTTATTACTACCAACTTTTTGAACGTTGCCGTGCATTCATATGCAATTAGATTATAATTTTTTATACTTAATATTGCCTTAGAAGTTCAACTTACATTCGGATGTAAATGCCAAATAGGTGTCATGTTATTTTGTGTATCTGGTGGACTTCATAGTATACTGCTGGGAATTGAAAAAGTTCCTGTGCAGGGGGCTGGAACTTAGCTTCACGTTAAAGGGGCAAGAGCCTTGATGTGTTGAGAGATGATGACACCATCGTCCGATAGGAATGTACCTAAGGCGTAATTAGGAATATTGGTAAGGGTATATTAGCAGTTAGGGAGTTGGTTAGAGCATGGAGTTATAAATAGAGGGAGTGGGAAATGGGAAGGAAGGGAATTGAGTCAGTGAGTTACTATTGGGTGTTCTCAAGAGAGGGAGGGTCCAAGTACCTCGAATACTTGTGTTTATCGTGTAGTCCTTTAATTATACATTGTGGTTCTATTCCGGTTCTTATCATAATTGTATAATGCAATGCTCATAATATTCATGGATTGGGTAGTCAGCTCGATTTAAGACATGGACTTCCATTGTTTCAAGGTTTCACTGGGATGGGATCTCTTTCATCATATCTCTGTCTTGGTGGTGGCACTTAAGAATAGAATTAATAATCTTAGACCCTGTTGACCATTTGGTTTTTTTGAAAATTAAGCTTAAGCACTACTTTCACCTATGAGTTTCTTTGTTTTGTTATCTACTTTTTATAAACGCTTTCAAAATCTAAGCTAAGTTTTGAAAACTTGTAAAATCAGTGTTCGGTTTTGGAATTTGGCTAAGAATTCTAATCTTTCCATAAGAAAGATGAAAACAATCGGATAGAAAATATAAGAAAATAAGCAACATTTTCCTAGAAACCAGAAAGCAAATGATTATCAAATGGGGTCTTAGCGTATTTAAATTTTGACTGAGTGGCAATGGATCATAATCTCATGGGGCTAGGGTTATCTATGTGGATCTTTGATTTCTCCATTTTACTGGACCAAATATTATAAGGATGATCATTAAGTATCAAGCCCTTCATAGGGGAAAAGGAAAGCCCACTTTCTGGGTGTTAGGTTGAATTATACATATTTTATTTATTTCAATCATTTGGTTATTCAATTTTCAAATGTTGTGTTTCAGTGTTTGGGTTGCACGAAGACCCCCGGGTTATGCCTTTATAGATTTTGATGACCCCAGAGATGCACGAGATGCAATCCATGAATTAGATGGTATGTGTGGGCTTCTATGCTTTTTGTATTGTTATTTTATTGGTTTATGGCGTTGTATTAGGATGTAATTTTCATTGTTTTAGTTATTGGTGCATTGTTTCATACATGTCTTAACAATGATATTAAATAACGTTTTACACAGAACTCAGTAACTAATTTTTTTATGTGCCTCTTGAATAAATGAACTAAGTTCATAAAGCCTTTTCACCTTCACATAAGCCATCTTGTCCACCATTATCTTTTATTCATTGATGTGATTTTATATGCAGCAGTTTTATGTCTTTAACATTTTATTCAAAAAATTTAGGCATCCCCTTTAATTTTGTATATACACTTGGCTGAATCTCCTTGATTTTGTTGATCTTTATATTCTTCAGTCTATTGTATATAAGCAAGTTTCCATTTTGTGACATGTTGATGATTTTTTTGCTTTTCCTTATTCATATTTGTGTTTGAACTTGTCTAGCAATGGCTTGCTCATATTCTCTTGTTGAATGATAGTTCATATCAACCAAACTATTTTAGTTCAACGTGATTTCCATGCTTTCGCTGATTAATGGCTGATATTATTCAAGTTCTTTGTAGATGCATTTCCATTAAACTTTTGTCATGTTTTAGTATTTATGGTATGTGGCGATTCATTCATAATTTACATTTTAAATTCTGAATCAGGGAAGAATGGCTGGAGAGTTGAGCTTTCTCACAATTCTAGAGGTGGTGGAGGTGGCCGCGGAGGAGGTCGTGGTCGTTCTGGTGGATCTGATCTGAAATGCTATGAGTGTGGTGAGCCTGGGCATTTTGCTCGTGAATGCCGGTTACGTGGTGGTGGTGGTGGTGGTGGCGGTGGTGGTGCAGGAAGAAGACGTAGCCGTAGTCCTCGATACCGTCGAAGTCCAAGTTATGGTCGCAGGTATACGAGCATTGAGTCTGAATCTTGCAGTATTTGCTTTCAGAACTTCTCACATTTGTTTTTATTCCCACTTGTTTGCATTTGGATTTTGTGAACAGTTCCCTCTGGTATTATGTATGCTCTGGGGTTTTTGACGTCATTAAGTTTCGTTTCAGGAGTTACAGTCCCCGTGGAAGATCTCCAAGACGCCGCAGTTTGTCACCTCGTGGGCGTAGCTATAGCAGATCCCCTCCATACCGTGGTAGAGAGGAGCTTCCTTATGCCAACGGGTGAGGCTCTTTGATATATTTTTTTATTTGGTAGATTCAATTCTTTCTTCCATGAATGTGTCTTTTGCCTAGTCTGCTTGCTATAGCCTATAGCTATAGCAAAAGCTGTTCTCCTAGTTAAGTTATTTTTTGTCCTCATCATGGTCTTTCATTTCTGTAATATCTTGGATGTATGTATTTTGGTGTGGGTTCTTACTAAATATTGTAGAATTTGTTTCCCATACTGTATTGTGGGTTATTCTTTTTCTTTGGTTGCCCTTATCGGTGGTAGATGTTATAAGTTAGATTTTCTTTGCTACCTACCCCTTGTGCATGGAATTTGCAATGAGTCTGAGTCTGCTTGTGTTTTCCAGACATACTCTCACTTCCAATCATTATAATTATATTCAATGTTCAATTGTGTTCACTGTTTCATATTTTGGCAGAAATGGCGTAAAGGACCGACGTAGAAGCAGGAGCTGAGGACCAGACTTCTCAACCTGCCTTTAGTTAAACACAGGATGTTTAGAGGAATACTCCGATTCTATGTGTTTGTAGTGCTTGGACATCATAAGGGACCTTTTTAAAATCGGGCGACGCCCTCAGCCTCCTTTTGAGTTTGGATAAGTCCTTTCTATCTTCAATTTGAATTGTTTTTCTTTTATGCCTTCAGTATAGTTTTAGGAATCTATATACTAGAATATCATCAGTTCATATTTATTTTGATAATGTTATTAAGCAAATGTCTTGAAGGGCACTGCTAAAGATGTATGTTTTTTTTTCCTTGTTGAGGTGTCGTCTCGTTCTGCTTCACTGCTTTTCTGCTTCTAGTCGTCTGCTTCTGCTTCACTGCTTTTCTGCTTCTGCCCTATCCTGGGATTTCGTTCTACACTGCTCCGCTCTGGGATCTTCAATTTGAAAGGTTGTAGGTCCCAGCCGGCTACAACTGTAGATGCTACTATTTGATTGAATCTCTGCGGTTATGTTGCTCGCTCTCATAATGTTTATGGGATTCCTTTTTAATTAACTTGAGGATTGAGGAACGGCATCAAATGCTTCTGGACAGGTACATGAAACTGTTCTACAGAAGTAGTTTGGGTGGGGATTCTTACAGAAAATCAGATTTTTTTAGGCATTCTTCAAAATATATTTTCTGCATAGCATTCTTCTCTTCATGACATTTATATCATATTAGGTGGATGCTTTTCCATACCATTTATTACCATTTTATCTGTTTCTCCCTTGTTATTTTTGGTTACATCATTTGAATTTAGTGAGTTCACTTGCTTATATGATCGATTGGTTTCGGCCATTTGCATCTACTCAAGTATGGTTCTGTTAAGTGAGGGTGATTAAATCCTAGGAGTCGGTCAGTATTTTGTGAACGGGGATTTCTTTGATTTTTTTTTCTTTCTTTTATACATGTTAATTTTTTCTCCCTTGATTGCGATTACTTGTATGGTGGTGTCGATTGCTATGCTGTGCTCTACTTTGATTGGCGATGTCTTTAAGTGAATTGCCTCAAGATGAGCAACTTCTTCCCAACTGAGTGCTAGTGGGAGTTCCCTTCGGCCCCCGAAAGTGGTATTTTCCTGCGGTGGTGAATACCATATCGACTACCCCTTTCCATCAGTTTTTAGATTATCGCGCTCGTGTTCAAGTTGTGTTCTGCACCTCAAGCAAAGACTATTTGGGTCGATTCCCATCTGCTTGAAAGTAACTCTTCTTTCAAAGAGAAACATAAGTAACTTTGGGTTTGCATCTGAAGTCGCTCCCGCCAAATTCCCTTCCATCTTAGTAAGCGGCTGCTAGGTCTTTCTGCAACATAATTATGCACGGTCTATGTAATTAAGATTTGTAATTTGCTCTACTTTTTTCATTTCCAAAGATTTTTCCTTTTTGCCAGACTGGATGAAACTGTAGGTTTGTTTAGATTATTTGAATAGCCATAGCTGGACGATGGTAAACATGACGTTGGCTACTGAGTTTTCCTTCTAATTGTGGATTCCATTAAACGTATTTTTTTTATAATTTGGACTTATGGAATTCAAGGGCTTAGGGGGGATTGTGTTTGATGATGCATGTTGTGTGCTACACGTAAAATGGTGGGAACGCATCTTATGAATAATGATTTTTATGTTTTACAATGTAGGATTTTTTTCTTAATCGTACCAAAAGCTCGTTTTGGTTAATTTCTTTTCGTCTAATCAAGGGTTTAGGTTATTTTTAAGAAATTATTTGCCCAATAACTTTTAACTTGTTTCTTTTTTAGTTGAGACTTTTTTTTGTTGCACAATGTGGAGTTGGGAGTCAGTCGAAGCAACATGTCTTCTGCTATTGAACTATGTTTAGGTTGGCGTTTATTAGACTTGTAAGAGAATTGTGTTGTGAAGAAGGCTAGCGTAAAGGTGGTTAACCATTCCATGGATGTCAATTAAGTCTACTATTTTTTAAGGATAAGGCAGCTACCAATTGACCCAAAAGAAGGCTATTGAAGATCATAAAATAGGGTTTCTAGTTTGGAAATTTGATTACAAATTTGTTTTATATTTTTTTAAACAATGCACATAGTATATATGGTATATTTATTTTAAAATAATTTTTAAGGTTTTTTTTTTTTTATAGCATAAGGTTGAGAGTATTCGAACTACAAACCTCAATGTCATTAGTATTAGTATTCATGTTCACGATAATTTTTAAGATAATGAATATGAGAAAACCAGATTTTATTTTTGGGTCCCTCTTAGATTATTGTTTCTGCCTCAAAACATGGTCCCATCGTTGCATGTTCAAAGAGTAAATTAAAAATTTTGGAATCAAATCATCCCTCAATTATCAAAGAGTGAAGGAGAAAAAAGAAATTAAATGTGACAATTAGGAGAGGAGCCTGTTCCCCTTCAATGTAAATTATGGTACGGAGTTGGTTGGGTGTCAGTTTGTGAATACAACTTGTCTTATAATTAAGTTGTTTGACAGTTGGAATTTTGCCTATAAACGCATGTTTCATAATTGTATTATACAATTCAAACACAAAATCTTTCCTTTAATTAAACAAAGATTTAGTTGTTAAAATTTTCTTCAAGTAAAAGTAAATTATACATACATTTAATCTCTCAATCTGTAAATCTGGAAGCTGGCTTTGTTTAATTTCTCACAAACATTGTGCCAAACACTACCTTTTCTGTCTTAGACGTTTCGTTTTTATTCCAATTAATTAAAAGATATTCAGTTTTAAATATTGAGAAGAAACCACCTTTTGGGATGTTCTGAATTTGATAACAACTTGAGGTTGCTTACAAGAATATGACTTAACGGGTATAAAGTTTGAATTCTAACCAAGAGGTAAGAGGTTCAATCCCCTACGGCCCTACCCGTACATTTTGTCAAAAAAAAAAAGAAAAAAAAAAGAAAAAAGAAAAAAAAAGAGGCAATCCGTTCCCACTAAAAGAGTGAGGACCGTTTAAATATTTTCTAAACATATATAAATTTCATCTTCGTCGCTTCATTTCCAGATTTGTTTTATTTGAGTCTTTAAACTTTAATAATAAATGGAAAAAAAAACTTCTATAATTGGAACTCAAACAAATAGATAAATTAAGTAATTAAAAAAAAATCAAAACCCAATTTACTTATTTTACAACTTATTTGCCAACAAGAGCATAGCTCAACTGACACTTGTACTGATGACCACAAGGTCTGTAGTTCGAATCCCCACTCCATATATTGTCAAAATAAAAATATATTTGACAACTTATTTATGAACTCACTAGCTAAGAGGATTTTCATAAGAACATTTTCTAGTGATGCAGTAGTATTCCTTGCATCGATCTTAAATGATACTAACGTGAATGACAATTAATAAGAGTAATATCTATATTCATGTAGTACTAAAATTGTCTACATTTATCTCAACAATATATACACATTAATTCTAGGAATTAAAATAGTTGAAATTTTAGAATTAAATTCCTTGTTTCAAAGTAAAAAGAACAAGATGGTTTTAAATTTCCGTCGACATTTCCATCAACATTGTCACATGTCTATGGATTCAACATTGACACGAAGAATGAATCGACATTTCCAATACATCATTAAAAAATCAACAAAATATCACACTATTACAAAGAAATTTAAAATTATTCAAAAATGATAAACTGTTTATTTATTAATTTAAATATTTTGTTATTTATAATTTTTTCAAAAACATCCATGGACCTCAATAAAATGTTATTTTTAAAAACATTTTCATAAAATTATTTAATAAACTGACTGTGTTGTGATTTGTGAAAGGAAAGGCGGATTCGAAGCTGACGTAATTAACAGAAAGAGTGGAAAAACGAAGAAAGAAAAAACCTTACTTCCCGCCTGCAACTGGGTCCCATTCAAGCTTCTTCCTTCAACTGAAATCCTGAATTCCAAGAGAGATCACCTTCAAAAGAAAAAAATTTTAAAAATTGTGAACAAATTTCTAGCTGGCAATCAAAGGAATTCAAATTCAATCCAAATAATGGGAATCCAAATTCCTGTCAATTCACTGTTCATCATCATCCTATCTAATCAACGAGCTGCCATTTCCAATTCTTCCATAATCTTTATGCTCAACACGTTATTCAGAGCTCTGTTAGTCTCATCAAATCAAACCCAAGAAATTTTGGAGTCAGTGAAGTGAATATTTAATTTCAATTCCATGATAAAATAACCCCAAATCTGAGCTGTGGGTTCTTCCATTTGAACTCATAGTTTTTAGCGTTTTTTCTTCTGCCAGCTCTTTTAGTGGGAAGTCAACCGCAAAAGACAATCCCCCATCATTATTTCTCCTCCATTTGGGCGCGTCCATTGCGGGATCCTTTCTCTTTTCTCTCAAAAATGCTTTTCCCAATGTGAATCTTTCCGTTATTTGCTATTGTGCAGTGGCAAAACATTTCTTTTCTTTCTCACTCGCTTTGCTTCTTCTTCAAGATTTCAATCTTCTCCAAGTTCTAGAGAAATTTGTTGCTCGTTTTTGAGATGCTGAAAGCCTGAAATCGAGCCGTTCCCTTAATGTAATCGGTTCTCGTTTAGTTCAACAGCCATGGTTGAATCGGGCATTTGACTGAACGAACAAAACAAGCATGGAGTTGAAGAAAGGGAAGTTCGTGAGGTGATTTTTCTCTACAGATTCTTCGATTTCTCTCGTTTTTCTTCGTTTGTTCTTCTTTTCGTTTGATGGGTTTTCGTTTCTTTAGGTTTTACTCCAATGAGAAGCAGAATCTCGAGCTTCCATGGGAGAAAACCGATGCTAAGAGGCGCATTGAGTTTCCATTACCAGTTTTCAAAATGGGTACTGCTCCATTATCGAAATTAGACATTGGGGTTGGGGATAAAAGTAAAATTAGCTCAGATTTAGGGAGGTCGAAGATTTTTGTGGAGAATAATGGGGCACAACAGACGAGGATTCTTAACCCTGAAAGTGAAACGATTCTGAGATGGAACAGAGTTTTTCTCTTCTCTTGTTTGACAGCTCTTTTCGTTGACCCTCTTTTCTTCTACCTTCCTTCTGTGATTCACCATGGCAGGTCTTCTTGTATGACTACTGATTTCAATTTAGGAATTGTTGTGACTGTTTTTCGCACTTTTGCCGATGTGTTCTATCTGTTGCATATGGTTTTGAAGTTCCGGATGGCTTATGTTTCACCCACTTCAAGAGTTTTTGGCAAAGGTGAACTAGTCACTGATCCAAAAAAGATTGCTAAACGTTACTTGAAGTCTGATTTCTTTATAGATCTCATTGCTTCTCTGCCTCTTCCTCAGGTATTTCACACTTTTGTTTGGTTTGTGTTCATTCGATCTTTCGTGTTTGAAACTCAGCTTTAAAGCTTAGGTCCCGTTTGATAACGATTTAGGCTGGTTAGCTCTTAATGTTTTTGCGATGGTTTTCACCTTTGAAACACAAAAACTACTTGAATTCTGAAAATACTCTTAGAAAGATGATGAAAGAAGATAAAACAAAGAAAGTCATGAGTTGAAGTAATGTTTATAAGGTTGGTTTTAGAAAAGGGTGGGCCTTTGTGAGTTTGTGTCTAGTTTTCTGTGAATTGTATTGAAAATCACATGTTTGAGACTTTGTTATCAATCAATTTTGAACTACTGTTTCAGTCTGTCCCAATATGATTGGCTTTGAGATTTGGAGTTTCTTTCATGTAGGCCCAGATTTGTGTTTGAGCTGTACTGCAGCTGTTTCATCAGAAGCAATATTTTTTTTTCCATATTTTCTTTTAGTTCCTTAGCTTTCTTGTTTGTGTCCAATAGGTTTTTGAACATTAAAGCTAATAGATCCATGAACTTTCAATGTTGTGTTTAATGAGATCCTGAACTTTTAATTTCGTGTCTAGTAGGTCATTGAATTTCAATTTGTGTCTATGTCATGGAATTTCAATTTTATGTCTAGTAAGTCATTGATCTATTCAACATTTTTAAAATTCATAGATCTATTGTAATACAAAATTAAAAGTATAGGGTTTAGAGACAAATGTTTAAGGTTCGACAAAAATTAGGGACCTATTGGACACAAAATTGAAAGTTTAGGAAATTATTAAACATTTTTGAAAGTTTAGGGACTAAACTTGTAATCTAACCTTTTTATATCCAAACTGAGGTCAAGGATCATGTTACCCCTTATTGATTCTTTTAAAACTTCTTTTGGCAGATTATGATATGGTTTATAATGCCAGCAATTAGAAGCTCTCATGCAGACCATACAAACAATACTTTGGTGTTAGTAGTCCTGCTTCAGTATATTCCAAGATTTTACCTGATCTTCCCATTGAGTTCCCACATTATCAAAACTACTGGTGTTGTCACAAAGACTGCTTGGGCAGGGGCTGCATATAACCTTGTATTGTATATGCTAGCTAGTCATGTATGTAACGAACCCGAGTGCCTTTCGTCTCGTTCCTCGTTTTTACATTCTAAATATACTTCAAAGGCAACCTGTTTGAAGTTTGTTTTGTTCACATAGATCTTAGGAGCAGCATGGTATTTACTGTCTGTGGAGCGCCATGCCATGTGCTGGAAGTTCACCTGCAGGAGAGAATTCAGTCCTATGAAATGCCTTCTTGACTATCTGGATTGTGGTACTTTAGATTATGTAGACCGCAGGATATGGGAAGTAAATACTACTGTGTTTAGCCAATGTTCTCCGGACGAAGATGTCGTTTTCAATTACGGGATATTTGCCGATGCGATCACGAAAAACGTCATCTCCTCCGGGTTCGTTCAGAAGTATTTCTACTGTCTATGGTGGGGATTACAGAACTTGAGGTATATATACTTGTGAGAAGTTGAGCACTTGTATTTTTGTCTTTGCTTCTCAGAATGCTTTCTCAACTTTAACATGTTTCATTTATAAATATTTCAGTTCCTATGGTCAGGGTTTGGAGACAACTACCTTCATAGGAGAGACTTTATTTGCTATCCTCATTGCTATAATGGGTTTGGTCCTGTTTGCGCATTTGATCGGAAATATGCAGGTATGTTCGAACTCATTTTGCAGTTATCGTCGTCCGACCCGCTGCATTCGACTTAGAGAATTCAGTGGCCTTTTGCCTCTTCTGTACTTTTCTCATAGTTGTTGCATAACATAGTCACAACAACAGTGCATTGGCACAGTTTTGGATGATTAACTAATACAGTGACACTCATCTTATGTTCAATGTGTAAGTTCATGGCCTTTCAATTGACCATGTCCTTCATTTGGGAAGGCAATTATTTGAAAATTGAAGATTATGTTTTCAATCAACATGTCAACATGGTTCTTATATTTTGTCTTACATTCATAAAGATTATGTTTTATGTTTGCTGTTTATCTAATTCCCCTCATAATTTATCATCATAAAATAATTTAACTTTTTCTTCAATCCCTCTCTCTGAAACTTGTGTTATAGTGCAGACCTATTTGCAATCCATCACTGTGAGACTGGAGGAGTGGAGGGTCAAGCGTCGAGACACTGAGGAATGGATGAAACATCGACAGCTCCCTCAAGATTTACAAGAACGTGTGAGGAGATTTGTTCAATATAAGTGGCTTGCAACACGAGGAGTCGACGAAGAGTCGATCTTACAAGGTCTTCCAACAGATCTTCGTCGAGATATTCAGCGTCATCTATGCCTCGACCTTGTTCGACGTGTAAGTTCTACCTCTCATCTTGAAAATGTATTCTCTTCTGTTTTACATGCACATCACACACATGAACGTGACATATGCTTGATCGATGAACAAAATTTTACCTTGTATAAAACCTTTGTTCTTGATTTCTGATGTTTGAAGAAACTTTTCTTTTTCAATGAACTGAGAAAATTAAAATGCAACTCTTCCTATTGCAACTTTCTCATCAACTATCTGGAAGTTTTTGAATTGAACTCTTATTTTTCAAAATTGCAGGTTCCTTTTTTCGCTCAGATGGATGATCAACTACTTGACGCGATCTGCGAGCGATTGGCGTCGTCCTTATGTACACAAGGTACTTACATTGTTCGTGAGGGAGATCCTGTTACCGAGATGCTCTTTATCATCCGAGGGATGCTTGAGAGTTCAACAACAGATGGAGGACGGTCGGGTTTCTTCAATTCGATAACCTTAAGACCGGGAGATTTTTGTGGGGAAGAGCTTCTCGCTTGGGCATTGCTTCCAAAATCTTCAATCAGCTTGCCATCTTCTACTAGAACAGTTAGAGCAATCACTGAAGTCGAAGCCTTTGCTCTGCGAGCAGAGGATCTCAAATTCGTCGCTAATCAGTTTCGACGTCTCCATAGCAAGAAGCTTCAACACACCTTCCGGTTTTACTCTTATCATTGGAGAACCTGGGCAGCTTGCTTCATTCAAGCAGCATGGCGTCGCTTCAAAAGGAGAATCATAGCAAAGTCGCTCAGTATGCAGGAGTCTTTCTCACTGACTCCTGAGAAGCCAGCGGCTGAAGAAGCCGAACAAGAAGAGGAAGAACATAACACTCCGCGCTCCAATTACTCTCAAGCAAAACAAAACCTTGGTGTCACGATATTGGCTTCAAGGTTTGCTGCAAACACACGTCGAGGAGCACAGAAGCTTAAGGATGTCAACTTATCGAAGCTTCGAAAGCCTGATGAGCCAGACTTTTCAGAAGAACCAGATGATTAACTTGTTGAAAACCCCATTCAAGACGAGCCATCTTTGAACTGAAAGCTCAAGCTGTACCATAATAAGAAATTCACTTGTATATTATTATTACCTTTCATTCATTCATTTCTAACTTTGTATTTTGATATTGGAACTCAAGCCATTACTACAGGTCTTCATCTGCCTTTTTCAAACAATTTTCACTGTAATCACTGCACTTCCAGTTCTAGTTGACAGAGCACCAGGATTAGACTAAAGAAACCAAACCAAGACCAAACCAAGACCATGCTTGTTTGATAGAAAATATCATGACATTCTTCGAAATAAGATAAGAACTAAAGGGGGCGTTTCATCGAAAACTCGATCAAATCTAAATCAAATAGGGGCAATATATTTCGTTGATACCAATTCATTACCTCATGAAAGCTGTCATGGATACAAGTGAAACGGTCGAGGAACATTCTTTTAACTAGTCGAGAATGCTTTTAGGATATTGAAACGATACTCTAAAACAGTTTCCCCAGATAGCATTTGGCTTTCGACGTCTTAGAAAGAGAATAATCTTAGACAAAGATAATCTTAAGAAGTTAAAACCTGGTCCTCCACTGGAAACCTAAACTTTAGCATGAAAATCCAGTTTATGTCCAACTTGGCCAACTTGAAAACGTGCAAGAGACGTGGGTCATGACTCAAGTTTGTCAAATCATAGTTTTTCACAGATAGAGATGAAGAAGCTAAAGACAAAGCTTTAAATAAAAAAGGGCCATACATGACTCATGACCAGTCAAGAAAATAATGGGCAAATTTGTCATTAATCATGCCACCAACCAGTGGCAATAGCAGTAGCAAGCACTATCCACAACAACACAATAAAAATAAAAATAAATAAATAAAAAGAAACAAAAAGGAGAAGAAAAAAGAATCAGCATATGCCCACACCAGATCCTGGCCCCCCCAAATATTTCTTTAGCCCTCTAATAAGAGGATTGAAAAGGTATCTGAACCAACAATCTAAGCCACCCAAAACATTCAACCTTCTTCTAATCAGCTTAGCCTGCCGACACTAGCTTTCTACTTTGCAGCACAAGTAAATAGCAGAAGATTAAAAAAAACAAAGGCAATCATTGAAGTGTGGAGGAAAATATGATATATATTAGATTGGATAAAACAGTACATTTACAGAGAAGTTGATGTCTTACATGTTCTGAAAACCAGAAAGCTACAACAAAGGCAGCTTGATTCAAACTGATCGTTTGGTTCGGTTCCTGTGCACGACGGGGTCTTGGAAATGCCAAAACTACACCCAAGAAAGAATTAATGGAGGCTGTGGGATAATAAAGGAGAACTTATTTGCATAACAAACACTAAACTGCTGAAGAAGCTTATGAATGATTACAATCACAGATGCTGTATGAGAGTATATAAGGGAAGAATGAAGGTGGTGACTGGTGAGTAAGATGAAGGGTGATCCAAAAGAGGATGTTCTTTAGAAGACTTCAATATCGACTGTTTTATTGAACTTGAGGTCGGGTTCAGCATCGTTGATTACTGAGGATTAAATTCCCTCCGTGGGATAAATTATACTGCACAAACAGAACTTTGCTGCTACAGCACAAGAAAATGTTTATCCACCTTGATCTTGGATTCATTTGTGTGTAGTTAGCTCATTTGCTCTCCAATTAGATCAAGGCCTACAAGGAGGAAGGTCACACCTTGGAACATCAAGAAGTAGAAATGGACTCCTTGTGCAGCCAAGAGACTCCTGAGTGAAGCCAAAAGTAAAAGAAATGCGAGCGCCAGCTCTTTCCGATATATCTTGTTAACTTTTTTGACAGGTGCAGTGACGATTTCTTTGCGTTCCTTTAAGTGGCTCAACTCAGAGAGCTCACTCTCGGAAGCGCCTCTATAGATCTGAGCTTGATTCATTATCTTAGAGTCTCTTTCAGCAGCAGCAAGTAAGTCGGATTCGGAGGACCTGCCAGCCTTTTTAGTCACAATCCATTCATAAGAGCTTCCCAACTGGAATAAGCCAGATACCATGGCATTGAATTTGGTGACGGACATAGTGTTTTCAAAAAGAAGGTAGGGGACGATAAAAGGAAAAGATTTTGGGGATGGAAGAATGTTGAGTAATGACATGAAGACGGGCACATAGCAGATTACCCATACAGGAAGCTCGGCTTCTGGTACGAACATGGTTAGAGGAAGAATTATACAGAACAACGTGAAGGAATAAAATGGAAGGATAAGCTTCCTTAATAGAAAGAACAGCAGTATCAAATTTGCCTTTTTCCATGCTGATATCTGCATTATAAAAAGATTTGAGGCATCATCTCTTCTGTGTAATGCAAAGGTGAGGCAGCTAATAGTTAGTTAAAACAATAGAACCCGAACAAAATACCGTACCTTAGAACTTATGATTGCTGGAAGACACAACCTGAATAGTTGCATAGGACCAGAATGCCAACGATGTTGTTGCTTCCTATAAGCTTCATAGGACTCAGGAACTTCACAAAGGACCTGAATTTTACATTAGAAAAGTTCTGGAGAATTAGATTAAATGAAAACAAGCACATTCAACTGTATTAATACAGATTAACTTTTGATAATTGAAGTTATGTTCAAGTTGTTATCCAACAGGATGGATAATTAGACAAGTCAAGCTGACATTACAGTTTCTTCAAGCTAATGAAGTGACAGATTCAATTATGAATTACCTTAACGTCGTTTAGAAATACAAATTTCCAGCCGTTAAGATGGGCTCTCACAGCTATGTCCATATCCTCTACTGTTGTTCTTTCAAGCCATCCTCCGGACTCCTCAAGGGCTTTAATTCTCCAAACACCAGCAGTGCCATTGAAACCGAAGAAATTAAGGAACACCCCATTAACCTGCTGTTCTACCTCAAAGTGGAAACACAAGTTAATGTTTTGAAGACGTGTCAACAAGTTTTCGTCCTTGTTAACGAAAGACCATCTGGCCTGAACCAAACCTAGCTCCGGGTTATCCTGCAAGAAAACGTAAGGGACAGGAAGATTAAAAAAAATTTACAAAGACCCAGAACAGGGGAAAAGAATTTCTGTTTTTGGTTGTTCCACCTTGAAATGGGGGACTGTCAGTTTAAGAAAATCTGGATTTGGTTGAAAGTCAGCGTCAAAAATTGCTACAAACTCATAGTCTCTAACATAATCACAACTCATTGCAGACTTGAGATTCCCAGCTTTATATCCTGTTCTTACTAATCGATGGCGATAGATTATGTTTACCCCCTTTTGGCTCCATTTAGCAACCTCTGCCTTAATTAGCAGTTGGATGCTCTCATCATCAGAATCATCAAGAACTTGAATTAGTAAATGGTCCCTTGGCCAATCGATCTGACAGACAGCCGAGATAGATTGCTCATAAACCTGCAGGAAATAGTTGTAAAACCAGTTAGATTTGGAATCTAACATAATCCTTTGAAACTACAACTACTAACTATTATGTTTACTCCAACATACAGATAAAAGTAATCAAAGCGACTTCAACATAATAGCAGCATGTATTTGTATTGTAATCTCACTTGTTTTTTATGCCCGTTTAATGCTAAGCTATTGAAATATCTATTATGCTCTCACATGCTATGTTTACTCCCCCTCTTTCCCATGATTATCAAAACTCTGAAAAGCTAAACAATTATGAAGTATCTATAACCCAGATTCGTCACATACTAAAATAGAGAAAAAGAGGGGAAACAGATCGAAAAGGGTATACCTCCCGCTCGTTGCACATGGGAATTTGAACAAGAACCATTGGATACTTGTACCCAGCTCCCTCCACATCATCCAACCTGAAGGGATCCCCTTCAATCTTTGGTTCAATTCTTTTGTACTTTATCCACAGGCAACCAAAACAAAGGATCATACGATCCACTGATTGGATAAGGAACAGAACAATGCAAAATTTAGAGAGTGTTTGAATGAGGGGAGCAATGTACTCTGCTCTAAAAGTTAACCAAGCAACATAGAGTGAATGAAGCAATCCTTGCAAATCAGAAGCCTGAGGAATGTGCAGATTGGGATTCTGAAAATAATGCCAGCCTTTGAAGTAGGCAAGTATCTCAAAAGCAAGAATCGCCATGGAAGTTACTAAGAAAACTCTAATAACTCCAAAGAGTAACTTCCCTCTCCCCAACTTTCCGCCTTCAATGGCGACTCCTTGCCTGTAGATCAGCCTCTTCTTGATCGTTCCCAACAATGCCCAGAGAACTGTAACAAGCCAAGTTATGCAACCGACAGCTCGATTGGCCTTAAGAAGAAGAACCCACGTGACTTGCTTGGCATTTTTGCCTCTACTTTTCTCCACCGGCCGGAATGCGGCGTCGGGACCGTCGATCTCGACGACGGAGAAGTTAGGTTTCTCCATCGTCACAACCACCGGAGTTCCCTTTTGAGTGTCTTTCTCTTTTCCCCACCAACTCAAAAACCCCAATCTCGGCGCCATTTCCAAACCACACTACAAAAACAAACAAATCCAAGACTCCAAGACGAAAAAGAAGGAAAAAAAAAAAAATCACAGCCGACGAAAAACCAAAAACCCCATTTCAAAAAAACAAAAACCCAACAAACCCCACAAAGAAAAACCCACAAAAAACTTCAATCGAAGATCATTCCATCACACAGAGAATCAAAATCAATGCAGCAGAGAAGAAGAGAGTGAGAGGCTCATTTGTAATCGATTGAGCGCTCTAAAACAAACCCAACACGGGGAAAAAACCACATTATGAGGAAAGGTATCAGCAGCTTCATGTGGGGTAATGGTCACGTAATGGAAAGAAGGCGAGGCAGTGACCCTTTTTTTAACAGCTCCAGAATTCAGAAATCTGAGTGATAGAGGAAGGAAGCGTATTGCTTAGCTAAGCGAAACAGTGGAGAAGAGGAAGAAAATTGACCGAATGAAGACGAAATGTCGTCAAGAATTGACCCACTTCCACTTGGGTGGTTGAATTAGAAGGAAAGGAGTGGGAATAGGAATCATAATTGGATCGCTGAGAGTATAAGAAACAAAAGAGATTTCCAAGCGAGCTTCTTCTCTTCTCTTCTCTGATTTACAGAACGTGAAGAACCCAACTGTCAAAAAGCTCTTGCTTCGGTTGTTTATCCCAACGTCCAGATGGATTCGATCAGCGATTCAAATTTCTCTCTCTTCCGCCGCATAATTTAATTTACCATTAAAATTGATTTGAATTCCAACATAAACACAGTTAATTGCAAATATATATATATATATAAGATTCGAATCACTATAAAAGAAAGTTGTTTTTGAATAATTAAGGACATGTTTGGAAGTCTTTTTGAAATTGTTCATTTGTGCTAATAACATACATTTGATGTTGTGACTGGTTAAGGTATGCATTTTCAATTAGAATGTTACAAGTTTGAATCCCTAATCTCATGTGTTGTTGCGCATAGATTAATGAGCCAAGACATTAGATTCTCGACCAAGAGGTATCATTTGAATTTACACCTCACGTGTATATAAATTTTGTACTTTTTTTTTAAATAAATTTTGTACTTAATAAGTCATTTAACTTAAAAAGTGTCTATCAACATGAGCATAATTTCATGGTTAAAATGATTATTCATTTCCTTAAAGTCAGAGGTTCAAATATCTATGCTCACGTGAGTTATACTAAAAACACATCATTTGAAAAGTGTATAATAATCCTATTAAGATCTATTAAACACTTTTTATATTGGAAAGAACTTAGTTGTATACCGGTGTGTAAATGATCTCCCTACATACCACCATTAAGATCTTGATAACTAAGAGAGATAAAAAAAAAAAATCTCATTTTCTTCATTCCTCTTACTTTATTGTCAAGATTTTTTAATGGGGTATGTATACAGCCAAATTTTGTTCAAAAAACTTGGTTGTATATCAGTATGTAGGGATCTTCCTACATACCACCATTAAAATCTTGACAATTAGGAGAGATAGAAAAAAATTATAATTTTCTTCCTTCCTCTTTCTTATTTGTCAATATTTTAATGGGGTATGCGTACGAAAATCTCTACATAGTATGCAGCCAAATTTTGTTCTTTTATATTATACATAACCCTCCAAATTTAGGAATTGGATTTCTAATTAAATATCATTAATTTGTTCCATCGGTTGAGTCCACTCCAAGCAAATATAGTCGTGAGGATTGACCTTTTGATCTAGATTCCAAATCATCGAATGATCACTTCATAATTATATTGTTGTATTCTAAAAAAATGTATATTACCAATTGATTTTTGATCGAGACAATAAAAGAAAAAAAAAAAGTTAGAATAAACTTAAGTTTCAACTACTTTCAACTCTTGTAATTATTAATTATTTATTTAAATTTTATTATAATTCTTAAACTTTTAAAATATTTACAATCATTTAGTCATTACTATTATTTGTTCTATTTTTATCATTGTTATTATTTTTTTAGTAAATTTTTGACATTTAGATAATGTGACTATAAATATATTCTTGTTTTGACATTGGAATGTATTGAAGCCTAATAGGATGATGACAGAAACAAATATTGAGCGAGACAAATATAATAATATAAGTATAGTTTAGTTGGTTAAGATATATGCTAACAAAAAATGTTAGAGATTTGAATCGCGGTCTTACATGTTATTTATTTAGAAAAAAATTAAAATAATTATTGATAGAACAACCAAATCAAATTACTTAGGGCCCGTTTGATAACCATTCCGTTTTCTGTTTTCTGTTTTTGTTTTTCATTTTTTAAAAACATGGGTGTTTGATAACCATTTCTGTTTTTTGTTTTCTGTTTTTTAAAAACGTTTTTGAAATTATAAGTAAATTTCAAAAACAAAAAAAAAATAGTTTTTAAAAACAGATTTCTGTTTTTCAAAAACTCATTTTTCTTCTAATGCTTACTTTTCTCCTCTTTTACCTCTCTCTCTCTCCAACAAATTTATTTCTCTATTTTTTTCTCTCTCTAAAATTTTCTCTCTCAAAACTTTTTTTTTCTCTATAACTTGACTATTTCTAAAAACTTGTCAATACCTTTTCTCTCATCGATAAACATGTTCTAATTTTTCTTTTGGAAAAAGAAAGTCACCAAAAATTTTTATCGCTACAACTTTTCTTTATTTTTCTAATTTATCGTTAGTTCTTTAGCATATCTTTTACTCCTAACTTTACTATCTCTCTAAATTTTCTTTTTTTATTTAATTTTTTTAATCTAAAATTTATCGCTTTTACTCTAACTTGTTTTCTATCTTTTCTCTAACTAATATCTTTTCTCGAGTCTAACTAATATTCTTTCTCTAAACATTTTCTTTCATCTCTCTAAATTTTCTATGTTTAACTTTTCTCTCGTCTTTTCAAAAAAAAAAAAAATCTCTTGAAAACATTTATATTTGTGTCTCTAAATTTTTGTTTCAACGTCTTTACACATTTTTCTCTCTCTAAAATATCTTTTCATCTTTCTAATTTTTAAAAAACTGAAAACCAAAAACAGTTATCAAACAAGGTTGGTTTTCTGTTTTTAAAAAACAGAAAACAAAAAACAGTTATCAAACATACGTGGTTTTTGTTTTTAAAAAACAGGAAACCAAAAACCAAAAACCAAAAACAGAAAAACCAAAAACGAAAAACTGAAATGGTTATCAAACGGACCCTTATTTTCTACGAAGTTTGTATATATCTTCGTGAGTTATTTTTCTTTATATATTTTATTTTACATACTACAATAATTGATTTATAACGTTAGAGCCAAAGCGAGCTTAGCTCAACGGTAATTGGCATGTACCCTCGACCATGAGGTCAGAGGTTCGAATCCCCCACCCCCAAATGTTGATGTACTCAAAAAAAAAAAAAAAAAATTGATTTATAACGTTAGAGGTGGATGGTATATTGGTAATCAAGAGGGGCTTTTCAATGCTAATTATATAAGACCATGCTAGCTCATTTAATTATATGTTTAAAATAAAATATCGAACTTTTATATCTATGAAACTATATGGAGATCATGTTTTACAAAAATAAAAATGTCTCATAACCAACAAAAATAAAATTATAAGATAAACAACATTCAAGTAGTAAAAGTGTTTAAAAGGTCTTTGAACTTTAAAATTTTTTTAATAGACCCATAAACTTTAAAAATATCTAATAGGTCATTGAACTTTCAGTTTTGTATCTTGTAGGCATGTGAGTTTTAAAAAAAAATGTAAGACACGAACTTGAAAGTTTAGGGAACTTATTAGACATTAAAAAAAAATTTAAAGACATATCACATACTTTTACATTTTATCATAACTTTTACCTATTGTCATAACTTCTACAGTTTTATTGACGGTTTTGATAGATAAATGAAAGAGAATGTCGAAAACTGTCGAATATTTGTTGTAAAAAAAAAACTAAGCTATATATTTAATCAACGATATAATATAGGTATAAAGTTTATATATCCTAAACCAAAAGGTCAAGGTGAGAGGTTTAAATCATTTTCCCGCATGTTAAAAAAAAAAACTATATATTTAGTTGTTTCTAATTAAGATATAATACACGTCATCCATACGAATGAAATATATCATTTATTATTATTATTATTATTTATTTATTTATTAATGACGCCAGATTAAAGTAGCTTTGTTTTGTTTTGTAAACGAGATTAAAGTAGAATGTAAGTTGTAAGACCGTGTCTGTCGCATCCCTAAATGCTGAAAATGAAGATAAGGAAAGAATAATCATAGTTTAATTGGTGTTTAAAATGAGTAATTAATGATTGATAAAGTTAAAAATGGCCATGTGCTTAGCTGTCACGCATATTTGGAAGTTCTAAACAAAGTTTAATTTGCCAATTTATCATCAATTTTGTCAAACCAGTCTCTCACTTTCTACTGTTTTCTTTATTTTTATAGCACTGTCTTGTGATTCACAACAATCTTTTTCAAAACAAGGTTTAGTTCATGTAACTCAATTTGAATTTAATTAATTTTGACCTCGTTTGATAACTATTTTGTTTTTAGTTTTTGGTTTTTGAAAACTGTGTTTGTTTTCTCTCAATCTTCTTATAATATATTTTATTTTTGTTAAGAAGGTATTTGAGTTCCTGATCAAATTCCAAAAACAAAAACTACTTTTTTTTTTTTCTTTCAAAATTTGACTTAGTTTTGAAAATATGGGAAAGAAATATAGATAGCAAACAAAGAAACTCGTGGGTAAAAATAATGTTTAAAAACTTAATTTTCAAAAACCAAAAACAAAAAATGAAATGGTTATGAAATGAGACCTTTATTTTTTTGTTCTCATTTTTTTCCCCAGAATTAAAAGGATATTCATTGGACCTGAAAGCCATCCCTTGTTATGAGTTGGACTTTTATTTAGATTTTATTTTTTTTTCAATTTCTTTTATTTTATTTTAAAGGTTGATCCCACTCTAAATATTAAAAAGTGAAGATGTCTAAAATAAAAGGTTTTATTTGACTCAAATCTGTTATTGGTCATCTCATCACTAATTGGTCAAGAATAAAGTATGTGAGATGAAAATAAGTTTGGTTTATAATTTCAATCAATTACTAGAAATAGGGTGAATTATCATTGATATTATTGTTGGACTAAAATACCATTTTGATCTATGTAGTCAAATCTATCCATATACTTTCAAAATATCCAAATTTAATTATTGTACTTAAAAAATAAAACTTAAAACTAGTTTCGACTGCTAGTTTATGTTTAACTTTTTACCCAAAAAAAAAAAGTCCCAATAAATCTTGCTTTTAAGAATTTGGAAAACACGTCGTGGATTTGTTTGATGAAAATTATCAATATTATTTTATCAATTTAGATAAAAATTCATTTCAAGCTAACGATGATGACTAATTTTAAGATTTTATTAAACTACAAGACAAAATTTGGTCAATTGAAAGTACTTGGACTAAAACAAGTCCCAAAATATAAAGACTATAATGGTATTTTATAAAAGAAAATCATATAAATGTAGAGTGAAGATTTGAGTCTTCAACCTATCAAACAGTATAATAATACCTTAGCCAAATTAAAAACATTAATTAATTTGTGTTTAAAGTTTAAATACAAAAGTTAAATATCTAATATTTAAAATTTTTAGAGACACCATTGATATATTTTTTAAAATATTAAAAAAAAAACTATTAGTGCCGTATAAAATTGTAAGGTAAATAAATAAAATATTGGTTAAATTACACATTTAGTCCCTATGATTTAGAGAAAGTTCAAACTTAGTCCCTATAATTTAAAATTAGAATTTAATCCCTATATAGTTTGATAAAAACTCATTAAATAATCTCTACCATTAGAAGTCACTGACAGATTGAGTACACGACAGAGACGACGAAATTCTAATTTTAAAATCATAAGAACTAAATTCTAACTACAAAGACTAAATTTGTAATAATTTAACTAAAAATAATTTATTTATTTATCTAATCATTAAATGAAACATTGATTAAATTATGAAGTGTACGTATATTATCTGTGAATGGGTTGGGTTTGAGCAATATTGTCCAAAATTTGTAGGCATATGATCAGATCTGTACTTAGACAACATGTGATGAGAGACATCCACATAGTGTTGGATGGTACACTATCACCCAATTCTTAGCTGGCCTTTTCTCTCACTCTCTTGTGGATCTGTCTCCCCATTGCTACCCTAAAATATTTCTAGTGTTTATTGTAGTATTGATTTATATTTTTAATATTATTATATTGTTGTCGTTGATTTTTTAGTCGTATAATTAGCAGGTAGACTTGCAAATAAGGACCTGTTTGGAATATCTTTTAATTTAAGGGTATGTTTGGTTTAACTTTTCAAGTGTTTTATTTTGAACAAAATTATTGTGTTTGACAACCGCTAAAAATGACTAAGGAAAAAACGAGATTGAGAAATAAACCATTTTGAGAGAAACACTCGAAACCAAATTTGTTTAAAAAGAGTTTTTAATTATATATATAATAACTTGGATATAAAAACACTCGTGAGGAAATGTAACCAAACATATGATTGTTTAAATTTTAAACAATTTTTATGCAAAATGTTTATTAAAAAATGCATTTTTGAAAAACATTTAAATTAAAATGTATTCCAAACGGACTCCAAGTGTTTTGCAATAATGTATTTTATTTTAAACATTTTGTATAAAAATTGTTTAGAATTTAAACACTGATATGTTTGGTTACATTTTCCTACAGTTGTTTTTATACACAAGTAATTATATACTTAAAAACTCTTTAAAAAAAAAAAAAAACTTTCACGTGTTTCTCTCAAAATGGTTTATTTCTCAATTTTATTTTTTAAGAAGTCATTTTTAGTGTTTGTCAAACACTAGATTTTTTCTTCAAAATGATTTTTTAAAAAATATTAAGGCCCCGTTTGATAACCATTTGGTTTTGGGTTTTTAAGCTTATAAACACCATTCCCAACTCTAGGTTTCTTTGGCTTTTCACCTACCTTCTTCCCATGTTTTAAAAAACCAAGCCAATTTTTGAAAACTAAAAAAAGTAGTTTTCAAAAACTTGTTTTTGTTTTTAGAATTTTGCTAGGAATTTAAGTGTGTCTTTAACAAACGTGAAAACCATGGTGAGGAAATTAAAAGAAAACAAGCCTAATTTTCAAAAACCAAAAATCAAATGGTTATCAAACGGAGCCTAAACAATTGAAAAGTTAAACTAAACATATCTTAACTTAGATGAAATTAGTGAAGTTGAGAATAAAAGTAATTATTCAAGATTGAGATTAGAGTTTACTGTCTCGTGTTGTTATGTGATGAAGACGTGTCATGATTATTATAGGTAGAAAATTCATAAGTTTACAAGATAGTAAATATATGAGTGACCAAGAATATGATAACAAAAACAAAATAAACCACACAAAATTTATATAGGCATACTTTAGGTAGGCTACATTGTGTCCCTTCTCTATGTTGTCTATTATATGATAAAGATTACAATGAAAAGAACATTCTACAATACTTACTTTTACAAAAACATGTCTAAAGTTTGTCAAAATAATTGAGGGCGATTATTTTTTTTTCTATATTATCTCTTCACTCAAGCTACACGAGCCTCTCGCAGATTTTCAACACAAGGAATAATGCAGAGATTTCTATTTTGATTTTTTCTGTTGTTAGCGTTAGGGCATCTCATAGAGTAATTTTGAAATTGTTGAAATCATTGTTGTCATATTTGAAATCATTTCCAAACATGTCTTTAGTCATTCAAAACTAGTTTTGATGGTATGAAAAATCACGTTTAAAAGTGTGAAACAAAACATTAAAATGATTTATAAATAAATCAATTTCACTAAAATCATTTCCAAATACGTTTGTATCGCACGATATTGAAACGACCACTCTTGCAACAAAGTCAAAAAATACTTTTTTTTTTTTTTAGTTCAAACAACAATTGGGGGTGGAGAGATTCAAACTTCTAGCCTCTTGATGGGGGTATATACTAATTACCGTTTCACTATACTCACTTTGACACAAATGTTAATATCACAAAGTCGAAAAATACTTTTGTTTTTAAAAGTCGCAAATGTTAATATCATAAAGTTGAATTTTGTTTTTTAAAGCATAAAATATTAGCAAAATAGAGTGTAGATCTCACTTAAAAAAGAAATTCCTTAATTTCAAGGTAATGGGATTCTTCTTTTGTGTGAGAAGAGAATCAAAAGCTTCTCTTTTAGTATAATTACAATTTGACAAATTTTCTAAAGTTCGAATGTCTTGATTTAAATCATTCATTATTTGTTATATATATTATAAGCCTCTCCCATCCCATCCAATCAATTATTGTCACCACGAGAGACAATAGAGATTTGAGAAAAGGATGTATTTGAAAAAGAAAAAGAAAAATAAATTTTGTTTGAAATTTGTTCATGTGCTGAGGACATGACAAGTTTCTTTCTCGTGTTTTTTGGTGAATAAAAAAGTAATAATTTATTTTTGAAAAAAAAAACTAAATAATAATAATTTCTTGAAAAAAGTGACCAGATAGAGTTTTAATGTTAAAATATCTCGTTTGAAGTGTTCCCTATAAAATGGATTGACACCTATTAAGAAATGTTATTTAATATGTCAAGAGAGAGAAAATAAAATTTAATCTTCATTTTAATTCCTAAAATTTCAAGATTATTATTATTATTTAGACATAAAAATTTCAAGATGTTATATTTTGGTTCCTAAACTTTTAGAAGTCTTTTGATGACTCTATTTTAGTCTATTAGCTTTCAAAGTATTTTATTTTAGTCTATGATATTCTTTTAAAAAATAATTATTTTATGGTCGTCATCTTTATTTTACTTTTAAACTTTCGAGAGCATAGCTTCGAGTATGTATACCAACATATTAAGAAGAGCATGTATTTAACCTTCGTAGATCGGAGACAAATATTGAGTGTGGTAGGTTAAAAACAACCTAACAAAAACCAAAAAGGTATTTGAAAATTTAGAAACACCAAAATGAAAGCTTAAGGACCAAAATATAAACTTTGAAAGCTTAGGGATGAAAACCGAACAAACCTAAAAGTTCATGAACTAAAGTGAGATTTAAATCATAGCTCAACTGAAAGTAATATTGGTTACCTCCCGAAATGTTAGAAAGCTTCAAATCCTCCCGATTCATTTCATTCATCACAACAGAACTTCAAAAATAGTTTTCGCTTGTTCTCTTTTAGTTAATAACTATTTGATTTTTTTATTTTTTAAAATTAAGCTTATAAACACTACTCCCACTTATAATTTTCTTATTGGCTTGTTACAGATGTTTTCAAAATCCAAGTAAAATTTTGAATACCCGAAAAAATATATATATATTTTTTTTTAAATGATTAAGAATTCATATGTTTGCTTAAGAAAACTAAAAACCATTATTAAAAAAAAAAGTGTGAGAAAATGAATACAATTTTTAAAAACCAAAAACTAAAAAAAAAAATCAAATAATTATACTAAAATTTAAAAACACAACAAATATTTTTACTACATAGATTCACTTTACACAAAGCAACTGCAACCCTTTTTTTTTTTCAACTATCTTTCTTTGAGTGCTACTAAAGCTTTCAAATACGACAGCGTTTCGGTAGTTTTTTATTCATTACATGCCTGGATATGATCCTACCTAGAGAAGAGTTCAATAATTTTTTGTTGCAAAGCATTTATGGTTAAATAATAAGTTTTTTTTTTTTTTAACCTTGTAATTATAAGTTAGGGACTTAGGCCTTAGGGTGGGGGCAATATTGGACTAATTGGAAAAAATGACGCACATGACAGGGAAATAACTAAATGCAAATAGTACTACAAAGCACGTGCTCTTGGGGGTGTATTGAAGGCCATCGTCCCCAACATGGCCACATGAATCCCATTCCATAAGTTTGCCCCAAAACGAGTGGCTTTGTTTAGGGCACTTCACTAAGATCTTTGCCAAAAGTGGGTCCCACCTCGGGCCACGCTCCTAATTTCACGTAATAGGTTCGGTCAAGAATGTGTTTAGTATAGTTCTACTAGTTAAGACATATGTAATCAATCCAACTTATCAAAATGTCAGATATTCATATCGGAGAGAAAAAAGATGAAAATATTTATTATATAACATTTAAATGTTTTTTTCCTTCTAAAAATAGTTTAATTTTTTTTTAAATGCATTTTAAGAAATTTTCAAAACCATTTTTTTGTTATTGAAAATTTGAGAAGTGTTTCTAATGGATGAAAAATATTGTCTTTTTTACTGTTTTGAAATGTTAGGTTAAATTATACAAAATATCACTAAGACTTAAAATTGGAGTAGGTTTCAAATATGTCCATAGTATTTGAACAATTTCATTTTTATCTTTGAACTTTGAAATTTGTTTTAAAAAAATACACTTAGAGAGAGTTTTTTTTTTTCAAAAAAAAAAAAAGATGAAAATTGACGTGACAACTAATTTATAAATCTGAAAGACATAGGTGACATCATTTACGTACATTGATGTGTTAGCTTGTGTTGTACAAATTGTTTATATAGACGATTTTCTCTATATTTGTTGAGATGAAATAAATGGTAATAATTGTTCAAATAAATAAATAATTGGCAACAACAATCTTACTTTTCTATATATTTGTAAATAGTATCACGTATATATTTTAATTTCTACACACCAATTGTCACGTCAACTTCTATACTTTTATTTTACTGGAAATTATATTTTTTTTGAACAATTTCAAGACCTAAGGGTATTTTTTGGAACAAATTTCAAAGTTGAAGAAAAAAAAAATCAAAGTTTAAAAGCCTAATTGAAACCTCTACCCCAAAGTTATATTTTATGTTTTAACCTACAATTTAAAAGGTTATGCCTTTGCACCCTTAATTATGATTATAAAATGTTATTATATTTTAAAATTCATTACTTGACATGATTACTATTTTTTAGTTTTTGGAGTCTAACAACATACAAAGATAGATTTTTTTTTTTTTTTTTAAATTCTATTTTATTTATTTTTGTTTAGAAGAAGAGATTTAAAACTCTAAAATTTAAGTTAACGATACAATATTTTAGCTAATTGAGTAATGTTCAGTCGACATGTTAGCTAAGTTAATAAGTTGAGAATTGACATGATGGGACACAATAATAAATCAATAAAACAATTGGACTTAAACATTCAATGGAGCCAATGGTACATAAAGATGATTAGAAAAGATATTGCCCCATAACTACATTGATTCAGAAAAAGTACAAATACATAGTAGAAAAGTAAGTATGACCACTTAACATTGATATTCCTACTTCACTTGTTATTTTAATTTGGTGGATCTCACTTTACTTTCACTAAATATAAATAATATACTAAAGAAGTGGAAAAAAAATCCCATCTGATTCTTGCCTTGGAGTGATAAAGAAAAATGCTGAGGAATTGGAAAACTTTTTACCCATAAGACTGTCCCAAGAGAACTTTACAGAGATGTACAAATCTTGGGAGAGCCCAGTGGCAATGGCCAATGGGTTTGGTATCTCAATAGACAAGAATTCACTTAGGGCATTGAAAGTGAAACATTGAGGCTCCTCAGTAAATTATTCCTCTGTTGGATGTATGACCTTTTTGTACTTGTGAAAATATTCAAAGTGCTTTTTGAAATCTGTGGTCCATCAAAATCAGTATTTCACATCTGAAGTAGCACTTGACATGCATTTCGGTTCGGTGATTGTCTCGGTAAAACTGTTTTTTTTTATTGAACAACAGACTATTTCTATGCTAAAGTGAGCATAGCTCAACGATAATTGACAAGTATCTAAAAGCTCGGTGGAAAACTCCATACTTTTGATAAAAACATATCAGGTGAAGATATCTAATTAGCATCTGTCAACATATTCGCTAATTTAAGTTATGGACCCCAGCAACATGTGATGATGTATACTATTGAAATATTCCTTAATTAATGTTATCTATCACATTTTTGTAGCACATACTCATAAAATGTAATATTACTACCCATAAATATCTACCAATATCCGTCGATGTCATGATTTAAAAATTATGCCTATAAATAAAAAACATAGACACTCCTTCGTAAATCAATCTAAAAAAGCATGACTCATTTCATATCGTCTGTCCGCTCCGAAAATGATTCTTTAGATCAGAACTACATACACAATTCAACCGATCAAGTTCAATTCTAACGACCTAGTAATGGTGAAAATTTCCATTCGAAATCCAGCAGCAAAACTTAGAAGTAAACAGAGAAAGGCTGCTATGTTACATGTTCCAAACTATGGTCACTCCTAGAAATAAATTGAACTGTTTCTTTTCACTTAGTTGTGGCCCTTGCACTCATAGAAGAGTGGTATGTGGTACTTCTTTGTTTCCTATAAGAAGTATAAACATCATCATATTGACTATCCTCATTCGGATTGGCTGTTGCTCCGAGTCCTAACCTTCCCGAGCCTTTCCGATCTACACTTCCATCGGCATAAGCACCTGTCTCTGGGTCAACCTGAAGGTTGGGAGGAGGAGGAATGCAAGCTCCACCCTTACGCACGGGCAGTTCTCTCTCGTACTCATAATCGTCGTCTTTGGTATCAGAACTCATGGGTCCTTCTGAGGGATTAACCTCTCCAATCTCTTTAAAGAACTTAGACACTCTCTCAAGAACTTCAGAGGGAGTTATATTGGATGGAGGAATTATAGTTGGAATGTCCAAAGGGCTCATGGGAGAGTATGGGACTCCACTTCCAATCTGCATTTTTCTCACCATTCCAGGAATAAGACCAGGAGGGAACAAAGGATATGGTGGCAGTTTTTCACCCACAGCAGCAGACTGTGGTGGCATTAATTGGGCATTGGGCTGTTGGTTTGGTGGTTGAACAGAAGTTGGCAAGGAAATGGAGCTAACAAAAGCAGCGGTGGGTATTGCACTTGGTAGAAATTGCTGTGGCGTCACAGATCTTGGCAGCGCTTGGCCTGAGGCGACAGCCTTATCGGGGTGCTCTTGATCGGGAAAGCTTGGAATGGCGCTTTGCCTGTCAGGTTGCCACTGGTGCATGGTATGGTTATTTGTATGCTGTGTTAGTCCTGCATGGCACCAAAAAGAAATTCAACAAAGATCATTACTGATTTAACCTGAAATTATCATTTTCTCACTACAGCAGTCTGCAAATGAGAACAGATACGATTACGAATGCATAGAAAATAAGAGAGAGGGGCCTACCTGCAGCTGAATCCACTGAAGAGGGCAGCTCTTTTGGAAGCCCTGGCAAAGTTTTAGTTGGTATCCCATTAATCATTTCACCCTCAAGGGTGTTAATGGTATCCTGATCATAAATCTCCTTGGACGCCCAGAACTGTACTAACTTCTGTAATTTCATCTGGCTTTCCTCCTTCATTTGAGGGTTGTGATATACTCTTGCAAGCATAGCACCTAAAACTGGTTTAAATGCTAGAGCTTCATTATCAAGGTCATTTGTATTGATTCTTCGCATCATGCTGCAAAATTTGGAAGAAGACAGGTTAATGGGGGAAAAGGTTCATCTACCTCGCATAATTATATTTAATGGGGGGAAAAGTTCCTCACATAATTATATCGTAGGACTGCTATCAGATTAGTTGGTCAACAAAATTCGTACTTTATTGATTAGAAGTTCTAATCAGAACAAAAAACATCATCAACTGAATGTGAGCAGGAAACAAAGTAACTAACCACACACTTCATTCCTAATCCTTGAAGACAATCAATGCACTTCATTAATACTGGACGCGTTTCATATTTTATTCATAATCATTGAAGACAATCAATCAAGTCATTCAATTACCAGGCAGTGGAAAACAAAACAAAATGAATCTGTTTAAGCAGCAAGACAGAAGAGAACATCCTTCACTTTTTGAGGGGTTAGTTCAGACGAGTTTAAAAAATAAAGAAATATGTATATGGTATTCAGCAACAATCACGAACTGCAGCATGCTAAATGCATTAAACAAAAAATCACAAATTTGAATCATATGATAGTGTACCTCTCAAAAAGAATGTCATTGACAAGGTATATTATATGAAGTTGCTTCTCGGAATCATCTATGTTAAATATCATCTCTCTAAGTGCCTCGGCCATAGCTGGAGCAAAAGGAGACCGCTGCATGAACCAAGTTTTAGCACCTTTAATTGATTCTTTAGCACCAGTGAGATTACTAAGCACATTGTTCAACTCCAAAGCAACATCAGAAGGAAGAGGTCCAGAAAGCCCTTTAAAAGATTTTGAAGATTGATCATAATCTGATCGACCAGGCACACCAAAAGCCTGTTGATGGTGCTGCTGCTCGTAGAAAGAACCAAAAGGAGTTTGATGCATTTGAGGACCCCCAATTATCGCTGCAGAAGCATTCAATGGAGGAGCATTAAGAGGAGATGGACTTGTCATAGAATTTGGATGAGGGTGCAACATGGGCACAGATGAAGATGGAAAGGGAGAATTAAAGGGCCCTCCAAGATGTGGGCGAGTCATTAGCCAGAGCTTATAACGATAGTAACTCTGCCCCTCCCCACCAAAGAGGAAGCCATATGCTGGATTGTCCTGTTGCTTTTCACGTATCATGGATTCAAATTCAGGGCCATTCTTTATGATGTACTCCACGAGTTTGTCAATCCTTTTTTGAAGCTCGGGGTCCGAAGGAGGTGGAACTGGTGGTGGAGCAGAATCATAGGGACCATGGAAAGGTGAAGGACCCATGGGAGGAGGTAAATGAGCAAAAGCAGGTGGTGGCTGCTGCTGCTGTTGAAGATGGAGAAGGTGAGGGTGTGGTGGATGATGTGGGTGGAGTTGCGGTTGCTGCTGCATAGGGTGGTGATAAGGGAACTGTTGCATAGCAGGATGCGGCGGTAGAAATGGGGGACCGGGAACAGATGGAGGAAATTGTTGATGTTGGCCATGAAATCCAAACGGCTGCTGTTGTTGCAGATTAGTTGCTTGCCTCTGCTGTTGGGCATAAGCCATAGCAGAAGCAGCTGCATAATCTTGAGACTGCCGATCCATTAGCTATCCAGAATTCTAGATGAATTATCAGCTGGGTGACAATCTCGACACAATCTTCACTCTACAGGCACAAAAATGACGGAGAAACAAGATCATTAATCATCCTCCAAACAATCAAGAGCTAAAATCATGTCACAGCCCCATTTCATATCATCGAACAAGTCCAAATTGAAAGCAAGTATCAATAAACTACATTTTACTCAATCCTGAAGGTTCAAAAGTAAAATCCTCAAAAAGCATGTCAACTAGCAACATACACACACCGCCTAGCTTCCAGTACTTTCGCACGGCATTTACAGAACATTGTGAACAAAAATCAACTAGAAAAAAATTAATCTTTATCATCAAATCTCACCAATTCATCCATATCAGTAAAATCAAGAAATGTTAAGTGCCAGCACATACCTACAGTCACCAGCGTCGTCTTTCAGACCAGCCTCCGAGCTGCTTCACACTATTTCTTGGTCCTCTCCCTTCCTTCTCTCTCTTCCTTCAAGCGATTCCGCGACGGCTCCGGCGAGGTTGGTCGTCGGTCGCCGCTGTAATTTCCGGTCTTCGAAACGGATCCTTAGGGCTTCAAGCGAACCTGCGATAAACCCATTCGCCCGGGCCCTGACTCCGGAATGGAACTGGGGAAAATGTAATACTTTGTTTTTGTTTTTTTTTTTCCCCGTTTTGATATTTAATTAAACTTCACGTATTTATTTACTCAGAAACGATATTATGTATTTTGCTATTTTTCTTATTACAAAAATTTACATTTTTTTTTTTATTTTCAAAAAAAAAAAAACAGTTTTTTATCCAAAAAAAATGACAATTTTATTTCACAGACTCTTTTTATAAGGGAATGAATTACATTAGCTTCGAAAATTCCAACTTAAGTTATATATGTATATTCTAAGAGAAAATATATCATTTTTATTGTATCTTACTAAATAATGGACCAAAGGGATAAAATAGAGGTAGGCAAATAAGCAAGGATTTAAAAATAACCAATGAGTTGTCCTAGTTAATAAGGATCCATGTAAATGATAAAAAAAGCTTGAAAAAGGTGGGTTCAAATTATGCCGATCATTTATCTATATATATATATATTTTTTAGATTAACAATATCTGGGGTTGAAAGATCCGAACCTTTGATCTCTTGGTCGATGACACATACCAATACTATGCTTGTTTTGGCCTAAAATTTAATATCTTACAACTTACTTTGACAACTGATTGTAGTACGGTTAGGGAAAATTGTCTCGTGAAAATAGACACTTACGAATCTACCCGTCTATATATATGTGTGGAGGGATAGATGGTCCCAAATTATTTTAGTTATCTATCTTGATTTATTAAATTAGCTCATTCTCTTGTGCCAAACCAACTCTTTTGTTCTTTTTATTCTCTTTTTCAAAACATCATTGGTTTGTTAAATTAGTCTATCAATATTCATGTAACATCAATAATTTAGACATTTATAGGAAAACATGATCATTAAAAGTTAACTTCCAATATTACACGCCAACAAAAGCATAAAATCAACTGGCATAAAATTGTATTGATAACCATGAGATATGTGGTTCGAATCCCCCCATTCCCACATATTGTAAAAAAAAAAAAAAAAAAAAACTTCCAATATTACACCAAATTATTATTCTTTCTTAGTTCAATTGACTCACCCAAACGGTCATATTAGTAATTAAAACCGATATAAACTGAAAAAGTTAAAAAATATAATAGAAAGATTTTTAAAATTGACTCAAGGAACTCTCATTAGGAACTAAATTTGTAATTTAATTTCAATTAATGGGTTAATTGTGAAATTTGTAAAATAAGCCTCGGAAGGAAAAAAAAAAAAGAAAAAAGAAAAAAGAAAAATAAAATGACATAACCCTAATGGAGTGGCGCGAGGGTGGCTTGACTTAATCCCAAAACCTCTCACCCAAAACCTCTTTTCTTTGGCGCCTCGTTTCTTTCTGAAACTGTGTTCGTCTCTCTACTTGAAAGTGGAAGCTTAGCGGAGAGAAGCTTGGAAGCGAACATGGCCGCCAATTGATACCGTCGAGGCAATGAGCCAGCTTCAGAAGAGCCTGTTCTTGGCCACTACTTCCAGTAACGCCATTTCTTCCTCTGTATTTTCAACAGCTCCGTCTGCGTCATCCTCGCGACTTGGTCCATTTATGGCTAAGGTCTTCATACTCTATCAATTGCTCCTTGCAGTTTTGTCTTATTTGTTTTTTGGAAGTTCTTTATAGAACAATTATACTATTGCGTTTCTGCTGAGAGAATTGTCCGGCAGCAAGTATTGTATTAGAGCAGAACTGTATGAAAATTTTGAAAACTTATCCGGTAATGATCAATGGTGTCTTACTAGGAAAAGTGTTCGAAGAGTTGCAATTTTATGTACACTTGAAGTTTTGTTAATGCTAAGCGAACTTCTTCTGGTGTTTGACATTTTGGTTACTTCCACTAATTTGTTCGTTTTCCAAATGTTTTGGAGTGGCATAGTGAGTTTATATCTTTATTGCGGTGGTAATGTCTTTGCTACCAATCTCTCTTTGCAGTTTTGTATGTTGTTTTTGAATTATTGAATTCATGCTCTTACATTCTGTTTAGAGATTTATCTCGCAGTAAACATTTTTAAAACTCAACTGGTGATAGTCAATAATGTCTTCTTAGGGAACATACGAAGAGTTGCAATTTCATTTAATTTGTATGCTTGATTTTTTTTCAACGTCATGCAAATTTCTGCCATTTGACAATTTTGGTTACTTCTGTTCACTTGTTATTTTTTCTGAATATTTTCGAGTGGCCCAGTGAATTTCGTTGTGGTGATAATGTGTTATTTTGTTTGGTGCTCGTGTTACAGTTGCAGAGCAGGACTCTTCAAAATTATACCAGCAAATGCATACCTGTTTTACCATTTACCACTGCTTGTAATTATGCCAGATGTTCTCAGCTTGGTTTTAGAAAAGGCGGAGTAACATTTTCTATCAAGACTGAACGTGCAAAGGCTGGGCAGTATCGTACATGTGATGGGCCAAATTGTGTTTTCACCTTATATTCCCGCTTAACATTGGGATTTCCTCATTCTGTTGCATCGTCAAGTGCTTCTAACCGACAGTTGTTAAATGGCAGTTTTACACCTAAACTTCCTAATTATGGAGCCTTTGGAAAGAAGTTCTTTTCTCAATCTACAGAATCATGGAATGAAACTGACAATAAGAATGCTAAATACGGAAGAAATGGAACAAGTACATTCCCATTTGAAGGATTGAATAAAAAATGGAAGAGTGCAAAGCCTGTTGCTACTTCCAGGACTAAGAAAATCAGTGCTTCAGGGTCCTCAGGCTCTACTAGTGTTGATGGGACAAATTCAAGTGAACATTTGGTTGGGACTATGAAGGAGGCCGATCTAACTTTGTCTAATTCTTCTTCATCCAGTAAGAAAGCATCTAAGGGTTTGAAAGAAAAGAAGTCTGGGAGCAAGAAAAAGAAGGAAGCTATATCTTCAACCAATGCTGCAGATGTTCAAGCAATGTGCAAGGATGGTCAGTCAAAGAGCTTAGATAGTAGCGACAATGATCTGAATGTTGTACAAGATCCAAAGGTTAGCAAATAGTAATTGATGGATGTCTACAATCCCTTTTCCCCTCCCATTGCATTATTTAACTAACAGTGCAGTTTTTCAGAAAAAATTAACCGGGGGTACTTCTAAGGGTTCTGCTTCAACAAAACAACAATCCAATAAGAAAAAAGGTACCTCTAGCAGAAAACGAGAAGCTCAAAAAGATAAGCAAAACCTTGTAGTGGATGCAAAGGGGAAATCTCAGGGACAAATGACTTTGAAGCAGCTGTATCCCCCAATGGGAAAGTCTGTTATGGTGGTGGAATCTGTTACAAAGGCAAAGGTTATTCAGAATTATCTCGGTGATATGTTCGAGGTGCTACCTAGCCATGGCCATGTTAGAGACTTGGCTGCAAGGTCAGGATCTGTAAGACCCGATGATGACTTCAGTATGGTGTGGGAGGTTCCATCCCCTGCCTGGACTCATCTGAAGAGCATAAAAGTTTCCTTAAATGGGTATGCCTCTGGCTTTTGTTGTTGGCTTGGATGCGACTGTATTTTTGGTTAGCTCGATAATGATCGTTAAGCTCACAAATACATTTATTTTGTGATGTCTAATATGCCTTCTTTTCTCTTATCTCCAACTCCTTCAGGGTTTAATTTGAATTTTCTTCTGCTTTGTATTTATTCCTCAGAGCAGAGAACCTTATTCTTGCATCTGATCCTGATCGTGAAGGCGAGGCTATTGCTTGGCATATAGTTGAGATGTTGAAGCAGCAGGATGCTCTACATGAAGGTATTAGCATAGCAAGGGTTGTTTTTCATGAAATAACTGAGACTTCTATCAAGAGTGCCCTGCAATCTCCTAGAGGAATTGATGCAAACTTGGTTCAGGCTTACCTTGCACGGCGTGCTTTAGATTATTTGATTGGATTTAATATTTCACCATTATTATGGAGGAAATTACCAGGTTGCCAATCTGCTGGGCGAGTTCAATCAGCTGCACTCGCCCTAATATGTGACAGAGAAATGGAAATTGATGAATTTCAACCCCAAGAATATTGGACTGTTGAGATCGAGTTCAACCAAAAAGATCCTCATTCTTCAGCGGAAGAATTTCCAGTCCCTGCACATTTGACCCATTTTGATTCTAAGAAGTTAAATCAGTTTGCAATTAGCTCCAACACAGAGGCAAAAAATATAGAAACTGCACTGAAATCAGTAAATTTTCAAGTGCTTAGCTCTAAAAAGAATAAAGTGCGGAAAAACCCTCCAATGCCATATATAACATCTACACTTCAGCAAGATGCAGCGAACAAATATAACTTTCCTGCAACTTATACAATGAAGGTACATGGTAATTTTGTTTCCCCCATCATGAAGTTCCCCATGATATAAGATATGCAGTCATGTTGAGTTAAAAATTTCCTGCAACTTAGTACTCAAAGATTGGATTCAAATTAGAAATATTGTTTTTTTCTTGTCTCCTAGTTGGTGTGTTATGTCTCATAAAAAAATTTGGTGTATTATATGCAGAAAAGAAGTTGAAACAACTAAGTCGATCTTTTCTTATGGTGTTCTTTCTAGTCAAGTCATTAGCAAAAACTTTGGAGGCTTCCTTTTTGTGCCCTTAGAAATTGTTTGATTTTTTATTTATGTAATTCTTATATTATGATAAGAGGCAAGATATGTCAAGCCATATATAGAAAGTGTACAAGCTAAACTAAAGGTCGGGGTTGAGGAGACCCTGTCAAGGAAAATTATTACAAGAAACACCTCCAATTGATGTTGAGAAAAAAAATGCTGTGGTTACGGTAAAAGGTTATTTTGAAGGGCACTCCAACAAGTGGCCAAGTATTTTCAAATTCTTAAAAGCTACCTAAAATTTTCTTACTATCTTCTTACTATCTTGAAAGAACCTCCGGTTTGTTTCTGACCACAACAGCATTTGGCTTTGTCTTTCAATAATCTTATTGTTGGTTTGACACTAACTTAAGTTAATTTGATATTAATTAAAAATGTATACAGTAACTTAGTTAAAAGTTTAATACCAAATAAATTACTATTATGGTAGAAGTATTATTTTTCGTCCAACATATATTATTCTTGTTCTTATCTAAACCCATTCTTCTTTGGTAAATAGTGCCTATTATGGAAGATAAAATATCTATTTTCTTTGAACTTTTCCCCACTACAACTTGGTGTCATAAGAATTAGTTTGACCTTAGTTTACGTGCTGAATGCTTTCCTTGTAGATTCCTTTTGCTTTCACCTTTTTGTACAAATGTGTTTGTGGAATTTGAGAAACTACTCAGTGCAACATGAGTATATGTGGCTTCATATGTGTTTAAGACTTTGGGCAATAGTTCTTTTCTTTTCTTTCCTTCATTTCTCGGCAACTTAGAAATATAGGGGTGTACTTTTTTATGCTCCTGCCACTTATCTAACTTTCTATGCAGCTTGCCCAGAAACTTTATGAGGGAATTCAACTGGCTGAAGGAAAAGCAGCTGGCTTAATAACTTATCCAAGAACAGATGGGCTACATGTAAAAACTTTTTTGCCTTCAACTATGTCTCCCTGCTAGCTCTTGTTATTTCTTTGGCAAGGCAGCTGGCTTTATCTTGTTGCCAGTAGTCTGTTTCTGCATATCAATTGCTTTGGGATTTTTGAGATTTTTATCTCTTTCTTTGATGCTGCTTCTTGTGTAACTTTTCGGATGAATTTTTGCAAGAAGGCCTTTAGAATGTGTGCTATGTATGAAGGTGGCTCTTAGAATGATTTTCTGTTTCACTTTTGTCTTGGTCCATGCTGTTTTGTCATTTTCGATAATCTTAGGTGGATCTGGTCTAAACCCCTTTTGCTTCAACCACTTCCTATTTCAGATTTCTGATGAAGCTGTTAAGGATATTCGCTCCTTGATTATACAGAGGTGAAAGTTCAAAATCCCACTTTGACAATTTTATAACTTACATGAAAAGTTTTTTGACAACTTTTCAAGGAAAATGATTTACAGGAAGGCTGCATCTTTATGTCTGTAACTTTACTTAAGCTGTAGCGCCCCTTCACTTGGGGATGGTATTTGTTTCACTTTTCTAGGTGCAATTTGTATTCTCTCCATCCTGGAAGGGTTTTAGTGCATCTAATTTTTATTCTTCAAAAACTTACTGTTTGCAGATACGGGCAGAATTTTGTATCAGAAAGTGCACGCAAATATTTTAAGAAGGTCAAGAATGCTCAAGAGGCTCATGAAGCAATCAGATCCACTGATGTGCAACGATTACCATGTAATCATATAATTTTCTGGCTAAATGATGCTTGATTAGTGAATATATTTGTGTTGTTTTGTCCTAGTAACCTACACCAACTTGGTTCACTTCTAAGATTATTGCTTTCCAGCCTTCCCGTTTTGGTGAAAACTTTATAATCAATTATTGTTCGTTTTATTTCATTGCATTCACTTCCAGCAATGCTAGTGGGAACACTTGACGAAGATTCACACAAACTATACTCTCTTATTTGGCTCAGAACAATGGCATGCCAAATGGAACCTTCTTTCACTGAACAGGTCAGAATGCATGTTCCATTATTATGTGTATGTATAGGTTCAATTACAAGTTTAGTCCCTAAACTTTAAAAAGTGACAAATAGGTCCTCAAACTTTCAATTTTGTGTCCTAAGGTTTTTGAATTTAAAAAATTATCCAGTAGGTCCTTAAACTTTCACTTTTGTGCCGAATAGGTCCTTCGACTTTCAATTTTGTGTCTAATAAGTTTTTGACCTATTCAATATTTTTTAAAATTCATAGGCCTATTAGACACAAAATTGGAAGATTAGGGTCCCAATAGACAAAATTCAATTTTATATCAAATAGGTTGGTTAATTTTTAAAAATATCGAATATGTCAAGGATCTATTAGACACAAAATTGAAAGTTCAGGGACTTATTAGACACTTTTTAAAGTTCAAGGACCAAATTGACACAATCTTGAAAGTTTAGGGGCTAAACTTGTAATTTAACCCCACACAAACATTATCTTATACAACATTTCGTTTCTTTTCCATTTTTAAATGATAAATTTTATCATAAGAATGTTAGGCTTATTTAATAAAACTAGCATGATTGATTCCTACTGTTTATTAGTTTTTATTATCAAGAAGATACTAACATGAGGCCTTATTTAAAAATAATAATAAACAAGGAATCTACTGATTCCAAAAGCCATGATACAAGAGGCAAATGGGTTAACCAATAACGATGAGGCATTTTTACCAAGTTTATAATGTTTGGTAGATATACTGAGGACGAGAGTCACCCTGACCTAAAAATGAGGTTATTGTGGCTTAGAGTGGGATCAGAAATCAAGAAAGGTTCTATGTAACTTTTCAAATGTCAATGGAAAGTTTGTGTATCTTTTTTGTTTTGTAAAAAATAAAGTTATCGCAATGGCTCTATCTGCTTTTTTTCTTCTCTTTTATTTTTAAATTGTAGTAAACGCCAATTTCAGTTGTGAATTTACCGATGTTTTTTTTTTTTTTTTTAAATTGTTTTAATCTATTATTTTTTTTTTAATTATGATGTTACCAGATACAAATTGATAGTGGACTTGCAGATGAGTCCATCATCTTCCGATCTACATGCTCAAGAATTCAATTTCGTGGATTTCAAGAAGTTTTTGAGGTATGATAGTCCTGCTAAGTATTCTTTTAGAGACAGAGAGAGAGATTGATTATTTTGTTTACTTGCACGTAAAGGATGCTTTCAAATGTCTCCCATCCATCATTCTGTTTGTCAATCGCAACTTTCAGTAATCACTTGTTGGAACAAAAAAAAAATAATGTACAGAGGGGAGGGTGGGGGGGGGGGGTCTCGACCCAGGCTAATTCAGAGCCAAAGAAATATTATGATCTCACTTTACAAAAGAAGAAAACCTTCGAAGAATTTTTTCCCCTCTAAAAAGATCTTGTTGGGTGAATGTTTGATTGGGAGGTTCCCTCTTTCCTTTAACTCTCTTTTGGAAATAGCGTAAGTTTATTTTCTTATTATTTTTCTGCTTTAGTTTCTTTTTTTATTGTCTTTCTAAAAAACTCATACCAAACGTTTAGATAGGAACGTTTTCTAATTAAACTTACTGATTGCTGTTTTGAGTTCCAACCGTCTAAACCTTGTATTGTAGCTTCCACTTGGAGTTTGCCTTCTTTATGTTTTTAAATTTTTTTACCAACTATTCATGCTAATTGGTCCTACTTTTTGTAAGTTCCAAAGGGCTTTTGCTCTGGGAGGGCATCTTATCTACCTCTCCTTGACGACCTGTTTGTTACTTAATATTTTGCCTTTGTGGGGTTGGGTACTTCTGGATTGTAAAAATCCTAATAATTTGTCAGGATCCAGAAGCTGGTGCAGTCAGACATAAAGACCATGAAGAGAATGGACGTGATGAACTGTTTAGAATTCTTAATGCATTAAAGGTAAAAGGTTTTCTATTATTGCCTCCAGCTGGTAATTTTGTTATTTGTAAATATCTACCAGACCGCAACCTATTTCTTTTAGGTAGAAAATTTTATGATGTAAAGCGTCTATGTATAAGCATCTATTATTGAAACATCAAAAAGAAATTCTTTGGATTTGATTTTTTCTTACTGCTATTTGACATGTAATTTCCATAAAATTGAGCATTTTTTCTTCCTATTTAACCCTCTCCCCTTTTCATGCTCGCAATTTGTCCTTGAATATTATTTTTGAATGGTGATTGCAGTAGTACAGACGGTACAGAAATGTATATTTATTAACCAGTTATTTTTTAGCCAGGGGATCAATTGTCTCTGGGTGCAGTTGAACTCAAGCAACATTTTACCCAGCCCCCACCTCGCTATTCTGAAGGAACATTGGTAATTGCTGCCTAATTATTAGACCCAGAATTTTGAGCCTATAGATAACTGAATACTTGGAAAATATTATTATTGTCACCATTCATCATTGAGATTCAAGAGCTTGCACATTTGAATGTTCTTTTAAAAAAATTCTATTGGAAAAAGTTGGGTTTCTGACAAATGCAGGAGATTGGTGTATGCAATCAGTTTTCTTTTTTCTTGTTTACCATTTTTCGTTTTGTTACATTCACCCTACTGTATTTCTTTATTTAAATGCATGCATTTTTCTCATGTTTACCGTATTCTTCATTTTATATTTCTAAATTATAATTCGGGACTGAAGATGAGTTCAAGAGCTTAAAATTCTTCGTGAATGACCCAAATAGTAAAGACTATAGAGAACCTGGGAGCAGCTAGTTCTCTTTTTTTAGGCTGTTTTCTTACCGAAACCCTTGTTTAGAAAGTTTTCATGCTCACATTTAGTGCCTGTTTGGAATGACTTTTCAAGTGTTTAAATTGTTAAGAGGTTAGTTGTTTGATGTAAATCGATATATTTAAGTACTAATTTTATTTTCAATTCAATTTTGCTCCTTTCTGCTCTGCCAGATATATGATAGAATCTGTAGGACTATTTGGTAGGTTATGACCTGATTAGACTTAATATCTAATGGGTTTCTCAAATTGTCTGCATAAGCGTCCTATAATGTAGAGACATTTTTGCTTCAGTCTGGTTTTTCTTTTGAAGTTTTCTTATTTAACTGGAACTGGATACTACAGGTTAAGAGAATGGAGGAACTAGGGATTGGGAGACCTTCCACGTATGCAACCACATTAAAAGTTTTACAGGTTACTTTTTTTCATTGCAAACCATGAATTTGAAATTTATGTCTTCCTTTTATTTTCTCTTATATGAAGCTTCATAAATATGATGGACGATTGCATCCTATCATGTTGAGTACTAGCTTAAGACATAAGTAGATATCCCGTTTCTTTCTGTTAAATATCTTTTATTGCTTCTCGGAGGATTGAAGAATATTATTTTTGCTATTGTAACTTCAAGACTGAATGTCGATACTTCTTTACAGTCTTGTACAAAATATGACCCGTTTCCACATTCAAATGAACTTACAGCTGTCTTTTTTTTTATAAGAAATATCAAAGGGGATATATATATAGATAACCACAAAAAGGAACAGCCTAAGGGCCGGGTAGAGAAAACCCCTCCCAAACACTAACTCATGAGAGCTTGCCAGTCGCTAATGATCATAAGCAGAATGTAATTACAAAAGAAATTTTTGTGTAAAGACACCCACCACGATGCCGTATTTTGTACAAGGGTACAAAAAATATCAATAGAAGTCAACTTATCTTCAAAGGTTCTCGCGTTCCTTTCCTTCCACAAAAGCCACATAGTTGCCTGGAAGGCACACCCAACAATAACTCTAGCCTTCTTCTTAAACGAAATACCCTTTGGATAGCCTTTAGATCGAAGTTACAGCTGTCTTAAACTTAACTTGTGTTGGCTTTCAACTTTTTGTATTTTAAAAGCATTCAAACGTACTGATACCCTTTGGATAGCCTTTAGATCCTCACGGCCCTTACTCTCCTATTGAATAAAACTAGTGTAGAGCTGCAATTAGGGATCGGACTTTTTCATCTAAATGCCTAAATGTTTCACATTGCAAGATAAACGCTATATGCATTGATCAATCATTCGATTTATGCCATTCAAAGTGATAGATTACATTGTAAAAAAAAAGATCAAGAACAGAACTTGTATATCTTTTTGAGTTCTACCTGTAATGTCTTTGACACTTGTATTGATAACTGATGTACATTTTCACGTTATTTGTCTGCAATTACATGATGATGTCATATACTTGCTATACTTGCTTAATGATTTGATTTATTTTACTATCAGGACAGGAACTACGTGTCAGTGAAAAGTCGTGTTCTGCATCCAGAATTTCGTGGGCGCATGGTATGCTTGTAACTCTTAATCACATTGAATTGTGATTCTACAATTTTAATTTCGTTGTGTGTGTGTGTGTTTTTTTTAAATAAAAAAAAAAATCATAGCTACATATAGCGTGTAAAGAATTACATCTTATTAACTAGTCATTTTTAAACTCCATTGCACTATATCTTATCAGTACTGGTCCTACCACAAAACTGCCGGTTGATTATTAAAAGACACCCTGAAAATTTTATTAAGGAAGAGGGTTGCACTCGATGTTATCTTTCGGTGTTATTTCCCAACTACAGTTCATTGGAGTGTTTTTTGAACTCAAGGGTGTTTTGGGCTTCTTTCTCGGGTTTTTCTAAAAATTATTATTATTATTATTTAATTTTTTTTAAAATTTTATTTTATATATATATATATATATATTCTACTTTTCATTTATAAGATGAAATTTTTTCTTGTTTTCTTTGAAAGAGAAAGCTTGGTGACAGAAACAGTCATCATCTAGAATATAATGAACCTACGACTTCTAAGGCATTTAAGGTTTTATTATTATTATTGAGTTTTCTAAGGCATTTTTTTTTTTTTGATAAGAAACAATTTCATAGATGTATGAAATTTACAAAAGGGATACAAGATCCATAGGATTTACAAAAGGCATTCCCAACTATTGATGAGGGAAGCATAAGAGTATGATGAGAATAAGGGAGAGAGTTTACACCAAGTAATAGCCAAGAAAATAACAAAATGAAAAAAGGCTTCAAAAGAGGACTCCATGAAAAATTCGTTTGTTTCTTTCTCTCCAAATGTTCCAAAAGAAGGCTTTGTTGATATTCATCCATAATAGAGCTTTAATACCCTTAAAAGGGTGGCCCATCAAAGATGATGCAAGGAGATCCTCCACTCGACCTGGGAGAATATAGGACCAGCCAAAAGGATACATAATTCTTGACCAAAATTTCCTTGCAAAAGGGCAAGAAGCAAAAATATGAATCTGTGCTTCGTCACCCGCTTTGCATAAAGAACACCTCCCGGGGGAAAGAGGCATATATGGCATGTGCTTTTGCAAGATGTCTTTGGTGTTGATGGCTTCTTGAGCTAGCTCCCATAGGAAGAATTTGACTTTCTTGGGATAGTTTTCTTTCCAGATTGCCTTGGCCAAAGATGTATCCAAAAGGCTAGAGGTTCCAGCCATGTCAATGATGAGGGATTTAGTGGAAAAGCTGCCATTTTGATTGAGGGGCCATTTCCAGGAGTCTACTGTATGAGATAAGTGGATGGGGTCGAGAAGCAAACTAAGATCAGCCCATTCTGCAGCCTCAGAGTCTTTCAAGTTCCTACCCAAATTAAGATCCCAAAAGAGGTTTGTAGCATTCCAAACATCTTTGACCGTTGCTGTTTTGCAATGGGAGAGCTTAAAAAGAAGGGGATATCTAGTAGCCAACGGCAAGTTGTTTATCTAGGGGTCTGTCCAGAAGCAAGTATCCTCACCATTTCCAAGCTGGTGGACTACACGACTGGTAATGAGGCTGCGGTGCTTGACTATATTTTTCCATGGTCCTTTGGATATAGCTAGGGAGGACCTTTTCAAGTTTGTGGGGGATCCATAGATGGCTTTAATAAGCTTTCTCCAAAGAGCATTCCTTTCCTGATTGAATCTCCAAGTCCACTTAGCCAGTAGGGCTTTGTTTTTGTCCACCATGAAATGTAGGCCGAGGCTCCATTGATCGATGGGATGTATGAGCTTTTCCCATTTGACAAGGTGATGCACATGATTATGAGTCTGTGTCCCTCCTTTCCAAAGAAAAGTCCTATACATACTTTCAATCTCTAGACCAATCTTTTTTGGTAATTGGAAAAGGGATAAAAAGTATGTAGGGAGGTAAATGAGGGTTAATCGACCCCCTTTGGATATAAAAGATGTCTTTCTAAGGCATTTAAGTTTACTAAGGCATTTAAGTTTACTATTGATGGAATCATGTTGGGAAAGATGTCTTTCTAACATGTTCATAAATCCAAGTTATGGGTGTGGATTACTGGGATGTTATCTTTTTTCTTGAAAATTGAACGATTCTTCTTCTTCTTCTTCTTCTTCTTCACGATATTATTTGGGGTTATGAGTTTGGATTATATAGTAGCCATCTATCTAGGATATGAAAATCTCGGAGTGAAGAGTTTCTTGACTATCAAACCTTGTAAGGTAAGGTGGTTTCGTGTGAGATTAGGCAAGATATGCATATAGGAGTCCAAACACTCACAAATATTGAAAAATAACATCATAATATTATGAATTCTGTCAAAACACTCACATACTTTGACATATTCGTAAATATCTCTGTTTATGTTGATATTTGCGTACAAAAAGAAATCTGAATTGTAAGATGTACCTTGCAAGTATTATTAATTTCTTTCTTAAGTCGCATCATAAATTGCAAGTATTATTAACTTCATAAATTGCTTCATACTATTATTAACTCCATTTTTCTTGTTTATATTATCAATTTCTTTCTTAAGTCTCATCATCACCATCATCATCATTTTATGTAGTCTTAGGGCCCCAAGGCAATGTATAGAGCATAGAGCCAAAAAAATGCAAGAAAACTTAGGGGCCCAGGTCGGAGAGACCACCCCCAAAAAAGATCACAAAAGCAAGGCCTTCCAGTAGTTAATAATTTTAGGACAGCTGTAATTACAAAAGAAGTTTTTGTGGGGCTTCACCTAAAGGTTGTATGCTTCACACAATATTACAAAAGGAAACCACCGAAGTCAATTTATATGAGCTTTGCCTTCAAAAAGAAAGTAAACTGTATCTATCACTCTTACTAAATTTAAAAAAATTCTTAAAATTTACAAACTTAATGCATTACATTGTATATAAAGAAAAATATACTTAAGTTATTTATAGTCATACGAATATATAGTAATTTTTCTTAATTATTAAAAAACTAATGGTTTATCTGTTAATTCAAACAAAATTTAAAAGAACATTGTGCATGTATAATTTTTTTCTTGAAATACTGATCAGAATCAGAATAATTTTAGATATATCTGTAATTCAAATCATTATTATTGATTTAAACATTTACCTGTATATTTTCTTCATTGATACTATTTTCAATCTCTTTTTCTGAAGAACTTTGTTTTTCCTTTCTGTTGGTTTCGCTGGTGATAGTGTTTATTCAAATTCTGCTTCTACATTGTACTGTGCCATTTTATCTGCAAACTGCTTTTTAATGTACGAATTTCTGTGAGGCCTATTTTAATTTTTATTCCTCTTTCTATCATTTTGATTGAAGGTGTCGGCATTTCTTTGTCATCATTTCTCTGAGGTCACTGATTATAGTTTTACTGCAGACATGGAAACTGAGGTGAGTCAAATTCTTATTGAAGTTCTTTTACCTGCTACTGCCACATATAGGATCACAATCGCACCCTTTCTGCATTCTGCCTAAAATGTAGTAGCTCGCAGTTTGTATATTGGGTATGGTTGATATTTACAAAAGTAACCTGATATTCTACTATAATATTTAGAAGGATATACTAATTAAACCACCGCTCTACTGTTCTTTTGGTAATAGTAGATTTTTTACATGATTGTATCTACTTTCTTGCTTCAGCTTGATAACGTCTCTGCTGGTTTAACTGAATGGAAAGGCCTCTTAAGAGATTATTGGGCCCGGTTCAGTTCATATTGTGAACGTGCTAATAATGTAAATATTCATCAGGTAACTATCACTTTTTTTCAAGAGGTAGATACTACAAATGGTGTACCATAGGATTTAAGGGTTTCCCCCCACCACCAAAAATAAAATAAAATAAAAAGAGAGAGAGAAGAAGAAAACAGTTGATATACTTCAGCTGTCTGATATTTCAGGTGGAACAAATGTTGGAGAAGAAATTTGGGGACTTCTTATTTTCTTTTCTTCCTGCTAATTGCAGAACATGTCCAAGGTATGTGTTTTGGCTTCATCCATTTTATCCCCAGGTTTTGACCTCTTTGAAAAGAACACGAATGTAATAAAAAGGGGCCATTTTGTTCAAGCAAAAAATTTCTGTTCATTCAGGAATGAGGACCGAAATATATCATGTCATCAGTTATCCTACTGTAAAGAATTGAAACATAAGATCTTGATGCCCATATATAGCAAAGTATTTTGCTTGCTTTCTTCCAAGGAATCAACGTCTTGTTCACAAAAATATAGAAGTCTGACTAAACAGCCACTTAAATCATCAGAGAATTTTAGGCCTCCAGAGTTTGGAACACTTCTTGTCAATTGTTTGGTCAAAGTGAAGTTGTGGGAAAAAAAAGAATTGTTTGGTCAAAGTGGGCTGATTCTCTGAGAAGATTGCAATGCCAGACATCGAAAGTCCTGAAAAAGTATTAGAATATGCTCGTCTGTTTATGGTGGCCCCCTTTTGTGTTCTTTCATTTCTCTCCATGAAAGTTTGGCTCCCTGATTAACAAAAGAAGAAAGAAGGAAATCTAAATTAACATTTATTCTTCAATATCTGTTAAACTTTGTTATTAAAAGTTGTTTGATTATTATTATTTTTTAAATAAGAGATACTTTATATTGACAAAGTAAAAAGTTTTCGGGAAAACAATTCCTCAATGGAAGAGGGGAGGAAAAAAAAAATGGAATCTACCCAAATGTACAAGATTGGAAATCCATCGAACTCAGCTCTATTCTAAAAATTCAGTGTCCCTCCGGAAAAGAAAATAAAATTTCTTAAATAGAACTCTTGGTTCAAAAATGCTTTTCAACGAAAACTAATTATGATGAATAGAGGTTGATAAGCATTCCGTTTCTAAGAATTGGGTTTATTAGCTAATTGGAGGGCTTTTTGCCGCTTAGCTGCAGGACTGGCTTTTCTCCACATTTCATTAATCTAATGCAATGTCTTGTTTCCTATAAATAAATAGAAAAAAACTACTGACGAATGCAAAAATAATTTTGATAAGGTCACCAACGAAACAAATTGCTTACTTCTTAATGCATGTTAAATTGGACTCTTGCATGTATTCTGCTAATTTTTAGTCGTTTTCCTTTCAGTTGTCTGGAGGGCATTCTGATCTTCAAAGTTAGTCGGTTTGGTGCAGGCTATTTCATAGGTTGTAATCAACACCCAAAATGCAAGTAAGTTTGAAAAGGAATAAACGTAGTTATAGCTTCTTCAATTTAGTTTGGATGAGTTAAATTTTCCACATCCTCTCTTCCCTCTACCATTCAGGCACCGAGTGGAGAATTTGTTGCTTTTGCCACTGTCCTTCAACCAACCAATATATTCCTTACAAACATACTGAATGGTTCTTAACTTTCTTGCTGCCATCAGGTATATTGCAAAAACATTATATGGTGAGGATGAAGAAGAAGTTACTCCTCAAAATAACAACAGTGTGGAAGAGCCAAAATTGCTTGGTCTTCATCCAGTTTCCAATGAAAAGGTTGCGTTTACTGCTGAAATCTTTACAAGCATATGAAGCTGACTGCTCTTTTAAGTTTTTTCATACATTTGTTTATTCTATATGATTTTGTTAATTGTAAGTATGTTTCCTTTCAGATTCTTTTGAAGAGTGGTCCATATGGGTTTTATGTTCAGCTTGGTGAGGACAGGAAAGGGTACTTGCCCAAAAGAGCCTCTGTATCCCAGGTATGAGGTTTTCTTTTATGTTGATGCATATATAAAAGAAAGACTTTATTCTGGAATATCTGAAACATGCAATCTGATGTACGTGTTTGATCATGGTTTACTTCATGCAATTTTTATTGCTCGATGAAATTTCTTCTGAATTTCACTTTTTTTTCTTTCTCGTTTGAAACCTTTGTGCTAAAATTGAAACTGAATTTACCATTTCTTTTATAATTTTGAATTTTAATGACCTTTTTGTCTTTGTTTCCAGAATGTATCAGAATCTTACCTTGTCTAATCTTTTTCTCATATATCTTAGTTGTTAGGTTTATATACACACGCCAGAAACAGAGAAAGAAGTGCCATTAGATATATCGAAATAACCCAACTTCTTGATCTTTAAATTCGTTTTCAAAGATTCTTGTATTCCTATAGAACCTGGAAACCTATGACAAAACTTGACGTAACCTCTGAAGTTATTTTTCTACAAGAGTACACTTCTTTTGCATGACCTACTGTATATATAAGTTTCCGTTTGCACCCATAAGATTTCACTTATATTTTCAGATTAAAAAATGCTTTTTTTTTTTTTGGTTAATGTATGTGAAAATTCGTGGGATTGGTGTCTGTTCATTAGCACAAAATGACATTTGATATTCTCTCATATTTTGTGTCAGTTACCATTTTTCTATAAGATAAGACCACATTTGATTACATTTGGCAACTGAAGAACCAAGCTCTTTTGATACTGATGCACCCATTTTTAACTATAGATACTTACGTTCTTCCCTTTCTGATAAGTGAAAACGATATCAATTGTCAAGCATGTATGAAGAAAAAAAAGATCGACAATTTTCTCTTTCCTGTCAGTTTTTAAAAGGTATAAATTGTATTTTGGTCCTTGTAGTTTCAAAACGTCCATTTTAGTCCTTGTACTTTTGGCTTTGGTTCATTTTGGTCTCTAAACTTTTTAAAAGGGATGAATTCGGTCCCTCCATTTGCATTTTCTTTTTCTTTCTCATTTTTTTCATCATAATTTTAGCACGACACTTTACCTACTAAATTTCTTGACATGTAGTCATAACCCTATATCAAAGAGTCTTCATTGTGTATAAAATTTACACTTGAGGGACCAAAATGAACATTTAAAGAGTACAGGGACCAAAATGAACCAAAGTCAAAAGTACATGGATGAAAATAGTATTTTAGACCTTTCTAAAATCATGTTAGAGTTTTTCAATTCCTGCCAGCAATGGTTCTGTCTCCGCGATAAAAGTTTCTTTAATTCTTCTTTAATTCCTTCTAAATTTTAATTTAAGAGTGGACCTTTGCTCTTCCAGATAAAGGACGTGGACTCTATTACACTTGAAGATGCCCTTGAACTATTACGCTACCCGATTACTTTGGTATATTCACATTCCCTGGACTTATGACTTCTTTATTTTTTCTTTTCAATAAAAGTATCCTCATTTTTGTTCAACACTTCTTGATAGGGAAACCATCCAAAGGATGGTTACCCAGTGATAATAAAGATCTCAAAAGCTGGATTCACAGTTAGACATCGGCACACGATAGCCTCCGTTCCCAAGGTCATTTTTTGTTTTGTCCCATTTTCAATTTTGTCATAAAACTCCTCCACCTTTTAGCTCATGAATACGAATGTTTCCTTGAAATAAAACAAGAGTAGCGAACTCGAAATTGAACGTTATTCGAACACATCATATTAAAATCATGACATTGAACTAAAATTTTTTTGAATCTATGACCTTACAGTTATTAATACTTCAACCAATTGCAAATAGTTTGATTTTTTTTTCTTTTCAAATTACTTAGAAAAGTTATGTTATTTTGACAGAATTTGAAACCGAACGATATCGACTTAGATAAAGCGTTGGAACTTCTGTCAAGTGATGATGTTAGAAAGTGTGGACGGCCGAAACGCAAGCCCAAGGTTGAGGAAGCTGTTGAAGCCTTGTAGGCTCCAGAAAACAGGGGATTTTTGTGCTGGCTTTGGCTTATTTATTCATTTTTGTCAGCTACATGAGGAAGGATTTGTAATAAGAATTTTAACTTTATTGTAAATTTAGCTTTTCTTTAGGTTTATTCTCCCTATATTATTTATTTTTAACCGCTCTGTTTTCATTCATGTAAGAAGATCCATTAGATGATCATAAATACTCTTGATAGTTGTTAAATTATATATCTTTTAATGATGATTATAGAGAAGTACGATCATACTGATGGGTATTAATTTAAAGCAAATATATATATATTTTTGGGCCAAGTACTCTTAGGCCTTAGCAAAGTAATGGTGTATCAAAAATTTTAGTGTTGAGTTTTTCATTCAAAAGTGGTCAAAGAGTAGAAAAAGTGTTCTCGCTAAAATCATTTGAAATTTATTCTTAATTAATGTTATAGTGCTTGGATGGAATATTGGTTTGGAAAAATGCTGTTTTTAGTACATCTGGGTTTTATATTTGATAATAATTAAGGTAAAGTTATAATTTTAGTTCTTGAATTTTGGGATCTGTGTCTATTTGGTTCTTGAACTATAAAAAGTGCTTATAAACATTTGACTTTGTGTCCACTAGGTCTTTGAATTTTCAATTGTGTTTAATAGATTCTTGACCTATTCAACAATTTTTAAAACTCATGAACTTACTAAACATGAAATTAAAAGTTCAAGAACTTTTTAAATTACAGAGACTTATTGGACACAAAATTGAAAAACTTTAGAGATTAAGCTTATAGTTTAACCTTTAATTAATGAGTTGAGATTTGTCATTTTGTTGTTAGGTTATTGATATTGATTAATAAATTGGCATAAACAAGTTTAAATGTAAACAAAGTTTTCCAAAAAAAAAAAAATGTAAACAAAACAATAACTATTCTTGCTTTTTTTACATATTCATGTAGCCAAACAAATATTTAAAGGTAACTAATGTTTTTTTTTTTTTTAAAAAAAAATATTTTATTAATTCAACATGTTGAACTTGAATTTCTGATTTGGCTGAGTATATAATTTTTTTTTTTTTACAATGTTTTTATCAGTTGAACTATGCTTAGATACAAATGTTTGGTAAGAGAGTGTCTCAATGATAATCAAATTTTGCATGCAAATACTTTATGATGAAAGTATAAATTTTGTGATGAAAAGTGACTGCCTTCTGTTTTTATCTACCCTACAAAATCTACATAAATCATTATATCTACAAATAACATTCTTCCACCTCATCAAATTTAAGTTTAATCAAAGAATCAATTAAAAAAAATGTGAACAATTGGATTTACAGAGATCACTAGCCCCTCTCATATTTGCTTCTCTAATATACAATCAAATAAATTATAAAAGAATGGAATGATAAAGGAAAGAGAATTTGTTCATCACTGAAGTAAATGATGAACAAACAAATATGGTTCCAATTTTATGTACATAAAATGCTTGCCCTTCAGCATCAAACCAATATCCAATAAAGCAAGGCTTCACATCCCATTTGATCATCTTCTGAAGTTGCTGCTGAAAGCACTTTTACACTTCCCTTGTAATTGTGATTCATTGATATTCTCCAAAATAACACATTTGATTCAAATAAGTGCTTCTTGAGCTATCAAATACTTTTTTGAATCAAATATGCTATGAAGGATAATAACTTGTGTGATCTATCTTTCTGCCTTCAATGTAACATTTAAAAAAACAAAAAGGAAAAAAAAAAAAAAAAAAAAACTTTTCTGTGCCTTGTTTATCTTTTCTACCAATCAAAGAGTAGCAGATGGATTTTTCGAGCTGTTGTATGATTGCGGGGATGAAGCCATTGCTCCCTGCAATAAACCGTCATTGTGTTGAAGGTAAATAGTAGAAAATGAGTTACTCTTTGCATTGTCATACCCTTGAACGTTAGATTTACTTTTGATAATCATCAGCTGTGCATGTAAGAAGATGTTTGAAAGTGCTTTTAATATGGTCAAAGAACTTTTGTTATGCTCAAAAGCACTCATCCATCAAAATCATGATGAGAAAGCACTTTTGGTTGGAGATTGTGTTGTTAAAATACTTTTCAGAGCTTATAATTAAATTAAAGTGGTTCTACAAAGGCACCTATTTTAGAGGGAAATAAGGTTAAGCAAAAACTTAATGTGAAAGCAAAGAATTAAACTTACCAACTGTAGAGAAACTTGGCTGCTGCTGCGAGAGGGGCTTATGTCTCCCATCATTGTGGGGTGCATTGTGTCTTCTGCAATAGTTCTCAACCTGTTGAGCTCTGGCAGGATGGCCTTCCCAAGATCAGGCCTATCTTTACGTCTTAACTCGGCACACTTGAGCGACAACTTGGCGAAAGACAAAGCTTCTTCGATAGGCCAATCGGGGACGGCTGGATCGAGAATACTTGCGAACGTGCCCTTCTCGATAGCTCTTTCGACGTGGTGAGTCAATCCCATTGGTGGCCTGGAGGTTATCAGTTGGAGAAACATGATGCCTAGTGAGTATATGTCGGATTTGACACCAAGCATACCTGTCTGCTGATACTCTGGATCAATGTAGCAAAACGTTCCAGCAGTCGATGTCATTCGATATTGTGTTACGCTATCGGCAACCGATGGAGGTACAAGCCTAGCCAAGCCCACATCGCTGATCTTGCTGACAAAGTTACGGTCAAGCAGAATGTTAGCCGGTTTGAGATCGCGGTGCACTAGAGGCTCTGGCTTTGTTTGGTGTAGGAACAACAATGCAGTTCCAATTTCAGCTGCAATTTTAAACCTTATTTGCCACGAAAGTGGAGGCGTGTTTCCTCGTCGGAGAAGTCGGTCTTCTAAGCTCCCATTAGCCATGAACTCATACACCAAGCAGCCATACTCGGGGCAAGCTCCGAGGAGGAGAACCATGTTCGGATGCCGTATACAACTTAGTACTTCTACCTGTGAATGGTTATGGTTCATTTTGACAAGATTGGCATACACATTTCAACTTCGTTGTTAGCTGAGACTGAGAGTTTACCTCTTGTTTAAACTGCGATCGTCCTTGAGTCGCGTCGGGACGTAGAACCTTAATGGCAACAGGAGTATGATCAAGATCACACTTGTATACAGGACCATAGCCTCCTTCTCCGATCCTGCGAGCTTCCGAAAAGAACTCGGTTGCCTCTTCGATCTCCTCGATCGTATACCTTCTATACCTTATATCGGTTTGAGCCAATGCATCAACTGCCTTTTTCTTCTCCTCAGCTTCTTTGAGTGCTTTCATTTCAGCCTTCATTCTTTTCTGTGCTTCCAGTTCTGCTATCCTCCTTGCTGCTTCCGCTGCCTCAATCGCCGCTTTCGACTTTGCCTTCTCCTGTTCCGCTAGCGCCAATGCTGCTTCCCCTGCCAATCTCGCCTCCTCTAATCTCCTTTCTTCTTCTAATTTCCACCTTTGTAGCTCTACCGCCTGCATCACAACAAACCCAACCACCACCTATTAGATATTACATGGGGTTACATCTCAATTTACCCATCTATCTTATAAATTGTGAGGCCTCCACTAATCTTTTCAACGTGGGATCTTCAACAATACCTTTTGTTTTGCTGTAAGTGCTTCCTTGCAAGCTGTACTATACATTTCCATGGTTTGCTTCAGTTCTAGCTTCAGCCTCCGCATCTCGGCCTCTACGTCTTCCTGCAACACATCATATTGTAAATCATTAAACAGGCTTAATTTGATCATTAAACAGGCTTTGATCAGTATAAAAAACTTACCATAGACTGTGATGAAATTGACAATCTGTCACCACTGTCTTGCGAGATGGAAGAGAACTCGGAAGGGAAGCTCATATCGACAGACATCCGTCCGAGCTGCAGAGACTCGAAGCTGCGTGTCAAGTCAATATCTGTACTGCTTGACATCTGTGGTGGGGTGGCTCTTCCTCCCATTTCTTGGTTCTCATAAGGTGAAGGAAATATTCGATCGATACTCGGCCTTCCCGAGCTAACATACGATATGTCCGAATCTTGCATACACAAATCTCCATACGATGCTTTGTAATTATATCCTTTCCTTGTGAATGGTGACCTGTTTCCAACAACATTTCACCTTATCAACTTAAGCTTATGAGTTTAGCGGTCTTATTTGAACCGTGTTAAAGGGCCAAAACTCACCTCATGACGTCGAGCTCGTCCTGAGGTTTGGATGGCAAATCAATGGGTGGCTTATCCAACGATACTGCTAAAAAATCCAACGTTAGTTTCATGGAGAATAGTGGAACTATTAGATAACATGAGGTTCCAACTCAAAACCAATTGACAATGAGTGAAGTAACTCATGTATCTTATAAATAAGATGATGCCTCTTTTGAGTTCACCATCTTGGATCGAATCAATACCCGTTTGGGATTCATGGACTCTGATATCATATAACATGAAGTTCCAACTCAAAACCAATTGACAATGAATAGAGTAGTCCATCTATATTATAAATTGTGAGGCCTTCAAGATGGTGTTTCTTTGAGTTCACCAACTGGATTGAAAGAAGTTACCTCTTGCACTTGCAGAGTGAGGGACGTGGTAGTCGGGTGTATCGGATTTTGCGCTGGCTTGTTGTGCTAATTGACCTCGTAGAGCATTCGCGACGGGAGCAGGACGAGATGCCGAACGCATCGATTGGATTTTCCCTTTAGAAATGACAAACACATTGCAAAAATCTGGTGCTCCTTTTACTACACTGGCAGGAACATCAGTTGCCTTGAATCTGCTCCATAAAATCCTCATTAATCCACAACAAACTCTTTCTCCGAACATAAATATCACATCAAAATGATTTAAACGGTTATCAAACGGGGTCTAAACTATTCTCCCAGGCTGAATTTGACATAGCCTACTAGTTTAACACGACTTGCGTGTTTCGTTACATATTCTTAAAAGTGATTTTTCGGGTCGTCGGATTTTTCAAAAGCTTGTTTAATTTGTTGTATGTGAATCAAAAAGAAACATGCCTTAAGAAGCCATTTTTGGCTGAAGCTCCCACAACAATGTTCTCTATGGCTGTATTTGCAGCATACTCGATTAAAGCCTTGGCTACATCTGTATCTTCCAACACAACATCTTTGCAATGAATCTGTAACTCACAGCAAAAAAATAATTCAATGTTATGAAAAATTTATGTCAAAGCTAAGAACTAAACTCAAATTTGGATCTTAAAAAAAAAAAAAATTACATCCTTTCGGGTACAAAAGCAACGAAAAGGAAGGAATAATTCTTTGACGCCGGCTTCAGGGTCAGATTTCAAACTCATCTCTGCATCCAAAAACAGCTTCATCATATGAAACTTTGCCTCATATTATTGTTTTAGGAACCACATTGTTTTGTAATCTGTAGATTTATTAAATAAATAGCACAAAAATAAAAATATTTTTCCAAGTATTTGATGTGGGTACGATATTCTATGTTTGGAATCACTTTCTAAGTGTTTAAAAAGTGTTTTTAAGTAAAAAAAAAAAAGTGTTTCCACATTCTAAATTATTAGAATAGCAACAAACAATTTTTGACCAAATGAGTCCAGAAAAACAAATCGTTTAAAATAATATAGAGTTTTATGGGTGTTTTTTTTTTTGGAACATTACAGAATCATTTTGATGATTAATATCTACGCTTTATTCACCAAATAATTAGTTAAGACATATATCGTACCTTCCCTGCACATTACCGTTAAAATTTGACCACTAAAAGAGATTAAAAAAAAAACATTCTCATTTTCTACCTTTTACTCTCTTAAATTGTCAAAATTTTAATGGAATGCGCAGAGAAATCCCTACGCAATGTTGTGCAGCCAAATATTGTTCATTAGTAATTGTAGGTTCGAATCCCGTGTCGGGTTTAAATGGTTAAAAAAAAGTTTGTAGAGAGAGAGAGAGAAAGTACTTTGAGAAGAATTAGAAGGAGATTTGAGTTTGACATGAATGAGGAAGATTGTTTGGCCTCTTTGAAGCAAATGATCAACTGCCCATTTGAGAGCTCCTTGGCTGCCTTTGTCTTTGTCAATTGCCACTGCCACAAATCCATTCACACTCAACCTCTCTTTTCTGTCAAGGCTGTACCTTGGTAACCACATTTTTCCAATTCTATTTTACGAAACAAAACCAAACCAAAGAACCCAAACTTCAATTTTACAGAGTTTTCTTTCTGCAAAACTATTTGAGTTCTCTGTTGCTTTTTTGTTTTGTTTTGTTTTGTTTTGTTCTTTCAGGTGCTCTGTTTCTTCTTCTTCTTCTTCCAAAAATAAGGGTTGGTTTGATTTGTTTAAGCAACCTTGAATTCAATCACAATCAGTTTCTCTCTCATTTCCTGGTTCTTATTTATCATTAATTTGGTTTGTTTGACTCTTTCAAACTGTTACCGCCACCCCCTTCTATTTCGATCTTCGCTATTTTTGACGCTCTTTTCTTGTTACACGAGCAGACAACGCGCGTTAGATACGGAGTTCTTTAATGCATCTTATCCGGAAATCATCATGTTTTTTTTTCTTTTTTTTTTTTCGTTTTATTCTTTATATTTTCAAATGTTCAAATTTAATCTTTTTGGTCCGGTTAGTTTATTGTTAATTTTCTAAAAAGACTAGTCTTATTATCCTTGTTGCATGTCCTTCTAAGTAGTTAAAAAAAAGGCAACAAAATTCCTAAACACATCAGGAAGAGAATGAGAGAAACTCGTGTACAATATTTCAACAACAAAATTTCTTCAAATAAAAAGTTTCTCCAATATTTTTTTTTTTTTTTTTTTTAAACAAAAAACCAATGTAGGTGAAATGTGATTGTGAATTAAGAAAAAAAAAAAAAGAAGGGAATAGTCAATTATGTGCTTTAATGATAATTCAAACCAAAAGTTAAAGAAAAGTATACATTGCAACACATATGCAAGTTTGAAGTTAAAATTGAAACAATTTGCTAAGTTTAGGGTTCAATGTGATGAAATTGAAAGTTCATAATTAAAATTAATACAACCGCTAAGTTTGGAGTCAAAAATGATTTTTTTCTCCTAAAAATTATTTTCAAACTAATACCAATTTTTAATTTTATTGAGTATGCAAACACTAAGTTTGAACATTTGAAGATGGACCAAAATGAAACAAGATCCGAAGTACTAAGATAGACAAATAATTTTTAGTTCTAGTGTTTTGAAATTCATTTTATTTTAAATATTCAGAGGTAGTTTTTTTTTTTTTTCAATAAATCTTAAAATTAGTTCTTAGTTAGTTTGACATTAAAATTTATCAATAATAATAATTGTTCTCATCCAAAAAGAAAACACAAATGTGAATTTTTTTCAAATATTAATAATAAATTAATCATAGGAATTAATTTTAAATTTATTAAAATACGAAGACCAAATTTGAAATTTTAAGGATCCGATTAGAATATCTTTTAGTTTAAATGTTTTTCAAGAATGCATTTTATTTTAAACATTTTGTAGAAAAATTGTTTAGAGTTTAAGCATTCATATGTTTTGTTACATTTCCTTTGTTTTTATACGCAAGTTATTATATACTAAAAACTCTTTTTGAAAATTTTGCTTTCAAGTATTTTTCTCTAAATAGTTTATTTCTCAATCTTATTTTTTAATAAGTTATTTTTAGTGGTTGTCAAACACTATTTCTTTTTTTAAAGTGATATTTTTTCAAAATCAAACACTTGAAGTTAAATCAAACACACCCTTAGCTTAAAGGAGTGGACAAATTATTAGGTACTCCCGGTGTAATGAGACTTTCTTTAAAACCATCGCATGCATGTATATTAGGGGTGTTCATCTTTAGATCGAAAACTGACACGACCGACCGAAATCGACCGAACCGACGGAGGTCGGTCGACATCGGTTCTTACATTGGAGAGACCGGTCGATCGGTCGGTCGGCTAAACAATTTTACACATAACCGACCGATATATTTATATATATAAAAAAAACACATGACCGACCGATTTTACACATAACCGACCAGCCAGCCAATATATTTATATATAAAAAAAAACCATTTTTTTTTTATAAAAAACACATAACTGACCGACCGATTTTACACATAACCAACCGACCGTCGTTCTTCACTCAGTTCTCGTGACCTTAAAAAAAAAAAAAAAAAAAACAACCGAACCGACCGACCGACCGTTCGGTCTGCTGGCAGTACCCATTGGAAGTCATTGGTTTCCAGATTTCTGGAAAACCGACCGACCGATGAACATCCTTAATGTATATCTTTAAATTTGTCAATCCCTAATAACCGTTGGATACAAAATCGAAGTACTTTTATAGTTTCTCTCTCTAAAATCCAACGGTACAAATCTACTCACTTCATTGAACCAGAAACCCCTAATAATTTCTCTTGCTTGAAACTATTTTTAAGATTTATTAAAATTAGGGAGCCCACGTCTAAAAATACATAATACAATAAAATACCCCTAAAATTTAGGCACACGAAAACCATAATTCAACCCAAAAAAAGAAAAACAAAATATAACAAAAACTCAGTCCCTCTCCAAAGATCGCACTTCCATTTCACTCCCATAAGACGAATAAAACTCATCATCAGTGGAACTTTCCGTCTCCTTCAACTCCTCGATCTTCTCCACCGCCTCCTTCAATCCCCACCGTTCATCCTCCTCCGCTTCACTGCAGATCATTCCGATCCTCAGCAGCCGCACCATTTCGCCGTCTTCGTTCTTCGTCCCCTTCATCATGTCGCCGTCGAACACCTCCGCCGTCCACTCCTCCCGCACCGCCGACTTCACCCACGCTGCCAGGTCGCCAGTGCCCGGGCCGCCGCCGTGCCGCAGATAGTTCGCCGGAAACTTCCCGGTCAGAAGCTCGAGGATCAGAATGCCGAGGCTCCAGACGTCGGTCTTTCGGGAGACTCGCCGGTGCCGGATGTACTCCGGCGACTTGTAGGCCGCCATGAATTGCTGGGCTTGGTCCTCGCAGACTAGAGGATCGAGGCCGAAGTCGGTTAAGAGAGGCTCGAAGTTGTTGTTGAGAAGAATGTTTGAGGATTTCAAGTGGCCGTGTGGTAGGCTCAGGCTTGGAAGCTCTGTGTGGAGATGGGCCAGGCCTCGGGCCACTCCTTTGATGATCCGTAGCCGAGTGGGCCAGTCCAGCCCAATGTTTCCAGGTGTGCGCTGAGCTGGAATATTTCAAAGATGTCTTTTTTTAGTTAGAAAAGATAAGAAAGAAAAGTATGATAAATATGTAATTTTCTAAGTAGATTTTTAATTTTTTAAATTTTATTATCTATTTATTTTAAGTATGTTCTATTATTATTGGAGTGAGAATTTGAACTTTCAAGTCTTGATCGTTAAGAGATGTCCAAATTTGCAATTTCAATAAGTTCTAAATCCAATTATTATCGTTGAACTAAAAAAAATCATCATCATTAAAATCATTTGGTTTTTTTCGCTATCTAATATCTCTATCTATTTCTATAATTAAAAGGGATCAAAATATCAAGAAAAATTTCATTGCATTTTTTTTTTCTTTTACCATCAAACAGGTTTCTAAATAAGTGATGTGGACTTTGACCATACTAATTTTCACATCAAAAACTTTTTTTTTTTTTTTTGAGGATTACCTTTTGAACTACGTTCATGTCTTAAAAAAAATAATAATAAATAAATAAATAAAACTTTTTGAACTATGCATAGATCAACCATGTCATAAATTATTTATTACACGCAAATATAGACTTTAATCGATAACAAAATAAGTTATATCAACTTTATATTTTTTGCGTTCTCTAAATGAGTGATATATACTATGATTATATTGACCATATTAAACTTTCGGCTTACAATAACCAAAAGATAATTAAAACTTAACTTTTTAAGGTCCCGTTTGATAACCATTTGATTTTTTAAAATTATGCTTGTTTTCTCCTAAATTCCCTACCATGACTTTCATCCTAGTTAAGGTTGCATTTGAATTTCTAACCAAATTTTAAAAACAAAAACAAGTTTTTGAAAACTACTCTTGTTTCCAAAATTGAACTTGGTTTTTGGAAACAAGGTAGAAGATTGATACAAAAACCAAGAAACTTATAGGTGGAAATATGTGTGTATAAGCTTGATTTTCAAAAACCAAAAACCAAATAGTTATCAAACAGGGCCTAAATGATGTTAGGTCAACTATATCATAAACTATTAATCACCTGCAAGCCTATACTTCAATTCATAACCAAATAAGTCATACTATTTGTTAGTTCCAAAATCATATTATAACGACAACTATCAAATTTAGCTAATATTTTTATAATACGTCTTTTAAAGGAAAAAGAAAAAGGTAAAAAATAAAAGGCATTCGAGTATTAGATGGGTTGAAGATCATACCATGACCATGAAGATGACCAGCCAAGTTCCCATTCCCCATGAACTCCGAAATCAAAAGCTTATCTTCGTTTCTATAATAAAAAGCCACAGGCGGAAGCAAATTAGGATGTGAAATTCTGCCCAGCCTTTTCATGTGCTCGTGGAACTCTTCGAACCCAACGCATCTCATGGGCCGAAGCCTCTTCACAACCACTGGAGGCCCATTTGAGAGCAGGGCCTTATAAGACGACCCAAAACTACCGCCGCCCAAGACTTCGGCCGGGGCCCGCAACAGCTCCTCCAAGTCAAAGATGGGCCTGTCGGGCCCGACGAACTGCAGCTTCGCATTTTCTTCTGTTGCCGGCTCGGGATATTGGGCCTTTGACAAGCCCAATGTTTCGTGGGCTTTTGAGTCTTGTTGGGCTTGTTCTGCCAACGATGATAGAGGTCTGCGGCGGCGGTAGCGGTGGTAAATGACTATGATCGCTAGGAAGGCGACGCCGACGGTGACTCCGGTGAGGATGTACCACTTCTTTGGGGACTTGCATCGGCTCAGAGGGTGTCCACATAAATCTTTGTTCCCTGTGAAAGAGAAAAAGTTTATTTTAGTTCACTGATAAAGATGTGTTTGTTGGGAAAAAAAAAAAAAAAGAATTCAGATGTAAAACAAAGTTGCCTTTCATATTTTCACTATTTTAAACTTTTATTTTATTTGTCATAAAATCTAAATATAATTTAAATACTATTTTGAGAAATAAATCCACAAAAAGGAAATTTACTGAATTTATTTAATTTATTGGATCTGGAAACAAAAAATTGAATTTGGATGGGATACCAAACATGCTTTTTAAGTTTTCATATTTATTTCATTTTACATATTTATCAAGTATTTTGTTCTAGTCTCTTTTAAATTTTAATATCTAAAATAAAATTTTGTAAATATAAAAGATTAAAATGAAATAGGCATAGAGAATTCTCTTTTTTTTTTTTTTTTTTTTTTTTTTGATAAGTAGGCATAGAGGATTTCAACGATTCTTTTAAAAAAATATTTCAAAATCTTGAAATTAAAGTTGTATTTTATTTCGTTATTATATGTTATATTTTGCTTAGTTATTGATTTAAAAATCATACAAGACAGTACATCAATGTTGCTGTCGACAAAAGAGATCGATGATAACAATGAATGATTTTGTCAAAAAAACAAAAAAACAAAAAACAAAAAAAAAAAAGATTTTTTTTAAAATTTTTTTTGGAAACTAACCATGAATGTCAATTTACATTTATAAACTTATTATTTTACAGATATTTTAATTAATAATTAAGAAACAGATATCATTTTCCCCCTTAAAATTTTAAATCATAAAATATTATATTACCCTAATATTAATTTATCATTGTTTATGTTTTTTTTTTTTAAAAAAAAAATATTATTGTTTATGTTTTTTTTTTTTTTTTTTTTTTTTTTTTGTTACAATCATTGTTTATGTTTAAACAACCTAGAATAAACTAGAATTGATATGATTAAATTATTTTTACCCCATAATTAGATAATTATGTCACTCCTCGAAGCAACTAAAGATAATTATAAATCTACAGCAATTCCAAAGAATCCAAACTAGACAGAAAACAATAAATTATTTTAATTTCTATTGTTCAATTCATTTTTTCATATTTGGCTCGAGGTGGATGTTCCTGGTACATGTGAAAACCTTAGCATAGAAATTGTGCGGAAACAATAAAACATGCATAATTTTCAAAAACACAAAACTAAAAACAAAATTATGGACTTTAGTAAATCATTTTATTTTCCAAATATAAACTAAAGATAAAAGAAAATTTAAACTTGAGAATGGACCTTTTTGAAAAAAAAAAAAAAAATCTTTATTAGTTGAGTTAGGGTTCATTTGGAATACATTTTAATTTAAATGTTTTTTCAAGAATGCGTTTTTTGAAAAACATTTTATATAAAAATTGTCTAGAAATTAAACACTCATATGTTTGGTTAGATTTCCTCACAAGTGTTTTTATACCTAAGTTATTATATACTTAAAAACTCTTTTTAAAGAAGTCGATTTCAAATGTTTCTCTCAAAATGGTTTATTTCTCAATCTCATTTTCTAATAGGTCATTTTTAGTGGTTGTCAAACACTAGAAATTTTTTCAAAAGGATTTTTTTTTTCAAAATTAAACACTTGAAAAGTTAAACCAAACACACCCTTATTCACAATAAGAAAATCATTTATCGAAAAGTTGATCTTCCTCTATTAAGTCATTCCCACAAAGACAACAATTTCTAAGAGACTATTTATCTATTTTCTTCAGACAGATATGAATTTATATTTAATAAGAATATTTCATTTTTGTTAATATTTTGAAAGTATATTCTAAACTAAAAAAAGAATTGGATATATAGCTTTACCTGCAAATGCATTGGAGTCAACATTGGCTAAGCCAGAAGGTATTGGACCCTCCAATTGGTTGTTGGACAAATCAAACAGCAGCCAATCCCTTCGTATAAAATCAGGAATTTCTCCTTCAAATTTATTCCCTTCAAGGCTCAACTCCACCAACGCAGGCAAACTAGAAAGTGAACCAGGAATTTGTCCTTTAAATTCATTCTCTTCTAAACGCACCGTTTTCAACGACCTCATGTCTTGAAAAGCATCATCAGGTATTGTACCAGAGAACCTGTTGCGAGCAAGATAAAAACCTCTCAATGCACCCAGTTTCTTCACTGGAGGCATTGCACCATGAAAGCTATTGTTCATGAAGCTCAAGCTCCTCAGAGACGACAAGTTCACAAGCGTGTCTATGTCGATAACACCGCTCAAGCTCATGTTCTCAAGCCGTATCCCATACAGAGCTCCATCCCTGCAAGTCACACCAGTCCAGAAGTTACCTCTCGCTTTTGCATCCTCGTCGCAGATGTCGATCGATGCGTCCCACTTGTCGAAGGCCGTGTTGTTCGACAGAGAGCTCTTGAACTTGATGAGGATTTCGGCCTCGGGACTGGTACTAGAGGAAGTGTTGCAGCACACTACAGATAAGATCAGTAAAAACAGGAGTGGTTTATGAGCCATGGGTGAGGGAAGGTGTGGGGAGGGGCTTTTCAAAGTGTATTTGGAAGGGGAAATGAAGGAAGATGAAGATGGAGAAGAACTATAGAGAAGTTTATTGTTTTGATGAGCTGTTGAAGGCTGGTCATTTTAAGTGACATTGCATAGTTTGTTCCCCCACTCTCTCCAACAAAAGGAATGGCATAGCATTGTTTATTGTTTCTAGTTTGGAGTTGGGTAGTATCATTCTTGTTATTGATGGAAAAAAAACCATTGTCATCATAAAGACAAAAATGAAACATCAGATACTGATAAAATAAAACAACCCACCAAATAAAAAATAATAATAATAGATAAGGCTTAATCCTAATTTAGTATTTGAACTTTTAAGTTTATTCCACGTTGGTCTTTGAACTTTCAAAATGTTCATTTTAATCCTAAACTTTCAAGTTTGTTCCATTTCGTCCTTTAACTTTTAAAATGTCTATTCTAGTCCTTGAACTTTCAAAACATAACCAAACTTTGGTTCTTACCTTTATTTGTCAAATACGTTAGAAATGAACATGAGACCAAGTGGATTTAAGATTTTTTTTTTTTTTTAAAAAAAGGACCAGAATGGTTATTGTTTAAAAGTTAAGTTCAATGACCAAAATAAAACAAGGATCGAAACCGAACTAACTTGAAAATTTAGGTACTAAGATGAGATTTGAACCTAATAATAATAAGAAAGAGATAAGACAGAAAGAGATTTCATAAATAAACATTGGATTGGGTTTCATTATGTAACCTGGAAAATGTCGGCAACGTTTTGCTGTTGCTCGAATGGCCAACTTGACATTTTTGTCTGTAGGAAGAGAGATGGGAAGATCCAAAACTCTATGTCATCAAATTGGCAATTTCCTAAGACGTGCTAAATGAGTTCACCTGAGAGATGCACTCTAACAAAATGATTTAAACAAACATTTACACAAGGAGTCGAGGAGACCATTGGAGAACATCTCTTACTTGGCGGGTTAACGAACAGCGAAACTCTGATGAAGAGAAGCAAAATGAGAGTCACTCGTGATCTTCGAGCAGGCCACGGAGGTCATTAATGGTGTTGAGAAAATCTCCAAGACATCTGATAAGCTTGCTCCCTTGACACCTTACCAAATCAATTCGGTGGTCGATGTTCTTTTCATCAGAAGTTGCATACTCTGCATTCTCAGACACAATTGCTTGAATTTTTTCTGCATTTTCAAGCAATTTCTTCACCATCATTTGCTCTTCGGGTTCATGGTTATCGGTCGCCTTTTCTCCGTAGCTTTTGATGTAGCATTCACGAGGCTGTGCTTCCAGACAGAGTACTGGAAGTTTTTTTTCTGCTTCTTCATCTTCACATTTAAAAGATTTCTCTAGGTCTTGATTTCGCTTAGACATTGAACGACGTCTATGCCTTTTAGGGCCTAACATGAAAAATCAGAAAGGAGAAAAAAACCAATATTAATGAAGTAATTTGAAGGAAGCAATTATAAGATCCATCACACACTTAAACCACAGTTTAGAAGTTGGTGGAAAGAAATTTCTGCAGTTATGACATTTTTGTCAACCAGCCTTTTTGGTTCAAAAAATTCACAATTAAGCGACATGAAAAATTAAGTAAGAAATGCCTTTCATCTCCATGAGAAAATTAGGACGTCGAAATAACTATGAAAGGCAACCCCATCCATCAGGCCTTGTACGAAATAAGTTAGCAGAATACTAAAGTTTAAATTGCACCTAATGGATTAGAAGGAAAAGAACCAAACAATCTAGATCCTGGAATGGCTACAATACCGACCAGGAGTTCTTCTGTATCTCAGGACGAACATCAATCTTGAATATGGAAAACCCACATAAAACTAAATGTTGAAAGAACGACCCTCACACAACCCTAAGCATTAAATTCAAGAATAGGACCACTGAAGCATTATGATATATACATGTGATATATAAATAATTTCTCGACACAATCATATATATGCATGACATGTTTGAAGCTGGCATAGTATCTGAAATTCTGAAGTAGTTGATATACTCTTTCCTTACAATGTTTAGCTTTTGTTTGCTGTTTAATACAAACATCTACTCAACTTCCAGACAAAAAAGGTCCAAAAGGCAACGCCTCCAAAACTTTGGGGAGCTCATAGAAAATTAAACATAAATCGTCTTTAACATTGATGTGATGATGTGATATAATAGAAACAATCAAGTTGCTCAAGATTAAGAACAAAAAATACAGAGATTTCAAGCAACAGGTTATATATATATATATATATTATTAACTTTGCGGCATTAAGAGCAAGAACAAAACAACAAACGTTTCGAAGCAAACAAATTAGAGCCAGTCCTTGCATCATGTTCGTCGCCCACCCTGCTAATCTCTAGGAAGGCCCTTGCTCACCGAAGGGTTTTAAGTCATTAAGTTGCAAAAAATGATTATTATCAAGTGTATTCAAAGAAACACTGGAGTGTACAAGTTCTCATGAAACCCTACTACAATAGAAATGTTATCTATAAGCACTCTAGGAAATAAAGAACCATACCAGGCTCTGCAATTTCATCAACCATCTCAACCATAGCCTCGGGATCGCTATCCGGCTCCGTATCCGACTGATTCTCCCTCATCGTGGCGACATTATCAATTGCTTTGAACAGCTCCTCGTCGAAATTCTCAGGAAGTCCCAATTCCTTTCTCCTTCCACTCTCCAAACACCAATAGGAATCATCATCCGGCATCTCTAACTCCCATTGCTTGATAACATCATGTTCAATCAACAAACAGTCCCACTTCCTCCTGCACTGATTCGAAGTCCGAGCCACATCCAAAGACGTGCAGTTCTCTGCAACAATCTTCCATTTCTGATAGCTAGACAAAGCTTTCAAACAATCGGCCTCCACAGCCGCAATCACATTAACAAGAACGAGGCAATCCGCCGCCGTCCAATCCGGCGCTATCTGAGACCGCGTCCGACGAGAACCTGAAACCCCCGGTCCCCGATTGCTGTTCTCCTTCTTCATTTCGCACAAAAACGTTCGTCGTTTCGAGTCTCGAGATTCTTCCGTTTTCTATTTCAATCCACATGCGTTATCTACAATGCATTTGCGATGAAAAATCAAACGCCATTCCGTAGTAGAAACCAGAAACCGTAAATTATGAGATGAAATTAAAACGGCTTAGATTCGATCAGCAACAAATGAATAATCGAAGGATTACGGCGAGATTAAACGCTAATGATCTCGATTTTCTCCGCCTACCCGAGGGATTTAGAAGTGAATCAAAGTAGAACAGAAAAGAGTGTGCGGAAAGTAATCGAAATCGCAAGATAAGTCGAATGAATGAGCGTGATATTGCAATGCAGGAGATTTTCCAGTTGAGAGAGAGTGGTTCACTTTACCAATTTGAGATGAAGTGAAGAAGGAAGCCATAGCCATGACCTTCTGCATTGCCCATTCGCTGCTGGCTTCGATGCCCAATGTTCGCGGTAGAATAGAAGAACCCACAATGTATAATGCCCCATTCTCCACGGGTTTCTAACGCGCACTTTCCCACTACACGAACTGAATTTTAAATTTTAAATTCTTTTATTTTCAATTTTCAAAACCCTTCCACTTTTAATTTGGTTAAATTATTAAAACTATTCCCGAACTTTCGGGTTGATTTCAACTATACCTCTAAACTTTCAAATGTTTCGTTATAATTCTTGAAATTTGAAGTTTGTTTCCAAACTACCTTGAAGATTTTCTTTTGTTAAATTCATGGATGTAAAATGACGTGTGTTGCATATGTATTGTTACTTGTGTGAATAGATTTGAACACATAGGTTGAAAAAACAATAAAAACACATGCAAACACATTATTTTTTGTCTATAAATTTTACGAAAAATGTTTCCAATGGTCATTTTAAAATAACCTTCAAACTTTAAGGGCTAAAATGAAACATTTGAAAGTTTATGAGTATAAGTTTATGAGTATAATTGAAACCACTCCAAAGTTCAATAGAATTTTTAATAATTTAACCCTTTTAATTTACTCTGTATTATTAAATTGGTAACCATTTAATTTTTTTGAAGAACTTTATCAAAATTAAGTGTTGATTTTTAATACGTTACAATTTAGTTTTGTAGCTTCTAAACACATTTATGGGCCATTTGGCGCTCTGTGTTGGTTATAATAGAGGGGCTATTATAGCCCACTCATTGTTTGAACATCAACAAAAAAAAAAAAAAAAAAAGTGGTGCAGTAGGTTATTTTTACTCCTCGTGTTGCTACAATAATCATCATTCAACTCACCCGATTATTCTATCCATGCTTTACAGTAACTCTCTCCTCTCTACTTCCATGCGACTCATTGACTTTTCCGGCAAACACGGACGAATTTTTCGGCAATCACCGACACCTTTTTTGACAACCGATTTTTTTTTTAATTCTTTCTTCTCATTTTCATTTCGAAAAATATATAAAAAAACAAAAATAAAGAAAAAAAAAAGAGGTAGAATAAAAGAAAGAAAAAAAGAGGAAAAAAAATCGGTCGTCGAAAAAGTCGTCGAGCGGCGGATGTCGCCGACGTTAGGATTAGAGGAAAAAGAAGATGATGAAGATTTAATGGAAATGGAGGAAGAAGATGATGAAGATGAAGATGGAAATGGAGGAAGAAGATAAATGTGATGAAGATGGAGGGAGAAGATGAAGAAGAAGAAAAAAGAAAAAGAAATAATAATAATAATAAAATAATAAAAAAATATATTTTTTTTAATAAAAAAAATGTATGTCACGTCAAGAATCCATAAGGGTTTAACGGAAAATTGGACGGGGGACCAAAATGAAACGAAATCCAAACCTTAGGGGCTAAATTGGCGAGTTTGGAAACTTAGGGACCAAAAGTGTATTTTGATACTTACAATTTTTTAGGTCAAATTTCCTCCCTACTTTTGGCAACATCGAAGGTTAACCAGAGTTAACAACTTAAAAAAAAAAAAAAAAAATTCTTAACCATATTTTGTGCATATTCAACAATATCCATATAGCTAAACAAGACCAGATTTTCAATTCATATGTATAAAAAAAATTGGTTAAAATATCATTTTAGACATTGTACTCTTAAGTTTTGTTCCATTTTAATTATTTTACTTTCCAATGTCCAATTTTAGGCTCTATACTTTCAATAAGCCTTAAAATTAGTCTTTATGGTTAGTTTTTCGGTTAAAATTGGATATTTGAAAATTGAGAGTACACGCTAAAATGGGATGAAACTAACTCAAAGTGTAGGGACCAAAATGGTATTTTTAACTTAAAATGGTATTAAATCTTAACAATATTTTTTACAACCGAGACTAAATTCACAAATTTTAAAATAGAATGACGGGTCCGTTTGGAATACATTTTAATTTAAATGTTTTTTAAGAATAAATTTTTTCAAAAATATTTTGTATAAAAATTGTTTAGAATTTAAACACTCATATGTTTGGTTGCATTTTCTCATAGGTGTTTTTATACACAAGTTATTGTATACTTAAAGACTATTTTTTAAAAAGTTGGTTTCATGTGTTTCTCTCAAAATGGTTTATTTATCAATCTCATTTTCTAATAAGTCATTTTGAGTGGTTGTCAAACACTAGAAATTTTTTCAAAATGATTTTTGTTCAAAATTAAACACTTGAAAAGTTAAACCAAACACACCCTAAATTGTTACATATTATAGTTCAAGGACTAAAATATTATAAAATTAAAATTACGTAGACTAAATCGTTACAAACTAAAGTTCAAGAACTAAATTGTTACTTTTTTTTGAATGGGTAATGACAATAATGTTTTTTAACCTCAACTCTAAATTAATTTTTTTTTAATATTACATTATAAGCATAGGAATGTAGATTCTAATTTACCACTTGAGAGGTTTAACCATTAAATGATATTTAGATTGTCTTCCTAAATTAAATTTCAAGTGAACTACATTTTAGCATGAGCATAGCTTCATTAAAAAAAAAAAAAACTTACTTAACTGATTATGCTGAGTTTCAAATCCCCATCCCATATATATATATATATTGTTGGTAATTGATTAAAATTGATCAAATAATCCTAGTTAAGAATAGCATAAGAAATTCAACCTAACAAGATATTTATGGATATTTGAAATGAATTTTATAATGTGACGTATTGTAAGATAAGTCATATCGGTTAAAAATATGAATTTAAAAAAGAAAATGAAGAGGAGATCAACATGAGAGTAGCTCAATCGACATAAAACTTACTAATGACCAAGAAATTTGTGGTTCGAATAAAGGCAATGGACCATGAACCTTTGCCTAAAGCCCAAGGTCCAACTCCCGACTTGGATTGGACAAGCCAGTGATTCACTCCAAAGGTCCTATCCAATGGACCGAGTCAACCTCCAACCACTTATGCCAGTTGAGCTATGCTCATATTGGCATATTATGTCAAATTTTAATTTGTCTATATATTTCATAGGGTTTCAGATAGGTTCACTCCTTAATATTGTGTCAAATTAATAATTGTCATTATTTTTTTTCCATAAAAAAAAAAAAAAAAAAAAAAACTAGTCACTAGTAATTGATGTACAATGAAATGAGTTTTTTTTTTTTTTAATTAATTAATTTATTTTTTTTTCAAATTACTTAGGTCCATCTAGAAGTATAAATTTATAAGACTTTTTGTTAAAAATCAATTAAAAATTATATTCATTCAAAGAATATTGAGCATTTGAATTTTTTTGTTTGATCTTGAATATGTTGTAATTTTTTTTTAAAAAAAAGTTGAATAATACAGTAGGCCGTGCTAGATAACGATTATGTGGGTGTTGATTTTTTGTTTTGTTTTGTTCATCAATGGTTGTGGAGTACATGGGGATCAAATCGTTGACTTTTGAATGTAATAGATGTCTCTTATTCACTGAAATTCAACATGATATCAACGTTATTGCAACATAGTTAAGATGCTTTAGTACACTTTATTCTTGTCACGAATTACTTAGATTATATATTTTCGTTTTAATCTATAGAATATAAGTTGTTATAGACATGTAAAAATGTAATTCATTTATTTCAACTTCTTTTTTTAATTCCAGGAAAAAGAAAAACTTTTTGGCTTCGTATTTTTATCAAACACAGGTTAAAAATCACTTTTAGTCTCTGAACTTTCATAAAAGTAACAATTTGGTCCCTGAATTTTGATTTGTAACGATTTAGCACATATACTTTCAATTTAGCATGAATTTTAATAAGTAACAATATAATCCCTATACTTTCAAATTTGTAACAATTCAGTCCTCACTACAAGAATTCGACCATTTCCCGACGCGCACCAACGTCGGCAGAAATCGAAAAATGCGTCGGCAAAGGCTCTCCCGATGCGTAGAAACGTGTCGGCAAGAACGTCGAAATAGACGAGTCACCAGATGTTCTACTGATGCTAAAATAAGTTCGCGTCAGCAGAAAAGACTTCTGCTGACGTCACCTTTTATGCATCGGCAGAAGTCTGAAAAATAGGCTTTATGACAATTTGCGTCGGGAGAAGTCCTTTCTGCCGACGCTATCTTATAGACGTCGGCAAAAGAAATAGAAAAGACTTTTGCCGACGCAGTCGATTCAACGTCGGCAGAAGTGTGATTTTTTTTTTTTTTTTTTAATTAATGTTACCCAAAATCTTTTTGCACCTAAAATAAATATAAACAATCTCAAATATTTTCCAAATTCCATTCAAATAAGTTAAAAGTTCATACAAGTTTGAGATAAAAATAAAATTACAAGGACTTTACATTTAAAAGTTCTAAACTACAAAACACCTAAACTTAAAACTTAGCACCTACACTTCTCGTAAATACATCTTTATTCTCGTCAGCATAATCTTCCTCCTACACCAACCTCGAATAATCTAAGAAAAAAATATATGAATTAGGTTTAATATATACTAAGTCAATAAATTTTCAACATAATGAACACAATATCTAAACACAACCAAGTTATCAATTTTTCAAAACTAGGAACATACTATCAAATTTAACTAAGTTTTCAAAACTAATGAACATAACAAGATTAACTAAAACTTGTGAAGACTTAAGAACATAACAAAAATTCCTTATTCACCCCTGTACTCAAACAATCTATCACCTACCTTACACTCAAAATAATCAAAACTAGAATGAATAAAATGCCTAAACTAACTTCAATCATAGAAATAAAACTCCAACTCCAACAAATTATCTCAATATCATATGAACACAAACTCAATCTTAAACTTCAAACTATAATCTCAATCTTTATAAACTTAAATTTATAAGGGCCCGTTTGGTAACGTTCTCGTTTCTTGTTTCTTGTTTCTAATTTTATTAAGAAATCTAAGCATTTAATAACTATGTATGTTTCTTGTTTCTCATTTTTTAGAAACACTCCCAAAATTTGTATAGAACTTTTGGGAACAACTAAAACTAGTTTCTCCTTTTTTGTTATTGTTTCCAATTTTTTCCAAACATAAATAAGAATATAGGTTTATTATTATTGAATGTATAGGTGTTAGGGTCATGAAATTCTATTTTTCTTTATTAAAAATGAAGAAACGAAAACGTTACCAAACGGGCCCTAAGTGAACACTACAATAAAGAGAAGAAACAACTTACAAGGGCATTCGAAACTTGTCGATGTGTGACCTTTTGTTGGATGGAAGAAAACCTATACCAAGAGGGAAATTTTCAAGCATCAAGTAAGTTAATTTTAACTTTCTCACAATAACAAATTACACAATACCCTAAGAACAAAAATATCAAACAATCTCACCCTCTAAGAAAACAATCTCAATATATATTATACAAGCACAAACTCAATGTCAAACCTTCAAACTCCAAACTCCCAACAAACAATCTCAAATTTCAAAAACAACTAACAATTTTATTTGCTACCATAATTGCAAGATAGCAACATTTATAAACATAATGCTAATTTTTTTTCGTAAGAGAGATAAGCTAAGTTTACAAGTGAACACTAGAGTAAAGAGAAGAAACAACTTAATTACAATTGTTCTGTAGAGAGAGTGCATTGATATGACCTTTTATTAGATGGAAGATAACCTAGAAAAGAAGGAAATTTGCAAACATCAAGTAAGTTCATTTTTGTTAATTTTCTCACAACAACAAACTTTACAATACTTTAACAATCAAATTCAAACAAACATAAGCCTCAAAATTTTCAGTTGATGTACCTTTATACAACATGATCATCATTTTCACGAAATGACGAACAAACAACAAACCAAACACACCAGACAATAAGCTTTAATCATACAATAGACTCAAAAACACACTTTAATCATACAATAATAGCTTCAAATCAAATTTTAATCACACAAATAGTGTCCAAATCAAACATTAATCACATAAATAAGCTCCAAATCACCCTTTTATCACACAAATGGGCTTAAAATCAGTTTATTCGGACTCTTGCACATAATTTGGCCAAACTCCCTCCCCCAAGTTTTTGTTGACACAAAATCCCTCATACACAATGGACACACAACTATAAATAGCACAATCTAGAGCAAGCAAAACAATGACATAGATGTAAAGAACAAAGAAGAAAAAAACGGTCACCAAAAGAAATGGAAAAAAAAAAAAACAAGGAAGGAAATTACTTACAACGATGAAGGAAACGCAGAGGAGAGGGGTTGAGGGCAAACGAAGACGAAGGAAATAGTGTCGGCGAAGGCAAGCGGCGATGGCAAAGTGAAGAAGAAGAAGAAATTGCAGAGGGGAGGGCTGAGGAGAAAAACACGAAATGAAGAAGAAAAAGTGATTAGGGCTTTTCATGAGTTTTTGTCGACGCAGTTAAAATGACGCCGGGAAAGACCACTTCTGCCGACGCCATTTTAACCGCGTTAGGAAAAGTCCCAGTTTGGAGGGAAAAAATTTTGCCAAAAAAATTTCACGAGTGAATTTTTAAATTAACTTCTGTCGACGCCTTTCGAAGCGCGTCGGGAGAAGTCACCTCTGCCGACGTTGTCTAACATGCGTCGGCAGAAGTGTTACTTCTCTCGACGCCTCTAGAAATGGCATCAAGAGAGAAGACCTCTACCGACGCCATCTTAACGGCGTCGGCAAAGATGCCGACACGCACTTTGTGCGTTGGCAAAGGGTCCTTCTACTGACGTGTTTAACAGAGGCGGGAGAAAGTGCGTCGAGAAAAACAAATTTTCTTGTAGTGCCTTGTACTTTCAAATTTGTAACAATGTAATCCTTTGCGCAAAAAAAAAATCATCAAAATTATATCTCGATTTTTATTATTTAATGATTAAACCTTGTAGCTTATAAACATATTGAGTCCCAAGTCAGTTTATTAATCCATCTATGTAAGAAATTTCATTAAATCTTTACATTAATTTTCACGATACAGATTAAATCATTACAAATTTGAAAGTACGTACATTGACTAAATTGTTACTTATTGAAGTTCAGGGACTAAATTCTTACAAAATTAAAAGTATAGGGACTAAATCATTACAAAATTGAAAGTAGAGAGACTAAATCATTACAAATCAAAGTTTAAGGACTAAATTGTTACTTTTATGAAAATTTAGGGACCAAAAGTGATTTTTAACCAATCCCTCAAATTCACAATTTCATCAACTTTCTCTTCATCAGCCGCAACCACAGCTTTTCTCGATTTGCTTTTCTTTTTGTCCCTATTGTCTTGTAGGTATTGATCAACGAACGCCAATGGCTTCCATTGCCATCCCGAAAAGAGTTGGGTAAGAAAACACAGTTCTGTAAAGATCCGAATGAAGTTTTTCTTTTGACAGCAGTGGTTTGCAAAAAGTAAGAAAATTTAACTATGGTTCTAAAGGTAATGGAGGTGTTTGGAAGTTTTTGTTGATATGTGGATTCTGTCGATGAGTTCAATTTATCATGTGATTCTAAAATTGACTCTAAAAGTGGGGCAGATTTTTAGTTGAAGATGCTATTGGAATGAGGAGAGAGAATAGAGAGTGGAAGGAGGAGAGAGAGAATAGAGAGAGAAATAAGAAATTTTAGGATAAATTTTGAATAAAACCAATCTAATTTTTAGATTTATGGTAGTTTAAGGGTTTTAAATTTTATATTTTCATAGTTTGAGGGTTTAATCTTTTAACTTAAAAATTTAGGGTTCTAATTTTTACATTTTTGAAAGTTTGAGGGTTTAATTTTTACAATTGAAAGTTTAGGGGTGTAGTTGTTACAACTATCATACTTTAGGGGTGGTTTTTGCAATTTGCCATATTTTTTTTTTATCTGACTTCCATGCAAATGAGGTATGATATGTCAATGCTATTGCTACTATCGTTACAATATAGACTATTAATTAAACGGAGTTGTTAATCAATAATTAAAGAAAATCATATATCAATATAGTTTTTTTTAGTTCAACGATATCTGGAGTGAGGGAATTCGAACTTGACTTCTTAGTCAAGAATATATGTCAATGACCCTTAAGCTTATGCTCACTTTGATTATATCAATTTGAACATAGCTTAGTGAATAAAATATAAGATATCAATTACACTATTTTAAAGGTCGATGATTCAATCATTCACTTTACAATTGAGAACTTAAAAAATATTAAGAATAAATTCTATAGACCAAAATTATATTTTAACTACTAAATTAGTCATCGAATGTTATTGAAGTGGGAACGACCATACGGGTGGATACCCATCCTCGTTTCTGTCACCCATTTTATTCCTTGTTTCCATCAACCATTTTATTTTCCGTCTCACTAGAGAATTGTTCTCCATTTACTTTTTTTTAAACATAAAATTGATCAAATAAACTAAAACGCATAAATCTTAAATATCAAATTATCCATACAAATAAGTACTTAAAAAAATAAGCATATCAAGCAAACAATATTTTGGTTATTTTTTTTTTTCTTTATATAGGTATAAAATGAGAGCACAAATGATAGGTCATGTGATTAGGACAGAAACAAAGACGAGAGAGAGTAGAAACCATCTTTCTAGACTCTATCTCTATTTAGGCCACGAGAAAATTTTCCTTCCACTTATCAAGTCTTTGTTTCTAGTGATATCTATCTCTATTTAGACCATCGTTTCCGTCACACATTTTATTCCTCATTTCCACCACCCATTTTATTCCTTGGTTCCATTACCCATTTTATTTTCAGTCTCCACATAGAATTATCTCCATTTACTTTTTCTTAAAAGAAAATGTTCAAATAAATTAAAACGCATAAATCTTAAATATCAAATTATCCATACAAATAAGTACTTAAAAAAATAAACATATTAGGTCAACAATGTTTTGGTTAATTTTTTTCTTTACATAGGTATAAAACGAGAGCACAAAGGATAGATATTGTGATTAGGACAGAAATAAAGACGAGAGAGCAGAGACCATCTTTCTAGTCTCTATCTCTATTTAGGCTATGGAAAATTTTCCTTCCACTTCTGCCCTTTCTAGGACACGTCGTCGTCTCCACAGAAAAAGAAACATCTCTCTAATATAGGTCCACTTTTAATTTAAAAAAAAAAAAATACATGAACATAATTCAACTGACATAATATTTGTAAAAAAAAAAAACATTACATGAAAGTGAGTGCGCGAAAATAAATTATAGATCAAAGGCGGTTCAAAGAGATTAGAAAAATTGGAGTCCATTCGAAGGCATCTTCACCACCGTCTCGACGGCCGGCGGTCCCCCAAGTTTGGACCATCTTAATTTGTTTCGTTTATATTTTATTCCATGGAATATAGCAACTTGCCTCCCAAGTTGAGTATCGGTAAAGCACCAGTCCACGTCTATTGAAAAATCACAATTTTCACATTCGATTAAAACTTTGAATCCGTCGTCACCAAGTTACATGTAATGTACGTTTTTTTTTTTTTACTCAATTTGTACTTTTAACTTTCAGTTTCATCCAACTATACTTTAAATTTGGATAAGGATGGCAATTTTTACTATTGGATAGAGTTTCATTTAAAAAATTGATAATTAAAATATTTTCACAATGAAATAAAACACATGCGGATTGGATTTTTGTTGAGATCGGTGAGTTTGGAAAGATTTATTTATTTATCGATTATTTGTGTGAACTTACTTTTTTTTTTTAATTAATGATTAAGTTTGGACCAATTTTTACTTCTTTTTTTTTTTTTTTTTTTTTTTTTGGTTAAAACCAGTGGGTAAAAAATTGATAATGGGCTAAAAATTGCAACAAACATATATATCCAGAGTTTAGTTTGATGAAATTAAAAATTTACAGCCATAATTAAAAGGGTCACCAGGTTCATAAGTGAAAGTGTAGAGATGTAAATTAATTTTTAAAAAATATTATTATACGTACAAAACAATGTAATAAAAGGAGGAAAAAAACTAATATTGAAATAGTCACATGTCTATCTATCAATCAATATTAAACCACATAATATGATCCACTTAACTATATTTGAGTTCTTTAAAAAAAGAAAAAAAAAAAAGAACATATGTGAGTTTTTTCAAAAAGAAAAAGAAAAACTATATTTGAGTTAAAAAGTTACATGACTGACGAATATAATCTCTCAAACCCAAAGTTAGATGTTAATTAAGTGGTCGAAAATTCAAATTTCAACCGGTCAACTAAGTTTTTAACCCACCTCTGATAACCATTTGAATTTTGAAAATTAAACATATAAACACTACTTTCATTTATGAGGTTATTTGTTTTGACCTTCTTCTTACGTGTTAAATCAAGTAAATTTTTGAAAATTAAGGTCCCGTTTGATAACCATTTGGTTTTTTATTTTTAGTTTTTGAAAATTAAGCCTATACAAACACTACTTCCACTTCTAAGTTTCTTTGTATTATTATCTATCTTCTTTCCATGTTTTCAAAAACCAACTCAAATTTTAAAAACTAAAAAAAAAAAAAAAAAAAAAAAGTTTTCAAAAACTTGTTTTTGTTTTTGGAATTTGGTTAGGAATGCAAATGTGTCCTTAACAAAATAGAAAAAATCATTCTAAGGAAATTGGGAGAAATCAAGCTTAATTTTCAAAAAAAAAAAAAAAAAAAAAAAGGTTATCAAACGGAGCTTAAGAAAAATAATTTTCGAAACTTGTTTTTTTTTTTGGAGCTTGACTGAGAATTCAAATGTTTCCTTAACAAAGATGAAAATAATGGTAAGAAAACTAAGAGAAAAAAAATGATTTTTTAAAACTAAAAACTAAAATTCAAATAGTTATCAAAAGAAGTCTTATACTGTGTTTTCTTTCTTTCTTTCTTTTTAGAAGTCTTATAATGAGTTAAACAAGATTAAATATAGTTATTAGTCGTCACTTTTAGTGCTTGTTTGGAATGACTTTTTAAATGTTTAAAAATACTTTTTAAAACTTAAAAAATCATTCCAATCGTGTCTTTATTCTTCTTTTTATTTTATTTTGTTCGATAGTCTTGCCCCCACCACACGCCAATAACTAGTAGCCCACCCACCCGTCAACTACCTTGCTCCCAACATCCTTGGCATCATGACCTCGATTTATATACTGCTTTCGTTTTTTTTTTTTAATAACATGTGTGTGGGAGGTGGAGGCATTTGAACCACGGACTTCTTGATCATTATTTTTTTTTTTGAAGAGCATATACCATTGTTGTTTTTTTTTTTTTTTGTTAATCACTCTTTCTTCACGGAAAAAATCTAATACTACCATAGTATAAATACTTCTTCTATTTAATTATTACTTATCATACCAATACTGATGCAGGCAACCCATAACAAATTGCCAACAAGAACATAGCTCAACTGACATAAAGTTGTACTGATAACCACGAGGTCTGTGGTCCAAATCTCTCACTTCCATATTGTAAAAAGAAAACCCATAACAAATTTGCCCGGTTAATTAGTTGTCCAGGTTCAATGAACCATGGTAAATTCATAAACTTTGTCTTTTCTTTTCAGTTGCAAGTTACATTACAACTATGAGCCTATGACAGACTGTTACGTGGAGGAGCGATTAAAGGCGTAGTTAGTCTAGATTCAATGAACTTAGAGACGCATTTTTTGGGAATTACAAAAATACATTCAGATTTAGAAAACAGTCTCCAACAAAATCATTTTTTTTTTCTTTATGAATTCAACAACATTTGAAGGTGAGAAAATTCGAACATCGAACCTCTCGGTCGAAGGTACATATTGATTACTAATAAATTATGCTCGCTTTGTTACACAAAATCAATTTTATGTCTTATAAGATCACGATCATTCAATTTTATGTTAATAGGTCCATAAATTAAAAAAAAAAAATCGAATTTAAAAAATATCTTTTAGACACAAAATAGAAATTTCAATTATTTATTAGATACTTTCAAACTTTAAGAAACTATTAGACACACAATAGAAAGTTTGATCTATTAGATATATTTTGGTTTAAATACTATTTTAGTCCATGTAGTTTTGACTTTGATTCATTTTGGTCATTGTATTCATTTTTGTCTCTATACTTTTGGTTGGTTTAATTTAGTCCCTGTACTTTTAAAAAGTAACCAATTTAGTCATTATTTGCAAAATTTAAGCGTAAATTTTATACTCTAATCAAATTTATGACTACATCTCAAACAATTTAGCAAGTGAAGTTATGACTGAAAAAAATGAGAAGAAATTGAGAATGAATGGATCAAATTGGTAATTTTTTAATAGTATGGGGAATAAGATGAAAATTTTGAAAGTACATGAACCAAAATGAACTAAAATCCAAAGTACAAGGACAAAAATGAACATTTTGAAAGTAGGAGACCAAAATGAACCAAAACCTTGAAAAGAAACCAAAATAATATTTAAACCATATATTTTAAAGCTTAACAACTCATTAAATATGTCTCCAAAAAAAAAAAGAACAGCTCATTAAATACAATTCAAAAAAGTTAGGACTAAATTTATAATTTAGCCTTACATTTTGATTGGTTTTATTGTGCTTTGTACAAATGGATTGTTTTGAAACAAAATTCAAACTTCAAGAATTAAAAAAATGAAACTTTTGAAAATTCAGGGATATAATTGAAATCAACTCCATAGTTTATGGGTGTTTTTTGACAATTTAACCTTCATCTTATTAGTTTTTGTTTCTCAGCTTGTGTGACTTTTTTTTCCCCTCAACTTCTCTCTATTCTTCCTCCCATTGAAATGTAGCCCAAAGAGTGTCAACAATGGACTACTTTATATTGACCTTATCCCTTTTGTAGACACATTTACTGATTAACTTGTATAATATACCTAGCTAGTTTGGAGTATAAAACAAATCATATAGAGATTCAAATTTGTACAATTTTTGTTTATTTCATGAATCTAAAATTCATTTGAATAATTATGTGACTTCTACAAATTAATTGAGAGAAAATATTATTCTTTTTTTTTTCTCTTTAAGTGGAAGAGAACAAACAAAAAGAAAGCATGAGAGAGAAGTTGCAAGGCCCACAGGAGAACATGATAGAATAATGTAACTCCGAACCAATTGGAGGTTCTCCTTAATCTCTTGAAGGATTGAAAATTTTCTCCTATCGAACATATTCCATTCTCATTCAAGAGCGTCAACACTTAACTGAGAAAGCCTATCTCGTTGAGTCGGGAAACAAATCCCAAATCTTCATTTCAGACTTTCAGCATTGCAAAAACTAAAAGGATAAATATTCGGATTCAAGAGCGCCACACACTTAACTGAGAAAGCCTATCTCAATTTAGTCCGAAAAAAAAATTCCGAATCTCCATTTCAGACTTTCGACATTGCAAAAACCAATCGGATAAATATCCAGATTCAAGAGAACACTTAACCGAGAAAGTCTATCTCAATTAACTCCGAAAATAAATCTCGAATCTCCTGACTTTCAACATTGCAAAAACTAAAAGGATAAATATTCAAATTCACACTTCATTGCTCGTATCGTGATCGATTAAGATTCTTCTGTGTCCCACTCGGTTCCAGCCAAAAATCACTTTTTATACATTTCATATATTCTTTTCTTTTTTCTTTTTTCTTTTTTCCGACCAGCCAAACATTGAACACCAAATAGAAATTTAAAATTAAGAAATAATAAATTTGCCAGAACAGAATCTGTCTCACAAGTTACAAGTCGTGTGGAAACGGATAATATATTCTATACGTCGTCGTTTGTGCCCGTCGTGGAACAGACTCCGGGCTGCTGACGTGGCACACAAGTGGTCTGAACTCTGAACTCCGTGGGCGTGGTTTCAGTTTTCCTTCATCTTCGCAGTACTATAAAACCTCACAATGCTCATTCATTTTCTTCCTCTCGAAAAATACCATCGCTCTGTAAGAGAGAGAAGAAGAGAGAGAGAGAAGAAGAGAGAGAGAGAAGAGGGAGGAAGAACAGAACTCAACCACTCTCAAATTCTCGAGTTCGAAGCCAAAACCCTAAAATCGTTTAGCTTGAATTCCTCCCCATTTCTCTCCGCCGTTGATTTTCCTTCATTTTTCTCTCCCTTTCTCTGTGTTCTTCGCATTGTTCATTAGATCAGAGGAAAAGAGAGAAAAAAAAACAATAAAAATCTCACTCGCCCTCTTCTTTCTCTCTCATTTTCCCGGAAAAGTTTTCGGATCTTCGCGTAAGAACTAAATTCTCTGCGTCTTTATATACCACGTTCTTTTGTTTTTTTTTTTTGAGAAATTATCTCGTTTTACTTTTACCATGTCGTTTGTTGTTCGATCGGGGATTTTGGGCGTTTTTTTTTTAGACTTTTGGAGTTTCTTGATTGATTTGTGATGCAATGCGGGGTTTTATTTGTCGCACTCTACGTGTGTTTTTGTGCTATCCGCTTGAATTCTCTGTTCGTGATTTTAATTTTCTATTTTAAGTTTTGGAATTAAGATGAGTGCGTAATTTGACTAATTATAGACCATTCATGGCGATTTCAGAAATATCGTCCTGTAAATTTCTTTTTCAATCGGTTGAAGCGTTGTCAGTAATTGTTTCTTATCTTCTAGCTCTTTAAATCTGCATTTTGATTTCTGATTAGGAGATACTTGAAAGTGTTTCATTAGATTTTACGCTAAGAAGAATGGGTAGGTGAGAGTGAGAGTTAGGAGGGGGGTTAATTATTTAGGCTAAATTTTCATTTTCATTTGCATTTCATTAGATTTCTTTAGCCCATCGTAAGACCCAGAATTTTGCATCTTAAAAATTATTAAACGCAGAGGGTAAGCCAAATAATGCAATGACGAAGATGAAGTTCTTAATTTGTTCTGATGGAAACAAATCCTGCTGAAGTTTTTTGTGGAGGAGAAAAGGAAAAGATGTTGGGGGTTAATCATTTATACTGTTTTTTCACTCATTAAACTTCTGCGCTGTATTAATATCTGAATATTTAGGACTTGTACGATTGATTTTTTTTTTTAAAATGATTTGACAAACTATTGATCTTGATAATTATTGTTTTTCTTGTTCCAGGAGCTCTATAATCATGGTGTTTTGGGTATTTGGGTATGGCTCACTGGTGTGGAACCCAGGATTTGAATTTGATGAGAAAATTATAGGCTACATCAAGGATTATAAGCGCGTATTCGACCTCGGTAAGTTTATTATTTCTAGCAAGAAATTGTTGTAGATGTTATTTCCAGTAGTCAATAATCATAGACATGTTCATTTGTTTGCTCATAACAATCTGTCTCATATTTGCACCAGCTTGCATCGATCACAGAGGTACGCCTGAAAATCCTGCTAGAACTCTCACATTGGAAGAGGAAGAAGGAGCAATATGTGTAGGATTTACTGATCTAAATAATTTTGATATATTCATATTGAGTCTCTTCATTTCTCTATTTCCTTTTTCTTTTCATTCTACTAGTTTTTATTCTGAAACTAGTTCTTCTTTTTACTTTTTGTCAGTGGGGAGCAGCTTACTGTGTGCAGGGGAGTCCTGAAAGGGAAAGAGCAGCAATGGAGGTAATTTAATGTCTTCTCAAACTTATTTTCTTAAAATTTAAATGTTCAAGTAATATGTGTAAATTGGAATTTTGTGACTGAAATTTTCCTTTGGGTACTTATCATAATCTGTTTTTTTTTCTTCTTCGGTGTCAAATCGCAGTATTTGGAACACAGAGAATGTGAATATGATCAAAAGACACTAGTTAACTTCTACAAGGTGAGATTATGAATTGGTTTTAGTGTTCTACTTAGTTAATGTTGACGATAATGTCAATTTGAAGTGGCTTAGAGGGAATGTGTTCAATTAATGATGGTCACCTATCTAGAATTTAATATCCTACGAGTTTCCTTGGCAACCAAATATAGTAGGGTCAAGCGGTTGTCCCGTGAGAGTAGTCGAGGTGTGCGTAAGCTGATCCGGACACTCACAAATATTAAAAAAAGAAAAAAAAAGAAAAAAAGATAATGTCAATTTGAAGTTCTACATTTTACAGAAGCTGATTCTATAACTGGTCTTTTTACTCATTTCATTATGCTACTTTTCTTTATTCAGGAAGAGAACTCTCTTGAGCCTGCGCTTACAGGAGTAATTGTGTAAGTGCAAACATTTGCTTTACGTGTATATGTTACTATGTGCCTTATGATTATTCTCTCATCAAGTGTAATTTGAGCGAAAGGATAACGAAGAGCAACAAAGTTTTAACTTCTATTGACTTTGTTTAAACTTAAACAAACTTCCCGACCAATTTCTTTCGTATACGCAGTTTCACGTCCACTCCCGACAAAGAAGTGAACAAATACTACCTCGGTCCAGCTCCATTAGAAGATATGGCCAGGTAAAATGGTAACATTGTAACTTCATTTTTTGTACTAGTACTAGTCTTAGTTCCTCATTATCATCCTTGGTTCACTTTTAACAGACAAATTGCAACTGCTGTTGGGCCTTGTGGAAACAATAGAGATTATATTTTCATGTTAGAGAAAGCATTGTTTAACATAGGTGAGCCTCCCATTCCCCAAATGGAGTTAGAGCCAAATCAGATTGCTGGTTTCTTTTTCTAGCATCATTCCCTTGGTTTTGTTCATAAACATTTTTTTTAATCTATGGCCATAGGTCATGAGGAGGAAATGGTGATCGAGCTTGCGAACGAGGTGAGGAAAGTCCTCGAACTCCTCGAAAATGGAATCTCAATGGAGAACAATTTGCTCGGAGCAGCACCCCACGTAGTACTCACGTCACACATACCGTCGTTAGAACTGCAACCGCTTCCAGAAGCCATAGCTACAGATTCCTAACTCCGAAATCTCACAAAACAGTGATGGTTAACAACAGTTACTACCACGCTTAGATCAGTTAGTCTTTGACCTTACTACTAGGGCTTAACTTCGCAAATCGTTACTGTTTCGGTTATTTACGACAGTAGTAGTTCTGTACTCTTGAGATCTCGAACTTTGGACATTATAATCATGTTCTTATGTTTATTTAAATGAACCATAACTGCTCTAAAAATATGGTCAGGACTTAGGAGAAGAATGACTACTGTCACTTATTGCAGTATGCTGTGTTCTCATTTCCAATTCAGTTCCCAACATCAGGTCGCTCCCTACTTACCCTTGTAATTCTGCATTCTTAAGACTTGTCTATTTTAGAATTATATTTTAGGACAAATATAATAATTTATTTTTAAAAAACCACGAACTTTTGCGTTTTAGTTTGAATGAATATGATAACATTAATCTTTATTGGTCGAATATTAATCAAAGTTTTTCTTTAAAATAGGCGTTTAATCAAATTTGACTATGAGGCTCTTGAGTTCAGTAATTTTTGACATTCTTCTAATTGATGGTACGACTTTGAATAAGGATATCACAAAGCATCTATTCGTTGAATGGAATTATCCTCTTAAATACGGTCTCTCAGTCCCTCTTCTATAAAGTTTAAATATATAACAAAATGAGTTCTAGTTTGATAGGTAATTTTCAATTCAACTTTTAATCTTTTATGATACGATTCTCAATTTTACCTACAAAATTTACTTCCCAAGTGACATCGTGACCAAACATATTAATAAATAGTAATTTAATAACACATCACTTCCTATTAATAAATTTAAACTTAAATGTCTCAAAAAAAAAATAAATTTAAAAGAAAAAAAAAAGAGCTAATCAATAATAGCCAATAAGAGCACAACTGAATCAGACATTTGGTTGTCAAGAAAACTCATAGGATATTAAATCCTAGGTAGGTGGCCACCATGGATTGAACTCATTCCCTCTAAACCCTTTATTTTTTCTAGGGCCAACTCATGATGGTTGGTTAAAAGGTTAAAAATTCAAATCTCTTACCCAACATGTTGTAAAAAAAAAAAACGAATAATTTTTAATACATTAAGAATAGAATTAAAAATCTAAAAAAATAATGACTAAATTGAAAATTACCTAAAAGATTGAATACCAAAGGAAAAAAGTGGGGGAAAAGGATGAAACCAACCAAGTTGATTTTTTTGATCACCAACCAAGTTGATTTGGTTTCTCTTCATTTGACTCGTAACTCTAATAAACCTAAATTAATGAAACTTAGAGTTCGTATAATTTACATCCAAATCATAGAGAATAATGAATTATAGAAACGTGAGTTTTTATAATCTAAATTTAGATTGTTTAAGAGGTGAGTTTTTATAAATATCAAATATATATAAACCATTTTACATAGTTTGGTTTGTAATGAACAAATAAATTTTGATTAAAATAAATTTTGATTAAAATATGATTTTGATTCCTATACTTTGGGTTTCGTTCCATTTTAGTCCTTATACTTTAAAAAACCAAATTTAGTCCTTATCAAACTTGATAAAATTGTAATAGTTTACATTTTAAAAGACACAAGGTAAATATGTGTTTTCAAATTTATACAGAAAAAAGACCAATGGAGATTAATTTTTTTAGAAAAGTCAAACAATAAACTAAGTGTAGGGACTAATTTATTGAAATTATAATAAAGGACTAAAATAAAATAAATTCCAAATTATAGGGTTATAAATGATATTTTAACCAAAACTGTTTTTTTTTTTTTAACCAAACCCTATACCCTTTCCAAAACTTTGTTTATTTGACATAGGTTAATGTTTTTTAAGTGTAAAAAAAAGGTTAATGTTTTTTTCTTAGTTTCTTTTTTTTTTTATTATTATTATTATTTATTCATTTACGGGTCATTTGTTAATGGGGGCACTTGCATATAAAATAGGTCAAAATAATTACAAATATAGCAAAATCTAAAACTATTTACAAATATAGCAAATATAGATAGATCAATAATATCAATAATTATCAAAAATAGAATTCTTTTTGTATTGAAGTCTATAGTCACTAATAGACTCCTATTATTTGATAGAATCATAGGTATTGAAATCTATTAATGACTATCATCAATGAAATTAATTGAACTATTAAATAATAGAAGTATAGACTTCTGAACTCTATCAATGATAATCACTTATATAATTATATTTGTATTGAAGTTTTTTTAGTGACTATCAACTATAGATTCAATGTAAATAGTTACTTATTGATAGACTTCAATAAATAAAATTTAGATGAGTTTGAACATTACTAATGTTTAGCTGATAAACTATCATTGTGAGTGAAATCTTTTAGTGATAGAAACATATTGTTGATAGACTTTACAATTGCAATTATCAGTGGTTAAAGTCAATCATTGATAAGTGATAACTCAACTGATAGACTTTCAATACTATTAGTGATAGTCACCGATAGACTTCAATACATATAGAATTCTAGATGTGATAGTCATTGATAAATTTCAATACAGAAAATTTAATTCAATTTGAACATTTCAATTTCTTTTCATTTGAATTCCTCCTACATTTACATTTTTCACTAGTGGCCATGATAAAAAAAAAATATATAAAAATCTAATAAATGATATTAGTCTATTAATGACTATCACAGATAGAATTCTATCAACGATAGTCACGGATAGAATAAACGGCAAAACGAAAATAATAAAAATCCATTTAACAGATTTGTGATATTTGCATTTTTTTTTTTTCAATTTTACTATATTTGTAAATAGGAAAATATAAATTGCTACTAATTACAATTATCGACTTAACTATTAGCAACGCCAGGCGCTAGGTGGCCGGGAAATCAGTTAAATGATGGGCTTCAGTTGGTTACCGGCTCACAATTACATTTGCATTCTGGTTGGAGACTAATCCCAGAGAAGCGATTTCAGCGGAAAATGGATTCGGCATCTCTGGCTGCTCTCGCGCCTATTTCTCCGCAGCAGAATCTTCACAGAGTCTTCGTCTACGGTACTCTCTTGTCTGATGAAGTCGTTCGTATCCTCTTGAAGCGTAATCCTCAGTCCTCTGCTGCTGTCCTCCATGGCTAGTTCGTTCTTTCATCTTCTACTCTTACCTCTTTGATTTTCAAATCGTCACTGTTAATTTTTTTTTTTTCTTTTGTTGAATTCGAAGTGAAATTCGCATCGATCGTAGTCCAATTCGTGCTGGTTGCCTAAAGGAGATTTTGATTCGCTCTATCAATCTTGTGATTTACTCGGTTTCATTCTGTTTCTCTGTTTAATTCGTATATACAGAAGTTCGTGGATGTTAATCCTCTATTAAGTATTCTTAGCGTACTGTGTTACTTGTTTTGCTTTTCTAGGTTTTGTTTCTTAGTTCATATTAGTATTATAATGAAAAAGGATTACATAAGAATTATTCTTCTACTCTTTGCTCTTTGATTTGCAAATCGTCGCTGTTATTTTCTGCTCTTTTTGATGAATTTGAAACAAAATGTGCATCGATGATAGGCTAATTCCTGCTGGTTTCCTGAAGGAAAATTAGATTCGCTCTATCAATCTTACGGTTTACTCCGATAGATGCTGTTTCTTTGTTTAATTCGTCTTATATAAGTTTGTGGATGTTGATCTTCTTTTTAAGTATTGTTAACGAACTGATATGCTTCTCTTGATTTTCTAGTTTTTGTTGCTTAGTTAATTATAGCATTATGATAAGAAAGGATTACATCAGAAATATTCTTCTAGTTAGCTCCTTGATTTGCAAATCCTCGCTGTTATTTTCTTCTCTTCTCATAATTTCAAAGCAAAATTCGTGCACCGATGATAGGCTCTACTTCTTGTTGCATTCTTTGAGGAGAATTTGGTTCAGTGTGTATCGATCTTATTATTTACTTGAATTTACGTTGTTTCACTTTCATTGTTTAATTCTTCTTTGTATAAGTTTACGATGACGATCTCCAAGTAGTTACTACAAACTATAATTGCATAAGATCTATGTGATTGTTCTAATTTTCTAGGTTTTGATTCTTAGTTTATAAGATTAGCACTATGATCAGGATTACATTAAAAATATTCTTCTATTGCTTGTTTGTATTCCCGGATTCATGATTGAACTCTGTAAATTTGCTTGAGAATTTGGCAGTCAAAGATTAAGCATTAAAGGACGAGTTTATCCAGCGATCATACCTGTCGATAGCAAGAAAGTATCTGGCAAGGTTTGTAATACATTCCCTTGATGAATTTAGCCATGGTCGACTAGTACTCTTATCAACGATCCCTTACATGCAGATTCTTTCAGGCATCTCAGTTGCGGAATTGGATATTTTAGACGCATTTGAGGATGTTGAATACAAGAGGAGCACGGTTGAGGTCTCTTTAATGGTACAGTATTTGACTCATCTTGGTGCTCGACTGTGTTTTATTATCAAGTACTTTGTACTAGACTCAGTCACTGAATCTGAAAAACATAGATCCTTTTCAATAAGTACGCACTACTATAAAATACTACCTTCTGGTATTTGTTTTTTAACTTGCTATATATATACATATACGTAATTCTTCATTACTACTACCCTTCAGTAAATTGCTCGGACGTTACTGAATAACTTAATGAACATTGAGATCATATTACGTTTGCAATGTTTCTTATGAGGAGTTTGTATCACTTAGGCCCTGATAACCATTTGGTTTTTGAAAATTAGGCTTGTTTTCTCTCAAATTCCCTATAATGGTTCTAATCTTTGTTAAGGATCCATTTGAATTCCTAGCCAAATTTTAAAACAAGTTTTCGAAAACTACCATTTTTTTTTTTCTTTTCAAAATTTGACTTAGTTTTTGAAAACAAGGAAGAAGGTATATACTAAAACAAACAAACTTATAGATGGAAGTAGGTGTGTATAAGCTTAATTTTCAAAAACAAAAAACAAAAAATCAAATGATTATCAAACGGGGCCTTAATTTTTTTTTTGTCTTGTCAATGACTTTTTGCAGGACAGTTTTGAGAAGTTATTAGCTTATGCCTATGTTTGGTGCAACGAAATGGATCCGGACTTATACGGAGATTGGGATTTTGAGGTAATTAAAAACATAGTCCTTTCTTGCTCCCCATGCATCATAATATAATATTTGTGCATTATACATCTATACCACGGAGAAGAAACTTTTTTGTTTTGACCTCTCATTTCACAACATATTCAAGTGCACTAGGGCCAGGGGCATTAGTCTGTTTTCTCACACTTATCTTATATATGTTATTTTCTCACACTTATCTTATTTATTTACGCTTTTTAAAAGAGAAAACTCGATTTCAAAGTCTGTTTTTATCTGGTATTGTGTTGCACACAACCTTTATAAGCAAAATTTTGTATTAATTTTCATGGAGAAAGAATTTATGGTGAGAGGAGGAAAAAAAGAAAAAAAAAATTCAATAAGGGTATTTTTGAAATTTTTTTGAAAGTTCAAGGGTATTTTTGAAATTAAAACTTTAACGGATTCCATCCAAAATTAACGGCAAGGGTATTTTTGAAACATTTTTCAAAGTTCAGGGGTATTTTTGAAACTTTTTAAAGTTCAAGGGCATTTTTGAAACAAACCCCATAGTTAAGGGGTATTTCTTATAATTTAGCCTACATTTATACCACGGAGAAGAAACTTTTTGTTTTGACCTCTCATTTCACAACATATTCAAGTGCACTAGGGCCAGGGCATGTGTCAATATGGATACTTATCGTCTACTTCCTTCTCATTGAGTTTAATAATGACTTAATCTTACGCTAACACAAGAAATAAATTGAATCAAGTTTCATTGGTTTTTTTCTCCTTTCACATGACCTGTTTCCTGCCTCTCATTCTACAAGTGAGATTACAATAGGTACTTCAAGATTAGATTACGACTCAGTCACTTTCCTTATGTTTGAATCATGAATCCAACGCATAGATCAAGATTCCTTATGTTTAGTTTTAAATTCCTCAAGGGGTTTTTGTTAGTTCTCTCCTCTAACCATAGTTCCACGAATAAACAATTTTTATTTCTGTTCTAAGATAATGTGAAAAAGAGATGTAGCGTGTAGGTTAATCTTGAAAAATTGTTTTCTCGTTTGGCATTGCTGCTCTGTGAAAATCTTGTCAGGAGTGATTTTTCATTTTTCCTTTGATCAGAACTTGGAAGTACAATTCTTTCAAAAAAAAAAAAAAAGAACTTGGAAGTACAAAAAAACGCAATATATTTGATACAATTCATTATATTACCATCATTATATATGAACAATTTTTTCTACTGCAAATTGCAAGGAGTGGAAGCGAGATCATCTGGATGCTTACATCGAGATGGTCAATGAGTTTATGGAAGAATTTGAGCATCAGCCCGCACCAGAACCATGAGTGGCCGCTGATGGAGCAGGATAGGGATGCGAAGAACCGGCCCTCCACTCTCCAGGTAGTAAATACTTCCAAATGCATTTTCCTACGAATATATAGTCCTTCTACTCGTCATTCATACACGTCCCATCAGTTTGCTCAATTAATTAGATGGCCTGGCGGAGAAAATCCTCTGCCAAAGAATATTTTATGCGAAATTTAAGAATAAAGAAAATAAATACCTGAAAGTATAAGGATCAAACAAAACATCGAAAATATGAGGATGAAACGAATTTATTGACTTGGAATAGTATGAAATTACACAGAGAGATCAAAAATAGGTCTAAATCTTAAAATTAAAATTAGAAGTATTTATTGACACGGTACCCACTATAGAAGTAGGGAGAAAAAAAAAGTTAGGATTTTTTTTTTTTTTTTTGTGAGTTCAAACAAACTATAGAAAAAGTGTCAATTGGTTAAGTTTTTTTTTTTTGAAATAGTCAATAGGTTAAGTTTTGTAAACATAATTGAAGTATCAACCTAGTTAAATCATTGGTAAACTATATCAAGGCTTAAAGCTTAAAGATTCTAATTCATAGCCCCCTTTGATCTTAATAACAAAAAAAACATCATTTAATGTTTCGCCTTTTCTATTCAAACATTTTGAAATTAATTTGAGAGCTTTAGTTTAGTTAATCAAAAGTATTTTTAAAACACTTATATTTTTTATTAAATAGCAATTTTTGGTCTGAACTTCGATAACACTCTCGCACTAAAAAAAGCTCTTGTATTTTTTTAAAATTTTTCCTTTTCTTTTTTAAGAAAAAACACTTAAATACATTTCTTTTCCAAGCGTAATAAGATGGTTTGATTTTATTAGATAAGCTTACAGAAAGGTAGATCTAAGCAACTCGATGGAGGCGTTTTAAGAAACCTTTTTCTCTAATTTTGGCGATGCATCTAGAAGTTAAACTTCGTTCTTAGCCGTAACGAAGAGCCATTAAACACAATGAAAAGGGGATAGAAGATAATTTATTAACAATGATACAAATAAATAAAAACCCAAACTTACCCATGAAAACATTGTTGCGTAAAATATATAAAACACATAAAACATGAAGTTTTGACAGAGCCAAAGCATAGATTTATGACCTTACTAGAAATAGATTTAATTTAAAGTGCGAGAGATCCGTCTTCTTATTCTCAAATGCCCGAACTTTCCAGCACCAGGAGAAGAGCCTTCGAAGATAAACGGCAAATAACCCGTTGCAGCTTGGTACCTCTGCTGAATCTGGGATCAACCAAAACCCAAACAGTACAGTAAGTCAAGTTTCAGAATTCATCAAAAATTTGTAGCATGCAATGACTTGTTGACTTTTTCCTTGTAAGTTAAAACTAAGGATGTGTTTGGTAACTTTTCAAGTGCTTGATTTTGAAGAAAAAAAGAAAAAAATCATTTTGAAAAAATTTAGTGTTTGACAACCACTAAAAATGACTTATTAGAAAATGAGATTGAGAAATAAACTATTTTGGGAGAAACACTTGAAACCAATTTTTCTAAAAAGAGTTTTTAAAGTCTCCGTTTGATAACCATTTTGTTTTTGGTTTATGGTTTTTGAAAATTAAACCTATAAACATTACTTCCATTAATAAGTTTCTTTGTTTTGTTCTCTACCCTCTTCCCATGTTTTCAAAAATCAACTCAAGTTTTCAAAACTAAAAAAAGTAGTTTTCAAAAACTTTTTTTGTTTTTGGAATTTGGCTAGAATTTCAAATGTGTCATTGACAAGGATGAAAACAATGGTAAGAAATTTGGGAGAAAACAAGTTTAATTTTCAAAACCAAAAACAAAAAACCAAATGGTTATCAAACGGGGTCTAAATATACAATAAGGTAAAAAAACACTTATAAGGAAATGTAATTGAACATATGAATGTTTAAATTCTAAACAATTTTTATACAAAATGTTTTTTTAAAAAACGCACTCTTGAAAAACATTTAAATTAAAATGTATTCCAAATGAATCCTAAATACACAAACACCGCTCTAAACACCCTGCATTGTTTTCAAACTAAGATATCTTCAAATTTATTTACCACCATTTAAATATCTAACCTTGTTAGGCCTCTGTTTGGAAATAAAACAGATTCTTATTGTTGATAATTTATTTTCATCGTATAAAAAAACTCAATTCGTATTTTGGAATTTATTGGAAGAAGTAAACGAAACCACGTGCAAATGTTTTTCTGAATAGTTTTTAAATTTAAAAGATAGTAGAAATTAGTATTGAAAACTTAATCTATAAAACGGAATTTTTTAAAAAAATATTTTTTAATAATACACTTAAAGAACCCCATGCACAAATGACTGTCATGTTTAATAATAAAAAACATATTTTCAAAATTAAAAAAAGATGACATTAAAATTTGATTTAGCAAGATAAGTTTGAAGAACGATATTTCTTTAAAAATTAGTAAGAAACAAAAATAATATTTTTTTTATACGTTTACTTAATTTAAATGCATTATTCATAAAGAAAATAAATAAATAACACAATAACAAATATATCTTTTAAAAACAGTTTATAAAAAAATTAAAAATGACAGAATAAGAGGAAAGATGGTGGGGGCAAAGGGGGAAAACAGAGAAAAGTTATAGTTGACAGTATAAATTTATAAAAGAAGATTTAAAATTTGTTTTAAATTATTATATCACAACATTTAAATGGGATGAAATTTTCCTAAAGAATATTTCGAGCGGGAGGATGTTTACGAATTACGTGCAACAAAAGAAAACCCACCACCGACTTCGATCACTGTACCAATCAAATTCGCATATTTGTCAGATCTTTTATTCTCTACTACTTTTTCTCCCCTTTTCACTCATTCTCTAAAAATTCTCTTTAACATTTCAAAAAAAAAAAAAAAAAAAATCACAGTATGATATTTGTAAAAAAATAAATCATTATTTAAAAGTTTTGATTTCCTTTAAAAAAAACAGAAAATAAAAAACATTTTTAAATGTATTTTAGTTTTCCTTTTCTAAAAGTAGTTTGATTTTTGTTTTTTAAGAAGAAGAAATCAAAAACTGAAAATAAGGAAAGATTTTTTTAAAAAAAAAACGATGTCAAACATATGGGGGGGATTAGAAAATTACTCTTACCTCAATGATCTGCTGCCTACTGCGTAAGGTGTTTTTGCCTATGGCACAAACTGTTCCGCCACAGCCGCCACCAGTAATCTTTGCTCCATATAAGGTCCCATCTTCAGATCTAGACGATTTTGAGTGCTGGGCTTCCTGTACCAATTGTACAAGCCTATCTGTCCCATCCGCCCCCAGTCCACACGCACTGTAACTGTAATGGCACTGTTCATAACAACATCAAAATTCTTACTTTTAGCAACTTTGCTTTCGTTTATTCATAAGCACAACAAAACAGTCATTCTTGTTTTTTTTGGAAACAAACAATGTAACCTTAATCAGCTTTTATAAGTAAGATCCCGTCTGATAACCATTTGGTTTTTGAAAATTGAACTTAAAAACACTACATATATTTTTGCTTTGTTATCTACCTCATTCTCCTGTTTTCAAAAACCTCATTCTCCTGTTTTCAAAAACCAAGTCAAATTTTGAAAACTAAAAAAAATAGTTTTCAAAAACTTGTTTTTGTTTTTGAAATTTGGCTAGAAACTCAAGTGTGTCTTTAACAAGGATGAAAATCATGGTAAGGAGATTGGATGAAAACAAGCATAATTTGCAAAAACAAAAAACCAAAAACCAAATGGTTATAGAAACGGGGCCTTTTAACTTTTCAATTTACTAATGCACAAGGGATGAATGAAGGACCCCCATCCTAAAATGCTTATGATGTTTTCGAGGAAACAGCTTGTGCTAATCTCAAAAATGGGCCAAACTCCAATCTAATTTCAGTACAAGTTGTATAAGCACCTTTGGAAGAAATCACTGATTAAAAGTGCACTTTTGATTATTTTACTTAAATATTATAAGAATTTTGAAAATTGTTTTTAATTGATTAAAAGAAAGTCATTTCAAACTCATCCTGAGGGGCAAATGTAAGCTCATTAAGAATTCTACCGATTAGATACTTAAACAAACCTGGTATAACAACTCTCCAAGGGATGTAAGTTGCTCATCAGAAGTTGCGGAAGTAAGCAGCGCTTTGAAGGCCTGTTCACGAAGAAGTGGAAGGTTACGTGGTTAAATGTTTAGGAGTTAATAACGCAACTAGTGCTAAAAATTATAGTTTCAAACCTTGACGCGGAAGTTCTCATATATAGGGTGTCTTGCAGAAGCTCTAACTCCATAATTACGCTTCTCATCGATCACTGTAACTGGATCGTTGTGATGAACAAATTTCTGCACAAAAGCCTCCCCAGTAATGGATTCAGGAAGCACCTTAGCGTAAGTAGCTTCATACCTGTAATAGATAGAAGGTCAGTTAGAAGACAGATTATACAAGTTAAATATGGTTGCTTATATGCAAGGAGACCAGATTTTTACTTTTTGTAATAGTATACTACTTCTTGGTGGTGCTCTAACCACATGAAATTATTCTGTTACTACAACCATTTTATGATTATTAACAATTGGAAAGCTCTTCTACTGTAGTTTTGCGCCGAGGTTCTCTCAACCCAGTCCCTAGGCTGTTTTACTACAACCGTTCCTTATCATAAAGAAAAAAGATACGATCTTTCCTCATATTTTATAAAATGGCTGTCGCATAATAGATGTGGATTGATGTTAAAGTTCAATTCCCAGAATAGAAAAAATTGAGGGGTAAACGCAACATTTAAGGAAAAAAAGTTCAGAGGGCCAATGTACTCTACCTGTGAGGCGGAAGGTTACACAAGTAGTCCAATGAAGATTCGGCTTGAAGTAACTCGACACTGTCATCCTCATAATCATAATTATTTGCACCATTAGCGGCGGAAGATGACTCTGGTAACATAGAAGATGCTGTAGACTTGATGATCTCTCTACCCATAAATGCTCCTATCCTAACAGAACCATAGTCTGCACCGCCAACACTGCCAGAGAAACAATGTAGCATTAAAAGTTTAGCTTCGCATAAGTCTTGCGCGAACAAGGATTCAAGGTAAATTATAAAAGGATATGGACAATTTGCATGTGATACATGGATGCTTGAATTATTTGCAAGAAATTGAAAAACTTTATTGGGGCTTATATATAGATGCAAGCTCTGTCACAGCTTGCGATCAGTTCACTTATGTGAACCTCCAAAAGGAAGAGTTTAACCTAGACAATTTCACAATACGAGAAGCATTTAGATGTGTTCACGAAAATATTCTTGCTTAACATGTAAGCTTTTTACACAGGTCTTAAGCTTCCCCTAGTGCATTTCACTCGCTTTAACTTGAGGGCTTTAATTTGAATCTATGTAGAAACACACATGATGATTGAATAGTTCGTAAAATTAGCATCTTGACAATTTTGTTCCTTCCCTAGAAAAAAGAATTGGGAAGTGAAAGAAATCCAAATCGAAGCTCTTTCCAAAAATAACAAGCAAGGGGAAAAAACAGTGATTATTCAAACCACTTACAGTCCAAATTCTAATAACTAAAGCAAACAACGGAGTATATCGGACAGAGAAGGCAAAAATTAGAACGATACCTGTGACGTATTCCGGAATCAAGGCCCCAAAATCGAATATGGCTTGGTATTTCAACGAGTCCAAGTACCTCAGCAGGCTGAAAACAACAAGCAAACTTTTAAAAAAAATGTTCTCACTGAAAAGGATAACTGCATCATAGTAGGCAGCTCTAAAATGATTATATGTACCTGGCACACCATTGCTAGTAGTTTGTTGGCTTCTCCACATGCCGAAGTCATCTGATCCATTACACCACATGGAGCTCCCACAATGCAATTCTCCACCTAGTATATGATTCGACATTTAACTGAGAGGTTAGGTACAAAGTGGCGTTGAAAACTTTGGTAAGGATAAGGTCATTGGGTTCAAACCTTTTGGCAAAGTAGAGCTACATCTCTTGAACCGATACTCAATCCTGCAAGACATCAATGTCATTCATTCAATTGATTTCTCTAATAAAATAGCTCAATAACTTCTTGAGTTATTTTAGTTACTCGAGAAAATATGCCAGTAAAATTAAACCCGGTTAATACAAATGGTGATATCATTAGCATGCAAAAACAAATATGGAAACAATTATTTTCACTACAGATAAAAACCTACAGGAATCCAGTCTAAATTTGTAATATACATGCGAAATAAAATTGTGAAGCAACTTCAACCATAGGTTAGCATTAGCCAATAACAAAGCCATGCCTAAAGTGCACAGGGATTTATTTAAAAGTCATATGAGAGTTACAGGTTAAGAGTTAGAAGTGCATTCACAGATACCAGCATGGCATAACGTGAAAACCATGGCATTGCCTTTCCCAGAAAGCCAAGCACTAAATTGTAGAAAATAAAAAAATAAAAGAAAGTGTGAAGTTTCTCTTGATTATATGAAATCAAGTAATAATGAATAAGCAATTTTTTCATTTGATGCAGATATGGCCTAGTTACATTACCATGAGCTGCAGCTACAGCAGATAATGAGGCAACTTCTATGGAGGCAGATGAAGATACACCTTTACCTTCTGGCACTGCGGAGGAAACCTGTTGTATTTGCAATGTAAAGAGTCCATACGTGGAAATTATAGATCGACAAGATATAAATTACTAAAGAGTAAAGAATTAATGATCCAGTGATATTTTGAGAATTACCAAATTTTCACATGCTCAAGATGAAAGTTCGCCAAATTTGAAAAGAAATTACTAATTCCCTTTATACTTGGAGAAAATAGTGAATGCGTATACCTTCCATGGCACAACATAATTTCACTGTATTTTGTTGGGCAGACATAACAACCATAGCAGTCACGAAAATGAACTCAATAGGCCAAACAGTAATATTAATGGAATATATCATCTTAGCGTGGACCCATCACTTAAATAATCATAGATGGCGCATGTGTATTGGGATATTGTTGAATGAACCAAATTGAAGAAGAGCCACAAACAACAAAAAGTGATTACGAGTGTTTTGGGATTTTTATATAACGTTAAATACAGAAAGGAAAAAAAAAGACCTGAAAGAAAAGTTCATTCAATAGACCATCACGTGATAATCTAAATGATAATTGCTTTATAACTCTATAACATGCAACATTGTGACCATCAAACAGAGTTTGGGTGTGTTGATGAGTCCGCATATGGTTAAAAACTTGCACGATCATAACAATTTAGCTAGGTACTTTCATGTAATGATGATTGCTACCATTTTTCATCCAGAAGAAATCAAGACTTGAGACCAACATACATGCACTTAATAACTGGCTGGAAACATAAAAGAGAGAAAGAGGTACCAGCATACTGATACTGTCTTCAAATCGTACACCCAACTCTCTCATTAAAACCAAGATTGTCCCTGCAACATATGCTGCCCACTTTTGTGCTGGATCTTTGCCAAAGTATTTTCTTGCATTCTCATACGAGATTGGCTTCCCTCCATCCATGAAATCAGATAGATTCATATCAAAGGTTGGGGCACGATTGCTCAATTCAGATCCATAAGAAACCTGTTTTGGATAACATACAAAGAAAGGAAACCTCAAACATTCTGAATTTCATTCATACATTTCTTAAAGCACTTGAGTTCTTTTCTTCTCACCCACAAGGCTACCTAGATAGCAAATTCAATCATTCTACCGGACACTTCTTTTGAGACAAAAATCACTATAACACTTCTATAGAAAATAATACAGCTAACTTTCTCATAATAAGGAATTTGATAAAGATATAAAATAGTGCAAATACAATGATGAACAAAGAAAAGAAAGAGTTTCTGTAAAGTGTGCTCAACAAAGAGAGACGTCACAGAAGATGACACATACTATTTGAAGAACTGGTGTTTGGCCTTGTACACTGGAATCCTGTCGAGATTGTGTATGCTTCCAAAGCCTATGTTTACTAGGATGGTTTCTTTGCAGTGCAACATGACAGGCTTCTCTTATAGGCATCTGGAGAGGCAAGGGGGAAACCAAAAATTCCAGATAAGGACGGGAAAAAATGTCATTTGAAAATAATGTATGAAAGCAACTTCAGAAAAAGATGAAGGAAAGTCTCAGAACCGTACTAAATTCTCTTCTGATGAAGCCGGAAAATTTATATATGTAGATACAAATTAAAAAGAAAGAGTAAATTTGTTCAAAAAAAAAAAGAGTAAATTGGAAATTGGAATGTGAAAAACATGTTAAAATTACATTCAATCCAAGTAGATATCATCTTCACAGCCCCCAAAGGACAAATATACTTGCATAAAAACCAATGATTAGACAGCATAAGATTACAAGAATTTACTCTGAAAAATTGAATTTTTATAAATGCTAATAAGATGACAATCTTTTATATCACTGAACATGACTATTCGATTCAAGTTTTGATAAAAAAAAATCAAGTCGCCATCTCATCTGCTCTAATGCTAATCCAAATTTATGCTTATTCGAAAGACTACAAGATCAAAGATTGATGGTACCTGCAACACAAGGCTTCCAGAGTAATCAGCGATGCCCCCCATGACATCCAACCTTCCAGGTGCTCTTGCTACAAAAATCTCTTCCTGTAGTGACCAACCACACCCCGCCCCCAACAAAAAAATAAGGGATTAGAAGTAATCCTAGGACCATGAAACTACAGTGCTTGAAAGTTATTTTGAGATCACCATCACTACTTTGTAATTTGTATGATGAAATGACAGTCATAAATACTAAACCATTGCAATTGACAGGTTAATCCTCTTAAAGCTGTACTATCTGTAAATTAAACCACAATCCGGAATCCTGAGTAATACTTAGAAGATGACAATGCAGCAAATCAAGAGCTTCTTATACATTGTTGAGCTAAGCCAAAGGTAGTGTATTTAAACAAGTCCTCCTCCAAATCCGTTAACATTTATATCATCATTATCATTATTGACTGAGATGGTTGAGCACCATGAAAAATAAGTGAGATGAAATTAAAAGAATATTTTAGTTCTTGCGGACACAACCTCCCAATTAAAGAGTCCAGCAGCAGCCTTCTGTTCCCGCCGTATCTCAGTGTTTCCACTGTCATTTAACGCATCTAATTCTACTAAGCCTTTTAAGAAGTTTACTGTGTCAGGAAAACCTTGAACATCTCCATGAAGCACCTCAAAACCCTCAATAGAACTAAAAGAACAAATGGAGAGACGTCAAGTTATACATATACACATTGTTCTTCCAAGTTATTAAAAATCTTCAAATGCAACAAGATTCTCACTAGTCTATTGGTAAGCTTCTCTCGTCCACTCGCGAAGTTGGTGATCTTTTTGAAAGGCCAAGTTCATTTTCAGCATATGCATACCAGTTAGGAATGCAGAGATCTCGACCACGAACCCTTTGGAGTTGATATCCAAGAACTATGGCATCTTGCAATCTTCTTGCGCCACTAAACTACATTTTCAAAAAACTATAATGAAATTTCTAATGTGATTAAAAACAAAACACAGAAAATGGTAATGAAATTAGAACGTAATTTTTTTAGTTCTTTTTAAATAGATGGAACTATAGATATAAACTACTTAGCTTCATCAACTAAATTGGCCAATAAAACGCATGTTAAAGTTTGTGTCTTGGTAATACCAAATTAATGAAAATGTTTAATTCCATTAACACAAAAGGATATAATCAATGTCATTTTGACCGATATCTCATAATAAGATAAAAAGTCTATTGACCTTGTCTGATGTATAATTTTTCCCGCTAGCTGTCTCTTGCAAAATATGGGCTGCAATCTACAGATTTATAAGAAATATAAACTGTTAAACAGTAAAGAGAATTAGAGGTGCAAAGAAAAAACGTCAATTTCAATGATAATGGGATCTCAAAAAATCACTTGAAGAACCAAAAAACTTAAATAGTAGGGAGAATTGATAGGGCAAACACGGGACAAGTTACAATTTAAAATGGCATTCTAAGTAGTAAATAGTAAAAATAGATCAAGACCATCATAGTTATGATATTGTAAAATTAAGAATATCAATATATATAGCGGTAGATCAGCTGCGTTAGTTGAAAAGATCATCAGCATTGTCATAAGAGCATTTTTGGGATATTCCCTTTAGAAGAAATTTGATTTCTTTAATAAGATTCTCAACTAGGGCTCAACCTTAAAGATCTCATCTCCACTTCTACTCCTACAAATGGAGAAGGCCGATGGCACTGGAAGTGTGATAGTCTGAGCCCTTTTACAAACAAATCTTTATTTATCGATTTATTCTAAGAACCTTCTATTTAGGGTAGTAATTTATGCAATCTCAGAAAAAAAGGGCAAACCCCTAAACCCTGAACCTCAAGAACCGTAACATGGTCAATAATGCCATGGGCTTGACTGGAAATCTAAGATATCCTCATATTTTGGTAACACCCAATGGGAATAAGAAAATAATCTGCACACTAACAGTAGCTGAGGAAAAATGATCTTAAGTCTATGAAACTATTAAAAATAAGATAATAAGATAATACATAAGGTAGATTGATTGATCGTATCAAGAAAATAGATAGTTCTATATCATGTGGCATCATGTCCCTCAAACCATACAGATGCAAGTAAAATGACTGTGAGTCTGTGACCATCGAAAAAATCATAGAACCTGATAGGGCAGGAGTGTACCTCACCACCATTGATGCCTTCATCATAGCAAGGTTTCAAACAAATAGCACGTTCAAGATAAGGTTTCCAGTGACCAGTGAGTAAATCCCTCCTTATCATCTCAACTCCACTTTGATAATACTATTTAAGGAACAGTGACCAATAAGACTTATTAACCAAGTTGTAGGGAAAGAGAAACAACTGACAGGGAGAGAATCATTGAAGACAAACTAGATAATAGCACCTCAAGCATATTCCTTAAAAATGGTTCTTCGTTAAAATAATCTCTTCGTACAAAGACAAAGGGTACTCCATATGCCAATGCTTCACTAACGGTTCCATAACCAATTTTTCCTGAAAAAGATGTACCATTTGTGAATGTATTTCTATCCATCTGATTAAGCTCAGACACTTACAAAATTATATTTTACACACCCAGCATGCAATCAGAAGCAGCTATCAGATCTGGTGTATACGCATCTTTTGCGAGCTTAATGAAATTTGGTGGAACCTCTTCAGTGTCTGAAGCACCACAAACCTGAACCGAAAAAAGAAAAAACGATTGTTCAAATAACAGCATAATAGCAACTTATGCACACAATTGAACCAAATAAAATACTATGAGGATACCAGGCAAAGCCAACCGGAGGGTAGATATTCCTCTTTCAACTTCCAGCCTGCAGGCTGACAAAAGGACAGGGACACATAAAAATATTAAGTGAGAATATATACCAGTACAAAAACTTATTCAAAATTAGGCAACTAAAAAGAAATAAATTTACAAAATTACAACTTGGTGAAATAAAAAATTCAAGTGTATGAACTGTAGTAATCTACTACAAGTATCCAAGCAATTCACAGTGTGATGAACGTCTGAGCAGGCATCCAAATTCCAAGGGGCAAACAGAAGAAAAGATCAAACTTTTGACGTGGAGATCTTAATAAATATTTCACAAACTGTATAAGAACAGAATCAATCAATTCAACACACCTGTCCGCCAAAATTAAGGATAACTAACTTGACATCATCTCCAATACCCAGTTCCTTCCTTACCTAGAATAAGAACTAGAGTAAGAGAATCACACATGAAACAAAAATGATCGAGTGAAGGAACTCAGTAGAATTCAAAACCTCCTGCCGTGTTTTGTGCAACCTCCTGACAACTAAAGGCACATCAACAACATCACGGAAAGCAGGCACTGCAGAAGTAAGACGCATGCAGGCAAAATATCAAAAACAAGAAAAAATAATGAAAATAGAACAAATGTTGTAAAAAACAAAAAAAAAAAAAAAGAAGAAGAAGAAGAAGAAGTAGCGAGAAGGGGAAAAAAACAATTGTCTTGAAAATATACTTGGGCAGTATCCTGGGAGGCGGATTAGGAACTCGCAATTTGAATAATCCTCTGCAATCTGCATTAAACCAGCACAACATCTCAAGTGTCTATGCTAAGAACCGATCAAAGTTATAGCATCATAGAACACAGTTTTACCAATACAGAGGATGAAGGACAGACTTCATCGAGACTTCCAGGTTTCACATTCAAATTTTCTTAGGTGTTAGACGTGCAAAGTCTCTTCAATACAAAATTGTCTAATAAGTGACAAAAATGATAACCACCATTATGGTGAAGGAAATTAAATGCCAATTATTTCTAGGTGTCATTGAATTTAGTTTCTGACCAAGGAAAGAACGTGAACCATTCAAGGTACTCAAATACTAGTTCACCTGCCAGACTATCGAACGGTGGTGATGCCCAGCATCCATTACATACTCCGCATAGATGAAATCCCAACTGCAAAACTTTGTTAATGACTATTGACCTCAAAACATTTTGTTTAATAGCAGCAAAGACATCATGACTAATAAGTGAAGTAAAGAGTAAAAATGCTAATGTCAATAAGTTACCTGAAGTTGGTCACACAAACAGAGCGAATCCCAGCATCAGCAGCAGCACGGCAAGCAACTGGTACAACATCAGAAATCTGTTTACATTTAATAGAAGCAAAATTATCAAAATTCTTGAAATATAATTTAAAATAAATAATACTTGTCGTGACTTAAAGTTGAAAGTTGTCACATAAATTATAATAATACTTTGCTTCAGAGCCACAATATTTTCCACTTCCTGATCACTTTCACATAATAAAATAGTCAAAGTGGCAATGATTTAAGCATGCAGATATCAGAAGTGTTTACCACTAGATCAGCTTTGATTGACTTAAGCCATTCTGCTTCTGTTTTCAAAATAGTGTCTCGAGGCACCACGGCTGTCTCGCGATACTAAAAATGACCGAAGGAATAGACAACCGTTAGTAATCAATAAGAAAAGAAAAGAAAAAACCAGAAACCTCATGAGAAGAGAATAAAGAGTAGTTGTGATACGCTGCCTGATTAATAGGAAAGGACAATGACAACATGTCATTTTGTAAAATTTGTATTTCGTATTTGGAAGAATCGTCGTTATTAAGTTATACAATTCAACGTGGATACAAGAAGAAATTGGAAAGAAATTCAAAAAGATAATGATGATAGTAAGTCCTCACCTTCTCTAAGGATGCCAAGCGATCCACTGTCAATGCATCTGCCTGGACAGCCCCACAGTCCAACAATACCTAAAATTGTTTAAAGAATTTATAAATCTAACAAATACATAGAGTTTTATTTGCAACTAATTATACCACGATATTCTACGTGAATGTGATTGGAGTTCAACTCAAGCCTCGTTTGGAATGGGAAAAAAACTTAAAAGTCAATCCAAGATTCTCATATCCAACCAATATTTTTTAAAGCGTGAGGTGTGCAATGGCTTTCTTCAGTACCATACCAAAAAAAGAAAATGTGAGCCTCAATGAGAGGAGATGCGTGACACTATAAAGAGTTGCACACAGGAAATGAGAGATACATTAATCAATAATATCAATATTAACTATAAAGAGTTGCACACAGAAAATGAGAGATACAATATCTAAAGACAAATTAAAATTGAACTTCTGCATCATACCACTAGCAGAATACAATAAATTCTTTAACTGATAAATAATTGGAGAGGTATTGAAACAAAAAATTGAAATGAGACAAATAGGCTTGATCAACAGCTTAGAAGCAATCACTAGCAGTCAGGCATAAGCCTCGATCAAACTTACCTTCCGAATGAATAGCCTAGGGGACTGGATTGCAGAAGTAAAAACAAACTCTGGGGCAGCGGAGACCACGTGTACCTCATGGCCAGCAAGTATCAGGTGCCGAGCAACCTTTTTCCACAGTACAATGTATTACATTAACAAGCATTCTCAAGCCACGAAGAAGAAGATCAACGTTGTAGCAAAGCAATGCATAAATAATAATAATAATAATAATTCCACGAAGAAAACCAGAAGAAATTTCAGAAAGATTTTCTTTAAGTCCACCTACAAGAAGGTCAGCAGGATAAGAAACATAACAGGAAATGCAGATCAGTATAAATCGACAATTCTAGCGAGAGAAGGAAATGTGACCAAGCACCGAAGAAATCTCTCGACATTCTAAAACTAATGAAACTTAACGAGAGGACTTTCTTACAGAATTTTGGAACAACAACAGAAGAATTCTTCAAGCTCGTAACAGAACGAAATCCAAACTCAGCATAGAATAACACATTCAATCAAAACCGAAGAAATTTCAGTAAGAGTTTCGTGAAGCTCTTCTCCAGAAGACTGTCAGCAAGATAAGTTACATTACAGGAAACACATCAAAATAAATCGACATTTCAAGCGAGAGAAGAAAAAATGATCAAGCACCGAAGAAATCTCTCGACATTCCAAAAAGAAATTTGCCGCGCTAAACAACAAATCCGAGGACAGAAGAATTCAAGCTCGTAACAGAAGAAATCCAAACTCCATTGCATAGAAGAACACATTCAATCAGAACCGAAGAAATTTCGGTAAGATTTTCATGAAATTCTTCTCCAGAAGACTGTCACCAGGATAAATTACATTACAGGAAACACACATCAAAATAAATCGACATTTCGAGCGAGAGAAGAAAATGTGATCAAGTACAGAAGAAATCTCTCGACATTCCAAAACTGAAAAAATTCGACGCGAAAACTGACCTTACAGAATTTCTAAGCAACAAAAATCCAAGAACGGAAGAATTCAGGCTCATAACAGACCGAAATCCAAACTCCATTGCTTATATCCAGCGGAAAAAACACATTCAATCAACCGAAACGAAATCAAAATTTATTTGTAATGGAGGATCTGACCTCGATAACGCGAGTGGCGTGGCCGAAGCCATGGCCGGTGATGTAGTAAGCAAAGACCAAATGCTTCCCCGACGATGAAACCGCCTCCGTCTCCGGTTGAATCCCCATTCTCTCCGGTAGCTCCGTGTAGTCGCAACACTCGATCGATCCAACTGATCGACTCCAAATTCCGCTCTCAGATTACTAAAAGTAAGCAGAATTGGAGTTGAAACAGATCAAGGATAAGAGCAATGGCTGTTTCCTCATTCACAAATCGCAAATAGGTTGGGAATGGAGGTAACGCCTCGCCATTCAACGTTATCTAGTCCCGAAATTCCCGCCAAAAAATGGTAGAAGAATTATCTGAGAAGTCGAACTCCTTTTGAAGATCCAATTGAATCCTTTTATACGAATTCTCTCAACCGCGTTAATTGAAACAATGTAGTTGGAAATCAAAGGATATTTCTGATTTTGGCTTTGTGTTTTTTTCTTTTTAATTAAAAAAAAAAAAAGCAAAAAAAAAACTAAAATTGAATTAACCAGAGAAAATTTGTAAAAGAGGTAGGTGGTGGTCTTTTTTTCTTTTTTTAAATAATTATTATTATTACTGGTATAAATATCTTTTGCGCAGATCTGTCTATTTTTCAGAAATGGTATGTTGGCTTTATCTGACGTGACCGGTTGAAAGACAAGTTGCCTTTTCTCCTCTGTGAAAGAATAGCAATATTTTCTAAAATTAGCTCCCTCTAATAATAGTCTAATTTTCGATGTGTTTTATTCTTTTATTAATGTATTTAAACACACACTTTCAAAATATATGTATATATATATTTAAACACACAAATCTTCTGTCTAAATGTTGTTGAACTAAAAATACATTCAAAATTAACTAAAAGATCATGAAACATCTTTTGAGTTCATTAAGAAAAATGTATATTTTCTTGAAATTTGAAAATTGATTTTATTTAAAATTTTGTTTTAAAGAATCACATTCTTCCTCACGTTGCATTTTGTTTTAGGAATCAATTTTAAGGTTTATTAAAGGTATAAATACTAAAATCTTGATATTTGAAAGTTATTGATACATATGTGAGAAATTTAATTAAATCTTAATAAATGTTTTTTACAATAGAGACTAAACCATTGCAAATTTTTAAGTTCATGGACTAAATTGTTACATATTAAATCTCATTGACTAAATTGTTACAAAATTAAAAATACAAGGACTAAATTGTTACTTTGTTTTTTTAACAAAAGTCATTTCATCTATACATAACACATGGCTTGTTGTAAGTTATTCTACATGATATTCTAAGCAACTTCTCCATGCCACAATGTTGTTGCTTATTACATAAGCATGGAGTTTCATATCAAAACCAAAATAACGATAATAGAAGTAGTCAATATATCTTATAAATTGTAATGTATTTATCAATTTTTTCGTTGTAGGATCTTCAACATTGTTGTAGCTGCTGTCATTGCTGCAATCCTCCTATCTTTGGCTTCCATAGGATCTGTACAAGTCAATGACCTGAAAGTTCATTTGGAGATCCTACCCTTCTTTCGAGACTGTATCGTCTTTCGTCGGTGAATTTACTAAGAAATCGGTGGCTTCAATTTTATATTACTTGTTGTTTATTAACAATGGTGTCCTTGCCAAAAAGGAAAAATAAATTGTGCTAGTTCATATCAAAATGGAAGTTCAGTCAACTGTAATGTGTTAGAAGTTGGCAATGTTTCTGACAAAATTCTCAACAATCTGATATAATCACTTCCCAATGTATTTCTTTTCGTGATTTCTTTGAGAACTAAAATGGGAGTAGTGTAAATTGAACATGTGCAAAAATGGGAACACTTAAATACAAGACGAGAGGTTTCAAAAAAAAAAAAAAAAATACAAAACGAGAAAATGACAACTAAATTTGGTTGTAAATATTTGTTATTCTAAATATGTGGCATCACAGCTCGAACCTGTTCCTTTCCAAACCCTTTATCATTTATACATGGTACGGTTTTTTAAATCGCCAATGAACCAAAAAGTTTAAGTTGATAAGTTATGGTAAATTTAATCTTATATTAATACTTCAACACTCTCCTACAGTGCCTCAAAGAAAAAAACACTCTCCTACAGAAGTTCGAACACAATACCCCATATTCTTATATCGTGTTAAATCACCAGTAAATCCAGAAGTTTAAACTGATGAGTTATAGTAAATTTAATCTTATATCATACTTCAATACAATTGTGGATAACAACATTGAAGCAATTACTACCCAAAAAAACCCAACTATATATGTATCATCAAAATAGGAGCCTATGTGGCTTTTGTACCTTCCACATGATTGAAGTGGATCAAATGCCTCGGTCATATACTAAAAACAAGAGCTGAATCAACCAAAAAAAAGTATATAGATTTATATAGAGTGGTGTTTTTTAGCACTACCATATTTTCGATACTCGTTCCATTCATAATTTGACACGTCATTAAATGATATATTCATTTATTTCATGGGACCCATAATTCTTAAATGCTATTATATAGTGTGGCAATGAATAAGTGGAGGTAGTATGAAAATTTTTCTTAATACTAGAAATTTCTCCTTACTTGAACGGAAAAATTTATAGTACTACAGTTTACATACTACCTTCATTCATTGTTTGCCATTAAAAAATACTGAATGAAAAGAGTATGTAACACAACTAAAATGAATATACGTGATTTATAATTCAATAAACTGCCTTATAAAAATCCCTAAATTTCTGCTAAACCGAACACAATGAAATGTATATCCTCGTGAGGAAGACCAACTACAGAATACAGATCCCTTCTCTATGGTTCAGCAAGAAAAAGAAAAACTACTCAAAGCAAAATTAAAAATAAATAAATAAAAATAAAATCAATGCTAATCTAGAACAAAGTTCAGAAATGCTGAAGGAATATGTACCAAGTCTCCTGGTTTTAATGGAGGAAGTTGAGAGATATGTGGAAGATAAATAATATGTAAGTTATTTTCCTAATTCTCGTTTTGAACGCAACGCAAGTATCGCTATTTTTTGGGCTCCATTTTGCCGAGTCTTGCCTTCAAAATTTCCCTCTTTTTCCGCTCTTAATTCACCCGATTTCCAGTACAGAGTGTGCCGGCCATTTCCGAAATTTAGGGGAAAATTCAATTTTTGCTCCCTTTTAACTTAACTTGAAAAAGTGAATTAGTTATTATTACTCAAGTCTTTTTTTTTAATTACGGAAACACTCCACAGAAAAAACAAAGGAAGGGGATTAAAGGCCTCTATGTTCCTAAGAAGTAAGAACAGCCTCCGACACATTAAGGATGGGTGGTCTTCAATCCAAATTTGAAAGTTTTTGGATGTTCGTGCATGTTTGAACTAAATCGTTCGTCGTTGAGTTACCCTTCCAGTTGGTGAGGAGGAAACTGTGAATCAAACCGTTATTATGTTGTGAGAGATCAGTAGTGTATCCAAACATTTGTGTTTTTTATTCATGAATAGTTCATTTTCTTTATAGAAATCTCCAAAGAATCAACTAATCTGTTTCTGTCAAGAGAGATTAGATATTGGCAAATTAGCTCGTGCATGTAACGATAAATCAATAAAAAGATAAAAATGGCAATACCAATTAGATAAAACTTAAAGTTTGTGATTAAAAAAAATTGATTAACTTTACAAATTTTAAACGTAAAAATTGAACTTCCAAAAAGAGTTTTTTTTTTTACAATACGTGAGGGTGGGGATTCGAACCACATTGTGGTTATCATTACAACTTTATGCCAGTTGAACTATACTCTTGTTGCAACTTATAGATTACCGTGATACTAATGTGATAAGTTTTATAATATTCTTGAAAAAAAAACAAATAAGTTATTTATTGGACTTTTCATAAATTCATAGTACATTTTGATCACAAAGGACCAACTTCCCTCCTTTCCTACACAAACCCTGCTCCCCAACTGAATTAACTAACTTCCCGTAACTATACCGTAACGGCATCCTCCCGAACCGTTTATGAAACTCCGTTATACACCGTCCCCTTCTCTTCCTATGCTCCCCTTTCCTATTACTCAGCCCCACCTCACTCAATCCCAGCCGTCCATTCCCATCATCTTCATTCCGTGGGTCCCCCCAGTCCCTGATCCTCTGCGCCGCAACCAGAATAGGCCCAGCGTTCGACATGTCGGCCACCACAAAATTCATCAAAATATCCTCGCAGTTCCGCTCCCGATCGACAACTCTCCTCATGTCGGCCATCGCCGCTCCGCCTCCGCAATTATACTCGAACAAATACTCCGTCTTGAGAATCATCAGCTTCGTCAGCACGATCGAGTACTTGTCTTGATGGACGGTGTAGATCCATTCCCGCCTCGAGAGGTCTAGATCGTGAGATCGAACGAAGAAGCCGACGAGTCGTTCGCGGTTTCTCCCCCAAATTCTGAACGCGAATTCGAGGGACGACGTGTCGATCTCGACGTCGTCGTCGCAGATCAAAACGGCGCCGGTTTGGATGGATTTTCGGGGAAGGAAGCGAGAATTGAGGCTGTTTGAAGATTGGCGGATTAGAGCGATCGGTCCAGCTGTGAGGTTTTGAGCCAATTTTTTGAGGGTTTTTGTTGAGGTTGAGGGATTTCCCCAAAGGATGAGTACTTTGTGTACGAATGGCGATGCGGCATACGTGGCGGCTATTGATTGGAGGAGAGGGATGCGGGACTCGTAATAGCCGTTGATGAGGACTGTGATTTGATCGTATCGGAAATTGCTTCGGTCCGGCAGCGATTCGGCGTCGCACACGGTGGCGGTTGGGGCGGCGGAGAAAGAGAGAAGGAGAACGAAAATCGTTAGTGACTTGAAGCTCATCTCTTCACTTGCTTTTGCTTCACACTGGAGCATGATACAGAAATATTATCATATTAGCTTTTTCTTTTTCTTTTTTTTTTTCTTTTTTCTGTTTCATTAAACGACATCGTGAGGAGCTGATGTGTAAACTTCACTATTTAATAGTTCATATAAAATTAAAGTGGGAAGACGAAGAACGTGAACAGCAAACGAGGCAAAGAGATTTTTTTTTTTTTTTTTTTACTTTAACTAATCGGTGAGATTCCAACCTTTTAAATGAAAAATATTTATTATAATTTTTTTTTGGCAGGGATAATTTATGACTACTGTTTATGGGTAAAAATTATCCACTGTTACTTCAGAGCAAATGGGCCAGAATTGACGAGCCCAGATGGATCAGAAGTGGCCCACGAGCAAGCAGGAGAAGGTTCGGGCCCCCGGACCCCATTTCATTCTCCTCGGCCTCGGCCTGGGAATGAGGCCGAGGAGAGTGTTCAACCTCGGCCCAATGTCGAGACCGACCAGGGGTATGGGCTCAAACCTTCTTTTGGGAGCCCAACCCCATACGAAACCCTAAGGGGAAAAACCTATAAATGTAGCCGAAGTCACCCAGAAGAGGGGAGGAAAAAACAAAAATCAGAATTTACACAGGTACCTCTAAGAGCTCCTTAACGTTCAGTTGTCTCCTAGTCCGGTACTGACTTAAGCATCGGAGTGCGTGTGGTCTACAACACACCGGTGTGTAGTGTTTGTTTGTCTTACAGGTCATATCTTCTCCACTCTCATACAAATTCACTGTTGATCGTCACGTGGAGCGAAGGTAAAATCTCCTAGCGAAATTTGATCATCAACAACTACAATGGCATTTTCATTTTTAATTAGTATGACCGTAATTATGTTCTCAAATCACAATGTATAAAGTTATATTCGACATGTTAAATTGAACTCAAGAAAAAAAAAGAGTTTGCTCGTCAATGAACAATTTTCATTTTAGTTAACCTAATAGTATTTCTCAAAAAGATTATTCATCGTTAGGGTCAATTCATCCATAGGATTATTGATATGTTTCACTACAAGAAAATGAGGATTTGTCGTGCCAAAAACACGTCGAGAAAAGCAAAAAGCACAACCTAATGAAAAATTGAATTTGTTGGTATAAGGAGTGTGAATAATTTTGGCTAATTTAACTATTTTAATTAGTTCGTATCGATCATATGGAAACAAAATAGGCAATATAAAAAGTTTAGATTGCATAATTTTGATGTGCTCTACTATCCACAAATTTTGTAGAAAGACTACAAAGTTGGCGTGAAATTGGTAGGGTGAAATTAAAGTTGTGAGGGAAGGGATGAAAGATTTTGATGTCTATGACTCATTAACTTATAAGTCATAAACTTCCATTTTTTTTGTTTAATCAAATGTATTGGAGTTTTTTTTTTTTTTTTTTTTAGGAATCAAATGTATTGGAGTTGTAGAAGCACTTTAGCGATACATACACTATCAACATCACATAAATGAACAAGAAGTAAACTTTCTTCCCAAAATTACAAGAAAAGGAAATAGAGCTAGTGGTGATTATGATTTAGGAACTATACAATGGATTCTTGAATCCTCTTGAGTATTATAAATTTAAGTTCATGTTATGTGTAAGTTGAGTTGTTTTCTACCTGAAATAACTCATCTAAAAAATTATAATTTGATGTTATGCATATAAGATAAGTCATCATCTACCTAAGTTCATCTGAAAATTTGGTTAGAACGATCCTTTCCTAAAAGTAACTTAACCATGAGAAGATAGAATAGCTGATCCTTTTTGCTTGGCCTTGCCATTCACATAAACCTTACAACAAAAACCAAAGTAAATGCTAATGAAAATAATATATTAGCTCCATAATGAACCGTCCAAGCTGGTCAAATGCCATAACCGAAGTTAATTAGAAATTAATGCATGTGAAGTAATTAATTAAAATTTAGGCACTTCAATCTCAACTAATTATGCTGACATTTCTGATTAGTGATTACTTAAGGATGAAGCTTCAAGTAGCACATTTTGTAATGTAAATGTCTGCAATAATTAGAGTTCAAAATGCACGGGACTTTGTAAATTGTAATTTATAAGTTAAAAATATCAGAAATTATATATTTAGTTTAGTGTATTTTTATTTTAAGTCTTGAAGCTCGCAAAATTTTTGTCATGATTTTTAATTTAATAATGAATGCAAATTTTTCACTTCGGGGAAGGGAAACCAGTTCCGTTTGACCATTGACTGTTGGAATTTTTTTTGTTTTATCATATGAACATTTTAAAATTTTAATTTGCTAAGTTAAAAAGTGTAGGTATTACTGTACTCTAGATTTGTTAAAATAACAATCAATTTTCATAAAATTTGAAGTAAAAATTGAAATCAGTGTTATAGGTAATTTTGGACCACTCTGTTGTACAAGGAGCTGACAAGAACAATCCTGACACGAGTCCAGAAATAGGACCGAAAAATGGACTCCGAAGACGAAACGGGCCAAAAGGTCGGCCCAAGGTCGAAGAGACCCGAGCCTTGACCTGACCCCTGCTCGGCCCGTGCTTCCGTCTCTGGTCCGAGGTGCCTCAATTCTGCCCTCCTCGATTCAGCCCTGGATCGCCTCCAAACGCTTAAAACCTAAAGCATGAGCAGACAAACACCACAGCTGTGTGCAAGTTTACTGTCTTGCCAACCACGTCTTCCCCTTCTCAAACAAATTTAGTAACACGTGAGGGTAGGGTGAGTTATGCCTGTCCAAATTTGACCATCAACCATCAGTTTCTAGAGAAATTCACAAATTCAAAAAACAATCATGTCTTTTTCAATGATTTTAAACTAGTTATTGATTTTGTTTAAGGAATATCCTTAAAATGAGAATGCCATAAAATCTCAATTGGTTTTTTCTTAAGTTAGATTCATTTTTAGTTATCGTAATCTCAAGAGAAAAAATAACAAATCTTAGTTATTTAGTGTACAAATCTTTTAAACGAAGTATTTTCAATTTCATTCAACGTCTTAAAATTTTAAACACGATAAAAAGTAACATTATATACATTTTATCAATATTTTAATACTTATACAAGCTTAAATAAATACTTTTACAGATTTTAATTGGAAGAAAAACAATGTTTAAATCACATTGTAACTTCCTACTTTTACTAAAAATTATATTTCTTGTTGAATTATGTGAACAGATCTTATATGAAACAACCATTTGCTATTTTTTATTAATATCACCAACATGGAAAAAAAATCTATTTTTGATCGTTGTTATCAAATTTAAGTATTGCTTAATAAAAAGCTTAAACCACTTATTTTCAAATCCTATCATATACTCAATATATACATATTGGTATGTAAAATAGAAAGAATTAATTACATTTGGTATAACTTTAAAAAGTGTTTTACTTAAAACACAAAACAAGTTCCGGATTTAATTTGATTTTTTGTTTTTGAAAATTAAGTTTATAAATACTATTCCATTTATAAAAATTTTTGGTTTTTTTTTTTTTTTTTTTTTTATCTATCTTCCTCTGTTTTTAAAAGACTTATTTTTTTATCTAACTTCCCAAATTTTTAAAAACTAAGCCAATTTTCTAAAACTAGAAAAAGATTTCAAATACTCTTTTTTTTGTTTTTGGAATCTTACAAATAAAAACTATGGAAAGGAAAATTTGAAGAAAGTTAAAATTCTATCTCTAATAGATCATGGTTGTTTTAAAAAACTCATGAATGACACACATTTAAAGGACCTATTTATCATTTTTTTCAAAGGTCTAAGAACTTATTAGACACAAAATTAAATTGAAAGTTTTTTTTTTTTTTTTGTTGAATGAAACTTCATTAACTAAGCTTGTTTTCCCTCCATTTCCTAGGTTTACATCCTTCCTAAGGACACATTTGTATTCTTATTCCAAATTCCAAAAACAAAACTTTGTGGAAGTTGTGTTTCTAGGCTTAATTTTCAAAATCACAGGTCTAAAAAACTGGTTTTTGTGTTCTAGAATTTGGTTTGGAATTCCAATGAGTCATTAACAAAAATGAAAACCATTATTCTCTCTAAGAGGATAAACAGAAATTAGGGATTGCAATTCCACTAGAAAGAACCAAATAAAAAGAGGAAGAGAGATAGAGACAGACACTTTTTAACCAAATAGACACCAAGTTGAAATTTTATGGACTACTACTAAGCTATGCCTATACAAATATGAATAAATGTTAATATTATAAATATTTGTAGGGAGATTTAAAAAAAAAAAAAATCAATCTCCATTTTACATAAAAAAAAATCAATTATTGAGAATAATTAAAACAAAGGACGGACTTTTATCAAAATAAAAAAATAATAATAATTTAAATAATTTTTTTTTTTAAAAAAAATGATGGTAAACCGAAGCATGGATTTTTTAAGTTCAATGATCGGTCCTTTTTCTCCTCTCTAGATCGTCCATTTTAGACAACCAAATCCCTTCCAAATCAGGAATTAATGAAAATCTCATCAGCCAAACATGCAAAATCCCCCTTTTGTTTCAATTCCAATTTTCAACTCAAAAAAAAAAAAAAAAAAAAAAAAAAACAGAGCAGATCCAAAGCGGAAAACAAATATAAGACATAAAATAAAAGGAAAAAAAAAAAAAAAAAAAAAGCAAACAATTACCCAAAAAAAAATTATTCATATATTTCCTCTTTCTTCGTACATTTGATCTACCTCATTCCAAAAAAATAATAAAGGAGGAATCAAAGGAGAGAAAAAGAAAGAGATTTCTAATTTTCCATTTTTCATTTTTCCTTTTTTGCCTTTTCAGTCCTAAAAAATTGTATCTATCTGCACATTGGACTCTGCGGCCGGTGCGACGGCGTAAGCTGCAGCGATTCCAACGAACAAAATCCCAAAACCTCATCTCCTCCAAGCAAATCCAAATCCCCCTTCTTCTCCACCAATTTCACCACATTTTCAAACACCGTCACTTCACACGGCAGCCTCAACACTCCCGTCTGTTGAAATCCAAACTCCTCCTCCGCCTCTCTCAGCAGAATCTCAAACGCCGGATGCCCTAGGTACTGCGTCGGAATCACGAATCGCTTCTGCTCCTCGCCGACGCTCACCGCCAAATAGCCTTTCGGCACGCCGCCGCCGCCGGAGCTCTCCCGCCCGGCCGACAGAGTCCGCTTCATAAACTTTATGCTCTTTCCGGCCGGTCCCGCCGCCGTGCCGGAGAGCTTGTTCGCCGTCTTGGATGAGTTCGCTAGCTTTCGCCACTTCTTCAGGATCTGTTGAAGCCTCACGATGTCTCGGATTTTGTTGGACTTCTTTGAATCCATGGCGATTTTTGTTTCTCTCTCCGTCTCTCTTTTGGTTTGAGGAAGATGAAGAATGAAGATGAAGAGGGGTCGTTTCTGTTCTGCTCTGAATTTATAGGCAGTTTGGAATTCGGATTTGAAAAAACGTAAAATTTTCATTAATTGGAGTAATTTTATCCGTATTTTCTGTTGTGATTGCCAAAATCGTCTACTATAAAAATATTTAAATTATTGTTTGTAATTACCATTATATCCGTCTGTTATCCCTAAACCTTTATCTTTATTTGAGTTATTTATTTCTTTATTTTAAAAAAGAATTATACAAGAATAATATGTTAATTTCAAATATCCAATCTTGTTTCTTAAACCTCGTGCATCTTATCTAATATCAAAATTTGAAATTTATGATTCTTTAGGGAAGAAAAAAACATAAATTTCAAATTTTATGATTTAAAAATTTTATTAAATAACAAATTGTAATGACATTGTATTGGCTCAGGTAAGTTAAAATGATTTTGAGGTATCAATATTCTTCTCTTTATACCCTTTCAATAAATATATATATATATTCATTCGTTGTAGGAAAGATTATTAGTCAATTAACATTATTGTAGGTACTACTTCAACTAATATTTAATCCCTTCTTCTAAAAAAAAATAATAAAAAAAAATTAATCACCAATCAATAAATACATTATTTTATTGTTTAAGATCACGATTTCATTTTTTTTTAGTTAAATAAAAATACATAATGTTGTAATACTATAAATTTTCTCATAAGTGGTTAGCTAATAACCAAGAACATATCGACTACTTCAACATAACTTAAGACTAAACTATGATCAATAAATTAGATGTTTCAATCTCCACTATTGTTTGTTAAAATTATACGAATATCTCAACTAATTAATGTATTAATAATTTTGTTCATTGTCAATATGAGATTGGCATAAAGCTTAGTGACCGAGAAATCTGTGGTTCAAATTCCTCTACCTCACAAGTTATCAAAAAAAAATATTTCTTAAAAATAATAATTTTATTTCTACCTGGTGAAAGAAATTTATAATGCAATATTTCTTAAAAAAAAAAAAAAAAAAAAAAAGCTGTAAGTCTGGAATTTTTTTCTAAAAAAAGTAATAATTTTTTCATAAAAAATAAATTATAAAAATTCAAAATATATAATGAGGGAGTTCACAATAATTATTATTATTATAATTATAATTAATACCTTGGGTTGCGTAACCCAAGGCTTAAAAAATTGGAGGACTAAAGTGTGACACTTTTGACAGTTATGGCATTAATCTCTCGGCTCCTATTTTCGGTAAAGATAACCCATGTGGGGTTAGCATATTTAAGAATTAAGCCATTAATATATCTCAATAATGACTCGAAAGTCGAACCTCCATCGGTCGTTGCTTAAGGGCCAGCGACCATTTTATATTGCCCGTACACCTGTTACGTTTTATTTTATTATTCTCAAATCAATCCTACTTCATCATCTTTAATATTTATATTTTATGCAAGTCAAATTTCATTATATATATATATATATATATATATATATATATATATATATATATATATATATATATAAACAAGAAAGAAAAAAAAAAAAAAAACTATTTCGTTCTTCTCTAATATAACTTAGTTTGTTGGCACTTTTTTTTTTTTTTCTTTTCGAGCAAAGTATAAACATAAAATAGTCAATCTCTATATAACTCAATTAATCAAGACATATATTATTAGCTATAAAATCAAAGACTCAAATCCCCACCTTTACATTTTTCAAATAAACAAAAATCCTTACATCTACATATTAAAAAAATAAATAAATTATAATATAAAATAAAAATTGATGAAAAAAATATATCTAAAAAGTATTTATTTTAGTTTGATCATGTTCTTGTGGACTTTTATTCCTTTTTGGGGTTGATGCTTGTGTGAATTTAAATATAGTGTTTAAGATATTAATAAGTTAAGTTATGTTTAGGTTAACTGTTAAAAAATATACACTTTATATAGAGACATTTTCCAAAATATATATCTTCAATACACATTGTAAATAACTCAACTTTTTTATTGAATTTAAGGGTGTGTTTGGTTTAACTTTTCAAGTGTTTAATTTTGAAAATTGTTATAGGTGATTTTGGACCACCCCGGTGCACAAGGAGCTGACGAGGACAACCGGGCAGAAATCAGACTGGAGAATGGACCCTAGGGGCGAAAAGGGCCAGTGGGTCGGGTCGAGACCAAAGGGGTCGGGCTTTTGGCCCGACCCCATGCTCGGCCTCGGCCATGGGCCAAGGCCGACCCTCGGCCCGCTTGCGCGGGCCGAGTCCCTCCGACTCCGTTCGGTCCCTGTAGCCTCTAGTCGCCCCGGTTTCGCCTGGTTTGTCCCGAAATGCCTCCGAATCCCTAAAAACCCTAGGAGGATGAGCAGGTATTTATATCCCTCTTCGCCACTGAAGAGGGGGACTCAAACTCTAATCCTAAAACTCATACTATATTCTCTACTCTCTCCTCTTGCTCTTACTTTTCCGCTCCCCACCGTTCTGCTTGCTGACTTAAGCATCGGAGCCGGTGTGGCGAGCACCACACCGGTGTGCAGGTTTACTGTCTTGCAGGCCACGTCTTCCCCCTCTTCTACAAATTTTACCGTTGGTGGCACGTGAAGGTCAGGTGAGTTCCTCTGACCAAATTTGACCATCAACAGTTGGCGCCGTCTGTGGGGAAGAAAGCTTGCTAAGTCTGCACGTCGGTGATTCAATGAGTAAGAGGATGGAAAAGAGAAACCAAAATCCAAACCCTTCCGAAAATAACCATCAACCGCGACAGACCTGAGGAAACTGATCGAGGAGAAGCGCAAAAGTGCCAAGGCTGCCGAGGCCGAGGCCAAAACTGCCGAAGCTGAACCCAAGGCTGCCGAGGCCGTGGCCAGAGCAGCCGAGGCCGAGGCCAAGAAGGACAATCTCCCTAGGAAAACCGGGCTTCCAAACACACTAAAAGAGCTCGGAAATCCTGAGGGAGACCTGTAGAAGCCAAATGACTCCAAGCCAAACAGCGATTACCAGACGAACAGTGCGAAAGCTGAGGTCGAGGCTGAGGCCGACCAGGCAGAGGCTGACCATGCCGAGGCCGACCGGGCCGAGGCTGACCATGCCGAGGCCGACCGGGCCGAGGCTGACCAGGCCGAGGCCGACCAAAGATGTTCATCCAGACCGATTAGGAGGAAACCCCACAAGAGATCAGAACCACCTTTGGAGGACAAATCAACAACAAACACAAACTTTGACAAGATTGAAGACACCATGAAAAGAATGTCGTCAAGGAGTTGGAAGCCATCCCATCTACATCCAGGACTAAGGCAACGAGTACCAGAACAAAGCCGGGGGCTAAGAGGAAGAAGCTGTCAGGCTGAGGCCAACCCTAAGCTATGGTCATCCTTAGGCTGAGGCCAAGGCCGACCCAAAGCTATGGTCATCCCGAGGCCGAGGCCGACCCTAGGCCAAAGCCGAAGCCGACTATCCAAGACCTCAAAAGTGACCCGAAGATCACATAATCAAGATAAATCAGATTGTCAATGCAGTTGAACACAAGGCAAGATCCAGATTGAGCCGGACACGAAGGACGACAGATTGTTCGAGGCCAAGGCCGAAACCAACCCCAGATATGGCTGAGGCCGAGGCCGACCCCAGATATGATCGAGGCCGAGGCCGGGGCCAACCTGAGCCATGCCCGAGGTCGAGGCCGACCATGGCCATGGTTGTGACCAAGGTCAATCCTATTATTGCGAGCGAGATCGAACACCTGTGAGCCTAAGTCTTTGAGCTTAGCGTTCACGCCTCTATGCGAGCATAGGCTTTTCAGCTTAGTACCCACGCTTCACATGCGAGCCTATAGTGCCCACGCATCATGCGAGCCTATAGTGCCCACGCCTACATGCGAGCCTATAGAGCCCACGCTTCATGCGAGCCTATAGCGCCCACGCCTACATGCGAGCCTAAGCTTTTCAGCTTAGAGCCCACGCCTACATGCGAGCCTATAGCGTCCACGCTTCAGCGAGCCTATAGTGCCCACGCCTACATGCGAGCCTATAGAGCCCACGCTTCAGCGAGCCTATAGTGTCCACGCCTACATGCGAGCCTATAGTGCCCACGCTACAGCGAGCCTATAGTGCCCACGTCTACATGCGAGCCTATAGAGCTCACGCTTCAGCGAGCCTATGGTGCCCACGCCTGCATGCGAGCCTATAGTGCCCACGCTTCAGCGAGCCTATGGTGCCCACGCCTGCATGCGAGTCTATAGTGCCCACGCTTCAGCGAGCCTATAGTGCCCACATCTACATGCGAGCCTATAGAGCCCACGTTTCAGCGAGCCTATGGTGCCCACGCCTACCTTGCGAGCCTAAGCTCTTCAGCTTAGTGCCCACGCCTGCATACGAGCCTGGACTAACGAATCTACCTCGCCTCATCCAGATTAAGATTACGTGAGCCTGGACCAACGAGTCTACCTCACCTCATATGGCCTGAGCATCTTTACATCAGGCGAGCCTGGACTACCGAGTCTACCTCGCCTCATCCAGATTGAGATTACGTGAGCCTGGACCAACGAGTCTACATCACCTCATCTGGCCTGAGCATCTTTACATGAGGCGAGCCTGGACTACCGAGTCTACCTCACCTCATCCAGATTGAGATTACGTGAGCCTGGACCAACGAGTCTACCTCACCTCATCTGGCCTGAGCATCTTTACATCAGGCGAGCCTGGACTACCGAGTCTACCTCGCCTCATCCAGATTGAGATTACGTGAGCCTGGACCAACGAATGTACCTCACCTCATCTGGCCTAAGCGTCTTCACAACAGGCGAGCCTGGACTACCGAGTCTACCTCGCCTCAACTGACGTGAGCCCATCATGCAAGCTTGGACTAACCAAGTCTACCTCACCTCAGAGCTCAAACACTTGATATAAGTCAAGCTCGCCCTGCAGAAGCCAGGACCGAGCACCTCTTGCCAAGGCCGAGCACCTCTTGCAGAGGCCGACCACAAACTTTAAAGGTATTCTCCTATTTACTCAACTATACTTTATGTTTCAGTGAAGTTCTACTTGAGATTGGGGGCTACAAAGGGGATATGCACTCCCTATTAAACAAAAAGCAAGCAACAGGGGATATGCACTCCCTATCAAACAAAAAGCACACCGGCTTAGCATGTTCTACTAAAAATTACATGTCCTAGCCTATTCTCTTATTATTTTCCTACAATGATTAACGTATGAATGCAGGGAGCTAGATTTTGAGCTAACAGGGGTCCGAGGCCAAGGCCGACCCTAGCCTCTTCCCTCATTTTTCTTTTGCAAAGATTAACTTTTCGATGCAGGATCGTGAAACTGCTGTGCTCGGCCTCTTCCCAAGGTCAAGGCCGACCAGACAAGCTAAAATGGGAAACTATTGTGCTCGGCCTCTTCTCGAGGCCGACCAGACAAGCTAAAATGGGAAACTGCTGTGCTGAAGAGGCCGACTAGATAAGCTAAAATGGGAGATTTCTGTGCTCGGCCTCTTCTCGAGGCCGAGGCTGACCAGAGCCATTTTTGTAACCTCTCACTTTTCTCATTCCCATTTCACCTAACCCCTATTCAGGGAGTCTCTATTTTGTCCAGTTTATCCTATCTTGCAGGATAACAAGGAATCCATACATAAGTCAGCATGGAAAGAGAGTTATACTCTTAAATCGGGCTTAAGGAGCTCAACCGATAGCACTAAGTCGCACCTGAATCCCAATTCAAGAGTGGGGGCTTAATGTTATAGGTGATTTTGGACCACCCCGGTGCACAAGGAGCTGACGAGGACAACCGGACAGAAATCAGACTAGAGAATGGACCCTAGGAGCGAAACGGGCCCGTGGGTCGGGCCGAGACCAAAGGGGTCGGGCTTTTGGCCTGAGCGGGCCGAGTCCCTCCGACTCCGTTCGGTCCCTATAGCCTCTAGCCGCCCCGGTTTCTCCTGGTTTGTCCCGAAATGCCTCCGAATCCCTAAAAACCCTAGGAGGATGAGCAGGTATTTATATCCCTCTTCGCCACTGAAGAGGGGGACTCAAACTCTAATCCTAAAACTCATACTATATTCTCTACTCTCTCCTCTTGCTCTTACTTTTCCGCTCCCCACCGTTCTGCTTGCTAACTTAAGCATCGGAGCCGGTGTGGCGAGCACCACATCGGTGTGCAGGTTTACTGTCTTGCAGGCCACGTCTTCCCTCTCTTCTACAAATTTTACCGTTGGTGGCACGTGAAGGTCAGGTGAGTTCCTCTGACCAAAATTTGACCATCAACAAAAATAAATTGAAAAAATTTCTAATGTTTGGCAACCACTAAAAATGACTTATTGGAAAATGAGATTGATAAATAAACTATTTTGAGAGAAACACTTGAAACCAACTTTTAAAAAAAGACTTCTTAAGTAAACAATAACTTGTGTATAAAAACATTTGTGAGGAAATACAACCAAACATATGAGTGTTTAAATTCTAAACAATTTTTATACAAAATGTTTTTTAAAAAATGCATTCTTGAAAAACATTTAAATTAAAATGCATTCCAAACGGACCCTAACTCTCATGCATTTCTTTGATATATTTAAGGTCCGTTTGGAATACATTTTAATTTAAATGTTTTTCAATAATGCATTTTTTAAAAAACATTTTGTATAAAAAGTGTTTAGAATTTAAACACTCATATGTTTGGTTGCATTTCCTCATAGGTGTTTTTATACACAAATTATTGTATACTTAAAAGACTCTTTTTTTAAAAAAAAAAAAAAAAAAATTGTTTCAAATATTTCTCTCAAAATGGTTTATTTATCAATCTCATTTTCTAATAAGTCATTTTCAGTGGATGCCAAACACTATAAATTTTTTCAAAATGATTTATTTTAAAATTAAACACTTGAAAGGTTAAACCAAACACATCCTTAATCATTTTGAAATAATTTGTTTATTTTAGAAATGGTTAAGGAAATTTGCACCTTGTTTTTAGGTTGTTACGTTTCATTTCTATATAAATAAAATAATAATAACTTAAATCTGAGTTATAAAAAACTAACCACACGTCAAAGTGAAACTTAGCTCAGCAGTAATTAACATATACCCTTGACCATGAGGTCAGAGGTTTGAGTTCCCTAACGTATTTTAAAAAAAAAAAAAAACCACAAAGGAAAAAGTTTTTTTTTTTTTTTTTTAAGATTCCAATGAATGCCGTAGCTGGTGGATCCACTTTAGTTATAATTGTTAAAGAAAAAAAAAAGATTTAAGAAATATGGTTGGTGAAAGAAGCGATGAGATGTCAGTTTAATGGCAGATTGATTTGGTTTCCAAAGCAAAGAGTCAAAGGCAATGGAGCCTCGTACCGTTCGATTGTACTATCATTATTCAAATATTTTAACTGCCCTAACTGCCCTTGGCTTTGATTTCGATGGAACCCTTCCATGTGATTTTTTTTTTTAAAGTATTATTATTATTTGAGTTACAATTTCCAAAACCCGTCTCAAATCTCCCCCCGTTTCACAGGTTGCACCGTCTTTTGTGGCGTCCCACGGCTTAGTGGATTTGAACATTGTCGAAATAATATAAGCAAATGAGGGTTTTTAACCTTATTTTGATGTTTGAACTCGGACCATTGTTCTAATCAACTTTTCAATTATAAATATCTATGAAATTTTAGGCTCGTTTCATTTTTGTTTGCATACTCTTTAAAAATATATATAACTTGTGACCGACGTGTGTTGATACATATTAAAATTAATGACGATATTGGATTGATAAAATTTTAAGCGCTAAAATAATAGCATTAAGTAAAAGTGGTTATTTTCGTTTTTTTTTTTTATAAAGAAGTAAAGTGGTTATTTTATTTTATTATTTTAAAGTTCATTAAGTAAAAGAAATCTATGAAAATTCGAAGATTTTTTTTCTCTACTTAGGGACTAAAATAAATATCTTAAAAATATCAAAATCACAATATGACTTGAACTTAATGCTAAAATTTATATTTGTCGGTTGTTATATATATATATATATATATATATATTGTCTAAATTATTGAAAATGTGGTGTAACTTCATGTATAAACAAGGTGCGAAAAAAGTTGGTACGATTAAAATTAACTTTATTTAATTCATTTTCTAACTATAGAAACTAGGGTGTGGAGTTTAATAAAGTTGGTTTGATTGAAATTGAAGTTTTAAAAAATGGGTTTTTAAGAGCGGTACTGTCGTTATTTTGATTCAATAATAATATTGGAGGAGTCGGAATTCAAACATATAACATTTGGATTTCATATATATGCCTTAATCATGTTAGTTTGTACTTAAGATTGACGTTCAAGGAGTTGAATTGAAATTTATAAAAACTAAAATTAGAAATAAAAATAAAATAAAAAATAAAAAACAAGACCAATATCTGTATTCAGACAAACAAATATTATTATTATTAAATTTATTTAATCCTTTTGCAATGGGCTAAATTACGTACATAATTTTAGCCTGTGTGGTATACGCTGTTTTGAAATGTTGTTTTAATATTTATATCATGAATGTTTGGTTTTTCTAAAATTAATTATTGTATTATTTTGTAATTTATAAATGTCTCTTATCATACGAGGGTCCATATGTCTTTTCTATTTTATTTTAATGTACGTAATCAAAATACAAAATATATTAAGTTGAATCTTCTTTAGCTCCGCAAAGGGTCGATTCTAATATCAGAGAACTTATGATGTCAAAGGATATCTAATATTAATTAATTTTATATTTGAAACATTGGGCAAAAAGCTTAAAAGAAACTAAATTTGTTGATGTGACTCTAGAAGTAGCCATGAGACATGTTGGATTAATGAAGACGATGTACCAAATTAAATTAAAATAATAATCTGTAATATAAATACGACAAAATATAAGAAATAAAATAGTAATTTAACTTCTGCATCTTCATTTACTAATTTGATACAATTATTTAAAAAAAAAAATGATACAATTTGCCTATATTAAAAACGTTTACGTCGCTTATATATATGAATAAAAGTTGTGTGCAGACTATTGTTTTTATCATTAAATAAAAGAGTATAACAGTTGAAAATTTTAATTTTATACTCACAATTTACCATCTAGATGCAATTTGTCAATTTTAACCGTAAACTCTTGATTTCATCAGATTAACTGATTAAGCGTTAGACTCGAATAAATACTGTATTTTTTTTTTTTTAAGGACCTACCAATACCTTTTCATCTTAAATAAAATTAAGCTATAGCAAACTAATTCAAAAAAATTATTGTTGAATAAATCTCTCAAAATTTACTAAATTTCAATCTAAAGAAAACTCCATATTTTAATAGTCTCATCAATTTATTTTTTCATGTCTTTCACTGGTGGTCTATTGAACATAAGTAACAATATATTTTTTAACAATTAGTTCTTCAAATAAAAACTTCACCAGCCAAAGTCAACATAGCTCAACGATAATTGACATATACCAATCGCGTTCCGGTAAAAAATATGTCGACCAAAAGGTCAGAAGTTCGAAATCCCCTCCCCAAATTGTTATTGAACTCAAATAAATAAATAAAAACTTTACCAAAAGTAAAAATTCCAAATTTCAAAGAGTTGTTTAAACATAAATTTAATTAGATAAAAATTTAGAATTCGTGATAAAATCTGACTAGCGTTACTATATTCACAGCTAGAACCTGACACTAATTCAAAATGTAACAAAATTATACCTTGAACTTTCAAAAGTTTCATTTTGCCCTTAAAGTTTGAAATTTGTTTCAAAATAACGCTTGGAGACATTTTTCGTTAAATTTATTGAAAAAAAATGTGCTTGCATGTGTTTTCATTGTCTTTTTTCCATGTATGTGTTAAAATCTATTCATATAAGCAACAATACATATACAAACACATCATTTTCTGTTAACGAATTTAATGATAAAAAGCATTCAAAGGTCATTTTGAAACCAACCAATAATTCAAGAGTATTTTTTATAATTTAACTTATTAATTATAAAGATGAAAATGGGCAAGTGTTTGACTTTGACCTGAAGAATAAGGGAGCAAGGGGCAAGGGCTTAAATGTGAACGACAACGTGATCCGCACCTCACTGAAGAAACCAATAGAAGCATTAATGCGATTCCATTACATCCCAATTAATTTAATACCCCAAAGGGCCAAAATTATTAAACCACTCATTGCCCATCATCAATACACATTCTTTTTGTATATTAAGCAACCATATATTATATACTTAAAATTTTAAATTCAAGAGACGGAATTTCGGTGGTATAGTCTATTATTGATGATGATTTGATTGACATTTTTTTTTAAAAAAAAGTTTAATAAATTTTAATTGGCTTACAATTTTTATTTGAAATTGGGACTTCTTATTCTATTTTAAACGTAGGAAAACATAAGATATACAATTTTATTATACTGGATCAACTTTGTTCAAATTAAATTAGAATGACATAATTGACCTAGTTTATTGGCTAGATGTAAATAGATGTTTGAGAGTGATTTTGAAATGACTAAAATCACTTTTGCCAGATTCGAAATCATCTCGAAACATATTTTGAATTATTAAAAAATAATTTCATGTTTGATTTTACACTTTTAATTGTGGTTTTCATATCGTCAAAATTGATTTTGAATTGTTTAAAAAACATGTTTCGGAGTGATTTTGAAAATGACAAAAGTGATTTTAACCATTTCAAAATTATTCTCAAACTTTCTCAAATTATTATTATTTTTTTATTTTTTAAAACTCTCAAACATGTACCAATCCTAGAAGTTAAGACCCGGTTTGAGAACCCTCTATTGCTTTTAATTATTTTTTGGTTTTGAAAATCATGATTGCTTCCTTCCAATTTTTTTACAATGGTTTTTACCTTATTAAGGAAACATTTGAATTTTTAGTCATATTTAAAAAATAAACAAAAAATAAGACATTTTCTTTTTATATGGGTGTGATCTTTCATTTTATTTATTTTAGTCGAAAAAAATGTACACTATATGCTAGTCTTTGAATTTTCTTTAACTTATCCTATCTTAAAAACAATCTCAATCTATTCACGCTCCCTCTTATCGTGCCATGTGGATTTTTTTTTAATTTTTTTTTTATTAAGATTTTTACTTAGAACAACGGGTATTAAAAAAGGAAAATATCCTTTTGATATTGATTTAAATATCAAAGTTTTTGTGGAATACGTTCATGAACTAATATACCATGTGTTATAGGTGATTTTGGACCACTCCGATGTACAAGAAGCTGACGAGGACAACCGTGCAGAAATAGGGCTGGAAGGTGAACCCCATAGGCGAAAAGGGCCAGTGGGTCGGACCAAGACCGAAGGGTCGGGCTTAGCCAGACCCCCTGCTCGGCCTCGGCCTTGGCCAAGGCTGAGGCCGAGCTCGGTCACCTCTGTTCGATCCCTCCTGCCTCTAGCCGTCCCGGTTCCGCCTGGTTTGTCCCGAAACGCCTCCGAATTCCTAAAAATTCTAGGAGCATGAGCATGTATTTATACCCCTCCTCGCCACTGAAGAAGGGGACCCGAACTCTCTACTCTTACTCTCTTGCTCTCCTCCTCCGTTTTCTGACTTAAGCATCGGAGGCGGTGTGGCTAGCACCACACCGGTGTGCAGGTTTACCGTCTTGCAGGCCACGTCTTCCCCCTATCAAACAAATTTACCGTGTTGGTGGCACGTGAATGTCAGGTGAGTTCCTCCCGACCAAATTTGACCATCAACACCATGAAATAACACCATTTTTTAAAAAAGATCATTGACTTTTTTGCTAATTTAAACACATTTTTTCTTTTTAAAATAATCAATGAAGTCACTTGGTCAGTGACTAAATTAAACAAAATAACACGCATGTGTTCATCAATCCGTCGGTATCAAGTGAGGGTAGAGAGAAATGACGAACTGTGGACGGTGATAAAATTAATCGGTGGAATTAGTAATCTCATCTTAGTTCCACGAACAAAGTATATAATAATAATCTCAAACTAAATTATAATCTCTCATTTTCATAAACGAATATTAAAAATAATTTATGTGTTTAAATTATTGATTGGCCATTCAAACTTTAATATCCACGTTGTTTTCATATTTCAGTTTTCAAATATCGCACATTACAGTCCTTTAAATATCATTGTTTTATTTTTAGTCTTGCACAAAACATTATATTAGCCTTCAACGTTAAATTTGTAATTTATTTTTGCAATTTAATAAAATGTTAAGTTTGAAAGGTGAGTAATATAGTTTTACCTAAACATAAAGGTCTAAATATATAATAAATCACCATCTCTATTTATGTTGAGGATCCTCTTATTGTCAATTGGTTTTGAGATGGAACCCCATGTAATCTATTATGGTATCAGAGCCCATAAAACCCAAACGGGTATTCGGTCTAAAGAAAAAAAACTGGGATCCGAGAAAAGTGGAGACCTCACAATTTATAAGCTACAAGGGTCACCTCACTCATTGCCAATTGGTTTTGAGATGAAACCCCATGTAATCTATTATGGTATCAGAGTCCATTAAACCCAAACGGGTATTCGGTCCAAGAAAAAAAAATATTGGGATCCGATCCAAGAATGGTGAACCCAAAGAGACATCATCTTACATTAAAAAGATTAGTGGAGACCTCCCAATTCATAAGATAGATGGGCTACTCCACTCATTGCCAATTGGTTTTGAGATGGAACCCCATGTTATCTCATATGGTATCAGAGCCCATTAAGCCCAAACGGGAATTCGGTCCAAGAAAAAAAAAATTGGGATCCGATCCAAGATGGTGAACCCAAAAGAGACACCATCTTGAGGGGGCATGTTGAGGATCCCCTCATTGCCAATTGGTTTTGAGATGAAATCCCATGTAATCTAATAATTTATGTTGGGAGTGCAACCAAAGTCCCACATTGGCTAGATAAGGGGATGATCATGGGTAAATAAAGGAGGACAAGTATCTCTATTGATACGAGACCTTTTGAGGTGAACCAAAATTAAAGCCATGAGGGTTTATGTCCAAAGTGGACAATATCATACCATTGTGGGGATCTTTGTTGTGTCCGGTAATCCCTATCAGTTTGTAGTTAAAATAAAACACTCATTCATTATAAATATATATTTTCTATCAAATTCATGGACGAAAAATGACATGTTTGAAAGATATTATTGTTTATATGAATAGGTTTGAACACATACGTGGCAAAAACAACAAAAACACATGCAAACATATCATTTTCTTTCATAAATTTAACAGAAAATGTGTAATTTTGTGAAAAAAAAATGATATGTTTGAAACAAACTTCAAACTTCAAAGGTTAAATTGAAACTTTTAAATGTTTAGAGTATAATTGAAATCAACTTCAAATGATATTTTTAATAATTTAACTTTATTATTTGTTATTATTATTATTTTTTTGAAAATAATAATTTAACCCAATTGTTTTCATCAAAAGAATCATAAAATTCATTGCGGAATAGCAATAGCGTATACAATTTGATTAATTTAAATAATATAAGTCAATATAATACTTATTTGAAAAATATTGCAATTTGTTTCTGAGTGCTCAGTTCTAGAAGTATTCGATGACACTGATGCTGCTGCCAGCAGAGTTTCTCACGCCTGATGGGAAGAAGGTTAATGGAGAAAAATTAAAATAATAATTAATTAATTAAATTTAAAAAAAAAAAAAAAAAAAAAAAAGTCGTCACGTGCTTCTTGTTCAGATGGACTGTTGGAGTGCCGAACACGTGCTTCATCACGTGCTGAGTTCTGTCTCCCCTGCAGAGGGTATGGGCTGCGAACAAAAGGAAGATGCTTGGGTCTAATCCAAGTAAGCCCTAATTCTAATTCAAACTCTCATACACTTAATCTTTTTGCTTAATTAAGAAGTTAATTAAAATTATCTAGAATATGGTTTATTAGTTAAAACACAACTCTAATTCTTCTAAAAAATGGTAGATTCGAATCCCTATTTACTAAACTAAAAAAATTTAGACGTTCTAATTTATATCTTTGTGAACTAATAATAGTAATAATGATAATAAATATCTCTCTATTTGACGTTATATTGTTGTTACTTTTTTTTATCTACCTTTAAATTATTTTTGAAATTATGACGGAATTTTAAACGCTAATAACAGTGTTATTAACAAATTAAAATTTAAATAAAATTTCAAGAATGTTTTTTTTTTCAACCACGAAATTGTAGATACACGTTCTTTTCTAAGTTTAATTTTAAAAAGTGTAAAACAAAATTAAAAGAAAAAGATATCAAATAGGATGTCGGTTTTAAATATACCAGTTCATTGTTTTTATAGGAGGAACTTAAATTATGTGCTTAAAATCAAGTGTCAAGATAGTAATAAATAAATAAAACATCATAAAACTTAATCTATCTACAATGTATTTGAAGATTCATGAACAAAATTAGATTCATTATTCTTAACCCCTTTGTTGTTCATTGATTTGGTATATAACTGATTCCTGAATTTGTAAACTAAATATTTATATATTGTCCATAGAGTCTAATATACATACATACATATTTAAACTCATTTAAAAAAATTACTCAATAAACATATTTCTTGTAATCTACTTTTTTAAATATTTTGAATTTCTAAGTCAAGATTTTAAAAACTAATAACTATATTTTATGGGAAAATTTTGTCATTTTGAAAGTGGGCTAATATTTAAACAATGCTTCTAAGTATGACTGGGATTTCAATTGTTTAAGTCCCGTTTGATAACCATTTGTTTTTTGGTTTTTGAAAATTAGGCTTATTTTCTCTCAATTTCCCTACCATGATTTTCATTCTTGTCAAGGATAATTTGAATTCCTAGCCAAATTCCAAAAACAAAAACAAGTTTTTGAAAACTACTTTTTTTGGTTTTCAAAAATTGACTTGGTTTTTAAAAACATTGAAATAAGGGTATTAGAAAAACAAAGAAACTTGTAGGTGAAAGTAGTATTTATAAGCTTAATTTTCAAAAACAAAAAACCAATTAGTTATCAAACGAGACCTTAAAAATTAGAAAATAAAAATACGTGGTTTTTAAGAAAAGCTTTCATTTTGATAAAATATGGCTAAGATTTCAATTTTGAAAAGTGGAAAGCAAAATAAGAGTTGTTAATACTTTTTTTTTTTTTTTTTTTTTTGAGAAAAAAGAGTTGTTAATACTTTAAAAAAAAAAAAAAACTATAAACTTTATAACATCATTTCAAAGGGATTAATTGTTCCATGATTGATTTTAGGTACAAGATTATGATTGATTATGGTGTACCGATTTATATTGACTTTTTGCATGAAAAATATATATTTTTTTAATCTTCATAAGCTTATTATTGATTAGTCTTATGATTTCTTTTTCTCTGACATTCTTGTAATCACTAAAGTATTTGAGTGATAGCTAGCATGTAATCACAATTATAATAATAATAAGTATATTATTATGATGAGTATTATTATTATTTTTTATTTATTGAGGACAATTTAATAATATTATTTTGTAGTTTTTATATTTTTATAAACAAGCTAAATATAAAAAATAAAAGAATAATTTTCAACAACTTTGTTCGAAAAATATGAAATTTAACTAATACTAAAATAATATATTTTTAAAATTTTAATTATTATCAAACTACTTACGAATTTTTACAGATAGTCGATTGACAATTGACAAGCCAACCAATGGTTAGTAGTTATGAAACAATTATGAAAATATAATTATTGATTGACATAATATTAAAATACATAAATTATTCATAATTCTTCTACCAACCAATGATTTAAGGTCGATTTATAGGATATGATCATATCAATTGATGTTTTATGCTCGAGTTTAATAACTGCCTACCAGCAAATTTGTAATTTTAGGCCAATAGATCAAATTGTTTAAATAGTATTTGATAGTCATTATATTATATTATTTATTGAATTTATTGATATATTGATTGACGATTCTATAAAAATCAGAATATATATTTCAGTTCTTTTTTTTTTTTTGACACAAATATATATATTTCAGTTCTATATATTAGCCCATTAATGATTTGTATTTCGATGAATCAAATTGTATGGTTGTTGTTTTTCTTCTCTTCTTTTATTTTCCCGAGAGGTTGTACTAAATTGATAAGAAACAGTTATATAATAATTGAATTACAAAAATATTTTTTTTAAAAAAAAAAACACCTGTTATTGTGAAAATTCAGTTCTATACATGACAAAAAATGGAAGAAAAAAAAAACAATTTATATCGTAAACTATTTTTTACAATGTATCATTTACACTCCAGACTTTTAATTTCATCCATTTAAATCCTAAACTTAGGACATGTTTTGAAGTTATTTTAGAATTTTTACTTAATTTACTCCCAAACATGCTCTTGAGTCAGTGTTTCGATTTTACTATTGTTCAATTTTCTTTTTTCTAAATTCACTTACTAATTTTAATTCAAATAAAGCACAAATCTTTCAAAATTGTATTAAACTAGCTTGACCAATACCTATGATTGATTAAACAAATCTTCCAATACTTACAAATTTATACAAAAATCCAAACTCTCTTTTTCTCTGAAATCCTACCACACATATGTTTCATAATTAAATGTATCTAAGAATATTTTTTTAATGGTTTTTCAAATGTCAAATCTAAAATTGTAGCATTTATTAAAAGTTTAAGGTGCAATTTGATAAAATGAGAATGGTAAAAATAAAATTTGATGTAATTTCTCAAGTTTTGTATAAAATTTAGTATTCAATAAATCCGATCATCTCAAATTTATTTATGAAAAAATATAAATATCACCCAAACCTAAGAGGGTATTGCTGTTAGAACCCAGCTATACGACGTCGTCTCAAAGGATTCGGATGGAGCATAAAACGCTGCGTTTAATTGTTTCTTTCCTCCCTTTCCTGATTTGTTATTATTTGCGGTGTATATACGTGTCATTGTTGTAGAGGATGAGAATATTATTCTGTTAGCCCTTCTCCTCTCTATATATTATTTGCTGTAGTAAGGGAATAATCAAGCTGAACATATTTTCTCATTTCTGCGTTTTTCCCTTTTGCTTGAAAGTGTATCTATTGCTTAAAACTTAGAGACCAAAAAAGTATTTTTCTTTTTTTTTTTTGGACAAAAAATGAAGGAATTTTTAAAAATTGTGATTGAATTTATTATTTCATATTTTATTTATTTATTTATTTATTTTTATAATTGTCAAAATTGCACTTTTTGTCATTTCTAAGAACTAATATTTCTAAATTTTTGTTTCCTTTTTTTATTTATAAAAAAACTAATATTTTTTGCTTGCCCCATGACAATATGAGGATTTTGTGGTATTCACTGTTGGGCCCTTCAAAAGATCAGCATCGTGCAAGGCCCGTAAAAAGCCCAATAGTGTCTGAAGAAGCCCAAGGCGATCGGCCCTCAACTGTATCAATGATTTTTTTTTTTAAAAAAAAAAAAACTTTTTAAAACAATTTTACTAACTTAGGCTAAATATATTTAAATTAAACAAATCTAGGACATCAGACTTTTTTTCTCCTTATTAACTGGATTTTATTCGTAGTTTTTATATCCTTATTTGAAGAAAAAAAAAAAAAATAACCATTCAATCAAACCATAAAGTTAAGGTATGCTATGATTTAAAAAAAAAAAAAAAAAAAAAAAAAAACTATTTAGTTGTTATTATCCAATCCATTCACAAACCTAAAAATATACAAAAAATGAAGAAAAAGAAATAAATAAAATGAATTTCAGACCTGCCAATTCTAGTCTATTATGTGCACATGGTTTCTTTTTCTCCACATGCCCACTTCTGCTTGTCTAACTACAATCATTAAACACACTTTGCCCCAAAGACCTTTCTTCTTTTTCCTTTTCTTCTTTGGCATATTTTGATATTAATGAAGATCATCAAGATTTTTGTTGGTCATTTTGAGATTAATAAAACCCAAACAAGAATATTATTTCTATTTAATAAAAAAAAAACAGTTTTATTAAAAATAAAAGAACTTATGTCAACTGATGATAAAATTTTAATTATAGACTTCAAATTCTTGAAATTAGATTCTAAATTTCTATAGGACATGTAATTAATACTCCATATCAAAAAGTTTCTAGATGTGTTCAAGGATTTGTGGCAAAACAAGACCATCTTTTGTGAGTAATAATATTTTTAGGTATGTTGGTTGTTTTTTTTTTTTGGTTGATTTGGAAAATTGGAGTTCAAGTATCTTTTTTCACGTACTTAATTTTTATTGTTGGATTTGGATCTTTACGATTAAATTTAGATATATATAACTTTTTATGTGTTTAGAAGAGTATTGCAAATTTTGTACCATCGCCTTTTTAGTTTAACAATGTATGAGAGTAGAGATTCAAACATCTAATCTTTTGATTGAAGATGTAGTGCCTTAACTAGTTGAGTTATGAGATTTTTGTACGTATGACCTTCTAAAATGAACGGAAATAATAAATGTCTCAAAGATATATATGTCGTTTTGCTTGCGTTAGGTAAAATTATCATTTTACTCTCTACTCTAACATCTCTCTCTAGCTTTTCACTCTCTCTCCAATTTCTCTTTCCAATCTCTCACACTCTCTCCAATCCCTTGCTCTCTCCCCAATCTCACTCTCCTTCTCGCTCTCTCTCTCCAATTTCTCCCTCCAATCTCTTACTCTCTCTCTCATTTCTCTCTCTAATCTCTTACTCCATCTCCAATCTCGCTTTTGCTCCAACCCCTCGCTCTTAAATGTCTTAAATGCACATTTTCATATAGAGAGTAAAATGGTAATTTTGTTAGAATGATGACGTAAGCAGAAAGACGTATATCCTTATTCTAAAAAAGTAGGACATTTTTCATTTTGACCTCTCAAAATGGGTCATCCACGATCAGATATTAAATAAATAAATTTAAACATAGTTACACGATCAGATATTAATGCTTCTTCTAGAGATTTCAAGAGATAGGTCGCATTCAACCAAGCCAATAATATTGGCCTTATGTGGAAATCACAAGCGACTAAATCGAAATAACTGTCGGCCACCTAATGCCCCAAATTCTCAAGCTTCCCTCCACTTACAATACCTTACATTCGCTTCCTGTCACATTTACCTGCCAAATTTTCCCGGACACTTGCAATGTTTCTGCCCAATGATTTGTTCTTAGTTTTTTCAAATTTTAATATAAGTTTGTTTAATTTATTTTTTATGTATTTATTCAAAAATAGTTTTGAAACCTTAATGAAAATTTTCAAAGTAGCAATTATAGTTTTTAAAATTATTGGTCCATTTGAAGTTTGATAATCTTCCTATTTTTGGATAACTTCTATTGGTTTTTCCCCCCTTATCATCTTTATATATTTTTTAGATCAAGAACAATAATTTTTTGAATAATCATATTTTATATATAATTTTAAAACTTTAAAATTATTATTTTACTTATAAATGGATTTTTTTTTATAGGCTTATAATGTGGACAATAAACATTTAAAAAATTGAGAAAAGAATATTATTTTTTTCAATATGAATTATCACTTCAAAATAGTCAATAAATTAATTTTTGTTTATTTTTCAGTGAAGAAGAGAGAACAGGCAACAATAAACAATTAAGAAACTTATTTTTCTATTTCTTTATTTTAAAAGTGAAAAACAAGAAACTATAAATAAAAATAGAAGAGTATTAGAGAAACTATAGACAACAAAATAGAAACATTAGTAAACAATCTCGAATTTTCTTTTAGTTCTAAAACTTGACTATAATTTTAGTTTATAGAAAACTAGATTCATTGTTTGAACTAAAATAGAGAAAAAGAAAAATATATTAATTATTAAAAATCGTATCGATTTTATAGAACAATTAAAGTCATAAATAGTTAACAAATACATGTGTTCCGCTCCGCTAATATGAGCATAATTCAGTAGTTAAAATAAAATTATTATTTCAACTAAGAGATCATAGATTGAAACTCTCCCTCTCATATGTGTTGTAATATTTAAAATGTTAAATTACATCCTAAAATTTTCGAGTTTGTGTCAAATAGGTTTCTAAACTTTAAAAAGTGCCTAACAAGACTTTAAACTTTAAAAATATCTAATAAGCTCTTAAGGCCCCATTTGATAACCATTTGGTTTTTGGTTTTTAAGCTTATAAACACCACTTCCAACTCTTAGTTTCTTTGGCTTTTCACCTACCTTCTTCCCATGTTTTCAAAAACCAAGCTAATTTTTTAAAACTAAAAAAAAGTAGTTTTCAAAAACTTGTTTTTGTTTTTAGAATTTGGTTAGGAATTCAAGTATGTCTTTAACAAAAATGAAAACCATGATGACGAAATTTAAGAAAACAAGCCTAATTTTCAAAAACCAAATGGTTATCAAACGGAGCCTAAACTTTCAATTTTGTGTCTAAATCTAATTCTCTTTGAGCTTTCAATTGTGTCTAATACATCATTAAGTTTTCAATTTTGTGTCTAATTAGATCTTTGACCTATTCAATATATTTTTAAAAATTCACAAACCTATTTGACTCGAAAAAAAAAAAATCAATTTTATGTCTAATAAATTCATTACGCATTTAAAAGACTTCGAATTGTTGAGGATCCCACATTGAAAAGATTAGTGGAGACCTCACAATTTATAAGCTACAAGGGTCACCCCACTCATTGCCAATTGGTTTTGAGATGGAACACAATGTTATTTATGGTGAACCCAAAAGAGGCACCATCTTGAGGAGATGACCCAATGTTATTTGATACGAATATCAAAAAAAAAAAAAAATGAAAGCGCAAGAACCTATTAAACATAAAATTCAAAATTAAGGGACGTATTAGATAAAAAATAAATGGCACATGAACCATACTTAATTTCAGCCAATTATCTATTTTCTTTTAAGGTTTCTTCTCATTTGCTTCTTTAAGTGAAACTTTTGGCATTTCTTTTTTAATTTTCCACAACCAATTAATGCAAAAAACAAACAACCCTCCATTATTTTTACTTTGTGTGGCCACGAAAACGACCATCAATTTGTCTTAAAATACCATTAATTAATTTAAAGCAAACCAAGGCGACTATTACTTATAAGTTATAATCTTCTACTTCTCATGATCATCACTATCACACTTTATATATCTATAAACTTACATTTTTATTTCTTTTGCTTAAACTTGTAAGATCGAGTTTATTATGACGAACAGTTGGAGATTTAATATTTTTATTTTCATGCTATATAGCATTTGTGGTGGAGGATTAGTTTCGAACCTCTGACCTCTTGATTAAAGATACATGTCACTATTTTTCTGCTATATTTTGAATTTAATAGATATCTAATAAAATTTTAAAAATTAATTTTAAAAACAAAGTATAATCTTATTTTAGTCTTTTCAATTACTACATTTACTATGATTTAATTTTTTTTAGAATTAGAATTTACACATAAGTAAAAAATTTGAAGAACCACTTTTAAAGAAGTTTATTATACATTTACAAGTTGAAGCTTGTCCAAATTGAATATGTTTTCATTCTCACCCTTTCAAATATTTTGATACTAAAAATAATAACAAAAGCTTTCATGTATAAAAGGAAAAAAAAAAAAAAAAAAAAAAAAAACCTTCATTATTAAGAAACAATATTTTGCTAAAAAAGAGTCTCTTTTATTATTTATTTTTTAAAAGCATCATGCAATAATTGAGTTAAACTTAAAGATTCCTCTTACGTTTAATAATTAGAATAAAATATATCTGTATACAAGTTTATTCATACTTATACTCTAACTTTATAATTATTGTTACAAAAAAAATCACGATATATCAAAAAGAAAAAAAAGAAAAAAGTATCCAAGATTAAAGAGAATATTTTTACAGATTCCACCACATATTTTAGAAAAGAAAAAAAAAACAAATTTATAAATAAAACAAAACTGATAAAATAGAAGAAAAAAATAAAAAAAAGAAAAATTAATCATCAAAGCTGCAATGATGTGAATTATAGTGATGGTAATGAGTCAGAAACAAAGTATGAGTTATTTTATTTGGTAAGGAAGGGTGCTACGTGGAGAAGGACGGAAATTGATCGGTGAGATTCTGACTAGGCGCAGCAGCCAGCACACCTAAGGTTTTTGAAAAGAAAGACGAAGATAAAAGAGACACCACATTGAGTCTAAGGGTTACAAGGTGGAGGACACGAGCGTTCGGATCAGCTTACGTGCATTTTGATTGATGTCGAGAGATGATCGTTCGATGCAGCGGAATTCGATCGTTCATATCAGAAGTTTGTATGATTCGATATTTTAGGTAGGTGACCGAAGCTGAACTTAGGGTAATTGACATGTGTCGACCAAGAGGTCAAATGTTTGAATTCCCTCATCATTTTTTCATTCATGTTATATGTTCGATTTCAAATTTTTTCTATTTGGTAAACTTCAATATGACTCTTTTGTTTTTTGTTTTTTGTTTTTTTTGTTTTAAAGTTGTCTCAATTACTCAATATGAGTCAAGTGACTAAATTTTGTGATCTCCCATATATTATAGGTTTGAAATTTTACACACAGGTAGAGGTTCAAATCTCCATATCATTGTATTTGTTGTACAAAATGAAAGGTAGAAAATATTTAAATAAGCCAATTGAGGAGGATGGATTTAATTTTTAGGTAGAGTAAATATCTAGTGTCAGTTTTTTCCCTTTCTGGTAAAATTTTTGTTCCCCTTTTCTTTGTTAGTTGATTTTCTTTTCTTTCTTTTTGTTAGTATTTTTTTTTATTGAAATAGGCTTTTGGATTGAGTGGTAATTTAACGTGGCATGAGAGTGTATGAGGTCGTAATGTCATTTTCTTCCTAAATTAATATTGAATTAATTTCACTTATTGAGTCTTTCACAAATTTTCAAACACACAAGTGAGGGAGAAAACATTGTTATAATTAAATTTGATAACCTATTAGCTCAAGCTTCTATTATTTTTTTTAATGTATTTTCTTTCATGTTTAATTAATTTTATTGCTTATATATGATTTTTAATTAACTTAATCCAATTTGTCATGTTTTTTTTAGTTAATGGGAATAATAATAATAATAATAATAATAATAATAATAATAATAATAATAATAATAATTATTATTATTATTATTATTATTATTATGTATTTCTAGATAATTTTCTAAATTTAAATGTTTATTAAAAAAAAAACGACCTTTTTGAAAAATAGACTTAAAAAGCCTCTTAATTTTCACAATGATCAAATTGACAAAACCATGTCGGCTGAAATATATTTTTAAATTAGAAGGTTTTTTTTTTTTATTTTTAATATTTATAAAAACACAACATATTAGATTATGAATAATTAGACTCCTGACCTATAACAGAACATGCGTTGGACTTCACTAAAGAATGAATCTAGTCAGGAAAACACTCAAGCCATAGCATAGACTCGCCATTCCTACCCCACTTAGCTAATGTATCTGCTAACTGATTCGTCCCGCGATTAATATGGACAAAAGTAGCCTTTTGAAAATTTTCCTTCACGGCCAAAATTTTTAAATTAGAAGTTGTATAAACTAAAAAATCGAATAATATGAAATGATTTAAATCATTGATGGTGAAAGTGTTTGGATAATATAGAGACCATTAAGGATAAATATATATAATAGCACAATATTTAATTAATTAAATATATTTGCATGGCTTTTGCATAAAATCAATGAGCAGGAAGGAATCAATGAATTAGGGTCTCTAGTGGATCTCCCTTTTCAAGAGGGATAAGAAAAGAACAGAACAAAGAAAATTTGCTTCATTAATTGGTTTCAATTTGTATTTATTTATTTTCTTATTATTGGATTGCTCTAACAGTGGATGTATATAATAAATTAATAATATCTCTATAAAAATAAATTATTTTCTTATTATTGGATTGCTCAAACAGTTTTTTTACAAAATTATTGTTTTAAAAATAAAAAACTATTTTGGAGAAAGCAATCAAGGGTTAAAATATCGATGTCGACGGAAATGTTCAAGTCTCAATTTTATGAAAATGTCATGGAAATATCGACAAAATGTCGATGTCAATGGATATTTCTGAAAAAATATTTAAAATAAAAAAAATAAAAAAAAATATTTAAATTAACAAATAAATGTTTTACCTTTTAAAAATGAGTCAAAATACTTATTATAAATATTAGGTTAAATTATCAAAAATACCCCTCGACTTTAGGGTTTGTTTCAATTATACCCCTGGACTTTCAAAAGTTTCAATTATGCCCTTGAAGTTTCAAATTTGTTTCAAAACTACCCTTGGAGACATTTTCCGTTAAATTTATCGACAAAAATTGATGCGTTTGCATGTGTTTTTATTGTTTTTTCCACGTATGTGTTCAAATCTATTCACATAAGCAACAATATATATGCAAACACGTCATTTTACATCCATGAATTTAACAAAAAAAAGCCTTCAAGGGTAGTTTTGAAACAATTTTGAAACTTCAAGGGCATAATTGAAACAAACCCTAAAGTTTAGGGGTATTTTTGATAATTTAACCTAAATATTATTTCCACATTAGTACGTTACATTTTGTTATTATTTTGTTTATATTCTATCAAATTCTGTACGATATAATGAAAATGTCGATTCACTCCACATGTCAATGTCAAATCCATGGACAAGTTTAATATATTTGAAATTAAAGCTAAATATTCACTGGACATTTCGATATATCGTTTATATGTCACTTCATTATAAGATTCTTGCAATCCTTGATGGTATTCGACTCGCCCAAAAGATGGGATTCATGAAACTTATTGTGAAATCAGATTGTCTTCAAGCGTTCACTAGAAAGATTAGACACATATATATGTCTTGTGGACAAGCTCTTTTTCTTTATAACCTTAATGCAACTATCAAAGATGTCAATTCAAATAATGTAGCCCACGTAGCAATTTTTAGCCAAATAAAATTATAAATTAAAAAGAATTATTAAACAATTTTCATAGTTTAATTTCATACAAACATATCACACAAAATCATGTAGAGATAAACGCTTACCATAATAATTTAGCGCAAATTAAACAACAAAGCCATGCATTAATTGTTTTCAAAAAAAAAAAAAAAAAAGCCATGCATTAATTATGACACAATTTAATCATAACTAACTACATTATTAGAGAAGAAAAAACAAATTAAATATCCTATACGTTTTCCTAACAATTATTCCTCAAAATAGGCTTATTCCACGGCTCACCAAAGAAGGCATTGTAACTGCTTAACAAAAACGTCTATACTTCAATAAGTTTAAGGGCACTTTAATTATGTGCCCAACAAAATTCCCTTTTTTTGGGTATAATTAATTATTGATAGGAAAAATAGAGAAAAAAGAAGGCAAATTTTGTTTCAAGTTCCCCAAAACTTTGAGAACATCTAATAATTGGTGGGTGTAATTTTCCATTTAGAATGATATTAAAAAGCATAATTTTATAGGAATATTCAGTTTGTATTCTTTTTTAGAATTTTATTTGGATTTATGTTTTGAGGTACATTGAAAAACCTTACATTATTGCTCACCAATTTCAACACATGATGTTGCATGTGATCATCCTTTTAAAGTTAGTGATGGTAACTTCAACCCTTCTTCATTTTTTGGCCAAACACATGGATTTTTATTGATTTTAATGTCTCAAAGAGAATATCTAGTTTATAATGTAATGATAATTTAACCGAACATATAATTTATATTCTCTGCTAATCTGTCTACATGTTTTTTTTTTTTTAGTACATCAACATTTGGAGGTGGGAGGATTCGAACCTTTGACCTCATGGTCGAGGGTACATGTCAATTACCGCTAAACTCGCTTTGGCTACTAATCGGTCTACATCTTATCCTTCTAAACACTAAAGCTCATGTCGATCATCATTTTGACCTAGTAATTATTCAAGTTTGCTTAATCTGTTCACATTATTTTTACACTGTACGATGATCCTAATAATTTTTTTACCTTCAAAACTCCTATCATCATCTTGCTTCAAATTTTATCTCTTAAATCCTAAATCTCAAATCCATTATTGTCATCCTAATATCACTTAACAATTTTTTTAATCATTATTCCACATATAGAAAAATTTCATCTCTTAACATCCTTATCTCGAAACCCATTGACACATCTAAAAAGTTTACTCGAGATTCGACCTTAGTGATGATGACGTGTCTCCAAAAGTTAATTTGAATTTTTTTTATATGCATATGCATGGTTCGTCCAAATCCTTCCTACTCCCACCGAAACACGCGATTAATTTATCATTTCACTAAATTAAAACTACCACATCATCTACACTAAAAACCAACATAATCTAAATTTCATCAACAAATGTAATGAATTAAAAGTGGCATATAAGGGCCATTTGGTAACTTTCCCGTTTCTTGTTTCTTGTTTCCAATTTTATTAAGAAATCTAAGCATTTAATAACTATGTATGTTTCTTGTTTCTCATTTTTTAGAAACACTCCCAAAATTTGTATAGAACTTTTGGGAACAACTAAAACTAGTTTCTCATTTTTTGTTCTTGTTTCCAATTTTTTCCAAACATAAATAAGAATATAAGTTGTTTATTATTGAATGTATAGGTGTTAGGGTCATGAAATTCTATTTTTCTTTATTAAAAATGAAGAAACGGAAACAAGAAACGAGAACGTTTCCAAACGGGCCCTAAAAGGACAAAACTCCCCCACAAAGGCGAGAAATTAGGTGAGAGATAAAGGAAGATAGAGGAAAAAGAAGTGCTTTTTTGTGGTGCAACTTTGTGTGTTTTTGTGTGTATGATGAGAGTTTCAATACACATTTTTTGCTTTTTAAATTTTGGGAATAAAATAAAAATAAATTAATTAATTAAAAAATAAAGGGTCTTTAATTTTTCTTGACCAAGTGAATCACGTCTTCAATCAAGTCCACATGCGTCCCTTGCCTTCATCTCTCTTTTCTATATATAGAAGTGCTTTCTTCTGCAGCAATTGGCAGAGCAGAAAACCAAAATTAATTTGAGAGATCTAAGAATATTATTGTTATTATTATTATTATTGAAGAAATAATCAATAATAGTAATAATAATAATAATAATAATAATAATAATAATAATAATAATAATAATGGTGGCTGAATGGAGGAGCTGTTATTTGGATGTAATATTGGTTCCTTTAGGGTTTTTGATAAGCACTGGATATCATGCATGGCTTTGGCACAGAGTTCGGACTCAGCCTTTCACAACTCTCATTGGTATTAACACTAATGCTAGACGTTTTTGGATCTCTGCCATTTTACAGGTCTTTTTTCTATCTCTCTCTCTCTTTTTTTTTTTTTCCTCTTCTGAGTTTTCGATCTCGGAACTTGAACTTATTCGAGTTTGGAACGATGTGTGTAATGAAACATTCTGAATTCTTATCTTCTTGATGTTTTCTCCCTCATCTCTCTTTGCTTCATCGCTTTGTTGTTGCAAACTATGAGATGTCACTGGTAAAATTAGTGTTGTGCGATTATCTAAACTTTTAAGAATTTATATTATATGATTAAATATGTTATAATTTGTCGGTTTGAGCTTTTGGGTATTATTGAAATTAAAAAAAAAAAAATGTTTTTGGGTCTAATAGGATAGTAGAGTATAGTTCAAATAAAAAATGTTTTTGGGTCTAATAGGATGGTAGAGTATAGTTCAGGTATCTTGAATTTTGAACCATCGTTATATTTCTTTACTAATCGATACTAATATGCATTTTTCAAATTCAAACAAAGGTGGTAGAAGTGTGAGCTGAGGATTTGAACTCTTAAGCTTTCATAGAGATTTAACTAATTGAATTATGCTCGTTTTACGATTTATATCAATAGCTATAGCTTTGTAGATCCTCTCTTCTATGTCTTTCTTTCTAAAAGAAATTACTCAGCCTTTCAGGTTTTTTTTTTTTTTTTTTTTTTTGAGTTGAGCATTATTGGATTTAATTTCAAAGTAAAAGATATAATAATTATTTTTGGGGTTGAAAATTGGCAGGATAATGAGAAGAAAAACATCCTGGCCGTCCAATCCCTAAGGAACACGATAATGGGATGCACCCTAATGGCCACCACTTCCATTCTCCTGTGTACGGGCCTAGCCGCAGTTCTGAGCAGCACGTACAGCATAAAAAAGCCTCTAAACGACGCCGTTTACGGGGCCCACGGCGATTTCATGTTGGCCCTTAAATACGTGACTCTTCTCACGCTATTCCTCTTCTCCTTCTTCTGCCATTCCCTCTCCATCAGATTCATAAACCAGGTCAACATTCTCATCAACATTCCCGCCGGCGCCACCGCCGTCACCTCCGATTACATCTCCGATCTCCTCGACAAAGGCTTCATTCTCAACACCGTCGGCAACCGCCTCTTCTACGCCACCCTGCCCTTGCTCCTCTGGATTTTTGGCCCTGTTTTGGTCTTCGTTTGCTCTGTTTCCATGGTCCCTGTGCTTTACAATCTCGACGTCGTTTGCTCCCCCGCCGCCGCCGCCACCGGAAAACGGAGGACGCTCGCCGCCGGTGACGCCAATGGCGATCTCGATAATGTTTAGGGCTTCGAAAATGGTTGATTTCATGATTTTAGAAGGAATTCTCTCTCTCTCTTTTCATGGATCTGATCTATCTGTGTTTGTAAATTGATCGGTGCACTTAATTTGGATGGGAATAATTTGAAGTGCCTAATGTCTCTGATTTCATCCTCGAGCTTTTCTGTAAAATTATTATACTTTTTTGTTTGTGTTAATTAAATTAACACCCACTTATTAAATTTTCGTCCATATGTCGATATTTCTATCAACATTGAAGGGTGAATCAGATATTTCATTCTACAGTTGAAAAACCGATTAAAATACCAACAAAATATAATTAATGTGGAGAAAATATTTACAAGTGTTTTAACTTATTTAAAAAATGTAAAACATTTATTTATTACTTTAAATATTTTTATAACTTTTTTGTTTAAAATAATTTTACAAAAATTTTCATCAACATTGACATTTTCATAAAATTTAGACCTTTGACATTTTCGTCGACATCTTCATTTTAGCCCTTAACACACCTCTTGTAAAATTATTTAGGAATATATCATGTTTTTTCTTATCGCATTGATTGGTTTTTATTTTATATTTCTTATTGTTTTAAAAGTTTAATTTAGTCTTGTTTTTAATATATATATATTTTTAATTATGGCTCTTCTTCACCTTGAATGATAAAATTGGCTTTAATGATAACTTTTCATAGCATAATGTTTAGTGAGTTGGCAATGTTTTCTTCAACTTTTTAGATATGTTTTGGAGAGAAAATTTGAAAATTTTCTCACTCTAAGTGGGCTAAGTCAATATCAACATTCAAGAATTTGAAGAATGTAATTGAAAAAGGTTAAAAATAAAGAACCTGAAATTTCTTAAACAATATAGACTAATTGAAAAAGTACTAAAATATTATAAACTAAAACCCATATTTAACCTAAAATTAAGTATATTTTTTTGTCTATTGTTTTTAAAAATGAGTAAACATGGAGCTATAAGTATAGATTGTACTAGTATTTTTTTTTTCCTCTTTTGTGTTGAATTATGCTTAAACTAGTTGTTATTTTAGTTCAGCAACATGTGGAGGTGGAGATTCGAACCTTTCATCTTTTAATAGAAGATATATGGTAAGTTGAATTATGACCAAGTCGACAGAGTTAGTTATGTTATTAAAGATCTCATGAGTTAGTGGATACTATTATTATTGATTTCATTTTGACAAAGATTTGACCGAAATATGTCAAATTTGTTTCTAACATGTGGTATATATCTCCTCCATTCATATAATTTACCATAGACTTTATCCTCTTTTTTTATTAATGTCAAATTGTCAATTATAAACAAAACCAACAAAATGTCTAAAATCATAAAGTTTCTTAAAGGATACCATGATAATGGAATATAACGCTGAAAAGTGGTTATAACATTGGTTAAGTATGATCTCCCAAAACATTTAATATGAACATGTCAAATCGTCCTTTGTTAATTCTCTATTTGATCTTTACTCTTTTAAAATTTGCATGTCTATTTTTAATATATTAAAAATTCTCAACTAAATCACTTCTTCAAGAAATTTTGTTTAATATTGGTAAAAAAAAAAGTAGAAGTGTCGTTAAATTATCATTTTCTTAACATATTTGAATACATGAACATGCAACTCTCGAAAACTTGTTACACACAAATCCAATATCCACCCATTGTCAAAATTTGATCAATCCATCAATAAAATCCATTTCTTCCAAGTTAAGCATGTTCAAGTGACATGTCACGTGTTTACATGCTAACAAAATAATAACTTAATGACACATCAACTTTTCTATTCAACCATTTATATGGAATGACTTAATCAAGAATTTTTAAGGCTAAATTATAAAAAATACCCCTCAACTATGGGGGTTGTTTCAAAAATGCCCCTGAACTTTGAAAAGTTTCAAAAATACTCATGAACTTTGATAAATGTTTCAAAAATGCCCTTGTAGTTAATTTTTGGATGAAAACCGTTAAAGTTTCAGTTTCAAAAATACTCTTAAACTTAAAAAAAAAAATTAAAAAATACCCTTATTGAAAAATGCTTCTTCTTTTTTCCTCCTCTCACCATAAATTCTAACGGTTTCCATCCAAAAATTAACGACAAGGGTATTTTTGAAACATTTTTCAAAGTTCAGGGGTATTTTTTAAACTTTTCAAAGTTCAGGGGCATTTTTTAAACCAACCCCATAGTTCAAGGGTATTTTTTTTATAGTTTAGCCAATTTTTAATGAATCAATGATAAGATAAAAAATCTTAAACTATTAAGGACCAAAATTGGGAATTGTCGAAAAAAAAAACCCTCCCATATGATTGAGATAGATGCACATCATAAAAGCGAGGAAAATTAATAAAAGTCAAACTATCCTGAGACTAAATAAACAAATTCCTGTCAAAGTGAGCATAGCTCAATGATAATTAACATGTACTCTCGACCAAAAGATTAGAGGTTCGAATCCTCCATCCTCAAATGTTGTTGAAATAAAAAATAAAAAACAAATAAAAAATCCTATAAATTTATCAAAAATTATTCAACGTGACCGCTACATTGTGGTTGTCGTTCTCTAAGCTCTTAGATCTAATAATTTTTTCAAAGTTTAAAGATTAAAGTCATAATAATTTATTATGTATAAAATTGTTGGTTAAAAAAAATAAAAAGGAAAAAGGAAAAATTTAAGTGCCATACTCGTCATGTAACAGCTTAAATGCAATGTTTTGGTCCGACACGCCAACCTATCATACCAAATGTACATATATGATTAAAGTCCAATTCACTTTTTTTCGCAGTTCTTTTTAATCAATTTCCCACGTCGTTAAAGGAAGTTCATTCATCTTTTTTGTACGAATCCAATATAAAAATAAGAGGTTCACACATTTTTAGCAGGGTTATTTTTTCTTAGTTTTTTTTTTTTTTTTTTTCCAATAATTTTGTTCTTAGCTCTCTACTCTATGAGCAGTTTTTTTTTTTCAATTTTATGAAAAATAATAAAATTAGGAAAAAGATATATACATTTCACACGTGGTACTTATAAAAATGGCACAATATGTTTTCTTAAAATATAAAAATATCTAAATGTAAATTTTTTTTTTTTTTGAACAAAACTTCCCGGATCTCCCTACATACCCCATTAAAATCTTGACAACTAAGAAAGAGGAAGGGAGAAAATGAGAAAAAAAAATTTATCTCTCCTAGTTGTCAACATTTTAATGGTGGTATGCAGGGAGATCCCTACATACCGGTATGCAGGGAAGTTTTTTCCTTTTTTTCTTTTGGGGGTTTAAAATTTAAGCAACCATCATGCATGGAACCTTTTTTTTTAAGTTCAACTTCAATCATGCATTTTTTTTCGACATTATTCAATCATGCATTGAACCAGGAATCCATCTGTTTGGATTTGGATTTACTGAACATGTTGGAATGAAAAGGGAAAAAGAAAAAGTTAGTCCCGAAATTGACGTTACAGAAATAAATGAATAAATAATATATATATATATATAATATAATAATGAATTCTTCACAACAAATCAGAGTGGCGCAGCGGAAGCGTGGTGGGCCCATAACCCACAGGTCCCAGGATCGAAACCTGGCTCTGATAAAGAGTGGCTTCCAATCTGCATCATTTTTTCCCCTTTTTTTCATTTTTGTCTTCTGCTTCTGTTTTTCATTTTCAATTTAGTTAAAAAATCTGTGACAAGAAAAAATAAAAAAAGATAGAAACATGCTGTGTCAAATGGAAAGTCGATTTAGCTATCAGAAACCCTAATTTACAAGAAATGTTATGGTTGATCTTTCGAGTGACAAAGAAAGCTCATTGGGCTCTCTTAGCTTATTCACCACCAAAATTTTCTGGGCATTGTTTTCTTTTCTGTTTATCAGATTAAAGAAAAGTTCTTTTTCGAAGCCAACCAAAATAATGACTTTCTTTCTTCATTTTTGCCTTCCCTTTTTCTAAAGTTTAATGTTATCGAATATTAAACACATTGGTGCAGTTGCCCTACATGGATAATGCCTTATCACAACGTAATCGCTTTCTCAGAAAGCACTTCAACTATCAGCTGACTGAATTTCCATTTCTGTCTCAGAGAAAAAGATAACTAAACAAAAAAAACAAAAACAAAAGGTGAGACCCCACCAGCTTTTTCGATCTCAATCTTTGACCACCGACCAGAATAATATTTGCAACCATTTAATTCTGTTGTATGATTGAATTGAATGGGTAAAAGGGAAGCATAAGAATATGATAATAATGTAATTCTAGTATAAAGTAATTGTTAAAGTTAGCAGCAGATAAATAATAGGATTCCTGAATTTCATCCAAATCTTATGGACTAATTCATTATCGTTACATTTGAGTCCATCATATATAATTGTTTGATAGTTAAAGAGTTTACTATAAGAACTTGCAGATTATGAAATGCTGTAAGGAAGAGTTACATCAAAGATTGTGTATTGTATGGCTATGGAAAATTTTGTTCTTTCATCCTCAGTTAATCAAAGGAACTGCCACTCTACCATGCTGTCCATCAGAAACCCCGAGTGTCGAAAATTCCACGGGCAACGGGATATTCAGCTCGGAACAAATGAGTTGGATTATGCTGGCAGTCACACCCCCAAAGGACATTTTGTTGAGGGTCACAGACATGGCAAACTTGTGATCTATATTGCAAAAACCTGTGGATCCACCCATTCCTGAATGGCCAAACCCAAGAAAAGAACCTTCCTCTGATTTCAACCTTGAGAAACCTAATCCAAACTTCCCATTTGGAAGGGTCATATTCTCATATTTGCCTATACCCATAAAGGCATCATGAATTCTAGGGTTTTTGTACATCTTGCCTGCAAACTTCTTTCCAGCATTTCCATGCCTTGTGTCATCTCTTGTACAGGGATCATTGGTATTGCTATAGCTGCTGCTGCTGTCATCAAGGAGCCTAGTATAGCCAGTATTGCTGCTACTCCTGAAGACATTACTATTCTCAACGGTTTCAGTGGAACTCGAGTTTTTTTCGTGGTCATTGTTTATGTTGGTATGAATGTCCTTACTTCTGCCAGCTTTCTGCTTCTTGGGATTCTCGGAAGAAAATTTAGGGATGTGAGGATGACTTCCAAGAGCTGGTTGGGAGGCTGAGGAATGTGGTGGCGGTATCACACCGCCATCGGCCAGTGCTGCGTAATAACGTGCCAGTGCACGGGCTGAGCAATGTCCATTAGCAGCTGGTATGATGGCACGGCGAGTGTTGAGCATATTAAATAGAGGTGTCGAAGTAGTGGCAATCTGCGCAACTACGGCTGGCTGGAAGGTGGCAGGCAAGTCAGGACGATTGATCCCAGAGAACTTTTGAAGATCATCAAGATCTAGTGTTAGTGTTGCAAGACGAGATTCAACCCCTGGAGACGAGCAAAGAATATTAAAAAAGCTCAGCAGAAGTTTTCTACTTAATAATGCAAAAGATTGAGACAATGTAGAAAAGGTTTACCAGGAGGGATTCCGATGTATAGCTCGCCTTCTACATGGAGTGGGTGAACTAATGCTTCTTCAAGAATTTCTTGGAATTTCTTCCCCGTTGCTTGCTGTTTTGTTTTAGCAGATTAAAACCAATGAGGCAAAAAATACGCTATCTTAGGCTATATGCAAGTATCCAGGCCCATTGTTAGCTCTGATCTGATCATTGTTTTTATCCACAGATTAAGTTGATAACAAAGAAAGTAACATCACATGAGATACAAATGTGCAGGTATTGCTCTGTAATACCACAAACAAAATTATTGTGGTTCCAGAGAGCGGCAGCCAATGGTAACTTAATAAGACTACACATACGCCAATGCTCAGGCTCATGTTTGAACTCCAACATGCAAAAGTCGGGAAAGTAAATACAAATGGTTCAAATGTTGAGGGATAAGTAGATAACCAAGCACCTCAAATCTTGTCTCCTGGATGACCAATGTATTATACTTTTCTTAAGCAAACAATTAATTAACGTTAATGAAGTTAAAATATGGATTGAAATTTATCCTCAAAATGTACCCATAAAAGAAAGCGACTAGAAAGTAAATATCCATTAAAATATGGCAAGAGAATTGGTGAAGAGCAGCAATAAATAGGCAAACACACGGAGTAAGAATTGATTTTACCACTTATTCAAATTTGAGATTCAATTTAACAGAAAATTGGAAGTTTAAATTAAAGTTAGAATGCAGGGATAAAAATGAATTTTTGTTAAAATCTTTCAAGAATGATTAAAAGATAAACTTCTGCACTTCTCTTTTCTAAAGGAGCTTGCAAAAAATTACTTCAAACGATTTCAACCAGCCTTTTCAAAAGAGCTACATTGTTCACAGAAACAAAAGGCCATGTCATTTTCCTTGGGACCATTTCTAATTTATCTGCTTTGTTACGGCAACGCTAACAAATTCTTGTATAGTTTGAGCTCCTATCATTTTCCTTGCCCTTTTTGATTCCTTAGCTAAGGCTAGTCTTGACATAGACTTATACCCCAATAATTTAAGTGAACGAACGAAACATATTACCTCAATGATTCCACCACATAGCCAGCCATAGGACAGAAAGTGATACAACTGCTCCTGGCCAGGTTCAGTCTCTGGCGTCGATTTAGCCATGCAATTCAAACATTCCTCCCAGTCACAAATTAGCAAAGGATTTTCCCTAACATCTACCGTGGCATTATGCAGACCTGAAGTGTGGTTAAGCACGTGATAGACCTAGGAATGAAAACCAGAATAGAAAAATGTCTTTTAAATGACACTGCAATAACATAGCAAGCAACTCTTTAGGGAAACTCTGTACCTTTATTATATCTTTATCATTTGATCCAAATTCTGGCCAAATATTAGCAACGTTTTCCTCAAACTTCAGTTTCCTTCGAGACAATTCATAAGAGGAAAGAAGTGGTTTCAATAATCGAAGGCACAAACCCTCACTTTAACTTGCTGATAAATTCTGTTCTTACCCATTATCAACTAGCCAATGCAACATTCCAGCCGTGACGCCCTTTGTTACAGAGAACACTGGAAAAAGACTATCAGGTTGAACTGGACGAGGATCATATCTACCCAGAACTCCAGCAGCAGTATCAATAATGACCTCTCCATCTTTGTAGGCACACACCTAACAGAATTTTATAGTAATTAAATAATAAGAGACAATAAATAACAATATAGCACGTGTGAGGGGCAGGTTTTAATTGCTATGCTCGATAGATTGTTAGTAGTGTACCAACCTCGTAATCAACTGTTACTTGGCCATACAATGTTAGCTAACTAACCAAAAAGGAAACTAGGGAAAATCTAACTGACTTATGTTACAAAAGCAAAGATAAATCAGCTCAAGCAGATCGTCAAACCTGGTTTGATTACCTAACCAGTGTTACTTCTCAAGTCTCTACTATAATCAAAATACCTCAAGTGTATTAATAAGTCTTCTACCACACATTCATATGTACGTGCATGGATATCATACAACTACATACGTACGTACACACACACACATATGGAGTGTGAAAAACAGACTGATGGTCTAGTTCTGAGAGAAAGCAACAACATACTACTGAATGATACTTTGGATAAATTTTTATAATCCATGTTAATTCTATTTAGATTTTGAACAATCTTCAATTCAAGCACAAAGCTGAATGCTAAGGGCTAATATGAGCTGCATGCTATATCTGTCTGCTTTTGCAGGTAATGAATGTATGATCACATGGAAAAAAACATTGTAAAATTATATCCAAGAATTTACCAAAACCACAAATATGCAATGACATTTTGCATTAAACTGCATTTTGGCATAGTAAATGGTTAGTCACATTACACAGTAGTATATATTCAAGACGTGGTACATGCCTGGATTCCAAGTATTTTATCTTCATTCCCCAGCTTGATTAAGAGTTGTCTCAGCTTAGCTTCCACATCAGAATGGACAGGTGTTCTCCAGATCCATTGATCATTTACGTTGGGCTCCTTGCTAATGCTGCTGAAACATCCAATAATAAACCAAGCTGAACGTAAGACAATGCCCCATTAATCACACAAAGGTCCAGAAAGAACTCACCCTCGTAGAATAGATTCAGCAAATGGTCTCATGATATCTAGATATATTATGCGAACATCCATCAAGGAAGAAAGACCTGCCTCAAGTCTCTCGAAGTTAGATAACACAAATGAAATACTCTGTTGCAAGTTAAAACCAGTTAATCTTTAATGATTACCTCTTAGAAGATTAAGGACCCGTGCAAATATTATAATATCACCAGGAAATGCGTCAATCTGCATAAAAGATGGGCTCTCACTATATCCGAACACTGAGACAAGCATGACAGAGAAATAAATAGAAGTTATATCAACTTACAGGATTAAAACGTTTAGCCTCCTTTTGATTCATTTTCATTCTTTCTTGTATTTGCTTCATGTTCTTTGATCTTTGCTCCGACATAGCTTTCAAGGTTTCCTGTAAAATAACTGAAGAAGTAAAAACATGAACCTAATTTATTTATAGGACTCAGCTGAAAGATATCAGAGAATGAAAATTTGCAAGAAACATTGGAGATAATCATGACTCTCAGGAGCTCAGCATGAACTTACATGTGATTCTTTTGCAGCCGTTGTTGCTCGAAAGAATACATTCGTCACCTGCATGGCTTGCTCTGGCATATCAAGACGCAACTTAAGTCCCATTTCAGCAAAGGAAGATAGAAGAGCAACGTGGTCACCCTAAGAAAGAAGACATTTACAAATCATTTCCACATTCAAGGAAAATGATGTGTTCAAAGGGTCCACAAAGAACTACAAACCAACTTACTTTCTTACCAACTAGCTGTCTTACAATAACAATAATAAACTAATACTATAACAAACTGCATCAATGGATTGTTTAATTATAAGATGCATTAAACAAATGGTCAAGGGAAAGACATGGAGTCTGAGCACATAAACAAGCATGGATGTGCTTTGAGTTGCCTTAGATGTTCTTTAGGAGATAACTACATAAAGATGATGATTGATGGCGAATTTAAAAACCAGGAAGGATAATTTTTTTCCCCTTTGTGGCTAATAAGAAGGATAAGCTATGTTATAAACAATCTAGCAGTAAATTAATCAAATTGAAATAGGTTTGTAAAATTAAAACAGTGTCTACATTTGACTTAAACATTAGAAGAGTAAAATGCAGACAGTTTACTATATACGTTATGTAATTTACTATCGTTGATAATGTTTTGAATATTCAATAAACTGAGTATTCATATTATCAGCATCAGTAAGTCTTCAATCGTACAATGTGGCACTTAGAGAGTGAATTGTTGATCTGAGGGTCTAATTCCAAAACATCAGAAACTACACGTGGCTTTTATATTTCACCCAAATAATAATGGCATACAAACCTCTGCAGCTGCCAAAAACATCTTCGCCAGTGCTAGTTTCATGGTGTTCGGTAATTTCTTTGTAAGCCCAAAGTCGAGCAAAATTGGATGATGAGGAGGTTCCTTGCTGATGAGAAAATTTCCTGCACAGAGTACCAAAGAAGGCACTAAGACAACTATTGTATTGGGATGGTTACATTCCTAACATTTCCATTAAGGCTAGTCTTATTATTCTTGTACTTATCCAGCTTTCTGAATTTCTGAGGGTCTGTTCAGAAATCATGATTAGAAACTTTTATTTTTAATGTAAAAATATTATCTCGTTAGATAAGTTTTAATTACAAATTCATAACAGAAACATCATGAACAAAAAATTGTATTCGGATGTTTTCATGTATTTTCTTTGTTGTCTTGTTAAATTTACTATTCATGTAATTATTTTGTGAACATTACTTGATATAAATATGTTATAGTTATAAATATTATGGGGAAGAAACAAATGAAAATAAAATAAGATAAGATGACTTTCTAAACAGTTGTTAAAATTGAAAAGAATTTAAAACAGTTTAAAAGGTTAATCTACAAAATAATTCTTAAAAATACACCTCCAACAACCCCTGAATGTTCATCTTGAAAATTAATTTTTTCCGCTCCAATATCAAATAATTAGCAAAAAAGAACAAATAAATGAGAACTAAAATGGTAATTTGGTCTTTTCAGATTTACCCTCTAACAAAAGATATTTTCCGCTTCTTTTTTTTCTTATAAGAAACAAATTCATTTATATAATGTAACTAAAAAATATTGGGGCATTGCCTAATTCCTGGGTTGAATGAATTATTTACCAGAAATAAATTTTCTACTGCTGAAAGTTTTGATTAATCTACATTTATTTACATTAAAACGACAAGACGTAGATGATAATATACCAGGATGAGGGTCGCCATTGAAAAATCCATCAACGAAAATTTGGTGTGCATAAGCTCGTGTGATTTCTTCAACAATTTTTTGTTTGTCAATACCATAAGCTTCCAGACTAGCAGAGTCATTTAAACGTATACCGTCCATGTACTCTAAAATTAGAACTTTCTCTGTTGACTGCCATAGAAACCCAAAGAACATCTGATGACTATATAAGCAACATAATCTAATGCATATACAGAACTATGTAAGCAATAAATTATCCATTCCAAATACTGAGAAAATACATTAAACTTAAAACATGTTGCTAAGTTATGAGCAAAGGTCAATCCTTAAGATAATGACTTTGATATTGTGGACTTGCTTTGCATAGATGTATATGTATCCTAAAAAATTTCATACAAGCTAAAAATGCAATTGGGAAGCCTTTAACATGATTACTGTTTCCTGCATACAACAATAAATTTTACATTTCTACTTTGTAAAGTTCAACAATTGTTGGGTGGGGGATCAAACCATGAACCTTAGAGATGGTAACAGGTGTCTTATCTATTGAGTTATACTTGGATTGACAATTTACGTATCTAATTTTAGAAATTTTATTTCAAATAAGTTGTTATTCACAAATTTCCTCAATAGTTCTTTAGCTCTCTTGAATCTGTTCTACATGGTAGGAACAGATAACAACTAATTATCCATAGATTTGTAAAAAGAAATCTTCCCCGTTGACTTAAAAAATCATACATGTAAAGCACATCCAACCACATTACACCTCTTGCTACCTCAGACAGATTAATGATTTTCATTTTCCATTTATGTCAGCCTCTAAATATTGTAATAAATAAGATTTTTCTACAAACTACTTTCAAATAGTGCTACATCCTTATTTACTGTCATGATAATATGCTGATTCAATAGTATCCAGACATTCTAGAACATAAGATATTACAAGGTAGGAAAATTGCCTGAACAACTTCCGGAATAAAAACATTCACAGTCCCGAGGCCTTTATCGTCATTCGATACATTTTTGCAGCCAAGATTACTAGATACTGTCCTGGTGTTCTCTACAAAATGAAATAAGAGAAGAGGAAAAGGAGAAGATGCATTAGTTGTCATGAATTTTAAATGAATGCCAGGACCTGGAATTGCAGAGATGCACCGAAGTAAACAGTAATGAGTTTGGCCAATTAGGCATTTAGGCTACAGTACAATATAGTTTATAACAGACGAAGTATTCCTTCGGCATACTGGAAGAAGATGCATTATTTCACTAAACAATATAAACTGCATGCCTAGGTGCCAAACGCATGATAAGCTGAAATGCAGGGGTATTGTGGGCAACGTGCTTTTGTCCTTCACTCAGCAACAATAGTTGAAATGTCTTTTACAATAAGTTCATTAAAGACATACCAGCTTCAAGATTGAAATCAAGTTCTTTGGGAGCTTCTCGGCACCATTCATCTATCATAGGATTAAAGTCATACTGCGGCTCTACCCAGGCTATCCAATCAACAACCGCTTTTGCATTCTTCAGGTCCTGAAAATAGTCATCATATGCGTACCAATCAGGCAGAAGGTTCATCAAATGCCTTGATCAGACGTCTTAAAGTCTAAAGAATGCTAAACCTCCAGTATAACTGCCTTTATGCCCTCATGTTGCACTTTGATAACCACCTCCCTTCCATCAAGCAAAGTTGCTCGGTGCACTTGGGCTATCTGACAGAATCAAATACAATCAAATAAATGAATTTTCAAACATGCAAATCCTACCCTTGAAATTAAATATCTAATGGTTGTGAACCGACTATAGTAACCCATCTGTATCCTACAACTGTCTACGGTAAGAGGATCTTACAGATGCAGTTGCTAAGGGCGCTTCCACAAAGTTTGCAAATATTTCAGTGATTGGTTTCCCCAACTCTTTCTGTATGGTCTGGCGAACCTGCCATGGAGCACAAGTATCAAGAATATGCCAATTAGAAATCTGAGAAATAATGCTATAAGCTTCTGAAGTTCAGGTTCTGTTTTGATAATGGTTTTTTTTAAATTATATATATATACTTACTTCCTCACAATTTCTTTAGTTTTCGCATCATTATCAAAACAGAAACTGTGATTAGAATGAGCATGATAGCTATCAAAGGTCTGTCTCATTTATGATCCATTAATTAGTTTTCTTTCACAAAAATAAAAAAGCATAAAAGATAACCTCTTGTAAAGGACGAGGAGGGAGAGAGTCTTGTAACTGTTTGAGGAGGCGTATGTATGCATCAGGGATAACATCTGCTCGAGTAGATAAATACTGTCCAAATTTCACCCACAAACCTTCCAACTCTATAATCAAACTCAAAGCGCGCTTTGCATTACGTTCGTGTGCTTTTTCCCATAAGGCTGCTCTTTTAGACTTGCTAATCCACTTCTCTCTTTGTTCTAACGCCTTCAGAAGCCCCCAGAAAAGTTAAATTAAATTGAACTGGTTTCTTGCTTCGTGAAAACAGTCGATAAGTAAACGGAGATGAGGGATCGGGGAACTTTACCTTATAATCCAGGTATATCACTAAAGCCAGGGTGAACACTTTCATTCTTCTTTTGTAGATGTTTCCCCATGCCATCTGAGAAAATAAGGTCCAGAAGAAGACAACAATTGCTTTAGTTCGCACTTTCTTAAGAAGATAATACAAAAGTTATGATAAAATCCTATAATAATTAAATTTAAGTACATCCTGACAACTGGTGGGAGTTGCAGCCAGCAGGATACTAGAAAATGATCCTTGCAACTTAAAATTGACGAGCCTGAAAAAGGTTCGTCTATAAACCTTCATCGTCCACTCGAAGGAAATTCTGGGTGTAACCATTGAACGACCCAGAAACATCTTTAGTTTCTCATCCGACGGCCTCAAAGTCAAGCACAGAAGCTCGATCCTCTAAGCGGCGAATAAATTAAGAGACTGGAAGGGATGATAACACTATACCATGCATTGCATGATAAGTTAAACCACCCTCTTTTGTCCAATTTCAACTAAATTAAGCATAGCTCATCACTTTTAACGTAATAACTTTACACATTGACATTTAAGATAACTATGAACTGCCTAGAAACTATCAAATTCAATAAACAAAAAGGTTTGGAGAATATTTACTATAGCATCACTTCGCCAATAACAGAGGTTTCGAGAATCACAGGATAACCGCCTAACAGAAGTAAAATTCAATCAATGAAATTCAAGAAAACGACGATCCTTACAATTCCAGCTTAATTATACGCAAGCGATATGCTAATGCCTAAAATCATCAAAAAGCAGCGAAAAAAAAAAATCATCACTAACCTGAGAAATGATTCGGAACTTCAGAGGAGGAAATTGAATCAGATAAGCAGGGGGAAAGCTGAAAGTATCGGAACGCGACTCCTCGAAAAGGAAGAACTACGAAGAATCAAACGAAATAGCGATCGAAATTTCGCAATTCGATCGGAAATTTGTCGTTTTCAGTTGTTTTCTTGGATTATAATTTTCTACGCCTTTCTTTTTCCTCGGTGATGTGGTTTGCAATCCGATCACCTAATTTTTTCTGCGCAAGAACTTTGACAAATTTATGGCAATCTTTTACCTCGGTTAAAAGCCAATCAGAAATGGACACGTTGACTGACGGTCTGATGTGGATGCTTACGTGGAATGTTTGGGCCCATTAGGTGCCTTGCAGTGTGAATATATAGTTATCTGATCTCATCGTGTGGAAAATATTTGAAGTGTTACGTGGACCGTCCCTTTGCCGTACGATTTGTTATTTTGCTGAGAAAACAATATTTGGACACGTTGATATTTCATACTTCAATCAAATTTTATTTTAGATTTGCTTCCGAATTTTTAGGTTTATTTTCTTTTGATTTTTTTTTTTTGAGAATAATTTTCTTTTGATCTTTTAACCTTTAAAATATCCCTCACCAAAATATTAGAGGTTGGAATCCACCTCTAAATCCAAACGTTATTGATTAAATATTATATATATATAATATGATAATAATATTGCATTTATGCACCAGCAACACAACTTTTATTACCGCAACAAAACTTAAAAAATGTCAGCATAGCTTAACTGACATAAAATTGTATGATAACCACGAGATATGTGGTTCAAATCCTCCCACCCCATATGGTCAAAAAAACCAAAAAAACAAAATTTTAGAAATAAATTTAATGACAAATATGTATTTTATATATATATAACATGTAGGGGTGGGGGATTGAACCTTTGACTTGTTAGTCAGGTTACACACTTTATGACAATTGAGTCACAACTCTTGTTAGCACATTTATTTTTTTATTTATTAGTTCAAAGAATGAGTAAATGTGGAAATTTGGCATGCCAAAGCAAACATAAGCAATAGTAATTGACATGTACTTTCGACCACAGGAAATTTGAATCCCCGCATCCACAAATGTTGTTAAACTAAAATAATATATAGAAATTTGACTTGAACCTTTACAAAATATTGCCATTACTTTAACTAAATAAATTACGTTTAGCCCGCTTCAGTACAGTTAAATATTTTTAAAAACATTATTAATTTATTTCTAAAATCAATTATTTTTAATAACATGAGCATAATTAAATATTTTTAAAATTTTAAAATATTATACATTTGCTTAAAACGTCAAATAAGTTATTGAACTATATACCAATAAAAATAAATGTTTAAAACAATTACAATTGGAATGAGTAATTAAACAAATGCTTTAAAAAGATTAAAATATATTTCATTTGATTGAAAAACAACTAACCTATCTAATTCAACGAAAGTTGAAAATGCAATTGAATAGAATTAAAAGTTTAGAGTAACTATTGATTCAGTGTGTCAGTTTTAAGATAAAATTTGATATATTCCATAAAATATACCATTATGAGGTGAAATCTCTTCCCACCCCCATAACAACAAGAAAAAATCAATATTAAAACTATTGTTATACTTTTGTCTTGTACATAAATTATTGCTTGACTGCAGAGTGTGTTTGGTTTAACTTTCTAAGTGTTTAATTTAAAAAAAAAAAAAAAAAAAAAAAAAAAAAAGTCGTTTTAAAAAAAATTATAGTGTTTAGCAACCACTAAAAATGACTTATTAGAAAATGAGATTGATAAATAAACCATTTTGACATAAACACTTGAAACCAAATTTTGTAAAAAGAGTCCTGAGGTATACAATAACTACACTTATGAGAAAATGCAACGAAACATATTAGTGTTTAGATTCTAAACAATTTTTATAGAAAATGTTTAAAAAAAATGCATTCTTGAAAAACATTTAAATCAAAATGTATTTCAAACGGACCAGTAATGAAGTAGATAGGTCATTTTCTCAAAAAAAAAAAAAAAAAAAAAAAAAAAAAATCCAACTAACTACATTTAAGGACCATTGATATAATTGATATTTATTTCAATTTAAAAATTTGGCAATACTTATATACCAGTTATGTAGATCTAAGCCAACAAGAGTTTAGTTCAACTGGCATAAAAATTGTATGTGTGTATACAAATGTCGTAATCGTTTTTTTTTTTTTTTTAAAAAAAAATGAAATGTAGTAATCCTTTTAAGTGATAACACTTAAAAAATATTAAATATTGTATATTTAGACAACCTAGTGTTAATAACAACAATTTAATTGAAAAACAATTTAGAGCAAATTTTCAAGAAATGTATAAAAGGTATAGACTTTTTTTTTTTTTTTACAAATGTGGGAATGGAAGAATTGGAACTGCAACACTTTTGGTCATATTGGTAAGGATGGACAAGAAACTGCCACGACATTATTGAATCTTTTTGGTATTATTAATATCCACATATTTGTACCTAGTTTTTTTAAGAAATATCCACGTATTTGTTGAGGGGCCAATATTTTGTCCGTGCATCCATGTCATCCTAGTGAGCCACATATCCGATTTATTTTGGTTTTTTTTTTTTGTTTATATATATATATGTGTGTGTGTGTGTGTTTATTTATTTATTTCAGTAAGTTTATTTATCCAAAAGAGCCACATACCGAAAAACCCGTTACGACTGGTTCACACATCCAGATTTATTTTTATTATTATTTTTTTGTTTATATATATATATATATGTTTATTTATTTACTTCAGTAAGTTTATTAATAGTCGTTATTGTTCGTTTTTTTTTTGTTGGGTACGTTAGCTCATAGGATGATAAGAATTATAGGAAGGAAAAAAAAAAAAAAAAGCACAAGCTACATACTTTTAACGTGGAATTCCATTTTGGTTTTTTGAAAATTTAGGTTCTTTATTTTAATTTTGAACTGAAAAATTATATTTGATCTCCACTACATACTTTAACTCGCCTCCAAGTCTAGTCCATATAGTTTGAATAAATTTTCCTAAAGATATATTGATAAGTTCATGTTGACATCTTAGTACTTATAAAACTATACTCTAAGTTTTTTTTTTTTTTTTTTTGACAACAAGTGAGGGTGGGGGGATTCGAATCATAGACCATTCAGTCATTAGTACACATCTTATGTCAGTTGAGCGATACTCGAACTATACTCGAAGTTATCCATTTGTTAAGAAGCTTAAAAGTGATAAATAAAATGATTGTTGGAACTAAAATAAATATTTTGGAAACTTTAGATTTTTTTTTTTAGTTTAATAATACAGAGAGATTTGAATCTATTTTGAGAAGGCAAGAGAATACAATTATATTTAAATAGTCCAAAATGAGATTATCTAAATTAAAAGAATATAAATAAATTTTGATTTAATTTTTTAAATTATAAGTAAAGTTTCAAATAATCACCAAAGGGAGCTCAACCATAAAAAAAAAACGTTTCAAATAGTCAAATAGTAATTTTTTTTTTCTTTTTTGGAGAACCAAATGGTTTTTTTGGACAACAACCAAATGGAAAACTTTTTACCTTAAAAAAGCAGTGAACTTTGTTCCTTTCCTTTAAGTACAACACCAAATAGTAAACTTTGATTTATATAGAAAACTATTCAAAACGATAATAATTAAAATAGAATATACGAAATTTGTCAAAAAAAAGGGAGAAAATAAATAGAGAAAAAGAATATACGAGAGGGTGCAAAAAGGAAAAAAAGGATTAAAAAACGACAATAAAATAAAATAAAGGCATTGACAAATGTCTTGTGGAACTGACGACGACAAAATAAAAGTCGATAGCCATGGCATAGTTTCAAGTTTCAACTTTGAACTTCGAAGAGTTTGTTCATCATCTGTCCCTTCCTCTGGAGTTTCTGTGTCGAGATTGGAGCCACCATGGCGATCTCAAAGCTCGCCATTCTATCAATTGTTCTAGCCCTAGTTTTCACGCAGGTCCGCGCCGATGTATCGGTTGATGGAGAAGCAGAACGTGTAGTTGATGTCCTTAGATCGGATGATTCAGAGTTGTCTGATTTGAAGGTCGAATTGGGCGAGCTTAAGTCCAAGATCCAAAAGCTTGGTTAGATATCGATTATCCTCTACTCTAGCTATCGTCTCGTATAAGTTATAATTATTTTGTTTGATTTCGGAGGAAGCATGAGCTGAAATAAGAGGGAGGGAAATCTAATTGCATGGAGAATTTAGATTACTTCGTACGAGTATAATTTTAATATTCATGGGAATGATAATTTGATATTATCTTGGAAATGACTAGATTAAAAACGTCATTACGCTTTGCATTAATCTGTATCTGAAAGATGGATCTATTGTGAAGTTGTTTTTCAAGTTTTCGACTCTAAGGTATAGGAATTTTAGAAGTTAATGGTTTCTCAACTTGTTCTATTTTACCCAGAAAACAGGGTTCCTTTTTGTTTTAATTATCAGCATTCCGGGAGGTTCGTAACCGTTGGTTGTATTGTTAATTAATTGAAGAATAAAAATATAACATCGAATTATAAGTTAATTTCCACACTTTTAACTGTCAAACAACGTATTGGGTGATGGTTGAAAGACATCAAGTCAAATGAGTGATGATTACTCCTCATATGTTTCTTTCTTAACTTTTTGTGGAGACTTCTCAATTTCTAAATTGGTGTCCTGTTGTTCCTTTTCTGACTGTCAACGCTTGACTTCACCCTATGCTGAAGAATCCCACCTTGATGAAAAAATCCAAGAATTGAAGAGGAAGGATGAGGCAATAGCTCAGAAGGAAAAGACCATTAGTTCCAAGCTAGATAGCATTTCATTGCTTGAAAGCGAGATTGCTTCTCTTCAGGTTTGTGGCAGTGGCAGCAGCAGTTTAGGCTTTTATTATGTCTTTTAGGATGGTGAAATTCTCATCCGCTGATAAATGCTTGATCTTGCTGCTATAATTATCTCTAAAAACCCATATGCGATGCTTCACTCAAATGCTGAAAATTTTTAATCTATTGTCGTGCTAAGAAAAAAGGGAAATTAGATGCTGAGGAGCAGGTTGGGAAGGCATATGCACGTGCTCATGAATTAGAAAGACAGGCAAGAAATGAAAAACAATACTTTTTTTTTTCTTTAAAAAAAACACGTCTTCTTTTTTATGACTTACCACCCATCTGCAGGTCGATGATCTAAAAAGCCAATTGGAGATACTGAATGGGGAGAAAGAATCCTGGGAAACTCTAGCAAATGAAGCTGATAAGAAAACAAACGAAGCCAGTTTAAAATTAGAGAATGTAAGAAATTATTTCAGCAGTTTCTTCTCCTATACTGCTGGTTTTTCAGGTTGATGGTTTTTATTGCTTCAATGTACGTAGCATCATGATAATAATTGTGTTTGGCGTGTTATTACTTCTTGCACGAAGTGTGAGTAATGTTATCATTTTCTTCTCTATTATAACATCAACTCTTTATCATTGGCGTTTCCCTGCTGTTTGATGAATTGAACTCATACTTATGAGATATGCTTATCCTAAAGAATTGCACTATGTGTAGGTTCCATTCAAATGTTTTAAAGCTCTCGCTCATAGTAGTTTCTTTTTATTTGGTTTAGATTTTTTATCACTCTTCTGACATTTGTTCATTTGCAGATTCTTAAATATGAAATGCAAGATCTTTGTTCTGTTTAGATGCTTTGTCATTGCAGCTAGTCTTTTTGTAAAAATACAAACAGTTCAGTGTTTAAACTTCAGTTTGGTACAGCCAGATTTTTTGCTGTCAACTTCTAGAAGGGTTATCTGTAATAGGATGTAATTTTTCTTTTTAAACTATCTTTCGAAGTAATGAGTCCGTCGATGAAGGCCTTGGATTTCATAAGAAATTTTTTTCTCCTAAAAAAAATGTCAATCTCACTTGATTCAACAACTTCTTTAAATCTTCTGCTGTTCCTGCTACTTCTGATAAATCTTGCGTTTCTAGCATTCTGCTCCTGATTTCTTCTTCTTCTTCTTTTTTTTCCTCCCATAAATCTAACTCCTGATTTCAATTATGTTGTCTTTTGTATTATTCTCACTAAATCTGATAGTCTCGCAATCATTCATTTTGACCCTAACTCTGTAAACGTTATGGAAACACCTAATATTGGAAGATGTTTTTGACTTTAACAGTTCCAGAAGATTCATGAAGAACAGAAGACTAGAATTCGTGCAACTGAACGGGCTCTTGAAGTGTCCAAGGTACTTCACGATGCTTCTGAATGTTATTAATCTAGACTCCCAACAGTGATGTTCTGTTGCATGTTCTTTGTTTTGTTTTTTTGTTTTTGTTTTTGTTTTTGTTTTTTTTTTTAAATTTAAATTTTAGGAAGAGATGAGGAAGGCAAGGTTTGAGGCTGCTTCAAAAATTAAAGAGTTAACAGAGGTGATGTGTATGAATAATCTAGAGTGATGAATGTTATTTTTAGATAAAATTTCAATTGTGAGGGTGATGCTAACTTTATTTCGTCATCAGGTTCATGGTGCGTGGCTCCCTCCTTGGCTTGCTTCCTATTATGGCGATTTTCAGGTAATGCTCTAGTATTTTGTTCCCACCCCCTAACTTTTCTTCAGAACTCTGAAGGTTTATCTCTTTGCAGTTTTTTATCACGACACACTGGAATGAGCATGCAAAACCTGCAATTGCTGTAGTACTTCAGAAGGTATTATTATATAAGCTTTACTTCCTGCGAACTATTTTGACAAGAAAAAGAAATTGTTACAGGTGGCATCTTTTCTTTCTCCTCCCCTTCTTTTTTTCCTTTGAATTCACTAGTTTGGGGTCAAGTTTTATTAAGGGGGAATTAGATTATGTATCCTGGCCTTTGGGATCTGTATGAGTTGAGCTAGTTTAATTGGCATGTATAATTCTATATCACCAGACCCAAAAATAAATTAAATTCGTTGGTTGGTTATGCTCCTTTTTTAGCCCGTATTTATTTTTAGGCTAGTGTATGCTCTAGTGAATTAATCAACTATCTAAAGTTTCCAATTTGCTGCAGGCTTCGGATAAGATGGCACAAGCTGCAAAATGGGCTGAACCCCATGTTGTAACCGTGAAAGTAGTAAGCATTTAATTTCTATTTTCTACTACTTGTTCTCTGATCTCTTAGAAATTGGCATGGCATCTCAATTAATGACGGTCTGTACTTCAATTCTCTAGTATCTTGATTCAATAATTTATCACCTTCAAGTTCTCATATTCTATGATATAGGATCTTTTTATGCAATATTGTAGCTTCTCATATTTTTAAGGTTCTTTCCTTCCTGGATGCTCAATCTAGACAGAGCTTTCTGTAATAATCAGAATGCATCGATCTTCTCATATACTTAATCTACTCATTGTCTAATTCTTTAGGCCTATTAGTTTAATCACAAGTTTGTGTAAGAACGTAAATGCTCATAAAGACCAATGGCTTTTGACCTAATAGTTTTGTCATTAGGCTCTACAAGATTGTTGCTAAAGTTTTTGTTGATAGAATGTGCAAGGTATGCATAGCACCATCTCCAGCAACCAAGGAGCGTTTGGAAGGAGAAACAATTTTTTCATGAGGCACGCCTCGCTTTGAGTGTCTGTTTCTAAGGACTTTTGTAATAATTTGTTAGGAGCCCTTTCATGTCTTTTTAGTTTAATTTGGCTCTTTTTGGGTTGCCGTTTTAGATCTGTTTCTGGTTGGTATGGGTTGTCAGTCTCCTTTTGGGTTCTCTTGTTTTCTTTCATTTTTATCTCAATGAAAGTTTGATTTCTCAATTTAAAAATAAATAAATAAAAATTGACAAGGCTCCTGTTTCTATCAAGGAGGAATTAAGAGGCGTACTTCTTTCTTTAATAAGAAATAAAAAAGATTCATATATGATATGCAGTTATAAAAAGAGGAAATCCAAGCCCCAAGTAAAGGAAGTTTTTCAAAAAGCTCCTTCGATTGGCATAAAAAAACGTTTAAACTATCAAAATGTATGTAGCTTCCTCTCTAAGCCTTTAGGATGATGAGATAGGAAGAGATGTTTTAGTTTAAGGTGGAGAACTTGGATAGGATATTGTCTTCCTTTGAACTTTTTTATTTTGGTAAATGGAAACCCAAGGAAAAGATTTTTTTTGCACCTGATGCCTCCAGCTTGTTTTAAATATTCTTGTTTACTCAGAAGTACCCCCACCGTCTCCCCCTTCTCCCCCGCCTTCAATTTCTTGAATTGCCAGATTTGAGCCTCTCCCTTATTGAATACTTGAGCATCTTAGGTTGTATCAATATGCTTTCTTCTAACCCGAAATGTGCGTATCAACTTTTTTATTTTTTTTGGAGAATGTGTATTGACTTCTGACCTACATCCTATGGCTTAGAGGAAATGGGTTCAATTCATGATAGCCACCTTCCTAGGATTTAATATCCTACGAGTTTCCTTGACAACCAAATGTAGTAGGGTCAGGCGGTTGTCCCGTGAGATTTGTCGAGGTGCGCGTAAGCTGGCCCGAAAAAAAATTGAACTCACGCATTTTGGTGCTCACAAGTCACCATCATTTTGGACCAATTTGAACATCTTTTAATTGTTTCAGCTCCTTTTGGAGCTCATTTGGGTTGTTGTCGGTGCCTCAGTGGGAGGAGTTTTAAGTGATGATGGAGGAGGTTCTATTGCATCCCCTTTCTAGGAGAGGGAAACTTTTGTGGCGAGCCAATTTCTTTGCAATCCTTTAGAGAATCTAGCTTGAAAGAAATCATAGGTTTTTCCTGGGTGTAGAAGATTCTTGGGGCCTGGGGGGAGTTTTGGACAAGTTCACTTCAATACATAACTCCCTTTGGCTGTCTGTGAGTATATATATTTTAATTTTAGTTTTTATAAATGTAGATAGAAAAAATTTGAGTTGGTCAGTGTCCAAGTATGGCCGCACTATAATTTAAGTAAACTGAATTCATCAGTAAACTAAGGAATAATGCTGAGTTGGACACCTGTAACTAACTAGCTCTAACAAGTAGGGATTAGAGCATCTGTTTTCTTTTAAAAAAAAGTAGAACGAGAGCATCAACAATGTTTTTTATTATTATTTTTTTTGCTGTATGAAGTTTCTTCTGACGACATTTCCTAAAGTGGATTGCTCTCTCACATTCCAAGACGTTGCTTGCAGAAATATATCCCTGCTGTTAAGGAAAGATGGTTGGTAGTAAAAACAAATGTTAAACCACATGTTGAGACGTTAACTACAAAAACTGTAGAGTTTTACAAGACATCCAAGAGTGTGATGACTCCTTATGCAGTTAAATCTAAAGAAGCTATTGGTCCGTACTATCTGGTATGTTGTCTCTACTGTCTTCATTTTTTTCTCCCTATATGCAAATTGCTAATATTCACTGGAGAGATTTTTTTGTCCTTCTCGTTTTGGTGACAGGAAGTTAAGAAGTTCAGCAAGCCGTATATTGATCAGGTTGCTACTGTTACGAAACCCCATGTAGAAAAGGTTAGGGTGGTCTTGAAGCCCTATACAAAGAAATTAGTTCATGCATATGGAAAATTTCTAAAATCTGCGGCTGTATATCATCATAAGGTACACTTCATCCATTCTTCCCCACTATGAATTGTAGAGGATATGCTATATGGACTGTGGTAACTGATTTGTTGGCTTGTTGCTTCGAAATGCCTGTGTTATTCCCTGGTTTATATACTAACCCAAAAATTTGCTTTGTATTTATTTCTTTAACTTTTATCTGTTCCAAATCCCCGAGTCTCGGAGTTGAGTTTCCACTCCTAGGCCTCCCTCTTGCTCACGGTAACTCAGGTTTTTTTTTTCTTTTTCCTTTTTTGGTTGGTGAGAAACTATTGAACGAATCTGATATGGAATAAAAGATTTGCTGGTATTTTCTAGATATATACCTTTCCTTCCATTCTATCAACTAGACTAACTCTTAGCTACAATATATTGTTCATTTCTTTTCTTCGACATACCATGTTTACTCTCTCAAATAAAGATGATTTTTTTGAGGAAATAATATAGTAGTTGACTATAATTTTGAACAAATGCAATTGCAATTGTCTGGCCACGTTGCTTAGAGGGGATATTTCTTTATAGCATCGGAAGGGGATATTTATTATTTGTTCTTTTCAGGTTCAAGGTTCTGTTAAAGAGACTCTTAATAAACACGAATTGACCAGGCCCCTCGCAACTAGAGAGTTGGAATGGTTTGCGGTATGCATTTTATGTTGATCAACATGAACTTTTTTCTTTATTTTGTTTGTTTCTTCTTTTCTGTCGTACCCTTTCAACTTTCTAACATTAGATTCCAATTTAAAATGCTGCAGGCTTCTGCTTTATTAGCTCTTCCAATCATTCTGCTGTTTAATATATGCTCTGCCATTTTCTGGTTAGTATTATACATTTTATGTCAATACAACTGCAACTGTTCTTCTTCCATTGATCATATGAAACCCCCCTCTCTCTCTCCATTGAAAATCAGTTCTTTCTCACATATGGATACAATACTCAAGTTTCTTGATCACTTGCAGGAAAAAGACGAAGAAACCTACTCGAAACACCAACGTCCACCATGCACGTCGTAAGGGTAAAAGGGGGCATCCTGACAAGTAGAAGAGCATCATGGTACTTGTCAAGCTCTAGTGGGATCTTTTTGAGGTTTGATTTGTTCATTGCTAAATCCAAAAGTAATAATCTCCTTCGTCATCTGAATTTGTTTGTTTTGGCCTTTAACTGTTTGCAGATAGACGCAGTTAAAACGTGGTTATTGAGTACCTTCTTGGCCATAAACTAATAATTATTTTTTTGATTTCCTTGAAAAAGTCGTGCAGCATATTCTTTCATCATTTGTGATAGCATTTTAGACCCCTTGTTCTGTTACTCCTTTAGTTTTCAGGAGATAGTCAGAGCCTATAGCCCATACAAGTTCATGTAAAATAGTACGTTGCTTAATTTTATTTGAGTCGTTTGCATTTTTATTCCCAACTACCAACTCTTAGATTAAACACATGTAACATTATTTCCCTATAAGAAATTTCCACTGATTTCCATTTGGGTTTATATGTATTGATCTTTAAGGAAATTGTACATTTTCTTTTCCCTTCCTCCTAAATTGCTAATAGATAGCTTTTAACTGTAAACTAAGCATAATTCGAGTGGTTGATGTCGATTTGAATATTGTTCAACTAGTTAAGATATATCATCAGTCAAAAGGTCAGAGGTTCATGTCTCCGTCTCACATTGAATAGTTAAATACATTATGTTAAGTATACATAATATCCTTGAGGCTTGAGGGACACAAATGAAAATAATATAATATAATGTCATTCAACTGCCTAAGGAATAAAGGCCTCAATTTTCAGCTTTTCTTTAATATTTCATAACCCAGAAATCCTTGCCTTTTGAAAAGCTCTTTTTTCCCTCCAGATTATAAAGATCAGCTCTCACAACCCAAGGAGCACCGAGCACTAATGACTGAATTTTAAGGTTCCGTTTGATAACCATTTGGTTTTTGGTTTTTGAAAATTAAGCTTAGACATACATACTCTCACCTATAAGTTTTTTGGTTTTAGTATTAATATTCTATCTTGTTTTCAAAAACTAAGTCCAATTTTGGAAAAAAAAAATAGTTTTTAGAAACTTGTTTTTGTTTTTAAAATTTGGCTAGGAATTCAAATGGAACCTTAACTAGGATGAAAGTCATGGTAGAAAGTCTAGGAGAAAACAAACATAATTTTTTAAAAACTAAATGGTTATCAAACAGGCCTAAATTTTTCATATTTTTGTTCCAACCTTGTTCTCCACTCTCGAAATAAAGAAAAATTATGGATAGATTTTAATATTTTATATATACAAAATAAAACTTCAAATAATGTATGGTCTATTAATTGTTGTTTTTTTTTTTTTTTTTTTTTTTTTTTTTTTTTTTTTTTTTTTTTTGACTAGTCAATTAGATTTAAATTGGAGAATGTTGTTTGAAGGCTGAAATGGTTCAAGATAATGGGGGAAGTGATCTGACATGAAATTAAGAGTAATTTTGTAAAAGAAAACAATTTGCCCCAAAAGCTTTCACATATGAAGTTTCTTGTGTATAACTGAGCAGCAAGGCTGGTCTCCAATGGTGGCTATGGTTGATGGGTCAAAGATGGCTACCATTTATTAAATTCAAAGTTTTTTTTTTTTTTTTTTGGCTTCCTCTTGACTCATATGGCAATGCCGACATCTCTAACTTTGTTAGATTATTTTGCCTAAAGTTTTTAAATTTTAGTTTTTCATCAAATTTAAATTCTTTCACTTGTAAAATTGTTGTATATGAACTCTTAATTTTACTTTTATAGTCTCGTCAGTCTGAACATACCTCAGTTCGTTAAAGTATATATTTTGTCTAAAACGATCAAATGTTTGAATCCTCCTATCTCCAGACATTGGATGAATTCTAAAAGAAAAAAATTCATCCTCGAGCATCCAAAGATATACTAAATCAAGTTATCATAATCTAATACATTTTCAATAATTTCTAGTTTTAAAAACAAAATATGGTTGAAAAACTTCACTCTCTGGTACACTGATTTCTTTATCTATTCTACTGGTTTCGCAGAATAAAGTCTCTCAATGTAATATTTATATACATTTTACAGGAAAAAAAGAACAAAACACATTTTTAAAACATATATACTGCTGTCTGCAACCGCAAGATTTTTTTTTTCGTTTTTCTTTTTTTGGGTTGACTTCTCATAATAGTTACTGCTTTTCCCAGTAATTAAATGTAAAAAATAGAAACTTGAGAGATTTAACAAAGAATTCTACTTTGCTTGCAGCTAAAGCAACGAAGAAACTTTGAAAACATTCAAAATTTTGCAACAAAGTTTTTCTCTTCTTCTTCCTTTGAAAGAAAACTAAAAACTGATACAAAAACAGAGCATTGGAATTTCGAAAATGGGTCACAAAAATTACACAAAACCCATCAACCAATTCCATTGAAAATTTACAAAAGAAAAAGAAAAAGAAAAATCAATCCAACAATCTCAAGTTCCTGGAGACGATTGATGGATCAGCAAAACGAGCAGAGAAGGATCTGGAGAGATTATCAGGCTCAGAGCATCCAATTCCTTGATCAAAATTCAACTCATAAGCATTTGGATTATAAGAAGAACGAAATTCAACAGAAGAACTGAAGATTTTCTTCTTCTCCTTCTTGATTTTTTGCCACAAAATCAGCCATCCGACTCGTTTGCTTTCCTGTTCGTTTGAAGAAACACAGCTCTGACCCAGCCTGATGCTTTGGCTACGTGAATTGCGCCATTTGATTCCCATTTGCCGATTGAAGCCCAAAATTGAAGCCAAAACTTTGAATATTAGAACCAAAAATCAAAAGGGTCGATGAGTTTAATGTAAGAAAGTTGAGAGAAAAATGGAGAAGATCATTTGGCAATGGTGGTTTAAAGGGGAATCGAGATTGGTTTGGTGTTAAAGAGCCGCCGAAAGAGTCTTTTTTTTTTAAGGTTTGTGTGTGTGGAAATGGAAATAGTCAGAGTGTGACAGCCTTGTCTAATTGTGAATTATAATTCAATTTTAGTATTATTCATTTCAAATGGAAAAAATGATGGGAGTTCGGCAATTAGGATTAAAATATAAACGTGATGAGTGGATTATTATTTGACTTTAAGCCATCATTGTCATGTCTTAATATGATAAGAAATTGATGAACTCAGAAAGCAAAATGATACAAAATTGATAGTTGGCTGCTCTAACGCCAAAGGGAGCTTAACTATATATGCTGATTACTGCCGAACTAAGCTCACTTTGACAAGTAAGTAATACTCTTAAAAGAAACTAATAGTATAGGTAGATTGAAATTTAACTCTAAATTTGATAGAATGATTTTTTTTTCCCGAAGAGAGAATAAATTGCCTTAAATTAGATATTAATCACCATTCATTAAAAAAAAAGTTAATATTAATTTTATTGGTATATTCAAATTTATTTACAACCTTTTGATTTCGAAATTATTGCTTTGTTTTTAAAATCGAAGCATTTCAAAAATGTTTTCAATGAATTTTTATTTTAGAAATTAGAAGGCAAAGAACTGTTTCAAACACAATTTCCAAACACTAGCCATCTAAGCACCAAAAATAAAATTTAATACTTCTTTAGCACCTACCTTTCCTCATAAATATTTGGACCAAACTAATTGGTATTTAATGAAATATCATTTTTGACAATTTTATTCCTATATTTTCATTGACAATTTTAATACCATTGATATGATTTTTAAACTTTTGATTAATTATTTATATAATTCATTTTTATCTTTATCATATTTTATATTTATATTAAAAGGCAATAATACTGATAACATTGTTAGGCTTATTCATCATTTATATAATCTCAAATTTTCAAACCTACACCAAATCAAGTTTCTACTAAACTTTATTATTTCAATTCAAGTTAAAATAATGATATTTGTGTCATAAATAAAATGAATCACATCATGTTTTAAAATGTTTTTGAAATTTCAATAAAATTTTAATATAAAAATTAATTAGAAAATCCAGTGTTTCCTTTTCAAATCGACTAAAATAAAATTTCAAAAATAATTTTTAAATCAAAACATAACACGGTGATCAAATGATGTTTCAAATTTTAAAACGATAAGTTAAATATGTTTTTAAATTCTAAAGTTTATTTATAATAATAATAATGATTTGAAAAAAAAATGGTTGAAATACACCAAGCTTCAAAACATACACATACAGCAAAGAGTACCAAGTCCAACTTCTAAAACGAATTCCATCTGCCAAAATTTTCAATAAAATCTAAACTTTGATTAAGGGTCGCAGTAAGTGTACTAAAAATGCTTCCAGAGAAGTAAATTCGAAGCTAAAAGTTAATTTTTCTACCTCAAGATAACTCTAATTAAGATGATTTAAAACCGCTATACTTGATATATCATGCTCTATACAGCTACAACAAATCGAGGACCAAAACTAATTAGGTGTTAGCTATCATCACAACATCGACATCGAAACCTAAACTAAGAATTGATTTTGCTAGAGGCAGAGAAGTCCATGGATAAAAAGTGACCCTCTCAAATACTTCCTGGTTTAGTGTTTAGAACCAATATGTGATTCTTCCATATACCAATTGCACTTGGAAAGATGCAAGATTTATCTACTGCAGCTGTCTTGATCCCAAAGCCTCAAAATTTACCAAGAAATTTCATCTCAATAACTTCCTCAATAGTTTCAGCTGATCCTTGAAAAGCTAGGGCCTCTAACCGACCTCCAGTCATTTCTGCCAGAAGAAGATCGTATTAATTCACTCATTCAATAAACACGACATTCTGAACCATTCGACGGACATGATACATAGAAACAGAACTTCTAGTTTTAACGAAAACAAAATTTCACGCAATGTGCTAGTCTGGCAAAACTAAACCAAGTCATTACAGCAGAAAGTGAGTATATTTGACATTTGAACAAGATTCGAGAGGTTTACCAATGTACAATTGCCGATTAATCCACTTTGATAACTTGCAACAGCAAGAGAATTAAGTCTATCACCTCTGGTACTTGCAAGAGTGAGGTATTCCCATGATTCAAAATGTGTTTGGATCAAAAGGATTGCTCGCCGGTTGAAAATATTTGCCAAATATAGCATCTTTGAGGCCGATGTAGCTCATCTAGATTTCAGCTTGGTCTTGAGTTTTCTTAACTCCTCTTCTTGTTGCTAGAAGTAAATAGAAAAAATACAAGTTAAGATAGCAAACTAAATGATAACATTGCACATTTAAGTTCAATAGAATGAAATTAGGACCTTGAACAACTTTTTGCAGGCGAGTTCTGATCTTTCTTGTAGTAAACACCATTCCATGGCCATGTCATATTCTACTGTATTTGGCTGAGAACAATGCGAAGTTGATACAGCTTCTTTCTGGGCAGTAACCAAAAAGCAATGAAAAGATGAAGAAATGGGGGAATGAATAGACGCAGGGAGGTTTTAAAGAGCGTAATCAGTGTAGTTCTGAGAAAGAGGCACAAATTACCATCTCACGTTGCATTTGATGTCTAAGCCTATCAATACTGTGATGCCCAAAAAATGTTTGTTTCTTTGACGGGAGATGAGGAGTTGCAAAGCAACCAACAAGAGCACTGAAAATTTTCAAGGAAAAAATTAGCTGGTAAAAGAAAGCTATTCAACGTTGCATCGACCTTACAAGTTGGCAGGGACTCAATTAGGGGTGGGGTGGGGTGGGAAACCTATTATCTTTAAACCTCTTTCATCTGCCAAAGCAAACACGTATAGTTCAAATTTTACCAATATGGAAAGACGGTGATTCTTTATCATTCTATCAGCATATAAAAGAATACAATGGTAGATGTATAAGCTATAGCAGGTTCTCTAAAATGGATAACCAGTAAAGGCAAATGTGCCAAACTAAAATGAGAAAAGTAAACGGGGAAGACAGAGAACTATCAAAATAGTTACTGTCACCGTGAAATCAGAAACCGCCAACCACCAATCTAACAACACCTCAAGGCCCAAGTACTGTCATTTTAAACTAGTCCAGATGGCCAGATGCTTTCCAACAATTCCACACATTATTTAAGAGAGAGATCTTTGAGGAGAGGACCAATGGAATAAAACAGATGATCGGAAAGTAACAGCAATACAGACTACTGGATGCAACCTTACCTCCCGTTTGCAAGTAATAGGCAACCTTCATCTAATTTTCTAACCACTTTCTCTGCTGCTTCCTTGGTTTTGAATACAACATAAGCTTGACCTACAAAATAATTATGGGCAACAGAATTCTCAAGGAACTCAAACGATAATAGAATTTCAAAAGCGCTCCATCATTTCATCATAATAATATGGAACAGGAGTTGGGAAAATGTCCTAAACTCATACCTATGTGAGGCATAGAAATTGCAGTACGCTGAATCATCTTAGCAGTGCAACTCTCGTTGAAGGCATGCCAGACAATATCCTGGAATGTTGTAAAGGAAATAACAGGAAGGGATAACTGACTTAGATGTATGACCCTAATATAAAATACTTTTATTTATGGTAATTGAACTAGTTTAGTAAAGAAAATGATAATACAATACGGCAGCCCATCACATCAAATAATCAAAGCAGAGAATTTGTTATTACCTCCACTTCACCTGAAGTGTAACCAGGATCCAAATTCTGAATCAGAACAAGTGTTCCTTGCTCGTGTGCATTTTTCATTCTTTCTTCCCACGGCTGCCATAGAGATGATCAGTTTAATTGGTTTAGAATAGTTACCATCAAACCTTAGAAAGAGCAAGATAAGTGCATCTCAAGAACTGGCCACGCAAATGGGATCTTTTCAGGGGCAAAAACAAGAAACTTTTCACCAATACATTGAAAAGAGATACAACAATGAGAAGAAAGCCTCAACCGAATTAATGGATGATTACAAAAAGCTATTTTAATTGGCCCAAACATTTGGCCGACTGTAATAACAAAAGAGAGTGTATTTGTATCACCCACTAATAAGAACTACAATAATATATCCACGATGACTTCTTTTTTAATATTAAGTAGGTCTAGCATTTTCTGTCAACACCTACTGGTTAAAGGGACCTTGTTTCTTCTTCCCTTTGTGAATATTCCGGGCCCGGCTTAACCATTTTAGCTAGAAAACTTCCACATTTGGGAGATTTTTCCACCCAGACACGAGCATTAGTTTTCAACTCTAGAGAATTTATGGTTTTTTTTTTATAAGAAACCGAGATTTATATATCATTGGAGCGACCAAAAGAGAATAACAGCACAAGGGCAGGGGTAGAGAGAACCCCTCCCCACAATACTAGCAAAGAGTCTCCCAATTGTCAATAATCATTAAAAGCCTATAATTACAAAAGAATTTTGTGTGATCTGTACACCACCAAGAGGAATTATGTTGCAACATAGACCATATCAAAAGAAGAGCACTTATTTTTTAACACCCTGCTATTCCTTTCTTTCCAAAGACCCCATAAGAGGGAGGGAGTAGCGGATCTCCATAGGACTCTTCCTCTTCCAAAAAGAAATTTCCCATCGAGCATCTCCACAAGCCAATCATCTATTTTCTTTGGGAAGCAAAAAACAACCCCATGATGGTTTAAGGGGACTATTGACGAGAGTGACAGAGCAACTACCTACCCAAACAAGGGGCAACCATTGAAGTGAAAAGGAAAAGATAACATCCCGTTTCATTCTGAGATCCTAGCTCTGATTGCTCTTAATCTCAGATCTACTTTTATAAAAGAATCTTGCAATTTGTACAGAATCAATTTTATAGTTCTTGTCACCTTTTCACAACATTCAAATCGCATGTCCTCTCGACCTTCATTCTCCTTAATTTTCTAAGATCTTTTTTGTGCTCCTCATAAAAAATAAAAGGGAGTGGAAGCCTAGGATCAAGGCTTTTTTTTTTTTTAACAACGAAACTTTTCATTGAATAAATGAAGAGAGACTAATGCTCAAGATATAAACTCCACGATTAAGTGAAAAAATAAAAATAAAAAATAAAAAAACAAACATAAAGCAATAAGGGCCAAAACGCAACCTAAAAAGGAACCAAAAAACTGAAGATCCAAGAAGAGCCTATAGAATCAAGGATATTTAAACTCCAAAATTGGAAATAAATAGAATAACTAAATGAATGTCTGGAAACAGCAGAAAAGACAAATGAATCCCTCGATTGACTTGCAGTTCAACAAAGATTTATGTAAAATGAAAGGACGTGACGTTAGATATATGAATAATTAAAATGATATGTGACCAAAGAGTGGAAGATTGACTTACAAGTCCCTTGAACCATCGGCTTCTATCCTGTCCAATTGTTGAAAATCATAACAATCAGAACCTTAAAAACAAAAAATAGAAGTTTTGTATCAAAACAAACAAGAACACATATCAGACCATTGTAAAAAGACCTGTATTCCACTACAGTTTCCATACTAATCCATACTAATCCATACTAAATAAACATGGAACTTTTGAGAATATGGAATTGTATCATGTAAACCTTAAAATGAGGGGTTGAACACGGGAGACATGAGCATTAATTCCAGTAATAACCAACAAGTAACATGACCCAAATGCAGAGCTTCGGTGCATGAACAAAAGTTACGCAAGCAATAAGTAACTGAATGAGGGAAATATCAAGTGTCCCATCATATTACACATCTCCTAATTCTAGAGGTCCAAAGGCAAAGACCGAATGGATTATACTATTTTATGTACCCCAATTTTTTTAATGAGAAATTGAGCATCATCGAAAGAAATGAAAGAATATACAAGGGCATAAAAATAAGTAAATAAATAATAAAATCCAACAAAAGGAGTCAAATCACAAGATAAGAGAAAAAAGACTTCAATCTTAAAGAATAAGACCTAGAAAATAGTAAAAAGTGAAATAACAATACAAGAAATACAACTTACAGCGTCTGGCCTTCTAGTAACTTCCACAATTTGACCATCTATTTTGCAGTCTGTAACTGAAGATATTTGTGAAGAGACCTTTAGGTTCTTGCCATTAGAAACCTTTGTTGGTTTCTCATCTAGCTTGGGCTTCTTTATAAGGCTGTCTTTTGTTCCTTGAGAATCTTTTACATGTTTGGTTCTGGAAGCATCTTCAGAAACAAGAACCTTAGGTGAGGAAGCAAGCGTATCACCATTATTGCGATTGAGACCAAGCTTTTGAATGTCACTCTTGGTTTTTCCATGAGATAATTGAACAGAACTATCTAGCTTTGCCTTCTTCGCTGGCCTATGTTCAACTTCAGCAGAGTCCCTGGGGTTTTTAACTCTACCTTCATCATCCTTAGCTAGTGCTTTAACATCTTTACCGGGTGTCTCATTAGAATCAATTTTAAGCTTCGGAGAGACCTTATCATCTAAGATGTTTTCTTGTTTGCTACTAGTATTAGCCAATCCATTTCCTCCATCACTCGCACATGCACCAGACTTCTCTTCATTGGAGGATTTCTCTATAGGCAGAGAAACCTTCAAATCAACGTTTTCCTCTGTGGACTTCTTGACAGAGCTTTCATCAGGCTTCAAAGTTAATTCTCCATTAGAAATGTTCTGTCCAGAAGGATCTTCTGATTCAGTATTAACAGTTGCAATGCCACTTGCATCTTTCCCATCCTTATCGGTCCTCTTAACATCTTTTGACGTATCTACTTTATTAAGTAAAAATTTAACTGCGATGGAAAAAGAAACTGTCAGTTTTGAGATCAGAATATATAACATTACAAACCAACCATAGGTTAAACTATTTAAGAAATTGTTTTGGTGAACTGAACTCAAACCTTCTACTCCAGCAATTTTTTCACATATCTCATTGCAGACCTCTTGTTTTCCAACATCAAATGTACGACAAAATACAAAATCAGCCTTTTTGAGTGCTTCATCTGAAGGTCGTGAATTTCTGCTGTCATTTGAAATGCAGAGAACGCTGCACTTTCCAGCAATTACTTCCTGGTTTGAGACAAAATATATTGAAAGAATTATCATAAAAAAAAATAATAATAATAACAAACACAGCCTCACTCACACATCCAATCCATTTCTTCAATCGGTTTTTTTTTTCTCTATTTTTAATGGAGAAACAAACTCATTGAGATAAAATCAGTGATTTCAAAGCACAAGACACACCTCAAGGCAACAAGTCTCATGATTTTCTCAAGGCAAGTGACAAAAAGGCATTGTCTAAGTGGAGAAAGACATGTAATAAAATAATAGATGAATATCATTAACAATAGTTTTATGTAAAACAATAAATACCCTACATGAAAATATCAATACAACTATTTAACTTTCAAACAAAAATTAATAAAAAGTAGAAATATATGCTTTTTAAAAAATATAGTACGAAATAGTGGTTAAATAGAAGATTACATAACATTTATGAAAGTAAACAACAATGAAACTGAAATTAACTTAAATATATAGTGGTGTTTATGGCACTGATAAATACTGTCGTCTGGCACTTCGGCTACCAGTTGGAAATTACTACCAAGCATGGAAGTGTAGAACTGCATTCACTAGCACTAGCACTTCTTTAGTGTGGCTTGAAAATGTAGAAAATGTATTTTTTAAAAAAAGGTGAAACACGACTGGAAATAAATAAGAAAAATTAAAGATGGACATGTCGGCGAGCACCTATGTTGCCATGAACATGATGCAAATGAAGAGCACTTTCTTTTTTTAGGTAAGAAATCGAGTTTTCATTGAGATAAATGAAAGAACATACAAGACCATACCAAAAAAAAAGTCCATAAAAGGTTCTCAAAGCTATCTACAAGAAGGTACTCCAATCCAAAAGAATTAGAACAAGTTGATAATTACTAAAAGCCCGATGAACAAATGCCCATAAGGATGCATTAAACCTAACAACCTCCCAATCCACCTCAAACGTTAAGCAACAACCTATGCTGCGAGGTAAGCGAAGCCCAAAAGAACTCATGCACCAACTTTAGAGGGAATCAACAAACTAGCAATCCCACACTAAATGATCCTATCTCGAGGGTGTGTTCATCCCTATCATTTATCTTGGTCTGGAGTTCCCTCAATTTTATCATTTATCTTCATCGAGGGTGCACTCAGTGTCGTCAGTTGTTTCCTTTTTTAGTCCTTCTCCTTCATTTGACTTTGGTTCTCATAGACCTTTGTTTGACGGGGAGTCTGTGGGTGTTGTTAACCTTATTTCTCTTTCGTCTCTACCGTTATCCATCCATGGACTAGGGATTTTAGATGTTGAACACCTAGTCCTTCAAAAGGCTTCTCTTGTGAATCCTTTTTCAGCCTTTTGTGCAATCCTTGCTCCCTTCCCTCCTCGGCCTTCTACTCACTATAGAAGGTGAATATTCCAAAGAAGGTCAAATACTATGGATTGGATTCAAAGACACTTTTGTCCTGAGACCACAATGTTGTTTTCTCTACAAGGAGGTGCTAAATATCTAGGCCATTTGTAGTGACAGTGCAAATTTCCGTGACTATTTGGCATTGCATGTTTAAGGCTCTAAGGGGTGAGCTTGGCTCGCAACAGAGATTGTAGTCATATGATGGGCTACTTCATTCCCCTCTTAAAGAAAAATGGAGCACTCTCTGGAGGGTCTTTTTTTTTCGCATCATTCGAGGCATCTAGCTAGGGATCTTCAAAGGGTTTGTAGCCTTGGGAGGAGGTTTGGTCCTTGGCTAGGTTCAAGGCTTCACTTTGGGAGTCTGTGACAAAGATTTTTGTACTTATTCGTTAGGTCATATTTTTGTTAGATTGGCACCCTTTCTTCATTTAGTTTGACTCCTTTGAGGGTTAATTTTCTCGTATGTCCTTTTTTGTTTGATTGGCTTGCTAGTCTCCTTTGTATTCTTTCATTCTATCTCAACGAAAGTTATTTTTGTTAAAGAACTTAATAATAATTATCAATATCCTCCTCCTACCACCTACAAAGAACACACTATTGCTATTACAAACAAAAATATCAATGGATGCAATCCAGGGTGCTCACTCTCTCATGCATCACATGCCATGTAAAGAACTTCACGTCCTTGGCGTTTTCACCTTCCAAAGAGAGGAGAAAGCAAATGGGGAGGAAGAAGTGGAACAAAAAATATGGAAAAATGAACAAGAAGAGAATCCCTTAGAAGGATTAGGGACCCAAACCCAAAAATCCCTCCTTCCAAGACATCCCCTGGTTTGGAATGATGGAAAGAGGGTGCTCACCTAGCATACCACCCAGGCAATCACAACATCCACCTTGCCCCACCCCTCAGGGAAAGAATAAACAAGGACAATACCCAAAAAAAAAGGTATGGAATTACACGAGCCAAAATAAATAAAAAGCTAATAAACTACACAATTACAAAGAAGGGCTTCAGTAACAAAAAAAATCATAGAAAAAGGATGATCATAAAATTCTTCATAACAAAGACCCAATGGGCTCCACATGTCTAAAAACCCTCATATTTCTCTCAAAACAAAATGTTCATAGAATTGTAAAGAAAGTAACATGCCAAAGAGTCATTCCTCAATTTGAAAATCGCCATAGCAAATTGACAATCCAACACACTCCACACTTTCTGAGGCCTTCTCACACACGCTACACCTAACACCACTGAGACCCCAAAAGGATAGAAGATAATGGATATGATTAGTGGTTTAATTCACCAATGTGAAATTTTCCAAGAAAAGAATCTGATCTTCTTCAAAATACATTGCAATAAAGGAGAACAAAGAGAAAGTGTGGCGGGACCCACACAAAAACCCAGCACCACAAAAACAACTCCTAAAAGCTAGGGGAATCATAAATGAAAATCCATAACCCCAAATCAAGGAGTAAATGGCCAAAACAAGCAATAAAGAAACATCCAAAGACTCGTTTTCACAAAGGACAATTGAACCCAAAATTAAACGATAAGGAATCCTCGTGATATATATAGATGGTAGTCATAGGGGCAAACATATATGAGGAAAAAATGATAGATACGAGGAAAAGACGACCGCAAAGCTATAAGACAATGGGAACGTCAAGAAGTTGTATGAACCACCTTTCGTCATCATACAAGGAGAATCTAAGATGTGAGCATTGACGAATGAAAAGACAATGAAAGGCGATTCATACAAGGAGAATATTGAGAAGTACTACTCAAAGCTACAATAGATGAAGGTTGAGAGAAATCCTTAGATACCCATACACTCGTTAACCATCGCTTGTATAGACTATGATTCTATCTAAAGTTAATTTTTCATAATTTTTACCAATGACTTGCAATTATCAAGTGAACTTGTTTGTCATACAAGGTAAAGGAATCAAGACAGAGTCTGTTGCCGTGAAATAGTAATGCTACAAGCTAAGAATTACCAGAGGATTAACATTGGCAAGGCCAACACCATCACCAGATGCCAAAAATAATTCATTATCCCGTGTGTCTTCAGCTCCAAGATAATTAAGAATCTCACAAGGTCGAAAAAACCAAAGAATTTTTACTTTCTTTGTCTTATCATGATTCTGCCAGATTTTAAGAATTTTACCAATATAAGGCTCTGGTTCACCTTCCTTGTATAGATAGACAGAGTCATAGAGAAAATATTCTACACCATCGTAAGTAAAAGATTCATAAAAAGTCACGTCCTTCTTCTTCCCACCAATTGATTTCCTTTTGCCCCATTGAAATTCAACGTTCTCCACTTCCTCTGTATCTACCATAATACCAAAGCGAGCCTCCTCCAAGAAGAAATGCAGCTGGAACCAAAGAAAATAACACATCATTTTATAGCTTCACAAAATATAACAGCAATGTCAATACGAAGTAATATTGATTAACCACTTTTTCAGATAACTTAAAAAAATCTGACTAGAATATAATACATACAAGCACAAATAGATGCCATATTGATTAGTAGAAGAAAACAGATATATCGACACCGATTAGGTTGCATGAGAATAAAGATTGCAACCCAATAAAATAACCCTAAGAATTATGAAATCGCAAAAGAAACAAAACAAGCTACTTCAAATTCAATTTTGTTTGACGCATATCCTGAAATCAAGAGAAACTAATTTCACTTGAACAGACAGAAAACCAAAGTCCTAGCCATGGAAAAATTGATACTCCAGTACCTGACCATGAATTAAAAACTAACAGTAAAAAGATTCCGAATGGAGAAATTCAAAGCTCCAAACTCCACGGCCGAGTGTTTCTTTCAGCACGAAAATACAGAAACCAGCGCAACATTCATCGAGCATCCCAAGACTAGTCTAGCCCTAACTTCAAAATCAATCAAGAATGGCAGAACGATAATGTATACAGATTTTTACAAATTTACAAACAGAACCGTCTCGATACCTGAAAGTGACCATGAAAGGTGAAACGGAGTCTCTGGAGATCACCGAGGATATGAAAATGGAGGGGTCTCGAAGCACAAAGACCGAAATTTGGAGGGAAATTAACAGTTACGTAAACTCACTCAGGCAGTAGAACCCAGTATAAAACCCTAATCGCAAACGCGCGGCGAGGCTCCACCTCTGGTTCCGCTAACCTGCGTATGGGCGCGTGGGGCATTGGCCTGCAAAATTCCTTCAATTCCAAGGAACTGAAAATTAGGGCTTGTGGACTTCCTCCGAAAACTTGGGCCACTTTTGGACTCCCTTCAATTTTGTTTTCAACACGTCCTTCAACTTTAAAAAATATCTAATACGTCCTTAAACTTTTACTTTATGTCTAATAGATTCCTCAATTTTTAATTTTATGTCTAATACGTCTTTGACTTATTCAACATTTTTTAAACTCCACAAGTCTATTAGATACAAAATTGAAAGTTGATAGACATAAAATTCAATTTTATATATAATAGATTGGTTAATTTTTAAAAATATCAAATATATCAAGACCTATTCGACCCAAAATTAAAAGTTCATAGATCTATTAGATATTTTTAAAGTTCAGGGACCTATTAAAAACAAAATGGAAAGTTCAATAACCTATTAGAAACTTTTTAAAGTTCATCGAACTAAACTGGTAATAAAATCTTCGTTTATTTTATTGTTAGTACTTTAAAATGCCTGAATTTAATCTCTACTCTCCAAAAAAAATCTTAAAATTAGTCTTGACAGTTAGTTTATCATTAATTTTGGTTTTGGTTTTTTAAGTATCTATTAGTCATTTCACTCCATTTTAGAATCGTGTTTTTGCATTATATTTTTTTAAACTATTATTATTGTCAAATCACGTTCGATTAAGAAACACACACAACTTTAAACTAAAAATAGTTACTAATTTTAAGATTTATTGATCAAATTCAAACATTTAAAAGTACATGGCCTATAATAATATGTGAGACTCAAAGTACTTATACCAAAATGACATTTTAACCTAATCATTTTTAGTGTATCAAATTTGAAGATAGAAACCTACATGAGTATAGCTCAACATTATGTCGCCTATTTCTTTCATTAAGGTTGGAGGTTCAAATCTTCATACCTCACATTTTTTGTACTAAACAAAATATTCAAAATAGGAGTTTGAACTTCCAACTCCGAGTAAATGAATATATACATGCATCACAACCCTACACTTGTGTTAGCTGAATAATAATTTAATTGCTAATTGACTATTGATATAATTTTTTTTTTCAAAATGTTTATTTAAAACTCATCAATCTTTATTTATTTTTTTTTTTTTGTTATTTGGTATATATGCGAACATATACATGATCATATTTTAATTGATTAACATATTGTGGTTGGAGTTCCAAATTCTTCACACCTACTTGTTGAAAAAAAAAATAACATGTATTCTAATAACTTAACTTTCAAGATCATTTTATTATATATACTAGCTACCAAGCTATCATATATATTTTTTTTTCAAAAAATAATTAAATCAATGGAAATTACTTTCCAACGAAACAAAAATTATTACAGCATATTCTAAGTGTTAAATAATTATGCAAACTCAAGACAAAAACGGGAAAATTTCTAGTACTACGGTAATACCTACTCATTCCATTCAGCATTTGACACGTCATTTAATGATATAATATTTTATTTAATGGATCCCACATCATTCTTAAATATTTATTTCATGACAAATAATGAATTGAGGTAGTATGGAAAAAAATTTCATACTACAATTTTCCCAAACCAATACAAAACAAGAGACAAGAGAATATCCATTTTATTAAACTAAAGCTGCATACACGTCACTCACAAGTATGACCATTTTATAAAAATACTATATAATCATCACCACAATAACTAATTTTTGATAACTAACATTTAAAATTACATCAAAGTCACTAGGTAAAAAAAAGGTATGATATATGACATAATAATAACATTGAAAGATAAGTATTTTGTTTATGAAAAAAACTTGGCTGCATACCAGTATGTAGGAATCTCCTTGCATACCACCATTAAAACGTTGACAATTAAGAGAGATAACAACAAATTCTCATTTTCTCCCTTTCTATTTCTTACTTGTCAAGATTTGAATGGAATATGTAGAGGGAGATCCCGGTATGCAGTAAGTTTTGTTCTTTGTTTATTTATTACCCATCAGCCACGTGGACCAACCAGAAAGCATGGTAAGTTTTTGTCTAGTATTTCGAAACCCACACAACGTGGCCTTGTGGAAGGAAGTGGCAAACTGGAACAGTCCCTGGCTTCATCTTCAACACTTGGAAAGCCAAATGCTTCGGATTCCAAGCCGATGTGTCGGTGTGGCATACGGCCACGGCGTCGACTTTCGTCCCGTCAGCACCCACCAAACCAACCTCGTAAACTCGGGTGTGTTCTGTCGAGTGACAGTAAAACACTGCATAAGGATAGCTCAATTTGTGGCATACAACAGCCTTGTCCCGTGTCGATTTCTTCGCCAAATTCGAAACGCTAAACTCTTGCAATTTCGTCTCCTTTTCGACTTCCGTCGAAATCAACGTCACCCTTTTCCCCAATTTAGACGTGCTGAAATCGACCATCGATTCGAGTGACGTGGCACAGTACTTGTCTTCTCCTACGATGCCAGGTGTCTCGCATTCCTTTATTGTCTCTTCGATCAGCTCTGCCTCCAAGCTTTTTGGAGCGACGGAGAATCGGTCGAAGATCTGGGGGAGGTTTTTGGATGAGAAGGGGAGCGATTTGGCGACCTGGCGAGGCAGGAAAGTGGACGTTGATGGTGAAGTTTTTGGGAAATGGAGGGTCAGTTTTGAACCGGGGCGGAGATTCTTTTCTAAAAAGAAGAGAGCTACTTTTGGATCGTGGTGAAGTTGGTCTTCGGTCGCTGCGTATACGTAATTGAATGGATCGGGGCCTGGCTTAACTCCGACGTATACCGGTTTTCCCTTGTGTCCGGCGTGGACATCGACGCCGCCTTTCCCGACGTTGACGGCGGTGCCTCCGGGCTTCTTCTTTCCGGTGTTGACGTGCACGCCCCCTTTACCGACGTTCACTGCGGTACTTTTACCTTCTAGAAAGTCTAAAAAAAAAAGAAGTTTAAAATTTTTAGACGACTAAAAAAGTGAAAGGTGGAAGTTGAGAAAACTTTTTTAATAATGGTATGTAGGAAGATTCATGCACCTACGTGTTTTCCAAATTTTTACTTGAAGATAAAAGCTAATAAAATACATTTTTTGTCTTTAAGATTTGAGTTTAGTTTCTATCAAGTGTTGGGTTTTCAAACTCGACATTTTTTGTCATTGAAAATTTAAAAAACAAAAAACCCGTTTTTTAAAAATACTTCTTTAGTTTTCAAAACTTGTAGCTTTTGAAAAGATTTTTAGAAGCTATATAACCCAACATGAAATACTTTGTTGCAAGTTGGTACCTAAGAATTTTCCTACATACCACCATTAAAATGTTTGACAACTAAGAGAAATAAAAAAATAAATGTTCTCATTTTTTATATTTCTCTTTTTTAGTTATTAAGATTTTAATAGAATATTCAAATATTTAAAGAGATCCCTAGTATGTAACAAAATATTGTTCTAAAAAAAACCCAAACAAAATATGGTTAATAAGCTTGATTTAAAAAAAAAAAAAAAAAAAAAAAAAAAAAAAAAAAAAAAAAAAAAAAAACTAGGCAAAATAGTTGGTTGTTAAAAAGGAATAATGAAATAAAAATAAAATTTAAATTTCATGGACACCTATGGTGTACTTTACTCTATATGTATAGTCTTATACTTACCAGAAGTGAGAAGATCCTTAATGGCATTTGGCATCAAAGTGTTTGGCAACACGGAACTCCAATACTCATCAGGCGAGAGATTGGCATGACTAACAACAATTGCAAGCTACAACAAAAGAAAATCGTAGTTAACAAACACGAAGAAGATGAATAGATATAGATATCATGGACGAGTTTTAACTTGAAACACAAAAGTCTTACCGGGAGTAAGGCAAAGATGAGTGAAAAGCGAGACTCCATTGAAACCAACCACAAAAGCTGAAAGGCAATGTAGAAAATAAACAAAGCTTTAAACTGTACTAAAAGATATGGAAAAAAAGTGGCAAGATTTATAAGGAGGGGAAGAAGAAGGAGGCCAGCAGAGGGAAAGCAACATTTGTCAAAAATCAAAATAGGGATATAATAGTAACTTCCAACTGCCTCCGTCTCACCAACTTAAATGGGCTATTATGTCGCATGGGACAGGTGGATTATGACGACAATTTGGAAATGGACGTACATGACCCATTTAATAAATAGTTGTAATCTGACTATTTTTATAAGGAAAAAACTTTCCTGCATACCGGTATGTAGGGATCTCCCTGCATGCATACCACTATTAAAATGTTGACAACTAGGAGAGATAAAAAAAAATTCTCTCTTTTCTCATTTTCTCCCTTCCTCTTTCTTAGTTGTCAACATTTTAATGGGGTACGGATAGAATCTGACGGCAGCTTTTTGGTATTGTACAATTAATTTTGCTATATATGCAATTAGTTTGCAACTGTGTTATATTTGCTATTGATTTGATCCAATTTGTCATCTATGCAACTGTCCCTTAAAAAAAATGTTTAATAGGTATGAACTTTCAAATTTATGTTTAATATGTATCTAAACTTTAAAAATATATTTCAAGTCTCTAAACAGTCAATCATATGTTTAATAGATTATTGACCCGTTTGACTATTTTTTGTTTTTTTTTTTTTTAAATCACAACCATAGCAAATGAAAAAATTGAAAATTTATTGTTATATCAAAAACAAAATTCAATTTTATGTCTATCGAATATATGAGGAATCTATTAACATGATGGATGGTATATAAACCTATTTGGCATTTTTAAATTTTAATAATTTAAAAACCCCATTATGATACTTTTTAAAGTTTAAGAACTCAGATAGCCACAAATGTAAAAATTTATGAACTAAACTTGTAATCTAATCCGAATTAAAACACAAACAACATGTCATCCATGAATAAAGTGTGAATACATATCTTCCCCAAGGCTATCCTACATACATTAATAAAGTGTGAATAGACCCGAATTACAGTACTGCCCCCACAGTCGTTAATCCAACCGGTTAGTGCCGCGTTTTCTGGTCCTACACCAAGGTTTATGTGCACTATAAACTTTACTCCAACATCCAATCAGCTTCTGCCACGTTTTCTAAAATTAATGTCTAACTTCTAACCACATGTTGTCTCAATACCACTAACATATATTGTTTTTTTTTTTTTTAAATAACATATATATTGTTTATCGGATAGATTTGAATTTTTGATCTCTTGATTAAAGATATATATTAATTATCGTTGAGCATAAAAAAAAAACATAGCTCAGCGGTAGTTGACATGTATCTTCAACTAAGAGATCAGAATCTCTCTATCTTCAAATGTTGATGTACTAATAAATATATATTGTAGACCCCTAAATTTGTCCGGAATTTTATTCTTTTAATTGATTTTGTCTTTTTAAAAAATAATAAATAAAAGAAAAAAAAGTGTTCTAGAGTTTTTAAATAGCCCAATCATATTTATTAATTTTGGTGAGAATAATTAGGTCAAATATTTTATTTTAATTAATTGATTTGTCAAATCAAATATCAGGTTTATTTGGCAAGTTTTAATTAATCAAAATATTTTGTTTCCTTAAAGGATTGATTGGCAATTAAAATTTTGTAAATATGGGAGATAAAATTTGAGTATTTATTTGTTTCTTCTTTTATTTTATTTTATTTTATTTTTAATTTTATTTGATCACATTCCTAATATGTTGTGGTTAGAATTGGCTATAAATAGGGATCCCATCACCCTTGCTTTTCACGATTTTGAGCCTGAGGGAAGCCTCCTACACGTTTTTTTGCTAAAAAATACACTCCCTAAATCTCTCTCTTTCTAAACCCTAGATACACTTCAATCCCTTTTCCACCTAACTTCCTTCTCAAGATTTTTTCCCTTCTCCTCCTACTCGTCACGTTTTTTTTCTCCCACTCACCATTACTCTCCCTCTCAATTCCATATAGCCACTTTGTCCAACGGTAGTCACTAGCGTTTTTTCTGTAAGTATTTTTTTTAATCTTTGTTTTCAATTCTTTCTACAATAGTTTTCTTTTGTTCATAAAATTAAACTTTTCATGCTTTCATAAAGTTAGTCTATTTTTTTTCATTTGTTTTATTTCTTTCTTTTACATTTAGGAAGTTATGTGATCTTAACATTTAACAAATGCATGCATATTCTTCAAATTTTATTGTTTTTAAATTTGACTATTATATGTTGTTTATTTTATTTCACAATTAAATCTTGTATCATTTAATCATGTGATGTCATTGGATTATTGGATTAATATGTAGATTTTTTGTTTTGTTTTGCCTAAATCACGATTCCTTTGTTATTTGTATTAAAAAAAAAATATAAAAAAGAATATCCAACGACGGAATCTCAATTTTTGGAATGCCAATGTTGAGTTTTCTTGAGGTAAAACATCAATATCTTGGAATGCCAAGATTTGATTTTTATATGTTTTCCTTTAATGCAATTAAGTTTTAATTCTTGTATATTATAGTTTTCATCCCTTTTTAGATATTTTCTCTCAATTATATATATATTTTGTATTTCTCTAAGTTATGATATCGTATTTAAGTCATTATTCTCTTATAGTTCTTTTCTTTTAATTAAATACTTTCAAAACAAAAATATTCCAACGATGGAATCTTAAATTTTCGGGATGCCGATATTTGAGTTTCTTGAGGAAAAGATAAAATCTTGGGATGCCGAGATTTGATTTTAATATTTCTTTCCATATAAAGCATAAATAAAAATTCTTCATATTTTTCTTTTAAAACTTTTTCCAAAGAAGCATATTTCATAAATGACATTTTTGTAAGGGATGTGTTTCTTTTGCTAAAATTGATTTCATAAACTTTATTTTCACAATAATAAATCAATCAAAAATCCATTTTTCATAAAAGGCCACTTTCTTCAAAAATAAAATTAATTAAGAGTTTCCCTTAAAAGAAATGTTCTTTACTCACACAATTTTCAAAATTAATAAATCAAATGTTTTTTTTTTTTTAAAAATAATCTTTCCTATGACGGAAATTGGGAAATCAAGATATTGACTTTCCTAATATTCTTGTTTATGAATTTATTTTGAGATGCCAAATTAAATTCAAACAAATTATGAATGACTTTATGTCACCCACAATTATTGCTCATTATTTATTTAAGGAATAATGAGAAGTAAAATGTGGGACATTTAAAAATCAACAATTAGTATTTACCATAGCCAATTTCCTTAAATAACACAAGAAAAATAAAATTTCGTTCTTCGAACGAGTGTTGTGGGGTGCTAATACCTTCCCCATACACAAAAGACCCCCGAACCTTAAATCTTTTATTTGCAGACCATTTTAGCATATTGTTGGGTGCCCAGTCACACCCTCTAAATCAAGACTGGTGGCGACTCCATTTTCCTCCTCTTGGGAACAAAGTCGGCCGCTCCGCGTCGCAAACCCGTAGCGACATATATTAATTATTGTTGAGCTATACCCACTTTGGTTTACCAATACCAATGTGATATTGGAATAGAAGTTGATGTTGTGTCTGGAGTATTTATAGTTTTGTTTACGAAATAGAGTATAAACAATATATTAAAAACATTAAATAATGACTATAGTTGGCTAGCTTAAGTTGTCTAATATAGGAGTAGCTTAACATGTGTATGCTATGTGACACTAACATTAATTCAGTGCTAAAGTTTTGTTTCAAAATATATGTATAAAAAAAATTGCTTTAATTAATTTAAATGGTTTTCAAGAGTGTATTTTTTTTTTTAAAAAAAAAAAACATTTTGTATGAAAATTGTTTAGAATTTAAACACTCGTATGTTTGATTACATTTTTCTCGTAAGTGTTTTTATATACAAGTTATTGTATACTTAAAAACTATTTTTAAAAAGTTGGACTAAAGTGTTAGTTTGTCTCAAAATGATTTATTTCGCGATCTCATTTTTTAATAAGACATTTTTAGTGGTCGCCAAACACTATAAATTTTTTCAAAATGATTTTTTTTTTCAAAATTTAAACACTTGAAAAGTTAAATCAAACACACCCCAAGATATAGGTTCGAATCCCCCACTCCAAATGTTGAGATGACCTAAAAAAAAACTGCATTTGTTTCAAATGTAATTAATTATTTACAAGTCAAAGTTGAGTAACTCAACGGTAATTGAGATCATGACATGTAGGGCCCGTTTGATAACGTTCCCGTTTCTTGTTTCTTGTTTCCAATTTTATTAAGAAATCTAAGCATTTAATAACTATGTATGTTTCTTGTTTCTCATTTTTTAGAAACACTCCCAAAATTTGTATAGAATTTTTGGGAACAACTAAAACTAGTTTCTCCTTTTTTGTTCTTGTTTCCAATTTTTTCCAAACATAAATAAGAATATAGGTTTATTATTATTGAATGTATAGGTCTTAGGGTCATGAAATTCTATTTTTCTGAAGAAACGGAAACAAGAAACGAGAACGTTACCAAACGGGCCCGTAGTTTCCATCCCTTGTAAATGTGGCTGAACTGAAAAAAGAAAAAAACAATAATTTACTAAACAACTGCCATATTTATTGAACTTCTGGAGTGGCTGCTCTACGGAGCTTGCCCCAAGCATTTCTGGTTGCCGACCAATTCGGAATGCTAGCCAATATTAATTAGCCATATATTTCCACTGTCCTTTTAAATTTTAAACTCAAATTATTTATGTATGTATCATGTACTCTCCTCCCCCAAACATTTGGTGTGATTAGTTTAACTTTCAAGTGTTTGATTTTGAAAAAAAAAATATTTCAAAAAAAATTATAGTGTTTGACAACCACTAAAAATTACTTAAAAAAATGAGATTAAGAAATAAACTATTTTGAGAGAAAAAATTGAAAGGAACTTTTTTAAAATAAGTTTTTAAGTATAACCTTGATATAGAAACACTTATAAGGAAATGTAACCAAACATACGAGTGTTTGAATTCTAAACATTTTTTTATACAAAATATTAAAAAAAAAACATTCTTACACGTAAACTAAGGGTGTGTTTGGTTTAACTTTTCAAGTGTTTAATTTTGAAAATAAATCATTTTGAAAAAATTTCTAGTGTTTGGCAACCACTAAAAATGACTTATTAGAAAATGAGATTGATAAATAAATCATTTTGAGAGAAACACTTGAAACCAACTTTTTAAAAAATACTTATTGAGTAAACAATAACTTGTGTATAAAAACATTTGTGAGGAAATGCAACCAAACATATGAGTGTTTAAATTCTAAACAATTTTTATACAAAATGTTTTTTAAAAAATGCATTATTGAAAAACATTTAAATTAAAATGTATTCCAAACGGACCCTAAAATGTATTCCAACGTGAAATAAATTTTTTAAATGAGAAAAACAAATGAAAAGGAATATAATATTTGAATTATTGGTTTGGTCTATGACTTGTGAGTTTTTAGAATTTTGTCTAATTTAGTATTTGTATTATTAAAAAGTTTTTAATAGATCTTTAAACATGTATAATAAAGTTATAGATATGAATGAATAACGACTCGTTTCTTTTAGGCGGCAACAATGTGAGAGCATAATGGTGACGATGATAAATCCTATTGGAAGATGGTAATGAGAGATAATAAAGAAAGAGATATAAGAGAGAGAATGCCACCTCACCAAAACTAAATGGAAAAAAAAAAAAAAAAAAAACGTTCTATTAGCCAAATCTAGTAATTTATTTTATATTTTTTTTAAAGGAAAGTCATTTACTTATATATTGACATTTGACACATCATATGTTACAACTATCAAATAAATTTAATGATCGTATGGAACTATATTTTAAATCAGACTGAAATGTCTTTGTTGAACCTTGGATACCAAATAAATACTAGCTTCCCACATCAATGACCAAAAATGTATTTTGTCCATCATTTTATTAACAAATAAAAATTTATTGTTGTTTGTGTTTGTTTAGATGGTATAAAGTTTATGCAGTCAGAGTGCATTAACTAAAATTTTGCTGAACCAAAATAATAATAATAACAAATAAAATAAAACTAGATATTTGCTTAAAAAGTATTAATATATAACTAAAATGGATGTCTTATACCATAAAAGCAATTGGCTCCTTTTTAAAAAAAAAAAAAAAAAAATGCAATTGGCTCTTCCAAACGAGAAGGAAAAGTTTAGAGTAAGAGAGGGAGAGAGTGCACACAAGGACAAGAAAACGAAGTCGAACCAAAAGATGTAGGTGAGACGTTGGTCCCCTGTGTATTTATTGCTTTGTTCGTCTCCTCTATCTGGAGATACTAATTTTTTTTTGTTTGGGTACATCAACATTTGGGAGTGGGGGATTCGAACCTTTTACTTCATGGTCGAGAGTACATGCCAATTACCGCTGAGCTAAGCTCGCTTTGGCTCGAGATACTATTTTTTTTTTTTTTAGAAAAAAGGTTTATTCCAAAATTTTAAATCTTAATTTCAAAGTATAAAAAAAAAAATCAAATAATTATATCTTCAATAGGATCATTGAAATTTAATATATAAATGTTGGTGTCAAAAGACCTTTGATAATTCAAAAGATATTTGCCACCATAAGCATAACTCAACTGACATAACTCTTGTACTAACGACCAAGAGGTCTGTCGTTCGAGTCCCTCCACCTCACATGTTGTTAAAAAAAAAATCAAAAGATATTATATTTCAAACTTTAGATTTTACATCATCGTTCAATTTTGAGTTAATTTAATCAAAAAAGGAAAAAACGAATATTCATCGTATGGAATTGCTTTTGACTTCCATTTTTATAGTGTGAGATGAATAGTAAAGACGAGCAGATAATTATTAATAATTTAACACAAAGTAATCAAATTTATTTATTTTTAGTTTCATAATTATGTGAATCAAGGACTTTGAGATAAAATATTTTTTTTCAACAATTATGAAATAATGTGTGAATTGACTACTTTTGAAATGGTAATATATGTCTTATTCACTCAAGTGTACTTAAATTAGCGATATTTATTATTTTGGGATCGTTTAAACAAAGATGCATTATTGAGTCACTTTAATTGGTTTCCAGTTTTATCAAACAGAGAGGGATCCAAGTAAAACAATTAATTGCATTTGTTTCAAATGTAATTAATCATGTACCAAACAACTGCTATATTTATTGAACTTTGGGAGTGGCTGCACCATGACCATTCGGAATGTCACCCAATATTAGGGTCCGTTTGGAATATATTTTAATTTAAATGTTTTTCAATAATGTATTTTTTAAAAAATCATTTTGTATAAAAATTGTTTAGAATTTAAACACTCATATGTTTGGTTGCATTTCCTCACAAATGTTTTTATACACAAGTTATTGTTTACTTAAGAGTATTTTTTAAAAAGTTGGTTTCAAGTGTTTCTCTCAAAATCATTTATTTATCAATCTCATTTTTTAATAAGTCATTTTTAGTGGTTGCCAAACACTAGAAATCTTTTCAAAATGATTTATTTTCAAAATTAAACACTTGAAAAGTTAAACCAAACACACCCTTAATCATCCATATATATCCACCGTTCTTTTAAACTAAAATTATATATATATATATATATATATATATATATATTGGGGACTAAATGGGAACGTTCCCCATCCCCGTTCCCCATTCCCCGTCCCATTTAATTTATTATTATTATTTATCTTTATACATTATTTAAAGTTTTATTGTTAATGATTTAGAAAATCAAATATATGTTTGAATTATATGGTTTAATCATTTGAATAGATAATTTGATATGATATGTTATTTTGTTTATATTATGAGATTTAAAAGTTCTATCTTTAAATAAGTATTATTTTTTAAAAAAACAAGTATTTGAAGATTTCATGTCAATAATGAACTATCTAATTTAAAAGTTAATGGACATTTCCCATGAAATATTAATTATTTGAAAATTTATCAAAGAAATTAGTTGATTCAACTAAAATAAAAAGAAAAAAGAAAAAACCTAAATGGATAATAATTCCCCGCGGGGAATCCTCGCCCCATTCTCCGTGAAATTTAACGGGGAATTTAACGGGGATGGGGATTGAAATTGGAGGAAGCCATCCTCGTCCCTGCCCCGCCCCCGTGGACATCTCTAAAAGCAAGGTCAAGCCAAAAGATGTGGACGAGAGAAAACTATTAGGTGCTCCCGATGCAATGAGGTCCTATTTTTAAAACTATTGGATGTAAATCTTCAAATTTGTTTGCCCCTAATAATCGTTGGTACAAAAGCGAGGTACTTTTGCTATTTCTCTCTATTGTATCCAACGATGTAAAACTACGGGCTCCATTGCACCAGAAAGCATCTAAAAATTTCTCGTGGACGAGACGTTGGTCCCGTATATGTATTTGTTTTGTTCAACCCCTTTCATGGGATATTTTCTTTTTCAATTTCATTCAAAACAATTGATTCTATTTTCAAAATATCAAAAAATTTCAATCAAATAACTATTCAATAATGTTATTGAAATCTAATACACAAAGGATGATGTGACATTGAGAATCATCATCTTTTAGAGTTTGATTATTAGAAAAATTCAACCAACATTTTAATGTGGGTAAATTTTGATATTTTTTTTTTTGACACGTGAATTATTTTTATTAAAGGATATTGTGTTGCATCATTTGGAATTGCTTTGAATTAGTAAATTGATTCATATATAATCAAGTTTGAAAATAGATGCCCTATAATTTCTATTATAAGCTTCTAATCATTAACCAGCTATCTTTATTTTAAGGTATAAATTTTGTTCAATCAAAAAATTATCAATAACATCAGTGAAATCAAATGGATAAATGATGAGATATTTTAATCAGAAACATCTATTGAGTATTAAAAATCCTGATAAATGTGTGTGTTTCTTTTTCCTTCACGTGACCTTAATTCTTTAAAAATTAATTCGATCAAATATTTTGATGTAATCTTTGAATTTTAGATGTGGTCAAATTTCTAAATATATTTAACAGAAAAAAATATATATGATATTATGATACATCATATAGAATTGATCTTGGTTAGCATTTTCATCGATATACAAAAATATAAAAACTAAAACAGAAAAATATAAAAGTGGCCCCGTTCGATAACTATTTGGTTTTTGGTTTTTAAAAATTAAGCTTAAAAATACTACATGCACCTACAAAGTTTCTTTGTTTTGTTATCTACCTCCTTCTCATGTCTTTAGAAACCAAGTCAAATTTTGAAAACTAGAAAAAATAGTTTTAAAAAACTTGTTTTGGTTTTTGAAATTTGGTTAGGAACTCAGGTGTGTCTTTAACAAGGATGAAAACTATTGTAAGAAAATTGGATGAAAACAAGCATAATTTTCAAAAACAAAAAACCAAATGGTTATCAAACGAGGTTTAAATGTCCCTACTACATTTGGTTGCGAGAAGTCACGTAAGATATTAAATCTCACGTAGGTGGCCATCATAGATTGATTGAACTCATTCTCTTTAAACCCTTTATTTTTTCCATGACCCTTATCTAACCACTAAACCAACTCATGATGATTTAAACAGCCAAAACAAGAGATAAAATAAAATAAGGTAGTACTTTTTTTTTTGGAAATATAAATAAGGCAGAACTCATGAGGTTTTAAAGAACACCAAAGTATTAAATTTCTTTTCAGAAACCAAATCTCATCAGTTACATTACATCAGGCAAATATCTCCAAACAACTTTGCTATACACCACATATTACAAGGAAAAGTTTCTTGGTAATGAAGCCAACTAGCCTAGTGTTTGGACAAATGAGTAAAGCTATCCTTATCCACAACAGGAATGAATGGGATCCAATTGCTCCAACAGGGAATAGCAAACTGAGAAGGCTATTCACCCACAAGATAACAGTAACTTTCCAACCAGTCTTCCATTTTATTGCCCGTTTGAAGTTTTAAAGCAGTGACAGAATGAAGATGGTGTTAATATTAAGCCATTCTTTTCAGCACTGTTGCTTTGTAAACTCTCCAAAATTCATGTCCTCTGTTAAACAGCCCAGTCTCTTCAATATATAATACAAGATTCACATTCAATCAACCCATTTTGAGTCAAGACAAGTACTTCGATTCATGTCGGGTTACATCTGCAACAACATTTGCAGTCATTGTTAACTCTCGAGCTCGAAATCGTGAAAACCTACTTTTTGACGAGGAATAGATGGAAAGTAACTGAAACTTTAGACAAATAAGGATCTTTTATGTAATGCAAGCATGAGCATAACCGATATTCGTACCTGGTTGATTTGGGAAGGTGAGGCTGCTGCTAAGTGTTTTTTCAGTGCTTGAGCCAGTAGTTCCTCAGCTGAGCAATATGTAAAAGTATTTCGTCTCGACCCTGATGGGTGACACTGCTGGTCATAATCCATGGCGGAGTCGTTCGAAAAAAACCACTTATCAGTTCCTGAAAGTCGCTCACGTTTTCTTCTGGTCTTTTTCCACCATTCTTTTTCTTCTTTCGTTTGTCGCACTTCGTAAATACTATCGTCATTGGAATCTGCAGGGAATCGTTCCATTTCAAGTTTTCTTGAAAACCAAGGGCATCAATTGGATGAAAAGCTAAATTTCTACTGAGCATTATTGGTGGTGCTTGTGTTTAATACAGGGGGATTTGTTTTCAATAGAAAACAGGGGACGTATGTCAATGGGAATTGGATTCTTCAAATATCATGACATTTTTAAGAAAAGAAATCATATTACAGGAGGTGAGGAAGAAGGATCCAATCAGTCAAACGCGTTACAGAAAACTCTTCAAAGAGGTAGTGTCGTGACTAGTCACGTCGTTGTTAAAAGAATGGGGAGGTTTGTCTCGTGATCACAAATGATACCACAAGATCTAGTTCAAGTCCTTGGAAAGTGATTTCCTTTGGAAATTTTTTAGTTGAGCTGCATTTTGCTTTTAAGCTTGGTAATGGGAGAAAAATCAAAGCTTGACAGAATGTTTGGAAAGGTGGAAAATCTTTAGACCTCTTCCCCAGACTCTATAGTCTTCTAAAACTTGGTGTGGGGGTTTCTCTTATTCTTTTGTAGCAGTCTTTGTTTTCTTATGTTTTGTTTAATTTCATCTTTTTAAAAGAAACGGTATTTATAAGAAAACAAAATATGTGCAAATTAGATATTTTCCTTCTATACAACTCCTCAAACAAATAGAACATTACCTGATTCTGTCCCAACCAACTAGCATAGTCAAGATCAATTTGTTTGGCAGGAATGCTTGCATCTATTAGAAGGAAAACTGAAACCAATGTTGACCGGTTCAAAAAATAGTCCTTTGTAAACTTGTTCCAATCTGTTCGGAGTTCCTGCGGTGCAGCTGCATACCTACAAAAACGGAACAAACAAATGCCATTGACATTATTCATATAGAAGAAGTGCATATGAATGAATAAAGGCAGAGAGGGAACTCAAGTCCCATCATAGTGCAAATCACTTAGAAGCGAGTTCAAAAGTTCTAAAGGGATCTGACATCAACAAGACTTGAAGTTAAGACATACCCATATCCAGGCAAATCAACCAAGTACCAACTATCATTAATTCGAAAATGGTTTATGCACTGTGTCTTTCCTGCAAGAAAACACAAAAATGTTTATATCCATATCCAAAATTCTGATAGAACAAAAGAGAGAGACTACCTGAGATTAAACAGTACTAGGGGTTTCAGAGATTCGAAAGGTTTGAAGCTCTCAAAAATATTGCTACACAAGTAACGTAATCCCTCCCTTACTATTCCTTAGTACATACATATACCTTGTAACTCGTAACAGAAAAGACCTGTGGCACACCTACAAATGTAATGCAAACATTCCCTCTGACATCTAACTAACTAGCTCATTCCTTCTCCTGCCCTTTCTCTCGTGTCCTGGCAAGGAGTGAAGCTAGAAATTTTCACGAGGAGACAAGTTTTAACATTCTATCTTTTTTGTATTTAGAATCTTTGTCCTTTGACTTATAAAATTTTAAGAAGGAGAATTACAGGAAAACTTCAAAATCCTAATTTTTGTTTATGAGTATTTGAATCTAAGACAAACTAAGAGGCCAATTGCCCGCTTCCTTCTTTGCTCTAATCCTATACTTGCATAAATAAATTGGATTGGGGCTTAACATACCTATCAAATTCTCATGGGGAAAAATGATGATTCAAAACAACAGAGCCTTGATGAATTAAGACAAAAATGGAGAGATCTAAGTAATCAAAAAGATACTTTACAAGGTCAAAATTGACGACATTACAGCACCATAGGATGTAATGTAACACAATCAAGTAGAGCATAAGACATACAGAACCGTAATGACTAACCAAGCTTTGTTTAATGGAGCTAATTGGCCAGAATAAATGAAACAAATAGGTCATAAGCAAGCAAGATATTCGTTCTGTTCAAGCTATGTTCTACATAATCGTGTTGAATATAGTATGAAATTTCACCAAACACATCACAAGTGCTAGAAGAATTCTCATGGACTACGAAACTGTTCACAACAAATAAAAACAACCCAGTTAATCAAAATCAACCCAGTTAATCAAAATCAACTTGGCTCAAAACAAACGGCTCACCTGGTTTCTTGGAGGTAAGAGCGAGCTTCTTCCGCCGAACGAGCGAGTTCAACAGCGACGATTTCCCCACGTTCGAGCGCCCAACAAGGGCAAATTCAGGAAGCCCATCAGAAGGGCAGTCCTCAGTTCTCACACTGCTCTTCACAAAATCCGCCTCAGAAACCTGCGCATCCCTCGCGTACCGACCCAACACAATGTTCGACCCCTTCAAGATTCTCGCCCCCGCGACGCCGCCGCTGCCGGAGATATCTGTTTCCGGCGGAACGAAGAGCTTCTCGGGGGAGATGGGTAACTGGATTTCTTCCGGATATTCTGAAAAATCGGTGATCGGAATTGGTTCGGCCGCCGTGAGAGTGGATTTTGGGACGGGGAATGAAGTCGAAGTGAGAATGGGGGCTGCTGTTGCCGCGATAATGGGTTTATTGGTTTTTGCGAAGACGCTGAAATTGCGGTGGATTGGTGAAGTGAAGAGAAAAGGGTTGATTTTAGAGAGCTGGAAGAGAACCATCTCTGTGTCTGTTAGCACTTGCTCGGCTCGCTCTAGAGTTTTTTTGAAGATGGAAGAGCGGTGGGTTCTGGTCGTTGCCATTTCCCTCTATGTGCTAGTTGATAAAGAGGACGACTTGTCGTCCGAATCAACAAGTGAATACGACTTGTCGGTCTTGCTAGCCAAAAATATTCAATCTTCGTAGGAAAAAAATAAACTTTTTTTTTTTTTTTTAATTCAACAAAATTCGAGATGAGGATTCAAAATTCTGACCTTTTGATCGATGTATATACCAATTACTGTTGAGCTATGCTCGCTTTGGTAGAAAAAAATAAACACTTTGGAAAAAAATGTATATGAATTTGAAGTATTCAAAATCGTGGTGAGCATGGCTGAGAGGTAGATGACATAGAGGGTGGGAAAAAAATATCCTACGAGCTAAATAGGACGGAAATGTATTTCCCATCCCCTTCTTCGTTCCTCGTTCCATTCATTTTTCTATTATTTTATTTTTTAATACATATATATTAAAAAATAATAATTGGACATGATTGAAGTATGTGTATGAATAATTAGATAATTTGATATGAAATATTATTTTATTTATATTAAGAGGTTATCTTTAAATATAGTTTTTTTTTTATAAAGAAAATTAACGATTTAAATGAAGATTCTCTGCGAATAGATGTTCCCAATCAAAAGTTATCCATTTTAAAAATTATCCAAATAATTATTTGATTCATTTGAGATTGAAAATTAAAAAGTTAAACGGGGATAATTCCTCCCGATAAACTCAATCCCCACAAATTTTCCGCGGTGATTACAAAATTTATTGTATAATTTATTGGGTATGAATATGAAAATGAGGGGCAGGGGAAGGCATCCCAGTCTCCTTCCCACCCGTGGACATTCTTATTTTCATTTTTTTTTTGTTTCATAAGTTAATGTATGACTATCAATCTGAACATATTTCAATTGGTTGAGGCATTGTAAACTTGGCAAAAAAATGTCAAAGTTCAAATTTCCACCCATACATTATCAAATTAAAAAACAGTATATGTCGTTTCTGATTGTGCAACAAATATGATTTGAACAAGTTCAAACATTTGATAGCTTGAGTCAACAACAACATTGTGAGTACATGTATAATTCAATAGTTAATGCACATCTATATCCTTATGTAATATTTTTTAAAAAATACATACACACATATATATAAATATAAAACTTTATATATCTATATATATGTTTTTAACTATTTAGACTAGATGATTCCATGGTTTAAAATTAAAAAAAAAAAAAATCAACTGTTTTGTTAAACAGATTTAAATTTATTAAAAAAAAAAAAACAGATTTAAATCAACATGGTTATGGTTCAACCAGTCAAACATAAGTGCTTTCTATAATTTAATGAATGGGAGTCTGAAATGTTTGGAAATGCAGTATTAAAAAAAGGGAAAGAAAACAATGATTTAGAAAAAGAAAAACGAATCATCTCAAAAAAAAAAAAAAAAAAAGACATATATGAAAGATTTTATTGGGCCAAAGCCCAATTCACAACACACAGGTTGCCGAAGGTCCAATAGTTTTATCAGAAGCCAACGAGAAAAGAGAGAAGGTTTCTCTACGGGCGTGTCTAGCGTGCAATTGCATCTGCAAGTTCCGTCTTAGATTCACGAACTCCATAGCCAAAGTCGGAATTACGACCATCCCGAGTCCCTTGTCGTCGAGATATTTCTCTCCGAATCGTCTCGCTTCGAACGGAACTATACGCCAGCATAATTCTGGTCCGCCATGGCTCCGCCGGCGCCGTCTCATCGAACTCCATCGCCGTCCCAACCATCGGGGTAGGTGGCAAATTATCTCTCCCCCTCCAAATTTCTAACATTGTCAGTTTTTAGGATGATATCGAATTATACATGTGCAATTCATTTCTGCTGATAACTTAGTTCAGTAGCTGTTTTGAGATTGGTATTTGGATGGTTTTATCATTTTCCCTCTGGATTTAGAAGTCGTGGATCTGCTCAAGTTCGAAATCATGGTATCCCCCATCCCTTCATTACTTTAGTTTTCTCTTGACTACCGCATTGCGACCGGTCATCGAGCTTTAGTTGTCTGTACGACAGTGTGTGAATCGAGTGTGTTCTATTGTATAAGTTATAGCATTCAATGGGTGGAATCATGATCAAATTGTTAGTCCTGTAGTAATTTCGATTTCGCATGATGTTCTGTAATTCTACTATTTTTTGCTCGTCATTTGGGAATAATTTATTTGAACTTTGCGATGGGTCGCTTTGAAGTTTGATTGGATGAGTTTCTTCTGTCCTTGCTCATTAAAATGAAAACTGTGAAGGACCCCACTTTAATTTCGTCCAAGGTCTCATCAATCAAATGCAGTAGTTTGATGGATTTTCGATTGTATAAGAAATTGAAATCAAACTTGTATTTGTTGCTATTCATCGCATTGAGCCTTACTGGAATTTGATTGACTTGACTAGAAAAAGCGAAGTATCTGATCTGAAATCACAGCTCCGGCAGCTTGCTGGAAGCAGAGCACCAGGTGTTGAAGATTCCAAGAGGGAGCTTTTCAAGAAAGTGATATCTTACATGACTATTGGGATTGATGTATCGTCTCTCTTTGGGGAGATGGTGATGTGCTCTGCTACATCAGACATCGTTCTCAAGAAAATGTGCTATCTATACGTTGGCAATTATGCCAAGGTTAATCCCGATCTTGCTTTGCTCACAATCAATTTTCTTCAAAGAGATTGCAAGGATGAGGACCCAATGATTAGAGGGCTTGCTTTGAGGAGTTTATGTTCACTTCGTGTTGCAAATCTGGTCGAGTATCTGGTAGGGCCCTTGGGTTCTGGCTTGAAGGATAGCAATAGTTATGTGAGAATGGTGGCAGTTACAGGGGTTTTGAAACTATATCATATATCTGCTTCAACATGCATAGATGCCGATTTTCCTGCAACACTGAAGCATTTGATGCTCAATGATCGAGATACTCAGGTCATTTATTTAAATTATTTAACCAAAGTTTTTGTTATGCACTATTATTTTTGTGCTTCTGCTATTAATGTACTTCTGTTTGAACTCTCTTCATAACATGTCTCTCTTCATCAAAATATAAGTTGATTTGGTGCTATTATTTTTTAATCATGTGTCTTATTGAAAAAGAAAAGAGAAGAAGAATCTATTGAACTCTCTTTCATCCAATGCATGGTTTCCTTACCAAAAAGATTCCTAGTACCTCCATAATTTATGCTTTATATATAATTATGGCAGGAACTTGAAGTAGCTTGCGTACAGTTTTCTGTGTACTTGTCCTTTTTATCTCCTAAACAACTGTGATTTTTATTGTATTCAAATTAACTTGATTTTCTTTTTGGGGGTTATAGAGAAGTGTATATTTATTGAATGGCATCAATTATATTTTACCTTTTTGATTTTGACTTGATGAGGTTATTTCTTAATGTATTGCATCTATCCAGGTAGTTGCAAATTGTTTATCTGCTCTACAAGAGATTTTGACCTCAGAAGCCAGCTCTCTGGAAGAAGCATCCAGGGAAAGAGAGGCTTTGCTCAGTAAGCCAGTTGTGTATTATCTTCTGAACCGGTATGTTCTATACTATGGAATCAGGAGTCCAAATTCTTGACCATCATCGGTCTAAAAGAAGTATTAATCTTACTTTGTTTTTACTTTTAGAAATATTATCATCATAATCATTGGAAGTCAGAGCTGGCTAGTTATTATATATGTTGAAATTTATATGCTTTGAGGTCTTAACAGTAATAGGGTTAGGACTTCGATATTATATTTAGTCATCGGAGATCATGACATCATATCTACTTCCACGTTGTAAATAACCACGTTGTAAATAAGACAGACCAGTCTTTATGGCTTTTCTTCATGAACTTACAGGCCTTACTATTTACTCTGTTTTGGTTACAACTCTCGTCACCTAAAACATTGAACTATATTCATAATTACTTTTATAAATAACATACATTCTCTTAGAACTGTATCAGTTAGTAGTACAAGATTGTTCCATGCCCATATTCTTTTTCAAAGGGATGTTCAAAAAATAATTTTTTCCTTTATAGTTTTGATCTTGTTGGCCATAGCTTTCTGAAGTTTTGATCTTGGTTATGATGTGGGTGGCTAATCAAAACTTGGAACGTACTTGTTTATTCTTCTTATTACTCTTTATCAAGGCATTGCTTTGGCTATTAATTTGTCATTGCAAGTCATAGTTTCAGAAGAAGTTTGGTAGTGCGTGAAAGGAACAATAACTTTTAGGAGTTGTACTGATTGCATTGTTTTAGAGTCTCTTAGCTTATCTCTCTATCGAATGGTTCTTATATATGCTTTGTTTATTATGTAAATGCAGAGAATTTCAGAGATAGAATATCTATCGTACTTCGTTCAAACAAAATGCTTATGCTTGCAGGATCAAGGAATTTAATGAATGGGCACAATGTCTCATACTTGAATTGGTTTCCAAATATGTCCCATCAGATAGCAATGAGATTTTTGACATCATGAATCTCCTTGAAGATAGACTTCAGCATGCCAATGGTGCTGTTGTATTGGCAACCACCAAAGTTTTTCTACATTTGACTTTATCTATGACTGATGTTCATCAGCAGGTGACTATCAAGAGTTTTGAGTCTTTTGACCCATTTATAACATTTTATTTGTTTACTAAACTTTATATTTCAGTTTTACTTTTCATCTCTCAAGCATAAATTATATGGCTTTACCTAGTTGCAGTGTTTTGTTTTTTTTTTGTTTTGTTTTTTTTTTTTTAAGTATATGGAGTTCAGGATTTCCTCTATCTCTAACCTGGGTAAAGGGAAATAAATTGAGTCATTATGCAAAATTTAGTTCTCCTGGTAGTGAACTTCTGTGTTCCTATTACTAGAACAAGAAATTATTGCTGGTGGCTGTATATTTGAGATTACCACTATTATTCTACTTGCTGACTTTCAGTTCTCATATTGGAATGGCATAATCTTCTTATGCAATTCTTCTTCTTTCTTTTCCCCCTCTACTGAATGCATAAAGTTTATGGAGTTCTATTTATTCGTTAGGTCTATGAACGGATTAAAGCCCCTCTGTTAACCTTAGTGAGCTCAGGAAGCCCGGAACAATCTTATGCAGTTCTCAGCCATCTGCATCTCCTGGTGATGCGTGCTCCATTTATATTTTCCTCAGACTATAAATACTTCTATTGTCAGTACAATGAGCCATCTTATGTGAAAAAACTGAAGCTCGAAATGTTGACTGCAGTGGCAAATGAAAGCAACACTTACGAAATTGGTGAGTGAACTCCATCAGGTCATTCTTGTGTCTAGTTATAAAGTTGATTCACTGAATATGCATCTGATGCCTTCTTTTTTGACGTGGTCTTTTGATATCTGCAACATCGTTTATCTAATTTAGTTCTCAAGTGTTTTGGCAAATGATACATTTGAGTTGCTTTTTTCAGTGACAGAATTATGTGAATATGTTGCAAATGTTGATATTCCCATTGCAAGAGAGTCAATACGTGCTGTTGGGAAAATAGCACTGCAGCAGTATGATGTGAATGCAATTGTTGATCGACTTCTGCAGTTTTTGGAGATGGAAAAGGACTATGTGACTGCTGAAGCTCTGGTAATTAGTTTTTCACACGCTTATTAGCCTTTGTTTCTTAAAGACGGCTGTACATATGTATTATATTCACTTTTTTATATTAATTTGTGTGGTGAAGCAAGGTGATTCTTTTTCTTTACTTGCTTGGTGATTTAATAACAATTTGAATTCTTTTGACAGGTGCTTGTTAAAGATCTTTTGAGAAAATATCCACAATGGAGTCATGATTGCATAGCTGTTGTTGGCAGCATCAGCAGTAAAAATATTCAAGAACCAAAAGCTAAAGCAGCTCTTATCTGGATGTTGGGGGAGTACTCACAGGACATGCATGATGCCCCATATATTCTAGAGAGTTTAATTGAGAACTGGGATGATGAGCCTTCTGCTGAGGTTCAATTAATACTTTGACTTAAATTGGGTTCCAAAATTCTTAATCATCTTTAAATCGTGCCTCATATGCAGTCTTAAAGTTTCTATTTTACCCTACATCTTCATTAACTCTGAATCTTGAAAGAAACGCCAATGTCAGGTTTTAATCTTTTGTCCTACTGTCTTGGTGACGTCAGACTACTGTGTTAGGTTATGGTCAATTTAACCATTTCAATTATCTTTTGTTATTACTTGTGGAGATGAAAATATTTTAAAATATTGGTTGATTGCCATTATATATCTACGCTTTCAACTTTAATGTTCTAAAATCTCGACATTTTTTCCCTTACATGCTGAATGATGAGCCATATCATTATTGCAGGTTCGCCTACATCTTCTCACTGCAGTGATGAAGTGTTTCTTCAAAAGGCCTCCTGAAACTCAAAAGGCCTTGGGAGCTGCATTGGCAGTAGGTCTTGCTGACTTTCACCAGGTAGAGGTTATTCAATTGTTTTTGGAATTTTAGCAATATTTTGATCATTTTGTGTGTTAATATTTTCTTTCGATTATAGGATGTGCATGATCGAGCACTATTCTACTACAGGCTTTTGCAATATAATGTTTCTGTAGCTGAACGTGTGGTCAATCCTCCAAAGCAAGCGGTGTCTGTATTTGCTGATACACAGAGCAGTGAAGTCAAGGATAGAATATTTGACGAATTTAATAGTTTGTCTGTTATTTACCAGAAGGTAACGACACTCAATCCTCATGGGTATCCAGTATTTTCCTCTTGACCCCCATATTGTAAGGAGTAATCTGATATTGTTTCTGTAAATAAGAATATAGAGACAGTGGAAGACAGAATCATCATGAAGAACAAAACTGAAACATTTTTTGTGCTCTAGCACCCAGTTAGCTTCAGTTATGCATATCCTGTTTGGCTGTGACGAATTTTGACTTTATCTACATTGGGTTCGAATTTATTGTGTAATCATATAATGTGTATGTTGTTGCAGCCATCTTACATGTTCACTGACAAGGAACACCGGGGTCCATTTGAGTTCTCAGACGAACTTGGAAATTTATCTATTGGTGCAGAGTCTGCAGATGCCGTTGTTCCAGCTCAGCGAGTTGAGGCAAACGATAAGGATCTGCTTCTAAGCACCTCAGTGGAAGAGGAGACTAGAGTCGTTAGCAACAATGGTTCTGCATATAGTGCTCCTTCATATGAAGGCTCCATTGGATCTCTCATTCCTCAAGCGCCATCAGAGTCTGCAGTCTCAAATCCTTCCATACCAGCGCCTGCTCCGCCGTCGAGCTCTCCAATTGATGATCTACTTGGCCTAGGTCTACCAACTGTTTCTGCACCCGCTCCCGCACCTTCACCACCTCCTCTGCAGCTAAATTCAAAAGCTGTTTTAGCTCCAGGAACTTTTCAGCAGAAATGGCGCCAGCTGCCTATATCTATATCACTGGTTTGTTTTCAAATTTAGTCAATAGATTGTTCCCCTCGCTGTACTCATATGAAGACCCTTTTCTACATTTTATCTACATCAGCAGATTCTTCATTGTTGTTATCCCGTTGCGATTCTGTTCATCTGCTCCAAGGGAAACTGAACTTACGATACTTGCACTATCCTTACCTCTATATCACGCTGACATGTCACATTTTTTGTTGCAGGAATATGCTGTAAGCCCTCGAGGAGTCGCAGCTCTAACGTCACCACAAGTCCTCCTCCGGCACATGCAAAGCCATTCCATTCATTGCATTGCATCCGGTGGCCAGACACCTAACTTCAAATTTTTCTTCTTCGCACAAAAACAAGAAGAACCATCCAACTTTCTGGTGGAGTGCATAATCAACACAGCAACTGCCAAAGCACAGATAAAGGTCAAAGCCGACGACCAAAGCGCATCGCAAGCTTTCTCGACTCTGTTCCAATCGGCTCTGTCCAACTTTGGTATGCCATGAGTCTTGAGCATTAAGTTTTGCAGATTGAAACCCCTCGATCGAGTCACCTTCATCGGCATAGGAACAGAAGGATGAAGATAAACGAAGTGGCAATTGTTACGGAATTTCACATTGGTTGTAGTATAGATGAGTGTAAAATGGGACTGGAGACGCTCCTTTTTGTGTTCCCTACTGGTGGCTCTTACCAGTTGCTTAGATTTTGGTCCAATCCTGTGTGTTATAGAAACTGCTCCACTGTAAAAACTTATGTGAATTTTCCATTCGTGTAGTTAGTTTCTTGTTCTTCCCATCTCTGTCCGCTTCTTCTTAACCTCTGTTTTACAAAAAAAGCTATGATCTTTACGTCAGACTGTTTATCGGCTCATGCAGAGAAATAATATCCGAGTTCCTTGGTCATTCTTGTACCGAAACCCATTTGGCAATTCTTCTTGTTGCTTTGTTAGAATATATTCTGTATGTGCAAATTTGAAGATTATGTCATGTTTGCCTTCCATTTTACTGTAAAGATTCGGTTTTTACCTATGAACATAGCAAGTTGTATCAATTTTGTCTTGACCCTAAATTTAAGCATGTGTTACCATTTTTATTTTAGGTTCAATTTTTGCTAAATTCACCCGCTAATTTATAGTGGATTTTTTATTATTTTTTTTACTTGGCCCTAAAATTAAACTTGATTAATGCATACGATTGATTTTTTTTTTTTTTTTGAGTACATCAACATTTGGGGGTGGGGGAATTTGAACCTCTGACCTCATGGTCGATAGTACATGTCAATTACAGCTGAGCTATGTTCGCTTTGGCACATATGATTGAAATTGAATAAATCTATCAAAATTTACAAATTTCAATAAGAATCTAGCTACGGTGATGATTTACTTTAAGGGGGTGTTTGGGGCACTGAATAGGTTATAATAACCCCTTTATTATAATCTATTCAGTGTTTGGGGCATCAATAAAAATAAATGGTGAGGTGGGTTATTTTTACCACCGATTATTTTATCCATTTTCTACCGTAACCATCATTCAACCCACCCGATTATTCTATCCATTTTCTACAGTAACTCTCTCCTCTCTTCTTCCATGAAATTCCTTGACTTTTTCGACGACTGCCGGCCGCCGTCGGCCGGCGAAGTTTCCGACGACTTTTCCGATGGCCGCCGCCGACTTTTCCGGCCACCAATTTTTTTTTCCCTTTTTTTCATATTTCTTCTCATTTTTCATTTTGAAAAATATAAAAAATGAAAATAAAGAAAAAAAAAAACATCGAAGGTTGCCGGAAAAGTCGTTGACAACATCGAAGGTTAACCAACTTAAAAAAAAAAAAAAAAGAACATTCAAACGAAATTATATTTACCACACTCAAGTTTATTTCAAATGATTTTATTGATAATAATAATAATAATATTATTATTATTATTATTATGATTTTTTAACTAAACATTTACAATTTTTATTTTGGCAATACTAAAAGTTAACTAATATGATTTTTCTATACCAAATCCTAAACTTTTTTGTTTTGTAAAAAAAAAAAAAAACATAACCCTAAATCGAAGTGAATCGTATACCATAAAAAAAAAAAAAAAACTAGAAAAAAAAACAGTCAATTTGAACATTTGATTCAAAACCCCATGTTAAAACAGATCAGCACTCCAAACACAAACTATTTTATCTCAGACTAAAATAATCTGCATCCCAAACACAGATTATTTTATCTCATACTATAATAATCTACACCACAAACACAGATTATTATAACCCCAGAATATTATAATCCCCAGATTATTATAACCACCAGATATTATAACCAATTCAGCGTCTCAGCCCCTAAAACTTCATTAATTTCGATTTCATATTAGATATAAGTCTTATATTCATTAACCACATATGAGAATATTTTCAAATGAAAATCTAGATAAAAGTTGCAAACTTGCAATATTAGTTTAAGGACTTGTTTGGAATACTTTTAAATTTAAATGTTTTTTAATAATGCATTTTATTTTAAATATTTTATATAAAAATTGTTTGGAATTCAAACACTCATACGTTCAAAATTTACTTTTGAATGTTTCTAACGTTTATTTATCAATCTCATTTTTTAATAAATCATTTTTAGTGGTTGCGAAAAAGTATAATTTTTTTCAAAATGATTTTTTTCCGAAATCAAAAGCTTGAAAAGTTGAACCGAACCTAGGTAAGATTACAACCCTTGTGCAATTTGATGTCCCCTAATTAAAAACTTTATTTTTTTTTTTTTGAAATTTGGATAAATTAACGAAGTCGTAAATCTGATGAAGCCGCGACGAAAGCTCTGGCAACTGACATATAAAAGCCTGAACGGCCATTGCGCCGAACTCCGGTGTAAACAATGGCGTTAACTTGGAACAGAGTTTTGGCATTGGCCAAAAGCGGCTCCTCAAGGATTCCACTAGGGCTCCCGGAAGTTCGTTATCAACTTGGTTCCCGTAGATTCGTTTCTACTGATCAGTCGAATTCGATTTCGAATCCTCTGCTTCTCAGGTTGCTCCAGGAGCCAAGTTCGTCTGTCAAATCCGTGCTCGATTCGCAGGAAAATGCTTTTCTCTGTAGCTCCCAACTTTCCTGGAAAGCCCTCGTTAAGTCTCTCATATCGTCTTCGTCGCCAAAGAAAGCTCTGCTGGTTACTTTCCCAACCCTCTCTATTCCTTTGTTGTTTGTGTAGTTGATTGTTGAATGAATCTAGGGAAAGGAAAAGCTATGGATGCTGTGATTCGGTAGGTAGTATCCGAAATGGAGGGATTATGTAAATTGATCTTGCATGATCCCCTAACATCGGTCCGAATTAGGAGTTAGATTCGTCGTTATCGATTGAACAATGTTCTGTAGAAATTGGTTTCGTGTTTCAACTCTCTCTTTTCTTTAAATGGCTTCAGTGATTGGGAAGTTTATGTTTTAGCGATCATGGATATCTCAGGATTGGCAATTTTTGCCTTTGCCAGGTTTTGGAATGGAGATTGGAGAAAATGAGCAAAGAAAATGAGAGGGATCCTGATTTTTACATCGAACTGATACGTCTATGCGGAGAGCTTCAAAATGTCCCTCTTGCAATGCGTGTGTTCACTGCTATGGAATTTCAAGGAGTTACACCCACAGTAACTGCTTTCAATTCACTTATAGAGGCCTGTTTATCTTCTCATAATATGATAACTGCCTTAAGCATATTTGAAGTAATGAAAAACTCTGAAAGTTTTAAACCCAATGCTGACACTTTCACTTCTTTCATTTTGGCATTTGCCATATTGCACGATGTTGATTCCATGCAAGCATGGTATTCGGCCAAAAAAGCTTTTGGATTCTCTCCTGACCTTCGAACCTATGAAGCTCTTATACATGGTAGTATTCAATCAAAGTGCTTTGATTTTGCTGTTAGATGTTATGAGGAAATGATGTCATCTGGCATTGTGCCCAACACAATCATATTGGAGAATATGCTTGAAGGGCTCTGCAAGAGGAAAAATTTGGATGAAGTGAAGAAGTTCTTAAATGTTGTGTTGGACAAAGGATGGGAGATTAATTGGAATGTAGCAGAAAAGTTCATTCGAATATGTTTTGGATATGAGGAGGTGGAGGGGATGGAGGAGTTTCTCTCCAAGCTTAATAAATCGAATCTGGGTCCCGATGGCTTATCGTCGTAAGTATACTGTGGAATGATAGCAATGTATTCAACAGATTGGATGAAGTACGATATGCTGTTGAAAGACCCTTTAAACATAGTTTGGCATTTGAATTGGCAGATGAGGTCGTCAAGGTAATTTGTGCTTTACTGGTGAAGCTTATGATCAACTTGACTCATTTATTGACTGTACAAAAGGCAATTATTTGCTCACAAAATCAACGTTTGATTTGTCAACGGATGGTTTCAGAGGCTGATTTAACGAAGGGGATTGGATTTGGTGTTAAAGGACATGGAATTAGTCGGGGTTTCTTATGCATCCTGCTTGGCAGTGCAAGCCAGTTGTGCTTCCTTTGATATACTTTTCAGATTTAACTGTAGTCTCCTCTGAGATGGTTTATCTTGTATCAGTCCTTCAAACCGAAAGTGCCGCTGTTAGTCGAGAACGAAGCCTGCAAAATAGTTGTTACATGATTACTGCCTGTCCTTATCTGATTATCTGGTTGTAGGTAGGGGTTCCTAAAGGTGTATCTATCTCGATTGTTTGGTTTGGAGTTGGTTCTAACTAATGGCACTTTAAGGATTCAAGGTGCTATCTAGCTTTGCACTGAGCCAATGGAAAATCTTAAGCCCAGTTTGATATGTTTGCTTTTATGGGTATATGGGAGCATGTAGCACAAATCTATCAAAGCATGTGAAAAAAACAAGTATGGATGAACTCAAGAGTGTGCAGACCCTATCAAGACGAGTTTTGAAGGAGAGACTTTTCTCGTCAACCTGAACATAATTCATTTGATTAAGACGTATATCCTCGACCAAGTGATCAACGGTTCGAATCCCCCATCCCACATGTTGTTGAAGTGGGAGCTTTTCTCTCGCATAAGGTAAACAAAATAACAAGGTTAATGTTTGGCTTTTGGTTCCTTTTTTCGAAATCAAGGTAATAAGATCAAGAGATTTCGTATTTATCTTTCTTTTGCGTTGATAATTTAATCATTCTGGACATTTCTGAAGATCAAGGCAAGCCTCTAACTTTTTAGGTGGGATGGAACAATTGAAGAGTTGAAATGAATGAATTTTGTGAACATGTTCTTTTCCTGGATTGCAGAATACCCTAAACTGTGGGGACAGTTGCAATGTGATTAAGCTATTCGAATGTGGCCCTCCATTTTGAGCATTTTGGTACTATGTGAATTCTTTGTTAAATGGAACAGAAAAATTTGACGATAGAAATAGAACTGGCACTGGAATTTATTGTTTTATTCTAGTTGAAAATTAATTTTCTATGATTATTAAAAATAAGATAAAATGGGCAGGATTAAATTCAAGTTATGAAGTTGTCTTTTCGAATGTTGCTTCGTTTCTAAGATTTATTATGTTTCTTTTCCGGCTAACAAGAGCTTAGCTCAACTGACATAAAGTTGTACTGATGACCACGAGATCTGTGTGGTTCGAATCTCCTAACCCCACATATTTTCAATATATATATATATTATGTTTCTTTCCCGAACTAAAAAATAAATAAATAAATAAGAGAGTTTTTTTTTTCTTTTTTTAAATTTGTTTTTAATTATTTTATTTCATAAACTTTATCATTTAACTCAATATAGTAACCATGTAACGAATTACCATTCATCGAGTAAATACATTATTTTTCTTAAAATAAATATAAATACAATATAGTTTTGGTTCCTAAAATTTAGATGTACTTTTTATTATTATTATTATTATTATTATTATTATTATTATTATTATTATTATGAGTTTAATATTGGTAAGGATAAGGAACCAAATCATCTCCTTTTAAAATGGTAATAAGTGTCTTATTCAAGCTCTTGAGTTCACGCCACCTAGTTTTCAAAGTTTCTAAAATGGCTAATTGTAGCTGTTGAAGTGGACAACCGGAGTTTAAAATTAATGTAATTTTGATGTGTGTTTTTTTTTTTTTTAAAGATGTATGATTTATTGATTAAAATAAATAAACAATTCAATTAGTAAAATAGATTTTAACCCTATATGTCATATTGATAAAACTTAAGCCAAACCGAGCATAACTCAACCTAATTGATATGTGTTTTTTACCAAGAGGTCAGAGGTTCGAATATCCCACCCCTTAAATGTTGTTGAACTCAAAAAAAAAAAAAAAAAAAAATCGATAAAACTTAAATACAAATGATCAAATTCATATATTTTTATTATTTTAAAAAATTGGGATGAAAGTAAAGATAAAAAGTATGAATTTGAATTTAAGTACCAAATGTATAAAAATAAGTTTATCAATCCGATTATAATTCAGCTAACTAAAACATTATAATTTTGATTAAAAGGTTAGAAGTTCATATCCTCAATAAATTAAAGTCGATCCTTATAATTCTGAATGGTAATAATATTTTCTGAAAGGGAAAAATATTTACTGATTAAAATATATATTATTATTTATTTATTTTAAAAAGATGAATAAATTAAAATCACATGGTCTCCCCATTTGTCCGAAAAGGAAAGGAAATGGAACCCAAGATTTTGAGAGCCTCAATTTTATATTCCTCTTATCCAGTTTTCGTTCTTCTGAATTTCAATTTTATAATATTACCTTTCAGCCTCTCTATTCATTCCTTCCAGTTCCATTCATTTCGCAGTAACCGCTAGCGAAATGAAGCCACAGCGCATCGCCTTTCTCTTCCTGCAACTCTGCAACTCAAGCTAAAGCAGGTAAAATTCATCTTCATGGCCGCTCGCCATTCTCATCACCTTCAATCTGTTCACCCCGCTCATTTTACTTCGTCTTACAAGCTTCTTTTCCTTCTACATCAAGTTTGATTTCGTTTTCTAGCGTTTTTTCCGTTATCGATTTGTTAAGTAGGTGTCTAGGTGAATATCATGTACTTTGTCTTGCTTTTGCTTGTCTGAAAATTGGCTTGGCTAGATTGCGATGTATGTATATGATTGTTATTTACTTGTTTGTGCGTGTGTTTGTGTGATGTGAGCTGCGATATTAGCAAATGCTCGTGTTTTGTTTAGCGTTTTTTTTCCTTTAGTGATTTGATAGGTAGGTGAGATATGAGTATTCTTTGGAGCTTTTTTGCGGTTCTTGCATTTGCTTGTCTGATAATTGGCTTGGCTATATTGCGATGTATGTATATGATTGTTATTTACTTGTTTGTGCGTGTGTGTGTGTGATGTGTGCTGCGATATTAGCGAATGCTCGTGTTTTGATTGGTTGGAAGTCTTTCTGGTCTATTGGAAAGTGTAGTTGTTTGTTTCTGTACGTTAGTTTATTGTCTCTGTCTCTGAAGTCTGAAGTGAGCGTCAATCTTTTGAACTGTTGGTGTTTTGGATGGAAAATGAATCTGATGCATTTGTTTAATGGTATAATATGGGGGTGCTTTGATGAAAAGGCTTCGAGGGGCTAGCGGAATGAAATTTGAGGTCGGCCAGTTAATGTGAATCGGAGAAAATGGGAGAGTCGGGTGAAGACAAGGCTCTTTCTAGAACCATAAACAAACATCAAACGACCACTGCTACTGTCAAGAAAAGATGGACTCGATCAGTTCGCTTCAAGGTACTTGTGCTCAGTCCCTGTCAATTTACTGAAGACGTTTTGATCAATAGTTCAACTCCAAGATTAGGTGTTTTGTGGCTTGGTTGTACTCCACTTCCGCAAATAGGTTATCAAGCAGTTTTCTCGTTAAGTGTAGGCAACTGACAATCTGTTAATGGCCATTGAAATTTTGTTAATGATGCAAGTTTCAGCCAACATCTTGTTTTATTTCATGTGCGAGCTTAAAACCTTCTTAACATGTTTTATGAATAGCTGCACGCTTTATGTTTGACACCTGTTGAGATATACTGTAGTAGAAGGATAGATGATAACTTTAGACGTAGAATCAATGAGGTTTCTGCAATGTGTATCGAAGGCATTAACAGAGAAGTCAGAACCAAGACAAGTTGAGGTTTTTCAGAGAATTAGGATGTGGAAGAATATTGATACTTGTATGGACAAAGTAGATTAAATGCGTTATAACTAAAATTGGGCCCAATTTTTTCCCCTCCTTAGGGGTTCGGCTTGAAGGCCTAGAGTTATCATATCTTGAGGGAGAAATGAGAATATAGTAAAAGATAAACTATTAAAATTATAGTGAGCAAGTGAGCGTGACCAAAGATTTACTCTTAGTCATAAAATGCATCCACTAAAGTATTTTACTCTTTACATGGTATTTCCAATTCAACGTTTGGCTATTATTTTCCGTTCATTTCGGACTTACCCATAGATTTAACAGTTATAGAATGGCTTGTGTATTTAAGGGTAACTCATGCATCACACAGTGCATGCACAGTTTCAAATTCCTCAATTGTTATAATTTTATTTGCACTTAACTTGATCTAGCATAATATTTTGGAATAAGATGGTGAATTATCTCCTAATGTGGTTTACCAAATGAAGCTTATCTCTGTTCCTACATGAGTGTCAGATGTTAAGAAGCTTGCTAATTCAGTAGGGAAAGGTTATAAACAAAAATCAGTTAAAAGATTTTCATAATAGTTTGCTCATACAAAAAGCCTTTTTTTTTCCTTTTCCGCAACATGTAGTAGATAAAGATATACAGATTCTTCTAAACTGCCCAATCTTTTGCAGCTTTCTGCAAATTAGTTAACAACTAATTAACGTGGTTCAAATATTTTTCGTTTTCCTCATTCTGCTTTCTGGCCCTCTATATTTTTTCGTGCAGGATGTTTCTCCATATAACAAAAAGAGAGCACATTCCACTTTAAGTTCAGAAGATGTTCAAAGTGAATCTGGTTGTTTAGATTGCACATCCAGCGAAAGTTGCGGAATAGTGCGCTCAAAAACAAAATTAATGAACATTTTGATAGAAAGAGGGAAACCTCAGGAAGTCCAGGACATCTTTGACAATTTGATCACAGAGGGGCATAGGCCCTCTCTAGTAACATATACAACCCTGCTGTCTGCATTGACTGTCCAGAAGCGCTTCAAGTTTATAAATTCAGTTATGCTAATGGTGGAAGAAAAAGGAATGATACCAGACTCTATATTTTTTAATGCCGTTATCAATGCGTTCTCTGAAGCTGGTAATGTTGAAGAAGCCATGATAACTTTTAGAAAAATGAAGGCTAGTGGACTAAAGCCCAGTACAAGCACTTTCAACACTTTGATAAAAGGATATGGCATTGCCGGTAAGCCCGAAGAAACTATAGAACTGCTGGACTTGATGTACAGAGAGGAAAACTTAAAACCCAATCTGAGAACTTGTAATGTACTTGTCAGAGCATGGTGTAAGAAGAAGAAAATCCCGGAGGCATGGAATGTGGTGCAAAATATGATAGCTCTGGGAATCAAACCAGATGCTGTTACTTACAACACCATAGCAACTGCTCATGCCCAGAGTGGAGAAACAGATCGAGCTGAAGAGATTATTCAACAGATGCAAGATAATGGTATTCAACCTAATCAGCGGACTTGCAGCATCATAGCTTGTGGATATTGCAAGGAAGGCAGACTAAAGGAGGCCATGAGGTTTGTATACAGGATGAAGAATCTTGGCGTTCAGCCTAATTTGGTTCTTTTTAACTCACTTATCAAGGGATTTGTGGAGTCGATGGACAGAGATGGGGTTGACAAGGTGCGGTTTGACCCATTATATATTTTGCTTAATCATTCATCATAGTTCTCATTGATTCATTCCCTAAGGTCGGGATATGAAGCCCTTAATATTTGTAACATGTAGCATTAGAAAATTTCCTATTGCTTAATTCCGGAAGTTTTATTTCAGTTTCCTATCAAAAAGAAAAAAGGGGAAAAAATCCTCTGGAGTCTTTGTCAAGGATATAAAATTGTTGACTGGCTGATGTGGAATTGATACTTCTTCCAGAACCATCATATTCACTTTAGTGTTTGTCAGATTTTACAGTTAGCTTTTATGATTTGGTGGAGTCAAACTCTAAGAAACACGGGCATTATCATTGGAGGCAACTTGTTAATTGACTGAAGATGATCATCCATTTTCCTTTACTCCCCAACCATGCATATCTAAATATATGTTTATTTTCTGTCTAGAATATCATTTTATACTGGACTAGGTGTATTTGTAGTATTGTTATGTTACATCTTTTTTATTTTGCTATACTTATTTTTACATTTTAAAGAGCCAATATTGGAAAACAAAATGTGCAGGTTTTGATGTTGATGGAAGAATTTGGGGTTAAGCCAGATGTGATTACTTTTAGCACTGTCATGAATGCATGGAGCACGGCTGGATTCATGGTGAAGTGCAGAGAAATTTTCGATGAGATGGTGAAGGCTGGTATCGAACCTGACGCACATGCATACAGCATTCTAGCCAAAGGGTATGTGCGTTCACAAGAACCAGAAAAGGCTGAAGAACTATTAAATACCATGACTAGCTATGGAAAACGTCCAAACGTTGTTATTTTTACAACCATCATTAGTGGATGGTGCAGTTCAGGCAGAATGGATAATGCCATAAAGATTTTATACAACATGTATGAATATGGAGTTTCTCCTAATTTGAAGACATTTGAGACTATAATATGGGGATATGGAGAGACAAAACAGCCATGGAAAGCAGAAGAAATGCTTCAAATAATGGAGGAATTTGAAGTCAAACCTGAGAAATCCACCATCTTATTAGTTGCAGAAGCCTGGCGCTCTATTGGATTGACAAAAGAAGCAAACAGAATTCTGAGTATCACGAAAAGCATGGAAAACACGGATCGAATGGAGGCGAAAGACGAGATGCGAGCAGAGAACTCGGGCAAGTTCTATCAGAAGCAGCTTTCTGCTTCCTCTCATACAAATATATTGCAGATACCGAGCGCTACCGCAGTTGATCAAAAGGGGTCAACCAATGGAACTAAAAGAAACCGTGTCTTACTGAGAGATGTTGAGTTTTCTTTAGAAAGTTCATGGCTTGTAACGAAATCCTTTTATCAGTCTCGCACTTGCAAGTTTGGGGAAAGGATGCCTATCATCTCCCGCAAGCAGCCGCAAGCACAACTTGGTATGTACAGTCATTTCACACATTCATGTATAGTCGTGACATTGATATAATCATTTCGACACATTCATGTATAGTCCTGACATTGGTGTAAAGGGCAATTTGATGATCTACACTTTTTTTTGTGGCACTTCGATTACTCAAGAAGAAATTTCCTACTGATCTGGATTGTAGGAAGGGCATCAGAGTTTGTACATTCTGATTTTTTACTTTACTGAACTTTTGATATTGATAGACAGAAGAATCATGCTTGGCCTTTTGTGTATACCTCTATTCCTCGTTGTTGCCCTCTCTCTTTCTCTCATGCACAGCATTTTTTTTTCCTTTTGAGGAAATTTCTAGCACAGAAATTGCAGTAGTTTTGCCTTTATAGCGTGAGTTTGGAGTCAGCTTGAAGAGTTGATCTCTAAATTCATGTCATTAGAACAAAGATGTATAGCATTCCGTTTTTAACCTCTTTTTATCACACATAATGGATCAAAATCGATGCCATTAAACTTTTATGCAAATGCTGATCCTGTCAATGCTGCAATTTTCCATAGATTAAAACCTAGCCAATCTCTTCAAATGCATTTTGTTATCTCTGCTATTCTTCTGAAAAACGCCAAAGTGAGCAAAGCTCAGCGGTAATCGACATGTACCCTTGACCAGAGGTCAAAGGTTCGAATCTCTCACCCTCAATGTTATTGATTTTTTTTTAAAAAAAAAAATGTCTAGGTCAATGAAATGCATCTGTCTAATTTTCATTCTCTAGATTATCCCTCATATTCAGAGAAACACTATATTTAAATATCCATGAGTCAGATCAACGTGCGACTACGACTAATGTCATGGAATAACTGTCTGATCATAATGTGTTTGATTGTCAAGATGACCACTGCCACCTTATCCAAACTATAAAGAAACTTCTTTTTAAAATTGTATTTATTCAGAACTTTTTTTTAAAAAATAAGAATATTATTCAGACCTTTTTTGTGGTGGGGAAATTGCAACGATTTAATATTGTATCTTATATTACTTATGCAAACCTGTAATCAAAATCCTAGTTGAAATATTTTTAACACGATACAAGAATAAATATCATACAACTGCAATACATTGTTCCATTTCAAGTGGAATTGCCTACTGCAATCATCTTCCTTTCCTATGCAAAGCTGATGCATCTTGATCAGGAGGTTGAGAAGGAATTCTACTGAGAAGCCCTACCAGAACAACGCCGACAAGCGCCCCCGAGAGATGGGCAACATGGTTGACATATCCTCCGCGGAAGCTTCCTGAAAATGCAGTCGAAGCTTGTGCTGCTTCCATGACCTATTATGACCAGACAAAGCAAATGGATAAGCAAGTGCCCCTCACCTTACCTTCACACAAATGAACCAGAGATTCTAATAAACAGCAAGATCTTTTTGTTCTTTAGTATTAAAAGGAAAGGGAGAAACTCTTTATTTCTACTTAAAGGACAATATCTATTCTATTATTTTTTCTTTTTTGAGTTCAACCAGGGAGGAATTTGAACATCTGAACTCCTAGTCAAGAGTATATGTCTCAACTCATGTTCAAGTTGGCAATATCTGTTTGGTTGTTGTATCCATACAGTAGATAGAGCAAAAGAGCAATGAACATCTCAAAAATGACTTGCACAATGTAAGCCATGCACTCCAATTTGGGATGGATACTTATTGGTATCGAAGTGTTTAAGACCATGCACATGGGGTAAAAAGAGAACTTACTACCTTCTCTATAACGAATTGACCAAGTATTAGGACTTCAAGGATCTTCCTCCAATCCCAAGACATCTGCCAGAATGAATTACTTGATTAAAATGTATTAAAATCCTGATGAGAGTGACAAATCAACATATTTTAGATAGTTACCTTTACAAGGACACTTATGGTAAACAACCCAAAAACAGCACCAGAAGCTCCAACTGAAACAGCATTTTTTGGTAAAATTAGCCATGAAACAATGTTTGCACCTACACCTGTAAGAATATAGGATAGCCACAAAGCAAAGTTTCCTTCCTCTTCCTCAACAAGTTTTCCTGTTGATAAGAAATAATGGAACTATTAAATGTCAACACATTTTGGCTATTTTATGGTTTCCACCCTCCAGAAAGAAAGTAGTAGTCCATATAGGGAGAAAAAGATAAGGATTATGGGAAATATTGAAACATTCTTTTTCTTTGGGCTGTGGGTGGAAAGTGGTTCTCACCAAATATATACAAGAAAAAGAGATTGCTAGAGAGATGGTTCCTGCAAACATTCATGGAAATAGCAAGTATTATATTACATTAAACCATGCTTGTAAAACCAGAAAAATGCATTCTCATGAGAAGATAAGCAAGCTTTTCTAACTTCACCGATCCATTTAATGAGAAATGTGAAATTTGAATGATTTTGAAGAGCACAAAAACTCACCAATTAGCATGACAAAATGTTGCTGTAAAAAATTGATACCAAGCAGGACGATTGTGGAACAGGTACAGAGATTCTATACCACGAACCTACAAACAAAGAGAATTTAGTCATCGTCCTCATTCTTTTCAATCTTACTAGATAAAACTGATGGTCAAACACACGTCAAGGATGAAAATTGTTTTTCAGGTTTTTTTTAAGAAGCGAATTGGTTCCTTTTTTTTCCTCGTTTGGTTAGATTGTTGTAATTGGTTTCTCTTATGTTGAAAAGTTGAAGTTTGAGCATAGGCAACTTGGTCTCAACTCTCTCAAGTAACAAAGCTCTGATGTGCAAATGGCTGTGGATGATAAGTTCTTCAGATTGGTCTTCCAGTGATAAGGGTCAGAATTTGGGATTCCTAATTGAAAGAGGCTCCTCGTTATCCACTATCGAACTATTTATAATGTGGCTAGCCGTAGAGAGGTGTTCATTGCAGACATGCGGGATGGGATGAGAAAATATTAGAATCTGATGCTTTTAGGATGAATCTCTCCAACAGGGAAATTGAGCCTTTAACTAGCTAAGTTGACTGCTATGAATCTGATGCTTAATTTTTTTTTTTGAGTTCAACAACATTGGGGGATTCGAACCTTTGACCTTTTGGTGGAAGGTACATGTCAATTACCGTTGAGCTATGCTCCCTTTGGCAAATATGATGCTTAATGAAAAGGTTCACTGTTAATAATCCGCTTAACAGTGGATTATCCTCTTAAAGCCCTATAACAGTCAGCTTTGAGAAATAGTTAATTCATTTATATGGGTGCAAAGTAAATAAATGTTTGACCTAAAGAACTATCAACCAATTACTCTGCAACAACTCAACTTTCTGGCAATATTTTGGGGCTTTTTCACTCTACTTAATAGCATAAGAGAACATAAACCCTACCTTGAAAATATGATCAGCCACATATACTCCAATGTTGAGAAGAATAATCCAGAATATACCATTCACACGCTTCTCTTGTTTCCTACTCTGCAGCGATTTTCCCAGCTCCAACTGTGATATCAAATCTAACAAACATTTAAAAACAAATTTCTTCTTTACTTTCACCCAACCGCACGCATATTCGTCGAGAAATTCACAAAAGCCCCCCGTAAGTTGGCAAAAATTCCTTAACAAAATCCCAGCTAAACAGATAAATTGTTGCAAATAAAAAACAACCTGCATCGTTCATTTTGCACATCGCAATGGGTTTCGCAGCAACGGAACGAGCGGGAAGACGAAGAACATTGCTAAATTGGAGCGGATGAATCAATGGATAGGGGAATCTGAGCGAGCTTGAGCTTGAGCTTGAGCTGAAGCTGAAGCTGGAGAGACGAGAAATGGAAGTCGTAGGCATTTGCTTGCAGAGTCCACGAGGTTTCAAAATTCGGCCTCCATGAAGTTGCTGCAACTGCAACTGCATCGTTCAGTTCGGAATTAGAGAGCAGTGAATCCGATAAGCCAAATTGACAAATAAGAAGTAATAAGGGCTTCATCTAAAACAATAATTTTTTTTTTTTTTTGAAGAATTCATCAAAAACAATAACAATAATATATAAATAAATAATATAATTAATATAATAATAAGTTGAGTTAGAGCTGTGTGAATATGGACTTAAGAAATGTTAAATAAGTGTTCGAACGTTGTGTCTAATAGGTCTCTAAAATTTTATCTAACAGGACATTTTGTATTTAGTAGGTCTCAAACTTTCAATTTTGTGTTCATTCATTATATTCGACATTTTTTAAAATTCACTATATATGAAATTGGAAGTTTAGGGTCATAAAATTCAATTTTATATCGGTTATCGGTTAATATTTAAAAATCTCGAATATGATATAGATCTATTAAATACAAAATTTAAAGTTTAGAGACCTATTAGAAAATTTTTGAAATTCAGAGACCTGTTATAAACAAAATCAAAAGTTCATGTCCTATTGTACATTTTTTAAAGTTTAGGGACCAAATTGATATAACCTTAAAAGCTTAAGGACTAAACTTGTAATTTAACATACTAATAATAATTTCGCTAATTATAACAAGTTTAGTTTTGAATGTAATTTAATAAAATAAAAATTTCAAGATTAGAATTTGTCTCTAGCTTGAATATGATGGTTGAGAATTATATTTTCTATAAGAAAAATTGAAAAATAAAATTCTACCTCTAAAGTAATTTTGTACTAAAAACTTCAACCTAATAACTCTACCAATTTAAATCATAAAAACTGAATTAATTTAGACTATATTAAAATGTTGAGAGGACACAAAATTGAAATTTCAAAAATCAATCTGGTAACTCAACAATATTTTATTATCCACGTTAGACCATTTATAGAAGAAAAAGTTATATGGTAAAATATTAAAATGGTTTATTTTATTTATTTATTTTTTTATTTTTTGTAGTACAAGATTTCAAATTCTTTTTTTGGCTGAGTGAACTGTGAAGCACATGATTCCAAATCACTCATACATTGAACTCAAGAAAAAAAAAAAAAAAGAAAAACTCATATATTAGGATTTAAAAAAAAAAAAAAACTTATATATATATATATATATATATTGAGAACATTTATCTTTGGTTCCTTAATCGTTATGAATGAAAAATTCAAAATCTTGAAAGAGAAAATTATAGGTCATAAAAATACTGGTAGCTAAGGTGAACATAGTTCAACGGTAATTGACATATATACTCAACCATGAAGTCAGAGGTTTGAATCCCCCACCTTCAAATGTTGATGTACTAAAAAAAATGGTAAAATACTGGTAGAGATAGACCTTTTTGCTAATTATTTAATTTTATATACCTGATTTTTCAAACAATTATATACCTAAATTGACACTAAATTAAAGTATATCAGAAGAAAATAACCGTTTACTGGGACGTCACGCTTCTGAAATGACATGTCAAACGGGAGGAAAACGAATCCGACGTGTCGAAACATGAATGGACAAAAATGAGCAAAAGACGTGGCTTCATTTCCCGTAGATAGTACCCATAACCTGTCGTGCTGTACAATAAAATAATAATTTAATTATTTAATTTTATCGATAAATTAATTATTATTTTTTCACTGCACAGTCAAATTTTGCCTAAATACCACGTCCAATCACATACCACCGTTCGCATCATTCCCATTTCTAAACCAATAGGGAGACGCCACGTTGCCAAAAACGCTTGTCCGTCACCTTCCGATAAAATCCCAGTCGTCATTGGAGGTCAGACGATTTAAAGTAACAGTCTGGTGGATCGAAATCAATTTTAATTTTTAGTTTTACTCTTTCAATCCGCTTTTCATTTTTTTTTTCCATTCGTCGAGTTAAACCCTAAATCTGAAAATTTTGTGAAAAAATTTCCTTCTCTTTCTTCGGCGAGCTCTCCGATCTGCGTGGTCAAATCCACTCGAAGTCTTCGAGCCGCCGATGATTGGTACGGTTTTTTGTTCCTATCTCCAATTCAACGGTTTTCCTTTTTGTTCTTGTTGATTCCATTTCTGATTTTTTTGTTTGTTTGTTTTGGTTTATGGCTGTTTGATTACGCACATAGTTTAAATTGCGCCATTTTCAGAATGTTTTGATGTTTTGATGTTTGGTCTTGGGTTGGTGTAATTGATGTTTTCTTTTTAATTAATGTGTTTGTGTACGAGTTTGATTGCAGAGGGAGCAATTGCGAGACAATTATCTTAGTCTTCTGGATTGACATTTTTGGTGAAAGGTATTTAATTGAGAACTGCCCAACATGAAGAACGCCGAGCGCATTGCGAATTTTGCTTTAGCGGGTGGGTAACCTATTTCTCGTATTGATTTTTTTGTTGCAGTTAAATACGAATGATTTTGGTTGGGCGTGCGTTAATCTGGAGATCTTTCTTTCTTTTCTGTTTAGTTGTTCATAAATACGACTGAAATTCTATGAATGTTGAGCGTATGGGGAATTTTGCTTTTGCAAGATAATTCTTTTAGCTCTGGATGTCTGGGCATTGGTTACATTATCAATTGAATAAGCGTTCGTAATATCAATCGCTTTATCGGATAGTTTTAGATGGCCAATTTTCTTTATTCTCCCCATATGGGTCTTTTAGCCGCTGCCTTGAATCTCTGACAAGTATATCAGCCAGGCTTCTAACTTTGCTCCTCATCACAAGTTTTTTTTTTTTTTTCTCAATTTTCTGATTGCACGTATCTTTTTAAAACGATAATTTGGTTCAGGGGTTAAGATATTCAATTGAGTATTTTAGGTGGTAACGTGTCAGTTTATATGCTGGACGTAATTTTGGTAGTTATATGGTATGATCATAGATTATAATCTTGCTGATGACCATCTGTAGTTTCTTAGACTGTTTTGCAAGATCGTTATCACTGGAAGTTTGGGACTTAAGATCTAGATATACGTAGTTTGTATTAGAGAATATATGAATCGTGTTTATAAGCTATTTGTGGTTTTCTTACTTACCAGTTCGTATGATAGTTGGTGTCTGGAAATTGCATAAAATTAGAATATTCAAATGAGAACGTCCAGTATTCTGAAATCATCGTGTCATATTAAGACATCTATTCTCATTGAAAATAATTGATGTGGATCTGTGTTATTCTGGGGAGACTTGAGTAACTTACTGTGGAGGCTACACTAAGAATTATTTGAATATTCATTGATCGGACAAAATATCTTTAGTTCCAGTGTATGGTCAAGCCTAACCTCTTCAACTTTGCGGATGCAGGATTGACATTAGCTCCACTTGTTATGAAGGTTGATCCTAACTTGAACGTTGTTCTGACTGCTTGTCTTACTGTTTATGTGGGTTGTTATCGGTCTGTGAAACCCACTCCACCTTCAGTAAGTGCGATGAGGAAATTACTCCCAGTTGTTTATTGCTTCCATTTTCTTCATTCCTTGCATGATTACAATTCCATTTGCTTAAATGTCTTATTATCAAACATGCAGGAGACAATGTCCAGTGAACACGCCATGCGTTTTCCCTTTGTCGGGAGTGCAATGCTTTTATCTCTTTTCTTGCTTTTCAAGTTTCTGTCAAAGGACTTGGTTAATGCAGTCTTGACGTGCTACTTTTTTGTGCTTGGGATCCTTGCTCTTTCGTACGTATTCAATTGTGTTTGGACATAAGCATTACTTATTATAGCTGATATAATTAAGTGTGCTGCTCTTGATTCAAAATTTTGTCAATGATTATCCTCTTTCCACTCTGTCTAGAGCGACTCTGTTACCTGCTATCAAGCGATATCTGCCAGACCATTGGAATCAAGATGCCATTGTATGGCGTTTTCCATATTTCCGTGGTATGTAGTTTTGTTTTAGCTTGATGTATTTTCCTGGAAAAAGAGCTAACTTCCAAGTGTTTTTTTAATTAATGAGTAGATGACCGTGTTGCTCTCTGCACAATATTTTCCCTTTTCCTTTTCTTCCTTCCTTCCTTCCTTTCTTTTTTTTTTTAACCTGACTGTTGCAATGCTGTTTTCTTTCGGTTCTATGTATCTGTCATAGCTATTTCTTACTTCCAACTGCCTTTTCTCCTATGAGGACATCTAGAATCTTTTGTCCATCTTGTTTTTTATTTTAGATTATGATGCAAAGCTATCCTTGAAGTCTGGATCACCATTTCTTCCTTTAAATTTTCAAAGTTTAATCTATTTCGGAATGAACCTTGGTCAGTAGGTGGTTTAGAGCTCTTTGTTGGCTTTGAAGAACTTAATTTGCCACTTTTCCTATTAAGAAAATTGAAATTTAATGGTTGCTATTATAGTTTCCCATATTAATATATCTGTTTGCCAGGGTTGTATAAAGAATCCGCCTTTTTGGAAGTTCATAGTTTAAACACCAAATTCTTTTGAAGTATGGACAATGGTTTTTGTTGTTTTGAGACCCATATGGCTTTTCCAATCTTGTACGGTTATAACTTTGTTTTTGTTTTGGATTTTTCTGTTTCTCTCTAGTTTTTAGTGATTTTATCTGGTTGACCTTATCTCCTTTTATCATGCAGAATGATATTTTTACTTTCATTTCTTACACAGCTTTGGAGATCGAGTTCACCAGGTCTCAGGTTGTTGCAGCAATTCCTGGAACCTTTTTTTGTGCATGGTATGCTCTGAAAAAACACTGGCTGGCTAACAATATCTTGGGCCTTGCCTTTTGTATCCAGGTACAGTAGCAACCTTTAAAATAAACTATACTGTAGCCATTGGTTTGAGCAATCCTTTCTTCTTTAATTCCTTAAACTATGTGCTTGGGAGGCCAGCCATGGGCTCGCTGGCAAAATTTTTGTTGGGTTTAATTCAAGAATTAAATCATCAATTTAATTATCGCTAAAATTATCCAGTCAGATCTTTGTGTAGATTTTCATACATCAGAGAACGTATTTAATTGACATTCAATTATAAAGCACATATACATATGGGTTGAGCACACAATGAAGTAATTATTTCTCCGTTTTCCATTTGCAGGGAATTGAAATGCTTTCTCTTGGTTCTTTTAAGACTGGTGCCATTCTTTTGGTAAGAATTGGAATACAAGAATTTGATAGTGAAAGTTACTGATAATTCAAAATCAACTGGTTACTGTTGTACGGAATACTTAAGGTGTTTTATGAAACATGCTCTACTGGATGATCATCCTGTTCTTGACGTAGCATGCTTTGGAATTGGATTGTGCAATATAATTATTCTATGTCAAATGTGTTCTGAAATACAGTGTAACATTAGATCTTTACTTTAGATGCAATGCCAACTTGATGTATTCTTTGTTTTGAGTTCAACGACCATGATGTGCAATTGTGCATTAGTGCTGGATCTTTTATTGTGAGGCAATCCAGTTTTCAATTATTAGTATAGTGACTGAGCTTTGAGAAAATTAACAGTACACACATTTCACTCCACCAAATTTGTCTATGAGTTTCATGTTATTCCTCTGATATGCTTTGGTCTGTGTATTCTAAAACCCCTCGGAAATTGTCGGATGTTGTGATAAATAAATGCTATGTTGGTGGTACTATTATTTAATTGTCCACTTATTTGCACACATTCTGATCAAGCATAGATTACATTCTTGAAATCCATGTATTCTTATTTCAATAATGAAAAATGCTTTATAAAAGTTGCTATTTTTTTTTCTCTTATTAATTTTTCCTTTTTTCTAATTTCCCTGTAGGCTGGTCTGTTTGTATACGATATCTTCTGGGTCTTCTTTACTCCAGTGATGGTTAGTGTTGCAAAATCGTTTGACGCACCTATAAAGGTCTGTACTCTTTCTTAACTTGAAAACTTGCCGTTCCCTCCATGACACTTGTTGATTCGTTCACAGTGAAATGTGAGTTGGGCTAAGCCGAGTCTCTGATTGTGGTTTTCTAAATTTACCTGCAGCTTCTATTCCCCACTGCAGATGCTGCTCGACCATTTTCCATGCTTGGACTTGGTGACATTGTCATTCCCGGTGAGTTTGAATGTCAATCTACACGTGTAGGATTTGTGGTAGGACATATTTCTGGTGTGGTGTGTTTATCTGCTATGAATGTTTTCATTTTATTTCTGTATCGCTATACTTATCCTACTTCTGTCATCTAATCTTGATCCTAGGTGAGGTGTGGGCTGGAAAACTAAATATAACGTCAGTGTAGTGGGACTAATGGTGGTGTACATAATTGAATCCCTCCCTTCTCCTAGCTAACTGTTCTATTTTGGACCTACAATTTTTTCCATATCACCTGCCAACTATGCTTTTCGTCTTTGCACTACACTAATACGATTTAGGATCTACATGCTGTTCATGTCGCTTTCCAACTGTTCTCTAATGTGCTCACCAAGGCACAAAATAGACGCACTAGATTATTATCATAGGGAGAGAGAGACGATGTTGAAATTTACCCTTGCAATTGTGGTCAAGAAACATAGAAAAATGTACTCTTGATAGTTGGAAAAATGAAACCACTTGGTTAGTTTATGAAAGAAAATGATGACTTGTGCTGCAATGATTTTTGTTTGGATGTATATTATTCTTGTTTGTGAACTATGATATTATTTAGATCTAGGAAGACATGATTTTCAGTTTTAAATTTCCATTTCCATTTTTCTAAAATTGTGCTAGAATGTTTAGATTTATCTTTAGATGTTGTGTCGAGTCTCAGCTACAATATTTTGGTGGCTTAGTTTTTCTGAAAAGTGGGAGGATAAGGTGTCCATGATACATATCTTGCTGGTGGTATGATGGTGATGGCTTCTTGGAGATCCTCGATGGATGATCTTATCTTGGCTATAATCTCTGTGTCCTTGTTTCCAGCTTTGATCATGTCTTCCATGGATAATGTTGTATGTGTTTAGTATGCAGTTTTTGGTTAAGTAGATATAAATAAATGTTACCTTGTGAGAGTATTGAGTACATTGTCTGAAAATGAACCTTGAAGCTGCTTGATGATTAGCATAACTTGATTCTCCGTTTTTCTTTTCTTGTAAGTTGTACACATAGTTTTCACATAATCATAAGCAGGTTGGTGTTTTTCGCTTATTTATAGATCTAACGTGTCTTTATTCTGTTAGCATTTTTACTTTGCAATCCTGGAAAAAATTTGTTTCCTGAAGGAAGTATTGATATCGTTTTTCTTCCTCTAGGCATCTTTGTTGCACTGGCTCTCCGATTTGATGCATCCAGAGGAAAAGACGGTCAATATTTTAAGAGTGCTTTTGTAGGATACACAGTTGGTTTGGTCCTGACAATAATAGTCATGAATTGGTTTCAAGCTGCTCAGGTGACTGTTTCATTCTCATTGCACTCATTCTGGTTAATTACACCTTTGATTAAAATGATATTCTCGATATTGCCATTGTTTTTATAAAAATCAGTATGTATTTTAGTGGTTGGCTCAACTATGTGTCAAGGAGTTGACGACTTTATTTCTTGTTTCTAACTCTTTAGTGATGAAAATATGTGGCCTGATCTCTGTCTGCTTTCTAATTTTCAGCCTGCTCTTCTGTACATTGTCCCTGCTGTTATTGGATTTTTGGCTGCTCATGTCATATGGAATGGGGACGTGAAACCGGTTTGTCCCACACTTTGTGCCCTTTTTTGTGATTGCTCTCCAATTTCATCTTTGATGGCCGTTTCACTTTCATTCATCATATATTTTTGGTTGATTGAAATTGGGTTTGTGCAGTTGTTAGAGTTCGACGAGTCGAAGACTGGTATTTCATCTGAAGATGGCGGTGAAGATGTTAAAGGAAGCAAGAAGGAGTAAATTTGGAGAAAGGTGGATGGGCGGGAGGCATAATTTTCCATGTGATGCGATGAGCGAGCAATATGGCTAGTTGTCTGAGATCATCATCATCCCCATCCTGTAAGCTAAAGCTTTTAACATTGGGCTAAAATTTATGTGCAAAACTTTGCCTACAGTTGTATTTAAACAAAACAGATTTTGAAATGAGGTAGCAAGTCCTGTCCTGTCCTGTCCTGTTTTTAGCTCTCTTAGTTTTCAACCTCATCAGAAGAAAGCTTTTATTGCAACTGTGCCCCATTTGGTTGGGGTTTCTATAGCAAATTTTAAAATTTTATAAAGGCCCCCATGTCTTTCCCTTTCCCTGTTAAACTACTTTTTGACCTAACCTTTGACAAAGAAAATCATCAATACTTTAACTAGTTAATCGAACGAAGGTTGGTAGCAATTTGAAGAAGTTTGTTAGCTGAATTGAAATGCATAGTTATCCAGATTCTTGATGAGTTTATTATTTGAAAGTTTTTTTAGTACAAGTTTTGCATGTTTATTAGTTATATTTATTACTCAGTTTTATTTTGATTAATGATTAATTTAGGTCATGTTTGATAACTATTTGATTATTTATTTATTTATTATTTATTTTTTAATTTTAATTATGCTTGTTTTCTCCCAATTTTCTTACGATGGTTTTGAAAATGATTTTTTTTAGTTTTAAAAAATTGGCTTGGTTTTTGAAAACATGGAAAGATGGTAGATAAAGAAAACAAAGAAAATTGAAGAAGCGTTTATAAGCTTAATTTTCAAAAATAAAAAACCAAATGATTATCAAACGAAGCCTTAGTAATTGATCATCCAAGATCCATATTTAATAAAATATAGACATCACGTTCCTATTCAATTTTGTCTCTCCAGTGTGAGAGGGTTTTCTCAGGAAAAGACAAATGTGATGCTTGCAGTATAGAGTATTGTATACCAACATTGTTTAAATACGATATAAACTTCTTTTTCAAAAAAAAAAAAAAACGATATAAACTCCTTGTTCAGAATCCATATTACAAATATGAGATTTGAGATTTAAGCCTACAACATGCAAAAACACATTTTTGTTTAATGTCTAAATAGGTAGTTCAACCTTATTTCTTAAAGTGCAGGGACTAAATAATATATCCTAAAAAATTAGGGACTAAATTGAATCAATGGATATAAACCTTTCTAAAATTTATGCACTATTAAGTTTAAAAAAAAAAAAAAAAAACGGTTATGCATTGTTTTGCCTTAAGAAACAAATTCTATTGCGGGCCGTTTTCAAAAGTGTAGAGGATACTCTTTGGGTTCAACTTGTTAGAATTTTTTTTCTCAAAAAAAAAAAAAAAAAGTTAGAATATTTCTTTGTTCCCTTGGGCTTTGAATTGAGAGAAACATCTTTATTTTCAACTTTTAATGGCTTTTGTATAAGTCCCTTTGAACTTTAGATTGAGAGAACCTATTACAAACATGCCAAAAAATCTCTCTTTTCATCGATTTTTTTAGTTGGTTTTTATTCTTGCGATTTTTTTTTTAAATATATATATATATATAGATTAGTTTCTAAACTTTGAAAACTTATCTATTTTCATCGTTAAAACTTTTTAAATATTCATCTTGGTTTTTAAATTTTCGGATTTATTCATTTTGATCTATATACTTTTAGAATGTTTGTTTTAGTACCTGAACTTTGAAAGTGGTCATTTTGGTTTTTATCTTTATTAATTTTTGTTCCTAACAAATTGATAACATAACTCTTAAGATATCCATCGAGCTACATGGTTGTTGTAAAAAAAAAAAAACTAAATAGTTTGGAGACAAGTATTGGTAGGTAGATATCATGTGGTGTGATACAATAATACGGCATGGTCTACAATTGTTTTTTTTTTTTTTTTAAAGTTCAAGGACTAGACTACAATTGTTATTTTCTTGAAAATTTAAAAACGAAAGGGAAACAAACCTAAAAATTTAAGGGTCAAAATGGACTTGTTGAAAATTTAGATACCAAAATAGAATAAAACTAAAAGTTTAGTAACCAAAATATAGGAACTGAACCAAGTTTTTTCTCTCTCATTTCTCAAAGTTATAGTAAAAACAAGTGGTCCTTCTCTCTTCCTTTTCATATATTTCATTTTATCATTTTTTTTTTGTTTCTTATAAAAAAAAGATAACAAATAAATTAAATAATAGCCGACACAAGCTTTCTATATACACATGTTAAAATCATTTAAAATTGAGTTGTTTGAATAATTCTCCCTGTCTTTTTTTCTTTTTTCTTAACAAATCCAACTACTTCTAAAAGCAAAGCAAAAACAATGATGATAATAATAAATAAATCAGTAAATAAAATCCAACTACTTCCTTTTGGACCTATCCATATAGAATCTTTAATTGTTTATTTATTCCTTTAAATATCCGATCTTCCCTATAGTGGATTTATAAAGTTCACAAGAATCTACAACTTTTTTTTTTTTTTTTTTCCTGTTCATAGCCATATATATTTATTTGTTTATTTATTTATTATTATTATTAGTTCAACAACATTTGGAGTGGGGTTTCGGGCCTCTAATTTATTGGTAGAGAGTACATGTCTATTTTGATTGACAATATTTAAATCGAATAAATACCATGTTTAAAATATCATTTTATAAAATAGATCTGCCCACTTTGACTAGCAATATTTAAATGGATAAAGACCATCTTTAAAATATCATTTAATAAAATAGAATCGATTATTTCATAATTTTTTAAACCACAACTTTAAGAGGAAAGATTCCATGTTTTCATTCCTACGTTAATTCCATCGACTTCTATACGACTATATATTTTTTTTTTCTTAACAAGATACGACTACTTCTTCTAGGACTATTTATTCGTAGAACAATAATTTAAAAGTTCGAGTAATATAATTTGGTTCCAATCTAATCTAGTCTTCCCCAAATAATAATAATAAATAGTAATAAAAAATTTAAAAGGAGAAAATAAAAAAAAATATATTTTAGACCTCGTTGATAACAATTTGGTTTTTTGTTTGTGAAAATTAGGCTTGTTTTATACTTGTTTTCTCTTAATTTCCTTAGGATGATTTTCATCTTTGTGGATGACACATTTGAATTCTTAACTAAATTTTAAAAACAAAAACAAGTTTTTGAAAACTATTTTTTTTTTTTTGTTTTCAAAATTTAACTTGGTTTTCAAAAACATGGAAAGAAGATAGATAGCAAAATAAAGAATCTTATAGGTAGGAGCAATAATTATAATCTTAATTTTTTAAAATTAAAAACAAAAAACAAAATGGTTATTTAAAAATAAAATAAAAGGTTATGCCTTAATTTTTGAGTTTTCTTTGGTGGCTTGACAAAGCCAAAAAGTAATTGCGAGGGTCCCACTTTCTCTTATTGGTTGGCAGTCCACTAGACAATTAATAAATTTATGAATTAGAGACCTCGTAGTGTGAGACCTCGTGGTCATTAGTACAAGAGTTATGTCAGTTGCGCTGAGCTCATGTTGGCGTGAGGTGTCCTACTTATTTTAAAATTTTAGACACATTTTTCATATTAAAATATTTTACTTTTTTTTTTAATCTTTATTTTATTATTATTATTATTATTTGGCGGATGGAAGTCGGTGCATGTTTGGAAGTGATTTTGAAATGGTTAAGATCACTTCTGTCACATTCAAAATCACTCCGAAACATGTCTTTAATAATTCAAACTCAATTTTGATGATGTGAAAATCACGTTTAAAAGTATAAAATCGAACCTGAAATTGATTTTGAATAATTAAAGCTACGTTTCGAGGTGATTTCAAATATGTCAAAAGTGATTTTAGTCATTTCAAAATCACTCTCAAGCATACACTAAAATGGGAGAGGATTTCACGCAACTAAAAATGTCTCATTTTTATACTAATCGAGTACCGCTTAGTGAATAAGACACCAATTATAATGTCCCTTTATACGCAATTAACGTGTACTGCATATGTGCATCAATGCGTAGCGTTTGATGTATTCATACAACTAGCCATATTGCTCTTTCTCAGTTCTAAAATAAAAGATTTTTTCTCTTTCTCATAATGTAATGCAAGTTGTTTTAAATAAGTTAATTTGTATTGTTTTGAGATTTTTAGGAAAGTTGTAGAATTAAATATTTTTGGGCAAAAATCAATTTTGACCCCTAAACTTTACCCATTGTATCAATTTTAACTCTGAACTTTCAATTTCAGCAAATTGAACCCTAAACTTACATAAGTGTTGCAATGTACACCCTCCGTTAAGTTTCCGTTAGAATTTCCGTTAAGGCACATGAGAGGGAAAAATCTACAAAGAAGGGAAATAAAACCAAAACCAAAAAATTGATTCAGCATGCTTTCACCTCATCCGAAGATACTGACGGGAAATGCAGCATAAACAGAACCATTTTTTTTCAATAATTTTTTTTTCTTAAGACAGCACATGCAACCATGTAATGGAAGGAGAAATAATTTCCTATCATTCCATTAATATGTTCCTGACTAACTAATAAAAAGCAACAAAACCCACAAACACAATGGGGAAAAAATGAGAGGAAAATCATGTATAACTTCTCACCAACAACAAAATCTTAACAAAAATGAAATACTAGATGAAACCCCCAAAAAATGAGAGGAAAAATCCCCAAATTTTCGTATTCTTTGATATTCTTCTTCTTAACAGTAAAAGAAAACTTGGTTCTCACCTTTTGCACAAACGAGACTTTCCTCCCACACTGATTGAACAACTTTTCGCCTCCTCCTTAATCGATTGAATTTCTTCTCTTTGTCCCTCTTCTTAGACTGATTGAAGAAAACTCATTGTGCCTCTTCAAGTCCCTTCCAAAGAAAAAGCTTCTCCAACAAGTTTTCTTTCATGCAAACTCAATCCACACGTGTAAATGAAAAAAAAATGAAGAATAAAAAAAGAAAAGAAATGGACAAGCACGTGATTCTAACGGTGGTTGGAAGAGAGGATAACAGAAGGTTAAAATTGCAACACTCATATAAGTTTGGGGTCTAATTTGCTGAAATTGAAAGTTCAAGGTTAAAATTGATACAATGGGTAAAGTTTAGGGGTCAAAACTGATTTTTGCCCAATATTTTTTTTTGAAAAAATTGTAGAATTAAATATTAATTTCAAACTTTAACTTGAGATATTTGAATAAGAAGCAATTATATAGTTTTTTGAGCTATATATATTATACAGTTTAATTGGAAAAATAAAGTATTGAAAAAAAATTAACTTTAATTTAGATTTAATTGAAAGTAAATTGAGCTATATATATATTATACAATTTAAATGGACTTTATTTTATAACTAAATAAAACATATAAATATAGTTAATTCCATGGAGTTGTTTTATTAATGAATAAATACACTAATTTATTTTAATTATAAACGTAAAAGAATGATAAATAAAGGAAGCTGATGAAAGAAAATATACATAAAAAAAAAAAAAGACGAATGACAAAAATGTTAGCGAGATTCTTTCAACATGGGAATCTTAAGAACCTATGTATTAACATCTTAAGATGTCCATACGTCTCAATATTTCTAGATATATTCTACATTAATGAAAAATAAATGGGACAATCTAATAAAGGAATTCAACATCATGTCTAAGATATCCAAATGTTTATTTTAAGTGGGAAGAATAATTTTGGTCCTACAATATTATAAAGTTTTGTTTTTCTCCTTCTTTTTCATAAACTCGACAATATTATTAATTTAAGTTTCACGTGTTACATATATCATTATGTCCAATTGAGTCTTCATTTAAATGATGTTAGACAAATTAAATCAAATAACAGCGAGACTATTTTTTCAAACACAATACTGCAATGATGACATATTAACTTAAATAATAATGAGAATATATCTTTCACACACAATATTATAATATCGAGACAAACGTCTAAAAAGATACCTAGGCCATCTTTGCCTTTAGGAAAGTTCTTATATATTAATTATTTGGGCGAACCATTTTTCGAAAGTGTAAGAGATTACTTTTTTTATAACAGAAAAAAAAAAAATTGGCTTCAATTTGTAAAAAAAAACTCTATAGTCCCTTTTTTTTGTTAGTTCAATAGCATATAGGGTGGATGAGTCGAAATTCTAACTTTTTAATAAGAACATATGTGTTAAACAAGTTACGTTCACGTTGACTTTTATAGTTGATTTGACTTTTGATTGACAGAACGTTTAGACACATATACTAATAAATCCCTATGACGTAAAAACATAACTTCAAGAGGAAAGATTCTATGTTTGCATTAATTCCATCCATGCCCAAATGCCTCAACCACTTTTTTAGAATTATTTATACATGAAAAAACAATTTAAAATTTTGGTTTCTATATTTTGGTTCCAAATCTAATCTAGACTTCTCCGAATAATAATAATAAATAGCAATTAAAAATTTAAAAAGAAAAAAAAAACACAGATTTTTCTTTTTATTTTTAATAAGAAAATAATTTTTTATTTGCGCAAAGGCAAACAGCAATTTCGAGGTTACCACCTTCTATTGTTGGGTTGGCGCAGCAGTATAATTAATTATGCATTTATGAATCAGAGATAGGGTGTCCTATCTATTTTGAAATTTTTAAATATATTTTCAATTTCAACGTGTTTACTTTTCTTTTTTTAAATCTTTATCTTTATCATTTTTTTTTTTTTTTTTTTTTTTTTTTTTAAAAAAAAAAAAACTGAATCGCAGCCTTATGGATTGTAAATGGTAGGAGGACAATGAATTGAATTATGAAATCTGGAGTTGTTTTGTCTTTGGAGTTAGGGTAGAAGTTAATAAGGTGCGTTTGGTTGATGAACTGAAAACATAAATTTGAAAACAAGGGATTCAACAGAAACAGAGTTGTATTTCATGTTTTCAGATGTGTTTGGTAGCAGATTCAGAAATTGGATCTCAATTTAAAATTTTTTTTCCAAATGTGTTTGATAATATATTTATAAACCACAAATTATTTGTAGTTATCAATTAAATATTAAGTTGAATATAAACTATTATTAATTAATTTATAAACATGTTTATGTTGTAAATTTTGTATAATTATTATTTAACAATGTCATATAATTTATAATACATTATATTATACAAATTTTAATTTCACAAAAATGAATTGAGTTTATAACATGAAATACTATATTTGTTAATTTTTTAATTTTTTTTTTTAATTTTAAATCTGCATTTAAAATTTTCAAATTCAAAATCTGGATACACTAAAAACATAAAAAAGTTATTTTCAAGATTTTCACTCTTTGGATCACAGAATCCGAAAACAATTTTAAAAAACACATCTGACAAACATATATTCACTAAATTCGATGCATTTGAAAACATAAAACATAATCCGGATTGTCTGTCAAACAGACCCTAAGTTTGTAGGACCTACAAATGTTGGAATAGGAGTTAATAAGTTTACGGAGCCCACAGTGGAGTGTTATAATTGGTTAATAAATTTGTAGGCCCCACAATTAAATGTTGTATGTCCTTGGGTCAAACAAGGAGTTGAGTGGAGTTGGGTTAAACAATGTTGTATGTCACAACTCATTGCCCCAAACACCCCCTAAGACATTTCTCGTGGTGAGAGTGAAGTGCATGTGTTTCATTGGCGCACCTTGGTAAGTTCTCTTTCTTTTTCGAGGGAAGTTTTGGTGTTTTTTTTTTTGCGATACTAATTTTTTTTTGAAAACATTTGTGATACTAGTTAGCATGACGTGTGATGCACATGTTCTCAAGATTAGAAATTATTAAAGTATAAAAAAATAAAAAGAAAATATAGTTTAGCAAGAAAAAAAAACAAAATTTTAAGTTAAAAGTAGGGGTGTCCATTTACTTTGCGGGGTCGGGGCCCTGCGAGGTTCGGAGCGGGGAATCTCCATTTTCACGAGGGAGTGAGGATGATATTATATATATATATATAGTTGTTGTAATGTTGAGATTTAAACTTTTCGAAATGATGGTTGAAGATTTTAACTCTATTATAGAATAGTACTATTTTTTTTCATTAGGACATTTTAGAATTTGTTTTGGTTAAATGAAAATTACTCACCTAAACATAATTTTTTCTAAAGAGAATTGCTATTTGATTGGTATTTTTTTTTTTTAAAAAAAGGGATAATTCTCCGCAGGGAATCCCCGCCCCAAAATTAAATGGAGAATTTCGCGGAGATGGAAAATGATTTAGGTGGCGGGGGTTCCCCGTTCCCGCCCTGTCCGATGAACATCGCTGGTTAAAAGTAAATTACAAAATGAAAATATAAGAGTGACCTCCAATTTTAATATTTAATTAATTAATTTTTTTTTAAAAAAAAAAAACCAAAATAATGAAGGAAGAGGAAGAGGAATATGACAATTAAAGAAAGTGGCTAATCTTTGTGAAAAGAAATCAAGTTTGGCCCACGATTATATCATCCTCTAAACCAACAATAAAATACCCTTTTCAAATTTAGTCAAAAAAAAAAAAAAAAAAAATACCCTTTTCAAAACTCACCAATAAAAAAAAAATGGCTCCAGATTTTTTTTTTTTAAATCTTATTAATTTCTTATTAAATTTATATTTTATAATTTATTAGATGCATATGAAACTACTATTTCCAATGATTTCTCAAACGAAAATATATCAAAATGCAAAAAATTGAAACATTTATTCCAATTTAATGTGAAGATTGCAATATTCATCCAAGTTTAAGGTAACAATTTGATTAAATTAAGAATTTAGGGTAAAAGTTCATACACTTTATTAGTTTGGAGAGATTTTCTCCCTTTTTAAATTAAAAAAAATGATCATAAAATATATTGAAATGTCGGGTCCGTTTGGAATATATTTTAATTTAAATGTTTTTCAAAATTGCATTTTTTAAAAAACATTTTGTATAAAAACTGTTTAGAATTTAAACAATCATATGTTTGGTTGCATTTCCTCATTGGTGTTTTTATACATAAGTTATTGTATACTTAAAGACTCTTTTTTAAAAAGTTGGTTTCAAATGTTTCTCTCAAAATGGTTTATTTATCAATCTCATTTTCTAATAAGTCATTTTTAGTGGTTGTCAAACACTATAATTTTTTTCAAAATGACTTTTTTTTCAAAATTAAACACTTGAAAAGTTAAACCAAATACACCCGTATTCTAGATTTTATGAATCGGTATACTTGTTTATTAACTTCAATATATATGTATGTTTATTTTGTAGATAATGTGAACACGATTCACATAAATGTAATCATTTTAATTTTAGACCCTTTTTTGTAATAAAAAAAAAAAAATCTGTCTATGGATGGATTGTTATATATTGTAGAGACGTTTATATTTTGTACTATTAAAAGACGAGATAACAATAGCTTTCTTTAATAATAGCTTAAAATTTCAAACTTCCTTTGATAAGGATTGTTTCAAATTGCAAACTTTCATAATACTGATATCTTAATAGGTCCAAAACTTTACTTCTTAACTTTCATATTTGTGTCTATTTGGTCTATGAACTTTAATAAATATTTAATATATCTCTAAACTTTAAAAAGTTTCTAATAAATTTTAGAACTTTCAATTTTGTATTTAATAGGTCTCCTGAACTTTAAAAATGTCTACTAGGTCCCTGACATATTAGAGATTTTTAAGAATTAACCAATCTATTAGATATAAAATTGAATTTTATGTCCAATAGAATCCTAAACTTACAAATTTGTATCTACTAGGCCCGTGAGTTTTAAAAAATGTTGAATAGGTCAATGATGTATTAGACAAAAAATAGATAAAACATTAAAAGTTAGACACTTTTTAAAGTTTAGAAACCAAATAGATAAAACATTAAAAGTTAGACACTTTTTAAAGTTTAGAAACCAAATAGATAAAACATTAAAAGTTAGACACTTTTTAAAGTTTAGAAACCAAATAGATAAAACATTAAAAGTTTAGGGACTAAACTTGTAATTTAACTGATATATATATAATAAAATTTTCGACCACATTCTTTTGCAACAAAAACGAAAGTGAAAATATCAACATGAGCATGATTCAACTGAATTTGTAATAATATAATAACAAAATAAAAATGAAAAAGAAAATAAAAAAATAAATAAAAAAAGAAAAAAAGAAAAAAAAGGACTACTTCCCAATGAATCGGCTTTCATTTTCTTTTTGTCATTATTGCTTCCATCAATAGTTGTCCTACCACTTTATTGTCTCTTTTCCTTTTTGCAATTTAAAAGTCATAGCAATTGTTGGTAGAGATCTCATAATTAATAGTCTGGCCAGATGCTCTTTCATACATACACAACAACTCGCGAATGACCAAGGCCTCCTCCGCTCTAGCCCTAAAGAAAAGAAGGCTGTCATCAGCAAAGAACAGATGAGAAATCGGTGGACTAGATCGGGCAATCCGAAGACCAGCAATAAGCGACCTCTGTTCAGCTCCACGAAGCAGACTGGATAAACCTTCAGCACATAACAGAAAAAGATAAGGAGATAACGGATCTCCCTGCCTAAGACCCCTGGAAGGAATCACATGCCCCACCTTTTCGCCATTCAGATTAAATGAAAAGGAAACAGAGCACACACACCGCATAATCAAGTCAACCCACAGCGAAGCAAACCCCATTCTAAGCATGACCTTCTGCAGGAAAGACCACTCCACCCGGTCATATGTCTTACTCATATCAAGCTTCAAGGCAGCCCAACCAGACTTTCCCTTTGTTCTTCTCTTCAAATCATGAATACACTCAAACCCCAGAATGACATTGTCGACCACACATCTACCAGGGATGAACGCACTCTGATTCTGTGAGATCACCCTGGACAAGATATGCTTCATACGATTAACCAAAGCCTTTGAGATCAACTTATAGCTCACATTACAGAGAGAGATAGGCCGAAAGTCAGACACCCTACGAGGGGCCTTAGTTTTCGGGATGAGAACAATCATAGTTTCATTAATGGCCTGAGGAGAGCAACCCTGATTTAAAACTGCCAAGCAACTCTGAACAACATCAGTCCCAACAACCGACCAGTAATTCTTGTAAAAACTACCAGACAAGCCATCCGGACCTGGAGCCTTAAGTGGGTGAGTTTGTTTCAAAGCAAGAAGGACATCGTCGTAAACGGGCGCAACAAAGCCTGATTCATGTCATCATCCACTAAGGGTGCAAGATCACGCAGAGCCCTCTCAAATTCCATCTCACTCGGTTCCGAAGAGGAAAAAAGCTGCTGAAAATACTCAGTAACTATCTGGAGAATCCGGCCTTTGTCCTGAGACCACACTCCCTGGATGTCATCTAGACCCACAACCCGATTCAACTTGCGACGGTAGGAGGCCTGACGATGAAACCATCTAGTATTACGATCCCCCTCCCGGAGCCACAACTCTCTAGACCGCTGCTTCCAATACAGCTCCTCCTCCTGAAGCACCTTCTCTAACTGAGCCTCAGCCCGACAAAGCAGTTCTCTAGAGCCCGATACTCTCAAGTCAGCAATAGCCGCCTGAACCTTCTGATTGGCCACATTAATACGCTTAGGAAAATTACTAGACTTTGATCGCCCTCAACTAGCCATAGAGCTCATACACTACTTAGTCCTGCTTGCCAGAGCCATAGGAGCCATACCACCAGGTTCGTTAGACCGGAGACCCCACGAACTACGAATCACCTGTGGTAAATCCGGATGCTTAAGCCAGGTCTCATCAAACCGAACAACACGTTGATCCCTATTCGACCCACACCACAGAATCGGATTAAGAACCAACTCAATCAATCGGTCTATGATCAGACTTGTTATAATCCAGATGATTAACCACAGAATTCGGATAGAGATCCTGCCACCCTACTGTGCTAAGACAACGATCTAGCTGTTCAAAGATCAACCCCTCCCCTGGCCACCTATTGCACCACGTAAATCGATCCCCAACAAAACCTAGATCCACCAAACCACACGAATCAATCTATTCTGAAAGGAAGCCAACTTAGAATCCGGTTTATCCCTGCCCCCTCCTTCTCATCATGACACAAAATCGCATTAAAATCCCCCCAATAAGCCAAGGGGTTTCAGAACTACCCCTTAACCTAGAAAGAAGAGACATGTCTGAGGCCGCATATCTACCGAGGGGAACCCATAGAAACCAGAAAGACGCCATCGACAGCCATCCCAATCAACCCATCCATCAATATGGTTTTTGGAGTAAGAGATGAGACTGAACGAGACTGAAGAATCCCAGAGAAGAGCCAACCCTCCACTTCGCCCATTACAATCCACACAAAAACAATGATCAAACCCCAACACACTCTTTGCAGAAGACATCCTACTCGAAAACACCTTTGTTTCAGAGAGAAAAAGCACCAGAGGTCGTTTAGCTTGCACCAACTTGGTCAAGCGCCAGAATGTGGATTCTCAACAGTATATCAGTCAGATTCTCTTTGTCGCACACAACCCGTGTCATCAACAGTATCTGGGCCTCCCTTCGTTTATGCCTCATAACCGCTCAGGGACTTTGAAGTTTGTCAAAGATAGGGTCTGGCGTCAGATTCAGGGATGGAAGGGCAAATTTTTTTCCACGGCGGGTAAGGAAGTGCTTCTTAAATCTATTGTTCAAGCTATTCCTTGCTATACTATGAACTGTTTTCGCCTCCCAAAGTGCTTGATTAGAGAAATCCACCGGTCTATGGCCAAGTTTTGGTGGGGCGGTTCTAAGGATGCAAAGCGAATTCATTGGATGAGTTGGGAGTCATTGTGCATGCCTAAGTGTATGGGAGGTCTGGGCTTTCGGAATATGGAGTTATTTAACCAATCTCTCTTGGCTAAGCAGTGTTGGCGTGTTCTTAAGGATCCTTCTTCATTGTTAGGCTTGGTGTTGAAATGGCGTTATTTTCCGCATTCTGATTTCTTTGAGGCAGGGCTAGGTGTCCGACCGTCTTTTGTATGGCGTAGTCTACTTTGGGGTCGTGATCTTCTAGCTCGAGGTTGTCGTTGGCGGATTGGGAATGGACTCTCCATCACTATTTATGGCTCCAACTGGTTGCCGAATGAGTTTTCTCTCCAAATTCAATCGGCTCCTACCTTTCCATTGTCTAGTCGGGTAAGTGATCTTTTCTCGGCCTCGGGGCATTGGGATGAGGTTAAGATTAGGAGTCATTTTATTGCACCTGAGTGTGAGCCTATTTTGAAAATTCCATTATTCTCTGGTTTGGTTGATGATATGCTTATTTGGCATTTTGAGAAGAATGGGATTTTTTCTGTCAAGAGTGGATATCGCCTCGCTCATACTTTGGCTGTTCAGTATCGGCCCTCGCCGTTGAATGTTGACAGTATGCGTGCATGGTGGATTGGCATGTGGAAATTGCATATTCCTAGCAAACATAAGTTCTTTCTTTGGCGTTTGTTTCATGATCGTTTGCCTACGAAGGTAAATCTTATTCAGCGGGGTATTGATATTCTGCCTTTATGTGTGTTATGTAATTCTGCTGTTGAGGATTGCTTTCATTTGTTTTGGGATTGTTCTGTGGTGAGAAATATGTGGTCGGGCTCAAAATTTGATTCCTTTTATCGGTCATGTTCTCGGAGCAGTATCACTGATCTAATTTGGGCAGCTAAGGAAAATTTTGTTTTGCTGGATTTTGAATTTATGGTTGTCTTTTGGTGGGCTGTTTGGAACTTGAGGAACACTTTGAGTTGGGGTGGTTCATCTGATGATAGGGATCTGTGGTTGTGGGCTTCTGAGTATCTTGCTATATTTCAAGGGGCTGCAAAGAGTCGAGTAGTGAGTCTTGGGTTGCAATCTTCTTTGGACTTGCAGGTTGATCGATGTAGATGGCAGCCGCCTCCTGGTGGTGTTTTTAAGCTGAACGTTGATGCATCGATCCGGTCTGAATCAGGGTTCGTCACCGGTGGGTGTGTCCTGCGGGATTCCTCTGGGGCGGTCCTTTTATCGGCATGCTCAGTATTGCCCTGATGTTGGAGTGTTGATTTGGCAGAGGGGTGGGCTTTGTACAAAGGAATTTCCCTTGCGTTCCAAATGGGATTCTCTTCGGGATCTTTCATGGTGGAAACTAATTCCTTGCGGCTGGTGAAGATTCTTCATGGTGAGGTGCATGATGTTTCGGAAGTGGGACTGTTGATGGATGATATTCTTAGGCTTCTCCATCCTTGTGATAGGGATAAGGTTCTGTTTATTCCACGCCAGGGAAACAAAGTGGCGCATGTTTTAGCTAGCTTGGCATTTTCGTACTTGGATTGTGTTTGGATTGAAGAATGGCCTCATGAGATTTCTAATGTGTTGATGTGGGATGCTACTCTATCCCAATGATTTTTCCCCTGAAGTGATGCGAGAAATGTGGACATGGCAGAAGGATACGAGTTGGGGGACAAAACTAAGCAGTCTTCGGCTTCTACACCAACTGACGAATATGCAATCAGGGGAGGTTTTCTGTTCCTTTTTCCTTTGATATTTATGTATGCATGTTTTAGATTACATTGAGGAGATTGCATGATTATGTTGGGGTTGGTTGTTTTTGCATGCTAGTGGATCCTAGGCTGAAGCTGGTTGCAACTGAGCGCCAGATCACACTATGATTTCATGTTTTATTTGCTTGCTTCTATTAGGTTTGGTTTGAGGTCATGCATCTGAGCAGTGGACCTATTTTGCTTTTGGAAACACTGAGAATTGTTTAAGTTCTAATAGCTGAGTTCTAGGTGTTTGGGATTTTAGTCATGATAATGCCGTCTAGTACTCTTATACTCTTTCTTTGGTTTATGGGTGAAGTTTTGCCTGCTAGCATAAATTTGAGAACTGTTTCAAAGCTTTCCTGAATTTCTTGCACATCTGAACACAAGGCCTATCCTTTAGGTAGACTTGAAGGACTAGATCTGCTATAGGGGGTCCATAAGCCTGTTGTCACTCCGATAGGGGTAAGGTTCAGCTAGGGAGTTTCTGATTTTCTGCAAGTTAGTATGTGTTTTGTCCTTTGGGAAGTTGAGAGTTTTGCAAAAAGAAACAAAAAGAAGAAAAAAAAAAAAAAAGAAAAGTCCAAAAAATCCAAAAAATCCAAAAATCAAAAGACAAAAAGGAAAATGGTGATGGAAAAAGGAAATGGTGGAAGGGAAAGGAAAAGTCTGAGTGGTATCCTTTTCTGGCTCCTTGGCAGTATGATAACATTCTAATTTTGCTCCAATCGGTCTTCCAAGCGAAGCTTTAGTTTCCAGTGTAGGGGAAAGATAGGTGGAGGATCCCATAAATCGATATCTGGTCCATTAGAGGCTTCTCTAGGAAGGCTTAGCACACACATACGCGAGTTTCTTTGGAAAGTTTTGACTTGTTTCATATTCTGCTAGTTGTGATAACTTCTCTTAAGCTAAAGGCTGAGTCGATGTAGTGCAGGATAGTGAGTATGATAAATTCCCCTGATTCTCTGCTATTGGTGTCTCATTCAGTGGATCTGAATTACATGTGTTTTGATGGGTTTAGTTTAGGGGTGATGGGATTTCGCATCTCCCACTAAACTGCTTACCTTATTCATGTCCTATAATGCTCTATTTGGGTGATATTTTGATGCAGGTGGCAAGCCTAAGGCTTCAAGCCTTCATGGATCAACTCAGCAATTATATAGGAGGCAAGATGATGGAGGCTTGGATGGCTAGCTGAATCCATAGAATTTCCACTGACTGGCTGCTTAGCAATCTCTACATACTCTTCTGAGAGGGGAGGGTGCTTTATCAGGCTGGTGGGTTTGGCTTGGTGGGAGGGCGCTTCTCAGTGTGTGGAGTTTTTGATTCCCTGTTGACTGTCTTCTGTAATGTTTTGCTTTCGAGCGTTTTGCCTATTTGCAATGAACGGTTGATGTTTTCAAAAAAAAAAAAATTGTAGGTAGAGATCTTTCCCCATACACCATTAAAATGTTGACAACTAAGAGAAAGAAAAAAAAGTTTTCTCATTTTCTACCATTATCTTTTTTAGTTATCCAGATTTTAATGGAGTATGTAGGGAGATTCTTACATATCGGTAGCCAAGTATTTTTTATACTTTTATGAGGCCATTGCCATGCAACCTAAAGTTTTTTTTTTTTTTTTTTGAATAAAGTCATCTAACCTAAAGTTAATGGTTGGAATCCGCAGTCTTAAATATTTTTGAACTCATAAAATGAAAAGAATATATATGTAGTAAAAAAAAAGAAAGAAAGAAAGAAAGAATATATATACACACACTCTTCACTCATGGAAGTACGGTTTAAAAGAAAAATAAAATATCTTAAATCACTAAATTTTCACACAAAATTAAACCAAATTAAAACATAAGATTGGAAATGAAATAATTCTAAACTTTAGAGACCAAATTAGACACCGACCCTAAGTTAGAAGGACCAAAAATATATTCTACTAAAAAATTTAAGATACAATTATATGAAATTGTAAAATTAGGCATAAAATTTGATCTCCTTTACTTTTCTTTTAGTTTAGCGATACATGAAGATAAAAGATTTTCAAATCTCCCAAATGTAATGCATGTGTCTTAACTCACAAAAAATTTGAGTACTAAAGAATATACATACTTCTTCCATTTATTATTTGTCAGCAATTTTTTTTAAAACGATGTAGAGTCCACGAATAGTAAAGATATATTTACAAAGATAAAATCAAAATGTGAACAAAAGAGTATGATACTACGGTGATACTATATACTCGAGCTGGCTTGATACACATTACCAAAGTTAAAAGCAAAAATACTTATTTTCCCTTTTTTTTTTCTCTGACGATTCCCCTTATATATATATATGTGGTTTAAATCTCATTTTAGTCCCTGAACTTTTAAGTTTGTTCTATTTAAGTCCTTAAACTTTCAAAACGTTCATTTTGGTCCTTGAACTTTCACATTTGTTCTATTCTAGTCCCTGAACTTTCAAAATGTCTATTTTAGTCCTTATACTTTTAAAAAATAATCATTATGGTCCTTGTTATGTTACTTTTATACTTCAAATTTGCTTTTCCTAATGTTTGTCTCTAATTTATTTGACTTGAAATCATGCTCATATTAACAATCTAATACACATACTCGAAGCTATGTCATTAATTTGTTAAAATTGAAATAAAAATAAGGATTAAAATAATCATTTTTTGAAAGTTTAGGGACTAAAATATACATTTTAAAAGCTTAGGGACCAATATGAAACAAACTTGAAAGTTCAGGGACTAAACTGAACATTTTGAAAGTTGAAGGACCAAAATAGAATAATCTTTAAAGTTTAGGGACCAAAATAGAATTTAAACCTATATATGTATATATATATATATATTTTTTTTTTGAAGAGAAAGACGTATATTCTACAGGCTGTCTCGTATGAAAAATTTAATCCACTGCCTTTTTCTTCAACCACTGACGTACACGGATGGACCAGATTTTGGTCATGGCTGATCGCTATATTTATTTTCGTTCCGATTTGAGTTTGATCTTATCAAATTGAAACAAAACTAATGTTCTATGTTGATTTGATTTTGAACCGCTCGTATCATACAGTATTTTTCTGTTGGATCAACAAGACAACAAGTGGAGCGTTTGCCAAACTCAAATGGATAGAGAATTAACATTTGAGCATTGATTGGTTCTGTAGCCATGTGGTTGAGGAAGAATACAAACGATTGAACCACCCATTACCTTCCGTAAACTTCATTGTCATTGATTTGGGCATTCTATTTTGTATGATTTCTATTTTTCGGATTATAGGCCATTGCTCTTTTATATAGATCATTCTGCACGTTTCTGTTGTACGAACAGCTTTCTTGATCCTGCACGTTTCGTAATCATTTCGTGTTTCAAGTGGCGATCTCAGCAGACTCAGCCTCAAAATCGAATATCGTTTTGGTTTTCCATACCTAAAACGGAGAGCAAAAGGAAGGTTTCAGAGTTTCAATGGCGGGTGAATTTGGAAGAACATGGGCGGGTTTTCGGTCAATGGCGTTGACGATGTTCAACTTTGCTGTAGCGTTGGCGCTTGTTTCCGGCGAGAGGAAAATGAAGCTCGAAACGGCGAGATTCGATGGAGAAGGAAGTTCCGGAGATCTGAATCTGCTTCAAGGAGCTTTGAATTTCTTGTGGCAATCGGACAAAACGGGGTATCATCATGTCTGGCCTGTAAGTCCCCACAAGAATCTTTATACCTCTAATTCTGTAGATGAAAACAAAAGAAAAAACCTAATGAGTTCATTCTTTTTTTGTTTGAGTTTACTTATCGGAAACAGCTTTTCAGGATCATGTATTTGCAATTTCTCTAATCATTTAAGTGATTCTCTATATGGAACGTAAAGAAAGAAAACGTAGATTAGAAATGTTCGAACTTAATTTTGAGCTTTCAGGCTAGAATAAATCTTGGTTTTGGAGTCTCCTCGTTTTCATGATTTGAGTTTTTGTTCTTTGGAACTTTCTTTTTTGTTTTTTTTTTTGGAAAATGCTTTTGAAACTCTCGTGCTAGATTTTATCTTGATTCAGATCTAAAAAATTATGCACGTCTTTTTGGATTCTTTATGGTTTCGATGTGAAAATGGAGTTCTTCTGCTGTGCTTTCATTCAAGATTATGCTTTGGAGCATTAAATAAGAACTTTTAAAACATTTTATATTCAATGTCTTTAAAGGTTTTGAGCTTTAGCCATAAGGCTTACACTTCAGTCTGCTCAAAATCCCATGCTTACAGAATGCAAGACACTTCATGCTTTTGTGATAAACAGCCATTAACTTGCCAATTCATCGAAATATCAAAGCCTACTTTATAATAATAATCATTATATCTAATAATACATGATGTTATGTTTTCATCAATATTTTCCTTTTTGCAATATGACCCTATATCTTCTCAAGACTAAACCATTATTAACAAAAATACTTATAAAGTAGATGGACTAATAGTATATTTGAATCTTCTTTACAGGAAATGGAATTTGGGTGGCAGATTGTAGTCGGTTCTATTATTGGATTTTTGGGTGCTGCATTTGGGAGTGTAGGAGGTGTCGGTGGTGGGGGAATTTATGTTCCCATGCTTAGTCTAATCATTGGGTTCGATCCAAAGTCATCTACAGCTATATCGAAATGTATGGGGAATGATATTTGTAATATCAAAATAACTCTTAATTTGATCGGGATTTGCTCTTTGTTTTTTTAGTACAACAAATGTGGGATATAAGAATCTGAATCTCAAATCTCAAGGAAAGGAATATATGTCAATTAACATTGAACTATGCTCATTTTGGTGTCCAGAATTTGCCCTTAATATGTCTAACTTGCATAGTTCTCCTTGTTTCTTTTGTTTGTTAGGTATGATAATGGGAGCTGCAGCATCGACCGTTTACTATAATCTTAAGCTAAGGCATCCAACACTTGATCTTCCTATCATTGACTATGATTTGGTGCTTCTCATCATGCCTATGCTCATGCTGGGAATCAGCATTGGGGTAGTTTTTAATGTCATATTTGCTGATTGGATGGTTACTGTTCTCCTCATCATTCTCTTCTTAGGTAATGTAGAGATGAATCTTGTTTTAACCTTGTACCGGATGCTTTTCTGCTCTGTTTCTCCTCTGGCTGATCTTCGTGTCTTGCAGGTACGTCGACGAAATCGTTTTTGAAGGGCGTTGAGACTTGGAAGAAGGAAACAATAATGAAAATGGTTATCACTCAAACTTGAAACTTCTAGTTTCTGTTGCGCATAGTTTCAATATTATGGTTAAAATAAAATGTATGGTCACGTAAAGCCTTTTGATATGAACATTGTTTTTCTAACAATTGGATGCCACTTCTTTTCAACTTCAGGAGGCTGCTAAGCGTGCGGAATCCAATGGTGAGACAATCTACTGTTTGTTGTATCAACATGGAGCTAATCCTTGTTCTTATTTCATATTCCACCTTTTGTAAAACTAGATCTTCAAGGCGATAACGTGGTTTATGCTCCCCTTCCCAGTGGCCCGAGCCATAGCCCCGAAACAGATCCCGTTGATCAAGAGGTTAAGTTCATTGTTTAAGTATCGATATAAGATTAAATTTACCATAATACATTAGCTTAGGCTACAGTAAATTTAGTTACATCAATGCTTCAACATTCATTCTTAGTCATGAATGATACCAGAAATGAGAATGCTGGATTGTGATTGAAATGGCAGGTTCCAATTCTCAAGAATGTGTATTGGAAAGAAATGGGACTTCTTGTATTTGTTTGGCTTGCCTTCCTCGCAATACAAATTACTAAGGTTTTTGGCTCTTCTTTCCATTTTCCATTCTCAATGTTGAACATCAAAACTGAAAACCATCCCTCTCTTGTTGAAAACAGAAGCATTCACCCAACTGTTCATTGGAATACTGGGTACTGAACTTACTGCAGGTAAGTTCATCGGTCCCCCTTCAAATTCTCCACTGCCTTCTTCTGGTTGATTTCTCTTTACAGTTTTAACGAACTTCCCGTTTACCCAAAATTGCTCTACAGGTTCCAATTGCTCTGGGTGTATCTGGTTATGAGGCTGTTTGTTTGTATCAAGGACGGAGAAAAATTGCATCTCTAGGAAATCAGAAGACAAATTTTCGAATTCACCAGCTTGTTCTATATTGCTTCTTGGGCATAGTGGCTGGAGTTGTCGGTGGGCTGCTTGGACTTGGTGGAGGATTTATTATGGGTCCTCTGTTTTTGGAGCTGGGCATTCCCCCTCAGGTATGTCTGAAACCTCGGCAGATGCCATTGAATTCTTGCAAGCCCACACAGAGCTTATGCTTTAGCTTCTGTGGATATTTTTTTAGGATTGATAATGATAGGTATTGCAAATGTCTAATATCGTTTGTGCCTGGGGACTTGGGCTAATTTATGACCTTACATTTTACAATAATCTGTCAAGGCCAAGGGCGGGTCCACTAGAGGACCACGGAGGCACGTGCCCTCTGCCTTCATTTTTTTTTTCTTTTTGAAATTATGGGGAAAAACTATTTTTATTGATATTTTCCTATGTTTTTATATATATTTTTTAAATATGCATAATTTTTTTTTCATTTAAATAAATAATTTAGATTCTTACCAATTTTCAGTCTAAATTTAAGCCATATTTCTTTTATTTATTAGTTTTATAGTTTTTACTGTTTATATATTGTTTAGAAAATTACTTAAAATTTCTTCAATGGCGTAAAAACCTATAATTCTTTTAAAGAAAAAAAAACCTCCACTTAATATTTCATTAGTTTCGAACTATGATTATATTATTTTTAATATTTGTATACAAACAGACTTGATATTGAAAAATTAATATCAAACTACACACACAGAAAGTCATATTTTCTAAACTAATTTCAAACATAAATTACAATGATTTGTTAGAGTGCTAATCTATATTGGATATTATATATTGAGATAAAATATTTCACATCAATACTTTTTTCTTTTTTTGAAAATACATGTCTCTTATTAATAAAATTATGGAACCACCACTCTTTATGATAGTTTGAATAAGTGGCCTCAATAATTTCCTAACTTTTTCTCCTTCTGACTAGTGGACCATCCATGTCCTATGGTGGTGTTACATTATTCCAATAGAGTTGTAGTTCCATTAATTTGTTACCTTTTCTAGTTGGTTTCTCTTTTTCATTCTTTGAGTTATCATTATTGAATTTAAATTGTACTTTGTTTGCATTCCTAAATATGAGACTGATATTAGAGTTTCCCTACAAGTGATTAGAAATCATATCAAAGTTAACTTTTTTTGTACCTTTGTTTTGCAGGTATCGAGCGCTTCAGCAACTTTTGGAATGACATTCTCCTCATCGATGTCCGTTATACAATATTATCTTCTAGACCGTTTTCCTATTCCTTATGGTAAGTCTCCGATCCCACCATCAAGCACGTCCCATTTTTAGACTATGTTTCGAGATCTGTAATACGAATCACATTATAATCAATCCAAGAAAAAAGGAAGTTTTTAAACCATCGACTTATTGAGCAAGTTGTAACATTGCAGCTCTTTTCTTCACCATTGTTGCCGCCGTAGCTGCATTTGTTGGACAGCACGTAATCAGAAGGCTGATTAACTTGATTGGAAGAGCATCTTTAATTATCTTCATTTTGTCCTTCACAATATTCGTCAGTGCAATCTCTCTAGGTGAAAACCACATACAAACAAACTATGCCATTTCCTCTACAGAATGAATAAACAAATAAATAAATAAATCTGAAATGGATTCTTGTTTGGTTTGATAGGTGGAGTTGGAATCTCGAAGATGATTGGACAAATCCAGCGACACGAATACATGGGATTTGAGAATCTCTGCAAATACGACGCATAAGGTTTGGCCTTTTCAGAAAGGAATGTGATTTAGTAATTGTTTTCAGATTCTTATGATTATTTGAATTCAGCTTTGGAATTTTAGTTTCCCTTTAAATCTGATGATGGCTAAGTAAAAGATGTTAGAATTAATTGATCGGGTTCATGAGGATAGAATTAATTGTCCAACTAGGCTGCAAATTTTTCATTAGGTAATCCTCGATGGTCGATTTTGTGCCTTAATTTGTCATTATAACATTGATCAAAAGGTCAAAGGTTCGATGAATATATCAATAAAATATCAACATCAACAGATATTTCTATAAAAAAAATATATAAATTATTTAAAATAATAATTAAGTTGTTTTTATTGTATACTAAATTATGTATATTGTTATTAGTATTTATATTTATATTGGGTTAATAGATGATATATATATATATATATATATATATATATATATATATATATATATATATATATATATATATATATATATATTTTAATGTTTTATGGGTATTTATAAATTGATATCAGAGATATCAGTTAATCCTCAAAATCAATGTCGAATCCTCTGATTTACAAATATATTGACGAGTATATTGACATATCAACCGATATTTTCATCCTTGGTTGACAGAAAGATTAGCACTAATTAGGGAGTTTTGCAATATGTAAAACAACCCAGGTTAAAAAAATAAAAATACTGATACTTACACTGTAAATAAGAGTACAGATTGTATACAACATAATTACAATAGAACAAAATTAAACCATATGGGAATAACCGAAACTGCAATAATACGATAAGATTGAGAAACAATATTAGCAGATGAACAAAACTAAGCGCATGAAGAAAAATATTCGCTTCGGATAAGGTGCTTATAGACTACAATAATTGTGTCAATACGATACACCAGATTCTTACGCTTACTACCAACCTAATATAAAGACAAAAAGGAAAAAGAGAAGAAATAATTTATTTTTGAGATAAGGTGAAATTCAAAATTTCAACCTAATAAATAAAAAGACAAAAAGGAAAAAGAGAAGAAATGATTTATTTTTAATATGGGGCGAAACTCAAATTAATAAAATGAAAAAAAAAAAAAAACTAACAATTACATATAGCAATTGACATCACTAACAACATTATGTAATTATATACTACAATTTAGAGAGTAGTATATAATAAATCGTTAAATGAATATATAATTTAGTGTACTTTCAAAGCTTTAAAATTGACTTTGCGAAACATGAATGGTCAAACTACTTAAATTGTAACATTTACAAATTCACTTTCGTGTATAAAATAAATGTTTTAAAATTCAAACCACTACTTTCTTTTACGCATTTATCTTTAAAAAATAAAAATAAAATAAAATAAAAGAAGTGCACTCCTACCATACAGTGGAACCTGAATTAAAAATGGGCTAAATTATAAAAAATACCCCTAAACTATGGGGTTTGTTTCAAAAATGTGCCTAAACTTTGAAAAACGTTTCAAAAATACCCTTACCGTTAATTTTGGATGAAAACCGTTAAAGTTTTAGTTTCAAAAATACCCTTGAACTTTAAAAAAAAAATTCAAAAATGTGTTTTTTTTTTCCTTCTCCCACCGTAAATTAATTCTTTTTTTATGAAAAATAATGAGAAATTTTACTTATTTATCATGTATTCATAATCTAGAAGTTTTTTTTCTCTTTCAACACGTCCCAAGAACTTGGCAAGATTTTCGTATCGAAACTTCAAGATGACATTTGTTTTGTTCTTGAAATTCTACATGTGTTTGACTTCATTTGTTGGTAGCCTTTTCAATATTATTTTCTCACCAACTATTACCCATTAGCTTTCTTTATTATATTCATGCTATGAAAAATAAATGAAACTATTGTTGTATACGAGTTCTAACAATTCTTAAATATCAATAATAACAAAATCATATATAAAACTTTTGATTAATCAATCTTATAAATTGAACCAAATCCACAGTCTTATAAACTTCTTCTTATCACTAACATACACAAACAAAGGGAGGAAAAAGGAAATAATTTTTTTTAGGAATCAAAAAGGAAATAATATATATACATATATATGTTGTTTTCTCACACTTTTCTTATTTACGCTTTTTAAAAGAGAAAACTCGATTTCAAGTCTGTTTTTATCTGGTATTGTGTTGCACACAACATTTATAAGCAAAGTTTTGCATTACTTTTCATGAAGAAAGAATTTACGGTGAGAGGAGGAAAAAAAAAAAGAAATATTTTTCAATAAGGGTATTTTTGAATTTTTTTTTAAAGTTCAAGGGTATTTTTGAAACTAAAACTTTAACGGTTTCTATCCAAAATTAACGGCAAGGTTATTTTTGAAACATTTTTCAAAGTTCAGAGGTATTTTTGAAACTTTTTAAAGTTCAGGGGCATTTTTGAAACAAACCCCGTAGTTTAGGGGTATTTCTTATAATTTAGCCTTAAAAATGTCTTCCTCAATCATTTAGATTTTTTTTTTGTCGATTTAAACCTAATTTAGTTGATAAGATATCGTTTTACATCTCAAATAGATGGTTAGTTCTTTCATTCCATAATAGTTAAATTAAATAATAATAATAATAATAAATAAATAAATAATGACTTACACACTCCGATGAATGATGATAAACCGACCAACATTGGAGAAAATTTCTACACTATTGTGTTTTATACTACTCTCACTTATTGATTATCACAACAATAATATTCAAGAATTGTGTGGACCTTATGAAATGAATTAATATATCTTCTAACAACGTGTCAAACTATGAATGAAAGTAATATTATTACGACATCGACGTATTCCTTCCATTAAGTCATATTTCTATCTACTGATGGTTGCTTGAACTTTGCAGAGCTTCACCAATTTTCATGTGATTTTGTTTCTGTTTTTGTTTTTTTTTTAATTGAAAAGATTTTTCACGTGAATTTTCATAGGATTCATTGTGATTCTTATTCGTAATCATATTATTGGACTATTTGTCCTTTTCCGGCCCCATTTATTACTTCTATTTATATTTTTTATAATTAAAATCACTTTTGATTCTAGATTCTCATCAAGAATTTAGTTTAGTTAAAAATCATTTTTAGTGATTGAACTTTAATCAAAGTAATAATTTAGTATCTAAGCTTTGATCTGTGACGATTTAGTTCCTATACTTTCAATTTTGTAATAATTTAATCCCTAAACATTTATATATAACAATTTAGTCATTGAACTTTAAAATTAGTAACGATTTAGTCTCTATCGTGAAAATTAATGTTAAGATTTAATGAAATTTCTTACATAATTTAGATTAATAAACCAATTTGGGATGCAATATATTCATAAGCTACGAAGTCTAAATATTAAAGAATAAAAATCGACATTTAATTTTGATAAAAAAATTTGTGACAAAGATTAAATTGTTACAAATTTGAAAATACAAAGACTAAATTGTTACTTAGACTAAATTATGACAAAATTGGAAGTACAAGTATAAAGATTAAATCACTACGTTTCAAAAAAAACAAAAGACTTCATTACAAATCAAAGTTCATGGATTAAATAGGGGTGAAAAAACCGAACCGAACCGAAAACCGAACTGAGTCGGTTCGGTTCGGTTTTTACATAAATCCAGGTCAAACCGAACTGAATCGACTCAGTTCAGTTCAGTTCTTGCTTTTGAGTTAAATAGAAAATTTTAGGGTTTGTGCCGTGATTTCGTTCATCCCTCCCCTCCTCCCCTCTCTCTCTCTCTCATTCTCTCTCGTCTCTTTCTGTCTCTACAAACCCCTTCAACAAACCCCTTCAACAAACCCCTTCTCTTTCTCTCCGTCTCTGCAAACCCCTTCAACAAAGATATGGCGGAGCAATGGCGGTGTTTCGATCATGATACTATCAACTGTTGCGCACTCCCAACGAGAAGAAGCGAGCGGCGTTTCGATTTGCATTCGATGCCGGAGAGATGAGAACTGAGTTCGAGAAGGCTGGCATCAAATCCACCTTCATCCCCTTCGCAACCACTCTATTCTTGCCCGAGCCATCGATTCCGGTTTACAGATCCGCCCTTGCATGTCGCATGTCGTCTTCGTCTTCGTACTCGTGTTTCTCAAGTGGGATCATGATCTCCAAGGCTCTTCTCTAAACCAAATCGGCCATTCCCGTTGCCACCATCGCCGCCGTGGGGCTTCTCTACTTCAGACGACCCTCTATTAACCGACCTCCTCTGGCTTGTGCACAACCCATCGATAAATTTAGGGTTTGGAATTTGGGGGTTTTGAAACGAAAGGGAAAATGAGAGATGGGGATGGGGAAAAGAAGATGAATCATGGAATGAGAGGGAGAAATTTGAAGGGATTTGAGAAATTGGTTTCTGTGCTGGGATTGTTGTGAAGGGAACAAAGGATTTGAGAGAGAGTTTGAGAATCGGAAGATTGAAAGAATAAGAAGAAGAAAAAAAAAAGGAAAAAGGAAAAAACCGACCCGACTCGATTCGGGCCAAACTGGATCGGGTCGGGACGTCCGTACAACCGACCCCACCCGACCCGAACAATTTACACCCCTAAGATTAAATTGTTACTTTTATAAAAGTTTAGGGACCAAAAGTGATTTTTAACCATTTAGTTTTGAACTGTGATTGGTAAGTTGTAACGATTTAGTTTCTATACTTTTAATTTTGTGACAATTTAGCTTTTATACTATAAATTTGTAACAATTTAGTTCATGTAATTTCAATTTTGTAACAATTTAAACCATGAACGTTAATATGTAACAACTTAAAATTTGTAACAATTTAGTCCAAAATTATTGTTAAAATTTAATAGGACTTAAAATGACATTAAGTTAGAGTTTTGTATAAATTAATGAATTTTGAAGGACTTATTAATTAATGATCTACTTTGTGGATTAAAAGTCTTGATGTTATAGATTAATTTGTTAGAGATTATTCATGTTAAAATGATAAGATTTTGAAAGATTTCTACACATCTTTCTGCTCCTAGTTTTCCAACTGAAATCCAACGTAAAATAAAAATTACAAACACTCTATTTATATCTAAGTTCTGATTCGAAGAAATTCAAAGTTCAAAATTAATTTGTAGTTAATTTTTTCCAAAAAAAATTAATAAATAATAAATAAAAGAAAAAAGGACAGAAAGATTCGAAAGTGCTCCGAACAGTGATACCAGGACTCAAGATGTCCAAAGTAGTCTTGAACAATAATTTACACACGACTAACTTTGCACTACTTTTTTTTCTAAAGCTAATCAAATTTCACTATTTTTTAAAAATTATTATTATTATGAGAATTGGAACTTTTGACGTCTTAGGGTATTTTTGGTTTAACTTTTTAAGTGTTTAATTTTGAAAAAAAAATTTAGTGTTTGGAAACCACTAAAAATAACTTATTAAAAAATGAGATTGAGAAATAAACCATTTTAAGAGAAACACTTAGAAATTAAATTTTTTAAAAAAGAGTTTTTAGTATATAATACATTGGGTATAAAACACTTATGAGAAAATGTAACCAAACATGAGTGTTTAAATTCTAAACCATTTTTATTAAAAAAAATGTTTAAAATAAAATGTATTCTTAAAAAACATTTAAATTAAAAGGCATTCCAAACGGACCTCAGTGAGGGTATAAGTTTATTCGATTTTGAACTATCTTTTTATTTTTTATTTTTTTATAATTATTCTTAGCTAAGCCACCTGATTTTTAATATTGTGATTAGTGATGAAATAATTGGAGCCTTGTCCTTTACTTCTATCATTCATTTTCTTGGTATAAATATCTCATCAATCATTTATTAGAAAAAACAAAAAAATCAATCAATCATTTATTATTGAAAAGATGGAAATTGTGTTTGTTACCAATAAATATCAAAGAAATTAGTCTAGAATACTTTTCTTAGGTTGTTTTTGTTTGATTTATTTAATAAACTATAATTTTATACCATTTTTTTGGCTTGGTTTCCATGACTTTGAAAGTTTCCATTTCATAATTGTTAAACTAAAAAACAAAAGACAAAAAAGACAAAACATAACCCAAAAAGAGAAAAAAAAAAAAAAAAAAAAAACTATAATAGATGTCTTATTTATATTTATCTTTTTTTCTCATTTTATTGCAAAATACCACTTAGAACTTTCATAAACTAATGTAAGAAGAGTATCACTTATGAAACTTAATTACTTAGTTTTGATTCATTTATATTTTACTTATAAATAATTAATTCCAATTTTTGTATGAATTTATCATGTTCTAAAAAATTAGAGGAAAAAAAAAATCAAAGTTTACCTTAAAATTTGGTTACATATAGCTTTCGATTTCATCAAACTTCACCTAAAATTGGGATACGTAATGCAAATTTTTTTTTAAAACTTGAATAATTGTTGCAATTTTAATTTTGAACTTGAATAAGTGTCAATTTTTACTTTATGATGATTTTTTTGCTATAAATAATCATTAAAAAATTACGTGTTTAATAAATCATAAAATATATGTCAGGTATGAAATCAATAAATTAATTTTATATAAATATGATATTTATAGCTAATTAATTTTAAAAAATTGTGAGTTTTTGTAGAGTCGTTCTATGATCAGATTTTGTGCATGAACAATCATAATTTTGTACTTGATTTTTGTTGAGATGAAAGTTTTCTTTTTAGATTTTTTTTTTAAATTATTTTTGTTGAAATTAATGGATAAATTAACCTAACTTAAATAAATGATGAAAATTACAACATTTTTTTTAGTACATCAACATTGGGGGTGAGGGAATTCGAAACTCTGACCTCATGGTCGAGAATACATGCCAATTACCGCTGAGCTATGTTCGTTTTGGTGATGAAGATTACAACATTTATACAAGTTTACTATTTAATTTGATAAATTAGAGTTGACATTAACAAACTTTATGTCAATTGAGTATTAGGCTTTAAACGCTTATTATCATTCTAAATTTTAGTTCGGTCCCGATTTTTTTCTTTTTATTTTGGGGAAAAAACAATTTTGACCCCTAAACTTAGCAGGTTGTATCAATTTTAACCCTAAACTTTCAATTTTATCAAATTGAACCCTAAACTTAACAAATTTAATCAATTTGAACCTCAAACTTGCATAAGTGTTGCAATCTAGACCTTTGGTCAACTTTTCATTTGAATTGCCATTAAAACATGTAATTGAACATTTTTTTTAATTCACTTTGCACCTGAGTTGATGTTCTGTAAAAAAAATTGTTGGAAAAACTCTTTATCAGAAGAAATCAAATATCTTAGACTATCCTTCTCATTGTTATCCAAAAAAAAAAAAAAAAAAAAAATCACAAAGTTATTGGCAACAAGAAAAATCCACCAAATATGAGAAATAAAAACTCGAAATTTCTTTGTTTTCATTTCCTACATTTGTACATTCTTCTAATTAGCAAGGGAAAAAAAAAACAGTAAAAGAAGAAAAAAAAAAGCCCGCAAAGTTTTTAGCAGTAAGAAAAAACAACAAATATTTGAAGATAAAAAACCTTCAAAGTTGATTTGTTTTCGTAATTTTAGATAGTAGCAATAAAACCCTTACAAAGTTCTCAACAACAAGAAAAAGTCATCTAAAATAAAGTTTGTCCAATATTTTATTTATAAGATACCAATTCAGGTGCAATGTGAATTAAAAAAAATGAAGAAATAGTCAATTACGCACGGTGATTCAAACAAAAAGTTAACCGAAAGTATGCATTGTAACACTTATGCAAGTTTGGGGTTAAAATTGATACAACCTGATAAGTTTGAGATTCAATTTGATGAAATTAAAAGTTTAGGGTTGAAATTGATATAACTTACTAAGTTTAGGGTTCGATTTGATGAAATTGAAAGTTCAGGGTTAAAATTGATACAACCCCCAAAGTTTAGGGTTAAAAATGATATTTTCCCTTTTATTTTTTATTTTTCCTTTTTTGAGTTTTCCGGTCCCACTAAATTAAAAACAAAGAAAAGGAAGTTTTGGAATATTGAAAATATAAATCTCGATGCTTTCTGTACAAAGTATAAACTAATGAATTTGCCTCAAAAAAAAAAAAAAAAAAAGAGTATAAGATAACTCAGATATCTTATTCGAGACATTCTCGTGGCGGTTAGCACAGGCGATTTTCTAGGTTCTGAAGCAACGACGGATACAGAAAATCTGCCTCGCAATTGGTAGGCGACTTGAAGATTCAGTCTCTTCAGGCTCGCTGGTGCCGGCGGCGCGTGTTACTTTCCCGAGTTTTGATGGTGGAGTACGGCGGAGGCAGATGGAGAAGCAACCGGTCGCTGTTAATCGCGACGGTGAACTTTCTGTTATTTCTGGTCGTAGTTTCTGCAGAAAGAGGCCTGAAGATGCCTGGGGTTTCGACTCCGGGCGGAACACGGCGAAGTTTTCCCGATGACCGGCGAGATTTCAAAAGTCTACTCACAATCGTGAAGGATTTTCTCTGGGGATCGGACGGCTCTGATTATCAACACGTCTGGCCTGTAAGTGTCCAGATCTCCTCCCAAAACGTGGGGTTTCCTTTTTAATTGTTTTATTTTTTAAATAATAATAATAATAATAATAATAATAGGCAATTTCTCTCTTTCAGCTTACATATCAAAATAATAATAATAATAATAATAAAAAAATCTAGTTCAGATTCAAATAGATTCAAGGCTAAATTATAAAAAATACCCTTAAACTATGGGGTTTGTTTAAAAAATGCCCCTAAACTTTGAAAAGTTTCAAAAATACCTCTGAACTTTGAAAAATGTTAAAAAAATACTCTTGTCTTAATTTTTTTGATGGAAACCGTTAAAGTTTCAGTTTAAAAAATACCCTTGAACTTTAAAAATTTTTTTAAATAATATCCTTATTGAAAAATGATTCTTCTTTTTTCCTTCCCTCACTGTAAATTCTAACGGTTTCTATCCAAAAATTAAGGGCAAATGTATTTTTGAAACATTTTTCAAAATTCAGGGGTATTTTTGAAACTTTTCAAAGTTCAGGGGCATTTTTTAAACAAACCTCATAGTTCAGGAGTATTTTTTTATAATTTAGCCTAGATTCAATGAATAAATTTCTGTTATAGCTGCACTTTTTCTTAATATATTTGTTTTAATAAAAACGTTATTAATTATGCAAAATTACATTTTTCAAAAGTTCTTTTAATTTGTTTGGTTTGTGCACTAGATTTAGGGTCCGTTTGGAATATATTTTAATTTAAATGTTTTTCAAGAATGATTTTTTTTAAAAAAATTTTGTATAAAAATTGTTTATAATTTAAACACTCCAATGTTTGGTTACAAGTTTTTGTATACTTAAAAACTATTTTTAGAAAAGTTGGTTTCAAGTGTTTCTCTCAAAATGGTTTATTTATCAATCTCATTTTCTAATAAATCATTTTTAGTGGTTGTCAAACACTAGAAATTTTTTCAGAATGATTTTTTTTCAAAATTAAACACTTAAAAAGCTAAACCAAACACACTCTTAGAAGTGATTATCACATGTATGTTTTTTTTTAACTTAAAAATGATTCTGGCCACTTTTTGGATAATCATTTCTGTAAGTGGTTTTTTTAAATAATTTTTATTTATTACCAAATTCAGTAAATTGCTTATCGAATGTCCCAAAGGGACAAATTCAATAAAATTTTTAAAAAATATCTTTAGTCATTTACATCATTAAAAGTATACAAACTCACTTCCCCAGCTGGCCGTGTAATTTGGTCATTAATGACCTTTTTTCCCGTCCTTTTCAAAAAAAAAAAAAAAAAAAAAAAAAAAAAAAAGTATACAAATGCACTTTGAATTAGTAAATCTCTCAATATGCTTATGCTTTTAGAAAAAGTGATATTATTTAAAAAAAAAAAAAAAAAAAAAAACGTTTTTTTTTCTTCCCAAAACTCATCCCAAAAACAATTAAATTTTGTCATCTAAGGCCCCGTTTGATAACCATTTGGTTTTTGGTTTTTGGTTTTTGAAAATTAAGCCTATAAACACTACTTCCACCTACAAATTTCTTTGTTTTCCCAATACATTATTTCTATGTTTTCAAAAACCAAGTCAATTTTTGAAAACTAAAAAAAGTAGTTTTCAAAAACTTGTTTTTGTTTTTGGAATTTGGCTAGGAATTCAAATGTGCCATTGACAAAGATGAGAACCATGGTAGGAAAATTGAGGGAAAACAAGCATAATTTTCAAAAACTAAAAACCAAAAACCAAATGGTTATCAAACGGGGCCTAAAAAGTGAAAACTTTGAAATCAATGTTTTTTTTTTATATCAATGTTTCAATATTTATTCTTGTAGATGTTTTTACTATTGATACCATTTATCAAATATTTATTGAAAAGTAAAATACCGTCTTATTAAATAATTTATTTTCTATTTTTACTTTTTAAATCATCAACCAAACAAATCTTAAAAGCCATGAACAATTAACATTAACGTGTGTAAGAGAAATCAGTAGTACGTGCCAGGTAAAGAAGCTAAAAACATTGGGGATGTTTGGTCCAAGGAGTTAAGTGGAGATCTGAAAACAGAAATTTGAAAACAATGGATTCAATGAAAATAAAGTTGTATTTCATGTTTTCAAATATGTGTTTGGTAGAAGATTCAGAAATTTGATTCCAATTTCAAAAATTGTTCAAGATGTGTTTGATAATATATTTATAAATCATAAACTATTTGTAGTTATCAACTAAAGTATTAAGTTGAATATAAACTATTATTAATTAATTTATAACACATTTTATATGTTATAAATTTTGTGTAATTATTATTTTATAATATCATATAATTTATAATACATTATATTATAAAAATTTTAATTTCACAAAAATGAACTGAGTATATAACATGAAAATACTATATTTATTAAAGTTTTTATCATTTTTAATTTAATTCTATATTTAAAAATTTCAAATTTAAAATCTGGATAAACTGAAAACATAAAAAAGTTATTTTCAGAATTTCTACTATTTGGAACACAGAATCCGAAGACAGTTTTCAAAAACACATCTGACAAACGCATATTCACTGAATTCAGTGAATCTGAAAACATAAAACAGAATCCTGATTGCCTACCAAACAGGCCCTAACTTTCCCAACTCTTGTTTGGTTCGAGGACATACAACACCTAATCGTGGGACCCACAAACCAATTACAACATGATATCGTGACCCCACAAACTTTTTAACCCCTACCCTAACACTTTATTGTAGACCCCACAAATTTATTAACTTCTACTCGAACTCCCAAGACAAAGCAACTCCATATTTTATAAATCTAATTCCTTGAGACAAACACCCTTTTAGTGTAAAACTAAATATCAAAGTAATTTTTTACTTAAACTTAAAAATTTATTTATTTTAGAAACATGGCCGAACACATCCTAGTACTACTAATTGAGCTAGAAGAAATTGGTTTAATATTTAAATTAAACTATAGGACATTGAGTTTGGATGGCGCATTGTGGTGGGCACGCTAGTGGGATTCATCGGAGGGGCTTTTGGGAGCGTCGGCGGCATCGGTGGAGGTGGCTTTTTCCTTCCAATGCTTAATCTCATTATTGGGTTTGATGCCAAATCCTCCACGGCCATATCCAAATGTAAGAAACTCATCACTCTAACCTCTAACTTATAGAAAATGCTAACTAATTGAGCTACGTACATGTTTGAATTTATAGGTATGATAATGGGTGCAGCAGTATCGACCGTGTATTATAACCTTAAACTAAAACACCCGACGTTTGATGTGCCCATTATCGACTACGATTTGGTGCTTTTGGTTCAGCCCATGCTCATGCTTGGCATCAGCATTGGAGTCATTTTCAATGTCATTTTTGCAGATTGGATGGTCACAATTCTCCTCATATTTCTCTTCTTATGTAATAAATAAATGCAAACCAAGTTTTGTTTATTTATTTACTTATTTATTTGGTTTGATTCTATTCATTTTGGTTCCTTTCTTTGAAAGTCATATCTACCAAGGCATTTCTGAAGGGAGTTGAAACTTGGAAGAAAGAAACGCTTCTCAAAAGGGTTTTGTTATCCCTCCTTAATTCTTTACCTTGTTTGAATTTTGCATTATTTGTTTCCGATCCGGTTTACTTTCTCTTCCACTAACGGTTATGAATTGGACGGGTCGGGTTGTCTTTCATTTAGGAGGCTGCAAAGCAGTCCACTGGTGAGTTTGATTAATTGGTTTCGTTAATTGCAAGAAAATTTCAATTTTATTGTCTTTGATATAAAGCTCTTTTAAAAAAAAAAAAAAAAAAAAAACCAGTTGAGTTATGTTCAAAGTTGGCTGATATAGTATTTCTTCTAAACTTATTAACCACTAACTTTTTTTTTTTTTTGAAAAAGAAATATCACTAATATTTACTAATAGCAATCATTGGTATACACATTGATTAGTTTATTCACTAATTTACCTACCAATTAATTAATTGCAACTATTGATATATATACCTTGATTAAGTGTGATAATTACCAAAGTAAATGTGTTTATAATTATGCTATATTTGCAATTACTGAATAATTATATGTAGATGTTATAGAATGGTGGTTTTAATTAAAGTGATTAATCCATAATCAGTCTCTCAAAGTGGAGAGATGGAGTACAAAGCTCTTCCTACTGGGCCTCAGCAGCAGACTGAGCAAATAGAGCCAGAAGTAAGGACACAGTGAAGTCTTATATAATTAATTTAATTATATGGTCATTGCATTTCAACTAATTATAAAGTATTTATTTATTTATTGGATTTCAGGTCTCAATTCTCAAGAATGTGAAATGGAAGGAATTGGGTCTTCTGTTCTTCGTTTGGCTTGCCTTCCTTCTCCTCCAGATTTTCAAGGTCTCTTTCTTCTCTCTTCTTTTATCTCTGGTTTGAGTGAATTTGAAAGTAATAAGATCACATATTTCACGTTTAAAATCACTTCTAAACATAGAGTCACTTTTGTCGTTCGAAATCACATCGAAACATATTTTTAATTACATGATTTTCATATCATCAAAATTGATTTCGAAGTATTAAAGACCTGTTTAAGGGAGTGATTTTGAATATGACAAAAGTTATTTTAACCATTTCAAAATCACTCTCAAACATTTACTAAAACCACTCATATGTTTAAATTTTTTATTTTTATATAATCATTTTATATAGTAAAATGATTATATAAAAATCACTTACAAACAAATCAATGTCATTAAAATCACTATTTCTAAAACCACTCACAAACATGTCCTTTCACATCTGGAAAGCTCAAATTCAACATTCTTTCCCTGTGAAAATTGGGAAGAATTAACTTTTAGAAGCCTAAATTTAATTTGTGATATATAAAAGATAGAATAAGCATTTTTTTTTTCGGATTAAATTATATAAAATATCCTTAAATTTTGGAGATAGTTTTGATTGTGTCAATAGACTTTTAAAAGTTTTATTTTAACGGTTGAGTTTTGAAATTTTTGTTGAACTAAAAGACAAATTCAATATATTTTACAATTCAACTTCAACTATACAAAAGATTTGAGAGAGTCTGAACCGCCAACAAAAGCATAGCTCAACTGGCATAAAGTTATACTTATGACCACAAAGTTTGTTGTTCGAATCCCCCTACCCCACATATTGTAAAAATAAAAAAATAAAAAAAGTTTGAACCATTCAATTTAACTATCACAACATTATTCATATCATTAATTTTCTTAGATTAATTGCTAGTCTGACACATTAATTTAAATAAATGATATTACATTTTGCTTTCCAAGTCTTACACATTAATTATTAGGCCAATTTTTCTCGTCAATTTAATAGAAAGCCTTTTCTTTTTCCTTTTTGAAACAATTTCAAATTTCAAATATTTTGATGAAACGTTTAAAAGTTTATAAATATAATTGAATTTATATGTCGATATTTGGTATAATTTAACGCTCTGTTTATAAAAGACAATGAGGAAAAAACTTGACTGCATACCGGTATCCCTACATATACATATCACCATTAAAATGTTGACAACTAAGAGAGATAAAAAAAAAAAATTCTCATTTTCTCCTTTCCTTTTTTTTAGTTGTCAAGATTTTAATGGAGTATGAAGAGAGATTTCTACCTATCAGTATGCATCTAAGTTTTGTTCTTAGCGACTAATTTTCGTTTGATGGACTTCTTTAACAGGTGAAAACAGTGTCATGTTCGTGGGAATATTGGACATTCAACTTTCTGCAGGTGCGTTTTACGGCTCACAAAGATGCCACTCAATTTAACCTTCCTCTGTCAGTTTCCAGCCAAAGTTCTTAGACTAGATATTTTAAATAAACTCCATTCGTTTTAGGTCATTTTAAAATTCTCAATTGGTTTTTTTTTTTTTTCATAAAGATTTGTTAAATTTTAGTAACAAAAAGTTGATAGAGTCGTTAAATTGTTGTTTTGTTTACCTATTTGGACACAAAAACATGACACTCAAATGTTAGTTGACATATGAAATTCAACTTACACATTAGCAAACTTCAACCAGCTCATCAACAAAATTCATTTCTAATGTGTCTAAGTGATATACTAGTGTCTAAGGCCATGTTTAAGAGTGATTTTTAAATTGTTAAAATCACTTTTGTCATATTCAAAATCACTCCAAAACACGTCTTTAATAATTCAAAATCAAATTTGATGATATGAAAATCACATTTAAAAGTTTAAAATCAAACATTTATATTGATTTTGAATGATTAAAGACATGTTTCAGGTTGACTTCAAACATGACAAAAGTGATTTTTTTTTTTTAGTACATCAACATTTGGGGTGGGGGATTCGAACCTCTAACCTCATGGTCGAGGGTACATGTCAATTACCGTTAAGCTAAGCTCGCTTTGACTGACAAAAGTGATTTTAGTAATTTCAAAATCACTCTCAAACATGCACTAAATATATTAGTAAAACAATAATTCAATACGCACCAATTTTTTCTTAACCATTTTTAACAAATCTTTTTTTTTTTTACAATGACATAATTGGGAACTTTTAGGTTTATTATTATTTTTTTTAAAAGGTTAAAACACACTACTCTTTTACTCAAATTTTCATGGAAGTAATAATTCAATTACTTTTAGATTTGTAATAATTTAGTCTTTGAGATGTGTTATATAACAATTTAGACTGTCTAGTCTTTATACTTTGAAATTGTTACAATTTAATCCCTATTGTAAAATTTCCATCAAAGTTAAAAGTCAATTTTTAATTTTTATTATGAGATGTCTTAGTCATGGTAATTTATCACCACATTTGGTCTATAAACATTTTATCGATCACATATCTCATTAAATCTTAACAATATTTTTCACCATAGAGATTAAATCATTACGAACTTAAAGTATAGAGATTAAATTGTTACATTCTAAAGTTCAAGGACTAAATCGTGACAAAATTGAATAGAGTACAAAATGTTTTTTAACCAAAATTTTTATACATTAATGAAAATTTTGAGGATTTTAAAAGATAAGAACTAAATTAAAAATTATTTAAAATAATAGAGACTATTTGGTATATTTAGTCTAGGTTACAAATCACTTTTAATCTCTGAACTTTCGTGTAAGTAACAATTTAGTTCCTAAACTTTCATATGTAACAATTCAGTCCCTATACTTTAAAATTTGTAACGATTTAGTCGCTATCGTGAAAATTAAAATTAAGATTTAATGAAATTTTTTATATAGATAAATTAATAAACTAATTTGGGATCCAATATATTTATAAGCAACAAAGTCTAATCATTAAATAATAAAAATCAACATTTAATTTTGTTGAAATTTATATAGACTAAATTGTTAAAAAATTGAAAGTACGAAGACTAAAACTCGTTATAAATCAAAATTAAGGAACTAAATTGTCATTTTTGTAAAAGTTCAGGGACTAAAACTGATTTTATACGATGCAGATACCAGTATCTGTGGGCATATATTTGTATGAGGCAATTAACTTGTACAAGGGAAAAAAAGTAATCACATCCTTGGGAGACCGCCAAACCGATTTCCGAGTTGGGCAACTTGCGCTGTATGGCTGCCTTGGCATGTCGGCCGGCATCATCGGTGGGCTGCTCGGTGTCGGCGGAGGATCTATCATGGGGCCAATGTTTTTGGAGCTCGGAGTTCCTCCTCAGGTTATACTTTTCTTTCTATTCCTTTCGATTAAATTACAAGTTTGGTTATTAAAGTTTCAGACCCGAAGTCAAAAATATTTATGAACTTTTAAAAGTGTTGTTAAACTTTTTATATTGTATCTAATAGATTCTTGATAATAAGTGATAAATAAAATTTTGAGGTCATGTTTTTTTTTTTTATTTTTTTTTTTTATTTTTATTTTTTTTATTTTTTATTTTTCCAATTTTCTTACTATGATTTTTATCCTAAAAACTAAAAAACTACGACATCGTTTGATAATCATTTGGTTTTTTGTTTTTTAAAATTAAAGGTTGTTTTCTCTCAATTTTCTTTAAATGGTTTTCAGATTAAGGACGCATTAGTATTGCTAACCAAATTCAAAAAACAAAAACAAGTTTTTGATAACTACGGTCCCGTTTGATAACTATTTGGTTTTTTGTTTTTGGTTTTTGAAAATTAAGCTTGTTTTTTTTTTTCAATTTTCTAAAAATGGTTTACATCTTTGTTAAGGTCACATTTGCATTCTTAACTAAATTTCAAAAACAAAAACAAGTTTTTGAAAACTACTTTTTTTAGTTTTAAAAAATTGGCTTGGTTTTTAAAAACATAGGAAGAAGGTAGAGAAAATATATATATAGGTGAAAGTAGTGTTTACAACCTTAATTTTAAAACAAAATTAAAATTATAGGTGGAGGGATTCAAACCTTTAACTAATCTCGTGGTTCACGGTACATACCGATTACCGTTAAGCTATGCTCACTTTGACATACAAAAATGAACTTATAATGTTCCTATTCATTTCTTTAGCATGACTTAATTCAGCTATCTTCTCCATAGGTGGCAAGTGCCTCGGCAACCTTTGCTATGATGTTTTCGTCATCAATGTCAGTCGTGGAATACTACCTTTTGAACCAGTTTCCAGTGCCATATGGTAATTATAATTATTGAAAAATTCATTTTTTATACATAAACTTGAAAAAGTTAGTTTGGTTAAAAAAAAAAAAAACTTGAAAAAGTTAGTGACTTTTGACCCTAATCTCATTTGAATAAGTATTGCAAATTTTAGTTTGTTAGTAATTTTTCACTTTTATTCGTTATAATAAATTATTGCATTGTCTAATACAAAATTTATGAGGCTTTGAAAAATACGATATTAAAATTGAATTTATGTTGAAATGTATGATTTCCCCATATAATTAAGTTGTGTATGTGTGTATTTTTTTTTAAATTTAAGAAAAATGTTATGTAAAATGAGGGAAATGTTGGGAAATTTTGCAGCGGTTTATTTGGCAGCGGTGGCGATGGTTGCGGCGTATTGTGGACAGCATGTTGTGAGGAAGATTATTGCTTTGCTTGGAAGAGCTTCCATTATTATCTTCGTTCTTGCATTCACTATCTTCATAAGTTCTCTCACACTTGGTATGTTCACCAACCATTTTCTCATAACTTTTTTTTTAATTAAAAAATCGTTAAATTACTTGATTTCTAAACTTTTAATTTTATGTTTAATGGTTTTTTTTAAAAAAAAAATATATTTAATGGGTTATTTTTTTGAAGTTCCAGACCTATTAAATACAAATTTGTATTATGTGTCTGAGCATTTTTTGATCTTTCAATTTTGTATTTATATATATTTTTGGATTTTAAAAAAATGTCAAATAGACACAAAATTGAAAATTAAAGGCATGTTTGGTACGCAATCTGGATTTTGTTTTATGTTATCGGATTCACTGAATTTAGTGAATATGCAGTTGACAGATGTGTTTTTAATGACCGAGCTTTTTCTCCCTTTTGCAAGGTGGGGTTGGTATATTAAAGTCGATCCAACGACTTCAACGAAATGAATACATGGGATTTGTGGATCTGTGTCGAGTTTAATAGATCGATAGAATAATTTTTACTCTGCTTTAAAATTTATCTCTCGACTTTTTTTTCAACAATATGTGAGGTAGAGATTTGAACTTCTAATCTTTTGATCAAGATCATGATGTTTTAACCGGTTGAGCTATACTTAGTTGTCAAGATTTTAATGGGATATGTAGGGAGATCCCTACATGTTGGTATGTAGCCAAGTTTTATTCAGATAGATGATAGATACAAGGTTCATCATATCCATGTGAGGTTGGATTTTATTTTTTCTACAATATATAGAGTGGAGTTTTTTTTTTGTTTTTTTTTTTGTTGACGACATATGCGACAGAGGGATTCGAACCACGGATCTCTTGGTCATTAGTACAACTTTATGCCAATTGAGCTATGCTCTTGTTGGCATATATGGAGTGGAGGTCAGTAATTTTACTTTATTTGAATGATAGAATTTTCATTATATGTTTCAATGATAGATTTTTCTTAATTTTGGTACAGTGGTATTAAATCTTTCACTGGTATATTAGTCTTATATCTATAAATCTATCCTCGTAGGTTAGGTTTGTTTTTAGTATGAAGGTATAAAATTGGGACAAAAGTGAGCATAGTTTAGCGTTAATTAACATGTATTATCGACTTGGAGGTAATTGACATGTACTATCTTCGTAGGTTAGGTTGAAGAGGCTGATTTTATTCTTTTCAAAAAAAAAAAAAAAAAGTGGCTGATTTTATTCTCAAACAAGATGTTGATTTGATTTCCTAACCATTTATTGGATTTAACTTTTGAAAATTTTATTTTGTATTTGAAATTACACGTTGGTTTAAAATGAATATTTTTTTAGTTCAAACAACAATTGAATGTGGAGGATTTGAACCCTTACCTTTGATCGAGAATACATGCTGCTTATTGCTAAATTATACTCAATTTGACATTTATTAGATTGATTAAATGTAAAATATTTACATATACATTAGTTTTTATTATAAGATAGTATTGAAATAATTTGATTCATGTAAAATGTACAAGTGAAAATTCCCGTTCAGAAATGCATGATAATGTAATATTGTTATTAACAACATAATTCTTAGCACTTGACAACTTTTTAAAATTAGCTAAAAATGTGTTTCTTTTTAGAATATAAAATTGTAAATATGAGGGTGAAAATTCTAATTTTGACTTGTGGATATCTCAAACTTTAATTATGATTGGAAAAAATGTAATATTATTGAAAATATCTATAAAAAAAAAAAAAAACAAAACAAAAAATGGTTTCCATTTCAAGTTAAAATGAGAAAAAAAAAATCAAGGGACCTCATACCTAATTTAAATTAAGTTTAATTATGGTACATCAACTTTAAGCATTTCATGTTGAGTTTGAAATCAAGTTGAACATAGTTTAATTAATTAATTAAATTTGAATCTTAATCCCTCCACATTTATATATATGACACATCAACTCTAGACATAAATGTTTGAAATTTTATTAACCAAAATAACGTCACAAGTCAAATTTTACAAATTTGATTATCATTTACACAAAAACTAAATATAATTGAATATAAATATAATTTTTTATTTTTTTTTTACAATATAGGGTGGGAGGATTTGAACCACATCAGTACAACTTTATGTCAGTTGAGCTATGTTCTTGTTGGCATAAATATAGTTAAATTATTAGTTTATTATGTTACTCATAGGCTACAAATGTGATATTAAAAAAATATTTAATATTTTCTAAAGATAATTTATCTATCAAATACAAAATTGGATTTTATGTCTAATAGAACTCTCAACTTTCATGGTGGTCACCTACCTAGGATATTTAATATCTAACGAGTTTCCTTGGCAACCAAATGTAGTTGGGTCAGGCGGTTGTCCCGTGAAATTTGTCGAGGTGCGCGTAAGCTGGCCCGGACACTCACGGATATAAAAAAAAAAAAAAAAAATAGAAGTCTCAACTTTCAAATCTTATGCGTAGATTTGTCAATTTTTTAAAATGTTTAGTAGGTCAATAACTCAGTAGACAAATGAAAAATTAATGATTTATTATTTTTTTTTTTTTGAAGAAAAAATTTCATTAATAACATAAAGTAGTTACCAACCACATTAGTCAGACATGAATAAATCCGAGAAGGAATAAGAGCATCCCTATTGCATTCCATTTCCCCCAAATCAGGGAATTGAAAACATAAAATTAAAAAAAAAAATCGTCAAAATTCCTATAAGAGACTGCCGCTCTTGCTAGGTTGTGAGCTTCTCGATCTCGAGCATTTGGAGGAGGAGACAACATTTGCGCTCTCTCTGATCCCTCAATCTCTTCAACGATCAACGACAAGTCAGACGGGTCTTCAATTTCACGATTAATAGACCTAGCGACTTCGATCGAGTAAGAGATAATAGCTCTAGTGACTTCAATTGAGTATATGCATTGGCATGTTAATATAAGAATGATTTCAAGCCAAATAAGTTAGAGATAAACTCCAGAAAGACAAATTTAAGGTAGAAAAGTTACCTAACAAGGACCAAAATGGTTATATTTAAAGAGTTTAGGGACTAAAATAGACATTGAGGGACTAAAATAGACATTGTAAAATTTCAAGGACTAAATTAGAACAAAATTGAAAGTTTAAGGATCAAAATAGACATTTTGAAAATTTAAGAACCAAAATAGAACAAACTTAAAAGTTGGGAATTAAAATAAATTTAAACCAAAATACAAATAGCTAGGGTCCCGTTTGATAACCATTTCACTTTTGGATTTTGGTTTTTGAAAATTAAGCTTGTAAACATTATTTTTGTCCACAAATTTCTTTGTTTGTTATCTACGTCATTCCTCATGGTTTAAAAAACCAAGTCAAATTTGAAACACAAAATATAATAATTTTCAAAAATTTGTTTTTATTTTTGGAATTTGACTAGGAACTCAAATGTCTCCTTAACAAAAATAAAAACCATTATAAAAAGATTGAGAAAACAAGCACAATTTTCAAAATCCAAAAAAACGAAATGGTTATGCAGGAAATCTTACTCTAATTGCGTAACGAAAATTTTCTTCCATCAAATATCAATCTGTGTTGGTTCAAAAAAAAAAAAAAAAAATCAATCTGTGAGTCGCCGGATTAAAAATATTATTCTACGCTATCCTGGAATATCAGTGTCCGATCAATTCGCACGCAACAGAGGCCAATCTCTCTCTTTTTCCCCCAAATTGAAAACCCTAATTCATTCTGTTCTCTCCATTTTCGAGGGTCGAACAAACGAAATCGAAGCACCATGGTTTTCTATTTCAAAGCTCGGCCCGACGTCGGTGATTACACCATTTTCATGGGGCTCGACAAGTACGAGAACGAGGAGCTCATCAAATACGGCTTCCCCGAGGATATTTGGTAATCTAACGTCTAGGGTTTCTTTATGATTATTTCTATTTCCTTTTTAGGTTTTTATTCGATGTCAATTTCACTGAGATATGGATGAAAATGATTTCTCCTAATTGATCGAGTCGGGTCAAGGTGCTGATGTTTACGTTCTTGCTTGATGTGTTTCGAAATTGATATTCGACTTTCTTTTTCACTTGAAAGTTTCGAAATTTTGCGTGGTTGGTGTTGGGTCTGATTTTCATAGAAAATGGTAGCTATGGCCGTCATTGGTTCCTTCGACAGAGCTTGATGAGCTTGCTGACAATTAGCACATGGAAGGATGTCTGTTGGATTATGAAGGGAATGAGTTTCTTGTATACATTAATATCTTGAATTTTCGTTGCATAATCCTTATCCAGTGATACAGGACTCGGATTTATCACTTTATTGAATGTTTTGTGGCATTGAAGAACTCAAGGGTCATATTTTAGTCTTGTTTCGGGCTTCCTTCATCTTGTATCTGGTTCACCTTTTATGGAGGACTTTGCTTAAGATTTATTCTCTGAACAAAGGTTGTTCTGTGCAGGTTCCATGTGGACAAGATGTCGTCTGCCCATGTTTATGTGAGACTGCAAAAAGGGCAGACCATTGATGATATTAGTGAAGGGTTGCTGGAGGATTGTGCTCAGCTTGTCAAAGCTAATTCCATTCAAGGTAAAATTTGAACAGTCAATTTCTAGAAAATAGAAAAATGGTTGACTTTGGTGTGGTTAAAGTTTAGTGAACTAGAGTTGTCTTTATGTTCCTTCATAAGTCAAATCTTTAAAATGCACGTGTGTGTTTCTACAGATTACATTGGAATTGAATCCCAAGTTAGGAGCCTTTAACTATTGTCCCTTGTATCTGACAGGAAACAAGGTAAACAACATTGATGTTGTGTATACGCCTTGGGCCAATTTGAAGAAAACTGCTTCCATGGATGTTGGCCAAGTTGGTTTTCATAACTCCAAACAGGTAAGCTTCATTGGTTTAGTTTTGCAAGTAAATAGGTCCTTGAGGATTTTTTCCCCTTTATTTTTTGAAAGAAGTATTTTTAAATTGTTTATGGATGGGAATATTCAAGGTGACTTGGCCTTTGTCTTTATACACAATTCAGGTCCGAACTGTAAGGGTGGAAAAACGGATCAATGACATTGTCAATAGATTGAACAGGACTAAGGTGGAAAGGAAGCCTGATTTGAAAGGTAAATTGGAAATGACATTTTTGTTGTAAGGATAAAATATGAAGTTACACAAGTAACCAATATTTTCTTCAGGATGACCTTATTTTGTTTCTGTAGAATTCAAGTGTGTGGAGTCTTCACTTTTTGAATCTCATTATTTTTTTTTTAAACAAAAATATGCTGCTGCTATTTCTAGCACGTTTATGCCCCCCAAGTATGAACTTCACGTAATTTGACTTTTCAGTGGCATACATGAAATCTATTATAGTCATCCCATCTTTACATGCAACTGTACTTGTAAAACAGTTAACGAGCACTTTGTTTTCCATTACACAGCCGAACGTGAAGCTGTAAATGCAGCTGAAAGAGCAGAGAGGAAGCAACACCTGAGAGAAAAGGTTGGTGATAATTTTTTGTCCCGTCTCTGAAATAACTTCTCTTTTTCAGTCTACATCTTGGACCTCCATCTCAACTTTTCTGAAATTACCGGATAGATAGTTTGCCTATGACTTCGCATGGAGTAAAATTTACTCTCTTCTCTGAGAGGGGAAGTTTCTTTTGTCGGAATCTATTAGGTTTTCTCCTGGTTTATATGTATGGCACAGAGTCCTGAATACACAAATCATTTTTGTTTTGCCTGTGAACTCTCAACTTATATGTACTTTGACAAATGACCAGTTGAAACAGTTTGGTTTGTGATTGTAAAATACAACACACACTCGAACAACAAAGATCTATGTTTTCGTGATGGTTTTAGCTTTTCCTTTACATACAAAAGGAAAGTAAAGAAGCTGGTGGCTGAAAAAGTCCAAATTCTGTGTAGAAAATCATGCTCTAGCCTATTATTCTGCACTGTATAAATGTCTTGCTTCACAAGTTCAGAAGTGTTTCTCTGCTGCAATTATATTTTTAGATATTTTGCTAGTGACTACGTCCCTTTTGATCCTTTGTTCGCAATATGTTTATTCTCTATCAAATCTATATGGTGATATCCAACTCTCAATCCCGAACACAAAAAGCTCACATCACACCTGGTTTTGCTTTGGTGGTTTTCATGAAGTATTGTGATTCTTTCCATGTCTTGTTATAATAAAGTTCCATTTTTGCAGAAACGCCGTGAGGAAATGGAAAGGTTAGAAAAGGAGAGGCAAGCAGAGCTAAGGAGCTACAAGGGTCTGATGGTTTCTGAGAAGATGACATCTAACAAACAGATTGCAGCAACAAGCAAATCACTACAAGAGCTGGAAGACGATTTCATGTGATCGAATTGATCGCGTACAAACGCTGCAAAAAGTAGCAGCGGCTAAACTTGCTCTTCTGTAGAGAAGGCCATCCTGCCCATTCAGTTTGTGGTTCTTTGGCCCAACGTTGTCCTCTCGTGAGTGATGAAATTGTCTTTAGCCTCGATGATATTCAACTTGTTGTGTCTACTAGACTATACAAATAGAAAATTGCTGCGCCTTTCAAGAGAGCGGAGAAATGGTGTTCTGTAAGTTGTAATTACTGTTACTCTTGTTTAATGATGATATGTTAGCTCATTTTGGCGTACTTTTCTTTTCAAACATACAGTAAGAAAGAGGAATCCACTTTTTTGGGTATGGGAAAAATTTTCTTTCTGGTTTTATAATGAGTGATTTCCTTTTTGGTCTTTTGGTTGTTTAGACCCCCACTCAATTTCTTCTGAGGCAGGTGAAAAGCTATCATTGAAATTTGAAAGTCTGGCGTGTTTGCCTTTCCCAAAAGTAAATCGTACCAAAAAAAAAAAAAAAAAAACCATTTGTTTTCCCTTTTTCTTGTCAATGTTATTTGAATGCCTAGGTTGACTCTGTTTGTGTTTATCTCCTAATCTTCCAAGTAGGAGTGGTCATGGTTTGGTTTTGGTTGCTAGCAAGAGCATAGCTCAACTGACATAAAGATGTACTGATAACCACGAGGTCTGTGGTTCAAATCTCCTACTTCCATATTGTAAAACAAAAAGAGTTTGGTTTTGCTTGGTTTTTAATCAAACCAAAACTATACTGTAGTGATGAACTAAATCAAATTAGTTTTTGTAAATTGGCTTTAAATAAACTGATCAATTAGGTTTAACTTTTCAAACTGATCAATTAGGTTTAGTTCTTTTTCTCTTGATCAACATACTCCTACAAGTAATAACGTCCGGCGGTGGTCTTGTGAGACTTGTTGAGACGTGCACAAATTGGTCTAGACCCTCATGTATGTATGTATGTGTATATATATATATATATAAGAAACTGATTTTATATATATTAGTTCATATCGATTTGATTTAAAATCAGTATGCACAAACAAGTCCACTGTACAAATTATTACATTAAAATCAACCTACTTTTTTTTGCTTCTTGGTTAAATTTAAAGAATCTAGTTCACAATTTTAAAAGTTAGAATTTCATTCCTATAATTTGATATAACTTCATAAATAGTTTTTGCGATTTGAAGTCACAGTCTGGTAGATTGAGTATGTGATAGTATAGTTTTTTTTTTTTTTTTTTTTTTTTTTTTTTTTTTTTTTTTTTGAGAAAAGAAGATAATGCATTAAAGAAAAGGAAAGTTAGGTCCATCCACTTCTTCGGGTAAAACCGAAGCGAACCATTGAGGGAAAGAGGCTTCCCTACCAAAAAACCCATCTCTCAACATAGGAAATAAGAGCGCCGAAAAAAAAAAGGAAAAATCACTACTAACCACTGTCGTGCACATCAAATCGTGAGTCACCTGGTTCTCCTCCCTAGAGCATTTGGAGATGGAATAGACGTTTGCAAGGGGAACCACCTTCGCGATCTCATACAAAATTAGGGAGATTTCTAAAATATCTTCAGATTCTCGATTAAGAGACTTCACTTCCTCGTTGGAGTCTGATTCTACCTAGAGTGGCGAATTGAAGAAGATCCCTTCTTCTCCTACAGAATGCACGTATGTGATAGTATAGCTAACTTTTAAAATTGTAGGGACTAAAATTTAACTTTCTTCAAATTATAGGGACCAAAATCTAAAAATCTAATTTAATGGGATTTGTTTTATCAAAGAACAAATATTGGTGAAGTTTTCGGACGATGAAATAAATTCTTACGGAGTTCGCACGTAACGGAAATTATCGTCCCCGTTAAGACTTATCACTGACTGCAACCATACACGTCAACATTGTCGGTAGTACGACTGCCACGGTTCACACGTGTCAAAATCCTAACCGTCCAATTTCCAAACGTGCTGTCATCTTAGCCGCTGGTTTTGAATCTCTTCAGTCCGCCCCTTTATGTTTGAATAGAGCTCCGGACCGTTTAAATTATCGTTCTCTATGTTCTAAGCCATTCCGCTCTCGCTATTAGTTTCTCTATCTCTTTGCTTTGGCGCATTCACTCGTTCCTCTGATCAAATTTCTACTCCTTGACTTCTCCATTGAGATCCTCTAATGCGTCCTGTTTCGATCGCTGCATCGAGTTTCCGTCTTCGATTTATCTGCACTTCGCCGCTCGACGCTGACTTCGGTGAGTTGTTTAGGGTTTCCTTGGTTAATTTTGTTAACTTCCATTGATTTTATGATCTTCGCGTCCTTTTAAATTTTATTCGCTTTGTTTTCGATGTTCTTTACGCACTTTAGTCCATGTTTGTGAACTCTGTATCTTTTTCTCCATCTATTTTGAGTTATTGACCTTGTGGACACTATGAAATGCTCTCTATCTTATCCTCGTTGTGGTTCCAGTTTATGCGCACTTAGGTAATGTGGTGTTTTCCGTTTCTGGAATTCGATTGTGCAATTAATCACTCGTCTGATCTTTTTCACAGTTTTTACGGCGGTAGAAATTGAATTTGTAATAAGTCGCTTATCTGATGCTTGCTACATACATTCTCAATTGGCTCTTGGCAGTCATTTCCGTCAATTGGTTTATTCATTGCGTGAGTTTTGATCAAGAGATTGATAGCTTATTCCTCTTTCTTGAAGTTGGATTCGGTTGTCATGCCTTTCAGTTTCTGATTATAGTAATTAACTTTGCATGACGAGGCCTTTTTTCTCACTTGGCGTGAATTTTGGAAGATCGACATTGATATACAGTCATTTTGTCCCTGGAGGAATATCTAATTTCATATGTTTCACATCATTAGTAAAAACACTGCCTAAAGAAACTTTGACAGAAGTTACATCCACAATCTGTTCCCCCTGCTGATTTACAATATCATTGATCCATAGATCCTGTTGATCTCATATTTTATACTGCTTTGAAATGCTAGGATTTAATTCACTGGAACTATTATTTTTTTGGTTTGTTTCTAATAATGATTATCCACACGTATATTTTCTAGCAACAGCCATATGTTTTATTTTCTCGTACTATTCTTTTATTCTACTCCCTGCAAATTTTGACTTGTCATCTTTCTTGTTCAGAAATTCTCAGATGAAATGGTAGATTTTTCTACATAGGAATAATATAATGGTTTGGATAGCATTCTTTGGAACAAACCATTGTCGGGTAGGAATTGGGATATTATGCATTTTTCCCTGTATGTCAAGGAGTTATGGAAGGTGATAAGACTATCTCAACACCTTCAGACAATCCTGAGGTTCGTGATCAGAGGACACGTGCACTCCACGGGTAATTTCATCAACCTATCTAATGCATGGCTCAGCATTTCTTCACATACTGCAAGCTTTATAGTCTCTCTGTGTACACTTTACTGTTGCCTTGTAAGTTTTGCAAGTCTTCTAAACCAAATTTGCCACCATAACTCATATAAGCCTGTTTAGTTGCAATATTCTTGAATCCTGTACAACATCATCCTTAAAATTTTTCCCTTTGACTTTCTTTATTACTGGAGAAGAATATCTGTAAGACTGTAACTAGCTTGTAATTCTGTCGTTAGCTTCTTCTGATTTTTCTCTCTTTCTTATCATTTTCCCCAAAGTAAATGGTTGTAATTTAAATTCCTTTGGTTCATCAAGATTTTTTTTTAATTGTTGGAATTGATTTTATGTCCTGTACCACACGTTCCTATAATGTTTGAATCGACTTTATGTACTGTACCACACACGTTCCTATATTGTTGCTTGACATTCGGTATTTGTTGTCCTATTAATTTGTTGGAAGACAAACTTAAATTTTCTGCTGAACTTTATGTATATTCTTTTGGGGGATGTTTAGGAGAACCAGTGGCCCTACAAGACGCTCAACGAAAGGACAGTGGACACCTGAAGAGGTAAGTTTATCGTTTATTGTAGTTGATCCTATATCAGGCTGCAGGTAGTACTTTTCATTGTTCTGGTTGAAGGAATGATGGGCTTTTTCGCCGGGGGGGGGGGGGGGGGGGGGATCTTGATTCCTGATTGTCAATATTTTCTCATGATGATGCATTTTATTTTATTGTTCCAAAGCGGTATGGTTAAGTGTTGGATAATCTATTCTACTTGCACCCAGGATGAAATTTTGCGGCAAGCAGTTGATCATTTCAAAGGCAAGAACTGGAAGAAAATAGGTATTATTAAATATTTTAATCTGTGCGTTGGTGTATCGACATATTATAGAGGCCAAGGATAGGTTTAATTGTACTGAAGATGTTCTGGTTTCTGGTCATCCTTGACACAATGGAGGATTTCTGGGGTGACTGTGATCTGGAAACTTATTCATTACTTTGTTAAATGTATATTACATATTCTGTTCTGGATGATTAGATAACCTAATTAACTAATTGTGCATTGTCTAAGGAGGCCATTTTCCAAGATGAATTAAATTTTGCATGTACTACTTTGTTCTTTTACTGCATCACTGGTTCATTTGCTATGATGGTTGTTTGTAGCCGGATGTTTCAAGGATCGGACTGATGTACAATGTCTGCATAGGTGGCAAAAGGTTTTGAATCCCGAACTTGTCAAAGGTCCATGGTCTAAAGAGGTGATTCACTTGTGAAAGTTAGTTCTTAAGTTTATTCCATTCCAGTTATCACAATAATTTAGTCAGCATACCCTTTCAATTAAGTGTGTGCTCTTTTTATGGAATCCTACTTGAACTTACCACCTGCTTGCCTTGTGAATTGTATGTAGGAGGATGAAATTATTATTGAACTGGTGAACAAATATGGACCAAAAAAGTGGTCCACTATTGCAAAACATCTACCTGGACGAATTGGTAAGCAATGCCGAGAAAGGTATGACAGTGGAGTTATTGGATTTTGATTTTCCTGCTTTACTTTTATTATCTCTTTGGTAAACTCCGTCCACTTCTTTTCTGGAAGCCATTATGATTTTTTCTTGCCATCAGTTTGAACTGTTCCTGCATCCGTACTTGATCTTCTATTAAATTTTCAGATGTCCTACTCCTTATATTCTTTTACATAAACTATATCCTTCTTTTCAGGTGGCACAATCACTTAAATCCTAATATAAACAAAGAAGCATGGACCCAAGAAGAGGAGTTAGCTTTAATTCGCGCTCATCAAATTTATGGGAACAGATGGGCAGAGCTAACAAAGTTCTTACCTGGAAGGTATGTCCCATTTGTAGCTTAAAGTTGTGGCATTATGCGGGGTTGTTCTATATGTGCATTTTAAAATTTATTTCTATAGATCTTTTCAGATTAAAGTTGTTACCATCTAAACTTTTTGGATTTCTTTTCATTGCAGCTTTATTCTCTAGAACTGCATTTCTTTTCAGTTTTTAATTGGAAAATTTTCAACTGATCATGAAAGATGTAATATTTGTGCTTTTATAATCAACAGGACAGACAATGCTATAAAAAATCATTGGAACAGTTCTGTCAAAAAGAAATTGGATTCTTACTTGGCCTCAGGCTTGCTCGCACAAATTCAAGATCCTATTTTTGTTGGACAACCAAACCAACTCCCAGTTTCATCTTCAAAGGTGCTCGGTGGTGGAAATGACAGTGGCTTGAATGGAATGGAAACAGAGGAGATTTCAGAGTGCAGTCAAGATGCAACAGTTGCTGATAGCTTTATGAGTGATTCAGCATGTGCAACTCTGCATATGAGAAAGGAATTTCAGTTAATTGAAGATTTGGGGTTGGGCAAGGAGCAAAGCTCCAGCCCAGTATCCAGTTCTGAACCCTACTACCACCACCCTGCTAGGGAAGAAATTGCTTGTCCCATTGCTGAGTTTGCTCAAGAAGTGGGTCACTGTTTGTCACCTTCAGAGCAAAATCTCTCTCATGATTGCAGAACAACTTCAAATAGGGAGTACCAATGTGATTTGAATGAGTTTGCTAACATCTCTTCGTTACAATTGGGTAAAGAAGCACCGCAGTCTGAAGCAATTGGTACTGTGATGGGTGAAAGTCATGGAGCTGGCGATTCTGTGCAAAATTCTTCAATGGTAAAAGTAGCTTCGGCTTCTGTCCAAGCAGAGTGCATGTTTATATCTGATGATGAGTGTTGCAGGGTCCTATTCTCAGATGCAAAAAGTGACCAATGCACTATGTCTAGTAATCTTAAAAAAGGCTCTTATGCATCTGAAATGTGTAATTACGAAGTTCCAGTTCAATCCCTTGGCACTCCACAAGCAGAAAATAACCATACTTCAGCATCCCAAATATATAATCATCCTTCAGGATCTGATGTGCAGGAAAAAAGTTTGTTGCATCAGTCCTACATGCTGATTCCATCCGTGGTTTCTGTCAACAATGACACGAGTTTATTAGGTGGTACTGGATCCAACGAACTCTTTGTAGGAGCCCTAGAACACGAATGTGGAAGTAGCCAACAGAATGGGTTTGTTTATGATGGTGGAACATCCAAGCCTTCCCGTTTTCATGTGACAGATAAACCAGAAATGCAAGAACATCCTGGTGGATCAGAAGACCTGCCAAAACTAATTCATGCAAATACATTGGCAACAGCAGCAGATAGCACAGGGACTTGTACTCGTTCGGATGAAAGAGCCAAACAACAAACTGAACATCAAGACTCAGGAGTTCTTTGTTATGAGCCTCCTCGTTTTCCAAGTTTAGATGTTCCCTTTTTCAGCTGTGATCTCATACAGTCTGGAAGTGAAATGCAGGAGTACAGCCCACTTGGTATACGCCAGTTGATGATGTCTTCTCTGAACTGTGTTACTCCATTCAGATTATGGGATTCGCCATCTCGTGATACTAGTCCAGATGCTGTATTGAAAAGTGCTGCCAAAACTTTTGCCAGCACTCCATCCATTTTGAAGAAACGCCACCGTGATTTAATGTCTCCTCTCTCTGATAGAAGAATTGACAAAAAGCTTGAAACCGATGTGACATCCAGATTGACAGAAAACTTTTCACGTTTGGATGTTGTGTTCAATGATGTGTCTGATAATGCTTCTATATTATCTTCATCTAACCTAAAAAGGAGTACTGAAGATTCTGCTGAAGATAAAGAGAATATGTATTGTACCTTTGAAGAGAGAAAAGAGAAGAAAGATGATGGTAATGAATCTCTAGACGTCACAGTTTCAGAGAATGGTTTCCCAAAAAGTTGTTCCCAAGACTATATAAAACAAGGGACGGCTGATATCGAGATGATATGCGTTCAATCTGCAGCTGAAATTGTGAGTCATTTTTCAGCAATCTTCTTAGGAGATTATTATCTTTTTGATTAAGGAATTACTGAACTATTTTATTATATTGAGGAATCAAGTTTATACTGGACTGACATTCAATGCTGAGCTCATCCTATTAGAGTCAAATTTCCTGTTCTTTCTTGCATGATGAACACCATCTGATTCTTAATTTCACTTTTGGCAGGTGCCTCCTGGAGTCCTGGCTGAACACGATGCCAATGACCTGCTACTCCACTCTGTTGGTCAAAAAACTCAGAGTTCAAGTAAAGGAATTAAGAAACGACATTGTACGAGTAAATTGGAAGATGAATCAAATGCAGATGATATTTCCAAAGTGTCTGCTCGGAATTTGCATGGACTTAGCAGCCCTCCTAATATCTGCGAGAATCATCCAGAAAGTCATTTCGTTTCGACAACGTGCGAACTCCCTGTCACTTCATCTGCTTCCCTTAAGAAGATAGATGACAATCACCCACATATTACAGTCACTGGAGTTGCTTCGTTGTAAGACAAAACCTCCTCTCTCTCTAATGCATTATTCTTTAAAGTTCGTTAAATTTATGGAGTTTCCAGTATATTATGTAATGCTTTGTTCTTCACGTACTCTAATAGACATCTCTGTTATTATGTCCTAGACCTGGTGAAACTCCATTTAAGAGAAGTTTCGATTCCCCTTCGGCGTGGATGTCTCCTTGGTTCTTCAATTCTTTCCTACCAGGCCCGAGGGTTGATACAGAAATATCGATCGAGGTAGTTCTTTAGGTTCTTCTTTATTAACTAACCCACAGCAGTGTAAGAAATTTCTTTACAACATCTTTGTCATTGTATTGTTTTTAGGACATTGGATATTTTTCGAGCCCCAAGGAAAGAAGAAGCCTTGATGCAATTGGGTTGATGAAACAAGTGAGCGAGCGAACGGCAGCTGCATGTGCCAATGCCCACGAAGTGTTGGGAAACGAAACTCCAGAGACACTACTCAAGGGAACGCGCATGAAGCATCTTCATTGTGATGAAACTGTTCTGGTATGATTCTCAAACAGTTCAAGAGATACCTTTAAACTGTTTAACGTTTTCAAGTAAAGGGTATACTTTAAAATCTAGATTTTCATACATTTTTTTTTTAAAATAACCAAAGGTCGATTATATTTTTTCCATTTTTATATAGTCTTCGGATTTTAAAAATTAGAGGGGGCAGATTTAGTCATTTATATATAAAAATAAATAAAATCTATGACAGTGGGTCAATTGACTTGTTTTTTTGGTAATAGCTGCGCCTGTCAAAATGAGATATGGAGAATATATTCAGCAAACCAAAATTCGATTACATTTCATTTTTCTGTAGTTTTTAAAACCCGTAGTTCATTTACATGCATTTAAAATAATAATAAAATTAAGATAAGTGGGTCAATTGAGTTGCCTAGAATTGTAAGCTTGTGCGATTTCATTTTCAGGCAGAGTGTCGGGTGTTGGACTTCAGCGAATGTGGCTCTCCGGTGAAAGTGGGGACAGAGAATGTGAAAACTACAGCTGCGACCACCCTCGCAAGCCCACCTTCTTATCTTCTCAAGGGCTGCAGATAGCAATTCATTGGTACCACCACCAACTCAGCTTTTACTTTTTCAATGTCTGTACTGTAATATCATGTCATTTAAACAAAATTACTAATTTGCATTTCTTTTTCCTGCCTCCCTTTGTTAGAAAAAAGAAGAAAAGAAAAAAAAAAAAAAAAAAAAAAAGCTGAGTGATTCAATCTTAGATTATTGATGCAATGTCAAAATGTCAATGTGCTAAGTAGTAGGCTCGTAATTTGGTTATTCAAAACTTTTGGCATCAAATTGAAAAGCTTTTTAAGGCATTTGAGCGCTAATAACTCAAAATATTACAAAACAAAGTCGTTTTTAAATGACATCAATTTGCTTCCAGTGAGGTAAGCAATAATTTTATTTTATGGTAACAAACTAAGCAAAAGTGAAAGTATGACGATGTGCTGGTGGCCGCCGACAAAACTAGACGACACGGGTAACGGCTGCATGGATTGCATCCGCAAGGTGTGGGACGGTCCTGGAGCTCAAACCTGCCATGCTGATTCTCCTGCACAAGTGAACATGTACGAATTGTTTAGGGCTCTACTAACGTCCACGCCAAATATTATAATTTCGCGTCACTTATTTTATCTTCCATTTTGCTAAATAATGTTTTATTAGGAAAAAAAAACTGTTTGAAATGTTTAATTCTAATCTTTTTATGACTTTTTTGAAACCTAATCTTTATGACATTAAATAGAAATAAAATACAAAAAACAATAATATTCGTCAAATTTAAAGCTTAATATTGAACTTGCAGGCCCTAATTCAGTTTCACGTGTAGTAAGTTTTTTAATTTACAAATCTATTAAAACATTAAAACATAATTGAAAAGACAACTATTAAAAAAAAAAAAACATCAAAAGGAATACTGCCAATAACTTATTCTAGTGACTAACCTTGTCAGTTATTTTTAATTATCTGTTTTTGTCAAAACTTTCATTTTTTTTTTCCCTTTAATTCAAAATTTGACAAAAACACAAATAGTTACAAATGCATTTATGTTCATCTTTCCAATTAAATAATAAAAAGGGAAAGAGCTAGATATTTAAAAAAAACAAATCATGCATGACCTTTTGTTTTTTGTTTTTTGAAAGATAGAAGATTTTTTTAAAAGAAAAAAAGATATTAAAAAAAAAACGAAAACATTAAAGATAATAAAATTCGGGTCTCTTATTCTGATAGCATATACTTAAATGATCGGCATTTTGGCAGAATTTATAGGGATATTAAAACAAAGGTCCTTACCCATCAGAAGTCATGTATATGTGATATTCTTTGGTCATGAAGCTAACTTGTTCCTTGTTCAATCCCGTGAACGTAAACATTCCAATCTGCTTGATGATGTGACTCCAATCACCAGGTGTACCTGCCACACACATACACACATGATTGTCGATAACTGAGCATCACATCCTCCACACACACACGACAAAACAACACCCCTTTCTTCTTTGCCATTGATTCGAAATACAATACAATATGGCCCCAAATCACAAAAATTTAGCAGAAGGAATCACATAAGAGACACGGGATTCAAGGACGACCAACCAATTTATCACAAAAAATTTACGATTATTTTTACTTTTTTTTTTTTCCAGAATTGCACACTCTATCCGGTGTTATAGATAAATCAAGCATCAATTTTATAGCATTCTAGTTCGCTTAAAAGTTCACATTCCTATGTTTGATTAGGATCGAAGTAAGTTAAATTGGAGGTTGTTAAGATTACGGTTCTCCATTCCATTAACCTAAATCTTGATTGATTACCTTTTCATATTCAGGTTTATGATAAATTATGATTTCGAATGAGCGAGTACAGTTTCTTTTTCATCTCGATCAAGTAATTTCTTTCGCATTCCTCTCGACTTTTCTAGATATTAAATTCTCCAAAAAGGAACAATTCGCTATCAGGCCATCACTCTGCTCTATTCAAACCGTAAACACACACTACAGCCAGCAAAATTCACGATCGCTGTCAAATCAATTCACAAGGCCTGGACCATCGGGGCCCCCCCTAGTCATTCACCCATCACAGTCAATTTCCTAACAATTCTAAAACGAAGCTTCCTACAACATGGACTAAATTAACCCACATACTCAACTTCTAATCCTTGTATTTCCCCTTCACTGCAAAATTTGAGGATGAATATCTTCCTACTAAAGTGAAATGCTGAACAAATGGACCCTTATTCAAGAATTTTAAGATGAATTTTATTTTACTGTATATTAGTTTTTTGAATTTGAAAACTATATCATCAGACATGACATTATTAAGATAGATTTTGGGTTAGAACTTAAATTGTAAAAATAATAATAATTTCCTTTTGATGTAAATTTAAGTTAACTATTTTCCGTTTACAGTATATGATAAATTGAGATTCAGCCTTGTATGATGGCTATTCTCATCCCTCCCCAAAATATTCTATTGCCTTACTCCCTCATAGACTACTCTTTTTATCCTCATTATCCTTTGACCAAGGCCATTTAATCTCCAAGGAAATTGATACAATGAATCTAGTAAGCACTCAACGAGAATACTAAAAGAACCACGTAAATACCAGCAGGAATGTCAGGAGAATGAATACTAACCTCTAGCGCGCAAGGCGTCAAAAAGTTTCTGGCGCATGCTAATAATACGGTCTGCCATGGCCTTCAACTCAATAGTCCATTCATTGAACAAATTCCTAAAGTTGAAGAAAAATAAATTGATTTAATGATGAATGAACGGTTAAATTGGCTCCATACAAATTGTCAGGAAAGCTTCTCCAAAAAAAAAAATGGTCAGGAAAGAAAGTCTACATGAGCATCTTGCATATACGTTCACCTTTCCATATGACAAGTTTTTATTATTACCTGTCCTTCAGGATTGTGGCGACAATAGATGCACCGTGAATGGGTGGGTTTGAGTACATGGGCCTTATCACTAGTTTTAGCTGGCTCTCTACCCTGCTCGCAACGTCAGCATTCTTGCAGACCTGTTCAACAATTACAAAGCGTAAGATCAAATGAGTAAAGCTGGAATAACAGATCAAACCCTATACCATCCATCTTCATGGTTAAAAGATTTTATTGAAAGAAAAAAATATTTATCAATACTAATAACACCCTTCAATATTATTCCGCATATTAATGCTTACTATACATCATTTTTTAAAACTATAAGCTCTTGCAGGTTAGAAAATTGAAATTTTACCAATTGACTTAACTTACAAAGGATGATAGTACAGGGGTATTTGCATTCCGGTTAAAGGAAAGTGTAACTTTTGCATTTTCCCTTAGAAATGATATGTCGATTTTTTTCCTTAGTATTTTATTATATTAACAAAAAAGAAGTTAATTGCAAGGATAAAATGTACAGGTGCAAGACTTCATTATTTCAAAAGAAAAATGCGGTGGACAATAATGCGCATGTGACATGACATTAGGTGGAAGAGTAACTTCTATAATTTACTCATCTCGATTTATAGTAGAACCTTTATTTGTTATTAATACCACACGGACTCCATTAACCAATGATTCAATCAATTAAGATATAATGTTCCATGATATCCAATGAATCACAAGCAAGAACACTCTTCTAAAAACCTTACAATGCTTAAAGCGCCAACACGTTCGCCATAGAGCCCCAAATTCTTTGCATAACTCTGGGCTACAAAACATTCGCCTCCATCAGCAACAAATAAGCGCACAGGTTGTGCATCCGCATCCAAACTTCCACTGGCAAAACCCTGGATCATAACAAGAAAAATATAAGAAACACTGATAAGCAAATGTATGAAGCTGATAAGCACTGGCATTTTTCATTTTAAACCATGCAGAACTCTACCTGATAAGCACTGTCAAAGAAAGGTAAAAGCTGTTTTGATCTCATCAACTTCCTGATCTGATCCCATTGTTCAAGGGTTGGATCGACACCAGTTGGGTTATGAGCACATGCATGAAGCAGAACTATAGCTCCAGCTGGAGCAGCTCCAAGATCTTCCAAGAGGCCTGTGACAGATTAAAGTTGCCCGACCAGATGGTAAGGAATCGTTGTAGTATTGAAGACTACAAGTTGAGAATAATTTAATTGCGCCAAAACTTCTATAATAGACCAAACACATTGGAATTCAATATGGAGGTAGAACCTAAAAAAATGTTAAACAGTTATCATAAGAGTAAGAGTTTGAACCTTGAAAATCCAACCCTCGTGTTGAGGGATCATAATATCGGTAAGTTTTTACAGACAGCCCAGCCAGAGTAAAAACTTTGGGATGATTTCCCCATGTTGGCAGGGGAATGTATATTAGCCGCTGGAAAACAATGGAAAGAGCAATGTTAAGATAGCTTTATTACCATGTACAAGTAACGCACAATAAGTAAGTTAATGGAACACCTAACCACACCGCACCTCATGATAATGTCTTGCCAAAAATTCACCCCCAACCCTCAATGATCCAGTACCAGACAGGCACTGAACAGTTGTGACACGGTTCTCAAGAATAGCAGGGCTATATAAAAGTAAGGATTAGAAATAAGATCCAAAAGAAAACTATTGAACCAATGATACTGATCTGAGTATGAGCAACCAAATATAAACGGCAACTAACCAACTGCAAATAATATTCGCTACAGCTTACCTGTCAGCGCCAAAAATGAGCTTAGCGCTCTGTTTATTAAACTCTGCCAATCCCACAATCGGAAGATACTCCTTAACTCGTGAACTGTAGAGTATAGATCATTAAAATCAGAATCTAAACATATATCTAAATCAAGTAAGGTTCACAGGAGAATGATCAAGAAAAATACCTATCATTAACAAGCTGATGCTCTGCTTTTCTAACAACGTTCAAAACAAGAGGTTTTCCTTCCTATCATATCAAAATACCACACGATTAAAAGATTTCTAACTAGACACGCAAACTGTTTAGACATCTTAATCATGGATAAGAAAGTTCAGTATAGCTTCAACTCCTTTTTTCTCTGTAACAGATCACGATTTAAAGCAACAGAAACGTACCTCCGTCCTGTAAGCACCAACGCCCAAATTCAACTTGTTCGGGCTCGGATCTTTGTTATACGCAACAGTCACCTATCCATTCAAAGATCAACACGGTAATTGATATAAATTAGTAAAACTTGCAAAACGTCGGATATAGATAGCTGCAAAATATGCAAATATACAATAAATAAAAATAGCCGAGCAGATTTTTGTCCGATTGTCTTTCTATTCCCTAAAAAGATCCTTCAGCATTTCTAAAGCCATAATAAACCAGCTGATTAGCGGAACAATTTCCAAAACACTGCAAAATGACATTAGAAACAACAGCCAGTTAGATTTCAAGGAAAAATACAGCAACGATCACGATCCACAAACAGCCAACAGAAAATTCCCGATCACGAGAATCAAAAGCTCGGACACAATTCATTTCCATAACACACCGTATAATAGAAACAGGCACGTCAGAATCAGATGTAAAAAACACTAAAAACTAAAAAATCGACCACCGCAAAAAAAACTAACAGCACGAGAAGAAAACGAAAAAAACGAAAAAACGAAAACGAAATCCTCTGAACCAGTTCGCAACCAAACAAAGAAATGAAACTCGAAAGCAGATTGATGAGCACAGCAACGACAGAAAGACCTACAGCGATCGATCGAAATGGACAGAGAAAGAAAAATACCCCGAGAATAGGATCTTCAGGAGCACGAACAACATGAGCGAAAACAGAATCGCTGTGCAGCGAAGAAGTGACAGAAGCAGATAGTGAATCAGCCATGGCGGATGAAGATGATTCAGCCAGATGCCTAACGAGAGCGTTGATTCTCCGATCGGTTGGATCGCTGTTAGAACTCGAACTATTGGAAATACCAGTCTGTGGAACGCCAAACAAGGGGCGCATCTCGTGTGCTCGGAATTTCCTTTTTTCTTTTTTATTTTCTTCCTCAATTTACTCTTTTCGTTTTCAGGTTTTCCTTTTCTTTCTTTTTTTTTTTTTTTCAACTTTGGCGCTGTTTTTTCAAAGTTCGATTTCTCCTTTTATACGTAGTCGAAGGCGAAGCTTTCGCTTCCGATCCGTCGCACCGATATATTTTCGGATAATTATTACCATAAAAATTAAATATAATTAATTAATCTCGAATTAGAATATTGGGTTAAATAATAAATAAGCGGAATTACTGGAAGTGACACGTGGCATGTATAAGCCGGTGATGTTGGCACGTACTACGAGGGAGAAAGGAGTCATAAGGCCCATAGTTTGGCACGTGACTTTCAGGTGGCAAAGGAGATCAGGATTATTTTTATCATTGGCACGTTTCTCGAGCACTCCCACGTGGCTCAAGACACGGTATAATTTATCATTGTGTTTTTTTGTCTCTGGTCTATGAAGAGTATAAGTCTTCTATATAATAAAATACTTATATTGCTGATATTCTTGTCTATATTTTTATATTTTAAGTATTTTGTTTTCTTTTTTCTTTTTGAGATTTATATTTTAAATACGTTAAGAATCAATTAATATTTTTATACATGATGAAGATATTTGTAAAATATCAACGAAAATGGAATTGTCAATAAATATATTAATAATAAATTTCTGTAGCTTAATTTAAAATAGAAAGTGCAAGTTTATTAATTTTAATCATTTTTTAAGTTTTTAGGAATATGGATGATATTTTATTGGTAATTTTATCAACAATCTCCATTGACATTGTAAATTTATAGGTTGACTTTCTTTTTTATAAATTATAATATTATTTTATTTTGTTATAATAGTCAAGATAGATAACTCATGCTTTAAGCTTATAGTAATATTTTCTACATTCATGTAGAAATCAAATTAAGCTTCACAACAATGGTCAATTGTCACCTTTTTTTTAATAGATATAATGTATCTATTAACTTTTCAAACTTCAAACGTATATATTTTTTAATAGATATAAAGCATTATTGTAAACAATATAAGTATAGTTTAATTGGCATAAAACATGTAGTTCGATCAAGAGATCGGAAGTTAAAATTTTTTACTTCACCTATTGTAAAAAATAATAATGATGATAATAAAGCATTATTTAAATATAAAAATTGTGATATATATTTTATAAAGGAATCTCAAATTGTTAGTATTTTATTTTAGTAAAACGAATATGAGAGTTGTGATTTGAACTTTCTATATAATAAAAAGTATTAAAAAAAAAAAAGACGTACATGTCTCAACTATCAAGATATATATAGTTATATGGACATCATATATATTTTTTTTCTAAACTATATTTATTATTATAATTAAGATGATAGAAGTGATGTCGGTCACGCCAAGGAATTATTGAATTTCCATCACAAAAAATTTTCTAACATACACGCAACCTCTAAAAGTACAAACAGTATTTGTACTAAAAAAAAAAAACAAAAAACAAACATTATTGCATAAAGAAAAAGTACAAACACTATTTTTTTTTTTTTTTTGGAGAAATAAAACACTATCTATATCTATTCAACGCACTATCTTTTTGTAACCGACATCTTTCCTTATAGATACTTCGGGTCCGTTTGGTGACGTTTTCGTTTCTTGTTTCCAATTTTATTAAGAAATCTAAGCATTTAATAACTATGTATGTTTCTTGTTTCTCATTTTTTAGAAACACTCCCAAAATTTGTATAGAACTTTTGGGAACAACTAAACCTAGTTTCTCCTTTTGTGTTCTTGTTTTCAATTTTTTCTAAACATAAATAAGAATATAGGTTTATTATTATTGAATGTATAGGTGTTAGGGTCATGAAATTCTATTTTTCTTTATTAAAAATGAAGAAACGGAAACAAGAAACGAGAACGTTATCAAACGGGCCCTTCAATTTCACAATTCTATCCACACCCCTCTTTATTTCTACACATTTTTCAACGATCGCATTCATTCCTCTAATAAAAGAGTTATAATTATTATTATTTGAACAAGAAATTGACTTTCTAATTTTTTTTTCAAAAGAAAGTAATGGGTTGAATATACATAGTTTGCAAAACATCCCGTTATCGAAATGAATATAGTCCAACAATAATTGACATGTGTATTTTCAATCAAAAGGTTAGAAGTTTAAAGATGAGGATATTTTTAAAACAATTAAAACTTCATACTTATTTGTATGAATAGATGTATAATTATGCCAAAACGAGCTTAGTTCAGTGTTAATTGGCATGTATCCTCGACCATGAGGTCAAATGTTCAAATCCCCCCACCCCAAATGTCGATGTACTCAAAATATATATATATATAATGAATGATACTTATATACCAGAAACAGCAGCTAAATTTAGTGGAATATAAACATTCGGACATTGTCCTCAGCAAAATGCACCAAATTGCCCTTTCATATTTGAAGTCAAATCCACTTGCAGCAATACGTTCAAAAAATAAATTTTTGAACATTCCACACATTCAAAGCTATAAACTAAATCTTATTTTTCAAGAATGCACTTTTTAAAGAAAAAATTTGTATAAAAATGGTTTAAATTTTAACACTCATGTTTTGTTATGTTACATTTTCTCCGAAGTGTTTTATACCCAAGTTATTATACTTACAAACTATTTTTTGAAAAATTGCTTTCAAATATTTATTTCAAAATGATTTATTTCTCAACCTCATGTTTTAATAAATCATTTTAGTGGTTGTCAAACACTAAAATTTTTGTCAATAATTTTTTTCTTCAAAATAAAACACGTGAAAAGTTAAACCAAACATACCAAATCCAATTTCTTACTCAAATTACTAGAATACATCAATAAGGGGAATAGTTTAGAGGAATCAAATGCTTATTTCCTTTTCTTGTGGTTGAAGGTTGGATACTCATACTTCAATCAACTTTAAAAAATAAAACAAAAATACAAGTTTTTGGTATATTTACTAATTTCACGTGACAATATGTGATCGAAATCCACCCCTCCATATGTTATTAACTAAAAAAACAAATAATATGACATACATAAAACAGTACCGATATCATAAAAGATTTTCCCTTTTTACAGAGAGAAGAAAACAGTTTTTATCCTAACATGGTTAGCTTGTATCAAATTTCACTCTAATTTTTTAATTTCATCAAATCACACGCTAAACTTAGATAAATATAGTCACTCATCAATAGTAACAAAATGCAATATAAAACTATCCATAGTCTCACTAATTTCAATAAAATCAAAGTTAGCATAAAATTAAGTTTGATCCATGTCTGAACAACTTTATTAAATCCCACAAACTTCAACAAAAATTGAGCTCTAATACCGATTTCTCCAAAATTTGTAGCATTCACATGTTTTATAAACGATTAAAAGCATATGAGACTACGTTTCCTAAAGATTCTTACTCGTTGAGAGTAAAAATTGCAATACTGTACTTTTTTAAAAAAAAAAAAAAAAGTCAGTTAAATGAAACGCTTGTGCAATTCGATGAAATTGAAAATTTAAGGTAAAAATCGATATAATCAAGGTGAGAATTGACTTTTTTATAAAAGAAGAAGAAGAAAAAAAAAAGGGGAAATTCTACAATTACAGATCAAGGGAAGGATTTAGCTGGAAACGAATTGCCACCACTTGTACAGAGCAACACTGTAAACTGTGGCGTACAAAACCAGTCTGATTGGATAAATCCTAAACCTGCAAAAATTTCCAGAAACTCAAATAAAATTTTCGAAAACTCACTCTAAAAATCAAAAAGAAGTTTCAATGAACACGATTACGAAATTGATTTGGCGAGGCTGCAAAAACACTGAACCTAATTTTCTTGCGCAATTTTTCTTCTCGCATCAATCAAACAAGAGAAACAGAGCACGAAGAGAAGAAATTAAAAATAAAGGTAACCGACCTCGGAAACCGGGATCCAGTCGAGATCCGATACGATTCCCTTTCCTCTGCAGTGACCGGAGAAGCCCACCGGGAGAAATCGCGGTCAAAGAAGCACCAGTCCGGCAAGAGGACGCCGGCGATGGCGAAAACGCCGACGAGATAAGTTACGGCCATCTTCTTGAAGGAATGCGTGGAGATTCCGACGAGAACGACGACGGCGGCCAAGAAAACCAGAGAGGATTTGAGGGCGGCGTCTTCGGCCATGGATCGAGAGCGGAAAAGGAAGGAATAAATGAGAGAATAATCGAAGCGGCGGCCATTGCAGAGAAGAGAGCGTGTGGGGGCGGGGTCTAGGGTTTGCCGGTGGAGGCCGCTTAGTTATTGTTGCATTTATTTGACAGCTCTTTTGAATGGCTCTGCTCGGCTTCAACTGTAACCTGCATCTTTAAATGCTCTGCCATCCAAGATTAAATGACCTTTTTAGTTTTTTTTTTTCCCTTTTCATTTGGGGAACTTAATTTAATATTAAGTTGTTGATTTTGTTCTTCTAGACAAAAATCTAAACACACTGGCAAGAACACAAGCAAATTCTTTCAACATGTATGTATCAATGGTAAGATTAGACTTAAGGAATCGTTTTCTTTTTGTTCCATTATTGCTTCTACTACTAGTGAAGGAATTTTTGCAACAATGACAATTTTATCTTATGTGACAGCTTTTATGGTATGTGCACCTCTAACTGGCTAGAGTCTTCTAACAAACTTTAATGGAAAATACAAGTTGAGTTGTTTTGAATTTTAATCGATGAATTATTAGTTTAGTATTTTAATTTATTCAATCTACAAAAGTTAAGGTTCGATTTGATAATTATTTGGTTTTTTATGTTTTTTTTTTAACTTATGCTTGTTTTCCCTCCACATTCTTACAATGATTTTCATATTTGTTGAGGATAAATTTGAATTCTTAGTCAAAGTTCAAAAACAAAAACAAGTTTGACTTGGTTTTCCAATCAGGTAAAGAAAGTAGATAACAAAACAAATAACTTAAAAGGTGAAATAGTGTTTTTGAGCTTGATTTTCAAAAACCCAATAGTTATATCAAACATAAACCAAAAATTTCATGATATAAAACATTTTTTTCTCCAAACATCATTTCAAAAAAATGCTAAACACTTGAGATCATTCATGATCATCAATGCAAATCCTTTATTTGTTTTTCTCTTGTTGAAAACAAAGAGTGAATGAATGAAGTCTTAAACTTGGGGTGTACCAGGTATAACTTGATACCTACACTAGGGTTATTTTTTTCAAAACTTTTGAAAGCATAATTTAGCTGCGAATAACTTTTAAATTTCCCTCTTACCTTCAACAATAAAAAATTGTCAGTTGCATTGTTCCAACCTCGTCAAATAATTGTCAGAGGTGACATGGTCGTGTGGGAAGTGGCGGAAGGGAGGGGGATATGTTGGAGAAGGCAAAAATGCGAGAAGGCATATGGATGCACACATGGGGCGTCGGCTTCCAAACGAGGCAGGGGAGATTCTATGCGTATTATCTGGACGACATGTCGTGCCCCTTAGAGATATGCCTTTTATTTCACACCATTAACGACACAGCGTTGTTATGGAGTCACACCAATCAAATTTTGTCTGCCAAAAATGGCTTTTCGATTCAGGCCAAGCCAAACCAACGGTCATAAGAACACATTACGATTATTTTTTATTATTTTATTTCTTTGTACTGTCAAACGTTTTCAGCTCGATTTGGTGGCGTTTTTGAAGATCTAAATTCGATGATTTTTGTGTTTTAAGGAGACAAGAGGTACGATTTTGTGGAGTGGGAGATGACTTTTTCACTTAGGTTCATGCTCATCGTTACCAAATGTTTTTATCCTTATTCTCTTTCACATATTCTTTAAACTCGAGGTAACAAGAGTATAGCTGGTGTTGTGGGTGATTCTGGACTACCCCAGAATCTATGAACTAAGCAGGACAACGCAGCACAACACGAAGGCTTGACTGGGAAGCAGACTCTGGAGGAGAGCGAGCCGAAGGGATTGGACCGTCTTGGCCCAATCCCATGCTCGCCCTCGGCCCATTGCATGGGCCAAGTTCTTTCCGCCTCCGTTCGGTCCCAGCTGCCCTGGTCCATCCCAGTTCCACTCGGTTCAGTCCAGGATCACCTCCGAACACCTAGAAAACCCTAATTGAAGACACAGGTATAAATAGAGTCTCTCAAACCCGGAAAAGGGTTCAGAACTTTAGCTACCAAAAATACTCTTACTGTTTGATCTGACTTAGGCATCGGAGTGCAGGTGGCCTACACCACACCGGTGTACAGCGGTTTTGACTGGTCTTGCAGGTCACGTCTTCCCTGTCTCCAACAAATTCACTGCTGGTGTCACGTGAAGGTCAGGTGAGTTGTTTGGCCATATTTTGGCATCAACAGCTGGCATAAAGTTGTATTGATAACCACGAGGTCTGTGGTTCGAATCTCCCACCCCCACATATTGTCAAAAAAAAAAAACTCGAGATCGTAGCAAGTTCTTTTTCATCTACATTTGAGAGAGAGAATTGAGAAAGTTTTTTATACTACTAAGGTTGTATATGGACAATAATTTTTCATGAAGTACAGATTCTAGGTGAAATTTTATTTTGGTTCCTAGATTTTCGCGAGGACTCTATTTATTTGTGATCTACACTTTGTTTTGGACATTAATTTGGGCAAAAATCAATTAATACCTCTAAATTTTGGGATTGTATCACTTAATACGAAAACCCTAAAATTTCATAATTGAATCAATTTAGCTCCCTTGTTATGATCCTAAATTGATTTGTTAATGAAATTTTATAATTTAAATAGATACAATTATTAGTTTGGTTTTATTTAAAACCTAAAAGTTTAGGGGTATACATTGATTTTTTCATCAACTTTTATCTTTAGAAACAAGAAATTTATCAAGGAATAACGGTCCCAGGTTCAACTATCTTGAGTTTCTTCGTGGGTCTCTTACTCTTATGCATTCATGTCTAAATTTAATTTTTGTCAATTCAACGTGAGAAAAAGGCTTTAAATGTTGTTTGTTTTTATGGTCTACTTACCCCCTCAAAATTTATGTTGTCCAAAATATTTTGATCGTGAGGGAGAAAACAAAAAATATATATATATATTTTTCATTTTCATCTTTATTTTAATGAAAAAGCTAATCGAATAACTATTTTGAAACAATTCTAAAATTAAAGGTTTTTTTTTTTTCAACATATGGAGTGGGAGGATTCAACCATAGACCTTTTTTTATTATTAGTACAAGTTTTTATGTCAGTTGTGCTATGCACATGTTTGCATCAATTTTCATTTTATCGCCTGAAAATAGTCGTCCACAAACTATATATACTATAAAGAAATAAAATTGATTACTCTAGAACATCGGGTGTTTTATTTATAAAGAAAATGTGTATATAATTATAACAAGAAAACGACTATAAGAAACTAATATCTAAATATATTTTCAGTTTTCACTATTTTTCTTATGCAGAAAAATGTTTATTCAATACTCCCACATAGTCCCTTAAAAGCTAAATATCAAAAAGGAGACATGATAGAGGCATTTGATAATGTTGTTAGTTGATATTTATTGTTTCCTTTTTATTTAATGTCTAAAAGGATCCAAAAAAGATATTGTCATCAGTCACAATTAGTATTTCACTAATCATTTAATTAAAAAAATCAATTTCATTTTTTTTTTAAATTGAGAATCTATCCTACCACATATTACTTTAATCACTTGGCCACATAAATATTATTTATTAAATAATTAAAAAAGGATAAGAATCAATTTATACCCCTAAACTTTGGTAGTCGTATCACTCAAAAATCATAAACTAATAATTGTATCCATTAAAAACTTAACTTTCATAAGTAAATCAATGTATATACCCTTTGTTAGGATTCCATTCTATAAAACCGATAATACATAATTTTCACAAGTGTCTAGGACTTTAAATGTATGAATTGATTTAATATTAAAGAGAATTGTTGGAATAGAAAGGGATAGTAGCAGATTTTCATTAATTTGAGATATTTTTCATCTTCTCACTTTCGTCTATTTTTCTCATTAACTTTCTAGCTATCTTGAATTTTGGGAGAATAATTGATTTATTTAAGTGATTTTGAGTTGATTTTAAATCTGTTAAAAAAAAAAGTTGATTTTAAATGAAATGATGTGAAAATAGTTATAAATCACAAAACAAAGAATCTAAATTGATTTACTTATAAAAGTTTAGGGGTTAAATTGATACAATTATTAGTTTGAGGCTTTAGTTGATATAACCCTATAGTTTAGAGGTATAATTTGATTTTTTTTTCGTTATAAAAACTACATATATCTATGTCTAATTTCTAATGAATATTTTACAAATAATTCAGTGTAAAAACTAAAATAATTTTGATACTTAAACTCTCAAGATTATGTCTATTTTGGAAATAGGTCATTGAACTTTTATGATTATGTCTATTTAGTCTCAGTCTCCTAAATAAGTCATTGTCCATAACTACATCAATGCAACATTTATTCCCCCAAAAACTAAAAATTACTTGAAAGCAGCTTGCTTGTAATCTTTAAGGTCCCATTTGATAACCATTTTGTTTTTTGTTTTTGGTTTTTGAAAATTAAGCTTATAAACACTCATTCCAATTCTAAGTTTCTTTGTTTTCTTATCTATCTTCTTTTCATGTTTTCAAAAACCAAACCAATTTTTGAAAACTAAAAAAAGTAGTTTTTAAAAACTTATTATTGTTTTTAGAATTTGGCTAGAAATTGAAATGTGTCCTTAACAAAAATGAAATCCATGTGAAGAAAATTGGAAGAAAACAAGTATAATTTTCAAAAACCAAAAACCAAAAACCAAATGGTTATCAAACGGGGCCTAAATAATATAGTTAAATCATCACGTTAATGTTGAGCTATAGCCTCTAACAATAAAGATGTATTAGACACAAATTTGAAATTAGTTAGTATTAGACACAAATAAAGATGTATTAGACACAAATTTGAAATTAGTTAGTGATTTATTAATAATTGGTTCTATAAGTATATAGAATAAATAAACACAACTTTGAAAGTTGGTTAAGAAGTTAAATTTTTTTCAATACAATGACTAGACACAATTATGAAAATCTAGTGACCAAATTTATAATTTAAACAAAAAAAAATCATACAAACTAAAACAAAATATGGTTTTCATTCTAAATACAAGTCAAATAGTCTATGTATTAGTAATACGACTTTACATTATCAAAAAAAAAAAAAAAAAAAAAAAAAAAAAAAAAAAAAAAAAAGTAATACGACTTTACAATGCTATATTTCAAAAAAAGAAAATTTAAAATGAAAATAAAACAAGCATGAAAATTTAGACCAGACACATAGAGCTTAACATTTTTTCTTTAGTTTAACGTCATGTGGGGTGAAAATTCAAAGCTCTGACCTTTTAGTTAGATACATGTCTTGGTAGGTTATATGTCTTAACCAATCTCTGACCTTTTGGTCGGACATATTAGGATTTAAACATAATATTTTAAATTTTTTATCTCAATCATGAAATATATTATTTATGAAATCCATTTTGGGTAGAGAATGGATATGATTGATTATGTGGAGAGGAAGAGCCAATTCAATCTTGATCGATCAAGTATGAATAGTGAGACATAAATGGAATCTAAAGTCTATGAATAGCCCCAAAGTCCAAAGACATGGAGGCACAGGCCCACCTCCAATCCAAACAAGGCCAACCAAAACCAAGTTCTGCCAATCTTCTTTCCGGCTAGAGGTATCAATCTCCTCGGTGGGCCCCGCCGGTGTGAAATTACCATCTTAACCCGATGTGAAAAAATTAGGGTTCCTCTTTTCTTCCATCTCGACTTTTCTTCGAATGCGATAAATGTAAGATGAAAGTTTAAATTTTCAATTGTAGAGAGGTAATTAGACGTTAATGTGTCAAAGCGAGCCTAGCTCAGTGGTAATTGACATATACCATTGACTAAGAGGTCACAGGTTTGAATCCCATACTCCAAATGTTCTCAATAAAAAAATAATTATACATGAATGTACTAAGCTGGATTGAAATTGTTATATTGTTTTTTGTTCGATTCTAACTTTGATAGGTATGAAGAAGAAGAATACAATTGTTATTCTTGATTTTGAAGTTTGACGTTGTCTTTGTTCTTATCTCTAGATTTTATTGTTTTTTATTGATATTTATTTTTCTAATATTGTATTATGTTCTGATGTGAATTTGTATATACATAAAAAAGAAATCAAAATAGTAAACATACATTTATGTAGTATTGATGGTTCAAATTGTATAAATTAATTTAGTCAAAAATTTATTTTTAAATAGTTTTAATTTTTAGAAAAAATGATAAATCCTTGATTAAGAATTTGATGATAGGTCAACGTTACCTTGGGTAAACTAGTACATATAAGTCGTCGACGATTGCCAAAGTGAGTGTACGATAATTGACATGCACTCTTTGACCAAGAGGTTAGAGGTTTGAATCTCCACCCCAAATATTGTTAAACTACAAAAAAAAAAAAAAAAAAAAGTGATCAACAATTAAAATTTGATTAATTACTTTTAATTGTCAGTCAATTCAAAGTATTTCACATGGTCGATTGATATACAAAATGATCTCAAATATTTTAGGTAATTCTCGAATGGGTCAAATATGCCAAAGCTAGCTTAGTTCAGCGGTAATTGGCATGTCCACTCCCAAATGTTGATGTACTAAAAAAAAAAAAAAAAGTCAAATATGTTTAAATTTTCGAATTTATCATTTATGTATTAGAAACTATCCATTAGAAAATTTGTTAAAATTTGTAAACAAATAGTTGAGGTAAAACTTAATAATGATTCAATGTCTTTGACACATGATCTAATGAACATATCACCTTGATGCTACTTAACACATGAAAACCTTGATTTGTTCTATTGGTTCAAGAAATACCAAAAAAAAAATAATAATAATAATAATAATAAATACTGCCTAAAATCTCTTAAACCCCAAAATAGTAATAAATAAATAAAACCAATCTCACATATTTTCCGACCAGAAATTTCTAAATTGAACAAAATCACCAAAGCCAACCATCAAATAGATTGAAACCACAAAAAATTTATTCAAATTGATCTAAATTGAATTGACTTGTTTTTTTTTTTTTTAAATAATAATTTAATTTAACTAAAGCATATTGAACTCTTAAAATAATTGCAATAACAATAATTAATACTCAAAGATGGGGTTAGGTTCAAACTAATAGACAATAATGATGGGATATAATCAAAGATCCAAACATACCCTGGGCAATTTAGTGGTGGGATATTGTCTTTTCAATGGTTGACTGAATAAAAAGGAAAAGTGGAATTGTTTCCAAAAAAAAAAAAAAAAAAGGAAAAGTGGAATTCATGCTTATCATCAACAGTTAATTTAATTAATCTTTCATCAAAATATAGATTTGGTGTATAATTTATTTCCCCTATTTTTATTTTACAGTACACTTTAAAAACCATGTTTATTTACTAATATTTCTTAAATGTTGTAAACTACTTCTAAGACTGTTTTTTAAAAACTACAGTCAAATTTTTTAAAAAGGTTTTTATAAACTTGTTTTTGGTTTTAAATTTGTAAAATAGACAAATATAATTGTCATTGAATTTCATAATTAATATTTTGATAATTTTCATTCAAAGTAGTTAAAATACAATGTAATGTCATTCGTTATCACATAGTATGCTTAAATTATAACTTTCATGCCAAAGTGAGCTCAACTCAACGGTAATTGACATGTACTCTCGACCAAGAGATCAGATGTTTGAATCTCCCACCCCAAATATTGATGTACTAAAAAAAAATTATAACTTTCATTGGATTTTAAGTTTTAACAGAAAAATCAAAACAAAGAAATGGTTGAGAGTCGGCGACCAAAATCAAATTTTTAGAAAGTCAGGAGATTGAAATAAAAACAAATAAAGGTTATACTAAAAACACATTTGAATTAAACTGGCCGCTAAAATCCACAATTATTTCGAAAAAAAAAAAAAAAAAAAAAACTAAAATCCACAATTCCTATAAACGAGATTATAGGAAATATTTCTTAATGATAATTATTTTTTTGTTTATTTTTTCCCTTCAACTGCTGAAAAAGATGTATTGAGATTTGAAAATCGAACTCTTAGCCAGATTTCCAAATAGAAAAACACGGTAATGAAAATAACTGGTTTGAAAAGCTTATCAGGATCTATCGAGAATAGTAATTAAGGAAAAAAGGAGTTGTCAACAAAAATAATATTGTATTTAGAAACAAAAATAATTATCGAGCAAAATTTTAAATTAAAACATGGTTTTTACTGCATATTTATTCAGTCTCTGAACTTTAAAATTTTTTAATATTCAAATTTGATTGTTCATATCTTTAATATCTTTAATTATATATTGATGTAACTTGTTGATAGGATAGATGATGATTTGACATAACATGGTAGACCTAAAGAGTAGATTAGTGGGATAATGTAAGGGCTCAAACCAAAATCTTTTTGTTTAGAGAAAAAAATTAATCGTGACACCTGAACTTGTCAGTTATATTAATTTGGACCATAAACTTTTAATTTTATCAAATTGAACTATAAACTTGAATTGATATTGTAATTTTTACCCTTGGATCAACTTATGCTAATTCACCCAGTAATTTTAACATATGAACATTGTAAAAATCTTCACAAACTCATCGATTTCAATAAAGTAAAGCTTTGCACGAAGCTAAGTTTATACCAAAGCACAAATTACCCATTGAATGTTTTGCCAAAATTAATAAATTCAACATCGTTTTTATTGGATATACGATTTATAATTCATTGAACTCATATGAGAAAACTATTTTTAACGGTATTTGAAGTGATAACTTATTAGAGGATTAAAATCACATTATTTCTTAAAATTTAAGGTTAAAATTATAATACTTAACTGAGTTTGAGATACAATTTGATAAATTTGAAATTTCATGATAAAAATAGATACAACTAGACAAGTTTACGAATTGATTTTTTTTCCCCTTTTGTTTACTCATTCCATCCACACACGTGTATATATTTGCCCGCTCTTATTTTATCTAACTAGTCTTCTTGTTTATTATTTTTTCAAGGGCTCAAACCAAGATAAGTTTTTTAAAGCATGTTATTAATCCACCCCCATCCATTATTATGATCTACTTAGTCTTATTTTATCATACTAATTGTCTTTCTTTTTTTTTTGGGTCAAATTATCACTTGAATAACAAAATTAGTGACAAATGACTTATTAAAATGAAAATACAAATTTTAGAAATTAAAATAGACAAAATTATCTAAATTAACTTACTAAATTTACATTTTAATAATTAAACAAGGGAAAATAAAATAATTTCATTTTTCCAAACTCAACCCATAATCATTTAAAATACAAGAAATCAAAGGACTCCATGAATTCACCTCGTTTGATGATTATTTTATTTATGACTTTTTTTTTTTTAAATAAACTTATAAACATTTTTTCCACTTTCTTATTTATTTATTTTATATATATTTTTTTTTTGAAGACGTTGTCAAAATCAAATTAAAATTTAAATTGTAAAAGAACAAATTTAAATTTGGGACAGTTGCATAGATGGAAAATCGAACCAAATTAATAGCAAATATAGCACAGTTGCAAACTAATTGCATATATAACAAAATTAATTGTACAAGACCAAAAAGTTGTCGCTAGATTCTAATAGACTCTGATTATGCAAAGTCTATCAGCGACGCTGATAGACTCCGATTAATCAAAATCTATTAGTGACTATCACGGATAAACTCAATGATAGTCACTGATAGATTTTGATTAACCGGAGTCTATCAACCATAGACATTGATAGACTTTGAATAATCAGAGTCTATTAGTAGACTGATAGATTTCAATTAACCAGAGTCTATCAGTAATATACTCGGATAGATTTTGCTATATTTGTAATTTTTTTTACATTGTGTTATATTTGTAATTATATAATTCTTATTTGCCACCCACGAATTCTCTTTAAACTTTTAAAATAGAAAACTAAAAACAAAATCGTTACGGATTTTAGTTTCACCAATTAAATGGGAGAAAACATAGAAGGTTAGATACAAAAAAGAAGATACATTTTGGGAAGAGTATTTGATAATCCACCCTGTCAAAGAGAGACGATCAGAGAAGGAACTAGAGAGGTGGGTGGGATCTTGTTTTTTTCGCTGAGGATAAGAGGAAATAAAAATAAAAATCTACAAACCAAAAAAACCCCAAAAAAAAAAAAAAGAAAAAAAAAAAAAGAAAAAAGAAAAAAAGTCTGTGGCTAGAATTCGCGCATCAATTTGCTGTATCCCTCGTCCCTACTCCATTAACCAATCCTCTTCACTCCATTTCTCTCTCTCTCCTTCCTTTTCATCAGCCCTTTTGTTCTCAACTTGTTTTACAAAAAAAAAAAACCATTTTTAAGAATTTTGAGATTCATGCAACCCACCCAACAGGATTCTCAATGAAATAAAATATTTACAAAAGTGAAAAATATTTTAATACGATTCTGTTTCTTTCTCGTTTCTCTATGTTAATCCCCTCCCTACAGTTCCAAAAAGCCATGGAAAAAAAAAATATAAGGTAAAGAAATAATTAAAAAACTCTGAGTCTCACAGAAGAGAGAGAGAAAGAGAGAGAGAAGAGGGATGGATATGGTTCATTGGTGAGTGACAGAAAAAGGGTACGTGTTTTCTGGGGTGTTGGTGCTTTTATTTTGTGAGATGTCAGGTGGCGGTTGCAGCATAGTTTGGTTCAGAAGAGATCTCAGGGTTGAAGATAACCCAGCTCTCACCGCCGCCGTCCGTGCCGGCCCCGTCGTCGCCGTCTTCATCTGGGCGCCGGAGGAAGAGGGTCACTACTATCCCGGCAGAGTCTCGCGATGGTGGCTCAAACAGAGCTTGGCCCATCTCGATTCTTCTCTCAGAAGCCTTGGTGCTTTTCTTGTTACTAAGAGATCCACCAACACCATTTCTACTTTGCTTGAGGTCGTTAAAGCCACTGGTGCTTCTCAGCTCTTCTTCAATCACTTATATGGTCTGTTCTTTTTCTTCTTGTTTTTCTTCTTCCAGTTCTTCTCTTCAATTTCAAACCCCTCTTTGAATCGGTTGCTTGATTTGTTTGTTTGTTTTGGGTTACTGTGTATGAGGAATTGGAGTTCGTTTCTATCGGGCTTTTTTGGAATCGATTTGTTTGTGTTAGTCTGGAATTGTGGAGTTTCTGCTCAGTGTATGATTGTTCTTGGATTGGATGTGGTGGAATAATTTCGATATATTCTTTGTGATCTAGCTTTTCTGTTTGTACGTTCTTTAACGATGAAGATATTTTGTTGATATGTGTGTGGCATTATGTTGGGATTTTTGTTCATCTGCTTGTCAATTGTTATTAATAAGTGGGCGGAGTCTGCTTATTATCGGTGTAAATTTGTGTCCTCAGACTACTTTTATGAGTGTTTGAGATTTCACAAAAGGGTTCTCAAATGGTTGTGAATGGTTTGTACTTGGTAAATTGGTGTCTTATGGAGTTTTTCTTTGATGTCTTGGTAAGGATTTGGATTATATGTATCTTATGGAAGCAAATTTGTTTGTCAGATCCTTTGTCGCTCATTCGGGATCACCGAGCGAAGGAGGTTTTATCCGCCCAAGGCATCGGCGTGAGGTCCTACAATGCGGATTTGCTGTACGAACCGTGGGATGTTAAGGATGCCAATGGCAATCCATTTACTACCTTTGCTGGTTTCTGGGAAAGATGTCTCAGCATGCCTTGTGATCCAGAGGCACCACTTCTTCCACCCAAGAGAATAATTTCAGGTTGTTTTTCTATAATTTAGTTGAAGAAGTCTTGTTTTTATTTCTAATGTTTGTTTTCCTTTTCAAAGATTTGATTGATAAGTAACTGTCTAGTTGTTGTGTTCGTTCTACGTGGTGGTTTTCGTAAGAGAGAACACACTTTTTTTCATAACCATGATTCTAAAGTATTTGCTCATCCATTTTGATTTCAGTCAATGCTGTGAAGTTTGGAAGAGTTTCAGGAAACTGATTACTTTCAGAAGTTATAAAGCTGGTCCTTGTCTTTCGTCTTCTGTTTTACATAACCATGTGTGTTTCGGGTACCGCAAAGTTGCATAGTTGGTTAAATTAACTACAGCCTAAGCTTCTTCTCCTTTCACACAATTGCTGGAAAACAGAAAAAATTCTCCATATCCAACAAAATTTTACACTATGAGATATTCCGATCACCTTGCTTTAACTTTCAAGGGATATCTTACTCGAAATTCCAAGTCATTATGTAATTTTTTTCATTCTTAGATCATTATGGCCTCTAGCTAGCTTAATAACAAAGGAGTTTCATTCGTTACATGTTTTAGGGGGCTCATATTAGCATATGATCGGGTCGGTGCTTAAACATAGAATTATAGAATATCATTTGAGAACAGCCCAAGTCTATATGTTGAAAGTTAGATGCTGATTGAGAAAACAAGTGACTGACTTCAGCCAATGGAGAGAAGTACTAGCTCTTTGTGATTCTATTGTCAAGAGATCTTAAATATCTCCTCAAACTACCTTTCAGGTTTATATTCACTTATAGAGCACTTCTCCTTCTAACTAGTAGACCATAAGGGGGGAGTGTTCTTCTGTTGTAGATGGTCAAAAGGCACCAATTCTTTCAAGACTAAAAACTCTTTTGATATGGTTGGGCCTGCAGTGGAACTAAACCATTACATACTTTCACATTTGAAGTATGTGGTTACTATTCATTCATTGTTTCTCTTCTTTCATCAAGTTATTTAAATGAGGAAAGCTACTTTGCAAATCTAGCATTTGTGGGCACTTTAACTTTCCCCCCATATCTATTGTACCTATTTCTAAGGCATATGTAGTTTGGTGTTTAGGGAACATCTTCTATCTAAAAGCTTCACTCAAAATGTCTTCTTTGCTCCTTCAGGTGATGTATCGAGGTGCCCATGTGACACATTGGTATTTGAAGATGAATCGGAGAAGGGAAGCAATGCGCTTCTTGCCCGAGCGTGGTCTCCGGGATGGAGCAACGCAGATAAGGCTTTGACCACATTCATCAATGGACCATTGATCGAGTACTCAAAAAATCGTAGGAAGGCGGATAGTGCAACCACCTCGTTTCTGTCACCTCACTTGCATTTTGGAGAGGTAAGCGTGAGAAAAGTGTTCCATCTTGTTCGAATGAAGCAGGTTTTATGGGCCAATGAAGGAAACAATGCCGGCGAAGAAAGTGTCAACTTGTTTCTCAAGTCTATTGGGCTCAGAGAATATTCCAGATACATGAGTTTCAACCATCCATACAGTCATGAAAGGCCTCTTCTTGGGCATCTTAAATTCTTCCCCTGGGTTGTGGATGAAGGCTATTTCAAGGCATGGAGACAAGGAAGGACTGGTTATCCATTAGTGGATGCTGGTATGAGGGAATTGTGGGCCACGGGATGGCTGCACGATCGGATCCGAGTTGTAGTATCTAGCTTCTTTGTGAAGGTTTTGCAGCTTCCTTGGAGATGGGGAATGAAGTATTTCTGGGATACTCTCTTGGATGCGGATCTCGAGAGTGATGCTCTTGGTTGGCAATACATATCTGGCACACTTCCGGATGGCCGTGAATTCGATCGCATTGACAATCCACAGGTGCACACACCTTCAGAGTTCTTCCTCAAATGAACACATCTATCTTCTGAGTGTTTTAACTTTTAGATATGAAAATTTTCCAAAAATGGTCTTGTGTTATATCTGCAACTTTTGTTATCCTATGCAATTGACTGAGCTCTTGGATTACATTACATGTGTTTCTGGATGACATTATCTGTACTAATAATTGGTTTTCTACAGCTGGAGGGTTATAAATTTGACCCAAATGGAGAATATGTCCGAAGATGGCTTCCTGAACTTTCTAGATTGCCCACTGAGTGGATCCATCATCCATGGAATGCACCAGAGTCTGTACTCCAAGCTGCTGGGATCGAGCTTGGGTCGAACTACCCTCTTCCCATTGTAGGACTGGATGAAGCTAAGGCTAGGTTGGAAGAAGCGCTGTCGGAGATGTGGCAACAAGAAGCAGCTTCAAGGGCTGCAATTGAGAATGGAACTGAAGAGGGACTCGGAGACTCTTCCGAGTCGATCCCAATTGCATTTCCTCAAGACATACCAATGGAGGAGGAAGACCATGAGCCTGCAAGGATGAACGCTCATACAATTCGGTGCTACGAGGATCAGATGGTTCCAAGCATGACAAGTTCAGTGAGATTAGAAGATGAGCCTTCTTTGAATATTCGAAGTACAGCAGAAGATGGTAGAGCAGAAGTACCAACAAATGTAAATTTGAACCAAGAGCCAACCAGAGATGCAAACGCAAACCCAATAGTTCTGCCAACTGCTCGGATGCACACTCGACTTCCCTATACCGTTGGTATAGGCCTAAGAAGCGCTGCTGAGGACTCCACTGCAGAGTCTTCTTCCAGTAGTGATGGTAGAAGAGAGAGAGACGGAGGTGTGGTTCCAGTTTGGTCTCCACCGAGTTCGAGTTATGCCGAGCAGTTTGTGGTTGATGAAAATGGCATCGGAACGAGCTCTTCGTTCTTGCAGGGTCATCAACAGACTCATCAAATAATCAATTGGAGGCGGCTATCTCAAACTGGGTAACAACTTGTGAATCATTTGCAATAGAGCAGATATTGTTCCACAGAAAGTAGTTGGTAGCTTGAACTTCTTTTTTCCGTCTCGAAATTCTTATGGCGAAAAATACGAACGTTCGGCTACATATCATCGTCCTATAATATGATTAAGAAGCTATATTCAAATGTAGAGAAAGTTTCATGTTTGTTTCAGTGCTGTGTTTCTATCTCATTGACATGATTCAATGGGCTTTTTCTTTAACAGGTGAGAGGCAAATATGGGAAAACTAGCAGACAGAGGAGGACAAATGCAATTTCACTGAATGCTATTCTATTAGGTCAGGTCAGCCAGATGGTGAACCAGCAACACACTAACATGTTCTTCTACTTTATCCACCAATCTGACTTGACCATTGGGGTCACTGTCATGTGTATGAAATTCCTAACTGATAGATGCAGTTCATCTGCTTGATCATCTCGCTCCCTCTCTCGCTCTCGCTCGTTCCGTTATTACGGTTGTATCATAAGTCTTGCTATGCTGTATAGTGAAAGTTGTAATTTGTGTAGCTGTAACAGAAGGGTAGAGAATTGAAATAGTGATTGTCGTCGTCGTCGTCGTCTTCGAATAAACTCAAGTTTGCGATTAGCCCGGATTCTTGTAAGCTTATGCTTAAGCTATGGAAATATTTCTCTATCTTGCTTGCCTTTAGATGCTTAACTCTTTCTTTGTTGGAAAAAAGAAGAAAAAAAAAAAGTTTAGATTCTTCTATGTTTTCAGATTGCATTAAGCAACAGGATTAGATAACCACCATTCTCTTTTCCTCACAGGAGATAGGAAGGAGGGATGACACAACAAGATTTGTTTTTCTGTAATGGTAAAAGCTTGAGATGTTTGAAAAGTTCTTTCGAGTCGTTTTTTTTTTTTTTTGACAATATCTAAGGATGGAGGATTCGAACCATAGACCTCTTGATTCTTAGTATAACTTTATGCCAGTTGAGCTATGCTCTTATTGGCAAGTTCTTTCGAGTCTTAAGTTCAAGTCTTTGAGTTGAAAACTTAATAAATAAGAGATGAAGTCTTCTCGTAAAGTAGTGGAGTGGGGTCCATTCCCTATGATATATAAAAGAAAAAAAAGAAAAAGAAAAGAAAAGAAAAGAATCGTCTTCTTACAAATAACTTAAAAATGAATAAAGTTCAATATGTTTTATGCTTGGTCCGAGGAATTTTCTTTCTTTATTTATTTTTTCTGCAACAAAATGCATAATATATCCATTTTTTTTATAGGCCAAAAAGCCTATCTCACATGATTCACTCAACCATTAGCTGTTTGATATGATCTTGTTTGGCTGTTTTTGCAATTTTTTAAACCTTTGAAAGAAGAAGCATCAAATGAACTGCACAATCTGAGTAGAGGAGAAGCATCAGATTCCATTTTAGGACCATTATAAAAAGTCAACACTTAAAAATTACCTCAAAAATGAAAAATGGACATTTTGTGAAATTGTTTTTCTTCTTTTGTTAAGTTCCATTTGTTACAACTTTAGCTACTTGAGCCAATTCTGGATATTTTATTTTATTTCTATTTTCTTGCTTTATTGCCTTTGTTTCTATCCTAGAAACTTTAAGCATAATGGTAGTATTATGTCTTTTTGTTAAATCAATCACTTGACTTTTAAATTATTAAATTAAATTAAATATTCTTTCTCATCTCCTCCCTTATCATCTAGTTGTCAATTTAACCTCCAAAATAAAGAAATATTTGATCTTTCCGAATTGAAATTAGAAGATCGAGAATAAGATCATTGGAAATGAATTACTTTTTTTTTTTTTTTTTAAAAAAAATATTTTAGTATAGATGCCTGTGATTAGAGTATTGTAGAATTAGATTCAAGGTTTGATAGGTAAGAATAGGAAAGATATTAGTATAAGAATAAATTTGTTGATTAGATTGCTTTCGATGAGATTGTGAAATACAATTTCATGGAACAAATTTGCATGTCAGACATATGCTATATGTCTTTTTTAATGGTGGTTCTTCTAGAGTCAAAATAGTAACATTTGATTGGATCAAAGTAAACAAGAGAATGTCGATAGGACCTTGAATAACTAAACGCCAAAATTGATATAAAGTTTTTTCAAAAAGAAATTATTTAACCATGTGGGAAGTTTGGCCTCACCATCAAAACAAAATTTACCTTGTGACAATACATTCATCTGTCAACATGAGCATAACTCGAATGACATAAAGCTTATACTAATGACCAAGGGTTCTGTAGTTCAAATCTCCCACCACATATTGTAAAAGAAAAAAAAAAGACAATATTTTCATCTACTAAGATGAACCAAGATGACAGAAACGAATTCATAGATAGTATGAAATCTACTCAACGATCGGGATCAACACTTCAATGAGATTGCTCCTCTCATTCAACATCTAGAGCAATTACAGTTCTCCCACCATATTAGGGGTTTTCTGCCAACACCTAGGGAAGGAAACAAAGTTGCACATATGCTAGCCGTTCACACTCGCACCACCAAACATAACAAGGTTTGCTTAGAAGATTGTCTTCCATGGGCTCATGGCATCCTTGCTCAAGAGATGACATCCACAGTTGTCTCACTTTAGTTTTTGTCTCTTTTTGTTTGTTTGCATTTCTTTAAAAAAAAAAAGATGAACAAAATCGGTAAAGTGAGCATAACCCAGCGGTAATTGGCATGTATCCTCTATCAAAGGTGAGAGATTCGAATTCCCCACCTCCAAATGTTGTTGAAGTTAAAAAAAAAAAAAAAAAAGATCATAATAAATTTTGATAATAAACAAATAAAAAAGGAGTTACATCACCAAGGTTAGCTTTACACACATTTATTAATCTAAAACTAAAAACAATAACTTCATTTTATGAAAACATGTGTAATTTTTTTTTAGTGAGAAGTGTGATTCTCTTAAAAAAAAAACTTTTCTAGTTCAAGAAATGAGAAATCAAATTATCGATCTTGAAGAAAGTAATAGATGCATCACCCACAACACATTCATGGATTGACAATAGAATATGGTTTCGAATCCACACATTTTTTTTCTATAGTTACTAATGTCTAGTTTTACTGAACTATATTCACGTTGACAATGAAAATTTTGTTACGAGTTCGGTAACTATTAAAGAGAACGTGTGGACCCTTCGTTTTTTTTTCTTTTTTTAGGTTTTTATCCCCTCAAATGTAGCTGTTATAAAGCTGAAAAAGGAGAAGTAAAAGCAGAGAATCATCCAAGAGGATATATAGCAAATAATGGAAGGAAGACGGGCCATTATTCACATTTTGGTACAGAAAACAGCATCATCCCCATTCTTCCCAGGTGATTTTCAAAAGTGAAATTCAAATCTTTATTTACTTTTTTTTTTTAATTATTTTTAACTTTTCGAAAGTTAAAAAAGAACATTCATTCAAGCAAAAAGTTGGAGAGATAAAATTTAAAAAAAAAAAAAAAGAAAAGAAAGTGGCAAAATTATAACCCAAAATAATATGAAAGGACTTGAGTTTTCAGAATTTTGAATCAACCAGAAGATTGTGGCTCAAGCTTTGACTCGCTCAACCGACCGTCTAGTCAATTCTCCCTTCTCACGCGCTTTTGATTAATTGTCCAATTCTTTCAACCCATGAGATTATTAATTATTATTTCTAAAAAATCAAATTATTAATTAATTATTTGTTTAAGTTTTGATTTTTTTTAAAAAAAAAAACAGGTTTGATTAACTAATTAATTTAGTCTCTAGAATTTTAATTTATTTTCAATTAGGTCCATGTAATTATAAAAAATTTAACTGGACTTTGTGTCAATCTCAATTTGATATATATTTTTTTTCTTTGAAAAAAAAATCTTTTTAGTCCTTGAGTTTTGAGGAATAAGTGTCTTTGGTTTTTTATTTTTCAAAATAGATCTTTCTAGTGCCTGAGTATTGAGAAATAAGTTTAAAATGTCTCTAAAGGTACGTTTGGTTTAACTTTTCAAGTGTTTAATTTTGAAAAAAAAAATATTTTTGAAAAAATTTCTAGTATTTGGCAACCACTAAAAATGATTTATTAGAAAATGAGATTGATAAATAAATCATTTTGAGACAGACACTTGAAACCAACTTTTTAAAAAATAGTTTTTAGTATACAATAACTTGTGTATATAAACACATATGGGGAAATGCAATCAAACATATAAGTGTTTAAATTCTAAACAATTTTTATACAAAATGGTTTTTTTAAAAAATGCATTCCTTGAAAAACATTTAAAGTAAAATTATTTCAAACGGACCATAAGTTTTCAAAATGGACATTTTTAGTCTCTAAGTTTTTTAGAAATAGAGTTTAAAAGGCCCTCATATTAATTTTTTCAATTTTTAAAAATAATATATATATATATATATATATATATATAGATATTAATTTTTTTTTCATATTGAATGATTTTTTAAATTACAAAGAATTTTAAAATATTAATTTTAAAATTTTGAAAAAAATAATATGAGGGACATTTTAAACCTATTTCTTCAAACTTAAGGACTAAAAATGTCCATTTTGAAAACTTAGGGCCCGTTTGGTAACGTTCTCGTTTCTTGTTTCCGTTTCTTCATTTTTAATAAAGAAAAATAGAATTTCATGACCCTAACACCTATATATTCAATAATGATAAACCTATATTTTGATTTATGTTTGGAAAAAATTGGAAACAAGAACAAAAAAGGAGAAACTAGTTTTAGTTGTTCCCAAAAGTTCTATACAAATTTTGGGAGTGTTTCTAAAAAATGAGAAACAAGAAACATACATAGTTATTAAATGCTTAGATTTCTTAATAAAATTGGAAACAAGAAACAAGAAACGAGAACGTTATCAAACGGGCCCTTAGGGACCTTTTAAACCTATTTCTCAAAACTCGGAGATCTAAAAGGTTTTTTGTTTCCTTTTTTTTTTTTTTTTTTAAAGAACATGTTGATGTCAGGATTTGAAACTTTGACTTTTAGTTGATGATATACTATCTCGGACTTAATGGCTACACCTCATGCCGATCAAGTCCAAGTAGCCCATGAAAGCCTAAGGGCAAACCCATAAGGCCAACCTCTAGGTCGTTTCAATTCAATTGAGATTCAACTTAGAAACCCTAGGTCAAGCTCATACAAAGAAAAAGACAAAACAACTCAGTATGCTTTTTAAACTCTAACTCTTGCCACGCTAATGTAAACTCGATCTAATTTGACTGAAGCATCTGGATGTTTGACAAGTACCCATATTAGTGTATACATTATTGACTTTGCAAGTATTCTCCTCCCATTTGTTCATTGAGATCATGCAAATTATGTGCAATTTACTAATTTTGCAAGTACTCTCCTCCCAGTCCCAATTATTTGTTGAGATAAAGTAGATTAGACAGATTATCTACGTCAAATTCACGCATCTAACATACATTTAACTTATCAATTTTATTCTTATAAGTCTTAATCCATATTCAACTCTTTTGTTGATAATTCATCTTAAAAAGATTTTTTTTTTTTCCGAATAAAACTTACCATCTTTTACAAGAATTTTCTCTCAAATCAGGATACTTCCCAATAATATGACTATTTATTCTATGAATATAAGAGTTCTAATCAACTATTTGATATATATTTATTATGCATTACGTTAACAAATTTTTTTTTTTTTCTTTTCTATTGTGTCATCGTCTACTAGTATAATTATCATCATAGTTGTTTAGGTAATCACTGTTTTAATATTAGTTTGACCCTATGAAATAATCACAAGTATTTGGTGGCAAAAGGAAGAATGCACTTAGCTTTTTCCTTTTGATAATTGATGATTGAAAATTTGACGAAAGGGTAATAATAGATTAATACAAGTTTAATTAAACAAATCCAATTTAGGTTATTATAATCAATAACTGACATATTAATTAATAGGGAAAAAAACAATTTTGACCCCTAAACTTAGGGGCTTGTATCAATTTTAACCCTAAACTTTCAATTTCATCAAATTGAACCCTAAACTTAACAAATTGTATCAATTTGAACCTCAAACTTGCATAAATGTTGCAATGTAGACCTTTGGTCAACTTTTCATTTGAATTGCTATTAAATCATGTAATTGACAATTTTCTTTTCATTTTTTTAATTCACATTGCACATGAGTTAGTGTTTTGTAAGAATTTTTTTGAAAAGACTAGAAGAAATCAAATATCTCATACTATTCTTCTCATTATTATTCAAAAAAGAATCACAAAGTTATTGGCAACAAGGGAAATCTAGCAAATATGAAAAATAAAAAACTTGAAATTTCTTTATTTTCGTTTTCTACATTTGTACATTCTTCTAATTAGCAAGAAAAAAAATAGTAAAAGAAGGAAAAAAATCTTAGAAAGTTCTTAGCAACAATAAAAAAACCAGCAAATATTTGAAGATAAAAAACCTTCAAAGTTTATTTACTTTCTTAATCTTAAATAGCAGCGAAAAAGTCTTCACAATTAAAAATCTCAACAACAAGAAAAAATCATCTAAAATAAAGTTTCTCCAATATTTTATTTATAAGAAACCAATTTAGGTGTAATCTGAATTAAGAAAAGAACGAAGAAATAATCTTACGTACAGTGGTTCAAATGGAAAATTAACGAAAGGTATACATTGTAACATTTATGAAAGTTTGAGGTTAAAATCGATACGATCAGTTAAGTTTGAGGTTCAATTTGATGAAATTGAAAGTTCAGGGTTAAAATTGATACAACTTGTTAAGTTTAGGGTTCAATTTGATGAAATTAAAAGTTTAGGGTTAAAATTGATACAGTCTCCAAAGTTTAGGGGTTAAAAATGATTTTTTCCCTAATTAGTATTTAAGAAATTAAATTAACATTAAAATTGAAAAGCGAGAGAGAAAGAGGAAGGTTCTTGGTTGCCTTCGTGCTTGGCCTGCCAAATCTCTGGTGGTCGGTGACCGTGCCTGCAACGACAGTGGCACGTGTCAAAATCATGTAATTTATCCAAACATGTGGAGTTATTGCATGTTTTTTCGTAATTTATTATTTAAAAAAGCACTGCAAAATGTTGTAAAAGAATTAGGTTTACAAATTCAATTACTTTCCACTTCCCAGAATATTGTTTTTAAAATTTTGAATATAATAAATTCTTACCATTAATAATTTTTTTGAAATAATAAGTAAATCTATTCTATATATGCCTGCACCTTCAATTGTTCTGCCTCTCTAGCACCATATATGGCAAAAATTTATTTATTGGCAAATTCCCAATGCCGCGTAAATATTAAAATAATCCTATTAACTCAACGACTTATAAAAATATAAAATAAAAAATTCATGAACATAATTAGATTTTTTTTAAGTCAATGACTACACACACGATCATCAATATTAATGGACTAAACTTATCATATAACCTAAATAATTCAACAAAGCATAGCAAACCCATTTTTTAATCGATCAAATCGTCAACAAAAAGCCGACAAGAGTTTCGTTCAACTGATATAAAGCTTGTATCCTAACCAAGAAGTCAGAAGTCCAATCCCCCATCCTTACATGTCAAAAATAAAATATTGCCAACAAAAATAAATGGAGAAATACTAGAACAATTTTTTATGTAATGTTCAATGTCGATGTCGACAGAAATGTCGAGATCTCAATTTAATGTGATGGGTATTCCGAAAAAAATATTCAAGATAAAAAAATCAAAAAAATATTTAAATTAACAAATAAATGTTTTACACTTTTAAAACAAGTTAAAAATACTTATGATAAATATTATCTCCACATTAGTTACATTTTGTTATTATTTTGTTTACATTTTATCAATTTTTTTATGATATAAGGAAATGTCGATTCAACCCGCATGCTGATGTCGAACCCATGGAAATGTGAAAATGTGGATGGAAATTTAATACATTTAGTCTAAGTAGAACAATTTTCTTAAAGTTAAACAATATACATGGAGATTGAAGATGAAAATTTGAACGTTCCACTTTCTTATCAAAGATATAGTACTAAACTTTTAAAACATTTAGTAGAAGGATTTTTTTAGTTCAACAGTATTTAAGGATGAGAGATTTGAATATCTAACTTTTCGATCTGAGATATATGTCAACTACCACAAAGTTATGCTCGCTCCTGAGTTAAGTAAAAGTGAACAAATGGGTAAATAAATATTGAAATAGGTAAGGTATTAAATAAAAAAAAAGCATAATATAAAATTCAAAATGGGTGGGATGATTCAGGAGAGAGAGAAGGAAAACACAAAGTAAACAGTAGAAAACAAGAAAGTCAACAGAGAAGAAAGTCCTAGTCCCACTTTGTGGGCAGCCTTTTCTTTATACCATTTATTTTACACCTTTTTTTTCTTTTTTCTTTTGTATTTTCTTTGTTCCTTCTTGTTTTTTTTTTTTTTTAAAAAGAAAACATTTAATAATTTTATTCATTCATTAGCTTAGACTTCCAAAACGGTTGCAAATCATCATAGTGGAAGAAAACAAAGGCATCCTCCGATTCCCCCTTTCTCTCTCTCTCTCTTAAACTTTCTCTTTTATTAAATCTTAATTTTCATTTTTTCAAAAAAAAAAAATCTTAATTTTCATTTTTTTTTCATTTTTCCTTTTTCAGAGAAAAGGTTACAAAATATGTTCCTTCTCCTTTTCTCTCTCCCTCTGTCATCATTCTTTTATTCAATTGCCACAACAAATTAAGAACCAACTGCAACAACATCATCAACACCAACAAGAAGAAACTGAAGCAACGCCGCACACAACGAGCTGCAAAACCGCACCCCAGTTTTTTTCTTTCGATTTTGAGCTTTAATTTGATCATTCAAGCGGAATTTCAGACACTCAGGTACCAGTTTTCATCATCTCTTTGACGTTTTTTTTTCTTGGGTTTCGCCTTGGATTTTCCAGGGTTTAAGGGTTTCGTTTTTTTTGGTTTCTTAATCCTTATTGAGTTCGGAATTTGATGGTGCAGTTGGTGGATTTGAAGAGGGTATTTGAATTTTCGAAGTGGGTTTGATTCGAATTTTCTCTTTGGGTTGGATTTTTGGAGGCGACTCTGTACGAGGAATAGATGTTGAGAAACTAGAAGAAGAACTTGGAACTGTTTTGGAAATTTACTTATGGATAAGCTCTGCTGTTTTAATGCTTCATACTCTCGGGTAAGGACTGGTTTTTCTACCCTTTTTGTTTCGTGATTCTTCAATTGTAATTGTATTGTTTCCTTGTGTGCCAAAAATTTGACCAAAAGCAACAAGAAATTTAGTATCCATTATTGTATGAGGAGCTTATTCTTTTCATAATCAGATAGTGGAACTTGTTGCAATTCTTTATTAAACTCTGTATGAACAAGGTAAATTTGTTGATCAACTCCTTTGGTGGGTGAGGGGAGTGGTTAGGAGCTGTGGACTATAAAAATTTAGGTGGCAAACTTATTCGTAGTGCGACGACCTTACTCGAACAAGATCTGTTCTATAGGTTGTACAATGGTATCCTTGAGTTCTAAGGAGACAAGAACTGAAGTCTGATGGATGAACCGCTGCCCTGCGGGCTCGAGCGTGATTAACTGCTCAACGGACCTCTTGGTCCTCTGGCTGTGGATGATCTGAAAAAAAAGTTGTGCATAGTGCATAGCATTTGTTTTCTGTTTATAGAGGCATTGGTTTAGTTTCTTCATCTCAAGTTGATGTTGGCCCCTAATGAATGATATTTTGAATGGGATACTGGGAAGGAATGGGAGATTAGCAATTTCTTAGCTTCTGTACTGTTAAATGATGATCGTAATGTGATAAATAGATCTGACCGAATCCCCCGGCCGAAAGAAAAATAAATAATTGAAGGTGAGAAGTAAATTAGAGGGCAAAATACATGGGGGTGGTTTTCTGATCTTAAGTTGAATCATTGTTGTGAATTTGTTTTTAGATTCTTACACTTTGTTTATCATTTTTGTTGACAATTTGGTCGGTGTAGATTAGATCTGCGTCAAACTACGGTAAAGGAAGAAGCCATGAGGGGTTAATCAAGTATGGATTCTGCTTGGTAAAAGGGAAAGCTAATCATCCCATGGAAGATTACCATGTTGCTAAGTTTGTACAGATTCAAGAACATGAGTTGGGGCTCTTTGCTATTTATGATGGCCATTTAGGAGAAAGTGTGCCTGCCTACTTACAAAAGCATCTGTTTTCTAATATCCTGAAAGAGGTAGAATGCTAGCTTGAAAACTTCTAAGTTAAGCTTACATATCTGAGTATTTATATGGCTGATCTTGGTCTGGTTTGTACTTCCACTTTTGTCAATTATAGGAAGAGTTTTGGGTTGACCCGAACAGCTCCATCTCAAAAGCCTATGAGAAGACGGACCAGGCAATTCTATCCCACAGCTCTGACTTGGGTCGTGGCGGATCAACTGCTGTTACTGCTATTCTGATTAATGGTCGACGACTATGGGTGGCCAATGTTGGAGACTCCCGTGCAGTTCTCTCAAGAGGGGGTGAAGCTGTACAGATGACCATCGATCACGAGCCGAATACAGAACGTGGCATCATTGAGAATAAAGGTGGCTTTGTTTCAAACATGCCAGGTAACTTATATCTTATCTAGAAACGAGCAATATGCCAATTTTTCACCACTTATATTTTGGTGAAAATTTTTAGTCAAAATGGAAGCTCAGAAAGGCCAGGCTTTAGCAGATGGCCAAGAATTTAGTCACATTGATGGGAGGGCAAAAGTTAGGAGTCCTCTAATGGAGAATTCAAATTTAGAAACTTTTATTTTGACATCTCATGAAAAGCTAGTCCAAAAAACTGAGTCGTTAGGTTTAATTTAGCCCTGTACGCAACACGTTATATTCGGTCTTCGTTTATGATTCTTAAATGATTGAAATCACTAGTTTTAGCATCATAGTCAGAAACACTCGGGGATTACTGATAACTTGTACTTTATCTTTTGCAACTCTCAAGTACTCAATATTGAAATAAGGAATCATTGTGATCAATGTCCGGTTCAAAAAACGTTTGAACTCATTCTTTTTCTGTTCCCGTTGAATTTCTTATAAAATCAGGAGATGTACCTCGAGTGAACGGCCAGTTAGCAGTTTCGCGAGCATTTGGAGACAAGAGTCTCAAATCTCACCTGCGATCGGATCCTGACATACGTGATATCAATATAGACGCCAATATGGACATATTAATTCTTGCCAGCGACGGTCTTTGGAAGGTTAATATCAGCTTTCATTCCCTTTTGTCTGTTGCATTGAAACCAACACATTTTCAGCTGCAAAGGATCAAAACCAAAAGGGCAAAAACATTTCTTTCATTACAAAGTTGTTCTTGTATCTACATTTGTTCTTCTTATGAATGTGAATGAAACAGGTAATGGCCAATCAAGAAGCGGTCGATATTGCTCGAAGAATTAAAGACCCATTGAAGGCTGCTAAGCAGTTAATAACAGAGGCTTTGCAGAAAGAGAGTAAAGATGACATTTCATGCATTGTGGTTAGATTTAGGTGATTTTAGCCTTTAAAATTTTCATCCCTTCAGATTCAGTATATACCCCTAATAAGATTTTCTTTTTATGCAATGGCGATTACGGATTAGGCCAAGAAAGTAAATATACATGTTTTCGGGTAATCCTTGCGAAGACTACGTGATTTATCGACGAAAAAAGAGTGGGACGGAGACTGTATCTGTAAATTTGATTAGGCTGATTATGTGTTATATTGGTTGATATCTTTCTGAAGTTGAATTTGGAGTTTTTGATGTATGATATTGTGTCTTATTATATGGAAGGACTACTACCAAACCCTGTAGTCCAAGGTTGTCTTCATGTTTTGTTTTTCTTTTCAGGGTGTTTGCCTGTTTTCTAATTTCTATTTTATTTTATTTTATTTTTGTCACGGTGGTATAGAAGATTTTGATTCAATTGTTAAGCAGGACAATTGCTGAACGTTTCAGAGACTAAATACAAATATCGTATTTGTTCCTTGATTATTCATCGAAAACTAACCTAAACCTTGTTTAATTGGTTAAGACATAGCCAACAAGAGCATAGCTCAGCTGACATAAAGTTGTACTGATAACCATTAGATCTGTGGTTCGAATCTCCTCATCCCACATATTGTTAAAAAAAAAAAAAAATTGGTTAAGACATATATTTCCGATCAAAATGTGGAAAGTTTTGAATCTCACTTTAATGTAGTAACTATTTGAATTATGTAAGTTTGACTAATTATTCAATTTTTTATAAGTTAGAAATTTAAATGTATACATTTTATTTAGATGGTAATATTCTAAAAGAAAAAATTAAGGTCTTGTTTGATGACGATTTTTAGTTTTTAGTTTTTAAATTTAAAACAATTTTTTAGTTTTCAAAATTTGACTTGGTTTTTGAAAACAAGAGAAGAATGTGGATAATAAAAGAAAAAAACTTGTGGATAAAAGTAGTATTTATAGGCTTAATTTTCAAAAACCAAAAACAAAAAACGAAGGTCCCGTTTGATAGCTATTTGGGTTTCTTGTTTTTCGTTTTTGAAAATTATGCTTGTTTTTTCCCAAATTCCCCACAATGGTTTTCATCCTTGTTAATGATCCATTTGAATTCCTAACCAAATTCCAAAAACAAAAACAAGTTTTTGAAACTACTTTATTTTGTTTTCAAAATTTGACTTGGTTTTTGAAACCAAAGAAGAAAGTAGATACTAAAACAAAGAAATTTATATGTAGAAGTAGGTGTGTATAAGCTTAATTTTCAAAAACAAAAAACAAAAAACCAAATAGTTATCAAACGGGTCTATGATACTAGATGAACAATACTCAAAACTTAGAACTTACAAAAAAAAGTTTTTTTTTTTTGTTTTTTGTTTTTTGTTTTTTTTTTTAAAGTGTTATAGAGTTGGGCCCATTTTTAAAAAGTTAGACGAGCCCTAGCGTAGTTGAGCCGAAGCCCACATAGCATCCGCCACGTTTAGCACAATTACCAAATTACCCCCACAGAAACGATCGTCTAGGGTTTCAGTAGCTCTATATATTCATCACCAGCTTCAAGTCGGAATCATTCATATTTCCAATTGAACAGCTTCTTCGCTCTCCATCTTTCTCGCGTTTTAGGGTTTCGTTTTCGTATTGCATTATGTTTTGAAAGTAGCAGTTTGATTTCATCGATTAAATTCGCCTCTCCTTTCGGCTACAAGTGCTGAGATCGTTCGATCGATTTCTTGATGGCTTTGTTCTGGAGGCGTATATTGATTCCCTAAGCTCTGGGGATTTTCTCTTGTCCAGATTTTGTGTTCTCACATCTCTGGTTCCCCCTACTTCGGTACATTTTCGATTTCGCATTCAACCTTCTACAAAACTACCGATTTTGATTTCAATCGCTTTCGTTTTTTGTTTCGGATGAAACTATGTTCATATAATTTGTGAATTCATTTTTCTTTTTCGACCGTTTAATTGATTGTTCTACGATTCTTGCGATGGATCGAGAGGACTAAGGAATGGATGCTGTTCGTGGATTCAAATAGATATCTTAGATTTTAAGGTAATTGCAGTTGGGTAGATCAGAAAATTTTGATTTGTTTCATAGCATCGGTAAAGGTAATAATCATATGCGAGGATGAAAATATTTTTATATATGTGAATCGATATCTTTTATAACCTCCTAAATCATAAAAAGGAATCATCCATTAATTCCAATATAAAATAAATATTAATAATATAATTTAGTTTGAAACTATATTAAAAAACATATTGTTTGATAATCATTTGTTTGGTGGTTTTGAAAACTAATTTTGAGGTAGCTAATAATGTTTATAAGCTTAATTTTTAAAAATAAAAAATAAAAAAGGTTATTAAAGGGGTCTTAATTATTAATTTAAATAATTTTTTTATATATTATTTATAGACATATCTGTCACGTTCATATTTTATTCATTTGTCTGTTAATACAGAAAATTTGTAAAATTGAAATCATCAATATGGATATTGATATTTCAATCCTTGACTAGTCATTTGGGTTGGATTGAAAGTAAATTTGGGTTGGATTGAAACTAATAATAAGTTAGGCATTGATAATCATTTGGAATTTGGTTTTTGAAATTTAAATTTATAAACACTAACACATAAGTTCTTCCTATGTTTTAAAAAACAAAAACTTGTGTTTTGGAATTTGTATAATTTTTAAAACCAAAAATAAAAAACCAATTGGTTGGGTGTAAATTAACAACAATCTAAGCATTTTCATGAAAGCAAAAGTGTGGGATCTTAGAAAAGATGGAGAAGGGCAAACAATTAAGTTTGCTCATGAGCAACCTAATAAAACACGAGTGAAAGGGAATGACAATACAAATATTTTTGTTTCACTCTTATTTGAAAAAAAAAAGAAAACTGGACATTTTACCCTCCTTGAGCAAGTGAAGGTGGGTTAAATCCTCTTTACTTTGTATTTGTTTCTAGATTTCTAGATTGAATTGCAAATTTGGTTCCCTATGTTTTGGAGGAACTATAATCTAGGAACCGTGATGAAACTTTAGAAATAACCTAATTGATTTAATATGTTACTACCTATTTATAAAGTTTTATTAAACCATTAAGATGAAATGCTAGCACTCAGTAACTTAACCTTTTGTCTAAATTCTGGGTTTCTTCCCTGATTGGGCGAGTTATCAAATTATATTCAAAATCCTCTTAATTTTGGATTGACATGCTGACATAGGAATGAAGGAAAACCAACTCGGTTCTGAACACAAAGTACTCCTAGGTTGATGAACACAAATGTAAAATAAACGACCAAATTATACAAATGTACCATGAATAAATATTTTAATTAAAAATCTCTAAAATCCGATTCCTTTTTCAACACTTGTAGAAAGTTTAACAGAAGCATGTTGTACTTTTAGCATTAAAATTTGGCCCACTCGACTCCAAATCGAATTGGATTCGTTTATGCATGGTGGATTGAAAAATCACCCAATCCTAAAGGCATCCAAATCAGATTGACAGAACAAACGCCAAGGCTTAATATGGAGAACTCCATTTTTGGTCTTCAATTTAATTCTTCCTCTTCTGCTTATTTTCCTCTCTTGGACACTCATTTCTACTTTAAAAGAACTCAAAACTCCACAAGCCATGAACATCAAGAATTAGAAAAATGCCATTCTGTTGCAGCTTCACCCAGTCGAGAAACCGATGTTTACGTTCTGCATTCATCAAAAACGGGCTTCGATAGACCACCACAGACCTTAAAGATGGCTCCATCATACATTGCTGGGTACCCAAAACTCAGGACCAACACAGACCCAACCTTCTCCTCATCCATGGCTTTGGAAGCAACGCATTGTGGCAATGGGGGAATGTCATACGCCTATTCACTCCTCACTTCAATGTGTACGTGCCAGACCTTGTCTTCTTTGGGGACTCTATCACAACTCGGCCGGAGCGGTCCGACTCGTTCCAAGCCGAGTGCATCATGCGTGTGATGGCTGCCAACTCGGTGAGAAAACTGAGCCTGATCGGATTGAGCTATGGTGGGTTCGTCGGATATTGCTTGGCGGCAAGATATGGGGAGGTGGTGGAGAGGGTGGTGATATGCATGTTTGTATGGAAGAGAAGGACCTGAAGGAAGGGTTGTTCAAAGTCTCTGACTTGGAGGAGGCTGCCAAGATTTTGGTGCCCCAAGATCCTAAGAAATTGAAGGAGTTGGTGAACTTTGCCCTCTTCAAGCCTCCTCCTTTAGGATTGCTACCCTCTCGTTTACTCACTGATTTCACTCGAGTAAGGAGTCTCTATGACCTGCTACGTTCTTTTTTTCAAGGAGAATTGGAATCGAGTGCTTTCAAGTGAAGCACTTTTTCAATAAACACTTTTGAGAGTACTAAAATAATCACATTTTATAATGAAACCAAACACCATGCAATTCTTGGAAAGTATTTTTAAGGTTAAAATAACATTTACTTTAGGTCTCATTTCATTTTAGTTCATGTAATTTCAAATGTCCAAAATTAGTCCCTATGTTTTCAATAAATCTTAAAATTAATATTGTTAGTTTGAAGTTATTTACTTTGGAAAAGTTAACAATAAACTAAGAACAAAGACGAATTTTAAGATTTATAAAAAGTATAGAGACTAAGGTTGAACATTTGAAAGCATAGAAACTAAAATAGAATGAGACTCAAAAGAACAAGAACCAAAAATGATATTTTAACCTATTTTTAACTAGCTAAAAGCACGTTTCACCATCTACGATAATGGCTCTTTGGCAGGCTATATGCAGTGAATATGTAGAAGAGAGGAAAGACTTGATCAAAGCTATTCCAAAAGACAGGAAACTATCAGACATCCCCAAGAATCAGCAGGCTAGTTTCATCTCTTGTATTCATTTCAATTCATTTCTTGTAAATCATCAATTGTAAAACAACCTCTGATCTGAAGCAGCCAACTTTGATCATTTGGGGAGAAGGTGATAAGGTTTTTCCATTGGAAATGGGTCACAGGCTAAAGAGGTAAGTTTTTGAGATGCTGTTTTGAATCAATTATGCTTTTGTTTTGGTCACTCTTTTCTAAGTCTATAAGCTCTGAAACATTAGGCATTTGGGGGAGAGCGCTCAACTGATAGTCATCAAGAATGCAGGGCATGCTTTCGATCTGGAAAAGCCCAAGGAGTTCCATCAGCACTTGAAGTCATTCCTTGGCATCAAGCGGAAAAACCATTAATGAGTTTTGTGTACAATTTGTATAAAAAGATTGGTCGAGAGGCTTCTTTACTCGAGTAGTAAAGAGACTACACTACTCATCTATTCTATAAATAGTTGAAAAGGAGCCAGGAGGTACTTATCACAAATGCGCAGATAAAGAAATGAAATAAATATTATTATTGATCTAATTTGAAGTGTTTGTTAATGATTGTATTTGAACGAGAAAACGTATCTTATTTAAAATTATCCTAAAAAACATTATAAAATTAAAAAGTTATATGGAGGAAGTTAAGAAGGCTGCCTAGAAGGGAAAGGCTAAATCACGTAGAAAATAGACTAATGAGAGAGTATGTACTAGGTAGAAATAGATTGGGAGAAACAGGACTATAGAAATAGACCAGTGAAAAGGAGAGAAGTGTGTGGATAGGGAAAGCCAAGTGATAGAAGAAAATATACAGGTAAGAAAAAATGTCAACACAACAAAAGATTAATAAGAAAGCATGAAGAATTAGTGAGTAAATTAGTAAAAGTATAGTTTTTTTTTGACAATATGTGGAGAGGGGGATTCGAACCACAGACCTTATGGTTATCAGTACAATTTTATGTCAGTTGAGCTAAGCTCTTGTTGCCAGTAAAAGTATAATTAAAGAAAAGTAAGTGGAACAAATAATGATATGCGGGGAGTAGAAGTAGATGGGAAATATTTATTTGTAGCTAGAAAAAAGTTAGTAGTTAGTTGAGTTGAGAAAATATCGAGAGAACACTCGAGTCAAAATCATTTGATAAAAATAATGGCCAGTTACATTTTTAAAAGTCTTCTAGAGACTTCACTTCTTTTTTCTTTTCCAGAAATATATAATAATTATAGCAGAAAATAAATATTATGTGGTAGAGGGGCATTTAAAATTTAAAGCTATTCTTCCTATCATGGAATTGAGAGCCGCCAGGGCGGATGAAGGAAATCTTATCCTATCAACTATCATTAGGTAGCCACGTGAACTAGAGGTGATTGGCCAACCATTTCGTACCTTTCAAAAAGTCAAGATATTTTCCCCTAATGTTTCATGACAACTAATTTTTTTGTGGATAACTATAATGTTATATGATCTATAACTATAAGGATCAACACAGGTCATTACCAATGAATAAATCTGTCGGAAAGTTGATCAGTCTTAGGAATAGGAGCAAATCAATCTTTCTAGGAGCAGAGCTGGAAAGAAAATTAAACAGGCTGGCAACATAATGATACGACAAATATGAGAAACAAATCAATAAAGAACATACGAGTGCAAATTCTGAAACAGATTCACGTTTTGTGTTTAAAACAGAAAATAGAATACAGAGCTAATAATTGTCAGTGAGTCCTATTGTCCTAACAGCATGCCCAAATCAGTTAATAACAATAAGTTAATAACTATTGCATGTACCATTGTTCAACACTTCGACCACAGGAACCAAGTGTCATGTTGATTAACTCTGCAAACAGAATGTTTGTTAGTGGTTTTTTTAAAAAAGGAATGTTTGTTTGTGATGGACTGACTGGTCTATGTGTTAAGTATGAATCAAATGCAAAATACATAAGATAGTATACCTAGAAATGAGCAAATAAGTCTACATAAGATAGTGTCATGAATATTTTCAAAAAAAAGATAGTGTCATGAATAGAATTGAAACAAAGATTAACTTACCTCTACTTAAATTTCATCAGCATTGGACTGCTCTCCTGTCAATTGAACAAATATTAAGTCAACCACTGCTGAGTAAAAGCCTCAGTTTCTAATTGAAAATTAAACTCCAACAAGATTCAAATGACAATTGGAATGCTTTGGAATAACGTGGGACACAACTCTAGAAGAAACCATGAGACACCAAGTATTTATATAATATGATCATATGCCACATTTTATACTATCCTTAATTCAGAACATGAACTCGCTACATGTGTTATTTTGATTTTCATAAACCACAGAAGATCAAGGGTTAAAAGCTTGCTTAACTACTTCAGAATATGTTGATTTGATTCTCATAAACCAAGAAGATCAAGGTTTGAAACCATATTTCTATGGAGTAAAACAACAACATGAAACCAAAAGAAAGAAAGAAAGATATAAAGAATTTGTAACACCTTCGTCTGGCAGATCAGAGGTCCACAGGGTCAGATTGTCCCTGAGAAGCTGCATAATGAGGGTGCTGTCCTTGTAAGAATCTTCATTGAGACTGTCAAGTTCTGCAATTGCCTCGTCAAAGGCGTTCTTGGCAAGGTGGCAAGCCCTGAAAAGATATGACACGGTTATTTCTAAAAGAATAGAATCAAAGAAGGGAAATAGAAAATTGGAGGATGGTAAACTGCTTCCCAAGTCCCGAAACTATCTCATGGTGTTACTATGAAAATCAGAGGCCAATAAGTTATAACCAAGTAAAGATTCCCTCATCATAAAACAAATTAGTGGTAGTTTTTTAAAGACCAAACAAGAAAACCGAGTATAAATAGGTTTCTTGAGCTTTCCCATTGATTTTGTAAACTTTCGGAACGGAAATGGCTCCTAGTCCAAGCTAAAAGAAACAACTTTTTGCAATAGTAATTACTGTGGTCAGTAATAAAATAGTAACTCCTTTTTTTCTCCCATTTTTCTGGGGAGTAGGGCCAGCAGATGATGGGAGAAAGAGTGAGGGAAAGATGTTAACCTTTCAGGGGAATTCAAAATCTCATAGTAGAAAACAGAGAAGTTCAGAGCCAAGCCAAGTCTTATAGGATGAGTTGGAGGCAAATCAGAGTTAGCAATAGCAGAAGCAGCCTGCACAACACAGGAACCATCAGTTGATACCATGTCTGTGGAATTTTAGAAAATAAAAATACATGTAGGAAAATATATGAAAAGATGGAGCAATGAATAACACTATTCCAGGAATACAAGCAATTAACTTACCTCATAAGCCTTTAATGACTGATCTGCTACTTGTTTGCGCTCATCGCCAGATTTAAACTCGGCCAAATACCGACAATAATCTCCTTTCCTATAGCAGAGGATCAAGAAAAAAAAATGGTAACAACCATGATAATCATGTGAAAGTAAGCATATGGATCACACCAAAATCAATATATAAACTGCACATTTATGGGATCTGTCCTCTAGGGAGAGTATCAAATATCACAATCTAGAAACATCATAAAAAAATAAACAATTCTATAGGATAAAAAACAGTAATTTTGGCATAAAACGGAGGAGGGTAGAGGGAAATCCCCTTAGTGAAGCCAAACGAAGATTATAAATCTAACCTATTTGTTATGAACAAACATATTACTAAATCACAAATGCCCATATCTTTTTATAGCTTATTCCACATTGTCCTATTACTCCTACAACATATATTCAATGGTCCCAAGTTCAGCATAACAAGGTTTTGATCATCTCCATATTTTAGTTAAAATAGAACGTCACGAATCTCACATCTTATGGTAGAATACAGTAGATTCTCCAGCTGAGGAACTTGGAAGGAGATGCTGGTCAATAGTTGACAATATGTCACTGCATATTTTAGAGAGCTCCTCTTCAACCCGTTGCCTGTACCCAATTATCCGTTCCACATTCTTCTCATTATGTTTGGTAGTCTCCTTTTGTTCAATTGAAGACAAAATCCGCCATGAAGCTCGCCTAGCTCCTATTACATTCTTATAGCCAACAGACAGCAGATTTCTCTCTTCAACTGTCAATTCCACATTTAAAATCGCAACTTTCTTCATTTCCTCAACCATCTCTGAACCATGGAAAATGTAACAATTCGAACCATTAGATTCAATATACAACAAAAAGATGAAGCCTGAAAATAGTATTGTACAATGAATGGAGGTAAAGGTCTTAGTTGATCAGATTGTCATTCCATCTTTAATCTCTACGATCCAGTCAACGTTGAAACCATGAGCATAAACAATTCTCACACCATTATTGCCAAACCACACAAGAACATTATCAACGAGCAGTGAAGAAATGAAAATGCCTCATTGTAACCAGTAATTTCTGAGACAGATCGATTTTCTAGATTTAGGCGCCAAGATGCCCCAATCTACAACCAACAAATCCCGATCATTTAACTTCATTTGATATTACTATTACGACAGATTACAAATGACGCTCGCCTAATTAAGTTCATCTAAACCACACAATGACCAAAATATAGCCCTAGAAAAAATCGCAACAAAGAAAAGTGATCAAACGCCACATAAATGGCAGATTTACAGTCTCAAACAATCAAAACAACAGTAATCCATAAGTTCGTTGCAACAATCGAGTGAATCAGCAAATAATCCACGAATAACGAATTAAAGAAATTCTACAGATAAACAGTACCTTCATATCTCTCAGCCTGCTCTGCCAGTCTAGCAGAGTAAACGAGTAGTTCTCTCTCTTTCGCCATCGCTTCTCTATCTCTTTCTCGCTGTGGCTCCTCCAACTGAAACTGAAATCTTGGCTTCGTGTTTGCCGCCTGCAGAACTTGGCCTTTGCTGCTCTGTACTTGCCTTGTACTCTGGCGATGGGCGTTGAACAAAGTTCACGGCAAGTTAAAACGATCTTGGATTTCGAAAACTCTTTGGCTGACACGTGTAATTTTGGCGCGCATCTATTGAGATATCAGCCGTTGGATCAAACTGAGGTTTCTGAAGATGATCCCGTTAAAGGGAGCGACGTTGACCGTAAGTTTGGTGACGGCTGGGTGATGTAAGAATCGATTGGGATGTTTTTGTGGAGCCCACTGACATTGTATCACAGTCGCAGCCGTGCTGTTCTTTTGTTTGTTACAGTGTACAGTTGTAAACTTCGATTTTTTTTTTTTTAAAATTTTGTAACCTTCGCTATTTTGGCTTTATTTGTATTAATCTTTTTTAACTTTATAAATTTTATTTTATTTTATTTTATAAATTTAACTTTATAATTTTATTTTGTTGTTGTCAATTATATATTTGTTTATTTGATTTGAATTTGTATTCAAGTTTCCATTTTATTTCTTGAGCTTTTAAAATTATCCCATTTAGCTTTTAAAATTTTCGAAATATATATTTTAGTCTTTAAACTGAAAAAATAATTATTTTAGTCATTCCTTTTTGTTTTTTTGAAATAATAACATCTTGACATGAGCTAGTGAGTTAAGGTGAATATTGAATTACTTTTTCCAATTTCAAAATAATATATATATATATATTTGTGATTTGGGTAAATATATTAATATTTTTTTAGTCAATTCTTAATTTGGTCTTTAAATTGATCATAGAATTCTCTAAGTCATTCCAAAATAAATAAATAAAATAAAATTTGTTAACCAAAAATTTATAAATTATTAAATTGTTGTGTTTAATTATTAAATTGACACGTCGCTCAAATACTACTTGACACACGAAACTCAATCCTACTCATCAATTAACAAAATTTATTTCTTCAAGTGGCATACTCACATGTCTAAGTATGTGAATATAACAATAATTTAATGATGCATTAGCTTTATCTTAACAATTTTTCATAATTTTTAAGGTAAGAACCCAATTGAGAATTTCTAATACATAGAGAGCAAATTTAAGAATTTAAATAATCAAATTGAGGGGAAAAAAAGATTAGGGACAACAATTGATTACCTTTTTGAAAGTCATTAGATAAAGATTAAAAGAAAACAAACAAAAAAAGTGATGAACAAAGGATTTAAACCTTTAAAAAAAAAATCAAGATGAAAAATTCCCCTTACCATAGCTTTAATTTTAATAGTTAAGGCATTAGAAATCTCCCTTGTACTGATAACCACACGGTCTGTGGTTCGAATCCCCCTCTCCACATATTGTTAAAAAAACAATGTTGTGTTTACCTTTTATGTTTGAAAAAAAATAAAAATTAAAGATAAAAATGTGTAAGGCATTGACCATCTAAATAAAGCTTGAAAAACTCAAGAACCGAAATTAAAATTTAAAAAACATTACCAAAACCATATTTGAATGTTTAATAATTCAATAATCACTAATGTAACCTATATTTTCTAAACTAAACAAAAATATTCATCGATAATTTTATAAAGTTTATTAAAATGCAACCTGATAGTGCTTAAAAAGAAAAGGAAAAAAAAAATGATAGTACAGATCTTGGGTGGGCTCCGTCGGGGAACAAACGACGCAACATCTCCCCTTTACTTGCTTTCTGGGCCGGGCCCAATATTTTAGGGCCATCTGAATATTGCTCATTTATAATCCCTCTATACTAATCTACATACACGCTGGAACAAATATTGATTCATTATTTTAATTAATAAACAAAAACTATTAAGAGGAACATTAAGGTCTGTTTGATAACTATTTGGTTTTGGTTTTTGGTTTTTGAAAATTATGCTTGTTTTCTCCAAATTTCCTTACCATGATTTTCATATTTGTTAAGGGCACATATGAATTCCTAGCCAAATTCTAGAAACAAAAACAAGTTTTTGAAATCTACTTTTTTTAGTTTTCAAAAATTGACTTGGTTTTTGAAAACATGGGAAGATGGTAGATAAAGAAACAAAGAAATTTAAGGTGGAAGTAGTGTTTGTAAGCTTAATTTTCAAAAAGTAAAAACCAAAAACCAAATGGTTATCAAAAGGGACCTAAAGTGTTCATTCTTTTCATGAAAAAACACCAAAAGGAGAAAAAAAATGAGAAGTTATTGAAAGAGACACAATGGGACTAACAATTTTATAGTGTTGAATATAGGAGAGAGAAAAAATTATAGTTTCACCATGCATCGAGTTTGGAGTGGTCAATGGTACATGCCAATTACCACTAAGTTATGCTCACTTTGATAGTTGGTTCTTTTTTAATATCTACATTCCATCATCCTTATCTCAATATGTTTTAGATAATTTCAAGACAGAGCTCTAATATTAAATGAAAAATAAGTAATATTATGCAGACTCCATGCAATGACGACTTAAGTTGTTGTATATATGCTTATAATTTCTTTCATTATTTTGCCAAAGTAAGCATAATTCAGTGGTAATTGGCATGCACCCTCGACCAAGAGGTTAGAAGTTTGAATCCCCCACCATCAAATGTTGATGAACTCAAAAAAAATTTCAATTATTTTCACGTTTTCTTTAGACATTTTTTACACCGTAAGTCACATAAAAAAAATATAGATTTTAAACAAATGTTGCATTAACTTATGCTATGCTTTTTTTTTTTTTTTTTTAATTTAACAACATGTGTGGTGGAGATTCGAATTTCTAGCAAAAATTAGGTTTAGATTTGGACCTTTAGTCATGTGATGAGTTGTTAATCTAAACACATAGTTTAAAAGTGAAAACATTAGTTAAATTTCTTTGTAGTCAAGTTTGAATTTACAGCACATGTTCGAATTCTAATATTCGAAAACGAACAAACAAATAATTATTTAAAACAAGATGCATAGTTTGTATATGGTTTCTTTTTTCTTATCTTGTTGTACATTATATTCTTCATAAGTGGGCAAATTAAAAAGTCAAGTAAATTCAACTGAAGATTAGGAAATGAGAAGCTGCTACCCATGGAACTTTTTTTTTCAAGTTTTTTTTAGGTTAATTTTTCTTTTTCAATTCAAACATAAGAACTTTGAGCAAAAAATATTGACAAAGACAACTACTTGGGGTAGCTCTTCACTGACCAAGTAAATGCATAATTTGAATTCCATGAGATTTAAATTAAATGTGTTGACAAAGAAATTAAAAAAAAAGCTACTTGCAATTATTTAGGTATCAGAGAATTGGTAGGCTAAAGCAACTAGCTGATTTATAAATTAATTCAAACATTTTGAAAAGTGAATTTCAGCAATTATTGTGAGTTCCAATGCTTATCATTTTCTTTTTCTTTTTTTAAAAAAATATTTTACACATGAAGAAAGTTTCAAAACTTGAGATGCATATTTTTTTTAAGAACAAAACTTCCCTCCATACCGGTATGTAGGGATTTTCCTACATACCCCATTAAAATCTTGATAACTAAGAAAGAGGAAGGGAGAAAATGATTTTTTTTTTTTTTTTTATCTCTCTTAGTTGTCAACATTTTAATGGTGGTATGCAGGGAGATCCCTACATACCGGTATGCAGGGAAGTTTTTTCCTTTTCTTAATTGAAAAAGATTTTGATGGGAATTGTGATTGAAGAACAACTTACTTTCAAATACAACATATGATATACTAGAATGACTTCTCTCAGATAAACACACACTTGGAATTTTGTTATTTGGTAAAAAAATATAAAAAGATGGTTCCCACTATCTCAATCAAATTATACATTGACATCTATTCCAATCGACCGTATACCTAACAATAAAGTCAGAATCATAAATTTTCAAAGAGGTTGAGCAAAATCTTCCCTTAGGTTATTATACCTATCATCTTTTAATCTTTTAAAATTTAGAAAGGGTGAAAGACAAATTAGAGTGAAAATTTTAAAATCTTATTTTTTTTAATAAGAGGGGAAAACTTTTCCCTTCTCCACTCTACCCTCACCTAATAAAAATTTATGAACATATAATTTTTTTTTTATCTTTACCTTGGTTATATTTAGATTTGGTAATTAAGACATATTTTATTAACTTGCATCAATTTTTTTTTTTTTTTTTTTTGTTGGGTTATTGGATCATTGTTATCCATCTAGGATTAAAATTTGTAAAATTTTAACAAGTTTACATGCATCTCATTCAATTTATGAGACTTGTATACTGTGATTTAATAATATTTTTAGGTATGAATAATACTTCAAATGGTAAATAATTCACTTTCTTTTCAAAAAAAAAAAAAAAAAAAAAATTGAAGGGAAAAACTTACTTTTAAAAATACAATTCAAACTTTATTATTCATTTAATTTTTTTTAACCTCTAATTTTTTTGTTCTTTTTTTTTAATAGAACAGTGGAGGACTCTAAGTTGATCCAATTAATGCTGCTCGCTTTAGCCTCTAAGTCCATCCACACATTTTTCTTAAAAGGGTGTGGATCTAATGCAAGATTACAACATCCACACATAAATATAATCAACTTTATAATTAACCTAACCTTTTCGACAAAAACAATAAATTATTAACCATTAATTGCTACTTTTAATCCATGCAAGTTGCTAATCAGTTGGTTGGAATCGGTCAGTTTCCTTTCCTTCCACAACCCTTTGCCTAATTACTATTATACCCCTTAGAAATTTACTATTGGAACTATAAATAAATAAAAATTAGCAAAAAGTATTTATGAAATTGAACAAGGAAAGGGCAAGGGTGAAATTGTCAATCAGCCATATTCTTCGGCTAATGATCACAAAAAGTACCAACCAAATCAGACCCCAAATAAATTTGGTACTTTATTAACCACATTTTATTAGACATTATAATAGCCAAGTCTTTTCGATGGTAGACAAATCTCTCATCCATTTTCTCCCTAAATTAATTATGGACATTCACTCGTGGTTATGAATCATAAAAAGCTATACTCAAAAAAAAAAAAAAAAAAAAAAAAATCATAAAAAGCTTGATTATTTTGCTTTATACTTCTATCCTATTATATTTGTTACGGGTGCGTATCGTTGCATGGACAAAAAGAAATAACATTATTAATATAAATTTGAAATGAAAATAAAAATTTTCAATTCAATGAATCTGATGTGTTTATTTAAGATAGCTTTTAATTTCTCTAATACCTTAGTGTAATGAGTAATTATTTTCTATGACAAATTGATTTGTCTTTTCGAGTAAGTAACGACTTGAGTGTAATGAGTAATTATTTTCTATGACAAATTAATTTGTCTTTTCGTGAAGGTAACATCTTGCTCTATAAGACCTAACAAATTAACTCTATAGAAGCAAATCAAACTTCAACCACACATTATGGATGGAACAAAGTCATATATATAGGCTGACTTGTTTGTTGGGTTTTTGGCAAAATATTAGAAGTGAGTTTGTCCCACGTCGGAAAGGTTCAAGAAAGTGATGGACTCCAAGTACTATAAAAGGAGTCTATGACTTTAGTTTCAAAACATCTCATTTATAAATCACTTCTTGAGAAATACTCTAGTAGTGTGGGTGGTCTAAAACTTTGAGAGAGTGTTTCTTCCAATTGGGGTCGGGGAGAGAATTCTTTGTGATTGTAAAAACTTTTCACACAGTGGATTTCTTTCTGTGGGTCGTGGTTTGTTCTCTGCTTTAGAGAACATAACTATGGGTAACTTAAATACATTTTATTTTGAACATTCAACACATATACTATATACCATTTATCATCTAATTTATTTTTCTTAAAAAAATTATTACATTATTTTTTTAAAAAAAAGAGTATTGGATCTTCAATTTATAAGAGTAGATATATGTCAACTATTTATGTATAGTCAAGATAATATATAGCTTAATCGTGATTGTCATTTATTCATTTCCTTGAGATTGCATATTCCAATTCTCCATACTCTATATTTGTTGTATTAAAAATAATAATTAGTGGTTTATGTACAAATTTGTTACTATTTTTTTTTTAATTTACATATTTGATTTTATTCTTGTTGTTTTAAGTAAAGAGTCATATGATATGACTTTGTTGGATGGAGTTTTCAATCTAGCCACTTTAATTTGCTTCATCATTAATGTCTTATCTTTTCTACCTGATGTACTATTATTGTATTACTTTCATCATTAACTTTATAGGCTAATTAGATAGTTGCAATTCCTTCTTCTTTTTTTTTTTTTTTTTTTTTTTTAAGATATATATTCAATATCAATATATGATGTTTAAATAAACTTTTTGGCAAACATATTGTTTTCATTTTATTTTAAATCATACTTTCCTTTAAAAAAAACCATTAGAGGTTAAGTCTTAACGAACAAAAAAAAAAAAAAAACTATTTTTAAAATTTCAACAACATAACCTATTTCAATAGTATATAAGCAAACAAAAGTGTGTCAACAAGAGCAAGGCTCAATTGACATAAAATATCTTTAAAAAATAAAATAATTAAAACTCTAAATTTTCCTAATTAGTAAATATATTTAGATCATCGGTTAGTGATTCATTTTAAGTTGCAATATTCGGCTTTCAAAAACAACTAAACAAGGATTACTGAAATAAAATTATTTTTCTCTCAAAATTCTAGGACGTAGTAAGAAAAATTATCATATAATTCTTTCCAAATAAGTAGATAAAAATAGAGTTAGTAGAGAAGATGAGAAAAAAAATTGTTTATATTAGTGAAAATGGTTATTTTTCACTTGATTACAATATTTCTCTCTAATAACACTCAGAGTCTTAACCGATGATCTAAATTGATTTTGATATGAAAGTCTAAGGTTTTAATTTGTACAATCACTAGTTTAAAGTTTTAATTAGTTCAGCCAACAAATTTTATGGATATAAATTTATTTTTTTCCAACTAAAAACTATAAACAAAATTTTAATCCAACAGGTTCTAAATTATATGAACTCAAAAAGAAAAAAAAAATGTCTATTAAGTCCTTTGACTTTTTTTTTTTTTTTTTTTTTTGTGGTCTTCAATAGATGTTGTCTCTCCACTTTAAAATTGATCTAATAAATCTTCGAATATTCAATTTGAAATTTATTTAAATTTATGAATCTATTAAATACAAAATTGAATTTTGTGTCTGTTGAAGGAGAAATTTTGACCAATCACAAATTGCCATGTCATTACACGAAATTAATGACGAAATTATAATTAATTAAATTTGGGACTAATTATAAATTGACATGTGTCCAAATTTAATTTGAAGACAAAGTTGGCCAATTAATATGATCAATTAATTAAAATTAAATTGTTTTGATCAAATTAATTAATTTGACCAATTAATTAAAAATAATACTAATTAATTGGATCAAATTTGGGTCTTTTAAATATTTGGGTCATATGGTTTTGGGTCAAATAAACAAAACCCAAGACTAAATAGTTGAGCCCAAGACCAATAAAGCCCAAGTCCAAGTTGTTAGGCCCAAAAGTTACCAGGGCCCATCTAGCGAGAACTCTATAAATAGAGGGGTTCTCTCCCATTTGTAGGGGGGTCAGAATTGGGAAGCTCCAAGCCAGAGTCAGAGAATTCAGAGAAAACTTCATCAAGATTGAAGACTGAAGACTGAAGACTCCTTGAAATCCACAAGTTTCAAAGTGCTGAACACTTCTTGAAGATTGAAGACTCCTTCAAGATCAGAAGACTTCAAGATCCAAGAATCCATTAAAGCTTCAGACTCGAGATCAAGCGTTCCAGCCCTCGAGTGAGACACTTCCACACACAAGAGAGAGAATCAGAGGACAAACATTAGAGATTGTACATCCACACGCATACAAATATTAATACAAGTATATCGTTTATTCCACGTGTCTCCATCTTCTAAGTTACGTGCGAACAAATTGGCACGCCCAGTGGGACCATCTCTACCTCTCATCTCTTTCTCTTGTTTAAAGATCCAACCAACGTGATGGCACCAAAGAAAGCTCCCGCGAAGGTTACCACATCAAGCGACTCTTACACTGGTCCTGTCACTCGTAGTCGCTCCCAAGGAATTGAGATCAAGGAGGATCATACTCCTCTGGCTGTTGCAAGCAAGATCTCAAAGTTGATTGAAGAATCCTCTAAGGATAGGGTTGCAGTCAAAGACAACCCACTGTTCGAATCTGTCGTTCCAACATCAAAGCAGCCAAAGGATACACTAAATCCTGATGTGATGTCCGTCATGATGGCTGATGTAGACCAAGATGAAAGAATGGCAGAGATGGAAAGGAAACTCAATCTCTTAATGAAGGCAGTTGATGAGAGAGATCTTGAGATTGCCTATTTGAAGAACCAGCTGCAGAGCCGAGAAGTGGCTGAGTCTAGCCAGACCCCTGCTGCAGGAAAGAATGATAAAGGGAAGGCTGTCGTGCATGAGGATCAACCGCAACACTCCGTGTCAGTTGCTTCTTTGTCTGTCCAACAACTGCAGGACATGATCATGAATTCCATCAGGGCTCAGTATGGTGGACCCACTCAAAGTTCCCTCTTGTATTCTAAACCTTATACAAAGAGGATTGACAATCTCAGACTACCCACTGGGTTTCAGCCTCCCAAATTCCAGCAGTTTGACGGAAAGGGCAACCCAAAGCAACACATCGCCCACTTTGTTGAAACCTGTGAGAACGCCGGTACGCGGGGAGATTTGCTTGTTAAGCAATTTGTCCGAACACTGAAGGGAAACGCGTTCGATTGGTACACTGACCTGGAGCCTGATACAATTGACAGCTGGGAACAGATGGAGAGAGAGTTTCTGAATCGCTTCTACAGTACGAGGCGAACAGTTAGTATGACAGAACTCACAAGCACAAAGCAGCGAAAGGGTGAGCTAGTCATTGATTACATCAATCGTTGGAGAGCCTTGAGTCTTGACTGTAAAGATAGACTCTCCGAGGTGTCCTCTGTTGAAATGTGCACCCAAGGTATGCACTGGGGACTTCTTTACATCTTGCAGGGGATAAAACCCCGGACCTTTGAAGAATTGGCGACTCGCGCTCATGATATGGAGTTGAGCATCGCTAGTAGAGGGGGCAAAGATCCCGTAGTCCCAGACATGAGGAAAGAAAAGAAGGAAGTCAAGGGCACTGAGAAAGTTGCAAAGAGTGCCACGAAAGAATCCATGGTCGTTAACACGACCCCGTTGAAATTTTCCTCCAAAGGAAAAGAAAGTAAATCCAGTAAGCAAATAGAGACAGGCGAGAGACGTCTCCTAACTTTAAAAGAAAGACAAGAAAAGGTATATCCATTTCCAGACTCCGACGTTCCAGATATGTTGGAACAGCTGTTGGAGAAGCAGCTGATTGAACTACCTGAATGCAAACGACCGGAAGAGTTAGGAAAAGTCAATGATCCTAACTACTGCAAGTATCACCGAGTTGTTAGTCATCCAGTGGAAAAATGTTTTGTATTGAAAGAGCTAATCCTTAAGTTGGCTCGTGAAAGGAAAATTGAGTTGGACCTTGATGAGGTGGCTCAAACAAATCATGCAACCATAATGGCAAATGTAGGGAATGAAAATCCCCTGATCTCCTCATGTGATTATGAAGAAAGATTAATTCAATTTGGGACCCTTGATCCTGTAGTGGTTCGATTTCAAAAAGAAGCCACAATGAGGGGGCCCCAAGGAAAATATAATTCCATTGAAGATGAGAACGAAGGCTGGACCCTTGTCGTTCGTCGCAAAAAGCAAAAGCAAAGTTACGCACGGAAAGAGTCCCGCCTATTTCGAGACAATAAAAGAAAGGCTAAGTCTCAAAAGAAGAAAGGAAAAAAGAAGTCAAGGAGGTCAAAGCCTGTCATGGAGGAAAGTGAAGATTTCTTTTGTTCTCCACAACCCATAACTTTGGCAGAATACTTCCCAAGGCGCTTTCTCGATGATAGTCAAGGAGAGGCACTTGAAACTGTCACGTGTCACATTGTGGACGTGGTGGAAGATGATGATGTCCCTACTAGTTCCTCGGGAACGGTGGCAGTTCCAGGAGACTTATCCTCCTTCAGCATAAAGGACTTACTATCACTTCCTCAGGAAGCTAAAAGCGTCCTTATTAATGCATTGATAGAGTCTGATGATACAAACATCCCAACCTCCGAGGCACGCCCATGTGCTTCGTGTTGCATGTCTATCGGATTTTCTGATGAAGATTTGTTGCTAGGGTCAAAGCCACACAATAGACCTCTATTCGTCTCAGGATATATTCGAGAACAAAGGGTTAGCCGGATCCTCATCGATGATGGATCAGCTGTCAATATAATGCCTAAGTCAACCATGAAGCAGTTAGGCATCTTAATGGAGGAACTATCAAACAGTAAGTTAGTGATCCAAGGCTTCAATCAGGGTGGACAACGGGCAATTGGCATGATACGCCTTGAACTCATCATTGGAGACTTAAAAGCTGATACTTTGTTCCATGTAATAGATTCTAAGACCACCTATAAACTGTTGTTAGGTCGTCCTTGGATCCATGGTAATGGAGTCATAACCTCCACATTGCACCAGTGCTTCAAATTCTATCAAGATGGCATCAAGAAAGTTGAAGCTGACACCAACCCATTTTCAGAAGCTGAGTCTCATTTCGCTGATGCAAAGTTTTATCTGAAGAATGAAAACACAGGGGAAACCATACCTGCAGAAATCCCCTTGATAAAAAAAAATGATAAACTCGATTTGGAGCTTCATGCAGATGCAAGAAAAGAAGCTGTTAAAGATATGGATACTTCCGACCTGAAAAAGGGTGAAGCGTCTACAAGCCTTGCGAAACCTAAGGTTGTAAAGGATGAGAAATGTTCAAATTCACCTATCCTACGATACGTCCCCTTATCTCGACGTAAAAAGGGTGAATCACCTTTCACTGAATGTTCAGAAAGCATAAAGGTCGGTGATGTTGAAATTTTGAAGGAAAGTTTCGCTACGCCTCTTACAAAGATCACAAGACAAGAGGTTAAGAAACCCGAGGATGATCAGATAAAAGCGATTTTGCCTGACAGACGAACTAAAGACGGGTTCGACCCCAAGGCATACAAACTTCTAGCAAAAGCAGGTTATGACTTCACAACTCACACTGAGTTTAAAAGTCTAAGGGTTTTTGATGGAAGAGCTGAGCTCTCTGCAACACAGAAGAAACTTCTAAAGGAAGGCTATAGTCTGCCTACAACAAGAAAAGGGCTCGGATATAAGTCGCCAGAGCCGGTTCGCATAACAGGAAGAGGGAAGGCAAAAGTGGCAAACACAAATCATATAACAGTAGAGGAGGTTGATGACTCAAAAGAAAAAGAGAGTGTCGACCAACGAACTTCTGTTTTTAGGCGCATCAGGCCACCGGTTGCTCGTGCTTTAGTCTTTCAGAGATTAAGTGTCAATGAAACGGAAGAAGAGAGTACACAACCTACCGATAGCTCCACTCAACCTTCAGTTTTTCGAAGGTTAAGTATGCCCAGTGAGGAAGAAGAGAGTACATTTTCAACTCCGAATGTCACTCGACCTTCAGCTTTTCAAAGATTAAATGTGCCCATGAGGAAAGAAGAGAGTACATTTTCAGCTCCGGAGGTGGCTCGACCATCAGTTTTTCAAAGGTTAAGTGTTACTACGAGAAGAGACAAAAAAGAACAGTCTGCTTCATCGATATCTCACCGACTTCAATATGAAGATGCGATAAAAAATGAAAAGATCACGAAGGCCGATGGAGAAATTCGTAGTGCAGTTCCGTCACGAATGAAAAGGAAAACCTTTGTTACTGTCGATACGGATGGTTCCTTGAAGGTAAGGCGACGTGATGTTGTCATCACCAATCCTTCGGAAGAAGATAGTGACCAGGAAGAAGAACAAACCTCTTGTCTTCATATCACTGTTGAAGAAGAAAAAGAAGTCGAAACGTCTGAAGTAGATGAGGACGAAGCACCTTTATCACTTGAAGACGGCAGCGAATCCACAGTGGATGAGCTTAAAGAGGTAAACCTGGGTACACCAGAAGAACCGCGCCCAACTTTTATAAGCATGTCTCTTACTCCCGAAGAGGAGGGTGAATATATGAGTTTACTCGCTTCGTATAGAGACATCTTCGCCTGGTCATATAAAGAGATGCCTGGACTTGATCCAAAAGTAGCTGTCCATCATCTCGCAATTAAAGAGGGGTATCGACCAGTCAAGCAAGCTCAACGACGTTTTCGCCCTGAACTTATCCCTCAAATCGAAATAGAGGTCAATAAGTTGATAGAAGCAGGATTCATCCGGGAGGTAAAATACCCTACGTGGATAGCCAACATCGTTCCTGTTAGAAAGAAGAATGGACAGCTTCGCGTTTGCGTTGACTTTCGCGATTTAAATAATGCATGTCCCAAAGACGATTTTCCACTGCCGATCACAGAAATCATGGTGGATGCCACCACAGGGCATGAAGCTTTGTCTTTTATGGATGGGTCATCGGGCTATAACCAGATTCGAATGGCTCTTGCAGATGAAGAAATGACAGCCTTTCGAACTCCAAAAGGGATATACTGTTACAAAGTGATGCCCTTTGGATTAAAGAATGCTGGAGCTACCTATCAACGTGCTATGCAAAAGGTTTTCGACGATATGCTGCATAAACATGTCGAGTGCTATGTCGATGATCTCGTTGTTAAGTCAAAGAGACGACAAGATCACTTGAAGGATCTAAAAGTGGTCTTTGATCGTTTGAGAAAGTATCAATTGAGGATGAACCCTCTCAAATGTGCATTCGGTGTTACTTCTGGGAAGTTCCTGGGGTTCGTCGTTAGACATCGAGGAATCGAAATAGATCAGTCAAAGATTGATGCCATTCAAAAGATGCCAAGGCCTAAAAACTTACATGAGTTGAGAAGCCTGCAAGGTCGTCTAGCCTACATTCGAAGATTCATCTCAAACTTAGCCGGTCGATGCCAACCTTTTCAAAGGCTAATGAGGAAAGGAGAAAAATTCGAGTGGGATGAAGCGTGTCAAAACGCCTTCGAAAGCATCAAGAAATATTTGCTTAACCCTCCTGTCTTAGGAGCCCCCATAGCTGGAAAATCATTGATTCTGTACATCGCTGCTCAAGAAAGATCACTGGGAGCATTATTGGCACAGGAAGGTGAGAAGGGAAGGGAACGAGCCCTTTATTACTTAAGCAGGACTCTAAATGGAGCTGAGATAAATTACTCACCCATTGAGAAAATGTGCCTTGCCCTTTTCTTCGCTATTGACAAGTTAAGACATTATATGCAAGCTTTCACAGTGCACTTGGTCGCGAAAGCTGATCCTATCAAATACGTTCTATCGAGGCCAGTTATTTCTGGACGCCTAGCTAAGTGGGCCATCTTACTTCAGCAATATGACATCGTTTATGTACCTCAAAAGGCAGTCAAGGGGCAGGCATTAGCCGACTTCTTGGCGAATCATCCAATCCCGTCGGATTGGAAGTTATGTGAAGACCTACCTGATGAAGAAGTCTTCTATGTTGAAATCACGGAACCCTGGACTATGTACTTTGACGGTGCAGCACGAAGAAGTGGGGCAGGGGCAGGAATCGTCTTTATTTCGCCTGAGAAACACATGCTCCCCTACAGCTTCATGCTTGGTGAACTATGCTCAAACAATGTGGCTGAATATCAAGCGCTGATAATTGGCCTCCAAATGGCCTTGGAAATTGGCATAACATATATAGAGGTCTATGGCGATTCAAAGTTGGTCGTTAGTCAACTCTTACTCCAGTATGAAGTGAAGCATAAAGACTTGAAGCCTTATTTCATCTATGCAAGGCAACTGCTAGAAAGGTTCGAAAGTATAGTACTGGAGCATGTTCCGAGATCAGAAAATAAAAAGGCAGATGCTCTAGCAAATTTAGCGACTGCCCTAACAATCCCAGAGGATATGTCAATGAACATCTCACTTTGCCAGAGGTGGATTGTGCCGCTAATAAAAGATGAAGGTTAAGAGGCAAATATGATCTCTGTTTATGCAATTGAAGAGGAGGACTGGCGGCAGCCCATTATAGATTATCTTCAACATGGAAGACTGCCCGCAGATCCCAGACGTAGGGCCGATATACGAAGAAGAGGCGCCCGATTTATCTACTACAAGGAGATCCTTTATCGTCGTTCTTATGAGGGACTCTTCCTTCGATGCCTTGGAAAGGAAGAAGCAATGAAGGCATTAGAAGAGGCACATTCAGGTGTTTGTGGCGCCCACCAGTCGGGTCCAAAACTCCAGTTCCAGTTAAAAAGAATGGGGTATTATTGGCCTACGATGATTCAAGATTCAATGCAGTACGCCAAAAAATGCGAAGCTTGCCAGTTTCATGCCAATTTCATACATCAGCCACCGGAGCCTCTTCATCCGACTGTAGCTTCATGGCCTTTTGAAGCTTGGGGACTTGACCTTGTTGGCCCTATAACACCCAAGTCTTCAGCAGGACATTCTTACATTCTTGCAGGGACGGATTACTTCTCAAGATGGGCTGAAGCTGTCGCGTTGAAAGAAGCCAAGAAGGAAAATATTGTGGATTTTGTCCGAACTCATATAATCTATCGGTACGGTATCCCTCATCGTATTGTGACAGATAATGGAAGACAATTCTCCAACGGCCTAATGGACAAGTTGTGTGAGAAGTTTAACTTCAAGCAATACAAGTCCTCTATGTACAATGCCGCGGCAAATGGGTTGGCAGAGGCGTTCAATAAGACGTTGTGTAACTTATTGAAGAAAGTAGTCTCCAAGACAAAGAAAGATTGGCAAGAAAAGATCGGTGAAGTGTTGTGGGCTTACCGAACTACTCATCGCACTCCTACAGGGGTCACACCTTATTCTCTCGTCTATGGGGTAGAGGTTGTGCTCCCGTTAGAAAAAGAGATTCCCTCATTAAGGATGGCTGTCCAAGAAGGGTTGACAACGGAAGATAATGCTAGGTTGCGCCTTCAAGAGTTAGAAGCACTTGATGAAAGAAGGTTAGAGGCTCAACAAGCGTTGGAATGCTACCAAGCACGAATGTCTAAAGCCTTTGACAAGAATGTGAAGCTTCGATCATTTCAAGTGGGTGATCTTGTACTTGCTGTTCGAAGACCCATCATCACGACACGACATACAGGGAACAAATTCACACCTAAATGGGATGGACCCTACGTCGTGAAAGAAGTCTACACAAATGGAGCATACAAGATAGTTGACAAAGACGGGCTCAAAATTGGCCCAATCAACGGCAAGTTTCTCAAGAAATATTATGCTTAAAATGTAATACTCCTTATCGTAAGAGTATAAACTACATGATACTCCTGGCCCGCATGAGTTAAAAAGGCGAACGGCCCAAAAAAAAAAAAAAATCAAATTTGTACCCTGAACTACGTTATGACTTGATCCCATATATTAATGGGTACGTAGGCAACTTAAAGGAAACTTTAAGCTCAGTCCATAAAATAAAAAAATCATTATCCCATGTTGGTAAAAAAAAAAAGAAAATTCATTCTATAATACAACAAAATGGTAAGTGAATTATGATGAGAAACAAGTCTGATATTGAATGACAAAGTTTTCCTATTACAAAAAAAAAGGGGATACATCTTCGATATCAAAAAAAAAATAAATAAATAAATAAAAAAAAATAAAAAAAAATTGCTACAAAAAGAAATTGAAGTCTGATCACGGCATCCACTTGTAGTTCTTCAACTCTTCTTGTGCATCTTCCAACATTCCACAAAGTATCGTCAGAGTTTTAGCATCAGCATCAGTAAGAACAGGGGCATCTTCAATACTACTTATAGTCCCTCGCAGTTTGGAAGCCTCGAGTTGATTTTGTTGTAAAAGATCCTCATTCTCGATAATCGACTTAGAAATCTCAACTCGCTTAGCTTTCACAGTTTCAAGCCTAGCTTCCAATTCTTCTTCTTCTCGCAATGCTTGCAGATGTTGTTGCTGAAGTGAACCTTTCGCAGTGAGTAGTTCACTTTCACTGTATAGTATCTTCTCCAAGCTAAACCTAGTCTCTTCCAGTTGGCGATTCTTACTCTCCAAGGTTAATTGAGAAGAAAATGACGACTGCAGCTGGTTATACTTCTCTACCTTCTTGAAATACGCACTTACAATTTCTTTAAGAGAATCCAAGCCGGGTACACGAATCTCAGAAATTGTATGAAATATTTTGACTGCCTCTTGTTTAAGGCGAGGTATTTTGTCGAACGGAGCGCGTACGATCTTCGGGTGTATGCTCTCCCACAGGGCAAGGGCAGACTGTTTCCTATAGTTGGAAATAACATCGTCAGCACAGTAATCAGAGATCTCAGACGCAGCTGCATGAGTCGTTGTCTTCTTTTGTTCAGGAATTTCATCAATTACAGGATGACAAGATTGAATCACGACTCTATCCGTTGGCGCTTTGGAATTGCCCATACGCGCAGCTACAGAGTCAAAAACGTCTGGACTCACAAAAGAAGGAGGACTATGATGCCCTTCAACTTCTATAAGGGGATCATTTAAGGGTGACTGCAAAGAAAAGGGGGAAGCAATGATGATAATAATAATAGTAAAATATTATAATGAAGAAAAAAAAAAAAAAACTTACCAGTGGTGTAGGGAGTTCAGGAAATTGTGATGAGCTAGGGATTCCATCAAAATATTCATCTTCACATACTGATGGTTGTTTGGACTTTTTAGACCTTTTCCAATGATGATCGTCGCTACTGCTCTGACTACCATCATTATCCTTGGAGAAAAATTCACCAGGTTCAAATATGCGAATCCTTTTGCCTCCGTTGTCATTACCAACCTTTTTAGGAAATTTTGGCTTAGAGGGAAGAGGAGAAGCGCTGTCCGCCAACTTTTGTATGCCTTCTTCAAGATAATTCCCATGCTTGGCTAACCACCAACTTCTGTAGCGTTGAGTAACCTGAGTGTGTGGTTTCGTTGCACGAGCAGGAAGGTATACTTGGGATAATGTTCCTCTTTGAGTGCATATCCTCCAAAGACGAAACACATTCGCTAAATTTGCCTCAGGAATTTCTTTACTCAAGTCATTCGGTATGTCTTGATAGAATCCAAATTGTCGACTAAATCGACAAGGACTATAAGCTTCAATAACCATCAACGATCCACAGCGTGAAGACAAGAAACACGACCGAATGCTTATGAAGAATGAAGAAAGCCAAAACGATAATTTCCCGTCATCTTTCAAAAGCTCGCCTGTATTTCTGGCTTGAAGACTCGCATACCATGACACATATTTACCTTTGTGAATATGTACACGGGCTTCAAAATCGTTAAAGTACTTAGCCCCACCCTCGCCAGAAAACTCAACCATCATTGGGCCAATGACAGGTGCTGGGACTTTGTAATGCGTGTTAAAATAATAAGCCAGCCAAGCATGGACATAGTGCAAAGGAAAACAAGCCTTTGAAAATCCAGCAGAAGGAGATGCACTGTGAATCTGGCCGAGTCCATGATAAATATTGGCCAAAACAGGAACAGCAAGACTGAAAACGTAACCTTCAGCCATAAGACTGGCGACTTTAAAAACTTCTGGACGAAGAGAAGCACGTTGGTCGGGAAATACAAATGCGCACAACCAACAAGAAAGAAAGGCAGCCAAGTATGCCTTATCTTTCAGTTCATCTTCTACGCCCAACATGCAAAATAAGTCCATTTCTTTTTCGGACCAGCTGTGACGCTTGATAGGAGCCCCATTTGGATTATGGGTCTGACGTGGACGAGAAGTCTTCTTTGGCTTTCGGGTAGGAGGTTTTTCATATTTCGAATCTCCTTTAAACCAGAAAGAAATCCACGATTTGATAGGAATTTGAAGGCAATCGCGTTGTTGAGAGGCAATGTGATAGTACGCAGCAAAAAGGTACTCACAAACTTTTGGGCAATCTTCATCCTTTCGATCAGGCGAACCTAATAATTCCTTACAGCAAGGAACAACTTCATCATAAAACCTACCCTTGATGGAAAGACCCCCTAATCTCCACATGTCCCATAGAGAGACAGACAACTCTCCTGATGATGTATGAAGTGTATTTGTGGATGGACACCATGCTTCGCAAAAAGCTCGAACTATATCATTATTGCGGTCATAAGTGTATAGGGAAGCCATTACAGCATCAAATAAACAAGCCTTCTTCAGTATCGGCGTATTTAAAGAAATTACGACCTCTAACCATTCCCAATAATCAGGTATATAAAAGAATTCTCCATGAATTCTTATTGAATTACCCCAACGAACTTGTTCGTCTCCAATAATTCGACGACCTAAAGTTGATTCTGGATTTTCACCCGGCACCTTGCTATGAATTGGAGACTCTAAAAACCACGCCTTCAATGAAGAGTCGTGACTCAAAAGTCTTTCTTCTGACCATCTAGACAAAGAGGTTGAATTATCCAGGCAATGTTGTGATCCCCTAAAATTACCGCATATTGTCTCTCCTACAGGAAGTATAACGCCATTTTCAACAGGCTGATCTCTGTCCTTCAAGATGACTAAGCAGTTTTTCTCAGGATCAGGGTGCTCAGTAAAATACACCATGATGGAGATAAGTTTTTCTACACAAAAAAAAAAAAAATGTCAATCTTATCCAAGAAGTTATGAAGGCAAGAAAGTGATGCATGAATAATCAATCATACAAAATATATATATATATATAATCAACTCTATAAGACACTATAGTCATCAAAACGACTGGTCTAGCAGGAGTGCATCACTGTAGGCGAATCTGGTGACTACCCCTGCAGGTTACTCAGATCACCCAATAAAATGGGGACTGGTCTAGCAGGAATGCATCACTGTAGGCAAATCTGGTGACTACCCCTGCAGGTTACTCAGATCACCCAATAAAATGGGAACTGGTCTAGCAGGAATGCATCACTGTAGGCAAATCTGGTGACTACCCCTGCAGGTTACTCAGATCACCCAATAAAATGGGGACTGGTCTAGCAGGAATGCATCACTCTAGGCGAATCGGGTGACTACCCCTGCAGGTTACTCAGATCACCCATTAAAATAGGGACTGGTCTAGCAGGAGTGCATCACTGTAGGCGAATCCGGTGACTACTCCTGCAGGTTACTCAGATCACCCATTAAAATAGGGACTGGTCTAGCAGGAGTGCATCACTGTAGGCGAATCCGGTGACTACTCCTGCAGGTTACTCAGATCACCCATTAAAATAGGGACTGGTCTAGCAGGAGTGCATCACTGTAGGCGAATCCGGTGACTACTCCTGCAGGTTACTCAGATCACCCATTAAAATAGGGACTGGTCTAGCAGGAGTGCATCACTGTAGGCGAATCCGGTGACTACTCCTGCAGGTTACTCAGATCACCCATTAAAATAGGGACTGGTCTAGCAGGAGTGCATCACTGTAGGCGAATCTGGTGACTACCCCTGCAGGTTACTCAGATCACCCAATAAAATGGGAACTGGTCTAGCAGGAGTGCATCACTGTAGGCGAATCTGGTGACTACCCCTGCAGGCTACTCAGATCACCCAATGAAATAGGGGACTAGTCTAGTAGGAGTGAAACCGCTGCAAGTGAATTTGGTGACGACTGTTGCACGATGTTTACACATTCAAGCAAGAAAGAAACAAATTGCAATAATATATGAAAAAAAAAAAGAGGGAGATAAAAGAAAGTCTATGATACAATCAAAGCAGTTCATATGCACAACATCCGATAAGAACACACATGGAATATATATGCATATTCAAAAAAAAAAAAAAAAAAAAAAAAAAAAAAAAAAAATTGAGTATGTATATACCTTTCAAGTGGTGGACAAAGGTTGATGCTGCGTTCAAGGAGACCCTCAAATAAGTTTGTTAATTCCAAGACCTGTAAAGAAAGAAAGGAGTAATAAGCAAATTAAAAAAAAAAAAAAAAAAACATGAAACCAAAGCCAAGAAAGAGGAACACATGTGTGTTTTGAACTTGGGGTTTTAAATTGAAATCACATGCGGCAGCTTTTACATTGAATTTCAAAAAAAATTTAATTGGTGGCCACATAAATTATTCAATTGAGTGAGTTTAAGAAAATATAAGTGATTTAAGTTTAAGGGACAGAAGCTCTATGTGAGGCAAACATATTATGTGAAATTGAAGTGGCCGCAACAAACATATTATGCGTGTGGGGATATATGCGATAAAGTAAAAAAAAAAGGAGCATATGTATGTGGAATTGAGGGCAGCAATCTTATTTATTAAAAAACAAAGAAGGATCAGCAGAATTGAAGATCATGAAGCAGCGGTAAAATAAAAAAAAAATAAAAAAAAGAAGCTGAAACCTAATGTGTTGCGGCAGGTACGGCTAGGCGGAAAATGCTTATAAAAAGAAAAAAAAATCAAGAATGATTCCAACTTACTGACAATGTGACAAAGAGGCGTGAAGATATGGCGTGATGGAAGATCTTCGCTCGAGTTCAAGGCTTACATAAAGAAAAAGATACCGGCCGACTGGGGTTTGAGAAGTTTTTTTTTTGGAAGGCTTTAATTTATAGTGGTCAATTCTCAAATCCTAATTTGATTTGGATCCTAGTCAAATCATATCTTTTAAGTCTTATCAAATTAGGAATTCTAATTCAAATCATATTTCAAATGGGAAATTTGAATCAAATCAATTTGAAATAAAAATTCAAATTAATCCAATTTTAAAGCAAAAGATAAATTGGATGAATTTTGAATTTTGGTAAAATTAAATTAGGTATAGTTAAATCTTGCCTAAGTCAAATTCAAAGTATATTTGAATTCCATTCCTCAAACCAAAATTTTGGATAGAATTTAACATTACTTCAACTAAAATTTTTCAAGCCTTATTTAAAATTCAAGGTATTTAAAGTTGAGTTTATCTTGAGATAATTTGGGTCTAATCATAATTCGGTTCTAAATTAAACTCGAGTCAAATTCAAAAGAGAGTGAAATTACTCCAAATTCAAAGTTACATAGAATTTGGATACGACTGAAAGTCAATATGGAATTAAAATCCAATTGAGGTTCAAATTGTATTTTGTTGCATCAAGCGGAGTAAAAAAAATTGATTCCAAATAATTTCTTTTCGAGATTCATCCACACATAATTTGTGCCTAAATCTCGAAAAGGGGGCATTTGTTGAAGGAGAAATTTTGACCAATCACAAATTGCCATGTCATTACACGAAATTAATGACGAAATTATAATTAATTAAATTTGGGACTAATTATAAATTGACATGTGTCCAAATTTAATTTGAAGACAAAGTTGGCCAATTAATATGATCAATTAATTAAAATTAAATTGTTTTGATCAAATTAATTAATTTGACCAATTAATTAAAAATAATACTAATTAATTGGATCAAATTTGGGTCTTTTAAATATTTGGGTCATATGGTTTTGGGTCAAATAAACAAAACCCAAGACTAAATAGTTGAGCCCAAGACCAATAAAGCCCAAGTCCAAGTTGTTAGGCCCAAAAGTTACCAGGGCCCATCTAGCGAGAACTCTATAAATAGAGGGGTTCTCTCCCATTTGTAGGGGGGTCAGAATTGGGAAGCTCCAAGCCAGAGTCAGAGAATTCAGAGAAAACTTCATCAAGATTGAAGACTGAAGACTGAAGACTCCTTGAAATCCACAAGTTTCAAAGTGCTGAACACTTCTTGAAGATTGAAGACTCCTTCAAGATCAGAAGACTTCAAGATCCAAGAATCCATTAAAGCTTCAGACTCGAGATCAAGCGTTCCAGCCCTCGAGTGAGACACTTCCACACACAAGAGAGAGAATCAGAGGACAAACATTAGAGATTGTACATCCACACGCATACAAATATTAATACAAGTATATCGTTTATTCCACGTGTCTCCATCTTCTAAGTTACGTGCGAACAGTGTCAAATAGAATTCTAACCTTTTTATTTTTGTGTTTAATATGTCTATAAATTTAAAAAGTGTCTAGTAGATTAGGGTTTAGGGTTTTAAATTCAACTGAAGATTAAGAAACAAGAAAACTTTGACAAAAGCCAACGATTTAAAAATATTCAATAATTAAATGCAGAAATTGAATTCCTAAAGAAAAAATGCGTTGACAAAGGAAAAAACGGCTAGTTGCAATTATCTAGGCATCATAGAGTTGGTAGAATAAAGCAACCAACTGATTTAAAAATTGATGTGAAAAAATAATTAAAATTTTAAAAATTGATGTGAAAAATGATTCTTTTTTTTTTAAAAAAAAAAAAAGCAACCAACTGATTTAAAATTATGTGAAAAATGATTTAAAAATTAATTCAAACATTTTGAATGATGAATTTCAGGAACTACTGAATCTAATAATGTTTATCATTTTTTTTTTTTTTGCCAGACAAAGAAAGTTCCAAAATATTGACATGCATATTTTTTTTCCAATTAAAAAATAATTTGATAGCAATTGTGTTTGAAAAAAAATTGAATACACATGCAACCAATGGGCTATGATGCTATCTTCAAGAATTTTGTTGTCAAGTGGGAAATAGGGGAGAGGTTCCTACTATTCTTTGTTGAATCTATAGTTTTAAATTTTTGTTGACCATTAGACATTTAATTATATTAACATTTTCACATGTCAATGGATTCGGTGTTAATAGAGTGAATCGACATTTTAATTATATTTTAGAAAAGTTGATGAAATATGATTAAAATATCAACAAAATATCACTATCGTGACTTAATATTAATAATAAGAAATTTAAGCTTATTTTAAAAGGACGAAATGTTTATTTGTTCATTTAAATATTTTTTGATGAATTTTTTATATTTATAATTTTTTTTCGAAAATATTCATCGACATCGACATTTCCATAAAAATTGCAACCTCGACCTGACATCAATATTTAAAACCTTATTACATGGGTATTTATTTCGATTGACTTGTTCCTAACATTAATTAATAGTGCTATAAATTAACGTTTTGAAGAAAAATATTGTATGTTAATTATCAGCTTTCTTTTTTTGACAATAATTATCATCTTTCAATTCTAAAAATTTAGCAGGAAAATGAATTTTTTTTTTCTATATAATACTTTTTGTATTAAACTAATAATGATGGAGACAACTCCTTCCTTCTTCGGTTCACTTTACCTAACATAAATTTATGGACACATGCATCGTTTTTTTTTTTTTTTTTTCTCCCTCTCTGTTTTTTTTTTTTTTTTTTTTTTTTTTTTTTTTTTTTTGAAACTTTCTCCCTCTCTGTTTTTATAGTACTACATTCAAATATGAGGTATAAGTTTACATAAATGTCAAATTTACATAAATTTATGGACACATGCATAATTTTTTTTTTTTAAATTTGGATTCGTTAATGAATGAATGAATTTTATATATAGATATATATAGGGATAATTTTTTAAAAAAACGTGGATCTTGAGAGCCCATCTAAATTTAAATAACTTTAATTTTAAATAAAAATAAGAATATTCCATTCATGAGACTCGTATATTGTGTTTTAAAAGTTTTTTTTAAAGAAAAAAAAGTATTTAGGTATATATAACACTTGAAATAGAAAATAATTGACTATCTCATTAATGAAAATACAATTTGGAGTGAAAGGTTGTTAAAAAAATGGAGTGAAAGACTTTAGGAATGAAATATTAAATCAATTCAATTTCATTAGTCACCTTTTTCTTAATCTAAGGTTAAACCACATTTTTTTCTTGGACCTAATGCAAGATTATGTCATCCACACATAAATATAATTAACTTTAACCTTTTCGACGAAAACAAGTAATTATTATCCACTTAAATTATTAAAAAAAAAAGAAATTATTATCCATCAATGTTACTTTTATCCATGCAAGTTGCTAATAAAAAAAGAAAAGGTATTTTACCCTTTAGCCTAATTACTATTATATATAAGTATAAGTTAAATTACAAATTTAATAAGACTGTATTTAGTAGGTCATTGTAAAAAAAAAATGCATTTAATAGGTCTATAAATTTAATAAATATATCTAGGTCTTTGAACCTCGTTTTATGTATAATAATATTTAGATTTTGAAAATATTAGGATGATTAGAGATGAGATCTTTTGGTTGGACGAAAAGCTAAGTCATGAAGACTTATGTCTTAAGTGGACAGTATCAAACAATTGTGGAGATTTGTAGAGATCTTTGAAATGTCCATTGTCTCTAACACTAATCAATGCTTAAAATTTCAATTTCGTATCTAATCGATCTTTGAACTTTTATTTAATTATTTGACCTTTATTAAAATTCAAAAACTACATAAAATGAAGGTTTTTTTTTTTTTTTGTCTAATTAAATCACGAGCTTTAAATTTATAAATATAAGAAAATCGAGAGTGGAAAATTCAAACATCAATTAACCACTACATTTTCCTTTCAAATTTAATTGCTTTCAAGGGTTTTTGCACAAAAACCAAGTGGACGGCTCGATTTCACGGTGGCCAGTTTGGATTTGGCCCATTGCGATCATGTTGGTGTGTGGCTAACTGCCCTTCCACGTGCTCCTCGTCTGCTCACTCCATTTGAATTTCCTAAAATAGTTGCTTTCCATCAAAGGGAAGGTATATTCCAAGCGTATAAAAGTAAGAGGTTCGAATCTCCTAATTCCATATTTTTAAACTAAAAAAAAATTAATGACTGACCCAATTTTCACCAAATTGTCAACTTAAACCTAACTTAACTGATTAAAGTATTTTATCATCAACGAGAGAGTTAAATATTCAAGTCCTTCCTTCTACAAGTGTTATTTGACTCAAAATTGTCGCCGAGTTTATGTTTTTTTGTTTGAATTTACTAAATTATGATTTGCAAATGTGAATATTTAATCTTTAAGATAGATACATGAGAAAAACGCTTTCCTAATAACTTGTAATGGGAAATTCCTAACTTATTTTATACATTTTTATTTAAAAAAAAAAAAAATAGGAAAAATCTCTATTCTTTCTCTTCCATTGGTCAAGTTAAATTAATTTGATTAATTGGTTCCTTTAACAAAAAGTTTCATAAAGTTTGAATAAACTCTATTCACTCCTTCTAGATGTGTATCATTACTCAGTATATAATGTTTAGTCCGGATTCTGTTTTATGTTTTCAAATTCACTGAATTCAGTGAATATGCATTTAACATATGTGTTTTTGAAAACTGTTTTCAAATTATATGATCCAAATAGTGGAAATTCTGGAAAAAAAAAATTTAATATTTTCAGTGTATCCAAATTTTGAATTTGAAATTTTTAAATGCATAATTAAATTAAAAATAAAAATAAAAACTTTAATAAATATATAGTATTTCATGTTATAAACTCAATTCATTTTTGTGAAATTAAAATTTGTATAATATAATGTATTATAAATTATATGATATTATAAAATAATAATTCTACAAAATTTATAACATATAAAATGTTTATAAATTAATTAATAATAGTTTATATTCAACTTAATATTTAGTTGATAACTACAAATAGTTTATGGTTTATAAATATATTATCAAACATTTTGAACTATTTTTTAAATTTGAATCCAATTTCTGAACCTGGTACCAAACACATATCTGAAAACATGAAATACAACTTTGTTTTCATCGAATCCATTATTTTCAAATTTCTATTTTCAGATCACCTACCAAACACACCCTTAACTATTTGACATTTTACTCGAGTTGGTATACAATGCTTTATCATATTGAAATATGTTAAAGTTGGTAGAGGTTTGTATATTAATTTGGTTTTGGTCTCATGGGACTTTTTCTTTATACGATTGACAATAAATGATGGGTATTTTATGGATAGCGAAAAGGATAGAATCATTTTCTTTTCTAGTTTTTATTCCCTTCTATTTCGTTTCTAACCTATCATTTTTTATCCATTTTTGTGAACGAATATATATTGCGTTTAAAACCTTTTAAGCAAAACTTTGCAACATATATTTTTCTTCTTTTTTTTTTTAAAAAAAAAAAAACCTTTTTTTTAGTACATCAACATTTGGAGTGGGGATTCAAACCTCTGACCTCATGGTCGAGCTACTCTTAAATTAAACAAACAAAACACATTTATATATTCTATTTCCTAATTAAATACTAGATTTGATGCTAAAGTGAACATAGTTCAATAGTAATTGACAAGTATATCCTCGACCTAAAGGTTAGAGATTCAAATCTCCTGCTTCCAAATATTGTTGAACTAAAAAAAACCAGATTTGGATATTAAGTGACAAAAATTGAGAGAGTGAATAAAGTGGAAAAAAAGATTTTGTGTGAGAGAGAGGCACATGGCTGGGGAAAATTTCCCCATATACTACAACGATACAAATATGATCTCATTCATTGTTGCATTAACATCATTTGACAATGTCAATCTGAACATAACTCAGTGGGTAAGATATTAATTGTCATTGCAAAGGTGTTGATGGTCCGATCCCCACCTAAGACAAAAAAAAAAACCATCCAAGAACGATGTGAAGTTCAACGACATTAAACAATTATTTACGAAACAAAATTCATAGTATAAACAAAGATAATATATGTACTACGAGAGTACTATAATTTTTTTTTTTTTTAGAACAAAACTTGGCTGCATACCGGTATGTAGGGATCTCCCTACATACCCCATTAAAATCTTGACAACCTAAGAAAGAAGAAGGGAGAAAATGAGAAAATCCCTACATATCGATATGCAACCAATTTTTATTTTATGATAAGGAACATGAATCAAAAGGTGGCAGGGTAGGGGCGGGAGGAGACGACATGTGGCGAATAAGAAAAGAGATGTCAATTTGTTACCATTCAAAGTTGCATAGATCCATGCATGTGATTTCACACTTGGCCTTTGGCCCTTCCCCAATGATAATGTCATTTTATCTCTTACTTTCACATGGAAAAGATCCTTTTTAGCTTACGCGATATTTGATACAAAACATTCATGCTCACATTCAGTCAATAGTTAATAATTGTTTCACAGTGTTACTTTAGTGTAAAATAATCAAATTTAACTTTGTAACTTTGTAGTTGTAGGCCGTGATTATACTTTTTTTTAATAAATTATTTTTTCTTTTTTAAAACTAAGTTTCTTTTTTAGTTTAACCGGATAGAGTGAGGGTAGATAAAATAGGGGTGGAAATTGAACATTAGACTTTAAGGAAAGTAATAAATATTTTATTCACTCATTTATGTTGGATTTGACTTTTGAAATTTATATGTTTGTGACTAAAATTTAAATTTATAGATTTTTTTTCTATGATCTTTATAGCAGTTTTTTTTTTTTTTTAATAAAAAACTTTTTATCGCATTGTTGTGAAATAAAACAAGATAGTTATTTTTATCCATCTCTAAATTCTAAAAAAAAAAAAAAAAAAAAAATCTAATTCTTGTGATTTTCAACGAAATAACAAATAATGACTTAAATAGTTACAACAATTTACCTACACTTTTCTTTTTATATGCAGAATTGATAATTATGAAAAGTAAAAAAGACGTTACATTAATAATATAATATCAATTTTTTTTTTTAATTCAACAACATTTGAGTAGGGGATTCGAACCCATGACCGCTTGGTCTTAATATAATATAAACTTAGTGATATTAAAAATAATAATAATATCAACCAAGTGATTAAATTATTCGAATCAGTTCGTTGATAATACAATAATTAAGAGGAATAAGTTCTAAAAAAAATAAAACGAATATAAGAATAAGGTGGCGAAATTTAGGGGTAAAAAAAAGGAAAGAGAAAGCAGAAAGTGTGACGATGAAAAGCCGAAAAAAACAAAAAGAAGCGACAGAAATCGCCGTACGTCTTAATTTGTACGACCGACGCTGACGTCATTTTGATTTGATTTATTTTCTTTCTCCGGCAGCACAAAATATGGTTCCTACACGTGGACATACAAGGACGCAGACAGATCACTGATCAGACGGCGCAGAATGAAAGTTCCAGATCGTGATGACATGGACCCCACAGATTATGTGGGGCCCTTACTGATATACGGCCCATGTGGCATCGCCACCATACAGAACAAATGTTCCACCTTATATTGGCTGGCAGGTAAGACGGATTTATTTATTATTATTTTTTTAATATCATCAAAAGGTTGTTGTTATTGAGTTGTTTTTTAAAATTATTTTTTCTTTTTTTGAGAATCAACAACTTTGTTGGTCAGTTTTCTAAAGGCTAAATTATAAAAAATACCCCTGAACTATGGAGTTTGTTTAAAAAATGCCCCTGAACTTTGGAAAGTTTCAAAAATACCCCTGAACTTTGAAAAATGTTTCAAAAATACCCTTGTCGTTAATTTTTGGATGAAAACCGTTAGAATTTACGGTGAGAGGAGGAAAAAGAAGAAGCATTTTTCAATAAAGGGTATTTTTTAATTTTTTTTTTTAAAGTTCAAGTGTATTTTTTTAAATTGAAACTTTAATGGTTTCCATCCAAAAACTAGCGGCAAGGGTATTTTTGAAACATTTTTCAATGTCCATGGGTATTTTTGAAACTTTTCAAAGTTCAAGGGCATTTTTTAAACAAACTCCATAGTTCAGGGGTATTTTTTATAATTTAGCCGTTTTCTAAATTGTCAATCAAATATTGTTTTTTTATTGTGGTCATTAATGAACGATTTTCCATGTCAAATAATTATTAAAACAGAAAAAAAAAAACATCATTAATTTAGTAGGGTAATGTCAATATCATCTTAGCTAGAGAAAAATGAAATAAAAATCTTGTATGAAATCTCCCACCCCAAATATTGTTGAGGGATTTGAACTTCTGACCTCATAGTCGGGAATACATGTCAATTACCGCTGAGCTAAGCTCGCTTCAGCGCACATTTTATTTTTGTTAAAAATTTTAAAAGCAAGTGATTTTAGAGTTAGAATTTAACCAATTTTCTAATATATGTATCTATATAGTAAATGCTTCCATCTAAATACAGACATAACCAAATTAAAGCTTTGAAAATGTTAGCCACCAAAGTTTCAGTAATCCCAACTATAAAAACTAAAATTAAAATTTTGAAAACCATAACAACCAAACTAAATTTGTAATTAAAGCTCTAAAAATTTAATTAAGATTATATTATAATTGGAAAAGGTGGAGATGTTTATTGTTATAGCAACCGCGTTCCTTGCGCGTCTCTCTCTGTCTACTGTGATAACTTTGGAAGCTTTCTTTCTCTTACTGCAACTCGCTCATCTATTTATCCCTCTTCCTCTTTCTCAATTCCTACACATTTCTCTCTCCTCTCCCTCTCTCTCTCTTCGTTTTACATTTGCGAGTGGAGAGCACTGTGTCCTGATCTGATACTGCTTCAACGAAAGCGATTTTTTTCAATTTGTGGTTCAATCGAGGTAAATCTGGAGGACCTCATCGCCAAAAGGTATTACACTTTATCAATTTGATCGACAGGAAATCCCTTTTCATGTTTTCACTTTCCGAATTAAGCCTAGACCATTCCTGCGATTTCTGTTGTTCTTTTACCCGATTCAGCCATGTTTTGTAATGGTCGAATTACGGGATTCTTTGATTCGCCTGGATATCGATGTTTTTGGATTTGGGAATGGGAATTGCTTTCTTTTGTGGTTAGGGTTTGGGAATTTTCTTATACGGGTGTGGTTTGTTTGTTTGTTTGTTTGATTAGGTTTTTTTATCATCGAGAAAATTTTTGTGAAGCTTCTGAGGAGAAGCTGCCTCGTTTACAACTCTGGCCGACATCGTAGTGATATCGTCTCGATCTTCCTCTAGTATTGGCCCTTTCCGGGGATTTTCTGGTCTATGGGCGTCGTTCGATTGCAGCTTGTTGTTGGTTCGGCGTCTTCCAATCGATTACGGCTAATGTCAATCCGATCGAGCTTTTGAAAAAAAAAAAAATTGTATTGATATAACTGAATCGTTAGCGATGTGAGCATTTGAGCCATAAATTCAAGAAGGAGAAGTGTTTAAGACGGCCAGCTGGAGGGAATAGTTCGTGGGAAATAAAGGGTATAGTTCCAAGAAGGGATTTCTTATCTTTCTTAAAATTGTAAAAATGGCGAAATTCAATTGCTTCTCTGTTCGGGCAGGGAAGAAGAAGAAAGGCAAGGTATGTCTTCTTTTGTCATTCATATCTTAGTTGCTTGTTAAGTTCTTTTTGTGGGTTTTGCTTAATATGTATCCTCCTACTCCACGGTTGCAGGGTTATTTGGAATCGCAAAAACCTGCTGAATTGAATAATTTGACGAAAACTTTGCAAGTCAGCATCCACCACCCTGAGGAGCCTTCTCAAGATGGAGAAGTGAAGTCATCTACTCTGGACGTTGCAATTCTGTACCCATCTGAGAGTAATTCTAAGTTGGATGTTAAGGTAACGAACCACGAGAGCTCTGTAGCAGGAGGAGCAGTAGAAGCTGCATATGAAGGGGAAGATGAGCGTGATGACAACTCCATCAGAAGGAACCTTTCTGATTTTGATCTTCCTGCCCAAGACACCTGTGGAGAAGAATTTGAGTTTCGATTTTCTACTTCAATGGGAAAACAATTCGATAAGATCATGGTTGAAAGTGAAGGAGTAGGAGGAGGGGCTGATGCGATCCAAAGTGGACATGTTAGTGATCCGGGGATTGGTAAGGCTGTTTCTTGGGCATTGCCTAAACTTAAACGTTCCTGCTCTAATCTGGAAACAAGGGATGTGCTTAGAGATTTGTCTCATCAGTTGCCTCCTCCAAAGTGTCAGTCTTTTGAAAAACTGCAAGAATTGGCAGACGAAATGAGGAACTATGTTGATCCAGGCAGTCCAGGTTCCGTTATGACCCATCGCAGTGCTGATAAAGTGATGTTGAAGAAGCGTTCTTCAAGCCAGATTCTTCCTTCCAGAAGTAGAAGGTTGTGGTGGAAGTTGTTCCTGTGGAGCCATAGGAACCTGCAAAAGCCGTGGACTACCAGGGCCCCTGCCACCAGCTCTGCTTTCAACCAGCAAGGTGGGTATTGTTCTGATAATCTTGAGCCGAACAGAGCCGCGGCAAAAAGTATGATGGAATCACCTGGATCATTTACTGAGGAAACCTGGACTAAAAGCCCGTGTAGCAATAAGATTGAGGATCAGAATGAGGAGAGTTTGTGTAATGGAGTCTCTGGTTTGTGGCCACAAAACCAGTGGGTTGCATTTTCGGCAGAATCATCTTCCCTAAGAAGAGTGGATGAGTGGGTGAAGGATCTTCAAATTGAACCCCGTCTTTCGATCGAAGAAGTTGGGGATGACAATGATCCAGATACTTTCTTCCCACCATCTCCTGAGAGAACTGCAACTCACGGAAGCCGACGTGGAGAACCCAATCTGACAGAGGAAATTTTGTATGCCAATAGCGTCATCCAGTCTCTGAATTCTTCCTCAACCGTGGCTCACATCTCTGGTATTGGCTTAAAAGCCATACCCACAATCTCTCACCTATCCGGTCTTAGATCTGTAAATTTGTCCGGCAACCTCATAGGTACTAATTCCTTTTTATCCAGGTTATATCTACAAATGTATGGCGTGGCACTATTTTGGTTACTTGGCCTTTTCTTATCATTCTTGCCACTAACATTGACTGCTTGCTTGGTTTCCACTTTCCAGTTCACATCAACCCTGGATCACTGCCCAAGGGACTGCACACTCTTAATTTGTCCAGGAACAAGATAAGTGCCATTGAAGGACTCAAGGAATTAACTCGACTTTGGATACTTGATCTGAGTTACAATCGCATATCTCGCATAGGACATGGTACTGTTTGAAATTTTGGGTTAAATTCTGTATTTGGATTTGGTCGATGATGGGAGGAGGGGAGAAGTTTAAAATTTGTCCATTTCTGATTATTCTGAATGTGCAATTTGTTGAACTGTGCACCAGGGTTGTCAAACTGTGCTATTATCAAGGAGCTCTATCTTGCTGGCAACAAGATTAGTGATGTTGAGGGGTTGCATCGACTCTTGAAGCTCACAGTTCTGGACCTAAGCTTCAACAAGATTACAACAACCAAAGCTCTGGGCCAACTTGTTGCCAACTATAACTCTCTTCAAGCTCTTAATCTGTTGGGGAATCCAATTCAAAGCAATGTGAGCGATGACCAGCTACGCAAAGCAGTTATTGGCCTTCTTCCAAACCTTGTCTATCTAAACAAGCAGGCCATCAAAGCACAGAGAGCTCGAGAAGTAGTTACCGACAGCATCGCTAAAGCTGCACTTGGGAACAGTGGTTGGAGTTCTCGTAGAAGAACGTCTAGGAAATCAAGCCATATTGCATCGTCTTCCACTAGTGGGCACAGGAGCACTGCAAGTGTTGCACACAAAGGCAGGCACAGATCAAAAGCACCAATCTCACGCCATTCTTCTCTGGGGATGGCTTCAACGGCCCTTGCCTCTTCATCTCGTTAGACTTTGTCCTTCTGCTGAGATACCAAAAAGACAATTCATTGGGAAGCGTTTTCTGTTTTGTTTTTGCTTTCGTTTTGTTTTATTTCTCACATTTTCTGCAGTATCAGATTTGCTGTTCTGTTTTTCTCGTCCATAGAACTACGTTTGTCATGTGGTTAAATACTCTCTATAACCTTAATGAATTGAGATTGTTTTTCTTAATGGCACATATTTGGTTTTGCATCTTAGCAAAATTTAAATCAGAATGTTGTTGCAGATGACAACGTTTTGCATACATCTTGGATTTCTGCACTGGATGCTCTGGTAAGAAATCTCACTCGGATTCTGTGAACGACTATAAAATGTTACTAATCCCACATTAAATCAAACTCAAAACAGAGTAAGAATCGGCAAGACTAAACAAATAGTCTGTCAAAGGAGATTTATACATTTAACTCATTGGAGTAACAGCTTTTTTGCCTGAGCACGAGAACAGTTCATTTCTGAATCAATATCATTCATCTTTAATGGCTTCTTATTCCATTTTCTGCATTTGAGCATATCTACGCAGCTTCTCATTGAAAACCACTTGAGGGTCCTTCTCGATCAACTCGCCATTTTCATTGTAAGCGTCCTTTAAGAAAACAACCCAATTCATTTCTGTCCCAGCCAGATAAAAGGTTCTGGGTTGCTTCAGCAGCATCTGATATGTATGCTTAGTCAAGCTAAACTCCTCCTTAAACTCCACAATATGATGAATTGAAGCCTTCTTCTCAAGTGTCAGGCTCAAGAACTCATGTACCACGCCAACCCTGTATTTCTCTGCTTCCAATGTCCAAAGTTCCAGCTTCGATCCGTCTGAATATGGCGAAACCAATGGAAGTGTGTTCAACAAATTCAGCTTCCTCGTATCATCCTCATCCAAATCCAAATCCTTCCCATGTTTCACAGGAAACTTGAATGCCCTTTTCGCCTTATCCTCATTCACCACAAACTCTCTCTCGAGCTCACTTACAGCCAATAATGGATCCCAATTCACCAATTCGAGCACTCTCTTCCCATCATCTTCAACCACAACTCTGAAGTAATCCGGATACTTAGCCACTCGATCTCTAAAATCCTCTGGAATCCCAAACACCGACCTGCAGTGATAGATTTTGCTCAATGGAATTCGCTTATTCGCCGACATCATCAGCAACTTCCTCACAGTTCGAACCCTATCCATCTCCATCGATTCCATAATCCTTCTCTCTTCCTCGATCAACCCGTCCATGAACTCTGTAAATCCGAACCACATTTTCCCATCGGCGTGACGATAGGGTTCGAAAATAAGCGGATGGCGCTCGATCGATCGAGCGACTTTGCGCCCTCTCGGAAAGCCGAGTTCGCGATAGAGCTTGCCAGCGTCGTCGAGGCGAAGAACGTGCTCCGGCTGCTTGGAGAGAAAATCCTTGGACTTAAAAAGGAACCTGAAGAAGGAATCGGTTTCGACGATGCGCTCGAAGTGAGAGATGCGATTGGATTCGGATTGGACGAGCTTGGTTCTGGGGCTTTCGTGCTTCTTGTTGCGTTTCTTCTTGAACTTTTTGGGGAGTTTGGTGACGAGGAAGGAGGTGGAAAATTGGGATGTGAAGAGGAAACGATGAGGTTGAGGGAGATGCAATTTCTGGTCGGAGAAGGAAGCGGAGGAATGGCGGAGGGTTTTTGTTAGGGTTAGGGTTTGAGTGGATTTGAGGTTGGCGACGAGAAGGCGCCAAGCCATTACAATTTTGATTTGGTTGCTGATTATAGAAACGACGAACGACGGTTGGATTGTTTATTTTTACTTGGACACTAAAAGTCCGGAAGCAAGTATTTCAAAAAACAAAAATCATAAAATTAATTTTAATTAATTATTTTTGTGACGTGATAACATTGAAATTAAAATTAAATTAAAAAAATAAAATAGCTCGACTCGAGCGATTGAAAATGTAATTTTTTTAAAATAATTTTACAAAAAGAAAATGCATTTCAATTGAGACTGTATTAGAGGAAAAAATGTTAAACAGTTAAGTTAAGCTTAGTTTTCTTTTTTTTTTTTAAAAAAAAAAAAACATTTTACTTTCCCGGATTCGCTTAGTATGTTGGTCGATTTTGCCCGTTTTTCTTCCGCCCTTGAGATGCTATAATATTTTTCCTTTTTTTCTCAAAAAAAAAAAAAGAAAAATAAAACATTTTACTTTATGTCATTAATTAATTTATAAAAATATATATTCATATTGCATATAATAAATACTTAAAATATCTAAATCATATTTACCAAAATAATATTATGTCAATATAAAAAATGATAATAATATTCACAAGTTCACCTTGACACATTTATAATAGATAGATTTGAATGCGATGTTGAATTAAAATAATAATTATTATTATATAATGTCATAAAATTCTTATAAAAAAAATATACATGTATATATATATATAATGTCATAAATTTGAACAGTTTAATGACTAAAGACTAAAAAGATGGCACGTCTAAATCCTATTTTTTTTTAAAAATATATCCTTGAATACCCAAATCAGCCTGCATATGTATCGATTATTCTCCTGAAACATCATCTGACCCTACTACATTTGACACTTGATTGCAAGGGACGTCTAACACTACTACATTCGACATTTGATTGCAAAGGATAATAAATCTTAATCTCTTATTTAAATCATACTATAATTAAAAGAAGATAAATAATCCAACGACCTCTCAAGGATTAGTAGTCCAAAACACTCAGGTAAGCAAAAATAAAAAATAATAAGGTATTATATTTTCCATTTCCATATACCAAACAGCCCACAAAGAGCACAGTCAGAAGAGAGCAGGAAAAAAAAAATGAAATTCCTTTCTGCATAAATGGATGCAGAGCATTTTAAATGCTACAGCAAACATCAGATGCTTATTGTTGATCCCATTTCACAATCTTAATCACATTGATGTATAACATTTCAGGAACTCTGCATAAAAATGCAAATCTAATCAATCCTAGAATTCTCACTTCTGTGCTCATTTGCATAATTACATGATATCCTATTTTTAGCCTTACGGCTTCTATAAGCTGCTATCGTGGTGTGGTCAATCCCACCAGTATCCATTTGTGTCCTCTCTTCTTCTTTTCTGTTTCTTGTTTTTGTTTTTGTTTCAGAAATTTAGATGATTTTGCCTCTCCCAAGGATGGAGGGTGCCCTATGATGATTATTCCATCATCCAGAAGAATGAATATAAATACTTTTCACCTTCAAAATTTTATAATCAGGTTGCTTGTCTCTTCAAGAAAGGTTTTTGGCAGATAAGGACTCTCTCGTCGTTGTTATCTTCAATTTCTATCACTCGTGCGTCCCACTTAAGCTGTGTAGTTACAGTTCGAGCCGATTCGATAAGTGTAGCGGTGTCACGGATTATCACCCAACTCTGAAAAAACCAGCAACATCAACATCAATAAATATACAAATGATACCACCTCCTAGAGACATCTTGCTGGACAATTTCTAAGTTTCTAACAAATGCAAAGCATATTTGATTGTGGGCAGGAAGCACTTTCAGCCATGGCAGCAAAAGTGTTTAGGCATGGCCAAAACACTTTTAAACATAGCCTTGTGCAAATGCTTAGAGTATCAGACAACTCGTCATCCAATGTTTTTGGACCACTAGTTCCCTTTAGTATTGGTTTAAGGTCCCTCTTTGCATTTCTGGTTCCCATGAAGAGATATCAAGTTTTTAGGACTTCAGAAGCAGAACTATATCATACTTCAAACATAAATAGCAAAATAAAAATAAAAAGTACCTCTGGACGAAGTAACCGATCAATCTCACTGAATAAATCAAGCATGGAGCACCTTGGCTTCTTGCTTGCTTGAAGGGACAGAAGCCCTGCCGCATGTACCAAATCATATGATCTAGGATATGTTGGAAAAGCCTCGCACCTGAATTGGAGAAGGCAACGAGAACGTAAGAATACGAGAAACTAAAATTCATATACACCAGGATTTGTCTTTTATCATGAAGACATGGTTTTTTATTTCATTTCCAGCAAGAATTACCAGATTTAGGTGCAGAAAACGAAAATATCGAGGCATTGGGGGAAAGATTGAAGTTTAGAAGAATAGTATTACCAATCGTGCAATACCCCAATGAAACCTCTATCCATTATCATGGGAAGATAGTTAGGTCCATCTGTTGGCACCACGTTCATGACCCATACAGACTTCCCAGCTTCCAATAATGCAGAATTGAAACCTCCAAAATGAGCGTTCATGTCTAGCACATTCCGGAGCATGTTGTATGGGGGTAAAGGATCCTCATCACCAGGTCTTTTTGGATGATCCGAGAAGATTAGTGGTGACAAAAGAGACCAGTAGTTTTTTACTGCCATTTTCCAATTTAGAGAATCCTCTGTGAAATCATCTAAAGCCAATCCTGAAAATATGTCAACTTGAAATGTCAGTGAGATGTAATAGAATATCAAATTCAAAAAATTTATTCTAACATAAATGTTGGAGAAAGGAAAGTGAATATAAAGAACAACGATCTTGTTGTTTCAAAAAAAACAAAAAAAAACGATCTTGTTTTAAGATTCACTTCAAATCCTTCCTTTCATCCTTTTGAAGAAATGTAAACAACATCTAAATTACCATGCACAGCCAGTTCACTCTTGTTCAAGCTAGCCCTTGAAGGCCAAGTTCTTCTTTCGTTAATTGGAACCCAACGGCGACTTTTTCTTCCCCCTATGCAGGCTTGGAGTGGTCTATAGTATGGAGATTCGATATCATGACCTTTACCACATATCGGAGGAGACGTATCTGGCTTCCTAGATATAAAAGCAGGAAAAGACAAAATTAGGACTGTAATGTATTCTCATTGACCAATAATCAAGCAAGATGGATGAATAAGATCTAAAAAGATTCAATGGTACAGATGTTAAATGAATTCTGTCTCGGATGTCATACCGTGAGCTATAACAATTGCTTTTACTAGTTTTCTTCCAGACAACAGTTTCATCTTGTTGAGACAACATCTCCCAGCACAGATATTCTACGAAATCCTGAATGAAGTTCCACCTTTTCTGGTTTTCCTTTTTGTGACGAAAACCCTGAGTATTTGTAAGTGGTGATGATGTCCACACAAAATACCCACCTGGCTTCAAAACTCTATCAACCTCAATCAAGTATTTACCATCTGTTTGGAAAAGGAAAAATAATTTAAAGTTCGCTTGTACGAATATAAACTCTGGCACAATGATTCGACATAATTGACCACAGGATGCCACACTATCTATATAACATTTATGATATTTTTGAAAACCAGGGTTGTTCTCATTGTATTGACTAACTTCTTTTATTTTGTGTAAGCATATAAGGCCAGGACTAACTATCTATGAAACAGATAAAAATAACTATCGAGAAGTATAAATAAAGCACAACAATGCTATTTAATTATAACCCAGAATCGTACTCTGTAGCTTTGAGAAATCAGAAACCATTTCCAATTTGCAAGGTTCCAACTTCGAGTATTAGCCATTGACAAAAAGATAGTAATATAATAGTAAATCCAAACTCAACTGAATTTCCTCAAATGTTAGTTTATGCTATGTGAGATTGTAAATATTGATTCAACTGTTGCAAGACTCTGTTCATGTTCCTCCTAAATTTATACTACAAAATAAAAGAAATGTTTTCCTCAAGGAAGTCAACAAGATAATTCTACAAAGCAAACATCTGCAAGATATTATTATCCAATACGCCATTTTCCTTTATTTTTACATTACAAACATACAGGTAATATAAAGGTTAATGAACTTGATAATATAAATTGATATCTGCACATAAGATACTCGTTGTTTTTTTTTTTTTTTAATTTAATTTAAATAATAATAAAATTTATGTATAAAAATTATTTATTTATTAAAAAAAAAAACCACGAATACTGTACAGCAGGGCTCTAAGTTTACCTTTAGTATCCCAGTCAACACCACATCGTGCACAATGAACCATATCATAGGAAAGAGATGGGTATGGCAACTGTTTTGAAGTAAAAGAACCAAGCATTGCAGGAAGACCCCTTTCAAGAGTTAGTTGAACCTGACTGCCTGAAGCCTCATAATTTGCTATGCACATAGTTAAGAGATGTTTGGAGAAAAGATGTGCTCCAAAACTCCCATAACCACACCCTATATCCAGAATGGTTCTTACCTGCAAAATTTTAGGAAGGTGCATTCCTTGTCAGATATTCAGAATTCAACATTATTCATCAATTAAACTAGCATCATAAAATTCTAAAATATATTCAACTCTCCGTCAAGTATCATCCTAGTAGACAGTTTAAAACAAAAGAAAATGCAAATAATTTAAGGCTTTCAAGTAAGAGTATCCATATAACAGTCATTATGGAGTTGAAGACTAGAAGTGAAGCAATCTGGACGATCTGTGTTTTTTTTATTAAAAAAAAAAAAATTGTATCTGCAACCATGAAGGATCTATTAAATTTTGTTTTCTTCAAAACCACAGGAGAATAAGACAACAACCTGAACAGTTGAGCTGTACTGGAGAACAAGTGAAGTGAAATCATTTACACACATAAGCAGTATATATGTCTATGACGAGATACAAAAGAAGCCACTTGTCAAGATAGAATGGTAAGTGCATGCCCGCTGGTATCTTAGCAAGGATGCATAGAAGACCTCAACTGAACTATATCAGCTAATAAAATTGGCTTCGATAAAGCAGTGACATACGTACCCCAACTTCTCTGAAATTAGATTCATTTCTCAGCCCAATCATTTCTGCAATTTGGTGAGAATAATCTTCAACACCATCAAACATTGGAGAGGCAGAACGAAAGGATATTTGCTCTTCCTCTAGCATCATCATCCTGTAAGTTCAGAAAAACAATTAATCGAAGGAAAATAATATGAACTTAATCTATGAGAATTTTTTTGTAATGAATTTCTTGGCAAACCTTTTGGTCAAGCTTCCGGAGGAAAGGACCTCCTGTGCAGTAATTTTCACATTTGCTACCCAGATAACATCCCTTCCGGTGGGCCATCTAAGTGGAATCTTGTACTTCAAGGGAGGTTGTACCAAACAACTTTGCCATGAGCTGGGCTCACAATGTCTATCATAGTCATCATCTTGAGTATCGGTTGAATTGAAGCAGGGAACATAATTCTCGAACTCCGGAGAACAGAATTCAAGCTCTTTCAACCTCGAAGGACCTAAGGAAATCTCCCCTATATCCCAAAGGTCTGAAACAAGCTGCTCTTGAAGTCGCCGGTAACCATGGAATATTTGAACTTGGGATGAACCCGAAATGGAGAGTGTCCACCAAAAGGATCCAGTAAGAGCAAGAATTATAATCAATACTAAACTTAATCTCAACATTTGCAGTATAAATTGCTGCCGACTACGTGAGTTCCCAACTAAAAAAGAATCAGAAGCAAAGCCATTCTCAGTGCCTCCATATTTAGAAGGGGAATTGTCTGGAAGAAGTACGCGAATGGGTAACCTCGAAGCCAGATTTCCTCTGTCCACCTCTTCCTTTTCAGTTTTATCTTTCATTTGGGAGTCCCATTTATCATCGCCATGACCATGTACCTTAACACCGGACGCACCTCGATGTAAAGGCCTGGACATTGCTGCCGTGGTAACGTCAAAATCGACTGAAAGACATCACAATTCAAAGAAGCAAATGAATAGAAGTAACAATCCAAATACGAATACAGAAACACAGCACAAAATTTTTCAGTGTAGATTATTTCTCCACTTCGGTTGAGTTAAATTCATTAACACAGAGAAATCGATGTATTAACACTCGCTCAACAAGATTCAAATCGAAAGAGATGCGAAGATCCAGATTTCATCTTCACTGAAAGCAACACACACTCGACAGCATAATGAAAAACGACTTCGTCTTTTAAGATCCGCATCTCAAATTCAAACATCAGATCAAGAAAACCAGTAGAAACACCAGTGGATAACGATTCAAGATCGAGCAAACGAGAAACGGGAGGAAAATCAAAACATCCTCGAATTGAAGAGACCAAACCTCCCTAATAAGAAACGAAAGTGAAAATTCACATTAGAAAACAAAAACAAAGAGCACATCAACAGTTCCTTAAAACACAGACATCCAAAGCAATTCATTCAAGACAGCTCCAAAACCCCAGAGACAGACTCATTAAACAGCAAGAACATTCACTAGTGACCCGTGAGTCCGTGACATGATTCTCCACAACACATTATCATTATCCTTCCAAAAAAAAAAAAGCTAGTTCGTTCAGAGTAGAGATTAAACCCAAACCAGACGAAACCAGCATCAAAAACAGCAAGAATAAGAACCTCAAAAGCAGTACCTCCAAGAAAGAGCGAAGAGAGAGAGTTAGACAAAGAGAAGAATGGAAGGAGCAAAGAAATGAAAAGGCCAGTGGCGTGAAGACGATGAGGTTGAATTTAAGAGAGGAGGAAGAACCGACACCCTAGGCCGCCATTGTCGTCTTCTTTGACCTGGATTTTGCGTTCTCTCTCTAACCCTTCATTGCTGGATGTGGAAGCGCTTCGCTTAAAAGCAGAAGAAGAGAGAGAGAGAGAAGAGAGAAGAGAGGACTGTGGGTTTGGGAAGTGGAGAAGGGGGAAATGGAGATTTTGTACAGATCCAATCACGACAAGGTTGAAAGCTCTCGTGAAAAAAACTGATTCCAAATTCACGATATTACACTAATTAAATTAATCCATGCATTATAATATATATATATATATATATATATATATATATATATATATATATTATTTTAAATCATTTAATTTAATTCAGGTTTTGTAAATTGATGATTCTACTAATTACTGTATCACTTTCGAGCTGGAACTCCGCGTCCGTATTTAATTTAAGTGCTTCGCAGTCAAATCAATTTTCGAATTCAATCAATAATACCTTTTTTTTAGTTATTTTAAGTACGGAATTTATTCAACTTAAGAGTGAGCTCCATTAATTAATCAAATTAATACGCTCCATTACTTGAATTATTGTTTTTCCTTTTCTGTATAATTGTACTTAGGTGTGCGTTTTTAGCTCGACAAGTTACTTCTTTTTAAATGTTAATTCATATTTATTTCTTTTTAATGTTTTATATCAACTCTATAGGTATTTTTTAATATTAGATTTAGCATAGATCACTGAATAGTACATTGTTGCCTTTCTTAATGTTACATATTTGATCTCACTTTTATTTCATTGTTAGTATGTGTTCGACCTTCTTCATTTGAAAATGTTTGGTTAAAATTTTAAATAGTGATGTAAACTCAGTAAACACATCGACTTTTTAATAATAAAAAGTAGTTGATAAATTCTAAAACACAAATGAATAGAAAATAGCATTTAAAGCGTTTTCAAATGAGTTGTTTAGTTAGTTTTTTCTTCAAATGTGTTTACCACATAAATGCTCGACTACTTTTTTAAAAAAATTAAATTAAAAAAATATATATATCCAAATTTACTCTTTAACTTTGTTTAGGTTCCCATATTTGGGAGGTAATAGTAATACTGTTAAATAAGAAAAAATTACCGATTAAGGAAAATTAATTATTTTATTTACCGTAGCTATGTTGTATCTAAAGTTTGATTTTGATTTTGATTGAGGATGTCAATTGAATTGACAAGACACGTACCCAAAAAAATCATTAAAACCCATTATCTCATTCGCCAACTATTTTTATTTATTTATTTATCCATTTAAAGATAAACAAATTAAAGGCGAGAGATAGAGCCACTTAGATGGTTTTGTGGGAAACAAGTGTTAAATGAAGATATTTTTTTCCCTTACGTGCTACTAGTTTTAAATTTTAAACTATATTAAATAAAAATAATTACTTTTTATAATTTGTTTATTTCATTGAAGGCAGGGTAGAGCATCGATTGATGATTGATGTGTATTCCTTCTCTTGATGTAGGAGATTTAAATTCTCTGTCCCACATTTTTTTACTGAAAGAAATGGTAGAGAGTCAAATTGTGGTTTTTGAGATAGTAATAGATGTATTGTCTATGGAAACTACATTTAGAATAACAATTTAAATGTTTGATATTTTGATAAATAGTAGTAATAATATATATGATTTTATAGACTTTGATGAAGATAAACGATGTCAATATAAACACAATTTAACTAGTTAAGGTATTGTACACATGTATGGTAAGTTAGATGCTTGAATCTCTATACCATAATGTTAAACATAATTTATTTTTTTAAAAAAAAAAAGATCAACCCTTTTTATTTTTATAAATTATTTTTTTATTTCAATAACGCGTGACTGTGAGTACTAGATTTTCCACTCTTTGGTTCAATGTATAATACTTTAATCAGATGAATTATGCTCAAACTAGCTAGAAAGTAGAGATGGAGTCAGAAAACTACCTATTAGCAACCTTTTTAAAATGTCATAAGTTTGAATTCTCGCTCATATGGTTTAATTGTTGGGAAAAATTCACAATTTAAGCGGATAAAAAACCATGGCTCACAAAAAGAAATCCACGATGTGAAAAATTTTTACACTCACAAAGAATTTTCTCCCCGACTTCAATTACAAGAAACACTCTCAAAGTTTTATACCACTCACATTACTAAAGTATACCAAGCTTTGATTCTAAATGAAATGCATTGAAACTAAAATCACAGGCTCCTTTTATAGTACTTGGAACTCATCACTTCCTTGAACCTTTCCGATGTGGGACAAACTCATTTCTAATATTTTGTCAAAAACCCAACATTAATTTGTAATGTTAATTAAATAGATAAAAAGGACGACTTCCATCAATATCTTCAAAATTGGGTGAAATATAAATACTATTTAAAAAAAAATATTTAATTTGAAACTCTATTTACAAAAATGGGTTTCCATAGTTCAAGTTTGGTTGAATTGAGGCAAGCCCAAGATCCAAAAACTTTGACCCGTCTCCCGGAGTTGGCTGAAAAAAATAAAAAAAATAATAATAATAATAAAAACAAATAAATCAAAATCTCCTTTTCTTTATGTTTGTTATCTTACACGAATCAAGACTCCAATCCCTTTCTGCCTTTTTCTCTCTCCATTTCTTCATGAATCTTCAATTTACATTGCTTTCATGCACTTTTTTTTTACTTCTAACCTTTTCTTTTAAACTATATATGTAATTTTACTTATTTATCTCAACTTTTATAACATGTGATAATACAGTATAATGTCAACTATTCATTAAATAGTGAAAAAAAATGTCATTTTTCTATTACAAATAAATAAATAAACAATGTTAGAGAGTCAACTTATTAGCTGCAAGCATAAGTAACAGTTCAAAACAGTATAATCAAGCTATACATTCTTTTACACATTTAGATAACATTTCACTTTAATTACATATGATATGAAGTAAAAAGAGATGTAGAAGTAGAAGATCAAATTTCAACTTCTTAAGAAGATAAAAAGCGCATTATCCACTTAATTATACTTTTTTTTTTAGTTCAATAAGTGAAAGTAGAGATTACAACTTCTAATATTTTGGTCGATTATATAAAGTCTTGATATTTAAGTTGACTATTAAACTATGTTGGAATGGATTTAGATGTAAAATGTGTACTGTTTGACCTAACTAAAAAATTGTCACATGAAAGTCAACATTATCAATTTCCAGTCCATTTGTTCCCATCCCAAAACGAAGTAACAAGATTTTTAAAATATTTATATATATATAAATATGTATAAAATTAGTATAAATAAAAGGGAGTAGTTTATTTAAATGCTATTATAATAGGTAATTGATTTAAAAATAGAAAAGAAGGATCTAGGATGGATTTTTTGTTGCAGAGGCGCGGCTATTAATGGCAAACACTCAATATAGCGAACCTAGCTATCCCTACTCCACTTAATTTTACCCTAATTATCTCCAATAATTGTCCCTCAAATCCCATTATCTTTTTCTAATTAATTTCATTATTTCAAATCCACTAAATTAAAAAAAAAATAATTAATTGATTAAAGATTATAAATCACTTTGGATCCATGAACTTTCATGAAAGTAACAATTTAGTCTCTCAACTTTGATTTGTAACGATTCAGTCCATATACTTTCAATTTTGTAACGATTCAGTCCATATACTTTCAATTTTGTAACGATTTAGTTCCTATACTTTCAACTTTGGAACAATTTAGTCCCTAAACTTTAATAAGTAACAATTTAGTCCCTATACTTTCAAATTTGTAACGATTTAATTCCTATCGTGAAAAATTAATATAAATATTTAATGAAATTTCTTACCTAGATAAATTAATAAACTAATTTGGATCCAATATGTTAATAAGTTACAAAGTTTTCTCAAAAAAAAAAAAAAAAAAGTTACAAAGTTTAATCATTAAATAATAAAAACGACATTTAATTTTGATGAATTTTTTGCGATAAAGATTAAATTGTTACAAATTTGAAAGCATATGGGCTAAATGGTTACAAATTTGACAGTATAGAGACTAAATTGTTACTTATTAAAGTCCAGGGACTAAAAGGTTACACAATTGAAAGTACGGAACTAAATCGTTACAAATCAAAGTTCAGGGACCAAATTGTTACTTTTATGAAAGTTTAGGGACAAAAGTGATTTTTAACCATAATTAAATCAAATTCATGTAACGTAGATTCTGCAAGTTTGACAAGTGGGTTTCTCTTTCTCTGCCAATTTTTATTAAAAATAAAATAAATAAATCCTTAAAGGAAAACAAACAAAAAGAAAGGGGGTGGGAAAAATGGGATGTTGTTGGTTATTTAATGCTCTTCAAAATTTCAAAAGGCGTTGAGTTTAATAATAAAAACTTTGAATATCTTCACTCGTCTTTGACTCTTGGGATACCCTGGGAGTCAACTCAAGATTAGAATGAATTTTAGCTGATTAATTAATATAATATAATAATGTAAGGGTTTAAAATGCAAAATTATTGATTGGTTTGAATTCACATCTGTCGATTGAAACGTAAACTCTTTATAAGGTAAGGTTTCATGCTTTTGCAAAAAAGGGCCTTTCTCCGACACAATTAACGAATACATTTCTTTTTTTTTTTTTCTTTTTTTTTTTTGGGAAAATTACTTTTTTGGTCTCTAAGTTTTGAAGAATAGGTGTGTTTGGTCCTTGAGTTTTCAAAATATACTTTTTTAGTCCACGAGTTTTGTGATATAGGTTTAAAATGTTTTCTAATATTATTTTTTCATATTTTTTTAAATTAATATTTTTGTATTATTTTTTAATATTGAATGGTTTTTTAAATTAAAAATAAAAAATTATTAATTTAAAAAATTGAAAAAAAAATATTAGAGACTTTTTGAACACATTTTTCAAAACTTAGGGACTAAAAAAGTCTATTTTGAAAATTTAGGGACTTTTTAAACATATTTCTCAAAACTCAATGACTAAAAAAGATTATTTTAAAAAGTTAGGGACCAAATGCACATATTCCTCAAAATTCAGGGACCAAAAAAGTATATATTTTTTTTTTTCTGCTAAATGGGTTTTCTTTCTCTTTGTAGGTGATCACATGCGACGACGTGAGAATTTTTTGTTAATTTAAAAAGAAAAAAAGAAAAAAAGAAAAAAGAAAAAAGAATTGAGTTGGAATAAAGAAAGTTTTTATGTGTATGAAAGAAAGAGGTGACGTATAAAGGAGGTGGGGCCCAGTAGAGCCGCGTATGGGGGTGTCGGTGGGGTGACGTGGCAACGTCGGCTGAGGTGGTCCTGGGTGTGCACCGCCGTGGAAGGGAAGGGGTTTTTTCTTTTTTTCTTTTTTTTTTTTTCTTTTTGTTGGGAATTAGGAATGAGAGGTGGTGAGGTGGCAGTTTGTGGTTTGGTCGTAGCGTATTTTGGTGGAGGAAACGCGGGGATCGGATTCTTTTTAAATTTCAATTCAGTTCACCTCACTCCAATTTACTATCTTACAACTTACAAGTTACAATATGCTAGTATTTTTTTGGACCAACTACTTTTTTACTTTTTCTATGTTCTATACTTTCAAAAGTGTTTTTATGAACCACTTTGACTAAAATGCATTTTACTCAAAAAAAAAACTACTTTTATACATAGTGTTTAGTGAACCTTTAAAAGTTCTCATTTGATCAAATTATAAAAGTAAATTCCTTGATCTTTTAGGTAGATATCTATTTGATCTCTTAACTTTAAAAAGTGCAAATAACTAGGTCTCTAAATTTTCAATTTTGTGTCTCATTCATCTTTGAGTTTTTAAAGTGTCTAAAAAATCTATGGAGTTTCAAATTCGTGTCTAATATATCGAACATATTCAAAAATTTTGGAAATTGATTGATCTATTAGATATAAAATTATGTTTTATTAGACTCTGAGGGTTTATTATAGACAATTTTTTAAGTTTAAGGGACTGAATAGATACAAATTTACCGGTTCAAGAACCTAGCTATTAGACTCTTTTTAAAGTACATGGATCAAATAGATACAATCTTGAAAGTTCAAGAAATTTGTAATTTAACCTTGTAATTTTGTATCTAATTAGTCTTTATTGTTAAATCTATCGACTTTTTATTTTTTTTTTCTTTAGTTCGATTAAATCCATCAAGTTTAATATGTATGTGACATGTTCATAGTATTAATTACAAATTATGTGACACGATGTGGCAATTGAACATGCAAAGCTTCTAGGTGGATTAATTTCGAACAAATTGATTGACCGAACTATAATCTTTAAGACCAATTGATGCAATTTTATGAATCCTAGATATGTTCATTTTAATTTCCCCCAATGTAAGATTTTAGTTACTTTTTCTCAAAAAAAAAAACAAAAAAACAAAAAGATTTTAGTTACTTAATTGAGTATAATCATCCATCATTTGAAATAATACATCATTTCTCTCATAAAGTACCTTGTTTTTTTTCCCCCTTAAATATTATATGAATTTTCAAATTTGTAAAAGAATATTGTGAAATCATGTAAATATTTTAAGAAAAAAAAAATCCATGCATTTACCAATATTTTAAATAAAAATGCTGCCACATTTTGCAAATATGATATAGTTTTTCTTTTTAATAATAAAGAAGGATATGTATGAATGTGAGCTAGAGAAATTGACCCTTGAATGAGAATTTTCTAATTTTGCATTGAACTTTGTATGTGACATAAATAATTCACATTGATAATTTTGTTGTCCACATTTTAAGCACACAACATGATTGCCTTAAAACACTTTAATAGGCTTAGTCATGAATGAACTATTTGAACTGATGATTACTTCTATTTTAAAAGTCTCAAAATTGATTGGACTGATTTAAACCTCAATTCACCTAATTTTCTTTGAAAAATATTAATAATATTATAAATCTCATGAAAGCTTGACTATTGTTCTTTCCCACACAAAGATTTTTAAAATCTATATTCTTCTTATTATTATTTCTTTTTGGAAAATTGTGGGTCCAAAAAATATTATAATGATTATCATCAAGGTCACTAAAGGTTTTGACCTTAAAGATTAATAAAATCAAGGTACATGAACTATTAAGATGAGATTGACACAAACCTAAAATAATATATAACAAAAGGTAAAGTTTAGCCATTTTTCATTATAAATTCATAGGCACAAGCATAATAATATATTGGTTTAAATCTTGTTAAAGACTCCAAATTTATTTTCTTTTTCCTCCAAATTAAAGGTTTAATAAGTAAAAATGCACCATGGTTATAAAATTTAGGTTAAATTACATGTTTAGTCCCTGAATTTTCAGACTTGTGTCAATTTAGTCCTTGAACTTTAAAAAGTTTTAAATATATCCTCAAACTTTCAAATTTGTTTCCAATAGGTCCTTGAACTTTAAAAAGTATCTCATAGGTCCTTACACTTTCACTTTTGTGTCCAATAGGTCCCTCAACTTTTAATTTTGTGTCTAATAAGTCTTTGACCTATTCAACGTTATTTAAAATTCACAAGCCCACTAGATACAAAATTGGAAGTTTAGAGTCTCAATAAGCATAAAATTCAATTTTATACCTAGTAGATTGGTTAACTTTTAAAAATATCAAATATATCAGGGACATATTAAACACAAAATTGAAAATTCATGAACTTATTAGACATTTTTAAAGTTCAGGGACTTATTAGAAACAAAATTGAATGTTCAGGAACCTATTAGAAACTTTTTAAAGTTCAAGGATCTAATTGGTACAATTCCGAAAGTTCAGAGACTAAACTTGTAATAAAACTTAAAATTTATGATTGAACCGAAATTGTCAACCTAAATATAATTCAAGTAGTTAAATATTGGTATCTCTTCATTTGGATCATAAGTTTAAATATTCACTTCCTTATTTACTATCTGAAATTAAAAAAGAAAAGAAACAATTTTTTTTTTTTTTTTTTTTTTTTTTGGAATTATATAGAATTGTTTAATTAAGTAAAGCATGTGGGATGTTGATTTCTGGTTTGACTTTATAGCACTGTTTCCTTTGTCCCTTTTGTGTTAGACTCCATGTGCTAGATCAAGCGGCGTCGTATAAGTCAAAATAAATACGTGGACTTTAAATTAAAAAAAAAGTAAAATAAAATCTGACAATATACAAAATAAGTGAACTAATGGGAAATACAAACGACGTCGTTTACAGAGTTAAAATTGGCAATAGCAGCTGTCGTCGTCGGTGTTCAGTGTTTATCCACAACGTTTCAAATAATATGAATTAAATTTTGGAAATTTATGGGTACAAGCATAAAGATGGATATTTCTCAAAAAAAAAAAAAGAAATAAATAAAATTTGAATGATTTCGTGGCAAGTGTAAAGATTATTGTTGTGGGTGATTACGGACCACACCAGAATCCAAGGACTAAGCAGGACAACGTAGCACCAACACGAAGACTTGACCGTGCAGCGGACGTCGGAGGAGAGCGAGCCTAAGGGATTAGGCCGTCTCGGCCCAATCGTGTGGGCCGAGTGCATTCCGGCTCCATTCGGTCCCTGCTTCTCCGGTCTGCCCCAATTCCACTCGTTTCACCCGTAAATCTCCTCCGACCGCCCAGTAAACCCTAACTGGAGACACAAGTATAAATGGGAGTCTCCCACACCCGGAAAGGGGTTCTGAAACTTCTTGACAAAAAATACTCTGTGTTATCTGACTTAGGCATCGGAGTTCAGGTGGCCTACACCACACCGGTGTGCAACGGTTCTGTATGGTCTTGCAGGTCACGTCTTCCCCGTCTTCAACAAATTCACTGCTGGTGTCACGTGAAGGGTCAGATGAGTGACTTGGCTAGATTTTGACATCAACAATTATTATATTGTGTTTAAAAATATTTGTTTATATAAAATTAAAATTTATTTTTCTGAATATCCTTTCAAATTGGAGAAATGATTTATTTGATAGGGAATCCATTTATATGATTGATAATTCTTGTTGTGAATGGGGACATATAATATGAATTTTATTTAATGTTTTTTCGTTTGATTGTGGAGAAAAAGGACAAGGAAATGCATTTTCTAAGCCGGCCTTATCTCCAAACTCAAAATTGTTGTTTATATCATGATTCAATAAACTTTTTTAATAATGAAATTGTATGATCAATTATCTAGAATAGTATGAAAGGACATTAGTTTGTCCGAAAAAGAAAAAAAAACATTACTTCAATTAAAACTTCATTGTAATTCCTATTACTCTTAATATTTGAAACCTTTGACGTTGTGTCTAATAAATATTTCTCTTCTTTATCAAGGTTTTATCAAAGAGTTTGCTCTTATCTAGGCAAAACGCCTATCCAATAAAGCCTAACTACGGATCTCTACCAAGACTATGTTTTTCAAGGCTCACAAATTCTTTGTTCGGCACTCGAGGATTCTACCCCAACATGGCTACGTCCGGAACCTGGCTCTAATACCACTTAAAAGGGACAATGGACACGTCACAGATCTCCACAATGGTATGAGCCTCATACCAATGGAGATACTTGCCCTTATATACCCATGATCATCCCCTAATCTAGCCAATGTGGGACTTTAATCGCACTCTCAACAATCCTCCTCTCGATCAAAGTACCACTGAGCCTCCCCTCAAATAGTATAGGCTTCACCGCTTTACCGAAAGTTCTTGCTCTCATCCAGGACGACTTCTCTCTTCTCCGAAGTATACCTGTCTGCCCAGAGCTCAACCATGGACCTCCACCATGACTATTAAGGCTCACAACTTTCTTTGTTCGACACTCGAGGATTCCACTCAACATGGCTACGTCCGGAATCAGAATTTGATACCTCATGTTAAGGGACTACCGAACACACACATATCTCCACAATGGTATGATATTGTCCACTTTGGACATAAACCCTCATGACTTTGTTTTTAGATTACCCCAAAAGGTCTCATATCAATGAAGATACTTGTCCTCTCTTATAAGTTCATGATTATCCCCTTATCTAGTTTTTGTGGGACTTTGGTCGCACTCCCAACATTATATATATAAATTAGTTTATTGATATTAATTACCAAAAAGTAAATTAGAGTGGGTAAGAAAAAGGAGTATTTTTGGGAGGGAAAAAACAAGGATAGTGATAAACTAATAATAATGAGGGGGCAGAAACTGGCTTTTATTTGAATAGAAAGCGCAACCCATTTTCACAAAAATAGGATGAGGATTTATTGAAATGTACACCAAAAAGAAGAAAAGAAAAAAGAAAAAAGAAAATAATTGTTATATAAAAATGGGAATTGATTGGGATGGGATGGGAAAGGGACTAGTCCAGTTGCTTGGTTAGATAAGGCTTAGGGCCAACCATACATATGCCCATATTACTAAGGCCATTGCTTCTTCTTATCTTTCCATAAACTTCCAATCTCTGTTACTTTGCTTTAAATTTTTATTATTAAAAATTCAAAATAGCTAGCCATTTGGTGGGATGATTTCTTTCTTAATTTATTGATTTGGTTCTCGTAATTTCAATTTAGTATTTATGGTTTTAAATGTTTTGAGTGGGTCTTGTGATTTGGTCATAAATCTGACTAAATGTTTTTGCAAATACAAGTCATTATCATATTAGATGTATAATAGCCAACATGAGCATAATTCAACTGGTCGGCATGATGTATGTACCATCGACCAAGAGATCAGAGTTCAAATATGATAGTCACATGAACATAGTTCAACTAACATGACGTATGTACCCTCGATCAAGAGATCAGAGATTCAAATTTCACTCCCCACATACGTATTTTTCATATATATATATATATATACATATGTATGTGTTGTTAAAATACGATTTTTGTTTAACATGGGAGGGATTGATATTTTTTTTTTAGTTCAACAATATGTGGGAATGGAGATTTGATCCTTCGATCTTTTAGCTGAGGTTATAATTTTATAATCAGTTTGAACATAATAAAAACGATGTTGAAATTAAATGTATAAAGTGATAGGTTATACTAGGCTTTTCATTAAAAAGCGTTGTTTTTTGTTGAGAAAATATTAGTTTGTTGATTTTTTTGAGGACAATGAAAATTCTAACATCATTGTTATAAATATAGTTTTGTGGTCCTAAATATATGTGTATTGTATCAATGTTTGGTTATCCCTCAAATAAATAAATTCAATTATTCAACTGCCCATATTATTCTAAATCCTTTGAGGCATCATAGTTTAGAAATATCTTTTTCTTTTTTTAGGATTATTGATCTTTCATCAAGCTAACATCAGAATTTTTTTTTTTTAGAATATCAATATTTGGAGGTGGATGATTCAAACCTCTGACATCATGATCGAGGGTACATGCCAATTACCGTTGAACTATGCTCGTTTTGGCTAGCCAACATTAGATTACTGAATCCATTAGTTAGTGACAATATTAATAGAAATTTTTTTGCCCTTTAAATGAGTCTACAAGACAACTTTTTAAAAAGACAAAAATAAATGTCAATATATAGACCCAGTTAATTAATGCTAGCTCTTTAATTACAACACTATATGATTAAATTTTTCTTTATCAAATTGACTTTTAGAGGTGTGTGCTGTATTATTAGGATGTGTGAGCCCTCCAAAACCCAATATGTTTGGTTTTTTAAAATGAAAAAAAGACAACCAATTGACTAAAAAGTTTCTGCATGTGAGCATTATCTTTATGAGTAGCAAGTTGAGTTAGATAGATTTTGACAATATATGATATGTGCGTTTTAGTTAGTGTATTGTGGTAGTTAAAAAGTAAAGGAAAAGTATATATGATATGTTGTTGATGCGAGAATTTGGTTGCAAGTCCACGTCAGCCTCCAAACCGAGATGGTAATTAGTTGAAGAGTCGAGTTGAACCTGCAAAGAAGAAAGAGCACACCCAGCTTGGTATGTTGTGTCCAACACGTTGTGTGAACCATCTAAGTTCAAAGGCTGACATGAACTTGCAATTAGATTCTCACACCAACAAATTGCAAAAGCCATTCATTGTTACAAATCATGGCCTCACACTTTTAATTTGATCAATCATCCTATAAACTTACAAACTATTGCAGTTAATAACGACCACATTGAACTATAGGATTTAGAGTGAGTTTGGAGTGATCTCATGGATTCGAGGGACCAAACATCAGGTTCCCAACCTCTTGCCCTAAACGTGGGCTTGGTTTTCGAAACCAAACCCACCCAAAGCCAACACAATACCTCAAACACCTATAAGTTAAACACCCCCCCCCCCCCCCTCGGACAATTTCTATAAGTTAAACCCTTGAACTATAGGGAATTGTTTCAATCAAACAAAAAAAAAAAAAAATCTACTCTTTTTTTTCCTGAATTGAGGGTGACTCAAAAATAATATTTTAAACCATTGATATTGTAGTTTTCACATTTTACAAAATTAAAAAAAAAAAAAAAACTAATTAAATTATAGTCATTCTACAATTTTCAAGTTGAATGTTTGACAGTAACAAAATTCTCACAGTTCATCAGTGGTTTGTGCATTTTGCAATATTTAAGAACTCAATGGTAACAATTTTGTAAGTTCAATAAATTGATTGATCAAAGTGAAAGCTCACACAAATGTGATTGTAACAGTCTTATCGTTCAAAGACATATTTTTACGATTTTCCTTAACGACAATGATGAAGGAGAGAAAGTTAGATGTGAAATAGGGGCACCACACACATTATATTGAAGAGACCACAACAAAACACAACACTAGCACAAAGGGATGCAGCTGCAAAGCATATAAGGGTTATAATGGGGCGAGTGGCACTCATATTTTTCCTCAATTTCTTCGTACAAAACTTCAACAAACACTCACTTTCAAGACTCTTTGTAATGTTGTAATGTCTATGCCTCTACTGCCCCACACCTTCCACGCCAGCATTTTCATGTGATGACCTCTTTTTCTTTGAGAAAAAGATGTTTTGCTAATTCCTCGCTTCATCCACGACGCTTCGTTTGTCTTACTGATTTTAATTTTCTTTGTACGTGTGTGATTTATAGATAAATTGTTTTTTAAGTAGATGGTGTGTATTGGTTGGACGATTGTCATACAAGATGAGATCAATTTGACACTTTCTAAAATTGCATATTTTCTTTTATCATATGAGTTTTTTTTCCATCGGTTTGACTTCTGTTCTCTCTATTTTAACTTTTTTTTAACATGTGGGGTGGGAGATTCGAACTACATGTCTTTTGTTCATTAGTACAAACTTTATGTCAATTGAGCTATGATCATTTTGACCTCTCTCTTCTAACTTTGTTGATGAAGAGGATGCCACTTTTTTGCTTCATTTTATTCACACATTTGGTAGCTTTTAAGCTTCATCTTGTTTTTAATTTGTCTTGATAAATATTATATTATCTTTTAGTAGCTTTTGATTTGTCTTAGGGTTTAATTGTCTCGATAAATACGATTATCTTTTCATGGAGACCGGTTGGAATTGCAAATATATAGTCCTACATCAATTAGAAGTAGGGAAATGTGATCTATATAATATATATAGGAACGCACGTACACCTCATCTCTGCAATAAGTTTTCTTTTCTTAAAAAACAGGAGATCATGAGATTCGAATCTCGAACCTCATAGTCAATGATATATGACTTAACCAATTAGGTTTATGTTTAGGCCTACTATTCGAATTGGACTTAATTAACCTAAAGTAAAAACATATAATATCACTGTACAGAGATACAACAAATACCCGATCAACGAATCATTTCCAAGACAAAATGGAGCGTTTACCCTCCCTCTAAATGAATTTTCTCCTCCTATTGTAAAAATTGTAATAAGTGAGAAGCATTGAATTAGATTTCTAGATTTGAATAGAAAATGTTAGTTGTCATGTCATACTAAACTCCATGTGTTGTGTACTTTGAATTACCTGCAAATGCTAGTATGTCGTTTTCACTTTTTCAGAGAAACACACAGATAGAATGGACCAAGTATATTATATTATTAATTCTTCTTCCTATAATATAGGGCCTTTGCTTGGTTTTCCTAAATAAAATTAAATTAGTTGAATTTTGAAATGAACATATCAAAGAAAACAACAAATTGTGAAATTAAGGCGTGAATGAAGGGCTCATAATGTCCCACGTCGCTCCATTATTTATTGATAAGACAAACTTGATGAACAGCCTTCTGAGTTATTGTGACTATATATCAAAATGAAAAATCCAACTGAAATCATTCAATGTTTCAACCTACCACATTTATCATCACGTTGCCATAAACCCTAAGGCAAATCATCCATTTCATTTTAAATCTACGATGTGTTTGTATTTTTGCTTCAAAATGTTTCTAACAAAGTGGTTAAAAAGAAAAGCAATTTATTTCGGATCGGATTTTCATTTGAATCAAGGTTTGTGTTAATCGTATTTATGTTGCATGTTTCAAGAAAGGAATCAAACCTTTACCCATAAACTTGTCAAATTGCCAACAAAAACATAGTTGAACTGGAATAAAGCTTGTATCCTCGACCAAGAAGTCAGAAGTTCAAATCTCCAATCCCACATGTTGTAAAAAAAAAAAAAAAAAAAACTTGTCAAATTGTGTCAATTTTCATCATAATATTTTTAATTTCATCAAATTAAACTTTAAACTCAAACATGTGTGGCGGTTTTTTACCTTCGGTACAATTTCTACTAAATTCACCCCAAGTTTTAACCCAAAAAGAGAGAGAGAGAGTAAAATCCTCTCATAAATTACCAATATCAACAAAAATCAAAATTTTCCTACAATTTTCAATAAAAACCTAACTCTAGTGTCTATTTTCTTTAAAGCTTCATCAATTTCTTCTTAAACGTATGTGTTTATATTCATTAGATGTACATCTGAATATTTTCATGGACGATTTTTCTAACGAAAACCTACCGAGGGTAAAAATTACAACTTATTAAAGTATAAAGTACAATTTGATGAAATTAAAAGTACGAGGTGAAAACTGATATATTTGCCAAGTTCAGGGTTAAAATCAATATTTTCTCAATATATTTTGCTTTTTTTTAGCAAAAGATATATACTAAAGAAGTGGGCAGTAAATAGCATGATGGGGTGGTAGAGGTACATAAATAAATGGAATATATAATATGGGGAGCTTAGAAATGTGGCAGTGTGACAGTGGTGGGAAAAAGGAATGTTACAAATTGAAGGGGCCCTAAACCTCAACCACATCGTATTTCATAAGATACTAAATATACTATATGCTTTAACTCAAAAACATTATTCCTCCGACATTATTATAAATCTTCTAACTGAAATTACTGCTTTAGATGTCGGCAGTACGAATTTTGACCGTGTCTGACGAATTCTAAAGTACCAACTCTTCTTCTTCACGTTATTGAATGGGCCTAGGCCCAAAACTAGGCCCACGATTTGGAATGGGTCTGAGCCCAAAATCCATGGATTTGATGGAGGGCCCAAAGGCCCGGTTAATTTGGGGTACTGAGAAGTTTGACCGTGAAGTGGACCTACTAGATGGAGCTCGACCCAACTTAGTGCAAGGCCCAATTCATTTGAAGGGTATTTTTATTTTCAATTTTCATATCATTAATTTTAAAGATATTTATCAAATTCAATCTCAAATTTTTTATTTTCTTCAAAATTTGATTGCTGCAATATTAGGAAGATTTGAATCTCTGATCTTTTGATTTAGGGTATATACTTTAACGAGTTGAACTATGTTCCGGTTAAAGTACCATAAAATGTTTGTTAAGAAATGAAATTTTTGGAAAATATATTATTGTTGTTTATATAAAGTAGTCATCAAAATAGCTTCAACATATGTCAACTTGAGTATAGTTCAATTAGTTAAGAGATTATGACCTCGACCAAAAAATAAAAAATTCGATTACTCGCCTTCATATATTATTGAACAAAAAAAAAAAAAACAGTAAATGCACTTACTTATGTCAATTAAGTTGATATAATCATCGAATCTATTTCTATCCCAAAAGTATTTTGAAAGATAATATTATTTTCCAAGAATAGTTCAACCAAACTTAAAAGAATACATGCTTAGAAAAGATGGACTAAAAAAAGTAGTTACAAAAAGACTAGTACTCTAGTAGTGATGTTATCATTATATATGGGGGAAAAAGATTTAATAAATCAGTTAGGTGTTTTACAAAAAGAAAAGTGGAAGTTATAGAAAGTAGGGAACTTTATGAGAAAGTCATATCTTTCTATAAAAGATGTAATGATTTCAAAAATATATGTGACATTTTAAAAGAACAAAATAGTGAATCAATCCATATGGTTGCATGTTCTGTATTTTTCAATAATCATTATCATATCAATGAGACTTTACTATAAAAACACTATATATTATGCGAAGTGAATTCCCTCCATTTCAACTTGTGAAAGCGAAGGCCGTTGACTTACTAAACTAATACAAGTTACAGCGTTGATTAATTCATATTTTCAAAATTTATAAAGAATATAAATTTCAAAATGGAGCCAAAGTTATTAGGTTACTACTTTAAAAAGGTAGTTTTTAATGGGATAAAAAAGCAAAACGAAAATAAACAAAGGGAAAGTTAGGGATGACAATTTCCCCTGCATAAGAACCTACGTCGCATGAGATGACATTGATTGATTTTAATACAAGCCATGTCGAAGATTATAAAAAAAAAAAAAAAAAAAAAAACCATCCTATTTAATTAATTTAAAGGATGGAGACAGGTGATGCGTCTCTCGCCTCAACCTAATCTTTTAGAACAGTAAATCGAGTCGAGACAAGAATTAAAAATCTTGCAGAGATCAAGGGTAATTGACAGTGCATTTTCCAACCCCACTTGGATAAGTAATAAAAATCTTGCAGAAATCGGGGACGGAGAATGCATTCTCGACCCCGCTGGGTCACGTAAGGTTACCATCGAAAGGAGAGGGTATGAGTGAGTGAGTGGCATAGAGAGGAGGTGAAAGAGAGAGTGAGAGAATTAATACCAAAAGTGGGAGAGTCCAAGGATAGAGAGAAGGGAAGATATTTGGTTGAATTATAATGGCAAAAAGTTATTCAAAGGATATCTTGCTGCCTCCACTGCGCTACACTCTGAAAATTTGCAGCTTTAAAATTCCCCATTCATTGGCGCTGCACTGTTGCCTCTTGCTGCTCCCTGCACCTCTGTCCCCTGCCCTTCCACTCACTAGCTTTAGAATAACAATACATCATTACATCTTAGTGCTAAAAATTTAAGCTTTATACTTTGTTAAAATGTTAGCAATGTCTTGGACGATTGAACTATGTTCAAGTTGACGGAAGAAGTACGAATCAAAGAGTTTTTCATTGGTTGTGAGTTTAACCAACGTCCCACATTGGCTAGACAATGAGATGATCATGGATTTATAAGGAATGACAAGTATCTCGTTCAAGTTGACGGAAGAAGTACGAATCAAAGAGTTTTTCATTGGTTGTGAGTTTAACCAACGTCCCACATTGGCTAGACAATGAGATGATCATGGATTTATAAGGAATGACAAGTATCTCTATTAGTATGAGGCATTTTGAATGGAACCAGAAGTAAAGCCACGAGGGGATATTCAAAACTTGAGTTTGGGTCACTAAGCTTAGATCTTTGAGTTTAGGATTTTCTTAAGAGTTTTTAAATAAAAACAATTTTCTATATGTGCATTTTTCAATGAAAAGAATCTTCTTCTAAAAAATAATTTTAACTTTTTTAGAATTATGTGCTTGTTTTATTATAATTCCTTTGCAATCGTTTTCATCTCTATTAGCCAAATTCGAAAAACAAGAAACAATTTTTTTAAAAACTACTTTTTTCCTTTAGTTTTCAAAAGTAAGTTTGGATTCTGAAAACATTGGTAATAATATAGATAACAAAACAAAAAAGTCTATAGGTAGAATTGAAATAGTGTTTATAAGCTTAATTTTCAAAAACCTATCAAACAAGACCTTAGGCCCCTTTTGATAACCATTTGGTTTTTTGTTTTTGATTTTTGGTTTTTAAGCTTATAAACACTACTTTCAACTCTAAGTTTCTTCGGCTTTTCACATACATTCTTCCCATGTTTTCAAAAACCAAGCCAATTTTTGAAAACTAAAAAAAGTAGTTTTCAAAAACTTGTTTTTGTTTTTAGAATTTGGTTAGGAATTCAAGTGTGTCTTTAACAAAAATGAAAACCATGGTGAGAAAATTTGAAAAAAACAAGCATATATAATTTTCAAAAACCAAATGGTTACCAAACGGGACCTTAATTATCCAATCAAGACACTGAGAAAATATTCTAAAACTCATCCATTCAGTACCATTTTTCTCTCCCAAACACACACAAAATTTGAACGAGATCTGGTTCATTAGTGCTCGTATGATCGTACCCTTGACGAAAGTCGAGTCGTAGAGAGAGAAAAGAAAAGTAGAAGCGAGGCATAGCATAGGGGTGTAATATATTTTATATGTGGGTGTGATTGATGGAAATCCAGCTCATTTTTCAGAGAAGCCCACGTGTAAGATCTGCCAGTTCACGGACATATATGTTCTCTACACTAAACTTACAAATTCTCAAAAAAATTTATAGCATTAATTTAAATATTTAATTCTCTCACCATATAATATATTTCACATATTGATATATAATATAGCTAGCTGTCTCCTCGTCCCTAACGCTGGCCACAACCTCAGATAATGACCCTTCTTCACAAAGCTTCTCTCTCTACCAAACCCAAAAAAAAAACAAAGAATTCACTAAGCTCAGCTGTATATTATATAGTATATGTTATATACATTCATATAAATATATATATATATGTAGCCCCTTTTACTTTATAACATGCATATCATAAAGTATTTTTCACAAAAAAGAAATGGAAAATGAAGACAATTAATATCATGCCTCCGATGACTTTGGTGGGTCAATTTCTTCTTAAACTCTCGTCGTGGCTCCATCTATATATATTGACCCAATTTTAATGCTCCTCCATTATTAATACTCCAATGTTCATTATATGTCAATTCCATCATTTTTTGAGACCTTTCTTTTTAACCTTTTTGTTTTTAATTGTGTCTCGTTACTTTACTTGTAGATGGTTGTGTAGTTCGGAATTTGGTTATCGTGTCATTGTGAAAGAAAGGTTAAAGGAAGAAAAGATAAAGATATTGCTTCATGTGTTACGACAGTGAACCTCTTGTGAGGTATTTGTATAAACAGTATCAAAATTAAAATCAAATTCAACTATAATAATGCAAAATATAGGTTAAAAAACTATTTTAGTATCTTTTACTTTCTAATGTTCAATTTTTGTTCTTATATTTTTGATATATATTAAAATTAGTCTTTAATTATCATTAGTTTGAAGTTTATTTTTATCTAACACAAAATAATAATTATAATATTTATTAAAGAAAAAGCACCATGGGAATATGCTTATCAAAATTTTTAAATAAAAGATTAATGATGAGGACTAGATTTTTTAAAGCAAAAGTTAACCATAAGCTAACAATGATGATTGATTTTAAGATATATTGAAAATACATAGACTAAAAGTAAACAAATCTCAAAATACAACCAAAAAAAATATTTTAATCTATAAAATACAAATAAAAGGTCAAAACTATGCTATATTTTTTAAAATCTAAAGGATATGACATTTTGAAACTTTTACATTATAACAAATTTTATGTTTCCATAAAAATAGGATTAGGATGATGTTGAATGGTCACTCTTAACTAATCCAAGCTTGCGTGAATTTACAGTTAGTTAATTTTCCAAAAAGAACGTCTTATATGAATAAAGACATTGCCTATTTAATTACATATCATGAATTTTTTTTCCCTAGTTTGAATCGATATGAGACGTTGTTCACAACATCAACATCGTCACATGCATTACATTCAGTTGTTTGTACAAAGGCAAAACTTGAGAAAATCTTTTTGGGTTATGTTTTAGAGAGAAAAAAGAGATAAAATCACATCCAAAAATATAATGTCCAAACCATTTGCTGGTGAGTACAAAACAGTATAGCAGATGAGATGATTGGCCAATCCAAGAGGGTCCATTTCATTTTTAATCTAACCTATTTATATATATATATATATATATATATATATATATATATATATATATATATATATATATTTTTTTTTCTTAAATAAAAATAAAAAATGTATATATATTTTAATCTAAATAATGAATTACCAGCTGCGATTCAAATGGGTGCTGTGTGTACATATTAATTATTGAGAGAGTACACATATTTATTAAACTGAACTAATCAGCTGTCCAAAGCGAAGCACCAGATCAGCTCTCATTAAAAAGAAAAAGAAACAATAATAACCATAACAAATACCATTATTTTATTCTATACAGAAAGCAACCCACAAGCTAATGAAAAAAAAAAAAAAAAAAAGGGAAAAAATGGTAAAATATATGTTTTAGTCCCTTACAATGAGGTGTTTTTTCGATTATTTTTTAATTTAGTCTCTTGATGAATGTTAAAATTGATATATGATAAACTTACTGACTTAATATTTATTTAGTTGACAGAAATTTACAAGATCAAAAGTTCATTTAAAAATAACAAAATTTTTTAATTTGTACCCATTTCTTAGATATTTTTAAACAACAAATACAAAATTGGAAAGAAAAAAAAAACACAAAACTCAAACATTAGAAACTATATTAAAAAAAAATACTCAAACATTAAAGTTTTTTTTTTTTTTTTTTCTTCTTCTTCTTTTGAGTTCAACCATAGTGGAAGTGAGGATTCAAATCTCTGCCTTTCTAGTCAAGAATATACGTTTTAACCAGTTGAATTATGCTTTATTTATTTCTTTCTTTTTTAAGTTCAACAATATGCCGGAGAAGATTAAATAATATATGTCTTAACCGGTTGAATTGTGCTTTAGTTTTTTTAGTTCAATTCAAAAAATATGCAAGAAAATTAGATTCAAATTTTTAATCTTTTAATTGCTAATATGTCTTAACCAATTGAATTGTGCTTTAATTTTCTTTTTTCCTTTTGGAGTTTAACAAAATACAGTAGAAGATTCAAACTTTTGACTCTTCATCGATAACATATATTTAACTGGTTGAATTGTGCTTTAATTTTCTTTTTTCTTTTCGGAGTTTAACAACATACAGTAGAAGATTCAAACTTTTGATATTTTCATTGATAACATATGTCTTAACTAGTTGAATCTGTAACACCCGAGTTAGGAGGGGTACATGAATGAACAGAGATCACATCCGAATGAGAGGGATCCTGAGGACATGAAAGCATGGTCAAGATAATCTTAAAAGAATTGATAGATACTACCTATACCAACAAGGTTTACCTTCCTTTTCGGTGGCTCAATCATAGGAACTTTGAAGTTAAGCGTGCTTGGCTTGGAGAAGTTCTATGTTGGGTGACCTCCGGAATTTTCCTAAGAAGCATGTGAGTGAGGACAATATTTTTCTCTTCTTCTTTTGAGTTCAAACAATATGAGATTGGAAGATGGGAAGAAGTCATAGAGTGTTGTATGTTGATTGGAGAAATGGAGAGTGCATTTTAATGCAAAGACAGAGAAGCACTTCTCTCACTCACCTGTCATTTCGTATTACATCACCCACCAACCCACTTCTTCCACCTCCCCATCCAGCAAATTAGAGTTTGCACCTGTCGGATTTTCTCTCTCTCTCTCTCTCTCTATCAAACAATCTATCAAAATTATAACAACCACCACCAACGGCTTAAACCGTGTGGCACTCGCACCATCTTCTCAAACCTTTTCTTTCTTTTTTTCTTCCCTCTCTCTTCACTATCATTTTTCCACTGGGCACCCAAAAAATGCAGGTGGTAGTGGCTGGACCAATCAATCCCAACCCAGTCACTGTAGTGGAACAATCAAAACTCCCATCGTTTTAGCTTTTCCATTATTATTATTATTTCATGCAGAAGAAAAGAAAAGTAAAGAAAATCCTCATTATTTCTCTTTACGACATCGTTTTGCCGGCCATGGCGTACCCACATTACCGATCGCAGTTCGGAGACACCACCTTCACCAAAGTCTTCGTTGGCGGCCTCGCTTGGGAGACTCCCACTGAAGAAATGAGAACATATTTTCAACAGTTTGGTGACATTCTCGAAGCTGTGATTATCACCGATAAAAACACCTCTAAATCTAAAGGCTACGGTTTCGTAAGTCCCTCTCTTAAATTTACTCTAATACATCCACTCAGTAACTGACCTTACTGTTTGAATTATTCTTCCTCAGGTGACGTTTCGAGACGCCGAGTCTGCGAGACGGGCCTGTGCGAATCCCAATCCCATCATCGACGGGAGACGAGCCAACTGTAACATTGCGGCATTGGGACGGCCTCGGCCCTCGCCACCACGAGGTCCGTCCCTGATATATTTTTAATTTCTCTCTCATTTTTTCACCATTATTGTTGTTGTTGTTACATAACCCCTTAGTCCATTTTTGGTCATTTAGGACGAGGTCAGAGTGGCGTAAATCCCTATCAAGGAAGTACGGTACAGGCAGCGGCATCATATAGTGGAGTGCCGTCGCCGTTAAACCAGCCACCGCTTCCTCCGCCGCCACCCGTCGTCTATTCGCCATACGGGTCAGTTCAGTAAATTTATTTTAATTTTTTGCGAAAGTGGGCCATGTGTGTGGATTGGAAAGTTAGGAGCTATGGGATATTAAATTTGAAATTAAGGGTTTAAACTAAAAGTAAATATGAAATCAAATATGAGATTATTAATACTATGAAAAGAAGATTATATATGTGTGTGTACGAATTGGTATGCATCAGAAACACATGGACCCATGTGGGTCTTCATGCATGCCTTTCCTTATCTTAATAATTATATCTACATATCATCAATTATCTTATTCTTCTTACCTACTATCGACCTCGATATTAAGTTTGAAACATAAGATAAATTTTGCTTAAATTACAAGTGTAGTCCAATAAATTTTCATATTTTAACCTTTTGGTGTATATTTAAATTATAATTGTTAATTTCGCTCTTCCATATTCAACGGTAAAAAAAACTACCGTGAGTCACATTGTTTTAGCCTGTCGAATAATTTGTAGCGAATGTGTAGGTACGTTAAAGTCAAAGTGAGAGTGTGGTCCAATGGCGTTGTATATGATATATATATATATATGTATATAGGGTTAAAAAGTTAGAATTAGAAACAAAACAAAAGCGTCCTTTTGTAAACGGTAGCTAGGTTCTTGGTTTTAGCGCATTATCCTGTCTGTGGTCATAATGGGTCAAAACTATAATCACTGTCATTTCTCTGTCTCTTTTAAAACCAAATTTACCTGAACTCAAAATACACTCTCCACTCTACAATCCACCCAGCTCCTCCCCACCCACCAATCAACATACCCAAAAAAATATTTAAAAAAAAAAAAAACACTACAACTTTAACAACATTTCTTCCAGAGAATTTCTAGTACAGTACTAGTAATTTTCTCACATTCATCTGAATAATTTTGATTAAGTTGCATGTTTAGTCCTTGAACTTTTAGAGTTGTGTCAATCTAGTTCCTAAATTTTAAAATGTTTCAAATAGGTCATTGAACTTTCAATTTTGTTTCCAATAAGTTCTTGAACTTTAAAAAGTACCCAATAGCTCATTAAACATTCGTTTTTGTGTCCAATATGTTTATTAGATTACATGGCAATGAGTGGAGTAGCCCATCTATCTTATGAATTGGGAGGTCTCCACTAATCTTTTCAATGTGGGATCCTCAACATGCCCCTTCAAGATGGTGCCTCTTTGGGTTCACCATTCTTGGATCGGATCCCATTTTTTTTTTATTGGACCGAATACCCGTTTGGGTTTCATGGGCTCTGATACCATATTAGATTACATGGGGTTCCATCTCAAAACCAATTGGCAATGAGTGGAGTAGCCCATCTATCTTATGAATTGGGAGGTCTCCACTAATCTTTTCAATGTGGGATCCTCAACAATGTCCCAACTTTTAATTCAGTGTCTGATAAGTTCTTAGCCTATTCAACATTTTTTAAAATCCACAAGTCTACTAGACACAAAATTTGAAGTTTAGAGTCTCAATAGACATATAATTCAATTTTTATATTGTAGATTGGTTAATTTTAAAAAATATCAAATATATTAGGGATCCATTAGACACAAAATTGAAATTTGAAGGATTTAGTAGACATTTTTTAAGTTTAGAGATCTATTAGAAACTTTTTAAAATTCAGGAACCTAATGGATACAACCCTGAAAGTTCAGGGACTAAACTTGGTAATAACACTGATAATTTTTCCATAACGTGGTTGTGTTTTTACTTTTGCAGATACCCCGCGTACAGTCCTGACTACGGCTACCACCACCATCAAGTGAGCCTCCATTTCTCTAACATTATACATATTAATTTTTTTTTCATTGCGGCATTTACTCAAACAGTTGGCGGGCACAAGAACTAACCTAAGATCAACATTGAATTTCAGCAGGCAGTGTACAACCCACAACTCCAACAGCCACAATTCTATCACCAATCCCCATATTTCTATGGCTACTCACTACAATCTCCAAGAGGAACATTTCCCACTCCTTCACAGTCTCATCCTCATCATCGCAGCATACCTCCTTCTTATCTCTACTATCCTACCGCTGCCGCTCCGTCGTTCGACTCCTCGTTCAGTTACCCTCCTCCACCTTTGATACGACACCGTTTTTCCTCTTCAGGTAAATGGTCACGATCCATACATCTTGCATATTAGTGCATGGATATCTTTTAACATACCACCGTTAAAATGTTGACAACTAGAAAAGAGAAAACCGAAGTGTATTATAGGGTTAAAAGAAGAAAAGAAAAGGGGGGTTTAAAAGTGGGGGCCATGTGGGCAAGGCTAAAGCCATGTGAATGAGCTGTCTTGGTTGGGGCCAAGGAAAACAGACCAATGAAATGGTTGAAAGGAAATTGATGACAGAGTAGCATTTCATTATATAGACAGCTACTGCACTCACCTGCATTTCCATGTGTGGTTGAGTTTCCAACCTATTATCACTCACTCCCCCTCTTCAAAATTGTTGTTTCTCAACTCTTTCTCCCATTACCCTCTTTAAACTCTTTTATTTTTCATCTGCCCCCCCTGCTTTTTTTTTGCCTTTTTGCCCTCCCTAAATTTCCCCTTTTGTTCACACACCCACATCTCAAAATACATGTTTAAATTTAGTATCTCAAGTTTTAACCTCGTGAAATGTTAGAATTGACTGATGATAAACTTACGTAACGTGTGGTACTTAGTGAAATAGTAGAAATTTAAATGATGAGTTGGGTCATCTTAGCTAGATAGGAAAGTTTCGAATTCTTGCTTTGAAGAGCTGTCATAACTTTTGATCTTCCTTGTCTTAAGTGCTTACTTTTCTCCTCTAAATATCATGTCAAAGAAACTTATCATTAGTATAGCTCGAAAATTGTTAAAACATAAGAGACTAAAACATAGATTAATGTTCTATCACACGAATGCATGATTTGATAAAAATTAGGTTAAATTATAAATTTGTTCCCTATGATATGGACAAAGTTAGATTTAGTCCCAATGATTTTAAAATTAGAATTTACTCCTATATGGTCTGATAAAACCCTACCATAGAAACTATTTATGGGGTTTTATCGGATCACAAGGACGAAATTCTAATCTTTAATACCATAAAGATTAAATTCTAACTTTCTTAAAACCATATGGACCAAATTTGTAATTGGATGTAAAAATTAAATAGTTGAATTATATGTGTTTGAATTTTTTTTTTGATTCCCATTTTAGAAGAGTAGACCCCAATTGAAAGCTAGCTGTGTCCAGCTGTCTATGAAAATGGACCACTTTCCAAGTTCCAAACTTCCAACCATCTTTTTAGGTCTCATCAAACTTTCTTGCATTCCAAGTTAGGATTCATAAATTACAATAATAAAACATTATTCACATCAAATTTTCTTCAACATTAATATATATAATAATAATATTAATGGTGGGTTTCAGATTCACAGACATCTCAGCAAACTCCCACAGAAGCTGAAGCTGGAGCTGTTACTTCACAAAGTCCAACCACTTGAGAGAAGAATCACAACCAGCAATTTCATTAAAAAAAAAAAAACCAAACCAAATTATTGGTTCCATTTCTCGTGGGGAAAAAAAAAAATTGAAGAACAGTAAAAAAAAAAGGTAAAAAAAAAAGGGTCGAGATAGAAAATTGTATAAAGTTGACAACTTGATCGATTTGACATTCTCTTTGAGATCCTCAGATTCTCACTTTTTCACCCATTTTTAATCTCTGCTTCAACTCTTGCAGAGCCTCAAGGTCAATTTTTAGAGAGAATCAATCAACCCACTTTTTCTTTTTCTTTTTTTTTTTGTTTTTTTTTTAATAATCAAGTTTAACGTATTGGTGTTATTATTAATCCATGTCGGTTTAGGGAAGATATGGGAATTAATTAATTAATCCAGCTATTAATTGGTGTAGATGACTTTTTTTCCCCTATTGGGAATAATGTTTATGGCTTGAATTTTTAAGTTGGGATTTATGTACCTTTAGCATAATATATTCAATAATTATATTTAATTAATTTTAAATGTTGTGTTAATGAAAAGTCTTACCTTCCTTATATTCATTCATTCAAGTTTAATGTTTAAGACTTTCTTTTATTTATTCGTTTAGCTACCGGGAGGGTAAAGATCGAACCTTTAATAGATGGTTTATCTTTTGAGTTATATTTGAATTGGGTTAAGATTTTAAGAGGTAACAGTGAGTTTTTAGAAACAATTAAATTTTTTAACAAGACGTGGTTTTACTTCTGATTTCTCTCTTTATTTTATTTTATTTAGAATTTGATTAATTTAGAAGAACCACGTTCATACACCAATATTAGAATTAAATAATTAAGGGTCCGTTTGGTAACGTTCTCGTTTCTTGTTTCTTGTTTTCAATTTTATTAAGAAATCTAAGCATTTAATAACTATGTATGTTTCTTGTTTCTCATTTTTTAGAAACACTCCCAAAATTTGTATAGAACTTTTGGGAACAACTAAAACTAGTTTCTCCTTTTTTGTTCTTGTTTCCAATTTTTTCTAAACATAAATAAGAATATAGGTTTGTTATTATTGAATGTATAGGTGTTAGGGTCATGAAATTCTATTTTTCTTTATTAAAAATGAAGAAACGGAAACAAGAAACGAGAACTTTACCAAACGGGCCCACTTTTCTAGTCAAAATTATTTTTTGTTTTTGACAATATGTGGAGTAGGGGACTTTGAACAACATACGGTCAACATGAGCATAGCTCAACTGACATACGATTTGTACTAATGGCTGAGAGGTCTGTGGTTCGATTTCCTCCACTCGCATATGTTGTCAAAAAAAAAAAAAAAATGAACCACAGACCTCTTGGTCATTAGTACAAACTTTTTGCGAGTCAATCGAACTATGGTTATGTTGGTTGTGATTGTGAATTAGTCAAAATTGTTGATTATGAACTGAACCAACGAAAAATATTATAATTGAGTGCGTGCTATAATATTTGGAGTGACTTGGACCTGTTTGGTAGGCAATCCGGATTCTATTTTATGTTTTCAGACTGAATTCAGTGAATATGCGTTTGGCAAATGTGTTTTTGAAATCTGTCAAATAGTGGAAATTTTGAAAACAACTTTTTATGTTTTCATGGTATCCAGATTTTGAATTCGAAAATTTTAAATGCATAATTAAATTAAAAAAAAAAAGATAAAAACGTCAATAAATCTAGTATTTCATGTTATAAACTCAATTTATTTTTGTAAAATTAAAATTTGTATGATATAAAGTATTATAAATTATATGATATTGTAAAATAATAATAATAAAGAAATTTATAACACATAACATGTTCATAAATTAATTAGTAATATTTTATATTCAACTTAGTATTTAGTTGATAAATACAAATAATTTACGTTTTATAAATATATTATCAAACACATTTTGAACAATTATTTAAATTCGGATCTAATTTTTGAATCTGCTACCAAACACATATCTGAAAACATGAAATCCAATTCTGTTTTTATTGAATCTCTTATTTTCAAATTTCTGTTTTCAGATCACCAACCAAACGCACCTTCTATCCTTGAAGAAACTTCAGATGGTCTTTTCAAAAAGAAAAGAAAAAAAGAAAAAAAAAAAGAAACTTCAGATGGATCGAGCATATTGAGGGCTAATAGCGTCAACATCTTTCTTAACGCATGGGCGGCCCATGTTGGAACGTTTCTGGCCCATATTCATACTATTTTTAATTTAAAGAAATATGGGAATGAACAAAATCAGAAAAATAAAGAACTTCTAGAATTATTTAATTTCATCCTAAACTTTTAAAATATTTATTTTATTCTATGAATCGTTATGTTTGTTGAATTACTTTCAATATATCTATTTTAGTCCATCAAATTATAAAAGAAAATTCATTTTTTTTCTTTACCATTTAGATTTTCCGTTATTGATTTAATAGATGAATAATGTGTTTCAATTTGATATACACAATGAATGAGAGGCATACAAGTTATTTAAAATGGATATCGGATAAACAAATAAAATGTTGCAAAATAATAACAAAAATCGAGCTTTAATCAATAAGATAAATTCCATGATATATTACAATGGGTTATCCAATTTTCAGATTATCAAATCGTTTTTGAAAATTTTGATTTTTGCAAAATAAAGATACTTAAACTCTATCGAACTATATTGGATATGATATATAGGAGTATAGGTTTTTTTTTTTTTTCTTTTCTTTTTATGATAACAAGTGAGGAATATAGACATTGGTGCAATAAGGAGTTCAAGAGATTTTGAGCAACATATCGAAAATTTACACGTGGAGGATTGAAACATCTAACCTTTTAATTAAAGATATAAGTTTTATGTCAATTGAATTATGTTGTTGTCCACCTTCGGTAGTTAGTTAGCATTATGTGACAAAAATATTAAATAGTAAAACTTTATTTTTTTTCTCATCAATCGATGAAGCAATAAAGTCAGTCAAAATATTTACCAAGTGGTGTCTGTCGCTGTTTGGCTGTGGAATTAGATGTGTCAAATATGGATATATTTAACAAGATAATGATAATGATATATATATATAAATTCAAACGAAGAAGATAATGATATTATATTTAAAAAAAAGATAACGATATTAAATGCGCATTGTCGGACTTTAAAAAAAAAAAAAAAAAATTAATTTTACTTTGAGGAAATAAAAATAAATGTTTTGGAATCTAGAAGGTTTGTCCTGTCGTGAAATTAATCGCGATGTCTGAAATTAAATAAATAAATAAATAATCGGGTTGTCTAATCTAGGTCACCTCACTACACTTCCGTCCTTGCAGATGAAGGGGGTAATCCCGTCATTTCACCAGTCCAACTTAAGCACTATACTTCAAATTTTACAATATATTATATTACATTAATTAAATTACTATATTTCTCAAATTGATCCACCAAAAATCAATAGGGGTAGGTTTGCAAGATATTACAGGAAATATTTTTTTATTTAAACAGAAAAGATATTGATGTTAGGTGGTATTTGTTTTTAAGAGGGTGAAAGAAGGGTAGGTAGAAAAATCAAGAAATTTAATTAAATAAACATGTGCATTGTTTCATCAATTGATGAGAAACAAAATCAAGTTTTACTCTTTAATATTTTTGTCACATATTGCATTCAAGATTTCATACTATGCTACTACATGTCAATAACAACATAGATTAATTGATATAAGACTTGTATCTTTAATTAAGAGGTTTCAATCCTCTACACTTAAATTACGATGTGTCACTCGAAGTCTCTCGAACCTCCTATTGTACCAATGTTTATATTTCCCACATGTTATCATATAAAAAAAGAAAAAAAAAAAAAACTACACTCCTATATATATTATATCCGACACAGTTCGGTAGAGTTTAAATATCATATTCAAATGGTTGTTACTCACATAGTTGGACTTTTGTTTTTTCATTATTATTCTTTTTGTTTGATAATCATAGAGGTGGATTTGGTACTTCCAACTTTAATAGTGTTTTAACTTTTAAAATACCATTAAAAACCACATGTTTGAGAGTGATTATGAAATCATCAGAATCATTTTTAAATATGTCTAGAATCATGCTCAGATTGACTTTCATGGTAAACTTTGGTTACAAATTTTGTACTTTATTTTAAAGGATTTGAAAAGTTTACTTTCAAAAACAAATATTTTGTTTTGGCAAATGAACTATTTTATTTAGAACAAGTTAATCTAAACTTTTCATTTAAAACATAACTCAAGTTACGTCATTGACTTGTTCAAATTCGATTAAAATGTTATAATCTTGAAAAGTAAAAAGGCAAGGATTTCACAAATATTTCTAAAAATATAAACTAACAAACAAGTTATGAAAAAGAAAAAAAAAAAAAAAAAAGTCCTCATAAGAAGACAAATTTAAATCAATTTATTATTGCAACTTGCAAATGAATATCAGACACACAAAAGAACACCATTCCAATATTTTTGGCACTATCATGCACAAGTCACAACTCGTATTTATTACATTATATATATATATATATATTTTTTTTTATTTTATAATTTCAGAAAACGCCAAAATTACAAGGAAAATTAGCTGATGAAGAATTTGAAAATTGAATCAAGGAGATTGAAGAAGCACTTTGTTGATCACTTTTTCGAGATTCCGGTAGGAGGAACCGCCGTCCGCCGCCGCCGCCTCCGCCACCAGATTCTTCCATTCCTCAGCTCTTTTCCTCATCTCTTTTCCTTTCTCTCCCTCCATCAACTCCTTCACTTGCTTTTCAATCTCTTCTCTTTTCACATTGTTATCAATCTCCATTCCAATCCCCCACTCTTTGCAACAATACCTACAATTCGTTTGTTGTTCTGCGAAGAATGGCCAACAAATCATCGGCACTCCGCTCGCTATGCTTTCGAACGTCGAATTCCACCCGTTGTGCGTCAGAAACCCCCCGATCGCCGGGTGTTTTAGAACCTCTTCTTGTGGACACCAACTCGTTAACATCCCTCTTTCTTTCGTCACCTCTAGGAACTCTGGCGATAGGACCGCCGTGTCCCCCGCCACGAGATCCGGTCGGATGATCCACAAAAACGTCTGCCCACTATTTGCAAGCCCCCATGCAAATTCCGTTAGTTGATCTTTTGTCATCACCGTAATGCTACCTGTTACAAATCTCAACGTAAGCTTTTGAATTCAATAGTAATTCAACAGGTAAGTAGTCATCAAAGTTAGAGTCCCTATATTCAAACTTTTGTAGTCTCAAGTTGTATTAATTATAGCTAGATATGACACTTGTTGGGTAAATAAATATAGGAAAAAACTTGGTTGCATACCAGTAGGGATCTCCTTAATACCATTATCAAAATGTTAACAACTAGGAAAGATAAAAAAGTTTTCTCATTTTCTACCATTTCCTTTCTTAGTTATCAAGATTTTAATCGAGTATGAGGGAGATTCCTACGTACCGGTATGTAAGTATCTCTCCTAATTGTTGATGTTTTAATAGTGACATGTTCTTACTAGTATGCAGTCAAGTGTTTAATGGGCGGTCCTGAACTTTAAACCAATACCTTATACCTAACTTCTAATTCAACCAAATTAAACATCCAACACCGAACAGACTTAAACTTTTGAGTATAGCGATATATCGTACCGAAGTTGACGTAAACGACGGAGTTAGGCGCCTTCCGGTCGAGCCATTGAAGGCATCCTCTATCCTCTTTCCAGAGGTTGGATCCAAGTGACTTCAAATCAGCATCAGGGACCTGTTCGAGGAGCAGGTGAAGAGGACCAATGGAGAAGACAGGAGGCAACAGAGACGAAAGAGCATCCAAAGCTGCTTGTTCCAAGGAAGCCACAGTGTTCAAAACAATGGCGGAAGCTCTTCGAGCTCGTGTAGTTTCAGAGAGCAAGAAATCAATCATTCCATCTTCAGGGTCAGTGGTTCTAATAAAAGTTGGAATATCTCTCAAACGAATGTCCTTCATGCCTGGAATCCAGTCTATCACTGTGTCCAGATATCCGTTGGTTAAGTAGCTTTCATCTGCACAAAGAGATCAAGAAAGTGATTCAACACGAAGCTAGCCATGTTTGTAAGTTGGGTTTAGAACTGTTTTTTCAATAATTGCTTCACGTGAATGTGAAAAAGGCCCAACGTTTTGTGATGTGAATGTGATGAGTTCTTATCCTATTGTCAGTTGAGACAAGAGAATCGTTTTCTACTCACTTCTCAACTTTGGTTGGCATATTATTCCAAGTTGTTGAAAATGATGTATGGGTTTGATTGATTTGGGTTATAATGAAGCAAAACGACCTCCAAAATAAGATATATTTTTTTTCCTTTTGAGTCAACAAAGATTAGGAAGGAAAAATTATTCGAGAAGGCCGGTACAATGAGGCTAACAGTTTTGTACAGCTACGTGTGAGTGAGAAATGGTAAAACTATTTTGACTTTGTATCCAATAGGAGTAGAAAAATTATAAAATTTACATCCGACGATTTAAAAAAGACAACCATATTTTAATGTCCTTATTAAATAATTTGTAAGAGAGAATTGAGACATTAGAATCACATAGATATATATCAAATAGAAACCAACCAACACGCTTTTCAAAAAAAAAAACCAACCTACACGAAAAATTATTTGAATAGACTAGAATTAAATGAATAACAATTTAATAATACACTTAAATGTATGAGAGATAAATGAAAAACTGTTTTAACAATAACAATACTTGAGTGTATAACCATAAGGTATGTGGAGATATATACACCCAGATTTTCATTTTTTTTAGTTGTCACCTCTTTAATACCTTAGGGATCTATCTACACACTCCATTGAAGTATTAACAAGGAAAATGTAGAAAATGAGGAAAGATTTTCATCTTTTTTTTAGTTGTTGACCCTTTAATGGTGGTGGGTATAGAAAGATATCTATATATTGATATGTAGCTAAGTATTGTTGTTTACAACTGGAATAAAAAAAATGAATTTCTCACCCACCAAAATGCATATAAAATGATCAGACTATATTTTATCAAAAAAAAAAAAAAAGATTTTGATTGAAAAATACTTGGTTGTATACCACCGGTATTCAAATGTTGACAACTAGGAGAGATAAAAAAAATTTCTTATTTCTACCTTTCTCTTTCTAATTAGTTGTCAATATTTTAATTGGGTATGTAGAGAAATTTCTACCTATCGAGTATTTCAACTAAATTATATTTGAAGAAGGACAAAACTTGATTGCATACCGAAAAAAATTCTCATTTTTTTCTTCTCTCACTTAGTTGTGAAGATTTTAATAAATTATATAGAGAGATTCTTACGGTATGCAACCAAGTTTCGTCCATATTCAAACCCATTAAATTAATTTTCTGGATGTGACAATGACAACCGAGTTGAATAATTGAGCTCGTACCTTTCAAAGGAGTGTAGCCTCTCTGAACAAGTTGATGATAATGAAGATAAGCCAAGAACCCACAAGCACTAGTAGTCCAAAACAAAACCTCAGGAACGCCAAGCTCCTCCGCCGCATCAAGCGTGAAGCTCATAACCCCATCAGAAACAATACAGCTCACCGGCGGAGTGGTGGAAGAAGAATTCAGCTTAGAAAGAAGCTCCCTGAATGGCTGCAAGCAGAGCCGCCGTGTGGACTGGCACAGGGAGGGAATATCCTGAGTGGCGTCGACGTCGACGTCGGTCGGGGGAAGGCCGTCGGGGATGGACTCGAATCGAAACGACGGAAGGCCGTCGAGAGCGGCGGGGCCTCGGGACTTGAGGAGGCGACGGTGGTTGAAGTCGGTGTTGACGAAGGTGATGTGGAAGCCATGGGAATGGAGAAGCTTGGCCAGCTTCAACATGGGGTTGATATGGCCTTGAGCTGGATATGGAATGCACACGGCATGGGGTTTCTCAGAGATGGAAATGGAGCCCATTTTTTTTTATCAGATTGTAAAATGAAAAGTTTTGAGGTGTGCTGTGGAAATGAAAGATGGTGAGGGGCCTTTTATAGAGGCCCCAAAAGTATGGGCTATTTAGTATTTGCTCCTTCTTTTCTTCTATTATTCAGATTTTGGCCTATTTGCTCACGTTTGTTTTTGGTCAATTTTCCCGGCCTAAAATATATATATATATATATATATATATATAAAAAAATTGAGAGAAAGATATGGAGAGAACTAGAAACTATGAATTGTGGCTGTGCAAAAAAAGCTTAATTGGACCCAAATTTGACTTGTCATTTGCACAAGTACTCCCCAATTATGAAACTTTTTCAAGAAAAACCTTTTTTCATTATTAGTTTTATATCTATTTTTCTTCAATAATGTATTGGTTCAAACGAGGCAGGTGGGTGGGTGGAGACGGAGGAATTGAGAATGATGTATTTCGAATTTGTATATAATAATTGTTATGGGTAATTTTGGTATAACGGAAATTTCGAGAGAAAGAGACCTTGGGTCTAATCTAAACCAGTCCACGAGAAAAAACCCACCTAGGAAACAAAGCCATCTCCTAGGCAGTTGGGCCCAATGGCCACCTGGGTCGTTTGGGGAAGCCCTTCTAGGGCCCAGGGGAGGCAGGGTTCGTGAAGCTTGAGGCCACCGGCGACGAGGAAAGGGGAAAAACCCTAATTCGAGAGGAGATATAAAAGGTCCTTTGGGGACCCAGGTAAAGGGGTCGAAATCTGATTTCCTAAACACGATACTTTGATAGTTTTACTATTGCTTTGTCAGATTCTCTCCGATCACTGACTTAGGCATCGGAGCGTGTGTGGCAAGCACCACACCGGTGTGCAGTGTTTACTTCCTTCTTTGTAGGTCACGTCTTTCCCGGATTCAAAAAATTCACTGTTGGTGTCACGTGAGGGTCAGGTGAGCCCTTGGCCGAATTTTGCCATCAACAATAATTATAAGACAGTGTGTATATATATAATGGTTATTAATGACAACAATATTATACCGATAATGTTGTGTGAAGGTAGAGGTTGAGTAATATTTGCATGTATGTCGATAAGTAGGAGTTTTGTATTGTTTTTATTGTCCTACAAAAATTAGTGTGATCAATTTTATCTTTTAGGTGTGTGTTTAACATATCTTTTAAAATGTGTATGGAGGATTAAAAGTGTTTGTTTCTTTAATAATATTACAATAATAATGTGTTTGGTTAAAAATTTAGAGAGTGTTTGTTATATTGATGGAAAATATTTTAAGAAAATTGTAATAAAAAGTAGTTTGAGAAAAAGAGATTAGAGGTGCAAGTGACGTCAATAATAACGCAAATAAAAAAACTATTACTCAGTATTAAAATATAATTGTTTTTTTTTTTTTCAAATTAGCTAAACTAAAATATGTGATTTATTTACCGACTTGCCGTTTTTTTTTTTTTTTTAAATGCCGTTTTTTTCTCTTTTAAAAAAAAGAGAAGGACCGACAAGTATTTAAAAAAAAAAAAGAAAAAAAAAAGAACCGACAAGTCCAAACATCGAGGTGGTTCTTTCAAATATAATTTTACAATATTGACGTTTGTTTTACGGCAAAACATTATGGTCAGGATACTATAAAATAATATAAAAGATTGCTTTTCCCGTCATGCGTACGTCTTAAAAAAAAAAAAAAAAAATTGAGACTGTACTTATGCAACACGAGTATGGTTTAACTGTCATAAAATTTGTATTAATAATCGAGAGGTTTGTAATTTAAATTTCCTCACCCTATATATTGAACCAAAAATTTGGAGACTATATTTTTTTCTTTAACGATATATGGTGGTGGAAGATCTGAACCATAAATCTCCTAGAGAGTTGAACTATGCTCAACTTCATGTCGGTTGAACTATGTTCATACTAATTTTTCGAGAATTTTTTTACGCATAGCGTAGGGTTTTGTTTTAAATAAATTTCTAACAACAATATTTTTCATAATAATTACCAACATAAATATATTAAGAAAAATTCTAGTATTTTGAATCTATATTTTTTTTTCATTTAATGTATGTCATGTCATATCAGTATCCGTTTCCAAATGTCTTCAATTCCATCACGTGAAACATGTGAATGGTGGGAGATAATTTTTAGTAGGAGCTCCATTCAGTTGAACTATGCTTAATGAAACCCTAAAATTGTAGGTTCCGTTTGATAATTGTTTGATTTTTTGTTTTAGTCTCTGAAAATTATGCTTTTAAAAAAAAATCATACTTGTTAAGGAGGCTTTTGAATTCTTAACCAAATTCTATAAAAAAAAAATAAATAAAAAAATAAAAAAGTTTTTAAAAACTATTCTTTTTAGTTTCCAAAACTTGGCTTGGTTTTTAAAAACAAGGGAAGAAGGTAGATAATATAACAAATAAACTTATAAGTGGAAGTTCTCTTTTTAAGTTTAATGTTTGAAAACCAAAAACCAAAAACTAATGTCTCGTTTGATATATTTGATTTTTGGTTTCTAGTTTTTGAAAATTATGCTTGTTTTCTCTCAATTTCCTAACCATGATTTTTTTTTTTTTTTTTTTTTTGTTAAAGACATATTTGAATTTCTAACCAAATTTCAAAAACAAAACAAGTTTTTGAAAGCTACTTTTTTAGTTTTCAAAAATTGCCTTGGTTTTTAAAAACATAGAAAGTAGATAGAAAAACAAAGAAACTTATAGGTGAAAATAGTGTTTACAAGCTTAATTTTCAAGAACCAAATGGTTATCAACGGGGCCTAACTATTTGATTTTTTGTTTTTGTTTTTGAGATTCTTAAAATTATGGTCTTTTTTTTCTCTCAATTTCCTGTATTGGTTTTCATTGTTGGTGATGAAACATTATTGAATCCTTGACAAAATTTCAAAAACAAAAACAAGTTTTTTAAAACTTTTTTTTTTCTAGTTTTCAAACTTGTTTTTAACAACATTGGAAGAAGGTATATAAATCAAAGAAACTTATATTTAGTAATAAAAAAAACAAAAATTAAATAGTTGTCAAACGATGTCTTAATTTTATATTTAGTAAATCCATAAATTTTTTAAAATTTTAAACTTCAAACATTAAATTTATAATATTTAATGGACACAACAAAATTCAAAACTAGATTTGTAACTTTTCTTTTTTTTCAACATAACCTCTTAATCAAGGATAAAAGTATTATTAATAATAATAGCTTTGAATTTCATTATTCATGTCAATTTAAATTCGTACTATGCCTTTTAAGTGTTTGATTGAGTGCTCTTTTCAAAAAAAAAAAAAAAAAAAAAAAAAAAAAAAAAAAAAAAAAAAAAAAGTGTTTGATTGAGTGCATTATCAATACATCTATTAAACAAAAAATTTAAATTTTATGAATGTATTAAAAGAACTTTTGAAATATCGACACTAAATGTAAACTTCAAGAATAAATATATTATTGTAATAAAAGATGAATATATTAAATTAATTTAATGCACATAGAAATAATAATAACCGTAGATGTAACTGGTAAGCAAATTTAGAATAAACATCTAGACTTTTTTTTTTCTTTTCTTAAATCTAATTTAAGAAAAAAGGGTATAGGAGCCCCACACAAATATAACTTGGAAAATTAGGGAATAAATATTTAAACTAATTTAATGCATATAATAACAATAGACGTAGACGTACATAACTTAGAATAAACATCTAACCTATCATAATAATTGTATAGATTCGTTGACTATTTTAAAATATACATATTTTAAAGTACTAACTAAATATGGAGGACTGTTTACCAAACATCCATAAATGTAATTACATGTTAATATTTTGATTTGTGATGTATATGTGCATGTTTATAACGTTGTGAATTACTGTTATCAATAGAAACTCGACTTTTTTTTATAATGATTTTGTTTGTTAAATTTTGAAAATATTATCATACCCTCTTTACTAAAATTTATAAATACAATATTTTAATCTTTTTCTCAATAGTTTTTTTTTCCCACATAATATCAACATTACTATTTTCAAGCTCAATAAAGAAGTGGCAGCTAGTGATTTAAATTCCAATATTTAGAATCACATAATCTCTTCTTTTTCTCTTTCTCAAAGTTATTTAATAATACACCTACACAACAAAGATTCAACAAATAGCACCACATGATACAATATTTCTTTATGTATTAATTTAATAATGGGTGGATGGTAGAAATAATTTACTTTTAATTAAATGAAGCATTAAGTAGAAGAATCAATTAACTATAGATAATAATAACAAAAATGTAGAAGAATGGGTTTTTTTTTTTTTTTTTAATTACAAATTAAACCATTCTCAAGTATGGTATGGATTGAACCAACAACTTTTGTGACGGTAATAGGTGTTTTGTCTATTGAACTATATCTGCATTGGTCACGTTAATTTGATCATAGTCAAACAGTGAGGAATCAAGATTAATTTTTCTTTTTTTTAGAGACATAGAAGCGTGAAAGAATTCGAATCTCTAATCTCTTAGTCTCGATCGGACAAAATAAATGATAAGTTTGAATTATTCATTCACTTTTTATAATAAAGATTAGATATGGATATGGGAAATATGTGGGTGGGCAATGGATTTGTCAAAATTGGTGGATATAAATATTGACTTTATCTTCATTTAATAAGTAATGAGTGAGTCCACTCAGCCACTTAATTAATTAAAAGGTAGCTGGTGGCAACCCATGCTGATAATTAATGCCTCACCTAGGCTTAACCCCCAAAAGTTAGTTAATTTTTAAGTTTATGTTTAAAAAGATTTTTAATTTTAGAAATTATTTAATAGGCTTTTAGTTTTAAATTCGGTGCCTAATAGATCACTTACATGTTTTAAATTTTTAAAAGATTAAATTAAACGATCTATTGGATATGAAATTGTACTTTATGTCTATATGACTCTAAACTTTCAATTTTGTATCTAGTAAGATTCGTAAATTTTAAAAAATGACACGATAGACAAAAATTTAAAAGTTTAAGGACAAAATAGATACAATAGACTCTAAACTTTAGAGACAAAATAGACACAAACTTAAAATTTCAAGGACTAAACTTGTCATGTAACACTACAAATATTATGACGTGGGGGTGAAAAAATTTTATAGAGAGGAAAAAAATTGTGAAGGAAAGTGAAGTCGAAAGAGAGAAAAGCACATGCGAGAGAAAGAAAAATGTGGAGACATATAAGTTAGAGAGGACAAAAAATTGAACTTATTCCGATAATTAAAGAAACCAAATCCAAACCAACCTCATAAAAAAAAAATTTCAAATTTCAAATTTATGGACAAAAATAAAATCTAATCCAAACATCAGGAATCAAAAGTGTGATTTTTTTTCCTTTTTTTTAATTATATATATTTTTTAAATTTAAGTTCTAAAGTGAGTTGTATAGAAAAAAAACTTAAAGAGAACTAAATATATGTTTATTATCGTTCATCATGTTGGCTGATTTTAAAGTTTTCTAATAATATAAAGTAATATATATATCATATACTATCTCCATCTCCTTCAATTATTCTGGATTTCCTTGCTGCTCTTATATTTTTTTTCTTAAATTTGTCAATATTAAATTAAAGCGACGACTTTTTTTTTTTTTTTAAGCAACGAATTTAGTACTATGAATAAATGTAGAATAATTTTAAAACCATTAAAAATTTAATATCCGTGCAGATTGGAAAAACTAAAAAGGATATGGTAGAATTATTTAGAGTTAGAACTAGACAAACAACACAGAAGAAAATTTTAAAATTTTGATGATTCATTTGTCAAGAAACACAAAATTTTCCAATGGTATATATCCACAATTACTTTTCTTCATCACATCAACGTTATTAACATTATTTGAAAGTGATGCGATATTTATTAATATTAAAAATTAAATTTACGAAAGCTTATATCTTTGTTTGAAAAGAATCCAACATTAAAAATAGGAGATAAAAAGGCAATACTTTTTTTTTTAACCCAATAAAAGGTAATACTTGACTTTCATTGTCAAAACGAGCATAGCTCAGCAGTAATTGACGGTTCGAGTTCCCCTACCCCAAATGTTGATGTACTTGAATCCTATGTCTACCCAACGTGGAGGTATGAGAGGGATAAATGGTTAGTTAGAGAATCTACCGGATCTCAACAACATAAAGGGTATGGGGGTATTTTTATAAAAGCTAAATCGATAAGTTACTATAATTAGGTTTACCAAACACTAAAAACGGTAATCACTTTGATTTCAAATTTAGTGTTATTTTTATTATTGTCAATCCGAACTTGTTAAATTATCAATCAACTCAAAAGCTCAAGCTTATAGATTACAATAAATTTAATTATATCAACACTTCAATACAACTTAGCTCAACAATTAAAATATTTTACTCTTGTATTTAATGTCTAACCTTCACACCTCCAGCATTTTTTTTATACTAAAAAGGAAAAATAAATATTTGTATTATTTGCCAGAATATATAATAAAAATTGTATACTGAAATACTAATATAGAATAACAGCAAGAAAAGTTTAAGATGATGAAGTATAAGCCACGATGCCTTAGGCAGGTAATGACTTTTCTTATATAATTATATTATATTATGGAAAAGAAAAGGGCTTATCTACTATTAATTTTCTTTCTTTCTATATTTTATAAATGTAAAATTGATATCAACGTGAACACAAGACAATATTCTTCTAAAAAAAAATAAATAAATAAAACGTATTCGTTTGGTAACGTTCTCGTTTCTTGTTTCTTGTTTCCAATTTTATTAAGAAATCTAAGCATTTAATAACTATGTATGTTTCTTGTTTTTCATTTTTTAGAAACACTCACAAAATTTGTATAGAACTTTGGGAACAACTAAAACTAGTTTCTCCTTTTTTGTTCTTGTTTCCAATTTTTTCCAAACATAAATAAGAATATAGGTTTATTATTATTGAATGTATTGGTGTTAATGTCATGAAATTCTATTTTTCTTTATTAAAAATGAAGAAACAGAAACAAGAAACGGTAACGTTACCAAACGGACCCTTAATGTTTTGATCTTCATTTCGTATTTGTTCAACAAAAAAATATAAAATTGAAAATCAATCAAATTTGAAAAATATCAAATTAATCATTAAAAATATATATATAAATGAAGAAAGCCTTTAAAAAGATATATATACATAAAATTGTAACAAAACATTGGTAAAACTTTTTAACCGAAATATAGTTCAATATTAAAGACCAATAAAACTTTTTAACCGAAAACAAACATAATTTTCAAAAACCAAAAACAAAAAATGAAATGATTATCAAACAGGACCTGTAATATTTGGTCCTCATTTTTGTTTCATTAATCTTTTTTGTTTTTTCAATCTAACACACCTTTGTAAATCGAAAAAGACATGTATTTGATAATGATGTGTCCGGAGATATTAGCACACCGATATTGTCCTGTTGGAAAAATATCTCGACACATTAGATATGTATAAGTATAACTAATGTCATTTAAATGAACAAAACTTTCCAGCATACCCGTAGGTAGGGATCTCCATTAAAATCTTGACAACTAAGAAAGAGGAAGGGAGAAAATGAGAATTTTTTTTTTATCTCTTCTAATTGTCAACATTTTAATGGTGGTATGCAGGGAGATCCCTACATACCGATATGCTGGGAAGTTTTTTTCCATTTAAATTAGATGGTGGAAGGATTGGTAAATAGTCCAAGGCGTCTGTTTTGAATTTGATTTTTTTTTTTTTTTTTTAATACAGAATTTGAATTTTGTTGAGAATGATGCGTGTCAGATCCAAACTCAATTTTAGACTTTTAAAAATAAAAAAAAAATAAAAAATAAAAAATTTGTCAAAAAAGGAAAGAAAAAGAAAAAAAAGGAACCCCAAGTTTCTTTCTTTCTCTTATTTAATTATATTTCCAAAGCTCCCTTAAAAAGAAAACAACAAATTTCGTTTTTCTCTCATTCTTTCTCTGCTTTTTTTTTTTTTTTTTTTTTTTGATGTTATTTATATGTCAAATATATTTTTCATGCGCCATTTTGAGTAAAATTGTCTATTATTAACGAGAATTGTTAGGAATATTGCTTCAAAAATACAAATTTGGCCTGCCAATTCCCGTGGAACTACCCAACGTAACATGAAAATATTTGGTGCCAAAGTAATCTCCTGCAGTTACATATAAATGAATAGTGAAAACCGCCTCATACTTAATTAGAGATGCAAAAAAATCAATCTTGTTTAGTTGGATATTGATTTAAAGATTGGACTGTGAGCAAAACATCATATCGCCACAAGTACACCCATCTTGCACATGTCGTGACACCCAACACCAATGACACATGAAAGTAAATGTATAATGTTTGTATTGTTGTGCTTTTTTTTAAAAAAAAAAAAACTAAACAGTACAAAAGAATGATGCCCACAAAATAAAAGATTCTTAGCACAAATAATGTAGATTCATAACACGAGGACACCCACTTTGCATGTGTCATGACACCCACCACCCATGAAGCATGAAAGTAGATGTGTAATGCTTGTATTGTTGTGAATTTGTTTTTGGGAACTAAGAAACACAAAAGAAGGATGCCCACGTGATTTCAGAATTTTTCTTCCACTCTTAGCTAATTTTTTTTTTAATTTTTAATTTTTTAATATTAAAAAATTAATTAAAAATAATTTGTTGGTCCAGAATTTATGAAACTTGTTTTCTAGACTAATTTCAATGTTCCAAACATGAATCAATCAAAATCATGTCCTAAAATAATCTCGAACTTGAAATATTTGAGTATGCATGTGTGAATACTACTTTATTGATTTGTTCTGGACATGAGGAAAGAAATGTTTGCCATTTTTTCTTCTCTAAAACTCATCAAATTTTTAACAATAGTGAAAGTGAACCTTTTGAATTCATAACATATTTTAAAAGAAAATGTTCAATAATTGCTGATTTTCTATTCATCCCTTTTTTTCCTTTTACTATACTTCTTTTTACCAGAAAACCGTATTGTTTGAAAATAAAAAGTCATCATTAAAATATGAAGTTTTTTTTTTTTCCTTTTCTAAATGCTCTCTCATTATTATAATCTCAAGTCAAAGGTTCAATACTTAAAAAAAAAAAAAAAAAAAGAAGAAAGACAAAGGTTCATATCCCACTCCAAGTGATATTGTATTCTTAAAAAAAAAATAAAAATAAATAAAAATAAAAATAAATATTCCTTTAAATAGGGTATATACAATGATTCTTAACACTAGACCAAAAAAAAAAAAAAAGTACTTTTAACTATATTTTAAAAACAGTCCTGGAAAGTTTTTTTTTTTTTTTTTTTTTCTTATTTAATGAATACATGGAAACACTTTGATAAATTATGATTAAAAATCATCATGCTCACAAATTCAAGTGACTCTTTCGTTTTCCTTTTAATATATTGTAAGGTATTGAACAAAATAAAATGGGCCTTCGAGCTTATGGGCCACTCTCATGAGCGTCTACAGTTGCACAGATTAATGGACTGGCCACGAAAACAGAAGAGTTGGGCCTAGTCCGGATCCAAACAAAACTTATTATTATTATTATTTATTCTTATAGAACAATTTTTTTTTTTTAAAAAAAAAAACATGTGAAGTGGGAAATTCGAATCATAAACCTTTAGGTCATTAGTACAAGTTTTATGTCTATCGAATTATGCTCATGTTAATTTTGATTTTTTTTTTTTAATATAGTACACCTAAACTTTAGAGCTGTATCAAGTAAAAAACTGCATACTAATGATTGTATCAATTCAAACCATATCTTTTCATAAGTGAATAAGTTTAGACTATTTGATTGTCATTTTCACTTGATTCCATTTAAAGCCAGTTCAAAATCACCTAAATAAAATTATTCTTCTTCAAAAGTTCTATCAAGATATATTCAAAATAACGATAATGACTAATCTTAAGATATATTCAAAGTACAATAACACTTTAACCTTTGAAAGTATAAGAACTAAAATTAAACAAGTCCCAAAGTATAGGGACCAAAATGATATTTTAACCAAAAAATTATTATGTAATTATCTCTAAATAAGTAGAGAAAAATAGAGGAATACGAGATGATGAAAAATCAATACTATTTTTTTTTTCTTTTAGAAAAAGCAAATTAAATCGTTGCATCTACCTGGTTGTTTCTAGAACTACTTCCATAATGGTCATTATTTCACCTGCAACCTCGTTGTATTTAATAATTAATTAATTTTTCCATGTACGGTGATAGTCATAACTCATACATTTGATTCTTCCATTTCCACCTGTGATAAATAAATAAATAAAAATACATTTTTGATCTTTGAGGTTTGGATAGGTTTCGTTTTGGTCCCTAAGTTTTCAAACTCGACAACTTAGGGCCCGAGGGCCTGTTTGGTAACGTTCTCGATTCTTGTTGCTTGTTTCCAATTTTATTAAGAAATCTAAGCATTTAATAACTATGTATGTTTCTTGTTTCTCATTTTTTAGAAACACTCCCAAAATTTGTATAGAACTTTTGGGAACAACTAAAACTAGTTTCTCCTTTTTTGTTCTTGTTTCCAATTTTTTCCAAACATAAATAAGAATATAGGTTTATTATTATTGAATGTATAGGTGTTAGGGTCATGAAATTCTATTTTTCTTTATTAAAAATGAATGAAACGGAAACAAGAAACGAGAACGTTACCAAACGGGCCCTTAGATCCTGAGATTTGGATTTCGCTTCATTTTGGTCCCTCCATCAATTTTTTCGTTAATAATTAATGGATTATTGACGTGACACCTATTTTGTATTTTAAAATAAAAATAATATTAAATTAATAAAAAAAAAATTCATATTCTTTATTCCTCTCTCTTCTTCTTCTTCCACTTCCGGTCGCCGGCGACAAACTTTTTTTCTTCTTCTTCTCCTTCTTTTTCCCTCTTCCTCCCTTCCTTTTCTTCCTTTACTTTTCTTTTTAAAAAAAAAGACACCCCTTGGAATCCGACTAGAACAAAGGGGAAACCCCTTCGTTCTAGCTCGAATCGAAGAACTTGAAGGTTGAGGGCGAGAGCATCAATGGGTTTTGCTCCAGTCCAGATGGACTGTATACTCACATGAGTTTGTTTGCAAAGGTTGAAGAAGGAGTTGCGTGGGTTTCGAAGTGGGTTTGATTGGAACCTAGATCTGTCGGTCGGAGCCCAGGTTGAAGAGGGACTCGCATGGGTTTCGAAGTGGGTTTAAGGATTTGGAGGAAGAATGGAGGAGGTTCGAAAGAAGGGAGAAAGAGGAGGAGAGAGTGTGGGGAAGATGCCAGAGAGAGAAAAAGAAAAAAAGAAAAAGAGAGAGAGAGAACGGTGACGACATCGGCGGCGACCAATGGCGGCACCAGTGGCATAAGCAAAAAGAAGAAGAATAAGAAGATAAATAGAATTAAAAAAAATAATTTTTTTACTAATTTAATATTATTTTTATTTTAAAAATTAAAATTTTATTTTTTAAATAAAAGTCACGTACGGAATCCGTTAGTTATTAATAGAAAAATTGATGAACGAACTAAAATGAAACAAAATCCCAAATCTCAAGGGCTAAATTGTCGAGGTTGAAAACTCATTTACAAAAATGAAATCTAACTCAAACCTAAGGACCAAAAAGTGTATTTTTTTTTTTCAAAATAATAATAATAATAATAATAATAATAATAAGGTTTAAATATCATTTCAGTCCCTAAACTTTTAAGTTTGTTCAATTTGAGTCCTTCAACTTTCAAAACGTCCGTTATGGTCCTTAAACTTTCAATTTTGTTCTATTCTAGTCCCTAACCTTTCAAAATGTCTATTTTAGTCCCTAAACTTTTAAAAAATAATTATTTTGGTCCTTGTTATGTTACTTTTATACTTCAAATCCGCTTTGCCTAATGTTCATCCCTAACTTATTTGATTTGAAATCATGTTCATATTAACAATCTAATACACATACTTAAAGTTATGTCATTAATTTGTTAAAATTTAAATAAAAGTAAGGATCAAAATAGTTATTTTTTTTAAAGTTCAGGGACTAAAATAGACATTTTAAAAATTCAGGGACTAAAATGGAACAAGTTTGAAAGTTTAGGGACTAAAATGAGCACTTTGAAAGTTTAAGGACCAAAATAGAATAATTCTAAAAGTTTAGGGACCAAAATAGGATTTAAACCTAATAATAAACTTATAAATTCAAGTCATACACAATTAGTGATTAAAGGGTCGGTTTGACGTTGATTTTGGAGGCGGTTGAAGTGATTCAAAAATAATCTTAACCATCCAATCTGTAACTAACTATTTATTTTTCTCTACCTTTTTTTAGACTTGATTCATGTGAATATATATTTTTTTTAATTTAACATATTTTTATTTTATTATTTTATACTCATTTGAAATTATTTGTTTTTATTTTTATTTAAATTGAAATAATATTTTTTCCCATACAAATAGCAAATTATATTTCTGAGCAAAATATAAAAACATCCTAGGTTAAACATAAGATTATATTTTTAATCAGAAATTTAAAACAATTATCTTATATGTTTCAAAAAAAATAATTGTCTTAAAATAATTTTGAAATTATCTTTTAAAATTTTGAAATTAAATATCAATATTAAATTTATTTATTGAAAAAATATAGGTAAGCTGCAATAATTTAGAATATTAATTTACCAAACATCTCAACTTGTTTTTTCGTCTATAAAGCTAAAATTTACCAAACACTAATTTACTTTGTAATACACAATTATTTTAGAAGCTACAGTAACCCCCAACTAAGCCTAAATCTACTATTATTTTTCAAAAAAAAAAAAAATAATAATAAATCTACTATTATCAAATTCAAAAAAAAAAAAACAACATTTATCGATATATAATATCTTATTACTTAAAGAAAAAGTACTAGTATTTGTATCAGACTATTTTGTTTGCAACTCAATGATTAAAACATAGGGTTAACTACACAAATGGCTAAATTAAAATAGTGTTTTTGTTAAATAGCTAAACTTATCAAAGATTTCAAATATGGCTATAACTTAATTATTAAAGTTTATAAATTATTCGATTGGACTAATATACCCTTAAAACAGTCTTTCTCTCTCTTGGAAGTAAATTTTGGAAGCTAGAGGAACTTATGGCTAGAAAATAGGAAACAACAAACTATAAAATAACATTTATAAACTTTATCCATAAGATTAATTGATTGTAAATAAAATTGAAAATTGGTAAATGTTAATATATTAGTAACAAATTTTTGTACATTTTCTAAAAAAAAATGTACATTATTTGAAAATATAAGTAAATTTGATCAAAATATAAGTAAATTTGTGTTTAAAATTTTGAGAAACATGAATCTTAAGATATTCATATAAAATCTTAAAGATAAAGTACATATTTCCATTTAAAAACTATTCATATAAAATCTTAAGATATTCATATAAAATCTTAAAGATAAAGATAAAGTAAAATATTTACCCTAAGATACTCATATAAACGAGGGTTTCCATTTAAAATATTTGTAAAATATTTACTCTAAGATATTCATACCTCAATTGTGCAGTGGCTGGGTTTCCGTTTGAATTGCAGCAGCTGGAAAAATCTCAAATCACAGCGGTGGAAAAATTTAGAATTTGAAATCACAGCAATGACGAAAATTTGAAATCTCAAATCACAGCAATGACGACAAGCCCGCACTCGTGATCGCTCGTTTGAAGGATTTAGTGTTGAAGCCCGCACTCAAATCACCGCAAAATTCAGTGTTGAAGGAGAAATCGCCGATAAAACCCCCTATCAAATGGAAATCGCAAAATTCAGTGTTGAAGCTCGACGTCAATAATGAATACTGGGTGATAGTCAAACGGCAACTGGGTGATAGTCGATTCTGCGGTGGGTATCCTCCAACACGTCGATTCTACGGTGGGTATCCCCCAGTGGTGAGATATTGAAAATCTGATGAGATATTACAAGAATTAATCCCCTATTTATAAACCAAATTTGTTATTATCTTTTATATCATTTAGAATTTTGAGATATTACAAGAATTAATCCCCTATTTAGATTTTTGTTTAAAGGAATTAAAGCATTTAGTTTTTTTTTTTTTTAAATTAAAGCATTGAATGGAGTAATTGTGTTTTTTTTTTCTTTTTAATTGTGTTTGGTATAATTTAGTATTTTTTTTTTAAAAAAAATAAAGCATTGAATGGAGTAATTGTGTTTGGTATAATTTAGTATAATTTCATGTTATATTTTTATCGAATGGAGTAATTGTGATAATTGTTTGTTATATTTATATAGTTTCTTATATGGCAAAAACTAAAGATACTTTGAAGAGGAGAGCTAGCGAGAGACTTAGGGCTGCAAGAGTAATACCTAAAGGTAGATCGAACAGAGAAACATCACCTATTTCTCTTGACAACGACCATGAGGTACACCATGCTATTTACTTTGTTAGTCATTATTTACATATAAATGTCGTTATTTACCATTGAACAAAAAACGTTTACACTTGATATTTACCTCTCATACTTTTTGTTTACTACAGTCTGAGGAAACCATGAATCAAACATCTAAGCGACGACATCCGATGGATAAAAGGAGGCAACGAGAAAAGATAGAAACAAATCCCTTTTTAAAAAAGGAAAAACATAAAAAAAATGCTGAGAATGTTGAAAATGAAGTTGAAAGAAAGGTTAGTAACAATTTCAATCAATTATCTACCATCCAATAAAATGTTGGATAACATTAGTTTTGGTGTTTGATGTAGCCAAAAAGTTTGGGAAGAGCAAATTATATGAATGGATCCTGAAATTTGGATAAAATTAATGGTTGAATTATGAAAAATGTGACATTTTGAAAATAAATTATAAAAATATTGCTAGTGTTTAAATTTAGAAAGTAACAATAGATTTGAAATTAGTTTAAAAGGGTTGATGGAGAATTTGAAAGATTTGAATATTTGAGGAAAAAAAAAAGATTTGGGTTAGATTCTGTTAACCTAATAACACGTAAAACAAGTGTTGAATTTGATGGAAGGGCAATAAAGGAAAACAAAAAAAATGGGAATTCATCCAAAAATACAAATTAGCCATTTTTAAAAATCTTGTATAGTTTAGCCAAATTTCAAAACCCTTATTTTAGCTATACATCGGATTAAGATGTTAGATGTTCGAATCTCTTTGATCCAGCATTATATGTTTTTTTTTTCTTTTTTTTTTGAAACTACCTTATGTTTTCTAACTAAACAAAAAGTAGTTAGAAAATTTGACCATACAATCTTGAAAAGATAATGTGTTTTATCCGCAAATAACTTTTGTTGAGAGAAAACAAAACAAAAATATAATTGGGTTTGTCAAATGTACAATTTGAAAATATTTTTTTTCTCCGTTTTTAAGAACATTTTTTTCAGGACTATCCACTAACGTTGGTGTAAGCAAGGCTACCAAAAAATAAAAAAGAAACCCTTAAATTTATTTTATTAAAAAAAAAAAAAAAAACTCAGGATGCTATTTGAAAATGACATAAAAATGCACAAAATCAGGTTTTGTCTCAGCCCTTCTTAAAATAGATTTGTGATTTGGAAATAAAATTAAGTACCTTTTAGATTAAAAAAGGTTTTTAATTCCTAAAATTTCATGAAAGTAAAATTTTTTTAAATTTAGTTTGTAATGATTTAGTCCCTGATATTTCTATTTAAACTTAGTTTGTGATGATTTAGTCCTTGATCTTTCTATTTTGTAATGTAATAATTTAGTTATGTAACAAATTGGTTCTCCTCCTTTGTAACAATTTGGTTCTTAGCTCAGCGGTAATTGACATGTACTCTCAACCATGAGGTCAGAGTTTCGAATCCCTCACCCCAAATGTTGATGTGCTCAAAAAAAAAAAAATCACAAGGAAAAATAAAACAAGGGAAAAATACGAAACTTTAGTTTATAACAATTCTGTTGTAAAGTTTAATAATTAATTCCTTAGTCCCCCTTCTTGTCAAAAGTTATTAGAATAATGTGGTTGCCTTTAATAATTATGGAATGTAATTTACTTTTAATAATCCATAGAATAATGTGGTTTTTTTTTTTTTTTTTTTTTTTTTTTTTTTTTTTTTTTTTTTTTTTTTTTAACAATATGTGTGGGGAAGAGTGATTCGAACTAAGGATGAAAAAATCGCGATATTTCGGCGATATATCGTCGATATATCCAATTTCTCGAGGGTGCGATATGGATATGGGGGGTAAGATCGTTTTTACCAAAATATCGTGGATATATCGAATGGAACCAATGAAAAACGCGGAGATTGGAAGATATATCGCGGATATATCGTGGATATATCACGGAAAAATCGCGGATATATCGGTATAAAATCGCAGAAATTTCGGCCAAATATCGAAGATAACCATTTAATAAGATTTTTTATATAACATGTGAAGTTTTGCTCCATTGGTTGGCTAACACATCTATGATCCTTCAATTCATGAATTCAAAATTGATATTGTTCAATTTTCTTGTTTTTTTTTTCTTTCCATCTTCTCTCTTTCATCATTCCACTACAACCACATTGTACTTTATATTATACTTTTTTAATACTATAATATATTTTTATATTTAATTTATATTTAATACTTATTATTTTTATTTTTTAATAAATAAATAGCATATTTGTAATAATTTTGTATAACTTTGATAATTTTAAATATACTTATCTTTATTGTTATAATTTTTACATTTAATTTCCTTTATTGTTACAAGTTTCATATTTACTCATCTTTATTGTTATAATTTTCACATATATTTATCTTTATTGTTATAATTTTCACATTTATTTATGTTTATTGTTATGATTTTCACATTTACTTATGTTTATTGTTATAATTTTCACACATACTTATGTTTATTGTTATAATTTTCACATATACTTATCTTTATTGTTATAATTATTGATATATATGCTTAAACTAATAGTTTATTACTTAAATAAGCTTAGTTCAAAGTTTCATAAAAAAATTCAGAATATTTTTATGAGTTTCCGTGATATCCGTCATTTTTACCGGAATATCCGTCGATATATCTGTAAATTTGAGTTACCGATATTAGTACCGATATCGATATTTTCATCCTTGATTCGAACCACATACATTTTGGTTATTAATACAACTTTATGCCAGTTGAGCTAAACTCTTGTTGGCATAATGCGGTTCCTTTGTTTACTGTAAATACAGTATCTGTATTAGTCAAATATACCAAAAAAGAACTGTGAATACAATTGTTTCAAAAGAAAAAAAAAAAAAAAAAAAATCTGTGAATACAAGAAATCCATAGAATGAAAATGAATAAACGAATGAATCTAATAAATCTTCTATACGCCGTCGTTTAGGTGTTAAACCAGAGTAGAACAAGCGGAAGTCCTGGGATCAAACAGCGCCGGAAGCAGATACTTCCGGCCATTGGCACCATTCGCATTGTAACTCCCTCCGGTGGCGGCGTCCACGAGAAGCTCGCCGGGAAACCCAGGATAAGAACCCTTGCCGAAGATTCCGGTGCAGGCCGATGCCGCCTCGAGCGGCGCCTCCTTGGGGCCCTGATAGAAGCCATTCCCAAATGGGTTGGTGGCAGTTCCGGCAAGAAGAGCGGCCAGGTTGATGACAACACCGTCCATTCCGACGTCGTTGTTGGGCGCCACCAGCGGCGGAGTCTGGGGACCGTACATCGGCTGGTGGAACGGCCAGGCGCATTGCCCCGGACATTGGGATTCAGAATTACCCACCCAAATGTAAGCGAACTTATAGCTCTTCCCTTGGACCGGAGCTCCGGCGGAAGAACCGTGCGATCCACATTTGTTGAAACAGAATCCGTCGACTGTGACGTCGGAGGCCGTCAGAACCACATTGATGGCATTTCTCTGGCCACCTTTGGAAGCGAGAGCAAGAATGTGGGAATTGGCCAGAGATTTGCCGAGGGAGTAATTGGGGTCGAGAATTTGGTTGCCCAATGAGAGAGAAAGAGGGGAGGTTTTAGGTTTGGTGGTGTAATATTGGTGGATGGTGTTCCACCAAGTGGAAACAGAGGGCTGTGGGGAAATGGGCTTGGAAGAAGAAAGGGAAGCGATGAAATCGAGGACGATGGCTTTTTGGGAAGGCTTGAAATTGCCGTACCAAATGAGATTGATGGTGATGTCGCCGGCGAGAAGAGGGCCGTTGTGGTACTGGAAGAGGAGGGGATTTTGGGTTTTGGGCAGTGACCTGGTGGCTGAGGAGAAATGAAGAAGAGAAAGGAAAGAGAAGAAGAGAGGAAGAGAAATGGAGGAAGCCATTGGAGAGTAATGGAATGGAGGAGATGAGTAATTGAGGTTTGAAGAGAAATGGGAGTGTTTGGGAGAGTATATGTAGGGAGTGGGAAAGAGGATGAAAGAGGGACGAAAATGGATCACGAAGAGAAGAGAAAAGAAGTGCCAGTGGGGAATACGCGTTGGGAATGGGAGATTTGAAATTGGAAACTTAAAAGTCAATCATCCCATAAATTATTATTAGGCGTTCTTGGTTTTACACCAGATGTAACAGAGTACCTCGATTTTGTATTTAATGGTTATTAGAGAACAAACAAATTTGAAGACGGTTTCAAAAAGAAAGTCTCATTGTACTTGAAGCATCTAATAATTTGGATATGAACAAATTATTCTACGAATGTGACTGTTTCTTTAAAATTGTTCATATAGATCTTCAAATTTGTATGTTCTCCAATAATCGTACTTGAGATACATTTATAATTTCTCTTTCAAACATTCAAGGGTAGAAAATTATTAGACTCAGTGTGACGATTTCATTGAATAATTTGTGGGGAATGAAAGGGAGTTGGCTTGAGTTTGAAGTTTAAACAGCTCAGCAGGCGAAAAGAAAAAGAGAAAGGGGGAATGTAACGGCCCAGTTGTGGATTGAGTTGGGAGGAATCTCTGTTGTGTATTACTTTAATTTAAAATTTGATTTATGGAAAGAAAATAAATGAAAGAAAGAGAAAAAAAAACAAAACAAGTGGCGGTTTTTGAAATGAAGTGAGCAAGTGAGTAGGATACAGGCAGCAAATTAAATGAAGGGATGACTAATTCAACAGCTGTAGCCTGTAGTGTGGATGTAATTTTTATTTTCCTTTGTTATTAAGTTTCACAGCTGGAGTGTAAAATGTTGATTTATGTTCATGTCTTGTGTATTATGAAACCAAGGCTTTTTAAGTTTTAGCTTTCACTTTTCATTATTCTGTCTCAAATTTAATGCACTATAGCTGTATTTCTAATAATCAAATTCCAAGTGTCAAATTTTCTTACAACGAGACCAATAGAGATACGTATATATGACCAAAATGTTAGATGTTTGAATTCTCATCCCTACCTCACATGTTGAATCAAAAAGAAATGAAAGATTTCTTGTGTTTTGACATTTTTCAAGAGATAATTGTGTGGATGACCCATTTTGAGAGGTCAAAAATGAAAAATGTCCTACCTTTTCATAATGAGGGTATATGTCATTTTGCTTACGCCATCATCCTTGCAAAATTATCATTTTACTCTCTATATAAAAACGCGCATTTAAGACATTTAAGAGCGAGAGGTTGGAGAGAGAGCGAGATTGGAGATGAAGCAAGAGATTGGAGAGAGAAATTAGAGAGAGAGTAAGAGATTGAAGGGAGAAATTGGAGAGAGAGAGCGAGAGCGAGATTGGAGAGAGGGCAAGAGATTAGAGAGAGAGCGAGAGTGGTGAGAGAGAGAGAGCAATGTTAGAGTAGAGAGTAAAATGGTAATTTTACTAGGTGTTGACGCAAGCAAAAAGACATTATAAAAAAGGTGAGACATTTATCATTTCCCCTTATTTTAGAGGGTCATCCGTACAAAAATCCCATTTTTCAAATATAGGAAAATTTTCTTGAGGTCATCTTAACATAAGATGATTGAGCCACCAAAAAGAAGTTGGTTTTTGTTGGTATAGATAGTAACTATCAATTCTTTTTAACTTTTTCTCAACAATATATTATTTCGGTTCATTCATAAACTCCTATAAATTACACGATTTGATTTTAAAATATTTTAAAATGTATTATTAATTTTCAAATATATAATCATTGATAGTTGATAAATGAAAATAAAAATACTCAAAAAACGAATATAGAAGAACAAAAAATAGAGGGCAGTAGGTAGATTAAAATAAATAAATAAAAGAAAAACAATGAATGAAGCACAACGTATTGAATTAGAAAAGGCAATAATGGAAATGGAATTGATTGAAATTATTGAGTTTGTTTATTCTGTACTCTTCGAGACCTGGCTAAAGCTCCCACCACCACACCAAACAACCAAATCTAAAATGTCCATCATGCGCCGCTCCATTACGCGTTATCCTGCTCTACCTCACACTATAAATACCCTTTTCTTCTTTCTTCTTCTCTTCACTTTTACCTTTCACTTCTCCATTTCCCTCTCACTAATTCACAATGTCCATTTCTCTTCTTCTTCTTCTTCTCTGCTTCTTCTTCCTCTCTTCTTCCTTTCACTTCATCTCCGCCGCTAGAAACCTCCCCTTCACTCAGAACGCCGCCGATTCCCTCCTCTTCCAGTACCACCACGGCCCTCTTCTCGCCGGCGACATCACCATCAATCTCATTTGGTACGGCAATTTCAAGCCTTCCCAGAAAGCCATCGTCCTCGATTTCCTCGCTTCCCTTTCTTCTTCCAAGCCCATTTCCCCACAGCCCTCTGTTTCCACTTGGTGGAACACCATCCACCGATATTACAACACCAAACCTAAAACCTCCCCTCTTTCTCTCTCGCTCGGCTCCCAAATTCTCGACCCCAACTACTCCCTCGGAAAATCTCTCGCCGATTCCCACATTCTTTCTCTCGCTTCCAAAGGCGGCCAGAGAAATGCCATCAATGTGGTTCTGACGGCCGCTGACGTCACAGTCGACGGATTCTGTTTCAACAAATGTGGATCGCACGGTTCTTCCGCCGGAGCTCCGGTCCAAGGGAAGAGGTATAAGTTCGCTTACATTTGGGTGGGTAATTCCGAATCCCAATGTCCGGGGCAATGCGCCTGGCCGTTCCACCAGCCTATGTACGGTCCCCAGACTCCGCCGCTGGTGGCGCCCAACAACGACGTCGGAATGGACGGTGTTGTCATCAACCTGGCCGCTCTTCTTGCCGGAACTGCCACCAATCCATTTGGTAATGGCTTCTATCAGGGCCCCAAGGAGGCGCCGCTTGAGGCGGCGTCGGCCTGCACCGGAATCTTCGGAAAGGGTTCTTATCCTGGGTTTCCCGGCGAGCTACTCGTGGACGCCGCCACCGGAGGGAGTTACAATGCGAATGGTGGGAATGGCCGGAAGTATCTGCTTCCGGCGCTGTTTGATCCCAAGACTTCCGCTTGTTCTACGCTCGTTTAACAGCTAAACGACGGCGTATAGAAGATTTACAGATTCATTCGTTTATTCATTTTCATTCTATGGATTTTTTGTAATCACAGTTGTTTTTTGGTACATTTGATTAATACATATACTTTATTTGATTTGATGAATACAAGTGCTCTGTTTATAAGAAGCAGGGCACAGTAATATTATTAGCATCAAAGGACTCTATGACCCTTTAAAGATTATAAAAGAATATCATTTGACTAAATTCAATTAGTGAGATTAAAAAATACAATCAAACAAGCTCCAAAAAGTATATGTCAATGGTTTCAAAAAAAAAAATGCCAATTTACACTAACTATATATATATATATATATATTATACACGCACACACACATACACACCTTAGAACTTTTTAGTTGGGATTACATATCAATTATTGTTGAATTATGTTCACTTCAAAAATTTATTCATTATACATAATCGTAATTTTTTGCACTTTCAGTTCAATAAAATTACTAAGATCTAAAAAATATATTAAAAAATTTGTCTAAAGATAAAATGTTTCAAAAAGGGGATTCCCACATTATATTTGACTAAATGGTCAAAGTAAGCATAGTTTAGTGATAATCGACATGTACCATCGATCAAAAGGTTAAAGATTCTCACACCTCAAATATTGTTGAACTAAAAAAAGACTACTAAAAATGAGATAAACAAGTTTGTCATAATGATAAAGCTAATTCCTTCCATTTAAGTGTTTGAACCGTAATCAAGATTCAAGAATGTTGTATCGTCAACATACGATTATTATTGTTAACAACATGCTTGACTAAGACGACAAATTGGTTGGAAAGAAATGAGTTATATATGTTAATATTTGCTCGAAGAGTCAATTCCATTTGATTCTTCAACTTTTCCAAGGGTCGAATGAAAACCAAATCTATGATATTCATGGTAGATAATGTATTAAACCATGAAAACCACAAATTCATTCAAGAAAACTTGAGGTTACAAAGATGAAAGATCACAAAGATATGTCAAATTCCTGTAGTGATACTTATTAAAATCTTTCCATTATAAGTTAAGCAAGATAAGTTAATAAACACAGCAACAAATAATTATAAAGATATAGTGTAAAAGAAACAATAGTGGAAAATATACAGTTCGCCCTAAACTCGGAACTTCGTCCAGTCTTTTGCAACGGTAGGTTTTACTATAATGGAGAACCAAATAGTTTAGGATAAACAAATGAATAAACCCCCAATCAGATGAGAAAAAACGTACACACAAAGTATTCTCTTTTTCTCACAAAATTGTTATTGTCGCACAACATAAAACTCACACAAAAAGTGCTCTAGCTGCAGGGCCATCAAACACGTTTTAAAACTCAAGTCACACAAACATATATGACAAAACCTAATCAGCCTTAAAAGAAAGAAGCAAATGGGTCGAATACAAAAGGAGAATTTCCGTCAATTTTAGTGTGCACTTTGAAGAAGGCTTAACGCCATGGTATTGAGATGCTCTTAAAAAGAATAGTGTGAGATTTCTTCCACTTTGCTACAGTGTCATCAGAAGTCAATATAAACTTTATGCCAGTTGAGATAGACTCATGTTGGCTTTAACAAGTTTAGTTACCCTAAAAAAAACAAATTGTTATTTACTAATTTTATTAGTTACAATATTTATTTCAACCGTATGCAATCATTACAAAATGAATAAAAATTTATCGCATTAAATAAAACCAACTAGATAAGGAAGTTGAGTGATTAAGAATAAATACAAAAATCATAATGCAGATTTCATCGTTTCATAAGATTTAAAAAAAAAATTAATATTTGTAATCTAACAAAACTTGTATACAAGTTAGGGTTATTGTTTTTATATTTATGACACGGTTTAACTTTAGCAACTAAGGATGTGTTTGGTTTAACTTTTCAAATGTTTAATTTTGAAAATAAATCATTTTGAAAAAATTTCTAGTGTTTGGCAACCACTAAAAATGACTTATTAGAAAATGAGATTGATAAATAAACCATTTTGAGAGAAACACTTGAAACCAACTTTTTAAAAAATACTTGTTAAGCAAACAATAACTTGTGTATAAAAACATTTGTGAGGAAATGCAACCAAACACATGAGTGTTTAAATTATAAACAATTTTTATACAAAATGTTTTTTAAAAAATGCATTCTTGAAAAACATTTAAATTAAAATGTATTCCAAACGGATCCTAAAAGATGTTAGTGGGATGCACTTTTTTATTATTGGAATTTGTAATTGTGGTTTAGAATGGTTGTTTGTTAGTTTAGTTGGTTAGTTACGTTAATTACAGTTAGTAAGAGACAATATAAATACTTTTTTTTTTTTTTTTCTGTTTTTTAGTTCATTTTGTATTTGTACTTGAGAATTGAGATGTAAAAGAATCCATTCTTTTCCTTCAAATATTCTTATTAATTATTAAATTCGTTACTTAAAAAAGTGGTTTTTTTTTTTTTTTTTTTTTTTCTTCTGAAGTACTTCCAGAAAAGGCGGGTAGAAGTTCATATTCATGGTTAAACTATATGCAAGTCACTATTTTCGTTCTGTATTGTTTTTTTTTTTATTGTAATTTGAAGTACTTTTTACTACAACTCTAGTCTTTTGAAAATTAACTTTTTTAGATCAATAAGGCTCCGTTTGATAATCATTTGGTTTTTTGTTTTTGGTTTTTGGTTTTTAAGCTTATAAACATCACTTCCAACTCTAAGTTTCTTTGGCTTTTCACCTACATTCTTCCCATGTTTTCAAAAATCAAGCCAATTTTTGAAAACTAAAAAAAACAATTTTCAAAAACTTGTTTTTGTTTTTAGAATTTGGTTAGGAATTCAAGTGTATCTTTAACAAAAAATGAAAACCATAGTGAGAAAATTTAAAGAAAACAAGCCTAATTTTCAAAAACAAAAAATCAAATGGTTATTAAACGGGGTCTAAATGTGGGATATAAAGATTTGAACTTCCACCTCCAAGGAAATGAATACATATCAATTACTACTAAACTACTTTGGCTTGAAATTTTAAATTTTAATTCTCAAAACTTTCGTTACATTTTTTTTTTTTTTTTGAGTTCAACAACATTGGAGGTGGGGGATTTGAACCTCTTACCTTTTGGTCGAGGGTACATGCCAATTACCACTGAGCTATACTCACTTTGGTAACTTTCATTACAAATTTGCTTTCATAAAAAAGTTACAATCAAAGTATGACATATAAATATATAATCTGTTAAATAACAAGTTCATTCCAAAACTTGCAAATTTATATCAAATATTGAATGTGTTATAAATTTATGAGATACAAAATTCAAAGTTCATATACCTATTTGATAATTGAAAAGTTCAAAGACTTATTAAATACAATAACGAAACTTTAGAAATATATTAAAGTTTGAAATTTAAGAAATTAAACATGTAATTTAATCTAAATAATTTTATATCATATAACAACGACTTAGAATAAGTTTTTCCTCAATTGAAACCAAATGCAAAATTTAATTAAAAAAATGGAAGACCACAATGGAAAATATCACAAATGAATTTAAAAAATAATGGAGGACAACCTACATAGAAATAGAAAAACCAAAAACCATGACTGTAGCACAAAGTTTTGAAACAAAAGCAACAAACAAACAATGCAAATCCAATTCATTTGGATTATTGACTTTCTCTATAATTTTTGTTCTAGAAAAAACCAAATCCATCATTTTATTAAAAATATAAAAATAAAATAAAATAAAATAAATCCATCATGCGCCGCACTATTACGCGCTATCCTCCTCTCCCTCACGCAATAAAAACCCTTTTCTCCATTTTCTCTTCACTTCGCACCATTTTTTCACAATGTCTTCCATTTCTACCCTCGTCGTCTTCTTCTTCTTCTTCCTCTGTTCTTCAATTCCCTCCATCTCCGCCGCCAGAAACCTCGCCTTCCTAGACCACGCCGTCGATCCCGGCTCCTTCCCATTCGAATACCACGGCGGCCCTCTTCTCTCCGGCAACATCACCGTCAATCTCATCTGGTACGGCAATTTCAAGCCCTCCCAAAAATCCATCGTCCTCGATTTCATCGCTTCCCTTTCTTCTTCCAAACCAAACATTTCCCCTCGCCCCTCTGTTTCCACTTGGTGGAACGCCATTAACAAATACTACAATCTCTCCGGCCGTTCTAAATCCTCCCGTCCTTCGCTATCGCTAGGCTCGCAGATTCTCGACCGGAAATGCTCCCTTGGGAAATCTCTGACGAACCGTCACATTCTTTCTCTGGCCTCCAGAGGCGGGCAGAGATTCGCGATCAATGTGGTTCTTACGGCCGCCGATGTCGCCGTCGACGGATTCTGTTTCAATAAATGTGGGTCTCATGGGTTTTCCGCCGGAGCTCCGATCTGGGGCAAGAGGTTTAAGTTTGGGTATATTTGGGTGGGTAACTCGGCGACTCAATGTCCGGGGCAGTGTGCGTGGCCGTTTCACCGGCCGGTGTACGGTCCTCAGAATCCGCCGTTGGTGGCGCCGAATAAGGACGTGGGAATGGACGGCGTTGTGATCAACTTGGCGGGTCTCCTCGCCGGAACTGCGACGAATCCGTTTGGGAATGGGTTCTATCAGGGGCCGAAGGAAGCTCCGCTGGAGGCGGCGTCGGCCTGCACCGGAATATTTGGGAAAGGTGCTTTTCCTGGGTATCCCGGGAAGCTTCTGGTGGACGCCGGCACCGGAGCGAGTTATAATGCGAACGGTGGTAATGGCCGGAAATTTCTGCTTCCGGCACTGTTTGATCCGATCAATTCCACTTGTTCTACTCTGGTTTGAGACTAACGTGACCCGGATAAAACGACGCCGTATTGAAAGTTGTTCTGGATTGAGATGAATTTTATTCATTTATACTTTTCTTTTTCAATATATACTTTTTACAGTTTTACGGTGGAATCAAAGTTTCAAGCTTTGAAGAAAGTAATACTTTTACTTTTTACAACAATACTTTTCTTGTTTACCTTATTTCTTGTTGTGTGTTGAGAAATATTATAGATTACCTTTAAAAACCTATGATCGTGATTGTTGGATGTTATTTTTCTTTTTTCCAAAAAGTGTCGAGTGGATGTGTATTGAGCTTACTAAATTAATTCTCATTAGTCTCTAGATTATGTACAAGTTATTTAATGAGATCGTCACAATGTAGTTGTCTCTTTAAAACGGTGGGATGTAAGATCTTAAAATTTGTTTGTTCTTCAATAATTATTGTGTGATACAAAATCGAAGTACTTCTTACAATTTCTCTCATACATTTAATTATGCAAAACTTCTGCCATTGTTATAGCAACCTCATCGAATAATTTATCCTTAAATTATGATGTTTTGCTAATATATAGAGAGAGAAATATCACTAATATAAACATGTTTGAGTGGCTAGGAGGATATGGATTTATTATTATTATTTTTTTATTCAATTACAAGATTGATCTCTAGATTTTTCAGATTTGTGTTTGTTTAGTCGCTAGATTTTATTAAGTTATTTTTTTTAATTTTCAATTTTGTGTATAATAAGTCTATGCATATTTGAAAATTTTAAAAATTATTATTAGTTATAAAATTGGACTTTATGCCTACTAAGACTATAAACTGTCAACTTTGTATTTGGTAGGTCTATGAATTTTAAAAAATATTGAATAGGTGAATGACCTGTTAGACACACAAAATGAAAAATTCAGAGACCTATTCGACACAAAATTGAAAGTTTAAGAACGTAAATCAATTACATATAAACTAAAAGCTCATGTTCTAGACACATGCATATTACTTTTAGTTACTATAGAAATTTGTTTGGTAGATATAGTAATATGCATTTGGATTATTCCGTTTGTTTAACATTAATGTGTAGGATATGTTCAATGCCTGCACAAAAGACGAACTTTTGATGCATTCTTGATGGGTTTGTAAAATTCATACATCTATACTATATTAAAAAGTGAGGATGTTGGAAAAACATTTTTGGACGCCTTTGTCCTTCCTTCAATTTACTAAATTACAAGATATGCCATTAACGATTAATTATAAATAGTATATTAACTAATAAATAATTATCAATAATAAATTTATAGTATCTTAAAGTTGGAATGCTAAAGGTTTTTCCTACCACTTAAATGACTTTAATTTAGAATTCAAAAGGTTGGAATGCTAAAGGTTTTTCCTACCATTTAAATGAGTTTTAGAATTCAAAAGGTTTTATGACCCTCACATTCTACTACTATAAAAATGGGTTTTCTTCACCATTTTTTCATCACACACCTACAACTTTGTTCTTTCTTTCTTTATTTTTGTTCTCTCATTGTCTTACTGTCAATAGCTCTCCAAGTTTTAGAACATCTCAAGATATGTTGGTGTTACATCCAAGATGCAAATGATGCGTGTGTCGTTATCTATATCTCATACCCTCAAAGTTGCAACATTACAACTCAAGTTTGAGTAGTGTATTTGTCTATCCATTGTGATCAAGTCAGCAAATCTATTCGAAGAAATAAATGTATAGCTAAGATCTTTGTTGATGGTCAAATTTCGCTCAGGAATTTACCCCTCGCTCCACGTGACGGTCGACAGTGAATTTGTAAATGAGCGGGGAAAACGTGACCTGCAAGACGAGCAAACGCTGCACACCGGTGTGGTGTAGACCACGCACACTCCGATGCTTAAGTCAGCCGTGGCCGGAAAGTACGTAGAATATATTTAGGGTTTGATGCTTGCATACCTGAGTGCGTGTGCGGTCTCTCTTTTTATAGATTTTCCCTTAGGGTTTTCGTCGATGCCGAACTTCCAATGATCTTCGGGCCTTTGGCCCTGGTCAGCCTCGGAAATGGGCCGAGGCCGACCTCATCCTCCTAGGGTTTTTACGAATCCGGAGGTGTTGCGGGGCGAACCAGGCGGAACCGGGGCATCAGGGACCGAAAAGAGGCCACCGGGCTTGGCCCGCGCAAGCGGGCCAAATGGTCGGCCTCGGCAAAAGTCCGAGGCCGACCATATGGGTCGGGCCATGTCGGCCCGACCCTTTGGTTCGTTCTTCCTCGGGGTCGGTCTTTTGGTCCTACCTCTCTTCGATTGTCCTTGTCAGCTCCTTGTGCGTCAGTGTGGTCCAAAATTACCTATAACAATCTTGATTTTTTTATTGTTTATTTTGTTATTTCTCTCTTATAATCCATGTACTTTTTTTTTTTTTTTTGTATTTGAAATGTTTGTTGAAAAAATAAGAACTTAATTGATTCAATTACAAAGTCGGTTTCTTTTGTTGAGAAAATAGTCATGTACCTAATGTCACACAATTTTCTAATTAATTATAAATAATATATTAATTAATTATCAATAATAAATTAAGAATTATTTATCCACAATAATTTATATGGAATATGAATGATTGGAATACAAAAAGTGTTCGATCTCAAAGAAATTAAATAATTTTTCTTTGATTATAATTATAATATGAAATCAAATTAGTAAATTAATTTTATCTTTATTAAGATTGAAAAAAAAACAGTACATAACAAAAAGTTAGCATTTGAGTATTTAGAATTTTTAATAAAAAAACAAGGTAATTAAAATAGTCCAAATTATGTAAAACAACTTTTTCAAAATTAAAAAAAAAAATACCTATATATTTTTTAATTCATATATTAAAAACAATAAAATGTAACCTAAAGTTGATTAAGATTGTTGTATATGAGATAAAACAATTTAAATGCACCCATAGAAATTAAATGCACATATGGAATGTGAAAAGGTATAAGGTAAAAATTTCCTCTATAATTAAATATAATTAGATAAAAATATTAATTTTAGAATTTAACTTATCTACATGGAGGAAATTTTTTGTAGATAAATTAAATTCTAAAATTAATATTTTTATCTAATTATATTTAATTATAGAATATAAATTTTTGGAAGATCAAAAGTTTTATAATTATTTCATTTATTTCAACTCTAAAGTTGTCTCTCCTACTCATTTTCACAACATCTTGAAAGTTCAAATTTAAGAAAATTAAGAATACAATTTTTTTTAAAACAAATTAAGAATACAATTAAGAAACATTAAAAAAAAAATATATTGGTAATCCTTACTAATAATTCTAAAAAATAATAATAATTAAGAATATGATTAATAGTTTGATGGAGTGAATATTAAAATTTTGACGAATAAGAAATATATAAGTTAATTTTGATATCATTTATCATTGTAAAAAAAAATCACAACTATTTGTATAAAAACCACCATTAACTTGATTTCATTGTTAATAATAATTTATTTTAATCTTTATCATTTTTACAATTATACTAACATTCAATAATAAAATAAATTTATCTATTTGTAAAATAGAAGGAACTTATGACAACTTTTTAAAAATTTAAAATTAAAACACATGCTAATTTTGTTATATATATTTTTTTACTCCATATAATTATTTTTTTTATATAAAATGAAGCGTGTTAAAAAAAAACATTTTTGGATTAATTTGTTCCTACCTTTATTTCTAACTTTACAACCATGCCATCAACCTAAACCCTAAACCCTAAACCTTAAATATTAATTAATGAAAATATGTGAATTTTTATGATTGCAATTTTTCTTTAACAATTGAATTTAGTACATTGTCAAAAAAAAAAACAATTGAATTTAGCACAAATATTTTTTTCTTTACAATATTAACTTTGCCTTTTTAGTGCAATACTTAAACTATAAACTATCCTTAAAGTAAAATTTTAAAATTTTAAAAAAATTTGACTCCCTTAAGTTGGAGGAGTACTAGAGTCCACAAATTTGTGGATTGAAATACTATTATTTAACTTTAATTTTTTTTCACTATCTTCGCTAAAAAATAGTCCCATAAATTGTTTTTCCTTGGAAAAAAATTAAAAAAAAGAAAAAGAACGGTAACCACAAAAACATTTAAAGTCATTCTAATAAATTTTCCAGTCTCACTCTCACCACCTCCCTAAAATCTCTCCCACTCGATTAAATATAAATCGTTAATTATTTAAATAATGATAAGTAAATCATTATCAATCATAATAAATAAATAATGGCTAAAAAAACTCATAATAAATATAGGAATGTAAAAAGTTAGAATATGAAAAGGTGGTATTACTTATTTCTCAAATAATAAATAAAAATGTGGTATTATTTGTAGTTCTTAGTAAGAGATATATCTATTTTTCCTTTACTATCGTTATTATTTGAATTATTTTATTATTAATTTTTAGATTTCTATATTTTGTAATTCAAATGCTAATTAAAATTTTATATTTTATTTTTAAATTTTCTCAATTCAACTTTTATTATTATTTTTATTTATTTTTTGGGTTAGATCATATGCACTTTTTTAATCTACAAGGATTATACACATTTAATTTTTGGCAAAACATCAACATTTTATTTCAAACCAAAAATACATCAATTAATATATATTTGAATAAAATATAAATTACATCATATTAATTAATGATTAACGTGTGATCCATATTTTATATTTATATGTAAGTTATTCAAATCATGGTAAAAATTTTGTCTACCACAAAATAAATTAATCATTTGTAATACATAAATTTGAAAACTATTAGTGAACAAAAATGAGACTATGAGAGACTAGATTAAAATTTTGTAAATATTAAGATAAAATTTAATAAATAAAAAAGCATAAACGTGCATCGCAGGTAGTGAAAAACTAGTCTTTTTAAAATGTTCTACGATTCTTAGATTGAAGACATTGTCTTTTAACATTTTCTACCATTCATTTTTATGCTACATATATTTTATTTATTAATCATTTTTTTAATTGTATACTTAAAAATATATCCATGTGTCCATTCACTGATAAAGCTTATATGAAATTGATTATATTTATATGTTTCATTGACCTATAAAATAAACTCTAGTTTAAATTGTATTATATGTGAAATATGTAATAACTAGCCTATCTTAAATTACGTTTATAATCTTTTACCATCCTAAATTAATACATCAATCACTACCATAAAATAAAACTAAAAAAAAAAAAAAACCACTACCGTAAAATAAATTAAAAGTTTGATTTATGAATTTTAGAGGAGTGCCTATTTTCATGACCTTTAAAGGTTTCTAATGTATATTATTTTAATTAACTTTCAAGTATACATCTTCGTAGTCCCTATATTTCAAATATATATGTATATATAAATTTTCAACTTCATGTCTATAGATTGTTTCATTATGCTATAGGCACTAAAATATAATCTTTCACAGTGAGCATTGTTCAATGCAAATTGACATGTATTCTCGACATGAAGAAGAATGAAACCATTATAACATAGTCAATATATAAGCAAGCGTTAAACTAATGTATTTTTTTTTTTTAACGCAAAAAAGGTAACCAACAAAGAAAACACAAGAAACATAAGGAAAAAAGAGACAAGACCCAACTATTAGGATCAACTTTTAACCCACGCAACCTAAGATAATGACAATTAAAAAAAAAAATGAAAGTTCAAAGACAATAAAAATTTTACCAAGTACAAGGACTTGAGAAATTGACGTAGTTAATCGAAACCACTGACCTTGTAGTTATCAGTCAACTTTATGTTAGTTGAGCTAAGTTATTGTTGGCATATTTGGTTTTTTTTTTTTATTGAAATTTATAAGTTTTTGAGGATTATTTCATTCATCAATTTTGTGCATCAATCAAGTTTACTTTTGGAAGAATTTTTTTTTTTTTTTTTTTGACAACTTGGAAGAACTTGATTTTTGTTAAATTAATGAGTTATTTAAATCATTATTTGTTAAAGTTTGTGGGATTTGAATCAAATTGAGAATGGTAACAATTATTTAAGTTTATGATTCAAATGGATATTGAAAATTTAGTCTGAAAATGGATGAGTAAAATTTCAATTTAAAAATGCTTCAAAAAGAATTTCAATTTTAAAGTGAATTACGTTTTTAGGCTTTTGTTAGGAATCCGAGAGATTGGACCTGTATTCAAAGATCCGCCGAAGAACTCCGATTTTCCACCATTCTCCGTCGTCTAAAACTCCGATTTCATCCCTTCCAATCAAATACCCTCACGAAATCCCCTCGAAAAAATGCAATCTGAAGACTCGAAATCCCCAGAATTCCCAAACCCTCCGCCTAATTTCCACGCTCCGACCAATTTCCCGCCGCCGACTCATCGTCCTTCTCCGGCGGCCAGCATTCCGGCCAACAACCGTACCAGCCAATCCATAATCCTCTCTCCGGTCCCTCAGCCCCAAAGAGTCTCCATCGTCCCTCCCCCTTACCATTTCCAAGCCCCTTCCAAAAGAATCCATTCTCCCGATGATATACGCCACTTCCACGATTCCGATTCCGGAAGAAATTTTCTCGGTTTCATCGTCGCTCTTTCCGAATCCGCTCGAGGCCGGAAAATTTCCGATCCTTGTTACCAATCCGACACCGTTAACTCCATCGTCTCGATTCTCGATACTCTGATTCAATGGATCGACGAAATACCACCGGCGCAAATGGCGTCTCGATATGGAAACCTTTCTTATCGGACATGGCATGAGCGGATGGTGGAAAATAGTGATTCTCTTATGCTTCGATTTCTCCCCGAGGATCTTCATTCAGCCACCGTGGAAATTGTGCCCTATTTCACTGATAGCTTCGGGAATTCGAGCCGTATCGACTATGGTACTGGCCACGAGACAAACTTCGCGGCCTGGTTGTATTGTTTGGCGAAATTGGGGATAATCAAAGAGGAGGATTACCCGGCTGTTGTCCTTAGGGTTTTCGTGAAGTACCTTGAGTTAATGAGGAAGTTGCAATTGGTTTATTGCTTGGAGCCTGCAGGTTCCCATGGTGTCTGGGGCCTTGATGACTACCATTTCCTGTCGTTTGTCTTTGGATCGTCACAGTTGGTAGACCATAAGTATCTGAAACCCAAATCCATTCATAGTCAGGATATACTGGACAATTTTTCGAATGAATATCTTTATTTATCGTGTATTTCGTTTATAAAGAAGGTGAAGAAGGGTCCATTTTCAGAGCATTCGCCATTGCTTGATGATATTAGCGGGGTGCCTAATTGGAACAAGGTTAATAGTGGGTTGCTCAAGATGTATAAGGTGGAGGTATTAGAGAAAGTTCCCATTATGCAGCACTTTCTCTTTGGATGGCTCATCAAATGGTGTGTATAATAGCCTTTGTTCTTTTCTGTGTACTAGTTAAATGGCTACGTTTGTTGCAACTCCATATGTTCCTCAGGATACATAAAATTTGTTTTTGTTACGTTGGTTTATACCATGTGAATCTTTTTGGCCGTTTCTAGAGACTGGTTAGTAAATGAGATATGTTTCCTTGGATTATATGCAATGCTCTGACTTGCAAGTTATTCATTGTTGCTCTTCAGAAAGAAAAATGTTTATGTTTATAAATAGTTAAGCTTCACTGCTCTTTCAAAAAAAAAAAAAAAAATAGTTAAGCTTCACTGGCCCGAGAGTTAAGAGCTGGTGTTGGCTTTGTATTCATGGGAATTGGAAAAGGATTGAACTTGTGTTCTGCTTCAACTTCCATGGCTTTGCTCATTGACTTATGCTTACATATGAAAGTGAGTTACTTGAATGAATTAACAATGCCCTTCTTTATTGATGGGGTAAAGCTCCTTAGCAATTTAACTTCAATGAACAGCTATAGGAACCTAATATAACTCTCTAATTTCACTGGCTCTGACCACTCTGCATCTGCATTATATTTACCAATTCTAGATTTATCTGTCATCATGTGCTGTGGATGGAATTATACGTTTCTACAGATTTACTTTGGGAGTCCTTCGACTTTTTGTAGTAATGAGCTCTAATTAGTCTGGTTCCCAGAGTTTGTTGAACTTTGTTTCTCATTGGTTAGAATAGAATGGTTACTACTTACTACCTTCAGATGCAAGTGCAACGATCTATCCAGCTATTTGAGTTTTGCAGGCTTATTTCATAGATATCTTAACATATCTCAAGACCTATAATCTTTTCATTTTCCCTTCTCATGTTACCTCATTTTCCATTCTAGGAAACGGGTAGGGTATAAAATTGGCTCTTCTAGTTCTATTTACGTAAGTAAATGTTTTGCTTGTAGAAAAGTTTAATTTCAACAGTAAAGGTATAAAAGAAAACTGTTGATGATGATGAAATGACATTTGGACTTTGGGTTGCCAAACATCATTCATAGCCAAGCTCCTCTTGTCTCTTTCCTTTTGACGTTGCATGTTCATGACATCTCCATATAGGATTTAAGATACAACATCGAAGTGCTTGTCATGATTGGTTGACGACACACTCATTTTACACAAGAAGATTCGTTTACTGAAATTACCCTCACTTTTTCTTCCTTTGCAGGAACTAGATAGGAGAGCTCGGTTAATTTATAAAGGAATCTTCTCTGATGAATGTATACATTTGCTTCTTATTACAAGCTTTAGCATCTGGTTAAGAAGAAAGCACTTTTCCTCCTCTGCGTTGCTTCCTTAGTGGGCTTTGTTTCCAAAATTAGGCCCAATGAAGGAGAGGAAAGGATCCATGGTTTCACGAGTCGAGCAATATTATTTTATAGATGTCGTATAAAATGTCACGTCGCTGGGCTCATGAAAATAATGGAATAAAAAGGACCTGCCTTGTCTGCTTCCTCTCTTTCTTTCTATCTGATTAAAGTAGAGGGAAGAGAACCAAACGGACGGTTTATAACAATGCTTCAAAGGGGAAAAAAAAAACAGAGAGAACAATGGGGTGTGGGTGAGGCTGATGAATGCTGATAAGGCTGTGGGGAATGTGATAATAATGGAGGCAATAACGCAACCAATGGACTAAATGTGTGTCTCGTCCTTGAGTTTACTTAGTACCATAATTCAGTGTGATTAGGGAAATATACTTGTCTTTTTATATGCATTTGGGTACCTGAAATTTTGTACCATAAATTTCTCAGAAGTTTCTAATTTCAAGCAATTTTCACTCTTTATGCTTTTTGTCATAGCCTCCATTTTCGTATGGTTACCTTTTTACCCCGCTTTTTTTTTCTCCCAAGCTTTATCTTCCCCTGCAGTTGCTCATTCAATAATTGATATGTCAATAAATTCCCTTCCACTTATATCTTAGCTTTTTGGTAAATGACTTCTTTTTTTATTTTTTGAATCATTATTTACAGAGCAGGATTACGCGTTATTGGAACAGAAATGAAGACTAATTTTGGATTCAAGTGTCGGTAAAGAGGAAAGTAAAAAAGGGTACTGTTTCCTTCTTGTTTTCCTTTTCCCCAAGTTGGGTTGAATGAAGTCAATAGGGTAACCCAGAAGATTTGAACTTTCAAATTACCAGCGTTGAAAAGAAGACCTGTGGATTAATTTACACGTTGTACTGCTTTTCCCGTTCCACCTCCTCCCTCTCCAATCCTTGTCACCGACACCTGTACGTCCCCTTAGTTGGAACTTGTAACTTGAAACTTCTTCCTCCGTTTTCTTCTCCTCTCTCTCTCTCTCTCAGAGGGGTATTTACTATTTACTGCCTCAGTCATCTCAGTATTAAAAAAATCTCAGAAGGAAAAGGAAAGTAAAGTTAATTTTTTCTGATACCGATGCCATGCCAGTAAATTTCAAACATCTCGTTTACTTATTATTATTATTATTATTATAACAGTTTTGGAGTCGGATCGGATGATATGATAGAGAACAGGAGAGAAATAGAGGGAGAGAGAGAGAAGAAGAAGAAAGAAAAGGAAAAACTAAAATAACAGTTGTGTTGTGTCATTCTCCTCTCGCGTCTTCCTCACAACTATGCAAACACACGCTTATCCCGTTTGAGCATCTTTTTTTAACCTCATATCATACGATTACGTCTCTTTCTCTCTTACACTCATTGGGTTTTCACTTTTTTGAATTTTTTTTGCTTCTCTGCTGCTTCCTTGCTTGCATTCAAGCTCTGGTTGGGTGGGTAGATATCTCTCCCCCTTCTCTTCCCCCTCCTGCCTTTGCTTTATTTTTCTTTTCTCATCCTCTGCTTGCTCCTTCTCTCTGTCCAGTTAACTGGTGAGCTTTCTTTTCCTCTTGTTTTTGCATCTTAGTTCCTTCCCTCGCTCGGTTTGAATAGGGGATTTTTTTTTTTCTTTCCCGAAATTAACATCACTCACTTAGTTCCACTTGGTAGCTTCTTTTTGAGATTTAAATTATGGGTTTGTGTTCTTCTGTCCATTTTGTCTCTCTTACCTTGGAGTTTCACATTTGCTGAGTTGTTTAGTTTTCTATTTCTCTGTTTTAACTCAGGTCAACTAATTTCTGGGTTTTCAGTCACTGAAAACTTTGATTTTTGATATCCTTTCTCTTCATTTGTGATGTTTTGTATTTTACTTCTAAATATTTTGGCTTATGTTTTTTTACTTTGGAGCTTATTGATCTGTATGTATGCTTGTTCTTGTCTCTACATGGTTACCTGGGTTTGTGGTGTAGATTTGATTTTAGGTCTGAAAATTTATGCTTCCTGTGGTGAATGAATGTCTTGGGGGTTTTCTGTTTAATTTGGATCTCAAACTATACCCTCTTCTCCATGGCGATTTCTTTAGTTTTGGATATGTCTCAGTCACTTTTGAATGTGCAATTCACTCTGATCTACACCAAATGTTGGACAAAAAAAAAGGGTTCTTGTATCTTCCGCAAGAGCTAATGAATGCCTTACGGCAGTAATGAACTGTTTAATTGACTTTTCATCTCTTATTTTTCAAGCAGACTAGAGATGGCAGAGGGAAGCGATTTCAGGCACTGGGACGAGCTAATACCAGACGCTTTGGGGCTAATCTTCAGTAAACTTCCACTCCAAGAGATACTCACCGTTATCCCGAGAGTCTGCAAATCGTGGGCCAAAGCAGTGCTTGGACCTTACTGTTGGCAAGAGATTGACATTGAAGAATGGAGTAGCCGATGCCAGCCTGACAACGTCGATCGAATGCTTCAAATGCTGATAAATCGAAGTGGCGGTTCGCTTCGCAAGCTCTGCGTTACTGGTCTCCATAACAGCACCATTTTCTCCATCATCGCTGATCAGTAAGAAAGAAACATCTCCCTCTTCCTTCCCTGAAACTTCTTTTTCTGGATGTGGTGGGTGACATTGATTTTTAATGCCAAGAAAAATTAAGGGTCTTTGACTCTGTTTTTCCTTTAAAATTAATATATACTGACTTTGAACAAGATTGCTTTGACTGCTCATCAAGGCTTTGGTTAGTGCTGAGTCTGCTGACTGTGGATTTGGTATTAAATGGACTGTTTTGTGATGTTGGTCTTTTGTTTTGTATTGGTTTTTCAAGTGCTGGTTCTCTTCAGACATTACGACTGCCGAGGAGCAATATAAGCGATGCTCTAGTGGAACAAATTGCTGGAAGGCTTTCTGCAGTTACTTTTTTGGATCTAAGCTATTGTGATAAAATCAGTGCCTGTGGTTTAGAGTCCATAGGAAAGAATTGCAAAGCTTTAGTTGGAATCTGTCGAAACTTGCACCCACTACATACAGCAGGTATGCCCTTGCTGGACGATGAAGCTTATGCCATTGCAGCCACAATGCCGAAACTCAAGCACCTTGAAATGGCTTATCACCCTCTAAGCACTAAAAGTGTTTTGACAATACTGTCAAGCTGCCCCAACCTTGAGTTCCTCGATTTGAGGGGGTGTTGGGATGTAAGACTGGAAGACAAGTTTCTAGCTGAGAAATTCCCAAAACTAAGGGTGTTGGGGCCTCTCGTTAGGGACTGCTACGAGAGAAACGAATGGGATGAATGCTCAGACTACTCTTACGTATCAGACGACTTGGCGTGGGACTTTTCTGCAGATTACTTCGACGATGCTGAGAGTTACGACGATCCGTGGGACAACGAAGGCAGGCTAGAGGGACTAGAGTTGAGATTTTATGAAGGAATAGACGAAGATGGTGGAGCTTATGGTTGGCCTCCCTCCCCTTAACTATGGAGTGATGTTGTTTTTGGGTTTGTGACATTGTTTGCTCTGTTTTCTCTTCCTACTTGGTATCAACTCGATGCTTTTGGAACTTATGTGGATTTGTAAATTCTCTAATAGAAATTGAAGTGTGAGCTTCCTTTTTTTTAGTCCAATGCGTAACTTTTGATGAATTCTAAGTTTATGAGCCTGCCATGTCTGCTGCCCCCATCAAAGGTTTAGAGTAGAAAAACGTATAAAATTTTTGATTGGTTGTTTGTGTCAACGTATTACTCAAAACAGAGGAAAAAAAGGAGTAGAAAGTTTGGTGTTTGTGGCAGAAGGATTGTCATTGTCCTGGCCGCCCCAAAAGTAGCAGACCTTCGATTGTTGGTTGGAGGAACTCATGGTTGTGTCCCTTGTTTAATATGCTTTCATCTTTTCAAGTTTTCAAAGACAAAAGGCAAAAATAAAATCGTCATTGGACCATATCTTACATTTTTTAACTATCATAAATTGTAGGTTAAAGTAAGGTGTGTTCAATAGATCACTATTGTTAAATTTGTCAGCTTAATGTTTACAAAGATATATACGAAAGATCTGGACATAATTTTAAATGTTTGAGATCAATGAGAAGCTTTTTAATACATGGACTAAATAATTGAAGACAATTCGTAAATAAACCTAAGTACTAATTAAAAAAAAAATGTTAGTGGGATGGAGAATTACGAAAAGGAAGGGAATGTGTGTATGTTTGTAAGTTTGTGGACTGAATTTGGGAGGATTAGGGAATATAATAATAATAATAATAAATTAAAGGGAGTCACGTGATGGCACGTGAGAGAGGTCCTTGGGATCTTGTACCGGCAAAGGCAAGGCAAGGCAAGGCAAGCAACTTCCCTCGGTAGTAGAGTTTGCACGTGTTCAACTTGATATTTCCATATTCTCTCCAATCTTCATTTTTAACATTTTATGACTATTATAAAAATAATTAAAACACATTTTATGACTAAATTTAATTTCTACTTCGAGATTTTCAATTTCGATCCAATCAAAATATCCATCCCTTTTTCAGGGGGTTTTAACTCAAAACGTTTTGCATTTCAAATTCTACTATAATACCTTTGTCTATTAAATATTACCAAAAGTAACTATTGTTGTGAGTTAAATATTCTTCAATAGTTCCATGCTTACATTTGCACCAATTAAAAATGACCAAGTGAGCTAATCCAGACGGTTAATTAAGACCAGTCGACAGTAGTGTTGCAAGATAGAACAACTTTTCTTAATAAAACAAGGGAGAAATGTGCCTACTAAAATATATTAAAGTAATAGGACTGGTTTGATCAAGTGATTGAACAAATCCATCTTAGGTCAAGGTAGAAGATAAACATTTTCGAGACTATTAACCTTTATCTGAGTCGTTGTCATAATTTGAGTTGTTATGGGTGAATTTGGACTTATCTCTAAGAAAGTCAGAATGACGAGAGACCAGAGAAGAAACAAGCTCATGAAGGCCCATTGGATCCGAATCAAGGGCTATTCTCTCTCCTAAAATAAAGGGGAAAACTCTAATTTCAACTATAAATAGAAGAGACTAACCCCAAGGGGACTCAACTTGGTATTGATTCTTTTTCTTAATCTTCTCCTTAATTCTTAATTTACTCGCCTCACTTATGATCTTCCAACTGACCGATGCACAGTTTTTTCTGCAGACCACGTCTTTCCCTTCAAACAAATTTACCGTTGATGTCACGTGAGGGTCGAGTGAGTTCTCCCGGCATCAACATGAGTGAAATTAACTTTTAAGATACACGACAAAAATAAAACAAGACTCTTCAATTCCTTCAAGTTTTCCACCATAATTTTTTGTTTCTTTTGGAGAACGTAAAAGCTCAAAAACTAAAAGTCAAGGATGAAAAAACTGACAAAAATTATAATAAATTGAGTAATATTTCGAGGACAGTATTTTCACGACGTCAGACAAGGGAGCCATTTCCGGTCCATTCATGAAGAGATTTAGGGGACTGAAAAGTGGGCCTCAACACAGGGCCCAAAATGGCCCAAGTTAAAAGACTAACATTTTTAGCCCATTGAAGGCCCAACTAGATCTCACGAAAAAGTGAGAACTTTTAAAACCAAAAAAAATAAAAAAGGCAAAAAATAGAGAGAAAAAAACCCGTGCGTGCCAGCTGCTTTAGTACATGTCAGGCTGTCAAACCGAAGATTTCTAAAAAAAAAAAAAGAAAAAAAAAGCTGTCAAAACAGAAAACGCACAGTTTTGAACATCTTCTCTGAACCATCCATCTCAATCCAACGGCTGACATTTAATCCATCGCTCCACTCTGGTCTTCGTCCTCAACGCAATTATCGCTCCACTATCTCTCGCAGAAGAAGAAAAAAGAAAAAACAGAACACAGAAAGAAAAAGAAAAAGAAAAAAAAAAAAAAAAAAAACCAAACCCCAAATTCTCCAACTCCTTCGGTTCCTTCTTCCTCTATTTCGATTCCGCCCTCTCGAAATCTTCAGATCTAATCGTTCCTCTTCGTTTCTGCAATGGCGGTCACCTCTTCCCCTCGCGAGGAGTATGTTTACATGGCCAAGCTCGCCGAGCAGGCCGAGCGCTACGAGGAGATGGTCGAGTTTATGGAGAAGGTCTCCGCCGCCATAGACAACGAGGAGCTCACCGTCGAGGAGCGGAATCTCCTTTCTGTTGCTTACAAGAACGTTATTGGAGCGCGTAGAGCCTCCTGGAGGATCATTTCCTCCATCGAGCAGAAGGAGGAGAGCCGAGGGAACGATGATCATGTTTCCGTCATCCGTGAATACAGATCCAAGATCGAGAGCGAGCTCTCTAACATCTGTGATGGCATCCTCAAGCTTCTTGACACGCGCCTTATTTCTTCCGCTGCTTCTGGAGATTCCAAGGTGTTTTATCTCAAAATGAAGGGCGATTATCACAGATACCTGGCTGAATTCAAGACCGGAGCCGAACGGAAGGAAGCCGCCGAAAGTACACTCACTGCTTACAAATCTGCTCAGGTTTGATTCCGTCTCTGTCTTGATAGATGCACATATCGAAATCATTCCCTTGGTTAGGCTTTGGAGGTATCTCTATCTCATACTCATTCTCTCATTCTTTCCAAGTGTTATTCAAATGACGTGGAGTAATTACGTTTAGGTCTTCCAGTCTCGTCTTCCAATTTGAATAAACTGATATTCTACTGGTCAGTCAAGATTTCAAATCGGCTGTATCATATTTCCTGCTATTTCTGCCACGCGATACACTTTCATCCGTGTGTTTTCTTCCCGTTGAATAATCGTTGCCTTGTAGATCTTTATCTTTACATACTGGATCAAATTGCCTGTGTCGATGAGAAAATACTAGCTGTGCTTGTCTTGTAACTATTTCTAAATAGATGTCTGTTTCTGGAAGAATCAAATCCATGAAAATATACTTGTACAGTTTTCCCCATTTTTCTTTCGCTTATTCTTTTTTGATTGCTTGGTTTCTTTAACAAATTATATTTCCCAACACGAGTTTATTTGGGAAAGTGATTTCAATATCCATACAACGTATTGGATCATGATTTTTTATAAGACTTGGAATAATCTAAATCGAAAACAGTTTTTCTCGGGATTCCTTTAATTTTTTACCTGCGAGTTGCCTTTCTTCGAGGTTCGAGCAGTAAATAACGATCATGATTCGATTAACTGCCGCATGCACCCAGCCATGTGTAGTACTCTTAAAGAAAACAACGAAGGCCTTTTTTAAAAGAAAACTTACTGTTCTAATTGCCTTTGTCTCTCTCGTTTACAGGATATTGCAAATTCTGAACTCCCTCCAACTCACCCCATACGACTTGGGCTGGCTTTGAACTTCTCAGTGTTCTATTATGAGATTCTGAATTCCCCTGATCGAGCTTGCAGCCTTGCTAAACAGGTTAATCGAATATATTGCATCTTCTTGCATCATGTCCCGAAGCTAGCGATATGCAGAATTACATTTCCTCATTCCCCTGATTGAATGAACAATTTATGTTTCTCTTTCAATATTTGCTATCTAAAACTGGGTGCAATATAACGCTGTGTGAGTTAATTTGGTATAGATTTTGGCTGATGTCAAAACCAACCCCTTTTTACTTTCTATTGTTTTGTTGTAAACTGAACTGACCGTGCCATGAAAATTAATCAAGCTGACTGAAATCAACTACAAAACCAAGTCAAAATAAATCGACCATAACCAACCAAACCGTGACTGTATTTGAACAGGTTGAAAAGTATTGGATTTTAAATATTATGAACTGAACTATGATTTGGTCAATTTGCTCAGTTTTTTAATTTTCTTTTTTCTGGTTTCGACTTGTACACCCCTACCTAGAACTGTATATTTTATGTTCAACAGTCCGGACTGTCACTAGTTTTTCCCCAAGTTGTAGTGTATAAGTCATTTCAAATCACTTATAACTGCGCTTCTACAGGCTTTCGATGAAGCAATTGCTGAGTTGGATACACTGGGCGAGGAATCATACAAAGATAGCACATTGATCATGCAACTTCTTCGTGACAACCTCACCCTATGGACTTCGGACATGCAGGTAACGGGATGGTTCTATTTCATGTCCTAAACTTCATCGACCATATCTGCATCAGCTCTTGATTCTTGGCACTTTATATTTGCTATTGACATATAAAATTTATCTGGGTTTTTACCAGGACGATGGAGATGAGATTAAAGAAGCAGCTCCCAAACGTGATGACGAATAGTAGTGAGGATATTGATTTGCACGTGCAGGATTCAACTTCTCCTTCACATGTTTTATTCTGGAGAAGTCCTTGTTTGGAAATTTGGCTTTTCTATTGTTATCAAATCATCTAGGTATTTCTTAGCCTTATCATCACCACACTCTGGAAAAACGTGCTCGTTTGTTTTTTTTTACCCTTTCTTTTTCCTTCTTTTGACCAATCAATTCCATGTCTCTCTGAATTGGCTATTTTTCTCGAATATAAGTTCTATATATTATTAAGCATCATGTAATTTGATCTACCTTTCGTCTTATATACGGATCCTTCTCAAGTAATTATATAAATTCTCTGTGCTGTCTGATTTGAATCCTGATGTTTGTGGCTGTGGCTATTTGTATTACCAAACAATAAAAAGAAAGAAATTAGAATAATAATGTGTTGTCAATACAAGATGTGGTTGAAGATGATTTTCTTTGATGTGTCACATTTTTTGTGGTCCTGGCCTCGACGCCTAACGAAAGTGGCACATGTAGTTGTAAGATTTTATGTAGATTGATGAATGGTGAGACAAAAAGAAATTCCAATTTCAAAGAATGGCTAGAATCCATCTGCTTTAGTATTCAGTTTTTGCAGGGCTGCTAATGGTTCTATGAGGCTATCTTTTTCGATGAACTCTGATTGTATCTGCTGTCAGGTATGTAGTAAAAGCCCTATTTGGAATTTGAACTATTCTTATTCCTAAACTGATTTTTTTTTTTTTTCGTTACATTAAAAGTCACTTATATATTCTTTGGGCTGTCATCCTGATTTTATTTTGTAAAATCTTTCCCTTGATCTTGTTTCAAACCTTATTGTTATTTTGATATTTTCAAGTTTTGTCATACATTGAGTAAACCACAATTATTTTTCTTTTTTTCTACTTTCTCCTGGCCAAATTCAACACCAGCATTTAAAATTGAATAATTATATTGATTAAAATTTTGAACTTTCACAAGTAAATCTATAATTTTCACGGGTATGAAAGACTTTTTTAAGTGCATTTATTAATGTAATATTAGTATAAAACCTTATAAATAGTTTCTACGGTTAGAAGTTATTAACATATCAAATATTAACGAAACGTTGGTCACATGTACTTCATTCGTTAGGAACTTTTAATGGTTTGAGTTTAAGCAGTATCAAGTGAAAATATTTATAAATGGAAGAATGTCCTAATTGATTTCCTTATAAACATTTGGATACAATTATTAGACTCATCAGCAAAGTTTTGAAATATAAATGGTTTTTTTCAATTTCTCATGGTTGAGATTACAGAATAGATTGATTATTCTAGACGAGCATATTTGCCGTCTGCCGACCTTTTTCTCTTTTCCTTTTGCAATTTTTTCAATACAAAAACATCGGTATATACCACTAAACATATTTTTACAAGACACTTTTGACCTATACTGTCTTTTTCACTCATCTCCCCAAAGAGTGAAAGAAAGAGAATATTTCAATTAAGAATATCATTAGTGCTTCAAAAATGGAGCAACAAGAATGAATTTGTCACATATTCAGCCAAATTCAATTTCAAAACAAATACTATTTCTAGTCAAAAATGAAATTAAATTCCCCCTTCTAAATTCTAAACCAATCTCCACCTCATCTACCAAACATTCCCTTTCCCCACTCACCTTAGAGTCAAAGAAAGCAGCAGCTTGACTAATGCAATACAATCCCTTTATGCCTTAAAAAACAATACATTTTATATATATATATATTCAAATCTAAGACAAAAGAACATTAATGATTGCAAATCCCACCTTTTTAAGTTCACAAGAATGAAATTTGGAGGCTGCAAAATCCAGCTTTATGGATCTCTAAACACAGACATAAACAGAGCTTCTTCTTATCATCTTCTCCTTTTGCTAATTTTGATAAAGCTGAAACCAGACCAGTAATTAAAGCGTTTTTGCTTCCTCTTGTTTTTTCCTCTTTACATGCCACTGATAAAAAGCAGAATCTTGGAAACAAGATCTGATTATTTTCTACAAAGTTAAACAAAATTCACCCTAATCTCAATCTCTAACGTCTCTATTATTTCTCCATGTTTTCTCCTCCCGACGAGCTTCGTTTAAAGCAAAATGAACGGTCTAGTCTACAATATAGAGAGCGGTTATGGTCTCTCTAGTATTCGAACCTTTGACAATGTTTGGGGAGAAAAGTCTAATAGATTTTACCGGTTTTTCTTGTAGCCAAAACTGGCAAGCAGGGTTGTTCAAAGAATAGAAAACCAATCTACAAGAGTTGACAGGTTTGAATCCAAACAATGGAAAAAAAAAAAAAAAAAAAAAAAAAAAAAAAAAAAAAAAAAAAAAAAAAAACCCTATGAATTATAAAACCATAAGAATAAAAAGAAATGGAACTTCCAAATAAAGATTATAACTAAATAATAATAAATGACAAGTATGGTTTATTGAAGCAAGTGGCTCAATATGGGACAGAAATTCACAACACCAAGACAAGCTGCTGGACTTTGAAATCCTACTGTTCTCTTGCAGCACGTGAAAGCACGTGACAATCTTTTCACAAACACCCCTTTATGAAAATTCTATTTCTTAACTTGATCTTTGCCCACAGCAAAGCTTACCAAAGTCATTTGTAGAATATTGTACAAGACTATGCTTATGTAACAAATATTATAATTCGGTCCAGGGGTGAAGATTCGAACCTATGACCTCTTGTTCGAGAGTATATGTCTCAGAATCGTTCAAGCAGTCAAATCATGTGAAACAATTGTTCTAGTTAGGGAACAAATTGAAGAACTTGTATAAAAGAATGAACAAAGATCTTGTGAGGCAGATAAACAAAAGCTTGGGCTCAAAAAGTGTTTCTTACAAGTAATAACCAGAAAGAAACAGAGACTTTGAAATGTAATCTATGACATTTGAATGCTGTAACCCAACCCCCAAACAGAAGGAACCAAAAAAAAAGGGAAAAAAAAAATCAACAGCAGCTAAGATCTTCTAGGAGATTTACAGAACAAACTCCAGTTTCTGAATCAGTAGTGAAATTCATTCCCATTTCACAAACTGATGATCCAATTACCCTTTCCCTTCATCTTCAACATGTATACAAAATAATCTAATAGTAAAAAGAACCTGAAAGCTGTGAGAAACTACAAAGATTAATGAATTTTACTTCAACTTACCATATGATGATGAAACTTCACAGACCTCTCCATCTGGGGCTCGGCACTGGCACAGTCGGCGACAATGGAAACTGTGGATATCCTAACGGACCCGTCGACGGCGAAAACAGCAAGCTTGGCGACAGCAAAGGGTATGCTGATCTTGGTGAATTCATGCATCCGAATGGAAGAGGTGAAGAGGGCATCGGCAGTTGAGGCTCAGAAGCCATTGCTGCTGATGAAGGTGGAGGAGGAACGGCCCCTTGCGCCATGGCCGGCGGTGGAAGCTGTTGCTGCGAGGTCATATTGTTCCAGCGAGGCGAAACGAGAGGAGCTAGAGGTGAGAATCCCGAGAATTGCTTCTGATTAGAATCGAGGGTCGAAAATGAGTTGTGAAGATATCTCATATACGCCGAAACGGGAGATTCGGCCGGCGCGTGGACGGCCGGTAGTGGAGGCAGAGGCGAAAGCGGCGCAACGGGCCGTCCAATGGGGCCGAAATTGTTGGCCGATGAAATGGAATTTCTAGGGTTCAGGCCAGGCGGTGGTTGTTGCGGCTGTGGAATAGGAACGGCGCTATTTAGCAACGGAGGAGGACGGTTACTGACGTTCGCAAGTGGAGGCGGTCGGATTCGCTGCAGGCGAGAGCTCTGAGGCTTGGGTGGATGAATCGGCGGCGGATTCGAGAACCGCTCGTGCGCCGGCGAGCCGGTGAGCTTCTGAACCACATCTCGGAAATCATTCTTGTTGATATTGTAAACCGGCGGCTGATGGTGCTGCGGTGGCTGCTGCGACTGAGGCTGCACCGCCGATTCCGGCGGCGGCGGTTGAGAGAGACTCTGATTCTGATTGAAATTAGGATTGGAGTGAACAGAAGAATCAAACGCGGGCTTCTTAACGAAACTAGGCTTGGAAATTTTGTGGGAAAGCTTGTTGAGGTGCTTGAGATATTGGTCCCTGCCAGTGGAGGCCGTACTGCCGCCATTATTAGCGGCGGAGGAATCTCCCGACAGAGAAGATTGGCAGCTTTTCTCCATATTTCATACAAAAAAAACAAAACCCAGATGGCCGGACCCCTCTTCTTCGCCAAAACAACAGTAGATCTAATCTAATCAAATATCTCTTACAGGTTATAGAAGAACAGCTATGTCTGCGAAATCTCTGCAAATTGAACGATCTTCTTCTTCTTCTTCCTCCTCCTCTCGCAGTCGGCTGAAGGGACCCAGAAGAACAGAACTCGAAATTTGAAGAATAAGATTATTAAAAAAAAAAACAAAAATTGCAGGTAAAAGATATACTTCAGGCTCTAGAGATCGCCCACCTGTACAAAAACTCCATGACAGAGAAACAAGAGAGAGAAAACAAGTGGAAGGTCTTATCTCATTGCCTTTGCCCACACACCAATAATTCTTATTAAATCATAATTTCAAATAATATTTCCTTTTTTGTTATTACAAAAAATAAATTTAAATGAAAAAAAAAAGAGGTTTTGAATTTGTATAGATTAAAATACTATTTATTTTATACTTGAATGGATGCTTATTCTTAAATTAATTTTTAATTTTTAAGTATATCAACATTTGGAAATGGGACGATTCGAACCTCTGATCTCATGGTTAAGGTTACATGTCAATTCCCTTTGAGCTAAGCTGGCTTTCGAAAGAGAAAACTTATTTGTAGATAAAAATACAAAATTTAGACATTTAAAAGTAAAGGATTAAAATATAAGAAGTTATAAATATTTCATTTCAAAATATATATATATATTTTTTTAAAAAAAAAAAGATAAAGACAAAATGGTATTTTAACTTTATATTATATATATTTAAAAAAATACTTTATATTATATTTTAATTGTTTGTTTTGTCTTCAGCTTTATGCATAGAGGACGTGACTAAGCTTTGGAATTGAATTAAAATTAAAGTATTGGAAATGAAGAATCCGTCTCATTAGATAAGCATGAAGGAATATGTAACGTGTCCCATTTTTTAATAATATTTATATTTATATTTATATTTATTCGTTGCTTAAGCAAATATTATTTATGGCTTACAAAAACATCATTCCACCACATCAACAATTATATAAAAAGTTGGTAATAAGACAAATTTTGTTGTCTAATTAATATTATTCTTTCTATAAATCTCAATCTTATCTTCATTACTCTACGTTTGTGACATAATAACTTAGATTCAACATTTTTTAAAGCTTTAAATTCTCATATTCTATTTCTAAATGTTTTTTTTTTTTTTTGGTTAAAGAACAATTGTTACATTCTTATTTGGTTAATGTAATATGGTTAGTGGACGAGAATGAGTAACACAAAAATTTGATTCTTTATTTAAAGGGAATATATAAAAATATATTTTAGTGATAAATATGTGTGGATCCATCCTTACAAAACGAATGAAACGTAGTTGAATTATATTGTCCTGTTTTTATTTGATGAGTTATTGGTGCATCTTTCTGTATTTAAAAAAATTGAATTGCATATATAAAGATAATATAGGAAGAGAACAATTAAAGAAAATGTGGAATGCAATTGATACGAAATGTTGTAGGTAAAGAAAAATGAATTAAATACTTACAAGACGAATAATTGGAGAATGTTTCTACAAAAAGAATTATTGGAAAGACTTAATACTATGAGTGAATATATGCATCGATGAGATTGATGTTTGTCATTAGAGCATATAGTTAATTATTCATTTTCTTTAGAGATAAAAATTCAAATATTTACTCCACATTTTTCATGTTTAAAAAATATATGACTGCGATTTAAAAAAACAAAAAAAAACTTTAAAAAGTATTTGTAAAAACCACCATTAAAATAAGTCTACAATTTAAAAATAATAAAATAAACAACTTTTAAAACAAAATTATCACCTCCACTAAAATAGTAGTTCAAATCTCCTCACCCCCACGTATTGTCAAAAAAAAAAAAAAAAAAAAAAAATGTGGTTATGAATACAATTCAAATTTTTGGATTCAACAAATCACCTTTGAACTTCCATAATTCTACCATGAAGCTCTTAACTATTGCAAAATGCACTAGCTACTCACAAACCACGGAGATTACCATAATCAAACCCTAAAAAAATTGATTTGCTGTAATTTAGCTTTTTTTTTAACTCTATAAAAAATTTTAAACTATAATATTAATTATCATTTTTTTCCATCTTGCTCAAGAAAAAAAAGAAGTGTAAATGTTGTAAAAAAAAAAAGTGTGTATATGATTTTTGTTTAATTGTTATATTCTTGAAACAACATTTTATAGTTATCTAACAAGCGGGCATAAAGTTTTACTGATGACCACGAGATCTGTGGTTCGAATCCCCTACCCTACATATTGTAAAAAAAAAAAAAGTTGTACCTTTATTATATTTAAAATCACAGCAATTTAATAAACTTAGAAGGGTGATTGATAAAACTGAAAATGGATAGTATGTTTGTAACATCTATAGTTTAGAAATACAATTATGATGTTTTTTTTTTTAAAAAAAATAATTATGATATTAAAAACATTATATATTACAGAATATCTTATATTTTTTATTATTCTTTGGAAAGTATTTTAAAATACCAGAAGTCACGGGGCAGAGTGGTAAATAAAATAAAATAATTAAAAAAAAAAAAAAAAAAAAAAAAAAAAAGTGGGTCAGAGAGTACTGTTGGTGGTCAAAGCAAGCGTAGGGGAGGAAGGACGTTGTTGTCACCAAATTTCGTTTCCCTCAAAAAATCATTAAAGAATCTTTTCGGCTGCCTTTTCCTTCCCTTTTGCTTTTTTCTTATTCTTATTTTATTTCACTCTTATTATTATTATTATTATTTTTAAAACTTTTAAAATAAGTTTAAATCTCGTTTTAGTCTCTCCACTTTTAAATTTATTCAATTTTAGTCTTTAAGCTTTCAAATTTGTTCTAATCTAGTCTCTGCACTTTCAAAATATCTATTTTACTCCCTAGTCTTTTATAAAATAATCATTTTGGGTCATTGTTATGTTGCTTTTATACTTCAAATTCACTTTGTCTAATGTTCATCTCTAACTTATTTGACTTGAAATCATGATCATATTAACAATCTAATACACATACTCAAAGCTATGTCACTAATTTGTTAAAATTGAAATAAAAGTAAGGACCAAAATAGACTTTTTTTTTTTTTTTTTTTTTTTTAAGTTCAATGATTAAAATAGACATTTTAAAAGTCTAGATATAAAAATGGAACAAACTTGAAAGTTTGGGGATTAAAACGACAAACTTGAAAGTTTAAGGACAAAAGTAGAATAAACCTAGAAATTTAAGGGCCAAAATAGAATTTAAACCTTTAAAATACTTAATTTAATCCTGTTTTAAGGTTATTTTATTTTAGTCCATAAACTTTTAAAATGTCCACTTTGATCCTTAAATTGTAAGACAACTATATATATATATATATATATATATATATATATATATATATATATAGTTAAAAATTACATCTCATCAATGGGGGCTAGAGCGTATTTGTGTGGGGGATTGGGCAATTTGGAATGATAGAAATTGTTGGGTTCATAATCGTCCAATCCCAAATGTGGAGATGAGAAGTGAATGGATTAATGCTTATTTGTTAGATTATTAACAGGCTAATTCGAAAGGTTGTGCAAATGTCCATACTGAGCAGGATGTGTGCCATATTATTTGGCAAGGTGAAGATTATATCTTGAATACTGATGGCGCGTTTATGGGTGCTTTGCGAGCAAGTGGTATTGGGTTAGTATTGCGAGATAAACTTGGTCATCCTAAGGCTGTACAATCTTTACAATCTCCGGTCTACACATCTCCTTTAGGGGCGGAAGCTGAAGCAGTGCTCCGAGGGCTTTGCATGGCTAGGACATTGGGGGTGGACCGCATTACAGTTTTGTCTGACTCTCTGCCATTGATCAAATCCATTAATGCGAAGACGCAATGTGAGTCTTGTATAGCGACGACTATTTGGGACATCAAGAATATTCAAAACTCATTCAAAAAGGTGAGTTTTAAGTTTGTTGGTCGTAAATTTAATGGCTTCGCTCATAAATTGGCCCAGGCTGGGCTATTTTTATTACCTTCTTTATGGCTAGAAAATTATCCTGAGTGGATGGTCAGGTTATCGTTCGAAGAACGATATATGTTTGTATCCCCTGGGGCCCTTCTGTTTCTCAATGAAGTATGTTTCTTAAAAAAAAAAAAAAAAAAAAAAAAAAAGCCTTAGTCATCAATAATCATTGCAATTTGCACCCACAATTTTTAAATAGTAAAATATCAAATGTCTAATTTTAAATCATAAAAATCAAGTGTAATTTTAAAAGCAACTGTGTCATACGACTCATACCATCAATTTAATAAATAAATAAGTAATTTAAATTGTCGCATACTATTATCAACTAAGTTTTATTTTCTATCAATTGACCTTTTTTTTAAAAGAAAAATAGTTAAACTTCTATGCAAACTCATGATTTTCTCTATTTATTTTTCTTTCTTTCTCTTGTTTGAGACTTTAGATTTTTTTATTTTTTTTTTGAGTTCACATAGTAACGTTTTAGTGATTGGGTAAAGAACATTTTGATTTATTTTTCAAAAAAAAAAAAAAGAACATTTTGATTTATGAAGATGTGCTAATATTATTTAACCTTTGTTTGAGGGACAAATAGGAAGTTTTTTTTTTTTTTTTTTTGAATAAATGTTTGGGATAGGAAAAAGATTGGAGAATTTTAAAGGGAAGCCTTGTTGGAGAGAGGAAGGGAAACTATAGAGGGAGAAAAGAACATAAATATTTCAATATAATTCCAAGAGTGAGAAATAGAGACTTTTGCAAACATTGAACTATGAAAGAGAGGTGAGACAAAATATATAATTCATGTAACAAGAGCAACCAGTTTATGTTTTTATTCATGCAAATATGAGAGTTTGATTTTTAATTACAGTCAATCTAAACATACCTTAACTGTTTGAGACAATTATCATTCACCAAAAAGTCGACTTAAGAGTCTCTCCGTCATCACATGTTGCTCAACCGAAGAAAAAAAAGTGTGTAGGTTAAATTCTAATTATTATATAGTTTAATGGCAAGTTATGCAATCTATTCAATTTATAACATGCAAATATATAATCTTCTCTACAAATTATTGTCCATCTCATTTTTTTTGTTAAAAAATGATTGCAACGTTTAAACGTTGCAAAATATTTGTAACAGTGAAATGAAAAGAAATAAAGTTATTTATGTGTCCATCTCGTTTTTCTCATTTAGTCTCTTCAATCCACTTGCCAGCTAATGATGTGTGTATTTCATTTGTCAAAAATTATATTTAGATACTATAATTAATTACTAACCATGGTTAATTTACTATTCATAGATAATTTTTTTGGGTGACAGCTTATTGTAGGCACTTTCATGACAAAAAATTTGTTCCTCCAATGGGTCCATGGATGGAGAATGGTAGTGTGTGACTTCCACAAATTAATTTGAATTGCATTAAATTCTATAAAAAAGTCTAAGATATGAGAACTTTTTTTTTTAAATGTTGAAAAATATGAGCTTTGATGTATTGACTGTTGACTTTTTATGCACCACGATCGAAAATTAGAAATGAAAAGTTTAAATAAATTGGAGTTTTTATTTTGTTTGTTCATCTTTCTTTTAAGTTGTGATTGATGTCAAGTGAGGGAAATATGTGGGGGAGGAGTTTAGAAATTGGAGTTTTGATGGAGACAATATTTTTATTTATTTATTTTTCGAATATTGGAAACTACTAAGATTTTAAATGTTAGCTATTTATTATCTTAACATCGTGCCATTTTCTCATGCGACGTGATTATACTATATGTTGGTCTAGTTATCATAAGAAAAAATTAAAAGTATATAAATCATATGAGTTTTTTTTTTTTAATCAAATGTAGAGTTAGACAGTTGTTTAGCAAGATTAGTTAGAACATACGTTAATGAGTCCAAATACTCACAAATATTAAAATACAAAAATGGGTAACATCCCCGTATAATATTATTGTTATAAGCTAAATACATGGGATTATTTTTTTTTGTTCTGCAAGTAGAAATGTTCTAACACAAATAATACAAAATTTGGAGCTAGCTTGTGTCTAGGGTGTTTTGACCTATCATGGAACCTTTCATTTGTAACAATTCTCTTTCTAGTTTCCTATTTTCCTCTCAATTTCTTTGGTGTACTTTTTTTTTTCCACCTTTCTTGAAGCACAAATGAATTTTTGACCAAATTTCACAAAGGTTTTGTTTTGTTTAATTTGACTTCAATTTTGAAAAAACAAGATAGCAAAATGAATAAATACATAGAATAGATTTAGTAAGCTTAATTTTAAAAGGCAAAACCAAAATAGGATAAAAAAAAGTACCCTTGTTTGTTGTTATTATTATTATTTTATTTTTTGGACAACATGTGAGGGATGAGAGAATCAAAACACAAACCTTCTAGTTGTTAATACAAGTCAGGTGAGCTATGTTCATATTGACTTGTATTTCTTTTTCTTTTTGTTCTTTAATATGTAGAAAAACTCTACTTATAATTTGTAAAATAAATTTGTTAAACAATTTTTACTTTACATATTATAAATGGTGATTGTTCAATTGTTACATATTAAAAGGATAAGTCCCCACCTTCAAGGGTACTTTTTCACCGAGGCATTTATTCCTCACTTATAGATCTAATGTTCAAATTCTCACTCATGTATCGTTTGTATTAAAAAATTTAGAAATTTTATAGGTAATTCTGGACCATTCCGAAATTCAAGAAGCAGACGAGGACAACACGACACGAAACCGAAGACTCGACCAGGAAATGGACCCCAGAAGGGAAATAGGCCATAGGCCCAACCCCATGCTCGCCCTCAACAAGGCCCGTGGTCGGCCTGCGGGCCGAGTCTCCTCCCCTCCGCTCGGTCCCTGGAGTCCTTTGGCTACCCCAGTTCAACCTAGTTCAGCCCAAATCGTCTTCCCACGCCCAAAAACCCTACTATGCAAACCTATGTATAAAATACCATTCTTCACCCCTGGAGAAGGGTTCGGAACCTTCATTCTTGTCACTCTTAACTTCCAATTTGGCTAACTTAAGCATCAGAGTGGTGTGACAAACACCACACCGGTGTGCAGTTTTGCATGTCACATCTTCCCTAGCTTCTACAAATTCACTGTTTATGTCACGCGAAGATCAGGTAAGTCTTCTGTCCGGATTTTGGCATCAAGAGAAATAATCACACAAACCAAACTAAGTTTAATGGATTGATTTTTTTTATGAAAATTAAAAAAAAAAAAACGAATGTCTTCTTTTTTAATTCAACAATATTGGAGATGAAAATTTCTAAATCATCACTTATGTGACTAAGGTTATAATATAATACACCACGTTTAAATTGGTGGAGACGAAGTTACAATTTACAACAATTATTTTAATTTATAGTTTTTCTTTTCTAAGTTCAACAAATTTAAACTTCACGCCAACAAGAGCTTAGCTCAATTAACATAAAGTTGTACTCACGAGGTTTCGAATCTCCCACTCCACATATTGTAAAAAGAAAAAAAAAAAAAAAAAAAAAAACTAATTTAAACTTCACTGTCTAAAAAAACAAACTTCGAACATCTTAATCGATGGTATATATATTAATTACTATACAGCTATGAATTTGCGTTTTGCTTGTGTTATTTTGTTTCTTAATCCCTCCTCTTATTTTCCCCTCAGCACATCAGAATATGAAGATAATTGGGGCAAGGGCAGCCATCCGCTACTTGTATACCTTCCCGCCGAGCAAAGGCCTTTTCAGAGCTCCGACAATGGGATTACACTCCTCTTTTAGCGCCACAACTCTGCAAACCCTTAAGCTCGCCGCCTTTCCAACTTCTTCAACTTCCCGTCTAATTTTCAGGCCACCCACTAAAACCCATTCTCTCAATTCTCTTCATCCTTGTTTCCGTAACCACAGACCTCCATGTCCATTGCTCGTTCGAGCTCTCTCATTGCCGGCAGTCCAAGTCGACCCTCCCACTGCAACCGCCGGAGAAGAAAAGGGTAATTTATTTTTCTCATCCTTGTTATTGTCGTTAACGTTTTGATTGATTACTCCAATTTACTTGGTGAGAATATGGGTGTGTGTGTGTTTTTTTTTTTTTTTTTTTTTTTTTTTTTTGTGTTGTAATTGTTGTTCTTGAATTGGATTAGTTGCGAAGCCTCAATGGAAAGCTTCGATAGATTTCAAGTGGATTAGGGATAACAAGGATTTGGTGGCTGCAAATATAGAGAATCGGAAGTCTGGTGCTAATTTGGAACTTGTGCTCCAGCTGTATGACAAAATGTTAAATCTTCAGAAGGTTAGATTTTGCTTTGTTTTTTTCCCTTTTCTTTTCTGGGTGTTGACTCAATTATCATCTGCATTAACTCTGTAATAATTCTTGCACCATTGTAGCTGGATTATTACATCTATTGATATTTTCGTCAAATTTTTAGTTGCCCAACTGTACACCAAGGACAGACCATCAAACTAGTTTTTTTTCCCGTTCAAATCAATGCTTAGTAGCTAACTGTTACTCACAGATACCAGGAAGTTGAGCGGCTTCGTGCGGAAAGGAATGCAGTTGCAAACAAGATGAAAGGAAAGCTGGAGCCATCTGAGCGACAAAAACTCATAGAGGAAGGTATCTGCATTTTTCTGTCTGAATATGTCATTATCTTCATTTTCAATTTCCATGTTACCAAATTTACTCGGGTGTTCTCTTTTCAGGAAAGAATCTGAAGGAAGGATTGGTTTCTTTGGAAGAAAACCTTCTTAAACTAACAGATCAGCTTCAACAAGAAGCACAGTGTATACCAAACACGACCCATCCAGATGTTCCAATCGGTGGGGAGGACTGCTCGATAATAAGAAAGATGGTATATCCACTTTTCCAACTGTTTATTATATTTCGTTTCCTTAATCCTTTGAATGGTACATTTTATGTTATGCGTTCTCTTTCGTAGGTTGGTAGCCCAAGGGAGTTCAGTTTTCCTGTTAAAGATCATCTTGAACTTGGGAAGCAGCTAAACCTTTTTGATTTTGATGCTGCTGCTGAGGTACAATCCTTGTTCAATTTAAGGTACTTCTTAGAAAAGCTACTTGTTCATCTTGTCATGTATATTTGGAACGTTTTATGAAGAACGTTATTGTTTTGACTTCAAATCTTCATGAAGCACACTCGCCATCCTTTTTTTTTGGGTTAATGCTTGTCATTCTGTGGTATACAATTGGAGGACTATATCTTTACAAGATAAATAACTTGAGATTTGAAATATCCAGCTTATTGTTATGTTGTATGATATGACAAGTCACATATCCTCACTTAATTTGTTATGTTCATGAGTATTTGTTTAGTTGTTCATTGTCTCTATATTGACCTTGCAGTTATAACCGTCAAATTTTGATGCGAATGGAATCACATATTAGACTTTGCTACTTTTTGGCCTATTCCTGTTTTGAACTCTTATTAGTTTCCTTACATTTATGGAAGTTTGGAACCACCTTAATGTTAAATTTTGCTGGTTTATGCAGGTCAGTGGATCTAAGTTCTACTACCTGAAAAATGCTGCAGTGACATTAGAAATGGGTCTAATCAACTGGACACTCTCTGAAGTAATGAAAAGGGGCTTTACTCCTTTGATAACCCCAGAAATTGTGAGGTCCTCAGTTGTTGAAAAGTGTGGATTCCAACCTCGCGGTGAAAATACTCAGGTTTTGCACCTTTTTCCTAACCTCGCAGTGAAAATATTCTCTGAGGTGTCTGACTACTAGGTTCATCATTTTGAGATAAATTCCCAGTCGACCATGTATATACGTAGAAATTTTATTGAATCATATTGAGATGTAACTTGTTTTTCATCTACTCGAGGGTCTAACGGCTCATGGGCCATGGGATAATAAAGGACTTAGAGGGAATGAGTTCAATGGTTGTCACCTACCTAGGATTTAATATCTTATGAGTTTCTTCAGCAACCAAATGTAGTAAGGTCAAACGGTTGTCTCGTGAGATCAGTCGAGGTGCACACAAGCTAATTTGGACACTCATGAATAAAATAAAAAAGAAAAAAGAAAAAAGAACAGAAAAGAAAAGAAAAAACCCCATTCCAAGATCTCAAACTTCGATATCATGTAGAGTACAAGTTTGCCAAGTGATATCTGGTAGAGTACAAGTTTGACCGTTGCCAATGATAATCTTGTCCGTTGATTTTATACACATTTGATTTGCTTAAATGTTATAAGAACTCTCTGCATAGCTAATTATAAGATTTCTCTTACATATTGATGAGTTTAAAGTGCCATTTTATATCTATGCTCACCCAACATACCCCAAGGGGGAAGGAGTAAAACATTCAAATAGAACGAGAGGCTTCCTTCTGAAGTCAACATTTGTGTCTAGTTTCATTAGTAAGAGTATTTAGTTACTATCTTTTCATACTCTCGCTTTGCTTGGCAGGTTTATTCCATTGAGGGAAGTGACCAATGCCTCATCGGTACTGCAGAGATTCCTGTAGGAGGGATTCACATGGATTCCATCCTTGCTGAGTCTTCATTACCTTTGAAGTATGTGGCTTATTCTCATTGCTTTCGTACCGAGGCAGGTGCTGCTGGAGCTGCAACCAGGTACAGACCAACATTTTTCTCAAGGACTCTCTATCTTATATAAAATCAACATTTTCAAGGCTGTGGTTCCACTGTCATTTGAAAACTTCATCTTCTTATAAATGAACAGCCCCTGAGCCCCTCCTACCTCACTTCTTTTATTTCACTCTTGTTATTACTAATGTTGTCTCTTCTCTATCAAGTATTTGATGTATTAATCTAATGCTGAGCAGGGGCCTTTATCGAGTGCACCAGTTCAGCAAGGTTGAAATGTTTATATTTTGCCGACCCGAAGAGAGTGAATCTTACCACGAAGAACTCATTAGGATTGAAGAGGACCTATTCTCATCACTGGGATTGCATTTCAAGTAAAAATCTGCTCTTTTTTTAAAAGAATTTTGGACTATTTATGATCTTCATTGTCGCTGTATCATTTCAATAACACATCTGTTTTTGGTTGTGCCCCATTTCACTTATTTCGCGTTCTCCTTGTAGGACCTTGGATATGGCTTCAGGAGATTTAGGTGCACCCGCTTATCGAAAATTTGATGTGGAGGCATGGATGCCGGGTTTAGGACGATATGGCGAAGTACTCCTTTCTCTCCCTCTCCTTTATGGGCAGTTGGGTTACAATTAGATTTAAAATATTGTGAGAGATTTGAATCTTATTTATAAATCAAACCCTGTTGTTGTCAACAGATATCAAGTGCATCAAATTGTACAGACTATCAAAGCCGCAGATTAGGAATCCGATATCGTCCACAAGAACCAGTACCAACAACTTCAAAGAAAAGTAAAGGCAATCTGGCACCTACACAGTTCGTTCACACATTGAATGCAACAGCTTGTGCTGTGCCACGAATGATCGTTTGCTTACTCGAAAACTATCAGCAAGAAGATGGCTCTGTAATTATCCCTGAGCCATTGAGGCCATTCATGGGCGGACTAGAGATAATCGCTCCCCCGTCCGCATAACGTCCTGAGGCAATCCTTAGTTTCTTATTCCAAAAATTTCAATTTTTGCAGACCACATCCTATTTATGGTGAAAGAGTGAGGAATTAAGAGAAATTCATGCTAGCCACGGATCATTTAATAAAGCTCTCATGTTTGTTCTCCCCCTTCTGTCATTTAGCTGATTGATTTCCCCAATTGTAGGTTTTGTGGTATAAAAATATTGAGATCTGTGTAGCTTAAAATGTCTGAGTTATGGCAGCTGATTATTACATTACATTTGATTATTTGGTGGCTTTAAGGATTTGACTCTGATTTACATTTTCCTTCGAGTAGTTTCTTCTAAAGAAAGCTCATTTCTTTGCTGTAGCTGTTGAGTCATAATACAGTGTAATTCAGCAGCAGGCTTTAAATGCTGTTGAGAAATGTAGCCCATTTCTTTGCCATAGCTGTTGAGTAATGATACAGTTCAATTCACTAGTAGGTTTTAAATGCTTGCTCCCCTCTTGGAGGGTGTAGTCCATGTAGTCCACAAACCTATACTTGACCTCCAGCCCGGACTTTTGACTCGCAATCAGATGTTGGGCTAAATTTCAAATTTAGTCACTGAACTTTGAAGTTTGTATGATTCTTGAACTTTAAAAAAAGTTCAGATCTATGACAAAATTGAAAATTTAAAATTTCATCAAATATAAAATTTAAATTTATATATAATAGATTACTATTTTTAAAATTTTGAATTTGTTAGAGATCTATTAGATACAAAATTAAATGTTTAGGGATCTATGAGACACAATATTGAAAATTTAGAGACATTAGACACAAGACCAACAAACGTTTAAGGACTAAACTCCCGCTCCCGAAGTGGTTTGAAGAGAAAGGAAGAGAAGAGAATTTGAAAGAAGAATACAACATATTATACATTTGAAATTGTATAAGCTATGGCCATGCCTACAAACCAACTCCCCATACAATTCTCGAAATGCCAGCTGTTATTTATCTGGAAAAAGCTGGTGAATAAATCGGTTTCAAAACGCAGAGTAGCTTTCTTCAAGTTTATCGTCCATTTGAAACTCACTATAACTTGAGTTTGCTCAAATCAACTTTTTTAACTGGATAGGTGTAAGCCTCGTAATTTATCTGCTGTCCCAAGCTACTTATTTTTGTCAGGGTAGTTATAAGATCGACCTGAAGGAATAGGTCAAAAAGCCGGGTGTGAGAATGCGAGGTCAAATGATTATGAAAGTATACCTATTGGATTCAAATATGTAATGTGATTAGACTGAAAGCAAAAGCAGTGAATGCGATATTCTATTCATGCCCACCAAAAAAGGGTAGAAACCTAAACATTCCCAAGACTGGACTTTGGTTTGTTTTAATGCTGACTAGAAAAGAAATAAATAATCACGTACTCACCTCATAATCAGTCTGAGATACTGTTTCACGGCTACGTTGATACTTTTGAACCCATGGAAAAACATCAGGATCTGAGGCTAGAAGTTCCTCAGTTGCTGCCTGATCAGGACCCAGAAATGCAGACAAAACAGCTAGCTGGCGAAAGTCCAAATAAGGTTTTAGCATTCAATCACTAATAAAATAAGCAAAAAAATGCATCTGAACATAATTTCACGGGTTCTGCATCTTTGTGCCTCATTCCATATTTAGACTTTCTTTTAGTAGTTCTTTCTTTTTAACTTAAAAGTACATTAATCATCCAGTTGGAAAGAAAAATCTTAGCTCATCCTCCAGGCATAGTCTAATATGAAACTCCAAAATGTTAGATGAGTGGGGGGGAGCAACAGTGAGAAAAAGGATTCTAAGAATGTGTGCATTTACCATAACGTTGAAATGTGTTTAGGTTAGAATTATCTGGCAAAATTTAATTATAGAAGTTGCATTCGATTCAAACTTGGGCTGCCTTGTTAACTTGCTAGTTTCACTCTTTGAACACTAGTGAGAAATAATTTGAACAGAGAGTTCTTGTGGGTTCTGAAAGTGTCAGAGTGTTAACTATATTATATTAGTCTAGTCCAGGCCTCTTTGGGAGAAAGAACATCTCCATCTTCAGGAGATGCCTTACACATAACAGAAGGGAGTTTTCAAGCGAGACAGGAAATATAGGGGAGCCTTGAGAGAAAAATTCAACCAAAGTAAAGGAAATCAACCATTGAGGCATAAACAAAGAAGGGAGTTCTTTATTTTATACATTAGACAATATTGACCGAATTTAGCTAAAATTTTACTGAATTGGTTAACTCAATGTTTTGGGCAAATTTCAAACTCATGCAAAGATAAATATCCTTTCGTGTTAATGAACAACTACTATTAGCTCTATCTAAATATTCTTTTATCTACTTATTTTCTTGTCAATATACCAACCGTTCAAGCAATCAAAACTTAGGCTCTGTGACAAGGTATGCAATTCAGCTGCAGATATTGAATAATTAACAAAGAACAGTTGTAGCAAATTCGTACAACATATTATTTTTCGTTTTATTTTACTTCTCTACAGAGACCAATTAAGTTTCTTGATATATATAATCTGCAGGACTATGGACAGATTACTACTAGTAAGGCAGAATTTCAAATGGAACTTTAAATTAAGGAAGATACCTGTCGGGGACCAAATCCAATAGCAGAGAACTTTTCTTTCATTTCCTGAACGCTAGCTTTCCCCCAGACGGGAACCCTTCCCTCAGGATCAGGCGCTTCAGCATCTGATCTTCCAAATTGCCTGTCGAACAAGCCCCACTGTAGGCACAAGGAGACACTGTTGTTTGCGTTATGCCCCCAATAATAAAAATTTGGCAAATGTGCATGTTCCTTTTTTACACAAAATTTGTAGCTGCTTATGCATAGACTATTATTTTCAGAACAAAGTATCTTCTCTCTATCCATTGGACAAAGGCAAACCCAATTAGAACGAGAAAAATGAAGGTTCCTTAGATCAGCTCAACCAAATTTCATACCCAAAATACTGGTCACTCACAAAATACTTCCATAGAAAGCACACACATAGTATAATTACTTTGACGGCTAAATATTAGTGAGTAATTCTAGGTACACACAACAATCGTATTTGCAACTAAGGGTCCGTTTGCAACTAAGGGTCCGTTTGGTAAGTGATCTGAAAACAGAAATTTGAAAACAAGGGATTCAATGAAAACAGAGTTGTATTTCATGTTTTCATATATGTGTTTGGTAGCAGATTCGGAAATTTGATTCCAATTTAAAAAATTGTTCAAAATGTGTTTGATAATATATATATAAACCATAAACTATTTGTAGTTATCAACTAAAGTATTAAGTTGAATATAAACTATTATTAATTAATTTATAAACATTTTATATGTTATAAATTTTGTATAATTATTATTTTATAATATCATATAATTTATAATACATTATATTAGGCAAATTTTAATGAACTGAGTTTATAACATTAAAATAATATAGTTATTAAAGTTTTATCATTTTTAATTTAATTCTGTATTTAAAAATTTTCAAATTTAAAATTTGGATACACTGCAAACATAAAAAAGCCGTTTTCTGAATTTTCACTATTTGGATCACAGAATCCGAAAAAAATTTTCAAAAACACATCTGCCAAACACATATTCACTGAATTCAGTGAATCTGAAAACATAAAACAGAATCCAAATTGTCTACCAAACAGGCCCTAAGTAACCTAACTTATGGTGATGACTTAAGCATGCCCTTAACTTGCGGTAGTTTGTTAGTGGGTACCCACTGACACACTACGCAGGCTCATTCACGTACTAGATGAGTATTTATGGTAAGCAATCAGATGTCCATGCAGCATAACTGACCTGCCCATTGGAACCATACGCAGTATATAACAAATTCCCCTTTTCTTCATTCCCACCACATTTTCTGATGGCTGAAGCTAGAAAGGTAGATTTAACGGCACTTTGTGCTGCATGGAGAAAATGAACTTGATCTCATTGTCATTATTTATTCAGAAAAGGCACTAGCATTAATAGAATGCACGAATACAAATTCAGACCATTAGCAACATCCTATTCAAATCATCCCCACAAGAAGTTGAAAGATTCTATAAATTTAAGGGGCTTTGACAATGACAACTTGGCTAATTACCTGGAAGATTCTAATTTACTAAAAAAAATTAAAAAATAAAAAGAAAAAAAGGGTATCAGAATGCAATTGGCCAATGTATGGAAGAAGTTCAGAGATGGGAATTGTTAATCCATTAAACCTGCGAATTGGATAAGATCTGCGTAGGAAATGGGTCCACCCTTTGAATACGAATCTATCTCCTTCTTTGCTTCCTCTAATAAACTCAGAGCAGCAGAAAACTTCTCATTTTCAGGTCTGGAAATCTCTGAACTTCATGGCAGAAAGCATGGAGAAGAAGTTAATAGATTTTATAATGAAGAAAGTGCTGAGGTATTATTTCATACAATTGATCTTTAAAACTAATAATAGGTTACCATACTTGAAAAGTGTATGAGAATCATCATTGATGCACCAGACATGCAAAATTCTTTAATGAAAAGAATGTGAATCTCAATGATTTATTTCTCAGGAAGAAGGAAATGACATCTAAAATGTACCTGAAGCGGATGGATGCATTTGGCCCTCCAGTTTTAGTAGCCTACAAACTTGAACAAACTATATTAGCATCTTCCTTCCAACCTATTAAGTTCGTTGTTGCAGTGAAATCAAGCCCATTTGTGTAAATTCAAAGAGAGGAAGAATTTTTGTCTGACCTTGTCGTAAGTCACAGCATCATTTAGTGCTAATGTTAAAAGGGAGGGAACGATGTCTGGATTTTTCTGAAGTAAACAGAAAAAACAAAGAGGATGAATACCGCCTTCAAGTGTTTGATTATAAGAACATAGATCCTTCAATATACAAGTTAGATCAACCACAGCAGTTAAGATCAAAATGTGTTCAGAATATATTAAAAAGATTAAATGTGCCCTAACCTATTCAAGCTTCTGAGTCTAATGATGCAGTAGGTCTTAAAGCTCAAATCCCCGTAATGTTATTCTTCCTTATTTCACATTAATAGCCACATGTTGAATCTCAGTTCCAGTATCCAAGCCTTAGAGGATTTTGTTTAGAATGTACCAAAAAAGATAAAATTTACCCTAGTCTATCAGCTGGAGTCTAGTATTGATTTATTGGATTTATACCTTAATAGCTGTAAAAAGGGTGCCCTTGATATTTGCTGCAATCAACAATGTAAAAGCGAAATAAGCAAAACAGGTGTTTATAAAAATGTAATCACTGGAATTAAACCCATTACCTTCCATTTCTTACTCCACTAGGGAAAGGTAGCATCATATCCAAAACTAAGCAAACAATTGACTGGAGAACAGTAATGCAGACCAATAGAACTTACATAAAAATTCAGATCGCTGTCTGCGCTGTATTAAATCAGCAGCATAAGCCGGTTCCACCATTAGGTCAGAGCTCAGCATTAATCCCTAAGAAGAGGTGGCAACTGGCAGAAAATCATCATCACTTCATTCTAACTCATTCGAGCTCAAATAATTATAAAACAAGCGTTTGATCGCTCACTCTCTTCTCACATTACGAGCAAGCAGCTAAGCAAACTGGTATGCTTGACACACGCATTTTACGGTCAGAAGAAACAAATAACCTCAACTAGGAAATAAGCATTGGTCGAATTAATTCACTCACCAGACAAATTTCTCCTAGTACGGAGAACAAGAATGTGGAAATTCAAAGAGAAAGAGAAAAAGAAATGGCTCTCACCAGAGCAAGTGTACCACCAAAACCTTGAAGAACATCTCTTCTACTAAACCGATCCTCGTTGTTAGCATCCGTTTTGATCTGACCACAACGAACTCTAACCTGAAATTTCACACAACAGAATCTACGATCAGGCAGCAAAGAAACCGCATCGCACTGTCCAACTAGCCCACATTTTTCCACGAAAAGGCAGATATGTATGCACAGAATAAAATGCGCTCTGTACAACCAAAGAAACGGAAGACTTACGGTGTGCGAGGGATGTGCAGTAGCCGGGGAGAGAGCGGTTTGAAGAGGAAGGAGAGGAAGAAAGGAAGGTACAGAAGAGAGGAAGGAGACTCCCATTGTTGACTGGTTAGTTGCTAAAGCAAGGTCTCTCTGTAATGGGACTCCGTGGAAGAAAATGGAAGGATGAAGAAGTGAACATGGAACTGGAAGCAGAGATTCTGAGGCGCTATATTTGTGGAGAGTGGGAGTTTGTGATCATATCCTGATCCGGACTTGGATGCAACCATCTGTCCTCCACGTCATTTGCTTGGGACCCACCATATATATAGTTCTTTTTTTTTTTTTTTTTTTTGAGAAAAAAAAGGATTAAAACTGTTTGTTAATTAAAAAATATGATTAAATTGAAACATGTGAGGTGGGGATTTCCACCTTGGACCTCTGGCTTGTCGAGAGTACAAGTCAACCATATTTGACAAATGAGATTAAATTATAAGTTTAGTTCTTTGAAATTTGAGTTTGAGTCGGTTTAGTTCGAACTTTCAAATGTGTCAAAAGTTTTGAATCTTCACTATTACGTATTGTTGAACTCAAAGAGAAAAAAAAAAGTTTGATCCTTCAAATTAAATATTTATACTTGCACACTCTCGAGATGAGCTCCTATTGACTTACTAATTTAGTGTATTATCAGTGGCTTTAAGGACTTTAGTAGGATCCACTAATCTAGATGTAGTAGAAATAGATCGAAGTAATAAAAATAGGAAAAAACTTGGTTGCATATCGGTACCACCATTAAAATCTTGACAACTAGGAGAGATAAAAAAGCTTTCTCATTTTCTCCTTCACTCTTTCCTAGTTGTCAAGATTTTAATGGGGTATATAGGGAGATCAACCAAGTTTTGTTCAAAAAAATATACCACATTAGAAAGGTAGTTAAAGTTCCTACTAAATAGTGTATAGATAAGAATTATCCTAATCCATAGGTTCATGAACCTTTTAGTCAATCTGATATATACATTTTAAATTTTTTTTAATAGAACTTGAATTTTCATTATTCTTTTTTAGTAAAGCTATGTGTTAAAGTTTGTTATTTTAGCCAACAAGAACATAGTCCAACTGACATCATATATGTTATAGATGCAAAATTAAGAGTCTAACACAACATCAAATGGACGATGTAAACAAAATTTATCAAACTTCTTTTTTTTTTTCCTAATATTAGGATACAAACAAAAAGGAATAAAATCAAAAGCAGAGAGTTTAATGTCGGACCAATTAAGACTATGCTCAAACAAGATTGGCAAAACCCATCCACTTTATTGATTTTATAAATGAATATTCATATAAATTACAATGCAACTGAAAAGTTGCATTATTTTTCCTGAAGCAGCAGAGCAGGAAAACGTAATGTAAACCTCGGAATCTAATTTAGCCGATGTTAGCTTCCGATGTTAGAATTGGAAGCAAAGCAACTCAGTTAATCAATCCGCAATAACCTATATTTCCTCGTGTTATACACACTATGCATCCACAATGCCTCCATTGACACCAACACATCAAAAACAACGAGGCCAAAGCTTCTTCATGCACAAATTTTCTCGTTTAATTTGATATTATACTTTTATCTTCGAATGAAAGACGTTTGTGAATTTGTTTGTTCTCTCTGACATAAACAATCTGGCAAAGGATTAACATAAAAAGCTTCTTCTGAACGGAACCTATCCATTCCTCTAGTTCCTGAAATGGGTCCTTTTCTCTTCCTTGCAGATCCTTGCCTGCCAAAAACAGAGCACATTGTGTTTGAAGTAAATAATATTGGTTTTCTTGTGTCAGATAGGACTTGAAATGGTAGAGCTCCATTCGATAATCATTTGGTTTTTTTGTTTGTAGTTTTTGAAAATTGTGTTTGTTTTCTCACCATTTCTTTAGGTTTTCTTCTTTGTTAAGGTAACATTTGAATTCTAAGATAAATTCTTAAAAACTTGAAAACATATGCAAGGAGATAACAAAACACAGTAATCTATGGATGGAAGTAGTGTTTATAATTTAATTTCAAAACTTAAAAACCAAAAACCAAATGGTTATCAAACAAGCCTAAATGAATGATCCTAAAATATTCTTTCAATGTTTTCAATTATTTAAGATTTATCGCAGAAATGTACCTTCTCTTATGCAATTCAATGATTCGGCTGGCTAAATTATCGCCCTCTTTCATGGTGCCTTGTTCAAGTTTGTCAAACAGGCGAACAAGAGCTTTCCTGTTTGGTAAAGTTTAGAAGTTAAAACGGTTTCAGCAAGTATAGTAAAATTTATGGCTAATGTACAAATGAATTCAAAGTTATATGTATAAGCCTTGCCTGTCTGGTGATATTGTCCTCCTATGTCCAAGGAAACGCCGGTGGCCTTCAACTGCTCTAGCCATGTTTCCAGAATATGAGGATATAAATACATCGCTTTCAACAGATACAATGTAGTCTAGAGCAGCCATTTGAGATGCATGATGGATAAAAGGTTCAAGCTCCTTAGAAGATGCCAATAATTCCTGAAAAAGTGAGATGGAAGGAAGCAACATTGGATGACTATAATAGATAATAATATCATTGCATAATCTATCAACACCAAAATAAGCAGTGCTCCTTTTAGATTGATGTCATCAACTATTGATATACCAATTTCTATAGCTTCTTTCATGGCATTTGACTGAATTTTGATCAAAACGATAGTGTTTGAATAATTAAAATACTTTTATGAGAAGCACTCAATTAGTGCTTGTAGAAGAGATACTTTCACTTAAAAAACCTTTTCCATAAGACATTCTTTCAAATTCACCCTAAATAACCTTCATTTAAAAGAATACAAAAGGTGAGAAAAGCATCAAACAGTATGATAATATGACCCCTACCTTCCTCATTAACAAGGGATATCGCAATTGGAGATCAGACATGTGAGATTCACCCCCATATATATCACCTGCAGCAATGTATATAGGAGTATTTGATGGGTATCCAAGAGCGTTTAGAAAAATTCCGACCTCTTTTGGAGTAAGGGGGCAATACCCCTTGGATCTTTGTTCCTTGGGATCGATGTTTTTTACTTTCCAGTAAGATGTGTTCTCCCTGAAAGTTTAATTTATCGGCAAATGTTAGGCATCAAATAATCAGCAACCAGATTGAGTCGCTGCTAGGCCCTCCATACCTTATCATCCTTAGCTCATCAGCTTCAACAGGAGACAAATCATGTGTGCATCCACTGAATGAGAGCATATCCTTCTCATACCGTAAATGTAAAGCAATATAGGGTCCATAGGACCTCATACGATCCACCAAAAGCTATGGGAAAAATAAGATTCATTAAAATACAGGAAATATGACCCCCTCCAGATCAGACAAGAAAAAGAGAAGGGAAAAGAAATTCAGGTATGTTAGTCAACCTTTCCCAAAGCTTCAATTTGAGGTGCAAAACGCAAGGCTTCGTAACAAGCACGGCATCGCAACTTCTGTATGTCAGGAGGGAGGTTATTATTTGCTAAGCGAGAATCTGATTTTGCAGCTCTAATAACCTGAGGCAAAAACAGAAAGTTAGCTTGGGAATTGTTGAGAAAAGATACATGGACTAGAAAATGTTAAACTACCTGATGATCTTCCCACATGCTAGATATCTCGTCCCGGTAGTAATCTATGCCAGACCAGCTTCTAAAATGCTTAACTGCTCTTGTAACAGTAGCCAACTCCTTTGGAAGCTTCTTAATGACTTTTACATCATTGGAAAGAGCATTGATAAAATGATCTTGATCAAAAATATCTGAGAAGATGCTGCATATCAAACGAGCATGAATTATAAGACTTCAGATAAACAACAAAAGATGAACTAGAGATAAAAGAAATCTACCTAGAGTCTTTCCAAAACGAATGTTTGTCAAGCTCTGGAATTACGAGGGTTGCATTAATTATACGGGCTATAGCTACCATGTCACATATCTGCAATTAAGGATGAGAAATAAGCTTAGTCTCAAAAAAGTGTATGCTTGATTTCCTTCAACAAACGTAATATTATTTACCTAAGCTTAAGATAGATGATGTGAAAACAAAAATTACAACTACTGCTACTCGTACCACTTTGAATTAACTTGTTGATCTAGTTCATCCATGAATTGATTTTTCAAAAAAAAAAAAAAAAAAAAGTTCATCCATGAATTGATGATTACTAACACAAATCTTTCTCTAGGAGAGAACTGCAGTATCAATTTCCCCATTAGTATTTAGAAAATATGAGACTGTAAGGGCTATCTCATACAGGAATTTTTCTAATATTCCCTATTCATGTCCTCCCAAAAGATGGGGAGCTTCTACCAATCACCAGGTCTCTTTCTCAAATATATTACTATTCTGTAGCTTTATGAAATTAATTGGATGTTTATTGGTCTTCCTGAACAGGAATAATTATATACTCCCGTGATGTTTCAACCACCAAACACGTTTATTTTATATCTCAAGCATTCAATCAACACTTTCTCCTAGAATCAAATGTACAATATTACATACCCATCCATCATAAATAGAACTTATTTTGTATGATCAAGAAAATCTTATTCATACAGACAAATACGGGCAAATCATGTGAGGACAATGAGGAAGAAGGTGCAAAAGATGACTACAAACCCCTGCGCGCATTTGATTGAGCCCTCCATTCGTATGAACCAGAAGGTAACCTCTCGACTTTCCAGGAGCTGAAAATCCCCAAAAATAAAATAATAATCACAATAATAACAAGCATATTAGTGTAGGTTCACAATAGTATTTTATTTTAGGACGAAAAACAAATAGCGACTGCGAACTGTCTTACATGAGTAATTAAGACTAGGCGCAGTACAGGGAAAGAAATCACGATTTGAAGGAGGACCCCAAAGATCGTCAAAAGCTGAGGTCTGGCTGCCACAAACAAACTTTCAGGTCCAAAGAAGATGAAAAGACGAATACGCATAACTACCACGCATTTGTAAAATATCTAAATCCATCGCTAGCCAGCAAAAAGAGTGAAGCAGTCGTCTAGTCCTCTATTCGGTAAGACGTCGAGAAAAACATAAAAATAAAACAAAATAATGCTCCAGTGTTGGATTGAAGCATGACTATATAGTTTCTACCTTGTGAAAAAGACGAGGAGTTTTCGACCAACGAACCGGTGCAAACTCTTGTGTCAAGCTTTGCTCTGGAGCCGGTCTCTGAAATTTTAATTCACGTTGCTACAGAAATGAAAAAGAAACTTAAAGAAAGCTCAAAGAAAGATCAATCCGAGCAACACTTTAACTGCACAATCTGCCAAACCATTTACGAAGAAAGAGTACAAAACAAGAAAAAGAAGTACTGAAGTAAAGAAATCGAGTACATATATATAAAGTCGATTCGAGTTCCGAACAGTATAAAGAGTAGTCCAAACAGTAGTAATGAACCGCGCATAAGCAGAAAACAGTGACAAGAATAAGAAATTAACAGAAAGAAAAAGATCGCGACAGAAACGAACAACAGTAACAGAAAACGCTGCAAATTGAATAAACGGGAAAGAAAGAACATGTAAGAAATGAATTGGAGGTCAGTGATCACCGTAGGGAGCCTGTAAGATCGAGAGAAGATCGAAACGTCTCTGGATGAAGGAAAGACCTGGACGGGAACAGATAACACAGCAACTAGGGCCATTGAGCACATAGTGCATGTTAGAAGCTTCCTCATGACCAACAACGCTCTTCGCCGACGCCTCTGCATCTCTCAATCTCTAAAGACTGAAACGATCGAGAAGACGACCCTCTCTCTCTCTGAAGCTCAGTCACTGCAACAATGGCGACCAAGCATTTTACAGAGGCAAAAGCTCGGTCGAAGCAGTGGGGTTTTGAATTTGAGATGATTTTTGGTTCTTCTCTTTCTCTGCACTTTTGCCGCTCTGTTTTAGGCGGTTTTCTGACTATTTTCTCGTTAGCATTTGCAGGGAAGTTATTTAAACGAATTAAATTAAAATAAAATAAATAGCACCAGCGGGTCCCACTTTTTTTATTATTATTATTTTTTCTAATATCGAGTCATTCACTTTCCGTTTCCACATTCACATTTTCACACACACATATATATAATAAAATAATTCGAAGGAATGGAAATAATTCCACGTCGAATTTTTTAAAAAGAATTTAAGAACTTTTTTTATATAGATAAATCAAAATAATTCTAACAATTCAATTACATATAAAAATTTATATAAATCTACATTTTACATCTTGATTTAATCACACACACATATATACACTTTGAAATCAATAGTTCATAAAAATCTTAAAATTTTTATCCAACTCTGTTTCTTCGAAGGTTAAAGGTTTGAGGAAGAAATTAAAGTCAATACGCTCTGTCAATTAAGTTAACGTACTAAATTTCGAAGAGTAAAATGTCAAAATGAGTCTAACTCAACAGTAATGGACATGTATCATTGATTAAGAGGTCAGAGGTTCGAATCTCCAACTCCAAATGTTGATGAACTTAAAAACAAAAAAATCCAAAAAGTAAAATTTAGAGAATTTATCAACAATAGTAATATCACTATTCCAAAATAAAATGTTTTGTTAAGGATGCTTTGCATTTGTGTAGGTAGGATTTTTACATAAAAATTGAATAAAACCATAGGAAGTTATTATCATGGATGATTGGTTCCATAAACTAGTTTAAATTAAAATACCATTACTTTGTCTATAAAACACATTCCATCTCTTATATTTTATGAAATGACTTACGAAAACAAATAAATATTTTGTTACAACCATCAGCCTCTTCATTGATTGTTAAACCTAAATCTCGTTTTGTGTTTTAGAATAGTATGATTAAAATCTTGATAAAAGATTATATTTACAATTATTCCAATAACTTCATACTTTGGGTTCAATCAGAGTTTTTTTTTTTTTTTTTTTTCAACACGGGGGATTCAAACCTCTAACCTCATGGTCGATGGTACATGTCAATTATCGTTGAGCTAAACTCGCTTTGGTGGTTCAATCAGAGTTTAACACGTATAGTATTAAAGTAGTAAATCTTATATTTGGCTTCTTAAACATTAAACATTACTTTGAGGAATTGGATTGTGTTTCAATTATTTTTTTTCCGCACGCTTATTCAAATACTTATTTGACATAAAAATATACCAACTTCACACTTAAATATTTTATTAGAAAATAATAAAATAGGATCTTATTATGAGTACAAACAAAGTTTTGCATTGGATAGAAAAATATTTTTAAAAAAAAAAAAAACCATAAAATATAAGGGAAACACAATTATTTTCATTAATACAAAGTCTTCTAAAAACAAAAACAAAAGTTAAATTATCAAAATTACTCTTGGGACTGGCTTCAATTATACTCCTGAACTTTCAAAAGTTTCATTTTAACCCTTGAACTTTGAAGTTTGTTTCAGAATGATCCTTGAAGCCTTTTTTTTTTCCGTTAAATTCATGGATAGAAAATGACGTGTTTGCAAATGTATTATTGCTTATGTGAATAAATTTGAACACACATACGTAAAAAAACAATAAAAATACATGCAAACACATCATTTTTGTAAATAAATTTAATGAAAAATATCTCCAACAGTCATCTTAATACAAACTTCAAAAGTTAAAATGAAATTTTTAAAAGTTCAGTGGTATAACTGAAACCAGTTCAATAATTCAGGGTTATTTTTTATATAGTTTAACTAAAAACGAAATCACAAAAGTTCATGTCAAAAGTGTAGTCGTAAATCGTAAATTAGGACAAATTTCTAGTACCACAATATCATACTCTTTCTGTTTACACTATGATTTCTAATACTATCGCAGTACCATGCTCTCTCTAGACTATCGTAATACCAACTCTATGGTTTTTTAAAAGGTATTAACGTGGCAAACAATAAACAGAGAAAGTATCCATACTACGGTACTAGAAGATATTTTCTGGTATAAATTTAATGGGGAAGCATTGAATTTCATGGGTAAAAGGTCAAAATCTTGGATCCCAATGCAGCACATTGAATCACGTGCATGGCAAGTGAGTGTGTATATTTATACGCACAGCATAGTGCTGGCATTTAACCATGCACATGTCCCTTATTTATTAACTCAAAATCCATTCCCATCACCTTTTTTTGTCGGTTCACATCTTTCATAAAAATATATTCTTTCTGATTAAATGAAAAAGGGCTGTCTATGAAAAAGAAATCCAAAAAAAGTAAATTAAATAGGGATAAAATCAGATTCAGAAAAACAAATTATAATAATATATATTTTAGCTGTCATGCACATAAACATCTCATACCAACCATAAATAAGTAACAACAATAAAGATTATAAATTAAAATTGTAATTCTTATGATTTAGGCATAATTTTAATTTAATTATTTCATTTTGAAAATCTCAATTTAATCATATATGGTGAAACAATGGGAAGATTTAAATATCTGACATATTTTTCAAGTCACGTAAACATCATTCTGTCGTCTTCGCTTTATTTTCTAAAAAAAAAAACAGATAAATAAAAGCTGGATCTTAACTTTTTTTCAGATCTGAAAAAAAAAAAGGAAAAAAGAAAAACATTTTGTGCTTAACTTGTTTGTGTGTTGTTGGAAACAGAAGACTTTTGACGTGATTCTTAGGTCAGGTATCGGTCTTTCTAATTGACGTGGAATATTTTCTCAAAATTTAAATTGTTATTTTCTAACTTTTGCTTTAAAAAATTAGTTGTAATATCATTTTTTTTTCATAATCTATTTTAAAGAAACTTAATAGGAGATATATTTTATTCCTTTATATGATTGATTAAATATGGGGTTTTTAAATAAAATATGTATCAACACAATTTTTAGCTTTGAAATTAGATGTTCTCTTTCAAGTATGTATAATAATTCAACGGTAATTTTTTTTTTTCATCAACAGCACATCAACTTTTCATTCAAACCAAGAAATCGCTTAGGAGCAACAATACAGAAGAACAGAATCAAAGAAACCACATCCTCCCCACACTGCGGGGCAATCTCGAATCCAAAACCCATGAGACATCCTCACTCAAAGCCAAACTCGTCGGTCGGTGCACAACACTATTCTCCTCTCGAAAAGCTAAATCCTCGATCATCTTAACTCTAAGCTAGCTACTAGTTTGCTCCGGACTAGCTCGTTTTCAACTCGACTTGGTCCCCGAGCTCATCATTTAGGCCTGCAACAGAATTACCGTCAAATACAACATTTTGCACATAGAATTCAACGAAGATAAGCAATTTAGGAGGAAATAAACATAAACCAATTTGTTCTACCAAACACCTCCAACCCAAAATCTTGCTAATCCTCAAGCAAGCCTAAATTATAAAATATGAATGACAGAGATTCAAATGTTGAAATTCATCATGCACAAGTCCCTACGCTACATATGTTAAGCCTTTGCCTAAGAGAAGCGACCGCAAGCTAACAAATTATGAGACAAATCAAGATTTTCCCAAGAATATTCTCGCTTGTGTTTGTGTTTAGCCTCTCCTAGAGCAACCCCTAATGCCCCGGGAATGATTTATAAGACCCTCCACCTATCTTCTCCCTACACTATAACTAAGGCCTCGCGAGAAAGACTAATTAGGCCAAATTAGGATGCTCACTCAATACCTATGAGTCTGAATAAGGAGAACCTTATCAACGGTAATTGATATGTACTTATTCTCCCTTCTCCATATTTATTGTACTTACAAAAATAAATTATATTTTTAAGAAAAAAAATCAATTAATGCATATAATTAAAGATCATTGTCTTGAAATTTTAATGTCGTAGAAGTCCAAGTTCCCACGTATTTAACTTTTCCGCGTGATTATTGAAGAAAAATAGAACTCGAATTTCGAGTTGAGAAAATTAATACATAATTGATTGAGTAGAAAAGAAGCTTCCACCGTATCATCGTACACCACGTGGCACAAGATCCTTGTTTTTTTGCCTGAAAATGCAATACGAGTGGGGCCCACACTCTTTTGTTCCTTTCTCACTCTCTCACGTATCCAACACGTGCGTTTGCGGAGTTCTCGAGTTTTGCGAAACGACGTGTCGGATTGGAGCTTAGAGAAGAAGAATCAAGATTTTATTTACTTTTTTAATATATATATATATATATATATATTTTTTATTTGGCTAATTAAAGTGAAGTGACTAATTAAATATATTTAGTGGTGTAAGTGAGCGTAGTCAATACGGAGGAGAATGCAAATCTAGACAGATATTGAATCTTCTTAATTATTTACAATCATCTAATTAATTAAAGACTTCTTCGTCCACCTTGACTTAAGATTATGTCAGGTAAATTTTACTTTTAAATTATTTTAATTTGTTGAGTATCTTAAAGTTTTAATTTTAATTGAATTGGATTTTTTTAACATAAACGGATGATCGATCCTTTACCAAGTAAATTCATTGCTCTAACTCATGTTGTTCTCTCTTCTTTCGCCTATGTTCTCTAGGACATCGACGAAAGATCCTTTCTCTTTCAGGATCTAACTCGTAGAGACGATGCCCCTTGCTCGCGCACCAACTTCAGCCTGCAAAAATAAATTGCAAATTGAAGTTTGATTTGTTGAGATAGAAGATAGTCCTTGGCAATGAATAATGATGCCAAAAACTTGATATAACTGAAATTTGCAATGCTGGAATTTTCGTCGATATGTAGACATTTTCATGTGTTCATAAATTAAACATCGATGAAAGAGATGAATCAACATCTACATTGTATGATAAAAGAATTGACTACACATGCATATATACATGCATGCACATAGACGAACACACACGCACACACAAAATATCACTAATGTGAATGTTTATATTAATAATAATAATAAATACTTTCGCTAATTTAAAATTTTAAATTAGCGAAATGATTGTTTGTTAAACAACACATTTTTATGCTTTTTTTTTTTTCATAAATATACATCAATGTTGATGTATCAACCAACAATTAAAATTTTGAACCTAAAAAATAGTTTTGATCAAACACAAGAATAATAAACATCAAAACATTATAATATTATAAATAAAAATGCCCAACATAGATCTCAAAATTGAAGATCATTGAGCAACAAAAACAACATAATCTACCACACATCTTAAAAAACTTAACTAATAAAGATCATAATCTAAACTCATGGTCTAAATTGATAAATATTAAATTAGACTCACCCAATTAAGTAATAGTCTTATTTTTTTAAAAAAAAGAAATTGAAGTTCATTGTAATGAGTCAATATCATGTTCACAAAACATTAACAATCAATTCAATTAATCTCATAAATACAAAGATAAGATGTTTTTGAAAATTTTATTTTATTTATTACAATTAATAATCTTATGTTGTAGGAATGGGGTGGTGGTTGGGAGGAATGGGTCCAATTTCAATAGAAAGTACCTAGGGGATGGCTAATGTGTTGAAGAAAGATTGGCAATTAAATCCACTAACCATAGTGCTTCCTCTTTTTTTTTTCTATGAAAAAAAAAAAACTATAGTGCTTTGTTCACTTGCTTTCTTCCCAAAAATTATTAATATATGGGTGTGGTTGAAACTAAGGGCTTTGGAATTGATTGATCAATTAAATGGCTATTCAAATAAAAATTTATCACTTTTCAAAAAAAAAAAAAAAAAAAAAAAGTTACCATGTTCCCTTTATGATTTTTCTGGCCATGAAAGTACCTCTCCATCATTTGTGTGCATTTAAGAATACTTTAGAAGCATATTTTAAAAACTTATGGCCTTTATTAATATTCTAAATTGAAGTAATTCACTGTTTTTGTAGAAATTGTACCAACTAAATTAAAACTACAAACTAATTTAAAAAATGAACACCCTCAATCAATCAATCAAGAGATTCTAGGGATACTGAACATAATTCTAGGGATTAAAACAGTATTATACAAAAATAAATAAGTAAACAATTAAAAATAAAAATAAAATTCTTAATTGAGCGACATGTAAATGTTAAATAGAGAGTATAATCCAATCCATTTATGTATTCGTGAATTTCTTCTGTACCTCATCATTGTTGAATGCAAATTGAAAACTGAAAACAAGTGTTCAAACGAATTACAATATTGATTTTAAGATATGCACCTTTTTTAGTAACTACACTAAATTGAATATTGTCCAAGACTAAGAAATACAAACTCTGTACTCATGACCATCAACAATAAAACTATAGTCAAATTTCCTCCTGTCCACTAATGTCAATATTCGATGATTATACAACAAGAACGATTTTGAATTTCGCTTTTCAAAATGTGTCTAACCTAACAAACACTACCTATACGTAAAATTCAAACTAAAACTATTGATTCATGAGAATTGCAACTTAATTTAAGAACGTTTTTACCTCCCCTGTCCAAGCTTTCACTTGAATCGGTGAGCGCTTGGAGTGATAGATACGATGTAGAACTCATTTAGTGACATTAATTTACACAATAATTGGCCCACGAAAGGCAGGCCACAATCATATTCAAAGACGGGCATCAGAAGAAGAGTGGGGCAGTTTTAATTCAAGCAAACCTCACTACAAACACATTCTCAACCTTACCCTTCCCTTTCTCTAAGATTTGCATCCAATCAAACAAAACTGCCACTATTCATTCACCAAAAGCTTAATCCTACTCTACCCACATAAGTTTGGATCAAGATCCTCTAGTTCTTTGGTCTTTCTTGGTGTTTTGCCAATCACAAGCTAAAATCCTTTGGTTCTCCATATAAAGTCAATCCACTTGTCAAAATGCAGCTAATCTATCTAAATACCAGACTAAAATGTACATAATGGAGTAATCAGAAGGCATCAGGAAAAAAAATGATACTTGAAAACAATGGCATATGGCCCTCTTCTAAGATCTCTCCAAACACAAGCTGAATTCTAATATTTTATATATTTTCACACCAAACAAAATTGATGGCTAGAGCCCAGTATAAAGAGAAGGGTAATAGGGATTAATTTGAGATAATTAAAAGTAGATAAATAGTAGACATGGAAAGATTGGGACTAATTTCTTGTACCCCTACTTCTTCTTGATGTGACTTGAACCCATCCATCTTCAGCTTCAGCTGTAGCCTGTGGATTGGGCTGATTGACAGGCCTGGGTTGTTGTATGGCATCCACCAACATGTCATTGCTCATGGCATCTCTTCCATTTCCATCATCACCATCACCACCATCATCTTCTTCTTCGTCGTCATCACTTGCAACCTTAAAATTCATCAATGTCAAGATAGAAGATACTTCGTATAACAAGCAAATGTTTGTTTTGTACGATGAATGACAAATTTTCTGGAAAATGCAATTATGACCCATAAGCTGATGCAGAAAATTGTACAAGTGGCAGTTTTACTCCCTTCAGCAAGTTTTTTCGGCATAAGTTATGACAGTGTAATGTTGTCAAAAAAAAAAAAAAAAGTTATGACAGTGTAGTTGTAGAACACAAGGAATCTAATCTGCACTCTCAAAATCACACTATTGGATAACGAGTTCCTTCTCAACATATATTCTTAGTTTAAAGTGGAACAATGAAAGAACAGATTGTATAGGACAAACATTCACGTTACCTGACTAACATGAGAATGAGCAACTCGTGGAAGAGGGGTTTGCCTTAACTTTTCGATAGAACTAAAGTTACAATCCACACATTCGTCATACATGATAATCAATTTTTCAGCTACCTGCATCATTAGAGAAGAAAGACAAGCAACAAAAATCCATCAATAAAAGGAAATACTCAATTCCTGAAGGAGCTACAAGATAGTAACACATTTCACTTTCCAAAGGTGATTTCAAATACACGATAATACATCTTTGATCTCACTCAACATTTATCCCATCCTCGTTTTCTCCATCCATCAGTATCTTATTCTTCTACTTCAACCAATTATTCTAATAAAGATGAAGGGGCAGTTTTAGAGTGATTATGAAATCGTTAAAATCACTTTCAAACATGCTAGAAGAAAGCAACAAGGTGAATGTGGAGCTGGTACAAAATGTGATTGGACAAATCTACAAGAAATTATTAACTTTTTAAGTTCTTTTCCGGTTACCTCTCATAGAAAATTGAAAATGACTACAAAGAAAAAAAATCACTTTTAACGTAGATGAAAAAAAGTTATTAAATTTGAAAACTAATGAACTGCATAAAGTTCCTCTAACCCCCGGCCCCTAGGCTATTCTTTTGTGGCCATCGTTTTAGCTTCATCAAGGTTCCACTAGGAAGGTATTTATACAATCACCTACTGTCTTCCAAGCATCTATATTCTGAATTCACAGGCAAAACAATAAATAGCTAAAAGTTCAATAGTATCTCGAACTATTCCAACTAAAAGCATCATGCAGCGAGACTAAGAGGTGGAAGCAAATTTTTTATAATATCTCATAGAACTCCATTTTCACAAGTCACATTGAGAACCATCAGGAGTCAGATTTGATAGAAAAACCATCCATCAACAGTAGCTAGTCATTATTAAACAACTAACTCAATATACAATAATTTTGATTAAGAGAATGAATTTCAACTAAACAGTTCACAGAAATATCTGTATTAACTTAATCTTAAATAACGACATGCTATTTCATCATGTGGAACAAAAAAAAAACCCATAGTTATAAGAAAAGGGCTTTCCCCAAAGACTAACAAGGAATGAGAAGGGTATAAAATATACCTCCTCAATGCTACCATCATCAACCTGAGTATTCAACGAAAGCATAGCTTCATCAAGAATCATTTCTAAATCATCAATATATAGTTGCTCTGCAAGATAAAAATTATAACTTTCTCAGATCAAGATAACAATATAAAATGCCAAAGCAAGCATAGCTCAGTAGTAATTAGCATGTACCCTCAACCAAGAGGTAAGAGGTTCGATTCCCCCCACCTCCAAATGTTGTTGAAGTTGAACTCAACAAAAGATAACAATATGAAATATTCTAAATGTGAAACTATAAACGTCATGCTTACATGGTATCAAATTCCACTATGAATCAACTATCATCTGGAAAAGTTCAAAATAATTCAAAGTATCTGAATTTTTATTTTCTTCTAGGAAGAAGATTCAGAGCATCAATGAACCAAAGTGAATATCAAAGACAAAATACAAGCTAGAACCTATATTTCTGGTGAGAAAAAGTTAAAAATAAAGTTGTGGTTTGAATAAATATCATAAAATAATTTTGCCTAGTGTTTTTTAAAGCTCAAGGTGCACTAAAGCGGAATAGTTCTCGTCTCAAGGCTTAAGCATGAGGCACAGAAAAAAGTACTTTTATGAGGCACACAATAGAAAAATGTAAATATTTTTTTTTAGATACGAAGAAAAATAGTATTACAAATAAGAAGTTGATGAAAAGATAAAGATAGTAGAGCTTTTATTTGAGATGGTAAAGAAAAAATGAATTTTTTTACAATATCCATGAGTTTCTCCCTTACAATAATAGGAGAAAGTTAGGCTTGAGGCATGTGTTCATTAAGGGAGCGTTGCTTCTTTGAAGCGAGACCCAGGCGCATGCCTAGGGCCTGGCGCCTCTTTGAGCTTTTTAAAACACTGATCTTAACATTTACTGGATCCCCTTTTCATGTTTATAGAAACTGCTTGTGAAAAAGAAGTTGCAACAAAGAAATATTCAATTGTTTGCAAAATTAAACAATACTGGACCTGAGAAACTGATCAAACTACAGAGGACTTGCTGAGGAACAATGCACAATCACAAATTATCCAAGTGAAACAGAACAAAGTTACCTTTGTTCTGAGTAAACCATGCGAAAATGTCGGAGCATAATAGTTCAACTTTACGACGAGAGTCACGACCACCCCACTCATTTTCCACCGCCAACTGAAGGGCTGACCAACGAGATAAAACCAACCCGATACCTTCCTGGAACAATGGAAAAGCACCTGCCGGGAGAAGGCGGTTTCCGCCACCGTCCATCTCTCCGCCTCCGAGCGTAAAACCCTAAAACCCCAATTATCAAAGCGCAGGTAGGTTAACAAGAGTAATCTTCTTGTATGAGCATCTTATCATTGTGTAAGCACATAACAATGAAACAATCAAAACACATTTTCTTCCCCTTTTTAAATTTAAGGGGAAGAAGAATGCCAAGCAAGCGGGGAAATTCAAAAACTCGAGTGCCTACAACGATTTGCTAGAATTTGGCTGTAGTACAGAAATTCAATCTCCCTAAAAAAAACAAGTTCACAATTGAAGAGATAATTTTATAGAGTAGGATGGAACAAGTGAGAGAGAGAGAGAGATTCGTTGCATAATTGCTCACTCCGAACTGTGAGTGAGACGGAAAGAGAGATCAAATCTAAAACAAACATATTATTACGAACAAACCTTGAAGCAACTGAGAACAGTGAACGAAATTGATGGTGAGGGACGATCGAGAGAGAGCTGCGATTGCGATTGCGATTCGGAGGGCTTCAGAACCGAGAAGATAATTGCAGCAGATTGACGAGCCCTAAGCAGTTTACATGAGAGAATAAGAAATTTTAACTTTTAATAAATTTTAAACTTCGTTTTTGATTTTTTTTTTTTTTTTTTTTTTGGAAAAGGAATAAATTTTAATTTTTTTTTTTTTGAAATAGCAAAATAAATTTTAAACTTAAACTTAAACTATAAGAAATTTTAACTTTTAGTGCATGTTTGGGAGTTATTTTGAAATGATTAAAATTACTTTTGTTATGTTTGAAATCATCTCGAAACATATTTTAATTATTCAAAATCAATTTCATGTTTGATTTTACACTTTTAAACTTGATTTTCATATCATCTAGATTGATTTTGAATTATTAAATGCATATTTCGGAGTAATTTTGAATATATGACAAAAGTGATTTTAACCATTTCAAAATCACTTCCAAACATCCACTTCATATTTCTTTAAAAGAAAAAAATATTTAGTTAAGAACAAGGTTTGAAACATATTACTCTCAATTAAAAAAAAAAGTGTAAAATAACTTTTTATTACCTCATGTGTTAGGTTCGTTTGCAATAGGTCCTTAGGTTTCAAAATCGAACATTCTAAGTCCCTATTGTTTCAGAAATGTTTCTATTAAGTGGGCAATTGGGACTTATGGGCCCATTAGATTTTTCATTTGTAAAAATGGATCCAGTTTTTAAAATATCTTATTTGGGGACTTCTGTGGCTGTAAAAAGACAAAATTAGCCTTGCCCTTTGCCCAAGTTATCTTCTTAAAAATGCCAACCGAAATTGGGATAAAATTCGTGCAATGACAAAAATTGATTGAATTTAATAGAAATATGTTCGAAACAAATAATCATGCAACCACGGACTAAATTTGCCCAAAATTAATGAATCCGACCGAATTTAGTAAATCCCGGTAAAAAATAGCCTAAATTCATGCATTCTCGGTCGAATTTTGGCAAGAAATCATGCAAAACCGACCAAAATAATGAATCCCGGCCGGGATACATGCATTCCAGCCAGGATTCATGCATTCCCGGCCAAAATTCGGTCGGGAATGCATGGAGAGTTTGATATTTAAAAAAAAAAAAAAAAAAAAAATCAAGCGGCAGAATGGTTTCTTATTCTTTTCTTTTTTTTTTTCTTCTTTTTTAAATCAAGCGGCAAAATGGTTTCTTATTCTTTTTTTTTTTATGTTTTTCTTTTTTAAATTAAGAGCAGATATTGTTTTCGACAAATCTTGGTTTCTTATTCTTTTCTTATTTTTTTTCTTCTTTTTTAAATTAAGTGCAGATCTTGATTTCTTCTTCTTTTTTTTTTTTTAATGTTTTGAATTGTTTTGTCTCATATTGAAAATTGAAGAGAGGTTATAATGAACTTTTTACACCTTTGTTAACATCATTAAAGTAAGCAAATGGTCCCCAAATAAGATATTTTAAAAACTGGGCCCATTTTTACAAATGAAAAATCAAATGGGCCCATAAGTCCCAATTGCCCCTCTTAAGTCCTTCCACTATTAATTTTTTTAACGATGTTGACGTGACAATTAACAGTGCTCACGTGGCAGTTAAAAATAATAAAATAACAATTTTAAATTAAAATTAAATAATTAATAATTAAATAAAAAAATAATAATAACAAAGAAAACTACTTTCTCCCCTCTTTCTCCCCCACTCGAAACCCTCATCTCTCTCTCCACCTTCTCTCTTCTTCTCCTCCTCCTCGTCGACCACCGCCGCCTTCGTCTTCCCTCCCTTCCCTTCCCTTCCCTTCCCTTTGCCTTCATCTTCCCTCCCTTCCATCCTCTCCACCGTCACTGCCTTCGTCTTCCCCCTCTTTCTCCCCCACCTGAAATCTACTCTCTCTCCTATTTTTTTTTGTGTTTCTCGTATCTGAAAATGGAGGAGAACCTGTGGGTTTTATTTCGTTTGATTTTGTGGTGCATAGTGGGGATTGAGAGTCCAAAAATCGATTTCGTTTGATTTCGTTTGATTCTTTTGGAGTGTTTGTTGAGGAAGAAGAGAAAATGTGGATTTGGGGATGGGTGAAGGGGGGAGAAGAGGAATGAGGGGGGATCGATATGTAAATGGTGTCGAGAAGATGAGGAGGTGGTGATGGTGTTGGAGGGCGGTGACGGTGGAGAGGAGGGAGAGGGAGAAGAGGAGAAAAAAGAAGGGGATGGTGACGGTTCTGGAGGGCGGCAGCGGCGACCATGGCTGTCGAGAAGATGAAGGAAAGGGTGAGAAGAGGAGGGAGAGGGAGAAGAAGAGAAGAGAAGAATGGGGGAGAGAGAATATATATTTTTTATTATTTTGTTATTTTTAATATATATTATTATTTTAAATTAAAAATTAATATTTTACTTCTTTTAATTGTCACGTCAGCACCGTTAAAAAAATTAACGGTTGGGGGACTAAACTGAACTATTTTCGAAACAGTAGGGATTTGATTGTTCAATTTTGAAACCTAGGGACCTACTGGAAACTGACTCGAAATATGAGGGACGAAAAAAGTATTTTACCCAAAATAAATAAATAAATAAATAAAACCTATTACTCTTTCTTCTTTTATACAGCTAAAAACATATTCTATTCTCGCAATATTGAACCCATCTTTTCGAAGGTTCAAATCTCCATCTCCAATCATATATAGTAAAAAAACTATTTTATTTTCTCTAAATTTTTTCAATTTCTAAAAGTTAGAAGTTCAAATCTTCACCTATGTTATTAAAAGAAAAAACCTTATCCTACTCAAAAATTTTGAAAGAATTAAGGCTGAATTACAAAAAGAAAACTTTAAACATTCTTCTAAAATATCCATGTAATTATTTTAAAAATTACTATATTATCTTTGACCTTTCATAAAATATTTTGAAACTCTATTTAGAATATAAATCCATTAGAATTTTGAACAAGTTGATGTGGATTGAATCCGAAAAAATGGCATTCCACCCATATTGACTTTCTGTCCAAAATTATAATGGATTTTGAACTTAATAAATATATATATATATATATATAATGGATTTCTATTTCAAGTATAGTTTTGAAGCGTTAATAAAAGGTTAAGGAAAATATTCCAACTTTTAAAAGAACGTCTGAGTCTTTTAAAAAAATAATAATCATAAATAAAGAGTCTCTGTTGTTCGTGGTTAATTTTTCTAAAAAATCTATCCATCTTTCTATCTACATTTTTTTTTTTTATAGTTCTATCTACAATTTCAGAACCATATTTTCATTGTGTATTTTTTTAATGGAAATTATTATTTTAAAGTTAGACAATAATTAATTTCAAATTAACAATGATGAATAATTTTATGATTTATCATTTTTTTACAACATTATTTATTGAAAGTATAAAGACTAAATTTGAACATTTGAAAGTGCATGGATTAAAATTAAATAAATTTCAATTAAAATGATATTTCAATCTTAAAAAACAATTAGGTTAAATTAAAAGGTTTGCCTCTTAACTTTGTTTGTGTCGAATAAATTTTTAAACTTTTAAAAGTATCTAAATAAGTTTCTAAACTTTCAATTATATGTCTAATAAGTCGATGACGTGTATTAGCTGAAATTTAGCCCTACACAAATTCTTAAAAATGGTTTCATTGTTCAAGTTCCTAACTCTTAAGTCTCTGTTTGATTATCAATTTAGTTTTTGAAAATTAAGCTAATAAACACTACTCCCACCGGAAAAATCTCCATTACTATCGTCATATGATGGATACTCCTTCCATTTATTGATTGCCACATCATCCTTCAATTTAAAAAAATGATGTGGGATCCACCGACATTAAGAATATATATTTATGAAGACAAAGTTACAATGCGAACTAAAGGGAGGATAGTACTATGGCAGTAGTAGAATTTTTCTCCCTCCCACCTATAAGTTTGTTTGTTTTATTATCTATCTTCTTCCATGTTTTCAAAAACCATATCAAACTTTGAAAATTAAAAAAAATAATAATAAAATAAAAAATAAAGATGTTGGTTTTCCAAAAAAAAAAAAAAAGTGCTAATAAGGGTTCAAATGTTTATTTAACAAATATGAAAAATATTGCATGAAAATTGGAAGATATATAAGAACATGATTTTTAAAACCCAAAATTATTTTAAAACATGTATATTTGTAATCTAAAATAATAAGATCAGAAACAAAAATCAGAAAAAGTTTGAGGGCTATGTTTCCTTGATAGATTATATTTGTAATCATACGTACCACTTTCATAAATTTAAGCATTGATATCTGACCATAATTCAACTGAGTGAGACATATATTATTGGACCAAAATGCGAGAAGTTTAAATTTTCAATCCCCACAAATTGGTCACAAATTGCTGGCTTTGATATATATATATATATATATATATACACGCTAATAAACTCAAAAAAACTAGTTATATATTTTTTTTCTTTTTTATATAAAAAGGAAAGTTGTTGCATAAAAAGGAATTGAAAATAAGTCATATATAATGTAGGGAATTTATATTGCATGAGGGAAGCATCGTTGCTCATGCCTTTTTAGACCTTTCTTTGAAACTGCCCGTTCAATATCTTATAAAGTTGCATGAAACTACTTTAAGGTTGCTATTGCCTTTTTAGACTTTTCTTACACTTTAGTACTGTGTATGCAGGAAAAGATATACAAAGTTTTATAATATTTTACACATTTTTCTAATCAAATATTAATTAACTATATTTCATCGTGAATTTATTTTAGAATTCGAAGGTTCAAATCTATATCTCACATTTAAAACAATGCATGCCAGAGTGAACATAGCTAAATGGTAATTAACATGTATCTTCGACTAAGAGGTCGGAGATTTGAATTAATCACCTCCTCTAAATGTGTGTTGAACTAAATAAACAAAACAACATATTATAATTATGATAAAACTTTATTATTATCGTTTTTAAATCTTATGGGACTTTCATTTAGTTGGTGTGACCAACAAGATAAACACATTCTCATAACAATAAATTTAGGGGTCATATAGTAACGTTCTCATTTATATATGGTTTCCTATTTAAATTTTTTGTTCTCAATTTTTGAGAATGGGAAGGAATTTGTAGTTGTTCATGTTCATTGTTTCTAATTTTTCAGCAAGTATTTCAAAAAATGGGTAGAAAATTTGGAAACAACCAGATCATGTTTCTTGTTTTTGTTCGTTTTTTTTTTCCCAGAAACATAAATAAAAGAACTATTTTATCATTTTTTACTTCTAAAATGCATAATAAATATCTAAAAATGAATATAGTTTAAACATTTTGGATATTTAATTTTAAAAATTAATTTTCATATTTTTAACTTAAAATTGGGGAGAAAAATAAACAATAAATTATTATTAAACACGTTTATGTGTTTTTTTAAAAAAAAAAAATAGAAAGAATAGACCAGAAATAAAAAATAAAAAATAGTTACCAAACACAGTTCCATTTTTTTTTTTCTAATTAAACAACAAGAAGCAAGAAATAAGAAACGAAAAACAAGAAACAAGAAAAATATTACTTAGTCTAAAATATATGATAAAGTAAAGTATGGATCGTTCTTCACAGTCATTGAATTTCTTATTATACTACGGATGAAACCTTACTATGCATCCTAGAGCATAATTGAAGTATAGAGACGAGTCAAAAGACTAACTAAATAATTCGATCAAGAGGTTAAGGGTTTGAATCCCTCTCCAAATGTTGTTTAAAAAAAAAAAAAAAAAATCACTCAATTGACATATAAAGCATGTATCATCGATCAAATGTTATAGATTTGAATGTGTCACTCCACGTAAGGTCAAATAATAAAAATAATAATTTGTCCATTCTAAAAAATAATAATAATAATAATAGGTTAAAGGCTTGGTATTTTTGTTTTCTACTTCACCTGAGAATAATTTTGCGAGAGGATAATTATTTTGAAAAGGTACTACGTTTTTTTTTTTTTTTTTTTGAGAAAGAGAAGAAAAGGTATTACGTTAATTTATATAATAAATTGAATATCCATTCATTAATATATAGGCTGTACGTGTCAAATAGAAACTCCAATAATCAAACTTATCTTTGTTTCTATTGAATTTAAATTAAAATAAGTTAGATATATTTTTATGTAGAAAACGGATCTACTTTAGATTTGAAAAGTTTAAAACGAGAAGAAACCAAATGATCATATGATTTAATCAATTGCAACATTATTGTATGTTTATAATTATATACACACCACCATATACGACATTAATAATAATAGATCAAACACAATTCAAAAAATAAAAATAGAAATAATAGATCAAACATCTAGAAATAGTAGAGAAGACCAAGAAAAAGAAAGAGTAGCCGAAAAACCAAAGTTTCATACTAAGGAAAAAAAAAAAAAAACTAAGTTTATGAGAATTACTTTTGGTTTAAAAGAAATTCATAAAATTATTTGATCTAAATCCCGTGATAATTCCATTTTAATTTTTGAATGTTGAAAATGTAAAGAAGATTAAGAAAGAGAAGGCCAAAAAAACCAAAGTTTCATCCTTGATTTAAAAAAAAAAAAAAAAAAAAAAAAAAAAAAAAAAAAAAAAAAAAAAAAACAAAAACAAAAACTATTGTTCATGAGAATTCTTTTTAGTTATTTAAAAAACTAATAAATTTATATAAAATATTTGATCTAAATCTTGTCTTAACTTTCAAATTTATTCAATTTTATTTTTTAATTTTCAAACAAAATGTCTATTTTAATCCTTAATTTTTTTAGATTTATTCTATTTGGCTATGGAGTTTTCAAGAAAAAATATTTTAATTTTTTTATTTTTATGAAATAATGTAGCAAGTATTGACGGAATAAATGTTATTTGACAACACAAGAGTATAGTTATAAAACTTGCTCCACCAAGCTTCAAAAAAAAAAAAAAAAAAAACAAAAACAAAAACAAAAAAAACTTGCTCCACCAAGACGTCGGAAGTTCAAATTTCTCATCTCACGTTGAATGTTATTCGACTATTAGTATAATCTTTATGTCAGCTATGTTCATGTTTTTTTTTTTTTTTTTTTTTGAGAACATCAACATTTGGAGGTAGGAGATTCCTGACCTCTTGATTGGAGGTACATGTCAATTACCGCCGAACTAGGCCTTATTTTTGGGTTGGTTATATGAGTATAATTTGTCTAATATATATATCAAAAGAAAATTTATCTTTTTTTTTTTTTTTTTGAGAATAAACGAAAGTTAATTATCAAGCATCTAATTTTGTTCATAATTATCAATTTTTTTTTAAAAACAATATAAGGGTGGGAGATTTGAACCACAGACCTCGTGGTTATCAGTACAACTTTATGCCAATTGAGTTATGCTCTTGTTGGCTCATAATTATCGATTTCAAAGAATACTGTTACTGATGGATAATTTCTTTCATCGTATAACCGTATTCGAAGTTTTGAAAACACGAATAGGATTTCAAAAGCATATTTGAAGAAGTATAGAAAATAAAAATAAAAATAATAAAGAGAGAGAGAACGATTTGTAGTAGTAAAACAAAATGATTGAAGAAGGAAAATCTTTAATCAAATCGAGTGTGCTTTTCTTCGCTAATTCGTATGGTTTATTTACATATATTTACACAAACAAAATTCTTCTCAAACCCTAACGATCGAATTGCATCTTTTAGAAAGTTTTTTTTTTAAAAAATGAATGAAGAAATTACAATCTTCGCGAATCTTCAAGCCAAACGATCGAATCGAGCAGATTCTGTTCAGCCATGCACGTCCCTCTGCACAACAACAGTTGATCTCGAGTGCGTCAAAACCTCCTCCAATTCCATCCCCTTCCTTCTCGGCCGATTCAGAAACCTCGACCAAAACCCTAGGTTACTCTTCTTTCCACTCTCGCTCTCTCTCGCTCGTCTCAATCTCGGCGCGAACGCCATCGATCTACTCTTCTTAAAGATCGAAGACGCCGCCGAAAACACCAAGGCCTTACGCCGATCCGTGGAACTGTAGCCGTAAGGATTCGGCGAAGAACAGGAAGAACAGGAAGAAGCAGAGGAGTAATAAGAGGAGGAGGAGGAGGAAGAGGAAAGAGAATCAGAGATTTTACGTGACGACGAAGAAGTCGAGGAGAGGATTTGCGAGAGCTTTTCGGTCAAACAGAGGGAGCAAACGCCGGGAGACTGGCGGTGCTTGGGATGCCATTTGCAGCAGCAGCGGCGGCGGTCATCGAAATCGGACTTGGATTTGAGAAACTTGGCCATTGGAGCGAGGGGATGGAGGTTTTGAGAGGGATTGGATTTGAAATATAAAGAACGCGGTATTGGTGGAAAAAAGCGAAGTAGTGAAGTTTTCGTGAGGGTTCGTACGAGCCTTCTTTGGAACTTCTCCGAAACAGAGCGGCTTTGACGGTAAAAGTATGACCTGGACAAATGGAGACATTTCATTGGATCTCGACTTTTCAGGTGGGGTCCACTTTTGAATTCTTTTTTTTTTTTTTCTTTCGGCCGCTATGGAAAGGGATTACTTGCGGATTGTGAAAAAACGACCAAAAGGTTTTTTTTTTCTTTTTCTTTTCTTTTTCTTTCTGTGAAGGCGGCGTGGAAATTCAAAGCCCATTTGAAACGATGTCGTTTTGGGATTTAGGATTTGGAATTTGGACTGTGCATGCTTGCTTGAGACCAAAGGTAATTTTGAATTGGAACTTTTCAAATTCTTTTGTTGCAAAAGAATTGCATTTGAATTTTTCAACCATAATATTTTTTTTTTTCAAATATTGATTTGATTGGATTTCAACCCAACCTTTTTTTTAGTACATCAACATTTGGAGGTGGGGGGATTCGACCTCATGGTCGAGGATACATGTCAATTACGACTAAGTTAAGCTAGCTTTCAACCAGGCCTTTTACAGATGTCAAGTAATGTTCAATTTTGGTGTCTGATATGTCATTTAGATTTTAATTTTTGTGTCTTATAGGTTCTTGACATGTTTGGACGTTTTTTAAAATTCACATTCTAGACAAAAATTTGAAAGCTAGGGTTCTGACATGAAATTTAATTTTCTATCTAATAGATTAATTAATTTTAAAAAAAAATTAGAATATTTCATAAACCTGTTAATCAATTAAAACTTATTAGACACAATTTTTTTTTTTTTATATATTATAATTATAATATGTAAGGAGGGGGATTCGAACCACAGATCTTGTGGTTGTTGAGACAAATTTATGCCAGTTGAGCTAAGCTCTTGTTGGCTTATTAGACACAAAATTGAAAGTACAAATATCAAACTTGTAATTTAACCATATTATTTTTAGGGCAATGACATAAAGTACTACATAAACAACTTTGTATCAAATTAATAGAGATATTGTCGTTTACTTATATGCTATCGATCTTTATCCTAGAAAAAATATTTAAAAATTTTTAAAGTTGATATCTAGTTATATATTGAAAAGTAAAATTAGAATAGTCCATATATACCCAAGTGGTGGAGAATTTTGGTAAGTAGAAGGAATAATGTGCTCTCATTCTTGGTATCTTTTCTGTGTTAATTTGGTTTTATTTCCAACTATTATTTCTTTTCTTTTTATAATTCAAACTTTTTTTTTTCTTTTTAAATGGAACTCATTTAATCTAGTCTTTTTATAATTTGGGTTAACGTAACGGCTTCTCCACTAACATTTCTTAAAGAAGAAGAAGAATAAAAGAAAAAGGATGACACTTTTTTTTTAAGAATAAAGTGAAAATACTACATTTATTCTAGGAAAATGACAACATTTTTAAATCAGAGATATATCTTGAATTTAATTATTTTCATTTACTATTATTCCATAACTCAAATTTAAAATATTTACAAGATAAACAATTGTTCAACTGCACAAAAAATAATTTAAATTTATAATTTCATTGAATGACAAAGTAAAGAGTCAAAGTTATGTTGTTTGATTCGCTTTTATAAATAAATAAATAGCGAATGTATTTGTTGATTAATTAAAATAAAATAACAGTGACCAAATTGATTTGGTTTTGGAAAAAGAAAATTAAGAAAAGAAGAAAGAATTGAATGGAATAAATAATAATAATAATAATAATAATGTGAATGGGAATGTTTTTTTAAAGCCTGAAAATGAATGTCCACGTTTGCATGTTGTGGCGGAGACACTGCCGACGTGGAAAGAGCGGATGTGATCGTAAAGATATTTGTCACAATTCACAAGCCAATTTTGAGCAATAAAAAAGTCAAAGTCAAATAAAAACCATCTGTCGGTTTTGGAATAATGGATTCTTCATTCTTGTTTCCCTTCAATAAAACGTGAAACCACCATTTTTTTCCCTTTTCATCTTGCTCCATTGATTGTGGTGAATTGGACAAGTTATTCAACCATGTGAGTATCTCTTAAAAAAGCATCCTATATCTGCTGGATATAAAATCGAGGTATTTTTACAATTTCTCTCTCTTACATATCCAATAGTCCAAAGCTATCAGTCTCATTGTGACGACTTAATCGAATAATTTATTGATGAATTGGGTACAAAAAGCTAGAAATTATTAATTAGGAGGAAGTTATTGTTTGTTGTTACGTGAATTTAGCTTCAACGTCTTGTCCTCTCCATTGTGCGTGGATGAGAATGGTTAATAATTAGGACAATTCTCGGTGTATTTTTCATTGGTAGTTGTCATCTCTATTTATAGTAGATTCTTATACATTGTTGAAAGTAAGGTATGTGTGTAATCTCAAGCAAGGATTGCGCTCCTTTTTATGGAGTAACATTCTAGATTCCTAATTGTGTCAAGATTAGGCCTACTCGACCTCGACACCTCATCAACTAACTATGTTGGACAGTAGGCACTTCTCTCCCTATAGATAGCTCGGAAAGAAAAATGAATAAAAATGCTTCAAGACATAATTTTGAATCCATATCTAACGGTTATGAAAAGACTTATTGTAACGCTTTAATTAAATAATTTTTCGTATAAGCTAGAATTAGGACATTAAATAACTTAATGTAAGGCTCACCAAAGGGAAAAAAAAATTGTAAATCTACTGATTTTATTATTTCACACTATTTTTAAATAGCGTTTATATATCAAATAATGAATGAAAAAGTAGTGCGAAAAAAATTCCCTCGTACGCAGTACGCACTATGCTGATATGCTCCATAAACTGCGAAAGTAACAAACCCATGCGATTGTTTGAGCATCGTTTTTTAAATTTGTTTAAGAAATTATTTCGCAAGTGGGTTTTTTCTTTTTTCCAAATTTAAGAAATAATTACAAAAATTATACGTTTCACGTTTACATATTTTTTTTTAATTTATTTTATATTTAATTTAGAAATATAACACATTCAATTTAAACAATACTTGACAATCAAAATATCGCTTAGTGATAAGATATCAATTATTCTTTGAAAAGTTGATGATTCTACACCAAAAAGACAAATGAGTCTCAATTTAATTTAGTATTCAACTCTTAAATTTCTCAAATTTACTATTGATGTATTAAAAGTTCTTAATTAGGTAGTTTCATTAAAAAAAAATAGTCAAAATAAGTTCACAATAAATTGATGTATTAAACTATTGCTTTATTAACACATTTAGACATTTGAACATACCATTAATTTTTTATTTATTTATTTATTTTTATTTATTTATTTTTTTTTTTTTTGAGTAAGAGGTATGATATTGCTTGACACATGAAACACAACTCCCACAATACCACTAATGATCAAAATTAATTTATTCGCATATTTATGTGTTTAAATATGTTAATAAAACAATAGTTTATTTACCCAACAACTTTTTAGCAACTTTTTTCTTTTTTTTGGAAAGACTTATTTGAGAATTATTAATACAATAAAAAGTAAAATTGAGACAAATTAAGATCTACCAAACAAAAGTAGGTACCTTTCAAATATATTCTTATACTTGACTAGATACTATAAGAGAAATATCTTTGCAAGTTCATTTGCACTCACGTCGACATTTCTCCATGGCTAGTTTTGACTTGTGACTTGTGGGTCACATTCAATCTAGAAATTAGAATGAATTGATTTTTCTTTAATCCGTTCGCATTTGAAACATATGAAAAAATTACAATTATGTTAATAACATGTTTTCAAATTAAAACAACTCCAATAAAATCATACTTTCATCAATTTTGTTTAAATCTCATTTCAGTTTCTGAACTTTTTAAGTTTGTTCTATTTTAATATTTAAACTTTCAAAATGTTTATTTTGGTCCTTAAACTTTCAGATTTGTTATATTATAGTTCTCGAACTTTCAAAATGTTTATTTTAGTATGTAAACTTTTAAAAAATAATCATTTTGATCCTTGTCATGTTACTTATATACTTTAAATCCACTTTGCCTAATGTTTGTCCTTTAACTTATTTGACTAGAAATCATGCTCATATTAACAATCTAAAACACTCATTCAAATCTATGTCATTAATTTTTTAAAATTGAAATAAAAGTAAGGACCAACATAACCATTTTTTGAAAGTTTAGGGACTAAAATAGATATTTTGAAAGTTGAGACCAAAATAAAACAAACTTGAAAGTTCAGGGACTAAAACGAACATTTTAAAAGTTCAAGGACCAAAATAGAATAATTCTACAAGTTTAGGGACCAAAATAGAATTTAAACCTCAAAATAATTACATTTTTCATGAATAGAGAGAGGAAAATAATAATTAAAAAAAGCTGTAGTTACAAGCAAGAAATTAGAACATTACTTAGAAATATCCCAATCAAATCCACGTGATTTAAACTTAAAGGGAAACTTATTTAAAATGGCGATTTCATTTAAGATATATATTGTAAATTACTCATGAAACGAGTATAAATTGCACGTGTTAAAATACCTGTATAATTATAAAAATAAAAAAGAAATCCCATTATCCAATGAGAAAACACTTCTATTATTTCATCCTTCTCACATCTCCACAAGAAAAATCCATTCTACCCGAGCCACAAATCATCACAAAAAATGAAAGGAAAAATTATAAATTTCTTCTAAGATTAATTAATTTAGAACTTAAATTAAAACAAGATGATTATAAAAACTCTCTTTGATGCGGTAGGAAAATTTTCAATTTCATCATCTTAATAATCACAAAAAAAAAAAAAAAAAAAAAAAAGACTATTTAAAAAACATTTATACATACTTCCTGAGAAACTATGCAGTTGCATCCGTCAAGATCAGCAATGCTGCCTTCTCTTGACATATCAAACTGTATATTCTTAGAAAAAAAAACGAAACAAAGCAAAAAATTGAAGCAGGAGAAGCCTGCTTCTTCTATTCGTATGAGGTGGGAGGTTTATACATTATTTCTCGATCTCAAGTGTTCGAAACTTCTAAGTTCTATTGCCTCAATTCGGACCTAATAGCCTACAATCAACATGAAGCCAATTGCTGTCAACTGAAAAGACCACATACCTCTTTGCTTATGATTTAACTGATTCACTGGCGTCACTCGTCTTAACTTCTATTGGACATTGAGATACATAAGGCTTGAGCTGCAAATAAAGAACAAATCACTCAAAATTGACTTCCACAGCCAATGGTAAATAAAAAGGAGTCGACTCGACACTAAAGGAAGTTTACAGTGTTTTCTTTAAATATGAAACAAGAAAGTTATGTTACTGTATTAAAAGAACAAGGGAGAGAGGATAAACAAGTGAATGAAAGTTTGAGGAATGCGCTCATCAACAAAAAGTGTAGCCTGTCATGTTTATCCTAACAATACAGGATAGAGCATTAAAACGAGCCCCAGTTTTCAATCAACAAAAAGAAAGTATAAAAATAACCAAGTTCCATTCTTGTCAACAGCATAGAATAGTGTAACTAAGAAAGCTCCAAGCGATGCATTCAGCAAAAGGATCGTACACGATGAAGTGCCAAGAATTCCAAGTAAATTAGCGATCAAGTTCAGAAGATAAGAAATGCTTCTAGGAATGTGATGTGATTGGTAGGCTGCAGAGTGAGTTCTAATTCTAGATTTTAGTCTGTGTGGTGCTACTGCTTGAAACTTTTCCTAACTGCTACTGACTTCAAACGAGAACAAGAAATTAAATATCAAACTGCAAAATGCAACATGAAATTGAAATTTTCGTTAATCTTGAAGTTTTAAAATTGATGCAAGTCTTGTATACAGAATTACGAAAAAGAGGAGCAAAGCTTCAAAGGTATCAAAAATGTTGGCTAGTCCTCTATCACAAGCCAAAAACAAATTTATTTAGCAGACAAAAGTGCCTAGCTCTGTTTTCTCCACAAGCACTATCAAAGCATCATTAAGAAAGCTATACAAAAAAAAGGTTAAATGAAAGCCTTTTGAACTAAAATAACACACGAGTACACAACAAGAAATATTGGATTAGAAGGAAATTAGGAAATGATGCAATTAAAAATTAAGAAAATCATCTTGACCTAACAAAACTTAAAAGGAAGACCCAAAACCAACAAAAGAACAATAGGAAGCACACAAAGCCAAAATAGATTCTGTACACCTTTTCCCTCTTTCATCAGTTACCTATTTTAGAGAACTTAGATATGTCAGAGATTGGGAAGGGAAAATCAGTTCTCAGTTTTACAATAACCAACGATGAAGAGGAAATACCTTGAAATCAGTCAAGTCAGGGACGACATAGTTAGGCAGTTTCTCTGGCACCACTACGTATCCACCTGCAAGAATTTTTTACATTTTAAACAACCACGTACAATTTTTACACTTATGAACAGTCTGATATTTCATTTCTTTCCTTATTCTCGACTGAAATCAGTATCAGTTAACGCCACAAACACTAAACTCTAGATTTAGAATCCACTCCGCAGCCTACCAATCACATTCCTAGAAGCACTTCTTATCTTCTTAACTTGATCACTAATTTACCTCATCAAATTGGATCTTAACGGCACTAACTGTTCATGCTCGCACCAAATATAAATTAGCAATCTGGTGAACAGATATAAACACAAAACCTAAAATTATATTTGAATCGAAGAGAAAACCAATCCATACCTTTGCGCGTATGAAATCCAGTAGGCTTGCAGTTCTTGCCCTTGTAGTAATCTCGTGGAGCTCGTTTGGATGAAAGAATGTCAAGAGATGATGTGCGCTTCCTCCGCATTGCTCTTCCAAGTCCCAAAATCAAACCCAACGCCATTTCCCCACTTTTTCGCCCTAATCTCAAGAATTCGAAGACGAAAGAAGAAGAACAGTGCCAGACGCCAGTGGGGGCTGAAGGCGGAGTTGTGCCCAAATGCAGGGCCCGTTAAGATCGATTCGGGTCGGGTCGGATATGGAGTTTCGGATCGGATATGATGGGCCCAGTGGAGGAGTGGATGGTAATTTCACAGTTGGGTTCATCAATTTTCTTACCTAAAGTTCATCAAAAGTGGAAAGCCGTCGAAAGCGACTCGTCTGTGTCTGTTCGACTTTAGCAATACGCAATTTTTCTTTTTTTCCTTTTTTCTTATTTTTTTCCAATAAAATATATATTTTTTTCGATAATCTTTTAAAGCTAAATTACAAAACAGACATATAGTTTTCAACTTTATAATTTCAATGTAATGACATGTTTTTTTTTTAATTAAAGAGATAAGGTTAAACTACCTACTTAGTTTATAAAATAAAAAATAAAATAAAAAAAACTTAGTTTTTAGAGTTTATTTCAATTTGATTCATATATTTCAATAGGACCATTATAGTTTAGTTATATCTAATAATACAATTTTCAAGCTATTATTTGTTCACTTAAAAACACATTTGTTATAGGTAATTTTGGACTACTTCGAGGTGCAAGGAGCGGATGAGGACAACTCGACACGAGTCCAAAAACAGGACCAGAAGATGGACTCCGGAGGCGAAACAGGCCAGAGGGTCGGGCCAAGATTGGAGGGATCGGACCTTGGCCCAACCCCTCCTCGGCCTCGACCTTGGGCCGAGGCTGAGGCCGACCCTCGGCCCACTTGCGCGGGTCGAGTTCATCCGCAGTGCCCCTGGATGCCCATGTTTCCACCTGGTTCAGCCCGAATCGTCTCCAAAAGCCTAGAAACCCTAAGGCAGGAAAATGTATTTAAACCCTTCTTCATCACTGAAGAAAGGATCCTGAACTCTATTCTCTACTCTCTCCTCTTGCTTTCTTGCTCTCCTCCTTCCGCTTTCTGACTTAAGCATCGGAGGCGGTGTGGCAAGCACCACACCGGTGTGCAGGTTTCCTTGTCTTGTAGGCCACGTCTTCCCCCATCTTAAACAAATTTACCGTTGGTGACACGTGAAGGTCAGGTGAGTTATGCCTGTCCAAATTTGACCATCAACAACATTCATCTTTTTTTGTTTGTGAACTTGATCACAGTTCAATTGGTTAAAATATATATCATCCACCGAGAGATCAAAAGTTCAAATACTCAATCATTTATGTTGTTGAACTAAAAATATGTTTTTTTTTCTATTTTTACCCGACCTTAAACTCTAATATAAGCGACAAATTAAGAAACATCAACAAAATATGTTGTGTACTTACCTTTTTTTTTTTTTAACAAAAGTGAGGGTGGGGACCTGAATCACAAACTTCTTGGTCATTAGTACAAGTTTTATGTTAGTTGAATTATATTCACTTGTTAAGGTTGGTGTGTACTAGCTAGAGTTTGATCAAATCAAAACTTTAAAACTATATAAAAACCAACTAAAGTGAAACTTCAAAAATTATACATATCAAAATTTGATACCATATCTTAAATTACAAAGTCAAAATTAATAATTTAAAGTCAACATGAGCAGAATTCAACTGACATAAAAGTTGTACTGACGACTAAAAGATCTGAGGTTGAAATCTTCCCGCTCCACATAGTAGAAAAAAAAAAAATAATAGTTTCACCCAAGAAGGTGAATTTACTAATTTAACCCCAAAAAGGGCATTTATTTGTTGAGTTTATAGAGGAAATTCATTGGTTGGAAGTGATAGTGGCATGTGAAATGGAGTCGAGTGGGCACCATTTTTAAAAAATATAATATATTTATTTGCATATTTGTATTTTTTTTTCTTTTTTGAGAATTTTTGCATATTTGTATTATTTATTATACAATTTTTTTTACAATGCTGTGATCCTAAAAGCTTTTGAGGAGATTTTGTACCTCAAAAAATGTCCTTTTTCTTTCACTTTCTTTTTTCTAACTTTAATTTTTATCTCGTCTGTTGTTTTGCCATTGGTCCGACTTCACTTTCTACCAAACCGCTCGGAGTCTATTTCATAGGTATCAAAAACTCATTGGAAATTAATAGACTTGATTTAACATGTTTACATGTCAATGTAGTTGTTATAATGTGGTAATTGTGATCGTTGAATATATAGTTGAGAGATTGAAAATATTTTATTTACGATTACGAGAGGTTTTCTCAACCTTGAAATATATCTATTTTAAAAAATATGTTCATTTGTATTAGATAAATTAATAAACTAACCAACATAATTAACTAAAGAACTCGATAATGTTAGAATTATAGAATCCTGCTAAATATTGGTTCAAGTCTAAGTTGGTATTTCTTTAAGAGAATTTCAATCAAAATCAAACCCAAAAAAAAAAAAAAAAAATCAAATTCAAGCATTGGAAACACCCAAGTTTAACCAAAAAAGTATGTAAACAAATTTTTCAGTCCAATCAGTGAAATACTTATATTCAAAGAAAACGTGAGATAATTTTACTATTTATTTAAGTTTAGATAAAACTATTTAAATCAGGGACTCTAATTAATAGATATAAATTGTCCATTAAAATTAAAACAACATACAGCTCAAAATTCTCTTATTTATAAACTTAGAACAATACTTGGGGTTGTATACGAGTATGTATCAATCTCCCTACATACTTAATTAAAATTTTAACAACTAAGGATGAGAAAAGTAGAAAATGAGAAAATATTTTATCTCTCTTGATTGTCCACGTTTTAATAATGGTGTGAAGGACGATTCCTACATATCAGTATGCAGCTAAGTAATCGATTAACTTATACTCGTGACGCTATTTTCTACATTTGTTTCCTCGTGCCAATGCACTCAGCCAGCTAAGCTTATTAACTCACCAATTTCTTTTTTGTAATTCATAGTCATATGAAACCTTTCTAAAAAACGATTTTTGGCAAAGAAGAAACAAGATGGGATCCACAAGTTCTCAGCTTTTTCTTTTTTTCTTTTTTTTTTTTTTAATTTATTACTTTATTATATGTTGATTTCGACATGCATGGAAAAAGAAATAAGAATGAATCACAGTTTCATTTCCGCCAAAAGGAAATTCGTATTTTCATCTTCATTTCCCATTTGCGAAAACCACCCTTTCTTTCTCTTCCTTTTTCATTTTTCCTCCTTTATTTTGCTCCACAACTCACACACAACCCCAAAGTTTGTCCTATTCTTTTCACAAGCATGACTTTGTGTGACCATTGTCGCCTGTCACTCTCTCTCTTTTAAAATAAGCCATTTTAGCAAGTATTTTGATCCTAAATGCTTTAATTCAAAGTACTTACACTAATTACTTTTAAAGAATGTTCAGGTCTGTGTCAACAAGAGTATAACTCAACTGATATAGAACTCGTACTCTCGATCAAGAGATCAAAAGTTCAAATCTTCCACCTCACGTGTAGTTTAAAAAAAAGGAATCTTCGGTGTACACTCTCTACAAATACATTTTTACGAAGCAAATTTAAATCAACTTGAGACATGATGGTTTTGAATATGATTTTTACCTCTCGGTCGAAGACATAAACTTTAGCCAGTTAAGTTATGCTCCAATTGACAATTGAGAGGTGTTTTTAGTCCGAACAAAAATGCTTTTGCATTTCAAACACACGACTCTTAAATAATCACTTGCTTTTAGTTTTTCTTTTAACATGTGGGCACTGGTACAAGCCTTATGTCAGTTGAACTATAATTATGTTGACCACTTGCTTTTAGTTGTAAAATGTTAAAATAACGAGTTGCTTAATATTTTTATGATAGTATGTTATCATCGCTTGCTTATTAGATTAAACGGGAGACGACTCACACCGATGAAGACACTAAGGGCCTATTTGATAGGTAATCCGGATTCTGTTTTATGTTTTCAGATACACTGAATTCAGTGAACATGCGTTTGGCAAATGTGTGATCAAGTTTCTGAACTTGCTACCAAACACATATCTAAAAACATGAAATACAACTCTGTTTTCATTGAATCCCTTGTTTTCAAATTTATGTTTTCAAATCACCAATCAAACACACCCTAATATTCTTAGCTATACATCCAAGATCTTCCCGACTTTTAATCGATATGGGACTATATTTGCATCCCAACATGAAATCACTCTTAAAATCTTGCTTAAACAAGAGAGTAAAAGAAGCGATGAAGATGAAGGATAATGGTTAAAGATGGAAGAACACATGGCTTTACCAGTGGAGAGAGGGAGCTTGATCAACAGAACAGAAATTGCAAGGCTCCTCTGTATTAAACAAACTTTGCTCCTCATTCATCGCCTTCGTAAACTGATTCTGATTCTCATAAACTTTCCCGGAAAATTCAAAGCAATTCAACATCGAACACAGAGAAGAATTGTTATTAGTGGAAACAAACGAATTCCCATCTCTGTTTGAATCTCTCTCCACTGACCCATCTTTCAATTCTCTTTGAATTTTCATCTCTGCCTTCTCTCTGCTCACTTTTTCCCTCAACTCTCTCACCTGCCAACGAATTTTAGTTTCAAATTCGAAATTAGAGCATCGAAAGGACCAAAACCCAGTTTTCCAAATCGAAAATGGAGAAGATTTTCGATACCTTTGAAGCAAGAGAAGCATTTTCTTGCTCAAGAACATCATAATCCAGCTTAAGAGCATCGTAATTGACTTTAAGAACTCCATAATCTCTCTCTAATTGCTTTGTCTTCCAACGAGCTCTGCGATTTTGAAACCAAATTGTCACTTGCCTTGGCTCGAGCTCTAATTCAGCAGCTATCTTCATTTTTCTCTCTGGTTCCAGCTTGTTTTCCACTTCAAAATGCCTCTCCAAGGCCTTCACTTGATCCAGCCTCAGCCGGCGTTTTCTCTCCGGTGCCGCACCGCCGCCGCCGCCTCCGCCGTCTTCGCTGTTGTCTTCTTCCTCCAAACTGTCTAACATTGCCTGAAACTCCTTGCTGTAGCCGCGTACGGTGGTGGAGCTTGGCTGCTCTGAAAGAAAAACAGAGACTTTTAGAACCAAAAAAAGAAAAAAGCCTTATTTTTTTCTTCTGGGTATTTAGGTTTGAGCATTATTTACCTTTAGGGGAGAAGATGGAAATGAAAGAATCCAAGGATTCTGAGTGAGCAAATCTCTTCATCATCACTGCAAATGAAGAAGATAACAAAACAGAGCAAATGGTGTAATTTTTATGGTGAAATCAAAAGGAAGCTGCTTCTGTCTTTCTCAGCTTTCATTTCTTGAATCTTTTGAGACAAGGCCAAGCATCAAGCTGAAAAGAAACTCTGATGGAGTTTTTTTTTTAATAAATTGATGTGTTTTTAATTATTGTCTAATCATGAACGATCAAATGGGTAAGGAAAAGCAGTGAAAAATACAGTCTTTTTTGAGATGGTATACGAAGGGAATGGTGTGTAGGCTTTTTACTTTTTGTTGTTTTTATATAATCAGACTTATTCTCTTAAAAAGAACTAAAAAAGCATCGGCTTCTGCTTTCTAAATCGCTTTTTTTGGGGAGGGTTCTGATAAAGGACCAGTTTTTAGCTTGCTGGATTATGGCTCGGTTGTAGCCTGGTTTTCCCTTTTGCCTTTTATCGTGTAGAGACATTTATGACAAGAGAATTGCTTTTCTAAATAATCTTCTGATTTTTTTTAAAAATAAAAGTGTATTGAAAATGTGTTTTTGAAAAATTATTCGATGTGGACGTCATAGTGTATGGTGCTCTTTCTAAACCTGTGAAATCATAATTTGTAATCTTTCTTACCTCCAATGGTATAGACTACCAACCACATTATACAAACCTAGTAACAAAGAAATGAGTATAGTTCCATTTCTTCTACATTGTTTCAATATACTTTAACTTCAATCTAATCATCAGACTATGATTGAGTTCTTATTTTTCTTATGTTTGAGGTGAAAGATGGACTTTTCAACCTTAGAAAAAGATAATAATTTAATTACTATGTTAATATAAAAGTATCACAACACAAACAATACATATCGAGTACCAACATCTTTAAAGAATGGTAAAATAAAACAGAACTTTAAAACCCAATTCAAACAAGGAAAAGGGTGGGGAGAGGAGAAATTATTAGGTGTTCCTAGTGCAATAAGGTAGGTAGTTTTGCACCGTTGGATGTAAGAGATATAAATTGCAAAAGTATCTCGATTTTGTATCCAACAGTTATTAGGAGGCAAACAAATTTAAAAGTATACATCCGACAGTTTTAAAGAGGGGGTCTCATTGCCACTAAAGCACCTAATAATTTGTCTGAGGGAGGGGACGCAATTTTAAAATAAAAGGCTTTCGGAACAAAAAGCAAGGATCGGAGGAATTCCCAGATTATCTCTCTAATCTCTCTAAAGAAAGAAATAGCCAACAAAAGGTTACAAATCAGGCCAAAAAGAGCATAGCTCAACTGCCATAAAATTGTACAACTTTCTTCAAAATAACAATTTAGTCTCTAAACTTTAGATTGTAATGATTTAGTTGTTATACTTTCAAATTTGTAACAATTTAGTCCTTACAATTTGAATTTTGGAACATTTAGTCCCTATAATGAGAATTATTGTTAAAATGTAATAGGATTTCTTACCTATGTAAATTGATAAATTGATTAGAAACCAACTGTCTTTATAAATTACAAAGATTAAATCATTACATAATAAAAATTGACACTTAATTTTGATAGAAATTTTCATGGTAAGAATTAAATTATTACAAATCTTGGACTAAATTATTGCAAATTTGAAAATATAAAAACTAATCTGTCACAAACTTGAGAACACAAACTAAATTGTTACAATTTAAAATCCATAGATTAAATGTCCATTTAAAATGACCTTCTAAATGTTTAAAAACATTTTTTTTTTACTTCAAATATTTTTTAAACACTTGAGTCATTTCAAATGTACCTTAAATTATTACTTTCCGAAAGTGTTTTTGAACACCAGGAAAAATAGTACCAAAGAGAAGCAATTGCAACCTGTTTCCAGCCCTATAATTTCAAGTGCCGTCAAAGGAATATCAAGGCTGCACAGGGATTCTACACATTCACTGTCTTTTCAAGAATCCTTTTTGAGACTTGATTGATATGGATACGCGTGAGTTTAGGGATTAGTCTAATCGGAAAGTTGTGGGATTGGATTACATACAGTATAGCGCACACATACTAAATCAAATAAATAAGTAACCATGCCGTCCAAACAAGCCGCAATTCTCTGTGACTAATAAAAATCCACGACTCAATGAAATGACATGCATGAAATCCATGGGAGGACCAGAGACATTTATCATAGAAAGGGAATCTAAGCCCCTATGGCATACGTCAAAACAATTAAAAAGAAAAAGAATTAGGAACACGTCTATTTCTAAGACATAATAATAGGGAGGTCAAGTTCTCTGTAGTCAATGACCAAATCCCATCAAAGATAAATTACAGATCAAGCATTAATGATGGAATGCGATTGATAGGAACTCCTAACTTGTATGGATTAATAAAAATATATGAAAGATTAGACAAGTTAAATTGAATAAATATGGATTAATGACTATAGTTGGGTACTGTATGGCAGAATTTTGCAACAGTTCGTGTATGGTAATGAAGCAGCAAACATGGCCTACAAAATTTATGCCGCATTTTCAAAAATTTTGATTCTATTAGTGAGAACTCTTTGAAGTGGTAGCCTGAAAAAGCCTACCGTCAGTTTCCTTTTGGATGGTTTGGTACTAATCCACGGATGAAGACAAAGGAGCACAACAGGAGGAGATGTCGATACCCGCAACCTCCATAGCATTGCAGACCCATTGCGGCACATCACCCTGAGGGAACTATAGGACAAGAAAGAAGCTATACTTTAGGATTCATATAAGACAACTGAACCGAAAAGTAATACACGAAATTCAGTCAATTGAAAACTTTTGAAAAGTAATACAAAAATCTCAAATAACATTCTCTGCAAGAACCAATACCATTCTCTGCAAGAACTTGCGAATGAACCTGCAAAAGTTTTTGAAGGCGTGTTAGGCTATAATAGGCTACTATTTGAAGCATTTACAAATTACGTCCAGTATGATAACTCTTTTGTGGCTTATCTTAAAACCTTTGTGAAAAATAAGTTATTTTTGTGGTTTAATTTCAAAAAAAAGGTAAAATTTAATAATAGAATCAATTTCACTGGTGTAATGAGTGGATAACTGTATATATAAATAATAACTGGGCATTCAAATTTACAAACTTGTAGCATAAATAGGAGGGTATAATACACTAAACCCAAGAGGGTACAAAACGGAAAACTTACTCTGGGAATTGCCCACGAACAATTGAAGAATGTAGATCTCTGCTAAGCTGTGAATTTTCAACACTTCCAAAGTTAGTTCTATAAAAGAAAAGAATAGGAAATGTATTGTGGGCAAGATAATTCCCCATACCTTCATCATGTAATACAAATTATGATACGAGAGTAGCTGAGAACCCATAGCATCTTTTGTAACAAGACAATGGATGTAGGCCCTAGTATAGTTCCTGCAGACCTAAGGTAGAAAAATGATGAAGCAGACGCATAATGTGTCTCCTTAAACTGCAAATAACTGACTACTATGAAGCCAAAACTGTCAAAATATACCATGCAATCACATGTAGGATCAATGGGACGGGTGTCATCGGCCATCGCTTGGTGTTTTAGTTTTAAAACTCCCTGCAGTGAATACCACAAACATATTAAGTTTCAAACGGTGACTAATTAAGCAAAACTGTAAGTCTGTAACTGAAAGAGTTGGACTATCCCTCATTTCCTCAATCCCAGCAACACACAAGTCAACAAATAATTAATGTTAAAGACGATGATATTGCATAATACACATAATTATGCACAAAATCATACCTAAAGAACATGCAAAACAGAATCAGAGATGCAACCCTCCTCCTTCACCAAGAAAAGACCATTGCTTAAACTTTTTTAAAAAAAAAAAAATTGGATAAGAATTGCGTAACCATTTCTTGAAAATGGTAATGGTATGTGCCATGCTATTAGACAAATTTCTCTAAGTAAATCATTGGTTTTTGTAACAAAACATGAGATCTAGTTCAAATGACTTTGCAGCAAAATGCACATACAAACTGATCCAGGTAAGTCCCCCGCTCACAAAAAAAATGAGTATTCACCTCAGGTACAAGTGCTGTGCCAAAGCGAGCAGTACGGGTTGGATAAACACAGTCATACATGTCGGCACCTAAAGCACTACATACTACGATGTCCAGTGGATAACCGACACCCTGACAAGATCAAAAAAGTCAAAAAAAAAAATGAGGGTGGCAAGAATAATTATAGAAGTTTGAAATCTATTACCATAACATATCTAGGTTTGTCCTCTGGCAGTGAAGCAGTGCATTGGGCAACAACACGCCAAAATGAATCTTTATCTTCACCACCTGCCAGACCACCAATTGCATAGCTGTTGAATGAAACAGGCAGTTTCAGTAACTCAACTATTGAAGCACAACATCATAAAGACCGACAATATGCATAAGAGAATTTGGCAATGATGTTGAACACAGATAGATCAAGGAAGAGAAATAAAGTGCACCTCACAAGACGACACTTTTTGCACGACCTTACTTGAACAGGATCTGTTCTATAGGTTGTACAACTGTGTCCTTGAGTTACAAGACACTTTTTTGGAGATAAAAGGAACAGAAGAGGTTTCCCCAGTGAGTAAATAAGCAAAGCAAGATGCAGGGAGAATCAAAATCCCATGGGCTAACTATTGTATCAGATTGCAATAACAAAAGATTTTTTTCGACTCTGGGAAAATGGGTGGGGCAATCTCTCTCTTGCCCTATCTATCTGGTGAAAATGGAGATATAAGATGGATCCTAGTATTTGTAATGCAGAAAATAAGTCATTCTCTATTAGTTTAGTATTTGGTTATCATGGTTTTGAGTTTAAACTGGAGGAAAGGACAATGTGCTTTGGAAGCTCAATTCCATAACAAAACTATGCCGAATATCAATGTTGAAGTCTGAATGCTGGGTTCTCTGGATTGGAGCAGATGAAGAAAATAAAAATAGGTTGCTTGAAAAAAGAATCGGCAATAGACAGTAACAGTTTACAATGTCATACTTCCTAGGAAGTTTCTATTTATAGACATGAGGTTCTTTTTCGGGTTTTTTTTTTTTTTAAATCCTCCTTGGAGATGGATCCTCCTCTTATCCCTTTGCATTCTGTTATCTTCAAATAAAGTTTAGTTGCCTATTAAAAAATTTCAAGTTAGAAACCCACAGTCCATGACTATCTCCCATAAGCTAACTAGGTTTTATACATCCTACAATGTCCAAAATAGGATTAAAGAAATCATCCACTAAAAGTAGTGTAAACTTGCCCTGGTAAATTTCGGTCAACCAAACCTCTAACGCATATGTCCCTGCCATCAGAATAAACAATCAGACAATATAAGCGAAAGTTCTGGGACTGGAGAAAGGACCAGATCATACAACTCAATGAGGAACAATTCACTGATGAAAATTCATTGAAGTTATACCTTAGGACTGGATCTAAACCACCTTGCACAATACCAAATAAATTCTGCTCATGAGGTCTCTTATGTGCTGAATATAAAAAGTATCTCAGCAAAACAATCCTTAATTATTGAAGTAAAAGGAATTAAAATGGCATACTAAGGACACTATTCATATGATTGATCTAAAATTTATTCATGGAACATCCATCAAGTATGCAGCATAAAATGTTGCAAGTGGACAAAGAAATAATGAGTCTTAAACTCTAAAGATGGGTGATCCAAGGACAGGGAAAAGGCAACATTTGAACATGTGAGTGAATAATGCTACATTAAAATCATTGGTCTAGCTTTTTCTTTCCTTCTGGAGGTTGTATTCCTTAAGCTATAGTCTCTTTTCATTTATTCAATGCCACATTAAAATCAAAAACTAACAAATTACATTAACTTAGAATATTTGAAAGTAGTTTAACTCAACAAGTACTGTAAATTCTGAAGTACCAGAGGCAGCACCAGTAAAGCCAAAGATTATTGTATATCAACACTCAACACACAGTTAAATATTTGTGGTAAATAGAAGCCTTTGAAAAATTATAAATATTTAAAGTCCATATTTATGCAAGTGCTTGAAAACTTTTAATTAAATGCAATCTCTATGTATATGCAAGTGCTAGAAAACACGCCAGTTCAATCCTTCAAATTTGCGTTTTTCCTTTTTCATCAAAAAGAAAGTGCTAGAAAAATTTACCTGATATACATCTATCTATCCACCGAAGAGTACGGTACATGGCCTCCTCAATTCTTGGACCTGTAATGGTTGTTCTTACTACATCATCAAGAGCCATAATAATATCTGCTCCTATTCTGTTCTGTGCAAATTGAGAGAAAATGAAGCATTAAAAATGAGGTAACACAAGGAAAAAAAGATAGTGCATTCAAGCTTATGAAAATCTAGTGCCAGGTCTTGATGTGGTGTGAGTAATATTCAACTGTACACACTAACACAAGTAAATGCCATGCTAATAAAGTGAATGATGCATGGTGAAGAATATTAAAGATCTTTATAGTAATAACATCCTAAAATTCTAAAAATTCAATAGCCAGGAGGGAAAGAGGTGATCACTAAATTACCATGAAGGTACATCATCTCAAAACTTAATATGTAAGTCACATATCCACAATGAGGTCTCTATTTATAGCTCCCTTCTCATAATCAATTAGGATAGACCGTTTCTATATTTGATTTATTCATTTTCTTTTGAGAAGGTAGAATTTATGGATGGATATCCCGGCAAAATGACTCTGTAAACTAGTATGAAATACCCTTTTTATGGTCACTTGAGTAAAAATAATAACAATAATGCCATCAAGTTAACATCAAGGAATCATATCTTAACCTACTTGAATTTGAATCGATTCCTCAGGAGTCAAAAGCATTGGCTTCCCATCAACTGGAGACTGAAGAAGAAAACTTGCATTAGTTACTTTTGAGTTCAACAACATTTGGGGGTAGGGGAATTAAACCTCTGACCTCTTAATCGAGGGTACATGTCAATTACCGTTGAGCTATGCTCACTTTGGCCCTTGCATTAGTTACCTTTCTTTGAAAGGATTATAGCATTACGGGCACTCTTCTATGTAAATCAACAAAATTATTAGCCAGAAGATAATGCTTAAAAGCAATTGTCAGCTAAATGCCTTCATATGCACATATAACATTTAACAACTTTTCAAGCCAACATTAAGGAAGTTTGTTACTTGTTCAGAAAGAAATAATAATAATGATAATAAAACATTGAGAAAGTACCTGAAATGTTACACCTTTTTCAGTGATATCAGCTAAATGCAACAATGATACCTAGTGAACATCAAATAGAATATAAGCTTCATTAAGCTGATTGTATTAAGAAGGCTAATAGAAATGATATAAAGGAATTATAATGACAGTAGGAAATTAAAAAAGAATGGCAATGTCAACGGAAATTGAGGTAGTGTTTTGTAACTAAATATTTTGAAGAACCTAGCCTGTACTTAATCCCCAGTACTCAAAGAGCATTTTTTTTATAAGAAATAATGATGTATTAATGACAAACGAGGGCACGGCCTAAGGGTAAAGGGGTGAGGACCCCCCCCCCCCCCCAAAAAAAAAATTAAAAATAAAAACAGCTACACGCCTGTACTTAAAAGAGCTTAAAAGTTCCTTATTTCAGTTAGAGAACTGGTTTAGAGACAGCCTACTCCTTTGGTTGAATTATTTCAACATCAGATACAAGTTCTAAGGTCAAGTGTCAAGCATCTTAAGGAAACCTTGTCTCTTGCAGAAAGTTGCCTCTCCCTCAACTCAACTGTCATGTTAGCAAATAAATATCTGAGGACTTAAGACCACAGAGTTTTTCATGTCCAGTTTATCTTCATTTAAAATAAACCATAGAACCACACCACACGTGACACGTCATGCCAATAGTTTTATCTAATTGCCCTCACCTGGTGTAATATAAGTTAGTGATTCATCAGCGCCAGTAATTGTACTAATACAATACTGTCCAGGTAACATATATTACGTGAATAAGTTTGCAAGGACTAAAATTCTCAATCCTTCAAAACTTCCGTTTTTTAATGAAAAACCAACCTTTCATTGAGGAAAATATGAAGGAATCCTTCTAAACTTCCATAAAGAAGCAAGAATGAATAGGAGTTGTAAATGTAAGAAAATATATGAATCAGAAGGGGTGAAAATGAATCAAAAATAGATAAACAACCATTTGAAATCCGCCAGAATCAGTAAGCATTGCTCTGGGCCAATTCATAAACTTGTGGAGACCTCCCAGTTCATCAATAAGCTCAGAAGTAGGACGAAGTGCTAAATGATATGTATTTCCAAGTATAATTTGGCAACCAATCTCTTCAAGTTGCTGAGTTGTCAACCCTTTAATTGTCCCTATAGCCAGATAAACTTAATTTCAAACACATGCAATTGGACAAGTGGTAGAAATTATAAGTAATATATTTTCCTCAAGGGATGATGCATATGTCGGCTTTGAAAATCATACCTTGTGTTCCCACAGGCATAAACAGAGGTGTTTGACAGATAAGGTGGGGGAGGGTGAGTTGAGCAGCACGAGCACGATTAAATCTTCCCATAATCTAAAGGAACAAGCAGGGGTGAAAAAGTAAAGACCTTGTGTTAACATAGAATCACCTATCAATTATTATTCAACCATGGATCCAAATTTTTATGACATGTTCTTTAATGAGAAAGATAAATGCTTGCGTTTTTTTAAAATTTTATGAAAGATCAAATTTTCATGGAGAAAGAATGAAAGAATGGAAGGGCATAAAAAAACCATGTCCACAAACAGAGAGCCAAACTTAGAAATGGGCTCCAATCAAGTAAGATGAGATCTAAAGAATAATACAAAAAGGTCTCGTCAGAAAAGCCCAAAGATAAACATAAAACCTTATGAAAGACCAAACATCACTTGAGTCCCTTTCAACTTCTCTAAAGGTCCTATTACTCCTCTCACCCCAAAGGCCCCACAAAACTGCACAAGACCAGCTTGCCATAAAAACCTCCCTTCCTCCCAAAAGAAGAATGGAGAAGGAACTCCTCGATCATCTCTCTATAACCCCTGTGGCAAGCAAACAGAGAGCTAAGCGCCTCAAAGAGAACCCCAAACCATCCAAGCAAAGTCATGGCTCCAAAGCAATGATCAGGGTCTTCCTTTGTCATTCGACAAAAAATTCAACAAAACAACCCTACCAAAGTAGCCAAACTTTTCAATAATCGGTTTGAGGTGTTAAATCTTTCATAAATGACCAGCCACACGAAGAATTTAACATTTTTGAAAATTTTCACTTTCTACAAAGAGTTAAAAAGCAGACACACTAGAAGGGAGGGATTCAATAGACACCAAAAAAGATAACTACAAGAGAAGTAGAACCCTTCAAAAGGATTAAGGCTCCAAAGACAAGCATACCTTCTCCCCTAACTAATCTCAAACTCCCCAATCAAAGATAAAAGAGTCATAACATCCATCGTTTTCCTAATAGACAAAGGGCCACAGAACCCCAATAACAAAAAGGTCCCAAAATGAGAAAGGACATTTGTCGCCAGACGACTTTTCATAGAGGACAAATGATATAAACAAGGGAATGTAGAGCAGAGGGGGCTCATGATATGATCATCGTTTTCATAGGTAATGCGTTTTGATTATCCAACCACTTATCGTCCCAAAAAATAAATATCTCTCCCATCCCTCATGGAACCCTAAACAAATTGAGAAAAGAAAGGGAGCTCATTGGATCTTTCCCAGGATTTTTGGAAGTGCCTTTGACCCCGCCCAACATCCACTCAAAAGAGACCGTACTTGCTCGTGATAACCTTGTACCATAAGGTGTTAGACTCAAAAGGAAAATACCAAAGTCATTTAGCCAACAAGGTCTTGTTTCGAACCCTTAAATTCCCTAGCTGTAGCCCCCAAGATCCACTGGCTTAAATCCATGTGTATTATTTCAAAACAGATGCAATGTTTTCTCTTGCTTTGTATATAACCCCCAATAAACAATTACGTGACAAGAAGCAAAACGCATTACCAGCAAAATATTAGATCATAAAACACTTCGTTAACTAATCTAATACCAGTAAAAATGATTGAATAAATAACATCTCTCTCTAACTTGAGAAAACTCGAGAGAGCCTGACTAACTTGGATATGTAGGTTTGCTAAACTCGTACTATTGATTTTATAATTCCATAGGCCACACAAATCAAAGCTAGGTGAGCTCAAGCTAATAATTACATCATTCTAGTTCGATTTAATGAGAACTACAACTTAAGGTCCTAAAATTACACGGTTAGTTCGACCTTCACTCAAGTACGAAATAACGTGCAAAGGCTGAAATATTTCGATAAAATTATTTTCCATGAGAAACATTAATGAAACGGACATCAACCCAAAATAAGTAAACCAAGATGAAGTCTGAGCCACACCCACATTATTAACTGTCATGAATTAATAAGTTAACCTTAACCCAGGAGTTATAAAAAAACGAAATAATACCTCGAAACGAAGCGCCATTAAACCAATATTTCAACTTCTCGAATTTCCCAGTTGCCGAAGCAGTCCACGATTAGTACTGCAATTAATAGAAAAGAAAAAACGACTGATATAAATGAAAGTCGTGTGAAAGAGAACTCCATCAATAACTATGGTCTCTGGATTATATTGATGATTTTGTCCAAGATGCGCTTACAGAGGGAGCGAGGGAAGACCGAAGAGGGATAAAACGTGTGTAAGTTAACAGCCTTTATCATATTGAGCAATACCATCACATGCCTATTTATATGGCCGATATTGCAACGCGAATAAAATTAAAACCTAGCCTACATGATGTACACTTGAACCAATGTAAATATACAGCTCGATAATGAATATACGGTCAGCAAACGAAAAAGTAATCGCACCAGCTTTCTTTCTGTTCTTGCGCAGAGAAGAATGCGAGATGGAGATCAATGCGTTTGAACAGGGTTCGATTGTTGGCGTTTTACGAGCTCTGAGAGTAACCTAATATAAATGGAAACAGGAACAGCTGATGGAAAACCCTAAGCTGGATTGAGGCGCCGCCGGCTGCGCCTCTTCCTCGATTTCCGTTCGCGCGTATTGCAGCGTACCAATATGGTAGCGTGCGCGCGCACTTATCTTGTTTAATTTTTTGGTTTAGGTCTCTTGTTTTTTCTTAAGCTACGATCTTATTTTATTTTAAAATTCTTAAGTTTTTTTTTTTTTTAGTTCTTTTAATTCTTAAGCTATAATTTTAGTCTTTACTTCTTTTTAGCTGTACAAGTTTATTCTATTTCAGCCTTTTATTTTATGGGTTGATGATGTGAAAACATAAATTTGAAAATAAGATATTCAATAAACATATAATTGTATTTTATATTTTTAGATATGTGTTTGACAACAGATTTTTAAATTAGATCTCAATTTAAACAATTATACCAAATATGTTTGATGGTATGTTTATAAATCATAAATTAGTTGTAGTTGTCAACTTAAACTAATATTGATTAATTTATAAACATGTTATATTAGATTGTATAGATTTTATATAATTATTACTATATCACATATAATACACTATATTATACATGTCCTAATTTAACAAAAAAAATGAATTGATCTTATAACATTAAATACTATGCTTATCAAATTTTTCATCTTTTATAATTTAATTATTATGCATTTTAAAAGTTTGAATATGAAACAAGACAATACACCGTAAACACATAAAAGTTATTTTCAGAATTTCCATTATATGGATTATATGATCCAAAAACAAACTTAAAAACACATATGTCAAAGGGAGCTTCACTAAATTTAGTGAATTTGAAAACATAAAACATAATTTGGTTTGCCTAGGAGAAAGATCCTTCAATTTTAACTTGTATCGTGTTTATTTCGGTTTTTAGATTTTTAAATTTGTTAATATAAATATATTTCGATTGGTTTTTTTAGTTCAATAACAATTTAATGTGATGATTCTAGATTGAGGTTAAACCATTTTAAAAATCATTGAACATTCAAAATTGTAATTTTAGTCATGTACGGTATATAACCATTTATACCCATGTGTGAAAAAAATCTGTAAATTATGCACACTAACTATAAATCATAAGTCCATACAATGTTATTGACATTGACGATAAAGTGATTGCGACTCAATGATAACTATTTTTTATACTGTTTTAGATACCTTTATCATTTGTAGACGAAAAAGATCATTTTAACCTAAATTGTTTTAGAAAAAATGCACATGTCCTTATCATTAAATTACATTCACATAAACACACAACACACTTATGTCACATTTATGCATATAGCATGTAATAAATAAACAGTGTATACTTGTGTCAAAAAAAAAAAAAAATCGTGTATACTATTGTTTGAATTCAACAACGTGGGTACAAATTAAAAGGAACACAACAACATACAATGCTTACGACATTCGAGTCAAGGTTAGACCAACACAAACGTTACCTCATTTTTATTTATATATATTTTTTTGTATTGTTCATGCTCAATTATGTGTAAGATTCAACCATATAGTTTTGGTCAGGACAAATAAATAGTGGTTTAGGTGTTGAGGTCGCAATCGAGAATTGAGAAATGTATCTTTATATATATTATATTTAAGTATAGACACGCACCATGTTTTAGTCCCAATAATCAATGCTGTAAGTATAAAATACATATAATTTACGTAATTTACAGTTTTAGTAGATCGTGAACCTGAAAAAATGTTAGACAGGTTTACGAACTTCCAACTTGATGTCTAGCATGTCTACATCTACACAATTTAAAGAGTCTCTAACAAATCTACAAACTTTCAATATCGTGTCCAATAGGCTTCAAATCTATTTGATGTTTTTTAAAACTCACGAACTTATCAAGACATGATTGAATCGTGTATCCAATAAAATATTTCATTTTTTTAATTTCGAGCCCCGTGCATTAAACAAAAAAATGTACCGTAAATAATAAATTTGCCGGACATGAGGATTAAAAGTTATTCCCCCCCCCCCCCAAAAAAAAAGACTCATTATTTTCTCAAAAGAAAAAAAAAACGAAAAAAAGAAAGACTCGCCAACAAGAGCATAGCTCAACTGGCATACAGTTGGATTGATAACCAAGAGATCTGTGGTTCGAATCCCCACCCGCACATGTTGTCAAAAGAAAAAAAGAAAGACTTATTATTATTATTGGTTGTTAACACATTAGATATTTCTAAAACCACGGACCGGTTAAAAATAAAATTAAGAGTTCATTTCAAAAAATAAAAATAAAAAATTAAGAGTTTAGATTTTTATTAAATACTTTAAAATTTAGATTTTTAGTAGATACTTTAAAGTTTCAATTACAAGTTTAGTCTTAGAACTTTGAAAGTGTCTAATAGTAATAGGTCGGTCGACTTTCAATTTTGTGTCTAATATCTCCCTGACATATTCGAGATTTAAAAAAAAAAAAACAACAATTTATTATTTATTGTATATAAAATTGAATTTCTTGGCTATTGAGACTCTAAACTTATAATTTTGTATCTAGTATACTTGTGAATTTTAAAACATATCAAATGAGTGAACAACTTATTAGACACAAAATCAAAACTTAAAAGTTAGAAAACCAACCGAACACAAAAGTGAAAGTTTAAGAATTTATTAGATATTTTAAAAATGGGAAAAATACACTTTTGGTCCCTGAGGTTTGGTTTATGTTTCGTTTTGGTCCCTGAGGTTTCAAACTCAACATTTTAGTCCCTGAGGTTTGCATTTAGTCCCTGCCATCCATTTTTCCGTTAAATCTAACGGTTTGCTGACGTGACACTATTATTTTAATTAAAAATTTTAATTTTTTATTTTTAAAATTACAAATATATTAAAGTAATAAAAAAATTATTTTTTTTTATTAATTTTGTAATTATTTCTCTCCCTCCCTCTTCTCCTTCTTATTCCCCATTCTCATCCTTCATCCTCTCCCTCATCCCATCCATGGCCGGTGGCCGCCGCCGGCGGTGACCTTATTTATTTATTTTTTTAATTTTTTTTTAAAAAAGAAACCAGGAAGGGAGGGAGCTCCCTCCCCGTTTTTCGCCTTGGTTTCTTTAAAAAAAAAAACGAAGAAGATGGGAGAAGAAAAAAAAAGAAGAAAAAAAAAAAATTCACCGCCCGCGAGCGGTGGCCGTCGGCCGTCGGCCATGGAGGAAGATTGAAGAAGAAGAAGAAGTGGTGGAAGGAAGAGAAGGAGGAAGAAAAAGGTGGAAAAGAAATAAAATAAATTAAAAATAATAATATTTTAATTATTTTAATATATTTTTATTTTAAAAAATAAAAAATTAATTTTTTTAATTAAAATAATAGTGCCACGTCAGCAGAGGGTTAGATTAACGGTTAAATGGATGGCAGAGACCAAAATGCTAGAAAACTGAAACCTCAGAGACTAAAATGTTGAGTTTGAAACCTCAATGACCAAAACGAAACCTAAACCAAACCCCAGTGACCAAAAATTTATTTTTTCCTTTGAAAATTTATGGCGTCTATTGAAAACTTAATATGTCTCTTAAACTTTGAGAGTAAACATTTATTATTATTATTTTTTTTTTTTGAGAAATTTTTGAGAATTTTTTTTTTTGAAAGAGTAAACATGTAATTTTAAAAGCGAGTAAAAATGTAATTTAACGTGTAATTTAATTTTAATAAGGTTTGACTGGACAACCCAATTCTATTCCATCGACGATCCATCTTCGAAAGAATAGAACATGTCGAACGTATTTCGGGTCATAATAAAATATCCAAATCCGAACGAACAATCCGAAGGACAAACGCTCTGCGGGGTATCGGCGCAAGCTGTCAAGCGCCATCGGAATTGAACTCTTCAACTCTTCAATCTCAATCCCAATTTCAAACTCCCACCTCGTTCACCTACTGCAGAAAGAAGATCCAGAAATCAATCGTTTGACTGTTTCAAGTTCAATCTGATCATACAGAGCATGCTCGTTACTGGCATTGGCGATCTACTAAACCGGCCTGTTTGATCGGAATCTTAGGGAAGATACGCCAATTGCCGACCAAAGGTTGGAATCCTTCGTCTCCGTTTCATCACCGTCTGATTTATTCAATGTCGGAGCTGTGCACGCGAAGCTTTTTTTACAGTTGACTGATCTTTTGATGCTTAGAACATTAATTTCGTTTCTCTTTGGTCGAAATTTGAACGGGAATGACTGAATTCTTCTGTTTATTGAATGGTTTTCGATTGTATCAGCATCCTCAACTAGTCCTCGATGGCGTATCTCTGGTTAATTATCGTGTTTTCTTCCTCTTGCAGTTCTACGTGTTTGAAGCTCAATTTTTAGTTCCAGGGAGTAGAATTGCGCTATTTGCAAAATGCAGCACATTCCAGCAACTATGGAGGAACAGTTGATATTGAAAGCAATCAAGGAAGAATGTGCTTGGGAGAGTCTCCCGAAACGGCTGCAAGCAACACTATCCTCCAAAGAAGAATGGCATAGAAGGTTAGAAACATGTGTCGGTTGTCTTTAGGTTTCACTTTGACTTTTCCGTTAGCACAGTTATTTAATAGATTTAGGTATGTTCCCTGTATCAGGAAACCAAAATGTGTGAATTATCCTAATCTGTCTGACAATCGGGAATTTGCTCCCATGTGATTTCTGCATTTCACTCTTATCCTACGAAATATAGATATTTTATAACTTGTTGGAAAGGTTAAGAGTTCAAACGCACTAGTAACCACAGATGATTTATGTCACACTCATGTAACGAGGCATCAGTAGCCAAAATGTTCTTACTAGAATTGCAGGGCAGACTTAGAGCTTCATTTAGCTATGAATAAATCAGAAAAAAGTGTCACCTTAAAATTTTAGTTCAAACACTCTGTTTTATTGCTGTTCTATTAGATTTTCTTTTTGCCACAAGAGACAGACTTGTATACTGTTAGCATACACTCTTCCTTATAACATTTTACCCTTGTTATTATTTTTTTAATTACATTGTAACGTCTTGTTTTCAAACACATTTGTTATATCTGCATGCTAATACGCTGTCTGCCTTAGACCTCTTTACGCCAAGTTTATCTCTCATATTTCACGCTTGTCTCCTCTAGTAGAATTAGAACATTCCCCCATAATTGTTAATGTAAGAACCCAAAAGGGAAAGACAAGAAATCATCATAGTCGGCAGTGGTGCTTACAAAAAAAGCACTACAGTTGTCACAATCAACAGAAAAGGATCACTGTAAATCTGATTACATAGAGAAACACCAATTAGAGGCCAAGATTGTCACCATCTCCCAACAGTTATTATCCTCTTTAAAAGAATCTTCTGTTTATTTCCACCCACTATTTCCAAAGAAGAGATTTTGATGCATTGATCCAAAGGATTTTCATCTTTTCCTTGAATCGGATTTTTACAAAGAACTGGCTTGAACACTTCTTTAGTGGTTTTGTGGAAACATCACCAGATGCCAAAAATGTAGAGCTCGACAGCACCTTTTAAAGGTGTCAGTTTAAGAATAAATGACCGATTATTCTAATCCCGTTTATGCAGAGGATGACACCAGTTTGGTAAAAGATGGATATTAGGGTGGTTTTTTTTTTTTTTTTTTTTTTTTTTGGGGATTTGATCACTGGTATTTGCTCCTCCCAGGCATAAAGTCCGGATGAAAAAAGTTAACCATTCTTTACAGAGTTTAATGCACAGAGAAACATTTCCTGGAATCAGGTGGCGTAGGAAAGATCTGCTCGTGAAGTTACCTAAAACCTCTGATAAAACCTTCTGATTTGTTATAAACGGTCCTTTATTCATCTTTGCGGAAATAAAAGATAAAAGAGTTATGGATCATGTTATATAGTGACTTGAAAATATTGACATTTGCTCCTTGGAATTAAAGTTTATGCATGGAGTTATGTCAATATCCCCCATTTGTTTCTTCAACTTCGTTTTTCTGTGCCATTACTCTGTACAAGAAATTATTTGGTCCAAAGACTACTCTTCATGATCTATGCTGATTGGAGTATTTCTGGCAGTGTCCAAGTGCTTGGGTTGAGAAAACTTCTTATTTTCTCACTCCATTTTGTTAAATAAGAATTCTTCATTTTCTCTTTCTTGAACGAGATTTTTCTTTCTTGTTTATAAAAAACAATTTCGTTCTTGTGTATTTCCAATACACACACACACACATATATATTTCTTGTATATATATACCCTTAAGGACGGCAAATTTAGTATTCATCCAAAGTTTGAACGTAAAGTGGCGTTTTACCTGTCACTTAACCCCTGAAAAATATGGTAGGTTGTGAGCATTTTAAATACTGGCAATTGACGGATTGTAATGCCAAAGAATATAAGCATTAATAATCCAAGCTTCCCCGGTTTATGAAATGAGTTCACTTTCTTTGATATTGATGCATGCTAACTTCACATGCAGGATTATTGACCACTGTATAAAGAAGCGACTCCTATGGAACACTAGTTTTGCTCGCAAAGTATGCAAAGAAAGTGAATATTATGAAGATATGATGCGGTATCTGCGAAGGAACCTAGCGGTCTGTGTTTTAGCAAAAGTTCTTCAATTATTTATTGAATCAGTATTTCTTTAATTATCTCTAAAGTTCTACTGCAGTACAATTTCTACCTATTAATTGTTGTCTTGTAAGGAACAACTATTGAAATTTTTGTTTTCAGAGATGGTTAAAATATTTTTGAACTTGATAATTCATGTTTTATTCTTTTATCAACTCGGAGTATTGCCACACAAGGATTGTAGAAAAACTAGTTTTTACATATTATTCTGATACAAAACCATAAATGCTCTAAAATGAAAACCTTGGTTTGTTGGGGCCCTAACTGAAGGGTTGGGCATAATGGCAATAGTCCTTGGACTCAACCAAGTAGTTATGAGTTAAAAGCCTTTTGGGACCATTCATTTATAATATTAATTATCTTATGCATCTTGACCATAAATAGTTCGCAGTTTGTAATTCTGGACCCAAAGAAGGCTGAGAGTCTCAGGGAAGGGATGTTGAGTACAAAAGGTTCTTTGGGATCTGAACTCTGTTAGAATTTATGGTCAAGAAAACTACGTTAGCATGCACACATACGTCACCAGACTCACCACCTTCTTAAATTTTCTTTTACAATTAGTGTTTATAACATTACTGTTTGTCTTGCAGCTATTTCCTTATCAGCTTGCGGAGTATGTTTGCCGTGTAATGAGGATATCACCTTTTAGATATTACTGCGATATGATATTTGAGGTCATGAAAAATGGTAAGAACCTTCTTACAACTTATGCAATGCATTTACTTGGTGTGAAACTATTATAATTTTACATCATGGTATGAGTGTGAGTGATTTTGAGTTTTAGGGAGATCGAGAGATCGGATGAGGAAGTTTGGGAGGTGGCGAGGTTTAATTACTCTTTGTAGGCATCGATCCCTAGGCCTTTTTGTAATTATGGTTTTGGTCTGGTTCTTCTGGATTGGAGTTCTATCTTGTAGTTATGGTCGGATGCCCTTTTTTTCTAGGCTTATTTTTTGTATGCTCTTGTATTATTTCATTTTTCTCAATAAAGTTCAATTTCTTACCATTTTTTTTTTTTGCTTTTATATTTCTTCCCCATTTTGACATTAATCATGTGAATGATGCACGTTATACATTTAAGTGATATTGGAGTCTACCAATAATTGAGAGTCTACCAATAATTGAACGGACATCTTATATATTGAATGGGATATAATTTGCACCACAAATTAAACCAAGTGGTCATGGAAAACCCCAAAAGGTTCCAAATATCTTTTCAAGTTTGCCAATTACTAAATTTTGTAGGGTTGTAAGGATGTTCCAACTTTGTACTTAGTGATCATTAAGGATTGGGAGACCTACGTATCAAATTAAGAAATTTTTTTGGAATGGGTTTGTAGAATTTTCTGTCACTATCTTTTCCCGTAATACATGGTGGTCCTAAATTTATTCTGTCACTCCTTAGTGACTTGCTTTTTCTTGAAAGATGAGGAAGTGATAGCTTTTGATAATTACTCTGACTTGATAAAATGAATGTTTAGATCAGATCGGGGTATTTTAATGTTTAAAAGAACACATACTATTCTCTGCTTCATCCCTTCTTCAGCGTCCTATATCCTTTCGATGGCTTTGGATAATTACTGTGACTTGAAAATTTCCATGTGCTTTTATTTATTTGCAGAGAATCCTTATGATAGCATTCCAAATTTCAGTGCGGCTGATGCATTGCGGTTGACAGGAATTGGCAGGAATGAATTTATTGATATCATGAACAAGTGTAGATCCAAGGTACTAGAGATATTGTTATATGTTCGTGTATTTATGGTAGATCTAATTGTGATCAAGTTTGTAAATTCATTATACTTCTTTAAGGCACACGTAGTCACTATTTTTTAATAGTCTTCTGATTGAAGCGTGTTTAAATACTTGTTGACTAATGTGTTTAAAAAGCCTTGTACTAGAACCCAAGAGCTTGTATTTCCCAAAAAGAAGTTAGTTGAGCATGAGATGAAGGATGACCTCAGTTGGGACAACATTGACCCTACAAGATTCAGTAAATTGAAAACTTGAAATGATATTCTGTGCCACTGGCTTCTCCATGACCACTTGGTATAATCTCTATGAAGTCATATTCCAATCGATACACAAGTTATACTATTATTATTGGCTTAATATTAGTTGGCTTGGTAACAAACTAGGTTATAGCTATAGACTCTTGGTGACTAACCAAGTGTGTTGTTAGCTAATATTTTTTCAAGTATTGGTCATACCAGTCTAAAGAGGAACTTCTAGTAGAAAACAGAAGGAAGTAGTTTATTTCTTTACTGATAAGAAACTGAGAGTGTGCATGGTTGGTGATCTGGAAACAGAAATATGAAAACAATGGATTAAATGAAAACAAAGTTGTATTTCATGTTTCCAAATGTGTGTTTGGTAGCAAATTTAGAAATTGGATCCCAATTTAAATAATTGTTCAAAATGTGTTTGATACTATATTTATAAATCATAAACTAGTTGTGGTTAATGGTTAATCAACTGAATATCAAGTTTTTTTTTTCTTCTTAAGAAACGAAACTGAATATTGAGTTGATATAAACTATTATTAATTAATCTATAAACATGTTTTATGTTATAGATTTTGTATAATTTTTATTTTACAATATCATATAATTTATAATACTTTATATTATACATATTTTAATTTAACAAAAATGAATTAAATTTACAACATCAAATACTATATTTGTTAAAGGGTTTTTTTAAAAAAAAATCTTTTTTTAATTTAATTTTGCATTTTAAAATTTTAAATTCAAAATATAGATACACTGAAAACATAAAAAAGTTGTTTTTCAAAATTTCTACTATTTGGATCACAAAATCTATAAACAGTTTTAAAAAACTCATATGTATATTTGCTAAATTCAATGATTCCGAAAACATAAAACAAAATCTAAATTGCATACCAAGCATGCCCTGAATTTTTGTTAGAAAGGCAAGGTGTGACAAGATAACATCAGAAAGCTAATCAGTGAAGATCACAAAAAAAATGAGCAAATATCATCTGGCTGGTACAAAAAGAAAGGGAAATCGTCAGGCTATTTGGGTACAGTGGAAAGACCATCGTAAGAGGAGGTTTTAGGCACATGAATTGGACTAACAAAATGATTTTGATTGCTCTTGTTGAGCAAGGGGCTTTGGAGGTTCCCATTTGAGGGAGTTTCTCTTTCACAGAAGGTAATCTTGAGTAAATGTGGGGTTGAAGTCCAGGATAAAAGATCCTTTGTTCTTTGAGACAACATGCTACAGTATTTACACTTGCACAGTAAATATGGGTACAGTTCAGTACTCCATAGACCTGCTAATTTTACTACCAATCTATTGTACTAGGATCCAGGATCTTGTATTTCCCAAAAAGAAGTTTGTTGAGCATGAGATGAAGTTTTATGACCTTACTTATGCTAAATTCTATGGTGAGGAGATGAAAGCTATTATAAAATGAAGTTTGGAAGATAGTGAATGTAACTAGAGAGAAGAAAAGCATTGATCACAGATGGGTATACCGTAATGGCCAGGTTTACTGACTTGACTGTTTCTGGAGTTGAGGATGGTGACTTTTCTTTAACTGCTGACATGATCCATGAGATAGGAGAAAAGGGTTATGTCAGTGCAGAATTCCTGCAAAAGCAGGTTTTTGTTTTTAGCAATTGCCCTGGAGCTTCTACCCACAACTAATGCTGTATGGAGGACAGACCTTCAAAACCTGCATTTGTATAACATGCAAAAATGGAGTGGACAAGTATTTCCATCTCCTAAAAGCGTCTGCTTTACAGAAGTCCGTTTAGATAGGCTGCAATTTAGCTAATCCAAGGAAGTTCTTTCAGACTTCATGAATGCTACTACTTCCTCTTGGACTTTCCATTCATTTTTTTTTCTCTATTAGCACATGATATTTTGTATAACTGCCAACTGAAAAGGTCTTTTTGTAATCCTCTGGCCTTGTATGTACTTCTTGGATAATGTGACTTTGCCTCGTTCTTCTTGCAATTTCATTGTATGACTGAAATTCTTTTGTTACTTACCAGAAGAACTTTTTAACAGCCATACAACACAATTTCAGAAAGTACTGATTGAATGCTAGTATATAAATTCAGATGGCTTAAGTATTAGTCATAGATTCTGCCTGATTAATACTTTGAATGGTCAGCTTGTTTTATAGTCCAAGTGTCCATGGACTTGTATTAGATTCTCATATAAATCCTACCTTTTGATCTCACTATATTAATTGCACGATTAGAACCTTTTTATGCATTCAAACACCATCACTTTTTTCAATTAGGCTTTACAATGGCTATCCACAATAATCTTTTGTGTACTTGATCATATTGTTGTTTCGATAAGAAACATTGAACAAGGGCATGCAAGACAGCAGGAGAAGAAGTCTTGAGAAGCTATAGAAGTCTACTTTCTGATCTACTATAATATCTTGATTGTAAAATAAAAAGGGGAAGCTCTTGAAAGTTCGGTTGTAGACATCCAAAGAGAAGCATCAAAGGAGAATATAGTCTATATAATGTATATTTTTCTATCAATCCATCTGCAAATATCCCACTATTCCTTTCTTTTGAGATGCTTCAAAGGATTTTCATATAATGATGAATGTGTCATCCTGTTCTTTTTCATACCCTTGACTTCTCCTATTAGCACATCTTTTGCAAACATATGGTAAATACACAATACCTAGAGACCTTACTGAACCACTGCCAAAAACTGGTAAAAATTTTCTTTAATATGCAAAGGGTAAAAGAAGTATGCATACGAGATGTTCAATGTCTTTATATCCATGTTCACTACAGATGCACCTCTATGGGCATTTTCATTTAATTTATTATGTACATTTATACTGGTATTGTCATTTTTCCACCTGCAAATATTGGTTTGTGCTCACATCACATGTGGAGTTTTTAATTTTTTTTTTTTTAAATTTTATTTTATATTCTTCTACGTTGAGCTTGTTTGTGCATTAATATATTTTTCTTCTTTTGAGAAATCCAGAAAATTATGTGGAAGCTAAACAAGTCAATTGCTAGAGAACTGTTACCGAATCAACCTATAGATTTTGTTATCGAACCATGGTGGGGAGTTTGTCTTGTAAACTTCACGTTGGAAGAATTTAAGGTGAATTTTGAATCAATCTTAGTCCATGTTCAAATTTTCATTGTAGTGTGCCACAAACATTTTTTTTAGTATGGTAAGGTATAAGTGGTCATCGTTTTCCATTTTCTGTCATTCTTTTTGAATTTTTGCTATGTATATATATTTTTTAATGTAGAAACTCTCAGAAGAAGAAATGGCAACGATTGACAAAGTTTGTAAGGAGGAGGCCAATTCATTTATTCTCTTCGACCCAGACATTGTAAAAGGTCTCTACAGAAGGGGATTGATCTACTTTGATGTTCCTGTTTATCCAGATGACCGTTTTAAGGGTAAGCAATCATTTTTCAAATATAGGTTTATTTTTTGGGTTAGATGACAGACCAGTTTCTTTAATTTGGTGTTTTTCCTGTAAGACATTTTCTAGACTGACACCTGAAAGCTCTCCGAGTAGTGTATGGAGTGTGTATCTCATATTGATTTTAGAAGTCAAATCTTCTGTTTGCTGGTTTATCACTTTATCTCATACTGCCATATGTTCATGTCATACCATTCTTTGGCTACTACTGCTGTTCATTTGGATCTTCTTTACAAAAAAACAATAAAACGTTTTTTTCAGTATCATTTTATATATGTGTAATGTGTCTTGGTTTGATAATATAATAAGGGTTTTGTGGTCTTAAACTTGGCTTGTAGACTTTTTGTTGATCTAACTGTTGCCGTGTACTAGAAAAGTTACATTTAATAAGGTTAAATAGGCACATTGGCCTTATTGGAACCCCTATGTAAGAAGCGATGAATTGGAAATACTAATACTTTTCGTGATACAGTTTCAAGGCTTGAAGGGTTTGTTTCCAACCGAGAACAGTCCTACGAAGACCCGATTGAGGAGTAAGGCAATTATCTACTGCAGCTCGTTTCTTCTCTTTTTAGTATTATTTCTCTGATTGGGCCTTACGAAGAAAAGTCTATTATTCAGGTTATTATATGCAGTTTTTGTTGTTTCAAGTGAAAATGCAACTGTGGCTGAACTGGCAACGACATTACAGGCTGATCTATTGCAGCTCCAGGCTGCTGCATCCTTCGCTTGTAGATTGGGATGGGCAGTAAAAGTAATTGATCCAGCATCCGTTCTTCAAGATGCAAGCATACCTAACTCTCCTAGGGCAATTTTTGCTGATGAAGATGGTTCTCTAGCTGCTTCAGGTTCATCAAACATGTTTTCTGATGGCGATGGTTCTCAACAAGGGTATTCTGGGAAAGATAGTTTGGGACCGGATTTTGCTCATCGTGTTGCTTTTGTTGTAGATGCTAATATAACATCATATCTCATGATGGGGTCTGTTTCACCAGGTCTGTCTTTTAGCTTCACCAGGTTTGTCTTTTAGCTTTTTAGTGGTTTTTTAAATAGAATTTTTTAATAATTTATAATTTGTATTTATTATTATTATAATAATAAAAATTTTATTTTTATTTCAAAATCTAGTTTCTTTTTCCTCTCTGTCTTTAGGATTAAACTAAAAGAAACAAAATTTATCAAAAGAAAAGAAACAACAACCAAGAGAAGTAGAAGAAAATATCCTACAAAGTGAATCGAAAAGCAGGCTAGGGCAATTGAGACTTCATCTTGTGAGTGGCTTGGTCCGTTTGGTTGGTGATCTAAAAACAGAGATTTGAAAACAAGGGATTCAATGAAAACAAAGTTGTATTTCATGTTTTTAGATATGTGTTTTGTAGCAGATTTAGAAATTGGATCCCAATTTTAACAATTGTTCAAAGTGTGTTTGATAATATATTTATAAACCATAAACTATTTGTAGTTATCCACTAAATACTAAGTTGAATATGAATTATTATTTATTTATGTTATGTGTTATAATTTTTTTATAATTATTTTTTTCAATATCATATAATTTATAATACATTATATTATACAAATTTTAATTTCACAAAAATAAATTGAGTTTATAACGTGAAATACTATATTTATTAAAGTTTTTATCTTTTTAAAATTAATTATGCATTTAAAATTTTCAAATTCAAGATCTGGATACACTGAAAACTTAAAAAATTGTTTTTAGAATTTCCACTATTTGGATCACAAATTCCGAAAACAGTTTTCAAAAACACATCTGCCAAGCGCATATTCACTGAATTCAGTTTGTGACTTATGACCTCAGTTTGTGTTGACTGCTAAGAAGCATGGACACTCTATTTTAAGCAGAGTGTCTGTGTCGGACATGGATACGTCCGGATATGCTCCAGACACGTGTCCGACACACCAAAAAACGTGTCCAATATTTAATTTTTTTTTTCTCGTAGACACGTCTAGGACACATCTTGTATGCGTCTGCGACACTCTTGAAAATTAAAACTCATTCTAAAAAAGATTAAAAGGCAAGCTAATTAAGCCCAACATTTTAAAAAAAATACACACACAAACTTTTAAATAGAAAATCCAAGAAAGTAAAAATCATCTCAAGAGATCATTGATTTGCCAAATGCACTTGCCACTACCCACTTCATACGGTAAGTTTCGATTTTTTTCCCCCTCTCTCCCTAAACTTCATAATAGACAAAAGTTATAGAAGACCTCTAAATTCTAATTTTTCCAACAATCATATATATTATCATTTATAAACCATTAGAAGATATCTTTAATGTCTAGCCATAGCCATAGCCACGAAAATCCTTTGAGTTTTCCTAATGTTGAAGATGAATCAATATATACCTATAATCCAATTAAAAAAAAAAAATTGCGTGGATGACCCATTTTGAGAGGCCAAAATGAAAAATGCCCTACCTTTTCAAAATAAGGATATATGTCATTTTGTTTACGTCATCATCCTAGCAAAATTACCATTTTACTCTCTATATGAAAACGCGCATTTAAGGCATTTAAGAGCGAGAGGTTGGAACGAGAGCGAGATTGGAGAGGGAGCAAGAGATTGAAGAGAGAAATTAGAGAGAATAAGAGATTGGAGGGAGAAATTGGAGAGAGAGAGCGAGAGTGAGAGCGAGAAGCGAGAGCGAGGGCAAGATTGGAGAGAGAGAAATTGGAGAGAGAGTGAGAAGCTAGAGTGAGAGTAGCGAGAGTAGCGAGAGAGAGCAAGGTTAGAGTAGAGAGTAAAATGATAATTTTACTAAGATGCTAACGCAAGCAAAACGACATATATCCTTATTTTGAAAATGTGGGGCATTTATCATTTCCGCCTATTTTAGAGGGTCATCCGTACAAAAATCCCTAAAAAAAATGTCCCCAATGTGTCCATTTCCTACTTTTTTAGAAATTGACGTATCTTCATGTCCGTGTCCATGCTTCTTAGGTTGACTGCATGTCTATTAAAATGCTTTGAAAGAAAGTAGTTTTGGTGATTCCGAATTTAAAATGGAAACCACATTAGTTTAATGAAAATGCAAGTGGCTCCCAATGAGTGGCTTTGTAACTTCCAAAACTAAAATTTTCTTGTGGTTATATCATTAGAACTGATTCAGTTCTCTTTATTTATGAATGTTTCAGTTTTTAATTTGTTCCAGTCCTTCAGTTCCCTCCATCAAGGTGAACTATCTTGAGGGAAGGGAGGAAATTAACTTCTCTTTACAAATCTCCAGTTCTGAGTCCTAAATTACTGGATATCTCATAAACTACTGCCTACTGTATATTTGGCTTTACCAGCTTTATGAACTGATTCAATTGAATATCTGTCAAAAACTTGGTGTAGAAAAGTAAGTTAGGTGGCAATGTGGATATTTGGAATTTTGTAGAAAGTTAATTAAACAAGATGTACAACTTGCCTCCCATCTGTCCTTGTATATGGATATATATTGTCCCTGCGTGATATCTCTGTGGCCTACTTTGTAATATACGTTGCTTTATATTTATTTACGAGAAAATGTATGCTTATGCATTTGGAATCCTTATTGCTGCTTTTAATTGTTTTATCAGGACTGAAATCCCATGCTGTAACCTTGTATGAAGCTGGAAAACTAGGCCATGCTTGCATTGCAGATCTTTGCAAAGATCTAAGTACCTTAGAAGGAGCAAAATTTGAGGGTGAACTGCAGGAATTTGCAAACCATGCATTTAGCCTACGTTGTATTTTAGAATGTCTATTGGTAGGTGGAGTTGCCATTAATGTGAAAGGAGAGGATAAAATCTGTGATAAACAAGATGCAGAAGCTTCTGACAACAATGAATCTTCGTCTTTGATAACAGACACTGCTTCAATTGAAAAGTTAGAATACTTGACTACGGATGAAGATCAGAAATGTGCAGATGATTCTAGCAGTTCAGCAGTGCTCCTTGAGGGTTCTCCCTCATCTGAATCTCTTAAAAACAGTGCTGGTGATGATATGAATTCTGCTACCTCTTTAGATGGTGGGGCTTCCTTTAGTCAAACATCCGACCCAGTTCCTCACCTCCAAATTGATAACAAATCAACGCAGATTGATGAGCTAGATAGTGGAGGAGAATCAATCAAGAGAATAAAGAAATATGAAGTTGATATTCTTCGCTGTGAAAGCTTGGCTTCTCTTGCTCCTTCAACATTAAATCGTTTGTTTCTTCGCGACTATGATGTTGTTGTTTCTATGATTCCTCTTCCTCCTTCATCAGTTCTTCCTGGACCAACAGGCCCCATACATTTTGGTCCTCCATCTTATTCATCTATGACACCTTGGATGAAATTGGTTTTATATTCAACTGTAGCCAGTGGGCCACTGTCAGTTATATTAATGAAGGGGCAGTGTTTGCGCATGCTTCCTGCACCATTGGCTGGCTGTGAGAAAGCCCTAATATGGTCTTGGGATGGTTCAAATATTGGTGGCCTGGGAGGAAAATTCGAAGGAAATTTTGTAAAAGGAAGTGTACTTTTACATTGTTTAAACGCACTTCTCAAATACTCAGCTGTACTGGTGCAGCCCCTTAGTAGATATGATCTTGATAAAACTGGGAGAGCCATTACCGTTGATGTTCCTTTACCCTTAAAGAATTCTGATGGCTCAATTGCTCAAGTAGGTAATGAACTGGATCTATCTGAAGAAGATATTTCCGACTTGAACTCCTTGTTAGTTGTTTTAGCGAACAAGATAGAACTGTGGACAGTTGGTTATATTCGGCTTTTGAAACTCTTCAAAGAAAGGGAGATGGAAAACTTTTCTTCGGATGACAGGAACTATGAATGGGTACCTTTGAGTGTAGGATTTGGGATACCACTTTTCAGTCCCAAGTTATGTGATAATATTTGTAAAAGAGTGGTCTCGTCTGAATTACTTCAGTCAGATTTACTGCATAAGCATCATGAAGCGATGCAAGGATTGAGAAAGAGATTACGTGATGTCTGCGCTGAATACCAAGCAACAGGTCCAGCTGCAAGACTTTTATATCAGAAGGAGCAACCTAAAGAACTTTCCAGACAACTTATGAACTATGCTAGCGGAAGGTGGAATCCACTATTGGATCCTTCTTCTCCTATTTCAGGATCTGCTAATGAACATCAGAGACTAAAGCTTGCTAATCGGCATCGTTGCCGAACTGAAGTTTTGAGTTTTGATGGCGCCATTCTTAGGTCTGTCTACATTTCCCACTATTTACGTTACATAATTGATAGAATGAGGTGCATGTGGTTACTAGTCTTGCATGAATTTCCTTTTTCTTTTTCTTTTTTTGTTGTTTAGTCATTTTTTTCAAATGTGATGGATAACGTTTTAAGCATACTCCTGGTGCACAAAAGTGACAGATTTGGATGCATGTGAAGGATGAGTTTCAAGTCATGACATCTCACCTCCTGGATTCCATTTAGATTTCTTTGGTAGTGTAAGCTGCTTGTTTATTAGAAAGAATCTCTGCTAATCTTTCTTAACCAGAAAATTTGGAGATGAATAAGAATGTTTCATAGAACTCTGTTAACTGCGTCCCTTGTCATTAAGTCACAAACTTTTTTGACTTTCCGATTCTGGTTCCATAACTTTGTTAACTGATGGCTTTTTGAAAGAATGGATAGTTTTTGTATTATGTGAGGTGGAATTTTTTTAAATTTTGATTTAATACTACTAAACTTCTGTGCAACTAATGTTGGAGTCACCTCAAGTTGCTCCATACATCCAAACATTCTGTTAGACGAGATTACTTCTATTTGGATAAGTAACTTCCTTTTAATATAAAGATTTGATAATGATGGTGGTATTTTCAATGACATTGCATATTTGGTATTTGTATTCTTTTTCTTGAAAAGTGTAAATTTGTATTTTTATTCTTTTATTCACTCTCCGAAGTGTTTCCTAACAAAGAGTATTAGGTTAACACTGACGACGGATGGTTATCATGATTGTAGGCAGCTGTTAAAGGCAATAATTTTAGAATATCTTGCTCTAATAGTATGAATGATATTTTCAGATCCTATGCTTTAGCTCCCGTGTATGAGGCCGCCACAAGGCCAATTGAAGAAGCCCTTCCTCCTGGTACAAAAGGCGAATCAGATGAAGCTGACAGCAAGGAAGTAGTACTCCCTGGTGTGAATATGATTTTTGATGGTACGGAGTTACATCCATTCGATATAGGTGCTTGCCAGCAGGCTCGTCAACCAATTGCCTTAGTAGCAGAAGCAGCTGCAGCCTCAGCAGCAGCTGCAACTAAATAAGCTTTGCAGCCATTGACATTTACTTGGGGTAGAAGAATAGACAAGGTAATGCAAGTGAAGTCAAGCCTGACAAGTGAGATCGTATTCACTGTCCACTTCTATTATGATGTTTTCATATGTTTCATCTTTGGGGCGACTAAACTGAACAAAGGTTCGAGATTTGATCCGAGGTAGTGATTACTGTTACTTTGTTGGCATATCATACCCATCTCGAGCATCTTGCCCTTGGGTGCATCCATAGTTACCATTGCTTGTTAGTATCCATGATTTCAGGAGAGTCCAGTTCATTGTTCTTCTCTACCATTATGTAACTTATGATAGCTTCTGAATGCTGCCTGCCAAGATGGTTTATTTTTTACCAATGATTTTAAGGTTTCTTTTTCCCCTTAGAGTAGAGATCTTGAGTTGATCAAAGCTATCTTATTGTGATTGTTTGTTTCTTAAACTGACTTATTCATTCATGAGAATTTCCATGATGGCAGCAGTTTTGAAGAGTTCAGTTTTTGTATAAACAGGTTATTATTATTATTATTATTGCAAGAATATAAACAGGTTATATAATTCCAAGCTTTAACAGATAACGATTGCTTCATTTTTTAAATTTCTTGTTAGGACTCCCACGACATGGAAGTTGGAGATTTGAATTTTTTACCTTTTGATCGATGACATATGTCTTAACCAGTTGAACTAGGGTTAAGTTGGTTCATTGTCGAAATTGTTATCCAGAATTATGTAGAATGGAAGAGAGATTTCTTATTGTATTTTGGGCTAAGCTTGTGTATTCATGTGAACGTGTCATCGACTCATTACTATCAATCGGTTGGAAATTGGAAAATATTATCTATGCTGTGTAAAATAAGAAATCACCAATCTTGTATAATTTTGTAGATGAAAAAGTTTAATTAAATATTTAGGGAGGAAAAAAATAAAAACAAAAAATAAATGTTATGGATTAGATGTTGAAATTTTCTATCTTTGTTGTATTAGTTGAAGTATGCATAAACTAATACACCTACAATTCAAGAATATACGTATAAAAAAATTTAGAATTGTGTCGGTGGGGGTATGCTACAATTTTTTTCTTAGATTAAAATACCAGCAACATTGGTCAATTAGTACAAGCCTTATGCAAGTTAAGCTATGCTTGTGTTGACTATTTTTCTTTGAATTCAATAACATGTCAACCTTTCTAACCTATTGACTAAGAATACATGTATTAATCAATTCAATCATGTTGGAGTTGATATTAACTTTGTCGTGTGAAATAACCTTTGTAACTTCATTTCTATTCACTAAAGTCGTCGTTTTTTGAAAACAAAAAAAAAAATTATCTTAAAAAAAATTCATTTTCCTTTAATCAAAAAAAGAAACTCAAGCTTTTCATAGAAGATTGGTGATTATTAAAATTTTGCAGGTCAGTTTTGCTCGGTGTTTTTTGAGGTTAAAGTTCGTTATCTTACTTTGCATCTAGCCCCTAAGGTCGAGCTGAAGCTTTAAATCTCTTTCCATAATCGGAAATGAATAGACAATAGGTGTAAAAGATAAAGCCAATTACCCAACCAACGTAAATAACCCACTACTAAAAACAACTACAAACATCTTGGAAATGGAAATGAATGGACAATGCACTAAAGATAAAGTCCAAAAATTACCCAACCTATGTGAATGAAACGTCACACGTTATTAGGGATGGGCATATTAGAGACAAATACATTGTGACGACTTTGTAGAATAATTGTCAAAGTGAGCCTAACTCTGTGGTAATTAACATGTTTCATCGGTCAAAAGGTCGAAGGTTCGAATCCCACTATCCCAAATATTGATGTACTAAGAAAAAATAATTTGTAGAATAATTTAGGGGTGGTTGCAGCAATAGCAAAAGGGGAATTTCTATTTGCAAGCGTGTCTCCACTTTTTGAGGTTTGCAATTATGGCAAAAAAAATTCAGCCCAGCCTAAAACGTGAATAGAAAAAGTCAAAAATACCCTTTCCAAAATTTTCCCGTGTTTTACTGTTATGAAGTATATTAGTGGTATATCAAATATACTGTTGATATACTACTGATATACCTAAAATGAAATACATCAGATATACTGTTGATATACTGATATACTTAAAATGAATTATATATGATATACAACCGATATACTCTACTATGGTATATTAGTGGAATAATATTCATAATATGAAATATATTAATAGTATATCGTTATTTTATAATCAATATATTAGATATACCTAAATTGAAATACATATAGTACTAATATACTCTGATATATCAGTGAAATGTTATTCCTAATATGAATTATATATCAACAGTATATCGGCAGTTCATATTCAATATAAGAAATATACTTAAAATAAAGTATGTCACTAATAATTAAAAATATATATTAATGATTTTTTTTTTAAAAAATAAAGTCTATCATTGATATATATTTAGTCAGTCATAATCAAGTATATCAATGTTATTAATTATTTGAGTAGTATAACAAAAGAGGTATATCGATGGTATATCAATGTTCATAACAAGTATACAAGACAAACATTTTATGTTATAAAAACAAACATTTCGTTTAAAATACGTAAATAATACAACACAATTCAATAAAGAGAAAATGAAACATAACAAATATAAGTAAAGAAAAGTAACATTTCATATATCATGTATATCATTCTTATATCAATACTACTCAGGTATATCATAGGTTACATTTATTAAATCAAGTATATATTAGATATATAATTGTATTCATTTGAGTATATCAAATTTGGCATATCAATTAACTGATATACTTTATATTTTGTATATCAATAAATATAAAATATATCATCTGGTATACTACTAATATATCAGTTGATATACCAACAAGGGTAAAACTAGAATAATGAAAAAAGAGAAAATCAGATTTTAAAATTTTTGCTATATTTGCAAATCTAAAAAAGCATAGCTAAATTTGCAAATGTCCTAATATTTTTTTTTGCTACCCAATACAATTTCCCAATAATTTATCTTGATTTTGACCCATCAAAAGTTATTTATGATTTATTATTATTTTTTAAAATGGGATCCATCAAAGTTTGATATTTAAGAAAGAGGACAAGGCAATGTTAATGCTAAGTTAACACGTATGGAAGGGGGAGGCCAATTTCGAGATCCTTGTAATCCGTTCACGTGGCAGACATGAAAAGGCATCCGGTTTCCTTGCAAATAAGCGAAGAAAAAAAACCCGATTTCCAAAAAGCTCCACAAAATCCCATTCTCTAACGAACCTGCATGCAATGATCTTCATCTTCGTCGCTACTTTCCACACTTCCGCGCTACTTCTTTCAGTTCTCTCGGCAATCTGATCGCTTCCACCTTCGAATATGCTCCGCTCTCTATCTCTCCATCACTCCGCTGCTCTTCAGCTTCCTCTCTTCGCGTCATCCTGCACCGGAACTCCTCGTTTCCATCAGCTGCGGTACTTTTCCTCAATCTATTGGCGTTTTTCTGCTTCTTTCAGCGTTTTCTCACTTCGATTCTCAATTCGGAATTGGAGCAGTCTACAATGCCGTCCTATTTGATATGGAGTTCTATTGATTTGGCTGTGTGTGTCGGATTGCGTGTTTCTTTTTTCCTCTTGACTTTCTTTTCCTCATTCGTTTGATTAGATTGAAGCCGCAAGGGAGGCGAGCGGCAGGCGGCGGCAGCATCCGCAGCAGCCAGGAGTTTCTTAGTGAGGTACGATGATTGACGAATCCGCAACTTATGACTTGTTGCTTTCAGCTTGTGATGAATGTCTCGTGTTTGCGAGTGACTTGGCCGAGCTTTCTGCTTTGGTTAGACTAAGGAGGGAAGCGTCAAGCGTGGCTCTGTAAGTGCACTTGGTCGTCGTGGTCAAGATCGTGTGCTGGAGGTTCATACTTATTCCTTATGGACTGGACGTGTTTGTTTTTTTAGTTCCATCATACGTTTTTTTGTAGGAAGAACGAATTGATGTTTGCAAATTAAAAAATCTCTTAATAGTGATTAAGAAAAGTCACCACGGATGGAGAAGAAATAAATATCAATAACAATAGATTTGGGGATGAAAATAAGTTCAAAACCAGCACAAGTATCAAACTGGTAGCCACAGCCCACATCTTTGGGACGTTGGAAAAAAATGTGGGATATCCAACTCTTAATTATTTGCGGAACATCATTGTAGTGAGTTAGTGGTTCTCCAAGAATACTAATTAACTAGTTACTTTATTTTCAGATCATGAAGCTTTGTCGTTACTTCATGGACTACTTTTCTGTGGCAATTGATTTTCCATTATTTGCAATTTATGCCACGATTGATGACAGAAATGGGGACGTGATGTAGCATCTGTTATATCAATGAATGGTCTTTGTTTCCTATAAAAAAAAATCTGTTTATATTGTTGGAAGTTACTAACTGTTTCTGGTTTTATTTAAGTGAAATATATCATTTGTTGCCTGGCAAGTGGCAATTAATGTTAGCAGCACCCTTAGTCTAACATGAAACGTGGTCTCTGTTTGCAACATCAGCAAGAAGCCCCTGAAATTTTGGACACTGGCCCGATGTTGAAAATATTCCCAGGCCAAGCATTTCCGTTGGGTGTATCAGAAATTGACAATGGGATCAATTTTGCCATTTTCTCACAGCATGCTACATCTGTCACCATTTGTTTATCTCTCAATGAGAGGTGCGTTTCTAACCTGCAGTATGTAATGGGATTGAAATGCCACTTATAAATTTTGGGTACAAAAGCATTTATTGATATATCAACTTGCAATATGTAATGGATATTTATCGTCCATGAACAACTTCCACTGGTCTTACTGGCTTGTGGTTGAAAGGATGTGATGCTGGGGACACAAAAAGTTATACCAATTGAAATGGCCTCTACCTCTATTTTCGACATATTATCTGCATGAAATTTCACATTTTCTCTTTCTCTCACTCTTTCTGTGGTTGAGGTTGTGTTCTTGACTATTCATTTGATTGTTAGTTTCGTAATATTAGCATTTTTTTCCTGTTCAATCTTTCAACTTCAAGCTTTTGGTGTTGACGTTCCTTGGCACTTTCAGGATTGATGATAGAACGCTGGAGTTCAAATTGGACCCTCATGACAATAGAACTGGAGACATTTGGCATATTTGTATCCAGGTTGACATGAAAAAGATCTTGATTAACTTTTGCAGCACCGTTGCTTTAATTTTTTTTTACAGTTGATCACTTTAACTTATTTGGAATCTCATGGTATATTTCTTTCTAGTATTCAGAGAGTAAAATGCATTATTTTGTGGGAGTTTGTTGTTGCATGTGATAATGTAACATGTTGGGTCAAATGCTTTCTGATCTGTATTATAGTGTGTGCTGGCAATTAGAGGAAAGGCTTCTAAATCATGTACTAAAAATTGCTTGAAAAATTAGTAGAGTTGCTTTTTATTTTTAGAGGGAATGGAACTGATGGAGTTACTTCTCTTTTTCAAGGGAATCAAACTAATGGAGTCACTTCATATGCAGGCATGGTTGGACACTAATTCCTACATGATATGCACCTTCTGAATCAAAATTCATATATATTTTAGAATCTGATTAGTTTTCAAGCTTGCAGTTTTGACTAATTGGTTTTACAGTTTACTCTTATTATTCTCCATAGTCCATATGACTATTCTGTACAAGCAAAACCCTCATCTTCCTTGATTCTTGCAGGTTTTAGTATATTGATCGGCTTGGTAATTGGATTGCTTCTACAAACAATTTCTTTAAGTTTTGATCGTTTGACATAGTCTGATTGTTGAATAGAATTGTGTAGTTCAGACATTTGTTAAGAGTTGATATTTAATTTTGTGCTGTAGTTTATATAACAAGAAGCATCAGTATGGTATTTAGGGTCATCTTTTGTCGCCACTCCATTGCGCTTTGCATGCTCTTTCTACTTTCATATAATTTTTTTGGACTTTCTACTTTCATATTTGTTAATGATAGTTGTGCTGATTTTAACATGTAAATAAATAAAGTCACTTGTGAGATGAACAATTTTGAGGTCATTAGGTTTGAACTTGAAGCGGTATAATACTTGCTTGCAGAATAATCACCAGTCAAAAGAGTTAGAAAGACACAAACGTACATGGACATGCACCAGTTTCCTTTTTCTTCTTTATATATTATTATTATTATTATTATGTGGGTGATGGGAGTAATCTGGAGTGTGTGCATCTTTGTGCTTTTATTTGGTCATCTAACACCAAAGAGTTCTATCATTTTCTTTTCGTCATGATCTTGGTTAGTTAGACAGATCTCCCTAGACCCTTGTTTGCTTTTGGCTTCTTTTCTGTTCAGCATTCATGTAAAGCAAATGATTTAATTCATGTATTTTACAGTTTTGATAGTGCTATTTGAGCAGGATTTACCTCGGAAAAATGTCCTATATGGTTATAGGATTGATGGTCCTCAAGGTTGGCATCATGGGCATCGGTTTGATGACAGCATTGTGCTTTTAGATCCTTATGCAAAGTTTGTTGAAGGTCGTCGATACTTTGGGAGTGAAGATAAGTCATCTTGTTTTCTTGGGACTTATGATTTTGATAGCTTGCCTTTTGATTGGGGAGATGACTATAAGCTTCCTAATATACTAGAGGTAAAAGCTTCTTATCTATTGCTAGAATAATTTTCAGGTACATGCACAATTGTGTATTTTTGTCTTTTGTTAATGTTTAGGATATATCTCTTACATGAATAAATACATTTAACGCATTTGTCATACTATCATTGTGAAATGTAAGACAGAGATTAAGGGAGTGAGATACAAGTGTTAGCTTTTCTTTACCCAATTATTACTTTAGTGTTCCATTGCAAGATTTATTTGTGAGAAGGTTAATTTGGGAATTAGGCTGAGTTTATTTAGGATTAACACCTTATAATTCATTTGAAGAGCTTTGCTTTTGTCCTTGGCGCCAATTATGTGCCTGTTCAGCTTTATAGGACTTGAACCATCTTTTGTGGTTTTCTCTTTTGCTACCAATGTCTGGTCTATGATACAATAGACTTTTGGCATCTTAATGGTTTTGAGGTCAATTCTTTGTGTGATGATGGAGGAAGTTGTCTCGGGTCCTTCATTTTTCGGATGACGGCTGTTTCTTCCTACAAGCTGGTTATTTTTTAGAATATTTGGTTGGAAAGAAATAAGAGAATCTTTTTGGGTATTGATATTTGGGAAAATTACCTTTTTGGTCCCCGAGTTTTGAGGAATATGTGCGTTCGGTCCCTCAGTTTTCAAAATAGACCTTTTTAGTCCATGAGTTTTGAGAAATAGGTTTAAAAGGTCCCTAAGTTTTCAAAATGGACCTTTTTAGTCCATGAGTTTTGAGAAATAGGTTTAAAAGGTCCCTAATATTATTTTTTCAACTTTTTTAAATTAATATTTTTGTATTATTTTTTAATATCGAATGGTTTTTAAAATTAAAAGTATTGATTTAAAATTTTGAAAAAATAATATTAGGGATCTTCTAAACTTATTTTTCAAAACTTTGGGACTAAAAAAGTCCATTTTGAAAACTTAGATACCTTTTAAACCTATTTCTCAAAACTCAGGGACTAAAAAGGTCTATTTTGAAAACTGAGGGACCAAACACACATATTCCTCAAAACTCAGGGACCCTAAAGGTAATTTTCCCTTGATATTTTGTGGGAGGATATTTAAGCTTTGGCTTATTTTAATGTCTGTCTTTGAATTCCTGTTCGTAAACCTTCTTCTTCTTCTTTTTTTCCCCTGTTACACTCTTGTCTTGATTACCGACATTCTTGAGTCCTAGTATTTTTCATTTTAAGTCCCAGTGTTTTTTTAAGTCCTGGTGTTCTACTTCTTTAGAAATCAAGGACACAGTTGTACAACCTATAGAACAGATCGTGTTCAAGTAAGGTCGTAGTGTTCTACTTCTTCTCTCTCTACCTTTCTTTCTTTCTTTCTACTTTTGTGGCATTCTTTTGTATTTTCATTTATCTCAATGAAACCTAGCTTGTCTATAAGGAGGAGTGTTAGCTTTGTCAAATAAGCTTTACTGCAAGTAAAATCTTTCATTGCTTCTCCAACATGGTTTTTATTTTTCTTGAGAGTTTGTATTTCTGTTTTACATCTTCACGTACTATGTATTTTCAAACTTATATGCAGAAAGATCTTGTAATATATGAAATGAATGTCCGTGCATTCACAGCTGATGAATCTAGTGGCCTAGCTTCCAGCACACGGGGCAGTTACCTGGGTGTTATTGAGAAGGTAGAGATTATTGTGTTAAAGGATAGTGCTGGGGTCATCTATGCATTTTTTTTTCTTTGCCTCGTGGAACATCAAAAGTTTTAATTTAGCAAAAATTGTAAAGAAAGTATGAATTATGGCACATACATGAATTCTGCTTGTATCTGCTTCCAGTAGAGATAGCTCAGCAATGGTGTTATGATTTACTACATTATATTCTCTATCATTCAAATCATCTATCTCTAGATATCTGACTATAATCTAGGGAAGTAAAGGCTGTTGTGCACATAACATTGCAGAAGTTCTTAGAATGTAGATTTCTTCTATCTTTAACGTTGTGAACCTTCCACACAGCTTGGAATGGGGGAGTTGTCTTTATGGCATATTAGCATACTATTGTTTTTTTAATAGGAAACATAAATTATATTGTCAAGAGAACGATGAGAAAAGAAAGGGAGATATCTCCCCACACAGCCAAATGGGTTACAAAAAGGCCTCCCAATTGGCAAAGATATGCAAAAATAATCACAAGTACAAAATTCAGTGGAAAGGAGACACCGAAAGAAGAAAAGGTATTCATTAGGTCCTAGAAATCCCTGTGCTTGACTCAATCCCCTTGAAAATCTGTTGATTCCTTTCCAACCAGAACCTTCAAAGACTGTCGAACACAGCATCAGATTAGATAATTCAAGCATGATCGTTGAATTGAGGCCCTAAAATAAGTTGAGTGAAGGAGCTATCAGAAGTCTTAGGGAAATGAACAATTAATTTTCTATGGCATACAAGAAAAATAAAATTTAGTGATAATTTTATTTTTATCATCTGTTTAACTTTATCACAGAGTTGATGCAGATGTATGGTTCTTTCTCTTATTGTTTATATTTTGTCTTCTTTTAGCTCTAGCTTGGTGTAGTTGACTTATTTTTGCGGATACAGTTTACATTCCAACTTCTTCTATAGGTGGCAGAATATACTAGCCCTTTTTGGTTATTGTTTCTTGTATTTTCTTCCTCTGTTATGTATAAACCTAGGCTGCAAACACTTATTCGTTGAAGAGTAACAGTGTAATAGTTTCTCTCACTGCCTGTTTATAAAATTGTCATCGCCAACAGAAAATTACGTTGTGTTAATAATTGCCTTATGCTAACAAAACAGTAAAATCCTGACTCTGCAGAGAAAATGATACATTTTCCATTTGATGCTTTGGAAATTTACAAGTAGTTTTCTTTTTTCTTTGCCTCTTTTGCAATTCCCCTTCTATAAAGATTTATATATCTAATCTATTACCTTTCCAATTTTAAAGATTCCACATCTGCTAGAGCTCGGTGTCAATGCAATTGAATTATTGCCTGTCTTCGAGTTTGATGAGTTAGAGTTTCAGAGGTTTCCAAACCCCAGGGATCATATGGTAAGTTTTATGCGATAACTTATTCTCCTTTATTGTTGATTACTGAAAATCATTGTTATCTTTGTTGTGAAATGCTTAGATCAGGTTTTATATCACATTCTACGTTTGAATTGGTGATACCCAAAAGCCTGAAAATTTGGTTCTTTTTGAGTTTTTGTGGGTGTCATGGCTATAGCGATAGAGAAAATCTATGTACTTCGAAGGATGTTTTTAAGATAATTTTGGTAAAAGAAAATTTCAATGAAGTTCATATTGATATTTAATTTAACAACCTGTAAAAACCAAAAAGACTAGGGGCTCAATTTAACTTGCAAATTCTGATACCTAAATGCCTAAAAGAATTTGTTCCACTTTTGTGCCTCTATGGGTGGGGCTTATCATGTCTCTGTCATACTTCTCTGTTTGTGATGATGATAAAAAACTCAATTAAAGTACACGAATCAATTTTATGGTTATTCTTCTATCAAAGTGAGCTTTATACTTCGTTTTCACTTTCTTAACTTCGACTGTTTGCCTACTTTTGCTTCAAGATCAATACGTGGGGCTACTCCACAATCAACTTTTTTGCTCCAATGAGTCGATATGCTAGTGCTGGTGGGGGACCGCTTAATGCTTCACTGGAATTTAAAGAAATGGTTAAAGCCTTGCATACTGCTGGGATAGAGGTAAACCATGTATTTACTCATTTACTATACGCGCAGATGGAATTTTACATCTGATTCAGTTCTCAGTCACTTTGTTGGCAGTAACGTTCCTCAATATAACTTTTCATCTTTATTTTATTGTGGAGTGAGGGTTTTTTTTTTTGTTTTCCTCCTTATTACAGGTTATCTTGGATGTTGTGTACAACCATACTAATGAGGGTGATGATGTAAATCCTTATACCACTTCATTTCGTGGCATTGATAATAAGGTATTTTAACCAACTCTTTTATTTATTTATTTATTTTTTTTGTGTAAGTTCAAATATATTAGCTTGGGTAATCTTGCTAGTTTCTCTCAACAGTAGTTGGTATGTTAGAATTTTCTAAATTTCTCACTAACTTCTTTTGTAGGTTTATTACATGTTGGACCTAAAGAATAATGGTCAATTTCTGAACTTCTCTGGCTGTGGTAAATTAGTTTCTCTTGGGATTATGCTTATTATACAAACAGAACCTTCACACTGAATGCCTAACTCTTTTCTTCAATTTACACATATAAGTTCAGTTTTGAACATTACTCTAGTAGCTTTCTTGTTAGGTGGATGGGCAGGTTGTTAGATAGGGGACGGAGCAGTTAGGAAGAGATACAGGAGAGGCAGTGAAGGCTCCTAAGTCTTTCTTAGTCCTGTTCGTTAGTTCTGGCATATTTCTTCACACACAAACACACAAACACACAAACACACAAACACACAAACACACGCACATATTATAAGAAACCGAGCTTTCATTAAGAAATAAAATGAAAGAATACATGGGCATACATGAAGGAATCCTACAAAAAGGGAGCCAAACTACAAAAAGGGGCTCCAATCAAGTAAAATAAGACCTAATGAGTAATTACAAAAGACCTAGAAACAAAGGCCTAGGAAACATAGAATCTAACAAGGGTCCAAACATTGCTACAAGAACTCTTCCACCACTAAAGATTCTATTCTTTCTCTCGCCCCAAGTACCCTACAAAATATAGCACAAACCTCGGTTGGCCAGAAAAACCGCACTGCCCTTTCTTGCGAAAGGTGGATGGGGAAGAAACTCTTCAATCGCCCTCGTAACATCTTGAGCTTTGACAAAGCTAAAGTTGAACACCTAAGAAAAACAACTCCACATAGCACCTGCAAACTCATAAATCCAAAGCAAATGATCCAGGTCCTCAATCGTCGTCCTCCAAAGAATACAACAAATTAGACTAACCAAAGAGGACCCTCTGCCTGAGATTCAAACCAAGTTATTAACCCTTCCATGCAAAACCTACCACACAAATAACTTAACCTTATTGGAAATCTTAACCTTCCTCACCAAGGAGGAAACAAAACCAATCCCCGGGAGGTATTGACTAAGCAATGAAAAAAAGAGTTGCTGGAATAACCTTTGGTTGGGCGAGGGTTCCAAAACGGAAATCTCCCCTATCTGGAAAAAGCGAAAGTTATCAAGCATCGGTAGAAGAGACAAAACATCCGTTGTTTCCCTAAACCAAGACAACTGATAGAAGTGGGGAAACAAAGAGCAGAAAGTCTATCCCCAACCACTTATCCTCCCAAAAGTAAGCCTCCTCCCCATCTCCCACCACATTATCAACAAACTTGGAAGGAAAAGGAAACTCAACATAGATATCTTTCCAAGGGCTTCTGAGAGTGCCTTTGACCCCACAACAATCCATTTAAAAGGGTGAGACCCATACTTGCTAAGAATAACCTTGTGCCATAAGGAGTTGGCTTCATTATGGAATCACCAAAGTCACTTAGCTAACAACGCTTTGTTTCTAAAAAAAAAAAACAAGGTTGTGTCTCTAGCCCTAACGTTACCAATGCGCCAATGCCTAACCCCCAATTGAGCGACCTAGGGATTGATAATATTAGGGCTAGAAACAAACTGAAATGGGCCTAGGTGATCCTCTTTCTCCTTTCCTTTTCATTCTGGTTTCTAATTGCCTTAGTCGTCTTTTATCCCACAGTTCAAGGATGGGCAGAATTGTATCACATCCAATTGGCAGCTCTCACCTCTCCTTGACACACTTGCAATTTGCGAATGATACTCTTCTTTTCTCCGTCTATGATTCTGTAGCTTTGGATAATCTTTTTGACATTATCAAAATTTTTGAGATGGCATCTGGTTTGAACATTAATTTTGCTAAGAGTGAGCTTTTGGGGATTTATATTGCCGACTCAGAAATGGATCATCTGACAGTTAAATTTGGATGTAAGCGAGGTTCTTGGCCTTGTACTTATCTGGGCCTACCATTGGGGGGCAGTTCGAAAGGTTCTCAGTTTTGGCAGCCTGTTATTGAAAGAATCCAACAGAAGCATAATTGGAAATACTCCTTTATCTCGTAGGCATACCCTCATCCAATCTACCCTCTCAAGTATGCCCACATATTACTTATCTCTTTTTAAGTTACCCTCTAAGGTTGCAAAATCATTGGATAAGCTTATTAGGGATTTCTTCTGGGAGGGATCTAGAGGGGAAGGTGGCATGCATAATGTTAATTGGAAGACAACCCAACTTCCAAAAATTATGGGTGGTGTGGGCATTGGCAATTTCCATCACCGTAATTTGGCTCTCTTATCAAAATGGATTTGGAGGTTTCTACATGAAGGTAATGCCCTTTGGCGCCAGATTATAGTTGCTAAATATTACTATCCAGAAGATACTTGTATTTGGCCAAAACATATTCAGAGAGGACCTTTTAAATCTCCTTGGTGGTTTATTTGTTCTACCATCGATCTTGTAGCTAGCCGTATTCAGAGATGTCTTGGAAATGGTTGTTCCACTCGTTTTTGGCATGATTCTTGGCTGAGTTGTGGGGTCTTGGCAGTGACTTTCCCTCGTCTTTATAGATTATCAAATCGTCAGGAAGGTACAGTTACTGAATTTTAGGTTTCATCGAATATTGCTTGGGATTTAAGTCTTCGGCGGAATCTAAATGATATGGAGACAGATGAGTGGGTCAGTCTTTCCCATCTTCTTTCTTCCATCAGATTACGAGTTATTGATGATAGTTGGTCCTGGCCTATTGATTCGTCTAATACTTTTACAGTTAAATCTCTTATGGAAGATATGGTTGGTGCTTCCGATCCCATCTCAAGCAAATTATATGGTGTGGTGTGGAAAGACGCTTACCCCAAGAAGATCAAAATTTTCCACTGGGAGCTTAGTCTTGGAGCTATTAAAACATCTGATCGGCTACAAAGACGAATCCCTTATTTCCATCTTTCTCCATCTTGGTGTGTTATGTATTGTTCTACCTCGGAAGATGTGTGTCATTTATTTGCTCACTGCGTCTTCATTTCTCGATATTGGTCAACAATCTTTCATGCCTTTGGTTGGTCCTTGGCTTTACCAAACAACATTTATGATGTTCTTGCCTCCATTTTTGTGGGACATCCTTTCCATGGGGTGAAGAAGATCTTATGTCTTGCTCTTAACATGGCCTTCCTCTGGTTTCTTTGGGGCGAAAGGAATGGACGTATCTTCAGGGCCTCTTTCTTATCTTTTGACAACTTTATGGATTTTATTATTTTTCATGCTTTATATTGGTGCAAGCAAATGTAAACATCCCTTTTCTCATTACAGTCTCTCTTCATTAATTCTAAATTGGAGATCTCTCTTGTAACTCACCTTTTTAGGTGTTGGAGTTTTTATTCCGTTTTATTTCATTTATCAATGAAATTTGTTTCCCTTCTCTAAAAAAACAAACTGAAATGGGCTTTGATTTTTTACATTAAAATGTTATTTCCAGTAAGGGGCATGATTATTGGATTTTTTTTTTTTGTTTTTGTTTTTGTTTTTTTTGTTTTTTTTTGTTTTAAATAGAAGTTTAATAGGGAAAAGGTTGAAACACGAAGTTAGAGAGGGAGTTTAAGTTCATGTTGGTTATAGCATGGAAAAGCCCCTGTGGAATTTATGTTAGCTTGGACATTATCTAGGTTGCTACAAAATAGTCTGATTGTTTTCGAAGGAAGTGTATTTAATGCATACATTACGGAGCTCCTACTAATCTATGCATTAGTGCAACCTTTTGTGCACGTGCACTAAATAGCCACACCTTATCTACTTAGCTCAGAGAGGAGATCTAATTTGGGGGGAGGGGAGTTGATGTAAGAGGATTGCTTTACCTACTGGCCTTGTACTTCTATGTAGTCATTCCTGGAAGTTAATGCTGATAGATGAAATGGGATATATTGCCTGTTATCCTGTAGTTATTCGTTTGTTGGCTAGTTAGGTAAGTAACTGCCTAGCCAGAGATGCTATTATGCTGACGTAGAGAGCTGCAATTGATAGATTGTTCTTGATTCCATAAAAAATATACTTCAAATATATTATATCTTTTCAAGTATTTTTTTTAACAAGAAACAAAATTTTCAACCATTGATGAATGAAAAGTTGCAACATGTTCAAAGAAACAAGCTCCCTTTGGGAGTGGAGAAAAAAGATCCTTTCCTCCTAAAAATATATGAAAATTACCCAAACCCCCCCCCCCCCCCCCCAAATTATGTCAAATATCATTTGTTTTAAAATGTCAATAACCTGTCGAGTAGTCTTTTGAGTTACTTGACTTCCTCTTTTTGCAGGCAACACCTTAAACTGTAACCATCCCGTGGTCATGGAACTAATTCTTGACAGCTTAAGACACTGGTATGGACTTCACACAAAACTTGATGATAAAAATTAAAACCATTGCTTTAACGCATGTTTTTTTTCTCCAATTAGTTTCATTAATTTTCTTAAGAACTTATTTGGAAGAAATTGATCTATATGAGCTGTTTCAACTGACGTGCTTCTCAGTTTTGATTTTGTAGATATAACATTTTTTTCAGAGTTTTTAGGATGCTTCCATATTTCCTTTCCTTTGTGTTCTTTGATTGTCTTCTCTTTTCACTCCCTTGTGGGGGTTGTATCTTTTTAGCATTAGTCTCTTTTCATTTTTTCAATGAAAAGTTTCATTTCTTGGGGGGGGGGGGGGGCACTGTCCAAAGTGTTACAAAAGACTTCTCCAACTGGACAAAAGGGTAAAAAAGCTATTAGAGTGAAAAAGAGGTGTCAATTTACACCAACTCCAAGTAATTGCAAGAAACATAACATGATCGAAAACATCTCAAAAGATAGCTCTTTGCCTACAAAAAGATGGTGATTTCTCTCGATCCAAACCAACCACAAGAAGGCCCTATTAGTGTTCAACCAAAGGATCTCTTTCTCCTTAAATGGGTGCCCCAGAAAATGAGCAACAGACATAACTTTCCTCATCCAAGCACCTTATAGTTTTAAATATGTAATATTGTGTCATATTTTATCTTGCGTACTCCACTTTATGCTGCCTGAAATTGAAAAACGTTATTGATGTGAAGTCAGGTGCTGCTGCTTAGGATTTAATGTGCTTAAAAAGAAAAGAAAAAAATGATAATAATAATAAAGAAATTTATCAATGAAATCTGTTTCTCTTCTCAAAAAAAGATGATAATAATAAAGAAAGGAGTTGTAGATGATATCTTGTAACTGAATATCTCACTCTATTCTTAGTTCCTATTCTGTGTATATATGTACTATTGTGCTTGTCATTTTTTTCTGCATTTTATCCTAACTGACACTCAATTTTAGGGTGGTTGAATACCATGTAGATGGTTTTAGATTTGATCTTGCTAGTGTTCTTTGCCGAGGAACAGATGGTGCTCCACTTAGTGCTCCCCCACTCATAAGGGTATGTAAATTTGTGTATGTGAGTTTTTGTTGACATACAGACATGACATCTTATTCTAATCTGAAAGGAGAGAAACCAAAAACATGTTGTGGGGAACTCGTTGTGGCAGTCTATTTAACTTCTTTGTAGGTCTTTTTGATAAAGTAGTCTATTTTTATTTTCTAGTTTTTCGATGATAGGTCTAGCAGGAAAGGTTGAATAGTCATTGGAGGGATAGTATAAAGTGTGCATTTGCCAAGACTTCGATAGAGATCACTAAATATAAATAGAGAAATGGGATCTAACTGGTAAGGAAAGATGGATAATTTTGTGACTATTTGGTTTGAGCTTGCTCAAGGAGAGTTTCTTTTAAATTCCTTGAATTACTTGAGACTGTATTCGTCTGGCTATAGTTTTTCTTATTTTATACAATTTCAAATTTCTTTTCTATTCCTATCTTTTGATTATTCAAATTTACAATTTTTAGAATTTCAGTACTGTGATTTTGCATACTCCCCTCTCCAATTACTTATACATTCTATTTTTCTTATTCGTAAAAAAAGATGCACAACTTTTCATGTCTCAGTTTCACATAAATGCTACCATTGATATAATGATGGCCTTCTTGCTGCAATTTTTTATCGACAAAATTCTTGATTCTACTGTAGTTCTGAAGTTCCTGAATACATTCCTTTCTTCAGTGTCTAAGTCAATTTGTATTTTTTCCTTTTTCTTGAGATAATTGATCTATCTTTGCATGTTGCCATTGCAAATTTGTAATTTTTTTTTGAAAAGGAAACAATAATTATATTAACAATAGAGAGATTACAGAAAAAGAAAAGCAAAGTCAACCTACAAAGGGTAGACTGATGCTGAAGAGATGTCAACTCAACGAGGGAGAGAGAAAATAAAACATAAAACAAAATTATAAAAGCAACCCAAATGAGAAGTTCAGAACAAATGTAATTATTGAACTGAATGTCAGGTCTACCGGTAAATAAGTACATGTTTGGTGCTAGTCTCATCTTCATTTGTTCCATAGATATCATATTTGCTTCTTGTCAGTTTAATTTTATTTTAGCATAAGTCAGGTGGATATGGCACAAGATTTACATCTTTTGTTGGTTCAGGCAATTTCAAAAGATGCTATTCTATCGAGGTGTAAAATAATTGCAGAACCTTGGGATTGTGGAGGTCTTTACCTTGTTGGTAGATTTCCAAATTGGGATCGGTAGCTATCTCTTTCCCTCTGCATTATAAATTGAGTTTCAATATATATTTTGTTAGAGTTACATCTCATAAATATATATACACATACATATGTTTAAATAATATCTTTTCCTGGATTACCGTTAATCTCAGAAGCTTAAGCTTTTAAAATTAGTGATATTTTGATTTTGTTTTTGTTTTTGTTTTTGGCTCTCTAGAGTTTGTATCTCTAGAGCATTAGTATGCTCTTTCCATTTCTTCACTGAAAAGTTTCGTTTCTTGTTAAAATAAAAATTTATCATGTGAGGTATGAGTTAACATAACTGACATATGATGTTCTGCATGAAATGAAATATATGACATGTTTTTCCCATTCTTTCTCTTGTTGTATATTTCATTGAGCATCAGATTTTTTTGCCCCAAACTTAAAGTTATCTTTTAAAGTCTTAGTCAAATCCTTCTACAACAGGCTGTTTTGTAAATATTTTCATGATTGTTAATTTCGTTAATTTAACATTTAGTGACTAGCATCTTATTAGGAAAGTCTAATTGTTATGAATGCACACCAAGTGTACTTACTTTGGGGTTACCATGATCTTTTCCCTTTTTTTCATGTTCTTTTTTTTTTCTTTGTATTAATATTGGAAGCATCCATCCATCTTACGGACATCCATTCATGCAGGTGGGCTGAGTGGAACGGAATATACCGTGACGATGTTAGAAAATTTATTAAGGTAATATTGAGTGGGAACAAAGTTCTGTTTCTTTCTACCTTCTTTTTTAATGGCTGACACGTGAGTCAATATTGGATCAAATAAGTAAACATGGAAAGGAATCTGTTTTCATAATCATATAATTTTCTTGAATGTGAGGTTCTTAATATTTATATAATTTTGGATTTTTCAGAATTTAGGCGTAATGTCATCTTCAATGAAGTTCTTATTGAATGTGTAATTATAAAGTATTTTTCTGTAGAGGATTTTCTGATTTGTGGAGATTGTACTAATGATTATTTATGAGTAGCTGGTGCAGATAAGTTTGGAAAATCTTCATAAACCCCAGTAACTACTAATTAAGTGTGGCAGAAACTTAAGAAAAAGAATTAATTTTAGTCATCTGATTAAAGTTTCATGTTTACGAGTGAAGGAGGCCATAAGTAAGTGATTGTCTAATGGGAAAAACCTGCTGAACAGATAACGTAACAAACCCCCAATTGTCTAACTGTCAGTTAATGTAGAATATCCAGTAACTACAATAACCCATATACAATATAGTACATCAAATTCCTTCCTCTTATAAACTCGGCTCTAAGTATTAGAATGCTAATTGAAAACTATCTGAAGGATAGTCCTCTTGTGGATTAGCCACACAGAATGCGGAAGATGTGAAATCCAGCTTGTAACTCTACCCTAGAGGCTGTTCTTCCCTTTGAAAAGATATATATTTGATATGATATTAATCATTGCTTTCCTTTAACCTTGAAGCCAGATGCTAGCATACCTTAATAATGTTTAGTATACTTTTTCCAATTTTAGGGTGACTGTGGCATGAAGGGAAGCTTTGCAACTCGAGTTGCTGGGTCTTCTGATCTTTACCAAGTAAGTTTCAGTGTTTGTTTTATGTCATTCTTGGTGAGAATAGATTCAAGTACATTGCTCTGATTAGAGACAAATGTGAAAATTTCTTCATCCAAATAAATAAATTTAAAAAAGAAGAAGAAGAAGAAAGGACCATCAGAAAAAAAGTTTCTTGTTACACACTTCCATATATTTTATGTTGTGATATGGAGATTGTAGTGTGGAATGTTGGCTATGTTACTTGGCCCCTGGTTGTGTCCCTGAATCCTGAGATAAAATATTAGTTCTATATCTAATTGTGTATTCAATCCTTATCTTCACATTTATTTAATGTTTAACTCCTATCTTTTTTTATCAATAAATATATACAAGCTCTTTGAAATATCTTGTTTAGGCTTTTCACTTATTCTACAGGTGAATAAGCGTAAGCCTTATCATGGTATTAACTTCGTTATTGCTCATGATGGATTTACACTTCATGATCTAGTTTCTTACAATGTCAAGGTATGTATAGTTTTCATGTGCCATTTTTCTTGTGAATTGATCCTCTAATCTGTAATCTGACTTTATGTTCTCGTTTGTGTAGCATAATAATGCCAATGGAGAAGGTGGAAATGATGGAAGCAATGATAACTTAAGCTGGAATTGTGGTTTTGAAGGTATGTCCAAGTGATCAAACTTTTTGTTGATTGTAGTTTAGATTTTTTTTTCTCTCTAATTTTATTTATTTATTTTTTTAGTAGTCCACTGGTGTATTGCTAATTAGTTAGTTGAGTTCAATTTAACATTGCTTTGTTTCAATACTTGAAAAAGAATGAATAGAATAAAAGAATAAAGAACAGACCCAAAATGGGCCTTTCCAGAGTGATGAAGGATAAGAAGAAAAAGAAATTAGAGATCTCATGTGAAATGGCCTGATTAAACGGTTCATCTTCAACATTATTATTGATAATGGCAACATTTTTTTCCCTACTGTGGCTTGCAATAGATGGGATTTCTTTTAAGATTTTCAAACTTCTCTCTGAAAACGTTATATTTGGACATTAATAGAGTTTCTTAATGAAATTCCCCTGCCATTACTGAGTATCATGACAATCATGAGTTTCAAGCTAGTATGTTTGTAGGCATACGTGCAGGGAACTATTAATGATATTATTAGAATGTTAGGAGGTTATGTTTGTCATTAGCAAGGATAGTTAGTGAAGAGTGGTTACAGATAGTGTAAGTTTTAGCCCCTTCTCCTCATCATCCTAAGTTCGAGGCCTTTTTATGAATACTCCTCCCTCATAGGTTAAGGGATTCCTCATCCCTGAGGCCTTTAAGCTGTCTCTTTTTTCTTTTTTGGCTAAGGGAATTTCTTTGTTTAGTATAAAAATAAAAATATAAAGTGTGAGTTTTAGGGGATCAGGGGTATGCAGAATTTAACAGTTTCATGGGAGAGTCCAGGCCTCTCATTGAAAATGCTTGGATATTATGTGTGTTTTACAATACTATTTTCTGATTTTTTTTTAATTCCGTTTTTTGGTTCTTATCAACGTTCACCTTATAGCAAACAAGTTTCCTCTTAAGAGTGGACTAATAGATTGAATAGCCCTGGTGGAAAGTGCCAATACTGAAATCAGTTAAAGACTTCAAATATGAGTGAAATTAATCTGACAATGGGCACTTTAAACAATTTGTTACAAGGAGCAAAGTTGGATCTGAAATGTGCTCAAGAAATAGGAAGGGCAACGGGAAGACTAGATTCATGAAAAAATGGAAAATGTCCCCTATCTTACGAACTTTCAAAGATTTGGACCAGGCCCAATGTAAACCTTTCCAAAGAACAATTTCATTAAACGAGCAAGATCTGATGGTAGTGACCAACAAAATTGAAATTGAGGCCGACTTCAGCAAACAACTAAGAAGATGATATGCAAGAAAGCCATAAGCACAACTCCACCCATCAAGAAGAATGAAAGAAGATTTGCCCTTGTTTTAATGGTATGATATGGAAGAAGCCCTAAATTGGTTAAAGAATGTAGAAAACTTTGATGAATATATGGAGACACCAAAAACAAAAATAGTTAAGTTCCTTGTCTGCGAGCTCAGAGGAGGGAACTTCTATGTGGTGGAATCAGCTACATTAAGATGAGGTAGGAAACAACCCATATGCTTTTGGCTAAAACAACTTGGCTTCGTTGGTGTTAAAATACCCCCTTACATTCTTCTCCCTTCCACTCCGTCTTTGCCTCTTGCTTGAAATTTGAAATGTCCCCATGCTTTCTATTTCTTGCATTCAGTCTTTGCCTCATGCTTGTTCGCTATCAGCTCTTGCAAGCTCACACAATCTTATCACACTAATTCTTGTGGCTGTTGACATGCAAATACTTTCTATCATGGCTCACTCCACATGCGGCCAACAATCTGCTCTTCTTCTCGTGAGAGCATCACTGCTATGAACAACTGCTATGAACATTACCCAAATTTCTTCTAAAGAAATGCACTGTCCATAGCTGGTGAGTTTGAGGACAAGGTGTTAGAAACAACCTTGGTGAACTTGAGAACGAGGTGTGTTTCAGGAATGATCTTGTTAGTAGGGGCATATTAGTTAGCTGGTGAGTTTTTTAGACGAATGGTAGTTATGATTTTGAGTCAGGAAAGCTAGAGGCAAGCAATTATTTGGGTAAAAATTTGCAGGGGAGAGAGCCTTCTGGAAGTTTATCAACCTTTATATTTCTCTTTCAGTATTATTACAAAAACAGTCGATATATTCTTATTTTTCCCATTTCTGGTGCCTATCAAATCCTAAGATTACCAAGCAATGAGGTTTGCAATAAAGGACTTCTTGAAACCACCTTTTAGACTATTTTTTTTCAAGTTAAGCTGCCTCCACATTTCATGTGCCTTGCAACATGGAGAAAACTTTTCTAGGCAGATTTTTTTTTTTTTTTTTTTTTTTTGAGAAGAAACAGAGAACTTTCATTCAAGAATGCCAAAACAAAAAACAACCAAAGGACAAGGGATAAGGCATCCCTTTCCAAGAGAAACTACACAAAAGACTTCCAATGAAGCATAATATGGAGGAAGATTATTGTTGCTAAATATGGGCTTGCATCGAACAACCTCAAACCAGGGAAATCATCATTGTACTCATCAAGAGGTCCATGGAAAGCTATTCAGAATCTGCAAAATCTGATTTACAGTAATATTGTTATTAAAGTGGGAAATGGTAACAGTACTTTGTTTTGGGAGGAGGCTTGGCTCGGATCCACAACCTTTCGGGTGAATTATCCCCACCTTTATCATCTATCTCTCAAAAAAGAAGCCCATATTGCTGATTTGTGGGACCCATCTTCGAGTGCATGGAACCTTCAGCTTAGAAGAAATTCGACAGAAGATGAATCCTCCGAATGGGCCTCATTGTCACTCCTTCTATCCACCTTCACCATTAAAGAAGAGGATGATAAGTGGGTATGGTCCCTCGACAGAACAGGAATCTTTTCCTCCGGAACTCTCACCAAAAAGCTAGCCTCTAGAGAAAATACATCCAATGTGGATTTGTACAGGATGCTTTGGAAAGGCTCCATGCCCAAAAAAGTGAAGTTCTTTATGTGGGAGCTCAGCCACACATGTATTAACACTGCTGATGTTGTCCATCGCAAGATGCCATCGATGGCCCTTTCCCCAAGCTGCTGCTGCCTTTGTATTAAAGCCCAAGAATCACAAATTCACCTCTTCAGCTTGTGTCCATATGCGACTGTTTTCTGGGACACTATTCAGCAAGCCTTTGGATGGCATATAGCTAGACCGGGAGACATTTTCTCTCTCCTAATATCTTCTATCGTGGGTCACCCTTTCAAAGAAGAAAAGAAGATTCTGTGGAAAAACTTCATACATGCCTTTTTTTGGAGCACTTGGGTAGAGCGAAATGCTAGAATCTTCCCTGACAAGTTTCACAATTCTCATGAGTTTATGGAATCCATCACATATCTTGCATTATTTTGGAGTAGTCTCCCCCCCCCCCCCCCCTTTGTAATTACTCCTTATCTACATTAATAGCTCATTGGAGATGTTTTTTGTAATTATCATTGATAGGGTCTTCTTCTATCCCCTTTTGTATCTACATACATCAATGAAATGATACATGTTTCCTATAAAAAAAAAAAAATAATAATCATGGTAGGCGAATAATTACAAAAAATTCTATCAAGGGCACTCCAATTAGAGGCCGATTGCTGTACAACATCACAAAAAATATCAAACGAGAGCGATTTCTCTGTAAAAATCCGTGAGTTTCTTTCTTTTCAAAGGTGCCACAAAATAGCTCTTGAGAAATTGCGCAATAGAACTTTAGCTTTTTCCTTTAATCCACCTCCCTCCAGGACTTCTTTCAGCCAACTAACCACACAATTGGGTTTACAACCCTCAATCCCAAAGCTACCAGCAAACCGATTCCAGACTTTTTCAGCAAACTCACAATGAAGCAGAAAATGAGATGCAGACTCCTCATTCTTATAGCACATAACACAAATGTTAGGAGAAATGAGCAGACTAGGGAGTCTTTTTTGCACCATATCCATAGTATTGATGCTTTGATGGGCAAGGGTCCACAGAAAGAATTTGACCCTTTTCGGGCTAGTTCCCTCCCAAATTTGCGAGCTAATTCTTTCTTCCAGCACTCTCCTTCTCGGGGTGAAGGACTCATCACTCAAGGGCTGATCTAACTGTGAAAATTCCGGAATCTTCAAGCTTCCAAAACACTACATCCTCATTGTCACCCAGATGGCATTGTTCAAGAAGAGCAGACATCTCATCCCATTCATTCATCTCCCTATCGAAAAGCGCCCTTCTCAAGCCAATATCCCACGTGGACCCCTTCCAAAGCTCTAAAACTTTAACCATTCTAGCCGAAGACAGCCTATACATCCCAGGAAAAAGCATTTTTAGCGGCCTATCATAGATCCATGTATCTTCCCAGAACATAGCCTTATCCCCCCTGCCAATCTTGAATTTTCTATTGCTATTGTAGAACACAGCAAGGCTAGCAATATCCCTCCAGGTGCTAGCGAATGACTTCCACTTCTTGAAGCTGGAGCTATCCCGAATGAAGTCTTCCCCAAATTTACTTTTAATAATTCTCCTCCACTATGCGTCCGGCTCTCTTTCAAATCTCCACAACCATCTCATAAGGAGGACTGAATTTTTATCTCTAATTTTATCAATACCTAGCCCTCCTAATTTTCTTGGAGTGGACACCACATCCCATCTCACCAAGTGAGAGCCTTTAGATTGTTCAGCCCCACTCCACAAAAATTTTCTGAAGCATTTTTCAATCTTTTGGCTGACCCCCACTGGAATTCTGAAAATAGACCAGTAATAAGCGGGGATGCTTGATAAAACAGCTTTCACTAAAGTTGATCTACCACCTTTTGAGATTGAGAAACCTCTCCAAGTGGCCAACTTACCATTGATTATTTCATAGACCGGGTCCCAAAAAGAAGCCACTTTTGGCCTCCCTCCCACCTTAACGCCCAGATAGCTAAAAGGAATGATATCAACTTTACATCCCAACTTATCAGCCAAGGCTTTGACTTCATTATCCTCCACATTTATGCCAATTAAACCAGATTATTGCATATTGATAGACAATCCAGAAGCCTTCTCAAAAAAGTCCAGAAATACCTTCCAGTTTTCCACTTTTTGCTGGCTGCCATCACAGAATAAAAGGGTGTCATCAGCAAATTGAATGTGAGAAACCTCGACTTCATCCTTCCCTATTTTAAAGCCCTCGATAAATCCTTTGTCTCTGCAAAGGCGAATATATCGACTCAAGGAATCAGCAACTATGGTAAAAAGAAATGGGGACAAAGGATCGCCTTGCCTAATTCCTCTTGAGGCAACGATCTTCCCTCTAGGTCTCCCGTTGATTAAGATAGAAAAATTGGAATTCGAACAACAGCCCCTAACCCATTTTCTCCATCGATCACCAAAGCCTTTCGCCTGAAGAATGAAGTCTAAAAATTCCCAATCCACTTTGTCATAAGCCTTTTCAAAGTCCACTTTAAACACAAATCCTTTTTTCTTCCTTACCTGGTAGTCATCCACTGCCTCAACAGCCATAAGAATAGCATCCATTATTTGCCTCCCTTCCACAAAGGCCATTTGAGAATTATCAATGGTTGAGGGCAGAACCTTTCTTAATCTTTCAGCCAACACTTTAGAGATGGTTTTGTACATTGAAGTAACAAGGCTAATAGGCCGGAAATCATTGACTTTGCTAGCCACTTTCTTCTTGGGGATCAAGCATAGATACGTCTCATTGGTCTTTTGTTAACAATACCATTTTCAAAAAACTCTTGGAACACCTTAAGCAAGTCATCTTTAATGGTGTTCCAAGAATTTTTCAAAAATTCTCCCGTAAATCCATCCGGCCCAGGGGATTTCTGATTTCCCAATAATGATATAGCTTTGAAGATTTCTTCCTTCTCAAACGGCCTCTCAAGCCATCTAGCTTGGCTCTCATCTATAGGCACCCATTCAACTCCCTCCAGACTGAACCGCTGATTCCCATCACTTCTAAATAAAAGCCTATAGAAATTAATAATCTCTTCCTCAATATCTTCCTTTTTAGACTCAGCTTCATCATTCACATAATAAAGAGTTGTTGGGGATCACACATATAATTGTTTTTTAATGCCTATTTATGTGACAGGAGAAACGGAAGATACAAGCATTAAAGCTTTGCGCTCAAGGCAAATGAAAAACTTCCATTTGGCATTAATGACGTCTCAGGTATAACTTTTCCAAAACCCTTCCCCCAACTAAGATTTTCTTTACTGCTGGATATGGTAAGCTTCGAAATTCACAGATCTGGATGTTTTTCATCATTTCTTTCGTCTTTCTTTCTTTGTTTTTACAAAGTTAGATTCAGTAGACAATTCTCTTTCCTACAGCTAGCAAAAATCATTTTTAAGTTGTTTTTGTTCATCAATGAGGCTTTGTTTCTCTGGCGGCGTGTACTTTTCCTTATTAAATATCTCTAACTTGGTTATAGAATTGTATAGTTCTATCTTCCTCTTATTCAAGTTTATGGGGACCAATGTTAGTTTCTGGTTACATATTTTCAGGGAACACCAATGATGTTAATGGGGGATGAGTATGGGCATACTCGTTATGGAAATAACAATAGCTATGGACATGATACAGCTCTTAACCATTTCCTTTGGGGACAGGTCTTTGTTTTGTCACTAGCCTTTCATAGCCCTTGTATAGTCATAGTCAAAATTCATATGATAACTATTTATGTTTTTGGTCTATAGTTAGAGGCACGGAAGAGGGATCACTTCAGATTTTTCTCTGAAGTGATAAAGTTTCGGAGGAAGCATCCCCATCTATTCAGCCGGGAAAGTTTTCTCTGCAAGGTGATTTTTCTTCACTTTTTTTGGCCATCAATATATGCTCCTCCTGGGATTGACAGAGGATTCATTGCACAGAATGATATAACTTGGCACGAAAGCAATTGGGACAATCCTGAAAGTAAATTTCTTGCATACACGTAAGCACTCTTGATTTCTGCAAAACTTTAAAATTTATGTTTGTTTCGCCAGGTCCATTATGCATGAGGTACGAATTGAAGCAGCATTTGCATGTTGATTTTATTATTGAATCAGGAAAAATCAGCACACTCCCATCACATCTTTGCTTGTACTAAGTAACTAATATGATGGACGTCTATGGACCTCGATTGTAACCTACCTTAGAGATTGAACATTGGTACTTGATTAATAGTTAGGATCTTGATGCTATAGCTTGTCTTATTGTTTTTAAACACCTATTGGCCTTTTGCTGATATGCGTTGGAGCCGGAAGATTTGATTCTGTCCACTGCCATTTTTGCTATTCTTTAGTGTTTCAGTTTACTTGTAAATTATAATTTTATCGTACTCTGTAATTTTCATTTATTATCCGATCCCCCCCTCCCTCCCTCCCAAAAGAACAAAAAAAGGAAAGAAGAGAAAACGAAACATCTGATCTCAGTGGTATTCCCGGTAGCAGTACAGGTTCATCAGAGATATGTATATATATACTCAATAGGTAACAAGTTCATGAAACTTTATGTCTGTTTACCCATCTATCTGGGACTGGCTTCGTGTAATGTAGACGTGCACAAAATTATTTATGCAAGCTTTTTGAGGAACCTTTGCGTTTTATGTTTTGAAGATTACTAGTATTTACTTTTAGATACTTTACGTACAGGCTTCATGATGATAATGGAGAAGAAGTTTACTTGGCATTCAATGCTCATAATTATTTTGTCAATGTTTCATTACCCTCTCCTCCAGCAAAGCGAAGATGGTTTCGTGTGGTTAGTTTCTCTCTTGCCATTTTCTTACCTCTAATTTCTGTCTTTCGTCCAACTTCCTTGCTTGAAAATATAGAGTTGCTTTAGGCTTGAATTTGTTGACTCTTATTCTTTTTCCATAACTTGGAAGTCCGGATCAATTCTGTGCATCCTTACCATTCAAATCTCAGTATACAACAAATCTTGCAACAAATTTAGCTTGGTAGAACTAATATTCACATTTTAATGCATATTTTTCAAACCATGTTCGTAAATGAATTTTTGTGGCTCTTAATTTCTCATGCAGGTGGACACCAATCTGGAGTCTCCTAATGACTTTGTACGGGATGGCATTCCGGGCGTTGGAAAGACCTATAATTTAGCTCCCTATTCCTCAATTCTTCTGAAAGCTAAGTTAGAAAACGAAGAACTTTGATGCTAACTCTCTAATGAATCAAAACCATTAGGCAGATGGATCAAGTTATATAAGAGATGACCATTGAAATATTATGGAAGAAATAAATTATGCAATCTAATGGAGGACGTGTAGAGCTAACCTCGACATGGAATTCAGGTACATGTTTTATGTTTATAGTATATTGGGAAGTCTTTTTTCCTTTTTTTTTTTTTTATTGAATTAGATTGGAATGTTGTTTTATTGCAACTACTTTCAATAATTGGATGTATGTGAATAAAATTATGATCATTAGGTAACTGAGTGTCAAGACAACATTTGTTCTATTTTAGAACTATCTTTTCTATGATTTTTATTATTTTGACCGAATGAAATTTATCCTTGTGAAATAAAATTTTACCCGAATGTATTAGAAGTAGATTAATTTTAATGGTTAAGAATGCAAGCATGATCTTGCATTGGTTAGAAGTGTTCTAACAACTGTTGCTACAAACTTAATCATGAAGATAAAATCTTTAGGTGCAAAAAGAAAGAAAAGAAAAGGAAAAAAAAAGTGATGAGCTGTAGAGATGTGGTAACATAGAGTTGTGGACGAATCTTAGAATTTGAAACAAAAAATGTCGCCTCAATCATGTAGATAAAATCCCTAGACGCCAAAGACTGTCGAGGAGATGTTTGGCAGATATTTATTCTCGAGGAGAATCGTTAGAGGTTTGACAAAGAGTGGTCGACATTAGCTATCTGATAATGTGATTTGTGATGGAGCTCTATTAGATAAACGATTTGCTTCAAATTAGAGAAGTTGAATAGAATTAGAACAAGTTCTCAATCTAATAGATAAGATAATTGTTTTTTTGGTAGTCTTTGCTCAACGAGAAACTTCAGCAAAATTGTTGGAAATATGAACACAGTATTGCATCAATTCGATGTAGAAAAAAATACTCCGATGAATAAATGAGAACACCACTTTTGATACTTTTGGACAAACAATAGAAATTATAAAATATGCTACTTTTGCATAAATATTAAAGTGTTCCATATACTTTTAAAATTTTATTTCATTTTGTTGAGTATTTTAGGGAGAAAAAAAAAGTTTTCATTATGTCAAGTAAAATAAATACAATATTATTATATAGTTATCATATCGAAAGCTACCCTACAACTAAGTCTATAATGCTACAGGTTATAACAGGTTAGGGATCACAACATTTAAGTCTCAAAAACTTAGCCAGGAAGAGAAGAAAATAAAGTTATTCAAAAAAAAAAAAAAAAAAAAAAAAAGAGTAGAAAATAAAGTTTATTTCAAAAAAAAAAAAAAAAAAGAGAAGAAAATAAAGTTTATTTCAAAAAAAAAAAAAGAGAAGAAAATAAAGTTACAAAAAAGGACAGAAAGATGGGGGTAAGAAACACGTGTCAAGAAAAAATATAGAAAAATAATACGGTACGGTTGACAAAGGCAGAGGACAGCTGCCTTCTTGCTATTTCTTTGAAGGAAAAAAAAAAAAAAGTGTTTTTTTTGTTTTTTTTCTGTGGTGGTGGTGGTGACTGGTGACTGGTGCTTTCCTTAACCACCATACGTGGAATGTCACAAGGAGTGACAATGTTGTAATTATTCGATTCGTGCTTTTTGGGTATGACAACTGTCATCTTAACCGGCCCACTCGGTGACAACCCAATTACCACTATCAATAGATGCGCCCCCTCATCGCCTTTTCTTTTTCTACAACTAGAATCAAGAATGTTTTTCAACCCTTTGTTCCCTAAAATATGGGACATAATGTATGGGCTTATAATTTCATTTCTTAATGTTGGAAAAGAAAATTACTATTTAAAAATTTCGGGTTTAGTTTCTAATATTTTTTTACTTTAGTTCTTTATTAGTTGGTAAATTTACGTAGCATCATACTTAGTGAATTAGTAAGAATTTAGAGGAGGAAAAAAGTTATAGAGATAGGAAAATTTTAGACCCCGTTTAATAACCATTTGGTTTTTGAAAATTATGCTTGTTTTCTCCCAAATTCCCTACCATGGTTTTCATCTTTGTTAAGGATCCATTTGAATTCATAGCTAAATTCCAAAAACAAAAACAAGTTTTTGAAAACTACTCTTTTTTTTTTTTTTTTTCAAATTTTGACTTGGTTTTTGAAAACAAGGAATAAGGTAGATACTATAACAAAGAAACTTATAGGTGAAAGTAAGTGTGTATAGGCTTAATTTTCAAAAACCAAAAACCAAATAGTTATCAAACGGGGTCTTAATTTCCTTCAGATTTTTAAGAAATTGGTACAAAATTCAATGTTTTTTTTTTCTCCCCTAAAGTTGAGTAGAGGTTGAAGTGAAAAATGTTAAAACGTAAAGGACTAAATCGAAACCATTTAATTAATAAGGCTTGGAAAAATATCCAAACACTAGGGACTAGGCAAATCTTTAACCAAGAATTATATTATCAAAACTTTTATGGGTCTACTATAAGTGAAGAAATCCAACTCTAGATCTAATTTTGATCTTTGAATATCATAGTTGTTCACTATTATTTTAGAATTAGTTTGAGATTTTAATTCTAATTCTTTGCTTTTCTTCCAAATTACCTAGCCTTAGTGTTAATGCCACTATGGCTTGTAATCCACCACCTTCCTTAAACAAATAGAGCAATCAAACAAAGGACGACTATAATAGTGGGTTCATTTCTAGAAATAAAAAATAGTTTTGCTTAAATTCAACCACAAGTCATCTTGATTGCAAGGATAGACATTTTTATTTATTTTATTTATATTATGTATCAACCCAAAAAAAAAAAATGTATTATAAAAATAATAGAATAGATGTTGAGGAAATTCAAGAAATTAATTAACTTGATCCTTGGTATTCATGTATGATAATTTGCATAAAATTGTATGTCAACTTCTAGTTCTAAGCAATGAATCTGTTGGATTCTTCTTCTTCTTATTCTTTGTGGTAGTGCTCCAAGCACAAGGAGGAAGTGGGGCGATCTCAAGAATATTTTTGTGCATTAATGGTGGGACAATGGTGTGGGTAAATGATGAAATTATTTGGCCAAGAATCCCACTGTTCCTTGTTAACTCAACATGATATTTGGGAACAATTCTTCTTGGTAATTTCAATTTTTACTGTGCTATTATCCCTAGGTTAAATTACAATTTTCAATTTCAGCACTTCTTATTGCAATTTCATCCTTCTACTTCTAAAAAATTCACTTTCATGTATCATCTATATATTTATTTTTCTTAGTTTATTACCATTTTATTTTAGGTTTCGTTTGATAACCATTTGGTTTTTGGTTTTTGATTTTCAAAAATTAAATTTATAATCACTACTCCTACCTATAAGATTCTTTGTTTTGCTATCTACCTTCTTCCAATGTTTTCAAAAATCAAGTCAATTTTTGAAAACTTAAAAAAGTAGTTTTCAAAAACTTGTTTTTGTTTTTGAAATTTGGTTAAGGTTCAAATGTGTCCTCCACAAAGATGAAAACTATTCTAAGAAAATTGAGAGAAAACAAGCATAATTTTCAAAAACCAAAAACCAAATGATTGGTTATCAAACGGGACCTTAGTTTTTGTACTTTCAAATATCCAAATTTAATCTGACACTTGTTAATTTTTTTTTAATAAAATAATACTTTCTATTTATAAATTTTGAAAAAATATTCACATCATGAAAATTTTTCTTGTTTCATTAAGTAGCAAAAAAATTAACTGAAATGGAGAGTGAACTTCAAAGTAAAGAGATTGAAATGGTATTATATTATTATTATTACTACTATTTTGTTAATACTTACCAAGTGTCGTCGCTATTGGTAAGAAGTAATTAAAAAAAAATGAACTTGATAAGTTATTGGTTAGTGTAGCAAGTCAACTTTATGTTATTATATTTACTAGTCACTACTAAACATTGGTTGAAGAACCTAAATGATTTTTTTTTTCAGCTTAACAAGTGATGTGAGGTTGTAAGATTCAAATATCTATGAGCAATATTTAAATGTTAAAAAAAATTAAATCAAATGTTAAAAGCTCAACTTGGGGAATTAAACCTTAGGGTTTATGGTTTTTTTTTTCTTTTTTGAGTTTAACAAATACAGAAGAAGATCGAACCTTCGATTTTTTAGGTGATAATTGGTACCTTATTCACTCAATTATGTTAGATTGACATTTATGTCATTCCAAACTTGGAGTATCTCTCTATATTCAGTTTACTCTTTTTTTTTTTGTTTGAGTACATCGACATTTGGGGATGAGGAGATTCGAATCTCTGACCTCTTGGTCGAGAATACATGCCAATTATCGTTGAGTTATACTCGCTTTGGCCATATTCAGTTTACTTGTTATCATATGATTGAAGGGATACAGAATCTTATGATTTACAAATAAGAATACCAAATGTGATTCATTTATGATTCATTTATTCCCAATTATCTAACATGAAACAAATGAGAATACCAAATGGCAATTTTCATTTTTAAAAAATCAAAATACTGTAAATAAATACGACTACCGACCTCTATTCACAAAGGACATTCTTTTACTTCAATAAAACAACATGGGAATTTTTGTCCTAAAATGCATATTTGGATCTTCGTTATCTTAAATTATATAAAGAAATCGACTCATTTTTTTATGATATCTTGCTCATTGAAAATCTTTCTTAGCGACTTGTTCATTTTCTATTCACTTACAATTCTCTCTCCTGACAATTTGAAACAAGTGTGAAAATATACATAATATTGAATTAAGTATTTCTCCCTAAAAAGAAGTCCATGGAAACAAAAATCTTTTACTGCATATACATCTTTTACTGCATATACATTTAAATTCCGGAGGGATATCTACATTTATCCTAATTGACTTCGTTGTTATTTAGGCCCCGTTTGATAATCATTTGGTTTTTGAAAATTAAGCCTACAAACACTACTTTCTCTTCTAAGTTTTTCTAAGTTTCTTTGTATGATTATTTATCTTCTTTCCATGTTTTCAAAAATTAGTTTTTGTTTTTGAAATTTGACTAGGAATGCAAATGTGTCATTAACAAAAATGGAAATCATTCTGAGGAAATCGGAAAAAAATCAAGCTTAATTTTCAAAAACCAAAAACAAAAAACCAAATGGTTATCAAACGGGGCCTTAATTTTTAGGATATATTGGTTAAACTATAAGTTTGATTTGATGTTTAACATATTCAATCTTTATACTTCTAAAAATTTTCTAATAAGTTTTGAAAGTTTAAGATTATGTCTGTTGATGTCAAAATCCGGACAAATGACTCACCTGACCTTCACGTGACACCAAACGGTGAATTTGTAGAGACTGAGGAAGACGTGACCTGCAAAACTAATAAAAACTGCACATCGGTGTGGTGCTTGTCACACCCACTCTGATGCTTAAGTCAACGAATTGGAAGTAGAGAGTGTCAAAAATCAAAGTTTCGAACCCTTCTTTGAACATGAAGAATAGTATTTATACCTGAGTCGACTTTTTAGGGTTTTTCCTCAATTCTGGGACGATTCGAGATCTGATCTGGTCTAACCGGACTCCCTCGAGACTTCAGGGACGAGGATCAGAAGGATCAGGTGAATCCCGTGCACAAGCCTGGGGTCGCCCTCGGCCTTGGGCCGAGACTGGGAATTGGGCTTCAGCCCAATTCCTTCGGCTCTCTACTCCCCAATGGTTTAGCTCTTGCTCTAACTTCGACTTGGTGCTGTGTTGTACCTGTCTGTTCCTTAAAATCTAGAACAGTCCAGATTTACCTATAACAATGTCTATTTAGTTTATATCTTCTATTTTTTTTTTTTTTGAAAAAGTATTTAGTTTATATCTTTTAAAAAAAGTATCAATAAGTCTAATAAGACTTTATCGTTAACTTGATGAACATTACATCTACACTATAAGCATTTGAACTTGTTTAAAACTAACCTGCTACATAATCCATATTGTTACGGCAGTAAATCAATTCAACAAAAAAAAAATAGAGGGCGAGAAGAAACAATACACAATTTTACGCGGTTCACTAACGGTGTGTTAGCTACATCCACGAGCAAGAGAGAAAGTAGTTCTATCAATGAGGAATCACCAATTACAGATACAAAGATTAGGATAGATAAGGATAAGAGAGTTTATATGTGACACTCCTCTTAACTTTAACAGATTCAAAGTCATATTAAAAATAAAATTGAAAGTTCATGATCAATTCGAAGGCTTTTAGAATAAAGAGACTAATGATAAAATTTCTGAAGTTCATTAAACTATTATGAATTTTTAAAACCAAAAAAAAAAAAAAACATGAATCTCAAAGTTTAAGTACCAATTTTGTATTATAAAAAATTACCAATTTTTTAATTTAATTGTCAACATAGACACAACTCAGTGGCTAAGGTATCTATTCCAAAGTTCAAAACTCTCACCCCATGCTTGTACTAAAAAAAGATCAATTTAACCTATGAAATTTCTCGTTCTACTAAATTGCATTTTTTTTAATAATATATTGCAAATGCAAAAGTTTTAAAAAAATATAAGTTAAAAAAACACATTTGGTCCCTAAACTTTCATAAAAGTAATAATTTAATCCCCGAACTTTGATTTGTAACGATTTATCATGTACTTTCAATTTGGTAACAATTTAGTCCCCAAACTTTAATATGTAACAATTTAGTCCATGAACTTTAAAATTTGTAACGATTTAGTCCTCGTCATGAAAATTATTATTAAAATTTAATAAAATTTCTTACATGTAATGATTGATAACTTGATTAGGATCATGTGTACTTGTAAACTCCAAAAATTAAATCATTACATAATAAAATTCGACACTTAATTTATTTGTTTGTTTTGAGATGGGCTTAATTTAAATTTTTTAAGGATTAAATTGTTACAAATTTTAAAGTACAAGGAATACATTGTTACATATTAAAGTCTTGAGAATTAAATCGTTACATACAAAAGTTCAAAAACTAAATTGTTACTTTTACGAAAGTTATGAAAGGTGTATTTTAATAAAAAAAATATATCATAACATGGAAGTGGGAACTAGGTAAGTTATCCGTTACCGTTAAGTTAAAAGTTGTTGGCCTTGGCCTTGTCCGTTGTGACTATAAAACCGGAAACCCTTGGACAGCTCTTAACACCGTCAACTAACTTTGACCAACGCGGCGACTCCTCAATCTTTCTTCTTCCCTACAGAATTCACACGCGCCGACGCGTGTGTTTATATATATTATATATATTTATAAGCCTTTGTAGAACCCTTCCTTCCACTCATCTTCAACCTCTGCAACTCAAACTTCCTTTCCATCTTCCATTTTCATCTTCTTCTCTCTGCTCTTCGCATTCTTCACGGCTATGGCTTCCTCCGCCTTCGTCTTCTTCGTCCTCTTCGCTTTGGTTGCCGGCTCTTTGGGCCAGGCTCCAGGCGCTGCACCGGCTTCTTCTCCAACCAAGTCGCCACCGGCCTCCTCGCCGAAATCAGCTCCTCCGCCTACAGTGGCCACTCCTCCTGCTTCGTCGCCGTCTTCATCCCTTGCTCCGTCGGGCGCGGCTCCCTCTCCTTCCACTGGAACTTCACCACCAGCTTTGGCGCCGGCTACCTCTCCACCGGCTCCGCCTACTTCTCCTTCGACGTCACCAGCGTCCACTCCGGTTCCAGCAACTTCGATCGCGACTCCTCCGGCTCAGGCTCCGTCGCCGGCCTCAACCCCTGGCAATGGCGCTGCCGTGAACAGAATCGCCGTCTCTGGATCTATCATCGCGGCTGTAATTTCCTCCGCTCTACTGCTTTAAATGCGATCGGTCTGTCTTCGTCTTCGCTCTCCTCTGGAGACGCAGATCTTAGGGTTTCATTATCGGCATTAGTCGTTGCTGTAGTTTTCTTAGTATATTTTTTATTTTACTCTTATTTTTGGTGTACTTAGGAAGAACCGAGAGGATTAGACGGTGGCCGCTTGATGATTATTGTTATTTATTTGGATTTCTTGGTTTTACTGTGCTTGAGTCGACTTGCTTCACTCTTATTATCACTATTATTACTAATTAGATCTCATTTTATCTCTTAATCTGCCGGATCTCTGTTTTTTCTTTTTCCTCCTCCGACTGAGTTTCCGCGCATCGGAGAGACGATAGCGGCGGCGCTACGGCGGCGAAGGTACAGAACTGAACGGTAATTCTTCAAACTTTAGAAATAATTTGATGGAAGGTGATAATAATGGAGTCGAATACTGCTGGTGATTGTGGCTTTTTCTGTTAGCTCTTTTAAGGCATATCCTCTCTTTTCTAAAAAAATTTGGGGTTTCATTATGAAAAAGGAACAAAAACAAACGCAAAGGGATTGTAGGCTGTCGCTTTGTGCGCGCCTACGCTTTCCCCATGTGCATTTCAACAGTACTTCGTCTTTTTCAAAAGAAAACGCTAACAGCTTCCCTTTGGGCCCACAGCTTTTGGGCCCTGGGCCCAATTGGCCCATCTAATTTCTATATTAATGGGATCAATTTTCTGATTTTTTTTTTTTTTAAATTATAGGTGTTTTCATGTTTTGGGTAATGTTCCAGATACAGTGACAAGTTTTCTTGTATTTCAATTATTTTAACCTTTGCTTTAGAAACTGTTGGGAATAATTTTCTTCTTTTCGCTTTGTTTTTACCTTAATTAGAATTTTGCCTTTTTGTATCTATGTGTCGAATATTTCTTTTACTATTGGATGCATGAAAGAGATCTTAAACTCTTAAAGTATATTTTAACTATTTTTCCACAATTTGTTTGAATAAAACGTTGGTAAAGTGGAGAATTGGTATTTAGATTGCGTATGATATTAAATCTAGAGGCCCGAAATGATAAGGTTTTTAAAAATTAAAAGAAAATGTTTACTTTTGTATTCTCCAAAACTATCTAAAAAATAAATCTTTTGATTCTGTTTTACATTACATGTCATCTCGAATGAAATGTTCCAAACCTTAACCCTAGTTCTTAATGTTTTTGTGTGTGTGTGTTTTTCATTTAATTTGGTCCCTAATCTTACAAAAGTTTCAATTTCATCGTCTGCTTAATTAATTATTTTCAATTAACTTACAAAATGATGTTATAAGCTCAAATCACACTATTAATTGAGCTAAACTTCATTTCAGAACATTGAGCTAAACTCTATCTATCCATACTAGGATATAACATTTACTTGTAAAAAAAAAAAAACTTATGATATTTACCTCTCCAAGAGCAATGATGAATTTGACACATGGTTCAAATAGTTAGAAGGCTCCGTCATAACTATTTGGTTTTGGTTTTTTTTTTTTTTTAATTATGTTTGTTTTTTTTTTTCATTTTTCTATAATGGTTTTCATATTTGTTAAAAAGACACATTTGAATTTCTAGTCAAATTCTAAAAAAAAAAAAAATCTTGAAAACTAATTGCTTGGTTTTTTAAAACATGAAAAGAAGTTAGATTAAACAAAAATAAGAAAAAGAAAAAAAAACCTATAGGGTATTTTTATAAGCTCAATTTTGAAAAATAAAAAGTGTTTTTTTAGTACATCAACATTTAAAGTGAGAGATTCGAAACTCTGATCTTTTAGTCGAAGGTACATGTCAATATAGAAGCAATGGCGAGCTAAGACTAAGAGGCGATTATTTAAATTTTTTTAAAAAGGCAAAATTAAGTTAAAAATTCTAACAAGGAAGTAAAAAATAGACCAACCGACCACCTCAATACCAAACAAATGAGAAAGCGAGAGAGCACTGCCTCTATCCCGGCCACATCCAAACCAACGCCGGATAAGGATAACCACATAAACATATCTCAAATCTCACAATCATATATATATATATATATATATAAACCCAACTTCTTAATAACCCACAGCCAACGCCCATGAACCTACCAAAATCGCCAAAATGGCTGCGTAGAAATTGGGAATAAGAGACGACCCTGAATTCGACGATCCTGCTGGAAGATTCTTCGTCGGCGTGGTTCCGGTCACTGATGGGGTGTCAGTTGCCGGCGACGCCGGAGTGGTGGAGCTGTCGCCTCCTGAAGATGGAGAAGTGGACGGTCCTCCTGCGGCGACTGTGACGGAGAGTTTCATGCCGCCGTCGCAGTGTCCCATGGAGCTGCAAATGAAGTAGTGAGTTCCGGCGGTCTTTAAGGTTATAGTGGTGGAGCCTGAACTGTCGGAAGTTATGGAGTTTCCGGCCGCGCATGCTTTGTAGTCACTGGCGGTAACTTCGTCCACTGTGTGCCCTCCTCCATAGCTGAACGCTGTGTCGAAAAAAATCGAGAAGGAAATATAAGTAAATACGGATGCACGAAAGGTGTTCGACGTTATTCCCATGAGGAAAAAGGGATGAATATATGCAAATACAAATGCATGAAAGGTGTTCGACGTTATTCCCACAAGAAAAAGTAGATGATTATAAGTAAACACGAATGCACGAAAGGCGTTCGACGTTAATCCCATGAGAAAAGAATAGATGAATATGAGCAAATATGATGCACGAAAGATGCTCGACATTATTCTCATGAGAAAAAATAGATGAAATGTAAGCAAACCAAGTTTGTCGCCGATGAGGAAGGTCTTCGCAGAAGCCCATGTGCCATAATCAACGCCAAGGGACCAACCGGAAGTGTCTCCGACGGTATAAACGGTTGCCAAGCTCGGCTGCACCATGCAGAACCCAAGTACCAAGAGGCAAACAAGTGCGGCATGGAAGCTCGCCATTTGAAGGTAATTACTTTAACAAATGGTGTGCGTTAGAATAGAGGGGGCAAAGAGAGAGATTTCAGGATGGAAACATAGGATTGAAGGCTTTGCATATATATAATAGGGAAGAAGGAGGAGTTGTTGTTAGGAGAGTCAGTGAAGTCTGGTCTTAATGCAAATAATTTTGGTAGTGTGGGGATAACTTAAGTCATACTTTTTACCTAATACTTATGGCAAGTGCTTTTCACTTGATGATAATGGCAATTTGGGGAATTTAGTTCTTTATATAAAGAAAGTTTGAATTTAATCTAGTTGTTTAAACCTTTTTAAGCGTTCAAATATTATCAAAATCATCCTGTCTTTAAATTCTAAAAGCCATTTAAGTATAGCAACATGGAGATGGACAGTATCTGTTGAACATTTATAAACAAGGTCATTATATTTAAGCCTTAAATGCTGAGATTCTAGATTTAGCTTACCATATCTTCAAGAAACCATTTCTTCTGTTAAAGCTGTTGGAATAGAGAAAGTAAATCATGTACATAACCAAACAGGTCAATTACTATATATGTATTTAGGACCAAATTTCTTTACATGAGTCAATGGTTGGTTGTGTGCAAATGAAGAAATGCATGTGAAGCTGGCTTGATTTTGTTTGTCCAGACAATGATAGCTTTGCTGCCATTTCCTTGGGATCAATGTTGCGGTTGTTGTGGTAGAAAGTCTTTGGGATTATGATGAATTGAGAAAGTGATTGAAAAGATGCCATGGGCTTAAACACCATAATTTGAAGTTATAATTTTATATATATATATTTTTTATAATATGTGGGGTGGGGAATTTGAAGTTGTTATAATTATCCTTTTGGAGGTGGCATGATTATATATAATGAATGCTTCAAGTCTACTAAACCTACCAAAATATATATCAATGAAGAATTAGCTGTGAAATTGGATGAATTAAAATGACCATCCAATTTCATGCACCTGTGGAAAAAAATCACTTCCATTCTTTCTTTTTAAATTCAAAAGCAGATACTTCTAGAAACTGTTCATTAAATCTTGTCTGAGATATTGTCACTGTTCCAACTAGAAAACTTGCCGACTAATCCTGATTAACTAGTTTTCTTTTCTATAAAGATACAAATAGAGGTGAGAGAACTTGAATCTTGAACGAAAATTTTAAACTAACCAAATTCTGACAATTGAACTCTTACAATTTAGACATCTTGATGAACTTTAAACTTTAGTCCGTGAATAGAAATGTAGTTGGTTATGATAGTAACCTTCCACCAAACAAAGAAGAGTCTAAAAGTAAAAGGACTAAAGAAAGTCATCATAAGGAAGATAAACTGTTTGCATTATTGTCTAAATGAACAAATCAGGGTGGTTTGGCTCTACCATCCCTAATTTGTGCACTGCCATTAACATAACTCCACGTGAGTTGGGGTTTCAATGGGCCCCGTTGGCTTCAAGCCAACCACCACCACTGTCCTACACCTCCTTGCCTTTAGAATATAGAGAACAGACATCTTCTGCACCACCCACAGTAAATTCGAACCTAGCAACAATGTCAGATTTGCACGATGTGAGAATTTGAATCTATGATCTTTTAGTCAAAGATATATGTCTAGCTAGTTGAGTTATGCTCATGTTGGCGTCAATATTCTCAAGTTCTCTTCTTTCTAATTATTCAACTCCTTTGAAATTTAGACAGAATTGTTACCTAATGCAAAGGCAATCTTTTTGAAAATGTTTTGAACAGGGTATCGAACTAAGGGGAAAACATATATTCAAGGACAATCAACGTTTGCCAGTCATCTTTTGCTAGCTCAAGATGATGAACCAAACTAGAACCAGTAATGCCTATCTGATTAACAACGACTACTAGGGGGAGAAGTATTAGGTTTCAACAGATAAAGCAAAAGCATTTCAAGGATGCTTTCAACTTTGCGGCAGATTACACGTTTTCTCTTTGTCAAGCATGTGTTCCTGCAGGGAGAACAAAAGATCAGAGCAATTGTGAAGATTATAACTTTAAAGTTTGTATTAATCATACTTTAAAGGCACTTAAGCTCGATTCTACAGATGGCAACTCTTTTAAGTTTCTCTCTTTCTAAATGAGAACATTCATTCCCTTCCAAATTTCAAGATCAAGAAGGCTAAAGACCACCTGCTTTCTTCCTGTCCTCCAATAATTGGAACAGAGAAGTAGTTTGGGGAGTATGAAGAAGGAGTAGGAAGATTCTGGCAGTGGATTAGCTCTAACTTATCAGCTCAGTCCCAAAACGGAACTAATATAATTTCACAGAAGCAAATCTGACATCATTATCACACGGTAAACAACTTGAACGAAAGGGAAAACAACATTTCTAAGAAATTATTCATCAAAGTTCAGGATGAATCATGTAATTAGGCTTCGGAACGCACTCAAACACAACTGCAAATTTAAGCCATAACTCCACCACTAGTCGCATGCTACCTTCACAGAAGAGGGGATGTGAAGGAGAACAGAAAGACAATATAATAATCTGAAGAAATTATGAAGTTCTAAAGAATAAGGTCAAACTTATCATGGCTTGAACAAGAATAAACAATCAACACTGCATTTGAGGATAATATCTGGCATCTTCACTACTTGCTCTGAATGAAGCAATGGAATCCAAGTACTCAATGTCCATTGCATCTTCACACCAAGGGGATTGCCAGCATTCATGACACATGCATCAACAAATGCCCATTCACACCCAAAAGCACTTGATTACTTTGAGCATACGAAGCAATTATCTAAAGAGACAAATTGCAGACTGTCCTACAATGTTCTCAATTCAGCACAACCCTGTGATTATGCAATATAGTACACATGAATGAGAATGCACATAGGAACTGTGCCCCCCCACCCCACCCCACACTTATCTATTTAAAGGAAAAAATCAAATAGCACAATTTGTCCTTCAATTTTCTCGATTATGACATGTAGTACACCTACACATGAATGGAATGCAAGTACAATATTGCGACCATGCAATGTAGTACGCATGAACAAAAATGCATATTGGAATTGCATTCTCCCACCCACCTATCTATATTAAGCAAATACGTAAAGATCAAATTGCACCAATTGTCCTTTAATGTTCTTGAATCAGTACGATACTGTGACCATGCAATATAGTAACGAGCCTAACCATTCTTTAGGGAAACTATTGAAAGACGAAAAAGAACAGATCATGATCATAAGATGCCAATTCAAGTGTACATGCCAGTCCCGCCACTGCTCCCTCCAAGCAGAAAAGGAAAAGAGGGAGGGAGTTTCTCCTTCATCACAGGTTTTTCGGACAGGTGGCATTTAAATGAATCAATATAGAAAGACGTCTTCAATACTCATTCTCCTCCTTTCCTAGCTCTTTCAAACAATAATCATTAGGCTGTGCTAAAAGGCTAGAAAATCAAGGGGAAAATAGTGGCTTCAAATTCTAAATTTGCCCCAACCTGGAGAAAAGCTATGTTATATTCGGGGAGTTTAACCCTACATGACCCTGTGAACATGCGTATATGGCAGGATTTACCCTGTTTTAACTTTTAACTTTTTTGTTAGGATTTCCCTAACAAGAAAACACACAACAGACAACATAACTATATTGAAATATCAAAGAGAAGTTACAATATCTAGTCTTTGGAGAGGGCTATCTCTCTTCCAAAGTCCTATACTGAAAATCCCAAAATCATTCCTCCATTCTAAGATCCCTAATTTCCCTATTTATAACCAAAACCCTCCTAATTAATTATCATTATGTCCTTACTAATATCCTACTAATATTTCCAATATATGCCTACCGATACTCTACTCTCACATTTTAACAAGGATACACGGTATCACAATTAAAATTAGCCAGAATCAAACACGTCAATGATAATGATGGAAAAGATATAGCACGGCCTCAGGATTCATAGCCAATTTAATTGATGATAAAGCAAGGAAAAGAGGCTCTATTTTGAATAAAGAAGAATAAGCAGACGAATGCAATACTCTTGTTGATGCTTCTGTCATGAAACTCGAAACCAAAAACCAAATGGTAAGACCCCTCAAATATCCAAGACTTCAATATTCAATTGCTTCAGGAATTACATCAGGGGAAAGACTTCACTTCATTATCCAATTGATTCGGGAATTCCTTCAGAGGAAAGACCATAACTCTTGGGTTGAACTTTACTTTAGGTGCTCCTTGGAAGATATGAATCTAAGAAAATAATAGGACCTCTAATGACAGATCCAAGAATACTACAGATTTTAAGGAGATAATTCTTTTTCAGTACCCAGGTAATGCTCTTAATGAAGCACTTTGATAACTCTCTCTTTTCCCAATTAAAGTGAAGAGGAGAGCCTTTTTGTAATAATCTTGACTGAAGGGAGTAGGATTTCTTATCTACTCCCCAATCCCTTTCTTGAGTAGATATATTTATATTCCTTGGTAAATTGATCCTAGTGGAACTATGAAACCTAGTTCATTCGTATTCATTCATTAATTAACTACTAAATTCAATAACATTAACGTCCATCCATAAAGCACCATTGAAACTTCACATAGCAATAGAGGAAAAGAGGTTAAATAAATATCTTAAATCACTCAAGGGAATGACACTTATCAATAGAGAAAAGGACAAAATAAATGAGGATGCTAATAACTGATCTAGTATACACTCAAGTCCATATAATTTTCTGTAATGTGCGCTGTTGGGGAATCCAACTTTGAATCCTTTAAACATAAGAGGTCGGAGATTTATGGGTAAAAGAAAAGGGGAAAGTAATGTGTTCCTCAATTGAATAACTAGATAGCATTACCTCTAAAAAAAAGGGGAAAAGAAGAAGAAGAAGAAAGGTTGATAGCAAACTCCTTAGTTCCCTGAGTGAGAAGATTCCGTATTTTAAACTTCAGCAGCAGCATTAGCTAGCTCCACACCATCAGTTGATGTAACTTCAGATGGGGATTTCTCTTCAGGAAGTTTCACAAACTGCTTGCTACGTGCTACACGAAGTGCTCTCCCCATGAAAATCTGCACTTCAACAGATGAAGGAGCATAAGAATGCTGAAATTCACACTTGATGATTCCATGGTTAATTCAGTTTTTTAAAAATAAGGTAGTAGCAGTACTGAAATTACCTTCCCTTGGAACTCAGAAATAGCTGCTTCAGCATCCTTCTTGGTTTTGAAGGCAACAAAACCATATCCAGAGGACCTTCTCGGATTCTCATGAAAAATAATTTGTGCAGAAACTACATTACCACTCCCTGAATCAAAGAACTCCTTAAGGTCCTTTGCTCTTGCTTCAAATGGTAAATTTGCCACAAACAAATTAAAAGTAACTGGTTTCGGTTTCACGGGAGGGGAGGGTTTCTCTTTTTTAAGCTTGGCATAATTGAGCTTTAGAGTACGACCCTCAAATTCCTGCATTTATGTGAACCATTGCATTAAATAAAGCACACAAGAGTTCAAAAAGACATATGGAATTTCCCAGAAATGATTGCAATGATTGAGCATGAGAGCCAAATGAATTAGAAGATTCATGTTTGGTTTGGAAAGGAATCGTTGAAGTTTTGAAATGAATGGAAAGACAATCTACTTTGCTTCAACCCAAAGTAACAAGGTGAACTGAAAATCTTTAGTCAATAACTGTTTCCCTTGTAATAATATATTGAAAAGCATAAAAGAAGCAAAAGTGAAAGCAACTGCAACACATTGAGACACTAGCAGGATACAAATTTATACCTAGTTTTTCTGCTTCATCAGTTTGTCCATCAGACATGCAAACCAACTGAACTTGCATTAAAAAAACGAAAGAAAGAAAGTCCAAAAGAAACGAGACCAAGCCTAAAAGAAAAGTCTAACACTAACTACTCCAATTGAGAACAAGACCAAGACCATAATTACAAAAAGGTCTAGTGACCAACAACGCCAAACCAAACTATTCCTTAAGTTAAACACATTTGATTGCTAATACAATTATACTTCCATGATGAAGGATAAACACTGAACATTGCTTTAAGCCTTAATTACGAAACTGAACACAATAAGCCAAACGAAAATATTATAATTAAGAAAAACATCATTCTGCTTACATACGATTCGAGATTATTAAATGCAGCAAGAGCCTCCTCAGGTGATCCCATTGTGACAAACGCCAAGCCCCTGTTTCTAATCTTGTTATACATTGAAAGCTGAGAGAAAGAGACCGATCATCAATTCACGAAATACCACAACCGTCAAACAGAAATGGCAAGAGAAATGTTCTTTCACAGAAATAAACTAGAGGAACATACCTCCACGTCCAAGACAGTACCATATTTCTCAAACAGAGAACGAATGTCCTCGGGAGTAGAATTCCAAGGCACGTTCTGAGCAAGTAATCTGGTTCGAGAAAACTCCTCAGTATCAGAAGGAGAGCTCGCTACCGCTTCGTCTTGGGAGGTTGAGGCGAACTGGAAAACTAACTTGGCAGTTCTCTTAGCCCTAACAGAAATTGAAGGATTGTGGCTGAGGGAAGTAGAAAGAAGAGAGGGAGAAGAGCGAGAAAGAGAGAGATTGATGTCGCCATTGATGGAATAAGAAGGATTTTGCGGGCATGAGAGATGGGCGAGAAAGATTGGGTGCTGTTGTTTAGAGCGGAGGAATGTGGAAGATGAAGAACAAGGAAGACGAACCAGAGCCATTGCCGGCGCTCACCGCACTCTGTTCACTCTCTTCTAGTTTGAAAGCAAATTCAGAGCTACGCCATGGATTTGGATAAGAGGAAGCTCGGAAAAGGCTTAAAACGTCAACGTTTCGAATAGAACATATGGATATTTTTAGCGAATTCTGGCATGAGACGTGTATTAGTATAGTTTGAGGACCTGACTTCACAATTTATAAGATAGATAGTTACTCAACTTATTATCAATCGATTTTGAGATAGAGTATCGTGTTATCTGTTATAGTATCGTGTTATCTGTAGTTAGAATTTCATGTTATCTAATAGTATATATATATATATATATTTTGAAACAGAGACGGATATATATTAATTTAGATATTTTGATTTTAATACTCTATTGGAAACCAATTGAATTGACCACGATGGGGATTCTTCATCCTCCCTTTGAAAAAAAAAGATGCAACTTCAAAGAATGATATTTTGATCGAAATTATATAGTATTCATTAAATAAGTCTACTAACCAAAGTAAATATACCTTAAAAACCAATAATTGATTAAATCAAATTTAAGTTTTGAAATTTTGATTGAATTATAATATCTTAATCAAATCAATTATGCTATAACATTCTCTATTAACAGTTACCATTGAGCAAAACTCAACTGATTCAAAAGTTTGAATCTCTCTCATATTGTTGAACTAAAACAACACTCTATTAATTAGAGGTTTCTACATTTATAATGCTAAACAATTGTACTAAAACAAAGGCTAAATGCTTTCACATAACATTGTTTTCTTGGTATCATACTAATTCTTTTTAATTCAACAACGGTAGATGTGGGAACAAACCATCAACCTTTGGAATTATTATATGTACTTAAAAAAAAACTACATTTTTTTATAAAACCTTGTATGTTTACTCAAAACCTCAACATATATACACACGTGTACGTATATACATATTATGTATATATTATCAAAAATGTGTTGTGGCATTTTTCATTTAAAACAAAATGATAATAATTTAGAAGACATACTAAAGTTGTCAAAGTGAGCATAGTTCAATCATAATTGGCATGTACTCTCGATCAAAAGGTCGGAAGTTCAAATCCTCCCACCCAAAATATTGTTGAACTAAAAAAAAAAGGATATTACAAGTCAACGCACACCACCTAAGAAATATGACATTGATTTTTATTTTTTTTTTCCCTTTACCTTGTTAAGAAGAATGCATCAAGGTTTCCTAAAAAGGAAAGGGAAAAAAAAAAAAAAAAAAAAAAAAAAAAAAAAAAAAAAAAAAAAAAAAAACTGAGTCATTCAAATAAGTTCCAAAATACCTACAACGTTTTATCTATAGCCTAAAGAATCATTAGAAATCAGGTCCGGGACAACAAGAATTCAGGTACATTGGCACGAAACTGTAAAGTTCCTTGATAACATTGGGCAAGAGAAGGCTCTTCCATTTAGAAAAGCTCAGCCGAATAGTTCTTACTAGCAAAGGATATGTTATGGTATCATCTATATATTCAAATACTGCTATGTTAGCTCAGTCCATATGCTTTCCTAATCTGGCAACAAAATGCCACAAGGAAAATGGAGGGGTGACCTATTCTAGAGTTGCAGCTACTTCTTTCGCATTCTCGAATCAGGAGAGTTATGTTGCAAAGGTGAAAGAGGTTGTCGCGTCGAATCAACTTCATTAATAATATTCTTCCCTTCGATCGGACTACTCACTTTCAGGCATGATTTTCGCTTATTCGACTGCAAAAGAGGTCAAAGATGATATTATCACATCTCAAATAGAAACAATGGGGCAGACTAAAAAATTAAGGTCTATTTGATAACATTTTATTTAGGTTTTAGTTTTCTGTTTTAACAAATTAAGCTTATAACATATAAGAAAGCTATAATTACGCCTAGTTTTCTTTGATTAGTTTTCACTTCAACACTTTCGAAATTATACCCCCAGCTTCCCAAACACACACACAAACATGTTATGAGAACTACTTTGGAAAGAACTAGATTTAAGTTTGGCCATGATTAAGAAAAGTATTTCAAAAGTAGGTTTTAGAAAACAAAGAGGAAATAAAAATGCTTTTTAGAAACGTTGAAATACCATTTTGGTCCCTGAATTTTGGAACTTATTCCATTTAGTCCAAATTTAGTCTCTATACTAAATTACTGGGACCAAAATGGTACTTTAACCTTTTAAAAACAAGAGACAAAAATGGTACTAAGTTGTACATAAGTTGATGAACTTCCACAAGACAGCAGAAAAGTAAAGCTTCCGAGTATAATAAATGTCTGACCTTGGCGGCAGACCCACCGTTGGCCTGCTTATCACCTGAATGTTGGATTTTATCTTCCTGGTACCGTTTCAGCAACCTCTTGTTTTCCTCGTCAAGAAGCGTATTATCTTCATACAACAACTTCACCTACATTACTAGCATAACTATGTTACTATTGGGGCCAAATAAAGTTACACAAAGCACAAAAAGGCAACGGCCCAGACGCTCACCTCTTCTTCAGCTCTTTGAAGATTTACCCTCAGATGTTCACAGTCCTTCTCAACGGCCTTCACGTAAGCAGCTAGTGATAGAGCCTTTTGAGTTGAAGGCTTTAAGCTAGGAGAAAATTCCAACACAGATTAAGAGTTAGAAAGCTAAACACCTTGAGAACTTTCATATTATGATGTATTTTTTGTCTTCTACCATTATTTACTTTTCAGCTCCATAAATTTTAGTGGTGTAATGATATATCATAATGAAAATAAAAATGCAGGAACAAAAAAACGAAAAGACAATCTCACCCATTCCACATTTTCATAAGCTTTTGGCTTGAATCTTGATCACTGCTTGCTTCTAAGAATGTATGAGCAGATGTAGTCCTATCACTACAATTACATGTAGGTAAAACCAACTCGAGTAAGTTATCCTCCAAATCTCTGCCGTCAGAAGATGAATCAACCTGAATCATTGTAGAAGTAGAACATGCACATTCATCAATTTTAACTTCAACCAATGGAAGAACTACTATCCTGATTTGCTGCATGGCTAGGCAACTAGCTCAATTCAAAAGTTCGGACAATGGAGGGAGATGGAAGGAACGAGTAAAATTTGTTACGAATTTGAAAATATAATTCCTGAAGTATGAAAAGCTTTCACATATCGCCAACCCTATAGCTAATCAATGTCAACTAACATAATCAACAATGTAGTTGACGTTCAATGAACTAACTAAACAGCAACTTTGAAGCTCGGATAAGACCCTTTATAATTCTTCGTTCATAAAAAATGAACGACATCATCAAGTTTAAACAATTATCAAATATCAATTCCACTAATTAAAGCATTTATGTCACTAGATCATTACTATATAACAATGACCCTTCAACTGATAAACAAAAAATTAAAGAGGGGGGACAAAAATTGAAAGCTATAGCCCAGGTGTTCAAATATCTTTTAGCAAAGCACTCAACCTAAAAATGGAAGCCCACAAATTAAGTGAAATATCCAAACAAACAAGGATGAAATCTTACACGCGCACCAAACCCACATGTATTTTATTCACACAGATAGGAGCTCCCCAGAAATGGAAGTTTACACACCTCAATTTTACTTAATCCTAATTGCCAGTTTGATATGGACCGCAGATATCTGTCCTCAGTTGCACTCAACTTTCTTTCTATTACAAAAATTTTGAAATTCTCGCCAAGTATATCACAAATGCTATTTCATATTGCCATTTGCATAAATAAAACTAACAATACAAAAGTACTCAATAGAAGATGCTATTACCCTCTTCATCTCGTATTCATGTTTAAAGAACTGCAGTTCATCTGATAACCGTCTAACCTCCTCCTCCAATTCATGAACGCGATTTTCAGCCTCCCTGGCACGCTGATCCGCCTCATTCCCAAACTCCATCAATGCATCTCGGTCGTGATCATATAAAGAGCACTCTCTTTCCCATTTCTCACATTGACTCGAAAGATAAAAGCACTCTGTAGCCAGTTTCCGGTTCTCCTCGACAAATTTCTTCAGAGCCTGTGCGTTCATTGTCGCTTCAGCCTATCAACAACGAAGCAAAAACCCATGTCGTGAGAAAAACGAAAAACTAAGAAAAGATCAAAGAAAACGAACAACAAGAAATCAACAACACATACGAACCCTGCTGCGCTCAATCAATTGGTCTTTCTCTTTGATTCTGGATTGTAGAACATCGCAATAATGGCCAAGCCGCCTCTGAGCATCCTGAGAGACACGCAGCTTCAACTCCAGCGTCTCCGCCGACACAGGAAGACCTAATGCATGATCTATTGTTTCCTTGATGTAATTGTCAACTTCCGGAGGAAGATCCATCACTGAATCCTGTAAACCCTAGCGAGCTTCAAAAATTCCAAATTGCACAAAACCCTAGAAATTAAAAGACTCCAGAAAGCGAACAGAGAGGTCGTTGAAATCTGGAAAGTTTGAAAAACAATTTCGAATTCAAACCAAATAATTCAAACGGAGTTCGAACAACTCCTTTCAAAAGCTACTGTAATCGAAAATTGTGGCCTACGAGATGTAGCCGTTATGGCGCCACTTTGAATGAGAGCGTATCGCGTTCTTGGGCGGGTCGAAGAAATAATGATTCGTCTTCTGAATATTTGAGTTTATAGTGGATTATGGGCGTGACGAGCCCGTCGGCCCAGAAGGCCCAGCTTAAAACTTTATTTCGGTATGGTTTAAACTATTGAATTTTATTGGTTAAATGATTAAAAATACTCTGAACTACGAATTGATTTCAAATATACTCCAAGTTTTAAAAGTGTTATTTTTTATTTTTGAAGTTTGAATTTTTTTCGAAAAATAATCCTCGAAAAAATTTTCAATTAAATATATGGACGAAAAATAATTTATTTGCATATATATTATTGTTTATGTGAATAGATTTTGTTTTAAAAAAAAAAAATGTGAATAGATTTGAACACATATGTCGAATAAAAAAAATAAGCAAACATGTAATTTTCTATCCATACATTTAACTAATTTTATTTTGATTTATGAAACTCTTGTTTGTTTTGTTTGGCTAGACTATACAAAAAAAAACAAAATAGTGAAAATTGAATCATCTCAAATATAATTTAGGAGGTACCCATTTGAACATAAGTTAAGAGGCATTCTTTAATAAAAATAAAAATCAAAAATAAAAAAATTTGAATTTTCCCCTCACATGGAAAAGAAGAAGAAAAAAAAGTTAGAAAAAGTTAGGGTATATTTGGTTTAACATTTCAAATGTTTAATTTTGAAAAAAAAAAAAAAAAATCTAGTGTTTGGCAACCACTAAAAATGACTTATTAAAAAATGAGATTGAAAAATAAATCATTTTGAGAGAAACACTTGAAAGCAAATTTTTAAAAAATAGTTTTTAAGTATATAATAACTTGTGTATAAAAATTGCTATTAAGTATTTTGTGTGTGCTTTTAAATTTTAACTAAACATACTTATAGATAACATTAATTTAAAAATTGGTAGTCGACCTCATTCACCCCTCTAGTATTGCCTGATCCTACAATTGGTATCAAAGCGGGTAGGTCGATTTTCTAATTTCAAAAATACCTCTCAAATTGGTTTTTTTGTCTGTTAAATTCTATTTTTTTTTTCAATTTTATTAAATATGTAAATTTTCTATTTTTGCAAAAAGTTTGAAAATTTGAGTTTTAAAAGCGGTTTTCATTTGATTTAATTTTTTTTTTAAATAATAAATAAACTTATACTTTGAAAGATCTCTTATTTGTTATTTGTTTTTTTTTTTTTAATTATAAATTTGATCTATTGACTTTTAGAATTATATATATTTGATCTCTATACTTTAAAATCGACATGAAAAATGACATGTTTTTAAGGTCGAAAACTACTTCAATTTTATGTATTGAAATCTATGTAGACATCATCTAAAAATTCATAAGTGTATTACTATTATTATTTTAAATTGTGAACTCAATAGATACCAAGCTTAACATTTAAGCGATAATATGGCAGTAAAAATGTATTATTATTATTATTCAACGAGACCGACTCGACTAAAAAATAATACGAAAAATAAACCATATAATATAATCTGATTCTTGTTTAGAATAAATATAATCTGATTATTAGTCAACCATATTGAAGAAAATAAATATATACTTGATAGAGGAAGTAAATATTTATCTCTATTGCTGTGACGTGGCAGATAAGTAGAGGATGAATATAAATACTCAAAATTCTTTAAATTTTGATTGTCCAAAATAATAATAATAATAATTTAATGCGGTCAACTGCTCTGGTTCTGGCGGTATGGAACCCACCAACTTCCCTTCAACAATCTTAACTAAAAATAAATTAAATAAACATTATTTAAAGTTTCCAATGATTGGTTGGCCATATCAATCCAAAGTTGTATTTATTTCATTTTAATATTAATATTTTGGTAAAAATACACTTTCGCAGGAAGTAGTATTTATAAGTGTAATTTTCAAAAATAAAAAATCAAATGATTATTAAAGTGGACTTCAATTTTTAAAATGTTAAGAGCTTTTTTATCCATTAAATTATACTCGGATTTATTAATACTTTCATAAAATTAATATATTTTGTATTTAAATTTGAGTTTCATTTTAATATTTATTTTTCCTTAGAAGAACAAAGATGTTAGAAATTGAAATATTGAATGGAATAGGACCAAAATCCTTTTTTGTTTAAGAAAATTGTATTTACAAATGATAAATTATTTAGTATAGAAAAAATGGTATATTCATAAAATAGTTTACAGAAAGTGAATTCTATTTTATTATTATTATTATTTTAAAAAAAAATCTGTTTTATTATTATTATTGTTACTATTTGTAAATGGTTTGCAGTTTTTTTTTTTTTTTTTTTTTTTTTTTTTTTTTTTTTTTTGAAAAAGTAAATGGTTTGCAGTTAAAATAGTGTGAATGTAATCAGTGTATGAAAAATTAAATTTATAAAGTGAGCCTTCTAAAAAGGATGAGAACGACATGTCGTCTGATCTGATGGATGAGCAGTGACTGTCGTTAGGCGGCGAAAAAGATGACTCGTGTTTTGTTGTGTAACTGCACCTGCACTTGCATATTTGTTTTAATTAAATCAATTTGAAATTATTATTTTACAAATCTCCATTCGATGTTTGAATCTATTATGTTTAAAGATTATCGTTTACTGATTTTTTTTTTTTAAAAAAAGAAGACTATCGTTTACTGAATTCAAACAAGAAAAAAGAAAAAAGAAAAAAATATTTTACTTGGTAATAAAGTTACTCAACCTGTGTCATTTTAAGTTTTATTATTAGTTTTCATATAATAAAATACAACATTGAATTTGTGTTTTCAATCTAATATGCTAAAAAAAAAAAAAAAAAAAAAAAAAGGTCTAGCTTCTCAAAATAAATAAATAAATAGGTCTAATAACCAGGTCTTTTAAACTCTATCATTTATTTATAACAAAATATGAAAATGGTGAATCCGGCCATTTAGCAGGGGTGTAAAAAAGATTATCTATGTTGTTTTTGAATTTAGACTCGTTTCTTTTTTTAGTTTTCAAAATTACTTAGGTCCCGTTTGATAACCATTTGGTTTTTTGTTTTTGGTTTTTGAAAATTAAGTTTATAAGTCATACTTCCACCTACAAGTTTCTATGGTTTGCTAATACTTTTCTTTCCTTGTTTTTAAAAACCAAGTAAATTTTGAAAACTAAAAAAAGTAGTTTTCAAAAACTTGTTTTTGTTTTTAGAATTTGGTTAGGAACTCAAATGTGTCATTGGCAAATATGAAAACCATGGTAGGAAAATTGGAAGAAAACAAGCCAAATTTTCAAAAACCAAATAGTTATCAAACGGGGCCTTAGTTTTTTAAAACACAAAAATAACATAGATAACAAAAATAAAGAAATTCATATCGGTAGAAGTAGCATTTATAAGTTTACTTTTCAAAAGGCAAATGGTTATTAAAAGGGATTTTTTTTTTAATTTTTTTTTTTTTTAAGTTTTCAAAACTTGACTTGATTTTTAAAAACGTATAGAAGATAGATTAAAAAAATCATAGGTGGAAATAATCTCTATAAGCTTAATTTTCAAAAATCAAATGGTTACAAATCAGGCTTCAATATATATATATTTAACTAACAGTAGTCTTCGGTCATCTCCCTCCTCAAGAAGTGTCCATTTTGAAAACTATCTTTGTTGTTACAAACAGCTAGAGACGCACATTCTAATACCTCCTCCATAGAGGGGCTTCGATAATTTATTATCATGAGAACTTTAATAATAATTTAGTACTTAATATTACTTCTACTGATATTTCAATATCAGTTTCAATTTTTTATATCAACCCTCGATATCAATGTTAACTAACCAACAATAACATGACTCAACTAGCATAAAGCTTGTACTTTGATTAAGAGGTCAAATGTTCAATCCTCATCCCTATGTCAAAGTGATAGTTAATTAATTAATCATAACAAACTAGTTTTCATATAAACATTAATAGTTCAATAATTAATATTTCTTTTGAGTTCAACAATATTTGATGGTGGGGGGATTCGAACTCATGACATCTTGGTTATAAACACATATTCTATGTCAGTTAAACTATGCTCTTATTGGCAGTTCAATAATTAATATTATGTTATGCCAATATTATAGTGTAAATTTTAACTTTTTATACGAGCCTTCAATATCAATTTAATTCATCAATCAACTAATAACCATGCTATAAAGTGAAGTATTTAAATCAAGGCTAAATTATAAAAAATACCCCTGAGCTATGGGGTTTGTTTCAAAACTGCCCCTGCACTTTGAAAAATGTTTCAAAAATACCCCTGTCGTTAATTTTTGGATGGAAACCGTTAGAATTTACGGTGAGAGGAGGAAAAAAGAAGAAACATTTTTCAATAAGGGTGTTTTTTAAATTTTCTTAAAAGTTCAGGGTATTTTTTAAACTAAAATTTTAACGGTTTCCATCAAAAAATTAACGGCAATGGTATTTTTGAAACATTTTTCAAAGTTCAGGAGTATTTTTTAAACTTTTCAAAGTTCGGGAGCATTTTTGAAACAAACCCCATAGTTCAGGGGTATTTTTTATAATTTAGCCTTAAATCAATATATGAATACCAATAACACTAGTTTTATATCTTAAACCCAATTATTTTTTTCTCATTAAAAAATGACGAACTAACATCAACATCTAGATTTAATTAACTTTCAAAAATTAATTATTGTTGCCTATTCAAGAATAAACATTTTAACACTTCAAACCACTTGACAGATGGAACAAGTGAGTTGAATGATGAAAATCACAACATATCTTAAGTGGATCGATTCTCAACTTTTTTTAATAATTTTGTATGTCACATTATTTTCTTGATATTTTAATCTTCAAGTCACCTTCATTTGCCAATTTGGCAACGTCAACATCTGTTGACCCACAAGGCTTTAATTAATGACTCTTAATGGTTTATTATCAAGTACAGAACAAAATAGTGTACTAAAAAATTTGAAATTAAAAAATGAATGAAATTTATTTTTTTAAAACTAAAAAATAAGTATTTTCCACCTTATTTAGAGGTAACTAGTTTGATTTGACCGTTTTAAATTTATCAAACTCAATACTTGTCTTAGTCAATTTATGTGATTCCAATATATTCATTTTTTAAATATAAAGGAAACATCCCATCAAAGAGATTAAAAAAATGCGATTCAATGTTTCATCTATCTATTTAACAATTAAAAGTGAAATAATAAATGAAACCAAAATGATGGTTTTATTAGAATTGTATGACAACCAAACATTTTAGGAAAAAACTAAAGCGAGCATAGCTCGGTAATTGACATGTACCATCGACCAAAAGGTCAGAGGTTCGAAACTCTCTGCCCCAAATGTTGATGTACTAAAAAAAGACATTTTAGAAAAAAAAAACTTTAAATATCATAACGCTTAGGACAATTAGAAGAACAGTCAAACTCAACCAACATTACAATCTAGCTTGGGGAATAATCAAACCCATGTCTCACTTTTCTCTTCCTTAGTTGTTGATGGGTATTTAGGAGAGACCACTACATACCAGTACCAGTATGCAGTCAAGTATTGTTATCTTAAAAATTAAGATACTAAAATAAAATGAATTTAAAATTTTAGAAATCAAAACACATATAGCAAGATTTCGACCATCCAAATAAAATAACCTTTGAATAATTAATTTTTCAAAAAAAAAAAACCCCTTTGAATAAGTAAAAGAAAAATATTTAAACAATTTTTTCAAATGATTATTTTATACAAACATTTGCCGTTAACATTGGTCAACTTTTAAGATCTTCTTCGACAGTCTCAAAATCGGACAAATTTAAGAAAGCATTAAAAATTATCATAAACGTCATTTCTATAAATTAATATAAAAAGAAACAATTTTCTTCGAGAGACTAATTATAAAATCAATCAATTTAATAATCAAATTTTAAGACAATCAATAACATAATGGAAGTTAATTAGATAATATCAAACGAAACTAATTATCCAATTTAATAATTTTTGGCAGACAATTAGAGTCGTCGTCGTTACGTGGCCACCATTGGGCATCTCTCTAATGGTTGTCAAACCACAGAAATCTCTCTCTCTCTCTCTCAATCTCAAGTCAACTCGAACGCCACTGAATTTCTTGTTCTTCTCTTCAACCAAAAGCATCGCCGTCTCTTTTTCTAATCGTTTGATCGCAATTTTCAGGCTTGAAAAGATCAAAATTCCACCTCCTCGCCATTTTTTGCCCTTTGGCGATTCCAATTATGGCAATCTGGAAGAAGAAACACGCTCTTTCTTGCAAATTCTTCTTACTTCTGCTGTCGCCGCCGCCGCCGCCCGCCGCCGCGCAGGAGACCGGAGCCGGAACGATACCGGTATCGTCGGAGCCGGAGGTCAGTAAAAATATGGCGATCGCATTCGTCGCGCTGATTTCCGCCTTCTTCGTCCTCGGCATCTTCTCCGTCTACACGCGCCGCTGCAGAGAGCGGCGCTTCGGAAGAGCCTCCGGTATCGGAATCGGCGGAGGCGGCGGCGGCGTGCCTTGGAGGCCGGCGCGTGGACTCGATCCGTCGTTCATCGCGACATTTCCGACTTTTGTGTATTCGACGGTGAAAGGGCTGAAAATCGGCAAAAGCTCACTGGAATGCGCTGTTTGCTTGAACGAATTCGAAAATAGCGATACGCTGCGATTAATCCCGAAGTGTAGCCATGTTTTTCACTCCGTTTGTGTTGATGTTTGGTTAGTTTCACACTCCACTTGCCCTGTTTGTAGAGCCAATCTCTGTCCAAAACCCGGTGAAGTAACATTGTCGATCGTGAATTTCGATCCGAATACCAGTTCGGAAAGGGCCGGAATCGAACGGTCGCCGTCGCCGTTGCCGTCTCCGCCGCCGAACCACGTTTCGATTCCGGTGGTTGACGACCGCCGTGCGGGAGAAGAAGCGACCACAGTGGCAAATGTGATGACTCCAAGTCCGATGGCAAACCGGAGCACTCCGACGCGGTCGAGGTCGTTGGGATGGCGGTTGAGCGGGATATTCCAGCGGTCTAACTCGACCGGACACGAGCGGTTCACTCTGAGGTTGCCGGAGGCGGTCCGGAGCCAGTTGATGAACTCGACGTTGAACCGGACCAGAAGCTGGGCGGAATTGCCGAGAGAGCAGAGCTTACGACGGGGATACCGGAGTGGAATCGGAGAAAATGGCCGATGGAGGAATTTTCTACAGCGGACGTTGTCGGTGCCGGCGCCGCTCGTCGGTAGGGATGTCGGGATTGGGAGGTCTCCGGTGGAGGAGGACGTCGGAGAGCGGTCGTTTGTGCGGCTGAGGGCGAGTGGAATTGGTCCGAGTACGGCGGCGGCTTAGCTTTGGGGTTTGGGGCTTTGTCCGGTCAAGACTCGAGAGTATTAATTCGGTATAGAATAATTTGTTGTTTTTAAAGTTCTTACAATTTGTAAATATACTTTTGAAAATTTTTCATTTTTACTCTGTTGAGTGAAGATTTATTTTTGAATTTGAATATCATCCTATTAAATCTTGAGCCTGAAAATGATTTTTTGAGGTTAGTCTTCGAATGTTTCAATTGGTATGTATTTAGTTTCTAAACTTTAAAAATTTTTAATAAATTTCTGAATATTCAATTTTGTGTTTAATAAATAACTCTAAAAGTATCTAATAAGCCCTTAAACTCTACATTTTATATTTAAAAGGTCTGACATATTTAAAACTTTTAAAATTAATGAATTTATTAAATATAAAATTAAACTTTTATGTCTAATAAGATCCTAAACTTTCAACTTAGTGCCTAATAGGTTTGTGAATTTTAAAAAACATCAAATAAGCCAATGATCTATTAAACACGAAAATGAAAATTCAAAGATCTATTTGACATAAAATTGAAATTTTAAGGATCTATTAGATACTATTAAAGTGTAGGGACCAAATAGAAGATTGACCAAACTTGTAATTTAACATTTATGGTTTACCAAATAGAAGATTGACTAAACTTGTAATTTAACATTAACATTTATGGTTTACCAAATTTGAAGTTTGTAATTGAGATTGAGACCAAAAAAGTCTTGTTTTTTTTTTTTTTTGATATACGTGAATGTGCGAGCCAGCTTCTTAAACTCTTTATTTTTTTTCATTTTTATTGACCATTAGAGCCAACCTATGATGGTTTTTTACCTAAAGCTCTTGACACAGAGTATATACTTTATGCCAGTCAAGTTATACTCATAATGACATTTTTTTTTATAAAAATTTTACTACTTATTTAAATTGAAAATTTAAAACTTAATCACACGTTGATGAATAAAAATAATTTAAAAAAATTCTATATTTTCCTTCATATAGTTTTCTCTTGGTAGTGGCCAAATATATTCTGTATTCTATAAATCAATTGGCATCTTGAACAAGTTGCCATTTTTATATATGTATATATTTTTGGGATGTTCATGTTATTTGAAGGAAGTGAAGAGGAATCCTTGTTAGATATTTACCTCCCCACTAATGCAAGATATTTGATTCTTGAAGACTAAAACCCACCAAAGTGGCCACCAACTTGACATTCTTTCGATGATTTTTATGACTTGGAATCTTTTACTTGCCCAATGATTATTGCCTAGAGGGAACGACTATTTATTCGACCTAATCTAGTATAACTAATATCGTAGACTCAACTCCCACTTATGAATATCTACTTTCTAAAAATATTTCAAATTCAAACAAAGTTTTGGAAACTATTAAAAAAAAAAATTGTAGATTGTAAAACTGTGATGGTTAAATTATAAGTTTAATCTTTGAACTTCTGAGTTTGTGTTGTCTAAAAAGTTCATGAACTTTAAAAAGTGTCTAATAGATCCTTAGACTTTCAATTTTATGTGTAATATATCTTTGACATGTTCAAATTTTTTAAAAATTAACCAATCTATTGAATAGAAAATTGAAATTTATGTTGAATTAGAATATAAACGATCAATTTTGTGCTTACTAGGACTATGAATTTTTTTAAAAAAATGTCAAACTGAACAAAGATCCGCTAGACACAATTGAAAATTCAAAAACATGTTTGACATAAAATTGATAGTTTAAGGACTTATTAGATATTAAAAAAAAGTTTAGGAAACTATTGAACACAAAATTGAAATTTTAAAAACTTATTAGACACTTTTTAAAATTTATATACCCATTAGATACTTTCTAAAGGTAGATCAAATAGACACAAACATAAAAGTTTAGAAACTAAACTTATAGTTTAAACGCTTCTTTAAGAAATGTGAAAACAACAATAAAGAAGTTGGGAAGAAAACAATCATAAATTTCCAAAAAAATCAAAAGAGACATAACTTTTTAGTGTTGACTATGAATATTGGTTTGAAGAAATTTAATTACCTAAATAGTATTGTCAATTTCTATTAATATTTGAAATGATTTGTTACGAATGAAACTAATTATTTTTACCCTAATTTTTATGGAGAATTATTTATTTTACACATATATACACATTTTCCTTAAAAAAAAAAATAAAAAAAAAATAAAAAATCTTTTTTAGAAAAATTGAGGGTAAATCTTATAATTAAGTTTTTTCTTTTTTTCTTTTTTTCTTTTTGAAGACATAATTAAGTATTTCTTGAGCATTAGTGTCTAACAATATTATAATGCAAAACAAAATATAACAATTCAATTATTTTTCAACACTTTTTTTTTTCCCTTGGGACGAAACTCTTTTTAGAAAATGGCCTATATATAAAATCGTGATTGATGATAATTTTTCTTTTTAAAGAAAAGGTCATACAAAAAATAGTCGACACACATACATTTAGTAAATGGCTGACCTTTTCATAAACAAATAAATTCAGTTGTATTGTAGACAATAACTATTCTGCAAGTAATGATTAGAAAAACAGTCAATGTCAAAGGCCACTTCCACCACTCATTTTTTTAAACACAAATATATACTTACTTTTTAGGATAATTGTAATGGGTGGCAAAATTAGGGTAAATAATTGCAATTTTAGCAATTTTTTAAAATATTTGCAAATATGGCAAAATTTTTGAATTAATTTTTTATATCCCTATTTTGCCCTTGCGCGCGCATCTGGTCTCCTCAATTTTTGTTTTGGTAGGTTTCTATCTGATAGAAAGTTTTTCTATCACTGATAGATTCTATCAGTGATAGAAAAACTTTCTATCAGATAGAAAGTTCTTTCTATCAGATAGAAAGTTGAGAACTTTCTATCTGATAGAAAGTTTTTCTATCACTGATAGATTCTATCGGTGATAGAAAAACTTTCTATCAGATAGAAAGTTGAGAACTTTCTATCTGATAGAAAATTTTTCTATCACTGATAGATTTTATCAGTGATAGAAAAACTTTCTATCAGATAGAAAGTTGAGAACTTTCTATCAGATAGAAGAACTTTCTATCTGATAGAAAATTTTTCTATCACTGATAGATTCTATCAGTGATAGAAAAACTTTCTATCAGATAGAAAGTTGAGAACTTTCTATCTGATAGAAAATTTTCTATCACTGATAGATTCTATCAGTGATAGAAAAACTTTCTATCAGTGATAGAAAAACTTCTATCACTGATAGATTCTATCAGTGATAGAAAAACTTTCTATAGTGATAGAAAAACTTCTATCACTGATAGAATCTATCAGTGATAGAAGTTTTTCTATCAGTGATAGAAGTTTTTCTATCACTTTCTATCAGTGATAGAAGTTTTTTTATCACTGATAGAATCTATCAGTGATAGAATCTATCAGTGATAGAAATCAGTGATAGAAACTTCTATCACTGATAGAATTATTTCTATCAGTGATAGAAAACTTTCTATCAGTGATAGGAATTTTCTATCACTGATAGAACGCTTTTCTATCATTGATAGAATCTATCAGTGATAGAAAAAAACACTGATAGAAACGTTTCTATCACTGATAGAAACGTTTCTATCACTGATAGAAAAATTTTCTATCAGTAATTTTTCTATCACTGATAGAATCTATCACTGATAGAAACGTTTCTATCATTTTCTATCACTGATAGATTCTATCAGTGATAGAAATCTTCTATCACTGATAGAAAATTTTTCTATCAGTGATAGAAAACTTTTCTATCACTGATAGAAACGTTTCTATCACTGATAGATTCTATCAGTGATAGAAAAATTTTCTATCAGTAATTTTTCTATCACTGATAGAAAATTTTTCTATCAGTGATAGAAAACTTTTCTATCACTGATAGAAACGTTTCTATCACTGATAGATTCTATCAGTGATAACTTTCTATCAGTGATAGAAGTTTTTCTATCACTGATAGAATCTATCAGTGATAGAAATCAGTGATAGAAACTTCTATCACTGATAGAATTATTTCTATCAGTGATAGAAAACTTTCTATCACTGATAGAACGCTTTTCTATCATTGATAGAATCTATCAGTGATAGAAAAAAACACTGATAGAATTAACTTTCTATCAGTGATAGAAACGTTTCTATCACTGATAGATTCTATCAGTGATAGAAAAATTTTCTATCAGTGATAGAAATCTTCTATCACTGATAGAAAATTTTTCTATCACTGATAGAAACGTTTCTATCACTGATAGATTCTATCAGTGATAGAAAGTTAATTCAGCATCAAAGGCTCCTCCGCCACCCTCAATTTCCCCGACCTCCTGCTTCTTCGTCTTTTCATTTCAATTCGGTTTTCTTTCACGTGCATTTGAGACATTGTCCATCCAATGTCCTTGTCTCTCTGTTCAATCATTGGATTTTGATTTTGATTTTCAGTTTCTTAATTAATGTCTAGGGAATTCGATTGGCTTGCCTGCCTTTCACGCGGATGGTGGAGGTCGCTAAGATGTTGTATATAGTGGTTCTCGATTATGAAGAACAAGAAAAGAAGGAGAAGGAGTCTTTCCGCTATACTCGCGCCGTTTTGCAAAGCACTCTGCAGCTTATGGGTTGCAAGGCACGACATGCTTTCAAGGTGCTTCATCTTTAACGCCTTTTTCCCTCGCCCCTCGCGACGTCCAAGCCGCCGCCGCCAAGGCCGCCCACATGCACAACCTCGACCTCAACGACCACCACTCCCACGTCGACGACGACCTCACCGAGATCATCCAACTCCCCACCCTCGGCTTCCGATTGCCTTCTTCTCGTGTTCCTCGTCAATCGTGGAGGATGGAGATGACCGGAAAAGTAGAGAAGAAAATAGAAAGGGCATTTTAGTAATTTTACCTTTTAGATGGCAATATTTTGCCATTTTTGCAAATAGTTTCAATGGCTGCTATTTTTGTAATTATTTTGGGCCGGTTTGCTACTTTTGCAACCGGCCCTACTTTTTAATCCGATTTTTATAATTCTCAAAAAAAAAAAAAAAAAAAAAATCCGATTTCTATCTATAATAATTTGATTGATAATTTATGTCAAAGGACCACATAGATACATTTGTAAAGGTACAAATCCAAAACAAAACCACCAAAAGTTACATAGATTTGAAATCTAAAAAAATATTCTTTAAAAAAAATCTAAAAAATTATATTAAAATGACTAAAAAAACTTTATAAGAACTAAGAAATAAACTTCCTCTATATTTCAAAATAAATAAATAAATAAACTTCCTTTATCAATTTCTAAATGAAACTAATAAACTTCCTTTATCAACTTTTAAATGAAACTAGTTATCTTGTTCTGCACCAAAGTGAACATAACTCAACGATAATTGGCATGTACTCTCGATCGAGAGATCAGAGGTCTGTTTTCTTCCACCCCAATTGTTGTTGAACTCAAAAAAAAAAATCTTGTTCCGTTCAAGAGCATCTTTCACACATTATAAAGACTAAGGCCCCGTTTAATAACCATTTGGTTTTTGAAAATTAAGCTTATACAGACCTATTTCTACTTTTAAGTTTCTTTGTTTTAGTATCAATCTTATTCCTTGTTTTCAAAAACCAAGTCCAATTTTGAAAAAAAAAAAAAAAGTAGTTTTCAAAATTTTGTTTTTGTTTTTAGAATTTGACTAGAAATTCAAATGGATCCTTAACAAGGATGAAAGCCATGGTAGGGAATTTAGGAGAAAACAAACATAATTTTCAAAAATCAAATGGTTATCAAACAGGACCTAAATTATCAATTTATACTAATTAACCATTACATATAATAAGAGCTATACATAAATAATGAAACAAACATTTCTCGATGTATATTATTTAGAACAAATGCCACACAAGATCTAAAATTTGTGACATGCTCTCACAGAAAAGTGTTAGCTTCGAAGTTTAGTAATACTTTTTTTCTTTAGGTGTTCTTTTGAAGCAATATTTTAAATTGTGAGTGACTCCAAACAACTTATGATGCCACAATGGCTAAAGAAATTTTACTTAAGAATATACTAAAAGGGGCCAACATACCTCCTTTCCCAATGTAAGCTTCCAATTCCATTGCCTACGTTACATATATTGTCGTCAATCATATAAATATAAATATGCATATACATGCCTGCCACGTAGAGAAAGAATATTTAGTTTTTTTAATGCTTTAAATCGACATTAAAAATTCAACTTGTTAACATCATAATGAAGTCAATAAACAAGCAAAATGGAGGCAGCAACATACAAGAGAAAGAGGGTCGAGGAGAATAATAAATAAATGGGATGAACATGGAATATGAGCATAGAGCACATTATCATAGCAAGAGAACAAACAAATAGGATTAGGGAGCAAAGCACAAAAAAACACTATACTAGAAATATTAAATGAATATTTGACTACAGACGAACGTGTACATATCTTTCCACCATTAATATGTTGAGAACTAGGACAAATAAAGATAGAAAATGAGATTTCTTTTTTCCACTCTCTTAACTATCAAAATTTTAGTGATGATGCTAAGAAAATACCTACACACCAATGTATAGCCCAAATAATGTTCATATTCAATAGAAGTCATTATATTTCTCTTAAAAAAGGTTCTTTCTATTATTAGATGAGATGACTTTAATCTATCTCTCAGGTTCATCAAAACTAAATTAATACATCATTAAATTGAAAGTAAAATAGAAAATTGTTCAAAAACCAAACTCACTAAGGTCCCGTTTGATAACTATTTGATTTTTTGTTTTTTTTTTTTTAAAAAAACTAAGCTTAAAAACACTAAAAAAAAAAAAAGTAATTTTCAAAAACTTGTTTTTGTTTTTGAAATTTGACTAAGAATTTAAATATATCCTTAACAAAGTTGAAAACTATTGTAAGGAAATTGAAAAAAAAAAATAATAAAAAGTTTAATTTTCAAAACCCAAATACCAAAAATCAAATAGTTATCAAACAAAGCCTAAATAATTCCACTAAATTAAAATTTAAAAAAAAAATCTAATCAATAAAATGTCAAAATCCAAGAAGTACCCACCACGACCAAAGGAACTAGTGCACATAATATAATAATATTATCATGTCCCATGTTAGTCATAATAACATTCATGTCTAACCCAAGTAAAAATATAATATTAATTACACTAGTCATTTAAGTTTAGACTAGTTGAATGTGACGGAGTTACAAGAATAAGGTTAAAATATAGTGGAGTATAAAAATAAACTTGTCCAATCCCACCAACAAGAGCATAGCTTAACTGGCATAAAGTTGAACTGATAACCCTAAGGGCCCGTTTGGTACAAGGTTTTTGGAGATGGGAATGGGCAAGGGTTTCTAATACCCTTGTTTGTTTCAAGATTTCTGTGGTGGGCCCAGGAAATAACGCATTCCCAGGCATCATTTATGCCCATAAGGAAGGGTTTTCTATGCCCTTGCAAAAACATGGGTTTTCTCTTTTCCCATCTCTTCTTTTTTATTTTTATATGCAATTTTATTTTGAATATAGTTAATTAATTAACTAATAGATACTAAATTAAAAATAATATAATAAATTATTTAATTAGATTAAATAATAATTTGTCAAGAATTTCATTTTTTTTAAACAAATACTTTTTTCTAGGACTTTTTAAACAAATACTTAGTCCAAGTTTATTAAAGGGATGTAATTACATATTTACTAAAATTATAATTAACTAGTCAATATTATCGAAAATATATTTAATTATTGAATTAAAATCATTTAAATGAATTTAGTATAAAAATTCATTTTTCAATAATTATAATTAATTACTTATCGATTATTTATAATCAATTAATTACTTTTTTAAATTTCCTTATAATAAATAAATAATCATATTATTATTAAATATTTATCTAATTAATTTTTATGGATACAATATATTAAATTATTGTAGTTAAAGTCATTTATTAAAAAATTAATTAAATAATTTTAGTTTGTTAAATTAACATAGTTTATCCCATTAAAATCATTTCATGATTATTAGTTTGAATTAATTTTGATTATTTTATTGATTAATTTATTAAAATTACATAAAGTTTACCTGATTAATTCTAAAAAATAAATACAGACATAATTTGTTCTCATAAAATCCTGATGACATTCCCATGCACAACCAAACACACTTATCTTTGATTCCCAGCAATCTTATTCCCAGGCATAGTATTCCCAGGCATCATGTATTCCCAGGCATCTATAAAACCTTAAACCAAACGGGCCCTAAGGTTTGTGGTTAAAATCCCCCACCCCCAAATTGTCAAAACAAAAAAACAAAAAAAAAAACAAAAAAACAAAAAAAACAAAAAAAAAAAAAACTTGTCCTATTCCTTTTTGAACATTTCAACCCTCTGCCAAAGGAAAGCAGCATGATCTAAAAATGCATAAAAATCAGACAAACGAAAGCTTAGATTTATTTTAAATACATACCCTATACAGAAATAAAATAGAGGAGCAAGGTTCAAGAGTTCTAATAGATCTGGCTCAATAGAGAATAAGCTAACCAATATGAGTATAACTCAGCTAGTCAAGACATTACTTATTCTTCACCCCTTGAGAAAGAGAATGGTTCAAAGAGTTCTAATAGACAGTGGCGGATCCAGGACTTGAGGTAAGGGGGGGCACGAGTTCACATTAGATTAAATTATAAGTTTAGTCTATGGAATTTTAGATTTTTGTCTATATAGGTTCTTGAACTTAAAAAAATGTCTAATAAGTTCTTAAGTTTTATCTGATATTGGTCCAATAGGTTTTTGACATACTCAAGTTTTTTAAAAATCAAATATTATCTTTGAGAATTTGATCTTTTGTCTAATAAGTAACCTATTCAATTTTTTTTTTAAATTAATGTATTTATTAGTTACAAAATTGAATGTTTAAGGTTTAATTAGATACCAAGTTAAATTTTATGTTAAATATAATAATTAAATTAATTTTTTTAATATATACGACCTATTAGATACAAAATTGAAAGTTCATGGATCTATTAGACATTATTTTAAAGTTCAATGACTTAATTAGACATGGAATTGAAAGTTTATGGACCTAATAGAGATAAATTTTAAACTTCATGGACTAAACTTTGTAATTTAACTTTCATATAAATATAATTTTAAACGTTTTGATATATTATATAATACTAATTACAAAATTAACCATTTGGAAACATCCAAATAAAAATTCAAACAAAGAATGAAACTTGAAATATATAAGATTTTTTTATTATAGAATTGAGTTTATTTTATACAGTTAATTTTTCTAAAGTAATTTTAAAATGTATGTAAAAGTTCCAATCTATAAAATAATATATAATACAAATAAAAAGTTAAAATAATATATAAATGTATATATTGAAAATTATTAAAACTTGAAAATTAAAATAGTAGTATATAAAGAAAAAAAATTAAATTGAATAGCTTATATCATATTATATATAAAGAAAAAAATGAAATAAAATCAATATAGCACGCTGGAGCAAAAAAGTAACATTAAATGCCTCAATTGCGTTGACAGGGATTCAAACGCTGAAACTTGGCGTCAAAAGCAATCGGAATGCGTGCCCCCAACCACTGAACCAAACTTCTACCTTTGGAAATAAATCTAACATAGAATATACATATATATAAAAACTAAAATGTCAGGGGGGCACGTGCCCCCCCTGGCCCCCACGTGGGTCCGCCCCTGCTAATAGATCAAGCTAGATAGAGAGTAATGTAGCTGATATGAGTCTAGCTCAACTAGTCAAGCCACTACTTATTTATCTAAAGGTTGGTAGTTCGAATTTCTCCACCTTTGTTGAACTTTAAAAGGAAAAAGAAAATGTAACAACTATTATTCACTCGTCAAGAGAAAATAGACTTGTTCACAAACACTGTTTGTCCTGCAGCATTGGTCAGATAAAGTTAATCGTAGAGTAATGGCCGCCTCGGCCCTATTGAAAGGAGGAAAACCTATGGCGGCAAGGAGTTGAAAATTTTGACAATGATACTGATTCTTCCCCACCCTTTGTGTCCTTCAGACAACAAAAACAAACAGGCTTTGTTTTTCTAGACGTGAGGACTTGGCACTCCCTCTATAATAATTAATAACAACCTCTTGCAAATATTGTAAATTATACCGGTAAACACTCAAATAGTTTGCGAAAATGGAAATAAAAAATTGGTTTCTTCAAGGCTAAAGCACACCAAGTTGGCCACCAACTACATTGCCTTCGTTATATATTTTGTCTTCAATATATACATATATGGCAAATTGCCACCATCTAGCGTGTCAAAGGGTATTCTAGTTCTTCATCAATATTGAAACATACTCAAATATACACATGCCTGTCACGTAAGGAAAAATATTGGTTTTTTTAATGCTTTAATTTGACATCTAAAAATTTATAAGTTATTTTGTACTTAGCAGAAGAAATATACACATTAACTTGAATTATACTCTGCAGAACAAGAAGCCAATTTATTAAAAGCTGCATCAATTGGACACGGTTCTCTTTCTCGTATCACAAAGTATACAAAATCACTAAAAAGCACGCAATCAAGTGGTCATATAGAAAGTAACAGCTAACACTCATCACAACTAACCACTCATATTTTGTTAATGTTGGTTGCTCCAAAATTTTGATTGGTAAGTGCTCTCGAAAGATGTATGCACGTCCGTTAGAATTGTGAATAAATTTAAATATCAAACAGAAAATGTATAATAATACATGGTGGAAGAGAATTAACTTCATACCTGGTAGTCCTTTAAAGACTTCCCGATCCTTCTCAAGTCCACTTTGTTCTCTTGAATACTTTGCAATTCATGGACCATCGCCTAGAAAACATAATTAAATTACAAATAACCGACAATAAATTCACGAGTCAAAAATCTCATAGATTCGTTAATTTGATAGGAGCATCAAAGGATCAGCCCTCCAATCAAATACCATCAAGCAAATGATGAAAAAAAGCGTATAAGATAAGAATTAATGATGTCACTTCAAGAACTGAATGTATGAAAGAGTTCATTGACTATTTTGAAGTTACAAAGATATACCAATGGAAATACATATTGTTATCTCCTACACCCTATCCTCCTGGCAACATCAAGAGTTTTTTCGTACTAAACAGGCCATCGTTTAAAGGCCCATAGAAATATTTCAAAAGTTTCTTTCTAAACACAATAAAGCATAGTATTATATAATCTACATTTAAAAAAAAAAAAAGGTGGGGGGAGGGGAGGACAGACACTAAATATATATAACAATCACCAAATTCCTTATAATAGCGCATTAAATTCTCATAGTATGTTTTTAGCTTGACAATGAAATAATAGAACCATTTGAATGCCTTTTTTTTTCTAATTTACACCTTACACAAAATATTGTTCTAACAAGTTCCTACATGCTACAGGCAGCAGACTAATCAATCCTCAAACCTAACAAAATAGTTCCAAAATACTAAGTACCAAAATTTATAGAAATCCCAATGAGAAACTGCTTAAAAATCACCACTCAAATGATAAATAGAATTGAGGTGCACATTGTTTCCATCCACGACCTACCTCAAATAAGAAGCCAAGAGAAGTACCTAATGAATCACTAAATCATGCAATTGATAGTGGTTTCACCATGTATGAAAGATCATCACAATTTTTGAAAATCACAAATGAGAAATCTACAATCCCAAAATCTGAAGCTAGATTAAAATCACAGTATGTATTTCTTTACTCAAATAAATGCGGGGGGAAACACCTCCAGCTTGTTGTTGGTCACTTCAGGATAATTTGTCTAACTCACCAACCAAAACAGAGAAGTTTGAGCTACGTTGCAACAATAGTCTCAAAGAATGAAAGCTATCGAACAAACTCAGAAGAGGATGAAAAGGCCGAAACTTTTTCAAATGCTAAGAGAAAGAAAGACGCCATGGATGAGTAAAGTCTACAATATATCCCATATATAACACAATCTAAAATGCTCAAAAACTTCAAAATGGAGATGCAAAAGTTCGATTTTGATTTTTTATTTTTAAACAGAAGCTCAAATGTACACATTACCTCTGTTTTATAGTTTGGCAGAACAAGAAGCCCCTTTATAGGAAAGCGACCTCAAATGTACACACTATCCTAAAAACCATCCAACGTCATTAAGCGTGGATAGAAGAAGAATTTTTTTTTTAGATAAGAGACACCAAGGAAATATATTAATCACAAAAGGAGGAGACAACCTAGGGGCCAAGGGTGGAGGTCGCCCTTGCCCAAGAGCTAATACAAAATAGCTTGCCAATCTTTAATAATAGAAAGCAAACTGTAATTACAAAAAGAATGTTTATGCAGAGAAATCCACCACGAAGCAGTATTTTGAACATTATCACAAAAGAACTCAAGACTAGCCGACTTGTCTTCAAAGGTTCTAGAGTTCCTCTCCTTCCACAAAAGCCAAAGAGCAGCCCTAAAAGCACAACCAGCCATAATCTTGGCTTTTTTCCTTAGGTTCCACGCTGCCAGCCCTTCCATGAGCCAATCATCAATCTTGTTCGGAAGGCAAAAAGACAGACCGAAGAGATTAGCCACAAAAAACCAGACCTTCTTTGCAAACTCACAATGGAGGAATAAATGGTCTAAATTTTCCCCCGAGAGGAGGCAAAGCCTGCAGGCCGAAGGGGATAAACACCAGCTTTTGAGTTTTCTTTGAATCTTATCATCAGTATTAAGGCTACGATAAGCTAGAGACCACAAGAAAACTTTAACCTTCTTCGGGCTTTTGTGCTTCCAAATCAAGTTACACAAATTCAGACTAACTTTGGGCGATATTCTGGTCATTTTCTGGAACATAGAGCTTGCTGTATAGCTGCCCGACCCTTCAAGAGTCCAACAAATTTCATCATGGCCATTATTCAGCCTAATCAAGCTAAGCTTCTCCACAAGGGTCATCCAGCTGGTTAATTCCCTATCAAATAAGCCTCTTCTAAAAGCCAAATTCCAAGCTTGGTTATTGTCTTCCCAACAATCAGCAACAACTGCATCTTTTCTCTCAGAAATCAAGTAAAGATCTGGAAATAAGGCTTGGAGAGGTTGGTTGTCACACCACGTATCCTTCCAAAACTTAATACTCGACCCATTATTAACGATGAACTTAGTAAATTTGAGAAAAGTCGGATAATTTGCTGCTATATCAACCCAGATTTTGTTCCCTTTTTTGCCTCTAAAGGGAGTAGTTGTCCATCCTTCTTTAAAAGATTTATGACTGCCTGAAAAGAACATAAGCAAAGGTTTTTTTAATTATAAATTTATAGCAAACACAAGCAAAGTTGGTCATGCAGAAAGTAACGACTAATACTCATCAACTAGTCATCTCATACATAAACAATAGCAAGTCACCTTGATGTTATGTTGGTGGCTCCAGATTTTTGATAGGTAAGTCATGGGCAAGTAACGAGCAAGAATGTTATCAAAAGATGTTTGAACTAAAAGAAAGCTAACGTCTATCATTATATAAAAATTGTTCTAATTCTAATCAATAATCATCATAACGACACCAAAACAGAGTGAAGGCCAAAGTAAACAAATAAAAATCAATATGGTACATGACTCACATATGATTCCTTCCTTGCATAAGAGTGGAACCAGATTAAAATTCTCAGCATTGTGCTAAGAAAAACGTCTATATGAATGTCAATATATATATGTGGTAAACACAAATAACATAAAAAATATAGCATTTTGGTAAAGTAAATATTATAACCTCAAATGAAATCACTTGCACACCAGTGCACGGAAATTCATGTTCTATCTCTGAAACTAACATAAGCTTCTGCTCCTCAACTATTGTACCCATTACTGCACACTGCTACGTGTTTGGAACATTATCGTGCATTTTTCTGTACCTTGAATAGTCATTGACAAATACGGTCATGTCTACTGCAAAAAAAATAAAAAAGAAAGGGTACTGATACTGTGATCTTCTTCTTCATCGTTGATCCTCCACAAATAGCCACAAAGAATTTCAAATTGTAATTTATGGAAACCTTTTGTTCATAGGTCCACGTTACTCCCGATAATTTGCTAGAAATCATCCACCAATTTATTGACTATTCGTCCCAATATCTCGTCGATGTATCATACGTGTAAGCTTTATGTCTGATGATGGCATAACCTCCTGCGATCCCACCCAAATAGCCAAAAACAATTTATTAGAATTTTAAATAAATTTAAATATCTAACGGAAAGTACATATCAGGAACGAGTTGAAACAAATACGCAGTGGATAGAACGAACATTATGCCAGCCGACCCTGTGAAATCTTCTCAATCCTAGTCCACTTCGTTCTCTTGAATACCTAGCAATTCACTGACCATTTCCCATAAAACATGATTACAGAAAACCAACAGCAATGCAATGAAACAAGCAATTCATCCATCGGCCATTACGATCCAGGCAAGAGAGAGACCAAAAAATAAAAAATCAGAACGCGAGAATAAAAATGAATTTTCGAGAGAGAGAAGGCATTACCGAGCGTAAGTCGGAGGAAGCACTGCAAAGTTGGATCCGGCTCGAACGACCGTGATCCTTTTAGTTTTCGCGAGGGTAGTCGTGGCTATCGCCGGAAACATCCACCGGCTGTAATTGAGGTATCTGTACGTTGTAGTGAAATTGTACATAGAAATGGAACTTTCTGAGAGAGTAACAGGACTCTTTCATCGGAGAAATGAAGACCGGCGTTTGCCATACAGAGAGAGGGAGCGAGCGAACGAACGAGGATGAGAATGTGAAGGAGATCGTTAGGGTTTTCTTCTCCCCATTTTTTGTGTGAAGGTTTCATCAATAGACAGCGAAAGAAGAAGAAAGCGATTCCAGATACTGATCTGAAGGTTGTCTTGAGGACGAGAGAAGGAGCGCGCGGGCGCCATTGTTGATGTTGACTCGTTTTGATCGCTCTGATCGCGCGCGCTGCGATCCTTTTTAACGTTTTATTTTGATTAAATTACAAGGTTAGTCTCCAAAGAGAATTCAAAAGGTGTTCCAACTTTTAATATTGTGTCTAATAAGTTTTTGAAGTTTAAAATGTATATCGTAGATCCTTAAACTTTCACTTTTGTGTCTAATAAATCAAATTTCAATTTTGTATCTAATAAATTATAGATCTATTCGACATTTTTTAAAATCGACAGACCTACTAAATACAATATTAGAAGTTTATGATCGAAATAGACATACAATTCAATTTTATATCTACTAGATTGGTTACTTTTTAAAGATCTTAAATGTGTCATTGACCTTGTAGACATAAAATTAAAAGTTGGGAACCTATTAGACATTTTTAAAGTGTCTGACCTACAGAAACAAAATTGAAAATTTAAGAACTTATTAAACACTTTTTTACAATTCAAGGACCTAATTGATACAACTCTGAAAGTTCAGGGATCAAAATTGTACTATAACCTTTTATTTTAGTCATTATTTTCGTCATTTTCAATTTAGTCTCTAAGACTTAAAAATAAACAATAATTGAATCTTCTATGTTTTTAATATTTTTCCATTCAACCCCTCATTGATAGTGAATGTTGAAATGTACTTAAAAAAAAAAATTGACAACAATTTAGACAAAGAAAAACGTTGTCTATTGATGAAAACCTTTTAATTATTTTGACATATTTCTAAGAAATTATGTATAAATTTTGCGTTTTCTTCTTTTAACCTTTTTCAATTCATGTGATGTTATGCCATCTTTTTGACATCAACTAATTTTAACTTCTATTAGAAACTAAAGTATATAAAAAAATAAAAAATCAGCTCTTTTCAATAAATAGTTTTTTAAAATGCTATTGAATTTTGTTATTGTTTTCAAGGCTATGTATGTGTTTTGGTTCCATAGTAGGTGTTTGTTCGTCCAAAACTCGTTTAAAAGCTCTAACTTTATCCTTAGATGTATTGAAATGTTTTCAAATAGTCTTATTATTGCTGCAGAACGTTTTTTTTTTTCACAACCGTTTAAATAATTAAATTAAGGTCACATTACATGTTAGTCCTTAAACTTTCAGAGCTATGTCAATTTAGTCTCTGAACTTTAAAAAATTTCAAATAGGTCCTCGAACTTTCAATTTTGTTTCAAATAAATCCCCGAACTTTAAAAAACATCAAATAGGTCCTTAAACTTTCACTTTCGTGTCTAATAAGTCTCTCAACTTGTAATTTTGTGTCTAACAAGTCCTTGACCTATTAAGAATTTTTTAAACTTCACAAGCCTACTAGATATAAGATTGAAAGTTTAGTCTCAATAAGCATAAAATTCAATTTTATATATAGTAAATTGGTTAGTTTTTAAAAACATAAAATATACGAGAGACCTATTAGACACAAAATTGAAAATTCAATTACCTATTAGACATTTATAAAGTTTAGAGAAATTGAAAGTTTGGGGACCTATTTGAAACTTTTTAAAGTTAAGAAACCTAATTGATACAACTCTAAAAGTTTAGGGACTAAACGAACATTAAATTAATTAACAAATAGTGAGTTAGAGCTATATATTTCAAGTTCATACTGCTGTAAGAACTTACTTGATGAAATTACAACTTCTAAAATATCAAGAACCTAAATGGAAAAAGAAAATCATTAAAACATTGCAGTAAAACATATATTTAACATATTTTAAATCGATCCCTGCATGATAGACAATAACACGGAGCCGAGTCAACAAAGTTGGAGTATTACTGCAATATTTATCATTCTTCCATTCATAAATTGACATAACATTAAATAGTACATTAATTTATTTTACAATCCTACATCCATTCACAATTTGATACATTATTATTATTATTATTATTATTGTTATTATTGTTGAGTATATCAACATTTGGGAGTGAAGGGATTTGAACCTTCGACCTCTTGATCGAGGGTATATGTCAATTACCGCTAAGCTATGCTCGTTTTGACAATTTGATACATTATTGATCAGTATATTTTTTATTTTGGTTCCTACATTATTTTTAAATATTGTGAATTTTTATGCAACGCAATACTAAAATTTGATAACGCAATGGAAACATGATAGTGTCTACCCATTATAAATAATTATAAGTTAGAAAATAATATAGAGTTGTGTCCTTACCCTTTTATAATATCTGTTAGTTCGGTAACACACGAGGTGAAAAATCAAACTTTTGATATTTTAGTGGATAGTATAATGTCTCAACCAATTAAGACACGCTCAAATTTGTTTGTACTTGCTTTTATTAGAAAGAAGGGGGGGGAGGAAGTTGGTTTGGTCGACATATAGATAAAACATTAGTGAAGTTCAAAGTACCTAATAATCCTAAAAATCTGACCAACTCAAACTTCTAGTATAGCTTGATGGGGTGAAAATTAAAACTTGAATTCTCCTAACTATATATATTTGAGGAGCCAACAAAAAAAGAAAAGTCATATCCAACCCAACTTGTATTATAAAGTATAACTATTCGTTAAATGGTAGAATATAGATCTCCAATTAAAAGTCAACACAACACCTAATTCATTTGAATTTTCATCCAACGTGTCAGTCCGAGCATAGTTCAATGATAAGGTACCCAGTTCCATCTCAAATATCGAGGGTTTGAACTCCACCGCCACGATTAGATATATATATGTATGTATAAAAGAACTTCCAATATTTATAGTATTATTAGAAAAAAAAGTGACCTCTCATGTCTCATCACACAATTGTAATATAATATTATTAAAAAAGAAAAACAGTGGCTTTGCATTACAAAAAAACAAATTTAATCAAATCTCATTACGTGGACAATAATTTAAAAATCATTAGACATATCTAACCTGCAAAACGGCTTAAGAATATAAAAGAAAATGACATGAGATTCAAAAACATATTTTTCCCGTAAAACAAAAGCGAGGGTAGAGATTTAAATCCTTAACTTAAAAAAATTAAATAGATGTCTTGACCATCAAACTATACTCGTATCGACAAAATACCACTATTTTTATGAAATCAAGCCGATCTCATAAGTGTAGTTCAAACCGACCAAACCGACTCAACTCGATCAATTCGGTCACCCTTTTTGAAGCTCCCTTCCATCCCAAGTATACAATAAAAACCACAGGCATTTACTCATCATTGACCCTCACTCATGGAATTTTCCTTTTTCCTTTTTCCTTCCCAAAATTTCCTCATTTTGGACTTCTAAAGCCCTGTTTGGCAAGTGTCCCGACAAAGCCACAAAACGTACGGAACAAAACATCCCCACGTGACGCACGCGTGCCGCAGATTCTTTCAGTATAAATAAGCCGTCGAATCCATCACAGAAGAACAACACCAACGCTAGACGCAAACGGTACCACGTACGCGAAAAAGATCACAGATCACAAACCCCACGTCGCATCACGACCGTCCGATTCATCCCAGCCACGTGTACGCTCTAGAACCCGAGGCTGCATCGGGCATCATTCTGCTGCACCGCGGGGTACCATTTCTCTGCTGGGTCGGGCTCGGCATTGAAGAGCAAAACCGGTAGCTTTTTGGTGATGTGCAGTGGAGTATGGAGTGGACACGTTGGTTGGACGTAAAGTTTCAGAGACCAAAACCCCTAAATTGCTTTTGATTTTTGATTTAATTTCTTTTTTTTCCTCTTTCTCTTGGTGGGATATTTTGGCTGTTTCCATATATTTTTTCTATTGTCGTTTATAAATCGGGGATTGCTTGATTTTCTCCCGAAAGGAATGTGATCGGAGATTGCTAGGGTTTCGGATTCTGTCTTCGACATCGTGTATTTGTGCGACGGATCGATCTTTGTTTTAATGGTGGTTCTGATTGTCTTGTTTTCGATTCTTGGAACCGGCGATTTGATATGCGAGTGGTGAAGGATATCTGGGGCTTTGAAGGTGCGCTTTTATCATCTGGGTTTTTTGTTTTTTTTATTAAAGTTTGTGGAATTTGATGATGTCGATCTTTGTATGAACTGGAATTTGTTAGACCGTGCGGCTATTGAATCTGATGTCGTTTGTTCGTCTCTTCGTGTTTTGGGTTTCTGTAATGTTAGTTAGGATGAGCAATATTGATGGATCTGTTTGCATTTGATTTGGCATTTCTGAAAGGGAAGTTGAGAGAATCTGTGAATTTCTTGCAGTTTTCAGTTATCCGAACTCGCGGGTTAGAGCTGTTGATTAATTTGATTTGATGAGGAAGAAAAGGAAAGGAAGCGAGACTGATGGACCTTCGGACCTACCAGATAATGTGACAGAAACTCGTGATTCGCGATCTTCGAAACTGAAGGCTCATTACTCGCTAGAAGATTACACGAGGTTGAATAAAAGGTGCAAGGAAGATGTGGGTATTGAACCAGTTCTTTCATGTAAGAGTAGGTTTGCAGCCATAGCCACAGCTCCACCTAGTGGGAGTTCATCTCTGATTCTTCCTGGTAGAGGTTTGAAGAGGAAGATCGGGTGCATAGATGTGGCGACCCAAATTGGGCGGAAACACAACATTGAGAATGATTATGTTTCAGGCGAGACAATCGGGCATGGAAAATTTGGTTCCGTTTGGCTGTGTAAATGTAAGGATAGTGGAGCTGAGTATGCTTGCAAAACCCTGAAAAAAGGAGAAGAGACTGTACATAGGGAGGTGGAGATAATGCAGCACTTATCTGGCTACCCGGGTGTTGTGACATTGCACGCAGTGTATGAGGATTCAGAATGTTTTCACCTGGTTATGGAACTGTGCCGTGGAGGCCGTTTGGTCGATCAGATGGTCAGTGAAGGCCAATATTCAGAGCATCGAGCAGCTAATATACTCAAGGAAGTGATGTTGGTTATAAAGTATTGTCATGATATGGGGGTTGTACATAGGGACATAAAGCCTGAAAATATTCTTCTCACAACATCTGGAAAGATAAAGCTTGCTGATTTTGGCCTGGCCACTAGGATTTCATATGGTATGCATCCTAAATCTGTACTAGAGAGTTCGTGTTTATATGTTCCCCTAACTTCCTGTAGTCTTCAATTCACAATATGACTAATTACAAAATCAAGATGTGGGAAAAAGAGAACCTTCTTGGGTTTAGAAGCTGTGGAGGTGTGAAGTTTGGCGCCTTTTAACGCCTTCATTTGGGTTCATACATTGAAACTTTTTTTGTAGTCATCCAATGTTTTTCTTTTGTTCTTTTTGTTCCCTTTGCTGGTTGGGCTCCTGTTTTTTGTTGACATCTTTCTGTATCTTCATTTCTTTTTCAATGAAAGCTGACTTCAGAATGAAAATAGGACGAGCAAATATCTGAAGCAATTAATCAACTTGTGGGAGGAAAGGGATTGTTTTTGTGTATGTGATGTGCTTGAAGTGGATTGTTGTTGACAAAGCAATAATTCAAAGAGGTTATTGCGTAAATATTTGTGACTGTAGTTGAGAGTGATCGTGCAAATGTCTTATAAAAAAATAAGGAATGTCTCTACAACTAAGCATGCAGCATTGTAAAAACTGCACTACAAACTTTGTAGACTCAACAAAATGAAAATATGAATTATGAAAGAAGACCAGTTTTTGTGGTGTTTCATATTTTCTTTCTTTTCCTCTTTGGCACCTTTCAACCGATTAGGAGAGCAGATTCCACAATGTGAATGGTGTGATCCTTGGAGTTCTTTGATGAGATGAAATGTGCACAAGAAAGAAAGAAAGCCTAAGAACAACCTAAAGAGGTTACTAAATATCCCAATTAGCATAAATAGAAGTCGAACGACAGTTACAAAAAACAGTTGTTGATCTTAAACCAAGTGGCTTAGAAAAAAACAACCCGATCCCATTAGTCCTTGGGGTTACTTGGGCAACCTTTGTTGAGATTCAGGGTCTTATCAAAAAAAAGAAAAGAAAAGAAGGGGACCATAACTCGCACTGCTGGTCTTTAACTTAAGCAGCAGCCACATTGACGTTTTTAGCTACAATAGTGTTAGCCTAGAGAGAGTGGGAGAGGATGCTGGTAAAGAGATAGAGAATGCTTAGAGAGTGTTGTGGGGGGGGGGGGGGGGGGGGGGGGGGGGGGAGGGGACTATGCTTTACGAGAGTATCTTCCATTTCAGAATACCCCTATGCTTTCATAACTTTGAAAGATTGCCATTGAAATCACGTATCCAAAATATGGCTTGAATAGATTATATTGTTGTTGACAACCAATTTCGAGAACAAGTTTGCCAAGTGTATTCGTTATATCCTTTGTTTTGAAAAATGTAAACTGGTTAGGTACCACGAATCTCTGAGGGAAGACTTAATTGTGGATGGTAAATGATAATAGTAAATTGCAGCATTGTAAAAACAGCACTACAAAGATTTTAGAATCCATAATTGTATTCTATTATCTATTATGTTTCGTAGATGCTTCTACTTTCTTGTAGTACTGCCACTTGTAAATAGATCATAGTTGGTACAAGCGGTGTGTCATGTGTGAATGTTGTTCTTTATGCCTTCCTTTTATATTTTGATTATGTTTTAAACATCTGCCTACTTGTATTAATTTATTCAATTGCATACTGCAGGCCAGAGTTTAACTGGTTTGGCTGGAAGCCCAGCTTATGTAGCCCCTGAAGTGTTGTCGGGAAAGTACTCTGAGAAGGTCGATATTTGGAGTGCTGGTGTGCTCCTCCATGCTCTTTTGGTTGGCGCTCTTCCTTTCCAAGGTGATTCGTTAGAATCGGTTTTTGAGGCAATAAAAAACACTAAGCTCGACTTCCACTCAGGGATGTGGGAGTCCATATCTAAACCTGCTCGCGATCTCATTGGGGGAATGCTGACAAGAGATATTTCAGCTAGGATAACAGCAGAAGAGGTTTTAAGTAAGTTCATTTTGCTAATTGATTTCATGCCCTGATGATTATGTAACACATAATCAGTAATATGTTATCAATATTTTGAATTTCTGAGATAAGTATAAACTATTTACTACTTTTATCTTACAGAGTCCTATGTTCAATGAACCTTGCAATTTGAAGATCCTATGTTACCGCTTGCTTAGAATATAGATTAATGCCAATCCTTATTATTTACTGTAATCTGATTTAGATGCCAATGGTGATATTTCAGGGCATCCCTGGATATTGTTCTATACCGAACGCACTTTCAAGACGTTCCCCATCAAACTGAAAATGAAGAATCAAGAATCTTGCCAACAGTCTCCCATTGCAGCCAAAATTAAGTCTGACAGAAACAGGATTGACAGTGCAGCTCATGCTACCTCCCTTAGTGAAGTCTCTAATCTTTCATCATCTGAAAGTTGCAATGCCGATGGTGATGATGTCGATGATTGCTTTCTGGTGGATGCACTTGCTACGGCTATTTCACACGTGAGAATTTCCGAGCCGAAGAGAAGTAGGCTGTGCGTTCCTACTGGCCCTATTGAGCAGCACAGCTCCTCTAACATGAAAGCTAACCTCTGTAAAGCGTTTTAATCCTGCTGACAGGCCAACGACATCGTCGATATTGTTCTCTCCTGATTTTTTTCTAAGCTGGGGAACTACTACTTACAGGTAACACAACCCGGATGAATTCCTCCAAGTAGCTAAGAAGGTTATTTCCAGGCTAACATCAATCAAATCATCCACAGGATGAGTTTTCTTAATATGCAGTCTGTGTTAGTCCATGCCTGAGGTGCATTAAATCTGATTAGTAGTGTGTGATTTTGTGCTTTAAGTCTAATAATTGTCTTAACATGAACTGACAAATTTGATGTACATATTATGTAAATACAGCAGTAATGAAGAGAGTGCATTTTGATTTTCTTATCTCGGCCAACGACAGGTTACACACAGCAAATCTAAAGCTGTTAATTCTCACTTTCCACTGAAAGATTGGCTTCCAAGTTTTCAGTGCATCAGCCAAAATGAAATTCTATTGATGAAATCGAGCCATCAATATGATAATAAATGTCGTATTTTCTAATGGACCGAAATTTTGGATTTAAATGTTAGTGTTAGTGGGAGGGGCAGATTTAATGTTTATGTTTATATTTATATGTATATTTATATTTATATTTGGGGGTATAGGATGCCTGGGCGAATTACCTCTCTTTACAGGTAAATTACAGGTTCTCTTTTTTAGGCAAGTCAATCGGCTTTACTCAATACTTAATGGTCTAACATAAGCCTGGCTCAACGGATGTAAAATGTATACTAATGACTAAGATGTATGTGATTTGAATCCTCCCACCCTCATATGTTTGTAAAAAAAACCTTACGATATGGTTCAAATAAATCCTCCAGCTTAATTAACCAAAATTATTAACAAAACAAAATACTTATATTATTCTATATTTTATTTTTTTAGGCAGTCCAATGATTTTCAAATCTTATTTTCATTAGAAACATCAGTATTGATTGACATTCATAGTTCGAAGTTGTAACACAAAATCTAATTCTATGTCTAATAAACCAATTGATTTTTCTTAAAAATTAGAACATACCATTGATTTGCATACTACTACACAAGTTTTAAATTATAGGAACTTCTTTTTTCTTTTTCTTTGTTTATCAAAATTACAGGAACTCATCTTTAAAAGTTATTGGGAACATTTTAGACACAACTTGGAGACATCTCTGTAATGATTATTGGACACACTCGGTCGCCTCCAGAAGGTCGAGTTTTTGTTTCTCCTAAAAGTCACAACAGAAACCTTCGGCATAAGTGGATCAACGAATACTATAGTTATGATGCACAATAAAAATCTTTACAATGTATAAAAGTATACTCGAAAAGTTCCTACAAGAGAAAGACAAAAGCCTATTTTCACTGTCCCATATTCTAACCTAATGGGTGACAGTGATAATATTAAACATCATTTCTGTTTCTTTTCCTCTTCGCAGGCCAGCAACTGGTATTCCATTCATAATGAGGAAAGTGAGGAAAGCATTCATTTTCTGGATATCTTTGACCACATATATACTATAAAGAAACAGATCAATGCAAATACGACGACCTGGACGACATGATTTGATCCGTTCTGTATGATTTTTTTGTTCAATCTTCTTACGTTGTTCTTTACTCCTGCTTGAGCTTTGATCAATGTCATTTGCTACACCAAGACAGAAAACAAAAGTTCGAATCTGTCAGAAGTGTAAAAGGTATACGGGATTATATGCATTTTGAACCATTACATATCGAAATGAGACTGATTTTCTTTAGTTAATTTCTTTTAATTTGATAGAGCTCTATGCATTTAAGTCTGAGGTTATGAGGAAAACCGTTGTTTTATTTCTCTAATTGAAATGAGGATTAAAAAAAATGAGGCAAGATGTATTTCCACAAGAGGAATCAATTAATTGGATGGAACAACAAATTGGAACCGTTCCTCATTATTTGATAAATTTATGGAACAATAGAAACGATCATCATTTATACTCTAATCCTTGTTCCAAAATAATTTTAATATACGCAATGTTAAAATTTTTATTCTCATTCTATCATTTTTCCAGTCCGATTTATTTTATTCCAATTATCTGTCATTTCCATTTTCACAAGTAATCAGGACCCAAAGATTTTTCTTCTCACAAGCAAGAACATCAACAAGTAAAAACCAAGAATTAAAATCAATATACAAAAAACAAGTGGAAATTTAACAACTATGAATACTATTAAGAAAAAAATTGCATACCAACTGATCTAGAAAATCTTGCTGGGACTTTGCTTCTGTCCCGATATCTTGAGCAATCTGCACCAGGACAATTACACCAAGTACCAAAAAGAAAGGATCAAAAATTGGATCTGGAATTAAGTAAACGAATGGCATATATAATCTGTACATGATCTCAACAAGATTAAAAATAAGATGAAACTGTGAAGAATCACAAGAAACCATAGGTTGCGGGGCAGGTTCTGCTATGCTAAATGAAGATCCTACCAGTTTTGCACTTTGAACAGAGAAATTGCCGACCTGTTGTCAGTATAAAGTTACTTTCTCAGATTAACGTGTCTGTGATTTAAGTAGCCGATAACTGCACATTTGACTTTGGGACCAGAAGACAATGCACAATCTGTTTTTTTTTTTCCTTAATAAGAAACAAGAGGAGCTTTCGTAGATAATATGAAAGAAAAGGAGCTGCTCGACATTTCGTAGATAATCTGTTCTTTTGGTTGGTCCACAGCTTTACCCAACAATATTCAGGATGCCCTTGCTCTTATCTTTGTGGGTCACCCTTTTCATGGAGAAAAGAAGATCTTGTGGCTTGCTATCAAACCGGGCCTTTCTCTGGTTCTTATTGGGAGAAAGGAATGGCAGAATTTTCAGGGATTCTTTTTCTTCGTTTTCTAATTTCTTGGATTTAATCATTTTTCATGCTTTATACTGGTGTAAATGTAAACACCCGTTTTCTGATTACAGTTTGTCTTATTTGATTTCGAATTGGAAAGTTTTCTTGTAATTCACCTTTAGGTGTTTGGAGTTTTTCTCCTTTATTTCATTTATCAATGAAATGTGTTTCTCTTCGCTCGACATTGGCCGTCATACAATCAGGCACACACCAGCTCAAACCAAACTCACTAGAAAGCTTAGCTCAACGTTTAGAAGCAAAATTTTCTCAATAATAATAATAATAATAAATTAAGAAGCACACTGGCAGGTGAAGAAAAGATGCCCCTCACTCCATTGTTATTTGTTTTGATACATATCAATCTACCCTTGTTCAATTTCTGTTGAAGTATGTACTTGAGGGGTGGGTGCAGGGCAGACGATTTTGATCATCCAGATTTTTGGTGGCATACAACACATAACATCAGCAATCCCCCCTTTTCATTTCCATCAGCTGTGCCAAGACCGTTCAACACAAGGAACCATGTAAAAGTTTTATTCTTAGGATGATTTATTTATTTTTTTTTATTTTTTTTGGTAAGAGGGATGTTTTATTTTTCAGATGGCTTGTCAAGCTCTCAAGTACAATGGTGGGTGCTCTAGAAATCAGGTGGTCAAAGATGAACCTCGTAGTATATTGATATTCTATATTGACCCAAGGGATGAGTTAAAGAATATACTCTCAAGAACCTTTTGAGCTATCCACTAAATCGCTTGTTCGGTGTCTCAATTATCAAGCCCTACACAACGTCGTCTCAATCTTGACTAATATTTTTCCTACTCCTTTTCTCTTTCAATATTTCTATAGCCTAATGGAAACCAAGTAAAAGCTCAAGCATCAATCAAAGCCAGCGAGAAATTGTTGTGGCTCAATTGCAGCCTCAAAATATAAAAATAAAATTTTCTATTTATCAAGATTATGAAATGAGTTCCTAGACTATGTTATGTGAGATATTGAGAAAAAGTTCCAACGTGATACTTTTCACACATTTGTAAATAAACACTTATTAGAAGGATACTATGACTAATGGTCCAACATATTATGAAACTCGCTGAGAGGGAGAATAAGATTATAAGAAAGTAGGCCATAATATTCTACAAACACATGTTGAAACAAGCAATTATAATCCAGCGTCTACTTCTGTAAAATATGAAAAGGAGGAACATCCTAAAGAGGATCTAAAAGGGAAATTTAAGTCACACAAGATACTTATTGTCCAAACTAACTTCAATTAATATATTTAATAACAAATTTAAACACTTAAACAATTCCAACGATGAATCAATGTGACGCAATGCATATCATATTCTCTGTTTTTAGATAAGAAACCATTTCATTAGGAGGGAACGAATACAGAAGGGTATATAAGCTATCCACCAAACACAAACTAAAGGAGATTAGAATAAATGACTCGTTCCACCAAACACAAACTAAAGGAGGTTAGAATAAATGACTCTTGTTTGCATTCATAAAAAAGAATTATATTAACTTTTACGACTTTTGCAAGGGTAGACCAATGTGAAGCCAAAAACATAACAATCTCCCGAAAATTCTCCAAGTCTCTGAATTCATACTTAAAAACCTTTTAATTTCCTTATGATATGCAATATATCATAATTTTAAACACAAAAAAATAACATGTTAAAAGTACCAAAAGTGAGATTTACACTGACCAACTAGATTTCTTTCTATAGGCAGTTCTAAAGATTTCTATCAGTTTAATTTGTGTATTCTTGTTTAGTTTACAGGAATATAAGAAAATAGTGACTTGTAGTTGCACCACTTCTGGTGCCCAGATGGTCTTCCTGAAGCCCAGTCTCATGTACGCTCGTGCACCAAAAGAGGAATGAATCCAAGTTGTAGGGCTCAAAATAGCAGCATGTTGGCACCAGAGCTTTGGAAAATGGTAGCACAAAAATTTCTTAATGCCATGTTCAATGTCTAGGCACTTGATGGCTAATCGTTATGGTCTAACCCTAGATGTATTTAAAGCAACCGTCAGACATTTCTGGAGCTTAAGAAAGGGTAAAAGAGGAAGACAGTGACCAAGGATTGAACTTATGACTTTAAAAACGTATGCCTTCTGACTGCTAGCTAACCTATAGTATTCCCTCCTTTGTCCCCAAAAAACGAAAAGGCAAGTAGAGGACAGAATATTTCCCTTTCCTCCCTTTGCTCCTCTCCGATCTGTCTGACAAAGGAACCTCCTTAGACAAAGTTCAACGTATGTCAAAAGAAATGAACCCTCTTCTCTAAGAAAGGTTTCCATCAAGTGCTCCAAGGAAAGAGGATCTTGACATAAGGAACCTCCTTGAAGTAGGGTATCTATCGCAAACCACCTAGCTCCCATATGAGGTCCCGACCAGTGTCCAACTAGACTTCCTTGTCAAATAGGGAAAAGGAGAGGAAGTTAAAAGGAGGAAAGGAGAAGCTAGTAGTCTGAAAAATGTTCAGAATAAGAGTTTGGTGTGTACACAAATTGCAGCTTCCAATTAGAAACAATAGAGAATTAGCTTCCAGGTCAATTACAAAACTTCCAACTGCAGAGTACCAAGATTAAATTTCAAGGTTGACATCATCCGACATTCCTAAATATAGTCAATGAATTCTGTCAGATAGATGCTTATCTTGGAAATCAATACCCAATAGGATTCTTCCAACAAGTATAATTTATATTGATATGCTCGTTTTATTATTTTTTTTTTTTATAATAAATCGAGTTTTCATTGAGAAAAAATGAAAGATGCTTGTTTTGTTATTATTACACGTCTTTCTTGGCCTATGAAACATTTTGAACAATGATGAGCCAATATACTAGAATTGAACAAAGACTCGTGAGTATGGATTCTACTTGCATCTCTTATATGTTCCTTTAAGATCGATTTTGAGAAAGCAAACGAGCATGTGGACTGGAATTTTTTTGACAAAATTCTTGCGAGGAAGGTGTTTGGGTTTAAGTGGAGGTCGTGAATTTAGAGTTGTGTGAGATCGGTTAGATATTTTATTCTTGTTAACGGGAGGCCAAGGGGAAGGATTGTGAATCTAGAGGCCTTAGACAGGGGATCCACTCTCTCCCTTCTTTTCCTTTTGATGGTGGACGTTTTAAGCAAAATGGTCTTAAGAAGGGTTGAGCAAAGGGTTTAAATGTTGGGAGGGATAATTTGTCTCTCTCTCTCATTCTCAGTTTGCTAAAGATACAATTTTTTTCTATCTTGGTAATGAGGATTCCCTCATCAACCTGAACAACTTTCTGGCCTTCTTCGAGGCAATGTTGGGATTGAAGATTATAAGAGGCATGTGTCAATTTTTGGGTCTGAATTGTGATACTGTTAAGTTGAATAATTGGGCTGCCTTGATTGGGTGTGATGTTGAGTCATTTCCTTCGCTTTATTTAGGTCTCCTCTGAGGTCATGACTCATAACCCTAGGAATAGTTTGTTCTAGGATCTAATTGCAAGTAAGGTGCCTTGGAGGTTTTCGCCTTGGAAGAAGAGTTTCATTTTCAAAGGGGGAAGGCTTACTCTCATTTCATCTATGTTGAGCAATATCCCAAGCTATTACTTGTCCCTTTTTAGGATTTTGGTATTGGTGAGAATTTCTTTGGAAAAAAATTGAGGAAGGTAGAGGGCTGCGCTTAGTCAAGTGAGAGGTGGTGATGAAACCAGTGGATGAGGGGTTTGGAGATAAGAAATTTAAGGGTCTGTAATAGCACATTCCTGGCTAGCTTTGGCATTTCCGTCTTGAGTCTAATTTCCTTTGGCATAAGGTTATTGTGAGCAAATATGGATCACTCCCTTTTGATTTGATTGAAGGTCCGAGGTCAAGCTAAAAGCACTTCCAGAAATCCATGAAAAGTAAAGTTGGGGAGGTTCCATTCTTTTCTCTATTTGTCCACTATTCGGAGAGGCATAGGAGAGATGCTTCTTTTTGGGAGGATGAGTGGTTGGGCAATATACCCCTCTATTCTTGTTAACCTCGCATGTATCATTTATCTTCGATGAGGAACCACTTGGTGGTAGATGTGTTGCCCAACTCTCTGACCTTTCCTTTGCTCGTTTTGGGGTTTTATCATGCTTCAATAGGGAAACAAAAAGAAACCATCATGGATTGACCTACTGGTCAATAAGGACCATGAGAAAAATAAAGGGCTTAAAGGGAATGGGTTCAATCTATGATAGCCAACCTACCTAGGATTTAATATCCTAGGTGTTTCCTAGCAACCACATGCAGTAGGGTTAGATGGTTGTCTCGTGAGATTAGTTGAGGTGCGCGCAAGCTGGTCCGAACACTCACAGATATAAAAAAATATATATATTAGGGAAACAAAGAGATGATTGAAGAGTTCCTTCTCCACTCTCCTTTCTTGTGGTAGGCAACGGTGTGCATTATCCTATGGGGTCTTTGTGGGGGGAGGAATAACTTAGTCTTTAGAGGGTTTGAGAGAACTTAGAGTGATGTTTGGGCTCTTGTTAGATTCAATATGTCTTTGTGGACTTCGGTGGTTAAGACGTTTTGTAACTATCCTTTAGGTCTTATTTTGCTTGATTGGAGGTCTTTCCTTTGGGTTGTCTCCATCTTTTTTTTATAAAGAACCGAGCTTTCATTGAGAAAAAATGAAAGAATACAAGGGCATCCAAAAAAACCAAAGCCCGAAAGAAGAACCCAACTAAATGAAGGGTTTCCAATCTAACAAAACAAGACCTAGAGGACAATTACAAAAAGCCTTGATAACCGAGGCCCATAAGGAAACATGAAATCTAATATTATCCCAAACCTCACAAGGATGTCTCTCGACTCCTCTAAAAATTCTATTGTTCCTTTCCCCCCAAAAACCCCACAGAATAGCACACACACCCACATGCCAAAGTAACTTTCCCCTCTCCCAAAATGGCGGATGGAGGTTGTCTCCATCTTTTGTGAGTTCCTTTTTCTACATGCCCTTGTATTATTTTATTTTTTCTCAAAATTTGGTTATTCATCATTCATCAATAACAGTGAGTGCAATTATAATGAAATCCAAAGATAGGCACGCAGCTCACATGTATACCGCGTCAAATGTATCACTACAGTACCATTACAGATAGATCAACCTTGAACAAAGTTAAATTCAAATAAAGAAATCTGAAGATTTCTGTCAAATACTTTATTTTTAGCTATCCAATGAAAATATCAGCAACGAATGCTTTCAATAAAAGTTTAGCTGCGTGTTTTAGTTTGCAATTCAATAAACCTACGTGCAAAACTGTACCGTAGATTAACGTAAAACCATGATACTCACATTTCTGAGCCTTTTAACTTGGCTATGGAGACCAACGATCTCGTCATCCAAGTCCCCTTGCATCGGATCGATCTGCAGTTGAATTTCATCGGAAGAAGCAGCCGGTCTTGTGCTAAGCCCCTCCCTGAATACCTCAAAAGAAAGGACAATTGCACTTGAGCGACGTGAATTAAGTAATTCTCATCCTTAACATCGGTAAATATAAAATGATTTGAGTAATTCCACGAGACAAATTATACAAACTGGTAGTTCTTGCAAAACCTGTAATTCCTGGAAATATATTGGGAATTTAGCATTATAGAAGAACAATAATGGTACCTGGAGCGATAAGGCGCGGCATCACCGTTGTAGAAGGAACTACCGCCACGATACGAACTAGACGCCATTAAAGAAAGATTGAAAGCCTAATCCAAAAAGAAGGAATCAGATCGGAAACAGACGAATTGCGAGAATACGTTTCAGTATCTTCGATCGAGTCGGAAGGAGGAGAGCTCGAAGCAAATTCGGCTTTTTCCGACTCCCGTTTATCAGAGACGCGTTGGCGTTCTTTAATTTGTTTTGAAAATCGAACACGCATTCGGTTGTAAGGGGCCAGTGGATGTTGATTCGGTTCCCGGTTTCGACCGAATCAGTTTTGTTCGACTCTCGTCGAGGGTTTTTTTAAAAAAAAAATTATTATTATTATTATTATTATTATTATTATTATTATTATTATTATTATTGTTGTTATTGTATACAAAATACCTCTAACTTTATTGTTTAAAAGTTTTAATTTTACTCGATACTCTTTGGCCAACCTTTTTTTGTCAAACGGAAAATGAAAAAGTGATGTAGTAGTTAGTGGGACAGTGAGTTATTAAAACAATGGTAAACGTGGACATATATAGTTTTTAATTGTGTCCTTAAATTTTAGGTTAAGTTTCAATTATATGTCTCGTTTTAATCTTTATTTGTTAAAATTGTTAGAAGCAACAATTTTCTTGTTTTTCCTATTAGATTAGAAATAGGAGGTGATGTTGTGTTGTAAAAAATAAAAAGTTTTTAGTCAAATGACATAGTCTTCTAAGCTAATGACATTTTAGACTAATGATGATTATAAAAACAAGTTAAAAAACTGACATCAAAGTTGCCTATTGAGACATTCCCATAAGCAAGGAAGCAAATGTCTTTGCTTAGCCTCTTGAAAATTAGACTAGCAAATAGACCCAAGACAATCAAATATGGAAATGTAAGAGACATAGTAAGCATATTTACACGTACTCTCGATTGACAAGTTAGATGGTTCGAAATTTCAATTCTAGATGTTGTTGAACTAACAATAATAATATAAAAATGTAATATTTAATATATATGGACGATTGTGGTTTCAATTCAACCTTTAAGTTGAATTTAAATAATAATAATAATATTATTATTAAAAAAAAACACCTTTAAGTCTCCCTTTACTCGAATTGAATGAGAATGAAAATTTGTATTCCCATTCATGTTGTAGTAACATAATGGATTGGTGGGACTTATCACCAATATGAGAATCTCTACCCCATAAAAAGGATAATCTCATTATTCCCCTTCCAAACCTTCACAAAATTCTATTTACATTCCCCATTTAATGGATCAACGACGTTTTTATTAGTTGCTTTATAACATAGAGATGTATGTGTGTTTATATATATTCACAAAATCCTATTTTCATTCCTTATTCTTCTATAACATAGAGATGTATATGTGTTTATATACACACATATACATATACTAGAAGAGAGCACCCTAAAACGTGCTACTAAGGACCAAATCCAATTTACTAAGCCTATTTCTTTGTTGGACAGACTTCACACATTTCCCATAATGAAAACCCAAAAATTGACAACCATGTCTAAGGCACTACAGGCCATGGATACAAGTTGAACGGCCTGAACGGCCTTAACTAAGACTTTTGCTAGACAAGGTATTTGGCATTCTAAAGACTCCTAGAGATTAGACAAAGCTCCTAGGATCCAAGATAATTAATGGAAACCTATTTAGCATGCTTTTTAACAGCAAGCAACAAGCACATTTCACATACTAAGGACTTATAGGGTTGAGCAATGCTAACAAGGCCTAACTAACCATTGGGTATCGATCTAATCAAGTTCCAAAATAGCCACCAAACTTGTCCAAATGGACCCGATATCTTGCTAAGACGGGTCTTGCTAACCTTGGACAGCTCACCAAAAGACCTATAGGCAGTGGGTATTCAAGCTTAAAGCAACTCGAACCCAATCGACCACTTTGACGGTGCTGCAGAACAGAATATTAAAGCAGGAAACTAAGTTCTTACGCTAAAAAAGGAATGAATATTCTGATTTAAGCACCAATCAACCCTGGTAAGACTTACACTTACCGAAGAGAGGGACTCAAGGCCAAATTACTCGCTGGACAGAAATGAAAACACGAGGAAAATGAGATTTCCGCTGCTGGACGCGCACAATCTGATCGGAATGAGAAAAGGGAGTTAGATCGGCCATCAACGACTAAGAACGAATGAATATGAGAGCTTACGCACGGGATCCTGCTGCTCAAAGCCTGAATCGTGCAAATCTTCGTGGGTCTTCGATCTCCGGCGAAGAACAGACGCGGAAGGGCGGCGACGGAACCGAACGGAGGCTGGGCTCTTCGTTTCCCGGCGAGAATCGGCAGCGGCACGAAGAGAAGGGGAGAAGAACGGGCGGCGCGGCGATTGCACAAGCTGGGCGGCTTCCTCGCGAAAACCAAGAGAGGGAAGGATTCGCGAACAGGCGGCGGCGCTGCTGCTGGCACAGAGGCAGCGGCGCGACGAGGGTCCGGCTGGAATTCCGGCGAAAATCACAGAGGGAGAGGGAGACCTTCACGCACGCGAGATTGGGGAAGAAGTGTTCCTTTTCTCCTTTTCTCTTTTCTTTAATTCTTTTAATCTAATAAGAACGAAAGCCTAAAAATAGAATTCCCAATAATAGAAACTTCCAAACCTCTTTTCCCTCCTAAATATTTTAACGTATCGTCAAACCTTATCACAAATCATAGGGAGGGATTTAAATTAATATAACGCTTTTAATTTCAAAAATAAATTTCCAGACACCTTGGTATAAAATTAATAATTCCATAATTCAAGTCCAAACAATAATTACATTTCTTTCGACTAATTACATGGAATCTAAACACACACAAAATGCACGAAGCGTCACAAATTTTATCACATACTTCTTTTTAATGAATATAATAAAAATTATTTATGTTTGAATGAATAAATAAATAAAACATAAACGTGCATCTTTTCAAAAAAAAAAAAAACATAAACTTGCATTACACATGGTGAGAAACTATTATATATATATGACAACATGAGCATAGCTCAACTGACATCAAATTTGTACTGATGACCAAGAAGCTACAATTCAAATCCCTTACTACACGTATTGTTATATATGTATATATATGTATATAATAGTTTTTCCTCACGTGCTTTGCACGTGACTTATCTTTTAAAAACTAAATTAAATATTATAAATTTGTAATACTGATCAACGTGTATTATATAATTTTGTAATCAAGTATTTGATGTTAATTAACTATGTATACTTTATTCAAATATATTATTTTTTTTCACGAATAAAGACAATTCAATTGAAATTTTAATATATACTAAAATGCACGATCTCCATAAAGATATGTAGAAAGATATAAGACTTTTTCTTTAGAGAAAAATACCAAGAGGTTTTGCACAATTACCATTCAATTTCTCAAATAAACATGTCTCTATGCAAATGAAAATGTGAGAATTATGTTAAAATATTTAGATTTATTGTTACTGATCAATTACTGAAATCAATTATTATTAATACAAAAGAATATATATATATATATATATATATATATATATATATATATAGCAATTGGAGTACCTAAACCATGTTGAGATACTCCCATGCACTCCAAAAATCTATTCAACTTGGTGTTCTTCCATAAAAAAAAAAAAAGGAAAAAAACAATTTAATTTTCATTTTTATTTGATAAAAGAAAAAAAGAAAAAAAAAGTTACCATTCTAACAAGACCGACATTTCGCTAAAATGTTTGAAATTTTACAAAATACAAAATATATATGAATCAAACTCAACATGTTTAATATTAGTTTGAAACTACGTGCACTGCACGTGTTATAGTACAGTGTTATAGTACATTTTAAAGTATAAGTAGTTAATTAGAAAATTTGAAATATGACTTGATAATGTACCAAAAAAATATAAAAATGAATAAATACACATGAATTTATAATTAGTGCAAAAATTGATATGTATGTGACCAAATTGAACAATTCTAATAAAAATGGTTTATAACCAATATCATGAATATAAATCAAATATAAAAAATCTCATCCACTTAAACATTTTTTAAGATTGAAAATAACGAAAAGTCTTTTAAATTACCTAGATAAGCATTTAGATTTTTTTTTTTTTAACCAATTCTTAATTTTATCAAATATGAGATTTAAAAAATAAATAAAATAACAACCTAAACGTGAGAATGATTTTGTTTTTAAACGTGGGAATGATTTTTTTAAAACTAATTATTAATGTTATGAAAGATGATAATTTAAAAAAACAAAAAAACAAAAAAACAAAAACAAAACCTAAACGTGAGAATGAGATTTTTTTTTAACCAATTCTTACTTTTATGAAAGATGAGGTTTTTTTTGTTAAAAAAAAAAAAACAAAACCTAAACGTGATAATGAAGATATTTTTAAAAAACCAATTCTTAATCTTAAACGTGAGAATGATCTACAATTAAATAGAAAGGACAAATAAGGAATTTGAAGATTAAAAATGGGTTAAAAGGAAATCAAAAGTTTCTCCCCTCAAGCGTCTTTTAATATTGTTATGGGTGAATTTAGACCTAGCTCTGAGAAAGTCAGAATGATAGAAGCCTAGAGAAACAAGCCCACGGAGGGCCAATGGACCTGAATCAATCTCTAAGGCTACTCCCTCCCCTATAAGGAAGGGGAAAACCCTAATTTCAGCTATAAATAGAAAAGGTTCACCCCAACGTGAGGGGACTTGACTAGGTATTTGTTCTCTTATTCTTAATTTACTTGCTTCACTCATGAACTCCTAACTGACTTAAGCATTAGAGTCGGTGTGGCAAGCACCACGCCGGTGCTTAGTTTTCTCTTGTTTTGCAAGTCACGTCTTCCCCTTCAACATATTTACCACTGATGTCACGTAGGCGAGTTTTCCCTGTCCGAATTTTGGCATCAACAAATATAGTATAGATATAGATAGATAGATATAGATATATGTGTTTTGTGTTTGATTGAGCTTCTTGAGTAATCCATTGAAATGCTGACATATACCAACTCTTAAAAAAGAAGAAAGATATTATGTACTACAAATTACAATAGTCAAATTCACGTGTTGTCATGCTTTTAACAACTACGGAGATTGTTTCAAAAAAAAAAAATCCAAACTTGAAAAAAAAATGTAGTATCAGAGATCAAGATAGATATCTTGCCAATATTTTTTTTCTTCTTAATTTTCTTGTTTAATTATAATATTTTTCAAAATTTGGGATCAAACAACTTCTACCATAGATGAATTAGAAAGCAAACTTAAACCTAGCTTATTTAAAGACATATATCATCTATAAAATAAAAAAAAAAGCTCCTTATTTAAAGACATAATAAAAGATTCAAATATCCACCATATAATCTAACAAAAAGAAAGTTACAAAACTAACAGAAATGGCGGGCATAACTTAAGGAAGAAGACACTCATTTATAAGCATAAAAACAGTGAGATCGATGTTGGGTTCTAATTTTACCACACCAATTATCCCACTAAATTAAAATCACTGTTGTCATGAGTTGGAAAATTTATAATACCATTGTAGTATGAATATCCATTCTATTTATTACTTGTCATGTCATCATCATTTGAAAAATGATGTGGGATCCACTTTAAATATATATTTATGAAGACAAAATTATAGTATGAATAAATGGATTATAATATTGCGGTGGTACTAGAAAATTTTATGATCAACAAGAGTATAGCTCAACTGCATAAAGATGTACTGATAAGCACGGGGTATGTGGTTCGAATCTCTCACTCCCATATTGTAAAAAAAAAAAAAATCTAAAAATAAAAGAGAAAATAATAAAATCGCTGTTCTTAATAAGTTAACTATAAATTCACCATCATCAATTGTGCAATTCAGGCGCGAAAGCACAGACGCCGGCTCGCGCGATTAACGATTGGCATCAGTCTAGCAATAACTCTCCCTAACCGCGAGCGATGCGAAGCGGGTTCAGCCTGCGAAAGTCCCAGCAGGAATGCGTCCATTTCTGCGCAAAACCCATTCGATGACACGCTTGTTTTTCGCCCACTCATTCTCTCTCAAATCGAACTCAACACCGATAATTTCACAATCTTCTCGCTCTCTCCAGATTCCTTTCCTCAAGCTCCCACAGGTTAGTTCTCTCTATGTTTGTATACATTTTTCGTACTGTTTTCTGTGTTTTTGCTGCCATGTGTAGTAAATTTTGTTGTTAGGGTGTTTCTCGGCCGAATTCGAGTTCTGGGATTCGTTGGTTTTGCTCGAAGTCTCGTGTTGAGGCTGCAACCATGCAGAATCGGGAGTCCATTTCGTATCTGACGCAGCGGGAAGCCGCTGAGGTCGATGAGATTCTCATGGGCCCTCTCGGGTTCAGCGTCGACCAATTGATGGTTAGTGTTGTTATTGTTTACTTCATTGCTGGAAGTTATTTTGCTGGGTTTCAATTTTTCGGTTCGCTAATTGGGTTCAAAATTGGCCTCATTGAACACTTAAGAGTACTGAAAATCGACCTGTTGATTTTTTGTGTGTTCAGGAGCTGGCTGGATTGAGCGTAGCCACTTCAATAGCAGAGGTAAGCTTCCTCTTGGCGTTTATTTTCATAGAAATGGTTGACACCTAGTGGTCGGTGAAAGCGAAATGTATTTTGGCGACGGTTTCATTGGTTTATTTTATTTTTATTTTTATTTTTTATAAACGATTGTTATGAATCCTTATACAGCAGAGAAGCTTAATTGGGGGGGGGGGGGGGGTATGCGTGTAATCTGTATGTATGTAGCATGTAGGATGTTTTTGTGGTTACAGCTGGATGGATGCGAATTAACGTACACTGTCCATTATTTTCTTGTACAATTGTTGTCTGGATATATCTTCTTTCGCTTTGCAATCTTCATTACACTAGATTTCAATCTTTAATGAGCATTTTTCTTACAAGTTATAAGGTGCTCGGATGAGTATTTGTCTAGCTCAACCAAGAAGGACGAAGGAGGTTAAATAAAATTATCAAAGACAAAAACTCTTGTTTGGCAAATAATCGAGAACTTCTGTTTTTCTCCCGAAAAATCAACAGGTTTACAAAGCCAGCGAGTATAAGCGTGTTCTTGTTATCTGTGGTCCTGGAAACAATGGTGGAGATGGTCTTGTGGCTGCTCGTCATCTGTTGCACTTTGGATACAAGCCATCTATTTGTTATCCAAAGAGGACTCCAAAGCCGCTTTATGCTGGTTTGGTTACTCAGGTTGAGTTGCTCTACCATAATTGTAACCCTTACCATGCTCATCACTAGTTTGGCTGAATTTCTAATCTGATTTAGTTGTTTTGTAGCTGGAATCACTGTCAGTTCCTTTCCTGTCCGTGGAGGACTTGCCTTTGGACTTGTCAAAGGATTTTGACATTATAATCGATGCAATCTTTGGCTTCTCCTTCCATGGTAATATCTTCTTGCTTTTGTATTTTATGTCTTCCCGCTCTAAGTTCTTAAGATATTGTTTCAAAGAATTAAACCATCAACATTACCATCAATTAGTCATTTATTTTTAAGTTGATCCTAAATTTGTAGTATGGGACAGGAGAAGTATTCGTGGATTAGTACAGAAGCAACAATATCTCTGGGTTCTAATTTACATATTACATATTCCATAAAGAAAAGGCATAATATATAAGATCATTATCTAGCAATTCTAAAAAACCTCAGCCATATAAATAATGGTCCTACAAATTGTTTTACTTTTATCTCACTACTTGGATGGCATTTCTTTTCACTGTGCCAATAGTTTCACTGGTTTCACAATTTGTTCAATTTGTATATTTGTATCAAGAAACAAGTGATTGGAAAGAACCCTTGCCAACCCATTACAATTTGCATATTTGTATCAAGTTTCTTACCTTTTTAAATGATAATAATTTTCTCATTCAAAAAGAAAAAGAAAAAAGAAGAAAAGATACTAGACACAAGTCACAATACCTTATTTTAGTCCGAATAACTCCTCTAAACCATTCATCATATTGATAGTCTTTTGTTATTTCTTTGATTTTTAGGTGCTCCAAGGCCACCATTCAATGATTTGATCCAAAGGCTTGTCTCTTTGAATGAGTACAAGGAAGCAAATCAAAGATTTCCTGTTGTTGTTTCTGTAGATATTCCTTCTGGATGGCACGTTGAAGAAGGGGATATTAGTGATAGCAACTTTAAACCTGATATGTTGGTATGTATAGTTTGATTTTTCTATTACCACTGTAGAGTTTCTTTTATTACATAAATTTGTTTACAAATCCTCCTGAGCCTATTTTATATAAATAAACCAACTAGGATGTCGAACAATGATTTATGCTAGGTTTCTCTGACTGCCCCAAAGCTGTGCGCAAAGAAATTCCATGGTCCACATCATTTTTTAGGTGGCAGATTTGTGCCACCATCTATTGTGAGCAAATTTAACCTTCATCTTCCTCCTTATCCTGGCACTGCAATGTGTGTTCGAATAGGAAAGCCTCCACAAGTTGATATAGCTGCACTTAGAGAAAATTATATTTCTCCAGAATTTGTTGAAGAAAATGTAGAGGCTGATCCTATTAATCAGGTGCATACTAGATTCTTGTCATTGAATGAAAATTCTCTATGATATTGACATGTATCCTCTATGATAAAATTATGACTTTTCTTTATTCCAAATAAGTCCTTTGTTAACTTTATTGTTTCTAGTAGTGAACCAGTAATTATCTTGCAGTTCCGCAAATGGTTTGATGATGCAATTGCTGCTAATTTAAGGGAACCTAATGCAATGTCGTTGTCCACTGCTACAAGTGATGGAAAACCGTGAGCTCAGATTCTCTTTTCTGGCAGTCACTTGATTGAAGATCATTTTCCCCCCTCCTTTTGAATGTGATATTACTTCATATTAAATTCAAAGTTGCTTTTTTACTTTTCTGATTTTATCAAATTTAGATAATCATTTTCCACTAGAATGCAGCAAGTTGGCTTAACAATCCATCATGATCGTGTTCTATGGGTAGGGTTAACAAAAGTACTCGTTGGGATGGGGGATAGGCACGACATGACATTGGTTTTCAAGCTTGAGGAATGGATTCCCCCATGTTTTCTTCAATCTTATGGAGTCACCCTAAAAGAGTGGCTCTGTTGGTTAGGGTTGAGGCTTTTGGTGAGGTTATAGCTCAAGGGTCATGGGGTTTAGCCTTTAGCTGGATACTGTTTTTCCTCCTAAAGCTGAGTTTTGAGGCGCATGAGACTAGTTAGGTTCAGTGGAAAGAGAATAAAAGTCTTATGGAGCCTTCTTCCTCGAGGTTATTGAGTGAGGTCACGATTTTTGTGCATGGGTGAGGAGGGTATGCAAGGAGAGGGAAATACGGGGTTCCCTGTGAGAAATCTCTTTCCTACCCCATAACACAAAGGGATGAGGACCGGCTTCTGGATCGGGGAACAGAATAGGTGAGGGGGCAACAGTCTGATGGGAGGCCCTGTAAATTTTCCATTTACCTATTCATAGTGAGCCTCTAAGTTCCATCTGAATCTAAAATTATTATTTCTAGTCTTAGTGAAAAGTCTCATGTTTTCATACCAAAAAAGAAAATGGATGAAAGAAAGAAAGAAATATTATTTTTCGAAGAGATTGACCTTTCTGGTTCACTCTGCCGCTGCAGATCATCTCGCATGGTTTTGCTAAAAGGAGTTGATGAAGATGGCTTTGTCTGGTCAGTATGCTAGATTATAATCGTGTTGCAGCTAACAATTTGTTTCCCTGCACCTTAAAATAACTCCTTCCTTATTTTTGCATCATTATCTGCAGGTACACAAATTATGGAAGTCGGAAAGCACATGATTTAGCTGAAAATCCACGTGCTTCACTTCTTTTCTTCTGGGAAGGTCTTAATAGGCAGGTGAAATAATAAATTTCAGTTGTAGTTTATTTTTATAATTATTATGAGTTGAAAATGTGATTAGGGAGGCCATTTTTTCTGCCCATTAAATTCCTCGATGGATGTTCAATTCTGCTTGATTAGGTCCGGTTGATCTGCCTCGTTTTGCACTTGAATGTGCTTGAGACCTAGTGGTCAGCTAAGCGGTGGTTTGCCCTGATAATGGATTATATTTTAAGTTCCATTTTCTATTTCATCTGGTTGAATTAGTAATTTTTTTGATAAGAAAACTGGTGCTCATTAAGATGAATGAAAGAACAAAAGGACGCCATAAAAAGAATGGCTAGGCGTAGTAACAGTATAGGTTTTTGATTTGGCTCCTTTTGTGTTAGGGTTATTCTTTTGGTTTGTATTCTTTCATTCTTTTCGATGAAAGCTTGGTTTTCATTAAAAAAAAAAGGAAGCTAGGCCTACATAGGCTAAACAAAAAGAAAAAAGATATGAATTACAAAGGCACCTCAACTATTGGTAATAAAGAAAATAATGGATAACTAAAAAAAATCTGAAAGTATGAAATAGTACACGCATTTAAGCGGGTGAACTCCCAAATTTTCACCAAAGAACCCTCAATGTTTGAAAAGATCATTTTATTTCTCTCCAATCATATGCTCCACAAAATTGCAAATAAACCAGCCTGCTGTAATAAACACCCTCTCTCTTGAAAATGGATGGTGTAGGACAATATCCTTCATCATTTTTACAATAATGAAAAGTTGAAGTTTTCCTCCCGGCTTTTGTAATTTCATTTGTTAAATGAAATTTGTTTCTTATACACACACACACACACAGTGATGAGTTAGATCTAAGACATTCTAAAAGCCTACTACAATGTACTCCACCACCTCAGTAGAAAGAGAGCACCTCAATAACTCATGATTAAGTTTTTTGACCGCCTTCTTACAACAGCTAATCATCTCAGGCCAAGCATGAGAGTAAAAAAAATTCTGAATGATATCTTCTAATGTCCGTCCTTGTGCAACAAACCAAGAGAAAAACTTCACTTTTTCTGGAATCTGACCTTTTAAGGCTTAGTGAAGAACAAGTGAGATGAGAATGAGACAGAGGGAAGCAAAACCAGTCAAGTAGACAGATTTGCCAGAGAAAATGCTCGAGGAATCAATGGTCCATATATGATGGTCATTGGACTTGAGAAGTATACTTACTCTATGGTTAACGAGTAAAAGGATCACTAAATCATAAACCTCTTTGTCAAAAAGCGTCCATCTAAAACAAAAATCACAATAGTTTCCTCCAGAAAAAATAACAGGCCACTTGGGTTATGTTTTAGCAAGGATAAAGACATAGTTGCACAAAACGTGATTGCGAGTGTTATAATCTGTCTATTGGTCCTACCAAACTCTGGTTCTGCTTTCATTTTGGATATAGGAAATAATAAAACTCAGGGAGAGAGAGAGAGAGATTTCAAGAGTTCCTAAAATTGACTTTAGACTCCTCACTTGAATCCTAATCATCGGCATGGCTCTTGTGCTTGCTCCCCTATGATCTTTTCTGCCATCGAGCATGAAGTTAAGTTCAAAACTTGTAACTTTTCCCTCTGCTATCGTTTCCTTCTGGATTCTAATTCAGGTACGCTGGGTTCAGCCTAAAGCAAACAGCTCTAGAAAAATAAGGTTTTCATGATTATTGTCATTTCAGATGGTCTGTTGAGAGCAGTAACAAGTATATTGTCTTTGGGGCCATCGGTAGTATAAGTGTATATTTAATGCAGCCTTGGATGATTGCAACTTGCGTGCTAAAACTCTTCTGGTTTCAGATGTATCTTTGAATTTAGTCTTGAAATCAATGAATTTAGTGGGAAGAAGCTATTTTGATAATCTTGCACTGTTTCCTATAAAAATGTTCTTACACTCGGTCATTAGCTTTTAGCGTTTCCTCTACTTCACAATGTTCATCCTGGATGCTTTAAGGCTATTGTGGCAAATGCCAGCGCCTTCAACTAGCTTTCAGACGAAGGCAATGTAAATGAATTTACTTACTATATTGGATACTGTTCAATTGTTACTTTCTAGGTAAGAGTTGAAGGACCTGTGCAGAAAGTTTCCAAAGAGGAATCTGAGCAGTACTTCCATAGTCGTCCGCGTGGAAGTCAGCTTGGTGCAATAGTTAGCCCACAGGTCTGTGTCAATGCATTCTTTATTTTGTAGATAATCGAATTGCTGATATTGCTAGATTTATGATGTTGCTTTCTCATTCAGAGTTCTGTAGTTCCTGGAAGACATTTTCTCATCGATAAGTACAAGGAACTAGAGGATAGATTCTCGAATGGGTATGTCCACTTTTAAACATCTTGTTTCAGATAGTGGTTCAGTGGTAGATTTATCTTGGGGGACCAACAAAGTAGATATTGTGAATCAAAATAACTGTTCTCAATATTTCTAGTCGCATCTGAACACATCGGATAATGATATCTGATACAGTAAACAATTGGATTGCACACGCCGGAAATAAAACACAAATATATTTTAACAGTCCTATAAGGAAGATGTTACAATTAAAAGTTGTTCTTCTGTTTGCAGAAGTTTGATTCCAAAACCAGAACACTGGGGAGGATACAGGCTTAAACCAGAGCTTTATGAGTTTTGGCAGGGGCAGCCATCTCGTTTGCATGACAGGTTATTTTCACTCCTCTAAGGACAGGTGGTATACTAATTCTCTAGTCGTGGTGCATGTCATTGGCCAATATCTGCATTGCAGCCTTGCAAGCATTCTGTTAAATTTTTGGGCCAAGTGGGTAACCTATACAGAGTTTATGGATTAAGTTGTCTATCAGTCAGAACTACGAACATTTCACCGAGTGTTTGGATATACTATAATTTAATTTTCAGCTTCCAAAAATGTCAAAAAACTGATGCAGGTGAGTTGATATAGAATTCTCTAAAGAACTTGGAAGATTTTTAAAAGTGCCTCAAGCTTTTTCTACTGTCTATTAGGTCCTCTCAGTTTATGAATTATCGCCTTCAGAATCCCCAGATTTTTTTCAATGAAAGAAAACCGCTTTTCATTGAAGATATGAAGAGAGAGAAAGAGTTTAAAAAAGAGGGAGGAAATGGTACGTCAAGAAGAACGATATCCTCTCTAATATACCTCTTTTTTAGGAAGAGCTTTTAAAAAATCCTGGAATTCCTTTCCAACGTATAATGAATTCAGAATTCTTTGGAAGAGAGCCTTCAAAAATCTTGGAAATGCATTCAGAATTCCTAGGACTCAGGTGATTTTTCTTTTTCTTTTCCTGGTCTTCCTCTTTGGTTTGCTGGTGGAACCTTCAGAATGTAAGGTCGTGCTTTCCTAGAAAAGAGTTCACACAGAAAATTCTGACTTAGTCACCCCTTTGAGAATAAAGCCGAGACCTTGTTGATCAATGCCTTCAGAAAGCATTTTCAGTCTGAAAGGAATAGAACTTAGAAGAACTTTTAAAGGGATAGAAAGGTTCTTTTCAGAGTTTATTTATGAAGTGGGTTGGTTTTGTTGTCTACGTGGTGTCTGATTTTTGAAGATCATTATGATTATTTCCAGTTAAAATGTTGATGTCACGATTCTGAGTCTGACCATTGATTAAAAAACAAAAAAAAAGCTTGAATTCATCATGATGCTTATTGTATGTGCTCTTCAGTATGTAGAAGATATAATAAATATGACCTCATCCTTAAACTCATAGAACGTTGAGCACTTGTCAATCTAGGTATGGTTTAGCGGTTAAAATATCAGCCGTAACCGTCTTTTGTTGTAAGTTGAAGATTCGAATCCATGCCTCCATATTTATAATGCTATAATCTAAAAGAAAAAGAGCTCACTGGTTTTGTATGCTTGTGCCTTTGACAGGTTGCAATATTCCCCTTGCGAGATAGATGGAAAAAAGGTTTGGAAAGTAGAACGGTTGGCTCCCTGAATGGCTCCTCCATCATCTTAGACTTGGAATTTCATCATTCACGTACCTTTTTTCACATATGATGCTTCTTCTTTTTCCCCCCTTTTGTTTTAACGTCAAGGTTTCTGTCTAATATTTGACTGTTGCATGATTTACTGAATAATTGCAATATTTACAGCTGCCATCAAACTACATTACATGTTCATGGAATTTCTTGATTACCATAGTAGCTCAGGAAGCTTTTTTTTAATATAAAATAATAAATACTTACTTTTACCTTACAATCCAAATGCATATGGACTAGGAAGAGGGCGTATAACCCCAACCTAAACAATTTTTGTTTTTTACTTCTAGCCGAGACTGATGACCAGTTTTATCCATCTCAAGATCAACTTCGAGAGACAACAAGAATTTTAAATTAATAAGTTTTCCACTTAGGGTTTGAACTCAAGGTTCAAAGGATCAGGTGTGTAACCCCAACTTTCGATATTATTGTTACTTATTTTTAGAGTTCTATGTGGGATAAGGTGTTCGAAACTTTGACCCCTTGATCAAAAGTATATGCCTTGACCAGTTGAAATATGTTTTGTCAACCTCTGGTATTATTATTCTTATCTTATGGTATGTTTGGAGCTTTAAAGTTTCCATATCTCTTTTTTCATGAGGGATCAATGTACTGCTAAGAAGCACGGATATGCACACGAGACACGGATACGACACGACACGGACGTGGTGACACATCATTTTTTAAAAATCTAGGACACGGACACGACATGAACACGTTTAGTATAATAGACATTTTTAAAAATAGATATCATTTTTATACAAGAAGAAAATTCAAAATCAATAAGTTCATGCATTTGTATGTTTAAAAAAAATGAGTTTAATGTATTTCACTCTTCAAATTTATTATTTTTATCATTTAGTATCATGTATATTTAATATACTTAACAAGTGTTCGACATGGACCTATAATGACTTTGTACCACTAGTGTTTGCCACATATCAATTGTACTAAGAAGTGTGGGATACGTGTCCAAGTGTCCGACATGTGTCGTGTCAATAAAAATTGAATGTGAACACATTTACTCAGCCAAGATAATGATAAATCTTTCACTGTAAGGTTCTTAGTCTATTTGCGTTTTGAAATTGTTTGGAATCTAAAAGAATGGTTGTAGGTCATTGATAAGATTTAATTGAATTGTTGCCTTGGCCATCAAAAAGGAGAATGGGTATCATGTCATTGTCTTTGTACTGCCAAATGTATCTCATGGCCTGATTCAGGCTGCTGCCGTGGCCTTCTAGAAGGGGTCCGATGCAAAGCACTGCTTCTGAATTAAGTCTCTTTTGGAGCCTGCTTATGATGTTTTTTTTTTCTTCTAAAAAAGTTACTTTTTGTTATTTAAAATGTGTGTCAACATTTCTTTTTTGTTCTATTATTTAATTTTTAGAAAAATTTGTAAAAATCAGTTGTGAACTATATGGATTGTTACAATCTCATCCTCAAATTTTCATTGTTCGATCGTCATCGCCGGCCGGTGTTGAGCAGCCGTTGGAGATAAGTTAAAAAGGAAGAAGAAGGAGGAGAGGAGAGAAAGAAAAAAAATATTATAAAATAATAATATATTTATTATTTTATTATATTTATATTTTAAAAAACTTAAAAAATAATTTTTTTAATAAAAAATTTGTGCCACATCACCAATCTGTTAACCATTGATGCAAAATTGGATGGAGGGACCAAAATGAAGCTAAAACCAAACGGGTGAAATTGTTGAGTTTGAAAACTCGGAGACCAAAATGAAACCTAACCCAAACTTCCCTTATAAAATTATGCAGTTTGTGAGGAGATTGATCAAATTACAAGTTTAAATGTGTGATTGTAACAACCTCTCTAATTCAAAGGATTCTGTTGCAAATTTTCAACTTTTTTCCTCCGAATTTTAGTTTTTGAATTTGATTAGAAAATTTTAATGTTTTTACAAGACCGTTATCAAATTAGATTTTAATGATATGTTTTTTTTTTTTTTTTTGACAAAAGAATATGAGTTAATTTTTAATTTATTTTCTAACAATCGAATCGGGACAAAATTTGCTCAATGGGAGGAAAGAACAAATGCACAGTGAAAATGACTTAGAATAAGTGATATATAGAATAAGAACATCCTTATTATATTTGGGAAGTCCTCAAGTCTATTGTGCTTTGTTGGACTTTTATTGGCCAACCAAACAATGAAACAACAATATAACAAACAATATTTTAAAAAAAAAATCTATTTTTTGAGTTGAACAAATAAGAATGAGAGATTTGAATCTCTGAACTTTTGATCGAGGATACATGATAATTATTACTAAATTCAAATTTATATAAAATTATAAATTAAAGTAAAATTAACAAAAAAAAAAAAAAAAACTGTCCTTGAATAAAAAGTTTAGTAGCAAATAAAATATTTGAAATTGTGGAATTAAAATACAATATTTTTTTTTGAAAAAATTAAAATACAATATTTAAAATATTAGGAATCAAAAGAAAATAGGTATAATATATGCTTTGAAATAATATCTTAATTCTGAGGTTAATATTTCACCAGTTAAATGGCAAGGATTTTCCATGATGTGGAGTCTTGATTTTCTGAAAATCTTTGCCTTTTATATTGATATTGACGGGCACTGATTAAGATTTTATTGCTTTTTCTTTCTCTCTCTCTTCTAAATGAGTAGTTTTAATTTTAAAATATTTATGAAATCATAGCTATATATATATTTTTTTTGACAACAAATCATAGCTAAATTTAAAAAACTGAAAGGTGCTTTTCTTTTTAACTAGTTTGAAACCTACGTGCGTTGCACGTGTTATAATACCAGTATAAAGTAGTTAATTAGAAAATTTGAAATATGACTTGATAATGTACCAAAAAAATATAAAAATGAAAAATACACATGTATTTATAATTATTGCAAAAATTGATATGTATGTGACCAAATTGAACCATTCTAATAAAAATGGTTTATAACCAATATCATGGATATAAATCAAATATAAAAAATCTCACTTAAACATTTTTTTAAGATGGAAGATAACGAAAAGTCTTTTAAATTACCTAGGTAAGCATTTATATTTTCCAAAATCTTAATTTTGTAATCAATTAATAATTAATAATTCAATTAAAGTTATGTTTAATCCAACGGTTAAATAAGCACTTATTAAATAAAAATATCATTTTCTTTCTATCATCTTGTCTAAAAAAATCTAAAAAATATATGAAAATTTTTGAAGGTCGGAGAAAAGCAATAATGGAGAGAGATCGATTTAAAAAAAAAAAAGATAATAGTGATCGATCTTGTTTCCCATTTCAGAAAGAATAAGAAAGACAATACTAATGAACTCACACAAAGGTGAAATATTTCTTACTCATATAAAACTCTTAGGGGTGACGAAAATATAATATAAACTAATAAAATCTCATACAACTAACAAAATCTACTAAGAATACATTAGTCTACTTGAAAAAGAAATAAGAAAAAATTATATATATTTACACTAAATGAAAAGGCTATACTGCACCACAAAAGCTCCACCCCATTTCTTGGTTTAGACCACTATTTATAGGGTTCAAGTGAATCACGTGGTTATGATAAATCTTTTCAAATGAGAAATTTTGAAAATTAAAAAAAATTAATTTGAATTTTAGTTTTTTCAAATTTAATTTTAAAAATTGATTTGATTTAATCGAAAATTAAACTCTTTTTATTTTTGAAAAATCAAAACAATTGATCTAAATTTAGATTTCCACAAAATTTAATTTTAGAATGATTTTTAGTAGATTTTTTTTAAACTAATTCTTAATCTTATCAAATATGAGATTTTTTTAAAAAAAATAACAAACTAAGCTTGAGAATGATTTTTTTTTTAAACGTGGGAATGATTTTTTTTAAACTAATTCTTAATCTTATCAAATATGAGATTTTTTAAAAAAAAAAAAAAAAAACCTAAACGAGGGAATGAATATGATATTATTTTTTTTTAACCAATTCTTAATCTTATCAAATATGAGATTTTTTTTTAAACCAATTCTTAAACGTGAGAATGATCTACGCGTGGGAATTTGAATAATTAAATATTAAATAATTAAATATGAAGGACAAATGAGGAATTTTAATATTAAAAAGGGGCAAAAAAGGAAATCAAAAGTTTCTCCCCTTAAGCGCCTTTTAATGTATAGATAGATAGATAGATAGATAGATATTTAGTTAAAGTAAATAAATATTGTTTTTGTTTTTGTTTTTGTTTAATAGCTATTTTTGTTTGTTGTTGTGTCTTAGCCTTGGGATTGAGTTTCCCTTTTTAAAAACATTTTAAAAAACGGTCAATTTTTTATTTTTTAACACACACACGCAAGTAGATTTTTACTTTCTTTTTTAATTTTTAAAGTTTTAGTGATAATTCTAATAGCATTTTGAGAAAAGCATACTAGAGAACAAAGAAATCTCTAATAAATAAGCTTAGTTTTTAAAAAACAAAATCATCATCAACTTTTTTTTTTTTTAGTACAGGTAGGGGGATTTGAACCTCTGATCTTTTATCGAGGGTACATGTCAATTACCATTAAGCTAGGCTCGCTTTGATAAGAACATCATCAAATGAGACTTAAACAATAGAATTTTTAATTAAACTATGTGAATATTTGGATGAGAAATAAATTCTTAATTATCTAACGACCCAAACCAACCTAACAAAACTCAAATAGTTAAGATATAAACTCTCGACTAAGTAGTCAGAAGTTTTTTCACCCCACACATGTTGTTACACTAAAATAATAATAATAATAACAACAACGGAAGTATAATTCAACTGTCCAATACATTAGTAATCTCTCTTTCAAAACGACACATTCAAATCTTCAAACCCGTTATGTAAATTTTTGTACAAGATCGAAGAATATCAAAATATCTACCCTCTCAAAAAGCCAAGTTGAGAAGAAATTAGTTACACAGTAAATTGATGCTCTCCCAACACTCCATACCCTACAAAACAGTTGAAACAACTTTAAAATGTGAGGAAGTTTAGAGGAATCAAAGAGGTTGCTATCCCTATCCCTATCTCTATACTTGACTTCATATTCTTTGCATTATCACTCAGAAAGTTGCCTTTTAAGTTCCTTTTGACTAACTTGAAGAAGCTGAACTTGAAATCCAACCTTCAACTTTTTTTAAATACATATATATATAAATTCTTTATGTTTGTTTGAAAGTTAAAATTTGACACCAAGTTGACTGAGGCACTTTCTTCTTTCTTCTTCCCCTCTTCAAAATGGGCATGACTTTTATTATTACCCATCACTCTCAGAAATTATGATATAAAAAAACTTGTGTTTAAATGGCCCTTTTTTAAATGGGATTTTGGGCCAATCTTATTTAATATTCCACAAGTGGGAGATGTTGGGTCAATCTCACCAAAGTGGTTGGAGCTTTTGCAACAGAGATTGATTTAATCCAATTATGTGTAGTTGAATGATTTCAACACCACTCACTCACCCTCCTTCAACATCTCTTTCAACCCTTTCAAGCTTCTAATAAACCATTAATGGAGGTTGACCCAACTCTCTCTCTTTTTCATTCTTTCTTGCCCTAAATGCCCACTTCCCTAACAAGTTTTCAAAAAGAAACTTTGTAATTATTTCTGGATGATGAACGAACCACTGTCTCGGTTAGTCTAGTGATTTAACTAGACAAATTACAAAATCAAATGTGTTTGATCGGGATTTAGGGTTTTTCTTTCTCTCTTGTCCTAAATGTCCACTTCCCTAACAAGTTTTCAAAAAAAAAAAACTTTGTAATTAATTATTTCTGGATGATGAACGAACCACTATTCGTTAGTCTAGTAATTGAACTGGACAAATTATAGAATCAAATTTGTTTGACTAGGGTTATGGTGTTTAAACCATGACGATCATTTACCCTATATATCAACTATTATATGAGTTTTATTTATTGTGAAATACATGGTTGTTTTATCTCGTAAGATTCGTCAAATTGCGAGTTTCTTAGATACTTACCCTACTTTATTGTCTTTGTAAAATTTCACTCTTTTAGCGGGTTATTGATTTTAAGCTATATGATCATTGATTCCACATTAAATATTCTATGATTTTTCATAGTAAAGTTATGTCTCGAAATGACAATTAAGGTGTGTGTTTTTGGATATTGATTCTCTGTTTTGAAGTCTTTATGAGATCCTGCTTTCCTTAAGATATAAACGAAAGAAAGCTCGGCCTTTTCATAATCAACTAAAAATTTCTTTTTCCAACTTGAAAATGATTAAAAAAAAGCCTCTTATTTATTTATTTATTCCTTTTGGAAAGGCTTTGGTATTTTCTTTCTAGCCAAACAAGCATTGATGCTAGAAAGGATAGGATTGACCCTCTTCTTGAATAGATAGTAAGTATCTAATTCACTTCATTTGAGCCCTCTTCTTTTGATGTCAATATCACAATCACAATTTATTTTTTCTTTTTGTATATAAAAAAAAAAATGAAAACAAAAACAAAGATTTGGTGAAGTGATCTGATATGTTCAATTTGCCCTCTCCTGTTTTGTGTAAGATCTTACAAGAAGTGGGAAAAATAAAAGCTTTTATTGTAAGCCTTGAAAATCATAAAAATGTTCAAAAGGGATTTTGGATTTTTGGACCATTGTTTGTCTGAGCTTTTAAGGAAGAGACTTCTTACCAATTGGATGTGCCAAAAACACAATCAAGAGTGGAATTTTATGTTTTCTTTACAAAAATCATTTTTTTTTCTTTTTTTTCTAAGTAAACTGAAAATTTCTTAGGACACCCACTCCACTAACATTCATATAGGCCATGGGATATATAAAGGAATGGTATTAAAGCTTCCAGCCAGATTTTCCCAAAAAAAACTTTTCCATCATGGCCCATAATTTGACCATTGAAGAGACTTTGATAAGATTATTTGATTTGGAATCATGTGTTTTAAGAGGATTAAGATTCTCTCCGATCATAAGATTGTCTAATCTTTATATCGACGGTTTACGTTAAATTATTTGAAATTTATAAAATTCAAACGAAAAATATCAATGTGATTCAATCTACATCATTTTGATTAATATTTGATATTTGATTAGTTAAAGAAGACTTGTATTTCAATTTAAAGAAAGAGAATGATTTAAAAGCATTTGGGTTGATTTTTAATCAATGAATGACACATTTTTTCCCTTCTTAATCGAGTTCATTGAATTGTGTCAATATCGGTTGATTCTATTTACATTGCTTTATAATTGAGATAAGATGAGCTCGAGTCGTATTATCGAACTTTGCGCTTTGAAGTTACATTTGATTTTGACTAAATATTTATCTAAATTGTAGGAAGAGTGAGATTAGTCAAGGTTTGATCAACTTCTTATTTGAATTAAGTAATTTTTTTTTTATAGGAATAACTTTATTACCTATTCAGCTTTTTTTTACATGTGATGAAAGTAAGAAAAAAAAAAATTCTTGAAGTGCTGCCAAGTTGTTTCAGATGAATTAATTGAAATTAAGTAATACTCCATAAAGCAATTAACATGAACCACACATCTACAAGAAATTATATTAAATTCGGATTAAAAATACTCCATCCCTAATCTTGTAAAAATCTTTAGGGTTCTTTCTCAAAAAAAAAAAAAAAATCTTTAGGGGTTAAAATAGTTTCAAGATTGGATTCATTAACAAAGTAAAAAATAAAAATACACAATAACTTATTATTATTATTATTAACTCAGGAGGGAATATTCCATACTTTTTAGTTTGATATGTCTATCTATAATTTTTTTTTTAATTTTTTTAAAAAGGTCTATCTATGAAATTAATCCAACTTATAATAACTTATTCAACTCAAAAATAGTTCTACCTCATTAAGAAAACAATAAGTGTAAATTTCAACATTGTCCTAGGTTACAAAATTCAGTAGCCCACCATTCTTCTCGATTTGCTTCGATACTTTTGTGTTCGCGGGACCAGGATCTCTCTCCCTCGCGGGAAGAAGTTACTGTGTTTTGGCATCCTTAGTTGGTTTAATTCCCTCTTATCTGAGGGTAGTAGTAACGTTTCTTTTCCCCTTTAATGAAATCTATTTTATCTCAATAAAAAAAAAAAAAAAAGATTTTCTATTAATCTTTACTAAAAAAGATGATATATTTAATCTTAGATTATTTTTCTTAATCTATAAGTATTCCGATCAATTTACGTACATTTCAAATAATAGAAATAAGGGACATATTTGATCTTAGATTTTTTTTTTCTTAATCTATAAGTATTTTGATCAATTTACGTGCATCTCGACTAATATACTTTTAAAATTAATGGTCCAAATGAGTGAAATGTTTGGATAATTAAATGAAGTTTGGTAAAGGATGGGAAAGCAGCTGACTTTAGTGGTTGATCTGAGTGCTTAGTTCAGCCATGAATGTACTTTGGCAAGTAATTATAGTGGAAAACAGCTCACACTCCCTTCTGGCTTCACTGACTTTTCCTCCCACTACTTGCCACTTCTCATATGCCTATTTTTTCCTTTGTCTTTTACTAATTTTTGTCTGATTATCTCAATAATTTACTTTTTTAAAAAATTTAATTATGCTCAGTACGTATTTTTTAAATCAAGATATCTATATCCCATACTTGGGATGGGATTTGATTAAATTACATTCATTTTTTATCATTTAAATTTAAATCTCACCATTATCTGGCCCTCAAACGTTTCTTAGAAAATCATTGGCCAAATTCATCATCATGACTTTTATTGTGATTATTAGATTCAAATGTGATTTTGATTTTGAATATTTATACTTTTTTTAGAATGCTTGAGCTTTAAATTTTTTATAACCTCACCAAACTTTTATTCATTTTCTACTCTAATCCTTCAAACTCGATAACACTTGGTATCTGTTTTTTTTAGAACAATTAAGGTAAAAATTCAAACATTTGACTTGATCGACGCATAGTATCTTAACCATTTGAGTATGTATCTACTTAATACCACCACTATAAGAATTAATTAATAATTATTGTACCACATTTTCAAAAAGTTAAAGAAATGATTTTGTTGTCGACTAAATTTAAAATAGTCCATATTTAAAATTAAGATTTCAAAAATTAAAGTCTCGTTTAATAACCATTTGATTTTGGAAAATTATGCTTGTTTTCTCCTAAATTTCCTACCATGGCTTTTATCCTAGTTAAGGTTGTATTTGAATTCCTAACCAAATTTTAAGAACAAAAACAAGTTTTTGAAAATTACTTTTTTTTGTTTTCAAAATTGGACTTGGTTTTTTGGAAACAAGGTAGAAGATTGATACTAAAACCAAGAAACTTATAGATAAAAATAGTGATAGTTTTGCTGCTTTCAAAAAAAAGTATGTGTGTATAAGCTTAATTTTCAAAAAGCAAATGGTTATCAAACGAAACCTAAACTATTGTAACGGCGATTGCAAATGTCAAGAGACATTTGTTGTTAACTTATTTCGTAACACACCATATGTCTCTTCTAATTCCTCTATTTTCACATCCATTAAATACTAAAAAAAAAATTAGTGCATTTGAAAACATTTTAAGCTAATTTGTAATATTGCAAATAATACATTCAAATAGGAAAAGAATGTCAAACATTTATTTATTTATTTATTTTTAAAAAAAAAACGACTTGAAGATGCTTTAAAGGCACTTTACAAAGTATCCCATCAGAAATATTCTCACACTTGATAACTGGGAAGAGAATGGTTTGCCTTAGGGAAATCAAATGGAAATCCAGCAGAAACACAAGGCTGCAGTATTATCATCATTCTTCAGTCAATATCATTCAATGTATTTGGTTATGATGAGAATAATAGCATTTCTTTTTACCACACTCTTTCTTATCCAAAACAGCCTTTCTCCCCAAGAAAAATTCAACCACTCCGTTGAACGGGAAAATTATTCAATGTGACCACCATATCATGACGGGCTTTTTTGTTTCTCTCTCCTGCATCCAACGGTATTAAAACCGCCAGCCACATTGTACCAGTCTACTCAAATAATTTCTCAGTACGGAACCAGCTCGTGATTCTCTCTCTCTAAACACAAACACAGGAGAGAGAGAGAAAGAGGGAGAGATCCAAAGGGGAAGGATGAGATGGTGGGAGAAAGAAAACAAAACATATGTTGTTGCCAACTTGCGTCCGCAACATAAGGTTAGACAAGAAAGCAAAGCCCTCTCTCCCCATACTTATTCAATAGCATAGTCATATCCCACTTAAGATGATAACTTTGCTTTTACCTCCTGCTCGGAAGAGTTCCCTCTCCTCATTATGAGAGAGAAAGAAGAGAGAGAGCCCATCATTAATGGATGGCTGCTTTATAACGCAAACTCAGGGGGGGATGTGACAAGTCATCAAATAATTGATCCTACAGTGACCTATTTGAAAACGGCCAATACAAAGTCTATTCAGCAAACAAAACTAGCAAATTTCAGCACAACCTTTTTTTACCTAATCTAGGATGCTCAGATAGCTCTATAGTTGCCTACACATTCGTTTATGCGCATCTTTTGTTGGTCCTGTGTGATCTATGCAACTGCAAGATGGACAAATCACACGGACCGACCGATGCGTTCTCGGGTTGCTAAGAATTCAACTTCTTCAATCTAATTCATTTTGCCATCACAAAGAAATGGAGAGGAGAAACTAGGAAAGAAAAGCTGAGACAGTACCATTATTGTATGGAAATTCTGTCCATGCATAATTTTGGCATTTATTACCCATCCATCTCACATTTTCTGATAAACAACAATAGTAAACTCAATAACCAGGGGCCTACACTACTAGTACATCTGATTAGAAATAAACAACATTTAGCTATAGAGGCCGGGTCTTTCAGTTCTCACATCTACTTACCATTTGAATCAAAATAAAGGGACTAATGTTTCTTGTAAGACTGAAGAACGAGTACCTGTGTCATCGCATTGCTATTGGTGGCTGGATCGTTGGAGAGATATTCATAGATCTTGTAGTTGACCGATCCTCCAATCCTTGCAATGTTTTTCTATCTTGATTCAATTGATAAAATGACCAATAATTGCTATCTAATCTTTTAATGCAGCTCTCTACGACCCATGCCTCCAGCAGCACTAGTTTACAGTTACCGGATATAGAAATGAAGAAATTAAACGTGAACAATTAGAAACAAACTTATATGAAAACTTGTTTAGCCTGATGAACGGTAAAGAGATCGATCCTCATCCTCAGCAACTACACCACTCTTCAAAGTCTCAGGAAGTTCCATATCTCAGATGAGATGCTTGCATTCTAAAGATCAGGCTCCCGCAACCATCATAATCTTCCTCATGTAAAAACAGGCATCCAACTTTTCTTAAGTGGGTATACATGAATGCTTGCTTAGGTATTGAAGAAAAACCCTTTGACAAGCAGTAAGAAACTTACCGCACAAAATTGTGACCTTGCTCAGTGACAATTGAAACTTCTAGTAGTCCAATATTCTATAGGATGTCAACAAACTTTGGAGCATCATCCCTCGGCCCCTCAAGAGATCTATACATATATAACACCTGAACATGGTTCTCCATACCCTCCACCTGAATATGGTTTTCCATTTCCTCATCGTTTTCATTCCTCATCACCTCACCCAATAAGCGAGGCAGAACATGGTTTTCCATTTCCTCATCGTTTTCATTCCTCATCACCTCAACCACTAAGTGAGGCATTGCTCTGGCAACCTCTTGGCAGCCTTGGCGAGACAATTTACAAGCTGACATCCAGAGGAATCTCATATTATAGTAATGATGTAAACCAGATCGCAAGCCTACATCACCAAATGGGCTATCTCTAATCTCAAGTTTTTGCAATCTAAGACAACCCTCGAGCACATATTTCAATCCCAAATCACTATTTCCAGCAAAAGCAACTGATAGGGTGCGTACCAGTTTTCCATACTTCCCAATATAGCTGAAAGCACGATCAGTCAACAATCCAGATATAGCAAGCCTTGTGAGCTTCTTACAGTTAATAACAATGGCACCAAACCCTTCATCCATGGGTTCCCCTGTCTTATGGTCTGGCTGGTGTCGCCCCATAATACATAGCCTAAACACCACAAGATCTTGGCAGTTCTTTGACATAGCAATCACAGCTGCATTTGTCATTCTCTGGCAGAAGTAGAGGATATATTGCAATTTCCTGCAACCCTCAGATATTGCTTGGAAGCCCACTTCAGAAATTGGGCCTTCACCATCTTCTCGAGCATCAACAGGGAAAACTCTAAGTTCTTGCAGTTCCTTACAAGTTGAAGCAACAGCTTGAAGTCCTTCATCGCATATTGAATCAAGTGCCTGCAATATAAAGATTTAAAAAAAATTGTAAGCTTTGCAAGCGAAATTCCTTCCTGATAAGGAACCTACTCAAAGATTGCATACCCAGAAAGTCCGGAGTTTATGACAGTGGCGTATAACTGGTTTGAGTTGTTCAGCAGTTATATTAGCATAGCTCAAGTTCAGAGTGGTGAGATTCGCGCAAACTGGATAGATACATGGCAGGTAATCAGGCAAAATGTCCTTGAATCCGGAGAGACAGACTAAGGATTTGCAAGCAGCAAAAGCAGCGGCATAGTCAGGCTCTGGCTCCCCATGAACCATGGCCTCTGGATTACAGAACGAACCAGTTCCAAGATGAGTTAGTTGTGGAGCCCGAACCATCAGGTGGTATAGCTGTGCCATGGAAACATAACGATTCACTCCAAGTTTCTTCAACAACGGGGATCTACTTACCAACATCTCCAGTGCCTCAAAATTGATGGGACATTCTACGCAATCAAAAACTAGAGATTCAAGACAAGTTTCCTTCTCTGGGAAACAAGATATCCAATCCACTTCATCATCTGCTACGTCAGATTCAATCAGATCAAGCACTCGAAGCTGCCTGAAAGATAAATCAAGCAGCCTAAGTTGAATAAAACAAGCCATTAATTCATAAACATAAACAAAAGTTCCGCATTAGTTGCCCCTATTAAGATCTTCTTATCACAGTTCAGTATCCTTCAAGAACATCAATATGTCTTGCTTAGATTAAAAAACACATTGCTCAAAGAAATGATCCCGAAAAACATACAAAATGTACATTAGGTAATGCAAATACGAGTGACAAAATTCCAAGCTCATGATATTGATAGAAATGAATAGGATAAGATGAAATCTGCTTGCGTACCTACACCTAGAAGCAACCACAGCAATCCCGCTGGTACCAAACCCTTCGCAGCAAAAAAGCACAAGCTCCTTGAAACCAGGGAAAGACTCGGCCAGTAGCGCCAGATCATCGTCAGTGACTGACATACGCTTCAAGTAGATTCTCTCAAGCCAAGGATAGGATTTAGCCATGGCCGCAACCCAAGGAGTAAAGTGAGCTCCCCAATTGGGCGGCATCAGGTTGAAATCCGAGAACCTCGGCCTTCCCTTGATCGTCACTGACCGAACTCGGTTAAACCTCGACGTGACTCGGCGAGGGGAAACAGCATAGCAATTCCCGATGAACAGTTCGGATCGAGTGAGGGCTTCAACGCGATACCACGACTTACAAACAAGCGAAGCCGCGTTCCGGTCACGGCGAGAAGTGAGGAAGTGAAGCACGTTCTCAAGAACATTGTGAAGAATATTCTCAGCAGAACCAGAACCGGCGACATCGCCAGAACAGCCAGTGCAATTGCGAGTTTTACTTGCAGATTCAGCTATGGCGTCGCCGCCTAGATCCGAAGGTAAAGATCGATCGTCGTCTTCGGACATTTCTTCAGCTTGCTCCACTCTCATGAGCTACAAATCACACTCCAACACCTCCCAAATTCGTCAAAAACAAACCCCCCCTCAATGAGATTTCTGCAGAAAAAGAACAAATCAACACTGAATCAGATCATGGAGGCTTCAAAAGAGAATGGATTTAGGTTAGGAAAAGATGATGAGAGAGAAAATGAAGAGAGAAAGAGAGAGAAACTCCATACCTGTGATTTGAGAGGACTGTGAAATGATATGGAAGTTTGGAGGGATTAGTTTAACTGATCACAAGGACAATGGAGTGTAAACAGTAGGCTCTCCTGTCTGTATCCCTGGGCATTGGGATTCTTCTTGCCTCTCTCTCTCTCTCTATTTCTCTTTTATTTATTTTATTTGAATCTCTCTCTCTTCTTTCAAATGGCTCCCCACACACCTGCTCTATTATTTAGGGGCTTTCCCTTCAACAATCTTGTCCTTTCATTTCATTTCATTACTTTTTAATTTTTTTTCCCTCGATATTAATTGCCCTAAAACAACTACTCTTAGCTATTTCATTTTTTAAAAAAAAAAAACTCTTAGCCTTTGTGGGTCAATCAACCTCACTCTCTCTCTTCTTTTTCACTCAACAATTGCAAATTCCATTTGGAAATGCCGACTCGAGTATAAATATCCATTCTTTGTTCACCATAGTTTAGTTCATCAAATGATAATACTTGATTGTATTAATCAAAGCGAGCATAGTTTAGTGGTAATTGACATGTACCTTCGACCAGGTCAGATGTTTGAATTTTCCACTCCAAATAAAAACTTGACTTATTAAAATCTTAACAATCAAGGGAGAAAATTATAGAAAATATAATTCTTTTTTTTTTATATCTCCTAGTTATCAACATTTTAATAATCGTGTGTAGAGAAAAACCTACGTACGGTGTGGAGCCAAGTATTGTTCTCAATAAAATACTTATTATTATTTTAAGTGTCGATAGTTTAACCTCTCACCTTTCATTTTTTTTAGCTAAAAAAATATCAATTATCTTTGACAAGATTCAATATTTGATTTTTCATTTGCATATTTATTGAACTAAAAAAAGCGCATAGAGATTTCGTTTTTTTTTATTTGGTAAAAAAATCAATTTACAATCTCTTTTTTTTAAAAAAAAAAAATAATAATAAATTTACACCCTTAAATTTGGAGGGTTGTATCACTTACAACCTCAAATTAATAATGGTATCATTAGGATTTCGTTTTGAACTCATTGATGCATGACATTCATACATAAGACTTTCTTAATTAGTGGAGGGTCTAAATCAATTCACTTATAAAAGTTCATAGTTTAAATTGATACAATTGTGAAAGTCAGGGTTTAAACTGATACAATTATTAGTTTGAGGTTTTACTTGATATAATTCCCAAAGTTGAAGGATATAAATTGATTTTTACTTTTTTTTTCAACATGTGAAGTGAAGATTTAAACCTTTGATTGAAGATATAATGTCACAACCGATTGAGTTATGTTCGTGTCCAATAACCTTTTTTTTTAGTTCAACAACATTTGGGAGTGGGGGTTTCAAACCTCTAATCTCTGGATTGAAATACATGTCAATTATCATTTAGCTATAATTACTTTGACTTCATGCTAATAACCCTTTCAATACTGTAATATGTTAAGAGATATTTGCAGTATGGTTAAATTAAAATTTTGGGTTTCGATGGTTTAGGACGTTTTCATTTTCTCTTAATCTCGTAAAATCTTACCTTCTTACTTGTTCTCTGGTTCTCGTTTTTATCATTGTCGTATTCAATATATATATGTACGTGTGTGCTGTCTACCTAACATATTGTCTAACTAACATAAAAAAAAAAAACGAGGGAAAGTGAGTAGACTTTTAAGTTGGTAAAAACAATTTATAGACAAAATGTGAGATTTAACCAAATTATATAAACCAAATTAAAACTCCTAAGGCCATTCGGAGCCAATTTAAAAATTAAGTTCAAATCATCGAAATCAAAATTGTGAATATATATATATATATATATGTATATGTATACCCACATTATTAATTTTGTGTCAATGTAATCAATACTATATATGTGATCAAGGTCATTTAGAATTTAATTAGGGAGATTTTGAAATTTGATGACGTGTAGATATAAAAACGTGGGTATTTAGATACCACAAGTGCGTTTTGTTCTGATGTATTACACAAAAGGTTGATTTATTCTAAATTATGTTTATAAACATACATTAGATTATTAATTTCTTTCTAGATTAGATTTGAATTTTCATCCATCATTATAAATGTATTGTTCTTCTACTTAAATAATCAAGTTTATAACGTGACATATTCTATTTAATATCCTATTGCATGGATGTGAAGCTTTAAGGGTAAGATCAACTGATTTCTAAATTTGCAAAACATTTTAGAGATGCAGTTAAATAAATTCATAGTATTTGTCAAGGTCATTTCGAGGATCTAATCAAGCAATTAACGACAAACAAAAAATAAATCAATAATAAGAGACATACAATGTCATATATTTTAAATTGTTGACAAAACTCTTATTTATGTGAATGTGAACATGTGGACTATGTGTAGCCTACAACATATCTTCATCAAAATTTTAAAGATGAATCTCAATATAATAGAAAAGTTATAATAAGATAAACTTTTAACTAAAATATAAACATAACATGAGCATAAATGACCAAGATATTTATCTTCAAAAGAAAAAAAAGTAGAGGTTCAAATCCTCATGTCTCTGTTTTTTTTCAAAAAAAAAAAAAAAAAAAAAAAAAAAAAAAAAAAAAAAAATCCTCATGTCTCTATTTTATTAAATTTAAACAAAATTGAATATAACTGTATAGACAAATATTTCTTCAAATAATAAAGCTTTATACATTGTCAAAAAAATAATAATAATAAAAAAGCTTTATACACATATAATATAACGATCCTTTAAGAAGGGAAAAAAAATAAAAAATAAAAAAATAAATAATATAATCGATGGCCTTTTTTTTTTTGAGAAATAATCAATAGTCCTTTTTTTTTTTTTTTTTTTTGAAAAAATCAATAGTCTTGTTTTTTTTTTTTTTTTTTTTGAGACAAAATCAATAGTCTTGTCGATGATAGTAAATACGAGTATGTGAAGGAATACTTTGGTTAAACAATAAGAATATTCAGCTTAGACATGTAAGGGCTGTTTGGGGCACTGAATTGATTATAATATCTGGTGGTTATAATAATCTAGGAATTATAATAGTTGGGGTTATAATAATCTGTGTTTGGGGTGCAGATTATTATAGTATGGGATAAAATAATCTGTGTTTGGGATGCAGATTATTTTAGTTTAGGATAAAATAATCTGTGTTTGGAATGCAGATTATTTTAGTCTGAGTTAAAATAGTCTGTGTTTGGATTGCTGATATGTTTAACATGAGATTCTAGATCAAATGTTCAAGTTGACTGTTTTTTTCCTGACTTTTTTTTTTTTTTTCCTCATACAACATTGTATGTCAAATATTATATTTTGCAAATATCAATAAAAAATTGTTTGGATTCAGTTGTAAAAAAAATAAAGTATTGGGTATACGAGTTAAATGATGTGTTTAACTTAAAAGGAAACAAAAATAACCTAAGGTAAGAGTTGATTTTCTTTGTTTTAGGGTCATGATTTTTTCACAAAAGAAGTAATTTTATGATTTCATATTGGAAAACCATAATTGTTTCGTTTCTGTATTTTCAACGTAAAAATGGTAAATGCTTATGTACAAAGAAATTATATAATAAAACTCCATATTTATATATGTAGAAAGACAACTGAGAAACTGATAAGTGTTTCTAACATGGAATGACCAAAAATCGTTTTTTTCTTTTTCTTTTTCCCTTATTTTTCATTTTCTTCCTCCATCACCATCATCTTCATCTTATTCCTCAACCTCAAACTCCATCTTCATCATTTTCTTCTTCCTCTAACCTTAATGTCGGCAAAGTTTTCAACGACTTTTCCGGCGGTTGCCGACAAATTTTTCCAAAATTTTTTTCCTCGTTTTCTTTCTTTTCTTATTTTTTTTCTTTATTTTCATTTTTTATATTTTTCAAAATGAAAATGAGAAGAAATATGAAAAAAAAGGAAAAAAAAAAAAGTGGTTGCCGGAAAAGTCGTCGGCGATCGTCGGAAAAGTGGTCGGTGGCCGTCGGAAAAGTCGCCGGAAACTTCGCCGGTCGACGGCGACCGACGCTCGTTGGAAAAGTCAAGGAGTCGCATGGAAGAAGAGAGGAGAGAGTTACTGTAGAAAATGGATAGAATAATTGGGTGGGTTGAATGATGGTTACTGTAGAGAATGAATAAAATAATCGGGGGTAAAAATAACCCACCTCACCATTTATTTTAGTTGATGCCCCAAACACTGAATAGGTTATAATAAAGGGGGTTATTATAACCTATTCAGTGCCCCAAACAGCCCCGTAATGTAATGTAAAGCCTTTTATGGTAATGGACGAGCACTTGGATTAAACTACCATGTCGTGATTGAAGGAAAATTTGGAGTTCAACCTAATATATTTTATATTTTACTGTTTCAAACAAAAAAAAAACGTTCAAATGGTATATTTTCTTACATGAAAATTATTATTATTATCTAACTAATTTCGATAAAGATTAATCTCAAACTAACAATAAGGACTAACTTTAAAAATTATCAAAAGTATTAAGAACTAAATTTGAACATTTAAAAATATATGAACTAAAATGAAATGGAACCAAAAGTACATGGATCAAAATAATATTTATTTTAAAAAAAAATACGGAGATCGATATTCAAGTTTAGACCTATCACAAATAAGATGATAAATCTAACCATCTAAGTTAGGCTCGACCATATAGGCTTTTATAATATGTGTTTCCAGATTTTAATTTTATTGGTTTTTTTTTTAGCAAGTTTTATCCACCCTTTATCCATTTTAATTTGTTACAAATAAAAACCCTCTTTGCTAATTTTGGTTGAAATTGAAAGTTCTAGAAGATTGGTGGCAAAAAATGGGAGAATGTCTTCCATGGGAGGATTTGAACTTTGGACCTCTTGATTTATACCAAGTTTTTTTTTCTTCTAACAAAAATTTATGCTGTTCATTGTTGGTTTTAATTATGCCACAACATTTAAAAAGTTTAGCCTTATTTGATAACCCATTGATTTTTGTGTTTGTTTTTGTTTTTTATATATTTTTTTTAAATTAAGCTTGTTTTCACCCAATTTTTTTTAGATGGTTTTCATCTTTGTTAAGAACACAATTGAATTTCTAACCAAAATCCAAAAACAAAACACAAGTTTTTTTAAACTATTTTTTTTTTAGTTTTCAAAATTTTACTAGGTTTTTAAAAGCAATAGATAGAATATAGATGTAGATACCAAAAACAAATAAATTTGTTGGTAAAAGTAGTGTGTTATATGTAATTCTGGACCACCATGATGTACAAGGAGCTAACGAGGACAACCTGGCGGAGATAGGACCAGTAAACCGACCCAGAGGAATACCAGACCAACGGGTCGAGCCAATGGTTGGCTGGGCCGAGTTCGTTTGCCTCCGTTTGGTCCCTACTGCCTCTAGCCGCCCTGGTTCCGCCTGGTTCGTCCCAAAACGTCTCCAAATTCCTAAAAACCCTAGGAGCACGAGTAGGTATTTAAACCCCTCTTCGCCACTGAAGAAGGGGACTCGAACTTTATTCTCGATTTCTCCTCTTGCTCTCTAGCTCTTCCCTCTGTTTTCTGACTTAAGCATCGGAGACGGTGTGGCTAGCACCACACCGGTGTGCATGTTTACTCTTTTGCAGGCCACGTATTCCCCATCTCAAACAAATTTACCGTTGGTGGCACGTGAAGGTCAAGTGAGTTCCTCTGACCAAATTTGACCATCAACATAGTGTTTGTAGGCTTAATTTTCAAAAACCAAAAATAAAAAACGAAATGGTTATCAAATGGAGTCTCCATATTTATGCAACAAGCCTTAAATTTTACTTAAAATTTTTAATTTGCATGAAATATTTTAATGAAAATAACCAAAAGATGATTATTTTAAAACAAATTAAAAGATTAGTGGCACAGTTAAAACGCAACTGGTAGGTCAATGGCAAAAGTAATACCAAATAAATAATACAAAATGCCTCCCATAATGAGTAGATCATTTTAAAAGTTGCAATTTCACTTGAATTTTTTATTTTTCATGAGATATTTTAATAAAAAAATAACTAACGTAGGGATGTTTTGAAACAATTAATAGATTGAGGCTAGACATACTACGAAGTGTTAAGGGCAAAAAAATCTAGAACACACCATGTTGAAATACGAATTTGGTGGTTGGAGTTTGAATTTAATTTCAATTTGATTCTTATAATTTAAAATGGTTCAATTTTCTACCCAACATAAATTCATAATAGAAAAAGTTTGATAAATAATTATAAATCGTGTGGTTTAAGTTTGAGAAATGGTTTTAAATAATTTTTATTCATTTGAAACATGAAATACTTGAAATAGATATAATTATATTTTTGTGTTTGGAATGTTTTGGGAAGGAAAATAAAATATGAACATAGACTATAATATTGATTTATTAATAAAAATTCAAATATTACAAAGTCAAATAAGTAATTTGATAAATCTTAATACAATCAACGAAACACAATAGATCAAATAAAACTATCAATCAACCAAAACATAGTTTGGTGAATAAAATATTTTTACTTCATTTAAATCTACACCAATGTATTTGTGACGGAATGTTCTAAACTAAAAAAAGAATATGGTCATTTAACTCATTTCCACCTAAATAAAAACATTTAAGTCATGTATAAAGTTGTACTGCTAACCACAAGGTTTGTGGTTCAAATCCCACTCCCCACATATTGTCAAAAAAAAAAACATTTAAATCATGTATTCAATAGGAGGACTATACATATTTCTTTTAGTTCCAACTTTGAAGTGAGAATATTTGAGTGACCTTTTGGTTAATGATAATCTTAGTAAGTTAATAATGCTAAAGATGATACAAACAAATTGAAACTATGTTCAGTTTCTTGGAATTAAATTAGTAATTTCATCAATAATTACCAAGAGATTAGAGGTTGGAGTCCTCTATCTAGATGTTGTTAGTCCAAAAAGATTAGTAATTTAATCTTATATAATTTAACATTATTTGTAATTATACACTAGTTTTGAAAAAAAAAAAAAAAAAAAAAAAGATTGAACGCTCCATTCTATTCATAGCTTTTTTTTTTTTTCCACGAAATCTTATTGGTAGCCCTTCATTTATAGAACTCAAAAAATAAAATGAGTTAAAAATCACTTTTGGTCCCTAAACTTTCATGAAAGTAACAAGTTGGTCTTTGAACTTCAATTTGTAACGATTTAGTCCCTGTACTTTCAATTTTGTAACAATTTAGTCAATAAACTTTAATAAGTAACAATTTAGTCCCTATACTTTCAAATTTATAATAATTTAGTTCCCGTACTTTCAAATTTGTAACAATTTAATCAATGTTGCAAAACAATTCATCAAAATTAAATGTCGATTTTTATTATTTAATTATTAAACTTTATAACTTATTAACATATTGGGTCCCAAATTAGTTCATTAATCTATCTAGTAAGAAATCTCATTAAATCTTTACATTAATTTTTCACAATAGGGGTTAAATCGTTACAAATTTGAAAGTACAAAGACTAAATTGTTATTTATTAAACTTCATGGACTAACTTGTTACAGAATTGAAAGTACGGGGTCTGAATCGTTACAAAATTGAAAGTATAGAAACTAAATCGTTACCGATCAAAGTTCAGAGACTAAATTATTACTTTGATGAAAGTTGAAAACCAAAAGTGATTTTTAACCAATAAAATAATAAATAAAAAAGCATTAACCGTATCCTCCCACGCCTTCCCGGGTAAAACCATCTCTTTCCGATCACACTATCTTCAAACTAAGCTCCGTACTGTCATGGTTGGCTTGGCGCTCTCTCCGAGTACTTCGAGGCTTTTCCTCCGACCTCCATTGAAGCCGCTTCAGCTCCACCTCCTGAATCCAATCCATCTGTACATCCATCCAGTTCTACTTCGGTTCCTCCCGGTGCAGCGTCCGTCAAGCGTGAGTACACTCAAGACTGCCTCTGAAACTGACTCTCGTATAGTCTTTTAGCGTAATTTAGAGGTCATTTACGTTAGCTAACTGTTTGTTTTCTATCAAGGGATTCTTAGGTTTTCTGATTGATCAGAAATGACGCATTGACTGAGATATGGCGAAAGAAGGCGGACGAGGCGATCAAGACGACTGAGGATCTCGCGAGGAGTATGTAATGTGGTAGCATTGTGAGTTCTATATTTATTTTTATTGATTCTTAATGTACATTATTGTTTTCCCGTTCCATCAATTACGTTACGAGGAGTAGGCAGTAGCATTATGGGCCAATTTTCCATCTCGTATGAACAGCGTCGCGAAATCGTCTTCAAATTTTAGTTCGTTTGTTTAATGTTTCCATTTATGATCTATTTTTGTAGATTCATAAATGATCTGAAACAATTTAACAGTTTATAGTCCGATTTAGCTGTGTGTTAGAACCACAACTTTCAATATTTTAACTCATTTCACACGATCTTTATTTATTCCCTTTGTTTGCCATCGAAAGCAGGGTCTAGTGTTGCTAATGCTGCTATGCGAAGCGAATTATAGGATTAACTAAAGTTTTCACTAACGTCGGTTGCGAGAAAATGTTCCGGGAGACTTGCGATAATGTACCAGAGCAGCAGCTAACGATGGCTTCGGAATGTTACCTGTTCGTATCTGCTGGCCAGTTATGTGAACACTATATCGTCATCTGCAAAATTTGTATTGTGTGGTGGTGGTAAGCCTCTCCGTATGAAGATGGCGAGCGTATTGGAGCTTTTACGAGGTATATTTAATTTTTATTCTCATTGGTGAATTACATGATTTTATGTACTTTTCTCGTTGACTTTTGTGGTTAATTATATATCCATCAGTTCTCATTTTGGTATATGAACACTGCAAAATAGACTCAGACTAGCTTTCGTGAAACAGAATATGAACTACTAAAACTTTCAAGACGATTTTGAGATGCAATCTGTTTTGAGATGTCACCAAGTATTATTAGATAGGAAGTTTGTGAAATGCAAACTTACAAGAACAAGGATATGGAAGTTTTCCTTTCTGTCAATTGGTATCTCTTACCTGACAGAAATTCAACCTTAAAATCAAGGCAGTGGTTGTAACTTATAGCATTTTTCTAGCATTTTCCAAGAAAATGATTGAGAGAATACATCAGAATGCACGTGGTTTGCTTGATGATTGTTCTTGTTTCTTTGCAATCAAACTATCATATAGTTCAACTTCGACTGTACGAAGTACATATTTTTATGTGCAGCTGTCTAAAGATGCACTAGTATATTTGTCACTTTGAAGGCGCTTTAAAACGCCGAAAACTCAAAATATTCTGAACTCAAACATCTGATTTATATCTATGCATATTTGTGGTTTTGCGTCTTTGAGATGCTCAAGTAGTTATTAGTACTGAACTTTTCTCTTTCATTGGGCTTGGGAGTCGCGACTAATATTTAGCATGACATTGGTCCATAGCCTGCAATACATCCACTTCTTTCCCCTCGGCCCCTCTCCTTTCTCGCCTGACTAGGCTGCTTTTAACAATGGAGAGAGATCGTTTACTGAAATGATTACATAACGATATAAAAAAGCTTAGGTTGAGATCAAGCGTGGTAGACATTTTGTAGTAGTCAAATAGTGCAGTTTGTTAGATGCTGAGATGTTTAATGAATTGGTTAATACCAAATTCATTTAGCAATTTAACTTCAGAGCTTCAAATTACTTAGCTACTGCATATTTTCAGAAAGTATATAATGAACAAGCACAAAAATTTGTTTGGATCTGAGCATATGACGTCTCTGCAAAGATCCAAATGGAAGTGATCTAATAAAGAGTCCAGGGACCTGTTCTCTATTATGTCCTGCTTGGCGCGTAGTACGGGGTTTGAGGAATATGGGCTTTTACATCATTGATTTGAGGAACTATCTGAATTTCTTATCATATGCAGTAACTTTTGCCTTGGATTTATGATTTCATTCTAACGTTGATAGGTAAGTATTCCAATAAGTCCACTGAAGGCAAGATCAAGTAAAGATCAACCCTGCTGAGAAACACACAACAGATTATCTCTGTGGACCATGCATTCTGGTCTATGGGATGTGTTCTCTGATAGTGCTCTGAAAAAGCTTAAAAGAAGTTTTGCAGCAATTGTGTTCATGATGGGCACGGGTCAAAATTCCCACCGTCATAAATGAAATCAAATTACCCAGGACTGCCTAGTGGTTGGTCCCTGGTGAGGATGTTATATCTTTTCAAATGTCTGGAAAGGTACAATAAGAATTTCATAGTATATGGAATCTCAAATTCTGTTCATGATGAACATAGGTTAAAATTTTCAGCATCATAAATAGAAGTTGCTAGTGTTGTCTAGTAGTTGATCATCGGTCAGAATTTTATATCCTGTCAAGAGCATAGAGAGGTACATTTGAGCATTGAAGGATGTCATGGTATATAAATATCAAATTTAGTTTGTGAAAAAACTTCAGTTAAGATTTCCACCATCATAAATGGAAATTAGCACTGTTTCCTAGCAGTTGATCATAGGTGAGGATGCTAAATCCTGTCAAAATTTTGTGCATTGAAAGATGTCATGGTTTGTGGAATCTTAAACTCATTTTCTGTTGATTATTTGTGGTTTATATTCTATTTAATATGCATAAAGTCAGACAAAATACTAAATGATAAGCTAAGCTATCATTTTTTTTGGGGACAAAATAAGCTAAGTTACCAATGATACCTATAATATCAAAAATGCTAATCACAGTTGTATTATCATATACTTTTGCTAGGCAACTTGATATTTACATGACTCTTGCTCTTTTTGTTTCCTAGCAAGGAAAGATGCTGAGTTGAAATGCTTTGAAGTGACTAGCTTAGAAGGATCGTTAATTGCAAGTGTGAAGAAACACTGACAAAAAGAATTTGATGGAGCTTACACTTTTTCTTTTTTTTTTTTTTGCATGTTTTAGGGTCCCAGGCCAATGAAGCATTGTGCAGAATGGACGACTATACTGAAATTGTAGTCACCTGGCGAACGGGAGTTGGAAGCCTACTGAGAGTTAAGTATCCATTAACACTTCAGCTTATAGCATTAGAGTTATCTTGAGCTTACAAAGACAATTTAAATGATCGATTTCGGACTAAAATAAATTAATGAAATTCAAATAATAAGCTTGAGATTGAATAAAATGGGCCACCCACTGCGAACTACCAGAGTTTTATAACCCCTTTGAGCTTGGGCTTTAAGAGCCACTCTAGTTTCGCAAGTATGCCAGGGACCCACTTAATGAGTGTGAGGGTTGTTAGCCACTGCATGCGTATGGTCGATTAAGTTCAAAAAATATTAGAAATGTCCTTTATTGTTGTCTTAAAATATTACATCACAAGAAAAAATAATCGAAAAGGAGATTAGAATCTATAATATGCTTAACCAATAAAATTATGTTAAGGTGGGCATATGATTTTTTTTATTGTTTTTTATGTTGAGATTTGCAACGTTATTATCATTTTTAAGTATAAAATATCATTTTTAGTAGGATTTAAAGTTTGAGGATTGTTGATAATCATTTTGTTTCTATGTTATCTACTTGTGAAAAGTAAAGTTATCTGATAATGCTGCAAATCCATCAATATTAATAAATATGTGATTTCTAGTTCTACTAATACTTTTTATTCAATAGATGTTGGCTTCATCCAATATAATAGAGGTTCCTTCTTTTGTATTTGTTCTTTTTTTCATTAGATAAAGGCCCCATCTAAAACATTTTTGTATTATTGGACATTGACATAGAAGAGGGGGAGTGCATATCATAAACTCTAACACAATACTTAATTTAGAAACTTCCAAGATTTTATTTTAGTCCTAGTCTCTTTATTAGTGTGTTGTTTCAGTCCTTGAAAACTGATCAAAATTATGTTAGCCATTGTTTTTGTTTTTTGTTTTTGGTTTTTTTTTTCCATAATCATTTAACCAAATTTTAGATCATTTTGAAATTTGACATTTTCCCTCTTTGGTTGGTTTTTAGAAAAATTATGAAAATTTCAGGGCAAGAATTAAAATTAAAATTTGCAGCTAATGGACTAGAATAAAATGTTTAAACTTTAAAAGTTTAGAAGAACTTAGAATTAAATCTAAATTAATCTTATTTAATAATTTACAGATAAAGTTTGAGGATTTTTATTTTTATTGTATATATATTGGCAAAGGAATACAAAATTAAAGGCTTTTTTTTTTTTTGAAGAAACAAAATTAAAGGCTAGATAGCATACATTTTGATCTCTGAATCTTGACATTAATTGAACTAACAATTTAGTATTTTTCAAAAAAAAAAAAAACTAACAATTTAGTAAAAAAAAAAATTAGTTTGTAATTAAAAAAAAAAAAAACCAAACAAACTTTAGGTATTTAACAATTCAGTATTTTTAGTTTAAATTTAATGATTTTTTTACCTATGTAGATCCACAATCTACCACATTAAATCTATTACTTAACGATAATATAAAAATCAACATTATGAATTTTTTAAAGGTAGGGACTAAATTGTTACAAATTTTAAATTACATGAACAAATTTACTAGTAGATAACCCAATTGTTACTTATTAAAGTTAAATTAAATTCATAATTAAGTTAAACTTTTGACCTTTGGGATTTGTGAGTTCAGTTTCTTTTTGAGGTTTTAAATTTTAAATTAATTGTTACATATTAAAGTTAAATTAAATTCATGAATAAGTTAAACTTTTGATCCTTGGTCTTTGGATTTTCAAAATTGATGTTTTTGGTTCTTAAGATTTATATATATATATATATATATATATATATATTGAGGTTTAAAAAAATGACATATTTGGTTTCTAAGGTCTGAATTAGATTTTCAATCGATTTTTGAAATTTGAAATTGGTTTTTAAACGGTCAAGTAGAGTTTTTTAAATAAATTTGAGTTTTTTTATTTACTTTTTTTTAATGACCAATAAAAAACCAATTTCAAACTTTGAACAATTAAAGATTCAAACACAGAGATTCAACATGTTACTTTTGATACCTTAAGAATTAAATATAAACTAAAATTATATCTCAATGATAGAAAGGGTTAGTTTTGAAAATTCAGTGGCTAAACATAAACTAAGTTCAGTTAGTTCTATAAATCGTTCCTATTTCATTTTTCCAGTTTACACTTTGCTTGTGGTTATGTTTCTTATTTCCAGGTTCGCCTCTGCGTTGGAAGCATCGGATGACTCCCGCTTCACGTTTTCACGACCCAGTGGCTCACTCTCTTTGGCGAGTGTGTCATCAGTCATGTTCGCCGCCGTAATTTGTTAGACGCAGGGCGTGTAGCCGACCACGATCAATTTTCTTTATCCATTGTCTGAAAAAGGCGGGAAACTGAAACTATTTTGATGCGATGAGGTCGGCATGAAATGAAGAATGAAAAAGAAGAGAATAGATTCATTATATTGACGACGTAAAGATGGATGGATTAGGAAACGACAGCAGCAAATTCCATTAGTGGCTGAGATTGAAGAGAAGCCGCATAGCTCGTAAAATCTGCATCTCGATTGTACGATATGGAGACTCCATTTCTAATGATTCTCCAACTTTGGTGAACGGTGGACTTCAGAACGCGCATAAAGGAGAATCGCTCATTCTGATTGGATGGAAAGGCGGCTTGATCGGTCACTGGAAAGAGCTTCTTGCCATTGTGGATTTCCTCCATGGAAGGTAAATATTCCCAATTCGAGAATTTCTTCAGGAGGATTCTTTTTGAAGATTGCATGTGATATGATATTAGTAAGTTCATATCATATTCAATCTTTTCAAAAAACAGAAAAGATAGGAATTGCATATGATACGAACTTATTAATGCTAATAAAAAAAGGGCTAAATATATGTTTTGGCCCTTAAAATTTGAATTCCTTTACAATTTTATAAGTTTCAATTTAGTTCTTTATATTTTTATATGGTACCTATTTAGTCAATAAAGGTCAAAGTTGGTAGAAATTTGGATGAGAAACTTACCGAAAGAAAAATATAACTTCTACCAACTAAGACATGTGGAGGAATTAGAAAATTTGCTCACTTAAATCACCTAATTCCTTTTTAAATTTTTTTTGTCAATTCATTAAATTTCCTGCAATATAAGGCTATTGTAAACCAATTTTGACACCTACCGATAAAGACATAATTGAAAAATGTTAAAACATAAATAATTAAATTGAAAAAACACCTAAACATTAGGAACTGGAACAACCTAAAAGAATTAGATAAAAACTCATTTTTATATTTGTACATAATATTAAATCAATTTTAATTCATAAAACTTTTAATTTTGTCAAATTAAGTTCTAAACTTAAATAAGGTGTAAAATTAATATTTCCTCAAACAAATATAGATAATTGAAAATTTAACCAATAAAATACCTTATAGAAATGCTTAAACCAAATCACTCAATCAACGCAAATTAAGCTGGTAAAAATATCCAAATTCAATATTAAAATATGCCAAATTCTATAAAAAAAAAATTAAAAAAAAAACCAGATTGGAAGAATGAATACACAAAAAAATAGTCTCATTTATCTACTACAATGGTTCAATTGGATAAAATTAAAATTTTATGTTATTTTTTAAATAGAAGTAAAATTTAAAATTCTCAATAATCATAACTGAAGAAAATGTAATGCAATGATGCACTTGAATTTTGGACAAAAATGAATTCCATGTATGGAAATGAATATTACCGAGTTGATCATTAAATCCACCTCTTCCGTCAGTGGTGTCTCTTTATCTCCTCTAAATTATGCCATCTTTATAGCTCCCTAATTTCTTCAAGTTTATATAATTTATTTACAAATATAACGATTGGGTGTCTGAACTTCTTTTAACTTATAACAAATATTTTTTTTGAAAATACCTTATAACAAATAATTTGACCCATGGAAAGGCAAACGAAAAACCTAATGGAAAATAAAATCTTGGCGCAATCAAAACTGGAGGCTTTATTATTGTTCTTTTGCTATTATTATTCTCTTTCAAATATATTATCTGGGATTAGTTATAGATGTGAATAGGATATTCTATATCAAGGAAAAAAAGTAATTTCCATTCTTGCCTTTTAGGAACTTCAATTCCTTATCCTTTAGCAATTCCAGCCAACTGCATTCGACCTCCTCATGATTCTCTCTCCATGTAGAGAGAGAGAAAGAGAGAGGCTGCCGGCAGGTATAGTAAAAAGGGTAGGGTGGGGTGGTGGCAGAAGGAAAACATAGGCTGTTGCCAACTTGCTTCGACAACATAAGGTTAGACAAGAAAGCAAAGCCTCAGCTTTGCTTCCCCACACATTCAATGCCACAGATGCACAGTCAGAACCCACTTTGATGATAGCATTGTTTTGCTTTTACCTCCTCTTCCTACCAAGGAGAGGTTGTTTCTCTCCTCTCCTAATAATGAGAAAGAGATAGAGCCCCCACTGATGGATGGCCGCTTTAAAACGCAAACTCAGGGGATGTGACAAATCATCAAATGATTGACCCTACAGTGACCTATTTGAAAACCGCCAATTACACTCTCAACATTACTCTTCAGCAACCAACCCAACCCCTCTTCTTCTTCTCTTAACCTTCTCTTTATATCTCACAAATTCTACTTTCTTCACTGAGAGAAAGGAGGGCTGAGGGACCTCCAAGTTGTACTTGTACAACATCTTCCCATAGTCATCAATGTGCATATCACTCTCAATTGATATCAAAATCAAAGAGGGGAAACATGCTCAGTACCATTAGCTATTGGGAATTCTGTCTATGAAATATATTTTGGCATTTATTACCAATCCCACATTTGCTGATAAATAACAATAATAAACTCCACAATCAGGTTCTACACCAGTTCCTCTGATTAGAAAAAGAAAAACATCATCATTTTTTTAGGAAAGAGAAGAATCCTACCCGGTTCTTAGTGTCCTCTCATCAGTGGCCTAAACCATCTACCATATGAATCAAGATAAGCAAAAGTTTCTTGTAAGACTCACCTGCGACGATCCCCTTGCTATCGATGATCTTAAGAAAGGATAATGTTCTTGGATCTCTTAGTTGATCGACCCTCCAACGTTTTAAAAATTCTATCTTGATTTGATGGACGACAAGACCCATGAATCTTATCAAAGCTTTTAATTCAGCTCTGTAACCCCTGCCTCCTCTGAGCCTCTCTTGTTTACAATTACCGAATGCAGATTTGGAGAAACATTAAGAATTAGAAAAATACTGATATGACAACATTGTTTAGCCTGATGAATCGCATAGGAAGTTCCATACCCCAGAAGCAATATGCTCCATTATTGAAATTTGGCTTCAATGCCGCTGCAGTGTTTCTGACCCAATAAACAGATGGTCAACTTTGTTCAAGGGGGGAGACAGGAACCTTCTTTAGGGTAGTAAAGGACGTTCCTGCAGTAAACAATAATAAACCTTCCCGCAGAATAGTGTGATCTTGCTCAACCAGTCGAAATAATAGGGAATCTAAGATTCTATAGGATGTCTACAAATTCTGGAGCATCATCCCTCGGCCCTTCAAGAGACCGATACATGTATAACACCGGAACATACTTCTCCAAATTATCCATCTGAGGAAGATGATCCACCGCCTCGGCATCATTCCTCATCACTTCAACCACTAAGTGAGGCATTGCTCTGGCAACCTCTTGGCAGCCATCGCGAGACAATTTACAATCTGACATCCAGAGGAATCTCATATTATAGTAATGATGTAAACCAGAATGCAAGGCTACATCGCCAAAAGGGCTATCTCTAATCTCAAGTTTTTGCAATCTATGACAGCCCTCGAGCACATATTTCAATCCCAAATCACTGTTTCCAGCAAAAGCCACTGATAGGGTGCGTACCAGTTTTCCATACTTCCCGATGTAGCTGAAAGCACGATCTGTCAATAATCCAGATATAGCAAGCCTGGTAAGCTTCTTACAGTTGATAACAATGGCACCAAATCCTTCATCCATGGGTTCTCCAGTTTTATGGTCTGGCTGGTGTCGTCCCATAATACACAGTCTAAACACAACAAGATCTTGGCAGTTCTGTGACATAGCTACCACAGCTGCATTGGTCATTCTCTGGCAAAAGTAGAGGATATATTGCAATTTCCTGCAACCCTCAGATATTGCCTGGAAGCCCACTTCGGAAATGGGGCCTTCGCCGTCTTCTCGAGCATCAACAGGGAAAACCCTAAGTTCTTGCAATTCCTTGCAAGTTGAAGCAACAGCCTGAAGTCCTTCATCACTTATTGAATCAAGAGCCTGCAATAAAAAGAGGGAAAATAATAAAAGGTAAGATCTGCAAGCCAAATCTTGTCCTGATTAGACATCTCTACCCAAAGATCACATACCCAGAAAGTCTGGAGCTTGTGGCAGTGGCTTATAACTGGTTTGAGTTGCTCAGCAGTTATATTTGCATAGCTCAAGTTCAGAGTGGTGAGATTAGCACAAACTGGATAGATACAAGGTAGGTAATCAGGCAAAATTTCCTTGAATCCAGAGAGACACACTAAGGATTTGCAAGCAGCAAAAGCAGAGCCATAGTCAGGCTCTGACTCCCCATGAACCACAGCCTCTGAAGTACTGAACGAACCGGTTCCAAGATGTGTTAGATGAGGAGCCTGAATCATCAAACGGTAGAGCTGCGCAATGGAAACGTGACGATTCACCCCAAGTTTCTTCAACGATGGGGATCTACTCACCAACATCTCCAATGCCTCAAAATTAACGGGGTACTCTACACAATCAAAGATCAGAGATTCGAGACAAGTTTCCTTCTCTGGGAAACAAGATATCCAATCCATTTCATCATCTATTACGTCACATTCAATCAGATCGAGTACTCGAAGGTGCCTGAAAAACAAATCAAACAGTCCAAGTTGAATGGAGAAAAGCCATCACTCCAAAAGATTTCCATTAGTTGCCCCCTCCACATTCCCACCAAAATCCAGCATCCTTCTAAAACATCCTACAAAGTATCCTTACATGAACTCAAAACTTCACATTATCAAAAGAATCCCACCACCCAGATTGACAGAAAAAAAATCCCATATAGATTTCAAAGCACACAGATTCAAACATCCTCCTCAGAAAGCACAAACGATCCCTAAAGACAGACTAACAAAGGTGCATTTCACAGTGCAAACTCAAGGAAACAGAATCTAAAGTTCTCAATGAAAGGGGAAAAACAGAAGAAATCTGGGGGCGTACCTGCATCTGGAAGCAACAACACTAATACCACAGGTGCCAAAGCCTTCACAGCAAAACAACACAAGCTCCTTAAAGCCAGGAAAAGACTCAGCCAGCAAGGCCAGATCGTCGTCAGTCACAGACATGCGCTTCAAATAGACTCTCTCGAGCCAGGGATAGGACTTGGCCATGGCCGCCACCCACGGGGAGAAGTGCGCCCCCCAATTGGGCGGCATCATGTTGAAATCTGCGAACCGGGGCTTCCCTTTGATCGTCACGGACCGGACCCGGTTGAACCGGGACATAACACGGCGAGGGGAGACGGCGTAGCAGTTTCCGATGAAGAGGTCGGATCGGGTGAGGGCTTCCACACGGTACCATGACTTGCAGACCAGCGACGCCGCGTTCCGGTCCCGCCGGCCAGTGAGAAAGTGAAGCACGTTCTCAAGAACATTGTGGAGGATGTTCTCAGCCGAGCCGGACCCACCAACGTCGTCGGAGCCGCCGCCTCCGCCGCTGCAATTGCGCGTCTTGTTAGCGGATTCCGCGGCGGCGGCGGCGTCACTACCCAGATCCAGAGGTAGGGGCCGATCATCGTCTTCAGACATTTCTGCTTGCTCCACTCTCATGTGACACAAACCACTAACTCAGCTCCCTATTGACTCAAAATCCCCTCTTTCTGATCAGAAAAAAAGCAACTTCCGATCAGATCATGAACTGACAGGATGAGAGAGGAAGGAATTGTGAGCTTGAGAACTGAGAGGACTTTCTCTTAGAGATGGAAATGGAGGTTAGGAGAGATTAGTGTAACAGATCACAGGGACAATGGAGTGTGAACAGTAGGCTCTCCTGTCTGTATCTCTGGGCATTGGGATTCTTCATGCCTCTCTCTTCAGCCTTCTCTCTCTTCCCTAATGGTTCCCACACAGCTGCTCTATTATTTGGGGCTTTCCCTCAACAATCTTGTCCTTTCATCTCAATTCTTACTTTTATAATTTCCTCCATATTTATTGCCCTAAAGGATAAAAACAAGTACTCAAATTCTTTTCAGAAAATAAAAGGAAGAAAAAGAAAAAAAGTACCCCAAAAATTTGTGGATCGACCCCCCCCCCCCCCCCCAGTTTAGTCGTAAATTACAGAATGCACATGAAACATCAAGGAATTTACACAGCCCACGCATAATTGAAGTCGAATTTTACCAGATACCGTTTGTCCTCTACTGCACTTGACAACATCTCTTGATTTGTTTGTGGTTTCGTTTCACTATGGGATTTTTGGAATTTTGTTATATTTTAATCGAATATCCGAAATGATTTTATTTGCATTTTTTTAAAAATAGTTATAGCGAATATGTGTTTGAAATAATGATTTTGTAAATGTAGACTACTGTCATATCAGATTTGGGAATCTGCAGGTTCCATATTTGTGATTTTACAGTGGCATGGAGCTGAAGGAAATGCATGTTGTTCAACTGTTTCTCCTTGTATGGGGGAATTACAATACGCACTCTTCCGTACTCTTTACAGGTACGTAGCCGTAGACTCTTCTTGAGTGTGTGTGTATTTTACTTATTGCAAAATTATTGGTCGAAATGACAAAAATGACCCGGATTGAGCCTTCAAAACAAAGCCCTTTAAGGTTCATGGGCCCAATCACATGGGCCTATTCGAACAGGTCAAGAGATGAGGGTCAAACATAACATAAAACCTCCTTGTAGTTTTAGTACCTATTACAGATTTGTTGAGATTTGAATTTTCTTTTACATATTTAGTTCTTTTTAACCACACGTTTGTTACAATTTTTAATGCTTTTCTTTTATTTAATATCAAAACATATCCATTCATGTTCTCAAAAAAAAAAAAAAAAAAAAAAAGATTTTTCTTGTTATCAAAGTCTAGATTGTAATTTTTTTTACACATGAATGTGAGATAATGGATCTCGGTAGTCGTGTAGGTATTTTGATTGTTTGACTTACTAGTAAATATTTTCTTAAACCAGGTTGGATATTTTAAATTTTTTTAAGATTTAAAAAAATGTGTAGTTTTGAACTCGAAAAAAAGTGTAGTTTTTGTAATTTTCTTGATTCTTTTCTTTGACCGTGTTGAGATCCTTATAGTCTTTTCAATAAATAAATTTTAAAAAAAAATCTAAAAACTGTCAAATTATCAAATGTAAATATAGATATTTAGGCGGGTATATATGTGTGGTCCAAGTTCTAACTAGTTTTTCCTTTTTTTTAGTTGAACATGTGGGATAGGGGCAATGTTCAAACCTTTTGTTCGGAGGTATATGTCTTAATCAGTTGAGTTTTGTTTAGATTGAGATATGTAGTTCAACTAATTAAAGGCATATAATAGTTAACCCGAACATAGTTCAACTAATTAAGGTATTATATATTTCATCTAAAGGTGAAAGGTTCACTTACTTACCCCCAGACATAAGTAGCCGCTCTAAAAAGTAGAGATTTATATCCTTATATGATTCCTTTTTTAACTCAAAAATTAAAATAATTTAGTGAGAGAGAATTGCGAGGCTTATCAAAAAGGAAATCAAAGATAAGTCAATAGGTTGGTGGCCCTGTCTATTGAAATGGTACTATGGTGAAAGCCCAGGTTAAGAGTCAAGACGAAATGGTACCATCATTCTAGCGACTAGCTAGTCAGGCTGAGTGGGGTCATTGAGTTTATGGATCTGGCTACAAGCCTACAAAGCCATTTAATAGATATAAATTATTAATAGAGATTAAATTCCACTTGTTACGTTTCATCTCTTTAGTTGATTGGCTACAGGTTAAATCCACCACTCGTTTCGTTTCATCTCGTACCAATCAGTTCTTTCTCACCAGTTAATTAATATCAAAAGTTTGACTAGATTACTTTTTATTATAATTATTCGAATTTTGATCTGAATTAACTAATCAATAATCAAGGCCATTATAATATCTTCATCATTATTCTGGAGTCTGGACAAAAATTCTCCTTTTTCTTTTTTTAATTTTTTATCAGCGGTTAAAATTGACCGATTAAAGCTAGTTTTAGGAAAAGTAGCATCACCAAATCAATCTGTTCAAATAAATGGTTATCACTCCTAAGAGAATACTAACATTTCTCATCTGCTTTTCAAAAAAAAAAAAAAAAAAACATTTCTCATCTGATTTCTAGCATAGAATAGGACACAAATAAATCAGCCTCGTTTCAATAACTGTTTGATTTTTTTATTTTTTATTTTTGAAAATTTCCTCATACTTGTTGAGGACACATCTTGCAATTCTTAGTCAATTTTCAAAAATAAAAATAAATATTTGAAAAATATGCATTTTGATAACCTTTTGATTTTGAAAAATTAGGCCAGTTTTCTTTCAATTTTCTTACAATGGATTACTTATTAATCAAACATTTGAATTTTTTTGTCAAATTCCAAAAAAAAAAACAAATTACCTTTTTTTATTTTTTGAAAGTTGACTTAATTGTTTTAAACATAAAAAGAAGGTAAGTAAGAAAGCAAAAAAATCTTATATATGAAAAAAATGATTTATAAGCTTAATTTTCAAAATCTAAAAACCAAATATGCTTATCAAATGAAGCCTACTTCTTTAGTTTTTGGTTTTTAATATAAGCTTGATTTTCAAAAAAACAAAATAAAAACCAAAATGATTATTAAACAGGACCTCAGTTTTTTATTTTTAATCTTAAATACTGAATAGTGACATTAGTAAACGGAACTCTAAACACATACGTAGACAATGGAAACCGCGGATGGGAACAAGGACACATGCTATACATTCTCGAACTTGATTTGCCGCATTCATCTTATTCTGTACATCATAACATTAACACCACCATATATAGAGAAAAAGAAAAAAATAATAAAAGAAGAAAAAAAATTGTGATGGAAAAACAGCAAGTTATCAAAGAAAAAAAAAATGCAGAAAATTAACATTTACAATAATTTACAAGGCAAAAAAGAAAACAAAAAAAATAAAATAAATAACACCCGTGAAAATAGTAGCTTGGCTGGTAAATGTTCTATATTGAGAACTTGAACAAGGCTTCTCATGATCCAACTCAACTAGTACGAGTCTGTTGACCGATATGTTCGGTGCGCTAACAGCTACTCACCAACTATGGCTATTCCAGTTTCTGCCAAAGAACTCCGAAAAAACAAAAACAAAACAAAAAATCATCATCGGTTCTACATAACTTATCAAATATCGAGCAGCAAAAAGTTATTCAAAAGTCTAAAGACATGTTTGGAAATGATTTTCAAATGGTTAAAATTACTTTTGTCATATTCAAAATGACTTCAAAACATGCCTTTAATAATTCAAAATCAATTTTGATGATATAAAAATCACATTTGAAAGTGTAAAATCAAACATAAAATTGATTAAAATAATTAAAGGTATGTTTTTTTTGGTGATTTCGAACTTAACAAAAATGATTTTAGCTGCTTCAAAATCATTCCTAAACATGCACGGAATAAAGAAACAAACTATGATCAAAGGAAAAAAAAAATCACACTCCCGTGTTACCTCCTCTCTCGTCTCTCTATTAATATCTAGACACATAATTAATCGATATCCTATTTTATTTTATTTTACAGATATATTGCTAACATGATCTAAAAATGAAACAACGGGTATGGAACTTTTTTTAAAATCAAAATACTGTAGTAGTGTGTATATACATATACAATGTATATGTGTATATAACATATATATATGTATATGTATATATGTGGAGGTCAGCATCACAGTACAACTAATAAGATGCCAACAGTGGTGCACCAAGGGAACATGACAGGAAGTTGTGAATTGTGATTGCTTCGATGCGCACGTGTGAAAGATCAGAAAGAATCCTCAGAAAGCCTAATCACTATGATTGCACGTGAACTACTAACTAATAAACCTTATCAAAGAAATTTAGAACATAGAAAATGTGAGCTAATTTTGTACCACTTACCTGCGAGAATTCATATAAACAAAAACTATATATCAACTCTGGGCACATTCAAATGGATGAAGGCTTCCTTCTGAGAAATCATGCATTCTAAACCGCTCCAATATTTCAAAAGGCCTGCAGCACATAAATGAAAAATAAACATAAAAGACAAAACAATACAACGTAGTTGATTGAACACGGACATGGTTGTACAATCTAAAGAATAGATCCTGTTCAAGTAAAGTCGTTATGTTTAGGGATATTCTGAAAGGTGTCATTTGAATTTTAATCTTATATTTATGATACAAATTTTTTAATGAGAAACCAGCTTTCATATATCTATATGTATATGATATAATTTAGATAATGAACTGACTTGTGCCACAAGAGGAAATAATGATAAAGCAAAATAATGTGTTGCTTTAGTTTACATGTAAAAGGTTGAGAAGATAAAGGAATTTCAAAAAATTGTTGGAAGATGTAAAAAGGTAAAGGAATTTCAAAAAAATTGGTTCAAATCCCATGGTGGCAACCTAGGATATTGAAATATATTGATTGTAGGTTGAATGAATCACATAAACTAGGCTAGACACTCACGTATATCAACCAAAAACAGAGCGACGAAGATGTACATTAAAATGATCAAGGAACTGGTATAGTAAACATCACTAATCAGTTATTTATTCTGAAGCCTCAATGAAAAATTAAAGCAAAATAAATAAATCTCAGAGCCAACAAAACACTGCATGATAACAAGTGATGAATATTTTAAGCTTCCTAGTAGATAATAATTAGAATATGTTGATATATTTTATGAAGGCCAAGGAATCCGAGAGGCTTACAGTATGGCTTCTCTATTACGGCACAGTCTACGCTGATTGTTCTCTATTGCAGCCAACACATCGGCAGCCTGCGGTCCGATCGGTCCACCAGCTACGACTGATGGGACAGGAGCGGTTGGAGTCCATAGCTGGGAGAAAGGAAGACATCAATAACTCAGAAAGAGATCACGGCCATTTCAACCATATATATATATACTAAATTTTGCCATACTTACCTTTATGGTATTGTCGATCCCGCTTGTAGCGATGGCACAATCAAATGGATGACTTTGCACGCAATTCACAACTGAAAAGGCGAATAAAGAGATTTTTTACAATTTCAGTTTCGGGTTTGGTTAAACGATAACAATTCATCTCTAAAATTACAAGGTGAAATTTACCAGCTCCATCTCCAACAAGTATTTTAATCAGTCTACCAGTTCCCTTTTCCCAAATAAACCATCTACCATCATCACTTCCACTGGCAACATATTCACCTGGAAAATTTATTTTAGACAGATCAACAAAACAATTATCACAAATATTAATTGAAGACCCATACTAATTTATAAAAAAACAAATTGGCAATAATATTTTTCAACCACTATTAACCCATGATTTTTCTTCCCTGGTTACAAATTAGCACAAACAGGATATTGTACTTCAACTGACACTCTAACATTGCTATACCGTCACTTACAGTAAAATTCAATCAAATCACGTCACGTTCATTCCTTGAAATTTCATTATCATATAGTCATCAACACAAAAAAGAAAGGGTGACATAACATACGGACCAAAAGAAATACCATTTCAAGTAGTGATGACCAGAAAAGCTATGCTTTTGGAGATTTGGAGGAAGAGAAATTCAAGAATTTTTAGGAGAAAGGAGAGGATTGATTGCAAATATAAGAATGAAATTCAAATTTGAGAAAGTACATGGACGAAAATGATAAAACCATGACGTCTGTACATAAGAGAAAATCCAAATTTAACTTAAATTAAATCTTATTCTCAACAGTAAAAAATGAAACTTCCTTGGTGACATAGGCACCATATGTAAAACAAGGCAACGACTATACACCCAAAGATGCTTGCAGGAAATGGGGGCAATAAGATATAAGTACAAAGGTAGTATGAACCTAAACTTTTATCAACTTGTAACACAATTTGTCAATCCCATGGTTCAGTGAATACCTCTTTGCCCGAGAAAACTAGCTTGTTTAATATCAGTTCCGATATTACAATGACCAACATATCTTTGTTTCATATCAATGACAGGTTCGGGCTGCATGTAATATAACACAAAGCTTACTCAGAACGAAGATATCATTAACTAAAGGTAAAAGTACAAAAGCAAATAATATTCAAATCCATACAAAACCACAAGAAGATTCTGGGTACTTGTCCGTTGAAGCAGAAGTCATAGTTGGTTTATATAACTCAATTCATGTGAAAAACTACCCATGTACTAAAATAAATGGCTACTTTTGAAGAGACTTTTGTTTGTAATAGCAAATTAGCGAGTGTGCAACTTCTTACCGTGGCACCAAGTTCATTTATTAACATACCCAAGATATGCATAATACGGTAATAACAGTAGTGGTTTTCTCAAACGTTCAATGCACCCCAAATAACCAAAAGTGGTAGAAAAATCTATTTAAACACCAAGACAAAATAGATCCGTATAATGCATGGCATGTGCCATCTTGCAAACTTCTCAATCCAGTGGAGCCCTATTTGGCTGCAACTTAAGTGGCAGCATAAACAGAACTTTTGAAATTCGTAAAAATTATGAGGAATTTTATAAAATTTAAAAGCAAAGTATTACTAGAACCTGATAAAGTATTCCATCATTTTGTGATGATGAAGGAGACCCACAAGTGCCATTTGCGCCCTTTTCTCTCGCTGGATCAACTCGTCTATGTATTCTAAGATTTAGACTTCCATGTAGAATGTTGGAATCAACATCATGGGCTTCATCACCTGATAAGGTCTCAAAGTCCAGCTCCACCTCCTCGTCATAGTCAGAATCTTCTCTTTCCGATCTCAGCCCATCTTGTGAAACATCACTATTTGCATCTGAGCGGTAAAGAAAGTCACTTAATGATAATACTCCACCTAACGGTGCTGATCTTAGAGCTCCATCATTGCTTTTATTTGATTTTTCCGATTCAGCTGATTACAGTATAAAATAAAATAAATCAAAAGCCAAAATGAGCAGGAAAATAGCAAGACGCAAAAATGTTTAGACAAGCTCACAACATCACTAAACACCTTTCAGTCAGACATAAAACTACAGAAAGATCACCATGCAAGACGCAAAAATGTTTAGACAAGCTCACAACATCACTAAACACCTTTCAGTCAGACATAAAACTACAGAAAGATCACCATGAATATTTTCAAATATAATAAAGAATAAAACACCAGGTTGATCTGATCGTCATAGTGTTTTTCTTTTCCAAAGCATAAGGACACTGCCTTAGATTGTGCGCAAACATTTACTGAATCATATGATTAGTGCAAGTCAAATCAAACTATCAAGTAATCAAAACACAAGAAAGAAACGAGTACAAACATAAAATTTCAATAGATGAGTCGCATGAATCATAGGAAAGAGCAGTGTAACCAAATATCTGCAGAAGAAAGAACCTATTCTACAGCCTCCAAAAGTTTAAGGTTAAAATACCATTTTGGAAAAATTGAAAGTTGAGGAACTTATTGGACACAAAAGTGAAAGTTTAAGGATCTATCAGATACTTTTTAAAGGTCAAGGACCGATTGGACATAAAATTGAAAGTTCAAAGACCAAATTCACACAACTCTGAAAGTTCAGGGACTAAACTTGTAACTTAACCTTAAAAAAGTACAAACATTTTGAAGGCATTCACTGATGATCTAGCATCTTGCACAATTAAATATACCTTAAGATCAAATAACAAAAATTTGAGAGAGATGACATTTTCAATGTACAAGACTTCTTGTGAATACCTTTACGCTCTCATCATAGACCAAACATTTTGAATCATAAAGAGATCTCTCCAATTTGACACATCAAAAACGAATATATGTAATGTAAGAAGAACTTCATTCCTTCTCTTAAAAAAATGTCGAGGAAACAAGACTTTTTGTGAAAAGATAACAAAAACAATCATCTACTGATAGGAGTCAACAAAAAGCACGCTATTTTCAGTTAACTACAAAAGTTGTTTCCTTCTTTCAACCATTCTTCTTTAAAAAAAAAAATAATAATAATAATAAGGAGAAGAAATTAGTAAATATTGATGGTACAAAAAAACAAACAAAAAAAAGAGGGAAACAAGCAATCTAGCCATTTGCCAAAAGGATCTACAAAAATGAAATAAAGTATCATAAATCCAAAATGCAATGTAGTTATATAAAGTAGGATCAAGGGTTGGTATTGAGCAATTAATTTCTGTCAACACTGTGACAGCAATACATTTATTTGAATCCCACAATCCTCCACTGGGGAAACTTTTGATGTCCAATTACCGAGCTCTCCCAGACCTCCACTCCAAGATAAATATGAACCAAACAACATTGCAAGTTCTAAACTATCATTTACCTGCAGCGAGGTCCCTCTTTACACTTTCCACCTTCTCCGCCACTTCAGGATTAGATGGGGCTAAATACTGAGCAGCAAATGCAAAATCCAGGGCTTCCTTATGTCTACCCAGCTGCAAGAGAAGAAGGAAAATAAATAAATAATAAATAAAAGGATTTAATTTTTCACTACAATTTGTAACATTTTACAGAAGTTGGATATGAGAATCCAACTTCTTCAGGAGTGTTAGTCATTGAAGGAAAAGAATGTATTTTATAATAATTAAAAATAAAAATAATACATACATACATATATATATATATATATAAATGTATATATCTACCCTCCTGGAATGATAAACTAAACTTAATATGAACCAAATGACCATAACAAACAGTCCTATCCTAACTTCCACACATAGATTAAGACCAACATGAAATTTCTGAAAGTTTTAAAATATTGTTGATACATCCACACTTACAAATAACCAAAACAATTTTACTGCAACAATACTCTAAGTAACCTTTGAGAATGGTTATTTTATCTTAAACCAGAAAAATGATGTAAAAGACATAGCTCCCCAAAGAAAGAAAACTGAAGCAAGCAGTAGCATAGAATGACAAAAGAATTACCTGTGATAAAGCTTCGGACATGTAGTAATGTGCCCTGAAAGAGGAATGATCGATTTTTCTGGCACTGTAACAATCTCTTATTGCCATATGGACATCATTTTTCCACTTCCGCTGAAAAAGATTTGAAATTTTCTTAATTAGAAACCAAAGAAAATACTAACATGTAAAAGTATATAAAAAGAAAACTAATGAGGAAAAGAGGCCCTCCACCTCATCTTTAATATATATAAAGTATTAAAAGGAAGCAGGAAAATAGTACTAAAGAAAAATTAACATGACGAAACAACTTCTAAGTAGCAGCTCAAAAGTAGATAGTAATTCTATCCTGACCCACAGGGAGACAACAACTAATGGTCCTTTTCAAACTTATGGCTGTGATAATAATGAAAATAAATAAATACATATATTAAAAAATTTTAAAATTTAAAAATTAAATTAAATTCTTTTTTTTAAAAAAAAAAGGGGGTTAAGAATCCCTAAATCACCACATATTGAAATTCGTTTCAGAAGTTAAATTCTATTAAAGAAAATGAAAGATGATGGAGTCATTGGACCAAACCAACAACTTATTGTAAGCAGGAGAGAGTGAAAATCACAAGGGAAAGAAGATTAAAAGGTTTCTAAATATCTAAACAAAAATCCACCAAATGAGATTAGAAGATTCTTTCAAAATCCTTTTGGAAGAATGGCATTGGCTCCTTTAGTGATATATTTGGGAAACAAAATATCCTCTTTCACTTACTAGCCACAGTATGTGATTCCTCAAGGAATCTCCATAGCCACCAACCGCACAAAAATCTGTTTCTTGGTCATAAATATGAAAAGAATGCAAGACAAAAGATTGTGGGGAATACATAAATTTGAAATGAAATAGAATTTCAAGCAATAAAACTAACACATTAAAAATGAACCTTGAGTAATAAAGCAGCACGTGTGCATAATGAATCGTGCTTGAAAATAACTCCAATATTACGACCATATCCATCCAAAATTTCGTTGCATGCCTCAATTCCACCAAAGTAGTTCCCAACCTCGGAGCATTTTTCAGCAATTTGTAATAGTTTTCTGCATTTATCAAGCTGGAAAATACTAGTTAGATTATCAATTTGAACCATTCAAGTAATAACATTGTTTCATTTAATGCACTCGTTTGAGTAACACACCTTTGCATTAACACCACAATTTACAGGCAAACCATTAGATAAATTGGAAATAGGATACTGCAATTCCAATCCGTTGAGTATAGGAGTGAAGCTCATTAACTTAGAAACATCTCCTGTTGTATACTGCATCGTACTTTGACCAGCTGTGGGGAAAAAATTAAATATAGATCAGAAGAACTAAATCAAAACACATTAAATATCAAAATATCTGTTTAAAAAAATACAATAATTGGCATTATATAACTCATAAATAAAACACTAATTGCAAACTCAAACAGAAAACTCACAATATGATGCTTTCTCAATAAAATCAACATAACTTAGTTTTGAAACAGCCATCATACATGCAAAGACAAAAATACATCAATTCTCCCTAAGGTCAAATACTAGTATATGCAGGAACGAGACAGTGATTATTGGAAATAGGATGACTTACCATGGTATGTGGAAATGTGATTTGGTTATAAATTTATTTATTATCTAAGACCCGATTACATTATTTATAGATTTTTTTTTTAAACGATTTATAGATTAATTAATTGTATGAACTTAATTTATATGTACTAAGATCATTTTACTTACTGAGTTAATTCATACTAAATGTAAAACTAATGATTTTAAAATAAAAATTCAATAAAAATATATTAAGTAACTAACTTTACGTCAATTTTTTTTTATGGATCCCAATGTCCAATATTATGGGTTTAGGATGCCTATTCTCCTCTAATCATTACTGCATAACAAATGCCCCTTTACTAGAATTATAAATGTCAATAAATTATACCTCGATATATAAAATTTAGCTACTATTATATGGAATGTGTTGAACTCAAAAAAAATCTGATAAGAAAAGTTATCAAGACCATATCAGAAGATTGATAAAAAGATTAGGAAGTCTGAAGTGCAAAAGAAGCTTAATTTTAAGACGAATTAAGATACCATGATTTACATTCATCAAATATACGTGTTCTCCACTATAGCTAAGCAGGATCTCTTCTCCATTCGGACTAAAGGTAACATGAGTCAGATGTAAACCCGAGCGAACCTAAAAAAAGAGAAAGTATGAGATCAGGAGTTTGAATTGGTAGAACCAAAGATGGATAGAACTAGAAATAACAATTACATGTTTTTGAAACAACAAAGTGCGATTTTTACTAATTAAAATAGTCCATTAGGATAGTGTCATACAAAAAAAAAAAAAAAAAAATTGGTAACAAATATAATGTACTGCTAATAATGCATGAATATATAATGCATTCTCATTTATAACTAAAAATTACAATGGCATCAGATTAACATGAACAAAAGGTTTTTTTGCCCATGTAGAGAGAAACGTTTAAGATGTGCATCAAGATCACAGGTTATGCAGAATATGGGAGATGGCCATACATTTTGGCCACAGGAACTGTCTTTATATCACAGTTTGTATACACTAAAATTGACTTTCTAGAGTTTTTACTGCTCAATAATGTTTCTCCACTGACCCAAGCAATAATAATATGCTGTTGCCAGATTGATATTGACGATGATTAATCAATAGCAATTCCTGCACTCACCCGATCAGAGAGATGCATTGGACAGAAGTAGTTAACACACGGAGGTGGCGACATCCTTTTCTGGCTGGAAGACAATGGTGGCAGCATCCTTCTATCATATAACCGTGCAAATGCATCACTGCACATAAAAATTAAAAGAAGTTGAAACAGGAACAGTTAGACCCTTATAATTTTTCTTTTTAAGTGATTCCTCTATGTGAAAGTGTCAGCAGTAGCAGAATACCTTCCACCAACCAAAAGTAAATGAGGCCTAGTGGAACTAATGTCACAAGATTTTAAAGCAAGGGTTTGTCTGGGAGGATCAGCCAGTGACCTCTTTGCTCCACACCGCAAATCAAGCTGCCAATGAGCATAATGTGAAAACAATGAACCCTAATAACTGATAGCAATAAAAAGAAATTTGTTCTGATCAACTATCTTAGATACCCAGACAAGAATGTTTAAAAAATGTTGGAGAAGCCTCCCTTAAAGGCTCGTTGATTTTAAAAAAAAATATTACATCACATGTGGGGTAAGGAGATTTGAACCTATGACCTCTCAGGAGAAGTAAAGATATAAGTGGTCGTAGAGATAAGCATTGAGCTAAGCTGATGTTGGCACGATTCATTGTTAACTATCATATAACCAAACATGCTGTCTCCACACACACACACCCACCCACACACATATATTCCATTATTCTATTAAAAAGAAAAGGTGTCTCCAACGTGTCCGTGTCCTACTTTTTTAGAAATTGATGTGTTGTTTTCTGTGCTTCTTAGCCAAGGGGCCAAGGGGTTACAAAGGCTTCCCAATTGGAAAGAATACACAAAAGACAAAAAGATCATCATTACCCAAAAAAAACCTTCCCCATGATCACTTGTTCATTGAATGGAAGAAACAGAAAATTGTAGAGAAAACAATACTTACAAGAACATTATGACATTCTTGGTGAGAAGCACCGTCAGGAGGACAAGACATGCCCTCTCGAAAGTCATGCTGTCTAAGAGTACCATCCTCACTAGCACTCCATACTACATTTGGATTCCCGATTTCAACCTTCAATGAAGTGCAGACAAATATTACAAAAACGATAAACAGGTTTGTTCAACCAATATTTACTGCAATACAACCTGATCATTCATAATAAATAAATTATTTCAGTACATCTAGCAGAAGATATTTTCAATACATAATTCCCACTGAACTCTTGACTCTTACAGCTAATTTTTTTACTCTTCTGGTGTGACACTGATACAGAGCCGATGAAGATATGGCATTATCATCTTGTCCTCTCCCTCTTAAGCGAGATAAATTAAACAACCGCACCTGTTTACAAACAAACCCCCCAAAAAATGTAAATCGTAAGAAAATCCAACTGCAAGCATCAACATCCATGAGAAAATTCACACTACAGCAGACTACACCTCTGCATCCCCAGCTCCTGAGACCACAAGCTCATCGGAAGTTTCAGGAACAAATTTTGTACAAAATATGTTTGCAGAATGCCCAGTATCCACAGAGTGCAATAGCTTTAGACCAAAATAACTCCAGATGTTTATCTGAAAAAACACATGATTAACAAATAACTTCCAGAAAACATAATTTTTTCAAAGGATGGAAGTTAAAAAAAGAGTAACAACAAGTCATTATGCAACAATATAAAAACACATATAAATCAATTATCATCAAACAGGTAATGTAGAAGCATGCAAAACCTTCATTATCAATTTATCATAACTACTTTTAACTTCATTCAACTCCAACAAAAATGAGATGAGATATCCAGTGCAATCTCTATGGTATTGTCTTCATTATCAAGTCCTAAAGCTCTATTCTTCCGTTCTTGATTGTTTGTCCAAAGAAAATTTCTTGAGAATAAATTTGAAAAGTCAGGTTTGAAGAGTTTAGAAACTAATCATATCCATAAATTTTATAGGACAACATTTTCCATCTCAATATCCAACTGTAAGAAAACATATCACCACACTCTCAACTCGAATTTTAGGCATTTGAAGACTTATCCAACATGAATTGACTAACTTCAGATTCATATTTTAGGCATTTTCTAACTCAATCTGCATACACCACCACCTGCAATGATCCGCAGATGCCATATGAGCAAAGCTATCAACAAAGGGCACCTTTCTCCATAAAAATAGAGTCTGATTCAAACTGGCATGCATTTAAATCTGCTTTACAACGGGCATCATTGTCTTAAATTGCTTTAGTCCAAGAATTTTTGTCGCAGGAAAGAACAGTCAGTGATCCTCACTAACATGCGCAATAAATACTCATACAATTTCATAAAGGGGCACAAATAATCTATACAAAGAACGGGTTTATTGATTCAAGAACAACCACCTAGTATCCATGACAACAGTCTAACGGTACAATTTTTCCATCATGAAAACCTTGAGTCATCCACAGCTAATGTAGATCTAGGTAAAAGTCATAGAAATTAAAGGGAGGCTGTCTTACCCGAGTATCATCTGATCCAGAAATCAAAAGTGAACCACTAGAATTCCATGCCACAGCATTAACACACCCCTGGTGCCCCTGGAGAGAGAGAAAGAGAGAGAGAGAGATGGGGATTTAATAAAAAACAAGGAATTACAAATTGACAGGATACAGACGGCAAGGGATGGAATTGCAAGGGAATGGAGAAAAAACAACATATGCACAGAATTTGAAAAAACAAAATACAAAAACAAGATCATGCATCCAACATAAAGAGGAAAGACTCCAACAACCTCTCATACTTCAAAAACAGTATGTGAAGTGTCCTCATCCCATTATAGTGACTAGGCTATATGTGTGACCTGGAAAAATGTCGTCTTAAAGAGAATATGACCGCTAAACACTAATACCATAACTTTCAGAACCTAAAATGACTAGTATTAGTTAAACATGATGGCTAAATTTTTTAGGCTTCCAGCTTTCACATAACCATATTGGAGAAATCAACATCAAATCCAGTTCTACAGTATCCAGTAGATACAAGGAGGGAAGAGAACTTAATTAACAAACAAGGAATTGCAACTTGACAGGATAGAGACGGCAAAGGATGGAGTTGAAAGATATGCACAAAATTTTGAGAAACAAAATACAAAAACAAGATCATACATCCAACATAAAGAGAAAAGACTCCAACAATCTCTCCTACTTCAAAAAAACAGTATGTGAAGTGTCCTCATCCCATTATATGACTAGGTTATATATGTCACCTGGAAAAATTTCTGTCTTAAAGTATGACCGCCAAATACTAATATACCATAACTTTCAGAACCCAAAATGACTAGCATTAGTTAAACATGATGGCTAAATTTTACAGGTTTCCAGCTTTCATATAACCATATGGGAGAAAGCAACGTCAAATACAGTTCTACAATATCCAATAGATACAAGGAGGGAAGAAAACAGAAGTGGCTAATTCCAAAATTCTGGAGAGTAAGTAGCAGTGTCCGTTTCGTGAGTTTGAACCAATGACTCATTTCTAGTAGAATTTAAGACTACCTCCATAGGGTAAATCGTAAATTATAAACTCCCTTTCAGAGCTCCCATTTCTGTACCATGTTAATATGATAGTCAACAACTCGTGTCCATACAACTTAAAACAACATAAAAGAAACAAGTCCAGTTGAAATAAGCAATGGGGCACTCATCTTCCATCAATACTGATCTTCTGACATATCTAGAAATGTTTTATCTCTGATAATGAACAGGCAAGGAAACCAGCAGTATATCAAATGCTTAGGCAAGTAAACTTTGATTTTTGATAGATAGTCCTAGTTCCTCACCTGACAATCACACTGCTTGCCTAATAGACATTAAACGTAAATGACATGAAAACAAACCATAAAGCATAATATTAAATGACATGGATAATCATGCTACTTGCCCAGTACACCATGCACCTGACGTAATGAAACACAAAATTTATAATAAAGCATGCATCACAGGTAATTTCAAAAAAGAATGTGTTCTGAGAGTAGGAACAATGTGAAAAAAAATCACAACCCATAGAAACTTAAATCCATACTGACCTCCAGTTCCTTTTCCTGGGAGAGTCTTTGGATGAGTGATGAGTGCATCTGCAAACTATGGTTGGAGTCCTGCATACATAAAAGACTTGGAAAAGTGAAACAAATTCATAAGAGGAAAAAATTAAAAGCTTCACAAAATCATATTTCATGAAGCAGACCTCACGTTTCGGTATTAAGGAAAACATATAACAAATTTTTCCCTTCCTTCAGAAAGCAAGAGTACTCTATAAACATTGAAAAATAACATATAACATGTAAAACGAGCCACCAAGAAAGAAAAGCCAAACAGAAACTTTAAAGTAAGAAAATAGCATGCTGATCTGCTTTTATTTTGGAACTTAGACCTCCTTACTATTATAAACATGTATGGTCTAGTTTTTATACAGATAATTCCTTGTATACTTATCATGGATGAAAAACATATTAATCTTTTTATAAGAACGCATTAATCTTCAAAACTATATTTTCCGTCGAAAAGGAAGGAGAGAGTGAGAGCGTAACAAGATAATTTAATCCGGAAATTCTTGTTGAACAAACAAACTGAAATATAGCTCATGCCTAAGGATCTAAGTTTTTTCAACTTTTATTTAAATACGGACGCATCTTTTGGCATAGTTTCTTTTTGAAGAAAAAAAAACAATGCTGCATCCTTTACAAATTTGATAAAGAATATATCTAGGCGATGAATTAAAAGATGCGTCCAATGTCAAGAGTCAGAACGAAAACAGATAACGACTACAATCTAAGTCCTTACTACTATTATCTTACTTCAAGTCATAATTCTGACACATAAAGGAAAAGGATCGAAGAAGTAAGACAGACGCACACGAATGAGAGTTTCTTTTAGCAATTTCAGAAAAATCTAAATCGACCGAACCAAAATTGCATTGCTTATCGTCCGGAATCAACCTTCAAACAATCCAAAATCTCCTATGTTCATCCAATACTAATACAGTTGTCAGTTCGCCTCCAACAAAACAATTCGACGAAATCCAATAAGGCGAATGATATATCTAAAATTCACAAGATTCTACGCAATCTCCTCCGCACGAAAGAACGTTCACGCTCCAAAAACCAAAGACGCATACAATTCACATCCAATCCATGAAAACAATTCAAGTAACTCGACACTTGAAGTCGAATGCAAACCCGATGAGAAGGTAGAAGAAGAAGAAAAATCAATTACACGTACTTGACGAAAGTTGATGTGCCTGCTGTCGAGCAAACCGCAGACGTTACCATCGTGAAAGGCGAAGTCCTCCATGAGATGAGAGAAAACTCAGAGAAACCCTAGCGTGGATCAACCTCCGACCGATAATCTGCAGTTGCAGCAGTGAAGGTTCCGATCATTCTACAATTTTCACGCTCCGAACTGAGAACCGTCCCTGTGGTCTGTCCAAATAAATATATAGAGAGCTCTGTGTGCGAATTAGATTAACGTCGTGTGACAGATAATTAATTAACAGAAAATTAAATTTCTGGGTTTTAAAAATAATAATTATTTTATTTTTTTCGTTTTTTTTTTCTTATAAGATTTGTTTCAATTATACACCAAACTTTTAAAAGTTTTGTTTTTTAAAAAATAGAGATTTCATTAGTTTATTCAAAACAATACTTTTTCAATTAAATTTGTGGACGAAAAAAATTAAGAATTGTTTTGAAACAATCTTCCAATTACATTTTAAATTTTGGAAATATGATTTGAAACTAATATATAGTTTAAAGATATTTTTAATAATTTATCCTTTTTTTCCCGAAATATGGATCTTGAAGGTGACCATGGGAAAAAGGAAATGCTTGTTTATTAAGTTTACTAATGGAATAAAAATAAAAACCCCACACTAATCTCAAAACAAAAAAAATAAAAACCCGCACGAGTGGACCAAGTGTTGTTGACAATGTCATTCTTATTTCTGGCCGAACTCTTTTTATGTGAGGGTTTGGAATTACGTGTTTGGTTTAACTTGTTAAGTGTTTAATTTTAAAGAAAAAAAAATCATTTTGAAAAAATTTATAGTGTTTGGTAACCACTAAAAATGACGTATTAGAAAATGAGATTAAGAAATAAACCATTTTGAGAAACACTTAAAATCAACTCCTTTAAAAATAGTTTTTAAGTATACAAACTTGGATATAAAAACATTTTTTTTACAAAATGTTATTCAAAAAAATGCAATCTTAAAAATTATTTAAATTAAAATGTATTCCAAACTGACCTAAAATGGACTTTCCTGAAAATAGCAATCTATTATCCAAAATTTAGGCTCGGTTTAGGATTGCATTTGCAAGTGAGAATCTTAACCATCTTGGTAAAACAATTTATTAATTAAACTATCCATAATTCCTCTTTAATTTACTCCACCAGCAAAAGTGGTAGATACCAACTTTTAGATTTTTCTTTAACTGTTTTCAAATCTCATATTTATCACTCTTTTATATATTTTCATGTATCTATCTCATATCAACATGTCTTTTATTGATTCAATTTTTATAACAATTGTTTATGTTAGGGGTGTTCATCGGTCGGTCGGTGTCAGTTTTGGGGGAAAACTGACACCGACCGGTCGGTCGGTTTTCCAAAAATCTGGAAACCGACGACTTTCGATGGGTGCTGCCAGCTGACCAACCGAACGGTCGGTTCGGTCGGTTTTTTTTTTTTTAAGATCATGAGAATTGATATGAAGAACGGCGGTCGGTCGGTTATGTGTAAAATCGGTCGGTCGGTCAGTAAGTTATGTGTGTTTTTTTTTTTAAATGGTTTTTTTATATATAAATATATTGGGCGGTTGGTCGGTTATGTGTAAAGTCGGTCGGTCGGTCATGTGTTTTTTTTTTTAAAAAAAAAAAGGGTTTTTTTTTTATATATATAAATATATCGGTCGGTCGGTTATGTGTAAAATTGTTTGGCCGACCGACCGACCGACTGACCTCCCCAATTTAAGAACCGACACCGACCGACTTGGTCGGCTAACCGACCGACCGCCGTCGGTTCGGTCAGTTTCGGTCGGTCGTGTCGGTTTTCGGTCTGAAGATGAACACCCCTAGTTTATGTTAAATTTTTATCGAATATTCTAATTAAATTATTAGATGCAATTTAAACCATTGTTGACCTTCTCGAGGTACTTGTCAAATATAACTAAGCTCACTTTGGCGTGATTATTGGAGTTGTTTAATGTTTTAAAATTCGCTTAAGTGAATATCAAATTTGTTTTTTATAAACACTTTTGAATGATGTGAAATAGTGAAAATTAGAGAATAAACAATAGAAAAAATATAGGTTTTTTAAAGATTGGAAATTTTAATTTTATTAAGAAATCTAACAATTTAATAACTATGTATGTTTCTTGTCTCTCATTTGTTAGAAACACCCCCAAAATGTGTATAGAACTTTTGGGAACAACTAAAACTAATTTTTCCCTTTTTGTTCCCGTCTCCAATTTGTTTCAATATAGGTTTATTATTATTGAATGTATAGGTGTTAGGGTCATAAAATTCTATTATTCTTTATTAAAAATGAGGAAACGAAAATAAGAAACGAGAACGTTGCCAAACCGCCCATAACAACCAAATTACGTTTAAATCAACCTTTCAATTCTCTGCATAAAAAAAAAAAAAAAAAAAAAAATCATCATTTCAACTATTTGTACAAAAACCAACATTTCAATTTATCATCAAGTCCAAACAAGATTGATGATAATTCTATCAAATATAATATGAAGAAATATGGCTCACAATAAATTAGAATTATAGTTAATATAGGAAGAAAAAAAAAATAGAGCTCACGACAAATTATAGTTAGAAATCAAACTATTTACTAAGGTTTTTTTCAATTGTTTTTTAAAACCATATGTGAAGGTGGAGATATAAATATTGAACATTTTGATTTGATGATATACGTCTTAATTCATTGAGTTATACTTAGATCTAACACCTTTTTTATTCAATAATATTTGGAGCTAACTGGATTCAAACATCTAACCTTTTTTGTCGACACGCCAATTACCATTAAGTTATGCTCATATTTATATGAACAATTATTTTACAACAGTAGTTTGGTATTTTGAATTTATCATGTTATTGTTTTTTTCTTGGGTTTAATTTTATAAAGCTTCTTGATAATATTAGCTAAAAGTTTTTCTTTTAAATTAATAAAGTGAATGTAGTTAAGTGGTAATTTTTGAAACATATACCCGTGTGTTTTTTAAATGAAAACTACTAATATGTTTATTTATGAAATTTGATAAAAGTGAAATTCAAATTAACAATAAAAAACTAAAATTTATTAAAAACATTGGGAGTCTCATACTAAAAAAAATGGAATATATGTCAAAGCGAGCATAGTTTAACGATATCGACCAAGAGGTCCGAGATTCGAATCATCTACCTCAAATGTTTGTACTACATAAAAGAAATTTTAAATATAAAGACCAAAATAGAATCAAATTGTCTGTGGTTTAAACCTCTCAATCGGTCAATAAAATAGAATCAAATTCAAAAGGAGAGAGATACCAAAATGCAACCTTCTATTAATTGTTTAAAAAATAACAATAACAATAAATCCAGATGCAAAAACCAAATGGAAATTTACTCCCAAAAAAAAAGGGAAAATAATTGTTTATTAAAAAAAAATAATAATAATAAAAAAAAAAAAACTCTATGGGCTCCTCCTCCCACTTTAACGCCCCTCTCTCTCTCACTCACCATCTCCCCACGCCGCCGGCAGTGCTCTGGCGAGACCTCGTCCCTCTCTCACGCCGCCGCAACAACGCCGTCTCAGCGCCGGCGACACGCCTCTTCGCCTCTCACTCGCTCACCATCGCACCTATCAGGTAATCTCTCTCGCTCCACGGTTCCCTTCATTTTGGTCCCTCGTCGATTCCATCTCTCTTTCTTAGTCATGAAGGTTCGATTTACGGTTTGGAAAAAAAAAAGTTGAAGGAATCGAATCGATAATCGCCCCTATTAGATAGGAAAAGAAGAAGAAGCAGGATAAGCAAACTAATGATTTTTCATTTATCTTTTCCTTTTTTAGTTCAACAATGTGTGGGGGATTCGAATATCTTCATGACTTGGCCATGAATTTGTCAATTTTTAAACTGTCATTCCTATGGAATTTCCGATAGATGTGAACAAATAAGTAGGATTAGCAAGCTTATGGGTGGATTTGTGTAGCAACATTGCATGATCTAATTGTTCAGAAAAAATTCCACTTCTTGCGAACTTATTTTCTTTTTCTATTTTCCCCCCATTAGATGATATCGCCATTAAGCAGCTTTTCATGAATCTTGCGATCTTCTCCTCTCTTTTGTCTAAATCAACGCCTGTGGTTCCGTGGATTTCTGTTATTTGGGATTGGAAAGCAATAATCTCCAAGAGATCAGATAGTCCAACCACTGCCAGATTCTTTACTACCTCCACACCAGCTCAGAAAAAATCCAAATCCAGTTACATTACTCACGAGACTGCCATAAGGTTAATCAAACATGAAAGAGATCCTCAACATGCCCTCGAAATATTCAACATGGTATCGGAGCAGAACGGCTTTAATCACAATAACGACACATATGCAAGCATTCTTCAAAAGCTTGCACAGTCCAAGAAGTTTCAGGCTATTGATGCAGTTTTGCATCAAATGACATATGACACCTGCAAATTACACGAGGGTATATTCCTTAATCTCATGAAGCATTTTTCGAAGTCTTCTATGCACGAAAGAGTGCTCGACATGTTTGATGCTATACAGTCGATCGTTCGTCAGAAGCCTTCTCTTAAAGCAATCAGCACGTGTCTCAATCTTCTAGTCGAATCCGATCGGGTTGATCTGGCCAGGAAGTTGCTTGTGAATGCTAGGAGTAAGCTCAACTTAAGACCAAATGCTTGCATTTTCAACATCTTAGTTAAGCACCATTGCAGAAATGGAGATCTTCAAGCTGCTTTTGAAGTTGTGAGGGAAATGAAAAGTGCTAGAGTCTCTTATCCTAATCTGATCACCTACTCAACTCTGATAGGTGGCCTCTGTGAACGTGGAAAACTTAAAGAAGCCATTGAACTTTTTGAGGAAATGGTTTCAAAGGACAAGATTTTGCCTGATGCCTTGACTTACAATATTTTGATCAATGGTTTTTGTCAAGGAGGGAAAGTTGACCGTGCGAGGACAATATTTGAGTTCATGAAAAGCAATGGATGCAGTCCTAATGTATTCAATTACTCAGTCTTAATGAATGGCTTCTGTAAGGAGGGAAGATTGCAAGAGGCCAAGGGGGTTTTTGATGAAATGAAGAGCCTCGGGATGAAGCCTGATACAGTGAGCTATACTACTCTAATCAACTGCCTATGTCGAACTGGAAGAGTCGATGAGGCTACAGAGTTACTCCAGCAGATGAAGGATGGGGATTGCAGAGCCGATACCGTAACATTGAATGTGATGCTCGGAGGGCTATGCCGAGAAGGTAGGTTCGATGAGGCTCTTGATATGGTGCAGAAACTTCCTTTTGAAGGTTTCTATCTGAACAAAGGTAGTTACAGGATTGTGTTGAATTTCTTGTCTCAGAAAGGAGAATTGAAAAGGGCTACTGAGTTGTTGGGTCTAATGTTAAATAGGGGGTTTGTACCTCATCATGCAACTTCAAATAATTTGCTGGTTCTTCTTTGTAATAGTGGAATGGTGAAGGATGCAGTAGAATCTTTGCTTGGGTTGTTAGAGATGGGCTTCAAACCTGAGCCTGATTCTTGGTTTACTTTGGTTGATTTGATATGCAGGGAGAGAAAACTCTTGCCTGCATTTGAATTGCTTGATGAATTGGTTACTGAAGAGTGTTTAATTGTAAGTTAAACATTTATTGTACTTTATAAAGCATCAATAACTATATATTCTTAGCACACAAATGATTGTATTAATGAGTGTTAGTGTTTGTCCTGAAAAAACAAAAAAGTTGTTAGTGCTTTTGTACCCGTTATTGAACTCAGACTCTTCTCAATCGAAGCATATGTCAATCGGTTAAAGCATATGCCCTCCACCAAGACTATTTAGAGTTGAACGTAATATTGTCAAACTTAATTTAAAGTTTTTAGTGTTCAAATCCTTTTACTTCTACCTACTATTTATTAAAGCTCTTTTTAAAATTTCATTCTACTTCTATTCAAAACTTTCATTATCGGTAAAAGAGCACTTTTCAAATTTTTCATACATTCAATCAAGGTTATCTTAAAATTTGCAAAAAAGAAAAACATTTAGTTGCACTTAGATCAATGTTTTATAAAAAAAAAAAAAACGTAAATCCAAACATAACTTAATAGATACAATATTTATATCCCCACGTTGCAAATGTTGAACTAAAAAATGATAATGATAGTAATTAATAACAACATTACTCTTGAGAAGTCAGACTCAATCTTGGTATTTTGTTAAGAGTTAAATTAAAGGGTAAAATACCTTTTTGGTCCCTCATGTTCTGGGTCAGTTTCCAATAGGTCCTTAGGTTTCAAAATCGAACAATCAAGTTCCCACTGTTTCGAAAATAGTTCAATTTAGTCCCTCAACCGTTAATTCTTTTAACGGTGCTGACGTGGCAAATTTTAATATTAAAATATTTATTTTTAAATAATAATAATAATAATAATAATAATAATAGTTAAAAGAAAACAAAAAAAAATCTTTCTCTCTCTATCTCTCCTTCCCTTCAGATCTGACGTCGACCCCTTCCCACTCTTCCCTTCCCTTCAGATCTGACGCCGACCAAAACTCCGACGCTGCCGCCGCCAATCCCGCCGTTTCTCTCCCCTTCAGATCCGACGCCGCCGATGCCGCCGTTTCTCCCCAGCTCCGACGCCGACGAGCTTCTAAAATGGAGGAGAGCCCATGTGGTTTTTGTTTTTTTTTTCCTAGATCTGAAAATGGAGAACCCGTATGGTTTTTTTTTGGCTAAGATTTGGTTGATGCTCTGTCACTGTGGGTGTTTGTTGAGGAAAAGAAGATGTGAGGGGTGGGGGAGGGATTGTTGACGAAGAAGATGTGGATTTGGAGGGTGGGTGAAGGGGAGGGAAGAGGAAGGAAGGGATTCGGAGGTGGGGGAGATGAAGAAGAAGGGCGGTGGCGACGGACTGTCGTCGGTGAGAGGGGGAAGGGAGAGGAAGGGATTTCGGGGGGAGGGGGGGTATGGCAGCGGCGGTGAGAAGGAAAGGGGAAGGGAGAGGAAGGGATTTCGGGGGGTATGAGGGAGAGAGATGGGTGTTGGGTTTAGAAGAAGAAGAGTGAGAGAGGGGCATTTGGGGAGGAGGCTCCGTTGGCAGCGGAGAGGAGGCTCCGGCGACGGCGGGGAGGAGGCTCGGGCAGTGGGAAGAAGAAGAGAAAAGGTGAAGGGAGAAAGTGGGGGAGAGAGAGGAGAGAGAAGAGAGAGTGTGGATATTTTTTAAAAAATTGATTTTAATTATTTTAATTTATTAATTTATTATTATATTTAATTTTAAAAATATTATTTTATTTTTTTAAATGTGCCACGTCAGCATCCGTTATCGCCACGTCAGCACCGTTAAAAAAATTAACGGTTCAAGGACTCAATAGAACCATTTTTTAAACAGTGGGGACTTAATTGTTCGATTTTGAAACCTAGGGACCTATTGGAAACTGATCCGAAACATAAGGGACCAAAAAGGTATTTTACCCTAAATTAAAAGATATATTCAGTCAAATTACTCGTCTCTGAAGTGTTACACATATTGCACGGATCATACAATAAAAACGTTTGAACAAATAAACTAAAATTACAAACTCGACCCTTGCAATTTCATGGCACGAGTTCCTTCATAAGAAACTCTTCAGTTCTTCATATTCAGGCTTCTGATTGGAGAGAAATATAAAGAAATTCATCGAATGGAACACAAAAACAATCAGAAAACTTGTATTTTCTTCAGTCACTTCCTCTACGCTAAGGGTAAGTGTTATTTGTACATAATAGTTAGAAAGATGGGGGAAGTGGGAAAGTGCCTCAAAACTTAAAGCCTCCATCCCTTGACTACATGTAATAGCAAGATGCAATAATGTTGTCACAAGTCAAATAATCCTAACTGCCCTTTCATTCTTGACTGATCAGTGGAAACTAGCAGATGGGCCAAAAAAGATCCTTACAAAGAAAGGCCATTTTGAAGTTGTGGGAATTTCAATTTCACCAAATTGAATGCTTCATACCAAGGCCATTACAAGTCAAAATAAGGCTTTTGTAACGCTTGAGATAATCCTGCAGAGAGAGATATCAATGGAAGAACTAAAAAGATTACACATATGGAACTATGGAAGCATAATGATATTCCACAGAAAAGGGATGGTGGAAACTTCATACCACTATGTCGTCATCATTTACATAAAGCATCCCCTTCTCGTCGTATTCCTGCCTTCTCGAAGGATCGCTTAGAACTGCAGAAGGAAATAAGACAAGAGATTTGAATTTCAATAAACAATATCTATTTCATGCCCACTTAACAACAGATCCATAGTTCCTTATCACAAAAAGAGGCTAAACTGCTAGAAATCTTAAAGAATACTCAAGCTCAACAAAATTGATAAAGACTAGGACCAGAGAAGAATGTAATGTGAGCAGAATGAAACACCAAGAGTTCAAGTTAGAGAAGTCCATACGTTATTTGAAGGAGAGAATTTTTAGATCAGTGTCAAAACGACCTAAACAGGAAAAAGATGGGAATATGGGATGGATGCTCTTGAATTTAGGTGTTACATGTGAAAATAAACGTGAATCTTCCTATGGCTAAGCCATTTTTCAAACATGCCATGCTAGTATGCCAACAAGAATACTCAAACCGTTCTCTGTCTACAATTGAGCATGTTAGATCCATAGTTTTATAGATACCAAATTTTTTATCCTTGTGCAAGTCAACATTGTCCAAGTTCGATAAGAAAAATCCAATAATATATTAATAAACAAAGTATAATAAATACTAATGAGGATTGAGAAACTCTGAAGCCAAATTTGTTAGGACAATGCACTTTGAACATTCTCTGGTGATTCTGTACCCATCCTGGGATAGCTAATTACAGGGGCGGAGCCAAAATTTTGTACAGGAATGAGTAAAATTTTACATTCTGACTCTCTAACTTTTATATGTATAATTTTTCAATTAAAAAAAATTAGAGGATTTTTTTTTAATATAATTTGTTAGTCTAAGACAAACCAATTGCTCCCCTCCTTTCTTCTTCGCTTTATCCCTAGCTAATTATCCACCTAGAGGAATATGTTTAGCCAAAGTGAGCATAGTTCAATGAAAATTGGCATGTACTCCTTCCCTTGAGGTCGGAGATTCAAATCCTCGTACCCGGCATTTGTTGTACTCAACAAATATAGAGGAATATGTCTCCGTAAGAAAAGGATCTCATTTAAGCTCAAATTGCTTTTATTATGCTCATAGGCCTCCTTTCTTCACTATACTCGCACAATATAAATCGAAGCACGAAGTGTATAACTTCACAAAGTAAATGAATGGATTCTCCCCAAGATCCTAACAGAAGACAATCTACCAACATATTCATAAGCAATCTTGAACTAAGACCATAAACTCCACTAAAAGATGTAACCCAAAATTGCTGAAGAATGAACATCGTGCAGGGAAATATTCTCAAAATCTAGAAAATGGCAAAAAAACAGAAGTGAAAGCCAGAAACAAAGGAGGGGCAACTGTCACCCAATTAAGATTTGAAAAAAAAAAAAAATCCATAATTTTCCTCCCTCATTTTTAGAATGGAAAGATTATATTTAAAATTAAAAATTAAAATATAAAACTTCGCCTCTCCTCATAATTTTTTTTAAAACTCTGCCACTAAGAAAGAATTAACACCTAATAGTCGTAGAAACATACACGAAAGGCAGAAGTTCTTCTTCCCCAGAAGCCACTGATTGTTTTAAAATTTTAAATAAATAAATAAGGATATTTAACAATCTTCTCTGGCTTCAAGGTTCCCTGATGTCATGCCTTTAATTGATATTCAATGAATAAATAACAAAGATTCGATATCCATTGAATATAGGACTTAATAAGACAAATTAAAAATTATTTAGTCCAGATGGCTCTGCAGCTGGTGAATGCACACAGCAAACTCGCAGCTAGAGCTCAACGGTCAACGCTGCAGGACTTACAATTCAAGACTATAATAATCATGAATCAGATCAAAATAATTCTGGTAGACAACTAAACACTTCCATTTCTAAAAGGCTTCTCTCCTCTCTCGTTAACAGGGGAAAAAAAAGGTTATGGCGGGCAACTAACCTTGATATGCCTCGTTTATTTCCTGAAATCTGGAAGTTGCACCATCGTGGTCTTTCTTCTTGTCAGGATGCCATTTCTGCACACAGTCCAACCAGTAAACAAATGGAAAGTCAAAAGAAAAAGAGAGGGGACAAAAATCGCAGATAAAAAATTACAGAAATAGAACGAACCAAAGCCAGTCGTATGTAATTGGATCGAATGTCATCGTCCGTGGCATCGTAATCGACCTCCAAAATTTTGTAGTAATCCTAGAAACTGGCGGAGGTAAGAAGATTGCGAGAAAGAGGCTTCGGAAGAAGACAGGAAAGTGGAAGAAAACTGAATAAAATACCTTGGGTTTAACAATGGCGGAGAAGAAATCAAAATTGACGTGGGAATGCTGATGATCGGAGTCGGGTTGTCGATCGGAGTCGGTAGAATTGTCTTCCCACGCACCCGACATCGTGCTGGAGTGTTTGGCATCCGGGAAAATGGAGAGAAATTGAGAGAAAATTGCGGTTTCTTGAGATGATTGTTATTCATTGCGTAGGGGTTTTGGGGAAGGGGGTGGTCCTGCTCTGTCTCTGCGCATGGGTCTCCTTTAGCTTTGTTGGGCCTGGGCCTCTTGGCTTCATTTGGACTCGTTTTCAGTCCAACCATATTTTGGTGGATTCCAACCTTTCTGTTCAAGTTATAACGTCAGCATCAGTTATAAATTATAAATTGAACTTAAACCATCTTATCAAATCCAATATAGCTCAATGATAATTAACACGTACTTCGATTAAGAGGTCAGAAGTTTGAATCTCTCACCTAGACCCCAAAAATTTAAAATAATTTAGTTTGAAAATTTTATGTCTCATTTGATAACTATTTTGTTGTTTACTTTTTTGTTTTTTAAAAGTAAGCTTATGAACACTACTTTCACCCATAAATTTAGTTGTTTTGTTACCTACCTTCTTTTCACATTTTCAAAAATCAACTCAAGTTTTGAAAAAGTAAGGTCCCGTTTGATAACCATTTGGTTTTTGAAAATTATGTTTGTTTTCTCCTAAATTTTCTACCATGAATTTCATCCTTGTTAAGGATCCATTTGAATTTCTATCCAATTTCTAAAAACAAAAACAAGTTTTTGAAAACTATTTTTTTTTTTTGTTTTCAAAATTAGACTTGGTTTTTGAAAACAAGGAAGAAGATTATACTAAAACAAAGAAATTTGTAGGTGAAAGTAGGTGTTTATAAGCTTAATTTTCAAAAACCAAAAACCAAAAACCAAATGGTTATCAAATAGGGCCTAAATAAATTAGTTTTCAAAAAACTTCAAGAACAAGGTTTTGAAAATATGGGAAAATAAACATACCGATGGAAGTAATATTTATAAGCTCAATTTTCAAAAAACAAAGACCAAATGGTTATCAAATGAGCCTAAGTTTCTTTGTTTTTTTAATACGAGGTTTCCACTTATTTGTTGAATGTGGGATCCTCAACATGCTCTCGCAATATTATGTTTCTTCAGAGTTCACTTTTTTTTTCTTGGATTGAATACCCATTTAGGTTTTATGAGTTCTGATATCATATTAGATAAACATGAGGTTACATCTCAAAATCAATTAGTTATGACTCATGAGTGGAAAAAAACTCATGTACCTTATAAATTGCGAGATCTCCACTTATTTTTTCAATGTCATATCTTATCTTATCTTATCTTACTACCTTAAAAAGTGGCTAAAGAGAACAATCATTTTTAGACTATTTTACCCTTTTATCAAATCTTAAATTTACAAAGCATGCCACTAATAACTATTAAATTTATATATTTAATTTAAATCATAAAATAACATTTAAAATTAAAAAAAAAAAAGTTTAAAAAAAAATTAAAACAAAAAAGAATTACTAAAAGAACAACTTATATACACACACTTTCCTAAAGAAAAAAAAAATCTACACACCCACGTAGGTACTGATAGTTTCTATTATTTTTAATTAATTATATATTTTTAGAATTGTTTTATCACTTATTATTATTTAATTACAAATGCACAATTAAATTAACATTAATTATTTAACACCTTTTCACATTCTCACATTTATATATAACCTATCCATGTAGGTTTTCTTTAATTTAATAAATACCAAAGGTAAATATTTGAGAGGTTAGAATATGAAAAGTTCTATATATTTATTTCTATAATTTAATTACTAAAATTTATGAGTTTATAAGTATATTTAATGGTGAAATTTCAAAGGTTTTGTAACTTTTATCTCCTACAACTATAAGTAGAGCTCTCTTCAACATTTGTCTACAAGCATTTGAATTTTCTCATCTCATGTGTAGGTTTGTCTTGCTTTGCCTTATAATTTTTGTTTTGTTTGGATTATTTATTTATTTATTTATTTATTTTTAAATAATTGTTTGGATTACTTTATCTAACATTCATCTTGGTTTTTTTTTTTTTTTTTACTACAATAATGTTGATCCTTTGTAAATTTGTAATTTAAGAAAAAACTTGAAGATATGCGAAAACAAAAGCTTGAAGATGATATTCTACCAATTGAAGTTAAGCGTAATTATGTTTTGAGTGTATTCTTTCTTACAAATGTATTTAGCTTCTTTTATTATAAATAATAACAGTTATGAGAAAAAAATGAATATATTCATTGATTTTCTCTTTAAATTCTCAATAATAAAAAATGTAGGTTTTCTTTAATTTAATAAATACCAAAGGTAAATATTTGAGAGGTTAGAATATGAAAAGTTCTATATATTTATTTCTATAATTTAATTACTAAAATTTATGAGTTTATAAGTATATTTAATGGTGAAATTTCAAAGGTTTTGTAACTTTTATCTCCTACAACTATAAGTAGAGCTCTCTTCAACATTTGTCTACAAGCATTTGAATTTTCTCATCTCATGTGTAGGTTTGTCTTGCTTTGCCTTATAATTTTTGTTTTGTTTGGATTATTTATTTATTTATTTATTTATTTTTAAATAATTGTTTGGATTACTTTATCTAACATTCATCTTGGTTTTTTTTTTTTTTTTTACTACAATAATGTTGATCCTTTGTAAATTTGTAATTTAAGAAAAAACTTGAAGATATGCGAAAACAAAAGCTTGAAGATGATATTCTACCAATTGAAGTTAAGCGTAATTATGTTTTGAGTGTATTCTTTCTTACAAATGTATTTAGCTTCTTTTATTATAAATAATAACAGTTATGAGAAAAAAATGAATATATTCATTGATTTTCTCTTTAAATTCTCAATAATAAAAAATGTAGGTTTTCTTTAATTTAATAAATACCAAAGGTAAATATTTGAGAGGTTAGAATATGAAAAGTTCTATATATTTATTTCTATAATTTAATTACTAAAATTTATGAGTTTATAAGTATATTTAATGGTGAAATTTCAAAGGTTTTGTAACTTTTATCTCCTACAACTATAAGTAGAGCTCTCTTCAACATCTGTCTACAAGCATTTGAATTTTCTCATCTCATGTGTAGGTTTGTCTTGCTTTGCCTTATAATTTTTGTTTTGTTTGGATTATTTATTTATTTATTTATTTATTTTTAAATAATTGTTTGGATTACTTTATCTAACATTCATCTTGGTTTTTTTTTTTTTTTTTACTACAATAATGTTGATCCTTTGTAAATTTGTAATTTAAGAAAAAACTTGAAGATATGCGAAAACAAAAGCTTGAAGATGATATTCTACCAATTGAAGTTAAGCGTAATTATGTTTTGAGTGTATTCTTTCTTACAAATGTATTTAGCTTCTTTTATTATAAATAATAACAGTTATGAGAAAAAAATGAATATATTCATTGATTTTCTCTTTAAATTCTCAATAATAAAAAATGATATATTTTTTTTTATTATTATTATTATTTGAAAACATGTGGGGTTGGAGGGATTTAAACCACAAACCTCTTGGTTATTAGTTCAAATTTGATGTTAGTTGAACACTCACGTTGGCAAAAATAATTTTATTATTATTATTATTATTATGATGATGGTGGTACATATGTTTTATTTTGTAAGTATTAGATAAAAATCAAATTAGTACTTTTAGAAATATTTATTTCTTGAAAATAAATGAGATTTCTATTTGGTATAATTTTTCAAAGTAATAAATAATACAATTTTTTAATATATAATATATCTCATTAAATACATGATACTATCTTTTATTAAAAATAAATATTTTTAATGATATAATTATTAATCATCCAAAATTTTATATTAAATTGAACTATTTTTTGTTAAGTTGAATTACGTAATAATTATAACTACTTTTTTTTTTTTTTGAACAAGTAGTAATGATAACTACTAATCATTCATCATTTTAAAATTATAGTATGAATATGGATTTTTTAATATAATATTAACCTTCGTATTTAAGATAATATATACATTGTCCTTATTTCAAAAATGTAAAATACTAATGAAATTAAATATCTTCCTACCTCTCCAAAACTTTCATTTGCATTTCATTTCTCTCACTCCCTTTCCACTTTTTTTGAAATACTTTCTGAAATTCTTCAAATTCCACTTTTTTCTCGCTCTCATTCTTCTCATTATTTTCTCTCAGACCCTGAGAAAGTATAATCTAATAATTATTTTCTTTTTTTAATGTGAATCTAAAAATTTATGAGTTTATCTTTAAATTTTCTTTTTCTTTAAAATAAGTTTATCTTTAAATTTTATGAATCTGTCTTTTATTATAATTAATAATGAAATTTCAAGAATTTTGAAATTCTCTGTCTTCTACGACCATATAAATAGCTTTCTCGACTCGGGATGTGGAAAGATAGAATATTACAATTTTTGTCAATATATTCTTAAAAATGAATGGTAAAATAATTTATGAATTTATCTTTAATTATATAATGAAAATTTAAAAGTTTAAGAATTTTAATAATTTTGAACTTCATAAGTTATTAGTTCAAATTTTATGTTTTTTTTTCCCTTTTCTCCGTCAGTTTTATTCTCCCTTAAGCATAAAAAAGTCTAGCAAACTATTTTTTTTATAAATTGCGAAATAGTGTTGTTTGAGAAATCATATATTACTTTATAAATCATTTAGTCTATTGAAGTATAAATGATACAAAAGTTAGATACATGCTCAACGTTTTTAAAAAAATAGTATTAATATATGGTAAAATGAAATGATAATATCATAAAATATGATAAAATAATTGGAAATATCACGTGCAAAGCACGTGTTAAAAGACTAGTATTACAAAACTACTGTAATTTCAAATAAACTGACTCGAGCACATCTCGGTCCATTGTGGATCAAAGCATTAAGGTTTTAAGTTCTCTCCAATTTAATATAAAATGAAACTAATGATATTTTAAAAATACAACATTCTTCAATGTTTTGCCTTGATTGGCATACTCAGGTCAAGACAAAAATGTCATTATTATTATTTATTTATTTTTTTTTTTTTTTGTATACATCAACATTTGGGGGTGGGGAGATTTGAACCTCTGACTTCATGGTCGAAGGTACATGCCAATTACCGCTGAGCTATGCTCGTTTTGGAAAAAATGTCATTATCTTGGTATAATAATACAAATGGTACAATCCAAACTATTTTTGTAATTATTATAAAGTTTTTGTTTTTTTAATAAAAATTTTATAAGATGATGTGTTGTTAAATACGTACAAGTCCCATTTAATTTCAAATTCTCGATGGATATTGACTATTTTAGTATTTCTACAAACCAAATGGTTTGACGCCAGCATAAATAGGGCATTTCAAATTTTATTAATTGGGCAGACTTATCCCATTTTAGACGATTGAATCAATCCAACCCTTCTGAGTTTGGTTGTAATGTGATGCTTACATAATTTATTTTAGGTTAAGTTATAAAAAAAATACTCATGAACAACATTCTATTATATCCCTAAACTTTCAAACATTTTATTTTAGCTTTCAAGGTTTGAATTTTGTTTCAAAACAACCCTTGAAAGCTTTTTTTTATTTGAATTTATGGATGAAAAATGACATGTTTTCATATGTATTGTTGCTTATGTGAACATATTTGAATGTATATGTAGAAAAAACAATAAAAATATATGCAAACACATCATTTTTCGTACATAAATTTAATGAAAAATGTTTCAAATTGTCGTTTTGAAACAAACTTCAAACTTTGAGGGCTAAAATGAAACTTTTAAAAGTCTAGGAGTATAATTGAAACTAACTTCATAGTTCAAAAACATTTTTTTATATATAATTTAACAATTTATTTTAAAAATAAGAAAATTTGTAAAATAATGGTGGTGGTGATATATTGGCCTAGCTTTGTACAATCAATTGGTTTTATTAATTAGACATCGGTAAGAAACGTGACAAAATTATTTAGGCTTGATTTGAGATTGTGGTAGCAATTCGCAATGTTTTTTTTTTTTTTTTTTTTTTTTTTTTTTTTTTTTTTTTTTTTGTCAATTGTACATTTTAAGGAACTAACAGTCATGTGAAATTAATTAGGCTTGACTTGTGTTAGTAAACAAATTACAATGTACTGTTGATGTATGACTTGTTTTGAATAGTATTCTAAAAAAAAGTTTGCAAGTGTTACAAAAAGTTTTTAAACATTCAAATTTTGAGCAACGGTATAAGAAGAATTTGGAATATTCCACAAAGCACATGAACGAACGAAATAAATAACATAGCGAAGGAGTCATGAGACAGACTTATGTTTTTACTAAGGTTCAATACTCATTGTGTTGGGCTTTTCTCCCTACGCTGATTACTAACTTAGGTACCTGGTCCATAATCCATAGAGAATATTAAAGAGAGTCAGGTAATATATATTTCGATTTGAGTTTTTAAATCTCTTAATTTAAAATAATAATATATATATATATATACCCTATGGTTTTATGGTTTTATGTTCTTATTCTTTCAAATTTTGGTATTGTTTCAACTGTAGTTCTTCAATTGAATTCGTTCTTTTATTCAAATGCATGGGTTGGATGCTCGTTCTTCGTTCACATCCTTTATGTTAGTAAATAGTGGCTTCTCCTTCCACTCTTCAATATAGGATTTTTTATTTTATTTTTTGTAAAGTCAGGAAACCATATCAATTACACATTTGAAGGAAAAAAAAAAAAAAAAGAGTAATTTGTCGTCCAACCAGATAGAACTATAAGGTACCAAATAATTGCGTAGGGTCACCGTTCACCAAATACCAACAAATATTATTAAAATTAATTTAATGTCAAATGTCCGAAAATGACCAATTTCATTTTATTTTAATTTTATCATTCTGCTTGTTCCCGCGAAACATTCAAAAAATTTCAAACTAAAGTGGTTCGATAATGATAAATGATTCCCTTCGCCATCCCATGCGATGCCGCTGCATTGCATACAATACAACCTCCACGTGGCACGACCAGAGCGTCTCTCGACGATCTCCATCTTGCCTGCCTGTAATTTCCCTGGCCGTTGATCTCCCATTAAGCGGTATTTAAAACCTGGTTTGTGAACTTCGAATTTGTCCGTCCATCTACTTTTAAACAATTTGAACGAATCTCTCGTGGTTTGAAAGTTGTTCTATTTAATTTATATACTTAAATATATTTAAAATAAATATTAATTTTTAGGACGATAGTATTTATTATAAGAGTTTGAAAAAAATGTAGAGATAAATTAACTACTAAGTCAATACTTTTTGTTGGCTTCTATTTAAAAAAAAAAAAAAAAAAATTTTTGTTGGCTTCTATTTTTTTTTTTTTTTTAAACAGGCTTCTAATGTGTATTTGAACTTTTGATTTTGTATCTAATACGTATTTATCATTTCAGTGGCACATTAATTAAAGGTAAGTTATTTAAGAATTACGTGTTGCCTAATTTTTAAATAATTTTATAGTAGTTTATTTAAACATTAAAGTGACACGTCAAAAATGATAATTTGTAATATGGTTTTTATTTAGTTTGTGTGGATTTTATTATAGTCTTTTTTACGTTTATAGACTTATCAAAATTTATGTTTCAGAGTACATTAAATAAATAGATATATAATTCAAATAATTAGGAATAAAATTCAGAGAGAAGATTGCAAACTACAGATGCTAAGAAAATGCAACAAGTGAGAATGTAGTAAGAAAATTAGTTTTTTTTTTTTTTTTTTTTGGTGAGAACATATGATAGGCTTTTTTAAATACTGTAATAGTGATTATTTTATATTGTGGTTTGCTTTCAAATAACATTTAAATTCTGTTGACACCAAAATCGTTCAATTAAGACACTTCTTACCTCTGCAAGGATTGGAGGCATCACATCTCCATCCTCGTGCTTAAATAATAATAATAATAAAAAAAAAAACTTAAAATATTTTGAGTTTGGTTTTAACTTTTCAAGTGTCCAATTTTGAAAATGATTATAGTGTTTAACAACACTAAAAATGATTTATTAAAAAATGAGACCGATAAATAAACCATTTTAAGATAAACATTTGAAATATATTTTTTTAAAAGTTTATAAGTATATAATAATTTGTGTATAAAAATATTTGTGAGAAAATGTAACCAAACATATGAATATTTAAATTATACACAATTTTTATATAAACTATTTAAACGAAAATGTATTCTTGAAAAAACACTTAAATTGAAAGGCATTCCAAATGGATCCATAATAGACCCGAATTTAAAAAATATAAAAGTCCTTGCCTTCGAGAGTATGATAATTTCACAAAGCATCTCTTAGCCAATCAACCAAACGCATATGAAATTTATTGAAAATGAATTATAAACTTATAATTAGATAAAAACTGTTAATTTTTCTTTCTTTATCTATTTTAGCTATAAAAAGCAAACATATTCGTCAAACCTACATTTAGTATTTTACCTACCATACCATAAACATATGTTTGATGCAACTTTTGTTGACAAAGTCGATAAAAGCATAGCTGAACTGACATATAGTTGTATTAATGACTAAAATATTTGTGGTTTGAATTTCCTTACCCCCATATATTGTAAAAAAATAAAAATAAAAAAGTATTGGTTGACACGAGCAAAATTTTTGCAACATTACTATTCTTCAGAGAAAAGTACAATAAAACATACAACAATGGGATGCATCAAGATGCGATAACGACATACAATAACAATCGAGCTTATGCATCACTCAATTAGTCAAGACATATATCATATTGATAAGATCGAAGGTTTTGAATTATCTTATTCGGTACTTGACTTTTAGATCCATTATATTTTAGATTTTAATTATTTGTTTTAGTTATTACTTGTTTATTTTAAACAATTATTTTCATCATTGCCATTAATTTATCTCCATGATATAGTTAGGTGGATAGTGTAGCCTCAACTTTGTTTATTAACTTGTTTATTTGTACTTACCATGAAGTCATGAAGCAAATACGATACAAGTGAAAACTAAATTGCAAAATAACAAGGTTAAATTACACTTTAATTCATAAAAATTTTAGGTTTATGTCTATTTAGTCTCCAAATTTATAAAAATGTCTAATAAATTTATGAATCTTCAATTGTATCTAATAGGTTACTAAAAAAATGGTATAATGACACACATTTTGAAAACTTGTCATCAAAACAAGTTAAATAACTCAAATTAGTTGAAAATTTGAAAAATTTCATCGTATTTAAAATAGAATATTAATAAAGAAAAACCCGAATTGGCCACCGGCTCAAGCACCAACTGGTGGACTGTGGTGCCAAAAAAGGACAGAAAGTAGGGGCCAAGCGGGGCCCGCACTCCCATGTGAACCGGTTGCGAGTCGTCCTCCATCGGCGAATTTTTCATTTTAGTAAATCTGAAAGAAAACGTTGTGTCCCCACTTCAACGTTCGACTTATTTTAATTTTTTCCATTTAAATTCTTTTAAAAAACGGAGAACTGCCACGTGTGCTGTCCGTTACCTTTTCACGGCGCCCATTTCAAGTACGTGCCCTTTAATTTCGGTATAATTAAATGAATTATTCCAAATAAAACACGCTTTTTAGTTTTTTAACCAGGAAACGGCGTCGTTTCACTTAATATAAATACTTTATTTAAAAAATGTGAAAAAGACGGAATCTAAACTAAAAAAAGAAAAAGAAAAGAAAAGAAAAGAAAAAAAGCTCGCGAAAGAGTACCACCATAAGCAGTAGCCCCTTGGTTTCCCAGTGGGTTTCAGAGCTAAAAAGCTTGCTGTCGAAGCAAACTTTTTTTTGTTGTCGATTGTTCTCTTCAAATCTCGTACTCATTTACATTCTCTGTCGATCTTCTCTCTCTCTCTCTGTTTCTCTCAATCTGCGTGATTTACCAAGCGGCATTGCCTTTTTTGTCGAGATTTTTTGTTCGTGCAGTGAGCTCTGAGCGTTTGATTCTTCTAATGTGAGTTCCTGGTAATTTCTGAACTCTGGAGTTGAGATTTGATTTTGCGGTTGTTCGATTAGGATCGGGGAGGTAGTATGTTTACCGAAGGACTCGATAAAAGTGCCCTTCGATGGGTTCGCGAGGTTTCATTCTACTTCAATCCCTATTGTTTTGCTTTTAATTTGATTCTGTTGTCATTTTTTTCGGGATTGTTCTTGCTTATCTTTACACTGTTGAGTTCTGGGGTGTGGAAATTTCTGCTATAAGTTGATTTCCTGTTGTTTATTTGACAGAAGGAAGTCACGTTTGGTTCTTCGAATATGAGGTATCGAGCCGATCCAATTACTGGCGTCAGAGCGGGTACTGGAGCAAGGGGTTTTGGATTGCCACCGCCGTCGAAATTCAGAAGTGGGCACTTGCCGGCGAGTGCCATTCCAGTCTCGAGAACCATTTCTGGTGATGTGGACAATAGTGCTTCTGCTTCAGAGAATGACATGAGTACAGATTCCGAAGAGGATGTTTATGGGACTAGATATTCGTTAGACTCATCGCCCCAACGGAACAGAGTCCCGAATCGTGCTGGTTATAGATATGGAAATAATTTGCAGGGGAGGTCAAATAATGGGAGTGATTACTTTTTCTCCGATGTTAGTTCATCGAGGGAAACGTTGGTGGGGGGTCATAGGCAAATGGGCGAAAGGATGACGAGTAAAAATGGGAGATACACAACTAGGCAGAATGTTTATACAGAAGACGATTCTTCTGATTCTGCTGCAAGTTCTGAATTTTCTACGACTCAAGTGGGGGGAAGTATTAATGGGGCTCTGCCCAGGAATAGAGCTTCCATGGCCTCGGAGGGATACTCATCAAGCCTGCCTTCACGTATGAATGTGGGAAACGCGCCTAAAAAGGTTTACATTTCTTTGAAACTTTTGAGCTTGTGAAGCATGAGAAGTGATTTTGGTGACTTCTGTGGCTTTCCCCTTTGGTTGTCTTTTAAAGTTGGCTCTAAGTTCTGTTGCTTGAAATTGAAACAAATTTCATTATAAGAAATAGAGAAATAGGAGGGTACATAGGCCTCCCTGGTTTGGAGTGAAGCGTAATTCAATGCCTCTGGTGTTCTTACTGAAGTGTTTTGTAGTTTTCCTTAGTTTTTAGTCTCTTGTATTTTGCTGTTCTTGTTTTTGGTTGCTCTTTTGTTTGGGCCGTTCCACCATTTAGTCAGTTCTGTTTCTGTGGGTGTAAGGAATGTCCAACTAGTGAGTGCTAAAAAATATAGACTCCCGATCACTTTCAAGACGGCCCTGTGGTCAGCTAATCACTCCAGTCAAAACATGCTGTTGGATTCTTTTGTTGTTCTATGAAGCATGATAGTTGTGCAACAGATGATGCTTGAAAACATTTTCAACGGAAGGAAACTGATATTACATTTCTGGTTATTTCTCGAGATTTTTTCCCGTACCAAAGTTATATGGGGAGTATCTCAAGAAGCAGAGCAAAGCTCAAACTTCTGTCTATGGTTTGCATTACATTGTGCATTCAAAGGCATTTGTCTATAGTATCTCAAAGTCTCTCACTTACTTCACATGTTTGCTTTCATTAATTTGAGCGGTATGGACTAAGAAAGAACTAAGTATGTCCGTTTCAGGGTTTCACCGAGTGCCATTCATAATCTTTTAAACTTATATCATAAGAGTTACAGTGTTTCTTTTAATGTTTATCCTCCTCCTCCTCTTTTTCAATTATTATTACTACTTAAACTATTTTTTGTTTGAAACCTTTCTTGTTTGCCATCTATGTAATGCTGACTTAGTCTATTCTGCAGGATCAGCAGAATGGAAGGTTTTCTGATGACGATGACGAAGATGACATTCCCAGTGCTCCTCCTTTTTGTGCTTCATCGCAGGAAATCAAACAATGTGCTGAAAAAAGCCAAGACATGAAGTTTGATGGCACACATGATCGTAAAACTCCATCTGGAGTTGAACTGAAGCATGGAAATAAGAGCAGCGACCAGTTTGTTAGGTTGGCTTATGCAATTATTATTATTATTTTTTTGAATAGTTTCTCCTTAAACTGTCTAAATAAAATGTCTATTTTACAGCCATATTTTTGTAATCATAAACAAATCTGAATCATGTCTTTTTTATTACATGTTTAATGTCATTTCATTATTACAATTTATTGTTTGTTCTAAAAGTTGGGATTGTATATTATCATCTCCTTGCTCTATTTGCAGACCAGTGAATTCTGAAGCTGCTGGCAGTTCAGGATCAGCACGCCTCCCCACATATAATGCCAGGTTTTGCCATCTAAACTGTTTAGGTTTATCATTGATGACAGCCTCTCTCCATTTTGCTTTCTTATGGGGTTTTTAATTCCAATATCAGTGCTTTAGGGCCTTGGCATGCTGTCATAGCATATGATGCATGCGTACGATTATGCCTTCATGCTTGGGCAATGGAAAATATGGAAGCCCCAATGTTTTTGGAAAATGAGTGCGCAGTATTACGAGATGCATTTGGGTAGGTTCATTCCCTTTGCCTTTGACTTCGTACATATCTCCACTGCATACCATGCGAAGAATCTAAATTTTGAGTTAAAATTGCTCTTCATTGCTTTTACCAATTTACATCTCCATCATATGCTGCAGTCTACGCCAAGTACTCTTACAGTCAGAGGATGAATTGATGGTGAAGCGCACTTCGGAACTTGCCACTGAGGGAGCTCCCACTAAACCAAAGAAAACTATAGGCAAAATAAAGGTGCAAGGTAAAAGTTCATGATGGTCTTAAAAGCCTCATTATTCAGGTGGCAATGGATGTGACCTAAACATTGTTTACTGGTGCAGTGCGGAAAGTGAAGATGGGGCTGGATCCACCAACAGGCTGTAATATTTTAGCTTTAAGATCACCTGTAGTAAACCTAGAAACCATCAAGTATCAATTTTCTAGCTTTCAGTCAGCTGTAGCTTCTGGATGGCATGCTTTGAATAAAATTCGTGTTTCACCACGAGTACCACCAAACAGTTCTCTATCTAGACAAAGCATGGCATATGTGCATGCAAGCACCCAGTACATCAAACAGGTATCCAAAGTCCTAAAAGCTGGCGTAACAACCCTGCGCAGCAGTTCAACATCTTATGAGGTGGTGCAAGGTAATGCTCTGTACTTATAAATTATGCTTTTCAACTACATGCCTGCGTAATCAATTCTTGTGTTAATTAGTTCTCCTTATTGAAGTAGATGCTATTTGGATTGTTTCTTCTAACTTTTATTAGATTAGGTAATAATTGATTAATTATAGTTGAAGTTTTTTCTATTTGCGCTCCTTGAGTACGTTAACTATATTAATTATACTGGACTTTTTAATTTTTTGGGCACTTCAATTTTATTTTACATGTTACGCCCTTGGTTGGTGATCTTCAACATGAATTGAATCCCTTCTTTTGCTGTCATCAGAAACATACCCATGTTTGCTAAGACTGAAAAGTTTAGCTGAGGAAGATGCCGTCAAAATGCTAGCTGGATCAGGAGAAACTCATGTTTTGTATGTTATTTGCTCGTGTTACATTCTTCAGTTAGGAATCTTGTTCAGAAAATCACTGACAAGTGACAACTTTACAGCTTTCCAGATGGTCTTGGTGATGATCTAATAATTGAAGTTCAGGATTCCAATGCAAAGCATATTGGTCGCGCACTCCTGCAAATAGCTGCCATTACTGACAACCCAGTAAAATCTTTTATGACCCTGAGAATGCTTTGAGTTTAAGAGTAATTAAATTATGATAAGTTTTGTAGTCAAAGATTTATACTAAAGCTGAATGCAGGCAGACAAATTACGTTGGTGGTCTATTTATCGAGAGCCTGAACATGAGCTCGTGGGCAAGATTCAACTCTACGTAAATTACTCAGCAAGTACAGATGATAATAGTCACCCGAAGGTATGATATTAAATAAGTGCATGTTGTGCGTGTGTGAGAGAGTTTTTTTCTTTCAATATTAAATATGGAGTTTACATCTCCTTTGCTTAGCCATGTAATTTTGCCAGTTAGGTCTCATTTTAAGTATTCCACTCTTTCCCTTCATTTTGATTATGCACTGATCTTGTCTTTAAAATAAAGTAAACTGATATTCTTTTCTGAATCCCCCTTAATTCACCAAATCTAGACAAAATGGATATCACCCAATTGTTCTGTTTGCGCTTTCTGATTTCGGTGCTTCTTCATGATTATAAGAAGCGGCTTTCTTCAAGCTGATCTCAGTTAGATCTCTTTGGCCTATTTGTACTTGCTCTGAACTTGTTAACAAGGAAAAATATATTTAGGAAATCTTAAAACTTTTAGGAAAAATTTGCTTCTAAATTATTTGAAGTTTGAATATGTTGTAAATATTTTCTTTGTTTGTGGCCCCTAGTGTGGTTCTGTGGCAGAAACAGTAGCATACGACCTAGTTCTTGAAGTTGCCATGAAAGTTCAGCATTTTCAACAGAGAAATCTTCTATTACATGGTTCCTGGAAATGGCTTTTGACAGAGTTTGCATCATATTATGGCATTTCAGAAGTATATACCAGATTAAGGTAACAGGGCTATGTTAAGCTCATTACTTATTCTACATAAATGGCTGACACTGAATAAACTTATTTACCACTATGTGATGATTATTGGTGGTAGCTGACATTTTAAGCTATTAACCTACCTCCACTGCATATGGTCAATAGATATCTTTCGTATATCATGGATGTAGCCACGCCAACAGCTGACTGCCTCACCTTGGTGTACGACTTGCTCATGCCTGTTGTTATGAAGGGCCACGACAAGAGTACGTTGAGTCATCAAGAGGTAGTAAATTGAGCTTCCTAGCTCGAACCAGCTGATGCATGTCTTATCACTATTTTTTTATACTTCAATGTTGTAAATGACGAAAATTTTGCAAATCCTGTTGGTTGCCTCTCAGAACCGAATTTTAGGAGAAACCAGGGATCAAATTGAGCAGATACTTGCTCTTGTGTTTGAGAATTATAAATCACTCGACGAAGCAGCTCTCTCGGGTCTTATGGAGGTGTACAGACCAGCAACTGGGGTTGCAGCGCCTGCTATAGAACCTGCAGTTAAATTGTACACCCTGCTTCATGATATTCTATCTCCAGAGGCTCAAACTTCCTTGTGCCATTATTTCCAGGTTTTGAGAAACTTCATCTCTGTAGGAAGTAGAATTGCATTGTCAAGTTGAATGTTCAATTTTTTCCTAAGGGCTAGCATATTTCCAGGTTGCTGTGAAAAAGAGATCAAGGAGGCACTTGAGTGAGACAGATGAGTATATGGGTAACAATAATGAAGGCAGTTTGGTAGATACTGTTACTATGTCTACTGCTTACCAAAAGATGAAATCGGTGTGTGTTAACATTAGGGAGGAGATATTTTCTGATATTGAGATCCATAATCAACATATACTACCCAGGTACCACTTCCTGTTCAGTTGTGTCCCTATCCATTTTAGAGTCATGTCTGGATGTTAACCGGAATCCAAATTAAAGGGGAATTGATTTTATTTGCATCTCTAAAGAAAAAGTTCCCCTTTCTTTCACAACTGATTCTTTTTAGTGCTTGTTTTGTTTTGGGAACTTTCAAAACAGTTTATAGAACAAAATTTCAAGGAAAACATGTCTGAATAACTTTTTTGTTTTTGATATTTGTTTTAGGTTTGAGAAGCTAGCTAACATATGGTTCTATTTGCAGCTTTGTAGACCTACCAAATCTCTCTGCTTCGATATATAGCACAGAGCTTTGCAATAGATTGCGTTCTTTCCTCATTGCTTGCCCACCGACAGGCCCTTCACCTTCAGTAGCAGAACTTGTTATTGCAACTGCTGATTTTCAGAGGGATCTTGCCAGATGGAGTATTAGGTAACTTTCTTTATACATAAACTATTTTTGTTATGGTTGGGAAACTTCTTGACGTACTTGTAAATTTCCAACGCTTTTTTTTTTGTTTATTCTTTGTCAGTCCCGTGAAAGACGGCGTTGATGCAAAAGAATTATTCCATTTGTATATTTTGGTGTGGATCCAGGATAAGCGCTTGTCGTTGCTTGAAACGTGCAAATTGGATAAGGTCAGTCAAATTAATTAAATATACTTTTTTTTTAGTATTACAAACTTGCTAGCATGGAACATGATGGAACACAATTTCTGTTAACAATAAAGAGAGAGAGGGGACAAGTTTATCAGACAGAAAAGGACAATATGTAGTTGTAAAAGATATATGTTGTATAACAAAGGACTAAAACATTTTTGTTTTCCTTGCCCACAAACCCAGTGTTACTTAAAGACGCAGTTAAGTGGAAAATATTGACTAGACATAATTTTGTTGCTCATGAGAAAACGATCACTGTATTTTGAGGAAGACATACTGTTTATTTTACTTCTCAATTCATCATGGTTGTGATTAATATAAATGTAAATGCAGGTTAAGTGGTCTGGAGTTAGGACTCAACATTCTACAACACCTTTTGTCGATGAAATGTATGACCGGTTAAAGGAAACTTTGAGTGACTATGAGATATTCATTTGTCGATGGCCCGAGTACACCTTTGTTTTGGAACAAGTAAGTTCCTTATCTCATGGTTATTTCTTTTTTGTTGTCAAGTCTATCTCTTATCCATACCGTCGAAAAACCATTACGTAAGCACATCTGATATCATCACAAAGTACTATGCTGTTGTTTATGTCACTGATGCTAATATTCCTTAATCTGACATGCTAGTTAGCCACCACTATAGTTTTAAAAATTTCAACTATTTTATTCAGTTTCAATAGCCACAGATATTTGTAAACTAAATAGTAAATACCATCAATAAGAAGTCGTCTGTAATCGAGAGTGATCTTTATCATGCAAGTCTGATCAAGAACTTCCATGGGTGAAACCCTCAATTTTCTTTGGGTTACGTGCCTCTTGTGGATAACCTTGACTTATTTTCGTGTTATGTCATTGGTCATTTGGGTGCATTGATAACAATTTTGTATTTTGTGTTCTACTTTTGGAAATTATGGTTTTTCGCTGACAGATTTTCCTTGTTTAGCTTCTACATTTTTTTAAATACTTATAAAATTATTGCTAAATTTAAAAAACAAAAGCCACATGTGTAGAAATTATTGTTATTAATTCTTTTTAATATTTTGTTGTGATTTTAGAAACATTTTTAAAAACAGATTACGGAACAAAGAAGAATGTTAGTAAACAAACCGGCATAGTTTAAAACAGGAAAAAAAGAAAAAACACTGTTATCTAGATGTACTTAAAAATTCAGTTCTTCTAGAAAGGAACAAACCACTCTTTCTCCTTCCATTTCATTTAAGAAATTACAGTCCCCTACATTTCCTTTGACAGGGACTTATATTCTTTTACTGTTCTTCTCCTTCAAGGTTCTTATTTTCTTCTCTAGGTTTCAAAATCAGAAGTCTTACTCTATAGTTTCTTTCTTTTGGATTTCCATTATAGGCTATTGCAGATATTGAAAAAGCAATAGTGGAGGCATTGGATAAGCAGTATGCGGACGTTTTGGCACCGCTTAAAGAAAATATAGCACCCAAAAAGTTCGGACTTAAGTATGTCCAGAAACTTACCAAACGATCCGTGAGCTCTTACACCGTTCCTGACGAGGTAAGTGGACACTATAATTCAAGGTTTTTTTTTTTTTTCATGTGTGTGTCCCTTGATATTAAAATTCTGTTATGATTTCAGCTGGGGATTCTATTAAATTCCATGAAGAGAATGCTTGATGTTCTACGGCCAAAGATGGAAGCCCAATTTAAGCTGTGGGGTTCGTGCATTCCTGAAGGTGGAAATGTAATTCCTGGAGAGCGTCTTAGTGAAGTGACAGTCATGCTAAGAGCCAAGTTCAGAAACTATTTGCAAGCAGTTGTGGAAAAGCTTGTTGAAAATGTAGGTATCATTTTGCTTAATAGTCTTTACTTTTTATGATTTGATTTTTTTTTTCAAATTTTGTTTAGAATAGAATTGGTTGCTCATTATTGCCTTGCCTTGGAAGATAAATAATCTAGTCCATTAAACTAACTGGAAAATAAAGGTTTGTGGATTAACTCTGTACTGTGACGTCGAAGGACAGAACTTTTCTTTTAATATTGAGAGTGTTTGACAGGAAAAAATAATCACTTTTGAAATACTTAAAACTCGTCAATAATTGTTGTTTCAACAATTGGTTTAAAGGTGATTATCAAAAAAATCGAAAATCCACATGAAAAACCCAAAGAATACTAAAGTTACAAAATTGCCCCCAAATTTAAAGCTTCCCCTTTCCTTGTGCAACCAACCATCATGGGTTGGCCCTAATGGTCAATAAGGGCCATAGAAAAAATAAAGGATATTTAATATCCTACGAGTTTCCTTGGCAACCAAATGTAGTAGGGTCAGGCGGTTGTCCCGTGAGATTAGTCGAGGTGCGCGTAAGCTGGGCCGGACACTCACCGATATCAAAAAAAAAAAAAAAAAAAAAAACACAATTGTTGGGTTGACCCTAATGGTCAATAAGGACCATAGAAAAAATAAAGGACTTAGAGGGAATGAGTTCAATCCATGGTGGCCACCTACCTAGGATTTAATATCCTACGAGTTTCCTTGGCAACCAAATGTTTAAACTAGCCGGCATGGCAAATTCACCTCAAGTAACCTAATTAACACTTTTTTTTTGGACTCGACCTATATTATTGCTGAGAATGAGACAGAAGTTATGGCCTATGGATATCATGAAATTAATCTTCTAATTAACTTTGTGAGTCCCCTTGTTTTCTCTCACTACCATTATCAATATAATGAGAAATTGTACACAAAGTATCAATGAGATAATCTCTTTTTATCTGCCTTGTTCACTGCAGACGAAGTTACAAAATGCTACAAAGCTGAAAAAGATTCTACAAGACTCCAAGGAAGCTGTGATTGAATCAGAAATACGAAGCAGGATGCAACCACTGAAAGATCAGTTGACAAACACAATAAATCATCTTCATACAGTCTTTGAGAGTCATGTATTTGTTGCTCTCTGTCGGGGTTATTGGGACCGAATGGGACGGGTAAGATAATCTCGATTTTTATATGCATTTTCTCCGAGATTTAGAATTCATTCTTTCCGCTTATTCACTTTTTTAAAATTTTATTTGGCATAGGATGTTCTAAGCTTCATGGAGAACAGGAAAGAAAACAGGTCATGGTATAGAGGCTCAAGAATTGCAGTTTCGGTAAGCAATTACTTTTAGGTTCTAACCCATGGATTGACCTAGTGATCGATAAGGGTCAATGTAAGTAATAAAGGATTTAGAGGAATGAGTTCAAGTCTATGGCGTCCACCTACGATTGTTGTTGGCAACTAAAGTAGGAGGTCCAAATAGATTCTTCTTCTTCAAAAAAAAAAAAGTTCCAAATAGTTGGTCCTGTGAGAATAATGAAGATGTGTGCAAGCTAGTCCAAAGACTCGGGGATATAAAAAGAAGAAAAAGAGTTACTTTGAAGCTTAGTTTTTATGGAATAGGTTCCTGAGGGCCAATATTTCATCTTTCCTGATATTCAGGAAAGCATTTTTTTTTTGGTCTCTCGTGATAACGTCAAATTGTGGTTATTTCTGTTTAAAATGTGGAGAAAAACCTCGAGCAATCTTCCCTCGGTCTTTTTTCGTTCTCATTACTTGTTTATTTGCAGGTTCTCGACGACACATTTGCCTCACAGATGCAGCAGTTGCTCGGTCATTCGCTGCAAGAGAAAGACCTCGAGCCACCGTCCTCTATCACCGAAGTACGGTCGATGCTTTGCAAGGATTAAGGGCAGGCAAACTGTATCGTATCGATGCTCATGCTTTATGAATCTGAGTTGAAACAAGTGGGAGATGTGGGGATGTGTTTTCAACAGGCATGGAAGGGAAGAGCCAAGTGCTAACCTATAATCTTGTTAGCATGATGATGTTAGAAGTCAATTTTGATCAGAAGAATGAAAGGCTCTGTTAAAGATGCAGCTAGAGCTGCTGATTCCATTTTGTAAAGGGAGTTAGCTACTCAGCTGCCCCTAAATTTTCTTTTGTTCAATGGTGCACTAACTATAGAGATGTAGAATGTATATGTACAACATTACATAAAATATAATTCTTCCAATTCTTAGAAACAGTGCCTTGGAACATACTAAACTAGTCTACTATAATTCTTACAATTCTTCCCACTTAGGAGGAGTAAAAACTCTACTTGTTGTAGTAGTAGGACTAGAGTAAAAACTCTACTACCTAAACAAAAAATAATAAAAAAGAAAAAGAAAAAAAAATTGACGAGGTAATATAATTCAAAAAAAAAAAAAAAAAAATTTTATTGCATTTGATATAAAACAAAAATAATTCAAAACAGGCTTTGCTTAACACGTAGGTAATATAATTTAGTACATCAACATTTGGGGTGAGGGGATTTGAACTTTTAACGTCTTGGTCGAGGATACATGTCAATTACGGCTGAGCTATGTTTGCTTTGACAACATGTAGGTAATATAGTTAAGGTTAAATATATGTTTTAATCGTAATATAGTTCTTATCCTTATCAATAGATGAAAGTTTTAGTCTCTTTATTTTTTCAATTACTCTATTTTCCTTGTTGATGGTAAGCATGCATTACGTGATATTTAGTGAGTCGGCATAAATTTAGAAGATGAATTAGACCATCTAAAAAAGGAACATTACAAATTCCTTCTCCAATTTTTGAAGTATGCAAAAAGATTTCACTAATCAAATTCCTCTAAATTCCTATCAACCCATTAAGTATCGTGAAGTTCAACATCATCCAATTTTATCATTCACCAATAAAAAAAATTAATAATTGAATAACTTAAAACATAAGTGACTAAACTAAAAAAATTTTAAACAAAACTTCAATCATGTAATTAACTTGCAAGTGGAAAAAATAGCATTAGTTCAAATTAGAGTACAATAAACTTTATTTGCCAAGTTGAATAAGGGGAAAAATTAACAGATTAGCCATTACAAAACACATAGAATAATAGACCTGACCAGTTATACAAAGCCTCCAGTGTAAGGCACATCAGTTGGAGGCAACCACACATCCCCAACCAAGAAGTTTGAAACTGTAAAATTAGAAGCATCTGTAGCATTATAAATCACATGGTAACCAGGCCAGGTAACTCTGTTCTTTGTATTTGATCCAGCTCCTGTATTGTTATACTCAGCATAATATAAAGTGCTTAGATATTCACCTGACCATGGATCCCAACCACCAGGATTTATAAACCCATCAATGAATGTCTGCATATACACTGTTCTTGAATATTGCTTCCATGGCCTTCCCAAATATGTCTTGTTGATGTAGCTGTTGCTCGCAGCCAAGTCGCTCGTGGCTCGGATCGTGCAGTTGTGGATCGAAGTCCCGGTGTTTTGGTTCGGGTCCGATCGACCTTGAGCTGTGATCATGTTGCTCTGTCCTGGACGCGGTAGACGGGGATATATGTTGCAGTTTTGGAACACCACAGCAGCATTTCCAAATATGAAGTCCACTGTGCCATAGATGTCACATTCTCTGAAGAATTGTCTGAGGGAGTGTGTGTATAAGGTGTCTTGGTAGCCTTCAAAGCTGCAGCTGTAGAAGACAGACATATCGGCGCCGCTTCGTACTGCAACTGCTTGGCCTTTGATTGCTCCGGCTGTGTTTTGGAAGGTTATGTTCACTGCCATGAATCCTTCTGCTGCCACAGCTGCATCAGTCATAAGCAAATGACATTTTAAAACTTGGATTTTGTTTGAGTTGGTTAAGATAATAGCACACCAGTTGAGTAGTTCTGTGTTTCTGTTTGGTGAGTTTCAGATTTGGAAATGCAGGATAAAATGATAGATTTTAAAAAAGCTTGTTAGAGGAGGCACCAATCTCAAAAAGCTATTGTTGACTAAATTTTATGGATTGACTTAATTGAAATGGCTATTTTTATTTAAATTAAGGTCAAATAACAAATTTGATATTCAAACTATAAAAAATAGATTCATACTTCAATAAAACTTTAAACTTTCAATATTATATTTAATAGGTTTCTAAACTTCAAAAAGTATCCGGCGTTTAGAAACCTATTAAACATAAAATTGAAAGTTTAGGAATTTCTTTGACTTTTAAATTTTAGAGACCTATTAAACACAACGTTAAAAGAACAGACTAAATGCTCACCAAAAGTTGCACTATTGAAAGTTGTCCACCCGTCCACGACGCTTCGGTTGCCCGTAATGATAGTCTGATTTATACCATCTCCAATCATCAGCAAGTACTTCTTCTTGGAAGGGATCGACACATACTCTTGGTAAACACCAGCCGTGATGTAAATCAAGAAGTAGCCATTGGCAGCAAGAGAGTTGTTTGGAGATGCATTAACAGCGTCAGTGATGGTGAGGAAGTCCCCTGTGCCATCTTGACTCACAACTACAATGCCATTAATCAAAACTCCATCATCTGATGAAGATGAAAGCCTTCTCCGATTCGCCACCGAGTTATAAACCGCACAGTCGTGTCTCGACATTCTCAACGGTAACGGTCCCTTCCTAAACTGGAGGTGTTTTCTCCCAGGGTGCTCAAGTGTTCTGTTTCTATTCCTAGGCACCCAGCCCTTTGTAAAAAGATCCAGAGAAAGACTGTAGGATTTGGTACAGTCAATGAGTGGAGCTAAGAGATCTTTCTCCAAACTAGAACCTGAGGCTACAGTTTTTAGGCCATCAAGACAAGTATCAATGTTGGTTAAGATGGCACTCAGAAGACTCTGGATATAATCAGCTTTTGAGTAAGTTAGCTTTTTATCAGTGCCATTGACGGCCCGAAATGAATTAGACAAGAAATTGATGTTTAGTTGGGCAAGATACCGGCAATCTGTAAGAGCTCCAGTGACGGATTTTGGTAGAGTTGAACTGTTTTGAAGATGCTTCTCAATCAAGTCAAAGAATCTAGATGCTTTGGACAAAGACCGACGCATCGAAAACCGACCTGACTCGTAGACATTGCCTGTGGATTTTTGAAGCACAGAGATGCAGTAAGAAGGATTTGAAGTGAATTTGCAGATGGCTTTTGCAGGGGAAAAATTAGTGAGAGAATCATCTGCTGCAGATGATGAGCTAAGAAGGGTTAAAAGTATTAGAAGTGAAGCTACTAACGGAGGAAACAGGAACTTGCAAGCCATTGGCTTTGAACAACAACTCAATTGTGAAAACAGAAGAGAGCCAAGTCCATATATATAGGGTCCAGATAGACCATAGATTTTGGTGATGAACAATGAAGAAAAACGTTGAGTCTATTTGGGAATGGTGAAATCTGCAACTTGTCAAATTGTAAGTAAATGTCAACAAGATAACTTCAAGTACACACAACAGCTAGGCAGCTACTTTCTCGATTAATTGTAGCATAAACATTCACAAATGCATATTCTATACCCACTTTCGCTAGATTGAGTAATCTATGCTTCCTTAAATGCTGTGCTAAGAGACAATACTTAGTAAATGCAAGTTTTCTTTGCTTTTCTTGAACATCACAATGCGAAACCAATAGTGGACTTCCCATGTGAGTTGACTCGAGAACAAGGACTCAAGAGATACCTGGATGGAATGGAACCTTCCCTTCATGAATTACAGGCGCTTTATGCTGAACCGTGAGCTTGAAGAGAAGAGGAGGAAATTCCCCAGAGGTTCAAAGCTGTTGGCGGTTGGAAAATTTCCCCTTTCTTGTGTTTTCTATTTTTTAAAATTATGTTTGTTCCCTTCCATTTTTAGATAAGCTTTTCACTTGTTTTTTTTAAACACATTTTTCACTTGTTTTTTTTAAACACATTTGAATTCTAGACTAAATTTTAAAACGAAAACCAAATTTTTAAAAATTATTTTTTTTAGTTTTTAAAATTCAGCTTAGTTTTCTAAAACACGTAAAAAAACGCAATATCTCATTTGATGACGATTTGAATTTTATTTTTTATTTTTGATATGTTTGTTTATTTTTTTTCTGAATTTCTTTACTATGAGTTTTATTGACATTTGAATTTTTAGTCAAATTTAAAAAACAATTATAAGTAAAATAGTGTTTATAATTTTTCAAAAACTAAAAATCAGATAATTATCAAACAAAACTTAAGTAATATAGTAAAAAAAAATTATAGGTGAAAATAGTGTTTATACGCTCATTTTCAAAACCAGAAAATTAAAAGGAAAAAAAAAAACAAATTGGTTAATAAATGGACCTAAAATTTTGCAACGGTTTGTTTACTTGCCATATGTTTGCATGGACAATTGTTGAGGTCGGACCTGCAAAGACCTGTAGAAGTTTAACCGAGGGAGAGAACTTGCAGAAATAAGTTTGCCATCCGAAGAAGAAGAGAAGAGAGGGAGAAAAAGGAAAAAGCCTCGCAGCTAAACATTTCAATTAATTATTTATAGATTTTACAGAAGATTCATATAACTGTTAGTTGTATACAGTAAAAATTGAATCGGAAAAAAAAAAAAAAAAGTTGTATACAGTAATACAACTTTTTTTTTCGTACAGTAGTACAACCTTTTTTTGTTTAAAAAAAAAGAAAGTACAGTAGTACAACCTTTACAAGCTAAATTATTTTCAAATTAATTTTCCAACAAATTCTAGATCCCTTAACCATTTTGGAAAAGAAAAATATAAATAAAAAAAAGAGGGAGAAAGAGAAAAAGATATTGAATATTTTTTAATAACATTAAAAATTAGATTTAAATCCTAACTTAATCGGCTTTTGCCTCCAATTTTTCTTTCTTTCTTTTTTCTGCTCTTATTTCATGTCTTCGTATAAAAAATTATTTGTAATAATTCACAAATTCAGGTTTGACACATTAAAATATAGAGAGGAAGCTTATAGAGACGAAACTAATAGCGTTAGAAGAGAATGACCTTTAAACAAAGATACACTTGACACACATTTTTTACATATAAATATTAACATGAAGAGGCCAAAGTTTAGCTCAACGGAAATTGACATGTAGCCTCGATCTAGTCAATATATATATATATATATATATATATATATATATATATATATTAACATGAAGAGAACACTTTATAGACCATTTTGAAGCTACCAGCAATGCGAGTTTTTTTTTTTTTTTTTTTTTTTTTGACAATAATGGGATTAAGAGGGCTGTGGCTTAAGGCCCCAAAAAAGTCTATTTGAAAAAGTAGTTTATTCAATTTTAATCAATAATTAGTCATTAAATTTTATGATTTTCATTAAAATTAATTTTAAATTACAAATTTAGTCTCTAAATTTTGAGATTTGTGTCTAAGAGGTCAAACTTTAAAAAGCGTCCAATATGTTCATAAACTTTTAATTGTGTCTAATAGGTCGATGAACATTAAAAATATTTAAAATTTTGTCTAATCATACCCTAAACTTTCAATTTTGTGTCTAATATCTCCTTCACATATTTAAAATTTTTAAAAATTAATTGATCTTCTAGATATAAAATTGAATTTTATGTTTAATAGGACTCTAAACTTTTAATTTCGTGTTTAATAAATTTGTAAATTTTTAAAAATGTTGAATAGACGAAGAATATATCAAACTTTGAGACAAAATGGAAAGATGAAAGATGATAGGCACTTTAAAATTCAAGAATCACTCAAAGTTTGGAAACTATACGCTCATAATTTAACCTAAAATCAAATATGAAATAATCTATATATTCTTTTTAATAATGTATTATAGAGAGAGAGATAACTAACCTCTGAGTACCATACAGAAACCTTGATTGTTGTGTGATAACCAACAGCCAGCGATCTGATCGGAGCAAATTTGATCCATGCAAAGGAGAGAAGAAGCAAAATTAGCCATGAATCCTCAACTTCCTGCGCCAAACCCAAACTGTTTTCCGCCAAATAAGTTAAACCTCACTAATTCTTCTGTTATCTCTCTCTCTCTTTCTCTGCTTCCATTTATTCCACACAGCTCCACAGATCCCACCCGAAAACAAACAAGGGGAAAAGGGATCGTACCGAAGCGCATTGCTCCCTCTGCCCGTCGTCGAAATGTTGCGCTGATCGGTGGTGCTGTGGTTTCTAGAGCTTTCGATGTGTCGTCATTAGGACGCAGAAACTGAAAACTTTTGGAGCAAATCACACACCATCGATCTGGGGACTGGCAAGGAGAAATCATGGAAGTGCTTCGGATGAGGCAGCTGATGTTGTTATGGTCAAGAATTCAAAGCTCTCGTGTGGCCCTCGTGGGTGGTAATCACACCGCTGCCAGATTTTGCACTCGCTAAAATTCCCTTTTCCCCTGGCTTTAGCTTTCCCCTCTCCCTCTCTGCCTGCTCAATCTTTCTGCAAATTTCTTCAATTCTGTTTTCTGCTCCAATTCAACCGCGCAACGAACTTTTTTTTTCCTCCTTACAATTCGAAGTTTTCAGTTCAAGCAATCAATTAATCCATGGCGTCCGGCTTGGTTCAAGCTTTCCAAACAAAGCCCCACAAGTACGACCACGTTCCTGGTCTGTATTTGGTAATCAGGCACCCTGCAGCAGAATCTAGGGTTTTGAGATTTCTTGCTCGAGCCGTGCTCTTGGCTTTGTTCATTGTTTCCTTACCTTATTTTGGATCCATTCTTAGAGGATCCTCTACCGCGTCGCAATCGTTCCCAAACAATGCCGAATTTGGCGCCGATAATGATATCGGCATTGTCTCTTTCCGACTCGACGATAAGACAAATAACTACAGAATCGTTTACCTCGATCAATCTGGTTCTACTCTCGTCGACATGGAGAAGACCGAAGTAGGCCAAATTGAGATCAAATCCCCCTCTCGGAGACGACTCTTCGCATTCGAATCTGACGCTAAAAGAGCAGCAGCCCTTAACGAACTTGAAGACGTCCTCCTCGAACCGCCGCGAGCAGCGTCGCGAAAATCGAGGCGGTACTTGCAACGAACACGATACCTTCCAGATTTGATGGGCGATTCACTCGAAGGCTATCCCCGCCATGTTTTCATCGACGTCGGACTTCCGGAGAAGGAAGGCGGAAGCGGCACGAGCTGGTTCGACCTCAACTACCCTACCAGAAACAAGAAATTCGAAATGTACAAGATCGAGACAGTAGCGAGTACCGATCAAGAGCCATCCTCGAAGGCGCTGCAGGTCGGCATATCGGACTGGCTGTCGAATAACGTAAAATCCGAAGAATACGTCGTAATGAAAGCAGAAGCCGAGGTTGTGGAGGAGATGATGAAATCAAAGGCCGTGCGGTTGGTCGACGAGCTTTTCTTGGAATGCAAGCCACAGACAAACGTTGGCCGAAAGGTTTCCGGCGGCGTCCGGCGAGCTTACTGGCAGTGTTTGGCGTTGTACGGCCAGCTCCGAGATGAAGGTGTGGCGGTTCATCAATGGTGGGGTTGAAGAAATTCAGAGAATCGAAATCGAATCACCAGAGAGAGAGTGTGGAGAGAGCGTGTACGAGAGGGAGGGCGATAATTAAGTATTTGATTCCCTTTTTTTTTTTCTTTTGTTTTTTTTTTCTCTTTAGTTTATTTATTTTTCTTTTTTTTTTTTCTTCCTTGTTCTTGTGCGGGTTTCTTTTTATTGCTTTTTTTTTCAAGCCTTCCAGAAAAAAGAAAAAAAAAAAATCTTTTTGTTTTTGTTTGGTTTTTTTTTTTTTTTTTTTTTTTTTTTTTGAAGAAAAAAAATTGTTTGTTATGATGATGGAGTGGGAATTAGTGAGGGAGGGAAGCTCTGTAAGCTGTGATATTGAAGGAATCTTAATCAAACTCCCTTCTGGTTTTTTTAATGTAATTTCAATTGTTTATTATTTGATTTATTTGTATATATTATATATCTGTTTTTTCCTTTGCATGCATGAGATTTTCCTTTCTTTCAAGTATCTATTTAAAGTTATGTGATTTATAAAAATACATTTAATAATTTATTTCATTTAATTTAACACATGCAACCCTATTAAAATAAAATGTATCTTGTGTATTTGTATTTTTCTAAGTAGTGGGTAGATTAAGATCGAAAAAAAGCTAAAATGTGTCATTTCGGCCCGTTTGATCATTTTCTCGTTTCTTATTTCTTGTTTCTAATTTTATTAAGAAATCTAAGCATTTAGGGCCCGTTTAGTAACTTCTTGTTTCCGTTTCTTCATTTTTAATAAAGAAATAAACCTATATTCTTATTTATGTTTGGAAAAAATTGGAAACAAGAACAAAAAAAAGGAGAAACTAGTTTTAGTTGTTCCCAAAAGTTCTATACAGAAATGAGAAACAAGAAACATACATAGTTATTAAATGCTTATTCAATTTTTTCCAAACAGGTTTATTATTATTGAATGTATAGGTGTTAGGGTCATGAAATTATATTTTCTTTATTAAAAATGAAGAAACGGAAACAAGAAAAGTTTAGTATTTTATCTTACGCAACAAAAAAAATGCAATTAGAATGTATAGCATGTGTCCTCTCTCAGAGGTTAGAAATTCAAATCTCTCACACCAAATATTGTTAAACTTAAAAAAAAAAAAAAAAAAAAAAGCTAGAATGTGATATATGATCCTTCAATTTATATACTATTGCACACAATATATTTAAATTCCCATATTCTACATTTGTTGTATTGAAAAAAAAGTAATTAATGATAATGGAGAGAAGAATGCATGTACTATAGAATACAACTGATATTTGTAACTCGCACATTATTTTTCACTAATGTTTGATTGATTGTTGTATACTTTTCAAGTAGAATGTTTCAACTTATTATCATTGTGTTTTGTTGGTTCATTTATGTATAGTGTTATCTTCTATCCTCATGATCAATTTTAACATATTTTATCAAATTAAATCACATAACTTCAACGATTCAAAGTTCACTTTACAATACTACCTTATGAAACAAAAGAAAACATAATTGAAATGTGTATATATAACTTATAACAAAAAAAATATTAATAATACTCGGACCGTTTGAGTCACGTGTTCATATTGTCAACACTCCCCATTATTTTAAGTATGTGCTAATTATTTATATTTGATCAATTGAGTTAGTCTTCTTTTCTTTTTCTTTTTCTTTTTCTTTTTCTTTTTCTTTTTCTTTTTCTTTTTTTCATTTTAGAAGTAATAACATTATGTGTTTTGGTCACAATCTTACATAGGCATGCTTGTAAGAACAAATTTTAAAAACTTTTTTAAGTTTCATTTGATATTGATTTTGTTTTTAGTTTTATGTTGTTTTTTTAATGTGCTATTTTTCTCTCAATTTATTTACCATGGTTTTATCTTTTTTAGGAAAACATTTGAATTCTAAACCAAAATCTAAAAACATAACAAGTTTTTAAGTTTTTTTTTTGAACTTCTTTTAAATTTTGAAAACATTTTTAGAAAGTATATACCAAAGTAAAAGAAACTCACAAAGTGGGTAGCAATGTTTGTAAGCTAAATTTTTAAAAATAAAAAACCAAAAATCAAATAATTAGTGAACATGACATTAATTTTCAACACTTGGATTTTGAAAATATTAGGTCTCGTCCTGATTGATAATCATTTGTTTTTAGTTTTTCATTTTTGAAAATAATGCTCGTTTTCTCCCAATTCATTCCCTTACTATGGTTTTCATGAAGGACAAATTCGAATTTCTAACCAAATTTAAAAAACAGAAACAAGTTTGGCTTGATTTTTTAAAACATGCAAAGAAATAGATAACAAAACCAACAAAACTTACGGGTGAAATTGGTGTTTGTAAGCTTAATTTTAAAAATCTTATCAAACGAGGTAAATGGTAAATAATAAAATAAAGAAAATTGTAGGTAAAAGTTGTGTTTATAAATATAATTAAAAAAAAAAATTAAACAAAACCATTATTTAAGACAAAAATTAAAAAATAAATAAACCAAACTAAGATTTAAAGATATAAACAAATATATAAACATTGAACTAAAAAAAAAAAAAAAACAAATATATAAACACAATCATTTGCGTGATCAAATTGAACAATGATAAACTAAGCAAATCTCTCCCTCTCTCTATTTTATTCTATGAAATAATGATGAAGTAAGGTAACTACCTGTTTATCATTACACATTCATGTGGAACATTTTATTTTGTAAAATAAATATATATATTTTTTAACCCTCGAAAAAGAGAAAGAAGAGAAGAAAGTCTTTCTTCTCTTCAAAAAATTAAAATTGGAAAAATGACCAATACGCAGGTGGTTCAATCTTCCCGCCTTTTTTCTCTCTCACATTTCCAGATTAGGGTTCCTTCATTCCTCTGTTCTTCCTTTGACGTAAAATTCCGCTAGAATCTCTGCATCAGGAGGCCTTCTTCTTTCTACACAATTCTATTGCCGAATCAGCCGCCACAGCAATCCGAAGTTCTTGATTGACTCGAGGCTTCATGAAAGTCCGATCGCTTCCCGCTTTTGAGTCAGGTCAGATTTCGCGGGAATAGGAAAATCATATATTTGATTGGACGATAATTTGATTGAATTTCGTTTAGGATTAAACAGATGTTATTATACCGTCACTGTGCTTGAATTTCGTTCATCAATCGTTTATTCAGTTTCTGTGGCAACAACTGGTACTCAATCCTTGATATATTTGACTGGACGATAATTTGATCTAATTCCGTTAGGAATAAACATATATTTATTCCGCTGTCACTGTGGTCGTATGTCGTTCATCAACCGTTTATTAGGTTTCTGTGCTCAATCATTGATCTATTTGATTGGGCGATAATTTGATTTGGTTTCGTTTAGGATTAAACAGATATTATTCCACTGTAACTGCGCTTGAATTTCATTCATCAATCGTTTATTAGGTTCCTGTGACAGCAACTGATACTCAATCCTTGATATGTTTGAGATAGACATGCTTCTTTCATTTTTTTTCCTTCTTCTCTGTATTGCATTTCCTTAAACTTCTCTTTTATATTATTTATTTTTCTTTTTTGACAACATGTGGGTGGGGGAATATTATTTATTTTTCTTATAACTTCAGCATGGTACTGCAATAATGTTAGGATGGTTATTTAGCTTTATTATATTCCAGCACCAGTCGTGTAAATTCGTTAAGAACATAATATGCATCTGGCGTGATTTGCTGACATTGTTCTGAACATCCTTCAAATTTTTGCCCTGTAAATGTATCTTGTTGTCTATGATTTAATTGTGGTGGGGGTTAATGAAAACATATGCAATTCCATTATCTCGATCCAATGGTGCAAAAGAGGGTTCATTCGAAGCGTTTTTAACACAATATGGTGATTTATTTGTTATTTACTCGACATTTTACTGCAATTGAGAAAACTGAGTCTTACAATATACTGATCAGTGGTCACTGGGACTTTTTGTCCACTCATTTCTTCACTATGAAATAGCTATATTGTCTATTTGTTGCTAAAGTGGCCTACGTAGAGGAAGAATAATGAAGACAAGCGGCATGTTTTGTGACACGAATTGAACAACAGTCAACTTCCATCCATGATAGGACAGAGAATCTTAAATAGGGATTTAAAAAAAAAAAAAAAAAGCAGGATCCCACTTATCGTGGATTAAACCAGGGTCAATCTCTTTTTTCCTGGGAAGAAAGCATTTCCTCCAATAAAAGAGGTACTTTTGAACCTCTTTTAAGTTTCATCATGAGATTCCAAAACAAAACTGACCTAGTATTAAGTCTCAGTGGGAGACCTAGTAGATAATAGGCATGAAGATAGTACACACCTCGCTAAACAAGCCCACTAGCAGACTTGAATGGTTCACAATTAATGCCATCCATGACCCATAGAACACTTCCTGGTATTGATCCTATTCTTAAACCTAGAAACGATCTTGAAAAATGTACAAAGTTTTTATTGAGATCAACAAACCAGGGGACTTTTGATTTCCTAAAGGGAAATAGCCCTCTGGATTTCCTCCTCATCTGATGGCTTTTTTTTCAATTCTAGAGCTCCATTTTCCATTAACTGGATGCTTATCAGCTCCCTCTAAAGTGAATCTCTGTCCTTCAGACTTGTAAAGATTGGGCTTCTTTATTTAATTCACGGCTTAAAGATTAAATATGCCTACATCTGACCACTCTGATTCTACTCCAGTTTAGTGCTTTCAAATGGGGTCCTCCCCTTGTTTAAAAAATTTGTGGCTTGACCATTGCTAGTTTCTTCCTTGAAATGTTGGGGTGAGGCTAGGTTCAGAGATGGCAGGTTTCAAGTTAATATGGAACTGAAAAATATTAGACTAGATTTCCAAGGATGTCTAGTACAATAGTATGATCCAAACTGGACGCCTTCTCCATAGTTAAAAAGAAAAATGTTTGAGCATGATTCGGTTGTTAAGAGTAAGACATCTCTACTTTTCCTAAAGGGTTATAGATTCAAATCTCCACCCTTGATGTATCAGGTAATAATCTACCAAATGAAAAAAGTGGAAATATGCCGCATTAAACACAATACCATTGTTTTTTCAATGAAGGTATAGTTTGGAAAAGACATCAAAACATTCTCCAAGATCTCGTTGTCAAAAAGAGTGTGGAAGGTTGAAAGCATATCTTATCCTCAGCTTTCTCATATCTATCTCAAAGGTCATTGAAATTTAGAATTGCCTCATGAGAAGGGGAGGGTGGAAGGCAAGAAAAGAAGATGAGATAGGCTTTTCTTTTCCAGCTAAGGATAGTTGAATTGACAAGTCTTATCGTAAAAAGATGGTTTTTTTCTCTTGCAAATCTCTTTCTTCATTTCTTGAAACAAAGTTTCGTTCCAATGTGTTAACTCCTTTTTTCTTAAGTTGTTGGAGTGGGAGGTTTGAACCTCTAACTTCTTGATCCGAGATGTATGTCTTAACCAATTGAACTATGTTCAAGTCGGTCCAATGCACTAACTCTTAAGTTATTAGGAAAATTTGAACTATTGATAATAATCGTTTTAAGTCGATTGGAGACTTTGCAAATTATTGGAATTAGATACCTTCCAACAGGGAAATGGACAATTGGAATTGTTTCAAAGTCATGGAATTGGAAAGGTGGAACATATGAATCCAAAACGGAAAAGGAATAAAAGAAGTGTCAAAGTAAATTACAGCAAATGCGTTTTTGTCTTTTCGAATGTTTAACCATCCAAATTGCTGTTCCAACGTGGGCCCTATTTTCTTGCCGGCCATGCACCACAATATTCCCTTCCCTTCTTCATGCCTCTCCACTTCCCCATTATTCTCTCTTTCTCTGTCTTCTTTACCCAATTTTGGTTTTAAGAAAATGTTTACATGATTACAGAGTCTTCCTTTTCTTTTTTGTCCCTTAATTTTTTCTTTTATTGTAACAACAAATATCCTACACAAAAATAAGATGTAGCCCAACCTTTCCTTGAAATTTAAATTAGTTTACTAATATTTTCCCTGTTGAACTGTTCATGCCTCGTAAAGTGCTTATTGACTTTTTTTTTTTAATATAAAAAAATTGTATTTTTTATTTAAATTTTAGTTAGAGCTATAATATGCTTTAACTAATTGAGAATGCTTTTTATAATTAGAAGTAGTTTGAGAAATTTTACTTTCATATGAGACATTTAATAGACCTTCTCCAAAAACATAAAAAGCTTATATATCAAGTTCTTCAATTGAAAAACTTTTTTTTTTAATAAAAAATTGAGCATTCAATTTTATTAATGAAAAATAAATTTTGAAAATGACTTTTGTAGCTTTAAAAATTAGGTAACATTGTAAAGATGTTTTTAAAATTATATTATAAAACAACAAAATTAACATGCAAACATTTTTTTTTATAGGAAAATGTAAAAATTTTGTTTTGCTACAAAACAGAAACAAAATCAGTTGGACCATCAACTACCTAACACTTAACTTTGTCATTTTAGGACTGAAACTAACTTGCTGATAAATCATGATTAAAGCATTAATAATCTTTTCATATGTTGAAAGTTTAAGTTTTCACCCTCAAATCTTTTTTTTTTTTTGACAATATGTGGGGAGGGGGATTCGAACCACAGACCTTGTAGTTATCGATACAACTTTATGCCAGTTGAGCTAAGCTCTGGTTGGCAAGCTTTATGTCAGTTGAACTATACTCTTGTTGGCAAAATTATTTTTTTTAAAAAAACAACAATTAGTAAATAAATTTGGAGCCATTCAATTCAATACATTAAAACTTTTTTTTTTTTTTTTACAAGGAATCTACTCCTAAAACTCAACATATTTATCTCTAATTTTTAATAATAAAATAAATGACGCATCTAGATTTGAAATGATGTTTTTTTTCTTTCTTCCTGTTTTGAAGAAAATGATTTTAGTAGTTAGTACTACTCTAGCATGAAATCCTTCCATGTTACAAGCACTGCATAATTGGCATTTTTTTTTCTTGGAGAAGACATAATGAAATGGATAATAATTAGTAGTTGCTCTTACATACGATCTACTAAAAAATGAAATCAATAATAATGTTTATCTTTATCGTCAACAAGAGCATAGAGTATAAAACTTTACTAATGACCCAAGAGGTTTGTAGTTCTAATCCACTCTCTCCACATGTTGTAAAAAATGTTTATCTTTATCTTTACTATATTCAAAGGTTGACTAGTTAAGAACTATCCTTGTCCTTTTTATCATTTATATTGTATTTAACGTTAAGATTCTCTTTTCATTTAATAATTTTAAAATTTCAAACCTACTCCTAATAATTATAATTTATTATTAATTTAATTAATTACTTTTGTTTTATAGAACTAAAATGCATGCATCATGTCAAATTAAAAATGTCCTCAAGCCAAAATCATTATCATTTTTTTAATAAAAAAATGGCTGTAAAAATCTATACTTTGTTTTTTTTTTTTAAAAAAAAATGAAATTAGCTAAAAGTTTAAAAAACAAATCTCAAACACAAAACAAAAAATTGTAATAAAAAAGTTTAAATTTTAAAAACATATATTAATTCGCTCTCATAATATTATTCTAGAATTCTAGTTTGAAAACGAATATTAATTTAAAAAAAAAAAAGGTTTGAAAATGTAAGAGAATCTCATTTTTAGTGGATGCTAGCTCCCTTGTCTTTCGACCCCATTCCATTCCCATCACTGCCCGGTTGTCCCTCCGTATCATTCTTTAACCTTTTTAAGAAAAGAAAAAAGAAAAAAGAAAAAAGAAAAAAGAAACAATAGTAAATGTCTTATTCTTATTTATTTCAAAAGAAAAATAAAAGTTATAACGTTTCGACAAATCTCAGGCCACCACTTTAACGGAACGGCATTTAACGACGAACCGGAACAAATAAAAACCCACCCGGCCCAACAGGTCCGGTTCGACCAGAAAAAAGGGAATATTTGAGGAGCGGAGAATTCACGCTTTCCAATACCAAGAGAGAAGGAAATTGGAATTCTTTGCCTCCGACCGCCAAAAAAAAAAAAAAAAAAAAGATTTCTTTTTGTTGAATTTAATTTATGAGAAAATATTAATTATTTTATTCATATGCGTAATTTCATTTTCCGCGTTCTACCCTTTTCCCTTTCAGAATCTGATTGGTTTTCTCTGTCTCAAGAAATTGAAGGAGCCCTAAATTCTTCTTGATCTGCTCTGCAATTATTGCGTGGATTGTCCGAATCGAAGAGATTTAATGTCCTCCCAAGCTTATGCACTGTCTCTTCCTTGAACTGGGAAACATTTTTCTCCTGGACGGAGATTTAGCTTTCTTCTTCTCGTTTTTGCGCTTTTGTTCGTTTCTTGACTGTGAAATTTGTATGCGGTTCTGAGTTTTTTGGGGTTCTTTATGCATAATCGGCGTTATTCGCGGTATCGTTGGCCTTCGAACCACCGCAATCGTGTAATTTATGCGTGGTGGCGAGGTTAGGAGCTTAGGGCGTGGTTCTTTTGGTGGACGCTGTAGGTGGGGGAGGATAAATGCTTGTTTCTGGAAGTATAGGGCTTCAGGTCCTCTTGGTGTTTGTGGTTTTTCCTGTAATCTGCTTGGTAATCCGGCGGAAATGGCGGCTCTCTGTGGCGAGGAAGGAAGAAATTAATCGTTTGTTGGTTTTGTCGTCTGAGGAGGCTTTTAGAGCTGAGCTTGAGGCCTCTGCTGGCTATATTTCTTCATCTTTTACTCCTCCTGGTCACCAGTGTGCTGTCTGTTACTCTCCAACGACCACACGCTGCGCTAGGTGCAAAGCGGTTCGATATTGGTATGTTTATTCATCCTCGATACTTGGAACTATGAATCTTCGTTTTAGGGGTTGAATCTCTTTTATTTCTTGTTGCTGTCTTTATTGCATCGCCATTTGTGTTTTAGATCGGGGTCTATTTCGAAATTAATGTGTGAGAAATTGTTGCCTTCGGATTCGGGTACTATGAATCTATTGCTGTTCTTCTTGAGCATCTAAAGAGCAATATGACCAGTCACTTGTTAGCTTGCCTTATTTACCGTAAAGGGGAGATCGAGAAGTGACCTCTCATCTGTTATTGTTAGGACACAAACCTGTAAGCGAGACTAGGTTATAACGCTGAAGGGATTGGAAATGGTTAATCCATAGAGGCATTGGCCTTACCTTCTCAAATCAATAACGCAATTACTTCTGCAGTTTAAATATTTTTTTTCTGTGTATATGTGCATCTCAATATTTTCTTATCTTCTGAAGTTGGATTCTGAGTACCAAAAGAGATACTGTTGGGAGTTCAATGGTCAGTAATCTATTCTGGAATTGCATAAAACTGACTATAGTTTTTAATTTCTTTCTTTAGGTATTTGAACCTTCCAATTTGCATTTTTGACTAAAAAAATTTTTAGGTCCTATTTAAAATTTTTGCTTCTTCCTGGTCTTCTGCTTCAAAAGATTTTTATAATTATGGCATGATGCAAATCTTCACCAATTGAGAATCTTTTTGTAATCCCTTTGGTGTGTGGGAATATCTCATCTCCCTATTTGTACTTTCACTTTTGGAAATGAAACTTTCGTTTCTTATCAAAAAAAAAAAAAAAAAAAAAAAAAAAATGTCTAAAGAAATTTTATGTCTCCTATTTGATGGAGGGCACTAAACTGTCTGATAGTGTTGATTCTTCGTGTGATACCATTACTTAGCAATATCCATATTAGTCATGATTAAGGAAATTATGTCACTTCCCAACATTTCCTTGTTAGCAAGTATTGCATGTTGTAGTTGGAAACAGGTTTGGTGAGTCTTTTTGTTCCTAGTCCTACAATGTGTTATAGTTTTCCTGAATGACTCAACAAATGTGAACTTCCATATACAAAATGAAAATGATGCAGCCCTCTGACAGCTCGTTTTTCAAATCAGAATCACAATGCCAAAAATAGGCCGCCTTTGTACTTTGTATTTCCATGGCTGTTCAGGTACTATTTATTATTTTGGGGTTGGTTCTCTGGTGCTTGTTTTTTTTTTTGATAGGAGTTCTCTGGTGCTTGTTATCAATGGTAAATGGAAAAATAATTAAATTTTATGTGCTGTCTGTCAACCTTCTCCTCTGTCTTATTTTCTTGGTTATACTAGTCTACTTTATTGTATACTGCTCTTCACTATAGTTATATTGAGTGTTTTGAACTTTTTTCAGTTCTGGTAAGTGTCAAATCATACACTGGCGACAAGGCCACAAGGAAAACTGCCATCCTCCCAGCATCTCCAATCGGACTGTTGCATCTAGAACAGATTTCGAGCAGAAAGTGACAGAACAAGATCATTATGAATCATCTACTTCTGATTCATCTACTACATCATTTTCTGGATTCTCTACTTCAAATATAGGCAGTGAATCATCTGATGATACTTCTACTAGTGATAGTAGTAGTCAAGTTGAACCAGATAAATTCGATGGATATATGTCGGCTGATGCAACACCCGACTCACTTGAAATTACGAGAGGCATTGACGTTGCTGATCAAACCAAGCCATTGTCGCCCATGTTTGGTAACTTAGTTGATTCTGTGGATAGTTTTCCCTCATCTAGTAAACTGAATCAGCTTAAACCCAGTGGTAGTCATGGAAAGGATTCACGTTCTTCCATTAATTCTTCCAGTTTTGTAATTAATGGTAATCATAAAGATTCTGATGCGACAGTTTCTTCTGATTTTTGGGCTAGAACTATTGCCCATAAGGGATCTACAAGTGATTCCCTGGGTGATAAAACCTTACCTAAATTAAGTGGAGGCCACAGTAGGAAGTTGTCTAGTCCGTCATCATTTTCGTTCAACTCATCAAATGTTTTGCAAGCACGCAGCTCTGAAGAAAAGAATGCGTCCAACATCACTCCTCCTGGTGCCTCAGAAGATAAGAAAGATAAAAAGCCTGTGAATGGGGAAAATTTATCAAAAAACTACAGTATCCCCTCAAATGTCTGCAATTCTGCGCCTTCCAATTATCAAGGGCATAAAAAGACAGGTAATTTTAAGCCAGCATCAAATTCCCATGTAAGATCCCGGTCAACTTCGAGTGTTCGTCCACCAAATGGTTCAGGAGGAAAAACACTTGATTCAAATGTCAGTATCTCACCACCCTTGAAATCTGAAAGGTCAAATAAAGTTGTGAGTGGGCCTATTGATACTATTTCAAAGGTACAGGGTAAAGATGGAAATTTCTCGCAAAGAAAAATGAATTCTGAATGTTCTATACCTTCAAGTGCTGGAGGGACGTCAGTTTCACTTTCACGCATTCAGTCAGGGAGAGTAGATTGTGTGCAGGCAACTTCTGGCATTCCCTCCCAAGTTGCATGTACTCTTAACTCAAAAAATGGCTTGAGAACGTCTATGTTGAAAGTTGTTGATCAGTTTAGAGGGTCCAAGTTGTTAAAAAACAATCAGGCTTGTACTGTCACTGAAATTCCTGGAAGGTTTAACTATAAGGTTTTCTTCTATTTACTTTTCCTTTCTTCTTTTTTTGGTATGCAATTTATTTCAGCCTTGGAATTAATGATTCCATACTTTTTAGGGACTTTTCTCATATGACCATTTCGTTAAGCTTTATAATTGGAACAAGTTGGAATTGCAGCCAGCCGGCCTCATTAATTGTGGGAACAGGTTAGTGGTTTCTAAGTTGCTACTGTGTACAGGAATTATGGACAAATGAATCTTCTGGTTCTTGGCTGGTTAACCCTGAATACATCATATATGTTGTTTTAATATGGTTTGTCTTGAAGTGTATTTCCATTTTTATTTTTTTGTGCAAGGTAATTGATCTTATGTTTTCTACAATTTTGTGCAATTCATTAACGTAGTAATAGAATCTTTCCAGTTTTATCTGTTGATACTCTTTGTTCCAACTTCTAATGTCTTTCTCAAACATGTTGTCATGCTCATAATAGTAAATTAAACTTCTATTTGCTTGTTATGTTACCCATACAACCTTCAGTCGTTGAGGTGTGGATTTATTAAAATATGAAACAAGATAAAAACCAAGGCTGGATTTGGCTTTGTGGACCTTGTAAGCTTGTAATTGAATTCAGGTTCATCAATTTGTAGTGAATCTATTTTTTTCATGGTCTTTTGCTTGGAAGGATATATGCGGTATTCTAGTAGCCCTTTGACTTTGAGTTCTTGCATCCTCTATTTATATAGTTTTTCAACCCTGTCTTCGTTTACTTCCCTGCAGCTGCTATGCTAATGTTGTACTCCAGTGTCTTGCATTCACTCCACCTTTGACTGCGTATTTTCTCCAAGGACTTCATTCCAAATCATGTACGTTTCAGATCACAGGCTCTTTTTCAGCAGTTTCAAACTTCCAAAATCTTCTGATTGCTCCATTATATATATATATTTTTTCAATATCAGGTACAAAGAAGGGTTGGTGTTTTAATTGTGAGTTTGAAAGTCTAATATTGAAAGTCAAGGAAGGAAGATCCCCATTATCTCCTGTTGGAATAATTTCTCAGTTGCCTAGTATTGGCCGTCAACTTGGTAATGGTAAAGAAGAGGATGCACACGAATTTCTGAGGTGTGTGGCTATAATTTTTTTGGGTTGCTCGCCCCTTAACTACCATGACATCACTTTTGAATGATGTAAACAATCATCTTGACGAGGTAAAATGACAGGTATGCCATTGATACTATGCAATCTCTTTGCTGTATGGAATCTGGAGTGAGCTCATCGGGCTCTTGGGAAGAAGAAACAACTTTAGTAGGACTTACTTTTGGAGGCTACATTTTATCGAAGGTAAATTTCAACCTTTACCTTTTATTGGAAAAATATTTAATGGTGATTAATGATGATTCCATAATTATCCAGGTAAATTGGAATTTGGAACTTGGAACTTGTGATTTTTCTGAATATTAACCGAGTATTTTTATAAATGGAATAGGTGAACAGAGTGTGAATTGCATCTTTGACTTTGATATTTCTATTGACAGATAAAATGCACGAGGTGCCAAGGCAGGTCAGAACGGCAGGAAAGAATTATGGACCTTACAGTTGAGATAGAAGGGGATATTGGTAGACTAGAAGAGGCTCTTCGAAAATTTACAAGCACTGAGATATTGGACGGTGACAACAAGTATTTGTGTAGCAGGTTGGTTTCTAGCACAGTGACTAGAAGGTTCTTCAAAAATTTACTAGTACAGAGCTTTGTGTTGTGTTGCTCTTAGTTTTTACTTATGTTTTGTTAATATTTGTCGAGCCAAACTATCCAACTGATAGATCTCCTTATGATTTATTACCTGACGTTAACCCCATACAATATTTTTCAGATGCAAAACTTATGTTAGGGCAAAAAAGAAATTAAAAATACTCGAAGCTCCCAATATTCTCACTGTTGTATTAAAGCGATTTCAGGTACCTCTTTTTTTAATTGATTGGCTATTTGCTCTGTATTGCGTATATATCTGCTAATGTTTATCTGTTATATATTTGCAGTCAGGTAATTTTGGAAAGCTCAATAAGCCTATCAAGTTCCCCGAGATATTAGATATGGCACCATTTGTACGTGGAACCAGTGATAAATCTCCTGTATACCGGCTCTATGGAGTGGTTGTTCACCTGGATGTCATGAATTCTTCGTTTTCGGGACACTATGTGTGCTATGTCAAGAATGCCAAAAACAAGTGGTTCAAGATTGATGATAGCACGGTATTCATTTATATGCCATTTTTCATTTATGATCCTTTAAGTTCATTTGGTCATCGCCGTTGGTTTAAAAGTCTCGATATTTTTTCCTTCCTTATCATAACTCCACTCGAAAAGCGATTGTTATGACTGAATTTACAAGAAATTATTGTTGGCATTTGATCAACGATCGTTTAACAAGCCAGTAGTTCCTTCTAACCTATCTCAGTTGTAACTCTGACATTTTTACTAAGGTTTTTCTTTTCATCATTACTTTGTAATTTGTAGGTGACTCCTGTCGATATTGAATCTGTATTGACAAAAGGGGCCTACATGCTTCTTTACTCAAGGTAACCGATCTCAGGAGCTAGTAAGATTCCAAAATTAGTTTACTTTTCTTCTCTGATCTGATTTTGTTGGCTGCATTTCAGGTGCTTGCCCAGGGCTCCAAGATTATTACGGCACGGAGTCGGTGCTCCGGATTCTAAGACCAGAACAACACATTCCAGGACCGATGAAAGGAATACAACAGCTAAAACCACAACCACTTCCACACATCAGTCTTACACGAAGGATACACCTGGTGAACCTGGAAGCATTGGCTCCATTCATTTTGGACATCCTCAGATTCTTAGGATTTTTGAAGAGGACTCATCCAGTGATAATTCATCTCTCATCAGCAGTACCTCTGATGAAGGTTCCTACAGCACCGAGAGCACTCGCGACTCTACAAGTGCCGATGAGTTGTCAGATTATATATTTGGTGATCCGGGGCGTGTATGGAACACTTGGCAAAATATTCCAAGTCTAACTCCTCTTCATCTCCCATGAACTTGAAGCATTCACTTCTGGCTGATCTGGACAGGTATGCATCGGCTTCTCCCGCTCGTGCAGAGCCTACTGTGGGAATTAACAGTCTTGCAGAGATAAGGGAAGAGGAAGCGTCCCGTTTTTGCCATCTGACTCGAGTAGGCGAGAGGTAGAAATATAGTAACTAGTAGTAGTAGTAATAGTTCGGAAACTAACACTGACCATGTAGGTTATAACAATGTAAAGTCTAGTGTATCTATTAGAAAATCAACCGAAGAAAGGATATACTGAATTATTTAACTGTTATATACATTGAGTTAGAAATTGGTAAATAAGAGTTGGAGAAATGCTCTAGTTTTGAATTTATGCATCAAAGTATATGAGTGGCAGTTAAATATTCAAAAGAATCTGTGTAAAGACCAGAGGTTAATATTAATATATTGGTAGAAATTGGAGAAATAATTGATATCAGGAGCTTTGTTGCTGTTAATGAACTTTGGCCTATATGCTTTTTGCTCATTTCTGGCTCCATGTAATGGTTTAGGGTATCATATGGCTTAGAAATCAATTGTTACAGTAATGATGATTTCACTTTAAATGAGAAATTTATTTAGTAAAAATTCAAAGTTCTTGAATATCATCAAGTTGAATAAAATTGTAAGAGAAGGTTGAGTAATAGTTATTGTTTTTACGTTTAAATTATAGAAGTTAATAATTATAAACAAAATCAAGGTTGACTTCTAGCCAGAGGATGTTTCAAATTTCAAATGATGAAGATCCCTCCACCTTTTTTATTAAAAAAAAATAGGGAAAAAGCCTTTTGAAATGTGTTTATTTTTTTAGTTCAACATGCGGAAGGAAAGATTTCAACAGTGAAATATCAAAATTGATATCAACATTAATTTCCATTTTTTTTTCATATTTTATTAGTTATTATTCATTAATTTAATAAATAAGATTCATCAATAATGGAAGGTTACATTTTCAAAAAACTAAAAATAAAAATAATAACAATAGTAAAATAAAATAAAGGCAAAGATATCCACCTAACAAAAATCTAGACAAACCTAACTTTGTTATCTTATAATCAACATTCTTCAAACTGAAGTCAACAGCAAACAGCTAATGACAATGTTAGGTTTAAGCTTTGCACAAAAAGAACATTGACAAACTGAATTGACATCGACAGAATTTGGTCAATAAAAGGGGCGTCAAATAGTGCAATTTTTTTGGTGTCTCAAACCTCATGCTTTGATTTAGTAGTAAGTTAGCTTTCATATTTTGAAATATTAGCCTCCTTTTAGACATTTGAACCCATTTCAATGAGGTTGGCATTTGAAAGTATTCTTCCTTTTCTAAAATGATGATGATGTTTGAAATTTGATGACTGTCACGGATTGTGAATAGAATATCTTAATCATTCTTTAAAATAACGAGTCGTCTAAATGATCTCAGCATCTCAATTATTCTAATATAGGATGATGATTCACGTCTTTGTATGATTTGATCATTTAATAAAACGATAAAAATAAGTTTAGGAGTGTCGGTAGGACGATGAAAATACTTCCCCATCCTTTTTTTTTTTTTTTTAATTTTTATCTTTGTTAAATTGGTCAAAGATTTTCATCTCATTTAGAGTAAGTCCCCGCAGTCTCCTATTCCTCAGAGAAAAATTGACACCTTAAAATAAATAGAGAGATTTGTTTTTTCCCTCATATTTGTGGATGTTTATGGTTATTGAAATATGCCATGCACATTTAAAAGGAAGAAGAAAAAAGAAACATTCATGTTACCTTGATTTCATTGTAGGGAGGTTTAGTTTATATATAGTTTTTTTGTTAGTACATCAACATTTGGGGGTGGGAGATTCAAACCTCTAACCTCTTGGTCGAGAACACATGTCAATTACCGCTGAGCTATGCTCACTTTGGCAGTTTAAATATAGTTTAACTCCTTAACTTTTATTTATTTTATATTCTAGTCTTTTACTTTGTAATGTAATATTAAATTTTTTTCTCATTCTTTTTATTTTGAAAATATTGGTTTTAATCTTCCAATAATAAACTACTACGTTTACCCTCTATCATAAAAAACATTAAATCGAAGTAACAAGAGTCAAAGACACGACAAGACCTATATTTTTCATCAATATATCATATCCAAATTTTCACTTCTATACATCCCAAACATAAAGTTAATAAAACTAATATGATAAACTTGAGATTTTAAATATTAAGACATTAAAATCAATAGGTGAATTCAAAATTTAAAACCCAAGTCAAATCTCCATCCATTTAAACCTACATTGAAGATATTTAATTTAAATAGATAAAACTTTTGTTTCATAAATGCAAACAACTATTTTCTCAAAAAAAAAAAAAAAAAAAAAAAAAAAAAAAAAACTAAATTATAAAAAATACCCCTGAACTATGGGGTTTGTTTCAAAAATGCCCCTGAACTTTGAAAAGTTTCAAAAATACCCCTGAACTTTGAAAAATGTTTCAAAAATACACTTGCCGTTAATTTTTTGATGGAAACCATTAAAGTTTCAGTTTTAGAAATACCCTTATACTTTAAAAAAAAAATTAAAAAATACCCTTATTGAAAAATGTTCTTCTTTTTTCCTCATCTCACCGTAAATTCTAACGGTTTCCATAAAAAAATTAACGGCAATGGTATTTTTGAAACATTTTTCAAAGTTCAGAGGTATTTTTGAAACTTTTCAAAGTTCAGGGGCATTTTTTAAACAAACCCCATAGTTCAGGGGTATTTTTTATAATTTAGCCCAAAAAAAATGCAAATAACTATATCAAAACTTGAATGATCAAAGAACATAAGAATTGATTGATGATTGATGTCCATCTCCTTTGTCAACTTGTCCATGCCCATTTTGTATATAATTCCAAAGTTCTGATGAGAGTTATTGACCTTTTGGAGGCAACTTGGAAGAAAAGGTAATGATAGTGTCCCAAATGCCCTTCCATAGATGGAAAAATACAATGCAAGAGGATAAGAAAATTAAACTTTGGCCAAATTTTTTGTCCAAAACCCAAATGCAATCCAACTTCATCTTACTTTCAATTATCATAAAGCTTGACCATGGGAGTCCTCTTTCATTTTTTGAAATGACATCAACACTTGTCATATTTTTTAGGTTTAAATATAGTTCGGGTATGGAGAGATTTGCTTTATTGTGATCCACGTAGTTTCAGTAAATCTTAAAATTAATCTCTATTGTTCGCTTACAGTTAACTTTACCCAAAAAAAATTTGTATTAAAAAAAAATGATATTTTATTTTATTTATTATTTTTTTTTTTAAGAAATGACAAATTGATGATTGGATTATATATATATATATATATATATATATATATATATATATATATATATATATATATATATGTATTTATTTAAAGATTGTTTTTTTTTAATTTAAAATTAAACATAATTACTGAAAAGTAGACAAACATTATTGTTGCTATCCAACGAATACTCAATAATTGATTAAAAAGTAAGCCTGACATATTATTACACTATTAATCAATTATAAAGTATTAAAATTATCAAAATCTCCATTATATTTTAATCTATTGTTTAAAAAGTTTAATGACCGAATTTACTCACACATTTAAAGAAACAACTAAAAATATATTAACTTTAGAAACAATGATTCTCTTTCAAATCAGAAATTGAAAAAGTAACAAAATTTAAACTCACCCCACTACATGATTAATCAGTCTAAAGAGAGATGGGTTATAAAGATTCATTTCAGCTTCATTAATGAGATGATTTGATTGATTATTCATTTAAAAGCAAGGTATCAAATAATATCCATTTTAATTTTCAAAAAAAAAAAAAAAAAAAACCATTTTACTACAAAACTTGAAGCTAATAACTTAATGGTAAAATATTTTACTGACTAAAATTTACACCACAGTAAAATATTCGCACGTTCTTATTTGTGGTATCCTGTTTATAAGATTAAACTATAAACTTGTTCCCATAATTTTACAAGTACAAATTTAATTCCCATTATTTAGTCAAACCTCAACCATTCATCCTTTTCCTCACCATATTAACACATTTATCTATCTACATGACAGGAAATTATTGCTTACCATTAGACAATTAATCAATTGACTATTACGGTTAAAACTGAAGTAAAAAAGAATAGAAGAAAAGACAGTTAAGAACAATAAGTAAAAAATTCAAGGTTAAATTATTCAAAGTATCGTTGAACTGTGAAGTTAGTTTCAATTATAATTTTGAACTTTCAAAAGTTAAATTTTAATCCTGAATGAAGTTTGAAATTTGTTTCAAAATGATCTTTAGAGACATTTTTTGTTAAACTTATGGACGAAACATGATGTACTTGCATGTGTTTCTATTGATTTTTTCATGTATGTGCTCAAACAACAATACATATTCAACCACGTCATTTTCCATTTACAAATTTAACCAAAAAAAGCCATCAAGAGTTATTTTGAAACAAACTTCAAATTTCAATGTTCAAGGACATAATTGAAACTAACCCCATACTTCATAAATATTTTTAATAATTTGACCAAAATTCAACTACACAAGACAGACTAAACTATAGAAACTTTAAAAAAATAATAAAAAATTTAAAAAAAATTTAAAAAAAATCCCTTCAAAATTATAACTTCCAATTAATACTATACTAAAACTATGGAAACCAAATCTATAATTTACCCTTTCATAATTTTTTAAAAAAGAAGAAAGAAACCCAATTATTCTTTCTTTCAAATTTTGAGTAAAAATAAAAATAAAGAGAAAGGATAAAGATTGGAAAGAGAAAGAAACCTGAAAGCTCCCAAGAAGTAACGTTGAAATCCAATGGCATCATAAGAGAGAGAGAGAGAGAGAAAGAGAAAGATAAGATTGATGGGTCATTAGATGAGGCTGCTGCTGCCTCCTACAACCCTACACCTATTTCTGCACTTCTTCACCCTCTCTCTCTCTTTCTTTCAATACTCATCCCTTCCGCTCAGAGATATTAATGCAAAAGCAAACAGACAAAATAACTAAGTACAAAAAAAAAGCCCTATACTATCAACAATCAAAACTTATCAAAGTTCTTTTTTTTTTTGTTAAAGAAAATAAATTAAAAAAAAAAAACTTGATAACTGTAAAAAAAAATTCAATAAAGTGTTGGAACATGAAAATTTTTTAAGGCTATTGTCTCGTAATAGAATATTGTAATTGGTTAATAAATTTGTGAGCTCCACCCCACAATTAAATGTTGTATGTTTTTTGGACCGAACAAGAAGTTACATAGAGTTATTAACTCCACTCAATTTCTCTAAAAAAAAAAAAAAAAAACTCCACCCAACACCTACTTTACAACTTCTTGCCCCCAAACACCTCATAAGAGATTTGTTTCAATTATACTCTTAAATTTTTTAGGTTTGTTTCAAAAGAAGTCTTAAAGACTTTTTTTTTCGTGAATTCGTAAACAAAAAATGACGTATCTGCATGTGTTTTTGTAAACAAATTTAAACACAAATGCAAACAAGTCATTTTCTGTTCATGAATTTAATGAAAAAAATCTTCAAAGAGTTAAGTTTAGGCTTTTTCAAAAAAAAAAAAAAAAAAGTTTAGGAATATAATTGATACTAACTCTACCTTCCATAGCTATCTATCTAAGATTTAATATTCTAAGTGTCTTTCTTGACATACATCTCTTACGGGCACTATTGAATATTTGACAACTAAGAGAAAAAAAAATAGAAAATAAAAGAATTGGAGTTTTCTTGCTCCTTAAAAGATTCAATGATAATAGATATGAAAATTAATATCGAGATGTATGCAGTCAAGTATTTTCCCAACTGCCAAAGCGAGCTTAACTCAGCGGTGATTGGCATGTACCTTCGACCATGAGGTCAGAGGTTCGAATTCCCCACTCCCAAATGTTGATATACTAAAAAAAAAAAAAAAAGTTTTTTCCCAACTAAATAAATATAGTAAGATCGGGCATTTATAAGTATTTTATCAATTAATTAGAGTTGGATCAAACAGTAATATCATGAAATTAGTCAAAGTCAAAGTCAAAGCCTGCACAAACTGATCTGAACAATCTACTAAACAAAAACAAATGGCAACCATATCAGAGCCTTCTCATTCTCCTTCCTTTCACATAGCTCTCTTCTTTATTAATGGCAATGGAAAAAGAAGAAAAAGAAGCTGCAATTTGCAGAGCCACAGCACAGATACTCATGGTTTCCACAGGAACAGACTGAAATGAAACGCCAAGTCTTTTCTCCATAAACATAAACCAGTGCTTCCAATTACCCATCATGCAATAATAATGTGCCATAAACATTCAAATTCAATCCACCCAAAAGAAAAACCCTCAAACAATAAGCACAAATCAATTTCAGAAAGGGAATTTTGATTCTGGAACCTATCAGATCATAGAAGGAATTGTGTTGAGCATATCAAGGTGAGGTTCGAATTTCAATGGATTCATTCAAGGTTTTTTTTGAAGGTTGCATTCTGAATTTCCATCTTCGAGGGCCAAAAGATTAAGTACTTGGAAATTTAACACAACAAAATCACAGACGCAACCCTAGCAGAACGAAACTTCACAAATTGAAAAAGAGAGATTAAAGATTGAAATTAACAAATTAAAAGGGGAATCGAAGTATTAGTACTGGCGGTGGTGCGGCGGCGGCGGTTGTCTAGCGGCGGGAGTCCAAATTACATCGGAGGACGAGTGAGTGCTGTACATAGGCAGCAGGCCGCAGGTATCGGCGGCGGCGGCGGTGTTTTCGCTGTCTTTGCCGCCGGAGATCGGCGGAGAGTGACCTTCTTCGACGTCGCTGAAGGCTAATTTTCTGACTTCGTCTTCCGAAGGCAGCCGCTGATACGACGGATTGTTGAATGAGGCGGCTATTACGTAGACGGTTCCGGCGCCGATTAAAGCTCCGGCGACCAAGCCGCCGAAGATCTGGCCCTGCGGCCCCGCTAGCGTGATGGTGAATCCGTTAGGAACGGGAAACGACGTCGTATGAGGAACAAAAGTGGCGCAGACCGAGAGAATATCGAATCGTCCATGGAAAGTGACGGTCCCCACCGGAGATGAAGACGGCTGCCGGAGAGTGACATCAGCGACGGTTCCGTAAGCGTTGAGAATACATAGTCCTGTGTTTCTGCGGCGGCAAAATCGGGAAATAGCCTCAACGACATCGCTACCGCCGGGAACTTCGAGCACATAAGGACTCATCGCCGGCTCGGAGTCCCGTGCGGCGACGACGACGGCGGTTGGCTTCGGCTTGTTCTTCGATCCCGGCGGGCGGCCGCGGGGGCGGCGGACGACCTCGATGGAAGCTCCGTCGCCTCCGGAGGCCGGTTCTTTGGGGAGCATAGCGTGAGTGAGAGGCGAGGGGCCGGCGGTGGAATCGTCATCGGCAGCGGCGGTTGAATCGCGCGGCGGCGGAGTGGCGGCGACGGAAAAGGAGCGGGGAAAAGATTGAGAATGGGGCGGTGGTTGGTGGTGGGGCTTTGGGAACATGTTGAGGGCTCGGCTTTCTCTGGATTTAGATTGCGCAAAGAAGCATTCTCTGCATGAATTTTCTTTTTGTTTTTTTAAAAAAACAATATTATATATATATATATAAGAATAATAATAATATTATTATTATTGGAAAAGATAAAGGGTATGTAGAATGTTCCGGGAAAATAAGATAGATAGCTCATCATTTAAATATAGACTAAAACGATTTTTTTTTTTTTTTTGAATAAAGACTAAAACGATTTTGTATTTATTTATTTTTTCCTTTTTATATTTGTTGAATACAATCATGAGTATCTTATCTATCAAGTTATTTGAATGTAGATTTTATTTTATTTTTCTAAAATATATATTTTTTACCTACATTTGTGTATATTTAGTTTCTATATTTTACAACACATTCAATGTGTTTCTAAAATTCAAATCTTCTATCTATTGGTTTAATAAGTTTTTAAAAGTTTCCAATAACTTTGTAGACTTTTAATTAATTTTGTATCTAATGCAGTAATTTAACACACTAAATGCAAAGTTGAATTAAAAAACGGTCGAAAATCGAGAATGTGAAGAGATATCGCGTACCGAGAGCGAGAAGAGATTCGGTTGGTCTGGAGGGGTAACGCGGTCATAAAAAGGTCGCGATGACATAGAGCATTCTCCATTATTCTGAAAATGTAGGGCATTTTTCATTTCGGCCCGTCAAAAATAGGTCATCCATACAAAATTCCAAATAGACATTGTGTTGTAGTACCAAGTGGTTAACATTGTTTTTCACTTGTCCAATGCTAGTCCACTATGATCAAAGCGAGAGGAAGACTCAATCGAGCATCAACTACCTGGAACGTTGTAGAAAATGTAATGAGGGTAGTTGACTTCATTATGTATTCTTTCGAGATAGTTAATTCATTTAAGTATCACTTTTATCTAAAAATTTGAAAGAGGCTTCGTATCTAAAGTACATTAATGATCTTATTAGAAAATCACTCAAAACTTGATTGGATAATCAACATCTATTGAATGATTGAGCTACAAAGTTGATTACAAAAAGTTAAATTTCTTTCAAATACCTCCTAAGGAAAATTATGAATTGGATTCCAAATTGAGGATTTAGTTTGAACTTATCGCATATGAATGAACAATAAATGTTTTCTTTCCAAAACTACTTAAAAGGAAGAATTAGTCATGAATTTGGAGGTTTCGTTTTAACACAAAAACAAAAATTTTAGAACAAATATTGGATCGAAAAAAGGGATAAAATCAAAGTCTTATGATATAACTTATTTGAAACTATCCTATAACATAAGTCTGATAATTCAGGTAGCATCCCAACTTTTACTTTTTGTTTTTAAATTTCGGGTGTGTTTGGTTTAACTTTTCAAGTGTTTAATTTTGAAAAAAAAATCATTTTGAAAAAATTTCTAGTGTTTGGCAACAAAAAAAAATGACTTATTAGAAAATTAGATTGATAAATAAACCAAATTTTTTTAAAAGAGTCTTTAAGTATACAATAACTTACGTAGAAAAACACTAGGAAATGCAACCAAACATATAAATGTTTAAATTCTTAACAATTTTTATACAAAATGTTTTGGACCCTTAAAGGTATTGAAAAAAAAATATATTTTGTTTCCCAAGACTTTTACCAGAGAAAAAACACACTTCAAGTTAAAAAATAAAATAAAATATAATAAAAAATCATTATTTGTTCGGTTTTCAACTATGGTTAAATAATAATAATAATGATAAACGTTTTTCAAATTATCGTAAAAAAGAAACACGTTTCTAAAGCATATTAGACAATTAAAAAAATAGTAAATATGTATAATTTTCTAAAATAGAATAATCAAAAAAATAAAAATATTGCTAAATGGTCATTTAAATAATACAATCAGGTCCGTTGAATTTAAAATTTTACTTTGAGTTTGAAAAAAAAAAAAAAAAATAGGTCTCTACCATAATGAATTAGTAACTTGTCTGTGAGAAAGTAAGATTAACTTTCATGATTCTAAAAAAAAAAGTTGACTTTTATGTTTTTTTTTATAGAACAATAACAAATGGACTTATCTATCAATCTTATAGTTGATTTTGATATAAAAGTCATTTTGTTTACTTTCTATTTGGTAGGAGAAACGAAGAAAATTTGACAACGACCAAAGATATTAGAGAATTTGCAGTGGGTGGCAAATAAGAATTATATAATTGCAAATATAGTACAATGTAAAAAAAAATGCAAATATAGCAAAATCTAATTACTAATAGACACCGATAGTCTGGTTAATTAGAATCTATTTGATAGACTTTGATTATCAGAATTTATCAGCGATAGACTCTGATTAATCAGAATCTACCAGTCGTCTATCAGTGTCTATCGTTGACAGACTCCGGTTAATCGAAATCTATCAGTGACTATCATTGATAGACTTTAATTAATCAGAGTCTATTACTGATAGACACAGATAGAATCTAACAACAACTTTTTAGTCTTGTACAATTAATTTTGCTATATATGCAATTAGTTTGCAGTTGTGCTATATTTGCTATTAATTTGATCAAATTTGCCACCTATGCAACTGCCTAAGATATTATTTAAGAAGATTATTTGAACTAAGATAAAAACACGTCATAGTAATTTAGAAAATGAATTTACTCTCAAAAGAGATAAACCTTCAATCACGATGTTAGATGAGATAGATGCAAAATTAATCACTTTAAAAATATAAACACTACTCGATATAAAGAAAGATTCCACAAGTAAAACTTTTACAAACAAATAAGATCCTATTTTCAAAGAGGACAAAACATAAACAGGTGCAGTAATTATATCGATTCGATCTTGAAATCACTTTAAACAAGATTCTTTGTATAATAAAATAATTGTGCACATAAAATTTCTTTTAAACTAATAACAATACAACTAAATATAATTAACAAAGTTAATAATTATAGTAATATTTTACTTTTCTTACCGTGGGTAAAACTCAAGTAAATTCTTTTACCTCAACTTTAGAATCATTATTAAAAACAAAAAATATAAATTAAAAAAAAAAGTAAAAGAAAAATACTTATTTGATCATAAATTTTGAAGAATAGATGTGTTTGGTATTTGAGTTTTTAAAATAGACCTTTTTAATAAGTTTTAAGAAAAAAGTTTAAAAGGTCTCTAAAAAAAATCCCTCACATTATTTTTTTCAACTTTTAAAATTAATATTTTTTTTTATTATTTTTAATTAAAAATTTTAAAAATTATTAATTTTAAAAAATTGAAAAAATAATACGAGAGATCTTTTAAACTTATTTCTCCAAACTTACAGACTAAAAAAGTCTATTTTAAAAATTCAGAATCAAACACACCTAATCTTCAAAATTAAGGAACCAAAAAGATATTTTTTAAAAATATATATATATACAATTAGAAAAAAGAAAAAGAAAAAAGTTATTAGTAAAGCAAAAATGTAATTAAATTAGCCTTTATTATTTATTATAAATAATTTAAAAAAAAAAAAAAACATAGAGAGAGAAAAGGTTAATGTAGATGATGACATTTCTAGTACTATTTCTATAAATGGAAGATTTGATCTCCACTTCTCCACTTTCTAGACATTTGGATTTTAGAGAGAGAGAGAAAGTGAAGTAGTTTGGGACCATGAACATAACCAGCAGATCATACCATTCTTTAATTTATTATTCTGTGTTTTTTCAAAAAATTATAAAAAAAAAATTATTATTATTATTATTATTCTGTGGTCGATATGGCCTTTCTCTCTCTTTGCCCATGACCCTATTGGCTTCTAACTCACTTCCATTTTGTCGGATTATAGTATTAAAATTTTTAGATAATTACAAATCTAGGCTTTCAACTTTCTAATTTATCTTAATACTTCCTCCGATTTTAGAAAACGGTCGATGAGTTCTCGAACTTTTAATTTTTTAGGTTAAATTATTAAAAATATTCATGAACTATGGAGTTGGTTTCAATTATACCTCTAAACTTTTAAAAGTCATATTTTAACCCTTAAAGTTTGAAGGTTGTTTCAAAACAACATTTGGAGACATTTCCTGTTAAATTTATGGAGGAAAAATGGTATGTTTGTATATGTTTTTATTATTTTTTGCACATATATGTTCAAATATGTTCACATAGGTAATAATCGTCCATGAATTTAATGTAAAAAAGTATTCAAGGGTTGTTTTGAAACAAACTTGAAAGACTAAAGTGGAACTTTTGAAAATTTAAGGGCATAATTAAAACCAACCTTATAGTCATAGTTCAAGGGTATTTTTAATAATTTAACCAATTTTTTATTCAGTTGGTCCATGAAATTAAAAAATGGCTGATAAATATTTATCTAACAAAACCCGAACCTATTCAACATGTTTTCAAATTTATGGATATATTGAACAAAAAAATAATTTTTCATCCAATAGGGACATTGACCTTTCAATTTGATATAATTAACGTGTAAATTTTAAAAATTATCTAATAGATTAAGGACCTAAGTTCAATAATTTATTAAACACAAAATTGGAAGTTTATAAGCTTATTGAGCATTTTTTTTTTTTAAATATCATAAACATATTAGATACAACCCCAATAATTCATGAACTAAATTTATAATTAAAAAATAAAAGTTAAAATGGTTAATTCTCAATCTCAATTATTTGTCCTTTTTGTAATCTAGATTTTAAATTTTCAATCTCATTAATTTATGTCTCAAATCTGCAATAAATGAGCATCCAGACGCTAAAGCGAGTCTAGTTCAGTAGTAATTAACATGTACCCTTAATCAAGAGGTCAGAGGTTCGAATCCTCTCATCTTCATTGATGTACTAAAAAAAAAAGTATCGAGACAATGAATACCAGATTCTTATATATATAGGAAATACATAAAACCACGACAAAACAAAGACAAACTTCCCATTGGAGGTTTAAAAATATTCGAACTCCCACTCAGAAAATAAAGATTCTCATTTAAATTACTTGGAAATTCATGTGCAGAAAAGGAAAAAGGAAAAAGGAAAAAGAAAAAAAAAAAAAAACGGAAAAGGAAAGCACCTCTAAGTTTGTCATTACATACAAAAAGTAACATCAAAATTTTCAGTTCTTATAAATTAAATTGAAAAAAAAGATTAAAATAATCAACCAATTAAGATTGCAATAGAGAAATTATTAGATAAGACGGCCACAATATGACTGGTAATTTTGCACCATTAGATATAAGAGAAAGAAACTATTGAAGCATTTCAATTTTTTTTTTTTTTTTTTGGAAGAGTGCAAGGAAAAAACAAAAAGACTAAGAGATCAAGGAAAAGTTGGAAGGGCATCAATAGGGACAATGATTTTGTGATTCTGTAAATTTATGGGGACAATCTTCTAGCCAGACTTTAGAGTGTATCGAATTACGAGCATTTTCCATCTCAAGGGGTTAGAAGGAATCCCTTGATGTGATGACTAGAGGAAAACTACTTCAGTTGGAAAATTAAAGGAGCAATTTCGTTGAAATGGTGGTCACGATCATGAAGAAGGTTCCAAATATTTTTTTAATCCACCTCCGCCTAAACTGGGGATATTCTTAACTCCAACGCTAATCGCACTCCACTCCATCTAGTAGCGCCTGAGTTTCTACCTATTCCACTGAGCAGCTTGTACTCCTGAATTTTTCTACAGCAGCCATCAATATGCTAAATTTTTCTACAGCACCCATCAATTCACCTTTTGAATTTCGGTTGATAATTCCAGTTCCCATCTCTCCATCCAACGCTACATCAACGTTCAGCTTGAAAATGGTTGAGGCAATGGCTTCCAATTGTTGGATTTGGGTTCTGCACCACTTCTCGATCTCTCTAGGCCTGTAATTCGCCTTGTCTGACCATCCATGAATTCAACTATGTAGTTGGATGTCCAATCGATCTGGTCGGTGAGGCATTTCGAACTTGTATTCACTAGTTAATAAGAGATATTCAAATTTTCAAATTCACATATAACGGTTATTAAGAGACTACCACAATGGAATAATTTTTCATTGCAACGTTAGTAAAAAGAAAAAAAATACAGAGGAAATTCATGATATAGGGGTGGATTTTCAATTTGGATTTAGAGTGTCAAACAGAAAAGGAAATGAGAGGAAAGACCCACACCCATCACTTTTGTCCTCTGCCAAACCCATGTGAAAGGGTGGAATAATGAAGTGTGAAATTTGATCTTTTGGAAGGCAATAAGGATTTGAAGTAACATGACATGATAGCTTAGCTTCCAAACCCATTATCCACACCAGACTACTAAATACACCCACCATCTTTCTTTCCCCACTTCACTTTCAAGTTCAGCCCACCTATTCTCAAAGAACTTTATATAGAAACAACAACTTTGCAACTTCAAGTCTGAATTCATGTAACTCGAAGTCGAAAAGTCGAGATTCCACAAAAGAATCGTTTTTAAAGTTTGAATCTGTGTGATCTATGCTTTCGGGTTAGGTCGAGTTTTGTTAGCTTTGAACTATTTATCAACACCAAAACAGTAACTGGCCAAAATAGGATGGTCTAAATCCAATGTTTCTTTAGAGTCCATAATGCCTTTTTTTCTCCTTCAAGTTGTTTAGTGGCTAACAAGAAATGCCATTCAAAAAAGTTGAGGCAAGAGAGGGACATCTCTTTCCCATCACAAAAGTGGGTTGAGAAAGTAAACCAACCTAGAATAAGCAAAGGCCATATTTTCCTTCCCTTGATCATCTGCCAAGTGCAAACAAAAAATTCAACAGTAGAACTTGCAGTTGAAATCTATCCATCAAAGACAAATCGTCCAAGTTGGCCAGAAATGACTTTGTTCCTCACGGGTTCGGGATAGCGATATGATAGAGAAGAATAGGAAACAAAAGATTTTTATAGATCAGGACCATTTTCTGGATCAATTAATGTACTTACCTTTGAAAAATATGCATCCTAGAACTTAAGATCTCATAGATAAAGGAGTTTATAACGAAACCATTTGATCAATAATAACGCCTCACAAGCGAAACATCGCTACATCCAACCTGAAATCAAATGGATGGAAAAGAAACTCAAAACAAAAATCTATGATTTACAAGGAACGCAACCGAACTTTCTCCCGGCATGCTCATGGTGATATGAGAATCACCGAGATCGATAACAAGGCAGCACACTTCGTAGTACTTAGAAACTAGGTTTTCTAATGGAAGCAATCCTATAAACTCACGCAGCACATCAGTGTATGTATCAGTTAAAATCTACCCATCAGACAGAAATCAACCAAGTTAGCCAGAATCGACTTCATCGCTACAGAGAGTAGTGCAGAAAGTAAATCAAGACCAGAAGAAAGAAACAATTCTCCTGATCACCATGTAAACATCTTTTAAAATATGCATCATCAAACTTGAATAGAGAATTAGAAACTAGTTTTCTAATGTTGATCAGCAGGGAACATTTTATCCTTTTCATGGGAAATTTATAGCTTTGGAACTCAAGGACACGGTTGTACAACCTATAGAACAAATCCTGTTCAAGTAACGTCGTTCTTCACGGGAAATTTATAGTAATACCACAGTACAAACTTCCTTCTAACAAAAATAACCGAACAGTGTAGATCACACAGAATAAAATAATTTATCTACTGTATATTGATGAAGGGAATATATACTTCAAAGTAGTACCCGAATTTATTCCATACCCTCATCCCTCCACTTGAATAAGAGATTACAAAGGGTAGAATCAAAAGCAACTATGGCCCATAACCAGATTACAAAAAAGCATATGCAGATCCAAAGAAAAGGGCCAGGACTAGCTTTTATATAGAGTTAGAAACGTATCCACCTCATATTCCTCGCAAACAAAACTATGAAGGTCAATAGTAATATAAGTCATAAGTTTGAGACTCGGGCTCAACACATTAATTGATAAATCATGAGCAGATAGGTATATTACATAAGAGACGTGTGGTTTTGAACTAATCACCAACACAAGTTGATGTTAAACAGCAATTAGACATAGATTGGGAAGAACTTCGCCATAGCCAATTTTACTAGGTTGACACTAATGACGGAGAGGAGAAGAGCAATGATTATGCATTTAAGTAAACGCGATCAAGAATGAAAACAAATAACTTGATCAGTAACTGATGCTCCAACAACATGACGCTGAAAGCAACACAACCTTGTTTTCTAACAAGAAACGAACTTTTCGATGATAAATGAAAATGACAAAATGTTCCAGATACACACCCCAAAAGGAGTGAGAAAAATGAAAATTACAAAAACAGAAACAAAGAAACAAAGAAACCTGTGTGGAGTGAATAAAAGCACCCCAACTCAAAGAAATTAGAGTGCGAACACCAATTAGAAGCCTTGAACTCAGCAATATCAAAACACTCCAACCAAGGTTTCCTCTTTATCTTAAAAGATCCGTTGACAACATCGTTAAACTTTATCCTTAATAATCCACCATTCAGTGCAGGGGCAATTTTTTGAAGGGAAGGAAGAAAACATCGGAAATCAGTATACAGAAGCAGAACCATCAAGACACAATAGCTGAGTTAGTAGCAAGACTACTTCAATAGTTGGTGCATGCGCCAACAAGCAGGGCGACTTCATAATCTAGCTCAAGAAGAAATCAGGATCAAAGCAGACTAGCGACTTAGGTTACTATTAACTGTGAAATGGGAAACTCTCATTCCGAATTCATAATTTAGTTCATGATATGATAAGCACACAATGTCATGTGGCCATGCAACCTGCGCAGAAAGTGGCTGGCAGTGAAGTTTCAAATGGGATTGGATAAAGAACTCCAAAATATCATTGGTGGTTTGAATAAAGTTACATATTACATATCAACATGTAGAAGAAAATCAGGAACTACCCATCTAGTTTTCTACATCTGAAGCCTAAAATCAACATAAAAAACAGAAGGCCCACATTGCACCAGAAAGTTACCTCAGGTTTCCCAGCTTCAGCCTTCTTTGTTCTAACTCGCCTGGACATAACCGCTTAATTTAAAGACTACAACAACCAGAATCAGACAACTCCAATCGGCTCCATAAATATTATCATTATTCTCGAAAAATTTTACAACTTAGGCTGCAATCGGATGTTTCCGTGGCCTTCCCCTCTTCTTACCTGTGCCAGTGCCAGTGCCACTCACTATCCGAGCGCTAGCAACGGGAGGAGCATCCACCACCGCGCTCTCTCTACCCGTCGTCGCCGGTGGCGGCGGCGGCGGCGGCGGCGGCGGCGTCGTTTCTCCATTCCTACTAATTTCTTGCGGCCTGTTCGAAAATATTGGGGGCATCCAATTGGGGAACGCTGCCGCTGGTGGCGTTGTTTCGCCGCCCTTCCCACTTTTCTCGGGACTTTGAGCTGCAAACCCCATCGGAAAGAATCCCCAGCAGCAATAGTAGGCTTCCTGGCCCTGAACCAGCGGCGGAAGCGACGGGAGCAACACCGCCTGAAATGCCCTTTTGCAATTCTGACACCGCAAACAGCAACCCTCGTAAACCCTAGGATACTCAAATAGTACGTAACAGTAAGGGCAAGCGGTCCAGAAACTCGATAATTTCAGCCGCTGATTCGGAGATTGATCGGCGTTGGCACTGTCGTTGCTCTCAGACTCTTGCTGTTTCTTCCCACTGGATCGTTGGCTTCGGCGCACCGGCAATTTGTTCTGCTGAGACAAATCGATCTTATTGAAGAGATTGAGCTCGTTATCGTAGAGCGATTTCTTCGAGTGATCGGACAACACAGCCCACGAATCTGCAACCAGCTTGAAAGCTTGATCGGCATAGGGAAATTTGTTCTTATCGGGATGTAGAAGTAACGCAAGCTTCCGATACTGCTTCTTGATGAGATCTGGGTCATCAGATCGCCTCTCAATCTGAAGAATCGAATACCAATCATTGTGGTTGTTGATTCGCTTCTCCGACGCCAATAGCACATCGGCGACGGCTAAGATCTGATCGGAACCATCCAAAAGAGGCTCTGTTTCTTGAGCTAAGATGGCGAAATCTCTGGAGCCGGTGAAATCACGGTTTTGCAGGAGTTTCTCAGCGATTCCAAGCAAGCGTTCGGCTTCAGCCCTATTGGAATTTTCCATCAAAATTTCCTCTGATTCTTCCCGAAATTGACGGGTCTGTTTGGGAAGCGAGAAAATGAAAGGACCTGATTTTGCTATTGCATAAGCTGCTGCCCTTTCTTGTTTTTCCCGATCGAGAAAATGTCACGAAAGAAGAGAAAAATGGTTGAATTTGGATTCTCCTACATTCGTCGATCCATTTCCAAACTTTTCTTTTCTTTAATTCCTGTAATAAGTCCCGATAAGCGTGATTCCGCATTGAAAACTAGCACGCTCTTTCGAAATTCTGAAAAATAGCACTAAATTTAATCGTGAAAAGACTTATTTGCCATTCGAGTATGTTGAGGATTAAGAACATGTATGGTCTCTTTCTTTTGTTGGAAATTACCATTTAGTCCATCAAACTTTAATGGGAAAATAATTCATTATATTCTTTAGGAAAAATACACTTTTGAAGTTTGCATTTAGTAGCATTTTGGTCCCTCCATCCATTTTTCCGTTAAAAGTTAACAGATCGCTGACGTGGCACTTATTTTTTTTATTAAAATTTTTTTATTTTTTTCATTTTTTAAAATAAAAATAATAAAATATATATTTTAATATATTTTTAATTATTTTTCCTTCATCTTCTTCAACCCTTCACCACCACCACTCTCTTTCTTCTTCAACACCATCCTCACCACTAACCTACCGTCGGCCACCGCCGCTCGTGCGGCCACCGGTCGCCGCCGGCAGTTTTTTTTTTTTTTTTTTTTCATTATTCTTTTCTCTTCTCTTCTTCTTTCCCACCCCACTTTTCTTTTCTTTTTTTTTTTTTTTTTTGTTCGCCGGAACTGGGAGGAGGATTTCCTCCTCTCCGTTCCGACGAGATCTGAATCGGAGGAGGGAGGAGGAGCCCCGTTCCAGACATAAACATTTTGGGGGTGTTTGGCCCATGGTTTTGGGTTTAGATGGTTTTGTGTTCCAAACACAAACCCACCTCAAAACCACTCCAAACCTATTATTTCTCTGTCTTCCATAAAATTTGTGGGACCCACTATTTATTTATCCCTTTTTTATCATAATTTTGGTGGGTCTCGTTATTTTTCTTTCCATTTTTCTCATAATTCTTTTTATTTTTCTATATTTAATTAACAATATTTCAATATGTATATAATTTTATGATTTTAAGTTAAGAAAAAGTATTTTAGACAACTTACTCATATAAATATTTTTAAAATGACATTTAATTTTGAGTTAATGTATTAAAAAAATATGTATTTATTTTCAAATTAACAAATAAATAGTATATTATTTTGAATTTATTAAAATAAAATGAATAATATTTAATTTTAAATCCGCTACAGTAAATAAAATATTTAATTTTAAATTACAAACACAAAAAAAAAAAAAAATTATATGTACGATCTTTTTTTTTTTTTTGTTCAACAACGTTTTGGTGTGGAAATATTCGAACCTCTAACTTTTTGATTGAGTGCATATATCAATTATTGCTAAGCTAAGTTTATTTTTGCATATAATATTTATTTTGAACTTATTTATATTTTTTTTTTTTAATTTTGAACTTATTTATATTAAAATAATATAAATATACATATTTTTATATTTAATTTAGTAATTTTAAAGTAACCTATAGATTCCATTTTATTTATTATGTGATTATATGTTCCAAATTTTCATTTTTCCAAGAACCATGTTTTTTTTTTGTCTCGAAAACTACTTTAATTTATAACATTAATGAACTATTGTTTTGAATTTAAAATTTGTATGTGGATCCATGGAAAAAATGACCAAACTTAAACCCCCATTTAATAACCATTTGGCTTTTGATTTTTGATTTTTGAAATCATATTTGTTTTCTCTCAATTTTCTTATGATGGTTTTCATCTTTGTTAAGGACACATTTGAATTCCTAGACAAATTCAAAAAACAAAAACTATTTTTTGAAAACTACTTTTTTTTTGTTAAAAAAAAAAAAATCAAATGGAGCCTAAGAATTTCATGTTATGTTTTTCAATTTGGCAATGGTAATCGATATTTTGATTGTTGGAAACAATTTTCTTATTCTTCGTCTATACCATAAATTAAATGCTTAATTCAAAATTCTCTTAAAAATCAATATATGTTACACAAAGGGTTTTACAATTAATAAACATTCACCCAAAAAAAAAAAAACTGTCCAAACCTAGGGTTCAGAACCCAGCACCCCAAACACTTTTCTGATTCCCAGGCTTTCAAACACGTCGGAACAAACCCTCCAGAGTTCTGATTCCGAAACCATGGGCCAAACAACCCCCTTAGGTCATGACGTTTGTTTCTTCCAATTTCTTTCCAATAATCTTTTTTTTTTTTTTGTTAACAACACAATTGAATTCTTAGTCAATTTTCAAAAACAAAAACAAGTTTTTTAATTTTTTTTTTTTTTTCAAAACTTGACTTAGTTTTTGAAAACATGAGAATAAGATAAATAACAAAACAAATGAATCCATATGTGGAACTAGTGTTTATAGGCTTACTTTTTAAAAACCATATGATTTTTAAGTAGGAGGTAGTTTTCAAAAACTAAAAATCAAATGGTTATCAAAAAAGTCTTAGTATTCATAAGGTTAAATTACATGTTTAGTCCATGAACTTTCACAGTGGTGTAAAAAAAAAAAGTTAAAAGGGTTAGCCGCCCTCCGCGGTTGGGTAAATATTTTTTAAAAATTAATTCATTATTATTTTATTTTAAAATTTAAGAAAATAAATTTTTTTAATAAAAATGATACCACGTTAGCAAACCGTTAGTTTTTAACGGAAAATGAATAAATGGACTAAAATGAAACTTGAGGATTTTGAAAATTAAGACATCAAAATAAAACCTAACTCAAATCTCATGCACGTAAAGTGTATTTTTCCTTTTTAAACCAAAAGGAAGAAAAATAATATATTGTGGTCTATCATCCTTTTTTTTTTCTTTTTTCTTTTTTCACGTATTTACGTGTTCCTTTTTAAGGAAACTCTTTCATTATGTCGTATTCTAAAATTATTGTGTTAAATAAATAAAACACACTTTCAAAGGAATAATTTACATGTTTTTTTTTCTTTTCTTTTTTTTTTTTGGAGTTCAACAGTTAACATGTAGTTTTGAACTCAAAAGATAAATTTTAAAAATAATAATAATAATAATAACAATAACGTAGTTTTAAATTTAAAAATAACTGGAAACTGCTTAAATACCTCCTCAAAATGGTTTTTAAATAAATGTTATGAAGTACATCAAAAGCAGTCCCATATGCTCTTGAAATCAAAACCCATGCACGTTTATAGATAAATGTGATTGGTTTGAATTAAATCATATTTTAGTTAATGAAATTTTATATTTGCTTTATTTTCTTCATTATATTCAAATATTCTACTCTGATGGTACTCAATAAATAAATAAATACACACACATACTTACATAGTTCCAATATTAATTCAAATATAATCTAGTTGATATAGATGTCATTATCTTTCACATATTTGAATGTTTGATCTCAAAGTTAAACATAATTCAACTGTTTAAGACACACATTCTTGACAGAGAGATATTAAACTAGAAGGAAAACAAAAAGTTTTGTTACTATGTTCAATCTCCTAAATTTAATCTTTAAAATTTACATGACGGTCTACTCTAAGTATTGTTACTACCTCTACAAATTACTTGTTTACTGATGTTTTTTTGTAAAAATTGCATGCTAACATGTCAATATCGTGGAGTGATGCTCATTTTGACAGGTGAGAATAAGAAGTTACTGGAAGGGAACACTCTTTATCAAATTTGGATGTAAACCTCTCTAATGATTCATTAATATGGTACATTATTATTTTTTTTTTTTAAAAAAAAGAAACTATTAATATGGTACATCATTAATGTAGAGGATTTTGCAATAAGTAGACCGTTTTTCTAATGATTTATTTAAAAAATATTATACCTTTTATTTGGTGATTTGAAATTATGAATTACGATTCGTTTTGATGTCCATACTAAATTGGTTGATACCATTCAAGAAATCGCTTGCTATTTTTCATTCATTGAATTTCTCTCACTTACACCGCTATCACAACAAAGTGGTTAATGGACAACAAGAGCATAGCCCAACTGACATAAAGTGTGTGCTTATGACGAAAAGATCATGGATTCGAATCTTCCTACTTCAAATGTCATTGAACTAAAAAAAAATGATTAATGCCCTAGCTAGCTAGATATTGTCTCTTGACAGACGTCCACTGTTTAGACAAGTATCTTTTCTACCTGGCTTCTTCACCTTGTTTATGAGGATATTTATTCTTCTTGTGGCAAGCTCTTTTTAATGAATCAAATTATTGTTTCAAGAAAGATAATAATTTGATGAAAACATATTTTTATATAAATACATTTTTTTATAAAATAATAATTAAAAGTGTGTATTAACAAAAATCTTAATCAAGTCGTTTTTTAATGGATAAAAAAAAAAAAAAAAAAACTCTTGAAATATAGGTTATCAAAAAATAATTTTAAGGTGATTAATTGAAAAATCTTTGTAGTGAGAGAATAAAATATATTTGTAATCGATATAATCACATAGTGCAACCAAAAAAAAAAAAAAAATTGTTATTTCAAACATTTTTATTGAAAAATATTATTTTAGAAAGTGCTTAAATGGGAAGGTATTCTAAACATACCTAAATCATGTTTAAAACTCATTAGGTTAGGTTTAAAATTCAATAGGTCTCGTGTAACATCCATCAAACCTAATATCCCTACATAATAATGTGGCATTTAAATATGCATATATCAACAAGTTAATAAATTCATGTCATCCTTTTTCAAAAAAAAAAAAAAAAAAAAAAAAAAAAAAATCATGCCATCCACTTCTAAACAATTCACAACACAATAACATGTTAAAAACTATTTATTTTTAAAAAGCTTATAGAGTAAAATAGAGATTTAGATTTTTTTTAAAAAAAAAAAAACTAAATTGAAAATATCTACGTATCAAAATGATACTTATGTCCATTCAAACATAATTTAATGGATAAGATGTCTATTGTCTCCTACATTCCATAAGATTCGTTCAACATTCCACTCTCACATTTGTTGAACTCTTTTTTTTTTTTAATTAATCTAAATTATTAATTTTCCACATTACACCTGTAACATGAATAAATAAAATTTTATGAGGTAGAATGGTGTTTTTTTTTAACTACTAATGTTGAGATAAATGTTAGAAATATAGAAAATGTTGCATAAAAAATAAATTCATATGCTAATTTGAACATAATTCAACTCATTAGGATATATATTTTCGATCTAGAGGTCAACGGTTTGAATCTTTCCAATGTCATCCTAGAATAAAAAAAAAAAACACACAAACTAGAAATTATAACGAGATAAACAAAATTAATCTACATATCAATTTAACTTGATCACAACATTAAAAAAAAAATAATGTTTAACCAAAGCACACTATTTCACCTTCCGAACATACAAAAGTTTTTAAAAATAAAAATAAAAATCCAAACCAAACTAGTATGATTTTTTTTTTTTTTAATAGTATGGTTTGGTTTGGAGAATAGTTTAATTTGGTTTTGTACACTTCAAGCTGATTGGGATTTACTTTGATCGAATCACCCGCCTGTTCAATTTGAACCGAAACCCGCGTGGGCCCCCACGAGGCCACTCTTTGAAACCACAACGAGGACGGGCTGATTTGGTGGGTCACTGTAAAAGACCTCCATGGGCCCCACTGGCCCAGCCTTATGACCGTTTGAGCCCGAATCCTAAGCCCTGTATTAATAAATTTGGGAAAAAAAATTAATTTTGACTCATAAACTTGTTAAGTTATATCTTATCAATTTTCACCATAAACTTTCAATTTCATCAACTTGGACCCTAAACTTAAACAACTATCGCAATTTTATTATCTATTCATTTTTCTCTAATTTACCCACTAATTTGAACAAAAACACAATGTAAAATTCTCTAATTTTTCCATTGATGGTCAACTTTTTTTATGATTTATCTTTCACTCATATTTCAAGGCAAGGTAACGGGAGAGCGGATTATCTAGCTAGAGATGTTCTAGCTCGCCGTCGCTCTATGCTATGGATAGAGAATTTTCCACAATGGCTTGTGTCAATGAGTAACTCTACCCATTGCAAATGTAATATGCTTTGTGATTGTTTGAAGTAATGAAATGATACAAGTTTATCTCAAAAAAATAAAATCAAATCAAATCAAATTTGACACAAAATTATGTTGGATCAATGCACATATTAACTATCGAATAAATTTATCAGAACTCACAAATTTCAAAAAAAAAAAAAAACTTTAATATCGTTTTTCTTTTAAATCTTATCAATTTTAAACTATACATATGTTTTATAATTCATTGAACGCAGGTGAGAATATGTTTTTTAACGACATTTCAAACAACAACGGATTAGAAGGTCAAAATTGAAACACTTTTTAAAGTTTTAGGTTAATATGGAAACACTTATTCAAATTTGAGGAGTAATTTGACGAAATTGAAAATTCATGGTCAAAACTGATACAACATGATAAGTTTAGGGGTCAAATCTGTTTTTTTTTCCCCCTAAAAAATATAGTAGTTGTAATAAAGTACTATTTTTTTTTTCTCAGTCCAACCATTGTTGGGATGGAGATTGAACCAACCAACAAACTTTAAAATGATAATTGATGCATTGTTAGCTACATTCGGATTGGTTTATATTGTTGCTCCCTTCACTCTCATTTTCTTCTTCCTTCTTTAGTCACCGTCTGATGAAACCGTTGTAAAAGATTTGAAACCTTTCATGTTCAAATGGATGAAATTGAAATAACTATTCATGAAAAGGAAATAATAGATATCTTTTACTTGAGAGCTCAACCAATATAGATATTTTAACTGAAATTTTCTAAAAAGAGGTAGGCTTAAGTCATTCAACATCTTACAAAATTTAATCAAACTGGTTATTCCTCTTATTTTGCTGCAATTGAGTTTGATCTTTTACCATGCCAACTCATGTGGTAAAAAAAGTAGGATAAAAGGGACAGAAAGAGAGAACTATTTTGAAAGTATTTATCATGAAAAGCTGTCACATAGAAGCCTAATAATTAACCTTTCATCACTGTAGCCAATAAGAATACTATTTTAAGCTTGCTTCAAAAAAAAAAAAAAAAAAAGAATACTATTTTAAGCCACTTCAAGAGTCAACTCTCTATATTGGAAAAAGTATTTAGATTAAATTATAAGTTTAATTTTAGATTTTCAACACTGTATCAATTTCACCCCTAAACTTTAAAAAATATTTAGGATGTGTTTGGTTTAACTTTTCCTATGTTTAATTTTGAAAAAAAAATAAAATAAAAAGAGTATAGTGTTTGACAACCACTAAAAATGACTTGTTAAAAAATGAAATTTCGAAATAAACAATTTTGAAAGAAACATTTGAAAGCAATTTTTTTTTTTTTTTTTTTTTTTTAAGGTTTTTAAGTATATAATAACTTGTGTATAAAAACACTTATGAAGAAATGTAACCAAACACATGAGTGTTAACAATTTTTATACAAAATGTTTATAAAAAAAAAAAACTGTAATTCTTGAAAACATTTAAACTTAAAGGTATTCCAAACGGGTTCGTAGTAAGTAGGACCTTAAATTTTCAACTTCATGTCATTTGGTCATTGACTTGTTAATACATTTTTAAAGTTCACAAACTTACATTTGATAACTATTTGATTTTCGAAACTTGGACTTATTTTTCACAATTTCCTTGCAAGGATCTTCATATTTTCGAGGAAAGATTTGAATTACTGGTTAAATTAAAAAAATAATTGAATTCTTGATTAAAAGTTAGATAAATAAAACAAATAAAATTATAAGTGGAAGAAATGTTTATAAGCTTAGTTTTAAAAAACAAAAAATTAAAACTATAGTTATCAAGCGAAGCTTTAAGAATTTATTAGACATAAAATTCAATTTTATAACTAATATTCCGTTTAATTCTTACAAAATTTGAATATATCAATGATCTATTAGATACAAAATTGAACTTTTAAAATCCAAGACAATTAACTAAATTTGTAATTTAACCAACTATTAGGCAAAGGAAAAATTGAGACAAATCCAAATATTTTATTATCTTTTGAAATAAAATACAACTTTTACTACAATGTCTCAAAGAAGATAATTATACATTATTACAAAAACGGATAAAACTTTATCACACATTTAATTCAAAGTGGATAATTCGACGATTACAATTTATCTTTCAAGAGCAACTCCAGGTCACGCGAGTTGCACGTGACCCGTTTTAGGAGGATTAGATCCAGACCTCCAGTTCTATTTTAAGTTTTAAGCAATCGATCGTTTCCCAATTTTGTCTTCAAAAAAACGAAAGCCGCTGTCCCTCACGTGACATGCACGTGACCTCGTCATTTGAATCCGAACCTGGGCGCCAATTCCCTATTCATTTCAATTAATAAAATCGGCCGATATTGCAACTTTGCCATTTTAAAAATCGCAAACACAGCTTTGTTCTTTGTTTTTGTCTCTACGAATTTGAATTCCTTCGCAGACAGCGCCACCCCCCTCCCTCTCCCCCAAATCTCTGCGGGTTCATTCTTCGATCTTCTTCAGGTAATCTCGTATCACATTTCTGTTGTAATTTTATCAGATTCGATTAGTTTTCTTCTCAGCAGGAGAAATGTGTTGATAAATTTGAGAGTTCGTCTGAAACTTGCTATTTTTTCTGTTGATTGGTGGTTGGAGGTTATGTAATTTTTGTTTTCTTTCGTTCTTGCTTGTAACAGGTTGATTTTAGTTATTTTAGGCTTGTCAATGGAGAATTTGGACGGAAAATCAGCAGATTCTTCGCAATGCGTTCGTGTTGCTGTTAATATAAGACCTTTGATTACATCCGAGCTCATGGTTGGATGTACGGATTGTATTACAGTTGTGCCTGGAGAACCTCAGGTTTTGGTTCCTTTTCTTTTTGGCATATGTTGGATTTGAAATGCTTTGCTTCTGTTCTATATTCAGATGCATATGAGTTGTTCTGAGGAAATATTTCTTTTCGTTCCTTGTTTTATGTTTGTGAACCTGCAATTTTTGAGTTGGTTGGAATTTTTGTTGTGTTAATTGAATGATTTGATTTTGGGTGGGTGTTTTTAACAGGTTCAAATTGGCTCGCACGTATTCACCTATGACAATGTGTACGGTAGTGCTGGATCACCATCTTATGCATTATACGACGATTGTGTTGCTCCATTAGTTGATGCACTATTTCAGGGTTATAATGCCACAGTTCTTGCTTATGGACAGGTCAAACATTTATTTGTTTAGGAGTCTATTTTTTAAAATTTCCTCTACTTTGACCTTTTATGGTTGGTTGGATGCTTGTATGATGATCTTAGTTCTTATCATTTCTGTAGACGGGGTCAGGAAAGACTTATACAATGGGGACAAATTATACCGGTGAAGGAAGTAAGGATGGAGTTATACCGAAAGTAATGGAAAAAATATTCAAAAAGGTCGACACGATGGAGGATTCTACAGAATTCTTGATTAGAGTTTCGTTTATTGAGGTAATATAAAATTGACTTCTTAAGCGCTCCCCACTTTTTAATTTTGTTTTGTTTTGAAATATATTTACTGGTATCAATCTGTTCGTGTTTCATGAATATGCTTATGATAGATATTCAAGGAAGAGGTGTTTGATTTGCTTGATGCAAATACTTGCCTTAACACAAAGGCTGAAGGGACAAAGCCTTTTGCCCCTCCACGAGTTCCAATACAAATACGAGAAACTGTGAATGGTGGGATTACGCTTGTTGGTGTCACTGAGGCAGAGGTTCGGACCACGGAAGAAATGTCATCTCACTTGTCCCGTGGTTCATTAGCACGTGCAACCGGAAGTACCAACATGAATAGTCAGTCAAGGTATAGAATTGACAAAATTCATATATATGTCATTAAGGGCGACAAATTTAAAAGCTCTGTCTGTCTAATGATCTTTTGGATGTGAATAATTCCTATATAATAAAGTTTCTTTCTATGTAAGATTTGGAATATTTGATGTTGCTTCATTGAAATGACAACATATTGAAGGTACAGGAAACCAAATGCTCATGCTGGATTCTTTGTAATCAGAAAGAAACTCGTCAAATTTTGTTTTATTTTGTATTCAAAATTTTCAATGGTTATATTTCCTTTAGTTCATTTATTAAGTAGGAACATGCTGTCCTTTTGCATCATGTTTCAGTCGATCACATGCCATCTTTACAATTACGATGGAGCAAAAGAAAAAGCCCGGGCGAGGCATGCCTCATGATGATACATGCGATGACATTCTATGTGCAAAGCTCCATTTGGTGGATCTTGCAGGTTCTGAAAGAGCAAAACGAACTGGTGCCGATGGCATGCGCTTTAAAGAAGGTATTCCGGCTGATAATACTATTTTTTTTTTTAAATCAAGAAACGAAAATTTTTATTGAATAAATGAAGAACGACTAATACTCAAAAGATACAAACTCCACAAAAGAGTGAAAAAAGAACCAAAAGATAACAAATATAACATAAATGTACCCTAAAGCAACTAAAACGAACTAGAACTTGTAAGTTGTAATGATTTTTAGCCTCGAACTAATCTTGAGACTTTAAACTCCACAAAGAAGAGAGTGGATGCTGATATAACCGATGAAAAAGCTTGCAAAGAAAGAACCCCTGGAAGTTTAGCTTGCGAGAAAGAATGACATGCTATTGTATGAGATTTATGAGAACTACCCTGCTTCTAATACGATAAGCTCATGACGGACTTATCCCCGACTTTAGAATCAAACCTTTGTTTTCTAGTTGCTAGTTGACCTTAGAACGATATGTTTGTAATTAAATCTTTTTGGGGTTCTCGTCTGTTTTAGGTGTTCATATCAACAAGGGCCTTTTGGCTCTCGGCAATGTCATAAGTGCATTAGGGGATGAGAAGAAACGAAGAGAAGGGTGTCATGTTCCCTACCGTGATAGCAAGTTAACACGTTTGCTACAGGTATGCCTTTTTGTTTATTAAAAATAAACTTTGGAACTTCATATTTTTGCATGTATCTGCCACAAACCTTTTGACTGGCACTCAGTGAAATTTGGCTTTGTTGGTTTGCTTTGATGTCGGTTAAATTAGTTAAAACGATTCAATTATGATTGGTTAATGTGATTTGTATGCTTCTAAATCTTATAAGACCAACTGATCAAGTAGTCATCAGGTTGCCAGGACTATAATTTTTGCTCACGTGTTATAGAATAAAGGAGTTAAATGGTGTAGTCTTGTTTTAAGAAAGATGCTAGACATTTTAGGTTTGTTTGGAATAACTTTCTAAGCATTTGAACAAGTGTATTTAGTGATTTTTTTTAAGCACTTAAAAAGTCGTTCCAAACAGACCCTTAGTCTAATAATTGAAGTGTAGTATCCTGTTTCACAAAGCATCCTGGCTTGGCTAACAGTTGGGAGTTGAATTTACAGGATTCCCTTGGAGGCAACAGCAGGACGGTGATGATTGGTATACCATTATTTGAGTTGAAGCATTTAAAGCTATTTTGATGGTTTCTTTTTCCATATATTCTACTCTTTTTTAATAATTATGTTTATCATCCACCTGCGTAGCTTGTGTTAGTCCTGCTGACTCTAATGCCGAGGAGACCCTAAACACGCTAAAATATGCTAATCGTGCTCGCAATATTCAAAATAAAGCAGTCGTGAGTTTCTATCTAGAATTAATAATTTTTTAAAACTTTCTTGGTTTTCCTTGAGATATTTTCTTCATTATTGTTTATTGTTTATATTTTCCTTTTAGATCAACCGGGATCCTGTAGGAGCTCAGATACAGAAAATGCGAAGTCAAATTGAGCAGTTGCAAGCTGAGCTTTTATTCTACCGCGGTGATGCAGGTTTACCATATGAGGAGCTTCAGGTTAATAGCATGATTAAGAATTGTCTACATGTGTTGCCATGTTATAATACAGAGGCATAACTACCATTGCTTTTGTGTTTAGATTCTGAAGCACAAAATATCATTACTTGAAGCAAGCAATGGAGAGTTGTTGCGGGAGCTTCAAGAACGCCGAGTCACTTGCGATCATTTGTCTCAACGGGCTATTGATGCTCAGGTTTTCTTTTTTTTAAAAAAACATTTCTTTGTAGTTCAAATTTCTATTAATCCTGTACTTAATAATAGCTTACTATTGATATTTGATATCCCTATTGCTATTGAATAATTCAGGTTGAAAAAGACAAACTGGCCATGATAATTGAATCAGTGAGGAATGGCAAATCTTTAGATGAGATTGAATCCAACTACGATAAGGTCTTGCAATTTTTACTTTCTTAACTTTTCTTTTAGAAAAGATGCATGTCTTTCAGACACGATATCCTAACTGTTTTTCCCTTCCAGGATTTTGAATTGGTCAAGAGCTATGTTTCCAAGATTCAAGAGCTAGAAGGGGAGGTGCTGCGTTTGCAAAGCTTTAACAGCTCAAAACAAAATCGATATGCTGATCTTGTGGAGTCTGATGATGAAAGGCCCCACTCTAGTAATATCTTATTTCCATGTTCAAATGAGTATTCGTCGGACTACGATCCCAAAGCTGTAGATATTTCAGGTGAGTATGAGAACTTTTATGGATTATGCGGAAAATTTTTTGGTACTACAGAAGTACCATACTCTTTTTGTTCACACTATCCTTTATAAATATTTCTTTAATGTTGGTGTACCTCACATCATTTTTTAAAAGATAATGATGTGACAAGCAATATATTGAAAGGAGTATGGTACTGTAGTATTGGAAATTTTCCCGATCATGACAATAGATTGTATTATGGTTTCATAGATCATATTCGCAAAGCAAGCTACTTGCAAAAGAAGGGAAACTTTCTTTGTTGGTTTATTATTTTTTTCTTGGGGGAGGGGGGGGGGGGATCCTATGGACATAGTTGGAGTCTATACTTTATGAGTTTGATATGTTAATGCATAGAGGGCTGCCTGGTTTTTGCAGATGGCATTGAAGATCATGAAAAGGAGCTTGAACATTCAACAATGCAAGAAAGATTGGATCGGGAGCTAAAAGAATTGGATAAGAAACTTGAGCAGAAGGAGGTACACCCATTTGGCATTTAGGCGTTGCTGATCTTTTTTATTAAACAATTTTCTTTAATAGCTTTTTATATATGACCACTCATCTTAATCTGTTAATAATTAATAATCATTCAAAATAACAAGAAAATAGACTGCTGTCCTGTTCTATAAGATTGATTGTTCCGAGGTTGTCACATATAAGTTTTAGTTTCTATGTTCTAGTTTGTCCTTTTGATGTATATTCACTCTCATGTGCTGAAGGCTGAAATGAAACGGTTTGCTGGTTCGGATACCTCTGTTCTTAAACAACATTATGAAAAGAAGGTCCATGAATTGGAGCAAGAAAAGAGAGCTTTACAGGTCATTGCTCTATCCAAATTATACTGCAAGCTTAACTATCGTTAAATATACATTTAGCTTTTATCTTGTTTGTTTTCAGAAAGAGATCGAGCAACTTAAATGTAATCTTTCAAACATATCTTCTACATCTGATGACGGTGCACAAAAGTTGAAGCAAGAATATCTTCAGAAATTGAATTTCCTAGAAACACAGGTAAATTGAGTTGCTTTGGGCCATTGGCTCTCAAATAATTAAGCATTTCTGTATGTCATAGTCTCATGTTTTGGACTTCAGGTCTCGGAGTTGAAGAAGAAACAAGATGCTCAAGCTCAACTATTGAGACAGAAGCAAAAGAGTGATGAGGCAGCAAAAAGATTACAGGATGAGATCCAGAGAATTAAGACCCATAAGGTATCTTTGTATACTAAAGATTAAAAGACCTTCTTTATATAAGTCGTCGAAACTTCTAACTCAATTTTGTATGCTAGGTTCAACTTCAACACAAAATTAAACAGGAATCTGAGCAATTTAGATTATGGAAGGCTTCGAGAGAGAAGGAAGTTCTCCAGGTATTGAAGCCGAAAACTCTTACCTTAGGCCCCATTTGATAGCAAAAAGAAATAAAAAACCATTTGGTTTTTTAAAATTAAACTTATAAACACTTGATCTACTTTCCAAAAATGTTTTTAAAATCCAAGTCACGTTTTTTTAAACTAAAAAAAAGTAGTTTTTAAAGAATTATTCTTGTTTTTGGAATCTGACCAAGAATTTAAATGTTTCTTTAAGAAAAGTCGAAACAATAGTAAAGGTGTTTAGAATTGCATCAATTAATGATTTCTAAGATGGCCAAGAAAATTCTAAAGGTGGAAATCATATGAGTCTACGCAAATAAACATATAACATGAAGGGTAAAAACAACATTTTCTCATAGTATAGATGTTTCTAGGTTCTTTTTAATATTTGTTTACGTATGATCAGCTGAAGAAGGAGGGTAGAAGAAATGAATATGAGATGCATAAGCTCTTAGCTTTGAATCAAAGGCAGAAAATGGTAAGCCGATTATCAATCAGCACAATCGTTATTATAAATTTATTTTGAATGGTTCTTAAGTCTATATGTGCCCGGGCAGGTCTTGCAAAGAAAGACAGAAGAAGCTGCACAGGCAACAAAAAGGCTTAAAGAGCTTTTAGAATCTCGAAAGGCAGCGCGGGAAACTTCCAGTAAGTAATGTGTAATATAGCCTTAGAAAAAGTGCTTTTTCTAGTTTGCAGAGTCGTTAAATTTGTAACTATCGAAATTTGTATTCCATCTGCAGGTGGCGGAGCAAATGGTCCTGGAATTCAGGTATTTAACTCTTGAGTAACAAAATATTAGAAGAAGAAAGGACTATATATTTTTTTAAAACAAGAAACGGAATTTTTCATTGAAAAAATGAGAAGAGATTGATGTTCAAATGATACAAAGCCCACAAGAGAGCGAGAAAAAAATAAATAAAAAAAAACAACCCACAAAAAACTCAAAAGATCTAAGAAGAAGAAACCCCAAGAGGAAGACTGAGAAGACGCATTCAAAGCAGAAAAGCCCATGAAGAAACTTGCTTGCAAAGAATCTTTGAAACCAAAACAAACAAAACTCTGTATAAACAGAACCAAAATAGCAATTTATGTATGAACTAATACATTTTGCTCTCGGTTGTAGGCTCTAATGCAGAACATTGAGCATGAACTTGAAGTCACAGTAAGGGTGCATGAAGTTCGTTGTGAATATGAACGTCAAATGGAAGAGTAAGTTTTCTTTCAAGTGGTTTTGATATGGGTTTTGGAAGTTGTACTTCTACGTGAAACACCTTTGATTTTAAGCACTTTTAGGAAAACTTTTCTCAAGTATTTCTTCCAAGCGTTCTTGAAAATCTCATAATCATTTTGATTATACTCACCTTCAATGAATATTGTTGACTCATATCCTTTATCTGCAAACCAATATAGTAATGAAAATGCTTGCTATTACAGGAGGTCTAAGATGGCCAAGGAATTGGCAAAGCTTAAGGAGGAAGAAGAACTGCACAGGGGAGTTAATTTGAGGTGAATAAAGTAGTATTTTACTTTGATGGTTGGTTGCAATATTTGGTTGTGCGAAATAAGTATATTAACACGTATACGTATTTGAACAGTGATTGTACTCAAACAATGTCACCTGGTGCAAGAAATTCAAGAATTTTTGCTCTTGAAAACATGCTTGCCACATCATCCAGCTCTCTGGTTTCTATGGCCTCACATTTGTCAGAGGCAGAAGAGCGTGAGCGCGTTCTTGGTGGTAGGGGACGTTGGCATCAAGTTCGCTCTCTTGCAGATGCAAAGAATATGATGAACTTTTTGATGAATTTAGCATCCTCTTCAAGGTAATGATCCTTTGACTGTAGTGAAGCATCGACTCCTCAACTTTAGTTCGTTTGAGTTGGCTTAGCATCAACCTCCTACTTGTTTAGGTATTTGAGTCTCTTATTCTAATTGTTTTCTTAAACTTGTGCTTTTTTAGGTGTTTGCTATGGGATAAAGAGTTTGCATCTAGGGAGAAGGATTCGGAAATTAGAGAATTGAAACAAAAAATAGTGAACCTTAGCGGTATGCTTAAAAAATCAGAAGCGCAAAAGGCTGAACTTATTCATCAGGTGAAATTTCTAGTCTATTTTGTTTTTTTCTCGTCATTGTCAAGTCAATGGCGACCTTAGCATTTGTCCGGGCAAAGCTTTATTAGAATGACTATTGTAAACAAGTCTATTATGAAAATTAAAAGATGTTTATTTTGTCCTTTATTTTCACATTTTATCACCTCTAAACGTTCTTGCCCTTGAAAATCTAAATTTTTCCCTAATTGACTTTACATTAATATTCAATTGCAGAACTCAGCTTTGAAGAAGTATTCCATGAGAAGCACTTCGGAACAGGGCAACAGCGGGGGACATAACTATGATTTACGCAAGCAGGTAAATGACACTTTTCTTCAAGCAAAATAAGCTCCCCCAATTTATAATTATTGAATTTTATGCTGTTTGTGAATAGGAGCATCGAAATTCTGTCATTTTACTGGCAGACATGGATACCTCAGACTCGGATAATTCAGATCATTACTCAGATGGTGATGATGCCAACTATGATTGGGAGAAGTCTATGAAACGACGACTTACTAGAAAACGAGTCTCCAAAGCTCGAGGTCGTTCGAGTATGGTTGACCCAGATGGCATAAACAGTACAAACTCTAACTTGGATAGTTCTGGTGAAGGAATACTTTGTGTGAATGAGACAACTACTGGCACCAATGTTTGCTGCACTTGCAGCAAATCCTCTTCTTGCAAGACAACGAAGTGTCAATGCAGAGCCAATGGTGGTGCCTGTGGCTTGTCATGTGGTTGCATACCATCGAAGTGTTCGAATAGAGGGAGTAAAATTGAGCGGGACGAGAGGATGCAATCGGATTTAGTAAGGGATGTTCGAAATGCTACGGAAAATGATGAAACGGATGAGGAAAGCCGTGACCTTGTTTCTCATGGTGCAAGGTTGCTTCAGAATGCATTGGCCGAGAGACCGAGTGAGGCTCCTTCTGAAGATGGTGGCACGAAAAGAAAGCCTCTATCAGACATAGGAAACACTTTGGTACGTTTTCATTCTCCTTATTGGTTGAAGGTTCTCTCTAATAAGTCGTCATTCATATAACAATATTTATGTTATATCTCATAAATACAAAGATTATTGTGGCAATCTTACATGAATGAAATGTCACTCAAATTGTCAAATCTATTTACCTAAATTGTCAAACCTTTGAAATATTGTTATCCATTTGAGGACAGTAGTTTAGGACAAGTGAAAAAAGTAGGGAGACTTTGAGGATATGATGAGTCTCTTGATGACCAAATATAATAGGCTAGGCAAGTAGGCAATTATTTCTAGAGATCAGCTAGAAACATGTCTGAACTAACTCACTCGTAGTGCATGTTTGGGAGTGATTTTAAAATGGCTAAAATCACTTTTGTCATGTTTGAAATCACTCCGAAACATACTTTTAATTATTTAAAATCAATTTCATATTTGATTTTACACTTTTAAACGTGATTTTCATATCATCAAAATTGTTTTTGAATTAAGACACGTTTCGGAATGATTTCGAATATGACAAAAGTGATTTTAACTTTTTCAAAATCACTCCCAAACATGTTTGTATACTCACATTATTTCACTTCTCTTACCATTTTTCATGACCAAACAGGTGAAATCGAAGACAAACAAGCCAAGCCAAAGAAAGAAATGGCGAAAATCTACAATTCAACTAATTCCCACACCACAAGCACCTTCCCAACCCGAAAAACCCGAGGCCATCCAGAAGACAGAGAACGAACCAAGTGAGGTTGTCAACATCCAGTTGAAACTTCCCCGAGCTATGCGCTCCGCCGCTGCGAACAGCAGCAACCTACTGAGGGAGAGGAACTCCGACCAGCCGGAAGATTCGGTCGGCGGGAACAAAGAACATGAGCTTATTGTTCCAAAAAGAGTAGATGAGAAAGAGAACTGCAACCGTTAAACAGGTGTGTTTGTCTTTGTCATGTCTAGTCTTCGATGGTCGAAGGGATTTGTAAGCGGCGGGAAAATGCATTGTTGGTGCGTAGATAAGTTTGAAAAGATTTGTGTTGATGTATTTTAGAGAATTGTTTCACTTGCTAATCCACTGTTTCTGGGAATCATTTATTCCCTTGGAATTCTTATAATTATTCTGATGTAGTTTTGTAGACTTTTGTTAACTATATTAACGAAGAAATGGGAATCATTTTTATGTGAACATCACTGTTGATGTAGATCCTTGTTAATTTTTAATTGTATATTTATGATTCGTTAATTATATAATATTACGCACTTAATACAATATTATATCTTTGGTTTAAATTTCATTTTAATTTTCAAACTTTCAAGTTTGTTCCATTTTGGACATGTAAACTTTCAAAATGTACTTTCAAAGTTGAGGGACCAACATAAAACAAACTTGAAAGTTTAGGGACTAAATTTGACATGTTTAGAACAAACTTGAAAGTTCAGAGACTAAAATAGAATAAACTTAAAAGTTTAGGGACTAAAATATAATTTTAACAGATATATCAACCTGGGTAGCTCATGGTTAATATATTTCATTCCTTAGATAGGAGGTTCAAATCTTAGTTCCGTATTTGGTCTATTAAAAAAATATATAATGTTATTATCTGACCTTTGGATGCTATTTTTCTCGACAGTTCACTCTTAAAACCAAAATAATTAGTTCGTAAATAAACATGTCTAGCAAAAATTACATACCATCATTCAAATCCATGGCTATAATTTAATTTCTTTGAAGTTTGGAGAAACCAACTATCGAAGTAGTAAAGAGATCAAAACTTCGACAACAAACATTCATATAAAACACTTCTTCCTTGCACAGAGGCGCCATAATATATCCTAATTTCAACCTACAATTATCCGTACCTTCCTACGATCATACCCCCAAAATGTTGCCGAATCTTCGACTCGAAAACGGCCACTTCCAGATGGCATCCAAACCAGGTCTACAGATTGATTTGGAATTTATTAACCCAGTATTCGATTTGAGTAGCAACACAGGCTGCTCCTGTCGATCCATATGAACAAAATTTATTAATTGCGTTCTCTGCGCCGAGAAACTCGTAAACGTCCTCTTCAAATACTGGACTTATGCTTCTTAGCTCATCCAGACCCAAGTCCTGGAGGCAGCAATTCTTTGTGACACACAAGGCAACAGACTTCCCAACTATATCATGACCTGTTCTGAAAGGTATTCCCTGCAAAAGGAATGACAAATTGAAATGTCACTGGTGTCAAAATTGAAATGTCATTGAATGTATAGAATTTGATTCTACACAATAAAGAGGCCTTAAAAAACTCGATGTTTGTTTCTCTTTTTCTGTTTTTACTTCCCTAGTGGAAAGAGTTTTACAATAGAGGTCTCGAACGCCTAAGCAGTATTAAAACGGGGTCGTCTTTGGCTAATATCAATATGCTAGGTAGTGCAATAACAGACAAATCGATGTTGCTTACCTTATATTAATCACAAGAACTAAGACAGTTTTTGAAAAAAAAAAAAAAAAAAATTGCAATCAAACCAATAGGAATTTAGTTACCTTCTTCACGAGGTAATCGGCAAGTGTTGTGGCATCAAGATAACCAGCAGGCAAAGCCTTTTGTATTCTCTCCCGATTGAAAGAAATATTCTGAGCAAACTCAGCTGACACTTCCAGCATCCCCAATATCGTTTTTACGCTATCAAATACAGGTTCCTTGTCTTCCTGTTCAATATCGTAACGTTTTTGTATTAACAAGAACTAAAAACGACATTGTTAAGAAAAAGTAAAGTGAAGCATTCGTCTGGGAATTAAAATTTCCTAAATGGAAAAAACACACTCGGGTTGTATAAGTCTACAGAATTCACTTTGGAAGTGTCAACCCTTTATTATGCATATAACAAATTGGTCAAAACAAAATGCACAAAGATTTACCTGCAAATCACGATTATAGGCCAGAGGCAGACCTTTGCATAAAGTGAGAGTGGTTACCAAGTCCCCTATGACTCTAGCGGATTTTCCACGAACGAGTTCCATTGGATCTGGATTTTTCTTCTGAGGCATTATGCTACTACCAGTTGAAACGGAATCATTTGGCGATATAAATCCGAATTCTTCAGAAGCCCACAACACCCATTCTTCTCCAAGCCTTGAAAGATGAATAGCCGTAATGGCATTGGCAGAAAGAAACTCCAAGGCAAAATCTCGATCTGAAACTGCATCAATGCTGTAAAGATACTGATAAATTACTAATGATTTGACACAATCAGACGTGGAAATAGAAGTCATTAAAACTCCCCACAGAAAGTGAAAGCTTTTGACTTCCAAATATAGAAGTCAATTCCCAAGCTGTTTTATGGCCAAAATTATTTATTGAAGTGAAGGAGACAAAAAAAAAGCTATATATGCAAATATACATTCACATGTGCGTGTATATATATATATAGTGAGTGTTTGAACCAGCTTGCTCGCACCTAACTATTCTAATGGAATAACCATTTGACCCTACTACATTCGGTTGTCAAGGTAAATAGGAAATTCATAAGATATTAAGTCTTAGGTAGGTGGCCACCATGGCTTGAACCTATTCTCTCTAAACCCTTTGTTATTTGTACGGATAAACTACCACACATACACACATATCTCAAGAATAACTTTAAATAGCAAGTCGAACAGGAAAACAATCTTTAGCAACTCTTACAGCTTTTAAATAAAAATAAATAAATAAATAAAGGAGAGAAAGAAATGAAGTTTTATACCTGTTTCTCAAGGGACCGGTGAACCCTAAAGCCTCAGCAGTCATAAAACGATCAATTGGAAGGCCTGTGCCGGCTAGCGCACATGCACCTAGCGGGCAAAGATTTAGCCTAACTCTGCAATCCGACAAACGACCAGCATCTCTTTCAAGCTATAAAACAATGATTTTACAACAATCAAGTCTTCTAGAGATTTTAAGTTGAGAGAGAGAGAAAAAATAGAGTGCTTAAAACCACATTTTATTTAAGAAACGATGAGTAAGGTTGATTGTTATGCAAATTTAACGATAAACTATTGATCCATTTGCCAACTGATCATTAAAAAATACTAATTTTTCAATCAAAGTGACATCAAATAACCACCATTGTTTTGCCCATTAGTCAAAGGGGCAACATGTAAATCCAAATGTTCTTAATGTGCACTTGAGATTGCATGAGCTCACACGGCTTTTAAAAAAAATACAACCATATGTGAATATTATATAAGCTAAAAGTACTTTTATTTTAACAAAAATGTCTGTTTCTGACTTAAAAAAATGAAGTTATAATGAACACTCAAGCTATCAATAACACTGTCAATAAATTGAATGAGATTTCAAGAAAATCCTGATGGCATAATCCTGATTCCTAAAAAGTACAAGCATTGAAAACTTTCTATTTCTTTTAGGCTAGAGTTAGTCCCATCACTGCTAGCATCAATTGCAACGAATATAAAATAATCATGCATGTAGATATTGCCAATTGCTTATCCTGATAAGTTGAAAACTCTTAGGCTTGAATCAAGGAAGACAGAGGAACTTCACTTCAAGAAGCTTACCTGCTCAACAAATGCTAAGAGCAGATGCTGAAGCAGAACGGGCTGCGCTCGTTGTAAATGTGTATAGCCCGGAACGATTACTCCCTCATTCTTCAAAGCCAGAGTTACCATGGAAACCTGAAGGTACTTAATAGCATCTAATATATTATCAATTGCATCCCGACACCACAATCGAAAATCAGTCAGAACTTGATCGTTGCGGCTTCGAGCAGTATGTAGCTTCTTTGCAGGCTCACCAATCATATCAATCAAGGCAGCCTCAATGTTCATATGAACATCCTCCCTATCTGTTCTCCAAACAAAATCACCACTTTCAATGCGCTTCTCAATTTCATCCAAACCTTCAAGAATACTGTCCCTTTCATCAGCACTCATCAGTCCCTAAAGTATTAAGTTTCCAATCATTAAAGACACAAAAAGAAAAATATCCATGAATATAATAACACCGTATGATATATATTTCTGAATTCATCTAAACCAGGATGGACAAAGATTCAACCAACAAGCCACCTGGTAAACTACAACAAAATTAAGGAGTTTAAATGTAATCCGCAACCTTAAATCAATGTATCCGCTCGAATTACATTTCTCAATAAAGAAATTAAAAGATGAAATTACCTGACAACAGCGATGTCAATTAATTTCTATTCTTCTGCCAAACAGTAGTTAAGTCGACCAAAATGCAACGCTCAGAAAGAGAAAAACGAATGCGATTTTGTTTACGCAGAGAAGTAGAGGAATGGAAACGAACCTGCTTAGCTAGCATAGTAGCATGAGCTCGACTTCCTCTGATATCGTGCTTGTAAAGCTGCTTATCGTAGGAGATCGATTCGGTGAATCGCTCGACTGCATCGGTGACGCTCTCCTCGAAACGACCGCCCCAAAGCTTAACCTCCTTGCCGGTGCGGTTCTCCGGCGAGTCGGCGACGGACGGCGCCGCATCGGCGGTGCGAGATGCTTTGAGAACCCCAGACACCGGCATGGCTCCACGAGCGACGGCGAGAAATGGCGGCTGAGAGCTTGAAACGGAGGGCTTAGAGAAGGCAAACGCGGCGGGTAAAGAGGAATGGAGGGCCAGGCAATCCATCTTCGGCGGCTGGAAATTCTGACGACTGACCCGCGCGTCGTCGGCGAGTTGGAGCTCTTAAGTGTGTAGTGTCATATGATATTTTGTTGACACATACGTCATACATTTAACCCCTTCTTCTTTCTTTTTGCATTTCCATTTAGTTAATATTTCGGGTGGGAAGATTCCAACCAAACCTAAACCTCTCACCTAGTGGTCGAGGGATATGCCAATTGTCGAACTATGCTCGCTACATTTTCATTGTTTGTTAGTTAAATTAAAGTTTGATTCATTTTGCTTGGACTGGTGACCAATAGGTTTGCGATTCGAATCCCTCATTCTCACTTATTGTAAAAAAAAAAAAAAAATGTTTGGTTTAGGTTAGAAGTTTGAAGCCCCGAAGCTTGTAAAAGTGAACAATTTGGTCATTGGTCAACTTTTGATATATGAGATAAGAAATTCTAATCTATGACCTCTAAATCGAGGTTACTTGTTTAATGGTATGTGAACTTTGGTCATGTTAGCATTAACTACTTCATTTCAAAATATATATATGATGGTCAGATAATGGACGTTTGACTTCAAATACAACGATAGTTATTTTTATCCACTGAATTATGCTCACATTGACTTTAATTTAATCTCGAATGTTTATATCTAAAGCAGTTTTGGATTTATTTTATTTTCGTATATGAATTTTAAAATGTTTATATCTAAAGTAGTTTTGGATTTAATAACAATTTAAGTTTGAAGATGAAGATCGAAAGACTTTGATTCCAACTTATCTTTCATAAAAAAATTAAAATATGTCTTTTAGATTTAACTTAACATTCAATTATTAAATTATGATGGTTGATGGCAAAATCTGGACAGGAGGAACTCACCTGACCTTCACGTGCCACCAATGATAAATTTGTATGAGAGGGGCGAAGACGTGGCCTGCAAGATAGTAAACCTGCACACTGGTGTGGTGCTTGCCACACCGCCTTCGATGCTTAAGTCAGAAAGCTGAAGGAGGAGAGCAAAAGAGCAAAGTAAGAGGAATGAGTTTCGGGATCCCTTCTTCAGTCACGAAGAAGGGTTTCTAGGTTTGGAGGCGATTATGGGCTGAACCGAGTGGAACCGGGGCGGCCAGGGACAGCAGAGGCCGAACGAAGGCGGAATGACTCTGGCCACACAAGTGGGCCGAGTGGTCGGCTTCGACCTATGGCCAAGGCCTACCATTTGGGTTGGGCCAAGGTTGGAGGCCAAGACCCGGTCCCTCCGACCTATTGGCCCGTTTCGTCTCTAGAGTCCATTTTTCGGTCCTATTTCTGTGTCGGGTTGTCCTCGTTAGTTCATTGTACGGAGTGGTCCAAAATTACCTATAACATGATTATGCTAAAAGAAAAGGAGATGGAATAATTTAAACATAGAAAAATCAGAAAGAGTTTTAAGCATAAATTTAGTCATCTATAAACTCCAAAAAGAAAAAAAAAAAAATCTATTCATCCATATCAAATATGATAAGTCATATATTCGATTTTTTTTAGTTCAAAAGTCATATAGTCAATTCAAATATAGCTAAAGTTATTAGTCATCTATATTCGTATGGCTGTAAATTCGATTTCCCCACTTTATTTCTGAATATAAAATTATTTTAGAAGAATATTTATTAAAGAATATTTTAATTTAAAACAAGTACTCTTTAAAAAAAAAGGGGCAACCAGATAAATGGCAAAAAAAAAATAGTTGATTTGAAAAATGGCCAATTGTATTTCCAATTTGATAAATGGCCAAATCCTATTTTTAGTAAACTATTTTGGCATGAAATTGGACGAAAATACCCTTTAACAAATCTTAAATCAAAACTAACAGAAATTCAAATGAAATGGAATATAAATCTGACAACCTAAATTTAAAACAAGAGATTTGAATTCAAAAAAAGAGAGAAAAAATAGGTGGACTTAAATTTAAACAGTGTATATCAAAAGAAAAAATGAAAGAACAACTTCAATTAAAAAAAATTCCAGATTCAAAGAAGAATTAAAGTATAATCAGAAAAAAATCTAGATTCACCTAAAATATGGGATGAACACCTAAAATATCAGAATTAAAGTATAATCAGAAAAAAAAATGAAAAAATTGATACACAATTTCAAACAATCAAATCTAGCTTCCTTACCCATTGATTCATCTAGCAAATCAAAACTAACCGAAATTCAAATGAAATGGAATATAAATCTGACAACCTAAATTTAAAACAAGAGATTTGAATTCAAAAAAAGAGAGAAAAAATAGGAGGACTTAAATTTAAACCGTGTATATCAAAAGAAAAAATGAAAGAGCTCACCAAATTCAATAACAATGAAGAACAACTTCAATTAAAAAAAAATTCCAGATTCAAAGAAGAATTAAGGTATAATCAGAATTAAAGTATAATCAGAAAAAAATCTAGATTCACCTAAAATATGGGATGAACACCTAAAATATCAGAATTAAAGTATAATCAGAAAAAAAAAATGAAAAAATTGATACACAATTTCAAACAAACCTCTGGATTGATAGCTTCTTGGAAAAAACCCTAAGGCATAATTACTCTCTTGGGAACACACTCACGTTCCAAAAAAACCCCTTTCCCCTTCCTCATTTCAAACCCTTCCAACTTACCGTTCGCGAGAGAACCCCTTCCCCTTCCTCCATCATTCGAACCTCTGAGACAAACCTTCCATCGTTCTACCATCAGTCTTCTTCTACATTCATCGATTCTTCCATACTTCTTCACAGACGCCTTCAAGCTTCGTCTCATAACCAAGATTCTAGACAAGATTACACTGTATCTACATGGACAGTCAAAGAACATTCAGAGAAGCTCGAGTGAGTTTTGTCGACATCCAGGATGCTTCAATTTCTGGTAATTTTTTCTGTTTATATAGATATGGAACATTTTTTACTTACAACTAGGACCCACCGTTGAATAATAAAATGAAAAACGATAAAGTAGGGATCCTTTTTCTGTTTATATAGATATGGAACATTTTTTACTTACAACTAGGACCCACCGTTGAATAATAAAATGAAGATGGAGAGAGAGATGATCGTGTAACTAAAAATCCCTTGATTCATGGGATGAGATGTTATAGATTATTTTTGAAAAAAAAAATAAAAGATACGGCTGCACAAATATAGGATAGACGTGGGGGGTGGCTGAAGGGCAAAAAAGTAAGTTTATATAGCACGAAAATAGGCTAGGAAAACTGGTTTGGCCATTTTTCATTAAAAAATACGGTTTGGCCATTTTTCGAAATTACGTTGTAATTTCTGGCCATTTCTGAGGATTTCCCTAAAAAAAATAATCCGAATGCTTGTCAGAACTGGACCAGAAAGGCACTTAAGGGCCCAGTTCATTGATGATATTGGGCTTTTTGCCCAAGTCTCAAAGCTTGGGGCCCAAAAGAGCAGGCCTAGTTTCAGAGCTGCCGTATGAGTATTTGGGCCAAGTATATTTTGCCTCTGAGATTAGGGCCCAAGAAGAGCCCAGTTTCACAGCTCTTGGGCCCAGTCGATTTTGCCCAAGCCCCTTTGAGCTTGAGGTCCAAAAAGCCCCACCACACTTTTATTGTTATTTATTGTCATTGCCATTATTTTGTGAATTTCTGTTGGAAATAGGAGTGTTTAAAAAAAAAAAAAAAAAAAAAAAAAAAAAAACTTAATGACATGAAGAACTCGATAAACCTAACTCAATCCAATCCATACATGGATGGGGTTAGTTCATAGGTTCATTTAAATTAAGTTTGGATAAGCCAATCGGAAATTATTATTAATTTTAAAAAATATTTCTTTTACTCATGATAAAATTCTTCATATATTTATTTTAATTAAATTCACTCCATAATTATTCATAGATTATTTATTCTCCAATAGCTTTTAAACAAAAAAAAAATATTTTTTTTACTGTAATATTTCATAACATATATTGACATCGAGTGATAACCACAAGGTCTGTGGTTCAAATCCTCCCACCCCCATATTGTCAAAAAAAAAAAAAAAAACATATATTGACATCGAGTATTTGATCTTGATTACGCGTTTGAAAATATGTATTTTACTGTTTTTGTTCTAAGTTAGATGCAAACAAATTAAATATGTAAATTTGTGGAGTTGAAGATGTTGTACGTCATTTTGGACTACTCCGATATGCAAGGAGTTGACGAGGACAGCACAATACCAGCCCAAGGAGACAACTAGGAAACGGACCTCGGAGGGAAAGTGGGCTAAAAGATTGGGCCAAGGCCGAAGGGGTTGGGCTTGGCCCAACCCCGGGGCCGAGTCCTTTCCCCCCTCGCTCGGTCCCTAATGTCGTGGGTCAGCCCGGTTTGACTTGGTTCAACCCTGGATTGCCTCTGAACACCTAGAAACCCTTAGGAACAGGTATATAAACCCTTCTTCGCCATTAAAGAAGGAATCCCGAAACTCATTCCTTTGAACTCTCTCCTCCTTCAGCTTTCTGACTTAAGCATCGGAGGCGGTGTGGCAAGCATCACACCGGTGTGCAGGTTTTTTTTTTGTCTTGCAAGCCACGTCTTCCCCCTCTCAAACAAATTTACCGTTGGTGGCACGTGAAGGTCAGGTGAGTTTCTCCCGTCCAAATTTAATCATAGAAGATATTATAAGTCAAATGAATTGGTTTTCAAAAAAAAAAAAAAAGTCAAATGAATTACCTCTTTAATTATTATTATTATTTTTTTTTTTTAAAGTTCTTCCTCATAAGTCATAACGAAGACAAAGTTTGATTTTTTTTAGTTTTTAAACTAGACAAAGTTTGATTATTATTTATTAATAAAGAAATTGTCACAAACTAACGAAGTTGCATGATTAAAGGAGAGAACTAACATTGTTTAGTCTGTTTTAAGGGAAGAGTTATGTAGTTTTGGGACAAATAAAATCGAGAGAAAGACGTTAAATTACAAATTTAGTTCAATAACTATTAAGTCTAGTCTAAACCTTCAAGTTGCAATATTTTTCCTAGATTGAAGTTGCTATAATGTTACATAGTGAATGTACATCATTAATTAATAATGACATATATAGTGTACCTTAAACAAACATTTGTATTGGTTTGATATGATTACAAAAAGAAGTATATATATATATATACATATTTGGTTAACAACACGTGGAGTGAGGAGATTCAAACCTCTAACCTCTTGTTTGAAGGTATATGTCTAAATCTGTGGAGTTAAGTTCATTTTGGCAAAGAAGTAAATAGTTAGACAAAATAAAGTGACATGTACACTATTATTTAAGGAGTGCATCAAATTTTATGTACTATATTCTCTCTTTCATTAATATTATGTCACATGATCAATATATTTGTTATTTTATCACGTGAGGTTTGCACTACTCATCCGTTTTGGTTGAAGATATACTACAAATATAAAAAGAATATACATAGATAAGAATTATATAAAATCTCAACCTCAAATTTAAAAAAACATAATTATTTCTAAAAATGTAGAGAAAAGCACCAAATTAGCTAAATATACACATATAACCATCTACCATATAAGTAAAATTTGTGATTTAACAAAGAAACAAAGATATTGCAGAAAAGAAAACTGAAATGCCTTCTTAAAAAGAACAAAACATAACAAAGACAACTGAAATGGTCAGAGGTTTGGAGCAAGAAAAGATATACCCAAGAAATGGAAAGTAACTTGTTAGTTCAGTTTTATTTTGAAGACAAATATTAAAAACAGAATGGAGAGAGTTTGTGTACACCAAGAGAAAAGAAGAGCTAACCTTCTTAAAAAAATGCCAACCTCAAAATAAACTGATGGAACAAAATAAAGTGACACATGTAACATACTCTATTTTCAAGAACGGTATCAAATCCTTATTACATATTTTGTCACTCTATTTCAAGTATATGCTACATTTCATTAATATTGCATCACAAAATCAACACATATATTATTATTATACGGATCCACATTTTTCATCTATTTTGTCTTGTTATCTGCTGGATTATATCACATGCCTCCAACATTGTGTTAAATAATCAACCAATCAACATTTATTTATTTATTTATTATTATTATTTTGGAGGTGGGGAATATTCGAACCTTTGACCTCTTGGTCAACATTTATTCCATAAACATAACACAACATCATTTGATTATCGAATATTCATGATAACAATTACATCAAATCTCAATTCGAATTTCAAAGTTGAAAAAATATATCTAAAATAAATTTTTTACAAAAATGTAGAGTTAAGCACTAAACTAGTAATATACATGGAAAATACTTGGTTGCATATCGGTACGTAGAAAGCTCCCTACATATCACCATTAAAATGTAAACAACTAGGAGAAATAAAAAAGTTTTCTCATTTTATCCATTTCTCTTTCTTAGTTGTCAAAATTTTAATAGGGTATGCATGAAGATCCCCTATTCTGCCCAAGCATGGCTGAGGAAGAATTACGGGGCGTAAAACAAAAAAATATTCTGATTCGGGTTGAGTATACTATATTTAATTTATAACGGAACCCCCGCCCTTAACCCATTAACGAAAAAGAAAAAATCAAAAGATGACCATTCCATTTCGACAAAAGACCCACATCCAAGTTCCATAGCTTTGGGTCCGCTATCCCGATCATGATTTTCCTATTCCAAAGAGGGAAAAGTCCTTCCCTTTTTGGTCGGTTGTGGGCAAAAAGGGAAGGATATACGTTATTAAGATAAGCTTCTTATGTACATATAAATTACTAAATTTGTGATAAAGAAACACAAATGTTACAACAAAGACAACTAAAATACCTTCTTTGAAAAAAACACACACACAAAGACAACTGAAACAGTTAGTAGTTTGGATCAAGAAAATATGGTAGATTAAGAATGAATGAAGAAGGAAGTAATAATAACTGGCTAAAATCAGTTTTATTTTAATGGAGAAAGTGAAAAACAAAAACAAAACAAAAAGAAAAAGGATTGGCCAGCCTGGCATTGCCACGTGGCACTGGATTGAAGGTCTTGGTCCTCCATTCCCAACACCTATAAACAAGCCGCTGTATCCTCTCATCCATGACTGTAGGCTGCCGCTGATCTCTCAATCTCATCGCCATTGCTCGCTGGCGCCGTTTCTCTTCATCATCTTCATCGATTAGGTGTTTCTTGCGAATTCTGTATGCGTTTTTGAAGAGTTGCATTGCAAAAATTCTCCTCCATTGCTGCAATCTGCTGCCGCCATTGATCTTTCGATATCGATCATCATTTTCGTCCGTTGGAGCCGTTTCATCTTTTTGGCGATCGGTTTCTTCTTCTTCTTCGGAATGATTTTGAATCTCTTTCGATAGAGAAAGAGATGTTGCAGAGAGCTGCAAGTAATGCGTATTCATGGTGGTGGGCCAGTCACATCAGGACGAAGCAATCAAAATGGCTCGAACAGAACCTCCATGGTATGTTTGTTTGTATATGTAATTCGTTTGCATTTGGCATTCTTGATTCAGGCTTCTCGGATTATGAATCTCTATTTCGTTTAACACAACGAACATTGATTTGAGTTTGAAGATCATCTTTACGTATAATGTGATTTAGGAATTCCAATCCGGAGTTTGTAATGAATTATTTACTTTTGGAATCAATTTTCTTTGTTCCTAAATTGTAGCATTTTTGCTGTACTGATTCATTTGGATCGGAATGGCCTGTATTTGATTGATTTTCTTTTTTTCGCTATCAGAACTCGATAATGCAAATTTTGATTACTGTAAAATGAACTTTGGACTGATTTGCATATGTTTCTGGAATTGTAGACATGGAGGAGAAGGTTGATAACATGATGAGAATCATTGAAGGCGATGGGGATTCTTTTGCAAAGAGAGCTGAAATGTATTATAAGAAGAGGCCCGAACTTGTGGAGCACGTAGAAGAGTCTTTTCGGGCATACCGAGCTTTAGCAGAGAGATATGATCACCTATCAAAAGAGTTGCAAGGAGCAAATCGAACGATAGCTTCGATTTTTCCCGAACGAGTTCATTACACGATTGATGACGATGACTGTGAAGTAGATTTTTTTCCTCGAGATGCCAAAAGTCTTCACCAGTTTTCAAGTGAATTTGATGGCTCACCGAAATTAGGAATACCAGATGTTCCAAAGTTTCCTGATAAAGGTTTTTTCAGGAGTCCTTCCATGATAAGAAAGTCACAACTCAAGAGAACTTCAAGCAGTGCAAGTGGTAGAGCTGCTTCAACTCCAAAATCAGGTCTTAACAAAACTGAGGCCCTAGAAGAGATCGATAGGTTACAGAAAGAAATTCTAGCTCGACAAACCGAGATGGAATTTGTGAAGAGCTTGTACGAACGAGAGTGCGAAAAGTACTGGGAGATGGAAAGCAGTATCACAATGATGCAAAAAAGAGTCTGCAACTTGCAGGATGAGTTTGGCATTGGCACAGTTATTGAAGATAACGAAGCTCGATCGTTAATGGCAGCAACGGCTCTAAAATCCTGTCGAGAAACTCTAAGTAGGTTGCAAGAGGAACAGGGAAAAACGATTGAAGAAGCAAGACTAGAGAATAGCAGAATCCAGAAAGTGGATACAAAGTTTGAGAGCCTCAGAAGTAATTTCCTTCCAGAGCCAACAGACCATAATGAGTCCACCGATGTACATAAGGATTCAAGCATCGAACCAGAATTGGTAATCGCAGATCAACGGGTCGCCTGCACGGCAGAAGACAAACATGATATAGAGCTCCTAGATCAGAAGATCAGAGGGTACCTAGAAATGAATTCAAATAGCTCATTCACCATTTCTGAGTTGGCTGAGAAGATTGATGAACTTGTAAATAAAATTGTGTCACTTGAAACTGCAGTTTCTTCTCAGACATCTCTTGTGAGACGACTAAAATCAGAAACAGATGTGCTCCAAGCAAATGTCCAACAATTGGAAGAGGAAAAGGAGATTCTTGTGGAAAGTTCAGAGAACATGAAGAAGAAGATAAAAGAATTGGAGGACGAACTAGCCAGAGTAAAGAATCTAAATCAGAATGTAGAAATACAGAATAACAACCTTCAAACCCAGTTTACTGAAGCAAGTTGTGATCTCGATCACTTATCTGGAAGATTGGAGACCATGAGGATGGACGAGGCTGAAAATCCGTTCTTAGAAGATGTGATGATGGTCGATCCCGATGTGAAAACAACGACATTGTCAACCGACTCAGGATTGGAGGGGAGGAAGTTAGGAACTTCAAAACTTGGTGATCTTGTCATTGATGACAAAGAGAAACAGTCAACTGAAAAGGCAAAGGAATCAATGCATGAGGAAAAAGATGAAGGACCACAGCAACCTCAAACAGAAAATACTCTTCTTGATTCAGAAGCAAATGAATTGCAAGATGAAGAAAAGCATCCCACCTTGAGGCAGCTGTTCTTGAAAGGATTAGAAGATAGAGAAAAGATTTTACTGGAGGAGTATACTTCAGTGCTGAGGGACTATAAAGATGTAAGAAACAAGTTAAGTGAAGTCGAACAAAAGAATCGCGATAGCATCTTCGAATTGGCAATGCAAGTTAGAGAATTGAAAGATGCCATTTCTTCTAAAGATGATGTTATAAAATCACTAGTGAATAATGCTGAAACAGATGGAGACACTAACACAAGAGATGCAGACCAGGAGCTGCCCCAAGAAACCATTCTCGAGGCTCCGAGCTCTTTGTACTCTCAATCCTCAACTCCATATTTAGATCGAGATTTGATTTCCGATTCTTATGGCGAACAAAGTGTTGAGCCCACAGACAGCAGCTACAGAGGATTGAGAAATGTAAGAAGCATGCCAAAAAGAGAGGATGTAAACAAGAAGGCAAATGGGGTTGATAAATCCATTACCATGTCGCCAACAGAAGAAAGATTCCGCTCCCATATCGATGGACAACTAGAGGTGAATCTCGAATTCTGGCTACGATTTAGCACGGCAGTCCATCAGATTCAAAAATTCCAGACATCGATCCAGGATCTGCAATCAGAGTTGCAAAAGTTGAAAGAAAACAAGCAAGAAGGAAGCGTGAAACATCATCAATCAATGGAATCCGATGCTCGACCTATATACACACACTTGAGAGAGATACAAACTGAATTATCACTTTGGTTGGAACATAATGCAGTATTGAAAGATGAACTATGCAGTAGATTCTCATCGTTATGCGACATACAAAACGAAATATCGAGAGTCACAGATGAAGGTTCGACCGAAGAAAAGACAGAACTGAGCGATTATCAGGCTGCAAAGTTTCAAGGTGAAGTTCTCAACATGACACAGGAAAATAGAAAGATTGCTGATGAATTGGAAGTCGGTCAGGGTCGGGTAAGAGTACTACAAGTCCAAGTTGAGAAGGCTTTGGAAAGACTTGATCAAGATTTTGGTATTTCAGCAAGCAAGAGCATTCGATCTCAATCGAAGTCGCTAACCCGAACACGAATTCCTTTACGGTCTTTCTTGTTTGGGGTTAAGTTAAAGAGGCAAAAGCCATCACTCTTTTCATGTGCAAGTCCACAACTACAGAAACAATATAGTGATCTAGCTATAGAGGCCATACCTGAGTGATGAGCTTTTCTTTTGGGGGTGTAATTTCGCTGATATCATGAAAGGAAGTAAATCCATTTATTTCAAGAATGAATTATACCTTCAATTACAGATAAACAGTAGATATACATTTTTCGTTTTATTGTTGAAGAATATGACCTTCAAATTTAGTCTTGGCATTGGGATTTTGCATACACCCCACACCCCAAATAACAACAAAATTCATAAATAAAAGGAATGCAAGGGGGAAATGCACTATATATTCACAATAAAACTATTTCTTCGAAAAAAGTTGAATGATTAATGTTCATTCTCTACTAGCAAAAAAACCTGGAATTCTGTGTTGCTGTATAATTCACTATTTACACCATACTTGTCGAGCACGGTTGTCATCATTTTGTACAATGGTTCCAACAATTGCCGTGCTTCACCTACTACGGTGTTCTCTCGAGTTCGTTCTGTTCATTATTTGTGCTATGGCCCTCGTGATTATCTGGTATAAATCCGTTCTTGCTTCCTTTTTATGTTCGATCATCCCCTAATCTCGACATCATTTGCTTCGTTTTCATTTCGACCTGCTTGGAACATGCTGCTTTAAGATCATTTTCATCTATGTCCATATTCAAAGAAGTATTGTGAGTCTCAATGCAAGTTGAAAGTCTTCCCAATTCCCCATCTGATCTTTGTGAAGCAACAGAGATGTCTCTTATAACAGCTTCATCTTCTCTCGACTCTTTTTTCGCTGTAACAATTGGCTCGGGAATTTTGCATTCTTCTGAACTCTGAACCTCTTGCTTCGATGGAGATTCGGTTGCTGGGCTTATTTGGTCTGATGGTGCATTTTTCAAAAGAGCAGTAGAACGATTGTGCAGAACTTTTGGTGAGACAGCTTTCATTGGGTTATTACCTACCATGGTAGGTTTACTACCACCCACAAAATTTGAGCCTGGAGTTGCTGTTTTTCCTGTGGAAATATAATGTACACTGGGGCGTGCATCCGAGCGCATCGCTGCATTACCAAGCACAGGTGATTTTATCAAAGTGCCTTTGGACTTTATGTGGATGGCATTTTTTGTCTGTGCAGCCTTCAGTAGGGATGCAGCATCTGATGGAGAAACAATCCGTGCCCCCGCAGCTACTGCAGTTGCTCTAACTATAGAATCAGAATTGTGAGTAGACTTCATCGTCAATGAGTTCTTGGAAGTGTTAATTCCAGATTTTGCTACTGAAGGTGAAGGCTCTACCAGCACAGGCCTTGAAGGCATGGGAATCTGTAGAGACTGATTCTGCATTTGAAATGGAGCTTCGACACCACTTGAAGAAGAGACATTGCTATTGTTTATATTTGAGTTTGCTGCTCCAAGTTAATAAAGAAAATATTCAAAAGTTGCAGAAATGAAAGCAACAAAAACCATTGAGATCAACGCAACAAAATAATTACAAACCTCTTTTTTTTTTAAGACAAGAGACATCAAAGAGATATATTAATCACAAAAGGGTTAAACAGCCTAAGGGCCATTAACTAAGAGACATCAAAGAAATAATTACAAACCTCTTCAAACTTGAGATATCATTCTTAAACAAGAATCACAATAAAAAATCTCTCAGTGAATATTTTAGTTACAAACAGTGATTGATTAGAAGCTTTAGAAGTTGTAAAATCAACCTGTTTAATTCAGTCCTGGCATCAATCTTTTTGAATCTATAGTACTTCGAATGGAAGGGTCAGTTACGTTTCAACAGAATGATCATTCCACCAATAAAAGATAATTTAACAGGCTATAAATAAATAACTGAAGTTTAATTGAGGCATATATAGGAAGTAATCAAGGTCAATAGAGCAACCTGTTTTTGAGTTATTCACAGGCAAATCAAGGGCAAGAGACAATGCACGGTGTGCAGCATCAATCTGAGCTTTAGATATCTGAGTACTTGTGGTGTTAGCTCCCACATTCAAATTACCACGTCGCTTCCTAATAATGGACCACCTCTACAGAAAATGAATAGAAATAAAAGAGTAAGAATATTCAATCATAAATAAGACTTCAAAGTTTCAAGAAGACCACAAGAAGTTTGAAAACAATCTACATGCTTAAGAACATCATAAACATTTAGCTTCCCACGATGAAACAATTTGTTGCCACTTGAACCCAGAAAACTGGGTGAAAGCCCAGACATCGTGGCCTCACAATCAAAAGTGACAACAATGGATAGTGGTATAGAAGTAACGTTTTTTTTATTTTTTTTGAATAGAAACATAATTTCATTGATAAATGAAATAAGGATACACACCTAAAGGTGGATTACAAGAAATTATTCCAAGTAGCAATCAAAGAAGAAAGACTATAAGAAGCAAAAGTGTGTTGACATTTACACCAATACAACGCATAGAAAAGAACCTTTTCAAAAAAAGAATCAAAGGTTGAGGATACATCCCTAAAAATTCTTCCATTTCTTTCGTTCCAAAGAAACCAAAAGAAGACTCTATTAAAAGCCAGCCATAAAATCCTCTTTGTTCCTTGAAAAGGATGACCAACAAAAATAGATGCCAGAAAGTCATGAATGTTATTCGACATCGGTAAATGCCAACCGAAAGCTTCAAGCATCAAATTCCAATACTTGGTAGCAAAAGAACAAGGGACAAATAGATGGCCCGAATTCTCCATATTTGATGAGCACATAACACACCAAGATGGCGAAAGGAAAAAATGAGGCATTCTACATTGAAGACAATCCGCTGTAGGTATAGAAGTAACGTTCTAAGGCTCATCTCTTTGAAGTTTATCCCCAATAATACCTTGATTATATATAGTTGAGAACGGATAGGGATATAGCAGTAACTATAGTTTTGATCTTGAAGGTTATCTGAAAAAATGTGCTAATTGAGCTCAGACAATTTCAGAAGAAAAGACACAGAAACTTTTTCCTCAATAAATGATAATATTTTATATAGAGGCGAAATACATCTGGACGTTAAAATCTAGTGCAGGCAATCCAAGTAGTAATGTAAACACCTGGTTGTGCAAATTGTTGATTATGATTCCCCAGAATACAAGGAGCATTTTTTGAAAGATCACAACCTTTGAAAAAGTAGAACTGCTACAGAGAATAAATGATGTAAAGCTAGGTCGCACAAAAATTAGCTTCTTCCCAGCACAGCCAGCAAGTTCTAAGCATAACTACAGAATGTGATTGTCTATAAAAGTAGAAAATAAAGAACTACCCATCTTCTGAAATTTAACTTAGGTTTCCAGTAGAAGTATAAAGTATTCTTTATGATATCTGTAAATTAAATATTTGATATTGCAACAAGTATCTCTCTGAACATCCATGCAATTTTTTCTATTAAAGAAAAAAAAAATCTATGCAAGTATCGAAATAATGAATGTATTAGTTAAATTGATATAATATAGGATGTTTAGTTAAATTAAAAGAAATGGTGAAGAATAGAGCAAAATGTACAAAAACAGGGTTCATAGCATTGGAAAAGAAAGTATGAAAGAACACCTGAGATAGCTGTGAAGCAGTTCTATCCCCCTTGAAGTCTTCTTTCAAGATATTCGCCCAGTTACCTTCACCATACTTTTCCACAGCAGCAATCAATTCCAAATCCTCTGCCTTTGTCCAAGGTTTTCTTCTTTTTCGAGAAGCTGCATTACTACCAGCTGCTCCATTCACATCAAATACTTCAGTTGCTGATGGTGTTGGAATTGGCTGTCTCTGAATGGAAATTGGAATTGTAACATACATCCCTTGCATCAAACAAGCAGATTGAGGATTTTCAAGATTGGCTCTAGATGATTGACTATTGGATATACCTATAGTCAATGGGGCCTCAACTGCAGAACTGCTTGGAATATCTGACTCACTTGGTATACCATTAGCAATCAATACCTGCTGCCAAGACATCACAATTTGAGACTTGAATTTTGAGGGGAGGAAAAGAACTATTTCATCAACCAATGCACTGACCTTCACACATGCAGCAGCTTCATTCGAGGACTCACTGCTGACAGATGGAACAGGTTCTACTTCAAACTCTAAGTCACTATCATCATCCTGTAAACCAAACGCCTAAATAAGAAAATCTGTAAAGCAAGAACTTCAAATTATGAACATCTTTTCCGAGCAAGACTAAACTTATTGTAAGCACATGCCATGGAGTTCAACTACTTCTCTTCCAGAAAATAGAAGTTAATTCAGTAACTTGTAGACTCCAGTGGTTTCAACAAACAGAAGAAGACTTTCATATGTCAAAAGTCTGGTTCATAGTACTATCATAAAGTGAATATAAAACCATAATCAAAATAGTTATTGGAGGAATAGACTTTGAACAGCCACACAATGAGACAAATTACAATATCAGAGAACAAGAAAAGTGGATCAGCTTTAAAAAAAACACCCATATGGCATAATTGAAAAGGCAAAACCTAAGAATGAATTCGAAGATCATAGAAATCATAAAGAAAGAGTCAATGCATCACCTATTACTAAAAACTTTAAACAGCACAAAGTTTCATTCTATAGATCATATCTTCTCTCACATTCTCGCAAGTTACAACTATAAAAAGAACGTAAAATCTTCTCATATAACGGTCTATTTATTTCCGCTGGATTTTAAATTAAAACTAGAGTATTCAGATTTGACAGAATTTCTCATTAGATTGTATATTTTCATAACAAAAATGATGATTTAAAAGCTATATTAGCACAATCATCCTTTTCTTTTTGTTTCTGGTGAGTATCCAAGAAAACAAAATTAATCACATTCATTTCAAATCTTTCTTGTACTTCAAATTTCGTTTTATTCCTCTTAAGCTCACGATTTAGTATTGTCATATCATCAACAGAAACTTGAGGAAAATTGCTAAACTAACCACTGGATCAGTAACATAATCCATGTTCTCTAGCAACGTGTGACGATAAGCCAAATGCCGCCATAACAACTGATATTCCCGAGCATTAGAAATCCCAGTCGACGTATTCTTCACCAACTCGTCCCAATCAATTCGCCTTTCCGAACCTCGAAACACCTCCTGAAGCAATGTCAGTATCGTCCTAACTGAATATCTGTACAACAATCGCAAAATCCCTCATTAAAGGGCATCCAAATACGAGATGTACAGAAATTCAACAGTAACAGTAAACCATGAACAAAGAAGGAAAAATCATCAAATTCGATAACATGGAATACCTTTCCAATAGAGTGGAACTATCTTCCCTACTAATTGTCCCTTTCTTTCGCTTCTCTTTCCTCTCAATCATTATAGAGCACGAAACGAAATCGCATATGAAGAGCAGCAAGAACAAGAGAAGCCTTCAGAAACAGGAATAGCCAATATCTTCGAATCGGAAGTCAGCCAAAACCCTAAATCCTGCAAATACTTGAACGACAGAGAAAATTACGGAATCTTAACGAAAGAGTGAAGTGCTCAAAAGAAAGAAAGATGGAGAGAAGAGGATTTTACAGGTGAAACGGCAGCGACCGTCGCCGATGAGACTGAAATCGCTTTCTCGGAAATTGCTTGAGGACGAAGCCGGAAAATTAATATAAAGCGTTGCAGTTGTAGCGGGAATGGACTTATTGCTATCGGCGACGGTAGTGAGGGTGCATGGTTCGATTATAGACGCGCAGGCAGAGAAGTGGGGCTCACAGCAACCAAATCTTTGGCTGATTTGGACGTAAATCGCAAATATTCTTAGGGTGTGTTTGGTTTAACTTTTCAAGTGTTTAATTTTGAAAATAAATATTTCTAGTGTTTGGCAACCACTAAAAATGACTTATTAGAAAATGAGATTGATAAATAATCCATTCTGAGAGAAACACTTGAAACTAACTTTTTAAAAAAAAAAACTTCTTAGGTAAACAATAACTTGGGTAGAAAAACATTTGTGAGGAAATGCAACCAAACATATGAGTGTTTAAATTCTGAACAATTTTTATACAAAATGTTTTTTAAAAAATGCATTCTTGAAAAACATTTAAATTAAAATGTATTCCAAACGGACCCTTATTCTATATATATAGTTTCACTTCATTTTAAGACTTGTATTTTAAAATTTTCAATTTTAGTCTCAATATTTAAATAATTCTTAAAACTAATTTTTTTAAATTAATTTTTTATCAAAATTGATTAATAATAATTTCTATGCAATAATGATACCATGATAATATATTATCAAAATTTATAAAAGAAAAACTATTAGAGACTAAATCATTTTTAAAATATTTAATAATAATCTAACTTCAATAACTAAATTTTTAAGATTTATTGAAAATAGTGGGATTAAAATTAGACATTTAAAAATATAGAAATTAAAATAAAATAAAACTCGAGGTAAATAGACTAAAATATCACTTTAATGAAAAAGAGAATTACATTGATTTTTTTCAAGTTGAAAATTATAGAATATATAATTATTATTTTTTAAGTTCAGAATCTATAATTACATGGTTTTGTATATCAGCAAGTATTGAAGTTATATAAGTTTTTTTTTTTTCTTTTTGGGTTGGAATTGAAAATGAATATTGGTGAGACATCATACATGTATAGATTAAAATATCATAGAGACTAATGCGACAACTATTATAATCCATACTACAGTAGTACTATAAATTTTCCCAGTGGTCTAGGATTGAACTCATCATTGGTTGGGCTAGTTGTCAATTCCAAAAATTGCTTTATTCTACCCAAATCAAGAGATGACATATACATACATTATATTATGCATGTATTCTTAATGATTAGGGTATTGTGGTTGTGATGTAATTTTTTAAGAGTCAAATAATCAATACTCTTTTGTGTTAGATTAAGGTTGACTAATTTAGTCCCAATAGTTTGAACTAGTTTTAATGTAGTTTATATATATGGTTTTGGTTTAAATTTAAGTTAGTTTTAAATTTTATTTTCAATTCTTATTGGGTTAGTCCGACCTCACAAATCAAATCGTTATTTACTCAATTGAAAACCCACCTTCTTCCCACATTGTCTAATTACTCAACCATAAATTGTAAACACCGACTCAATTAATTATCAGGTCAAAATTTAAAATATATATATATTCAATAAAGATAATGAACACCGTCCAATAAATTCCCTTTCCAAAAAAAAAAAAACCTCTTTTGCTTGACTAAACTACGGACTATATTATTGGAACTTTTAATATACTATATATAGACATCCCGAAACATAAAAAACTATACTGAAACTAAGTTCAAATTATATGGACAAAATTTAGTAATTTTACCCACTACTATCTTAATATAATATATAGCTTTGTCAATATATTTATGACATGAATAGATATATAGGCAAGTATTTTAAGGAGCGATCCATCCATAATTTCTAGCTATCTTTACTTCGTGTCTTCTTCACATGTCAGTCAACATTTGTGTTAATGTACATTCAAGAATATGCAATATATAATATAACTCAACTGTGATATAATCTCAATTCAAGATCAACAACGATATCACGAATCAAATAAACGTCATTTACAGGATAGGTATAACGGTTTTTTTTTTTTTTTGTTTATAAGTATAATATATTTATCCATAAAATGTGATGACAATAGAAGTTTGGATCAAGATTGGAAATGTATTTAATAATGTTCACAATATTGTGATGAGGACGTCAAACAAAACCAAAAGAGAAGGGAAGACTGACTTCCTTTAATTTCCAAAAATATTTATGACCAAAACTTGATTCTCAATCTCTTGTCACCTTCATCAGCTGTCTATGGACCATCTAACAATGGAGTTTGGACCAATCAGCAAAGCATGAAATTAATAGTTAAACAGTAATGGAAACCTTTATTGCTTTTTGTCTTCATCGTATATCATCCAACATTCTTGTTTACGTACATTAAATAGTATAAAATACACAACAACTCATATTTACTTTTTTTTTTTTTTTTAGTACATCAACATTTTAGAGTGGGGGATTCGAACATCTGACCTCTTGGTCGAGAGTATGTATATATATATATATATATGTATATATATATAAAGTAAGCAAATACTTAAATAGATATTTTAACAGTTCAATGACAAAATTGATTTTTTTTTTTTTCTTTTCTTCTTTTATGAAGTATTTTTTTTTAGTTTAACCATTAAAAAGGTGGAGCCAACATGAACATAGCTCACCTGACATAACTCTTGTAAACCATTAAAAGGGTGAGAGATTTGATCATTGATCTTCGATACAGTAATATATGTCTTATCTAGGGGTGTAAATTTTTCTGGTCGGGTCGGGTGTACGGACAAACCGACCCGACCCGATCGGGGGTCGGTTGTATGGACAAACCAACCCGACCCGGCTCAAGATTGACTGGACCCCGGGTTGGGTCGGGTCGTGCCATCCCCATTTTTTTTTCCGCCCCTCCCTTCGTTGTTCCATTCCCCTTCTTTTTCACTCGCTTAATAGAAAAGAAACCATAAAATCCAAGAACACAGAGCAGAGGAGTGAAGAATGTTGCAGTATTCAATAATTTGAAATGGGCATACAAAAACTTAACCCTTCGTGAACTTTTCGAGTAGACTAACAACACATAAGAAATTATGTCTTACAAAATACAAATCCAACACCCACCCAGAAAAACAACACAGAAGAACTTTTCGAGTAAACTAACAACACAGAAGAATGACTTACATTTTAACTCTCAATAGTGACAACACAATTCAAATCCAACACAAATCCTTACCTGAAAAAACAAATCCAACACGATAAAAGAAATTATGTCTTACAAATCCAACACCCACCCACGAGTCCACGACAAGAACAGAAAACGCACAAATCCTTACCCGACGATTTGACAATGAAGCATGCTCGCAAGAGAACATCCCTGAAATTGAGACCCACACGATAAACAAACCCACACCGGCGATTCTTCTAACAGTCCCTGAAACCGAGACCCAAACCGGCGCAAAAACAGACCCATCATCGATTTCTCCTTCTCTGTTTTCTGCGTATGTCTTCTTCTCTCTCTGTGTCTTCTTCAGCGGCAGCAAAAACCCAGACACAAAAAATTTCAGCGGCGGCGGCGATGGCGAATAAAACCAGACGACAAAAAATGAAATGAAACCCTAAAAGATGGCGAATAAATCTCCGCTTCGACGGCGGAGAGGAAGGGCGAGGCGACAACTACAAGCAAGGGAAAAGAAGATGCGATGACCTGTAGAAGACGATGAGAGAAGAGAGGAAAGGGGAGAAGACGCAGATCTCATACTGAATGAAACCCTAAAAGACACATATCTCATACTGACAGTGACAATGATGTTTGGTTGCGTGTTTGACAATGAAACCCTAAAATTGCTTCTTTGCGTGTTTGACAATCAAATCAGCTTTTCACCCTAACCGAGGCGTACAAAATACCAATGAAAACCTGCGGGAAAGGAGTCGGTCATAAAGAAAGTAAAAAACCGACCCGACCCGATCCGGTTCAGTTCGGTTAGTCGAGTCGGTTCGGTTTTTTACACCCCTTCTTATCCACCACTAAGTCATGATTGAATTAGCCAAATTTATGAATCAAAATGAAAAAAAGATATAAAAATACCCAATTCATGATATAAACTAAAATTTTAAAACACTATTTTTTTTTTCTCGAAACAAAATTTTAAAACACTATAATTAGGCAAATTGCTTATATGAATAGAAAGATACAAGCTGCTATTATTGCATAGAAGAAAACATTTATTTAAAAAACAAAACGTTTAAAACTTTAAATAACATTATTCTAAATTACAATTTTTTTTTTTGAAAAAATTCTAAATTACAATTTTAATTACAAGAACTTTACTTTATTTTTATAATGCTAGATTGATCTTATGATCTTCTTTACGTAATTCAAACTGTAGAAGCCACCGTGATTTCAAACAATCGCCCATTGCTTCTGCAGTTCATCGGTCAAGTCCGGCAGCAGTTTCTCCGGCAAGATAACCGTCACAGTCCGGCCACCGCCGTCTCTCCCGTCGCCACGCGGCGGCCCTGGTAGCACCAAAACGGCGCCGTTTTCACCAACTCCTCCAATTTCATAATTCACATGAACTGGCTTCTGTCCTTCCAATTCAAAGCCGTAGAGATTCGCTTCTTCCAAATCAACGAACGTCAATCTTGCTCCGTACGCTATGAAATCCGATTCCTCCCTTTCTTTCTCCACCAATTCCACGATTTCTCCGCCCTCATCGATTTTCTTCTTCATAATCATCTCCGCCAGCGCACCTTCCTCCGCTCCGGCGACCGGAAAATCGGCCTCCACGGCGCTCATCACCATTCCATTCCTCGGCGACTCGCCCTCTCTGTTAGGGCAGTTCGTCGAATAGATCGAGATCGTCTTGGAATCCGAGTCCTCCAGCCGTATTTTCGACAGAGATTTCCAGAAAATCGCAGCAATAGCTTCGAAATTCGAGAAGTTCGCCGCTCGATTCCGGCCGATGACGCTGAAGATTCGATCCAGTTGCTCCTCCGTGATTCGAAACGACCGATTCGCCATTTTGAAGTCGCTCGAGCCGATCCACAGGTCTCCGGTCGAATCGAGCCTCTTGACTGGCAATGTGGACCGCCCGGTTGAGCGAGACGGCCGGATGAGGGGCGCCGCCACCGGCGGTGGGCGGAGTGGGTCGACCGGGCGGTTTTTCATGATGTGACCCAATGCGTTGATGAAGGTCGAGGCGGAGAAGATATCGCCGAGGACGTGAGCCCAACTGAGGCCTACGGCGAGTCCGCCGCACTTGAACCAAGTCAGCTGTGTGCAGGCAAAATCCATTTTCACTTTATTATTTTTCACTATATGGATTTTGGAGTATTAATCTTTATTTTTTTTTTAATTTACCCTTCGTGTGTTCAAAAATTCTGGATTAAATTAGGACATTTTTTTTTATTTCAACAATATTTGAAGTGAGAGGTTAAAATTTAGTTAAGTACATGTCAATTATCGTCGAGTTATACTCATTTGATGACCTTGTGTTGAAAGCTTGTTCAAATATCAAGTCATTGTTTTAGACATATTTGACCAAGTATATATATTATTTATAGGCTACCTACACATGAAACTCAATCTGACCATTGACAAAATTTGATTCATGCACATAAAAAATAAATAAATTTTGTGTTATTTCAAGGTTTTTTTTTCTTGAAAAATGCTATTTCGAGTATATTGTCTATAAATGACATGACATGTTTATGTGTCTACATAAATTATTAAAATAATACATTAGTTTTTTTTTTTTATTAAATGTAAGATAAATTAGAAGAAAGTAAATTCAATTTTAAAAAATCATATGGTTATTAAACAAACTCAATTTAAAAATATGAAATTGAAATCTCACCACTCAATCTTTGCCAGAAAAATCTTTTTAACAAAATTAAAATAGAAAAAATAAAGCTCTACATTAAAATGTTTATTCTTTGTATAATATCCTAAAAAAAGTATCCATTATATTTGGTTTGATTTTATGTTTAATTGACGACAAAGATTAAATCGTAACAAATGTTAAAGTACAATAATTAAATTGCTACATATTAAATTTATGGACTAAATTATTACAAAAATGAAAATATAAAGACTAAATTTTCCCTCAATTGACTGAGTGTCGTTGTATCTTTGTTTAGTTTTAATGATATTATATTTAACAAAAAAAAAAAAAAAAGGTCACTTTTATGAAAGTTCAAACCAAATGTGTTTTTTAATCAATATTTTAATATTTTAAAAAATTAATTTAAAAAAAAAAACCCAATTATATCACGTGAGATTTTGTCAACTTTAAATAGATGATAGGTGGAGAAAGAGAAATTTCTCCAACGCCGACATTAAAGAGGAACTTGTAAGCTGTAGCTTCAACAATTTTGACATTATTATAGATAAAACGAATATCACATATTATTGCACGGTTCATATAGTTCATGTTGTCATATTCACAATTAATCATTTTCATTTCCAAATTCCTCTCTTATCTTTTTAATTAAGAGATAAAATATATACATCTTCTTTCGTTAATGAAATTAACTCCATAGGCTTTCTAAAAAAAAAGGACTTTAGAAGGTATATGAAAGTTGAACTAATCGAAGATATAACAAATTAAGGCTTCGTTTGATAACTGTTTTTGGTGAACTTCCTTGTGTTTTCATCTACATCATTTCTCATGTTTTAAAAAATCAAACCAAATTTTGAAAAAAAAAATAATAATTTTCAAAAACTTTTTTTGTTTTTAGAATTTGGCTAGAATTTAAATGTCTCGATCAAAACAACCATAGTTTTAAAAAACAAAAAATCAAAAAGTTATCAAACTGGCCAAGATATTATAATTTCATTTGGTTATAATCTTGACCTTTTATGTATTATTGTTAGAAAACTCATTCGTCGAACCTTCAACGTTCACAAACTTTCATTTTCACAGTTTTTTTTTTTTTTTTTAAAGCCATGCATATATTCTCATCAATTTGATTTTTTTTTTTAAAAAAAAAAATTAAACTTAGAGAAATCTTTAAAATGAATTTATGTTAAAAGTTATGAAAACGAACCAACGCATGAGCGTACCTGTATGAACACGAGAGGGGAGAATCCAAGATCAGGACCAAGCGCTCGACTGTGAACCAAACCGCCACCGCGATGCAAAATCATATCATCTTCGATCGAAAGCCACTCGTCGATCGTTTTTTCACAATCTGCTTCAACAATTCTCACTCCACTATCATTACACTTGATGAACGGCCGATCTCCATCTTCGGTCCTCCGTCGAATCCTCCCCGAAACGACGCAGTACGGCTCCAGCAACAGGAACATAGGTTTTTTCAGATCATAAATCGTCAAATTCCTCACCTCTTCGCTCGGCCTGAAGAAATAAACGCCTCGAATGTAATGAAGCTTCATCGCAAGATCGATCGCCGTCAGTTCCTGGACCTTGTTCTCGCCGGTCGCCTTCGCCGGAACCACCGACGACAATTTCACGCCGGAAATCAGGCTATTTTCGCCGCCGTCCATGGATCGCGCCCCCGTGACGGAGAACAGAGAGATATCGGAATCGGAGAGGAATTTTTTTGATGAAATTGCGCCGACGACGACTGAGAGAATTTTGGAGGAGGAGTTGAATTTAATTTATGGAAGATTTGAGAATGGCCGTGGCTTGTGGTGTGGAGAAGGAGCTTCGCGCCCTTGCAGTTGGGAGAAGCCATTAATGAGGCTCTCGCTTTTAATATGAACGAAAGCAAATTTGAAATGGATGGGGAAATTATTGAAGGGAAGACGAAACGGTTATCGATTGAAAACACCGCTTCACTAGAGACGCGTAGTCTTAATTTCTTAATTAATGAATTTAATACTTTTTTGAGTTTAAGTTACAATTTCATGAAAAAAGGGGAATTCGAATCTACCACATTGCCGCTACACTAGGAAATGGTATTATTGATTGACATTGATTGGTTGGAATTTTAACTTAAAAAAAAAAAAAAAAAAAGAATAAATAAATCTTTTCCCGCCCCCAAAAAAAAAAAAATATATTAGTCAGAATTTATTATTGTGTATTGGTTTTTTTTTTTCTTCTTTTTAATATATTAGTTCAATAACAGAGATTCGAAGTTATATGTTTAATTAGTCATCACTAATTTTTTTATAAGTAATTAGTCTTAAGTAATTCAGCTATAGATTGGTGGATATTAAATATATATATATATATATATATATATATATTTTTTTTTGATAGTCTCCAAAGTGGAGATTTTTTTTTTTTTTTAAAAAAAAAATAATCCAAAGTGGAGATAGTTGAACAACTATGTTTATATTCACATGATATATATTGTTTTAAGTAATTTGTTTTATATATGGTATGTGTATTTAGCATTGCTAATATTTTGACCGATTTGTGTAGGGTATTTGATATTTATTTTATTTAGCACAATTTAATGTACAACTCATTTTTGAACTATATAAACGGTTATGAATGATCTAATATATTTACTCAAAAAAAAAAAAAAAAAAGAATGATCTAATATATGATTATAACTCATCGGTTTGTGAGGTATTTTTCTTTTCTTTAAATCCGAAAGTTTAGGTCGCATATGATAACTATTTAATTTGGTTTTAGGTCTTAGGTTTTTAAAAATTAAATTTTTTTTCTTCCAATTTCTTTACAATAGTTTTCATTTTTGTTAAGGACGCATTTGAATTTCAAATCGAATTTCAAAAACAAAACAAGTTTTTGAAAACTAATTTTTTAGTTTTCAAAACTTGACTTTGTTTTTCAAAATATGAGAATAAGGTATAACAAAACCAATAAACTTAAAGATAGAAGTAGTGTTTTTTAACCTAGTTTTCAAAAAAAAAAATGGTAATAATTGATTTAGGTTTTATTTTCCCATCCCTTGAATGGAAAAATAAATGTTGTTACGATGGTACTCAGAAAATTTGGATTAATTTCCTGAAAGTTACATAGCTGTAAAGCTTGAATTGTGTGATCATTAACTCGATTTTAAAAAGAAAAACCTTCTACTTTGAGGTTTTAATTAAAAAGGAAAAAAGACAAGACATCAGTATAGAACGTAAATATTAATAACAGAGTTGTCCTTTTCAAAAAAAAAAAAAAAAAATTATAAATGGTCGAAAAAAAAATAACACTGCTGTAAACTTCCACGTGAAGTGGAGACATTTTTTTAAAAAAATTTATTTTATTAGAGGATAATTATTAAAACTAGCCAAAACCGATAACGGCCAAACTATTGGGATATCAATTATCACCATCGCTTCCTCTTTCATAACAAGAGAAGAAGAACGCTAAAAAAAAAAATAATAATAATAGAAATTGCTATTAACGTCTGCTGCTCGAACAAGGTTATGTGTCAAAACATTGTTTTCCCTCCAACATTCGGAGAAGGAAATGTTTTATCCCTTAATCTTCTGCCTCACCTCTGATAGCCTTCACAATTTCAATGGAATCGGATTCTACAACAAGTGGTGGCCCGAATCCTCTTAGTAAATAACCTAAGATAGGATGGAAAAATGAAATATAATCCAATCTTTTAGGTCACGTTTGATAGCCATTTGGTTTTTGAAAATTAAGTTTATACACATATACTTTCATTTATAAGTTTTTTGGTTTTAGTATCAATCTTTTACCTTGTTTTCAAAAACCAAGTCCAATTTTGGAAACAAAAAAAAAAAGTTTTCAAAAACTTGTTTTTGTTTTTAAAACTTGGCTAGGAATTCAAATGCAACCTTAACTAGGATGAAAGTCATGGTATGGAATTTAGGAGAAAGCAAACATAATTTTCAAAAACCAAAAACCAAGTGGTTATCAAACGAGGGCTTAGAAATACAATTTTTAACATGTTAATGTCAACCTATATTAAAAAAATATCATTTTTCCCCTTAACGAAACTTTGTTTTTCTCACCATTTTTTATGGCTTTATTTATTTATTTGGAAAAAAAATTACACTTTTGGTCTTTGAGGTTTGGGTTTGGTTTCATTTTGGTTCCTAAGTTTGAAAACTCGACATTTTGGTCGTTCAATTGTGTTTCATTTTGGTCCCTCCATCCATTTTTCTATTAGTTACTAACAGAAGGTGATGTGATACTTATTTTTATGCTCGACCTGAGAAGTTTGAATATCTCATTATCATATTTTTTTAACTTAAAAAAAAAATCTTAATTGGTAAAAAAGTACTTATTTTCAAAAGTTTAGTTATATTTCATTTAGGTCTATTATTTTAGGTCATTCACTAAAATTGAAACTTTTAAATGATTATATAGTAACATATTTTTTTCATATAAATACATGAGTTGTGTTTTAAATAAGTGTGATTTAAATCCTTATTGAATAAATATATACATTTACAATTTTTAATGAGTTTTTAAGGATTTCTTTAGTTCAGGAGTATGTCAGGGTGGAAATTTTAACATTTAGATCAAATCAAATATATGTATAGGATCTTAATTAGTTGAGTTATGTTTAGATTGACGAAAATTCTTATGGTTAAATTGTGTATTTGATCATTTGTGACCCTCATTAAATCTTCCCTTAATAATTTAGTTTATTAATCACAAGTTTTCTTCAACTAAACAGAGTGTTTAAAAAAGTAATCAAACACGTTGATGTCACATTAGCCTAGACTGATCCATTACCTATAACGTCACCATTGATGGTAAAAATCATCAAGAAGTTAATTAAATAATCAAATTATACATCAAAATACAACTTTGAAATATATAAATGAAAGTGACATACATATAAAAGCATGTAGGCAAGAGACATGGCATGACATTTTGTAATTACAGAGTCGACAAAGTTGTCCAAAAACAATTAAACATTCGTCCAAAAGAAAAATAAACAATTAAAACAAAAAGAAAAAGGAAAAAAAAAAAAAAAAAAAAAAAAAAAAACACTTGTCACCTTTTCATAAATGTTATTGTTGGGAAGTGGATGAAATTAAGGGTGTTGGAGCTAAGATAATATATAATAATCGTGTGTGTGCATATATGTATGTATGTGATATTTACAAATATACAATAATTATTTTCATTGTTAAATTACAAATTTAGTCTTTGAAAATTTGAAAAGTGTGTAATAATAAGTTTACAAACTTTCTATTTTGTATCTTATAAATCTCTAAATTTTTGATTTTGTATTTAATAAGTTATTGAGTTTTCAATTTTTTGTCTAACATGTTTTTAACATGTTCAAATTTTTAAAAAAAAAAATCACAAAGAAACAAAATTGAAAACTTTTATACATGAAATTCAATTTTATGTCCAATAGATTCATTAATTTTTAAAAATATTGAATATATGTCAATGACATATTAGATACAAAATTGAAATTTCAAAAACCTTTTCATATTTTTAAAATTCAAAAACCTATTAAGTATAACGTTTAAAGTTTAAGTAGTTTTTTTGGACATGTGGAGTGTGGAGGGATTCCAATCTCAGACCAGTAAGTTGAGTTGTGTTCTTGTTGACTTTAAAGTTCAAATAAGATACATTTTAAAGCGAGGAGAAAGTAAAACTTAAAATTTAAACTTGTTTTTAATACAACATACAAATGTAGATTTTTTTTTTTTTTTAGACACAAATGTAGATTTAAAATTCAAAATTTGTTACCAATAAAATAATGTCAATAATAGAGATTAGATCAAGTTGGTGCCCTACACTGATGGCCATTAATTGATGGATGGATTTGGTGCTCCTAAATTTGAGTCGATTTAATATCAATCATCCAATTATCATTTATACGTACCGTTATTAAATAAAATGAATAGTTCTAAAAAATTAAATAAGATCAATTTTTCTATCACTTTGTATGATTTTTTTGTTAGTTTCTTAAATGAATTGAAATATATATATATTGACAACAATGAATTGAAATATAGAGTAGCTTGTAAAAAACGTTGAAAAGTATCGACTTTTTTTTTTTTTTTTTTTTTTTTTTTTTTTTTTTTTTTTTTTTTTTTGAAAATAGGTTGAATAGTATGATCACTTTTATAGATAGGTGGAAGCAAATTATTAAACCTATGGTTTTATAACACTATTTATTATTATTATTTCCTTTTAGTACTTCAACATTTGGGATGGGAGATTTGAACCTTTGATCTCTTCGTCGAGGGTATATGTCGATTACCGTTGAGTTATGTTGCTTTGGCTTACAACACTATTTATTAGAAAGATGAGTTATCCAATTATTGATTGAATAAAGGAACATTCTAATGAAAAGCAAATGACAGTTATTTACGCTTCGTTGGATAATCATTTGATTTTATATTTTTTAAAATTAAGTCTATAAAAAATTACCTCCACCTATATATATATATATATTTTATCAACCTTATTCTCATGTTTTTTAAACTCAAGTCAACTTTTTTAAAAACTAAAAAAAGTAATTTTCAAAAAACTTATTTTTTTTTTCTTGGAACTTGACTAAAATTTATTGTAAGGAAATTTGGAAAAAAAAACAAGCATATTTTTAAAAAATCAAACACTCCAAACCAAATGATTATCAAATGAGATCTTAACTAATATAACTTATTTAATTGGCAATTTTAAACTATTTTATTTTACAATTTCCTTGTATATCTTTTTTTTAGTACAATTTCTTAGTATATCTGTGCATAAAATAGATGACTTAAATATATGAGATATGAATGGTTGATATAAACACAAGTCAATAGTCAAATCATCTATTAATTATCTTCAAGTTGGAAATTTCAATCTTCAACCCCACATTTGTTCTACTAGAAAATAGTAATAATTTAGTTCTCAAACTTTAGTCTGTAACGAGTTAGTCTATGTGCTTTTAATTTTTTAACAATATAATTCATAGACTTTAGTTGTAACAATTTAATCCATATACTTTAAATTTTGTGTAATCTAGTCTCTACCATGAAAAATATTAGTAAAGATTGATGAGATTTCTTACCTACAAACTTATTAGTGACTAATTATGTTTATAAACTCCACAAACAAAGTTGTTACGTAATAAATTGAAACTTATTTTTCATGGGATTTGCACTAGCTGAAAAATAAAAGATATGTCGAAGCTTGAACGTGGCTTAAAATCATTTGAATGAGATGGTTTACGAGTAAAAGATTTATAGTCTATTTGAAATACTTCTTTAACTGCTTGAAAAGATTTTTTTTTTTTTTTTTTTTTTTTTTTTTTTTTTTTTAACTTGAAAAGTTTTTTTTTTTAAGTGAAAAAAAATGTTTTTAAACTAAAGTCTCGTGTGATAACCCATTGATTTTTTAAAATCAAGCTTATAAACGTTACTTCTACCATAAATTTCTTTGTTTTGTTATCTATCTTGTTTCATGTTTTAAAAAACTAAGTCAAGCCTTGAAAAAAATAGTTTTCAAAAAACTTGTTTTTGTTTTTGAAATTTTGCTAAGAATTCAAATATGTCTTTAACAAATATGAATATCATTTGTAAGAAAATTAGAAAAAAAAACAAGCATAATTTTCAAAAATAAAAACAAAAAATCGGACAGAGAAAGTTATTTCAAAATTAAAACCAACCTTTAAAACTCAACTAATAGATAATTATATTGTCAAAAAAAAAAAAAAAAAGAAGATAATTATACGTACCTCCCGGTCTCGAACGTGGACAACACGCTCCGGGCCGTTTTTATGGGTTGGGCTGAATTGAAGAAGTTGCGGCCCAGATCTTGTAGTGGGCTGTTTTGTAATGGGCCGGTTGCAAATATAGCAAACCAGCCCAAAATAATTGCAGATTTAGCGGCCCGCGAAACATTTTGCAAAAATGGCAAAATTTCAAGGTTTGGAACGTGAATTTACTAAAATACCCTTTTTAACTGATAGAATTCTATAAGTGAACTGATAGAATTCTATCACTGATAGATAGAATTCTATCACCGATAGATAGAATTCTATCAATGATAGAACTAATAGAATCTATCGGTGATAGAATTTTATCACTGATAAAATTCTATCACCGATAGAATTTATCAGGTTTATCACTGATAGAATTCGATCATTTCTATCGGTGATAGAACTCTATCACAGATAGATAGATTCTATCACTGGAGTAACAGAATTCTATCGCTGATAAATAGATTCTATCACTAGAGTAACAAAATTCTATCGCTGATTGATAGATTTTATCACTAGAGTAACATAATTCTATCGGATAGAATTTTATCGCTGATAGATAGATTTTATCACTAGAGTAACAGAATTCTATCGGATAAAACTCTATCACTGATAAAACTCTATCCCTGATAGATAGATTCTATCACTAGAGTAACAAAATTCTATCGGATAGAATTCTATCGCTGATAGAACTCTATCACTGATAGATGGATTCTATCACTAGAGTAACAAAATTCTATCGGATAGAATTTTGGAAAACGAAAACTGGAATCAATCCGAAGAGAAAAAGCTGGAATTAAAAAGAGAAAACTCAAGAGAAGATGCGATAGAAAACAATCCGAAGAAAATAATGATGCTAATGATGCTGAAACAATTCGAAGAGACCAAATCGAAAAAAAAAAGGAAAAAAAAAAGAAAAGAAAAGAATGTGGGATGGGAGAAACCTGGAATTAATCGGTAGCTTGTTGAAATCCACGCGATCCAAACAGAAAATGAACAAGAAGATCCAAACCGATGAAGAAGAAGCGATCGGAAAGAAAGGAGAAGATGCTGATCGGAAAGAAAGGAGAAGATGCTGATCAGAAATAAAGAAAACGAGATCCGTTCGAAATCAATCGGAAAGGAAAAAAAAAAAAAGAAAACAGAGGAAAGAAGGAGAAGATACGTGCCAATTTCAGGGGCAAATCCGGAATATTAAAAGTTCATTTAAAAATTTTGCCATTTTTGCAATTATTTTAAAACTTTGCTAAATCTGCCATTAAATAGCCTAATTTTGCCACCCATTACAATTATTGTTTGGGCCATGGCCCGGCCCAATTTGTCCTCTCAACTTTTCTCATGCTCCCGGTTTTGACTCAAATATGAAAATGGCATCCAAAATTTCTCTCCTGGTTTTCGATTGACGTTGAATCTTCATCTCCTTCAGAAGCGTTGATTTCGATCCTTCCGAAGAACACTGCAGTTCGCCGGAAATGCACGGACGCCCACGCAAGCCTCAGAAACCGGAGGAAGAAGAAGCTTCGGCGGCGGAAGCCGCAAAGCTTCGTCCTCTGCAATCTCAATTGCTCGAAAACCACCACCAAAAGAAGTACAATATCTGAATTCCTTATCTCTATTCTGTGTTTCAGTAACGGCTTAGGTTTTCCTGTGATTTGAATTTCGGATTGAATGTTGTAGCTATGATAAGGAAGCTCTGGAGGTCAGTGCTAAGGTACTGGAAATGAATCCGGATCTGTACACCGCTTGGAACTATAGGAAACTTGCAGTCGAACACTACATGAAGGAATCTCCATCAGATACTGAATCGATCAAAGAAATTATCAACGAGGAACTCAGAGTAGTAAGTTTTCATTTGGCGTCACTGGATTTGAAGCTCTTTTCTCAATTCTTGACGAGGCTTTTTGCTTTTAGTTAATCAGTCTGAACTTCCATTTCGCTAATGTGTTTGGCTAGCTCAACACTGCTGTTGATTGTTGGTACGTACCACTGATTCTGGTTCCGTCAATTCATCTAATATAGGCTGAAAGTGCACTGCGCCAGAATGTTAAGTCGTACGGCGCGTGGTATCATCGAAAATGGATTTTGAGCAAGGGCCATTCGTCCACCGATCACGAATTGCGACTTCTTGGAAAATTTCAGAAACTCGACGCTAGGAATTTTCATGCATGGAACTACAGAAGGTTAATACCTGCTTGCATTTTCCTTATCCAATTCTTCTATGCCGATAGCCGCAGTTTACATGTCCATTTTGGAGGTATCGGTTGATGTATTTCTCTGTCCGTTCATCAGATTTGTGACAGCGTTAATGAACATACCTGAGGAGAAAGAATTGAAGTATACAACGGATATGATAGACACAAATTTCAGCAATTATTCGGCATGGCATAATCGCAGGTACGAATCACGTAATCTCGGGTTGAATAATTTATCTGTAAAAGGTTTAGGCTCAGTTGTGCTTGCTCATCGTGCTATGCTTGTGCATAAAATTCAACTATCCAAGGAAAATATTGTTGGTGCTGTCTTTTTGAACGGTAATTCAGATTTTCTCAGCACAGTTCTCAACTGGTAAAATTTTGCCTGAATTCTATTAGCCATCTGATGAACGTGGTACGGATATTACTTAGTCTATGACTTCTTTATGTAAATGCAAGAGAAGCATATAAAAGTCATCTCAAGTCTTCCATTGGCAATCTTGTTTGAAATATTAGTATATGTAAAATTATATTCTACGGAATTCTCTAGGAATTCTTAGTTTTTTGAATCTGTGTTGTTAAGTGTAAATTCATAAGTGATTTGTACCTTCTTTGTAGTGCGCTTCTTTCTAAATTGCTGAACAAAAAGGCTGAAGGTTATTTCCCAGTGGAAAAGGTGTTAAATGAGGAGTATGAACTCGTGCACCAAGCTATTTTCACTGATCCAGATGATCAAAGTGGTTGGTTTTATCATCTTTGGCTTCTGGACCAAACGGTGAAAACAAATGCTCCAAGTCTTGTTTCTTCTTGGCCACCTCATAGTTATAATGTGGCATTATCAAGAACTGGATGTCTAGATGATCGCATGCTATCTCCATCTAGTAATTTCCATTCTGATTCAGGAACATTACCCCTCATTCTTTACTTTGATCAACCTGTTCAAGGTGTCAACTCATCTTCAGTGAGTGTTAAATCTACAGCTAAATTAAGAGATCTTACTTGGAAACCACTCTCAAAATGTTACGGTGATGCTGCCAAAGCTTGGGTTAGTCATCTGATTTTTCCTCAGGAAGAGCTCAATTCTTCTGAATCTTATTCAGTGGAAGTCAGTCTTGGACATTCTCAGAAAATAACATCTGCAAGTGGTTTTCATCACGTGAAACCAACTTGTTTTTCTTTTAAAGTGGCTATGCATTTAGGAGAAACACCTATTGAAGATTGTGGTAACGAAGGGATCTGGTGGAAGGATGAAAACTTTACTAGTTGCGGAATTAGTCCTCAGAATTTTCCATTCGTTTCTTCCGATAATTCAACCACTGAGGATAATTATGCACCTTCTAGCTCTGAATGGTGTGCCAAGATTATAAGTAATGAAATAGCTCTTTTCCGAGAATTATTATCAGAGACCGACTGGTATGCTCAATCCACTTGTTTTTTATATTTTATTATATTTAACTGTTCATAAATCACATCTTTCTCGTTTTAATTTTCTCTCTTCTGTAGTAAAATTGGAAAGCTCACTCTTGCTAGATTGCTGACGGCTCATGCTGCAACATCTCCAAATGCCAATAAGATGGTCCAACTTGAGGAAGTTCTTGATCTTTACCAGGACCTGATGAAGTTGGACCCATCACATTTTCGTTACTACAAGGATGAACACAGCTTAGTTTCATTGCAAAAGGTGACAAACAATTTCTTGTTATCAACTATTGAAAATTTATACTTCTTTCATCTATGATATTGATGATGACGTCCCTTTTGCCACCAAGGATTAGAATCAATGGCTCCAACACTTGTTTAATGTTTCCCTTTGTGACATTAAATTATTTCTCTTGGAAATTTTACTTTGTTTTATGTGCATAAATGAGAACTTGGCTATTGAAACTATCCTTAAATTTCCCTTTTGCCGTTATGGTCCTGTATTCGACAGGAAGAGTGACTGACATTCTGGTTTCTTCACAGGTGACATCGTCTACGGAATCTTTGTTAAGACATTGCTATCGCTACAAAGACCAGACATCACCATATATTGGTAGTACTACCTGTCTACGGCTCAATAATTTATCCATTTCACGGATTGGATCTGTTGAAAAACTATTATGGGTTCAAATGCTGGACCTCAGCCACAATGAAATTCGATCAATTGAAGGTATACTTTTTTTGACCTGGCTTAGTGATAGCTGAAATAGTGGGTATTTCACTTTCTCATTATACACCATTAAAGTTATTGAAAACTTCATTCGTGTGATTTGATTGGCGAACCATGCAAAGTTCATATTTGACCATTCAAGTGCATTTCAAATTTAAAAGTTAAACCAATAATCTAGCTACATACTTTAGGTTTGAGTAATTATTTGGGGATACTGTTCAGTGATTAAGTCTATATGATTGAGAAAAATTGTTCTTGATTATTGCAACATGATTTTCTTTTTCAGTGATTAAAATTAAACTTCAACTTTTAAAATCATCTAACCTTTATTCATTCCTATGGAATAAATTGTACTGTGTCGGAAGATTTTTGGCTTGCTTCACAAAAAATCTTACTCTGATACCCCTGACAGGATTGGAGGCCATGCAGCTGCTCTCTTGCTTGAGTTTGAGTAACAATAAAATCGGTAGTTTTACTGCGTTGGAGCCTCTGAGACTGTTGAAGTCTTTAAAAGTTCTGGATATCTCATACAACGAGATAGGTTCGCATTCGATCGACACAACCAGATATCTCTTCTCATCTCCCCTATCTCACTCTGAAGAAAATTATTTGAGCAGCGATAAAATGGTAACAGATTGTCCCGACCTGGCAAGTTACTGGGAAGCTTATTTTCTATTCAGAGATCTAAGCTTGACTCAATTAGACATTGAAGGAAACGAGATAATATCTAGTGAAAGGTTTAAGGCATTTCTGGTCAAAGTTCTTCCCAAACTCCACTGGCTTGATGGCAAACAAGTACAATAGATGTATTTAACTTTTATCTGCATCCAATTCTCTCCACTTTGATAGTTCATCTGCTGAATGTAAAATGGAATGCTACGAACTATCATTGATCCTCAAAGTGTACCAACCATGGACAAAGCACCATTTTCTTTCCAACGCAAGGTGAACTGAGGATCGGATATGGCATCCAAAACGACACATCTCGATAGCTTAGACAGATACACAACTCCATGGAGATGGCTGGTTTGATGGCAACATGGAAATGAACATGGTACTCAATACTTTGAATTGCTTCAAACTTCATTATCCTTATTTCGCTTGTTTATTTATAGATTATGGTGTGTGTCTAGAATAATTAAGTTTCTTACCAGATTAAATTTTGCCCATGTTGCCTCCTTCAACATGTATTTGAAGAAGAATTGTTGCTTGCAGTTTTGTTATACCAAATTTTGAACGATCTAATTTAATAATTAAGTTAAGATGTACGTAGCATGCAGGCATGATTTGGTTGAAGACTTGAAGTGAAAGGAAAATCGCCGTCGGAGGAGACTCATATGAAGATCTCGAAAGGAGAATGAAAAGACATTGGGAGAAATATGAACCTGTGAGCCATATTCATTTGGACAACGAACTTTTGTTAGTGATCTGAACCTCTCTAACTTGGTGTCATTTGATAACACTTTTTTTCTGTTTTAAGTTAATCCATTCGATTTTAGATTTCTAAATTTTGAAAATATGATTTTGAAATTGAAAGTAATGTGAGAAACGCAGAATTTTTAAGAAACAGTTTCCGCTTCACAATATTATCCTCAACTCTATCCATCTCTTTTTCTCATTAACCCTACAAATTTTCTATATCGATTCTTCTCTAACCATCAATTTCTATCTACAACAGAAATTCAGTTTCTCTGCCTTTTCTGTAGGGAGGAAAAAAAGCATTTATTTCTCCTCTCTGAATTACAACTTTTCCGGTTTCCCTCTCTCTAATACAATCTCGTTCTTACTAATTTTTCTTCTCTCTTTCTAAAACCTCTTTCCTTTTATTTGTTTTTTTTTTAAATAAAAAAAAGTACCCACCGCTTTTTTTCTACAAAATTTTCTTTCCCTCTCAAAGACTTTCAACTTCATTTCCACCAGTTAAAAAAAAAAAAAAAAAAGAAGTTATTCACAAATTATGATTTGTAATAATTTGGTCCTCTGAACTTTGATTGATTTCTACTTAACTTTAAAATTTTTAAATCCATTAAACTTTGTGACTTTAATTGAATCCTAAAATTTCTTTAAATCGATCGTTACAAGGTGCTTATAAAGCTATTAGATTCCAAAATTTTATTAAATAAATTTTTACATCTTTCAAGATAGGACTAAAATAAAAAGTGATTTTTAACCAAATTTCAAAAACAAAATATGATAAAACATATTCTATTCTTTTTTCGGAAGCAGAAGATTGAATGCGGTGCTTAACTTGTATATTTAAGACATAAGAAACCGGAAACAGGTTATGGCTCGAGAAAAATGATTCCATGCCCTAATTTTATTAAGTAAATAGATAAATTATAAATACTTTCAAGTTTAAAGATAGACTTGAGATTACAGTTTGAAATGGTTAATTAATTTTATACGAAATAATTCACAGGACAAAACTCTATTTCTAAAATTCTGAAAAAGCAAACATCATGGGAAATAGTTTCTCTTAGCCCCTCCACGTTTCCTTTGAAATTTCTGGGTTTTTTTTTTTTTCCCTCGCGTGTTCTTTGTTCCTTAAAAATTAAACTTGTAGTAGCTATCTAGATCTATTTAATTTTTTAAACCACCCGTAAAATCTTGCTCAACTTTTGGAAATTCTTTTTAAAACCCTTTCTTCTCAGTTAACTTGTTTTTCTTTTTCCTGTTTAGACTTGGCTAGTACAGTCATTTTCAAACCTGATTTAAAAACAAAGAAAAATGTTAGACAGAAAAATATGTACAAATTAATTTGAATACACAAGAAAAATGGTAATTATTTCAGAACCTCGGATTCAGAAAAGGTATACATTTCGAGAATAATAGTATTGGGAAAATCAAAGATGAAAAATAGGCTACTAAATAACATTCAAGCCCACAGGCAACTTGACGTGAGAGATATTCACAACCACCAATCAACAAGAAAAATATTAGGATGGAAAGTGCAAAAAAATTCTAACACAACGATGGTACTTACTCCTCACATGCCTAGTTTGAGAGGTCTTTAAATAATATATTAATTTATTTCCTAAGTTCTGGACTTGAGGTAGTATGAAAAATTTTCGAGTATGGCGCCATCTAATATCAAAGCTAGAAAAAGCAAAAACACGAGTGCTTTACTATGGAGTATGGAAAAGCTATAGTTTTCTTTTAGCAATCACACCCTAACAATCAGATGGAGCACCAAGGAAAAAAAATATCTATCGGAAGAATTCTCTTGCTCATGAAGTTTGATAATTTCCTAGCACTATAATGTCAGGCAAATATTTCTCAAAAAAAAATAAAATAATAAATAATAATAATAATAATGTCAGGCAAATATAAAGCGTGGAAAATATTCCCCATCATGTGGCAACGTGAAAATCCCCACAAAAGGGCATGCATTGCTCACATGATATTTTAAATCAGGGATAACCAACTAGACAACTTCTGAGATAAACTTTTGAACGGAAGTGTTTTTAAAGTTAAAACACAAAACAATCATTAAATACCTTTTCTTAAATAGAATACTTAGATTTTTTTTTATCACCTTTGAAATAAGATACTTTTTGGCCATCCAAAAGTGATCCAAACCCACTTTAAAATCTTAAAAAACTAAAATCAATTATTATGTGGTAATAGACTAAGCTGCGAGATGATACCAAATTAAGAGTCCAGACCATAGGTGAGGAATTGATGAATGCTACCAATCAGTGTAGTGGAACAGGAACTCATAATGAACCCATGGATCAGCATATGCTGTGAGCCTGTGACAAAGCCATGGCCCTGAGGCACACAACATATTAATCAGATAGTATATGCAAAACAATTTTTTTTTAAAAGGAAAAAAAAAAACGAAATAAAATATAAAAATTACACCGACAATCTAGTTAAGATAAATATCGTGCAAAACAAATTTATAACACAACAGGCTCTTAAGTTGGAAAGGGGCCTAAGAGGCCTCCATTGAAAAAGAAACGGTGAAATGAGTTTTGTTTACTCAGGTCATAGCTTATGAAGCTCAAGGAAAGGAGGAACACAAAAACCCATACTTGCAGATCAGGTACAATAACATTTGAAAAAAGAATGAGAAGTAATAACATGCTCTTGAGCATCCTCATCGTATAAAAAGTGTTTATATGTACCTTGACATTTGTAAGGCCCTGTCATTTGAATGGCTGGCTGTAATAAACACTGCTTTGCACTGAATTCCAAGTCCAATAAAGTCATCAACGCTGTTCAGAGAAAGCATCTGTATTCCTATACAAAACAAGAGTGTGATACAACAAATTACACAGCACGAAATGGCAACAATTTTATAGGCAACAACATTAGCTGAATATGGTGGGGAAATGGGGGTTCAGTAAAGCCAAAGACATGAAAATTCATGCTACAGATACTCAACGCTAGAGTTAATAAGAATAAGATACTAAAGCACAAAACTATGAACAAGGCCATTACCTTTGCTCCATTTTCTTAATAAAGCGGCAGGCCAGCTACGTTGTTAGCTTGTCGATCGCAAAATTGCTGGGTAAGGACAATTTCCCTTGAGAGAAGAGAACATTTTTCCTGCTATAAATTTCCATCTAATTTATTCGAAGAAAAAAGAAGTAATATTTTATTTCTGCTTTCGCCATTAGGGATGGCAATAAACATACTGCGGTCATAAAGGTTACAGGTCTGGTAGTGGAACAGTGCAGTTAGCAGTAAAAATACGTTCCCAGTAAATTTGGAACTGTATTACATTTGGATTTGCGATGTCATAAACCCATTGCAAAACCCATATATTGACGTAGAATTTACTTTTACTATGGGGATACTACTAAAAGCTTGAGCTTTCATCTGCTTAATGGGCTATTTCCAGCCTTATACAACCACCAAAATCTACAGTTGCCAAAGACCAAAATGATTCAGTCAGTTGTAGATATTGGTTACCAAGGTTTGCAGTTACTGCATAATTGGTTAGCTCTCCCGAATCGGCTTTAGATGCTGGGAGGTGTTTTCACGTTCCACCCATTGCTATCAACTGCTGTGGAGATTTTAGCAATTTCTTTAGGGACTCGACTATGCTTGCAAAGGATGGACGCTGAACCGGATCGCTGCCAAAACAAGGAAATATAAGATTCTGTTTTTTATTGTTCCGGTTTATTGACATACCATATTCAGTCTCCAAATGAACAACGGAACCACAGAAAATCGTTTTAGAAATTCCTTATTCAAGAGGAAGAAATGAAAAAAAAAAAACACCAAGCCGCCACATATGAAAATAAACAGAGAGACCAAGTACGGCACATAAATTGCAAATGAAATAACTTACTCTGCCCAGCAAGATTCAATAAGGGAAGCCAACAACGGGGAAGTACTTGATGGGATAGAAAGCCTTCTATTCTGGAAAGCGACAGCTCCCACGACCTAAAAGTTTGTACAAACATATTAGCCACTTAGGAGGGAAACAGTAGGGTAAACGACCATTCCAGTGGCTATTTTAGAAGACATGATGATACTATGCAACATGAATGTCTGGCTAACCTGAGCTGGGCCAAGACCACTCCATGGTTGTTGCATGGTTACTAGTTCCCAGAGGATCACTCCAAAACTGTAGACATCAGACTTCTCATTTGAAGGCTCTCCACGAAGGAATTCTGGAGCCATCCACTCAGGCTGAAAATAAAAGCAACAGAGTTACATGCTGATTGATGGACGGCTGAGTAAAATTTTAACCTGCAAAATATTGGTGCAAAATCTGACTTTCTATGGCAACAGAAATAATATGAACATGACAGATCAACCAACTAGAAGAGGTTAAAATCAGAAGATAGTTATATTTGTTTGGTCACTGAAAACCTATGTTCCCCCACAATATGATGGGATCACGTCTCCGGATTTGGGCTCATGGGGGAAACATTTATATACCTAAATCTGGAACATCTTAGGAATAGTTATATGGTTTCATCGCACCCAAGACCTGGTAATAGTTATATGGTCTGAGCGATGTGAAGGCCCGAAATTTTAAGACCGTCATTTCTAATGTTGGGCAGACCCAGAACTAATCTCATCTCACCATCAAGGACATGGTGAAGCAACTTCAATTATTCAAGATCCTAGGAAACCAATATTTTAATCACACAAACCCAAGAGTCGTTTGAATGCACGTAGGAACAAAGACATTTCTTTTTCACCGAAATAAGTACTATTCAATGCATATACCAATATGGTAGAGCAACTTACTGTTCCTGCTACAGATTTCGATGATATGAAAGTGTTTGCTTTGAATCTGGACAACCCAAAATCACAAACCTGAACACACACACATGGATTTAGCACAGGAAGTCAATGGTGCCTCTTACTCGTGAAAGTTTTAAGATACATGGCACATGTTTCCAATACCTTCACCGTCCAATTTTTGTCAACCAACAAGTTGGGGGATTTAAGATCCCAGTGTACTATAGGAGGATTGAGACAATGTAGGTAGTTGATTCCCTTTGCCTGCAAGAAAAAAGATAATTGCTTTGATGATTTTTTTAAAAAGAAACAAAAATTTTCATTTATCAATATAAGGAGACTAATGCTCAAGAGCTCAAGAGATACAAACTACGCAAAATTAACATCCCACAGAAAGAATCAAAACATCCTCTAAAACCCCAAGAGAAAATTTCTAAGAAAACCAAAACAAATACAAAAATCACAGAAACGGAACCAAAGAAAGCTTGAGGAAACCCAAAAACCAAGACAGACAGAAGAAAAGAAAGCAAAGATTCCACCTCCCGCCAAGCAAAGGAAATTGAACCAAAAACAAACTTCAAAAGGAGAATGAAGAAACTAGCTGACTTTGACCGCCTCTTTACTAAACACAGAGAAGACCCAGCCAAGAACCAAACAAGGACCGCTGGAAGCAGCTTCCCTTGCAAAACAAATAGAAGAGATAACTTCCTTCGCCAAAAACTCCAAATGAAGCAACGAAGTCACCCAAACTTGAAACAAAAAAACGGCAACTCTTCCTATAAAACCCCAGAAAACAACCTAAGCCATAGATAATTGTACGATACAAGACAGCAAGAAAGAAAAGAGACGCACCACATCCAATGCCATGCGTAATCTTTTCCTTTGATCCATCAATTCACCTGAAGATGGCCTGTGAATTAGGCGGTATAGACTACCCCTGTTTCAAAGATTCAAAATTAGACGCACAATTTATAAAGGACTGATAAAATGAAAAAATAGGGAGGGAAATAACCTCGGCAGATATTCAGTCACTATTGAAAGATGAGGTCGCTGTGTAACTGCACCCATGAAGAGTACCACATTCGGATGGCGGACCCGCTTCATTATCGCAACCTGGAAAATTTTACAGAGTACAACTGAGCTACAGCCATAGCAATCTCATTACTCTAACTACTCGGAAAGTGACTACACCATAAGTAGCTTGAGATATATATTAGCATAAATGCAAAGGAATCATTAGTTATTTTATTGGCATAACAAGTCATAACCCTCTGTTACAATTGATTGCAAGATCGTCCTGGGTGTCTGCTCGACTCACCTTCTAAAGAGATAGAAAAGTTCTGTGCACTTTCAGTTAATGATAGCAACTGAACTAGAATGGGAAGAGCCAGCGTACAAGTAAATTACTATTTTTAAGTTTTTACCATCCATTATAAACTTCTCATCATACCTCTCTTAGAAACTCTTTCAACTGATCATCATGGAAATCCTGCACCGTTAGAACCTTGACAGCAACATCCTATGCAGAAGTAAATTCGTGTATTAGTTGAGCACAGATAGAAATATCAAGATATGTTGCAAATAAACGAGCAGAGAACCAGCAATGGAAACAGGAGGTCCCTAATCTATACTAGACATCTTTCATCAATAAGTCAAGGAGGCAAGGCTGGGACAGCAATAGGCAAGAGACAGGAAATGGCTTTCCATTAGCATCCCTGCTACCCAACACAATCCCCATCTCTGAAAAGTTCCCACAAAAAGTGTAGTAGGATTTCTCATGATTTCGAAGTAAAACTATTTCAACCTAATAAACTAATGCAACGAAATATGTGTTAGTTTAAGCATTTGATGTTATTGTTTTTACCAATACAGTATATATAAATTTTCCTTAATGAATTCGTGCATTGAAATATTAAAAACCACATAGTATTTATTAAAAATAATATAATTTAAAGGAAATGGTCCAGCCGCAAGAGCAATGGCAAGCATTTCTCACTGTCATCCCAATTAAAATTTTAATTGAACTTTCTTTCATTTTTGCCTTTTCAAGGGGGTTCTTGAGACCAACAAAGAAAATAGCAATCCAACTAACCATTATCCTTAGAAAATAAATAAGATGATGGGACAGAAACCTATTACAATAAACGTTAAAGAGAAAGATAAAAGAAACTAACCGATCCATGCCATTCAGCACGGTGCACTGTACCAAAAGAGCCTGCAAGAACAATAAACGGAAAATTCAGGATCAACTACCCATTTAAAGATTTAACACAAGCAGAAATAAATGTAAACAGAAATGACAAGATGTGGAACTACCAGCTCCAACACGCTCCTTTATATGTAATTCATCCCATGAAATTTCCAGCCAATCCATTGCAAGTGATGGTTCAAGTGTCAGATATTTAGGATACGTTGATGCCGAACAATTTTGAGACCTACCCTCAATCACTTTTGAATCAGTTTGGGTTGACAAGCTCAAATTGGACGGATTAATGCTAGTTTCATTCAGGGAAATCCCGGCCACAACTGACTCTCGGTATATTTCTTCAATGACAACTTTGTTTTCATGTAAAGATGCACTGGCAACAGAACCCAAGACCTCAGAGGCATCAGTGTCGGTGGATGGCATTATATGACTCTGAAGCACACACTCCTTGCTCACTTTTGTTTCCAAACACAGCTGAGAGGATCTCATACCCATACAAGCTTGATCAACCAATTTATCAGTTTCAGCCCCTGAACTTTTATGTAAAGTGCTTCCCCCTTTCATCTGGTGCTCTCCAAAACCTACAAAGCATTGATCCAAAAAGAGAGATCGTCATGCCCATCTCCAATTTAAGGGAAATTCAACCTCATACAACAATACCAAGTTGCATTAAACCAAACCATTGATGGATGCTGCGTGCATATTTAAAAAGACTTCCTAGAGAAAGAACACATGACCCACACTAGCCTAATTTCCTAACAGTAGTAAATTGACGTATCAAGAAGACGACATATTTTCATCAAGAAGGAAAATGATGTAAAGAAAGCAGTTTCAACTTTATTTCAACAAAATGCCAGCCATACTCCAAGGAATGTAAAATCTAACATGCAGCATGCATACCTAGCATTAGCAAAAAGCCAAAAAGTTTGTTTGAGTGGAGAACACATCTAGGAGTGATCAGACACATGTCAACTGTATTAGTATTAGCGGACATAAGATGAGATATGAAACATTAGCTGGATTTAGAAAATCATCTGCAATAAAGATGACAAGAATGCACATCCACATAAAGGATGGCTAGTGCTTACTGCTTATATATAAATGAATATACATCTTAACTAAACAAATCCCCAAAGCATTTATTGTATAGACAACTCATCCACTTGATAGGCTAAAAGTAATTGAGCTCAGTAGTCTGAGTTCTATATTGAAGAAAGGCCTTCCACTTATTTTTACAGGATGTCAGTCAATTTTAAGCCAATATAGATACTAAAAACATACTTTCAAGGAAAACAAAATGCTAACAAACCTGAATGTAGAGGTTCAGGAAAACCACGGGTTTGCTTTGGCCCAACAATTTGTCGGCTTAAACAACTTTCCACATAAGGTTCTTGGAACTCTTTTAAATGAGAAATATGGAGTGGTGAAGGCATTGAAGATTGGAACCCTCCATTAATTGAGGAATCTGGACCGTGTATATTTCCTGGTTCCCCCACTAAATCAACTACATATTCCCTGTTAAGAAAATGAGTATCCGTAAACAACACACTAAGACATCTTATACTACACACAGAAATTGAGTGCACATTGTTCCAATATATATTAGCTTCACACGAACTCGAAAAAATTTAGAGGTCTTGTCTTCATGAGCAATGAAGCAAGCTTGTTGATTAAAAAACAATTTGTGGGGCCAAGTTATAGAATTTGCATACAAAGAGTTCTATTCTGTGTAATAAGCTTGATTATCTAACCTCAACGATTTCTTATCATCTTCAATTTTGACAAGGCAAGAGGACCGATGATCAGCAACACAGTACTTGCAACCTCTAGCTATCCGACATGGCAAACCTATATAATCTGCCAATTTCTGATACAGAAAACAATAACCCTCACGCAATTAGTATATTGAATAAACGTTCCCAGTAATTGGCAAATTTACTAAAGCACCTAATCATTCAAGTCATACAAGCTTGTACTGTGTTGCCGTGAGGTACCCCTCCAAAACCCAACACATGCAATTCCACTTGGCAAAGTTGTAAATCTATAATGAGAGCAAAAAATTATCTAGACTCACCGTGAGAAAGAGCTAACTAGTACATATCATTTAGCAGAAAACAGAAATACTTGTTTCTTCGGTATTCACTTAGACATAGTCAACTAGGCATTCGTGCTCTTTCCATACTGAATGTGGCAAGACTCTGAAGACATTAAAGTACATCCCTGATCCACTAAACCAACAAACAAGCTAGAGGAAAATAAGCCATCCTCCCAGAATGAGTAAGAGACCTTGTTCTCATATTTGAATCAAATTCTGTCAACTCACCATGCGACGAAATAAAATTTGGTGTAAGTTCATCCTTCTAATCCAGTTGCAGTCTCCTTTAGTTGCAAATACCCCAAACTAAAATCACGTTTGTGACTTCCTATAACGCTATCACATTCTTTTATTATATTATTTACAGAATTAGTTCCGATGATCATAAGCTTGGAAAGTGGGGAATTCTTCTCGATGGAAGAATTCAAAAGCGAAATAGAAATAGTTTCACAAAGCACAAGGGGAAAGATGTGAAGAGCGAATCAACAAACCAAAAGGTGCATTACCTTGAAAAGTATTGCACGATGCCTGCACAGTCCCATAGAAAGACTACCAATTGGAAGAACAATGCAATTCTGAAATTCCCTCAATCTTTTGCTCACCACTTTCCAATGGAGGTGCAACCCCCCTTGCTCCACCGGGAAAGTGCCACTATTTATTGGAATTAAAATAAAATTATATTTTAGAAGAAGCACAAAGAACTTAGTCTTTAGCTGTCGAACAAAAGGAAAATTACGAGGACGTACCCCATGTAGATCGCAACAAGTTTTCCTAGTTTCTCCACCAACACTAAGGTGTTCTCTGAAGCACAATATAGTTCTTGTGCTTTGTCTTCAAGCTCTTTCAGTCGAGAGTCCCCACGTCTATCCACAAGAATCACCTCCATCGACGTCTCACTTGGTTCAATGGTTTTAAGCGACATAAGAGGTGGTAGCCGTCTACCTTCCTCAAAACCATTGCACATAACCCAAAGATACGGGTTCATACCCAAAATATTGTAGAACCCATCAGATATTTTGTCGGAGTAAGATAGGCAACCACTTACCTGAGAATATGTGAACCTAGAGTCGTAAATAACTAATTTGAAACTTAAAATGTAGCACCGATGACAACTATTAATTTCTAACCAATCACAAAAATTTCACCAAGATGATGGAACAATTAAAAACAGAATTATTAGAAGCAAATTACACAAACAATTACCAACAATGATAAATCAAAACTTCTGCTATTGACGCAAGAGAAATAAGCAAGAAAAAATAAAAGACTAGGGAAGGTTGAGACGTTCCCAAGGTTCCGTCGACTGATTAAATCTGAAAAACTTTCTCGCAAACTTGCTCGTAAACAACACACTTAACGCGGCCATTTGAGACATGCATTTAAAATCATTCAGAACGTGATGATGTACTACGGAGGATAAAAAAAAATTAAAAGAACCAACTGTACTTTTCTCAATTGATTACTGAGAACATTGAACTTCGAAATGTACACAAGTCAGAAAGTTGAAGATAGATAGCGCATATACCCAAAGTCGATAAGAAACAGTTTCAGCGTCCGTAACTTCCTCCCTGCCTTCCTCCATAAGCACAGGATCGCCAGCGAGACTGGCATGGGAACGAAGCGTTGCAGCCAAAGCAAGTTGCAGGTAATAACTCTCTTTCACTCTCTGTGCCAGGTTTTCCTTACCGTCTCCAACCTCAATCTCTTCCGGCATCGCCGTGTGCGAGGACAAGATCTTTGACGCCGAAGAATCCTTAACATCGCTGGAAAAGTTTCCATCCACTGTCCCCGTTCCCGTGCCTGAAAACAGACTTCCCGCATAGCTACTCCCGCTTGATACCCTGGGCAGTGAAACTTGCCGGTCAAAGTTCCGGTCAACACTCCGATCCTTAACCGACGTTGTATCATGGTCCGGCTCCGAGGTAGGTGGTGGAAGCAAAAGCTCGCGGTCCTCGTCACAATTGGAAAGCCAAGTTTTCACGTGAGCAGTTGCCGATCGAGTTGCTTTCTTGTCCACCAACCAATCGTAAAAAGCAGGCAGTTTCTTATTGCTTTGAGCCTTGTCCCCCGTGAAAAGATCCGATACAGCCGAACTCTTCGTGACACTAAAGTCGCGAGCAGGCCGCGGGGTCGGTTTCGCGTCGCTTTCGGTACTAAAAGTGTCTTTGTTGATTTTCTTCTCGTGATCCAAAATCTGTTTGGAAGTTGACGCCGAGTCAAATCCGCGATCCGGAAATTGCCTGGGGAAGAAGTAAGTCGTTCTGTGCGGCATTTTTCACAGAGTCTCAGACGCCAGCAAAGAACAGAGAGAATCCCGCACGCAATCACGAACTCAACCAAATTACACACCTCTCCTTCAACTCTCTCTCTCAATCGCTCACTCACTCTTAATCCTCTGTAAATCACAAACTCCACCAACTTTCACCACCTCTGCATACGATCAAGAACAACAAACAATGCACAACCAGTTCCATTAGTAATCAAACAGTTGCTATAAACACCTCCAACTCAAAACACTGCAAAAACTACATGAAAAATACCGTAACAACACAAAAGCAATTCAAAAAACCATAACCGAACTCCGCAAATGCAAAAAAAAAAACAAAACAAACAGACCAAAGCAGCTTCATAAGCAACCTGAATGAACACAGTAGCTTATTCCGGGAGTACAGGACGCTGAGGCAAGGGAACGAAGACGGAGATACAGATTCCAGCCGCAGTAGAAAGGAAGAGTAAACCTAAATTTATGGAGGTCGCAAGAGGAATGAGAATTCGAAAATGGAGAAGATTGGATTTGAGAAGAGAAAGACGGTGGCGGAGGAGAGAGAAAATGGGAGACCAATGGAGGGAGTTGGAGTGAGTTTTTTAAGCACGAAAATTGGAAGGAGATGAATGAAATGAATCGGTGGAGAAATAAAATAAAATTATAAATTATAAATTAGAATTATAAATAAAATAGAAAATAAAAAAATAATGATGGAAAGAGGGAAAACCGGGGGCGTACATGCGCGCCTTGCGTTGCTAAAGAACACGTAAGATTAAGCTCAACGCTCGTAGCGACACGTAGCGCGTAAGAGCCGATCTGGACATTTGTGCTACAGTGATCTAAGCTCTGCCCTACGATTCGCGGTTTTTTTCTTTTTTATTTTTGTCATTTTCTTTTTTTTACTGCGGGGATTGATTCATATGTTATTTCTTTTATTATTTTTCTTTCTTTTTTTTTAAAAGCATTATTTTTCTCTCTTTTTTTTTTTCGAAAATAGCATTATTTTTCTTTTTTCTTTTTATTTTTATTCCAACATTATTTTTCTTTTTTATCATATGTGGAAGCAGTGTATTAAATTTTCATCGACATGTCGACATTTTCATATGTCCATTAGGTTCGACATCGACATGTGGGGTGAATAGGCATTTCCACTTTATCCTAAAAAAATTGATAAAATATAAACAAAATAATAACAAAATGTAATTAGCGTGTATATAATATTTAACATAAGTATTTTAACCTATTTTTAAAATGTAAAACATTTATTTGTTAATTTTTTGAATTTTTTATTTAAAATATTTTTCCAGTAATATCCATCAACGTCGACATTTTGTCATATTTCCATCAACATTTCCATAAAATTGAGACCTCAACATTTTCGTCGACATTGACATTTTAACTCTTGGGAGTGGGGTTTTGAACGTGGCTTTCTGAGCTATGCTCTTCTTTGTCTTTCTTTTCTTTTCCTTTTTTTTTAAACAATCTTTCTTTTCTTTTTTGTAAAACGTCTAAAAATTATCAATTTTTTGGGTAACAAAAATTTAAGATATGCTTTTTTTCTTTTAGGGAAGATATGCATATTATTTAAAATTTGGCAAATATACGTTTTGATTAAAAAAAAAATTAATATTGTATATATTCTCTTACTTTCAAATGTCTAATTTTAGATACTTTCAATAAAGCTTAAATTTGTTTATAAGTTATAAGTTTAGAGTTAATTTTTATCGAAATCGGTTAAATAATAATAATTTTCATATAGCAAAAGATATAATGCGAATATATTTCTAAAATTTATAGAAATAAGACTCATGGAGACTTTTTTTTTTTTTTTTTAAGAAAAATTAACTATAAACTCCAACCAATTTTAAACTTCGTTGAAATTACATGAACTAAAATTAGACATTTTAAACTTTAAGTTCTCTAATTTGCGCTTAATGTATTGAAAATCATATCAACTTTTTCATTTCATATAAAAATGCGTTATAATTTTCCTAACACAAAATTGATGCGTCGTTGAATTACAAGGTACTTAATAGCATACTAGACGGTGCACACACATAACTCAAATATTCCATTGGGAATAAAATAAATTTTGTTGATGAGTATGTGAGTTTTGTTAACAAATTTATTGGATTTTCTATTTCAAATAGCATTTGACTGTTGTGTTCACATGTTTAAATAGATATCAATGAAACAATGATTTAATGATACATTAACTCTTCTATTGACAGACTTTTTATTGAATAACCTAATTAAAATACATTAATATATTAAGGGTAGAATAGAGAGTTTAAAAAAAATAGATGACAAAATGAAGAACTGCCTAAAATATTAAGGGCCATTTGGTTATTTAACCTACAGATTTTGTATATTTATAACAATAGTTTATTTTAAATACAAAATTATAGATTTAATATTTTAAAAAAATTATTATTGAAAGATGAACAACATTAAATCAATATGTTTTTTATTTTATATAATATTTATGAAATTGGTCAAATATATACATTGATCAATAAATCATGTTAATTATATTTCAAAAAAAAAAAATCATGTTAATTATGATTACTAATTAGTTATAATCACTATGACTATTCGTTAACTTACATATTCATTTTATTTTTATTTTAAAAAAAAACTTAAATATTGATTAATTTAATCATTAATAAACCTACTCATTTATTACCTATTAACCTTTACATTTATCAACTTTTTTCTATTTGTTCTACATTTTTTTTTTTTTTTTTTTTTGCAAATGTACATTTATTAACTTTAGTAAGTGATATATGCATATTTTTATTTTTGCCATATCTGTAATTTTTATTAAGTCACGGTAATTTCTTTTTTTTTTAAAAAAAAAGTCACGGTAATTTCTTAATAATTGATCTAATCTGTTTTAAATTTTATAACCGAACTAGAAAGATGGAAGATTCATGATTTTTGACTTTTGTATAATCTGTTATTAAAAGTATAATAATTGTACCGTCACACCAACATGATGTTTTAAATTAGATTATAGAAATCGTAAAACGAAATATGATATCTTATTCATAGTAGTCATTTTAAATTTACAATAATATTAAAAATTAGAAAAGACTAACCGTGATATGCTAATATATTTGAAAAGCCATGCAATATGGGGGATTTTTTTTTTAATTAAAATGAAAATTATATGTCGACATGTGGTATTTTAAAATTCATTGAATTGATGTGCAATTTCTATAATTTTTATGTGTATAAATATACTCGTTTCCAATTCAATTATTCTATAACCATTTCCTGACATCAACTGATTAATATAACTTCATTAAATAAAAAAAAAAAAGAAAAAAAAAACTGATTAATATAACTTAATTCAAAATTACGATTACTTTAAAATGAAAATTTTTTACCTAAAATTATGGAACCTGATATTTTAATGTAGTTAATGGATTGCCCTGATTTTTAACTTCAAATATTCGCAAAACGAAAAATTATCTTCAAGGGACATTTTGAAACAAACTTTAAACTTCAAGGATTAAAACGAAACTTTTAAAACTTTTAAATTTGTGAACCTATTAGACACAAATGTAGAAGTTCAAAAATATAGTAGATACAAAATTAAGTGTTTAAAAACTTTGTCGAGTGTTCTATAAAGTTCAGAATCCTATTAAACACGATATTGAAAACCTAGACACTAAACTTGTATTTTAACCAAATCGAGAAATAAATACTTTCGTTCTCTTTAATTTGATTTTTCTATAAAGCACACGAGTGAGGATAAAACATGTTGAAAAAGACATGTTGATATCTATCGGAATAACATTCTCTCTCACAAGCATCTCAAGTCAAGCGGGAAGGGAATGTCACATCATATTTTTAATCAATTAATGCACTTTTAATGCAAATTGGTCATAGGGTTAATGTGGTAAAACAAATAAATTTATAATATTCCGATGTGAGATAAGAATGCACTTTTTAATTATATTTATTTTCAGTTCAATCACCTGATTATAATATCTCAAGTTTAAGACAAATGTATGATGAACTTATATATAAGTTAATATCTTAGTTAGTTGAATTATACTCAAGTTGGCACTTTTTTTAGTACAAATTGACACTTTGTATACACCTTAATGTATTATTCTATTTAATAAATGAGTACATTTTACTCTTGTTTCTTTAAAGTGGTAGGAGGAAATATTTTTTTAGAGGATAAATTCTGTTACTTTGTTCTTTCCTTAAATAAAAAAATTAAAAAAAAGGTTATATTTATTCAAAGATGAATAAAATTATTGACAAAATTCCCAAATGACCTCTAAAGTAAAAAATCTCGAAATAAAATAAAATATAAACTATATTCTCGGATTATTTTCTCTTATGGTTATCTCTATACTTTCAACTTCATTTTATTATCGTCTTTTACTTTTAATTGTCTAGATTTAATTTATATTCTTTCAATAAATCTAAAAATTGATATTTATTGTCAGTTTGAAGTTGATTTTTATTGAGATTGATTAAATGATAACCATGGTTTTTACATAAAACACAACATGAATATATTTCTAAAATTTAGAACTAAAAGACTGTAATGGAGATTTTCTTAATAAAATAAAAAAGTTGAGGCTACTTTTGAAAATACATAAACAAATTTAAACATTTAACTATAGATATGAAAATAATATTCTAACCTAACTCTCACACAAATATATATATATAATAATAATAATAATAATAATTATAATAATAATAATAATAATTATAAATAAATAAATAAATAAAAACAAATAAAATATATATATATATATATATATATATATATATATATATATATATATATATATATATAAAAAAAAAAACCTAACTTGTACAGTACAGCACGTTCCTGTGTTATCGAATCCAGATGCCAGACTACCTCTTCCATCTCCTTAAAGAAAACTTTTTAGTTTGCTTTTCTTTTAAACCAATAACAATTCAGATAAATGTTTTTTTTTATTATTTTATTTTCCCTTTTAATGGGATTACACTACCCGAGAAGAGATAACTCTATCCCTTTCCCTTTTTCGAGTCTTCCAATTTTTAAAATAAAAATAGCAATTCACATATTTTAAATTTCCATACCCAAAAAGAAAAAAAAATTTACACTACAATATTGCGGACATTGTTCTCATTTATTTCCAATTTATTATTATTTTTTTAGAAGCTTATTTCCAATTTAATAAACATTATTTTAGAACGATAGAGAATAAGTGACATTGAAACATTTTTTCAAAAAAAAAAAAGTGACATTGAAACATTATTTATGAAATAAAATTTATAATATAAGAAAAATTAAACACTATGAAAATATTTTTAAAACTTTACTATATAGTTCAACTAATTAAAACACACTATATTATCAACTAAAAGATTAAAGGTCCAGCTAACAAGAGTCTAACTGATCAATTGATACCAAACTTGTACTAATGACCAAAAAATATGCCGTTCGAATCCCCTCACCTTTAAATGTATAAAAAAAAAATTAATGATTAAGATACTCATTCCACATGTTGTTGAACTAAAAAAAAAAAAAAAAAAAAAAAAACCTTATTATATATTAAAAAAAAAAAAAAAAAGATATTGGTTGGTGTTTCCTTGCTAATTGCTATATATATATTGAAACTAGCTCAATTAAAACTGAACAAAGTTTGGTACACCTAACTCTTCTTTTAATGCTAAATAGAACCAATCAAGAATTAAAACTCTTCCACTCGGTTCCTCTTCTAGACAAGAGGATAAGGAACTCCCAAACAAATAGAAGAAATTCCCGTGGACGACAGTCCAACGTGCCAAATTGTGTGCCAAAAAAATCTCCAACATTGGGCATTTACTAAAGGCCTCGACGCGAATGAAAGAAGACGTTTCTCCAATCTCTTATATGATAAGGGAGAGCTCATAGAGGTCTTGTACTTCGTCGTTGATGGCTCCAATGACTTCAAAAAGGAGTCAAATTCAATGACCAATGTGGCCTAACACTCTCTACTTCAATCTCGATTTTGTTGGCGTAAGACACCAAACCTTTGAAGATGACTGCAACTTAATCACTCCACACTTGTAAATTTGTTGGCATCCCGCCCCAAACAGAGACCTCGTAGAATCACGAATGGCCCATCCCATTTCACCTGTCATTTTCACAGGTGGCCAAATCTTTGAGAATCGCTAATTGCTACATTAAAAAGTAGATTAGGGTTTAACTAATGTTATTTCCAAGTCTCGTGTCTCTTTGGACCACCTCCCTCTTTTCTAATACTTAAAATACTTAACTAAATTCCCTTTCTCCAACTAACCTGCAGGTTTGTGTCTGCCCAAAACAAATCAACAACAGTAATGGCTTCTCCACTTCTCCATATAGCCCCACGTGAATTTACTTTAATAATCCCCTAGCTTTTTCTATGTGAATAATATATTGCTAATTAAAACAATCATTTTCTTTTTCAATTTAGGATATGATATTACATTGCAAGTATGAAGATCACCGTTCTGATTATTATCTATAAATTTGATATATCTATTTTATAATCTAATAACATGTGAAGATGAAAATTAACTTCTAAATTCTATTACATTATTTTAATAAAAAATATAATGTTTAACCAGTTGAACTATAGTCAGATTAATGACAACAAATAATTAGAAATATGAATCACAATAATGAAATAAAGAGGAAAGGTTAGGATGTACGTCCTCTCCATCTCCAGTCCCACATTCGCTCCATTTCCAAAGTTGATAATAACTTATGAATTAGACGTGATTTGTTGAAAGTTGTTTTCTCCGGGTGATATAGGGTCCGTTTGAAATACATTATAGTTTAAGTGTTTTTCAATAATGCATTTTTTTTTAGTTCAACAACATTTAGGGGTGGAAGGATTCAAACCTCTGACATCTTGGTCGAGGGTACATGCCAATTTTCGATAAACTATGTTTGCTTTGGCTTTCAATAATGTATTTTCTTTTAAACAAAAGTTGTTTAGAATTTAAACACTCATATGTTTGATTACATTTACTCGTAAGTGTTTTTATACACAAGTTAACTATATATTTACAAACTCTTATTAAAAAATTTGCTTTCAAGTGTTTCTCTCAAAATAATTTATTTCTTAATCTCGTTTTTTAATAAATTATTTTTAGTGGTTGCCAAACACTAAAACTTTTTTCAAAATGATTTTTTAAAAAAATTATACACTCAGAACAGTTAAACCAAACACACCCATAGTAATAAGCCAATAACCAAATTTTATTCTAGAATTTTTTTTTTTTTTTTGAAAAAAATTTCATTCTAGAATATTCACTAATAATCATTTCCAAGTTATATTTTCTTTCTCGACTATATAAACAAACTACTTTTTCCACCTCCGACCATCTAAATAATCATCTTAAAATTGTTTTAAAAAAATAAAATAATAATTGTTATTGGCAATTTTGGACCACCCTGATGCACAAGGAGCTGACGAGGAAAACTGGGCAGAGATAGGACCAGGAAGCCGACCCGGAGGAAGACCAGACCAAAGGGTTGGGCCAAATTCGGCCCGCTTGCGCGGACCGGGCTCGGTCGCCTCCATACTGGTCCCCACTGCCTCTAGCCACCTCGGTTCCGTCTGATTTTGTCCCGAAACGCCTCCGAATTCCTGAAAACCCTAGAAGCATGAGCATGTATAAAAACTCCTCTTTGTCACTGAAGAAGGGATCCGAAATTCATTCTCTGACCTCTCTGCTTTTCCTCTTGCTCTTTCATCAGTTTTCTAACTTAAGCATCGAAGTCGATGTGGCAAGCACCACACCGGTGTGCAGTGTTTGCTTGTCTCGCAGGGTGTGCAGTGTTTGCTTGTCTCGCAGGTCGTCTTTCCCTTCTCATACAAATTTACCGTTGGTGGCACGTGAAGGGCGGGTGAGTCATCTGTCCAGATTTTGGCATCAACAACAATCATCTAAAAATATACAAAAATTGTTTTTTTTTTTTTTTTTTTTTTAGTTGAATTATATACATGATCTCCTTTCTATAAAAAGAAAAACAAAAATAAATACTGATCTCGATGATGTGATTGATTGTGCACTTCAAAGATTATTAAATTCCAACAACACATCAAATGGCATCATCTTCAGAAACTCAAAATCCATTTTTCTTTTTTATTTTTCTTTTCATTTATTTAATAACTTTTTCTGTTCGTAGTGGTGATTGGATGTTTTGTTGGTCCAATTACAATACAGGTCAGTGGGGGCCATTGCCCAGCTGCTTTATTCTTTCCCCTCCATAGGTTAGATTTGATCAACCAATGAATAAATTATATATTTATCGCCTCAATTACTTTTAAATATTTTATTTGTCTCGATTTCTTTAGTTAAATTTTCAATCATATTTAATATAATGTTAGGTTTTATACAAATATTTTTTATTTTTTAATGGACGATCTAGATACATGTAGCTAAGATTGTTGTGTTACAAATTTTTTTTTTTTTTTTTTGAAAAAATTGTGTTACAAAATTTTAATGATAGAGACTAAAATGAATTTTTGATATAAAATTGAAGGGCTAAATGAACCGGACTAAAAAATGAAATAAATACTTAAAATTTTAGATTAAAAAGAGAAAATATTAGATTTTTTATTAAAAAAAATAGTAGTAATAATTGAAAGTTTTATATTCTCTATATTTGTCTTGTATGAATTATTTTATTTGTTTATTTTCTTTTGTTTTCGATACGTTGGGAGTGCTTTTTATTTTGACTCTTGAAATTTGTATACATATAATATAACTAAAAAATGTGTATACTTTAGTTCTCACTTATTATTTTTTTAACGTGTTTGATAGAAAAAAAAACTTATGCTATACTATTATACCGGTAACGAATCTAACAAAGGAAACAATCTAGAGTTGATATTAAAAATATCCCAACACAAAAAAAATATATATAAAGAACATGAAGACAGAGATTAAATTAATATCAAAAGTTTAAAATAAATAAATAAATAATATTATGGGTAAAAAGAACTGCAAGGAAAAGCATTTGAGCACATGATGTGAGGAGGCAAGGGAAGACAGAATAGCATATTTTTCAGTATACTGTTTTCCTCAACTTTATAAATTTAAAAAATAAAGATTACTTATTTTGAAAAGAAACAAGGAATGGACTATAGCTTAAGCAATAGTTGACAGTACAATATTAATATTATAATCTGGTACATTATATTATGTTGATTATATTATATGCTTTTAATGGAATAGATATATATAATATGATTTGAGTCTTTTGATGCCCTCAAATCAAAACCTTTCACTTTTCTTCATATGGAAGCCTATTAGCTATATACCCTTTCCACTTTTAAAAAAACCATACCCACTTTTGTTTTTTTTTAATACATATTTTTAATTATGATGAATGGAATATGTGGAAGCTAGAAAGTGTTTATTTTTTTAATAATTAATCAATGTTATGCATTTATTTTATTTTGAGGAGATCTTGTCATTGTGTGTGTTTTATTTTCTTTTTTATTTTTATTGGGATAAGCAGATTCTATTGATAAAACTATATTGCAAATTTAATACAATTGTAAATTGAACTTTTATATGTTAAAAATAATTGCAACTTATCCGTATAATTTAATTATTAACAAATTGTGCCCTATTGCTCAACAAGTGGATAATTTGCATGGTTTAGTCGGATTTATACTTTTTTAAGTGCTTTTAATTTATTAAAAGTGTTTTTTTAACCTAGGTAAAAAAACAATACTTATTTGAAATTTCATTTTGAAGAAACACTTGACAAATTATTATCTAAAAATGACTTGAAAGTGATTAAAAAAAAATCAAATACGCCATAATTAAAAAAATATATTTATTCGTGATTAGTAGATCACTCTTGAAAGAAGTGTATGTATTGTACAATTTTGTTTTAAAAACATTTTAAAAAGATGTAGCCAAATACCTAATTAAAAAGAAAAAACATTTTTTTAAGATACACTTTTTAAGAAAAAAAATGCTTAAATTATTGAGAGTCAATTTGTAATTTGAAATCACATGTTACATTTGGAAAGGATGTAGTTTTGCATTTATCCCTATCAAATACTATACATAAAATAATTATTAATGATGATTTTTATCTTGAGATCAGAAATCATTAATAAATATATTTTTTTTAGAATTGATAAATATCTTATTTGTTGGGATCAATTATGAATTTTAAATATATCAATAGTACTCGTCTCTACCAAATTTAGATCGTCAGCAGTACAATAATGGAAGAGATCCGATGAATTTTAAAAAATGTCTATTAGTGTGTTGCATCCTAAATCCACTACAAATAATTTTAAATTTTAAAATAATTGTCTGTGATTACTCAACTGGCTATAATTAATTAAATGTTGATGCAAAGTATACAGTTTAATGAACGAAATATTACCAATTGGTTTAAAATAAGTCTACGTAATCTATTAAATCGCAGTTTATAATGCACCTTTGCATTTGTTCGCATTATGAATAGTATTATATTAATATTATTATAAAATTAGCATATTGTTTGATTGTTTGAAAAAGGATCTTGGATGAAACTTTTATATGAACCAATTACAATGAGGCCGATAATTCAAAAACTATATACATCTAGAAAAAGTCTCGAGTAGAGTGAACTTTTTATTCGTTCCAAAACCCTTGTGAACCTTTTCCTTTATATTTGAAAATCATTTAGGAAAGTGCTTGGTGGGGTGACTTTTTAAAATAAGTAAATTTTTTAAATAAAATAATTGTCCAATAAACACTTCTGAAATAATTATCCAATGTGTATTTTTTTTTTTTAATACGAGAACAAGATGTAGTAAGGAGAATCGAATATTTGACATTTTGATTGAAATTAGAATGTCTTATTGATTAAGTTATGCTCATAACGACGATTTAGAATATGGATGTGTTTAGTTTAACTTTTCAAGTGTTTAATTTTGAAAAAAATTATAGTGTTTGACAATCACTAAAAATGACTTATTAGAAAATGAGATTGTTAAACAAACCATTTTGAGAGAAACACTTGAAACCATTTTTTTTTTTTGAAAAAAAAAAAACTTTTTAAAGTAAACAATAACTCGTGTATAAAAATATTTGTGAGGAAATGCAACCAAACATACGAGTGTTTAAATTCTAAACAATTTTTATACAAAATGTTTTTTAAAAAATGCATTCTTGAAAAACATTTAAATCAAAATGTATTCCAAACGGACCATAAATATATAATTAAAAGTATTTTTAGAATTAGTGCTCAAACTAAAAAATATGTTCCATTTGATAACCATTTGGTTTTTGAAAAATCTAGCTTATAAACACTATTTCTATCTCTAAGTTTCTTTTGTTTTATTATCTATCTTCATCCTATATTTTAAAAAATCAAGTCAATTTTTGAAAACTAAAAAGAATAGTTTTCAAATATTTGTTTTTGAAATCTGACCCTGAATTCAAAAGTGTCACCGACAAACACAAAAATCCTGATTAAAAAAATTGAAAGAAAACAAACATAATTTTTAAAAAACAAAAAACTAAAAATCAAATATCTTATCAATTTTTCCTCTGCATTCATGGTCTGTGAGAAAATAGGCAAATTATATACATATACCAATGGAACTAAAAGGATTTGAATCCAATATTTGAAATTAATTAAATTGTTAAATTAACGAACAAAATTCATAGAGACAATTTTAACCCCGGCATCTAAGCCATCGGTGGGGGGGTTTTGGTCCAAAATTGCTTATTCTCGAGGGAAAGCAGCTTTCACCCGGAAATGGCGCGGAGTGAGAACAAAAGTTATACTGCAGAAGCTCGCGGTAAAAGCAAAGGCCAACCGCCAATTACGGGTTTACAGGTTAGGTCTGGGAAAAGAAAAAACATACGACCAAGTTTTTTTTTTTTTTTTTTTTTTTTTTTTTTTTTTTTTTTTTTTTTTTTTTTAAGTAAATAATAATAATAATAATAATAATAAATACGTGACTTGACTTGGCTCCATGAATAAAGGCATTTACAAAAGTTTATAATAATTATTAATTTTGTCGTTAAATCTCAATATATTTGAATATATAGACACGAACCGTATATCAAAAAAAAAAAAAAAACTTTTTTTTTCTCTTTCAAAATTAACAAAGTCTATTTTTTTTTAAGTGGTATATTTGCATGTTTGAATATATTAATAAAAACAATTACTTAATGAGATACGAGTTTTTGTTGATAAAATTTAATCAAATATCTAAAGGTCAAGGATCTAATTTTAAATTTTCAATACATTAAAAGTAAGATGGTGAATTTTAAAACATTGATGATGAATTGAGAATTTGCTAAAAGAGTATAAATCATCTGGTATATTTAACTTAAAATAAGAAAGCTATAACTTTCGAGTCAATTATTAATGGATAAACTGACTATAACATAACTCAATCGACAAGTGTATTAATAATCATAGTAGTTTTTCTTTCTAATATTTTTTTGAAGGTACAAGTTCAAACTCTCGTCTGCTAAATTGATCAATATATATATATATATAAACAAAACTCTCATTTTCTTGTATCAATTAATTTAAATATCAATTATTCTAAAAAAAAATGTTTATATATATATTTTTTTTAAGAAAACACTATATTTGCACTTACTTTTAAAATTACATATTGATTTGGTAATGATATAAAGTACAAGTCAATTTCTCATTTTTCCCTTATGAAAAAAAAAAAAAAAATCAATTGCTCATTTAAGTTGAAGGTTAAATTAGAAGTTTAATTTATAAACTTTCAAATTCACGTAATCCATCAACTTTTCAATCTCAAATATAAAATTGATATTTTATTTAAATATTATTTTAATTTTGATTCATTTTGATCTATATACTTTCAAAACATCTAATTTCATCTTTACACTCTCAATAGGTTTGTTTAATTTCAAAATATTAATTTTGATCTATATATTTTTTTAAGAGTAACAATTTTGGTCTCTTCATTTTTTTTATCTCATATTTTTTTTATGATAATTTAAACACAACACTACAATTAGTAAATTTATAAAAACGTAGTCATAAATTTGCTGACTTAAATTTTAAAAAATATATATATTTTTTTATTTATTTATTTTGACAACATGAAAAAAAAAAATATCAAAACAACAAAAAATATAAATGAAATATATGATTTCAACCGAACAAAATAAAATTTATCCGCAAGAATGGGAAGATCCATCCAAATTTCCAATTTCGTGGCCTCGTACTCTTCGTTCCGATGTGACAATACGACAGCGTTCTTTTTGGACCAATATGAGCCATCTCCTCAATAAAACAATCTCAAACAAAAGACATCTGGTGGAGGATATTTACAATGCTCTTTTAAATAGCTCGATTTAATCATTTATAATAGCTATCCAAAATATTAATATAGAATCAACTTAGCTATACTTTTAGAGCAATTGGACGTATTTGTAGAAATATAAATATTTCAACGTAATTTAAATTGGTGAAAGGGCCAAAATATTGCTAACAACAACATAACTCAACTGATACAAAACTTGTACAATAATTAAATGGTCAGAAGTTCAATCCCTCACTCTACAATGTTGTTAAAAAAAAAATAATAAAAAAATAAAGTTTAATCTACAAACTTTCAAATTTATATCTAATAGATTTCTAAACTTTATTTTTTTTTTTTTTTTATTTATTTTTGTTTAAGTTCGCTTCAATTTTATGTCTAACAGACTTGTTAATTTAAAATAAAAACATCGAATATGTTTGGAATATAATTTATTAGACATGACACGTCAAAGTGAATTTAGTTCAGCGATAATTATCGACATGATACCATCGACTAAAAAAGTCAAAGGTTCGGATTTCCACTCTAAATGTCATTGACTCTCTATGTATGTATAACAAAATTAGAAGTTTATAGATCTATTAAATACTTTCTAAAATCTATCGATATATGGACTAAATTTGTAATTTAATGGAATAATTATGGTTGAACTTCTCTAACCTCGTGGCTCATCCAATGTTTGACGGTGGGAGTAGTTGGTGGATCTCGTTTTGTTTTTGGTGACCTGCACTCTATATTTTTGTATTTTATAGGAGCTACTTATCCAAAATCCAAAACCCTTTTTCTTTTTCTTTTTTCATTTTTTAGAATACTTTTCCCAAATCAATTCATACAACAAAATTGACCACATTCTCTGCTCCCACCCCGATTATAGTAATGATATTATCAAACAAAATATTTTTAATTTCCCGACTATATATATATTGATGTTAATATCAAACAAATGGAGTAGTTATGCTACGAATTTGAGTTTTGGCCTGTATTCAAACAATTACATGAAAATAAATGTATAAAATAAGAAAGTTTGTGTTTGAATATATAATTCCATTCGACCTATGATCAGGGGTATTTAGAGAATCATTATTTGGTTAGGCCTAGACGTAGGATTTTTATTATAAGTTTGATTAGATTGGTAGCTAATGTTGTTTTTGTTTTCAAAATTTGGCTTATAGCTTTTAAAATCACTGTAATTAAAAAATATATATATATATTATAAAATAAACGAATTTAAAGTAAATAAACCTCAAGGTTTTTTTTTTTTTTTTTTTTCATTCATTTTCTTTTTCTTTTTCAAATACGACCATGGTTAGCTAACAAGCTTTTAAAGATTTAGGAAGACTAACTTTAATTTTTTTTAAAAAAAAGGGGGTAGTGAATGTTGCATGAGCATTCAAGAGTCGTTAAAAAGTTTAGAAGAATGGATTAAGGCTTAGTTTGGGATTGCTGTAGCTTCTAAAATAATTGTTGTTAGTTGTGGTTTTAAGGAAATCAGTTGTACTATAAAGTAAATTAGTGTTTGGTAAATCTTAGTTTTATAGATGAAAAAGTAGGTTGAGATGTTTTGGTAAATTAAAATTCAAAATTGTTGCAGTTTAACTATATTTTTCCAATAAATAAATTTAATGTTGATATTTAATTTGAAAGTTTTATAATATAATTTCAAAATTATTATAAGATAATAATTTTTTTGAAACATATAAGATAATTATTTTAAATTTAATATGATTTAAAATACAATGTTATGTTTAATCTATAATATTTTATATTTTACTAAGAAATATCATTTGCTACTTGTATTGTTATAGGCAATTTTGGACCACCCCGATATACAAGGAGCTGACGAGGGCAACCGGGGAGGAATCGGGCTGAAAGATGGACCAAGGGGGCAAAACCGGCAAGTGAGACGGGCCAAGACCGAAGGGGTCGGGTTTTAGGCCCGACCCCCTGCTCGGCCTCGGCCCATGGCCGAGGCCGAGCACATGGTCGACCTCGGCCATGGGCCGAGGCCAACCCTCGGCCCGCTCGCGCGGGCCGAGCCCGTTTGGTCCCGTCTGGTCCCCACTGCCTCTGGATGCCCCGGTTTCGCCTGGTTTGACCTAAAACGCCTCCGAAACCCTAAAAAGGCTAGGAGGATGAACAGGTATTTATATCCCTCTTCGCCACTGAAGAGGGGATCCCGAATTCTATCCCTAAACTCTACTCTCTATTCTCTGCTTTCTCCTCTTGCTCTTACTTTTCCACGCCCTACCGTTCTGTTTGCTGACTTAAGCATCGGAGCCGGTGTGGAGAGCACCACACCGGTGTGCAGGTTTACTGTCTTGCAGGCCACGTCTTCCCCCCTCATCTACAAATTTACCGTTGGTGGCACGTGAAGGTCAGGTGAGATCCTCTGGCCAAAATCGACCATCAACAGTTGGCGCCGTCTGTGGGGAAGAAAGCTTGCCAAATCTGCATATCGGTCATTCCATGAGTAAGGGGATGGAGAAGGGAAATCAAGACATAAACACAGAAAATTCGGATGGTGACCGCCACCAGCGGAGGTCACGGGCTGAATCTCCTCGTCCTCGGTCTCCACTGCCCTCATCCCGAGAGAAGCAAACTGATCTCAAATTCGCTGCTCTCGAAAACAAAGTAAGTGCGATGGATCAAAATTTGTCCAGGATACTTCGTATCTTGGATAAACCTGGTCCTAGCACTAGAACCCTTGATGAGAGGCTGGTTAGGGATCCGAGGAAGGGGAAGGAGCCCCTAGAGCGCACTGCAGAATCGGAGACGAGATCGAAGGGAAAGAAGACTAGCAGCATGACCAGCAAGGTCAGGGGGCTCAAACCTACTGATCGTACGATTTTGAGGAGCCCAGAGTCAAGCACACTTAAGGGGCATGACTACACAGTTTCTACCCCAAGCTATGGTCATACTAAGACAGACCTGAGGAATCTGATCGAGGAGAAGCGCAGAAGTGCCAAAACTGCCGAATCTGAGGCCAGGGCTGCCGAAGCTGAAGCCAGGGCTGCCGAGGCCGAGGCCAGAGCAGCCGAGGCCGAGGCTAGGTTGGCCGAGGCCGAGGCCAAGAAGGACAATCTCCCCTGGAAGACTGAGCTTCTGAATGCACTGAAGGAGCTCGGAAATCCTCAGGGAGAACTACCCAAGTTAAAGGACTCAGGAGCACAAGACTTGGAAGAATTGATCGATCAAGTTGACCCGCCCTTCACAGAGGAAGTCATGAAAGCCGAGGTGCCACAGAAGTTCAAGGTACCTACATTCACACCGTACGATGGCAAGAAAGACCCTGTGCAGCATCTAAATGCCTACAAAAGCTGGATGGACTTCCACGGCGTCTCGGACGCAATCAGGTGCCGTGCCTTCTTTTTCACTTTGACAGGATCAGCCAAGCATTGGTTTGAAAGGCTGAAGAGAAGATCCATCAGCTCTTTCAAGGAATTAGCCCGAGCATTCCTTGCACAGTTCATGGGAGCCAGAGAACAACGCAAGCCCCACATCAACCTCTTAACAGTCAAGCAGCAGCCAGGAGAGAGCTTGCGCGATTACATAACGCGTTTTAACGACGAAGCACTGCAAGTTGAGGGATACAGTGAGGGAGCAGCCCTGGTAGCCATAACAGCCGGACTGGAAGACGAGAGACTGCTCAATTCAATAGGTAAGAGCCAACCTCGAACCTACGCAGAGTTTGTCTCCCGGGCACAGAAATACATGAGCGCAGAAGAGTTGCTCAAGTCAAAGAAATCAGAACGTGAACACAAGAGGTCTTCGACATCTGACCACGACAGTAGGAAGGATAAAAAGCATCGGACCGACGAGGGAGGCCGAGGCCGACCAGACCATGGCCGAGGCCGACCAGACCGAGCACATCCCTTTGGTAAATTCGAGAAATATACACCAACAGCTGTTCCACAGGAGCAAGTATTGATGGAGATTCGAAATACGGGACTCCTGAAATTCCCGGGAAGGATGAAGTCAAGTCCCGATAGAAGAGACAAGAGCCAGTATTGCCTTTTCCATCGGGACCATGGACATTCAACTAGGAATTGTATTCAGTTGAAGGATGAAATCGAAGCATTGATTCAGAATGGGTATTTGAAGGAGTTCGTCGGCGAGCCCAAGGCCGAGGCCGACCAGGGATGGCCGAGGCCGAGGCTGACCAAGGATGGCCGAGACAAAGAAGAGCCCCTACGAGAGATCAGAACCATCTTTGGAGGACCAGCTGGAGGAAGTTCAAGCAGGAAGAGGAAAGCTATTGCCAGGGAAGCAAGGTTCGAGCCAGAGTATCGAGGTATGTACTCTGTCCATCTATCAAAGGCGTCCCCCCCTTTGGAGTTCACCGAGGCTGAGGCAGCAAGCATTTATCAGCCACATAATGATGCTCTGGTGGTCACTCTAATTGTGGCCAATGTGAAAATCCATCGGATCCTAATTGATGGAGGAAGCTCGGCTGATGTCCTTTCTCTAGCAGCCTTCAAAGCAATGCAGTTAGAGAGGGAACTCTTAAAGCCAAGCCTTACCCCACTTGTAGGATTTGGAGGAGAGAGAGTGACCCCAGAAGGTAGCATAGAACTTCCTGTGACCTTTGGGGATGGACAGAATGCAGTGACAAAGATGATAAACTTCCTAGTTGTGGATTGTATGTCAGCCTACAATGCAATCCTAGGAAGACCAACCTTGCATGAGATGAAGGCCATAGCTTCAACTTACCATCAGTTACTGAAGTTTCCAACTCCGAACGGTGTGGGAGTCGTCAAGGGAGAACAGAAGGAATCAATGGAGTGTTACTGGACTGCACTAAAAGCTGTCAAGCCACAGAGGGCCGAGGCCGACCAGGCCGAGGCCGACCAGAGAATGAGCCGAGGTCGAGCAGCACACACTTGCACCAATACTGAATCTGAACTTATGGAGTTTTAGGGTTTTTCGTTTATTGCATTCTATCATGTAATTAGACATTGTTTACTTTGTTGCTGCTTCTAGTATAGGTTCAATGTTTTTTCTTCATTCAAAGTGTGAAAGTTTAATTAATAGCCTTACAGTTTCGCCATTAAAGTTCAGTATTCAGGAGTGTGCGCAAGGCAACCGACTCAAGCATCAAGACATGCGAGCCTGGACTATCGAGTCTACCTCGCCTCATCCAGAGTGAGACCATGTGAGTCTGGACCGACGAGTCTACCTCACATCCTCTGGCTTGAGCATCTTTACACCGGGCGAGCCTGGACTGTCGAAGTCTACCTCGCCTCATCCAGAGTGAGACCATGTGAGTCTGGACCGACGAGTCTACCTCACATCCTCTGGCTTGAGCATCTTTACACCGGGCGAGCCTGGACTGTCGAAGTCTACCTCGCCTCATCCAGAGTGAGACCATGTGAGCCTGGACCGACGAGTCTACCTCACATCCTCTGGCTTGAGCATCTTTACACCGGGCGAGCCTGGACTGTCGAAGTCTACCTCGCCTCATCCAGAGTGAGACCACGTGAGCCTGGACCAACGAGTCTACCTCACCTCCTCTGGCCTGAGCATCCTTACACCGGGCGAGCCTGGACTGCCGAAGTCTACCTCGCCTCATCCAGAGTGAGACCATGCGAGCCTGGACTGTCGAAGTCTACCTCGCCTCATCCAAAGTGAGACCATGTGAGCCTGGACCAACGAGTCTACCTCACCTCACCTGACATGAGTCAATACACTTCATCTAAGTCAAGCTCACCCTGCAGAAGCCAGGACCAAGCACCTCTTGCCAAGGCCGAGCACCTCTTGCCGAGGCCGAGCACAAACTCTAAAGGTATTCTCCTATTTACTCAACTATACTTTGTGTTTTAATAAAGTTTTTCTTGAGATTGGGGGCTGTAAAGGGGATATGCACTCCCTATTAAACAAAAAGCAAGTAACAGGGGATATGCACTCCCTATTAAACAAAAAGCACCCAAGTTTAGCATGTTCTACAAAAATTTACATGTTCGAACCTATTCTCTTGTTATTTCCCTACAAGGACTAACATATGGATGCAGGGAGCCAAATTTTAGGCTAGCGGGGGCTTGAGGCCGAGGCCGACCCTAGCCACTTCCCTCACTTTTCTTTTGTAGAAAACAACTTTTCTATGCAGGAGCTCGAAACCTTTTGTGCTTGCATATTTTCATGGACAAGCCCTGGATATGAAGCACTCCGAATGACCCGGTACGGGGGTCTTCCCGAGGCCGAGGCCGACCAGGCAAGCAGAAAGGGAGATAGCTGTGCTCGGCCTCTTCCCGAGGCCGAGGCCGACCAGCACCACTTTTGTAATCTCTCACCCTTTTTCATTTCCATTACATCTAACCCCTATTCAGGGAGTGTCTACTTCTATCCTACTTTGCAGGATGACAACAAAGCTACACATAAGCCAGCCCAAGACAAGGGTCATTACTCTTAAATCGGGCTTAAGGAGCTCAACTTATAGCAATAAGTCACCCCGAATCCCAATTCAAGAGTGGGGGCTTAATGTTATAGGCAATTTTGGACCACCCCGATATACAAGGAGCTGACGAGGGCAACCGGGGAGGAATCGGGCTGAAAGATGGACCAAGGGGGCAAAACCGGCAAGTGAGACGGGCCAAGACCGAAGGGGTCGGGTTTTAGGCCCGACCCCCTGCTCGGCCTCGGCCCATGGCCGAGGCCGAGCACATGGTCGACCTCGGCCATGGGCCGAGGCCAACCCTCGGCCCGCTCGCGCGGGCCGAGCCCGTTTGGTCCCGTCTGGTCCCCACTGCCTCTGGATGCCCCGGTTTCGCCTGGTTTGACCTAAAACGCCTCCGAAACCCTAAAAAGGCTAGGAGGATGAACAGGTATTTATATCCCTCTTCGCCACTGAAGAGGGGATCCCGAATTCTATCCCTAAACTCTACTCTCTATTCTCTGCTTTCTCCTCTTGCTCTTACTTTTCCACGCCCTACCGTTCTGTTTGCTGACTTAAGCATCGGAGCCGGTGTGGAGAGCACCACACCGGTGTGCAGGTTTACTGTCTTGCAGGCCACGTCTTCCCCCCTCATCTACAAATTTACCGTTGGTGGCACGTGAAGGTCAGGTGAGATCCTCTGGCCAAAATCGACCATCAACATGTATTATAAATTGTTTTATATCAATTTAAATAAAAATAAAAATAAACAATTTCAATTGAGTCAAGATAATAGAATACAAATATTTAATTTAAACTAAAAAAATGATTGACTTGAATCACGTGAGAAGAGAAATAGTTAGTTACAATTAGATTTTGAGGGAAGTTAAACTGAAAAACTACAATTGATTTTGCAAATCAACGTGGTTGAAAAGGTACTTTTATAAAAATTAATTTATAATCTGTTTTACCAAACGCTAAATTCAGTTAAGATTATTTCCTAATCACTCCAACATCTCCCAAAATCAACGTCAAACACACCCTAAATTAAGAAGCATGCAAGTGTTTTTCAAAAAAAAAAAAAAAAAAAAAAAAAAAAAAAAAAAAAAAAAAAAAAAAAGCATGCAAGTGTAAAATAAATAAAAACCATAATTATTTAAAAAAACATGTTGCAACTTTATCCTTACGAAGTGAAAATAAGTATTCAAATATATAGCATGCTTATTATATTTTGACGAGTAGATGACAAAAGAAGAATATTTGAAATTTTTAAACATGAGTTTTTGACATGTCTTTTAATTTAATTTTTTTTTTTAAATTAAAAAATAGTTTTAATTATGTATTTATTTCCATCTTTTACAGGTACTCCTAAAACCTAAAATTTCCCCTCTACTATTTAAAAGTGAGATGTGTACTTATATGGTAACTATGTGTTTTTTTTTTCTTTCATTCCTTGTTACATACTTAAAAGATTTTCTATTAATTGCTTCAAAATCATTTTTGGATAATCATTATTTATTGTCAACCATCGTAAAGATTTAATAAAACACATATAGTAATGTGAAATCACTTAAAAAAAAAAAGAACTAAACACAATTTAAATTAACAAATTCTTCTAGAAATGTTTTTATAGAAAAAGTGATTTAAAAAGAAATAAAAAGAAAAAAACTTCAAAAGTAGTTACAAATACAAACGAAGTTGTAGGATTCACATGTAAAGGTTTAAGGTAAGAAAAGAAATATTTAATTAAAACATACTAAACAACTTTCTCTGCGAATAAATGAGAACTCATTGAATGCGACGTTTATATTTTTCATAAATGTCGAGACACGTGAAATGAATGACCTCAATAGAATATACTATGAAATTGAAAGAGAGCTTCGCTTTCATTACTCCAATAATTATGGAAGACAGACTTTAAAAAAATGTCATCCACAGTATAACAATTTCATATATAAACAACTATCAATTTATATTCCTATGAAGAACAAATAATAACATTTCACTGTTTATTTTAAAGGTCAAATATATGTTTTAATATCTAATATATTTTGGTGTTTATTCCGACTTATTCTTTTGTATTATTTTTTAATTTAATGCCTATTAGTATTAGTGAATGTTAAAGTTCGTGGAATGTTAAACTTACATGGCACGATACTCAATGAATGAATGAAAATTTAGAGAGAAAAAAAAAACTTCATCTTTCTACCCATTTTTTTAAGAATGGGAGGAAATGAACTATACTGAACAATGTTAAAATTCACCAACAATTAGAGGTTAAATTGAAAAATGTTAAAATATTACAGAAGAAAAAAATTTAACCTTTTAAACAAAATAGAAACTAAATTTAAAGATATTATATGAAAAACAACACATATTTAAACAAAAGGAAGAAAGGATAAATTATCAAAAATACCCTGAACTATGAGATTGAATTTAATTATGAACTTTCAAAAGTTTCATTTTAACTCTCGAAGTTTGAATTTTGTTTGAAAACAACCATTGAATACATTTTTTTGACTAAATTTATGAACGAAAAATGACGTGTTTGCATATGTATTATTGACTATGTGAACATATACGTGGAAAAAACAATAAAACCACATGCAAACACATCATTTTTCGTCCATAAATTTAACAGGTGGTCGTTTTGAAACAAACTTCAAACTTCAAAGACTGAAATGAAGCTTGTATAATTGAAACCAAACTCATAGTTCAGGAGTATTTTTTATAATTTAATCTAGAAGAAAAGACTTGCCACGTCATTAATTTCATAACTCGTAATTTGTGTTTGTAACGGTAAAACAAAGACAATATAAAGAAAGAAAAAAAAAGAAGAGAAAAACCCGATGTGCAGGGAAACAAACAAAAAGGGTATTTGAGAGAGAAGCAATTTGTGGCGCCCTTTCTTCTAAGGAGAAGACAGAAGGGAAAGGGTAATTAATGGTCCAAGTTCATTGAATTATTGTTTCGCCATTTTACGTTAACTAATTAGGCTGGTATTTGTTTTTCACCAAAAAAAAAAAAAAAAAAAAAAAGTTTTTAGCGTAATGGGTTTTAATTTTTATCCATAAAATTCAACAGATTCTTTGCGAATTTTGTATTAATTAAGGCTTGGTTTGGAATTGTTGTAGCTTCTAAAATAATTGCGGTTAACTGTGCTTTTAAGAAAATCAGCTGTATTACGAAGTAAATTAGTGTTTGGTAAATTTTAGCTACGAAAAAGCAAGTTGGAGTGTTTGGTAAAATAATATTATAAATTTTTGCAGCTTAACTATATTTTTTCAATAAATAATTTTAATATTGATATTTAATTTCAAAATTATTTTAAGATAATTATTTTTTTGCTTCTAAAAAAAAAAAAGATAATTATTTTTTTGAAACATGTAAGATAATTGTTCTACATTTCATATGATTTAAAATATAATCTTATGTTTAACCTAGGATGTTTTATATTTTGCTAAGAAATATAACTTTGCTACTTGCATTGGAAAAAATATTATTTCAATTTAAATAAAAATAAAAACAAATAATTTCAAATGAGTATAAAATAATAGAATAAAAATATGTTAAATTTAAAAAATGATTCACCCGAATCAAGTCTAAACAAGAAGATGAATAGTTAGTTACATGTTAGATTGTTAAGGAAGCTAAACGAAAAAGCTACAATTATAAGATTTTGTAAATGAACGTGGTTGAAAAAGTATTTTTATAAAAATTAATTTATAATTTGTTTTACCAAACGCTAAAAACGGTTAAGATTCTTTTTTAATCACTTCAACCGCCTCCAAAATCAACGCCAAACGCACCTAAGTCTCAAGTTTTATTTTTAATTATATATATATATATATATATATATATATATATATATATATATATATAACCAGACGTGAACATGTGGTGCTATAGTATGTAATGGTTTTTATCCACGAAATCAATGGATTTTCGTGAACTCTTTAATGCTTGTTAAATCTAACACGTAGACATAATTTAACGGTTAATGTATCACTTACCTCTCTAAAGATGGGAGGTTTAAATCCCTCGACTTTGATCCTCGTTAAACTTAAAAAAATAGGAAAAAAAAATCTACACATTTACAATCTCGTGCTCTAAAAAATATTTGTAAAATTAGCATCATAATTAATAAATTTTTTAGTTTAACTGAAAAAAAACTACTGTGTAAAAATTGCAATTATATATCTATTTAAGTTTTCAAGTTAAACACTTACCAACTTAAAGGGTAGATTGATAAAAATGTCAATGAGTACAGATTTTTTTTTTTTTTTTTTTTTTTTGTGTGGGTGTGTGTTTTTTTTTGTTCATCATATAAATCCATATAAAGTATAAACCAACCCATATTAAATAAAATTGATGTTTTTAATCCATTACGGCACAATTAAAAGTTGTATTTGTATTAAAAAAAAAAAAAAAAGAAAAAAAAATCTTTTTTCTAATTCAGAATTTTCCTTAATATACATTTCACGCCGCATTTTTCTCAATTGTTTTTTTGACAATATGTGAAGTGGGGGATTCGAACCACAGATCTCGTGGTCGTAGTATAACTTTATGCCAGTTGAACTATGCTCTTGTTGGCAATTTTTTTTTTCTCAATTTAGTGTCATATAAAACAAGAAATGTATAATATAATTTAGAAAATAAGAAACTAACAAAAAAATTGTTTTACGTTTCAGAATGTTTAAAGGCGTTTGGTTAGGTATATAGTCAATCATAAACAAACTATAAAATTGGTGATGAAGACGACGTTGTTCTTATCTAACTATAAATAGTTTTTTTTCCTAAAAAAAAATATAAATAATTTTTATATAAACAAATTATTTGGCCATTACTGTTGTCAAGGTACTGACCTTCACGTGACATCAACGGTGAATTTATTTGAAGAGGAAAGACGTGGCCTGCAAAATAAGAGAAAACTAAGCACCGGTGTGGTGCTTGCCACACCGACTCCGATGCTTAAGTCAGTCGGGAGATCGTAAGTGAAGCAAGTAAATTAAGAATTAGGGAGAAGTTCAATACCTAGTTGAGTCCCCCTACATTGGGGTTAGTCTCTTCTATTTATAACTGAAATTAGGGTTTTCCCCCTCCTTTTAGGTGAGGGAATAATAGCCCTAGAGATTGATTTGGGCCCAATGGATTTCCGTGGACTTGTTTCTTCTTTGGGTTCTTATCATTCTGATTTTCTTAGAGTTAGGTCCAAATTCACCCATACACAACTGGGATAGCTAGATTAAAGAAAAATAATCTAGGTACTGTTTACTAACCAATTTAGCTTTTTAACATTAAACTTGTAAACACTACTTTCATTTATAAATTTCTATTCTATTAGCTACCTTCCATGCTTTAAAAAACTAAGTCTCAAGTTTTGAAAACCTTTAAAAAGCAATTTTTATTTTTTGAATATTGAAAAAAATTTAAGACTCATCTGACAACCATTTGGTTTTTGAAAATTTAGCTTATATACACTACTTCGACTTATAAGTTCATTTGTTTTGCTATATATTATACTTTTCTTCCTATGTTTTCAAAACTCAAACACAAAGTCAAGTTTTGAAAACTAGAAGAAAAAAAAGTAGTTTTCAAAAAATTGTTTTTGTTTTTTGAATTTGACTAAAAATTCAAGTGTGTTATTGACAAATATGAAAACAATTGCAACGAAATTAGGAGAAAATAATAATAATTTTCAAAAATCAAATGGTTATCAAATGATCGACTTAACCATTTATCTAACAAAGATGAAAATCATGGTTAGGAGAAGTAATAGGAGACAACATAATTTTCAAAAATCAAATGGTTATCAAACAAGATCTTGGTTTCTAAAGTTAGTTTGTAACGAAGTAGTCTCAATATTTTCAATTTTATAACAATTTAACATGTGAACCATCTAATGTATAACAATTTAATATTGGTGTACCTTAAAATTTGTAGATTTCGTATTGGTAAAAGAAATGTTATTAAAATTTAGTAAGATTTCTTATATGTATAGATTAATAACTGGATAAAATTTGACACTTAATATTGATAAGGTTTTTTCATGGTAGAAGTTAAATTATTACAAATTTAAGTACATGACTAAATTGTCAGTTTTATGAAATTTGTACCAAAAAGTTAAATATATTAAATTAATAATTATTTTAAAGTTTCTGATTAATTATTCTAAAACACATAATAAAATGTAAAACGAAAAAAAAAATCTGGAGCTTTTCTGACATGATGGTAAGAGAGAGTAGACCATAAATAGCATGGACTATATTTTTTTTTTTTTTTTGAACAAAAATAGCATGGACTATTTATTAGATTAATAAGAAGAGTTAAATTATTATTGTTATTTTTTAGTAAATAATTAAGTTGACTAGAAATTCAGCCATGAAATGCAGCTAAGACTACCAGTAATCGGGAAAGGAACAGAAGGAACATACGATGAACGAGGACCAGTAAAGAATATCACGTGTGATACGTGGAGAACCCCATGCATGCAGCAAAATGGGAAAATAGAGGAGTCAAAGGTGGGGCCCAGGCCACGTGGCGATCCAAATTTGGAAAGCCGTATTAATCACGATTTTTCACTTTAGGGGGGATTTGTTGGCGCGAAGCGTGAACACGCAAGGCGAGCCACTGCCGTTGGTGGCGGTGCTCTCTTTCTCTCTCTCTCTCTTTCGATGTATATTTTAGAATTATATCCGTTGGAATTGGTTTCTATTATGTTTTTTAGCTTATGAAGCAAGTTTATTTTAAAACGACTCTTAAATATTTTTTCATTAAGTTTATAGACAAAAATAATGTATTTACACGTGTCTTTATTTTATTTTTTTTTCTACACGCGTGTTCAAATATATTCACATAAACAACAACAACACATGTATGCAAACACGTCATTTTTTATCGATAAGTTTGACGAAAAAAAAAAAAATACTCTTGAAGGGTCGTTATGAAATGAACTTCAAGTTTCAGAGGTTAAAATAAAACTTTTCAAAATTTTTGAAATATAATTAAAACCAATCTCGTACTCCATAGGTATTTTTAATAATTTAACATCCTTAATTTTAGTTTATGTCGTTTAAAATGTTTCAGTTTATTTATTTTTTAATTATATCATTTTAGTTACTGAATGATAAAATTAACTAACAAAGACAAAGCAAAGAAGGAAGGAAGGAGGTAGCTGTTATAGGCAACGTTGGACCACCCCGATGTACAAGGAGCTGACTAGGACAACCGGGCGGAGATAGGACCAGGAAGCGACCCAGAGAAAGACCAGCCAACGGGCAGGGCCAAAATGGCCCGACCCATATGGTCGGCCTCGGTCCGCGCTCGTTTGCCTCCGCTCGGTCCCTGCTGCCCCTAGCCACCCCGGTCCAGCCTGATTCGTCCCGAAACGCCTCCGAATACCTAAAAACCCTAGGAGCATGAGCAGGTATTTATATACCTCTTCGCCACTGAAGAAAGGGGACCTGAACTCAATTCTCGACTCTCTTCTCTTACTCTCTTGCTCTTCTCCTCCGTTTTCTGACTTAAGCATCGGAGGCGGTGTGGCTAGCACCACACCGGTGTGCAGGTTTTCAGTTTTGCAGGCCACGTCTTCCCCCGCTCTCAAACAAATTCACTGTCGATTATCACGTGGAGCGAAGGTAATTTACCTAGCAAAATTTGATCATCAACAATAGCTACGACAACCATTCGACTTGTTAAAATTAAGTAAATTACATAAAATCGATGATATATTTTATTGTTTCTTACTAATTTACCTCCCTACATTTTGAATATATATATTTTGTCTATAGACAGTTAAAATGTAAAATTTGCTTCTTTCTATGAAAATTTGGTATATATATATATATATATATATATATATATATATATATTGAGAATCTCTATACTGATGATATATAGTATGATGTTTATGATTTGTCAATAATTTAGATAATAAATTAGACTGCCTTGAACGATAATAGTTGAAATGTTTGCTAATTTTTTTTTTGTTGTATTTTGGAGTGAGAATTGTAATCTCGTTTGATTTCTCTTCTAATTTTTTTTCATCCATCAAATATCATGTCATATAAGTTTATCCTTAGCCAACTTTAACATTTACATAGGGTAAAAGTGTAATTGTAAAAATTTAAAATATAAACTAAAACTTTGTAGACATAAAAAAGATTTAAAAAATGATGATGACTAAAATACTATTTTTTTTAAAAAATCAAAGTATACATACTCATAAACTTGTTAAACTTGTATTAGTTCTTACCAAAATGAGTTCATCAAAATTACACCTTAAACTTGGTTCGTATTTGCAATATTGACCTTAAATTTGAAAAAACAGTTACAATTTTCATTTTTAGATAAGTTATTGTTGATGGTTAAATTTCGCTTAGGAATTTGTCCTTCGCTCCACGTGACGATCAACAGTGAATTTGTAGGAGAGCGGGAAAAACGTGACCTACAAGACGAGCAAACGTTGCACACTGGTGTGGTGTAGACCACACACACTCCGATGCTTAAGTTAACCTTGGCTGGAAAACACGTATAATGTATTTAGGGATTGATTTTTTCATACCTGAGTGTGTGTGTGTGCGGTATTTCTTTTTATAGATTTCCTCTAGGGTTTCCGTCGCCGCCGGACTTCAAGTGGTTCTCGGGCCTTAATGGATCGAGGCAGACCTCGTCCTCAGCCTCTCCCTTGGGCCAAGGCCGAGGGTTATGCTTTTGGGTCGGAAGGAGTTTCAGCCCTTTGTCTCGTTGACTCGGCTTCTTTTCTCTTCGGGCCCGATGAGTTTGGGACTTCCTGTATAAAATATCATTGACTAATTTTGGCCCATAACGGTTATCATTGGAAGAATCATTTAAAAAAAAGTACTATCAAATCTTTCAATAAAAGATCATCAAACACATGCATGATACAAAAATCAAAATTGATAAACTTTCATAGAAAAAACGACATTAGAGGTTTTTTCTTTAATTATTATTATTATTTACGTGTTGACAATACTATCAAATGACATGATTCACACATTAATCAAATTTAATTTTTTTAAAAAAAAACTTTATATTATTAATATTAGTGTGTTTACAGAGATTTTCACATTATTTTTTTTTTGTTAAAATCAGTGACTGAATTAGATGAAATTGAATCGATTGTGGAAATTACAATATTTATCTAAGTTTAAAGCCTAATTTGATGGAAATGAAAGTTAATGGTGAAATTGGTATAAGTTTGAAGATTATAGACAAATTTAGAAGTAAAAATGATATATTTATATGTTACTTGTTAGTCCAAGTTTGAATTATACACAAAGCATGTATTCACATTCATAGGCACACACAGACGTTCGCCACCCACACCCACACACACTCCCACACACTCCCACACCTCTACATGCACACACGTCCCCACCCACGTTTTTTTTTATTGGACCGAATACCCATTTGGATTTAATGGACTTTGATACCATATTATATTACATGGGCTTCCATCTCAAAACCAATTGACAATGAGTGGAGTGACCCTTATAACATATAAATTAGGGGTATTTACAAGAATAGGCTGAAATCAACCCATATATTTCACTTTTGTCCAAAAATCTTGAAAATATCATTTCAGTCCAACCCGTTTTAATTAATTGTAGCTCATTTATCAATTTGACCCTCTAATATTCAAAATTAAAAAAAAAAATAGAAAAGGAAAAAACGGTTTGTATATTGCATTTGAAATATATAAAATAATATAAAACAAAAAAGGAAAAAGAAATTATATGAATTTTCTTCCTAAAATCGTGCAAATCAAGCATGAAAGTGGTTATCTTTCCTTCCGTTGCCGCTGATACCGTCTTCTCTCGTTCCCGCTGCTTCCGTTGCCGCTGCTCCATTGTTCTTCCCCTGCTATCGTCTTTTTCCTTCCGAAAACATGTGGGTTTCGTCTTCTCTCGTCTTCTCCATTGTATCGTTAGGGTTTCACGCGTTAAAGAGGTTGGTTTCACGCTATATATATTTTTGCATATAGATCTGGATTTTTTTGCCGAATAGATCTGAGTTTTTTTGCATATTCTACAATTTCTTGTTAAATACCCGGTATGAATTTCTAAATACCGGGTATGAATTTTTAAATACTCGGTATGGATTTTGAAATTTGCAATTTGCAATTTTTTTGCGTAAAGATCTGGGTTTTTCTTGTCGTATAGATCTGGGTTTTTTTTTGCATCTTCTACGATTCCTTGTTAAATATCGGTATGGATTTCTAAATACCGGGTATGAATTTTTAAATACCCGGTATGGATTTTGAAATTTGCAATATTTTTTTTTTTTTTTTTGCGTATAGATATGGGTTTTTTTGCATCTTCTACGATTCCTTGTTAAATACCCGATATGGATTTCTAAATACCGGGTATGAATTTTTAAATACCAAGAGACACAAAATTTTGGTTGAAATCTCAACGATTTTAGAAGAAAAAAAAAGATAAAAATAAAAAATACTCCTCAGCCAGATCCAGAAGCAGGCGCCAAAACTAAGAAAAAGGAAATTAAAAATACCAAAATTGGATGTGGAAATAAAATTGAAAAAAAACTAATTTATGAATATAAAATCTATAATAATAATTTGCAAAATTAGATTTTTTACTAAGGATAAAATGTGGGACAATATTTAAGGAAAAAACGGCTGTTCCCTAAATTTTTTAATTGAAAATTTGAGATTTATTCTAATATATTATTAAATTAAATTTATTTCATTCATTAAATGAAAGGGTATTTTGGTAAGAAAAATAACTCAATTAATGTAAAAAAAACCTACCGATAATAATTTTGATTGTTAAGGACATTTGTGAAATTTGGGGATTAATTTGACCCATCCACTATAATTTCTGTATAAATTATGAGGTCTCCACTTTTCTTTTCAATGTGGGATCCTCAACATGCACAAGTGCGCACAATTATTATAATAAAAACAATTCTTTTTTTTTTTTAATCCTCAAATACCTTTCGACAATATGAACTATTTTTCTTGAAATTGCTACTTGTTGGCCCAAGTTCTATTTACACACAAAGCAAGTATTCATACATGCACGCACAAGCATAGCCACACACTCACACGCACACGCGCTTCGGCTCCACAAAAGGGTGTGAGTCCATGCTGGAATCAGGAGGGTCATGTGCTCCTTACATCCACCGTACTCACAACCCATACACGCACACATACACATACACACAGCCATTTCAAAAGTATTACTACCTACTACTGACATAAGAGAAATGAGATATTTTTCATAAAGATTATTTTATGGGTAAATGAAAACGTCTTTATGTCGTTGAGTGTTGAAGAAGAGGAAAATGTCTACAATTTTGAACTTCAATTTTAGAAAACGAATAAACCATCATGAGTTGGCCCTAATAGTCAATAAGGGCCATAGAAAAAATAAAGGGCTTAAAGAGAATGGGTTCAATCAATGGTGGCCACCTACCTAGGATATTTGTCGAGGTGCGCGTAAGCTGGCCCGGACACTCACAGATATCCAAAAAAAAAAAAAATCGAAAACGAATAATTTGTTTTATGTTTTCTAAAAGCAATATTAAATTTGAGTGTAAAAACAATATTTAAAAAAAAAAAGTGTAAACATAGGGGGAGGAATATTCTATTTCCCGGGGTTTGGAAAGGGATAAAATTTGGTGGCTCTTGCGAGTATAGGAAGGGCATTAACCCATTATATTCCTTGCCCTACATGGATGTCATGCTTCAAGTCCCAATAAATCTTGCACCAAATAAAATTATGAAAAATAAGTAATGTGTTTTTTTTTCCGACATCATCGAATTTAAAAAAAAAAACCTATATTTAACATTTTATTTTCAGGGTTTGAATATTCATATTAAATATGAGAATAATTTTTAAAAAAAAAAAAAATATGAGAATGGAATTGAAAATATATACTATGATCAGTTGAACTATGTTCAAATTAATAATTTGATTGAAAATTTTGAAAGGTTGTTTTAATAATAGGAGTCTAACACCCACATTGTTTTGAAAAGAAAAAAAAAAAAAAGAAAAAAGAAAAGTGGAAATACACCATTCATGATCTAAATGTAAAATTTTTAAATAATGATAAAATTGAAATAAATGTACAGATGAAGAGGAACGTAAAATTTCTCAAAAATACTTTTTTTTTTTTTAATATCTCAAAAATACTTTTTAAATATGGCAAAAAAGTCTGCACCTGTCCTTCGAAAAGAAAAGGTCAAAGAAAAGAAAAGGAAGAAAAACTCATTTTTTACCATAAACTTAGGTTAGGTCAATTTTAACAATAAATTTTCAATTTCATCAAATTGAACCACAAATTTGGCTAAGCTATATCTAGGGATGTCCACGGGGGCGGGGATGGGGATGACTTCCTCGTCTCCATCCTCGCCTCTCATTTCAATCTTCATCCCTGCAAAATTCTCCATTAAATTTCACGGGGAATGGAGCAGGGATTCCTCGTGGGAAATTTGCGGATATCGGGTTTTTCGCGAAGAATTATTCTCCATTTAGTTTTGTTTCTTTTTCCTTTTTTGTCTTCATTGAATGAAGTAATTATTTTGATCAATTTCAAATAGTTAACTTTGCGTATGGAAAATTTTCATTAACTTTCCATCAGATAGTTAATTATTCACATAAATTTTTCATTTAAGTTAATTTCCTTAAAAAAAAAAAACCTATTTTTAAAGAACAAATTCTTAAATCTCCTATTAAAAACAAAATAATATTTCATATCAAATTGTCTAGTTATCCATAAATATAATTCAAATGTTTAAACCATATAATTCAAACATATCCAATTTTCTAAACCATTAACAATAAAAGTTTAAATTTATATATGTAGAAAAATAATAATAATACTAATACTTAAAAAAAAAAAAATGTAAACGGGGCGGGGAACAGGGATGGGGAATGCATTCTCCGTCCCCGTTTAGCTTGCGGGAAAATTTTTTTCCCCCATTCCCTCCTTCGTTCCCTGCTTAAACGTGGATTCCTCGCCTCATTAGGGGAGGATCCCCACAAGGCCCCGTACCCACGGGAGAAATGGACATCCCTAGCTATATCAATTTGAACCATAAACTTTCAATCTCATAAAATCGAACTTCAAACTTAGTGTGTTGTATCAATTTTAATCTCAAACTTTGTATAAGTGATGCAATGTGAACCTTCGGTTAACTTTCCGTTTAAACCACCGTTAAAACATGTAATTGTTTATTTTCTCATTTTTTTTCCTTTTAACTCACATTGCACCATAAATTGGTTTCTTGTAATATATATATATATATATATATATATATATATATATTTTGGAAAAAAACGTTTTCTACTTATAAAGTTGTTTTGTTGCCTTTTCTTTAGCCACTTAGAATAACATGCCATATAAGATGATAAGAAAGCAATCAGAGGGGCTTTTCCCTCCATTTTAGATGACTTTATCTTTTTTATTGAGAACTTTGTGGATTTTTTGGGTATAGGGTTACAGAATCAAAGCAATTTTGAACTTTTTTTTTTCTTTTCCAAATGTTTTATAAGTTTTTCTTGTTGCTAAAAATTTTGGAGGGGTTTCTTCTTCTTCTTGTTTCTTCTTGTTTTTTTTCATGTTAATTATGTAGGAAACGAAAACAAAGCAATTTCAAATTTTTTTCTCATATTTACTGGATTTTTCTAACAACTTAGTGAGTTTTGTTTTATGGGTGAGACTAATAACAATGGGAAGAATCAAGTATTTGATTTGAGTTTCTCCAACATTTTTTTTTTCCACAGGGAACTAACTTAAGTGCAATGTGATTTTTTAAAGAAAAAAGAAAAAAGAAAATTGTCAATCACATTGATTCAAATTTGATTTTTTTTTCTAATAGGAAGAAGGGGAAAAAAAAAGTCACATGTCAATATTGAATTTGTGAAAGCTCCATGTTCCTTCTATAATTAAACATTTTTGTTGGAAAGCTATGAATGATACTCTTACTAGTATTTTCAACCAAATTAAACATTGAATCCACATATTTATACTACAATTTTTTGTCATGTGTTTATTATAATCATATTGAATCCACATATTAGAGTTTATTGAGATGTTATTGAGCTAGGGATATTTGGAAGCTTACCTTTGATCCAGTTTTTCTTATGAAGATTTTGTCATATTTATGTTTAATTTGAAAAATGGGGTATTTATACTACAATTTTTTTGTCATATTTATTATAATCATATTGAATCCACATATTAGAGTTTATTGGGATGTTATTTAGTTAGGGATATCTGGAAGCTTACCTTTGATCCAGTTTTTCTTATGAAGATTTCAATGGCAACTTTGTGAATAGATGGATGAAGATCAACTATGGTTCTTTGTTGATCGATCTTGGGCTGGTTGTTGTCATGAGTTGGTCAATCTAGAATGACAAAAACAAGGTTGTTCATGGAGAAAAAATTCCTTCTATAAATGTTCGAAGTCAGTGGATTATTGATTACCTGATGAAGTTTTTGTTGGCTAATTTGAAGGATCCTCCTAGAGAATGTGGTATTTCTCGATCAAGTTTGTTGTCTTCGATTGCATGTTGGTCTCCTCCTCCAAAGAATTTATGGAAACTAAATGTTGACGCCACTTGAGTTTCCTCTTCTCCTTTGACGGGTATTAGAGCTGTTTGTAGAGACTCAAATGGTGTTGTTAAGGGCATTTCTGCTTGATTTTTACCCAAAAAAAAAAAAAAAAACAGAGTCCCGATGTGAAGTATAAGTGCTAGTGGAAGCTATTTGGGCCCTTATCCCTTCTTTTAGTGAGGTTTATTTTTCTTACATTCCTAGAAAGTGTAATAGTGTTGCGGATGGTATTGCTAAACGGGCTAGAGCATTGAGATTATGTGAGACTTGAGTTAATTGTATCCCAGGTTGAATTTGTATGTTGGTCGATTCTGACCGGTCTTCTTCTACCCTTGCGGCGGTATAATATTTCTTTTTCTTCTAAAAAAAAATCAGTGAAATGTGGGATGGGCTCCCGCCAGCTTGACCGGCCCAAAACTTTAAGTCGGGCCCTGAGCAGCCCGATATATTGCTTAATTCCATTGAACCATAGTTCAATAGAATGGTCTGTGCCTGTATCAAATGATCTCTACGTTTAATTGAATAATGAAGTTTTTTCTTGAAAAATGTATACAAGAAGATTCTTCGTTTTTTCAAAAAAAGAAAAAAAAAAATCTCCGTTTCTTCTTAAGCTTAAAAGAACATTTAAAAAAAAAAAATTAAAAGAACAATAATATAAAAAAGCTTTTTTTTGTTTTTTTTTTTATTATTATTATTTTGACAATCTGGGTTTCAAGTTTCAATTATTACACAAACTCCGTCAAATTTTGGTACGTACAATACAGTGCTTTCTACGTAAACATGCACTAGACATCGATCCAATGGGATTTTCTTTTAATTATTATTATTTTTATTACTTTTATTGTTATTTTTCTTTTTTTCTTTTTTTCTTTTTTATAATTTTAAGAAGCAGTGAAAAATACATAAAAAAGAAAAAGAAAAAAACAGGTTCTTCGTGTCTGAGCACCCTCCTCCATGACTATTTTAGACATTTTATTTTTTAAAATCAGATTTTAGACAATTCCTTGATCTTTGTGGCTTTTTTTAGTTCGATATTTGTGGCATTGGGCATCAATAAAGACCATTTTGAACTAATTCAATACTTAAAAACCCACATGTTGAATTTATTTTAGTTGCCAACCTAAATGTATGTTAATTGATCTAGACATTAACAACTTGGTAAAGAATCCAACTATATAAATGTATATAAAAACTTGTTTATGAAATTAGAACCCTTATAATACATGCACTGTACCTGTATTCAAGTTGCATCAACCTAATCATGGAGTTAGAAACGAATTTACCTCGATGATTAGGAACAATAATAGAGAAAACTTGTGTAATGGACTTTGGATTAGAACCACACTACAATATAGCTTTCATCAAGACTACTTGAATGATTATAACATTCAAATATAAATAAATCTAACAATAACATAGTTCAACTGAGGTAGAGTGTATACTTTATGACCTAGGTCATGAGATTGAATTCTCCTATCCCAAACATGTTGTTGCACTAAAAGAAAAAGTCAATAAATCCTATATCTAAAGCGTGCAACAACCTCTTAAGTATTGATTATAGTCATGCAATAGCAACCCGAACCTTCACTTGAAGTAGTTTGAAGTATAGTTCCATTAATTGATGTGTTTGACTTACACTAAATAAAACTCGATATGTATTTGAGTTCGTCTGATAAAACTTGAGTCCATTTGATGCAATGTGACTTTCTTTAATATAAATTGAGTTTAAGTTCTTATAGATGAAGTCCAAGTGCATTTAATATAACCTTGTCGCAAATTCTACTTTCATCAATATGTAGATAACAACATCAACATCTTCCTTTAAGTTTGTCGATGTCTTGGATTTCGGGACATAACAATGTGCATCTACGTTTCCTACCATAACATCTCATAAAAACTATAATTAAGTTAAACTTGTAATTCCATCAATTATTTTGAAAGAAATAACGGAAGTATCCCGTTGATCTTTAAACTTCCACTTTTGTGTTCAATAGCTTTCAATTTTGTGTCTAAAAAGTTATTGACCTATTCGACGTTTTTTAAAATTCACAATCTTAGATATAAAATTAGATGTTTAGGGTCCCAATAGGTATAATATTCAATTTTATAGCTAGAAGATTGGTTAATTTTTTAAAAACTAGAATATGTTAGGGATCTATTCGACACAAAAATGAAAGTTCAGGGACTTCTTAGACATTTTTAAACTTCACAGAGACTTGTTAAACACAAAATTGAAAATTTATTGACCTATCTAACACTTTGGGACCAAATTGATACAACAGTCAAATTTGGGACTAAGCTTGTAACTAAAAAATATATATTTTTTAATAAAAAAAAAATCCATTTACTTATGCTGTATAACCAACATTCTCACTCTCTCTTGCTCTGGTCAGTACTCTTTTACCATTCCACGTCCTAATTAACTCTCTTTCTCCCTTTGACAGCGGGGAATGACGCTGGGTCGCAAGTTTAGAATGTATTCTGATGCTTATCCAAGACTTGGGAACGCGGTTATTCAAGAAGCAATAGTTTGAGAAAGCGTTGAATGAGTTGATCAAATTAAGGGTTAACTACAAGAATAGACAAATAAAAAGGTCCGTTCTGAAAAATAGCAACTGTCCATATTATATAGATAAATGACTAAATCAATTTTATGAATTAATAAATATGAAATATTAAGTTACAAAAATACCTTTGACTAGAAAAATAACAAAAAAATCTTGAAATATTTAAATAAATCTGAAATTCAAATCAAATCACCTGCGAATTCATTAAATCACAAATTATAAAATAATTAAAAATCTATATCTAATTGGTTAAAAATTTATTACCAATAAATAAATAAAAAATATACAAAATCAAAGCACCAAGAAGATGTAAAAAGCATATGAAAAAAAAACGTATGATTTTTTAATTACAACAAATTCATGCATTCAGGACGTTCAATATATGTATTTATTTAAGGAACAAAATCTAATTTAGTTACCAAATATCTTATATTAAAAAACTATGAAAAGAAATCTTTCCGTCATAGAAATGCATTGCACATCTCTTCATAAATCAAAATTTTAACATACAAATACCATGTACTCAGCTCTATTTCTCTTAGATTCTATAGCTACTAACTAAAAATAATATATCTACTAAAATAAGGTGTAACCTACTAACCTAAAAAATATTCACCATTGAAGTTCAAATTAACTCTATAATCCTTTTGATAATAAATATTAAAAATTAAAAAATGTATCTAACAAACCATTAATTGAATTTCTCAAAAAAAAAAAAAAAAAAAACCATTGATTGAAAAATTGAATCTCATCATTTTCAAACAATTCTTAGTAAAATTGAAATAATACCTTGTCTCCACATTGAAGAAACGCTTAGTCTCATTTTTTTTTTCTTTTTGCCTTTTTATTGCTACAACTATTCTTGCTCACTAATTCAAATGAAATTTGTTGAACCTCTCAGATATGAATCCCTTGAGAATGGATCAACTAGTCAATTCACAGAAAAAGATGGTATACTTCTGATGGAGATGACAACTGGAAGAGCCCCTGTTTTCTATTGACTGCAATCAATCACATGTATGTTACATTTTCTATGATTATAAGAATAACTGGAAGAACTCTTGTTGACACCAACTGAACAAGTTTGTTAAACGAGATTGGATCGTCGGCGTCGGCTCCGAAGGAAAACGAAGGTGAAATAGGAGATGAATCGAAAGAGTGGTGAAGATCTTAGAGAGGAAGCACCCACCCCAAACCCAATTTGAAAGGAATGAGATAAGATTTGGTTTTCTAAAAAAAAGTTTTGATGATACATTTTTTTAGATACACCCTCCTTTCAAACAAATTGAAATTAAATTTAATAATCTTTTAAATAGATTGAAATTCTAGTGGAGGGTAAAATCGGGAAGTTGGTGCACAAATACAGCCACGTGACATCAATTTGACCATTTTTCACCCATTTATTTTTTGTCTATATTTATAAACCGACTTTTTTTTATGACCATTTACAAGGATTACCCAGAGGTTAAAGAAGTCCGAAGAATCGAGTTTCAATCTGACAAAGCCCAAAGATCAAAGGAGATACCACAAGTTCATGAGGCTAAAGCCCATCAGGTCATTTGGATAGTATAGATAGATATATAGATAGTTATAGATATAGATAGATAATCGAGTTTGAATATTAAATATATGTGTAGAAATTTTAGTCAAATGTTGTTTAATATGATAGATAAATTAATTAAAAATCACAAACGAGAATCTTCAAATTAAGAAGGGGAAAATCAAAAGTATTTCCTCTTCAGCTCCATTTAGATAGTACCTAGTAAATAACATGTGCAATGCACGTAAAAAAATATAGTTCTAATTTAAATTAAAAAAAAATAGTTGTCTTTTTTTTTTTTTTTTTTTTTTATAATATGTGGGGATGAGAATTCGAACCACAGATCTTGTGGTTATCAGTACATTTTTATGCCAGTTGAGCTAAGGCAAATAGTTGTCTTTTTACATTCTCTCATCAGTAGTATTTGAATGAGAATAGTTCATATATTTATTTTTACTAAAAATAGAGGGGCATATTAATTAATAGCATATAGTAAATTGAAGAGCAATCATAACTAAATTTTTAAATATTTTTAAAATATAGTTTTTTAATATAAAATAAAAAAAATATTTGATTAAGGTGGTTCAATTGATATTAATGTAATTAATAATACATTAAAACATTCAACCTCGAAAATAAAATTAAAAAATTAGAATATGTTTAATTTCAATCTATTTCTTGAAAACAATGCATTTTCTTTAAATAATTTAAAAGTTAAGTTATTTTAAAATAACAATGTACGTGGTAATACACTAATTTTTTTTTTTTTAAGGTTGAAAGTTAGGACAATCTCAAATTTGTGAATTGTTATATTGAAAAGAAAAAAAAAAGTAAGTGGCAAAATACAATTCCCCAAATTTATCTAAAAAAAAAAAAAAAATACAATTCCCCAAATACCAAAACTAATTTCTTATCTATTCCGGAAAAAGAAAAAGAAAAACTATTTTTTCCTCGAGTTACATCAAAATCAAAACAACAGTAAAAAAAAAAAAAAAAAAAAAAAAAAAACACGGAGAAAATACAACAAAATTATTTCAAAATGTCAAAAAAACTAACCATAAAGATTTTTAGAAATGATGTCCGGCCCATCGCATAGCATAGCGTAAACTCGACGGTCTTAATTTCAGACGCAGGTTTGACCGCTTCCCTCAAACTGGATTAACCAAATTTCGCAGCGCAATCCTGAAATTAATTGAGGTTTCCACCGGGTTCCGTTCATCTGCCGTCGCCATTGAAGAAGCTCCGGTTGAGATCCATTGCCCTGCATCCACAACCATGGGATTCCATTGACGAATTTGAGCTGCGCGATCTGACGAGGTAGGCCTTGTTAATAATCGAAATTACAGACTCACACGATCAGCTTGAACTGAAGCTCAATCCATTTCCACAACCTTCTGAATTTTCTCTGTTCGTCTTTGCAGTTTTTCAGACATAGCAATTTATTCTTGGGATGTACAAGGTGCCGTTTGGAATTGGTGAATCCATCCAGTGATTTTATTTGCGTATTGGATGTAACGTGAATTTCCGAGCTGATTCGTCTTGTAGCTTGTGAGTTGTATGTTGCTCGTTTATTGGCAATTTGCAGAGAAACAATGGTCAGTGAAATTGTTGTCATGTACATGCTTGTGAATTACACGGAGTTCGCTTAATCCAGGTAAATTAAGCTCGTTTGTTGGCAATTTGCACGCATGTCATTGCTGTAAATTTCACTTTTCGTATCGTCAGCATTGAGTAATGTGAATTATTGAGTTCGATTAATAGAAAAAAGTTGGTCTATGCAGAAACAATGGATTCAAAGGACCGCTTGTTTCTGGATCATCGTAATGTCAAGTACTGGCAACTTGAACTTCTTTGAGTTATTATAGGAAGCATGAACATCGTTAAGGGCGTAGCTGACCTGATTCGGAGGACATCCAGTGGCCATATTGGAGTGTCCGTTTCAGGGTCACAAGCTAACTGGTCACATCCTCCGGGTCCAAAAATACGATTCAGGTATTTCTACTTCCTTACGATGGTTGATATCGTCACAGTCTGACTACTTTTTTTATTTTTTAAAACTCTATTTCTTCGGGGTCATCATTCCTTCTGTTTTTACATTGGACTTAGTAGGGTAGACTGCCTATGCCTAAGCTCTTGGATGTCTTCAGTAAAGAAATCTAAGTATTGAGCATTATTTTTTGTTTGCGTGTTACCCTTTAGCTGTAGTTCTGTATGATAGTGGAGAAAAATTTAAAATTATCAACTTATATGTGTTACTTCATGGAACGTTCTTGTTATTTTCACCTTTTTTTTTTTTTGACAACATGTGGGGTGGGAGGTTCGAACCACAGACCTCTTGGTCATTAGTACAATTGTAGTTCTGTATGGAACCCCATGTTATCTAATAGGTTTTGCTTGGGTCAGAGAAAGGCAATCACTCATTCTTAAAACCAGCATTCTTAAGACCAAAAAGCCGAGTGAAAAAGGGGGAAAAGCTCTCCGTTCCTGATCCTATTGTTGAATTCTTCGGAACCACAAAAATCCTTAGTTAGAATGGTTCCAACTCAGTACCTTTTGAGATTTTGAGAAGAGTTGCTCTTTAGAGAGCATAGTACGATGAAAGTTGTAAGCTGTGTTCGGGGGAAGTTATTGTCTATCGTTGGCCTCTATGGTAGAATCAGTCGGGGGCCTGAGAGGCGGTCAGGAAACAGTGAAGAGATTTGCAAGAGAAACCCTTTCCTTTAGAAATTTCCTTACGAAGCTCAAATATCTTTCTTGTAGTTTCAACCTCATTGCGAATGCCTTGAGTTTTTCGGCTCTCGAACTTGAAAATTTCTATGAAACATGCTATCAACCACATCACCCTTTTTGTGATAGAGGGGTATTTCTTTGGCATGTAGTATTCTTTGTGTCTTCCTGGAATATTTGGCTGGGGAGAAATAGAAGAGTTTTCAATGAGAAGGAAATTTCACTGCCAATGGGACTCATCAATTCAACCATCTTCCCCTTAAGCCTTTTTCTATCTCCAAGATCAACAATTTGTAAACCAAGGTGTGTGTAGAATTGGTTGGATGAAATCCCCTTTGGGGTGGTTCTTGAAAGACAAGGCTAGAGTGCTTTGGAAGAATCTTGCTAGAGCCATTCCTCGACTTTTGTGGAAGGAAAGGAACTCGAGGGTCTTCTCAGATAAGATTTCATCTTTTTCTTCTTTTTTTGATCTTGTACCGTTTACGACCTCTACTTGGAGTGTGCAACATAAGTTATTTTATAATTACACTATAGACACTGTCAATTTAGATTGGAAGTTTTTTCTGTAATCCTTCCTTCGGGAGAGGGAATGCTTTATCCCTTGGTCCTTTTGGTTGTTTTGGTTGGGCTTTTTGTTGTTTGAATTCAATTTCTCATTTCTTGTAAAAAAAAAAAAAAAAAGAAATATGCATATGACTTGCAAGTGGAAATACAAAGGTTTTGGCCATTGCCTCTCAGAACGTTGATGGTGCTTCACTCAAAGAGGTCGAGGCCTTCTTTTGTTAACCAAAACTGAATTCTGGAGTGAGTATGTTTATTTGGCAACCGGGGTGCCTAGGCTTAGACTATGCACTCAACTGTTGGAGCTTCTTTTTCACTGACTTTCTATATTGCCTTGATGGAGGCAAATATAATTTTGAAAAATAGATAGGTGGTAGATGGGATGTTAGTAAGCTTAGCATTGGTCAGATGGGAGAAATCGGCTTTCTTCTACCTCTCAAATATACCTTTAACCTTGTCAATCAACTCAAACGTGGAACGTACTTTGAGTTGCTTCTTCAGCAAATTACTATAAAATTCAGAGGCGAGAAATGTGCTGCTGATTGCTGAATAACTAATCTTGTCTTGTAAATGGTAGGTTGATTTTCCAAGTCAACTTTTAATAGAAACCTATGAAGTTCATCATTTCACGAATTTGCCAGATAACTAAAATGTGAAAAATCATGTGCATTGCACATAACAATAAATTTGTACTTCTAATGTCGTCATCAACAAACAAATCTTGAAAAGTTTTTCTATTTCTTTCTAGTCAAAATTTCCAAAGAAAATCTTTTATCTTTTCTAGAAGGGCATTCTTTTATTGTCTTTTAGAGATATTAAAGATTAAATTTTGGTTTCTTACACCTCTTTATATACTAAAATGCCGGGCAAGAGATTTCTTTCTACTAATATTCAGTGGCAAGTGGTTTCTAAAGCTTGATCTTGAAAAAGCTTTGTATAAAGTTGATTGAGATTTTCTTGCGGAGGTGCTACGACTAAAGAACTTTAATGAAAAATGGATCCAATGGACTCAAGGTCGTGTAAGGGATCCCCAATTTTCAATATTTGTAAATGGAAGAGGAAGACCAAGAGGGAGAGTTGTGGCTTCACATGGTATAAGACAAGGGGATCCATTTTCCCACTTTATCTTCTTACTTATCTCAGAAGTGTTGAATGCATTGGTTGATAATATGTATGTGAAGGGATTATTTGAAGGTTTTACTGTGGGAAAGGAGAATTTTCATGCATCTATCCTTCAATTTGCAGATGATACTTTGCTGTTTTGTAAATATGATGATGGTATGTTGGAAGTTTTAAGTCAAACTATAGCAATATTTGAAGTTTGTTTGGGTTTGAAGGTAAACTGGGATAAATCAGCTATATGTGGGATTAGTGTGGATGATTCGAAGTTGCTGGAAGTTTCTAAAAAACTTAACTGTAAGACGGAAAAATTGCCATTTCTTTAACTTGGTCTTCCTCTAGGAGGGCGTCCTAATGCGGTTTCTTTTTGGCAACCGATGAAGGATAAAATTATGAAGAAACTTGATAGATGGAAGTGTGTTAATCTCTTGAGAGGTGGACGTTTAACAATTTGTTCTTCTGTTTTATCTAACATTTCGCTCTACTATTTGTCCCTTTTTTTCATGCCCTTACATGTGTCTTTGGAATTGGAGCGTTTAATGAGGATTTTTTTCTGGGAAGGGAAGAGTGGGGGAAAGGCAAATCATCTGGTGAGTTGGAAATCAGTTTCAAAACCATTGGGAGATGGACGGTTGGGTCTTGGAGCTCTTAAGCATAGAAATATGGCTTTCGTGGCTAAATGAGGTTGGAGTTATATGAATGAACCTCATTCTGTATGGAGAAAGGTGGTTTCCAGTATACATGGAAGTTCTAGTTTTGATTGGTTTACATCTGGAATTGTTTTCATAGTCCTTGGATGAATATATCCAAATGTTGTAAACGTTTTGATTATTTGGTCACATTCAAACTTGGCAATGGTAAAAGAATCTTATTTTGGCAGTATCTTTGGATAGGGGATTTTTCTTTGAAGTCTTACTTTTCACTTTTATTTGCTATATCCTCTTGTCCCAATGTATCGGTTTCTGAATTTTGGGACCAGGAACATTTGTCCTGAAATGTTATCTTTAGAAGACTCTTGAAAGATGAAGAAATTCTTGATTTGCAATCCTTGTTGGAATTGTTGAGTTCTTTGAAGTTAAATTCAAAAGAAGACGATAGAGTTTGGGCTATTGATTCTTCTAGAATTTATTCGGCTAAATCCTTGACAAGAAAACTTGTTTTAGGCTCCGAACTGAATAAGGATTTGTTTTGGGCTTTGTGGAAATATAAAAGTCCAAAGAGGGTAAATATCTTGGTTTGGATTATGTTAAATGGGCACTTGAATTCTTCGGAAATACTTCAAAGGAAGATGCTTTTTGCCAAACTCATGCCATCAGTTTGTGTTTTCTGTTATCAGGAAGGGGACTATCTTCATCATGTCTTTTTTGGTTGTGAATATTCAAGAAAATGTCAGTACAAGTTGTTCTCCATTTTTAATGTTAATTGGTTAAATGGGAATGGTCCTCGTTGCCGGTGCAGCATGGAGGTCTCGGTATTGGTTATCTTGCTCAAAGAAATAGGGCCCTCATGTGTAAATGGTTATGGAGATTCACACAGGAGAAGTCAGCTATTTGGAGGAAGATTATTGAGAGTATTTATGGGACCTCTCATTGCGGTTGGAAAGCCAATTTGTTGAAAGGGAAAAAAGGTAATAGGCTCTGGGTTGACATAGCCTTGAACTATCCCAAATTTGAGCAGTTTACGAGGTTCATTGTTAATAATGGCAAAAGCATTAAGTTTTGGGAGGATAGATGGTGTGAAGATCAGCCCCTTAAATCCATCTTTTCAGATTTATTTGCCATTTCCGGCAAAAAAGATGCTACTATAGCGGAGTGTTGGTGCCATGATTCTCAAACTTGGAATCTGGGATTCAGAAGAGGCCTCTTTGAAAGGGAAATTAGTAATTGGTTGGCCTTGGTGGAGAAAATAAAAAATGTTGAATTGATAAATGGTCAAGACACCATCAGCTGGAAATTAGAAGGGTCTGGAGTTTTTTCGGCTAAATCTTGTTTCCTTTCAATGACTTCTGCTTCTCCAAAGTTAAACCAGCCTAGTAGCAGTCTTATCTGGAAACATAAAAGCCCAAAGAAGGTGAAAATGCTTCTTTGGTCCCTTGTATACAGAAGCTTGAATACAGATGAGATGCTGCAAAGAAAGTTTGGTGGCTGGATGCTCTCTCCTTCGGCCTGCAGGCTGTGCATTAAGGCAGCTGAAACCTTAGATCATTTATTCCTACATTGTGAGTTTGCAGGGGCTGCTTGGAATTTTGTGGCCAATTTGCTGGGCATTTCGTTTTGCAAGCCAAAGAAGATTGAGGATTGGCTGTTAGAAGGTCTAAATGCTTGGAATCTCAAAAGGAAGGCTAAGATCTTGGCTAGTTGTGTGTTTCGGGCCACCATTTGGAATTTGTGGAAGGAAAGAAATGCTAGAACTTTTGAGGACAAGTGTGGTAGCTTTGCTTCTTTTTGTGATAATGTACAAAATATAGCTTCTTGGTGGATATCTTTACATAAGAATTCTTTTTGTAATTACAACCTGCTAATGATTATTAGTGATTGGAAGGCTTTGTTAAATTAGTTTCCGGGCTTGGGTTCCCTCCACCCTTGACCCTTAGGCTGTTCCCACCATTTTTTGTGATTAATATATATCTCTTTGATGTTTCTTGTCAAAAAAAAAATGTTAATTGGGCGTTCTCCAACAATATGAAGGACTCTGTTCATCAACTTCTTTTGGGACCAATTTTGGCGGCTAAACCAGATCTTATTTGGGTTAATGCAACAAAACCTCTTTTATCCGAATTATGGTTGGAAAGAAATCAATGAATTTTTGAAGATAAGCTTCTGTCTTGGACGGACCGTTTTGATTCAGCATGTTTAAAAGCATCTTCATGGTGTTATCTTTCTAAGACTTTTAGTGCTTTCTCGCTTCATGATATTTATCTTAATTAACATGCTTTTATATTCCCTTTGTAATGGTTTATTTTGCTTTTAATTTTCACCATATTTTGGGGTTTGTATCTTTTGAGTATCAGTCTCTTTTCATTACATCAATGGAAAATTTTGTTTTTCTTGTTGAAAAAAAAAAAGTATTGTTTCGATTATTGTTGAAAAAAAAGAGTATTGCCCCGCAAAATTTTTCTTCTTCCCTTTGGAACCTGCCAGAGGCTTAATCAAGAGTTTCTTTTTTAAAAATATATTAGAACCTGTAATTCTCTTGTATAGGTAATATATATTTATTTTTAAGCTTCATTTTTTGGCATGGCATATTACAGTCACTGTGTTAGCATTTTCCTTGGGTTGGTAATATAGTGGTGTTGCGTTTTATTACCCATTTCTTAGGTAATGTTCGCTGCTATTACTCCGTAGTTGAATCACATGGAAGTTGGATATTTTTCTTGCTCTTTCTTATTGTTATACTCAACACTTTTCTTGGATGATCATGCTTAAATTTTAATTGGAAATTTTGAACAAGGAATTTGTAGTTTATCTGATGGCCATATCATTAATGTTGTATGCTTTCTGTATATTGGGAGACAGAACACTTAATGTCCAATTTGTCATGTTCATATCTTATCTGTGATTTCTCTCTAAAAAAAAATTCTCATTCTTCTGCTACTGTATTATCTTCATATCACTTTTCACTATTCTCATTTTGTTTCTTCCTCTCTTCTTCCCCTTTTCCTTCTCTTGTGGCGGCTACTATTTCTTCATTTTATATATGCAGTGAAGTTGGTGATGAGGCAATTCTGAATGAACTTTGGGTTAGATATGAGAAAGCTGTTGATAAGGTATGATTCCGACCTTTTGAACTTCTTGTTTCTTTATAATCATGAAGAATGTCATGAAGTCTTTTGCAAAGCGTGTCTTCATTGAGAAAACAATGATATTATGTTTAATGTGACATTTTTGACTAGATTTAATTGATAATTGAAGTATTCAAGGGTATGCCAACTACAAAGGGTTTACCAAAAAGTACTTCAATTAGAGTTAATATGAGGAGAGTAATTACTAAAAAGCTTTGGAGCAAGTGCCTCATAAGGAAGCTACAGATATATTCCGCTAAATTTTAAATAATGATTAAGGGAATCTTGAAATATTCTTCTGTTTCATTCCATCCACAACTCCCGTAGTAATGTAGCTGTAGTACCATTTTACCGAAGGGCTTTGTAACCTTCCTTTTAAGTTGAAGCCACGAAGAAGAGTCTCAAAACAGTCAACTAAACTTGGCGTTGTTAAGCAAACTCTAAAAATTCTAGAAAGTTGTCATCACAGTTCCAAAGAAAACAGACCGAAAACAAAACGATATCTAGCATCTTTAGCTTGCTTTTGCAAAAATTGCACTAGTTGATGGAGGACCACATAACGAGGGTTCCTCTCTGAAAATTTTCATTTGTTCTCATGCCAAGGAAATGGACCAGAAAATTCCTCCTTATTCACAGGTTACTGGCCTATCACGTCCACCTTGCTTGTACATGTCTGAAAGATGAGCCAAAGCTTTTCCTTTTGTTTATCAACGGGTATTGCCATCTTCTAAATTCAATAAAGGATAAGAAAAACGATGATAGAGTGAAACTAATTCTTCAGAACTAAAAGAAACTGCACATACCTCCATAATTTTAAATATTCAAAATTCTTCCATTGATTCTTCAGCAACTGGAAGATAAAGAAAGCTATTGTGAAATTTCATGGCTGGTATAATAGAGATAGATAGAACACGAAAAATTTGGAGATTGGTGGGAAGAATTAGGTGGCAAAATTTGGCAATATCTAATAATTGATTTATTATTTATTATATTTTAATAAAAAAAGTTCAGGCTATTATTAATAATACCAAATCATTCTCACTTGTGACTATGACTTGACATTAAATAAAGTTAGGAATTATTGTATTCAGTAAGCTCAAGCTTCCTGAATGCAAATTTAATGCCGATTCTATGATTTGGGCTGAGATTTAACCAATCTTCTTCTATATTTTCTACATAAAGTAATTAATAACTAGAAGGAACCATACTTGTGTACTGAACTATTGGAATAAGCACAAATTTGAATCGGAGTATTATGGAGAGAAAAGGCTTAACTATAGTTTGTCTTTCAAGACTACTAATATGTATATATATATATATATATATTGGTCTCTGTTTCCAAGTTTTATTTTAGTCTCTAAAGTTTTTAATTGACATATAATGATCCTGATTGTTTTTATGGACTTTTGGATATATGACATGTCACCATTAATTTTGGAGAAAAATTAGCAACATTGATGGAAAGTTATATGTTTCTTTGAAAAAAAAAAGAGCAACACTGAACTTGCTTGCCCTTTTGATTGTTGAATATGATGCGAGAATTCCTCATATGGAAATAGCCATTATAATGCCTAGGATCTATACTTATGAGTCAAAACTTTTAGGAACCAAAAAAATTATGGAAGAACATTTGAGGAGCCAAATAAAAAACGGTTTACAGTCTGGGGACTAAATGTTATAATTTAACAAAAAAGCTAACTTTTTGAAATTTATTCGATTTGAATTTTTATTCTTATCTTATCTCTGTTTCTCAAATTTATTCTTACCATGCAAAATTCTTGATCTTTAGGGAGAGAGGAGAAGGATGTTTTATGTTTTCTTGAAGCAATTTATAGTCGTATACAAGAACTGGAAACCAATAAATTCTGGCTGGCTCTCGGAGGATGCCTCAACTTCTGTTCAAACTATTGAGAACTCATCAACTTTGGATCATACTGTTGTTGGCTGCTCGAGTGGACATCCTTCAGAAATCATTTTAAAATTAACTGAAGAGGTCAAGCAATTGACTTCTGTTGTCGTTGAATGTAAGTTGATTTTTCTCCACCACTTTGAGGACGCTTCTGATATTTCTTTATTTTTATCTATCTATTTTTGGGATGAATTGGTTATTTATTTCTTGAATATAATTTGAATGATCTCTACCACTTTTTGAAAGTGCCTTTGAGATGCATTTTAGTGAATAAAATGGTTATTAACTTAAACTCCTTTCTGCATGATAGAAGTTCTTCACTTATTATGCAAACCAGCATATTGTTGGTTTGGTTGATTTTTTGGACTTGCTGATGTAACGCAACTTGTTAGAATTCTCTGTTTTTCTTATGGTTGGCCCTCTATTATGCAAACCAGCATATGCTTCTCTTTTTAGCTGACTTTATCAATTGCACTGAACTTTCAACTCAGGGCGGTCTACAGCAGACTTACTTGGAGCATCAATTGGCTTAAATTTAACTTCTGAAGGGTTTCTGATCTTGGATGCCTTGGCAATAGTTATGCGTTCAATGCAAAACTGTAATGTTTTTGGGTACTATAGTGGGATTCAGAAGCTCACAGCATTGATGAAAGGTGGTCTCATCGCTTCCTCTGATACAGTATTATGAATTAAGATGATGACATGCATATGATGAAGTAATTGTGCTGCCAATATTTTTTCTTTTTTTATGCCCTTGTATTCTTTCAATTTTTTCTCAATGAAAGCTGGTATTTTTCTATAAAAAAAAAGGAAAAGAAATCTCTGTTTTTAGTTTCCCATCTGATTTCCTTAATTTCAGGGGCTGTTATCCAACTTAAGACAATAGCAGGCGAACTTTCTGCTGATGAAGGACTGTCTAATATTGTTGTGGAAAATACCAGGCTCCTACAACAGATGTTAATATATGTGGTATCAATAGTACACAATTTTATTGACATAGATTCGCTTCTGTGTGTGGAGGACCATTCTCTAAGTATGAAGGTGCCATCTTGTGAAGAGAGATTAATGTGGCGACAGAAGGCAATTGTGTCAGTGATGGAAGCTGGTGGAATCAATTGGTTAGTAGGTAAGGTATGCCAGTTTGAGTAACCAAACTTGTCATCAGAACTTAGTGATAAGTGCAATAATCCATTAAATGGTTACATGCAGAAGAAACTAGTAATCTAATCAGTGCTACACATCCTGAAATGTTTTTTTTTCCCTCAATCTTTGGTAAACCATCTATTATAATTACTAAATTTTTTCATCCAATAAATTTATATTACTCCTCTTGTAGATCCTCAGTATTTATTATACTGGCTGATTAGAAAAAGATTTTTTGATCAGAGTTGTTGCGCGTTACTAGAAGGTTGAATATCAAAGAACAAAATATTGAAGTGGAGCTCCAATTTTTGGCTTTAAAAATTCTGTATTCTGCATTATCTGAGAACCCACGGGGTCAAAATCATTTTAAAAGCATTGGTGGACTTGAAGTCTTGTTAGATGGTCTTGGACTTCCATCCAAAATTGTTTTAGCTCCGAAGGACCCAGCTGGTGCTGACCAGAAAAGGTGGACATCTTTCACTCTAATTTATTTAGATTTTTTACATGTTGAATGCTGTCTGTGAGGGAGTTTTGAAGTTATAATTACAATTTTCTTTGGTTATTGTCAATGGATACATTAATGTTTTTAAGTTGATGCACTTTGACACATTTGTTTTCACTCATTTTCTTTCTTTTGACTACTAACATGCTATCTAAAATATTTTTCAGAGATGAGAGCCGCTTCCTTAACATTTTGCAGCTGCATGTTCTTTCACTGGCAGTCCTTAGAGAGGCCGTGTATCCTTATTTTATCTTATTCTATTGTTCTCCCCTGATTTCCTGACATTTCTATGAATAATCCTGAGCCCTGTGCAATCCGGAAGTTGATGCATATAAATATGTTCAGAGTTTCTTACTTGTAATGAACATGGATTATTGTATAAGATAGATAGTGCTGTTCTATACCCCAATTGCTATAATTTCAATTTCTTCAGAATAGCTTTTGTTGGGAAAGATAGTCATCGTATTTCATCAGCTTCTCTACTGTTATATAGCTGGGTTTTTTTTTAATATGAGGACAAACTCTACTTTTTTGTTCTCAATTTCATTTAGAAGTTAATACTTGAATGGCGCCCTTAACTGCATCTAGCTTTGGGAATTTAAACAACATGCAATTTTTGTGTGAAAACGGGAGAGTCCATAAATTTGCAAATAGCTTTTGTTCTCCAGCTTTCATGCTTCAAGAATACAAACTGCAGATTGGGGAGTTATCTGGACAGCATGATTTCAGATGGCCTACTCTTGACTGTAAATCCAATGTTGCAGCACAGTCAGGAGAATGTTTTGTTGTACCTTTAGCCAATCTCACTCATATACAATCTTGGAGTGAATATGTTGTGAAGTTATGCAGAGTACTTTGTTCTTTTCTTCTTGCTCCAGATGATGTTAAACCTCATCATCCTCAAGCATCTTCTATTCGAATCATGACACCTGTTTCATTGGTCTATGGTGATCTTTCAATCAAATGGGTAATGAGGGTACTTGTAGCGGTGTTCCCCTGCATTAAGGCTTGCTCTAATCAAAATGATTTGCCTGCCCACTTGAGGTATGTCTCATGGTTGACTCCTCTTTCTTTTCTATTATTATTACGTTTTTTTTTTTTTGGATAAGGAATATTTTAATTGATTAAATGAAAATAGCATGCACAGGGGGTTGGGGAGGAAGTTGGAAAAAAAATCTTCCAATTGATACAAGAAGAATTTTTTTTTGTTTTTTCTCAACGCTTCTGGGATTGGTTATTTAAAGAAAAGTTTACTTTTGTGTGTGTGTTTGTTAGTTTATATTGCTTTTCAATTCTCAAGTCTACCACTTTCCCTCACTGCTAGTTTAACTTATTTTGTAGGACCCTTGCAATTGCTTTGCAACAATCTGTCCTTACTGCATTTAGAAAGTTCCTTGTTTCTTCTCCAGTGTCCCTTGAAATTTTTCGAGAAGAGGGGATATGGGATCTTTTCTTCTCTGAGAACTTTTTCTATTTCGGACCTGCTTTTGAGGAGTTTTTCCTAGAATCTTGCACAAACAACGATGATGACTTCTTGGAGAAACCTGAAACATATTATGCTACTAGCTCAAACAGTCCAAAGGCCGACGGGGCTGATATAATTCAAATTGAAGTAATTTCATTTGTAGAGTTTGCTGCAACTTCATGTGGAAGTGCACATAATTTAGTAAGTTATTTATTATTTCCTCAGCGACTATATTTGATACTTTTATTATGATTTTTTTTTTTTTTTTACTAAGTTTTATTATGATTTAACAAATGATATTTCTTGATTAACGGGAGTATTCAGTGAGAAGTATGAATAAGACCTTGTGAAAGAAAAGTCTATTCCATTGCCTTGTTTTTTTGTACATATTTTGGTCTTCAATGCATTTCTTCTTCTTTCTTTTTTAAAGGAACGTTTTTTTTTACTAATTTGCAAAATTACAACGTGAACAAACCCGACGTATCATCCAATTGAATGTTGCAACTGTAACTTTAATTACAAAGGACATGTAATTACAAAAAGATTAAGATAGAGAGAAAGTAGCCAAAACAAAAGGTGTTGATTATAAGAAAAGAATGTATATCAGTTTATGATTCATTAAATAAGTAGGAAGAGCCTCTAAGAATCTACGCAGCTATTGGGTGCTGTAAAGATAAAAATGGTAATCTTCGTTGTTCTTCTGATGGCTATTTATTTGGTAGGCTTGGTTTTTTGCTCCTGCTTATGGACTCTGTTGAAACAAGGACTTTATTTAATTATTACTATTTTTATTAGTTTATGTTTCACTTGATTGCAAATCATCGAACTTTCTCTTGAGTTGGAATTAATTCCGGACTCTTCGTTTTGGGTAGAAAACAAAGAAAGTAAAATCTTTGGAGGAGGTTGTGTTGTTCTCCCCCTTTAGGGATGATGAAGGGAGGGTGCTTGGGGGTGGAACGTTTGTGGGACGTTCTTTGAGATAACATTAGATTTAATAAGACTGTGGCCACTAAGGCCTTTTGTAATCATCAGTTAGGCATTACTCTTTTGGATTGGAGGTTATTTCTATAGGTTTGGACTCTTTTTGTACGAGCTGCTTTTTGTATGCCTTTGTATATTCTTTCATATTTCGTAATGAAAGATTGGTTTCTTATATAAAAAAAAAAGAAGTAGAATCTTTGTGTGTTTATCATATATTTGGTATTCTTCCAACTTTTTATTTTATTTTATTATTATTATTATTATTTATATATATATATATATAAACACCAACTTTCATTGAGATAAGAATGAATGAATACAATGGCATACAAAAAAGCCAGCCCACAAAAAGACCTCCCTTAAAGGAAAGGTTGTCAAACCAAAATAATAGAACCTAGCGAATAATTACAAAAGACCATAAAAATCGAGGCCCAGAGAGAAACATAGAATCTAGTGAGGGCCCATACATCGAAAGGACCTCTCTCAAGACCACGAAAAACCCTATTATTTCTCTCGCCCCAAAGACCCCATAAAACAGCACACACCCCAACTAACCATAAAAATCGTCCCTTATTGCAAAACGACGGATGGAGGAGGAATGCTGTAGCCTATTCATGTACTGGCTGCCTATTTAGAATATTGGGAGTTTATTATAAACTGTTGTAACTTTTGTTTTACCAGTTAGTTATTAAGCTGGTGGGTAAATGATGGGTAAATTTGGTTTTACTATTAACCTCAGGTTGTTAGGAAGTTGTTAGAAATTCAGTTTTGCCCTAACCCTATGTATAGTTGCTGTTTAGGCTGGAAAATTACTACTGAAAAATAAAGAAATCTCAGTAAAATCTACGTTGTTTACAACAAGGAACTCCTGGATCATCTCCCTGTAGTCTCTGAATAGTCTCACCTGTATCCCGAACGCATCATGAAAGAAACCCCACACCGAACAGGCAAACTCGCAGTTCCATAAAATATGGTCCTAATTTTCCTCAGCCCTTCGACATAAAATGCAACAAAACGGACCAACCAACGAAGTCATCTTCCTCGAGAGCTTATCGATCGTATTAACTCTTCCATGGATGACTTGCCAAATAAAGAACCTTACCTTCCTCGGGATTTTCACTCTCCAAAAAATAGAAAAGATTGACTCGCTATGGGTAGAAGGGTTGAGAAACCACCGAAAAAGAGACCGACAAGAGAATCTCTCAACAGGGCTAAGACTCCAACAATGAACATCCTTTCCTCCCTCCCTAAACTGACAATCCCCTATCAAAGATAAGAGATTGGTGACCTCCGTCGTTTCCCTATTGGTCAAATGACGACGGAAACCCAACGAAAAGGACATTGAGCTCCCTCTATGATTAAGAACATTGGCAATCGATCGACTTTTCATCGAGGACATGCGATATAGATTAGGAAATTTAGAGCAGAGAGAACTATCCCCCACCCACTTGTCCTCCAAAAAATAAGTATTATTACCATCCCTTACCTGAAAATGAACCAAGTCTGAAAAAGAAGGGAGCTTGAAAGCAATTTCTCTCCAAGGATTCCTAGACATACCCTTGACCCCTCCTGACAACCATTCATGGGGGTGAATGCCATACTTACTCACGATAATATGATGCCATAAGGATGTAGACTCGAGAGGGAATCGCCACAACCACTTAGCTAATAAGGCTTTGTTACAGATCCTTAAGGTACCTAATTCTAGCCTGCCACTGTTCACCGATTTCCCTACCACCTCCCAACTAACAAGATGCGAACTCCTCCCCTCCTCAACACCTGGCTAGGAGCCCTAAACAACGAGAAAAAGTAGACAGGGATCCCGCTCATGACAGATTGAATAAGGGTCATTCTACCACCTTTAGAGAAGAAGCTCCTCTTCCAAGAGGCTAATCTTTTCCTCACTTTCTCCACCATAGGGGACCATAATGAAGAGCTTTTTGGATTTTGACCTAAAGGGAGACCCAAATACAAAGAAGGAAAGGCCCCTACCTTGCACCCCACCAAATTTGCCCCCATCTCTAATTTTCTCAAGATCTCAATTTAAGCCTAGGATTTGACATTTCCCTCTATTGATCCTCAAACCTGACAGCTCCTCAAAGAAGGCTAAGATATGATTCAGATTTCGAAAAGACTCCTCCTTCCTAGAGCAGAAGAAAATGGTATAATCAGCAAATCGGAGATGGGATAAAGGAATGTGATCCCTCCCCACCCTAAAACTCTCAAGAATGCCCCCCTCCATTCCTTTCGCCACCATCCTACTAAGAGGATCCACAACTAGAAGGAAAAGGAATGGCGAGCGATAAAGGATCACCTTGCCTAAGGCCTCTCGTGGCTACTATGTGACCCTTGGGACAACCGTTAATAAGGATGGAATATGATAGGCCCCAAATAACGAAAGTGTATGAACGAAGGCGCGTGAAGAAGAAAGAGAAGAGAGAGGATGGGGAGTAGCAAGTTTGTTAGGAATAGCAGGGCCCACGTGATGTCTGTGCGTTGGGTAGTAGGGGTTATAAGAGAATGTTTTTGCTAGGGAGTAGGCATCTTTTTGGCTATTTTGAATTGTATTTCTCTGTTGAGAAACGTGGGAGAGAGGGGAGCTCTCGAATCTTCCCCTGTTGATGTTGATAAATAAAATTGGTGGCTAAGACCTATCAATTTTGGTATCAGAGCACCTTCCTGGGGAATGGTGGGAAAGATGGAGGGACGGATTGTTGCGTTGGAAGAGAAAATGTCTGAGTTGGCCGTGAAGCAAGTAGATATGGAGGTAAGCTTGGGAACACAGATTGCAGAGGTGGGAGAGGCCCAGGCAAATGTTGATGCGAAATTAGATCTGCAGTTTACAATGGTTAGAGAAGAGATGAAGGCAATGTTTGCTAGGATAGAAGGAATGGTGCGTACCGAGAAGGGTTCCCCGTCGTCGGAAAGGACCGTTACTGATAAAGGCAAGAGAGTGATGGAAGAAGAATCGAGCCAGAAACGCGAAGAACCCAAAGAAAGTAGCGATACACCTTCAAAGGGAAGTGAAGGAATTCAGGCACCAACTAACCGAGATATTCCGTTGTTTGACATGCGACTGAGAAAACTCGAGGTCCCGGTTTACAAAGGAGAGGAAGGCGAGGATCCGGATGGGTGGTTGCATCGCGTGGAGAGGTACTTTGTGGTTAATCGATTGTCGGAGAAAGACAAGCTCGAAGCAGCGGTGATGTGTTTGGAAGGAGAAGCCCTGACTTGGCATCAATACGAGGAAGACCGAACACCGATACGCAGCTGGCAGGAATTCCGAACGCTGTTGCAAGAGAGATTCAGGCCAACCTCCCAGGGGGATCGATATTCCCGGCTGATGCGTCTGCAGCAGGAGACCACCGTGAAGGAGTACCGCCGGCGATTCGAACAGTACGCCGCAACCCTAAAAGACGTGTGTGAGGGTGTGCTGGAAAGCAAGTTCGAGTGTGGGCTGAAAGAAGAGATCCAAAGTGAGTTGCGGAAGTTCCAACCTGTGGGCTTGAAGGCCAAAATGATTAAGGCCCAATTAATCGAAGATGACAACAATGTTCAACAAAAGAAAAGAATGGGCCAGGCATCGACAAACAGCCCAAAGACCAATACTACTCAGAGTGAATCGGGTGGTGGGTCAGGTAGCTCGAGCGGGTCAAATGCCTCATCTGCGCAAACGATCTCGCTGAATTATAACCGAGGTGCAACGGGGTCATCGACGACGGTGACACCAGTACGTGAATCGGTGGCAAGAGGAGGGGGAACGCCGACATTTAAAAAAATGACTGATAATGAATTGCAAAAAAAAAGGGAAAGAGGATTGTGTTACAGATGTGATGAGAAGTTCTTTCCTGGGCACCGGTGCAAAAAGAAAGAACTGCAAGTTATGGTTGTGCAAGAAGGCGAGGACGAAATTGTGGAGGAATTGGGACAAGGAGAAGAAACAGTAACGGCCGACGTGGCAGGAAACGAAGAGAATTTGGGGGAAAATACCGAAGTCGCCGCTTTATCCCTAAATTCCATGGTAGGGTTAAACTCGCCTAAGACTATGAAGGTTAGAGGAATAATCCGAGAACATGGAGTGGTGGTCTTGATCGATAGTGGAGCCTCCCATAATTTTATTTCTTCTGAGGTGGTGCAAAGGCTCGGCTTACCCATCTCCTCTTCTTCCAATTACGGAATCGTGTTGGGCACCGGGGGACCAATACCCGGCTCGGGAATTTGCAAAGGTGTGGTTCTTACTATCTCTGATTTGACAATTATCCATGACTTTCTGCCTTTGCCCTTGGGGAGTGCAGATGTGATCTTAGGTATATCATGGCTGGAGACGTTGGGCAAAATCCAATTCGACTACCGGTTATCTGTAATGGATTTTCAAATTGGGAGTTGGCTGGTTCAACTGCGGGGTGACCGTAGTTTGGTAAAATCCCAGGTATCACTCAAATCCATGATGAAGACATTTGGAGAAGGTGACCAAGGAATCCTGGTGGAGCTTAGTTCCTTGAATGCGTCGGAAGTGAATGAAAGGCCGTTAGTGGCACCAACGAGCATGGAGGGGGTGCCAATGGAGTTACAAGGGGTGTTAAAGCAGTATCAGGCGGTCTTCGAGCCCCAAATGGCTTTACCTCCAGTCCGAAGTAGGGACCACAGAATTGAGCTTGAAGCAGGGGCTGGAGCTGTGAATGTTCGCCCATACCGTTACCCACAATTTCAGAAAGATGAAATTGAACGCCTGGTGCAAGAAATGTTGTTAGCAGGTATTATTCAGCCGAGTAGAAGCTCATTTTCAAGCCCGGTGTTGTTAGTAAAAAAAAAAGATGGTAGTTGGCGATTTTGCGTGGACTATCGGGTGCTGAATAGAGTGACGATTCCGGATAAGTACCCCATACCAGTCGTGGATGAGCTCCTCGACGAGTTATTTGGCGCCACTACATTCTCTAAGATTGACCTTAAATCCGGGTATCACCAAATTCGGGTGCAACCTTCCGACGTTCATAAGACAGCATTTCGAACGCACGAAGGGCACTACGAATTCCTAGTGATGCCATTCGGGCTACGTAATGCTCCGTCAACCTTCCAATCGGTTATGAATGATATCCTCCGGCCGTATTTACGTAAATTTGTCTTGGTTTTCTTCGATGATATCTTGATATACAGCCGCAACCTACATGATCATATTGTTCATTTGTCTCAGGTACTACGAATCTTATTTGCAAATCAGTTCATTGCTAATTTCAAAAAGTGTCAGTTTGGGGCTGAGAAGATTGAGTACTTAGGGCATTTGGTTTCGGATAAAGGGGTGGCGGCGGACCCAAAGAAGATAGAAGCTATGCAACAATGGCCGGTTCCGCGAAATGTTAAAGAATTACGGGGGTTCCTCGGACTCACGGGATATTACAGAAAATTTGTGGCAGGATATGGAACAATTGCGTTTCCCTTAACTCAACTACTAAAAAAAGACAAGTTTGGATGGAATGCAGACGCTGAAGAAGCTTTCAAGCAATTAAAAGCGGCAATGATTTCGATTCCAGTTTTGGCACTGCCTGATTTTTCGAAGACATTTGTGATCGAGTCGGATGCTTCGGGAGTAGGGGTAGGGGCGGTCTTGATGCAAGAACAACGGCCATTGGCTTTCTTTAGCCAAGCGCTACCTCCACTGCACCGTCACAAGGCAGTCTATGAACGTGAGTTGATGGCCATTGTGTTTGCCATACAAAAATGGCGACCGTATTTACTCGGTCGAAGATTCATAGTGCGCACGGACCAAAAGAGCTTGAAGTTTTTGTTGGAGCAGCGTGTGATTGCAGGGGATTATCAACGATGGATAGCGAAATTGCTCGGGTACGATTTTAGTATTGAATATAAAAGAGGATTAGACAACAAAGCAGCGGATGCGTTGTCACGATTGCCACCGGCCATGGAGCTGGGATTATTAAGCGTAGTTGAAGGCATCAACCCGGCGGTTTTCGAGGAACAGACTCTGAGGGATAGCACTCTTGCTAATATTCGCCAGGCTCTTCAGTCTAACGCAGCAGCGCCAATGGGATACTCCTTGCGTGGGAAGCTGTTGTTTTATCAGGGTAGGCTCGTATTGCCATCTGACTCGCCCACAATTCCCCTTCTACTTCGAGAGTTTCATAACAGCCCTGTAGGAGGCCATCATGGGGCTTTGAAGACCTATCAACGCTTGTCTAAAGAGGTTTATTGGCGTGGGATGAAGGCCACGGTTCATACCTATGTTGCCAATTGCTCGGTTTGTCAGCAAGCCAAGTACTTGACTCTTGCTCCAGCAGGCTTGCTACAAGCTTTACCCATCCCGGATAGAATATGGGAGGATATCTCCATGGATTTCATCGAAGGATTGCCAAAATCCAACGGGTATGATACTATCCTAGTGGTTGTGGATCGTTTGTCGAAGTATGGTCATTTTCTATTGTTGAAACACCCGTTTACTGCTGTTTCTGTGGCTGCTGTTTTTATTAAAGAAATTGTTCGTTTGCACGGCTGCCCCCGTAGTATCATCTCAGATCGGGACAAAATTTTCACAAGCTTGTTTTGGGAAGAGCTGTTCCGTTCTTTGGGCACTCAACTCCGGCGGAGCACTACTTACCATCCTCAGACAGACGGTCAGACAGAAGTAGTGAATCGAGGTGTGGAGTCTTACCTACGTTGTTTTACTATGTCAAATCCTATGCAGTGGGCGAAATGGGTGGCTTGGGCTGAATTTAGCTATAATACGTCGTTTCATGTATCGGCGGGAGTTACCCCTTTTGAGGTCGTGTATGGCCGGCCACCGCCACCGATTTTACCTTATGTGGCGGACTCTTCGGCTGTGGCAGAAGTTGATACTCAACTGCGGGATCGGGATCGAATGTTGGCCCAATTGAAGGAGAACTTGAGAAAAGCACAACAGCGTATGACTAAGAGTGCAAATGACAAGCGAAGGGATGTTCAGTTGAATGTCGACGACTGGGTATACATCAAGCTACGTCCCTATCGTCTATCCTCGTTAGGACGGTACAAACACCCGAAGCTTGCACCTCGATTCATTGGCCCTTATCAAGTATTAGAGCGAGTGGGCACAGTGGCTTATCGATTAGCTCTTCCCAACGACGCAGGACTTCACCCCGTTTTTCATGTGTCAGTACTACGGAAGGCTGTGGGACATAATTTACCAGTATGGCCCATCCCTCCTCAATTGAGAAGTGATCTCACGGTGCAAACTCAGCCTATGGAATTACTAGGACTTCGAAAATCCTTACTTGGGGATGGTACGCTGGAAGTGTTAATCAGATGGCAAAACACTTTGAAGGATGATGCAACTTGGGAGCTAGCTACTGATATTAGTTTTCAATTTCCATCTTTTCACCTTGAGGACAAGGTGGCTTCTTGGGGGGCGGTATTGATAGGCCCCAAATAACGAAAGTGTATGAACGAAGGCGCGTGAAGAAGAAAGAGAAGAGAGAGGATGGGGAGTAGCAAGTTTGTTAGGAATAGCAGGGCCCACGTGATGTCTGTGCGTTGGGTAGTAGGGGTTATAAGAGAATGTTTTTGCTAGGGAGTAGGCATCTTTTTGGCTATTTTGAATTGTATTTCTCTGTTGAGAAACGTGGGAGAGAGGGGAGCGAGCTCTCGAATCTTCCCCTGTTGATGTTGATAAATAAAATTGGTGGCTAAGGCCTATCAGAATATTCCACCGATCTAATGCAACCCCATATCCAAGATCTCCACCTAAACCCAAAACCTTTCTTAGCTAAGACTTGGTCAAGGAAGTTCTAGTCCACATGATCATAGGCTTTGTCAAAATCAATCTTGTATATAATCCCCTCATTCTTTTCCCATCTATAATCCTCGACGACTTCATTAGCTATAAGAGCTTGATCCAATATTTGTCTCCCTGCTATGAAAGCCCCTTGGGATTCCTAGATAGTAGAAGGAAGAACCCTCCTAAGCCTATTCGCCAACACTTTAGCAATAACTTTATACACACTTGTGATTAGATTAATGGGTCTAAAATCACTAATCTTCCCTGCCCTCTTTTTTTTAGGAATAAGGCACACAAACGTCTTGTTCATGGTTCTATCGATAATGCCCCTCTCGTAAAATTCCTTGAACACACACTTCAGGTATGATTTAATCTTCTCCCAATTAGCCTGAAAAAAACCCGTCGAAAAACCATCAGGGGCTGGAGACTTATTTTTTTATCACAATAAAAAATCGCCCTCTTAATCTCTTTTACGGTGAAGGGGGACTCCAACTCCCTTCTGTCTGGCTCCGGAATGGGGCACGAATCTATACCTTCCACAAAAGGTCTACCAACTACCAAAGGTCTGTACAAGTTCGAGAAGAAAGAAAGAATTTCGCCCTCAATGGCTTTAGGATCTTTCAACTCAACCCCTACCCCGAAAACAAGAGAGTTGATGAAATTCTTGCTTCTCCTGCCGCTAGCAACTCGATGAAGGAAAGTCGAGTTACAATCCCCTTCCTTGGCCCAAATAACCTCAGCTTTTTGCCTCCAACTACTAGTTTCTTTTTGCCTCCAACTACTAGTTTCTTTCCTGATCACCTCTGCGAACTCCATTTTAGACTCAAGCGCTCCTCCAACTTAACTTAGATGCTTTACTGCTGACGCTTTATATACAAGGAAAGAACATTGACAGTGAAATAATAAGGAAACAATATATAAAGAAACATGTAATAATGGTCATGCAGCAATAAAGAAAGCAAGGGCATCATAAAAGTAAACAAAATAAAATGGGAGGGTCCTAATTACAAAAGATCTCATAAATTCAATCATCAAGTAGTGATGTTTTGATACTGGATAAATTTTTCTCTTTAATCAAGGCAAGTGATCTACAATTTAAAGAGATTCCCATTTTCGTTCCCAATGGGGTTAGTTAGAAAGCTTAATTAGAGTATGTTTATTTTTCTCATGAGGATTGTGGATGCCAATAGTTATGCTTTGCTGTTATTTTTGGATTTGCATACAGTGATCCGAAAGATCAAGTTTTGTGGATCAAGCTTCATTTTGTTATGGTTGTTTTTGGAGATTTGACTTTGTTTCTTCTATCAGTGCCTCCATGTTAGGCGTTTGTGGTGATGTTGTTTGGAATTGTTGTTTCTTTTGATTATGGGTTTTGAGAAAGTGGTTTCAGTCTTATCTGCCTTTTCAGTTGGTTGGGGAGTTCCAGTTGCTTCTAGATTAGTTCATTTTTCTTTTTGATATGAGATCAATTAAGACCATCCTTTTGGTTTATTTTTGCTCTGAAGTTTGTGGAAACTTCTTATCAGATTGGGTTAGCAGTGTGGTTGGTTGGGCTTTAGTTCCTGCAAAATTTTGATTCTCCCTTGGTTAAAATTTCCAAGTTGTTGCTGATTTTCCAAGTTCCTGCAAAAGTTTTATCATGGCCTTCTCTTTGAAGGCTATTGCTGATTTTCCAAGTTTTTGGGATGCTTCCATATTTCCTTTATGTTCTTTTATTGTTTTCTCTTTTCACTCCCTTGTAGGGTTTGTATCTCTTAAACATTAGTCTCTTCTCACTTTTTCAATGAAAAGCTTCGTTTCTTGTTAAAAAATAAATTACAAAAGATATCTTAGATTTAGCACTCTCTAGATTCAATTTTGAAATTAGCCATGGAAAAAGCCTTATTTCGCTTGGGTCTTCTGAAAGACCATCTAGATTCATTCTTGCATGTGTACTAAAAATCTAAACCTTAGCAAAGTAAGAAATGTTGCAAAGTTGAGTTGTAGACTGAGGAACTTTATCCGTCCTCGAGGGGAGAGTCTAGCAGGTTGAAGAATAGTGCTCGGACTATTTTTGAGTGGTTTAGGTAACCATGCTCAACTAATTCATATCTTGCTCGATTTGGAGTCAGTTTTTCAGATCTTTTGGGGTTGCTTCGGCTCGTAACATTGATTGTTCTTCTATTTTTGAGGAAGTTCTTTGGCATCCCCTTTCCGTGACAAAGGGAGAGTTCTTTGGTAGGCTTGCTTTTTTGCTATTTTGTGGGGTATTTGGCTTGAGAGGAATAGTTGAATCTTTAGAGGAGTGGAGAAATCCATGTTTGAGCTTTGAGAGACGATTAGATTTAACTCGTCTTTGTGGGCTTCTGGATCTAATTTTGTTTGTAATTATCAGCTTGGTTTAGTTCTCTTAGATTGGGACCCGTTCCTGTAGTTTGGTAGGTGTTTTTGGTGGGCTTGTTTTTTGTATGCCCTCTTGTATTCTTTCATTTTATTCTCAATGAAAGCATGGTTTCTCATAAAAAAAAAAAAAAAAGTTGAGGGCCTTTGCTGTGTCTCCTTAATCCAAGTGATCCAGGGGTTTGACCATGTTTTGTGGATATAAAGATATGAGCCTAGGCTTAAAAAAATTTGCTAGATATGTTTAGTCCCATTTCTCGATTACTTTTGTATCCATCAATGTTGGCCGACATGAGCACTATTCGGCTCAACAATTGAAATAACTAACTGTGATTTTTCTTTTTATGAAATACTCTTTTGAAAGTTTTATGTAGGAGAGATTTTAGATTGGGAAAGAACTTGAATATTAGCCATTTAACTTTGGTATGAATCTCGGGGAGGTAACTCATGAATGATACATGCATCTGTTCTGTTCTTACTTGGCTTTGTCAACAAGCTCGACCTAGGTTTTCTTAAATTCCACAATTTAGCTCATAAAAGATTGTTTACCCTTTTGTGATGATAGAAAACCTTGCAAACATCATACATTCTATTGACATTCTTTTCCTTGGGATTTTTTTTTTTCTTTCTAGGATCACACCTTTTGCTTCCTTGCATAGATTTGTGTTCCTGGTTGCTTGCAATCTTTTTATTATCTTGCTTTTAATCACTTTGTTTATTTTCTCCTAGAAATATTTGTATGAATTGGGATATATCCCCTCTTTAGAGTTCTGTTTTTCTTTTTAAACAAGAAACAAAACTTTTCATTGAATAAATGAAAAGAGATTAGTGCTCAAAGATACAAACTTCACATGGGAGTGAAAAAGGAACAAAAATGAGAAATAAAAAGGACAAGGAAGCTCCCCAAGAAAGAAAAAAACTGAAAGAATAAACGTGCAAAGAATTTTTGAGGCTTGAACTGAACTAGAAACTTCGAAGAACCATGAAACGGAGAGCTGAAAGAACCAGAGACAAGCTTGCAAAGAGAGAACCCTTGAAACCAAACACTAAAAAGAGCCCACTGAAAGAACACTAAAAGACAAAAAAAAAATAGGAAAAGGAACTCCAAAACACCCGAGAACCACTGAAGACAAAACCCGCAGAAGAGAATCTTGAACTGGAGCAGAAACCACCAAAGAATCTGTTTTAAATTTTCTTTTTGTTTATTTTTCTTTCTTTCACTAAGGGGCTTTGTTTCCCTTGAACATTTGTCATTTATTTTCATCATATCAATGAGAAGTTCGTATCTCATTCAAAAAAATATATTTTAATGTTTTTGTTTTTGTATGTGGAGTCATCAAATTATATTAGATAATATGACCAGTCAGCCTTCTAATATTTGTTGAATTGTGTTCTGTTATTTACTCATATTTAGCTTCTGTCTTTGATGCATTTTATAACTTACAACCTTGTAAATGGCAGCCTGAATTATCTGCTTTGTTAGACACCCTTGAACAGTCTGCTTGTAATCCTGAGGTTGCCATTGCTCTCTCAAAGAGCCTGCTCCGCATATTACAAATTTCATCTGAGAGAACCATTGCTTCATTCAAGACACTCAATGCCGTTCCTCGGTTGCTTAAAGTTGCTTGTGTTCAAGCCCAAGAACATAGAAGATCTGGAAATGTTATTTCTTCTGAGATTAAGTATGTTGAAGGTATTCAATCTCGAAATAATCAGGGACATGATTCACGTGAGACATCTCAAAGTTGTCTCACATGTTCGGAAATCATCATGGAGCTTTTCACAGAATTTTTCTCAACAGGAGACGATGCAAAAAAATTGATTCTGCTTAATTCAACATCAATTGATTGTCTATTTGATTTATTTTGGGAAGAAAGTTTGAGAAGTCGTGTACTTAGACACACACTTCAGCTCATAAAGGTAGTGTAATATTGTTGATTCGTTCTAGCTAAATTCTGCATCTTTGTGGGTTTCCTTTAGAGAATGAATGAAGAAGTTATATCTCATCCGTAATCTCCTATCAAAAAAAAAAAAAAAAAAAAAATCTCTTCCGCAATCAATTGAAATTGGGGTGGGTTTCTGTAAGTACTACACTGGAAAGCTTACCTTGCTTGTATTAACCTTCTTTTTTATCTACTTTTGGTTGAACTGTCATTCAGATAAAACCAATTTCTGAGGAAGATCAAAAGGCGAAATTGTATATTTGTACTAAATATCTTGAAATGTTTGCTCAAATTAAAGAGCGGGAGAAAAGTTCTACAGAACTCTCTATTGATCTGTTGGTTGGAATCAGAGAGATGCTTTTGAATGATCCTCAGGTATATCTGCAGTAATTTTCTAAATCAGTCCCAGATCTTAAGAAACTGTCTCAAAAAATATGTTGGCCTTTGTTATTTGTAAACTTTCTTTTCTTGTTGGCTTGTATACTCTTTTTAGTATTCTAAAGGCTGCAATCTGTTTTCCTTCAGTACTACCAAGCTCTGTTCCGTGATGGAGAGTGCTTTTTGCATATTGTCTCTTTGTTGAATGGTAATGTCGATGAGGCAAATGGAGAAAAGTTGGTTTTGAATGTCCTTCAAACTCTTACTTGTCTGCTAGCTAAAAATGAAGTTTCAAAGGTACTTCTAAAATTTGTTTGTGGGTGTCTAATTTTTTTTTTAATCTTTTGGCATTTGGAAGTATGCTAATGTGCGGAAAGATAATGACATTGTAATTCACTATTGATCCATGTGAGCTGTGTTATCTACTTCATGTTTCTTATACATATATTTGGAGTAATCTTGTTAGTACGAGTCTAATGTTTTAATATAACTAAGCTAAATTACTATGAGGCCACCTGGCATGGTTCAGATTCAAGGCATTGTATTAGAACATTAAATTATTTGGTAAATAATTTATTTGCATGCATTATTGTATCTTTATCATTTTTTTCCTGAAATTTCTTTAAAGAGAAGCAAAGTTTTATTGAAAGAAAAAACAATTATATAAGGAAATGAGAAAAGATGCCCTATAAAGAAGCCGCAAGAGTTCTATTAACTATTGGAGTAACCTGCTAATTGGGATTACTCTTGGTCATTGACGCCCACAGTTAAGCATAAGAAAGCTTTAACCAATCCATTCTTGAATTGTACTTTTCCCTTGCTTTAAAATCTAATCTTTATTGTATTATTCTTCCTTCTCATTGGGTTTCCTTCAATCATCTTCGTTTTAGACAGTATAAGGAGACCATAGTATATTCCATTTTCAATATGCTTCATAGCCCCCTAATTTTTGATCATTTGGGAGGTTTGGGGTTAGACTCGTCTAGTTCTTTCTCTTGTAAATACTTCTTCCATGATTTGGTGACTTCTATTCCAATTAATTTCTTTTTGGTGTCCTTGAATTGTACTTTCTCTATCAAAACATTCAACGTCTAAAAAGTTTCTAATACAACCTAGCTGGTAAACAAAGGATTCCTTCATTTTTGTTCACCTCAGCGCTTTGGAATTGCTTTCTCTGTCTCATATAGATATACACGCTCATGTACAAGCTCCCATGCAACACAGTTGCATGAGAGTTCTCCCTTGTAGGAAATGCTTCTTCATATGAACCAATTATTATGCATTGTTTTTGTTCTCGTCTCCTAACACAGCTATTTTCTAGTTAACTTCTGTTATTAATTTGTTGATATACTTGTACAGGCTTCATTTAGAGCTTTGGCTGGCAAAGGTTACCAGACAATGCAAACTTTGCTCTTGGACTTCTGTCAGTGCCATCCAAGTGATGCACTTTTAAGTGCTCTGCTCGATATGCTTGTTGATGGAAATTTTGACTTAAAGTTGTGCCCTACTATACAGGTGACTTAATGATGCAGACATTCTCTTAGAGCTCTTTATTGTCCAATCATTGTCTGACCTTTTCTATCCCTAGCTTTCATTTCGTCAGTTTGATAGTTCAGAAGTATCTTATGGATGTGGCTGTGTACTTGTATGCATATATCTACTTAAATATAACATTCTCTTTACTACCATTTCCATGCAGAATGAAGATGTGATCATTCTTTATCTGAGTGTTCTGCAGAAGGTTAGAAATTCATTTCTCTCGTAGCTTGATATTCTTTCTCCATCTTTCCACTCTTATGCTTTAATCGGGATATATCATTTCTATGTTGCATTGCTCCATTTTTTAATTTACTTGGCATTTGATTGGGCAGAGCAGTGAGCCGTTGCAGCATCAAGGGCTTAATATGTTTCAACAGCTTCTTCGGGATTCTATATCCAATCGAGCTTCTTGTGTGAGAGCCGGAATGCTGAATTTTCTTCTGGATTGGTTTGGTCAAGATAACAATGAAGATGTCATTGTGAAAATTGCTCAGTTAATTCAACTAATAGGTGGGCATAGTGTATCCGGGAAGGATATCCGCAAAATTTTTGCTTTGTTAAGGAGTGAGAAAGTTGGGAAACAGAAACGATATTGCTCATTGTTGATGGCCAGTCTTTTATCAATGCTAACTGAGAAGGGACCAACTGCTTTTTTTGATCTGAGTGGGAACAATTCTGTAAGTCCTTAACTATGAAGCTGTTGATATAGAACTATCTTGAATCATGTTCAACTTTAGAGAAGATTTCTTTGGAAGTATCTAAGAATGAAGTGAATCTTTATAATCACGTTGTTTGAAGTCTACATCATTGAAAAAGTCTGTTGCAGCAGTTTGGGTCTTTTTGGTGGTTCCTAAAATTCCATCAATGCTTCCAAGTTATGGATATTTGTGAATGTTCAAATTGAAGTTAATGTATACTTTGGAAGTGTGTGTGCACTTAGGTAGTTAAATTATGATAAACTTAATCGTTTAATTTATTTGAAACATGCCTCTTCACACATAAGTTTGGATATTGTTTAGTGAAACCCAAAACATGGACTCTTAATATTCCATAGCATTATTGAGGATTTAAAATGAGTAGTTTAATGCTCTGTTTGTTTTCCAAATATAATGTTTCAAGTGAATATTTGAAGTTTATGATTGTCTTGCATTTCTATGGTTATTCATTCTCTAAGTTGACGAAACAAAAGTGAAGTTGTCTTTACAATTCATTTAAAATTAGAAATACCAATGTCTTTTTTATTTTGCTTTTTCGCTCCCTTGTGATTGTAATCTTTTGAGCATTAGTCTCACTTTTTTTCCTTAAGGAAAATGTTATTTTCTTGTTTCAATAGAAATACCAATCTTAGGAAAGGTAGAAGATAAAATTGTTATTGAGATATCGAATATGAGAGAATCCAATATTCTTCTATACAATGGAGCCAAATATATATACGCATACATAGAAGCCGTAAACTAATAATAGTACTCCTCAAAAAAAAAAAAAAACTAATAATAGTAAAATTACAATAAAGGACTAAAGACTAATAAGCTACTATATTTACATATGTACTATAACAAAAATATAATAATTTGTATGAATAAAATAGTGGAACCAATGATTATTTTTGTGATGTTTGTAAGCTTAAGGAAGCTTGAGGGCTGTTCAGAGAATTGTTTTTTTTTTTAAGAGAAACAAAATTTCATTGATAAATGAAATAGGGGAAAAACCCAACATTTAAAGGTGGATTACATGAAATTCTTCCAATTAGAAATCAAAGAAGAAAGACTATAATATGAGCAAAGGAGTGTTTACATTTACACTCGTACAACGCATGGAAAAGAATCTTATCAAAAAAATAATCAAAGGTAGAGAAAGCATCCTTGAAAATTCTTGCATTTCTTTCGTTCCATAGAAACCAAAAGAAAACTCTATTGAAAGCAAGCCATAGAGTCATCTTAGCTCCATGGAAAGGATGACCCACAAAAATAGATGTTAGAAGATCATAAATGTCCATCGTCAATGGTAAATACCAACCAAAAACATCAATCATAGAGGTCCAATATCTAGAAGCAAAAGAACACGTGACAAAAAGATGACCTGGGTTCTCCATGTTTGATGAACACATAATACACCAAGATAGCGAGAGGTGAAAGTGAGGCATTCTCCGTTGAAGACGGTCTGCCATGTTAATAGCCCCAAGACTAAGCTCCCTAGTGAACTGTTATGAGAACATTTTTCTGTTTTTATTTTCAAATTTGTTTTTGAAAATTGTGATTAAATGATTAGTTAAAATTAAGTTTGTTGCACATATTTAAATCACTATTACGCTAAAATGAAAACAAGAAACAAAAAGTTATCCAAAGATATATTTACAGAATATGCCACTTTGTTGGGCATCCATGACTTGATATTTTTGTAATTATTCGTCATCTCTAAATCAATGTGTCACAGATTTTTTTCTGTCTTGGTTATGGGAATAGTTGCAAGTTATCCTTCTCATTGCATAGATTTAACATCTAACAGGTTGATGGCCTTTTCTAATGTTTATATTTATTCTTAAAGCTTTTTGACTTGATGTTTTACCCCTTCCTGACACTTCACATTTTCTTCATATGTAGGGGATCGTAATTAAAACACCTGTTCAGTGGCCTCTCAATAAAGGATATTCTTTTTCATGTTGGCTTCGGGTGGAGAACTTCCCAGTACATGGAACAATGGGTCTTTTCAGCTTCCTTACAGAAAATGGAAGAGGCTGCTTGGCTGTGCTTGCAAAGGACAAGCTTATTTTTGAGGTTCCTCATATATTTTAGAAATTATTTCTTGAGCATGTTTGTTTATTTGTATCAGTGAAGGTACTCGACTTTATCTTTGATATTTTTATTTCTTCCGTACTTAAATCTCCCAATTATGGACAGGTGGAGAAATCTTTGATATGCAACTAAACCTCAAATGCATTAGCAATAAACTTAATCGATGTCAGTGAGCTAAGCTCATGTTTCCTTCCCTGCAAACTTGCAAACATCCAACACAAAACCCAGTCTTAGTTGTGCAATATTTAAGAGAAAATTTGGATTTTCTTGCCTGAGCTGGCTCGTAGAAGGAACCGAGAAAATCCTTCTCTAAGCCCTCTATGGTTCTATATTCACGAAATTTCAGTCATTGAGTTTGCTTGAAATCATCTCCATCTTCTTGGGCTTTCTTTGCTGCACCCACTCTTCAAGCTTGATCTACTACCGCCCATGCCCTAGAGCCTCTTCACAAGGGATCTCACAATTTCCAGACCTATGGAGTGTACAATTGGAATCATAAAGGGGTTTTCTTCTTTTCTGTTATGAACCCAACTGAACTCCTGATAGGAAATAGAATTTGAAAGGAAACATTACGGAAATATGCTATTTGTATTAGTAATGAAAGAGGACAACATAGACGCTTGGCCAAAGTACAACTGCTAGGCCCCTATTAATATTCTTAGCACAGTGCCTCAATTTGGATTTTGACTTCTAAATTAGTCCTTATTCCTATTTCTCTTATCATTATCATTGACAATCAGGGTCTTGCAAAGCTTTTTATAGAGGCTCGTTTAAATTGTTTGCTAGCCACACCCTATCAATTGTGGGACCCTTTTATCTCTGAACTTCATCTCTTCATAGTGTTTTTCTTATTGCTTTATTGTAAATTTATACCCTTAAACTTTTGAGAAGAAAGTAAATTTATACCCTTAAACTTAAACTTTGGGGTTGAATCAATTAAAATTGTAAACTTTGATAAGTAAATAGTATTTAGACCTTTTATTAAGATTCTATTTTAAAACTGTTAATTCTCACACATGTATATTTAAATGTGAGGATTAATGTAATATTAGAGCGAAATGTTGGAATCAAATAGATAACAACGATTTTCATTAATATGAATGGTTTTTCATATTCTCTTTATTTTTTTTCCTGCTTATTTAGGAAAAATTACATGTTAATTTTCTTACTATGGTAGGGAAGTTTGGGGGAAGAATAATTTTATTTTGGTGATTTTGAGGTGATTTTAAATGGAATCAAATGAAAATAGTTATGAATCAGCTTCCTTGACTTGATAGATTTGAATTAGCTCGTCTCAAGACCTCTTCTTGGTGTTCATTGTCAAAGTTGTTCTGGAATTTTCGCTTCAGTGCATATGTTTAAATTGGAGCGCTTTTATATATCCTTCATAGTGTTTTTCTTATTGCTTTATTGTTCCTTTTTAGTTTAAATTGTTCCTTGTTGTTTTTTATTTTTTGTTCACTTCCATGTGGAGTTTGTATCTTAGAGCACTAGTCTCTTTTCATTATATCAATGGAAAGTCTTGTTTCTTGCTAAAAAAAAGTTATGAATCAGTCTAAATTGATTCTCTTATGAAAGCTTAGGATTTTAATTGATACAATTATTAGTTTAGAGTTTTAATTGATTTGACCCCCAAAGTTTAGGGGTATAAATTGATTTTTCCTTTTTTCTTTAAATAAAAGAAAGTAAAGCTTTTATTCTTAAATTGCATTTTCTCTCAATGAAGTATATGTTCCAGGTTTACTTCCAGTTGCAATTGATTAATGAAATTTGTTTCTCTTCTGAAAAAAGACTAATGACATTTCCCTTCCTTTTTCAGTCTATCAATCTGAAGAGACAGAGTGTTCGGTTACGTGTTAATGTAGTCAGAAAGAAATGGCATTTTCTTTGTATAACCCATAGTATTGGAAGAGCATTCTCTGGGGGTAGCTTATTGAGGTGTTATGTGGATGGTGATCTTGTTTCTTCTGAGAGATGCAGGTTGCTAGGCATTCATTCTTGCAGCTATTTTTTCACATTTTCTTGTAATTTTGAAAATTATTTTATAGATTGTCATTGTTTTCCTCAGAGAAGGGTAAACTGACTATAATGGTTTCCTCTTTCAGATATGCTAAAGTTAATGAACCAGTAACAAATTGCACTATTGGAGCAAAATTTGGTGTGCCTTTGAGTGAAGAAGTTGATACTCAGGAATCTGTTGAAGCTGCATTTCCTTTTCTTGGTCAGATAGGTCCTGTTTATTTGTTTAGTGATGCTATTTCTTCTGAGCAAGTGCAGGGTATTCATTCTCTTGGACCAAGCTATATGTATTCATTTCTTGACAACGAGATCGCTACGTTCTCTGAAAATCAATTGCCCAGAGGAATTCTTAATGCTAAAGAGAGTTTGGCATCAAAAATTATCTTCGGCCTCAATGCACAGGTTTCTCTTCTATCTTAAGGAGGGACAATTATCTATTTAAGGGATTTCCCCTTCACACACACAAAAGAGAGAGGGAGAGAGAGAGTGGACTAACGGTTTGATTTACCCTTTCAGGCAAGCAGTGGAAAATCATTATTTAATGTTTCACCAACATTAGATAACGTTTCGGAAAAGAATTCTTTTGAAGCTATTGCTATGGTTGGCACAGAGTTATGTTCGAGACGCTTACTACAGCGGATTATCTACTGTGTTGGGGGTGTCACTGTACTTTTTCCTTTGATTTCTCAGTCTGACAGATATGAAAGTCAAAATAATGGTCAGTTTGATCAGAATGTAGATATAATTGATACAAAAGAGTGCCTAACAGCTGAAGTTATTGAACTTATTGCTTCTGTCCTTGATGAGAACTTACCAAATCAACATCAGATGCATCTCCTTTCTGGATTCTCCATTCTGGGATTTTTGCTGCAATCAGTCAATCCACATCAGCTTAATATGGAAACTCTTGTAGCTTTGAAACATCTTTTCAATGTCATTGCGAACTGTGGTATACAATTAATGTGTTTCTTAGTTCTTATTTGATCAGTTTCTTCTATGGGTACTAGCTACATGACTATATGGTTTTTCTTTTATTTGTTTAGGCTTTTCTGAGCTGCTCATTCAAGATGCCATATCTAGCATATTTCTTAAACTCTCAATCTGGATCTACTCTGCTTATGAGGTGCAGCGTGAACTATACTTGTTTCTCATTCAGCAGTTTGATAATGATCCCAGGCTACTCAAGAATCTTTGCCGCCTCCCACTTATTCTTGATATGATTTGTAAGTTTTACTGTGACAAAACTAAATTTAAATTTGCTTCTGGAAGCAAGGCTTCTCTGCATCCACCTGTTGGAGTTCTTGGAGAAAGGCCTACTAAGGATGAAATACGGAAAATTCGTCTTCTTTTACTAAGCCTCGGGGAAATGAGCATTCGGTACAGTATCTTGCTTGTTTTTTTTTTCTCAGAAGTTTTGCATCAATTTCTCATTATTCTTTCAATGTTATGTTCTCATGGAAGATTATATAACCTCTTTACACATGATTATTACTATTCTTTGCAGGCAAAATATTGTAACAACTGATATAAAAGCTCTTATTGCTTTTTTTGAAAGAAGTCAGGATGTGACATGCATCGAGGATGTTTTGCATATGGTAATTCGGGCTATAGCTCAAAAGACTGTTCTTGCTTCTTTCCACGAGCAAGTTAGTTTTATTGGTGGCTGTCCAATTTTTGTCAATCTTCTTCAGAGGTATTATTGCTCCACAATTATATTCAATGGCATATTCTATTTTTGAGTTACAGATTCTTATAGCTTAAACTTGGATTTCCTTATGGTATAGAGCGTTGTTTTAATTCCTTATCTTACATGATTACAATGTAAGTACTCCATCTGGTGACAGTAAGCTAGATGGAGAACTGACATGCGATACTTGCTTACAATCTCAAATATATTTATCTTCTTCTGCTCCCTTCCCTCTCTTCCCACAAATAGGAAGCACTTTTGAACAATTATTTAATGGGTTTTGTAGAGTTTCGGCCATTCTGGCTATTTCTTAGATTATAAATAAGTATATCCATGGACCTTTTCTTAAAAAAGGAACTATTTTGTTGATGTGATTGAAACGTACAAAGAGCTACAATACTAAAGGAGGTACAACACTATTTCGTTTATGGTGAGGCCTTTGTAACATAGAAAGAGAAATTTATTTTCTTATATGTTTGTTTTGTAGGGAATTTGAACCTATCAGATTGCTTAGCTTGCAGTTCCTTGGTAGACTTTTGGTTGGTCTTCCTTCTGAGAAGAAAGGACTGAGATTTTTCAATATCGCAAGTGGAAAATCTAAAACTCTTTCAGATAGCCATAAGAAAACTAGTTTAAGGATGCAACCACTATTCTCAGCTATATCTGATAGATTGTTTAGGTTTCCACCGACAGATAATTTATGTGCTGCGTTGTTTGATGTTCTTCTAGGGGGTGCAAGTCCCAAACAGGTGACCATGGGAAATATTTATTTGACTGAAGTTGTTTGTTGCACTCCAGGATTATTCAAAATATTTTTATGTCTTACAGGTATTGCAAAAACAAAACCAGTCTGAAGGACAAAAAAACAAATCTCCTGGATCTCAATTTGCTGTTCCACAGAGTTTAGTTCTTATTTTCAGGTTCCTATGTAGCTGTGAGGATATTTCTGCAAGACTAAAAATAATCACAGATCTACTTGATCTTCTTGATACAAATCCGTCAAATATTGAAGCTTTTATGGTATTATCAGCTAAACTATTGATATTAAATTATTGAATTTGACCTTTTGTCTCATTATTTACTAAATTATTGTAATAGGAATTTGGGTGGAATGCTTGGTTGACAGCCTCTGTAAAGCTTGATGCTTTGCAGCAATACAAAGTTGAGTCACTAGATCAAGTTGACAATAAAACAAATGAGCAGCGTGTTATAAGGAAACTATTTTCTGTTGTTCTTTTGCACTACATATGGTCTGTGAAGGGTGGCTGGCAACAATTAGAAGAAACAGCAACTTTCCTTCTTATGCAGTCTGAGAAAGTATGTTGAATTCTTTTGCAACTTTATATGATGTATGATATGGACCTTGTGGTCACTTATTCTTGTTCTACATCCTTTAAATTGCAATTTTTTGATAGCCTTGTATTAAGATCTCGCAAATTATATGTGAAGGAGATGTTTGATTTAGTAAATTCGTTATAAGAACGTAGAATGTGGAAACGCTGATCTTTGTATAGAGGAGCAACTAGGATGTAAAACAACCATGAAGAAGGCTCTCCGACTGGTCCACAAAGTAGAGAAAAATCATTATAGAAAAACTTAAACTTCAAAGCGCCAAGGCCATAAAATAGACAACGTCCTCCCATAGTGGATCTTTAGGTTTCTTTTTTTCATTCAAAATTCTCCTATTTCGCTGCAACCAATTACCCAAAAGTTTGGAGATCACAATACTAATATTGAATCAGAAAGACTTTTTGAGAAGGAAATTGCTGGTTCAAAATGACTTGACAAGTCATCTAATTTGTCAAAGAATGAGGAACCAAGCTACATCAAAGTCATTAAAAAATTTGACTTGTAAGCTAAATCGCCATGCTAGTAATCAACGAAGATGGTTATCTGTCCTTTTTCACTTAGGGAGCTCTCTTCTTCTTTCTTTTGGATTCCATCACTTGTTGTCTGAGAGGGAAATGACAAATATTGTGGTTCTTTTATCTTTGATGAGGGAGTTTCGTGTTAATCTAGGGAGCAGGGATGTTCCTCTTTAGAGACCCAGTCTGTATGTAGGTTTTTCTTGCAGTTCCTTCTTTTGATGTCGGGTGAATCCCTCTCCCTTAAGAAAGCCAGAACACATGTTGGACATAGATATGTCTGAACACTTCTTGGACACATGTCTGACACACGAAAATCAGTGTCCAAATTTTTATTATTTGTTTTAATGTCGGACATACTATGGAGATGCCACTATGCTTCCAGATATGCCATGAACATGAGACACTCAAATAATACATCAAGCTTCAACCCTGAAAATAGCCCCTACTAGGCAGAAAACCAGGAAAAAATGAGAACAAAAAAACCCCACTTTCTTTCAACTTTCCGTCATGACTCTTGAACCAAAAAAGAACCCATTTTTGCTGCTCCAGAGTCACACAGAGGAAGAAAGAAAAACCATCGAAGAGAAGGAATGAAACATAAGAATAGAAGAGGGAGATTAACCCCTTTTGATTTTCTTGTAAGAAGAAGCAACCTCATGCATGTATCATACAAAGAATGAAACAAATAGGGGAAAAAACCCTTGAAAGGCTAAGAACATGCTGCTTTGAAAAAATAAAAAGAGTTGTTGATTTTTAAAATTTATAAAGTAGGACTTGGTAGAGGATATTGTACAACTGCTACTTGGTTTTTGCAACAGGTGGTTCCATTGCTTTTTCTCAATTTTTTTTCTAATTTTTGATAGACAAGCTCACATTTAATTTATATTCTTTTAATTTCAAGTATTGAAAATTTTAACATGTACACATATATTTGAAAAATAAATTTAAATATATTGTGTGTGCCCAACGTGTCCTTGTCTGTGCTTCTTAGCCTTTCCCTCTAGTGTCTTCACCATGTCGTGGAAGGTGAATTTTCAAGAAGGTTAAGTTCTTCATGTAGCACATCAATCTCGAAAGAGTTAACACCTTGGATTGGATTGGATTTTGAGGAAGGTGCCTTGCTCGATAGGTTCATTGTATTGCATTCTTTATAGGAGGGCGGTAGAGGACCTAGATCATATTCTTTCGCATGTTCAATTTGGAGTTATTTCTTTGAGGCATTTGGTTTTTGCTTTGCCAAATCTAAGGGGGGTTGCAAAGAGATGAGTCATAAGCTCCTTTCTTATCCTCTATTTTGAGGAAGGGGAGTCTTTTTTTGTGCTGAGTTGAGGTGTGTGCGATTTTTGTGGGTTATGGGTTTTTTGGGGTGAGAGGAAAAGTAGGATCTTTAAAAGGCTGGAAAGGACTTCACTTGATGTTTGGTCCATCGTAAGGTTCCACATTTATCTTTGGACTTCAGTGGCAAAGTCTTTTTGTAATCATCCTTTAGGTTTTATTTTGATTGGAGCCGCTTTTTATTGTTTGACTCCTTTTTTATAGGCTTCATCTTTGTACGCTCCTATATTCTTTCATTTTTCTCAGTGAAAGTTCGATTATTCATTTTATTATTAAAAAAAAAAAAAAAAAACCAGCCACCAGAAAGAGCTACACCCATCCCTAGTCTCAATGGAGGTGAAGCTGATAAGGTTCTCTTCTAGCTCGGCGATACTAAACCAAAGACTTCTGTTACTTAGGAATTTCCTATGCGAAGGGAGCCAGTCTGAACTCACCAAATAATGTTTCTTATTTATCACCTTTCTCGAGGGAGCTGGAGGTGCAGAAAAATAGTGCCATAAATTTTAACTAACAAAGCTTTTTACCTCTCCTTTTTCCCGCCCAAACTCAAACCTCCGGAACAAGAAAAAGGGGGATAATCTTCCAATTAACTAGATGAGAGCCCCCTCAACGTTAAGCCCTTCCAAATGAAGTTCCTCTTTAGCTTGTCTGAACAAGTAGCCAATTTGGCAAGAGTATTAAAAGATGGAAACAAAGTCCATGAGGAGGCTACATTGCTTGAATAAACACCTTTGGAGTAGACCCTACTCCATTGGCTCTACTTTGAAAGAAAATTTTTGCGCCACTGGATCCCAAAAGGAAATTAAGTTCCAAGTTACATTTGAGCCAGAGGCCTGAGTAAGTAGGGAAGGAATTAATTGGGCTACCCCATAGAGAGACAAAACTATCCGCTTCTTTTTCAGGCTTTCGATTAATTCCAACCATAGACGACATAAGCGGGGTTTTTTTTTTTTTTTGGTAATAATATTTGATAATAATACCAACTTTCATAGAAAAAAAAAATGAAAGAATACAAGGGCGTCCAAAAAACCAAGCCCACAAAAGGGAACCCCACTAAAGGGAGGGGATCCAATCAAGTAAGATAAAACCTAACGCATAATTACAAAAGGACTTCGCCATTGTTGCTAGAGAGAAACATGGAACCTAGTAAGGGCCCACACATCAAATGGGTCCCTCTCTAGGCCTCTAAACACTTTGTTATTTCTTTCCCTCTACAGACACCACAATAAATCACATACCCTAGCTTGCCACAAAAAACCTCCCCTTATCACGAAACGGTGAATTGGGGAGGAACTCCTCGATCATCTCCTGGTGGTCTCTAAAACTCATCACTTGCAATCCGAACATATTAAAGAACAAGCCCCAGGCAAAACGAGCAAAATCACAACTTCCTCCGTCCTCATGAGAAAGGATGCAACATAATGGCCGAACTAGCGAAGGCATCTTCCTTGAAAGTTTATCAATCGTATTAACTCTTCCATGGATAACTTGCTAGATAAAGAACCTAATCTTTTTAGGAATTTCCACCCTCCACAGAATAGCAAAAAATAGACTCATTAAGGGGAGAAAGGTTTAGTAACCAATGAAATAAGGAGCTACATGAGAAACCCTCAGAGGGGCATAGACTCCAACGTACATCCTTCCTCCCCACCCTAAACTAAAACACACCGATCAAGGACGAGAGAGCTGTGACATCCACCGTTTCTCTATTGGTCAAAGAACACAGAAAACCCAAAGAATAGGATAGAAAACTCCCAGAAAGGATCATCACAACGACAACCAATCGATTTTTCATGGAGGACAAACAATAAAGACTAGTATAAATGGAGCAGAGGGCCCCCCACCCATTTGTCCTCCCAAAAATGAACAAGACGTAAGCAAATTGTTTTTAAGCCCACCTTTGAAAGCCTTCACAACTGTTTAGAAATTAATCACCTTTCTCATGGCCAATAACTTAAAAAACGTACAGCATCATTAGCCCATTTGAGATGGCAACTTGGAGAGTTCCAACCCCTAACTTTTAGCTCCTTATAAATCATCCTGCTAGAGCAACTAGCCACTAACACAAAAAGGCAACGAAATAGGGGATCTCCCTAAAGCACTCCCTTTTTTTTCTTGTTCCTTTTCTTTTTTCTAATAAAATTTTAATATATTATCTTCTTAAGGTTGTTATTTTTTAAAATTTGGATAAAAAATTTTAAGGTGTTTGTGAACTAAATGAGGGAATGTTTCTGGATTCTGTTTATTGGATTCAGTGTAGCTGGAAAAAAACGTGCAAGGATAAATCTACATCTAACCAGCCTAGTTATTTAATGCTATAAAACATGAAATTATCTTTAGTTTAATTTACATTATGTTGTTTGAAGTAAAAGAAGTAAAAAGTAGAATAATTCTATACATGATAGATTTATCTAAAATAGGATAAAACCAAATCAATTGATATTCAAGATACTTGTAATGTAATATGGTGAGTATCATGCTGCTGGCAGTAAAATCGATGTTACTCTTTGGAGCTGGAGATATTTGCCAAGTATTTTTAGATCGTCGAGTGTCTGGGTGTGCAGTTTTGCATGATGGTTTTTAGACTCAGAGGATGTTCTTGATTGATATTTGTTGGGTTTATTAGTTTGTATGGATCTCTATTTGTCTTTGAGTTTGGTTTTTAGTTTTTCTTGTAAGTTTTTAACTTGTGGGTCGGTCCGAATATGTTCCTTGGTGAGAAGTTTGTGTAACTTTTTGTATAATTTTTCATTTTGTCAAATGAAAATTATGAATTTCCTTCTATTATCTCAATTTTCTGCTCTCCAATGTGTTTCAAAAAGAGTAGTTAAATTACTGATTGTTTTTCATGTTATCTCGTCCCAGGGCCAAGTCTCGTTTAAGTACTTTCTTCGTGATATGTATGAGGATCTGATTCAGATGCTAGTGGATTTATCTTCTGGGGAGAATATATTTGTTACACAGCCATGTCGAGACAATACATTATACCTTCTAAAGCTTATTGATGACATGCTTATAGCTGAACTTGACCATCAGTTGCCGGTAGTGGTATTTCTATTCCACGCATTTCTCATACTTAATTTGTCCACATTTTTCCTGCACCTTTAGGAATTATGAAAAAAAAATTGAAAAGCTTCAATATATGCTTACCTAATTATTAAGCTTTTGTGTCCAGTAACCATTCAAAATTTTCAGTGAGCTTTTGGGCCTCATGACCATTCAAATTTTCTCATTAAAAAAAATAGTCAGATTGACGCATGGAGAACTTTTGGATTATGTAAATTGGTGGTCAATGTGCACACTTCAAATTTTTAGCCTAGAAGATTTAGTTTCAATTCAATAGCAATACCATTTAGAGCTTCCCGTTCCTGGACGAAACATGTTCCAGTTATCTGATGATTAAATTTTCTGGGTTACTTTTCTGTTTATGTAGTGGTTTTGAGCTTCAGTTTACTACGTCAGGTTTTATTCATTTAAGCTCCGTGCAGATTCTAGCGACTGTCTTTAATGCCTCTCTAGACTCCATGAAACTGGAGCTATACATCTCTGCCTTACATGACGTTTTGCAAGGAGAATCTGATGACTTGACAGCAAGGTACTTCTATCTCTTTCCCCATTCTTCGCCCCATCCTCCCTGTCTGCATGGAATTCCAAGGCTTGTATATTGGGTGATATGCTACCTACTTCTTCAGATTGGAATTTTACTTGTATTTTATTCAAGGGTGTGGTATATAATTTCTTTGAAGTAATACATGACATGTATGAAATCTAAAAATAGAAAAGAAACGAAAAGAAAGAGATAATTCATAAATATGTAATTAATACTGTTTCAATCTGGAGAATTTAACACCATAGTTAGTGGGATTCATGCTTTTATGCTTATTGTTGTTACATATATTTTTTGAACCATACTTAGTTGTATAACAGTGTGTAAATCTTGACAACTAAGAGAGAGGAAGGTAGAAAATGAGAAATTTTTTTATCTCTCCTAGTTGTCAACATTTTAATGGCTTACACACCAGTTTGTAGACAAGTATTCTCCATATTTTTTTATAACTTTTAATGATAAATGTATACAGCCTATAAGCGAAGAAGATAATTGGAAATTCACTATAATTTTCTTTTCTTTTTTTTCAATAATAGTGCATGTTTGAGGCAGCTTTCATGCACTCTAAACCCTCTATAGGTACTTGAAAAGACAAACATATAATTTTTAATATTAATTATAAATCTTAAAAACCTGCTTAGAGATAAGAATTGCAATTTTCTAAACAATTTAAAAAACTGTAATAGTTTTTTTTATAGATATTTCAAAGGACAAAAATACGAAAAGACTACTAGCTCTATCAACTCTGACACAGTCTGCTGCTCTGTTTTGTGTGCATAGTCAAGACATTCTTTGTTTGATCACTTAGTGGTATTACTTTCCTCAATGGGCCTGTAAGTGGATCTTTAAGGAATAATGCTTAGATTTTCTTCCCATTGAATTTTAATATACCCATGCACCATGCTACTATGCTACCTTGTTATATTCTATAATACTGTTTGTTGCTTTATATCATGTTTCTAGGAATATGGAAGTTAAAGATGACAAGATGGATGAGAAGTGGTGGCATCTTTATGATAAATTATGGATTATTATTAATGGGATAAATGGTAAGGGACTGAACAAAACTTTGCCGAAATCATCAACATCTGGAGGTCCTACATTTGGTCAAAGAGCTCGTGTATTAGTAGAGTCACTCAACCTTCCTGCTGCAGAGATGGCTGCAGTTGTTGTATCAGGAGGCATAGGCAGTGCATTGGGAGGAAAACCAAACAAAATTGTTGACAAGGCCATGCTTTTGCGCTCAGAGAAGTTCCCAAGAATTATTTTTCGACTTGTGATGCTTTACATTTGCAAGTCTCCTCTAGAAAAAGCATCACGATGTGTGCAGCAGATCATTTCACTTTTACCTTCACTTGTGGTTACTGATGATGAGCAAAACAAAAATAGGTTGCAGCTGTTCATCTGGTAGTGCTTTTTTCCCCTTTATTATAGGGTTATAGCAAATTGCTACCCTATTTGGGATATTTCGTGTGCTTGTGAAGCTAAATTAAATTAACGTTGTGCACAGGTGTTTGCTTGCTGTTAGGTCACAGTACAGAATGCTAAATAATGATGCTCGCGTTCATGTCGTATCACATTTGATTCGAGAAACTGTAAGCTGTAGCAAATCAATACTTGCTAGCAGTATAATAAGCACAGATGATTCCTCGGATACTGGTGTTTTTTTTAAAGAAACTGGATACATTCACAACTTGATACAAAAAGAACGTGTTACTGCAGCTGTAAGTTACTTTGTGTATCATCCATGTGCTTGCTTGTGATTATTTTTGCTTATTATATATTAAATCATTTACATGGTATTAGTGCAGAAGTGATTCTTTAATAACTAAAATATAGACAGTTTTGTGTAATTATATTCAAAACACAGCCTCTTGGTGGATAGCTTTACATAATAAATTCTTTTGTAATTATAGTCTCTTGATGATTATCAAAGACTGGCAGACGCTTATGAGATAACTTGTTGCTAGTTCTCTTTGGGAGGGGGTTCTCTCTACCCCGGCCCCTAGGCTGTATTCCATATCTTTTTTTGAGGAATATATCCTTTTGATGTTTCTTATAAAAAAAAAAAAAAATACAGTTTTTAGATGAAGCAGCGTCATTCCCATGGTATATAAACTGAATATGAAATGATTGTTGAGTATGAGAGATTTATAAATTTTTTAGATGTATATTGATTTGATATTATTTGATTTATTATTATCATTATCATTATTATTATTATTATTATTATTTTTTGGGAACAAGAAACGAAATTTTCATTGATTAATGAAGGACAAATAAAAATTCTCTTCTAAAAAGTAGAAGTCTTGAAATGTATCTACCCCTCGATCTTCTATTTCTTTCCAACTAAGTTGAAAGCAAAGCAAAGCCTCTAGATTGAAAATTTAATGATTTAAAACCTTTATTGTCTCCCAGAGCTAGCTTGAAGTGGATGACATCTCATAAGATTAGTAAGGGTGGGCCATGAGCATATTGTAAGGACTGGGGCTTCTGATAAAAGTTCCTTTTTTTTAATTTATTTATTTTTTTAACTCTTTCAAAATTGTTAACTCCTCCCTAAGCCAAAATTCAGATGAACCGATTGACTTTTCTCTTTCCAAATAGCTTTTGTATTGCTCTCTGGTGAAAATTGAGAAGATCCAGTATAGAGAGAGGAGATTTTATTTGCTATTTTTCTGTCTGATTCTGATTATTTTGCAGATAGCTGATGAAACAAACTATATGAGGACATCAAAAATTGACCATGAGAAGCAGTTGCATGAACTAAGAATTAGAATGGAGGAAAACTTTTCTAATGAGTCTAACAACCAGAAGGTTTTTGAAGAAGAGATGCAAAGTAGTCTGACGTCCATTTTGATTGCAGATGACAATAGAAGGGCTGCATTCCAGCTTGCTTATGAGGAAGAGCAGCAAAATATCGCAGTGCGTATACTGACATTGTTTACCTTTCATACTTGTTGTCACCCATTTGACTGATAGCATTTGTTTAAAGAATGTTTTGTAAGTTCTTTCATAGAGTCTGTTCTATTGGCAGGAAAAGTGGATGCACATGTTTCGTGCTTTGATTGATGAGCGAGGTCCGTGGTCTGCTAATTCTTCTTCAAATATTTCTTTAACACATTGGAAACTCGACAAGACTGAGGATATGTGGCGACGAAGACCCAAACTAAGAAAGAATTATCACTTTGATGAAAAGCTGTGTCATCCCCCATCAATTTCTCCTAGTGTTGACATTACTATTGCTGAAAATGAAAATAAATCTAGTACTGCTGGGCACATTCCAGAGCAAATGAAAAGGTTTTTGCTTAAAGGTGTTCGGAAGATAACTGATGAAGGAAACTCAGAATTCATTGAAAATGATGCTGAACCATGTGAACCAAATGCTTCCAATCTCAAGGATTCTTTAGATGGTCAGTATCCAGAGCTAGTCAAAGACGTTGGTGACTGGAAAGATATTGTACAGGACAGGAAAGATACTTCTTTACATCCTCCAGTGACAGAAGAAAGTGAGGTATGTAAACACAGTTGAAATTGCACCCTCATTAGTTAAATATTTCAGTTTTGCTCATGGATGACTTCATGCATTTAGGTTCTCATGTCGACTCGGTGCATACTTGTGACACCCAAAAGAAAATTAGCTGGACATTTGGCTGTAATGAAAAACGTTTTGCATTTTTTTGGCGAATTTTTGGTCGAAGGTACTGGGGGAGCATCCACCTTTAAGAACTTCGAAGCTCTTAAATTTTCCGATTTGACTAAGCTCGATCAAAAGCAGAAAGCTCTAAGGTGGCCTTTCTATTTACAACTGGATTCCAGAAAGGGTACTTCAGTTGATAACGTAGAGGTGATGAATGATGATGGTAGTCTAAAAAGACCACTAAAAAATGTCAAACGCCATAGGAGATGGTACATTGGAAAGGTAGGGAAATCACAGATTCCATTTCGTTTTATAAGGCATTGCATGTACAGAAATCTAATATCTTTTTCTTCCTGTTCTTGTCTGCATGGTTGATTCTCAGATAAAAGGAGTTCACTGGACTCGATATTTGCTTAGATACACTGCAATAGAGATCTTTTTCAGTGATTCAGTTGCACCAGTCTTTTTCAATTTTGACTCACCAAAAGTTGCAAAAGATATTGGGACTCTGATTGTGTCTAGTAGAAATGACTATTTGTTTCCTAAAGGCAGTAGTCGAAATCAAAGTGGAGTTATTTCTTTTGTTGATAGACGTGTTGCCCTCGAGATGGCAGAAACTGCTCGAGAGAGTTGGAGAAGGAGGGATATTACAAACTTTGAGTATTTGATGATTCTCAATACTCTTTCTGGAAGATCTTATAATGATTTAACTCAGTATCCAGTCTTTCCCTGGGTCTTGGCGGATTACTCCTCTGAGGTTCTTGATTTTAACAAGTCATCAACTTTTCGTGATCTTTCAAAGCCTGTTGGAGCATTGGATCTGAAACGCTTTGAGGTTAGTTCACTTGATACTTTTCACCAGATGTCTCCAATTTTTTTTACCGTTAAAATGTGCTACCTTTGCAGGTATTTGAAGATAGATATCGGAACTTTTGTGATCCTGACATACCAAGGTGATTTCTGTCCTGATTTCTTATTTTTAAGCAAGTTTTGTTATTTAATTACTTTGAAGGGAACAAATATTTGCTGGAATCTGTTTTGAGAACTTCCAAGTTTGCACAATATGGAAAATTCGTTGGTGTTGAGACCCTCATCGGGAACATTCTAAAGAAAAACTTCAATCTTTTTTAATTGCTTTCCATTCCATATAGTAATGAAGTTTGCTCAAGGGGATTAGCAGGCCGAGATGGAACTCCAACACAACCCATAAAATATAAATCTGCTCCCATCTCTTTTAGATTAGAGATTATATTGGCAATTGAAGATAGGTTTGTTCTTCTGGAAAATAATAGATAGACAACACTAGCTGTTCACTGTTGTTACAAGGAATCTCGAGCCCCATGTAACTGGCATCTTTATTAATTGTAGAAGGAAAAGGAGAAGGAATAGGAGGTTGAAAGATTAAGGTTGAAGGAGAATGGAGATGTTTTTTTTTTTTTTATAGGAAACAAAACCATTTCATTGATAAGTGAAATAGATACAAAAGATATCCTATCTGCGATTTACAAAAGAGACCTCCATTGATGAATAAGGGAGGATAGGGGGTAATTACAAAAAGGGGTGATATGACTACTCCAATACATGGCAAGATGAGATGTCGATTCTATGAAGGCGTAGACATGATGCTGCTGATTATTGAAGATTCTGGCATTTCTTTCCAGCCATAAGTTCCAGAAGAAAGCATACAAAAAATTCTGCCAAAGAACCTTAGTGTCATTTTTGAAGGGGTGTCCAAGAATAGTAACATGGACAAGGGTATGGATATCACCCGGATGGGCAAAATGCCAGCCGAAGGCATTTTGAATGTAGTTCCAGAAGACAGCAGCATATTCACAGTGACTAAATAGGTGAATTTGAGTCTCGGCGGCCTTGTTACATAAGGTGCAGCAGCTGGGAGATAAGGATGAGTCGGGGTATCTTCTCTGAATAATATCCGCTGTATTAATACATTGATAACTGAGCTCCCAAATGAAAAACTTGACTTTTTTCGGCAAAAGACCCTTCCACAGCTGGCCGTAAAAATCACTGTTGGTTTGGAGATTGGATGATGCTAGATTTCGGGTGAGAGATCTGCTGGAAAAAGAGCCATTGTGATCAAGCTTCCAAACCCATGTGTCTTCCTTATTGTTGAAGGAAAAGGAGGACAATTGATGGGATAACAGAGACCATTCCAAAATTTCAGATTCCTGAAGGTTCCTTCTGATGCGAAGATTCCAAGCCCGGTCAATTGGGTTCCATAATTCAGCAATGAGAGCATTCTTTTTAAGAGATAGACCATAGAGAGAGGGATATGTGGACTGTAGAGGAGAAGATCCCAGCCAGATATCCTCCCAAAAAAGCGTTTTGTCGCCTCTCCCAACGTTTATGTCGATGTGGTCATAGATAAGGTATTTTGTTTTTTGGATGGCTCTCCATGGGCCTCTGGATGAGCTCAAAGATTGGCCTCCCATTTTAAGAGGGTTGCTGTCTGTGCCAAATTTAATGGCAATGATCTTCCTCCATAGAGCATTCGGTTCTTTGTAAAATCTCCAAGCCCATTTGGCTAAGAGGGAGATGTTTTTCTTATGAATATCAAAGATGCCCAGTCCACCTTCTTCCTTTGGGCGTTGAAGATGAGACCACTTTAGGAGATGACAACCTTTTTTCTCACACCCGCCTCTCCAAAGGAATGCACGGTAAAGTTTCTCTATAGCTTTGGTGACCTTTTTTGGGGCTTGGAATAAGGAGAGGTAATAAATGGGAAGGTTTGTGAGGGTGGCTTGTATAAGGGTGTGTCTACCTCCTTTGGAGATGTTGGTGGATCCCCAATTATGTAATCGGTTCTGGACCTTTTCTATTACTGGAGCCCAGAAATTAGATCTTCAAGGATTACCATTTAGGGGGAGACCCAAATAGGATATCGGCCATGAACCTTGTTTGCATCCAAACAATGATGCCAAGTGAGCGGCTTGTTGTGATTCAATACCGAGTCCCAAAAATTCAGTCTTGTTACAGTTGATGTTTAACCCGGAAGCAGCTTCAAATTGATGAATAACGTTGAAGAGGTTGGCAATGCTTGATGACTTATGGGATGAAAAAAGAATGGTATCGTCTGCAAACTGGAGATGGGTGGTTTTAATAGCTTGTGGACCGTCACCAACCCAAAAACCTTCAATGGAGGCATTCTTTTCCGCCTTAAGCAACATGCGGCTAAGACAATCAGCCACTAGAATGAAGAGGAAAGGGGATAGAGGGTCCCCTTGCATAAGGCCTCTAGTTGCTAGGATCTTCCCTCTCGGTTTACCATTGATAATAATTGAGAAATTTGCAGACGATATACATCCTCGGATCCACTTCCTCCATAGATGACCAAAGCCTTTAGCTTTCAATATCTCGTCAAGGAAATCCCAATCGACCGTGTCAAAAGCTTTCGCAATGCCCAGTTTAATGACCACACCTTTTCGTTTTTTCCTCTTCCATTCATCAATCAACTCATTAGCAATAAGGGAGGCATCCATGATCTGACGATTAACAACAAAGGCTGATTGATATTCCGTGATTGTGTCCGGTAGAACTTTTTTTAACCTGTCAGATAGGACCCGAGCAATAACTTTGTAAAGGCATGTTGTAAGGCTTATAGGTCTAAATTCTCCCACTTTTTTGGCCCCAATGACCTTTGGAATAAGGCAGATGTAGGTCTCGTTCAAGCTTGCATTAATGATACCATTCTGAAAAAAATCCTTGAACACTCCCTTAATATCATCCTTGAGAATGTTCCAAGATTTTTTGAAGAATTCCGCTGTATAACCGTCGGGCCCCGGGGTCTTGTTTGTGCCTAAATCATTCACTGCTTTAAGAATTTCCTGTTCGGTGAAGGGAACTTCAAGCATAGATCTTTGCGCATCCGATAAAGGGTTCCAATCATCAATATCAGGAAAAGGGTCGATGGTACCCTTTTTCGAGTATAACTTTCCATAGAAAGCTAATAATTCCTTCTCAATATCACTGTCATTAGTAAGGCTGCATCCCGATTCTGTAACAATTTCCACAATGGTGCTCCTTCTTCTTTGGGTAGCCATAATGTGGTGGAAAAAAGCCGAGTTTACGTCCCCCTCCTTTAGCCATTTAACTTTGCATGATTGTCTCCACAGAACCTCTTCATTGGCAGCAATAGATAACAATCCAGCTTTGATCTCAGCCCTTCTGGTGATATCTTGGTCAGTCAATCTACCTTGTTCCTCCTTGTGGTCCAGACTAGCTAATTCTTGAGACAAGCAAACCTTTTTCTCTTTTTGCTGACCAAAAGTAGAGATATTCCAAAGCTTCAATTCTTTCTTAAGGCCTTTCAGCTTCTGGATAAAACCATGCCCTGGCCATCCTTGTGAAGGAACGCTCTTCCACCATTTGTCAACCGAACTGATGAAAGAGGAATGGTTGAGCCATGCGTTGATGAATCTGAAGGGGGGTGGCCCCCACTTTTCTTTCCCCAATATGAGGCTAATAGGATAATGGTCGGAAGTATTTCTATTCAGTCTTCGCGCAGTGGCTGCTTGATATCTGGAGACAATATTATCTGTGATGAGATATCTATCAATGAGAGTCATAGTAGGATTTGGCCGGTGACTAGACCAAGTATACTTGCCGTTGGAGAGGGGAATGTCTTGAAGATCATTATCAGCTATGAATCGGTTGAACTTTCTCATGGCTCGGGTGGGAGCTGTGTGAGAGGATTTTTCCCATGTCCACCTAATAATATTAAAATCACCACCCAAGATCCAATTAGGTTGACAAAGAGCCTGTAGGTCAGCTAATTCCTTCCAGAATAGTTTCCTCTCCTTGGAGGAATTGGGGCCATATACTCCTGTGATCCAAAAGGAGAAGCCATCAACTAAGGAAAGATGAATGGAGAGAGAGAAAATACCTTCGACAATCTCCTTAACGGCAAAGGAGGATTCATTCCAGAGGATCACAATCCCTCCTGATGCACCAACAGCGTCAATGGATGCCCATGCTACATTCCTAGAGCTCCAGATAGATTTAATAATCTTCCTGTTTATCCCAGTCATCTTGGTTTCTTGGATAATAACCAAAGTGGGGTTCTGTGAGGAGAGGAAATCTTTAATGAGGGCTCGCTTTTTCCATGAGCCCATACCGCGAACGTTCCAGGAGATAATAATCATGAGGAGACAGTCGACCGCCCCATAAGGTAACCTGTAGAGGTTCTGTTATAATTAACCGAGGAATGGAGGTTTTGCAGCTCCTTGGCCCATTTGATCTTTTTCTTTGTGGCTTTTGATGTCTTTTGCCTACCTGGCATCGGCATGATACACATGCCATGCTCCGTTAACCAAGGAAATAGGATTGGTAGATAAGTCGCTGGATCATTGCCTGTATCAGCCGAATTCCTATCATCCTGGTCTTCATCCTCCATTGGGTTTTCCAAATTAATCGAGTGACAAGATACTCGATTGTTAGGGTCCTCCATTCTCAGAGGAATGGGATAGTCAATCTGAGGATATTGGTGATGGGTCTCGTCAAACAGCTTACCGATGGTCGGCGGTGTATCAGAGGGAGAGGTTCTTCGGTTTATTGGAGGGGATTCTTCCATGGCCAGGGAGCAAGGGGATGATATTCCTCCATCCGAGTCGGTTAGCGGCAACTCAGTATTCGTGGAGAATTTTGTGCCCATGAGGAGATAGGTTTCTTTATCATTAATAATGATGGACTTTTTATTTCCCGGGCGGTGAAGAATTGGGTTGTTTCCAGCAGAGGTAGTTGGTTGGGTGTGAGCCTTGGGTGATGATGGGCTTTTCCGAGATGGGCTGGGGGGAGCAGCTGTATTGGTGGTTTGTGATGAGTGGGACCCTCTGTGTCCGGTTGGGTGGGCTTTTGGGGATTGGGGGCTCTTGGGTAACGTGGAAGAAAGTGGGCCCCTCTCTGTCAATTCGGCTAATATCACATCAGGGTCAGAAAAATGATCATCAATTGGGGCTTTTTGGGTTTCCCCCCTGTACGAGGTCTGCGGCTTTCCTTCGTTGGTTCCCAGCGTCTCGAGGGCTGTGCGTGGCTTCCCATCCTTCTTTCCTTCAACGTGAACGTTATTCTCGGTGGCGCGTGGGGCGCTATTCACCGCTGTGGAGGAGGGAATTTTGCCATGGATCCCGACAATGTATCCGATGCTATAATCTTCCATGAAGAAGGGGTCTATTTTAACGATCGTGGGATAGGAGGAAGACGATGGGAGATGGATTTCGGTTGGAATGAAACCGGAGCTGTTGTCTTTGACCTTAATACTGACTTCCATCATATCCATTCGTGCTAGGGTTTTGTTAGTTGTTTCCAAATATCCTCCACACTCGTCGCCTATCCTCTTAAAGGTGTCGATGGACCATTTGTCTAGAGGCAGGTTCCTTATTTTTATCCATCCTCCGTAGGATGGGACCTTCGGCTCACCGTTCATAGTTTCTGCATTCCATGGAAAAAAACGTATTAGGAAATTACCAACCTTGTACCATCCTTTGATGTTGGCCAGTATTCTAGCTTGTTCTTCATCTTCACAGGCTAGAAGAGCTTTGTCTGGTTGGAGGGGGCTGATAGAGGACAAGGCTGAGACATTTTGTTGCAGGGCCCTCATAATTTTGTACCAACTATCATGGAAATTCTTCCTCTGGATGATGACCGATGAAGACAGGAAAATGGCAGCAAATTCGGGATTTGGAGGTGCGGTTGGCTTCTTAACTGCTTCTGCAAGTTGGTGGTGGTTACTGGTGGGGTGGGGGGGGGGGTTTCTTGTTTCTTTAAGACCTCGCTGTAGGAGATATTCCGGGAGACGCCATTCATCGGCCTGGGTGCATTAACTATACATTGACTGTGGTTGGTGAGGGATTGAATGCTGGAGATAAGAGTCTGCCACCCTTTTCTATCATCACCCACAGGGACTATAAGCTTATTAATACCCCCATTGGGCCCAAGCTTAGCTATTTCGGCTGAATGTCCTTTCCTATTCGAGATTTTCTCCACCCATATAACAGATCCTTCGCCTCTGGTTTCGTTGAAAAACTTCTGGGTCAAGGGTAGAGAGCATAGTCTCTCGAAACACGTCTGGAGCCATAGCAGGTGGGCTTTGGAAATGGAGAGGGTGAAGCTTCTATCTTTGCAAATTTCTGTTAGGCGGTAAAGGTTGGGGTTCTTCTGGTCGGTGGTGATGGTGATGGTTTTCCGTTCGATCTTGAAGAAGGCTTTTGTCGGTTGGGTCATGGCGGCGGGGATGGGTGGTCATGGTGGGGAGAGGGGGGTTGGTCGGCGGGAAGGTGTGGTGGTCGGGGGAAGCAGGCCGGGAGGTGAGAGGGGAGAGAGCATTGGGCTAGCTTTTTCACTTGACTACAATCCAGTCAAGGAGAATGGAGATGTAAGACATGTTAACAGCCATCAAACATCCATGCGCTTCATGTCAGCATATTAATAGTGTCACGTTATCAACCTCTTACTCAGCATTTGAAATTTGACTGTAGAGACTGTTTATAAGCATTATTTTAAACTATAGGGATCAGTTGCTTTCATTGTGGAGACCACCTGCCATATATTCCCAATATCGTTTCTTTTTTTCATTATTCATTCTCCCCTACCCTTCTATTGCTTTCATAATCTCTTACTAATTTTACTTAGATTGTTAATAAAGATTTATGGGGAATAAATCTCCAACAGAACCATGTAAACAAAAACATAGAGAAAAATAAGTAATACTAATATAGTTAAAGATGAAACATAATATTCCCTTTCCAGGAACATTGTGGGAAAATAATTTTGGTTTACGGACCCTTTCATATGTTTTTAGTCAAATACCAGGTAAATGTTGGAATACATGTTAGTACTTACTTTTCCCATTGGATAAGATTTTTTTAAAAAAAAAAAAAAAAACAAGAAACAAAGCTTTTCATTGAAGAACACATTGGATAAGAAATATTAAGATGTGTAGCACGAATATGTTGAACTATGCAGTACTTTTATCATTAATCTAAGTTTGTTTCGTCTAATTTCCCAGGCTTTAAATTGGGATCTCCATTAATCCCAATTTCTGCGTTTTAGTAAAGTACATACTACAAACACCCTTCCTTCCCGCATCCACAAAGGGAAAAAAATTATAATAATATTAAAATTATTCTATAAAACGAAGTTTCATTAGAAATGGCCGTGTTTATTTGCAGTTTTTATTATGGATCTCATTACTCAAGCATGGGAATTGTTCTGTACTACCTTCTACGATTGGAGCCATTTACTTCTCTTCATCGGAATTTGCAAGTAAGTTATCAATGTTATGCTACTCTTGAACATTGTTGCATAATATGGTATATTTTCCATAGAAAATTTCTCTTGAAATCTGTGTCAACTCTGATTTTTTCCCCTCAATGTATTAAACATGCGCTTTCAATTAATAACTTGAAAAGAACAAAGTGGGGGATCAAGGAGTTACATAAAGGCTCTGAAATTGGTCTGAATGTTAGAGAAGGAATAATTAAAAAATGTTTTGATACAAGAGCCCACGAAGCCATAAAATAGATAATACTATCCAAGATCAGATCAAGGGTGCTGTTATAGTTAGTGAAGATGGGCTTATTTTTTTCCACCCAGAGATCCCAGAGGAAGGCTGAGCCTCTACTAATTAACTAAAAATTGAAACAATTAGGCCCCATTTGATATGATTCTTGGTTTTGCTATCTTCTTTTTAAAAATGTTCTCAAAATCTAAGTCAAAATTTGAAAACTAAAAAGATAGTTTTAAAAAACTTGTTTTTTATTTTTAAAGTTTGGTTAAAAATTCGTGTGTTTTTAAGAAAGGAGTAAGATATACCATACAGTTGTGAGAAAATTGGCGTAATTTGAGAAGCAAAAAACTAAAAACCAAATCAAACAATTCAAATTAAAATTATATAACTACTCCAGATTATACTACATCAAAAAGTTCAGCATGGAAGATGATATGAACTATAAAGTTAACCGGGGATGTTCAAAACTCAAAAGAGTTCATTAATTTCCTTCACTCCATGCAGTACGAAGTAAGTGGAAAAAAACGGCTCAAACTTTTCCTCTCTTATGAAAAAATAGGTAGACGTAAATTTCTAACTTGTCCTTTTGCCAGCAGACGTCATCAAGCAAGAAGTACATGTTAGATCATTCTAGATCATCCAGTTTGTAATTACTTTGAATTGAGTAGTTTCCATTCAGATGACTAGACTTACTCCACTCCGTTTTTCACAATTCAAAAGCAGTGCGGTTGGGTTCTAGTGGACTTCCAGTTTAAATCCTGAAATTGAATTTTGAAAGAAAAAGATAGGCAGAGTGGTGTGAAGTCATTCATTTATTTTCTTTTTTATACTTGTATTTTATCAAGTTCTTTTTGTTTTTTTTGACAAATAAACTCACTGATGCTTTTGATCAGGGTGGTAAATTTGATCATGCCGATCGTCTTTTTCAAAGCATTGAGGGAACATACCGAAATTGCTTGTCCAATACAAGTGATGTGAAGGAGTTGATACCTGAGTTTTTTTACATGCCAGAGTTTCTCTGCAATTCAAATTATTATCACTTGGGAGTTAAACAAGATGGCGAACCCATAGGTGATGTAGTCCTCCCTCCTTGGGCCAAGGTTTGTAACTTGCGCATGATTTTAAATTGCATTATCTTTCTCACTGCAAAGGTTTTTTTGTCTGTCAATAAAAATCTTTACGTATTTTCTGAATTATAAAGTGAAGCCAGTTGCTTGGTCTATTGTTTTTGCCTATTCTAACTAGTTTGTGCTGTTAGTAAAATTATTTCCCATAAAATTCACTTTTTCGGTGAAAAAGAACTCGTAAACCTCTCAAGATATGCGTACAATATTTTATTTTCATTTCATTAAATATTGTTGTAATTATTAAATAAGAAAGGTTAGTTTCATGTATTCATCTTTTCAAGTAAGGAAGAATTACTTTCTTTCCGTTGAGATTGATCAAAACAATGAAGTTTCTCATTTCAGCAAGGAATTTTTCCGTATTTTCTGGTTATTTTGGAAAGTTTTAATTGGCAAAAGAAGGTGCTTATTAAACAAGCACAGAAAATTGAACTTTGTGAATCACGTTTTATCATTAGTAAAAATAACACTCTTTCATCCAACGACCATGGCACATTAACTGTCCATGCTACTTTTTTATTATTATTATTTTGGTAAGAAGCCAAATTTTCATTGAATAAATGAAAGAATATGAGGGCATACTAAAAACAAGTCCAAGAGAAACCAAAGTCCAAAATTAACTACGAAAAGGGACTCCAATCCAAAAGAACAAGACCAAGACCATAATTACAATATGGTCTAGTGACCGATGCCCACAAGGAAGTATTAAACCTATCAACCTCCCAAAACTTCTTACTTGATCTCTCTTTCTCTCAAAAGATCCTATTATTCCTCTCAAGCCAAACATCCCACACCACAACAAAGAAACAAGCCTGTCACAACACACTTGCTTCTCTCCCTAAAGGGAGAATGCTAGAGCACCTCCTCCAACAGACTTTGCCCATCTTTATTATGCAGCCGACTAATACTGAACGAACTCCTCCAATGATTCCAAAGGTAGTTAGTAAACTAACACTCCCACAGCAAATGATACAAGTCCTCATCATGCCTTTTGCAAAGAATGCACCATTGTGAGAACAAAACTAAAGAAGAATGCCTTTGAACACGATCCAAAGTGTTAACTTTCCCAAGCAAGACTTGCCAAGTAAAAATACACCTTAGGAATTTTAACCTTTCAGAGTAGGGCAAAAACTGAAGCCTTAGAGGCAGCATGGAAAGCAAAAGAAAGGGGCAAAGAATGAAAATAAGAATGACAAGAGAAGTCCCTAGACGGGTAGGATAGTGAGTGACAGACTAGCCGATTTCGTTGCTTTTGAAACTGAATTGATTATATAGTGTGCAGGGCATTTTCCCTGATAGAAACCAGACGTTCAAGATGTCTTATGTTAGAAATGGCTGCCATTGAGTATGAAGATACATAATGAACAACGTTAATCAAAAAGAGAATTTATGCTTTTCATTAATTTTGAAATTTTTAGACCTGAGTATTTGGTTCAATTGGCTTAAGCTCTCCAATCTCTTTTTTTGATGCCCCATTGTCTTAGTAGAGTTGCTTAAGATTTTTTTCCCTCCAAATTAGTTTTTTTTTTATATTCGTATCTTCCCCCCTAAAAAGAAATTTGTATAGCTCAAGAGCATGAAAAGTTCATTCCAAAATAACAAATTGAATAGGTTTCCAGTTGCCACGTGGTACTTACTAAGTTACTACTAATATCCGTACTTGCTTGCTCTCTTTTTATTGTGTGTTCATAATTTTTTTTTGTTTTGCACCAATTTGAGTTATTTCTCTATGACAAATTTCATTTCCATATTTTTGGTAGGGCTCACCTGAAGTATTTATAAGTAGAAACAGGGAAGCGCTTGAAAGTGAATATGTTAGTTCGAATCTTCATCACTGGATAGATCTCGTGTTTGGTTATAAGCAGCGTGGAAAACCAGCTGTGGAGGTATTCTCAGAGAATTAAGTTAAAATCTCTTGTAGAGACCTTTTCCCATAACCCGTCATAATTGAATATGGTGTATTGCAGGCTGTGAACGTCTTTTATTATCTGACATATGAAGGTGCTGTTGATCTTGAAACTATGGAAGATGATTTACAAAGATCAGCAATTGAAGATCAGATTGCTAACTTTGGCCAAACACCAATCCAGATTTTTCGTAAAAAACATCCAAGAAGAGGGCCACCAATACCAATTGCACACCCGTTATATTTTGCTCCTGGTTCTATTAATTTAACGTCCATTATTTCATGTTCCACTCATCCTCCATCAGCCATATTACACATTAGTATGTTAGACACACATATTGTCCTTGTGAGCCAGGGGCTAGTTCTGACTGTTAAGATGTGGTTGACCACCCAGTTACAGTATGGCGGAAACTTTACATTCTCTGGGTCGCAGGTTGTTCTCAATTATCTATGAAGGTCAATAACGCTTGTTATCTATAAGATTGAATTTGTTCCGATTCATAAAATTTATCGACCTTTTGCAGGAACCTTTTTTTGGAGTGGGTTCAGATATTCTTTCTCCTCGTAAAATTGGGAGCCCTCTAGCTGAAAATTTTGAACTTGGAGGACAATGCTTCGCTACCATGCAAACACCTGCTGAGAATTTTTTGTTTTCTTGTGGGAATTGGGATAATAGCTTTCATATTATTTCCGTGACTGATGGCAGGTTGTTACAAAGCATCCGACAGCATAGTGATGTGGTTAGCTGTGTAGCAGGTACCTGCATTATATATTTTAAAGTATGGTGTTGTATGGGTTTACTTCTGAGCTCATTCTCCAAGCATTGCTAAAGATGAAGACAAGTTTAATGACTTAGCTTGTTGATGAATGATGGGATTGTTAATAGGGGTTATATCTGCCATATTGCACTGGTTATGAGGTAAAGACTTTATTAATTGGATGAGTAAGAAGGATTGGAAGTGGACATATTTAGGTTAGATCTAAGACAATTATGCCTCTAAACTTTTTAGGAAGCATTTGCCTCACGTGTGGGGTTTATGTGCCGATGTTGGGAAATTGAGCTTGTCTGGTAATCTCATGAGTTGGATAAACGTTGGCTTCTTGAAACCACGCTCGAGGTTATATACTGGCTTTTATTAATATCAAATTCATAATCAAATCCATATTACATAAACTCAAGTTTATGATCTATTCATCTGCACAATTCAAAACTAGCTGCGCAAGTCAAGGCTCCCCCCCCCCCCCCCCCCTTTTTGGATAAGAAACTGCAATTTCTTTCAAAAGGGGAAATACAACCTAAGGCCAGGGGTAGAGGAAACCCCCGTCACATAGAGACTACACAAAAGCTAACCAATTGTTGGTGATTTGAGAAAGGTTGTAGTTACAAAACAAATTCCTATAAGTATACCCCAAAAAGAAGCTGTAAACTGTACATTTCTACACATAGAATCATAAGAAGTAGACTTATCTTCAAAAGTCTTTTGGTTCCTTTCCATCCAAATATGCCAAACCGTTACTCTAACCGCACATGACCACAAATTTTTCGCCCGTTTTGGAAGGGGGGTGCCTACCAGCGTTTCATGCAACCAACCTTCCACGGAATTTGGTAGGCAAGAACTAATCCCAAATTCCTTCACAACAAAGTTCCAAACTTGATAAGCAAATGAGCTGCGCAAGTCAGGGCTTTCCAACCTCAAGTTACCCAGACTTGAACTTCCGCAAAAGCTATAAATGAAGCTAGAGTAAACTTCCATTTCCCAGTATATTATAAAGGAGCTGGTGAACTTCCTTTGCAAAAGCTATGACTATCAATGTAAAGAAAAAATATTCTTCCTTACTTGAAAAGATGAATACAAGGCTAGTCTAAATAGCAAAATACCAGGGAAATAAAAAAGGAAAGAAAAATAATGTACAAGGAAAAAATACCTAAATATCAATCATTTACCAATTAGGAGCTAATTACAAATAAAGGAAATAAATAATAAATACACACACACACACAAGACAACGACTGAAGCGAGGGTAAGCTTTATCAAACCTTTCAATGTCCAAACATTGTTTTGCTATGGGTCGGAGGGGCTAATGCGTGCTGAGAACAAAACCAAGCAAACAAAAACATAGAACAAAATAAGTAATATGGTTAAAGATGTAACATAATATTTCCTTTCCAGGAACATTGTGGGAAAATAATTTTGGTTTACAGACCCTTTCATATTAGTCAAATACCAGGTAAATGTTGGAATACATGTTAGTACTTACTTTTCAATGCAGACTTCAAAAGTCACCCTTGCTATGTCAGTACCACTTTTTAAAACAAGAATTCAGAACTCAAGATCTTGAGTGCATTTTTTGCAAGTCCTCTATCTAGCAGCTATGTGTAGGGGAGGAGTTGGTGTAATTCAAGTTTCATTACTTGGCCTACACATTGAATAAGATATGGTGTATTTTGAGGGTGGAGTAATCACAGGATTGTTAATTAAGGAAATACTAGTCGTACTTTGTGAGTTTGTTGGAGGGGTTTGTTAGGGTGAAGCCGGTTAATAGTGTGTAGGCCTGTAGGGAGACTAGTTGGGGATTAGTCTTGGAGAGAATCAAACATCCCAAGTTCTTAGTAAACCTTTGTAATTTTCTTCTTATGTCATCAATTTTTATAGCATATATCTATTAATTTCTCTTCCATGTGTGGTTTTTACTATTTGTGTTCGCTCTGTACCTATCTCCAGTATAAAACACCTCAAGACTTGAAAGGAGACAATAATATGTAATTTATTAAAATCTTCAAGATTAATGCAGAAACATTCCCTCCTAATTTTTGGCCTAATTCTTCTTCTGCTAGTCAAATTGTGGCTGAGAAAAATTCTTTGGCTAGTCGTGTCCCCCACCCCCCTCCCAGAATGCATAATTGTAAGAATTTTATGTTGATATTATAATCATCAATGTTGCAGTGACATCAGATGGAAGCATCCTTGCCACGGGAAGTTATGACACTACAGTTATGGTGTGGAAAGTTGTCCGTGGTAAGACCACTGAAAAAAGAGTACGCACTGCACAGTCAGAGCCACCTCGAAAAGACTATGTCATTGCAGAGACTCCATTCCATGTTCTCTGTGGGCATGATGACATAATTACGTGCTTATATGTTAGTGTGGAGCTAGACATAGTTATCAGTGGGTCAAAAGATGGGACTTGCATTTTTCATACTCTTCGTGAGGGAAGATACATCAGATCTTTGCATCATCCATCTGGGTGTGGATTGTCAAAGCTCGTGGCTTCTCGGCATGGCAGAGTTGTGTTTTACGCTGATGATGATCTTAGTTTGCACCTCTATTCAATAAATGGCAAACATTTGGCTGCTTCTGAATCCAATGGCCGCCTCAACTGTGTTGAATTGAGTCAATGTGGCGAGTTTTTGGTTTGTGCTGGTGATCATGGCCAGATAGTTGTCCGCTCCATGAACTCGCTTGAGGTTATAAGTAGGTACAACGGAATTGGAAAAATAATTGTGTCTCTAACAGCTACTGCCGAAGAATGCTTCCTTGCTGGAACAAAAGATGGAAGTCTTCTTGTATATTCTATTGAAAATCCTCAGTTACGAAAAACTGGGGTTTCTCGAAATACCAAATCTAAACCTTCTGCTGTGGGATAGGACTCTCTTCAGGAGTTATGGAATTCTGACATACTGCACTACTGTGCCAGGTTTGTGTTCGTAATTGCCAATATTGCTAATCATGGTTCTGTTTATTTTCTATTTTAAAAAAATAAGCTTGTATGAAAGTTTTTTTTTTTTTTTTCATTTTCTGTATTTTAATGTATTTTTTAATCTAAAGTCAGATTAGTTTACACTTTGAAAGATGTTTCAAAAAAACAGAAAAAACAAACAAAAATAAATTCTTAAACCAGAAACAGAGTAAATGATTACCAAATGGGATCTTAGTTCATCCATCCCTAATATTGCAACTGTGAAGTTTTATGATGAACAAATGTCTCAATGTATATTTATTAGAAAATATACTTGTATACTTGTTCATTCATAATGTTTATGTAAATTCTGCAGAGCATTTTACAGTGGCCATGACTTATCAAGTCATATCGATTGGAAGACTTTGGAGATCTCAACTCTTTCAAATTTTTGAAGTACTCCATATCTGAGGATATGGAAGGATGTACTTGCTGATAGCTCGAACAGCCTAACGTATCCTAGCTTATATTGCTTCAAATACGACACGGGATCTCAAGTGAATCCCGAGGCAATTTTTTCTCTACACCATGAAATTTCTACTTGATCTCTTATACAAATCTAATTATCTTCATCTTAGGGAAGTGATAATGAATAGGCAGTGGAGCTGAAACTTGTATATAGTCAGTAGACAAGATGTCCATAATCAGTTGGCGCACCTTAGTTGTGCTTTATCCTTTGAGGCCTCAAACTTAATGAACGTCATCATTAAGTGAGGATATCTTTTCAATAGGTTTAGTTCTTTCCCCTTTTTAGCTTCAGCTCTTATTTAACTTGTTCATATTAATTTGTATATTTTACTTATCTCATTGATTTAGTAACTCTTAGCTTTTAGCTGTTCCATATCATGCTAATGATTGAGCGAAGCGTCCTCGAGATAAGATAAGTTGTATCTGCTAGCAATTCTAAATTTACTTTCACATTGTGATATGACATTTGATTTCTTTTCCTTTTCTCCCATTGCCTTGCACTTTTACTAGCTGAGGCCATTGGTATGAGGTAACTTATGGGCTTATTCCTATATAGTGATTGAAAAAATGAGATGTACTCTGGACATATTGCTTCTTTTAATGAGGTCAATGTGGAATATTGTTTAGAATTCATAGAACTTATCACAGACTCACAGTGGCTTACATCATTTGACACAAGTGGAGTGTCAAATATTAATGTGAAAATTTAGAGATTTGTGCTACCAGTCAACAGCTTCTTGCATTCCCAACTCGCGAAGGCAGGGTCGCCACAATCTAAGAAAGTAATTTATCAACTTTAGCTGTGAAAAGTTTAAACTTGAAAAGGGGTTGGTTTTTATAAATGCTTTACAAAGTAAGATTATTTGATGAATTTTTCTAGAGGTTAATTCCAAATAGATTAATGAGGCCCCATTGCTAATCATGAAAATAACAACTTAAAATAATTACAAATATGGTAAAAATAATGAAATGGACCAAATAATGCTATGATAATGTCAACTTAATATCAAATTATAATTTTGTAATTAAATTTTTATTGCCAACATAGCTCAATTAGTATAGAGGTCATGAGTTTGAGTCTTCCACCCTCAAATGTTGAACTAAGAGAAATTAAATTTTTATTATTGACGTTTTTAAAGTAAATTTTTAGATTTTAATTAAATTTCAAGTTGAATAGATATGGAGTGAGGATTTGAACTTTCAAATTCAAAGGTGGTTAAAATATATATTTATATTTAAATGGACATAATTTTGTTGCATTTTAAAATTTTGATATAGTTACAATTACTTTTACAAGAATCTATTCCATAGATAGCATGTTCATTCCAAAAATAAGGTCATAATAAGTGATAGTTATTTGGTTCAATCCCATTCATTTCTAATGTAATTTATTTTTACAAAATTAAGAGGAAAAATCACTTTATTGTATATATATAATTATTTTAAATTCTCTCTCATATTTCTAATATGTCCCCTTGTTCTACCTCTACAAACAAAATTTTCCAGGTGATTTAAATCAGCAATCAAAATTATTAATTAAAAAGATAAAGAGAGAGGGAGAGAGAGGAAAAAGAAAAAAAAAATGATATTTGAGTTCTAATTTCTGACCAAAAAATTCTGTCATAGTCCACTTTCAGTTTCAATTTCATCACTCGGACTGCTAATTCCTGTTTGTCTTGAGAAAGTGTACAAACTCATCCAGGTAACGTTCATTCTTATCTCCGTCTCCAAACAGCCCCTTCATTTCCGTCACCCTCTCTCTCAACAACCCAACGGTACCTGAACTTTCCGCCATGGCCGACCTCACCGATTCTGAAACCGAGTCACGCGTGAACGATCCATCTCTCTCATTCCTCTCAATCTCGATCCCAAGCTTCTTCTCCTCCAACAATCTCGCGTTCAATCCCTGGTCGTTCAGAACAGGAAACAGAATCATTACTCGGCCAAATCCGAGTCCTTCGATGATCGAATTCCATCCACAGTGAGTCAAACAACCGCCGACCGAGTCGTGACTCAGTACCTTCACCTGCGAGATCCATCCTTCGTGAACCAGTCCTCGGCCTTCGACTCGCTCCTTGAATCCGGCCGGTAACATTTCTGACTCGTTCCGGTGTGAGGTTCTTCTCAGAATCCACAGAAATGGAATCTCAGATTGCTCCAGTCCGAAGGCTAACTCGGTGATGTCGTCTTGACTCAGAAACGCCTCGGTTCCGAATGAAACGTAGAGGACTGAATTCGATCTCTGCTTGTCCAACCATTTCTCGATATCTCTGCTCAATTCCTCTGCAACTTCCATTAATGGAGGTAGAAATCCAACTGGAATTACTGGCTTCTGGTAGAGCTTTGCGACCAAATCGAACGATTCCAACTCCAGCTCCGGGGAGCTTCTTATGGCCACTGCAAAACTCTCTTCAATTGCAACTCCGAATCGGACAGAATCGGACGTTCCCGATTCATTGCCGGTTGCTCCATCTAGCGATTTTTTTATCTCGTGGTATCGAAAGACGATGTTCGATCCAGGAGGCATCCACTCAGGAACCTCCGTGAAGTCCTCCACCGTTGACCGGGAACCTCCATCGCCGGAGAGCACCGACGGAGGGCCGAGAAAGGCAAGAAACGCGGCGGTGAAGAGACTGAAGAAAAGAGACGAAATACGGAGCTCCGCCGCAAGCGGCGGAAGCCAGTGAGAGGCGTAATCGTAGATAATCCAATCGGGATTCAAATCGCTAAGCAAATCGGTCAACGGCGATTGCAGAGAGTCGAAGGCCTTCTTCAGTAGCTGTTGCTTGTTGTACGGTACGTCGGAGGAGGCCTCGGAGTCGACCGGAAGACCGTCGACGGGGGGCAGAGGAACGGCGACGAGGTGGACAGCGGAGGAGAGGTGTGGGGGTATTTTGGGAATTCTACTTAGATTCCTTGGGGTTGATATGAACGAAACTCTGAAGCCCTTTTGGGCCAAGCAAATGGCGAGTCGAGCAAAGGGAATGAGATGGCCCAACGCCAGCCATGGGAATACTGCTACATGCAAAACGCCGTCGTTTGCCATTGAAGCACTGAAGACCAATTGCTTAAGTTTTCAGTGTTCTGTATCTGGAAAATAAATATAGCCGGCTTAACGAAGAAGACGGTGAGAAAAGCTTCATTTCAGTGGAAGATAATATTAAAAAATGGGGTAATAATTGAGATTGAGCAATTTTACCAATATCTTAAGCCGACATTTCGGAATATGAACTTTTTTTTTTTTTTTTTTTTTTGAAGAATTCGGAATATGAACTTCATCTTTTCATTGTTCTTTTTTTCAAATATTATATATTGGTTGGAATGCTCCTCCTAGGTTTGGAAATTATAATTACAAGTTTGACTCTCAAACTTAAGTTCGTGTCTATTTGATCTCTGAATTTAATAGGTTCCTAAAGATTTGTGTCTATTTAGTTTCTAAACTTTTTTATTTTGTGTATAATAGTCCATAGATCCTTAACCTATTCAACATTTTTATCTCTTAAAATTCAACATAGGTCATTTTATGGTGATTTGTTCTCACTCACATACTTCTTAAAATAATTTCCAATAAGTCATCCAGTATAAGACTTTACCAAGCCAAACACCCTTAACTTTGGAGGTTCGGTGATTGAGACACCGAAAAGAAACGTACATCCTGGTAGTATAAATAGTTACTATCAATTCTTTTAAACTTATATTGACCATACTTTAACTTAATTCCCTGAGAATACCTCCACGACTTGCAATATATATATTTGTTTGTAGGGTTTTTTCTTTTCCATCCCTCAAAATTTTCAACCAACACTCCCCTCTCTCTCTCAATTATTTGTTGCACCATCTCTCCCCTTTCATCTCCCTTGTTTCATTCTCTCCCAACCCATATCGCCATTCAACACTACTGGTTGTTTACTGTTGCTTGCCATCTATCTTATGTCACTTATTGCTCATAATTACGTCGATGTTCATTGCGCACGCATTTGTTGGCACCCCCCGTTGCTGCCCACTCGTTTTTCGAAAGCTTGTTGCTCGTGCATTCACTGACCCTCGCTGCTCACGCATTAATCAACCCTCGTTGCTCTCCATTCTTCGTTTGTCATATTTTTCTTCATCTGTTGCGTCGATACAACAATCTTGTCGTTTGCCTTCGTCATTTGTCGAACTATCACTCCCCAATAACTTTTTAGTTTTCACATGATCTAATTAGTCACCAAGGCACTAAAATACCTTGTATAGATTTAAAGAATATGAAGATAACATGTTTACACCCCCGATCCGCAAACCAGAGAGGAAAATCTCAACACATCGTTTCTTTACATGCTTTACTTTTCCACAAACTATATCGGTCCTGGTTGATCACCTACGCCCACCACTCTTAGGCACCACCATCACCATTGCATCACGATAATATTCTTCCTTTGTCAACCACCTACAACAATTATTCCATCTCAAAAGCTTCCTTATAATGGTGCTCGTTCAAACCTATTGATTTTTTTTTTATCTAATCATTCATCCCCCCCCCCCCCCCCCCAACAACTTGTAATATGCTAATATTTGGTTTATAAAGCTTTACCCTCCGAGAAAAACCTCCTTGTTTAACATTAAGTTGAGCATTCATTATCATTTAAAAGAAAAATATATATATGATTTTCGTTCAAAAAATATAAAAATAAAAATTAATTCATTAGTTTTAGACTTTAAATAGGAAAATACCTTTATGGAAATTTGAACTTAATGTATTTTTAGAAATTAAGATAAAAGGATACACGAATAAACTTTGTAAAAAAGTTTGACCTTTTTTTTTGTTAATAAGAAAAAAGTTGTAGTTTTAAACCAAAAATAATAATAATAATAATAAATATGTTATGCTTATATGCAATAGTACAAATATATAATAAAAATTAAGGATAAAATATTAAAATTTAAAAAATTAAAAATCAAATTAAGAATAATCTAATACGTTCGTCATTTGGTATGTTGAGCTAAAATTTACATACACAATGAAAATATAAAATTTATATTCAACTTTAATATTTATTTAATTTAAGAAAATGAAAATAAAATGAATTAGAAAAAAAGAACGACGACAGAAAATGGAAAGAGAGTTTTTCTGTTGTAAAAAAAAAAAAAAAAAAAGAAAAAAAGAAAAAAAAAAGTTTTTCTCTTATAACGATATTAAAATTTCAAAGATAATTAAATTTAAACATATTATTGAAAATTAATATAAATCAGAAAATGAAAGCTCAGCCCACTTTTTTCTTCAGAAAAACAAACCCACTTTGTAAAATAAAATAAACACAAATGAAAGAAAGAAGTAAACCCTAACTGCTCCACGCCACTTCTTCTTCTTCTTCACGCCGTCTCCTCCTCCGTTTCAGCAGCTCAGTGTCGCCGCCGCCTCTCTCCCGTTCACTTCTGCCGCCATCTTCTCCTTCAGCTTGTGCCGCCGCCACCGTCGTCTTTCTTCCATTCGTGCCGCCGCAGCCTCCCTCGATTTTCTACTCCTTTGTTGTTACTGGTATTCTCGCAATCTCCATCTACGTCTTTCTGCTCACTTGAAAAACATAAATTAGAACTTGTCTAACGAAAGAAAAGAGGAGTTCTTTGATATTTATTTTTTTAAAAGTAACAATAGCCAAATAGTAAAAAAAAAAAAAAAAAAGAAAGAAAAAAAAAACAGAAACGGGAGAGCTTGTTCTTGAGGGCGCAATTGGTACGTATACGACGGAAGGATGGTTTTGAGACTGACATTGTGAGGATCCAACACTTGGACTAAGGGATACTGCATTATTGGCGGAGAGAAAAGTAATTGGATTGAAAAAAAACCAAACCAGATCGAAGATGTTATTTTTTTATGAATTACCCTTCCTTCCGTCAGACAACTCAAATTAGGGCTTAGTTTGATGGAGTTACTTTGATTGACTAAACAATCTTCACATATTTATAATGGTAGATTAGAGTAGATTTTGATGAGTTATGGAGAGCAGAAGCTTGAGGATTAGCATGTTGAGCTAACTTTTGAAAATTGAAGTTCTCTTAAAATTCTAGTACTTGGAATGAGAAGAGTCTTTAGGTTTTTGTGTAATAAAAGTAAAGGGGTACATTGTCATTAATTAATAGCAGAGAGTAAACTGAAAAGCCAAAATTGAAGATAAAGTTTCTCCTTATAGTCACTTTTGTATATAGTATAGGTATACAATCATTCAATACTTCAAAATTGAGGTGCATCTTGTGCTTTAGCAGACTTATTATGGAAGGTGTATGAAGTTCCCATGATATGGCAGTAGTACTTGTTGTTATATATCTTATATGGGTCACGTCAGCTTGTAGATTGGATTACATTTGGCAACGTTATTCTTTCTTAAGCTCGAGATTACCCTTTCTTCAATGAAATCTGTTTCTGATGAAAAAGGTCAATTGTGTCAGGTTGCTTATTTGCGCAGTGTGAGTTGCTCGAGGCCCAAACATTTACTTCTAACCTATTGTGGCTAGAAATCAGAGTGCTGTGTGGAAATTTAGCATTTTAGTTCCCCCAATGGAGGAACACAGCAACATGCGTTGCGATGAAAGAGCAAACAAGTAAGAGTTTTTTTTTTTTTTAAAAAAATAATTATTTAAATTATTTTATAACTCGTACTAAATAGCGTAACTTTTTTTAAAAATAATAATGATGATGATTTTTAAAGTAATTATAACGATGATGATAATTATTTCTGATGTAAATTTAAGTTCCAATGTTTGTCAAAAATTTTAAATGATGCTACTGCTCCAGTTTGGTCCAGTGGGCAATGGATTTTTTGGAGTGGCATATGAAGTAGTATGTCGTCTTTTTTCATGATTATATTTATCTGACTTACAATGAATCAATACTCCCAGAGAAGCTTCTCAACTAACTGCATTGCTGAAGGAAATGAAGGAAGGATTGGACACAGTCACAAATAAAGTTCAGGCTTTAACTGCCAAGGTTAGAACATTTTCAGTATCTGCTAATTCCAGATGTCAAAGAGAACACTTTCATATAAGTCACAGTTTTTTCATTTTAGATATGTAAATTTTGGTAGCAAGCTAGGTTATCATGCTGGCATTGCTATTGATCCAGGAAGAAATACGTGCACAGAATCAACTTCAAATTACAGTCAATATTTATTTTCACGTGCTATTGTCTCTGTTTGGGTGGGAGGGATTCTATTATCTGAAGTTTGCATGCGATCCAATCTTTGAGTACTATGAAAGTTATAAACTGGAAGATTGGTATTTTGCTGTTTCAATTTTAAAGCAAACCAGGAGATCTTTTCATATAACACCTTTCCCCCCTCGTTTTTACTTCATCTTATCCAGAGAGCACGGTTGTTGTCATTGCACTGATGAAGGAGGTCGCCAAAATCTGCATTTTTTTTAAACACCAATTTCTCTATAGTTGTTATCCCGTCAATTTTCATATTTTACTATCTCAATCTAATTCAAAATTTGCATTCCCATGATATGGTAACAAAACTCTGATTGACTAGATCACAGTGTTTCCAAAGTGATGTTCTTACCTAATAAGAAGTATTTTAATGTCTTTTCTTATCCTTGGTTTTAGTACACTTGACTTACCCAACTTTTGCATTTTATATGCTATTAAAGAGTTAATATTCATGTCAAATTTTGCAGTATTTGTTGTATTATAATCACACCATATTATTATTCTAAAAAATTTGTTATTTTGTTGTCTAAAAAAATTTCTAAAAAATTTGTTACCAACTTACTTCACCTGTCAAATTTGTGTTTATTATTGTATCAATTGCAAGTTTTCAAAACACTGAGGAAATTCTTGTAGGCTCTCAGGTGTCTCTAAATTCAAAATGTTATTTTTTGGTCTAACCATGAAAATTTATTTCACTAAAATCTTATTTTATGCTATTTTGTCATTGAAAAGTATATATCTAGCCCGATTATATATTTGTGTTGTACTTTATTTTATTATATTCAACTTATAGTATCTGATTTGAGAAACTATAGTTTGCTTTTAAGTGATTGACTTTTATGTGTATCTCCCCCTTGATCAAGCAAGAATTCCTGTTGTTTTAAGAGTACACCTTATCCCTAAAAAAACATTGCTAGATCTTGTAGATCACCTTTTCTGGATATCCTCATTGGCCGTTCCTATGAGATCAGTGACTCATATATCAGAAATTCTAACCTACAATTTTATATGACCATTGCTGGGTATCTTAACCATAATCATCATGAAAACCCGTGGCCGACAGTAAGTCCACATCTTTTGCAAGAATATATGAGCTGATAATGCACAAGAGAAAATGTCTTTGTTTCCCCTTGTCATTGAATTTTGGCAGAAGTATCTTATCATTTTTAGTTTTTGCTTTTCTTTTTAGGTACTAATATTGCCACATTTTCATTAATGGCTTCATCTGTTTCTTTTTTTGACATCCATTTCTTCCACTCTTTTGTATTTCAGGTGAAATCAAACCAGCTTCCGACATCAGATGGGATAAGCTATCTTGATGCCAAATATTTACTACTTCTAAACTATTGCTCTTCACTTGTATACTATTTGCTCCGCAAAGCCAAGGGGTTCTCAATTGAGGGCCATCCTGTTGTCAGGAGTCTTGTAGAAATAAGGTTATTTCTAGAAAAGGTTGGCTTCTATTTGACGTCTCTTTTCAATTTGCTTACCTGCATGTGACTTCTAAGTAGTCTTGCCTTTTGGTTGGCACAGATTCGACCTATTGATAAGAAGCTAGAGTACCAGATTCAGAAGCTAACAAAAGTTTCTGTTGTTGCAAAAGATAATGCATTCATGGATGAAAAGGATTCAGCTACACCTCAGGCTATGGATGATCGGTTAAAATATCGTCCAAACCCTGACATGCTTGTCAGCAAATCAGAAGGGATTGCTGAGGTGAGGTGTCAAGTCAGGGATCAAGTTTAGTAACTCTTTTATGCCATCTTGTTATCTGAAAAACTCATCTATGACCTTTGTTTTCTGAATTGAACTTTCAAATAGGATGGAGATGGTATATATCGTCCACCAAAGTTTGCCCCTACTTCGATGGAAGACGATAAGAAGTCTAAGAAGGAAAGAAATTCCTTGAGAAAGGATATAGAGACACTCCGACGAGCTAGACAAAGTGATTATATGAGGGAGCTGATGGATGATATGGCTGGGAAACCTGAAGAGGTTTGTTATGGACCTACTATCATATTATATCGCCCCCCCCCCCCCCCCCCCCTCAAATTTTCCAACGTGTAGAGTACTTAAATTAGATGTCATGGTAAATGCAGATTAAAGAAACCATTGGACTGGAAAATAGAGAAGTTGCTAGATATGTGGCAAAAATGGATGAACGCGATCGAAGAGAAGAGGAGCTTTTCACTCGTGCACCACTCACGAGGATGGAGAAAAAGAGAGAAAAATACCTGAAGAAGTCGAGATATGGGTACAAAGACTTTGACTCAATTTGACTTCTTTTCTATCTTTGATTAAATCACCAAACTTTTTAAGCAGTTTGGCATCGCTTAATCTAATTACTCTTTTCTTAAGTCCTGTTTTGACACACTGCATTTTCTTTTCTAGGATGGGTGGTGTAACCGATAGTTTCTATGACGAAGTAAAATCCTTGCCCTTGGAAGGTGCTGATGATGAGCAACCGACAGGCTTTGGTGGTAGTAGTAGCGGCAGAATGAGAAAACATAAGAAGCGCAAGGTTTGTCACAGAAGACTTTGATAACTGATTGAGCGCACATATATTTCTTTTCTTTTTCCCTTTGTTTTTGTGAATACATTGTAGAAGTTACTCATATTTTTTCCAAAATGACTAAATTGATCTGGATGAGCTTCCAATAGTTTCTGGCCTCTTTGAGATATTGCTCGGGCATTTTTTTTTCCTTTCTGCAACACTAAGAAACTACCCTTCAATTTTAATGTGCCTACTCTCTTTGTTGGTTTTCATATTAAATAGAAAAGGATGTCATCCAAAATATTTGGAGCAGTTAAGTAACACCTTTTCTTCACTTTCTGCAGGGCAGGCATTGAAAACCAGGGGAGCATCCAGATGATGGCAAACACTTGGGCTTGAAAATCTTATCTTTGGTGAAATTTATATTGTTGAGGGGTTTATGGCTAATGAAGTTAATATTAGATGACCCCATTTTTATGTCCAATTGTTTTTACTTCTGATGAATCTGGACAGCTTGAATGTATCTTCATTCTTCAAGATTCATGGAGTATTAGAAGCTCATTTTGGTTGGTATTTTCAGAGTGATATCAAACTGAGCAATTTTCTATAAACGATTCTGAAGAGGTCTACAAGTTAAGTCTTCATCATCTCATAATCTTTTACCCTTTGATTTTTGTATATTATTGTCCGAAAACCAATATCAGTGGCAATCATCCAACAAGCTGTGGAAAAAACCTTCTATGTAGATTATTCTAGAAATTGTTGACTTTCATTAGTTGTCCATTAAGATGTTGACATGATTCCTCGGGGTACTGAATATTGAATAAGTCTGCCAATTGTTGATTGGATGCATTTCAGAGAACATGAAAAATGTCTGATTCTATTGTTTACTTAAATTCTTTTAATATGACGAAAATACTGATGGATCTCTAAGAATCACAACTAATCAGAGAATAACTTTAATCAAGTTGATTCCTGGTAAGTAGAAATTTGAATTCTCATGTAACGGATAAACAGTTATCAATGACAAACAGATTTAGGAAGTATACTCTGTGATAAGTTTTGAATTTTAAAGGAACTAATACAAATGACGATTCAAAGCAAACTATTAAAACAGATATCTCATGTTTTATTATCATTAAACTAGAAAGGTTCGTATAATTGTTATGGAATCAGCTTTAGAAAGCCAATTACAGTCAAATGTAACGTCAATGTGCGTGAAAGTAACTTTCTGCTGTTCAGGTCGATGACTTTACAGAATCACGTTCGAATTTTTTCCAAACTTGCAATTTGCAACCAATGCCTTGATTGCCATTTCTTCACCGCGACTATTTCCCTCAATCATCAGCAAATAATTATGCGAATTTCGTCTAATGAGGAACCGAAATCGGAAAGCTCATTGTGAGAGTAACTTCGAGTCACATGCTACTATTTTAATTCTTCCAACAGTCTCTTGGGAATCCTCGTTCTTAAATGTTGCATCCTGCAAAATGAATGTCCAAACATTGTCGCAGAACCGATAGGTGTGCAAATGTCCCTGTTGCAAAACAGTAGGAGGACCAAGGGGTTCAGAAATCACCATAGTAGTCTTATAAAATTAATTCACTTGGCAGTATGTCGAAAGTAAAAACAAATCGATTAGTCTTCTGAAAGAAAGAGTCAAAAGTGATGGCTGGGAAGACGACATCAAAAAACAGTTAAATATTGCTGCGTGATTGTGATTTCATCATTTCTTTCAAAGAAATAGTTCTACAATCTATGTACAATGAACTTTCAACTAAGTATCATAACAAATCCAACAGCCATCGGATTGAATATATAACTTGAAAGCAAGAGTAAGGGAATCATTAAGACTCATTGTAGAACCAGATATTACAGCAAAGCCACATCCCTAATACAAGATTACTTCATCCCCAGATTCCAAAAACACAGATCAATTATGAAGATTATTCCAGAGAAACATATTCAAGGTATGATATTTTATAGACGGCTGGTAAATGTTTCAAGAATCAATGGAGAAAAAACGAGGAACGGAATGAACACAGGTAACCTAATCTATTTTAGTATCAATAAAACTTCCAGAAACGAAACTTCCAACTTTCAAATACAAATGTTCCTATGCTGTCCATTTGGGCAACCACAAGACCATGTGAAAATATTCTACTATACATTCCACGTATGTTTTACTGACAAAACAATTTGGCTCAAGACGAGACGTGTACTAGAGCACAAACAGAGCAATCTCAGAACAGGAAAACACAACCAATTCCTCCTATCAGTAAAAACACGTTTCAAGATTATAATGTTGACTTTATTTAGCAACATAAATCTCTGACATTCAGAGATTCGTCAAATTCATAAGCCGAACATAGATACCTTGATAGACACCTTGCTTTTCACCTGTGATTCCAGAGCCTCGGTCATGGACTGCAAAAAGCCAACAGCGGTAGGAAACTAAATCAAACAAGACCTTAATTCCGAACACAAATCCACAATATACACATAAACACATCTCTCCAAACCAGCTTTAGCTGTACCTTATCGAACTGGACAAGAACCTGAATAGCAAGCTCAGGACTAAGAGTACCGTTCTGGACCATTTCGTCCAAAGTTTCAGTCAAACACATTCCGATCGTCGATCTGCGATAGAGTTCAAAAGTTGCCATTCCTCTTCGAAAAACAAGATCTGCTAAATATGGAAGTTCTTTAGCTAAGATATCAAATTTAGTTCAAAAATACACATCCAGAATTGATAAAACTACAAAAAAATTTGGAACATAGCGTCAAAATTCGAGAAAGCTGGCAAAATCTTCGAAATTAAAGCGAGAGATCAATTCGAAAAGGAATGAAAATTAATAATAATAATAAAGAGAGAGTACAAGGAAGGAATTGAAGCTACAGATTGTTGGTGAGTTTGTGATTCTTCTCGTTTCTTGATTCTAACTGGGTTAACGTTAGCTCCAAAGCTTTTCGCGAGCGAAGAAATTTGGGGCTTTTTATACCCTAGATTTTGTAGATGAGGGTATATATAGCAGCCAAGCGACGGAATAGAAACTCGTCGAAATGACGATTTTGCCCCTAGCGAGGCGACTTCGTTTCTTATTTTGGGCTCAAAAAGTAAAATGGGCCGTTAAGCCTATGATTTGAAGGCCCAGTTTGTTCTCGAGCCCATTAAAACCCTATTTCGGCCCAGCCCAAAATAGAAACGGTTAGGTACCGAGTAATAAAGTCAAAGATTTGACCGATTTTCTTAGGCGACCTTTCCCGCCAACAAAGTACGAAAGCAATTCCCTCGAAGAGCACAGAAAGCTCATTCAGAACCTTCAACTTCAGGCCGGCGAAAATGGAGTCTCCCTTCTTCGTTCAACCTTCATATGAAAGGAAAACTGTATCTCATCGATTCTCTGATGGCCTTCGCACTCTCATTTTCGCTCATCGATCCACTCGCGGAATTCTCTCTCTCTCTCACTCTCGAATTTCTCGCACTCTCGTTTTTCCTCTGGCGTTCTTGTTCTTTCTCCCCTGGCCCTCACTCGACTCCTTCAAATTAAAATGGTAAGTTTCTCATGTTTCTAAACGAGTTACTGAAATACGTTTGTTGTTCTTTTTTTTTTTTTTTTTTGTTCTTATTATGCAGTTAAGATTGTCATATATAGATGCTAGTTTTATTTTAGAATTCTTTGTTTCTCTGGAATGCCTGTCATATTAGGGTTTATATATGCATTGGATTTATTTGTGTTGCCTTTAGACTTCTTCTTTAATGTTGTTCTGAACTTTGATCGATCCTCAAACTTCGCATCGTTTCTGTGTCCGAGTTCTGGATGGCATTGCAACGCTTCTCTTGGCATCCGAAGAAAGATGGCACAGAAAACAAAAGTACGTATATTCTTACATTTACCGATTGCATTGAATAGATTTTGAAAGTTGCATCAGCTCTTCCATATATATTTAACTCTGGATTTGGCGTCATCAATTCATATTTGATATTTTTTTATACATTACTATCACGAATTAAGAGCCTTATTAGCTGTATTTTATACCGTTTGTTTGATAGTAATTGATAGGAGGGATGGCCCTTCGACTCGCCTACTGAATCAATGACCTATCAGGTAATTTTACTTTTTACTATATGGTTCCATTGTGTTGCTGCTGGTTTTTTGTAATTTTGTTTCTAGGCGGTGGTTCATGTATTGCTAGGTACTCAAAAGAATAAAGTGTACGTGAGAAGGACTAGAGTAAATTTTATTAAACGCTCTATGTTCTTGTGTTTTTCTTACGACGTTCAAACATCTTTTAGCACCATTTTTGCTTGTTATGTGCCCTTGAATTATCGATTAAAATTTTGGAGCCACCAACATGATCGAGATCCTATTGATTAAATATGAGATTGTTAGTTAATGGGTATTAGTTGTTACTTTCTGCATAACCACATTCACTTGTGTGGTTTTCAGGCAGTTAGAAATCTTTTATACAACGAGAACATTTATGATTCAGACCAGCTACATTTAGTGATTTTGTATGCAGTACCGTATGGGAAGGGAAGCCATGTCCAATTGATGCAACTTTTCAATAAATTGGTTTCTTGTTCTGCCAGGTATGAAACAGGGTAATGTGTTCATCTGAGAGCATTATTTTTATAAAGTTTGAAAATTTGATTTTAGTCTGGGGTTGTAGATGTCTGAAATTGTGATGATCTTTCACATATTGTGGAAGTGGAACCACTATTATTGGCATGATTGTGATGCATTAAGTACTTTTCCCTTAGGTCATGAAAAATTGTGCACCTTAATTCTCTTTATCATTTATGTGGTGATTGGTGAGCTAAGCACTTCTTCACTGGGCTTTTTAGAAAGTTAGATTCTTGGTATTTTGGAACTGTACTGTTATGTTTAAAGATTTATTATTCTGATGTCTCTAGTACGTAGTTAGTTCTTAGAATAATAATTTTGTACATGGTAGAAGTAGATGATAAAAAAAGGCACTCAAATGATCTTTTCATCTTTCATTAGATAGTTGTTTCTTGTTAATTATATAAATATATATATATATTTTAAAAAAAGGTTGCTCTGTAATTCCATTCATACTCAAGCTAAAAATATGTTTTCAAGAATTTGATGTGCTGCATTAGGAATTAGATGATCATCTTATTTACTAATGTTTGCCTTTCCTACTTTTAATATGATAATATGCTGTACTGTGTTTAGAAAGAAACTTTTCTTGAAGGTTGTGAATTTCGCTAGGCTACTCCGCTTTGAAGCCGACAGAAGGTGGTAATTTCTATTGTAGGCGAAACAACATATGAGGAGCTGTTTGCTCTTGCTTTATGAAGTGGAACTACATATGCAAATGCTTTTTATACTTGGTAGTTCTAATCTATCTGAGGTAACTAAAGCTGCAGCAGTTATCTGTTTTACTTTTTATTTGTTGGATGAGTTTAACATCTTTCCATGCCTATCTTGAACACCGACAACCCCTTAACCTTGGTCCATCTTCCAATTCTAATAGATACTCAGTTTGTTTATCCCCCTCAAATGCTGCCTGGTTTATAAAGACAACTTTGGATAAAATAAGGCTTAACCTTTCATCCAAGACATGAGAAATGGTCATATAAACATCCGTACGAGACTAATCTTAAAATCTCCGACCTTGCTGCCTCTACTTTTGTTTAGAATGAATCGTTTGGAATTTTCATCCATGCGAGAGCTAACAATGTCATTTTGAATTTTTTTTAGAAAACTTTAAATAACTCATATTTGTGGTGTTCCAATTCTATTTAATTAGTTGACCGACGTAAGATCTAGTTCCTAGTTATAGAATGGTAGTTACAATTATTACCTTCCCGCTAGTATTATGGTATAAAATTTAAATTGTTAACTAACCTAGCCTTTAACTTTACCCAACCTATTCTTCAGTAATCCTTTTTTAAAATTTTCTTTCTTGTTTTTGTACCTCTCGTTAGATCTCTCTCGTAAGGTAACTTAAAATATTGGAGTTATCTCATAATACTTATACAAGTTCCTAATTTCATCTAAAAGAAAGTTCTATTTGTCAATTTTGATTTGAACCATCTTCATTTGTCATCTAAAACATCATCCTTCACTTTTGTTATAAATTAGAGAAAAATGAAAGAATATATAAAGGCATACAAAAGAGAGTCTAATAAAAAAAGGAGTCCAAGAAGATAAGGATTCCAATCTAAAAGAATAAAACCTAGGTGGAACACCTTAATCCTCCTTTCGTCCCACAGTTCAGGGTCAACAAAGAGTCCTCTTTAATCCATCCAATTTCTTTCAAATTGACTTTACTACCTTTCATTAACCCAGTATCTTAGATCATCGAGTATTTGCAGTACACAGATCTCATTGTCTTTTCTATCTTTTCCTCGTGTCCAATAACATTCCTAACTAATGACCTTTATAACTGATCAATTGCTCCTTGAGCTCTTTTTAAATTCTACATTGCTGCCAACTTGAGCTGTAAAATAACATTCCCAACTAATAAACTTTATAATTGATTAAGCTCTATTTTTAACTTGTACCTTGTTGCCAATATGAGCATAGCTCAACCGGTTAAGACATATGTCCTTAATTAAGAGGTGAAAGGTTTGATTCTCCCAATTACATGTTGAACTAAAAAAGAAAGAAAAAAACCTTCTACCTCGCTGATATCAATTATTCTCAGTGTCGTACTCAGACATGCATACCATTTTTGCCCCTCAATAACTTTAAAGACATCCAATATTTCCATACTAGTCAGTTATATCCTCCCTCTCACAAATCACGACAACCAAAACTCATAACTTGTTCTACCTTGAAGACTCCAAATTTATGAATAACATAAAATCTTTTTCAAGGTTCCCTTGGCTACCACACCAATCAAACTTCAAAGCCTAAGAAGCAAACTACACAATCAAAGCCTTCAAATCATTTATCATAAAAAATTGACAAACCACACCGACACACGCTTTCTCCGTATTTCCAATGTCCTCTTTATAAAAATTACTCCAAGACTCCCGTCTCCCAACACACGAAATCATACACCATATTTTCCTCTACTCTAAAATCTAAATTTTCATTACGCGCACACTGGTTCAGTGTCCAAGACTCTCTTACTTATTCTAAGACTCCCAAAATATGCATTGAGTCTTCTTATGACTCCAATAATCTCATATATGCATTCATGTTCATATGAGTTCAAGACCACTGATTGTTTATTCCATTCTTTTTCAGCGACTTCCGAAGTTTTCTGAATTCGCATGGTGATGTTAATGTTTGTGCGAAAGTGAGGACCTTGTTTTTGTTATTTGATTCAATTAAGTTTAGTTAAAGAAAATATTCGAAAGATTCCGGTTACCCTTTTTAGGGATGCAAGAAACCGAATTGAACCGAGTGGTTCGGTTCGATCTGGTTCGGAATTTACATATATCCAGACCGAACCTAACCGGTTCGGTTCGGTTCTCGGTTTTGACTTAAATTGAAATTTTAGTTTTCTTTCAATCCTCTCACATCTGCTCCGCGTCTTTTCCTTTCCCCCCTCAGTCTCTTTCCCACTTGTATGGTTGAAGCCGCCGTCTCCTCCACCACGAACGGCGTCGACTCCTTCCACCGCCGTCTGCCACTTAGATTTATATGAAAATATATGTTACTTTTGCAGGGCAAACATAAGATTCGGTATTTTTTCCTCTTTGCTCTTGATTTTCCTTTTAATGGGTTTTGTTTCTTCTTATTTTTGCATGGGTTGATTTTCCTTTTAATGGCTTTTGTTTCTTCTTCTGGTTTTTGCATTTGTCTCTTGGATCTGTTTTGGGGTTTTGTTTTTCTCTTGGATTTTGTTTTTATTTTGGGATGAATGCTTTTTATTTTATTTTTTATGATCGGTTTTCGTTCTTCTCTGGTTGATATCGTTTTTCCTTTGCTTTTCTTTCTATTTCTGTGTTATCTAAACCTATTGGTGATTTAACTTATCTAAACCTATTGGTGATTTGATATGGTTTTAGAGTAGAAGTTCTTAAATTCAATTACATTTGATGCTGGCTATCGTATATGATTTTGAACCATGATCTTGGGGAAGTTCAAGCAATTGCAAATATCTCGTGTGCCCTTCTTGCCTCCGTTATATATTTGATTGTGTATTTTCAGAGTTCATTTCCAATGGCAGATTTTATGCATACATACGAGCTATAGTCAATAAACTTTGCTGCTTGCTTGATGTTACCATTTCTATCACCTTTGTTTCTGGCAAAAATATGATTTATCAATTATCGGTAGATTAAGTACTTTTCGAATTCCATCTTAATAGGCAAGCAGCTGATTTAACTTGCAATGGAGGCTAAATTTTTTCGCTTCCTTAAGATTGTGGGAGTTGGTTACAAAGCCAGAGCAGAAGCAGCAGGACGTCTTTTGTATCTTAAACTGGGATACAGCCATGAGGTTGAACTAACAGTTCCTCCAGCTGTCCGGGTCTTTTGCTTCAAAAACAATGTGGTTTGCTGCACGGGAATCGACAAACAAAGGGTACACCAATTCGCTGCTGCAGTTCGTAGCTGTAAGCCACCTGAAGTATACAAAGGCAAGGGCATAATGTACATCGACGAGGTCATCAAAAAGAAACAAGGAAAGAAGTCTAAATAAGTTGCTGCCAGGACTGCAAATTTTTAGCAAAAATGCCTGGGTTAAGAATAATTGGGCTTCTTGTATGCATTTAGAGCACTCCATCGACTGAATTTTGGTAGCTTCATGGTTCCCTTTTTGCTTCAATGCCTGGTTTTGAAAGGTTATCCCCTTGATCCACTGTGTTGAAGAAGTTGCATTACCTTTGTGGATTTGAACTTCAAACCTCTCAATCAGAAGTTAGACCAAAGATACATGTCAATTATTGTCAAATTATGATTACTTTGACACCTATCTTTTAACTTGTAACATTCATTTTTCTATGTTTAATTTTAAGAAGCTTTCACCGATTCTGTTTGGGAATCTTTCTTTAAAGTTTGAACCTCACTAATTATTTGGGCTCCGTTTGATAACCAATTGGTTTTTTATTTTTGATTTTTGAAAATTAGGCTTGTTTTCTTTAAATTTCCTCACCATGGTTTTCATTTTTGTTAAAAACACTTGAATTCCTAATCAAATTCTAAAAATAAAAACAAGTTTTTGAAAACTACTTTTTTTAGTTTTAAAAAATTGGCTTAGTTTTTGAAAATATTGAAAGAAAGTAGGTGAAAAGCCAAAGAAACTTAGAGTTGGGAGTGGTGTTTATAAGCTTAAAAACCAAAAACCAAATAGTTATGGGTCTTGACAAGTTACCATCCTGTTTCAAATTATAGGTTTAAAAATGCATGCATTAGGAAGATGACAGTTGCCTTGCTTATTTTACAGTTAAAATATTCTCCCATACATTTTTCGATTCTGTTTGGGAATCTTTCTTTAAAGTTTGAACCTCGCTAATTATTTGACAAGTTACCATCCTGTTTCAAATTATTGGTTTAAAAATGCATGCATTAGGAAGATGACAGTTGCCTTATTTTACAGTTGAAATATTCTCCCGTACATTTTTTTAACGAACTATGAATTACATGCTTCCATTTAAAATAACCTGGAAGTACAAAGTAGTTTGACTATGCAATTGAACATCACGAAAAAAAATTAAAGCACCCTTCAAAAATGAAGTGAACACATGCACATATTCGACAAAAGTTTGAACAGTTTCCACAAGGAAAGAGATATGGAATTGAAAAGATATCAATCTAGCACGTAGATTCTGGAGGCAATGTCTTGGACCAACCAATCGAACCCCTCAAGCAGCCCCTCACCAGTATAAGCACTACAGCCAACAATTTCCCAGTGCCGGGTTTTGTCCATAGCTTCCAAGTTCAGTACCTGAATAGTAAGAGACCAACAACCAGAAGCTCTGATTTATTTTAGAAGCCCACGCCCAACCCCAACATAATAATAATAATCCAAGGGTCCGTTTGGAATACATATTAATTTAAATGTTTGGAATACATTTTAATTTAAATGTTTTTCAAGAATGCATTTTTTAACAAACATTTTGTACAAAAACTTTTTAGAATTTAAACACTCATATGTTTAGTTGCATTTCCTCATGATGTTTTTATACACAAGTTATTGTATACTAAAGATTCTTTTCAAAAAAATTGGTTTCAAGTGTTTCTCTCAAAATGGTTTATTTATCCATCTCATTTTCTAATAAGTCATTTTTAGTGGTGGCCAAACATTAGAAATTTTTTCAAAATGATTTTTTTTTTCAAAATTAAACGCTTAAAAAGTTAAACCAAACACACCCTAAAAGTCTATACTTGCAATGCAACCTTTATTTTATGGACGTGATTTTCTTAAAATATTATCACGTGAGGAGGTAGCCTACCCTACATACGGATATGTAAAGAACAATATTGGGCCCAACCATCACAAGTAAGGTTTTCAGCGAAGAAACTGCAGCATAAAAAACTCGAAAAATTTGAACTTAAAGCTTAGAGGATGAACTTCTTACTTTAGCAATTTCCTCCGGAGAAAGGGCTCCTTTTATATCCTGCTTATTAGCTAGAATAAGCAATGATGCTCCAGAAAGCCTCTGTAATATGATTGACAAAATCAGTAACTTACCATTCTTCACTATCCATGTAAAATTGTATAGAAGATCATGCATTGCTTGCATTTCATTTATTACTTATATACTTTTAACTTTCTTTAAATAGGAAACTGATTTCATTTTGATAGATGAAAGTACAAGAAGAGAGGCCACACAAAGACACTAGTGGAAGACAACAAAACACATTTCTGAATTAGTTAGGACCAAAAATCAACTTTATCAAGCCTGTGCTTCAAGCCTAAGTCACGAACAAATTCATAACTTACAACTTGGGAGTTGAGACAAACTATAGACTTCAAGAGAATATGAAACCACCTAATTGGTGGTTTAATGATCAATTATCATCCATGCTAGTAATATCTCGAAAATACAAAAAAAAAATGCAAACAGAAAGATGAAGGCTATAAACTTACATACATAACGAACATACAAGTCAAAACTATACTAGGATAAGAGTAGAGCAAAAGTCACATTGTTATGACATTCTTGATTTACCATTAAGAAAAAACAAGGGTAGACTTCTAACCTCTTCTTTCAAAAGATTATCAAGTTCCGATTTGCAATCGTCCAATCTTCTAAGATCCGAACTGTCAACTACCCATACTAGTCCATCCGTCTGCTCAAAATAGTTCCTCCAATAGGATCTTATAGTCTTTTGGCCCCCAACATCCCATATGTTAAGTGTGTACCTGCCAAAGCAAATGGTTAACTGCATTTCAAATATCTTCAGTCCATGGCTTCAAGATTCAAATACTCGAACTAGAAAGATTTACCACAAGAACAAGAAAAAAATCAAATCAGAAGTAGATGATCAAGGTCTTAAAACTTGGAATCCATTAAAAACAGCTAATGAATTAGGGGAGATGAGATTTCCCTAGTGTCATCACCAAAAGTTCTCAGAAAAATAAAACTTGAATGGCCCATACAAGGTATTCATGTTCATTTCCACTTATTTTCTGGAGCTAATTAGCGACTAAAGAGTGAACAGTGTGCATGCCAGATCCAAGAACTTGAAAAAGAAAATCTCGATCCAGAAATAATAATGAATTGAAAACATGGTAACAAGAACAAGCATGGAAGCTCACTTCTGATAGATGATAGTCTTGATATTGAAGCCGAGTGTAGGGCTGATAACGCTAGTATCCTCCCCGTTAATTTTTAAAACGATTGTAGTTTTCCCAGAGTTGTCGAGGCCTCTGAACAATAATCAACAATGGATCCAACTGAATGAGAAGCAGACAAATAGACTGGGGAGAAGAGAGAGAGATTTACATACACCATAAGTATACGCATTTCCTTCTCTTTCCTTTTAATTTTTCGAATGATACTAAGCAGCCCCATTATCTTCCAACCAATTCGGCGATATGAAATTCAGTCGCAATTTCCTCGTCCCTAATAACCAACTCAGAGATTCAATTGGCTCTCGATCGGGAAATTTTGGGTGTCCTGTCCTTTTCGCTTTGCAGAGAACTCAGATCCAAGCCCGGGCAAACGGATCCCTAAAACCTAAACACCATAAGGCATCATAAATAACTAGATATCTGGAGAGAAAATGCTACACAAACAATTAATCACGAACAAATCTTGAAGCAGCTGAGTAAGGGAGATCGAGAGAGAGAAGCCGAGAGAGTGAAGTTTGAATTTTTTTTTCAAAAGTTTCATTTCATTTGTTTTTCCGTCAAAAAAAAAAAAAAAAAAGTCTTCAAGGTTGTTTTTCAAACAAAATACAACAAACTTCTAAGACTAAAATGAAACTTTTGAAGGTTCAGGGATATAATTGAAACCAACCTCATAGTTCATGGGTATTTTTGATAATTTATCCAAAAATAAAGGTTTAGGTCCTAAACTTTCAGGTTTATTTGATCTCTGAACTTTAAAAGTTGTCTAATAGATTTCTGAACTTTCAGTTTTCGATCTAAAAAATCTTCTAAATTTTGGAAATGAACTCCAAAAATACATAACCAAATTTATAATTTGGCGAGCCAAGAAAGGCATGAGATATTTGCAATTGCTTGAACTCCCCCGAGATCATGGTTCAAAATCATATACGATAGCTAGCATCAAATGGAATTGAATTTAAGAACTTCTACTCTAAAACCATATCAAATCACTAATAGGTTTAGAAGCATATATAGTTAGGTTTAGATAAGTTAAATCATTTTATATGGTCAATACTAATTGTCGTTGAGGTATACTCACTTTAGCTCTACCACTACATTCTCTAATTTTAATCATTCTTAATATTGTTTTTTATTGTAACTAAGGTCTTATTATTTTTTAGTTCAAGGGAGGGTAGAGATTGAAAGACAGCTCAACTATGACATTATACATTTTGTTAGTTCAACATGTGGGGTGAAGATTTAAATATTTGACCTCTTAGACAAGGGTATATGCTACACTATACATTTTTAAAAAAAATTAATTGTTTAAATTTCAACCCACATGTATTTGAATTAGAAAAAAAAAAAGAAGAAAAGAAGAAATTGAAATGAGATATGTGTGGTGGATATGAGTGATTCTAACCTCTAACTTATTGACGAAAAATATATATGTCTTATGCCTTATGCAGCTGAACTGTGTTCAATTGATTAATTTTTGCGAATCTAACTCCACTAGCATATGGAACTATGGGCCAATTAGCACTAATTCCATGCGTAGCAATAAATATTCCTTCCTATTTGTTATAATCTCTCGCATTTGATACCACATAAGTCAAATAAACATTCATCACATCACAAGGAGCAAAAACTCGAGTCTATAAGAAGGAAAATTATCCTGGGTTTTTCATAGGGAGGCAGAATGTCATAAATCAAACCTAACCATTCAAAACAGAATACCTAATATACAACTAGAGAACCCAATTTGTAAAACTGTTTTGAAGTAAAAAACACCAAAAATCAAGATGAATATTCAACCCAAAAATAGAAAGAAAAGCAAAGTAAAAACAGATATCAACCCGAGAAGAACGAAAACCTAATTAAAAATAAAAAGTGAAAAGCATTAATCCCAAAATAAAAACAAAATCCAAGAGAAAAACAAAAACCTCAAAAACAGATCCAAGAGAAAAATGCAAACCCAAATCAGATGCAAAAACCAGAAGAAGAAGAAACAAAACCCATTAAAAGGAAAATCAAGATAAAGAGGAAAAAGAATACCTGATATTATGTTATTTTTTTATAAATCTAGTGGGAGACGGCGGTGGAAGGAGTCGACGCGGTTCGTGGTGGAGGAGACGGCGGCGGAACACGCAAGTGGGAAAGAGAGACTGAGAGAGAGACGTAAAATGGAAAAGAGGCGGAGCAGATTTGAGAAGATTGAAAGAAAATTTCAAGTCAAGTGAAAACCGAACCGAACCGACGGTTCGGTTCAATCTGGATAGATGTAAAACCTAAACCGAATCCAACTGAATCACCCCTAACCATTTTATTTGTTTTTCTACTTGGCATTCTTCTCTTGCAGCAAAATAACGAAGCCTTGGATTATTGCCCTCTCCCGTCCAGTGTCTAGCCCCATTTATTGCAAATAAACATGTGGTTAGTTCTTTTTTTTGACAATATAAGGATGAGGGAATTTCAACCACAAATTTGTTAGTCATTAATACATGTTTTATGTCAGTTGAATTATGTTCAAATTAGCACATGTCGTTAGTTTCGTGATGTTAGTGGTAAAATTCTAAAAATATGCAAATAAACATGTCATTTGTTTAGGGGTAATTTCTTGAATAATGTACCTTAAAAAAGAAATGACAAAATTAATGTAGTTTTTAAAATAATGATATTAATAATGTACTTAAAATAACAAATTTCAAAATAGGGGTGAAAGTAGAAACTATTGATAAAAATAGGGTGGATTTGGTTGGGTACTAAATCGTGTACCTGGTACACGATTCTCGTGGCGATGACATGGGTAAAATCGTGTACGTGGTACGCGATTACTATAGGAATCGCGTACACGGTACACGATTACTGTAATGAAATGTACACGATTTCTTATCTGATTTTTTTTTAATAAATAATGTTGTGTAAAAAAAACAAATATACCTATTTTTTATAATATTTTTTTTTCTTCCCTTCAATTGGATGTTTCTATTATTTTGAAGTAAATATTTTTTATTTTTTTTCACAATTAAAACGTACATAGATATTTTTATAAAATTTCACAAACAACAATTTTTTCATTAAACAAAATGTCTATTACAAAAGCTAGCACAAAAAATTGCAAATAAACAATCTTATGGAATTAATACAGACTCAAGTGCCACAGCGTGGTGGTATTCTCTGACGACCTCCACGACGAGGTTGAGGCGCTTTCATGTGTGATTGATGATGAATCACATCATCAATATCTTGTTGAGTTATGTCACCATGACCAGAACTTGAAGCAATGTCTGTCACCATGTACAAGAAGAGTTGAAGTGTCATCATCAACTATAGGAGGTTCTTCATTTTCGTTCTGGTGTGGAATGTCTGCAGCCTGTTGTCGACAACGTCTTCGACGAGCACGTGTCCGATCAGTGTCAGCAACGGTCAGCCTCCTAGTTTGTTGAATGATGTCAGTTATGTTCGTGACGTATTGCTCACACATAGAACCTAACTGTGGTATATTTTGTTCCACAGAAAAATGTTGCACATCTTGTACAAAGTTATTCTGTAAGAAAAAAATAATTAAAATAATATAATAAAAATATTTATAACTGAAATTTAATAATGACAAATCGAAGTATATACTATTTACCAGACAAGCATAATAAGCACCCTCACGCGTGATATACCTCCTTGTGATTGAATCATACCAGTGTAAGTAGTCATCGGACACAACTGGTATGTGTACTATGTCGCCCAAAACACAATTATCATGACGTGCAGCCAATCGTGATCATGCTTACCTCGCAAGTCTAACTGATGTAACTCCATGCCTGTATCACAATACGGCGGCACCATTTGTTGCATCCCAAATCAGTCAAAAAAAGACCCAAATCAGTACAAATACAACCCAAATCGGTCCAAAAACGACCCAAATCTATCCAAAAACAACCCCAATCGGTCCAAAATAATCCATAAACCATCAAAGCAGTCTAAAACAGTCCACAAACCTAAAATAAGTCTAAAATATACCTAAAGCTTCATTAACCCATCAAAAAACAAACAAAAAAGTCACCACTAAAACAAGAGAATACGAAAAAAGGAAAAAAAAATTATATACCCAAATGTCGATCAGCAGCAAACTGCAGTGACGGAGCTATACGACTGCAGCGGTGAAGCTCTACGGACATGCGGCGGAGACTTTCGAGGAAAGCAGAGAAAACCCGAGGGGGGTCTGTGTTTACAGCGTGTTCACGAAAGGGAGTGGGGTAGGGTTTCATGGACCACAAAATCGTGTACATGGTACACAATTTACTTAAGAAAATCGTGTACCATGTACATGAGTCCCACGTGGAAATCGCGTACACTGTATGCGAGTTCGCTGGCGCCACATCACCCCCAACCAGATGCCAACAATGACTCAGCAATACCTAGTCAGCATGCCAACAAAGAAATCGCATACCTAGGTCGCAATTTACCCCCGAAATCGTGTCCCTGGTACGCGATTTACCCCCAAAATCGTGACCATGGCCCACGATTAATTTAACTCGCGGCCCACGTACACAATTTAGCTACTCTACTTTTGGAATTAGTTTCAGAACGTCTCTATTTTTGTTTTTTTTTTAAATTACATTATTTATAAAAAAAATCCTTTGTTTGGAAGTTTAAATAAAGTAATTGCTTTGTAATGTCAGTGGTTAAATTTCTATAAAAATGAATGAATAAACAAATTTTCTGAAGCTCAATTTTTTAAAAAATGAATTCAACTGCTCATGTAGGTTGCATGCTGCAAACATGAGTTTTAGAATCAATTTAGATATTATACTCTTCACCTAAAATTCACAGCAGTCACCCACATATCTTACAAATGTTTTCCAAGCATCAATAAAATTTGTATATTTCAAATTACCATGGTTTTTCTCAATACAACTTTATTTAAAATGAACTATCCCAGTCTATTAAATTCAAATTTTGAAGCCAACAAGAGCATAGTTCAACTGGCATAAAGTTGTATTGATAACCACAAGGTCTATGGTTCAAATCCCCCCACCCTCATATTGTCAAAAAAAAAAAAAAATCAAATGTTGAATTATTAGTTGGTAGGGCTAAAACTTAGTTCAAATCAACCTAAAGTTACAAGACTAGGAGGATAATCAATGAAAGTTCAAATTTTGCAACCGAAGAATAGGAAGGGGATATTTTATGAATCTGTAGGGGCATCAGATGGGGGGGCCTTCAAGGCGGATATAATCATACATGACGCCATTGAAAGCTGAACTGCTTATAACTTGTGAAAGGAAGATGGTGTTTTCTCCTTCCACCAGTAGCGATCCCGATATGTCGACACCGTAGAGTCGATAGAGTCCATGAATCCCATGCCTAGCTATTGTATTGTCATGTCCAATCTGTCCTGTTGTAAATAGAACAGGTTTTGCTTCTGGATTGTTTACCTGTATCTTTTTTTTCCAAAAGAGAAAAGGAATATTACACCATAAATATTTTATTTACAGGTCAAATTTTCATTTTTTTAAAGCTTTATATAGTGTGTGTAACCAATACTAAGATCAATGATACTGGATCAAACCAATCTGATGATTTTAAAAAGTTAAAACATGATTATTGGTAATAGTTTATCAGCAATGGAAGTTCATTGTTCAACTGTATACAATTGATTGGTCAAGATTCTACTTAGCCAAACCATAATTTAACTTTGTGTTATTTTTTTTAAAAAGAAAAATCTCAAAACAATCTTCAAATGTTTCATAAAGTTAACAGTGGAATAGGATGAGTACCTGTAATTCAGCAACGTTGGCAGTGGCGAGAGCCACTCGCAATGTATAGGTGCCACTCTTATCTATATTATTATCAAGTGTAAACTTGATTTCCCACGTGGTTGCCAGATGGGATCCATCATTTCTCGTTCTGTCATTAATTTAAAGGGAAAAAAAAAAAGGAAAACCCTTATCAAAATATAATAAATGAACCAAATAATTATAAAAATATATTTTAATCAACACAGAAATCTGGTATCCATATATTGAACATACTTACCTAGTAACATGAGCAAAGAACCAATCTTTTGTGTAATCACTGACACCAACTGTATATACTAAGTCTGCATCAGGATATAACTCTGCATATTTTTCCCACAGTCCATATTGCCTAAATCTGCATATTTTTCCCACAATCCAAGAATTTAAGTTATTAAAATTTAGGGTCAGTGTTATGTATCTATGATATTCTTTTTAAACGTGGATGAGTTTTGCTCATCTAAAGTTCAAAATTTTCTACTTGGACTGCTAGCTTTGAAATAACTTATTAAGCTCAAAATTTGAGAAAAGAATTTTCCAACTCTCTGGAAAGAAAAGGGAGAAAAAAAAAACCATGTTAAGAGTAATATAAATTATACATCTCACAACAACCAAGAGTACCTTAAGCTTTTAAGATCAGTGATGATTTAGAGACATACTGGGATGAAAAAAATCTTGGGCTTACATTATGTAATAATGTTTCCTCAAATTAGTAATATATTAACAAATTGAGTATAATTATGAGCATAAGTTCTTTCTAAGCTGGTGATTACGATAATTGAAACAATATTTTGAGGAAAAGAAAAGCTTTCATACCTATCTGGATGATTGACATACAATTTGTTAATATACTTTGGATCGGGATCAGGAACATAGAATTCAGCAGCAGAGCGATCAGGAATGCCTATTTCCCACAACGTGGGCCCATTCCTAGGCGGCTCATAAACAAGATCACCTACATCCACATCACTACCTGAAATTGTACACGAATATAGTTGAGTTCAGAGTTATGAGCTACTTTTGTGTATGAAACAATAATCATTTGAACACTCAATAATGGAAAATGTTTAGAAAGTGATTCAAGACCTGCAGAGACGCTAACGACAATATCATAACGGTAATCACTAATAAAACCAGGAACCCAGGCATAAAGATTGTAGTCGCCAATGCGAATATTCTCAATGCTAAATGAGCCATCTGCATCTGTTTTGGTCCAAAACTGGTAGCCCTGATCATGGTTTAAATAACATCATTCTCTTTGCTGTCATTATTTAATATGTAATGAACTTCAAGTGGTTGTGGAAAATCAATCATCAATCATCAGTACCTTGTTTTCCGTTTGCCAAGATCCAGCATCTCCTGGTGCTGCCAGTCCCACATATGCGTCAGTTGCTGGCATTTGCTCTTGGTTAACATATCTGCATACAAGTGCAATGAATTTCAAATTTTTAGTACTAAACTTCCATCTGAAATTATATATAACAACTAACTAGTTTATTTTCAATTGATTAAACAAGGTAATGAAGATTTAATAATAGTTTAGTCAGAGCTTGCTCTTGAAATTTTCTATTTTATTATTTAATAAACAGAAAAGGCTGGCTATAGATAATTTTACTGGCGGGTTAACTTGTGTATGTGTGTGTGTTTTGTGCGTATACGCATGTACATTTCAATCTACCTGTCAAGGACAAATAATTTGCCAGTCAATCTACCACGTTGGTTTGGTGGGGGGAAATCCTCAGAACCAGGAAAAGAATAGGGCCAGCTCTGAACTTCCTTTGTCATCTGAGAAATCATTACACAGAATATATATTTAAAGGCATAATTGCGTCGGGAATGACCATTTTCAAGATCAAAATTAATGTATATCCATAATTAAAATTCAGCTATTGATGAGAGAGAACATTGACAGAGTGGATTAATAATGTAAAACAAACCTGAGTTTTAGCATCTTCCCACAAAGAAAGTGGATCACCCCCATCAGAAACAGAATTTAGATAGAAAAATACAGGGCCAAAAACTTTCTTCCATGGCTCATCAGGATTGAACTTCAGTACCAAGTCCTCTCCAGAATAGTGAGCGCTAAGAAACATCTGAAATTGTGGCGTTTTGGTTAATTAATGTGCACTACTTAATTCATGTTGAATGTCCTCTTCAATTAACTTCAACTTACAAGAAATGATATATACTTACAGCAAGAGCATATGGTCCCACATGAGAGGTTAGGTTCTGCTTGAGGGGTCCACCTGATCTGAACTCACTGCTGGGAGTGATTTGCCAGAAACCCACTGGAGGATCCATGGATATCCATCCATGCACTTTAAGATCTTTATTTTCACAAGAATATTGGTATTTATCATCCACCTAATCACAGGCACATGTTCAAATGATATCAGATTCTTACAGATTTAGCTTGACCCATCAAAGCTATTTGTTTCAGTATGGATATTTCTCTTAGATCGAGCATTATCCTAATTCATAATTTTTTATGTTCGAGTATATTAGAAAGATGAAAACTCCTAAAGATGTTTGATTTAGAGATTTTTTTTTTTTTTTAACAAGAAACAAAGCTCTTCATTGATAGAATGAAAAGAGACTAATGCTCAAAATTACAAACACCACAAAGGAAAGAAGAAGATACAGACCAAAGAAAAAAAAACTAGAAAAGGAAACCACTAGAGAACTAAGAGAACCACAAAAAAAAAAAAAGACTAAAAAGGGCAGCTACAACTAAAAAACCAAAAAACAGAAACAGAAAATCGGTCAAAATCGGAGAAGAGATCAAAACCACCAAGCGGCTGAAGAGACCAACTGAAAAGGAAGCAAGGAAAAGGAGGATTTCTGAAAAAACTCCACCACTAATGGAAACTGCACCAACGAGATCTTACGACAGTCCAACTTGAAAAGACTAAACCCTAAGAGAAATTCAAAAACTGAGCTAACGAGAAAAAAACTAAAGAGTTTTAACTACAAGAGACAAATTAGGAATTGCCCGCATCTGTAAGTCACATAACTCAATAAGAGAAGAAAATTTGGTTGGGATTTGAGGAGAAACCACCAAAGAAACTACACGTTCGAAATTATCGACACCTTGTTCATTATCTTCAAATAGATCTTCAAAAGTTTCAGCAGAGACTTCTTACAACAATATGCAAAAATATTTGAACTCAACATATTGTATTGGTTTTTATGTTCTTAAATACTAACATAAAAGCTTAAGGTTACGGATTTCATTATAAAGGAACAGAAAATTATGAGTAAAAACAAAGCAAGGTCGTGAAGAAGTAGAAGAACCTCTCCCTTGAACTCAGGTTCTTTAGGATTGACTAGCAATACAGCCTCTGGAAAGTCCAAAGGTTTGCCTCTGTGACGTAGTCTATCCTCGGGAAGTGGCATGAATCTCTGTTTATTATCTGCTATGGCCATATAATGAAACCTACATATACGACAATGAAAGAAAAACCATCACCATTAATTAATGATTCTACGCACAACCGATCGAACTTTTAACTTTTGCAGGCTGCAAACAACATATATTAAAAAGGAAGTAAAAATATTTATGTGGGAGTGTCTGGTGTTGTACTTGTCTTTTCTTAGCTTAAACACAATCCTAGTTTGAGGAAGGTTGAATGGTGGCCATTCCCTCAAGTGCTCATAGATGGCATAGGAGTAGAATCCGGAGGAGTTACGAAGCATTATGAACCTGAAAAAAGAATTTCTATCAGTTATTGTCTGTCTTTTTCTTTTTTTTTTTACGAGTTATTATTCAAACACTTGACATAAGGACAAAAGTTTATTAGATTCATGATGCAGATTGCAGGCACCTTTTGTCTATGTTTAAGGGAACTTCCTTGTCCTTGAATGAATAGTTCCTTTTAAATGAGAGCTCTATCTGTTCCTCATTTTGTATGATCACTTCAAATTCTTTTCCTCTCATCCTGAAAGCATTTTAGATATCTTGAGACCATTTCAGCTGCAAAGTTTCTTATAGCAGAATTAAAGAGAAAGCCCATCAAACTAGAATACTACAAAGTAATGAACTTTAGATTTCTAAATTGATACTTCATAATAAATCTGAGAATAGAAGAAACGAAACAAAACAATAAACTGAAAATTCCATTTAATAATTAGTATTAGTTTCAGCATACTCATCGAACGTTCCCGTTGTTCCTGGAGTTCCAGAGTTCCACACAAGGTCCCAGTACCTGCATCATATACTGCATCAATCTGAGTAAACTTAAAGTTTGGAATTAACTAGACAAACATAATTGGAGAAAAAATAGAGAGAAATGATAATAGTAAATGAAATCATATACCCTCTATGAGATGCCCTATCGTCAACTTCTAAAACATTGTCAATGCTGTTGTATTTAATCCCAGTAACATTTCCATCTGGCTTGGACAGTGTCACTTGCAATATACCATTGTCCATAACTACCTGCAGCCCACACACATGCAAAACACAAATTCTCATCTCATAAACCATTTCAAGTCATATTGAACTGCAGAAAAAAAGAACTGTGACTTACATGATGATCCTGAATATCCAATTGGAGTATCTCATTCGCCATTTTAGCAAAGCCAAAACCCTCGAGCTAGCTAATGATTTCCCGAACTTCCTTAGCAGAAGAGAGTTACCATTTTATATGCTCAGCTGACAGTATTTCCTATATTTTATGACATGACAATATTTGCAGTTGGAAAAGGAAATATTTATAGTGCCCTTTTTTCTAATTTGTTTACAGTATCTTTTTTTGTACATTTAATTTCAACTACGAATCTGGGAGTTGAAGGAAAGGATGGGAAGTTGCAATACTTGAAAGAAATTTCTCAGCTAGATCTTTCTTGAACAAAAGATGAAGTGTTTTCTAATCTTGTCCCATCAGCACTAATAAAGGAGATGAAGGAGAAACATGCCACAAGCAAACGTTATCCCTATAATGAAGGACTTGGAGTGCTTTTTTAAGATATACGAAATTACCAATTACATTAGTATAGTGTGGCTGACATCTACACGTTTATTTTCAACTTCTCATCCTCAACAAAGGATATTCAGCAGAGATAGCTTTTCTATTCAGATTCAATGAGTCTAAAAACAAAATATGCCTCTTGATTAGTTCCTCACTCTGTTTACAATGACTATTTTTGCGATTTCTATCTCAATCTCGAAAATAACAAGCCAAGGAAGGTGTCAATCTCTACTGGTTGGAACCGTGATCGGAGAGAAGTGACTCTCTTAAGCTCTACAAACATTTGATGGTCAAGTTTACCTGTGCAAGTGTACTCTTTTTTCTTTTTCTTTTTCTTTCTTTTCCCCTTCTTTTTGGTAATCTATATGAGGGGATGGAGTTCTAGAGTGCCTACAAACAATAATACTCATTGTGCTTCATTTTGATTGATTTCTTGATGCAACTCTTACTAGAGATTCTTATTCTTGAGTATCAAAAGTAAGTGCATGGAGTTTATGTCAAAAATATTTTATCTGAGACCAGGATCACAAATTTCCCTTTAAAGTGTTTTGAATCAAAAGTTAGCAATTTTTCTAGTGTGGAATAGAGAAATGAATTTACGTCAACACATATATACATCCAATGATGTGCACACTGATATCAATGAAATTTGCTTATCATTGTAAAGATTGCCTTTTGATATGAAAAGCTTATTTGTTTCTTTAACACAAACTAATCATTCCTACAACATTCAATATAAAGGTCAACCATTAGATTTTAAGGAGAAAAGCAAATTATTTTCTTGTAGTTTTATAGAACAAAAAATTCTCTTGTAGGAATCAAAATGGATGTAGTTCATATTGGCGGACCACCATAAATTTTTGCATCATTTATAATATAGTCTAGGATTTGGGCACTTAATGTCATCAGTTTCCTACCAATATAGGCATGTATAGAGTCGAGACTTCCTTGGTCAGATATGAGGAGAATTTTATTGAATGAATCTGTAAAAAGTTCAATTGAATTATTTACATTTTGGAAGTTAATGGTCCCTCTAAACGAAGATAATCATACATAATCCCCACAAAAGGACTGTTGCTACTTGTTTGTGTAAGAAGAATTGTATTGTTGCCCACCACAAGCTCACAGCCCGGAATGTCAACAGCGTACAGCCGATAGAGACCATGAATTCCATGTCTAGCTATAGTGTTGTCCTTTCCAATCAATCCAGTTGTGAACAATGGTGGAAGTGCTTGTGCATCATTCAGTCGAACCTTAAAGTGACGATGTATTTTAGTTTCAAGTAAAAAAAATGGAGACATGCTGGAAAAGAAACAGTTTAATTTCCCCCCAACCTCCTAAAGTGGCATGTCATAAGTTGCCAAATATAAGATAGAGACAGAGTTTCATACTTGTAATTCTGCAGCTTGTGCAGTTGCCAATGCAAGACGAAGCCTATATGTTCCATGTGTATCTGGACTGTCAAGTTGGAACTTGATTTTCCAAGTAGTTCCTGCATATTTGTTGTCCCCTATCTTCCTACATTGCAAAAAAAAAAAGGTTATAGCCAAAGTATCTACCAAATCAACTCCATGTTAACAACAGCGTTATAGCTAACAAGAATTAGAGGTTATGGTGCAGAATTCCATAAAATTTTGAAAGCACTGATAGAATTGAGTTCAATAGCCTGGTAAATAGTATTCAAACTCTCTCGTGAAAACCCCGGCTTGAGCAAGCTTGATTCTATGTTAGCCAGTAGATTATTCATTGGTAAAACTCAATGCATATATTTACAGCCTCTAAAATTGGAGAATACACAGCATAAGTCAACAAAGAATGCATAAAAACAAACTCAGTGATAGATAAAAGCAGAATAGATAATTAAGGCGTATAGTATACAAGCTTACTTAATGATACATATCAAATCAAGAAATTTGAGCATGTTCCATTAAACCAAATGAGCTAATCTCAAGTATTTGAAGTATTTTGCTTTCATTTCTGCATTTCTCAACGTTAATGTTAATTGGAAACTGAAAGAATGCATGTCTCACTTCAATGACTGGCCAATTTTAAAATATTATTTAGCAACAAAAAATCATTGAAAAAATGAAAACTGCAAGAACAAGCTTGAAGGAGACCTGGTAACTTGTGCAAAGAACCAATCTTTTCTGTAGTCACTAAGGCCGACTGTATAAACTAGATCCTCTTTAGGATATAATTCTGTGTATCTTTCCCACAATCCATACTGTCTAAACCTGGCAAAATAAGCCATAGAATAAATTATCATAGAAATACAACTAAATATTGAAATAGAACTGTCACATCGAAATCCCAAACAAATATAAATATATAAAGAAGATAATATAACTACCATTAGACTACATATCACTCCAACAGGCTATTTTACAGTTTACACCGATGCTAAAAAGGAAAAAGTACATATAGAAAGTAAAGAAAAAATTCCAAGGAGAACTTACCTATCTGAATGATTGACATAAAGTTTATTAATATACTTTGGATTAGGATCTGGTACATAGAATTCTGCAGCTGTACGATCAGGAATGCCTATTTCCCATAACGTAGGACCATCTCTTGGGGGCTCAAAAACAAGTTCACCCACATTGATATCACTGCCTACATACTCAATGAGATTAGAATACTAATTATACACTAAAAAACAGCATGAAAATAATGATGGAAGTGGGGTTTAAAACCTGGTGTTACGGTGATGAAAGCATTGTATTGGTAATTGCCAATAAAATTAGGGACCCATCCATAAAGACTAAAATTTCCACTGTGAACATTATTCAAAGAGAAATGTCCATTTTCATCTGCTCTAGTCCAGAATTGGTAGCCCTGAGTTGCAAAACATGTTAAACTCGGCCATACACCATCCACAATTTATGAAGTGAAAGAAAGATTTCTGCTCATGCCATTGACTGAAGATGAACAAGTTACGGGCAGGGAATTGTTTTAGGGGGCATTGGCATCTAAGCAGCAATTTAAGAAGTGAATTTGTGAAAAATGGCCTCAAAGTACAATAATTTCAGAAGTAGTAAATGATATATATAGATTGAATAAGTCAACTATTATCCAAGTAAGTCAAATATTTGGCTAACTAGATATAAATCGTTGACTAGATAATTTAATCATCCTCAAACTACTTTCAATAAGTATCATATAATATTATCTTTTACTAAATTTGACTATTTTAAATTGGGTTAAATTACAAATTTTGTCCCTAAACTTTTAGGATTGTGTCAATTTGGTCCCTAAATTTTAAGAAGTGTCAAATAGGTCCTCGAACTTTCAGTTTTGTGTCCAACAAGTCCCTCAACTTTCAAATTTGTGTCTAATAAGTCCTTAACGTATTGAACGTTTTTTTAAGTTTACAAGATACAAAATTGGAAGCTTAGGATCCCAATAGGCATAAAATTCAGTTTTATATCTAATAGATTGGTTAATTTTAAAAAAAAACCTTGAATATGTCAAGGATTTGTTAGATACAAAATTGAAATTTTGGGAAGCTATTAGACATTTTTAAAGTTTAGGGACCTATTAAACATAAAATTTAGAGTTTATAGATACTATTAAAATTCCTTTAAATTACTAATACATCCAATTAATCTTGAATAACATCATGAATTATAAAAAAAAAAATATTAATGGTAATTATTATAAAAAGAAAAGGGGCATTTGCAAAAATAGCAAAAAAGTAAAATTATTTGCAAAAATAGCACAAATGGACGTCAAGTTACAAAAAAAAAAATACCCTTTTTATCAGCAGTTATCTGATAGAAAGGATTATCAGTGTATCAGTGATAAACTTCGACTAATCGGAGTCTATCAGTGACAGAGACTGATATAAATGAATATACGGAAATTGGTAGAATTTTCACACAATTCAAAATTAAATAGGGGTAAAACGGGAATTATTAAATTTTATTCTAATAAATTGTCATATTTGCTATTATTTTTACATTGTGCTATATTTGCAATTAAAAAATCCTGACTGCCACCTCATGCAATTTCCCAAAAAAAAAATCCACGCACAAGCAATTGGGATGAATATATAAGATTCTCAGATGTCGCTGTACCTTACTTTCTGTTTGCCAAGAGCCAAGTTCTCCAGGAAGTGCCAACCCCACATATGCACCACTTGCAGGCATGGATTCATCACTCACAAATCTAAACAGATCGAATTAACGAAATTGAGAAAAGAAAAAAAAAATTATAGCCATTTCTGTTTTTTTTTTTTTTTTTTTTTTCTTGTTCTCAGAATTGCAACAAACAGATAATACGCTACCTCTCACGGATCATCAATCTGCCGCTGACGGTGCCTCGTTGATCTGATTTAAGAAAATCCTCAGAAGCAGGGAAACTGTAAGGCCAGCTTTGAGCTTCAATCATCATCTGAAAATGACAACTCCATTCAAATCATCGCTTATCGATTCATCAAGATAATTTTCATCCTTATACAAATACAAATTCTATACCTGTTCTTTGGCATTTTGCCAAAGTCTCAGAGGATCCTCTCCTTCAGGCAAGGAATTAAGATGGACAAAGACAGGACCGAAAACCTTCTTCCATGGCTCATTACTTCCGAACTTCATCACCATATCCTCTCCTGCGTAATGAGCGCTATGAAAAACCTAACAAATGTAATTACATTCCAGAAGTTAACACGATTCGTTCAAAATCCGTAATGGAATCTTCAAAATCATCATCCTCAATCATCATCATGCACAATTCAAAGGGAAGGCATTCGTCACGATCATATGCAAACTTCTGGACTGAAATTACTTCGTAATTAGACTGAAGCTTCCACAATCACCAAAGAGCGTAAAAAAAGACTAATGAAATCGAACTGATTCGAGATAGATTCCATGGGAGAAAGAGGAAGAGAGGTGAGTTTCGCTCGAGCAGGAGCACTCACTGTAAGGGTGGTGGGACCGACATGGGAGGTGAGAATCTGTTTGAGGGGCCCGCCGGAGCGAAACTCCTCGCTGGCTGCGATTTGCCAAAGGCCAATGGGCGGATCGGCGGATATCCACCCGTGAACCGGAGCGTCTTTGCTTTCGCAGCCGTATTGATACTTGTCATCCACCTGCATCATCGGGACTCGTCAAATAAGACAAATTTCTTTTTTCTTTTGAAACTAATAAGACAAATTTCTTACCCGTTAAAAAAATTAAATAATAAATTTATTCACATGTCAACTGTGTCGAGTTACCATTTTCATTCCTTATCCAAAAAAAAAAATTCCCGTGGGTTGAATTTCGTTTGAATTGGTATCAATTTAAAATAACTCGATTCATTCAGACATACATCTTTGATTAAAGGATTAAAAACTTGAAACTTGAAAGTTTGAGCTTTCACACTCGTTATTTAACTAAAAAAAGTACAACTAGATTTGAACCTTTCGTTGAGTTCTTTTATAGATTAGATGTTTAAGTTTTCTCTCGTATTTGAATTGTAATATTATTTTTAAAAATACTTCAAAGGTCTGTGTCAATCTTGATGATTAGTTAAACTAGCTTAATTAAGAACTTAAATCAAGTAAAAAAGAAGTTTTTGGCGAGTTTTAAAAAAAAAAAAAAAAAAACAAAAGTTTTTAGAGAGTTTTGAGGTAGGTTGGAAATTATTTGCGAGGATTTTAGAAGATATTCAGAAAAATTAATCTTTTTCTTCCCAATTCACTTCCTCTTTACCAAAAATCTATTTGATTTCTTCTTTTCTTTCTTTTATTTTCTTTTTTCCCAACTCAAACCTCATCGAGGTTTCCAAATATTATAAAATCTCTATTATTTCTTACAAAAGTAATCACATCAAATGGTTAGTTTAACTATATAGATTATAAATATACTTTCAAAGTTGTAAGTGCCAAATTAATCCAATGACAGTTTAATAGATAAGATATTAATAATATTTTCTAAAATTCAATATGCACATTGCATTTGTTGAAAAAACTAAAACTTCATTTCATGTTTACTAAAAAAAAATTAAAACGGACCTCAAACTCAATGATTCAAATATTACGTTCTTGATTAATAATATTTTGTGCAAGTGTGATATGATCTTACTATTAGTAGTGATCAAAGCGAGCTTAGCTCAGCGGTAATTGGCATGTACCCTCGTGACTAATAATATGTCTTTCATTAAAAAAAAAATAAAAAGTAAGATGTAAAAAGCAATTTTGAAACATGAAAAATGCTTTAAAAAGTTTTTGATAATTAAAAACACCTTTCATCTTCATCAATGTATTAAATTTTCATCGACGTGTCGACATTTCCATCGATATTTCCACATGTCTATGGATTCGACATCGACACGAGGGATGAATCGACATTTCCATCATACCATAGAAAAATCTATTAAAATAACAACAAAATATAAGGAGATAATATTTTTAATAAGTATTTTAACTTATTTTAAAAATGTAAACACATTTATTTATTACTTTAAATATTTTTTGTTTTAAATACTTTTCCAGAAATGTCCATCCACGTCAACATTTTTGTCAATATTTCTATCACCATAAAATTTAGACTTCAACATTTGGATATTTTAATTCTTATCTTCATATAAATATATTAAAAAAAAAATGTAATAGAGTGAAAGAGAGACACCTCTCCCTTGAACTCAGGCTCTACAGGATCAACCAGGAGGACGGCCTCTGGATAAGCTAGGGCTTCTCCTCGCGGTGGCTTCCGATCCTCGGGCAAAGGCATGAATCTCTGTCTATTATCTGCTACAGCCATGTACCGAAACCTAATCATTCAAATTTTACCATTTCCATCGTCGATTCAATCACAATTTCTTCCAATTCGAAACGAAATTCAAAACACCGATTTCCTTACTTGTCCTTTCGGGGCTTGAATACGATTCTGGTGTTGTCGATGATAAACGCCGGCCATTCTTTCAAGTGTTCGTAAATGGCGTACGAATAGAATCCTGATGAATTACGGAGCATCACGAACCTGAAGAAGAGGAAGATTTTGCCGTTAGTCGTTCACTGTCCTGATAATTACTTTAAATTCTGATTGTTTTCTTGAGAATCTTTTCTGATTGGTTACCTTTTGTCGATGTTCAAGGGAACAAGATCGCCTCCGGCGGATGAATTGTAAGTTCTGCTGAACGAGAGTTCGATTTGTTCGTCATTTTCCACAATTACCTTGAAATCTGTTCCTTCAATTCTGTGCATAGAATGCAATTGCTTCAGATTTTTCAAAATATTAATCAGTTTATGTTTATTACTTCTATCATCTTCACCAAAATCCAGAAGAAATTTCGATTTATAAACAACAAAGTAGGATCCAAGTAGCATTTTAAACTGAAAATGGCACAAAAAAAAAGTGGTGGTTTATGGGAGATGTACCGATCAAAAATGCCCTTGGTTCCTGCACTTCCTGCGACATTCCAAACAACGTCCCAATATCTGTATATTCAAAAAATTACAAGCCTTTAGCTCTGTATTAATAACTGAAAATAATAATTTATTGTTTGAGTTGATAATCATTTTGTTTTTTAAAAATTAAGTTTTTTTTTTCATTAAATTAAAAACACTTTTAAATCTTAATCATTTTTTTAAAATAATAATAACTTTACATTTTAAAATTTTAACTAGAATCTTTTTATTATTTTTGAACCAAAAATGGTAATTAATACTTTAGGAAATTAGTTAATTACCCTCTATCATCTTCACCATTGGCAACCTCAAGCAAGTTTTCAATCCCATTGTACTCTACTCCGGTGACCATTCCCTCTGGATTCGATATCGTGACCCCAATTATCCCATTGTCCATCACAACCTATAACAAAACAATGGTACGATAATATTCACTTTAAATAGTTTTCCTAAAACACAGATCTAAAACCGTCCCACTAACAAAAATAATAATCTCATTCACTTCTAATCGATGCGAGACTATTTTTTATCATCCCAATTAACAAAAATACCAGAGATAGAGAGAGACGAGCGTTACATGTTGGTCGTGAATGCGAAGTTGCAATGGAGGCATCGAAACGTCGAGGCCGAGGCCATCGGTCGCCCATGAAGAGGAAATTAGCTGACGTAGAGCCTCGAGAGGTTGTGTTGTTGTTGTTGCAGAGATGAGAGGAGAGTGAAAGTAAAAGGAAAAAGAAGAGAGGAGGAAAAATAATAATTTGAAGGTCTGAGATAAAATTGAGGGAAAAAGTGTAATGTTTTTCATTTCCCTCAAATTTTTTGACATTATCTACGTAAAGTTGAAGTCAATGACAAAAGAGTTTCACAACAGAAACCTTAGAAGGGAACCTTTTTTTACCTTTATAGCTCGGCTTTGCTTACTTGAACTAAAAGGCAAAGCATTCTCTCTTTTTTCTTCTGTTTTTCTTTTCCCCCTCGTGAACTCCTTGCTTTGTCGCCACCTTCTGTTTGTTTATATATATACATTTACATATATGGTAACTTGTTCCATTTTAGTCTAGGTTCTTTCGAATCTTCGATAAGTCTTTAAATTAGTCTACACAGTTAATTTATTATTATTTTTTTTTAAAAAAAATTAGTTTCTATTAACCTTTCTTCTGTTAAAGTTGGAAACATATTCGCATTGTGTTTTTTTTTAATGAAAATTTTGTATTATTATTTTATCAAGTTCGATAAAAATTAATTTCAAACTAACAACAATGACTAATTTTAAGATTTATTAAAAACAGAGGACTAAATTTGAATGTTTGAAAATATAGGAACTAAAATAGATAGAGACCTAAAAGAAAGGGACTGAAATGGTATTTTAATATCAAGAGAGAGAATGAGTTTTTTTTTTTTTTTTTTTTAAAAAAAAAGAGTATAATTATGGTATAGAATCTACGGATTTCATCCTAGGAAGGAAGTACATTCATTGTGAATTGATGGTGAAAATTTTAATTCGAAATTGGCTGTTATTATTATTTTTTTAGTACCGAAATTAGCTGTTCAATTCTTGTAATTATAATTTTGATTCCTTTTATATTAACTGTGATTTGTGAATGCTAAGGTATAATACACAATTAATAACGTATTTTCAAAAAAAAAAAATACACAATTAATAACGTAATAAATGATATTAACTTTGGGCGAGGGGATAGATTATTACACATTTTTCTTCTTATTTATGGCAAAATCTTGCACAGCGCAGCAATGCCATAAGTTATTGCAGCTCTTTCTTGTCCATGATGAATATACAATACAACCAATTTGTAATGGATCTTAAAGCCTTAAACTAATATGTAATTTTGGTACACCAGCACAACAACTCATTAGATATATATGCCAAAGCGAGCTTAACTCAGCTGTAATTGACATTTTCCCTTGATCAAAAGGTCAGAGGTTCGAATCCCCCAACCTAAATGTTGATGTACTAAAAAAAAAAACTCATTATATAGGCCCCGTTTGATAACCATTTGGTTTTTGGTTTTTGGTTTTTGAAAATTAGGCTTGTTTTCTCCTAGATTTCCTACCATGGCTTTCATCCTAGTTAATGTTACATTTGAGTTCCTAGCCAAATTTTAAAAACAAAAACAAGTTTTTGAAAACTACTTTTTTTTGTTTCCAAAATTGGACTTGGTTTTTGAAAACAAGGTAGAAGATTGATACTAAAACCAAGAAACTTATAGGTGGAAGTATGTGTGTATAAGCTTAATTTTCAAAAACCAAAAACCAAAAACCAAATGGTTATCAAACGGGGTCATAGTTAATCATGTATTATATATTTCTTAAAATTTAAGGACAAACGAATATTAGACATAACTTCAAAAGTTAAGGCTTCTAAAAAAAACTTCAAAAGTTAAAGTTTAGCCTATGACCATTTGGTTTTTGAAAATTAAGTTTTCTTTCACCTATAAAATTCATTGTTTTGTTATGTACATTATCCTCATGTTTTCAAAACTTGAACCAAGTCAAGTTTTGAAAATTAAAAAAAGTAATTTTCAAAACTTTGTTTTTGTTTTTGAATTTGGTAAGAATTTGAGTCATAATAATATAAAAACTATTGTAAGAAAATTGGAAGAAAACAAACATAATTTTCAAAAACTAAATAGTTATCGATCGGTCCTAAAGAATTAAATTTGTAATTAACTATTTTAGTTGTATTATGATCTCTCTTAGTTCGTTATGCATTAAGAGTTGGTTGTTTGTTTGTTTTATAGAACAATTATAATGACCACTATCGAATTATGATCCTATGAGTGCATAACTTTGGAAAGAAAAACTACTTCAATTATTCTAAAGTAGAGTCTACCCATTAAGAACAAATTAAGATAATCAATTACCTCTCACATGCTCTCGCCAACTCTTTATTTTCAAAGGAAAAGAAAACAAAATAATTGTTTAAACATAACTCCAAACAGCCCTCTAGTGGTAGGGATAAAGTGAAGAAGTTGCTTCCCTCCCAGTCCACTTAAAAATATTAAAATAAAATTTAAAGATTTTCAAGTGTTATTTTAATTTTTCTCATAAATGGAAAGATTATATACATAAAAAGCTTAGAATATAAAAATTTGTCCAACCCTATTTCATTGCAAACACAATCTAAGTCATACATACACGAGCTTTGATCTATGATTTTTTTCTTTTTCGACAACATGTGAGGTAAGTGATTTGAACCACTGACCTTTTAATCATTAGTACAAGGTTTAGATTAGTTGAACTATGCTCATGTTGAAAAAACGGGTGAAATGAAAAATGTCTAAATACAGCTTAATATACGTTGTTTGTATATTATTCTAACGGTGGTTGCTTTATATGACAGTAAAGAAACCGAAGATTGTATTAAAATTGGAGTTAGAAGAGGAGTGTTAATGGCGTGATGGTTCATGCATGACACCCTCACAAGAACAAAAAGGAATATCCCCACAAGCAATTTGTTGCTGAGATTAATTTACACACGGGAGGAGTGCAAAAATGTGAAGAAATCCTCGCTAGAGCTCACCCATTAGATCTCAAATTGAAGCAGAGTAAAGAAAGAAGGAACGAATTTTGATAATTATTAGAAAAAAAAAAAAGTTGCATAGGTTTGATGACTATTTTGTTTTTTGGTTTGTTTGTTTTCGAAATTTTAGATTATAAACACTACCTCCTAATCCCAATGTGTCAAGTTTTAAAAACTTAAAAAAAAAAAAAATCGAAAACTTGTTTCTGTTTCTGGAATTTGACTAGAAATTCGAATGTATTTGTAAAAGTGATGAATAACATAATGCAAAAGATTTATTATTATTATTATTATTTTGTGAGTACATCAACATTTGGAGGTGGAAGGAACTGGGAGGAACTGGGCATAATTTTAAAAAACATAAAATAAAAAATGACCTAAACATTTCAGGTATGTTTTGTTTATGTTGCACTTGCACCAAATGGCAGGATAAAATTGTGCTAATTAGTATACTTCGTGAAATATAGAAAAGAATAACTACGTGTTGCTATATTTGGATAAGAATAACATTTGACATCCAACTACAGCAAATTCTACTTCTGGCTCATGAATTTTGCTATATCAAAATAGGACTTTATTTTATTTTATTATTATTTTTTTTTTTTTTGGGTGCAAACGTAGGAATAATTTTGGCCCTCAGCAAGAGCAAACTCCACTTATAGCCAATAAATTTTGCCATATCTGAATAAGAACAAATTTTACTTTCGAGAAGAGGAAACTCCTTGCCAATAAATTTGGCTATATATCTAAGTAGGAAAAAAACTCGACTTCCAGCACCAGCATTCTCTCTTCAAGCTAATTAATTTCGCTATAATAAATTTCAATCTTGACAAGACCAAGCTCTAATCTTGACCATATACTTTTCAAAAAAAAAAAAAAAAAAAAAAATCTTGATCATATACGACCAAATTTCATCCCTAGACAATGAACCTCTCTCCCTCTCTCTTCCCTCCTATATTAGTGAACAATTTTTTTAAAATTTTGTTTATTTGAATTCATTGACAGGGACGAGCAGGAATGAGAAGATTTGAACTTTGATCTCTTGGTTGAGTATATTTCTCAATTAGTTCAATTAAGCTCAAGTTGGTTAACAAAAATTTTGTTGAAACATATATATGGGGTGATAACAAAAACGGGGTTAACTGCTTTTTACAACTCTTTTTTTTTTCTTGTATTCCTTTAACTAGTTTTCACAAAATGACTTGTTTCTTGAACATCTAAAAGTTACTATGCTTTAAGGAAAAAAAAAAAAAATCCATATGTTTGTGATTGTGAATACCTATAGACATTAAAAACTATCACATCTCCCAAAAAAAAAAAATCAGAAAATCGATTTCGAAACCATACAAGCCTAGAGAGATACCCAAAAATAACTCCATATACAAAATATTGAAGATAGATATATAGGCAATAGGGAGTTTAACTTTAGCTAAAAGAAGTGCAATATAAAATAGTTTAGTAAAGATTCGTTGGAGGACCTTCCAGACGGATATAATCATACATGATACCCTGGAAAGGGCTGGTGCAGCGTGGCTGAGTGAAGAAAATTGTGTTGTCTCCTTCAACAAGATGAGAGCCTGCTATGCCCACGCTGTAAAGCCAATAAATTCCATGAATTCCATGTCTTGCAATTGAATTGTCTCTCCCTATCAACCCGCTCGTGAACAAAGGTCGCCTCGATCTCGGATCGTTAACCCGGACCTAGAGAGAGAACATGTTTTAGTAAATGTTAAGCACTTCAGTTATTGCCAATGACATCGTGTCTTACCTGCAATTCAGCAAGAGTTGCAGATGCGATTGCGACTAGTAGCGTATACATACTCTTGTGATCCACTCTGTCAAGTTTGAATTTGATTTGCCAAGTAGTTCCTTCATGTGAATTACTGTTTGTCTTCCTGCAATATATATGGAATAGTTTGATGACAAATACAGGAGATGTCAAAGATCATACAACAATCATAGCCATTAATAAAGAGGAGAAATTGTGGGGATGACGACGAGACGATGATTGTCGGTGTTGTTCTTGGTTATGGACAGTGAATAGCAAAAGAAATGTTACCTAGGGACCTGAGCAAAGAACCAATCTTTACTATAATCACTTGTGCCAACCGTGTATACTAAATCCTCGTCCGGGTATAATTCCGCATATCTGTCCCACAACCCGTACTGCCGGAACCTGCAGAGTATAAATGTTAAATGGAAGAGATTTCAACTTTAGTTGGACTTGGATCCCTCATGTTCTACAGAAATCATTTTCATTCTACAAAGGTATATTAAGACACACTGCAATCCTCAGTAACAGAACTCAAATTTCTATTTAGAAACATAGTGAAAGAGATTGTAAAAATGGACCATAATATCAAAGTTCATCTAACTCATAAGACTATAGAAAAAGGGCTACCTGTCAGGATGATTTACAAAGAGCTTATTAATATGCATTGGATTAGGATCAGGAACATAGAACTCAGATGCGGAGCGATCGGGAATGCCTATTTCCCATAGTGTGGGCCCATCTCTTGGAGGTTCATAAACAAGATCGCCCGTTTCAATGCAAGATCCTACATTTCAATTTGGAATACCATAACCGTGTACAAGAGAAATTGTGGACTTGAGGCAATTTACAGGTACAGGAAACTGTACCTTGGTTTACGTTGATGAGGGCATCGCAACGGTAATCTCCAATGAAGCCAGGGACCCATGCATATAGATTGTAGTCACCAGTGTGTATGTGGTTGATGGTAAAATAACCACGATCATCTGCTCGAGTCCAGAATTGATATCCCTGACAACGAGGATAAATTCTTTTAAAGCATACATGTGACTTAAGCTTTTAGAAACTATTAGCGAAAGGTTCTTATAGTAAAATGTAGTTAAAAGCCTCAAGTTTCGAAGAGTTAGTAGACCCCACATGTGAGAAATTGTAGTTCTAAAAGCTTAGGCATTCATTATCTTCCATTTCTTTTCAAGGACTTCATAGACACTGATGAAAGTCTCAAGCAAAAGGAGTTTTGTATTTATTCTTTCATCATATTACTTTTCTAATTTCTTCAATACCATCTTGATAGAAACATGAGACTGGTTCTTGGCTGTATTGGAAGAATCGTGAAACTATGGAGGTTAGATCATCGAGAGTTCGGGTGGTCTCAGAAAGGAGGGCAGGATAGTCTTTTGCTATAAGTTGTTAGTTATACTGAAGTCAGCAAAAGAATGTGAAGTTAGTTAACTGACGTAAGGGCTGGGGAATTATATGTACAAGGAAGAGAAACGGGTAGGGAATTTGCAGTGGAAATTAGAAGTCTTTTCTAGTTCATTGGAGAGACGTGAACCTTCAAAGCTCAAACATCTTTGAACTCTGTATCCTTTCCCTTAAAGTCAATAAGAGGATGTCTATCCTTCCAGGGCTCTAACACATCTTTTATAGGTATGAGAAAAGTTTGGAAATTTAAAAAGTTGTTCATTCCAATCCTAGAAATATAATACATGTGAATTGAAGTATCTCTTTTTGATAAGCTTTGCTATCTTGAATTTTAAAGACAATAGATATCAAGCTCAACGAAGAAATTTGTCACACGTGTGAAGAAGGAACAGTTTTCTTAATGACTTCATAGAACAAGGGTCCATCATTTCATTGGTGTGGTATGCCTGTCATCCTAGTAAGGAAAAAATGATATGCTCGAATAATTGTAGAAGTACAAGTTTGAACTTCATTTGGCCGAGGTAGACAACAATAGATAATCTTTGTTACACTAGCATATTTGTAATGGAATTGAAACCAGAGGAAATAAAGTTAATCACCTTGCATTCTCTCTGCCATGACCCAACTTCTCCTGGTGCAGACAATCCGACAAAGGCTCCACTGGCTGGAAGATGGTCTTGACTCATATACCTAGTCATTTTAATAACAAAGGTCCAAGCACGTAAACTAAACCAGAAAATTAAACAGATCGAGGTTCTAATTGATAATATTTTGTTTCTTGTTTATCTTTTTTCATCTCAAATTTGAAAAGTTGGAAAACTCCTTTCATTTTCTTTGTGGAAGTCTTACAAATATAGGAGTATGGTTTCTTGAATTTCATTTCCACTTTACAGAAGTGTCATTTTTAATTTTAGATTTTCTCAGAAACCATAAAAATAAAATAGGAAATAAATTCATGAATAAAAAACAACAAATTTTGATTATTGGACAAAACTTTGCTTTTCTATGTATGGTTATCTGCTATATATTTTGGATATTGATAATTTATCAACATCTATATTACATCCTGAAGTTGAAAGGAGTTGTAATTTTCATGTAACAAATATGTCCTCTTTGTAAAAATCTAATAAGTTAACAGAAACTACTGGTTCCTCACTGTTTCTGTTTGAAAGTATATGAATTGTAAAGCAACCAACAAAGGCCAATGCATTTCATTTTTCCAATCAACATAAACACTGCCACAATATTAAAAAATTTCTTACAGGGAATTTACGAAAATGAAATGCGTACCTACCTGTCAAAAACCAGAAGCCTACCGCTAACAGTACCCCGTTGATCCACTTTCGGGAAATCCTCAGATGCAGGGAAACTATACGGCCAACTTTGAACTTCGGCCATCATCTGGTAATCATATGATTATTATTATTTCTTGTCAAAGTGTAATCCATACGAAGACAAAAGATGAGTGTCTTAATGCATCATACCTGTATTTTAGCATCCTCCCATAACCAAAATGGATCATCTCCAGCTGAAGTGGAATTAAGATAAAGAAAAACAGGGCCAAAAACCTTCTTCCATGGCTCACCAGCTCTAAATTTTGGCACCAAATCTTGTCCCGCATAATGAGCACTAAGAAAAATCTGAAAGAGCAAGTTGAAAGGAAAGATGAGAATCACCAGAAATCCTAATTGTCACATGAAATCTCCAGAATTTATGATACATCAATGTGCAAGACAACAAAAAACTAAAGATGATTAATGTTGTTAGATCACCTACAGCCAGGGTTGTAGGTCCCACATGGGATGTTAGACTTTGCTTATGAGGCCCACCCGATCGAAATTCATCACTGGGTGTAATCTGCCAAAACCCGATGGGCGGATTGGTGCTTATCCATCCATGGACCTTTAAGTCCTTGTTTTCACACGAGTATTGGTATTTGTCATCCACCTAAACGAAAAATTATCATATCAAAGCAAGGAAGATCCTATCAAAACCTAGTTGGAAATCATCTCTACCTTGAGTTTCAGAATCAAGAGAAAACGTGTACAATTAAAAGTCCTAAGTCATCCCAATAGGTCCGATCAATCAACCAATCCACTCCCAAACGAGAGAATAATAGTCTAAGAGTACCTCACCCTTGAGTTGAGGGTTCTTAGGATTGGAAAGCAGGACAGCTTCCGGGTAGGCCAAAGTTTGACAACTTCCAGATAACCGATCATCGGGCAGGGGCATCAATCTCCGCCTGTTGTCAGCTACAGCCATGTACTGAAACCTATCAATTCAATCCTTGGTCTAATGAATAATATGTTGGCATGAAAGAAAATAACCCAACTAAGAGAAATTAAGCAACTCGATAAACAAGTCCTAGCTTGAAGCACTATACCGAGTCTCGATGAAATCATAAATGACTGGCAAAGGATCAAGTGTACTCACTTGTCTTTTCTGAGTTTAAAAGTGATCCTGGTTTCACCAATATCAAAATCAGGCCAATCCTTCAAGTGCTCATAAATAGCATAAGAGTAGAAACCAGAGGAACCACGTAGCACTATGAACCTAGAATAGAAAACAGCAATGCTCAATTGAGTAATCAATCGAAAGATCGAGTACAACGATTAAAAAAAAATGAGGACAAACCTTTTGTCGATATTCAAAGGAACAAATTTTCCCTCGAGGGAGGGATCCCACATCCTCAAAAAAGAAAGCTCAACCTGTTCCTCATTTTCCACTATAACCCTAAAACTTGATCCTTTAATCCTGTATGGAAATTGGCTCTCAATTTACATGAAAACATAAACTAATAACAAAACCAATCAAATGCTACAAAACAGAGAAAATTATAGTATCGATGCCCCAATATCTGCAATGATTGATCTAGTAAAGAAGAAAAAGGCCATACACGTCAAATATTCCCTTGCTTCCTGGAGAATTCCAAACGAGATCCCAATACCTGAATGTTCATAACAAAAACAAGCAGATTGTCATCTTCAACTCTTTGTTAATTAAATTAATTTCAGAGGTGTGACGATTATAACAGCGTATACCCTCTGTTAGATTCAGGATTGAGAACTTCAAGCAGATTGTCAACACCATTATATCGTATGCCAGTGATGATTCCATCTGGTTTTGATAAAGTTAGTTGCAGTATTCCATTATCCACCACCACCTGCACAAAGCATGAATCAACAAGGAATAATCTGCAGAGTTCTGGAAGGAAATTACAACATTTCTTCTCTTCAATCTTCAATTATACATAGTCTTCCCTTTCGTGATTTTCTTCTGGAATATCTTCACAGAATTAGAACAAAATGGAAAAGCTAACTTACATGACGATCTCGTATCTGCAATCGCACTCCCCTGGACGACATTGTGAAACCTTCACTTTTGAAATTTCTTGAGCAACAAGAGTCAGTGGAACACACAGAATTGGAAGATTGAAAGGCGAAATCAAAACTCAAACAACAGAAAAGAAGAACCGTTTGTTGTGATGACGGAGACTGATGGAGACGAGCAATGAGAGCACATACTAATTTATTGGGAACAACGATCGACTGAGAACAAAATGGATTGTTTCTCCACTTTGTTTTTAGGTATGAAATGGATTCCGATGATCGACACTTTACAATGACTTTTCTAATTCTGTTAACAATTGAGAATTACTTTGCTCGACGCCGAAGATTAGAATTTAGTGCTGCACGGAACTGGCGCGCGTAGTTGGCGAGGTGATCGGATATTTATATGGATGAAGGTGTTTGGAATGCCAAGGCAACGTTCCCAATTTACTAGTTTTTAGAGTTTGAATAATCGGCCAACTTAAACATAACACGGTGCGTTAAAAGTGTCATCTTGTTGCCTAATTCAACATAGAATTTTATCATCTTAAAGTTTGATAGGTTTTTTTTTTTCTTTATTTAGTATTTGGAATGTTTAATCTCCAACTCTATTGTTGAAGTTAAAAATATATATACCTTAAGTTAGAAGTTTGAATAATGCTAACGAATAAATATGATCTTCATACCAAAAAAATTTACCATCACCTAGAATAGGAATATAATAGGTTATAGAATTTAAATTTGTTCAATAATCATTTTAAATAAATTTATTATGAGATAATTAGACTTACCCACGAAGCAACCACATGTGAAGCATATAATAAGGACAAAGAGATGCCAAAGCAAGCCTAATTGGCATGTACCCACGACCAAGAGGTTTGAAGTTCGAATCTTTCTACCCAAAATATTGATGTACTCAAAAAAAAAAAAAAAAAAAACAACAGAGATCATACCATTAGATTTTTTTTAGTTCAATAACATTTGAATTACTCTAAATTATACTCACTTTGAAATTTGATCATAAGGTTTTTAATGTTTTTTATTCTTCAAAAAAAAAAAGTTTTTAATGTTTTTTAATTCCTTCCCTCCCCAAGTTTTCAAGTGGAAGTTACATTTATTATATTAGAAAAAGTTAGGAAGGTAAAATTTCGATTCTTTTCTATAAATTGGGTACGAGAGCAACATACTTCAAATATTCTTTTGTAATAATAAAATAAATATTAGAAAATTGAAAACCATTTATTATTATCATTATTTTGTTTGGAAAACAAACTTTTTTTTTTTGAAAGAGTTTGGAAAACAAACTTTTAAAAGATCGTGATTGTTATGTAAGATTAACACAACCGAGGAGGTGAGGCTTTGTGGAATTTGACAGAGATTTGCATATTTGACTCACTGATGGAAGGATTGTTAAGAACTCATCTCAGATTGTGAAAAACTGTGGTGAATAATAAAAGCCTACATGGAAGGATTGTTAAGAAATAGCAACATTTAATAATTTTTCTCTAGACATATAATAAAATATAAGTGTTGTAATTTATTTAAAAAATAAAAACCATTTCACATGAAACCACAGGTACCTTATGCTCAAATTGGCAAGTGTTATCTATTTCTCTGGTCGAAAGTAAATTGAAAAACCACTTCACATGATGGCAACAATAGATTGTAAAGTAAAAAAATTGCTAGATTTATAGTTGTAAACTAAATTGCCTTCTTCTTCCCACATGTATTTCCAACCAACATTAATTTACTCAAGGCCCAAGCGAAAACCCCCAAGAACAAAGGGGTGGAGCCATCAGGCCATCATCAAATTCTCCGCCCATGAGTAAGCTTACAGTAGTTATCTAAATATTCTTAGTACAGAAAAATGGAAGTTATTACGTTTTAAACAAGGAATTTTTTTCGTTTTTTTTACATGGAGAACATTCTCCACTATGTAGGAGGATCTGTGGTAAGCTCACCAGCAATCAGTGTACGACGTTGTTCTCGGCCTTTCTCTGGAAAAATAGGGATCCCAAAAGAACGGCAATACCTGTTATTGCGATGGTGAATATAAGACGTCGGGTGGAAAACTCCTGTGGCTGTCTTCTTCGAGCTCCTCGATCTCTAGCTTGATCTCTTTCTGGTGCTGCCCCCACATCCCTTCAGATACAGTTTAGAATGATTGCACACATTATTAGAAGATAACAAACAGAATATATGAAATACTAGAACTGCGAAAATAAATCAAGGGTTTGGCATGCTCCTACTACTAACATGAAAGCTGATGCCTAAATGTATATGAGATTTAATTATTCAACGAAAACTGAAGCGAATGTCAGGCTAAAAGATCCAAAATACACTGCGCAATGTTCACCAAATCAAGCTAAAGTGATCACATGACATATGAAACGAGGTGATTTAAATGAGTAACACTCCCACCCTCCAAAAAGCAGACAGACAGAAAAGAGAAGGGGAAAAAGGTTAATGGACGTACCAGGCAATTCCAAATACTATAAATTCATTCAATCTGGTATATCTATAAATTTGAAAAGTTTCCTAATCAACCTCCATGGTTAAATTGGAAGCTAAATCTTAATGGCAGCACAGGAACATTGGCGCACCATGGAACAATGCTGACCAATCCAATGGAGACAACTCCATTGAGAGAAAGGAAGAGAGGAATATGAGCAAATTACATGGTACTAGATTCGGTTTATTGTCAAAGTTCAAGTTTACACATGGTCAAGGGGGTGTTTTCCAACGAAAACAATGCAAGTTTCAAGTATAGCACTTGAACTTTGTAGCTAACTGAAGTTAATAGGAGAATAAGACATCATCTAGACAATAACTTCAACTCAACAGAAAACAAAATCGTTATTAACTCGTGCAGTGGAGATTTAGTTTAGAAAAACAAAAAAATATAATTCGAAAATATAAATTGTTGTTTGGTTAAAATTTGTTTTATAAGGAAATGATCGAGTATGAAAAGTTCAGAAATATTGGATAACTATGTCAGTTCAAACAAAAAAATGCTGATAGATATCCATAGGAATAAAGGATACGTGTGTTGTTCTCTAAAATCAATCCATGGAACTCCTCTATAGTTGTGAACAAGTTTGATTTTTCCTTGATAAGTGAAGATTGACTAAAACTGAAGAGTTCGAACATCTTATTTTAAAAAATAAATACTAAGACATGTTAAATAATTAATTGATCAACACTAATTGATTGATTTCAATTCATATATGATATTAAAAGAGAAGGCATAAAAAAATCCATGGAAGAGGGTATGTAGAATTTCCATGGTTTTCCAAATCCACAATAAGAAAGCCAACCATTGGGCAACTGTACAAAATCTTAAAACAAGCACTACCCAAGGGAAAAAGAATTCCCACTAATTTAGGCTTTAGACAGGTGTTCCCATTAATAACGGATATCCATATATCAAAATATGCAAATGTTTTAGAGTCAGGCGGTTGTCCCGTGAGATAGTCGTGGTGCGCGCAAGTTGGCCCAGACACTTACGGATATTAAAAAAAAAAAAGGAAAAAAAAATGCAAATGCTTATGTAGTATCATAAATTGACAGTCTAGAGAGGCTTCACTATAACTAATTAACTACCAATAAAAATCTGAACTATCTGAAAATAGCAGTTAACAGAATAAAACAAGTTGACTATTTCAAAAATAACAGGTTGATCTACCTGGAAGATTCTGCTATGTTCTCTGCTGCTGCAACACCCTTGCAATTATTCTCATGGCTATATCTTTCTCGTAGTCTTATATATCGGCGACACAGATGACAAAGTTCTGTCCGGTTACCACATACTTCCTATAAATTCGAACCACCAAAGGTATAACATTAAGATCTCTTTAGAAGTTTTCATTTAACTTCAAATCATTCTTTAACATACCTGATGCTCAGCCAAATCTATTGCTGGCAATGGGAACTCACAAAACTCACAAGTGACAATCCTTTGGGGGCAATTTTCACCTTTATGAATGGCTAAAATGTCCCGCTCCATGGTCTCGCTACACAGCGAACAGGAAACCTGTCCAAATACAATGCCATAAAAACTTCAAATTCCAATAATCAAGAATAGTACCACTAATTCTTATTCAAAGACAGTAGTGTAACTGCCTAAAATAGACAAGAGAGAATCTGTACGATACAAAATCTTTTCAAAGAAATCTAAAGAAAACATAATAACCCTCAGGTATTATTCAAGCATTTCAAAGTGCCATGGTATTAACTAAGTTTGAAGGAAAAATCATCGTACAGGAGCATGGGTGTTCAGAAAATGTTCCTCCGCATGTCTTTTAGGAACCATATCGCCACATATTTTACATTTTTCTAAGTTCCGCACGCAATGAACAGAATGCAGATCAATATTTGACGAAGGAATGGCTCTGCCGCTGTAAATGGAGAAAGCAAAGCAATCATCATTCAAATCATCACTATAGAAAAACAATTTCTAGGAAGGGGATCATCAGACAGCAAAATTCATCACGAAGAAGGTAAGATAATCAGGGAAATTCAAAATTCTTACCTAATATTTCACTTTACAAATTAAAATATAAAAGAAAACAACGATCCAGCCCCAGCAGATTCATGTCAAAACTGGATAAGAGCTCTATCCCCCAAACCTAACCAATCTCGGACGAAATTGAACGGAAGAAACCGAAATTCCAAAACAATCACAAACGGCAATCACGATTGAAAAAGCAATTTTCGCATAAAAAACAATTCAAAAAATCAACGCCATAAATTAGAGAAATTGAAATCGACAAAATCCTCAAGCGATCTCTCATCGAAAAACAGAGAAGTTCTCGATCCATCCAGAATTACAATACCAGTGAGTGCATATGCTTGTGGCCTCTTCGGATGCAACCGCCATCGGAACGGATTGGACGGAAAGCAGAGGATCGTCGTTGGAAGGTCCGATGATGGCAAAATTAGGGGAACGAGAATTGAAGCGCTGCAGAGAAATTCGAGGAGAGATCAAATAGGAAGAGAAGAAATTGATGAGACTCTGAAATTGAATGAAAATTTACCTAGAAATTCTAGCCGTGGATCGATAACGTTTCGCGAACGAAGACCGACCGACTTCGATTCAACTACTTGTAATCAAGTGAATGACTTTCACGAACGGAGGCGACCCACCTCCACCCACCCTTTACTAAAACAAAACAAAACAAAATGTTCGTTTTGATTATTGAGCATCTATCTATTAACAACTTTACCATTACATTATATATTTATATATTATATATTATCAAACTCCGTTTGCTTATGGGAATGGGAATGACAAATGGAATGAAATATTAAAACGAATAAATATGTTATATTTTTTTTTTTCCTTTTAAGTAACAAAGTGGAATAAGAATTTTCCATAAATGTAAAATGTTTTAACCAACTATTAAATAATATAGTTCAACTGGCATGAAACTTGTATTAGTGACCAAGAGGTTTACTTGTATGTTAAGGAAAGGGACAAGACATATACTATTTATTAAAATAACATATCTTTAGATCAGATGTATAATACTTTAATAACAATGAATTTAAACAGATGCATAATACTTTAATTAGTTGAGTAATGTCTTTTCAAAAAAGAAAAAAGTTGAGTAATGCTCCTATATATATATATATATATATATATATATATATAGATAGTTGAGTAATGCTCTCAATTAGTTAAGGCGTATATTATATTATTGATTAAGATGTTAGATATTCGAATTCTTCTATCCTCCAAGGTTGTTAAATTCTTCAAAAAAAAAAAAAAAATGATGAGTAAAAAAGTTATGAATAACATAATTTTCAAAGGTTTTTTTTTTTTTTTTTTGAAGAAACATAATTTTCAAAGGTTATTATGATACTTATCAAAAGAATAATATTTGGTAAGAAAAGAACTCTCAATGATAATAATAATAATTATTTGGCCAATGACAAAAGTAATTGCTAATCGTTTGAAGAAAGTTTTAAATTTGGTAATCGATGAATGTCAGTCGGCATTCATCTCGGACCGTTCTATTTCGTATAACATGATCATTGGCCATGAAACTCTTCATTTTCTAAAATCTAAGAAAAAGGGGAAGCTAGGTTATGTGGCGCTGAAATTAGACATGAGCAAAGCCTATGATAGAGTTGAATGGACTTATATTGTGGCAGTTATGGATAAATTGGGATTCCCTAGAATGTTGACTGACTTGATTATGGACTGTATTTCTTCGGCTTCTTTCTCCATTATGGTTAATGGGGAGGCTCGTGGAAATTTCCGATCTACTAAAGGCCTGCGGCAAGGTGATCCTTTATCTCCTTATCTATTTCCTCTTTGTTCAAAAGGTATATCTTCAATGCTAAACAGTGCCAGGAATGGTGATATTGCTGGCGTTTCGGTGGCGAAATCGGCTCCTAAGGTGTCTCATCTGTTTTTTGCCAATGATAGCCTTGTTTTACTAAAGGCAAAGGCCGCTGAATTTGGTTGTTTTAAAGTGATAATGTCAGATTATGAACGTGCTTCGGGTCAATGTATTAATCTGGATAAATCGACGATTCGTTTCTCAAAAAATGTGCAGGGAGATACCAGATCATATCTTGCTTCTATCTTGCAGATGAGAGTGGTGGACAATCTGGGTCCTTATTTGGGATTTCCATCGGCTTTCCATAAAGGGAAGGGTCGAGATTTTCAAAGTGTTATGGACAAGATTTGTCGAAACTGCAGGGTTGGAAGCAAAGTTTCTTTTCAGTAGGGGAAAGGAGGTGCTCATTAAAAGCGTCGTCTAAGCCATCCCAACGTATTCTACGGGATGTTTTTGACTTCCCAAGGGGTTTTTATCCAAAATCACTGCTATGTGTGCTAAGTTCTGGTGGGGTCCAACGGATCAAAAACATCGCATCCATTAGTGTAAATGGAAAGATCTGTATAAACCAAAAGAAATTGGTGGGTTAAATTTCAGGGTTTTGGAAGTTTTCAATCAAGCGCTGCTGGAAAATAAGTGTGGAGAGTATTCCATAATCCAAATTCTAAGGTGGAAAAGCTCCTTAAAGGACGTTATTTCCCGACGTCGTCACTTTTGGAGTCAGGGACTCGCTCAAACTCATCCTATTTTTGGAAGGGCTTTACATGGGGATTAGAGCTATTCAAGGCAGGGATTAAGAAGAACATTGGGGATGGTCGATCTATTAACTTGATCCATGACCCTTGGCTTCCACGTCCTCATACTTTCAAGGTGGTAGGACATAAGGGATCTGAGGTAAATTTGATGGCATTTGATTATGTGTCTCCATCTGGTCAGTGGAATGTGGAAAAGCTCCGTCAATCATTGTGGGAAGTTGATGTCCAGGAGATTATACGTATTCCTATTAGCAGACATGCACCTAATAAGTGGATTTGGCATTATGACAAACATGAGGTGTATTCTGTTAAAAGTGGTTATAAATTAGGCATGTTTATGAAAGGGGATGCCTCGACTTCATGTTCGGGTTTGGAGTGTCAGTGGTGGTCTAGGTTGTGGAAAATTCATATTCCTACGAAAATTAAGCATTTTGTGTGGCGGTCCTTCCAGGATTGTATTCTGGCGGCAGTCAACTTATGGAGGCACCATGTTCCAATTGATGGTTTCTGTAAGCTGTGTTTGGATGTGCCTGAATCCTCTGATCCTTTGTTCCATTGTCCTTGAGCAAAGGAAGTGTGGACAAGGATGGATATTGGGGAAGAGGTTGGATGGAATATTGAAATGGATATCAAAGACAAATGGATTCGTCTAAGTACATCAGCTTTTGAGGAGCTTCTCGAACGAATTTGTGTAGGGGTCTGGGCTATCTGAAACGATAGGAATAACACTCTTCACAACCAACTGATTCCGTCTGTGGAAATAAGGTGTCAATGGATACATGAATACTTGTCCGAGTTCAAAGGAGTTAATCAGCGGCGGGTAGGTACAGTTCAATCGGCCCAGGTGATACATCAAATGATTGTTCAAAGGGAGGACTCTGTTATGCACGTAGATGCAGCTTATGATATGGGAAAAAAGACTTGTGGTTTTGGCGTTGTTCTTCGCGACAGAATGGGCAAGTTGCGGCTCGTGTTGAAGTAGAGATCGGGGACTTTTTCCAGTGTATTATGTGCAGAGGCTATGGCAGTCCTAGAAGGTATGAAAATTGCACGTCAAAATAATGTCCAACGGTTAACTATTTTTTCTGATTGCTTGACATTGATTTCAATACTCTCGTGGATGCAGTGTGTGGTGGATTGTGCTACTATCATCTGGGATATCGAACGGTTGCGCGAGTAGTTCCAACAGATTAAATTTTATCATGTAAATCGTGATTTCAATGTATTAGCGCATACATTAGCTCGTGCAGGGTTGTATTCCACACCCTCTGTGAGGTACTCAAACTATCTAGATTAAATGGTCAGGTTTGCTCATTGTGAGCAGCAGTTCTTTGTATCCTTTATGGAGGCTCTTTCGTTTTGATATGACATTTTCATTTTTCTTCAAAAAAAAAAATATTTATTTCATTTTATAGTAATAGTTGGTGTCTTAATAGATTATTTTATATTATCGAATAATAGTATTAAAAATTAAATTACATAAAAGAAAGTATTATTATTTTTTTAGTTTGTTTTATATTAACAAACAATACATAATGAAAGTAAAATTTCATAAAACAAATTATTGATATTTTTTAATTACCATAACAATTATAGTGTTTTATGGGATTATTATTGGTTTTATTGTGATATTGTTTAATAATAATGATTTTATTCTTCTCAAAAATAAAAAAATAAATAATAATAATAATAATAATAATTTTATTTCGACATAAATTAATAAATAATGGCTGTTTTAAATTGATTAATTAATAAATTAGACAAACAATAGTTCTACTAATGACTAAGAGGTCTATGATTCAAATTCAATGTCTCAACATGTTGTAATAAAAAAAAAACATTCCAGATATGTGTTATATAAAAATATAAGGATTTTTTTTTTCTTTGGCAACAAAAATATGTGGAATTAAAGTAATAATAATAATAATTTTAATAATTTTTTTGTTAGAACAAATTTGATGGATAATACTATTGAATTTGGTTTTTATGCTATCTAGTGAGAATATTCAGCTTTTAACAATTTTTTTTTTTTTGAAAAGGAGCTTTTAACAAACTAAATAATATTAATAACTACAGATTAATTTAAACAATAAATTATACATTTAAATTGAAATATATAAACTTGCTAAAATAAATTGAGATTCAGAACTTTCTAAGAAAAATCCACTTAGATTTGAAAATATATATAGTATGATTTTGATTATGTTAATTAGAATGATATTGACGGGTGAGGTAGATGAGAGAGAATGAATAAATGAGTGATTGTCAAAGCGAGTTTATAATTGGCATGTACCCTCGACCATGAGGTCAGAGGTTCGAATCTCCCACTCCCAAATATTGATGTACTCAAAAAATAATAATAATAAATTAGTGATTAAATTTGTGGGTTCCATGATTTATTTTTATTTTTTAAGATTTTTTTATTGTTATTATTACATAAGAAATGATATCCCTAGTTCATATTTGAGAGAATTATTCATAAATTTAAGATAATTCTCCTCAATTATTTTAGTAGGATAATTATGGGATGTAGAGAGTTGAATCTCCATAAAAGAGTATGTGTCCATTATGATTTAGGTTCACTTTGGCCGTTATCATCAATTATTTTCATTATATCGTTGGATTGAATTAAATAACATAAAAGAGAGTGAATTAATCCTGAAAAAAAAGGAAAAAAAAAAGAGAGTGAATTATTTATTTATTTTTTTGAATGGAATATTCTGGTTAAATTTTAATATTAATATTATATATATATATATTACTCTATGTTAAAAATAATAATAACATTCGCTAAAAATAAATAATAATAATAATGGTAAACATTTTTAATATTTTACTTGTTAGACAGCTGGGCATAGACTTTTGAATAACGTAATGGGCCAAGACTCATTTAAGTCCAACCATGGAATGGGCCAAGACTCATCAATGAAAGGGATAAGTACATGGTTACTCTATAAATAGACCATATAATCCATCATTTTTTTACACAAATAGTCTAACAACCTAGATTTTTTACTGTTATTAATATTAATATCATTTTTTTATTCATTTACTTTTATACTCTCTTCCATAATTTTTATATTTAAAATACAACAAAAATCATAGAATGAAAAATCATAATTTATTCTTTCCTATTCAAACATTCTCAATCCATTAATTCACTTCCTAATTTTGAAAAGATCTTAAAATTATTTTCCATCTTTCAATAAAATCCCTAAAACTACTCTCCACTTTCTCACAATTTCTTCCTCTCTCCCTTCCTCCCTATCTCTCTCCCTCCCTCTTGGCATGACCCCACTTTCTCACGATTTCTTCCTCTCTTCCTTCCTCCCTACCTCTCTCCCTCTCTCCTAGCGTGAACCAGCAAGCCACCGTTCTTATCCTTTCTTCATTCACTTCCATTCACCATCTTCAATTCTTCTTCTTCGCAAAGAATTAGGAAGCCACCGCCATTCTTCTCAGACCAGCGTCCGACGAATGCAGTGGGTTTCGGTGCTTCACACGACAGCAACAGTGGCGATTTTTCTTGCGGTTTGGACATGTTTTAGCAGTAGAGTAGATGTTCACGAACAGACCCTCTAACAACACCGTGCGTGGTTCAGAAATCATGCTTTTTTTTCGGCCGTTGAGTAAAAGAACACAATAGCACACAATTGAGGACGTATGATTGTAAGAACTAAGAAGGAAGAACTTTTAAAGTTTATAAAATATAAAATATTAAACGGAAACAAACTATGGCATTAGTTTACATGTTTAAAAAACTAATATAACATATTATTTTATGAAAATATAAAAGTGAGATAACGATGTGGCAAAAAAAAAAAAAAGACGTTAGTTTGTTTCATATTTAGTTACCTGTTACTTCATTCAATGAAGTTTTTGAAAACTACTATTTTTTTTTTTATTTTTTTAGTTTTCAAAATTTAAATTAGTTTTAAAAACATAATATGTTTATAGACATAATTTTGAGAAGTATAAAACAAAAAATGATTATGACATAGACCCTAAGGATTTGTTTGGTTTAACTTTTCCAAGTGTTTCATTTTGGAAAAAAAAATCATTTTGAAAAAAAATTTAGAGTTTGATAACCACTAAAAATGACTTATTAAAAAATAAAATTGAGAAATAAATCATTTTGAGAAAAATACTTGAAAGCAATTTTTAAAAAAATAATTTTAAGTATATAATGATTGGTGTATAAAAACATTTATGAAGAAATGTGACCACACACATGAGTGTTTGAATTCTAAACAAATTTTATACAAAATGTTTAATAAAAAATGCAGTCTTGAAAAACACTTAAAGTAAAACAAACGGGCCTAATTTTTTATTGCTCATTTCTATCCTGCCATGTAAATACATAACCAGATTTTTCGATCCAAACTTTATAAATCAAACCCTGAATCAAATATTATCTGAAAAAGTATATTTATTTTTTATTTTGGCAAAGATGATTTTTAGTATTTTGTCCTAAGAGATTTACAAATATCTTGAATTTCAGGTCGAAGCTGTATGCCACTACACAACACAATAAGCTTTGTGCCTTTGGCCTTTGAGAGCCTTGAAAAAGCGTACATCGTTTGGCTTGTGGTTTATAGTACGACTTTTCAGGTGACTGTCGGTTGTCAATCATATTCATGTCCTACATGCGCTGGTCCGAGGATTCAGACAATATTATTATTCGTTATTAATAAAATGTTTTTTTAATAAGTATTATTAATAAAATGTTGTCAGAAATAACCAAAAAGAAAATGATGTCAGAAATATAAATAATTATCATAAAAATCCAATAACAATTAGTGCCCCAAACAATAATGTATTGTGGTGTCTGCTGGAAGATGCTTATGAATTATGATAAAATTTTATTGATCAGAAAGAATATTTAAACTTTCAGCAAAAAAAAAATAGAAAGTAAGACAAATTACATTTTTTAAAAAAATTATTTGTTTTTTGAAGTTTCAAATTTGATATTTTAACTAAGGTTTGTGATTCGAATATCAATATTCTACGTATTATAAAAAAAAAATCAACATTTTAATTTTCCTATTTTAAAAAATAATTGCAAAAAGTTGAAGGATTATCCACCTACGAGGCTAAGATAATAATAAACAAAATTATATTCTAAAAAAGAAAAGGATAATAAAAATTATAATAATGTCTTTTAAAATAATTAATAATAATCATCATCATAATAAATAGAGGCCAAAATAAAGCATCGTGGAAACGCTTTTTTTCTTTTATTTTCTTTTCTTTTTTTAAAGAAAGATAATAATGATGGTGGCGATAATAAAATAAATTGATGTACGATTTAAAAAATACATTTTTTTTTCAATTAAGGAAAATCTCTGATATAATATTTTAGTCAGACTATCATTTCATCGTTGGTTCGAAGATGAACAATGTTGAGTGGAGCACTCTTATCCATCTCTCCTCAAAAAGGAAAGGGGGCTGGCCCCCTTGGGTGGTTGGGAAATAATATCTTGACTAACTTTGTAGATTATGAAAGATACATTATTTAAAAATTTGATGTTTGATCAATAATTTAATTTTTTAATATTTTTTCAAAAAAAAAAATATTTTTAATTATTAGCTGGCAGATTCAAATCTAAGCCATGTCGTTACCATACTATATATATTTTTTTTTCTAACAACATTAATAAAATAATCGTCAAGGTGAGCATAGATTCGAATTTTCTCACTCTCAAATGTTGTTGAACTCAAAAATTAAAAAAAAAAATGTATTAGATGATTTGTTATTGTCTAAAAAATTAATTCATAATTTTTATTTACAATATGAGAATTCGAACCACAAACCTTTTGATCATTAACAAAAGATTTATGTCAAATTGAGCTATACTCATGTGGGTAAAAAAATTTATTCATAATCATATGAGGAATAAAATGATAAAATCATTATCGTTACAAGTTTGCAATATGGGGTGGCCAACTTTCTTTTTAAGAAGAGAAAAATGGAATTGTCACTGATCATGATTTTATAAAGCGTGAATGATCATCCAAATATATGAATAGATCCATTTTTGCAAATAAGAAATTTAGAGATTTGAAAGTCTTTTATACATAGAAAATATATTATAACCTCACAAAACTCAAAACTCACTTCAAAATATATCGATGGCCAAATTTTAACACGTGTTATTGATGTTGTTTCATTTATTAAAGAAAGAGGACCTTTTTTAAAATGAATGCTTTTTTAATTAATTTTAGTTTTAATGGCAGAGAATGATTATGAGTGCCTAAAATCATTTAAATTTATGCTTAAAAAATCATTTAAATTTATTGAAATTCATCCTAACATCCCAAAATAAACTTTCCACGAGAATATTATGAATCAAAATCTTGAGCTTTCCAGTTTCCATCATAAGATTTCTTTTTTAATTTTTAATTTTAAAAGAAAATTGGATTTGTTGCGGTAAAAGAATAAGTTACGCGTTTATAATAAATATTAAATATAGTTTGTTTGAAATATTATTAAAAAAGAGCTGTTTAATATATACTTTATTATTATTTTATTGCAGTTGTAGCATCCTAAAACAATCATTTCTATTTTCAAGAAGGTTAGAAAATTGACATTCAATAACTTCAACTTTTATTTTTAATTTTTTTTTTGAAATTTTCTAATTTTAGTTATAATTTATAAAGTTTATTTTAACATCATTTTGTTCACCAGTTAAAAATAATTAAAATCTATTTTATATAAAAACCATCATTTTAGCTCTTTATTTACAGTCAACTTTAGCATCCTAAAACGATTCTTCCAAAAAGGTTCGAAAGTTGCCATCTGCACATTTCAATTTCTTATTGCTGTAATTCTTTTTTAGTAAAAATATCATTGTTTTATTAGAGTTGTTACAAATTTTGTAAAACGATATTTAGGCATTATTCTACGGGATAACATATAGAAGTTCATTTAAAAAATACCTGAACCAAAACGAATTATAAAACTAAAAGTATAAGAACTCAAAAATGAAAATTTTGAAAATACATAGTCTAAAAAATGAACAAAAGCTAAAAATATGACAGAAATAGTGTTTAAACCAAATATATATATACTAAAGGAGAATGGATGTTATATCAATTGACAACGAGGTTAGATTGAGGATCTTTAAACGACTGCTTCATTTGTCTATAACCTTAAGTGGTCCATACCTAGAAATATTGATATCTTTATGGTTCCATCATTTTAAATTTTAAATAAAAGATTTGTCCAAAAATTTAATATATAACTACTGAAACTTATCAACAACTATTCAATGATTATATACAAATTGATAATTTGGATCATATGGTATAAAGAAACATCAAATAGAAATACGAAGAAGGATTATAATGGAATCTATTGATGCCAAAATTCGGGCAGGGAAACTCACCTAACCTTCATATGACAACAACGTTGAATTTATTTGCCGAACGACTAAGAGAAAAAGTAAATACCTCCTTGAGTCCCCCTACCTTGGGGTTTAGCCTATTCTATTTATAGTTGATCTAACGTTTCTTCTCTTCCTTCTAGGAGAAAGAATAGAAATAGAGATTGACCTAGGTCCAAGGAGTCTCATTGGACTTATTTTTATACTGAGCTCTTGTCATTCTAACTTTAATAAAGTAGGTCCAAATTTTACCCATAACAGAATCAATCCAAACAAAATAATGTTAACATGACCACAGCTCAATTGATATAAAACTTGTACCATCAAACTAAGATGTCAAAAGTTCAAATCTCCAATCCTATATTGTTGAACTCAAAAGAAAACCAAAATTATGATCTATATAGCATTATTCTAGAACGTGCATATGAATATAAAACAATCAATCAGCCAAAAATATACACCTAGAGATCGAATTGACATATATACTTAAGGTTGGAATTATTCTCCTCTCAAATGTAGAATTATATCCAAAATTGTTTATTTCTTCCTAGTTTCGTTACTTTTTCCCTTTAGAAATCCAGAAAAAAAAAAAACTTTAATACTGGTATCAAATTCTACTCTCATACTTGTATCAAATTTCACCTTAAAACTCTCAAATTAATAAAATTCAACCCTAAATTTACACAAATATTACAATCTTACACTCAATTTGATTTTCACCAATTCGCTTAATTAATTTGAACGTGAAAAGAAAAGTAAAATAAAAACTTTCACAATTTATTAATTCAATGACAACAACCAAGTTCTATACAAAAATTAAATCTGGTACAGATGCATAAAGCTAACAAAAATACTCCAATATCTTCTAGCTAGCTATATGAGTTGTATTATGTTTACAAGTTAAAGCAAAATGAATTTCTTTTGCACTACATTCCTTCGAAATAATGCCATTTCTCTCTTTGTCTTCTTTAACATATTGCTCTTAGTATTAGTATTGTATTCAAATCCGACCCTTCTTTCATATTTTCGTTTCTTATTACTCGAAGAGGGAACCTCAATAATCTGTATTTGACGACGTTGTTTTCGAGCCTTTTCTCTTTGGTAATTTTGTATCAATCGCCGTCCACTTTCCCTCTCCTTCTTTTCCAATTCCTTCATCTTCGCTTCATACAATTGCTTCCACTTAAACGACGACTCTTTTTTCTGTTGCATTCTCTCAATTAGGAGATTAGTTTCATCTTTACCGAACTTTCTCTCGTAGAAATTTTTCCACAATTTGTCGGTTACGGGACTGAGATCTCTTCCTTTTGAACATTTCTCCACGTGCATCAGTTGGTCAACGGTGCAGTGTGGCAGAATATGCTCTAGAAAATGTAAATCGGTTTGGCCAACATCCCCAATAAACCTCACGCTATCGATAGCTTCGTTGATCCAAGCGTCGTTATTCGACGGCGGAATTGTTTTGGTTACTTGTTGAGACGACATATCTGCTGAGAAGCCGTAGAGTACGATCAGAATCTCGTTATTTGAAGCGGGAAAGCGACAGTTGAAGAAGATGTGATATCAACAAATTGGCGCTCATTTCCATTCTTATATATTTTCATTTTTAATTTCCTTTTCCTTTTCCGAATAACAAATAATTGGCTCTCATCCCCCTTCTTTTCAATTTCAATCTCCTTTTCCTTTTCCAAATCCCCTGGAAATCAAATAATTCAATTTCTGCGGCTTTTTTTAAAAAAATCATTTTACTGCTTCTCTTATTTTAATATTTTAGTCTTTTTACCGTTTTTTTTTAATTATAAATTGTTATTCATATTATCGTTTTTTTTTTCTTTTTAATTTAAACATTCAATTTTTAATTTCATGAACTAAAAAAATAAAATAAATAATAATAATTTCATGGGATTGAATCCTAGAGTTGGGTAGGTGGTTATATTAATACACTCTTAAAGCCTTTTTTTTTTTTTAATATACAGAAATTTATTGATGGATTATATTAATAGGCTAAATTATAAAAAAAATAAAAAATACTCCTAAACTATGGGGTTTGTTTCAAAAATGCCCTTGAACTTTGAAAAGTTTCAAAAATATCCCTGAACTTTGAAAAATGTACCCATGCCGTTAATTTTTGGATGGAAACCGTTAGAATTTACGGTGAGAATAGGAAAAAAGAAGAAGCAATTTTCAATAAGGGTATTTTTTTTTTTAAAGTTCAAGGATATTTTTTAAACTGAAACTTTAACGGTTTCCATCCAAAAACTAACGGCAAGGGTATTTTTGAAACAATTTTTAAAAGTTCAGAGACATTTTTTAAACTTTTCAAAGTTCAGGGACATTTTTTAAAACAAACCCCATAGTTTTTTTTTTTTTTTTTTTTTTTTTTTTTTTTTTTTTTAAAGAAAAAAATTTAGCCAAAGACTTACTCTTAATACAAAGTTTAAATGATCAAAACACTTTTTAATTAATGTAAATAATTATTTTACATTTCGTGAATGGTTGGGAGTGATTTTAAAATGACTAAAATAACTTTTGTCATGTTTGAAATCACATCGAAACATACCTTTAATTTCTTCTAAAAAAAACATACCTTTAATTATTCAACGTGATTTTCATACCATCAAAATTAATTTTAAATTGATTTTTAGATGTTAAAAATGATTAGGAACAACTTTATCTAATTTTAATATTTGGTCAAACTAATTTTCAACTTTGAACCATTGTGAAGTTTGGGCACTAACAATATTACAACTAGCTATTTGGGTAAAAGTGGAAAAGTTCAATTTTCAACTAATTAGGGATTGCGCTTCATCAATGAAGTGGAAAAGTTCGGTACAGTGCTCATCTTTGCCGCTTAAGAGTCTCACGATTTGCAGAACATCGATTTCTACTTGGATCTTGGTGGAATCTAAAGGAATGACTTTCAATTCTTCACACGTTGCCATAGCCTCAAGCTAGTTGATCTTCCACGCACTATGAACACTTCTAAAATCGACAAAAATGGGTGTTCCAGTTCAATGGCGGATGATCCACCCGATTCAACAGGTTGAAATCGACATCTTCTTATGGTAGCAACTCAGTAAAGTATTTCTAAATCATTAGTCAACTAATGAACTAAGAACCTTTGAGAAATATTTTCTAAATCCCAAAGACGACGGTTTTGAAATTTAGGAATCAAATAAAAACCTATAATAAAATTTAAAGACTAAAAAGTATTTGATCGTAATAAGAAATAATTATAGAAATAGTTATTCAAATATGATTTCTAATATATATTTATATTTTATAAAAATGAGAAATATATTATTTATTTATTTATTTATTTGAGTACAAATGAGAAAGATGTTATTATTATATAACAAGAAAAGTAATTAAAATGTGTTAAAGGTTTGATGAATTAAAAAGTAGTAGTTGGTGACCGGAGGATCCGGGGATGTGGAGCTGGAGGAAGGGTTTGTTGAGGTGACACGTGGGATTTTCCCAATTTAGAAACCTTAAAATGTCCAAATAGAAACCGGCTGTTTCCATTATTCTTCTTTCCCCATCCGCACAAAACATAGAAAGAAAGTGGGGTGAAGACGTGGCCCACGTGACGTGACTGTCCTCATGCCCCAGTCCCAATTTAAATAATTATAATTATATTTACAAACAACAAAATAAATAATATATAATATATTGTCAAGATAACAATAATAATATATAATAATTATATGCCTTGGCGGTGCCCCTACCCTCTCAAATGAAATCATGATAATGTCTTAGACTCTTTGCTTAAAAAAATAACACACCAAGTTCGTTGGACAAATGAGTAATCCAACTCCACCAATACCATTAAATTAAATATCTATTTCTTTACATATTTTAAAAATCATTTAGTCTCCCAAGTTCATCAGGACAAATGCATTTAAAATTGACAATTTTTAGCAAACAGCGTTGCTAAAATTGGTGAGATGAATTTTGCGAAATTTGTGAAGGGTTTAATTTTGAAAAAAAAAAAAAATCATTTGGAAGAAAATTCTAATATTTGACAACCACTAAAATTACTAATTAAAAAATAGATTGAGAAATAAACTTTTTCATGAAGAAACACGTAAATTTTTTAAAAATAGTTTTTAAATATATAATAACTTGTGTATAAAAACACTTGTGAGAAAAATGTAACTAAATATATGTGTTTAAATTATAAACCATTTTTATTCAAAATATTTAAAAGAAAATACATTTTTGAAAAACACTTAAACTAAAATGTATTCCAAACGAGTCTTTAATTTATAATAAATTTTGCATATTCTGATGTAATATTTTGAAAAAAAATTAATTTCTTTCTAAATATACGTCGATATTGATATTTTGTCAATATTTCTATCTATCTATTAAAAGTCGGAATATCAACATCAATATTTAAATCTTTAACGAGTACTGTTGAGGATCCCATATTGAAAAAATTGGTGGAGACCTCCCAATACATAAGATAGATGGGCTACTCCACCCATTGCCAATTGGTTTTGAGATGGAACCCCATGTTATTTGATATGGTATCAGAGCCCATTAAACCCCCAATAAAAAAAAAAAGGATATTACTTGACATTTTTTTTTTAACATACATCATGGTTACTACGGTTTATTTCAATTTGTTATTTGATATACACTAAAAACACAAAAGTTTACTCTAGTTATGGTCAATATACTATATAACTCACTGTTAGATGTGTTATATTGTAACAAACAATTATTGACGACAATAAATTATTATTAAATGAAGTAACAACTATAAGGATATTACTTGGAAGGAGATTTCCAATTTAATTTACCTTCTAAACTATTTTACAACTTATAAACTCTATACATCCACTGCATCTTTCTCCTCTATATAAGATTTATGCATTTGCTTAATACCAATCCATAAAATAATATTATCTTACAAGTCACAAAAAAAAAAAGGTGTTTATATAAATAGTTTTTTCCACTTTATTAAATCTTGCTCCATTTTTAAATAATACATGAAAAACACGATATCATTTTTGTCGAGTACTTTTCCAAAAGTGGAAGCATAAAATATAGAATAAGGAAAAAAAAAAAGTAAAATGTAAATATTTGTAGTTTTCCCCAATTGACCTTATATTCTGCATTCAATTTTCTTCCTTGATAGATACCTTACCACCAAATTTTTTAACTTTCATTTACACAGAATTATTTCATGGACACAACAGTAAATAGGGAAAAAGTGGGAGGGCAATTTCGACAAAACGCCGCATCCTTCAAAATTTCTAATTACTCAAGAAATCTCTCACATGAAGCAAATTTCCAAAAGGAGAAAATAACAGTCTCCGCATCCCATAGCCGTAGTCCCACGCGTCGATGATCGATATCACGGACGGCTCGGACCTCGAGGAATAAAAATATGTTAATAAAGTCCTGATCTGATTGGGCCACGTGTCCTCATAAGGACGAATCCGATGGTGGTTCTTGCCACACTGGAAAAAAACCCAGAGGCTTGAGGGGCATCCACAACACATGGACGCAGACCCCTTCCATATATGGCGCTGTGCAGCTGAATGATGTGAATCCGCTTCAGTACAACGCTCCGTAAAAAAGCGTTGATTCTGTTTGATTTGATCTCTCTGCCTTGACTCGAAACAGCACCGCACTCAACCGCAAAAGAGTAAGTTACGATTTCCTGGAAAATTCCTGCGCATTTTCTCTTTCGTTCTTCACTGATTGCATCTTTTTCTTTTTGTGTTCGTCGTTTTTTTTTTAAAATCTGTTTTCGGTGTCTTTTTCTGTTTTCTTTATGATTGCACGCGGTAGATACGTATTTCTCTTATTTATGTGCGTTATCGAGGAAGAACGGAGTGTATGGAACTTTTTTTTCTTTTTGGATTTGGTTGTGATTTTCCTTGTATATCTTTGTTACTTGTGAAATTTACTGGAGTTTCGTTATTTTCTGTCACTTTCTCGGGAAAAATGGATAGAAGAATCGAGTTTCGGATCTAAGCATGGGGAGAGGCAAGATTGTAATTAGGAGGATCGATAATTCGACGAGCAGACAGGTGACTTTCTCGAAGCGGAGGAGCGGACTGCTGAAGAAGGCGAAAGAACTGGCGATCCTTTGCGACGCGGATGTTGGAGTCATCATCTTCTCCAGCACCAGCAAGCTTTATGAATACTCCAGTACCAGGTTTTTCTATGATATTCATCTTCTGAATCTCTTACTGTTTGCCTTTTTTTTCTTCTTTTTTCGTCTGAATAATTGCTTCGTTTCTCTAATCCATTATAATAGATTAATAATCTAGTGCGACAAGACATTGGTAGCATCGCTCTATTAGTTTATCTGATTTTTATTCATTCTATTGGTGACTGTGCACCTTGAATCACGATTATTACTGTATGCTTTATAGTAAAATAAAATTTTGTGCATAGTAGAAATAGGAATTCTAGAGCCATAGTTTTTCTTCCTAATTTTATGAGGCTCAGTTCTTCATCTGCTGTGCTCTCTATCAGCTTCAGCTTTCAGCTACTCCGCTCATAAACTCGATTAGCATGTATCAAGTATCTTTAGAGTTATTATTGGCTGTCAGATACTCTACTAGTTTATGCTTATAGGATGGACGACAATAATGGTAGTGTGTGGCTTAGTTTCCCATGAGAAAATTGAGTTCAAGATAAGCTGTCCAAAGTGAAGTTAGAAATCCAAAACTACAAGTCATTCGAACTAAAGTACGTTCAAAGATCCAAGTGAACATGTTTTAAAGGACGTCAATGGTTAGAGATTTTCAGTACTACTATTCTCTTTGCAACATAATGATCATGAAGGTGATTTAGAATTGAAAGGGAAGGGTGAGAATGCTCAGTGTCATTTTTATCGGAGAGGTATATGACTTATCCAAAAAGAAAGTTGCAGCTCCGTCTGAGAAATATAGTTGATCATGCGAGGAAATACGTACACTCTTATAAGTAATGAATGCATTATCTCGATCAATGGATATGAAGGTTGTGCACGATTCTGGAAGCTGGACAACCAGATCATTTTGCACCATATAATCAATTTCATCTAATGAACGCCATCCGAGTGAAAATGCGTTAACAATGGCGCTGGTAAGAAAAAGTGGATTTCTGAGCTATTTTTAGTTAAAGTGATCAACCGGTTGATGTAGCTCGATGATTTCGATGGAATACTATGGTCATTAGTTCATTAGTTCATTAGTTCGTCTATAACTGCCATAATTCTCCTCAAAACTTCTTCTAAACTCATCCATTTTGGAGTTTAAGGAAATGACCAGATCTTACATTAGTTTAGAGTGTAAAAGTAAAAGAAAGCATAGTTTCCCAACCTCAACATTCATAATTATGGACGGTTAAACACACTAATACTCCTTCTGTACGTTCAAATTACTTCTTCCATGTTCTTAGTATTATTTTCTAAGAGAACATATTTTCAAAAAAAAAAAAAAAAAAAAAATCTAAGAGAACAAAGAAGCATGATTTGAGCAATATGTTTAGTCTCCAAGGAGCACTGATTTTATGAAATAGGATAAAGCATCCATCGAAGTCGGTCGGGCCGTCTCACACAGCCTTGCATTGCATGTTATGTGGTTCGGTTTGTGTGTACTTGTACCTTCGGGGTATCTACTCTCTTAAGAATAATTTTTAGAATTTTTGTGTTCTGCTTTTGAAAGAAGTTGTATTCGAGTATATCACATATAAGGCTGTGCATTAGATATATTACTAACAATTATTTTTTACGGTTACAATAGAAAATAACACAGAAAACATTTACACGGTTTATTTATTTATTTATTTTTAATTTGTTTTCCTTTCTAAACTGTATTTAGAAACCTTACCAGATTGTTTTCTATGTTTTTCTTAAAAGAATTTACATTTTGCTTTTCAAAACTCAACATAATTCTTGGACTTACTTTTAAGTAAACAAATTTTAAGCGTTCAGATGTACTATCCCCATTTTTTTTTCGATATTTAAACGTAGCCATTAAGATAGGCAGGTTATATATCATTTTATAAGCTATTTTCATTTTGTATTGATTTTTAAAAAACTTCATTTGGTAAAACCTGAAATCTTCACTTGAATAAGCTTCCATAGATATAACGAAGTTATATACTTTGTTTGAAACTAGAGTAATATTATTGAGGACTTAGCTGATAAAATGTTTATTTAATTTTTATATAAGATAGAAAAACATGTAGAAACAAAATGTATATCAGTATTTAAAAGTAGGGAAAAAAATGTTAAAATCTTCATGCATGAAGTTCAATTGAGTCGTCCTACAACCCAGAATCCTAGCTAAGCACTACAGTCGATCTCATGTTTTGCTTTGAATCACTTGGCCTCATCAAAACTCGTACTCAATCGATAAACAAGATGGACAAATGTTAAGGTTGTTACCTTCCTAAGTGTCTTTAAACATTTGGTTCGACTCTTTACAAGTCGTTGGTCATCACCGCTCCTTGTGAACCATCATCTATCTCATTAGGAATGGACATTAATCCCATCATTCTTCAAGTCCCCATTAGTTAGTTGACCATGCTTGGTTGCTAAAGAAGTTGGTAAAACTCAACTCTTTATTAGTGAGTGGCCACTGGGATTTGAATTCATACACTTGTTAGTTCTTTACTTTGTTCTTCCATGACTATCAAACCAATTCATGTTAGTTTTGAGATAAAGATATTTAATCTCGATATATATATATATATATATTTTGAGACTAAATCTCGATATTCTTATTGATTATCACAAGGTTCATATTCTTAATATTTAGCATATTTGAAAGCTTAAATCTTAATTTAACTCAATTATAAGTTGTTGCCTACTGAAAAAAAATTTCCTCCATGTTCACTTCACGAGTTCTTTTTTTTTTTTGGAAAAATTATAGAGGGGAGGTCCCCCCCTAGGAGGTAGTTCTGAGGGACCATCCTTCCAACTTGATTCGCTCAAAAAAGCAGATCTTTACGAGGTAGGAATAGAGAGAAAGGTTGTAGTCGGGATAATTGAGAAAATGGAAAAAAAGAACTTAGATGTTGACTAATGAGCTGTCAAACCTACTTTGCAGTTTGCACAAATAATTTTGGCTAAATCTGCCAAAATTTAATAAAAAAATTTGGCTTCTTGTTTTCTTCTATATTCTTTTTATTTTTATTTATTTATTTATTTATTTTTCTGGGTGGTGTTGGTGTGAAAGAAGGTTGGATTATTGATTGGTTTAATGTCCAAACTTTATTTTTTAAAAAATAGAATCTTAGAAATAGAAATAAATAATAAATCTATACCAATCACCATCATTGCCTCTGATCTCTTTTAGGATTTCCATTTTATACAAGTCCTACTTAGAATTACTTATTTTATTAGATGAAACTCTACCAAACAAATACTATAAAATCTTTATACTAAGAAAGTAGTACTTTTTTCTTTTAATTAGAAAGAGATAGAATCTGTGTAGAAGAATATGACACTCGAGAATAATTAAGAATGTTTTAGGGAAATTAATAGTTTATGATGAGAATGATTGAACAAAAAATTAGTTGCAAGTCTAGATGCTAATATTTGGAGATTAATGAAGATATATTAGTACTTAACATAATGAAAATTTTCATGTTCACAATAAAATGGTGAAGAAAAAAAGTAGAAATTTTTAATACACGTGTGAAAATAAAAATGAAAATAGGATATTATAGTTATAATAATAAAATTTTAAATTTATAAGAACAAGATATAAAACAGTGGAAACTATTAATTGCATCTCATCTGTCCAACCTAAAACATTTGTGTAAAAATATAAAAGTAAGGACATATTAAAAAATTTATCATTTTATTTTATCATTTAGTATAAATTCCCCCCTAAAAAAATTTTAAAATGTTTCTAATACACCCTAAATTACAGTGAATCCACCTTAAATTTTCAAATAAATTTCGGAAATTACAAAATTAAATAATTAAATAGAGGAGATCATATTCCCAAGATTCGGGACTCTTTTTTAATTTCAACTTGACTTTTAGTACTCTAAAACATGCTCTCATTTCCTTCTTTTCTTTTCCTTTTTCTTTCCTCATAGTTTTGACTTCTTTTTCAGCCAATAGGATTCCATATTTGCTATCCTTCTATACTGCATTTGAAGCTAAAACATAAAAAATTCACTTCTTAAATCAGTTGTCTCCAAAATCTACTCAGAGAAATTCTTATACGAGATTATATATTTTATTTCCCTATCTTGAGCCAATGATGCCAACGAAACTTGCAGTCAAATTCCTCTCTCATGAAATATTAAAGGTCATTCCTTCCTTTTTTTTTTTCTTCATCACAAGAAACCATCCAAATATATCAAGGTCAAGGATGCACTTCCTACCTCCACAATTCTCAATCTCCACTCCACTCACGTTCCCTATCTTTAGGATATATAGGCATTAGATTTCTATAAAAGTGTCCTAAGTTGTCGAAATTAAAATTAACCTTTAATTCATCCTCGACTCACCAAGTCCATTACACAACAAATTTGCTGATGTAATTTGAGGTTGACAGTATTACACACACTTTATAGTAATGTTACATACACTTATAGTAGTTTTAGGGTAGAAACCTCTCTTAGCTGTCTAAATTTTAACAATCCCTACTACATATTTATAGTAATATTACACACATTTATAGTAGTTAAAGTGTAGAAACCTCTCTTAGTTGTCTAGATTTTAACAGTCCCTACTACATAGAATATGTAGTCAAGTATTATCCTTAATTTAATAGTCAATTGCAAAATAATTACTAATAGCATTAATGGAAAAGTGCTGTTACGACACTCTTCTCTATTACACGAGCAAGCTGCTCGAAAGTTATTTGTAAATATGGTTTTTTAATTGTTAGAATAATTATGCAAAATATGTATGATTAACTACTATAAAAGTTCCAGCAAAAAACAAACTACTAAAAATGATTTTTCTTTATATTTTTTCATAGTTAATTATTGATAGCTTACTTTTGGGAAGAGCTAAATTTATTCTCCAAACCCTAAAACCTTTACAATTAATAAACTATAACAAAGATCCTTAGAAGTCCAAAGTTAAAAGTTACATAAATCTGAATGGAAAGAAAAAAAAAAAAAAATAGAAGTGGAAAAGAAGATGCAGTAGAGAGAAAATAAAAACCAATCTCCTGAATCCAATAACACTTGCCAAATAACCAAATAGATTGTCTCTCCAAGGTAACAATAGGAGAAAATTGAAATCACTTCTTTTCAACCTAGCTTCCTAAAATCATAGATAAATAATTGGTTCACTCTGAGAGCTCCTCATAACAGCAACTCAATTGGAATGGCTGATCCGGAAGTGCTGAAGAAATGGGTTCATATGCTCCACAAATAAGATGTAAAAGAACATTGTTAACTTTTTTTTTTATATTTCTGCAACAATGTTTTCATGTTTTAGTTTATAATAGTAACACCATATGTTTGAAGTTTCATATTTTAGATATCTACGTAAGAAGCTTATACAGTAACTAATATCACTATAGATCCTGCCAACGATTGATGCTTTATACCAATTAACTTTTTGTAACCCATAATATTTCTTATTTTTGGCTTTTCTATTTTATATCTATGTCTCTGTTTCTAAAAGAACAAAACGTATAAATAATTAACTACATTCGAAAAACAAGTATAGATATTTAGTTTTTTTTTTTTTTTTAAAAAAAAAGAATAGGTAAGATACGGTGATATGTTATAGAGAGATAAGAGTTGGGGAAACATTTTTTAGAGATCGAGGGTCCAGGGTCAGGGAGAAAATTTACATAAAGAAAAGCTAGAAACATGGACAAAAATTTAGAGAGATAAAAAGGAAAATAACGGTAGAGAAATAAGTGAGACCAAAACGGAAGTTAGAAAAGTGAAATCTAAGAGGAGAAAGAAAAGTTATAGAAAAAGCAAAACTTAGAGTAAAGAAAAGAAAACAAAAAAAATAATAAAAACTAAGGTCCAATTTTATAACCATTTAGTTTTTAAAACTTAGGTTTGTTTTCTCTACCTTCCTTTATTAAGAAAACATTTGAATTTTTAGCCAAATTCTATTTTTTTTTTAAAAAAAAAACTACTTTATTTAGTTTTCAAAACTTAACTTGATTTTTGAAAACTTGGAAGGTAGATAACAAAACAAATAAATCTATAGAGAGTAGTGTTTAGGTTATTTTTCAAAAAATAATATGAAAAAACTAAGATTCCGTTAAATAACTATTTAGTTTTTGAAAATTATACATGTTTTCTCCTAATTTCCTAATGATGGTTTTCATCTTTGTTAATCCTAGTCAAATTCTAAAAACAAAAATAAGTTTTTGAAAACTACATTTATAGTTTTCAAAACTTGACTTGAATTTTTAAAGCATGAGGAAGGTAAATAATAAAACAAAGAAAATCATATGTAGACACAATATTTACAAACTTAATTTTCAAAAATCAAATGGTTATCAAATAAGACCTAAGAAAAAAAATATATTATCAAGCAAATCACTAGTCAATACTTTTCCCGATTATTATTTCTAAAGTTTTAAAATTTTTCAAGGAATTGTACACGATTATATAAATATAGTATATACATATATACTCTAACAAAATATTCATAGAAAAATGCCTATTCATAGACTTTTGGTTTTCATTGACGAAGAACCTAGAGGTCACTTAACGAAATTAAACGAAAGACCACAATATATTTCAATATAATATTTTTCACGAGGAATTTTCAATTGAAACTTCTCATTTCCATAGGAATAGGACTAGTCTAGCAAGAAGAAGCTATATAAATTCCATCCTTAATGTCGGTGTCAACTTTGTACTTTAAAAAAATCATTAAATATTAAGATTTATCAATGGAATGAAGGTATGATATTCATCTACATTATAATAATCAAGAGCAATATGATGTGTTTATTCTTTTTTTTTTTTAAAAAAAAACAATAATTTTTTTAAAATCACTATTGTATGAGATTTCTCCATGTTTGAGAGTGATTTTGAAATTGTGAAAATCACTTTTGTGATTTCGAACATAAAAAAAGTGATTTTCGTCATTTCAAAATCACTCCCAAAACATGATCTAATGTTTTAAAAACCTAAAAGCAAACCTTCATGTTCCATTGAGTTCAAAGCTATAAAAAAAAAACACCATTAGTAAGAGAGTTTTGATCTTTGATTACAATTACAGAAAAAAAAGTTCTTACAATGAAAATGGATACTCAGTATGATTTTTTCTTGTTTTAAAAAAATGTGAAACTCCTTTCCAAGGAAAACCAAAATTTAAGGTAGTAACTCTTAAGTTTGCTTACTCATAAAATAAATTAAGAGTAAATTAAAAAACAGAGAGAGAAGAAAAGGGAAAAAAAAACTTGTTTATATATATATATATATATTATTGTTATAAAAATTCAAAAGTAGAACCTAAAACAAAACAAAAAATGTTGATAAGGAAATGTGACTTCTAAAATAGGTGAAAATGATAAATGTCCAACATTTTCAAAAAGGATATATGTCATTTTGCTTGCACATCCTAGTAAAATTACCATTTTACTCTCTACTCTAACCTCGCTCTCTCTCTCTCGCTACTCTTGCCCTAGTTTCTCGCTCTCTCCAATTTTTCTCTCTAATCTCTTGCTCTCTCTCCAATTCCTCTCTTTAATCTCTAGTTCTCTCTCCAATCTCACTCTTTAATCTCTTGCTCTCTCTCCAATCTCACTCTCGCTCCAATTTCTCCTTCCAATCTCTTACTCTATCTCTAATTTCTCTCTCCAATCTCTTGTTCTCTGTCCAATCTCACTCTTAAACTCACTCTCGCTCCAACCTCTCGCTCTTAAATACCTTAAATGCGCGTTTTCATATAGAGAGTAAAATGGTAATTTTGTTGGGATGATGATGTAAGCAACAAAATGACATCTATCCTTATTCTGAAAAGGTAGGTCATTTTTCATTTTGACCTCTTAAAATGGGTCATCCACGCAATTGTTTACTTTTAAAAGCCGGAAGCCAAAAAACCAAATTTTTTTTTTGAGATTACCAAAAAACCAAATTTTTATTAAACAGAAAATTAAAGCAAATCATTATCTAATTGACTTTTGATCTTTGATTATGGAAAGAAGTTCTTGCAACCTAGACAAGTCAAAACATGTTTTATTGGAGGCCCCTTGGCATAAAATTACAATACACAAGGTCCATATTGCTCATTGATCCGTGCCTTTACTATTTCTCCCACAACAAGAACTTTGGCCTTCTTCTAACGCCAAAAAACATCGAGAGAAGCCAAAAAAGCGTTGAGACTTTTCCAACGAAAAATAATTATGGATAGTGACGTCGCCACATCCCCGAGAGAGGGGTTTACCAACGCCAAAGAATGAAGCTTTGGCAGAAGTGGTGCCAACTAACAGACATCAACAGAAAGTATCTGCCAGTTGGTAGACATCAGCAGAAGTAGCTTATGTGGACATCCCAACGCTACATTATTAAGCATCGAGTGAAGGAATCTCTCTAGATGCTCTTTCAATAGCGTCAGGAGAGATTTTTTTTTTTTTTTTTTGAGTACATCAACATTTGGGGGTGGAGGGATTCGAACCTGACCCCTCATGATCGAGGGTACATACCAATTACCGCTGAGCTATGCTCGCCTTGACGCGTCGGGAGAGACTTTGTTCTCTTGATAGCAAAAATTGCCATCGTGAGAGATTATTTCTCCCAACAACTTTCTTTGAGCCTATGACTTTTATCATTCCTTCTATTAGTAATTTCCTTCATACAGTTTTGAATTTCACCGTCTTATGTTAGATAAGAAAACTTCAGATGTTTTAGCTTTACTTTCTTTGCTGAGTGATTTCTATGTTTGTCTGTGACCTACAATCCGTCTTAGGGGCTTTTCTATAGCTCTTCTTCCATCTTTTATGTGGTCCCTGTCCCTCCAGACACTTTATTCTCTTTATTGTGGAAAGTTAAAATTGCGAATGTCAAAATTCTTTACTTGACAGTTAACAATGACCTCCAAGGGAGAGTGAACATTTTGGACCACATGCAGAGGTATTATTCCATTTTGTTGGGGCTGTAGTGGTGGATTCTTTAAAGTGAATTTTGTGGAGTATCATATCCTTTGGGTCTCAAATAGCTTTTCTAATATGGAACTATTTGGCTTGTAACAGAATTTTTTTGTTTAATGATAGAGTTTTTGTATCGGGATAAGAGACAATATCTTTAGTGTGCAGTTTGTTTTTCCATTTTATGGGACATTTGGCTAGAGAGTTAGAAAAACTTTTGAGGTGTTGAGTGCTGATTTTTTCTGATCTTCTTCCAGATTCCTAAATTTCTCATTGAAATTTCTTTCATAGGTCCTAGGAAGAAATTTGGCTTCATATCAAGTTTAATGTCTCTCTTTTGATTTCTGTTTCTAAGCATTGTTGTAAATATTCTACAGGCCCCATTTATTGGATCGAAACCACTTTTTGTATCTTTACTTTAGGTTTTGTTTTGACTCCTCTTGTTTGGTTGCCCTTTTGTAAATTGTTGATGAATCCATTCACAACATAATAAATATATTTTGGTTTTACCATCTCCGTTTTGCTATGAATAATGGTATGTAGACCTTTAATGGACCAATAGAGAGGTTTATTTTTGTGAAGATTTCAAAAGACTGGGCTTTTCCGGCAACAAGAGCTTCTGCATTCCTTAAAATTATCTCTTACCCTGTCTTGAAATATCGATCTATTATCTAGGAAGAAATCTTCACACGAAGAAGTCAAGGAGTGAATTTCTCCTATGGATATGCCCAATGTTTGATGTTTGTATACTAGCTGATAAGATAGATAGGAGAACTTGGAAGTTGTAAATCTGGTTCCTTTCATACAAATAACATCTTAAGATTCTTTATATTATTTCCTCTTTCTTTGACATCCTAGGGGTGTGGAGCTTTGAAGGAGACATTTTTTTACATTAGAAAGAGATGAGGCTTAATGCCATTAGGACCATTTTCTAGGCATCATGGATAGAAGGAAATATTAAGACTCTTCAATAGAAGAGAGAGAGAGAGAGAGAGAGGTCATTCGGGAAAATTGAATTTTTGTTTCCTCTACTAATGCATCACGGAAGTCCTATAAATAATATAGGACTTGAGTGATTTGTGCCAACTGAAGAGAATTCCTGCAACTCCTCCTTTAGCTTTTGCCTTGTAGTTCCATCTCGTGAATGAAATTGGTTTCTTATGTAAACCAGAAGATTTGCCCAGTTTAACCTTGAAATCATAAGTTTCTACCAGCTACCCTATCTTTAATTTCTCTGTCACATTTTCAGTTTAATGAAATGTTCCATTTCTGTAACTAGCAAGGTCAAGCAAAAAGTGGAAAAGAGTGCATCATGAAATATTCACATAAATTTTTACGTTAATTTGATGTATTCAGATTATACATTTTATGGTTTAAATCTTACAGTTAACCCGTTGAAACTCTAAAAATTCTGTAACATACCTGACCGATCAGTGCAAGAAGGAATCCTTTGCTTTGATCAGTGTGTCGCTCCATGAATTTAGATACCTAAGATTGCGTTATTAGATTGAAAGACATTCAAGTGCACGATGCATGCCTCTATAAATATAATCAACTACTATGTGTAGAACTTTTTTCTATTCTTTTTTTTTTTTTTTTTTTTGACAACATGTGGGGTGGGGTTGGGAGATTCGAACCACTAGTAGTACAAGTTTATGCCAGTTGAGCTATGCTCATATTGGCATGTGTAGAACTATTTGATAGATTAAATGATAGTCAATGAAGATAAAATGAAGGGTATTTTTAATATCTCCATATTGGTTTTCATTTATATATGAAAAGGTAGCTCTAAAACAAAACTCAAATGGAATTGTTCAAACCATATTATAAATTAAACAAGCAACTATACTGAATAAAATACTCAATGATTGCTGAAACGAAGTGGAAAAAGCTTCCAAGTACCTTTTCAGTAGAGGCCTAGAGATATTTCTGGATTCTGTTGTTCCCTTAGGGTAGGGTTTGAGATTTTTTTTTAGTCGGTTTGATGTTTTGTGAGGTTGGGGGTGGGGATGGGGGAGGGCGACAGTTCGGATAAATGATTAAATTCCAAGTCATTTCTCTTTGCCAAGCTACCAAACTGCTTATGTTTGAACATAACTGAAATGCTGATATGTGGTGTGCACATGACCGTCTAGACTCTTATCTTGGCATCAACTAGAGGACAACTTCATGCCTGGGTCTCACAAGTCTACATAATCAAACTTCAAGAAGAAAACTCCTAGACGTGCTCAAACACTTCGAGAAGAAAGCCTCTAATTGAAAAAACTCTCAAATTTTGAGTTGCAAATCCTTTCGAGCCTCTTTATTTTCTATAACTTTTGGGAGAGAGTTTCATGAAGGATTCATTGTAAGAGTGTAGAAATTCTTTGGGATCAGGAGAAATTGGTAAATCCACTTTTTATCGCGACTTTACTATGGAAACTTTGTATTGGTTTGATCCTAAGCTAATAAAGATTGATGAAGGTTGATGATGTTTGGTACTCACCTACAAAAAAGAACTGGCTGGTACTAAAATATTCAAGGAGGGCACATCGAGGTTTAGGTTTCATTATAGGCTGAAACATTACAAATCTGCATTTAAACTCTCTAACCCACTTAAATTTTGTCGCTTTAATATTCTTCATGTTAATTGAATTTGCACATTAATAAATTATGAATTTTATTTGTGACCATGTATTGTTTTGAACATAATTCTCAATATTATTTCACTATATCTGTATTAATAGGTGAACTTCTTAAGATTTATTTGTTTGAACTTTAGATGTTCTAGGAAAAAAAGGTTCAAATGTTAGTCAACCTGTTTACCACCCCTCTGATGTTGTCATATGACTACGATTTTCATTCTACCACCCAGCAAATTTGAATTTCCATCATAGAACTCTGAGGAGAATCTTGAAAATGTCAAGAGCCTACTTCATGAGATTAAAAGTCTAGGTTTAACTGGGAAAACTAGATTGAAAGGAAATCATGGAGTAAATAGGCTCATCTTATTGATGAATGCTCACAAGGTAATTGTTAAATTTCAACTTTTCATGTCTTCCCAATAAATTTTCATTTCTTGCACATATCATTATGTTTTTCAAATTTCATATGATAATCAATTTCGGAAAGAGGAAGAGGACTTTATCTCTAACTCATAGATTATTGACTATCTTACCAGCATGAAAACACTAATAGAACGATATAACAAAACAAAGGAGGAGCACCATCAGCTTGGGGTCTCGACTTCTGAAGTCAAGGTATTCTTTAGCATCTGGGACTTAAATTATTTTTCCTTCTGACTGCCAGACATATTAGGCAAAAGATCATGTATGCTTGTTAAAACACAAACATCTAGATTTCCTATCAGTTAAGTTTCTGGATACGATGACTAATAAGTATTATACATCACAGTTATTGCTGGTACGAGTATGTTGTGGAATGTGGGGGTGGGGAGGAGCGGGAGGGTCTGGGACAGTGCAGTTAAGGTATAACAGAAGTTTAATTGGGATTGGAAGAACTGCCCGAAGTGAATTACTAGCAACTTAGCAAGAACATCAATCATGATGGATCTGGATCAAATGTGGTTAGATTTATGTTGAAATCTAGGTTTGACCAGTTCATCGAGAATCATTGTGAATTTGGACGTATTAGTACCCACCAATACTACTGTCAATGAGATATGTTTGTATCTCATCGGAGACAAAGATTCAGAATTATAAATGCAAATTATTTTGCTTAAAAGAGATGTGGCACAAACCTTCTATTTACCTGACACATGCTGAAAGAACAATCCAAACCACAATCATGAGATCAAGAATCTTGGATCCTTGAGCTAGTGATGTCGCTGAACAAAATCAAACAGATGATTCAACATCTAAATCCAGAAAGATAAAAGAGAGCAGAACGCATAAAAATAGCAACATGACAAACCTGAAAGGGTTTATTTTTGTGAAATGACAAACCTGAAAAGTTAAGTTGTCATTGTATATTAACAAAAATGATTAGATATTTCTACAAAGTAAATTAAACAAACTAATAAATAATAAGAAAAAAAAATACAATTTTCTATTTTGGCCGAAAATTATACCATTATCAATTCATATCTAAGTAATTCTTATGTTATTCAATATTCTAAAATAAAAACTGACCAAGAAAATTTGCTCAAATAAGAATCACAATCCTCATTAATAGGATTCTTTGTTCCCGAAAAGTGGAAATGGATTGTAGCCTTGTAGGCCACTGGCCAGGATGTTGAGAGAACAAGGGTTGTAGGCAAGGATTTTGAGAGGAAATGGGGTGTACATGAATTAAGATCCCTTGCCCATCGCCAGGCTAACATCCCATTGTAATCCGTAATGAAAAACTTAAAAATACTATGATTTCTCTCTAACAGTTACACTAGTCAGATCTAAATATTCAAAATTTTCATTCGCTACATATATGCAGTTCAGGCTCAATGTTCAATTTAGTATCAACATTCACTTTTTCACTTAAAAATTGATCATAAGCATACATGTATATTGTTTGTAGAGTGGAAAAGAATGTCCACGCTATTATATTTGAATATTAATGCATTCATTAACTATGCTAGCTTAATATATTTTTGCGCCCATATATAGAAGGCATACTCTTATACTTCTATAGTAAGGAAATTACATTCTGATTTTTAATCATTAGTACTGGCAAAGGGAAGCAGCAATGTTACGGCAGCAACTGCAGAGCTTACATGAAAATCATCGGTACTAACATATCCTCTTCTATTCTATATCATTACATGTTACTGGATAAACACTAACACCATAGGAAAATGCAATAGAATGAAATGCAAATATGAAATCTTCTTCAACTCCTTAATGGCCATATGTGGTAAGCCTCCAATATACTTCAAAGTTCACACAATCGTAACCATGTACACTTATTTCAAATGACGACCAAGCATGAACCAAGCATACATTTTCCTAATATATTTCCAGCATGTGGCTCAAGCTAAAACTGATATACAAGTCAAACCCCTAATTCATTATGATAGAATACCACTAATGGATAAAATTACAGGCAAATGATGGGTGAAGAGCTGACTGGCCTGAGCGTCAAAGATCTACAGAATCTAGAAAATCAACTGGAGATAAGTCTCCGTGGTGTCCGTATGAAGAAGGTATCTAACTGTATCATTTGTTAAATGTGTTGGGTGTTTTACAGATCTTTTCCTTTGTTTGAGCAGGATCAAATCTTAATGGATGAGATACAAGACCTAAACAGAAAGGTTAAGCAACTACAGTTCTGAATTTTCTGTTCTCAATTAGTTTGGTTACTAAATTACCTTCTCTTTGTTATAGGGAAACTTGATTCACCAAGACAATTTGGAACTTTATAAGAAGGTAAACATAATTCGTCAAGAAAACCTGGAATTATACAAAAAGGTAAAAGATGTAGACAATTGAAGCAAACTTTAATTGTTCCTGAAAAGAAACTAAACGTGTCCCTTTGGGGATATCCGATAAATAAAAAACTAAAGGTTTTAATTGTTTAACCAATAAAACTTTGTGTTGCTTAGTCACCTTCAAAGAAAATTTTCACCATCCTAGGTCTATGGAACAAAGGATGCCAATGGAGCACATATAAGCAGTCTTACAAACGGACTTGGTGTTGGAGAGGATGCAGGCATACCTATCAACCTTCAACTCAGCCAACCACAGCAACAAGAGCATGAGGCACCGGAAAGAGCTACAAAACTGGGGTACAATTGCGACAAATTTCATAAATGTTCAATAATGAATACAAATGAACTTTTCCAGAGTCACTATTCCAATCTTGTTCTTTTGATGGTTGCAGCAGACTACAACTACGCTAACAAAAAGAGACCTTACACCAACCAGGAAGATGTTTCTTATTTTGCATCAAGAAAACGGTGTAAGGTTGCAAATTGTCTTTCAATCAACGAAATGTGGTAGAGTAATGGACTATTCCATACCAAAAGAAACCAGCTTTGTCTCGTTTGTGGTGATTAAGACAAGGGTATTTATGTGAAGAGAAGGCTATGTGCAACAAAAAATAATTGAAATCGCATCGGCATGCACACTTCATTTTCCAGAAATCTTAAGGTTTGTTTGGCACCTTCATTATAATCAGCTAGGTTCAAATGTTCATACTTATTTTATGACTGATGCTTGAGATATTATAAAAAAAAAATTCTGGAGAATCATTGGGGACAGGAAACAAGTAGATTAAACAGAATATTTATCCACAATAATTTCACCCAGCAGTTGTATATGATGTTCATCATGGAAAGTCATATAGTATTTACCTCGTATCTCTCCTGCTCAACTTCAGCCAACTGATCCAGCAGTCTGTTTAGCAAGATAATTAGCATAACATTAGAGTAAGCCACAATTCAGCAAAGAAATTTAACAAAAAAATAATTTCCCATCTCTACTAAACGGAGACATTTTAAATCCAAGACAATAGTTTAATCAGTGCATCACTCCAAATCATGCTATTCCAAACTGCATAAATTTTCAATTTTTTTTAGTAAGAAACATCATTTCATCAATCAATGATATATGGAAGGGGAGAGCCTCGACTTCATAGAAGTTATAAATGAGACGTTCCAATTGTAGGCAATCTAGTGGAACTGGAAGAAGGATTATGCTCGCCAGGTTGCTAATATATGCCCAAAGTTTGGGAAGCACCTTATCACATAAGCAAGAACTTTCCCGAAGGATATGTGATGTCAGACATAGCAGAAAATTATGCAAAAAGAATAATGAATGGTTCACGAGTATATTGCATTGCACATCACAAAAAAAATTAATATTCAAAGTACTTTTGTAAAAAACAATCCTAATAACAGACTCAGCTTATAAAGTAAGCAAGACCACTAGAGAATTGAAAACAATCTAGCTACTAACTTGTAAATATTTCCCAGCTAGCGTAAAGCCAACAACCTTGAATTAGTGAAGCTCAAAGGTTCAGAAGCAGATCTAGAACCTTCCTGTTTCAAAATTTAAGTTACATTGAATATATCAAGTTATTGTTGTAAACCCCAGGATATTATTACAGCAAAGGATGGAAAAAAAAAGTAGAGCACTAATTCATTCTTTTAAAATGGAAAAATCAAACTAGAAAAAATGAAAGAATAAGGGCATATAAAAAATCAAGCCCACAAAAAGAGAGTCAAAACTAAAGATGACTTCAATCAAGTAAAATAAGACCTAAAGCATAATTATAAAAAGACCTCATCATTGAAGCCCAAAGAAAAACATAGAACCTCAAGAAAGACCAAACATCACTCAGGTTCCTTTCAACTCCTCTAAATGTCCTATTATTTATCTCTCTCCAAAGGCCCCATAAAATTGCACAAACATCAGCTCATCCCAAAGGCCATATGAGAGCACTGTCAAAATGAATTGCTTGTAGTAGAGTATTTTTTTTTTAAGATAAAACCAACTTTCATTGAGAAAAAAATGAAAGAATACAAGGACATACAAAAATAACCAGCCCACAAAAAGGTCCCCTTCAAAGGAAGGACTGCCAATCAAGAATAATAGTGCTTGTAGTAGAATATTATTCTCATCAAACTTAGGGTATGTTTGGTTTAACTTTTCAAGTGTTTAATTTTGAAAAAAAAAAAATCATTTTGAAAAAATTCTAGTTTTTAACAACCTCTAAAAATGACTTGTTAAAAAATGAGATTGAGAAATAAACTATTTTGAGAGAAACACTTGAAAGCAATTTTTTTAAATATAGTTCTCAAGTATATAATAGCTTGTGTATAGAAACACTTAAAAGGAAATGTAATCAAACATATGAGTGTTTAAATTCTAAACAATTTTTATACAAAATGTTTAAAAGAAAATGTATTCTTGAAAAACACTCAAAATAAAAGGTATTCCAAACGGGCCCTTAAACTCGAAAGATAGATATTTTTAAGATAATCGTATATAACCCAACTCCCATGAGAGATCAAAAAACAAAGAAAACTTAACTTTTGACCGTACTTGCATGACATACAGGGTGTTATTAACAAATAAATTAATTTTTCAAAAGTAACACTACTCGAAAATAATGTGCACAATGTCATATTCATAATAATTAAGGTCTCAACAAATAAAACTAATTTTCAACGGTGATACTACTCGGAAATAATGTGCACAATGTCGTATTCACAATAATTATTCCTATTACGTGCCCAATTATGACTGTTAGATGATCTAACAATAATGTGCACAATGTCTAAAATAGAATGAGCTAAGATCTGCTTAAATTATTCCTATTGTCAGTAACAAAAAAATTAAAACTGCATTTCAAGCCATCCCATGCACAACTATGACTGTTAGATGATAAAATATTTATGTGAGGAGCTACTAACAGATAATGGAATTCAGGTACCCGCAGGAACTTGAAAGAAAGGAGAAACTAACTAGGGAAAAAGAATGTACTAAAAGGAAAGGGGACTAGGTAATCACACTAGAAGGAGTACAATTGCATCAATGAGGATATAAGGATGAAAAACTGACTTCAACACAAATAATAACGAATGTAATCAAAGCAAGAGGACCCATCTTAGGTGTGGAGTGATGTACATTTTTTTAAAATAAAAAGCCACAAAGAACCTTTGTGGCAAGCTTCATTCAGTGATGGTCACCATAAACGTGATGAAACACAACAGATAGGTATGTGGTGCTAGACACCAACAAAAAATTTTCAACCCAAACCTTCAGTAAATTGGCTTTTGTTACTTTAATTTATGTATGTCTACCATCCTCACTAAAAATCCTCATGAGCATGCCTCTTAATGGTTCTCATCTCACATTCTTAACATTCCTATTCTAAATCAGAGGGAATGATCTTAGACTGGAACAACTGCTATAATCTATGTTTGTACAATCCAAGAAGGTAACATATACAACAGAAAGGATACACAAACTTTAAAATTGATCACTTACACACAAGCGATCTTCCTCAAAAGGCAAAAGAATTTTCACACATTTTATTAGTTACTACCTAATTGTCGATTCATTTAGATAGAGATAAGTCAATAATTTTTTTTAATTAAAAAAAAATGCAGGAGTTGGATGCCAAGCTTAGCTAAGAATATCTATGAACCATTCTGGAGGGAAGACACAGATATATGGGATCAAAAGCAAGGTTGTCAAATACTCACTCCAGGTTTCCTAACCATTATGACCAATTTCAAAGGCTGCATAAGAATATGTAAGAGATTTCATTTTATAATATCTGGCCAAGTAAATATCTCAAACCAAAATGAGGACAAATTCACTACTCATACTGATTTTAGAGGCAAGATTAATATAAAACAAGATAGATGGATGGCAAAAGGGTAAAATCCTCAAAATGATAAATAAATTCTAACACATTTCAAAAGAATAAATGATTTAATGGTTCTATGTGGCAATGATTTAATGGTCCAGTGTGGGCATACTAAATCATGATCATAGTGAGCCAAAATCACGGACTATCAGCATAGCCTACATAATCTTCTAAACGAAATTTTCCAAAAAATTATATTATGTAAAAGTAAAATACTGGATTCACTCGAAGATATCGATTAATTCTGGATTGAGATTATCACTAAAAAGCTTCTAGAACACAGCCAAAAACTATTTTATCAAAGTCCTTGAGATCATCAACTATAGAACCATCTTCCTGAAAATTTAAATTGCTCAGTTCCCAACTTCCCACCATTGCGACTTTTCATGGCCCCAAAAAGAAACTATCACTATGGTCCCCCATGCACCAGCAGCTCGTTTAAACTTTCATCAATGATGTCAGTGTTTATCATACATCAAATACTTATTCAGGACATGAAAATTTAATTGTTAGTTATTCTTAAGGGTTTACTACCTGGTGGGTGATTGGTATTTGGTACAACTTTGCAAGAATGTCAATTGTCAATAAAATCCATAATCTACATCTTTGTCCAACCAAAACAACCAACTTTTTGGTTCGTAGAAACCACCAAATAAGGATGGACCACAACGTTTTACTTTGCCATGCAAAGGAGACTAAGAGGATTAATTCATCAAGACATGGAAAATGGTGGTTATTTTGTTCATGCCAGGATTCATTAGAGGAAGAATTCAACCAGCCTCTTAAAGAAGTTTGTTGTACCTATTTCTGAAGACACGAGTTTACTCCAGTGTAAACCTTGCAGATGAATTCATTATCTTGAGTGTGGATGATACCTAAAGAAGGCAACAAGTTGAACGCCCAATTGCTCCAAAATTCAACCCAACTAGTTCTCTTTGACAATTTTAACTGTAATATTTTTAATTAATCTTGGTGATTTCACTAAGAAGAAATTATAAAGATAACTGGATAAACAATACAATTAAAAAAAAAAACAAAACAAAAACAAAAAAAAAAAACAAACAAACAAACAAACAAAACAAAAAACTAACATAAATGAGACAACTTCCACAAACAATACTATACAAGATACAATACAAGAGTATGCACCATTAGCTATACCTATACGTACGCCCAAATTTTGTTGCCAATGCATCCTATGAAGAGGCTTTAAGAAGGATTTTGTCCCATGTGTTGGCTTCATTTAAACTCTTCGCTGAGGCTATTCTCATTTCCTTTAACCAAGATGCCAAAGAATGGTAATCTCACAATTATAAGAGCTTTGGCTTTACCTATGATAGAGTCACCATTTGAAATCTCTTGTCAAGCCATTTATCTCTTGATTAATGCATGCAAGAAATGCCTAAGCATTAAAGACCTGACTCCAAAGATTAATAAAGAAACGGGGGAACAATGCACAGACTTAATTCTAATCCCAAAACCCCATTTTTATAAATAATGTATCATTCTAATCCCTAAACCCTTGGAATGTACTGGTTGTGATGAATTTTCCCACCAACACCAACCAAGTGAACGTTGAATATTGTTTGCTAAACCCAGGTAGTCATCTAGAGAAAGTTGCAAATATAAAACCAAAAAACGGAGAGGAAACATTAACTGACGTGTCTTGAGGTCCAAACCCTTTTGCCAAAGCAATTAAAAGTAATTGAGATCCTATCCAGAATAAACGAGAGATTAGATAGTGTGTAACTGTTGCTCATTCAAGATTGCTTCCATGCTTCGGGAGGTGAGATTAACAACTACTAACTCAAATGTTTAGCCGCAGTTTTCATGGTAAAGAAGACTGCTAGCGTACCAAAACAAAAGTTATGAGTGCTAACTAACTAACAATGAAACTTACAGTACCCTATATCACAAAGACTACAAAGATGATTTTGTCGGACAGAACACTTAAGATCTTGTATAACCAATTCTACTAAAATCATGCTTTTAATGAATGCGACAAATGCAGCATTCAATAGAGCATGAGTCCTAACTCATTATTAATTAATAAAATAATATTTACAATTAATATCATATAAAGAAGTCTGTTTGATTTGTTTCAACAAACAAAAGCATCAGGCATGTCTCAGAAGTATGATCTTAGATAACCTTAACAGGTAAATATGAACTACTCCCAAAGCTCTAGAGTTTCAAACTTTGTGATCCATCATCAATATCATCCCTATATTTATTTCAAGATAGCAAATAAAAGGATCCTTTCTTTACAGACCAAGCCAGAATCACTTACAAACAAAAAAAGGTAAAAGAAAAGAGGAGGGAGGCTATAAGCAAATCATACTGATGTCGTCAACATCCAAAAAAAATTTACAGCGGTAGATATAAAATGCTGCGACAGAAGTCATTTCAAGTAGTGAATAAGTAACTTGAATATCAGGTGCCTAGGTTCAGGTTCAAACAAGTTACGGAGGCGCAAATATAAAAAACAGATAATCTTGTCCAAGGAATCTCAAATGCTTTAGAAAAAAAAACACATTATGGAAAACTAGTGGCTATCTCCAGAATACTTTGAGCGCTAACTTCCGAGCAGTATCAAAAAAACCAAACACTTGAAGCTATAAAACTTCTTGCTCTATAATTTCCAACTCTCTTTAGATATAAAATCATTAAATATCATATTGTGCTATTGTTATGAAATGCGAGTTTAAAAATTACGTACAAGCACAAAAGCAAGCATCCTTGTCAATATCTCAATATAATAAACGATCTGACAGGTAAAGTGAATGATGACAAATTAAAAATAAATAAACAAACGTCATATTATAATGTCACACACACACACAGACACAGATAGATGAAATAAAAGCCAGACCGCATTAGTTCTTCACTTGTTTTACGTTTGCTTCAGAATAATCCAAACAGTTGCAGTAGTGAAACGGAAAGACGAACTATAAATAAATACCGTGCCGTAGATCAAGCACTGGTTCTCAGGTAAGAAAAACGTAGAAAGTACGTAAAAGCGTGTAGACAACTTACGATGAAAAATGAATTCTGCAATAAAGCGATTCTACATCGTAATGCATCGTTCGGTTCACAAGAGGATGCTAGAAACAAGATTACCTAGTAATTCGCAGGCAGCGGAACAGTTGAGCTTGGAGTCTCGCCTTTTTCAGTTTTCTTCTCCTCGCGGATTAAAGCTAACCGAACGGATCTGAGAACTGGCTTCCGAAACGACATCTCCTTTCGATGAGAAAAGCGATCGAACTGAGATTCCGTAAAAACAGCAGAATCGAGTATGAAAGTAAAAATCAGAGCGGGAAATTATACCAGAGACAAGCATTGTAAGCATGAAAATAAGTTGAGAAGCACGGACATGGAGGGCGATGAAGATCGAAGAAGAAGAAAAATCCGAGGAAGAGTTCAAAGCGAAAGAATGCAAACCTGAGTAGAAGAAATGGAGGACGATTGTATGCGATGCCTCACGCGAGGAGACCAAAGACGCTGGTACCAAGCGACGAAGAGGCAGAGTAGTCTGATGTTTGATGATCTCTCTAGACACCCGAAAAGAAAACGGAAAACGAGAATAAAGGAGATATTTATAGTCGTGATGTGACAGACGAAGGCCGGAGGATTTAGCACGCTTGGTACTTTGTAGTTGGCTATAAATTATAATATCATAAAATATTTTCGATATTGTACATTTATCCAATATAAAAATATGTTCCATGACAAATTTCGTTCTCCAATATTTAATTTTTCAAGTTAAAAAAAATATTTGTCTCTGATTTTATTTTTTACTATTATCTTTTTCTTTTTAGTTCATTCAGATCTCAACATTTTTTTTGGGTGGTTAATCGGACCATTCAATTCTTTTTTCTTTTATTTTAGAAAATACTTTAATTTAAATACTCAATCGTTCCCTTTTTTTTCTAGTTTTTTTTTTTTTTTTGTAAATAATGTTTTTCTAGTATTATATGGTAAATAAGTTTATGGATCCTGTAATTGAGTGTTATATGTTATTCGAACAAATAAGGAATTGAGCGGAATTCCACTCCACCCAACTCTTAAATCCAAATACCCTTTACTAGAGAGATTGGTAGCTTTAGGATGGTCACATCGCCTTTCTTTTCTTTCTTTTTTTTTTTTTTAATTCGCCACCTTGCCCTTTTTTTTTTTTTTATAACATGTAAGAGTCAAATATTGAACCTATGATCTATTGATCAATTTATACCAGTTGAGTTATGTTCTTACATCGTCTTTCTTGTGGTTGATTTCAACAAATAAAAAATGTAATTACTCCATTTATTTGTTAACAATCTAAAGTATTTAACTGAATGAGAATCATATTATATCTATAAGAAAATATTTTTTTTAAAAAAAAGAGGGATTTTCTACGCACGTGCGAAAAAACTAACGAATATCCACTTCTCTTTTTTAAAAAAAAAAAACCAATATCCACGTCTTATTTCTGAATTAATAAATCAAATATGAAGAATTAGGAATGCTTACGTGGCGAAGCGATGCCTGTCTTAATACCACGTGGCACCCCTAGATAATTTTTCCCGTCGAAGACGTGTCGTGAGAACAGGCTGGAAATTCCAGATCACGTGCGGATGTGAAAAGAATTAGGTTCGTCTACGTGGCATAATAAGCGAACGAAAATCGAACACGTCGTCTATTCTAAACCAAGCAAATAGTTATTTTTAAATTCCATTAGGATAATAAATAATTAAATATCTACTGAAAAGTGGGGGAACAAACAGTAAAGAAATTATAAACAAAAAGTTTATTTTATATAAATTTTCTTAAAAGAACAAGTACGAAAGCGAGTTGGGGAACCCATTTTTGCTACGTGTCAGGCTTTGGAAAAAGTTAAATAATTAAAGTTATTTAAATATTATTTTTTGCACATGAAAGGATGAAGATATTTTAGGGTTCAAGTGCCACTTGTACGAAGATATTTTCTGGGGCGAAGGAGGGGATAACTTAACTCAAATCTAGGATTCAATCAGGTGAAATAAAAAATTGAATATTTAAATTAAACTAATGACACCGTAAGATGAATTAAAAAGAAAAGTGGTAAAATGAATAAATAAAAATTAAAAAACGGTAAAATGCGAATCTATTCATTTTTTTTTTTTTTGGTTAGTATATCAACATTTGAGGGTGGGAGGATTCGAACCTCTGACATCTTGGTCAATGATACACGGCAATTACTGTTGGAATATGCTTGCTTTGACAATTTATTTATTTGATTTGTAGGGATTGGAAAAGGAGAGTGGAAAATTAACATAAGAGCCAATTTGTTCGTAACTAAGCCCATTTGGAGAAAGTTTTGGAAAGTTAAAGCTATCCCCAAGGCAAAATTATGGCTTTCGAGGATAATTCATGACTCCCTTATTCCTGTGAAATTGAATATTATTGGAAAAGGAATATCCACTAATCCCTATTGTCTGTTTTGTAGGACTCATGAAGAATCTTCTAAACACATCTTTTGAGGCTGTAAGTTGGCTAAAAAGATTTGGAAATCGTTCATTCCCTTACGGATAATTTGTTTGCCACGAACAAGGGAACGTGGAATCCAATTGATTTCTAGTCGTGGTTGATGGATAATTTGGTTGAAAAAGAGATGAAAAAGATTGTCATTATTCTATGGAGTTTATGGGACTATAGGAACATCGTTAACCAAGCTCTCAGCAGTTCAAACCAAATCACAACTACTAACATCATCGAAAGCAGACCAGAGCAATGGGTTTTAAGGCCAAAGGAGAACCTGGTCACTTTGAAGCTGAAATATTGTCCCCCGACAAAGAACCTTGTGAGTCATGAGAATTGGGAGCTTCCTCCGGATTCTGCTTGGAAACTCAAAGTTGACGCATCCTAGAACGGTCAATTGGGTAGAAGCGGTGTTGGTTGGATCCTCTGTGACTCCTCAAGGACTTCGATCTATTTGGAGTTCAAATGGATTTTCAACAGATGGTTCATAAAAGTGCAAGAGACAAAAGCCATTCTTGAGGGGATGAAGAGCTTACCTCAATCAGGTGCGATCCGCCTACCTTCTGACCAATACACCCATCGTGGTAGAATCAGACGCAACTTCAGTGGTGAAGCTTTTAAACAAATAAGAATAAGACATTTTGGAAATTTCCTTATTTTGTAGAGGAAATTGACATCTTGAAGAAATCTTTCAAGGACGATATTTCTTTCATTAAGCCCTAGAGATCAAAACTCTGCGGCTGATAGTTTGGAGCGAATGGCGATCTCCCCCTCCCCTGTTTTTCGTTTTGGATACCTCTCCCATCGTGGAAAAAGGTGTGGGCATCCCCCTTTTCGATTAAAAGCCTCTTAAATGAGGTTGGTGTAACTAATTTTATTTCTCTTTCTTGGTTTAAAAAAAACTAAGCCCTACATCAACGATTCTATGTTCTCAAACAGTGGCTCGGCAATTATCTGAGAAATTAATACGAAGAGAGAAATGTATCAAGTAAACTAATTTCGTCAAAATTCGAAAAACATGACACTAACTATGGAATTGAGAGGATGTGATCATCTAGATGGAATTCCAAAAGGGGAAATTGTAGATTGATTTATATAAAACTACCAAAAGGGAAAAAACTAAAAACAAAGTCGTCAAATACAGATTTGTGAAGTTTCGGCCCCGAATGATAAGAAGCTAAACTTTAAAGGAACAACAATTGAATTTGGATACAATACTAGTAAGACCAATAAGAATAAGCTAAAGTAGAAGGGGTGGAGAAAAATGGTTCAAAGCTTAGCGATGAAAAATATAAGGCATGTTTGTTTTTCTTTAGTTTTGAGATGAGTTTTAATAATGATATTATTAAAACTCATGATATATTTTCTTTTTAAAACCAAGGTGATTATTATTCTAAACAACTAGTAAATGAAATTTATTTACTAGGAACTTCTTTCCTTGAGAAATGGGGAGTGAGGAGGGAAATTAATTAATATTTTATTTATTTATTAATTAATTGTCTAATGTAAATATTTTAATTCAATCTAATAATGTAAATTGTGTTAAGTTAGAGGAAATTAATTATCTGTAATTGTGTTAAGTTTTATTTATTTATTAATTAATTGTCTAATGTAAATATTTTAATTCAATCTAATAATGTAAATTATTTTTTTGCATAAACAAACAGAGTAGCTCCTATATATTAGGTCCTATTTGATAAGATCCCGTTTGATGACCATTTGGTTTTCGATTTTTTGTTTTTGAAAATTAAGCTTGTTTTCTCTCAAATTCTTAATGATGGTTTACATTTTTGTTAATGACACATTTGCATTTATAGTCAAATTTAAAAAAAAAAAAAAAAAAAAAGTTTTTGAAAACATGGAAAAGAGATAGATTACAACACAAAAGAAACTTATAGTTGGAAGTTGTGTTTGTACGCTTAATTTTCAAAAACCATAAACCAAATGGTTATCAAACGGGATCTAATCATTTGGACTCCATTCATTAATTGTCACAACAATAACATTTAGGGATTGCATAAGTCCCATGAAATAAATTAATACATCATTTAATGACGTGTCAATTTGTGGAGGAAAGTAATTCGTATTACTGTAAATTTTCCTTTTAACATTCTCGATGGAGAAAAAGATAACTCACACGTTGAAGAAGTCTCTAGTTTTTCTTTATTGTTATTCAATTCACGACGATATATTGTGTCAACACAACATTGTATTAGCCTATGATGTATATATTTTGTTGTCAACATGTGAACGTGGAGGATTCGAAACATAGATCTATTGATCATTAGTACAAATATTGTATCAGTTGAACAATGATCATGTTGGCATGTATTAGTTATGATATTTATCATTACTACATAAAAAAATTGTGTAAATAAAATTTTCCTTCGTCATCCCCTCTCCCGGATACATCTGAAAAGCCATGCCATGTCCTTGTGTATATAGTCAGTGGCAAAGGAATCTTTCCGTAGAGCGAAAAGAATCTTATGGGAAAGGAAAAAGAATATAACTTCGAAATCAATATAATATTTCCGTTGGTACAATGGTATCAGCTTCACAACATGAAACTTGAAAGAAATATATCTCTTTTTTAAAAGCAAAGTTGGTTTCTAAAAAATTGGTTTCTAAAAAATATTAAATTACAAATTTAATTATCAGCTTTTAAATTATTCTTGCCTATCTATTAATTAAAAAAAATGTATAATAAGTCTCTAAACTTTTAATTTTGTGTTTAACAAGTTCTTAAACTTTGAAAATGTCTAAATAATTATCCGAACCTTCAATTTTGTCTAATAGATCTCCAACATCTTTGAAATTTGAAAAGTTAAGTTTAAAATAGATATAAAATTGAATTTTATGTCTGATGGTATCTTAAACTTTCATTTTTTTTTTAATATAATAAGTGAATTTTTAAAAAATGACAAATAAGTCAATGATCTAGTAAACACAAAATTGAAAATTCAAAGACATTGTTTCCGGTACAATGAGGCCTCTTTTTAAAGTCATCGGATGTAAATCTCCAAATTTGTTTGTCTCCTAATATCCGTTGGATACAAAATCGAGGTACTTTTGTCATTTCTCTCTCTTACATCTAACGGTGCAAAACTAACGACCTCATAGTACCGGGAACACCTACAAATTTCTCCCCTCCCTATCCCCATTCCCACCATCTATTTCGTTGTCTGTCCCCACAAAATTTTTCTTTAAAATTAATGGGATGAAGGAGGTGATTGATTATTACTCATTTACTTTTTTTGAAAAAATCACAATCAAATGATTGTTTTTTTAAAAAAATCTCAATCAAATTAGTTAATTCTTCACGAGAAGGTTGGAAAAGGGAAGTTCTTAAACTGCCTAACTAAAACAGGCATAATCTTTCATTTTCAGTCAAGGTATCTTTTATAAAAACATTTTCAGATGATCAACATGGACATAACTCAACTGACACAAATTTATACTAAGGATTGAGAGGTCTATGGTTCGAATCTCCACCCACACACATGTCATAAAAAGAAAAAAAAAAAGTTTCCAGGTGAACTAAAATGCATTAGTTTAAAATATCCAATTACATATAAAAATGAGGTTCCAAAATGTATACACTATGTTAGATTTCGGAGTTTTGTTTTCTTTATACATGTATATGTAAAACAGAGTAGAGACAAGGATGAAGACCTTAGTCATTGTTTAGGCCTCGGGAAAATTTGTTCCTTCACTCCCACCCAAAAAAAAATATGAAAATAAAAATAAATAAATAAATAAAAAAACAAAAATTCTCACTATGCTGTGAATAGTGTGTGCTTTTTTTTAATATAATTATTTTGTAGATTTCAAAGCCACTACTAAAGGTGTGTTTGATTTAACTTTTCAAGTGTTTAATTTAAAAAAAAAAAAATCATTTTGAAAAAATTTATAATGTTTGACACCCATGACTTAATAAAAAATGAGATTGATAAATAAATCATTTTGAGAGAAACACTTGAAACCAATTTTTTTAAAAAGACTATTTTAAGTATACAATAACTTGGGTATAAAAAACACTTATGAGCAAATGCAGCCAAACATATGAGTGTTTAAATTCTAAACAATTTTTATACAAAATGTTTTTTAAAAAATGCATTCTTAAAAAACATTTAAAATAAAATGTATTCCAAACAGTTCCTAACCATACGACTAAATATCTCTCTCAAAAAAAAAAAAAAAAAAAAACTAATAACTAAGGTCCCATCTAATAACCATTTGGTTTTTGAAAATTAAGCCTATAAAGACTACTTTCACCTACAAATTTCTTGGTTTTCCTAATACATTATTTCCATGTTTTCAAAAACCAAGTCAGATTTTGAAAACTAAAAAAAATAGTTTTAAAAAACTTGTTTTTGTTTTTGGAATTTGGCTAGGAATTCAAATGTGACATTGGCAAAGATGAAAACCATAGTAGGAAAATTGAGAGAAAACGCATAATTTTCAAAAACAAAAAACAAAAATCAAATGGTTATCAAACGGGGCCTAAATGTTTTAATTTTTATTAGAATTGCCTTCAAACACAATTCGTGCATAAAGGAAACATAGCTCAAATGACATGAGATTTGTACTAATAATCGAAAGGTCTACGATTCGAATCATCATCCTAAATGCTGTAAAAAAAACTCGTGCGTAAAGGGAGAATAACTCCCATCCATGATGTCTTCATTTCTGTCAGATCTGAAATTTTGTCACGTTTGCCAAATTTTCTAGAGAAGTTTGGGGCCACTTGCATGTAAAAAATGTGTTTCTCGTTGTGTAAAATGTTTCGGCCCGAATTTCAAAATAAAATAAAATCGTCCCTTTGTTTCTTGAACTTGAACGTTGGAACCCGGGGACTAATTTACAGAAGTTGTGGCCAAATGTCATTTTGTCTAAATATTTATAAATGTTTTAAGATGCTAAAAATTAAAAAAATTATATTATTTTATTACTTCAATTTTTCTTTTTCTTATTCTTATTGCTCTTCCAAGATTTTTATATTTTTAAAATATGAGGATACTCTTTCCTAGACCCTAGCATATCTTATTTAATAAATAATAATATTTTATTTCTTTAAAAAAATATCTATTAACATTTTTTTTTTTGTTGAAGAAATGTCTATTAGCATTTATAATAAATATTAAGGCTTTGCAAGGTTTTGGTGGGGTTCTAATAATAAGAAAAGAAAGTTTCATGGTTGTAAATGGGAGAAATTTTGCCTTCCTAAATGCTTGGGAGGCCTTAATTTTAGAGATGTGGGAGGTTTTAACCAAACTCTAATAGCAAAGTAAGTTTGGAGGATTCTTACTAACCCATAACCTTTAGTCTTTCGGTTTCTAAAAGGGATTTATTTTAATGAATCAGACATCCTATCTACAGAAATAGGTAGGAAGCCATCATATCTCTGGAAAAGTCTTATTTGGGGTCGTGAGCTTTTATTGAGAGGTATTAGATATAGGGTTGGCAATGGAGCCTCTATTCGGATGTTCCAAGACCCTTGGTTACCTAGAGAATCTACATTCAAACCCATTTGTATTAATTACAATATGTATAATTCAAAAGTCGATTCCTTTCTATCTCCTTATGGGAATTGGGATTGTGAGAAACTAAAGGGCAATGTTGTAGATACGGATATAGATGTGATTAAAAGAATTCCGGTAAATCTTAATATAAGGGATAAGAAAATATGACATTATGATAAAACCGGCAAATACACAGTTAAAAGTGGGTATAAGTTGTTTATCAATTCAAAGATTAATGAAACGTCTTCCAGCTCCTATCCTATTTTGGGGGGGGGGGGGGGGATTGGAAGAATTTGTGGAATTTTCGTATACCTACAAAAATTAAACACTTTTGTTGGAAAGCCCTAAACAGTTTTATTCAGAACAATTTTATTCCTACAAATCTGAACCTAAATTGGAGAGACATAAATATTGATGTTCACTGCCCTATCTGTTTTATTAGGCTAGAATCTACTGATCATATGTTGTTTGGTTGTTCTCGAGCTAGGGACATTTGGAAGCAACTACCCGCCCAAGTTTTTCTGGAGGAGGATTTTAATGAAAGTTTGCCTGATCGCTGGCTTAGAATTAACTCAGAGAATAAGATGAAGGAATTAGAACTGATAGCAACCACGTGCTGGGCGATTTGGAATGATAGGAACAAGGCCTCTCATAATGAAAAATTCCCCCCAGTTGATGTTAAAAACAAATGGATTCATGATTACCTGGATAGCTTCAGAAAGGCGAATTCAAATAATCCTTGCCATATCTCCTCCATCAAGTCTCCCCATATGGTTTCGAAGTCGGAGCGCTGGTGTCCCCCTCCCGAGGATTTTTGGAAGCTCAGCTCTGATGCTTCATGGGGGTCGTCTCCTCCGTCGACTGGTATAGGTTGTGTCTTGAGGGATTCGGCTGGGAATATCATAGGAGCTCTAGCTCATTTTGTCAACACGGAATTTAGGGCTCCAATCGCAAAACTGAAGGCAATTGAAGAAGGTGTTAAGCTGACGATATCTCTTGGTTGCGCGAATTTGATAGTGGAAAATGATTGTGCGTTGGCTTCCAAGCTTGTTCTGAAGGAAACAGAACACTAGGGTGAGGTGGAAGCAAGTCTAGAGGCCATCTGGACCTCTATCCACTCGTTCAATATTATTAACTTTTGCTTAATCCCAAGAGGTTGTAACTCAGTAGCAGACCTTATAGCTAAGAGAGCTAGAGAGCTTAGTTTGATGGATACTTGGGTTTATTCTTGCCCAAGTTGGATTGTTATGTCGGTCTATGCAGACCGTTTTTTCTTGCCCTTAGTGGCGTAATAATATTGTTTTGGGTAAAATACCTTTTTGGTCCCTACTGTTTCGAGTCCGTTTCTAATAGGTCCCTAGGTTTCAAAATTGAACAATCAAGTCCCTACTATTTCGTAAATAGTTCTATTAAGTCCCTCTACCGTTAGTTTTTTTAACGGTGCTGACGTGGCACGTTAAAAATATTAAAATATTATATTTTAAAATAAAATAATAATAAAATTAAAAAAAAAAAAAAAAACCTCTCTCTCCCCGATTTCCTTTCCCCCTTTTCCTTCTTCTTCTCTCTCCCCCTCCACTTCTCTCCCTCTCCTTCATCTCATCGCCGGCGCCGCCCTAGGGCCATCGCCACCTTCAACTTCTCTCCCTCTCCTTCATCTTCTCTTCTCTCTCTCAACCCTCGATTCCCTTTCCCCTTCCTTCCCTTTCACTCTGAATTAATTGTGATTGCCCTAATTTGTTTAATTTTTTTCTACCGCAGCCTCCATTCGCTTGGCCATGGAACTCAATCCCCCTTCGAATTTCTTCACCAGGTCCTTCAGCTTCAAACCTTCCACCGGCTCAACGGCGAAACTCCATTCAATCACGCCGTCGTCGCCACCGCCCGGAGTGATCTCGATCGTCGACACGTACGATTTGAATCCGATGTTGCTATCCACGATCTCGTAGCATATGCGGCGGTGCTCGTCGTCCACAGCCACCAGCCGTTCTTTGGACCAGCTAATGGCGCGATCGGAGCCGGCGGTGGACGGAATCGAGAAGTCGGAGCAGAATCGGACACAACCGACCTCGCCGTTTGCGCCAGAAAGTACGTAACAATTGGCTAGGGTTGGAAACCATTTGTGGAAGTTGAAGAAGTCCTTGAGCATCAGCCATATCTGGTCGGCGTCAGCGACTGTTAACGCCTCTGAAACTCAACCTTCCCACTTTGCTGTGGAATTTTCCGCCATTGGAGAGTCGGCTGTGAGATCCCTCCCCCATTGCTAACTTTTCATTTTTTTCGTCCTCTCTGATTTTTTTTTTCTTTTCTTTTTTGGAAAATTCACATTTTCCCCCTCTAAATAATTTCCCACACCCTAAATTACCGAGTGGAGCCAAAACAATTACTGTTGTTTTTTTTTTAGAAATTTGTAGAAAGCTGTAAAATCTTGTCAATGGTGGTTTGTTCTGAAGTTCTCCAAGTGTTGTTGGTTGCGATTTGTGATTTTTTGAGAATGGAAGAGGTTGAAGATGGATTTACGTTGATTTCTTGTTTGGTCAGGGATTGACACTTCCCTGTATGGAATTTTAATTCGAGCGACGGAGAAGAATGTCAGGATCTATTGCCGGAGTGAAAGGGAGGGGAGGTGAAAGGGTGGGAAGGAAGGTGAAAGGGAAGGAAGGGGAAAGAGATTCGAGGGTTGAGAGAGAGAAGAGAAGATGAAGGAAAGGGAGAGAAGATGAAGGTGGCGATGGCCCTAGGGCGGCGCCGGCGATGAGATGAAGGAGAGGGAGAGAAGTGGAGGGGGAGAGAGAAGAAGAAGGAAAAGGGGGAAAGGGAATCGGGGAGAGAGAGGGTTTTTTTTTTTTTTTTTTTTTTTTTTAATTTTATTATTATTTTATTTTAAAATTTAATATTTTAATATTTTTAACGTGCCACGTCAGCACCGTTAAAAAAACTAACGGTAGAGGGACTTAATAGAACTATTTCCGAAATAGTAGGGACTTGATTGTTCAATTTTGAAACCTAGGGACCTATTAGAAACGGACTCGAAACAGTAAGGACCAAAAGGGTATTTTACCCTATTGTTTTTGTTTAAAAAAAAAGAGTAATCTATTTAATGCCCTGTTCTTTTATTGTTTTTACTCATTTTCTTTTCATTATTTATTTCAAATTATATTTTGTTTCTATACTTATAATATTTCCCCCTTTTCTTTTCATCTTTTTACCTTTTTTTTTTTCTTTCTGTTTCTCCATTTAAGTGTATTATAGATTCATATTTATTAATTTGGTTATGCAACCTAATATACTTATTTAAAGATCTCACTATCCTAATGTACCATCTTCCAATTTCCTTGACTCAGGTTTTATTTTCTTATAAAAATCATTTTCATATTTCATTGCATAGTTTTCTAACTTTCTCTTTTGTTTTGCTAATGATATAGGTCACATGTCTAATATCATACTAGATTTGGCGTGGTGACAACATAGACTGATGAAAAGTTGTCATGTAGCGTGTAGTTGAATTTTTTTAAAAAAAGAAAAGAGAAATGGGAAGGAAACAAGTGGCTAATGCACAAACAAATGAAATTGTGACATGTGCCGCAAATTGAGAATTTGGGAGATGGTTTATAAAATAAATAAATTCATATATTCAGACCATTCATCCCCTCCTGTGTTACGTTTAGATCCTACGCCATAAACAATCAAACCAAGTATATATGAGGTTGGTTGAGCCACCGCTTTTATGAGCACCTCCTTATTTGTTTTTTAGAATACTAACTCCTTATGTCAAAAAAGACTGGTTTTTATTTTTTAACACATTTATTCTCGGGGAATTGCAATGGGTAGCAAAAAATATTAGGATATTTGCAAATTTAGCTATGATTTTTTAGATTTGCAAACATAGCAAAAATTTAAAAATCTGATTTCCGTTTTTTTATTATTCCAATTTTACCCTTGTTGGTATATCGATAGGTATATTAGTAGTATATCTGATATATTTTATATTTACTGATATACGAAATATAAAGTATACCAAATTTGATATACTCGAATGAATACAATGATATACCTAATATATACTTGACTTGATAAGCATAACATTTGATATACCAATGATATACTTGACTTTTTTTTGTTTTTTTTAGAATACTTGATATGTTACTTTCTTTACTTATATTTGTTATATTTATTTTTCTCTTTATTGAATTATGTGGTGTTACTTTCATATTTTAAATGAAATGTTTGTCTTTTATAAAATAAAGGGTAAAATACTCTTTTGGTCCCTCATGTTTTAGGGTCGTTTCCAATAGGTCCCTAGGTTTGAAAATTGAACAATCAAGTCCCTACTGTTTACAAAATGCTTCTATTGAGTCCCTGGACCGTTAATTTTTTTAACGGTGATGACGTGGCAGTAACGGTGCTGACGTGGCACATTTTAAAAAATATTAAAATATTAATTTTTTAATTAAAATAATAAAATATTAATATATTAAAATAATAATTAGTTTTTTTTTTTTTAAAAAAAATAATCTTTCTTTCTCCCCTACCCACCCTCCCACCCGAATCCCCTTCCCCTTTCTTTCCCTTCCTTTCTCTCTCCTTCTCCCCTCCCTTCCTTGCCGGCGATGTGCAACGGCGACGGCGGCTTCTCCATCCTCCCCCACCACGGAATCCTCCCTTTCTTTCTTTCCCTTTCTTTCTCCCTCCTTTCCCCCTCCCTTCCCTACCGCTGTCATTGTCGATGACCCACCACCATCGCCGCCGTCGACGCCGCCGATGACCATGCAACACCGCCACATCTTTCTTCTCCTCCTTCTTATCTTTTTCTTCTTCTTCAAAATACCCACCCCCTTCCTTCTCTTTTTCCTCTTCTTCAAAACCAAACCCACCCCCACCCACCTCTTCTTTTTCTTCTTCTTTAATTTTTCCAAATCAAACCCACCCCCTTTCTTTTCTTCTTCTTCAAAACGAACCCATACATTTATCTTCTTCTTCCACTTCAAAACAGTACCCAACCCCACCCTACTATTCTTCTTCTTCAAAACCTCAAACCCCACCTCACCCCTTTCTTCTTCTTCTTCAAAAGCCTAAACCCACCCCATTCTTCAAATCAAACCCCCAAAACAGAATCCTAACACCCCATCCCATGCCCTTTTTTTTCTTCAAATCTAAACCCAAAAAACAAAAATTAATAACCCACCTCTTGAAATCTAAAAATAATAAAAATTCAGAAGAAGAAGAGAAGTTGGCGGAAGAAGTAGATGGAGCCGTCGCCGTCGCCGTCGCCGTCGCGTCCATCGCCGGCAAGGAAGGGAGGGGAGAAGGAGAGAGAAAGAAAGGGAAAGAAAGGGGAAGGGGATTCGGGTGGGAGGGTGGGTGGGGGAGAAAGAAAGATTATTTTTTAAAAAAAAAAAACTAATTATTATTTTAATATATTAATATTTTATTGTTTTAATTAAAAAATTAATATTTTAATATTTTTAAAATGTGCCACGTCAGCACCGTTACTGCCACGTCATCACCGTTAAAAAAATTAACGGTCCAGGGACTCAATAGAAGCATTTTGTAAACAGTAGGGACTTGATTGTTCAATTTTCAAACCTAGGGACCTATTGGAAACGACCCTAAAACATGAGGGACCAAAAGGGTATTTTACCCAAAAATAAATGTGTCTTCTATACCTGTTATGAATGTTGATACACCATTGATATACCTCATTTGTATTTTTTTTTAACTTGTCTCATTTTTTATACTACTCAAATAATTAATAACATTGATATACCTGATTATGAGTAGCTAAATACATCAATGATAGATTTGTTATTAAAAAAATCATTGATATATACGCATTCAACCAAAAGGTTAGAGGTTTAAATCCTCTACCACACATATTGTCCCAAAATAAAGCTAATATATCTAATTCTTCATTGATAAAGTATATCAAAGACATCTAAAACTAATAAAAGCTCATGTGTATACTTCATAAATGAAGTATATTATATTCACGAAAATATACATCTGATATACTATATATTTAGTATATCAGTTGATCGATATACCAAATATCTAGTATTTTTTACCCTTGTTGGTATATCGATAGGTATATTAGTAGTATATCTGATATATTTTATATTTACTGATATACGAAATATAAAGTATACCAAATTTGATATACTCGAATGAATACAATGATATACCTAATATATACTTGATTTGATAAGCATAACATTTGATATACCAATGATATACTTGATATGTTACTTTCTTTACTCATATTTGTTATATTTTTTTTTCTCTTTATTGAATTATGTGGTGTTACTCACATATTTTAAATAAAATGTTTGTCTTTTATAAAATAAATGTGTCTTCTATACCTGTTATGAATGTTGATACACCATTGATATACCTAATTTGTATTTTTTTTTTTTAACTTACCTCATTTTTTATACCACTCAAATAATTAATAACATTGATATACTTGATTATGAGTAGCTAAATACATCAACGATAGATTTGTTATTAAACAAAATCATTGATATATACACATTCAACAAAGAGGTTAGAGGTTTAAATCCTCTACCACACATATTGTCCCAAAATAAAGCTAATATATCTAATTCTTCATTGATAAAGTATATCAAAGATATCTAAAACTAATGAAAGCTCATGTGTATACTTCATAAATGAAGTATATTATATTCACGAAAATATACATCTGATATACTATATATTTAGTATATCAGTTGATTGATATCCCAAATATCTAGTATATTTTTAGGGTTTAATATACTAGATATTTGGTATATCAGTGGATGGCGAGCTGAGGTTATTTTAGTCTTTTTGCGTTATTGTTTGGGCCGGGCCAAACTTTTTTTGCTATATCTGCAAACCCAATAAATCAAAGACACGCCTGCAATTATGATTTTTTTTTTTGCTATTGATGCAAATGCCCCTTTATTCTCAAACGAATCTATCTTAATTGTTCTAATATTCAATTGTTGTATTCTCTACTTCTATTGACTCTATCCAAAATTTAAAATACTCTTATCTTTTTAGATTCAACAATGAACGAAAAATTAAGGAGGATGTAACCTAGAATTCTAGGTTAGGAAAGGTGATAACTTAGTAGATGTCTTAAATTATATTTTCTATTTTGATATAAAATCAATAGTCAACGTTTTATCATTACTATTATTTTTATTTGAATAAAATGTCAGTAGTTCAGGACTGGAATATTACTCTAATTCCGCATATTCTTGATGGATAGCAACTCCGATCAATGTAGTGGACATGGATGCTGGACCCTAGTAAAAAAGGCTATATAATTATAATCGAAATATAAAAAAGGCTACATAATTCTATCCTTCTAGTTTAGGACATTTTTTTATTAATATTGTAATTTTATATTTTATTATTGAAATATAGTTATTTTGAAACTTATTATTTAAATATTGTAGTTTTAAATTTTCGGTTAAAGGTCGTCTCACATCATCTGACATGACAATAAATTTAAAAAAAAAAAATCAAATTTCGCAAAAGAGAAGAGAGAATGAATATTCTTTTTTCAAATTTCTTTTTAAAATCACTTGTAAAATAAATTAGTAAGAAAATTCTTTTCAAATTTTTTTTCAACAACATTTGAAGTTTTGAGATTCCAACCTTCCATCATTGAGATTACATGACAATTAATTACATTTGCACCCTCTCCAAAAAAATTTACTCTCAAACATCCTACAAAATATAGAGAATAAATACAAATTGCACTCCCTTTCAAAAAATTAAAAAAATTGCACTCCCAAATATCACATAATCATAAAATATTAAAAAATTAATGACATTCCAAGCCTTAAATGCTCTTTAATTGTCTCCTTGTCTCACATACGAGAAACATCATTGTCTCATCCAAACTCGTTTCACCACCCAATTCTTTTTCCCAAAAGGTAATTCTTTTTTCTTTTATATATATATATATATATATATATAATTATTCAATCCAACAAACCGAACCAATCCATCGCAACGGAGAATAAAATTTGGGCGAACAAAAATCAATCCAAACGGACAAAACTTCCTCTCTGTCACTGTCAGTCGCGCCACTCTCTTTTCCTCTGCCCTCTCGCTTGAATCCAAAATCTCTCGTTTATTATTCCAATTTGGCCTTCAATTCCTTTCTCTACCACACACTTGTATTGTATCCTCTGAAGATTTTCTTGCTTTCCAAACAGAAATTAAGATTTTTCTTTTTTCTTTTTTGGTTAAATTTTCTTAGAAATGGAGAAACCGGAGGGGCGAAAGAGCAGAGAAGAGATATTGTCGTGTTGGGGGCGTTTGAAGCGGAAGCTTTTGTTGATGAGAAGAGAGGGAAATAATCCGTGTATTGGAGAGACGAAGACATTGAATGGAGGATTCAGATACGATCCATTGAGCTACGCTCAGAACTTCGATGAGGGATTGGATTACGGTGATGAAGAAGGACGATATCGAGGTTTTTCTGCAAGATATGCTTCTGCTTCTTCTTCCAAACCGCTTGCTAAGAAGAAGTAGAATACAAGGATTTGGAAATTTCGCATATGGTAATTTTAATCTAATGAGCTTCTTTTTTTTTTTTAAGATATATATTTATATTCTCTCTTCTTCTTCTTTTATCTTTTTTTTTTTTTTTTTTTTTTACAGATGTCTTTTTATATATGATGAAATATACAGAAGGAATTACAAGGGGTGTGGTATATTTGTAAGAGAAAGAGATAAAAAAAAAAGGGGAGTTATCGGTTACGTATAGATTTTAATTTGACTATTGTGGAAAACATGTCCACTAATTTAGGGTTGCTGGACTTGAAATGCTTAGGATTTCATTGATAATAAGAGAGCATTGTGGGAAAGGCGATGCTGTAATTTTGATATTGATATAAAGTTTCAGTATTTAATAGTGTGAATAAAAGAAAGGTCATATTTAGTATTCTTCTTTGAAATCTTTTTAAGTTCAGCCAAATTGACAGTTGGGTCTTTTTTTTTTTTTTTCAACCAATTGACAGTTCTTTTTTTTTTTTAATCGATTGATAGTTCATTTTTAACTCTAACTCTAGAATGAAAATGAAATTTTACATCAAGGTGAATATAATTTAATGATAATTAACATGTATTCTTGACTAGAGATCAAAGTAATTCAAATTTCCATTCATGATATTGTTGAACTCGAAAGAAAGAATGAAGGAATGTTAAACTAACTAATGGGATTTATGATTAAACAATTTCCACCACAGAAAATTCCCAAATGGTTCAACAAGATGCAACACTGGAAATACTTAGAGACTTTATAAGTTCTACCCAATTAACAGTTCGTTCTTTTCTTTCTTTTTTTCTTCTTTTTTGAACAAGTTGACACTTGACAGTTCGTTCTTAACCAAGCTTTCCAACACAATATTCTAATCTAGGAAGTAAATGGAAGGTCAAATTCCCTAATTGGATTTATGATTAAACAATTGCCCCAACAGAAATTTCCCGAATGGTTCAACAAGACGAAACACTAAGAAATATTTTATGTTCGTTTATCAACTGCGGTTGTCAATAAGTTTACCAAAGAGCCCAACAATTTTTCGTTCTAAAAATGCTCGTAATGTTGAAAGAACTGATGAATCTAACTATCTATAATTGATCATTCGCAAATAATCTACTTCTGATTACAATAAAAAAATCGAAAATACAATAAGAGAAAACATTTTCACATGTGGATCCAAAAGAAAGAAAAAAAAAAGTGATGTAAAATATCCAACATAAAAAGCATCAGAAAACAGGACAACCATCAACAACAATACCTTTAGCCGTCGGACAAGTAGCCAATTCACAGTGCTCGCCATCGGCGCCCCACCAAGTCACGCTTCTATTCTCCATAGTCAAAGTGAAATACAGAAGCACTCCCATGAAAGCCAATCCAGCATCCAGCGCCGCCGAGAGCACGTAGTTATACCTCTGCCACCATCGTTTCCGGTACCGGAAGACGAAGAAGTTGAAGATGACGCCGACGATAATCCAGCAGTTGAAGTTGACGGCGGTGGCCGGCGGCATGACGGCGGTGGAGCCGAGGAGGACGGGGAGGTTGATGAGAGAGATCCATTTGTGATTGGGGAAAGCCTTTTGAAGAAGCCAAACCAAGAGGGGGCCGACAGCGCCGCCGATGAAGAACCAGTTGAGGGCGGCGTAGTTACCGAGAGTGCCGAAGATTCGCTTCGGGCCAACGAGCCCCCATATTACAGAAGCGTCGAAGAAAACTCGGTCACCCGGGCAGGTCCAGGGGCTGTTGGGAGGAAGGAGTTGGTCTTGGCAGATGTTTTCTATGGAGGTTAAAAGCCACCAGGCTACTCCCATGTTTACTGTTCCGGCTACGAGAGTTCCTATGCACTTAGAAACAGAGCAAAAATCATTGGAGAATTGTAAGAAATGACTCAGTTATACTGAATGTTCTTCAACTATGTAGTTGGTTTCAGTTACAAAGAAAGTCGTCAACAGATTATTTTCTAAAGAATGAGTAAGAGATTGAAATAAAATTGAAACTTTTCAAACAAAGGGAATTGAAATTGTGCTGTCTATTGGAGCGTTCCTACGCACTTGAGCATGGAGAAACAAGTACAAATCGGGAATAATTTAGGGAGAGAATTGTAAAAAATAGCTAAATTATTGTACTCATTGTTCGCAGTTGGTTTCAATTATTCGACAATGTTTTAGAAGTTGTAATTTTACTTAAATCTTTTAATTTGTTGACAAGTTTGGTTGTTGATTGAAACTTTTAAAATGCTAAAGGTAAAACTAAAACTGAGCACATAGATTAGTGACAACTTTTTCTTTTAACTTTTTCCTTCTAGCAACATATTAGTGGCACTGGCAAGATTGAAACCAAATAGATAATGTCATAAAATATGTATCTGGTTTCAATTTTGCTCTCAACATTTTCAAAGCTTTTCATTACGCATTTTAACTGACATTTCCAACAGAGGGTTTTTTCTAATAAAAATTAAGAGATTGAGGGGCAAATTGAAACTTGCGACCACATTTTACATGTTCTAGCTATAAAAAATGATAAACATATGAATTATGTTAAAGGGCAATTAACAATGAAGGTGTAAATATGTTACCTGAACAATGAACATGGAAATTGGTGGTATCTTCATGTAATGGCCGAGCTTGAAATCATTGAGAAATGAGACCGCCTGTGTCATGCTGATATATCCATAGGTCTTGAAGCAGACATTGGCTATTGGTCTTCCTGGTAAAATAATACCCATCAAGTACTCTGTGATAATGTTGAGTCCTGGGGACTGGCAGAGGAAGAAGAGGAACAATTTTGTTAGTTCATCGAGTTAACGTTTGAAAACGTAGCGTAATCTCATATAAAATATTCTCCATTTACTTTTCATCTGTGATCCAAAAATTAATTTGATTCATGGAATTACAACTAATAGAAACAGAAACGCTATTATAAGACTTGAACTCCAGACCTCCAACTTTGAATAACATTATAAATGGTCATCAGACAAGCAATTTTAAGTCACTGAAAGTGATTTTAATCAGTTTGGCAAACCAATTATAGTTGGCTTAGTGACTCATCTCTTGGTTTAAACTTTATTTTAAATACTGCTGAATAAAGAAGATAGCAGAGGAAAAAGAAACAACCGGCTAATCAAAATGAAAGTTCAAAGCTCATACCTGATTTGTTGTCGCAGTTATGATACTGATCGGAAGGGTAAAAGTCAAAGCAAGAACCGCAGCAAAGATGAGTCCCCACCACGGCATTTGAATCTGATCTTTCATGAAAATGCACAATACAAGAGACAAAATAATAGATAAAAGAAGCAGCACGTGGAACCACCAACCGGGTATATCCCTGTACTTCTTCATCAATTTTGTATGAATATCTTCTTTACCGCTATAAGAAGCTCGGAACTGTTGAAGTATTTCCCTGCATAATGCAGTCACTTCTTCCATGTCAATTTACACAAAAATAAAACCATACATTACATTACAAATTCAGTAACTCAACCGTGTGTCTAACAAATTCTTAAACTTTCGATTTTTCATTTAACAGGTCTTATTTTCAATCTTTATGCCTAATTAAAATTTAAGAGCCTTATTACACACAAGCAAAAAAAGGGTAAGAACCAAGCTTAGCGAAAGGGCATTTTACCGATTACCACTCACTTTCCGTTAAACAGCGCGACATGTGTGAGCGTTGAAATGATAGCAGCAAAACCAAGGCCATACGAGAGAGAGAAAAACACACTGAGATTAATTCTCCCCTGCTTCTCGTAAGCCGCCATGTCAATCTCAAACTTGTCATTCACAATGGCCGAAACGTTATAAATCTGGCCTTGTGCATCGAAGAGATGGGAGGAGAAAATGGGGAAGTTTTTGGCATTGTAGAGATTGATCTTCCAGTAGGCGATTGGAAGCATGATGTAAACGAATACAAAGTAGCCGACGGCAACATTGACAATGGCGAAGAAGGGGCTGACGAGAGGGCTGTAAAGGTACGAGGCGATGACGGACCAGTCGAGAGAGAAGGAGCCGATGCCGAGGCCGCGCATGCCAGAGCCGATCTGCTGGGCTGTGACTGACCGGGGATAAATCCAGCACACCCATGAGATGGTCGACAGAGTTGGGAAGAGATAGCCGGGGACTACGTACCAAGAGAAGCTGCATATCAGTGCAATCAAGAAGAATTTGCCTCTTGACATGCGGCTTTCGTCTTTCTCGTGCATGGCTCTGTAAATCATAAACAAAGTTACTGAATATTCGATGAAAATGCTCAACTATTCACCAACTGTATTTATACTGTGGATTGGCTTTTTTGTGTTTTTAGCAGCTGAAAGTATTTTTAGGATTTACTCATGCAATAGAATTAGACCCATAAAAACAAAAAAGGGAGAGTTTATGAAACTCTTTTAAGTTATATTATAAATTTTAAAAATTGTTAACGTTTAAATTTATAGAATAAAAAAATATTTTGTCGGTGCAGAAGATTTGAAAAAAAATTTACTTAGAAAAATTTGAGGTCGATTTTGTTGACAGTGGAATAATGAGAAAATAAAAAATGAAGCAGAGAAGAATTGAAACGTTCAGTTATTTTTCAAAATCAGTTACATTTTCCTATAATAGACGACGAAAAAAAAAAGGGTAACTTATAGATATATAAATTTAAAAAAAAAAAAAAGGCAAAGTTAAATTTTTTTTTTTTTTTTTTAAAAAATAATGATTAGGTTCAAAATTTGAAAAAAAAAAATGAAAATTAATATTTATTAAAAAAACATAATCATTAAAAAATGCAAATGAATAAATTAATTAATTAATTTTAACTTATATATTAAAAAAAAAAGTTGATGGGTTGCACCTCTTTCAAGAGGTGCGACACAACCACACAGAGGAGACATTTTTTGGGTGCTTCCAATGCAATGAGGTTCATAGTGGTGCTCCCAATGTAATGAGACTCCAGTTTTGTACCGTTGGATGTAAGAGAAAGAGAAATAGCAAAAGTATTTCGATTTTGTATCGTGGTAGGGGGCAACAAATTTGAAGATTAACCTCCGATTTTAAAAAATGGACCTCATCGCACCGGAACCGCTAATAATTTTTCTTTTGAAAATCACCCTCTTTCTTTTCTAAAAACTCCCATACTAGATTGTTTTGACTCCAATCTCTTGGAGAATGACACTCATGAGTAGCTAGTTCTATACACATCATCATAAAATATTGACAATAAAAAGAGATAAATATATATGTATGTTTTTCTCTTTTAGTTGCACCTACCGATATTCTCATCTCTGTATATGTATATATGGATACCAATCACTACTTTCAAGAGAAAAAAAAAAAAAAAAAAAAGATACCAATCACTAGTCACTACTGGACAATTAAAATTCAATAAATTTATATCAATTTATATTATTTAACAGATGGCATCCATGCAATCGTAACCGCACCCAATCCTCGTGACAATCATAAAAGAAGGTCAAACAAGGTGCGTCCAAAAGCAGGGGATATTTTAGTTAGGTCAAAACAAATCTCCAAAATCTGAATGAATGTTCTGCATATTGCACTCTATAGTATATAAAATAAATTGAAAAATCTCAAGTAACAATCGTGTATAGTATTTTCTAAAAAAAAAAAAAAAAAAAAAATACAAAGTAGACTTTAAAAAAAGTACATTCAAAATATTTTTTTTTTGAAAAAAAAAAAGTACATTCAAAATATAAAACATATAACTTCCTCAAAAAAAATATATATATAAAACATATAAACTTATCGTATTCTAGTTGTTTTAAAGAAAGTTCACGAAACTAATAAAAAATTCAATTAATGTACATGCATATATATAGAATTTATTTTAAAATGGATGGGTATAATTTGATCTTTTTTATTTATATATATTTTTCGTTCTCGATGTTTATATTTCATATTGTTCTTTAAATCTTTTATAAATTTTATTTTATTATTTTTATAAAAAATGACATTAAAAAAAATAAAATTGGTATCTTTTAATAAAGTAGGTGTTTACCTTCAATCACAGGAGATCAAAAATTTGAGTCCCCACTCCCTAGGTTGAAAAAAAATGCAAAGTATTAGCCTAATTTATAAAATATATATTAATATCATACTATCGAATTATTCTTTTAAAAAAAAAAAAAATCATACCATCGAAATATTAAAATTCTATAGATGAGTCATGAGTGACAACAATTCGTCGAATAGTAAAACCGTTTTAAAAACTAAATAACACGTTTAGAAAAATAGCGTGGGATGAAATTATAGATTTCTGCAACAGAATGCAAAAAGAAAATTCAAGAAATATTTGAAGCTCGAAACTGATCGAAAACAGTAAATGCGATATTCAAGCCAAGGCGATGCGAAAAGAAAATCAATATTTCAAACCTGAACAGAGAGACCTGCACCAGACTACTCGGCCACCACATTTGTGCAGGATCCACAACGTATTTCCGCAGAATTCCGGCCCAGCCATATCCCATAACCTGCTCTCCAACAGCAAAATCATTAGCACCAAAACTAAGTCCTTGTAAACGAGTTCACTCATCTTCGAGTCGTCACTCGTAAGTAACAGATCAAAAATGGAAAAGAAATCCGTCGAATCGAAAACGAAATTTACCTGCGTCGTAATGACCAAAATCCAACCAGCCAAGAACGAGATCTTCCGATGATAAAACGCCATCACAATATCCACTATTCCGATTGCATAAGCGGTTCCGCTACCGAAAGCGGAACCGGCATTGGCGAAAATCGAAATCAGGACATGTTCTTTGACATTGAACGGCCCTGGATTGAGCGAGAACTTTCTGTCTCCAAATCCAGGGATCCGAAAGGTCGTCGTCGGAAGAACATTCGCCATGAACCGGCCGATCGGCAGCGTCGCGATCTGAACGGAGATCATCGAAATGACGAGCGGCTCGGTCCGGTAGCCGAAGAACGTGTTGAGAAACGAGAGGATTACACAGGAAAGCAATCCGAGAAACCACATGCGGAAGGTCCATACGGGAATCGACGGATCGTCGTCGTTCGAGACTGTGAGGCGAACCTGTTCGATTGGCGAGATTTCGTCGTCGTCGATGGGTTTGCGAGTGTCTCCAGACTCGATTTCGGAGGGAGGCATGGCGAAGAGAGAGAGAGAGATTGAAGGGGAAAGAAATTGTTTGGCTTTGATGGATCAGAGAAGAGCTTTGAAATGGTGTGTATCGAGTGGGAAAAGGAATCTGAATCTGCAGAGCGGAGATATTGAAGGAAACAGTTACATTGGCGCTTTGAATCTTTGATTGAGTAAATTGATCTGTACAATCCCGATTTACTTGTGGCAATAACGTAGCTGGCTGCGGAATTTCACTTCTTGATATGTTTGTTTCGCGGGATTTGCTAATTAATATTCTTTCCTGGAATCGTTAGTGCCAGCAGGGACTAGGGCTAATTAGAAAATCAAAGCTGTTAAAATTAACTAAAAAATAAGTTTTTTTTAAAAAAAAAAAAAAACTAAAAAAAACTAAAAAAGAATTCGCAAATCCGAGCTGGTTCTCTTCTGTTGAACAAACTGCATTCAGTTGTAACACTTCTCTCAAACAAACGCGCATCGAAGATTTGCACGGTATTATTTATTTAAATATTTTAAATTATAAGTTTAGTGAAGATGGTATCAATTTGGTCTAATATCAAATAATATTAGGTGAATTATAACTTTGTTGTTTTAACACACTCCTATTATTTAATTATAACTCTTTATAAAATTGAATTCAAATATGGTTTAATATCATATTTGTTATAATATTTTATAAATTTTTTCAGTTTATTATTTTTTTCAGAATCTATGTGGAAAGATTTTATTTTTTTAATATAATAAATAAATAAAAATGAGGGGCAAAAGGGAAAATCAAAAGTTTCTCCCCTGGAACCCTTTTAGATTTTAATATGATAAATAAATAAATAATGACAAAAGAGAATCTTCAAATAAAAAAGGGGTAAAAAGGAAAATTAAATATTTTAAATTATAAGTTAGTCCTTTAACTTTTATGATTGTATCAATCTGGTACAGTATCAAATAATATTATCTGAATTATAACTTGGTTGTTTCAACCGAATCCTATTATTTAATTATAACTCTTCATAGTTCAATTTACTAAAATTTTATTTAAATATTGTTTAATATCATATTTGTTCAAATATTTTATAGATTTGATCAGTTTATTATTTTTTCAATCAAAATCTATGCTGAGAGATTTTATAATGTTGATTAATTTTTTTTTCAATATAATAAATAAATAGAAATGACAAGAATCTTCAAATTAAGAAGGGGCAAAAGGAGAAATCAAAAGTTTCTCCCTTTAAATTTCAATATAATAAATAAATAAAAATGACAAAAGAGAATCTCCAAATCAAGAAGGGGAATCAAAAGTTTCTCCTACCCCTTATAGAAGAATAGAAGATAGATATAGATAATCATCACTATGCCCAATGTAAAAAAAAAAATTTGGCTGAGGGATCTCCCTCCTCTTTCTTAGTTGTCAAGATTTTAATGGGGTATGTAGGAGATCTCTACGTAACAACCAAGTTTTTTTGTTCATTGATATATACTCTTGGAGGTCAAATATTTGAATCCTTTCACCCCAAATGTTTTTTTTTTTAGAATCTTCCATGTTTCTTAGGATTTTTTTTTTTCTAAATCGAAAAAAAGTTAGACATTGTTATTTATTTATTTTTATTCGCTTTCTCTTCAAATGAGGTCTAAAATATTAATTACCTACTCATTGTAAACTATTAATCTTAATGATTTATTTGAAAAACTATGTTCAAATATAAAATTATTTAAAATCAAATATATATAAATGGAAATTTGGAAAAAAAAAATATGGTATTTGAATTCGGACAAAAGAGAGAAGACTAAAGTTAACCACTTTTAAATTCTACATCAATGAATTAAATAAGATACAGTGGCGGATCCCATTTGGAGAATAGGGCATCCATCCGTTTTGAAAAAATTTAACACATACCTGCACAAGTAACGCCTTAATTAACCTCCAAGGATGTTTCCAAATAATAATAATTATTATTATTAAAAAAAAAATTAAAAAACTCTAACGATTTGAACCAAAGAAAACAATAGAATATCTTCTCAAAAAAAAAAAAAAAAAAAACAATAGAATAAACTCTCAAAAAAAAAAAAAAAAACAATAGAATAAATAAATGATTAATATTAAAGGGCGGAATCAATAATTTAGAAAATTAATGCATGACACTTTTTAAATTTTTACTTATTAGGATTTATATAATTCTTATAACCATATATAATCAAATCTTTAAAATGTTGTTTGATTTCAATTTATTTTTAAAATAATTTTGGTGTTTATGCACTTAATTTTTTTTATATATAACTTCATAATATATTATCGAAAGAAAAAAGTCTGCAAGACTAATATTAGTTTAGGGTTCAACTATATATAAATGATTATTATGAACCTTTTTTTTTTTTAAAAAAATGATTATTATGAACCTTAAACATAACCTTATAGTTTGTATCTTATTATATTTTATTCATAAGTAAACTTTTTTTTTATTTTATTATTTTTTTTTAAAGAAAAGTAAACTTTTTTTTTTTATTTAATCTTTGAGTATATTATATCTTTTTTGTATTTGATTAAGACATCGAGTTATCTTATAACATATTCAAATATAGTTGGAAAGTTTTCCATACTCGCTTATATATTGATCTTATCACCAATATGATGATTAATCTTTTTATTATATCCGTATAACATAATTTGTTATCTCTATCAAAAAATAAATAAATAAAATAACATAATTTGTTATCTCAAAACTATACTCTCTATCCATATCAGTGAAACAAAAACATAATATTTTAATTACTTAGACCCCGTTTAATAACCATTCAATTTTATTTTCAAAAAAAAAAATAATAATAACCATTCAATTTTTTTATTTTTTATTTTTTGAAATTTAGACTTGTTTTATTTCATTTTCTTATTATAATTTTTATTTTTGTTAAATACACACTTGAATTCTTAATCAAATTCAAAAATCAAAAACAAGTTTTTAAAAACTATTTATAATCAAACAAATAAACTTAGGGATGATAATAATGTTTATATTTATAACTTAAATTTTCAAAAACTCAAAATAAAAAATCAAATGGTATCAAACCTTAAATAGGGTTCACAATTGAAATACAACATTTTGAACTTTTAAAAACAAGCTTGCGTTTCACATACGAAAAGAGGAAGAGGAAGTATAAAATTACATTTCACACTGGAACGACATGTCGAAAAACATATACCACATCGGAGAAGAAAGCAAACACAGTACAGCCTTAAAATACCGGGCAACCGTCGACCACCACGCCTTTAGCGGTGGGGCAACTCGCAAGCAAACAGTGATCAGTGTCGACAGGATTCGAACCCCACCAATTCATATGCACATCTCGAACTCCCAAAGTAAAGTGAATCAGCACCGCCATGAACGCCACGCCGGCGTCCAGCGCCCCCGAGAGAATATAGTTATACCGTTGCCACCATCGTTTCCGGTACCGGAAGACGAAGTAGTTAAAGATCGTGCCGACCAAAATCCACGAGTTGTAATTAATCGGCGCGGCCGGAGGCATGTAGGCGGTGGCGCCGAAGAGGACGGGGAGGTTGATGAGCGGAATCCAGGTTTGGTTGGGGAAATATCGGTGGAGGATGTAGACGAGGAGTGGGCCGAGGAAGCCGCCGAGGAAAAACCAGTTGAGAGTTGGGTAGTTTCCTTGTGAGCCGAAGATCCGTTTTGGGCCGACCAAGCCCCATATGACCGACGCGTCGAAGAAAACGCGGTCGCTTGGGCAAGTCCAAGGGCTGTTTGAGGAAGCCCTTTGGTGGCATATGTTGTCGACGGTTGATAGGAGCCACCATGCTACGCTGATGTTCACTGTCCCGGCTATTACTGTGCCAATCAGCTGCGTACACGTGGATTGTGAGAAAAAGTGTTAATTAATTGTGGAATAATTAATTTATGAAGTTACCTACTAGGAAAGAAAACACTTGCATATTATGTAGGCCCCGTTTGTTAACCATTTCGTTTTTTGTTTTTTAAAAAAAGTAGTTTTCAAAAACTTGTTTTTGTTTTTGGAATTTGGCTAGGAAACTAAAGGTGTCATTGACAAAGATGAAAACCATATTAAAGAATTTGGGAGAAAACAAGCATAATTTTCAAAAACTAAAAACAAAAAACTAAATGATTATCAAACGGGGCCGTAGGGATAAAAAATAAGTCCAATTCACCTCACTCGTTTTTCATATGAGATATTCGTATTAAAGAGCAAAATGCGTTGTAAATATAAGAGTAATCCAACAAAGAAAAGAAAAAAAAAAAAAAAAAGGAAAATACCTTTTTGGTCCATGAGTTTTGAGGAATAAGTGCTTTTGGTCCCTGAGTTTTCAAAATGGACCTTTTTAGTCTCTAAGTTTTAAGAAATAGGTTTAAAAGGTTCCTAAGTTTTTAAAATTGATCTTTTTATTCCTCCAGTTTTGAGAAATAGGTTTAAAAGGTCCCTTCAAATTATTATTAATTTTTTAAAAAATTAATATTATCATTTTTTTAATTTAAAAAAACATTCAATATTAAAAAAATTAGTTTTAAAAAGTTAAAAAAATAATATGAGGGACATTTTAGACCTTTTTCTCAAACTCAAGGACTAAAAATGTCTATTTTCAAAACTTAGGGACCTTTTAAACCTATTTTTCAAAACTCAGAGACTAAAAATGTACATTTTGAAAACCGATTGACCAAATGCACCTATTTCTCAAAATTCAGGGACCAAAAATGTATTTTTTTCAAAAAAAAAAAAAAATGAAGGTAGCTTCATGCATTTGTCCCAAGAAGTTAGATTTTTCTCAATGTATGCAGCAGTATTATTGAACTCACAAAGAAAATTGCATTGTAGGGTAAGAAATAATGTTGGTTCTCTTGGACTTGTGCCGAGGCAAAAAGTACAAAGTAGGGTTCTTAGAAAAATTTAGGATTTAAATTTTATTTTCAATAATGAATTTTATGATGCCTATTATATTTCACAAATTCTAAAATATAATCAATATTTTGGTCATTGCAATTCTATACCATCTATTTGCCTACTCAATATATACCCACTTCATCTAAATCCATGTAGTCCAATGCTTGCACGCGTCGACATATTAATACATCTAATCAATATAATACCAAACAATTAATAACAAGATAACGGTGAGAACTAAAATGACTATTTGTTTTAAAAGTTCTTTTATAGACTAAATATATGGTTTGAATGTTAATGGACCCATAGTGAAATGAATTTAAAAAATTATTTAGGAATTAAAATTATATAGACATTGGAAAAGTTTAAAAATTCATGCATCAAAATGAGATCTAACTCAAAATATAGATATTTTCAAATATAACATATGGACAAACACGTCGTTTGAAGTTGAGAACCTGAGAAGATGTATCTTTGTTTTTTCTTAAACATGTCTAAATTTGGAAAAAACAACTTTAATTTTTCTAAGGACTGTGATATTTTTTACCAAACAAATGCACTCCAAAAGTAGGGCACAAGTACCTGGACAAGGAACATTGATCTTGGAGGAATCTTCATGTAATGCCCTAATTTGAAGTCACCAAGAAAGCTAACTGCTTGAGCCATGCTTATATAACCATAAGTCTTAAAGCACACATTCGCTATTGGCCTTCCTGGATATATCACTCCCATCAGATACTCCGTTACAATATTCAACCCTGGAGTCTGTTCCAATTATGTAAGAATGATACTTTGGTGCATACCGGTATATAGAGATCTTTCTACATATCTCATTAAAATCTTGATAACTAAAAACTTTTTTATCTCTCTAGTTATCAACATTTTAATGATGATATGTAGGAAGATCTCTAGACATGCAACAAAGTATTTTTCAATATATAAATTGTTAGTTACTAAATCAATTGTTATGCAATTTTTGTTTAATAAAAATAAAACAAAATATAAAAATTGTGTTATTTACCTGATTAGTGGTGGCTGTAATGATGCTTATTGGGAGAGTGAAAATGAAAGCGAGAGCGGATGCAAAAAGAAGACCCCACCAAGGCAACTGAACCTCCTTCCTCAGAAAAATGCAGAGTGCAAGCGAGGCGGCGATTGCCACTAATAGAAGTACGTGAAACCACCACGCTGGAATGTCCTTGTACTTCTTCATCAGCTTCGTGTGGATGTCTTCTTTCCCTTTCGAAGATTCTCGGAATTTTTCAATAATCTCCCTGTTATATAATATATTCAACCAATAATTAGTTATTAATTGTTAAATTACCACCTGGAGAAGTAGTGTTAATCTTAGTAAATCATATCTAGTTTTATCTTTATCTCAAAGAGTTTAGGCCCCATTTGATAACCATTCCGTTTTTTGTTTTTAGTTTTTGAAAATTATGTTTGTTTTCTTCTAAATTCTCTATCATGGCTCTTATATTTGATAAGGATCCATTTAAATTCCTAACCAAATTCTAAAAACAAAAAAGAAGGATGATACTAAAACAAAAAAACTTATAAGTGAAAATATTCACATCCAACACTATAACAATTAGATTTTTTTTTTTTTTTTTTTTTTGAGTACATCAACATTTAGGGGTGGGGGGATTCGAACCTCTGACCTCAAGATCGAGAGTACATGCCAATTACCGCTGAGCTAAGCTCGCTTTGGCACTATAACAATTAGAATTGGTTACATAATCGTATCTAGACGTATATTTTCATACACACCACATTAAAATGTCGACAAATCAGACACAAAAGGATAGAAAAATGAGAAAAAAATTCTCCTATAATTATCGACATTTTAATATTAGTGTGCAGGAAGATATCTACATTATATAGTCGAATATTAATCTAATAATTAATAAAATGAGAATAAAAATCTAACCTCCCATGAAACAAGGCAACGTGAGTGAGAGTGGCGACAATGGCAGCAAAACCGAACCCATAAGTGATAGCGAAGAAGGAGCTCAAATTGACCCGTCCAACCTGCCCGTACGCTTGCGGGTCAAGCTCGAAGTTAACGTTGACAATGGACCTTATGTCATACTCCTGCCCGCCGGAAGTGAACAAATCCGAGGAGAATATGGGGAACGTTTTGGCGTTGAAGACGTTGAAGCCCCAGTAGGCAATGGGCATAACCACGTAGATGAGCGCCACGTAGCCGACGAAGATGTTGACGATGGCGAAGAACGGGCTGATCAGAGGGCTGCCCAAGAACGAAGCCACGGTGGACCAGTCCATGGAGAAGGCCCCGAACCCGAGACCCGAGAAACCCGACCCGAGTTGGTGGGCCGTTACCGAGTGGGGGAAGGCCCAACATACCCATGATATGCTTTGAAGCGTTTGGAAGACGTAGCCGGGGAATATGTACCATAGGAAGCTGCTAGCCAGTGCTATTAGGAAGAATTTTACTCGTGAGATTCGCTTCTCGCCTTCTTCTTCTTTCTCGTGTAGTGTCCTGCCAATGCCTCAGTTAGATTTCGGGTATGAGGTACGGTTTGGTTTAACATTTCAAATGTTTATTTTTGACAAAAAAAACATTTGTGTGAAAATGTAACCAAATAGATGAGTGTTTAAATTCTAAACAATTTTAGGTATTTCAGACATTTCCTTTGTTTTTTCATGTGTACTATGTATATATTTTGACTATTGGCTATGTTTTTTGTTGTTGTTGTTTTTTTTTTAATAACTAAGGGTTCCTTTGGGAGATCTTTGATTAGGCCAAAAGCATCGCTTATTTCAGATGATCAAGGTAGTATAAAATGCTTGAATTTGAAACTTTTCCAAAAAGAAAAAGAATGATACTTTTGAAAGTAAAAAATCAAATATCAAAGCACTTTCCTATTGAACTTTTTTATAAACAAATTGATTTTTTTTCTAAAAAAAATGTTTAAATTACAAGATAGGGGTATTTAAACTATTTGTTAAACACAAAATTCAAAGTTAAGAACTTTATTATGATTTTAAAAATATATAAAGGGCAAAGCGACAAAAAGAAGGAGCTCATCTTAGATTGAGAGAATTATATGAAAATGTTAAGATTTTACCTTCTTTTTTTCCTCCCTAATTTGCCTATTGAATTTGTAGAATTAAAATATTGCATATATAAAGTTTTTTGTTGTTATATATATGATTACTCCTGAAAGTTTCTAGCTCCATTTTTAATTTTCGAATCATATATGTTTATTATCTTTTTCCAATTTTGAATCAAATTCTAGAACCAAACAATATATAGTATATAAGAAAGCTTAAAACAGACATCAATAGCTCACTGGTCGAAATTTTCTAATATCCTTTACTTACGAATACTGCATGTTTTTTTTTTTTTTTTTTTGAGGAATAAGAATACTGCATGTTATTATTACCGGAACATGGAAATCTGCACAAGAGTATACGGCCACCACATATGGGCCGGCTCAACCACGTACTTCCTCAAAAGTCCAGCCCACCCATAACCCAATACCTGTAATCAATTAATTCAATAACCCAGTCCGAAATAATTAACTTTTAATTCAACTACTTTTTAAAAAATCACCTGCGTAGTGATGACGAGAAGCCAAGAGGCAAAGAAAGAGATGCTCCTAAAATAGAAAACCTTTATAATCGTCACGATCCCCACCGCATACGCCGACCCACCCCCAAAAGCGCTTCCGGCATTAGCAAATATAGAAATAAGCACGTGCTCCTTCATGTTGAACGGACCCGGGTTGAACGAGAACTCTTTCGACCCGAACCCGGGGATCCGAAACTTCTTGGTGGGAAGAACGGCGGCCATGAACCGTCCGACCGGGAGCGACGCCACGAGGACGGTGATCTGAGTGATGACGAGTGGCTCTTTACGGTAACTGAAGAATTGGTTGACGAACGACAAGGCGCCACAGGACAACAGGCCTAGTGACCACATCCGGAACGTCCACACCGGTTCCGTCACGTCGTCCGTCGTCGAGACCGTTAGCCGGACTTCCTCTATCGGAGAGATCTCTTCTTTCTCCAGCAGTTCGTCCACCGTCTGCGGCGTCTCTGTTGCCTCCGCCCCCATGGCGCCGGTTGTGATTAGGGAATCTGAGAATCAAGCTTCGTTTAAGTAGCTGAGCTGGGTCGCTATTTTTTTTAAATAAAATATTATGGGCGAGGATTTAAACAAAAGAGACATTACCGTTGAGTTATCATTGCTTTACCATAGACCTCGTGGAGCTATGCTCTTTTTGGCCGTCGTATATTCTTTTGTTCATCATATAATTTTTATTTTATAAAATAGTAATTTAATGTTATTAAATTCCACTTAAAGTGATTTATAATAAATGAGAATAGTGTTTATAAATTTTACTAATTTTAGTTGATGTAAGCAAAATTTAATAACTAGAACATTGGTGCTTAGAAAAGATGCTGTATTTTATGTTTTCACTATTATTAATTACGTATTTAGGTAACAGATTTAGAATGCGAAAACATTGTAAAAAAAAATGTGAAAACAATTAAAATATATGGATGTTGATATGTCTATATATATATATAGAAAATTGAATCTATATAAGATATAAAATTCACTTATTAAGAAAAAATGGAATAGGGAGGATAAAATTTCACATTTTAATTTATATAAATAATTTGAAAAATTACAGGACATGTTGAAAAGAAGATTGTAAAAATCTTTTTCTTTTTCTTGTTCATTTCAATACGAACTTTTGCCCTACTTTGAACTTTCTTCCTTTGTTCTGTGTTTGAAAACGAGTGACTATTAATTTGGCGCATAATCTTTTTTCTTTTTAGAATATGTGTAGACAGAGATACGAACTACATACTTCTTATCACTGGTACAAATTTCATGTCAGTTGAATTGTGCTCATGTTGACATTTGATGCATAGTTATTAAATTATGAAAAAGAATCACCGATAAAATCATATTAACAACTTGGTGCATTTTTTTTATATATATGACGTAAATAGATATTGTAATTAACAAAGGTTAATTAAATGAATAGTAATTATAATTCAACTTAGAAGGCAACAGATCAATCTCAATAAATCCTCGAACATAGGACACACTGTCCACAGACAATAAACTATACAGATGTTAATAATTTATAAATAATAAAAACCTGTCTAAGTATTTTTTCCTAAATATTTTGACAGCGATATTGAATGAAGATTTGTCAACTTATGTATGCAAATCAAATGGTTAATTTGTTTGTCATTTTAATGTTTATTTATACGTGGCAGGAGGGCTTAGTTCACACTAAAGGAAACAGAGCACTCGGGATAAAAAAAAAAAAAACTTGACTGCATACTGATATGTAAAAATATTTCTGCTACTACTGTTGAAATGCTGACAATTATAAGAGATGAAAATGTAAAAATGTTTTCTCATTTTCTACTCTTCTCTTTTTTAGTTGTTAAGATTTTAATGAAAGTTATGTAAGAAAATCCCTACATATCGATATGTATCAAGTATCGTCATCGGGATTTCTAGGATGAGTTCATGATGATTATTAATGCCGGCCAACCTGGGAACTGACGGATGAAAATTGAAACCCACGAAAATTACGTAAATAATAATAATAATAATAATTGCATGGGAAATGTCCTCCAAAGTATTTGTATCGTTCTGGTATTAAAATTGACTACAAGCTGTTTTGTTTGTTTTAAGGGCGAGAATTGACACGTCATCTACGCCTGTGTTTACACGCTGATGTGGATGGTGATTTTTTTTTGGTTTGAAAAGGATTTTTTTTTTTTAATTTTCAAACATCATTTTCGTTCTTTGGTGTGCAGATAAGGATGACAATTACACAAAACGCGTTTACATGCTAATCAGCACATATCCTTAATCAAGAGGTCAAAATTCGTACATATAAGTGAATGTAATAAAAGCTACACAAAAAAACCATATATAATAAGTTTTTTTTTTAAACAAAAAAATATTGAAGGTAATACGTGCCTCTTCACTTGTTAGTAGAACTCTTACTCACTAACTTTATGTTTTGTACCGTCAAAAAAGAAAAATGTAGGAGGGAAAAAAGATTGGAGAGAGATCTTTTTTCTTTTTTAAACAATAAATAACTTTCAAAATTTTAATGGTGGTGAGTAGATTAGTATAATTTTATAATTTATAAATGGAGAATCATATCAAATTTACTATGTGTTTGCTCTTCCCTCCATTTCTAATAATGTTGATATAAATGTCATATATATAAAGATAATATATATAGATATATCGTTATGTTTTCTAGGCATGAATTAGACATATCGTCTAAGATTCCAACTTAAAATGTACGAGGAGAACATTGAATAATTCATATTTGAATATTTGTTTTAACTTTATGTATAAATATAATACATTAGTGCTTCTTTCAAGAAAAAAAAAAAAAAAAATTATTGCTAGGTAAGTTTTGCTATTCCTTCCCGTGAAACTAGAAGTTGGAGGGGGTTCCTCCTTCGGCTATCTATGAAGGCTAATGGAAGAAACTCCTAAAGATTTTGACCACGTAATATTTTTTCTAATCTCATTAAAATGCAATCTATATGTACCTATAAAAGAATAATGAGATAGTCAACATGAGCATAGTTTAATTGACATTGTATTAGAGTTTTTAGAGTCTCGAAGAGTCTTCAATGATTGTTGAAATTTTCTAGTCTTGAAGGGTCTATTAGATAATATAGGGTTTCATCTCAAAACCAATTGGTCATGAGAAGAGTAACCTATGCATCTTATAAATTGGAGGTCTCCACTTATTTTTTTCAACGTGAAGATCTTCAACATGCCTTTCAAGATGATCACCATTGCATCTTATAAATTGGAGGTCTCCACTTATTTTTTTCAACGTGAAGATCTTCAACATGCCTTTCAAGATGATCACCATTATTGAATCGGATCTCAATTTTTTTTTTGACTGAATATCCGTTTGGGTTTCATGGACTCTGATACCATATTGGATTACATGGGGCTTCCACCTAAAAACCAATTGACAATTGGTTTTGAGATGAAACTTCCGATTTATAAGATATCTAGAACTCTAAGACTCGAACTTGAAACATTTTCATTTAAAACCCTGGGCCAAGGTTGATTCGACATATACTTGTTTGAGGTTCAACCGACGTTAGCAACAGGCACAGCCCCACCGCAACAAAAGACTGAGTCGAGAGTCAACAAGAAACACAGTGGAAGAAACGAACCGAGCGAGTACTGGCGGGAAGGGCTGAAGAACATTTAGGATTGGGGCTGAATCTCGCGGCAGTCTTCTTTTCTTCATCTTGTCTTTCTAGGTTTCTTCGTAATTGAATCTCCTTCACGCAGAAGACGCCATCCGAATTGCTGCGGTGAAGCACGGCCAGAGCCTATCTATCATGGTGAAAGCTGTGGTGGGAGAAGAATCTCGGCTCAAAATCGTCGAGGATCGCCTCGCTCAGTCCGCAATTCCATCGGAGGTACTTCTCTCTATTGCTCCGACTATTTATATTTAGGTTTCTGTCATTTACATTTATGGTTTGCTTGATTAACAGATCGGCCTCGTGATCGGAAGACTTAGCTCTCCGTTAGATAGAGGCTTCGTGTTCGATTTGGTTCCAACTCCTCCGAACGATGCTGGAGAGGCGGCTTGTTCCCTCGTCGGCGCCAGTAAAGACGATAAGAAGAAGGGATCGAAAGGCAAATCTCCGGCTGTCGATTCATCGTCTTTGGTTATCGACAAGGATTGGGTTGCTGAACATGCTCGCCAGGTGGATTTAATTGTTATTTTCCAAACATATTCTCGATGGATTTAAGGCATTTCTCTTGCTATGAATTATGTTTCCGGGATCACATTTTGTAAGAGTGGTCTGTTTGGACATCATTTTCCTTCCAGGTCCGGAGAATGCTACCGGGTGGTGTGAAGGTGGCCGGCATTTATGTATGGGCTAGTGAAACGGCGGTTAAGAATTCAACCCTAATGCTTTGCCAGGTACCCCTTTCAACATGTAGATTTTAATTGTAGAAGTTACTGAGTCTCTACATGGGATAGTTAGGGTGCTCGTGCACAATGTACTTGGATTGTAATGCGTAGCAATTGATCAGGTGTTTTAAGCTGCTCCATCAACCTTCTTTCTGTACCAAATATTTAAACCTTTGTAGTAAGCACCCCATGGAGTTGTAGTAAAAGTTACAGAGCTTACCTTGTGATGTAGGGTTTCATTGTCCATTTTTATTATTTTGGGAAACAATTCCAATGTCCATCTTTTGAGTGTTGTACATTAATTTATTTGTGTGTCATTCAAGTATATGGAGTGATGATTGACATCTCATAGATTAATGAATGACCTGTTGAGGAGTTTTTGCTAGAGTGTATTGTGTGGTTCTTTCTAGAAATTTCTCCATTAGTAGCAGCTGGGACAATTTGGGGAGAGGTTTGAAGTTGGAACCATCAGTCAGGAGGAATCTTTTGAGTGTTGCAGGATTGAAGATTGTCTGCATTCTGCTGGGAGTCCATCATATGCTAATATATTGTTTCTTGCAGGCTGTAAAGGCTGTTGCAGAAGCAGCACCACTTTCAGTTGTTGACTTGGAGGAAAGACTCCTCATCCATATCTGTTATAGTCCAAGGAGGTGTGTTCATCGAAATCCACATGTATTTAATTTACTTTCCTTCTAGAACAGTCATAATACAAAAAAAAAACTTTTGATTTGCTGATGAACAAGTTTGGCAGGTGGACATGTCGAAACTTCTTTTTGACTTCAAATCTCTCATCAAATAGCCTACGTCCCTGTGATTTTAAGATGGGAAGGGTCTTAACATCGCTTCATACATATAAGTGTATATTCAACTTCGATATGAGGTAACTTGCATAACTATATCATCCCCACTTTTTCTAACGAAGCTATATAGATTCTTTAGTGTCAATCTTTGTTGCTCACGGCCTAAGATAATGTATTAATGCGAACTTTCCACCCCTAGAGAAAAAGGAATCTTGGAAGTTTTGGTATTGTGTTCCATTGTAAGCCCTAAAAAAAAGCTTGTACTTCACCGAGTGAGCCCACCTATAGAGCTTTTGTATCAGATTTAGGTTCAACAAAAGAACATTTATTTCTTTTGATTTTAAGGCTTCAAATAGTCTCAAAGACCTATAAAATACTATTAAGATTGACTAAAGAATCCTCCTTAGGAGTGAAGAAGATGGTATCATTAGCAAATTACAAGTGAATAAGATGAGCTTCTCTATCTGAATGATGAACCTTTCTACTGATCCTTTTTCCATGCTTCTAGGCATAAGTTTGTTAAAATGTATACCACCACGAAGAAAGGGATAGGGGATAATGGATCTCCTCATCTAGTTCTTCTTCTTGTAGGAACATCTTGCCCTGACCAAGGATGGAGAATTTGTTGGTCTTGTGCAATTCTAGATCCAAGAACTTCTCTTGAACTGAAGCCCCTTTTCCACATATCTTATCCATGAAACTCCAAAGAACATGACCATAAGCCATTCTTGAGTCGATTTTAAGTGGGAGGGTCATTCTGTGGGAAAGAGCCAAGGGTATCATTTTGTGTAGTGGGAGGTCATTTATGAGTTGTGCAGAGTGTGTGGGTTGGATATAGGCAATATGGTAACAACTTTGACCTATAACTAAGTGACTATAGCATTTTTCTTGGGGGTTGGATACTGTGTGGTATGAGATTATTGCAAGTAGGGGGCCAATTGGAAAGCTTTTTTTGTAATCTCTTGTTGCTGGGTTGCTTGGGGGTTAGCTTTCCTCCCCTACTTTTGTAATTTTGTAACATTTATGAATCTTTTTCTTGTAAAAGAAATGGAAAAATAAAAGTTATGGGTGTCAGTTTGTTGGATTTGTCTACTATGACTAAAGACACATTCAGAAATGTGGAAAGCATATCCCGCCCCTTCTGTCTGTAGGATTTCTACCAACAACCCAATCCCCGGGATTTTTACCACCCTTTTTGCCCCCTCACCCTCGTCAAGTTCACTCTTTGGGAGAAGGCTTTTTATGACCCCAGTATTTTGCACATAACGAATGCAGCTAAAGGAGAGGTGAGAACACTGAGAAGCTTGCAGAGATTTGTTTTATGGGCTTAAGGAGGAAAAGGAAGAAGAGATGGGGTTGGTAGCAACTAAATTGTAAAAACTTTTGAAAACTTAAAGACTAAATAGACACAAAAATGAAAAGTCATGAACTCGAATTGTAATTTATCTTTAGGTTTATGCTCAGTATTGCTTCCTAAAACTTTTGCAACAATCTTGAATGTACCTCTTAGTGCTATCTTTTGATTTCTGTATCTGTGTGTTTTTTCTACAGGTTACCTGTTTGGAGGACATCAAATGTCCAAAGATTAATTGATGTAATTCGCAATGGAATTTCCATTCAAGCTGATGTTCTAAAAGGTGCAAGGGCCATGATTGATGGAAATCTGGTTAGTAGAACAATTTTGTTGTACAAACCTATGAGTAAGACCTAGGACCTTTCTGTAACCACGGGCAAAAAGTTATTTTTCAACGTATTGGGTGGAGATCATGTGTAACTGTGCTATTAGCTGCTAGAGGTGGTTCTTGGTTAGGGTGTTTGAGGGAAGAATGATGTACTCCATTCTGGTGGGAATAGTAGGTTTCATTGAGGATGCGGTCATGAAAAACATGAATCTTTCTTCTGCATTCCTTGTTTGCAAAGAAAAAGATAGCATTTAATTGCCATTCTTTCGGTCGTGTTTTATGATTATTTAAATTATTTATAATTCTTTCGTTGCCTTGGTTTAATGATGATTTATGATCTCCATCATTTTCCTTCTTTCTTACTAGGTTGTTAGTGATGACCCTTCTACGTCAGGGGACTTGCATGAAATTGAATTACTCCTACCATTCCTGAAAAATACGTCTCTTGAAGGTTTCGTGGCTTATTTTGTTTTATTTAAATGTTCTTTGTGGTTCTTTTCTTTATTAATTTTTTTTTTCTTAAAGCTTGTTTTTTGTACAGCGTGCAGTCAAAAAGATGTTGATGGCATCCTTGTCTTTAGAGGCTCTGTTTGTTCTTTTGCTTACTTGAATTCAAAAGAACCCATTTCCGAAGCTGTAATGGAAATAAAGGTAACATTTCCATGTTTGATTTTATGTCCTTGACTTCACGTTGAGAATGTTTTATTGCCTGTTAAATTGAAGTAAAAAAAAGTTCTATATTTTCACATCCTTTCTCTGTTACCAATTTCTTCACCTTCTCTTCCCCCTTTCTTAAATTTGAAAATTTTCAAGTATAATTTGAAAACTTCTTCGCTGTTATTATTTATGACTAGTACCGCCTAACTACTACTTCATTCAATGGAAATCATATTCTCCAAAACCCAGCCTTTCTTATTTTCCACTTTTTACCTTCCGCCAATTTGTTTTTAGAAAGGCTTCAAGGATTAATGGATTATGAATCACTTACTTCCTCGTGTTCTGATAGTTGCTTTAGCCAAAACTCCCCCAATCTGATTTCAGATGTCAAATTCCTCCATCCTTCTATCTTCCCAACACTTCTTTTTGAATTTTCTTAAAATTGTTAGAGAATGTCTTGCTTTCTATAAATTCACCCAAGTTCCCTTATCTGTTTCACCTGACCTTACAACTGGTTTCTTATTAATTCCTCAACTCTGGAGATCACAACAAGATGTTCAATGAAATGTCACCTTACAACTGGTTTCTTATTAATTCCTCAACTCTGGAGATCACAACAACAAGATGATCACTTTCACGAGGTGACTGGTCATCAATTAAAAACATTAAAGTGAGGGGCAAGTTTTGTTGGTTGACAATGTAAATATCAAAACGTGGACTCTGTATAAATGTATGATGCATCGACAGTTGTTGCTTATTTTCCTGAAACGCGCTTTCTTCCCAGGGAGATATCCTCACAAGTTTACAGAGTAGATTGGACATAATATGTGATGAGGTAGATGCAGATAAAGAAGTACCTAATGACGTTCATGGTGATGCAAATGAAGTGGCATCAGAACAACACGTTTCTCAGCTCTTTCTTCACTCGTTGAGGTATGTGAGTTACATTAATTAACCAAAATTTTTTGTCTGGAATCTGTATGAGAGAAAGTTTTTGGTCTAAAATTTGTGATTGTGGATCTTCCTCCTCTTTTTTTTAAAAAAGACGAACAAACAAGAATCATTACATTAACATAATGAGATTACAAATAAAAAGAGGCATCAGAAATATTATATGAAGGAATATAATGTACTACTAACCAGTGTATTTTAGTGCATAAATTATATTTGGAATCCTCATCAATAGTAAGATATGAAATAAATCAGAGATTACAAATGTTGCAAGTATTTTCCCTTCCTGGAATCCTAAGAAGCACGGACACTTTAGTTTGGCTAGTGTGTTCGTGTCCGACATGTGTCGGACACTTGGACACTCCGACACTTGTTGTACACGTATCCGACACTTCAATTGATATGTGACACACTAGTTGTACAAAGTCAATATAGGTCCATATCAAACACTTGTTAAGTATACTAAATAGACACGATACTAAATGAGAAAAATAATAAATTTTAAGAGTGAAATACATCAAACTCATTTTTTTAAGCATACAAATGCATGAAGTTACTGATTTTGAATTTCCTTCTTATATAAAAATGATATATATTTTTAAAAGTGTATATTTTACTAAACATGTCCATGCCGTGTCCGTGTCCTAGATTTTTAAAAAATGACGTGTCACCATGTCCGTGTCGTGTCATATCCGTGTCTCGTGTCCGTATCCGTATCCGTGCTTCTTAGCTGGAATCTCTTCCACAAAAATGTCTATGTGACGATGATGGTGCCGCTCTTTTGGATGTATCATAATAGATGATTAGCGTTTGGCATATACCTATAAAGGGAGATATAGACTTAGGTTTTTTCCTATTTCTAAATATCACAAGTATTTAATCCTCTTAAAGACAAAAAAAATTAAAGGAATATGTGAATGCTAGTGGCAGTTCATTCAACCAAATGCCCTCTCTTTTTTGGACTGCGTATTTTATTAGTGGATGTGGTCTGAAATTCGCATTTTCTTGTGCTGGATCTTGATGACTGTTCCTGTATGCTTCTGGGTCCAGGAAAAAGTGCAACCTCGCATTTCCTCGAAGAGTATTTGTTCCTTGGTTGGCAGACATTTACATCTGCGACTATTTGCAACCATCTGAGACAACTGAGGTCTGTACTTGAGGTCTTTTCTTTTATTGCCCCCTTATAGTCGTCATCGTTGCTGCTTGCATTTGCTTAGATTCAAACTTTTCGAACTTTTAATTTAATTGAAGAGGATGTGATCATTTATAAAGTTTTTAAGTTCGTGAGATGAGAGTTAATTGCGTTTTAGATCACGGTTTCATGAAAGCAAATTATTTTTTGCTAAATTGTGTTTTGCTTTAACATCAATGTAGGTTTTAACAGAACATTGTACCGAATTATTGTCCATGGAAGCACCAATGGACATGACGACAGTTCTCGAACCAGAAAAAGAGGCTATTTCCCTCTCTGCAGAATCATTTTGGGATGTGGCTGTGCCCTTTGATTCGGCGGAGACTTCGTTAGAGAAGAAAAACAGAAATGATGATACGAGAAGTGACAGTAACGTAATTTCGAGCAGCAAGTCAAGTGGTATTAATATTATGGTGGCTGTTTTCGTCCTTATCCTTGCAGTTATAATTGGCTTTGTGTTGCTTTTCATGATGGGATCGTAATTCATTTAGTTAAGCTTAACTTTGTTACACAAATTTTGGTAGCCATTTCCATTAGAGAGCATAATGCGATGTGTATTGTTTTGGTTTTCTAATAAATTATGTGTTCCTGGAGGGTGGATATTCGGTTGGTCGAAATGTGATAAGAACCCTCCTTTCTTTCAGCCCATGGTCAGAGGTTATTTCCAGCAACTCTTTGGACTTCTTAATGCCTTACGTAATAGCTTTAGTCTCTACTTTTTTAGATAGAAGCTTTAGTCACATTTGCCATCCTCTATAAAATGGCTTCAGAGTATAGATATACTAACAGAGTGTAGACTAAATTGGCCCAAGCACAGAACCAGTGGAAAATTTCTAGTATTTCTGTGATACATTATTATTTAATACTGTTGGACTCCACCATATTTTCTTTTAGTATGTTGACGTGACAACCAATTAATTGTTGTAGCTACAGAGTAATATAGGAAATTTTCCCATAGAACTAGAAGACTTGTCTAATTTGGTCAAATCAAAATAGAAAGTTTGCACATGGAAGATATAGATATAAATTTTATTTACTCAAATCAAATTAAGAGTACAGGTACACGCAGCTAATGAAATATGGACAGGAACATGTACCTCAGAGGTAGGAAGCCATGACAATCTGAGTACACAGCTCCATCATTGATAAATTGCAGACGTGATTTGACCTAATTCATGCCTAATTGAATTTTGAAGACTTCTGTTGGATTAACAAAGCCCCCCAAAATAATGAAATGAACTAAGAACCTTTACTGATACCATTAGCGACGAAGACGACCCTTCTGGTGTTCCCATGAAGAGCAGAAGCTTTATCGACGTCAAGCTACAACGTCACTTGTAGCTCCTTTCTCTGTATGCTTCTCAGCGGCAGCACTGGGATGATCAAGTTCTTGAGGAGTTTTACCAGGGTAATTAGTACTTGAGAAATCTGATCCCGCCATACTGCAAATAATGAATTGGATGGGTTAAAATTCAGAAATATGAAATCTCGTGCTCCAGAGAAAACTACTACGCCGTGCAAAAAGTGGGAAGGTGATAAAGATAGAATTGGAAAAAAAGCGTGCTTACCTCTTGTCAACGATCACCAAGGATCGAAGCTCACTGTTTGAGAAACTGCATATTGATGTGAATTTCATATGTTAAAAATGGATACAAGTTTAAGGCATGAAACGACAATATTGATGGAGAAGACGGGTCTGATTCTGTACGTCAAAATGTCTAGCTCAACTCGTGATAAGTTTTAACTCCATATAAAAAATTTTCTCAATTAAGCTGCTGAAATTGTTTAGTGTTTTCCTTTTTCTTGGTTGATTTTTTTTCCCTAAGTGTGCTGCTTAAAAGTTGTCATTCTGATCAAGGTAATGCTTACTATTTGCAGATTTCGTTCTTTATAGATGGATGGCAGTCATTTCCAAAACATTTCAGGAGCTCAAATAAGAATGCACTGTGGGTGACAATTGCAATCTCTTTCTCCTCCCTAGTCCACAGCCTGGAAAAGGTAGAAAACCAATGAGTATAAACTTAGGTGCTGTGAATGCCAACACCCAGAAGACATGGATATCGATGCAAAATTCTATTTTCCAGAGATAATGCATAGAAAAGGTCGTACAAAGCTTTTGAAAATTCAACTTATGACAACCTAAATATAACTGTAATGAACATTTGTCAACGTTCAACAAAGGCATCAACGAAGGTCATAAAGTAGCTGCCGAATAAAATCCTCGCAAGCATTTCTAAACTTATTCTTTCTAGTGAAAAGGATCCTACAGAATTAAGATTAGTGGCTGAAAGCCACTTTTCTTCTAAACAAAAGGCAGAGACTACACAGTAAAACTCCTTAACTGCAAGAGACAACCAAGTAATACTAATGTGCAAACAGGAAAAGTTAAGAACAGGCAAACAACGGCATATTAAAACCTGTCCTACCGATATAATCTGCCAAAGATGAACTTCACATATCTCACAATGTGATCCGGATGATGCCCTTGAAGTAAGCTGATCTTTTTAGTTTTATTTATACAGACCAAGTTTTTGTAATTATGAAGTCAGTTTACAATTTAATGAGTTTTAAGATCAGTGACGTCTTAAAAAAATTGACGAAAACATGGAAATGTTAACTTTGATATGACTAAAAATTGAGTTAAAAACTGAAAAGTCTGTCAACTAAGCTAACTCCTTCAAAGATCATAGTATGTATGGAGGAAAAAGGTACAAAAAGCAAAGTAAATGTGGAACCTGAGTTTAGAGTCAAACATTAGTTAAATTAATTTCAGTATTAGTAAATATTCTTCAATAAGAGGTTTTAGATACATAAACTCTGAAGGACCTGGGATCAACATTTTCACATGGATTTTAAGAAATATTAATAACACTGATGCAGCTCAGAAAAAAAAGGGGTAGTAAAAACTTTCAATTGTTCTCTAGTATCAAAACTACTTCAAGATAGATCCTAGTTTTCTCTACAACAAGAAGAATGTGTATAATTCTTTTAAAACATAGGTTGTGACTTGCAAGTCAGGACAAATGAAAGTTACATTTTGAGTTCAAAGAGATATTTTCCAATTTGTATTGTTTCGAGTGAAGAAAAAGGAAAATCTAATGACTGCATCAACTTACACGATACTAATTGGAAATATAGTAACAAAAAAGTTAACCTCGATCGGTACACAAACAACTAGGAAATATCACCAATGTATGAAAACTGCATCATTGTCAAACATTACTTGACACGATTGTGTCTTCTCTCTTTTTCCAACTATTTCCATACTTGGTTTCCTAGAGCAAGACTTTATATGTAATCAAACATGCAGACAATTCATAGTAGTAAAGACTAAAGACCACAGAGAAAAATAAAGTGGGCATTTACCAATTCAGAAACTTCATTCCCCTTGCTACAATCTGTTCATTGGACTCTCTGGGCTCTGGTGTCCACAGGACATCATCATCATGTTCAATCTACAGTAGATGAAAAAATGTGTTATCAAAATAAATTGGACCTCGTAAAAAGAGATACAAAATACAGACAAGAAAAGCAACATAATCCTGCAATAAGAACAAAACAATTTAACTTGCCATTGAGAAATCAATTGCAGGGAAAAGAGACCGATACTCGCTAATGCTTCTCCTCTTATCACATGGATGAACACCCTGTACAATGAATATAATCATTCTGTCATTAGAAAATCTGAAATACATGGGAAAATCTAATTCTACCAAGAACTTGATCACGTTTCAAGTTCTTGTCCAGCTTATATCCGCAAGTATAATTAATATAGTTATATTGAGAATTTCTTTAGAAACCCAGCTATGTGGAGAATTAACGGAGCTTAAAGATATGTATAATCAACATAATTCTACGTGAGAATTTGCGGAGCTTAAATTTATGCATTGATTCAAGAGGCAAGAAAATTAGTTAATCAATATATTTTGAAAGAGTTAATGCGCACAAATACTTGATGGTTTCATGTAAAAGAAAATAAATCTAAAGCTCGTGAACATGCAATACCCAGATGTACATTAAAATGAAACTAAAATGTTTCGCTGCAGGAAAGAAGTCAAAATATATCAAACTGAAACTTTACTCCAGATTTTGAGTTCAATATACGAAATATACCATACGTTCCCTACAAAGCTCTACTGCTAAAAATGGCGGGCAGTTCAGACTTGAAATTGCAGGACGGTCGCTGCCCCCTGCATTTGCTGCCATTAATGGAGGAACATTTATACCATCCCTGTACTCATCTCCACCAAAAGTTCCAACTGCTGTTTGCATAGTCCTAGAGTGCAACCATTGATGGTTGAAATAAAAAATGTTTGATTAGTATGGGCAAAAAGAGAAACTCCTGCATCTGGATAAATAGAATCAAATTTTGTAAGATAAAAGTTCTTCCACAAAGCAAAAAGATTGGCTCAATCATCCAGAGGGAGAAGTAAGCATAAAAATTATCCTTATCACAATACAGAATTCAAACAAGTTGAACAGAATTCAATTCTCAATGATGGATCAATTTTTTTAATATGATATTTCAATTTTTTAATACTATTCAATATCATCAAGATGCAATGCACCCATTTAATTTACAACTGAAACATCTCAATGGGACAGAACCTCAAAACGATGAGATTATGGAAGTGAACGATCCTTGCATTTATTGCTACAACACTGTTAATTTTAGTTCCTATTACCTTTTTGCTTGTAATATATATATAAAACAATAAGTAAAGTGATTAATGAAGGCCATGGACAGAACGGATAAAAAATTTGTGTCTTAAATGAAAAGCCTGGGCTAGAATTTTGTGTCTTAATTCTAGTCCATGCGTATCGTGGAAGTGATCCGATCTTTATGATAGAAAGAAATATGTAGATCCTTCAGTCAAACTATCTTTTATCGCCATTGAAGTATGTTAAGTTGTACTGAGATATTATATGAATTACATAAATGTAATGTTAATTTCATATGCATGTGGTCAAATTGTTCATCCTTGTTTCATAATTTATGTTGATTCCATTGAATTTAAAATAAATGATGGATTTCTTATCTTAGAAGGGACATCGTGGAATTTGACAGGTGCAAGCTATACTAACATGATCTTGCAAGATACACAAAGCATACCGAAACAAAATGATGTATATGGAACATCTAACTACCGTTGAAATAAACTCAATTCACTACGAGAGGTATGTAAGTATTAGGATCTTAGACATGAAACGAACTGTGGGAAATTGGATGTATGAACATTTGGCAAGTGCATAAAGTAATAATACTTAGGCTGAAACCACAACTCATAATAACAATCCTAATTTTCAAGAAAGGCAAATACTTTCTTTATAAATAAGAATATTATCTTGGATTAGACAGATGTCATACCTTAACAAAGGGGAGACGATGACTAACTCAATTGTCTTAGAAAGTCCACATGATTGCACATGCTTGCGCAGATTGTCAACCTGTTTCAGTATATCCAGGGAATATATTATTTTTGGATATTAGAACAAATTGTTGCTACATGTTTTTATGAAGATGATGAATGATTAAATTAGCCATACGAATCTTTTTAGAACATTGAATCAATCTTTGATAAGATGAGTAAGATTCGATCAGCTTATCATGGATTAATTACCGTTCTTCCCTATGTAAATATTATATTTCAGTATGTAGGTTCATACGTAGGGAAAGTACGAATAACATTAGAGATAATGGCAATTATGGTATATCCAATAATAAGCATATACCTGTTGCCATCCTAAAGTGGATAGTTGAGCATCAAAATAATCATAAGATTGAAGCAAACTGCGATCCTTTTCCATTGCAACATTATGAACTCCCTGGGCATGTCTCACCTGCAAAATTCATATAAAGTTCAAATGCTTGAAAAATGGAAACAGAAAGCCATGAACTCCACGATATGTTCAAGCAACAGATCCAAATCCAAGAAAAATCAATCGCCGACTTTAATGCGCATCAGAAGAAGCGTGCGGGCCGGGAGAGAAAACATTTTGTTACAAACCAGATGAATAGTTTTGCAACGGTGCGACGGATACAAACTCAGACCTCCTGTAGATTCCATAAATCTGCAATTCAACAAAATAGAAACCACGACCGATCAAACAAAACATCTCAGAAGTCAGGACGGAAAAAAGCCTTCGCAGTCACAAAGCAGAGAGCCGAAACAAATAATACAATTCTCACACGCAGAATAGAACAGAAATTCATTCGAGGTCTCATACTTCAGAAAAAAAAAATCGAAATCGATCCAAACGAGTACAAATAAGAAAGAAGCTCTCAGCAAAAGGAATCGACATCAATAATCGCAGCCATTCCATTCCAACCAGAATCAACAACATTTTACAGTTTCTAGAACTTAAAAAACTCCGCCTCGATTGTAACATCATTTCGCAGACGAAGAAAATTGTGATAGTTAGTGAAGAAACAAAAAAGTCGGAGAGAAAACGGAAGAGAACGTAAGCAGTCCACCTGAAGAGAGCAGGAAGATGAGCAGAGGTATTGACGCAGCTCCGGGACGGGGGAGAATCGGCGCGTCAATAATTGGTACAGAGCTTTGTCGTTAGAAGATATTGGCGATATACATATTTATAGCAACCGAACAAGAGTCGTCAATTCAAAAGCGCGCGGTTGGCCATCTCAATAAATGCCCAAACGAATCTGCAAGAAGAACATGGTTGGATAGTGTTACATATTTTTATTTTTATTTTTTTAATAAAGAAAAAAAAGGATAGTGTTACAAGGTAAATATATTTTTTTCTTAAGTCCCCAATGTTTGCAGATCATAGCTTAAATGGTTAACAAATTATATCTTCAATCAAAAGATCAGAGACTCGAATCACCATTCTATAGTCAAAATGAGCATATATAGCTTGGTAGTGATTGATATCTATCTTCAACCACTATTTTTTTTTTAAAAAAAAAACCTAAGTATTGTTGAACTAAAAGAGAAAAAAAAAAAATCCCTCATGTTTGGGTCTTTTTTTTCAATTTAGTTCTTGTTTTCTAAAAATTAATGTAGTCTATTAACGTTTTTCAATTTAATTTCACACTGTTGGTGAATATTAAAAATGGATGATGTTAGACCTATGATACTTAGTTAACTGGTAAAGATTTATAATAATAAGAGAAGAAAAGGGGAAGAAAACTCAATTCATGCTAATTTTTTTAAAATCTTTCTCTGACTCTAACTTTTGTTTCCTCTAAGTTTATACTCATTCTCCAACTATTATGATATGTAAGTTTATCCGTTGATTTTAACATTCATCAGTAGTACTGAGAAATTAGATTGAAAGGTGTTAGACCATATGAAAGATTAAATTGAAACTCTTTGAAAAGAGGGGCTAAATTGAAAAAATAAAACCAAACATAAGAGAATAAAACATGTATGGTTAAATTATAGGTTTAATCCTTTTTTTTAGACGATTTAATCTTTAAACTTCCAATTTTGTGTCTAATAAATCATCGAATTTTAAAAAGTGTTTAATTGACATCTAAATTTTTCATTTTGCATGTTATAGTACTCTAAACTTTTAATGATATGTCTAATAAATCTTTCATATATATCTTTTTTAAATTAACAATTTGATTAAACATAAATATGAACTAAGTCTAATAGAATCTCAAACTCATGCTAGTAGGTTGTAAGTTTAAAAACATGTCGAAAGAATTAATGACTTATTAGGTACATAATTGAATGTTGAAAGACCTATTAGACATCAAACTGAAAGTTTAAGAATATAGTATAGGCACTTATTAAACACAAAATTAAAAATTCATAGGTCTATATTAAGTACTTTTCAAAACTTATGAACCTATCATATTTTAAAATCCATAGAGCATACTTATTATTATTATTATTATTACTATTATTACTACTACTACTATTATTATTTTGATTAGCAAGCAACCAAATTGAAATTTAAGTGATAGTTACATCTGACTACTTAACTTGTCTATCTAAATTAGAACAGAAAAAGGTCCAAATTCCAAAACTTGTCGAATACAATTGCACATCGAGCTAAACCATCAACTACTCGATTTTGCAGTTGTAGCACGTGTTGGAAAGATATAATCGAGCAAGACTCCTTAAATTGTAAAATTTTGCTTGAATAATGTTTGGCTGAACCAAACTTATTTCCAATAATCATACTGACTAAACAAATTATTGAGGACAAGCCACGCTCATGATTTTCCAACAATCCAACCCCTAAAAAATAAATAAATAAAATAAAATAAGTTGGCTTCCGAATCAGCACAATTTCCTTTAAACGTACGCCAAAGCCTCACGAACCACGCAAGCCCAGAGAACCATTTTTAACTGTTGATTTGTCGGGTAGCTCAACCGACATGTCGCGCCAAGCGCCATTTGGCGGCCAATCACTCAACCATGCGTGGCTAGAGCGGTTGGTTGTGGACAAGTGGCTCACGTTCATTGGCTGGCTGCTGTAACGTCAACGATTGCCTGCTGGCAAAAGCTATTCAATCGCTGCGTGCGTGACACGTGTTACCTGATTATTTCGAATATTTATGCTGGGCTTCTCGGACCCGCCCGTATCTTGAATACCGACTATTTTGGAAACATTATAGGTTAAATTATTAAGACTCTTTGATAATCATTTGGTTTTTGGTTTTTGGTTTTTGAAAATTAAGCCTATGCACACATACTTCCACCTATAAATTTTCTTGTTTTAGTATCTTCTTTCTTGTTTTCAAAAATCAAGTCCTTTTGAAAAAAAAAAAATAGTTTTCAAAAACTTATTTTTGTTTTTAGATTTTGGCTATGAATTCAAATGAATCCTTAACAATGATGAAAGTTATGGTAGGAAATTTAGGAAAAAACAAGCATAATTTTCAAAAATTAAAAACAAAAAACCAAATGGTTATCAAACGGGGCTTAAGTATCTTAAATATCGACTATTTTAGAGACATTATAGGTTAAATTATTTAAAATATTTATGAATTATAGAGTTAATTTCATTTTTTTCACAACACGTTAGGGTGGAGGATTCAAGAACTATTGGTCTTTAATACAAGCTTAATGTCAGTTGAACTATGTTCACATTGTCTTATAAAGTTGATTTCAATTCTTGTCATGAGTTTTGAAAAAAAAAAAACTATTTTAATCTTTGAAGTTTGTGAAGATAAATTGAATCAACGTATGAAAAGTATAATTAAATGATATTTTTAATAATTGAACCTATATTATAAAGTTGCAACTACCTTTTGATGGGACCATTAATTTAATAGATATTTCCATATTGAGTTGAGATCTTTTTTTTTTTTTTTTTTTTTTTGAACAAATATTGAGTTGAGATCTTTAAAATATCTTGTCTTTCAACATGATATATGTCTCGTCTCGTCTCTCAAGATGATATAGCTGGTTTTTTATTTTTTTTTTGGATAAGAGAAGAATGATGTGGAATTATTTTAGTTCATTAAAAAGGTGGGGTCGCATCTCTCGCGTGATACACGGTTTCATTTTCTCTCTCATATTACTTCAATTTCTAAACTTGACATAAAAACTTGTTCATTTATTGTTTAAAAAAAAAAAAAATTGTTCATTTATGTGAAATATATAGATATTATTTGCAAATGTAGAATCACATCTGCAGGTTTAAAGTTTCAAGTTATGAAATAGGTCAAGTTCAGTTTGAAAAGAAAAAAGCTTTCAAGAATTATAATAGGAAAAAGAATCAATTTTAACTCTGAACTTCCAAATTCATCTAATTGAACTCCAAACTTAATAGGTTATATCAATTTTAACCTTTAACTTTTAATTTCATCAAATTGAATCTCATACTAAGTAGTTTGTATCAATTTTGACCCAGTACTTGCATAAGTGTTGCAATGTAGACATTTGATTACTTTCTGTATGAACTATCGTTAAAAAATATAATTGAATATTTACTCATTTTTATTTTTTCAATTCATATGGAATTTGATTTGATTTCTTGTAAGAAATTTATATTGAATAAACTTCTGTGGCTGAGAAGTTGTACATGAGTTTTATCTCATTTCCTTCCTATTGTACGTAGGTTTTGTTGTTTTTTATGCTACTTGGCAGAACATGCAATTATAAAGTGATAGGAAAACAAATTTTGGGGTTTTTTCTTTTCATTTAGATGATTTTTTCTTGTTGAAAACAATTTTTGTTGGTTTTTTTTTTTCAAAGGGTAGGAAACCAAAACAAAGCAATTTTAGGGTTTTTGCCCCCTCATATTTTCTAAATTTTTCTTATTGCTAATAACTTTGTGATTTTTTTTTCCAGAGCCTAACATCATTGAGAAGAATTAGTCTAAAGTGTTTGATTCCTTTAAATAAAAAGTTTCATAGAGACGAGCGAAGGTCCTAAGTACCTCACCACTAAAATTTAAATATGCAAGCCCGATCCTCCTCTCTCCTATCTTTATGAAGATTCATGATTTTTTTTTTCTTTTATTATTATTACTTTTCAATGAAAAAAAAATCATGATTTCCCTCATTAAATTTTAACACTCCTAAATTATTAGGGTACATGGGTCACAGTTACTTTGTATAATGCTCAGCATCAATTAAAGTATGTATAATAAAATGGCAAAATGATGAAGATTAATTATGGGGAATTGCAATGGGTAGCAAAAAATATTAGGATATTTGCAAATTTAACTATGATTTATTAGGTTTGCAAATATAGCAAAATTTTAAAAATCTGACTTCCGTTTTTTTTATTATTCCAATTTTACCCTTGTTGGTATATCAATAGGTATATTACTAGTATATCTGATATATTTTATATTCACTGATATACGAAATATAAAGTATACCAAATTTGATATACTTGAATGAATACAATGATATACCTAATATACTAATGATATATCTAATATATACTTGATTTGATAAACATAATATTTGATATACCAATGATATACTTGATATGTTACTTTCTTTACTTATATTTGTTATATTTTCTTTTCTCTTTATTGAATTATGTTGTATTATTTACATATTTTAAATGAAATGTTTGTCTTTTATAAAATAAATGTTTGTCTTCTATACCTGTTATGAAAGTTGATACACCGTTGATATATCTCATTTTTTTTACTAGTCAAATAATTAATAAATATACCTGATTATGAGTAGCTAAATACATCAATGATAAACTTGTTATTAAAAAAAATCATTGATATATACACATTCAACCGAGAGGTTAGATGTTTAAATCCTCTCTCACACATATTGTCCCAAAATAAAGCTAATATATCTAATTCTTTATTGATGAAGTATATCAACAATATCTAAACTAATGAAAGCTCATGTGTAAAGTATATTATATTCACGAAATATACATCTGATATACTATATATTTAGTATATGAATTGATTGATATACCAAATATCTAATACATTATATTCACGAAATATACAAATGCCCCATTAATTAAAGACACGCCTGCAATTATTGATTTTTTTTTTGCTATTGATGCAAATGCCCCATTAATTATTGACCTTTTCTTTTTAGCTAAAACTACAAGTTTAATCCTCAAACTAAACTTTTAAAAATGTTGAAGAGTCTAAAACTTTCCATTATGTGTCTAATAGACACAAAATTATGAGTTTTTTACCTACTAACACTTTTAAAAACTTATTAGACACTTTTGAAATCAATCCTTCGAAACACAACACTCTAAGAGTTGGATACCGAATTTGTTATTTAACCATTTTTTTTTTTGTAAGGCAAGCACGGAGATGGCTGGTAGGAGATCCATCTAGACAACAAAGAATCTGTTCCTCTTCAAGCAAGCACATGGCTAAAAGCCTAAAACCAGTCATGTCATTTCCATAAATTCTGGTACTATTGCATTGCACAGGTTTATCTTTAGGCCTTGCTTTTCCTAAAACCATTCATGTCATTTCCATCATCATCATGTGTCCTATTACTTCCGTTTTATTCCGTTCCCATCGAGCAAGATGGAAAGAAAGGGTGATGGGGCCAAGTGCATTGGAAGGCAAAAATGATTCTGTATAGAAAATGATTTTCTAAAGATCAGAGGTTTGGATCTCATCCCGACATGAACTAAGGAAAAAACAAAGAAAATAAAAGAAACTATCTTCAGTTTATTATATCAAATCGATGTAAAATCTAGCCTGCAATGCAACTGATGGATGAGATACAGACAAAAACATGTACCTGCAAATCCAGTTGCAGAAAGAGGCCTATCAATTCCTGTAGACAAAAATTCTCCCAAATGAATTGGATGAAAATTTTATGAAAATTGAATTATGAGAAACTTTGTTGGAGCAAAGAGAAATTATTGGAAGTCTTTGTTTATCAAAATGATGCAATGTTGATGTAGTGTCTTCTTCAAGCCACATCTTCATTTGTAGCTCCCTTCTCCGAATGCTTTTCAGCTGCAACATCACTGGGAAGATCGAGCCCTTGCGGTAAGCCTCCTGGGAAATTGGTTGTCGAGGATTCCGACCCGACCATACTGCAAATGATGAACCGAATTTATGGAGTCTAGACACATGAATACATAAACGAAGGAAAGACGCATTGAAGAATGTGCTTACCTCCTATCTACAAGAACAAAGGAACGAAGCTCACAGTTGGCAAAACTGCAAAATAAAGTGAATCTCTTTAGATGAGAACAACAAAAAGATCAAATTTCAAGCCTTAAACTCAAATGTGGGAGAATTTAATAACACTAATCCTATCACTGCAGTATGGCAATACTCCTCTAATAAAGTTCAGTATTTAGAGACAACAATATTGGACTGGATCAGAGTAATGCTTACTGTTTGCAGATTTCATCCTTTATAGTTGGATGGCAGTCATTTCCAAATGCACTCAAAGCATGAAATAAGAATCCACTGTGGCTGACAACTGCAATTTCCTTCTCCTTCCGAGTCCACAGCCTGGCCGATGTAGAAACCAAAAGATTACAATCTATCAATGCAAAATTTCTCAATAGACATGAAGCGCAGAAACAGAATAATCATTTTTCTCACAGGTAATGCATGTAATTTGATATACAATAAATAAATACAAGTAGCATAAACCTAAAGTCAGTCATAGCAAGTGACAAATAATGTATTTGGGTCACAGCAGTTGGTCAACGTTGGAAGGCATTGACATCCAAATCATGTCATTACTGGAAAACGTCATTGCAACTATTCCATAATTCATTCAAGTCAAAGGAATCCAAAAAAATTGAAGCTTACTTATTGCTTACGTCCTAAACAGAAGGTGCAGATCACACGGTCAAGCACTTGAACGCACAAGAGAACCTGTTATGGTAAATCCCAATCCCAATGGCTTCCCCCCTTGGGTAGAACAGAAACTTCATATGGTAACCACCAAAGGTACAGAAAGGGGAGGATTATAAGATATCTCTCAAGCCCAAAGAAAGGATAAAAGTTTCCAGTTGTAATCTTTAGGGAGAATATAGTTCATAGGTGCTTACAAATAAGTTAAAAAGGGAGAATAACTGCACAATATAACTCTATACAACCTCTATTACTTTACTGATTACAGAATCTGCCAAGAGGAATATTGAATTTATCTATATGAACCTGAAGCATGAGTTTATACGGACCATGGACCAAAAATCTCAGAACTATAAGGAAATATGACGAATCAATCAACTACATAACAGCAGAATCGTGCAAGAAAACGTAAATTTTTTACCATAACTTGAAGAGGAAGAATGATTTCTTTTTTTCTTTTTTTGGTTGGGGGTGGGGGGTGGGGAGATGTTGTGAGTGTTGACTAATAGAACATTGCAATGTCAAGAAAATAAAATCTAAAGGACCTATGATCAACATTTTTGTATGAATTTTAAGGAATATCCATACCACTAAAATAGAAAAGGAAAACAGAGAACCGAGGAAAAAAGTCTTATTCAGTTATCACACAGACATCCGATGGCAGCAAAAACTAAAAACCAAAAGAACATAGAGTAAATGAAGTAGACATTTACCACTTAAGAAACTTCATTCCCCTATCTGCAATTTCTTCGTTAGTCTCTCTGATGTCCGGCTTCCACAGGATATCGTCATCATGTTCAATCTAAAAAAGTAAATGTTTTTTCAATAAAAATAAGTTAAAATCTAAGAGATGAAAAATAGTCACTAGATGGACAAACAAAATGCAACTTGCCATTGAAAAATCAATAGCAGGGAAAAGAGACCGATACTCGCTAATGCTTCGCCTCTTGTCACATGGATGAATACCCTGTACAATGATCATAAAAAAAAAATTGAAGATTAACAGGGACAGAGTATTTTCAAAGTATTATCAAAGCTGAAAAATAAACATGTCAGGAAAAATGAAAAAAAAAATCCCAATTCAATGATAGTCGTAAAACAAAAATTCTCAAATAGGATACTCATGCTGATAATATAAAATAAATTAGCATCTCACTATTGGTTACCTTTCAATTTCATTGTCAACTTACATCCTTCTCTAATTAATACTGCAATGTCAGAGAATCTACATAGCTTAAATATATGGATCAGCTACGAGGCAAAAACTAGAGTTACTCTATCAAAGGAAAGGTTTACTTCCCCACTAAAATTTGATATTGGCATGTAAAGGAAAATAATTCTAGAGAATTCTTTAAGTTCATTCTTCAGCTTACGTCCTTTTCTATAATTAATGCCGATATGTATATAGTTAAAGGTATGCATAAAATCCAAGAAGTTTCACTCAATATGAATGGAAAAGTTTACTTCACTACTAAACATTTAATATTTGCATCAGGGAGGAACTCGTGAACATACAAAAGACAGATGACCATTAAAATACAAATTTAATGTTTCACTGCAGCAAAGAAGTCGCAAACTATCATAATGAAGATCAAAAGAAGTTGGACTTGAATTTATTGAATATACCATATGTTCCCGACAAAGCTCTACAGCCAAAAATGGCGGGCAATTCAAACTTGATATTGCTGGGCGGTTGCTATCTCCGGCATTTGAAACCATTAATGGAGGAACATTTATACCATCTGAATATCCTTCACCACCAAAGGCTCCGACTGCTGTTTGCATAGTCCTACGTGCAACCATGACAGTTGAAATTGTAAATGTTTGATTAGTAGGGGCAAACCATGAAATTCTGTGGTTTGGGTAAAGAAGGAAAAATGTTTTAAGATGAAAATGGCCTCCACAAAGTGAAACAAGCTCAATCATCTAGAGGGACAAGCAGGCATAAAGCTACTATATATAAAATGCATGCTAGTTGCCAGTTGACAACTTGGACTATAAGAGGGGAAGACCATTTAAAAAAATCTTTAAAAACACACAAACCACATTAAAAAATCAGTCCCAAAAATTTAAACATATATACAAAGAACATTAAAAAGAAAGCAAGCTTGCCTTATAGCTGAACTACTCTTGAAATAAATTTTTAATACCATGGACAAGACCTGAGTAAACTGGCTGAGATACAAAGCAAGAACTCAAGGGAAAAGCATTTTTGGATGTATTGACATCTGACAAACCCATAAAGTGGGCAGGCAAATAATAACACTGATAACTGCAAGTCATCGTATTAATTCCAATTTGCATCATTTAAGATTGGCAAAGGCTTGTTGTTATGCTTTGCAGTTTGGCTCATACATTTTGGATATGATTCAACTATAGTCCATGAGCTACCGCACCATTTTCTGTAAGTAAATAAGTTCAAAGCTCTGATAAATAGTTTCCATGCAGAAACTCAAACTCCAGGAGTCCCAAATATTATTAAAAAATTTAACCTATAGGAAAGGTTCATCCACCCATAACTTGTATCTAAACCTGATTCTTAAAAAAGGAATATTCATTTCTAAGATGCAATACCTGAACAGGGGAGATGTAATGACTAACTCGATTCTCTTAGAAAGTCCACATGATTGTACATGTTTCCGCAGATTGCCAACCTGTTTCAATTCCCATGAAAAAAACTCATTTAGTTCATTGGACTTCATAAAACAAGTTGTAGTTTCATGTTCATTCAAGATGATATAGACAATGAAATCATCAATATATGTGACTTTTTTTTTAATATCCTTTTAAGTGTATGAGCCAACTTGCATGCACATCAACTATTCTCACAACACAACTGTCTGACCCAACTACATTGGGTTGTCAAGGGTCATAGTATATTAAATTCTAAGTAGGTGATCTTCATTGCTTGAACTCATTCCCCTCGAAGTCCTTTCTTATTTATATAGCCCTTACACCTACACCAATCCTTTGTGACTTTTAGAATGCTAAATCAATCATGATAACAGAGTAAGACTTCATCAGCTCACTCAAATTCATAACTGTTATTCCCCATGTAAAGGTTCAAGTTTAAAACAGCAGGTTCATATCCCAAGTTGGAATAGTATTAGAGATTCTGGAAAAAGTAGTGTGTATAAATAAGGCCTTACCTGTTTCCAACCTAGAGAGGTAAGTTGAGCATCAAGGTAATCAAAAGATAGATATTCTTTCACGTCCTTTTCTCCTGCCACATTATGAAAACCCTGGGCATGCCTCACCTGTAAATTTAATTTTAATAAAGTTTAAATGCTTTGGTAAACCCAAACAGTGGATTCAAACCCATTAAAAAAAAAAAAAAACCGTTTACATTAACTGATCATGGAAAGAAGAGCGCTAGAGAGAAAATATTTTGTCACGTACAAGATGAATAGTTTTAGTACGGTGGGACGGATACAAACTTAGACCCGCTGCAGCGTCCATATCTGTAGATCAGAATAACAGCTTAGGACAGAAAATAAAAAGTTCTCCACGATCGAAATCGAAAGGCCAAAGAAGCTTATAAGACGATCCTACAGAGCAGAACAAAAAACTGTTTATCCCACGTCTCATCGCAGAATCGAAATCAACCAGAACGACAACAATAAACGAATAAATTCTGAACACACAGAATCCCCAAACAATCGCAACGATTCATTTCTAGACTATCAAACACATGGCACAATCTCAATAAATCAAAACCCAATACATCAAAACAACGCATCCGATCAACAAAACCGGAACAATTGATGAATAAACAAAAACAAAGATAACAGAAAGGACGTAAAATTGATCTACCTGAAGAGCGGGAAAAAGAGCAAACAACAGAGGAAAAAGAAGGAGGAGGCGATGGCGAAGAGAGTCGTAGTGGTAGTGCGGTAGTAAGTTGCTTTGACCCGTGTCTTAAAAGCGAAAAACAGAATAAACAATGAGGATATATAATAATATTCGTCGCCATTACAGAGGCAACCGAAACAGAGTCGTTAAAGGCCGCGCGTGGATTGAGCACTCCCAATGGAACCGAAACAAGAAAGGTTCTAAAATTGGCATTGGAATTTGCACAAATTTCTCAGAGCTTTGGAATTTGGCGTACGGACGCCATGGCATTGGCTGCTGCTACTGCTGCTCTGATCGGCGCATGTGAAGGTGCGGATATTGAACCAGTGGTTGGTGTTACACTGCGCGCTACGAGCCAATTGCCTTAACCAAACTTGCCGGAGCAGTTGTTGGTTGTGGACCAGTGGCTCACGTCCCTCCGTCGATTTTCTTCTTGGAATTCATTTTCGTCGTCTTCTCTCATAAGCTTCTTCTTATTCGAATATTCGGATTAGAGAGTGGATAGTGTGTTTGTTTGGAATACTTTTGGAAAAAGTGGTTTTTAAATTAAATTACTTTTTCTATAACCACTTTAGTAAAAATTTCAATTAAAACGTGTTTAGTAAAGTAATGACTGATTTTGGATATAACTTTTTTTTTTTTTGAAAAAAAAAATGTTAGTACATAAAAAACAAGTTAATAAAAAAAATATTTAGATTTTTTTTTTTAAAAAAAAAGAAGATTGATTTTTCAAAAGAATAATATTTGACTACCGAGGGTTGTGAAGCCATTAGCCATGTAATTCTTTCTAGTTTCTACAAAGTGCTTTGTGATTAATTGAAAATCTAAATACATAGTAAGAATGCAAAACATTTTAATTAATAGAATAACTTTTGTCAACCAAAGCATAACTTTACTTTAAATTAAAAATAATTATAATAATTACTTAAAAAAAATAAAAACATAATAAAAGTGATTTGATGTTTAAAGTGATATATATAGGACCAAGTTGTAGAACTAAAAAAAAAAGTCACCTACAATGCTAAAAAAAAAAAAAAAAAAAAAAAAAAAAAAAAAAAAAAAGTTTGTTATTTAAAGTGATTTTTAAATTTGAAATTTTTTAATTTTTACCTCATAAACTTGTCAAGTTGTATCAATTTTGATCATAAACTTTCAATTTAATCAAATTGGATCCTAAACTTACACACTTGTTGCAATTTTCACCTCTAGTCAAATTTCGAAATTTATCCACTAATTTTGGCAAACAGCAATACAAGAACCTCCAACTCACTCATTACAATAAAATCAAATTTTGCACAAAATTAAGTTTGATTAATGTACAAATTAACCATAAATCAGAAAAAATCACAAATTTTGACAAAATTTTAACTCTACCCTCATTTTTCTTATATATTTTATTCCATGCATATGTTTTATAACCAATTAAATACATATGGAAATAATTTTTTTAATGATATTTTGAATGAAAATTTAAAAGAAAAATTAAATTGCATCATTTTTTAAAATTTAAGAAGAATATTATAACACACTTATCAAAGTTTGAGGTATAATTTGATGCAATTAAAAGTTTAGAGTAAAAATTGATCTCTTTTTTTATCTTACAAATCTAAGATATAAAATGCTCATAGTTCAAAAGATTTGAATCCTCATCTCACATTAAAAAAATTTAATAATTGCCAAAGTGAACTTAGCTCAGCGGTAATTGGCATGTACCCTCAACCAAGAGGTCAGAGGTTCGAATCCCACTACCTCCAAATGTTGATGTACGCAAAACAAAAAAATTAATAATTCATTTTTTTTTATTTAAAAAAGAAAACCGGGCAAAGCCTGCGAATCGCCGCAACTTTGACACCGGCTCGGCTCGGCCTTTTGAGTTTTGGGTTTTTCTCTAAAATCGAGCCCAATAGGCCCAATGATGTCTTGTTAACTCTATTTCGGCCTAGTAAACATATGGGCTTGTAGCCCTGTGTGCACTTTAGCACTGGAAATGTCGAAATAAAATGGGCCCCTATGTTCGGTTGAGGAAGGAGTTTGGGCTCATAGTATTTTGTTTTTGAAATTTGACTAAAAATTCAAACGTTTTCTTAAAAAAGATGAAAACCACTGTAGAGAGAAATTGTGAGAAAACAAACACAATTTCATAAAACAAAAGGCCAATAGTCAAATAGTTATCAAATACTTTTTAATTACAAGAATACCATTTCAAACGATGTCGTGTAGTTTTTAAATAAATATATAAACTTATCTATTGATCTATTTTAAAGTATTGTGGTTCGCAATAATCTTTCTTGAATCGTCAAATCATACAAAGTATCATCGTTCGATTTGGTTAAAGCTCAACAATGAAGTATAGCCAAACTAAATAAACCTTTTCGATTTGGTTTGGTTTTTTATCGTCCTACTTTTCTTTTTCTTTTTTTTTTTTTTTTTTAACTTATCGTCCTACTTCTCATAATAAATTATTAAAATATCATTATAATTACATCCATATAATATGACCCATTAACTTTAAATCATATAAAGGACTGAAAGAGTAAATGATTGGACAGAAAAAGAAATACCTCGATATTCAATTATCATATGAAAATTGGAGTATTAATTTGACTTCGATTGAAAATTTATCATTTTTTTTTTAAAGAAGAAAAACGAAAAACAGGATTTGTAGGAAAATTTATCGTTTTGCACCATAACTTCAATTCTTTAAATCTATGTGTATATAAATAGCGTTACATAAATAACACTTTGCTTAAAGAAAGAAAGAAATTAAAAAGTCACAGGTGCTACAAAATCTTAGTATCTAAATTGATATGATAGTTAATAACTTAAGGTAGTTTAGGTCAAGTTGAATTTTATATTATTATATACAGAAAATTAATTAAGCTCTATTTCTCTTGTTTAAAATTAGAGCAAGTTGAAAGCCAAAATCTCTATTATTATTATCAAATACCCATTTGCAGAGATATAAAATTTATATTATAAATAATCTTTTACGGTTTAGTTTTAAAAGCCATTATGTTATTTTCTTAAAAATATTTTCCAAAGGATAGAAAAATAAAAGGCATTGTGTTTTCTAAAAATGTTTTCTTGAGTAATAAAAAAAGAAAAAGAAAAAGAAAAATACCCAAGTTAATTCTAAAGTTTCCAAAAGTTAAAAGCCTTTTAAATCAACTTTGGATTCTTTTATTGTTCTTTGTCTGCTTTGTCCCTAACAATTTTAATGACAATTCTCTTTTGATTTTTTGATTGAGAAACGAAACAAAGAATTTCATTTTGTAACCTTCAAAAAATTTATAGATAATAAAAAAAAAAAAAAAAAGAAAAAAAAAAGAAAAAAAGAATAAGTTATTTTGCCATATTATTAATAATGAGTTCCTAGGTGATTATTGTCTCTCATAAATCTTAAATTTATTTAAGTCACTCATCCCTTTAAATTCAAAGTTCTATTATATATTTAAAAAATATTGTTTAGTTCTCATGAATTTCTTTATTTCTTTTTGCTTTTAATATAAACACCTAACATAAACTACAAATCTACTTAATAAGATTATATAGAATTAATTAACATGAACGAGATCTTGTAATTTCAAAGGGTATATAAGCATTAATAAAAACTCATTCAAATGATCAATCAAAGCCAATTATTACACATCTCTATTATTTAATATTTGATTATTAAAGCTGTAAGTTAGATTCAGTTTGCAATTAATGAAACTCCCAAGCAGGCAACGTAACCACTGAATTTGACCAATCTTTCTTTTTTTTTTTTTTTTTTTTTTTTTTGGTCACACCTTCAAAAAGATTATGAACAGATTGTCATTGAATTAATTTGCCATTAATTAATCTATATTTTTGTTGGTTTTAGATGACCAATCTCCTTGGCTTTTGGCCTTTCTCTTCAACATTAATTTCTTTCTCCTCATTTTGAAAATACTAGTCAAATTTTCAATCCATTTGCTTCGATTAATAATTAAATATTACCGATCTAATTAAGCATAGTTTGAATAATAGACATATATTAATATTAATACATATGTTTGAATTCACTCCCTTTTATTTGTAATTTATATCTCTAATAAAGCTTACGTAATTTTTGTGGCAAAAGGAAACTTAAAAAGTTAAATAGGATGAATACCGTTTTTTTTTTTCTTTTCTTCATTTTTGATCGAAGGCAGAAGTGTATAACGTATACCATTTTAAAAAGTATTAGACTTCTTAATTAAATGAATGATATAAATCAATGATAAAGGAAGGAAACTTTAATCAATTTTCCAACATCTCTTATGAATTTTTGTTTTTATAAAAATAGAATCGGTAAGAAATAATATATAAATGAACTTGGCTTAATCAATTGAACTGTTACTGTCGATTAACTGGCATATAAATTTGAAGATCTAAGTGGAGGTTTATTGCATTCGTGGATGAGTTCGAAGTTGGAATGAGACAAAATTGACTTAGTTTTATTGACTTGCATATGCCACTATCCAAACAAATTGGAATGAGACAAATTTGACTTTGCTTTAAATTTGAATCTACCATACACACCAACCAACCCTTAATTATATATAGTATCTGATATTCTTGTTGTGTGGGTACATATATACTTGGCTTAGGCCTCTTTTTCTTAGGGAAATGGAAAAATTATTAATTTGATGAATTGGTTCATAATAGAGATTTTCATGATCTTAATTATATCTCTAATTATATTTATATATATATATATATATATATATATTTTTTTTTTTGAGAATATCTAATTATATTTATATATAGTCATATATATATTTTTTCTTTAATGGAGCTTCTCAATGATTGACAGAAGGATAAATCCAAAATTAATTTTGCATGTATGGCTTGTATTTAAAGTATGTAAGAAATTAAAATGAACGTTATTTGGTGAGTTGAAATACATAAATTAGTGCATAACCTAAAATGTAGGTTTTTGAAGCCAATACTAACTTATAATTTATATTTGCTATGTGAGTTTATTTACTATATCAATTAATGAGATCAGAAAATTAAATTCATAGTTTAAAATTAACAAACTCCCCATCAAAAGTTGATTCTACTACAAAAGTCAAATTCATTAACCTCAAATACTTATTCTAAACACATAAACAACAAAATTGACTAAAATAACCCTAGCCAAAACAAGACAAATGGACATAAAACTTAAAACGAGAATTTCATAAATAAAAATGTTTAGGACAACTATTTGATTTGTTGTTTTTGAAATTTAAACTTATAATTAAACACTTTTTTTATTTATAAGTTTTCTAGTTATTTATAAGTTTCCTTATTTTGTTATCTTTTTCTTTTTATTGTTTTCGGAAAGCAAGTTAAGTTTTGAAAACTAGAAAAAGTATTTTTAAGACTTTTGTTCATAACCATTTGGTTTTTTGTTTTTGGTTTTTGAAAATTAAGCTTATAAATCCTACTTCCACCTACAAGTTTCTTTGTTTTGCTAATTCTTTTCTTTCCTTGTTTTTAAAAACCAAGCAAATTTTGAAAACTAAAAAAAGTAGTTTTCAAAAACTTGTTTTTGTTTTTAGAATTTGGCTAGGAACTCAAATGTGTCATTGACAAATATGAAAACCATGGTAGGAAAATTGGTAGAAATCAAGTCAAATTTTCAAAAACCAAAAACAAAAAACCAAATGGTTATCAAACGGGACCTAAAGTTTTTGTTTTTAGATTTTGAAAATCAAGCTTATACACACCTACTTCCACATATAAATTTCTTTTTTTAGTACCTTCTTTCTTGTTTTCAAAAAACCAACTCAAATTTTGGAAACAAAAAAGAAAATCAAAAACTTGTTTTTGTTTTTGGAATTTGGCTAGGAATTCAAATGGATCATTAACAAGATGAAAATCATTGTAGGGAATTTGGAAAAAAAACAAGCATAATTTTCAAAAATAAAAAACAAAAAGCCAAATGGTTATCAAACGAGACCTAAAAAATTATTCTTTTTGTTTTTGGAGTTTGACTAATAATTCAAATGTGTCCTTAACAAAAATCAAAAACATTATTAAGAAACTAGGAAAAAACAAGTATAATTTTCAAAAACTAAAAACAAGTAGTTATCAAACGAGGTCTTACGTATTTGAAAGAAAAGTTAATTGTCGCGAAAAATAATCTAATTTAGTGCCAACTTAAGCATTTGTCGATTTTTTTTTTAGATAAGCATTTATCAAATGGTAAAAGCATAAATTATCGGAAAAAAAAATAATAAAAGGTTCAAATCTCCACCACATTCAAATTTAAATAAATATAATTGAATTTAAATATTAATTAAGGACAATTGCAAATACATGACTAATATTATGTTTATTATCAAACTACAAATTCCATATATCAGTGTTATTCAAGAAGGAAGAAAACAAATACCATATATTTAGGGTTTATACTTATTTTATTTGAATCTTTACATTTTCGAATATTATAAATTTTGACTTTTTTTTTTTTAAAAAAAAAACTTTATATACATATAAAATATATTTAGTTCTCTCTCTAGAAGATTATATTTCAAATTCTTAATGGTGTTGCAATATATAATTTCCAAATTAAACACCGAATAAAACGGCCATGGTCACGTAAGAATTCTAGCAAACAATGCACAATATGAAAACTGAAAGAACAAACATCAAAACATTAATAAATTTGTATAAAATAACCCAAAAACAATTTTTAAAAAAATATATTTTTTTAATTACAGTACCAAATTATTAAAATATTTAAAAGTATACAAAGTTTGGAAGGAAGATTGAGATTACTAAAACCAACGAAAGATGATAGTCACGGATCGACTTAATTTGATGACTTTGGTTTACTGTGTTGGGTGTTTTCCACATTTGATTTTTTATATATATATAAGGAAAAAAAATAGTAGAATAATTCTTTAAAATCGATGTTGAGCTTGTGAGTGTGACTCCCAAAATCAAAACCACAAAGCTAACTTTTGGTTTGGTTTGTGGGAAGAAAATGGAAGGTAGCTGGCGAGAAATAAGAGGAACACCAATTAATTTAATTATTTTAGGTTTAACTTAAACCTTCTACTTTTATTGAAATTTTAGTCCATCAAAATCTACCTCGCAAACTTCTATGGAAATTTAAGGCCCGTTTGATGATTATTTGGTTTTTGGTTTTTTATTTTTGAAAATTAAATTTAAAAATATTACATGCATCTACAAGTATCTTTGTTTTGTTATTTAACTCATTCTCATGTTTTCAAAAACCAAGTCAAATTTTGAAAACTAGAAAAAATAGTTTTAAAAAACTTGCTGTTGTTTTTTGAATTTGGCTAGAACTCAAGTGTGTCTTTAACAAAGACAAAAACCATTGTAAGGAAATTAGATGAAAACAAGCATAATTTTCAAAAACAAAAAATCAAATGATTATCAAACAGGATCTAAGCTTTCACTTAATAACAATTTTGTTTTTAGGTTTGTTTGTTTTCTAATATTTCAATTCTTACTAAAAAATTAAAAAGGAATAAAAACAAACTTTTAAAACCTATTGTTTTAGTTTCCAAAATTCAGTTGGAATTTTGAAAAGGTGGTAAATAGCTTGATTTTCAAAAACTAAATAGTTTTTTTTTTTTTTTTTTAAATAATTAAACGAGACTTTGCTTATATTTGAAATTTTGTAATGGATTCTCTATGGTGAAAAATATTGTTAAATTAATTTTAATTTTAACCACACAAATTTTGAAGCACGTGAGATGGAGGTTGAGGAAGAGGAAGGAGGAGAGCCATTCAATTTCTTCACGGGCCAAATCGCAAGAAGCTTCTCAGTTCTCTTCCATATCCTTGCTCCTCCAGAACCATGACGATTTACACACGACTCTGAAATTAACCTTTTTTAAAAAAATATATATATATTTAGAAAAAGAAAAATGCAGTGAAGGGTTTGGGTTATACTGTAGCGTTGCGGTTGGTTGGAGGTTAGTGGTGGAAGTCATCGGGAGAGTGCTGCTGGGAAACAGACAAAAACCAGAAACAGACGAAAATGTAAGAGAGAGAAAATGGCGGTTTTGGAGGTTGGGCGGAATTACCACAAACCTCTTCCTCCGATATTGTGTGCTGTGGGAAAGCCTGTTTTTTTTCTGGGACAGACAAGGGAATGAAACCGCTTCCTGTCGGCTGGTGCCCAGGATCAAACAACCGCGGTTTTCTCGCCAAAGCGCCGTGTGCCCGCTGCCCCCTGCCCAACCTCTTTCCTTCTGCAGGTCTTCTGTTTCCCTTACCACTTCCGTCCTTTCGGATTTCACTTTCCTTGTATATTAGGCAATTAGATTTTTTTTTTTCTTTTTTCTTTTCTTTCTAAATAAATATTTAATTAATATATGTTTATGTATGATCGACTGCTCGTGTTCTCTTAGGATGTTGCAATTTAAACAACAACGAGAGTTTGAGCTATTTAAAAAATATATATAAATAAATAAACAACAAGGAAAATTTTATAAGATACGACCGTAAGAGAGGTTACAAACATTTTAACTAACTATGTAAGCAAGTATTTTAAGTCACATATGGTAATGCAATGTGCCAAGTGTCAACTTCCATATGACTTAATTTTTTTAGTTCAACGACATGTAGCGATAAGAGTAGAGTTTCAAACTTCCGATCTCTTAACTAGATTTAGTTATACTTAGGTTAGTGAGCATAGCTTAAATGTTTAAGTTATTAGTGAGTAGCAGCCTTTTTTATAAGTTAAAAGTTATAACTTTTACTCCCATGATGAAATCTTATATTTCATTTAAAAAATTTGTATTGAGTTTTTATCAAATTTCAATTTTATATTTAAATATTAATAAAAAAAATCTACGATAAACATAAAAAGGAAAAGAAATTGTGTGTAAAATTTGTGTACCGTAAGTACAAAAGTCAAGAGTTAGAATGAAATAAGTATAAAACATACACAATATTTATATGTCAATCGAGTATAGTTCAACTAAATAAAACCAGTACTCGATTAAAAGGTAAGAAGTTTGGATTTTCAAATAAAATAAGAACAATAACATTGTTTTAAAACAATTATATATGTTAAATGCTAGAAATAAAAAGTATATGTGTGTTTTTTAATATGGAAGAAGAAGAAAGAATAGGCTAGTGTTAGATTTCATTTAATATATTCTCCATCTTAAAGGACAGCTAGCCAGGTTGTCAAAAATAATTGACGTTTTATATTATATATTTTTTTTATTTCATACTTACAGCTCTCTAATCTTCCAGATGTTAGTTTCAAATAAAAATAATCTTCCAGATGTTAAAAATTTTACTTAAATACAAATTATGACGAGTATTATTGTTTTTTCTTTTCCTTCCAGATTCCACAACATTTTTAAAAAATTCATTTAATTTAATGTATTTATCTTACTGAACCAATCCACAATTGTTTATATTATATTAATCCAATTATATATTAGAGATTAAGATTTAGCTACAATTGCGGCACCCTTGACATTCTTCAATATTGCACATTATTAAATGATCCAACTTGCTGGTAGGGTAACTCAACTTGCTTGAGCAAAACTACAAAATTAGTTAAAAAAAAAAAAAAAAAAAAACATTATTGATGATTTTATTGAACTTTTGTTTTTTCTATATTTCGATTTCTTTTTGATTGCTTCATGCAACTTGTAATTTGAATGAAATTTCCAATTGTAACAAAATTCCAAACTAATTGGTTATATATATAAATAATCATATTCTCTAAAAAAAAAAAAAATATATAAATAATCATATGAAATGGGAGCTAATTTATATCTCTAGATTATTATAAACGAGAATATTAACTATATACTAACTATATATATTTAGAAATTGATTGTTTTTATTAACTTATCCACCATGATTGGGAAATTAAAGATAATAATAGAGGCTTTATTGCTAATGTTAGATATCGCTTTGAAGATTAATTTAGGTTTAGAAGCTTCCCTTTTGGCTTTTTAACATGTTCTTAACTTTTTTATCTTCAACTTTCATGATATATAAATTATTTTTCCAATTTTCCATGCAAATAATTTGTACTTTCCCCCCCTTGAAAGTCGAAAAATGATTGAGATAGCCTTTTTAAAAATATGTATTTAAAATAGTCTTATCAAAAGGTTGGTATCTGACAAGATCATTAGATTTTAGAGAAACTATAATATAGAAGGAACATAATTTAAATATTTTTTTAAAAAAAAAAGAACATAATTTAAATATTATTAATTTTTTTTTTTAAAAACATAATTTAAATATTATTAAGAAGAAGAAGAAGAAAATAATTTAAATGTTGGGTTAACAAAAATTAACAATCACGGTCAATCATCGTTTGTTTTTTGTTTTTTTTTTAAACAGTCAATAATTATTTAATCATTTTGTATACATTGAATAACATTTCAATAATATGATTAATATTATTCGAGAAAATGTTAAAATATTAAATAAATTAAATATGTGCTGTTGATGCCAAAATCCGGACAGAGGACTCACCTGACCTTCACGTGACACCAACAGTGAATTTGTAGAAACTGGGGAATACGTGACCTGCAAGACTAGCAAAAACCACTGCACACCGGCGTGGTGTAGGCCACACCGCCTCCGATGCCTAAGTCAGAAAACCGAGGAGAAGCTATAGATAATAAAGGAAGCAGTCAGGAGTAGAGTTTTTTGGAACCCTTCTTCCGTGATGAAGAGGGGTTTTTATACCTGTTTGTCCTCCTAGGGTTTTTAGGAATCCGGAGGTGTTTCAGGACGAACCAGGCGGAACCGGGGCGATTCGGGGCATCAAGGGCCGAAAAGAGGCCACCGGGCTCGGCCCGCACAAGCGGGCCAAATGGTCGGCCTCGGCCTTTTGCCGAGGCCGACCATATGGGTCGGGCCAAGTTGGCCCGACCCTTTGGTCCGGTCTTCCTCTGAGTCAGTCTTTTGGCCCTACCTCTGTCCGATTGTCCTCGTCAGCTCCTTATGCGTTTGTATGGTCCAAAATTACCTATAACATGTGCCATTAAATATATTTGTTTTGTCAATAAAGAATCTAGATTTTCGATTAACCAAATAATTTCAACGTTAATAATTACACAACAAATAATGAAATCATGCTGACTGTTCAGGATGTATGATTAAAAATACTGTTCTTTTTATAATTATTGAAAATCCATTGAATATTGATTAAAAAAAATAATCCATTGAATATAATTAATTAGATTGTTATTAACTACTTAACGATTTTTGTTATTTTAACATGATGTATCTATGATACGAGTTTAAAAGGTTCACAAAGCAAGAACTAATTTATCTTTTTCTTTAAATAGTTGTTTTGTGGGTTTTTTTAGATTCAAAAAACGTTTAAGATATATTTAGTTAAATATTTTATTTTAGTTTTTTCAATATAATATATATATATATATATTATATTTTTATTATATTTTTTCTTTTAGTACGGTTAAATAAAAATTTAAAATAAACCAAACTTATTCGTTTGGTTTTAAAGGGGTGGCTGAGTTTATATTATATATCTATATTAGTACCAATTTTTTAAAACGTCAATGAAAAATATCAAATAATTCTATATTTTTCAAATAGGCTAAATTATAAAAAATGCCCCTGAACTATGGGGTTTGTTTCAAAAATGCTCCTGAACTTTCAAAAGTTTCAAAAATACTCCTGAACTTTGAAGAATGTTTCAAAAATATCCTTGCTGTTAATTTTGGATGGAAACCGTTAAAGTTTGAGTTTCAAAAATACCCTTGAACTTTCAAAAAATTTCAAAAATACCCTTATTGAAAAATGATTCTTCTTTTTTCCTCCTCCCTCACCGTAAATTATTTCTCCATGAAAATTAATGCAAAACTTTGCTTATAAAGGTTGTGTGCAACTCAATACAAAATAAAAAAATACTTTGAAATCAAGTTTTCTCTTTTAAAAAGCGTAAAGAAGATAAGTGTGAGAAAACAACATATATATGTATATATATTATTTCATTTTTTGCTCTCTCTTTGTTTGTGTATCTTAATGATAAGAAGAATAAATGTTTATAAGACGGTGAGTTTGGTCCAATTTATAAGATTAATCAATCAAAGGTTTTATATATGATTTTGTTCTTATTGATATTTAAGAATTGTTATATATAATCCTTATACAACAATAGTTTCATTTATTTTTCGTAATAGGAATATAGAGAAAGCTAGAAAATAATATTGAAAAGACTACCAACACATGTAGAATTTCAAGAACAAAACAAAAGTCATCTTGAAGATTCGATACGAAAATCTAGTCAAGTGCTTTGGATGTGTTGAAAGAGAAAGAAAGCTACTAGATTATGAATACATGACCAATAAGTAAAGTCTCTCATTAATTTTTGGAAGAAGAGTTAATTTACGGTGGGAGAAGAGAAAAAAAAAAAAAAGAAAAAAAAGAAGCATTTTTCAATAAGGGTATTTTTTTTTTTTTTTTAAAGTTCAAGGATATTTTTGAAACTTAAACTTTAACGGTTTCCATCCAAAATTAACGGCAAGGGTATTTTTGAAACATTTTTCAAAGTTCAGGAGTATTTTTTAAACTTTTTAAAGTTCAGAGGCATTTTTGAAACAAATCCCATAGTTCAGGGGTATTTTTTATAATTTAGCCTTTCAAATATAATGAAAATTTCAAATTAATAAAAATCAAACGTTACTAAAAAAAACTCTTTAAAAAAAAATTACTAAAAAACTATTGAAGAAAGATCACTACAATATTTAGACTTTTAACCTCATGTTAATTTGGTACATGAACTTTAAAAAATATCTAATAAGTTTCTAAATTTTTAATTTTGTGTCTAATAAATCCATGACATATTCGAAGTTTTTAAAAATAAACCATTTTATTAAATAAAAAATTGAATCTGTATGCCTATTGAGACCATAAACTTCCAATTTTTTATCTAGTTAGGTTTGTGCATTTAAAAAGTGTCAGACTACCTCAAACATTTGTTATTAAACACAAAATTGAAAGTTGAGGGACACAAAAGTGAAACTTTGAAGACTTACCCGATTTAATCTTTGAAAAATCAGAGAAAAATCAGAGATTTATTAGATACAAAATAAAAAGTTCATGAATCAAATTGACATAGTCATTAAAAAAAAAAAAAGTAATGTTTTTTACTTGAACACGATTTAAATTCATCACACAAACTCAATCTCTCTCAATATGTGTGGTAGGTTCAAGTTTCAATGCATTATTGACTATATATATCATTTTTATTATAATTTTGAGGAAATTAAAAGAACTGAGACAGAGAAAAAATATATATATAAGAAAATAAAAAACTATAGATAAATTGCAGTACACTAAGTTGAGTGGTGACGTTAAATAAAAATAAAATAAAAATGGAATTTGATAGAAGAATTTTGGCTGGATGTCAAGTGTATTGGGCGACGTGTGAGCCGTATGTTTTTGGTTCACTATTTTAATGAGTTAATGGGTTTCGTCACTCCGCCATTTGTTTTCGTTTTTATTTATTTTATTTTTTTGTCCTTTAACCAAACAAACCCTAATCTTCACTGTTCAATCCCTTCCTCTAATTCCATGCACGCGCTTCCCCAACCCTCAATTTTCATTTTCCCAGTTTCATTATATTTATTTATCTATTATTTAAAAGAATTTTCAATCAAAATATTTCAGTCACTTTCTTGGGTTTTCTCGACAGCTATGAATAAATTATTCTGATTTCAATAAAATATATATATATATATATTATGATTTCTTTTAATCAACTTCATACAACCAATATAGTTCAATTATTATTATTATTATTTACTTCTCTAAATATTTAAATGAATTAACTTATTATTGTATAAATTTACCATAAAAGTTTTTTAAAAAAAAAAATCTCAAAACCATAATACTTATTTTATTTTCGTCCCTTAAACTATTTCGATTCAGGAAGTTTGCTTAAAATAGTTTCAGTTTTTTGTTGTTAATTGCTTTTTGTTTAATGGTAATTTGAGACCAACATTATTTTTGTTTATTCACCAGATGAATAAATACTTACATGGACAAATGTTTGAAGTCAAATATAGTAGTTAAGATATCAAGTATTAAAAAAATGGGTTCAGAATAATTGATTAACTAATCAATACATTTAAAAAAAATAATTAATCAATACAAAATTAACATAATATAAAAAGGGGGAAAAAAGAGTAAACCTTAAAAACTAGAGAAAGAGTGAGCTATCATATGTCGTGATTTAAAAATGACGTGTTATTCGTTAACATGAACATAAATCAATGGTTAAAATATTTATATCTTTTTGTCAAAGTGCTTATAGTCAGCTATAATTGACATGTATCCCTTGACCAAAAAATCAGATGTTTGAATCTTCTCACTCAAAATGTCGTTGAACTCCATTGGTGATCTGATTATTGAAATTGTTCCATCGTTGTATTAAAAATTAAAGAAAAGAAAAAGAATGAAGAAAACAAAAATTGTGATTCATGCCTTGAATTCACAAAATTTGTGTCACCTATTTTGACAGCTTTATTATTACCTTGAAATGATTAGCTTTATCTGTGAACTTTGAAAATTAGAATCCGAACTTATAGAAGAAGGCTTTAATATTGACTCGTGGTATTAAATTGGTTAGCCTATTCTAGGGTTTGATGTAACATGGAATTTTAACTCATTGCCCTAGCTAATTATTATAGCTTGCTTATTATTATTATTATTTTCTGAAAGTAGCTTGCTTATTTATTTATTTTTTAGGAAAAGCTTGCTTAATAATTGATTTTGCAAAGGGCGAGAAATTAATTTTGATACCCTCATAATAATCATAATGTTATTTCTAATTTTCCCCCGGCTGCTGCCCTAGTTTTTTTTTTTTTTTTGGGTAATAATAAAAAAAAAGAGAAAAAAATAAAGAAAAAGAAAACTCGAAGCCACCATTAGTCATGTCAAATCATCTCTCTCTCCAATATTCATTGTGTCTCTCACTCAAAATTTTCAATTCAACTTGGAAATTTTGAGAGTCCTTTCGGCAACTTTTTACTTTTAAAAATCATTGCTTATTTACTTACTAACATTCTTCTTTTCTTTTGGTCTAATCCAAAAGAGTAAAAATGTGTTGGAAATCTCAATTATTATTTTTTTAAAATTATTTTTCCTTTTTGCGAACCTAAACATAATTCAATTGGATTAAGTATATACTCTCAATCGATAATCAGAAGTTTGAGAGTTCGTTTGGAATACATTTTAATTTAAATGTTTTTCAAGAATGCATTTTTTAAAAAACATTTGGTATAAAAATTGTTTATAAGTTAAACACCTATATGTTTGGTTACACTTCCTCATAAGTGTTTTTATGTCAAGTTCTTGTATACTTAAAAACTCTTTTTAAAAAAGTTGGTTTCAAATGTTTGTCTCAAAATGATTTATTTCTTAATCTCATTTTCTAATAAGTCATTTTTAGTGGTTGTCAAACATTAGAAATTTTTTCAAAATAATTTTTTTTTTCAAAATTAAACACTTGAAAAGCTAAACCAAACACACCCTGAATCTCTCATCTCTCACCTTCATATATTATTGAACTTAAAAAAACATTTTTTTAGACATAATAATTTTGAAGGATGTTGATACATAGAAATTAAAGTTGTCGTCATTTAAGTCATCAAAATCGATATAAGCCATTGAAATTAACCCATTTTTATTTTCTTCAATTCCACTCACTACGCATAACTCTTGAACTCAAAAGACTAATTACGGACTTCGAATTTTTAAATAAAAAATCAAAGTTAATAATAATAATAATATTAACAACAAGGTTATAACTAGAATTAAAATAGCAAATATTATGGTGGGGGGAAAATAAAAATAAAAATAAAAAACGTGGATCACCTCAATTTTCTTCACGAGTGAGCTAACCAGCTTGCATCCCATAAGTTACATTAAAATTTGAAACCGCGTTATTATTAATTTGGCTTCTTGCTAAAAGTTTGAGAGCATTAGTAGATTTTATGGCCCCACTTTTTTCAAGTAAAATAAAAAATTTTCAACATTTATTTTTCCTTTCAATTAAAAAAGTTGCGTAACCAAATAACTAATATTAGCTTAACAAGAAACCCCGATTAATTAATTAACAAAAACAAACACCCAACGACTTTAAAATTTTGTCCCACTTTTTTTTTTTTTTTTTCTATTAATTGAATCAGATAAATGATTTGTTCCGTAAAATTAGTTAGGATAATGGAAATGAAATTGGTGTACAAAAATACATGTTAAGCTTTTCGTTGTCTTTATGCACAAAAATGGGTGGATTCTTGTTTGAGCTTAAAAGGGGAATAGATTCTATTGTAAACTTTATGTCCACGTGTAAATTTATGATTGTTCCGAAGAAAATTTACGTATTTTAAAATAAAGTAGAAAGTTTGAAATTCTAAAAATGAAATTAAGAAAAATCATACTCATATTATATACGATGTGACAATAGTTGAATAGTCTGATAATGTGTATGACGTTCTCATACGGAGATATAGAAAAGTTTCGGATGGAGTCAGCAATCCTGTCATATCGTGCATTGCAATCGACAGCTAATGGTTGCTTCCCTTCAATGTATGTGAGAATATTAGGTATAAAATTACGTTGTATGAATAGAAATTGTCAAAAAGGACAATGATGGTGTTGCTTTTGTTAACCTTCTAAAATTGAGACGTGAAATGAAAGTTGAAAACACACCTCCTTGAAATTAATGTTAAAGGATGAAATGCGCCAAAATGTCATACTCTTTTATTATGCTTGCTGATTAGATTTGATTAGTCTAAATGTCATTTCTATTCTTAACTTGTGTGTTGTTTTTAATGTAATTTTTTTTCTTAATCATATTGAATAATTTTAAAAAATTATAGATAATGATAAATTGCATCATCATGATTTATGAAATATCTCAATTATATAACTTTATTGTTTTTTTTTTTTCAAATAAATAACTGCTAACATATGAGACATACACGTAATATTCCAGTGTTAAAATTTACCATTAATTTTAGCTAACTAAATATGCAAAGTTTATAGATACGCATGCATTTATTCATTAAAATTGGCATCTAAAAAATAACTATAAAATTTTAATCGGAAGAGTCCAAAACTCTTTAAAATAAATTAGTAGACGAATCATCAGGGTGTAATTGAAGAGGAATATTCAATTTTTTAAACATAATGTGTAGCTCGACTAAATTAATCTCTTTGTGCTATTTAAAATTTATCCAAATCATCTCTTCGAATGTGACCCTAAATTAATTATATACGGAACTCATGTCTCTATTTTACATTTGTACATCTGTAAATGTAAGTTAATTAGATAGTGACAATTATTGGATTAAAAAAAAAAAAAAAACTGTTTGTTGACAAATATAGGTAGACTACTGACTTAGAGGGAGCTAGAATTACATGTTTGTCCTCAATTTATAAAGTTGTGTCTATTTAAAATTTTAAAATATTATAATAAGTCTATGAACCACAAAAGGTATCCTTTAGTTCATGTAGAGTAAAAAATTTGTAATAGGTATTTAAACTTTCGATTTTATATCTAAAAGACATTAACTCTAAGTTTCAATACCTAATTTATGATTTAATCAATGATGTTTATATAGTAATTAGAAGTAGGTTATATATAATTATAGTTGGAACTCAATTTCAATTAAGTCAATTTATTATCTACAATTTGAATTTAGCTTTAATATGGTGTTATATATATATAATTTATACCTATGATTTGATTAAACCTTACCAAACATCTATAATCCATTTTTTATTCACTCATTCTCCCTATTTTCACTTTGCCAAAGTGAGCTTAGCTTAGTGGTAATTGACATGTACTCTCGACCATGAGGTCAGAAGTTCGAATCCCTCCACCCCAAATGTTGATGTACTCAACAAAAAAAAAAAAAAAAAAAAAAAAAAAACTAGTTAATTGTCACTAAAATTAAAAAATGTCAGACGTTCAATAAGATTACAATAAAGATAATACATTATAACGATGAAATGAAGTAACTTTAAACATAATTCAACTAGTTAATGTACATACGCTCTCAACCAAGAAGTTACAGTTTGAATCTCCACCTCTATATATTATTGAACTCTAAATATTGAAACTATGTCCAAACTACCGTGACGAATTCCACAATACAAGCTTAGAAATAATTAATTGGGGAGTGACATAAGAACAAAAGTAGTAAGAAAAGTGTAGGAACGAACAAACAACGGCCCACCAACTCTATTTGAAAATGGGAGTGCCAACAAACAAATATCTGGACCCATCTGGAAGGGAGAGGGCCCCACCCCCATCTTAAAAGAGGGAAAGTCTTCTTTTGTACTGACCAAAATTTTCATCTTTCATTTTTACAGAAAAATAAAAGTAAATAATAATAATTTCTTTTTTTTTTTTTTTTTTTTTTAACTCTTCACCATTTGAGGCCATACAAATACAGAGAAACCCTCTCTGACACGGTCTTCTTTTCTGATTCCCACAACTATTTGGTCAATCTTTTTCTCCACTTTATATAAAAATATCCACTTCCCTTCTTCCCCTTCCCCTTCCCTCTATTTGATTGCAGAGATTTCGGTGAAAAAGACACCAAAATCAATAACCCACATCGACAAATCAAGATTCCCTTCATTCTTATTTCCGCATACTATATATTATATTCTTTTTTTTTAATATTTCATACATTATAATCTAATTAATCTATATTTTTAATCACTCCCATCCTCCCCTGGCTCTCAGCTCCTTCTCCTATATATTCTCCAATTTCAACATTCATTTTATCAACTTGAGAAAAAAAAAGAGAGAGGAAAAGAAAAATGGAGTTGAATGAACATTATTTGTTAGATGAACTTTTAGCTTTGAGAAGAGAAATGAACTGGGAATTAGCAATGCCCACGGAAATGAACGAACTAATTTCCAGTGCAAATGGCTGGAATTTTGACTGCTCTGATTCTTCTTCTTCTGCAGCCTTCTCTTTACCGATCGATCACCAGAATTTTAGTTATCTTCTCAGTGGGCAAGGGCAGTATTCTTTGGCCGGCGACCAATTTGCGGCGGCGGCGGCGAGTACCGGCGATTCGATGTCGTATAGTACGTTGGAGACTACGCCGAGTAGTTTTGAGGTTTACAATGGGGAGTATCCGATTACGAATATGGAAGAGGAGGAGCTCGGGATTTTGGAGGATGAGATTCATAATCTTGAAGTTCAGGCCAGTTGTAAAGTCGAGCCTGAAATTCTCCCCGTTTTCAACACGCCCGCCGGCACGTGCGATTTCGGCCAGAAAATCGTCAGTTCGTCGAGTAAGAAACTCCAGGGGCAGCCGTCCAAGAATCTCATGGCGGAGAGACGGCGGAGGAAGCGCCTCAACGATCGCCTCTCCATGCTCCGATCCATCGTCCCCAAAATCAGCAAGGTTTTGATTTTTTTTTTTTTTTTTTTGATGATTATGATTAATTATTAAAAAAAAAATAAAAACCCAATTTGATTTTTGATTTTTGTAGATGGATAGAACTGCGATTCTTGCGGATGCGATTGATTACGTGAAGGAACTGCTGGAGAAAATAAACAATTTGCAAAGGGAAATTGAGGTGGGGAATAATCCGAGTAAATTGGAGTCGACGATGGGAATTTTGAGAGATGTGAAACCGAATGAGTATTTGGTCAGAAATTCACCCAAGGTAAAATTAGGGGAGGTTAATTAAGGATAATTAAATTTTGGATTAGGGTTTTGAATTTGGGATTGGATTTTGCAGTTTAATGTGGAAAGGAGAGAGGGGGACACTCGGATTGAGATTTGCTGTGCGGCAAAGCCAGGATTGCTGTTGTCTACAGTGCACACTCTTGAAGCGTTGGGGCTTGATATTCAGCAGTGTGTCATTAGCTGTTTCAATGACTTTGCAATTCAAGCTTCTTGTTCCGAGGCATGTCCAAATCTAATCTAAATCTAATCTATTCTTATTTTTGCTTTAATTTCTAGTTTCTCTCTCTTTCTTTTCTCCCTTCAACATCATTGTTTTTTTCTTCATTGAGGTGTGGGTTTTGTAATTAGATCCGAATATATGACTTTTTGATCCGGATATAACGTTTTAACCGGTAGAACTATGTTTAAGTTGATGGGTGGTTTTTTTTCATGATTTTGAATGATATTGATTCCACTCAAACAATTGGGTTTTCCTCTTTTGGGGTGGGTTTGCGTTTAATACTTCTTGCTTTAGTAATTTTGTTGAAAATAATAACCATTTGGTTTTATTTTTTATTTTTTTTAAAAAAATTATATAATTGTTTTCTCTCAATTTCCTTATTATGGTTTTCATCTTTGTTAAGAAAAGATTTAAATTCTGAGTTAAATTCCAAAACCAAAAACAATTTCCAAAAACCACTTTTTATAGTTTTCAAAACTTGACTTGGGCTCTTAAAACAAAAGAAGGATATAGTTAAGAAAGAAACTTGTAGATAAAAATAATGTTTACAAGTTTAATTTTCAAAAAACAAAAAACCAAATAGTTATCAAACAGGACTTTTAGCACTTTTTATCAGTCTGAAAGTCATTCCAAATTGAACCTTCGAGTTATCTTTAATTGCTTTTTTTGAATATGGGTTTGGGTTTGGAACTCGGATTCTAAAACTACTGTTTTGTGGGTGATGAAATAGGGAACGGAGCACAGAACAATTGTGAGCACAGAAGAAGTAAAGCAAGCATTATTCGAAAATGCTGGATATGGAGGAAGATGTCTGTAGAACAATAATCCATTTGGAAACTAGGAAGAAAAAAAAAGCCTTTTTTGGAGATGGGGTTTCAAATCTCAATGTTTTCAATGAGATTTGGTTAGTTGAATTGTTCTATCTTTTTTCAATAATAAATATGTATTTAATTCAGTCCTTAAATCAGCAAATGATTGTCATATTAGGAAATAAAAGAAAAAGTAGATTTCCATTTGCAAGAATTGGTCTTCCAGGTGCCAAGAAAAAAAAAAAAGTGACATTATTTTTATATAAATTATTGGAACGGATGGGAAATAAAAAAGTGAGGTTTTTTTTTTAATAAAATAAAATAATTATTTCAAGATCAAGTGTTTGGTTTCCTTTTTTTTTTTTTTTTTGGCTTTCTTTTGATCAGAACAGTAATGTACGGTTGTGATTCGTACAAAATTTGATGATGTTTGATTTTGTTATAAGGAGTGATTGGTAAAGAGTTTTAGGGCAATCCTCGGAATCAGAAAGATTCAATTTTCAGGTTTGAGGCATGTTTTTGAAAGGCCAGCTGTGGCCTGTGCCTGCGCTGCTCAGATTTCAGATCGTCTTGTCCTTTTTTGAGGACTTGAATCATTGGAATGAGTTATAACTCATTATAAATTCATGCGAAAATAAATCAAATTTCAACCCTAAATTTGGTTAGATACATGTATCATTTTTTATATGTAGAGTTTCAATTTTATCCTATTGGACGATCTAAGTGTTGTTTTTAAAAGATGTTAAATTTACAAGTTTAGTTCTTGAGTTTTTAGAATTGTGTTTGTTTCATCCTTAAACTTTAAAAATTGTAAAATAGGTCATCGATTAATTGAAAGTTGTCAGATCGAGACATAAATTGAAAGTTAAAAGATTTATCAGATACTTTTTAGGGTTTAAGGACCAAATTTTCTAAAAAAAAGAAAAAAAAAAGTTTAAGTATCAAATAAACACGAATTTGAAAGTTTAAGAACTAAACTTCTAATTTAATTGGAATAAATTTAAGTTTGATTGATTAATTCAAAAAAATTAATGATTTTCTTTTCAAAATAGTTATAATATCGTTTTTCTCTAGTTCTATCAAAAGACGTATCATATTTGTTTTATAATTAATTATTATGCATATAACAGTAGGGTTTTTTTTTTTCTTTTTTTCTTTTTTATGATTATGCAAAAAAAAAAAGAAAAAAAAATCCAATCACAAATTCAAACATGCAACACCTATCCAAATTTAAGGTGCGCTACTTTCTGTTTAGAATAAAAGTTGATTTTCCCACCTAATTTAATACATTTGATTTATTTGAAGATTGATTTTTTTTTTAAAAAAAAAAGCAATATGGATGTTGTTTTTGTTTTTGTTTTTTTAAAAAGGAGTTCAATTTATTTGTTTTTCCAATATTGTGCCTGCAATATCAAGGATGTGTTTGGTTTCACTTTTTCAAGTGTTTAATTTTGAAACAAAATCGTTTTGAAAAAATTTACAGTATTTGGCAACCACTAAAAATGACTTATTAGAAAATGAGATTGATAAATAAGGGTGTGTTTGGTTTAACTTTTCAAGTGTTTAATTTTGAGAAAAAATCATTTTGAAAAAATTTATAGTGTTTGGCAACCACTAAAAATGACTTATTAGAAAATGAGATTGATAAATAAACTATATTTTGGTATAAACACTTGAAACCAACTTTTTAAAAAAGAGTCTTTGGGTATACAATAACTTGTATAAAAACACATATGATGAAATGCAACCAAACATATGAGTGTTTAAATTCTAAACAATTTTTATACAAAATGTTTTTTTTAAAATGCATTCTTGAAAAACATTTAAATTAAAATGTATTCCAAATGGATCCTAAGTTAATCTCTCAATAGTCTGACTGCTTTTTCATCTAGGTTTAACTTTAGTAATTGTACATTTTAGGTCCAAGTGAAGTGTTTTGACAATTTTTTTCATGATTTGACAAGTTAATCATAACAAATAAGTCAAATATTATATTTTTGCTTGTTTTATAGTAATAATTCAAGCGTTAGGTGTCATAAATTAATCCATTCTAGTACAAAATATTTTATTAATTAATAATTGATTCTAATTGAAGAATATATCCTCTCAAAAGGAAATTGAAGAATATCTTGATATCATCATTTTAAAAACCAAAAGAAGGTTATCAATTATATAGTTTTCCTCCTCTTTGTGGTCACTTAAGTTTTAAAAAAAGACAACATTTACATCTGAAAAATTAATAAAAATTTTAGTACTAGCACATTCTACTTTTTTTTTTTTTTTTTTTTTAAACAACAGCACCTTCTACTACTAGACAACAAAGGCCAATTATTCAAATATTAACATTAAACTTTTAATTTTGTCCAGTTAAATCCTACACTTATATAATTGTGTCATTTTTCCACTCGAAGGGGGAAATTAGTTGTCAAAGCGAGCTTAGTTCAGCGGTAATTGGCATGTACCATCGACCATGAGGTCAGAGGTTCGAATCCCCACCCCCAAATGTAAAAAAAAAGGTTCAAATAATTTAGACCCCATTTGATAACGGAAAATACCTCATACCAGATAGTTGTTCTCCCTTATATACCACCCATGATCTTCTCTTTATCTAATTTGGGACTAAGGTCACACTACCAACACTTGGCTTAAATTTTAAAAACACCTATGAAAAATAGATAATCAAACATAGAAACTCATAAGGTAAAAGTAGTATTTATATGGTTAATTTTCAAAAACAAAACCTTAGGTCCCGTTTGATAACCAGGTTTGTTTTCTTTAAATTTCCTCACCATGGTTTTCATTTTTGTTAAAGACACACTTGAATTCCTAACCAATTTCTAAAAACAAAAACAAGTTTTGGAAAACTATTTTTTTTAGTTTTCAAAAATTGGCTTGGTTTTTGAAAACATAGGAAGAAGGTAAGTGAAAAGTCAAAGAAACTTAGAGTTGGAAGTGGTGTTTATAAGCTTGAAAACCAAAAACAAAAAACAAAAAACCAAATAGTTATCAAACGGGGCCTTAATAATTGAATTTGGCATTGCTTTGGCAATTGAGTATTTTATTGATTGAATTTGTTGGGAGTGCGACCAAAGTCCCACATTGACTAGACAAGATCAGGAAGACCATGAGTATATAAAGGAGGACAAATTCTCCAATTCTCTAATGCTATGAGGCCTTTTGGGACGAACTAAAAGCAAAAGTATGAGGATTTATGTCCAAAGTAGACGATATCATATCATATCGACTTTTTAATTAAGTTTTAAAAAGGTCGATTTATTTAACTTAAAAGAGTGTCAATTCCATCCAAATGAAAAGCAATTGAATTAAAGAGAATAGGGGAAAAAAATAACTTTCTTTTCCCCAAAAGAAAACCATTTCCCTAATAAATTCAGTGGCGCTGCATGAATGTGATTTGTGAACACAAAAAAGGTTTGTCTCACAACTTGTCATTGCGGGCGTAATGGACAGACAAATAACTTAGTATCCATCAACACCAAACATTTTCCATTGAACAAAAAAACAAAAACAAAAACAAAAACCAAGTTGCATTTCAGACTTTTTAGTTTAATTTATACAAAAAATTCACAAAACGTTAGTGTTTTAAAGCATATAAGAAGATAAAAAGAGGCTTACAATGTGGAAAGAAGCCATGTCGTATGTCTTTTCTTTCTTTCCTTAAAGCTGACGAATAGAGAGCTGCGGGGAAGATCAGATTAATATGAAAAAGAAAAAAATGGAAAACGACAGTGAAGAACAAAGGGCAGTGTATTTTTATGTGTCGGCAAAATTGTTTTTGTTTGCATTACTTAATTAATTCAGTCTTCTTGTCTCGCACTGCTGCTGTGGCTGTGGTCGTCTGCACTTTGTCTATGGTTTTCCTTGCGTCCAAATAATACTGATTCGTCATGATCTAGTAAAGCCAAAGTAGAGTACCCTTTGATTTGACCTAATCCATAATGCCACTCTCCATGTTCTCGTCTCGGTTTAATACAATAAATTATTCGGGGAGACCGCCACAATAAGATAGACATGAGTTTTGCACCGTTTGATGTAGGAGAACATCTCGATTTTGTATCTAGATTTTTGAATCTACATCCAACGGTTATTATGAAGTAACATATCGGTGGTCGTTTCGTTGAGTAATTTTTCATTTAATATATCCATAGCAGAAATACAACCACCGCTCTATATATACACACACACAATAAATTTTGCTTCTTATTCTTATTTATTGTATTTCTACTAATTTATTCATATTATAGTTAAGTAGTAAATTGTTCATTTTAGTACTACATGTATGACTTAATAATAATCCATAATGTCATTCTCAATGTTTTCTTGTCTTTGTTTAATAGGAGAAATTATTTGAGATGACGGTCACGGTAAAATTGGTATTTTTGTATTGTTGGATATATGAGAGATAAATTGTAGAAGCATTTCGATTTTGTATCTAAAACATATAGATTTTTAAATCTACATCCAACAGTTATTACGAGGTAACCATATTGTTGCAACCTCTCATTGAGTAACTTTTGGTTTAATGGACCTATAATGGAAATGGAACCGCAACTATATATATATATATATATATATATATATATATATATATATATATATATATATATATATACAATAAAAATAAAAATAATAAAATCTAGAGAGTATTTCAATTGTTGCCCCTAAAGTCTCAATTTCATTAAACTTGCCCTAAATTTAATTAACATAATGTCATTGTCCATTTTTTTCGTCTTTGTTTAGTAGACCCATAAAGGAAAGAGAGCCACGAGATATATACACACAATAATTTGGCTTTTTCTTGTTGAGAAAGATTTTTTTTTTTTTTTTTAGTTCAACAATTAAAAAATACAAACCTTTAATCTCATGGTACATGTCAATTGTCGTTGAGCTATACTCACTTTGATGGTTGAGAAGAAACTTTAAAGTATGTTTCTATTAATTTATTCATATTATAGTTTGTCTTTTTAATTTATCAACATTTAAAGGTGGAGATTTGAATCTCTGATTTTTTGGTTAAATGATATGGTTTTTTAATCAAATGATTAATTTTTGTCATTTAATAATGAAAAAAAGATCAAAGGAAAAAAAAATCACGTGGATGTGGAGCAAGCAGCATTTTTTTTTAACGATATTATTATTATTATTATTATGTTTTTAAAGAAAATAAGGCTATGTACGATAATTTGTGTAGAATACTGACATTGATCATTGAAAGGGCTGGGCCATCTAGTCTGAAGCAGGCTGATTTCTCACTTCTGTTGCACTCGATGTGGGCCTGAAGCCCAGTAAACATTTACAAGCCCAGGAAAATATCTTCTAGACTAGATGATAATTTTGAGCCCGTTTGGGATTGGCATGTTTGTTAAAAGTAACGGTTTAGTTCCTGAACTTAATTCGTAATTATTTAATTCCGATACTTTTTACAGACAACCATTTAGTTTATGAACTTTATCTATAACACTTTAATCTTGTAAAAAATTTCATCAAAATTAGGTATTGATTTTTGTTAGATAACGATTTAGTCTTTTATCGTTTGTGGACACATTTAATCCATAATCAATTTGTTGATCTACTTACACAACTCCATTGAATTTTAACAATATTTTTTAGGGTAGATACTAGATCGTTGCAAAATTTAAATTACATGAACAAAATTGTTATATACTAAAATTGAAGGACCAAATTATTATCGATTAGAAGACGAAATTGATACTTCAATATAAATAATACAAGGGCCAAAAGTTTTTTTTTTTAATTTTATTTTGCCTTTTAGTGTTTTTGGACATTTGTGCATTTGATATATTTTTTCTCGATTACTTCCCAGCTTTATTTTAATCTTTATAGTTTGTTTTTTAAAAAATCACAAATTCTCTTTATTACGTTGTTGTCATATTCGATATACAACACATTTTTTAATATTCCACCACACATCTTTTTTTTTACGACGCAATTGGTTAAAACATTATACATTTGACCTATAGGTTAGATATTTCAAACTCCATCCTCAACAAAATCATTATTGTTGATTCTAGATTTTGGATAGTCCAAGCTTTTCAGATAGCGAGAGAGAACATGACGGTTCTATCAGACTTGAGCTGTTGATTCAAGATATCTTGCGAAAGTAAAGAGTTCGCATCAGTATAATGTTTTATCCAACACTGTCTAATGCTTAAATTAATACTGAGCATGAAATTAGGTCAAAGTTTAGGGTGTGGTTTTGCATCAATCACCCATAACGGTGGTAAATTTCATTTTTAACTTCTCTATTACTCCATACATCATAACACAAATATTGCATCACAAATAACAGAGCAGGATTAGAAAAATACTAGATTTAATTTGAATGGCTATAGGGAGTGATTTTAACAAAAATGATATGTTTATAAGTGATTTATCAAAATTGATTTTTAAATAATTGTTTTAATATTATGTTCTATATTTTTAAAAATAGTTTTCATACCATCAAAGTGATTTTGAATGATTGAGGGTATGCTTTGAAAGAAACTTTAGAATAAGAGTTTTAATGTTAAATGATTTAATTATAACCATTTTTTTAAGTATTTAAATATTATATATTATTTTAATGATCAATGTTTCTTTTCAAAAGTATTTTATAGTTATCAAATTACTAACCAGGCATTTTATCGGAGAGGAAAAAAATTAGGACACCAAAAATTTAAAAGAAACAAAATAGAGAAGGAAAAGTTTTTTCACATGATTTATTAAGACAAAAAATAAAATTAAGTGAAATAGGAGATTTTTTTTAAAAAAAATGAAATAATAGTTATTTTAAAAACAAAATCTCCCAAATCACTTCGCCTTGGTCGATGAAAAATGTCATTTTGATAATTTTAAAATAAAATAAAGCATTTAAAATAATAAAATATAATAGAGTGGTAAGTGGAAAAACATTATCCTCAATTAGTTTAGTCAGGCAACTAGCTTTAGTGGTTCAAATCCTTAATGATCTTCAACTTGGAATAAATTTTCACTCCATACCTGAATTTCGAACTTTGAAAGTTTTCAAAGCTGATTTTTCTTAAAGCAAAGTTATCAACAATTATTTTAAAAGCTACTGCAATCTCACACTAAACGTTAGAGTAATATTGTCAAAGTGAGTATGATTTAACTGTAAATACTGGAAAAATTCTGAATTTCCTTTCATTCAATTGATACAATTTTTGCCCTTTTTGTATACAAAATATGGATGCAAATAAGGTAAGACAAAACTGAAAATAAATATACAAATCCTTGCAATTAGTGAGCTGAAATCAAGGCATGATTTAATGAGAGATATATGCAAGAATGAAGGTGATTATGTGCTGTAATATGCCCCCTCAAACTGAAGACGATCTTGAAGTCAGAAGTTTGCTCCTGAGTGATAGAAATAACTGAGAAGATAGAGGTTTCGTAAGTAAATCAGCAAGTTGATCTTTGGAGGAGATAAAACGTACTGAGATATCCTTGCGAACTACTTTTTCTCGAACGAAATGATAGTCAATCTCGATGTGCTTTGTTCGAGCATGAAAAACAGGATTATTTGCAAGAGATATGGCTGACACATTATCACACCATAATGTTGGAGTAGTGGATAAGGGAATATGTAAATCACAAAGAAGTTGGCGTAACCAATAGAGATCAGCTGTTGTGGTTGCAAGTGATCTGTATTCAGCTTCTGTAGAAGAGCGTGATACAGTTGATTGCTTTTTGGCGGCCCAAGAAATGGGACTTGAGCCAAGGAAGGCAATAAATCCAGATGTAGATCGACGATCCAATGTGTCACCAGCCCAATCAGAGTCACAATATGCTGTGAGTGACATATCACCATGTCGAAATAGAATGCCAAGTTCCTTCGATCCAGAAAGATAACGTAATATACGCTTGACAGCAGAGAAATGAATGGTTGTAGGGCTATGCATAAATTGACTTACTCGATTTACAGCAAAGGTGATGTCTGGTCTTGTAAATGTGAGATACTGAAGAGAGCCAACCAGCTGACGATAAAGTGTGACATTATGGAACAAAGGCGCAGAAGCATATAGATCAACAGATGTAGACATAGGAGTTAGACATGATTTGGCAGATGTCATGCCTGATGTGTGAAGTAAATCTGTGAGGTACTTGGCCTGATTGACAAAAATACCATCTGTAGAGGAATGAACTTCGAGGCCAAGAAAATAATTCAATGCTCCAAGATCTGAAATCTGAAATTCAGTGGCCAATTGTTTCTTCAAGATAGAAATGTAAGCATGGTCAGATCCAGTTACAATAATATCATCCACATATAGTAACAAATACGTCAATGCCTTTCCTTCCAAACGAATGAACAATGACGGATCAGCAGCGGAAGCAATAAACCCCAACGTTAATAGGTAGGATGTGAAACGATCAAACCATGCCCGTGGAGCCTGTTTAAGACCATAAAGACTCTTATGAAGTAAACAGACACTAGTTGGACATGATTTATCTAGAAATCCCGGTGGTTGGGACATGTAGACCTCTTCTTTTAGGTGACCATGTAGGAAGGCATTTTTTACATCTAGCTGATTTAATGTCCAATTATATTGAGCAGCTAATGCAAGTATTACACGAATCGTTGGCTTTTTCACAACTGGACTGAAAGTCTCTTCAAAATCAAAACCTTCAACTTGGTGATAACCTTTTGCAACTAAACGAGCCTTATGGCGAGCAATAGATCCATCAGGGTGATATTTAGTTCGAAAGACCCATTTACAACCTACAACATTCATAGAGGGCAATCGAGGTACTAAAGTCCACGTACCTTGTTCTTGTAGAGCATTGAACTCTTCACACATGGCAGCTCTCCATTCGGGATATTTGGAAGCTTCAGTGTAGGATGTCGGATCGGTTGGAACTGAAGGCACCATAGTGGATAAAAAGGCCTTTGGCTTGAAAATACCAGACTTGGCTCGAGTTTGCATGGAGTGAGTATTGATAGGGATCGAACTCACAATAGGTGGAGTATTATCTGCAGTCTCAGGCATCAAATTTGTATTATCTGTAATCTGACAAGAATGATTAGAACAAGTAATATTATCTTCTAACGCAACTATAGATGGACCAGAATTGTCAACAGTGGGTAATTGAGTATGATGTGGGTTTTGAGTTGGTGATAGAGAGATATTTAGGAGGGTGAATAATGGAGTTGGATCAATGGTAGTAGTAGGTAAATGGGAGGTGGGTTTGATGGATGATGTGGCAAAAGGAAAAATGGTCTCATGAAAAATGACATGACGAGAGACAATTGATTTTTTTGTTTCAGGATTATAGCATATGTAACCTTTGAAATGTAAAGGGTAGCCAATGAAAATGTGTTGAGATGTTTTGGGTTCAAGTTTATGTTTGGTGGTTGGTTTTAACAGAGGATAACATGCACAACCAAAAACTTTTAAATGATGCAAATCAGGAGTGTAACCATAAAGTGTTTCAAACGGAGAAGACATATTGAGAGATGAAGAAGGCATTCTATTTATAAGAAAGACTGCAGTAGAGAAAGCATAAGGCCAAAATTCAAGAGGAACAGAGGAATGAACAAGTAATGACATTGCAGTTTCAACAATATGTCTATGTTTGCGTTCTGCAACTCCATTTTGTTCAGGAGTATAGGGACAAGATTTTTGATGGAAAATTCCTTTGGATTCAAAGAATGAAAGAATAGAATTATTGCTAAATTCACCACCACCATCAGATCGAAAAACTTTTAACTTTTTAGATAAAAGATTTTCAACAAATGGTACAAATTTGTGAAGAATTGCAGTCACATCAGATTTTTTAACCAAAGGAAATAACCGGGTAAATTTGCTAAAGTTATCAATGAAGCTAATATAATATCGATATCCATTAATAGAAGTAACTGGAGAAGGTCCCCATACATCACTATGAACAAGTTCTAGTGGTGCAAAAGAAGTTGAAAGCGACATAGGAAATGAAACTGGAGAAGGTCATTCATGAAAGCGACATAGGAAATGAAAGCTTAGACATCTTAGCTTTTAAACAACTAGGACATTCATGAGTAGAAATAGAAGAAGATAACGACAAACCAAGACGAGATAAACAAGAATTTAAAATTTTAGGAGCAGGATGTCCAAACCGATGATGCCACAGTGAACACTCCTGTTTTGCATGAAAATTAAAGTTTTTAGGGTGCAGACTAGAGCGAGGTAGAGATGATGGACTTGGAATTGGGTAAAGGCCATTAATGCTAGCACCAGTGTGGAGAATTTTTCCAGAAACTTTATCCTGTATGAGGAACCAGTAAATACTGGAAAAATTCTGAATTTCCTTTCATTCAATTGATACAATTTTTGCCCTTTTTGTATACAAAATATGGATGCAAATAAGGTAAGACAAAACTGAAAATAAATATACAAATCCTTGCAATTAGTGAGCTGAAATCAAGGCATGATTTAATGAGAGATATATGCAAGAATGAAGGTGATTATGTGCTGTAATATTAACAATAATTGACATGTAGTCTTAATTCGACATTTGTTAACTCAAACAAAAGAAATTTGGGAGAATGTTATGATGATGGTGGCGTGTCTCATCCAACACGACGAGAATACCAAGACACGTCATTAGACATCCCTACAAGGCAACCAAACCATGATGCCAATGCGAAACCCCATTTTCATAGGTTTCCCTTTCTCCTTTTCACATTCCACTGTCTGTTACAAAATACATCCAATAAAATTTTAAACTATATTATATAATCCATTCTTATGAACTTCAAATAATATCATGTTCCTCTCTTTTTTCTTTTTTATTTAAAACAGAAAAAAAAAAGGTTTCTTTTTTCTTTTTTTGACATTTTTGGTTTATAATATTATGTCCAGTATACGTTTAGGAGAGAAAATAAATAAAGGATAATGCCTCGCCCTCTATCTCTATCTTGTACTCTCTAGTGGAATAAATTGATCTTGTGAAAAAGACCACAACCTAATTTCTGCTACCAAATCCCACGAGGTTGCCACTAAAAAAATCTACCTAATTAACTTCTTATAATGATTACACATATCCACACCTAGGTAAGTATTAATATGAGGTGTTAATAAATATAATTTTAAGAATATATATATTGAAATGAGAATAAGAAATGTAAGCATAAATTTTTATACTCTCCTTGATAATATATATATATTTTTTTTAGTTCAATAACAATCGGTGGTGAGATGATTCGAACCAATATAACCTCTTGATCGAAGGTACATGTCAATTACCGTTGAGCTATGTTCATTTTGACCTTGATAATAATTTTTTGAAAGGAAAAAAAATGCTTTCCTTTCAATTGAGGTTTGCTAATAAGCGTGAATCACTGAAAATTATAGGAACTTGAGCATATAATTAGGAGACAAATTAAAGCACCATCATTAAAGGCCAAGAATTGTGTCTCAAAAGATTGATTATTAATTTTAATGGATACATTATTTAAAACATTAGGATAACTAAACTAATTAATTTGACGAACTTTTCAAAAAAAATTGCACGAAAGTTGTGACAAGAATTAAAGGGGTTTATCCTATCACCCCCTCTCTTTTTTAAGCAATGGCTTATGGTTTATCCTGTCGATTGATCAATGGGAATGATGATAATGCTTTGTTTTAATGTAGATAATTGATGTGATACACTTTGACATAATTCTTTTTCTTTTTCTTTAAAGAATACACTTTTATATAATTAACTCCACTAAAGACTTCAATTTTAATATTAATTTGACATAATTTAATTTATCATGTGTTCCTATCTAATGAGACTTTAATGAAGTTGAATTGAAACTGAATTGCAATTTTTTTTTACAACATTTGAGGGGTGGGGAATTCGAACCACAGACTTCTCAGTCATTGGTACAAGCTTTGTGCCAGTTGAGTTATGCCTATGTTGGCACCGAATGGTAATTTATGCTACCTGAAATAAATAAGTTTGTTATAAATATATTTTATCCACTAAAAGCAAACTATATTCAAAGGAAAGAGGATTAAAATTTATCATAAACTTGTTGGGTTGTATAAATTTTTACTCTAACTTTCAATATCATCAAATCAAATCATAAATTTTGACAAATGTTACACTTTTTATCCTTTATTTAATTTCCACTTATTTCAACAAAAAGTAATAAAATTAAATTTCATCGGAACACAAATTAACCTTGGAATAACCATTTTCAAATTTCATAAATTCCAACCTAAACCTAGTTTTATTGTTGTTTTTCTCTTAAATTATCTTATCTATTTTATATCATACATACATTCATGTTTTACATTTCGTTGAACACATATCAGAATGCATTTTTAATGACTTAGATTAGAATTGCAACATTTTCAAAGTTCAAGGTTAAAATTGCAATACTTATCTAAATTGGAGGTGAAAAATTAAAAATTTAGGATCAAAGTTGATAAAAACTAACTAGCCCAGTTTAGGAATAAAAATGGATATCATTTCATTTCAGACTGAAATTCATCAAAAACAACACCAACATCAGAGAAATCTTTTAGACCAAAATCAATTCAAGAGAAACTAATTTTACTGAAAATTTTGACTTAACCAAAACAAGAGAGAGCACTAAAAGAATTGGATTAAACAAACAATAATCTCAAAAGTGGAAAGGTAGCTTTAAGGAGTGGAAGATATTTTAAAATTTTCATATAGATAGCAACCAAATATTATATACAAAACAACTGGCGGATTCCAATAAATCCGTACTGTACGTAAATTGGGACTTTTATATATAAAGAGAAACCAGTCGTTTTCAATTCAAATACCCATACCATCATAACCCATTATCTATCTCCAACTCCATAAAAAAAAATAATAATAATAAAATAATAAATTTTAAAAATTCACCGTTTAATAATTTTTGTTCATAAATTAAATTTAATTGTCGCCACTCGCCATTAACGAATTCTGCAGAATTTTGCTTAGAGAGACTCGAGAGCTGCAAAAATGGAGTATGATGATCGCGAAGCACAGGATCCGGCCTCCCTGAGTTTTCCAGTTGGTTTGGTTCTTTTGTTGACGTTTTTGTTCTGCATGTGTTGTTTTTTTTCTTGTTGCCTTCACTGGGAAAAGCTCCGATCACTTCTCGGCTGTTCCGATCATCCCGACCACCGCCATCCTCCTATTCCGCCGGAAAACGCCGCCTTCTCCTTCTCGCCGCCCGATAAAACCTCCCCTCTCCATACGGTGCGTTTTGTTTCTTCTTCTTCTTAGAGTTAAATAAAACTACTGGCAATTTCCATGATTGGATATTAAGTTAAATGACAAATTAAAGGTAATAATTTGATTTTTTAGAAATTTTATTTCTTGCACAATTGTTTTCTGGGCTGTGCTTGATATTTCTTTTATTTATTTATTATGGACGAGAAGATATGGAAGGAGAATCGGCCGCAGAGCCTGACGGTGTTGATGCCCGGCGACGAGGTTCCGAGGTTTATAGCAATGGCGTGTCCGCCGTGTGCGGCGGCGGCGGCGGCGGCGGCGGCGGCGTTGGTGGAAGTTGTAGTTCAGAAACCTTCCCAGAGTATTCCTGATTCTTCTGGAGGTTTATCTTAAGTTAATTAATGTCATTTTGTACATTTCCGTGCGTATAATTATATATTCAAGTGAATTTGAATTCGATTATTCCTTTGGAATTTTCTAGAAATTTTCATGTGCTTGTCTCTGTTTTGTGAATTCGTCACTTTGATTTTATTCTTCTTAGATGACAAACAAACCCAACAAAACAACAAAATTTAATTAATTCCTGATGTGTACATGGGGAAATTCTCTTTTTGGATTTTTTTTTTTTTAATTAATCGTGTATTATTAAACATATTCTTTAATTCTGTTGGTGGTGTATTAGTTTGGATCTGTCGATTAAAAAATGTTATCTTGATTGATTAAATTTTGTTTTTTTTTTTTTCTCGATAATATATGTTATCTATTGCCCGTCTTTATGTTATGTTCAAGCTTTATAAGTTTGATGACATGAATATTGGCAATAGTGAATTTAAAGATGATAAATAAGAACAAAATTTAATCACTGATTAGTTAGAATTCACGCTTGCTTACTATAAAATGGTAAGCTCAGAGAAAGGGAAAATGGTTTAAAAATTGATTTAACTTTCTATTAATAAAACAATAATTTGGAAATGCTTATCTTTAAACATAATAACCATAATAAAGTAAAAACAAAACAAACAAACAATTTGGTAATAATTTTTTGAATTTCAGTGACAATAAATTTAACTGTTAAACTACAAGTGAGTTTCCTCCCTTAACTCGAGTCCAATAAATCTTCAAACTTTAATATATGCAATTAAAAAACGTCTAATATACTCTAATAAATTCATAACGTTGTGTTTAACTAAATTCGTATTTATAATGTTGTGTCTAATAATTCACTAAAATAAACAAAGAAATACATCCAATATATCATTAGATATACTGGGTCATAAATTTTACCAAAATTAGCATAGTTGAACGGGTTAAATCATATAATCCTCGACTAAGAGATTAAACGATTGAATCCTCTATTATAGTCCACATGTTGATGTCTAAAAAAATATATTTTCTTAATAAGTCATTGAATTTTAAAGTATTTCATAAATATATATGTTGATGGTCAAATTTGGTCGGGAGGAACTCACTTGACCTTCACGTGCCACCAACGGTAAATTTGTTTGGGAGGGAGGAAGACGTGGCCTGCAAGACAGAAAACTTGTACACCGGTGTGGTGCTTGCCACACTGCCTCCGATGCTTAAGTCAGAAAACTGAAGGAGGAGAGCAAGAGGAGAGAGTAGAGAATTGAGTTCGGGATCCCTTCTTCAGTGACGAAGAGGGGTTTAAATATCTGCTCATGCTCCTAGGGTTTTTATGAATTCGGAGGTGTTTCGGGACAAACCAGGCAGAACCGGGGCGGCCAGGGGCAATAGGGACCAAACGGAGGCGGCCGAGGCCGATCAGAGGGTCGGGCCAAAAGCCCGATCCCTTCGGCTTTGGCCCGACCCTTTGGCCTGTTCTTCGTCCGGGTTCCGTTTCCTAGCTGTCTCCTTGGGTTGGTATCGCGCTGTCCTCATCAATTTCTCACATATCGGAGTGGTCCAAAATTACCTATAATAAAATATATATATATATATATATATTAGTTTAACCAACGTAGGAGGAGAGATAAGAAAGGAAGGAAATGGGGATAATGGGCCGGCGGCGGGTAGAGAGAAAAAAGAGGCCCGTTTCGAAAAGCGGCCCAAAGTGGAGGTACGTGGGAATGATGTGAGAGGGACAAAGTGGAAGTGGGAAGCAGAAACACCGGAATACGGAAAATGACCGTCGCACGCGTGGTCTGATTTTGTTGGGGTGTACGTGTACTACACACGTGCCGTTTCCTTCGCATGCTTTCGAACCGGTTCTTCAGCAGGTTGTCTTCAAAATCATTTTTAAAATCCACACATTCTTCGCCCACGTACGATTTCAATCATTTTACATTTTGCTTCGAATCTTAATTCCATTATATTTAAATTCCATTTCTATCTCGTGTTTTAAAACAACAAAGGCAAGAAAGAATATCCCATTACAAAATTAAGAGAGAGAGAAAAAAAAAAAAAAAAAAAAGAGAAATTGAACTTTTTATTTATAAATGATGGTGAGAACATGTAGTTTATAATTAGAAAATTATAAGAAGACTTTTGATAAATATGATAAAGATTCAAATTCTTCCACTCCATATGTTGTTATACTTAAACAAAAAAATTGTTTAGTTTTTTTTAACTCTTAAATTTGTGTTCAATGAGTTAATTTTTTTTATTATTATTTCTTTGTTTAATAGAACCTTAATCTATTTGACATTTTGAAAATTTTACAGATTTATGGGACAAAATAGATTGAAGTATTAGAGTCTCTTTAATCACAATATTCAATTTTATGTCTAATACACTACTTAATTTTAAAATGTTCAAATATGTTATTGAACTATTTGACACGAAATTAAAGGTTTAAAAACGCACTAGACACTTTTAAAGTTCAAATATTAATTAGACACAATATTAAAAATTTATAAACCTAGTAGACACGTTTGAAACTTTAAGGAACCATTAGACACAAATGATTATGAATTAAACTTATAATTTAATCCTAAACCCTAAGAAAAATATATCTATCTTAATTTGATAGCGACATTGTAGTTGTATCGGTCACATCAAATCATCTACATAAAGTGGTCATTGCTAGTTGGGGAAGCAAAACTTGGAGTAAAGTAATTAGGAGGTGGAGATTTTTTCCTACATCACTAATTAATGACACTTTACTACTAATAATCACATCCGATGTTAGTGGAAAACATGTTTCATAAATAAAGGTCAAACAAAATAATTATTGTCACCCCACTGGATACATTTTTTTTTTAATAGTACCTAATTTTTGTGTAAAAAAAAAAAAACTTTAGCGGTTGTTGTTTTATTAGTTCAACAACATTTAGGATGAGGGGTTTGAACATTTGATCAATTTTGATTGATGGCATATGTCAATTACAACTATTTTTCTAAAAAAAAAAAAATTACAACTAAGTTTGGTTCACTTTGACAGTTGTCACCGTTCATTCATTTATTATTTAGTTAAAAAAAACAATATTTAACATATTTGCTTGCATTGAAACAGTGTTTTAAACTTAATTTTCAAAAACTAGAAACCAAATAGTTATCCAACGGGGTCTAAATGTAAATAAAAAGTAGGGGTGAAAAAACCCGAACTAAACTGAGTTGGTTCGGTTCGGTTCGTTTTTTAAATCTATCCAATTTGAACCGAACCGAACCGAACCGATCGGTTCAATCGGTTCTCGGTTTTTACTTACATTGCAATTTTAGGGTTTGTTTCACTTTCAGTAACTTGCCTTGCCTCCGCCTTTTTCCTTCCCCTTTCTCTCTCTCAACTTTTCCTTTCTTCCTCTCTCTCTCAAGCACGAAACGACACCATCGCGGGCCAAGGAGAATCGATTATTTTCCTTCCACCGCTGTCTCCTCCACCACGAAACCAATGGCGTCGCCGTCGACTCCTTCCACCGCCGTCTTCTCCACCACGAAACGAACGGCGGGTTTAATGGGTTTGCAATTAAATGGGTTTTGTTCCTTCTTAAGTCTTTGTGAGTTTAATGGGTTGTGATTTTCTTTACTTTTGTTTCTTCTTCTTCTAGTTTTTTGCATTTGGGGTTCATTTTTTTTTCTCTTTGATCTGATTTGGGTTTGCAATTTGCATGTCTCTATGAGTTTAGTGGGTTGATTTTCTTTACTCTTGTTTCTTCTTCTTCTAATTTTTTGCATTTGGGGTTCATTTTTTATTCACTGATTCCAAATTCGCTCAAATTCTGGTAATCGTCCCCTAATTCCACGCCGGAGTGAAATAACAACATTTTTTTAATCGGTGTGTCGTCGATTATCTGGATTTTCTGCTTCAAACTGTGAACCGTCTCTGTTTCATCGATCTCCATGACATCTGTCGGTTGGAGAGTTTCACAGTGATCGGAATCTTGTTCGGCGGTGCAATGATTTGATTGAACGAGAGATCGATTCGCAAACCTTCTAAGATGAATTGGTAATCCTCCATGTCGAGTCCGTCGACTAATTCGATTTTTTTTTTTCCACTTTGATTTGTTGGCATGTGCTTCAAACCGACCCGACCCGATTATAATCGGGTCGGGTCGGTTTACTCCTGTCTGAAAACGTATCTATGTTGGGTCGGGTCGGTTTTTGTGAGACCCGACCTGACCCGTTTTCACCCCTAAAGGATCAATTCGCTCTCTGGGCCTGATTCCGTGGGCCATGGATTTACTATGATCCAACTGCTTCGTGATTGGTTTATATGGGCTTTTTCTTCCCAAACCAACACAGAGAAGCCCAATAACTACACTCCATCCATCGGTTAATGTACCAAGAAATTGGGCTCTTTGGCCCAACAAAAAGGTTGGCCTTTCTTATTGCAGATCCGCTATTTCATTTTTTTTTCTTTTTTTGGGTCAAAACTCAAGAGCTATTTTCATAAAATTAATCCGACAGCTCTTTATAGGCAAAACATATTGACTGGCACTGGCACATCACATCAGAATTTTATGAACAACATAAATAAAATAAAAGTATAACCTATAGTTGAATGCCCATAGTCAAGAGAATAAATCTGTGATTTAATTTTATTTTTAGTTACAACATCAAACCTTCCCTGGTACCTTTTTTTCATCGAAAATTCCAACTGTTTTTTCAGTGGTCTTTAAAGAACAATTAAATGTAAGAAAAAAAAAAAAAAAAAACAAACAAAAAGATGAAAGGGAAATTGTAAAATAACGTTTTTGAGTTGAAATTGGAAAAGATATGTATTTGGTTTGGTGAAATTGTGCTTTAATTTAATTAGGGCACGGAAAGCTTACCAAACTGTTGGATGAAGCAGCCAATTGTGGCTTTGCACTCAGAGCCAGCCAGCTCTGAATTGACAAATTTGACCCTTCACATTCCAATTTTGATGGTATTTGATAATAATAATCCATATCTGACGTGGTGCTAAATAGCCGCCACATTGGATATTAATTTCCGAATATTTTATGTCCAGCTACCAGTTATTGACTCTGAATATAATCATTTTTTATTCCTAAAAAATAAAGTAATTGTTTACCAACTAATTGGGGAATATTTGATGAACTTAATCTGATTTTTTTTTTTTTTGGTATTAATGCAATATGAACAGTGTATTTTATGGTTTTTATTTAATGTCGGTGTTGAATTACAAATATGTTTTTAAATTTTGATAGTGGCATTTACAACGCATCCAAATAATTCTTGAAGATTTTAAAATACTATAAAACAACCAGACTCGTTTTAAAATGGGCATTCTTTTTTCCCCCTAAAATGATGCTAATAAATATAATTTTTAAACATACCTTAAATGTGGGAAGTCTGAAAATAATTTTATGTTTCTGTCTCCAACCTTGTTTTTTAAAATGGTTGGGAGTTGTCAAAAAAAAAAAAAAAAATGATCAAGATAATTATTGATGGTTATCTAGGTTTTTTAAAAAAAATAAAATAATATAATCCCTGAGAACATAAAGAAAAATAACAATAGTTACCTAACCATATGTGCATGGGAGATTTATTCCAAAGATGGTTGGATTAAATAAAGTATGTACTTGTAACAAATAGGTCATGGGTTCAAATCCCCCACTGTTGAATTAAAAAATAAAAATTTTTAAAAATATTTGTAATAAATCTCTAAATGGTAAAAAGAAAAAAAATAAGTTTAATAAGTCTCTAAACTCTTAATTTTATGTTTAATAAATTTATAATGTATTGAACAACTTTAAAAATTCACAAATAATTTGTTGGATGTAGATTTATAAATATCGTATTTAATATGATTCAAACTTTTCGATTTTGTGACTAATAGGTTGAGAGTTAAAAAAAAAAAAAAAAAAGATGTCTAATAAATTTTTTTAAAAAAATCATTAGACGTATACTTAAAAGTTCAATAACCTATTATATAATTTTAACGATTTAGTTAGCCCAAATAAAATTTCGTACATCTTTATCTACTAAACCCTAATTTGAAAATCTAGTGTCAAAACTTGTAATTTAACCAAATAAATATTTTGAAAACAACGTTATGGTGAATTTTTATTTTACTTCATTTTAACAAAACACTGTCTTTGCCATATATATAACCACGATCTAGATGTTGATTTTATTCTAATAGAATGTAGATGTTGTATAATGATTATTAAAATTGTAAAGTTTATATTCGACCCTTCCCAAAAAAAAAAATATAAAAAATAAAAATAAAGCTTCTTCAATAATGATTTGCACGAATAAATTTTTTTTCTTTGTTTTTTTTTTTTTTTTCTTTATTTAAACAATAAGCCATAATTTCTTCGATTCACAGTCGCACGTACAACGAAGTGTCTCCATCTTTACGCTTTGAGCTGGCATTCTCATCTCGCTTTCACACGAATATGCAAGCCTCGTTTAAAAATTAGCCTCTTGCTTCTTCAAAAAGGAAAATAAAAAAGGCCACATTGATTTTAAATTTCAGCGATTAATCGGTATAACTATACAGATAACAAAAATCATTGAGCATCAATCATTAACTCAAATTTATTCGGTATCCCATAGTCAATATTTCATAGTTACTAAAAATGTGTATCAAATCAACCTATAATTCGTATAATTTTCAACAAAGTTTACATAAATAACACAAAATAAATATGCCAACAACAACATGACTTGAGTGGTATAAAACTCATATTTCAACCAAAATGTCAGAGGTTCAATCACTCACCCTTACATGTTGTCCACCAAAAAAAAAAAAAAACACACACACACAAATGAACGTGTCTTCAAATATTAAGAAAGTCTGGAATCTAACAAAAGATGTCGTCGGCAAGTGGTGGTCGTCGGCCTCCAGCCTCAAGAAGAAGGAGAACCAAAATGAAACTAAAACCAAACCTCACCTCAGGGACTAAAAGTGTATTTTTCCCAATAAACTATTTAATATCTTTGTATTGTTTTATAATTTGATGACAATGAACCACGCAAGTAATTTTTTTTTTTCTTTCTAATTTTGACAACATTTGAGGTGAAGAGGTTTGAACGTCTAACCTCATAATCAAAGGTAGTAACAGTTACTATTGAGTTATGCTTGATTTTTATATTTTTTTTAATACAATTTTTGTTGGAAAAAAAAAAAAAACTATTCTGTAATATCCATTTGTAATATATTTTTAGAAAAAGAAGAAATAATAAATTTTACGTATTCTCAAAAAGATAAATAAATAAAAATATTTACGTAACCACGGTCCACGGTGGACTAAACCACAGGTTAGGCATCGTGGTTTAGTGGAGACTTTTAAAAATAGTTCGGTCCCGGCTCTGACTCTAAACAGAGCACCTTTGTTTCTCCGGCTTCTCAAATCCATTCTCTCGGACAAAAAAAAAAAAAGAAAAAAAACTTATAAATACGGATTAATTAGCCATTTTCCATTTCATTCATCTCTCAGATTTCGAGCCTCTTCGATTGTTCGGCCACAAATCTCCGGTACGAACTCTCTTTTTCTCTAGGTTTTCGTTTTGTTGTTTACCATTTGAGTTTTTTAGGTCTGTGATTCTATCTGTTAATTTGGTGTAATTCACGAACTCCATCGTTGATTTTGTGTAATTCGAAATACAGAGGACACGAAAATGGAGAATGAGGGGAAAGATAACGGCGAATTCAGCTTCGTGAGCGGCGGAGGATCAGAGACAGGGCGGAGAGGACTGCCGAAGATCCACACGGAGAGAGTGACGGCGGAAACGGAGAGAGATATATGTCACGACGACAGCACGACGCCGGTGAGAGCTCGGACGCTGGAGCATCTTCACTCTCTGCAGAAAAAGCGATCGACGCCGACCACTCCACTGACCGACGCTCAGGGCGTCTTTTCCCCTGTTGCTGAGGCCGAACGCCAAAAGCAACAGCTCAAATCCATCAGGTACGTAAACTAATACGACGTCGCTGTCATCCGCCCATCCGAAAGTGGGCGTGATCGCGAGGAAACTGTGAATTGTGATGATCGAGATGATGAACTAGAAATGGGAATATTTCTAACACTCGATAACTTTTCTTTTTCGAGAAAAAAAAATTAATTAATTAATTAATAAATTGCGAACTTAATCCGTGAATTTTGGTGCCCTATTTAATAGGATTATGAATTAAAAAAAAAAAAAAAAGTTATAGGGTTAAACTTGAGAAGTGTCTATTGTCTAATATATTTCTTAATTTTTTATTGTCTTTATTTAAATTTTATAATTGAAAAGTTTAGACTCCGTTTGATAACTATTTCATTTTTTGTTTTTTGTTTTTGAAAATTAAGCCTATAGACGCTATTTTTACTCACAAACTTTTTTGTTTTTTATCTACATTCTTTCTCATGTTTTCAAAAACTAAATCAAATTTTGAAGACAAAAAAAAAAAAAAAAATGTTTTCAAAAACTTGTTTTTGTGTTTTGGAATTTGGCTAGGAACTCAAATGTCTACTTAACAAAAATGAATACTATTGTAAGGATTGAGAGAAAACAAACACAATTTAAAAAAACGAAATGGTTATCAAATGGGGCCTTAATTCCTATAATTCACTCAATTGAATTTGAATTGTCAAAGCGAGCATGACTCCGTGGTAATTGGGAAAAAAAAATTGAATTTTATGTTTAATATAAGTGCATGAATTTCAAAATTTTAAAATATAATATAGATTTATAAAACATAAAATTTAATGTTCAAACAACTAATATTGACCTATTAAACACAAGTTGACCAGTTGAAAACTCTTATTAGTTTAGTCAACATTATCGAATACAAATTTGAATGCTCATAGACTAAATTTATATTTAATTTGAATCTTTTATATTTTGTTTCATCTTAATTCTAGGTAGTAGCATGTACAATTTCATATTATTATAGGATTAGAAATTTCCTTATTAGCCATTTTTTTTTTAGTACATCAACACTTGGAGCAGGGGGATTCGAACATCTAACCTCATGATCAAATGTACATGCCAATTACCGCTGAGCTAAGCTCGCTTTGGCATGTTTAGTATTTTCAAATCCACTCCCTCCAAACCTAAAAAAAAAAAATTATACCAGTTTGGAATAAAAGGATAAGATTGTACATTTGTACTAAGCTTTTCTTTCCGGATATCATACTAAAAAAAGAAAATAAGATTGTAGTGTGACGTGACCGTGCGGATATTTGATTTCTGGCAGTGACTCGCTGGCGTCGCTGACGAGGGAAACTGGGCCGAAGGTATCGAGAGGCGATCCAGAAAGAAAGGCCGAGGCCCACAAAGCAACGGTACTGGACCATCACCATTTTGGCGAGCCCATCTTGAACTTGAGTGACAGTGCCCTCAAGTTCACGCACATCCTCTACAATCTCTCCCCCGCCGGTAAGAACTCACTCGCTCAGTCTCCCCATTTCTAGGCCGTCCATTGTTTCCAGACGAACACGAACGGTACTGATTTGGCTGACAAAAAACAGAGCTTTACGAGCAAGCCATCAAGTACGAGAAAGGGTCATTCATAACGGCGACAGGCGCTTTGGCCACTCTTTCTGGAGCTAAAACGGGAAGGTCGCCTCGAGACAAACGAGTTGTCAAAGATGAGACCACTGAAAATGAGCTTTGGTGGGGCAAGTAAGTGACTTAAATTATTCAAAGAAAGAAGAAACAGAATATATTAGACGACGTCGTTTCGACGCCAATGAAAGATTTGACGTTTGTTGATTTTGTTGTACTTGTAGGGGTTCGCCTAATATTGAGATGGATGAACATACTTTCTTAGTCAATAGAGAAAGAGCTGTCGATTACTTGAACTCGCTGGACAAGGTAAAATATCTAAGCTTTAATTCACATGGAAATATTTCTAATGATACTACAGTTACCAATTTTTTTAAATTATGGTTTTGTTTTTATAAATATTCTTTTTGGGTCAAATTACAAGCTTAATACCTAAATGTCAATTTGGTCTCTCAACTTTAAAAAATGTGAAATAAGTTTTGAAGCTTTCAATTTTGTGTCAAATAGATTTTTGAACTTTAAAAAGTATTTAATAGGTAATTAAACTTTCATTTTTGTCAATTTGTGTTCAACTGGTCCTTTAACTTTCAACTTTATGTCTAATAAGTCTATGACATATTTGAGTTTTTTAAAAAAAAAAATTAGAGAGATACAAAATTGGAAGTTTAGAGTTCAAATAGACATAAAATTCAACTTTATATCTAATAGATTGATTAATATTTAAAAATCTCGAATATTCCAAAGATCTATTAGATATAAAATTGAAAATTCAAGAATTTATTAGACATTTTTTTAAGTTAATTGACACAATACAAAGTTTAGGAATAGTTTAGCACTTTTTATGTCGTTGTGTCATTTATAAAAGAATGTTGATGTGAGAGATAATAAATGATACGAGACTAGACTCCCGTAAAATTTTCCCAACTAACACATCATCTAATTTATTGGCTCTTTTGATTTTATTTTAAACCAAGACACCCTCTTTGACAGAAATAGTTTGTTTTATTTATTTTTTATTTTTTTGACATTCTAAAAGTCTAATTTATTTAAGGCAATTAGTTTAGTTGACATTCATGCCAACGAGTGGTTGCTTGAAAGTCTTTGTGGACAAGTGCGATGCCCAATTTCTAAGGATAATTTGTGATTTGATGAGCTGGCAGTGACAATTAAAAGCCATTTTGGATATTTTTATTTTTATTTATTAATGTTAATGTGTGAATATAAAATAACATGGGGACACGTATGTGCTGGGTCCACGTCACCCCATTTTCTTAGATTTCATAGTGGGTTCCTTTTCAAAGATTTCAGTATCTTGCTGAGGTAATTATCCATTCCTGAATTTTCGGGGATTTTAATATATTTCCTCCTGTACCTATTACAATAAACAAACAAATTCTAGTTCCGGTCATATTTTCCACCATTTTTTTTTCTTTTCTTCTCTTTCATGACACGTCATCAGGAATTAGTCTTCTTAGTCAATTCATCTTTCTTTTTCATGATTCCGTTGAAACCTACCGAAGTGCAAGTTGAAATTTTCTTGAAAGAGAAAAAAAAGAAAAGGAAAGGAAAGAAAAAGATGATCAATTCCACCAAACTGGACAGGTTCCATCAGTAAAATTTAAGATTGATAATCAATCCAATCAATTGGAATTTTCAAGAAATCAGAGTTCAATATAACTATCTATACATTGTAGTCATTCGGTGGGGATTCTAGCCTTTAAGGACCCGTTTGGTACAAGGTTTTTTGAGATGGGAATGGGCAAGAGTTTCTAATACCCTTGTTTGTTTCAAGATTTCTGTGGTGGGCCCAGGAAATAACGCATTCTCAGGCATCATTTATGCCCATAAGCAAGGGTTTTCTATGCCCTTGCAAAAGCATGGGTTTTCTCTTTTCCCATCTCTTCTTTTTTATTTTTATATGCAATTTTATTTTGAATATAGTTAATTAATTAACTAATGGATACTAAATTAAAAATAATATAATAAAATATTTAATTAGATTAAATAATAATTTGTCAAGAATTTCATTTTTTTTAAACAAATACTTTTTTCTAGGACTTTTAAACAAATATTTAGTCCAAGTTTATTAAAGGGATGTAATTACATATTTACTAAAATTATAATTAACTAGTCAATATTATCGAAAATATATTTAATTGTTGAATTAAAATCATTTAAATGAATTTAGTATAAAAATTCATTTTTCAATAATTATAATTAATTACTTATCGATTATTTATAATCAATTAATTACTTTTTTAAATTTCCTTATAATAAATAAATAATCATATTATTATTAAATATTTATCTAATTAATTTTTATGGATACAATATATTAAATTATTGTAGTTAAAGATATTTATTAAAAAATTAATTAAATAATTTTAGTTTGTTAAATTAACATAGTTTATCCCATTAAAATCATTTCATGATTATTATTTCATTAATTTTTATTAATAGTTTGAATTAATTTTGATTATTTTATTGATTAATTTATTAAAATTACATAAAGTTTACCTGATTAATTCTAAAAAATAAATACAGACATAATTTGTTCTCATAAAATCCTGATGACATTCCCATGCACAACCAAACACAGTTATCTTTGATTCCCAGCAATCTTATTCCCAGGCATAGTATTTCCAGGCATCATGTATTCCCAGGCATCTATAAAACCTTAAACCAAACGGGCCCTAAGATGTAGAGAAACTTATTGCTATCATAATCACTGAGCTATGTTCGAGTTGTTTAGGAATATACTATACAATTACTATGACGTGTGGCACCTAGATTCATCAGTAGTAATAACTTGTGTGACTCTTTATCCAGGTGTTTGTGAATGATCAGTTTTTGAACTGGGACCCCGAACACCGAATCAAAGTCCGTATCGTCTCGGCACGAGCTTATCATTCCTTGTTCATGCACAACATGTAAGTAATCAGAAGAAAAATACTCATCAGATTTCTGTCATTCATGTGGCAACAATGGGAAGTATATTCAACAACTTTGTAGTAGTTCCCAAATTCATACCTGTTTGATGACAGGTGCATTCGACCAACCGCTGAAGAACTCGAGGACTTTGGCACTCCAGATTTCACAATATACAATGCTGGGCAGTTTCCTTGTAATCGTTACACTCACTATATGACTTCTTCCACAAGTATAGATATGAATCTTGCTAGGAAGGAAATGGTCATTCTTGGTACTCAATATGCTGGGGAGATGAAGAAAGGCCTTTTTAGTTTGATGCATTATCTCATGCCAAAGCGCCGCATCCTCTCTCTTCACTCTGGCTGCAACATGGGCAAAAATGGAGATGTGGCCCTTTTCTTTGGATTGTCAGGTATGTCTTATCATGATTTCATTGAATCGGTGTTCTTAAAAGCCAAGGCCAGGCCTTAAGGATCACTCTTTATTTGGTAATGTTTATATAGGTACTGGGAAGACCACGCTGTCTACAGATCATAATAGGTACTTAATTGGTGATGATGAGCATTGCTGGAGTGATAATGGTGTCTCGAACATTGAAGGCGGTTGCTATGCGAAATGCATCGACTTATCGAGGGAAAAGGAGCCTGATATTTGGAATGCTATCAAGTTTGGGACTGGTAACCTCCCAACTTAATGTTTGTTAGTTACTTGATAAAGTTGATTGATAATGAAGCTTATTCTTTGTTGGGCTTGTTTTTGTTTTTGGCTGCAGTTCTTGAGAATGTGGTGTTTGACGAGCACACTAGAGAAGTCGATTACTCGGAGAAATCCGTTACAGGTATAGTTGGACATGGCTGGATGAAAAGATTACATTTGAATGTACCACTTATGCCTGCAGATTGAATAAATCTTTTGGTTGTCGTCGATGCAGAGAACACTCGTGCGGCCTATCCCATTGAATACATACCCAATGCTAAAATCCCATGTGTTGGCCCTCATCCAAAGAATGTCATTCTTCTTGCTTGTGATGCATTTGGGGTTCTCCCACCAGTGAGCAAGCTGAGCTTGGCCCAGACCATGTACCATTTCATCAGTGGCTACACTGCTTTGGTATTTATCTGCTATTCAGGCATTCTATCCATAATGCTAAAAGATGTAATCTTATTGAGCTTAAATGATGTTGCCAAATCAGGTGGCTGGAACTGAGGATGGTATTAAAGAGCCACAGGCAACATTCTCAGCTTGTTTTGGAGCAGCATTCATAATGCTGCACCCGTCCAAGTATGCAGCCATGCTAGCTGAGAAGATGAAAAAACACGGCGCCACGGGATGGCTTGTGAACACCGGTTGGTCCGGAGGGAGGTACGAAATGACATGCCTGCATCTAGCTCTCAGTTTTCATAAGTTACAGCTGAACCAATCTTGGTTGTGAACTAAAATTGATCTTCTTTTCTCCATTTTTCTGCAGCTATGGCAGTGGTAACCGGATCAAGCTGGCCTACACGAGGAAGATCATCGACGCGATCCACTCGGGATCGCTTTTGGAGGCAAACTACACCAAGACTCGAGTGTTTGGCCTTGAGATTCCTGATGCCATTGAGGGAGTTCCTTCAGAAATCCTGGATCCAATAAACACTGTTAGTTTAAAACGAATTCTTCTCAGTTCTAACTGCATCTTCATTTTCACTCACTCTGTTATGTTAAACTTTTTCCTTTTGATCCTTTGAAACAACAGTGGTCAGACAAAGACGGCTACAAGGATACACTACTGAAGCTGGGGGGTCTGTTCAAGAAAAATTATGAAGGAATCCATACTTACCAGGTGGAGAGGGACAGTAAACTAGCTGAAGAGATTCTTGCAGCTGGTCCCACTTTGTAAAAATGAAGAATTTGGGTGGAGGATGTTATTATGAAATGCTGGCGTGGCGTGTATTTTACAAATGAATGTGTGAAAGCTTCAAAGTTGGAGTTTTTTTGCGGATAAACAGGTGTACTTATTACTAAGTTATTACTTTCCCTGTGATTTTACAAATAATGTTATAAGATCAGAAATTACGTACTAGTTTCCATTACCTGTAAAGCAAAATTTGCGGATGCAATGTAATAATAAGTTTATTGTCCATTGATATTATACATCAATTTAATTTTTATTAGTTTGATGTTACTTCTTACCGATCAAATCTTCACATTTTGGTATTCTACGTTGGATCAATTAAAAATTTTGTTGTCAAGTATTGAATTTGTATTGATCTGATAGGTTCATTTCTTAAGAATTAGTTTATACACGCAATATACTCAACGGCAAAGGGGATCAATATCCTCAACGGCAAAGAGGAAGATCTTTCAAATGTCAAGTTCGTTACTGATGAAATCAAGGGCCTCGCTTCAAATTTGGGAGGCGTGGTTTTTCGCTATTGTCCAAGATCTTCGAACGCAATAGCTCACTGTGTACCTAGGAATGCGATTGATAGTGTTTTTGTCGAGTCTCAGGGGCGATCTTCCTCGAAGATGGGCATTCTTTTTGTTCCCCTGCTATTCCGTTATGGATCCTCTCCCTCCTTTATCTTGAGGGTGGGTAGTTGTGGTTGTACTTAATTTCCTTTTCTTAATGAAGTTCTTTTTCAAAAAAAAAAAAAAAAAAAAAAAAAAAAAAAAAAAAAGTTTATACACGCAATATATTATTGTTTTCGATTGTGAAATTTCCTTAGAAAGAGGAAGAGGAGATTTGCTTTACTCATTGTCAAACGACCAAAAAAAAAAGTATATCAAGCTTAATTCCATCATTTTTAATCACTCAAATGTCAAATACAATGCTCAAAACTTAATAAAAGGAAGATGAATATTGCTGAGAAACAACCAATTGAAGTCATTTTGCACATGTGAAATATGTCGACAGGTAGGATTCGTAACATCCCAGGGAAAAAAAAGCTCACTACACCATTACAATCCCATTAAAATACTCCAAAGATGATATAGAATGAAACAGCCCTGAAAAGAGAAACTGGACAGCTCTCCAATGGTGTAAACATGCTATAGATGGTCTACGTCTTGGTCAGAATCATTAGCCAACACTGTGAAAGATTAACTAAAGTGCATCAAGTAGATGCCTTCATTCACAAAAACAATTCACAGTTTCACACCCCACGTTTTCTTATTACTATTCTTATCGAAGGGTTAAAAAAATCCAGGAGAGAATAATGGTAAACAAAACATGATTAACTGATGTATCAACATTTATGAACTGAATCCCAGTAAATATATAACTATGTATGTGTAACTGAAGGGCTGTAACCTCTGCAGTTAAATTATGGGCCGGGGAGTCGAAAGACAGCCTCTAAATTACAACTTTGGGGGCTGATAAGTTTATTTCCCAATTTTCCAGAAATATACGAGGTCAAAAGTTTGCTTTTGTGGCTATGACAAGTTCATATACTTGTTAAGATTCACTGGTCGATGTTTTGTCGTCTTTGTGCTTGATCATACCAGAATCAACGAGAATTGGAACCTCAGCAGCAAGCCATGGTGCAAGTCCCAAACAAAGAGCGTGGGCAATTCCAAACCTAGGACTGCAAAAGAAATCCAAATCAGGGTGGCTGTTTCTCTACAGACGTGCAAAGTGCAATGCCCAACAATAGCTCCAAAACAGTAAAACGGACTCAAGAAAGTCAAATGACACTAATGAAATCAAAGTTTGAGGTACAGGTCCCATCCCAAGATATCCAAGAAGTATACAGATTTTAAATTTTTTGACAAGATGTCTCATTTTTTATTCTTGTCGCGTTAATAACACAATTGATTAAGGCATATACCTTTTAACATAAAACATATTACAATCCCCACACCAACATGTTATTGAACTCAAAAAGAAAAAAGAAAAAAACGAAGCTGAATCTTGTATAACCTGACCATATTTTTTTGAACAACCATATTCTGGAAAAGAAAATATAAATATGAAGGTGATGACTTAATTATCCCCACTGTATTGGTTTAACCAAAAGCGATCACATGATTCATGTAAGATAAAGTTTCTATCAGATAATTTGTGAATAAATCTGGTTCCAACGTAGGATAACTGGGGATCAGAACCAATGGGTTTTCATTCAAAATAAGACGTTCACTATCAACAACTTGGAAAAGCAGAGGCTTTCGAGACATAGATCAAAACAAGCATGCATTCTAAATATCCTAAACCCTAGAGCCCTAAACCTGAGCCTGTTTTAACTTTAAATTATAAGCTAACAAAAAGTGAAACTTATACACACTAGGTAGGCCTTTCCAGAAAGTGGCTAGCAACACGTGAACTTCAAAAATTTTATCTCAACCATCATATAGAGGAATAAAAAATAAATTACCAATTTTTCGCCCAGAGAGGCTTGAAATGAATGGTTAAGCAGATTTTTCCACCTCTGTACATCTGAAATAATCCACAACATCCAGTTAAAAAAAGGCTTCTAAATTCAACTACGAAAACCGCGAAATTCTCAAAATTAGCAAATCAATCGAAACTCCAACCTTCTGGGTTTTTCCATCGAGCTCCGGCAGCTCAAGCTCTGGCGCTGTAGACGGATACGTGACCGGAATATCGAATTGAAGATCGAATTCATACTTGAGAAGGTTGTGGATGTACCAGCACTTGCCGGTCCATCGTGTTCCCTCTGGATTGGCAGCCGAGATCCGAAACCAGTCGTTGTCATTTGACTTGTTCATCTGAGTGTAGGCGATCAATGCCTTGTACTCCTCCTTCAGCCTCTGCGTCCACGCCGCGCCATCTCTGGGCCCGGCTTTCGTCGTTAGCAGAGGGATTTGGGTGAGCGTCGACTTGGTATTCGGATCCCAACCCTCCATGTTTGTTCTTCTCTGCTAACCCTAACTGAGATTCCGATTTCCGTCGATCTCTGCAACTCCCTTTTATGTCTCCTGACCGTCGATTGATTGTTCTGATTCCCAAATGGACCTCATGCATCTAGGGGCATATTCGGAACTTTAGTCTTAAAAGAGGGGCGTAGTTGGAATTGTGGCGAAATTTGATTGCCCGTGGATTTTTTAAATTTTAATTTAATTTATTCCATTTATTTTAAGGTTGCCCATGGATTTATAATTTACAAGACCTTTTCATTTAAATCTTGTTCTGTAAATTGTTTTTTTTTTTTTTTTAAATTGTTCTATAAATAAACCTCCAGTAAAATTGATGTGTAAGACCATCAACAGAAAAAAAATAGTGTTTCTATTTATATATAAAAAATTATAATTTGATGTCTTTTGGGAAGATAAAAAATAAAAATGAATGGGTAAAAGGGAACCTAGTTCTAAAATAAAACATGTGAAATTATAAATTTGGTTGGTGTGATTTTGGTGTAGTTCCAATCTGCTTAAAAAAAAAAAAAAGTTTCAATCTGGTTACTGTGGTTTTATGAATTTCAAATTGGTATTTGTGTTTTGGTTCGGTGTTGTAAGTTTGCCATAGTTATTATTTTACCTACACGACAAAAATCGACTTATTTTCTCTTATTTGTACTCAATAACATCACCATCATCGTATATCAAGTAAGTTCACTAAGTGACATAACGTGTGAGAACTTAGCTACAATAAATACACTAAAATCAAAACGATTAAATAGTAATAAACACACGTACGATGAAAAATCATTCTACATTTTTTCCATTACACATTGTTCAATGGTTGTTGTACTAGATCATATAAAACAACATTCATCATATACCTAACGCTGCATTGCTAATCAAGACCCTCATAAATTACTGCATTTTTAGATTGTTGTCAAAATATTGAAGTTTAATCAATATTTCCACAATTGTCAATAACTAGCAACTGTATCAGTTATATAATTTGAGACGTATCTACCAAAACAAGAACGTTGATGGTTTAACTACGACAATCCATATGATTTGACTGTAATTATTATAATTCAAGTAAGTACTTCGCCAAGTAGTCATATAGATTTTATTAACCATGAGTGCAATTCCATAATTATAACACAATTTATAATTCATCCGTTTTTTTTTTTTTTGGTATTTTGTTGTCGTTAGTTTACTTCAATTACATGAACATGTGTGTGCAGACATTGGATATTCCAAATGAAAATCGATTATTGTATATAAATTGAAAAATAGCTCTATATTCATGAGAAATTAAAATAACCATCAAATTGCCAAACTATAATCATGCATTTTCAACCCACACAACATTAAAAAAAAAAAAAAAAACAAAACAAAAACAATAATTTCACAAATAGTAGGAAAAAACCATATTTGTAGAAAAAAAGGAGAAATCATTTTGGAAATAGTTCACTTATTAAATTACATGCCATCGACAAAAAATTCAGAAGTTTGAATCTACTCACTCCACTTGTTGAAACTAAAAAAAAAAAAGATATGAATCACAAAAGTTATTTTCCAATGAGCCAATCAATACCAAAACTCACAATTCGTCAAACAGTTGCACCATATAATATGTCAAATAAAACTTACAAAATGTCATATATGTACTCTATCTAAAATAATAATATAATTTGTGTGGTCTATCAATGTAAATGAGTGCATCTTTTCCCAAAATGAACTTAACTCAACGATAATTGACATGTACCATCGACCATGAGGTCAGAGGTTCGAATCCTCCCACTCCAAATGTTGATGTACTAAAAAAAGAGTGCATGTTTTTATAGGTTTTAACAATCTTTTCTTTTGATAAAAGGTTTAAAATAAAATCTTCCTCCTCCCATAATGTTATTTATTTGTTAATGTTTGCCAATATATATATATTTTTTCAATAAAAAAAACTAAAATAAAAACGAATAATACATAATTCAACAATGATAAATATGTCTACCCAAACTCTGACGCAATAATACAGATTCAATAAAAAGAATGTTCATATCCATTAAAAAAAACCAGGGATCAAATTCACATTTTTTTTGGAAAAAGAAGGAAAAAAAAAAAAGAAAAGAAAATAAAATAAAAGAAAATAGAAACCCTAGAATTGTTTAAAAAACTAAACGGGTACAAAAATGTGCAAGGGCCTACGTTCGATTTCGCATTGCCAAAGCCACGTGATATTCATATGCCTGCCCTCCGCGCCAGGCCGTCGTCTCATCTACTTGCTTAAATTCTCTCGCAGCCCGACCGCTCCGGTTGTTTCTCCCGTCAGTTTCATGTTCTTTCCCGGAATAAAATTCCCTGCTTCTTCAAAGCCCTAATAACTCCCCAATTCAACCCTCACCGTTTTTCTTTCACAGCTGCTTTTTCCTTCTAGGTCAACCATGGCCGGAGTTCTCAGAGAAAGAGCACTGTCTCTCCTCGCCGCCGCTAACAACCACGGCGATTTAACGGTGAAGATTTCATCTTTGAAGCAGGTAAAGGATATTATACTGTCCATCGAGCCATCTTTCGCAGCAGAGCTTTACTCCTACTTGGTCGAGCTTCAGTCCTCCCCCGAGAGCCTACTACGTAAATTGTTAATTGAGTGAGTCCAGAACCCTAATTTTTCCCTCTGCTGTTTCTATGTTGGGTCATTTTTGCTCATTACAACATTTCCCGTATTTCTACTACTTACACGAAGTGATCTACATGATCCTAGTACGAGTCCGTCGTTGCTAAATAGTGAAGCGGGATGAAGAGTTTGGTGAAAACTATTTCCCATTATAAGGGAGAATGCACTTTTTTAATTTTTTATAATTGTATTTACTGCATTATGTGCAAAAATATTGGTTACTCATAATTTTGTTTCTTACACATCGTGCTCGTCTCTGTTAATTGGTATGTAGTGTAGTTATTTACTGCATCAAATTTCGATCAACGATATCAATCTTTGGTCACTAGACTTAAAACTTAAACTTACAGGTTAGGAAGAAATTTATCATTGTTAATATATTCTCAACATTCCTCTTTTTGCGTGTGTTTGAATATTAGCATTGGTCACAACCCGCAGATACTTATATAAACGGGAGATTGAATATTGGAGGTGTTTGGAATTAGGATCTCATATTATGGTACATGGTCAATTTTCATACTGAAGAATTGAAGTTGATAGAATTTTAATCCAAAAGTTTGTACTTTGGTGCTGGAACAATTTGAACTTAAATGCTGTTCTCTGAAGGAGACTTTGTCCCCGTTCTGCCAGTTAACTTACAGAGCTCATTTCAAGAGGCAAAGGAAAGTTTTATCCATTTAGGAAATTTAGTTGGAGAGAAATGTTTGTCTTTTCAGGGCAATAAGGGACGTGTTTGTGAGCTCCAGGAGAATGTCAAAATTCATGCCATTTTACACTTATTTGCAGTACTTGATTATTACATAACAGAGGGCTTTTTTGTTCCATTGGGTTTTGTTGACTGGAAGATTTTCTGTCCTTCCCTCTTGTACTTATCTCTTTGACAATGTGAAATTGTTTGTATTAAAAAATTGAGAGGGTAGTGTAAATATAGTAATTTCAATATATTCTTGATGGGATAGTCGGTTAGTCTCTCGTGAATTCATTTAATTTCTTCTCGATGTGCAATCGACGATAACTGACCTAGGTTGTGGACTTGTAGCATGTGTTTAAATTTGTTATTAGAACTGTATCTTACTCTATTTCTGTCTGAGATTGTTATTAGTTCTTGGTCTCTTTGGTTGGAGAGGAATAATAGAATTTTTAGGGATTTGGAATGTTCCTAGAGGAGGTTTGGTTGAATGTTAGGTTTAATGCATCTTTTTAGGCCTCAGTTTCTAAGTCTTATTATTTTGGATTGGAATCTCCTTTTGTATAATTAGCTTTGAGGTTCCTTTTGCAGGCTATCATTTTGAAGGCTCTTTTGCTTGTTTTTGCGCTCTTCCATTTTTCTCTTGATGAAAGCTTAGTTTCTTATATTAAAAAAAATCAGTATTTGATCAGTTGATATACCTGATGAAATAACTTGCATTTTACTTGTACAATTATGTTTGTATTTCAGAGTGACCATGTATCTTGTCCACTTGGCTTCCTTTTATTTCTTAATTTTCGTCTACTTTTCTTCTCATTCATGTTAGCTGGGAAATATTTTCCTTTCATTTATATACCTTAAATGCTTTCACTCTACACAATCCACAGGGTGATCGAAGACATTGGATTAAGGGCCATGGAACATTCTCCTCTGTTAATGTCAGTTTTATTGGCGTCTTTAAAGGATGAAGATTCTGTTGTAGCAGGACAGTCAATTATTAGTGGCCAAAAATTATTTTGTGGTACTTTAAGAGAAATGACACTGCAGGTTTCTCCTTTTGCTCTCCTTACTTAAAGTGGAAGAAATTTTATAACTATTGGACTCACTAAACATTTAATGCTTGACTTCTTTTTCCTACTGATTTATGTTTATTTTATCTTCACATTGCTTGTTTATTTTATATTCACATTGCTTGCCTGGCATCGTTTGAGAAAACCAGTCAACCGTTATGTTATATTTATGTATAATTATTCTTGTCTCTGATTAATGACATTAGTAAGCAAATGTTTTATATGTATAATATATTCTTCAATTGAAATTTATTTTGTAACATTTCAACTAAGATGCTAACTTTAGAATTCCACAGTTGCATCGACGAGGTAAAGTTGACAGATGGCTTGAAGAACTGTGGATGAGAATGTTGAAGTTTAAAGATGATGTTTTGGCAATTGCTATAGAGGTATGTAACGCCCAGTTGCTTGTCCTTGAAAATTTCTGCTATTGTTTTTATTTTAAAACGTGGATCTCTCTCTCTTCTTTCTCTTCTCTTGAACTTAAGGTAACTTATGGTTGTTACCTTCTACTCGAAAAGAGGCTTATACGGCTGTCTATTTTGACTTTTACTTTTTTTTTTCCAAATATTTTTCTCCTCTCTCTGTGTCTGTGTGTGCACGTGCTCGCACATTGTGTATGCACATAATCTTAATGTATTTTTTTAGAGAAATTTTCCTAACAAAACTTTTTTTTTTGAAATATTCCTAACAAAACTTTATCATACTTTTGTAAATTAATTGATTTGTTTATTTCTGAATTAATTTTTTTTGGTGGATGTTGTGTGTTTAATGTTAAAACATTTCTTCTTCCAGCAGCTTCCGAATAATTCATTTTACTTAATGTAAGATATACATAACTGAGTTTTTTTTTTTTTTTGGGGGGGGGGGGGATAAGAAACAATATGCATAATTGATTGAATTTTCAGTATTTATTTTTGAAGAATTACCAACTGTTCTGACCTTGAAGCTCTGCTTAAATTCATGTTGTAGCCTGGTTCTGTGGGGAAGAGGTTGCTGGCTTTGAAATTTTTGGAAACATATGTTCTACTTTTTACGTCCGACACAAATGATCCACAAAAAGCTATCTCAGAAGGTATTACATTAAGACATCTCAAACATGTGCCCGGTTTTAAGTTTATTGTGCTTCACATTGTATTCTCATTTTTTTAGTTGTTTAGCTTAAAGGTAAATATATGTTAGCAACTTTTCTGGAAGTTTGTTTGCTTGGAATTTAACTTGATCCTGCCTACAAACAGGAAATGGGGATGTTTTTAACATTTCATGGCTAGCTGGTGGTTTTCCTATTTTGGATCCAGTTGGGCTAATGTCGGAAGCTAATAGGATGCTTGGTATTCTGTTGAATTTGTTGCAGACCAGTTCTGTTCCTGGTACATATACAGTAACAGTTGTCAGTAGGTGAGCTCTCTCTCTCTCTCTCTCATTTTATTAGTTGATGGCAGTTTGACGTTTTAAGTTTAAGTTTCTTCTCTTCATTCCATATAATCTGTACATTCCAAGTTGCTATATGTTCTTTTGATGTGAATGTACTGTTGTTGAGTATTATGTGAAAGGAGGTAAAGAAAAAAAAAGTAGGATTGCTCAAGTTACTGACGTCTACGCTCTGTGAAAAGCATCATACTTCATTTTCATTGGCTTAAGGATCTTGAGTTAATAATGTACATTATCTTTTCTTTGTTGGAAATTAGATCTGCACTTCTCTATCATATGGGAGAGAGGAAATCTGATTTAGAATTGGTGCTAGATGGTGCTTGATCATTGGCTTATATGTTTGAATGTATACTTGCTCATGCACACATCTAACGTAAGAGGCCAAGCTGAAAAAAGTATAAGTCTATATTACGAGAATGTTCTAGGATCTCATTTCTCGACTGATTGTTTTTGCATTTATTATTTTCTCAGTCCCAACAATTTTTAATATTACATTTTCAACTGGTTCATATCTTTGTGGTTGTTTATCTAGATTTGTCTGAATGATGATCCAATTAACTGCTTTCTGCATATTTGGAGTGGAGAATTAAGTGGTTTTATTTATTTATTATTTTTTCTCCTAAGGAGATAATAATGTGACGTTGACATCTGTGTTGGAGTCTTCCTCATTTTCAATCTCAGTTTTGTAAGAGTCAAGTTGTGACATTCAAGTGTAGTTGGTTCTGTTTGAATGTTCTCTAATGTTCATTTATTTTTGTGCTTGTCAAGTTATAAAACTGTTTGTGTATTTTCTGCTTGCGCATCATTTTATGAAATGTCCTGCTCTTTCTGTTATGTACTACTACTACATTCTTATTTTCAAGTATTTGATCTTAGTGTGATAGATTTTTTGCTTCTTCTAGTTTATAATATTTTTGTTGGATCTTTACATTCTCCTTTTCTTGTATTCGTCATGATGTTGATATGATACGTGACAGTACTTCTTAAAAGGCAAAACATGGAGTAATACATAAAGTAGCATATATTGCTGTTTTTGTTTTGTTTGCTTTGTGTATGCATCTTATGCGTATTGGTGATAATATTATTGGATGTGTAATTTTTTTTTTGTTGCGCTGTCTTTTTGTATGGACTTATTCTTTCATTTTTCTAAATGAAATGTGGTTTAGTTTTTCATCAAAAAGAAATATTATTGGATGTATAGGATGGATTTTGAAACAAAAAACGAGGAATGTTTTATTTTTTCCATTTGGAAATATTAATTTCATTGATTATTATAATGATAGTTGCAACAACTTAGCAAAGAGAAAGAATGAAACCACCGACCCTAAGACCGTCAAGAACCAAAACAAGCCCTTAAACCCGTTGTTTTTTCTTAGCTTTATTGGGCTGCATCCTAAATACTCGGAACTTCCATACATTCATCTTTCGAGATCTTCTTCTTTCTCTAATCACGTTCCAAAATTTTGGCCAATGTTACTGCAACTGATGGAACTTCTTATATATATATTTTTAAAAGAGCTACCTTTTAGAAGCTGCATCAGAACTGCTATAATCTCGAATATTAAATTTTCTTAGTCGTTCATCAAATATTTTTATGCAATTGTGGTTGGAGATGCCTAGAGGGTTTTTATTTTGTTTTATTATTATTATTTTTTTACTTTTCATATGAATGTGGTTTAAAGAATCGAACACTCATATGCCACTGACTCAAAAGAGGACTGATATTCAGAACAATATCTTGTCGTGTATACAACTAAATTAGCTTGGAAATTATTGTCTTGCTCTAAGTTGAAAGATGTGATTCATTCAAATTTTGGTGCTTGTGCTTAATCTTTTTAAAACATCTGTACATCTTTCTTATTGCCTACATGACACAGCCAACCTTCTTAGGGCGTGAATCTTATATTTGTCAAACAAAGAAGGAAAGTTCGTTAACTTGAAGAGAGAAATCATGTTGGATAATCCTTCTAGTCCTTCTAGTTTTAGAAAGTTGAGAGATGTGATTAAACACAAATATTTTCCAATGTTTATATGTATATTGGAGATATGAACGTGTTTTTGATAATTGGTATGTTTTAGGAAACACAAACCATTTCATTGATGTATGAAATAGATACAAAAGGAAGACCTATCAAGGATAATTACAAAAAACCTCTCCAAATAGAAATGAGGGAGGATAATCCATAATTACAAAAGGGGGGGATGTGCTACTCCAAAATAAAGCAAGGTAGGTCGTAGAATCCATGAAAGCGACTATATTATGGGCTTTGTCCGTAAAGATCCTAGCATAGGTGAAAGTTCTCTTCTAGAGATGGTTACAATCTTTATCTTTGTAATTTGCTCAAAATATAAATTAAGAGGGATGACCAGTGGATGAAATGGAAAATTTGGACATGGAAACAAAAAGCTCCTTGTGGAACTTCTTGCATTGTTGCACATATAATCTAAACTTTTCATCAGTACCATTAACGATATAATAATTCTTGGAATTTATATGAATTTCATTTTGGCTTGTTAACATGCCTACCTAATGGTAATTGAAATCACATGCTTGTGTCTATTTAAACTGTGTAGGTCTTTTGCGTTTAATTTTGGTTTAATGATTGCCTGTACTGTCTGTACTGTTTGTTATTCACCTTTGTTGCCTGATTGTTTGGGGGGTATATGTATATATATAATTATGTTCTCAATCCATATGCCACATATTATGTCAGATTGGTGGGGGCCTCAAAACTTTAGCACATAGCAGTAACCTTTATTTTGTCCTTGTCATTACTGTCTTGAAAACTGTGAAGGGACAATTGAAGCCTGGATCAGGTCATTGAACAAGTTCAGCTGCTTGTTTGTGACGTTCAGTGCTGCATGCTGACAAGCTCACTTTAGAGGATTTAGTGGCATTGCATAATACTTCATTGATGATTCAGAAAATGGAGTAGCAAAGCTAAATGGTGTTAGACTGCAAAATTGTTTGGGTACTTTGGAGCACCAGTGGCCAGGGATAGGAATGGATAACTGGTGCAATGATTACCTTATGTGAATGGGATGGAAGGTGAAACAGTGCAGTTTATACATTGTAAACTGTTAAAGAAACCATTCATCACAGTTTCCTATGCTCTATGTGCATACAGCGAATTATAGCGATTAATTGAAAATGTATACTTTTATTTTGACAATGATACACATTTTATTTGAGATAATAAAATATTTCATTTTAACCAGCAATTTCTGACGTTGTAGCAATTAGTTATTTTCTGCTTTTCTTCTTTATCTTATGCCTGTTTTCTTGGCTTAATATGGTTTGAAGTTTTGCTTATTTATTTTAACCTGCATTTGTTATGTACATCTGCTTACTCATGCTTGGTTCACTTGTAATAATTAAAATTTGTTCTGTTCTGCTGTTTTGTTTGCCAAACCGGTTATATAGATGTTCTTGTTGAAAGAAAGATTGCACCGTTTAGGTTTTTAAATCTGTTCAATGCAAGATTTTCATCATTTCGAACTATTTAGCTATTGCGTTATAATATATCAAGCAATTAACTTGCATAAACTACAACAGCAACAATCCGGATTCTGAGGGCTTGACTTTTAATTCAACCATATTACTATGACCTTTGTGGTTCAGTTTTTTAAGTAATTTCAGACAGCAGTTCCAATCTTAACTTAGAGAATGTTGATGATCATGCAGACAGTGAGCATATATGGTCTGATTTAATCCATCAAATGAGTGAAGTTGAGTCTTGATACCGTGGCTGGTTGTGAAGCATTCAAGATTTTGTTTTTTTGTGATGGGAAATTAATTTAATAAATCTTTCTTTCATCATCAAGCATTTTGCTGAATTCCATTAATTTCTGTAAGAAAAACTTGATCATTGCAGATATTACCATTACTTCACGTTTTCCCTAATCAGCAGTTATTTTCTGCTATCATTCTTAAGGCTAATAGTCTTTTCCTCGTGAAATTGCATATTTCGGATCATAGTTTTTTCCTGAATCACCAAATGCAGTCAAGGCTCCAAAAATATAATACAAGTTGTATAAAAAGTAGACGTGAAAAAGTAGATGTGAAGAGAGAGTTATAGGGAAACTTATTTGTAGGAAGTTTGTTGTTTTGATCTTAAAGGTATAAGAAAAATCTTAACCAAAGTTTGGAAAATCTATGTCATATTTTGTACTGCTTTTCTAATGGTTAAAGTCTTTTCTAGTGTTGGCTTGTTATACTTTTCCAACTATCTTTCAGATGCAGAACCAGAGTTTACAAATTTTGATAATATGATCTATGCTATTTTATATTCCTACCCTGGGGTATTTATTCTTCTTTCTTGTAATATTGAGGCCTCTTGGTTGAAAATTGTTAGCTTCTTATTTGAATCACCTGTCAGCTGCGAACCAGGAATGGATTTATGTTGCATATATTGGTTATTTATTTTTTTATTTTTTGCTTTTATGATGCTTGACTGAATCTACAAGCTGGATATCAAACGCTTCTTGGAAAATTAAATAACCATTGGTTGATGCCACCTCATATGTCAACTTGGAAATGAAACATTTGTATATGTGACCTACCTTATCCGTGAAACAGGAAATGGGAGTCCATTTGAGAAAATGAACTGAGAAATTCTGTCAATCATTCTAATCATTGATGAATGGTGAAGTTCTCTGTCTATTATGTCAGGTGTTGAAGGGTTAACCTGCAGTCATGTTAATTAGGATGGAAGTTTGTAGACAGGTGGCTTTTGTTGCAACTTTCATGGCTTAATAATTCAGTTTATAAAGTCAAAATTAATGTTCTGGTGCTGTATTTTTATGGGTTCAGAAACTATAGCAGTAGTTGCAGGAAAAAGTGATGTGTTGTTCATGTCTAATGTTCTAGTTCTGATGTTTATTTTTATGGTCATTATGTTCTTTTGGAAGCTGCCTTTTTAGTAACCTCATGGAGAAATTATTTAGGAACCCCTTGATTGCCTCTGGATGTTCCTTGCTTTTCCCTCGAGGAAACTTTTGTGTTATTTGGCCAGGGGTCTCAAAGCCCCCCTGCAGATTTTACTGTTTTTGGTCAAACTGAATTTTAGTTTTCCCTTCCTGGTTTGGTGTGGACACGTTTTCCCCTGGCCTCTATGCTTGTACTTGAAGCTGACATTTTTTTTTGAGTTATTTGGTGGGTTGGTATGCGAGCTTTTTAGTAATCTATCTATCCTTTTGTTTTCATTACTGAAATCTTGGAAGATAGGTGATCTAACGGGCAATAACGCATTCCTTCATGTATCTGGTTACCATCGTGATATTTGTGACTTTTATTACTAATAGAATGCCCAAAGATTAAAAAAAAAAAATCATTCTGCTTATGTATTCCTTTGGAGCTCTTACTCAATGGTTGTGATGTGATCTTCTGTCTTGCATTTAAAAGTGTTTTCAACAGCAAGTTTCAATCAAGTTACTGATTTAATCTCCCTGTGGTAGTCGTAGTTATTTCATCTGGAGTTATGTCGAAGTATGCGACGATTGAAAATGAAATTTCATCAACATACCAATCCATTTCAGATCTATTATAGGCTTTTTCTTTGAAATGCTTTATTCTTCCTGAGTGGAAATTAATTGTTATGTGTGGAATATCTTGAACAAGAAAGAAAAGGATCATAGAGGGTGTACCTGTCTGTATTATTTTTATTCAGAGCAGCAGCGAAAGAAAGGGTTTAGCCTGTTCTGAATCGTATGAGGGCATGGATTTGCTCATAGGTCATCTCGATCATTTTTCTAACTAAAATCAGATAGGAGGTAATACCTATGAAGAATGATTCTGTTTTGTCACATGGGAAGGATTATTAGCAAATAATATAATAGCTATTAATAATTGATTTTTAATATATCCTTTTATGCGTGAGTATTAATGCAAAATATGGTTTTTCTCCAAGTGCTAATCGATGAATATTGGTGCTTCGCCCCTTCATTTTTTAGTGAGAAATCCTCATCCTTCCTAAGGGAAGTTTTCTTACCTTCTTAAAAAAAACACAGTTTTTTGTTAATATTTATGAAATGCAGCCCTTGTTGAAGGATATTTGGATGTATATGTTACTTGGCATGTGACACATGGTTTTTCCAATTTGTTTAAGCATTTTGTAGCAAGGAAACTGTTACCCTTTGTTGTCGGTAGTTGGGATTATGGTTTTTGATTCTTGACAACATGTGGGGTGGGGATTCGGTTCTCTAACCTTTTGGTCGAGGGTACATACTTTATGCTAATTGAGCTATGCTCATGTTGGCTTACTTTGACCTTTGGTCGATGGTACATACTTTATGCCAATTGAGCTATGCTCATGTTGGCTTATGGTTTTTTATTCTATTAGCATGATATCCTAAAAAATTGTTATAATTGTTGGAAACTTCACTCTCTGAGCTTAACTCATGGATTCCTTCTTCCTTATCTAACTTGTAGTTCTAGAATCCTGGAGTTGCTCTGATGCAATAGTTGATTTTGAGCAATTTGTGCATTATTTAATTGGAAAGTATGGTTTTTTGATCTTAGAACTGTTATACATTGCATACTTCAATTAGAAATGGGTTTTCCTTAAATCTATGAACTCAATTACATATCTGATTCTAATTTTTCCTTGTTCTTTGTTATGTCACCTTCTGCTATTTGTCTTTTTGGCCTTTTTCCTTCCTAGGTGTGTTATCCTTTCTGGAAATAATATTTGTGCAGTGCACTCGCCTTTTCTCATTCACATTATTTTACTTATGACATGTTTGACCAGATCAAATGTTTTCCATTTAAATTAATAAGTGAATGCCCCAAAGCTAAAAGACTCTATAGAAGCACCACTCCATTTGGCGTTGATAAAAACGGAATGATACAGGCGGGAACAGTCTATTCAAATTAAAAGTTCCGACATGCAGATCCAGGATAACTCAAGCTAATCTATCAATCCACATAGGCATGTTATATGTGAGAAGTTAGGTGTAAGTGTTAATGATCTGTTGCTTCACTGTTAGTTCAGTGGCATATGGCCGGATCTTCTTTGTGATATCCTAGAGCTCTTATGCTGGCTATCTCTTGATTCTCAGGACTGTCTGATGCATTTCATTCCTGGTCCCTTTAGGGATAGGGCTAGAACTTTGGAAACTATGGAATGAAAGAAAATTTTTATGTAGATACATTTTTTTTTACTCCAGGTGGTGGGGGGTTGGGGGCTGTAATTTTCTTCATTTCAACATTATCTCTTTGCTTGTACTGTTACTTGGTAAGATCCTTGGGCTTAAGTATATGCATCACGAAATAAACTTCAGGTCTTGTAATTATTCTATATTAAAAATTGTTTTGAGGAAGTGGTCTCAAATTTCTTTTTTTAATCTTTTTATTATACTTTGATCTTGTTGCTGGTTGTTATTTTAACTATATTCCATTGCTTTTCATAAAATTATGTTTAGCTGTGACATAGATGATTTTAATTTGATTATAGTTGAAGTCACGTGTTTGTTAGGTAATTTTTACTATTTTATTTTAGAAGAGTTTTGGGCATAATTATCAACTATGCTTTTAATCTTATGATTCTTTTCTTCATCTACAATTAGATATCAATTCTTGCAATTCACTTTGTTTACAGCTTTTCCTCATTGCTGCAACTTTTGATATTTGCAATCTGTCTTCCTCTTTCAAACCAATTGCTCTTCTGCTTGACAGTTTAGCAGCTATAGCAAGGAAAAGACCAGTTCATTATAGCAACATTCTATCGGCACTGCTGGAATTTGTTCCAAGTTTTGAGATGGTAAAAGGGCGTCATGCTGCCAGCATTCAGTATTCTATAAGATCTGCCCTTTTGGGATTCCTAAGGTGTATGCATCCAGCTTTTGTAGAGGTGAGATCACTTGTGCGTTTATATTTTCATGTTGATTGTGCATGGGCACACGAATATGTATAGTCCTCTAGGTTTTCTTCATTTTGATTATTACTTGGTTGTGCACTTGGCAATTACAACATGAAGTCACCATGTCATCATTATATAAGGATCTATTGCACTTTGCTTATAGCTAATAGCTTTTGTTATGCAATGGAACTTCAGAATAGAATGCAGCTTCATAATTGTATGACTTGAAGTGCAAAATCTTAATTTAATTTATTTTTTGTCACGTTAGTGAAGGGCCTTCGTGCGGCATGAAAGTTCTCTGTATTTCTTGATTGTGGAATCTCTATAATTAGTGAAAATGACTCAATATGTCGTTTTTTTTTTCTCCATTTATTTCTATCCCTAGTTGGATTTTTTTTTTTTTTTTTTTTTTTTTTTAAATTTAGTTTTTCCATCAGTCTAATAGTATATATATTTTTAACTCCATAGAGAAGTTGTTGGAACAGCCCGGGGGGTGGGGGGGGACTGACCATTAGAGAAGTTGTTGCTGGATGGATTTAGAGAAATTACGAAGTTTTAATTTCATTATTTCTCCTTAAGAACTGGAATGACTATAAATACTGAAAATTTTGGGAAATGACTGCGTGCCCATATTCACTTTTCTCTGATAGCTTGGTTTTCAGTCAAGAGATAGATTGCTAAAGGCTTTAAGAGCTATATATGCTGGCGATGCTGCAGATCAAGTAATCAGGCAAGTGGACAAAATGGTGAAAGCTGCAGATCGAGCTTCACGTGATGCTTGGCTGGGCAAGGTAATTATCAGATGAGTTTTGATGTGATCACTATTCTTTATTGCTTTATAAGTTTCTTATTGCTTCCCTCTTCCTGTCTCAACATTAATATATCTGATAATAAGGATGATCAATCATCAAATCAGCTTAATGCATCAGTGGATCTAACAAGAAAAAGACCTAGGATCCTGGACGATGAAGAGCTTTCCAATGGTCGTGAGGTTTCCAAGCAAATTCGCTTTGGTCCAGATGTTCACCTAATTCCCACAGCTCAAAAAGATGGTTCTCAGCAGAATGCCATCTCTAATGGGACATCCAATGATGTTCCTACGTTAGATGTTGATTTGACTCCTGCAGAGCAGATGATTGCGATGATTGGTGCCTTACTTGCTGAAGGGGAGCGAGGTGCAGAGTCACTTGAAATTCTGATTTCGAATATTCATCCTGACTTGTTGGCTGATATTGTCATAACTAACATGAAGAACTTGCCCAAAGCCTCCCCTCCTTTAACTAGGCATGGGGACTTGCCTGTTACTCGTCAAGGAAGTAGTCACGTGCAGGTTCTGGCACCATCAGCCCCATTGAGTTCTGTGCAAACTTCAGTTGCTACTGCACAAGTTCCTTTTTCTTTGGCCACCTCAGCTGGTTCAACTTTTGCTGAGTCTACTGTCAATAGTCTCCCTGTTGATTCTAAACGTGATCCAAGAAGGGTAAATTTAGTTAGCTGTGGATGTGCATTAATTTATGTCTTTGTCATGTTATGTCTACCACTCTGCCTCTAAATAAATTAGTTTGTTTTACTCACTCGTGCAGGATCCGCGTCGCCTTGATCCTCGACGTGGAGGAGTATCTTCTGCTTCTAGTGTGGAAGAGGCAAGTTCAAATATCTCTGATGTTGATGGCTCCATATCTTTGGGAAAATCTGCTTTGGTTCCTGTTTCAGCGACAATTGAGAATTCCTCAGTATCTTTTATCTCGAAAACGAAAGCTGAAGAAAAAATCATAGAGACTCCATTCATGTTTGGAACAGACCAATCAATCCCCCAATCAAAATCTCCTGATAGAGCTGAGAAAGTTGACACTATATTAGAGATTAATGCCTCTCTGGATCCCGTGCCTTCTGATGCTGGAAAAGCTGATGATGTTGCAGTTAATTTGTTTGATGACTCAGCAACAAAGAGAGAAGATACATCATCTTCCGTAGAATACAATCAGTATTCTCCATCAGTTACGAATGCAGCTGCTTCTGAAGATACCTGCGAGGAATTGCCTCTGCTTCCACCTTACGTTGACTTGACTCCAGAACAGCAAATTACTGTAAGAAATTTGGCAGCTGAAAAGATATTTGATTCATGCAAGAATTTAAATGGAGCAGACTGCCATCAGATACGCTTGGCAATAATTGCTCGATTGGTTGCTCAGGTGGGGGCAATATCTGATTGTTTATTTATTATTTTTATGTTTTTTCTCTCTTTAACAAGACAAACTTTCATTACTGTCAATATTTTACTGTACAATGAGGCAGGCGAAATTGAAGTTCAGCCACATTGTATGTAAGGCAAATAACAGCTTTTCAACTAGCTATTCGTGTGAATATAAGTAACTAGTAAGGAAGATGTATTCCTCGAGTTTTTGTCAAGGAAGCCAAAGAGGCCCAAAGTGTAATATATACTCTATTATATATTATTCATATAATTTTCATTAGTTTCTTCCTTCCTCCTTTTGTGCTTCTCAAAGTAACCCTTACCGTACTCAAGCAGATTGGTTTATCCTTTGAATATCTGCCTCTGTATGTTTTCGTTTTACAAAATAAAGGTTGACAATTTGAGGGAGGGGTGACTGGCAGCCTTCATTTTAAGGTTTATGATAAGGAAAATGCAAGAACAAAGGATCAATTTGTGCTGTGCCACATTTGCACATTGTGTTCCTTTATAATTTGTGTGCACGAGGGATCATGAAATCAAGTAATTTAACCAATATTGACTTTTGCATCTGTCAGATATCTCTATTACTGTTGGCCACAGTAATTTTTGTTAAAGTAACTCTTAATCAACTTGGAGCAAAGTAATGATATGTATTTAAACTTCGGTGATTAGAATTCAACAAACTTTTGGTGTTATAAAAATATTACTCTAAAAATGAATGAATGAAGACTTATATGTGTTACATGTGAGCACAGAAGCAACCGTATATTGTTGCATATTTCATGAACTCTGTATTTCTTCATGATGGTTACATTACCTCTGCATTTTTCATGCATTTCGTTCTCAGTAGAAAGGACATGTTGGTCACATCTGCTTCGTGATATATAATGATTATCTCTGCCAAATGTAGTATTACTTTTGTGCTTTGTATCACTCTATTCAGTTACAGAAAGAAGTACGTTACTGTTTTGAGTCTTTGGCTTTTTCACTATATGTTTGACAGGCAATTGAAATGGGTTGCAGAGTTTTATCGTACACTGTTTTTCTTTTGGACTAGGGATTCACAGGTTTTCTTTGTTAACTTGCATTACCAAGACATTTCATTGAAAATAGTATGTTTGACAGACAATAAAATATATTGAATCTATGAGCTCATATAATCCAGGTTGGTAGATAACATGAACTGTGGTGATAGTTCGTGAATGCAAAATATGATATGTACTTATCTATGTTTTGAGTATTATTCTTTGGTGGCCTTCTGAATTTATATCAATTGACTCTAGCGCTTACTAAAAATTACTAGAGAAATACTTTGTCGAACAGTACTCTTTTGGCTTTTGATTGGAATTGCTTGATAATGTTAGTTGACATGCTTCACATGTTTGTTGCCAAGTCATACATATTACTATTGTCTTAATACATGACGATTTTTGTCTGTTATTTCTTTCTTGGTCCACTGGAGGTCCAAATGATGTGTGTCCTGCAACTGTACAGTGGCATGGTTGTTAATTCCATTGGGGAAAGGCTGGAGATAAATTAACCTGTCTTATGTACTCTAACAGACTTGTTTAGTTGGACCTACTATTCTACTGTATTTTTGATATCTCGTGCAACTAAAAATTATCTTCTTTTCTTTTCTCATCATAGGTTGATGCTGATGATGATATTGTTCGGATGTTGGAAAAACAAGTGGCTATTGATTACCAACAGCAAAAGGTATCACATTTCCTGAGTATTATTCAGCATGGAATGAGGTTTCATGAAATTTACTGAAGACATTTTCGTTTGATCAGTCAATCTCAGCTTGTTGGTAGGCTTGATGATTGGCAGAAATGTCATTCAATCCACGATTATTTTCTCTGTAGTCTGTTATTTGAAAGCGCACACGGTACTTTTGAGGGGGAAAAAAGCATCTGTCACATCAAAAAAGTTATTGATTAAGATGTTATAACACTATGCAATGAATGTGTAAAATGTTTCCATTTATCGACTTTCTTAATCAGTTGTTACCATTATGTTTCAAGGTGATCAACAGTTTTATTATGTATATCCCTTTTTCCAATGTTGATGGTTCTTTATTTTGAAAAATTGGGCAGCAAGAGTATTGTAAGTTGTTTTCCCCCACTACCAAATTCATAATATTATATACGCACACACACACTCGTATTCTTCATCATGTATTGTGGGCTGTTGGGATTTTCTTTGTGCTTATATGGCCTATACGTGCACACATTGAGTTCTGTAATAGTAGATTGTTCTTTGAAATCAACAAGATCGTGTAGTTCATATATTGGTCACATCACAATCTTTTTTTTTTTTTTTTGAAAATGGTCACATACAATCTTCATTATTAAGAATATCTGAAAAAGGATTTTATGTTTACCCTGTTCATGATTGTTATAATTTTTCTGGTACGATTCTTATTATTGGTATTCTTAATAAATTTCATTGGTACATGTACTCATGGTTGGTCTTGAGCCTTCATTTAATTTTGACGTGTCTTTCCAGGGGCATGAGCTTGCTTTGCATGTCTTATATCACCTGCATTCACTTGATATTCTGGATTCAGTGGAAAGTTCTTCTTCTTTTTCTGTGTACGAGAAGTTTCTTCTAGTTGTGGTATGTCGCTTTCCTCTCATTTTCATTTTTTGATACTTCTATCTGAAGCTTCAGTTTCATTTTGATTTGTGAGTGATATAATTGCGATATTTAATTGTAGGCTAAATCGTTGCTAGATTCTTTTCCAGCTTCAGACAAATCTTTTAGTAGACTTCTTGGTGAAGTTCCAGTTTTGCCGAACTCTACATTGGAACTATTACATAACCTTTGCTATTGTGATATTACTGACAACCACGGGAAGGATACTCCTGATATTGAACGTGTCACTCAAGGCCTTGGCACTGTTTGGAATTTGATTGTGAAGCGTCCATATAGTCGGCAAACTTGCTTAGATATTGCGCTAAAGGTAGAAATTCTTGTAGTTTGATCATTTTTCTTGTTTTGATTGTTTGTGTTATCCTTCTCAATGAAGAATGACATAAACCAATAAGAAACGTAGATAGAGGTGGGTATTGGTAAATTCTTTTGCAGATGTTGTGTCTTTAATAGGGGGGACGGAGATCACCAAACAGTTGGATTTTCGGCCCTCGTGGTTTGGGAAATATGACTAGTTGAGTCTGTTAATTGGGATGTAACAGAAAAACTCCAGGCCAATTAATATTTTGAAAACTTAGAATTTGAAGCAACTTGGAAAGTTTATCAATTTCTTCTCAAGAGGTAAGGATAAAAGGATCCATAGTTTTTAATATGGCCAGTTAGTGAGGTATTATGCAGTCTTTCAAGGGTTAGCGCTTCTAAGCAAACCTCTGGGTTGTCTTTATACCTCTACCTTATTTTTCACCGTGTGCATTAAAGGCTCCGTGGGTGATCCAAGTTGTTCTCCTCTCATGAAGGTTATTATCCATTTTCTCATTGGTGGATCTTGACCCTATTTTCTTAGATCATATATTGTATTCAAATACAACCATTTTGATAATTTGTTCGCATCTATTTGCTAGCATTTAAATTAGAGTGCTAGAATATTGAATCATTAATGAAGGAAGACTTGAGAGAAAAGCACGTTGGCTAGTTTCTATGATACCCCAATTCTTGACGGGAGGGAAAATCAACAGCCCTTGCCTTTCCATCCCTTGTGATAGCTAGCGAGGGAGGATATAGCTTTTTTGGTTTCAAAATATTGTCAAAGAATTGCATATCTAAAAGGACGGAGAATCCATTTTTGATTCAATTGAGCTATTATAGGCTTTGGGAAGTCGGGACTAGGGAGCACTCAACTTGGGGTGGGATTACTATTTGGATGCTTTTGGCAGTTCTGCTCTTTATTTGGTGAATGGTTAAACCCTTGGAACATGCTATGGTCCTAGATGGTAAAGAGCTAACATTGAGGTGCCAAACTGTTAAATCACTAATCAATCCAAAAACTTAAGTCGATGGGTTAGGGTAAATTCAAGGTTATATCAATACTTAACACTCCCCCTCACTTGGGGGTTTGGAAATTTGTAGAAGACCCGGGAAGTCAATATTAAATGGGGAGGAAATGACATAATAGGGGTTTGAACACAAGACTTCTGGCTCTGATACCATGTTAAATTATCAATCAACCCAAAAGCTTAAGTTGATGGGTTATGGTAAATGTAATCTTATATCAATACTTAAGACAAACCTTCTTAACAATGTGAGCTCCAAATGCCTAAACACGATAGGAACTCTCTACGTAAATTTAATCTTATATCAATACTTAACACAAATCAACATGTTATCGTTAATGTAACTTTTATCCATTGAGTGACAGCCTTTCCGTTTGCACATTTCTGTTATTTTCCGAAGGCCTAAACACTGTAAGAACTCTCTTCTTAAAACTATCCTTTGGCTTGTAGGTCTGATACAAGATTAGAAAATTTCTCTTCTAGAGCAGAATCTCACAAGTAGCGCAGACCCTTTTACATATATTTAAGGCTGGACGGTTTTGGGAATGTATTCCTTGTTACCTTCTTCGAAATTAATTCAAAAGTTTCTAATTTGTTGCCCCATCATTGATCAAATAGGAGATTCCTCCTCTTACGATGCAGCCTTGTTCATACAAAGAACTTTGCCATTTCTAGGGTTTATCAGATGTATTTGCTATTTATCATCTCTAAGTGTCCTGAATCAATCAACAAGGCCAAGAAAAGAACTTTCCCAAACTCCAAAGGTCTGCAAAGTATAGTGGTTGAAGGTGGGAACTTCACCATGTGTCCGAACCAACTCGGAGTCCTTGCAGCCATTGCATCAAGGCAGTCAATGTCTGATCCATAGCATTGGCTAATCCAGTATGCTATTTTATTGATTCCAGTATCTGCTTTAACATGAGCTTGGCAATGACAAGCTCTTCCATGTTATTACAACAGTGAAATATCATCAATGCAGCCAAGTTTGGGAGGAAAAATTGAGCCAAAGTATCATCAATTCTTCCATCGCCATCCAAATAAATAGGAGGCATTTAGATATGCATTTGGCTGTTAACTTGGGTTGTTAGTAACCCTTACCAGCTGAACAAGTGACTAAATTACCAGTAACCCACATTAATGAAGGGCAACAAATTGATAAATGGAAAAAAAAACAGCCGGGAAATTTTTTGTGAACTTGTTAGTTACTTCTTATACTAAAGTCCAGCCTCATTTGTAAAGTGAGGATACCTTTTAAAATTTCATATGAATCATGAAAAAACTTGGATCACATGATTAGTGATAAACTCTTCGCAGACAAACTTTGGAACCATCTCTCTCTCTCTCTCTCTCTCTCAATAGTATCTTGGCTGAGTATTTGCACCTCAATTAATCTCTTAGGACAACTGCTTAACCTATTATAACATTTCAAGAAACTCATAGGATTTTATTATCCTAAGTAGATGACCGGGTTTGAGTCAATTTCCCCAAAATCCATTTCCTTTTATTTTTCTGTCTCCTAATGCTAGGCCAACCCATGTACCAACTTTAAAACACGCAATTGGTTAATTAGGAAAAAACGTTGACAAGCCGTGGGGATGGGGAACATATGGTATAATCCCTAGATTTGTATGCTTGTGTTCATTGCAACATGTATGAGTTTTACTTTTACGCTATGCTTCTCACATTGTAATTTGATGGCAGTGTGCTACACATTCAGAAGTTAAGGTTCGAGCAACAGCTATTAGACTGGTATGATAATGCAACCTTTATTCCTGCCAACGGATGTTTCAATCTGTTGGCTGGGTTTCCAATTCAAATAAGTGCTTATATTTATGACGTATTTACTGACATTTCATGAGCGTCATTTTCATTGTTCACTAGGTGGCAAATAAACTCTACCGGTTAAGTTACATTTCAGATAGGATTGAGCAGCATGCAACAAACATGTTCCTGACTGCAGTAGACGACGTAGATCAGGCAGATGTAGAGCCTTCACCATGTGGATCCATTGAACAAAGAACTGGAGGAGAGGTCTGTTAGCTTTGTTTCTTCCATTTCACCCCACTTCCAAGGATTAAAAACAATCCCTGTACCAAAAGACAAAGGAGACTAGAATTGAGCATGATATTCATCATCATTATTCAAACTTTGGTCTTTAGACTCTCATGGGCATAATTGATCCAGTTTACTTCAAATCGACTTAAATGTTTGGAAATCTCCTATAAATTTATCTCATTTACTAATTCCCTCATGGGTTGGGTTCGGATGCAGAAATTGTTCTTTGTTGGTGTCTTCTTTTCCAGATTGCCTTCGTTAAATGATAACACAATGAAGCACTTTTTAATTTTTCAAAATGAAACAGGATATACCGTTTGATTTTATGTATTAATTTATTGATGTTATCCTTTACCATGGCGAAAATTGTTTTCTAGGGTGAAAGTCAGGAAACATCCATTTGTGGTTCTCAAGTATCAGATCCTGGAACCTCAGAAAACGATTCCATGAGGAGTTCACAACCTACAGTTCAAGGCAGTTCAACCCTGTCAGTTTCAGAAGCCGAAAGACATATTTCTCTTCTTTTTGCTCTATGCGTGAAGGTTCCCAATCTTTTATGTTAGTTTTAATGTTGATAATTCTGACATTGCCTCCCCAGCTTTATTTGATACTATATAGTCCTTTTCCTGCAGAAACCTTGTCTGCTTCGGTTTGTATTTGATGCTTATGGGCGGGCTCCTAGAGCAGTGAAAGAGGTCCTTTCTTCTCCTTCTTCTTCTTTTCCCTTTTTGACATAAAACTTGAGCTTTTTGTTGATAGTATAAAAATTACTAGCTACATCTTTCTAAACATAACAGTAGATAAAAAAAACCTCAAAACTGGAAAATGCATACTTACGGCATTCAATAATAACAAGATATAAGCCAATATATGTGTATATATATTTTCTGGACAAGAAATATGATCCAAGTTTCTTATGCCTGTGAAGTTGAGTAGATGGGCTTAAGTGGTGGGTCACGAGGTTTCCTCTTTCCCTTTATTGTATATTGGTCACCCTTTAGGTCATAATCCTTAGTATGCATCTTTCTAGGATCGTCCTTTGGAAGAAGTATAGAAGAGGCACTTTTCTCTAAGGGGGTTAGTTAACTTGGATCGATCAACCATTGTAAGAATCATGATTGATTGATTGATTTATCTTTGTTTGAAATCCCTTCTGCTATTAGGAAAAGATTGGAGAAAAATTTGAGGCATTTTGTTTTTGTTTTTTTTGGGGGATGGGGGGGTAAGTAAGAACCCTCTTGTCTTGGTGCTTATTATGCTTCCACGATTTTGTAAGGTTCTTCCTCTTAATTCCATTCATTTATGATAACTATTTTGTTCATTTCTAGTCACAGAAGATTTGACTTCGTTGTTACCATTTTTACATGGTCTTCATCTTTATCTTGGCGCTCTTTGAGTAGGGACTTCTGCTTGCTATTATGGTGGAAATCCTTCACTTGGCGTTTTAGGTGTTTTTTTCCTATTATGTTGAATATTTGGTTAGAGAGAAATAGAAGAATCTTCGAGGGTGAAGAGATCCCTTTATAGAAGGAGATATGTGGTTTGAAACATTTTAGCCTCTTTATGGGCTTCTACTTCAAAGTAACTACTCTCAATTGTTAATTCTTAATGGCTGAAACCTTGTTTGGTAATTTTTTTTGTTCTATGCCTGTCTTTTTGTCCAGTCTTATCCTTGTATTTTTATTTTTTGAAAGTTGATATTCTCGTTAAAAAAATCAATGAATGAATATTTTTTGTATCAAAACTAAACTGTTACATAAAATGGTACTGAATTATGTCTGCATCCTGTTATCATTTGAAGCAGGCCGTTCATGAACATATCCCTAATCTTATTACGGCCCTAGGGTCATCTGATCCTGAATTGCTTAGAATAATATCAGATCCGCCTCAAGGAAGTGAACATCTTTTAGCAATGGTATGTCAGTGTATTTCTATAAACTGGCTATTATTGTGAAACGATAAGTGATTGGACCTTGAACAGTTTACTCTTTTTTTTTTTTCTTTTTTTTTTTTTTTTGTAGATTTCATGTTAATAGTTTGTTTACTGGCCAGGTTCTACAGGTACTAACTCAAGAGACAACACCTTCTTCTGATCTGATCGCAACTGTTAAACATTTATATGAAACTAAACTGAAGGTTAGAAAAATATTTATTTTGCTATTCTACCGTGTGTAAATTTTCTTTTCTGATCCAGATTTCCTTTGTTCACTACAGGACGTGACAATTCTCATTCCAATGTTGTCCTCACTTTCCAAAAATGAGGTCTCTCTCTCTCTCTCTCTGCCTCGTATTGTGTATTTTTCTTCTTTATTTTAGAAAAGAATGTCTAAATAATGATGTTTGATGCTAGTCTCGTTTATAGTGGTCAACAAGTAATCATAACCTATTTCTAGATGTGTAGAATGTGTAGTCAATTGGTGAACCTATTGACATGGCTCATGAAAATGTGCATTTGAATGAGCTTGTGTGTTCTGTTGTAGGCTGATTCAACACAATTTTTTGGTTGGATGTGACACTAAACATTTGTCACGTAAACTAGTGTAGCAATGCAACTTGACATACAATTGGAACTTGATTTAAGGGTAAAATACCCTTTTGGTCCCTCATGTTTCAGGGTCGTTTCCAATAGGTCCCTAGGTTGGAAAATTGAACAATCAAGTCCCCACTGTTTAAAAAATGCTTCTATTGAGTCCCTGGACCGTTAATTTTTTTAACGGTGATGACGTGGCGGTAACAGCACTGACGTGGCATATTTTAAAAATATTAAAATATTAATTTTTAATTAAAATAAAAATAAAAATAATAATAAGTTTTTTTTTTTAAAAAAAAACATACTCTTTCTCTCTCCCCCACCCACCCCTTCTTCCCGAACCCCCTTTCTTCCCCTTTCCCTTTCTTTCCCTTTCTTTCTCTCTCCTTTCCACCTCCCTTCCCTTGCCGGCGATGGACGCGACGGCGACGGCGACGGCGGCTTCTCCATCTACTTCTTCCGCCAACTTCTCTTCTTCTTCTGAGTTTTTATTATTTTTAGATTTCAAGTGGGGTGAGTTATTAATTTTTGTTTTTTGGGTTTAGATTTGAAGAAGAAAAAGGGCATGGGGTTGGGTTTTTGAAGAAGAAGAAGGGGGTGGGGTGGTAGGATTCTGTTTTTGGGGTTTGATTTGGAGAAGGGGGTGGGGTGGGTTTGGACTTTTGAAGAAGAAGAAAGGGGTGAGGTGGGTTTGCGGTTTTGAAGTAGAAGAAGAATAGAAGGGTGGGGTTGGGTACTGTTTTGAAGAGGAAGAAGAAGATAAATGGATGGGTTCGTTTTGAAGGAGAAGAAAAGAAAGGGGGTGGGTTTGATTTGGAAAAATTAAAGAAGAAGAAAAAGAAGGGGTGGGTGGGGGTGGGTTTGGTTTTGAAGAAGAGGAAAAAGAAAGGGAAGGGGGTGGGTATTTTGAAATCTGAAGAAGAAGAAAAAGATAAGGAGGAGAAGAAAGATGTGGCGTGGTCATCGGCGGTGATAGGCTTGTAGAGGCAGCGGGCCGCTGGTGGCGTCGACAACGACGACGGCGATGGTGGTGGGTCATCGGCAATGACAGCGGTAGGGAAGGGAGGGGGAAAGGAGGGAGAAAGAAAAGGAAAGAAAGAAAGGGAGGATGGAGAAGCCGCCGCCGTCGTGTCCATCGCCGGCAAGGGAGGTGGAAAGGAGAGAGAAAGAAAGGGAAAGAAAGGGAAAGGGGAAGAAAGGGGGTTCGGGAAGAAGGGGTGGGTGGGGGAGAGAGAAAGAGTATTTTTTTTTAAAAAAAAAAACTTATTGTTATTTTTATTTTAATATATTAATATATTATTATTTTAATTAAAAATTAATATTTTAATAATTTTAAAATATGCCACGTCAGCACCGTTACCGCCACGTCATCACCGTTAAAAAAATTAACGGTCCAGGGACTCAATAGAAGCATTTTTTAAACAGTGGGGACTTGATTGTTCAATTTTCAAACCTAGGGACCTATTGGAAACGACCCTGAAACATGAGGGACCAAAAGGGTATTTTACCCTTGATTTAATAATACATCTTAATTTTGTAAATTCATTTAATCATGATATCTCTTTTTTTTTTTGCTACAAAATTTTGATGAAGAATTGAAAAAATGAATCGTTAGTATCACAGCTTTTTATATTCTATTCCTACAGCAGTAAAAATTGTAGCAAAAGGACACCTCTCAATTCAATGATCCTCCCTTAAGCTTACAACATTTTCTTTTCTTTCTTATTCATTCTGAGGTACCAGGTTTTACCTGTTTTTCCTCGGCTGGTTGATCTTCCATTGGAGAAGTTTCAGAGAGCGTTGGCTCACATATTACAGGTATCGAGAATATGTCAAATGTTTACTTGTGTTATTGTTACTTTGCTGCCCCAAATAAGAATCAAGTGGAACGGAGAAATATTGTGCTTATTTATAAGATTTGTGGCACATGGTGGGGTCATTACAATTTATTCTTTTGAATATTTAGTCGAATTGGATTCTTGTTGACTTTCATTTATATTAACAGAATATTGCTAACTGGTCTTTTTCGTTCCTTTCAGGGTTCAGCACATACACGTCCAGCTTTAACACCTGTTGAAGTATTGATTGCCATCCACAACATTATTCCTGAAAAAGACGGCCTTGCATTAAAGAAGGTATGCTAGCCATCTTTTGGTTAATCATAGAGTTTCAAATGTTTTATCCTTCAAAATTTCAAAGACAAAATAAATAATATAGGTTATTGTATTTGTCCAGATAACTGGGCTGGATATGTCAATATATGTATTTTCCTTTGCATTCAGCCCTGTGGGCATATTGAAAAGAATTAAATTACTACAATTTACGTGGATACACTCACTTCTCAATGTTTCTTCTACCAAGGCCGCCTCCTTACCTCCCATCATGTTCCCTGCTGGAGTATCTCTTCTCAATGTTCTGGCAATCTTTCCTCTTTATCACTCTGGGAGAACTAGGTAGAGATGACTTAGAGAGTATCTTGGGTTGGTTACCAACTTCTTTGGTTTGAGGATATTGTTAGTCTAATTGCCTCTATCTGGAGTCCTTTGTGACATTTTTGTAATTATCCTCATTTGATCAACTTCTTTTTTGTGGTAATCTTTTGACTTTTTTGGGGGGGCTAGCTTTCCCAAATTGATCCAGTCTCTTTTCAGTTTTTTTCCTCATATGCATCCCAACAAAACCGCAGTAATCAATTACACATGCTATTTTAAACTCCTATGTCCTTGGGGACTTCACACTCACACAGTCAACAGAAAAAAGAATGTACTGTAAAGTTTTGAGATACACAGTGAATTGATTAGCCAGGATTTCAAGAACCCTCACTTCTCTGTCCTGACAAGTCTGTGTTTTACAAATAACTTCTCAATATCCCTTCACTTATCGTGCTTTCTCTCCAACTGCATTGGACTCGCTTCACTGGCCTGTAATTCCCTTCCCTTGCCTGAAATATGCAAATGGGAGTGATGGACTCCTAACATCTTGGTGTTCAAATCATTGTAATACGGTTTTTCTTTTAGTGTTTTTTTCCTCTTGTGAGATGAGATTCAAGTTGGCTACATTTGATGTTTAGTGTGGTTTGGGTTTCTCAAATTATCCCAAGTGTATTATTTTGGCACATGAGTGGCTTTATCTCACTGGATAGGAACCCAGCAATGAGATTGGAAAGTGAGTAGGATTGAAATTTTGTTACAATATCAAATATAATTATGACGTTTATTAAGCATTTTAGAGGTTAAGCTCTCTTGCCTCTAAACCACTGTAATTTGTTGTATTTAAAACTACCTCCTTAACAAACTGTCTAGCCAATGACTAATATTTTCCTAGTATCTTAGTGGTATCCCTAAAAGCAAAAACTATGTTAATACAGTTATCAGATCGCATACCCTATGCTTTAATATGTGCATCTGTTGGATAATACATATGCGACAATCCAATTTCTAATCCTTCGTAGGCTGTTGAACTAGATTCCACATGTACCTTATGTACTGCATCAATGAATACCACTTTTATAATTTTCTGGTGTTCTTTTTGTTTTTCTAGATAACGGATGCTTGTTCGGCTTGTTTTGAGCAACGTACAGTTTTCACTCAGCAGGTTTTAGCAAAAGCCTTGAGCCAGATGGTATGTTAATAAAGTCAAGGAAACTAATCACTCTTATATATATGTGCTTAGTTTATATAATGCAATAACCCTTCTTTTTTCAGGTTGAACAAACTCCACTCCCTCTTCTCTTCATGAGAACTGTGATCCAAGCAATTGATGCTTTTCCTACTCTGGTAAGTTCCTTTATCAACTATTTCAGTGCTTTCTGATATTAGGAAATATTGTCATGGAGCTATTATATATATGTGCTTTTTGGACTGAGTTTTTGGTTGGTCATCGAGTTTAGGGTTTGTGGTACTAAGTGAGTTGGAAAGAGGCTCTCAAATTTTTAGTCCATGTAAATTGAGGAAATGATTGCTGTCCAAATTGACATTCTCTTCCGTTGTGTAAACTCTAAGGTTTGAGAGAATCTCAATCATCTATTCCATTCACATAAAGATATATATATATACAAGTGTACAAGGTTAACCCTAAGTAGGAGAATGTAAAAAGACAATAAAGGACAACTCTATACAATTACACTTATTATACTAATATAATAACTCTAACACTCCCCCTCAAGTTGGAGCATATATATTCGTCATGCCCAACTTGTTAGAGAGATAATCTATTCGAGCTCCATTTAGTGCCTTTGTGAAGATATCTCCTAATTGCTCTCCAGTCTTCACATATCCTGTTGACACCAAACCTTCTTGTATCTTTTCACGTACAAAGTGACAGTCAACCTCAATGTGTTTAGTCCGTTCATGAAATACAGGATTAGATGCAATATGAAGAGCGGCCTGATTATCACACCACAATTTTGTCGGTGTTGTGATATCAAATCCCAATTCAACAAGAAGTTGACGTATCCAGACTAATTCACATACAGACTGTGCCATTGCTCTATATTCTGATTCAGCACTTGAACGTGACACCACATTTTGTTTCTTACTTTTCCAAGAAACCAAATTACCACCCACAAATACACAGTATCCTGTAGTTGATCTTCTATCTTCTCTAGATCCTGCCCAATCCGCATCTGAGAAGCATTCAATGTTCATGTGTCCATAATCCTTATATAATAAACCACGTCCAGGAGCTGCCTTCAAATAACACAAAATGTGTTCCAATGCAGCCCAATGATCAACTGTAGGAGAAGACATAAACTGGCTCACAATACTCACTGAATAAGCTATGTCAGGCCGAGTCACCGTAAGATAATTGAGTTTTCCTACTAACCTTCTATACCTTTCAGGATCTTTAAGTAACTCTCCCTCTTTCGTAAGCTGTAAGTTCGGCATCATTGGGGTACTACATGGTTTAACCCCTAACTTCCCTGTTTCAGTCAACAAGTCAATTACATATTTTCGCTGTGATAACAGGATTCCCTTCTTGCTCCTTACTACCTCAATTCCCAGAAAGTATTTCAACGCTCCTAAATCTTTTGTATGGAATTGACTATGGAGAAAGGTTTTGAGTGCTTGGATACCTGATGTGTCATCGCCAGTAATAACAATATCATCAACATACACAACCAACAAGATAACACCATTTGCAGATCGCTTATAAAAAACAGAATGATCTGATTTACTTTTCCTCATTCCAAAATTTACAATCACCTGACTGAATTTTCCAAACCAAGCTCGGGGACTCTGTTTTAATCCATACAAGGATTTAAGAAGACGACATACCTTTCCATTCTCCCCTTGAGCAACAAACCCTGGTGGTTGCTCCATATACACCTCTTCTTCAAGATCACCATGAAGAAAGGCATTTTTAATATCAAGCTGATGCAGGGGCCAATGATGAATGGATGCCAACGAAATGAACAGCCGAACAGAAGCCAATTTAGCAACGGGAGAAAAGGTATCAGAATAGTCAACTCCATAGGTTTGTGCATAACCCTTAGCAACAAGGCGAGCTTTCAAGCGAGCCACAGATCCATCTGGATTGACCTTGACCGCAAATACCCACTTACAACCAATAGGCTTCTTTCCTGCAGGAAGAGAAACTAAATCCCAAGTACAATTGTCATCTAAGGCATTCATCTCCTCAACCATTGCAGCACACCAACCAGGATGAGACAAAGCTTCATGAACAGTCTTAGGAACAGATACCGATTGTAAGGATGCAATAAAAGAACAGGAAGAAGATGACAAATGATTATATGAAACAAAATTGGAAATAGGATAAGTGCATTGACGTTTACCTTTACGAAGAGCAATGGGAAGGTCATCGCTCGTTCCTGGATCCAATGACGAAGAAGCCTCTGGTTCAGGGCATGTAACTGAAGGGGGTGGTCGTCGAGAATAAACCTGAGTAATAGGTGGACGAGTAGAAACAGGCATAGATGGAGGTGAATCAGTAGAAGGATCACAAGAGGAGAGAATGGTATAGACAAGAAAATCATCATCCTCCTCATTACGCTCCCCCTTAGACTGATTGGAAGGTGAGGAAAAGAAAGAAGAATCTTCAAAGAAGGTGACATCAGGAGAGACAAAATAACGATCGAGACTAGGACAATAACATCGATACCTTTTTTGAACACGAGAATAACCAAGGAAGATACATTTTAAGGACTTGGGATCAAGTTTGGTGAGATGAGGACGAACATCCCGAACAAAGCAAATACAACCAAAGATTTTGGGAGGAAGAGAGAATGAAGGTTGTGTGGGACATAAAATACGATAAGGTATCTCACCCTTTAGAACTGAGGAGGGCATGCGATTTATTAAGAAACAAGCTGTGGATACAGCATCGGCCCAAAAATACTTTGGAACATGCATCTGGAACATTAAGGCTCTGGCTGTTTCGAGGAGATGACGATTCTTTCTTTCTGCAACCCCATTTTGAGATGGAGTATCAACATATGAGGATTGATGGAGGATGCCATGTTCATCTAAATAAGAATTAAGAGCATGAGAGAAGTATTCTTTAGCATTATCACTCCGTAGAACTTTAAGAGAACCGTTAAATTGAGTTCGGATTTCAGCATGGAAGTTACGGAAATGAGAAAGCAGCTCAGAGCGATTTTTCATTAAATATAACCAAGTTACACGAGAAAAATCATCGACAAAGGTAACAAAATATCTAAACCCTATCTTTGACTCAATAGGACACGGACCCCAAACATCAGAATGAACTAATTCAAATGGAGCATTAGCTCGTTTAGTTGCACGGGGATACAGACTCACACGATGGAACTTAGCAAACTGACATGACTCACAAGTTAAAGAAGACAAAGAATGAAACTGAGGACGAAGATTCTTCAATACGGAAATAGAAGGATGACCCAAACGACAATGATCTTCAAATGGAGATGACACTTTAGAACATGCAACGGCTGTTGATATTTCTGGTTCAAAGATGTAGAGACCTCTAGATTCACGCCCTTTACCAATAGTCCTCTTCGTCGTAAGATCCTGAAATAAGCAATAACCATGAAAAAATGAGACACAACAATTAAGGTCACGAGTGAGCTTACTAACAGAAATCAAGTTAAAGGAAAACTGTGGTAAACTCAAAACGGAAGACAACGAAAGTGAGTTGGTAAGTCGAACATTGCCGATTCCTAAGACTGGAGAGGTGGTTCCATCAGCTATAGTGACACTAGGGGAAGATGTAGATGGATCAATGGTAGAGAATAAACGGGGATTACCTGTCATGTGATCGGAAGCGCCAGAGTCTATGACCCATTTCGCAGAGGAGGAAAGAAGACATGTAGATGTGTTACCTGTGTCGGCAATGGCAGTAACAGGAGTGGAGGATGAAGCCATCAGTGACTCTTGATACAGTCGGAATTTAGCAAACTCCTCAGCTGAGATCGAAACAGACTTGTCAGAATTATCAGGAGTAGAGGCAACATGTGCAGATGGAAACCTCTGGTTTCTATAAAGCAATCTCCGACAATCACGTTTTATATGCCCTGGCTTATGACAATAGCGGCAAACAATATCTCCTGAATTTGCTTTTGGAGCAGTAGAATTTCCTCTGGACATGTTCGATGCTACCCCTCGATTGCCTCTATATTCAGTGGTCTGTCCAACTAAAGCACTGTTAGATTCAGATGACACTATCACTGGCGACCGCTCTGTACGTAGTATCCGAGTGTAGGCATCTTCCAATGATGAGATGTCTGAACTCGAGAGAACTTGATCTTTAGCTGTGTCATATTTTGAAGCAAGACCAACTAGAAAACTCATGATAAACAGTTGTTCGCGTTGGACATTCTGAACCTTGATATCAGTACTCATGGGCAACACTTCATTAAATTCTGCATATGCTCTTTTGCATTCCATAAAATAATTCAACAAAGACTTCTCGCCTTGATCAGGTTGAAAGAGGGTTCTACATACATCAAATATCCGACTGATGTTTCCTTTCCCAGAGTAAAGAAAATCTAAATATTCCAAGAGCTCCTTGACAGAATTACAGTGATTAACGAGCCCAATGATGTCACTTTCAATAGAATTCTTGATTTGTAGAATAAGTCGAGACTCGTCCCGTAGCCAACTCTTCTTAGTATCATTGTTTGGCGGGGATTCTAAAGTCAGGTGGTCATCCATATCAAGACTACGAATATAATGGTGAATATTCGACCGCCAAGCATAAAAATTAGAACCATTCAACTTATGTTCCGTGATCTTGGATACCATTGGAATCATCTCGGACAGCACTAAAGCCTTCTTTTCAGCCATAACCTCAACAAAAACAGACCAAAAAATAGAGCTGAAATCTGAATCACACAAACCCTAAACCTCCAAACAAACTATGGCTTTCAAATATAACCAAACAAACCCGATATGGCCCAAAGCAACACACGACTGGAAGGAGAAGACCAAAACGAGCCGACCCACTAAAAAGGAGCAGAAAAACGGCGGCGCACGCGCTCACACGCGTCGGCGCGTGAGGCTGTCGCAGAAGCTAGTGGCGGCGCGTGAGGGCCACGCGCTGGGATTTTCGGCTTCGGATTTTGAGGATCAATAGATCGGCGAGTGGGCTACGTTTTGAGCTGGGCGGTGACAAAAAAATCCTCCGGTGACAGACCAAAACGGCGGCGGTTTCAGGCGGCGGCGGCGGCGGAATCTGGTGGTGGCGGCGGCGGTTTCAAGCAGCAAACGTTTTGGGCAACCCAAAACTCTCAAAAGGTGTTCCAAACCAAAACCCTAACCGTTCACAAATCTCCAACGAGACAAAACCCTAACCGTTAACAAATCTCCAATGAGACAAAACCCTAATTGCCCTAACGCTCTGATACCATGTAAACTCTAAGGTTTGAGAGAATCTCAATCATCTATTCCATTCACATAAAGATATATATATATACAAGTGTACAAGGTTAACCCTAAGTAGGAGAATGTAAAAAGACAATAAAGGACAACTCTATACAATTACACTTATTATACTAATATAATAACTCTAACACGTTGCTTGGTTACATTTTATTTATTTAAAAGGAAATAATGGACCACTAAATGTGCATGGACCTGCTGAGAAATGAGCTTAGTTTTTTGAGACTTCTACATTATTTTGCTTTAAGTACTGACTAGTCATTATATTTGTAGCTATTGAAGATCGTATCTATTTCTAATGCTTCTTTCTTTATTGTTCCCAAAATATCTCTCATACAGCTCTGTGCTTGAAATAGAATTAATTGTTGAAATCACGAGTTACTTATTTGGACGACCATGATCTCTTTTTCAGGTCGATTTTGTCATGGAGATACTTTCCAAACTTGTAAACAAACAGGTACCTACGATAACAGACTTATGTTTTCCAAATCTAATGAATGAAAAATAAATAAAACGTAAATGTAGCTTTGCCATCTGAAAACTTTGGCTTTTCAAATCTAATTTACTGTATTCCCATGGTCCGAGCGTGCCACTGCCGAACTTTGAATTTCAAAATTTACCTCATTAAACTTTCCATTTTTTTTTATTTGTCATTTTTAAATGGTACTTGAAAACCTTTTCCATAAAACTTTACATTTGGATATTATTGCTATTGGAAATAACCATGCTACTATTTTGCCTTTTGAACCCAGGTCTGGAGGATGCCGAAATTGTGGTTCGGTTTTTTGAAATGTGCATTTCAAACACAGCCTCATTCCTTTCGAGTACTATTACAGGTATCGTGATGTCGCCAGTTTGACATGGAAATCTTTCCCTTATACTTGCTACTTGGTATTCTATATGGACCTAAATATATTTTCTTTATTGTAGTTACCACCGCCACAACTTGAAAATGCTTTGAACAAATATGTTAACCTTAAAGGTCCTCTTGCTGCTTATGCCAGCCAGCCAAGCACAAAATCTACTCTCTCTAGGTACTTTTCCTGGATCTTTTATTATGTTACCTGCTTTTTGCTAGTTTTGTTTACTGTGTTAGGCCGTGTCGAATTAGGAATATAAGGGCCTGTTTGGAATGACTTTTCATGTGCTTAAAATCACTTTCTTAACAATTAAAAACCTTTTTTTTAAGCACTCAGAAAGTCATTCCAAACAGGCCATAAGACTTTCGAAGTTTGGAATTTAGAGATTCCTTAGTAATGTTACAAACATCCATTTTTCACTCATGAAACCCATTGTAAGCATCCAGGCGTTTTGGATGTCTATGATGGCTGTGCCAGTATTTCTTTCTTTAGACTTCCCCCTCCCTTTGAAAGAGATATCCCAAGACATGCTATTATTTGGAGATCAGATTAGAAATCTTGTTTTAGTAAATTTGGGAACACTTTGCATTTTGGCAGACCGACGCTTGTAGTTCTGGGTCTCGAAAACGAAAGGCATTTGTAGCAACCATATTCCGTTCATCTTGTAAAGTTAGGACAAATATCATTGGTTCACATATCAACTCCGGAGTGGTAAAACAGCGAGCCTCGAGAACTTGGGAATTGACTAATCAGCTCTTTGAAGTACGAGGCGATTTATCCCCTCCATCATGGTCCCAGCCAACTTTATCAAGCATCGAATGGCAGTTTGATCACTTCGACTGTAATCCATCGCAGACAATCAATTTGAAATCCTCGATAATCCATCGTGCAGTGGCGTGTGAACCCAGTGATTGTGATCAAGACGATTCAAAAGAATCCAGCTTTCTACCTCACCAACAGCCATCCCCACAAAATGAGGGGAAGGAAATGCTGATTCTGCGTAGTTGTACATATTTTAGAAATGTCATGTTTTCCAATTCTTTAAAGATTTTGACATTTTATTTACATTCGTCCATTCTAGGCTGGGTGGCTTGTATTCAAACTTGTTGTAACGGGCGCTGCTCGGCATGTAATTTTGGTAACGGATAGTTCCATGTACTATAGCCTTGACTGTGCCCAATTTTTTTATATTCCCACCCTTTTATTCGGTATGATTTCTAGCTTATTCTATGAATGGCGTTTCATTTATTATGCAGATTTCAAAAGATTGAAAATGTGATGCTCAAAGTTTGTGAGAAGCTTTAGACCATTCGTTTGGATTCATATAAACTGGATGGATTTTTTTTTTTTTAATTGATACTTTTCTTTCCAGTTATCATACTTGGTTATTTCAGAAAGTGTCAAGTACATAGTTTCTTGACATTCTTATTTGTCATTTTTCTTGATCTTATTGGAATTCTCTTCTTTTTCAATTATATGTTTTCTCTCTCCAAAAGATATTTGAGATTTCAAATAAATCTGTACTGTTTGAAGTGTGAACAATTTTTTTAAGGAACGGAAGGAAGATAAAATTAATGTTAAAACTATAAAAACATGGTTGAAAATTGAGGACAAAAAAAATAAAAAAAATACATTGATTAGCTTCTTGTTTGTTTTTGAAATATATAAAAGGTGTTCAAGGAAAACAATTAGAATACTCATACTGGCTTTTTTATCCTTATTTTCTATTGTTTTAAAATCGAAAATTCTAATTTTATTTTTTCTAAAAATGAAATTTAAAATTATCATGTAACTATTATTTAATATCACCAATGAATAAAAGTCAGTGATAATTTTCTATCAAAAGAAAAAAAAAAAAAAAAGTCAGTAATAATTTCCTTCTAATACGTAGAACTGAACAGGATTAAGTAATAAAAAATCAAATTTTCCTTTGTTTCTTTAATAAACAAGTTAAAATCTTATTTGTTTTCTTAAACTTTCCAGTTATGTTGTTTTAGTACTAAAATTTTAAAATATCCATTTTAGTCTCTATAACATATTTTGGTTAATTTTTTTATTTAAAAAATAACAATAATTCTTACTATTGTTCTACTACAAAATATCCATCCATCCATCCAATATTTTGACTTAAGTAAACTTATACGGTCAGAATACATGCACATGTATCAGCACGAATACATCTGAAGCCATAATACTCTGATAAACAAATAACATTTTGTTTAAAGTTTAAGAATTAAGGAGGTAAACGAAGTTAAAGAGATTAAATAGAAATTTTGAAATTTAAACTAACCTAAGTAACACGTCTGATTTTTATTTTTTACACGTGGAAAGCATAGAGCAAGTATTTGCTATTCGAGACAACGGCTGTATATCTCTATATCTATGTCTGTCTATGTTGTGAATTCATCTGTTCACTACACACTGCATCATCTTGATTCTTGAGAACCACATAATTTTGCAACAATTTTTCTTCCTATGGCAAATGAAACTACTAACGGTTGAGGATCCCACATTGAAAAGAAAAGTGGAGACTTCACAATTTATATGTTAGAAGGGTCACCCCACTCATTGCCAATTGGTTTTGAGATGGAAGCCCATGTTATTTGATACTAACAAACAACAATACAAGTAATTTCTTTTACCACATATGAAAGTTTCCTCCTCGCACAAAGTCCAAAATCTTTCCCACATATTCAAATGAGCTGCAACTAGTTTAAAGTCATGTTTGGGAGTGAATTTGGAAGGACTAGTGTCATGCCTAAAATCATTAAAAAAACATGAAAAAAATTATTTCAAAATTACTCACAAACATGTCCTAAATCTTGTGTAAGTGGAGTAACACCCCCACCCCGCCCCAGGGAAACTTCTCTCTCCAGGGCAGATGTTCCAACCCCTTTCTTTTACAGGAAATTTGCCGGTTGGACGTGTGACCAAAAGCAAAAGGATGAAACCACAGGTTGACTTTTAGGGTAAGTCAGGTGATTGTGAATGTACAGAACCTTGTCAAATTTTCTGAAATGGTGTGCTGAAATAGAGAGGGTGATAAGGAATAGTAATGTTGGCATGTTGCAAACTGTCTTACTCTTAGCAGAAAGTGGCCTTACTTGATTAGGCCCCATTGATTCGGTCACCAACTGGTTTTACAACAAATACAGAGTTTAGATATACAATAGTCCCTGCCCCCACACTATTTGGAAGGTTTTGCTGTAACAATTGAAGATTGAAAAATTAACAACTCTCTAGTGTAAGCACTAAAACTCTACAACTAAACGAAACTCATCTCTGTTAAAGAATATGCAAGAAAATTCTTACAAGTAAAAATCATATACTTGTATTTCTTTGTGTTGCAAGCCAAGCTGGCCATGAAACTCTTCATCACCAACAGCACCAATTAAAGCTATGATCCAATCGGGAGTCAAAAGCCACCAAAATTCAGATTTAGATCAAACTGTCATCAAAGAAAGCAAGGATTATGTCATTGTTATTGCAATTTTGTTTGCTATTAACCAATGGCATAACTGAAATGAACTTCAAGAATCCCAAAATTGGAGAAGGTATTCACATTTTAGGAGATCTTTAAGAGTGATTTGAGAATGGTCAAAAATTGATTTGTTCATTCCAAAATCACTCCTAAACATGACCTTAGTATCAGATAAAAGATAGTTTCTTATCCTCCCTCATTTCTCATCTCTTATAGGGGGACATCCTCAGCCTCCCGATTATGAAGAAACTTCCTATTCTCAGAATTCCTTAAATAATCAACACGTTTAGCCAGGTTCACACCCTAAATTCTGTGTAGGTAAAAAAAAGTTGCGAGAGCCTGGTTGCCTAAAGAAGATGGTACCTGTCTCAAATTCTAAGCTTTAAGCTGCATTGGCAAAGTTTAATCACTTAATTGGCAGGACATAGTCAAGATTCTTCTGAAACACCCAACCACTGGGATAAACAAAATTGGGAACTTCCAAATGGAGATGCCAATTCATTACTTTTAAACAGCCGGTAGGAACACCTTCCATTTGACTTTCATCTTCAACTACTTGCTCTATGAATGTAGTCTCCTGCCAAAAGAAAACGGCAAGCAAAGAAATTATAGCACTGCATACATGTGAATGACAACGTTAAAAACTATGAAAAGGGCACATAATAATACCTGAAAACCCTCTTTCACAGTGTCTAACTGTCGAATAGGTTTTGAAGTAGGGCGTCTCCATCTCTTTGGGTCCCACAGGATGGTGCTATTGAAAGCAAATCCAGACATATCAACATGAAATCTCCGAAGCCTCTTACTTTTCTCATTGGTGTGCCATCCAATTACTTGACTTCCATTGCATACAGGACCTTCCAGAATCGCTTTATTTTTGTTTTGTGCAAGCATAGCAACGGGCCAAGTGCCAAAGCGGCTGAAAGATGAGGATACTAAAATAAGGAGTCTTAAAGAACGAAAATTAAAAGTTCAAACCATCAACCTAGTAATTTAGAGAAAACATAAGGTTATGACAACAATATGTTTTGGTAAGATAAAATGTTGTCTCTCAAAAGAAAATCCAGCTCAAACTACCAAATAAAAGAAAGAAAAGTTGCACTTTATACCAAAAATGAATCTAAAAGATGACAAAGCATTCCTAAATCCTAAGCAATATTGGAAGCCTAATGAGAGGAGGGAAGAATGTAGCTTTTTCCTGGATTGTAAAAGCTTATGATTAAGTAAAGGAGACAGCAATATCTAAGACATTTCAATTGACAGCTACTGACAGTGGGAAGTGATGTGACGGGAAGGGCTGGAAAGAGCCATATTATAGAAACTTATATGATTCAATTAGCCTTTGAGGAACCATAACATGAACTTCTAAGGAGAATGCACCACAGTAGTAAGCGGGAGTATTTTGGTATAAAGTTCGATTCATGAAAAGGAAGACCACGAGTCAGGCTCGAGAAAATTATGTCCTTGGTACAAGAACTGCCTCGCAAAAACGCCACCAACGAAAAGATGATTAATCTGTGTTACTTTTGCTCAACATTTCGGTTAATTTAAACGTAGCCAGAAATGATTGGGATATCCACATAAATACACAAAAATTAGTTACGCAACCAAAGGTGGGTAAGAGGATATAGGTGCGAAATTACATGCACTATTTTCTCAGCTAAAAAACTGCCACGATGACAAAGGCAATAAAAGCGGATGATATGACCAAGAATACAAAAAAAATACAAAATTTACGAGCAAATGCAATAATGATTGAAACGGAAGATAAAATTGATAAAATTGACAACAAATGTGCAAATGATAGATAGAGAAAAATATTCGAAGCCCTAACAGGATAGCCAAAGATTATCGAACTTTAATGTCTATATATTCAAGAAAATATGCATCCGTAAAATCATGAGAATGGCTCTCAATTACCTAATATCTCTCAGGCTATCGAACAACTCCAAGGAATATATATTGTCATCATCTGCAAAGTAAACGATCCCATCAAGCTTATGACGTTCAATGTGTTGCAATGCTGTGTTCCTTTGATGAACTCCTCTATCCTTCACGTCCGTCATGTTTTTACTGCAAACCAAATGCCTATACATAACACCCGTTTTTCGCAATATCTCGGCAGTCTCCATCGACGCTGAATTCATCTCCACCACAATCCATAACAATGGAGAATTCACAAGCTTCAGCGCTTGACCCACCCTATTCAAGAAATAGGCTTGAAGTGGACGATTATACGTCGGCGTCACCACAATCAACTGCCTCTTCGGCACTGAAGTGAAATTCGAATTCACTTCCGGAGACGGCTTGACCAACAAATTAACTGAATCGAGAACTGAATCCTCTCGCCAAACCTGACCATGAGTATCTTTCTCAAACTGCGCATTCACATGCGGCGGCTTGATCTCAAACGAGAAGTCATGACTACGTATATCATCGGCATCATGGCCAAACGGCATCATACCTAGCAAGAAGCCAAGCAAGAAAAACACACAGCATCTAAAGAATGCCCTTCGCCAACTATTGCTACCTTTCCGCGGAGGATGCCGGAGAAAGAAAGCTCCAGAGATAAATCTCCTCGCTCCAACGGCAAAAGACGAGAAAGGAGAGGAGTACTTAGCATTGGAAAGAAGCTTCGAAGATGGCGAGGAAGTTGAAAACGGGATTCCGTTCGGATAAACCCGATCGGGATAGGCCGGCGACAGAGTCCTCCGAATCGACGCCATTGAGCAATCAAAACACAAGTAAATCTCTACCACTACATGAATCTACAACATTTTACAGAAAACTAAAGCTCTGAAGTCCATTACAACGAAGCAATCGAACGAATCGGGAAGATGAGAAGCAGAGCAAAGTTAATTAGAAACAAGGAGGGATTAACGGGGGAAATTGAGAGGAATTGAAATTAGCGCAATGAGATGAGAAATCCGAAATGAAAGGCAGTTGTCGGAGAGAGATTGGGTTTAGGTTTTTGCAGAAAATGTAGAAGACGAGTAATTTGACGAAGAAATTACGGGCAGGGGCAGGAGGTCAAGATCTAGCGGGAGTTTAATTTTCGGGCAGAGCTTGCGGGTACAAGTCCAGATAGGCAATGGTTTTATTCATTAAAAGCTACGCGTTGTGGGCCATTGGATCATTAACACGTGGCCATCTCTGCCGTCATCTTAACTCGGTTTGCCAAAATTTCCAGCAATGCAAATATGCAAATACCATGTGAATTTATTTACTCAGCCAAATTATATGGGAAATAGGCATGTGATTAAATCGTATTAATGTCAAATAGATTTGTATTCTTGTTGGAATTATTATTGTCCTTCTTTAATTTGTTGTATTTTTTAAAAAATATTACAGATAATTTTTTATTTCAGTGTTTGAATAAATTCTTAAGAGATTTCATTTTCTTTAAAATGTGTTTGAAGTTGAAATTAACAGTTTAGTAAGGATTTTTTTTAAAGGAAATTCATTAAAAGCGCTAATAGGAAACACAACAACCCTCATTAATGAGAGAGGAGATCCACAACGGTAAACCAGGGGTCCAAAAAATATTGTCCATGAAGAAGACGAAGCACACTAGACAAGTAGTGGGCTACTACGTTGAATTCCCTCTCGCAATGCCTAAATACCACCGAATCGAGGGCTGAAGATGCTGAATAGATGGCTTCCATGATGCTATTCAGCTCTGAAAAGCTGTTAATGGCGTTGATGACTTCCTTCGAGTCGGATTCCACCTCCAAGCCTATGCGATTTTGAATGCAGGTACTCCTAATGCTTTTGATTCCTTCTAAGATCGCTTTGGCTTCAAGGAATTTGATATCCTAATTTCTTTCAATTTTTTTGCATGCTGGCGCAAATCAAGGACCTGTTTGAGTCACGCACCATCCAGCCCAAACCTCCATTGCTAGACTTCGCGAACCAGAAAGCATTTGTATTCAGCTTCACAATTTAGTGAGGATTTACTATTTAGTTCTAAAAACAAATTATTTTCAAGAAAATCCTTTTAACCATTTTGATGTGAAGAAAAACCAAAAATCATACTAAATCAATAACTTGTATTTATTAATCAATCCAAGTTTAACTTAATGAATGAGACAACAATTATTGTTGATCTTCAACCTTACAACTATAGATTAAAAAAAAAACTGTTAATCATAAGAAATTCTGGACCAATAATTTTCAATAGTTTTTAAGTTATACAATTAAAATCTCAATAAGTTTCAATAGTTGTTAAATTATACAATAAAAACTTTTAATGGTTGCTTATTATAGTTATTATATTTAATGTCATTTTCATTAAAAAAATAAAAATAAAAAACCATGGACATTGTTCAATAACTCGTGATTAAAGTTAAATGAATTGTTGGTTTGAGGATTTTTTTTTTTTTTAATGAATTGCATAGACCCGATTGATAACAATTTTATTTTTTATTTTAAAAAATCAAGCTTATAAACATTACTATGTGTTGATGATCAAATTTCGCTAGGTAAATTACCTTCGCTCCACATGATAATCGACAGTGAATTTATTTGAGAGCGGGGGAAGACGTGGCCTGCAAAAGAGAAAACCTGCACACTGGAAACGACCCTACTATTGATTTGAAAGTCAATTTATATCGAAATTAGTTAAATAACCATGATAATTTTAAAAAATATAACATATAAACATACGTTGAAATTTATAGAGGAAAGACTAATATAAACTATTCTTTTAGAAAAGTTAACAATAATCCAATAGTAGAGACTGATTTTAAACTTTATTCGAAGTACATGGACTAAAATTTAACATTTGAAAATATAATGATTAAAACGAAATGAAACCTAAATTTAGACATCAATACAGTATTTTAACGACCAATTTTTCTTTTTTTTTAAAAAAAAAAACATTTTGATCATATCACCAAGAAAGAAAAACCTGTCACTATGACGTTATATATACTTTTTGCTGATGCACAATGTATCAATTAATTACCTTTTTTTTTTTTTTTTTTTTTTTGAAACAGTCAATTAATTACCTATTGATTATTGTACAACAAGTTGTCTTAATATGACATCTCAATCTTATAAAGTATTTACAAGTAACTCAAATTATTATTCAATTATGATTGACCATTGATAAATTAATTTATAGCCACACACTTCATTAATTACCTTATAATAACTTAATCTCAGCATACAATTACAATTAATTGACCATTTTTTAATTGCTCTTAGATTAGTAACCAAGTTAATTGGCATTTTACTTTATTAAACTCGACTAATTAACCTACTTCCCTAGCGCATGAGCACAACAAAAATTGTGAACATTTTGATATTCTAATCTACATGTGAACCACGTGTCAAAAAAATACATATGTGATTCAATAAATTAATGTTTTTATAATAATTGAGCATTAAAATAAGGAATGAAAGTTTGGTAAGTTACTATATCTTGGTATAAAATAATTAATTGAGTAGGTGTTAATTAATTGAAAACATATATTTATTGTGAATTAAGAACTCTTGCTCTATACATCACCCGAGAAGTGCTTGATGAAAACGACAGCCAATTTAATTTTTCAAAAAAATTATATTTTCTTTTTAATAAATATTTCGATTTAAATGGTTAGTGGGTTTTACAAATTTATGACCAAAAAGATGAATAATGTCATCATGGATTAGTCAATAAGTAAGGTCAACTTGAAGGAGGTTTTTATCAACTAGATAAATCAATTTATTTATTTAAGGCGATAATCCTAAATTAATAAAACAGTTAATAAAACAATCGAGAATTGTAAAATCAATAGGTTCTTGAAAACAAATAAGGATATGTAATCACTATTCTTTCAAAATTGTAATGCTTGACAGTGATGAATGAGTGATTTTGGAAGCATCCAAAATCACTTTAAGTTCTTCTAGATTAATTGGGAGTGATTTTGTTTTTTAATGACTATTATTTAATAATTAAAAGTTTTTCCTCCTAATTCTCCTTATTTTGTCTTAAAATTTTGATTTTTTTTTTTTTAACATTTCTAATTTTTTCAAAATGTTGGAGAGAAATGCCTCTTGGTTGTTGTGATTTCAAATGAAGGGCCTATGTATCCAAAACTATGATGGGCCCAAGTTTGAGATTCACCTGATATCCTCCATGGACTTGAGCCCAAAACTTATAGGCCCAAAACTAGGATTGTTAGTTACCAAATGACCAGAACTATAGATTTAGGGGGAGTTTGAGATTTTTTTTTAAAAAAATATTTTTAAAACAAAAATTTAATTTGTAAAAGAATTGAAGTATTCAAGTCTATAGATTTTTTTTTTCAAATTATTTTGATTATAAGAAAATTTAAGAAAATAAAGGTTTTAATTAATTAAAAGCATTATTTATAATTTTAGACAAACACAACCGCTTTTTATTTTAAAAAATCACCTTTAGTCCTCCATAAACACTTTAAATATGTCATACACTTTTTTTTTTTTTAAGAAACACACACTTAATACAATTAATTCATACTGCTAAATTGACTAGCATAAGACTTATATACTCGAGGTAGAAGTTTGAATCTCTCACCTCACCTATTGTAAAAGAAAAAATAAAAATAGTTTAATGGAGTTGTTTTTCAATTTCATTAATTAAATAAATATGTGATAAATATATATAAAAGTCAATACATGTTCTCAGAATAATTGACAAAAGGATATAAATTTTATCATTATTGGTTTCATGTCTCTTTATGTCTATTTGTAATTCAATATTGAAATTTCAATGATCTGTCTCATCTTTTTATTTTGCCAAAACGAGCATAACTCAACGGTAATTGACATGTATATCGACCAAGAGAAGAGACCAGAGGTTCGAATCCTCCCATTCCAAATATTGATGTAAAAAAAAAAAAAAAACTCATCTTCTTTTGAAACTAAGTTATCGGGTAAAATAACAACATTATTGTGGTTTAATGGACTCAAAATTATTTATTTATTCAGATTTTGGCACCGGAAAGTCGGAAAAAAAATTGTATAATCAATAATCATACTTGAAGTCAATATTTAAAAAACTAGCTGTCGAATTCAGAGTATTTTGGACGATATTCGTGGAAGTCCTACTTAATATTTAATTGATTCGTTTGAATAAAAATCCAAAATAATAGTCAAAAAGCTTGAATTTTCTACTATGTGAACAGTTTCTTCTTTTTCTTTTTCTTTTTTTTTTTTTTTTTTTTGAAACTACTATGTGAACAATTTCAATTTGTAGGTAAGAGATAATAACGAATCCTGAAGGGCCACGTGTCCTGTTCCTCCACGAATTAAAGCTCAACACGTATTCTCTGTATTAACAAGAAGATTGATTGTTATTTCTCACCAAAAAAGAAAAGAAAAGAAAAAACAAAATAAACAAAGGATTGATTATTTTTATTTATTTTTTTTTTGGAAAAAAACAAAGGATTGATTGTTATGAAGGCTTCTTTAAAAAAGTAATTAATGGATAGACTTGCAAGAAATTAGATAAGAAAATGATAGATTCATGAGTAATGTCAACATTTTGTATCATTAAATCTTATATAATCTTTTCTTGAGGAAATCATAAATGTAAATAAAAAGAAGGGAATTCGAATCTACCATTTATGAGAAATGTTAGTGGTTTTTAACATCGATATGAACATAGTTTAATGAGTAAAATATTTATTCCTACTCAAAGGTGGATGATTCAATTTTCTATCAAGCAATTGTTGAACTAAAAAAAAGAAAACAAAGTAGGTTGTGGAATTAAAAGAAAATGATGTCTTGAGATTAAAAAAATAATAATAAATTGAAATTTAAAGATACTGCACTTTAATTTCTTGACTTTGTATGTGAATCATCCATATATATTACACATTACAAACAACCTAAACTAACATTATTTGATTCGCTTCAAAAAAAAATTTATTTGATTAATTTATGTTCTGAATTAAAGATGAAAATGAATTTTAAAAAAAAAACAATTGTGTATATTTATACAAAATAAAATAGTTTTTTTTTATAGAAAAAAATATACAAAAAGTTAAAAGATCATAGAAAATTGAAGTGATGCGTGGGAGGACCGAGAAATTGCGAAAATGATTTACATTAAAGCTGGTTTTATTTTAGGTCTCTTGTTATTTGATTGTTTCTTAGCTAGTCATTTTATTTAATTAAAAAGAATCTTTTTGGATAATAGTTCCTATTTTTATTGATAACATGTAAGGGTGGGGATTGAACCTCAATCCTCCTAGTCGGGTACAAGTTTTATGTCAGTTGAGTCATGCTCTGATTGACCCAACCTATTTCTATTTGACTAGGTTTTTAGAAATAATAATGACTAGAAAATTTCTTTTAGAATATTGAGAATATTAAAAGTTATAAGTACAAATTTAGTCTCTAAATTTTTTAATTTGGTTCTTGAACTTTAAAAAATGTCAAATTAATAGGTCCTCGAACTTTCAATTATATATATCCAATAGGCTATTGAACTTAATATATATATATATAATATATATATATACAATAAGTCTCACTAATTTGATGCTAATTATATTTTCTTAAAAGAAAACAAATATATTTACGACCATTTATTTATTTTTCATTTTTTTCTTTCCGAATTTGTCTAAAATTAATTTTAAAAACATTACAACAAAAATTGTAAACAGAAAATTAAGAACCAAATTCACGAAATATACCATGACACGCTATTAATGTACTTACAACCTTATTTCTAGCAAAGATTTTTTTAGTTCAACACACTACCTTGGATGTGAAAATTGAACCGACCTTTGGAATGGTAAATTGGGTCTTATCCAATAAATTATGTTTGGGTCGACAATTCTAACTGAGATCCTTTGAATGAGGAGAACACACACCTGTTAAATATAATATCTTCTCATCTTTGTTATAAAGAGGCTTAGGTTGCATTCAAACTCATCTTTATCATAAAGCATTCAACTTTTAAATAAGAAAAGTTTACATCTCAAAGAGAAAAAAAAAGTTCTTTTTTATCAATGGAAGTGGAAGAACCACATGAAATGGTCTAGAGGCTTTAAAACCCATTAGGGGTTTTGTTCAATAACTTGAAGGAAGACCATTTTTCATTTTTTTCTCTTTTACTTTTTAGAAAAAGAAAAAGAAAAAAAAAAAACAAAAGTGAAGGATAAAAAGTTACAAAAGGTCGCATCTTATTGGTGCAATTAATTTTGTGACGCAATATGCTATGCACTAAGTATATTTATATTAATTCTTCTAAAAAAAAAAAGTATATTTATATTAATTTTTTTTAATTAAAAAAAGTATATTTATATTATTATTTTTCATTTGGCTTAAAATTGTGTGGGATTCATTGTGCCTTAAAGATGAACCTATCCCCTACGATATAAATTCACTTTAAGAAAAAATAATTCTTTTTGCAAAGGGATAAAATCCACTATCTAAAACCCTAAAAAAGAAGTCTTTTCTTTATCATTTGGGCATGTGGAAAAAAGTTGTGTGCTTGGTTTTTAAGAGACTCCAAGTTTTGCGAAATCGGTGTGCCACATAAAAGAACAATTCTTTTTTTTTTTTTCTTTTTTTCATTTAAGAGAAGAATTTTATTAACGTACCTACTTAGACCATTGGAACAATTAATGGGTGTTGATTCATGTATTAATAATATGAAATTATCTACCTTAATCTTTTTTTTTTTTTTTTTGAAAGTATGTAGGGTGAGAGAATTCGAACCACAGACATCTTGGTTGTTAGTACAAGCAAGACATATGACAGTTGAGCTATGCTGGTGGCGATCTACCTTAAAACTAAACATGTATACTGTTGAGGATCCCACATTGAAAAGATAAGTGGAGACCTCACAATTTATAAGATAAATAGGTTACTCCCCTCATAGCCAATTGGTTTTGAGATGGAAGCCCATATAATCAAATTAGTTTTGAGATGGAACCCATGTTAATCAAATATATACTTTTACTTATGTTGAAACTTGAATCAAAATTTCTCCTAGAATAGAGATATTGTTTTTACTTAAAACCATTTAAAAAAATCCCAAACTTTCATTAAATTCACACTCGAACCTAGAACTGTGTTTGGTGGTCAATAATCTCATAAAGTTTTAATATTTTAGATATAGGTGACTATCTTAGAGTGCAAACTTTAGAAAATACTTCTTTATTGGTTGGAAAGAAAAAAAACATGAGATATGATAACAATTTTGTTTTTAATATTTTCTTTTTGAAAATTACTTTGTTTTCTTACAATTTTTTTACTATGATTTTCACATTTTTTTTATACAAAACTTTGAAATTAAAAAAAAAATCTAAAATCTAATTTTTTTTAGTTTTCAAAATTTGACTTGAATTTTAAATACACTTTTTAAATTAGATAACAAAAGAGAGAAACACAAAGATGTACACAATGTTTACATGCATAATTTTCAAAACCAAATTCTTACTAAATGAGATTTATATTTACTCTTTTGATTTTTTTTTTTTTTTTTAAAGAAGACCCATCTTCTCTCTTTCCTAGTTCTCAAAAGTTTAGTAGTAGGGATTTGAAAAAAACTTCTAATACAACGGAAGTATATCAAAATTTTTTCATACTACTTCCCTTTCATTCTTTATCATAATATAAGAACATTTAAGAATAGTATGAAACTCGTGAAATAAAATAACATATCAAATTGTAAATAGAAAGAGTATGTACTACAATATTAAAAGTTCACACATTCGCTACACGAAGGTAATGTTTTTACTTATATACCCAAAACTTCTCTACTTCTGATAACTAAATTACACGAGTCGATAATCTCACAGACCCATATAATGTCGTAGTCCATTTTGAAAAGAAAGTTTCCAAAAAAATGACAATGAAGCATTGGGAAAGGGAGTTCCATTTGTTGAAGTTGGGTGAGTTTTAATCAAATTGATGGGGCTTTTTTTTTTTTTTTGAAAATTCAAATTGATGGGGCTTTTAGAAGTCCTTTTGAACAACAGCGACCGAGCACGCAAATGCATGGAAAGCTTCAGCCTTGCCCAATCCCCAACCCTAATAACGGTAACCCAAACCAAAAATTTAAATTCCATCTCCACCGTTCTTTCTCTTTTCCTTTTGATCCGACGGTGGCCTTTTTATTCCTTTTCTTTAACTGGCTACAAATTAATTGAGATTTTTGTACGGATGACCTTCTAAAATAGACGGAAATAATAAATGTCCCACCTTTTCAAAATAAGAATATATGCTATTTTGGTTGCCTCAGCATCCTAATAAAATTACCATTTTACTCTCTACTCTAACCTCGCTCTCTCTCTCGCTCTAGCTTCTATCTCTCTCTCCAATTTCTCTCTCCAATCTCACTCTCACTCTCGCTTCTCGCTTCTCGCTTCTCTCTCTCCAATTTCTCCCTCCAATCTCTTACTCTCTCTATAATTTCTCTCTCCAATCCCTTGCTCCATCTCCAATATCTCTCTTAAATCTCGCTCTCGCTCCAACCTCTAGCTCTTAAATGTCTTAAATGCGCGTTTTCATATAGAGAGCAAAATAGTAATTTTGCTAGGATGATGACGTAAGCAAAATGACATATATTCTTATTCTGAAAATGTAGGATATTTTTTATTTTGACATCTCAAAATGGGTCATCCATGCAATTACCTCAAATTAATGGCTTATGGGTCAATACTGAAGAAAGTTTTCAATTGGGCAATTAAATATCTGTGGTAAAAAAGACAGATATTGAAAAATATATAAACAAATTAAATAAGTCTTGCTGTGGAGCCGTAGCATTTAATGCTCCAAATCATTGCTTACTTCCTTTACTGGCCAACATATTTATTTTCCATTTATTTTTTCTGCCCATTTGACTGAGCCATTATATATGTTAAATTACTATTTATTTCAATTCGGATGCATTGAATTTGATAAGGGTCCGTTTGGAATACATTTTAATTTAAATGTTTTTCAAGAATGCATTTTTAAAAAAACATTTTGTGTAAAAGTTGTTTAGAATTTAAACACTTATATGTTTGGTTGTATTTCCTCACAAATGTTTTTATACACAAGTTTTTGTTGACTTGAGAAGTTTTTTTAAAAAAGTTGGTTTCAAGTGTTTCTCTCAAAATGGTTTATTTATCAATCTTATTTTCTAATAAGTCATTTTTAGTGGTTGCCAAACACTAGAATTTTTTTCAGAATGATTTATTTTCAAAATTAAATATTTGAAAAGTTAAACCAAACACACCCTAAGTATTTGATTTATTAAAATTAAGCATAGAATTTGATTAGAAATTTAAATGTTTCTTAGAAAATGAAAAATATTGTGAAGAAATAGTGAGAAAACAAATGCACAATTTTGAAATACAAAAAATTAAATGATTATCAATTAGACTCTTATGATTTAGTTAAAATTTTCACGTGTGACACATACACTTATGTAATTATATTACAATTTACATTTTTTTGGGCATATAGAAGAGTTAGTGGTGAGCTGACATCCAACACAAAGATATGTTGGATAAAAAATATAATAAAAAAGAGGGGGGGGGGGGGGGGGGAACAAGTTGTACAAAAGTTTGGTGCATCTTAATTATTACTGCAAATCTTCACAGATCCATCCTTAAAACCTACCCCTATTCTACACTATATTTCCTATTTCCACTAAAATCCACCTGATTTCATTAGTCTATTGCCATCTTTGTCACATCCAACACAACATAGATAATAGATATCATGTTATAAAATTGTAAAATACATTTAGTAATGTCAAGAATATTTTTAAATATTTAAACAAATTATAGAGTTTATAATGAGATTTTAGAAGTATAATAATGATACGAACGGCTAAATTTTTTTTTTTTTTGAGAATAGGCGAACGGCTAAATTGAAATCAAACTTAAATGGATTAGAATGATAATCTACTAAATAGTTATCTTGATTCCAACATTTTCTTCCAATATTATGTTAATTTATGCATTTAAAGAAGTTTTATATATGGATGCATAGAATTAGAGAGTTTTAAAATGAGATCCAGACAAAGTGTCTAAAGTGATTCACTTATGCAACTTCAAGGTTTTAATTGATACAATCATTAATTAGGGGCATAAAATATTGACTTTTTCCCCCAATTTTAAAGAACATTATAAAATAATTGTCTTTTTTTTTTTTTTTTGGAGTACGACATTATAAAAATAGTCTAACAAAACTATTAAAAAAATTGTTTGGAGTGACTTTTTTCAAATGTTTAAAAACACTTTCTAACATTTAAAAACTATTTTTTAAGCACTTAAAAGATCCTAACATTTTATCTTCAAACGTCACTAGAATGATTTATCGTATCTTCTTTTGTAGATGTAAGTTAATATTTCATACTATCATCAACATTTTTCTTCTTTTGATTATGAAAATCTATATCACAATATCATTTAAAATAGTATAATAGTAAATGTCAAAGCGAGCTTAGCTCAACGGTAATTGACATGTACCCTCGACTAAAAGGTCAGAGGTTTGAATCCTCCAACTCCCAAATGTTGAGGTACTAAAAAAAATATATATAATAGTAAATTAACTTTTTTATTTAAAAATTAATAATAAACAACATAATAAGTACAGAAATGACAAGTGAGTAATGTACAATTAATATTCATAAATTAGAAGAATAGCACATGGAAAAAAGTATGGAACTACAAAAAGAGCATTAAATTAATTGGATACAGCCAAAATAAGAAGAAGAATAATAAGTTGAAAAATAGATATACTAGAAGGGCCACTTGATAATTTAATTATATATAAATATATATCTGAAAAGAATAATTTAACTATATTTCTTTTTTTTTTTTAAAAAAAAAAAAAGTAATTTAGCTATATTTCTAACATTTGATTGATGCCAATTTCAATTATTGAACTTTGGGAGTGCATGGTGAGTAGGACCTAATTTTGAATCTTTAATTTCTGTTTAACTTTACTTTGTCTTTACTTTTCTATGTGGATTTGATTCTTTAAGCTTTTGTCTTTTTCTTGGACTTTTCTTTTTATTTATTGCCATTTTTTCCTTCTCTTTTTGAAAAATTAATCACGACAAATAAAACTCTAATCCCACTTATATCAGACTTTCCAACCTAGAATTGAAGTTTTCAATTATTTTGCTTAATCATTTAGGTAGGCTTAAGAACATTAAATACTTTGGGTTGTAATTTTTTTTAGGATCATTGTGTGGTAATTATTCTAATATATTATGCTAAGTAAATAATATATCATAAGCTTGAAAAATAATGTTATCGATGCGTGATTTGAGTTTTTGGTTCAATTAGAAACTTTTTCAATGTGTCGTGTGACTTTTTTATGATAGAAATTTATGTTTCATTTGTTATTGGTTCTTCTTATACACGCCTTATTTATTTTTTTTCATTTTTTTGGCAATTCTTTTAATAAGAGTTTTTCAGGCAAAATCTCTATGTTAATTAATATTTTCACAATGAGTAACCTTTGAGTTTGAGAAAAAATCTTTTGGGATTTTGAAATTCATTAACCTAATCTGAACGTAATTCGACTAGTTAAGACATGTACGATAGATCTCAAAAGATCAGAATCTTCCCTTTAAAAAATCAATCAATAAATAAATATATTTGTGGGGACATACCTAATAATTCTATCGTCAAAGTAATCTCCAAAAAAAATTGAATTTTTAAACCTTAACCATTTTCTTTTTCTAATTCCTACCCTTTAGCACTTGTTTCTCCATTTGGCAGCATTTGTAGTGGAGATGCCAATGAAACATAAAGCAGTCAAAGCAAAGGACTCAAATCATGTTACTTTGGAAAAATATGACACCATATTCAGAAAAAAGATAATTAATGTTAGTGGCAAGTTATATTATATGAGTTGATTAGTGATCAAATCTCTAATTTACTTGGTCTTTGATTTGATTTCTTATTAATTGAATTCTCACTCTCTTCTAATCCATTAACGAAAAAGTTTGAATTTTAGGAATAATCGAAAGAGAAAGGTAATTTGACTTCAACGAACATATATCTGAATAAGCTAGAATGGAAAACATTATTTATGAAGAGAGTGACATGTTAGTTAACATTAACATAACTCAACTAGACATAAAGTTTATATCATCAATCAATAAGTCATATGTTTGAATCAACCACCCTCCCATTCTTGGACTCCAAAAGATCAATAGGAGACACGTTAAGGTCAAACTAACTCGAGTTATTATTTGAATAAATTGCATGTCACTTATCAAATTTTTGTATGAACAGTATCAAAAGTACTTTAAAGAATTTTCCTTTGAAATTTGTTTTGGGATCTTTAATCAATACATCTAACTTTCAACCTAACTCATGATATACTGCAATTATGATTGTTTCATTTTGGCCATTGAATTTTTAAAATGTCTCTACTTTAATTTCTTTAAAATTTCAAGTAAATTAAAGTAAAATATGTTGTCGATTGGATCATGAATACTAAAAGAAAATCAATTTGACAATGGCTGTTGATTGATATATTAAAGTGCTAACACAGTTGTTTATTAACATCATATAAGTGGTTGAGGTGAGTAGATATGTAGATGTTAGGTGGAAACTAAAATAATATCAAAAATTAAAATGGTTATATATATATACAAGGACTATAGACAATTTTGAACGTCTAGTGAAAAAAAGATAATTGTTTTTAGGAAAAAATATACTTTTAGTCATGAGGTTTGAGTTAGGTTTCATTTTGGTCATTGGGTTTTACTTATCTACTTTTTACCATTGTTTTTAAAATTCAAACCAAATTGCCAACAAAAACATAACTCAACTGGCATAAAGTTGTATTGATAATCACGAGATCTGTGGTTCGAATCCCCCCACCCCATATATTGTCAAAAAAAAAAAAAAAATAAAACCAAATTTTATAAAATAAAAAAAAATAGTTTTTAAAAACTTTTTTCTTTTAGAATTTGGATGAGAATTGAAATGTTACTCAGATATAAAAACCATTATAAAGAAATGAAGGGTAAACAAACATGATTTTTTAAAATCAAATAATTCTTTTAAACAAGACCAAAGAAAAACTCGATATTAAGATTATATTTTTCAATATATTAAATATAAAAACCATCCTAAAATATTGAAAGTTAAGTTCAAATATATTTGAGAGATAGAGATGCCTTGATTTTAGGGTTTTACAATCTGAGTAAAAATTACAATGATTTCACACGTTCGGTCTTGGGATTGGAGACTAATATTGTCACACATTTTTTCACTTTGGATACTTCCCATCTAATTCCGTGTATTAATTTTATAGACACAAAAAAAAAAATAAAATTATAAAAATCGAGTATATGTTTTTTTTATTGAATTTTTAATGCACGTGGTGATGGGATGGTCAACCAAGGCGGCTGCCAGTTTCCACGTGTACTGCTGACTTTTTCACATATCCGGTCCCACTTTCTAACTTCATTCAGATTTTTTTTTTTTTTTTTTGTTTCATCTCATATTATTCAGTTCGTAGTCTTCCAATTTCATTTGTCTCCCTTCAATTAAACTAATTATTATTATCTCCCAACAGCACTTAAAAAAAAAAAAAAAAAAAAAAAAAAATCTTCCGACAATAAAAGAATCGTTTATGTTCATATATATACATGGATAGGATAGGATAGGTCTGATTATATGCCTAGTTTTAATGTCTTTATGCAGACATAATCTAAGTCACACAAAATAATTATAGCAACTAAAAAAGAGAGAGAAATAAAATCCAACTTTTCCTCTTATATTTGACCTCAATGATTCAAATTAGAAACTATATATGGTGATGAAACTGATTCTTTGTTACAAAAGTAATTTTAAAATATATATAAAAACATTTTTTCATATATTATCGATATGCATTTGTGTGTAGTTGATAAGATACATACGGGTATTTTTCATTGACATATCAATATATAGTGTGTCACTAATAATTATTTTATACTATTTTATATAACTGATCAAGTATATCAATAATATTGTTAACATACTTATAACCGATGTACAATTTTTTTAAATTAATTCATAAAGTATATCACTAAGGTTTACAATTTCTATATCTCTTGATATAAAGTATATTTCCAATATATCTAATATAAAGTATATCGATGGAATATGAGTTCTTATATTTGCATAATTTTTGTAAAATAGTTTATCTTGTAATAAATAAATCATTATTATATTAGATATGTATATATATATATATATATATATATATATATTTAAAAAAAAAATAAAGGTTCCACATCATAAGTTATAAAGGAGTGTTATATGATCTGAAAAAAAAAAAAAAAACAAATGGCATTATTTTGAAAGTTTAGAATATTTAAATGAGATTTATAGTAACTCATGAATGGAGCAATAGTTTAAAAATTATTCCAAGGAAGAAATTGGTTTAATATATAATTTAATTTTGAGACAAAGCAGCAAGAAAGGATGTGTACTAGGGTAGTGGAGCTGTAAGTATTTGAAAATGTTCTTGTCTTTGATTGATTAATTAATTACCTGACAAGATAGACTATTATGTAGTTTAATTAATAGAAATTTGATTAATTAGTTAATTAATTACAATTTATAGTCCATAATGACCATGAGATTTTTCAAAACTTTAAATAGCATTGGTTGAAGAAAAAAAAAACCAAGAAATTTGATATACTCGATTATTATAGTTTTTTTATTGGTACAAATTCTACAATTTTACAATTTTATTAACTGTATATTAATAATTTTGGTGCAAGTCGTGTTATCAATTAATTAATAAAGGAAATACTTTCCAAAACGAAAAGATAAAATTCAACCTTTATTCCAAAAAAAAAAAAAAAAAAAAAAAAAAACCCTTAAAAACAAGCGTTTGCCCACAGAATATAATACTTAATAGCTGCCTTGCCAGTGCGGAATTCTAACAAATAGCATCAGTGTATATTTTTTCAAATAAAATAAAATAAAATATTCAACTTTTTTTTTTTTGAAGAAAATATAAAATATTCTACTTGACCATACAAACTCAGTGTTGAGTCGAGACTCATATGAAATAAAATGAAAAATTATGGAAATAAACAAATAATGGGATAAGGATATTGAAGAACTTGGAAATATAAATATCTAAAGGTGACGTAGGATTTTATTAAATTAGGAAAATAGTTACAATATGATTTCGATCTTTAATTTTTTCTCTCTTATTTTTCTCGTTTATTTATTTATTTTTAATACTTATTTGGTTCTTCAATACATGCATTTTCATTTTTAACTTTTGAAATCCCTATTTCAACTCATCACTTTCATTAATCCATCATTTAGTTGATAAAGTAACTTTCCTTTCCCAAAAAAAAAAAAAAAAAAAAGATAAGTACATATTTTTATTTATTTGGTTTTTTTGAAAAAAGAGATAAGTGCATATTACTTTTATTAGGATGGAAAGTTTGATTTCTAACTTTCACATTTATTAAATTTTTTTAAAAAAAATCATAGAACAATTATGTGACTACTATTATTATTTTCGAGTTCAACAATATCTGGAAAAGATTTGAATCAAGAGTACATGTCAATTACGTTGAGCTATGCTCACTTTGACTTAGAACAATTAATTCTCATCATAAAAGGTTTATTTTAAGGAAATGTAACATTATTTCTTATCCATATCTTATATATAGGTTATCATTAGTAAGATAGAAACAAATATTAAAGCTGACTTGAATTTATCTCAATTGGTTATAATCTCTCTTGAAAATCATACATTTAATTCTAATCTAATTGGCTCAACCATAAAAAAAAAAATCCACAGGACATTAAAGAAAACATACAAGTCTATGATATTGTGTATTCAGAATAATATTTTTAAAAGTCACAAGCAAAATAGAAAACAGTTCAAAATTAGACCACTAGATAAGAAAATCCAGAAAAATTCCATTTTAACCTGAATTCTGATGATGTGGCAACTTACAAATCTGCCACGTAATGTATCCTTTTCAAATTTTTACCAGCAGGTACGTTGACCAATCATCTTCCCGGTTGGCTGCTTTACAGAATTACAGACTGTGTGTCCTGTTTCGTGGAAGGCAGTGAGACCGCAGAACCAAACAAAAAGTTGTTCTAGAAAACATTAACATTCACCCAAATCCATTTAACCTTTTTGGTCGTTTTCCCCTCCATCGTCATCCCTTTTCATTTCTTCTAATCTAATTCACGTCTTCCAATAAAAAAAAGAAAAGATTAAAATCATATTAAAATGGAACGTTCCTAAGCTTTTTTCACAGAGTATAGTTAAGAGTACAGCATGAACGCACCGTTTTGGCATCTGTATGCTTTGTGACACAGCTGCAAGATTGCCTTTTTCGTCGGTCGGTTTTCGTTTCTCTTCACTACCAAACTCTTCTTCTTCTTCTTCTTCTTCAGAAACTCCCATAACATTTCAAGTCTCGGGCAGTTTTCTCTGTGTCCTTGCGTGATTTCCACGACATGTCGTCTCTACATTTTCTCTACCTTCTCTCTCTTTTCACCTTGCTCACTGGAATCAAGTCTGCTGACGAGCGTCAAATTCTGACCAAACTCAAATCCAGTCTCCAAAATTCAAACACCAATGTTTTTGACGACTGGGGACTTGAAAATCCCATCTGCAACTTCACTGGAATCACCTGTAATTCAGACAATTCCGTCAGGGAAATTGACCTCTCCAGAAGGGCTTTATCTGGGGTTGTTCCTTTTGATTCCATTTGTCAGTTGAAGTCATTGGAGAAGCTGGCTTTTGGGTTCAATTCCTTGCATGGTGAAGCAACCCAGGATTTGAACAATTGTGTCAAATTGAAGTATTTGGATCTTGGTAGCAATTCCTTCTCCGGATCCTTCCCTGACATACATTCTTTGAGTGAGTTGCAGTATCTGTATTTGAATTTGAGTGGGTTTTCGGGGAAGTTTCCATGGAAATCAGTTGGGAATTTGACTGGTTTGATTCAGCTGAGCCTTGGGGATAACCCTTTTGACAACACTACGTTTCCAGTGGAGGTCACCAATTTGAAGAAACTCAATTGGCTTTACTTGTCAAACTGCAGCTTAACAGGGGAAATTCCAAGGTCTATAGGTAATCTCACAGAGCTTCTTAATTTGGAATTTTCAGACAATTATGTCACAGGGACTATTCCGGCGGAGATTGGGAACCTGCACAATCTATGGCAGTTGGAGTTTTACAACAATCAATTAACGGGGACACTTCCAGTGGGGTTAAGAAACCTAACCAGGCTAAAGAATTTCGACGCTTCGATAAATTATATTCATGGGGATCTATCGGAGTTGAGGTTTTTGACGAACCTGGTTACTCTGCAAATCTTTGACAACCAAATCTCCGGCCAAGTTCCGGTGGAGTTTGGTGAGTTCAAGTCGCTTGTGAATCTCTCCCTTTACAAGAACATGCTTACAGGTCCTCTTCCGCAATCGATTGGTTCTTGGACCAACTTTTATTACATCGATGCATCTGAAAATTTCTTGACGGGCTCGATTCCTCCTGATATGTGCAAGATGGGGACGATGTGGAAGCTTCTCATTCTTCAGAACAATTTCACCGGCGAAATTCCGGCGACCTACGCTAATTGCCCCACTTTAACCCGATTTAGAGTCAGTCAGAACTCGCTCAGCGGCGTCGTACCGGCCGGAATTTGGGGATTACCGAACGTGAATATAATTGATCTCGCGTGGAATCAATTGGAAGGTTCGATCACTTCCGATATTGGAAAGGCTGTGGCTCTCTCGGAATTATACATCGGAAATAATCGATTTTCTGGTCGATTGCCATTGGAGATTTCGCAAGCGAAATCTCTCGCTTCGGTTGATCTGAGCAATAATCAATTCTCCGATGAAATTCCGACGACTATCGGTGACCTGAAGAATCTCGATAGCTTCGAATTACAGAGCAATAAATTCTCCGGTTCGATTCCAGAGACGATCGGCTCGTGTAATTCCCTAAGTATTGTGAATCTCGCGGAGAATTTCTTCTCTGGAAAAATTCCTTCGTCTCTAGGGTTTCTTCCTGTTCTAAACTCTTTGAATCTCTCCAATAACGACCTCTCTGGTGAAATCCCCTCGACATTTTCGCATCTGAAATTAAGTCTTCTCGATCTTTCCAACAATCAATTAACCGGTCCAGTACCTCAATCGCTCTCGAACGGAGCTTACAAAGAAAGCTTCGCCGGAAACCCTGGCCTCTGTAGTGAGACCGATGGCTTTCTACGGCGATGTTCACAGAGTTCCGGCGCGCCCAAAGACGTCCGAATTCTCGTCATCTGTTTCGCCGTCGGATTGCTTCTTCTCGGCGTGACGCTATGGTGCTTCATAACCTTGAAAAAGAGCGAAAAAGATCGAGATCGATCACTTAAAGAGGAATCGTGGGACCTGAAATCCTTCCACGTAATGACGTTCACAGAGGACGAGATCCTCGATTCCATTAAAGACGAGAATCTAATCGGAAAGGGAGGTTCTGGCAACGTTTACAAAGTAACCGTCGGAAACGGGAAAGAGCTCGCCGTGAAGCATATTTGGAACACCGATCCGTACGACGGCAAGAAGAATAATCGGAGCTCATCGCCGATTCTCCGGAAACAAAGAACGAAGTCGTCGGAATTCGACTCGGAAGTGAAGACTCTGAGCTCGATCCGCCATGTGAACGTGGTGAAGCTCTACTGCAGCATTACGAGCGAGGTTTCGAACCTGTTGGTTTACGAATATATGCCGAATGGAAGCTTATGGGACAGACTTCACACGTCGAGAAAAATGGAGTTGGATTGGGAAACAAGATACGAAATCGCAGTCGGAGCGGCGAAGGGATTGGAGTATCTTCATCACGGCTGTGATCGGCCGGTGATCCACCGGGATGTTAAGTCCAGTAACATACTCTTGGATGAATTTCTCAAGCCCAGAATTGCCGATTTTGGGCTTGCCAAAATTCTTCACAGAAATGGGTTCAACGACACCACCCATGTAATTGCAGGCACCCCGGGCTACATCGCTCCAGGTAAGCCGGTTCTCGACTAAATTTATCGTAATCTATCAGCTTTTGATTTGTTGATTTAAGACGATTTATATGTTGATTATGTGGTTTAACTCTTGATTACTTGTGCAGAGTATGGATACACTTATAAAGTCGACGAGAAGAGTGATGTGTATAGTTTTGGAGTTGTGTTGATGGAGTTGGTCAGTGGGAAAAAGGCAATAGAGGCGGAGTTTGGAGAGAATAAGGATATTGTGCAATGGGTGGCAAACAATTTGAAGACTAGAGAGAGTGTGTTAAGCTTGGTAGATTCGAGAATCCCAGATGCATTTAAAGAAGATGCTATTAAGGTATTGAGAATTGCTATCTTGTGCACAGCCAAACTTCCGACGTTGAGACCCACAATGAGAAGTGTGGTTCAAATGCTTGAAGAAGCCCAACCGTGTCGGCTAGTTGGAATTGTGATAAGCAAAGATAGTGGGAGTGTTAAAAAGGAACTATCCGTAGATATCAACAAGATTAGTCTCTAAAACTTAGACACTAATTTAATCTTGTTTCGTTGCTTGATGAAGCAAAACTTGTTATTAGGTAAATTACAAGGAAAGAAGCAAGGTGTATGGGTCAATGGGACTCTTTGATGTTGTATAAAGTTTTAAATAATTGAGCTAAGGCACTGACTATGGATAATGTAGGTAATTTCCTTTGTCAAAGAACAAAAAGAAGGGAAATTCAAGATGTTTTGTACAATTGTCTAAATCATTTAATTTGATGTAACCATTCTTATCCAATTTCCTCCCAACAATTTAATCAAAATCATGTGTAACTTTGAATTAGAGGGAGGTCCCATCTAAATTCTTCAACCAATGTGGTCTTAAGCTAAGAGAATAAACAAATAAATCACTGAGAAATAATATAATAATTATTGTTATTATTTAAAGAGAAAAGAGAGAGTGAGATGACATGACATGAAAACAGTAAAGTGATAAAAGTCGGTGATAATTGACAAAAAAAAAAAAATAAATAAAAGAGTTTGAAAATTGAATTTAGGGTGTGTTTGATTTAACTTTTCCAAGTGTTTAATTTTGTAAAAAAAACCATTTTGAAAAAATTTATAGTGTTTGACGATCACTAAAAATAACTTATTAAAAAATGAGATTAAAAAATAAACTATTTTGAGAGAAACTCTTGAAACCAACTTCTTTAAAAAAAGATTTTAAGTATACAATAGTTTGTGTATGAAAACACTTATGAGGAAATGTAGGGTCTGTTTGGAATACATTTTAATTTAAATGTTTTTTAAGAATGCATTTTTTAAAAAACATTTTATATAAAAATTGTTTAGAATTTAAACACTCATATGTTTGGTTGTATTTCCTCACAAATGTTTTTCTACACAAGTTATTGTTTACTTAAGAAGTCTTTTTTAAAAAGTTGGTTTCAAGTGTTTCTCTCAACATAATTTAGGGTCCGTTTGGAATACATTTTAATTTAAATGTTTTTCAAGAACGCATTTTTTTAAAAAACATTTGTATAAAAATTGTTTATAATTTAAACACTCATGTGTTTGGTTGCATTTCCTCTTAAATGTTTTTATACACAAGTTATTGTTTACTTAAGAAGTCTTTTTTAAAAAGTTGGTCTCAAGTGTTTCTCTCAAAATGGTTTATTTATCAATCTCATTTTCTAATAAGTCATTTTTAGTGGTTGCCAAACACTATAAATTTTTTCAAAATGATTTATTTTCAAAATTAAACACTTGAAAAGTTAAACTAAACACACCCTTATTTATCAATCTCATTTTCTAATAAGTCATTTTTAGTGGTTGCCAAACACTAGAAATTTTTTCAAAATGATTTATTTTCAAAATTAAACACTTGAAAAGTTAAACCAAACACACCCGTAATCAAACATATCAGTGTTTAAATTCTAAACAATTTTTATACAAAATGTTTTTTAAAAAATGCATCCTTGAAAAACATTTAAATTAAAATATATTCCAAAGGGACCCTTAAATTATATTTAGTCTTAATTTTTCAAATTTGCTCTTATTATGTTAAAAGAGTTAAATTATACCAAATATGCCTAGCGTTTAAACTATTCTCTAAAACTTTGAAAAGTTTGATTTTAACTATTAAATTTTGAAATTGTTCCAAAAAAAAAATAACGTTGAAGATTTTAACATCAAAATTATGAATTGAAATGGGCATAGCAATTGATGTTTAAAAATTAGAAGGAATACATGACATTATTGACAACATCATTCATGTAAATTGACATGACAATTGATGTGTAAAAATTAATTTTGTGAATGATGTTGTAAAGGATGTTAACGATAACTTTTGAGTTGAAATGCATGATAAAAACGGCCTTCATCTTCAATATAGTTGAAATTTTAAGTTATAAATGATGTTAGGTATGTCTTTCAATTTATAAATTATTGATCATATTAATTGCTTGACACATGAAATCAAACTTACTCTCAAGCAAAATTCCACTCACCCATAAAAAAATATATATCTTTTCTAAGTGGCTAATATGTTAATAAAACAACAGTTCAACAACACATTAATTTCTATTAATATATTTTTAGCAAAATAACTTAATTGAAAATTTTGAATATATTAACTATTAGATTGAATTACATGTTTAGTCCTTGAACTTTTATGTTTGTATCTAATAAGTTACTAAACGGTAAAAATTATCTAATATGTCATTCCACTATCAATTTAATGTCAAAATAGGTTCATAAAATTTTAGTTTTGTGTCTAACAGGTCCCCAACAAATTCAATATTTTTAAAAATAAATGAATATGTTAGTTAGACAGAAAATTGAAGTTATACTTAATAAGACATTAAACTTTTAATTTCATGTTCAACAGACAAGTAAATTTAAAAAAACGTTGAAAATTTAAGGACTAATTAGACACAAAATCGAAAGTTCTCATACTTATTGGACACTTTTTAATTTCATGAACTTATTCGACACAAATATGATAGTACCGAACTGAAATTGTTATTCAACTTAAACATTAGAGAAAAAATGAAGTAAAAAACATTATAAGACTAAATATAAATTTATATTTAGTAGGATATAAGGCTATAAATAATCCATGAGTGCAGCCGACACAGAAGGGGTTCGTGGCCGTCCGAAATCCAAATGCCATAAACATTCATTTATTGAAAGAAGTGGTAAAGTGAATGAACATTCCAAAAAGGCAATATGAAAATGATGGCTGCCACCATTTTTAGATCATTCATTATCTAATTATCTATGTCCTCGTTTGGATATACTATTTATTCTTTTCAAATTTGGATATGTTATTTATTACGGTTTAAAAGATGGATCGTTTCGTTTTCATTAATGAAGAAAAATATGCATGGACAATTATTTCTCGAGATTTTTTTACTAACATGAGTATAGCTTAACTGACATAAAATTCATATCTTCAACCAAAAAGTCAGAACTTCGAATCTTCATTCTAGGTGTAGTTCAAAAAAAAATAAAAATAAAATAAATAACCCAAGGATTTTTGTATACCCAAATGGAAGCCCTCCCATTTTTCTGCATAAATTGCCAGCTCTGTGGTTTGTTATAGATTTATGGCAAATACGTTCAATGAATCAATACAATATATACTCATCTATTTAATGCTTATTCATTTATTTTGGGAGAATTGTTTCCATTTTCTTTTCTTTTAAGGTAAATTATAGTTTTTTTTCTTTTGACAATATGTGGGGTGAGATTCCAACCACAGATCTCTTGATCTACAACTTTATGTTAATTGAGCTATGCTCTTGTTGACAAGGTGAATTATAGTTGTCTATGTCTTAAAATAAATAGATGTATAAAGGACAACCTGAACATAACTCAATTAATTCAGACATTATATCTTCGAATCTTTGTCTTTATATCTTTTAATCATTGTTTCAAAAATACACACACAAGTAATAGTAGAATTATTTGAACTAAATTCAAGAGATACATGGTAGAAGAACAAAAAAAAAAAAAAAAAAAAAAGATAAATGGTAGAAGATAGTTTATAAGTTTAAATCTCATTTTTATATATTAACTTTTAGATTTATTTTATTTTAGTTTTTAATTTTTTAAAATGACTATTCATTTTTTATCTTTTAAAAATGATAACGGTTACTTTCTAACTTTCAAAATATATATTTTAGTTTATTTTTAAAAAGATAAAAAGTGTCCATCATGATTGGCACCAAACAACTCTATACTTGACTCAACTAATTTATGTGGCTCATAACTCACCATCAAGTCAATACATATATTCAAAGTTACGTCGTCCATTTATTAAAAGCAAAAGATCCTTAATGACCACAATAGAGTTATGGGATTAAAAATAATGTGGATTTTAGAAGCATTAAAAAATAATTTATGAAACAAAACTGAAAGATGAATGAGATGAGCATGTAATGTGGGATTACAAAAAATTATTCTCAAAATATTAGACTGCTGCTGGTGGAATATTTGTAAATAAAAAATAATTTATGAAACAAAACTCAACATGAATGGAATGTCGGCCCAGTCCAATTCAGTGAGAGGGCCCAGTTTTGAGTCAGCCCAATAAAATTATTGGGCCCGTGTTTTAATAGACAGAGATACCATGGGTCCATAATTCTGGGTCGTTTCTCCCAGCGTTGCTAAGTTCACGGCCCAATGGATTTCAAACCTGGCCTTGTCTTTGTCTTCAAATGATAATTTTCGAACAAGTCCATTTAAAAAAGGGGCAACAAGAAAAATGGCTAAAAATAAATAGGTGGCTTGAAAAATGACTACAAAAGTTTATAAATTAAATAGATGGCTAAACGTTTTACTGATTAATAAAATCCTATTTGTAAAAGACACAAATGCCCCCCAACAAACTGCCTAACGTGTTCCTAACGTTAAAAATTAAAATCAGATTTTATGAGAGATAAAATACACCCCTAAAAATAAGTTGGAGAAATTTTAGGAAGCTTGAAATTCAAAAATTAAAGAAACAAAAACTAGTTTCAAAATCTAGAAAAAGTTGTATCATATTGTTACTACTGAAAAAAATTGTTTCCCGGAAAAAGGAGTCGATACCTTTATTTTGGAAGGAATACAATGCTCAACCCCCAGTAGAGAGAAACACCTTCGGACTACGTTAATTGGAAAACAAAGTCCTCTCAATAAGAGGATATACTACCTGCAAATAAGAAAACCTTAGAAAACAACTTAGTAAATGTTGTACAAAATTGGCCATGAAACAACTAACAAAAAAAGGACCTTAAAGGCTGCCATTATGACCTGTCAAATCACCGCCCACCCTCCCACCAGAACGCCACCATGCATTGCGCCACCCCCCGTCGGTCCATCTTCGTCTCCCTCCCCTCGAAAATCTTGAAAGACTTAATCCTCCATTTCCCACCATTTTTCACCCCCAACACAGAGTGTATACCAATCCCTACCTCTCGTATCGCGCCGACGACCCACATCCGCCGTGCCGGCGACCTTCTTCCGCCACGCCGTCGAGACTCCTGCTCGCCCCACATCCTCCATCGATTCTCCTTCTGCGCGAGGACTGTACAATTTCTCATAAATTCAAACTAAGGTAACGGCTTCATTCTCATTCCCTTATATTAGCAACAAACTGATACATTCCCCCAAGATTTTAGGGATTTTGTTTCTTCCAAGCAATCCGAGAATATTACGCTCTATTGTAAGCAGAGACCAAAAAAGACTAAACCCGTGGAGGTAAGACTCTGTATTTACTCTTTAGGTTGTGTAAAACATGCTGTAATTACTCGTGTAATTGTGTTAAAAAACAGGAAGAAGTTGACGCAAGCGCCGATACGGGGGAAGACCATTCTATTGAAGATGATTACTCCTCAAGCGATAGCGGAGACGAAGGAGTTAGCAAGAAAAAGAAAACGGTAGACAAAAAGGTAAAAAAGATCACCCACATCATCTCCCTTGTGAATTACAAATTAGAGAATTAAACTCCCTAATTAACATCTAGGATGCGAAGAGACCCAAAGGGAAGGACAAACGAACAAAAAGGGATGAAAGTGAGGAGGTCGAATCCACCAGAGCGGTATGTACTAATAAATACTATTCCATCATTGTTGCAAACTCCTCTGGAAAGTATGTTGTGGTGTGGTCATATGAAAGTGTGTGAAAGGAGTTATATACCCCCCTGCACCTTACAATCTATGTATTGGCAAGCCTGTGTACATTGTCTGCCTGTGAACGTGTATGTATTAGTATATACATCCATGATCTCATACATTTATATACTGATATGTGCAACTACTATCTCGTACATCTATATACTGATATGCTCGTACGTACGTGTGTTTGAACAGTTATATACCCTCCATTGTCTGTCTGTGAACGTGTATGTATTAGTATATACATATATGATATCGTACGTCTGTTGTCTGTGTAGATTGAACTGTTACATACAACTATGGAATTGTTTGATGATGTATTTTTTTTTGGGGTAATCCATCTGTTAACTGCTTCATGCTGCTGAAAAATATAATTTTTTACCGTTAGAAAGCCTAAGCCTGAAAAATAGGTAAATCAGGATCAAAACAAACCGCCAACCGATCCCATGTAAGTAGGGATCCATCCACCACGCAAAAAGGGGACGTTTGCAACAAAAAAGACTGTTAACGGCGTTTGTATATAGTCATATATACCAGGGGTAAAAACGTCCAAAAAAAGCCAGGAAACGGTTCCTAAAATTTCGGTAGCCACACCTACAAAATCCGAACTTCCGTAGCCAAAAATCAATAATGCTTTTTTTTTTTGTAGTCATTTAGCACAATTTCCCTTTAAAAGGGGAAATTGATAAATTTAATTAGTAATCACTTTAAATTGCATGCTAATTGTTGTATTTTCATTTTTTTCTAATTTGAACAACATATGGGATGCAGGATTTGAATCTCTGACCTCACGAGTAGAGTGTATACCTAAACCAGTTGAACCATTGTTAGATTTTTTTTTTTTAAATGTTTTAAACTTTACATACAATATTATATTTTTGCTTATATACTTAAAGATTTCACTTTTTATCCTAATCGAGCTAGTTTTGAGTCTCTAGAGGAAAAAAAAACATCCAAACTCTCTCTCGAATAGTTTTTTATTCATTTACCTTTGCCACATCAAAGTTTCATTTTATCTAAATCGACTTCTCTTATCTAAAGCACAATGTCTATTTGATAGAACATAATAATAAACTATATTGATGGATAATTATCAACCACTTTTTTGTCACACTTTTTATCAATCATATGCACACTGCATGTGCCTTTAGTAGTCTTTTATTGACCAAATCGCTATAACTAAAAGCTCACAACTTTTGTTCAATATCAAAAGATTTGATTACAATTTTACATGACCATATCTCTTAGAATTTCATTTATATGAGCTACATAACTTTCGAGGACACAAGAGGCATCTTCACAGTGTATGATAATGTCCACTTTAAACTTAATTTTTCTTTTAAACTCTATTTAAAAAATCACCTACCAATTATGCTATTCCTCTCCTAGGATTTCGACATATATATAGACTCTTTTTTATTAAAAATTACTATAAATCCATTTAGAGGCTAAAAAATCTTAACAATCGAAACTGGATCAGCCACATGTGAATCGACTTCTCTTTTAAGGTTTTATAAAATCACTAAAAATATAGGTCTAATGGAAACCAAATATCATGATAAGAATATTGACTCAATTCCAAATATCCAAAATTAAAAAAAAAAAATAGAGAGAAATGTTCCAATAATGTATGAATGAGAGTTGCCTAACCCCAACAATGGTAAAAATAATGATGATGCGAAACCCTTATCCTAAACGATTTATTTAACTTAAAAAAAAAAAAAAAAAAAAGGAACAAAGAGGAAAGAATTTGACTTTTGTAAAAAGCATATCTTGATATTTAGTTGGAGAAATAATAAAAAAAGATATTATCCCTTGTAGTAGTTGTATATATTAACAAAGAATAATAATGGGAAGAATAATAATCACTGCTTCTTTGCTTTAGATAATGCGCTGAGACGCGGCCCTTCAGTCGCCGCATCACCTCCAACTTTCACTCTCTCTACCTGTCCCTTCTTACTCTCAGCTTAATATACTTTCATTTCATTGCTCTTTCTTCTTCACAATCCTCATTATTGATTCTTCGAAAAGCACTTAATTAATAGTGCAATATTTTTTGACCCGAGTCGAGCGATATCGATATGTCGTATGTGTGTGCCCATGAAAATAATGTATGGGTTAGCAATTATTGAACTTGAATAGTGTGTTGAGGATCCCGTATTAAGAAGATAAGTGGAGACCTCATAAATTATAAAATAGATGAGTTACTCCACTCATTATGTCAATTTGAGATGGAACATCATGTTTATCTGCTATGGTATTAGAGCCCATGAAACCCAAACGAGTATTCAGTCCAAAAAGAAAAGAGATCCGAAGAATGGTGAACCCAAAAGAGGCACTATCTTAACTCACAATTTATAAGATAGATGAGCTACTCCACTCATAGCCAATTGGTTGATGGAACCCCATGTTATCTAATATGGTATCAGAAGTCCATAAAACCCAAATAGGTATTTGGTCCATGAAAAAAATAGATGGAACCTCATGTTATCTGATAAATGCTTCTAGTTAGTAACAAATTAAACATATTAAAAAAAATCTTTTTTGTTGTACTTGGTTGAAATTTTCAAAATTGAAAGATTATACATGTGAAAGGGTATATAAAAGGAAACTATCCTTATTGTGAAATTTTTTGTCATGGAATGGTATGAACATTTTTTCCCTATAAAAATGTTTTTTTTTTTTTTTTTTTGTTTATATTCTTCTGTTTCAATAGTAATAATTTCATATGTGATCTACTGATGAATTCTATAAATTAAATGATTGGTAAATTATACATTTCAACTTATTAAAAAATAAAATAAAAATGACTAACTATTTTTAACTGTATGTAGGGCCCACATGATAATGCCCATAAAAGTGTATTCCATATTCAGGTTGTTCCACATCAACAATTAGGTTATTAAAACATTTGTGATCTTGTTTTGTTTTTATGTTCATGATAATATTTTAAAATCTTGAGAAAAAAAAAAAAGTAAAAAAAGAAATAAAAGGAACCCATAATGGCTTTTGCCACAGTTCAATAATTGCTAAGGGCAATGCTCCCCCAAGAGCTTAATCCGAAATAAACGGATTTGCCTATTTTAAGTCTCATTCAAAACGTTTCCTTTTTTATATAAAAAATTATATCTATTTACAAACACATTTTTGTTATTTTTTTCCCCTTATAAATACACTTTTAAAACTTTATAGTCAATTTTTTAAAAGATATATATTATTATAAATGTATAGGTGAGAATTCAAAGTGTTTTTTTTTTTTTTAAATAAGAATACGTAGGAATTCAAAGTTACGACTTACAATGCTCCAATTATACAGATTCTAAAAAAACCAAAATACAAAGACAAGCAATTATGTAAAAAAAAAAAATCCACATTAAAAAATTTAAAACATAATAAAAATAAAGAATTGTACAGGGTGTAGTCATCAAATCACCATATTTCAATCATAGGTAGCAGCAAAAATACAGTACAATTGATATGAAAAAAAAAAGAAAGAGAGAGAGAGAGAGAGAGAAAAAAAAGAAATCCAACTCATGAGGATAAGAATGTTTCTAGAAACTCACTTTTTTTTTTTTTTTCCTTGGAGAAAATAGTGATTTGATTTCCACTCTCAAATGCCAAATATTTAAATGCCATCCAATGAGAAATAGGCAAGTAGAAGTAGAAATGAAAGAGGTGGAATTTGAAAATGATTAAGAAAAAGAAATTAAAAAAAAAAAAAGAAAAAAAAAGAGGAAAATTAGAAGGCAAAGAAATAAACAGAGTTAGAGAGAATTGAGAATTGAGAATTGAGAATTGAGAATTGAGTGGTAGCTACCAAATCAGATTCCCAATTGGCTTTTTAGGAGTGGGCATCTTTTGCTTTGCATTTTATGGACAACTCCTGCCCAACCCCAGATTCTCATCTTTCCTTTCTTTTCTAGAGGGCCCACATTCTGCCTACGTGGATACTCGTTCCAATCAAAATTTAGTCCTTATAATTTAAATTTCGTAACAATTAGTCTCTAAACTATACAATTTAATATCTTTTCCATGGAAAGTTTTGTTATGTTTGAATAATGGGTTTCTTGCATAGGTAGATTAATGAATGGCTTGAGGTCAAATGTGTTTTTTAATTAGAGGAATTAAATCATTACAAGCTAGAAAATGCTGACGACAATTTCAAAAGTGAGGATTAAAATGTTGCAAAAAGTTTGAACTATAGAGACTAAATAGTTCACGTACTAAAGATGAGAGTCTAAATTGATACATATTCTAAACTATAGAGACTAATTTGTTACATATGTTCATGGACTTAAATTATTACTTTAATGAAAGTTTAAGGATCAAATGTGTTTGTCAATCTGGACATAGTTCAATTAATTAAGGACACAATACTTTTAATTTAAATGTTGGAGGTTTAAATGTCCACCCCACAAATTGTTGAGCTAAATAATAATAATAATAATAATAAAATGTGTTTCTTCACCTTATATTATTAGGGTTAAATTATAAGTTTTGTTCATGGAACTTTTAAAGTTGTGTCTAGTAAGTCCTTAAATTTTAAAAGAGCCTAACGAGTTCTTAAAGTTTAAAAAGTGTGTATTCATAATTATTAATATTGTATTTATTAAACCTTCGAACATTTGATTCTGTGTTTAATAGGTCTTTGGATTTATGAGACTTTGTTTTAAAGTTTAAGAACGTAGTCAATCCAAACTAGCACAATTCATTGGATATGACACTAATTACCATTCCAAATTAAGGTCGCTGGTTTAATCACTCGCCCCACAATTGTTGAACTAAAAAAACAAAGTTTAAGGACGTATTAGACACAAAATTAATAATTCAAGGAACATCTCAAACACTTTTTAAAATCTAGAGATTTATTAGATACAATGTTCTGAAATAATCTTGGAGACTTAAGCAAGCGGCAAACAGCAGTAGGTTGATGGGGATCAACAAATCCTTGTGGTTGTTGCATATAAACTTCTTCGTGTAACTCACCGTGGAGAAAAGCATTCTTAACATCAAGTTGCTGTAAAGACCAGCCGAATTGAGTTGTCAAAGAAAAAATAATACGGACAGTAGGTTTCTTAATAACAGGGCTAAACGTTTCATCATAATCAATGCCTTCTTCTTGATGGTAGCCTTTAGCAACAAGGCGAGCCTTATACCTGGAAATACTCCCATCAGGATTCCGTTTAACCCGGAAGACCCACTTACAACCAATAGCATGCTTACCTGGAGGTAAAGATGTAAGATGCCAAGTATTTTGTTTCACAAGAGCATTGAACTCTTCAGTCATAGCTTGTTGCCAAACTGGAATTTTGGATGCTTTAGTAAAAGAGGAGGGTTCCTCAACATCAATAGTAGGAGACACAGTAGCTAAAAACAACTTCTTCTTAGAGATGCCAGACTTACTTCTCGTTTGCATAGGATGAACATTGAGACTAGAAACAGAAGTAGATTGACCATTGTTAGGAACATTTGGCTCAACAGTAGAAACAACATCAATATTTGGTGCATGAGTGTTATTAGTAGTTGCAGCAACATCACAAGAAACACAGGCATTAGTAGCATCATTAGCAATAACAGTAGAGGTATTAGATTCAGGAGAATCACTTACTGGAGAAGAAGAAGTAACCCCACCAATAGAACCAACAGATTGTGGTGTAGAAGATAAAAGAAGTAAAGGCAAAGGCAACGAAGGAGAAGAAACAGAAGAAGAAGGAGAAGAAGATGGCAAAGAAGGATATTTATTAGCAAAAGGAAAAACAGATTCATCAAAAACAACGTGACGAGAAGTATAAAGACGACCAGTGCTCATGTTGTAACAAAAAAATCCTTTGTAGTCAACAGGATAACCGAGAAAAACACACCGAGTCGTTTTAGGCTCAAGTTTGTGAGAGGAATAAGGCTTTAGAAGGGGATAGCAAGCACAACCAAAAGTTTTAAGAGAATGATAATCAGGTGATCGATGGAAAAGAAGCTCAAAAGGTGATTTATGACCAAGCGTAGGAGAAGGAAGACGATTGATAAGGTAGACAGCAGTAGCGAAAGCAAAGGGCCAAAATTTAATTGGTAAAGAGGAACGAGATATAAGGGTTAAAGCAACTTCAACAATGTGACAATGCTTTCGCTCAACAACACCATTTTGTTGTGGTGTATAAGCACACGATTTTTGGTGAAATATGCCATTGTTTTGAAGAAATGAACCAAGAGCATGATTTATAAATTCACCCCCACCATCAGTTCGAAAAATTTTAATTTTGGAGTTAAGAAGATTTTCAACCAAATGCTTAAAGGATTGAAAAACAGGAAACACAGCAGACTTAAATTGCATAGGATAAAACCATGTATACTTAGAGTAATCATCCACAAAAGAAACATAGTAATTGAAACCATTTATTGAGACTTCAGGAGCCGGGCCCCAAACATCAGCATGAATAAGCTCCAAAGGAGTCAAAGATACAGAGGAAGAAAGGGGAAAAGGTAACCTATGCAATTTACCATGAAGACAGTGTTCACAGACACAATCAGCAGGTTTACAAGAAGGTAAATTCAAAGTACGGAGAACAGAGGAAAGAATAGTATCACTCGGATGTCCTAAACGATTATGCCAGACTGAAGAGGATAGCTTCGTACCAACATGAGCAACAGGACCCTTTAGAGGAGATGACAAAACAGATGAAGTAGTGGCTGGAATTGGATATAAGCCATTAACACTAGGGCCTTGGTAAAGGGTCTTGCCCGAAGATTTGTCCTGAATAGAGAAGCCATCAGAATCAAAAATAATAAGACAATTGTTATCAACACAAAGTTGATGAACAGATAAAAGGTTGGAAGAAATAGAAGGGACATGTAAGAGAGATTGAAGAGTAAAAGAGGAAGAAGGAGTTTGAAGAATACCACAACCTGTGTGAGCGATCGGCAGGGATTGACCACTTCTAACTCCAATCTGTTCATCTCTAGAATACTCAGTGGCAGCAGCAAGCTGACTTAAATCTGAAGTAACGTGAGCATTACAACCTGAATCAGTGAGCCAAGAAGTATTAGAGTTAGCAAGGGCAATATTAGCATAATTCTGATTCGCAACCATAGCAGCAAGTTGGATAGGAGGATGGCGCCCTTGATAGCTGTAATTCATTCGGTTGAAGCAATCAAGAGCTGAATGTCCTGGTTTAGAACAGATCTGACAAGTAACACGCGTAGAAGAACCATCAGATGAAGATTTAGCAACGGATTGTCCAAGAGGCAACATACCACGACCACCTCGACCAGGAGAAGAAAGAATTCCACGACCACGACCACCATTAGATGATCGTCCTTTACTTGGAAAACCTCTGCCGCGACCAATGTTCGGATTAGAGTTTTGATTTCGAGACGAATTCTGAGAATTAGCAAGCAGAGCGATAGGAGTAGCGAAGGCTTCATCACGTTTAACTTGCTTATCAAGAGCAGCTTCTTCAGAAACAAGAAGAACATGCCTCAAACTTAACTTGCTTCTCACGAGTACGGATCGAAGTTCGAAAAGTATTGTAGTCAGCAGTCAGGCCGTTTAGCGTGTAAATAACCAGATCCTCATCTTCAATAACAACCGAGACATTTGCAAGCTTATCTTTAAGTTCCTTAATCCGTTGAATATATTGACCGATGGACTCAGAAGGCTTCTTCGTAATCGACTGAAGATCAGACTTAAGATTCACAACGTTAGTTCGAGAATTGGAGGAAAAATGTTTAATCAAAGTCTCCCAAACCTGTTTCGATGTGTCACAGCCAACAATATAAGCTAGGGCTGAAGAAGAAAGTGTGGCATTGATTACCGTCATCAGAGCATGATCCTTAGCAATCCAGTCATCATACGCTGGATTAGGCAAATAAACACCAGAGCCAAATTCAGATTCAACAGATCTAGTAGAACCAATAGATGAAGATTCAGCAGATGGTAAATGCTTTGGAGGTTGAGGAAAAGACCCATTAACAAAGCCAAAAAGCTTATGTGCTTTCAAAATAGCAGTCATCTGAAACTTCCAAAGAACAAAGTTCGTTGCATCCAGACGGATCGAAACCAGGTTACAAATATTGGAGAGAAGAAAAATTTGAGAAGAAACCTCCTTCGGTGCAGAAGAATCAGCCATGGAAAAGAATTAGCAAGATAACAAAGAACCAAGAACGTGGAAAAAAAAGGATAGCAAACGCGTGGAGTAGGATCAAAGAGACGTGAGTCTAAAAAAAAAAGCTCTGATACCATGAAATAATCTCTCAAAAGCCTTGAGAAAATGATACACACTGCTGAAGTAAAATACAAGCCTATTTAAAGGCTGAGGTTACAGATACAGTAACTAGAAAATAACCCAAAATATCTAAGATTTAACAATATACAACAACCAAGAACAAAATTACTAAAAGATAGCCTACGAATAATATTGAGTAGTTATCATGTTCAACAACACCTTTTAAAAGGTTAAATTATACAAACTACACTACAAGAAATTCACCTTTTCCCGACGCGCAAAAGCGTCGGCAAAAGTCAGTTTTCGCGTCGGCAAAGGTTCTCTCGACGCATTTTATGGCGTCGGGAAGAAAGTCGAAAAAAGGTAGTCGGCAGAACCTCTGCCGACGCCACTTTTAACGGCGTCGGCAGAACCGGGGTCTCTGCCGACGCCATTTTACGGCGTCGGCAGAAAGTCATCCGGATTACTTTCTGCCGACGCCATCGATGTGGCGTCGGCAGAAAGTGATTTTTTAAAAAAAATATAAATATATATATATATATATATATATATATATATATATAATTAATTTAATTAAAAAACACAATTAACAAAATTGCATTTTATTTATTTCCACAAATAAAATACATATGTTCATACATGATTCCTAATGAGCACATAAATTAAATACATAAATACAAAAGTTGGTACACAAAATTAAAGAGTTATTAAATGAAAAATAAAAGCGCGTAAAAAGCCTTTCGTCACTTAACGAGCTCTTTGTGGACTCCAAAAGATACACATGTGTCCAACCATCCACTCTAATCACCTATACAAAAGAAAAAAGAGATGTTAATTATGTTAATATAAGTAGTCAAACAATTTAAACACAATAATGAACCTAACTTCTTAAAAATATATATCAATCTCAATATTGAAACTTAATAACATAATAACATAAACCAATCAAAAGTGAGAAAAACACATAGCAAAACTCACTCATAATCCACCAAAAAATATAACAACCTTCAACTTATCTCATAAACTAAAACTTAACAATCTCATCAACTAAAACACAATAACTATAACCAACAAAAGAAACATAATAACTTACCACTAAATGAAACACAATAATTATAACCAACAAAGAACTTAAGAACTTATAAAATAGTCATGTTTATCTCCCTTTTTAAAACATAAGTAAAGTGAAAAAACAACAAAGACTCCTCCCCCCCCACATTTTATTCATGTTTTAATTACACAAACATGTTTCACATCACACTTTGAACACAATTTATCAGCACAAGTAAATTTAAAATCATACTTAAATCGTACAAGAAGCTCAAAATCGAAATTTAATCACATAAACAACCTATAAATCACATTTTAATCACAAAAAAAAAACTCAAAAATGAAGTTTAATGATATAAATAACATCCAAAGCACACTTCTAATCACACAAATAAGCTTCAAAACTCAAAGAAGGTTTCATTCAAGCATTACATCAAACACATTGAGGGCACCAACTCAACCCCATTCAGTAGAACCCAATAACATCTTCTCAAACCATAAACATATCGCCAACTAAGTTAATTTTTCTCAACATTCTCACAACCACAAACTACACAACTCAATCTCAAACTTTAAACTCCAAACTTCCAACAAACAATCTCAAATTCAAAAAACAACTACAATAAGTTTATCCTAACATATCCAACCTTATAAAGTTAACCACTAAACTAATAGCTTGACATAAGAACATGAATCTAAGAACTAAGTTAGCAAAGAAATCAATAAAAAAAACTAACCCAAATGAAGTGCTTTAACGAAGAGAGTGAGGCGGCGGAGGGCGACGGACGACGAGATGCGACGGCGACGGACGACGAGGCGAACGGCGACGGAGGGCAAGACGACGGAGAGAGAACAGAGAGCTCGAGAGGGGGTTGTCAAAATCGAAAGAGAGAGGCGAAATGAGAAGAGGGAAAAAGTTAGGGCTTTTTTGCCCAGTTTTTTGCCGACGCCATTAGTAACGGCGTCGGCAAAAACGACCTCTCTCTCGACGCTGTCAGACAGCGTCGAGAGAGAGTTAGTTTCTCTCGACGCCGTTTTTAAGTGCGTCGAGAGAGACCATTTCTGCCGACGCCGTCACTAACGGCGTCGGCAGAGGGCAAAGACTAAAATTAAGTGTTTTATTTTAGGGTTTTTTTCGTCCAGATTTCTCTCGACGCCATTTTGACGGCGTCGAGAGAAATGTCGTCTCTCTCGACGCCGTTTTTAAGTGCGTCGAGAGAGACTATTTCTGCCGACGCCGTCACTAACGGCGTCGGCAGAGGGCAAAGACTAAAATTAAGTGTTTTTATATTAGGGTTTTTTCGTCTAGGTTTCTCTCGACGCCGTCAAGATGGCGTCGAGAGAGATGCCGTTTCTCTCGACGCTATCTTGACGGCGTCGAGAGAAACGACATCTCTCTCGACGCCATCTTGACGGCGTCGAGAGAGAGTCATCCCACCATGTTTCTCCCGACGTGATTTTTTCGACATCGGGAGAATAGGTTCTCGCGACGCTATCTGCTGGCGTCGAGAAAGAGTTCGTCGGCAGAACCATTTTTTCTTGTAGTGCTACTTCTAGTTCTAACCTTTGGGGTAAGTTTTTAGCTCTAAACTTTGAGAAGTTTTACTTTAACTCTCAAACTATGAAATTGTTTTTTTTTTTTAAAAAAAAAAAAAAAAAAAAAACCTTGAAGTGTTTTTCCATTAACATAATGAATGAAATTGACATGATAGCTCATGTGTAAGAATCAAAAGACATATATATGTAACATCACTTACAACATTATTCACGTATATTGGTGTGAAAGTGGAAAATTTTAATTTGTGAAAAAAATTGTTATGCTTAATATCTTAAGTTTCATCGGGATGTTGTAAATGATGTCAACAATAATTTTGAGTTGGAATGAATGGTAACCATGAACGCTTGCTCTTTTATATACTTGGAAATTGAGTTCCTACGTCAATATAATTTCCATCGAAAAATGATTGAATTATACTTTTTGGAACAATTTTAATTTTAATCAGATTAAAATCAAACATTTTAAAGTTTAGCGGTATAGTTAAAACTTATCCCAAAATTAATAGGTATTTTATATTATTTAACCATTTTTAAATTTTAAAGTGTGTATTATTCAGGAGAGTGAAATGAATGGAGAGGCAGTGTTTATATATATATTTAATTATATAATAAAAATATTAAGTGGGTTATCATACTTGTCAATTTAACGCAAGTGCTTACATTTTTTGTTGTTGTATTTTTTTTTAAAGCAAGGAAAGTGCTTAATTAAATGAGTATACAGAAGAAAATATATTTGCATTTAGATGGTGGGGATATCTCTTTCAGTACTCCTCTTGCCACTCAATTATTTCTCCAACTTTATGTACTCTATAATGTCCTCTCTTAATATAATTCCTCTGCTCAAATGTCACACTCTTTTTTTTTCCAAATCATTTTCATAAACTACATTATTGTTTCAACCCCAAAAAACTATAAAATATCTGTAATTGAATGTGTTTCCTTCTTTTCCTCTCGTTATAGTAAGTTGGCGTTGCGTTTTATCTTATTCGAATCTCGTATTAGATTCTAATTTCATTTTTTACTATCGTTTTAAGTAAAAGAAAGGAAAAAAAAAAAAAAAAAAAACTATTTGAGATCTAAAGAATTTCCCATCAACAAACATCTTCTCAGTTATATATCTTTATATTCGAATAATATATAAATTATAACCAATTTATTTAAGATTTTTGTGCATTAAAATTTTTGTAGAGTGCTGGTGGGACCATTCTTTTTTCTTTCTTTTATGTGGAGAGCTTCTAATCTGGGCTTTGCTTCCTCAGTTAAGACATGTTTTTTTAAAAAAAAAAAAAAAAAAAAAAAAAAAAAAAAAAAAAAAATGAAAGCTTTGGCCCCTTTGATAACCAATTCGTTTTTTGTTTTTGGTCTTTGAAAATTAGGCTTGTTTTCTTTAAATTTCCTTACATGGTTTTCATTTTTTGTTAAAGACACACTTGAATTCCTAACCAAATTCTAAAAACAAAAACAAGTTTTTGAAAACTAGTTTTTTTAGTTTCCAAAAATTGGCTTGGTTTTTGAAAACATGGAAAGAAGCTATATGAAAAAGGAAAAAACTTCCCTGCATACCGGTATGTAGGGATCTTCCTACATACCACCATTAAAATGTTGACAACTAGGAGAGATAAAAAAAAATTTCTCCCTTTTCTCATCTCTCCCTTCCTCTTTCTTAGTTGTCAAGATTTTAATGGGGTATGTAGGGAGATCCCTACATACCGGTATATAGGGAAGTTTTGTTCGATGAAAAAACAAAGAAACTTAAAGTTAGAAGTAGTGTTTATAAGTTTAAAAACCAAAAACCAAATGGTTATCAAACGGGACCTTTGTTGTTTTACACATTGTTAGAGATTTTATAATAAACAATGCAATTTTACTCAATTATTATAAAAACGGTACCTTGTTCATTGAATTCTAATCCAATATAATAATAATTCATGATAGAAAAAATATGCAACTAAACATTTCGTAAATAGAATTTGTGAATGAAAAAATTATTAACCATAATTAAATGATTTCCCTACAGTAAGTTATACAATTCTACAATCTCCGAAAAGTAATTGCAATGAATAAAAAATAACTTTATAATCTGTCTTTTTCCTAGTTGAACCATTACAAAGATAGAAATTGAACTATCAATCGTGGAAATGATAATATATTTTTATCCACTAAACTATGCTCAAATTGACTTTACCAACCAATTGTTTTTTTATCTAATTCCGATGAAATGGTCGAACTTAAAAAATAATAATAATAATTTTTTTTTTAGAAATAATAATAATAATAATAATTAAATGGCGATAATTGTAAAATTTCGTCCAGCATTTTGGTGAGAAAGACAAGCTTCCTCCTTTAATGGAGTAGCAAAGTTCCTCATCTAGAATATGATCCCATTTTCTTATTATTTTACAAATTCTGAATTCAATAATGAGCATGACAAAAGGATAATATTTTTTTAAAACAGCTTTTCATTTTTTTCTAATATTAAAGTTTAAATTCTATTATCAAACTTTTATAACTATTATATTTTGACCTCTAAACTTTTAATTGTTTTGTTTAAATTTTTGAACTTTGCATAAAAAATCATTTTAGTTATTCACTCAGTATTTCATATATCATTCAGCAGAAATATCAGTAGATTTCTACAATGGACTAGTGCAGGTTTTTTAAATAAATTCAAAATTTTGCTAAATAAATAATAAAAACTAACAAACAAAGCTAATAGTCTTTAAGGTTAAAATATCATTTTGATCTTGTTCCATTTTAGTTCACGAACTTTCAAATGTCCAGATTTAGTTCTTGAACTTTCAATAAATCTTAAAATTATTGATTTGAAGTTTTTTTTAATCAAATTTGATTAAATAATGATAATAATTTCCATGCAAGAAAAATCATAATGAATATCTTTCCAAAACTTTTTGGAGGAAATCTTGATAGGAACTAGTTCTTTCAATCTTTGAGAAAAGTTAACCATAAACGCTAACAATTGAATCTACTTTAAAGATTTATTGAAACTACGAGACCAAATTTAAACATTTGAGTCTTGAGAGTATATGGACTCAAACAAATCAAGTCCTAAAATAAAACCACTAAAATAGTATTCTAAATTTTTATGAAAGATTATAAAACGAAGTAGAACATTTAAAAATTGCACGATGAAATACGTTTAGAAACGAAAACGAATTTATTTTTAATTATGGAACTGGGAGAAAAACATACAAGTAGACAATTTAGGCCCCGTTTGATAACCATTTGGTTTTTGGTTTTTGGTTTTTGAAAATTATGTTTGTTTTTCCCCCATTTTTCTTATCATGATTTGCATTTTTGTCAATGACACATTTAACTTCCTAGCCAAATTCCAAAAACAAAAACAAGTTTTTGGAAACTACTTTTTTTAGTTTTCAAAATTTGGCTTGGTTTTTGAAAACATAAGAAGAAAATAGATAACAAAATCAAGAAACTATGTGTGGGAGTAGTGTTTTTAAGCTTAATTTTAAAAAACCAAAAACAAAAAACCAAATGGTTATCAAACGGGGCCTTATTAATTTATTTATTTTTATAAAAAATCAGCTGTAAAGTAGAAACTTTGATGAAAATGACCAAATGTAAAGGACCTAAAAAAGGATTGCATGATCTTTAAAGTAATATATTTGCTTCTTCTTCTTTTGTTTTTTTTTTTTTTTTTTTGAAATACTTTTGTTGTTTTTTGTGTGTGTGTGTCATTTTGGTGGATCTCTTACACTATACTTGAATAGCGAAGTGGGATGAAGATTCCTCAAATAAAGCTTCCATTGATGCATTAGATAAAAAATTACCGTCCGTAAGTGAGATTTTTGTACGGATGACCCACTAAAATAGACGAAAATGATAAATGACCCATCCTTTCAAAACAAGGATATATGTCATTTTGCTTGCATCAACATCCTAGTAAAATTACCATTTTACTCTCTACTCTAATCTTACTCTCACTCGCTCTAGCTTCTCACTCTCTCCCCAATTTCTTGCTCTCTCTCCAATCTCGCTCTCGTTTCTCGCTCTCACTCTCTCCTATTTCTCCCTCCAACCTCTTACTCTCTCTCTAATTTCTCTCTCCAATCTCTTGCTCCCCTCCAATCTGGCTCTTAATTCTCGCTCTGGCTCCAACCTCTCGCTCTTAAATGTCTTAAATGCTCGTTTTCATATAGAGAGTAAAATGATAAAATATTGTTAGGATGATGATGTAAGCAAAAGAGCATATATCTTTATTCTGAAAAGGTAGGATATTTTTCATTTTGGCCTCTCAAAATGGGTCATCCACACACAATTGTTTCATAATAAATTAAAACATCTTCCATATTTTACTCGACACACTCACTACAAAATTACATATTATAAATCTTTGCAGTAGTAATTAATAGGTAACTTTCGATTCTTGAACTTTTAAGTTTGTGTCTTAAAGGTCTTTTAATTTTACTAGCTAGGGTCTAATTAATAGGTCCATAAATTTTCGATTGTGTTTAATAGGTCATAACTTAAATTTTTTTAAAAAATGAATGGATCACTTAGATATAAATGAAAATTTATTTCTAATAAGATCCTAAATTTTCAATTTTGTGTCTATATGGAGGTTTGTGAATTTTGAAAAATGTAGGATAGATTAAAGACCTATAACAAACAATTGAAAATTGAGGAACCTATTGAACACAAAATTGAAAGTTTAAGGACTTATTAGACACTTTAAAGTTCAAAGACATATTCTTTACAAATTTAAAAATCCAGAAACATATCATACCCTTTTTAATGTTTAAAGACCAAATAGACATAAACCCACAAATTTAGAAACTAAATTTATAATAAGTTAAAATACCAATTTTATCCTTCAACTCTGGATTTTGTTCCATTTTAGTCATCCTATTTTCAAATGTTTAATGTCAATTCATGTACTTTCAATAAAGGCTTAAAATTGATCCCTAATAAGTGTAAAGTTAATTTTTACGAAAATTTGTTAAATAACAACAATAATAATCTTCATACAAGTATATACCGTATACACCACACGAACATATTTCTAAAATTTATCGAAGAAAGGTTAATAGATCGAGACTACGTTTTTAAAGAAAAACCAACCATAAACTCTCTCTAAAACGAATTTCAAGCCTTGTTAGAGTACAACGACCAAAATAAAACAAAGGTACAAGAACCAAAACAATATTTTTTTACCGTAATTAAAATTAAAAAGAATAGAAAGTGGCGAAGAGTTGATAAAATGATGAAGGTATAAAAAGGGAGGGTGATTAGATGGGGTGGCACAGAACGCGTTGAGTTGCTCCACACATGGAATCATTTTTACAGAACAAGTTTTTGAAGCGATTCAAATTATTCCCTTCCAAAACATTGCTTAGTGGAATGGCGTATAAATTTACTAAAAGCTTCTTTATGCAAACCCAAAATCAAAATATACACACAATTCATTTCATTTTACACTGCCACTGCCACTGCCACTGCCTCTTCAAATTTCTCACTCTCCTCCCGTCTTCTTCTTATTGCTTCCTGCACCCAATGATCCTTTCAATCTTCCCCATTTATATTCTTCCTCCTCTGCAACTTCATCGACCAAACAAACCCACTTCATAACTTCGTAAGATTCATCGCTCGAGTTTTTGTTTTAATCATGGCCATCTTTTTCTTCTTCTTCTTCTTTCTTCTCTCTTTCATTTCTCCGGCCGTCGGAAATTCCCAGGCTGATTTTTTCACTCTCATGCGGAAGGCGGTGCTCCGGAGTTCTCTGCCGTCCGATTGGGATGGGAATTCCTTCTGTAATTTCACCGGCGTCGCCTGCAACGAGAAGGGGTTTGTGGTCCGGATTGATCTTTCCGGTCGGGCGGTTTCCGGGAGGTTTCCGGAGGATGTGTGTTCTTATTTGCCGGAGTTGAGAGTGCTGCGCCTTGCGAAGAGTGGCTTCCGTGGAACTTTCCCACGTGGGATAACGAATTGCTCTGTTTTGGAAGAACTGGACATGGCTGCTCTGTCTCTGACTGGGACGCTACCGGATTTCTCGCCGTTGAAGAGCCTGAGGATTCTCGACTTGTCGTACAACAACTTCACCGGCGACTTCCCGTTGTCGGTCTTCGGTTTGACGAATCTCGAGACGCTGAATTTCAACGAGGATAATAATTTCAATACGTGGCAGTTACCGGAGAATATCTCCGGCTTGACGAAGCTGAAAACGATGGTGTTGACGACTTGTATGTTGGAAGGGCGAATTCCGGCGACGATTGGGAACATGACGGCGCTCGTTGACCTGGAATTGAGCGGCAATTTCCTCGCCGGAAAAATCCCGAGAGAGATCGGGAGTCTGAAGAATTTGAGACAGTTGGAGCTTTATTACAATTCATTTGTCGACGAAATTCCGGAGGAGCTCGGGAATTTAACAGAGCTCGTGGACTTGGACATGTCGGTCAACCACTTGACTGGAAGACTTCCAGAGTCGATTTGTCGTCTTCCTAAGCTCGAAGTCCTTCAGCTTTACAACAACTGCTTAACAGGGGAGATTCCAATTTCAATTTCAAATTCAACAACACTCACTATGTTATCTCTTTACGACAACTACATGACGGGACAAGTTCCAAGTAATTTGGGTCAGTCCTCGCCCATGGTCGTTCTCGACTTGTCGGAAAATAATTTCTCCGGTCCGTTACCGACAGATGTCTGCCAACAAGGTAAATTAATGTATTTTCTCGTTTTGGAAAATAAATTTTCCGGTGAAATCCCGCCGTCGTTAAGTAAATGTCAGTCGCTTTTACGGTTTCGAGTCAGTTCGAATTTTCTTCGAGGTCCGGTGCCGGCGGGGCTTTTGAGTCTTCCTCATGTTTCGATCATCGATTTCGGCAACAATAATTTGAGCGGCGAGATTCCGAATTCTTTTGTGAAAGCTCGGAATCTCTCGGAATTGTTCATGCAGGGCAATAAAATTTCCGGCGTGTTGCCGCCGGAGATTTCAAAAGCGACGAATTTGGTTAAGATTGATCTTAGCAACAATCTCTTGTCGGGTCCAATCCCTTCGGAAATCGGGAATCTGAAGAGGCTTAATCTGCTGCTTCTGCAAGGAAACCAGCTGAATTCTTCAATACCCACTTCGCTTTCTCAGCTGAAATCTCTCAATGTTCTTGATTTATCGGACAATCGCTTGACTGGTAACATCCCAGAAAGTCTCTGCGAATTGCTGCCGAATTCAATCAATTTCTCAGACAATCAGCTTTCTGGTCCAATTCCTCTGTCTCTGATCAAAGGTGGGTTAGTCGAAAGCTTCTCCGGCAACCCGGGACTGTGCGTTTCGGTGTACTTAGATTCTTCCGATCATAAATTCCCAATCTGTTCACAAAACTACAACAAAAAGCGACTGAATTCCATCTGGGCCATCGGAATATCGGCGTTCATAATCTTCATCGGAGCTGCTCTGTATCTAAAACGGCGACTCAGCAGAGAAAAATCAGTAATGGAACAGGAGGAGACACTGTCGTCATCGTTCTTCTCGTACGACGTGAAAAGCTTCCACCGAATCAGCTTCGACCCACGAGAGATAATCGAGTCGATGGTGGACAAGAACATCGTCGGGCACGGCGGCTCCGGCACGGTGTACAAAATAGAATTAAGCAGCGGCGAAATCGTGGCGGTGAAAAGGCTGTGGAGTCGGAAGGGGAAGGATACGACGTCGGATCAGGATCAGTTGTATTTGGACAAAGAGCTGAAAACAGAAGTGGAGACTTTGGGGAGTATAAGGCACAAAAATATAGTGAAATTGTATTGCTATTTCTCGAGCTTGGACTGCAGCCTTTTGGTTTATGAGTATATGCCAAATGGCAATTTATGGGACGCCTTGCACAAGGGTTGGGTTCATTTGGATTGGCCGACCAGGCACCAGATTGCGCTGGGTATAGCGCAGGGCTTGGCTTATCTTCATCATGATCTGTTGCCTTCTATCATTCATAGGGACATTAAGACCACTAATATTCTGCTGGATGTGAATTATCAGCCTAAAGTTGCAGACTTTGGTATTGCCAAGGTTTTGCAAGCTAGAGCTGGGAAGGACTCCACCACCACCGTCATCGCCGGGACCTACGGTTATCTCGCCCCTGGTTAGTTATTCTGAACTCTTCGCTGAATGTATGTTTTAGTCTCTAATGTTTGAGTGTTTATTTTCATTGTTGTTTGATTTGTTCAACTTGGGTAATGGTAAACTTAAGTATAAAGAGTCTTAGAAAATCGTAGGAATTTAAAGAAGGGATCAAACTATTTTAGTCGACTTGGTGCATGTTTGTAAGTGATTTTGAAATAACTAAAATTCACTTTTGTCATGTTCGTAATCATCCCGAAATATACCTTTAATTATTCAAAATCAATTTTACGTTTGATTTTACTCTTCATACCTTTAAAATTAAATTTGAGTTATTAAAGCATGTTTCAAGGTGATTTTGAATATAAAAAAAAAATGTAAAAACCGATCAGGCGGTTGAAAACATATATTTAGTTTTATTTTTTTCTTTTCTTTTTGATCAACTTTCTCATAGTTACATCATGAGAGTTATATTATACATGAACATAAAGGCCTTTTAGAGTGATCTCAACTTGATTTTATACGAAACAGAGTATGCATATTCATCAAAAGCAACGACAAAGTGCGACGTATACAGCTTCGGGATCGTGCTAATGGAGCTGATAACGGGGAAGAAACCGGTGGAGGCGGAGTTCGGGGAGAACAAGAACATAATCTATTGGGTCTCAAACAAGGTAGACACAAAGGAAGGAGCGATGGAAGTATTGGACAAAAGAGTTTCAGGGTCATTCAAGGACGAGATGATTCAAGTTCTAAGGATTGCAATTCGGTGTACGTACAAGAATCCAGCCCTTCGACCCACCATGAAGGAAGTGGTTCAGCTGTTGATTGAAGCTGACCCTTGCAAATTCGATTCTCATAACAAATGCCCTAAAGAAACCACCACCAAAATCAAGAATAACCCATTTGAGCTATGACATTCTCCAACAAAACCCACATCAACCCCTTACATCTATCCATCTCTTTAATTGCCTAATCTTCAAGTCAATGGTATAGCATCTTTATAAATATATATACATACATACATATATATATATATATATATATGATTTGCCAACTCTTTTGTAAATATTCTCTCTCTCTCTTTCTTGTTTCTTTGCATCTTTTTTCCTTTTTTTATGTTCACTTTCTTATAAATTTATAATATGACTTGGTTTAAGTTCATTTAATATGATTACTGGTATTCTTAACTCGTAAGCATATAGCTAAAGGAAAAGGAGAGAAAGAAAAAGGGAGATGGGTTTTAGGAATGGTAAAGTTTGGATGAGAGTGATGATGACAGGGGTTGTTTTGAGTTATTTTTAGTGGTTAGAAAGTACTGAGTTAAAATACTAATAAATTCAGTGTAGGGAACAATTTTGAGTTTGATTGAAAGTACATGGATTAAAATGGAATAAAACTCAAAGTACGGAGACGGAAAATGATACTTTAATTGAAGTATGTGTATCTATTTAGTGAAATAAAAATAGATGGTAGGGAGAATATAAGCCGTACGAGAAAGTATTGAAATTCTTATCTATCAATGTGTAGACAAGACAAGTATTGTTGTAGAGAAGGAAGGGAAAAAGATTGGGTTTTGAGGAAAGTGATTGGAATTGTATGGAATGGCATTGCATCCAAGTGGGTTCCTGATTCTGAATTAATATAATTGAAGGCATGATTCCAAATTCCATTGAAGCCCCACACCCACTTCAAACCAAAAAGCTTAATCTAATGGAAACTATTGATTGATTTGGGCATCTTTAGTTTGCTCTCCATTAACTTATCCCACACACAAGAATAAAGCATTCTAATGTTTTTTTCCCTTTATTAAAGGCTTTTTTTATAAAAAAAATTCATAATTATAATGCACATGTACAATTTCTTTTCCATATTTATTGTAAACTAAACCTCACAAATTTCATTTTGACACTCCTTATTTTTTAATAAAAAACATCGTTATCATAAAAATTAATCTATCACTCAAACAACTATGATATCAGCTATTCAGTTAACTTAAAATTTTAGCTTTATTACTCTATTAAGAAACAATGAAGTCTAGTTATTTAATAGATTTGAGTCAAAACTCAAAGTAAAAAATCAACTTCAATTACAGCTAAAATAAATGGACACGAAAAACATATATAGGCACCACAGTACTACGTAAGAAGTATTTAATCCAAATCTTCCACGAGCTTCAATGTGCAAGTCTCACACCAACATCAAACGATGGTCTAATGGATTAGAACATCCTGCACACCAAAGCGTTTAAGAGCATTTACTAAGAGAATTTTTCAAAGTAATTTCTTGAAAAAATAAATGAGTCGGCAAAGAAAAGAGAAGGTCTTATTCAAAAGGCAAATTATGGTGGACGAGATTTGTAGTTCTACAAACATAATAATACCAAAAGAGAAGTGGAAACGAAACGGAGAAGTCCTCGTATAATTCGTTGAAACATATGAATTTATAAGGTTAGTTGTGTAACATCCGAACCAAAAACCTACACTTGGTTGAATTAGGGATATTATATGGTGGACAAAAAAATGAAGAGTGACATGTGACATATAGGAAGAGCACACGTGAGTGATCTGTGTGTGGGGCCCTCTGTCTGCCTTTTTCTCTCTCTAAGTCTAAAAAACACAACACCAACAGGAATGAGATTCAATATGACCAACATCACTTTGATTTGGTGGAGAAGCCATAAACCAAAGTGGTGGAACCCTAGCCCTACTCTTCCCCCCATTGCCTTTCTTCAAACCCCTCCTAAAAAAAATACGAATACTTTCTTTTTCAACGATAAGACAAGACCAATCGAGGCATCAACTATTACATTACAATTCATCTTTCTCGTTATTCACTTACTCATCTCTTTCTTTTTCCAGGATATCGAACATAATTCCGTATTGACTGGAAAGATTGAAAATTTATGGTGTATAAGTAAAAACAACATCTCGAAAACAAAAGCATAAGTAAAAGAAAAAAGATAAAATTACGTGAACTACTGATACTTCAACGTAATGTAAAGATATGAAGAGGATTGTTGTTCTGAAAAGTATTTTGTTAGCGGTAGAGAAAGAAAGCTATAACATCTTCATTCTCTTTAGAAAAGGTTTTTGGCAACATCCAATTGTGCAAAATTCTACCTTTTCTTATCACTTTTGTTTTTATTCCTTGCAAATCTGTCTACCTTGATAAATAAATAAATAAATGATGAAAATTAAAAAAGGAAAAAGTCACAAGCATATTCATTCTTTTTTTTTTTTTTTTTTTTTTTTTTTGGAAAAGGAAAATTGGAAGAGCAACATTGCCATTAAAGAAGGAATTAGCCAATTAGAAGGAGATCAGTATCTAATTGCTTTCGGTTGAGAATTACAGTGTTAGCAATTGGGATTGTCTACGGATGCTCGTTGGGAATTTACTGTTTGGATGGGGAGTGGCATTTTGGTAATTTGTAATGCCACTTCACTAATTGAAATGATATTTAATGCTACTATCCCAATTACTAGTTACTACCTTTTTCTTTTCTTTATTTTTGGCCTTAAAAAATATCACAATTACTGCATTTTTTTTTTCAGAAAATAAAAAGAAGTCAAAATGACCCAAGACCATCATATCCTAGTGGCCAACATTAAAACTAATCTTTTTGATATTCATCTCGTTCTTTTTTTTTTCTTTTTTTTTTTTCCTTTTTGGAGTTCTTTATTTTTTTTTACTTTTTTTTTTTTAATTTCATCGTCAAAGTACACAATAAGACTCATTCATGTAAAATCCATCGTTAAGTTTGGCTATATTAACTTTAGATTGTTTTATTTAAGTTTGGTTAATGTTAAATTAAAAAATTTTAAAAATAGTAAACAAAAAAGAAAATAAACTACATTTTTTTTTCTTTTTTCTTTTTTTCTTTTTTTTTTTTCAAATACCACCAAAATAATTAAGGTTTGGTTAATGTTTTAAGATTTTAAGATTTGTAATTTAAATTATATAAAATTTTAAATATTTATCATGTAAAAACTTTTAAAATTAAATATTAACATAACACTATAATTGTAATATATTGAGCCTATTTTGGTCAAGGAAAAATCTTTTATATATAGAGAGAGAGGTCAAGGCTAAATCATAATACTCTAATATTTATTCACCAAATATTATAGTCTGATTTTTCATATTTATAACTGAAATTTACCAAAACACTAATTTACCTTGTATCCTAGTTTTTCTTTGATGTACCATTGGTAGCGTTTATTTTAGAAAAAATTATAATTCCAAACTAAGTTTCAATTAAATTATTAAAAATATGTAAGTAATTTTGGTCGATTATTGTATTTGTATAATCATTTCTTTTAATGTTATTCTAGTATTAGAATTCAAACATTAAAATCAGAAAAGGAGGATATAACCTCAATCATTTTAACCATATTTGAATTAGCAAACATAAGCATAGTTCAAATGACATACAGCTTATACTCTTGATCGAGAGGTTAGAAGTTCATATCCTCATCCGAGATGTTATAATATATAATAATAATAACAACAACAACAACAAGTTCAATTAAGGCCTCGCTTAGGATTGATTTTAAAGATGTAAAAAGTGATTGCAGCAAAATTTTAACCATATTTTGTGTTTGGTTAAATTGATTCTTTAATAATTTAAAGAAAATCAATTTTCGAATCATTTGCAAAAGCTATTAAGAGTAGCTTTGGGATTTAGCTTTTATGAAAATAGTGTGACTAACAAATATTTAAAATTCTTTTTTATCCTTCCATATTATCTACAATAAAATGTTTTCAAATATTATTATTCATAATCTATCTTATCTTATCTCATCTATTCTTTAAATTTTTAAATTTAATTCGTTGCTTCTAATTTATTTTTCTTACTTTTTTTGTATTTAAACTAAAATTAGATTTTGTTTGACACAATTTTTTTCTATAGCAATTGTTTCTGTTGATATTTTTGTTAATTTATTTAAAGTAAACAAAATATAATTTATAATATAAATGATATAAATTTACCTAATTATCTTAGGAAAGTTTTGAATGTAAACATTAATACAATCTCATGCTTAATTGTAATATGTCTATTTTGGTTATTATACCTAATTCATAACAGTTTAATACTAATAAATCAAACATGGTAACTTGACCTAAAATTTACCAAACACTAATTTTACTTCCTATGTTTTTCAAAATAATAATAATAATAATAATAATAATTTTACTACATAGGGTAGTTGATTTTCTTAAAAGCACAGTCGACATCAATTATTTTAAAAGCTACAGCAACTCCAAACTAAACCTAAGTTAAACTTTTCCATTCTGTTCATTTATATTGAATGGAGAATTTTTGTTTTAAATGAAAATGGAGAAAAAATAACTCTTAATAATTAATAAATTATCTGATATATTTATGGGAAAAGTACATAGATAGCCGAAATATGGACCCTATATTTCATAAATGTCCAAGTTTCCCATTTTTTACATAAAAGGCCTAATGACTCAAATTTTTTTCATAAAAATCATGGCCCTTTTACGATTCAGCCCTCATATACACTAGTGACTATTTAAAAAAAATAAAATAAAATAAAACCAAAAAAGGAAACAAATTGTTTCCTTTCAAATTGCATTTTTCGAACCGTGGGAGAGAGAGTGAACGGAAAAGGAAAGGGTGTGCAATCAGGGAAAAAACCCATGATTTTTGGCGTGAGAGAGAGTGAACGAAAAAAAAAACCCACGATTTATTACCTATAAAAAAATAATAAGGTTTATATAATATAATTATAAGTATATATTTATGATACAATATACAGTCTGGTATATATTTATCATTTTGACGTTTTACTTATGAATTGAATACAAAATGATGAATATATAATATATAATAGATTATGTATATTGATTATATATTATTATACACAATATATATTTATTATTTGGAGAATTATTACATTCTACAATCAATTGAGTGATAGTTCTACTGTATAACGACCGGTACATATATTATATATATATTTAGGGATAGCCAATAATGAATAGAAATGTACTGTATAACGACCGGTACATATATATACCAGTTCATATATATATATATATATATATATATATATATATATATATATATATAAACCATGTACTATATAATTATTCTATATTTTATATAGAAAATAATCTCGTCCATGTATGCGTTGTGATTTGCATGGGAGATATGTTTTTCTTTTTTTGAGGTGCGGTTATGAGAAGTGAGGAAGTATTTTTTTAAAAAAAAAAACAATTTCTTTTTAGGTGAAAGTTAGAGAGTTTCCTTTCTTTGAGGTGCGGTTATGAGGAAAGAGATAATTTTTTTTTTAAAAAAAAAAAAAATCTATCCTTGAAAATCATATTTGGAAGGAAACGTTTCCTTATTTACTTTTTTTTTTTTAATTATTATATTGACTGAAATGAGATATCCTTGGAATATATTAAATATTAAAATTGAAAATGTAGCCATAAAAAAAATGTTTATAATGTGTACGAAATATATACGAAACTTACATTGACTAAAACGATATATCCCTTTTAATATATAAAATATAAAAACTTAAAATGTAGTCATATAAAAACGTATTTATAATGTGTACTGTATACGAAACTTACATTGACTAAAACGATATGTCTCTTGGAATATATAAAATATAAAAACTGAAAACGTACCCATGTTCAAACAACTGGAAAACGGAACGTAAAAACTGAACACATATTGCCGAAAACCTACAGAAAAAACCTAAATACAGCAGGGAAACCACTGGAAAAAATACCACGAACAAGCAAAGTTCCTATGAACTGTTGTATGCAGTCCAAAAACACAGAAACAGAGGATGAAAAAAAAAATATGAAAACCGCCGACAATGGGCAACAGAAAGTGAGAGAAAATGCTGCCAGAAAAAAGAAGAAAATAAATGGGAAGAGGCAGGAAATAAAACCAAAACGAAGGACAGACGGGGAATGAAGGAGAGTAAACCACGATTATGGGAACATTCCTTAATTTAGGGGATTTGGTGAAAACTAACCTTCCTAAAATGAAGCATATTCGGTTGGCTATCTATGGAATATATTATTATCATTTTTTATATTATTTGAGAATAAATGATAAGAACAAGGGTATAAAGGTAAGAAAATATATCCGAAAATCTAATCTTGTAAATATCGAAAATTTTGGATATATGTGAAAATATGTCTCCAAAACGGTCTATCTACCAAAATTTCTCTATATTTATCTGTTAGCTAAATTCTTTTGTAAATAACATCAATTCATTGTGTGTTGGATAAATTTGGCACATGGGGAAATTTTGTAGTGCACTAAAAATAGTAGGGACAGTGATAATTACGCAAGGAAAAAACTTCCCTGCATACCGGTATGTAGAGATCTCCCTGCATACCACCATTAAAATGTTGACAACTAGGAGAGATAATTTTTTTTTCTCATTTTCTTTCTTTCTCTTTCTTAGTTGTCAAGATTTTAAAGGGGTATGTAGGGAGATCCCTACACCTAACCTTTTTAATAATTTTATTTTATTTTTTTGACAAGTTTTATTTTATTTTATTTTATTTAAAAGATATAAAAGTGCCTGAGCTTAATTTTATATGGTGCGTGCTGCGTCACCATTTTTCCAATCTTTTTTTTTTTCTTTTTCCGTTCCAATTTTCCAAGCTCTTAATTAGCCATTAACAATGCGGCCAAACGCCACCGTTTCAATGAATAAGCATAGACTGGAGTAATGGGCCCTGTGTGCACCCCGTAACACAGGAATTGGGCCGAGCAGCGGCCCAACATCCAAACGTAACAAAGTGAAGTATCAATCACGATAATTGCCATTTTATTACCGATATTTAATGAGTAAATTTTTTAAACGATAATGTAATAATAAATTTGCTCAATGCTACACATACATCAATCTTTTAGTAATTAACATAACAATAATTATTATTCATTTTATGATTGTGTGTGTTGATGGTCAAATTTGGTCGGGAGAACTCACCTGACCTTCACGTGCCACCAACGGTAAATTTTTTTGAGAGGGGGAAAGACGTGGCCTGCAATATAGAAAACTTGCACACCGGTGTGGTGCTTGCCACACCGCCTCCGATGCTTAAGTCAGAAAACGGAAGGAGGAGAGCAAGAGAGCAAGAGAGAGAGTAGAGAATAGGGTTTGGGATCCCATCTTCAGTAATGAAGAGGGGTTTAAATACTTGTTCATGCTCCTAAGGTTTTTAGGAATTCGAAGGCGATTCAGGCTGAACGAGGCAGTCGGGGCACTAGGGACCGAACGGAGGCGAAAGAGTTCAACCCGCGCAGATGGGCCGAGACCATATGGGTAGGGCCAAATTGGCCCAACCCTCTGGTCTGGTCATCCTCTAGGGTCGGTTTTCGGTCCTATTTCTGCCCGGTTGTCTTCGTCAGCTCCTTGTATATCAGAGTGGTCCAAAATTACCTATAACAGTGTGTATATAACTAATCTATGGTGTCAACATGAGTATATCTCAACATTAACAGACATCTATTCCTTTTATTGAGGTTGAAGGTTTCAAATCATCATACACCACACTTTTTTTTTTTTTTACTTAAAAGAAAAGGAAATTATGGTGGCATTTATGATAATATTTTAAATGTTTAATGCTTGGTTGTTTGATAAAATCTAGTTTGATGTAAATGTAGGTAGGGAAAGGTAAACTTTGCTCTCTTAAAACTACTATGTTTCCTCGTTTAAATTCCTGCAAATTCACTAAATATTATATCATGTAGGTTTATTATCGACTAATTTCAATATTCATCCATTGTGAGAGAGACTAAATTGAAAATATTAAAACATAAAAGGTTAAATTAAAACTTTTTAATCAATAGGAACTAAATTGAACAATGTATCCAAATATTACGAGACTAAAACATATATCTAGTACTCGAAAAAATAGCAGGTTTGATTTTGAAACTTTCAAAAAATGTCTATTTATTATTTGTCCTCCCCCAATCTTTATCTCTTGACACTCGTGTGACTCTCGATACAGGTCTACATTAGGATACTAACATACATATTTGAAATGACGTTGTTTTGAACTTTAGACATTTTAGAACCTCCCTAGCTAAAATAGAGCAAAACAAAGTTTATACACTAAAAATAGTCATTGACCCAAAACGAAATAATCAAGAAAGATGAAGGATAAAAATGGAATTTAAATCCAAGTTGAAATGAATGAGGAGAGATGAATGAATGAAAAGACAAAACAGAGTTAAAAAGGGGGGGGGGGGAAAGAAAAAGAGGAAGAGTAGGTGAATGATAATAAGAAGACAACTTTTTTAGGGTTGTTTGAGAAGAGAAGAGAATAAAACATAATTTAAAAAAAAAAAGGAAAAAAAGGAAAATTAGATATTAAAAATAGTTATAGAACTAAATGCAAACATTAATAATGTTGATCTGTTAGCCAACAAAGATTGCCCAAAAAGGGCTGTAAGTCCCAAAACCCAATCCAACCACCTCCTCAAAATCCATATATATATATATATGAAAAAGAAAAAGAAAAAGAAAAAGAAAAAGAAAAAGAAAAAATGAATTAAAGGGCATTTAGAGTTTATATGTGGAAATGAAATGAATTGGCTGCCACATTCATTAATGCTTGGCCTTTTTTCCTAGTACTCTCTGCTTCTGCTTCTGCTTTTGCTTTGGGTTGCTGATCCCAAATTGAATTGCCCCCACTTAGACGTGTCAGCCTAGGGCATCTACACACCCTTCATTCTCTTCTCTTCTCTTATCACTTCTTTTTTTTACCTAATTTTGCTTCTCTCTCTCTCACCTTTTCCCCCTCCTTCCTTTTCTTCTCACTTTTGTTGTTTGTTAGTCTTTGGTTCCATTACAAGTTTGGTCTCGAAACGTTTTGAATTGGGTCTGCAACGGGTTTTTGAATTTGGAATTTCATGACCTTTTGTGATGTGTTCGGTAGATTTTTTTAACTTTAGAATATGTTTTTCTTTAATGAGTTTTTGGATTTTTGATTTTGGGTTTGATGGGTTTTAAGACTTTCAAGTTTTTGTTTAATAGGTTCCTAAACTTTAGAAAGCGTTAGATATGAATTCTTAAATTTTTAATACCGTGCCTAATAGATTTTTGAAGAACTTTAAAAAGTGACTAATTTATCTCTTAACTTTCAATTTTGTGTCTAATAAATCTCTGTATTTTTATTTGTGTCTAGTAGATTCATGCATTTAAGAAGTGACGTGTTGGGAATTGGAGAATGTGATCAAGGTCCCACATTGACTAGACAAGGGAAAGATCATAGGTGGTATATTAGGAAGAACAAGTATCTCCTTTGGTATGAGCCATTTTGGGGTGGACCAAAAACAAAAACTATGAGGGCATATGCTTAAAGGAGACAATATTTGTGGAGAATAGACACTTTTTTAAATTTTAAAAACATATCGGTCACCATTTTTAAAGTATAGAAGATTGGATCATAATTTAAGCTTTAACACATCTCACGTCACTGCAACCATCACTATCTCTACAATTGTGTGATATTATTCACTTTGAGAATAAGTCCTTTTTTTGAGAATAAGTCCTTGTGGCTTTGTTTTTTTATTCCAACCAAAAGGTCTCATACTAGTGAAGATATCGTCCCATTTATGCATTCATGATTTTCCTCTTTCTTAGTCAATGTGAGACTTTGTTTGCATTTTCAACATTGTTGACAGAGCATATTTCAATATTTAAAGTATTTTAACTTTTTTTCTTGATTAGTCAAATTAATAGAGTAAATTAAGTTTGAAGGGACATATTATTATAATGGAAAATTGATAGTTTCTATGTTATTTAAAATATGTTGGTATTTGTTATTGTTGGAAAGAATTGAAGTTAACATGTCACCCTATAGCATCGTTGCCCACATTCTCCCCTCGTCCTACCAACTCTTCCGTCACCTACCCCATCTTTCACCATCCTCCATGTACAACCCCATCCGTTTTTTTTTTTTTAATTTTAAACACCTTTTCCTCCACAATATAATAAACTAAATATTTCTTTTTCTGTTTTAATTTCTCCTCGCATAGATATTTGAAACATCAATGTTTTTTCACTTCACAGACGAATAAAAATTTCAATTATTGAAAAAAATTAATACTATTTTCGTTTAGGTTCTTTCTTTCCAACTTAAGTTTATTTTCGTCTATATACTCTCAAAATATTCATTTGAGTCCAATATTGTACTTTCATATTTGTTCAATTTTAGTTTCTATAATTTTAAAACGTTCGTTTCGGTACTTTATTTTAAGAGAAGTAATAGGTTTGATCCATTCGTTTTTCTAGGATTATTGTAATGAGTAGAATGTTATTTGCAAATATAGCAAACATATCCTACGAGTTTCCTTGACAACCAAATGTAGTAGGGTCAGGCGGTTGTCCTATTAGATTACTTGAGGTGCGTGTAAGCTGACCTAGACACTCACGAATATAAATATAAATATATATATAGCAACTTTTAAAAAAATTACAAATATAACAAATCTATTATCAATAGACTTCAATCACAACGCATGTATTCTATCAATAACAATTACACTTGTGATTGAAGTTTATCGCTCACAAACTTCTATCACTGATAGACTTCAATTTTACTATATTTGCAAATAGTTTTAGATTTTGTTAAATTTGCAATTATATTAGTTTATTTTACTATTGGTGTAAACAATCTTTTTTTAACCTAATTTTTTTTATATCACAATTCTTTTTAGTATTGAGTTTAACAAATGTGAGAGTAAAGGATTTGAAACTTCCAACTTTAAAGGAAACAATTCATGTCAATTACCATCAAATCAATGGCGGATACAGAACTTTCTGTCGGGGGGCTTGATATATTTTGATATTAGTTTGTTCGATAGAGAATATGATTGATATTTTTTAAGGTAAAATACCATTTTTGTCACTTTAGGTCCAGTCATTATCGTTAGTTTGAAGTTAATTTTATAAAACTTGGTAAAATAATAATAATAGTTTTCATTCACGAAAAGACACAATGTAAATATATTTCCAAAACATATGGAGTGAGATTGATAAAGACTATTTTTTTTACTTTTGGAAAAGGCAATAATAAACAAACAGTAGCGACTAATTTTAAGATTTATTAATAGTACGGAGACTAAATTTGTACACTTGAAAATACAACAAGTAAAATAAAACAAGTTCCAAAAGACATGGACTAAAATGATATTTCAACCTATATTTTTTTATATATAAATATATATAAAAAATGAAACATAAATAATAATTATAACTTTTTGTTTTATAATAATTATAGTTTCTTATAGGATTAATTATCAAAATTTAATTTACTAAAATTTAAAAATATTTCTATTCATTTCTAAGAAAAAATAACCAATTTTAAAGAAGAAATTACAAGAAAAATATAATATTATATATTGTAATATTGGACTTACTATTTATATTTATATAATTATACACACATTGCTGCAACAGGAAAATTGTCATCTTAAGGACTCGAACCCAAGCCGCAGGGGGGCTGGAGGCGTGCATACCACTAGAGCACACTCCGAATATGAAAATATAATTGACTTATTTAATATTTATCCTATAAACTCTAAAGTCCAGAGGGGCTCAAGCCCCCCTGGGCCTATTGTAGATCCGCCGCTGCATCAAATTACGCTTACTTTAACTTTTTACATCACAATTTTAGCACAACACTACAATTGTTAAATTTATGAACTAAGTTTTCTTTAGGTATAAAATTTATATTAAATTTTTTTTTGTAAGAATAGTCCTTTTTTTTAAGAGTGTAAAGACCAAAAACGTACAAAAGAAAATGTAGTAATCAAAATAAAAAATTTGAAACGACTAACTAAGAGCGAATAAAAACAAAAAAATATAGAACCAAAATAATATTACAAAAAGAAGAAGAAGAAAAAATAAAAACGTTCATATTCGATATTAGTTAATAGGGGCGTCGAAGGTTTCAAAGGATAATGCGTGTCAGACGGCAGCTCCCCAACAACGACAATCCTTCGGGGTTGCCGCCGCCCGCCGCCGCAACCGGTGGCCGATCTGCTTTCCAACCCGACAACGACGGCCACAGTCCGTACATCCTATCTCCACACATTACTTTTTTTTTTTTTTTTTTTTTTTCTTAAGAAACTATCTCCACACATTACGCGTTTTTGCCTTCCCTCATATTTATAATATCACACAGCAAACCCCAATTTCCTATTTAAATTACTAAATCACGTTACAATTAATGTCGGACGTCGGTGATATTTTTTATTATTCCCCATCTTATATTTATTAACAAAACTCCTCACACATTAAATATTCTTCCTCTACCAATGTTTATTTGGAATCGGATGCCTTTTCTTTTCCCCCTCTTTTTTTTTTTTTTCCCTTAATAATAAAATCACTAAAAAGTACATTGTTGGTTGAGAATTATAACGATTCAAAAGAAGTAACAAACTTTTTAACATAATTCAAAACATTTAGAGTAAGCTATGCAGTACTTTTATATAGGCATTATTAATGAAGGAAAAAAAATAATTGAAACGATCTCGATGATTGATTATTGTTTTGAAGGGTCGAGATTGGTTGGAATTATTTAACATTATCGCTCAAATACGGAAAAACAAGGAAATTATAATCTAATAGAAAACAATTTCCGGGTCATTTTTTTTAAAAAATGAATCGAATATTATTTATTTTTTTGTTTGCATTAATATCTGCAAATTGTACAGAAATCCCACATCATAGCAAAAGTCAAAATGCAAGCTGTGATGATGGGTGGGTTGAGTCATGGGTGCACCTAAGCATTGGTGCACCACTTTAAAGATTAAAACTTTTTCTTTTTTTTTTTTTTGTTTGGGAGGAAATTTCTCAGAAAACAAGAAGATTTTAATTTGTTTATTTAAAAATTTTTATTTGGGTTGAATGGAATGGGCACCAAAATTGATAGCGATTAGCGAGAAGGAAAGGGACAGAGACAAAACGGCGAGTGTTATTGCAGAAGAGGAACAAAGAAAGAGAGAGAGTTGAAAATGGCATTTCACCGGCCTTCGCCTTCCCACAAATCCAAAGGGCTGAAAATGCCTGCAAAACAAAACTGTTCTTCTTCGTTGAGCCAATGAAAAAGATGAAGCTATGGACAAAACTTCCTTTACCCTAAACCCCACATTGTTCGTGTTCAAGTCCTTTCTCCATCTCCAAAATCCCTCCCCCAAGAAACCAGGCAACTTCTTTTTTCCTCTTTCTCTTTCAGAATCTCACAAAACCCACCAGGATTCTACTCGTCTTTTCTCTTCTTTTTTCTCTCCTCTGTGTTTCTGCAATGGCTGTGGAGGGCAGGTTTTTCTCTCCCCCATTATGCAATGACCGAGCTGGCCTTGGTCCCCAACAGGTAACTTCTCACTGCGCCTTTGTAAATCGAAGGTCGTTTTCGGGCATTTACAGATAGTTGCAGTACAATGTAGCTTCTCTCTGTTTAATCCTCTCATTGCGTCGAAAAAGGCAGACAGGATGGAGCCAGGCAAAACAACAATACCGTATATATATAATAGTTTCTTCTTTTCTTTTTCCTTTTCTTTTCTTTTACCATTTTCTTCTTCTTCTTCTCTCCCAAACGAAACATTCATACCCCTTTTCAGTTATTGTTATTTTTGGGGGTTTTCTGGGCTTTCCCTTGAGTTTTAAACCAGGATGAACAGCATACTTTTCTTCGTCCCTTAATGGGTTTTTTCGAAATGCCCGTTTCAGCTCAATGGGTGAGAAGCATTTTGATGACATTCCAAGTGTATGTATCGAGATGATGATGAGGATGATGTATGCTTTCCAAATTTTCATTTGTTGGGTTGCCTTTTTTTTGGGTTCCTAATCGATTAATAGAAGCATATGTTCATTTCACTCTCTTTGTTTTCCCCTTCTCAACCCTTCATTTATTTCCCTTTTGTGTTTGTCTTCTTTTCTCTTGGTAACTTCTATGTTTGTTCTTTGCGTTTGTTTCTTGACCGTCCCTAGCGTATTATTGGATATCAATGTTCAATACTATTTGTTGCTAATAAGGGACTTTTGATTCTAAGATTTAGAAGAGGACAAAATCTATTTCTCATTTTACAGAAGTTGACACCCGCTTGGTTGGTTTCCTGTAGCATTGGAGTTGATGCTACTGTTTACGATTTGTTTTGTAAAGAATAGATGGGGGCAAGAGTTATCTTCAATTTTTCTGACTCCCTTGCCCACATCCTTCATTTACAATGATTTTGTTTTTAGTTAACAGATGAATGGAATAGGTGAGAACAATGTGGCAATGAACTCATCGTTGCTGACAAGGTTTTAGTCTGGTGATTTGTAGAGAATCTCGTCCAACCAATATGCAATGTATGGCGATGATAATTCTGGGAATTAATCGATATTAAATAGAGTAGAGGTTACGATTTACATATGATATCTGGAGATTCATGAGTTTATATCTGCAGAATCACAATGCAGAAATAAATGTTTCTTGTCCTGTGATTTTAGGTGCTTGATAAGCCTCTCCCTGCTTCTGAACCAATTTTGTAACAGTTCAAATCCATCCTTTTGTCTGTTCAAATATGTTCTAGCTTTACAGATTTTGAAATTTATGCTTTGATGAACACGATTGATAGTTTCAATACTCTTGATTTTTAACCACTTGAGCTAGCTGCGATGAACCAATGTCTTCTTTTGGACAAAATGCAATTTTCTTGTGCGTAACTTCATATCTTGGTATTCATAACATTTTTACTTAGATAGTGGACATAATGTTCCGAGCACATATGTTCTTCTTAGATTTCCCTTCCCTAATTAGAAAACTGAGTTTGATTTTGCAAGTGTTTTTCCCTCATCATGGAGTTTCCAATTACTACTCAATAGCTTGAATTCTGGTGCTTGTTCTAATGGCTGGGAGTGGGAGCTCTTGATTGTAGAGCATTTTTCATCTTTAGCATTCTTCTATTGGTGAGGTCTACAGTACTTTTTGTATTGAGGAAATGGCTTCCTCATTTTGTTACACAGAAAGTTCTCCTCTAATAAAATCCCATCCGCACCTACCCCATATTCTGGCATATGAATATGGCAAAGTCTTCCTGAACAGTCCCTGGAGCTTATCCTTTATGACAAAGGTACTTCTGTCAAGCTGTTTAACATCTTAAAAATCCATTAACCTGATATTTGAATATCTTTGTGAATTTAAGTCAGGAAAGTTGTAGACCGTCAATCTCACACATCCTCTTTCTGTGTACTGTTACCTTGGGTGTCTTTTCTAAAACACAAATGTGTTCATCATGAATTTTCTTTTGTTGCTGTTTTGGAATCCGGTCTCTGAGCAGGCTGTAAGATATGACAAATGATAATCAATGCATAAGACTTCTTTTTTAAATTCATGGGTTTGGAAACGGTGGGGTATTTGTTTGTTATGAATTGTGCTTGTGATGGTAGTTTGAGCAAGGAGTAGAATTGTCTTGAGATAGAAAAACACCCGGTTTCTAGAGATGCCACATTCTACAATGTCCATTTCTGAAAAGATTAAGGAACAGGACGTTGGTCTCTGAGATCAAGTCAGCCATCGTCTTCGATGCAACCATATTTTCCCTGTTTTCTCTAACTACAACTATGGAATTTCTCTGGTTTTTTATACTACATATATAACATGTACCATTCAATACATTCATAGGAAAAAAATGGTAACAGAAACACACCACCAGAAATTTGAGTTAAAATACTGTAGAGGGCAATGTATAAAATAAGATTTGAATATGTACAGTATATGATATAAAATTAGAGTTCCTTCCTGTCATCCTCTGTACAAACTGTTGGATGGAAGGATTAGGAAGGGCAAGAGATGTGCAGAGGACCAGAGGTATAGGGTCCCATTTCTGTCATGTTGAGTGCTTTCTTTCAATGTGTGATCTGTGGTGAAGTGGCAGGTAGAAAGCATGAAGTTTCCCTTGCCTGTTACTAAGAAGAAGACTGTGGGGCTGAAAAGTTATGAAGTGTAGAATTCAGAATCATTGATATGTGAAATGATCTGGATATCAAAGTTCATGGAGTAAATGTTAAGCAGGACAATGAGTTGAGAGAGAAGAAGAAGAACAGAGAAATATTGGTGGTTGGATAACATTGTGTTGTGGTCCAAAGAGTGATGTGATGGGAGAAGTGGAGTGGAAGCTGAAACTAAACCCCAAGTCCAAAGTATTCATTGAATGTGTGTTTAAATGTTAAGGCCTAAACAGAGTGTCCTTTTGGTTGGAAGTGTGAGTTATGAAGAGAAATGGAGAGGAGGGTTGAGTTGAGGGTTTGTGTGTGAAACAAGTAAGGTTGTATTGTATGGTATCTCATTGGAAAGCTCCAACCAATGAGTAATGGTTGTAAATGTATAATGTTGTTTGTTGTTGTTCATTCAAACCGCTTCTGCTTCTGCTTCTGCAACTGCTCAGCAGAGGGGACACTGAGCTGATCAGTGACGATTTGATGGATGTCTGTTTAACACTTTATTATGTCCTCTCCTCTCTCACCTCTGCATGATTTCTCTTCCTGCTCTTTCACTGCTCCTGCACTCTCACAGTGGCTCACACGCTCAGCATCTTTTTCCTCCTCTTCTATTTTTCTTTGTTCTATTTCTTTCCTTCATGAATATTTAACTGTTTTTTAAATGCTAAATATATGTTTTAGTCCGCTCTCGTCCTCTTTGATGTGAGGAGGAGGAGAATCCTTTTCTTGACTTGGCCTTAGGTCTTTGAACTCGTAAGAACAGCTTTTGAGTTGTGGGAAAACCGTTATCGAAGAAGCGAGACCATCTAGTTGAATCTCGTTTCCCTTATGTGTGGTTGTGGGATGGTGCGGTTTTTTTTTTTTTTTTTTTTTTTTTTTTTTTTTATTATTATTATTATTAATTTAGTTTTTATTGTTAGAAAAGTATAAACTGTCTCTTATGTTCTATCTATTTGTCGTACTTTTTTGTTCTTTTGGCGAATGTTAAAATTGGTTGAAGGTAAACTTATATAATATGAAATTAGGTTAGTCGAGAGATAGAAGATTCGTATTCCTTTTTCAAATTTCTCAAAGTTTGGTATAAATTTTGATTATTTCTCCCTTGGGTGATTTAAATTTCATGCAATGTAAGTTTATTATTAATTAAATGTAACATTCCCCAGTGGGTAGAATACAATTGAAACTATCTAAACAAATAAGATCTAACTTGAAACACCTCAACTAGGGTTAAAACATACCCTTATGCTTTTTCATCCATATATAGGAAGAATATACTTTCATGCTTAGAGTAGATTTCTAAAAAGAAAAATATTCTTTTTATGAAAATCCTCTCTTCACAAGTATTTTGAATACCATTCATAGTATGTAAGTGTATTAATTTTATTCATGGACTCAATTTCTATATTAACTTGTTTTTTTTTTTTTGGTTCAACAAAAAGTTAGGAACGGATGGATTCAAACCTCTAACCTCTTAGTTGAGGTACATGCTTTATGTGGAACTATGCTGAATTCGATAAATTGTATACTTACCGTTCTTAGTTCAAAGAAAATGGATATCGTTTAAGATTTGAAATTTAAAATAAAATAAAATTTACTTCTAGCATCTTTCTAAGGTAGAATTGTTTGATAATTTTAAAAAATAAAAAACAGAAATTAAATTAGTAATCAAAATAAAAAGAGAATGGGCCGTTTCGGCCTTAGATCATGGGCCCATGTTTTAATAGTTTGGGCCATACATCTTTCAAACATCATTGTGTCCTTTAGTAAAAGTTGTGGGGCTCGATTGCAGCCGCATTAAATGCATTTTATAGACCGATGAATGAAGAATTGGAATTTGGAAACACTTAATTTTGGGATTTGGACCCTCAAAAATGGAAATAATGATGAATTATAGCCTTCCAAATTCCAATACAATACTTCTAGATGATGTAATTCTCTTGTATTAGCAATGAAACATGTGCATAATTTTGAGGATGATGCAGAAATCAAAAGGGATTGACTTGAAAATAGGAGGTGGTTCCACACCAAAATTCCAATGATAGTTTTTAAGAATGATATGAACCAATAAAATAAAATAACATATTATTTTACAATGATAAGAGAAAATTGACATGTACCATCGACCAAGAGGTCAAAAGTTCGAGTCCTCCCACTCACAAATGTTGTACTAAAAAAACAAAAGAAGTAGATATTATTATAATACTAAAATTTTGGGCCAAAACCCCAAAGTTTTAAGGTCTTGGTGTCTCTAATATGGTCATTAAAGTTTCAAAACGAACACTTTTAGTTTCTTAGATTTGACGGTTAGTTGCTTAACATAGTCAGATAATTTGATGTTGACTGGACCTTGTGATTAGACAAAATATATTTATTCTCCTCCCCTCTTCTCCTTTCTCTTTTTGTCTTCCCCAACTTTTGTGAACCCTGTTGCCATCCCCAAAGCCCTCAACGCCCCCAAATGTTGTTGCTATTCATCATTCCTCCTTCATTTGTTGTCGACGGTTCTAAAACTAAGGAGTTTTCTTCGTTGTCCCAAATCATTTTACTGTTAGTCAACTAAAGGTCAAATAAGCTTAGAAATCATTTAGAGAATCATTTTTCATACTTCTAGGATTAAAAGCGTTCATTTTGAGATTTTAGAGACAAAATAGATGTTAGCACAAAACTTCATAGACCAAAAATATATTTTGTTCGAAAAATTTTCTCATGGTTTAATGAGCAAAGCACATCCCTAAACCAATTAAAGTTGCCAAATTGCAACACCACTTATTGCAGGTCACATCCCATTGAAATGTATATTAAGGTTGCATAATTTCTCCCCTTTCAACTTCTGTCTTTTCCTTTGTGATTTAAGATTTGGTTGGTTTTGTCTATGGTCCTTTGTTTTTCTTTAGAAACAAAAGAAAACCCATATTCCACTTTAATGCAAACCAACAACCACTAAATCCAACAAAAATGTTCCTCTCCAAGCTTACTTCCAAATATATCAATCCAAAAATTACAAACTTTGGTCTTACTCAACTCACAAACCCTAGCTCCTTTAAAATCTAATCACATTTACATCATTGTCAAAATAGACGAAGAACTAAGAAAATGTGACATAAGAACATGATGCAAAAAATCAAAGAAAGCCGAATTATAAATGGTCAGATATATATATAAAGAAAGAAAGCATAAATAAGTGGACACAATTTGAAGTTAAGATAAGAGTCAAGTCGTAAAGGTGAAGATTGTAATAAAAATGGAATATTATGGTTGTGATTGTAAATTAGAAAGCCAAGAAAAGATTGAAAAGAAAAGAAAATAAAGTATGTAGCATCAGAATTTTGATAAAAGAATCGTTAACCTAATTTTATATATCAAAATCGACATGGTTATTCAACAGTTAACACATTTCTACTCTTTTTAAGAGATCGTAGTTCCGAACTATCCATACAGGACAAACTTAAGAGAAGATCTTATTCCATTTTTTTCCAAAAAAAAAAAAAAAAAAAAAAAGAAGTTTATAACACTTTACACGTATGGGGTTATCACCATAAGATTCTCAATAACATGTCTTTGCCTTGAACTTGATCCTATTTTCTGATCTACTTTCTTTTATTAATAAACTATTCTTTTTTTTATTATTATTTTTTATATATATAAAACAATTGTTTATTGAAAAGGATATTGGATGATAATAATAATAATATGGAAAGTGAGTGGAATTATTTGGAAAATAGTGGAGAAAAGATGTAGCAAAGGACATGCAGTGTGCATAGGCACGACACATGTTTTCTATAACCGCTATCTGCCCACCCTTTCTCTCCCAATATTTTAATTCCTCTCTATTTTTCTCTTTCAAATTTCCATTTTCTTAGAGGAATAATTAGATTTAGATTCATACTTAATTAAGACAAAAAATGTTTATTATCACTTATGCCTAAGGTTAATTATATTTTGAGTTAGATTATATTATGATTCTTATTCAATGAACATATATTTTGAATATCAGTGTATTTAACAGTTTGGGGACCATGCCATAATGTATTTATGTAAGCACTATATATATATATATATATATATATGTATTTGTATATGCTGCACAGCTAACTCCACTAAAATTTATTTAATAGTTGACATATCATGCTATTATTTTGTCAATAGTGTTAATAACGACATAGACTAAACAAGAGTATAGTTTTTTTTTTTTTTTTTTTTTTTTTTTGAAATTTTGAAACAATGAGTAGATATTTTCTATTTATTTGTCTATCTTTTGACTTCCTAAGGAGTAGAGATTTGACTCTTAATTAAGAATGTCTAAAGAATATTAGTGAATGTTCCTTAACCAATTTAAATTGTTGGTGTGTTTGAGAGTAGTTTTAAAATATTGTACCACTAGGAAATGAATTTTGATTATAAGTAGTTTATTAAAAGAATATTTAGGGTGTGTTTGGTTTAACTTTTCAAGTGTTTAATTTTGAAAAAATTTGTGGTGTTTGGCAACCACTAAAAATGACTTATTAGAAAATGAGATTGATAAATAAACCATTTTGAGAGAAACACTTGAAACCAACTTTTTAAAAAAGAGTCTTTGGGTATACAATAACTTTGTATAAAAACACCTATGAAGAAATGCAACCAAACACATGAGTGTTTAAATTAAAAAAAAAAATTTATAAAAAATGTTTTTTAAAAAATGCATTCTTGAAAATCATTTAAATTAAAATGTATTCCAAACGGACCCTTGATGAAAATCATATTAGTGTTTGATACTACTTAAATGCTTCTCAAACAGGCATTTAGTTGGCAAGCATATGTATATGTGATGAAAAGTTCAAATTTTTAGATTTTGTTTAATAACCATTTCGTTTTTTGTTTTTGACTTTTGAAAATTGTGCTTATTTTCTCTTTGTCTTCTTATAGTGATTTTCATTTTTTTTTTTGTTAAGGAGATATTTGAGTTCCTAGTCAAATTCCAAAAACAAGAAATTAAGTTTTTTTATTTTTTTTTTTTCAAATTTTGACTTATTTTTAAAAACATGGGAAAGGAGGTAGATAATTAACAAAGAAATTTGTGGGTAAAAATAGTGCTTATAAACTTAATTTTCAAAAACAAAAAACGAAGGTCCCATTTGATAGCTATTTGGTTTTTGGTTTTTGAAAATTAAGCTTATACACACCTACTTACACCTATAAGTTTCTTTGTCTTAATATCAATCTTCTTCCTTGTTTTCAAAAACCAAGTCCAATTTTGAAAGCAAAAAAAAGTAGTTTTCAAAAACTTGTTTTTGTTTTTAGAATTTGGCTAGGAGTTCAAATGGATACTTAACAAGGATGAAAGCCCTGGTAGGGAATTTAGGAGAAAACTAGCATAATTTTAAAAAACTAAAAACAAAAAATCAAAAAATTATCAAGCGAGGCCGAAATGATTATCAAACGAAGTCTTAATTATCTTTTAGTTGAGAACACAATTTTTTAACCTGTTTATTATTATTATTATAACAAGATCCTCATTCAATTTAACTTATTGCCTTCATGGGCTGCATTCAAACCGCTTTCCTCTTAAGACACAAATATCCATGAAGCCATAGAATGAAAATGGCTTTTGAGAATGCATACCCAACCATTTGATGACCAAACGGTTGCCTTCATCTCTTGGCACATGATGGCACCAAGTTCGAATTTCGATTTAGGGTTTTACTTTCACCTCTCGTTTTCTAAATCGTCTCATCAACTTCATCACAGTTCACAATTGTCTGAGACATTATACTCGATCCATAAATTAAATATTTGAATATCTCTATCTTAACATATTGTTGAACTGAGAAAAAAGTTCGTTTCACCTATCCAAACTCTCAAGAACAGTTAAAAATTTAGCGAAACATCGATAAAAGATTAGCATGTTGGAAATTTTCTGAACCCGTAAGATGATAATTTAATGTCAATCAAATTCACTGTAGGTTTGACATGCAACATCAATGTTTAAATTTAATCCAACCATCCAACACGGTGGTCAAACTATATGTTCGGATTGACGGTAAATAACATATATAATTGAATTTTTTTAAAAAAGAAAAAGAAAAAGAAAAAAGTTATATTCATATCATTAATACTTTGAATGCACACCGCTTAGTTAAGGGAGCATATTGTTGTTTGAAAGGTATCAGACATGCCCTTAACTGAGGCCGGAATTTATTGCCATTATTAAGCCATAACAATAAATAACTTCTTTTTTTCTTTTCTTTTTTGGCAAATACAATAAATAACCTCTTGATCACATTGCCACGTGTATCCATTATTATTTACTACAAAATTAAACCCCAACCTCAAGATTCCTCTCTCTTTCAAATTTAAATTCTTGCTTATCCAAATCCTATTTATCAATCTTTGTTTTTTTTTTTTTTTTTTTTTTGAACTATTATTATTTTAACTCACATTCTAATTTCGCACCCCCTATCTCTTTCTTTATTTTTAGAAGGTACAATAAAAACATATATTCTTTTTATTTTAATTATTCTCCATCACGTCGTGATTCTGTTTTCTTAACAAAAGAACATTTTTCAGCTTCATTTATATAATGCCTTCCACTTATATTAAACGTACATCTTAACACTGACACATAACACATGAGAATAATATAAATCAATTATCCAAAATCATCCACAAAAAAGGTAAAGTAATTCCAAAGTTATTTTGAAACAAGAATTGGTATGATAAATCAGGGCTTGTAATTAAAAGTATTTTTTAAGTGAAGGTTAATCAGTTAAGATAAAACATTATCATTATCCATAATTACTGTTAATCGATTTCTTAAACAGTAAGGATGAAAACTGAGAGAATCATTTCATCTTTGCCTATAGTTTGTAAAAAAAGAAAAAAATTAAAATCCCAAATTCCATGGCAGAATCAGTGGAAGAGTCAGAGAAATAAAGCAGGAAAGGGAGTATTAGAAATATTATTCCTGCTGTCTGACACTCGAAAAATTTCCAATACTACCTTCATTCTACCTTCATTCATTGTTTGTCATAAAAAAATATTTAATAATTGTGTGGGATCCATGAAATAAAATATTATATCATTAAAAGCTTATTAAATGACGTGTCAAATGTTGAATGGAGATGTAGATACTACTGTAGTACTGAAATTTTCTCGTCGACACAAAGTAGTTGTCTTTAATAACAGTTAGATACATGTTCAAAATTTGTTTTTATTTGATAACTTTTCAACATATATTTGAAATACAATTTTTAAATTTTCTTCGTGATCTATCAACATAGAGTCCTTGAGTTATATTATTCGAGTTCTCACGAATAATTTCTCGAGAGAGAGAGTTTGGTTGAAACGGTATAGCAAAAGTTTGAAAGGGTGAATGAAGTTAAAAGAGAGAAAGATGGGCCAAAAAAGAAAAGAATAGAAATGGATGGACGAAAACAAAAATGTCTTTTTAAATGTAGGGACTTTCATGATGAAGTTGCAGGGTTTTTTAGCAAACACACCCACCATTGATGGTGCAGGACATTTTTATATCTCTCTCTCAAATAATGAATAATTCCACCACTCTCTCAAAGTCTCAACCAACAACCTTACCCCTAAAATTCTCCAATTTTAATTTTTGGCCCTTCAAAATCCAATTCTATATTGTTTTTGTGGACTTTAAAATGGTTTTTTTTTTTTTTTTTTTTTCATTCTAATTATTACCAATGTGTGTACGTTATTTATTTGCAAATATATATATATGCAAGTGTTTGACAAAGATATGGTATTTTGAAATTCCATTAATATTATGAGCCATTTTAATATTGGTTTAATGTAACACGTCAAGGGGAATTGAAAGAAAAAGAGTCAAATTTATTCTTTCAAGATCATTACTAAGTTCCCCAATTTCCACTTATTAGGGATTTCCCTCTTTGACTTTGATTCTACTTTTTTCTTTTTTTTTTTTTTCTTGAGCCAACACAACACAACACCATTTGCTTTTTCCTTCTATCTCTCTCTCTCTTTTTTTATTTAATTTTTTTCCTCTCAACTCCCACTTTTTGCTTCCTATATTTATCAGGATTCTCCCCTTCACTTCCCATATCCATCCTCTCTCTACTAACAACCAACAATGGAGGGACATCAATTCTCCAAGACTTCCATGCACCTAGACCAAAACCCGGAAGCCGCCGCGGCTGGGTTCGGTAAGAACTTCGACGACGATGGTCGAGAGAAGCGAACCGGTAATTGAGTCTTACGAAATCGAAATTTCTTCTTTTTTGTTTTGTTTTGTTTCTGTTGTTGTGTATCTTATTCACTGAACTATATACTGAGATGTTGCAGGAACTTGGATTACTGCGAGTGCTCACATAATAACCGCGGTGATTGGGTCGGGGGTTCTGTCTCTGGCTTGGGCGATAGCGCAGTTGGGTTGGTTGATCGGACCGGCGGTCTTGGTGGCTTTCTCTTTTATCACATATTTCACTGCCACTCTTTTGGCTGATTGTTATAGAGCTCCTGACCCTATTACTGGAAAAAGGAACTACACTTATATGGATGTTGTCAAAGCTCATTTGGGTAAACCTAAAACTAAATTGAATTAAGATTTCTTTTATTTTTTTTTTGAGTTGGTTGTTTTAATTTGTTGGTAGTTGAATAATGGTGCAGGAGGTAGAAAGGTTCAACTTTGTGGGTTGGCTCAGTATGGAAATTTGATTGGAGTTAGCATTGGTTACACCATTACTGCCTCTATTAGCATGGTGTAAGTATCAGTATCCATTCTTTGCTTAATTAATTGCCCTTTTTTTTAAATAAAAATTAATTAATTGCCCTTTGCATTTATTGTTGCTTTTAAATGAAATTTAATTTAATTTTTTTTTAAAAAAAAGCTATTAACTTCTTCTTGTAGATCTTAACTAACTTTATTCTCTCTATCTTTCTCGTATATTGAAGTCAAACTACTTCTTTCTTTATTAGGCTTTAGAACTTTGTTGGGTTTTGTTTCTAAGTATTAAATCTCCTCTCTGACTTTTTTTTTTTTTTCAAAATTATTCTACTTTCTCCGTTTGTAAAGTGTTTATCTTTGTGTCAAACTTTCAAAATTTCTATTTTAATCACTAAATTTTATATATTAGTTCTTCACTCTATTTAGATTAAATTAGAATCTAACTTTTCAACTTTTTAGAATGGTGTCTTATTGGGTACTTTTTAACTTTTTAAAAAGTGCTTTGAAGATTCTTAACTTTTGACTTTGTGTCCAATCATAGTAATAGATCTCTAACCTGTTTTATAGTTTGAAAGTCCTCAATGTATTAGACACAAAATCGAGAGTATAGAGATTTATTAAACCATCTTTATAGACCTATTAAACACAATATTAAAAGTTCATAAATTAAACTTATAACTTAATCTTTTGCGCAACAAATTCTATAGGGTAGCCTTTTAGTAGGTTTATCTTTTATTTAATATGATGACACAATTCTATATTAAAACCAGGTAAAGTTGGTTTGAGTGAGTGAGTAGTATTGAATTATTGAATATTATGTGGAAAAAAAAGTAACTAAAAAGCTAAAATGATTATATTTTTAAGAGTTAAGGAATCAAAGTAGAATACAGAGGTAAGAATCCAAGGTTCATGCACCAAATTGAGATTTAACCATGGTTTAAAATAGCAAGTAAATGATTATTTGTTAGTGTGATATGGTGAGTGTAATTAATAATGAAATAAAATGAAATTCAGAGCGGTAAAAATGTCAAATTGTTACCACAAGAATGGGCATCATGCAAAGTGTGACATCTCCAAATATCCCTACATGATCCTATTTGCGGCCATCCAAGTTTTGCTTAGCCAAATTCCAAACTTCCACAAGCTCTCATGGCTCTCTATTCTCGCCGCCGTCATGTCGTTCGCCTACGCCACGATCGGCGTCGGACTTTCCATTGCAAAAGTTGCAGGTATACATACATACACACATATATACATATAAGTATCAATCAATATATTATTAGTCAGTGAATTGTTTTGTATTATATTTTAGAAAAATTATTCAATATGATTGTCTCCTCTGAACCTTGGATGCATGGTTAAGGTAATTTTTTTCCTCCTACATCCAACGGTATAAAATTGTTAGCTACATTGTTTCATCCTTCTTAAAGTAACTTTTTCGGATTTTGATGATCAAAGGTGGACATGAACGGACAACCTTGACGGGGGCGACAGTTGGAGTTGACGTTTCAGGACAGGAGAAAGTATTTAGGACCTTCCAAGCTATTGGGGATATTGCCTTTGCTTATGCCTACTCTACGGTTCTCGTTGAAATCCAGGTACTTTCTTTCTTTCTTCATATCATTATGTTTATTCCATTTTAACAAAATACTCCCTACCTTGTCGGTCACTAAAATTTGACGACTATTTATTTTTTAAAAATGAAAAAAATAAAAATAAAAATAATCTCTCTTTTTTTCTTTCTTTCTATATTTCTCTCTATCTTGTCAAAAAAATTCAGTAAACATGTCTAGGTAAGTATTATCCTTCTCATTTCCTATACTTTTTTTCTTTCTTTTTCATTTGCCACAATTTTCAAATATTTCATTTTCGGTATATCACTTTCACTCGTTTCTTTTAGATTTTTCGTGGTTATTATTTTTCATCTCTTTAACCTTCTCCCTTTCAAAAAGATTAATAATTTGAGACAACTTATATTATAAGATAAGGGTTGAGCTTGAGATTTGAAACTTCAACTATAATAAAGTAAACAAATTTCTAACATAGAAAAGGGAGAGATTCTCCTTTTGAGTGGGAAGAAAACAACACAAAAGGTGTGAATGAAAAAGAAAAGGTTGAAAAATGAAAGAAGAACATGTAAAAGACATAAAAGTGTGAGCAAACAACAATAACAATAACAGTCCAAAAAACTTGAATAGTAAGAGCTACCCAATGTATGAGCCAACGTCAAAGACTTGTTCACTTACGCTACGGCTCCAGTTTCCGAACGACATTGACTTCACATGTTGCTTGATTTCTTATTGTTATTCTTTTGTCACACTCACACTCACAAAGCTATTGGTTAAATTTCAATTGATTATTGTACCTACCAGTTTCTATATTGGTTAAAAGTTCCTATGCTCGAATTGGTTATGAAACGAGAGCTTAAGAAGTAAATCTGTAATTTTAACCAAAATTTTTCAATGGAACTACAAGTTTAATAATTATGGGTTGAAAGATCAAACCAAGAATGATAATTGGTTTTTTATCCATTGAATTATATTTGACTCTACTTTATAATTACGGGATATATGTTCAAATTTATTTACTTTTTAATGGAAATTTAAAATATAATTTTTAAATAATTCTCTCCTTCGTCTATCTGTAAATGGACACTCACGGGACAAAGCACAGTTTTTTCCTTACAACCAGCTTTATTTTGCTATCTATCCTTTATTCCTTCGATTCCCTCAAAAGCAACCACAAGAGCAAGAGGGAGAAAAGATAGCAATAAAATTCCCCCACTCAATTTTTATTGTGTGGACGAGGAAATTCAGTATGTTTGTGTGATAACCATTTAGGCTCCGTTTGATAACCATTTGGTTTTTTGTTTTTGTTTTTTGAAAATTAAGCTTAAAAACATTACTCCCACACATAAGTTTCTTGATTTTGTTATCTATCTTCTTCTTATGTTTTCAAAAACCAAGCCAATTTTTGAAAACTAAAAAAAGTAATTTCCAAAAACTTGTTTTTGTTTTTGGAATTTGGCTAGGAAGTTAAATGTGTCATTGACAAAGATACAAACCATGATAAGGAAAATGGGGAAAAACAAGCATAATTTTCAAAAACCAAAAACCAAAAATCAAATGGTTATCAAACGGGACCTTAGTTTTTTAAAATTATAATTATTTTTCTCAATTTTTTTACAATAATTTTTATCTTTATTAGGAACACATTTGAATTTCTAGTTAAATTCTAAAAGAAAATAATAAGTTTTTGAAAACTACTTTTTTTTTAGTTTTCAAAATTTGACTTTTTGAAAACAATGGAAGAATATAGATAACAAAGCGAAGAAACTTGTGGATAAGAGTAGTGTTTATAAGCTTAATTTTAAAAAAACAAAATGGTTATCAAACGGGACCTTAACACTTCCTTCTAAAAAAACATTTTTTTTATGACTGGAAGACTAATCTATATCATCTAATCAATAGAAAGAACAGCTTCAAATATTTTTTCCCCCCAAAAAAATGGTTTATCTATGAAAAAAGAACATAACAAAACAACATTCGAAAAACAAAAGATTTTTATTCTAAAGGCAAAAGGTTGTTTCTCTAAAAGAAACAAGAGGAGTTTTTCTCTAGAAGGAAGAAGAAAAAGGGAGAAAAGGCAAAAGCTTCTCTTACTCTCTTTTTCGATTGAACAAAACTTGGTTCCATACCGATGTGTAGGGATCTCCCAACATATCCCATCAAAATCTTGACAACTAAGAAAGAGGAAGAGAGAAAATGAAAAAAAAATTTATCTCTCCTAATTGTCGAACATTTTAAAGGTGGTATGTCGAAAGATAGGTGCATACAGATATGCAGCCAAGTTTATTTCCTTTCGATTTTGGTGAGGAGTGAAATAGTAAACTCGTAGTAATATATACAAAATCTGTTTGGATATGATTGTGTGTAGAAAATTAAAGCTGGATTTTGATTCCGTATGGACCATAGAAATTGTAAGGACCAAATTCACTGTACTGTAAAGGCAGTCCCCAGTCCCCATCTTCAGCACTCAGCAAAATTGGTATCTTTCTTTCTGGTTTTGGCCACTGATTCATCCCATCAGCCCATCACCATCACAGAGTTTCGTTTGGACTCGACACAGACGGTCCAACCAACTTCTTCATGTGGATCCCTCCAAACCCAAATCCAACCCTTCATTATTACATTCAATGCTTCCAAATCTCACCATTAAAATCTCCAGTTTCTTTTCATTACTGCTCAAACAGATGTTACAATTTTGATGATGTTCCATCTCTTGTCCCTTGTTCCTGTCCTTTGTCGTTTTGAAACATCACATTCACACAATACTATTCTTTGATCAGATTAATGGGCTAACAAGTCCAAAACTAGCTATGATGAACTCCAGCTCAATGACTTATCTATGAATTTACAGGACACGTTGAGATCAAACCCACCGGAGAACAAAGCAATGAAGAGGGCAACTTTTGTGGGTATCTCAACCACCAGTCTTTTCTATATACTCTGTGGTTGTGTTGGCTATGCAGCGTTTGGAAACAATGCACCGGGGAATTTCCTTACTGGCTTCGGCTTCTACGAGCCCTTTTGGCTCATTGATTTTGCCAATGTCTGCATTGCTGTCCACCTAATTGGTGCTTACCAGGTGAAATCACTCGATCCATTCCCAACTCCGACGTGAATGCCATTTATACTTGGTTCAGAGTGTGTTTGGTTTAACTTTTCAAGTGTTTAATCTTGACAAAATTTCTAATGTTTGGCAACCACTAAAGATGACTTATTAGAAAAATGAGATTGAGAAATAAACCATTTTGAGAGAAACACTTTAAACAACCTTTTTCAAAAAGAGTTTTTAAGTATATAATAACTTGTGTATAAAAACACATATGACAAAATGTAACCAAACATATGAGTGTTTAAATTCTAAACAATTTTTTATTCAAAATGTTTTTTATAAAATGCATTCTTGAAACATATGAGTGTTTGGTTGCATTTCCTTATATGTGTTTTTATACATAAGTTATTGTATGTTTAAAGACTCATTTTAAAAAAGTTGGTTTTATGTGTTTCTCTCAAAATGATTTATTTATCAATTTCGTTTTTTAATAAGTCATTTTTAGTGGTTGACAAACACTATAAATTCTTTCAAAATGATTTTTTTTTCAAAATTAAACACTTGAAAAGTTAAACCAAACACACTCTCTTTAATCTTAATACTCCGTTGGTTTATGATCTAAGCTTTGTAAATGAATACTATAACCTGCAGGTCTTCTGCCAACCTGTGTACGGGTTTGTGGAAAAATGGTGCAGCACAAAGTGGCCAGAAAGCAAATTCATAACAACAGAGCATACCATCAACCTACCTTTTAATGTTGAGTATCCGCTCAACTACTTCAGATTGATTTGGAGGACAGCATATGTTATAGTGACGGCTGTGATAGCTATGATATTCCCATTCTTTAATGATTTTCTTGCATTGCTTGGGGCAGCTTCGTTTTGGCCATTGACAGTTTACTTCCCCACAGAGATGTACATAGCAAGGACTAAATTGCCCAGATTCTCTTTCACCTGGATCTGGCTGAAGATATTGAGCTGGGCCTGCTTGGTGATTTCACTAATCGCTGCTGCTGGATCCATTCAAGGCCTGGCCCAACATGTCAAGACATACAAACCCTTCCAAAATTAGCATTGAAAAGTAGCAAATTCTAGTGATCTTAAAAACACCACCTGCAAGAAGTATATTATCGTCTCTGAGTGAGTTTGAATTTATAACTACTAAATTTTCAACAGTGTTGGCACTTGGCAGGACAGCCTCAACATTATGAAGATATGTTTTAAAAGGGAAAAACGAAAAAGAACAATTCTCAATAAAAATAAATATGAAGCTGTTTCGGTACCTCAAGAAATTTCTTAAAATTGACTTTTTGATTTTTCTGCTTTAGCCTTTGGGGAAAGGGTGGTGGGGGTGGTTTAAATGTAGGGGAAGGTATGGGAATTGACTTAGGAGGAGCTACAGGGACTTCTCTAGGAATCTCTTCAATTCCCTCACTCTCTGGACTTTTTTCCACTTGAATTCCAGCAGGTTTTTCAACATTTTTCTCTGCTGTTTTTTCCAAATCAGCATCAGTATCAACTGGTTTTTCCACTTGCTGTCCAGCTGGCTGTTATTGGGTTGGCCATTTTTTTTCTACCAAAGGCTTCCCACTTCTTAGCTCCACAGCTTGGACTTGTTCCTTTCCTTCCCTCTTTGCATTTTCAGTATCCGAGGGAAGTTTACCATGTTGCCTACCCTTCAACTCACTAGCAATTTGGCCCATTTGAACTTCCAAATTCCTTAATGAAGCTTGGTGAGTTTGAATTGCAGCATCAGTTTTAGCCATATATTCCTTGAACATGCTCTCTAAAGAACTTCCAGTGGCATGCGGTTTCATGGTATTTTGGAACTGATTTTGCTGATTTTGTTGCCCAAATCCGGAAGGTCCACTCATCTTTTGTTGAGCTTGTTGGGTGTTGGAATTACTTCCTTGACCTCCCCAAGCAAAATTTGGATGATTTCTCCAACCCGGATTATAGGTATTGGCATAGGGATTATTCCTAGGGGCATTTTGGTTTCCTACATAACACACTGAGGCCGGATTTCCAGGGCAAAATTCAAAAGTATGATCCTCTCCACAGTAAACACATGAGTCTGCTGCATTCTGATTTATATTGACTGCTGCAGCAGATTGGTTCGCACCAGAATTCATCAACTGCAAATTCTCAAAGCCCGAGTTTAATTTTTTCATCATGCTTTCCATCAAATCAAACCTCGCATTAAAAGATGTGACTGTGTCAACCTCAAGCATACCCTTATTTTTTCTTTCCACCCATGCTTCTTGAATCTGACCACTGACAGCTATTTGTAGCAATCCTCTCCAATATATCATAAGCCTCATTATAAGTCTGAGATAGCAACGCACCATTAGCTGAAGCATCCACCATGCTCTGAGTAGCCATATTCAACCCATTATAAAAAGTCTCCATTTGAATACAGTGGGGTAAACCATGGTGAGGGCATTTTCTCAACAATTCCTTAAATCTCTCCCAAGCTTCACTAAAGGACTCATCATCAAATTGTCTAAAGGACACTATCTCAGCTCTAAGCTTGGCATTCCTAGTGGGAGGGAAGTACTTAATGAGGAACTTCTCTGCTAACTCATTCCATGTAGTGATTGAGCCAGGAGCAAAGTTATTTAACCAAGCTTTGGCACCATCTCTCAAAGAATAAGGAAACAAGGTTAACCTCAAAGCATCTTGAGAAACTCCTTGAATTCTAAATGAGTCACTCACTCCCAAAAAGGATTTAAGGTGTAGGTGTGGGTCCTTAGAAGGTAATCCATGAAATTGTCCCACTGTTTGCAACATTTGGAACATCACAGGCTTCATTTCAAAGTTTTTTGCCTGTATCTCGGGTCTAGCTATCCCAGGGTATAATTCATTAAAGGTAGGGATGGCATAGGCTCTAATAGCTCTTCCCCTATCATTGGCTATAAAGATAGGGTTTTCAGCTTGATTCTCTAACCTAGGTTGCTGATTTATCTCAAGATTAGGCTGCTGGTTGTTTTGGTTTTCTTGATTTCCAGGAGGTACAGGGGTAAAAGAGGTGGTGGATCCATCCTATTGTTTCTCTCCCTTTGTTCCCTTCTCCTTCTATGAAAAGTCCTTTCAATTTCAGGGTCCAAATTGAATTCTAAATCAGGGAATTCGTTCATACACAGCTACCAGCACCTGCAAAATCAAACAACCAAGTTAAAAGCTGTTTTAGCACCAATTTCACCAAATTTCAGCTTAAAAATAGCAAAAATCAACTCAATCCCCGGCAACGGCGCCAAAAACTTGTTGCCTTGTGCAAAGTGATTCTAGATATGCAAGAAATCTTCACAAATAGCTCAAAAACGTGCAAGTATACACATCATGGCACCAAGTGATAAGTAAATTAAGATCGTTCTCCACAGGGATTGATTTAGGAAATTTTTACTACTTCCAAGCTTGATTTTTAATGAAATTCAACGTAACCGAGGACCAAATATTTTTCTTTAACTAAGTGCAAGAGATTAAAATGGTAAACAAACTAAAATGACAAGAACTTAAGTAAATTTCAATAAAAACAGTGAATCAACACAGAGAAGGCAAGGTTCAGATTAGGGGCTGTCTACTCTCACAAGCTGTTTGCTGCAGCAGAACTTTGTATTCACAACTCACCCAGGATTTTTTCTACGGGAATTTTCCAATTCTCCTAATGTTTAGGTGATTAAACTCCCATTTAACCCCTTCTTTTTAGCTCAACTGATTTAGTGCCTTAGGTGGTTATTTATCCCTAAATACCCACTCATTTTCATGACCTAAAAAGGCTAAGGTAAAGCAAAGTAATTGGTTATCAATTGTTTTCCCAAACACTTAATAACATTGCTAGAAAATTGTTGGCCAAACAAAATTCCAGCTTTAATCATGAAGAACACTTTACTTTAAGTTGCAATATATAAAGTTCCACTAAAACAAACAACAAGTTCAAGTTTAAGCACCCTAATCCTCACCTAAGAGGATTTAGCTCATGTTCAAGGTGAAAATAATGAAAATACAGCAGTGAACTACCATACCATTCATAATTACAACCTTAAATACAAACTAAACACTAGAAGAAGGAAGAATAAGAGAAAAAGGATGAAGAAAATAAGCTTCCAAGGTAGATTCCAGCTTTCCCAAGCTGGAAATCCTCCTTTAGCAGCAGCCTCCTTGTTTTTTTTTTCCCTCTCAATGACAGCAGCAGCTTCTAGGTTTAATTCTCTGCTGATTCCCTCCTCATTTTGGGCAAAAGAAGCATTTATACCATCTCTTTGCCTTGATTTCAGGGCTGATTAGACACATAAATCCAAATGGACCTTCCCCAATTGGCTGAGATGGGACAAATCAGCTCACATGGCTGCCAGCTCAATTAATGAAAGCTTTCACGGATTTAGCACGTGTAGAATTTTACTTCCCAGACCTTCTGCCTTCTGATGTGGAACCAGCATGCTGCAGCAAAACCTGAGTGATCATATACCAGAAAATCAGCTTTTACATAAGAAAAATTTGCACTAAAATCAACTCAAGCTTGGCTTACTGCTATGTAAACATGCTCATCAAAAACACTCATTTTTCATGCACAAACCTCAGCTCAAACACATCAAAGAGTAGAGTTTAAAGCCTAAGAGAAAGCCAATAGCTCTTATTTCTAAGAGCTATCAACTACCGGCCGCTGTCGACCTTTGGTGATCGATCTCCACTGCCGACCTTCGACTACCGACCGCCGCTGACCTCTACCGACTACCGAACGCTACCGTCGACCTAAGACTACGACCTCTGTCGACCGATTGGCACCATTGACCACCGACTACAGGCCTCCACCGTCGACCTCAGACTACCGGCTAGGCCGACCAGCCCCTATGATCAACCTCTGACTATCGACCGTCACAGACCTTCGCTGACCACCCTCCGCCAATTGACCGCCACCGTTGACCTCCGACTGCCGACCTTCACCCACCTCCGCTGACTGCCTTCGACCGACCAACCGCCCCCGTCGACCTCTGACTACTGATTGCTACCGTCGACCTCTGTCTACCGAGCATCGCCAACCTCTGCCAACTGGTCGTCACTGTCGACCTCCGACTACCGGCCTCTGTCGATCTCCGTCGAACGGCGGCCACCGACCTCTACCGACCGACCGCCACCGTTGACCTTTGACAACCGCTACCGTCGCCCCTTGACTACCGGCTACCGTTAACCTCTGTCGACTGCCTACCACTATCGACCTTAAAATATCGGTTGTCGCCAACCTCCACCGACCAGCCGCCACCGGCAACCTCTGACTATAATTTTAATGTATGTTATATATAATTTTTGTATTATATTGTACCAAATTTTGTTTCAACTAAAAATCAAGAAACGAGAAACAATTATCAAACACATATCTGTTTATGTTTCTTTTTTTAGAGAAACAAGAAACATAAATAGTTATCAAACATGTTTCTGTTTTTAGTTCTTAAAAAACAAGAAACAAGAAACAGGAAATAAGAAACAAGAAACTAGAAAATGAGAAACTAGAACGTTATCAAACAGACACCTAGCTACCAAGTTATGTTCCTTGTTGTCTGGTATAGCCTTGACAATCCTAGCCTGAACAAAAAAAACAACATCTTGCACAGGTGCTGCAAAGTTAAATTGGTCTCAGAAAGTTAATGAAAAGTAATCTGGTAACAAGCTATGAATGAAAAGTCCCTGGAAGGACGCCTAATAGTCGCCTACCTCTGTCTCTAGTTAGTTGATAATCAACAAGAGTTTCTGTCTCAGCAACAGGGTGTTCTTCAGCTGTTGTTTCAGATTCTAAGGCCGTTGCATCGGGTTCAATTTGTTCAATAGATGCATCTTGTTCTTCTATATGAGTAGCAACTGAATTAGTAGGGTCAGCCACTGTGATATCAAATTGCAACTCAATTTCGAAGGTTTCTACCTCTCGGCTGAACTTTGAGTTTTACTGACTTCTTTCCATGACATTAGTTCTTCATTAAAAGTCACATCACGGCTGATTAAACACTTGTTCTCACCTGGTTCAATAGACCATAATCTATAAGCTTAATTCCCTTTTGGATAGCCGAGAAATATGCACCTTTTTGCCCTTGGTTCTAATTTGTCTTGTCAAACATGTGCATGAGCTGCACATCCAAACACTCTAAGGTGTTTGAGACTCGGTGGTTGTTTGGTCCAAAGTTCTTGGGGTGTTTTGAAGTTCAGGGCAGATGATGAACTCCTATGAATGATGTACACGAAAGTATTGAAACCTCACCCCAAAAAACTCTTGGTAACGTTGCATTCGACAGCATACATCTCACCCTTTCGAGGATTGTCCTATTAAACCTCTTTGCCAGGCCATTCTACTGTGGAGTCATCGGTGTTGTTAGACGTCTGCTTATCCCATATGTCTTGCATAATTCAGAAAACTTATCATTCAAGGTCGTTGTTCGTTCTAAGGAATTTAATTCGTTTGCTGGTCTGATTCTCAATCAGTGTTTTCCAATCAAGAAAATAGCTATAGACTTCATCCTTGCTCTTTAATAAAAACACCCAAAACTTTCGTGAAAAATCATCCATGAGTGTCAGAAAGTACCTTGCTAGCTCCTCCATGAGTTTTGATTCGAGCTGGGCCCCAAAGGTTTGAGTGAATGTAGTCTAGCTTTTCTCGAGTTGTATGCATACCAGTCTTGAAGCTATTCCTTGCAGCTTTGCCAAGAGCACAATGCTCACAAAATGGCAATTTTTCAATCTGCTTATCACCTGAAGTCCCTGTTTTTGCAAATAACTCAGACCCCTTTCATTGATGTGCCCTAGTCTTTGGTGCCACAATTGAGTCAATGACAGCATTTATTTCTCTAGTTTGTCAACAACTTATGAGAACCATCAAATAATTTCAACCTCACTGAACCAACTCCTTTTACGCACTGTTGGTTGTTTCCCATAACAACTTTTCCTCCTACAAATTCGCTTAACTCGGAGAAATAATGCTTGCAAGGCGTCATATGGAACGTGCACCCTGAGTCTAAGATCCATTCATCCATACACTCCTTGTTAGTAACCATCAGGACCTCAGCTTCATACCCTTCATGCAAGTTGGTTGAGTTCTTATTTTCTGCTTTTGCTGCCTTATTTGCTTTTCTTTTTAGTTGGGGACAATCCCATTGAGATTCCCCTCCTTATGGCAATAGTTTCTCTAGTTTGTCAACAACTTATGAGAACCATCAAATAATTTCAACCTCACTGAACCAACTCCTTTTACGCACTGTTGGTTGTTTCCCATAACAACTTTTCCTCCTACAAATTTGCTTAACTCGGAGAAATAATGCTTGCAAGGCGTCATATGGAACGTGCACCCTGAGTCTAAGATCCATTCATCCATACACTCCTCGTTAGTAACCATCAGGACCTCAGCTTCATACCCTTCATGCAAGTTGGTTGAGTTCTTATTTTTTGCTTTTGCCGCCTTATTTGCTTTTCTTTTTAGTTGGGGACAATCCCATTGAGATGCCCCTCCTTATGGCAATAGTTACACTTAATACGATCTTTCTCTCTTGATTTATCATTTGAAAAAGACTTATTAGTGTTCCTATTTATCCCTTTGTTGGTAGTTTTGAGATCTACCTCTACTGCTACTACCATGTTGTCCTCGGTTTCCATGGCCCCTATTAGACTCATTCCTACCTATTTGGTGTCTCTGTCTATCCCTTACAAAAAGAGCTTCTCACTCTTTCTTTTCAGATTTCAATTCAAGATCTTTCAATCTTAAGGAGTCTAAGATTAAATCAAGTGATGACTTGTCTCTTCCGTACTTCCTTAAAGGCCTCAGGTAGAGAATCTAGGAGAATTACCACTGGGTTATCAGAATCAATTGTTTCACCAATATTCGTCAACTCAGTACAAACTACATTGAAATCATCGAGATTCTCTTCAAGAGTTTTCGCCGGATCCATTTTAATAGTAAAGAATTGTTCTTTGAGGTAAATTTTGTTAGTGAGTGTCTTAGGCATATACAGCTCCCCAAGTTTAGCCCACAAGTCCCTTACATTCTCAATCTTACTGACTCTACGAAGTACATTATCGACAAGATGGAGTATAATCGAGCTATGCGCTATTTCAGACATTTCAGCTTTCTCTTCTTTAGTCATAGTAGTGGGTAACTTACTTGGATCGAGTAGAGCCTTTACGACCTTCTGTTGAATTAGGAGTGTCTTCATCTTCTGCCTCCACAATCCAAAATCGTCTTTTCCATCAAATCTTTTCAGTTCAAACTTTGCTGACATTGGATCACCAAATTTGCCCAATTTCGACTTCAATCACAGCACCAATCATCGATCAATTTCAGACTCTAAGAAGAAAACCCTAGACGAGAGCGCTTCAAGAATTCTCTAGATAAGGTTCTGATACCAGTTGTTGCAGAACAATGAACTCAAAGCAAAAACAAAACCAAAAATAACCAGATAGGGAAGAAGAAAAGAACACTAGACTTATAGTGGTTCCACTTTAGAAGTGTACATCCACTTTGAATACCAGAGAGAGAAGATTCTTATTAAGTTCGAAGTGAAGAATTCCAGTGTATTACAAGGAGATTCACTCACAGAGCACTCTGTTATTTTCTCACATTTAGAGAAAAATGAAAACACAAAGTTATATACTTCAAGTCATATGTTGTGTGTATCATATTCAACCGTCTTTTTAAATGTAGGGACTTTCATGATCGATGAAGTTGCAGGGTTTTTTTTAAGGTTTATCAAACACACCCACTATTGATGGTGCAGGACATTTTTATATCTCTCTCAAATAATGAATAATTCCACCACTCTCTCAAACTAACCAACAATCTTGCTCCTAAAATTCTCCAATTTCATTTTGGCCCTCCAAAAACCAATTCTATATTGTTTTTGGGACTTTAAAATATAGTTCTTTTTTCTTTCTAATTATTACCAATGTGTGTACGTTATTGTCAACAAGAGCATAGCTCAGCCGGCATAAAGTTGTACCAATGTGTGTACGTTATTGTCAACAAGAGCATAGCTCAACCGGCATAAAGTTGTACTAATGACCATGAGGTCTGTGGTTTGATTCCCTCCATCCCACATATTGTAAAAAAAAAAAAACGTGTGTACGTTATTTATTTGCAAATAAATATATAGGTAAGTGCTTGACAAAAATATGGTATTTTAAAGTAATGAGCTATTTTAGTATTAATTTAATGTAACACGCGTCAAGGGGAATGGAAAGAAAAAGAGTCAAATTTATTCTTTCAAGATCATTACAAAGTTCCCCAATTTCCCTCCATTGACTTTGATTCTACTTTTTTTTTTTTTTTCTTGAGCCAACACAACACAACACCATTTGCTTTTTCCTTCCATCTCTCTCTCTTTTTATATTTATTTATTTTCTCTCAACTCCCACTTTTTGCTTCCTATATTTTTCAGGATTCTCCCCTTCACTTCCCATATCCATCCTCTCTCTACTAACAACCAACAATGGAGGGACATCAATTTCCCAAGACTTCCATGCACCTCGACCAAAACCCGGAAGCCGCCGCGGCCGGGTTCGGTAAGAACTTCGACGACGATGGTCGAGAGAAGCGAACCGGTAATTGAGTCTTACGAAATCGAAATTTCTTCTTTTTTGTTTTGTTTTGTTTCTGTTGTTGTGTATCTTATTCACTGAACTATATACTGAGATGTTGAAGGAACTTGGATTACTGCGAGTGCTCACATAATAACCGCGGTGATTGGGTCGGGGGTTCTGTCTCTGGCTTGGGCGATAGCGCAGTTGGGTTGGTTGATCGGACCGGCGGTCTTGGTGGCTTTCTCTTTTATCACATATTTCACTGCCACTCTTTTGGCTGATTGTTATAGAGCTCCTGACCCTATTACTGGAAAAAGGAACTACACTTATATGGATGTTGTCAAAGCTCATTTGGGTAAACCTAAAACTAAATTGAATTAAGATTTCTTTTATTTTTTTTTGAGTTGGTTGTTTTAATTTGTTGGTAATTGAATAATGGTGCAGGAGGTAGAAAGGTTCAACTTTGTGGGTTGGCTCAGTATGGAAATTTGATTGGAGTTAGCATTGGTTACACCATTACTGCCTCTATTAGCATGGTGTAAGTATCAGTATCCATTCTTTGCTTAATTAATTGCCCTTTTTTTTAAATAAAAATTAATTAATTGCCCTTTGCATTTATTGTTGCTATTAAATAAAATTTAATTTAATTCTTTTTTTAAGAAAAAACTATTAACTTCTTCATCTAAATGCCAACAAGAGTTTAGCACAATTGACATAAAAATTGTACTAATGTCTAAGAGATCTGTGGTTCGAATCTCTCCCGATATTGTAAAAAAAAAAAAAAAAAAAACCTTCTTCTAGATCTTAACTAACATGATTATATTCTCTCTTTCTTTGTCGTATATTGAAGTCAAACTACTTCTTTCTTTATTAGGCTTTAAAGCTTTTCTTGGGTTTTGTTTCTAAGCATTAAATCTCCTTTCTGACTTTTTCCTTTTTCAAAATTAAATATTTTAGTATTTGACTTCACTCTGTTTAGGTTAAGTTGTAATTTAACTTCTCAACATTTTAGAATTGTGTCTGATTGAGTAGTTTTTAACTTTTAAAAAGTGTTTTAAACATTTTTAACTTTTGACTTCGTGTCTAATAGTAATAAATCTCTAACATGTTTTAGCGTTTGAAAATTCACAATGTATTAGACACAAAACAAAACAAAACAAAAAAATCTAGTGTTTGGCAACGACTAAAAATGATTTATTAAAAAATGAGATTGAGAAATAAACCATTTTAAAAGAAACACCAAGTAAATTTTTTAAAAAGAGTTTTGTAAGCATATAGTAACTTGTGTATAAAAACACTTATGAGTTTGTAACCAAACATATGAGTGTTTAAATTCTAAACAACTTTTATACAAAATGTTTAAAAGAAATGCATTCTTGAAAAACATTTAAACTTGAAGGTATTCCAAACAACTCTTAAAATAGCAGGTAAATAATGATTTGTTAGTATGATATGGTGAGTAATTAATAATGAAATGCAGAGCGGTGAAAATGTCAAATTGTTACCACAAGAATGGGCATCATGCAAAGTGTGACATCTCCAAATTAAATCCCTACATTATCCTATTTGCGGCCATCCAAGTTTTGCTTAGCCAAATTCCAAACATCCACAAGCTCTCATGGCTCTCTATTCTCGCCTCCGTCATGTCATTCACCTATGCCACGATCGGTGTCGGACTTTCCATTGCAAAAGTTGCAGGTATACATACATACACACATACATACATATAAGTATCAATCAATATATTGTTAGTCATACACACATACATACATATAAGTATCAATCAATATATTATTAGTCAGTGAATTGTTTTGTATTATACGTTAGGAAGATTATTCAATATATGTCTGTCTTCTCTAAACCTTGGATGCATGGTTAAGGTAATTTCTTTTTCTCCTACATCCAACGGTATAAAATTGTTAGCCACATTGCCTCGTCCTTCGTAAAGTAACTTTTTTGGATTTTGACGATCAAAGGCGGACATGAACGGACAACCTTGATGGGGGTGACGGTGGGAGTTGACGTTTCAGGACAAGAGAAAATATTCAGGGTCTTCCAAGCTATTGGGGATATTGCCTTTGCTTATGCCTACGCTACGGTTCTCGTTGAAATACAGGTACTTTCTTTCTTTCATATCATTATGTTTATTCTCATTTTAACAAAGTACTTCCTACTTCGCAACTTTTTCAAAATGAAAAAAGAAAAATAAAATTCTCTTTTTTTATTCTTCTTTTCTATATTTCTCTCTATCTTGTCAAAAATTATTTCTAGTAAATGAGTCTAGGTAGGTAAGTATTATACCCTTCTTAAGTCTCATTTCCTATCCTTATTTTCTTTCTTTTTCATTTGCCGCAATTTTCAAATATTTCATTTTCAGTATATCACTTTCGCTCGTTTCTTTCGGATTTTTCTTGGTTATTATTTTTCATTTCTTTAACCTTCCACCTTTAAAATAGATTAATAATTTAGGACAACTTATATTATAAAATAAGGGTTAGAGATTTGAAACTTCAACTATAATAAAGTAAACAAAATTCTAACATTCAAAAGAAAATTCTAACATTGAAAAGGGAGAGATTCTCCTTTTGAGTGGGAAGAGAACAACACAAAAGGTGTGAATGAAAATGAAAAAGGTTGAAAAATGAAAGAAGAACATGTAAAAGACATAAAAGTGTGAGAAAACAATAAGAATAACAGTCCAAAAAACTTGAATAGTAAGGGCTACCCAATGTATGAGCCAGCATCAAAGACTTGTTCACTTACCCTACGGGTCCAGTTTTCGAACGACATTTTTTTTTTTTTTCAGTATATCAACATTTTAGGATGGGGGATTCGAACTTCCGACCTCTTGATCGAAGGTACATGCCAATTACCACTGAGCTATGTTCACTTTGGCAGTTTCCGAACGACATTGACTTCACATGTTGCTTGCTTTCTTATTGTTATTTATTTGTCACACTCACTCAAAAATCTAGGGGTGCAAGCAAAAACCGAAAAATCGACGAACCGAACCAAACCGAACCGATCCAATGGTTTGGTTCGGTTATTTAGCAAAAATCTGGACATCTTGGTTTGTGTTTTGGAAAAACTGAATTTTTTCGGTTCGGTTCGATTCTTAATTGAAAAAACCAATAAAAAACTGAACCGAACCGACTATATATATATACCCTTTTAAAAAACCCTAAACTTATTGCATCTCACTCTTCTCCTTTGATTCTAGCCGCATGACCACCGACTCTTCTTCTTCAATTCCAGTCGCATGCCACAGACTCTTCTCTCTCTACATCTCATTCTTCTCCTTTGATCTCTCTCTTCTCCTTCTCGATCTCACTCTTCTCCTTCTCGGTCTCCCTCTTCTTCTTCTCGATCTCACTTTTCTTCTTCTCAATTCTAGCTGCACAGAACACAGTCGTTCCAACCTTGCAGTCCATCTAGCAGTCCGTCTGTCAAAATAGATTTTTTTTTTTCAATTAAATTCCATCTAGCAGTCCGTTCATTGCTCCAGCCTTGCAGTCGATCTCCTCGCATAGCTGAAAACAGTCGATCTCCTTGCAGTCCATCCTTTTCAGTTTCGCATAGCAGTTTTCGCCTTGGCATTGAAGAAAATGGGTCATTTATCAAAAAAATAAAAATAAAATAAAAAACTCACATTGGGCCCAAAACCGAAAACCGATCCATTGGACAAACCGAACCGACGATTTTGTCTCATATTGGACATTGGTTCGGTTTGGTGTTTTACAAAATCGAATGGATCGGTTCGGTTCACGGTTTGGTAAAAAACCGACAAAACCGAACCGAGTATCACGAAAAATCTATTGGTTAAATTTCAATGGACTATTGTATCTACCAAGTTTCTATATTTTAAGAACTTAGAATTTTTTTTAAAAAAAAAAATCTTATGCTCGAATTGGTTATCAAACTAGATCTTAAGAACTAAATTTGTAACTGTAACCAAAATTATTCAATGCAACCACAAGTTTAATAATTGTGGGTTGAGGATCAAACCATTGATCTTTAGAATGGTAATTGGTTTTTTATCCACTGAACTATGCTCGAATTGACACCACTATAACTAGTGGATATAAGTTCAAATTTATCTACTTTTTAATGCAAATTTGGTCTATCTGTAAATTGCAGCCAGAATAATCTCTGGACACTCACGGGACAAAGCACAGTTTCTTCCTTACAACCAGCTTTATTTTGTTCTCTATCCTTTATTCCTTTGATTCCCTCAAAAGCAACCACAAGAGCAAGAGGGAGAAAAGATAGCAATAGCATTCCCCCACTCAATTTTTATTGTGTGGACGAGGAAATTGTTTAACACTCCAGCTCAATGACTTATCTATGAATTTACAGGACACGTTGAGATCAAACCCACCGGAGAACAAAGCAATGAAGAGGGCAACTTTTGTGGGTATCTCAACCACCGGTCTTTTCTATATACTCTGTGGTTGCATTGGCTATGCAGCGTTTGGAAACGACGCACCAGGAAATTTCCTTACTGGCTTCGGCTTCTACGAGCCCTTTTGGCTCATTGACTTTGCCAATGTCTGCATTGCTGTCCACCTAATTGGTGCTTACCAGGTGAAATCACTCGATCGATCCCCAACTGCGACATGAATGCCACTATGCCATTTATGCTTGGCTTAATCTTAGTACTCCATTGGTTTATGATCTAAGTTTTGAGAATACTACCTGCAGGTCATCTGCCAACCTGTGTTCGGTTTTGTGGAAAAGTGGTGCAGCACAAAGTGGCCAGAAAGCAAATTCATAACAGAGCACACCATCAACTTACCTTTTAATGGAGAGTATCCGCTCAACTACTTCAGATTGATTTGGAGGACAGCATATGTTATAGTGACGGCTGTAATAGCTATGATATTCCCGTTCTTCAATGATTTCCTTGCATTGGTTGGGGCAGCTTCGTTTTGGCCATTGACAATTTACTTCCCCATAGAGATGTACATAGCAAGGACTAAATTGCCCAGATTCTCTTTCACCTGGATCTGGCTGAAGGTATTGAGCTGGGCCTGCTTGGTGATTTCACTAATCGCTGCTGCTGGATCCATTCAAGGCCTGGCCCAACATGTCAAGACATACAAACCCTTCCAAAATTAGCATTGAAAAGTAGCAAATTCTAGTAATCTTAAATAACACCACCTGCAAGAAGTATATTATCGTCTCTGAGTGAGTTTGAATTTATAACTACTAAATTTTCAACAGTGTTGGCAGACAGCCTCAACCTTATTAAGATATGTTTTAAAAGGGAAAAACGAAAAAGAACAATTCTCAATAAAAATCAATATCCTTGTTTAACTACTATTCTGCGCCTAAGTACAATTTTTGCAGTCAATCACAATTTTCAAATGCTTACAAGTTTCGGCAAAATATGGCCGTTGTTAGGCTGTGTTTACATATAGAGACAAAAAATGTCACAAGGCCGTAAACTTAAGAAATTATAGACTGCAGCTCCTAAGTGTTTGTCAAATTTTCCAGATTATGGCAAAACTAACTGCCCCCAAGGCGTATCAGCAGTTAAATACTCGTCTGTGCAACATCCTTTCTCCAAAATAATCGGCTCAAAGATAAGAAAGTAGTCATAGTATACCTACAATCAGAAATAAATTCCGACTAAGACCAGAGGAAACAGAACTTGCCATAAATTGCCCTTTAGTTAAACAATATTAAAAAATCCAAATGGAGCAAACTATATAGTTACCTGAAGATAACACAAATCAACTAGACTCAGTCTCGCTGATTACAAAAGCTTGAATAAGACTCTGGGCAGCATGGGTCTGCTCAGGCGTTCCAGAAATGATAATTACAGTTTCAACTGCTCCTTGCTTTGGCTCAGTAATCGTAATTTTTGCATCAGAAATCTACAAGAAAGACGTGTCCTGTGAAATAGCTTTGGCTATGAAACAAATATCTACATTTCAGTAGATTACTAAATGGAGGTTTCCTTTCGTACTTATCATTTGAACAATGTAAATTTTCCTTACTATAAAAATAGATTACTAATTGGAGCTTCATTTTTAAATGACTGCTTCTACATTCCACCATGATCTCCTAATCAGAATCACTTTGAGGCATTATTATCCCATGCATAGAGTAGAACAGGCAACTATAGCATACATGACATCCTTCCATGAACGGATAGATTCACTTTCAAGATCCAAAAACATTAAAAAAGAAAACAAACACCGAAGTCAAGCACAGCACCTCCAATGAGACAATTACTTAGTATGCATAACTAGCCTACGGTGATTTTCCTTTTTTTAGTTTTTCCTTTCTTCTCTTTTCTACTATCCTTTTTTTCTTATACTGATAGAAAGAAAAGATTCAAGGATTGTGTTAGGCCGCCTAACAGATTGCTGTAAGAGATGGCATCTACGGGATGAAATGAGCTATTAATCATCTTTGTATGTACATTTCTCAAAACAATTTTCCAAATAAATATGTAATATTAAAAACATCTTGTTCTTTTTGTCTTTTTGGATTTAAATACAAAAATGAATGTTCATACCTGACGAATCTGTCTCAAACATTCACCATTCTCTCCACAAATAACAGGGACAAGGTTTCGAGGAACAACTACTTCAACAGTGGTGCTCGTAATAATAGCTGGATTATTTCCTCTGCATAAATAAAATAAAAATTAAACACTGTCCAGAAGTGAGCAAAAGTAATGAAAGTGGCAGATAGCAAACCCTCCAAATCCAGCAATTCTTCTATGATGGGCTCCTGCCAAGTCTGGCAAGCCAACACCACCTTCAACTAGTCCCTGAAATACAGTTTGGAGAGACTAAGATTATCAACTTGTTATGTAACTAAATATATTTACAAGGATAAACCAAGAATATGAAGTATGGTGCATAATTTTAGACAACTCCCAGTGTCTTAAAACCCCCACTGAGGCATGCACCTAGACCCAAGGCAAGGCCTACATGCCCCGTTTCAAAGACGCGAGGCGAGGCTCCCTTAATGAAGCATACTTGAGGTCTATGCCTCATGCCTGACTTCCTACTTATTAAAAAAAAAATTTAAAAATCTAATTTTTAAGACAGAAACACATGAATATTATTACAATGTCAAATAAAAGCTCTATTTTACTTTTCATCATCTGAACACCCAGCTGAGGCGTGCACCTAGGCCCAAGGCACGGCCTACGCACCTCATTTCAAAGAAGCGAGACTCCCTTAATGAAGCGTACTTGAGGCCTACGCCTCATGCCTGACTTCCTACTTTGAAAAAAAAAATTAAAGAAACGCATGAATATTATTACAATCTCAAATAAAAGCTCTATTTTCTTAAACTTTTCATCATCTCATCATTCATCACATTATTTTCCTTCATATATAAAAAATTTATTTACATTTTTCTATTGTGTGCCTCGTTTTTTTTTTAAAGAAAAAAAAAGTAAAACGCTTTTTTTTGCGCCTTGCGCTTAAGCCCCAAAGGCTATTGCGCTTTAGTACACCTCAAGCAGTAAAAAACACTGCCAACACCAGTCAGAAACTAAAAATTCTTTATTTAGCTGAACATAATCACAAATACAGACACCAAAAACTAATTATTGAAAAAAAAAAATGTTAAATACCTGAGAGCTCCATGGTTTTCTATCAGATAACAGAGGAGCACCTGGTCTGTGAAGAAAAGGAGGCCGATCATCCCGCAAATCACTAAGTGAAGAAATGCCACTGAGAGCATCAAACTTGTGAAATGAGGGGCCTAAATTTGAATAGATTCCTGGAGGTGATAATTCCCTCCTTCCAAAATATGATGGAAATGAAGGGAGTCGATCTATGAATGCAGGATTTGAATGACTATTAACGGATGGAAATGCATCGCGGAAAAAATGATGCCTCAGCCGAGTAGTAATCTGCAACATAGCATCTTGAACTACTTCTGGCTCTCCACTTATCTGTCAGTAAAGTGACACAAAAGTAATTATTTAAAGTTGATGCAATAAATACCAGATTATGAAGGACAACCCACATACCATACCCAAAATAAACGGAAACTACTCAGCATGAATCTGAAATGATATTATCTTAACCAAATTTGTACAATCCCATTACTATTACGTATGATATATGCAACTGGTGAACAAACCTGAACCACTTCTTCATCTTCCCCAGCACACTTTGGAACCTGCTCCTTTCCTAAAATACGAATATATGCACCAGTAGACTTTCTCATTTCAGCTATGATGGAGCCACCCTTCCCAAGAAGGCAGCCAATTTGATTGGAGGAAACAAGAAACCTAGCTACCAAGTTATGTTCCTTGCTGTCTGGTACAGCCTTGACAATCCTGGCCTGAACACGAAAAACAGCATCTTGCACAGGTGATATTCTGTCTTCTGGATGCTGCAAAGTTGAATTGGTCTCAGAAAGTTAATGAAAAGTAATCTGGTAACAAGCTATGAATGAATACTCAATGAATTATTACCCTACCGCAGGACCAGCTACAAGTATAATGCGGTCTTCCAAGTCCGGGGCACCTTCAACAACTTTGATGTCACAGCCTGTCTCTTGCTGAAGAGTCTTTACTACAGTTCCTCCTTTTCCAATCACATTTCCAACTCTCTCAGATGGGCATAATAAACGAAAACTTAAAATTTCATGAGAAGGTTTGATTCGACCAGGAAGGCTGATTTCATACTGTTTAAGAGCAAGAGAAGGTGCACTGGAATGAAAATTGCCAACATCACGAGGCATAGAGTAAGGGCCTCCATGAGTATTAAAAGAACTACTACCCAGAGGATATTCATGAGCCTTAGAGAGAGACTGTCCAGATGAATGTGATGACTGTGCAGTCATGCTTGAGGCGACGGCATCTTTATCATGGGGTGAATTTTCCATTAGCTGCTGAAAAACAAGTTCAAGAGCTTTCTTCACCACATCAATTCCTCCACTAATCTGCATTCGTATCATCAAAATAAAAGTGTAAATAAAAATCGGGCACTGGAAACTGAACAAAACTTTTGTTTGGGTACTGCCCCTGAAATCCAATCCACAAAATTATGGGCCTTATGGCTAAAATAACTCAGACATGCCACCTCCGCAAACCACTATTTTCTTTCAAATACTATGAGATAAATAATTGTACATGTTGCCCAAATCTTACTTCAAAATATCCATCAGGAGACAAAAGTCCAAAACTGCGAGCGACGGTTGTGGCAGGTCCAGCAGTCAGGCAATAGTATTTCATAAAATGCTTTAATTCCTATTCCTTTTCAGTTCATCATTTTCTTGTTTCATGCTAAGAACATTATAAGGGATAGCATTTATAAGCAGTAGATAGTATACTCTAAACAAAACATCTCATGGAATCCAATGACTTTTCAACTAATTATGACTTGCCACTACCAATTTCAACTACCAAAAATATTTAATCAAGTTATGGAAAATTATGTCATAATTATAATAATGACGCTTGCTAGGAAAATTCACAGCAGATCGTTGTTAATGAAGCCAAATTAAGCACTTGAGCATGGCAAAAACTTTGCCCAAGTACCAAAATTTAAGAAAACAAGTTGAATAGAAGAGATGCAAAAAATAATATGGTAAGAAGTGATTTCATAGATGTTATGAAATTACAATAATAATAATAATAATAATAACAATCAAATTAAAATTTTATTTAAAAAAAAAAAAAAAAAAGGAACAGCGAAAAGTTCAAAATAAGGGGAAAGAAAGTTGAGATAAAATTTTCTTCCAAACTATCGATCTATATTTTACAATTTTGATACAATAATCGTGCTCTCCAAAATTACCTGGACTAACTCATCACTGGACGCTGCACAGGGAGGAAGTTTGTCCCTGGGAAGAATTCTAATTTGCGCTCCACTATCAGATGACATTTGTTTGACTACACTGCCACCCTTTCCCAACAGGCACCCAACTTGACTAGAAAGAACAAGCAATCTTAAGACAAATGTAGACAGCTTATCACCTTCAACATCTGTTCCATCTGCCTCCGGTTCTTCGTCAAAGATCTTCTCAGAAACAAGAAAGAGGGCTTTTCGCAATTGCAAATGTGGAACCTCCTTCTGTTTAGCATCTTCCACAGGAGGAGAAGCTTTATCTTCTTTCTTTTTCCACTCAGCGATATCACCATCGCTCCCCCCGACTTCAGAATTTTTGTTGTCTTCCTTATTATTCTGCTCAGGGTTCACTTCAGTTTCTTGATTAGAACCTCCAATTACTACTATTCTCTCATCACATCCAGGGACAGTGTCCTCCACTCTGATTTCTACACCTGTTTCTTCACGAATTTGAGATAAAACATCCCCATCTCCATCTCTTCCTATAAGGCTGCCAATTCTGGAAACAGGAAAGAGGACACGAAAGACAGCATAGCCAGGAGAGAGTTTGAAGGATTGATTTTGCAAACGAGAAGCTGATGACTTTTGCCACTTTCCTTTCCCATTAGGCTTGACAATGTTCCGATCACGTGATCTCTTTGAGGGAGTCAATGGAGCAGACATTGCTGCTACCAACACAGAAAAACTGTTCTAAATCAATGAACTGACAACAAAGATTACCGAACCTCAGAAGCGTCCTGTACTAGAAAACCAGCAAGTACACTGACCCCAATTGCATCTGCAAAACAAATTCGTCGAAATGAGAAAAATTTACACTAAAGAAACAAAAAGGAACCAAGCGCCAAGAAGGATGAGAAACTGCATGGCTAAACTTCTAATAGAAGCTAAGGGAATACACACACTCTTTCTCTCAAACACACATGATATCCTTTTCCTTCCATCACAACGAATTAAAAATGCAAGAGTTTGGCAAACGATTGGGTATTGAATCCTGATTCTCTAAATGAAGCAAGTATGGTGACCGTTAAAGCTTAAACTGTGGCGACCGACCCAGCTTAGGGAAGATGATGAAAAGCTTGAAGAAGAGTAAGAATATCGCTACTAGAAGAGCTTACAGTTGCAGGGGTTCTTGTGTGATTCTAGGTCGACGAACACCGCCTTCAATGGAAATTCCGGTGCGAAATGCTGTCCTGTTTTGAGCTCCGAGTAGTGCATAAAGAAGAAGTTGGAGAAATGCGCGAAATCCCTAACACTGAAATTTCAGAAGAAAACGAGAGGTTTTTGCGTTTTGCAAAATGTGTCTGGTTACTGGTAATACTAAGTCGGGTCGGGTTTATTAGACGGGCTCGACTTGACCCATTTTTGGGCTCTGAGAGTGGAGCGTTTGTCCAACTTTGTGGGCGGGTTGTTTGGCCCGACCCGGATTGAAACAAGCGGATATGTGTTTCGGCTTGTCCTTTCTTTTTTTTTTTTCCTTTTCTTTTTTTGAGTTCAATTGGCCTGTCTTTTTTTTTTTTTTTTTTTTGAGAAATCGGCCTGTCTTTTACTCCTCCATATTTAAGTTTTGAATTTATCATTTTCTCTAAGAGAAAACATTAAATTGGACAACCTTTTACTTCATAGATAAAATGTTAATTTGCCAAAGCGAGCTTAGATCAGCGTAATTGGCATGTATCCTCGATCATGAGGTCAGAGGTTCGAATCCCTCCACTCCAAATGTTGATGTACTAAAAAAAAAAACTTATTTCATTTTTCAAAAAAAAAAAAAAACATGTTGGCTTCTTCATATTTATTTTAAAGTTGTTATTATTCTTTCTTTTTAGAATAAGTTGTTATTATTCTTTATTCATAAAGAAACTTCTTTTTTTTTTTTTAAGTTCATCAACTTTTGGGGTGGGAGAATTTGAAACTCTAACCTCTTGATCAAAGTAACATGTCAATTATTACTGAGTTATGCTCACTCTGACTATTCAAAAAGAAACTTAGAAATAAATATTAAATATATATATAACATAAGGTTATTGATGTATCTTTCTTTCTTAATACACATCCACGTTGAGTCCGTGATTATTTTAAAGGGTTGTATATATACTAACTTTTCTGCCTTTGTTATAAGAAAGAGCTTTCTTTGTGTTCTTTATACGAGGATGGATGGAGCCCCTACATCAACACTCTCCCTTTGGCATGTAATACATTTACAAACGACTTACGACAATGGTCTCTACCAAACTCTATACAATTCAATATGATTGAAGTCCTCTCATTCTATTTTTAAATCTTGCCATTTTTTTCCCTATTCCTCAATATTTTTAGCTATCTTCATTCAAATTTCAGTCAAAGACTAATTTTAAAATAATAATAAGTTCAAGACTAATTTTCAGAAATACAATTTTCACTTTTTATTTTTATCAACAGTTTTTTTTTTTCTTTTTCTAAACGAATGGGCCTAAAATAAGAGAGATACAATCAACATGCAATATCGTATCAAAGTGCATAAAAGTGAAGCTGCTCTAAAACTTCAAAATGATGATCGGAATTCATGGAAGATCTTAGACTCAATTCAAAATTTTCAAAATACATAATATTTCTTATATAAATAGCACCACTGGCAATTTTCCCTCCTTTTTCTGTTTGTTACACAAAAGATTTCGATATTGCATTTCAAGAATTTGAGTTTAAACTGACTACTGATGTGAAATTTATGAACTATAAAATCTACATCATACAAAATGATTTAAATCAACCCAAAACATCCCCACAAACAAAAGCATTTTCTAATCGAATCATCAAAACGAATTTGCACAGTTATAATCAACCTAACCAACATGTAAAGAAGAACTGAAGTAATTCCACGAGTTCTTATGGATTGATCATCATCAATGGAATTAGAGAGACGGAGAATCTCCAATGTTAGGTAGTTTTTCCGAGTATTATCTCTCCCGACCCTTCCAGAGCAAAGCCGATAACAAATTTTCATACAGAAAGGACTAGGGTTCTACTCCGAGCAACAAACAAACAGGTTAGGGGCAACAGCCAATTCAAGATTCGACAAATTAATCGAGATGCATTTCATTAATAGAACCAATTCTGGATACCAGCATTGACTAAACAGAGACTGAAGAGCCACACAATTCCTCAACCAAAGTCCAATTAAAACGTCGATGATACAAATAATACAGCGAAAAAAACAGAAAGAGTTACTAGTGTTACTCGCTAGTAGGCGGTGCTTGTGCAGACGAAGCAATCGAGGAGGCTACCTCGACACTGTCATCACCGGAGACTGATGAAACTAACGTCCAGTCCGGTGGAAGCGGCGGCAGAGGAGGATACACAGTCGGCTTGCGCCGAATGTCCCACGGCTGAGATTTCCGCGGCCTGGTTTTCATGTGATGTGCAGTCGCCTTCTTGTTCGGCCTCGACGAGCACTCAATCACCAAATTCCCGCCGGAACATGGAGCTGCTTTGCTTGCAGATGAATTCAGCAATGGCGGAACCGAAATCCTACAGCCGAAGAAGGTCGAAATCGACATGGTTCCTGCAAGAGCGTGAGAAAGGCAATGGAGACCTACCAAATGGGATTACATTCGTTATCTTCGTTTTTTCTCATCGTAAAATAATAACGAAAATAATTCAACTTTATTGGGCCGCATCCCACTTTTAGGCCCATGGGCTTTGTCTTATTGATCCTAATATGGGCTCGTATGGGCCTTCCACTGTAAAAGCTTTTTAAACCGACTTTCAAAAAAAAAAAAAAAAAGACGGCAAATGCACCGCATGAATCATGGTGTAAAGTATAATTGGAGGAAAGATAATGGAGTTCACGAAGAAATTATTAAAATTCTTTTCCAAAAAAAAAAAAAAAAGAAATGATTAAAATGGAGGAGATTTCTTAATTTTTATTTTTTAAGGAAAAATACATTTTTGGTCCCTGAGGTTTGGGTTAAGTAACACTTTCGTCTTTGAGTTTTCAAACTCAACAAAAATGAGGTTTGAGATAAGGAGCAATTTGGTTCATGCCATCCATTTTGCCGTTAAATTCTAACGGTTGCTGACGTGGCACAGTTTGAAAACTAGGACCAAAGTGTTACTTAACCCAAACCTCATGGACTAAAGTGTATTTTTTTTCCTATTTTTAAATACCATTTTATATCAAAATGGAAGCAACTGAATTTTTAAAATTTTTAATTTAAAAAGCGAGAATGTCGGAGGAGAAGAGTGCTTGACTTTTGTATATTTGGGTCGGAAAATGCCCATCAAATCCAACCACATTATTATTAAAAATAAAAAGTAAAATTACGATGTGACACTCCCACTCTAATTATTGCGTATAATATATGATATACGTTTTATATCCCACATCAAATTTACGTAGGAAATAAATAGAAATGTAATCCTTTTAAACTTAAATTTCCAGAAATTGTAGAAAAGATACACTTATTAAAAAAAATGAGAAAAAGAATGTGATGGTCAAGAGGAGCCATTGGCTAAATGGTCAAGAGCTTGGAAGCTGTGCAACCATATACTTAAATTAATAGTTAACTATAGTGATGGTTCGACAATACTTCATCTAGTTTTACGTGCATAATGAGACATCTTTCAAAATTATATAATTCTTGTTCAATGAATTAATCTAAATTTCTTGTTCACGCATCCAATCGTCATAAAAGATAATAATTATGTTAAATTAAATTATTTATATTCATCGAAACAAGTTATCGTTCTTACTATAGTTATTGATTTTAATGGAGTGATGTCTTAATCAATGAGTTTAACATATTGTCAATCAATAAAGATTTTAATATACAAAATTAATACAATTAATCTAGTTTTGGTAATAAACTTGAGTATAATTCAATTAGTTTAATGTTTATCAAAAGGTCAAAGCTTCCATCTCAAATTTAAATGTTGTTGAATAAAGAAAATCTAATTTTTATAGTATTATGGTTTTTTTAAAGATATTTCACAACGTTTATTTATTTGAGGAAAATGCCTTTTTGGTCCATGCGTTTTGAGGTATAGGTGCATTTGGTCCTTTCAAAATAGACCTTTATAGTTCCTTAGTTTTGAGAATGCATTTGGTTCATAACTTTTCAAAATGAACTTCATGGATTTTAAGAAATATGTTTTAAAGGTCTCTCATATTATTTTTTTCAACTTATTTAAATTAATATTTTTTAATATTGAATGATTTTCTAAATTAAAAAAAAAAATAAAAAGCGTTAATTTAAAAAAATGAAAATAAAAAATAATATGAATGACTTTTTAAATCTGTTTATCAAAACTTAGGGACTAAAAAGATTCATTGTGAAAACTTAGAAACATTTTAAACTTATTTCTCAAAACTCATAGATTAAAAAAGTGCATTTTGAAAACTCATAAACCAAATGCACCAATTTCTCAAACCTCACGGTCCAAGAATGTACTTTTCCCAATTTCTTTTGTTTTTCCAAAATAACTATGAAGAGTCCATATAAATTTGCACCGTTGCTTATCTTCTTCTTATCCCTCATTACACTATTTGTTTCTCAATATAATAATAATAATAAATAAAAAAAAGAATCTTATAGAATAACTAAATTTAAATCCAAAGAATATTTAAAAAAATTAAATAAATAAATCAGTTCCGAACCATACCAGCTTGGAGATTTTGGCCTTTGGGATGTCATTAATTTCTTTTTTCTCCTTTTTTTTGTTTAGTGAAATTTTTTAGCAAACAAAAAACTGAAACGTCTGCATTTTAATAACTTCCTTAATATTATTTTGAATTAATTTTAGGTGTTGAAGAGACACTCAAAAGAGATGACAATAAAGAGAAGGGAGAGGTGAAATTAAATAATCAGAATTGTATTTATATTAATTAGGAATAGGATAATCGCCTTTTGATTTGGTTGTCAATGTCATTCACATTAGCTCCAAAACGCCACCAACTTCAAACCAAACACATCACAAATTTCCTAAATTTTATCTATTTCACCGTATTAATTTTCATATTTCAAATTATGCTTTTCCTTAATATATGGGCACTTTAATTTGAATTCAACAATTAATAATTACCAAAACTCCCCTTCCCATACCTAGAAAAAAGATATCTTACTTTTTAATATTGGGTAAATTTCATTTTTGCCCTTTAGAACATATAGGTAGAAAACTCTCCCTAACCACACATAGAGTAAATTCACAAAAATAATAATAAAAAGAAGAAAAACGAAAATTAATTATGTTTTGGTGTCTAAAATTTCAAAATTATTTTATTTTGATATATGATTGAAGATGTTCATTTTAGTCTCTAACCATTAGATTTGTTCCATTTTAGTTCATTAACTCTAACTTGTGGTCTTGGCATTTATTTTTATTTTAACAAATTAATATCATGACTTCCCTGATACATATTAATATGTCCAAAGCATATGTTGAGTACACTAGATATTAAAAAAAAAAATGTTATTGCACCACTAAAAACGTATCTTAATTTATTCATTAGGAAATGATGCAAACTCTCGACTAAAAGAGCATTGATCTTTAGTTTCCTTGGAGCTTCTTCAATCTTCCCCTTCCTTCTTTGAGTCTCATAGAACATAACTTCTTTCTTAATGTATTACTTTCTTTCTCCTATCGAGTGAATGGCGATTTCTTTCTTTATAGAACTTTCCACATGCTTCGTGTGGGCTTGAACTTAGTAACTTTTATCATTATTTTAAAATAATGGTGTGACAATTTGTAATTCGGTGAAATTTTGTATCCAGTATATAATTACATATTTGTTAGTTTCATTTTGAAAGCTAACTTGAGTATATAACTAAACTAGATAAAAATGTTACATACATGTCCCAAATGTTAGATAGAAACTGCATTTTGAAAGATAACCCAACCAGCTTTAAATTGTAAAGGTGATGACAACTAAACCCTGAAAATCAGGAGTCAAATACAATTAATTACGGCAGTTATATCCATTATTGTGAAATTGTTGCAATCAAGTCCGACGAGTAATGACGCCATTTTAACAACAAAATTTAGCTACTTTTGGGGAAAGGTAGCGTGGGACACTAACACTCTAAGTTATGATCTTTTATTTATTTGTTTGTTTATTATTATTATTATTATTATTATTATTATTATTGAGTTGCATGTGTAGGTGAGGGTATATGGGTTAACAAATTATGTTATGCAAAGATTATACGAAGTAATTGGTTTTAATTTATGGAGTTTCCATTTAGATAGACTACCCACGATTGATAATTTGAGTTGTAGATGAATGTGTGCGTTTTGCGTGGTGATGGAGGGGAGTCAAATATGCATTTATTCTAGCATTGCAAGTTTTTCTGTGGGATGCTGAGGGGCACTAATGTGGGAATGTTGTTGGGGATATGTTTCATATTCTCATAGATATAGACGAGAGGATTGGTTGGGCAAAGTTTGAGGAACTTGTTGTGCTCTCATGGGCGGTTTGGAGATGCCGGGATTAGAGGAAGTTTAAGGGAATGGTGGTTTCATCAGGTCTTGCATATTGGGCCTTAAGTTATATTATGGCTCTTTGTGAGGCAACTCGAGCGATGGCTGAATTCCTTTTTTTTTTTGGGGGGGGGGGGGGTTCAAAATGCTGTAAGGTGGAGAGCTCTAGAGATGAGGTGGTACAAGGTGAATGTGGATGCAACGTTTAGATTGGAACATTTTGGGACGAGTTTGGGTGTGATTGCTCGTGATTCCGATGGACAGGTAATGTTTGTTGCAACAAAGGTCCATGAATGTGTGAGAAATTTGGACATGGTCGAGGGTCTGGCAGTAGTCGATGGACTGAGATTGGCTTTGGAAATGGGTTTTTCTTCGATTGTGATGGAGACCGACTCGCTACAAATCTTTCAGTTGATTCAGGATGGGCAGAAAGAAGATTTGTCGAAGGTTGCTTCGTTAATCGCTGATCTGTGCGAGAGTTGCCAATTTTGCTTCTATGTTTCGTGTCAACTTCTTACGGCGTGAAGGGAATCAAGTTGCACACTGTTTAGCTCGTGTTGACATGGGCAATGATCAATTTAATTTTTTGGATGGAGTCCGTTCTATCCTGTGTTGTCTCTTTGGTTGTTGATGAAGCAATTTTGCTATAATGCTTTTCTCTCCTTTTATGGAATGCAATATCTTTCCTCAATTTTTTTAATTTATTATTTTTATTAGTTTGTTAATTAGTATTTTAGATTTAATGAAAATTTTATATTTTCTTGTAACAATGTAGACAGTCGATTTCATCTTATAATCATTGGCTTTTGAATATTATTGATGATTTGTTTAGAGAGTTTTCTCTAAATTTCATAAATTTCCTCCTTGACCACATGATGGATTTCATAATCATTTTAGCCACTCTTACTGTCTATAAGCAACTATATTGCAACGGTTGAAATCCTACGACAAACATTTCCTAGAGTAAAGAAATCCTAAATCAACAATTTTATGGTATAGAGTCATATAGTTCTCAGAAACACAAATTCTCATAAAATTAGAAAAGAAAAAAAATTACAACCTTCATAGGAATAATAGTTGAAAATATAAATCAAAGAGATTTATTGTATTAACCACCATATTTTAGGAGTGGCTTGTGCAATTACTCTAAAAAAAAATTATAAGGTCTGTAAACTAAATTATTAATTTAATCCACTAGCACTATCAACTTGGCACATGGAGGTTTGCTTTTGTCTCCCTTCCACTTGTTTGGTTCAGTTCACAATAAATCACAGTGGAGATATTTTGTCTTGTCAATACAAGATGCCTAACACTTGGGTAACACTTCTATAAATATTGATTTTTCTAGTTATTTGAGATATACTTTTTGTATTTTGATATTATTTCTTTTTGGAGTTCTACTTATTAACATCCGAACCTTATCAAAACATTAACATAAGTCATTTTGACTATGGTTTCCAAAAAAAAAAAAAAAAAAAAAATCATTTTGACAAGGTCACAAAACAGTAGTTTAATTTTAAAATGATTAACATAAATATAATTCAACCGAACAAGTTATATAATTTTGGATTAAAAGATTAGAAATTCTAATTTTTTAGAAAAAAAATCAAGTAATATCTACCAATATTTTCCATATTAATATATATTAACTAGAAAGATCACACAGAAAAAATGGTATAGTTTAACCCAAAAAAAGCAAGAGGATTTTGGGATTTGTATTAATTAAAATGTGCCACGTAACGAGCTGGACAAATGGCTCGAGTTCAAAAGTGCGAAGTGACGTCAGAATGATATCTGAGTGGTCAATGCACATGAGGAGGAGGGTGTGATTGGATAAATATATTTATATTTATATTTTTTTGTGTGGGAAAAAAAGAATAATCTTTAAACCCAAAACGGTATGCAGATCCGACGGCCAGCAAGAAATCATCTGAATCCGCCTTCAAAATGTTTAATGCACAGGGGACCACGTGACCTCCACACGTGTGGAGCCGAGGATTTTATGGTTTATACAGTATCCACTCCAATTTTAATTTTCTTTTCCTTTTGTTGGTAATTTTAATTTCTAGAGGAGGGGGAGATTCGACATTGGTGGCCAGGATGGCGTGCCAGTGACGTGGCTTCCTCGTGAGAAAGGGTAAAATTGGAAATTGCGAGAAAAATCCGTGACGTGGGACCGGTGGGGCCCACGGTATATAGGGGAATTAGGGTTGAGGGGTAGGAGCTGAGGGACGTGGTTTAAGTTGATAATACTGGAATTAGATGGAGAGGGTTTGAATATTAAAAAATGAAAATTAGAGGGACTGGATTGCCATTTGATTGACAGGCTGTACACAGCTGTAAACCAAATTCTGAAACCTTCTCCAAACGCAGCCCCATTCACAGCCTGTTCGCAACTAATGCTTCTCTCTCTAAAACTCCTTCTTCTTCTTCTTCCCTCTCTACACACTTCCGTACTTTCTCCTACGAACAGTAATTGCTTTTGCAGTTTCGTTGGAGTGTGATTAATTAAAGCATTAGCCCTCGAGGTGGGTTTCGGTTCGTGTTCTCTCTCTGTAGTGTGTACGAATTTTCTCCTTTCTGCACTGCATTTTCTGGTTTCTCTAACTCTGAAGCGAAAGAACCGCTGTGGAATCGAGGTTATTTTGATGGTAATGGGGTTTCTGAGAGTATGTATGCGCCATTTTGCACGCATTTCCAGGTTTCGCTTCCATGATTAAGACTCCTTGCTCTGACAGATTCAACTCTCGCTTTCTTTGCGAGTTGTTGTTGTTTTCGCGACTTGTTCTTGTGTGTTGAGTTTTTTGAGTGAAGTGCAGAGGGGCGTCCATGGATCCGTGCCCTTTTGTGCGTCTCACCGTTGGGAATCTCGCTCTTAAGGTTCCGGTGGCGTCTAAGCCGGCTCGTTCGGTTGTTCATCCTTCGTCGTCTCCATGTTTTTGTAAAATCAAGTTTAAGAAACTGCCGGTGCAAACCGCCGTCGTGCCGTTTATTCAGCAGGAGAATCAGTTTCCCGATGGTCAGGTTCATTCCACGGCGGCTACTTTTCATCTCAGTAAGTCTGATCTCGAGAAGCTCGCCGGAAAATCTTTATTCGCTTCGAAACCGTGCCTGAAAATCTCCATCTACAGCGGGCGGAGAGGCACTACCTGCGGCGTCGACTCCGGGAGGCTCTTGGGTAAAGTGTCTGTGCCCTTGGATCTTGCGGGAACTGAATCTAGGGCAACAGTGTTCCACAATGGGTGGATTTCAGTGGGGAAAGACTCCAAGGGTTCTTGTGCGCAATTCCATTTGAATGTCAAAGCCGAGCCCGACCCGAGATTCGTGTTTCAGTTCGACGGCGAGCCCGAATGCAGTCCACAGGTGTTTCAGATTCAGGGCAACATCAGGCAACCCGTTTTCACCTGCAAGTTCAGCTTCAGAACCGGCGACCGGACTCAAAGATCCAGGTTAGTTAAACTTTTTCCCTCGTTCTCCGCCAACGTTAATTAGTTTTACTTTATTTGTCGACTTTTTTTCAACTCGTGCTTGCTTTTTAGAGGTGAAATTATAGTTGCATTATGCTTCAAGCTCGGTTCGTATCTATTGTCTTTTTTGCTTGCACACTAATTCTTCCTTTCCGCGCGTTCCTAGCTTGTTTCGTAGAATTTGAACGCTCAAAACAGGAATGCGTAAAGCTTTCTATATAGTGTACGGTAAAGTTACAATAAATTCAAGGGTTCTGCTTTACTCTTTCCTTAATGGAAGATTAAGACCTAAAAAAGGCAATAGACAGAAAATTACGGTTGTGAATGAGTATTCTAGCATCTTTACTCTCAATATGCTTCATCCTTACTCAAATTTTCCACTTGCACTTATTGTTCTCTGTCCCCCCGCCCCACTTCTCTTTCATCTCTCACTTTATTCAAAATTAGAATGATGTTGCTAGTTTAGCTCATTTTACTTGAGAATTCAACTGTTTATTCTAACTGGGTCGGGTTCGTTTTTGGTTTATTTTCAGATCATTGCCTACAGAATCAGGCAGTTCAAGGGGTTGGCTTAGCTCGTTCGGAAGCGAAAGGGAACGCCCAGGAAAGGAGCGGAAGGGTTGGTCGATTACAGTCCACGACCTTTCCGGTTCTCCCGTCGCCGCCGCTTCTATGGTCACACCGTTCGTTGCGTCGCCGGGTTCCGACCGGGTCAGCCGGTCGAACCCGGGTTCGTGGCTGATTCTTCGACCAGGCGACGGCACATGGAAGCCATGGGGCCGGCTCGAGGCCTGGCGGGAGCGCGGTGGATCAGATGGTTTAGGGTACCGGTTCGAGCTGATACCGGACACGAACGGCGGGATGAGCGCTGCCGGGATTGTACTGGCGGAGTCGGCTTTAAATACGAACAAGGGCGGGAAGTTCGTGATTGACTTGGGTGGAAGTTCAAACGGCAGATCGACGCCGGCGAACTCGACGTCGCCGGCGTGCAGCCCGAGGAGCAGCGGCGACTATGGGTACGGGCTTTGGCCGTATTGTGTGTACAGAGGGTTTGTGATGGGGGCGAGCGTTGAAGGGGAAGGGAAATGCAGCAAGCCGAGAGTGGAAGTGAGCGTGCAGCACGTGAACTGCACAGAAGACGCGGCCGCATTCGTGGCATTGGCAGCGGCCATCGATCTTAGCATGGACGCTTGCAGGCTTTTCTCTCACAGGCTGAGGAAGGAGCTCTGTCAGCCATTGGATCTTCTTGCTTGAGATTCGCTCGATCTCTCAGAAAAAATGGAACAAAACAACTCTCATCCTTTTTCTCTTCTTTTGTTAATTATGGTTCTTTTTCTTCTTTAATGCGTTTGGGTTTTTTTTGAGTGGCGCAATTTGTCGATGGATTTTTTATTCCATCGCATCGTCTGTGAGGAATTTGGGGTTCTGCTAACAAACATTTTACAGAGTTATTGTACAGTCTGTGAGAGAGAGAGACAGAGAGTAGTAGACAGACAGGGCAGTGTTTTTTTTTCTTTTTCCTTCTTTAATAGTTGGTGTGGCATTTGTCCGACTTCCATCCTTTTTTTAAATGGGTTTGGTAAAGAAAAAAGGTTGGTTTTGAAGATGAATTTTCATTGTCTCTGACTTGACCTGCACATTTCCATGTAACTTTGTTGTTGATAGGTTCACAACTGACAATTAACCTACTTGGTTGAGTTTATGCCAGCGCTGAATCAAACAATTGTTATATATAATCCCACATCTCTCTCTCTCTTTCTCTCTTGTTAATCATGAGTTTAATTTCATCATTAATTAGCCTGTTTTGGGATTATGATTAGTGGGAAAACAAGCGTGGTGTTGTAAAAAGAATTGCATATTTTTATTTGAATAATGATAGTAGGAAGAGTTGGCAAGCTGTATTTTGCTGTCCAAAACCTGGTTGAATTTGGTGGGCGGAGTAGAGAGGGAGGAGACCATTCTAATGGTTTTTAATATTCCATGATTACTTTTCTTTGGCTCTCAATTTCAATATTCTTCGTTTGCTTTTCTTTGAACTCCCAAAATTCCCGTTGAAATTTTAAATTTCCTCTTTGGCTGTTTAAGGGTTTGAAGAGAACCCCTTCAAAAAACGAACAATACAATTAGATAAGAACATGATATGAAAGAAGAGATGCGTTTGGAGGGTAAAAATTGAAATATGAGAAAAATTGTATACTTTAATAAGAGCAAATGGGACGAGGAGGGGACATGATGATGGAAAGAATGTATAGTTGTGAGGGACAGGACAAGCAAAGAAGTGGGCACTCCATAAAATGGTCCAAAATAACAGAGAAACCAATGGTCCAAATGGCGCCATTGTAGGACACACAGTTGCCCATCTCAAGATCTGTCACACACAAAATTTAAACTCACAGCCTAACCAAAGGACAGAATAACCAGTCAGAGTTCACGTTCATCTTCTTTTAAATTAACCCGAACGAACCCTAGTTAAGAAAAAAAAATTGTTAGGTTATAAGTTTAGTCTGGAAACATAATTCAGATTTGTGTCTATTTGGTTAGGTAAAACTTAAAAGTATTTGAAAGAGGTTCTTGAACTTTCAATTTTATATCTAATAGGTTCTTGATGTTGGGGATCCCACATTGAAAAGATAAATGGAGACCTTGCAATTTATAAGATGTATGGATTATTTCACTCATTGCCAATTGGTTTTGAAATGGAACCCATGTTATCTAATACTTGACATATTCAAAATTTTTAAAAATTAACTAACTGTTAGACATTTTTTAAAGTTTAGAGACTTATGTGACACGAAATTAAAAGTTCACAGATTTATTAGACATTTTTTTTTTAAGTTTTGTAATTTTGTGTAAGAAAAATTAGAGTAATAATAAATGGAAAGCAAGTATTGAAAGAGACAAAGAAGGCATAATCACAATAATTAGAGATAATGTGTGGCATTTGTTTATTTATGTGTGTCTGTGTTTTGGAGCACTAGGCAGTGGATATTAGGTAGTGATTTTTGTGAAGATGAAGCTAAAAAGTGCAGAGAGGAGGGGCCAGGTGGAATAATGGTGAATATAATAATGTAGGGTCTAAGTTTTTTTTGTGGTGGGTGTTTTCAATTTTGGACTTACATATTTGTATTACATTTAAAGCAATGTTTTTGAAACGTGGCCATGACCTGGCAGACTCAGGTCTTAACGTGGGCCTGTACGTACGCCACATCACTCACGTGCTTTCTGAATTTTTAATCAGAACCAAACACTCTAGACCCTTGCCTTGTAACCATTTCTGTGTGCTGCCTTTTTTTTTTTTAATAATCAAGAACTATAATCAAATGCTTTAAATTGTACATTTAATCATCCAACCACAAATGTATAAATTTTTTCCTTAATATTTGGAATTTTATAAAATTTAGTTACTTTTCTTTGAAAAGTTTTGTTTTAGTCCCTTGCATATTTAGGAGGGTTCAAAAGAGACCAAGAGACCATCCCCTTGACTTAGCCGATCAAAATCTGACCCCACAAAAAAAAAAAGGGTGTGTTTCTTGAGTATACTAATTGAAGGCTATTGAAAAAAATGATGTTTTTGAATGAATACTTCGTTACATGGTAGCCAAGAGAGATAAAATTGAAATGAAGAAAGAATTATCTTTTTTTTTTTACGGACCATAGTAATAATATACTTATTGCTTTTTAATTAGTTCATAGTAATTGTTTAACTTAATTGGAATTTCTTTAGAAGGCTCATTTGAGCAGGACACGTCTACAAAACAACAAACAAAAAATAATCTTTATTAAAAAAAAAATTAACTTTTTCGTTTACCAATGTTTAAATTGTTTGATAATAAACTTAGTAGTGTTGGATTTAGTTAATTGATATATATTTGTAGGAGAAATTAGGTCACCTAAAACTAATAGAGAGGTTTCTAATGCCTTCAAAATTGTAATAAGTTGGTAGAAATTTCAACCTTTACTCTCTTAGGTAGTCTAATTCTTCCATATATATATATATATTTTTTGTTGTGCAAGCTTATAATCAACCAATTTTAATGATAAATATATATATATATATATAAATTTAAATGGAAGGAATTAAATTGAAACTCTTCAAACATTAAGAGGAAAATATATATTTAGCCTAAAACTTTTTATGTTTAAATGGTGTTTAGTTTATATTTTTATTCATTTGAGTTTATGAAAGATTAAAAAGCTTAAATTTACATAACTTTTGAGTAGCTTGACATTTTTATCTCTCATTATATTAGTAACTATATCCCATTTGTAATATAATTATAAAAAATTATAAAAACTTTAATTTGTGTAATCTAATTATTATTATTATTAGGTAAGAGGTAAACATAAAGTTCAACCTTACATGAGGTGAAAACCTGAACATCTAATTTTGTAGTTGAAATTATAATAATTAATATACTTTTAACGTAGGTCAAGTGTGCAACTTATATATATATATATATATATGGGAAATTTGTATGGATGACCATTTTCGGGGGTCTAATGAAATTTGTCATACCTTTTTCAGAATAATGGAGAATGCACTTTTACTGATGTCACCGTGCACACTTTATGATCGTCTTACCCCTCCAGCACAACCTTATGGATTCCCGCTCCCGATATGCGCACGCGCTTAACGCTCTCGTACTCAAACGTCTTCCTCCTTTTTAGTTCGAACAATCGACCTTTGAATGATTATTAATGCCTCATCCAATAAGCTATATTCCGATAACACATGATTTTTTTAAATTAACAAAAAACATATTTCTTTTTTATTGTTTAATTTAAATTATTATCCATATTATTTTTGAGAACTTTCGTTTTTCTTTTTTGAAAGACAACTTTTGGTTATTTAATTTGAACTTGCACACTACCAAGTGTAGATTTGCAGAGAACAAGTAGTCACTTAAAATTACGGCTGAGGGCAAAATAACAGACTGGCGATGGCGACACCAAATTGAACCGGCATTTAGATTAATTTATTTACTCTACTTTATCGCATCTCTTGTTTCTTCGTTGTTCTTCTATTTTGTGAGATCGAGAGGCTGGAATTCCTGTAGATCTCGGTGAAATGAAGCTGCTAGGATGGTGGCTGATGCTGGTGGGTTCGCTCCGATTGGCCTCCGTTTGGTTCGGATTCTTCGACATATGGGCTTTGAGGCTCGCCGTCTTCTCAAACACAACCAGTAATCTCTCTCTCTCTCTCTCTCTCGAAAATCTCAGTCATCCATTAATTTAGGTCCTGCAACTCATGTTGAAAATGTGCATTGTCTTCCTCTTGTTTCCGGATGCATGAATCTAGTACTGTTATCTCTCTGATACTCCCGTGAATAATTAAATTCCACCGAAATCAAAATTCGTCGTACTTCTTTTATTGCGATGACCATGTGTTATCACGGACTGGATATCAAAATTCGTTGTTGTTGTCCTGTGTTTCGATCCGTGACCAGAGGGCAAAGACCTAATGCCTGAATTTTTGTGCTGAGTTGTTTTTTTCTGTTTTTTAATCTCCTTCTAGGCAATGCTTATCTCTGTTTGAAAACTTCATTAAGCAAAAAAGTGTACTCGGGAGAAGGACGAAATTTTTAGGTTCCTTTTTATTGTGTTTCTTCATAGATAGTCAACTTCGTAAATTGGAACCTAAATTACTTTTTTGAAGTGTTTTTCCTTGGGCATACTGGCTTGCCTGTAAAAGCAATCCACCCAATTAATTCTTAAGCCTGCAAAATGAGCTCAATCAGCTTAGGTTTTGGTTTCTGAACCCGCAATCACTTGGTTTAATATTTGGTCAATCTAATCTGCCGTTCCGTTGCTCTTTTAACACACACAATATCAAGTTTTCTCCATTTTTTGAGATTCTGGAATTCTCCATTTCCTCTATTATTTCATGCCTTGCGTACATCTGTTTTAAAAATAAAATTTTAAACAGACGTTTATCAATGAAGGAGGCGATTCACACTAAATGTGATGTGTAAGAGGATTGCATGCAGTATCCCCTAAGTGCAAATTTGTATATCTTCTCATTTACAAACTTCTATCTCATACTCAATATTCTTTATAGAGAGGAAATGTATAGATTATCAAGATTCCTTCTTCATGATGGCAGATTTTGTTTTTGCTTGGGAAAATTGTGTTAGAGAAAAAGTCAGCACGGTAGGATATATCCTGGTGCTAAAGTTTTGTTCTTCTGTCGTTTGAACTTGAAGGTGGATGGGTTAGTATTGTGTTAACTTGTGTTGATAACCCCATACCATGATCAAATTGACACCTTGGTTTCTAGTCTTTGACACCATGGTCCCTAGTCTTACACAACATGCAATATGCTTAGCAGAATTTTATTTAACAAAATATTAGTGGAATGTTTTTCCCCTCTTGATAAGTTGCTCTTTTTTCCAATGTTTGGCTACTATATCCTGTTTTAATGAATGAATGTGGTATGTTTTGTAAAAATAGTCTGTTTCATTGTATTGTAGAGGTTAAATTGTTACTAATTTAGAAATTTTACCTATGACATTGTGATGAGTTATTCATTTAGGTTATTTCTTAGATTTTTTCACTGTGAACTCAAACTTTACTTTGATCAATGAAGTTCAAAATGTTGATTATTAGCTTTCAAGTTGGAAGTGATAATTTGTGATTGTAATATAAGATCTCTGGATTTATTGTCATGTTAAATTATTACCAATGCTAAATGCTTAAGCTATTATGTTAGAGGAAATTTGTCATTTGAAGTGTTTCTTAATCTTCTCATTATTTCTTGACTCAAAACATTTGTGATAATTATTATTAGTTTTAGAAGCGTAGACTTTATGTTGGAGAAAATTTGTTATATCTTCTCCATATGTCTGTGGTCTTAAATCTTACTTTGATTTACAAATCTAACACGTGGGCTTATGTTATAGTAAATAGGAAAATAGTTTTGCATGGATGTTGCTTTAAGTTGTCTTTAATTCTAATTTAATTGTCAAGTTGAGGTTAATGTATCTGTTTAAATTATTCCTTAACTTTTGGTGCGTATTCATGTCATTATCTTAGGGCATGCTTAATCCTGATTATTCTTCTCTCTCTTGCTGTCGTTTGTGATAGTGACTGAAGTTCATGGAAGGACATTTGGAGTGTGGACTCTCTTAACTTGCACCCTTTGCATTCTCTGTGCATTCAACCTTGAGAATAAGCCCATTTATTTGGCGACTTTTTTGTCGTTCATCTATGCTCTGGGGCATTTCTTAACCGAATACTTGATATATCATACCATGTCCATCGCAAATCTGACGACTGTTGGCATCTTTGCGGGTATGTGCTACATTATATTCATAACAGATTGAGTTGGATTTGGACTTTCACACCTATTGTTCTGTCCTATTCTCCTATTCTCCTATTCTCCTCTGGTACTTTTTAAGTCTTAAGAATTTATCTGAACTGATCCTATATACTGCTAGATAATACATAACTAGTGGAAAACCTGGTGTACTCATTTTTATTAACTAGCCATTTCAGTCAGTGAAGACCGATTTTGTTTCCATTCATGGCATTGCTTTTATTCTGAATATGATATTTATTAAATAACGCTTCTTTTGTTTAGCCTTTTGTTTTTGCCTTCAAACTTTGATTAAACATAAAGATAACTTCATTGATGTTTTACTTTTTGTTAACAGGTACATCAATAATATGGATGTTGCTCCAGTGGAATGCACACCAAAGAATTCACCCCAAACATTCTTAATGAGTAGATGCTCAAATTTAATCCGCGAAGGAATTTGTTTTCTTAGATTCAGGGCGTTGACTAAATAAAGAACATTTCTATACTGGTTTAGCTTCGGAAACACTCTGGACGTTCAAAACCCTTGTCTTCCTGATACACGATTTAACCGGCTTTTGTTGGTTCAGTGTTGATGCCCTGCTGATGATGACAGTCTTCCAACTTGTACTGAAAATGGAACTAATTGAACTCACCGCGAAAGAAGAAGCCCTTTACTTTATGAGGTTTCTTCATTGTAGTTTTTTTTTTTTTTTTTAATTTTTTTTTTTAAGAGGTCGATCTTTTTCCGAAAGGCTGTATTTTAGCATTTTAGTACTTCCCGAGATTCATGCTCTCACAATTTAATTCCTGTGAAATTTCTGACATGATCGATCCCCTTTGCTAATACTATCAAGATGTCCATCCCCGCTATATTACTTGAACTATGTTCTCCGAAGCTGACATCCATTTATTTTTACATCAAAGAGAGAATATAAAAATTATATTTCAGGCGTGTAGCGAATGGTGATATCAAGAGTTAACAGATTTTGAATGTGTATGAAAGAGTAGCCATGATGAATAATTTCTACTGTCAGTACAGCAAACTACATATCGGCCTGAAAGCAAGGATTTTGCTTTTGTTGGTGTCGTGGGACAACAGGGAAGGAATTAGCTTGCAGAATTGACAGGTCCTGGACCTCCTTCCACAGCAGCATGGTGGATCGATCATATCCAAGTGCAATTCCTCCGTCTTATCCAAAATTATTCTGTAAGTCAATTCAAAGTTTTAGTGCTCAGAATGATGGATGTGATATGCAAGTAAAGCTATCCACGCATTCAAAGAAAATAAACATGCACTTGATTTGAAATCACTTACCTTGGTCGCTTCATGCAGCTGAGCTTTGCTCTGCAAAGTAACCTTCTGAATAAAGTCAGTTTGTTTGGGATGAGCTATCATGTTGTTCTTTATTCGGTTGGTCTTGAATTTCGGCCATGATTTTCTTGTGGATCAAACAGAATGGCACGAGAACAAGCAAGTGGAAATAAACATGTTTCTGTGCCAAAAGGTGCAATCGTGTGTTCTACTTTATCTTCATCAGTGAGGCTTGAGGCTGGATGGTCAGTGATTACAGAAATTAAAACCGAATTCTGAAAAGGACCAAATGGGTGGGTTATTGGGACTAAAACACCATCTCCATAAAGGCAAAATTAAATTGGCCCTTTTGCTTCCACTTGCTGCATACAATTCTCACCATATATTCCTATGCGCTTCTCTAGGACGTACAAGAAGTAGCATTTTTTGTTAAATAATTCTATGGGGTATGTATGAATCTTCACTGGTGGAAAGTGGTAAGAGTATGAGAGAATACTGTTCTTATCAAAAGAGAGGCCGTAGCTGCAAGAGCTAATTTTTTTTTAAAAATGAATTCAATGCGGCTACTGTATTTTACACCACAAATTCATGAAAATGCTAATGCTTCTAAGCCTTCTAATACAAAACTGATCTCTACACTTGCAAAAGTAGGAATCATCAGTCAGATACTGCTAATTTGCTTTCTTGATGCACAAAACACGCAGCAGCGAGCTCCATACCTGATTGTGAGTGGATTCCCTTCATTATTCCGAAGAATACTTTTTGAGCTAAGCAACACAATTCTGTAGCTGATATTTAAGCCAATTCAATCAAGTACAGATGTTATTACCAATGATCAACCCTGTGCGTAAGCAAGTGTGCTTTCCTTCCAGGCTGTTGTTGTTTGAGAGCTCGAAATTAATCGTCAATAATTCAATTCGTCACATGCTATAAGAGAAAATTGTCAATCATATGTTGGATCACACAGGCCCCATCAGAATTGACTCTGTACCTATTGACCTGAAGGAAACATGTACTTTGAACTTGTTACTTGAGAACATTACTTGCAAATCGCATCCAGTTCTGTGTATCCCAGATAAAACTTTAGGCTGCAGGATAAAAACTTGCCTGAATGGTAAGGTGTGCATTATTTCTTTGTTTACTTCTGTGGAAGTCAACATCGACCCGCTCCCAGCCCACACTTGATAAACCTTTGATCATTTCTTCTACAAATATTTCAAACACAATAAGATACTACAATGTCAAAATGGCTAAGCTAACAAACAATCTGTAAGTTAAGGACATGGGAGAAGATCATGATTACAAAATCACAAAGGCAGCTTATGAAAATAAACAGGAGACAAACTTATGATGGTCAATACAGAACGGTTGATCTCAAACTGACGGGGGAAGTTAAAACAGTAACTGGTACTAGTTCAAAGAGGTAACTATTAAAAGAATGCTTACCTTCCAGATCAGCTTTCTTGTATCTATTAGCTTTGGCCTCTGACGGCACATACAATTGAGGACTGGAAATTTTTGCCGTCTCTTCATTTACAATGTATGGATATTTGCTATCTCCTGATAAACCTTTGAGCTGATAGGTAAAAATCAGTAAGTAGTTGAAGGTCTACAAAGCAAACTTCAATAATGTTCAAAATCACCTTTGGCAACTCTTTGTGACGCCTTATGGAAGATGTACTCCATCCAACAACGTCTGTATATAGTGTCAAGGTTTATATATAAACCAGAGGGCAATACAATTTTCATTCTGATGAGTACTTAAGAGTAGAATCAGTGACAAGTATTTTCAATCATCTTGAGTTCAAATATTTCGTTTCAGGAATATAATGCCTGAGAGTGCTACTTGAATAACGGGGAAGCATTGAATGATTATAATAGAAAAATAGAGAAACGATAACAGGATACTATCGTAACGCACATTAGCATAGGTAACACGACGCCTAAACGACTGCAAAGCAGATCTGCAGTAGAAAGAACCATATATTAAGGTCAAGACGAGTTTCTCTAAAAGCAGGCAAGAAAGTGTTACAAACTTGATCTCAAAAACAGTGGACTTACAAAAATTTGAGATCTTCACGATCGCCAGCCATATGAAAAAGAAGGGGACTTTCTCCACTGTCTTTGTCAATTAAAAATAAATGTCTCCCAGTTCTACCAAAGAAATATGATGTGCAAACTGCTACTTTTTCCAGGGCATAAAAGCCACAACACATAGGGACCTGAAACGTGAAAAACGCCTCATAAATTCAAGAGCCACATACATGACTATAGACCATAGTTGTAAGAAAATATCGAAGATGATGCAAGTTATTAGACTGCTGTTTTGTACAACATGGAAACTCAACTTCAAATTCTGAGATAGATGTAATCAAGCAAGATAATCTATTTCTTTATGAAATCTTTGTTTAAAAGGAGAGTTCGATGTTATCACTAGTAACTCATCAACAAAGTCGAGCACAAACAAATCGAAGGGGAGAAAATATAGTAAAATAGTCTATATTTGGCCATTAAGTATTTCTAAACAAGATGCAGATGTTTTAAATTTTTCAGCACAATGTCAAATGATGACAAAAGTAGCAGATATGCCATTTAAGCATATAAAACAAGAGTAATTAAAGAACATTGATCATTCACCTGTTTATGCCCTCTTGAACCAAGATGTGGGGTCGCACATGTTATAAAATTAACTGCTTCTAGCCCTGCTATTTTCCCTTTAAATTCATCTTCATTGCTCTGATCTCTAAACCCATGTTTGTTATATTCTCCAACTCCATTTACTTGGACATCTTCTTTTAGTACGTCTTGCTCATAAAGCTTTGCAATGGCATACCTTGCTATCAGCCCGCCTAACGAATGGCATACAAAGGAGATCTTTTGGACATTTGGATGTCGCTTGATAAAGGACAAAATCTGAATAGAAAACAGATTTAAGGGTTTAAATATGAAAAATAAATAAAAATCTATATGTCAAGGTGGAAAAACTTAGTTTTGCAAATGATGATACACCTCTTCTGCTAGTCTTCCTCCCATCACATCAACACCATCAAGGGTCAATGTTGAGTAATTACGTTTACTGCCTGCAAATAACATAGGTAAGGTTGAAGACATTGTATTCATAAAAGAAGCTTGTTACAATGTGAACACAAAGGTATTCAGACAAAAACAGGACAACCAGAAGAAAATCTGCAAAGGGTAAGATTCCTCTGCGTTGTGTTTACTTTAATTGATAAAAGTAAAAGAAGATCACATTGAAAGACTCACAATGAACAACAATATCTTCAGGATACGTCTTCAAAAACTCCTCAGCTGCATATTTCCAATCTTTAGCACTGCAAATTGCATTACCCAGAAAAGGAAAAAACAAAATCGTCTAAATAAATACCATAACTACTAGAAATAGAACAATACGACCCACTATTGATTATAAGAAAATTCGTCGGTTAACAGATTCATTATGGTAATTTCCGAAATACCAGCGACTTAAATGAAACCAGAAACCAGTACAGAAACAGATACCCCACATAAATGCAAATGAAAATACTGATGAGAAAACATTATAGACTGATGAACTTGGACTAAAACTGCCTGAACCATAGCAACAACCAAAAAGTTCCCAAAAGAAAATGGAGTAACCTGCCAACGAGACCGTTCACCATTATAAGAAGGTGGGTGGGCTTCCGACGCTCTCCAGAGCCATTGACGACCTCCATATCAACATTTCCTTCCTCATCGCGTTGAACTCTGAAACATCCAAATCCGATCTTGGGTAGGTAAAACGATACCGTACGATTTCCATTCTTCTTCCCACTCTTCTTCCTCATCCCATTTCTCGTCTCATTGAAATCCAATTCTCCCCTCTTCTCATTCTCCATTCGCCCTCTGTTTTCCCTTTCACTTACAGTCTCAGAAGTCATCTTCTCCGACTCCGCAGAAGCCATAAGCAAACGCCAGAATCCAAAGAAAACGAGGAGAATCAACGAAAGAAGAGGAAGAGAAGTCGGCTAGAGTGGCGTCGCTGGTGTTTGAAAACAGAGAAGAGTCAGCAGAGCGGAATGAAGGCTTCGAATTCTTCAACCCGAATAAGGTTTTCGTTGAAAGCGGTTGAAGTAGTTATATTGGAGAATGGTACGAATGGGGCCGGACCGCCTACGCTCGACTCCACCGGCTTACAGTGAAGGTCCATTGCCATAGTGCAGTGAATCTGCAGGTAGACGAAGATTCAGAAACCCCCATTTTCTCTTTCACCTCTGATTCTGACTTTCTCCGATCTCCACAGCCGCAATCGCTCTCACACGGATTCGTCATTTCATTTCTACATTTTTCCATACAGCAAGAAATGGGGTGGCGATTTTGAAGTTGAAGTCAAGCGAGGGTAAATTTGGGAAGCTTTTGGTAATGGTGGATCTGTCGGCTTCTCGTTGTTTAAGATTCAAATCAAATGGGGTCGCAGAAAAGTAGAAACAGAGCACCGCCCATTTCCATCTTCAACTGTTTGGAACTTGGACTTGATCCTCTTGGCTGATTTCGGGCTTTCATTTTCCCCGTTTTGGTGGGTGACTCAACGTTCAACAAATCATATTTTGTTCAATCATTTGGCGCCACGTATCAGAAGCACTGAATCTGAGGGTGAACCCGAATCAGGAAATTTTGAACCCAACAATAATAATATTGCCATTTGCGAATTGCCACCGTCTTTTTAAAAAAAAAAAAAAAAAAATATTTGGCCTTTTCAATATTTTGGTATGACTTATTAAATTAAAAAAGAAAAAAAAAGGAAAGAAAGAGAAGCTCCTCCTTATCTTTGCTTGTTTGCTAATTAATAATTAATATGTCAAACCCACATTAGTTTGAGTTTAATTAGTAGTTTTTTTTTTTTAATTGGTAATTCTTGCACATGTGAGATGTCGTCCAATTTGATTAAAGAATTTTGTTGGTAATGTTGAATTTGATACTAAAGATGATAAGTTAGAATTTCTCAAGGTTGAGTAAGTTCAAGATTTACTTTTTGGACCATGAGAAGAATTTCAAAGTTTATGGTAAAATTTTGAATATTCCTTCTAAATATTTCAGAGTCATGAATCGTTAAGGCCCCGTTTGATAACCATCTAGTTTTTGGTTTTTGGTTTTTCAAAATTAGACTTGTTTTCTTTCCATTTTTCTACCATGATTTTCATCTTTGTCAATAACACATTTGAATTCGTAGTCAAATTCTAAAAACAAAAACAAGTTTTTGAAAAGTACTTTTTTTAGTTTTCAAAATTTGCTTGGTTTTTAAAAACAAGGAAAGAAAGGTATTAGAAAAACAAAGAAGCTTGAAGATGGAAGTAGGATTTATAAGCTTAATTTTCAAAAACCAAAAACCAAATAGTTATCAAACGAGGCCTAAGCAATTGTTTTCATACATCATGCAAAGTCAATGCTGGATTTTATTTTAATAAGATATATTTCAAGAATATATAGGACACATTATTAAAATTGTAGTAAAAGAGTATAAAATTTGATTTAAAACCATACGTTGAATACGTCATTTCAGCCCATTTTCTCTAATATTTTTTAATTTGTTTTTTACTTTTCTAGAAAACCCAGGAAAAGAATAGGTCATTTCAATTATTTAATTGAAATCTTGAAATCATTCTTTGGTAAAAGACAACTCATTGACTTTTTTATGCAAATAATAATAATATATTAGAAAAAATTGAGGGTAAAATTTCTAGTACTACCGTGTACATACTCCCTTCATTCACCATTTGACGTTATTTAATGATCATTTAATAATATAATATTTTATTCCATGAGTCTCACATAATTTTTAAATGATTCTTTCATGACAAACAATAAATGAAGGTAATGTAGAAAATTTTTCATACGTAGTACTAGAATTTTTCCCAAAATGGGGTATGTTTTGACCATTCTATAAACTTCTAGAACTACTACAGTGGGACCCAGCACTACCCTGACCTGCCCTGCCCACCTACATCTGCCCCAAAAAAATATATTCCTCAACAATTTTCAACTTCATTATTTAGAGAAATATTTATATTGACGTCAAACATAACTAAAATAGAATCTACTTACTCATTGATTATAATTTAAAGAGAAATGAAAACCTACCTACCGAACAAATTAAAATAAAGTTGGTAGATCATGAAGGAGAAAATAGCCTACTTTTATTAATTTGAAATGAAATAGAAAATGGGCACTACTAAGAAGGAAAAAAAAAACACACAACTGTGACAACCAAACCATGATATTTATTGGGCTAGGAATTTAGATTAATCTAAGGTAACTAACCAAATAACTAATCCTAACAACTAATTAAACTACTTCAAAAATAAAATGACACGTGTACCACTACTCAGCCTACATCATAAATGAAGCCTTTTCTCACTAATCATGAGCAGCAAAATTCACCGCTATTGACTATCTATTTTCTTTTGAAATGATAATTTAATTAGTGTAAAACTAACATTAGAAAATAAATTACAGATTTGAATTCAAATTTAGAATCTTAAGACGCCCTTGCTTAACAGACTTTCCCTTCTGATATTTGTCTTAGCAACTTGGCGTGCACGTCATCAAATTAAACCCTAATGTTTTCTTAAACAAATTAAACCCTAATGTTGAGTTGACTGCCGATTAAAAGCATATTGTTGATTATTTTATGGAGGCCATCTAGATAAAATTTCTTAATTAAACGGGACGTATCAAGTTGCTAGAGATTTTTAATTATTATTCTGAATATTCTTATTGGGCATTTGCACCAATGGACCCAGAATAGGCATGCCTTGAAGCAGCCTAAGAGACAAGGTCTTAAAAGAAAAATAATACCTGCAAAGATATCAATCTCGACGGTTGATTTTTCTTCGTGTAAAAACAAATAAACGAACACTTCAAAGTAGCAAAATAGCATAATTCAGTAGTTAAACATATATCTTAAGGTCGAATGTTTGATCATCTACCTAACATTTGTTAAACTAAAAAGGAAATGAAATACAAAAATTATAATTATAATAAGGGGAAAACAAAATAAATAAGGGGTTAAGTTGGTAGAATCTCAGGATTTTCTGAAGTTCATTCAGATTTTAATTTTGAAAAGATAAAAATGGAAGAGTCATCTAATTCAGATTTATGAGATAATGAGGTTAGATTAACCTTAATCTGTCTCCATCATCTCTCCAAGGAAAGTTGATAAGCTCAACGAGGACAGGTCCCTTTCTCAACTTAGAATCTGAGTTTTGGATAAACATCTTACGTGACAACCAGAAAGTGCGGTGATCAGCCAACTTAACCCTAACTAGAGTGAAATTAAAAAATATGCGCAAATTAAACATTTCAACTAAGATTAAAGATTAAACGGATGGTTAATTCGAATTGTAATTCAAATATCATCTAGTAACCTGTAGCAAAATTAATCATTTCAAAGACATAAGATGTTGAAGAACATGCCATTAATGAATGACGGTGACAGATCAAACAAGCCACCTACCTTTGCAACTACTCCTTATTCAGAACTTTAGGAACTCTGATATACGGCTCATCAAAGACTGGAACTGCGCCAATCATGGCCTCTCTGGGGGAAACAAAAATAATAGAAGTTATGACCAAAATTTCCTACCAAACGTTGTGATAGCCCAAGTTGAGAAACAACCAGATTACCTATTTTCAAATGTTTTAGAAACATCATTCCGCTGATTGCCACCTTCAGTATCTGTAAATATTAGGAAAATTAGTATTAATTTTTGCTGCACAACAGTTGTTTGCCTTGAGGTTTTAGCATTTTAATCACATAGTAGCATTCATGCTCCAATGCTCTCCCAGAAATATATATAAAAATCTGTGGGTGGGGGAGCTGCTTTTTTGGTATCTGAAATCGTAATCAATTATCTTGGCCATGATAGCACAAGTAAACAGTACAAAGTTTTGGGTCCTATTGCTGCTATCCCCTCCAAGATGTGCATCATTAGCTCACTAGTGTCCGTCGCGAGAAAGAGATAATACCTCCAAGTTTTATGATTATTATTTTCCAATGAAATTTTGTGATGTAAAATTTCCATTTTGAAAAGACACATGCAATTAGAAGTCAACACTTAATAGTGAGAAACAAGCAAAGGCATGGCTAGAAGAAGAACAACAAACAAGTTGCAAAATGATTGACAATAATAAACTAGTAAGAGTGGTTGCATGCACCTGCTCTAATGGAAGGCTCGATACTTTGAAGATCAACTGTCTGGAGCTGCCCAAACCTGAAACATAATATAATTATATTAAAGTTTATAGAAACCAAAGGATACAACAGCCAGGAGAATAGAGTTAACAGAATGAACAATTCCATAGAAAAATGAATAACTCATGCTCTGAGTGCTTCTATCTCAAGCATTTAGTCTTGACTCTTGAGTGAATCAACCAACATACAATTTTAAGATTTTAATCCAGTCAGTTCTAGCCGGCATCTCAATCTACTTCCTTTTATTTTTAAAAATTTGTTAAAAGAAAACTCCAAAAGTTGAAAAGAGTTTAAAAAACATTTCGTGGCATAAGGGGATTGGCGCCACAGTGGCGAAGTCACCTCATGAAGTGGAGACTTGGTACTTTAGGAAGGAGACCTCAGCGGCAAGCTCAAAAAAAATACCCAGATAAACATCATTATTAGCAAATAAGGTTTGACTAAAAATGGCCGCTTTAGTTTGGAAACTACAACGGCAAAAACCCCTGGAACTTCATTGCAAAAAGTAGAGAGAGGATGAAGGTAGTTTCTGAATGCTATGGTGTGTAATGGCGTCAATTTCTATTTGGTCAGATGAATGAAACACCTCACAACCTCTAAAGGAGAAATTTTCCAAAATTTCCCAACTTACTAATTCTGACACCATCCTGGCCCGGACTACAACGGCAAAAACCCCTGGAACTTCATTGCAAAAAGTAGAGAGAGGATGAAGGTAGTTTCTGAATGCTATGGTGTGTAATGGCGTCAATTTCTATTTGGTCAGATGAATGAAACACCTCACAACCTCTAAAGGAGAAATTTTCCAAAATTTCCCAACTTACTAATTCTGACACCATCCTGGCCCGGATCACTGGAATGTGGCAAATATTGGAACCTCAAGTTTAGAAGGCTACTTAGTGATATAGAACTTCTTAGGGGAGCATATCTTTCATTTCTTCTGGAAAATGTTTGAATTCCTAAGTAAGGGCTATGCCCTGTTGGAGTTTGGATTTTTTTTTTTTTTTTTTTTTTTTTATATATATATATATATCCGTGAGTGTCCGGGCCAGCTTACGCGCACCTCAACTAATCTCACGGGACAACCGCCTGACCCTACTACATTTGGTTGTCAAGGAAACTCGTAGGATATTAAATATCCTAGGTAGGTGGCCACCATGGAAGAGTTTGGATTCTAATTGCCACTTTTTTCAAAATTCCTAGTTCCTTGATAATAAAGGAGATGGTGGTGATGCCCCTTCAAAGCAGTTCATTAAGGTTATTTAGAAGAAGAAATGCCCAAAGAGGTGACATTTTTAGTTTGACCCCGTCTCACGGGGGCTTAAATTCTGATGTTATGGTTCATAAAAGGAACCCCATGTTCTCTTTTCTCTCAAGCTGGTGCATTCTCTGTAAGAAGAAAATCGGAATTCTCTTTTGTCATAGTGCTTTCCCAATGATGCCTCCCAGTGCGTTGAACAACTTTGGTGCAACCAAACCTTCACTCCTAAAGCTTCAGTCGTTTGATCTTGTGCTGTCATGGGAGTCATGAAGAAATTCGGGGGATATTGCTATTATTATTATCAGAGGCTGGTGGTAATAATGTTGCGACTTTTGTTCCTTAGGCCCTTCTGAATACTACTCAATATTCTCAAAGGCTGGTGAGATTAAAGAGTTGTAACTTGAAAGAACGTAAGAGTCTGAAAAGCATGTTTGTACCACAAAGGTACAACAAATTTTCCAATGTAACAACTAACAAGACTAGCAAGCCTAATTTGGAGGATCCAGTAGATTCATGAGTTTATCCTTACACAATGATAAAAAATTTTAAAAAAAGAACATTATGAGGAAGTTTTGACTTTTGAGTACTCTTAACTTCAAAGTGAAAAAAGAGATATCAGAACAGCATTTTGAGTGCTCAATTCGCCCATGAGATCATCTTTAACCCCGAAAGTTAGTGTAAAAAAGGTTATATAAACAACAAAATTATTTAACTTCCTGTCTTTTGAGAAGTTGTCCACTACCTGGCTTTTTCTTGTTTTTACATCTCCCTAAATGTCACACTTGAACATGTAAACAGAACAAATATTGTAATCTCGCTTGAAATTTGATCTCGTCACTCTTTCTTCTGTTGAAAGGAGTAAATGTAAACTCATAGAATCTCAATTTACAACCTGCCTATGAAGAATTCCCCCACAATGTCTAGGGCATAATAGGCAATTGTCTCATAGTAAGTTACCTAGAGGCCAAAATTCAATAATCGAGGACAAATTCCACCTCCAAGGTCCAACACAAATCATCTCCTTCAGTCTCACCTCAGGAAACAAAACAACATTTCCGATAACTAAGTCTGAGTATTACCAACAGAAGCCACATTCGCGGAGGTCACATACTTCGAATAACATGCTTTTACTTCTTAGATATTCTTGGTTTTTGCGTTAACATGCACTAAATTTATCTAGACAGCCCAATGTGTTTCAATGTCTATTAGTTGCTGTGAGTGTGTGTGCTTTGTGTGTGTGTGTGAGAGAGAGAGAGAGAGAGAGAAAGAAACTTACCAGTCAACAACTTGTCGAATTTTAGGAGCAAATTCTTCAACCTGAAATAGACAACCAAAAGAACACAAATCCGAAAAGTAAGAAGTAGATTTTTCTTGAAAAAAGATCGAAGAAACAGAAGAAAACATTGACGTGGTGAAGGCCTCGCATACCTCACTTGGAGTGAGGGAAATTCGAGCTGTTTCAGCTAAACGAGGCACATCGGGAGGTTGAAGAGAAGCTCGAATTCCTGAAGCAGTCGAACATTTTCGAATTCTGATGTTAGAAACAGGTAGTGTATGCAAGCCGCGAGAGATGAAGATTTGGTGCTTCGATGGAAGTGATAGAGCTCCTTTGAGAAGAGGAAGAGCTTTACTTCCCATTTCCAACAGTGAAGGTCGAAAAAAATGGAACCTATGGCCAAATTTGCTGCTGCGCCTTCTCTATCTTTCACGTCACGTCTTACATATCGTTTTGGAAAAATCACCCCCACACTATTTTTATTAGTTCATGTTAGAAATTGGAAAAATCACCACCCACCTAATGAAATTATAATTTTAGAACTAGTTTAAAATTTTTAATTTAATATAGTTTTAATTTTAATTTTAATCGATATGGTTTGATCAAACCTTACAAATTGTGACTGTGTTGCATCATTTTTCTGAAGAATGAACTTCTATTTAGTTTATGATATTAGAATTTAAGACTTAGTAAAAAAATATATTAAAAAAAAAAACAAGTGAATTTTTCAAGGGGATAAGAAACAATTTAAGGATAATTGTGAAATCAAATTAAAACTTTTCAAAAAATAAAAACAATAAAAAAATACATATATTTTATAAGGGGCCAGATAGAATAAGAAAATAAAGGTTCATTCTAAGATAAAAAATTGGAAAAATAAAAAAACATTTTTATACATATAGTTTGAAATTAATTTGTATCCTGTTCCTGCAGTTTTAAAATTAATAATTCATCTCTCATCGTTTATATCAACCTAAACGTTGCTCAACCGGTTAAGACATACATCAGGTGAGAGGTTCGAATTCACTCAACATGATATCGAACTAAAAAAAACAAAACAAACATCTTACACATTAATAAATAATAACTTTTAGATTTCTAAACTCATATACGTTATATGAAGCTCGAGCACACACTTCCAAACCTTCCAAATTGCAATTGCTTCATGGTTTACCATTCGGTGAATCTCACTTGACGTTTACAATTCAGACATGAAAATTTTGGTTAAGGCAACGACCTGCATTAGTTCGTTGGGGCAGGAGAGTGAGAGAACAAGAAAGATTCACCATCTCCTTTGCATACTCCTCTACCTTTGGGTGGATCGTGAACTTATGGCACAAAATGCGTATATTTGGTAATTGAAATGGGTATTTACAACCTATTCCTTGCAAGTTTTCCCATAAATTACAGGATATATAAGAAAGCCTTGTGAACTGACCTAATACTAAGAGCAAGCACCTGGATTATCATCCTTTGTCTGAATCTCCTCCATTAGCTATCCTCTCTGTAATGATACTGTTACATTGTTGAAGTTGGGGGCCATGAAATGAACTTCTACGAGTGTCGCCAATAGAAAGAAGCGGAGTTGTACTGCTTGTGGTCGTCTGGCTCTCCAGCAATGAAGTAGATGTGACAGGGGTGATTGGAGATGCTTCTGTATCAGTCTCCCCACTGTAGTTTGAACCATCTTTTCCAATGCCTAACACTGCATATACGGGTGAAGCAGAGGAGCCGGGGGGGATATAAGTTTCAATTCGTCAACTGATCATGGCGATCAAACACAAGCAAAATAAAAAGAAAAACAGGTAAAAAAAAAGTGACCTGTTGGTGAAGAAATCACTGCAGGCAAGTTTGCATGAGTTTGTGTGGCCGGATTTCCAGCTCCCTTTTTTAACTTTGACTGAAAAGGATAGCCAATCATTAATCACTTGACAACTATCACATAATAATAACAGACTTTTTGATTCATACCTTCAGATGTTCTTCACAATGCTTCACCACTGATGAAATATTAGCAAAATGACCATGCACTAGGGTGTACGCCCACAAGAGAAGCTTCCTTGGCATGCTGAAATCTAGAATTTCAGCCCCATCCAGGCGCTGTTGGAAGTTTACTCCTGTTGCTAGTCGATATGGAACTAGATACAGGTTCAAGCCAGATGGAAGCACACAAGAACTCTCACGAAAAAAATTGTAAGAAGATCGAAGCAAAGAGTTAGCAGTCTCCCAATTCACTTCTGCAGCTCTTTTCACAAATACGTTATTGATTTTGGACAAGATAGGGCACCATTTTGGTTCAAGACTTTTCAGATGTGTTGAGTCCTCAAATGTTGAACTCCATAATTCATTAATTTGCAAATCTACACAAAGAAGCTGGTTACTTTCTAAACCACCAGGTAATGAACTTGACGTTTGAATTTCAGTTGAGGATTCTGAAGGTACGGGGGTGATCAGTGCCAAGCTAATTATAAGGGATCTACACCATGCAGTAGAAGCATGCCTACAAACTTTTCCAATGTTAATATTGGACAACTTCGGATTCTTAAATCGTTTGCGAATCTTCTCATTTATTGCTTCAAGATTCTCAACCTTGACATTTCTCTCCAAAGTTATGATATGATCATGAAGATACCTGCGGCAATCAGATTCCATAAGTTTATATTGAAGTACAGTAGCATTAGTATTAGCAAAGTCACAAGAACGCACTTGCTGCACTACACAATTGAAAACACTGGAGAAAAAAGGAACTTCGATAAATCAGATAACTTTCTAATATGATTACCCAAACAAATTGCTTTCTGATATACCCGGGCCTTGTATTTCAGGCAAACTGCACAGTTCGGGCCATAAGTTACCCTGCTCCATGAATAAAGCAAACATTTTCTCTAGTATATGTTCGTAACCACTTGCATCACCAGAGCTAGCAATCCCAACTTGACGAATGGACGTAATCAAAACCTTGACATACATCCCAAGAGCAACTGGAACAAGATCTTCAATGCACAATGCGAACTGGATTGATGGTAGGTGTTACATGCCACATGATTCAATAATCAACAACATGAGCAAGGTGAATTCAACAAGATGTTCAACACAAAATGAAAATTGAATTCACAGAATTGATGGCCTGTCACGATCAATAAATGAAATATACACATGCATACATAAATACGCACGTGCACGCAAAAGTATAGAACCATATTGGTTTTCCCATTAAAGATACAAAGAGAAAGAAATGGCCGAGATGATTTTTCAACTCAATTACATAATGCCAATATATGCATACAACTACATATGCACGACATTGCAAAATTATTTTCCATGTACTGTATGTGCAGGTCTACAATTTAGATTTAGTTTGTGGCTGATGAAGCATTGAATTGAATAGAAATAGTCCAGAGCATATAGTTGTTACCCTTTTATCTGCTCGAAGTGATATATAAGCACGCTCAAGGGTACAGATATCTCCAGTCTCCTCCAGAAGTTTCAAATAAAACAACAAGTACTTCCTAATACATGTAATAAACTTCCGAGAACTTTCAGGTAAATTAACTTCAAGTGCTTTCCTATTCCCAGAAAGACCAGGTGTTTTGCGCCTGTAATACAGATATGTCAAAAAGGCAACTTTCTTTTTAATTACACGTGCTGAAGACATTACATAGGTTAGAATTCCAATGCAAGTGATAAACTTCCGAGAACTTTCTGGTAAATTAACTTCAAGTGCCTTTTTGTTCCATGAAGACCAGAAGTTTTGTTCCTGAAATACAGAATAACTTGTGCTACATTGGAAGACTGAGTTTCAAGTGAATTAGCTTCAATACGTGTAATCAAGTATAAAAGGTACTTTATTACGAATGCTTCAAACAACTGAAAGCACAGATTGGGACTTGGACGTCAAAAATAAAATGGTATGGATAATTTCTTTTTACAAGAAACACAAAATGCTATGGTTAATATAATAATCATTTTCAAAACTTTCACGTTCTTCCATATCACTTGGAACAAAACTATTTGCATTTTGAAACACGATTGCTTTCTATTAATAAGATAGATTCAAGCACTGACAAAAAGAGGTAGTAAGAACATCAATTATTTTCGAGCTTATCCTGCATATAGTCAAATATAAAATTAGTTGATATACTACAACATAATGCAAGCATATTGGGAAGACTTCTTTTCCTCTAGCATTGACTTACCTTGAATGAGCTATCTATAATATAAAGATTTTGGACAAGCATTGAAACTATACCTTCCCTTCTTGACCATGCTGTCAATCTCCCACATATTTATTGTAAAGGATGAACGAGATGATTTGAAACAAAATGAGAGCTCATCCTTTGCTCTGTCCACATCACCACTCTCACCCCTTCTATAAAGACCTTGAGCAAGTGTATATCTGGCTTTATGATAATGTTTAAGATCCCCTTCAACACAAGTTTCAAGACCAGAAAGACAATCGTTATAAAGCATGTGCCACGCCTCTTCCACTTTGAGGAATTTATCATGCTTTATATCCTCAGAATATGCATCACTGCCATCCATGCCTGTAGGTAAATCCGAAGTCTTGGGACCAAACTTACTTGATATTTCCATCACAGCATCTCTAGTTGACTGATTAAAGGCATAAATTGAAAGATCCTGGAGAATGCCAAAAAGAAAACACGGATATATAATATATAAAAAAAAAAGACAGATGAAACTCATCCAAAGTCAACCATAGTTGGCTAAATATCTAAAATCCAAAAGGATGACATGAAACAGGAATTCATGAGTATTTGTACTTTGTTGAAAATTAATTACAAACACTAATATAATAAATTCAAAACAAGCAACGATTAAAACTTTATAAGATTTTATGCTACAAACCTTCAAAGCCTGCAGATCCCCTTTTCCACATTTACCGAGAAACTTCAAGCGTGACGCGTGCATCCTGTAAATAGAATCAACAGCTGATGGATTTAAGGCAATAGCTTTAGCATAATATGATAGAGCTTTATCATGTGAGAGCCCGAGCTTTTCACTAAGTTTGCCCATATAGAATGCATGAGACCAATCTTGCCTGCATGATAGAGTATAGAATTAAAAAAAAAAAAAAAAACATGGTTAAATTTCAATATTGTGGTAAGGTATTGTTGAGAAATAAATCAAGAGAGATCAAAAATTAAGAGAGATATACTGATGTGCAAGAGCTTTTTTGAAATGTTTCAATGAGTTCTCACAAAATCTGAGCCATGCTACATCCTTCGGTGGCACCACAGACCGCTGATCATAAAATGGAACCACATTTTGAAGGCTATCGTAGTACACAAGTGCTAATAGCTCATGTATCTCACGCTGGAGCCACAAAAGGTTCAAACATGAGTTCACAACACCTGTTTAATTTTTAACTCCCACAGATTTTTAGACTCTAACTTGTGGAACAAGAATACAAATAACTGAAACCACAACGAGTATAGATAGAAAAGACCAACCATTATATGAGATATGAGTCCATGTTACAGATTCAAGCACCAAATCATCCTTGAATGTACTTTACGTATTTATTTACATATATTTTAGTATTTAAAATGGAGGACATTTCTATTAAATTCTAGGTAAGAAACTCTATTTGGTAATCTGAATAAAATGTATCCTTTATTATATTAATATGATGGTCATCACTAAAACGTGCTAGAGTATCCTCAACATCCTTCCCCATCTTAAATAAATATAATGAAAAAAGAAGTTATATAAACACCTCACTGCTAAAATGACATACTAAACACATGACTAAGAGACACACCCTAACATACTGGCAGAAGGTATAAAATGATGGGGTCTGGTCTCCAACTGATCATATAGAAAATTTAGAGGTCAAACCTGCTGAGTTGGTGACTTTGCTAAAGCTAAACTCATTAGTAGACAACGCCTGCTCCTCCTTCGGCTTATCTCCACTCTATGGGGTAAAGTATCATTTTTCCTCCATCCTGCAACATTGATGTGCTTACTACCATCATTGAGCAACAGGTCTACCTCCTGTTTTGTTATAAATATAAAATTTCTAAGAATGGAACTTTCTAGAATGATTTGAGATATATATTTATAAGAAATGTGCTCCGACCAAAACAGACAGATGGATGATGCAAAATGACAGTACATTTACCTCATCATAAATATGTGCAAGTCTTTGCCAGCTGTCAAATCGCAGAGGATTATACAGTAGATCATATTTGAAGAGGTTTGCATTATGTTGCACAAATTCCTCCCCTTCCTTGGTGAGCACAAAACCTGGCCATTTGTCAGTTGCACTCATTTCCTCGGATTGAGCAAGGAAATAATACAAGTTGCTATAAACTTCCAAATATGGTTCAGAACTGCAATCAGAAAATACAGATAGCTCATTCTCAAGAGCAAAGAATCAATGTATCTTTTAAGTGAAAAAATTACCCCGTTTTACCATATGACATGGACAAAGTAATGTAAAGTCTTACCTCCCTAAGACAGATGTTCGATACTGTTTAATGCTTCCTACATCATTAAGTAATATCTTTGTCATTGTTACAAGAAACTCATCTGAACCAGCTTCATCAGAGAGTTCCTCTTCACATAAATTGGGATCATCCAGGAACTTGTCTATCATATTTCCATCCAATACATCCTCTGGTGGTTTTAAAAAGTGTTTACGGATGGCTCTTAGAACCCTTCGCAGCTTGATCAGTCCAGTTCTCTGAAAGACAGAAAAACAATGCACCAGATAAACAGTCAGTCAAACTAAACTCAATTTAATGCCAACTCGGGGAAATCATAAATGCAGAACTCTTGATGATGCCACCAAAAGATGAGAGTGCTAGTGTCTGCTTTCTCCAAGTAAACATAAATTCTATCAAAGGCGAGGCAGGCACTAATAGAACAGTTGACACGCTTGCAGAAAGTACTCACAGATGAAGCCTTTGCATAAGGGAGTATATACTGGAAAACATCAGCGCACTGTTCCTTGGTCTGATAATCCCCACGGCTAGTATTTTTATGTAGAGATAGATCATCGTCATAGGATGAGTCACATCTGAGGTTTAACCCGTACAAGCAGAAAAAGCACTGATCCAAGGCATTGTCGATTTTTATTTCTAGCTCCTCCTTTTCATCTTCATTGTGCTCATTCTCACATTCTACTAGTTGGTTGCTATTATTTTCACCAGCATCGAACTTGCCAACAGACTCCTCACTCCCTTGCTTAATAAATTCTCCTTCTGCAGTATCTTTCAATATCGATTTATGACTTGACAGGCCTTCTTGTGTTATATCCTCCCTAGCATCCTTCACCGTGGATCTGGTTTCATCATTTTGACTCAACCCCAAATCTTGAGCATTCAATTTTGATCGGTCTGGAGATGCCTTTACCTGACAATTCTGCCATTCCATGTCATCACAATCAATTCTTTTCCCATTTACCGAGCTGTTCAATTTAAGTTTCATATCCAAAGCTAAGAGATGCTTTATGGAAAATTTAAGAAATTTCCCTTCCTCTCCTTCACCCTCACCCCAACAGCAGAGACCATATTCTGCAAGTAGGTCATGTGTTGCAACAATTAACTCAACCTACAATGAGAAGACAGAAAATGATAAAAAGATGGAATTAACAACTAACAACTGCCAAGGAAATCTTTATAGAAAAGGATTGGCCGAGAAGCCCAATAGCAGGCTCTAATTAACTTATTATCCTAAAAAAATCATACTACTGACGTGAGATTTCACAGGCACAGAATGATCAAGATGTTGGAGTTTGCAGAACGCAATGGCTGCATCAACGAGGCAGCATCTTTCAACTTGATCATCAACTTCTGCCCCAAAAGACTTCTTGAAGAGGAATATGTTTATAACATTACACATGACCGATAAAAGCAAAAACTGCATATCACAAATCCTCCTCGTCTGAATGTCATTCTGCAAGCATAACAAAGTCAACTGTAGTAATGAGTATGTTCTACATTTTAAAGAAGAGAGCACAAGAAAGGCATTATGAATGCATTCTGTAGACTCTTATTGTTAGCTTCACCCCTGATAAGCAAGTTGAATTCAAATGTTAGCAAAAAAATAAACTAAAAATTATAAAATCCAAAAGCAACGTGCATAAACTTCCCGTATGTAGTAAGAGAAATAAATGTATTAAAAAAACTAAAACTATAATCCAATCCCATGGCCACTATAAGGAATGACGTAACTGATGATGGCAAGTGAGTTTAAAATACTACTTTCAAGTGAGATAAAATTTTCATTAAAGTCCATGCAGATCTTAGCCTGCTCACAGAAATTCCTATATCCAAACAAAGACATAATCATGCTCTAATAATTATGCATGTATTGGGTAATTAAATAATTATGCATGTATAGGGTAAAACAGAGCCATGGACGAAATTATCCATGTTGTCCATAATATATCCATCTATTTGAGTTATGAAATCTATAACATGAGGGAACATCTTTCTTTTTCTTCCAGAAAATCACCGATATTTCTTTGACAACTGACATTGTCCATGATATTTTATCTGACATTATAATATCCATAAAAATTGATCATTTTTATTAAAAACTTTAATTCTAAGTGAAGAATGGACTCAAGTTAAAAAATAAACCAGGACTAAAATGAATTTTATAGTTCAATGACTAATAGAGAATAGTTGAAAGTTAAAAAGACCAAAAGATTCAAACCTCAATAAAATTACAGGATACCTTATGCTCCAATCTACTACTGGGGGCAAAAGTTCGCAAAGTATGCTTTTAAATTATTCATATTTACCCATTTTCTCTTATGTTTGAGCATTCCTCTATAAGAGGAACAGGACTAAACATGGTAAGGAACAAGAACAGTAAGTTCTCCCGCAAAGTGAGACATCTAAAACAGATACTTGTGCTTGATTCCATTATAATATCTTTAATGTAGAATTAATTGGATAAACTTGAGAAAATTGGTTTTACAAACTTTACCGTTATACACTAAATCATCAAGAGGCTTGATCAATTTTTCAATTTTAAATGAAGAAATCACTTGGTACATGAAAAAATAACAACAAAGTACAGTTATGAGGAATAAATATTGGCTTACACAGTCTCCAGAATGTTCGATTGAGTTCTTTACTTGTGATATACATTGAGATATTGCTTTTACTTCTTCTGCAACTAGATGGTTCCCGTGACTGCTTGCACCATCCTTCGTTTCTATGTCAGAGAGTGCTTTTGCCTCCGACTTCTCACGGAAGGATTTATTTGATGTAAAGTATTCATGCATTCCAGCAGCTGCCATGAGTATTTGCAGCTTCCGTTGATGAGAATTCAAATATATCTCGATATCCAAATGATTTTCCTTCTCACATGATTTGATCAAAACATCAATTGCTGCAAGTTCTACTGAAGTGATCCCTGCATCTTTTCTTCCCGAAAAATGCAAGGATAAGGCATTATGGTCAACTTCCTGTACACCAAATAGAAGTGGAGAAAGTAAAGTGATGCACTCCTCATACATTTCTTTCTCAAACATTTCAGGTACAGCACTCTCCATCAAGAGGTCAACCTTTAAAACGTTAATTTCATGAAGTATTCTATCCAAGGTTAACCTTTTCAAGACCCGACAGTGAGGGAGGCAGACCAGTGATGGAGAATCATTCCCATCATTCTTCTTTTCCAGAAGTGATAAAGAAATACAGAACTCTTCACAGGCTTTTGCCTTGTTTCCATCCCGCAAAGATAATTGCCCACTAAGCCAAAAGAATCGTACCCAGAAGGATCTGTTATTTGTTAAAAGTGAATTCTCAACAAATAATTGCTGGTTACTAGAATTTTCAGATGATATTCTGCTGGCACCTTGAAGACTGCTAGAGCAGTTATCACTCTTTGGGACAGAACTGAAATTCAAGGGATATTCCAGGGCTACTGATTCAATGATCTTACAGAGATGATAGGAAGCCTCTGACATGAATTCAGGTTGCTTGGAAGTATCAGAAGAGGATGACCCAAAGTCAAAATAGAGCTCAGCAAGAAAAAGATTGCATTCAAGAGATCTGTCCTTTCCCCAATGTCTTGTCAACTTTTCCAAGTCTAGAAATTTGAAAAATGCATCCTGATATGAAGGATATGTGTTGGAAAGCTTTTCTAAAAGCATATGACTCACATGGTAAGCACCATAATTACAGGAAGTTTCTACCAGAAAAGTATGAACATCATTGCAGTCTAAACCCCATGAATTCTCCCGATCAGGATAGGAAACAGAATTCCCGGTACTATGGTCGGTATCTTTGTTTTCCATTGCATTGGAAATAAAGGGTTCTAGATATTGAGTTACAACCCTGGCCAGATCTTTACTCGTCGAATAGTCTAATTCTTCTTTTCCAGGCTTACGACTTCTTAGCCTTTCAAGACGTGTACTACGTCTCTCCTGTGGATGTTCATCCAAACCACTTACTTCTTTTTCTTTAAAAGAAGATGAATTTTCTGTGTTAGAATCTACAAGAGATGTATTTCCACAAACGGTGGTAGAAGCAAGCTCTTTCCTCTCCATAAATGCAGTACTACGATCTAAACTGTGAGGTAAGCATATTTTTAATCTAACATCACCAGATCTAAGTGTTTTTTCAACCCCCACCTCTGATCCACATCCGCTCAATGGATGTAATATATCTAGGAGTGCATCAACAAGACCTACCCAGGAAGCTTCTGCTAGGTGGAGATCTATGTTCCGATTTGACCTTTTAACTTTGACATCATCATCAAGATCCTCTTCACTAGCCTTCCTCTTATCGATAAATTTGAGTCGGACATGTTTTGGTTCTAGCTTATCAATACCTTTGGGTGCATATGGAACAGGTTCTGGCTCTTCAATAGTACATTTCACATGCAAAGCACGAGCATGCGATGGCCAGTGCCCCAAAATCAATTCTGCTACAGAAAGACAGGCAACCTCATCACGTATGGCAATTAGAACTTCCAATAGCTTCTCCATGCAATTCCCTTAATAACAACAACCCATAAAACATTTAGTACCATGTCTGTGAAGGAAATATGTTAACAGACCATATAAAAACTCACAATTATTAGGGCTGCATACAAGTCCTTGCTCAAAAGCCCAACGTGAAATACTAAGTAAGCCCATTGAGCAAGATAAAGTACCCAGCTGGTTCCAAACAACAGAATCTTTAGAATCAATTTCCACGGCTTGAAGATAACAATGCAGAGCACCCTCATAATGTGCAGATCCCTGTTGTAGAAATACAGTGGCAAGATTCTTAAGTGCTAAGAATCTGCAAAAGACCATTCACGAAAAATTAAAAAGAAGTGAATTGGTGTAAATATCCATCCAATAACTGAAAGAACCTAACAGCCACTGCACTGGAGGAAATAATCAAACAAAATATCCTTCTGTCTTGTATGTGTAAGTAATGGTCTGATTTGATCAACATATATTAAACTAAAATGAATCTTCAAGTAATGTGTTGCAGGCATGGCAGCAACTCAAAAGCATTATCACAAACCCACAGCTCCCAGAACTAAACAAAAGTGGAGGCCTGAAGGATTGTAGTATAAATTAAAGAATAAGACCTCAATCCACCTTAACAATAGCTTACTCTAAATTTGAAGTTGAAAAATAAACAAATAAATAAAAGGACATTTGTAGCATGATATGTTGATTAAAGAGCTTCCATGCTCCTGAGTTGTCACTACTAGTCATGACATGAAGATAGAAAAGATCACTAGTCACAGAATTGAAGGCTACCATGTAACAAAAAACAAATTTCAGATATATTCCAATGAAACGTAAAACTTCGGAAGACATGTAGAAAAGATGGCATGTATGAGTAACCTGAGCTGCAGTAGATGACTATCGCCAGCTTCACCATCAACCTGCATAACCAGAGAAATCAGGAATGCCATACATGATTCTCCATCAAGCACTGTGATCCTTTAAGAAAGCTATACCTGTGCTGATGCTATCAAATGATCTTTGAGAACCGATTCTAACAATTCACGAGCCTTTTCATATTCTTTTGATTCTAACTTAAGAAGTCCATCGTGGTAAGTTTGCGTCAGATGGAATTCCTGCAGGGCAGATAAAATAAACATAATGATTGAATCTTAATATCAACTATTATTGTAGTGTCTAACCACACTTCTTCCTAAACGAAGTTGGAAACCATCTTCGTTCTTCAAAAAATTGCCCAATAAGACGACTAAAACACAAAAAATATTAGATAAACAAAAGTCAGACCGAGTACATCCATAAAATAAAAATATCAAACTTACAAGCTCTATGTTGCATCAAAGACCATCAATTTGCATGGTTGCATTGATGTTAATAACCAAAAAACAACAAATTCAATCATCTTTAGAAACGCATTCTTTTACTCACGTAAACTTCTATGTGTTAAATGCAATTTCCTCCTCTTGTAAACTACAGATATAAACGGCATCAAAGCTAAACGATAAACAAGAATCACTAAAGAGAGAAAGAGAGGGCATGCCTGAGCTTCTTTAGTTGGAGCTAAGGGTTCCCACTGATTTCTGGAGTCTGTATCATTAATTGCAGAGATTGAAAACTGAAACACAAAAGTTGAAGTTAAACACATACAAATTAACATGAATCTCCGAGAATAATAATACTAATAACAATTCGACGTTGTATTGGCAAATCGATTAAATGTCTTTTGAAATTGAGAGAAGCTAAAAGATAGTACCATTTTTGGAAATACTGGAAGCGGTCTTGAACCACCGAGATTTTGCTTTTACATTTAGCCCGCGAAGCTTGAGTTTCTTTAACTGGTGTTCGCCGTTCAGTTCTGCTTCGCCGTTTCTTTTTCAGTCTGTAAATCCCGGGCGTTTATGGTTTGGAGTGAACTGTGGGTAACCGAACAAAATCAACGACACACCCAATAAACAACGGAATTGGGAAGGAAAGGAATTTTAGGTTCGTAATGTTTTGAATTTTGAAGTAACATTTGTTTTGAAGTCGTGAACAAAAAAAAAATAATTAATAAAAAATGGGAAAATATATAGATTCTTTTTACCAATTACCCAAACCCTAATGACTAAAAAAAAAAGAGGCAAATTTCCCTTAAAAATAATACTCTAGTGATGCTTTTTTTTTTTTTTTTTTTTTTTGAGAGTTCTAGTGATGCATTTTGGATTAATCAACGAGGTATATCAATTTTCACCTTTTTTTTTCCCAGGAAAAAAATATATCACCCTAAACCTTTTTAGAAATTTTTTTATACATTTAAATTATAAGGGTGGCTCCTCCCCAATTAACCTCACTCATCTAGCTATCTTATTTTATATAACTTCAAAATGAAAAGGACAACATTCTCTTGAAGTTAAAATACTTTTTTTTTTTTTTTGCCAAAGCGAGCTTAGCTCAGCGGTAATTGGCATGTGTCCTCGACCAAGAGGCCAGAGGTTCGAATCCCCCCACCCCCAAATGTTGATGTACTCAAAAAAAAAAAAAAAAAAAAATACTCTTTTTTTTTTGTTCCAATATGTGGGGTGGGAGATTTGAACCACAGATCTCATGATCAACGATACAACTTTATGCCAATTGAGTTGTTGGCTTACCTGTCTTGTTGGGATTGTGTATTTGATTCTCTAGGTTCCATAATTAGACAATCAAGTCTTCATGTTTAGGAAATTTTTAAAATTTAAATGAATTTTTTTCTTATTTTATTTTTAAAATTTGCCACGTTTGTCCTTGGTTAAAAAATTAATAATGGATGGACTTAATCAAACTAAATTTGTACTCTAGACTTGATTGTCCGATTTTGAAATATAAATAATTATCAAAACATCATAGTCTAGAAGTTAATTTACCGCATTATTATTATTATTATTATTATTTGTATATCAATTATTATTATTATTATTATTATTTTCAAAACAAAATGAAAACAGCTAATTAAGAAGACAAGTAAATCAGAAAAATTACTAAGAAAAAAAAATGTAAATTAGGAAAGTTGAAGTCCTCTAACGCGAGGGTTAGCAATCACTCAGGTAAAGTTTCATTCGTCCACTGATCTGAACCTTCATCTTCTGCTGCTCTACTCTCCAGACGGCGATCGACGGTGTTGTTCCGGCGATTTGTGTATGAGAAAGTCACAGCCGCTCTTTCTCTCGAGGCTCGCTTGAGTTGCCGACGTGAAGATCGAAATTTCTGTGAGGTCTTCGTCGTCTTCACGAGTCTACGACACAAATGGAAGCCCGCTAAAGTTGCTATCCCTAATTTCAGTAATTCATATATGCTTTAGCACTTCGCTGTCAATCTTCACCTCCATTTCTCTCGGTACGCACTTTCATTGTCGTCTCTCAGCGTCGCAAGCTCGCAGCTTTCGTTCCTACTCCTGAATTTTTTTCATTTTCACCACATCAAATTAGTAAGATTGAAGTTTTTACGATCTTTCAAATTTCCACTTCTTCAGATTTATGCGTTGTGCAAGTCTGATTTTCGATTGATGTTGGGAAGGATTGATTTTGGATCTATATATTGGTTGTCCCTTCATAGTATCCAATTACGTTTTGTTTGTGGCAGGGAAGGATTGATTTTGTATCTCTCAGCATCAATGATTTGATTATCCTTCTCCACGGACCCGTACAAACAGAAGTTTGATATTTGGTAGGTTAGGGAAGTGGAAGCTAAGTTGGTGGTCTATTAGACCAAATGCGTCATTCACACGAGCGATATCTATTTGTTCTTTTTAATGTTCTCGTCATCATTTTGAAATGGCCAACTTTCTGCCTGAGCATTGTGTGAGCATTACGAAAACTATCTTTTCCACTCTTAATTACATACTCAAGCATGCATGTCCTTTCATTGTAGTTACTGTATTGGCTTGTACATGATTTTCTAGGGTTGACAGCAAAGTTTTAAATGCTGGAGAGGAGCTGTGGAGGGAAACATTACCATTACAAATGGGTTCTCGTCTGTATCATCTTCAAGGTCTCAAACCTGATACGTGGTATGAAGTGAAGATATCACATCCGGGCTCCGTATGTGTTTTCTGTCCTCTGAAAGTTAAATTTTTTAAACTCTCATTATGAGATTGTCTCATTCAAGGGGAACAACAGATACCTGCCAGCTTTTCGTTAGAGCGAAAGAGAGACTTGTCAAGCCTCGTTGAGAAGCAGAGCAGAAAACTACTTGACACTGAAAAGCTTATTTTTAAGACGGAAAGCATGAACTTGCTGGGAGATCAGGTTGTCTTCTCCCCTTATTATTTTAGGCAAATGACTGTAGACTTTGATTGATAAAATTGTTAAACTTCCAAACTTACAGTTCTGACACAGGTTGATACACATGTATTGGTCACTGTGAAGTCCGAGGGAGTTGTTGCTATACCATCTGTCCAGGAAAGGGAGTCGATCATCTTCAATATAGGTATCTCATGTGTTTTTTTCTCACTACCATGTGCCTTGGTTTTATATACATTCAAGTATCAAATCATTTTTCTTATTTCGGACTTGTTATAAAGACATGTGGGTGGGATGGATACTTTAGATCAACTAAAATTTGCTAGTTGAACCATCATTGGTGATTTACAGTCCAATTTTTTCTTTCCCTTTCTTCTTCTAAACCTCATTTCCAGGACATTAGCTTGTAATGCTTTGGGTGTCGATTCAAAAATTTGTATGATGAATGGTTCCGGCATGAAAGTGGAAAGATTAACTAAATTATACATGTGAAATGCAAGAAATGGATTCCATGCACAATTTAAGAAGAAAACATTTAAACCAGCTTGAGAAAAAGAAATCTATAGTTATTCTTACGCAGGTGACACGGTACTAAAAAGAAAAGAACAAAAGGGGGATTGAGGGTAGGATACCCCATTCTAGCCTAAGAAATAGAGACAATTTCTTTTGTTGTTATCCTTGTTTATAGAGGAACATCTTGCTCTCCAATGATAATGACGGGGTGTGTACTTAATTATTGTTTCACTGCTAGCATCCAAGACCTGTTACCTCTTGCCCCTTTCATATGCTGGAGTCATATTGTCGTTTGCTTGCTTGAGAGCAACATCTAATGTCTCATTCATTAGTATGATAGTTTTTGGCTTTGTGACAGTTTGTGACGAACTACTTATCGGCATCCCACACAAAGCTTGGGGGGTTGGAGTCTTGGTTATAATCTGCTTGATATTGGCATTCATCATCCCATCTGTTCTTCCGTCATGGCTGCTACAGACCAACCAAACCCAAGGACCAGGAAATCATCACTCTTCCAAGAATTCTTAAATAATTGGTTGCCTAAGACCTCATGCAACATCAGCCCAAAGGTGACTGGATGGAGAAGTTATTGAAGTAGACTGGCAAGCATCTGCTCTGCTCGAACTTGCTGCCCTATCTAACAAGGATTTTAAGGAAAATGGATCCTGAAAAAGAAAATATGTAAGCCTTTGGTCCATTATCAAGATTTTGGTTCTCTTTTGTTTAGTATGCTAATAAAGCAATTTTTTTTAATTATTCATTCAGTTTGTATATGTTGGTTGGGATATTGAATGTTTATAAGTTGAATTGAGTTTCTCTTAGGTATGTATATTTTCTGCAAAAGAGAGGCAAAGGAACAAAAAGATTTGAGCTGAAAGGGAAATATGACGAATCAAATGATTGTCTTTAAACAAATCAGTTTAACATGGTTTTAAAGGTCCGTTTGGAATACATTTTAATTTAAATGTTTTTCAATAATGCATTTTTTAAAAAACATTTTGTATAAAAATTGTTTATAATTTAAACACTCATATGTTTGGTTACATTTCCTCACAAATGTTTTTCTACCCAAGTTACTGTTTACTTAAGAAGTCTTTTTAAAAAAGTTGGTTTCAAGTGTTTCTCTCAAAATGGTTTATTTATCAATTTCATTTTCTAATAAATCATTTTTAGAAGTTGTCAAACATTAGAAATTTTTCCAAAATGATTTATTTTCAAAATTAAACACTTTGAAAAGTTAAACCAAACACACACTTATATTGTATGAAATAAGCTCTACACAAAATACTAATGAAAATGCTCTGAAGCGTTCCTAAAAGTTTACCAAGTAGCTACTGCTTGACAATTTTAAAAAGAGCTTTAATATGTTAATTACATTTCTTTTAATTTTTCTAAGAGTCGTAACAAATTCATTCTTGGTCAACTGGATGCTCCTTCGTCACGTGGAAAGTCTAGTTAATTCCCATCTCTTTCTAAGGTAGAAGGTTGAGAGGGGCATTTTAGTGGCAGCCCTATAATAACCGTATGATCTTCTTTAATCAAATATCTATTAACAATTTTTTACATTCATTTTTATTTATTTCATTACTGACAATTTAATTTATTTTTTTTAATGATGATATTGAAAAAAAAAATTACATTGGATAGATGTGACATATATTTGTTTTAGAATATTATGGATTCAAGATAGAGATTCAAACTTCTTTTGGGTTAAATTTCAAGTTTGGGTCTAAATGGTTCTTGAACTTTTAACTTTGTATCTAATAGGTTTATGAACTTTAAAACTATTTAATTGATCCTTGACATATTTGAAATTTTTTAAAATTAATTCATCTATTAGATATAAAGTTGAATTTTTTGTTTAATAGATCTATAAACTTTCAATTTTATGTCGTAGGTTCATGAATTTAAAAAAAAAAAAAAGGTCGAATATCTATTAGACAAAAATTTGAAAATTCAATAACCTATCAAACATAAAATTAAAAGTTTAAAAACCTATCAGACACTTTTTAAAGTTCAATAACCTATTAGACATAAAATTGAAAGTTTAAAGACATAGTGAATACTTTTTAAATTCAGTGACCTCTTGGACACAATTAAAAGTGTGTAGACTTATTAGAGACTCTCAAAATTAGGGGTCAAATGAACACATACACAAAATCTTATGAATTAACCTTTTAATTTAACCTTCTTTTAGTTTATTATTGGAGATTCAAACATACCTCTTATAGGAAGTATAATTTATTTTTTTAGTTAAACGTAGGTAGGAGGTGATGATTCAAAAATTTGACCTCTTGATCAAAGACATATACTTAAACTAGTTAAATTATGCTCAAGTTGGTGAAGTATAAATATTTTAATTGCTGAAATACATTCAAATTGTAAAAATGTTTTATTTATATTTTTTGAACTAAGTTGTCTAACAACACAATTTGAATCTTTGAATCATATGTCATATGATAATAGTACTTTTTTATTTTTTGAAAACCATATGATAATAGTACAAAGTAAAATAATTTAAGAAATGTAATGTTACATGTGGTTTACTTTTTATCTATCATAAATTTTGGACCGTTACACATGGATTGCAACTTCACGTGGGGACACTCACTGCAGAAGACTTTTGGGTTGGTGTACAACATTTAATTCTAAAAATTTTGAAAAATTTAACTGAGCGGCATACGCCACGTGGCAGCCCGTTCGAATTCGACCGTTGCCAAGTTCTATACCTTTTTCTTACACCCCCATTCCGCTTCCCTTGTCTTCCTCGTCTCTCTTTCTGTCTCTTCTCGCCATTCGATCTGCTTCTCTCTTCTCTCCCTCCTCCCTCTCTTTCACATGGCGATCGCTGCAGAGAACCAACCCCAGGAGAAGGTAAAACGACGGAAATTTGTTGTAGCATGTTTCTGATTGTGATTTTTGTGGTTTTGCGTTCGTTTGTTTCAAGATTCGGATTGAATCATTCAATTCGTTTTTCTTTATCTCTTTTTCTCCACGACGTTCATGTTCTTTTAGATTTTTCTTGTTTGATGCCACAAAGAATTTTAGGTTTCTGAGGCGCTTATAGTCACGATAAACCCCCGCTTCGAAATTCTTGTACTCTCTTTGATATATCGTGGCAGGAATTGAATACTTGAGGATGCCTTCTGGTTTTAATTTCATTCTAATGGAGTTCGTCAGTTTTTACTAACAAGGACTATTGATTTTTGTTTTTGAGTTTGTAGTAAAGAATTCAGCTAGTTAGGGTTTCAAATTATCGTTTGGTAGTTGACTATTTTTCCAGGAAGTTGGATCGTTTTCGGAAGTCATAGGAGTTTGAATGTTAAAATGTTTTTGTAGATCACCACTACGGAGGCCTCTGCTGTCGAGAAGAGAAGATGGACGCTTAACGACTTTGACATTGGAAAACCTCTCGGGAGAGGGAAGTTCGGACATGTCTATCTGGCTAGAGAAAAGAGGGTTCGTTTTACTCTCTCAATCTTACTCGTTCTGTGATTTCCGTTATAATGTAAGCTTTGTGATCTCAAAATCTTAAAAACTGTAGCTCACTGAGAGACTTGGGATTGAAAGATATTATATTGGTTTTTTGTTTGTGGATCTCATTGAAGAACAATTGTTTACCTTCAAAATCACGATATTGGTTTCTTGGATTTTGCAGTTCTTTTAAAAGTTTTTTTTTAAATTAATTTAATTTAATTTAATTTTACCTAGCTTAAAGGAAAAAGGGAACCAGAAGTAGCTTGTCAGTTTTGGTACTTTCTGGTCTGGTTTTGTTTTCTGGTTCATAACCCGGATGTTCAATAGAAATTTATGTTACTTCAGAGACCAGACACTAACTAAGACTGTAAAATTATTTTGGTTTTGAGAGTTGTTACCCCGAGAAGATCATAATTTGAGCGAGTGGTAGGAATACTGCCTATCTCATAACTTTCTTCTTATATTTTGTGAGTGTTTACTTGATTTCCATGGATTCAAACAGAGTAATCACATTGTGGCCCTGAAAGTTCTATTCAAGAGCCAGTTACAACAGTCGCAGGTTGAGCATCAGCTTCGTCGGGAAGTTGAAATACAGAGTCATCTTAGACACTCTAACATTCTGCGCCTTTATGGATATTTCTACGATCAAGTATAATTCTCTACAATAATTTCAGCAATTTAATAATGTCCAATGAAATATTCAGCCTCTGACCTAAATGTTGTTACTGCAGAAGCGAATTTATTTGGTACTGGAATATGCGCCCAGAGGTGAGCTTTACAAGGAACTACAGAAGTGCAAGTACTTCAGCGAGAGACGTGCTGCTACTGTAAGTTATCCCCTCTAATGATCCCATGATTCTTGGTGACTACCTGAATTCCTATTAAGTAGAGTTTTTTTCTTTTAATATCAGTATATATGTAGGTTTTAAATTCCAAGATTGTTTATTGGAACATACACATTAGGATATTTCTTTTCTAATTCTAAGTAATGAGGAAGTATGTAGGTATCTATTGTAACATTAATATGTATGCTAAATCTAATTCTAATGACGTTTTAAATTTATGGTGCATGAGGCAGTACGTTGCGTCATTGGCTAGGGCGCTCATATACTGTCATGGAAAACATGTAATTCACAGAGACATCAAACCAGAAAATCTTCTAATTGGTGCCCAGGTGTGGCTTCATTGAATCTTTAGGGTTCTCAGTTCTCAATGTTAGATTCTCTCTTTGAGGGTAAGTGATGAGGCTTTCCTTTCACAGGGTGAACTCAAGATAGCAGATTTTGGATGGTCGGTGCACACATTTAACCGTAGGCGGACTATGTGTGGGACACTGGATTATCTGCCGCCTGAAATGGGTATGTATACCGGTTATCACAGTTACTTGTTTTTCACTCCCCCAGGTATCTGAAGCTATTTTATGCTTGGAGATGGGGGAATTTTAAATGGGAGCCAGAGAGAATTAGAAATTGTAAATTCTGTTTACCTTTTTGCCTTCATACTTATTGCTCTTGACATGACAGTGGAGAGTGTGGAACACGATGCAAGTGTGGATATTTGGAGCCTTGGTGTCCTCTGCTATGAGTTTCTCTATGGGGTACCCCCATTTGAGGCTAAGGAACATTCTGATACATACAGGAGGTAGATTTGATTGAACCTTTTAGCCGATCTTTTTGAATAGATGATCTCCCCATGGCTAGTTTACCGACAACAAATTGCATGTTGGTCCATTGACTGACAACTCTATATTTTTTCCCTTTCTTAGTGTTGTCCAAATCTTCGCTTGCATCTTTCGTCTTATTATATCCATTCTTGAACAGACCTGTCCCTTTTAACTAATACTATTGAACTTATTCATGTATATCAAATATATCAAGTTATATTACATATATATCACCATATTTTACTTGGAAATATACATTTATGTATATATATACAGATAGTTGATATAGTTTTTATACGTTCATACGTGCAGAATTGTGCAAGTTGATTTGAAGTTTCCTCCAAGGCCAATCATTTCTTCGACTGCAAAGGACCTTATCAGTCAGGTATTATATAGCTAAGCGTTGCATAACTCGTTTGATTTAGTATCTTTGGTCTTATGTATCCTTTGGCGAATCAAGTGAACATTGCTTTTATTGTTTTCTATGTAGATGCTTGTCAAGGATTGCTCTCAACGGCTGCCACTACACAAAGTTCTTGAACACCCTTGGATTGTCCAAAATGCAGAGCCCTCCGGTGTATATAAGAGTTAATCAGCCTTGTTATAATAGCTATTGGTTACAAAGCTTCAAAAATGATCTCCATTACTTGTAGCATCAGCGTCATCCGAGTCTCTGAGAGGATTGTAAACAATTACTAATTGATAATATCCATTCAATTGTCATCCTATTTGTTTTCCCAATTCTTCATGTTTTCTCTGTTCAACATTTGTTATGTACAAACAAACTGGTAACTTGGCATGCAAGTTTTTACGATTTGCTGCACCTAATGCTGTTACTTTCACCAACTATGCACATTTGGACCTTTAACTTCGGTTCTAAGGACCTTCTCTTAAAGACAAGTAAATAACCTTTTGTTCAGACCCGTACTTTCTATATGTTGAAGAGATTAACATAAAATGTATATGATTTATATTGTATCACGTTATCTCCGAAAAAGTCGTAATCTTTTTCACCAAGGATAACATCTTCAATTCATTGATGGCATGCATATATCCAAGTAATCCATGAATCTACGCAAGCATAAACACATTTAAGAGTGTATGAAAAGAAATGCATAAAACTCCCAAGTTTGTGACATTTTATACACAGAAAGAGTGGACCATTGTCTAGTATTTTTCCCTGTATTAAATTTACAGGGAAAGAGCTGCCACTGTCAGCACGCCAAAGTGAGCATAGTTAAGAGTAATTGACATGTACCATCGATCAAGATGTCAGCAGATCGAATCTCCCACTAGATAGGTTGTTGAACTCAGAAAAAGAAAGAGCTGTTAGCACATAGAGAAGAATCTATGGACGCACTCAAGTCGGACGGAACCCATTTCACGTGTCATCATCACCGACTGGTTTAGAGCCCGAAGCTGCTCTCATTTTTCTGAACGAAAACCTGTGTGCCTAATCGGTTCAAGGAGAAGAGGAAAATGTCGTGGCAACAGTACGTGGATGAGCACTTGATGTGCGATATTGAAGGCAGCCGTCTCTCTGCCGCTGCGATCATTGGCCAAGACGGCACTGTTGGGCTAAGAGCTCCAGTTTTCCTCAGGTCTAATACTTCTTCTTTATTCTTCATCTTTTCTTTTGGAACTTGTTCTCTGTTGCTTTGAATCTCGTTCTCATATGTATCTAGTGTTGATTAGTTTTGCATTTTCTGATTGAGGCGACTGGTAGTGACTATTTTGCATTAGTTGTTGCTTTAGTGGCTGAGCTTGAATAAATTTCTTCCGTAGGCATTGAGCTAGTACAATTATTTTTGTATTACGGTGATTAGATGTGATGGTATAATTATCTTTCCATGTGGTACGCGGGCGAATACTGTTTGTGTACTTTTTGATTGCTTCATTTTGAATTTTGATCTTCGTTTAAACTGAATGGAAATAGAGATTTCTAAGACCTTTTTTTTCGTGTGTGTGTTGCGGATGGGGGTGATGTCTCTGTTTCTGGAGTTTCTTGTTCAGCTTGAAGAGATGAAGTTAAACTTACATGCTCTTATGGCATCTAATTTGTTGTCCTATAGATTTACATTTTTCAATTCAACAGGTCTTTCTTCATCATTTTTCTTTACATAATTTGTTCGTCCATTTGAATCTTTGTTCTCTGTACTTTCTCTTTCTGCGATAGTTCAAGCCAGAAGAGTTAGCAGCCATTATGAATGATTTTGCTGAACCTGGATCACTTGCTCCAACTGGTTTGTTCCACGGAGGCACCAAGTACATGGTTATTCAAGGTGAACCAGGTGCTGTCATACGAGGAAAAAAGGTGAAGACTTAGCAAATTCTAGTTTTTTACTTGAAACAATTAGCATATCACTACTATATCTTACTACTAAAGTCGAACTTTTGGTTTCTGGTTTTCTGATAGATGGTAAAGAACTAAAAAATCGTTATATTCACGACATGAGAAAAGAAATTGTACCATGGAATTAGTTCCGGTATACGACCTCTGAGTACTTAACCCAAAGGCCAACGCCAAGTTATCTTCAGATGATTCTCTTTCCTGTCACAAATATTGTAGTAGTGTCCATCATGTATTTTGAGTCTGTAACTAAAAGTTCAAATGGAAAAGCATTCTGTGATGCCAACATAGGGAAGAAATACTGCTGTTTAATTCTAAGCACTTTAATTCATGTACATTTGTTTCCTCATTGACTTGAATGAATCAGGGTGCTGGCGGGATTACTATTAAGAAGACTAATCTGGCATTGGTCATCGGTATCTATGATGAGCCTTTGACTCCTGGTCAGTGCAACATGATTGTCGAAAGGCTAGGCGATTACCTGATCGAGCAGGGACTGTAGTTTCTTTTGTAGTAAGCCATCTGTTGATTTTACTGGGGTTTTTCATTTGTGTATCTTTACTGAGAACCTAGGATATGCCGTAATGAGTACTGAAACCAGTAATCTGATCCTTAGAAAACTTCTAGAAGTTGTAGAAAAACTATACTTGATGCTCTTGGAAAGTGATTTGGACTAGCAGGTCTTCTAATAAGGTTGCAGCTTTGATGACTTCGTTTAATGTAGATGGTGGGGAGAATTTCGGTTTCTCGCAAGACTCATCAGTCGATTATGATTAATGATAAGAGTTAATTTAGCTTGGTTTACCTTTTGTTCAAAATATTTCAGCTAACTCAAAAGCTTGCAATAAATATATGCTCAGAAGATTTAATTGCTCCTCAAACAAACACATCTTTGCAAAGTTTACCCCTAGCATAGCCACAATACCAGCTTTGCATGTACCTGCACTTGAGGTTGAGGCTCGTATTAGGACAATTCAATTCGAACTCCTCTCGTAGCTATAATTTCTTGGCACTCGTATAGTTTTTCCATTTCCTGATTCTTTTTCAATAAAAATAGGTTAAATTATTAAAAATACCCCTGTGGTTTTAATTATACTCCCACACTTTCAAAAGTTTCATTTTAACCCAGAAAGATCAAAGTTTGTTTCAAAACGACTCTTGAAGACATTTTCTATTAAATTTATGAATGAAAAATTATGGGTTTGCATCATGCATGTGTTTTTATTGTTTCTTTCGTATATGTTCAAATATGTTCACACAATCAACAATACATCTTTTTCCATTCATGAATTTAACGAAAAAAAATCTTTGAGGATCATTTTGAAACCAACTTCAAACTTCAAGGGATGAAATGAAACTTATGAAAATTTAGAAAAACCAAGTCTATAGTTTAGAGATATTTTTAATAATTTAACCAAAAAATTATTACTATTAATTCATACCGCCCCTTGTATCTGTTGTAAATAAAACAATTTATATGAGGGTGAAAACTTTTCAAATTCTCCTAATGCCAGGAAAGTTCTCATGCCTATGGACATTTTTTTTTTTTTGGAAAGATTCCTCATGGGAAAAACAAGTTCAGAAGTTTCTCAAAAATGTTTACTTTTCATTCACCCATTTATGCATTAGAATGTAGAAAAAGGAACTCTTCCATTTTGAGAATGAATCGAAGAAAACATCACTGCTGCATAATTGTCAATACATTCCTTCACTAGAACTCCAGATTACCAGTAATCATTACAAGAACATTTTCCATTTTTGAAATGGTGAAAACGACTTCGATCTCGCACTACAATCTCTCGCTCAACGATTTTCGAGATTATCTTCATTGCATCATGACAGTCGTTGCAAACTCTCAAGTTTTTAACTATTCTAATTGTAGTTCCTTCACTGGTATTGATAAGCCCAAATGCAAGGGCGAGCTTCTCACTATGAGTGGAAAGAGCATCCTCCTTCTCTTCTTCATCTATATTATGAATCACAAGATCAGTCTTTGGTTTATATCCCGCGAGTTTCATCTTCCACTTCAATTCTCTAATCATTGAGTATATTTGTGCAGACTGAGGATGAGACAAGTCCCCCATGAAAAACTCATATACCGAATTGTCGATCTCAATCCAACTGCAGCCCGGTGTCTTCATCAACTTGTTGTCTCGCATTCTCAACCTACAATTAGCAGCATCGTCCAATCTGCCCATTGAAGCATAAACATTAGCTAGGTAAACAAGACTTCCAGAATGGCTGGAGTCTAGTTCAAGTATGTGCTGAACGATGCGTTCTCCTCGTTCTGCATCTTTGTATATCCGACAACCACCGAGCAGTGCGCCCCAAACTATTACATTAGGCTGCATAGGCATGGATTTTATCAAAGACTCTGCTTGATCGAGACGCCCTGCACGACTAAGCAGATCAACAACACACCCATAATGCTCAACCTTGGGAGTAATACCATAGACTTGAGCCATCATGTCAAAATACTCCAGCCCCTTATCAACCAACCCAGCATGAGTGCAGGCTGTTAACAAGCCCATGAAGGAAATATCATTTGGTTTTAAACCATCTTCAGTCATTTCAGCAAAGCACTTGAATGCTTCATCTGCATATCCATACATGGCCAACCCCATGATTATTATACTCCATGATATTACATCTCTCTCCTGCATTTCATGAAACACCCCCTTGGCCTCCAATATGCATCCACACTTTGCATACATGTCTGCCAATGCATTCCCCAAAAACAGACCTACTTCCATCTTGCTTCGTCTTATAAACTTATGAATCCACTTCCCCAGATCAAGTGCACCAAGATGTGCACAAGCTGAAAGCACGCTAACAAGCGTAACATCGTTCGGCGCCAGGCCGACTTCATGCTGCATTTGCCTGAACAACTCAATTGCATCTGCATACTTCTCATTCTGTGCATATCCAGCAATCATAGCGTTCCAAGAAACCACATTCCTCATTGGCATATTCTCAAAAAGATGGCGTGCTTCTTCTAAATTTCCCATCCTTGCGTAGCCACTGATCATCGTCGACCAAGACACCAAGTTTTTCTCCACCATCCCATCAAACACCATCCGAGCTTTGTCCACCATTCCACTAAAACAATATCCTGAAATCAACGTGTTCCATGAAACAACATCTCTCACAGTCATTTCATCAAACAGCTTCTGGGCAACACAATTGCAGCCCACCTTAAAATACAAATCTATCAGTGAATTCCTGACAAACAGATTTGATTCACAGCCATATTTGGTCAGAAAACAGTGAACTTTTTGGCCTTCGAGCGCCTGGGCAAGGCCAGCGCAGGCCTTGAGCACAGAAGTGAAGGTGTACTCATCTGGGTTTGGAGCATCAGGCAAAACCAACTGGTTATTGAAGTAAGCAATAGTACTGTGCCAAGCGTTGTGTTGAGCGAAGGCCTTGAGAAGAGCATTGTAGGCAAAGATGTTGGGAGAAGCAAGATAGTGATTGAAAATGAGAACAGAATGGCGCACGTTGCCATGAGACGAAGAAACGCCGATGAACTTGACGGCAATGAGATTGGGGTCGATGGAGGGGATCGGGGAGGCGAGGAGTTGGGCTTGGATTTCGTAAAGTTGACGCATTGAAAGCTGGGCGGCGCATCGTAGAAGAAGGTGGATGATTTTGCGGTGGTTGTAGTCGTGAAGAACAGCCAGGGTGATTTAGGCGAATTGGCGAGTGGACTGAAACATATCTGATTAACGAGTCTTCTTTTTTCTTGGTACCGTTGATTTCAAACGAATTGGATTGGCAGACCAGAAGGAACAGCTTCAAACCGAAATAGCATTGAACCAGGTATTGAAAATGTAATGTTTACTTGCTTTATTTGCAACCCTCTCTTTTCTCAAAAAAAAAAAAAAGAAAAAAAATTTGCAACCCTCTCTTTACAAATTCTGTGTTCCTCTTGTTTCTCTCCAAGAGGGATTTCAATTCCACCGAGAGTGAGTCAAGGTGTAGTTTTTTTTTTACTACTTCTTCTTCTCCCTGATAAAAGGGATTCGAACCACAGACCTAGTGGTTATCAGTACAACCTTATGCCAATTGAACTAAACTCTTGTTGGCAAGTCAAGTAGTTGGTTAAGGGGAGTGATTTTGAAATGACTAAAATCATTTTTGTTTGGTTGAAAATCATCTTGAAATACGTCTTTAATTATTTAAAATCAATTTCATATTTATTTTTACAATTTTAAATGTAATTTTCATATCATCAAAAGTGATTTTGAATTATTAAAGCATGTTTCGAATTGATTTTGAATATGATAAAAATGATTTTAATCATTTCAAAATTACACCCAAACGTACACTAAATTGGCATGTTTGGTTTAACTTTTCAAGTGTTTAATTTTTTTTAGAAAAATCATTTTGAAAAAAAATTGTAGTGTTTGACAACTCTAAAAATGACTTATTAAAAAATGAAATTGAGAAATAAACTATTTAAAGAGAAACACTTGAAAGTAGATTTTTTAAAAATAGTTTTTAAGTATATAATAACTTGTGTATAAAAACACTTATGAAGAAATGTTATCAAGTGTTTAAATTCTAAACAATTTTTATACAAAATGTTTTTTAAAAAATACATTCTTGAAAAACACTTAAATTAAAAAGTATTCCAAACGGGTCCTATGATTTAAAAAATAAGAGATTTTGAATTAGAGAACTCTACTGAAAAGTGAAAAGATTGCAAATTTCCAATGGACTTGTCAATTTTGATTTACTTGACAGAGGTCTATACTTCAATTCAGAGTGAATCCCTACAAATAATGTACTAGATCAATCACTTTTGTGGTGTACTTCATTGATACCTTTTTCTCCGGCTTTAATAATAGATTTTATTCGATTCACTAATATATATAGCTTTTCTTGTTATCTCTTCCAACTGTTCCCTCAAAAAAGAAAAATCTGTAAAAAAAAAAAAAAAATGGACAATACAGATTTAATTTGAAGATTTTCCCTCATGTAATAGCAATAGAAGAGAGATGTTCGATAACAAGATGGTATTAATAAACTAGATAAGTTAACTTTTCATAGTAATTCAGCATGATATTGGACATGAGCACATAAAACAGAAGCTTATTCATATGCGAATGAAAGGATAAAATATTTAGCCAACTCTTGATTAACAAGAAAAATGTGGGATAAGTAGTAATTCAACACTGTGATTCTGTGTATAGAGATATAAAATTTCAAATACTAAGAGGCAAAAATCTTCACTCTCTTAGTTTGGCTCCATCGAGGGAGAAATAATAAGAATATGAGGACGGCAGAATTTGCATCCTTCAATCACAATAATCGACCGTAAAATCGGATCAGAAGCTTCTTGACGTTGCATCGCCCCTAGAATGCGTATCGGTATATGACATCTGCAACACCATCTTCATCATTGCTGGGACCAATGAGGTTAGCAACAGCTTTTGTTTTCTCTGATCCATTGCTCAAAGCAATCCCAAGAGATGCCAGCTCCAGCATCTCAATGTCATTTTCCCCATCTCCAATAGCCATTACCTACAGAATCAAGCACAATCTCAGGGTCAGGGTAAAGGTCTACGCCACTAAAGATCAGGTGTTGTAAAACCAATACCATAATCAAGACCAGTTTAAGCACAAGATCACGTCTGTATTGAATGAACTTTTCTACCCAATAATCAACAAGATCCTTCAATTATGATGCTAAATTTGCATGTAGGATAAATGAGCGGCACCAAAATTATGGATTCTAGTTTCAGAAGCAATCATACATTCCTTTTTTACAGATGGTCAAGTATCAATCTGGATCTTCAGTAGATTCATAACAGGAGTTCATAGGATTAGTAAACCTTCAACTAAGTTCGCGTACCACGAGGAAGCTGTGGGGTGTTTAGGATCATGAGTTAGTATCTGGCAGGGAGGGGCATCTTCTTGTACAGATGGGCAGTGCCGTTCTTCGGTTGGGTTGTTAGCAGAAGTATATAATAAATGATGTATTTAGGGAGTTCGCAGGCTTGTAATTAAATTGTTAAAAGAGAGTTTCCTGAGCTCTTGAATAGTCTAACACTTGCACTATGACACTATCTTTCCCTGACTATCATATTACAAATACACTGCTCTTTTACCATACTGATGGTCATATGAAAGACCTATCACCTAACCTATAATATAGGTGTGGCTGGACCTATGAAGCTTGGATTTCTGTAGACTTGGCTTGGGATATGCTTAAATATGCATAACACTTCTAACCATCATGGGTTGGCCCTAGTGATCAATAAGGGTCATAGAAAAAATAAAGGGCTTAGAGGGAATGAGTTCAATCCATGATAGCCACCTACCTAGGATTTAATATCCTACGAATTTCCTTGGCAACCAAATGTAGTAGGATCAAGCAGTTGTCCTGTGAGATTAGTCGAGGAGCGCGTAAGCTGGCCCGGACACTCACGGATATAAAAAAAATAAAAAAAAAGCATTGCACTTCTCTGGATTTCAACTTGTGTTTATGTGATTTATAAAAGTTAGTGTGTTTTAGAACCTTAAGTTTATATAATATGAGTTAATGTAGATTAGAAAACTTTGTATGACATAGCAAATATATGCTCGAGTTATCTGATCTCAAGCCAAACAACCCCAATCCATGAGTGAAATGGCTCCCTATTAGTTACCACCCATCTGACAAAATAATTGGTTCAAGTAAAATTTGTCGTTACTCAAATCTTTACTTCCACCTTAATATTATTTGGAACTAGGTGGCCCTAACGAGTTTTGTACCTATGACCATGTAAGGTATCTCCTTACTAGTTTTAGGATTCAGTAGTAATTTATCAGCCCAAAGGTTTTACAAACCCAGCAAGTTCAAGAGTGCTGGAATCTCTCCCTCTCATACAGAGAATCACACACTAAAACAAAAGCATAAAACTTCCTAGAAAACATAATTGAACTTATACACTAACCCTTCTCCCATAACTGACTTTTCCTCACATCCCCCGGAATAACTAACCCGAAGAGGAAACCCCCTTCTTGCCCCTACGGTTATAAACCTTCAAGACTGGAGGTCTAACATTACCCCCCGGTTCATAAAAAACCTTGTCCTCAAGGTTGAACTCTGAGAACTGCAGTTGTAAGTCATCAACCCATTCCCACGTTGCTTCATGTTCGGGCAAGCCTTCCCATTCCACCAAAACCTCAGAGTAATCAGGACTGGCTGCAAATACATCCACTGGTTTCGCTACCCATTCATAAGCATCTGAAAACATCGGAGGCCCAACGTGCACTGTTTGATGATCACCCAATGCTGTTTTCAGCTGTGAAACATGGAAGACAGGATGAATTTTTGTACCAGGTGGCAACTCCAATTTATAGGCAACGGTTCCTATCTTCTCAGAAATTCGGTACGGCCCAAAGAACTTTGGAGACAACTTCTCATTCCGCCGTTTTGCTAAGGATGTCTGTCGGTACGGACGAAGCTTCAAGAACACCCATTCACCTTCTGCAAAGTCGATCTCTGTTCTCCTCCGATCCGCAAACTTCTTCATTCGCTCTTGGGCCACGCGCAAATGTTCCTTTAACATTTTCAGAATAAGGTCCCTTTCCGTGAGCTGCTGATCCAAACTAGCATTAGAAGTCTTCATATCCCCATAGGACAACAAGGGAGGTGGCAGCCGCCCATACACAGCTTGAAATGGGGTCATTCCGATGGCACTATGATAGGTAGTGTTATACCAATATTCAGCCCAACTCAACCATTGTTTCCACTTAGATGCTTGCTCACTACAAAAACAACAAAGATATAACTCGACCCCTTTGTTCACTATTTATGACTGCCCATCAGATTGAGGATGGAAGGCAGTGTTGCGGCAAAGTTTAGTACCTTGTAATCTGAACAGTTCCGACCAAAAATTGCTAATAAAAACTTTGTCCCTGTCCGATACAATGGATTTAGGAAATCCATGAAGGCGCACCACTTCTTGGATGAAAATTTCAGCCACATCTTTAGCAGTAAAGGGATGCCTCAAACCGATAAAATGCGCCGCTTTGCTAAGTCGATCAACCACAACCAGGATTGTATCCACCCCCTTCGATTTGGGCAACCCCTCGATGAAGTCCATTGTTAGTTCCTCCCAGATTCTCCCCGGTATCCCTAAGGGCTGAAGCAACCCCGCTGGAGATGCAGCCAAAGTTTTATTCCTCTGGCAAACCAAGCACTCGGAAACATACTTTTTTACATCATTTTTCATTCCTTCCCAATAAAGTTCCCCTGTTAGCCGCTTATATGTCCTCAAAAAACCAGAATGTCCTCCCATTACTGAGTCATGAAAAGTATGGAGAATAGAAGGTACCAGAGATGAGTCTTTGGACTGAACTAACCGTTTCTTATAGAGCAATTGACCTCGGACCCACTCGAATTTGGGCACACTATCAGCATCCATTTGTAATTGATGAATTATCCCCTTCAGTTTTGGATCTTGAGCCACCTCTCTACTTACTATCCCCACATCCGAAATAGCTGGTGCCACCAACGCTGCTAAATGAACCGCGGGCATCACCCTGGACAGGCATCCGCCACTGTGTTTTCCAATCCCGGCCGATAATGAACCTCAAAGTCATAGCCCAACAACTTAGATAACCATTTCTGGTATTGTGGCTGAATCACTCGCTGATCCAAGAGATGTCACAGAGCCTTCTGATCGGTCTGCACTATGAATTTCTGCCCAAGCAAATAAGGCCTCCACCGCTGCACTACTAGTACTATAGCCATTAATTCCGGTTCATAAACGGACTTCAATTGAGCACGAGCAGAAAGAGTATGGCTGAAGAAGGCAATTGGTCGCTTATTTTGTGATAAAACGGCGCCCAACCCTGTACCAGAGGCATCGGTCTCCACCACAAAGGGCAAAGAGAAATCGGGAAGAGCGAGTACGGGCAGAGTGACCATAGCGTGCTTGAGCTGCTCAAACGCCTTGGTTGCAGGCTCGCCCCACTCGAAAGCTCCTGTCTTCAGCAACTGTGTCAAAGGGGCAACAATCTTTCCATAGTTTTGGACAAAACGCCGATAATAACCCGTCAACCCAAGGAACCCTCGTAACTCCCGTACATTTTGAGGCTGTGGCCACTCCATCATAGCACGAATCTTTTCAGGGTCCGCGGCCACTCCCTGCGCCGAGATCATATGTCCCAAGTATTCTATTCGAGGCTGAACAAATTGACACTTGCCTAAGTTTGCTTTCAGTTGATTCTTCCGTAAAATCTCAAATACAACCGTTAGGTGGTGTAAGTGGTTCTCAAGAGTAAGGATGTAGATCAAAATGTCATCGAAGAAAACAAGGATGAACTTACGGAGATATGGCTTGAAAAGGTGGTTCATCAATGCCTGAAACGTGGAAGGAGCATTGGTAAGGCCAAATGGCATAACCAAAAACTCATAACGACCTTCATGAGTTCTAAAAGCAGTCTTTTGTGTGTCACTCGAATGCACCCTGATTTGGTGATAGCCCGATCGCAAATCAATCTTTGAGTAAAGCTGCGACCTCTGTAATTCATCTAAGAGTTCCTCCACGACCGGAATAGGGAATTTATCCGGTACAGTGACATTGTTCCGCGCACGATAGTCCACGCAAAAACGCCAACTCCCATCTTTCTTCTTGACCAACAGGACCGGGCTTGAAAATGGACAAACACTAGGCTTGATAACCCCTGCGATGAGCATCTCAGAGACCAACCTCTCGATTTCATTCTTTTGAACCTGCGGGTACCGGTAGGGCCGCACATTGACCGGCTGAGCTCCTTCCTTCAGATGAATGCGATGGTCGAATGCCCGTTTCGGGGGCAATTGGTCTGGCATACAGAAAATATCCTCATACTGATTTAACAACTGCTTCATAGAATCTGGTACAAGCTCTGAAGGAGACAGGGCAGCAAATTCAGCATAATCCACCGGGGCTTCCAAGGCTTTAAATTCCACCAAGTACCCTTGGTCATTCTCCCCCCAAGTTCTCATCATCCTCTTAAGTGATACCTTAGTCTTGGTGAGGCTGGGATCACCCTTCAGCACCACATTACCGTCTCCTCTCTCAATTGTAATGGTGAGGGTCGTCCAATTAACCCTTGTCTCGCCCAGGGTGTGCAACCATAACATACCTAGAAGCACATCAACACCTACAAGATCCAACGGCAGAAAATTCTCAACCACGGTTAATTCTCCAAGGGATAACACAACACTCTTACACACACCCCTGCCTTTAACCGGTGGTCCAGAACCCATTAGAATCCCATAATTCGCGGTCTCAGTGAGAGGAAGCTTCAGGTCATCAACTAATCGCTGGGTAATGAAGTTGTGCGTTGCTCCACTATCAATCAGCACCACAACATCTTCCATGTCAATCTTACCCCGCATTTTAATTGTGCCAGGTCCAGTGAAACCCACCACAGAATTCAAAGACAATTCCACAGCATCAGCCGTTTCGTCTACAATCGCAGGATCAGGATCAGTGTCTTGGATTAAAGTCTCCGTCTCAAACACTTCCATCTCCTCGCCGTTGGGCTGAACCACTAACGCACGGAGTTCCTTAGCCTTGCATCGGTGACCGATCGTATATTTCTCTTCACACTTGAAGCACAAGCCCTTTGCCCTTCGCGCTTGATACTCTGCTTCAGTCATTCGCTTGATCCCCCCTTCGCGTCGAGGGTTTGAATTAGTAGTGCCCGCCAAAGTTACAGTACGCGTCTGATAGGTCTCAGTGGGCCTCGCGTTATCCTTTCGTAGCCCATAGCCCACCTTGGCCTCATAAACTGCCTTGGGCCGACCCACTATAACTTTCCCTTCGTCTTCCTTAGCAATTTCACGGTCTTCAACTAACTGGGCCTTCTCCATCATATCATCTAACCCGATCGGGTGAAAGCAGCGAACCTCCGCCTGCATCACCGGCATTAAACCATTCATGAAGGTTTGTTCGAGAACCTCATCCGTTAAATGAGGCAACGGCGCTACCAACCTTTCAAAAGTTTCGCAATACCTTTGCACAGTGGTCTCTTGCTTAACAGCCAAAAAACGGCCGCAGACATCGCCGCGTTCCTTTTTCTTTCGAAAGCGTTTCAGCAGTCTAAGTTTCAAATCATGCCAATCCTTAAACGGTTCCCGCTCCTCCTTCGATCGATACCAATTTAGTGCCACCCCTTCAAAACTTATAACAGCCACGGTCAACTTCTCTAGATCAGAAAGTTTATGGATTTGGAAATATCTGTCTGCACGGAACAACCAATCATCTGGCTCATCACCCCCGAAAATCGGCATCTCGACTTTCTTAAACTTGTGTCTGTCACTGGCGTTGTCCTCTCCGTGCTCGGCTGGAACCTTTTCATCCGCTGCAGCGCGCGTACCAGACGTCTCACCCGAGTCCACTAGTTCCTTTCGTTTATGAACAGAACCGTCCGTGACCCCAGAAGGTTCAGGTCGTCGGAGTTGCGCGATCTCCGCAGCCATAGCCGCAATCGCCTTGCGCACGTCCTTCATGCCTTCTTCGATACCCGCTTTCAACTCAGTCATTTCCTTCTCGTTTGCCTCCAAACGCTCCTCCATCTTCTTTTGCGTCATTCGCGTCCACCTCCCCAGGATTGGGAATTGCTCTGATACCAATTTGTAAGGTATCTCCTTACTAGTTTTAGGATTCAGTAGTAATTTATCAGCCCAAAGGCTTTACAAACCCAGCAAGTTCAAGAGTGCTGGAATCTCTCCCTCTCATATAGAGAATCACACACTAAAACAAAAGCATAAAACTTCCTAGAAAACATAACTGAACTTATACACTAACCCTTCTCCCATAACTGACTCTTCCTCACATCCCCCGGAATAACTAACCCGAAGAGGAAACCCCCTTCTTGCCCCTACGGTTATAAACCTTTAAGACTGGAGGTCTAACAGACCACTTGAAATTTAACGACCTGAATTTGTATACGAAAATTGAGCCAACTTAGATGTAACAATAATTAGTAGAAGAGCCATGTATAATGGAAAAATATCATCCCGACTAAGTGAATGGACGAGGATTGTGAGGGGCTTTGGTTTAAGCTTTTTCCTAAGTTTGATGGTTAATGAAATCTCCCTAAAGAAGTAGCTCAAGTTCTTTTTTTGTTTTGGGATTTTTTTAGTAATCAAATCCTGCAAAGAAGTGCTTTTGAAATTTTGATCTTCTCTTGATTTTAATGTGATAGTTGAAGAGAAACAAAACTCTTTTTTAAAGGACATATTCAGTGACAGTGACCATAAGTCAAGATCTTTTTCATATTTATTTTTCTTATCTTTTTTCTTTTTCCATATAAAAGAAAAAGTAAAAAGAAAAGTCAAGCCCTTAGAGACAACTTTAGCCTACCTCCTCAGCAGAGACTCCCAAATGATCGAGCAACATTTTTACTCCACTACCTTTTGAGGTTCCACAGGGGACAATCTCAAGAATTTCCGGTACAGCTTGAACAACCGATGCTTGTTCCCCTAATGTTTCTGACCAGTATGGCCGTAGGATGCGTGAAACTCCCTCGGCAGTGTCCAAGAAAAGAATTTTCTGTATGTTTAAAAGATGTTAAAAATAAATTACAGACAAGCTCCCGATTATATGTGTTTGCTATGGGAACCAAAACCCCCTTAGCAACAATACTCAGCCAATGCTAGGCTTACACACATTTTGATAGAAAGAGTAATTTGATTCCGAACCGTTCCTTAATTCTTCTCACTAATACACAAATGAGAGGGAGGCATTCTCATAGCAATCGAGAGCTTACCTGTATTTCAGCTGCAGCCAAAAGATCCTCAACCGAAGGCATTACCTCTGCCTGTAATACATAATCAATGAAGTTACATTCCTGCACAAGACTATTGCAATGGAAGGATTCAGATGCTATTCAAAACTAGCTTGAAATCGAGGGATTAGTTAGCGCCCTTTATAAAAACAAATCAGTCAAGGCAATCATTACATCAACAGAATTAACAGCTGATGACCTACAAAGGCTGGCTTAAAAAAATCTAACCATTAACTAACTACGCTCATTCTAGCTTTTCAACATTGAAATACAGTTGGCTAAACAATTCAGTTCACAGAAGTTGGCTATGTAAACTCACCTATACGAGGTACACAGCATTACATTTACTACAAAGACTCAGAACCACAAGAAAAATATGTTCACGTACCTTGGGCTCATGGTATACAGTGTGCAATGCATCCGTAAGTGGATGATCAAATAAAGTTAAGCAACGGCCTTCAACAAATGCAATCAGAGGAACTTTCTTCTCTAAAGAATAAAGGCATGCCTGCACTTCAAAGAATATAAATTTAGATATCAGTAACAAGCATCTTGAGGATTAAAAAGCCTCTCACTTATTAGGTTTAGAGAACTTTTTCATAAAATTATCATCATTTTCTGCAATTCTTACAGTTTTTACTTTTGAACAATACTTAGAAAAAAGGTCCGATAGCTGCGTCATTTTCTTTGGTGAGCATCGCTACATGAATACACCTACTTTAGAATGTTGTGTGCTTACATGGTTATAATCCCTAAGACTTAACGTAAAAGACATTTACTTAATCATCATTCAAACTGCCGAGTAGTTCATATAGCAAATAGCAAGAGACGTTACCTCTCTGCAGACATCTTGGTCCAAGTTCCGTCTATAAATTTGCTTGCCTTGTCTACCATAAACGAGCAGCCCCTAGAACCAAGCAGGGAAAGAGAATATATAATGGATAAGATTTCAGTTGGATCGTACATAAAATAAACTGAAAGGTAAAGATATAAGTGAAATAATTCTGAAGTTCTATTTTGCTAGAGATTTCAAATCAAGGGAACGTAAGAGGTTTATTATCAGGAACCTAAAATTGAGGTTTGTAAAACATATGTGAATGAAAAATTAGTAGGCTCCCCTGAATTGGGATTGATCTCCACTCTTTTTCTACTTTCAGTCTTCACTTATTACCCTCATATGTGAATGAAAAATTAGTAGGCTCCCCTGAATTGGGATAGATCTCCACTCTTTTTGTACTTTCAGTCTTCACTTATTACCCTCATATGTAATCTTAGTTTTCTTCTAATGGAAGTCAGATGCAAAAGAGTAGGATGCAAAAGTGCACCCGATTGGTCATGGGTTGTGTAGGATTTATTTGCATCTATCCTACATCATCTTCCTCCACCCTGGGAGCAGGGACCTGAGGGAACCAAATAATGACTAACATAACTTTCTCTAGTTTCAATTATATATACTATTGCAAGTTATTGATTAAACTTTACCTAAAATTCATTAATGTAAGAATATGAATATATTGTACAACTTTTAGAATCTATATACAAACCAATGTTTTCTCTGTTATCGAGATTGGTGTACAAGGTCTTGTAGTTATAACTTTGTAAGCAACTCATTCCGCATTTTGAGCAAAGGGACCTATTACCTCAAGGACCCTACCCTGCCCAACACCCACACCCCTTTCGGATTGGAGAATCATGCAGGGACAAGTATTATTGGCTCCCCAAATCACACCTCAATCTTATTATCATTCCCTAGTTTGAGAGAGAATAGTCATAACATGTAGCACTATGACAAAACAAATCGTATGGAATTAATTTGATAGTTAGGGACGACAGATTTCTTCACTTTCAAGCAAAAGAGCAAAAGCACAAATTTTACAGCTTTTTAGTAACATTCTTGTTGTGCATGGCCAAATGCATTCAATGTAATATCAGTTGACATGACAGCCTGTGTTCACTGAAGAAAGTTCAAAGCGGAGCCAAAAAGATTTGGATGCTTCAAAACGTTATACAGCTACATGCCCCTAACAATGAATAGTAACTCATTAAGTCATTATGCATTGCATGGAAGAAAGATGAGAAAGCACCTCAGGTAACTGGTTATGGATGGGTTCTTTTCCCCTTGAATGGAAGAAATGAATTGCAGACATAAAAGCACCTCGGGTAACTGGTTATGTCTAACATATAACTAGAAGTAGCTAAGTAGCTATGTATACTCACCTTTAAAATTAAAAAGAAACTCGAAGAAAGATGAAAAAGGAGGGAAGGTTGAAACCTGTAAGAAAACTCCGGGAGAAAATTCAGACACAACACCATCTTTTCCAGCTAAACCTGCCTTCTCCAAAATGCTTATTGCTGCTGGACGGGCCTACTTCATGTATTAAATCTAACCATTATTCCTTACAATTTTGTTGAAAATAAAGTAAGACCAGACAAGAGCTACAAGATATTTAAATACAAAAACACCCAAGCATTCATTGAAGTGTTACAGAACAGACCATGGAAAAAATAGTTGGAAAAAAAATCTTAAGGTCAATATCTTGACAATCAAGAAAAAAGTCTACCTTTCCAGTGGCTATAACAACTTTCACACCCCTTGACAAGGCCTCTTTCAGAGCCTTGGCAGTTGTTGGAGTGATTTGACTTTTACTGTTAAGCAATGTACCTAGCATAAAATTAATATACTTAATACAAGTCAAAAGGTTAAGTCATGGAATATTTTAGATCCACCTTGAGTGGGCTCTTACCATCCATATCACAGAAAATATAGCTGAACCTTGGGCGGTAAAATCGAAGACTACCTTCTTTTTTCCTGTCTTTAACAGTTCAACAGTAAGAACATGCAGAACATAATTTTACAACATAAGAACAGTAACAAGTGTACAGAACATAATACAGCTTTATTATAATCACAAACAACTTTTTGGTTGCAATGATGCAGTCATTAGCAAACAATAAAGCAAAAAACTACAAACTTACCATCTGAAACTTCTGCAACTGAGTTTAACTTAGTTTCAGCATCAATTGCACTCTGAATTAGCCCTTTCCCTTTCCATTCTAAACTCTTCAAAAGTAGTTCCTCCTCCTTCTCCATTTCTACTTCAGCCTCTTCACTAATCTCATGATCAAATCCCAAAAGATGCAACAATCCATGCACCTGTACAAACCCCATGCAATGATGAATTTCCTTTGCTTAGTTGAATTATTGATATCTCAAAATGGAAAGCCAGTAATGGAAAGATTGAGAATAAAGTTTCTTAGAATGAGATATCTAGATTTGGAATACACATTAACGAATTCCAAATGCTTGAAAATGAAGGATGGAGTGTTAGAAATGTGCTAATGATTGTGATATTGGTATCGTTGCATTTGAATGTGAAGCTTCTTTATTTATTTATTTTGAGTTCATTTGAATGTGCAGCTTGGAAATAGAAACCTTGGGAGTGAAATGTCTGTGTATTGGTTATGCAAGAATATGATTGTGAAATCTAATCCCATGGACCCATGCCTAAAGACGCTCCCCTAAAAGCATGTATGCTTTGTGCATAGTAGCAATGCTACTAGTTCCCAAAGATAAGGATGTAGGTGCAAAATTCTTAGGTTTTTTTTTTAAAAAAAAAAAAGGTAGTCAAGTAACAAACCAGGAGTATCCGAATCTCATCAAGGAGTGTGTGCCCCCTTTCCTCAGCCTGCTTCGCAGCAGTCTCAACAGAAATGACGATATCACCTAACATAAGCTGAAGAATAAAAAATCAGTCGATCATTTATCCTTCTTGAAGCATTATTGACTTATTCATTTGCATTGAAGTTCTTACAATTGGAAGCTTCAGTTCTGGGACATGCTGTGACATGGACAGGACATCAGTGGCATGATCCTCATCCCTCCATTCTTTATTAAGTTTACAAATAAACTCGTCGTTACAAAGTAGCACGGACAACTCGACACTATCAAATAAACCAACATCTTTTATTGAATTATCTCGAGTTATATATTCTGAATCCTTTAAATTGTTGAAAGCTATCTTCAGAGCCTTAGGAACATTCAAACGAAGCATTTCTGCAATACTCTGAAGCATTAAGAAAAGGAAAGCCATAAGAATTAAAAGAACGATGAATAAGGAACCTTGCATCAATGTAAAAAGAGATCAAACATGAAAATTCATTCTACTCCTAGATTCTTAACATATTTTACCAGATCCAATTTTGATTTCTTAAAGCACAAATCTCTCAAATACGATTCTATCGTCAAAGCACTCATAATCAAGAAGTAGAAATTTTTATCCACGTATTTGACATACGAAATTATAGTCGTCTTAGAAATTTGGTACTAATAATTGCTCATTAAGCGGCTGGGAGAAGCTACGTTCTCCTTAATTGTTGGGACAAGATGACAGAAAAATGAATTTCATAGCTTAACTGCTTTGTTCGCTCTCGTTTCCCAAAATTTAAAAAACTATGATAAATTACAATAGCAATATGATTCCCAGATTATTGCAAACCCAAAAATAAATTAAGAGTATGAGCGATGCATCAACAAGCAAGTCCTCCTAGCAATGTGCTGCTCCTTTTCTTTAGTTCAAACAAAAGGTGGAGGTGGGATTCCAACCTCTAAACTTTAAGGAAGGTTGTTGTTAATGTTTTAACCAATTAAGCTATACTCAGTTACCATAATGTGATAGTGCTACCAACATTAATTAAATATCATTGTAATTAACTCATTAAAAACCACGTTTCACAGATGAGATGACAAGAACAATTACAACATAGAACGCAACAGATTGCCCAAAACACGCATACTTGATCCTTCTCACTGTTACCCTTCCCAATGTCGTCATAAAAGAAATTCTTTTAAGCACATATACTACAACAACAAAAAAAATACTCAAAAGAAGGAAAAATGTGAAAAATGTACGTGAAGAAGGAGATACCAAAATTTCTGGATCATCCGGCAACTCTTCTTCAATACAGATACTGACGTTGAGCTCTAATTCCTTGTTCTTACTCTTCGGGACTCGTCTCCTCACCTTCCGATACTCTCTTTGACCACAGAAAATCCTTCCACAAGGCCTCTGGAGCTTACTGTACGTTCCCGACAAAACGTAGAAGCTCCGAGCAAATTGTGAAAAAGTTATTTTAGCCGAAATGCGGTCGTAAGCAGGTTGACAAACAAAAGGGAAGTGCGAAGAAGATCGGCATGAAGAGGAACTGTGAGAGGTGGGATAGAAAGGGAGATGGGCAGCTAGCGCCATGTGAATCCCAGAGGGGAATGGAAGGTGCGAGGCGCGAAGAAGAGGGGACGCTCGTAGAAGCATGTGGAATCAAAATACAGAGTTTATTGTTGTTGAAGTCTTGTGCCGGCTTCTGCTCTATTGCTTGCTTTGTTTTGTGAGGATGTTGGAAAGGAAGGATGAAACTGCGCCCAAGCCTCAACATTGAAAACGGAAGTTAATCAAGTCCTTTTTAATACGTGCATAGCACGTGATATTCCACTTTTTGTTATTATTGATTTAAATTATTTAACAGAATTACCTTTTTGGTCCCTGAGTTTTGAGGAATACGTGCGTTTGGTCCTGAGTTTTCAAAATAGACCTTTTTAGTCCCTGAGTTTTGAAAAATAGGTTTAAAAGGTCCCTAAGTTTTTAAAATGAACCTTTTTAGTCCGTGAGTTTTGAGAAATTAGTTTAAAAGGTCCCTAAATTTTCAAAATTGACATTTTTAGTCCTTGAGTTTTGAGAAATAGGTTTAAAAGGTCTCAAATATTATTTTTTTTATCTTTTTTAAATTAATATTTTTGTATTATTTTTTAATATTGAATGGTTTTTTAAATTAAAAATTAAAAAAGTATTAATTTAAAAAATTGAAAAAAAATAATATTATGGACCTTTTGAACACATTTTTCAAAACTTAGGGACTAGAAAAGTTTATTTTGAAAACTTAGGGTCTTTTTAAACATATTTCTCAAAACTCAGGGACTAAAAACGTCTATTTTGAAAACTTAGGGACCAAACGCACATATTCCTCAAAACTCAGGGACTAAAAATGTATTTTTTCCAAATTATTATTATTATTATTTTATTTATTTATTTATTTTTTTGACAAAGGAAGATAATGGAAAAAATACCCTCGGGGATACAAAGAGTGGGAGTTCACTGAGAGCCCACGTCGAAATCTAATCTGAATAGTTTGAAATCCACAATTTTGGGATAGAAGACAAACCCGAACGAGACAATTCATGAGCCAATTTTGGAATAGTGTGGAAGCTCACAATTTTGTTAAAAGAGATTGAATAATGTTTTTAAAATATATATGTATATCATCAACGTTTATTTTTATAATAAAAATAATTTAAGTACTTTCAATTTTATAAAATACATGAAATATGAGTTTTTTTGGTAAAAAAATAAAAAAATAAACATGTAGTACATTAAATTTAATCATACATATCTATAATCTATCATCTATAATTTATAATATATATAAAAGTACGAATGTGGAAGAACGCCCGACAATGCTAAAATAGATTATAGATTATAGACTATAGATGTTTAGATGTTTAGCCTCTTTTTCCTTATTCGTGTAAATAACGCCCAACAAGGCTAAAAATAAAATAGTTTTGTCTCTCATCTGGGAAATTGACACTATGTCTTTTTTTGTGTTTTTTTTCAAACAAATGAATGTGAGATGGAGATTCAAATTTCGGACTTAAAAAAGGGTGATAGGTTATTAGTACTTTTTAACTGGTCCGTGCCATCGTGTTTCATCTGGATGTAAATCAGTTAAAATTAATGAATTTTTGTGGGGAAGTTGTCTGAAGCATAAGTTTGTAATCAGAACTTACAGGAATGCGTAAAATCTCAAGAAGAATTCAAATCAAAACTCATATATTTCTGAAGAACCAGAATATAAATATTTACACACAACAGCAGTTGCCTCAACCTTGAAAGCCAAGGCTGCGCTTACAAGTTGCAGCTTCATAACACTGCCAAAATCAGTAAAAGAGTGTAGGAAAACAAAAATCTACATGGAAAAATCCTAACTGGCATTCACTCTTTGACATAAACTATTTCCATTGCTACTCAAAATTGCTGCTATTCTCAGCCAAAGCTCTGAAAGATTTGACAAGAACATTTCTGATACCTTCCACATGTGTGTGTTTGAATTTTGAAAGGAATTTCACTTCATTTCAGTGGCAACGGCAGAGCTTTTTAACACATGTAGCCTCTTCACAGTGGAGACAAACATACTGCATGAAAATGAAGCCAAATGAGTTCACCATACAAACAAAGCTCAAGTAATGGCTGAAAAAGAGTTCCTATTACATAAACAGAACAGCAAGGAAGGAAGCAGTTTAACAAACTGTTTTGAATTTGGTCAGGAAAAAGCTAGATGACATAGGCTACAAGATCAGAAGTGGGAAATGCTTACTTCCATGGGACATCACCAACAAGCATCCTATCCCCTTCATTATCATAGTAAACTAGGGTGTACAGACCATTTTTGTGTTTGGAATCAGATAATGTAGTTGTTTCCTCCATCTTTCTCCCATCTTCAGTAACCAGATAATTTCTTTGTGCTGTAGTTAATCAGAAAGAAGAAAATAAGAACCAGTTGATGGTAATTTCAGCATACCAATTTAATTTAATACTTAGTTATTATCATGTACAAAAGGAATATATGGTGTTGGACAAAAATATTGATGAATGTGGGGCATAGAAGGATTGCCTGCAAGAAGACAGTGGAAGAGTTCGTCTATGCCAGCGGACAGTTGATCATAACTATTATAGGCTTGGAGATTCAGTTTTCTTCCAATGGGAACCCCATCCATACAGACTTTCACAAACATTTGTCCATTGCAACAGTCAGATTTTGAGCCATTCTCCTCCTGCACAGTTTCTTTTGACAACTCAAGAGAGTTGGGCTTTGAAGAGCGGGGGGCAGCAAAGTTCTTCCTGAAAGAACGGATGGGGGGCCAACCAACAGTTGATGCAACTGAAGCCCTGTTATCAAGATGTTGAATTCCTTGCAGTTAGCAACTTAGCATTACTTGTTTCCTTGATAAACTTGTGTCAGAACTGTTTTGAAATTACCAATGGGAGATCTTTTTTGTAATCCACCAACTGTTTTGAAATTAAAACTAGCAAAAGCAAATAATTTCAAATATTTAATTGGTATATCGACTATGTCACTTTTAGAACCTTCTGCAACAAGTATCAGAGCTACATGAAACAATCAGTCCAGTTCAAACTTGTGTATTAAAGTGATCTTAAGCCGGTTAAGCGGTAACGGTTTGGATATCAAACTTTTTCTCCTTGTTATATGATCCATACAAAACTTACTTCAGCTGCAAGGGATTTCAAGATTTCCCAGAAAAAACAGCTTAAACAGGAAAACTAACTTCCATTTCAACTTAACAAACAGAAATTTGAGAAAGTTGGTGGATTATTTGGGCAGATGAAACACGTAATCATAGTATGGAGGATCCAAAGTTTCAGTGACATGATATCCATAGCTTAAAAAGTAGAGTTTGATATGAATGATTAAAAATAGGATGAGAGAAGATAAGCTGACTAACCTTTTGTCATGGTGTTTAGGTTCAGATGAATCTGCAGGAACTGAACCAGTTTTGGGACATGATTTCCCATTTAAGTATGGAAACTCAGCTGTTTTCAAACTGCATGGCTTTGATGGCTCCTCTGACACCAAGTCCAATTTCTGAGGCATCAATAAATGTTGTAAATATGAAGATTTTGATTGCTGAGGCAGCTTCTGTGTTTCCCTCTGAAAAGCTGAAGATGGTAAGGAAGCACTAAGACAAGGAGTCAGAGGAGACACCTTCTCAGCTGTTTTCTCAGAGAAAATCAGCTTATGGGGTTGGAATTCATCATTTCTATCCAACCAATTCCCATCTCCTGCTATTCCTTCAGCTTTTTCATAAAGCGCCCTTTTGTTGCTTCTAATGTTCAAACAAGAAGGAAAGAGCTTAGCAGAAGAGAGATGGAATTCACCACTTTCATGGTTACCATTCAAGCAGCTACTTCCTTCTGCAGGCCCCCCTTCTCCTGGCAGTCCAAGTCTCAGTTCAAGTTTATTGTTCTCACTGACAGAACTTCCAGCACCATTTCTACTCAAGTCCCATTCCCTGTCCCTAGAGATCAGATCAAGAAGCTCAGGACACCTGATCATTTTTTTTTTCCCTTCTAAGGAAAACTTCTAAATTGAGCTTGAAAGACAAATCAATTTCTGTTATGCTTCAAACCATCTTCTCAGAAGTCATATATATATGACAAGAAGCAAAAACAGAGAGAAATTTTGGATGAGAACAAATCACAAACAGATGGTATGCTTTAGTTAAAGCCAAGGCAAAAAGAAACTACTGGCTTGTGGCTTCAACCACAAAACGACAGATAACAATATGGGGTCCGGGTAAAAGGAATGACTAGATTAGATCACTCTTGCTCTCCACTCTCAACTTACAATTCCCAGCTAAAAAAAGCACCCAAAAACCACTAAGAAAATGCTTAAGCCATATGCCCCACCATCTTTACAAGTAAAAGATGAAGACTAAAGGGGAAAAGATCCCAAAAAAATGCTTTGTCTTGTCGCACACAGGTATGTAGGGATCCCTCTACATATTCAATTAAAATCTTAACAATTAAGAAAGAGGAAGAGAGAAAATGAGAAAACTTTTTATCTCTTCTAATTGTCAACATTTTAACGGTGATATGCAGAAAGATCCTTACATATCGGTATTAAGTCAAATTTTTATTTTGGCTGAATCCGCACTAAAGAAAGAAACTGCTGAGCTTTCACATGGCTGATTGGCAGATTCGTTCAAGTGCAGAGAACTAGTTGAATTTGCTCTCATGAACATGACATAACATAACACAAACCCAAACCCATATATGTCACCTTCAGCAAAACGTGCCGAATTAAATTATTTTTTTTAGAAACGCCAAATTTATGTATTTCTATTTATTAGTACAATGGAGTGAGAATGCTTTTTCTTTTTTCCTTTTTTTTAATTTTAATTCATTAGAATTTTTTATTTAGTTAAGGTATCATGCCTTCACTAGTTATGTTTTTTTTTTTTTTTTTGAAACTCCTTCACTAGTTATGTTATGTTCAAGTTAACGATGAAAATAGAATATTTAATTTAAAATATACTTAGATTGGTATCAAGATAACTCTTTTACATCATCTCAATGTTTAAAAAAAAAAAAAAAAAAGATATACATCATTCAAAAAAAAAAAAAAAAAACAAACAAACAAACCAACAAAAAAGGTGTTAAATAAGTATTAAAAATGAATATGTTGTGCTGTTTTAGAAAATATATTATATTTTTAATAGTTTAATTATATATATATATATTGAAAAGGTTCAATTATAAATTTGATCTTTATTATTTTCAATTTAATCTTTATAATTTAGCGGAACCTTAAAAATCCATGAATTTTCATATTGACATATTTTTCTTTTATTTGGCAAATTGTGTTTGATTAACTATATTATGGTTTTTTATGTTGCTAAAATAGAATAGAGATGATTTACACACTGTTTTTTTTTTTTTTCTTTGAAATAGATTTACACACTGTTTAACCAAAAACAAATCGTAAAGACTGAATTAAAATTTTTTAAACCATAGGATCAAATTTATAACTTTACTTTTTTTATAAAAAAAAATTATAATTTAACTTAAATTTATAACATACAAATCGTAGTTTGTTTTTTCAAGAAAAACACACCGTTGACAAACCTATAATTGTTTTAAATATTCTATTCTCTGTACTAGATTTATGAAATTCTTCCTCTTTATACCGTTCTCCATCATTTAATATAAAATATGTCAAACCTTTTCAAATTTTTTAGCACAATTGGTGCTACTTGTCCCTTTTTTTTTTTATTTAAATAACAAATAAAAGCATGCTTTCATTGATATGCAAGAAAAAAAATATAAAAGTTATACGTAATATAATACATGCATGCTTTGAAGAATTTGAACTCGTGAAAATAAGATTTCTTTATTCTCCTAATCAAACTAAATTAGCAAAATGGGGGGTTTATATTAGTTAATAAGTAATTTGTTTGATGAAGCTTTAAAAGTAAAACATAAAACAGATAAGAAAAAGATGTGATTTTGAAGTTGATGGCTACTCCTACAAGAATATAATCCTTATAGACTCTAGGAAAGTACTACTTTTGGTGGCTTAAATTCCCCTATAGCATGTCTAAAAAGATAAATAAAGCTTTGTTAGATAAAGAATAAACCTTAGACAACTTGAATTTGTATAATCTATATTTGGAGGGTGCAAAGCGATGATTTGCATCTTTATAATTTATTTTTTGGTTAAATTATCAAAAATATCCCTAAACTATGGAGTTAGTTTCAATTACACTCCTGAACTTTCAAAAATTTCATTTTAGTTCTCGAAGTTCGAAGTTTGTTTCAAAATGACTCTTAGAGATATTTTTCGGTAAATTTATGGACAAAAATTCATGTGTTTGCATGTGTTTTATTGTTTTTTCAACATACATGTTCAAATACATTCACATAACAACATTACATATGCAAACCCGTCATTTTCCATCCATAAATTTAACGAAAAAATGTCTTCAAATTTCGAGAGCTAAAATGAAACTTTTGAAAGTTCAGGGATATAATTGAAACTAATTCCTTAATCCATGGATATTTTTTATAATTAAACAAAATATGAGAAGGGAGATTGGACTTTCAATTAACATGGTTGTTTGAGTTTCAAAATTTTGAATTAACAAACTTATAATCGAGGATATATAAAAAAAAAAAATCCACGTAATAAATATAGATTTTACTTCTTTTCCGGATCACACAAACCTAAGTTATCTGCCAAAGATTCAACTTCAATTTTTTTTTCAAAAAAAAAAAGATTCAACTTCAATTTTTGAATCCATGTATGGTAAATACGAGGTTGTTAATTTGGTTTTGTTGGTAGATTGGAACATGCAAAGAAAGAGTAAGTTGAAATTTGGTTTGAAAGGATTTGGGTTTAGTTAAGTTAGTGCTTCATTGACTGCAAATGAGACTCCACCAAGGAAACAACAGTCAACTATATGTAAAATGACCAGACAGAAACAAGTTGCCACATATTGCAAACTTTTTCCATTTCTCCATCATGCCTAACACCCACATTAGTTGACCATATGACCTAGGTCTAATCCAAATCCTTTGTTTTTTTTTTTTTTTTCTTTTTTGGACAACTTTAATTTGCATTCTTAGCCACCTCTAATTTGCATTCTTAGTCACCTAAATACCTTTAATAATCCCCCATCACATTTTGACCTTTTTGTTGCATTATAAAATAATATTTGTTTTATTACAATTTTAGTTCCTGAATTTTCAGAATTGTATCAATTAGGTTCCTGAATTTAAAAAAATTTCTAATATGTCCCTAAACTTTGAAAATGTTTAATAAGTTTCTGAATTTTTTATTTTGTATCTAATAGGTCCCTTATATATCTAATATTTTTAAAAATTAACCAATCTACTCCTTATAAAATTGAATTTTATGTCTATTGAAACTCTAAACTTTCCATTTGAATCTAGTAGACATGTGAATCTTTTTAAAAAAATGTTAAATTGGTCAATGACTTATTTAGACACAAAATTAAAAGTTGAGGGACCTATTAAACACAAAAGTGAAAGTTTAAAGACCTACTTGTTACTTTTTAAAGTTCAAGGACCTAATGGAAACAAAATTGAAAACTTGAGAACCTATTTGAAACTTTTTAAAATTTAGGGACTCAATTGACACAACTCTGAAAAGTTCAGGACTAGACATGTAATTTAACAAATAATATTATAATCAACTCAACTACCAAATAACTCTAGATTTAATTAGCCGACAGAAGTCTGCTCTATTTTTCTTTGAAAAAATTTCCTTCAAAGTTCATTTTAAGGATCAAAGTTTAAATTCACATCATTTGAAATAATCAAATTACCACACTTTTATTCCATATGAGGAAAGGGAGAAATGATCTTTCAATCATGAAATAAATTAATTTTATTTGATATTGAATAGTGTATCAGTGAAAATTTGAAAGGATGAATTAGAGAAAATTCAATAACGATTACTACTTCAATGTTCGACCAATAGGGTCAAGTTACCAAAATTAATTTCGAACAAGTAAATTTTCCAAACTTAATAGCATCCCCCAAAATCATTAGAGAAGTGAGTATCATCATCATTAGCATAACAAAGTTCTTGCACCTATCCTAATGGCGGACCCCTACATTCCACTTAATTAGATACGATTTTAGCCATGATAATTTTCCACTTTCACTTTATAAGCCCTTTACGAGACCCTTTTTTCAGCTTTTATACACTTTTTCTTTTTCTCTAATGATTTTGTGAAAGAAAAAAAGAAATAAAGAAAAGAAAGATTCTGTTAGGAGTGTTGGTGCTGCTAATGCAAGCCTTTATCCCATTTCCTTGATGAGAGAATGACAATTCCCTCCTACTTGACATTATAAACTACATTGACTCGTATATCGCACAATCAAAGTCAAACCAATTGAGGTTCAACTTTGGCATGCCTGTCCAATATCAACAATTCTCTACTTTCTTTGAGGAATAAAAGAACATGATAAGAAGAGAAACTAAATCTTAAAGTGATATTAAACTAAGACTAAATGAAGTCTTTAATAATTGATATGAAGTATCTAATTCTCTTGTATGGATTTATTTTATATTCTGTTCTAAATATTCATGTATATCCAAAACCAACTTGATGAAGTTGGCAAACTCCATAACATTCAATCCTAACTTCAATTTTTCATGTCACCTATTAAAAACAAAAATTAAAAAAGAAGCAAACACACACTCCTCCATGTGACGTGACATTTGGTTATTACAGTAAATGTTCCAATCAATGCAAGCATGTGTTTCGAGAGCATAGTCAGAGAAAATACTGCATGGCAAGTCGAAATAACAAGTGATCAAACAATCCAAAAAATAGTTTCTTTTCTTATGATGGAAAAATTGTTCATGGACAGAAAATCTCATTTCACCGACATCTTGAATAGCAAGTCATGGTTCCATAATCGCATATGAAGGACACTATGCAATTTTTGCTAGGTATCCAACTTATAAGTAGCGCACAGTACATGATGCCCGAGAAGTTCATTACAGAAAAAATGGTAATAATGCTAAATAAAAACTGCATTAAACAATAAGTTAGCTTGTATTCTACAAAAACTTGTAGACAACGGGAAATTACCAATTCTTTTGAGGTTGTGGTTGCCAGTGATGTTTGTCCTTGAGAATCTTTCATGACCACTCGATCCTGTTCATCTCCGAAAGAACCCCATAGCTTGATAGACATTATTCAGAGTAGCATCTGCGATATTTGAAGCTTTTCTAGCACCTTCCGCCAGGACTTCATCCAAATAAGCTTCATCAGATATAATTTCATTGTAGCGGACCTGCATAGTAGGAATCCAAATTGAAGATAACAAAAAAATCACTTATGCTGACAATCACAGATAATAGCACTCGAGGATGGACTTGCACTGCAAACGTTCAGGATCAGTGAAAGGAAAAGAAACATTGAACTGGAAATAACAATCAGCTTTGCCACGTAGGAATAAGTTCTGACGACATAAAAACATTTCTGCAAGACTAAGTTTAGCATCAATCTTTTTTAATGAGAAACTTTTATTTGAGAGAACAAATGAAAGAATATATGAGGGTAATACAAGTAAAAGGAAAGTTCAGGCCAAGAGGAACCCAAAAAGCAACAGGCAAAAAACACACACATAAACAAAAGTTAAAAAAAAGGAGCTCCAATTCAAAAGAATGAGAGATAAAGGACAATCACTATAGTCCTTAGTGACAGGAGTCCAAAAGAAAGTATTGAATCTAGCTACTCTACTAAGGCCAAACCTCCTCTCCAAAACAATCCTTATCACTATCCTATTACTCTCAAGCCAAATGTTCCATAAAGTCACCAAGAAAGCAGCCCGCTAAATAAACACCCCTCTATCACATAAGGAGGATAGGGGATAGAATAAAACCTTCTTGGCCCCTCCATCCACTTCTAACATCATTTGGTTAAGCGTGCAAAAGCAGAAACAACCTTATCTATGGGTAATTGTAAGAGTAAATTTTACTTAGAAAAATACATATAGAGAAAGGGTAAACATTATGATGAGTAAAAAAACTTAATTCAAAGTCATTAACGGATATCAGAGAAAAATGCTGCAAATCTTTCTTTTTTTTAAAAAAAAAAAAAAGAGAGAAACTAAGATATTTCATTGATAAATGAAATGAATGGCCACCACAAATGCTGCAAATCTTACCGGGCGTCTCTTAACCATACTATTTCCAGACTGAGTTCATACGTCATAGAGAAAAATTTCAGACTCAACAATAGGGACAGCTCGATTTCCATTTTTCTTCCTTATTGAGCAATTGCTCAGAATGTTTTTTTTATAAAAGCAGTACATGCGGCTAGGGTTTCAAAGAATAAAGAATAGCAAAATTCAATTACACATGGCACTATCTAATAGGAGAGAAGAGATAGAGATAGAGAGAATTTTCAATTGCAACAAATTCGGTTGAGAGATTTTTCTAGAACCTTTATACGTGTCCTCTGCTCCCGTCAAGTTTTCTTCTTTGCCCAGCTTATCAAAGCGATGCGTTTTATCTTTGTCCTTAATATCCCCACTCAAACGAGAGGGGAGATCGACGACCCTGAGTTTGGTGTGCAACATATTAAATTGAGAGTGAGATAAGGTCTTTGTCAAGCAATCAGCAAACTGGTTAGAGGAAAGGACATACCGAACCATGAGATCACCACGAAGAACTTGATCACAAACAAAGTGAATATCTATCTCGATATGTTTTGTACGAACATGGAACACCGGGTTGGTTGCAAGGGCACCAACACTCATATTATCACACCAAAGTACAAGTTGGGTACGAATTGGTGTACCAATCTCAGAAAGTAATTGACAAAGCCAAATGATTTCAGCAGCAACATGGGCAAGAGCACGGTACTCAGATCTCGTGTTTGATCGAGCCACGACAGGTTGCTTTTGTTAAGACCAAGAAACAATCGAACGGCCAAGAAACACATGGTAGCCCGCAACAAATCGACGATCGTCAATATTGGAGGTCCAATCTGCATCAGAAAATGTCGTGATAGACAAAACATCACCTAACAGGCATTGTGCCTATTAAGTAGCAAAGGACTCTCTTGACAACTTGCCAGTGAACATCAGTCGAGCATTGAAGGAACTGGCTAAGATGATTAACTATATAGGCAATGTCTGGCTGTGTATTAGTAAGGTACTGAAGAGCACCAATCGTGCTTCAATAAACAAAAGGGTTAGCCATAGGTGTGGCATTAGCAAGAGAAAGTTTGGTACCCAACCTAGACGGAGTGGGGCATGCTTCAAATGACTCATATTAAGTTTAAGGAGTATATCAGAGACATATTTAGATTGACTAAGATGCAAGCCACGATCAGTAGAATCAACTTGGATTCCAAGAAAATAACTTTACCACCCTAGATCCTCTAATGCAAAGCAACTATTCAATGCAGAGACAAGCTTATCAATTAAACCAACATTGTTGCCAGTCAGAATAACATCATCCACGCACACAAGGAAAAGCATAACTGACCTTTGCGGTAGACAAACAAAGATGAATTGGACTTGTTATTTTTGAATCCCCTGCCAATTAAAACACTTTTGAGAGCATTGTTTCAGGCACGTGGAGCCTACTTAAGGTCATAAATAGCTTTCTTTAACTTGCACGTAAATGTGGGGTGATTTGGATCTTCATACCAAGGAAGTTGATGCATGTAAACATGTTCATCCAAGTTGCCATTGAGAAAAGCGTTATTGAAATCGAGCTGTCGAAGAACCCAACCATAATTCACAGCAAGCATAACTACTCGAATGGTGGAGGCTTTGACGACCGGACTGAACGTTTCAAAAAAGTCAATGTCAGGCTGGTGGAAGCCCTTAGCGACAAGCCAAGCCTTGTAGCGCTAAATAGATCCATCAGTATGGCGCTTGATCCGAAACACCCATTTGCTGCCAACCACATTAAAGGACGGATTAGGAGGAACCAAGACCCACATACCATTTTGAAGAAGTGCCCGATATTCCAGGTCCATGGCAACCTTTCATGGAGTAGTGGCAAGAGCATCTGCAACCCGAATCGTTTCAGTGAGAGTCCAATCATTTAGAGACTGAGTAAGCCAAACTTTTGGCTTGAAAATTCCAACTTTTCCGCGTGTGACCATGGGGTGACCAGCCGGTTGTGAAGTCGTTGCCGCAAGGGATGGAGAAGAGGAAGATAACAGCTTTCTTGACGCAGGGGAAGATGGTGACTCTGTTATCGTCGGTAAGGCTAATGGGAAAAGGGGTGTTTTGGGCAGAAGGAGTAGGGCACGTCACAGGCACGTGGTTGGGTATCACCGTGTGGCTAGGTGAGGATGGACTTGAGATTGTTGGTTGGGCAAGAGTTGTAATATGTTGGCTGGAATGGGTATTGCGACTGAATCAATTTGAGCACCTGGACTTGAAGGAGCTTGGAATTACGACTAGGTTGGGAATTGAAGTTGGGATGGCAAAACCTTCATCAAAGTGAATCCCTCTGGATTTTGGACCACCTGTATAATCAAATGGCAACCAATCAATTATGGTATGGGAGGACAATTGGGCCGATGGCACTAAGTTGATGGACGCAACTTGAAATCTAGATGCAAACAGAAAATCGACTTCATTGAAGACCACATGTCGTGAAACAATCATTTTTCCAGAAGTGCTAAAACACTTGTAACCCTTATGAACAATGTTGAAGCCAAGATAAACACACTTATTAGTACGATATTGAAATTTCTGAGTATTAATTGAGCGCAAATATGGATAACAAGCACAATCAAATATCTTGAGAGATGAGAAATCTAAACTCTTTTTCAACAACACTTCTATAGGAGATTTTCCATTCAGAACATTAGTTGGAAGTCCATTAATTAGAGTTGTTGAAGTTAAAAATGCATCCCACCCAAAACTTAACGGCATAGAAGCTTGCGCTAACAAAAGCATGCCAGTTTCTACTATATGTTTGTGCTTACGCTCAACACTGCCATTCTGAGCTAATGTATATGGACAAGAGTATTGAGAAATAATTCCTTCTTGAGAACAAAATTGATGTACCTTCACAAACTCATCATCGTTATATGAGCGCAAAGCTTTAATGTTGCTCCCAAATTGATTTTTCACTAAATTGTAAAAGAGAAGGGAGGCAGATATGGTTTCACTTTTTTGCTTTAAGGGATAAATCCACACATATCTACTAAAATCATCCAAGAAGTGAACATAATACTGGAAACCATCAAAGGATTCGACTGGAGCAGGTCCCCATAAATCAGTGTGTACCAATTCAAAGGGTACAACTGCACATGAGTTAAAATTCAAAAATGGAAGAGCATGATATTTGCCATACTTAAAAGTTTCACAAAAATTAAAATTTTCAATTTTCATTCACTTTTACTGGTGGCTTACATTTTTTAATAACAATATCAAGTATTTTAAATGATGGATGTCTAAGCCGACAATGCCAAAATGATTTAGACTACAAAATTTACATCCACATTTAAACAAGCATTCACATGGGCAAAATACACCATATTATTTGCCAACTCCGAAACATTTTCTAATAGTCTTGAAGCACTACCAATAATTGTTCCATCAATCTTAAGCTTGTAAAGACCGTCTTTAAGAACCCTCGTCAGCAGCACCTTGCCCATACGAGTGTCCTTTACAAGACAAGAGTTGGAGCGAAATTCAAGATAAACATCATTGTCTTGAGCAAGCTTTGAAACACTTACTAAATTCTTAGCTATATCAAGTACACATAGCACATTCTAAAGACTAATCAACCCATTCTCAAAAGTTAAAACAAAGTTACCAATATGAGAGATGGCTAATTTTTGCCCATTGCCTACTATAACAGTTTCCTTACCTCCATATTCCACTAGATGAGTAATGTTGTTTTGGTTTCTAGTTACATGACTCAAAGTGCCACTATCAACATATCAGTTCGGATCAACCACAATTTCAGGACTCGCCAAGAACGGATTGGAACTTTGATCGGCTACAAAGACATGAGTTGAACTATTTCCAACAGGAGAGCCCATATTACCACTATCATTCCTAACATTCTAATTTGAATTTCTGGTCATTCCATTCTCATATTCTTATCAAAACGATAATAGCAAACCAATGCAGAATGCCCAGTTTTTCCACATACCTGACTGATTGGATGATTATTATTACCTTGCCATCTTCCTCTTCCTCAATTCCGACCTCCATTTCCTCCCCCTCTAATTTAGAGATTTTGAAAATCTCAGACGATTTCCACTGAATTGTTGATTCTACCTTTGTGCCCCTAAACCTTGATTTTTGGTATTAACCATATTCACAGATGCATTATGACTAAATGACAGATTATTCTTATGAGAATTTTGAATTTTCAACCGTGATCAGCTTGCAACTCTGCCCAAAAGACTCTAACGCGTCCTTGAAGAGTAGCCACTATCGGATTGTATTCTTCATCCAATCCCAATAATACTTGGGATACCAACGATCATGTAGAAACTGGACTTCCAAGTTGTCCAAGGTTGTCGGCACGAGTCTTCATGACTCTTAGATAATCGGTCATTTTGGAGGACCTTTTTCAGGTTTGTTGAAAAACTTGTCAAAGATAATCTTCCTCTGCTTGCGACTGAACCCCGAATAGTTCTTGAATGGACCCACAAATTTCTAGCGTTATCATACCCCATGACTTGTGTTGCAACCTTCGGTGTCATTGAGTTGTACAACCAGTCAAAAAGCAGCTAATCGACGATGACCCATGACTCATAGAGGTTTACTGTAGTTATCACGTCAGGCGTTGAGCTTGACGCTCAAGAGGCATCGACTCTAGTTGCGGCGATTTGAGAGCTTTCTGCTCCTGGGTTTTCAATTTAACAGTACCTTTCGTGGACATGGTTCTTCTCCAAAAAGATGACCTTTCAGCTTGTAGCTTCTCAAAATAGGCAGTGCCAAGTTCTTCCATAGAAGAAAGTTTCCTCTATCTAGCTTCACAAAGGTGATTTGATTTAACTGGTTGAGAGGAGTGCTACTTAAAAGTAGGGCTAGAGGTAGCTAAAGACACAGTGTTGAGTGAGGCGTTGGACATAAAGCTTTGATACCAAGAAAATTTTCAGACTCAACAATAGAGACAAAGCTCAATTTCTATTTTTCTTCCTTATTAAGCAATTGCTCAAAATGCTTTTTTATAAAAGCAGTAAATGCGGCTTGGGTTACAAAGAATAAAGAATAGTAAAATTCAATTACATGTGGCACTATCTAATAGGAGAGAAGAGAGAGAATTTTCTATCGTAACAAATTCAGTTGAGAGATTTTTCTAGAAGCCTTATACATGTCCTCTGCTCCTCTCAAGTTTTCTTCTTTGCCTAACTTATCAAAACGATGCATTTTATCTTTGTCCATAATACATAGAGCCTATCTTTGTTTGCCTTTCAACAAATTTGACCGCATTGCTTCCTTTATTCGCTTCAAGATCTATAGTAATAGAATTTCTTTCCAACGCTTACACACCACTAGATGCATCTTACCTCCTAAAAGAGAATCAAAATTAGAAGCAAACCTGTATAGGATGGAGATGATCGACCAAAGCATCGGCTAAAAGGGTTTTAAATGTTCCCCAATTCATATTTTCACACTCCTGCTTAACAACCTGCAATGGAAGATGTTAGCAAGACCAAATTTTAGAAGGTTCAAATTTCAACAACTTGTCTAGGTAGAACACCTCTTTTGTTTTTCCAGAAACAAGTTGGTAAACTGTAAGAAGATTGTTGCATTCAGGTCTTTCAGGATTGTCAAATTCCAATCTGTGTAGTCCACAAGAGACATGATAAGAATATCATTGACAACTTCATTATAGAAATATCTCATATGAACAATTTTATATAAATTTTCAGAAGCATAAGAGAGCATTATATGAGAAATCACACTATAACATTTAAAGCTTTTGGACTAACCCTGGAAATGAGTCTGTTTTGCAACGTTTTATCTTGCTAACGATTACCTACAATGCAGAAAAAGAATTGACATGATATTAAATCAAAGAAAGTATAGAACAAATGGACAACCAAAGATGTCTTATACATCAAAAACTTAACATGGTAGTTTCAGCTTCAAGGATTAGTAAATTAGTATCGCATCAAACTAAAGAGCAGCAATAATTTTGCATCAGAGAAAACATGTCCGCTAGAATTGAAAAAATTGAAGTGTCAGACAAACAACTGTCACATACTGCAAGCAATAAATCCCAAACAGAGAGTATCCCTGAAAGCACATAATCCAATCGCCTAACAATATTTTCTAGAAAAAGTGTCAAGCCCATTTTCATGAATCGAAGAAGAATAATGAACAGTTGGCATTGGAATGCGAATGGGCTTGACACTTATAATTTATAAAAGAGATGAATGAAATAAAGGCCTATAAGAAAGATGATGCTGATGTATTAACTACACTGAAGGAAGAAAGGTCCCAATATGACATCTAATAATTATTTGATGAAGGATATAACATGAAAGACCATATAAGAGTTAGTTAACTATTCATTGTAAATTACATCATCCCCAGACAAGAAAAAAAAAATATGGCATTAACAGGTAGGATATATGTAGTCAATAATCGTGTAAATTTAACCATATATGCTGCCGTGGCTTATGTGGTATTTAAAATTCATGTATTTCCAACTAAGAAAATCAGTTATTATCATATATATATAACCATAGTACTCCAAATTATGAACAAAAACTAGGAAAGAAACATAAAGAAAAAGATAAAGCTCAGTTACATCTTTTGAGTCGAGAAGATTGATTCTGGATTGATCAGAAGGAGCAGATTTGGACATCTGCAACATAAACAATAAGGAACTTAAATAAGTTAACAGGGGGTTGTACCATCTTCCTCATTCAGAATAAAATTGATAATTACCTCAATACAAACTTATTTCCAAATGTACCTTAGAAAGACCATCGGTGAGGGACATAACCCGTGCACCAGCTGGAGGTATAAGTGGCTCAGGAACCTACATTAGGATAAAAATTCAGAACGATTTCCAATAGCACGAGGTATCATGATATCAAGCAGAGGAAGGGCAGAAATCCACCTTGAAAATAACCCCGCCTCTCCTGCATTAATTAAACAAGAAGCATAAGCAGTCAAACAACCTTTTTTTTTTCCAGTTGGTCCCCCCCCCCCCCCAACCACTTTCTGTGTGTGGATTGTGAGCAGAAATAGTCCAATATGAAGTTTAGTTGACTCTCACCCTCCTAATTTCTTCCACTTCCTTCCACCATATAGATAATTAACACGCTCAGCCAGCTCGCGAGTCAACTCAAGATGCTGCTTTTGATCCTCGCCAACAGGAACAAAGTCTGACTGCATAGATGTTTTTACAAATTACATTAACACCTTATACTCCTATTGTATTCGGATAAGAAATATTTTATTGATAAGATGAAGTTGCAAAAAGATGGGAAAAGTAAACCCCTGCCAAAGGAAATTACACCTACTCCTTGCAGTTTAGAGTATATAGAGAAAATGCTTACTTGACCTTAAGTCAAAATTTCACAAATTAATATACAAGGGCTGCATGTTAGGGAGACCACCTGATATAGAAGAATATCAGAAGCCATAAGGACAGGATAGGTGAGAAGTGCAACGCCAACATTTTCATCCCCCTACAAAATCCAAACCAGGTGAGCAGTATCAGACACCACACTGAACTATTAAATCAAGGTAGGATGCTTGATGATATGAGAAGGTACATTGAGTTTTGAGAAACCACTTCCCAATAAAAACATGAAGAAAGCATGGTGACTAACATAAATTTAGCACAAAATAGTTGATAATGTTTAAGGCATAAAATTTTCCTTCCCATACTCCAAAAATGGTACAATTGCTAGCTTTTATTTTCTCATTCTTTTCAGAGAAACTTTATTTTAAGATTTTGGGCTTTGAAACAAACAAACTGTAAATAGCAACGTGCTGATAATAAATACAACTCATAACACCTCACTGAGAGGTACAGAAGTCTATCAGTAATAATTTCTTCCTAGTGCTTGTAAGCCTTCCACTGATAAGGTCTCAAAGTTTTTTCCATGACATGCACAATGAAGACTTAAAGGAAACATCCCTTTTCCATAAGAAATGTAAGCAAGTAATTCGGAAAAGAAGACAGAAATATCATACAGCCATAAACGCACCGCCTTGCGTGATTTCTCCTTAAACTGAATCATCCTGTTCAGCCAACCAATTGGGGTAGCTGAACTAAGCAGCCACATCAGCTCTACATGAGCACGGACATGAGACTGAACGAAGACAGAAGCCTGCAATATAATGCACTTTAATTTCATTCATACGTCTTCCACAGTTATAGACATTCTAAATGCTTTACACAAGAACTACATAAAAATCCCTTATGTGTGACACACACACACACCTAACACCAAACCTTGGAGGTATCTACACCACATGCTAAGTAAATAGCCGCTGTGTCTCTTGTTGCTTTATATAGTTGCTGCGTATCATAAGGTAATGTGATCTGGAAACAATAAGAAGAATAAAGTAAAAATGTACGCTACAATGGTCAAGTAGTGGAAAAACCCAAAGACTGTCATAAAAAATTCCTAATAGAAAATACTATATTCCTTAAAATTACAATTGGGTTTAGTCTAGGTAATGAACACCATATCTTAAAATTATATTTGAATGATAAACATTGCAGTTACAACCATTCATTTTTTAGACAAACTCCTAAAAAACCCTCCAAATTTACTACTACTAGGCTCTATCAAGATACTTTTTCCTTTTAAGTTGAACATAAAACTAATTCCTTTAACCAAGATGATGTGCCCCATTTGAGAAGAGTATGTGTGGATTATGGAAAGAGTGCTTAATTCGTTTATAACATTTTAAATTGGAATAACATTGATAAAAATGGGACAACACCTCGCATCTCCCACTTGACAAGTTGGGATATGATATAAAAGCCCAGCATTATGTCTCTTTCAATTGCTTGCTCACAGACATCAACGCTGCACTTTTGGTCCTTCCCTGACAGTGGAACCCAACCTTGATGCTTTTCTATCCTCGTTTGATTTTTAAAATACTAGATTTAACCACTTTCATCAATTTCTTTAACAAAATAATATCTCTTGTAATAGAAGTTCTGATAATCTGTAAGTAGGTACATATAAAGAGAATCACACAAGTATTTGATGGCCACTCAGAAAACAAATAAAATCCGAAGTCACAACAAGACCAGCATGCACAAGGATAGACATTTTGCCTATAGTCTAAACCCTGTGGCACTAAACTGAGGAAGCCAGAGGATAAGATTCCGTGCAAAGTTCACAAACATGAAAATAGCAATAATCTTAACATACCGCATGGAGATCCACAATGAAGAAGAGAGTATCATATGAGTCCTGCAAAAAAAAAAGCATGAAATGAATAGGGAAATTCTACAACAATTTGAGTTAAATTAAAAATAAATTAATTCTACAACAATATGAGAATAGAGACATTTTATGCATTTTCTGGGAAAGTCACGAAAAGATAGCAAGTATTGAGAGGAAAAAGAAAAACAAGTCATGCTCTGCAATTGGGTATTCAGATTTCATCGCAGCTAACACGTGGGGAACATGAATGATATGAGTTTGAGATAATTTTTCCAGGTTATTTCTCAGAGGATCATAGAGCTAACAAACTTATACCTTGTCTACGTATAGGAATAAATTCTTCTTCATTTTTTTTTCCCTTTTATGGATGAATCATTAAGAACCTAGACCTAAATTCAAGGTCCTGAATATGTTTTTTTTTTTTAATGAAAAGGTACTGAATATGTTTTGATTGTTCGTGGCAGCAAAATTTAACATGTTCAAGAAAAGAATAAAACCTGTCTTTAACCATACGTGTTTTTATTCAAAACGAAAAAAGGGAAAGATGTATGGCACGTTATGAGTTCCAAGCATAATTCCTACAGCTACTTAGGTTAAAGAAGCAGTAATGGTAATACAAGCAGTGAACCTAACCTTCATTACTTCAAAAGCTACATTCAAATGAAGTCTTTCAGGGAGCTATACATAAAAGATACTAACACTGTTCTACCACGTATTTGACAATTAAAATGTTCAATTCCAAACAAGGAAGGCGGAGAATATAAGCTAGAGATATAGTTGTGAAATAATGTAAACCTGAAGTGAAATCCAATTCTTTATTGCACCTAGATAATTACCAAGGTGAATAGAGCCTGTTGGCTGAACACCAGAAACTATCCTCTGCCTGGCAAAACAATACTTAGCTTCATTTAATTGTAGGACAGGACAAAATACTTATAAATATATATTATAATAAAAGCATCCATAAATCGAAAAGAGAATGAGAAAATAAGGGAGCAATGTGAAATGAAGAATATTAGGCTCCGTTTGATAACCATTTGGTTTTTTGTTTTTGGTTTTTGAAAATTATGTTTGTTTCCTTCCAATTTGCTTACAATGGTTTTCATTTTTATTAAGGATACATTTGAATTCCTAACCAAATTCTAAAAACAAAAACAAGTTTTTGAAAACTATTTTTTTTAGTGTTCAAAATTAGACTTGGTTTTTGAAAACAAGGGAAGGACATAGATAATATAATGAGGAAGCTTGTAGATAAAAGTAGTGTTTATAGGCTTAATTTTCAAAAACCAAAAACCAAAAACGAAAATGGCCATCAAACGGGGCCATAGCAACTCAGTTCCCGTCATCCAAGTAAGCCAGTGTCGACATTTTTAGTCTTATATTAGACATACTGTCAATGCGATGTCAGAACTCTGAGGCATCAGCATTATACAGAGGCAGTCTGAATCTCAAACTTGAAAAGGCAGCCGTCGGAAGTTTGCTTAGGGCAAGCGACTCTGCTCTAAGAGTTATCATCCAATCATACGGCAGTTCAACATTCATTTTCCTCAAACCAGCCGTTATCTAGTGTTTTATCTTATTGCTTCTGCGAAGTTCCGCTGACAAATGTTGAATTAACGACTTGAAAATTTTATACAGTTTGGCGAACGATGAAATCTCAAAAACACAGTAGATTCAATTTTCAATCCATTGCCGATACTTCATACCACAAAATCGAAAGAAATTCAAGGTTGAATATAACGAATGCGGTAGAAGTAGAGATTACTTTACGGAGCTGGGAGGACGCTCTGGCGCGGCAGGTTCGGTGACGGAGACACTGCAACAACATCGAGAACTGTTTCCAATTGAAGACCGATGAAGCGGAAAGAGCGAATGAGACTTGGAGTATTTGCTTCCAAACGCAGAAAATGATCTGCTAGAAAGTTGAATCCAACTTAGAGATGCCAAAACGTTCTCAAATTTCCCTGCATTTGGTGCTACGCATCTGTGTGTGTGACTGATAAAGTAAACAGGGAAAGAAGTACGTACAGAGAAGGTGCGAAGCGAGGAGACGACTGTGAGAGGACGAGGAAGTGAGAGAGAAGGGAGCGACCCATCCTCCTTTCTGTTCTTTGTGTTCTGTTATCTTTGGCCTTTGGCTCTTCGCAGATGAGGTCCGGTCCCGGTAATTTTATACAACATGCTTGCGTAAGAACCACGCGCTTGTAATTGTACAGTTTTACCCTTCGCGGCAATTTATTTTATACCAATGTTGCCTTACGCGTGAACGTGACGGTTTCGAAATTTTACGGTTTTACCATTTTGCTGTAATTTTTAGGGAAATTTTCATTTTTAACCATAAACTTTAGGGGTTGTATCAATTTTAACCCTAAACTTTCAATTTCATCAAATTGAACCCTAAACTCAACAAGTTATATCAATTTTAACCCTGAACTTTCAATTTCATCAAATTGAACCTCAAACTTATCAAATCGTATCAATTTTAACCCTAAACTTGCATAAATGTTACAATGTATATCTTTGGTTAACTTTTTTTTTGAACCACCGTACGTAATTGATTTTTTTTTCTTAATTCACATTGCAACTGAATTGGTTTTTTTTATAAATAAAATAGGGCAAAAATCAGTTTTGACCCCTAAACTTTACCTATTGTATCAATTTTAACCCTGAACTTTCAATTTCAGCAAATTGAACCCTAAACTTACATAAATGTTGCAATGTACACCCTCCGTTAAGTTTCTGTTAGAATTTCCATTAAAGCACGTGAGAGGGAAAAATCTACAAAGAAGGGAAATAAAACCAAAACCAAAAAATTGATTCAGCATGCTTTCACCTCATCCGAAGATACTGACGGGAAATGCAGCATAAACAGAACCATTTTATTTCAATAATTTTTTTTCTTAAGACAGCACATGCAACCATGTAATGGAAGGAGAAATAGTTTCCTATCATCCCATTAATATATTCCTGACTAACTAAAAAAAAGCAACAAAACCCACAAACACAATGGAGAAAAAATGGGAGGAAAATCATGTATAACTTCTCACCAACAACAAAATCTTAACAAAAATGAAATACTAGATGAAACCCCCAAAAATGAGAGGAAAAATCCCCAAATTTTCGTATTCTTTGATATTCTTCTTCTTAGCAGTAAAAGAAAACTTGGTTCTCACCTTTTGCACAAACGAGACTTTCCTCCCACATTGATTGAACAACTTTTCGCTTCCTCCTTAATCGATTGAATTTCTTCTCTTTGTCCCTCTTCTTAGACTAATTGAAGAAAACCCATTGTGCCTCTTCAAGTCCCTTCCAAAGAAAAAACTTCTCCAACAAGTTTTCTTTCATGCAAACTCAATCCACACGTGTAAATGAAAAAAATGAAGAATAAAAAAAGAAAAGAAATGGACAAGCACGTGATTCTAACGGTGGTTGGAAGGGAGGATAACAGAAGGTTAAAATTGCAACACTCATATAAGTTTGGGGTCTAATTTGCTGAAATTGAAAGTTCAGGGTTAAAATTGATACAATGGGTAAAGTTTAGGGGTCAAAACTGATTTTTGCCCAATAAAATATTGAAGAAATTTTATTTTAGATGCCTTTTTCTCGTTGTTGAGGATTTTATGAGAGTTTTTTTTGCTGCTGCTTAAGATTACGAAAGCAAAGAAATTTTGGAGGTTTTTTATCTACAAATATTCGCTGGTTTTTTCTTGTTGCTAAGAACTTTGTGGGATTTTTTCCCCTTCTTTTAATGTTTTTTTTTCTTTCTAATTAGAAGAATGTAGAAATCTAGGAAACGGAAATAAAGAAATTTTGAGTTTTTTATTTCTCGTATTTGCTAATTTTTTCTTGTTGCCAATAACTCTGACTTTTTTTTTATTTTTTTATTTTATAATAGTGAGAATAATTGTCTGAGATATTTGATTTCTTAAAGAGTTTTTCCAACAAATTTCTTATAAAACACTAACTCAGATGCAATGTGAATTAAAAAAAATAAAACGAAATTGTCAATTACATATTTTAATAGCAATTCAAATGAAAAGTTGACAAAAGGTCTACATTGCAACATTTATGCAAGTTGGAGGTTCAAATTGATACAATTTGTTAAGTTTGGGGTTCAATTTGCTAAAATTGAAACTGTAGGGTTAAAATTGCTACAACCTGCAAAGTTCAGGGGTCAAAATTGATTTTTTCCCTAATTTTTATTTTGCAAACAATACTTCCTGCTTTCCCGTCCAAAGCAAGTAAGCACAGCGATAATTGGTATTATAACCCTCAATCAACAGGTCAGATGCTCAAATATTTCATCTCCAAATATTGATGTACTTCATTTTTTCCTACGCCGTTATTAAAATGTTAAAGATATGTATTATTTTCTACCTTTTTTTTCTTTTAGTTGTGGAGATTTTAATAGGTATGAGTATTATGTCATTCATAATTCTATAGTTTTGTCGTTTTGCGACATTTTATCCCGTGTCAACACATGTACCATTGGCTTCAAGTTTTATAGTACCAAAATGTCATAAGTTCGGATATGCAAGGATGAGTAATATTCCATAAAAACATGAGTTATATTTTTTATATTTGATATTTTTCGTATATGTGTTGGGTAGCAAATTTAATTCATCCCACTCTACAAAGTTGTTCAAAGTGTATTTATAAATCATAAAAATAGTTGTAGTCGCCCATTAAATATTAGGTTTTTTTTAGAAGCATTAAATATTAGGTTTAATGAGTGAATTACGACTATCATTTAATTTGTGAACGTATATTGTATTACAGTTTTTGTATAATTATTATTTATAATATTATATACTTTATAATGTAATGTATTATACATATTTTATTTTTAACATGAATAAAATGAGTTTGCAGCATGAAATAATACATTTTTATTTATCAAAGATGTAGTTTTTTAATATAAGCATGCATTTATACTTATACATTTCAAATTCAAAAGTCGAATACACTACAAACATGCAAATGTCATTTTTCATAATTTCCAATATTTGGATCATATAATCCAAAACAAATTAAAAAAACGGATTTGTCAAATGGATATTTATCAAATACATTTGGCTCAATGAATGTAAACACATAAAGTGTAATTCAGATTGTATAGTTTTTATGGTTGACATGTTTCAAAGTTTTACGTCGATACAGAATACTATCATTTTGTCCTATTACTTTGAGTAGGTATTCACTACACATGACTTTAAGTCGTTATTTATAAACTACTTATTTAAATCATTCATATTAACCATTAAGTCAACTATATGGTGGTTTGTCATTGAACATAATTACAATGCACTGACTAATTGAGTTGTGGTTAGATTGTCAAATAGATAGTTGTTGTTTTTTTTTTAAAAAAAAATAGTAAAATTGAATATACGATCTATAATGTAATCATAGAGCTAAAAACAAATAAAGTCTACGAACCAGAAATGAGTTCAACAACGAACATTTGGGAGTGGATGATTCGAACCCATAACATCTTGGTTGAAGACACATAGCAATGAACCATACTTTGCTGAATGCCAACGAAGGGATCTACTCTATTAAAATCTCAACAACAAGGAGAGAAAAATGTAGAAAATAATGTAGAAATTGAGAAAACTTTTTTTTATCTCTCATATGGTAATTAGGGCTAAACTACATTTACTTTGACTCACTTGGACATTTTTTTTAATTCATCAACATTTGAAGTTGGAAGATTCGGATATTTGATTTTTAATTAATGGTACATGTCAATTGCTGCTGAGCTCTTCTCAAAAAAAAAAAAAAAAAAAAAAATTGCCGCTGAGCTATGCTCACTCTGGTATTCAATATTTGGTCATGTCATTCAAATTTTATCACATTGAAGAGACATATCTACACGAAACCTGCTCATCTCTTACATATCTACATGAAATGTTCCCATCAACAAAAAATGACCTATTGACCAACAAAATTCATTCACGTGCTCAAATAGGTTTTTTTTTTTTTTTTTTTGTAAAGTCAAATAGGTTGATAAAAGTAAAAAGACGAGAGACTATTTATTTTAATTTTTTGATATAGTTAGAGACATATAATTTTTTTTTCCCTTTTCCTTTAAAAAGAGGAATTTTCGTAAACCCCTAGAAAGGCCGAAAGGCAGAAGGGGGGACCCGTCCAACCGGCCCGTTTGGGTATTTCTGCTCGACGAGGCGTGGAACTGGAAATACTCCTCGGTCCAAAAATCGAGTAACAGTCGAGAATGGAGCGTCTCCGCCCAAGAGACAGACAGATGTTTTCCGGGTTTACGAAGGGCGAGGTAGGAATCTCATTCGTGTCTCGTAGAATCTGAGCTTTCATTTGATTATCTCGGTGTTGATGGATTTACAATGTCAAAGTACGGTCTCTCACAGTCTGTGTTGCGCAGGGATTTTCATGCATTTTGTTTATATTTTTCAATGATGATGCCCGAAGTTTCTTTTGATGTTTTTGAATGTAATGGAGGCCACTACGTTTCTTCTTTTGATGTGTGAACTATTGCAGAATTTGACATCACGTCGATAGTTAATGATAAGTGAACGGACTCAATTTCATTTTGCGATTACATGTTCTTCATCGTGCAACATATTTCATTAGCAATCAGAAAGGTTTATGTGGAGTTGTTTTCGTTCTTCTTTAGTCTATAGGCATCATCGGTGTTCAACATCCAACATTTCAAGTATTAACTTACCCCTGTACCAAAAGCTTCACGTTAGGGCACAGTTAATCTTTTATTTGTATTCTTATACCTTTGAAAGGCGAGGCGACAGAGAATTATAAGTTAGGAATCAACTATTTTTTCTGCCTATTCTGGAAAAGAATTACTATGTCAATTTAATCTACCTCAGAGAGCATCCGCATCTTCTTACAAAAATAATGTATTGAGAAATATCCTTGTACAAAACAACGAAGAGCAAGTGAATCTTCCTAATTTTTTCATCATAATGAAAAATAGTTATGCAAATGTAATTTGAGGAGGCAAGAAAAATTATTTTCTCCAGTGTCTTTTGTTCTTAACTCTTAAGGACTTCCTTAGTGTGCGTGTTTTGATTCCCACCAGCTGGGAAGCGCACTTGGAAATACCCCCACTCTTTGCCTTTTGGTGCACCCGGACCTATGTTTTCTGTGTGGTCTCATGTTTATGTGCTCATCTATCTTAATGAAAACTCTGCTTTTTATCAAAGAAAGGAAAAACAAAGAAAACTCGTGAGAAGCAGAATTTATTACTTACAATATTTGTCGTTACTCTCTATCCAATGTAATATTAATTTTTCTGCTGGTAAAGGCTCAAGCTTTTAGTCCCTATTTCTTCTTGCAGCTACATTTTTTTTTTTAAAAAAATGATAATGGTGTTTTTTTAATAAAAAAAATGCTCTTCGAGATATTTTATTTTCAGGATATTCAGGGTTCTGAAGGCATATTTATTTATTTTCTTTCATTTTATACCCTTACATTGAATCCATAACAAAATCTTCTTTTGCATCAATTTATAATTTTTTTGGGTCGAGATTTTGTTGTACATACTTTTTATAATGTAACGGGAACATTCATTTTAGTTTCCCCATCCCCCCCCGGGGTTAACCCTTGCAAACAGATAGAGAAAATGGAGAAATTGCTAGAGGAATCAGGAGAACAATTGCTTAATCGAGAATTTTGTCAAAAAGTTACCAAAGGTTTCAAGTGAGTTTCATTTTTCTCGCTTATCATAAAACTTTTAATTAATCTTTAAATATGTACATGATGGTAAATAATGTCGAGTTCTCTTGTTTTGGCATTCCATTTCTATACAGTCGGTCCTCTGGTCGTGCTGGGAAGCCTGTAATAAAGTGGATGGAGGTTGTCACATTGTTTATTTTTTGCTTATTCTATTGTTTTTGAAATATTATTCTACTTCTACTGTTGTTTATCTTGCGAATAGGGCTTGATTAACATTTTCAGTGGGCCTTTGGAAATCATTGTGGGTAGAGAGAGAGAGATTCATTGTGGTACAAGCTTACTTTGAGTGTTCAGGATCACATCTTATTGTTGGGGACTTCTCCCTTAATTTGATTAGTGGGAGTGTCCTCCAACCTTTGGAGAAGGATAAAAGAGCGTAGAGTATTTTTATTGAACATCTCTAGATTGAAACTCTTGTAGGTACTCTATTCTTCAAACTAAAGCCAATTGAGATGCCCTTTGTAGTTCCTTCACTTGGGGTTGGATGATACCCCAACTCCCTCCGTGTTTGTACATTGGTTTTTGCTTAATTGAAGTTCTACGTTTCCTATCTGGAATATCATTCATTCCACTAGTTCCTTCACTTGTGGACCCCTTTAACCCCCGAGTTGTTGTCATCAAGTCGAACTTCTTGCAATCCCTCTTCTTGGAGACTTAGGCCTTAAAATTGCTTAAAAAAGTTCAATGCTTTGCATGGATTATATCCCATGGAAGGATCAAATCTGACAACTCTATACATAGGAGGTATGCTTTCTTGTATTTGCAACCTCTGTAGTGCATTCGTAAGATCAGAATTATTTGATACTTCATTGTCCATTTTCTCATGACATTTGGTGCAAAATCCTGCAGGTCTTTGTTGTGAGTTCTGCCTTCAATTTTGGTTAGGGATCTTTCTTGTGGAAATGTTAAGTAACTTCCATTTTTGTGGAAGGGTCATTCATTGGCAGGGTATTTTGGTCACTATCGTGTATTTGGGAGGAGAAGAAAAAGTTTTTTTGAAGCTCGATTTTTCAATGGGGTTAGGTTTGGAGTCTTGCACCACTGCAAGTCTCGTCTAACTACAACAGTAGAGTCTTATATAGGTTTCCTGAGATGTTTCTTTTTCCTTTTTGCATTTCCCTCTTCTCCATTTCTTTATTTACTGCTCTTTATCAGGCCATCTTTTGTATTTTCACGTTTGAAAAAAAAGGTTCTGGTGAAATTTTTGTCTTCTTTCTATGTTACAGGTATACGATTGGTTCCAAAGTAGACTGCAAGATTTCCCAAAAATTGAAAAGAGGATGTCTGAAATTCCCAAAGCTTGCCCTTCAAATAAGACTCAGGAAAGTTCTCAAGGCCCCGAAGGTAACTTGAGCTAAGCATTTGTCTGCAATGTTTTTGAAGGCAAAGTTACTCAGATGTAGGATAGTTTAGTGTTAAATGACAGTTCCTTTCTAGTTTCAACTCTAACTGCAACTCTCATACATGTAGGTTTGAACATTTATTATGAATAGTTTCATTTGGAAAATATTTGAAGGATGCTTTGGAGAGATCTACAATTTGAATTCATTGAGATTCTGTTAGCCTCCAATAGAAAATGTCTGTTCTAGAAAGGGAAAAAGGGAAAATGTATCCTCTGAGAGTTAGATAGTGTTGTATGGGTTGGGTATATTTATATATCGTTAGGAAGGATGTGAGGAAGAGGTAGGGGTAGGTTGTATTTTGGCTAGGTTTAGTGTAGACAGTAGCTAGCCTCTTGAGTTGGTTAGGCAATATACCTGTAAGGTGCATTTGCACCCTCTTGAGCTCACTTTTAGTAATTAACAGTTTGGACCTGACGTAAAGTTACATAGTAAAAAATGTTTAGTTTTCACCAGCATATAACTTCACTTTCATTAAGTGCATTAGTGCAATGCATGGAGCATGGGCAAGTTGAGGCAATATTTATATCTGGTATTTAGCTTGCCCTTGGACTTGAGATCTTTTGTCCTCTCTTCCAGTCATTTTTTTAGTTTAGATTTCTTGATTGATTGTTTATTACTGTAGTTATATTGGGCCTAGTAGTTAATTGCACGTTCCTCTTTATTCTTTTTTCTTTTTTTCCTTCCCTAGTTTTTCTAGTGAGTAGTCGAACCATTTAACATTAGAATATGGAATTCACTGTCATAGGTTGGCCTAGTGGTCATTGCGACAAGTAAAAGGATAAAAAGGTACTTTTGGGGAATGGGTTCAAACCCACAGTGACTTCCTACTCAATATATTAAAATTCTGCGAGTTTTGTGACAACTAAATATGGTAAGGTCAGATAGTTGTCTCGTGAAACTGGTTAGTGTATGTAAACTGTTCCAGATACTCACAATCACAGTTAACAAAAATAGCACATGGAATTGAGATGCATTTTAACTTTTTATATAAATTTATACAGATGTGAGCTTTTTTCTTCTCCTCCTCCACGTGCTAATGATTTTTATTTAAAAGCAGGTGAAAAGAGCCCAGATTTATCAGAGCTGGAATTTGAAGCTAGGTCATCAAAAGATGGTGCATGGTATGTGAAGAAATCACTACCGTTAATTTTTATTTGTAAAGTTGGTTTTGTTTGGTTGGTGCATCTTATGGGTGCTTGTCTTTGTATTTGCTCTGATGTTCTTTAACTAAGCTAAGAAACACATGCTTGCATTCTTGCTTTATGGATTGCATATGCCTCCAAAGATAAAGCTTTGGATATCAGCACATAGAAGAGAGTTATCTCGATGGGATAAGTTTAATAGTATCTTTGAGTTTCAGCTCAACCCTTCAAAGCAGACAATCTCCTCCTTTACTCGAGCGTTTTTGAGGTTTGATTCAAAATTAAGTTTTCTTTTGTCTAGCTCCCTCTTGGCCATGAATTGGAGTTGGATTGGAGCTTTGGGAATAAGGAACGGGAGTTTCAAGGGAAAACGTAGAGGATTGATTGGAAGTGTGGGATTGGCTGGATATATTGTATGTAGCCGGCCATCTCTCTTTATGGAGCCTTTCTTGATGTCTGGCTCTCCTGAACTCCTTGGCTTTCCCTTTCAGATCTGATACCTGGTCCTCTGCAGTATTTTTGTCCATTGGTATTTGTGTTTCTTATCATAAACAAGCTCCTAAAAAGGGAGAACGACAAGTCAATTCTCTTTGGAGCAAGAATTGGGAAGTTATGATTCGTATTGAATTGCATGTTTCTGTAGCCATTTAAAATCTCACTACCAGTGTGATTACGTAGTATTGAAAAAGAATCACTTTTAGTTTAATTGGATGTTATTTCGATTCGTAAGAATGGTTGTTTGTGTATGATTAGTACATGAGGATCGACATGTTTCAATATAATATCTCAAAGTAGCATGCCTCTAATTCAGTCTGCTCCTCACGAGAAGCAGGCTGCCTGTTGAATCTAATTAGAAAATTTCCTCTTGGTATCTGATTGTAAATTGTAATGGATTAAAGGAGGTTGAATGTGGTTGCTACCTACTTGAAGGAGATGATTTTACTATGAAACGTTGTTAAGTTTGGTTTATTAAGGAGAAAAAATAAAACAGAAAAGAATGAGAACTTTGTTGGTTTTGGCTTTTGTCTGAAGCTATATTTATGGTTTCTGCTTGTTTATCCATTTCAATTTTTTGCGGGGGTTCTGATGGCATTCCACTTATATTATGCAGGTATGATGTTGCTATGTTCCTTACACATAGATTTCTTAGTTCAGGCGAAGCTGTGAGTCTTCGAACCATGACATCCTTTTTCTTCTTGTAATGTGATTTATGATGCTTTCCATGTTTCACGGGGTTTACTGATTTGTTGAACCAAGTGAGCTCATTGTTCTTCAAGGTGTCTGGGTTTAGATGTATGAGTACTTGCCTGAGGAACACACTTATTAAGTTATAATATGCATATGATATGAGTATCAGAGTATAATTGCATGCTAGTTTTTATTTGCGGATGGGATGTATTTATTGTCTGATTGGTTTTGCCAATTCATTAAAGGAAGTGCGTGTCAGATTTGTCGGATTTGGAGCTGAGGAAGATGAATGGATCAATATAAAACAGGCAGTACGAGAACGCTCTGTCCCTCTAGAACATTCAGAGTGTCAGAAGGTGAAGATTGGGGACCTTGTACTCTGCTTCCAGGTGAGTATTAATGCAAAACACTTTGGACGATCTTTAGATTGTTCATTTCTCTGTAGTCCACTTCATGTTAAGAGTGTATTTTCTAGGAGAGGAGAGATCAGGCAATCTACTATGATGCCCATATTGTAGAAATCCAGAGGAGAATGCATGATATTAGGGGCTGCAGGTGTCTTTTCTTGGTTCGTTATGATCATGATAGCACCGAGGCAAGTATCATTTTCTCGAGCTTTGTCAATCGCTAGTTACAGCTTCTGAAGGAGTTCTTAATACTGATTAACAAGCTCATCTATTCGTTCAATTACCAGGAAAAAGTTCGTTTGAGAAGATTATGTCGCAGACCGGCACATCAATTCTAATCGTTGACTTTGCCATCAATTCATCAGCAGTCTATTTGTCATTCCCTTGTCCAAGCTGGAGACATGAATGGTTTGTTACAGAAAGCACAATAGCTAATGTTAGTTTTGTCTGTTCTTTCAGAAAGGTGAGGACATATTCTGTGTAAAATTTGATAATTGAAGTGGTGTCATTGTTTTCACCTTATTGTTTCTGTATCCATGGCGTCTGTAGTTCCTCCCAAAAGCCTTGGGAACAAGAATGGGACACGCACATGTAATTGTTGCATATTCTATGCCTATGCAAATCGGGCACGATGAGTTCAGATTTTAAGTAGGTTATCAAATCTCTCTGCCCATCACTTGCAAATCTTTAACATTTTAATGCGGAGAATCATTTACAAAATGGCAATATGTTTTCTCCTTCAATTTTCCAATTAGTTATGGAGATCTTTAGCAAGACTAAAGTAAATGTCAAACCATAGGAAAAGAGCTTATTTTTTTTATTTTTTTTTTGACAATATGTTGGGTGGGGGATTCGAACCACAGATCTCGTGGTTATCAGTACAACTTTATGCCAGTTGAGCTATGCTCTTGATGGCATAGGAAAAGAGATTTACAACTTTGTTATTTATACTTTGAAATTTGAACTGGAAAATGTTGTTGAACTAAAAAAAATTGAACCGTAAAAGTCAAATCAAACAACTAACTAATTAAAGATTATTTATTTATTTATTTATTTTTAACTTCCAATTAAAAATTAGTTACGAAGTTTAAGAACCAATAGTATATTACATCATCCTAAAATATTTGTAAATTTTGAGAATATATTAACTGATGTGTTACACATTTATTATCACAGTAAATTCAATACCAAAGCAAGAGACTTGCTACAATGAAGCAAAATATTACAAACTTTCATAGAAATTTAGAAAATATGCAATATCTCTAAGATAGAAAAACATAGAACAAATATATGATTAATGCATCATATTTACATTATATCCATTGTTGAAAATTAAAATTGTATAATTGCACGTGTAAATTAGATGAAACTAAAATGTTTTGGATCTTTTTATGAGAGAGATAATTGTGTTTGCTTTACTTTTATTGCAGGGCTGGGGTTGAAGTTGAATTAATTGTAAAGTGAAGGACAGGGGGAAGAAACATGACATACATTTTGTTAGTTTATTTATTTCTAAAGGGTTGTTGAGGAGCTTGAGCCCATAGTTTTGTAGGATACCATTCCAGTTTCTATAGTACTAACTGAAACAACAGTAATTGTAATTAAATTCAGTTTGCATACCAACTGCCCTTTTCATTTTTGTTGCTAAAGGAGTTCAAAAAAGTGTACCATATCACTTCCTTCAACTGCATGTCTTGCATTTATAGCTCATCAAGAGATTTTTCTCTTTCTTTTTCCAACTTCTCTTTCTCTTTTTACACACTCCCATAACCACAATTAATCAATGGGGTGTTTTTTTATTAAGATTGTTTTTTAGTTACATACCGTTCAAATATCCCATTTTGTGTTGGATAATACTTGGTTGCATATAGTGGTGGGCAGAGATCTTCCTACATACTATCATTAAAATGTTAACATTTAGGAGAGATAATTGTTTTTCTCATTTTCTACATTTCTCTCCTACTTGTCAAGATTTTAAAGGGTCTTCACATTGGTATGCAACTAAATATTGTTTGTTTTTATTTCATCAAGTCTTTTATTATCTTTCGCTGTCTTGACCTAATTTTTTCCTAAATGCATCATCTAAAAGTATGTTGAAAGGTTTTAAAAAAAATTAGAAAAATTTATATTTCTTTTTTTTTTTTTTTTTGTAAAATAGTTTCAAATCTTGATTTGGTTTTTGAAAACGTGGATAGGAGCTAGGTAGATAACAAAACAAATAGACCAATAGGTAGAAGTAGTGTTTATAAGCTTTTTGTTAATTTTGATATTTCTGTATTGTCCTAAACTGTGAGGCTCATTGAATGCCTTGTATGATGAAGTAATCTTCTTTTCAAAAAAAAAAAAAAAAATCCTAAATATATAAGTATATAAGATAAAATTAGAAGTCTTTTTTTTTTAGCAATCTTTTAACTGTTGATTTTGTTTTTCAAAAAAATTCAATTAAATGAAATAGATTCTTTTGAAAAAATTTTAATTAAATAATTAATTTTTTATTGGTAAATTTTTATTTAAATGGTCAATTCCCAAGAAAATTCCTTGAAAGAAAATTTCTTAAACCTTTTAATAGAAACAAAATAATATTATCTATCAAAATTTCAAATTATCTATAATATGGTCCAAATATTAATATTCAACCATACCAAATTATTTAAGTCACATAAAACATTATTTATATATATATATATATATATATATAACCATACAAATAATAATAATAATAACAATAAATTTTTTTAAAAAGAGAGGAAAATGGGACGGGGAGCTCACCCAATCTTGTCCCTATGTGTTAGGTCATGGGGATTTTTTCCGCATTTTGTTAGGGACGAGTCTCTTACATGAAAAATGAACATCCATATTTAAATAATCTCTAATCTCTTTTAGTAAATGATATAGCTTAATAAGTTGAGCCATGTTTTTAGATATAGTCACCGGAAAAAAAACGTTACTTTGATGTAAAAAAAGCAAAAACTAAAAATTGAGGAATCATTAATAATGGAGGGTTTTTTATGAAAAGATAAAAGCAAAAATAGATGCCGTTGAAGAAGGGGCAACATAAATTAAAAATGCATATTATTTTTATAGATGCTCCTATGCATATGGTAAGTTTATTTTTAGACTAATGAATAATGGGTGTCTCTTTCTCTTTCTCTCTCTCTGTCTGCAATGCATGGCAGTGCAATTCACGGAGTCCCTGTTCAACTTAAATATATCTCAGTCTATCTTGATGTTCTCTCTCTCTCTTCACCCATTTTCTCTCATGTTTTTCTTTTTCTCAAATGCATGCAACCAACCTTTTTATTTAATTTCACTTCTTCCTTCCCCAGTTTAGTACCTTCTTTGAGTAAAATGAAAATTATCGATCTGAACATAGTTTATTGGATGAGATGCATCAATTACCATCTCGAAGGTCGATTGTTCGATCATCTACCCTTAGAATTTTGTTGAACCTAAAAAAGAACATAAAAAAAGTTAGATGAATATTAATATATATAAACTCCGTTTTGATTCATGAACTTTGGAAGAGATTCATTTTGATTCTTTGAAATTTGTGAATTTATTCTATTTAGGTCTCTTAATTTTTCAAAATTATTTATTTTAGTCACTTAAGGTTCCATTTGATAATTCATTTGATTTTTTGTTTTTGAAAAGTAGGGATTATGAACATGACTTTCACCCATGTGTTCATGCTTTGTTTTGCTATCTGCAATCTTTTAAGTGTTTTCAAAATTTAAATCAAATTTTAGAATCTTATTTTTGTTTTTTGAAATTTAGCTAAAAACTCATATGTATGTTTTTAAGAATGAGAGAAAAAAAAACATATAAAAAAATTGTGAGAAAGCAAACATGATTTTGAGAAACATGAAATTAAAAAACAAAGTTTTCATCTTAGAGAGATTTGACTTTTAAAAAATAACTATTTTTATTTTGCTTTTCCATGAACCAATAGGTATCAAGTATGTTAGAGACAACAAACATCTACATATCTCCACAATGATATATGATATTGTCCCCTTTGGACATAAGCCAAAAAACTTCATACCAATATAGATCATAGTCGTCCTCCCTAGCTTATACACCCATGAAATTCTCCTTATCTAGTCAATATGTACTTTGATTGCACTTCCAACAAAGTACATGTCCGTTAATAGACTAATATGGATAGATATTGAAGTCATATCGATTGGTTTAGACAAAGATGAGGTAAGCAAATAATAAGTAGTGACGAGATAATAACAAGAAAAAAAATGTTATTAATTCGTTTTTAAAATTCATAGGGTAAAATACTTATATTTTAAAATTTAGCGACTAAAAATAAAAATAGAACAAAATTTGAAAGTTATCAAAATGGAATTTAAACTCTTTCTCTTAATTGGTCAAATTTGTCATCTTTCTCCCTTTCGTTTTCTGCTGCACGAGTGAACCTGTAATAAATATTCTGGAAGAACAAGTTGAATTCCAGTCGCATGCACTACTTCCTCCGATCAGATCAGGACCAAGACTTTGATTTGAATTCTTCAATTTCAAAAACTTAACATAATTTTTTTTGAAAAAGTTAAAAAAAAAAAGGTTTTTATAATTAATTCGACCCTTTTGCTTAAATTATTCTTTACTGAACTATTTTAATTTGAGTGAGTGATATTGGTACAACTAAATTTAAAGACTTCACTTTTGAGCAGTATCCATTATTTCACACCTTACAAATTTATACATCATGTCAAAATGAACATAGTTCAACGATTATATATTAGTATGTATTCTTGATCAATAGATCAAAAGTTTGAATCTTCATTGTCTCAAATGTTGTTAAACTCGAAAAGGAATAAAAAAAAATTAGACGAAATTTCCATGAAAGTACAATAGAGAAATCAAACACATTTAAAATGATGTTCCTAAATTTCAGGCTTTTGGGGTCTTGTCCATAATCACGAACTGATGCAGATATTTCTATGTTTGTGAGCTGATTAGATCGATCAATTTGACATGAGGAGATTTTAAATATGCTTAATCTGGGCAAAACATTGAATCAAAATCCGAATGCATGCATGATTAAATCATATCGATCGAGTAGCTGGCTATATATATAGGCTCGTGAATCCATCACGAGTTGCCAATATAATTTAACAAATATAAATGTAATTAAATACTTTGGTCTTTATATAATTATTAATTGCAACAAGTATATATATATATGAAATGTGAGTAAGCTGCAAAAATTCAAATTCATGGTCCCATTCTATCTCCATCAATATCCCAAATTGCAACCCAAATTCATTGCGTAATCCTCTAAAGCCCAGTGGTGCAATTTGCTTCATTAATTAATGACAACAAAAAGTGAATCAAAATGAAGATTTTTTAATTTCTCTTCACAGCATCAACACACGCACATATAAATATGCAAACAGAAGCTTTCTAAAAATTGCACCCATCTCTTTATAATTCCTTTTCTTCTTCATGGTTCAAAGATTCCTTTCTCATATTATTCTAAACTTACAGAGACTTTTTAAGTTGATATCTGACATTCATCTTCTTCCTCTTCATATTTTGTGCTTATTTCAAAGTTTCAGGTTATTTCTGATGTTAGCACAATCATTTACAGAAGGAAGAGGAAATTCCCCAGTTTCAGCCATGCAGGTATGTATATATATATATATATGTGTGTGTGTGTGATAATCATTGACAGCCCTTCTCTTTCCCTGAATCTGATTTCTATTCTCTGGCTTTTCATATGATATCATATCCTAGGTAGCTTAATTCAATTGGGTTGTTATAGATTTAGAAGTTTCATTATTTGAGCGCGTTTGTTCTAATTTAATCCTCCTATAATTTCAAGTTTTAATTTCGCCTCTATGATTTAGCTGTACTTCACATATTATCTCTAAGATACGTCTTTCATTTCCCTGAAAACCAACTTATTTTCTCATCTTTTCAGGGAAGATTGCAAAAAGCACTTACCATTTCACCTTTTGATATCCAATTGGATCAATTAGCTCTCTAAACTTAGAAACAAAAATCTTACATTTAGAGCCTTAAATATTGCAACATGCACAAAAACTACCTCTGAATTGTAATAGTTGTTTCGATCAAAGTTTCGAATTAATTATAAGTTTGTTACGATTAAACCTAAATTCTTTAGAGCTGTTTTATGTCTTTCATATATCAAAATGGTAGCTAATAATTGATCCAAAAACCAAATTCTTTTAGTGGTTATTATAGTTAAATTGCAAATATTTTATGACTTGAGGGTTTACCTGTAACAATCCTTATAGTACTTGAGTAGTTTTTCGTTTTATGACATTTAAGGGCTTATTGTAAAATTTTTGTAAATTTAGGGAGTAATGGATCAAATTGAAAGTTTAACGGGCAACTTTGTCAATTTTCATAATTTAATAGCTTTTTTTTTCATCTACAATTTCTCCTATTTTCTATTTAGCCTTAAACCCTAAGAATACTATCGACTAACACAACCAACCAAATAAAAAAAAATTCTTCAATGTTAGAGTAGGGTTGGTTTAACTTTTTAAGTGTTTAATTTTGAAAAAAAATTCTAGGGTTTGGCAACCACTAAAAATGACTTATTAAAAAACAAGATTGAGAAATAAACCATTTTGAGATAAAGACTTGAACGCAAATTTTTTAAAAAGAGTTCTTTAAAGTATATATAATAACTCGTGTATAAAAACGGAATGTAACGAAACAAGTGAGTGTTTAAATTCTAACATTTTTTATACAAAATCTTTTTAAAAAATGCATTTTTAAAAAGCATTTAAATTAAAAGGTATTTCAAACAAGCCACAACCAATTTCAAACATGTCATGTATTTTATATGGCAGCGAAATCTATTAATTAGCTCATGAAGGAGCTAGGGTTTATAATCGGCTGTGGCGTTCAGAGGGATTTGGTTAGAAGATCAGGTGCCTTGAGTTCTCAACTTAGCTGTCAACGTGAATGTAGGATAGCTCCCATTCACTTCTTTGTCAGTCCTTTTCTGTTCCCCATTAATATTGTGTACTTGTCATTACAAACTAAATTAAAATCATTAAATCTTAAAGACTCAATGAAATTTGAGATCATCTCTAAATCATAAAAACCAAATTTATATATCTTTCAATAAATTATTTGATGAGATTGTCACAATATAACTAAAACCATAAAATTAAAGTACTTGGTTATTATTAGGGTTGAGAGCATGCAAATTTTTTAATCTACATCGAATGTTTATTAAGAAGGCAGTCAAATTGTGATTGCCGCACTGAATAATTTTTCATATCTTTGAACAGAACGAGCAAAGGATGATCATTCGAAAAGCGGTGTCGGATTTAAGCAGGGAGATTGAAAGGCACAAACTGAGCAGCAAAGAATTAGAAGAAGAAATTACAATGAGCAGAGTGGAAGAAGAAGCTGAAATAGAGCTACAACAGGCTGAGTGCAGCTGCTGTGGGCTAAAAGAGGAATGCACAAAGCACTACATTTTAGATGTCCAAAAATCCTTTTCAGGGAAGTGGGTTTGTGGGCTTTGCTCTGAAGCTGTGAAAGAGAGAGTCTTGAGATTTCCCAACACAACCATTGACAAAGCTGTGGACTTTCACAGGGAATTTTGTGACACTTTCAACAGCACCACAAGGCTCAACCCTAAACTTTCCTTAACCAGTTCCATGAGAAAGATTGCCAGAAAAAGTTTTGAGAAACGAAATTCTAGCAATTTGGGCTCTTCGAATAAGCTCTCTCGAAGCATTAGTTGTGATCCCAGAATTGGTCTCCAAGATTGATTGACTTATTAAACAATGATAAGGTCGAATCTTCTCTAGAGATATATTGCTCAAAGTTTGGTTTTATAACAATCATATTGCTAAACTAGTTTTGTTATGGATAAACTATACGTGATCAAGAGATAGTGTATTGTATCTAATTGGATAATCACTATTTTCATATTAATTAGGATTAGAAAGAGGATCGTTATTGTGTGTATATATTTTTTGTGTTGGACCAATGTAGGGATGGGGATCAAATCTTCAATCTTAAGAAAGTTGGTATTATTGTATATTTACTGATAAATTGATTATTAGCTTTAATAATACATTATTTAGCTTCTCTAGCTATGATAGTGATGCCCTTTAGTTGATTTTGAAGAATAAATTAAAAGCAATACGTTCGAGTAAGAATTTCTTGCTGTCCACCACTAAATTTTTTATATGTTTATTTTTTTTTAAAGAAAAAGTATATCTTCTCACTCTCTTCCTCTTTACATTCACCTCCTATTTACTAAAAATACTTAGAGGTGGCATTCAAGTCGGAAAGTATAACCCTAAGGCTCCGTTTGATAACCATTTGGTTTTTGGTTTTTGAAAATTAGGCTTATTTTCTCTCAATTTTCCTACCATGGTTTTCATCCTTGTCAATGATACATTTGAATTTTTAGCCAAATTCAAAAAACAAAAACAAGTTTTTGATCAAAACTACTTTGGTTTTCAAAAATTGGCTTGGTTTTTAAAAACATGGAAAGAAGGGTATTAGAAAAACAAAGAAACTTGTATGTGAAAATAGTGTTTATAAGCTTAATTTTCAAAAACCAAAAACCAAAAACAAAAAACCAAATGGTTATCAAACGGGGCCTAAATTATAAATTTAACTTGAATAATATATATATTCATCATTAGTCGACTTCATACTAAAGCTTGAGTGACGCATACCGATATTGATTGATTTTAGTTTTACAAGACTCTTACATGGAGATCAAATTATTGATTGTTACAAAAATGAAAAACAAAAACATGATGGTTATGTAAAATAAACAAAATTAACTGTATAATAATAAACTCACTGACCAATACAACCTGAATTCGATCAATCTTGGACCTATGACCAAATATCTCTTGATCTCGAGCAACTTCTTGTGGATAATTAACCAAGAAAATTCTTTAAAATATTTATTAAAAGTCCAAAGCTTATAGAGTAAATATTCAAACCCTTTATTCTTCTCAAAAAAAAAAAAAAAAAAAAAAAATTCAAACCCTTTATTTTCCGTTCCAAATTAATCATGGTGACCATTCCAATGATGCGTGTGAGTGAGCCGTAGGCAGCTTTCTGAGGAAAGTTAATGGGCTGGATATGGGCTTTTCTGATGGATCAAATGAAGGCCCGGAACAGAATGGGCCTAATTCAGTAAGAGTGGTCCACAGGGTAGAAGCACATGATTCAAGTTCCATAGAGATGGCAATAATTGCGGATGGTCCCAATCAAAGTTAATACGAATCCCAAAGTCCTTTTTGAAGCACTTTAACCAAAGTTACGCCCAATTGGTTTGCAAATCCCATTTAGCTTGTGAGTTCCACACGTGCAATGCAAAAAATTAACTTTTAGGGGTAGAAAAGAAAACAAAACCATTCAAAAGCCCTTGTAGATAATATAATGGTCCATAACACATATTGCCTTGGACTTGGACTTGGACTTGGACCCATCTCTCTTCTTATAATATGCATGTGAATTAATGGTGGGCCTATTCATCTTGATATTGACATTTTATTTGCAATTTCTCTTCTCATCTCTTCCAATATTTATATTCTTTATCTCTTCAACTTTAGTGTTACATCATCAAATCAACTTCAATAGATACATATTTGAAATTAAGTATATATTAACGTCGTATACTTATCAATTGATTATGCATATTAACTTATAGAATTAGGTTGGTGCTAACCTGAACATAGCTCTTTTTTTTTTAAAAAAAACATAGTTCAATTGGTTAAAACATATAGTCTTGATCAAAAGATCAGAGGTTCGAATTTTGAATTAATTGATTATATTGAGGCATTCTTTACCTTTATATGGGACTTTATATCGAGATTAGCCTACAATGAAAATATGTTCATCTCAAATTTCCTTATCATGGCATGCATTAGTTTGATTCATATATCATTATAATTTGGAAAAAAAAAAAAACCCACTTGTCATGTGTCTCTTTTCCATACATTACCAAAGTTTTTATTCCATTTATAAACAAATATTGTACTTTGCACCAATGTGTTTATAATACATGCACTATCATAAAATCCAAAATCTTTATGTGAGAGTATGACTGGATTTGCACTTTGAATCATCAATGGATTTCATATGATTTTGCAAAAAATTAAATTTGTCACTTCACTTGCATATTTGATTTTGCAAACCTTTGTGACCTTTGAAGGATTGATGAAACTTTTGATCTTAAGTTTATTTCATTGATAAATCATGCATGTTACTATGAGAGTTTAATGTGCGCCATGTGACAATTCATTTCGAGAAATGATAGGAATGTGAGTTTATTATTATAATAAAAAAATGATCCATTAGGGTTAGTGACAAATCTTGGTAGGGTCCAAAGCGACCGACATTGATATATATAGAACTGTGCATTTAAATATTAATGGCTTGAAAAAGGAGGAAAAAGGAAACAGCATGCAAAGAAGTGCATAAAACCAAAGTTGTCTTTTATTAATTAAAACCCATTAAAGTGATGATCTCAATTATTATTATTATTTATATATAGTTAAAGTGTTTTATATGGCCGATTAGCTTAGCTTAATTAATATTGTATGAACTGGAGCACTAATTTAGGAACATGAAGCCCTACGAGTTCCTAAAAGAGAGAGAGGGGAGACCCTTAATCAAGGGATTTGGGTCTGCTTAATTAGCCTTCACATCATGCTTACGCCATACCTCACTCTCTCTAAACCGTTACATAATAGAAATTGACACATAATTTGGATAAACAAATTCACGTGGAGAGTTGTTACAAATTTAAAGTATAGGGACTATTCTAAAATAAATAAATAAAAATAAAGTATAGGAACTAAATTATTATAAACTAAAATTTCGGGACTAAATTGTTACTTTCACGAAGTTGGTTCATGAACCAAAAGTGTTTTTCTAATGACCCATATATAATTAACCTTAAATTTGAGTATGGTTCAATTTGTTAATACATGATCCAATAAAAACATAGCTCAACTGACATAAATCTTGTACTTCAACCCAGAGGTTAAAGGTTCAAATCCTCTGCACCCACATGTTGTAAAAAAAAAAGACTCGTTAATGTTGAAGATCCCAAATTGAAAAGAGAAATAGTTAATACAACTCAATATCTCATGTATATATATTATATAATATAATTAACCTCAGGTGCACTTAATCTTTATCTAAGTCACCTGTAATATCTTCTCAAAAAAAAAAAAAAAAAAAGTCACCTGTAATAAAATTAAAAAAAAAAAAAAAGGTTACAGAATATTACAACGTTGGAAATACGCTAAAGAATTCATATTTATTTATTTATTTGAAGAGGTAGTTAATTTTTATTTTATTTTAATGTGAATTGAAGTACAAGTACAAATGGAGCACTGAAACCCTAATTTTGTTTGGATCTGCAAATTAGGTAACCAGCGGCAACGCTAAAGTTTGGCATAAAATGAACTTTTCGTACATGTTTAATATAAGAAGGGGGATTAATTATAATGAATCATCATTTATCATTACGATCTATTTATTTTATAATCTTCAAGAAAAAAAAAATCTATTAATTATTTTATAGGGAAAAAAAATGGTAAAGTGGTCAAGTCCAGTAATGGGAGTACTGTGTGAAGATATAGTTCAGAGTGCTGCGCGTGCATATGCACTCACAAACCAGTGGTAGACAGATCAATCAAGAAGATGATTTTATTTTATAATTTTATTTGATTTTGTTTAAATTATCATATATGAATGCAAATAATTTGGTTGCTTGGAGGGTTACGAATGATATCAATTACCAATTAATTTATGCATTTGATTAGACAGAGAATTGATTAATTTCTAATCTCTCGAGTCTCTTCTACACTTTAAATAAAAGTTTTTGGGATTGGGGAAACTAAAATTAGAGGTACAAAATCAAATCTCCCAAAATGCTGTTTTTTTTTTTTTGTTACTATAGTAAATATGGAAACACTTTTTCATATACTACTATTTGTTTTCTAGCCATATGGTAGCATTTGAAAATAATATATATAGTTTATAACATATAATATTAATGGAAGAAATTTTCACCTAATTTGGACTATTGAAGGACACTGTTTAGTAGAAAGATCTTTTCCTTTGGTGCAAAAGGACAAAGATAGGTATGAATATTTTCTTTAATCCTAACTAGTTTCTATTAGTTAACAAGTCGAAGTACTATATGATAAATTCAGAGTTCATATTTACTTTTTGACACACAATCCTTTTTCACGACAGATAAATGATGAAATCTTCCTCCCTCATCCCGCAAGAAAGATTTAATAGGTATATAGGCTTGGAGTTAGTCCAAACTTTATTTGATTGAATATTGAGAATTTATGAAACTTCCCTAGGTAGGTAGCTGAGCACTGATTATTATTCTTTATGGTAGAGGAATATGTGTGATGAGACCCTTAAATTAATTCATTGGTTTGAAGAAATATAATAGAAGCACACACATATATATATAGAAATTAAATATGTAAACTAAAAAGGTGCATTATTGAAGAAAAAAGAAGGAAAGATAGTGGGGAATAAGAATTGCACTCAACATATATAAAAATTAAAGAACAAAAAGACTTTAGTGTTTCATGAAAGAAGAATGGTGGGGGCATATGCATAAATAATTAATTGAAAAATGTTTAAATAATTAAAATGAAGAGCTAGGGGGATTAAATTGAGTGGTAAAAGAAAGCCTAGAAAATGGAGAAGAGAAAAAAGCATGCTGGGAATGACAAAGACCATACACTGTATATTCCTTCGAGAAAAGGTCCCATTAAAAAGAAAAAGATGGTGCACGACCACTGCCATTAGTGTATGCTATGCTAATTGCTACTATGTAAAGACAACCCACTTTTTCTTTTAATTTCTCCCCTTCTTCTCTCCCAATTTCCACTTTTTTTTTTAAAAAAAATTATTTTATTTTTACTTTCATCAGTTTCTTTCCATTTGAATAAAGCTTAAAATTGGTCTTTATTATGAGTTGGGAGTTATTTTTTTCGAAATTGGTTAAATAATGATGATAATTTTCATGCAAGAAAAAACACAATGTAAACATATTTTCAGTCGTAGGGATCAAATTTTAAGCTCTATTCAAAATATAGGGACTAAAAAATGAAATCCAATGTATTTTAATCTTATTTGTTATTTTTCTTTTTTAAGTCCTCATTTCATTCCTACCCATCTTCTCTGTAACTTCCCACCTGCTACTGCTTTGTGTGTACTGTGTACAATATTCTCTGAAAAAGGTTTTTTTTTTTTTTTTTTTTTTCATTCTCTATTTTTATGTATTATAATATTTATCTTCTTTTCAATCGTTTAATTTGTTCACTTTTTTAAAAAAATTTAAATTTGGGCAAGAAATGAAATTGGCTAAAGACAACATTGGGACTGTATATATTGTAACACCCTTGACCAGAGACGTACAATCGATTGTTTTGGTTGATTGCGGGACGAGAAAATTAAATCATGCAATAATCAAGATTCACGTTATACTATATATACACGTAATTAATCAGATCATGTTTGGTTCAATTTTGACTCTCTTGCTTTATGCTTAGCTGCCTCTGGATATATAGGTTTAATTACAAATTTAGTCTAAAAAATTTGAGGTTTGTATTTAATAAGTCTACTTTAAAAAGTTTATAATACATCCTTGAATTTTCAATTTTATGTCTAATAGATCATGAATTTACAATTTACTGTCTAACATGTTTTTGAACTTTTAATTTTGTATTTTATAAGTTACTTGAGTTATTTAACATTTTTAAAATTCACCAATCCATTGTTTGCAAAGTTGCAAATTTAGAGTCATGTTAGAAACAAAATTAAATTTTATGCCTAATAGTTTCGCTTGTAAAATGTCAAATATGGAGGGACTTGTTAAGCACAAAATTGAAAGTTTAAGGATCTATTCGATGACACTTTTAAAGTTTAAAGACTTTTTTCTTTTTTTTTTTGACAATATGGAGAGTGGGGGATTCGAACCACAAACCTCGTGGTTATTAGTACATCTTTATGCCAGTTGAGTTATGCTCTTGTTGGCTAAACAGTAAACTGCGTATATGCAGGATTGAGTTTAAAGGCTTGTAATTAGACATAAACTTGAAAGTTTAGAGATTTATTATACTTTTTAAAGTTTAGAAGCTTATTAGATACAAAGTTAAAAGTTTAAGATTCAATTACAAGTTTATAAGTTTCTAAACTTTCATGTTTATGTCTAATAGATTCATAAACTTTGAATATTATAACTAATAAGTCTTTGACCTTTAAAAATAGGAATTAAGTCTTTGAGATTTCAATTTTGTGTCTAATAGACTCGTACATTTTAAGAAATGTCGAATACATCAAAGCTTAAGAACTTATTATACATAAAATCAAAATTCAAGAATTTATTAGACATTATTTAAAATTTAAGGATCTATTAAACACAAAATTGAAAATTTAAAGATTAATTAGACATTTGTTCAAAAACTTATTTAACATAAACCTAAAAGTTATGATTCAACCAAAGTTGAATGATTAAACTTGTAATTTACCATAAGAGATGTTATTTAATTAAAATAATTTCATATTAATGGTTGATTAGTATAAAACCCGTGATTAAGCAAATGGTAGGGCTAATGCATGAAAAAATCCCAAATTTGTAAATAAGCGAACCATGAGTGGCAAATGCGTAGATTTAAATGAATTTTCAACGGTTACAGAGAAACCCTCGTCGGACCCCGCCAGTCAAAAGAGAAATTGGTAATTAGCATTTAGCCCGACAAAATCAGAGCCTTTTTCCAACATCTGTCCCTGTTTCCCTTTCAGCCGTTCGTGTTCAAACTCCATTTCTCAAAAAGAAACCCAGGCCCCTTTTCGTAATTCCACCTCCCCCAACCAAACAAACCATTGACCCTTTCCTTCTCTCTCTCCATTTTCTAATTTCATTTCTGAACCCTACAAATCCTTCTATATAATACACTCATTCTTTGTCACTCTACCATTGCAACTTCTTCTTTAAGCTGCCGCGCAAAGCTTCAATTATGGTCTTGCGGCAAGTCTTATTTTTTAGCTACAGACATTAATGTTATAGCCAACAAAAATGTTCAATATTTAATTGCTTTTTAGCACAAAGTTTATGTGGTTTGACTGTAATAATTCGATGCAGGCTGTAGAAGGAGCTTGATTTCCTCGACCGTTTCATGACTGTTTCCTTCTCTCCTGCTCCATCATCCTAGCCCAAGGTGATCCATCCAATCCACCTGTTTTTCTTTTTCTTCTTCTTTTCAACCTTTTTCCTTTTCCTTTCTTGCATTATATATGCAACAAATGCTATCATATATTTCTTCACACTAATCCACACTTTGCTTCTTTATCCCTCTAATTATACTTAGCTTCTTTTTATCTTTATTATATAGCCATTATTTTTTACTTCAACGCTCTATGGTTGAAGATTCAAACCAATGATTTCTTGATCTCGATGAGATATTATGTCCATTGAGCTATGTTTTTGTTATTTAAAGTTTTGAAACCGGTTAGTTTACTTGTTATATAATATCTATTTTTCTCCGCTTGTTTTTGTTAATCTTATTTGGCTTATTTTAAAGTGGTTTAAAAATATTAACACATCCAATGCGCTTCTAATTGTTCGGTGTGTGCAGGTACGAGTATTCTGTTATTGTAATCAAGTTTCACCCACAATTTATTTTATTTAGAAAATTATTACATCGCAAATATTAAGGGAGCCTTTCATCTTTTAATAATAATGGATATATAAATGTCTTTTTTTTTAGTCCAACAATAAGTGGAGTGAAAGGATTCGAACCGTTGGTCTCTTAGTCAAGAACACATATCCTTTATGTGAATTAACCTATATTCCATTTGACAATATACAAATGTCTTTTTTTTTTTTTTTTTTTTAGTACATTTGGGATGAGAGATTCGAACCTTTGACTTCTGGCTGTACATGATGATCACATTGGCAATATACAAATGTCTTAATTACCAAACTATCCCTCTTTGATAGAAATAGAGATATCTTACCTAATTATATTGCCTAACAATAATGAAAGTGTAGAAATGTTTTAGTGGCTAAAGTATATTCATATTGGTAATTTGTCAGTATTATATATATATTGGAAAAAGAATTTAAAAATTGGGTATTATATATGGGTAATTGCAGGGCTTGGGAAGATGAGCTAAAGCTTGAAACTGAAAGCAGATCGGTGGAAAGAACCGAAACCCTAGCTAAGTCATGGGGAAGAGAAGACCCAAAAGCTGTCACAATCCCATGTTCTTCTGCATCTTCTTTCTCTTTCTGGTGAATCAACATTCAACCGCTCTGCAACAGAACCTCCATGAAACCCTCCTTCTTTTATCCTTCAAAGCTTCCATTTCCAAAGACCCATCACGCCTTCTCTCCAACTGGAATCCCTCTGTTCCCATCCGCCATTGGAATGCCATCACATGCAGCAACAACGGTCACATCACCGCCATTCACCTCGCCGGCAAGAACCTCACCGGCACAGTTCCCGATTCTGTTTTCCGGCTACCCTACATCCAAACTCTCGACCTCTCCGACAATCAATTCGTCGGAGAACTCCCTCGGAACATGTTCACCCTCGCCTCTTCTTCGCTTCTGCATTTGAATTTGAGCAACAATAATCTCACCGGCTCACTCCCAACCGGCGGCGTCTCGGGGCTTCAAACATTGGACTTATCCAACAACATGATTTCCGGTTCAATTCCCGAAGATATCGGATTGTTCTTTGAACTTCAGCTTCTCGATCTCGGAGGGAATGGTTTAATCGGGGAAATTCCGAATTCGGTTGCGAATCTCACATCGCTGGAGTTCTTGACGTTGGCATCTAATAAACTGAGTGGAACAATTCCGAGGGAATTGGGAGGAATGAAGAGCCTGAAGTGGATTTATTTGGGTTACAATAATTTTTCAGGGGAAATTCCTGAAGAAATTGGCCAGTTGGCTTCTTTGAATCATCTTGATCTTGTGTACAACAAGTTAACAGGGAGAATTCCAAAGTCTCTCGGGAATCTCAGTCGACTTCAGTATCTGTTTCTCTACCAAAATGGTCTCACAGGTACAATTCCTCCTTCTATTTTCAGTCTTGTGAATCTGATTTCTCTCGATATTAGCGACAATTCTCTCTCGGGGGAGATTCCGGAGCTCGTAATTCAATTGCAGAATTTGGAGATTCTGCATCTGTTCGGAAACAATTTTACTGGGAAAATTCCGAGAGCTTTGGCTTCTCTGCCTCGGCTGCAGATTCTTCAATTATGGTCGAATGGATTTTCCGGCGAAATTCCGGAATTACTTGGAAGGCAAAACAATCTCACTGTACTCGATGTTTCAACTAATTACTTAACAGGGAAAATCCCAGATGGGCTCTGTGATTCTAAACGCCTCTTTAAGCTCATCCTCTTCTCAAACTCTCTCATCGGCGAAATTCCACAGAGTCTCTGTTCTTGCAAGAGTTTACGGCGTGTTCGGCTCCAAGACAACCGTCTCTCCGGCGAATTGTCTCCGGAATTTACGAAATTACCCCTACTTTACTTCTTGGATATCTCTGGCAACAAATTTTCCGGCAGAATCGACGGCAGCAAATGGGACTTGCCGTCTCTTCAGATGATGAGTTTAGCGAGGAACAAATTCTCAGGGAACTTGCCGGAATTTATAAGAAGCGATAAAGTCGAGAGCTTGGATTTCTCTGCTAATGATTTTTCGGGTTCCATCCCGGAGAGTATCGGAACCTTGTCGGAGCTAATGGAGCTGAATTTGAGCAACAACAATCTGGCAGGTCGAATTCCAGTTGAATTTTCTTCATGTAAGAAGCTCGTGAGTTTAGACTTAAGCCACAACCAATTCAGCGGCGAAATCCCAGTGATTCTCACTCGAATTCCCGTTCTCAGCTTCCTCGATTTGTCCGAAAACGAATTCTCCGGCGAAATCCCACCGGCTCTAGGCCGAGCAGCATCGCTCGTTCAGATAAATATCTCCCACAATCACTTCCACGGAACACTGCCGGCCACCGGAGCATTTGTGGCCATAAACGCAAGCGCCGTCGCCGGAAACGATCTCTGCGGCGGCGACATTACAAGCAATCTACCCCCATGCGAAAATCGTGTAAAAAAAAGCCGTTACAACCACCTGTGGTGGTTTACACTCATGTTGGGCGCGTTGTTCATAGCGACGGCGGTGTTAGTTATAATACGACGTCGTAAGCACCGGATGGGACCAAAACGAGTGCAAAACGAGGAGGGAATGTGGGAGCTGAAATTCTTCGATCCCAAAGCGGCCAAAATGGTCACAGTCGACGCCATTCTGGCCTCGTCGAAGGCAGACCAGAGCGGGATTTTAGTGGCGAACAACGAGGTTCAATTCGTCGTTGAGAAAATGAATGCCAAAGACGTTGAGAAATCGATCGTCGAAGGGAGTTTTTGGGCTGAGGCTGCGGAATTGGGGAAGCTCCGGCATCCTAATGTGGTGAGGTTGTTGGGCTCGTGTCGGTCGGAGAAAGGTGGGTATTTGGTTCGGGAATATGTGCAGGGGCAGTGTTTGAGTGAAATCGTTGGGAATTTGAGCTGGGAACGACGTCGTAATATCGCCGTCGGAATCGGTAGAGCTCTGCAGTTCTTGCACCGGCATTGTTCTCCGGGAGTTATTGCGTGTAATTTTTCGCCGGAGAAGATTATTGTCAATGAAAAATATGAACCCCGGCTCGTTATAGGATTGTCCAAGAGCTTCGTTTCTCCACACTATTCCGCCCCCGGTATGTATAACTGTACGGATTTAATTAGATTAAATTGTAACCTTTTTGGTTTTTATTCCAGTTATTATTTAATTCATATACTTTATAAAACTTAGTAGAAACTGTTTATTTATAATTGCACATAGTTAATTTCCATCAAAATTATAACTTTAATTGGACTCTTGAATTTTAAAGATACTCTTCCATTTATTCTATATATATTTTAGTTCAATAATAGGTAAATGTTGGATCTTGACTAAGTCAAAGCTAGCTTGTGTTAGTTGAGTTATTTTTTGGTTGGCTTATAAACTATTTTTAAAATTTTCATGAATGTTCATTATTATTATAAATTTCTAAACGTGCTATTGAAAGATTTAAACCTTATACCATTAAATAATATTAGACACAAAATTAAAAATTACAAATTTAAGAATATTTGAGTAGTTTTCAAGAGTATAGAGACCAATTCAAATATCTTGAGATTGTGACCTTTCAATATTCGATTTATGGAATCACAATGATTATCATTTCAATACTCTTTGAATTTCTCCATTAACTTGGAGCATTTGCATGAACACATAATCCATGCACATGCACAATCAATAAATGCACGTATAACTGAGAAAGCTACTTTGTTTTTTTTTTTTTTTTTTTTGTAAAAAAATGTGGCAGAGGCTAAGGAAAGTAGAGACATAACGGAGAAAAGCAATGTCTACACATTGGGGCTGGTTCTGATCCAATTACTAACCGGAAAAGGACCCATTGACCCGGAGATGACCGTCCACCGGCAAGAGCTGGTGGAATGGGCACGCTACTGCTATTCCGATTGTCATATTGACACGTGGATTGACGGCGCGATTTCCGGCGCCGCCACCGACCAGAACCAGATCGTCGGGTTCATGAACTTAGCACTCAACTGCACCGCCGGCGACCCCATGGCGAGGCCGTCCTCGGACCATGCCTACAAAACCCTACTTTCTCTTTCTCGGACGAGTTTCTGTTCTAAACTTTTCTCCACCTAGAACTTGCTGTCCCAGTCATTTTCTTTATTTTTCTCAGATCTTGGAGTTTCGTTTTTTTTTTGTTCTTTTTTCTTTTTGAGGTTTATTTTTTTTGGTTTTAACTTTTAAGGTATTACAGATATTGTGACCCAAGTTAATTATGTTTTTGTTATGTAGTATGCTTTTTGACCTACAGTAAAGAGCTTGTAAAACTGTAGATATGTTGAATGCCAATGTAATCACTTTATATACATCTACTAAGCTTTTTTAACTTTTGCTATTGTCAAATTCACAGGTGTACGAATCGTGATGAAATATTATTGCTAATAAAACAATAATTACCCACTAAATTTAATCTTAATCTATGTAAAATATTTGTATGAACTAAATAAAAGTTTAGAGTTTGTCCAAAAAAATAAAAAATAACGATAATAAAAGTTTAGGGCTCAACTTTAACTAACTAATCTCTTTGAGTATCAAGTGTGTATTATCTTTTAAGTTGATAGCAAGTTTTTAAATCTTTCGAAAATTTATGACACATTGAAAAAAATTAAACACAAAAAATTCATGATTGTTGCTAGGCTTTGTATATAAACATATTTGTCTTGTGAATGTAACTCATGACTTAACATTTCATAAGCTAATTTATATTTCATCTTTTAATCTCAATTTGGATTCAAAATTAAACAAATGATGATAACACATTTACAAGTATTATGACTAGATCGAACATATAACTCAGTGAAAATAACTCCACTTAATTTATCAGATACAAAAGAGTTCATAGATTTAGCTACACCATATATAATTCAAAAAAAAAAAAAAAATGAATTTAGTACAAAACTAGACAAATAATAATCGAAAGCATGCAGGATCAGTAAAGAACAAGAAAATTAAAGGAGAATAAATGAAAATGTTGACTTCAAATGTTGTCATCACATCCATATTGTATAAATATTGTTTATTTTTGGTAAATGTGTATCAAATAAATAGTCAAAGTTAAGAAGAGTACTTGTAAGTTGTAATTTTTTTTTTTGAAAAAACTTGTAAGTTGTAATTTACTAATTAAATACAACGAGATTTTTTCAATTAATCAATGTTTGAACATTTAAGTATAGTATACGTAGAAATGTAATTTTAATGAAAAAAGTACTTTAGTGTTTTAGTTTGATTTGAATCATCTAGACGACAATGTCATTATTTGGTATAATTTCATCTTTTGAACAGTTTCCCTTTCCTTTTCTTTTATTATTTTATTAAAAAAAAATTGTTTTAATGTGAAAACCTTCAATCAATTAAATTTTGTCAATTCAGTCATCATTGGTAGACATAATAATTCATTCAAAAGGCTAGAGTTAAATAAATTAATTTGGTCCTTATTTGAAAGTAATTTTAAATTTGTATAAAGTTCTATAACAGTCTATTCAAAATATAATTAACATAGCATATTTATTGCAAAAAAAAAAAAAAGTTTGTTTAAAATACTATAGTTGATTATATAAAGCCAAGATTACACCATACATTTTGCTCACTCTGTACACTGGCAATATCAGGGTTGGAAAAAAAAAAAAGTCCAATTAACTATGGATGGCCTTCTCTTATAAAGTTTAGAAACATGCAAGTTACTATGTTTGAGAGAAAATTTAAAACCTTCATTTTTTTTTTGTCCTATATCCAATGAATTCATCCCTCAAGGTGCACGTGATTTTTTGACAATATGTGAAGTGGAAGATTTAAACTACAAAACTCTTAATCACTAATACAAATTTTATGTCAGTTAACTATGCTCATGTTTGTTGGATGTCCATGCATGATTTGAGTCTAAATTAAATGATATAAGTAACTACATTTAAATCTCATAATAAAATTAATCCATGTGCTTTTAATTGCTTTTGATGCTTGTCCACATAAGTTTCATTATTATGAAATTAATTTTTAGTTTTAAATTTAATGTTTAAAAGTTCAATTAATTTCCTTCAAATATATATGTATTACATGCATTATATTGTTTTATATTTGGTTATGTAAATTCAATTTATAGATTTATTGTTCAATAAGTGAAGTTTGTATATGGAATGATAGAAACAGTGTTTCTCATAATGAGGGGATTGTAGATTGGTAGCAACGATGTGAGTGGATTCAGGAATATTGGGAGAGCACTACCACAAAGAGGAGACAGACGAGTGCCAATGTTTCTTCCTCTAATAGTGTGCCTCATACATCACCATGTCCGTTGCAATTATACACTGATGTAGCGATTGGTTCGGACCAAATAGGGGTGGGATATGGGGCCATCATTGTTCATTCGGATGGTGTGGTGGGGGCGCAATGGAGCCTTACGACACAACACCTCATACCCCTTTAGCAGCAGAGGTGAATGCCATAATTCATGGTATTAGGTTATTGCAACGTATGGATGTCTCTACTGCCACTGTTTTTTCGAACTCTTTAGTAGCTGTTAAGATGATTCGAGGTGAGATGCAATTAACGTCTGATGTTCATCATTGGGTTCTTCAAATTCGAAGGATGCAGATTTCCTTTCAGGAGTTGAATTTTGCTCACATTAATAGGGAGTCTAATGTGCGAGCTGATTATTTAGCTCGGGAAGCGTTAGCTAAACGTACTTCTATGCTTTGGATAGATAATATTCCCTAACGGTTGGCTTCGATGAGTACTCATTCTCATTGCAATTGTAATCTCTTACATACTTGTTCTATTTAATAATATACATGTTCTGATTCAAAAAAATAATAATAATAATAAGTGAAGTTTGTTTGTTCATTTTTTAAAAAAAGTTTTTACATGTGTACAATTTTGCATGATTAGCTTTGATGTATTATCAATCTCTTTGACTTCACTTTAGATTGATAATAAATTTAAGATTATGTTACCAATATAGTCTATGAAGTTTAAAAAATGTCTAATAATTATCTTGAAACCTTACATTTGTTGTATTTTAAAAAAATAACATTAAAGAAAAATCATTCAACTCTCAATCTTGGCGGACATCTCTTATAGTCGTTCTCCAATCTTGTAATTTGTTATGGCAAGTTTGGAATGACTCATTCCAAATAGACCCTCAGCTATTTTCCATCTTGCTTTCCATATCTCAATCTCACTATTATCTTATTAGTCTCATATCTCTTAGTTATTTCACAATCAGCCAAGATTTTAGAAGGAGAATCTATTAAATATCAACAAGAACCCTTAAACTACTTTCTATAAACGTCAAAGTGAGCACAGCTCAACGGTAATTGACATATATATCCTTAACCAAGATGTTAGAGGTTTGAATTCCCCCACTCCCAAATATTGTTGAATTATATTGCATCATTTAAAACTATTTTTCAAATATCTTTTGAAACCTCGGGGACCAAATAGACATCAACCTCAAGAATCAAAAGTGTATTTTGTAAAAAAAAAAAAAAAAAAAAAAAAAAACTACTTTCCATGAAAAGAATTGGACTACTTATTGCAATTACCTCATCCATATATGAAACTTATAATTTAGTGATCAAATTCATATGGTAGAATACCCTAGTACGAATAACACTTGAGTGGTTGTGTTTATGGAAACTAATATTCATTGTCAGCATATTCAAAGAATACATTTTCTTTTCCCCAAGTCATTAGAGAGAAAGAAGAAATCAATAAGATCCATTCCAATATATCGCTTTTGAATCCCATGGATTATCGTTATTAAAAATGAACCCACCAAAGTGATTAAAAAAAATGCTATTATCCCATTAAATGATACCATTTTTAAATTCTCACATTAGTATTCTCAAACTATATGTAACTATATGTTAATAGTAAGTATTTGATTGAAAAAACTAAACATTGCAAGAGATAAAGCTTTTTTTCTTTTCTTTTTTCCTAACCCCACGTGAGAGTGCGGGATTTGAACCTTTGATATCTAAATTTAGATGGACCGTCAAAATATCTAAAAAAAAAAAAAACATAAATTAGGAAAACAAAATGATATATTTTGTCTTGTACTTAACACAAGGCAAACTTTGAAACAAAAAGAATAATTTGGAAATTTAACAAACCCCAAGGTTGATTAGTGGAAGATTTTGGTAACATATATATATGCAAAACTTGATTAGTTGTAATAATGATATGGTTAATTAACCTAAAAAGAAGAGTTGAAAAATGAGAAGAGAGGGTCAGAGTGAACCAGCTTTTGCACATACAACCCACAGAAGGTGTTGGAGAATGGAGATCTCAGGGTAATTTACAGACAGCACGCGGGACATAAATTTGGTGACAAATGGACAACAATGTACCTACACACACTCCTCTTTCAGCTTCTGCTTAATCACACCACAATTATTGAAACATCTCATTCCAAACATTATCTCTAAAATCTTAGGATAACATTAATTAACTTAATAATAAAACAAAAACACTTGTAGTACCCACTAGGTTTAATAGTTTTTCCCCCTCACTTTATGGTGTACTTAACCCTAGCTAGCTAGATCATTACTATGAATAAACGGCCAATTCCTTAGTTTGTTTAGTTGCTCAGGATTTCGAGTGAAAGTGAATGATTTGGAATCTGGAGCGATTTCAAAAGAACATCCATTGATTAAGGTTTTAATGAGTGTAATAATCGAATGAGAATGAAAAAAAGTGAATAGTGTGGAGTGATGATTGATTTAGGTCAAAGAGGAAAGGGAGAGTTTAAAAACATTCGATTTGCAGGGGAAAGGTTGCAGTGAGTGTAAGAAGTAACATTATTGTCGCTGATTGTGTGAGGGGGTTGGATCATCTTTAAAATTTGTCCGATTGTCGGCACTTTGGGATGGGGTAAATCAATCCTCCAACAACGACAACACAAATATACAACCTAAAAGCCTTTCCACACTCTACTAAAGTTTATGCCTTTTATGCTTTACTCTCCATTTTCAAATTACCCCTCTTACTCTTCTCTCTCTCTCTATTAATTTCTTTTCTTTTTCTTTTTTCACCACAAAAATGGTGAAGGGTTTTGAATTCAGTCGAGCCACTTTCGTCAATTTCATCTGCTTTATAATTACATTCTAGACCATGCTATTTTTTCTCGTTGATATCCACTTTTTAAAGATTTTTTTTTTCTATCAAGATGAACGCATGTACCATCAACCAAGAAGTCAGATGTTCAAATCTTCCATCCGAATGTTGTTGAACTAAAAATAAAGTTTCTTATCACTATTAAAAGACCCAACTCAAAACTAAAATGTGAACAATATTAATCACGAAAAATTATATGGTGTATGGAGAGAAATTAATGATGGGTATCCGAGATTTATGGGATACTGCATATAATTATAAAAAAAATATTTTTTTTTTCAGGAAAATGAGTTACTCTTATTATTATTTCATTCAAGTTAACGTAGAACAAGTGTCATCTCAATAAGGTAATTATGGATCACTCCGATATGTAAGGAGCTGACGAGGACAACACAACACAAGTCTAAGGACACGATTAGGAAACAGACCCCGAAGGAGAAATAAGCCGGAGGTTGGACCAAGGTCGAAGGGATTTGGCCTTGGCCCAACCCCATGCATGGCCGAGGCCGACCCTCGACCGACTCAAAGAATTGGGGCCGGTCGAGGCCGACCCTCGTCCCATTTGTGCGGGCTGAGCCTTCTCCCCTTCACTTGGTCCCTAATGTCCTGGATCAGTCCGGTTTGACTCGGTTCAGCCCCGAGTCGTCTCCAAACGCCTAGAAATCCTAAGACATGAAAAAGTATATAAACATTTTTTCATCATTGAAGAAGGGATCAAAAAACTATTCTCCATACCCTTCTTGCTCTCTTATTTGCTTCCCATCTATCTCCTTGCTGACTTAAGCAACGGAGGCGGTGTGACAAGCAAGCACCACACCGGTGTGCAATCTCTACTGGTTTTGCAGGCATGTCTTTCTCAGTCCCTACAAATTCACTGTTGGTGTCACATGAAGGTCAGGTGAGTCTTTTGTTCAGATTTTGGCATAAAGACCATATAAAGTATTAAGCTTTTGTTAATGATCCATTGAATCATGTTGCATATATATTAAGATCATGTCATTGTAAGATACATGTACTGAGATCACAAACACACCCAAAAGCAACTTTTTCAATTGAGTGCTATATTAGGGTTTTTATTAATGAATGAGAAACAACCAAATGTTGGCATCATGTTGTGAATATGCTTCGAAGTACATCCAAATTCAACGCTTTTTTAAGTTGATTGGTTTATTAAACTAATCACACTATTAAAAGAAAAAAAAAACTTATAAATGTGTATGGACAAGAAAAAGTTGGGAAACCAATTTGATAAGGTCAAAAGGAAGAAAGATTGTGAGATTGTAAAAGGGGGATGTGGTTTATTTGCAAGAAAGCGCAGCCACAACCACAAGGGCTTTGGTTGTAGGCCTATAATCATTTTTTTTGCTTAGGACTTTGTGTTGTTTTTTGAATTTTATCACTTTTTCATTCTCCTTAGATATATAAATATACAATAATGTGTGATGATGGTGGCTGCCCAAAACAAAAGAAAAGAAAAGAAAAGAAAAAACTTTTTATTTAGGTCATAATGGGGTTCACATAGTTGGAAGATTCTTGGCAAAAGAAAGAGTGTAAACACAAAGAAATAAAATAGCTGACATTTTGAAGGAGCAAACCCAGCTAGATTTTGCTGGCAGAATATATATGATATATGATATGTCAAGTGGATTTCATCTTAAAAGCCTCAAAAAGAAACTAACTTCAATCATACTCCTTGGAGACCATGCAAAAGGCTCTTTGCCTTTCTTCCCTTAATATCTTTTCTTTTTCTCTCTCAATCAAAAAGCTTAAGAGAAGACATTCAAAGTCATCAATGGATAGCCTTCACGAGATTTGGATTATTCCTTTTTTCTCTTCTCTTCTTTTCTTTTGGTTTCACTTTTGCAGATTGAGATTGTTTACGTTTGAAAATTTTTGCCTCTTCTCTTGCTTTAATTTCTTTCATTCAACACAGATATATATATATATGGGGGGCTGGGTTTTGAGCATGGAAATTTCTGTTGGTAATAATAATTGGGATACACGTGCATTATATTCATCTTTTTGAATATGGTAAAGATAAATATTGCCCACTCTTATACAGTGTCACAGTTTATGGTTTTGACTCAGTCACAAGAATCACAAACAGTGACTACTGCACAACATGTGTGTTGCAAAGCATATAAACAAATACTCTATCCAACATTATAACAATAATCTTGCAATATTAACAAAGACTTACTTTTTTTTTATCACTATTTTTTATTCAATAGTATTTTTTTTTTCTCGACAACTGTAATACTACATTAATTTGCAAATATTTGTGGTTGAATCTAACTGGAGTAGAATGATATTGAAATATGAAAGATAAATGAACTACAAGATTATCCAATTAGTATTCGAGGTAGTTGGAATCTGAGTATACTAACTCAAGCCCTAAAACCATCTTAACAATAATTCTTGGCCTCCATCCTTTACCTCCCCTTTATATTTATAGCAATTCACCCGAACAACTTCCTTGACTAATTACTAATATATCTTTGATACACCCCTAATTCTATCTTGATAGTATTCCTATCCATTTGTTTATGTGCTACCATTTAATCAACAGTTTGGAAAAAGGTTTTTTTTTTTTTAGCATTCAACAATATATTGGAGTGGAGATTGATAATACCTTGACAAGTTAAACTAAAGCTTGATTTTTGACTTTGCAGTGAAAAAGTTTGCTTTCGTTCTATTGAGATGCCTTAAAACTGTTTTGAAGTGCTCCGAATGACCAAGCGTCCAGTGGGGGTTTGGAGGCAACGCCCCCTATGCTAAATTATGTTTAGAGATTAGATATGTAATTTCCGTTTTGGACTTTATTTTGGGTCTATTCTATTAGGGTTAAGAGTGGTGCTATATATAAACTCTCTTAACCTAATCTCTGTAATCTGCATATGTTTTTCTCCTCACTAATAAGATTATGAACAAAACTTCCTTGCATACCGGTATGTAGGGATCTCCCTACATACCCCATTAAAATCTTGACAACTAAGAAAGAGGAAGGGAGAAAATGAGAAAATTTTTTTATCTCTCCTAGTTGTCAACATTTTAATAGTGGTATGCAGGGAGATCCCTACATACCGGTATGCAGGGAAGTTTTTTCCTAAGATTATTCTTTCCCTCTGTCCGTGGATGTAGCTAACACATCATTAGTAATTAAACCACGTAAATCTGTGTTGTTCTTCTCCCATTTCATTATTCTTGTTTTGTTGATTTTTCGTTTACTGTCATAACACGTTGATTATCTTATTTAATAGGACTCATATTTAAATTACTGCAAATACTAAAAAAGATGCACATAAACACGTAGTAATGGTAAGATGGAAGAAGGATGTGTATTCAGTTTAAAATTTAAAATAGCTAGAACTAACTAACTGGCTAACTAGATTGATTGTATTAAATTCTTGTAGCAGAGAAGTAACTTGCAAGCTAGAGATATAATGCACGTTGATGCAACTTTAGCCTGTTTGGTTGTCTTGAATGAAGCACATGTACAATAATAACAATAATGCTCCTTATTATAAGAGCCCTTTGTGATTCATTTGTACTTGTTCATATTCTCACTTTTTGACTTGTGTGTTTGTGTGCAGCCCAGCAGAAGGGAGCTGCAATGTTATTATTGAAGCTAGGCCTGGCCTAATATATATATATATATTCACCTTTTCTTTATCATTATCTTTCTGAATCCTTTTCAATTTCATATGATTTTTTAGCCACCTCCACATTTGGCACTATCTATCATAGTGCAAAGGGCAAAAGAGATTTAGTATCCTCTTCTCCATCATCATCTTTCTCAAAAAAAAAAAAAAAAAAAAAAAGATTATATATTCTTTGTCTTTGATGCAGTAGTTTTGGTAGGATTTGAAAAATCCATCTTGAGAACACATGAGTAATATTTCCAAGTTGAGATGAACCTCTCTTTAAAACTCTTTGACTATTAGAACAATATTCAAAAACTCCACATAACTCTAAAGGTGACTATTTATTTTTGAAGTAGATAAATAACTAATTCTCATACATTATTATGAACAACAAATTACAAGTTTTGTCATTGAATTCTCAAAGTTTTGTCTAATAGGTCACTTAACTTTAAAACGTTTTTAATAAGTTCTTGAATTTTTTACGAATAGATTGTAGAACTTTAAAAAGTGTTTAATAGTTTGTCAATATGAGCATAACTTATAAGTTAAAGCATCTACCCAATTCCATTGAAGTTAGGGATTCAAATTCTCTCCCCTCACATTTTGTTGTATAAAAATATATAGTACTTGATAAATCTCTAAACTATTAATTTTATGTAAACTTTTAAGAAATGTCTCGTAGATTAGAGTTATATTAGATGTTTAAATTGAAAATTCATGAATTTATTAGATATAAATTTGATAGTTCAAGAACTGATTAGACACAAATTAAAAGTTTAAAGACATAATAAAACTTTTTAGAAATATGACTTATCAAACATTATATCGAAAGCTTAGAGATGTGTCTAATTAGAACACCTTTTAAAGTTCAAAGTATTATAAAACAACTTTGAAAGTTTTAAAACTAAACCTTTGGCTAACTTGAGCATTGCTTAATTGGTTAAGTTACTATATTTTTCCACCAAAAAATTAGAGGTTTGAATCTCCATCCTCACATATTTAACTAAAAAAAAACTTGTGATTTAGCTTAAAAGAATTTAACAAAAGTTAACAACTTTACTATAAAAAAATAAACAAGACCAATTATTTATCTCATCCTACATCACTATGCAACTTAGTTATCCCCAAATATAAATGACTTAGTATATGTTTTTTCTTTCCCTTTTTATTTTTTTGGGGCCTTTTCCCTCCTTTAAGACCTATGTTTTGTGATTAAGTGGCTTCATCGTACCCATTAACGACACGTCTCAACCCATAAATGTCTCATTAGTACATGTCTTTATCAATATTAGAGATAATTAACAAAAAAGCTAATAGAATATTGCAGACTAAAGCATGATCATTTTTTACACCTCTATCATTTGATATGCCAAATGAGATGAGTGTTTGCACAGGGATTCTGAAAGATAAGTTTGGCCAATGAAAATCCAAGATGTGAATTAGTGGGTGGAACCCCCTTTAATTTAAGAGAAGTTTGTTAATATATATCAGTTTTAATGGAAAAGGCAGTCTGTTCTGTTGAAGAAGATAACATGAATGGCCATGGTGATGGTGGGGAGTGGGTGGGTGAGAGAATTTTTACAGACCCACTTTAGAAAGAATAGCTTTTTAGAGCCAAGAAGAGACATTAAAGTCCAAATGAAAATCAATCAATTGGCAGATTGGCTGAGTGCTGCTTTCAAACTTCTCCTCAGCCACATTATCTTGTCTTGACAGAGCCTTAGAATGGGAAGAAACTGAGCTGAAAGGGACTTCTTGTTCCAGAATTGAAAAGGAATGGAGACTGCATATCAGAAAAAGAAGTTTTGTGAAGGCTTTTTTTTTATCATGAACTTACAGGCCAAACTCTTTGTGTGTCAGCAAATGACTGGTCAGCTGGGAAAATATCAATTCTTTTTTTTTTTTTTTCAATGGAATTTTGGGGTCCAAGTCAAGAGATTAGAAGGTTAGGGAGATTGATAGCCATGAAAAGAAGTTATATTGAAAAAGAAAGGTTTAATCTTTGACATAAATTTGGGAAAAAGTGCAGAATAAACGAGGCAAATGACCTTCCATGTCGTCCATTTCCATGGCAAGATGCTCCACCACATTCGTATAAAGAAAAAGAAAGGGATAAGTCACAATTCTGTTTTATAATGAAATATGAGTTGAACTCGAGAGACAAAAGTGAAGGTAAAGTTTGCTTTTTTGACTACCCTAAACAGGAAGGTTTTCTTTAAGACTGTTGAAAGACCTTACTCTCCATGACAAGAAGAAGCAGCCCAATGAGCGGGGATAGTGGGTGGGTGAATGAAGTCAGAGATCAAAGTTCTGATCTTTTCTCCTTACAGGCAAAGCATGAGAATTGAAAGGACAAATCAAGATTAGCATTCTTCAAGTGAATGGTACTCTGTCATCAGATTCTTAAAGTTCGAAACCGTTTGAGAAGATTTAATGGGTCACAATGTAAGCCTCCCATAGCCGTTAAGGAATGTTTAGTGTAAAAATAAAGACAATATCTTGAAAGGTTCAAAGTTTATTCGGTAGAATTCGAAAGTAAAGTCATGAGGGTTAAAATCTAAAATGGATAATATTGTATCATTACTAAAATATGAAGAGATTTTTTTTTTAACTAAACGATTCGATAACTAATTCCACAAAGGATAAGCAGCAAAAAGGAGGGAAAAGAACCATTAGGGGCAATATGCTCGCTCATTTAGTTCTTGGTTATTTTCATTGTTTCTGAAATCTAACTTACATGAAAATTTGATCTAGTCTAATTGTCATATTCCTACTTTCTGACTAAGCGTTTCAAACAAAAGACCAGTTCATAAACATGAAGCAAATACAGTGAGCGTTTTCTTCTTCATTCAAAACCTTCCATGCCACAGCTTTCTCATAGGATACTGCCCTTCCCATGCTTGATAAGCAGACACCCCCTTGAAGACAAAGGAAGCCCTAACATAACACAAGAAAAATAGATTACTCAACTGTATGATGTTATGCTTGCATGCTTGTAGATACAAACTAATCAAATTACTCGATGGTAAAACACAACAGAAATTGCAGATCTTTTCCTTGGGGTTTCGAGGTTAATGGACAGTCCTGATTTTTCTTGAATTAATGCTCCATAACTGTTGAACATTCACCTAGTTTTATGATGCTCTCTATGCCAGAAACTCCTCTCAACTGACTTACGAATAAATACTATATCAGTCCCCTGAAGCAATTCCCTTGTAGCATTTGTGTCTTCACCATTGATTAATTATTAAACAATTCCCTTTTGGTTAAGTTAATTGGAGGAGAAGAGAATTGTGTACATAAATAGCTTTCTGCTTTTCCAAGATTCTGAAATTATCCTGTTTTATCTTTTCCACTGACGTGAGTTTGTTCCATGCTTGATAAGGTTTAATTTGAAATAAATCCTATCCATTGGGGAAAACATGAACGGTTTTGATATACTTAAAGAGCTCCTATTCGTTTGGCCATCATTGGGTTTGTAGGAAAAGAGGGGATTCGTTATCTATACCTGCTGCATTATCCGCGGGAACTCTGAGGCTAAAGTTTTCTTTCCATTGTCATCAAAAATCTTCTCCAGAGTAATGTCTTGGAGAGCCACCAAGGTTGTCTCAAGCATGTCAAGTCCAGATTGATTTGCAAATGTAAAATTTGGCAATGCCTGCATGTTCATAGAATAGAATATAACTTCATGTACAGAGAAATTGCAGAGACAACTGAAGAATTGGGCAAATCACAAGTGGAAGCATAATTTTTAACTAAAACTTCGCTTTACTCGTTTTCAGCATCACTTAAAAGTCACTTCTTTAATGTAAATCTTATTTTGATTTTTAATCCTAAAAGCACTTCAAATCTTATGATCGTGGAGATTTTAATAAATTAATATACAAGCACTTGTTTCAGGACAGGCAAATCTATGACATACTCAAATAGTCAAATGTCTAACTGTATTGAATGTAGGACCTCCGGTAAATCAGTAGTTTCAATTTCGATTGAATTTGCCATATAAATTAAATGGAAATAATAAATAAATAGTCCTTGTCTTCGCTTGTTTCCAAATGAAATTCTTTTAGAAACTTTACACAGAATGAAACAAAAACCTTAAGCATGGCCGCATGGGCACCATGTTCGTTAGGCCCTGGTTTTGTGCATTCTTTTTTTAATCTTCCATTTATCTTAATGAAGGTTGGAATTTTTTTTTTTAAAAAAAACCTCATTGTTGGCACAGTGGTACTCCTGATATTTAAAAGAAAGAGAAGTTTAAACATACCTTCAAAGAGCAGCACATGACTGCATCCGAGTGATGCCAAAGGGATTTGAGTACGGATTCTCTTCCTTCATTTTTCAGTAATTCCATGCCCATATAGCACCTGTAGGGCAGGATAAAATTAAATTGGAATCCTACTATTAGCTCCTTGCCGTACAACGTGGGTATAAAAGAACAAAGCCGAGGAGGGATGGATGGGTTTAGTTCACATTAGTATGGCTATGACAAAACTTATATCCTTATCATTTAAAGAAATCATCATGAGGAAAAAAAAAAGTCAACTACAACAGGCTGCAACTGAGTGTTAGCTAATGTTGTGTATTTTTTTAAAAATTGCAATATTCTCTCGATGTCAATTAAATCTACTGAAAAGGCAACATCAAATAAGCAACTATGCCAGATACTGTTAAGACAGTTGAAAAGACACTTGTAAGTGAATCAAAATCAATTTCAGACAGGATTCCAAATTTAAAAGAAAACAAAAGTGCACAAGACTTCTAGAAAAGGCATAATCAGATTGTTAGGCTTATGTTGGAATGCAGTTTTTTTAAACTTCTTCACTAAAATATGAACACAGTCTATATTCAGCCATTATATAGTGTTCTATCGATTAGGTCGAATTCCTTAGTTCAAGGCATGTAATTGGGGAAACAATTAGTTTCCTGAATAATTAATATGCACAGCTAAGAGTTTCTTAAATACCTATAGCTTTGACAGATCCAACGAGCAAGTGTTTGGGCTTCAGGAGCACCAGCTGGCGTCTGAAGGTTAGCATGAGGACCAAAATTCGAAGGGGAAAGAGCCAATGCCACCCTCTGAACAGATGCTATAATGCTTCGGACATACTGCCGTGCCATTGCTGCTACATTATCTTGAAGGTGAACATCAAACACAAATTGGAATGCAATTGTCATCACAGATTTTGATTTTCCTGATTGACCAGCATAATCACCAGAGGCTCTATTCCCTGCGGGTCCAACATCAAGAGCTGAAGCAAGATCAAGTGTGCGGTTTGGACTTGAAGCATCCTGCAGCATTAGCAAATGAACACAATTTATATAAAAATAAATACAAATGAAGAGAATGGGGAGGAAAAAAGAGGAGATTTGATATTAAGTATTTACCATCCCAGAGTCAAGAGGAATGATGCGGAAGCCGGATGGTAGAATAGGTGCATCATCAGAGAAAGAGGCGTCAATTGGAGCAAAGATGAGTTCAGCAGAAGTACCAACTGCATTCTCATCCACACCATTGCAAAGCTGTGAGCAGTGCACCATAATTGACAGTGGTCAGTGACAACATAGATTCGATGTGACTTTATGATATGTGAGGTTCTAGCTTAATTAATACTTTTCATCTTTTAAACTGAATAACCAAGCTGGACTTTAAAATCAATGTGAGTTTATGCTTCAGTAAACTAATATATATTTTCTCTTTTTTTGGCAACATGTGGGGTGAAAGGATTCGAACCACAGACCTCTTGATCATTAGTATAAACTTTATGCCAGTTGAGCTAGATTCATGTTGGCTTTCAGTAAACTAATACATGCATGCTATTTTATATTGATTTATATAATTAAAGAAAAGACTACTTACTTGGAGGAGGAAGATGTCACTAGGCATGAGCATGTCATCCCTATAGTGGCCCACGTTTTCAAATTTTATAACTTCCATAAACTGTTTTCAGCAAGAAAATCTAAATCAGTATTTTGAAATTGCAAAGCAAAGTAGGTCAAGAGGATATGTTTATCCATAAAATTGACGCCATGGGAAATAACTTCTGTTCAAATGATAGAAAATGCGGTACTTGCCTCTTCATGCTCAACTGTTTGTGCCAAGGGAAGAATGACCTGTCCCCCAAAAGTTCCAGCATGAGACCCTGGTAAACCACACTGACCAGTCTTAATTGCTGCAGCTGAGTAAGCATCAATACTGCTGTCTGCCCATTCTGACCGGTGTTCTCTCAAGAACCTAATGAGCATTGCTGGAGTGACATTCTACAAAATAAAAAAGGAAAGCAGGAATAAATAAGAGAAGAGAAGGGCAGGTGAATATAACAAGAGGAAAAGCTTCCAAAGAAGGTTATGTATAAACTTGGTAAAAACTAGATAACACGATGTAATTGTCAGTTGTTGAGATTTAACCATATGCAATTGGATTTCATTTTACTATTTCTTAAAAGGTTACTTTTTTTCCATCAGACTACGATGTCCAAGACATGTTCTTGTTTAAAATCATCAGTTAGAACCCCTATAAGAAGGGGACAAATAGTCCAGGAATGGAGCAAGAAATAGAAAAGATGGCACAGGTTGAAAAAAGAGAATTTCCTCATTTATGACTGATGAATTGGTAAGAGGCGTCTATATATATTATAAAATAAGCACCTTTTCAATTGCTCATCATCATCTAGATGTCAGCTCGCAAGCAAAATATTTACCTGTAATAACATTGATGCCTTGGCACACAGCACTGCGTTGCTCATAGATGGAAAGCCATTAGAATATGAAATATTTGCACCCATCATTGTCTTTCCATGAGACATGTTTACAAGAAGTGTAACATCATCAATGCCATCATTTTCTAACAAAGACCATCCCTCGTCTGTAAAACCATTTACTGCTTCGTTGAAACCTCTGCAGAGTAAAATCCATTAAATACAATTCAAAAATAGTAGCTAGGACAGGAACTCTCGAGCCAAAATTATATTTACCTGCTCAATTTCTGACTAAGAGCACGAAGAGCAGCAGGTCTTCTTCCCCAACCCGTAACATTTGGTTGAGAAACTTCTTGTGAAATCTGTCTCAACAAGCGTAATGCCTGATCCAAAACAACAAAATTTTATTATTACGTTGTGGATATAATCTTCCAAGTTACATGAACCTTCCAAAATTTTCAATCGTAGAGCCAGCGGATAAATTCAAGACTGGAAACAATAAGATCAAAAGAAAGACTTACTGCCATCGTGTTCTTCTGAGCAAGCAGAGTAGATGACTTGTATAATGGCCGCAACACTTCTGGCACGCTCCAAGGCTATTTTCAAGTAAACAATGGAAAAAATTATAAATTTGGAAATCAGATTGTTAAGAATGAGTGTGCTTTAAATACAAAGAACTTTTACATACTTCTAAGTCCATGTGATCAACAATATGGATTATTGATCCACCACCTTCACAAGGTCTTATCAAATACCCACTTGGGAGCATCTCCGCTCTTACAAAGTTTTGTACTGGAGGCATACTTGGACCATTCTGAGTATTGTTAAGAGATCTTTCACATACCTAAAATGCATAACGCAAGCCAGTTAGCTCCAAAGTTTAGATTAAATCAAAGTAGCAGAAACAATTTCCAATTTGAGGCATTCACATACCACAAGACTACCATCTTCCAAAACAGATGTGTATCGCAGCAGCCAGAAATCACGAGCAGGTGCCAAAGTAGTAGGTGCATAGAGCTAAATCAAATCAATAAAAATTTATTTTATTTTCATATTCTCTTTCAAAGTCTGCAAAATCGATACAAACAATCTACTATCTATAGTAGCCCACCTGCATGTAAAGAAGCTCAATGGTTCCTCCATTTCCAGTAGATAGGACGTTTAGAACGTCAACGGCACGGCAATCGCGAAACCAAGAAGGCCAATCTTTTAGAATTTCAGCCACCTTCATAAAACAATATAAATTATATATACTCATACTTCACGCTACAACGGACAAATAGTTAACTTTATGTTTAAAAGCACTTACTCTTGTAGGTTCGAGACCCACAAGTCCACATGCACGAGCAGCAACTCCAGTGCAACCATGAGAAATAGCAACGATTCCAATGGAATCCGGACCAGGCTGCTCAGATCAGATATTTAGAAAGGTCAGAAATTTTAAAGGATTAAACGTCTGAACAAGAAAGAAATTTGCCATATCACTTGAAATCTTTAACCCAAGAAAATTTACTATTAGAAATTTGCCTTCCAAAAAAAAAGTAATATTTGTTTTCTCTTGTTCCCTGTCCTCTTGTTATCATTTTTAAAAGATGCATAAACTTTGCTGAGCAGTGATATTAAATTACAACTCCATTATGTTTCAATCTAACGATGCACAATTTTAGTAATGAAAACTTGCTCTTTTGCCATCCTCGAGAAGCGAAAATACAAATCAGAATAGATGTGACATTGGCAGATGTCAGTAGCAGACAACAGAGCATAATTTTCAAAAGCTCTCGATGATCGGGATAATAGACTTTGGCATTTTGCTTAGAACATTAGCAAAGTTTCTGTCGTCTAATTATCATGACAGTAGAAAAAGATTCATATTTGACATAGATTGAAGAATAAAGCAAAAAGAGGAAGTAACCTTCATCCCAGGCATTTGGACCCACTCCACAGCAGTTCCAGTAGCCTTTGAAAGAAACTCTGCTAAAGTCTCCTCCGCAATGGACAAAAGTCTGCGAAATATGCAAAACCCAAAATCTCAGAAAGCATATAACAGAAAGACAGTTTCTAACACCAGGACAATAGAAAAAAGAAAACACAAAAACAAAGGAAAGAATTAAAGGGAATGCACAAGAAGAAGCGCCAGTTCTACTAACCCTGCGGGACTGGCATCCTTTGGTGGATGCGGCGGAGTCAAATTCTGTTGACCACTTGTCACCACTGACTCGCAACTTGTGTCAGTGGTGGCTAGGGTCGCCTGCAAGGTGAAGAAATTATCAAACCAATTATATTACTTACAAACAAGGAAACTTCCATTTCAGCTGATAAGAAAATTTTATAAGTTAAAACAAATCAGTTTCTATGATTCATTCTTGCTTGAGCAAAGTGAAATCAGCGATCATCTTCTTCAAATCAGCAATTATATTAAATTCGTGGAGGAAAGTTCTTACATTCTGGGTCTGTTGACGAAAATAGCTGTTCTCGTACACAAGCTGTGACACCTGTTTCTGCAACCTATCATTTTCCTCCATTAGGAGTCTATTCATAGCCGTCAGCTTCCTGTTCACAGTTTGCAGGCGTGATGCCTCCTTCCTCTGCTTCTCCCTACATCTGTACAGTAAAAAAAAACATGAGAAACCCGAATGAATCCTCTGTTCCAGAGACAAAATTTTGGGTGTTCCATTTGTAAAATCCGAACCCAGAAAGGAAATGATTAGAAACAATACCTCCGATTTTGGAACCAAACTTTGATCTGCTTAGGTTCGATGTTAGAGAGAATTGGGCACTCCCTGATGAGCTGCTGGCGGCGCATAGAACTGGGTTTTGGGCATTCATAATAGAGCCTCTCAAGGGCTTCAACTTGCTCAGGTGTGTACCTAACATACTTGCCATTATCCAAGCTGCTCATCTTGCTAGCAGCGTCCTTGCAGGCGGAGGTCACAGCCATCATCCCCACTAGAATTCCCAGAGAAACAAAACAACAAACACCTTTCAGCTACCGAATTGGAGGACACAAAATAATCCTCTGTAAAGGAAGAACAATCAAAATTACCAGAAAGCAAAGACGCTTTATATCCAAGCAGAATTGCAATGAATCAGAGAGCCCTCGGGTTCTCCCCCTTCTTCCACCCTCCACCAAGTCATATAAGACGCATTTCCGCCATAATCCTCCAAAAACCCCGAAATGGCAGCTTGAGCAACAAAGAATTGGATAGAGAAAAAGCGGATTGTTGGGGTTTAAAGCTGTAGAAGAGTAATGGAATACGTACAAGGAGAAGAAGAGAAATGGAGATATAAAAGGAAAGAGTGAAATGGAAGGGAAAGTTGAGATTGTGAAGATTGGGTGAGGGAAAAATCCTAAAGTACCGGACACCAACAGAAACCAGAGACACATATGATATAATACAGAGACACACCTACAAAATTTCGTTTTTCACATCACTATTATAAGTCCATCTTTTTTTTTTTTTTTTTTTTTTGACAGTGTTCGTCGCTGTTGCTTTTGCTGCCGCTGCCTTTTTTTTTTTTTTTTTCAAAGAAATTTAATTTTCTTTGGTGTGTTTTTTTTTGGGTTGGCAGTCTCCCACTGGGCACTTGACTTAAATTATGGTCTCTCTTTCTCGAGTGAAGGCAATCAACCGCGTGCTCTAATAGTAATAGTAAAGTAATATAATTTTTTATTTCCAAAAAAAAAAAAAAGTAATGTAAATTTGAAAAAGTAAGTTTTATATCCTATTTTAGTCACCATCATTTTTTTTTTTTTTTTTTGAGAGAGTTTAGTCACCATCATTTATACTTTTGGTTTTTGTCTATTTGTATTTTTCGTACTTTTGATTTTTGTCTATTTGTATTTTTTGTATTTTCAAAATCTTAGCTTTTATTTTCCACTTTTGTCTATTTGTATTTTTTGTATTTTCAAAATGTCGCCTTTTTTTTTCTAACTTTTTTGTTTGTGGGTTAAATTACAAGTTACTTTTGTAAAATTTTTATTCTCTGTGTTAATGAGTTTATAAACTTTCAATTTTATGTTCGATAGATTATTGACTTATTCAACATTTTATGAAACCAAGAGTCTATTAAACAGTATGTTTGAAAATTTATGAATGTGTAAGACATAAAATTTATAGATTCATTCATTTTAAATATATTGAATGTGTTAGAAATCTATTAGACATAAAAATAAAAATTTGAAAAATCTATTAGTTACTTTTTCAAAGTTCGGAAACCTTAATATAAACTTAATTTAGAAATTAAACTAGCAATTTAAATTTGTTTGTTTTAGTTATTCTATTTTCAAAAAACCTATTTTGGTAGTTATACTTTTAAAAAAGTAATTGATTCATTGGTCATTTTGTTTTCTTCTTTTTCTTTTATCTTAATTTTCTTTGATAACGACTCTAGCACAACACTACATTACATTTAATAAAGTTCTTGAAATATGGTTATAGTTTTTTCTATTAAAAAGTTTTCATCATGTATAGAATTTAGGCTAGATTTTACAAATAGGGAACATAATAACCATTTTTTAGAAGTATGACAATTAAATTGACGTTTAAAAGTATATGAACCAAAATAATATTTAAACAAAAAAAATAACATAAGAATATTGTTTATTACAAATTTCAACAGGGTCTAATAAGTCAAATATTTAGTATCTCTGTTTATGAGTTGTATAGTAAAATTATGTTACTTTTGCCAACAAGAATATAGCTCAACCAACATAAAGTTGTATTAATGACAACAAGGTCTACGGTTCAAATCCCTCACCCCACATATTTTCAAAATATATATATATATATATATATATATATATATATATATATATATATTACCGACATTAACAACCCTTCCATTCTTTCTTTTTTTTTTTTTTTTTTAAAATAACAACCCTTCTTATTTAAAATTTGAGAGGTTTGGCTCATTTATTACTAGATTATTCATGAGAAAAGAACTAAATAGTAATATTTGGATGGATAGAATTAATGGAGCAAGTTATATTATAGTTTTGAGGAATTGAGAGACTATAATGGAGAATATGATCGCATTTAAACACAAAAGTCCACATAATGTACAAAATGTGTTTATAATAAGATTTAAAATTAATGATTGGGAGATGATTCAAAAGAGTTGGTTGATAAGAAAGGTAGGTTGGCATTTTCAGGGAGGAAGAAAAAGGAAAAAAGGTGATAGAATTTTTAGCTGCCTTGTTGATGGGGATAACATATTCATTATGAACCCTTAACCAACTTAATTAACGACCTTTCATTATTTTCTTTTAACAAATTATGGACCCATTAGCCATTACTAGTCTTTTTTTTTTTCTCTTCTCCTAAAAATTATACCAACCAAAACACAATACAAAACAAAAAGGAAAAAAAACGAAATATCTTATCTATGAACGAGATAAGATGAGTCAATTTCTCTTTATCTTTTGTTAGATTGCCTTTGAAAAACTGTTAGAAAAATATTTCATGTGAGAGTTCAATGATGTTGCGAACAAAATTGACCGGTGTTTAAAGAAGGCAACGTTACAAGATTAGAGTTTCGTTAAAATTTGTGAATCATGAGAGAGACTTATATCCAATAGTTGTTGTGTGCTGATTTTCTAGGGCTTGATCTATTGATTCATGGGGACTTGATTTCCTCTGGATTATTTGATTTTGTAAAAAAAAAAATGTTTTGAAATCGTTAATATAATGAAAACCTAACAAAAAGTAAAATTTTTCACACATTTATTTTTCTAGTTCAAATAGATGTGAGGACAAGAAGATTCAAACGTACGACCTCTCGAGTTGAGCTATGCATGTTAGGAAAAAAAAAAAAAAAAAGTTGTTCCATGATCTAAAATTTAAATTTAATGGAATTAAAAGTTTATAAGATAAAAATTGGCTTATCCAACTAAGATCACAGATAAGAATTGAATTTCTTTTTTTTTTTCTTTAAACAACTTTTCTTAGTTATTATAAAACTAAATAGCAAACCCATGGATGTGAGAACTTTATTTTTAGTGCTTATAAAGAACATACAAATCCATTTAAAATTTCAAATACACGTACGGAACAAATAATCAAATATGAAACCTTGAAATTAGTGCACATTAACATAAGATTATAAAGATTATGAGATGTAATTCACCTAACTTTTGCTGATTTAACCTCTTATTATATATGCAAACAGCGACCCCTTGATTGTTGGGTCATTAAGCAAGCAATGGCAGACCAAAGGAAATGGTGCTTCCTTTTTATTTATATTATCAATAATCAAAAAATAGACTTACAACTTATATTTAGAGTCGCGATGTTACAAAATAAACAAATAATTACTTTTCTAATTGCATATCCAAAAACCATATCCTAATCTCACCGTAAAAAAAGGGTTCTAAGTTTTTGTGTATGAATATAAAAATATGCCTTCTTGCTTTGTGGGCTGCTCAGAGTGCAGAATCCAGGCCCCACCACTTTGCAATTTTTTTATTTTTTATTTTTATCTATTTTTTGCACTTCTAATTTTAATATTCATAATGTGCTCAATTATTAATTCTATTTATATTTTTTTTTAATTCTTACTTTACCTATTCTATATTTTTTCCAAATCAAAAGAGGGCAACTTGATCTGTGGTTATAGTTTTAAAATAAACTTACACAAAAGCTATCTAGTTGTCGTTCTTAAAAATTTAAATTATTGTTATTATAATTTTGTCTTTTGAATAAATTATTTGCACTGTGGAACTCTAATTAAAATTAAAATTTCAACCATTTAGAAAAAGGTGTCGTAAGTTGTATTTTAAATTATCGTCCCTTTTAAATATATTTGCAAAGTGATTAGCATTAAAATATGTTCAAATACTTGTATTGGTTTTGCGAACACGCTACATTATTGATTACTGATTCTCAAGTCGTTTTCTATATAATTAAAATATAAATAGATTATGAAATAGATGTTTTATCAAACGCAAATTTGATATTTGACCTCTCTCAAGTAAGAAAACGATTCAGATTTTGTTGAATATCCCTACTTAATCTAAAACATTTTATAACCACTCGATTATTATTATTTTATATAAATGAAAGAGTGATCTTCAAAGTTGGTTGAAATTTAGACAATAATATAATAATAAAAAAAGAGGCTCATGCATCATTTATATACAAATTTCAAATATAGGCTGAATAAAAAAAAAATTGATATGAATTATTGACTCACCACAATCAACCTATCAAACACAAAATCTATTTGGAATCTTATTTAGATTCAATTTCTTATTTAAATTTACTGAAGCAAAACAATGAGTGATTCTTTGTTTGGTGTGATTTTATCGTTAAAAACAATATTCTAATTGTTTTCGGATTTTGCTCGATCTGAGTATAACTTAATAAATACACATACGTGTAAGGTTGAAGGTCCGATAATCTCCCACTCAACATGGTTATACTTAAAAAAAGAAAGTTTTTTTTATATATTATAAATTTGCCACTAAGTACATATTAAAAAACAATATAACACAAAGAATGCAACTCTATTTTTCATTAAAATCATTTGTTTGCTTCTCAAAAAAAAAAAAAAAATCATTTGTTTGCAAATTATTGTTTTAAATCACATATATAGGGCCCGTTTGGTAACATTCTCGTTTCTTGTTTTTGTTTCCAATTTCATTAAGAAATGTAAGCATTTAATTTAATAACTAGGTATGTTTATTGTTTCTCATTTGTTAGAACCACTCCCAAAATTTGTATAGAACTTTTGAAAACAACTAAAACTAGTTTCTCTTTTTTTGTTCTTGTTTCCAATTTTTTCCAAACATAAATAAGAATATAGGTTTATTATTATTGAATGTATAGGTGTTAGGATCATGAAATTATATTTTTCTTTATTAAAAATGAAGAAACGGAAACAAGAAACGAGAACGTTACCAAACGGGTCCATGGTAATCGATTCAAACTCACATATATTTATTTTGAGAGTAATATTTTAGAAGGAAAAGTAAAAAAAGAAAAAGAAAAAAAGAAGAAGGAGATGGATAATTAGTATTTAAGAAGAATAAAAAAAAGAAAAAGTAAGAAAAAAGAAGAGGAGAAATTGGGAAGAACGTGAGAAGAAAGGCAGGAAAGAATGTGTAAAAAGTGTGGGGTGGTGGTCCACAGGTGTGGGCCCGAGAAAGGAGTGGGGCCAGCACGCGTGACTTCGTTAACTTTATAATCGTGCAGATGGACCTATACCAAACCGAACCAAACCAGTGCGCTTATAGAGAGAGAGAGAGAGAGAGAGATCCGATGTTCCGATCCCACGCTAATTAGCGTATGTAACGTATTATGATAGGAGAGTGTAGGTAGATATGATAGATCTGGGTGCAGAGGATTGGAAAGGCGTGTCGCTTCTTTCGGCGTATCAGAGTTTGCGCCAAAAGCAGAAGGGACATTCTTATGGGGAAGTGGGACCTCGTGTTTCCTAAACCATTTACCCAACGCACCTCTCACCTTACGCTCTAATTTTTAACCCTCTCTTTTTTATTTTTTATTTTTACTTAATCTTATTCTTCTCTCTCGTTTTTTTTTTTTTTTTTTTTTTTTTTTTAAAAAAAAAGATTAAAAGGGAAATTGAAATAGTTTAATATATTTTTCAAGCATAGGACAAGTTGAGATAAATATTTGTAAAATAATTGTTCCTTAATCAGCTAACAACTTTGACAGAATGTACTCTCTGTCTCCTCGTTGGGGCTATGCAAATTGGTACCCCTCAAATTTTCTTATTCACCCTTCCTATCTTGGCCTTCTACCCTAGGATGATGTCATTTTTCCTTTTCTTTTTTTTTTTTTTTAATTTTACATTTATTTATGAATGAGAGGATTAGAACTTACCTCATAATCAGAAACATGTTACCATTTGATCCCTTCAAATGTATTTGAATTATTTGTCTTTCACATTTTTTTTTTCCTTTTTTTGTGTATGTATTTAAAATTAGATTTCTAATTTTACTACAGATATTAACAATTTTCTTATGCAGTAGTTGACTTTAGATGTTGTGGAAAAGAGATGATTAGATGTTAATCAATATATGGTATTTATGAAGATTAAATTGGTAGTAGACGACTATATTAGGGATTAATTTCTATTAAAAAAATAGGAAATTAAGTAGGTTTTTTTTTGGGATAAATGAAGTTTTGCATAAAATGATGAGTTGTAGGGATTAGGGTTTTTGAAGATGTGCAATTGTATTTCTCTTTTTAATTTGTACACAACCCTTTTCTTTACTTTTAGATCTCTTTCATTTTCTTTATCTTTTTTCCTAATACAAATTTTATTATGTCAAGCCCAAAATGTTACTTCATTAGATTACTCTTTTATACACAGACATAAAATTAGTTTATTCATCAAGACATTACTTATCTTCATTAAATAGTCTCATGTTAAATTTAAAAAAAAAATACAAAATGTCCTTTTTTTTCCTACACCCCAATAAAAACTTGTCACATAAAACAAGTATTAGTATTTGACAATGACAGAAGCATTGGAGAGATTTGATTCAATTATAAGGACTATGACAAAACTTTTTAGTTAAAAATTAAACTCAAACTATGGAACTAGAGAGAAATTTAATCTACCCAACATTCGTTCACTTTTTACCTAGCTTATTATAAGTATCAAATTGAAAAAAAAAAATTGATAATTTAGCCTACTTCTCAAAAATCATACATAAAAGAAAACAAATCAAAAGAACATACACTAGTAACATAATCTATAAACAATTACTACAAGTGAACAACAATTTACAACATAAGCCAAAACGAGCCTAACTGAATGGTAATTGACATGTATCTCGATCAAGAGGTCAGAGGTTCTAATCTTCCACCCTCAAATATTGATGTTGATGTACTAAAAAAATTTACAACAAGATAAATTAAAAATAAATATATATTAACAAGATCCGTTTTACACTTTTAAACGAGAATATCAAGCCATTTTAAACAACAAACCATTCTAAAATCATTATTTAAAAAGAAAAAAAAAAACGTTTTCCTTTTGTAAAAAGAAATGCATGCACTTTCCTCCTAAATCATGAGCGACCAACGCGTGTAGCTCAAAAATGTCTCCGAAACGAAAGAGCTGACCTCCAAACAACGTAAACAAATATCAAACTTTTTTTTTTTTTTTTTTGGGTTAGAGTAAAAAGGCTATTGTAGATTACAGAAGATACCAAATGTTGGGAGTGGGAAGCTGAAAACAGTGAGGCAAATCCTGGAAAAGTAGAGACACGTAGCGACTGGAAAGAAGTAAAAATGGGGAAAGCGTAAAAAGAAAGAAGCACGCCGAATCCAGATTCTAGCTTTGCTTTTACCCTACACCGCCAAACACAACTCCACCCACGACACTGTTTCATTCAATTTGTTTTTTTAAAACTGATCAATCACAGAGCCATGGACGGCCCAGCCTGGTCTGGCTTAGGCTAACCCATTAATCATTTGCTTATTTACTTCAAAACTCACGGTTACTGTCGTCGTCATCCTCCCGCCGGCGCTTTCTGACGCAAATCTCGGCTGCCGATGGGCCCATCTTACTGGAATTGGTCTCTTCTTTTTTTTCTTTCTCACACGCGGCTCATTCGCGTGCTTTCTCAGATTTGGTTCCCTATCTGTCTGTTTGTCTTTTGGTTTTCTTTTTCCTTATCATTTTTGACGTTTATGCTCCTCGAAGGTTTTTGTTCAAATGATTGGTTTTCGTTTTACTCATAGGTTAAATTTGAATAAAGTAGAAAATATCACTATATACTAAATACTGAAGAAAAGAAAAAAGTTGGGAATTTTGTAGTGATCTATATTCGTTTTAGTTGTTGAAAATTTGAGATAATATTTTCGATATGAATGTGGATGAAGTTTATTTTGGGGCACGGCAGTGGGAAGATTGTGGGTTTTGGAGACTTGGGTTGGTGTTATGTTAGGCCACAAATTCAAAATGAAAATGACTTGCAAATTGGGAGAGAGTTTTGGTCTGTGAAGGAAGACGTGTAATTTAAGTTTAGAGTTTCATTAGAAACGAGGCTATTAAGAAATGCTAATCCAAGCATGAACCTCAGAGCTCTCTGCCACGCATGCCAGTTTAATATCAGAAACCAAATTCCAAGCTAAGACAACTATCTGCAACCGAAACTTCTTCACTCCAAATAATATTCAGACGTGATTTCAATTACCAAGAGTCACAAACAAGATTTATGTAACAAGACATTCAGATAAAGAAGAAGAAATCAGACAAAAGATTGGTTGTTTACAGTAATCTTGAGGTCAATTGTTCAGAACCAACTCTTACCACAATTTTGAACGGTTCAAGCAAATTGACAATTTTTTATGTCGTATTCATCCAAACAAGAACTTTCAGTAAAATAAGAACCAACAAATATAGCAATCATTAAACCCACTAACCAATTCTCCTTGGCCTAATGGTTAGCTAAAAATTAAAATTAAAACCCACCAAAATACTTGAAGACTAACCAAATGTTTGCAAATGGTCTTAATTGTTATTCTAAATCATTTATCTTTAACGCGTTCTCAAGGATGGTGTAAATTCATGACAATTGACGTTATTCTTTTTTTTTTAGGAAAAAAAGCAAAAAAAACTGAGGCTTGTAAATAGTAATTTTGACCAATTATCTCATTTTTTTACCAGTTACAAACTCACAAGTATGCTTACTGACTTCTTCCCATACCAAGTCAAGAAACAAACAGAAAATGAATACATAAAAATCAAAATAAATTATCAAACATGATAGTGACAAGAGGGTCTCTGATCAACTTAATCTTCAAAATTTGCTAGCGATTTGATAAATTAGGTACAGATATGACATCGATAACCTAATATAGTCAATAATAGAGGCTATCGTTGAATTTACTGAATTTATTAATTAGGGTGATTCCACTTGCCCAGAAATTTTCTCCTTACTCTTATTAAGGAGTTTGCGGTCCAAGGTATGTCAAAGTTAACCCGCCAACTTGGAATCCCATATATATATGTTAGCATTACTCAGTATCAGTATACAACTTTACAGGAGCCCCAGTGACCTGAAATTTACAAAATCCATACTGAAATGTTGATCACCAGTTTATAATTGAGCTTACAATTCGAGCCCATTACATATCATTGAAATCCATACATGATCGAATTCTATTCCCTTTGTGCATACTATAATAATTCTTTATCTAACATAGATCCCATGAAGCAACAAAGAAAGCAGACAAGTTGATTGAATGAAGCACAGACTGATGCTATTTTCCATATACATACTCAAGGAGGCGCCGATCAAGGTCAAAATGTCTGCAAAGAAGTCGCTGCAACAAAGAAGATGTTAAAAATAGACTTGTAAGATCATGAAAAGAAGATAGCTCAATCTATTGGTTGAAACATTAATTGAAAACCTCCTCGCATATATTGAAAACCAATAGAAGATAACTCAATAAGTGATCTTCCAACATCATTAATTGAAAGCCTCCTCGTTGGTCATGAATTTGGAATCGATTGGACAATATATACTAATTATCATTTCAACAAAATAGAATTTAGTTTTTGTTTTTGTTTCGGTTCTTTTTTTTTTCTTTAATTTTTTTTATTTATTATTAATATTATTTTATTTTTTATTTTTGATTTTTTGATTTTTTGATTTTTTGATTTTTTGATTTTTTGATTTTTTGATTTTTTTTTTTTTTTTTTTTTTTTTTTTTTTTTGTGGTGAGAATACGCATTAAGAATAAATTTGTGTTGCTTCAATTTAGAAAGCGAAAATTTTAATATTTATGTTTTTATTTACTTGAATATATCATAATTAGGAGAACTACGCAATTTAAGACACGCTTATATATGTTGACAATAAGGTCCTGTTTGGGGCACTGAATAGATTATAATAACCCCCTTTATTATAACTTATTCAGTGTTTGGGGCATCAACAAAAATAAATGGTGAGGTGGGTTATTTTCACCATCGATTATTTTATCCATTCTCTACCGTAACCATCATTCAACCCACCCGATTATTCTATCAATTTTCTACAGTAACTCTCTCCTCTCTTCTTCCATGCGACTCTTTGACTTTTCCGACGACCGCCGGTCGCCGTCGACCGGCGAATTTTCCGACGACTTTTTCGGCAACCACTTTTTTTTCCTTTTTTTTCCCCCTTTTTTTCATATTTCTTCTCACTTTCATTTTGAAAAATATAAAAAATGAAAATAAAGGGAAAAAAAAAAGAAGAAAAAAAAAAGAAAACGAGGAAAAAAAATTTGGTCGTCGAAAAATTTGTCGGCAACCGCCGGAAAAGTCGTTGAAAATGTTGCCGGAATTAGGGTTAGAGGAAGAAGAAAATGATGAAGATGGAGTTTGAGGTTGAGTAAGAAAATGGAGATGATGATGGAAATGGAGGAAGAAGATGATGGAAATGGAGGAAGAAGATGATGAAGATATGGAAATGGAGGAATAAGATGAAGATGATGGAGATGGAGGAAGAAGATAAAGATGGAGGAAGAAAATGAAAAAGAAGGAAAAAAAAAAAAAGAAAAAAGCGATTTTTGGTCATTCTATGTTAGAAACACTTACCAGTTTCTCAGTTGGTCATTCTATGTTAGAAGCACTTACCAGTTTATCAGTTGTCTTTCTACATATATAAATATGGAGTTTTATTAAATATGAAGTTTTATTATATAATTTCTTTGTACATAAGCATTTACCATTTTTACGTTGAAAATACAGAAATGAAACAAATATGGTTTTTCAATATGAAATCATAAAATGACTTATTTTGTGAAAAAATCATGACCCTAAAACAAAGAAAATCAACTTTTACCTCAGGTTATTTTTGTTTCCTTTTAAGTTAAACACATCATTTAACCCGTATACCCAATACTTTATTTTTTTTACAACTAAATCCAAACAATTTTTTATTGATTTTGCAAAATATAATATTTGACATACAAAGTTGTATGAGGAAAATAAACAAAAAAAAAAGTCAGGAAAAAAACAGTCAACTTGAACATTTGATTCAGAATCTCATGTTAAACATATCAGCAATCCAAACACAGGTTATTTTATCCCAGACTAAAATAATCTGCACCCCAAACACAGATTATTTTATCCCAGACTATAATAATCTGCACCCCAAACACAGATTATTATAACCCGCAGACTAATATAATCCCCAGATTATTATAACCACCAGATATTATAACCAATTCAGCGCCCCAAACAGCTCCTAAGTTCAGAAAATAACCAAGAAAAAAAATCTAGTAACAGTAATATTATCTCTGTTTTCAACAGGTATTGAAATTTTATTTTTAAACTAAGTTTTATATATATATATATATATATATATATATATATATATAAAACTTGTGAAACAAATTCTACTTCAGTTCTCTCTCTCTCTCTTAAATTCTACAAATTCTACAGAGTTTTGCACGCATAACAAGGTCTTGAATCAAAAGAGATGAAATATATTGCCTATAGGAACAACTTATATATCTATAAATTGCACGTAACATTTAAACATTAAAGAAAACCAACGCCTGAAAAATTGAAAACATTATTACAGTATATCAAAGTACAAAATTTTTTCCATATACTGAGACACATCAGTATCTACCCACCAAGCAATATGAACGGAAGACGTAGAAAAAATATTATATTAGCAGGCATCTCTTACAGAGGGAAAGCAAAAGCATCTACAAGTACATCACATGAACTAATGCAAGCATGCTGTCTTTTCCGGTTTGAGGAAAATTAAGATAATTTGTACGTCAAAAAGTATTAAAGCCATTCCAAGAAGATGGTTACCTTGGTTATTGGAGGGTATGCTTTTAATTCAAAATCCAAATCTGGAAGGCGAGCAATCTCAGCTGCATTCTCAAATAAGATATAGGTAGGAAGCTGGTTCATACTTCCTATTAAATTCATATGGAATTAATAAGACATTCTGACCATTTAATCACTACAAAACTGAAAACCAACATTTAAGTTCATAATGAAATTCTAAAACAATTACCACCCAGTGATATTCCAAACTTTTCAGCAACATTTGGAAAGAGCCCAAGATCAACTACTCCAAATGATAGATGTTTGTTTGCATATCTGCTTAAGGAGACATGAATATGCATCAAAGCTACTTCGAGCAAAAAGTATGGTCATATGAAATAGAAAACTCTATAACTACAAAAACAATATAAATTAACTGGCTAAAGGGTGAATTTTTCCAGGATTTCATACGTGAAACATGAATGAAAGACAGCACAAAAAATAGATAGGAAAAATTACTAGTACAGAAGCAACACAACTTCACATATATAAACTCTCCTCTCCTCTTGAATCCATCCACACAGTTAAAGGAAAAGTACTTACGTAACTGATAGCTCAGGCAAGCATCGACTTGAACGTATGCAATTAGCTGAGAAGGATACCCGAAATTCTACCTAGCAATTTAAGTAAGCCACCCATTAAACATGGAAGAAATTCAAGGAAAATGAGAACTCTGCATACATGATAAAATAACATACAGATCATAAGCATTTGAACTTGTCAATAACGTCTCTAAAACAACACAATAGTAGCTCAAAGGTTAAGGTTTGGAGTGAGGATTTGCAGAGGTGGATTCTTGATTTCTGGAAATAAATTTAACTCTTGAGAAACCAAGTAAGTAATTTCTATTGAACGTCCAAAGAAAAAGGAAAGGAAAAACTTAACTTTATTTTGACACCGGAAAATTTATGGAACATCTTTATGCACTAAATTATTCAACAGCTTAATCTTCTTTATAACGATCATTAACTTATTTCATCAACTAACAAGGCTTCATATGTGTACATTACAGATTTATAAAATCCCAAGAGCTTGTGCTATTTCAAGTTCCTTCATGAAATTCTTCATATTGTTTTTGTCTGACAAAGAAATTCTCCTATATGAAATTTGTACTCTCTCTCTATAACTGCGAACTAAAAATAATTTAAGAAGTACATTAAGCTTCCTGCCTCAAAATGTTGCAATTCACTCAATGAAGTTGAAAACACCTACTATTACTGCGTTCAGTTTGATTTCCATTAAAGAATAGTTGCTAGAAGAAATGTGTAGTATCTCAAAATTTCATAGCAATAGGAGTACTAGGTAAAGAGACTGTAGAATGAACCAGCCAGAATCTTGACTTGTTGTTCCCCTCAGTCAGCAAGGATTCCAACTGCAATGGAGTTAACTTACTGCAGGTACCTAAAGAAAAGAATTTAACAGGAAAGGAAAAGCAATCTTTGTAAATCACATTGTTAGCATATAATATAATTTACTAGACTCGCAAGACAAAAATTGTGTTGAACGGGGCTTTAGTAAGATCCCAGAAGAGTTAAAAGAGAAAAAGAAATTGGAGGGTAAACTTAATCTTATTTCAAACCTGATCCTTGGAAGACGGGTTGTTGAGTAAAAACGTATATCCCTGTACAGAAGGAACAGGAAATCGCAAAACTATCACATCACAATTGATCAAAACTATCTGGATCATTTTATAACCCATCAGTAAATTTATGTGCACGACATGGATTAAGACCAAAAAAGAACTCTTACCTGTAAACACGATTACATACCAAAATGCAAGGTGATAATCCATCATAGAAGCGAGAGCAACGAGAAAAACCTGAACGAATTGCAACTAGGTCAATGGATACTGAGCAAAGATATTAACAAGGACAAGCTACAACAGAATATGACTGGAATGAAACTATAGTAACAACATCAAACTCTCTAAGTTTTTTTTTTTTTTAGAAAAAGACCAGCTTTCATTGAGAAAAAATGAAAGAAACATCAAACTGTCTAAGTGCAGTAGAGTAACGCATGGTTAACTCCACAGCATTAAAGATTTGCTAATCCATGATGAAGAGAGTAAATACCTTAACAAACAACAGCATATCGGCAATAAAGGCCTCTGGCGTCTCTCTTCTCACCATCTGCCGTGAAAAGGGAATGCAATAGATAATACCAATTAGCTGCTCATCTTCCAAGAACTAATACTCATATTTTCTAAACATCAGTGGATGTAAAATCTAACCAATCGAAATGTAAACATTCAACGCTATTTACCCTAAAACTAAAAAAAATTAAACCACTAATATTGGAGGTGGAAGATACCTTAAACATGTAGAAAATAAAAAAGACCAGAATCGCTTGCAGCTCCTGAGGGATGAAGAAACGAGAAAACAATATGTAAAATTAAGTCATCCAAGGACTAAATATACCATATAAACAAGAGAAAAAGGGCTAATAAAGAGTTGTACCAAATTGGACGAGTGAGGATAATTACCCGGCAAAGGAGAATATGTGTGATGTTATAGGCGAGGATATGACTTGCGGAACTTCGAATTACAAAATAGGAAAAGAAGGCTAGAAAATGAGAGAGATAATAGGGCTCTGTCACCATTAGATTCAGCCACTCCCCCGGTCGAAAGTTGCTCTGCTCCTTCTTTCTATCGACCATGGCGATTCACTGTACCGGACTTGTGGATCTGTCTGCAATTACAGGATCGAACACAAATGATCGCAGTGCCGCGGAAGATGCGGCAGTTTGAACGTCGACGGAACGGAAGGTTTACAGTTTCCAGTTTCCGGTCATCTCCGAAGAAGAAGATATTATCGTACGCGTTTGTGTTTTATGAAAATGATTAAGACATTGGGCTGGACTAGAACTCGCAAGTTTGACTGTTTGAGTTGAAGAGCGCTCTTTCATGGGACCGGTAATGGGCCGGATAAAGAGGCCCACGTATTTCCCCAAGTTGGGCTGGGCTAGCAGGCACCAAGTTAGTGTTTGGGCCTACTGGTAAAGCCTGCCAACAACATTGGACGCTAATTTTCAGTTTAGACTCCAGTTGCACTAGTTGAAATTACATTTTCTATTTTAATGTTTGTGTGTTTAGAAATATAAGCTAGCTATATTGGTAATGTGAATTTATAAAAAATAAAAATAAAAAAAAAGGTTTGAAAAACATAGAAAGTGAAAGGGGGAGTTAGAAAAGGGTGCAGGGGCATGATTAAAATGAGTATTGGGATCAGAAATTGTTGATTAGTAAGGTGGGGAAGAAAGTAGAAGGAATGAAGATGGGAAGGTAAAAAGAAAAAAATGATGAGAAAATAAAAGAATAGTGATAAAGTTGAAAATGTTGGAGAGTGGGTGTTAAGTTGGGTTGCCGTTAAATAAAGTCCACATGGATTTGGAGACAAGCAACCACCAAGAAAGCAAAAGGCAGAACCGACGTCTCCACCCCCATGTGACCAGCCGGGAGAGATGGGAAAAATGGTTATGGACTCAAAACTCATGGACTTTGACAAGTTTCAAAGGAAAACTCCCCTGCACGTGCCTTGCCCCCCCCCCCCCCCCCCCCCCCACGTGCTTCCTCTCTCATCAAAATCAAAAATCAAAAATCAAAAATCAAAATCAAAACGCTCCGTTTTATTTTAGTTTCATTTGGTATAAGATAGAAAATTGACCACCGCCAGTTTTGGGTTTGGACACGAGCGATGCACTGAAGTCACATGCTTGGCTGACAGTGGGCCCCCACCTGCATCACGTGCAATTTGGACCCCACACTCACACTCACACCCACACCTCCCTCCCATACTCCTCTCCTCCTCTCTTATTTAATTTTCCAATTTCAGAGCTTCCACGTTCCACCTCCTCAAATTAAAATTAATTATTAAAATTAAAAAGTATATAGTAAAAACTGAAATAGAGTAATAAATTAAGGAATAGGAGGAAGAGGAAGAGGAATAGGATTGGAAGGACCTTATCCAGTGCCCGAAGAAAAGTCTGGCCTAGGGATTGATTTCGTAAGGGCAGGGGCAGGGGCAGGGCCCCGCGTAACAGCCTCAGGCTTCACTTCTGGATGTCTGCCACGTGTTGTGATGGCCGACAGTTTAAACATCACCTTCCATTCAGGTAATTTAACGTACACTGCCCTCCCGTACTTTTCCCTTCCCGCTTTTGCCCAAATCTCTACCGTCCAATCTTCATCAACTCCATCCATTCTACGCATGCATGCAAAACACATATATACAAAACCAAAACACGCTTTTAATTAATTTTATTAACCAAAACCAAAACGAGGTCGTGTGGGGGTATGCGACAATGCAAGTGTAACGCATACTCCTACAGCTGTGTATTCATCATCACCTTCCTTCACCATCTACGGCACGTGCCCCTTTCTTTTTACACATCACTCAATAATCCAAAGTCAACACACGACGGGAATTTTTTGAATCCCAAAGGACCTACTACTCCAAACTAACTTCATACTTCATACTATGCTTTGCTTTCCATTTAATCTCTCATTATGCACTCTAATTAACACAACTTTAATTTTCTCTCTCCCTTCTTTCCACTTTTTTTCTTTTTTTCTTTTTTCCTTTCTCTATAACGTATGTATCATGTATGTATACTTTGATTGATTTATCTCTATCAAAATCCTCCATTTTAGCTGTCTTCCTGTCCCCTTTAGACGCAATTTTAAATAAATAATTAAAAAAGAGCTCTCTCTGATCTCTCTCTCTTTCTCTCTTTCTCTTTCTCTTTCTGTTTCTATGTTTCTCTCTCATCTTACATAGCCATAACTCCTCACACTTCACTCTCCGCCACTCTCTCATTTTCCCAACCCTCACTTTTTTCTCCTTCTCAATCGCTACTTTCCTCACTATTTCCCATTCCAAAACCCTTCATTTTTCCCTTCTCTCTCAACACTCTCTAATGGAAGGACCTGAATTTTTCCAGCCCGCCTTTTCCTCTCAATTCGCCACCGATAAACGCCACTCCTCCGATACCCATAAAACCACCACTGCCCCCGCCGCCCCCGCCACCGCCGACCATTTCATCGTCGAGGACCTCCTCGACTTCTCTAATGACGACGACCTCCTCTTCACCGACGGCACTTTCGACAACCAAACCCCTAGCTCCACGGATTCCTCCACTCTCACTCTACTCGATTCCTGCAATTCCTACCCCAATTTCCAAGGCAACAATGGACACAACTATACTTTTGCCGACGCCAATTTCTCCAGCGACCTCTGTGTACCGGTAATTAATAACAACATTCACGATGATTTTGATCTCTTTTCATTTTCTCTCAAGAATTTGTAAATTGATTTTTGTCGATTGTTGTGTTGTTGTTGTTGCTGCTGCGATCTCTCCCCCCAGTACGACGACTTAGCCGAGCTCGAATGGCTTTCGAATTTCGTCGAAGAGTCCTTCTCCACCGACGACTTGGAGAAGCTCAGTCTGATATCCGGGATGAATTCTCGAACTGACGAAGCTTCAAAAACCCGAGAATTCCAGACCGGAATGAACCGGAACCACTCCGCCGGTTTCCGCCCCGAAATGACGGTACCGGCGAAAGCTGCCCGGAGCAAACGGTCTCGGGCGGCGCCCTGCATATGGAATTCTCGATTATCCGTACTCTCCCCGACAAATTCCTCTTCCGAAGCCGACGTTGTCGTCACGGCACATCCAAGCACCGGCAAGAAAACCACCAAGAAGAAAGAAACCCCGGACGACACGTCGTCCGGGAACGGGGAGGGTCGTAAGTGCCTTCATTGCGCCACCGACAAAACGCCGCAGTGGCGAACGGGTCCAATGGGCCCAAAGACGTTGTGTAACGCTTGTGGGGTCCGGTACAAGTCCGGCCGCCTCGTACCGGAATACCGACCGGCAGCCAGCCCGACGTTCGTACTGACGAAGCACTCGAATTCTCACCGGAAGGTTCTGGAACTCCGGCGGCAGAAGGAGATGATGATAGCACAGCAACAGCCGCAACAGTATCTTCATCATGAGAGTATGGGGTTTGATCGTGTATCCAACGACGACGATTATTTGATCCATCAACACATAGGGCCCGTCTACGAATAGCTTCGTCGATCAATCGACCGCCTCAGCAGTTTCGTCCGACGATTAGAAGAAAAAAAAAAAAAAAAAAAAAAAAGGAAAATGTTTTTGAATTAGTGGCTAATTATTTCAAAATCTGATTTAGAGGAACTTGGGTTAATTTTTAGATTTATTAATTTCAATTTCTAACTTAAATTTTGAACTTAGCATACTGATAATTACTTTTTCTAAAGTTGTCTCCTCTTTTTTTTTTTTTTACGCCTAAAGTTGGGCTTGCCCTGAAATCCACTCTTCTTTAATATTTCTGATCTTCTTCCCTTTATGACATTCATATTAACTCCATGCGATTTATTGCCACTCTTTTTCTCTTTATGATTAAAAGTAATTAGATACTTGAAAAATGTGGATAGTTTAATGTTAAAATAAAGCAAGATAGCAATAAAAGAAATGGAGTAGAAATTGAATTGTGTGAAATGTGAAGGGAAATGAAAAGAAAAGAAAAGAGAAGGGGGGAGAAAAAAAAGAAAAGGTAATGTCTTGAAGTTGGCAAAAGTAGAGATAACAGGAAAATTTACTACGGCTGTGGATTTTTTTAAAAAAAGAGAGAAAGAAAGAGAGAGATGGGAAAATTGAGAAACATGAAGGGCAGTAAAACCCGGCTGATCCAATGGCGGTTCCAATAGGTAATGCAGAGAATGTTTAGGAAAATCTGAGCTACCTCTGCCATTGAATTGTACAACATACACTGTACTTTTAACTTTTGAGAGAGGGCGTAAAAACAAAAATTGAAAAAAAAAAAAAAAAAAAAAAAAAAAAAAAAAAGGAAAAGGAAAAGGAATTAGAGTGATGGTGGTAATTAGTGTTGCCACTTGCCAGAGGGGTAAGCAAAGAGAATATTGGTTTAAAAATGATTTGTGTCAATCATGTGATAATTGGTAATAATTGATTACTGATTTCAAATTCTTTTTATCAACAATACAATACCAAGTCCAAAACCTCAGGATTAATCTTTTGGTGCTCACAGTCACATCACATGCCTCTCTTTCTCTCTCCCTTTGGGCCGACGCTTATATGCCTGCACGCAATACTTTATCCATTTTAATTATTAGTATATTGATTATTAAAACAAACAAAAGCTGATTCGAAAGTTAAAAGTTAAATAAATAACTCAAAGCTTGACATAGAAATCAAGTTGATGAAAGATTAGCAAGCGAGGTGCATCAAACGAACTTGTGGGTCTTCAGAATCCTCATCATTAATTTACCCAAAAAATAATGAATCAAAAGGAGAGAAAGTGGGAGAGCATTAACATGATATAATGAACATGATTAGTACTGAAACGAGCTGTATAAAGCAGGAGGGGAAAGAAAAGAAAAAAGGCTGCATCCTGAAATCCAGACATTAAAAACAGAGCAAATTCAACCAAGCGGGAATCAGAAAATTTTGAAATTAAATAAAGAGAAAACGTTAGTGATCCAATGAAGAATAGTGCATATGCTTCAGCAGGTGTGGTTGCATTGTTTGTAAACAAGCTCTGTCCCCTCTTCTCCAACTCTTTCTTCTGACAGTCACCACTGCCTCAGCCTGTGCCTATCAGGTTTTCTTTCCAAAAATATAAACCATAAAAGTTTCTTCTCAGTTCCCAACAAAATTTACTATTTCAGAAGCAAGCAGAATATAGGTAGAGCCAAGCAAATTTGATCATCCTAGAGGAATTTCATTCATTATTGTGGTAAGAAGGATTAAACACAAAATCTGCAATTACAAGCAATGCGGCCCTCGGCTAAGGATAAATCCAATAAGCGGATGAGTGAGAAGGGAGAGAGAGACGGAAGCCCACATGACTGTGTATTGCTATTATGTGGACATGGTAGCGACATGGTCAAAGAAAGTTGATGAGAAATGGGGAACACTCCAACGACACCGTCTCGTCTTCCCACTCACACTCTCACGTGCTAAAGATACCTCAATACATTTCTTTAATTACTTTAGCATATCGATTACAGTAATATTCGCACATTCAATAAATATACCTAATACCTACGTGCGCACTACAAATTCATCACATTTCTTTATGCACGCATGAACGTACAAAGAGCCTAGAATAGCAGCAAATTCAACCAACAGGCTTGAGAATGCCAAGATGTTCATGAATTTCTGAGTTTTCTTCAATCAATCAAAGAGAAGCACAAAAAAAAAAAAAAAAGGAGTACGACGGAGAACTCGCATTTTCCCGCTCCTCGGAGTAGCATTGATGAGCAGAAGATTAAAAAGGGGAGTAATGAGTCTTATTCACTAGGGGGCCACATTGTGTTGAAATAATCAGATAAGAAAATTTATGGGAAAAGTGAGTAATGAATTGGGGAACACATTCTGGACTGGAGTTGTCTCATCAGTTATAACCTCAACCTAAACAACAAAATATGGACTGGGGCATCTCTAATATGATGAACAGAATATTTGATTCGCCATCCTTTGTGTATCCCACACTTCAATCAGAGCATTCTCTTAAATTCCATCCCTTATCGCGGCACACAAAGACCCAATTCTGAAACACAATGAAAAAGAAAAACCAGAATTACTTTAGCAATCACTTCATGTGGAGGAGCTACTTCAAGTTCAAACAAATGCTACCCTCTAAAATGCTGATTGAAAATCAACTAAACCGAGCACTTCACCAATGAATATCAGATAAAGTAAAAGTAGTTAATATGGAAGGCCATAGATATGATAGGAAATATTTCGACCAATCAATTTAAGAGATGAAGCATCCATCCATCACCAAATAACATCACTAGTTACTCCTGTAGTTTTAGCAACCCATCTCTCCATAGTGATCGATACCAATTCAAAAGATGCTAAACATAAACCTACTATGTATTAGTTGGATAAGGAATGAAGTAAAACCTCCTCAGAACAGGTGGAGCTGCAGAATTACTTTTTTTATACATATAAGATGTCCTCATCTATCTAACTACAACTAGATGCACTACATGAATATTGTTGTCCTCTACTTTCTCTGAAAGCAAGTCTATTTACCCATATCAGCTACTACATTTTCTCAAGTTCCAATTACATATATTCTCTTCAGGAACTAGAATTAGATTGATGCTAAGTTCAAGAACACAAGCAACAGCAATGGAGCACAAATATTTTGACTACTACTTAAAACCTTTGAGAAAAATTGTTAAACATCAAATAGTTTCAATAATAACTGATACTATTGGAGCATATTGGATTTTCACTAAGAGACTTTCTGCATGTCTATGTAACAGTATGTCAGAATTTCAACTATTGAACTACAAAGAATGAGCTTTAATCGCAAAATCCACAGAATGGTTTTTAAACAGGACCTATACTACAAAGAATGAGCTTTAATTGCAAAATCCACAGAATGATTTTTAAACAGGACCTATATAAATAACTTCATTTCTAGTTTGTAAAAACAGACGCTTGCAACAGTCTTTATGTGAGTTCTTGTATGTTTATCAACACTAGAAGAATTGTGAATTAATATAACTCCTACTGATACTGTTCACAAAATATCACTATCTCACTAGAAGCAGGGTACAAGTGATCTGGCCTCCATATAAATTAGCACATTTAAGGGAAGATTGACAATTGGCTGCAGCACGACACAAGTTTATACTATGTGCATAACCAAGAGTTCTATGAACGATGAATTCAGTGAAAACTATAAAAATCCTACAATAATCAAGAACTGGGACAGCAAAATAAAATGAGAATTCTTAGAACGTGACAAGCATTCCCTATCCCTAGTTTGGCCACGGAGTATCTATTAGTCATATGTCAAATGTCAACTGAATTACAATTTTAGTTGCTTTTGTCATTTGGTTTGATAACTCAAGACCCAGGAAATAGGTATTGAAACCCAAATATAACCCAAGCAAATGTGAAAGTCACCTGAGAAGGCCTTCAAATAAGAAGCAGACGAGAATCAAGAGCAAATACTTGAAGGAAAATAAAGGTGGTATTGAAAAAACTCATACAGAACAAACTTAAAATTAAATTGACATACAAACTTCAAACTGGACTATATCTAGGGAGAACCATAACTACCACATAAGCATTTTTTTTTTCACAGGATGAATAACAAACAGTAGAAAATTGATTCGCATACAAGAGTTAAAAAGTTGCTTACGGATAAAAAAATTATAAAGAATGGAGATATCAAACTCCTGGGTTTGCACTGCAGAGCATACCCTGAGACAACGACCTCGAGGACATCGAATCGATTCCAAGACACGAAGTTAGTCGGGCCGAAGAGACTGCCGAATGAAGGGGAAGCAGAGATTCAAGGGAACCCAACCGCGGAACCAACCTGAAGAATTAAGCTCTCCTTTAGCAATCCTAGAAATGTACGCTAAAAGGTAAAATCACAAAATTTAACTAATGGGGCAACGAAAGAGTTCAGTAATGTCGCTTGCCTGGAAACTGTGGGCGAAGAACGGACAGTGAAGGAAGGTGCGGATCCAGGTTTAATGGAGGGTTTGGTTAAGGTGGATTTAATGAGGGAAATAGTTGGGCTTGCAAGAGATCGACAGCGCGAAGCCATTGGAAATGAACTGAGAAAAGAAGTTGAGATTAGGGTTTTACAGGAACCGCCGACGAAGTTGGGAGAAGAAGGGTTTTGCCAGGATATTTTTTTTTTTATTAAATTACAAGACCAGTGAGGTGTTCCTAGTTGGTCCTAAACTTTAGAAGGATTTTTGTTTCCTTTCAGGAAAAAAAAAAAAAAAAAAAAAAAAAAAAGATTTTTTTTTAACGATGGTGTTTAATAAATTTTTTTTTGAAAAAAATTTCTAAATAATTTTTAGATTCGTATATATTTGATTTTTAATTTTAAAAAGACTTTCAATTTTGTGTCTAACCGTCCTTAAATTTTAAATTTTGTTTCTAACAAGTATTTGACATATTTAAGTCATTTTTATTTTAAAATTTATCAAAATTTTAAAATCCTATTATAAATTTATCCATAAAATTTAATTTTAAATTTAATAAATCAATTAGTTTTTAAAAAATTGAATGCACTATAATCTATTAAACATATCATTAAAAAAAATCATTAATCTATTAGACATTTTTTCTAGGTGGCCATTGGAGTAATGCCTTTTTTTTTTTTCTTTTTTTTAACGAGAAACAAATCGAATGTTCATTTTTTTTTTTCTCATGGACAAGCTCCTGTAATTAATTCACAAAATTATGAAATAAACCTTTTGATTGATTGAACGAACGAGTGAGAATCATCTATTCCAACAACAACAACAACAAAAAAACATAAAAATAAAAATAAAAATAAATAAATAAATAAATAAAAATAATTTTTTATCTTGCTTTTCTTTTTCTTTTTCTTTTTTTTTTTAATAAAAACATATGGGTTTTGCTGTTTCAAAAATTATATTTTTGGGTTCAAGGAGGAGAAGCTTTTTCTTTTCCTTTTTAGTTAAAGATGTTTTCTTTTTTGTAGGTTAAAGAAAGATAAAAGTAGAAAGAAGTAGAACGGTGTGTGTTAAACAATTCTTAGTTCCATTAAATTAATTTCCATAATAAATAAATTTAGTTTATATTAATAAAGTTAAGGTTAAAGAGAGAATTTTTATCCCAAAACTTTTATGAAAATAACAATGTATTTGCACCTCCAATTACAATAATTTAGCCCTTCAATTTTAGTATATAACAATTTAGTCTTTTTTTAACAATTTAGTTTATAATGTGAAAGATCCCATCAAAATTACATGTCAACTTAATAGACGCATTTGATTTCTAATTAGTTTATCAATCCACCAAGGTATGAAATTTTATTAAATCTTAAGTTCTTAACATTATGTTTAGACAAAACTGTCATGGATTTTAAAGTGCTAGACCAAATTATTTCAAAATTGAAATTAGAACTAAATTATTAACTAAAGTTGAAAGTTTAGGGCCCGTTTGATAACCATTTCAGTTTTTGGTTTTTGGTTTTTGGTTTTTGGTTTCCTGTTTTTTAAAAACAAAAACAACGTATGTTTGATAACTGTTTTTTGTTTTCTGTTTTTAAAAAACAGAAAACCAATCTTGTTTGATAACTGTTTTTGGTTTTCAGTTTTTTAAAAATTAGAAAGATGAAAAGATATTTTAGAGAGAGAAAAATGTGTAAAGACGTTGAAACAAAAATTTAGAGACACAAATATAAATGTTTTCAAGAGATTTTTTTTTTTGAAAAGACGAGAGAAAAGTTAAACATAGAAAATTTAGAGAGATGAAAGAAAATGTTTAGAGAAGAATATTAGTTAGACTCGAGAAAATTAAAGATATTAGTTAGAGAAAAAAATAGAAAACAAGCTAGAGTAAAAGCGATAAATTTTAGATTAAAAAAATTAAATAAAAAAATAAAATTTAGAGAGATAGTAAAGTTAAGAGTAAAAGATATACTAAAGAACTAACGATAAATTAGAAAAATAAAGAAAAGTTGTAACGATAGAAAATTTTGGTGACTTTTTTTTTCCAAAAGAAAAATTAGAACATGTTTATTGAGGAGAGAAAAGGTATTGACAAGTTTTTAGAAATAGACAAGTTATAGAGAAAAAAAAAGTTTTGAGAGAGAAAATTTTAGAGAGAGAAAAATAAATTTTAGAGAGAGAAAAAAAATAGAGAAAGAAATTTGTTGGAAAGATAGGTAAAAGAGGAAAAAAGTAAGCATTAGAAGAAAAATGAGTTTTTGAAAAACAGAAATCTGTTTTTAAAAACTACTTTTTTTGGTTTTTGAAATTTACTTATAATTTCAAAAACGTTTTTAGAAAACAGAAAACAGAAATGGTTATCAAACACCCCTGTTTTTTAAAAATGAAAAACAAAAACAGAAAACAGAAAACGAAATGGTTATCAAACGGGCCCTTAGATAACAAACAAAAGTGTTTTTAAACCTAAAATTGAATTACCACTTAAACAAGACGTTGTTTTATTTGTCATTATAATTGATTTTATAAATTTAATATTTAAAAAATCTACTAGTTTAACAATATTTTTGTTCGAGGCTAAAGTGAGCATAGGTCAACAATAATTGACATGTATCTTCGACCAAGAGATCAGAGGTTCGAATCCCCCCACTCCCAATGTTGTTGAACTAAAATATATATATATATATATATTTGTCCGAGACTCAGAACTTCATCCCAAACTCTTAAAATAATAAGAATAGTAGTAGAAAATTAATAATATGACCTATTTTGAAAACTCATTTAAATGGCCACCTTTTATAATATAGGGACTAAATAGAATCATTCTTAGAAACTCGAGAACAAAAAACATATTAATCTCCAAAATTTACCAGCCATCCAACTACAGCTCCGTACAAATGTTTTAAAAATTTGTTTGGCCAAACAAACGTCAATAAGTCACAAACATTCTTCAAGATCGAAGGTTACATCCTAAACATGTCAGTTCAAATGTCACTCATACTAAGAGCAACTAATAACAATACTAAACAATGTTGCAGACATAACCATACTCCACAAACAACACTTCTCTCTTACCAGCCGTTATAACTTATCCACCATGTGCACGAACCCCTCTTGTAACCTCAACAAATTGAATGCTAAAGGAGAAAGACGCAGATTCATCATTTTCGTCTTGAATGCATCAAATCAAGCGTATGACTGTCTGTCCTGATTCCAACCCGACTAGAGTAGGCGAAGTTTACCCGTTACCGCATCAACAGACTCCTTTGGCCCTATTTAAAAAAGAGTCGAGGAACGTGCATATTGTTAAGAATATGAATAAATAATTAAATTTACCATAACTCATCCGCTTAAGTTTTCAGATTCAGTGAGAGCAAGAGGTTGTGTTTAAATGCCAGTAATGTCATTTCATCTCCAATTTATATCGAGAGAATCATTCATTGGATCAAGTGCTAATTTCCAAACTCATGAGTGCAAGGGTATATACACAAGAATGACGAGTGACATAAGGAAAATCAACCAGGCAACCACAGAATTCTATCACAGGGTAAAGAAGAATTACCGGGTCCAATGGCAAGAACGGTCTTTGATCCAGCCGAAACCTGCATATCATTGAACCAATTTCAGGATACCAGGTTCCAGAGAGCTGAACATATTTTGCTGATGCATCACATTCATAGGACAATATAATACCGACCCGCATAACATGTGAAAAATCATTCGGCTACGTGTACCAAAACATAAACATTAGTAATTCAACATGTTAAGCATTTATCGTCCCTGGTTACCCGATCATTTCTCATGCATTAATCAAAATGCTTGTAAGTACAGGACAAAGATTGTACCTGTGTGCGTCCAGCATCAGCAACAACAAAAGTAGGAAGGCCAATGGTCTCAGCTGCATCCTTCAGTTTGTTCCTGATTTGAGAAAAGAAATAAATTTAACAACAAAAGTGTATCTTCAATAAACAATCCTTCCCAACCGTTCTCTTCCCCTCCTCCCTATCCTCAACAAAAGCCAACAAGTCTTTCAAAAACCATAAGATTTCACATGTTTATCACTTAGATGATTACATTTTCAGAAAAAGGAATCACCTGCTTACATTTCTTGTTGATTCTTGCATGTTACAACTATTTTTGGCTGCCCACAAAGCTCCCACTGCCTCAAAAGGTTTCGGTGGCTGCACTAGATATTAGAAATGGATATAGATGCAGAAAAGAGAGACGGGTGAAGAATTAGCTGAGTACATGCTTTGATCAAATCAGATATTCGGAAGTAGTATAGTATAAGGAGTACCTTTGCATTAGTTCTGCATACAAGCCAGTAGCAGCATCTTCATAATTTGACAGAAAACATGCAAAAACATTTGGCATTGATGGCGGGAAGACATGAGAAGTGATACATGGACCAAAGCAATCAAACTAGAATTAAATGCACACTATGACAAATATGAAATGCAGCATCTTAAATCTTACGAGCACATTGAGATGCAATTTTTCCAGAACCCATCTTCAGATCTTGCCTAACAACCAGGACCTTCAATTAAAAGTCAGAATGTCAGATGTTTCTCGACAGCTAAACACATTATACGAGTTACACGATGCAAGGACTTCGTGTGGCAGTTACTGCTAGTGTGCTTCAACGCTTAATGGGGGAAAATCTAACGAGCCATAATACAACATTTTAACATATTTGGAAATATACATATAACTAAGTGTTGCAAAGCAAAGATTACTCGTCTAAACTGATATATCATATTTCAGTAGGCCCTTTTAATCCTCAACTAATCGGTTCCCTTTTCACGTCTTGGCAGGACGGACTGTAGATACTTGATGGGCAAGAGCAAAGATGGTGTAAGCAACGTACCTAAACTCTGCTTCATCACTTAATGTTGTGGCAAATAGGCATGTTCACTCAAAAGCTAATTTTGTTCCCAATATTATCACACAACTACCTCAAGCATGGCCCTAAACTCTTCTGTCTTACAAGCAATTCAAGCCTCAAAATTTGAGCAATTGAGAACCATTTTCATTGCCATTAAACAGAAAACCTCATCCCAATATGAAAGCTAATTTTTAAAAGCCCTAGTACTATTGTATGCCCTTTTATCGAACACAGTTGAGGCTAAACTAAAAAATTCTCGTTTCATTCTTCCCTTTCATTCTATTTTAGTGATCATAATCCATCACAATCACGAACAGAAACCATTTCCAACTCCACAGAATTCCAGATAAAGGTCACAATAAACCAAACTGCAAAATTAAAATAAACCAGCCGGTAAAGACGAACACTAACCAATTTGAGCTCTTGATCGCCGTCGTTTGAGGTTGGAGATAGCTGTTGGTACTTGGACGGCAGGAAATAACCCTTCTTAACATTGCCTTTACTGGGTTTTGACAAATCCAAAAACAACCCAAGAATGAAACCAATGACGAGGCCTGGTATGAAGTTCTCGGGTCTGAAACTCACTGAGAGCCATTCTTTTTCTGGCTTCACTTGCTTCTTCTAACAACACAGAAAAGAAAACGATAAATTAATTCAAACAACATCCACGACGTTAACAATTTTCCATGAAGCTTTAACATCATCGAGAAGAGGGACAGAGGGAGAGAGAAAGCAACCCATGAAATTGAATACCTTTCTGGAAGAATTAGAAGAACCCAACATGAGCTTTTTAGAAAAACAGAGAGTGGGCAAAGCGCGGCTGTTTCAATTTCAATCTTATCTTGTGGGTGTTTTTGCCTGAAATCTTGAAGCTCGACTGGAAAAAAATGGAGTTCCAATCGGCATAACTGCTCGTGATTGCTCTAAGATAGAGCGGCAAGCGGTGAATTGGAGGCCCAAAAGCCCACTGAGCATGAAGAATGGTTAACACAGGGCCATTTGCATATCATGATCCAAAACAGTTGCTGTAGTGTTGGGCCACGTTCCCATTTTCTATCTTTTTTGGACGTTTCAAACAAACAAATACTGTCTTTTTCTAAGGATTTTTGTTTTTTGAAATCCTTTTCTAAGGATTTTTTTTTCAACTATTGGGGTGGAGGGTCGAACGATCCATCTTCGAAATAGTGATAATAGGTATTTTAGCTCCTTTTTTTTTTTTTATATCAACATATAAATGTAGAAAATAAAAAGAAGAAACTTTATTAAAAAAAGAAGAAGAAAGAAAGAAACTATGCGTAGGAGGGTAGTCCACTCTTACCATCACAAAACGATCACAACGAAAGGCTGAAGCAGCCTACTTGAGAGCTTTCCTAGTCCAAATCCCATAAGACATGATCATCCGAGTGTAGAGAGTTAGATATAGACGATGTCGTTTGATTCATGAGGTATGTGACAAATTTCATAAAAGCTCACATGGTTTGAGAGACGCTATGTATCATTAATAATAGATAAAATTTCATTTTGGTAAAATAGATTTTCCAAAACCAAACCACACACTAGCTTGGAGTCGATCACAATATGTATGGCCATAGAGTCCTATTTGTAAGTCACTTCGTAGAGTCAAGGCTTTTGAGTATTCCACTAAAACATTGAGAACACTACAAACTTCCACTGGTAACCATTATCTCCCGTAGTTTCAAACAATAGCACCCATCCTAACATTGTTGAAGAGTCTTGACACATCAATATTTAAGACTCGTTTGGAATACATTTTAGTTTAAATGTTTTTCAAGAATGCATTTTTTTAGAACATTTTGTATAAAAAAAAATTTTAAAATTTAAACACTCACATGTTTGGTTACTTTTCCTCATAAGTGTTTTTATACACAGGTTATTATATACTTAAAGAGTAAAATGACTTGTTTTTCAATCTCATTTTTTATTTTTTTTTCAAAATTAAACACTTAAAAAGTTAAACCAACCACATCCTTAGTTTGTAGGTCTGCTGCAACAGTGAAGGTTTCTACACAGCTGATCAAGGCCCCATCTGTGAGGTGCTTTGTCAATTTAGCTATATGCTCCAATTGACAATTTAGTTTCGTATGTCTCCTGTTCAACGTCTCCTCTAAAGTTCTATTTCTCTTCCTCGTTTTTTCTCTCTATTTTTTTTAGTTTAACATTTGTGGTATATGATTTAACCATACATTTGAAATGATGATAAATGTCTTAACCGTTAAGTTATAGTTGAATTGACTAATTCTTATACTTATCAATTTATATTATATATATAAATATTGATTTGAGTATAGTTCAATAGGCAAGACACATTTTTTTAGTACAACAAAGGTAGAGGTAGAGATTTGAACTACTGAACTTCAAGAAAATTAGTAAATGCCTCAACCATTGAACTATGCTCATAATAACAATGACACAAACAATGTGCGTGTGCTTATTACTTTTTGAGTTTGAAAGTTTTATCATACACATATTTGTTACAGTTATTTATTTATTTATTTATTTTACCATGTATCAAACAATTGCATGAGAGACATCCATTTACATAATATACATATTATTAAGAGGATATATATTTTTAATAGTTAAATAATGGTTGAAATTGAATCATTCCATGTAGAGAAAAAAAAAAAAATCCATCTTGTCCTTTTGTAGAAATACGAAACTGTAGCTGCAACAAGAGAATCAATTTTCCATCTACTTTTTGCACTTCTCGAGTTACGATGCTTAAGAAAATATTTCTAAAAATTTACCATTGTAATTTTTTTTTTTTTTTTTTTTGAAACGATTTATCATTGTAATTCTTAAAACGCATCAAACACAAAGCTAATCCAAAATAAATCAATCCAATCCAGTTTTACCAATTCAAAATTTTTATATTCAATGTTTCTTCGCTAACATATAATGAGGTAGAACAATGAAAAATAAGAAATGTTTATATTCAAAATTAAAAAGTTACAAAATTTGAATTCTATATTAAGATGTTTGAGTATATATATATATATATATATATATATATATATATTTTAAAAAAATTATGATGGTCAATAATTACTGAGTTTTTGCAAAGGCATAATAGGTCAGAGCGTGGGTTGTCGAGAAGAGACAGTAGATATAAGTTTTTCTGACGCTTCAGTGATAATGTTGGGCCTAAAATGGGCCCCCAAAAGGGGTTCGGCCTGCAATTGCAAAATTAAATATAATATATAATTAATTAATTTATATATTCCCATTTCTAGAAAGCTTCCTTGTTTTGGTCTGCCAACATAACAAGTCAAATCATCCCTTTCCCTCGCCATCTTTAGCTTCCGTCATTCTGAAATCCAAAATTTGGACGTTTCCTCTTTTAGAAAAAAAAAAATATATATATATATATTAAAAATGTAGAATTAAAATTAAAACTTTTATGAAAAAAGAAAATCCTTCATCCCTCCTACGCTAAAATCTATCTCACCAAAAGCCACCGTTTCGCCCTAAAAAAATAATAATAATAATAATTACGATGGATTTTGTTGATGAATTCTTTTAAAATAATATTCCCATAAGTCATAACTACCGTGAGTAGTAGTTATGGTATGGTCATACTTTATACTTTATAAATTAAAGCATTTAAATTTAATTAGGTAGATACGTTGTATATGGTATGGATAGTATATGGACAAAATATTTTCACTATCCTTTTTGTTGTTTAGATAAAAACTATTTGAGTACGGGTTACGAGGTCGAGAAGGGCAAAGATTGAGGTATTAATTTAATCTCCTGTTGGAGAATCTTGATGACATATGCGTATGTAACAATTCATAATTTTATGATATAATAATTGTGTATGATTTGTGTATGGGTCTACCTATCTTTTGTTTTAGTTTTAAAATTAATCCGTTAATACTTATATTAACATTTATCTGTCCTACTTTGGAAAGATCAAAGGGGTCAAACTATATGACATTTAATGATTTAACAAAAATTTCTCATGGATCATACTTCATACTTGTTAATTGTCGTAAATCTTTTTCTCTTTTAAGTTTTAATTTATGTAAGTATGAATAATGGGGTTGGTTGGAATTCTCAAGTAAGTTGTGATGATATCCACGTGGTTTAGAGTTCACATTGCGTTCTAACACTACATAAAAAATATATTATTTCTGTTATATTTGTTTTTTTTAATATTCAGACATATAATTTTTTTTTAAAGAAGACATATAATTAATTGATATGCTACTTTGGTTGACAATTAATTACAATATTTTTTTTAAAAGAAATCAGAATAGTGTGGAAATTTTTCGTGACAGATATGAGCATTGAGCAGTTTTCCTCTCCCCACCACCTACCATCTTTCCAATATATTTTTAGCCACTTATTTTCTAATATATTAATTTTGACTTTATAAATGTTTTTTTTTTTCCTGAGCTTGACTAGTTCGAAATTCGTGCTCCCGTTAAAAAGGAATCACTCTTGATAGTTGATGCTTTGTAATTAATTTTTCATAATAATAATTTTTATCATTATTTTAACGCCTTCTTTTTTTTTTTTTTTTTGAAGAAATATATATTTTTTAAAACGTGTTGGAACTTGGAACTCTAAATTTAGTGAAGTTGATTTAAAATGACTGATGTTGAGGATCTGTATGCAACTAAGGCTAAATTATAAAAAATACCCGTGAACTATGGGGTTTGTTTAAAAAATGTCCCTAAACTTTGAAAAGTTTTGAAAATACTCGTAAACTTTAAAAAAAATGTTTCAAAAATACCATTACTGTTAATTTTTTGATGGAAACCGTTAAAGTTTCAGTTTAAAAAATACCCTTGAACTTAAAAAAAATTTAAAAAATACCCTTATTGAAAAATGTTTTTCTTTTTTTCTCATCTCACCGTAAATTCTAACGGTTTCCATCCAAAAATTAACAATTAGGGTATTTTTGTAACATTTTTCAAAGTTCAAGGGTATTTTTGAAACTTTTCAAAGTTTAAGGGCATTTTTGAAACAAATCCCATAGTTCACGGGTGTTTTTTATAATTTAGCCATGAATTAAATTATATGTCCCCACCCTTCCCTTTTACGTATTGTTACTGTTTTTCATATGCTTTCCAAAAATGTACTTGTAAATGAATTTTTTTTCTTAATTGTATAGTATAGTATGTTATATTAATACATGCATAAATTGAGATGTTACATAATAATACATTTGTTAGAGTATTAGTATAATTAAATTTACTCATAAATAAATTGAATGATAGGGAGCAAGCAAGATGAATGATGAAGGGTGAAAGGACTGAGGGAGCTATGATTGGACAATATTTTCAAAAGCATCGCCATCCGAATAATAGGAAGTGGAGCCCCCTTTCTGCAAATAATTGAGGAGTTTTTTTTTTTTCCTTCTTATTTTCCACCTTTTTGGACCGTACTTTTTGAACATTTAGCCAATTTAATATGTGTGGTTGAACGTTGAAGACGGGTTCTTGCTCTTGCATGCATCTCCATCACCATCTTATGGCTACACCATAGCTATTCATACCTTCTTTTGTCTCCATCAAACCCTATTCAATTCGATCCACTTAAAATAAGAAAGAACAAAAAGTAATTAATTTTTGTACTCCTAGATTTCGCGACCTACCATAAATCGCTTTTTATTAAAAAAATTTCAATTTTATCAAATCGAAGATTAAATTTAGATAAGTGTTTCAACATCTATAAAATTACTGAATGTTTGTTTGAGTGCTTTTTTGAATAAGAGAATCTTAATTTTATAATGAGATGATGATTAATATTTGTGTTTGGAATATATCATCATTATACAGGTAAGGCATGGAATGATGATGGGTGAGTTGAGTACTTGAGCTTTTTTATTGTTAATTGAAATTTTGAAGACAAAAATCCAAATAAAATATCGAATAAAATCCAATCATTATTTATCCACTTTATTAAATACATTACATTACACTTTTTGGCTTAAAGGCGGCTATTGTATTGTATCTGTACATGGGTGCGTATATTATAATTTAATCCCATTGAGTTGAGGACTTGGGAAATACACATGATTATCTCCAAATCTCGCAGAGGAAATGGTACATTGTCCGATTTTATAATGAATTGTTGCAAATAATAAAGAAGCGAGGGAATGAATTAATTGAAGAAAAGTAATTTAATTTAATTCAAACGAATAAAAGTCTAGGGCTTTGACTTTATCTTATTAATCTCTCTTGAGTTTCTTTACTTTATTTTCTATGTTGACAATGAATTCTTTCCAATTAATTACTAATCTATTTCAAGGAGTAAAAATAGTTTAACGGAAAATTTCCAATCTATGTGCAATTTAAAACTTATCAAAAAGCACCATGCACGAGATTTGTAGTCGTGACATCAGAATTCATGTAAACATCTATGTCTTACGAATACAAACCAAATGGCCAAGTATTCATAATGTCTAATAATTCAATTCTCATCTCTTCATCTCAAATTGAATAAAAAATTCTGCAATAATATAATTGAAAATAAATGCAAAGAAGTGAGAAAATGAGGGAAATATTATCCAAAGACCTTAGCAACTACTCCTCAAAAATTTGACCTAAATTTCGAATTTAGATGTTGGAATGTTGTCACTATGTCTAGTTGTACTAGAAAGTTGTCTCTTTGTGCGTTTTGATCACCAATGTGCTAATTTAGGTGCTAGATGCTATATATATATTTATTTATTTATTTTCCAATCAAGAAAAATGTTTGATTTTAACCTCCAAAATGTAACATCCATTCATTAAAAAATAAATGAAAAACATAAACTAAAGTTAACAAGCAATGAGAAAACTCACCCAAAACAACTTTGACTAGAGGCTTAATACGGAAATATAAAATCCCACTTATAAGAAATATAATTAATTAAATAATCCGATTGAATTTTTCCATTTAACCCTTAATTATTGGTATCCACGTTATTATTTAACATTGTACATCTGTACTTTTTATTACTTCGTTTCGAGGGATGAGAGAAGTACTTACTACCCTAGGTTAGGTAGGCGTGGAAATTGATTTTTTTTTTAATTTTTTTTTAAAAAAAGAAATTATAGATTTATTAGTAGTACACCCCATTGGGCAACAAAAATCTCATAATATAGCATTATCGTTAGTTAAAAGTCGGCCCAAAAATAAGATATGTATTAATTATCAGTTTTGTCACATTATAATGAAACTCAAACTTGATTGACGAACCATTTAAACTAAGATATATAGTGGTTGAGATATATTTTCTTCATTTTTTTTTCAAAAAAAAGAAATTGTAAAATCACTATAATTTCCCCCAACTTGATTTACCTGTTATGTCGTGCTCGTGCATACGTTACGACGAACCCCTACAAATGACGACACGACGATACTACGCATATTCAATACACTGCCAGAACGTCCAATTTTTGCCAGCTCATCAACTACATGTCAATGTCAATTACCTATCACTCTCGGTACTTCAAATTCAATTCCATTCAAATCTCATTTTCATTTTAATTTATGTTTTATTTTAGTATTTGAAAGATCTATTTTAATCCATTCTTTTAGTACAATAAATTTGGATAGATGGAAGTCCAAAAGTCTAAACCTCCCGTAATTGAATTTTATAGAAAAGCCATTTTTGGACATTAAAATTTTCAAAATATCAATTTTAGTCCATATAAACTAAACTTTTTCAAAAAAAAAAAAAAAAAAAAAAAAAAAAAAAAAAAAAAAAGTTTTTGTTTTTACCACTATTTTATCATCATCCACTCCATGTGTTAATTCAGGCAGTTTGTATGGTTCCAAATATATCTCCAATTAACATGTTCATACACATATTCAATGCTATTATACAAGAATAGATATTTTAAAAATTATCCTAAAATGAGACTTAACTCAAGTTATTACTATTTTCAAACTGACACACACCACAAATAAAGTTTGTAGAACATTTTGGCCGATAGTTGAAAGGAAAAAATATCATGTGTTACCAATTACATTTCTCATGTTATTAAATTGAGGATCCAAAGTTAAAGATTGTGAAGACCAAATACATATAGAAACAAGAGTTTTTCTTGTGAAGGAGAAAGCATTAGGGTGGTGCAATGAATGCGAAGGAAAAGGCTTTTGATGAAATTTAAAACATGTCCTTCTCAATATCACAAGAAATGGTCCTCTAAGCTCTAACTCTTTCTCTATATATCGTCACCACCACACCAACATATATGTGCCATCAAAATCACCCCAACTACATTTCTCTAACTCCTACCTTCACCTCCAATCAATCTTTTTCCTTTTAATTACTCCTAGATTAAAATAATTATATAATCATTATAAGTCGTTGTAATAACGTGTCGTTTGATTATTTGTTTTGAAACATTTGATATTTCTTTCTCTTCTTTAATGAATTTTATTGGTATGGGTCGAAAGAGAAAAGTGAACAATAATATATCGCTATCGTCTCAAACCTACATGTATAAAAACAATAATAGCTTTCTTAATATATAACCACATGCAATTGTAGAATTAGTATAACTAAATAAATAAATAATATCTCCCAACACATTATTTTAGGTCAATGCATTATTTCTCACCAACTCTTTTTTTGTATCATGTGTTGTTTTAATGTTTGAGAGATTTTAAAAATGTGTTATAGTCCTTTTGAGTATATAAGATTCGAGAAATTGTCTCTCTCTCTCTGTGGACATTTCATCCCCATATTTCCATTAAATATGATATACCAATTTGATGGCAAAATAATCCTAGTGTATAAGAAAGTTTGTGGATAGAAAGAAAATAAAACAATAAAAATATAGTAAAGATTAAAGAAGTAGATGAAAATGTTAGGACCAAGTATAATTTAAATCTTGTGAGATTTGAAGAATAACTGTATAATATAATATAACTTTAGAGCCCCAAAAAAATAAATAAATAAATAAATAACCAATCTCTATTGTATTGTATTTATGTGGTTTTTTTTTTTTAAATAAATTAATTAAAGATTGATTAGAGTTTACTTATGTATTAAGAAAACAAAGCCGGCACAACTGTGTCAGGATTAGGAAGATGTATAAATTTAAATTATTTCATTTCCTAGTCTGAGAATGTAGGCGTCTTTCTTCAATACTAAAATTTAGTACATTATTTAATCATTCTTCAATTAACCTAATTAATTACGGAATAATTAGACTATCACTTTTTTTTTTCTTTGTCTACTTGCATTTGTCATCGCTGTTTATTTTTTAATAACATCGATTATCTATGATAAAGTGGAGTACTTACCAGCAACCGCAAATTAATTAATATATGGTATATAAACACGTGCCAAAATGATGGTATATGATTGTTAATTTCTTGCAATTATGGCCATATAATTCTCTTAAATAAATTTCATGACAATTAAATTACTTGATCACCCTAAAGTTTGGTACAAAATTGAAAATTCATGTATGATCATTCATTTGGTTTTGTATATATAAAGAATTTAATGACCATGGAACCTTTAGAAATCCAATGTAAATTGTTAATTATTGGATTAGCAACCGTGTAATATTCTAATACATTTTCATGAACTGAAAAAATATATCATGTAACATATATTTTAAATTTCTAAATTAAATTGAGATAGAACTAAAAACAAATGTAACAATAATTCACTAAAATATGAACTAAGACTAATTTTTAGTTTTTTCATTTTTAGACAATTTGAACATAACTCAACTAATTAAGAATTATAACCTCAACCAAAATGTTAGAAGTTTAAATTTCAGCTCTGATCCAATATATATCCTTAAACTCAAAAACAAAAAAAGTATAATTTTTTGTTTTGATATTTTTTGAGGTTTTATTTAATTTTGTTAAATAATTAATTATATGAGTAGGTATTCATCATACTCATAAAAAAATGAGACATTAATTGGTGGACTGGCTAGTTGGTCAATAATTTGAGTGATTTAATGAAAAAGTATACATCATATTGGGATTTTTTTTTAAAGGGGAGTTATTAGGACAATTAATATTTATCAATTTTTTAAACAACTTAATTAGGGCAATTTGCTGCATCATCTTGAATGAGAAGGTATTAATTAGGCCAGCACAATTTGATCAGTAATTTATTATAAATTAACATGTGTATATATTATGATTTTACTCATTGAAAATCTTTCATTTATCACCTTCTACTATGAGGTAAAAGTTATGTGAGCATGTAGATATAATAAAATTTAAAATTATAAAGTTTTTCTTATTTAAATTTGTTGCAATATTGATATATGATTAAAATTTTCATTTCTAAAAAAAAAAATTATCATAGTCATACTAATATGAATATAACTCAACTGACATAAAATTCATATTTACGATAAAAAGTCAAACATTTAAATCTCCCTCCTCCTCGTCTCTTGGAAAAAAAAAATTATCAATGACTTCACAAAATTTGATATGACATCAGACACGTGATTAATTACAATGCGTAGGCAAGCAATTGCTTTCAATCACAGAAGAGAGAGATCTATAGGGTCATTTAAATTAAATAAGATTATTATATCAATATTTATCTTTAATTTTCTTAAATGATTTCTAATTGGATTTCTTTTTTTTTTTTTTAAGCCAAGTTCTAATTGGTATTAAAATATATTGCTATCGGTTTCCGAGAAAGATCTAACGCGTTGATGGATGCCTCTCCAGTCTCTAGCCAAAAAGAAAAAAAAAAAAAAATCCATAATATACAGAAGATGCTGTTATGCATTAAAAATTATATATTATTATTAGGTCAATAATTATTATATCAGTAGTTTTTTCAAAAAAAAAATCTTTTGAAACTTTTATTATTATATTAATTGAAAAAGGGTTCACAATATATATTCACTCATTGATTCAATTATTATTAGGTCTCATGTCAAGAGATATTCTTTTATTTTTATTTTTATCTCTTTTTCCTTTGTGCTCTTTAATGATCATATTATTATAAGGAAAAACGTGAAAAAAATAAAATAAAATTCAACTATGGCGATCATTACAATCATTGTCCCCTCAAATTTGTAATTTTTAATCATCACACTCTTAAATTTATAAAATCTTAGGACTCTTTGATAACGTTCTGTTTTTTCTTTTGTTTTGATTTTTTTTTTATGTTTCTTGTTTTTTAAGAATTAAAAACAGAAATACGTTTGATAACTATTTTTGTTTATTGTTCCTCTAAAAAAAATCAGAAATAGAAATGTGTCTGATAACCGTTTCTCGTTTCTTGTTTTGAGTTGGAATAAAATTAGTACATATGATATAAAAATATATATATAACATGCATTAAAATAAATATAAAACTATTATATAGAGTTTATAGTTTTTATTTAGCTCTAACACAAAATAAAAAAATAAAAATAAATTTTTTTCCTTCAAATGTTGTTCACATTTGATTTGCAATGTCATAGTCTTTTTTTTTTTTTTTTTTTTGACAATATGTGGAGGTGGGGGATTGAACCTCTGACCTCTTGGTCGGGATATAAGCTTTATGTCAATTGAGCCATGCTTTGTTGGCTTGCAATGTCATAGTCTCTGGCTCCAACCAATTTATCTTTAACGATGTTGGTTCAATTAGACTAATTTGTTATTTACAAACTTTGTAAATTTTCAATGATCTGTAATTTATTGCACAACATGCTATTGATATATTTGTTGTGTGTTTGTGGTAGTGAGACCATTTATTTAAGGTTAGAAAAACGAGCTTATATATACCTACATTTCTTGAATTGAATAATAAAATTTATTTTTTTTTCTTTAAAAATGCATGTATTTCTCAATAGTCAATGATCCCAACATGTAAAATCAAAAAGGGAGAAAGAAAAGAAATTGAAAATTAATGGCAAAGGTGAAATATCTTATTAATTAATTAATTTAATAAATAAATTAAAAACCTACTAAAATTAACGAAAACAATAGAAATTTAAATAGAAAATAATAACTAACAGCTCATTAAAAATAAGAGAGAGAAAAATTAAAATAAGGAAAGAGAAAGAAGTAGTGGAAAAAAGAAAAAAAATTGAAAAAAAAAAAGAAAGAGAAAGAAATAATGGAAAAGAGAAAAAAATTGGAAAAAAAAAAGAGAGACGAGGGAGTGGTTAAAAATAGTGTAGGAAGGGAGAGAGAGAGATGGGTACATGCCTAAAAGATTAAAAAAAAAAAAAAATAGAAATATAATTTGGGAAACTACTTTTTGCAGATTCTCAAATTTTGCTTCTTTTTTAGAAACGTTTTTAGAAATATAAAAACAAAAAATAGGGATGAGTTATCAAACATGTCTGTTTCTTAAAAAATGAGAAATGAAAACGTTATCAAACGAGTCATTAATATTTAATTTCTATTAAAAAAAGTGTATGATGAAGATAGTTAGAATTAAATACTAAAGTCTAAACATCACCTCCAACCTAAAAGAGTTGTTGCAACTAGCAACTCTGCTTTCAAATTCAAGAAATTGTTGTAATTAAATTTAACTACTATCAAATTTATAACTAATGGTAGAATTTAATTCTAATAATTCTTTAATTTTTGGAGGGTCGTTGATTTCTTCAAAATTCGAGGTATAATCATAAATTGTGCCATGAGAAACTTGGTTTTCACTTTTCACTATCTCTTGTTGCAATATTTTTTTTTTTTTTTTTTTGAAATAAACCACTGCATTAAAAAGAAGAAAAATCAAGAACACCAACCTCATTTAAGAGGCTTTTAATACAAGATGGGGGAGGCCCATACCAAAAACCCAAACCCTCTTCCACCATGGGAGAGGAGTCCAAAACAGGAACAAGGGAAGGGAACGAGATCGCCACGCGCGCCAATAAATCCGCGGCAACATTTTGATCTCTGGGGCAATACAAGAAAGAAATTTCTTTAAAGTTCTTCTTCAATCTTGAGATCTCCTGAATGAGGAAGGAGATTTCTGTAAAATCTTCATCTTCTTCGTTGAGGAGATTCACCACAGAGGAAGCATCCGACTCCACCAACAGAGATATGGAGCTTAGAGAGGGATGAAGATCAGCAACTGAAAGGATGCTAATCAGGCCTTCCAAGACTGCCTTCGCCTCCAACGCTTTGATTGACCACCTATTATGCATGCGCTTGAAGCCCACACAGATCGAAGACCCTGAGGAGTCACGGAGGATCCAACCGACGCCACCTTTTCTGAATTGGTCGTTCCAGGAGGCATCTACATTCAGCTTTAGCGATAAATCCGGGGGAGGCTTCCAAATCGCGTGACTCGCAAGGTTCTTCACTGTGGGCTGATTTTTTCCACTCGACTTCGGCAGGTAGGTTCTCGAAACAACTTTTGGAAAATCTATTTTGCTGCTGATAATTCTGGAGATTTCTTGATAGATTGGTTTGCTCTCTGTGTGGGTAACTTTGTTTCTGTACTCCCAAATACTCCAAAGGATGGTGATTGCTATCTCCAATTCTTCTTCCGCTAGATTGTCCATCAACCAAGCCCAGTAGTCTCTAGGAATCCATGATCCCCTATTTAACGCAAACAGACCGTTGGTTAGGGGGATAAAAATTTTCCATAAATTCTTAGACAACTTACAGTCCCATAAAATGTGCTTTGCTGACTCCTCGGAGGACCTGGAAAAAGGGCAGAGGTAGTTAATAGGGATTCCTTTTTTGAGAATATTAACTCTTGTTGGAAGAGAGTCATGAATGATCCTCCAAACACAGATTTTAGCCTTAGGGAGAGCTTTAATTTTCCAAAATTTCCTCCAGAAGGTGTCATGGCTAGTTACGGTTGAGGGCGATTCCATCTTGCTATTTGAAAGAAGAACAGCAAGGTGGTATGCACTTTTGACCGTGAATAAGCCTTTCTTTTCTCTATTCCAGATTATCTCATCCCTCGTGCCTTCCCCGCCGACAGGGGTATTGAGAATAACTTCAGCGTCAATGGCTGAGAAGGATTCTCTCACTATGGCTTCATTCCAGGACCCGTGATCATCAATGATTTCACAAACTCTCTTGCCTCTAAGCTCTTCATTGGAAAGGGATGGCACTTCACTGCCTTCTAGAGCTATCCATGGGTCTTGATCGATCGTAATGTGTCTGCCATCACCCACTTTCCAACGGATTCCTTTGGTGAAAAGGTCTCGACCCCATAATATGCTTCGCCATGTTAGAGAAGGATTGTTTCCTAAGGGGGCGGTTAGAAAATCTCTCCCTTTGAAATACTTTCCTCTAAGCATCTGGGATAGAAGACTATTGGGGTTCTTCAAAATCCTCCAACTAGCTTTGGCAAGCAACGCCTGATTGAACAAAGAAAGATCGCGAAAGCCTAACCCTCCTCTGTCTTTGCTAGTAGAGAGCACCTTCCAACTAATCCAGTGAGCCTTTCCTTTCCCTTTGTATTCTCCCCACCAAAAATTGGAACAAATCTTGTTAATATCATTGCATAAGGAGGTGGGGAGCCTGAAGCAGCTCATAGTGTAGGTCGGGATGGCCTGGGCTATGGATTTTATAAGCACTTCTTTCCCTCCTGCTGAAAACAGCTTTTCCTTCCAGCTTTGAAGGACTCGCCAGACTCTCTCCTTAACTTTTTTGAACACTGACTGCTTGTTTCTGTTATTTTGGGATGGCATCCCTAAATAATAACCAAGGTCCTCTGAATGGGGAATCCCCAGGATGTTCCCAAAGATTCTGGCAGCCTCGTTGTTAATATTCTTGCTTGTCATGAAGGAAGATTTCGCCAGGTTAATAGTTTGACCAGAAGCTTCTTCGTAGATAGAGAGGATTCTCTTTATGGTTCTACAATCTTTCTCATCCGCTCTGCACAGGATCAGGCTGTCATCTGCAAAAAATAAATGAGAAAGTGAGGGACTTCTTCTATTAACCTTAAGACCTTTAAAATTGTTTAAAGATTCTTCCCTGTAAAGAAGAGCTGAAAGGCCTTCAGCAGCGATTAGGAAAATATAAGGCGAGATCGGATTTCCTTGTCGCAGGCCCCTATTCGGGATGAAAGACTCCTGGGGCTCTCCATTTACTATAACCGAATATTCCACTGATTCAATGCAGTCCATTATCTTCAAGATCCAATCCCTAGCGAAGCCCATTTTTTGCATGACCTTTCTCACAAACACCCATTCTACCCTGTCATATGCCTTGCTCATGTCCAGTTTCATAGCAATGTGGCCTTCCTTTCCTTTCCTCTTGCTGTTTAGAGAATGAATGCATTCAAAACCCATTATAACATTGTCCGAGATAAGCCTCTTTGGAACAAAAGCGGCTTGGTTCGGCGAGATGATAACGTCGAGGATTTTTTTCATCCTGTTAGCAAGAGACTTAGCCACCAACTTATACATAACGTTACAGAGACTAATAGGCCGGTAGTTCTCCATGGCTTTGGGGTTTTTTGTCTTAGGAATGAGGGCTATGAGGGTCTTGTTGAATTGTTTCACACTATTCTTGTTATTAAGAATCTCCAGGCAGATTCTGGTGGTGTCCTCACCCACAATTTCCCAGTAATGTTGGAAAAACATAGCATGCATACCATCTTCACCCGGGGCCTTAGAGGGATTCATACTTTTTAAAGCTCTTTCAATATCATTCCTCGTAGAAGGCCTAAGCAAGTTTCTATTCTGCTCTTCTGTAATTTTCGTGGGAATGCTCTCCAATAAGGTGTCTATACTCCTTTCACTTGGGTTCGAAGAGGAGAAGAGATCTTTGAAATATGAGGAGGCTATATTCCCAATTTCATCTTCATCATCAATCCAAACACCAGAGCTGTTCAACAGCCCTTTTATCTCGTTTCTTTTTTTCCTCTCTGAAGCTTTATGGTGGAACCACTTCGTGTTCCTGTCACCCCATTGAAGCCAATCCTCTCTCGACCGGAGTTTCCAATAGCTCTCTTCTTCGTTGAGGAGATTTTCCAATTCCTTCTCTGCCAACCCAATGGAAGCAAGGTTTGCCGTGGAATCATCTCCTTCCATCCTCAAAATCTCATCTCTCTTTCTGTCTATAGCAGCTCTAATGGATCCCCCAATTCTGTCTTTGTTCCATTTCAGAAGATTGGAAAGGCATCGATTCAGCTTATTGGAGTAATCAGTAAAGCTTCTTCCCGGAATTTCTTTCCAAGAGCTCTCCACAATCTTTTTGCTGTCCGAGACTCTTATCCAAGCCTCTTCAAATTTTTTGCTTCTTCTTTTTCTTTTCAGAGGTTTTTTCCTTCCTACTTCCAGAGTTGCCAAGATTGGTCTGTGATCCGAAGAGTTGAAATTGAGGTGCTGGATCTTTATGGATTTGAAAATTTGATCCAGATCTTGGTTAATAAGGAACCGGTCCAGCCTCTCTCTTATTCTATTGTGGGGGTTTTTCCCCCTTCTCCAAGTATATTTGTTACCACAAAAACCCGGATCATACAGCTGACAATTGCTCAACACCTCTCTGAAAGCATCCATGCCTTTTTGGTCTTTTGGTAAACCTCCTTCTTTCTCGTTGTCAAAGATTATCTCATTGAAATCTCCCCCAATAATCCAGGGAAGATTTAAGGACTCGCTAAGCCTCTCCAAAAGTTTCCAAGAATCCGATCTTTTAGATGGGTCTGGGTCGCCGTAGAATCCCGTAAACCTCCAATTTTGGTCATTGTCTTTTATAGTAGCATCAATGTGGCCCTGCGAAAATGATCTAACCAAAATATCAGTAGAGTTATTCCAATATAAAACTAGACCTCCACTTTTACCTCTGCTGCCCACAGAGAAACAGCACTCGAAGCCCAAACTTCTTTTAACCAATTCTGCCTTTGATTCACTGCATTTTGACTCTGAAATAAACACAACATCTGGGGAATTCTTTCTTATCTCGAGCTTTAGGCTGCGGATCGTTCGAGGATTCCCCATTCCTCGAACGTTCCAGCAAAAGATTTTCATGGCGTCCGGTGGGGCTGAAAATCAGCCTCCGCCGATATCCCTCCGTTAACCTCGAAGTTAGGTATACAAGGTTTTTTGGTTCCGCTTTCCTCTGCCAAACTATCTCCTTCATTTTTCCTTTTACCATTTGCTATCGTAGCTCCTTTTAAGCTTTCAGAATCAACACTGTTATTCTCCACTCTAGCACGCCTTTTCCATGTTCGAACATTTTTACCTTCTCCTCTGAACATAAGGCTGTCTTGGTTTGTGTCCATCTCTGATATTTCTTTTTCCTCTAGGTGTTTTTCTCTTTCCAGGGCTTTATTGATTTCCTTCTCCAGCCCAGATTGGCTATTCTTGGCCCTTGGGCCTTTTTTGTCCTTTTCTGTTCCACTTGCCCATTCTTTTCTAGTAATCATTTCACTGGTCTGGTCCTTTAATACTATTCCTTTTGTAGCTTTTTTGTCTGGCACGTACTTTTGTCCTAGATCCCTGATTTTTCCTATTTCCACCGCCTGACAATTTGTCTCCATCACCGCTTTTCCTGTTTTCATTCTGCTTTGCTCTGACACTTCACTAGCCGTTGGCTGGCCTTGGGATTTTCCAACGGTCTCCTTCTCCGGCGAGCTCCTGCCTCCTGTGGAATTTTCCGGTCTCAGGACGCCGACGTTTTCTTCGTTGCTTTTTCCACTTTGATCTCTTCGTCTCCATGTTTCCTCTTTTTCATCATTGTATTTCTGGTTTTGTCTGTTGTTTTGGAATTGGTATGCACCTCTTCTACCTCGTTCTCTACCCCAGAAATTTCCTCTTTTATTTTCTTGAGTTTTCTGTTTTGGTGTTCCTCCAACGATTGGAGTCGCTCTCATGAAATCTCCATACAGATTCTCTTCACCCTCGTTGCTGATTTTTTCGCATTCTTGTTGAACATGGCCGATAATACCGCATCCATAACAGAACTCCGGGAGGCGTTCATAAGTCACCTTCACCCATGTTTCTTCGGCTTTCGACCCAATTCTCACCATAAGACCTCTCTTGAGAGGTTCTGAGACATCTATCTTTACTTGGATGCGTAACGTATTCTCAGTGCTTCCTCCTTCGTCAAGGTCAGCTTCTACGAATTCTCCCAAGGAATTTCCAAGCTTCTCGGCCCATTTCCTGCGCATACAAACCATTGGTAAGTCATGGATATGGACCCAAAAGTTTACATACCTGAAGCTGGTGTGAGATATTCTGCTAGCTCCTTGAGTGTCTTCAATGACCAATAGCGCTCTGTCATAGTTCCAGGGACCACCCCTCTTTATTCTGTCCTTTTCAAAACTGTTGTTGAAGTTGCAAAGGTAGGTGTTTCTTCCCATCGCTTTTATCCTAACTCTCCCCTCTTTGTTCCAAATCCTTGGCATGAAGGTTTTGAACACTTCGGGATTAATGAGTTTTGGAGTGAGGATTCTGCAAAAGATCGCTCCCTGGAGGTCCTCTGTAGCTTTTTCCAAGTCTTCATCTTCAATCGCCACCACTTTTGCTCTTTCTGCTGTGGTAATTTTTAGTTTTTCTAGCTCGTTTGCCATAGCTTCTTCCATACTTTTTCCTTCTTCCTGATCTTTCTCCATTTCCATTGCTTGTATTTCATTCAATTGAGGTGTGCTTGTTTCTGTTTTTTTAACCGCAGGTTCCTCGCTTGGGGATCCCTTCTGTAGCATGGTGCCACCCTGATTGCTTGCCATTTTGCCCTCCCAAGGGGAAAGCTCCCTTTTTTTTGGCATGAAGCCACCCTTTTTGCTCACCAGTTTCCCCTACCTAGAGAGAAAACTCGGAGCACCTTTTCCATTAAATTTTTCTTGTTGCAATATTTTAAACATAGAATTCATGGAAATAACATTAGCAGACAAATCCTATGACATAAAAATGGCGTTTAGGTATTGAGGTGACATAAACCCGCCAATAGATAATTAATCCAAAAAATCACATAATTTAATGGTTAGGAAAAAAAAGTAAATTTCGTTTTTGTTTTTTGTTTGCTGAGGTAGTTAAAAATTGAAACGAAATGCACGTGCCACCTGCCGTGGACGAGTGGAGTACTGGATTCAATTAAAAAAAAATGTTTTTTTTTTTAAAAAGGCAATGACTTTTATTATTCTAAGCAGAGGACTGATAAGTTTGCCTCAATAAAGTGAAACCAAATACGTACAAAACCAAGAGGAAATCAATTTGTGGTTAAAAAAACAAAATAATAATAATAAAAAAAAAAAAAAAAAAAAAGAGGGGAAAAGAAATGTGAAATGATTGTAATTTACTGTTTTATGTGTCCCATTATATCAGACGAAACTCAAAGACTTGACAAAAAAGATAGAACATGAATTGAATTTTTCCAAAGACTTTTCCTCCAACTTTTTTATTTTTTTTGCTGATTTCAAAAGTGCAAAAATCTAGAAGTAAAGCTAACTGACAGTGTATACATAAAAAGACATCTGAGCTGCTACGCAAAATAAGTCAGTTTTGAACTCCTCGTTTATGGCAAATTTCAATCCACCAAAAATGCTCTGAAAATTCACTGTCGCCGTTACCGTTACCGTCACGGTCACCGTCATATCTTCTGAGTTATGAGTCAGTGAGACTGAGATATATTCCCATGCAGATGCAGAGCAGAGCCGTTTGTGGTAATTTTATTATATTTGCATATATTTGGGTTGAAATATAATTTAATTTAAATTAAATGGGATGGGATTAAATGAAAATGTATCTTAGAAGAAGAAGGCACTCAACTCAACTCTATTCCATTGGTTGCATCATTGCTTTAACTGTTTGCACCATTAAAAGGAGGACCACAAGCAGTTAAGTGCATTAATTAAAAGAGATTTACACGAGATATTTCAACAACACTCCAACCAAACCCAAAGAAACCAAACAAACAAAGTGGTCAATAGAGAAAGAGAGAGCTAGAGAGAGAAAATAAAAAGGCTTCTTAATTAAGCCAAAAAAAAAAAAAACACGTAACACCTCACGGATCTAATTACAGAGCACAAAACCAAATGAGAAGATTTACAGTGTCTTGAAGTTGAAAAAATAAAAATTACCACAAGAAATTACTATCCCCAATTCCCAAGTCGTCAATAATGTCGTTGCTGTTGTAGCCGCAATCCTCCATGGTTCGTAGCCAGGGCGGCGGATAAACCCAGCCCTCGGTCGAATCCATCAGCACGAACTCGTTATTGGCGATGAAGTGATCATCGTAGTTGGTGCCGAGGGTGGGCAGCTTGACGATCTCGGTGAGCTCGTCGGAGTCGTCGGCGGCGGAGGAGGGGGATAAATCCATGGGTGTGGACAAGGAATTGGAGGAAGAGGAGGAAGGAGAGTAGTGGAAATTAGGGTCCATGTGGGCGGCCTTAGCAGCGGCGGCTTGGACGTCGCGAGGGGCGAAGGAGACGGGGCGGGGAAGGGAGTGGGCGAGTTCGGGGAAGTTGAGAATGGCGGAATTACCTTTGATGGACAAGGCGGCGACGTCGTGGGCTCGAGCGGCCATCTCGGGCGTGGGGAAGGTACCGAGCCAAATGCGGGATTTCTTGCGAGGCTCTCGGATTTCGGACACCCATTTGCCCCAAGCGCGCATTCGAACGCCGCGGTACATTGGGTGCTTGCTGGAGTCTCGGACTCGCTTGTTGGGGTTATTGGAATTGGAATTGGAATTGGAGCTGGCGTCCGGTGATCCTTCGGAAATTCGAGGCTCTTGATCAGTTGGTGACATTATTTATTAATTAAGCAGCTATAAGGTTGAGGGCGTGGGGGAGTGAAATAATTCTGATGTAATGCAAGGAAATGAAAAGGGGAAGGGGAGGAAGAACACAAAATTTGGGAACTACTTTTTGGTGGACGGATTGGGGTTTGGCACTTTTGCATCATTTCCAAATAAGACATACAAGTTCTTATAAAGGTCTAGAGAGAGAGAGAGAAAGAGGCCCACGAGAGAAATGGGTGTTTCTGCTACTTCTTCCTTTGGCCTAGAGTGTGTAGAGGGGGGTGGTCCCTTTCAAGTCTCCATTGATTTTTTTTTTTTTGCTTTCTTTACAGATCCGTTCTTTTAATTTACGTTCTGTTTTTCCACAATAATCTAACGCCACTGTTCATTTATCGCTTATCTTCTTCTTCTTGGAAGCCCCAATTTCACGCTTCCTTTTGTCTCCTCATCCCCTTCATTCATTCGTTCTCTTTTTTCCCCATACTTCATTTAACTCCTCCAAAACTTGGGTAAATATGAGGTGTGCTCCAATGTTTTTTCTTTTTTCTTTATTTTTTTTTAATTCTAGTAGTACGTCCAAATAATTATAAAAGAGATTGAAGTGTCCACTTTTAAAGTGGCAACAAATGTTTTGTTTACTAAAATATGTAAGAATGACAAATATTGATCGAGTTTGTTAACCTTACTTATGTTTAGAAATATTGAGGTTAAACGATATGAGATGAAGTGAAGTAAATTGAAACGAATTCACAAGTACATAGATGTTTGTACCTGTAAAGGAAGCATGTGACAAAATACCAAAACAGAAGTTGAAACCTTGTATTTTGTGGCATCATACCCTTGTCACCTTTTGTTTTTTTTTTCTCCTTTTCCCTTTTTTTTCTCGTTTAACAAATGTGTGGGTGAAAATTCAAACAACCTTAAGAAAATAGACGGGCTCTTTAACCACTCAATTAGGTTGAGTTAGCTTATTTGGATACGAGATGAAATAAGACAATAATTTTTGTTCTTTACTTCAACCATAGTTGTGTTAAGGGTTGATGATAGTAATAGCAATAGCAAAAGCAAAAGCTTTCAATGATTTTTAATGTGGTTGAAATTTCTTAGATATATCATCATCATAGACAGAAACAACGCAAGTGGAAACTAAGGTCCCGTTTGATAACTATTTGGTTTTTCGTTTTTCGTTTTTGAAAATTAAGCTTATAAATCTTACTTCCACCTACAAGTTTCTTTGTTTTTCTAATACATGCTTTCTATGTTTTCAAAAACCAAGCCAATTTTTTAAAACTAAAAAAAGTAGTTTTCAAAAACTTATTTTGTTTTTGAAATTTAACTAAGAATTCAAATGTGCTCTTGACAAAGATGAAAACCACGGTAGGAAAATTGAGGGAAAACAAACCTAATTTTCAAAAACCAAAAACTAAAAATCAAATGATTCGAACAGAGCTTAAATTTTTGTACTCTTAATCAATAATTTATTGCAATCATATTACATATTATGCAATTTTGTGATGGGAGTGACACATGAATCTTGTCTTAATTTTTTTTTTTTTTTGAAAATCTCAACTAGATCCTATATGATTCAAGACCAGAAAAAACTTTTAACTATTTTTGTCTTTTGCTATGGTAAACCAAACATGCTAAAAAGAATATTAGGAACTAATTTTAATTAATAAGAAAAATACTCTTTATTAATAAAAGGTAATGTCTAAGTCTAACCTATAGTCAATATAATATCATAAATAATGTTAGCCTACAAGCCAAGATAAAGTAGTGCCGTTTCCTAGGCAGTAAAAACAAATCCAAATAGGTCTATCTTAACTGTACTTGTTACGTTCTACACCTTTTACAATCACCATCACCCTTAATTTTTTTTTTACTCTCTAATATTATTTTATCCTACTTAATTCTATCTTCTCCATAAAGCTCTCAAACTTTTTTCTTGTTAGAAAATATTTAAAAATAATTAATTTATTATTTTCCGTAAAAGGCTCAACAATATATATATATATGTATTAATTCTCTATGTTGAAGTGTTTTTTCAATTTAGTCTCTTATATTTTAACATTTTCAATTTAGTTCTTCATTATTCATGAATGTTAGAGTTGATTAATGATAAAAACTAAGTGAATTGACAAAAAAATTAGAAGGAAAAAATGTCGCATTAGAGAAGAAAAGTCAAATTTTCTACCAAGTTTGAAACTTTTCTTTCTTAGATAAATCTTTTTCTCTATAAAATTCTAATCAATTCACTAAGTTATGAAATTGGAGTTGTTTTGTCTTTAGAAGTTGGAGTATGAGTTAATAAGTCAGTGGGACCCACAATAAAATGTTGGGATAAGAGTTAAAAAGTTTGTATGACCACAATATAGTATTGTGATTGATTGTTAAATTTGTGGGTCCCACCATTGGATGTTGTATATCCTTGGGCCAAACAATTAGTTGGATCTCCACAAAAGTCGAGCTTCACAACTCATTGCCCCAAACACCCCAATGTATTTTACATTCACAAGCCACCTTTAACATTCATTAATAGTATGAGACCAAATTAAAAAATGTTAAAATGTCGAGATTAAATTGAAATATTTTTAAATAATGTTGACTAAATTTAAAAAGAAAGTTACACAAACCACCTTTAAATTGTGGGGTTTATTGCAATCACACTAACTTTTAATTTGATTAATCTGTTTTGACATGTTGTTAAATGTTGTAATCACACCCATGAATTTTTAATTTTGATTAATGAACCCCTGGAGTTTCTTAAGTGTTGCAATCAGCTCCCTCTGTTTTTTCAATTGTTGCAATAAACCACTCATTTATTTTTTTAATATATAATATGACGATATTGAACTAACATTTTAGATTTAATTTATGAAAATAAGCCCATAATTTTTTTTATTTTTTATTTTTTTCAGTTCATAAGCCCATAGATTTTTACTTTATATAACATCTTTTGCACTATTGTTTTTTATATACTACTTAAAATGAAACCATCTAAACAATTCAACACAATCTGACACAAATACTATTGGATGAAACATTTTAAACTATTGGTTTACGTGTGCAACATGAACATTGAAGCTGGGTACACAATTTCATTTCAACGCACCACAAACCTTCAATCGGGTCCATCGACCCCCAAATCGGAGGTTTCCAGGAGAGGTACAAATAAGATTCATGAATCCGTACTAATCCAAACATAATATGGCCACGTTTGGTTGCCTCAAGGGCAACAAGAAAAATGACTAAAAATAAATAGGTGGCTTGAAGTCAATCCGTTTAGCCCGTTTTCGTCGTACTCGGCCCTACGTCAACAGGCCAATGTCTAGATGGACCTTCACCTTAAGGCCCATATTTCTGTTTATTCTACAGAAACGTCTTTACCTACAGAAATTCACTATCAAATAGATCTAAAATTTTTATTTTCTGTCTGATTAACTCTTTGAATTAAAAACTTTCTAATAAATTTAGGAATTTTCAGTAGATTCCTAACATTTTTTTTTTTTTAATTAGTGGATGTATTAGACATAAAATTAAATTTTATATGTAATTGAACCTTAATTTTTTAAAATGCCGTTAAAAGACTTATTATACACAAAGTTGAAAGTTTGAAGTCTTATCAAAGACAATATATATTTTTTTTAAACACAACATTGTTTAAGTCTAGTATCTATTACATACTTTTTAAGTCTAATATATATTAGATACAAACTTCAAAATTTAGAAACTAAACATGTAATTCGACTTCGTTTATTTTAATTTCTTGATATATGAATTTAGTCATTATTTATTGTTATTGTTATAACCTCGTAAACGTACGGTGAGAGTTTAAACCTTTTATTTATATAAATAAAGCACCAGCATTTTAACTACTTGAAATAAAAAGAAAAACTAGTTGAATTAAGCACCCTTATTTGCTACACACGGATGGAGTTTATTTGTGTCATAAATATATTTTTATCCACCAACGTGAGCACAGTTCTGATATAAAACTTGTATTAATGACTAATTAGGGGTATGTGGTATAATTCCTCTCACCATACATATTATAAAAAATATATTTTTTTCATGAATATTAATAAATAAATAATGTATATTCTAAAAAATGATATTAATAAATAATGTGAGTTATGAACGGGTTGAATTCAGTCAGGTCGTTGTTGATCAATTGATCGAACAGCAATCATAATTCATATATTATATATAAACGAAGGCATATTCCATAATCGAATCTGAAGGCAGAAATTGAAAGGACCCAAAAAAAAAAAAAGGTGTTTTATACGGCGAGTACGGCCAAATTGGCATATTTGCTTCATCTCGGTTATTTGGTACCTCTAGGTGATGTATCCTAATTCCCAACCATTTGTTTAATATTGTTTACATCATCCACTTTTCTAAAACAATTAATATGATGTATTAAAAAACAAACAATTATTCACAGTTATTTTATTAAGTATTTCCTTTTTTATCTTTATCATTCTTCATGAAAAAAAAAAATCTACTTATATATCCCTAAACTTTGGAGTTGTATTAAAATTAGAATCTTAAAATAATGATGGTATTAATTTAAACTGTAAACTTTCATAAATTAATAATAATTTCATTTAAAAGCAACTTAAAATCATTTAAATAAAACTATTATTTTTCCAAAATTATACTTAGCAAAAATTTTATAACGTAATTTTTCTTAAATAAGTAGAGAGAAAAATAGGTCGGTGAGATGAGAAGATGAAGAACCAAATATATGAAAAACCATTCCTATTCATTTGTTTCCAACCTTTCATTCTAATATTATTTTAAATGCCTACATTTAAAGCATAAATGTGTTAAAATTATGTGTTAATAGATTTTTCGATGTATTTTCTCTCGATGCATTCGATTAGCATTGGCAAAATGTCTCCCGACGAGGTTTTGCTAACGAACCTTCCTGACGTTCTTTTTTTTTTTGTTGGAATAAGTTTTTGTTGAAATTTACGACTTTTTCCAACATTTTTTTTTTTTGTCACGTTAGAAACACATTTAATCGTACCTAAATAAACTCATTTAAATTTTGTTAAAATTAGGATGGGTTAAGTTATAAATTTTGTATGGTTACTATGTTGCAAAATATTATATAATAGACGGGGATTAGACTAAAAAACAAACACAAGTACAAAATAAGCACAAGTAAAAAATTTGTGTTATATTTGAGACTTTTTGAAAGTATACCGATGGAGACTAAATAAAAAATTGTCTTATTCTAATATGTTTGTGTGATTTTATATAAATTGGTGGAGGGGCAAACCAAATTGCCGGCAGAAGCAGAAAGAGATGGCGCATGTGCCAAGTTCAGGCATGATGATAATGTTGCCTGGCTGTTCCTTTACTCGCAGTCACAGCCGCCCTTCCATTCATCATCCCTGCAAATCCAATCTCTCTTCGATGGTGCTCTCTCATCTCTCTCTCACATATACCTATTTATGCATTTATTTATTTCAAATAATGATATATATAACGATGCATATAATTTTTAATAATCAGAAACTAATTATGTGTTTGATTAATTTGAGCAGCCAATAATCCCGGCGAAGAAAGTAGTGAAAAAGCAACAGCAACAGCAACAACATAAGCTTCCTTTGAAAGTTGACATTCTTAAGAACCTTAAAAACGCTTGCGTGAAATTGCTTGATGGCTTTGTTGATTTACTGTTTGAATTCTCCGATCAAACCCTCCACCCAAATCAGGTAATATACTAATATAGTGTATAATTATATATATATATATATATATATATATATATATATATATATATTAATTTATGATAATTAATGGGTTAATTTTGTACATATGAACAGAGTAACCTTGCGCCTGTTGAAGAGATGGGAGCGGCTGTTGCTGTCACCAACATCCAAGGAACAATCCCACAAGAATTTCCCCAAGGAGTCTACGTAAGAAATGGTGCGCATTGTTCTTTACTTTATTATTTTTTTTTCACTTTCTTTAATTCCCACTTTTTGTCCTAGATTTCATCGATACATAGTTCCTACTTTATATTTTTATTATTATATTAAATAAAAACATGGCTAAAGCCAAGACACGTAACTGCTCCCATTTACTTGACATATACAATATTAATATGTTAAGTATTTAGTTTTGGACTCTTAAGCCATCATACAACCACTGCACTAGATTTTGTAATGTATTATTAAATGATACTAGTCCAAAATATGATTAAAAATATATATATATATATTCTGTTTGAACTTTGAACTCCTTAAAGTATAAGCTTTATGCCAATTCAACTATGTGGTTAGTAAAGAATAATGTAGATTTGAAGGTGTAAATGCAGGACCAAATCCTTTGTTTGGGGGACTGAAATGGACCCATTCAATATTTGGAAGATCGAGTTACATATGGTTGGAAGGAGAAGGGATGGTTCACGCCGTGTATTTCAACAAGGAAATTAGCAATGGCAATGGGCAATGGAAATTGTTGTACAACAATAGATATGTCCAAACTGAAACCTTCCGCTTCGAAAAACTTGTCAAAAACCGACCCTCTTTTCTTCCCGCAGTGGAGGGCGATTCTCTCGCTGTTCTCTCTGCCTTTTTTCTCAACTGGGTCTCTCTCTCTCTGCCATTTCATTTCAACAATTAATAATATTAATAATATTAATAATCTTGCTGCTGCATTCACCACTACTTTATGTAAATTAATTAAAACTAATTATAAACCACTTGGTTTACGGCCACAGCTTCGATTTGGTGAAGTGAACAAAGACCTGAGCAACACCAACGTATTTGAGCACTCGGGGAAGTTTTACTCTGTTGCTGAAAATTCTATGCCCCAAGAGATCGACATCATGACCTTGGAAACTTTGGGGATTTGGGATCTCCATGCTGCTTGGAACCGACCCTTTACAAGCCATCCTAAGGTTTCCTTTCGTCTTCAAATCATTTACACTTTGCCCGGTCGCCGCTCATCTTCAATTACATTTTTCTTGTCTCTTCTCATCACAGAAAGCTCCGGAAACCGGTGAACTGGTCATCCTGGGCGTCGCTCCAACTAAACCCTTCATGGAAGTCGGGATTATTTCTGGTAAATTTTTATTCCTTAAACTAACATTGGGACCCAAAACTTATAATTTTGTATGGTAGGTTTGTGAATTTTAAAAAATATTGTCTAGGCCAAAAGCTTGTTAGACAGATATTTTAGGGATAAACAAAATTGAAAGTTCAAAAACCTATTTGATACTTGTTAAGAACAAATTGACATTATAAAATTGCAATTTAACCTTATATTTATTTCTGTTTATTTAATTGTAGAAGACGGAAAGCGAATGGTACATAAAGTGGACGTCAAACTCAGTCGAAGTAGCCTCAGCCATGAGATTGGCGTCACACGAAGGTAAAACCCCAGCTGCCTTTTTTGTTTTTATTTCTTTTCCTTAATAAACAGATTGTTTAATTTTGAAATTGGAATAATTAATTCAGGTACAATGTGATATTGGATTACCCCGTAACCATCGACTTGAACAGACTTATGAGAGGAGGACCGTAAGTTAACGATCTTCGAAGCCAATTCATAATAATTATTTATCCATAAATTAATAATATATGATCAAATTTTTCTCATGTATATAGAAGCCATTAATTGCAGATTAATAAAATACGAGAAGGAAGGGTACGCGAAAATCGGAGTAATGCCTCGTTATGGAGACGCCGATTCAATTCAATGGTTTAATGTGAAACCCAATTGCACAATGCATCTTTTCAACTGCTTTGAACACCAACATGAGGTTAATTAATTAATTCATAACTAAATTAAATGCTTTATAATTAATTTTAAAAAAAATATATGTTAATATTTCTAAGAATATATATATATATATATATATATATAACAGGTTGTGGTGTGGGGATGTAGAGCCAGTGATTCGGTGATACCCGGACCTGAAAAGGGAGAGAACAAATTCGAGTGGTTCTCTGAGAGATTTAAAGCATTACATGTAACTGACGAAGAAAACTGCACAGATTATTGTTCCTCTATTGAAGAAGATGGGTCGTTGCTTTCTCGGCCTTACGAGTGGAGGCTCAACCTCAAAACAGGCGAGGCTCGAGAGAGATTTCTAACAGTTGCAACTCAATTTTCCATGGATTTTCCATTCATAAATTCACGCTTCACTGGTCTTCAAAATCAATTTGGATACGCCCAGATTCTTCACTCCCTTGCTAGTTCTAACTCGGGTACTTCCATTCCTCACTAAATTTTTTAATTGGAGAGAATTTAGTATTAATTAAATTATGTACTCTATTAAAGGCCTATTTGAAAATGAATTAATTATAGAATAAGGAAATATGATTGTAGTTGCTTAGGTGTTCTTCTACGTTGTTTGATTCAGGGATGTTCAAATTTGGGGGCCTGGCGAAGTTACATTTTGAAGAGCCTCAAAGTTCATCGGTAATTCCATTTGTTAATTATTATTATATATCCAAGTTTTTTAATTAACTCCATGAGGCATGAATTATTGGACGCAGCCAATAAAAGTGGAGTACCATATGTTAGAGAACAACTCCTTTTGCAGTGGAGCTTCCTTTGTCCCCAGACAAGATGGCCTCCAAGAAGATGATGGTTGGATTATCGCCCATGTTCACAATGAGATCACCAATAAATCTCAGGTTAATTACTCCATCCTAATTAACTCATTAATTTGTTGCTCAACTTATTATTAAATCCCAAATTTCTCTCTTCTAATTAATCACATATGTTTTTTTTTTTAATCTCATCTTATTAGGTATATATAATTGATGCAAAAAGGTTCAGCGATGAGCCAGTAGCCAAAATCACACTGCCCCACAGAGTCCCCTATGGATTCCATGGTGCTTTCATGCCCATGATCTGATGGAACAAGTAATGAATATGCAATCAATTTTAATTCAGGAAAAGGTATATTTATCATAGTTGTGGTTCTGGTCCCTTTTTCAGTTGTTAGGTAAGGGTAGCAACTTGTGTATAGTTATGGCTCCATCGCAGCTGTAATATATTCTTCAATTACTCTACCTAATAATTAATATCAATCTGTATTTGTGATGGTCATATTGGTTTAATAATTTTCAAGAGGTCTAGTTAATCAGTATTCACTAATTTGTTTTGAATTTTTATAATTTTAAGGTACCGTGTACATATGGAAATGGAAAAAGCTACTACACCAACATATCATAGAAAAATCATTGAATATATTAAAAATAATATTCATTGAGATTGACACACATATTCATCGACATTTTTATAAAATTAAAATATTGATATTTTCCCCGACTTCAAAGTCTAAAACATCAGTCCCAATTCACACAATTTTCGGAAAAATTTTGAAAATGCATGTCACCCGACATGCATAGGATCGTGCAAGCTTAAACTTTGCAATTCCTATGTTGGTATATATAATAATGATCAATTATATTTTAAGTATTTCTTTATCATGTTAGCATAGTTTCAAAATCCCTCTCATTTCGATATGATATTTGTTCATTTATGTACTCTTTCAATTTCATCTACTTCACTCATTTCATGATATTTCTTTTGAAATCTATCATTCAAGGAATCCAAAAAAAAAAATATATAACATTCAATATCAATATAATCTCTCCAAGATAATTTTAGAAAGAACAAAGGTTGGATATATATTTGAGATAAGAGGAGTTAATTTCTAGAAGAGTTAAATGCGCATGTGTTTCGAATATTCAATTTGAGCCTAAATTGGTATAGTATGATACAAAGAAAGTCAATTGGATCAAATACAACAATTTTTACAATTTTGTTTGATATTCATACAAGTCACTCATATAAAATCTAAGTGTTATTAGATTAAGGTAGAACATCATGTGTCATTGATAATTTAGCCTTTTCTTATAATACAAAAATGATCGAATAGAAGGCTTGTTCTGAATAAATAATAAAAAGAAGCAACAATGGAACGTTAATATTATGTAAAGCCATTTCTAATTTAAAGCAGAGGGAGCAGAGGAGCACACGTACAGATAGCATCAGCAAATGCACCATTAATTAACTACCCAACCCACATAATTAAATACGATTAAATGATTTAGACCAAACCCAACTTGATAGTTATTTATTTATTTTGGTTATAATGCTATTAAAAAAATTCCCTACCAATCTTCTGAACAATGGCAACTACTTTTAATTTTTTTTTTTTTTTCCTATCTCTTTTTAGCAAGCTCGTGTTAATTAAATTGAATTGAGATATTAATTAATGCACAGTTGTACCATAACTTCGAGGGAAAACCAACAACTAACATATTGGCCATTTGACATTAAAAAAAAGTAGCTAGCAGTTCAATTTATTTCAAAAAATATGTAGACTTGTTTCTATACAGTGTAGTATATCTACATTCATCTATTTGCACTAATTTCTTTAATTTTGTACATCATTATTGAATGCAGATACAATTCACTTACGATAAATAGAAATGGTATAAGAATTATCCATCCTAGTAAGAAATTTTCTTGTTTTTAAATAAGATTAAAACATGACTCTTGAATCCATATATTCTTATTAGAGCGAATAATATGTTGAGGGGTTGGGTTAACTAAAAAAAAAAAAAAAGAAAACAATATTGGGTAGAGATCCAAAAATTGAATTTATTTTAGGTGAAATTTGAATGTAGTTCTAGCTTATAGTTGGTATATATTGATAAAGTATTGAAATTTTGTTCTAATCTATCATCTCAAAGTTAAAAGTTTGGTACACTGGTACTTTAATCTGAAAAATTACATTTAAGTTTAAATCAATTACAATATTATTATTTTTTTTTTTCTCAATTGATACTACCAAACTTACGTGGATTTCTTTTTCAAAAAAATAAAAAAAAAAGACTTACGTGGATTTATCTCTCTGTATATTAATTTAATATACCAAGTAGCCATGCACATACCACAGCAAAAAGTCAAAACAAAGGTGGATAGATAATAAAACATTAAAATATATTGTATACATAATGTGGCTATGCATTTGATTAATTTCAGTCACGTCGTTGTTGATTCATTGATCACTCAGCAAAAACCAGATTCAAGGAAGAAAGCATATTCCATAACTCAATAAAAAGACTATTTTATATGGCGTTTAGTGTGCAGCCAAACTGGAATATTTGCTTCATCTCGGTTATTTTGTGCCTTTAAGTGATGTATCCAAAACCAATTGTTTGAATTCTTAAACCCACTTGTCAAAAAGGGCAAAAATTTTCGCCGGCGGGTTATTTGTCTTAAAGCACTTGGTTGCTTTATATAGTATTTTTATATACTCCCACTAGAGGATCCACGTTGAAAAGATTAGTGGAGACCTCACAATTTATAAGCTACAAGGGTCACCCCACTCATTGTCAATTGGTTTTGAGATGGAACATTATGATCTGATATGGTATTAGAGCTCATGAAACCCAAACGGATATTCGGTCCAAGAAAAAAAAAAGGATTCGATCCGAGAATGGTAAATCCAAAGAGGTACCATCTTGAGGGGGCATGTTGAGGATCCCACATTAAAAAGATTAGTGGAGACCTCACAATTTATAAGCTACAAAAGTCACTCCACTCATTGTCAATTGGTTTTTAGATAAAACCCCAAATTATTTGATACTATATGCATATGTATATATATCTTCTCTTATTAATCCTTCAAAGCATTGATATAATTTAATTTAACGGAATGACCCACTAAGTTAAGCTTTTGGATTGATTGGTGATGGGTGATTTAACATAGCATCAAAGCTAATTATTCTCATGTTCAAACTTCCTATAATGTCATTTCCTCTCCAATTAATAATATTGATTTCTACTTGTTGGGTCTTTTATAAATTTTCAAGATCACAAGTGGAGGAGAGTTTTTTTTAGAAAAATGGATACTTGATTAAATGTGTATGTGAGGCACATACAAGCGCAAAACAACACACTACAAGAAAGAATCCCCAATTAGAGCAATAGATGCGACATCATAATTAGAAAAAACCTTTGTAGTTGAAGACCAAAAAGAGAGGTTTGGGATAGAGAATCCTCCTGGATTTTATTTAGAGATTGCGAGGGAAAGAAGAAGAAAAGAAGAAAGGAAGAAAAATAAAAGAATAAAAAAATTATCGCCGGCCGCCAGCGACCAACTCAAGAGTGACCTTGGTGTGGTTGAGAAGAAGAAGAAGAAAAGGGAGGGAAAATGAAATATATATATATATATAATTATTTTAATTTTAAAATTTTAAAAAATATTTTTTTAATAAAAAATAAGTGTAAATCGTTAAGAGTTAATGAAAAAGTGGATGGAGGGACCAAAATGAAACAAAATCCAAAGCTTAGGAGCTAAAAATTGTAAAACTCGGAGACAAAAATGAAACCCAACCCAAACCTGAGAGACAAAAAATGTAATTTTAATTTTCCCAAAAATATTAAATCAAAATAAAAAAAAAGCTGTTTATTATATTAAAAAAAATACATATAATATAGAAGCATTTTCTTTTGGAACTTTCCAACACACTCGGAAGTGTAATGTAGAGAAGTATCTTATAAAAATTGTACATGGAGCGTTGTCGTTTCGTTCTGTATAAATTAATGAAACTCTGAAACCAATTATTTGGCGGCAGAAACTCTCAAAGGGACGCAAATCAGAATTAGCTTAATTCGTGCATATGATGACGATTCTCCCAGCTTCTAATTCCCTTAATCACAAGCGCAATTCCATTTCCCGCTCTCTTCATCCTTCCAAACCACATCTCTCTTCTTCAATGGTTCTCTCTCTTTCTTTCTTTTAATTTTTTTCAAATGGAGTTTGTTACGTTTAACTAAATAATAATAATAATATTTCTGAAACTGATATTATGTTTTATTTCAGCAGCCAACAATTCCCATGAAGAAGCTGAAGGAGCAGCAGATTCCTTTGAAAGTTGATATTCTTAAAAATCTCAAAAACACATGCACGAAACTGTTGGATGGTTTCGTTGATTCCGTGTTTGAATTCTCCGATCAAACCCTTCACCCAAATCAGGTATTAATTAATTAATTACCGTAATTTTTCTGTTTCAATTTTTTTTTTATATTGTATGTAATTAAAATTTGCATGTGTAATTGGGAACAGAGTAACTTAGCGCCAGTTGAAGAGATGGGAGCAGCTGTTGCAGTCACCACTGTCGAAGGAACAATCCCACAAGAGTTTTCAGAGGGAATCTACATAAGAAATGGTGAATTTCTTTAATTAATTACTCTAATATGTTGGCTCTTCAAAACATTTTAGCTCTAAACAGTTTCTAGACGACATATATTGATAAGAGATAACCATTATTGTTAGACGAACTAGGACTTTTTCTTTTGCTATAAATATTGTTAAACTACACTTCTCAAAAAAAAAAAAAAAAAAAAAAAAATTGTTAAACTACAAACCTGAGGTTTCAAATATTCATTATAGCTAGAGTTATTATATGTGTAAACTCAAATTCTTTATATCAATTGTTATCTTTTCGAGTTTGGTAGTTCAACATCGATTTGAAAATTCGATCTTTTTAATGGTTAATACTACCGTTGTTTTCAAATTTTATGAAGTTCAAAAATTTTGGTTGACTTGTAATTTCAGGGTTATGTTAACAATCTCCTTGTACAATTTTGTAAGTTATTAAGGTGACGATTCATTAAATTGTTTATTATTTAATGTAAATATTATCTATGTTAATATCAAACATATAAATATATTAAGATGCGAAGCTAAGTATTTGAATTTGTGACTTTTTTTTAGAAATATACTTATTCGAAACTATCATTATAGAACACGGTAAGGATTCTATGTATTTTTGGCTTTATACACTTGGCATGTGGTTCATTAAAGAATACAAAATACAACCAATTGAACCTAGGTTTTACATTTTAAATAATGTTGAGAATGAATAAACCATATATAATTAATGTGATATATATATATATAGAAATGCATATGCCAATTTTCTTGTGGTTATAATGACAAGCATTGGACACGTTAATCCAGGACCGAATCCTTTGTTCGGGGGACTGAAATCGACCCACTCAATATTTGGAAAATCGAGTTACATATGGGTGGAAGGAGAAGGAATGCTTCACGCTTTGTATTTCAACAAGGAAACCAATGGCAATGGAAAATGGAATCTGCTTTACAACAATAGATATGTCCAAACTGATTCATTCCGAATCGAAAAGCTTGAAAAAAAGCGACCCTCTTTTCTTCCTGCAGTCGAAGGCGATTCTCTCGCTGTTCTCTCTGCCTTTTTCTTCAACTGGGTCGGCCCCATTTTTCACTCTGATTTCAACAATTTAATAATCTTGCTGTATTAATTAAAAAGAACCACTTTGTGTTTTTTGCAGCTTAGATTTGGCAAAGTCAACAAAGACATCAGCAACACCAACGTATTTGAGCACTCGGGGAAGTTCTACTCTGTTGCTGAAAATCTTGTGCCTCAACAGATCGACATCACAACGCTTGAAACTTTGGGCAATTGGGATGTCAATGGTGCCTGGAACCGACCCTTTACAAGCCATCCTAAGGTTTTTCTTTTTTCAGTTTACACTCGCCCTGATTTTTTTTCTTTTTTGCCTGAATTGTTCTTCTTTTGCAATCACAGAAAGCTCCGGAAACTGGGGAGCTGGTGGTCATGGGTGTCACTCCAACCCAACCCTTCATGGAAATCGGAATTATTTCTGGTATATTTATTTTTTCTTTGACCAAGTCTTTTGCTAGGTGGAGATTAGATCAATGTGACAACTAATTTTATATCATATTTTTTAATGCATGAGGTTTTTTTTTTTTTTTTTAATATTTTAATTTTTTAGATCGTATTACTAGATCAGTAAATATAGTAGAATCTTTTAGTGAAGGGAAATTGCAATGGGTATAAAAAAAAACATTAAGATATTGGAAAATCTAGCTATGATTTATATTTCATTGCTCGTTTAGAGAATATTAGATAACATGAGGTTCCATCTCAAAACCAATTGACCGTGGATATAACCTATCTATCTTATAACTTGTGATCTCCACCTATCTTTTTAATGTGGATCCTCAACAGAGAATTCTTAATGTATTAAAACTTCTAAATTGGTTTAAAAAGTTGATAAAATTTGCAAACAAGTTATTTATGTATTATTAATGTTTGTACTAATATCTTTTTAACATAAAATGGTCCCTGAATGTATGTTATTTGACTCACAAAATCCAACTGGAAAATTAACAAAATTCATTTCTTTCAAGTGGGGTCTATTGCCAGTGTCCAAATATTACTAGAAGATAAAAAGTTATGAAATTTGCATCAAACTATTATTAGGAAATAGGATTAGGAGTTAACAATAGCATTACGACAACCACATCCAATAATTTTTAAAGTCCTCTGCCCTGACTTTGTGAAGGCTTTCTTGGCCCGTGGAGATTTTTGGCCTCTCTAATTTCTTTATGTTTATTCATCTGCAGAAGACGGAAAGCGAATGGTACATAAAATGGATGTCAAACTCGGTAGAAGTAGCCTCAGCCACGAGATTGGTGTCACAAACAAGTAAAAACTCGATATTAGAATGATATGAATCAAAATTTATTGGTTTGAACTTTGATCGATGTATGGAGTTTGGATTATGCAGGCACATTGTGATAATGGATTACCCTGTAACTGTCGACTTCAACAGACTTATCAGAGGCGGATCGTAAGTTCATTATTCAAAGCCAATTCATAATGTTTTATACATTATATTTAAGAGAAAATGCATTATATTGCAGATTAATAAAATACGATAAGGAAGGGTACGCGAAAATCGGAGTGATGCCTTATTTTGGAGACGCCGATTCAATTCAATGGTTTGATGTGAAACCCAATTGCACAATGCATCTTTTCAACTGCTTTGAACACCAACATGAGGTTAATTCATTCATTCATTTCTAAATTACATAAGTTAAATACTTTATAATTAATTAATTTTAAAAAAATATGTTAATATTTCAAAGAATGAATATAACAGGTTGTGGTGTGGGGATGTAGAGCTAGTGATTCAGTGATACCAGGTCCTGAAAAGGGAGTGAAAAAATTTGAGTGGTTCTCTGAGAGATTTAAAGCATCAACTGTATCTGATGAAGATGGATCGTTGTTGTCTCGTGCTTACGAATGGAGGCTCGACCTTAAAACAGGAGAGGCCAAGGAGAAATATCTCACTGCAAATCAATTTTCTATGGATTTTCCATTCATAAATTTACGCTTCACTGGTCTTCAAAATCAATTTGGATACGCACAGGTCCTTGATTCCTTTGCTAGTTCTAACTCGGGTATTTCCAATCACCACTCATCTGGTGTTTGATTTTTGAAAACTGTGTTTGTTTTCTTACGATTTTTTTATGATGATTTTCATCTTTCATGAAAATGTTTGAATTTTTAGTCAACTTCCAAAATAAAAAACATGTTTTTAACAACTGCTTTTTAGTGTTCGAAACTTGACTTATTTTTTAAAAACATTTGTGAATGGAAGAGATAACTGAAAAAATGAATCCATAAATATAGGAGTAATGTTTATAAGCTTAATTTTTAAAAACACAATGTCCTAAATTAACATATGAATCTAGGGTTGGTCAAACATTTATTAGTATCTCAAATGTAGATGTTCGAACCAACACAAAAATTGTGGAGCTAAGAAAATGTTAAATCAACATCGTATACCTTTGATTTATTTATTTATTTTTTTAGTTCAACAATATCTAAGGTGGTGGATTTGAATCTCTAACATTTGGATCGAAACTATATGCATTAACCAGTTAAATTATGCTTAGGATTACCTGGAAGCTTTGAGATTATTAATTATCATTAGTACATAAATATTGTATTTACTTTTGTGCTCTAAATCTCTAACCTATTTGAATTTAGGTATGTTCAAATTTGGGGGCCTGGCAAAGCTACATTTCGAACAGCCTGAAAGTAACGAATTTTTGCTGGTAATTCCATTTTTAACCGTGGAAAGTTACTTTCTTTCCATCTTAATTATGAGAAATTATTCAACGATATTGATAGTTTTACACAATTGGATATAATAGAGAAAAATTATAAAAATATCTCGATTTTGTATCCAACGATTTTATTAAGGGCAGATAAATATTATAATCTACATATATCGATGGATTTAAGAAAGCAGCCACATTATTATGACGACCTCATCGAATCATTTATCCTTAATTTGTTTCAAATTCATATATATCAAATAAAAACGACCATTAATTTCTGACTCCATGAATGGGATTGGGAATTTGCAGCCAAAAGATTCTCAACAACAGCCAATAAAAGTGGAATATCATATGTTGGAGAACAGCTCCTTTTGCAGTGGAGCTTCCTTTGTCCCCAAAGAAGATGGTCCCCAAGAAGACGATGGTTGGATAATCGCTCATGTTCACAATGAGATCACCAATAAGTCTCAGGTTAATTAACTTTACTGATTTTTTGATATCTCTTTGTTGTCACTAATTCTATAATCAATTTTTTTTTCTTTTTTTCCAATGTCATCAGGTATACATAATAGACGCAAAAAAATTCAGCGATGAGCCAGTTGCCAAAATCACACTGCCACACAGAGTTCCCTATGGATTCCACGGTGCTTTCATGCCCATCTCATTCAACAAATAATCAATATATGCAATAAATTTTCTTTCAGAAAAAGGTGCCCATCATACTTCTGGTCCGTTTTTCAGTTGTTTAGGTGCAAGTCTCAACTTTTGTAATTATGGCTCTTTAATGTATTTATTGTATCCTAATCAATATATAGCAGCCCCAGTTAATTAATTAGTGTTGACGTCACACGTCCACTAAGGAAACTACATGACATGGCTCAACAGACAGCAAGTTTGTACTGATGATCAAGAGTCCTATAGTTCAAATCTTCCACTCCACTATGTTGTCAAAAAAAAAAAAAAAAAAACTTGAATGAATGTTACAATTTTTACTCATGGAAAGACTCTCGTAGCACAAAAGGGTTTACGGCTACCATGTTGTCCAAATTATGAGATGAATGAATAAAATTAAAAGCAATGGAACAAAGGATCGTGGGGAAAGCGACGAGATAAAAAGTACCATTTAACAGTATGAGTAAATTAATAGGCAGACATGTGAACATGCTATAAAGGCCTTCACAGTACTAATTGGAGAAATGAAAAGGCCATATCCATATCCACAAATTAAATCAGCCCCAAAGTGGAAATGAAAATTTTCTAAATCATACTTCTTTTTTCCTTGTTTGCTCAATAAAATGATAATTTAAATGTCATATATATGAATGATTGTAGTATTTATGTATTAGTGTAGAAGTTTTCTCTTTTTTCCTCAACTACCCCACTCCTTGTCAATCCCCACAAGTCTTTTATAATCTGGGAAATCCTTATTCAATTTTCATTAATTCCTGGGTCAACTCTCTAAATTTTAGGGAGTTTGTTTCATTTATGTTTATTAACTTTATTTGATCACAGCTAGAAAAGGAATTTGTAGGGTTGGACGAATGTAGGCCATTCAAGTGAATGACCCCATTTGCAACTTCCTGTAAAAAGACTCCTCGTTTTTTTCCTTAAATGAATGAGAGGTTTTTTTTTTTTTTTTGAAATAAAATGAATGAGAGGTTAATTCATATATAAATGTGTGTGCATGTTTCTGACGTCGAACTTGATCGTTTGGAGAAGTGTATGACTCGGCAAAATAATTTGGAGAGAGCATATTTATAGATGATGATTACATAAAGGTTTCTTCAAAGAATCGTAAGATGATTGGTTTAATTGGCATTATTTAGGTCTGGTTTGAGATTACAATAGCTCTTAAAATAATTCTTTATCATATGGAAAAAACTTGGCTGCATACTGCATATATCTTTTTAAAATCTTGACAACTAAGAAAGAGGAAGGGAGAAAATGAGAAAAAAAAAATATCTCTCGTAGTTGTCAACATTTTAATGGTGGTATGCAACCAAATTTTGTTCTTTTAAGAAAATCAACCTTAGTATAAAGTAAATATAAGTGTTTGGTCAATCTCAAAAGTCATGGTTAACTAGATTTTACAAATCAATATAATTTAAAAAATGAGTATCTTTAAATTAATTTATTGCCAGTTTTACCCCACACTGAAAACATTTAAAACTCCATCATCATAATGCCTTCCAAATCTATCCCAAACGCAACAATTTTAGTTAAGCTGTTAATTTTATCAATTAGCACCTAGGGTTTAGTTGCAGTTCTCATTATATTTATAAGGCTATAAAGCGCCTCCATTTAGGATGTAACAGGGATCTTCCAAAACTTCCCATGCATGAAATTATTGGATATTTTCTCTGTGACATTTGAGTTAGTAGGGGTATATGAATGAACCGACACTATATCAAAATGAGAGGGAATTTTGAGGCTATGCAAAATATGGTTAAAAAAGATTTAGAAGAATTGACCGTTACTACCTATACCAAGAATGTACACTTTTCTTTTTGGTAGCTCAGTAACCAAAACATCAAAATTAATTAAGCGTGCTTAGCAGCTAGGAGTAATTTTGTAATCTTATATGTTGGATGACCATCCATTTACAAAGCATATATAGCTGATAAAATTTACGCAGATATTTTGAGCTTGATTTCACAAAATAGAAGAAATCAAAAGTGAATTGTGTTTTGACGGTGGAGCTAGCTCTATTTGATGACAGATAAGAACAACAATAATGTGCCATTAACTACCAGGAACACTCATAATTCAATACGTTTTATGATCCAGACCAAACCCAACTTCAAACTTAATTGTTATCCCATTAAAATAAAAATTCCTCCAATTAATTTCAACCCATTTTAATGCATGCTGTGCTGACATATTATCATATAAATTAAAACACCGGCCAGCTATGACTTCACTTATTAATCTCTTATCAAGTAAATTATATAATATAATTAAAAAAGGTACAAGGAAATAAAAAAGCTCGAATCGGGTGCACGTTTTTGTTTGTTATATATACTTAATGAACCCCATTAAGTGTGACATTAATTACGAAAATTTATACATCAACTCCTTGTTTGCCTTTGGCTTTCAACTGTTTGTTAAATACATATAACATCCCTCCTGCTCCGTTCATTATTCTCTGTCCCATTTCATGCATGCCAATATAATTCCCGATGCCATGGCCTTCCGTTCCAACAAGTCTTTACTCAGCATAATGGTCGACGACGATGAAAAACAAACGACGACGGCACAAATAATCGATTCCCAAAAGGATTGGTCAGAAGAAGCGAGCCCACATGGGTCGAAGGTGGTGAAGGTAATCCCTCCGCCGAGCCCTGGATCGCCTTGGAGTTTGTCTCCTTTGCGGACCCCTTCGCCTGTTTTGCTCTATCACTGCATAGCGTCGCTTCATCGGGGCGAAGGGAATATATATTCGATTGCTATTTCGAAGGGCGTGGTGTTTACTGGCTCCGATAGCTGCCGTGTTCGTGCATGGAAGCAGCCCGACTGCATGGAGCGTGGGTATCTCAAGGCCGCCGCTGGTGGAGTCAAGGCCATTGCGGCTTCCGGTATCTTTACTTTACTTTACTTTATTCCAGATTTTGATATTTTACTATTAATACACACTTGGATGGAGTTTGTAATTTTGGCGCCTCAAGGTATGTAATGGAAAAGAAATAAAACTTAAATATTTAAAAGTGGATTTGGTTAGGTTTAAAGGTTATGAATAATATAATTTAATCTCTAAACTTTACCACGATATAATCTTTTTTGAAAGTGTTTGAAATGATACTTGTAATATATTAAGGATTTAATGAAATTTTTCATTGTAACAAATTTTAAACTAGGAACTCACTCAATACTTTCATATGTTAGTAGTATAATTTTAATTAGGTCAAATTACAAATTTTGTGTCGGAAGAAATTTGGGATTTGATAAGTCTTAAAAAAAAAAATATATATATATATATATATAAACTTTAACGTTGTATTTAATAATTTCCTAAAATTTGAAGAGTATCTCTAATAAATTTTTATACTTTCCATTTTTCCTGAACTTAAAAACTGTCTTACAAGTTAGAGAGGTACTATGTACAAAATTAGAAATTAAAGAACCTATTTAGAACCAAATTAAAAGTTAAAGACTTCTATTTGACATTTTTTAAATTTTAGTGACTTAATTAAACATAACAACGAAAGATTAAGGATATACTAGACATTTTCTTAAAACAATTTATAGATTCATTACACACTACCTAGAAATTAAAACATTCTAGCCAAAGTACCATCTCATTTGTCTATTTAAGATAATTTCACATAATATATTATCTTATTGTATGGTCCAACACTATTATTCTTAAATGAGAATATTTCTAGTTCTACTACGTACTTAGTATGAAAATTTTCGCCTATTATCTTCATTCTTCGTTTCTCATACCGGCAACATTGAAAAATAGTATAAGATTCATGAGACAAAATAATATATCCTTAAATGATGTGTCAAATTTGGAGCGAAAAGCATAATTGCTATCATAGTATTTAAAAATTTCTGATTTTTTTTTCCAACATATCACCATTCAAATGTTACAATTAGGAAAGATAAAAAAAAAGTAATTCTCATTCTCTACCTTTTTGTTGGATCTAGTTTAATTTAACGCTCTTTGATTTCATTTGAATCAGGAAATATGTTGTTCACTTCACACAGAGATCAAAGAATCCGGGTATGGAATTTCACAGCATCAGAAAACCTGACGTCGAAAAAAATATGTTCACTCCCAAAAAAGACCTCCTTCCTCTTATTCTCCACAACAGAATCCACCCATCTCCACAAAGACACCATATCCTGCATGGCCTACTACCACGCAGACGGCCTCCTCTACACCGCCTCCCTCGACAAGACCGTCAAAGCCTGGCGAATCTCCGACCGCAGATGCGTTGACTCCTTCCTCGCCCACGAAGACAAAGTCAACTCCATAACCCTCAACCAGAACGACGGCTGCCTCTTCACCTGCTCCTCCGACGGCACCGTCAAGATCTGGCGAAGGCTATACCGAGAGAACTCCCACACCCTCACCATGACACTCAAGTTCCAGACCTCCCCTGTGAACGCCGTCGTTTTGAGCTGCCACCACGACGCCACCTTCCTCTACTCGGGCTCCTCCGACGGGACCATCAACTTCTGGGAAAAGGAGAAGCTTTCTTACAGGTACAACCACGGCGGGTTCCTGCAAGGCCACAGATTTGGGGTGCTGTGCTTGGCGGTGGTGGAGAGGCTGGTGCTGAGTGGGTCGGAGGACACGACGGTGAGGATATGGCGGAAGGAGGAGGGGGGCTGTTTCCACGAGTGCTTGGCGGTGCTGGATGGGCACAGAGGGCCGGTGAGATGCGTGGCGGGGAGCTTGGAGATGGAGAAGATGGAGATGAGCTTTTTGGTTTATAGTGGGAGTTTGGACCAGTCGTTTAAGGTGTGGAGAGTGAAGGTGGTGGCGGGTAGTGATGAGGAGAAGAAGAATGGATTGTTGGAGTGTGGGGACAGTGGGGATTTCAAGATGAAGAAGCTCTATGAGATGAGCCCTGTGTTGTCTCCTTCTTGGGTTGAGAAAAAGCTTCAAGCTAACTATTTTTAATTTGAGTCCTTCTCTACATTCTTCATGGTAATTTTTTATCTTTTCAATTGTATATCTTGTTCTCTTTGTTTAAGTTCAACTAATGTCAGTTCTCTTCAGTTAGGAGTCAACATGAACATAGCTAAACAGTTAAGATCATATCTAATCATGTTTACGTTTGCTAATTACTGTAATTTTAGTGTTGTGTATTTAACCTTTAAACTTTATACAAAGATTTTATTATGGATCCGTTTGGAATACATTTTAATTTAAATGTTTTTCAAGAATGCATTTTTTTAAAAACATTTTGTATAAAAATTGTTTAGAATTTGAACACTCATATGTTTGGTTGCATTTTCTCACAAATGTTTTTATACATAAGTTATTATTTACTTAAAAAATATTTTTTAAAAAGTTGGTTTCAAGTGTTTATCTCAAAATGGTTTATTTATCAATCTTATTTTCTAATAAGTCATTTTTAGTGGTTGTCAAACACTAGAATTTTTTTCAAAATGATTTATTTTCAAAATTAAACACTTGAAAAGTTAAACCAAACACACTCTATTTCTCTCATATGTATCGACTCAATTAAATATCATAATTTTTCTATTAAAAACATTAGTGATAAAGAGAAGAGTGTTACTTCGCAAATGAAATAGAAACTTAATCCAAACCTCATAAACCAAAATAGAAACTTAATCCAAACCTCATTTGATAAACATTTTGTTTTCTCACATTTTCTTTACAACGATTTTCATTTTCTTTAAGAAAAAATTTGAATTCTTAGGCAAATTTTAAAAACAAAAACAAGTTTTCAATTTTCTTTTTAGTTTTCAAAACTTGGATTGAATTTTTTATAACGTTAGTAAAAAGTAGATAACAAAGTGGGAATAAATGCCTTAAGCTTAATTTTTAAGAACAAAAATCCAAATGGTTATCAAATGAAGTCTTAAAGGTTAAAGTTTGTTTTTAGTATAACTTTTTTATATTTAACATGTATGAATGCAAAATATTGATTGGATATAAAAGGGTGATCTATGTATTTCTATTTGGTATGTATTTTCATTTATTAAACACATTTGATTTGATATAAGAACCATAAGTTTTAGTTTTTTTTTAAGTTCAACAACATTTGGGAGGGAGAGATTCGAACCTCTGACCTCTTGGTCGAAGATACATGTCAATTACCACGAGTTAGACTCACTTTGACATTAAAAGTTTTAGCTTGCTTGACGTAACATGTTAGAGATCAATTACATTTCCTTAGAGTTTCGTAAAGTTTAACAATCAAACTCATAATGAGAGGAAAAATAATCAGATTAGTTTCTTGGTAGTTGTAGTGTAGAGCATGACAAGCTTGTTAATTAGGAGCAAGAATCGGGGAAACTAGTGTACTGTAGAATTTATGGGCGACCTTTCTGCTCAAGTTAATATGATTGGCGGTTACAGTGTTTTCCAGACTGTTCGGATATTATATTTTGAACAGTATATTTTTCTTTACAAAGAAGAAAAAGAGACATTTAATTCTTCATTTAGTTGATGAAAAATATGGTAATTTAAAGACCCCAATGAATTGTTTGTAGAAACTAAGGAGACAAGAACTTGAAAGAACTGGTGATGAGTGAAAGAAATTCAGAAAGGATGACACTCTTTTGAAAATTATATTCTTTTCTAAACCATACAAATGTTTTGCCTTTTTCTTTTTGAGAAAATCTTACCAGAGGATCTTAAAAGTTAAAAGTCATATTTTTCTTAAAATGTGCATCAAGATTTGAAACTATCCCTCATCTTTTTTATGCCTACGTTATGTGAATTTAAATCTTTGTTAGATTCTTGAGTAAGAGTCACCAACAGAAGAACACAACAAACTATAGAAAGCAGCCTCTTCATTTTATTCCAATGTAAGATAAGCCTAATTTTTAGGGTCAGAATCATTTCATGTAGGCACGAAAGTTCATCATATATTGTATCCCCTCAATCCACATCTGTTTTTCTCCTTTCCCACTGCATTCAAACTCTATCGTCCTATCTGTTGTTACTATTCCAAAGTAAGCCCTCTGCTCGCTGTCCGATTCCCTTTCCCGCCCAGGCCACGCTGCTACGTCGCAGTTCACGCCCGAGATTATACCTGAAACAGAACATGGTTCATCAATGTATATGTTGTGTAGGCAGCTGAAGAGATGATTTGTTCCCTGTATGAAGCTTTGTCTTACATTTTTTGTTTTTAGTAAATGTTCCTGCCATGTGCCTGCTTTTCAATTTTGCCACAACCTGCATATACATTTTACTTTTGAATACTTATACCCAAGAATGTAAATGAAGAGAAGATTTAACAGAGTATACAGAGAAACTTGATGCATTGTTATTGTAAAATTGAAATATCAATCACAACTCCATCACTTGATCTGACAGGCTTCAACTTCAATAAAACTATCAACCATTTTTTTTCTTACCTGCCAATTTGCATTTATGTTGAATGAAACTTGCTTCCAGTGGAGAACCCCTGCCACCACCATGTTTCTAATCTCAGTGAAAGCAACATCAGAATTTGACAATTTTTGACAATATTCAAGCTCAAAAATGCATTCTAACTGTACCATTTTTCTTTAAATTTTTTATTGTAACCAATACCTTTCCTTGTGCGTTTGAGAAGCTCTCCTCCTTTGGAAACATAGTTGATTGCTATCAAGATGTTTGATTCTTTCCCTTCTTCTTCAACCTTATCCTCTCCCACCCCAAAGTTTGTGGCTCCCAACCCCTTCTCAAGCCTTGCCCTGAGGGTTGCAGCTCCCCTTAAAGCTGCAGTAGTAAACAAATATTGTGAATGTTTTGCATTTTGCTCTATCAGTTCTGAATATTAATTGCCTATGAAGTTTCTTAGCAACCTGTAGCTGCTCCTGCTGTTAGGGTCATGATATCTCCATTAGTTCTAGCATTGATTGCAGAGTTAACTACATTCAAGATATGTTCATGGCTAGCTCCCATTTCCTCTGCCATCTCTATGCAATGAGATGCAACTAGAGCAGCTGCAGAAGCAATTGCTGCTGATGTCTTTGAAGGCCATTTCTGATTGTCAGATGATGTTTCTCGTGACACAAGCGTTGCAATAAATCCTGCTACTGAAGCAGCAACACCTGCCACAGATACAGCTGCATGTAATTGAGCATTCTGTGTTCTGATTTCCTGCTTTTTCCTCTCCTTTTGATCCTTCATCCACCTCCCCAATGTTTTATTACCTCTTAATATGCTCTTGTATAGCTGCATCAAAGAGAACAGAATAACGAATATGTTATATGATATACTTTGCTTCTTTTTTCCCATCTATGTGTGTGTGTTTTGAAGAAAGAGTGAGACGTACCCCATTTCCAAATAATTGCTGGTTGGAAAGGAACTCTGGATTCAATGCTTGGTGAAGTAATAATAATTCCTGCTCAAAGTAAGATGTATGTGCAATTCACTGAATTTAAGAGATGCTTTGTACCAATATAACAAATGATACAGCAAAAACTAATTCGATTGCAGAATGTATCTTTCCTCTGGTGTGTGTGCTCGAATAATGTGGGCTGCAGAGAGATTCAAATAAAGTACCTTCATTTCTTCACTTCCTCTTGGTGAAGCTGGAGGACTATCTCCACTGGGTAAGTGCCGAAGTAGCTGTAACATTCAGAACACAGCCGATTTATAAAGCTACAAGCAGGATTGATTAAAAAAGGGGAGCTAAGCTACACTTAAAACATGAATATATATCTACATATCATAGAACAGGAGAATATTGCATATCAACACTTTGGTTTCACAATCTCATGAGAGTTATTCAGGTGTGTATGATATGCTTTAAAATCTCTGTACTGTGATCTTTTGGCTTTTTGCTAGATACAGCAAATACTTCAAACCTAATAGATACATGACTTATAAAAGAGAGTTGGAAGAGGTATCTCACTGGTTCCCTCAAGACTGTGGAATTTGAATCATGTGCTTCAGCACTAAGAAAGCCAACCACTGAATTCTGAACGTGACTTGGAGCATCATGGGCAGTGGAAAGGGCCTTGGAGAGTTCTTTGGCCGAAAGGCTCCAGGATCTGCCAAGAAACTCCATGGACTCAATTGGAGTTTCAGGTAGAACGCCTGAACCCGGTAACCAACTTGCAGGGCCATTTTCATCAATGTTCTCCAGCCGAGTTGATGAACATTTAGCTAAACATGAGCTCACTGAAACCATTTCAACACACACAAAGAGACAAGTAATCACTGCTCTAGTTTGGCTCTCTATAACATTTAGCCAAAATAATGATTACAGTAATGTCAAGAGAAGTGACTATGCATGGCCTTACTTTCCCTGTCTGAGTTAAGAGAGATGAGCATGACTTATTCCTTCAGTCTTCAGATTCTCATTTCACAGAAAGAAACAGAGACCGAGCTCCCGAGGAAACGAGGGAAGTTCGTTTGGGGTATTTAACAGAGAATGATGAAATGGAGGTAACGTCTTGGACCCGAGTTTCAAGATTCTCTTACTTTTATTGAGGAAAGTGAAAGCCAAAAAGAGGACACGAATTCCATAAACATAATAAAAAAAAACAGGCCCCATTTCAAGGTCGATGGTTTATTTGTTTTTGCTGCTTTTGTTTTCCACTTAAACTGACATCGTCCACAAACTCAGCGGCCGTCTTCATGATTGTAATGGTACTCATCTCTGTCCTTCGTCGACTTTATCAGAATGTAAAGTAACAAATCTTGTACATGTGTATCCGCATTCATTGAATCTACACTGAACACTGAACAGAACTAAGCAAGTAGTAAAAAGAATGTCACCTTATTTTGCACAAAGTCATGGCCTTTGTTTTTATTCCCCGGAACAAACTCTTGTCCCGCCCCAATTGTTTCAATAGTATAAACTTTTCTCCACGATCAACCATACTGTTATTCACTCAAAAAAATAAAGTAAAGGGTCTATGAACTTATGTCGAACAGTTAGCCTGCACTTTCAAAAAGAGCCAGAGATAGCCTAGAAAAAGAAAACCCCATCTTCTTTTTCTCATAGGGCCTGAACTTTTACTGCAGATAAACACCTGATGATTGATTGATATACATTTATACCACATACCAACACAAATACACTACTTTAACAAAGCTTTTAAAGAGTGCAGCATTAAAAAATGTTAAAAAGGTTATGGATTGCTTTGCCATACCTTTTGGCTTGTTTAAGAGCCACGGGGAATCGATAATATATGATAATGATGATCAATAATTATGATAATCATAATGATAATCCCAAGGGATGGCGTCTCTCTGTAATCCAAAATGGGAGTAAGTGGTAAAGAGAGCAAAAACATGAGACCCACCAGGGGAGACGCCATCTATGGACTTTGTAACTTTCATAATTGCTGTTTTGGATAATTATGAAAGCGGTATATAGTGCACAATCCCTAGTGCCTCCTGAATCTCAGGCACTCAACACCAAGCATTAGGTTTATTATCTGATCTTTTTTTTTTCCCCTTAGTTTATTTGATTGCGATGCCACTTCAATTTATAGCTTTTCTTTATTGCTATTTGAAAGATATACTAATATGAAAATGATAAATTGATGAGGAGCCATGGCATGACTGTGACACATTTGTAATAGTCATCAAACTCCACTCTTTTTGTTTCGTTGAGTAGAAGAAACTCATTCTACTTCTGTCAAAGTTTTGATTTTATAAAGATTAACAGAGAAAGTGGTTTTAAAAATTTCAACACAAAAGGGTAGACATTCAAAATTTTGAATTTGTAAAAGAGTTTAAGGGAAAAATTCAATTTTTATCTATAAACTTATCATAATTTATCAATTTTCACCGTAAAATGTTTAATTTCATCAAATTGGACGCCAAAGTTGGTTAAATATTGCAATTTCTATTTTCTATCTGACGTTCATTAATTCACCTACTAATTTTAACAAAAAATAATAATAATAATGAAAAATCTTCTTTGCACAAATTTAAGTTTTGATTCATGCACAAGTTAACCATCGAATAACTTTGTCAAAACTCATAAATTTTAACACAAATTTAGTTCTAATGTTGTTTATCTTTGAAATCTTATCAATTCTATACATATGTTTTATAATTCATTAAAAGCCTATGAGAATGTTTTTTAATAAATTTTCAAACAAAACTTATAAGAAAATAAAAATTGCAACACTTTTTCATGTTCAAGATTAAGATTACAACAATTATCTAAGTTTGAGATGCAATTCGATGAAATTGAAAATTTAGGATAAAAGTTGATAAAACTTGACAAATTTAAGAATAAAAATTGACTTTTTTCCAAAAGTTTACTATTGTTTTAACCCATGTTCAACTCCCAAAATTTTCAAAAAAAAAAACTCCCAAAATTTCCTACAGGTGAAAAGGTTCCAACTCAAGAGTAAAATAGCAAGTAATAAAAACCCTCCAAAGTACCATCATTATATCTAAACCTTGCTCAAATATAAAAGTGAAATGTCACTAAATCAACATCTTTAAAAATAGTTACAACCAATTATAAAGCACAACTCAAAGTAGAATAAACCAGTAACCTTCTTCAAAATTGAAGATTTGATCTTCATGTCCACATTTATTGAACTAAAAACAAGTTATAAACACATTTATATCCAACCAAAAAAAAGGGGGTTAAATTTATTCAGGTACAAGAATTTCAAAAAAAAAAAAAATCCCCTTTATTTCCCTATCCTAACAAAATAATTGGATGTACATGAAAAGAACAGAATTTGAATATGACAGAACTTGATGGTGTGGCACCATCCTGTTAGATCCATAATTTGAGAAAGGGCAAGGGCGATGATGGCAGCAGAAGCCAGAGTCAGCTCAAGCACGAGGATCATTATTACTGAGAGAGAGTTTCTCAAAAGTGGTGAACAACATTCATAGCTTGCCATGCATGCCAAGCCTCCATTTTTCTTTTACCTTCTTCTGTGGAAGCCTTGTGGTGAATCTTAGATTTTGCTGTCGGAAAAGAGATTTTACACCTAATACAACATCAACTCCAAACCCCATTACCCCATACACCATTACACACGCAACCAATTCAATCTCAGCTTTCACTTCTTCATAATACTCGCACACAACTGAGTATGCATCATACAGGTCCCCCACAAATACTGAAAACAGAGCGAGGGAAGATGACAGAAAGAACAAAACCAAGATGATGAGGATGATCACAAGGAGAATGAGAGCGATGAAGGATCCGTAGAAACAAGCAAGTGCTATCAGATCCAAATTGGGAACCATCGGTTCGATTCGGTTTGGTTCCTACAGATCTTTTGGCAACCAGTTTGGTAATGGTTAAAAGTTGAAGTTGAGGAAAGGAATGAGGATGGAGTGACTCACACTCCATGCTATGCTTTGGAATTGAACTAAGGAAGAGAGAACTGAGTTTGTAGAGGAGAATTTCTTAGGATTGCAGAGCAAGGCAAATCCTTGTATATTCTTGTTTGCCACAAAAGAGAGCAAGAGAAGGAATCTAGTCACAGTATTGAGCCCTCCCATTTCTAAGGAGGCAAATTTCAGCCAATCATAATTGTGTTTTATATACAAACATCTTCATCTTTATTGTCCATCAACAAAATTATGAAAATTAAATGATAAAGATGAGAACCATCAAATCAAATTGAATGATCTGATTGGTTTGCACCTTCTCCATTAATCTTGAGTTGTTCTGAAGAGTTCAGTGGAGAGAATGTTAAATGCCTCCACCAAATAAATAACTTGGAAACAGGTTTACAGGAGAAAGCCAAAGCAATGCTGCTTGACGCCTAAAAATAGTCATTCAAAATTGCTTTAACTTTTGCAATGAAAAAAGAAAAGAACTTAAAGTCAGTCCTCTTCAAGCATCTCTCTGAATCTTAAGGGATGGTTTGCAAATTACAGTCTAAGCATCATGGGAGGAAAATGCAGCTGGGTCCTTCTGTACAATATCAAATCATCAAATGCGCTTTAAAAGAAAAGGAGATCAATATTGAATTGTACTACAAGAAGACTTCCCTACATAAGCTTTGCCATTTGGGCAAAATAGAAGCATGCTTTAGCTACATAAGGTGAACGAGTCTAATATAGATGTTGAAAAATGCTAGCAGGAAGCGCATCGTTCGCTGACAATGCTGGACAATGGAAGGCCTCTGAGCTGATCAAGGTGCCGTGACAATGTATCTTACTCTGGATGACATGAGGATACCATCACAGTTAACTCATATTGGTTTTTTGAATTGCATACTGTAGAACAAAACTTTAAGCCTTTTCGAAGTCCATAAAGGCCAAAAAGAAAGCTAGATTTCAAACATCTTAAAAGATGAGTTTGCTGTATATTGATTTTGAAAGCAGATCTGGAGTTAGAGATATAAGAAAGTGTAAAGAATTTTAAATGGCCCCACTAGACTCATACACTTGAAAATCCAATGGGGTCACTTGCTGTTCATTTTGCATTCAGTTGAATTAAAAAAAACCACTCATTGACAAGTTAGCACAGAACAAGCATCACTGAAAAAGAAAGCTTCAAGTACTCACCTTCCTTTCAGGTCTTGAGTCTCATGTAAGTGATGCAGAGACATCTAGATTATTCATCATGAACCATTTGTTAGGATAAACTGTGCTTGATGGTTTAAAATTAACATTCCAGACCATGATTCTTGAGCAGTCTTCCAGTAAGCCTTCCATTTGGCTTTCATCTTCCACAATTTGTTCGATGAAGTCGCTTGCCTAAAAGAACAGATCCATTAGTTGCCAGATTTTTAGAAGTGACAAATATGAAAATTATGGAAGATTTTATCTACTTTCCTCCATTACTTATCCTCAAAATTACTCATAATTCAGATTGTCTTTATTCATAATATTTTATCTGTAAAAGGAGTTGGGGGATCAGTACAACCTCCAATTGGAGTGATTTACATAATTCCTTTTGCAATTCCCTCTATCCTCATCTCTTTAGATTGGAGGCCTTTTGTATGACTCATCCTGTTAAGCTTAGGGATCCCTCATCCTCAAGACCTTTAGGCTCACTTGTACTTTTTTGGTTGTTATCCATTTCTGATTAAAAAGGAAAAAGAAAAGGACTATGCAGAGGATATCTTGAACAAATATAACCTTGAAGTCTATATTTTCAAATAATGATGTTGAACATGAATAAAGAAAAACAGATCAGTTGTATGAGTCCAATGAATCAATTAGCTAGCAAGATCTATCACCGATTAACAAAATGTTTTAGATATTACTTCTCTAATGTCTTGATTGTTAATAAATTCTGTGTATTTCTACTCGGCAAAGGCCCAAAAGTATGTAGTCATAGATCAACAATGGACTGCAAATTATGAAGAACCTCAAGTTTTTCTTCTGCTATGTGAAGTATTTTCCCCCCATTCTTTAGCTGGATGGTCCATGATAATTCTCATAGTGGTTTTCAAGTCACACAATTCAGTATCACCATCATTCACTTGTAAATGGAGTAGGTGGATTATAAATGAACAACAAAGACTAACTTGGAAGCCATCTCTGACGGTATCAAGCTGTCTAACAGGTTCTAAAGTGCGTCGATGCCACCTCTCTGGATCCCATAGTATAGTGCTATTGAAAGCAAATCCTGAAATTTCAGCATGAAATCTGCGGAGTCTCATCCTTGATTCATGTATGTGCCATCCAATTACAAGACTTCCATTACAAATGGGGCCTTCCAGAATGGATCTACTCATACCCGCTATTAGTTTGGCCACCGGCCAAGTTCCAAACCGTCTACAAATGAAAATTTTCAATAAATAAACTAATTGCAAGGGCATTTATGAGATGAAAGGTGCAGATATTGATGATGCAAAGACTACAAATAGCCTACCCAAAGAGATCTCTAGCAACAGGTTTTTGAGAAATTAAGAAAAATGATTTCACTGTTTTTTGGGTGGGAAAAATGATCTCTCTTCAAACATTAAGAATAAGCGAACAGTTTATAACAGGAAACAACAGAATATCTTCCTGTATATGCAGAGAAAGAGAATAGTAATGTTGACTCCACACTTTCTGAGGTAAAATAAATTTTATTTCCTCTTTATTGCTATGACCACCTTCGAAAAAGAAAAGACCTCATTCATACGTTTAGAAAGCAAACTGTCTAGATATGAATGTGCTCAAAAAACATGCTGAGTAAGTTCATAGTTAAGTAAGCATCTGGCCATGATAGGCTCATGTTTCATGATATATATTAATCTTATGAATCTGTACATTGATAAAACCTAAATATTCAAAGAGCAAACACAGATTTGATGAGATATGGTTATCTCTTACTATTATCTTGTACTGAGGCTATACAAAAAGTATAATCCTAATAGCACATGTACCAGAATGAGGCAACTGATATGGTATAAAGGAAATGGAAGATGAAAAACTTTTATTAACAGATCTATCTTGCACCAGAAATCTCCCAAGTTTTTTATAAGAACAGAAATGTCCCAACTTAATTGAATTAAAATTGAAGAAGAAAAACAGAAGCCAGAAAATGAAGTACAGTCTATTGTAAAATCTAGTCCATCCTCATTGGTGCCTATGCTAACAAGGCAAGTATTTTATAAGCATTAACAAATAACAGATCAGCTACACGTATCAATAGTATATTATAGCAAACGTACCTTATCTCCCTCATTTTCTCGAATAGATCAACCAAATAGATGTTATTCTCATCTGCAAAGTAAACGATTCCATCAAGGCGGTGGGTTTCAATGTGAGACAGAGCAAGATTTCTTTGATGAACTCTTCCATCTCTCACATCAGTTAAGTTTTTACTGCAAACAATATGCCTATACATAATTCCAGTACTCCTCAATACATCAGCTGTTTCATCTGATTGGGAGGACATCTCCACAACTAGCCATAGAAGAGGTGGTCGGACTGACTTTAGTGTGTGCGCCAAACGATTAAGATAATAGGATTGGAGTGGATGAGCAGATGTTGGGGTCACAACTATCAGTAGCTTTCGAGGCTCTAACTCTTGAGCAATTTCATGTTTATCTAAATTATCATAAGAAACATTATTATACATTGGCACCGCTGCTTGGGTTGGACTACTTTTCATGTCTTCACTTTCCAGTGGAATAGAGATGGTGCTGCTAGAACTATTCTGAGGCTGAGATTTTTCATCAGTGGAGATCCTATCGAACTGGAAAGCTTGATATTTTGACATAACATTCATGGATAAGTTGGTAGATGCAAATGGGGTGAATCCAGCAAGAAATCCAACAACAAAACACATGAAGAAATGGAACATCGCCCTCCTCCAAACCGGTCCCTTTGGTTTCAATTTGTCCATTGGTCTAGAAGACCTCGGAGAGTAGATTCCAAGAATGGCAGCTTGAGTCTCCAATGTATTAAACAGGGAATAGTGCAGTCCAGTAGATTGAGGGTAGTTTTGAGGAGATAGAGAAGACCTGGACAGGGGAGAACCTACTGAACATGCTTCTCCATTCATTGAAGTTCCAGGTCGAGGAACTGGGGACAAAGTTCTTCTAATAGAAGCCATGAAAATGAAGAACTCTCACTCAAAACCCAGTTTTCCAATTCCACTGGTGCTACCAGAAATCTATCATAACAGAGTCGAGCACCAAATCCACACCAATCTGAACTCTGAGTAAATAATCAAATCCAGTTTCATGACAAGAAAATTTTCCCATTGCAGCTCATCTTATTGAGCCCGCAATGTCATGACAAGAGAATTTTACCCATCTACCCAACTTTCCCCAAATTACTGGCAAATACTACTAGAAAAGGCAAATCCAAATCCAGACCAGACCCACACTATGAACCAAGAACCTAGGAAGCCACTAATAGGATTGGAACCGTATCTGCAGGTTCCAACATCCCCCTAACATTATCAAACAAATCCAAAGGAAAATAAACAAGACCCAGAACCCAAGTTTCAATACCTGAAACAAAGACGTTTCACACTGAAATGACGACTAGTTCCTGCTGCAACTAAACGGGTCGCCATATAACATACAGATTACAGAAACAACTGGGGCACAGTCCACAAATCTCGGCTCAGTGGGAAAACGCAGTCCTTTGTTCCGCACAAAGCTCGGATTTAAACATCCAAAATTTGCTGAGATTAGAGCTGGATTTGAAATCTGCAAGTGTTATTAGAAGCTTAGTAAAGTGTACTGCATTATCCAGTTGGAGTTCGCTCTCAACTACTCTCTCACCTCTCTCATCCTCCAATAAGGAGATTCAGACAGTGAAAAAAGAAATATTTCTTTTTTTTTTTTTCTGGGTTCTGTTCAAGTCACGGACGGTGAGGGAATGGATTATTGAATACCGAATGGACTGGACTTAACATGAGAACCATAGGCATATATGACTACAAGTCAACCATGGCCAATAGATATGGAAATATGAAGCCTTGCTTCCTCCAGCTGAGAAAGCAATGGTTTTATTCATTTCCACCTTTGCCGCAGTCATGTTGAAAATTAACTCACTTTTAGAAAATAATTTGAGAGAGACTTTATATTTTGCTATACAAATGGAATTTCTAATAATAGTTAACATGGTTTATTACTTGCTTAGCACGTGTTATCTTTTGTTCATTAATTCTTACATTTTTATGAGCTCATAACACTTTTTTCAAAATTTATCTATATTTTTACTGATAGGAGGATATAATTTTATTGATAGCCACTATAAATTTGAGAATTTGATAATTGCATTTATATCAACGTCTAACTTTTTATTTGTTGAGTTGAATAATATGTGATAGTAGGATTTGAGCTTCTGCCTTTTGGTTAGGGTTATAATGTTTTAACCTGTTGAGTTATATTTAGGTGACCACATTAACATCTAATTTGAACACTGTCCATAGATGCAATACGATTGACTCTAATTAAATTAAAGACTAAATATATGGTTCGTCTATGATGTTTTGGTGTTTTTCCGATTTGATCTCAAATCTTTTAAAAATTTCAATTTTATCTTTGATAAACTAAATCTTTTTAATAAACTCCTTTTTGTTGCAATGTTATTTTTTATTTTTTGACAGCATGTGGGGTGGGGGATTGAACCTTTGACCTTTTGGTCGGGATACAAACTTTATGCCAATTGAGCCAAGCTCCTGTTGGCGCAAATGTTAAAATTAATTATCAAGATAATGATATAATTTCAAAATATGTGTTATTAATTGATTAAAAGTATTCCATGTGTTTAATTTTAGGCTCTTAAAATTTTAAACTTACTTATCCCCTCTTATGACTTTGTAGGTAGTAACTTACTTGACTAAGTTGCTTGTTGTTACAAAAATTAACCAACGGGGGGGGGGGGGGGGAATTTGGTATACTAATGATTGACAAATTCATAAAAATTACTGTTTCTAAAATCATTTCTCATCATTTGTTTAATAACTAGTGGTAAGGGATAAAATTGAAACTTTGCCCCATTTGATAACCATTTGGTTTTGGGTTTTTGAAAATTAAGCCTATAAACACTACTTCCACATACAAATTTCTTTGTTTTTCTAATACATTTTTTTCCATGTTTTCAAAAACCAAGTCAAATTTTGAAAACTAAAAAAAGTAGTTTTCAAAAACTTGTTTTTGTTTTTGGAATTTGGTTAGGAATTCAAATGTGCCCTTGACAAAGATGAAAACCAGGAAAATTGAGAGAAAACAAACATAATTTTCAAAAACAAAAAATCAAATGGTTATCAAACGAGGCCTTAATTTTCCAAGAAAAAAAAAATTGAAACTTTTGAGGAATGAAATTGAAAAAAAATACTCAACCATTTAACCTAAATGAAAAGAGAGAAATATTTTTTTGTAAAGAGAAAAAGTCATTATATGGATATTCCATGTAATTTTATAGGCTTGTGAGGGATTAATTAGCCATTTGAGAGGATCATATAGCCATCACAATGACAAACCCCTAACCCTAAGACTTCTTGTTCTCTCAAATCTCAACTTTATACACTTATCTTTTGCTATTATATGACCTCCAAGCAAAAAAGAATTGAAAAAAAAATCTTTTGACTAATTTATATACCTAAACAACATAACAATACTTTTTTGAGTTTATCAATATTTGAAGTAAGAGATTCGAATTTCCAAACTCTTAGTCAAAATACATGTTAATTACCGTTTATACTTGAATACAACAATACTTGAATGTATACCTGTGTATAATCAAGTATGATCGGGCAAGATAGGAAATAGATACGTTAGTAAATATAGGGAGAACTAGAAGACAATAATTGAAGGGCATTCGTTTTCCAAGCATCATTGCCACACACATTAGACACTAGAGTGTCAGACTTAGAAGTAAGGCCATATTAAAACAGCCCTGCCAAATTCTGCATTTTATGTTTGTACCATGACCTTCACACTCACACAAAAAGATAGACACGTCTCTAAAATTAACCCATTTCATTTCAAAACCCTCCTATACAAAACTCCATATATCACTTTTCTCTTCATTCTCTGTTCTAAGGAATTTTGATTTTTGAAAACGCACCATGAGAACTCAACAACCAAAGCTCAAAACTCAGCTCTTCTCTTGTGGATTCTTCGGCCACTGCACTCGCTCTGTCTTGAGCCCCACCGCCCCTCATTCCCCGGCCCTTCCTTCCCTTTCCTCCGACCAACCCCCACCGCCGGCCCCTCCCCCGCCCTCACTGCCATCGCTTTCCCGCCGTCCGCCAATTCCAGACTCCGAGTCCTCTTCCTCCTCCGCCTCCCAAAGCTTCACTCAATGGAGATTCCCACTTCCACATTCTCCAATTTTTCAACCACAACCTTCAATTTCAGACCCATCTTCTAATTTCTCCATTACCCCTTCCGATCCTCCGCCTCCACCCATCTCCGCCGAAAACCTTAAGGAAATCCTCCACGTGGCTGAGCTCCAACTCTGCTCCGGTTCAGACGCCGACCGCCTCGCCGCTCTTCAACTCCTCGAACGGTCGTTGGTTCCTAACCCATCTCTCGACCCGGACTGCACTCCCGAGTTGATGCGCGGTTTGGTCGCCAATCTGAACACCAAAACCGGTTCGAAACCGGCGACTAAAATTTTGTTGGCCCTTTGCTTGGCGGAGGGTAACCGCCACATCGCGGTGGAGGCCGGGGCGGTCGGAGCGGTGATAGAGTCGCTGCCGGAGTTGGAAGACGCGGCGGCGGAGCGGGCACTGGCGTCGCTGGAACTTATGTGTACGGTGGCGGAGGGCGCGGCGGAGGTGCGGGCCCACGCGCTGTCGGTGCCGGCGATGGTGACGATGATGGGAAGAATGGCGGCCAGAGGGAAGGAATCGGCCATAAGTGTGCTTGGGGTTATTTTCGACAATGGGGTATCGTCGGAAGCCGAGTCGGCGGTGACGGCGCCGCCGGAGGAGGTGGCGCGTGCTGTAGTTTTGGCGCTGCAGGGGGATAGTAGTGCGAGGGGGAGGAGAAAAGGGGCGCGGCTTCTTAAGGCACTGCAAGAGCAGCAAGACGGTTGCTCCGCCGCAGCTCTAGATCCGGCGACAGCGGTCGGCCAGAGTTGAACGTGACGTGTTAATCAATCCGTAATTGGATATGACAAATACAGTTATGATTTTCGGTTGGATAAATAGTATACTTTATCCCTTTTTTTAATTTATAAATTGCTTAATTATTAGCGTGTCATAAACTCATAGTTCATTAGCATCGTGTTTTGTTAAATCAGCACCTCTACTTCCGTGTTCTGTCTATTAAATTGCAAAAAGTTAATCCTAATTCCTAGGTTTAAGGTTATCTCTTAATATTAGTTTTTTAACTGCCAGCTTTCATATTTATATTAAAAAGTGCCTGTTTTAATTTGTTAGACATATTACTTAATAGTTTTTCTTTTTTTTCTGAGTACCATTACATAATTAATAGTTTTTCTCAAAAAAAAAAAAAAAACATAATTAATAGTTATGTTGTAATTATAAGTTGTAATATATTAAAATAGTTAAGGTATAATTCTCTTTTATCATAAGAAAAAAAAAAGTTAAGCTAAGGTATCACTAGTTGCAAAATTTTCAATTAATTTTTTTTTTAAGCAAAACAACATTTGAGACGATGAAGATTCCAATGTTCCAACTTTTGATCGAAATTATTTACTACTTTAACCGGTTCTACCATGCTGAGATGTATTTTTTTTTTTTTTTTTTTTTTTTTGTGTTGGAGAAAGGATTTAAATTCTGACCTTTTGGTTGAAGTTATACCACACTTTTTCGTAAAAACCTATTATTGAGAATAACATATTAACTATTTGAAAATTCTTAAATAATTAAAATGGGGTGGGGGATTAAATCAAGAAAAAATAACCAAATAGTGCTATTGTGATTATTCCCAGTTTATTCCGCTAATGTAACATAACAGTAATAATTAATGGCAAAAATCAAGTAGTAGAGAACTATATTTTTAAAATCATATGTGTGTTTTGAAAAATTATGAAATAAATAAACAAAAAAAATTAAAATTCAATAACTAATAGTGTAGTGAACATGGCCAAGAGATATGTGGTTTGAATTCATCCACTCCACTTGTTGTAAAGAAAAATAACTAATATATAGTTTATCCAATCCCATCTATATAATAAATTGTGTATGTATATATACATACCACTCTATACTTAAAACCGGCCTGAAGCAATCTAAAGGATATTTTGTATTGTATATTATACTTCGCATTTCCGAGATATTTATATAATTTCTATAAAAAGTTTGGAAATGTGCAGTAGACGCTCTGCATGCACATGTTCGCCCATTGTTTCATATAAAGAATAAGTACTTAAATATACGACAAAAGAAATGTTACAATCTAAATAAATATTAAATAATTATCACTTTTACCATCGAAATTCTAAATACGAAAACAAGCAATAAACAAATTCACTGCCTTTTGTGTAATTAAATCATGTTCATGGTTTCCAGTTCAGAAACCAAACACATCTTTATTTGTTCTTCAAAATACAATTATGATTTAAACCAAGTTCAGATTTTAGATATGAAAGAGACTATTGAGAGAATTCATCAATACCTTACCTGTTGAGTTAATTTTATAAACCAATTATATAATACTCTTATATGTTTACTAATTTAGTCATTGTACTAAATAGAATTGCTTTCGAAAAGGACTCAAATAGTATAGTTTGGAGTGCCGACAAATTGTTACATAAATGTGATAAAAAGAGTTATTGGCAATAAGAATAAGTAGGTGTACCAAAAACTTAGATCATCTCAATGTCTTGTCAAATAGAAAATAAATTATAGTAGTAATACAAACTAAAATTGTTCTGAAGGTTATTAATTTGTATAATAAAAATCATATATAATTTGAACATAAACTAATAGTCTTACAAAAATTTTATTCCAACATAGACATACTCAAAGTAATTTGCAGGAGACACATACTTCATTTTACAATATTGATTATCTAATTATATTGCTGGATGATTACTAAATTGCATTACTTGTCTCCACTGTTTTGAAATATAGAAATAATATTTGATTCAATATGAAAGAGAGAAAAATTCAAAACACTAAAATGTGAATTTGAAGGAACAACATCAATGATAAGAAATTAGCAGTAAATAAATCTAAGTGCATTGGCACCAAATTTACTTTAAGCATTAAATTGAAATAAAACTAACAAGGATTTATATATAATTTATAATATTTAGTTAAATATTAAATAACTTTTTAAAACTGATTTGGGTATCAAGAGTTTGAATCCCAATTAGTAACTTCACCATTTAAAATTCCCCAACTTTCAAGAGGTTGCCAATATATTTAACTGAGTTATTTACTGATTAAAACTTAAAAAATTAGCATTAGATTTTTATTTTTTTTTTAACAAATGTTGTTCTTTTTCAGTGCAGTGCAACATCTCTCACATGAGTACAACGAAAGCCGATTAAATAATCTAAACTTGATGTAGATCTAGCAATTAATTAGAATAATGAGCAAGAACAACTATATAGTATAATATAATATAAAAAAAATTAAAGAAAAAAAAAAAACAAAGGGTTTGTAAAAGATTTTAGGGTAAATTTTTGGTAAAGCTGGCAAGCAGAAATGTGTGGGGTGAGGGTCCTGTGTTTGAGGTGAGAGAGGCTGACATTTGTCAGTCCCCTTTGTACTCTTTTTTGTTTGATTGATTTTTGAAATGCACATTGTGTCAATTCAAATATATATATAGCTTTTGTCTTTGCACTTCTTAGTTAAAACCCTTTCATTAGCAGGCCTCCTCATTGTCACTATCCCCACTATTTTAGGCCTTCTGACCTTATAATTCTACCTTGATCATGACCCTACACAAATTTACCCCTTACTTTTTAGGGTAGTGACACCCCATCACCCACTCTTCCTTGCCAATTCAAAACCAAATTTTTTCCCATCTACAAACAACACAACACGAACCAAGAGAATCCTATTTGAAAGGGTTATTACTTCAACATTATTTCATTTTTGTGATGTCCAAGTAGGAAAGAGGTGCATGAAACGATATGCACCAGAACGAGAGGAATCTTGAGACTATACAACTATGGTTAACTTATAGTTTTGCTATTTATACTAATATGGTACAGAACTTTAAAGTTAAGCATACTTAATTTGAGTAAGTCAATCTTATATGTTATGTGACCTCTTGGAATATGTTAAAAGGATTCATGTTATCTTTTGTTGGTCTGTTGGGATAGTCTTCACTCGAGCTCAGGGCTCGAGACAAGTTGTTTTACTTCACTCTATTGTTTTTTATGCATATTATACCCGGCTCTCTTTCACAACTTTTTGCTAGGTACATTTGCATCAGAACAAGTAAACAACCATCAGCTGCAAGGATATATTAAAGAGCTTTTACTTGTTGTGATTCCAATTCCAATGCCCTACAGGTACACTTGGAAGTGAGTTGAGGAGGACAACAGAATCTAGCAAAGGTGAGCCACTGCTCATCTATATGCAGCTAGAATATTATGGTACTACACACCCACAGCTAATTTCATGATGGTCAAACAGATTCTCTGCTCTCCCATTATTCAATTCCTATATCTCTGCTTCTATTATTAATTCATTTTGAGTTCAGCCACAAAAACATTACATTTTTTGGGTTCTGAAACTTTGAAAACAAAGGGAAGCTGAAGAGGGTGTGTTAGTTAGATTGAGAGTCACAATAATAGATATCCAAAAAAACTTAAACTAGAGACTAGCTAGAGAGTTGGTACATAAAATTTAAACCCCAGGATTACTCTTTTTTTATAGAAAATTTCCCTTTTGATCATGAAATTAGAAGTTTATTATCCCAAAATTGTTGTCTTGTTTGACATTATTAATTAGCTGTAAAGGCTACTTGTTCCCATCATTTCCGGATTTGGATAATCAAAGTTCTGAGGAACCAAAACTAGGCTTTTGTTTTGTTTCCTTTGTCATATATATATTTTCATGGAAGATGTCCACCGACCATCTTATCTGCAATGTCTGAGACAGAGGCTTTTTCTGTCAAGCAGAAACCGAGTCAAAAGTAAATTAAAATTGTGTACAAAACCGACCCCAGACCCAGAAAAATTTCAGAGGCCATGTTTTTGTAACAATCTTTTTAGTATACCATTGGGTATAAATAGCAGAAACCCTCTGGACAATATTTAATTAGAACAGAAGAAGAAACATTGACGTGGTCAACTTCTAGCTGGCGAATATATATGTGCTTTAAAATAGCAATAGATAAATTTGTGTTTTTGTTGATTTTGCAAAGCTTATACCTGCCATGCATGTTCATAGTGTTCTTTCTTAATGACAAAGTCAAACTTGTAAATCATACGTTCCATGAAAAGTCTTATTTGTAAATCATACGTTCCTTGAAAAATTTGATATCCATGAGGGGGAAATGGGGCAACGACAATTGGGAAAATGCATCAACTCCATATTGAGAAATTTATTTAATAAGTTTTATTTGTATATCATTTATTTGACCAAAAGACATGCACTAAAAAAAACTAGCCTCATTGATTTGTTGTCAAAAAACTGTTAAATATGTGAGCTCTAGCAAATTGACTGTGGATTTTCTTAGGACATTTTAATCTCTAACTTGTAGATATCTTGCTGGAACTTTGGATGGAAATATAAAAATGGTCAATTACTTATTATCCTATCAAATATAAACAATGTATTGAATCATAACAAATACAGAAACATCAAATTTGAGGTATTTCCTATAACTTCTTCCAAGTATATGACTAGATAAATTAGTGATAAAACAATTTTTTAGACATTATTATTATTTTTAATAATCATGATATTGTTATTAACTATATTTTAAAAATTAGTATGGTGCAACAAAAAGAAAAGAATGTTAACAGGTGAACTCATAATTAACATTAACATGTTGAATTATAAATCAAGATCAATGATACTATTTTAAATTAATGGTTTTTTAGTACAACAAATGTTGGGTATGGAGATGTTAACCTTCGACCTCAAAAGAATAAGTGTAATTACTTAATTATGCTTACTTTGGCTTAAAAAAAAGGGTTTTTTTTTTAAACTACTTAAAAAAGGGTTTTGATTGTATACTTGAGTGTCAACAAAATATCAAGTTATTAGCTTATATAGTAGATGGTGCTTAAGTAGTTTTAGACGTGATTAAAAATAATAATAATAAAATTAAAAAAATAAAAAATAAGTATTAGACAGTTTCTCTATTCTTAAAATATTATAAAGTACTATTTTTTGTTCCAAATTTGCAATATAGCATCCTAAAAATGAGGGGTTGTTGTATAAGCTAATTAACATCCGAATTTTCCTTTTTTTTTTCTTTTTTTTTTTTTTGAAAAATTGAATTTTCAATTGTTAGTTGATCTTTGTATATATAGATATAATATTAAAGTAGCGTTCTTCGGAATAAAACATCGTGATTTGGTACTAACTATGATAACCCCTCATGCATTTCTATATTGGTAGGATATCATCGACTTCAAATCTTGATAGCTGGATTTGCATCTAAACTATGATTAAAAAGCTTATACCGACAAAGCAGTTCAAATATTCAAAATATTTTTGATATAGGAGCATGGCCTCATGATGAATGAGGTTGAAGCCTGAAGGACCTTAAACTATTCACACTCAATAAAATTAATGATTTCTTCGTATATGTGAATCGATGGATGAGACATTAACTCGATATTCGAAACAGCTATCAATCTAAGAAACAGTGTTCGATACTCAAATTGAGTTTGAGAAAGAAAACAAGTAGAAAGCAATTTTGAATGGCAGAAAACAATGGTGCCGGCATGTCACCTGATATAATGGGCATTACCCTGTGTATGATTATGATAGACGTAGAATGACCAGAAAAAAAAAAATTGATTTGAGTACCACTCAATTAGTTAAGTTGTTGAACTAAGGAAAATAAATAAACACTGTTCTCCATCCATCATTGTCTTTCTACAAAGAGAACAAGCAGTCTTTTCTTTTTCTTTTACATTTTTTTTTTATTTCAAGCTCACTCACACAACATGACAGTACAATATATAGTTCACACCAAAGCTATAAATATTAGTATTCCCAACACGAACAGTCTAACAATGAGCCCTCGGACTTTCTAAATATATTCTAAAGAGAAATCTAGCTAATTCTCTCTTATTTCTTCTCACACTGCTTACCTCATCAGTGCATAAAACTGACGTAACTGACCCTCTTCCGAAAACCAAAGAGTAGAACTCAGTGTATATACATAACCTTGTGAAGTATAACAACGTACAACATCAAACCAAAATTTGCATATACAATAAATGTACTGACGAATCTCAAGATTCATGTAGTTTTATGTACAGGCCTTAGCTTATACCGAAGATGACACCTCCACAGCCAGTCTTTGTTGGAGTGCCAGAAAGAGGGTGAACATAATGTAGGGAAGTTATCCAGACCAGAACCATAGATATCCTTGGGTGCAAGGGCAGTTCATATCTGATATTTTCTACATTGTCTACCAGTATTTTAACCGGCAAGACATTTAAAGTTCCCAAATAATGAAAAGGAACCATTTAAAAGTTAACACCCTGCTGAAAAATGCAGAAAATGCAATCAGAAAACTTCAAAAGATGCATATATGACCGATGACAGAGACAACAATATATTTCGATCCATTTCAAAAGGCAAGAGACTGAGTATTACCAGCGTGATTTTCCTGATGATGATCTCACATAGTATTACGTAATGCATGTTTTACAACAGTATGCTTCACATTCCTCTTGCGCTTGCGCCCATCCATATTATTCAAGCCAGATATTTTTTCAGGAGAAATCCTTTTTGAAAACTGTAGATCTTCAGCCCCTATCATGTACACATTTCCCGCTTCTGGTATGCTAAATTCAGCAGGATTTTTATTAATGCTGCAGATTCCAAACTCAGAACTGACTTTCGAATGCTCCAACATTCTTTTAGTACCATGGCGCTCTATACATTGTCCAGGATTTTCCACTCTATGATATCCAGACATAGACACTAAAGAACTGGAAGGACCACCAGATTTCTTTTGCAACCTATGAACGGGAAAAACTTCTTCATTGGAGCCTAGACTACCATTTGTAAATACACTCTTCTGTGATTTTTGAACTCTGTTCCATGTTGAAGTGGAGCACTTGGTTATCTCTTTCTGTTTACATTGCAACGCAGCTTTACCTGTTAAATCAGCACCTATTTCACAACTTTCATTTCCTATGGAAGGAGAAATTGATGCACCACCCACTGAAGCAGGATGAAAACAATCGTGAGACTTCTTTGACGGCTGGATTTCACCATAATAATCAGATGAATAGTTTATGGTATCAAAGGACTTGTGCAAACCAATATCCAGCCTAGAAATATCCTTAGCTTTTAGATCATGGGAATAAGGTTTCCTGGAAAATTTTGGGTTATCATGCGTTTCACTGCGCTGCCTTCCTGCATCCATAAGGCTGAGTAAATGCATTGCTGACATGGTTTCATTAGAATACAAATCCAATGACCCCATCAGGTTTCGGGGAAGCTCAATGCTATTAGAATGGCAAGGGAATGGGTGCTTGGCACTGTTCCTGCTGAAATTTTCCAAACCATAATTACCATCATCTTTTTCAAGGTTGGGAACTTTTGGATTAAAAAATTTTAGACTATGCTCTCGATTCATAGCCCCTTTGCTACTTGATTCAGGATAGTTCGTACTAGCATTTACACTAGTCGACTGAGATGCAACCTTTTTAGGAGTGGTAGGTACATATGAATGATGATTGGGCAGTGCTTCTGTCCATAGATGAGCTACGTCTACATGGTTTTGTGAAACAGGCTGGTGTGCGTTATATCCACTGAAAGATGGCACCCTGGAATGAGAGGACTCCTGATCTCCCAAACCCCCAGTATATTGGCTATATTGAGGACATGCATTCTCACCAGTACTGCTTGCCAAAAATTTGACAGCATTTGATGACTTATTTTGAGAATGTCCAAACGTGGTATATTCTGGGGGGATGAGAGTCTGACGTAGGTGGTCTATATTAAAATGTCCCCTCTCAGTGGGAGAAAAGTAATTACCTGAACTTTGTTTCCCGTATCCCACATTATCTCCTGTCGTATGCAAGTTATTTCTCCCGTTCCTAACCTGGGGTTTCCACTTGTGACTGATTTTCTCCTGCAATGAACCACTTCTATCACATGCATGACTGAAATTCATAATTTGAGCTTTCTTTGAACTTGTCTTTGATAGGGGTTTACTATTTCCAGTATTATCAAGGCACCTTTCATACTGATTTTTAGCCATGAGCTCAACAATTTCCATTGGAATGTCATCTATAGCTCTTTGCTCAGATATCTTACCAACCGTATGCTCACTCTGTTTCATCTGAGCTGCCAAGTGCTCCTGAACTGTAATACTCTTTTCAACTTTGTTTACCCCGGAATTATCCTACACAACAAAACCATAGAGACTATTTAAAGAACAAAACCCAGAATCTTAATCTGATAAAGAATAAAAGGTATACAAGTACGTAACTTACTGTAAATAAAGGAAAAGGAAAATCTGAGTAAAAACCAAATAATAGTACAATTTTCAGAAATAAATCTTACAAGATTCATGGTTCCATAAACAATCTTCAATGACTTTTCTTATTATTAAAATTTATGAGAGTACTACATGTACAAAAGATAGACCATCTTTCTTATTGTCAATGCAAATATAAGTTCCCAGTTCCAAGAAATAGAAACGAACAGGATTTCCATCTTTAGTACACAGCTGACCTAGCTAGCAACTTGTGAAAATTTTGCAAGTCATTCATAAAAATTAACACATCCGAGGATTGAGCACGAAGAGGAATATAGAGAGGATGGAACCTGCAAGCTTTATAATAAAGCGGTAGACTCGTTTGAGACTTAAACTTAAAGTTCCCTGAAAATACTAGGTAGAGCAGTGATGAGTGAATGGTGATAGAAACATATAACTGAAATGAGTGAAACAGAAAGCGACTGATCTTCAGAGACTTTGTTTTTGGAAAAGGCTAGGCTGGAAGGAATGAAATAGTTTCGCCACTCTCCACTTCCAACTTCTTGTAGGAGAATGGTAAATAAAGCATTAAGAAAATGAGAAAAATTCAAACATTTCAACCAGATACGATCTATAACCTTGACACTTGAACTTAAATATTAACTATATAAATTCATCTGGCTAAAGTCCTCAAGGCATTATACAAAACATTAAATGTTTGCATCAATAAATGATTCCAATGAGAGCCATGAAACATTTTAGTGACGAAGCTATTTCATTTAGATGAACCATGCAGAACGCAGGTAATTTAGAGGGGGAAAATCCTCAGGCATTCGGGAGTACTTTGTGAATGCATCATAAAATTGTTTCTTCTATAGGCTACAATAACACCAAAATATGGAAGAACTAATACCATTGCCTGCAACTGAGACCAGCTACCATCATCAACTTGAGAATTTGAGTTTTGCTTCCCATTTGGGAAATGCATTCTGCCGGTGGTTTTCTTACTATTGACTCCACAATGCCCTCCTTGCCCAGAAAAAGTATCCGAATAATTAAAAGGAACATTGGAGTCTTTATGTTTCTTGGATTTGGCATCTTTGTTCCTAGCAACACTTGCTGTGGATGTACTTCCTTGCCAAGACAACAAGGAACACGAGCCATCCTCAGTCTCGAAAATAGACTTTTTGTCATTTCTTGCAGTGGCTAAATAGCTAGTGAGAGAAAGATGCAAACCTCCACTAGATTCATCCGGCACTGATGGACAAGAAACAACAGGCTCATTGTTCCTGATTTCCACTTCTTTTGAGACTGAATCCCTTTTTGGCATGCTATTGCTCCAAGTAAGACCTCGCCTGTCATCAATTAGAGGCATTTTGCTTTTCCTCTTAGACACACTAGAAATTGGCTCAATTCTGGAACCAAATAAAAGAAATGGATCCATTGCACTGCCGGAAAACTCGTTGTGTTTAAGAGAAATGTCAGACATATTGTCACCACTTCCTGGTGGAATATTAAGAGGAGAGCATGCATCAAGTTGGATCTTTTTATTCTTCTTCTTACCATGAATAGATTTCACGTCATTCCTAGCCTTGTTCAAGAAACTCTTCTTAGTTCGTAAACCAGTTCCAATTAATGCATTTTCAGATTCATTAGCAGGAAACAGATCTGCTGTTTCCACATCTCCCTTCAATGCCTGAATCTTGTTATCCACGTTGTATGAAGAAGAAGTCTCTGCAGCAAGGCAATCTTCATGCAGAGGCAGCTTACTTTTCAAATTCTGACCTGAACACCTGATATTCTTTTTGGCAGCCACTGGACATTGGGGAATAGAAAGCTCTTTTAATCCTTCAGATTTTTCCGAAGTTCCATGGGATGGGGACTCTTCTGTATCAACGTGATTAGTCTTTATATTTTCATTTTCATTCAGCAACTCAGTCAGCAGGCGCACCTTGCGAGCCTTTCGACGATGTAAACTGCCTGACTTATCTGTATGATGATCTTGCATATCATTTTCTGCTGAAATTTCAGTACGCTCAGATGCTGTGGCATTACTCTCATCAAGTTCTGCAGGATATGCATTTGCAGGATCACTCTCGCCATTACTTGCCCGATTATACATTGATACTCCTGATGACGAAAGAGGTATCTCAGTTTGTTCATTATGAGCAGATATTTGTTTTCCATCATCAAAGACTTCAGGACTTTCATCGATCACTTTGAGATTTCGAAGGCCAAGCTCAACCTCAGCAACTTCATTTCCACGGAGTAGCTTGCAGTTTTCAACAGATTCTCTATGCTCTGAATTAAGAGTCGCTGTTTTACATATAAGATATAAATTATGGGAGCAAGAAAATATATATTATGCAACTATGAGAAGCTAGATAAATGAACAGAGATGCTTTTATAAAGATATGCCAGTGGAATATGCCCCTATATGTAAACATGTGAGGTTGCTTGTCTAACTACTATAATCTCAGCAATTGTCTCAAAGCAGGTTTCTTCAATGGCAACATAACAGCAGTAAATTACCTGGATTACTTTTGTTTCGTTCTAGCATAAAACTTGACTCTATTTCTGGTACAAGACTAGTTGCTATGGGAATTTCTGGATTCAAGATCCATCTAGAGTCAACCTCATCTCCTGGAAAAAACAAATAAAGGGATATCAAGAGCCTGAAATAGGAGGATATTAAAATGGAAAACTCAGGACAAAGAATACCTTCAGCTTTCTTTTCTTTCTCAGTACTGAAAGATGGGGGATGATTGAGGTTGCACAACTTCGTAGATGTATTAGCCACTGCCTCCCTTGCATCAGGCATATCTAGATTCGAAGATGGCTCAAAATCTGATACAATACAACAAAAATGCCAAAGTGAGCCATTTAACACAGCCGCGGGGAGGGGAGGGGGGGGGGGGTTGAATGACATGGCAACAGTCAACTATTAAATCCTTTTTAGCACCACCTGCAGGAGTCTCCTTCCTGCAATTTTGACATCGCCACCACCTGAACTGCGGAACGTGAAAAGGTGGAAGCAAGGATATTGTCTCTTCAGACTCATTGTCACCATCTAAATCAAATGGCCAGCATTTTTTCCAATCTTTCTCGCGCATTTGAGATGCATATCCACTGAACAAAAGACAATAGATGAGGAAAAGGAGTTTGACATTGGATGTTGAGAACATGTTTTGAGGAAATTAATAATTCATGGCATAATATAATAAAAGACACTGGATAATTTACAGGATGAGCCTTCATTTTTCATCGAGATCTTTTCGTAACCTAAACTCTTAGCTCTGAAATAATTAGTTTGTGTCGAAATTTATGACGGAAGAACATATTAAACTAGAAGAGCTCAAATGCTGATTTCATCTTGTACATTAGTCGTTTGGAATTTGGATAGCAATATAAAAAAGAAACTATGTGATGAGTGGCATTTCCACCAAAAAGTAAAGAGAAAAGTTCCATTTAGTTGAAGTGCATTGTTGCATTCTCATTGAAGCTTCCAATTGAAATTTCCAAATTATTGGACAAAACAGTGGAAAGAAACTAGATACACTTTGATTTGTGTATGACAATAACACTAGCATGAAAACCAAGCTGTGAAAATGATCCATTTGTGTGTATAAGTGGCAGTAGGAGACATAAGCATGAATATCTCAACGACACGTTCATGAACCAGGCTCTAGTTAACCCAGTCTCAGTTTTCAAACAAAACCATATGACTTAATTCAAAAGGGAAGACAAAAATATGTTTAAACTTGATAAGTAAAGGTCATACCGTATGGAGAAATGATCACAGTTTCCAGCATCCGGTTTATCAATACAACTGGAAAGATCTATAAATAAAGAGTCAATCTCGATGAATGGGACTGTAGTCCTCAAAATGATACTAGAATCATTCTTCTGATGATGCTCCTCGTCCATTAGAATTCTGCTGGTATACTACGGTTTATAGCTGTACAATGACCAATTTTTGAACATATACCGAGCAGCAAAGCTAATTAGTCATCAAATGGAGAAAATATAATGAAATGATAAGCATCAAATGATATGTATTAAAAGAAATGGGATCTAGAGTTTCTCCCAAACGAATTCATTTGGAAGAAGTATGTATAACTCCAGAGAAACAACTCCTCAAGCAAACATTAACCTGAAAACACTTGACATGACACATAAAATAATGATCACTTGCAACTTATTAGTACATATTATTCAAGGATAATGAACCTTAAACCCTAATTTATATTAAATAACAAGCAACGATGTCAGCGAATCATAATTTCATCTATTACAAACGATTAATTACATAAACAACCAGCTTAACCCATATATAATTCAAAGAAAAGCATTATTCAGTACAACAGTACGAAAAGCGTAGTCTAGGGTTTACTGAGATCAATTAACCTGAAAATAGCGGAGGTGCACTAGACGACATAAACAAAATGGATTTTACAAAGCCACCTAAAATACTCGCCATCTGAGAATTCTAACAGCGGTGGAAGGGGCGAAGGACGCGAATTGGTCCGCTGATAAATATTTAGGGTTTTTATTCAGCTCAGAAATTCGAGATAGACAAACAGTTGACCCAGTGACACATCAAATAACCGAAAGTAACACATAAAATGCCGACAACTTAGCCAATTCACTTGCGAAAAATCAGCCAGATAAGAAAATAAAAAGGCAAAAAGAAAGAAAAAAAAATCCGAACCAAATATAACGAGCTGAATAGAGAAAAATGAGCTAAGATATCACGAAGAAAACAGCTGAAAAAGAGCTGAAAAAAACCTGAACGGATGAAAAGGAAAGAAATCGAAGATTTCACACAGAAGAAGACGATAAAATGAAATGGAATCGAGAACGCACCTAAGTTGAGCCAAGTGACAATTGGAACGAGGAGGAATTAACTGGACAGCGATTCTTCACGGCCAGTCGAGGAAAGTGTACTGGTAGAGAGAGCATTTAGAGAGGAAGACGCGGAGCAAAGCTGTATGATGAGATTCGAAGCTGATGGAGCAGAATTTGAGTGCGAAGTTTCGGAAAACCCTAGAGAGAGAAAAGGAGGTTTCGATAGTTGAGAGAGAGAGAGAGAGATCTATAGATAGTGGAGTGGGTTTTTTTTTTTTTTTTTTTTTTTGGTTGGGTTTAATAATCTTTTTCAGTCCTTGAAAGGAGGTTTGGGTGTGCGTATTAAAATCATCCATGCCCATGCCATCCACATTCCACATGTACATAACATCCACGACCTATTTATTCAGAGAGAGAGAGAGTGGTAATAAAATAAATTAATTAATTAAAAAAAAAAAAAAAAGAAAGAAGCAAGAGGAGAGACAAAGGGAGGGAACTCGTGGAGGTAATTATAGGTCGACACGTGGCGGGTTCATGTGGATTGTTATCACAAGGGCATATCAGCGTTTGGGCGTGAATGAACCGAAAGGGAAACCCTAGCGAGTTAAAAGAGAAAAAAAAAGTAAAGTTAAAAACAGAAAACACCATTTCACCACGCGTAGCTTACACGCCCGCTTACTTGACGAATGGGGATAGTCCATTTGTGCCTGTCGTGTCATGAAAGGCAAAAGATGCCTTCCCACTTAAACGCCTTCTGATTGGTGCGTACATTACACGCTACCTGCCTTACAACCTCGACTACGACTACGACTACGACTACTCCCTCATTGGAAACCCTAAATTTTCTAAACCAGTCTGCTCCTTTTTTTTTCTTTTTTTTTTCTCATTCTCTCTCTTTTTTTTTTTCTGTCTAATCTTTTCCTTTTCTTTCTTTTCTTGATTTTTTTTTTCTTTTTTGGAGCAATTAACCAGCATATTTTCTTTATTCCTCATAGAGTATAGTTAGTGAGCTGCAAGGGTAACTTTTGGCTCCGTTCTACTTTTCTAGTTAATTTTTTCAGTTTTTCCGAATTTTGTTATATTCTTTTAGGTCCTGTTTGATAACCATTTGGTTTTTTGTTTTTGGTTTTTGAAAATTATGTTTGTTTTCTCTTAAATTTCCTATCTTGAATTTCATCCTTGTTAAGGATCCATTTGAATTTCTATCCAAATTCTAAAAACAAAAACAAAGTTTTTGAAAACTAATTTTTTTTTGTTTTCAAAATTGGACTTGGTTTTTGAAAACAAGGAAGAAGATTATACTAAAACAAATAAATTTATAGGTGAAAGTAGGTGTTTATAAGCTTCATTTTCAAAAACCAAAAACCAAAAATCAAATTGTTATCAAACGGGGCCTTTAACTTTTTATGTTGGATCCATCACAAATAATATGAGCCACAATAAGAGAAGACGTCTGCTTAAATTTAAGAAAATTATTTTACCATCTTAAGTGTGACTTTTTTTATAGTCAAAGTGAATATGTAATTAACGTATATTCTATAAAATTTCCAATACTTCTCCTTTTGGTGGACTAAAAAAATTGTGTTTTTATATATCTAGATAAATTTATATGTATTTGTGAATAGGGTGTGGATTATAATTATTTTGAAAGATTTGACTTATTTTTTTATTTTTCTGGTTGTGTTCGGTTATATTACTTTTTTATCTTGTCCTTCAAAATTTTTAATTCCATTAATTGAACCATTACCGATGAATTATATATAAATCTAGCACAAAATTCGTTGTCTTATCATTAGATTAAAAACTATTCACGATTTTTATTATTATTATTAAAAAAAAAATATGCACGATTTTTCATGGGGAAGCAGAAAAATTGTTGGAAAAGGAAAATTCATGTATTCAAAAGCTAAAAACACATTCATTGACCAATTCTTTAGTTTTAAAATAAATTTGTTTTCATCAAATTTTATCCAAGGTTGAAAAAATGCATCGTTAAAATAAAATTTTTTAAAAAAAAAAGAAAAAAGAAAAAGGAATTATAGTGATTCAAAAAGAAAAGGGAATTAGATCTCCTAGGTCCCAATTTCTACTCGAGCACATCTAAAATCCAGGTCCGTTCAAATGCCACCTCTCAACAGGATCCTGGTGCCAGTGTCCCAAGAAAAAGAGCAAATCAAAATAATTAATCCATATTCAAACAAAACAAGAGTAATGCATTTTTTTTTTATTTTAGATTGAAAATGAAACTAAATTTTAAAAATACCTCTATTTAAAAACAAAAAGTACTAATTGAGTTTTTTTTTTTTCTTTTCAAAATTTACTATTTTGAATTTTCTTGAATCATATAGTCAAACATGGGTGTGACGTCCACATATATATGACGTAACATTGCCAACATGAATATAGCTCAATTGGACACAAAAGCTGGTATTAATGATCGATATGTCTATGGTTCGAATCCCCCCACCCCACATATTGTAAAAAAAAAAAAAAAACACAATAACATTGTAAAAGTGAGAGAAATACATTCTTAAAATTGCAATTAATTATTGGAATTGAATAAGGGCCATGGCGAAGAAAAGCTAGAGAAAGATATAATACACACATATGCATATATGTGTGTGTGTGTATAGGGGACAATATAAAAGTGCGGAGAAAACCTAAAAAGGTGAAATGTCGTGTTGCCATGAATTACCTGTGTGTATTGATTCCAATATATATTTGCATGGGCCAGTGAATCAGTTGGAGATTCTGTTTACAATCCCTTCATAATTAAATGGCACCTGCTGCTTACAGCCATGTATGCCAAAGCCAGCTCAAACCAGACTCCCAGGCCACCATATTGACCCACCACTGTTCGCTTCCAAAAAAAATTTAAATGGTAATTTCTGAGTGACAAATTTTTATCTTATTTTTCCATATTTTTACTCCACACTTGAAGAATATAATTTATTTAATTTATCTACTTACTATTCTTTTCTATATGTCCTTTCTCCATGTCACATCAAATTGCTTAGGGTGGATGTTGATTATTTTTTTTTTTTTTTCTTTTTTCAACTTAGGATTTATAGTCAATCACAGTTTCCGATTGTTGCTAATTATATCGTTTAGCTCCAGAATCTCGATTTTTGTTTCCTATATTTGACATTGGTCTCTTCAACTTTCCGTGTTTCTTTTATTTTATTGATATGTGTACGTAGCACTAGCACATATTTTTATCAGTTTTGTTGATTATTTTTAACCTTTATTTTTCTAATAATTGATTGGGATAGTTTGAATGAAAATACTAAAATTTCTCAACAAAAAAATAAATAAAATTATCACTGTTTTTAGAGTGGACGAACTATCCTAGCAATAGCATCAACGAGTTGAGAGATAATGGATAATTAAGACGAGTTAGGTTTGATTTTGAGACTTTTTGAGTTACTCAACCTAAGTATTTAGGTCGTAAAATCTGCCAAACTCAAATGAATATTAATTAGGTGATGGAATCAACCTAATCCAACGGGCAATAATGTTCAGACTCACCTATGTTTAAAAAAATTATAGTAATTTATTAATTTGTTTGTTTCAGGAAAAAAAAATTATTATTATTATTTTCTAATTCAATTCAGAGTTGAGAGAATAACAAAATCTAACATTTTTTTTTTTTTGTTAATAGTACATGTCAATTACTGAGTCATACTCACTAAGACAAATAGATATATTAACCTATTTCCATATACTAAGTTTCTTCAATATCATATTTTTATTTGGAAAAAAATAATGCTCCAGTGATTTGGACTGATTAGTTAATTTATAGATTTATTTTATTTTAAATAAAACTTAACCAATTAAGATATTAATTAAAAGTTTGAATTTTAACCACACATGTGTGATGTTGAGCTTAAAAACGAAAAATAATAATAAAAAAAAAATTATATTACAGGGATGTTTTAAATCCACCCAATAAAATAAATTTGTCTCTTACCCACGTTAATGGACGAACTATTTTCCATAATTTTGTTGATAGGATTATGGTGATTTTTCACAACATCACCAAACAGTAAATGTCGTTAACTGATTGAATACGACTTTTAGTTTTAGAAGACATCAAGAAGACAAATGTGTACTCTTTTGGTTGCAGCCGGCAAAGTAGAAGAGAAAAGACTAATAATAGAATGCTTGAAGAGTGCTATTAAACATTTAAAAAAAAAAAAGGTTCAAAGGATCAAATCATGGGAACATAAGCAACTATTTGAGGACGAATTCATTGTAAATTTATAAAAATTAAGTTTCTTTAATCATGACAAACAAACTTAATTTTTTTTTTTTTTTTTAAATTACAAATCAAAACCATAGTCCAACTAATCAATGGCGGTCACCCCTTGTTGTGTGGGCTCTTCGGATGGGGAGCGGCAGCCTTTGATCCATAAATTTCTAATGATGAACAATCGTATTGTACTCTGTAAGACGTGGAATCTGTTGATGGGAGTCTCCTTCTATTCCCCCATTTTGTATAAAATAAATAATCTGAATCTTCAGTAAGATCCATACGATAATTTACACGATTAATTGAGTGTATCAATCGATAAAGTTTGACGATGAGAATGATTGAGTGTAATTTGATTGATTCAGATTTATTTTTAATGTCAATAACTTAATTCTAAATATGTATGTTAGAGATTAAATCATACTGAAAAGAAAAAGTTGGACGAAAAAGCAGAACAGGGAATAGATGGGCTGAAATTGTATTTTAACCCGAATAAGAATTTGTACCAATTATAATATATTTGTTTTATTTTCTAATTTTAGAAAATACTTTCACATTTTTAAGTTTAACCAAATTTTTGGAAATAAAATATCGTTTTTCGAGAAACTACTTTTTTAGGCTCTTCCCAAGCATAACTTTTTTTTTTTTTTTTTTTTTTTTTACTACGCTACTTTCTTAAAATATTTTAACATTTTAGTTATTGTAAAAGAAAAAGGGAATAGAAATCAGATTTCAAATTTGTTTCTCCAAAGTAGACAATATATATATATATATATATATATATATATATATATATATATATATATATATATATTAATTGGCTGATTAAAAAAATATATAAAAAAAAAAAAAAAAAAAAACTTTTGTTGGTTCTAATAATTTCTTAAAAAATACCGATTACAAGATAAGTAATTTTTAACAGACAACCCTATTTTCCGGAACAAAATATATAAAAACAGAATACTTTTATACACAATGTAACATTATACAGATTTATTTCTTGATTTAAGTAATATATTTACACATACATAATAATACATCACTTTAATTCGAACGCTCCCAGTATTTTGTTTTCTCTTACAAAGATACAATTTTTTGAGCAGTGATCGGTCAAATTAAACAACACAAAAAAAAAAGGTTCTTTTTGTTAATTGTTAAATGCGTTGAAAATTTATAAAATGTGATGTCAGGACTCGGTATGTCACATAGATCTAACAAAAGTACAACAGCACTTACTTTTCAACGTTGCTCCTGTTACTCCATTCTTGGTCGTCGTTAATTATAATTATAGCTAGAAAGGTAAAATTAAAATATAATGCTCGGTGTACAATATATATATATATATATATATATAATGCTCGCCAAAAAGAAACTCAAATTGAAATTCGAAAAAGAAATTAATAGAAAACCGTCAATTAACTTTTTGTGAAGTTTTAAAAGGTGGTAATTCTAGAACAATAGGGGTTGGCGTTTAATGCTACGGCGGGCGGCGGTGAGACGACGGTAGTTGAAACACTTGCGACGTGTCGGAACTATTTGATCACAGCAGCGTGACAATTCAAGGCCAGTTTTGCCAGGTATCATGCATGCATGATGATCAATTCCAAATTTCAACGGTGAATATTGGAATTTTCATTGCAAATTTATACGGTGAGAAGAAAGGGTGGAATTGGAAAAATTATAATGGTCGAATATTGATTAAAAAATATGTATAGTCCTAATAATCAAATATTTTTGCAATTTTCTTCTCATAGATAGATTTAACGGTTTAGAATTTTTAGCTTCATCGTGACAATATTTTCGGATAATTTCTAGTGAGATAGAGATTTTGCCCCATTTGGGAGTTTGCAAATACCCAGAAAGGTTGCCTTGCTTAGCTCAAAACTGTCTTTGACAGAACACTCCCTTTCAGTATTGTGCTTAATGCTGCTGCCCCATGTTGATTTCTACCAGTGCTTTGACACTGACGAAGTAAATTGACGTGAGAAATTTCCGTACTCTATAAATTTCATCTACTTAATTTTATTTTTTTAATGATTTCTTAACTTTTTTTTTTTTTTTTTTTTTTTTTTTGATAAATTAATAATGATTTGTTAACTATGCGTTATGTTGTTATTTTCTGTAATGCTTCCTTGAAAATGAAAAAATTCTTGAAATACGATGGCCTAATCTGCATTATCACCGACAGCGCCATGCCTATTGTGCCTACATTATAAAATTACATAACGTATTAATGTTGGTCGGCCTACGGTTAATTATGTAACAAAATAACGATTCTCTTAAATATGTTTAATTTACACTGTTATAACTATATAAAAAAAAAATTTGGATTAAAATCTTCAAATGCCATTTTGGTCCACATAACTTGGATTTTGATCTATTTTAATCATTATACTTTCAAATACTCGATTCTAATATTGTAATTTAAAAAGAAAGAAATTAGTCTTTTGTTATTCTATAAGTTTTAGAAATATGTTCACATGGTGTCTTTTCTTGTATAAAAGTTATTATTATTATTGTATAACTAATTTGGATAAAAACTATCTTTAAACTTTTAGATAGGAACTAATTTTAAGCTTCACTCAAAGTAGTATTATGACTAAAATTAATCATGTGAAGGTACGACGACTAAAATAAAACAAAATTCAAAATATAGGACCAAAATGTTATTTTAGCACATTTTTATGATTTTTCGTGGAATATGAGTTGCTGTGTGGTTTATTCTTTTATTTTTCATTTTGCCATTTTCGTTGAATTGAGAGCATAGTGCTATAAATGTACTATACTATTTTTTATTATTTATCATGCTATATTTCTAATTTTATCTCAAATTCATTACTTTTGTAAGAGTAAAATTATTATTCTAATATGAATCTATTGATTTTTTTTTCAGATTCAATGAAATTTTAAATGCTAAATATTATTATTAATTTAAGTTTATCTCAATTAGTTCAAAAAACATATATTACCGACTAAAAATATAGAGGTTTGAATATTTACCCGTATTGAATAAAAAACAAAAGTGCTAAAAATTAAAGATATTTGATATATATATTTTACAATACCATTTGACCAAGACCATAATGACATATAAATCTAAATTAATACAGATAATATTCGTAAATAGAATATATAGCAAATTGTTTGCAAAAGTAATTTAACTTTCTGCCTGCAATTAGCCTTACTTACATTACCCATATTTTTTGAGGAAATAAATGATTAAAAAGAAATCAGATATTCCCACGTATGTCTCAGTCTCGCTGGCGCCAAACTGTGGATACTTGTCCGACCCCATTCGCGCCAAAATGGTGCCCCAAATCACCGCTTGATGGACTAAACCTAAAACCCATTCGCATCAGACGGTACATGCCCACTGATCTCCGAATCGCCCAATTCCCACGATCACATCGATTTTTAATTTCACCCGTCCGATCATTCTCCTATCGTGCCGTCACAGATTGAGAGAGAGAGAGAGATCTCGGTGGAGTCTCTTCAATCCTCACTGATCTCAATCGCAGTACGGCAAATTCAATTTCAAACGCACCGACAGAGAAGAGCGCGTGAAAGATGAAGCGCTCTTCGCAATCTCCGTCGACTTAATTTGCTCGCCTTACGAGTTCTCGATTCCGGAGGTACGAGCTCTACTACTCTAGATCTTCACAAAACAAGTTTCTATTGTCCGTATAGATTACCATTGTTTTGTTACAATCAGCTCTCATGGCGCTTTGGTGGCTTACGATCTTTGATTTTCTTTTAGGGCTGGAGTTCTGTGTTAATTAGATGGATTGTTTCGACATTAATTCTTTTGATATTTGGCTTTCTGGTTGTACTTCGTCAGATTAATTAGTGTAGCGAACTGGAGCGATTTCCAATTTTGCCCCAAACTTAGTGAAACAAGTAGATTGCATAACGACGAATTAGGGTAGTTCTTACAGAGCGATCGGCAGTCACAATTTCGTTTCCATCTGCACTCGAGGACGGATTCTCAAACAAAATATCACATCCATCGCATAATCAACTGCGATCCCATGACTTGGCGGCACAAGAACGACCTGGCATTTTCGGCCACACGACGAGTGAGGCTTCATTTGCTTTTAGCGGTTGTCGGTTGTAGCGCAATCGCAAGAGCTAGCAGCATAAAGTTGGGGTCCTTTCATCAATAATTCCCCACCCTTAGCATATATAAGGTTCTTGATGCTTATTTTCAACAAAAAAAAAAAAAAAAAAAGGATTCTTGATGCTGGCATTTCATAATTTCCTTTAATTTATTATCAATTTTAGTAGTGTGTCATGCTAATTAGTAAATTTGGTTAAATTACTAATTTGGTATTCATAGTTTAGATCTAAAAGTTAGAATTTCGACTCTATGGTTTTAAAAGCAAGAATTTCGTCCCATGGTTTGATAAAAATCTCATAAACAATCTCTACCATTATAAGCTAGATTAACAGATTGAGTATGTGGTAGTTAGCTATCTTGACATGTAACTCAATTCGTTTGTGATTTCTAACAACCACAATCAATTTATCAATGTCTTCTATTAGTAGAGACTATTTATTTATTTTTGAAAGAGAGGTAGAGACTATTTATGAAGTTTAATCAAACCATATGAACGAAATTATAACTTTTAAAATTATAGGAACTAAATTATAACTTTTTTCAAACCCTAAGGACCAAATTGTAATTTAACCAAATTTTATTCTTGATAGGAAGGGTTTAAATTATAAGTTTATTCTTTGAACTTTGAAGTTTTGTATCAAAAAGTGTCTTATAGTAGGGTCCATATATACTTTCAAGTTTGTATCTTATAGGCCCCCAAGTTTTAAAAGTGCTCAATAGTCGATAAACTTTCAATTTCATGTCTAATGGATCTCAAACATATTCAAATTCGTTCAAAATCAACAAATTTATTAGAAAAAGAAAATTGAAATTTGCCTGGATAAGATTTTGAACTTTCTATTTTGCCAAGAGCAGATCTATAAATTTTAAAAAATGTCGAATGTGTCAAAAGCTATAAAACACAAAATTTACCTATCACTTTAAAGTTCAAAGATATATTATAATTAAACATAAACTTGAAAGTTTATATGCTGAAACTTTCGATACAGATCTACTAAATTGTGTTGCTACATGGATTTTCTTTTGGGGAGTAGAATTTAACATTACGTTTATAAATGTCGAGTATTGATTCAATTTAATGTGTTTCTCTTTGCATGCAGCTTGGACGGGTTACTATATCTAGTATATTATATATGGTCGACGACAAGAGAGCAAAATAAATTACGTCGAATTGAAAGCGCTCTAATATCTGATTCACTCAAATGGCTAAAGCAGTAAGTTTTATTCTTGCCTCCCCAGTTCCTATTCTTTAGCTCTAAAATGCTACTACATGGTCAATTTTTTGTTAAAATTTTGGTATTTTTTATTTTCAGTTCTCTCTTGAACAATTACAGTGGATGGTGATTAAGTAGTCTTTTTAGTTCTTACTTTTATAATATGATGGCTAGTCTTTTTTTCCCCCCTGATCAAGCAGGGGCCAGACATAAGCCAACTTTGGTTAAAGAATTGGAAATAGTATAAGCCAACTATGGTTAAAGAGTTGAAAATAGTTTAAACCCTCGAATCTTTGTTTTCTATATTTAGATTCTTAAAGTCCGCCCCTTTTCCTTTCTCTATTTACCATCTTTTGAAAAGCGACTTTTGTTTTTCAACAAAGGCAGATGATTGAGATTTAAACCTTTAAACTTTAGACGAGTGAGTACTTTTCATGAAAACTTTAAAATGGTTTGGAATAAAATTGAAACCAAATACACAAAGTAAGACCAAGATAGAAACCAAGTGAATTATACAAAATGACCTTAAATGTATGTAGTTAGTTTCAACTTTGTCCCCAAAGATTTGAACTTTTCAATTTTACCCCAATCTTTTGGACATCCTAATGGAGATTGTCAACTGAGAGTTTTTATGAAATAAATTAAAGATCGATAGTAAAATAGAAACGTTTAGAACAAGAGCACTTACAATTGAAACCAACAACATATATATATCTTATTCGGGCATGCCATATAATTTAACATATATATGATTGACTTTACAACAGGAAAAAAAAAAGAAGAAAAAAGAAAAATAAACAAACAAAAGAGAAAGAAACCAAGAGAATATAACTTTTTAAGGCTCGTTGTTTTTGGACACGTCATCTTCTAGAGAAGACCATTGCCCTATTATTACTGGTCCAAGGAAGGTTTGTCCTCCTTTGTCCCCTTTTTTTTTTCTTCCTCTCTTTGTAATAATAATATCATCTCTCAGAAGTTCATGATATCAGAACTCAGAAGCTGTGCCCTTTGAGTAACATTTTCGTACCGTAAAATATCTTTGAAGTAATGCCTTTTGATGTGGCCCATGTGGGGCACAAGTGGCCTCAGACTCTTAGGAGGACTACCCCATTTGTGCCTTATTTAGAAGACCATTGATTATAGTCATTCAAACACACCTAGACTGGGTTTTCAAAAAAAAAAAAGACCCTTAAAAAGTTAGGCTTGAACTGTGTCCAAGGGTGCTTGCTACACACCATTTTCTTTTGGTAGAGCCAAAGAAAAAAGGTTCTCTAACTTGAACAAGCAAGTGGTACTGGACCTACACTTGAGGATCATTATGGAAGCCCCAGTTGAGTTTCAGTCTTAAAATCGTTAGGACCTCTACCATAACCAGACGGTTGCTTCAAACTTCTTTTAAGTTTAGAGTCATATTCTTATCAGGTTTAACTTTGAAATTGGCATACGGTGAAAGTGCTGTTTTATCTGGACCGCATTAAGTTATAATTTTTGTTGGTAGACTTAGATATTGGAGTTATTGTTTGCTAGGGGACTGCTTCATTCCCAAAAACGTTGTGGACAGTGAATTTGCTAGACATGACATGATGCAGCTCGTACAACCCTAGAACGTAATATGCATTTTACCAAAGATTGTCAGCATGCAGTTCCGTGAATCACAAGATTCGAGGTGTACGGTACTGCCTCCTAAGTCCCAATATATATACGATTTCTTTTTTTTGCTTTACTTTTGCACGGTTTACTGTAGATATTTGACAGTCTGCTTTTACTCGTGGACAATATCCAGACACCAGCGCTTATGAAGATCATGGTGGCATGCATGTTACATTCAAAAGGCAGCTAATCTAATGCAGCCAATTTACTGGGGCGGTTGAGTCCTGTCGAGCCTTTTAAAATCAAATAAATTCCCAATTGGCTTTTGGCAATTGGCATGCTTTGCTTACCCAAACATCATCGAAAGGTATTAATTACTTTATGCTCCAAAGTGAGACGCACTTCCATTATTTAATCAGCCCTCCCACATCCACACACGCTTTATGCGTATATTTACTAAAGAAATTAACCATTAAGTTCACTTTATGCCCTCTTCATTCTCTACGCATCTTTTCAAGGGGCTTGAATTTATGAATTCAACTTCTTCCTTTCTTTTTCTTGATCGGGAAATTCAGCCTGCAGCTCAATCTGTAACCTCTCGATCACTTTCATCTACAACTTAGTGCATGTTTAGGAGTGATTTTAAAATTGTTAAAATCACTTTTGTCATATTTAAAATCACTCTGAAACATGTCTTTGATAATTCAAAATCAATTTTGATGACGTTTAAAAGTGTAAAATTGAATATGATATTGATTTTGAATAATTAAAAGTATGTTTTGAGATGATTTTCAACATGACAAAAGTGATTTTAGTCATTTCAAAATCACTCACAAACATGCCCTTAAACTCACATTCTCCACTGATTACAGGCGGTTTTCTTCATATCTGCGTCCGCCGTTGGTCGTCTGTTCCCTCTCCCTCCTCAAAGGTCCATGTCGGCAACGCGAGGATACCAAAATATTATACTCTCCAAATGGTACCAGCACTATAATTCCCCTATACTTCGAGATGGAAACCAAATATGCAATTCCGCTTATTTGTTTAATATATGTAGTTGTAAAGAAATTATGTTGTATGAATTAATTGTTTGATGTATGGAAGAGAGATAAAGAAAAGATTTTTTTTTTTTTTTTTTAAATTATATGTCGGCCACTTTAAACAAGTTCTCTTGGTTGTATGTGTAACACTAGATACCCTAGCTTCAATAAGAAAATAGGGTCAATAATAGTGGTGAAGGAGAGGTAAAGGAGAAGCGTAAATCCAAGACTCTCCTTTCTAAGTTTCTATTTCAATTAAATAAAGTTTACATTTAAATTAGAAGTAGTTTGAGATTACTGTAGCTTTAGGTTGACAAATGTACTTAAAAAAAATCGCTACCAACTAAATTAGTGTTTGGTAAATTTCTAACCTTAAACTTGAAAAGCAGGCTACAATATTTGGTAAACGAATACTAAATTGTTGTGATTTAGCTAGACGTCTCATTAAAATTTGTATATTCTTTTATATATATATATATATATATATATATATATATATATATAATTTATAATTTTTAAATAATTGTTTAAAATAATATGCTTTCAATTTATATATATATATATATCCTAGTATTATTGGAAAATTGAAAATTTGTTGAGAAGAGACCTAAGATTCTATGCAAACCTATTTCTAAAAACCAGTAAAAACAGATTTTAATAGATCCAGAAATTAAAATGATTGTGTAAGCACTTGTAATTTTTAAATGCGCCTGAGAGAAGGCGGCATGATAAAATAGTGGATATTTATATTTATATCCAGCCAAGACGGTCGATATCGGCGTTGGGCGAGTGGCCGTGGACTGCAAAATTACGCCACCATATTTTATCCACAAAGAAATGGAAACCATTCGCTGATTACAAAAAGAAAGAAAAGGAAACGAGAAAAAGCGGCAACTCTGCTTCAGAATCGGAAAAACGATGACGGCGTGGCTCGCTTCGACTTCAATGCCCAACCATTATAATTAATAATAATAATAATAATAATAATAATAATAATAATAATAATAATGGCATTTCTCGTATCTCACGTGCTACCCCGCCCTTCCCTCACGTGCCTTTGCCACGCAACAATTTTGCCATTGAACCATAATTCCGATGCCATTAAATTCTCGTTCCGGGTCGCTGCCAGAGGAAGCTGTCAAAGCCAAGCTAATCAAATGGCAGAGGCTCTCGTTGACGCCGACAAGCTTCGATCCGAATTCCTTCGAGTTCTGCGTAGTCGACGATCTGGAGAAGGTGCGAAATTCAATTCCAATAACTCACTCTTTCTCTGTTCTCTGTTTTAGTTGCCTTCAAAACTTTGATGTCTGGTCTGTGTAGCTTCTGCTTGAGAATTTTGCTTCTGAAATTCTTGCTTGATTTGAATCGCCATCATCTATTTGCTTAGCCGATGCCATGTTTCTTAACTCGTACCACTTTTAAATAATGTTTCGCCTTTTCCTGAGAATTAGCAAGTTTTCATTCGAAGATCATTGTTCTTTCTATTTCTTTTTGTTCATCTTTTCTTTTCCTATTTTCTTACTAGAGGTAGTACTAGTTTTGACTAAAGGTAGGAATATCTTCCGGAGATTGTTGTACAAGTTAAAATTGAAGTTAAAATTTTACAATTTCCCTTTCCCATACCAGTCACTTGTTTGCCGTATCAATTGGGCTACCTTTCGTTTACTTTTCTTCCAACCGAAATTATAAATTTATGGTGTCTACTAATTGCATTTCTCAGTTCCTTTGAATGTGAAGCCCACAAAGCCTGTTCACGACCCTCTGATTCAGGAGGCCAACCCTCCAACCTTCAGTAAGGTTGAAGTAGTGTTGTTTCTTCGTTCTTTCATCTCTGTTTAAGCAGTAGCCTACCCAATGTTGATTTATTTTACCTATTTAAAGGCGATGGCATCTTGTCCAAAGGCCACTTTCAGCAATTTGAAGGACTTGCTTCACGAGGAAAATCTTCATCTGACTACGGAGGTGAGCTATGTTCATATACTTTTCACATTAACACATACGTGGGACATGATTTAAATATTTGGAGAAGTTGAATTAGGCCGAAAACTTTTCAACTATGCAAAACATTCCGTAAAACATCTGCTACCATGTTTTAGAAAACAACAATTTCTTGATTTTTTAGTCCCAATATAATATGTTGGGAACAAATAACATCTCTCTCTGTTTTTTAATTATTTTTTTGACAAAACAAATAATTTAGTTATTCACTGATCATTTATAGGAAGGAGAGCAAGGGCAGTTGCCCATATTGATTATAAGCATGAAGGATAGCAGACAGCAAAAAAAACCTGCAATTGTTTTCCTGCACAGTACAAACAAGTGCAAAGAGTGGTTGAGACCATTGCTTGAGGTAGTGACTTCTTTTGCTCCTGCCTTTTTTTGCTAGTACCAAGTTGTTAGAACTAGATGATACAACATATTCTTGCGTCTTTCAGGCTTATGCATCGAGGGGATATGTAGCCATTGCCATTGATTCTCGTTACCATGGTGAAAGGGCCAAGAACAAAACCACCTACCGCGATGTATGCCGGTTATAGTTTAAGTTGCTTCTATATATAGTCAATTGAGCTGTCTTTTATCTACGAGTTCTCCATTTCCAGAACTCAAAATGTACGCTACTTAACTGGCTTGTCACCCTTTGGTGAAACTGTGAACACAAGGTCTTAATGTTGCCCAGAATCTCAGGCCAGATTTGGGGTATAATTTTATTAAATCTGGCTGCCAAGGAAGTGGTAGACCAGTGATTTAGTTTGTTTCTCTTGATTGAGAACACTGTACCTCTGCTTTTTAGATTGTCAATCAACTCATGATATTTTAATATGGCATTTTAGCTCTTCTCTAGTTTCCATAGCAAAGCGCCCTTTTCTTTTGAAAAGTTAAATCCTAACCTGATGTCATAATTTGGTGCAGGCTCTTATATCTTCGTGGAAAAGAGGTGATACCATGCCCTTCATATTTGACACGGTAGCTCCTCATTTCATTTGGTAGCTGAATTGTTGGGATTATGAATGAACAATTAGCTGTAACTGTAACCAATGGATTAGGATAGCAAATGGAATAACTTCAGTTAAGCTATTTTAGTGACTTTGGTTTACAGAGAGCTAATAGACTATATTACTTGCAGGTATGGGACTTAATAAAATTGGCAGATTATCTGACAAAAAGGGAGGACATTGACCCGTGTAGAATAGGAATTACTGGAGAATCACTTGGAGGTCAGTCAAAAGTAACATGATAAAGACCAAATTAGGACATGCCTTATCTTTGTTATATAAAAGCTTACCTCTTCACATTGCCATTGCAGGAATGCATGCATGGTTTGCTGCTGCTGCTGACACTCGCTATGCTGTGGTTGTCCCCATAATTGGCGTGCAGGTAGTTAACCCAAATGATTAACAATCTGGATCTTCTGTTGTATATTCCTTTTTGGAAAGGAGAAAGGGGGCCGGCTGATATTTTGTGTATGATTGCAGTGTTTTCGATGGGCCATAGATAATGATAAGTGGCAGGCACGAGTTGAGAGTATAAAACCTGTTTTTGAGGGTAAGGTGAATGGTAACTGGTTAGGGACAGAACAAGGTGACTGGTAGTGGTTACACACGAAACAGAAGCTAGGAAGAAGAAAACATCAAATAATTAAAGACAAAATGAAGTAATTAATTATTGTTGACCGATGAGCAAGACCATTTTATAGCTGTAACCTCTGTGTGAGCCTTATTAAGTTATGATAGTTTGAAAATATGAATAACGTTATAAACACACGCATGACCGGTCTTTGTATCCTGATTGCAGAAGCACGAATTGAATTAGGCATGAATGAGATCAACAAAGAAGTGGTGAAGAAGGTTTGTTGTTTCAAGTTCCTGATTTAATAACTTCTGTTCTATTGTGCAGCTTTTTGAAAGCTATTTATGAATTATGATCAATCCAAACCTATTTCTTTGGTGTGCTCATTACCAAACAGTTGTTTCTTTTTAAGTTTCTATTCTGTAGATATAGCAGTTTCCATTTTAAAAATTAACGTAAGGTTGGCGGTGTTTGTTTGATCCCTCTTATCTCCTAGACCTCGAAAATGCTCTTTTTTCTCCTTCTAGTGAAAAACTAACATAGGGGTATGTAAGAATGTTTACTTTCAACAACCAGCTTTTTGGTTAGATAACGCACATTTGAAGTTGAAATACCATAATTATTTCTTGCTATTTTATTCAGGTCTGGAATAGGATTGCTCCTGGTTTAGATTCCCAATTTGGCTCGATTTATTCAGTTCCAGCTATTGCACCACGTCCTTTGTTGTTGTTAAATGGTAACGTTCATATCCTGCCTATACTATATGATTATGATCACAAACCAACGTCAAATTTAGAGAGATTGGAAGATTCGAATATGCAATTCGAACAAAAAACTAGGCCTTATTTACAAGCATCCAGTTGTCCTGACATCATGTCAGTAAACAGAAGGTGGTTGTCTCCTTAAAGATAATGAAACTCAGCTGTAAAATAGTTGGATCTCTTAATTGTCTAGAGATCAATACGCAGAGAACCTGCAAGTTTAAGATTGCACATTTTTTTCCACTCCAGGTCTTTCTAAATTTAAAATTGAATTGTATCTCTGCAGTCTGTTCAAATATAGCTAATGTGCAGTTTGGATTTGGAAAATAACAGGCGCAGATGACCCTCGATGCCCAATTGCCGGTTTGGATGCTCCTGTAACAAGAACACAGACAGTTTATCAGAACTTCGGTTGTCCAGAAAATTTCAAGGTATGTTAATGTATACATGGGCAATCTGGTGTGAATTGAGAATTTCAATTTCTAAACATATTTTTGCGTCTCAGGCTGCAATTATGCCTTATTGTTTTTAAAATTAGAACCGAACTCTTCCACTAGTAAATTTTGCACTTCTTGAGATTCCCTCCTGCGGTATTACAGTTCATATTGGGATGTCAAATTTGCAGAAAATTCTCTCCGATTAACCTTATAGTAGTTTGATCGTATCCTTATCAAATTTTCTTTTAAAAAGAAGTATTTTTCTCTAAAGGAATTCCTAACAGGGTGGATTGTTATTTTCTCCATGGATTTATAATATTTATGTTGTACAGTTCATTGCACAACCTGGGATTGGCCACGAAATGACACCAGAGATGGTAAAAGAAGCTAGCGATTGGTTTGACAGGTTTTTAGGCCAAAGTATCAATGTCTAGTGGCTGTTCTCGTCCCTGATCCCTGTGGATATTTATGATTCATTTGTGAAGACAATATTCAAACGCCATCGTCTGGCACAAACTTATTGGTTTGAGTCCTATATCAGAAAATGCAAGAGAGTTCGCATATTATTGCTATTGAAATGAAGTTTAATCTCCTTCCTGTACGAGTAAAACAACTCCTATCAGTTCTGATGGAAAGTTATTTCTTGCTTGAAAAATCTGTTAGTTCACTTCGGTAATAAACAAGTTCCTTACCTTCATGCTCTAGCTGGATCAAAACACGAGTGAGATAGCTTGGGTTTGTAATAGTAAATGTACCTCCAAAAGAGGTTTAATCATTTTTCTTTTCAAACAGAGAGGTTTAATCATTATAGAAAGTTGTAAGCCGTCCAACATTCCTACCATACAAGTAGATTTGTATTTCATGGAAAAAAAAAATTAAACATCCATATGAAATTTATTCCAAAATTTAAATCAAACACAACATACTGAATTTCAATGACCAAATTCCTAAATGGCCTAAAGTAAACATAAATCAAAGAAAGCCCAATGGTTCACAATATACAGTGGACGTCAGCCGACGTCATGCAATGAGGAGAAGAATTGCAGAGAGAAAAACAAGAGAAAAGAAGGGAAGGGGGCCAAAAAGATTTAGAGGGAGTGAAAATGTGAAATCAATTTTCACCTGCTACCAGCAGCAGCAGGAGTAGGTTTGATGGACTTAAACTTTGCCAGGTCAACGAGATCACCAAACAGATTATCTTCAGGCTTAGAAGGCCTGTTGGGAGGCACAGTAGTCGAGGCAGAAACCTGGTATGATGAATTTCTTATGCCATTATCATCTCTAATGGATAGCCCATACATACGCTGCTCCAGATACTGTGTCCCCAGTGGCTGGACGTGGCCATAGCCAGGAAATTGGTTGCGAAACATTTGCAAAGGATACAGAGCTGCCATCTGCCCTGTCTGCTGTGAAAGCATGGCTCCATAAGGCCCTCCCTGGAATGTGTGGGGGGCCAAATTGAGCCGATTGCTAATACTAACCTGGCCATCAAGTGACGGAATCTGGCTGCCTACAATTGGCTGAATATACACACCTACAACTTCGTTATTTCCAATTGGTTGAGGTCCTTGAGGATACAAACCATTCTGCACATGCGTGAAAACAACCTGAGTCACCTTCATTGAATGGGGATACGCATCACCTGTTACCGAACCATTATCATCCACCGGCTCAGCCTCCCAAGGTGGTGGCGGAAATGGCTCGTTGTTTTGAGAACCTGACCAGCCACCCAAAAATAGTGAGATTTGTTCGTTAGATTTTCATGTACTTTTAGATCACAAAATTGAAGCAGTGCATGTTCTTCAGTCAGTATGTAGTAAACCAAAGCTTAAAACACTGTTTTATATCACATCAACAAGGAATGGAAAAGAACCAAGTCTCCCACGATACCCTGTTAGAAGACTTTGTAGTTGTTTGTTGGTTTTCTACCCTGTTTGCGAAGAGATGTGCACTGTATGGTGATTGTGTCTACCTAAATAACATAATGTGCATCATACACTTCCATGCATAAATACATGTAAACATGCATGTGTATTGTATTGAGTTTTGCTTAAAGGATTATGGCCAACTCCAAAGCATGATTATATGTCCTAGCAAATGCAGATACGAATACGAACCATTATATGGAGTAAGTGGCAGAGGTTGTTGCTGTCCTGACTGGGAAACTTGACCATTCATGGAGGGACCAGGACCAGAAGCATTTGTGTGTAGTGACTGCTCCCAATGAGACGATCTGGGGGTCTGGAGTGTTCCATTGAGGTGTAGTCCACCCTGCGGAGACTGAAAATCCTGGTGCTGGAGGAAGTTTGAGACTGAAGCATGGCTCTGATCTCTAGGATTGTTGGACTGGGTACTAGCAACATTAGTTGCTTGGTTGCTATCATAATGCACGTCAAAAAGGACGAGAGACTTCTGCTCAGATAAAGGAGTAGTTGCCTGCTGCTCAGTCAAAGGAACAAGAGCCAGTGAAGTGTTCGCCACTGGAGAAATGTAGTCATCACCACTCAGCAGGTCAAATTTGGGATCAAACTTAGCTGGAGGAGCTGGACTACCAGTGGCAGGAGATGCAAGCAATGACTGATTTACTGTTTGTGTGCCTGAGCCAGCAGTATTCGAGGTCGAGCTGCAATAAATTCAGTGGCACTAACAAGTCAAATCTAAAATGGTCAAAAACTATCTGGTCAGCAGGTTCGATGGCTAAACATTAAAAATAATTATGATTCTGAAGTTATAATATTAATCTGAAAATATGTGTCCGAAGAATTTTCAAAGGAAAAAAGGCGTTTAACAAATGAAGTAGCCTAATAGTTGTTAATTGATAGTGGTCCCTTCAAATGCAAATGCCAGATATATAAGCACCCTAAAACTTCCAACATCTTCCTATATTTTAAAATTAACTCGGTAGTCTCTAACCAGCAAAGCTTAATAATTCAGAACTTTCATGCAATCTTCAGCAAAAACAAGACAATAATATAATCAAAGAGAGTGTGTAATGAACCAATGCGAAGAAATCAAAGAATATAATTACTTCCTCTCAGGTTGTTGGTTGCTATCTCTGGTGTTATGAAGAGGAAAGTGAGCATCATAACGTGCTCCAACCAATTTAGGTTTGGGTTTCTCTTTCTGAACAGAAGTTCCTAAAGCAATGGCTTCATGCTTGGAAAGTACACGTTGTAAATCATCATTAAGTGACAATCCTTGGCAGAGCAATGATTCATCCCTAAATATAGAGCTGAAATTAGTATAAACTGTTATGTGATCGATATATATTGAAAGGGAAAAATTCTTCTTGACATTTAATTGGTAAATAGGTGTATGACGAGCTCTGTATATGTGTATCCCCCCTAACACACAAAAATGACACATAATTTGCAAGGGACGACCTATATCACCAAAAACAAAGAGAAAGTTTCAATGGATACTGACATCAAAACTTCCCCCTATGGTTTCAGTGATATTAACTTCCTGCAACTTTCACCATCTAAGCCGATCGCGTAATATACAGAGCAATCTCTTAACAAGCACACATCCAATATAATACCTAACTACTCCAACCTCCCGGTTTCAACATATGCTGACAACAGAAGGACAATATAACAGAAAAATCTATCTGAAAAAACCATGATATAGAACCAAATATTAAAAAAAATAACAATAATAAGTCTTACGACGTTGAATTCACAAGGTGAACTACCCTCTGCTTATAATTAAGGCATTGTTCTACCAAGTCAACAACTACATCCTGCTTAATGTCCTGCAAAATGAAGTGATTTATCTAATTGACAGTAAGAAGGAATTAAAATGCATAAAAAGTTGGAAAAAGAATATGGGAATCAATTATTAAGATGGGTAACATTAAAAAGTTTATTGTTCACAAATTACATTGTAATATTACTACTCAGAACCACCATTATTAGCGCACAATTTCATTACAACATTAATCTAACATTTTCTCAAATCGATAACTTACCTCGTTTCCTGGATCTAATGCATTTAACATTTCTGCAAGGACGTTCACTACTCCCCGTGCAAGTTGGATCTCGGTCAAGCTGAAAAAGAATTTTCAAGTCACACAAGATCCCAAGACAGTATTTTAGGTGGCAGAGAGAAAATGTCAAAAGAATGAAGTAAACTTTCACATCGAACACAAGTTTAATTGTGGAACTACAGGTTTCTACAGAACAATATTATGGACATTAGTACAGAGAACTACCCACTCAAATATCTAATAAATGAAGACTAGTAGATTATTAAGCCTCCGTTTCAAACTCATCGAAAATACTTCCACTTGAGCAAGAAAGCTCTACGTGTAGAAGGGAATTGTCAACCCTTCATTATTCTCACGTCAACACAAGATTAATTGTGGAACTACAAGTTTCTACAGAACAAGATGGTAGACATTAGTACGACGAACTACCCACTCAAATGTCTAATAAATGAAGACTAGTAGATCATCAAGCCTCTGTTTCAAACTCATAGAAAACAGTTCCACTTGAGCAAGAAAGCTCTACGTGTAGAAGGAAATTGTCAACCCTTCATTACGCTTTTGTTTTTCAAGTTGTACTTACACTTATGTAAGAAAAGTGAAAAGGGGGGCCAAGTGGGGAATTTGTTAGAGGAAATGAGGTGAATTAGTTTAAAGCTGAGAGTTCGAGGGGAAGCTTGTGTAACTAACTATCAGAAACAAGCTAAACAGAAAAGAGGGAAGGGAATGAGGAAATTAAATAGTTTCTAATGGAGTCGGTTAAGACATACAATCTATCAAAAGTGTACCTTAAGGTTGAAATTTTAAAATCTGTAGATGATCCTGGAGCATCTTGCTGATAATCAGGATTGTGCATATTCTGGTTCGACAATCCCACTTGTTGTCTTCGTGGAGGTGTGAGTACAGGTGCTGACATTTCGGATTTCTGGGGAAAAACCGCCCCAGCACGCTGAAAGGGACCAATTTTTCAGAGAATGTCAATCGTCATTGAAAGAAGTATTGTGATGATCATTTGGTCCTACCTACGATAAAAATAATTACACACACATAGGTCCAAACGAAGTTCTTTAGAACTCAAAACGTTCTCCTTATCAATCAGATTCTATGGTTTAACAATGAAATTTGCACGTCCAAGGACTAGCGCTTAATAGCAGCACAATATCATGGATATCATACCAATAGTTCTTGATAAGCAGCATAATATTGTGGATATCGTCTTGCTGGTCCTCCTAAATCCTCTTGCCAGGTATCTATCAGGAGCAATATCTTCTCTTTGACGCGAAGATCAGACTGCACCATGAAACCAAGCTGAAGAAACCTTTTTTTCCTGAAGGACAAAAAGTAAGAGTAAAAAGAAGCCTCCCTTACCTTCTTCTTTACCATTTTTACCATCTCATGAGGAATTTCTTTCTCCGCCACATGTGCAAGACTAATGTCCCCACAATTCTTGATGATGGTCTCCAAGAGCTACAACATATACACACACAGACATGTTGATAGTAGAATATACATAGGCAGATAGAAAAGGTGGAATGTATTCAAGACTTTAAGTCACAAGACACTTTGTGAGCAAGGTAAATAGTGTCAACATCATGTCAATAAATTAATAAAAAAAATCTAGGTGATTGTAACGACAGGGGTGTTTGCAACTTACTGTTAGGACAAGAAGCTGAACTTTGGGGTTCTTACTTCCGAGGCGCTTCTTTATTCCTCTAATAACATCTTTTGTTTGTCTGGTAAATCATCATCAAACTAAATAGTTCACAATAAACGATAATGAAAAGAATACTACTTCATACATAAGTTCCTTCAGTCCTTCAAAACAGATACATGATTCTCTCAGTACCAAACTTTGATACGTATGTTCCAAGACACGATTAATTGTGTCTCATTACAAAGGCAACAAGAAATAGCCAAATCAGTCGAAGGCACCAAAAATAAACGATGCAAGCAAAATCAACATCTACCCTTTCTTTTTCCTTTTTTCTTTATCTCGTGAAAAAAAATGTTGACAATATCGATAAAATATTTGCAGATATGTCAACGACTTAATTGGATACTTGTTATGCATGAGAATGCTTCAGTTCTTCCAAACAGTTACAGTTCTCAAAAGGTTACGTTCAACTCTTTAACTGAACTGAAGAAAGGCTTTGCGTAGTACCCACCAACGTGGGAACTTCTTCCATCAATAGAAGCTTCCGTCTGGAAGCATATTCAAGATAACTTCAAAAATTGGTGAAAGCATCCAATTCGAAAGCGAAAACTGATGCATCGCCACCATTCCCTTTTTCCCTCTACCTACTTAATTATAAAATTAAAACAGAGTGCATGCACTCTGTCAGCAGCATTCGTAAGTTCGGTTACTCATTTATCATTAATTCAGCTTGGGTCTTATGAACAGCACGATTAAAAGATATAAACGAAAGACGAAATCAAAATTTAGAGGGCAATAGTATTCATTTCTACCAATACCCAAGTTACCACCACAGCAAATAAACTAGTCTCCTAGAACTTCTTGCAATGAAATTCCAAAAGCCAAACAGTGTAATCCTTTTTTAAAAAAAAAAAAAAAATCATAAGAAACCATTAACATGCGTGAAGAAATTACAAAACAACAACCAAGAAAAACCTGAAACAGAGGAGAAGGAAGAGTATAATCAAGTAAATAAATCAACGCCTACCCAAGATCTCTGTTGATCATATCACATATCTCCATATTGGCGGCCCAGTCAGGTCCGATCAGCATATCGCTGGTGGCACGTTCAACCATCGGATTCACCATCTCCACGACTACCCCAAAAGGATCAGTCAAACAGAAGAGAGAAATTGCTACTCCAAAAGGCGATAAATCGTAAACTCGTTCTTCTGCAAGTTCCTAAATTATTCAAACCATTGTCTAATAGTATCGTATCAGTCTCGCTCTCTCAAAGTCTCAGCTCTTGCTGTTACTCCGATTATTGTCGATCGTCACTCAGTTGTATCGATATCGAGAAGCTTAGTAAAAGAATCGTTAGTGATGAACTACCTGGGACTGTTGGCTTGCCGAGATTTTTCTTCTTCTTCTTCTGCTGATTCATACAACGCCGACTAATCAACTGCTATTTGTCATTTTCGTTCGTAACGGCCCAAGAAGTTCGCCGTGCTTTGATCACCCGCCACCCTTTTTATTTATTTATTTATTTTATCTTTTTTTGAGTTCCCCCGCCATCCTTTTTATATTTCTACATTTTTCAGAACTTTTTTAATTGGATTATAAAATATACTTCCATTTCTTTTTTATCATTCACACCATGGCAAAATTACAATCCTACACCTGTCTGATGATTTTGGAAATTTGGGATTTCATTTTCCATTCTGTGTTTGACGAAGCCAACAAATAAATAATACTTAATTGATATTAATCTCGTATTAATCATCGTCAAGTAAATTTAGCTCTAATTGACATTTATATATATATATTTTTTTTTTGACAATATGGAAATGGGGGGATTTGAACCACTGACCTTGTGGTTATCAATACAACTTTATGCCAGTTGAACTATGCTCTTGTTGGCAATTGACATTTATATTTGAGAGTGGTTAGAGGTTCCAATATACATCTATTGAACTTAAAACAAAAATGAAAAGAACTCAGAAATAAAGAGAGAATATATATATTTTTTTTCTCTTGTTCAAATAAATAAATAATAATTATCAATTTTTTAATTATAGTTAATGGAAGTTGACGATTTTGGAGTTAGTTAGTGGTATATACTTTTGAAAATAAGTTTTTTTTTTTTTGGAGGGGTAAACAAATAAGACCCCGTTTGATAACCATTTGATTTTTGTTTTTTGATTTTTGAAAATTAGGCTTGTTTTCTTTAAATTTTCTTACCATAGTTTTCATTTTTATTAAAGACACACTTGAATTTCTAACCAAATTCTGAAAACAAAAACAAGTTTTTGAAAACTATTTTTTTTTTTAGTTTTAAAAAATTGGCATGGTTTTTGAAAACATGGGGAAAGATAGGTGAAAAAACAAAGAAACTTAGAGTTGGAAGTGGTGTTTATAAGCTTAAAAACCAAAAACAAAAAACAAAAAAAATCAAATGGTTATCAAACAGGACCTAAATTATTTGTTTTTCTAAAGAACAATAGAATTGACAAACCCAAAATATTTTTAGTTTTAAAATTGTATAAGATTGAATGGACCCATATTTAATTATTTTGACAATTCCTTCCAAAATTTTCAACTATACATTCCTCTCACGACTATTAACGTGTCACAATTAGTTTGAGCTATAACTTCTTAATTATCAGAATTGTTTGATACTTCAAAAGTCAAAGATATTAAGTTTAAAAGTTTGAATTATAACAATAATTTTGTCCTTGTTTTCAAGCTAAATGAAAAAGTTAGTCAAAGTCACGTAAGATTATTGACACGCATAACTTCAAAATTGAAGTGACATTATTATTTACTTTTTGTTGCTAAGACTATCACTTCCGTTCTTATCTCGTTCCATCTAATAAGTTTTCATTTTCCTTTATTTTTTCTAGTTTATTTATTTATTTAATAAGAAAAAAAAAAGGGCCGGTTGCAAAAGTAGCAAACCAGCCCAAAATAATTACAAAATTAGCAGCAGTTGAAACTATTTGCAAAAATGGCAAAATATTGCCATCTAAAAGGTAAAATTACTAAAATGCCCTTTCTATCAGCTTCCATTTCTTCTCTACTTTTTCGGTCATCTCCATCGGTCTTTTGGTCGACAGAGGAGCTTGAGCTTCTGGCCATGGCGGCGGCCGCTGCGTGGGTTAATGAATACGAGGGGCTTCCGGTGGCGGCGGGACCACATTTTCCGGTGGGATGTGACGGAGGCTCCGGCGGCAGGGTCTTTAAATTTCCATTTCCCAAACTAATTTAATTACAATTTCAAACTCACCCCCACATTTTCTCACTCATTGGGAATCGTGGGTCGTTCGTTCATCAACTGTTAAAAAAAAAAAAAAAAAAAAACAAGACATTATACGGCAGAGAAGCAGTTGAGCAGCTTCATCATTCCGGTTCCGGCCAGCCAAAAAAGAAAAAAAAAAGAGATGAATGAATCATCTGAGCGTGGAAGTCAAGGACTGAAAGAAGTGTTCATCGCAAGGAATAGTGAGGCCCATGTCGTGATCGAAGCCGAATTCGTCGGCGGCTTGCTGGAGGAGGATTTGGAACTGCGGGTGAGTGAGAAATGTGATGGGGACAATGTATCTGGTTCGATTTTGGCCGACGTAGACGACGAAATGGCCCTTGGGGACGTCCAAAGGGAGGCTCTGCTCGTCGTAGTGCCTTCGGGCCAAGCTGGAGCAGCGCTTGAGCATCTGCTTCAGCACTGCCGGCTGTGGGATTTTGCTCGACTTTTTTAAAATATTTAGTGATAGAAAGTTTTTCTATCACTGATAGAATCTATCAGTGATAGAAACACTTTCTATCAGTTCTATCACTGATAGAATTAACTTTCTATCACTGATAGAAAGTGATTCTATCACTGATAGATTCTATCAGTGATTGAAAAAATTTTCTATCAGTGATAGAAAACTTCTATCAGTGATAGAAAGCTAATTCTATCAGTGATAGAAGATTTCTATCACTGATAGATTCTATCAGTGATAGAAAGTTAATTCTATCAGTGATAGAAAATGTTTCTATCACTGATAGAAAGTTAATTCTATCAGTGATAGAAGATTTCTATCACTGATAGAAAGTGTTTCTATCACCTTCTATCAGTGATAGAAAGTTAATTCTATCAGTGATAGAAGATTTCTATCATTGATAGAAAGTGTTTCTATCACTGATAGATTCTATCACTGATAGAAAGTGTTTCTATCACTGATAGAAAACTTCTATCACTGATAGAAAGTGTTTCTATCACTGATAGAATCTATCACTGATAGAAAGTGTTTCTATCAGTGATAAAAGATTTCTATCACTGATAGAAAGTGTTTCTATCACTGATAGATTCTATCAGTGATAGAAAAAACTTTTGCTTTCGCTCATCCTTTTTCTTTTTTTTTTTTTCTTGATTTCTATCAGTTCATTTCTTTGCCATTCGTTAACTTACCACAAAACAAAGAACATGATAAGTCAAGAAGCAATGTTGTCAATTTTTCTATCACTGATAGAATCTATCAGTGATAGAAACACTTTCTATCAGTTCTATCACTGATAGAATTAACTTTCTATCACTGATAGAAAGTGATTCTATCAGTGATAGAAAGTTAATTCTATCAGTGATAGAAGATTTCTATCACTGATAGAAAGTGTTTCTATCACTGATAGATTCTATCAGTGATAGAAAATTAATTCTATCAGTGATAGAAGATTTCTATCACTGATAGAAAGTGTTTCTATCACCTTCTATCAGTGATAGAAAGTTAATTCTATCAGTGATAGAAGATTTCTATCATTGATAGAAAGTGTTTCTATCACTGATAGATTCTATCAGTGATAGAATCTATCAGTGATAGAAACACTTTCTATCAATGATAGAAATCTTCTATCACTGATAGAAAGTGTTTCTATCAGTGATAGAAAACTTTCTCTATCACTGATAGATTCTATCAGTGATAGAAAACTTTCTCTATCACTGATAGATTCTATCAGTGATAGAAAAACTTTCTATCAGTGATAGAAATCACTGATAGAAAACTTTCTCTATCACTGATAGATTCTATCAGTGATAGAAAAATTTTCTATCAGATTGAAAGTGGAAAAATTTTCTATCAGATAGAAAGTTTTCCTATCACTGATAGAATCTATCAGTGATAGAAAAATTTTCTATCAGATAGAAACCTACCAAAACAAAAAATAAAGGAGGAAAATCGACCAGATGCGCGCGTAATTAAGGGCAAGGGCAAAATAGGGATATAAAAAATTAATTCAAAAATTTTGCCATATTTGCAAATATTTTAAAAAATTGCTAAAATTGCAATTATTTACCCTAATTTTGCCACCCATTACAATTATCCAAAAAAAAAAGGCTATGCCATTTTGAGCAATTTTCAAATAAATAATTAAGATGCATTTAATTAGTAGTATAGAAATATAATTTTGGAAACAAGAGATTCAGTAATTTCATGATTTAAGTAGCATTAAAAATTAAACATCAATTTAAGAAATTGTTTATAATACGTTTACTAATATATTCCTAATTAATAAAAACATCAATTAGTTACTGATGTGAATCTCAGTATTGATAAAAATATTGAAGTGAATCTCAAACATTATCAATACATTTATTAACATTTATTATGATATAAATTTTGTATAATTATTATATAGTAATATTATACATTTTTATTCAAAAAAAAAGAAGTAATATTATACATTTTATGACATATTATGCTATAGGTATTTTAATTTTGGGCCGGTTGCAAATATAGCAAACCGGCCCAAAATATTTACGGATTTAGCAGCCAACAGAAATTTTTGCAAAAGTGGCAAAATTTTAAGTTTTGGAATGTGTATTTACTAAAATGCCCTTTCTATCAGTGACTGAAGCTTTCTATCACTAATAGAGATAGATTCTATCAGATAGAAAGACTTTCTATCAGTGTGTTCTTTTTTATAAGGTGTTTGGTTGGTGTTGTTTCGTTTCTCATATTTTCTATCACTGATAGAATCTATCAGTGATAGAAAGAGATTCTATCTGATAGAAAGACTTTCTATCTGATAGATATAGAAGCTTTCTATCACTAATAGAGATAGATTCTATCTAATAGAAAGTATTTCTATCAGTGATATAAAGTCTTTCTATCAGATAGAATCTCTTTCTATTAGTGATAGAAAGTCTTTCTATCACTAATAGAGATAGATTCTATCATTCTATCCTATTTCTATCAGTGTTTGGTCGTTATATCCTATTTCTATCACTGATAGAAAAACTTTCTATCACAAATAGAAAGTCTTTCTATCACCGATAGAAAGCTTCTATCAGTGATAGAAATCTTCTATCACTGAATTGGTTTCCGTTTTGCACGCGCCTCTCGTTTGATTCTGAATTGATTTCTCGTTTCCGTGGTAGAGAAATTTCTATCACTGATAGATTCTATCAGTGGTAGAAAATTTTTCTATCAATGATAGAAAGTTTTTATCACTTTTCTATCACTGATAGATTCTATCAGTGGTAGAAAAAATTTCTATCAGTGATAGAGAGTTTCTATCACTGATAGAAAAGCTTTCTATCACTGATAGAAACTTTTTCTATCACTGATAGAATCTATCAGTGATAGAAAAACTGATTGACGCGCATCTTCTTCTTCCTCGTCAACTTTTTTTTTTTATATATATGTATATATTGATAAAAATCTTCTATGATAGAAAGTTTTTCTATCACTGATAGATTCTATCAGTGGTAGAAAAATTTTCTATCACTGATAGAAAAATTTTTCTATCAAAAGTTTTTCTATCACTGATAGAATCTATCAGTGATAGAAAAAGTTTCTATTGATTTCTATCACCGATAGAAAAACTTTCTATCACCGATAGAATTTTTTCTATCACGGATTTTTCTATCGGTGATAGAAAGTTTTTCTATCACTGATAGAAAATCAACATTTCTATCAGTGATAGAAAATCTTTCTCACTAATAGAATCTAACACCGATAGAAATAGAAAATTTTCTATCATAGTAAGAAATCTTTCTGAATAAAAGTTAAAAAAAATCTCCAGTGACCATCATTATCAAATAATCGTTGTTGGAAGCCACTCTCAATTGCACAGAAGGAGCGGCACCCCTTCCATTCTCTCTAAGCGTTACGGGACGATTCCGCCAGACGAGGTCGTCGCCGTCGCTCGAGGTATCGAGGAGGAGGTGTATGCCACTACCGATGGCTCTCCGGCCATCGAGGACGTCAGCATCGAGATTCTTCAAGTCTACTCCAAGGAGATCAATGAGCGGATGCTTGAGGCGGTGAAGGGTAGAGCGATTCCGACGGCTCCGGCGGAGAATGGTGAGGATGGAGTAAGATCGCCTGTTGTTGCACCTAGTGATGAAAGCCCAACATTGGAAACTGAAACTTGAATTTCTACGTTTTTGGTCTTAATGTTATTGAATTTGGGGGTATTATTGTCGTTGTTGCCCTGTTTCAGCTTCTTTTACGGGAGAAAGTTGCAGACAAGAGAAATGGAAATGGGTTTTTGAGTGGGGAGGAGGAAAGAAAAATAAAAAGAAGAAAAAGAAAAGAAAACCAACGGAAGGGCAAATCGGGAATATAAAAGTTTGATTTAAAAACTTTGCCATATTTGCAATTATTTTAAAGAGTTGCTAATTTTGCCATTAAACACCCTAATTTTGCCACCCATTACAATTATCCCTTTAATTTTAATAAAAAAAATTATAATACAAAAGAGTTATTTAATGAATCTAAGTTGCACACAAATCCCCAAACTGACGTTCAGGCCATTTCTTTTGATTCTCTGTAAGAAGAAGAAAAAACGTCATTTTCTCACAACATGCATCCAATATGACAGAGTGTTTATTCAAACGCTTCCTAATTTTTTCACAACATTCACCCTCTTGCTAGTTTATTTATTATTTCTACATATATTTTAACGAACTCTACTCTTTTTTTTTTTTTCCCTTTTTTCTGAAAAAACTTCTCTATATACATCGCACCCATTTTCCTTATTGCACTCCCTTCACACACTTACACTTCTCTTTCTTTGTAATTTGAATGATTTTCAATTTAATAATTGGTCTACTCTAAAAGTACTATACTTAAAACAATATCAACCAAACCATTAAGAATCAAAAGGGCTTTTTCATTTGGGAGGCAAATCCCCCAAATTAAACATGTTACTTTCTGATGCTGCTGTTTGTAGCTACGGGCATTATGAATTAATGAAGTACCTTCTCATGCGAAAAAAAAAAAAAAAAAAAACCATTAAGAACACTTGAAGAAATATTTGTTAACGATGATTTATTAAGTCCTTTTTCTAACACGACCACCAAAAAAGATCCCTTTAAAACAAGCCAACCAAGCCCACCATCACAATCACCAATCAGCACTCCATTCAACAAAACAATGAAACATTAACTTACATGACTCGTGGAACTGCCATCCTGTCTCCCGTCCCATATAGCTTGAGCTAGCGGCATCCATGGGAGCGGTATCAGTAAATTCTGAGAGAAAGATGCGACTGGGTTAATATGGAACTGGTATTCGAACTGTCGGGGGGCCGGATTTCATGTCCTCGAGAAGAAGATCTGAAAGCGCCTGAGCCAATGGACCTTCTCTTCCTGAGGAGCAAACTCAAAACATTCTTAAATTATCAGATAAAACGTGCTCCATGCTTTTCAGAAAAATTACAATGATGGTTTCCTTAGATCATCATCTGGTTGTGGTGGGAAGAAAACTTCATATGTTTATATTTGTAAAAACAATGAACAGTGTTATTAAATTACGATGCTAGATGCCTACAAACATGTTATGGTGCTATCATTCTACAAAACTAATCTTAGTTTCTTAAATAAAATTCACCTGACCAATGTAATCAATGTGATGCAAACATCTTGATTCAGATCTAAAGAACAAAATGTTTGAGTATTTACTCTCTACTAAAGCAACTTAGTTACGAATGAAAGATTGCAGAGGAAACTTACCATCACCAATAATCTGCTCGTCCCACTGCAATACAGGGCAAACAAGAACTCCACTGCCAATAAGCATCATCTCATCTGCCCTCTTGCCTTCCTCCATGGTTAAATTTTCACATCTTATACTCCGAAGCTTACCCTCTTTCACCAGCCGCTCAGCAAGAGGTATAATTCTCTTAGCCGTGCACCCGCTTAGAATTTTGTCGAAGTGAGGCATCAGAAATTCCTTATCACTTGTAATAAAAGCCACATTCATATTAGGCCCTTCAGCAATGAATCCGTCACTATCCAACCAAATGGATGCATAAGCACCCTTTTCTTCTGCTTCCATCTTTGAAAGAACGTTTGGTAGGTAATTTACACTCTTCATAATTGCAAACTGAGGTGGTTTCATTGGGATTGATGAAGTTATGACTTTGATGCCTTTTGAACGAGATGACGGCTTACCTTGAATTACAACTGCATAAAGGGCTGGCTGATAACAGCCAGATGAAGAAAGTTGAAAATCTCCCGGTCCCGCAGAGAGCCAATATCGAAGTGATCCATTCCTACACTTAGAAGCACTCACAGTTCTTATGAGTATACTTTTAATCCTTTCCCGATCATATGGAACCGGGAGGTCAATTTTTGCCATCAATGCTGATCTTAGAATGCGGTCGAGGTGCTGGTCCAACTCGTACAGATATCTGGGATATTGAAACCATTAGTAAAGGAGCTGAACTCAGTCAGGAGTAAATTAAACAAATGTTCACAGTAACTCATCTCTGACAAAATTCTGAAATCGAAATATGACTTTCCTACTTCCGATGAAGAAAAAAGCTACAAGCATTTAAGATGTTAAAACTAATTATTAAAAAAAAAAAAACCAAAAAACAAACAAACTAAGCAACTTCAAAGAGTTTTAAAGAGAGATATGTTTACTATTACATAAAGTCTAGATTCTTGTTAGTTACTGTGATACAAGAAACAACTTTATTCGTCCTTACAAAATTAAAGAAAATTTGAAGTGTTGTGGTTTAAATCGTATTTGCACAATCTAAAGTCACTTCATAAGTTATATTGAGAGTTTGTAACCAAGATTATGATGATTAGGCTTCGATCTTCTTCTTCTTCCAAATTTTGGGCAAATCATCATTCTAAGAGCAGATTTACACTATTCTTAAGTAGATCAAAGGTGATTTGCCTGTTTAAATTGTTAGAGAACAGTCTCTTTTCTTGACACTCGTGAGGTTATGTATTCTTGGCAATACTCGTAAAGGTAAATTATTTAAAAGTACATAGAATTTTTGGGGGGGAAAAAAAAACTGCAGGTAAAAGTCAATTGATTCCCATCATTTCAAAATTGTACTTTATTCGGTTTTGGAAAATTTTAAAGAAACATACAGGCCCATTACTTTACAGTGAAAATTATGTATGTCTTGGAATATATCTTTTTTTTTTTTTTTTGAGAAAATGTCTTGGATTTGGAATATATCAACATCATAGTCTTGGTGAAACTGTTCAAAATTCTCACTTACCCATCCACGATGGCAGCAGTATCAAAAACACCATGTCCTCGGTGAACCATGTGGTCATCAATTGGAATTACCATAGCAGCTGGATCTGTCGTAATTCCTCCAAAAACACTGGAATACATGGCAAGGAATTGTTGCTGGTTTTCATGATTTTCTCGGCTTGCCCTTAATCTTTCAAGCACCTTCAGTAAAACATGGATCGAAATAACCATCAGTAAAGCTATACAATTACCATCTTCCACGCGTAGAACCCGAAATTCTGTTGTTTATTTCTACCCAAAAAATAGATTACATTCTACAATGTCAAGTTTAATTCGAGGAGCCTCGGCATCCACGAGTGGAACTTCACCCCACCAATCACAACGTCAATTGAAAAACCCTAACATATAAGAAATTTCAAAGAATGATAGAGGCGTCAAAAGTGGACCTCTGAACTACTAAGCATTGGAGCATCAGAAGTATGACCAATAGTATCTGCGACAAGACAAGTAGTTGGTTTAGTTATTCAGATATCAGAGGGGATGGATAGCGAAAATTGAAAGAAAGCAAGCAAGCAAACACCCGAACAGGATTATGAACACCCAGATTATAGAAAGCGAGTCAACTATCCTACACGTGCCGAACAGACTTGCTTTGATAAACAACTCTAAGCTTTTAATCAAGTGCCCCAGTTAAATTGAACAGTCTCACAACGAATTAGAAGAACTAACCTGCAATCGAACCTCTAATTCTGAATCCTTTGAAAAACAACTGCCGGGTATTGCGCGATTCGTGCACAGAGAGAGAGCGAAATCGAGCAAAACGCAGTGGCCTTTGAGAATGGTTAGAGAAGTCTGCAGAGCTGATCGGTGCCTGAGGAATGGGTTTGAGTAGAGACTGCAGAGAAGAAGCCATCGAAGAACCCAGAAAGAATGTCCGAAGAAAATCTGATTGAATTGCTAGTGCAGCATTCGACCTTTTGTAATGGTATTGTACTTATGCAATAGTGTTTTGCGAATCTGATGACGTTTTGCAAATTACAAAGGAATCATTCCAAGGGACGGAGTCCATGATTCTCCCCACGATCGCTCGCCGAACAAAATCCAATCGACCATTGCTATTTTCAATTTCCGTCTTGTGCATTGTTTTGTTTTGCGTGCCCACCACTTGCAATCTGCCAACAGAAATAATATTATTTTTGTAGGTTAAACTACTAATTAGTTAACTGATTTTCAGCCAAAACGAGTATAGTTGAATGGTAATTGGCATATATCCTCACCAACAAATAGAGGTCTGATGTACTAAAAAAAAAGTCTCCGATTTTCAACCTTGTCCTTAGTGGTAGCCAAACACTATAAAATTTTTCAAAATGATTTTTTTTTTCAAAATTAAACACTTAAGTTAAACCAAACACATCCTTAGCCCTATTTTCCAAGCATGACTCACTACCATAACGCTTTTATTAATAATCAAGAGGTAAAAAAAGAAAATACATTGATGTCCTTTTGTAAAAAAAAAAAAAAAAAAAAAAACACCCCTGTCCTTGCCAAAAAAAAAATTGTTGATAAAAAAAAAAAACACACTTGATGTTTGAGGTGTCTGTCTATTTAGATTTTAAAATGGACATTTTTCGTCTCCTGATTTTCAAAATTCTTAACTTTTTTAATCATAATTTTAGCATAACACTCCCTCACTATTTTTTTGAAATTTAGATTTGATTAAAATGTTTCCATGGTATATAAAATTTATGCCAAAATTTTACAAATAGAAACTAAATTGGTCACATTGTCAAAAAAAAAACTAAATTGGTCACTCTTAAAAAATACATGCACCAAAATGAATCAAAATTTAAAGTACGTGAACTAACAAGAGCGTAGTTCAACTAGTATAAGATTTGTACTAATGACCAAGAGGTTTATGATTCGAATTCCACCATTTTCAAAAAGTATAGAACAAAATGAAGCCATGGTTGTCAAAAAAAAAAAAAGAAAAAGAAAAAGAAAAGGGAAATCCTCAGAAATGGCAAGAAATTACAGGGTAATTTCGAAAAATGGCCAAACCGTATTTTTTAATGAAAAATGGCCAAACCGGTTTTTCCAGCCTATTTTTGTGCTATATAAACTTACTTTTTTACCCTTCAGCCACCCCACGTTTATCCTATATTTGTGCAGCCGTATCTTTTATTTTTTTTTTTTCAAAAATAATCTATAACGTCTCATTCCATGAATCAAGGGATTTTTAGTTACACGATCATCTCTCTCTTCCCTACTTTATCGTTTTTCATTTTATTACCCAACGGTGGGTCCTATTTGTAAGTAAAAAATGTTTCATATCTATATAAACAGAAAAAAATTAGCAGAAATTGAAGCATGCATACCCTGGATGTCGACAAAACTCGCTCGAGCTTCTGAATGTTCTTCGACTGTCCGTGTAGATACAGTGTAATCTTGTCGAGAATCTTGGTTACTAGACGAAGCTTGAAGTCGTCTGTGAAGAAGTATGGAAGAATCGATGAATGTAGAATAAGACTGATGGTAGAACGATGATGGAAGGGTTTGTCTCGGAGGTTCGAATGATGGAGGAAGGGGAAGGGGTTCTCTCGCGAACGATAAGTTGGGAGGGTTTGAAATGAGGAAGGGGAAAGGTTTTTTTTTTTTTTTTTTTTTTTTTTTTTTTTTTTTTTTTTTTTAACGTGAGTGTGTTCCCAAGAGCATCAGAGAGGTTTGTTTGAAATTGTGCATCAACTTTTTTTTTTTTCTGATTATACTTTAATTCTGACATTTTAGGTGTTCATCCCATATTTTAGGTGAATCTGGATTTTTTTTCACACAAAGAGAATGTGTGATTTCATTTTTTTTCTGTTCTTCTTTGAATCTGGAATTTTTTTTTAATTGAAGTTGTTCTTCATTGTTATTGAATTTGGTAAGCTCTCTCATTTTTTCTTTTGATATACACTGTTTAAATTTAAGGCCTCATATTTTTTCTCTCTTTTTTTGAATTCAAATCTCTTGTTTTAAATTTAGATTGCTAGATTTATATTCCATTTCATTTGATTTTATTTTATGTTATTTTGATTTGCTAGATGAATCAATGGGTAAGGAAGCTAGATTCTCTCCCTTATTTACAGTGTATTTGTTTTATTTTATTTTCAGATTTAAGATTTGTTTAGGGGGTATTTTCGTCCAATTTCATGCCAAAATAGTTTACTAAAAATAAGGTTTGGTCATTTATCAAATTGAAAATATGATTGGCCATTTTTCAAAACAGCTATTTTTTTTTTGCTATTTATCTGGTTGCCCCAAAAGAAAAAGGGCCGGTTGCAAATATAGCAAACCGGCCCAAAATATTTGCAGATTTAGCGGTCCGCGAAAAATTTTGCAAAAATGGCAAATTTTTAAGTTCTGGAATGTGTATTTACTAAAATGTCCTTTCTATCTGATAGAAAGTTTTTCTATCACTGATAGAATCTATCAGTGATAGAAAGAGATTCTATCTGATAGAAAGACTTTCTATCTGATAGAAAGTCTTTCTATCAGTGATAGAAACTTTCTATCAATGATAGAAGCTTTCTATCACTAATAGAAGCTTTCTATCACTAATAGAGATAGATTCTATCAGATAGAAAGACTTTCTATCAGTGTTTGGTAGGTGTTTGCTTTCTATCATTTCTATCACTTCTATCCTATTAATCCTATTTGTGTTCTTTTCTATAAGGTGTTTGGTTGTTGTTGTTTGGTAGGTGTTTGGTTGGTGTTGTTTTGTTTCTGATATTTTATATCATTGATAGAAAGTTTTTCTATCACTGATAGAATCTATCAGTGATAGAAAGAGTTTCTATCTGATAGAAAGACTTTCTATCTGATCTTTCTATCAGTGATAGAAGCTTTCTATCACTAATAGAGATAGATTCTATCTGATAGAAAGTCTTTCTATCACAGATTCTATCAGTGATAGAAAGTCTTTCTATCACTAATAGAGATAGATTCTATCCTTCTATCCTATTTCTATCAGTGTTTGATTGCTATATCCTATTCCTATCTGATAGAAAGTTTTTCTATCTGTGATAGAAAGTTTTTCTATCACTATAAGCTTTCTATCAGTGATATAAATCTTCTATCACTAATAGAATCTATCAGTGATAGAAAGACTTTCTATCATATAAGATTTCTATCAACATATATATAAAAATTGACGAGGAAGAAGAAGATGCGCGCCAATCAGTTTTTCTATCACTGATAGATTCTATCAGTGATAGAAAAAGTTTTTATCAGTGATAGAAATCTTCTATCACTGATAGAAACTTTATTCTACCAGTGATAGAAACTTTCTATCACTGATAGAAAATGTTTCTACCACTGATATAATCTATCACTGATAGAAATATCAGTGATAGAAACTTTATTCTATCAGTGATAGAAACTTTCTATCAGTGATAGAAAATTTTTCTACCACTGATAGAATCTATCAGTGATAGAAAGACTTTCTATCACTGATAGAAGATTTCTATCAATATATATATATATATATATATATATATATATATATATATATATATAATTGACGAGGAAGAAGAAGATGCACGCGCCAATCATTTTTTCTATCACTAAATCTTCTATCAGTGATAGAAAGTTTTTCTATCAGTGATAGAAATCTTCTATCACTAATAGAAAGCTTTTCTATCAGTGATAGAAACTTTATTCTATTAGTGATAAAAACTGATAGAAAATATTTCTACCACTGATAGAATCTATCAGTGATAGAAATATCAGTGATAGAAACTTTATAGAAACTTTCTATCACTGATAGAAAATTTTTCTACCACTGATAGAATCTATCAGTGATAGAAAGACTTTCTATCAGTGATAAAAGATTTCTATCAATTTAAAAAAAAAAAAAAAAAACTGACGAGGAAGAAGAAATGCGCGCGCCAATGCAGGGGCAATTCAGGAATATAAAAAATTAAATAAAAAATTTTGCCATATTTGCAAATATTTTTAAAAATTGCTATATTTGCCATTATTTACCCTCATGTTGTCACCCATTACAATTATCCAAAGAAAAAGGGTCTTTAAGCCATGTATATATAGGGATATTCGGGCTAGGCCCGGCTTACTGAAATCATCTAGTGGGCTAATTGTAACGAAGCCCAAAACTCCGATCCACGAGTTTTAGAAATTCTGAAAATTTTAGTAGCAGCCCCTACTCCAACCCTTGCTTCTCCTTTCCAAATCCGCAACTCTATACTAAAACCCTAATTTCCGTCGATCTCACCAACAGCAGAGTTCAGTCATCATGGCCTCATACGATTACGAAGACTCACGGGCCAACTATGACGACCCCCGACACGCGCCGCTGCCGTCTCCGGCTGGCCAAGACATTGGCTACGACCCTAATTTCGTTCCAGATTCCGTCAAGTCCTTTGTCGTTCATCTATACCGTCACATCCGTGAGAAGAATGTATATGAAACCCATCAAATGTATGAGAGCTCCTTCCAGACCCTATCGGACCGCCTATTCAAGGACACACCGTGGCCGTCAGTAGATGCCGTGTCTCATTTTGTTGACAACGACCATGTCTTCTGCCTGCTTTACCGTGAGATGTGGTTCCGCCATCTCTATGCGAGACTCTCGCCAACTTTGAAGCAGAGGATTGATTCATGGGATAACTATTGTAGCCTATTTCAGGTGGTTTTGCACGGAGTCGTGAATATGCAATTGCCTAACCAGTGGCTATGGGATATGGTGGATGAGTTTGTTTATCAGTTCCAGAGCTTCTGCCAATATCGGGCCAAGATGAAGAATAAGACCGAGCAGGAAATTGCGCTTCTGAGGCAGTACGATCAGGTTGCTACGGTTAATTTGGTTTTTTTTCCCTTCTTTTTTTTAAATGAAAATATGGACACATGGGATCTGGGTGTTGCATGAAAATATGTAGGATTCGTGTTACTCCATCTGCAATTAGACAAGGAAGTGAACTCCAAAGGGTACAGAACAGTATTGTTTCTTGGCCTTCTTATTGTTCTATATGAATTCACCTGTATTTAGTTTTATCAAATTCATAGTAAATTAGGCTTGGACTTGAAGCCTATACCGTCCCTAAGGAGGTTAAAGAATAGCTGGAATAGCCTTGAACCACATGGTTTCTAAACTTCGAATGACAATCTATTAAGACTTATGAGGTGTGGAATGTGTTATTTTGTTTTTCATATTTTTGTATGGAATTTGTGTACACTAGGTCAGATATTTATCATATTTGGGTGCAACTGCATCCAACAGGCACATATCCTTTACACACTCATCTTCTTGCAGTCACGTCCACTTAGAGGGTTTTTTTTCCCTCCTCCTCCTCCTCCTCCTCCTCCTCCTCCTTTTTCGTCTAGTCTTAATGATTTTTATGGTCTATCTATATCCAAAGGTTCAGGAGCTTAACTTCAGTGGTTGCTTATTTCCAGGCTTGGAATGTATATGGTGTCCTCAACTACTTGCAAGCGTTTGTGGAGAAATCCTCAATCATTCATATTCTTGAAGAGGAGAAAGAAGGTCTCGAACAATTTACAGTTACTGATGGGTATGACTATAGTGGTGGGAGTAGTAATGTTTTGAAGGTGCTGGGATATTTCAGCATGGTTGGATTGCTCCGGGTTCATTGCCTGTTAGGTGATTATCACACTGGTTTGAAGTGCTTACTCCCAATTGACATAAGCCAGCAAGGTGTTTTTACTAGTGTGATTGGAAGCCATATTACTACCATATACCATTACGGGTTTGCCAACCTAATGTTGCGCAGGTATTGTTATTAATTTTTTAGTCCGTGTTTCTTTGAGTATTCTATATTATTGAGGCAGTGCTTTCCTCCCTACATACCTCTCAATAGATTTTGTATTTTGGTCGTGCATATATATAGTGATATTGGTGCCTTCCAATTATCACTTATTATTTTGGAGGATTATCAGAAAGTTCTGTAAATGTAGGTGGGTCTGTCATGTGAATCATTTTTTTTTCTTTGAGGCCTTACGTGTTTCTCTATCCTTCCATTCGAATTCTTCCAATTTTCTTGTTTCAACTTTCAAGTTTTGCTAACTTTCTCACTTTCCTTAGTGAAGACAAGAATGTTTGGTCAGTTTCAAATGGCCTAGCCTAACAAATTTCTAAAATTTTTGTATATGTTGCCAGTTTACTCCAAAGAATGGAAATGCTTTATTAATGCATAATTGCATCTTATTTGTTTTAAGCAGTTGAAAGTTGAGATGTAAGATGCACACAGTAGAGATTATTACTACTGTATAAATGATGATGGCTTGAACGATTAAATATTGGATAATGTTTGGTACATAAAATAAAGTCCATATAGAGGGGTTTCTGGTCTTAGAATTAGCAAGAGATCCTTCCTGCCTGGTTTTGCATAGATAAGCTTGTGATAAATAAGAAAACAAGACATTAGACGTCTAGCGAATTATTGTAGTATTCACAACGATCACATAATTTGTTATGACTATTTGGAAATTTCCGAATCAGATTATAGGATGTTTGTGACCTACTGAACAATAAGATATAGGACCGTGCACATTAATGCATTCTGTTATTTGGTTTGATCAATTGTTTGCAAAAATTCTTTCTTTGAAGTTGTTGGTTATTTGGCTAATGTGCCAGAATGCTCCTAAATGAGCTGGTCTCAGTTAACAACCCACCCCCACCACACCACACGCACAGACAAAGGGTGCATGTAACCTTGCTTCTCCTCCTTCTTTTCTCTACATTTTTCTATAGAGGAATGCATGTTTTGTGAAATATAGATTTTATATGGATGGTGAAGAAAAATCGACATGCATGCAAAGTTGAACGTTAAATCTTTATAGGAATTAGGATTTTATAGAGTGCTGCTGTATTTTGTAGTGCCTTGGACTTTTCTCCTTCATTTCTTACTTAACAATGAACTCTAAATAAATTTAATTTCCCCTTATTTTCAGGTACGTGGATGCCATTCATGAATTTAACAGAATTCTCTTGTATATTTATAAAACCAAGCAATACCATCAAAAATCTCCTCAGTATGAGCAGATTCTGAAGAAGAACGAGCAGATGTATGCCTTGTTGGCAATATGTGTTTCACTCTGTCCCCAAGTGAAGCTTGTTGATGAAACTGTGAACTCTCAGTTGCGGGAGAAGTATGGGGAAAAGATGATGAGGATGCAGAGATATGATGAGGAGGCTTTTGCCATCTATGATGAGCTTTTCTCATATGCTTGTCCTAAGTTCATCACTCCATCTGCTCCTAGTTTTGAGGAGCCTCTAGTAAACTACAACCAGGTAAGCTTTAGATCTTTATTCTTAAAGAAGTTGTATTTTGGAACTATTAGCAAGCAGCAGCTATTTGGGAATAAATTGTAGTTAAATATCTGCCATTGATATTCCTTCTGAACTTATGTTAAATTCAATAATTTAGTTGACAGGAAATGTCATGGATTAAACTCAAGTGTTGTGAGACCATACAAAATAGTGTAAGTAGGTGAATGGGTGGTCTTACGACTCTTACCTGTTTAATGAGTCAAAGAATATGGAGAGGAAATGTAGAGATCAAGTAGTTCTGCAAAATTGAGTTTTCTGTAGCTTTTTGGATCAAGCAATGTGCATTTATTTTCTATATCTCTCAAGTGCTTGTTCTAATATGTCAAGTCTAACAATGAACAGACTTTGAGTTGGAGTACCAACATAATTTTTGTTGCCTCAGCAAGCATTATTTTTTCCTTTCCTTTTTTGGTCATTTTGATATTGCTACAATTGTTACCAATAGGATGAATTTTTGCCTAGTCCTTTGGTTTTGTTGGCCTTGTGCTATCATTCTTTCACAAAGTAGTTTCTAACAAAATGAATGAATGAACAAATAAACAAACAAATAGACTGAGAGTATCTGGTTCAACGGCTTTTTCTCCCAGCAGTTCTTTGATATTATAGGAATTCTACACTTTGTAGTCTAGCTAATTCTTTTACCATTCAACTTTGTATCCTTCGGAGTTGCTAAAAAATATCATTTCAAGGGATTTTTATATCTATAAGACTAACACTTATTTTATTATGAGTATCTTACTCTAGTTTTGTCTACCTTGTGCTAATTGGAGTTGTAGATTAAGATTGATGACTTTGCTTTCATCATTTCTTCACAAAATTTATGCATGTATGAGGTCGTGTTAAACCCTTTTTGTGTGTCTGTGTTGCGTGTGTTGGTTCTCTTTTTCAGAAATTTTATTCACGTCTCTTTTTTTTTCCAGGATGCCTATAGACTTCAATTGAAACTATTTCTTTATGAAGTAAAGCAACAACAATTACTGTCTGGCATCAGGACGTTTTTGAAAGTGTATTCCACCATCTCCCTTGGACAGCTTGCGATTTACATGGAAGTGGATGAATCCACTCTAAGGTTGGAATTAGAACAGCCGAATATATAATCTCTCATTTTTATGAGCTGCTGCATATTTTTTAAGATTAATTAAGTGGTTGTATTTTTTTTGGGTTATATTTACAGGACGATTCTGTTGACGTACAAGCATAAAACCCATGCCGTTGATAGTGTTGGAAAAATTATGTCTAATGCAGATGTGGATTTTTACATTGACGATGTACGTCTACTTTTCTTCAATTACCTCTTCTTTGGTTTACAAAGCATTTTAAATTCAGAACACATGACATGTTTCTCGGCAATCCACTTCTTGCTATTAACATGCTTGAAGTTCGGATAGTTTCAAGTTGATAACACTCAGCTTCTGTAGCCTTGTAATATTTTTATTGGTCGATTTTAGCTTATTTTTCTTATTATTTATCTATTCTCTTACTAAAATCATTTAGCTTGAAAATAAGTTTTCATATGGCAGCTCTTTTTTTCAATCAGACTTCTTCCCCGTGATAATATATAATAATTAGATGCTCCTGATGGAAAAATCACTCATGTAGTATGTTAAAAAAATTGCTATCCCTGAGAATGCAGCCTTTTAACTTAATGTCATTGCAGGACATAATTCACGTTGTCGAATCTAAGCCTGTAAATCGCTATGGAGATTTCTTCTTGCGGCAAATTGTTAAAGTATGTAAAATTTTCTTTTCATCTTGCATCTCTATGTGTTATTATCGTTGAAACGATAATCATATTTGTCTTTCTCTTTCTTTCTGGACAGCTCGAAGGGACGATTAATGATTTGGACAGAGTGAAACTGGACTGAGTTCTCTGTAATGTTCGGTTAAACTGGCTTTTTTGACGGCGGCAGGTTTTACAGGGAACTGTTACTCCATTTAAAAAACCCACCTTATCCATTTTTCATCTTCACTCTGTACTTCTATTAGTGGTTGTAGATACTCTTGGGAGCAACTTACATCATCTCCTGTACTCTCACAAATCTCACTCGGATATAAGAGTGTTGAAGGCTTGTGCCTGAAGTTAATCATCTTGGCATTTAAATGTTATTAGTTGATTTACTAAATCCATGTACCCATTCTAAAATTCTCCCTTACTACATGAAGTATAAAACTTAAGATGTTCAACAAAGGCCCCTTTTTGTTCAAGTTTTCCTTATATGTAAAGAACAAAACTTTCTTGCATACCGGTATGTAGGGATCTCCCTACATACCCCATTAAAATCTTGACAACTAAGAAAGAGGAAGGGAGAAAATGAGAAAAAAAATTTATCTCTCCTAGTTGTCAATATTTTAATGGTGGTATGCAGGGAGATCCCTACATACTGGTATGCAGGGAAGTTTTTTCCATATGTAAAAGTGCATTTAATAATTTCGAGTTCCCATGTTCTGATATGGTGATCCAGCGCCTTTAGTTTTGCCCTCTTTTTGTCAAGAGCCCATGTTTGTATGGAAAAGGGTCCATGAGTTTATTAGACAGGTTTAATTAAAATTATTTTTAGGAGTATGTTCTATGGTTAAGAGATATGAGAGATAGTCGTTGAAACTATTGAAATATTTATGGTTGTGATATATATAAACAGATATTTACTGAAATTAATTGCACGGGAAAATACTGAAGATGTTCATAGTTAATATATTATTTAAAAATTTTCCAATGGGATGATGGTTGTGGAAATATTTATAAAATAAATGTTCTTTATTAAAATTATAAATACAATGAAACTTATCGTCAATATGTTTGTTGCTAACCATGTTATCTAGGTGTGCACGGCTGGCTGCTGCGGCATCAAGCTGCAAATCCGCCTTAAGCTTCTTAAAATTAAAAAATCTAAATGGGAAAGTATTCAGATTTTGGTGACAAATCTGCCTTAAGCTTCTTAATACTTAGAAATCTTATTGGAACAGTGTTCAGATTTTTTTTTTTTTTTTTTTAATAAGAACAGTGTTCAGATTGTGGGGACAAATCATGTACTTTTAGTATGTTAATATTTAACTAGTAACCTAACAATTAACAAGGCTTTTCTTCCCCTTTATTTATGATTTCAGATATTTAAATAATACTTTTTTTTAAAAAAAAATATTTAAATAATCGAATATGCATTTCCATTTTCTAATTTTATTTAACACGTTGTTTTGAAAATAGCTCGCACGTCCATAGACCATTATGCTGACGTGGCACGAGGATGCCGAATACTATAAATTAGTGGAACTTCGATTTCTTGGCGCTCAATTCACACTATGATATTAAAAAATCCGCGGGTTCGAGAGTGAGGTCGAATTACAAATTACTAGGTTTTCTTTCCGTCGTTGTCTTTCAATTTAACAATGGAGAAGCTCGGATTTCCAAGTATGAAGAGGTTGAACCAGTTGAAGTCACTCTCTGGTTCGGCACAAGGAACTACGAAAACGTTCGCCTTCTCTCCGCGTTCCGCTCCGGACTCTGGCTCATCAGGAAGTTTTGTTAATTTGAAGATTGCTGCAGGTTCTAATTAAAAAGTTCAGTGTTAATCATTCTTTTTTAAGAAATGAAGTTTAATGTTGATCGTGTTGTGCATATTATGTAGAGAAATTGATGAAAGAACAAGCTTCTTTAAAGACTGATCTGGAAATGGTGGTAGGATGCTCCATTTTTTATGTGTGGCGCGTGCGCGTCTTCATTCAAGCTTTTTATGGTCACTCAAGTTGTTCGAATAACAACCTTCTCCTTTTTTATCTTAGTTCATGAATAGGATGTGTGCTATTTTCTGTATTTCAGTTCGTTAGGTCTGAATTTTTTATCATCGGCTCTGTTACGTTTTTTTCCTATGATCCTGCTGCGGAGTACTTGATTTCTAAGTTGAAAAGGTTTACAGAATGCGAAATTGAGGAAGTCAGTGGAGCACGCTCGTGCTTTAGAGGATAAACTGCAGTCTGCCTTGAATGAGAATGCCAAACTCAAGGTGAAGCAGAAAGAAGACGATAAGTTGTGGAAGGGATTAGAATCCAAATTCTCGTCGGCTAAGACATTGAGTGATCAGCTCACCGAAACATTACAGCATTTAGCCAGTCAGGTTCAGGATGGTAGTTATCAATCTGAGGCTCAAAACTTAGCCTTCTGTTTTTCTTTGTTAGTTATAATTTATTTTAAGTGTGGTTTACTTATAACTTAATCATTGTATTAATGAAATCATACAGCTGAGAAAGACAAGGAGGTTTTAGAAGCCAAATTATCTGCAAGTTCTACAGCTGTTGATGGGTTAAACCAACGAATGCAGGACTTATCTATAAAAGTAGAGTCTGCAGAAGAAACAATAAGAAATCGTAAGTTCTTAAACTTTTTAACTGACATGACTTCATCTTGCAATATTTTGTTGGTTAATCTAACTCACAATATTCCATAAAATTCTCTGTTCTATCTTGGTAAACTTTGAAATGCAGTTTGTTATCTAATGCTTTTGAACTCTGAACATAGGTGAGCAGGAGCTGGCGGAGCTCAAAATTGAGAAAGAGGAAAATTGTAAATTGTATAGAGAAGAACAGCAGAGAACTGCAAATCTCACCGAGGAAAAAGGTAACCATAAAGATTTAAGTCTAAAACTCGCAGAAAGTTCATAAAACAATGCATGCTTTGTAATTTAGATGACAATTTTCCTGTCGTGTTATGGAAGATTTCATTTTGGAGATGAGAACAAAGAAGTATTATCTGATAATAACCAACTCCCATTTTTTATTTGCTTTTAGTAGTTATATGAATAAAAGAGAATTAGGCCTGCGGGAAACTATTCCCTCCTATATCATTTCCAATCCTAACCTTGAGTCCTTAAGTCCGGGAATAGGACTGAGACAGAAATTTTGTTGACATGGAACAGCCCCCTCGCCATTGTTAATTATAAATGGTAGAGAATTTTGTCCTTGAAGAACTCTGTACAGAGATTCCTAAAACCTATAATGCTTTCCTCTTTTACTTGTCATAGGTATCTCAAAATAAGGACAAAGCTTTAATTAAAGCAATGTTTAATTTGGGTTCTTCCTTAATTTTTTTTCTAATCATGCAATATAGATAGTGAAATTGAATGTATCTTTGTAGACTGCTCTTCTAAGAATTGGAAAGCTCAACTTAAAACTTTGGAGTTTGGGTCTTTTCTTTTCTGAACACTAGTCATAGGTTTTTCAGGAGCATTAAGCGTACTTGGTTGTTTCATTTGAGGCTGAAAACTACCTTGTCAGACTTTTTTAGATATTCTTTACAATCAGAATATTCTTAATTTTAGAAAATATATGAATATTCTTTTCTGGTAAGTTGACAAATAAGGGACCGGTACCACAAACGTCATGGTTTTTAGCTGCATAATGCATTTTCCCCGCTCATGATCCTCCATCAACACCAACAAAATATAAATTTGGCTACTAGTGCTTTCACTTTCTTTATATCAACATGTTACTTGTAAATTTTCCTGAGAATTCTTAAATACCTGTCAAAATTACCATGCTAAATCTCTAATCACATGCATTACCGTACTTGATAGTCGTATTACATTCATGGTTCTAGAATTTTGGATTTATGAAAGGAGATAATAATCAAGTTTCCAGTTTTCTATTTCCCCCATCATAGGATTGGATTCAATGTTACTCATGATCTTAATATAAAACTATTAAAGCTTATTGAAATATTTTAAATAGCTCACGATGTTCTAAAACTTGAGAAAAGTAAAATTATAATCTTGTAGTGTTTTGTTACTTTATTCTCATAAAGGGGGACTACTACAATACTTTCTTGCAGATTCTGTAACCAAGAGATTTGAAGAAACGGCTGTGGAGAACAGGTTGATCATAGAGGGCTTGAACTCTAAACTGGAAGAGGCACAATTAGAGTCAAACTCAAAAGAAGAAAAAATTATTAGTTTGATAGCCTCACGAGATGACTTGCAGAAGGAAAAAAGCGATTTGGAAATGCATAATGATGTGGTTCATAAGAAATTAGATGCGTCAGTCTTGGAGACCAAAAACCTAAAAGATCTCGTCCATTTATTGGTTGAGCAGCTGGTTGAATTGGATCGTCAGAACTCAACTTTTTTAGAGAAATTTAATCAGCTAAACCTTCTAAATGACTCTTGCTTTAAGCTGGCCAAATTGGAGAGGAATGTTGCTTCAGAGCTGGCCCAAAGGCAATACAACAAGCTCCATGACAAATTGATTTATATAACATCAGAAAAAAATGCGCTCAAATTGATAAATGTGGAATCACAGCAAAAGGTAGATGAACTTCAGAAAGTCCAGGAATCGCTCAAGGCACAGCATTTAGAAGAATCTCGTTTAGCAGGAGAGAGAATTCAAAAGTTGGAATCTGAAGTAGAAACTCTTGTTTCAGAAAAGACTCGGACAGAATCATTAGTTTCCAAGTTAGAGGATAAAATTGGTACTTTGTCAGAAAGTTCAAGATCATCTGAGAGTAAAATGGTCTACACCTTTCTCAACAGATCTAAATAATTTGATGACAAGTACTGTTATTCGACTAATTTTATTTTATATTTGCTTGCAGCAAGATTTGTTGCAGAAGATTTCCGAACTAGAAATTGAGAATCAGTGTAGCATAGAAAAATTGGATAAAGAGTTGCACGACAAAGCAGAAGAGATAAGTACTTTGATGAAGGATTTTGAAAATAATAAACAGCGTGCAGATATGCTTGAGGTAGAGGGTGATAAACTTCGCAATGTTTTGAAGGAAAAGGAAGAGTTAATTCTTTTGTCTAAGGAGCGTGAGAAGAAGCTAGAAGAAGAAAATAAAGAGGTTTTATAAATTATACTGTTGCAATTGTTGATTTTCATGACAAATTCTCGTGATTAGCTTTTGAATGAACTTAACTTTAAGACTAAGTCCTCATCTATTACAGAATCAAGCTCTATTGGTTGCTGCTGAAACGAGGCTTTCTGATGCTAAAAAACAGTACGATACAATGCTGGAGAGTAAACAGATGGAGTTATCAAGGCATTTGAAAGAAATATCCCATAGAAACGATCAGGTACTATTTGTTACCATTTTTCTCATAAATGCTCTTCATGCGGTAAGATTACCTTTATTTAGGCTAACAGCAGTGAAACTAGTAGGCTATCAATGACATCCGGAATAAGTATGAAGTGGAGAAATTGGAGATTGTCAACAAGGAAAAAGAAAAGGTTCACTCTTAGTATTCATATTTTGCGACATATTAAAATATCAGACTTCTTGCTTATTCATTTAAGCATACAGGCAGATCAAGTTGTACAAGAGTTGGAAAGGAATTGTGAACAAAAACTAGCAGAAGTGAAAGAAGAATCTAGGCAGTGCCTGATTCGCATTCAGGAAGAACATGCTGCTCTGGTAACATTTGAAAATAAATGGTGTAACTTATCTTCCTATGATCAAGATATTCATAGTTGACATGGCCTGCCCGATTAGATTTACCAAAACTTAGATTCTAGATTACGATGACATTCATCAGATTTCTTTTTGATCCATGTTAAAATATTTGCATGTTGTACTTCCATTTTGTTACGACAATTTGACAGTCTTGGTGATTTGCCAACTTATGAGTGAAGTTAATTTGTAGTTTAGTAGTAATTGAATTTCTTATCTGCCACTATCAGTAATTGTAATTCATTAAACAATTTTAGAAGCTTCGTTGTCGGGTGGCGTGTTAATTTTACTTACTGTCATATGTTTCTATGTTTATTTGAGGGTAAAGACCGAACCCTAATGAGTACATAGTCTTTTATATCCTACATTTTGATTTCGTAGTTGAGTCAAATTCAGCAAGAGCATGCCAGAAACGAACAAATTCGTAAAGCTGACCACAATGAAGAGTTAAAGCGTGCTCAACTTCAAGCTGAGAACGAATTGAAAGAGGTTATATATATCCAATTTTTCGTTTCTGTCAGCACTTACACCATTATTAATAGTTCAGTTATTTATAATGTTCCAGAAATTGACGTCACTGAGAAGTGAACATGAGGCTCAGATGAAAGCTTTGAGATGTCAAAACGAAGATGAATGTAGGAAGCTTCAAGAAGAATTGGATCTCCAGAAAACCAAAGTACTTACAAACTCAGGTACAAGTATCAAGTATTTTTCTCATGTCTTAATCTACTCATAAATGTCACAGGAAGACAGGCAGAGAACTTTGTTGCAATTGCAATGGAAAGTGATGGGTGACAAGCTACAAGAGGACCAAGAAGTGAATTCAAAGAAGGTAATCTCCTGTCCCATGTGCAAGTGTGCACATGCACGTGGTATAACCAATCAACTTCATGCCATTTCCCTCCCTGAAGCTTTCTTGTAACTTAACTGGTAGCTAGATGTATTCTATCATCTATGTGCCATTCGTCAATTTCAGGCTTTTTATATTATGTACAATAAATGAAACTAATTCTTGTTGGATCATTTTTCTCTTCTCTCTTCTTTTTTTAATTTTTTTTTTATTATAGGTGTCTTATTTTGTTTCCTGACATTAAAGGTGTAAATTCAAATACGAAATTTCTAGATTACTCCCACACTTCATATTATTGAGATTAAAATTAGTACTTAGTCATTTTTGCATATCAATTTATCCTTTATGATATAATAACTTGTCATGGTGCAGGACTACTCCATGTCATCAATCAAGATGAGAGGTTCTGGTGGTTCCAGAAAAAGCAAGCGTGCTCTGATTAGAACGCCAAATGAAGAGGTGCTTCTGACAACTGATAGATAACTGACAGAAAAGAAGTCTGTTGATCAACAACATTTTAAATTCTTTTGTATCTTATATCTTCTCGCAGGAATCACCTTACCTGCAAGCAACTCAAACACCAGTATCACAGTTGTTGAAGACCGTAGAGAACATAAACACAGGAAGTGTTGCAAATATCCCCAAGCACCATAAGAAGGTAAGTTGTATGTTAAAATGAAGCGCACTTCACATTATCTGAACTGTACAGATTAATGCATATAACCATTAATATCTTGTAAGAAGCTCAAGAAAATTATAAGAAGTTCCAATTTTTTCCATATACTCTTACACTTGCCTTGCGCCTGCATATTGAAACTTAATTGATGGCTGGCCAGGTTACTCGCCATGAATATGAAGTTGAAACTACAAATGGAAGGACGATCACTAAAAGAAGAAAAACCAAAAGTACAGTTCTGTTTGAGGTATGAACCTGAGCACTAAAATGAGCCAATAGGATGATTGTTCACATGTAGGGAAACTGGATCGTCTCATGATTATTATTCAATAGTAAAATTTGTTCCTCATATGTATATCAGGACCCGAGAAAACATAATAAAACTCCAAGAAGAAATACCCCCAGAGGTCCTGTCAAGGTAAAAGAAAAGGCAATCCATATCCTATTGGGTATTTTCCCCTTTATGATTTGTGTTCAGCAGTTGGCATTAATTGGTTGCTGATTCATGCTAACTTCAAATAGTTCTCTAATATCAACTAGACGAAATATTAAAATTTTTTCTTTTGAATGGAAAAATTTTGGTTTCACAGAGAACCACAATTTTCTATAGAAAAAAAATTGTTTATGTAAATGTTGTATTACTATGCATAACTTATTTAATCACAACTCTATGTAGACAATCAAGGGTGGAGGTCAATCACGTCCTTCAAACATTGGTGATTTGTTTACTGAAGGGTCCTTGAATCCCTATGCAGATGATCCTTATGCATTTGATTAAAGGTATACTCAACCGAATCCTTTTAGTTTTCAGTTTTCTTTCAAAGAAAATTTAGTATCTTTTTCTTCTTACTTGTGTAGAATATTCAGCATTTGATGTTCAGTTTGCTGTTTTTATTATCAAAAACGAATTTCTAACCAAAAAAATTTAGGCAGCACGTTATGATGTTCTCAAACCCTAAAAAGAGAATGGAAATTACATGAACGAATTCCATCGACAAAACTATATAGTTTTACAGACTATACATTCCCACTACAAAGACGAGTGGAACTCTTGATTAGTCTAAATAGATTTGAAGTCTTCTGAACTTTATGTCTTTTTTTCTTTTTCCTATTCTTAGTGCCCAGGAACTTGCTAATTTGCACATTTCTAAAAAATTATTCTTATCTCGGGATCCTTACCATTAAAGGTCCAAAGTTGCCCTAATATAACAAATAACAATGATATATACCACAAGCACAAAAATTAGTCTACACATGCGCCAAGGAGAGAAAAGTTTAACCTTTCTTTTATACTGTTAAAATAATTTTTCTCCCAAATGTTATAGTAATATTGGGAAGAACATTGATTTCGCTATCAAGAGTTCCAAAATGGGGATTGGGAAGAACATTGATTTTGCTTCTCTTATGCTCTCACAAGAACCCATTATCACTGGTCCATGCTTGCAAAGTGTAGATCAAGGAAGTGGACTAATCCATTTTCATTTTATTCAAGTTACTCTGGAAGGAGAGATTCCTATTGTTATTGGAGTTTGGACATGGGGTCGATGAAAAAAACACAAGCTTTATGATTATTGTCTGATCAAGTGTGTACGGAAACACTATTGAAACACTATTGGTTGTCTAAGGTTATTATTGGTTGAAAACAAGTTATGCAGAGCAGATATGATAGACCATATCTGGATTAAAATATACCAATAACCTGTATTTTCATATTCAAGCGAAGTTTCAAATGAATTTCATTACCTCTTCTACGCATGGCTACGGCCTCTCCTTGCAGGTACTGCATCCATTGAATTTGAACTTATGGCTCGGATGGCCGTGGGAATTGAACAGAGCTGAGAAGGTGAGCCTTCATTGTTTCTCTCACAATTGACTTGGTCTATTACTCAATAGGGCAAAAATGTGAGATGACGTTACGTTTCAATATTTTTGAAAGGCAAGTTTCATCTTTTCAATGCCTGCTTATTTCATTCAACTGTTATCTATGTGCCTATAATGAACCATATTTTTCTTGCCCGGTGGTTGTTTAAAGGGATTGATAATGAAGTGCACTATGTGCTGGAGATTGGCCGAAGACTTGAATTTCTCTCATCTCACCAACAGTCCTCTATGGACAGCTCAGTGGTCCCTTCTAAACTTTGCTACTCTTAGGCTTACTGTGATTCAGTATTTCACTTTACATGGTTTTCCACTGAACTGTGAAATAACTGTTTTGTTAGAAATGGATTAGAACGTAGAAAAAGTAATCCATAAAAATAAATGACATAATTGAACATACTCATCCTATCTTATAGAAATATTGGGTTGCTTTGTACTTCCACTTTGCTTGATGAATTTGGGAGTTGAGTTGGTAGTGAAATCAAAGGGGATTGAATCAGACGTCTGAGTCAAATACGCTTAATTAGAGATGTTGATAACTAAAGTAATGTTACGTAATAATGTTTTTCAATAATTTAATGCATTTAATGATGGAGAAAGACATAAGAAGGCATCAATTATTTTTCAAAAAAAAAAAAAAAAAAAAAAGAAAAAAGAAAAAAGAAAAAAGAAGGCATCAATTTTTCTTTTCGGAGTGAATGTGAAATAATTTAATATTAAATGCCTCTTTGAATATATTATAAAGTCGATTCTAGTGATATAAAGGAGGGAAATAAAAAAGTAAAAAACTAGCCGTACTTCAAGAAAATAATTGTTTCTTATCTCAATAAAAAGAAAAGAAAGAAGAAAAGAAACAAAATAATTATGTTTCTGATCAAACATAATTCAATTAATATATTAATTGGTCAAACATTGGAATTTTCATATTTTTAATATTATATTCTTAAAATAGTACTTCAAATTTACATAAAATTTATCTAGGGTATAACAAATGAGTTAGAGATATTTAAATCTCAGACCTCAACAAAAAAAAAGTACATATCTGAACTATGCTCACTTTGATCATCAATTCAACACGTTTTCATTCATTAGTCTTTTTTTTTTTCTTAGTTGCTTATATTTTCTCCTTGCTTCACATACCATTTTATTAATAATACATATTAGTTATTTCTATCTTCATGATTTGTTAATTTAAAAATATTTGTGTTTCAAAGAAAAAATTGTGAAGTATATATTAGTTATTTAGAAAATAGTTTGATTTCCTTTTTTTTTTGTGAAATATCAGAAACTTCGACTTTTAAAGTTTAATAGAAGCAATTGTTTTCAATTCTTCTAACAAAAAAAAAAAAAAAAAAAAGAAGCAATTGTTTTAAAAAAAAGAAAAAAAAAAAAAGCAATTCATTTGTTTTCACAAAAAAAAAAAAAAAAAAAAAAAAAAAAAAAAAACAATTCATTTGAAGCACTTCACCTCCAGTGTATTGAAATTGAAGTAATGTTTGTCTTTGACCCTAGAGAAATGGAGGATTCGAATAGAACAAGTAAGCAAGAAAATTCTGAAGCCTTTGGAATTTAAGACTCTACAAAGCTTGCCGGAGTGTAATTCATACATTCGAACGTACGCGACAACTACAAATAATAAGGGAAGCCGATAAATCCAGTAATGTACTTCGTGAACTGGTTAGGGTTGTTCCAAAAGCAAACTCCACAGCCCTACCATTGATTTTATCAGAGTTCAAATAGATTTGAAGGCGACAAGAAGGAAGAAGCTCGAAAGAGATATAACCAGCAGGAGCTGAATAATGATTTCCATCAAACCGCAGAGCTTGATCCTCTTATTCCTCAGACGCTCCACAGCCAACTCGATCTTCAAATCTCCCACAGCTTTCCTCAGTTTCTCCTTCTCCTGAAAGGTAATTGACGTTTTACTTTTTCAAAATCGCGAAAGTTGATTGGTTATCGAATCAAATAAACAGTGCGCGATCACAAGCGCAGATACTGATCATTAATTACAATTGATAACCTTGGTTTGTTCATCGACAGCGGCTCTGAGGTTGCGATTTTGGGAGGATTTGAGCGAAGAAAGCAGAAATGCTGCTTTTGCACATCGAAAGGCGGTTTTGGATCTGATTGCTTCATCTCTGGATTCCGCTTCTACTCTCTCCATGATCTGCTCAAATTGTACGCTGCTTGGAGCAGGAAGTGCAGGTAATTTCTAGTAACGCTTATTCTTAGTTGTGAAGAATTCGTAAACTGCAACAAGTGATTTATGAGTTGTATGAAAAGTTGGGTTCGGGAATTAGTAACAAGCGAAATAAACAACCAATATATTTATACCGTGCCGCACATGTTTCTCACGTCTCTCTATTTATAAAATTAACTACTAGGTTGATTAAACCACTTCTTCGTCTCAATTTTTTACTTACTATTCAAATTATTTTAAATTTGTTTTTTTTAAAAAATTATTTTAAATTTGAAAAAAGAAAAAAAAATTATGGGTTAAATGATAAGTTAATTGCTAAGGCCCCGTTTGATAATCATTTGGTTTTTAGTTTTTGGTTTTTGAAAATTAAGCTTATACACACATACTTCCACAAGTTTTTTGGTTTTAGTATCAATCTTCTACCTTGCTTTCAAAAACCAAGTCCAATTTTGAAAAAAAAAAAAAACAGTTTTCAAAAACTTGTTTTTGTTTTTAAAATTTGGCTAGGAATTATCCTTGGTAGGGAATTTAGGAGAAAACAATCATAATTTTCAAAAACCAAATTGTTATCAAGCGGGCCTAAACTTTCATAATTGAATTTTAGAAATATTTAATAAATCTTACAACTTTCAATTTTGTGTCTAACAAGTTTCTTACTTTTTAAATATTTTGTAAAATACATGGTTTTTTAATCACAATTTTCAATTTTGTGCCTTAGTCTATGTATTTTGAAAAATGTAAGTCAAACATTTATTGACACAAAATTGAAAGTTTCTTAAAATTCAATCAAAAATTTATTAAACCCACACTATTTTGGTTTTTTTTAATGGCCCCTAAAAGGACTAGCTAAAAATTACAATTGTTTACTGATGATTTTATTTTGTTGAGTAATCTTCTTTTAACATGCTTAATCTAACCTAAAGACTGAAAAAAAATAGTTATTTAAGATCGCCAATCCTAGTATGTAACCATCCTTACTACCAGTTATAATGCTTATTTCTAATCTTAATCTAGCCATATTAATAATCAATAATCAACAACACTGAAAAGAATACTACAATGCCTTCAAAAAAAAAAAAAAAAATACAAAATACTTAAAAAGAACATAGTTCAACAGTAACTGATATATTCTCGATCAAGAGGTTCAAGGTTTGAATTCCTCCACCCTAAATGTTGTTGAACTCAAGAAAAAGAAATCGTGTATCTTCAATCTTTCAAGGACTAAATATATATTTAAATAAAACTATCCTAAAATTGTATAAACAGTAATGTTAGAAACATTTTAGCTAGATATATTGTTAAAATCAATAGAGATATTTGTGGCTAGCAGATCCTACCATAAATGTATGGGGGTCAAGTCAAGTGACTAATCTGATTTCTAAGCTGGCTGTCATTGTCATATATGAATAGATGTACAACTATAATTTAATTAACTTTCCAACATTTAGGAGTAAATAGAAACACCATAAATATTTTCATCCTCACGTATATTAAAATAACTTTGAAATCCTCATGGGTCCGAAGAAGCTTCAAATTAATACATACGTCTTTAAGGTCATAGACAGTAAGAAAAAAGAAAAAGTCCTCTACATATATATATATTTTGATGAATCAAAGGAAAAAAGAAAATTAAATCTTGTACATATATACGATGAGAACTTTGCTTTAAGTTTTGATATGTCGCATTAATGATCAATAGGAATTAATATGTTTTTTTTTTTTTTAATTCAACAACATTTGAGGGTGAGGAATTCAAATCTCTGACCTCTTGATCGGAAATATATGTCAATTACCATTGAGCTATGTTCACTTTGACAATAGAAATTAATATGTAGCATGTTAGAAAAGGCATTAACCATGGACATATAGTAATTTATCATTTTTCATATAATTACATATTCCAAAAAATACAAAGTTGCCTCTAGCCCCCCCGATAATTGCCTATATGAAACACTAACTCAATAAACACAATTAGACTTTATTTTGAATAGGATTTGGGAAACTTTTTAAGGACTGGCTTTGATTATTCTTAGTGGGATGAGAGGCTATAAACAAGGTTGTAGTTGGAGGGGTTTGCAGGTCTATTGGGTGTATGAATTTGCAATTGGGGCATGTCGGTGAGGACTTCAAAAGCATAACCAATAAGTGACACTGCATGCAAACTCTGGCAACCATCTCTGTTTGTTCTCTTTCCAGTCTTAGCCATGAAGGACAGCCATGTCCATGTTTCAAAGCTCTTCCTAAACCAGACATAACCCCATCGCTCTTCTTCTTTGACTGACCACCGTTTCTGATAGATTGGCAATTTAGATTGAGCTCAAGGTCTAAACTCAAGGGATGATCACCACCAGGGCTAGTAGGAGGCTCCAATTTTCTCCTTGGATCCATGGAGGTTCTCTTCTGGGTCTTTGTGTTGTAGAAGTGTATCTGTCCTGACTGCACGACGAAAAAAAAAATGTGACCGTCGTTGTTGAAATGAAAAGTGGAGAAAGAAAGTGTTTGAGAATAAGTTTAGTACCTGAATATCGAGGCATCGTTGCCACTCCAAAGGTAATGGAGTCTCGAGGTGGAGCTCGATATCAGCTGGAGAATTGAGGTTTTCTCCTTGTGGGTCTTCCCATTTTCTCTTCATTTGATTTGCAAAGAGAAAGAGGCTAAATGAAAGGAGAGATATCCTAGCTAGCTCTGATTTCAAAAGGGTTGCGATCACTTTGTGTGTATGTGTGTTTAAAAGGGGTGAAAAAGGCTACATATAATATGGACGATGGCCGGGTTAGATATAACTGCAAGGACGAATCTAGTTGGGGGCAGGCTTTGAAGGTTTGAAATAAAGGGCTCGTACTGCCACTACCTATGCATGGCGTTGGCTTTTTTTTAACTCAACTCCAAGCTTAGCCCTAACCCCTATTTAAATCCATGATGTGAAACCTTAACCAACTACGATTAGATCATTAAACACACGCACACACACATCACAATCTTTGTTTTTGTTTTGTTTTTCCTCCTCCTTCTTTACCAATAAACCACCTTGATCTTGATGGCTCTAAACGTACGCATTAAAATCAAAAGTCCCAAGAATTAGTGAAACACCTAGCCAACGTCCAAGTATATAGAAGCAAAAGTTCACCAAGCTCACAAATTTGATTAAGAGTTGATAATAATCTGATTGACATAACCCAAGGCCAAAGGCCAGATGCTTATTAGCTCACAGCTCGTATGTATTTATGAAGGCGGTGACGAGGGGGAAGAGGAAGGTGGGTATGTTGAATGGCTGCCATTAATGTGGGAAGTCGAGAAGCAGTTGAAGGAAGGTCTTGGATGGCCATGGGATCTTTAATATAGTCAATAACTCCAACTTCCTCAACTGGGTCACTTAATAAACTAAAAACTTTTAAAGCTCTCAACATCTATGTATATCTACCACTCCCATTAAAACACTTAATAACCATCACCTCACATCGTAAAATTTCCTATACTACGGAAGTATATGGATACTATTCCCATTTATTATCAGCCACGCCAACATCATTTAAGAATGATATGGAGTTTAACAACATTAAAACATTTGATTAATAAAACAAAATTGATAGTATGAACGGAAGGAGTATGTACTACGGAAAGTACTAGAAACTCTCTCCATCACATCATCATTTGACTTAATAACGCCGGAAAAAGAAACCCCATCTTGCTAAAGTCTTTTAGTAGGGTTGTTTACACACAAAACTAACTCTGTTGTGGATTAGTAAAGATATATTTGTTCCAGAGAAATGAATGGGTTAGGCAGAAACTTAATTCTCTTTAGACCAGGAACAAGATTTATTCTTTTGCAAAAGGGGATATGTGAGGTCATTAAATGCTTAGAAGGAAAAGGGATTCGTTTCGAGTAAGCCTACCTGCCTTCATTAACTCATCATGAATTCACTTAAATGTTAAAGGGGATGGCCATCGGAAAACGGTTGCTTTATTACACCTGATCTTTCGTCCTCAACCTCTCGCTCACCTTGGACTTGGTATTAGTTAAACGGCCTTTATATGTCGTTCTTCCCTTTCATTTAAGTCCCACAGTTTCAGTGACTTGCTGCAAGAGAGAAAAATCTGTCAGAATTCACTAAGCTCTGGTTTCAAAAATCTACTTCCAAGTTGTTGCAGAGAGTCCATTTATGTACTCCAACCAACATGGTTTCATATAATTATATTGATTAGAATTTTCAGATGGTTATCTCTCTTGTTAATTAGATGAGCAGTTGATCGAGATTCCATGCCTTGTTGTATTGTTAAGTACTAAATCAAAATGGGGTTAGAATTTGATTTCAAATGACAGAGTTTATATTAAGAAGTATTTCACTCAAAACTAAACTCTAACGTCTTGGTCGATAGTATATATTATACATTAACCATTTGAATTATTTGCATTGAAATTTTACATAAATGTGGTTAGAATGAACATTTCTATTTGGTAGTTAAGGTACCACTTCCTTCAATTAGTATTCCTCACCCATATTCTCCTTTAAACTTTCAAAAAAAAAAAAAAAACCTCAATTCAATGAAATTACTCCAACCTGATCATGATCCTATGGAAGTTGGTATCATAAACTAACTAAATTAACCAAAATGTGTCATGATTTTTTTGTTTTTTTTTTTTGAGATGATCAGACCTTAAAGATTTAAAAGATTTATCTAGAGACAAAAATCAATAATTAGTTTTATATCCATGACAACAATAATAATTTAAATTCTCCCTTAAAACTGACCTAAATACACTAAAATTTTCAGATTTAGACGCCATGAAGACCACGTGCATTATGTCGAACAAGTCCAAAGTGACAATTACTTCAATATCCATTTAAATTACTATACTAGATCAGACATTATATTTCTCTTTGTTGTGAATTAAATAGCTTTTATAATACTAAACTAAGCTTTGATTTCTCCAAAAAAAAAAAAAAAAAAAAAAAAACTAAGCTTTGAAATATTAAAGGATTTAAAATGTATTGTAAATAGTATTTCTGGTGCCAAATATAGTTATGCCTTTTACGTGGGAGGTTGCTATCCCATTGGCTTTTCCCGTAGAGTTTTCTTTTGGCTTTTTTTATTGGGCATAAACTCTCTTTTTTCTTTATTTGATATGAAACATGTTCTAGTGATTTTGTTTCTAGATATGCATAGAAAATGATGTTGAGGAGACCTAGACACACCCATGCATCTCTCTTCACAGAGCTCATTCACTTTATTTAAATAATAAGACTTTAAATAGCACCAACAATTTTAAATAGATGTCATACTATATAAACAATCACAGCAATTTTCGATGATACTTAGGTCTCCCCACTATGGTATGATATTATCTATTTTGGACTTAAGCCCTCATGACTTTGCTTTTGGTTTATCCAAAAGGTCTAAGATAATTGTCCTCTCTTATATACACATGGTCTTCCCCTTTGTCTAGCCAATGTGGGACTTTGATCGCATTCTCAACATTTTTTTTTGTCCCAATAGCTATATGATATTAACCGTCATTGTAACTTATGATGGTAGTCCTATTCAATTATAGTCATTGATTCATCATGGTAATGATCTTTATCATAACATATCATATAGATAATAATGAGTGTCTATACATCATCTTTTTTTATTTTTTATTATCATTAAATGAAAAGTTGTCGTAAGGGAGTAATAATACGATAAAAGATAAATTCATTGGGTAAAATACATTTTTGTTTTATGAGATCTGGGCTTTTAATTTCTATTTGGTGTCTGAAAAACTAATACCTTTTGTCATTGATATTTAAATTCAGTTTCTATTTGGTATTTGAAGTTTTAAAAGTGATAGATTTAATTTGGTCTCTGAGATTTAAAATTGATTTCTAATTGGTTCCACCTACCATTATTGTTGAACTAAAAAAAAAAACTCAGTACTTTATTTTATTGAGTTAAAAAATATTTAGAGGTGGGAGAATTCAAACTTTTGACCTCTTGATTGAGGGTACATATATTAATTACTACTAAGCTAAGCTAACATTAATGATTTTTTTCTTTGTTAATGACATATTTAAATTATCAACCAAATTCCAAAAATAGAAAAAAAAAAAACGATTTTTTGAAAACTATTTTTTTTAATTTTCAAAACTTGACTTGATTTTTGAAAACATAGGGAGGAGGTAAATAACAAACAAAGAAATTTATAGGGTGAAGATAGTGTTTGAGAGTTTAATTTTCAAAAACCAAAAACCAAAAATCAAATGGTTATCAAACGGGATACGGTCTAAAAATATGAAAAGTGAACTTTCCAAACGTTGCAATCATTATGCCTCATGGCAATTTTGTAAACTAACGAATAAGTTGGTCCCTATAAAGAAAAAAAAAAAAGGAGATTTTTTTAGCCTCATTATCTAAATTTCTTTGTGACCAAAGAAAAAGGAGAGAGAAGAAGAACGAATAATAGAGAAAGAGAAAGGAGTGGACCGTTAGCAGCCCATCAAAATATATATATATATAAAATCAATATATTTTTTTTTATCAATTTTAAATTGCCATGATATTATAGTCCAATCCTATTATGTCACACTCGGTTAAATTAACTAAGGATCATTTTTAAGAAAAAAAAAAACAAAAAACTAAGCATAAATGAGAATTTAAAGACTATTTAGAACTATTTTCTAAAAACTCCAATGGATTAAAATATATCTCGAGACCTCATAACTAAATAGACATCAGTTTCGAATTTCAAAAACTAAAAATCTATGATCCTAAAAATAGTTAAAGAAGTCAATAAATTCATTTTAACAGGCAGTAAAATAATGTACACATAGTAGGAAAATATTCAAATTGGAAAAAATTAACAAAGTAGAAAAACGAAGAAAAGAAAATGATATGCAAGGAGAAAATCATATGCTTTTATATATGGGGAATCAATACAATCAAGCCATATATAAAGGTCTGAGGAAAAAAAAACTCCTACAAAAATTCTCTGAATTTTTCTCTCATTCTCACCCTCTCTAGAACTTTCTCTTTTTCTAACCGAATGCATGAAACCCTAGAAGAAGACATTCAGGTAGTGCAACAACCAGAGATAAACAAATATGGGCCAAACATAATGGGCCTTGAACATATACAAGAAAGAATGGATCAAATATTAATTAGTGGGCTATCTTAACAAAAAACAACTTCTCTTCAAAGTCAGAACTTTTTGTTTTTGTCAAAAGAAAACAAAAGTTTAATAGAAAGTATGTAAATAATTTGTTTGAACATTTCATAGGAAGTGGTTACATCTGGGACATGACTCTGATACCACTTATTAAGGACAAAGACACTCTATAGATCTTCACAATAATATGATATTGTCAACTCTAGATAGTTCTCATGAATTTCTTTTTGGTTCACCCCCAAATGTCTCATTTCAATGAAGATAGATGTCCTTCCTTGTATACCTATGATCATATTTTCCTTTGTCTAGTCAATGTGGGACTTTGGTCGCACTCTCAACAACTTTGAATATCCCCTTTCTCTCACACATGCAAGATGAGGTCATGCCTCTCTCTTTCTAACATGCATGCATACAGGTAATAATTTCTACCTCAGGTGACGTATAGATGATTCTCTCTCACACATAGAAGGTAACATATATGCATATAGTCTCTCCTATACAAGATAATATGCATTATTGCATTACTCTCTCCTTCATGCAAGGTGCTCTCTCTCCAAGTATGCAAAGCAAAGTCTTCTCTCTCTAAAATTCACATCATTTTTCTATCTTTATTTTATATTTAAATATAGAACAACGTTGGTTAAAATAATCACAGCTTTTTGTTTTTGCCACAAATATGGCAGGTATAGCCATTTGGCAGCATGCACAACCACAGATTATGACAATTTATATATTCTTCTCTTGTTTTTGCTCTCAAAGTTACTTTAATTTTGTTGAGATGAATATAGGTCATCGATAATCGACATGTACTTTCTTAAGGTCAGAGGTTCAAATCCCAACTTAAAAAATGAGAGAAGAAAGAGAAATCAAACACATTCGCATTGAAACGTTACGTTGCCAAGGAATGGAGGGAGAAAAATGATCCTTTTTTTTATTATTATTTTATAGTGTTTTTGCATTCATGAAAAGATTGATTTGAAAAAGTCACAACTCTTTTCTCACTGATGGTCATTAAAATATTAGAAATTTAAAAAATAAAATTGAAAGAAAAGATCTAAGTGAACCCAATCACAAAAGAAATTAAAAAAAAAAAGACAAATTAAAAAAAGTAATTGCTTTTCTCCTCCTCCCAAGTTTTGAAAACAAAATTGGGAAAATCTTGGAGCTGACTTTTTTTTTTTTGAAAGCATGGAGTTGAAAATTCAAAAAACAGAAAATAATAATAAAAGAAATAAATAAATAGAGAGTACGGTATAAGAAATTTAAAACGAAAACGAAAAACACAAAAAACAGTAGTTTATTGAAAGAGAGCCACAGGGAGGTGGCCTCGTCATCTCGAAATAATTGTTTCCGGGAATTTTCGTGGCCCCTGGAATTAACTTTTTAAAAAACTGCTTTCCAGATTCCAGAAATGAAACTTCAAACTTTATCCCCTCGCATTCGTAAGCATTACATGTAAGCTTTCCTTACATGGCTGCAATGGTTGCCAAGCACATGTTGGCCTTCGTTCCCACTCGACCCTGTTTCTTCAGGCGCTCCTTCTTCAACTTCAATTCAACCCTATCCATTTCTCCGCCAACTTCCGCTTCAACCATTCGAGCTTCTTCGGCTGCCTCTATGGACACTAGGACCAAGCCATCGGTTTGTATTCTCTCCTCTTCTCTTCCTTGCTTGCTGTGTAAATTAAATTGCAGAATAGAATCTATTGATTAGGCTCTGCTCGAAGTTGATGGTAACTTCCTCTGTTTGATTTTTGAGAAAAACGAAAAGAAAATCAATGGCCGATGCTGTATTGCGCCGTCCTATATACTTTGTTGCGGAAAGTCTGGGCGGATTTGAATTGGATCGAGTTGTTTGAGTGATTCAACCACGTCAATTCTAAACTTCTTTTGGAAGGTGTAGCTCGGCGTAACGAAACATTATCAGGAACTCTTCTAGACTCGAGATCATTGTTTTCTGGTAGTGAGACTGAAAATACAGTGGTTTCTATGTCTATTTGAATAACTTTTTGTTAATTCCCAATGGCAACTAAGATGTTAAGAATACATTGATAAGATTAAATTTGTTACAACTATATCCCGTAATAGTGACAGTGACAAAAATATATTGGGAATTTTTTTAACCTAGCCTGTCAACTTTACCTTTTCGAATTGCCTTCATTTTTCCTGGATCTAATAATCTCTGGTTTTTGGCATAGAACACTGTTATGGTTGATAAGGAAGTCAACAAGATTGAGAATATTTTAGCTTGTTCCATATGTTATGGCCCATTGACTGCGGTAGCTGGTTCAGGCCTTTCAGTGTATGTTAGAAACTGTACTGTACCTGGGTTTTTTTTTTCCCCTTATTTCTTCTATTGCGTCTTAGTTATTGATATATCAGTTACTTGAATGCTTTGATACAGGGAGTCCACTAATGGATATCAATTGGAATGTGGCTCATGTAAAAAGTCTTTCACTGGCAGTGAAACTCATTTGGACTTGACGATAAGCAGTGGAGTTAACAATGGCGAATCCATGCCTGTTGCCACAGAGATTTTTAGGTATTTCAATTTTATCATCTGCTATTTATTATGGACAGCCACTTATTAGCATGCTACTAAGACTTTCAAATGCAAAGGACTTGATGGTCACAAGAGAAATAAATTCTGGTACGGATTCCATGTCATAAATCTTTATGCTTTATATTAGAAGCCATTCTTGTTTAAAACTAGAAACTTCGTATGCCATATACACGAGGACACCATTGCTAAAATGAAATTGTCTATAAATCTAATATACACCAGGACATATTGGTGTACCTATCAGAACTTTATAGAGGTCTAGGCTATTTTCAGAATTATTTTAATATTTTTTATGTTGGAATTAGAATTATACTGGCAGCTAGCTAGCCTTAGTTGTATTAATTAAAATGAAGTTATGGGTGTTTGGTTTGAAATTCTTTTGATACATCTCCCTCGCTGCCTCCCTCCCCTTTGTTTCTCATCTCTTATTTATCAGCTTTTCACTGTATCAGGACTAGATGGGTGTCTTTTCTTTATGAGAGGGGCTGGCGTCAAGGTTTTTCAGTATTGCTTGGTTTTCCTGGTCCAGAAAAGGAGGTGATGTCAGCTCTCTTATATCTATCTTCAATATAGAACTGTCTACATGGTACTCAGCAGATAAGTATAGGTTCGATATAAGGAACTGGATCAGTCCATTAATACCAATGCAAAGTCAGAGAGAGGGCCTAGTGCTTTGTTTAAGAATATTATATTACAGATGTGGGGGGAGGGAATTCATACTTCTAAGAAAGGGCAGACCCTAGTGCCGACCACTTGACCTAGCATTTAGCAAAGCTTAGTGCTTTTAATCCGAATGTGTCTATTTTCTTATCTACTACACACTGGTGATATTGAGATTTTGTATTCAAGATGTTATATTGCCAATGCTAAGCACATGATGTTTTCATTGCAGTTTGAGTTGATAAAAAATTTCCTGACACCGGTTTTAGGTGGAAACATAATTGATGCAAGTTGTGGAAGTGGAATGTTTTCAAGAATTTTTGCCAAGAGTGGGTTATTTTCCTCTATTGTTGCTTTGGACTATTCGGAGAACATGTTAAAGGAGTGCTATGAATTCATTAAACAAGAGGAAAATTTCCCCAAAGAGTAAACAATATTTTCTTTTAGTATCTTTACATTATTAGTAGCCCAATTGCTATAGTTCAAGGATCTTTGTGTGGTATATTTATATTGTTTGGGTTTTAATCTGAATGGATTTTTTTTTTTTTTTATTTACTTCTTAGGAGCTTGGTTCTTATTAGAGCTGATATTGCTCGGCTTCCATTTGCTTCAAGTTCTGTTGATGCGGTGCATGCTGGTGCTGCTTTACACTGCTGGCCTTCACCATCAGCTGCTGTGAGTAGTTTTCGTCTATATCTGGAGGTTATAGGTTGTGATCTGACTTTCCATAGTTGCACTAACTAAAAACACACTGCACAAGCTGGAGTTATTGACGGTCATTGACTTTTTACTAGAGTGATATGACTATCTAATCTTCAAAGAAAATGTATTTTAGTACTCTAATTTGCTTCTATGTATCACTGTATGAGTGTGCAACGTGTATATCTGCTGGCATATACCTATAATTGTACCTATAATCATATACCTGTAATTGTACTATAGATTCATCCCACTAAAATAATCAACGGATATGCTTTTAGTGATTAACTATGCACACAATGGACGTGTAGGTAGCTGAAATAAGTAGAATTTTGAGACCTGGAGGAGTATTTGTTGCCAGCACTTTTATAACTGATGGGCCATTTTCTTTTATACCATTTTTGGCGACTCAAATAGAGGTATGTTCTCAATTTGTTTTAATTTTCCCCTCCACAACTTCTGGGATTCTCCTGGAGGAATATTACTTACCTATAATAGAGCCTCTTACTACCTTTATTTTTAACCCTTTAACTCTATATTATGCCATACCGCACAGACTGTAAACCAGATAACAGGGGGCCACGTCGTCCTATCTGAACGTGAATTAGAAGAACTTTGCACGGCCTGTGGTCTGGTCGATTTTAGATGTTTAAGAAATAGGCGCTTTGTAATGATCTCTGCTACAAAACGCAACTAAACATTTGGTTTTAGTGGTTTCCAATCCTTCCCCCTCAGTTATTCTGGTTTTGTTTGAACATTTCAAAAGTTTTTGTTTTATTTATGTTGGCTGGCTGCTGGTTGTTATATATGTTTTGAAATATAATTTATCAATCTTTTTAAGCTTCTGTTGCTCTATAGCCAATAGCCAGAGCAAAAGAAAAGTTCATTAGATTCCACATAAAAAAAAAACCGCTAGAAGGAGGGCTTGAACCTCCGACCTTGTGGTTAACAGCCACACGCTCTAACCAACTGAGCTATTCCAGCATTTGGTAAACAAGTTTCTTGAAAAGGTAATAAAGAAAAAACAAAGTTGTTGGAACATAAAGTGGAGCCCATCATGTTTCTTATTTGCTTTCGAAGTTATTAGAAGAACCAAACTCACATTTCTTTAGGTTTCACGTGTTTGTGTTTTGTTATTATTTAAATAATAAATAAATAAGACAGACCTTTGATTATGTTTTATAAATCTCATTGTTTTTTTTCTAAAAAAAATATATTTTATAAATCTCCTTCTTCATCCCGTAGATAATGATTATCAAATAAGAAATTTCCTAGATAATATATAGAGAAACAGCTTTTGATACCCACGATGTATTTGGTTTTAGTTGTGGGGTTTCGGAACCTGTAGTTAGGGATGATGGTTCTGTTTTTTGGTAGGAATGCTTTCCCACGTGGTTATTCTCTTTATTACAAGAAGGGGTAGTTTCGGTTGTTCTTTCTTAATGAATTTATTTTTCAAAAAAATAAATATATATTTAACATATATTTCAAAAAGATCACAACTTCTTTTTTTTTTTTTTTTCTTTTTCAAACATAATATAAATGTAACTAATTTTCTTTATCTTTTTCTAGTTCAACAAATATGACAACAAAGATTTGAGCTACTGACCTTGAAATGTTATATGTTATACCTAGGATTCAAACTCACATATCATAGGATTGCGTTAAATTAAATACACTTAATTTTGAAGTTTTGATGATCGGATCACTGAAAAGGAAGGTGTACCTTAATTTGTTTGGAATCCAAATCAATCAGTAGCAAGCAAATGCAAAAATGGGCAAAAATGAAAAATGAAAAATGAAGAAGAAAGAGGAAGAAAAATCAGTCATGACCCCCTATTGTTGCTTTGGACTACTCGGAGAACATAATTGATGCAAGTTGTGGAAGTGGTATGTTTTCAAGAATTTTTGCCAAGAGTGGGTTGTTTTCCTCTATTGTTGCTTTGGACTACTCGGAAAACATGTTAAAGGAGTGCTACAAATTCATTAAACTAGAGGGAAACCTCCCCAAAGAGTAAACAATATTTTCTTTTAGCTTTATCTTTACAGTGTTAGTAGCGCAATTGCTATAGTTCAAGGATCTTTGTGTAGTTGTTGTTTGAGATTTTAATCTGAATGGATATTTTTTTTCCCTACTAAGGAGCTTGGTTCTGATCAGAGCTGATATTGCTCGGCTTCCATTTGCTTCAAGTTCTATTGATGCAGTGCATGCCGCTGCTGCTTTACACTGCTGGCTTTCACCATCAGCTGCTGTGAGTAGTTTTCATCTATATATGGGGGGCTATGGGTTGTGATCTGACTTTCCATAGTTGCACTAATTAAAAACACACTGCACAAGCTACAGTTTATTGACGGTTATTTGCTTTTTACTAGAGTAATATGATTTCTCATCTTCAAAGAAAATGTATTCTAGTACCTAACTTGCTTCTCCGTATGAATGTGAAATGTGTATATATGCTGGCACCTGCTGATGTTGTGACATATACCTATAAATGTACCACAGATTCATCCTACTAAAATGATCAACGGATAAGCTTTTAGTTATTAACTGTGCGTAGAATGGACTTGCAGGTGGCTGAAATAAGTAGAATTTTGAGACCTGGAGGAGTGTTTGTTGCCAGCACTTTCATAACTGATAGGTCGTTTTCTTTTATACCATTTTTGACAAATCAAATAATACGGGGCCACATCGTCCTATTTGAACATGAATTAGAAGAACTCTGCACGGCCTGTGGTCTGGTTGACTTTAGATGTTTAAGAAATAGGCGCTTTGTAATGTTCTCTGCTACAAAACGCAGCAAAACATTTGGTTTTCTGGTGGTTTCAAATCCTTATTCTGATTTTATTTGAACGTTTCAAAAGTTGGTGTTTTATGTATGTTGGCTCCCAGCCTACAAATGTTTGGCTGTTGGTTGTCCTATATCTGTTTGTAATATAAGTTTATCAATCGTTTTTAGCCTCTGTTGCTCTATAGCCTAGATTTATATAATGCCGAGCAAAAGAAAATGAAATTAGATTTGACATAAAGAATAAGAAAAATACGCTAGAAGGAGGGCTTGAACCTCCGACCTTGTGGTTAACAGCCACACGCTCTAACCAACTGAGCTATTCCAGCATTTGGCAAGCAAGATTCTTGAAATAGTATAATACAGAGAAAGATGGAATAGCATTAAAAAAAACACGCTAGAAGGAGGGCTTGAACCTCCGACCTTGTGGTTAACAGCCACACGCTCTAACCAACTGAGCTATTCCAGCATTTGGCAAAAAAGTTTCTTGAAATAGTATAATAGAGAGAAAAATGGAATAGCATTAAAAAACACGCTAGAAGGAGGGCTTGGACCTCCGACCTTGTGGTTAACAGCCACATGTTCTAACCAACTGAGCTATTTCAACTTCTTTTAAAAGTTTAACATTCATTTTAGAGAAACATAAGCTAATATTATCTGAACTTTTTTCTTACAATTTTGATGATGACTTGATATTATACACTTATTCAGTCAGTGAAAGTGTCATGCATCTTTAAAAATATTTTAGCTTGTCTTGATATCTTAATTGTATAAATTATTTTTACTTCAATGACTTTTAATTAAGGAGTTCATTGTCAATATCAAGGTCTCAATTCATAAAAATTTATCGAAGTGAATATATATTGTCAATAAATTATGTTTGAAAGTCCTCACTGATGCTGTTGTCAAGATGGCCTCAAAGCTGAACGTCATCTCGTTTGGCCACTGCAATAGGTCTGCGAACTTGGTTGTCCACTGCATCGCTAATTCTGCTTGTAATTTTGACTGTAATTTTGGTTGAGATGAAAGCTTATCTGAAAACTCTTCATGGGAGAGAGGGCAACTTTTTTGGGCTCCACATTTTCTCATGTGGTTTTTCCTACTCTTTATGAGGGCAGTGGTGGTGGTTGTTAGTTGGTGTTTCTTTAATGCAATTCTATTTAAAAAAAAAAAAAATGAAAAAACCCTAAAAATTTTATAAACTAAATATGTGATTTTTTATTTTTTTTATTTTTAGATAAAACTATATGAGTTAGCCTTATTTGAGACCATGCATTTGATAATACATCTAAGCAGACAAATTCGAATAAATCAGAGGCTCGTCTTCAAACTCCTGGGAAGAATTCCTCTCAGAGGTGGCGTATCTGGTTATGTATTATTATTTTCCTTTTTTTAGTTCAACGACATTGGAGGGGTGGATTTGAACCTCTAACCTCTTAATCAATGATACATGTCAATTACCGCGGCTCACTTTCACGACTTATCTGGTTAGGAAAAGAACCTGCAAATATTCTGAAACAGGAATAAAGCACAGCGAATGCATGTATCTGATGCGACCTGGAAAACCTTAAATCCAGAAACACGTTCATTTTTTGGATACAAGAAAAGCTTCGAAAAGTGCTTGTTGTGATTCTTATCCAAGCACGCTGTACAAATAATAATTTAGTGATACAGATCAAATTTTATAGACTCCTTGTCACAATGAAACCAAATAAGAAGGGCATCGTCTGTGTTGCACCAATGCGAGGAGCCGAGTTTGATTTCATCTGAACACATTAGGTTGAACATAAGCTAGCAGAGGGCCTATATTGTTAACAATCTGCAAAAGGAAGGCTCGCCTCATGTTCTTAAAGCGCATCCTTGTAATCTGTCACAGACTCACAAGATAAACTGAAGTATATCTACTCATTATAATTCTTGAAAGAATATTTCGTCTTCTGTTTTGGATTTCAGAGGATTCCAAAAATCAAAATTATAATACTTCCCTACCGTCGAGCAAAGATTCAAGACCAACACGTGGAATGGAGTTGCTTTTTAGCTACACGAACAGAGAGAACATCCCCTTGGAAAGCTATTGTTTGACAAAATTTGAAAATGTCAACTGGCGATAAAGGGCTGCCTTTTCATCATCATCAAAATCTAGATCGTCCTCTTCTTCAAAATCCATATCAACGACTGTTCTATCTCTAGCATATAGCTCATCTGACTCTGCTAAATGAACTTGAGAGTCTCCAGCACCTGAAGCTGGCCTTTCGGATTCTATTTGCTGCATCTCTGATTCAATTAAAAGTTCCATACGTGCTCGTTCTCTATCTCTTGGATAGGTGCAGTACAGAAACGAGTAAATAAAACAACAGAGAGCCAATGGAATTCCTATTGCTGTGTATAATGCCCGGGCTAATGATGCTGCATTCCCCCTATCAGTAGCAATCTCTTCAGATTCACTAGATCCTTCCCGGACAGGCTTATAACCATAGACATGCTGAGCCAGAATCCCGACAACAGGAGGGGCAAATGATGATAAAATAGACTCGAAAGATCGATCTAAAGCATAGACGCTCGTCCGAGATTTCTCAGGAACTATCTCTGCAAAAATAGGACTGCAAAACAACAAATCAAATCATGATTTGAAGTCAATATTCGTATCTCTGCTCCTTTCATACATGAATCATGACTAACGTACAGGTACAATAACAAGTCAACAAATTCTATTGTTATCCATTCCCCAAGGCTGTATTAACATTCTATGCTTGATGTGCTTTTTTCTAGATATCGTTCGTAAGTAATCAATATTCTATCATGGCTAATGATGGTTATTATCCTCTAAGTCGTGTTTGTTATCTCATAACACATTGGTCCTTCCGATCCTAGGCAAGACTAGTAGGCTTATGAGCCAAAACTACTAAATGGGGTTCTTTTAGTTTTGGTGAAAGTCTATTATTCGAAGGAAATATTTCTTATTAATCAGTTTTCTAAGGAAAAATAGATATTAGCCTTTTAATTCTATGTACTTGCCCCATCTGAACTCTATTCCTCATAGACTGAGATAGATGACGGCAAATATGACAATTACCTTTTTTTTTTTTTTTTTGATAGAATGACACTTACTTATTTGTAGCTGGAGCATTCCAAGAAATGAAAAACCCCACAATGATCAAGACTAGTCCATGGATAACTGCTGTAGATGGGCCATCAGGCAAGAAAAGCAGAAGAACTGCAGCTAAAGGAATGCCTGACGCTGAGCTAATCTGTGCCAGAATAATCCTCCCAGAGTTTGGGAAACGTGTGGAGAGGATATCTCCCATTTTACCTCCAAACAAACCTCCAAGAGAGTTTCCAATCACAAACATGCCCATCAGAAAAGCTGTCGTCTCATGGGAGAAGCCCTTGAGCTCCAACCACATTGTTGCAAATGACAAGGCTGACCAGGGAAATGAACCTGTGATACCCTGCGCTACTATGATCTGGAAGGATGGAATCTTTATAACTGACTTGGATTCTCGTACCAAGTCCTTCACTTCAGACCAAAAAGAATTATGGGAAGGAGCATGATAACCAGTTTTTATGCCGTCATCTGAAAAATGTGGATCATGTGCAAAGAAACGGACTAGAATGCCAACAACAACACTGATTAGTCCAACAAGATGAAATGCAATTCTCCAACCGGGGATTCCCATGAATGTTATTGGAGCTATTACTATTGAACACAACCCCCCAATAATGGAGCCTAGATTGCCTGTCGTTTGAAGCCATCCAAAAGCCACACCACGGTTATTGTCATCTGTTGAATCTGCTACAAGGGACTGGATGGCAGGTGCAACTAATGCAAGGCCAATCCCATTCAATGCTCTTGAAACAGCGACCTGTTGGGTACAATCTGAATGACTTATAATCAGCTAATATTTAATTCCAGCATTGATAAATCTGCCACACGTTAATATATTGACAGCTAAAGACTTCTTCTAACAAATCAACTTGCTCAAGTTCTGTAGACTTAACACAATTTCAGAATACCAATGGAAATTAAAAATTTATTGTCTATAAGTCTGTGCAGGCTTTCCCTCTTCCAACAAATCATCCAATTTTTTATGCTTCCAAAAAAATATTAATCTTTCACATAAAAGTCCATATACTGAGCTTTTCGCATCAAGTTCTTTATTTCCCAAAGGCAACTGGCTTCTGAATACCCAAGCTTCTAACAGAACATATGTACAAAATCGGTAAAGGGTGAAGCAAGTCCAATGAATGAATCACAAAATTGTCTATATCAGATTCTGGGTCCCCAATTCCTTACTAACTTCCTAATACACCAGGACTTATCAGTTGTCACAAAGTTTTAGTCGCACAATGAGAGATAAAGTAGTTAATGATTCAACCAGAAAAAAAAAACAATAAGCATGCCAGTTCCAAAAGCCTACTTAATAATGTTTCACAAATTTTCTGCAGTAAGTGGATGAGGCTAAATTGACAAGGTAAACACTAATTGATATGGCTTATTATTTATACTCATTCCGAGACCACTTAATGGTCACTGTTCCAACTTTCCCATTTTTGACGATTACCCTCAGTATTCATAAACGAACGCGGAAGAGAAACAATTTCTATTTCAACCGATTCGAGCAATAGCCCTAAATTTCCATACGTTATTACACGTACACAATAAAACAGAATATCCGGCAGCGAAAACACAATCAAGCGAAGAGAATGAAACAAAATTGGCGAGACCAAAACATCGGCGAAGAATGTAGCATTTTCTAGGGTTACAAAATGATAAGATAAAGAAACAATTCAGGAGTAAGAGTGAAATTGGATGAACCTGAAGAAAAGTAGAGGAAAAGGCGACAAGAAACGTAGCGGCAGCCCAGAGGAAAGCACCGAGAGCAATCACATGAGCTCGGTTATGGCGCACGGCCAAGTAAGCAGCCAAGGGATAGCAAGAGGCCTGCACGATCGATCTGAAGAGAGTCAATGAACCGAGACCAGTGGGATCAGTGTGCAAGGCGGCACCGACCTCCTTGTAGACACCTGGTAACAGAGATTCATCGGCCCTCTCCATCACTCCGGCGAGGTTCACCAGAATCAGTGTCACCGTCTCCGGCTTCATCTTGGTCCCTCGCTGCCTTGACTTTTCTATTCTTCCCGGAGCCGACCGCGAATTTAGGCTCCAATTTGCAGTTGGTACCCGCTTTTTATATGACAATTGGATACGCTTCTAGAATTCCAAGTTCCAGTCAGAATCCTCGGCTTTATTTATTCCTTTTCCCCTCTCCTTTCCCAAAATAAATACTTTTTTATTAAATAAAAAATAATTTTAAGAAAAATAATTCTAGGTATGTTTGAGAGTGATTTTGAAATTGCTAAAATCACTCTTGTAATGTTCGAAATCACTCCAAAACATACCTTTAATTATTCAAAATCAATTTCATGTTTAATTTTACATTTTTAGACGTAATTTTCATATCATCATAATTGATTTTAAACCACTAAAGACAAGTTTCGAGGTGATTTTGAATATGAAAAAGTGATTTTAACCATTTCAAAATCACTCTCAAACATGCACTCAAAGTTGTTGCAATTTTACATAGTTTGATTGATGTGTGTGAGAAAGATGTAAAGAAATTGAAAAAATATTTTAAACTCTTATTTCGTACAAGATGCCCGGGCTTCCTGGCGTTCGCCCCGTTGGGCCTCGAGGAGCTTCAATCAGCGGAAGGAGAGCCGCAGGCGACCACATCCACATCGGGATCTTCGTGAGGAGCTTGAATGAATTCTTTTTGTTTTCTTTGAATCGAATACTCTTTGAGTTGTATAGACTCTGATATTATATTAAATAAACATGAGTTCCAACTCAAAAATGATTGATAACGAGAAGAGTAACTAATATATCTTATAAATTGTCAAGTATCCACTAGCTACATTATAATATTCTCATTAATCATTTCTGAATCATCATTAAAATATATAGATGTTGTAGATTATTAATTTAATAATTGCTTTTGTCTATGGATAAATTAAGCATCAAAAGTATTGGTGGAATCAAAATATTTGAAATTTAGTGATGTATGAAGATGGACTATCTTGGTGCTTAACCTGTAATAAAAAAAAGATGGAATTTTTAGTCAATCTCGGTATATGTGTAGATATTGGAAGTACTAAGATTGATAAGATAGTTAATGAATTTTATTCCTTTGCTTCTGAAAATAACTTTATTTGTTCCTTTTTAGATCGGAATATTTAATTGAAAATATAAATATCAGGTGTCTCATGTCAGAAGTCTTCTTCGTCCGATTCCTAGATACAAGATTTTTAACCATTTTAAAAAATATTTTTTTAAAATTTACGTCTACGTGTCAATGCTTTAATTTTATTATTTTTTAAATCTTTATCCAGTAGTAAGATAGTCTCTCGCTGTCTCGAATTCGCTAACACAGCAAAATAGAATATCCGTTGCCTTGGCTCCACGCCAACCTCTTTCCACTTGTGGAAAATGTGGGTTTTTTTTATCAGGTGTGGCCGCGTGCATCGTATACAACCCTGTACAAGAATTTTGTGGGCCGAATTTCAGGCCCACTGGAGTACTTTACATCAGGCCCATCTTACCATCCACTACTTTTGGGCTAGGAAGTCATTGCTGTCCAACGAAGCCCATTTCTGTACCACACAAATTCAATTGGCTGTGGTGCCATTGTACGTGGCTAATTTTAATAATCAACAGAAATTTAACTGATATCAAACATACCGATTGTGAAAGTTGAATTAATGTTTGTATTAATTTGAAATCTTAAACATATCAATAATATACCCAAAAATACTAATCATAAGTCAAATATCTTACAAGTTACAAAATTTCAAAGTATATACATAACATTGTTTAATATCACCATCATAAGAATCAATGATATCTATCTACCTACGTGTATTGATACGTGTGTAGCCACAAATGTGTTGATTATGGTATTGGGAAAAACTAAAGACATCTTTCACTTGACTTTGAAGAAAATGGCTATTTGACATAATTCTCGTTTAAAAATAGGTCAGAGAGCTAGGCAAAAGGAAAAAAAAAAAGGTTTCTTTTCATAACCGTTGCAACAAATTGTGAAAAAAGATTTGTGAAGAAAATCTCTCTAGAATATCTAGTAAAGTAAAAGCAGAAGCCCTATAATGTCAACTTTAAATGATCACGAAATGTGAAAACAATCTGTTTTTTTCTCATCTAGTGGAGGCGTAGCAGTAAAATCAAGTATTAGGCAATCATGGTAAAAGGGACAGAATCAAAAGGAAATTATGAAGAGAAGCTCTCACGGATGTTATTACCTACTTTACTACCATCTTCAAAGTTTTGAAAAAGAGCTCGTTACTCGTTAGAGCAAAAAAGGTTTCTCAAGTTTTGTTCGTGAGAATTTGAACCTTTAACCTTTTAGTCGAGATATGTACCTTAACCAGTTAAACTCGACAGAGTTTTTTATAGGAGTAATAGGTAGGGTTAAGAAGGGGAGAAGAGTAGTGGGGAACACGAAGGGATAATCAAAACCACTTGAGGCTAGGGTTGAAACCCACGAGGGAGACCGGGATAATGTCTCATCGATGCTTTATTCAAAAGAAAATTTCTTTTTTAGCATCTAATAATTTGTTTGCAACTCAAGTAAAGGGCTGCCTCCATACCTTTATTGTATCCTGTCTCTGTGTCTCCACTTTTTAATTACTCTCAATCCAAATCCTAAACACACCAATCTAATTCACCTTTTAATATATATATATTCCTCTGTTTGCTCATACAGAGATGGCAAATTAAAACATACAGAAGAAACAGTTCAGACGTACACTGTAAATCAAGAGAATCAGAGAAACATGCAAAAACTTAATTAAAAGGATGGCTGGCATTGCTGTGCGTTTGAAGTCGTACGATCTTTAATTACAAGAAATTTGCAATTGACCATAAACGAATAAATAAACCCAAAGAGAGAGTTGACAATTGGGGTGGAAGGAAATTTGGGCGGTGACGACTGGAAAGATATTGATAATATACATCATTAATTACACATTAAATGCACATACCCATTTCAAATGTATGACTATTTTTACATGTAACCTACTAACTCTAAAAATTATGAGAGCTAGTGAGATAGGAAAAGTTGGAGGAGAGAGGGTGAAGGAAAAAGGCATGAAATATATATATATATATGGGTTGAGTCATTGGAATATTACATGTGGGAATGAGTATTAATATATTAATCATAACCATATAGAAATTTTATGTGTACGGACACACATGTAACCTTTCATTCCAACCAACTTTTTAGGGTAGAAAGATACGACACCTCGTGATGTTGGCCCAGCCTCTATCTTTCTCTCTTCATGTTATAAAGTGGAGTTTAGGTTGGAAAACAAAAAACCCTCAAAGATTTTAATTTCCACCAATTTTTTTTCTTTTTTTAAACTCGAGAATTACAAAGCTTAAATAAGAAGAATTGCGAGTACATGTGAAAGTCTCGTATAATAATAATAATAATAATAATGAATAAATTAAAGAGATTGAGTAGTAGCTAGAAATAGAATATATTTACACGACTCATAATATATATAGCAATAGCAATAGCAATAGCATAGCATCGTATTTTCTCCGGTTGGGAGTGGGGCCCATTCTGACCGGAAAATTTTAAAAGAGCGGCAATTGGCAAGGCAGCTGCGGTTGGAGTGGAGCGGCGATTTTTCAAAATCTCACGCCATTATATTGTAACCTGAATCCACTAAAATACAACACCCACCGTCAACCAATTCAATTTTCAAATTCAGCTCTTTAATTAATTTTCCTTAACCACGAGGGTTTTTAACAAAGTAGAGAAAGAGATCAAAAAAATTAGAAATTAATTAATATAATCTAAACACAAAGGGATTAGGGAAGGCATTAATGAAGCAATAATGAAGATTCTATATATGCACAAATATATAGATATTAATATTGAATTTAATAATATTCTTCCTTAGTAAACTGCCAAAAGGGTTTAATATGATGGGTCTGGCTGGTTGCTTGGGCGTTCTTCTTTTCCATCATCGCCTCACCACCACCACCACCTCCACAATCATCATTAAAATCATCAGCATCACCATCATTGCCAGTTTGATTACCTAAAAGTTTATAAAAAAAAAAAATTTACCCATTCCCTTTTTTTTTTTTTTTAATCCGATGGGCAAATCCAGGAATCCACTGTACTTTCACCCCTAGTAGTATTAACAATATTCCCCAGTAATATCTCCTTGTCACGCTGCAAATTATTCGACGAAGAAGAAGAGCCCGTAAAGTTCAACTTACAATTTGAATTTGCTGCACCGTTATTATTCGAACGCGTTCCTGCTATTGCTGTTGCTGTTGCTGTTGCTGCAGTGCCACCACCGTTGCCTCTCCAGCTTTCATCATTTTGCAGCGCTGCTGACAGTAACTGTTGGCTAGTAGTACTGCCATGAATGTGGGGCGCTTCCAAATGGCTTCCTTCTGATACTGACTGAAACGAAAAAATCCCCGCTTGTGCCTGCTGCAAGTTCGACACATTTTGATCCTCCACCACAACATTATTGTTGCTGTTCAACGACGAGAATAGCTGCACCTTCGACCGACCTGGGTAAAGACCCGATCCAGAACCTTCTAGATTAGTGGCGGCGCTGTTGCTGTTGCTGTTCGTCCTAACCGACCCGAAGAGATCGAAGCGGCGGGAGTAGGAGGAGGAGCCGCCGGCCGTGAACGGCGGGGAGGGGATTCCGGTGAACTCTTGCACCATTGCTCGGAAATTTGTCGTGTCCGTCGTGAGAACGGTGGTGGGGGCTCGGCGTGACGCTCTAGTTCGCTTCTTTGTGGTGACTTTGGGATGTAAAACCCCCGATGGTGGGGTGGAACGGTTTTGGTTCTGGGTAGATCCCTCGGAGGTTGGTGGGTTTTTGAAGTCGGTGGGTTCAGATCTCAACGACGTGGGATTGGGCCGTACGCCGTCGAGATTCAAGAAGGAATTGGAAGAATCGGGGTTGAAATTTGTGGGTTGTAAATTGAAAGTAGAAGGAAAGTCGTAGAAAGTAGTGGGTTGAAGGTTTTGGTAGTTATGGTGGGAAAGATGAAAAGGCAATTGTTGTTGGTGATGAGGGATTGAGGAAGAAGAAGATGAAGGAGGAGGAGGATGAGGAGGAGGAATATTGGTGTTGAAGAAAAGCGGCGGCGGAGGGAAAAGCTGAGGTTGGTGATGAGAATCGTACTCTTCATCACCGCCACTGGAAGATTGCAAGCTTCCGCTACCGGAATCCATAAGAGAAATGGAAAATTGTTGAAAGGGCCTTCCTTTTAAGGGAGGGAGTGTGTATGGAACGAGGGAATCTGGCAGTTTCAGAAAAGAATGAATGGAGCTAGAAAGAGAGAGGTTCGAAATCAGCTTTTGAAGGGAATAAAAATCTTGGAAGAGTTGATCGGGGAAGGAGGGAAAATCTTTTAGTTGTCTTTCAGTTGGAAGCAAAAAGAAGGGGAGGGGAGTGGGGAGTCTCTAAAAAGAAGAGAAAATGGAGATTTGGAATGGATGGTAATAATGAAATGACACGAGGGGGGGGGGTAAAAGAGCTAAACAAAAAGAAACAACGCTAGGGTTTGTGAGAGATTGAGTTGAGAGGATGGAAGGAATGAAAACGAAAGGAAAAAGGGTAATAGAAAAATTGAAACGAGAGAGATGATCAGATGAGTAAGAGCCCAGAAAAAAAGAGGGTTTGAGAAGTGAAGAAGATGGGTGGACGTGGACCCGCCATTTCAGAAAGGGGGTTGGCTGGCAACGGGTCAAACTCAAACTGAATATGAAAGAGAGAGAGAGAGAGAGAAGAAAGAGAGAGGAAAGAACCAATTTTTGTAATGTAAATGTTGGGTTTTATTTTCTATTTGAGAGTGAGTGAAATGAATTAATGTGAAAGCGAGAAAAATTATTAAACAAAATTAATAGAGGGATTATTTAGAGATGGCCTACCAACAACAACAACAACTACTACAAATTAGAAATGGCTTCAAAAGGGAAACGCCAAACATACACTGGAAATCGAGATTTAGCAACCGCGTTAAAGTAAGAAGGTTAAATTACAAATTTAATCCCTAAACTTTAAAGATTGTGTCAATTTGGTCCATAAACTTTTGAAACTTACTAATACATCCCTGAACTTTTAATTTTGTATCTCATAAGTTTCTAAATTTTAAAAATGTATAATAAATCCTTGAACTTCCAATTTTATATTTGATATTTTTTTTTCTAACTTAACCAATCTACTAGATATAAAATTGAATTTTATGTCTATTGGGACCCTAAACTTCCAATATTCTATCTAGTAGGTTTGTGAATTCTAAAAAAATGTCGAATAGGTCAAAGACTTATTAAACATAAAATTGAAAGTTTAGATATCTATTGGACACAAAAGTGAAAAGTTAGGGGCCAACTGAATACTTTTTAAAGTTCAGTGACATATTAGATACAAAATTGAAAGTTTGAGAACCCATTTGAAACTTTTTAAAGAAAATGGACCAAATTGACACAATCCTAAAAGTTCAGAGACTAAATTTTTAATTTAACCTGAAACGAACTTGAATTTTTTTTACTCTTTTGCTTTGTGGTAATAATTTTAATTGGATATATAAGAACGTATCTATCTTTTTCCTAAATATGCGATGAAATTGCAAATGGAAACTCCCCTTGGTTTCTTGCGTTTACCAATATTTCCATGAATAAAACACCACTTAATTGGCTCCACTGATGCCTCTTCTCTTCGTGGTCCCTTTACTAAGGACCTCAATTTTCAGTCGGTTTCTTTTCTTTCTTTCTAGTTTTTTTTCCTCATTTTGTAGGTTTTAATTTTAGCATGACTGAATTTATTTTATTCTTCCTATCTAATTAATTTTCTCTAGTTCATTTAAGGGAGATCAGGTTTTTCTTTTTTAATAATTGTCTTTGTAAAATAGGATTGAATTTATATTTGAGGTACATATATGTGTACTAAGTATGAAAACGAGTGATGAAAATATCGAAATTTAATTACAAGACCAAAGAATAAAATTTTATGAACCGTGTCAAGACATAATATTCTTAATTCAAAATGTAAAATAAGAAGAAAATTCAAAACCAAAATAAAATTTAAACCCAATTAGCTTTAGGGTATGTTTGGGTACTTTATTTTAATAATTAAACTAGACTCATGAAGCTGCAAATACAAAGCATGACTCATCAACTACGTTTTTTTAGTTTTCAAAATTTAACTTGGTTTTTGAAAATATGAGAAGAAGAGATATAACAAAATCAAGAAATTTAATGACGGAAGTAGTGTTTTTAAACTTAATTTTCGAAAATCAAAAGCCAAATTTGTAAAACAAAGTAGGTTTAATTTGATGTGTGTGTATATATATTAAGTTTAAATCTCATTTTAGTTCCTAAACCATAAACCCTAAAGTTTTTAAGTCTGTTCTATTTTGATCTTTGAACTTCAAAATGTTTATTTTAGTATCTAAATAAATAACCATTTTGGTCCTTGCAATATTATTTTTTCATATAATATATGTTTGTCTCAAGCATACTCGTCTCTAACCTGTGTAGTTGAAATCTTGCTCCTAAAAAATTAAACATTGAAAGACCAAAATATAAAGAATCTAAAGTTTAAACATCAAAATGAATATTTTGAAACTTCATGAATCAAAATGGAATTAATTTGAAATTTTCATATATCAAAATGGAATTAAAACCTATATATTAAAAGTCAATTTCACTCAAGTCCAAATTTATGTAGGATGAGTTTAAACAGCCCATAGAATTAAGAAACACGTCATTTGTAAACAAAAAAAGGAAAAAGAAAAGGAAAATTCCCTGGCCAAACATAAACTCCATAACTTTTTCTAACTCTGAATTGCACCATTCTTTCTCGTGACCCTTCATTGCGTTCAAAGTAGAAGGCAATTATTTTTTCTTTGAACTTATAATTGGGTAAAAATAAATAAATATTATTATTATTATACCACTACCACGTCATAATTCAATTAGATAAAATAACAATAAATAATAAGATATGATTACGTCGATCTGACATATTTATTTTAATGTAAAAGGAAACCCCCATTTTTCAATTACAACACCTCAGCCATATTAGGAGCCGGAATTTCCCCATGAATTAAGGAAAACTCAATGTTTTCATTTGTTCCTCACCAATTCATTATTATTATTATATTTGTAAATCGTCGTAATCACAGAGGTTCTAGAATAACACGACACGTATTTTGATTAATTTGTTTATGAAATTTTCTTTTCTAAAAAAGAGAGAAAAAAAAAAATGGAATCTTGGCTCCAGATCAGCCTTTGACTTAGTCAAAGCTCAGAAATAAGATCAAGCTAGCCATGATTGAGAGCTACATCAGAGAATCTTTCTCCTCAATAAATCCCAGCTGTGCTCTTTAAATGTAAAAGGACTTCAATTATATATTCGAGAGGCATAATAATTAAAAAAAAAAAAAAATGGCATATATGACAAAACAGTAATAATAATAATATTCATACCAACAGTAAATGCAATATTCGAAAAAGATTTTAAAAACTTTTTCAAAAATTACAATTTGTACGCGTAAATCAATGGATGATAAACAAGGTAACACCTGGAAGAAAAACAAATGAAAAAAAAAAAATAATAATAATAAAGAAATAGAGTAATAATTGAAAAAGTGTGTGTGTGTATATATATATATTTATAGATTTAGGGTGAGGAAGTGAGGATGAGAAGTCCTTGTCATAGTACACTTTCTTTCTTTCATTCTTCCATTAATGGATGGAACAAAGGAGGAAGTAAGGGGTACCCTACAAAAGTATATCCAAAAACCCTAAAAAAACTACATGGAATCCAAATTCTCCCTCCTTTGTAGCCCTAGATATGCCCTAATTTGAGGGCATACAGAGCTGGGGCATAATATATATATATAAGTGTTTATATAATATTTGAAATTAAAAATAAATAAATAAATAAATAAAGGGTGGGATTTTTGCTTGTTAAACACAGACATGTGCATTTCAACTTGCTGGGAGACAAAGGGCTCCATTTGTCCACTCCTTAGTGCGCTACTTGTCGAGTCCTTTTAACAAAAACTCCAAAAGTTATGCATATTTTAACTCTTTCAACCCTTTCTCATTTTCCTTTTTTCCTTTCCTTTCCTTTTATTTTTTCGGGTTTCAAAAGATTTGCACGTTGGCTCTCCTTAGATTTGCACGCGTGGGTATGTGTATATATATATCTTTTTCAATCCCTGTAAGGTCGACAGATTCAAACCTCTAACATTTAAGTAAAATATAGGTCGATTGAATTAAAGAGAGGGAGAAAATATGGAAGATTGATAGATTAGTATAGAAAGAATGAGTGGGGGTTTATTTTTATTAACCCCACTAATGATGTTTAATTAATGTAAATTTTTAATGAGCTAATGATTAATTTGCATTGAGGGCTTTATTATATATTATGCTATTTATTGTTCCAAATCCCAAAAGGGAGGAAGTGGAGATTCGGTTTAATGTTGGGAATGAAACAGGAAGTCACTACCGTTTTCCTTTTATATCCCTAAAAATGATTGAAAATGTATATGTAACCCCACAAAATTGCACTTGTGATAAAATAGCTAAATATATATATATATTGTAGTTTGGAAATTGGAATCATGATTAGAATCCAGATGGAAATTTCTATTTCTTTTCCTTGATAATCATGTGGTATTTTTACTTTTTGCTATTATTAATGTTGAGCATTTAACTGATATAAATAACCAAAACGAAGAGAAAGGTAAAAATTAGAATGAAAAAATGGTGAATAAAATCCAAATCAGAGGAATATAATAGTAATATTGGGCCTTGTCAATTTTGAAGATATTTCCACTGAATTCTGTGTTTGTTGTGGGCCTTCCATTGATTTGTTCCCAAGAAAGGGTATGACCAGACATTAAACTGTTTCTTAGGCCTTTTAGCTCTTCCCAACAAAACAATTGTAGTTGACCATTTTGTTGCTGGTCTATTTCTTAGGTCTTTTAGCACTACTGGGCTTGGGCTCAATAATCTCTCTATAGTTCAACAACATTTCGGGTCGGGGATTCGAACCTCTAATATATTCTGGAGCTATATGTTCAGTTTGACTTTTCTCTCATGTAAAACCTTAAGTAAGTTACAAATTTAGACTCCAATTTGGTTAAGACATCTATAAAACCATCCTAAACGTTAATAGTCTAATATTCCCATTTCTGCAAATAATTGAACTCAAAAAAGAAAAAAAAGTCCTAAGTTCTTTCATTAATTATATCGACTTACGACGATTATAATTATTAGAGATTATATGGCATGATGTGGCAACTAAATTTGTTTTTTTTTTTTTTTTTTTTTGTTGAGAAATTGCTAAGGCCCCGTTTGATAACCATTTGGTTTTTGGTTTTTGAAAATTAAGCTTGTTTTCTCCCAAATTTCTTACCATTGTTTTCATCATTGTCAATGACACATTTGAATTCCTAGCCAAATTCCAAAAACAAAAACAAGTTTTTGGAAACTACTTTTTAGTTTTCAAAACTTAAGTTGGTTTTTGAAAACATGGGAAGATGATAGAGAACAAAACAAAGAAACTTATTAGTGGAAGTAGTGTTTATATAGGCTTAATATTCAAAAATCAAAAACCAAAAACAAAATGGTTATCAAACAGGGCCTAAGTTATTTAACCTTAAAGTTGTCATATTAGTCTGGATAGGGAAAGTATTACTTTATTAAATAAAGTTAGTTAATCAGAGATTAAATTTCAATAATTAATATATTAATAAGCAAAAGATCACACTAAGATTTAAGCAACCATTATCACATCACATAACAACAAAATCTATGTAGTGTAAGAATCAATGATTCAAGATAAGAAATAAAAATTAATTGGTCATTATTTTTAAAAAAAAAAAAAATTAATTGGTCATTTGAATATCCCGTTAGATCCGTCTCTTTGTTTTTTATGTGAAATCACACATCATGGAAAGAAACAAATTAACTTCACATAATAATTTGCTTTAGCCCCAATAATATGATCTAATTGAAAATTAATGAAAAAAAAAAAAGAAAAAAGTCAAATGTAATTATAGATAGCAAGAATGGAATTAAGATCAAGAGGGTCAAGATATGCACATGGCTGTGACATTTCTTAAAAAGTCTTACCCCAAGATGAGTACCATGCTACAACCACAGAAAATTAATAGTTTTTTAGATTTTGGAGGATTTTTTTAGTATTTTAATTATTATTGAATAGATTATTTGTCTTTAAATTGTATACAATAATTGAAAATAATTAGTCTCAAGAGACGAGCTCCACTTAAAACTCCTTAATATATGGATTCATGCACGTTAAACTAGGCGTGACTAAAACTCCAAATAATGGTGGTACACAAAATTGAAGGTAAAGCATGTAGGTTTCATAAAACTTGATTATGATGAAGAATGAAGATTGGTTCAAAATTTTAATAAGTTTGAATTTGTTAAGGAGACTTCAAAATTGTATTCAGGTTAGGTAAAAAGGTGCATTATCAAAAGCTAATTAAGTTTGTGTAATTTTGTATTTGGCATGTGGGTTTATAACTTGTACAATAAAATGTTAATTTTATGAGCTAGGTTTGTGTTTAATAATCTTTAAAATCAATAAACTTTATTCAATTTTAGTTCTCAACTTTCAATTTGTCCATTTTAGTTTCTAAACTTTAAAAAAAAACAATCATTTTGATGTGTCCTTTGTTTTTCTTTTAGCAAATGAATATAACGTGTGGTTTTGAACATGTGGATTGATGTTCTAATATGACATGTATTGACAAAGCGAGTATAGGATAAGTGAGTATTAAGTGATAAAAACAATAAAAAAAATCAAAATTATGATTTTTTTAAAAAAAAAATTCACATACTAGTATGTTATTAGATAACATGAGATTCTATCTCAAAACCAATTGGCAATGAGTGGAGTAACTCATGTATCTTATAAATTATGAAGTCTCCACTTAACTTTTCAATGTGGGATCCTCGACATATATGCATTTTGAAACTTCACAGGCTAAAACGTTTTATTATTTTTTTATAGTTCAAAGACTAAAGTTAACATTAAGTTGAAGGTAAAAAAAAAGGAATAAAATCTAAAAATTTAAAAACAAAAATACAACTAGCCTAAAAGTTAAAGACCAAAATCAAACCAACCTAAAAATCCAAGAACAACTAAAATGAGATTTAAACTCTTTCTTTTTCTTCCCTTCTCTTTTAGTATATATATAATTCTAACCCACATGGAAACCTTTTTTTTTGGAAGTTGTTTAAGATTGGGCTTATTGGATTTGACAAAGGGAAGAGCATAGGAAAATGAAATCCATAGGGGAAAAAGGAAGTTGGAGGAGGTTGAATCAGAAGGAATGTCTTGCAAATATGAATCCCAAACCCAATGTATGAAAATAAATAAAACTCAAATAATACAAAGTAATTTCAGAGGGATGAAGAAGTTGAAGTTCCAATGGGGCATTGGATCATGTGTCCAATATCCCTTCTCCTTTACGTGTTAAACCAATCCACTCTCTAGCTAGCTTTATCTCTCTCTCTCTCTCTCTCTCTCTCTCTCTCTCTCTCTCTCTCTCTCTCCTTTTACACACCAAATAGAAATACGCATCTCAAAGCGATTTTCATTTCACCCAACGACTCTTCTCTCTATCTAAGCCTTAAATCCCAAGCCTTTTCCCAACAAACAACACTCCTCCATGTGACACCAAAAATTGCAAATCCAAGCCATTGATATTGCCTTTCTCGTCTTCGAAAAATTTGAAAGCCTTCCACTTTAAGCTCCAATATATATCTTTTCAACATCCCACATCGTGTAGAGAAGAGTCGTTCAAGCCAAAACAAATAACATAAAGCCGCTAGTTCAATCGTTCTGTGCATGGACGATGCTTCTAAAATCTTAAATTAAAAGCCCAAATTTGCACGTTGCTTAATAATTTGGGTCGCAGCTTTGGCTTCACTTTGCGTGACTCATATACAACCAACATATCCACACCAAACAAAGCTCTTCCCGAGCTGATCCATCATTTTCTCCTTTGTCGGTTCTTTGCATTTTTAGGTAAAAGTACTAATATGTAAAATTTGAAGGTTATAAATTGGTTTCAATTTCATGTTTCATTCATTAAACTTGAGTTCATTTCAATTTAATTCCTCGATTTTCAAGGTGTTATTTTAGTGATGGAACTCTAAGAAAATTAATTATTTCAATCTTTTTATCTTTATCTTATCACTTCGAATACGTGTATATTAAGTTGTGGCCATTTATAATAAAGAAAAAAATTGCATAGAGGTGGCAATTAGGATTTTTCTAATTGTAAATATAGCACAATGTAAAAATAATAGCAAATATGACTATTTATTAGAATAAAATTTCATAGTTTCCATTTTACCCCTATTTCATTTTGAATTGTGTGCAAGTTCTACCAATTTCTATACATTACTTTCTATCACTGTCTATCACTTATAAACTTTGATAATCGAAGTCTATTAGTATCTATCAGTGACTATCGATGATAGACACTAATAGACTATCATGATGCTAGATTCTGTATAATCTTTCTATCATTGTCTGTCATTGATAGATTCTGATAATCGGAGTCTATCAATGTCTATCACTGATACTCTTCGATTAATCAAAGTCTATCAGTGACTATTAGTGATAGGCACTGATAAACTATCAATAGATTTCGTATGGTCTTTTCTATCAATGTCTATCACGGATAGACTTTGATTAATTCGGTGTATTAATGACTGTCAATGATATACTTCGTATAATTCTTTCTATTAGTGTCTATCACTGATAGACTCTGATTAATTGAAGTCTATCAATAACTATTAGTGATAGACATTGATAACTCTTTCTATCAGATAGCTGCTGATAAAAAAAAGAATTTTTGTAACTTAATGTCACTTTGTGCTATTTCTGCAAATAGTTTTACTTTTTGCTATTTTTGCAATATGTTTAGTGATTTTTGCTATCTGTATAAATGATGTCATGTTGTCACAAAATAACTGTTGATGGTCGAATTTGGTCGGGAGGAACTCACTTGACCTTCACGTGCCATCAACAGTAAATTTGTTTGAGAGGGGGGAAGACGTGGCTTGCAAGACAGAAAACTTGCACACTGGTGTGGTGCTTGCCACACTGCCTCTGATGCTTAAGTCAGAAAACGGAAGGAGGAGAGCAAGAGAGCAAGAGGAGAGAGTAGAGAATATAGTTCGGGATCCTTTCTTCAGTGATGAAGAAGTAAGGGTTTAAATACCTGTTCTTGCCCTAGGGTTTTTAGGAATTCGGAGGCGATTCAGGCTGAACTGAGTGGAACAGAGGCAGCCGGGGGCACCAGGGATCGAACGGAGGCGGAAGAGCTCGACCCGCGCAAGCAGGGCGAGCAGGTGGTCGAGCCAAAAGCCTGATCCCTTCGGCTTTGGCCCGACCCTTTGGCATGTTCTTCCTCTGGGTTCCTGTCTCCTTTGGTTGGTATTGCGCTGTCCTCATCAATTCCTTGCATATCAGAGTGGTCCAAAATTACCTATAACAATAATAATACTAAAATAATTTTTTTTAAGTTCATAAACAATCACAAATTTCTTTTAATATATTTCTTTCCATTACAAAATTTAAGGCAGAGGTATATTAGACAATATTTTAAACTATTTACTTTTCCATCAAATACCATGGAAAAATTGCCCCATTCCTTCTTTCTTCGACTTGCCCATGATTTCGAGTACAGTCATATAGGCTGTTGGGAATGACTAACATATTTGCTTGAATATTTTGGTTTTTTCATGTTTCACTTTATGTTTGTCCCACATGGAAAGATTTGGAGTTGGGAGGAGTGTTTTTATACAATCACTCTTCCCTACTATTGTAAAAGTGGTTAAGGGTGGTACTTAGACCACTTCCTCTTCCTACACGCGCGTCGCCGCTGCCGGTCGGCAGTGGTTATCTCCCTTTTCTTAAGGTTGAAAATCCATTCTCCTCGTATTTTTCATTTAAAAAAATAATTTTGAAAATTCACAAAAAAAAAATGGTAATCAATTCTTTTTACGGATGAAGATAAATTTTCTTTTCCAAAATTAGAAAAGCCGTCCTAAACATTTTGAAAAGTCTAGATACGAAAATAAAGTCTTAAACATATGGGAAATTGTAATGGGTAGCAAAAAATATTAGGACATTTGCAAATTTAGCTATGTTTTTTGAGATTTGCAAATATAGCAAAAATTTTGAAATCTGATTTTCGCTTTTTTGATTATTCCAGATTTACCCTTATTACATCAACTGATATATTAGTAGTATATCAGACGATATACTTTATATTTATTGATATACCAAATATAAAGTATATCAGTTAATTGATATGCCAAATTTGATATACTCGGATGAATACAATTATATATCCAATATATACTTGATTTGATAAGTGTAACCTATGATATACCTGAGTATTGATATAAGAATGATATACCTGATATATGAAATGTTACTTTTCCTTACCTATATTTTATATGTTTCATTTTCTCTTTATTGAATTGCGTTGTGTTATTTACGTATTTTAAACGGAATGTTTGTTTTTATAACATAAAATGTCTTTCTTATATACTTGTTATGAACATTGATATACCATCGATATACCTCTTTTGTTATACTACTTAAATAATTAATAACATTGGTATACTTGATTATGACTGAATATATATCAATGATAGACTTTATTTTGTAAAAAAAAAATCATTAATATATTTTTAATTATTAGTGACATACTTTATTTTAAGTATATTTCTTATATTGAATATGAACTGCTGATATACTGTTGATATATAATTCATACTAGGAATAACATTTCACTACTATATATCAGAGTATATTAGTAGTATATGTAGTATAAAATAACGATATACTATTAATATACTTCATATTAGGAATATCATTCCACTAATATACCATAGTAGAGTATATCGGTTGTATATCAGATATAATTCATTTTAAGTATATCAGTAGTATATCAACAATATATCTGATGTATTTCATTTTAGGTATATCAGGAGTATATCAACCGTATATTTGATATACCACTGATATACTTCAGTAAAACACAGGAAAATTTTGGAAAGGGTATTTTTGACTTTTTCTATTCATGTTTTGGACTGGGCTGAATTTTTTTGCCATAATTGCAAACCTCAAAAAGTGAAGTCACGCTTGCAAATAGAAATTCTCCTTTTGCTATTGTTGCAACCACCCCAAACATATTGTCGGAATGGATGGCTTGAAGAAGGAACAAAATTAAAAATTCTTGGTAATATAGACACAGACGTACATACATACACACATAAGCATACACATACATGGGCCATGTGTCCATCACATGCAAAAACTTTAGGGGGTTTAGATTACAAAAATTTAAAAAAAAAAAATCAGGACTTTAGAGAAGAAATAGAAAATTAATTTTGTTGTGGGTTTGATTCGTGTACCCGTACTCGTAAATACACCCTCCGGAACCAGCCGTGGTACATTTCAGCCACACAAATGGACCCCAATTTCCAAAATTTTAACATTAAAAAAATAAAAAAAGCAAAATCCAGCTTTAATTTAGATGCGAGACTGTTTCTGTAGGTTGAAAACTTTGACTGCATTTTCATCTTTTTGCGATATCTTAAAACCCATTTATTTTATTTAAATAAAGCCCAAATATTTGCTATTCTAATATTTTGCTTTTCTGTCGGCAAAATCAGCCTAAACCTTACGGATTTTATATATATTCCATAGCCCGACGCTTTTCTATCGTCCTTAATTTAATTATATGCTCATGCTAATAATGTTTTTTCATTAAAAAAAAAAATAGATACATGAAGAATTTATAGAATATTAACAGAAAGTGATGTGTATAAATATATATAGAAGGAATTTAGAATTTATAGTACATGGAATTTGGAAAGTCAATTTAGGAGCTAGCTGAACTCGTGCGGCAAAAAAAAAAAAAAAAAAGAGGTGGATTTATTAATTGATTTAATTTTGAAAAATTGATGTGTTAAATGAAGGTATGTAACAGTGTTATTGTAAGTTGGATGTCCGGTTGTTGGCGTTGCACTCTTTACTTTATGAGATTTTGAGGAATATATCTTTGCCTCACCTCACGCTAGGATAATTTTTAATATCATTCACACACAATTCCAAACTCTACCCTATTTCTTTTTAAATCTTTTTTTTTCTTATCTTTTTTATTTCTTACATACTCCTATTATATATTCCTAGTTTTAAATATGCTTTTAACAACCATTTCCTCACAGGCTAACCCTCATTTTATGATTTATGGGTCCCATGTCAAAATGAGTCATCAGGTTCCTAATTTTAGATTCACTTACGCCTCATTTGATAACTATTTGGTTTTTGGTTTTTGAAAATTATGTTTGTTTTCACCCAATTTTCTTACAATGGTTTTCATCTTTTGAGGACATATTTGAATTTCTAGCCATTTTTTTTTTTTGAAAAAAGTTTTTGAAAACTACCGACTTTCAGTTTCCAAGATTTGACTTGGTTTTTGAAAACATGTGAAGAAAATACAAAGAAACTTATAGGTGGAAGTGAGGTGGAAATAGTGTTTTATATGCTTAATTTTCAAAAACCAAATGGTTATCAAACGAAGTGTCAATGATTTTTTTTAGTTCAATTTAAAATGGAGATTCAAAACTCTCACCTTTTCATTAAGATTATATAATACCTTAACGAGTGATTATGAATGATGAAATGTTAGATAATTAGTCTGGTTAGTTAATTTTAGTTTACTTGGTAATGTTAGTTTAATTAGCTCTTAATTAGTATTTTAGATGTAATTAGTTATTTGTTTATTTTATTGTAAGGGTATAAATAGCCACTTTTTAGGATATTGTAAAGAAGCTTTTGAAGTAGAACATCGTTATCTAGAGAGTATTCACTTGTTTGGGCATGGATTTGATCAACCCGTCAACCTAAATATTGATTGAGTTCATTTAAAATTGGGCCTATGAAATATCATTTTTATCTCTCTATTCATTTTATAGTTTAATTGACACATGAGATTTAGTTTGGATCCTTCTTGTTGTTTTCCCCAAAAAAAAAAAAAAAAAAAAAAAGTGTATTTTTTTTTTAGACAAAGATTATTGTGAGATATTGAATTAAGATTTAGGAGTAAAGGGTAAAGGTAAGGGAGTGCCGACCCACACCACACCACACCGACAGCTTTTTGGGGAGACAGAAAGTCCACATTTTTGTTACAATGTTTAATTCTAATTATATTTCTTCCCTTCCCATTTCCCAAACATAGAAGAAATTAAAAACCCTAAAATTCCCTCTCTGCCAAATTACAAGGAAAGGACACCCTAATTGAAATTAAAATTAATGGATCCCTTAAATCTTATATATTGGGGGTCCCCTTTGGATCCTAATTATCAAACTTTTTTATTTGATTGAAATTAATTTTGAAATGTGGCAACACGGCATCACTAACATATACACAACCACCAACCCTAGCTACCTAATTAACCTTTTGGCTTTTGCATTTCCTTTTCTATTTTCTTTTTTTTGCCTGTTTCCTCCTATTGGGATAATATTGCGGATTTAAGCTGTAATCCAGTTTTATTTAACTAACCGACTGCCTCTCATCATTAATTTTTCCCTTTTTCTTTAATTCAGTTTAATCTCTAAACTTTCCGATTTATATCTATTTGGTCCTTAAATTTCAAATCTTGAGAACTAAACTTTCAATTTTGTATCTAACCTCTCTTGGATATAAAATTGAATCTTATGTCTAGTGGGTTAATTAGTGATTTTTTTTTTTTAAAAAATGTTGAATAGGTTAAGAACATATTAGATAGAAAATTGAAAATGCAAGAATTTATTGGATACATGATTGGAAGTTTAATGACCTCTATTAGATGTTATTTTTATAGTTCATAACTTATTTGATACAAAATTGAAAGTTTAAAGACTCTGTGGACACTTTTTAAAGTTCTGACATCAAATAGATACTAATTTAAAAGTTTAGAGATTAAATAATTTATTATTATCTGCCATTTTTCCCCTAATCAAAGGTGGAAGTTATCATTACGACAATTGCACAAATTCGTTAATTTACTCCAACAAAAAGCCAAGTTTCACTTGTCCTTATTGCTATTTGTGTTGTTCTCTTCAGTACTTGGTGTAGCTACTTTATTAATTACCCAAAAATTTTCACGAAGAAAGGACAACTCCCTTGTCATCATCAATATTCTTCTAAATAATTAACAAAATGAAAGAGATATTTCAAAAATTAAAAAAAATAAAATAAAAGAGTTAGAGTGGTAATTAAGCACTTAGTTTTCATTATCTCCCGTGTGTATAATAATTGTGAACAAGACGTTATACTTATCACTTCTAATTAAATTATATACCAACTTTATATAAATTTGATCAAAAAACATCTTTTCAAATTAACACATTTAAAAAAAATAAATTAGAAATTGGTTTTGAGAGAATAGAGAGAGAAACTATATGACAATGATATCATTACAAGTGATAGAAGAACACAGGGTGACAGTGATATCACTTTCTAAGAGTTTTAATTAGTGAAAAGAGCCAAAATGAGACTTATAACTAATGGGTTTATAGATTAAATAAATCACAAATATTAACAAGCAATAATAATTTAAAAACAAAATTAAGTACATGAATGGTCCCTCTCTCTCCACTCCTTAAATTTGATGCATGTATATTGAATAAATTCAAGCTAATTCTGCATCTCAATGTCCCAATCCTAGCAATCATTTTTAGAAATATAATTGTGTGTGTTCTTGCTCATGTAATTGATTTACCACACAGTTATAATCTGTCAATCATTTTCAATGGAGATGATGAGATGAAAAAGGAATGTTCTCATTAAATAATGACTTACCTTTTAAGTAATAAAGTGAACCCTAATTTTATCTAGATAATTTAATTCAAATGATTGATGATGTAAAATGAAAAGTTGATTATAACATAAAAAATAAAAAGAAATAAAACCAAATACATATAAGATATGTGTTGATGGTCAAATTTAGACGGGCAAAACTCACCTGACCTTCACGTGCCACCAACGGTAAATTTGCTTGAAGAGGGGAAGACGTGGCCTGCAAGACAGAAAAACCTGCACACCCGCCATACCGCCTCCGATGTTTAAGTCAGCAAGGAGAAAGATGAGAAGCCAGAAAGCAAGAGTAAGAGGAGAGTTCAGAGAATAGTTTCGGGATCCCTTCTTTAGTGACGAAGAAGGGTTTAAATACCTTTTCCAGCCTTAGGGTTTCTAGGCTTTCGGAGACGATTCGGGCTAAACTAGGTGGAATCGGGGCGTCCAGGGACCGAGCGGAGGGGAGGAAACTCGGCCCACACAAGTGGGCCGAATGGTCGGCCTTGACCCAAGGCCGAGGCTGAGCATGGGATTGGGTCGTCAATCCCTTCGACCGAGTCTCCTCCGGGGTCCGCTTCCTGGTCATGCTTCCAGGTTGTGCCGCGTTGTCTTGCTTAGTCCTCGAATTCCGAAGTGGTCCAAAATCACCTACAACAATATATATTAAGTGATCAAAGTTAACTCAATAAACCTTAGTATTTGTTATATCAACTCGAACATAGTTCAATTAGGTGAAGTACTATATTATATTATCAATTGTAAAAGGTTTGAATTTCAAATCAACACTCCCATCATTTGTTAAATTGAAATGTAATAAATAAATAGACCTTGTGCACATATATTACCAATTTCTTTTTCCAAGTTTCTAGCTTTTTTTTTTTTGGAATACCAAGTTTCTAGCCTTCATTTTCATAATTAATGGAGAATTAATGATATATAAGAGAGACCTCTCAACTTAAACCTAATTAGATTAGATTGATAAATATTTATCATAATTGCACCATGCCACATCAAAGCCATCCTTAACCTATACATAGTTTCCATATAGTTTTTTTATTCAATAAAATATCACAATGTATAAACATTTTTTACCTGCTCTTGATGTAACATATATACTTCAAGAATAAACAATTCTTTTTAATAGAATAGTCATTTAATTCAAAGTAAAGTTTGAAAAACACTAGAGATGATAACTTTGTTAATGACAGAATTTTCAAACTGGTGCACTACTCAAGTAATTAAGCTGTGTAACATTGTCAATGGTTAGAGAAATTTTACATAATTATTATGGTCAGAAACTTCCTTCTAATCCAACATTAAATTATTAATTAACCCAATACATAAAGAGTTTGACTACCGCGTCAACTTAATAAATACCTTCTCCATTACAAAAAAAAAAAAAAAAAAAAAAAAAAAAAAAAAAAAAAAGTCATCTTCCTGGAAAGACACAGAAAAGCTAAATAATTAAACGAAAATATGATTAAAGGCAACAAGAAAAAGAAATAAACAGTCATTATTAAAATAATAATAATAATAATAACAACAGGAACAAACAAATTACAATAGAATATTATATTGGAGGAAACCCACAATTTTTTTTTTAATTTTATTAATGTAAAGTCGAATACATTGAGCCTTCGATTAGCAGTCTAATCTCCACCTAACAAAAATTAAGTTTGGGTTTGGGCAATTAAAGAAAGACAGAAGAATTTTCTCACACTTAATTTTTTTTTTCCCCAACTAATACACGTTGCATACAGTTTTTGAACAAATCAAATAATATTAAAATACAATTTAATAAAAGTGTCTGCTGTTCAGCGAAAGCCCAAAATTAAACTGCAATTTGAAATCAATTAATCTGCAAACACATTTTTGATAAAATTGATGATGTTGTTGGGTTTGTAGTTTCAGAGAAGAAGCCTATCTTATCCAAGGAAAAAAAATAATTCATGATCGATTAAATTAAATGAAACCTTGTTTAATTAACGAATAATCAATCTAAAGTGCAAGCAGACAAGTTAATCATACACATCTCTTTAAAAAGAAATTCAGATGCTTTGTTTTTATATGAACCGGGGCCACCAAATTTGGTGGTAAGATCTGGGTCTCTTTTAATTAATAAACATATGTAATTCATTCCAATCAAAAATTAATATTTTTTTTTTACAGTAAATTTATAAATACATTGTAGGGACTCGATATTTGTTTAGACATTAATGCGGCTGTGAGTTGAATCCCTTTTGTATAATTTACAAATTTATAAATATATAAAGTTGGTAACTTGGAAGCCACTCTAGAACTAGCCAATTAGTTTTTCATTTGAACAAATTTATAAATGTGGTCATTGCTCATTGCTCATTGCATTGCAACAAATTCTTCACATTCAAGCCAATTTTTTTTTTCTTTTTTTTTTTTCTCTCTCTCTCTGATTTAATCAAAAACTTGAATTGTTTTGGATTAGTTCTCTTGGTTTCACGTGTTATCCTTGGAGTTTTAAGAATTTAGTGGAACAGAACAAATAATTGAGTACTCTGTTCTATATATATATATATATATATATATATATAAGAATCTGCTCCATTTCCACCCACCCATCTGAACCTCAATTTTGCTTCTTCTTCGTTCTTCTCGTTGCTGCACTATTTTCCCTTCAAGCTTACAGAACAAGAAAGGTATGATTCTATTTTTGTCAACTTTTCTTTTTTCTTTTTTGCTTTTTAGTCTATTTTTGTGTTGGTTTTCTCTTCGTTTCCTTTCATTTTTCTGTTGTTTAATTTTGAACCGGAAAGAGTTTTGAGTTTGATCATGGAACTTGAAAAAATGGAAAAGCGCCGCCGCTTACTGACCTGGATGACGACGGCGATAGGGAAGTTTCGGCAAAAAAATATATATCTATATAGATATTAGTAAATTGAAATATTTATTTACTGTAATTAATAAACTATTGTGAATTTTTTTTTCTTGTACGACTATTGAGCTGAATTTTATTTGTGGAAATTGCCTTTGCATCAGCTGCTTCTTTTTGTTTTGTGTTGATTTATGTTCTCTGTTCTGTCACTCCTCTGTTTCAAGATTGGTAATTTCAATTTGTATGCTTTGTTTTTTCTTGCCTGGAAACTGATAGAGCACCGTATAAGTTGGTTTTGTTTTGACCTATTAAACCATTTTCATCATTGACCCATTTACAAATTACCTTTTTTTTTTTCTTGTCTACAGGAGTAAATTGCAGTGACAATCATGGAAAAAACAGATGATTTCTCTCGTTGTGGTTTTATGAGAGGGATTTTCCAGCCACGATGTAAATGGTTGAAAAAATCCTCTGTACATTCATTACCCACAACCAACACTGAAAATGTCAACTTAAAAGTACCCAAAACTGATAATCCAGCGAAGCAAAATCGGAGCTCTGTTTCTGATGATGTTTCTGTAGCCAAAAATTCAGTGGACCAAGATCAAAAGAACCCCAGAAAGTCCACCTTGGAACAACCGAGGCCTTCAATTTCTCAACAAAAGAATCAAAGTCGAAGGCCTTCCGACGCTGCAAGAAGCTCCACGTCCTCCTCCAATGGCTCTGCACAAGCAAGAGCGCAGCAATTCAACGAGCCCAGAACCCACATCCGAACATCTTTAAGTAACGGGGCGGTGTTGGGAAATTTGAAGCAAATTGGAGGTGGGAATCTGTCGGCGAACAACAGTCCAAGGCTTGAAAGTGGTAATCTGGGCTATCTGTCTAAGAATCTGAAAGAGATGAATTCAAGTCCGAAGCTTGGAGGAAGTGGCAACATCGGGAACATTATGAGGAGAAATTCATGTGAATTTCGACAGATTCAAGGCCTGAAAGGTAGATTAGAGCCGGATGTGTTGAAATCCATGGGAAACGAGGCTTACAAAAAGGGGAAATATGAAGAGGCATTGGCTTTGTATGACAGAGCAATAGGTTTAGATTCAGAGAATGCTGTTTACTACAGCAACAAAGGGGCTGCTTTGATTGGCTTGGATCGTCTAATGGAAGCCATTGAAGAATGCGAAAAGGCATTAAAGATTCAGCCTTCTTATCAAAGAGCTCACCATCGTTTAGCCACTACCTATCTCAGGTAATAATACAAATCTCTTTCTTTTGTGGGTTCAAAACTTTTATGCCATTTGAAAGCTCAATCACTTGGTTTGTTTATTGCAGAATTGGAGAGCCTGAGAAAGCACTGAATCACTTGGAACAGTCTGGCCCTTACAGTGACTTAAACGACATAAACAAAGCTCGAGCTCTTCAGAGTTGCTTGAGTAGGTGTGTTGAAGCAAGAAAGTTACAAGAATGGAACTCTCTGTTAAAGGAGACCCAATGGGCAATTTCCTCTGTTGCTAATTCAGCTTATAAACTCTTTGCTTTGCAAGCTGAGGCCTTATTGAAGCTCCATAGACATCAGGAGGCATATGCCATTTACCAAAAGGGTCGAACCCTTAAAACTAACTCACTAACCAAGTCATTTAGTCTTGCTGACAGTGCCCTTATTTTATCCATTGAGGCACAAGTTTACATGACCATGGGCAGGTTAGAAGGACTAAATTCATCTTTGAACTAAGAATTAGGACTTCATTTCATGGAGGACTAAGTTTTGGGGCTGTGTTGACATTTCAGGTTTGAGGAAGCTGTGGCAGCAGCAGAACAATCAACACAACTTGATCCAACAAACAGGGAAGCAAGTAGAGTAGCCAAATGGGCTAAAGTTGTTTCATCAGCTAGATTGAGGGGCAATCTACTTTTCAAGGAATCAAGATTCTCTGAGGCCTGTATTGCATATAGTGAAGGACTAGAAAACGACCCGTATAACTCAATTTTGTTATGCAACCGAGCAGCGTGCCGATCGAAGCTCGGCCAGTATGAGAAAGCTGTTGAAGATTGCTCTGCTGCTCTTCAGGCTCAGCCTTCTTACAGCAAAGCCAGACTCCGCAGGGCAGATTGTAATGCTAAAGTAAGTAAATTTTAACCATCAACAGAGCTGTTTTAGGACTCCTTTGGATTGTTTGTTTATTTGGCCTAATTTTTGAACCCATTTATGAATCAGATGGAAAGATGGGAAGCTTCAATTCAAGATTATGAAGTGTTGATAAGAGAGACACCAGGAAATGAGGAAGTGGGGAGGGCCCTGTTTGAGGCACAGCTCCAACTCAGAAAGCAACATGGGGAAGATGTAAAAGACTTGAAATTTGGGTCCAATTTGGTGTCTATTTCTAGCTATGAACGTTTTAGGCACTTTGTTACTTCTCCTGGTGAGTAACAATAAGAAGAAAAATGATCTATTCATGTAAAGTTCTTTCCTTTTTACATTTCTAAGTAGTGGTCTGAATAATTGGCAGGTATGTCAGTGGTTCTGTTCTGCAACAAAAGCAACCATAAACAGGAGTTGGAAGTGTTCGAGCAGGTTTACAAGAGGTTTCCATCGGTCAACTTCCTCGAGGTGAAAATCTACTTAGAGCATATTTTAGAACGACCCAAATCACTCCGAAACATGCTCTTACTCTCTCGGTTTAAATTTTTTTTGTTAAAATTTTGAAGTTAGAATACTAAATTTGGGATGATTGGGACATCAGGTGGAGATAGAAGACCATCCTTACTTGGCAAAGTTGGAGAATGTGAGCTCCATTCCAGCTTTCAAAATATACAGAAATGGGACAATAGTGAAGGAAATTCCAGGCTCCAAACCCCATTCATTAGAAAGTTTAGTGAAGTTGTACAGCAGTTGAGTTGGAGAAGAAGCATAAAGAAACAGAGGAAAACAGAGTTTGTTTTTGTTCAGAACAAATTGGGCTTCATTGGAACCCCACTGGGTGATGGCCCATGCCATTGGATTGTCCATTGGGCTTTCCACAACCTAGGCAGCTTGACAAGAGCCTTCATTGATTTTTTTTTTTTCTTTTTTTCTTTTGTTCATTTTTGTATATATGAATGATGAAATTGGAAGAATCAAATCTTAAATTATTATTGTTTAGTTTTATTTGGGGAAGACGAGTGAAAAAAAAAAATCACATCTGAATTGAAATTATATTAGATAGGGTTGTGAGGATCTCAATTTTTTTTTTTTTTTTTTTTTGTGAGAATTGTTGGACATTCTCACCTTCTTTGACATTTTTATTAGCTTGAGTGGTTTGACTAATGTTATTTTCTCCTTGAGGAGATTAAAAAAAAATGATTATGTGCTATTTCTTAAACTTTCATTCATACAAATTTTTGTGTTATTTTCTCCTTGAGGAAAAAAGAAAAGTAATAGAAAATAGAGAGAAAAATACATGATTTTTTTTTTTTTTTTTTTTTTTTTTATTGGATTCCCTGATGTGTATAGGTTGAAAAGGAGTAAATGGGAAATTGGAGAGGTAAGCCATGATTCGAGGAAAATCACAAACATAAGGTTGACTCGGCAAGGGCAAGGCATGCCGGTGAGCTGGTGAAATCCAAGGCACAGAACAGTTAGGTGGGCCCCACGGACGTATCCAAATGGAGCCGAATAGTCAAATTCCAAGGCAGTGAGAATTTCAATAATCACTACCAATAGAAATTAGATAAATTAATTATTCTCACCTTTCTTGTAATTTAGGGCTTAGGGTTGAGAGAAGAAGGGTTTTGTTTTTTAAGTCCCAATGAAAATGAGATCAGTGGCACTAGAATTATTAGCAAAAGAAAGCAGCGAGGATTGGTGACTTAGAAAGAATACATAGGGTGTTGAAAATTGGGGATCCATCACCATCTCCATGTAAAATTTGGATGCAAAAGAAATAACCTCTTTATGTCAAAACCTTTTAGACTTGTATATTATTTTAATTTACAAAAATATATATTTTTAGTAGGTTTGTATTAGCTTGAATTTGAATATCTGAGTTTCAAGTTAAACAATTTTACATTGCGTTGGTAGCATTTTGGTCCAATTATGTTAGACATCATTTTTTTTTTAATTAAAATAAAAACAATAATTTTAAAATTCTTTCTTTTTCTTTTTCTTTTTCTTTTTCTTTCCCTATACTTTCTCAATCTTCTTCTTTTTCCCTCCCACCTTCATTTCCATTTTAAACTTCAAATACCTCCAACCATTGTCCGCCGCCAACCGCCATCGTCTTCTTTTTCTTTTTCTTTTCCTCTTCTTCCTTCTCCTTCCCTTCTTTCTCATGGTTTTTTTTTTTTTTTTTTTTTTTTAATGTAAAGGAAGAGACTTTCTTAGTAAAATCGAGGGAAAATCTCCTATTCATATTTTTTTTAAACGTGGGGAAGAAGGGAAAAAGAGTAGAGGGGAAGGAGAAGAAAGAAGAAGAGGAAAAGAAAAAAGAAAGAAATAGTGGTGGCGACCATAGATGAAGGAGCTATGGAAAGAGAAAAAAAGTTTAAAACATTTTTTATTTTAAAAAAATTTAAAAATATATTTTCTTAATAAAAAAAAAAAAAAGACAGGTCAGCTTCCGTTAACTATAGTAATGGAAAATTGAATAGATAGACCAAAATGCTACAATACTCAAACCTTAAGAGCTAAAATGTTGAATTTGAAAACTTAAGTACTTAAATGCAACCTAACACAAAACCTTCCTAAACTAACAATGTAACTTTTCCATTATTTTATTACATGGGCTCAACAATATTTTAGTCTTTCCTATTCATGCCGAGACGAAAACAACATCTTATTGCCAAACAATGACAAAGGAAAAGGTACTATAGAAAAAACTCCCATACTAGGATAGAAAATTTTACCTATATAATCCCTACTTTTTTCTATTGATCTTGGCATTTTATAGATACAAATGAAGAACAAAGAGAACTTCAACTCAACTCCTCTCAAAATCAAACTCTTGACCTTGCTTTTATCTCATCAAACTTGCAAGACACTCGGAAAAGGAAATTAGCACTTGATCAAAATGAAAGGTGTCTCTTATGCAAACATAATTAAGGAAGACTTAAAAAGTGCACCTTTCTTTTTAATCGTTCAATCATAGGAATTCTAAAAAGTTAAGTGTGCCTGATTTGGGATAATGCTATATGTGTTAGGTGGTCTCTTGAAATTTCTTCTTAAAAACATACGAGTGAAGACAAAACATGCTGAAAAAGAAACCATGTTAATATGTGGGGACAACCTTCGAAACAAGTAAGGTGAGGTCACAAGAAATGCAAGAAATGTTGGGACTATGTGTCGAATCCCAACCCTAAATGGGGAGGCATTACATTTCTGTTTTCATGTCATACATGCATGGTCGATCACATTATAAAAACAAAGGTTGGGACTATATATATGTACAATAAAGGAGGATAATTTTTCTCCTAATTTGGTAACATTTTTTCTTTTTGTGTTGATTAAATAATTTCTGTGGGTAGATAGGCTTAGCAATTCAAATTTCCCATTGGAAGATGACCCACAGGATTTGTTTTTGATCTTTTACAAGGTGTCATCTGTTTTTATACTCTTTAATTGGAATAGGGAAAAATTTTTAAAAACACTTGTGCTCCCTCATTCATATGTTTATGAAATTTCTGTGATATCTTCAACTTCACAAAAGCAATTTTCACACAGAAATGGAGGCTGTAATCAACCACGTGAGCGATGATGAATCTGTTTCCTCTGGGCCTTCCATGGATTTTCAACTCGACTTCAACTCCATCCAAAATAACCAAGAAATTACTTCTTCCAATTCCTCTAATGTAAGTTTTTCATTTTCATTTATCCATTTCTGGCTTCAAAATGATCATCACATTTTTTTATTATCTGGTTTTTGACAGAATTTGCCTAAGCCAGGACCAAATCAACCCCAACAATCTCAGTCTCACCACATTTTTAATCCAGAACCATCATCAATTCCGGTATATTTACATTAATTAAATAGACAATGAAGAAAAAGTAAGTAAATTGATTAATTTGGAGTTGAATGATGATGATCAGGTGGGAATGGGATTGGGATTTGGACCAAGAGTAGAATATGGGCCAATTCATTCAGAACAAGATAGATCTCATCAAATTTATCCAAATAATTCAGGCCTTGGAAACTTATCTCAACTTGGGGATTTTTCTCTGTATGTGTCCAAATCTTTATCTTTCTTTCTTTTTCTTGTTTTAGGGTTTTGAAATTATGTTGTTCCTTCTAATTATTCATTGCTAAAATTTTGATTTGTGTGATTATGAACCATTTTTTAGATCTCTTGATATGGGTTCGGCCAATCCCCATCGCATCAATGTTACTCCTCCTCCTAATTTGTTTTTTGATTTCAACTGGGTATAATTAATTTTAGTTTTGTTGTAAATTTAATTTCAATTTAGTGTTACCCTCTAAACGGTGTCGTTTTTATGGATTCTGCAGGTAGTAAGATCAACCCTAAATACAAGACGAATGCAAGCTCACTATCATTCTCCCATGCCTTTCAGGTATTTTGATTTTATTGCAACTTGCAAAACGATGGGTTTCTATCGCAATGTCATTATGACAATTTCTGTTTTAGCCGATGATGTGAGTGTTTTTCAATAGTCTTATTATTAGTCAGTTCAAATAATCATCAACGAGACTAAATTGAAATAATACTCAAACATCAAACAGTTCTAGAATGTCTATTTAGTCAAATTTTTATCCATAACAAGTGATCATAAAAAACAAAATCCCTCCTTAATTTGTCATAGACTAAAATTTTTATATCGAGCAAGTTAGTCTTTTCAAAATTGAAATATTACATATGGTAAAAGTTAAAAGGTAAAATTTTGTCCTCCCCTAAAAATTTCTTTACTTATGCCCCTCAATCCAAAGTTGAGTTATAGAAGCTTAGTTTAGAATGACATTAAAAATTAAAATACGTTTTTAATTAATTCCAATACTTGAATTAATCTTTTGAAACATCTTAGGCTTTATTCCACCATGCAAAGGTCGAGGAAGAATTACGAAAGCCATGACGGATCATCAAATCAAGTTAATTTCCACGTCATATCTTAACACTTCAATTTTCTTTCACCTTCAAAGTTTTTTAGTTTTACTTTTTAAATTAATTAATTAACGTAGTGCACACTTCATAATTAACCCATAATTATAATAATTCAGGAGCAGCAAACATCCAAAAACTCAGAGAAACAACTAATTCCTGTTCAACCTGCAGAATCAAGATTCAATCACATGGTCGGAAAGGTCAAACATTTTTCTTTTTCTAGTTCAACAAAACAAGATATAATATCTTAATCAGTTAAACTAAACTCAATTTGTTAGAGAGCTCGAGATGGTGCTCCAAAACATTGCCTTGTTCGAAAGTGCATCAAATTCAAGGTACATAATGTTTATAAATTTTGTATTTACAGAGAAATTAAAGAGTTTGTAAAAAAAATAATAATAACTTTTATGGCACAAAACTTGGTAGGGTCAATCCACTCAAACTCATGGTCCGCCTTTAATTGCTCTGAAGAAGAATCTATCGGATGACAGGTTTTTCTCAAAAATAATAACTAATTCTAATTAACTTTTGGTAGCTTCAATTTTCTTATTATAACTAAAATTTCATTATTTTTTTTCAGGGTTACAAACTCTGTTTATGATCTAATGTTTGAAGAAGTTGGTTTACCAATCGATCCTCATCTTCGCCTCTTTGTTCCCCTTAATTAAATTTATGTTTTCATCATGTCCTATAACTTTCATGTTTAGTTTAGCAATTTAATTACGTGTGCCGACTATTGCTCGTCTATATAAATGAGTGTATCCATATCTCGTTACTCAATTATTGGATGTATTTATGACTTGAGCATAACAGGTTAAGACATTTATAAAGGTTAGAGGTTTGAACTCCACCGACCTATACTGATTTTCTTTTTTAAAAAAAAAAGGGTAAAATACCTTTTTGGTCCCTCATGTTTCGGGTCAGTTTCCAATAGGTCCCTAGCTTTCAAAATTGAACAATCAAGTCCCCACTATTTAAAAAATGCTTCTATTGAGTCCCTGGACCGTTAATTTTTTTAACGGTGCTGACGTGGCACGTTAAAAATATTAAAATATTAATTTTTAAATTAAAATAATAATAAATTAAAATTAAATAATAAATAATTAAATAAAATAATAAAGAAATATGGTTTTCTTCCCTCTCTCTCTTCTGGTTTTCAGAAAAAAAAAATCCCTCTCTCTTCTGATTTTTCTTCCTCTCCTTCAACCCTCCTCCGGCGGTATCGACTTCCTCCCCTTCACGAAAAAATCCCGCCGGCATCGACTTCAACCTTTCTTCCTCTCCTTCAACCCTCCTCCGGCAAGCCACCGCCATCTTCGCCGTTGTCGGTGACAGCCACCGCCACCATCTTCAACCCGAAAGAAAAACCCACCCTCACCATATTCTTCTTTCTCAACAAACTCTCACCCCCATCTTCTTCAATCTGAACAAAATCCACCATCTTCATCTTCCCCACCGCCCAACATCTTCTCCTTCTTCAATCTGAAAAATACCCACCCCTCCCTAGCTTTTTCTTCCTCAACAAACCCCACTACCCCCATTTTCTTCTTCTTCTTCAATCTGAACAAAAACTCCCCACCCCCCGTTTCTTCTTCCGTAGAATTTAAAAACCCAATCTGAACAAAAACTTCCAGATCTTATCAAGAAACCAAAAAAAAAAAAGAAAAAAAAAAGGCAGCAACCCAGTTTCTTCTCACCGAATACCCTTTTTTCTTTTCTTCTTACTCCTCCTCAAACCCACCCCCATTTTTTCTTCTTCCTCTTAAGCTTCCAAACCCAACCAACCACAAAACTTCTTCTTCTTCCAAACAAAAGAAAATAGAAAACAAAACCCACCCACCCGGCGGCGATCGACGACAAGAGGCTGCGAGCGGCGGCGACGGCAAACAGCAGCGGCGGCGGCATAAAAGAGGGAGAAAGATGAAGGGTTTGGGGAGAGAAGGGAGTGAGAGGAGAGAGAATATTTCGGGGAGAGAAGGGAGTGAAAACTGAGAGTTTTTTAAAATTTTATTTAATTATTTAATTATTATATTATTATGTTAATTTAAAAAGTATTATTTTATTACTATTTTAATTTAAAAATTAATATTTTAATATTTTTAACGTGCCACGTCAGCACCGTTACTGCCACGTCAGCACCGTTAAAAAAATTAACGGTCCAGGGACTCAATAGAAGCATTTTTTAAATAGTGGGGACTTGATTGTTCAATTTTGAAAGCTAGGGACCTATTGGAAACTGACCCGAAACATGAGGGACCAAAAAGGTATTTTACCCAAAAAAAAAATCACTAAACGTATGCACCAATTTGTCTACCTTTGATTTTGATACATTTACTGGTCAATGAAACCACCTAGAAAGTTGATTTTCTTTCGGTATTCAAAGTTCTTTTTTAAGGGTATATATGATAATTTACCCTTAAAAGAGATACTTGAAAGGTTTGTTTGCATATTGACATGGAAAGTATTTTGGAATTTGAGGGTCATAAAAATGTGTTTAAAAGGACCTTTTTATATTAGTAAAAGTATGAAGAATAAAGTAATTACGTCTGAACCTTTTTATATTAATAAAAGTATGAAGAATAAAGTAACTTGCAATTGTTCAAAAAGACCTTTTTATATTAATTTGTTGAAATATATTCAGTTTGCTTTTTAAATTGTAAATATTTAGTTTACTTGTAAATATTTTTAAATTTTATTAATTAGCCTGAATATGATCAAAATAGGATGTGGCTCCAAAATAAGTGAGAAGTAGTGATATTGTTTTAAAATTTAGAGAATTGATAGACGTAGCTAAGCGAGTTCGTCAAATTTTGACTCTTGAAACAAATTTATTTTTAGCTTAAGTCCGACAATGGACCAAAAGAACCACTTTATAAAAGTAATTCATTCTTTTGCTCTTTTTTTAAATAAATTGATATTTTCCCTCCCCTTTGAGCTTATCATCAATCTCAGATTCGAACGCCTGACCTCTTGGTCGGGTATACATGCTAATTATCGCTAAGTTGGGTTTATTTTGACGTCTTTTACAGTCTATTTAGTAATATTTTCTTTTTCCTGTTAATTTTCGTTTTTCATTTTGTAACTGTTCTTGTTCGTTCTTTTTTTTTTTCATTTATTAAAAAAGAAACAATAACATATTTGATAATTCTCTCATGAGAAGAAAATTTTATATGAAACTTGTAGTTAATTTAGCTACTTTAGCTGAGGTTGTATGATCCTCTAATCCTTCAATATATGACATCGTCGTAAAGAGTTTGGCATAAATTTTTATACTTCACTAAATCATGTTTGAAAGAACTTTTTTTTTCCTAGTTCCATCTAAATTCCTAATAGTATAATTGATGATTTTATACATTAACTACTATGAGGTTGTGTTTGGATTAACTTTATAAGTGATTATAAATGATTAATGATGTTTTTTTTTTAAGAAAATAGAGTGTTTGAAAAGTACTAAAAAAAATAGTGTTTGAAAAAAAAAATAATCAATATTGAAATAATTAGATTGATTAATAATCATTTTTTCAGTAATCAATTTAAAGATGATTATTAAAATAAATTTATTCAAAATGATTTGTGATCAATCACTCTAGAATCACTTTTAAAAATGATCATATTAAAAATTCCAAAATCCTTGTGAAAAAACACAAAGAAAGAATGCCGACATTATACAAAAGTGTTCTCAAATTTAAAGTTTCTCTTTTTTTTTTTTCTTTATGGTGATCTAACATTTGTAGAATTACTTTATGCACCAAACAAAGTTGAGATTAAAATCACTTTGGAAGATGTTACCAAACATAAAGGTTTAAATTAAAATTCTTTTAATTAAAAGACTTTTACAAGAAAAAAAAAAAACCATGTATTTAGAAAAGTGTTTAAACTAATATACATGTCAAACTCACCTTAAAACCCTCCTAACATATTAAGATAGATAACACACAATATGCATTTTTCAGTGCCTTTTTTTTTCTTTCTTTTTTGAGTTCAACAACACGAGATTTGAACCTCTGACTCCTTGATTGATAATAGCCGCCAACTATTCTCACTTTGGTTATTGTCCACTGGTTTTGGTTGTGTTCAATAACTGTAATCAATTTGTAGAAGATTTTAAATTTGTAAATAATTAATGTAAAATATCTATGCTATACACAGAAAGTTCGAGTAACCCATTTCCAATCAAGTGATTGAGTATGCAAATCGTAACCACACAAATATTTACAAATTTAAAATAACTTATTTAAACCAACTTTTGATTTAGGCTGAGTTTGGAATTATTGAAGTTGTTAAAATAATTGTTGTCAATGTCAACTATGTTGTTGAGTAATACAAAGTAAATTCGTAAAAAAAGTTATTTGGTGAATTAATGGTAAATTGTCCTAGATCAACTATAATAACAAAAATATGCACATTATAAAATTAAATTAAAATCAATGCAATGTTGAAATTTAATTTCAACTTTTCGATAAGATAATAATTTAAAACTTATATATCAGAGTGAGCATAGTTCAATAGCAACTGACATGTCCAAGAATTGAACCCTCCACCCTCCACCTCTCAATATTGTTGAACTAAAAAATAAATAAAATTTATATGATTTAAATTACCAATTATATTTGGTTTACTCTAAATTTCTTTATATTTGATAAAAAGATTAAGAAAAAAGATTCTTTATAAAACTTCTACCGAAAAAATGTTATTTCAATTTAAATAAAAAGGAGAAAATGAAAAACAAATCTATTGAATTAAATAAAATGAAAGAAGCAACCAACTAAATTTAAGAAGGAAAAAAAGTGATAAGATAGCATTAATGGCGAACAGATACGAAAGGATAAATGATAAATTTTCAAAAGTGAGTTAGCAAATTTGTTATATTTGATTATTTTCAGGGAAATTAGTTTGAAAATTTTCTATTAACGATTTTACTCAACAATAAAAACTAATAACAGTTCAAATTCTTTCGTAACAACCTTAATGCTCTGTTTGTAATCTTATAGTTTGGAAACCTTATAGATTTCAAATTTGTTAGTTATCACAAGAGAATGGTTACATAAAAAAAAATTTCTAATTGTGCAAGATTTTATATGATTTAAAGAGAGATAAAAGCCTTACTCAAAAAAAAAAAAAAAAGAGAGAGATAAAAGCCTGTAAAACCAATTTCAAACAGAACCGTAATCTAGAATCAATTTTGAAATCACTTGAGAAGGAAGAGGAAAAAAAAATAAATTAAGAAAAAAAAAATCGGTTTGAAATGGTCGCACAGTAACATACCGTACAACGACGAAAAACCGACCAAGTTCAACATCGTCCAACGTGTCGATTAGTGGGCCCCATCATATCACAACGTAGCCGCTGACAACGAATAACAGCCTTACATTTTAAACCTTTTTCTATTCAATATTCCACGTGGAACAGTTTTTCTCACCTTCCTACTTCAACTGTCCTATTTTCGGGGATTCCAATCCTCAAAAAAATATATATAAATAATACATTAATTCATAAAAACAAATCTATCCATCTGCTTTAGTTTTCTTAGGAACCAAATACCGAGCCAGTTTGGGCTCTGAAGAACAAAAAAAAAAAAAAAAAAAAAAAAAAAGAATACTCACGTAGTCACGTGAGATCGAACTGGGAAACTTTTCAGTTTTGCATTTTAGTCCCTTTTGCCAAAAATAAAAAACACCCACATGCATGCGTGGCTATAATTCCCAAAAACAGTTTCAGTGTCATCCTAAAATAGGCAAATTTTTGGGTTCAATGCACATAGCCATAATTTCGTTATTTTTGTTTGGCTTTATATATTAAAAAAATAATCTCTGGGGTGATTTTATTTTAAATTTTGTCAGTCACAGAGGAAGGATCTTTCAAAGACAAGAAACGTTTGGAACCATCAAGTGTGGAGAAGAACAAGAACCAGGAAAAAAAGGTTGCCAGATAAATCCATATATAAACTCTTTTATCATTTATGTACCAAAAAATTCCTGTTTTTCTTTTGGTATTAAAATAATCTTATTCTTAAACAGGTGATCAAATCTGAAGCAGTTTTGAACAAGGAATACCTTTTCTTCCACTATCCAAGGCTTCTTTTTCCTATGAGAGGCACAACAAAGGACACGAGGTTAGCTTCTAAAATATACAACTCTCTCTATGATTATTCTTTCAAATTTTTGGGGAATAATGGAGTCTTTCGAGCTACATTGTGACAGATGATGATTATGATATATGCCTTGCTATTTTATCGATTTGTGATCGTTGTTTTTGAATTTTGTTGGAGGTAAATTTGACATTTTGCTGTATTGTTGTTCTCTAATGATACCCTTTTCGAGAATATATAGGTTTTTTTGTTTCTGTTTGAGGGAATGCATTGAAGTTGATGTTTTTTAAGGTGAATTGTGGGCCTTTGGTGTCAGTCTCAAGTAAAATAGTGGCTATATTTCAATCAAAGGAGGCATTATTATGAACCATACAATACTTATTGCCTTTTGCATTAAAAAATTTAATGGTGGTGTATAAGAAGATATCTATCCTATGTATGTATGTATATCTATATATGAAAGAACTCGGCTACCAATCTCCGCATCCATCAGGGGCTTTGTCAAAACGTTTCCACATTCTTTTTCAAAAGGGGTCAGCTTTCATTGTCTATAGTTTGTCTTGAAGATTTGTTGACTTTAATTTCTACTTGTATCAGATTGATTGTGTTTTGAATTGAATGCATATACTGATATACACATGTGATCTCTGCTTCTCTTGGATTCTTTACGTTAGTTTCTTAACAACATTCCTGGGGATTCAGGTGATAAATTGACAGTTAAAATGAGTGACAAGAGAGAGAATTCAACTGATGAAGAACTTGAAACAAAGGAGATGGACGAGGGAAGTTCATCTTTAGATAATCAAGCACAGGATGACAGATATATTCACAAAGTTGGGGTTCCACCAAAGCAAAAACTCTACAAAGAAATCAAGTCTGCAGTGAAAGAAACATTTTTCCCTGATGATCCTCTGCGTTCATTCAAGGATCAAACAAAGAGGCGTAAATTTCTCCTCGGCATCCAGGCCGTTTTCCCAATACTTGAATGGGGAAGACATTACAATTTGACTAAGCTTAGAGGAGATGTTATTGCTGGATTTACTATTGCCAGTCTCTGCATTCCCCAGGTATAAGTTTTAAACTTTCATAGAGACTTGATTTTGATCAAGGAAGATACTAACAAGGCATAGTTTTAAGCATTATGCTACTAATTGCTAATGACTGTTTTCTTTCAACATCAGGATATTGGGTATGCAAAGCTTGCGAATTTGGCTCCAGAGTATGGATTGTGTAGGTTTTTTCTGCTGTCTATTAACCCACCCCTGACAATGCTGCTTATCAAAGATTTTCTTCTGAGGCTAATCTAATCTCCTTCTTTGCCAAAATCTTGCAGACTCCAGTTTTGTTCCACCATTAATCTATGCACTTATGGGTAGCTCGAGAGATATAGCCATTGGTCCAGTTGCTGTTGTTTCTCTCTTGTTGGGGACGCTGCTTCAAGCGGAAATTGATTCCACTGCGAATGCAGCAGAATACAGGCGGCTGGCGTTTACAGCTACATTCTTTGCAGGGATCACACAAGCCACCCTTGGAGTTCTGAGGTGATTCAATATTTATGTTCAAATACTTGTTAGTTTCATATGTCTTGATATGTTCCTAATGAAATCCCCTGCTCAAAAGTTCCACTTTACTGAGTGTAAATTTCAACTCTGGGATCAGGTTGGGATTCCTAATTGACTTCTTGTCCCATGCTGCCATTGTTGGCTTCATGGGTGGAGCTGCCATCACCATTGCTCTCCAACAACTCAAAGGCTTTCTTGGCATAAAGGATTTCACAAAGAAAACAGATATTATCTCCGTTATGCAGTCGGTATTCGGCACAATACGACATGGAGTGAGTTCTCCTCTGATTGCAAAATGAAAAATTATCAGCTTCTGCAAATTTGAATGCCTTTCTCACAGAATACTTTGTATACTTTGTCACAGTGGAACTGGCAGACAATAGTCATTGCTGCAACCTTCCTTTGCTTTCTTCTATTTGCAAAATTCATAGTAAAGTTGCTTGTCTCCATCAACAATCGTATAAAAACTCGTCCATTTTTTCTACTTACGCTCTTCTTATGATTGTTCTCGTTGTGATGGGACAGGGGAAGAGGAACAAGAGGCTCTTCTGGGTGCCTGCAATTGCTCCACTCATATCCGTTGTGCTGTCTACCCTTTTGGTTTACCTCACTCGTGCAGATAAGCAAGGGGTTGCAATTGTAAGTATTGGACTTAATATTGTGTCATGCGTTCTTTCAACCGCCAAGATAGACCTTTTTACTTCTCCTTTCTTATATGTATATTTTTCTAACTTATAAAGGTGAAACACATAGAGAAAGGAATCAATCCCCCATCTGTGCAAGAATTATATTTCTCAGGCCAATACCTTCTAAAAGGGTTTAAGATCGGTGTCGTGGCGGGTATGGTAGCATTGACGGTGAGCCTTCTCTAAAACTGCTCTACTATTGGAAGCAAGTTTAGTGGTCATTTTTTGTGTTCATGTTCTGAATCCATCTTTTGTTTGAAATTTCAGGAAGCCGTTGCGATTGGAAGAACGTTCGCTTCAATGAAAGACTATCAAATTGATGGGAACAAGGAAATGGTAGCAATGGGAGTCATGAATGTTGTTGGTTCAATGACTTCCTGCTATGTAGCAACAGGTGAGATAAGAAAGAAATGAAAATGAATCGGAATAAGAGCCTCATTTGACTGCCAATTATCCTAATTATCATGTCATTCTCAAGTGATCGTGTCCATATCGTTGCCTGCAGGTTCATTCTCTCGATCCGCCGTAAATTACATGGCTGGCTGCCAAACTGCAGTCTCCAACATTGTGATGTCCGTTGTAGTACTCCTAACTCTGGCATTCATGACCCCACTTTTCAAATATACTCCAAATGCAATTCTGTCTGCTATCATAATATCCGCCGTGATCAACTTGGTCGACTTGCACGCAGCGAAGTTGATATGGAAGATTGACAAATTTGATTTTGTTGCTTGTATGGGAGCCTTCTTCGGTGTCATCTTTTTCTCTGTTGAGATAGGCCTTCTAATTGCGGTAACTAATACCTAACTCCATTTAAACTCCTGAATGCCAAAACAGATCTTTTGTATCTAACTTCCTAGTTATTTGGTCTTTCTCGTCCTTTCTGTAGGTATCCATTTCCTTCGCCAAAATCCTACTACAGGTTACCAGACCAAGGACTGCAATTCTTGGAAAGATCCCCAGGACGACCGTCTATCGAAACATACAGCAATATCCCGAAGCAACCAAAGTTCCTGGCGTTTTGATTGTGAGAGTTGATTCAGCAATTTACTTTTCCAACTCCAATTACATCAAAGAAAGGTATAGATAAGATGAAAGTCACCTCATGCAGCCCAACATTGTTTTTTTTTTTTTTCATATATAGACTATTACTTACTTTAATCTATCTTTTCTGTTCCTAAACTAGCAATCTAAGAGAATACAACTTAATAAGCAACATGTAGTTGTATGCATTCAGAAATGAGTTAGTTTGATGATGCTCAAGTTCAATTTCTTTACAGGATATTAAGATGGCTGGTTGATGAGGAAGAGTTAACGAAAAAGTCATACCAGAACAAAATCCAGTTTCTAATAGTTGAAATGTCACGTAAGTATCTGCTTCGACGCATTTCGAATCCAATTACAAAGTCGAGAAAACACTTGAGACTCTGTTGGGCCAGTTAAACTAATTTCTGTTTGTGTTTTATGTTCAAGCTGTTACTGACATAGACACGAGTGGCATACATGCTTTGGAAGAGTTGAATGGGAGTCTCAAGAAAAGAGAAATTCAGGTAAAAACTTCACCTTTTACAAAATCAGGTTAACTAGTTCCATATGCAACTAATTCAGATCATTTTGACAAACAACAGTAGAAAAAGATTTAATCTTGGACAACAATATGTAATCAATGAACTTGATGAAATTAAATCTCCTAACCTGGAGTTATGTTTGTCAATGTTAACAGCTCATTCTAGCAAATCCGGGGCCCGTGGTGATCGACAAGCTTCATGCATCGAAGTTTGTAGATTTGATAGGCCAAGACAATATCTTCCTCACAGTTGCAGATGCAGTCTCATCTTGTAATCCAAAGATAATGAACGACGTTTGACAAAGCAAAAGAACAAAAGTTAGGGACTTGGTTGTTTAACTTGAGACAAGATAAGAGGCACTCACCAAACTGGGACATATAGCTCAACGCACACAGTGTTTATCATAGTGGGAGGATTAAGGGAGTGGAGTCATTTCCATCCCAAAACAAAAAAGGAAAAAAAGAAAAAAAAAAAAGAAAGAGAGGGGTGTAAAATGGGAAAGTGGCAATGTATCATGTTCTTGAGTCAAGCAAGAACCAACGAATCTGATATAGAAATTGCATCATCATTCATGATTGAATTCTCTTTTCCCCACAGAATTATATATCAGCAAATGCAAAAAAAAAAAAAAAAAAAAAAAAATTGGCACAGATCATCAGAGCGTTTGAACTTGTTTATAGGATTTGACACATAAAAGTTAATTAAATTTCTTTAAGGAAGCAACAGGCAGTAGGCAACATGAAAGCCAAGCCAAGCCAACACAACCCAACCCACAATTGAAATGTGGCACTCCGCCATTGTTTACACTGAAAAATGAACACTTGATTGGTTAATGGGGTTGATTGGAAATTTTAATTAATACCCACTTGCTGATAAATGATAATTAAGAAATGGAATCCAATAAGAAGAGCAACAGAGTAGAGTTGGGGTTTGAATTCGTGGGAGAAATGATGAGTTGTGAAGTGGGGAATGGAGGAAGAGGTTGAAAAATGGGGGAAACCCAGTGAGTACACAACAAAGTAATCGTGGGGCTCCCCAGCCCACACACACACAAACACAGAATACGAAGTACGAACCTAAAATCCAACTGTGCGCTGCGCTCTGTTCTAATAAAACAAAGGGTTTCTGCGTTGCAGAGCGTCGGTGGAGAGCAAGAAACGACAGTTGAGCATTTGCATTTGCATTTGTATTTTTGCGTCTCCCCATTCCCTATTCTCCATTCCCCAATCGAGTGTCGACACAGTTTCGAGACGATTGTCGACTGATGGGCGCCCTTGAGAAGATGATCAATATACTCGTCTTTTGCAAATTCATCCATTTTTTTTTAACATGGGAGGTTGAACAGATTCAAACCACAGACCTCTTCGTCATCGGTACAAATTTTATATTGGTTGAACTATGCTTGTAAATTTATCCATTTAGTCATTGATATCAGTTATTTAATTAAGTTTTCTTTTTTATACATATATTGTTCAACCGTCCATGGAGGTGGAGAGATCGAAAGCTTTTTTTTTTTAAAGGAGATCGAAAGCTTATGTCTTGAATGATAGTTGAACAAATTTGAGATGGAGTATTGAAATTAAATTTTTTTTTTCTAGTTTAACATTTGGGAGTAAGAAAATTCGAACTCTATCCGAAGGTACATGTCAATATCGTAGAACTATGCTCAAACTTTCAATTTCTAATATGATAAAAAGTGACTTATCCTTTGAATTGCATAAATTGATGTAAATAGTAGATGTTCGATTTACCATATTTAGCCAACTTTCAACTAGTTAAGAAGGTAGATATCTTTGACAAAAAGATCGTAAATTCAAATTCTCACTCTAGATGTTGAACTAAAAAAAAAAAAGAAAATCTAAAGTTCATATATGAGTGACATTTTGTTGTAGTTGTATAGAAAAAACTACTTTCTTTTTTACTTCTATCGAGAAAAATATTTAGCAACATTTGCTGATCACATTATAAACAACATTAAAAGTCAATCTATATATTGTTTGATTGGCTAAAACATAATATCATCGTCTAAAAGGTAAAAGGTGTAAATTTCCACTCCTACCTGTATTTTTTTTTTTTTTTTTTAACTACTCATACATGTTGAGCTCAAAATGTATATATAATGCACATCAAAAAATCAGTAAAAACTCTTAACAAGTGTGTAGGCAAGTATGGTGGTAAATAGAAACATTGAACATGATTTTGAATGATAATTTAATTTAATATTTTACGTAAATAACTAAATTGTGTGTGTATATATCTGTTAAAATAAAATAGATAACAAAAATATTAAATAAAACTAAAATTCGATCAAGTATGCATAATCATGGCCCTTTTTAGTTCTTACCCATTGCATATCAACATTGTCTTTCTTTTTTGGACATCAAAATTTTCTTGTGGCGTTTCATTGACTATCATGGTTTGAGTGTGTGGCGAGCATAGTTCAACAATAATTGACATAGGTACGTTTGATCAAAAGGTCAGAAACTCGAATATCTCACCTCAAATATTGTTAGAAGTCCAAAAAAGAAAATCATCTCTTTATCGACAAAATTCAAATTCAAAAATTCTACTGGTTAACATATATCTTGAGAAGTAATGAATATTACTGAATCATTGACGAATATTATTTAAACCATTAACTTATTAAATTACTAACAGAATATATTTGTTTGATTATTTAAGTAATTATAATTTAAAAAAATAATTTATATATACTTCATTAAGCAAACAAGATACTTGATGTCATATTTTATGTGTTATTGTTTATTATTTTATTGAATAAGTTTCACTAATTATTGAAGCATAATATAATAATGTATTAAGAAAACATGTCTATATATGCAGCAATACATTTTAAAAGTGGATACACCATCAAATAATTGATTCTAAGACTACAAGGTATTATAATTGAGTTGAAATTCCAAAAGAATTAAATTATTATAGAATTTATAATATTAAAACCCAATTTTCTTTCGTAAACAATATTATATTCTTATTTGATGACATTTACAGAAATAGACACATTTTAATCAAACAAATTTTCATTTAAATATATATCGATTCTACCTTCTATCAATATCAACATGAATTGTAAATTGAACATCAAGAAGTAGACTATTATCTCGACAATAATGAGCCAAACTTTATAACAAAATAAATTATTATTAAAAAACTTTAAAAATTTCTCAAATATTTAAAATCATAGTCGTGACGGGCCCTACTTATACAACTTGACATGCTATGTCCATCAAGCATACAACATAACTTAGATGCAAGAAAAATTTAAGAATTACTTTCATTACAAGTTTACTATTTTTAATTATTGTTGGCTTTTCAATATTCAATTTCTTAGCTATTTTGCTTATTATGATTGAATTAGTATGGATGAAGCAAATTCCAACCCAAGGGTTGGTTTTATTTTTTTTTATTTTTTTTATTTTTTACTATTTTAATCAAACTTTGAAAATTGTAGATTGATATAATTATCATGGTTTATTTTGAAGTTATTAAATTAATTTTGTCTAATAAAGTTCGACATCTTTACCTACCTGGTCAAAGTAAATATCATGCTAGCTAGAGTATAGGAAAATTGCAATGGGTAGCAAAAAATATTAGGATATTTGCAAATCTAGCTATGATTTTTTAGATTTGCAAACATAGCAAAATTTTAAAAATCTGATTTCCGTTTTTTTTATTATTCCAGTTTTACCCTTAGTATATCAACATGTATATATGTAGTATATCTGATATACTTTATATTTACTAATATACGAAATATAAAGTATATCAGTTAACTGATATACCAAATTTGATATACTCGAATGAATACAATGATATACCTAATATATACTTGATTTGATAAGCATAACATTTGATATACCTGATTAAATGTTGATATATCAATGATATACTTGATATGTTACTTTCTTTACTTATATTTGTTATGTTTTATTTTCTCTTTATTGAATTATGTTGTGTTATTTACATCTTTTAAATGAAATGTTTGTCTTCTATACCTGTTATGAATGTTGATATACCATTGATATACCTTTTTTTTTTTTCTTTTTGAACTTATCTCATTTTTATACTACTCAAATAATTAATAACATTGATATACCTGATTATGAGTAGCTAAATACATCAATGATAGACTTGTTATTGAAAAAAATCACTGATATATATTTTTAATTGTTGGTGTATTATGAAGGTCGTGGAATGCAAAATTTTTTATAAGTAAATCAATAAGATGCAATTTTAAGTATATCATTAGTGTATTAGTACTCACTAAAAATGTAATTTAAAGTATATCAATATTGTATCAGTAGTATATTATTAAGATGATGTATAATATATTGATGTCATATTTGCCAACATGAGCATAGCTCAACTAGCATAAGATATACACATTCAACCAAAAGGTTAGAGGTTTAAATCTCCTACCACACATATTGTCCCAAAATAAAGCTAATATATCTAATTCTTTATTGATGAAGTATATCAAAGATATCTAAACTAATGAAAGTTCATGTGTATACTTCATAAATGAAGTATATTATATTCACAAAATATACATCTGATATACTATATATTTAGTATATCAGTTGATTGATATACCCAATATCTAGTATATCAGTACACTAAATAAATGAATGATGTACCTGATATACAGTATATCAATAACACCATTGATATACTTTTTAAACTTCCAGCGTGTTTTAGGGGTTTTTTTTACTTTTCAACTTTAATGTTTAGGCGGACCCACATTTTTTTACTATATTTGCAACATTAAAAAACTGATGACATGGTTGCAAATTCCATATTATTTTTTGCTATTCTTGCAACTGCCCCTAGAGTATACTTTCAAACCTATATAAAGCAATTTTGTTCCCAAATAACGTTGGGCAAAAAGTTAATTTTTTACTTTTTTGAATTAAATTTAATCTTTTTATCGGAAAAGAAAAAATATATATATATGGTCCTATATAGGGACCATATAAAGATACACATTAAGATTCTTCAAGATTTTCAATCCGAAAGAACTTTCTTTCTTGTTAGTATCATAATTTACAATTCTTATTGAACCTACCCCAATTCGAAACAATGGAAAGAAAGCATATTGTAATATTTCATGGTTGATAAAAATATGAATTAAGGACATCCTATTAGGATTGAACTCGATTTAAATATGAAGATTTGATTGTTTCTATGTGAAACTAATAACTTATTGTTTAACCAAAATGACTCCATGATACGATAATTCTAAAAATATAAAATAAAAACTAGGTTTTAATATTGAAGAGACAGAGGATGAAGTTTTCTTGAATATAAAAATGAATTAACTGGCAACATACGTAAAATCTTAACCGCACATCTATAGCTTCTTCTACCAAATTTCTTTTTTTTCCAAAACAAGTTAAACATAGCTAAGGAGACAATATCAATCAAGTTGAATATAATTCAGGATGTGAATCTGTCTTTCTTATTTGTGATGTAATATTCTTTAAAAAAAATTACTCGAAGTTCGTACAAAATATATAATTTAAAAAACATATCACTTATATGCTAAGCTAAATATTAAGAAACAATTAGTAAAATCACGTGGAAGCACCTGATGGAAGGACACGTTACTATTGGAATCGGAATGGAACAGAACACTACTTCTCTAAATTTTTTTTCTGAATTTCTTTTTAATAAATAATTAACTTGCATAAAAATTATAGTATATGTGGTTGTGAGATATGTGACAATTAAATTAAAAAGCAAAATTACTTTTCAAGTGAATATCTTCCCTCCAATTTGAGCAATATATATTGTCTTTTGTTATGCCACGTGGGCCCCAATCCATGCCATGCTGACAAGGCCTCAGATTCCCTTCCCTCCCTCCCCTCTGCAATTAATTCATTGGGGAAAATATAAATGAAATTGATCTATTTTGTTATGTAATATTTTACGAAAAATTAAGCTCTGTTTTTAAATAATTAATTTCGAAGAAAGTTGATCTATTTACCCAATCTGGAATAAATGGAGATGGTTTTTCATTGACTTGAGCCTTCGTCTTCCTTGCCTTGATTATATTAAACAGTTGACTGATAGAAGCTCACTCATAAGAAGAGACAACTGATGAAATTGGATTTTTATGTTTGATCAATTTGGAAAATGGATCTAAAAAACGAATAGAGAATATTGAAGAACAAGGCATCAAAATCGAGCCCTTTTTGTTCATATCTTAATTTGCCGAAAGGAATTAATCCCATATCCATTGTCCATTCCCACCAATAATGAAGAAAGAAAATAAAATGATTTAGAAAGAAGGGATGAATTTGTGGGAATATTTCTTAGAAGATAGATTAAAGAGATAACAACACTCGGCAGACAAAATTTCCATCCATGAACTATGAAGCAGCTACCGTTTCTCCCTTCCCGGAGATCTGTGTTGGAACGGCCGCCGATGTAGAAACCACCGCCACAGCCGCCGCCGCCGCCGCCGCTGCCGCTGCAGCTGCAGCTGCTTTCTTCGATGCTAAGCTGCACTTCTCCATTCTCTCATCCTGCTTCATTTGCTGTTGTCTACATTCGTCGCTGCAAAATCCCCTGTCTCCCCTGAAAACAGAGTCCCCATCAGTTTCATTTCAATTTTAATTCACCAAAAAAAAAAAAAAAAAAAAAAAAACCCAAAGCCCATTTCCGAAAATCATAAACAGAAAATAAATTGGGATTGTTGGATTTAATTAGATTAGATTTGATTTGATTTACCTGTACATGTAAATATCACGACCGGGGACGAGAGGGCGAGAGCAAAGAGAACAAGCTCTGAGGAAATTAGCGTTGTCTTGTAGATCAACGGAATGCCTTCTGTAATTTCTGGGCGACACGATTTGTTGGTAGCCGGATTTTTGGGTGTTGGTCGGAAAACCGAGCGGCGGCGGTAATTGGTCGGCGGCTCCGCCGCCCAGATCGAAGGTGATCTCGGTCATGCTGGCGGTTTTTTTGATCGGAGCACGTGACCTCTTTCCAAGAGACATGATTTAAATTGTTGTTGTAATTTGAAAAAGCAGAAATGAAAAAACCGGTTGTGGTTTTGTGGAGGAGGAAGAGGCGAAGAGGAAGAGGAAGAAGAAGTGAAGGGGGGAAGTGGAGGAGGAGGTGATAAAAGAGGGCCAGCAAATGAGGAACGAATCTGGTCCGTTCATTATGATCGATAGTGACTCGTCTGCATAAATAAAAATAAGGAATCCACGTCAGCCTGTCAATTTCAGAAATCAAATAATTTGTAGTTTTACTTCAAAAATCATTTAATGGATTTTTTTAAAAAAAAATGTAATTATTGAGCTCAAAAAGTGGACATGGGGTACTCGTACTCCCCTCGTAACTTTCCACTCCTCTTTTGTGGTTGGTAAAATACAGCAGAGATATTCAATAAATAAATAAATAAAATGATCAAATTACAAGTTTTTTTTTTTTTTTTACAACAAATTACAAGTTCTTAATGTGTATTTGGTTGTTGAATTTTTAAGTGTCATGAATTTTGTCAAATCATAGCTCGACGGTAATTAACATATACTCTCGAAAAGTTATTAAACACACCCTGCATTTTAAGTTTTGTGTCTAATGGATATTTGACATACTTGACATCTTTTTTAATTTCATGGACTAACTAAAATCAAAGTTCAAAGTTTAGAGTTCTATTAAATGTAGGATTCAATATATGAGAGATTTATTAGACACAAAAGTAAAAGTGTCAAAGTGAGCTTAGCTCAGTGGTAATTGGCATGTACCCTCGACCAAGAGATCAGATGTTCGAATCCCCCCACCCCAAATGTTGATGTACTAAAATAAAAAAAAAAAAAAAAGTAAAAGTTGAATGACCTATGTATATGTATGTGTGTATATAAAAGTTGAATGACCTATTAAATATGAAATTGAAGGTTCAGGGATTTATTAGTCATCAATTTGAATGTTCAAAAACTAAGGTCTCGTTTAATAACTTTTTTTTTTTTTTTTAAATTGTGTTTGTTTTCTCACCATTTCTTTACAATGATTTTCTTTTCTTTTTAATCTTTCTTTCTTTTTTTTTTTTTTCTTTTTTTTTGTAACATTTGAATTCTTATGCAAATTCAAAAAACACAAAAAAAAAAAACTTTAAAAAACTTTTAAATTCTCAATTTAGCCTTTGAACTTTCATGGTTTGTCTAATACATCCTTGAACTTTAAAAAATATCTAATAGACCCTTAGACTTTCAAATTTGTGTCTAATAGCCTCTTGAACTTTAAAAATGTCAAATAGGTCTCTTAACTTTTAAATTTGTATCAAATAAGTATATTCAACATTTTTTAAAATTAACAAATCTATTAGACACAAAATTAAATTTTGTGTCTTATAAGATATTAAGCTTTCAATTTTGTATCAATAAATTCATGAATTTTAAAAAATGTCAAATGGGCTAAGGACATATTACACACAATTGAAAACTTGATGACTTACTTGACACAAGATTGAAGGTTGATATTTATTTATTAATTTTTTTTTTTTTTTTTTTAAAGTTGAGAGGCTTATTAGACACCATTGAAAGTTAGGAATTATTTGATACAAACCTAAAAGTTCGGGGACCAAACTTGTAACTTACCCTTTTAAAGCTACTTTTTTTTTTTATATAGTTTTTAAAACATGACTTGAATCTGGAAAACATTTAGAAAAAAAAAAAAAAAAGTAGATAACAAAACAAACAAATTCATAAGCGAAAATAAGGTTTATAGCTTAACTTTCAAAAACTAAACCAAATAGTTATCAATGGATACCTAACCTTATAATTTAATCAATAAAATAATTTTAAAAACAAAAAATGAATAAACAATAATAATTCACCTGCAACAAATTAATTTAAGTGAGGAATCGGCATGGGCCCACCGATGAAAACTTGAGTATATTCCCACCCCCACGTCCGAGTAAATTTATTTATTGATTTACTAAAACCAAACCAATTCTACTGTTTTATTATTCTCAATCTCGATCTAATTTCTAGTTTAACTTAATATTATAACTGTAATCCCTCGTTAATCCAATTTTTATTTTGTATGTTTTTTTTTTTTGAAATATTATTTTGTATGTTTATATGTACGTAATGTATGTATGTAATGTTCATGAAATTAAGGAGGAATATAAGGTCCACTAAATTAGTGGTCCATTTATTTACTTAATAGACTTTGAAACCCACACATGTGAAAACAGCTCACTTGAAGTTGAGATTTCTGATTCCAATTATTATTATTTTATATATATATATATATTTTTTTTCTCTGCATAATTGTGAAAATAAATGAATAAGAAATTCTCAAGCAAAGTTGTTTGCTTTGGAACTAAGAATATCTGCAAGTGGTTTTTCCTTTGTCCCAATCACAATCATTAACCCACAAATTCAACCAATTATCAATCTCTTTTAATCTACCCTATCTATTTTACAAATAAGTTAGTTGCATAAATTTTAAAAATGGATCATAACATGGGTGGAGTAAGTTCTAGATATTTCCCTATTTGGAAAATAATTTATATCTCATTTTCAATCATATTTTTCGAATTTAAGAAAATTACTATTGATTTGAAATTCTCCCAATTAGACTAAAGTTTTTCTGCAGAAACAATATGGGAAAAATACTTTTTTGGTCCCTAAGTTGTGAGGAATATGAGCATTTGGTCTCTGACTTTTCAAAATAGACCTTTTTATTCCTGAGTTTTGAGAAATAGATTTAGAAGATCTATAAGTTTTCAAAATAGACATTTTTAGTCCTTGGGTTTTGAGAAATATGTTTAAAAGGTCCCTCACATTATTTTTTCAACTTTTTAAAATTAATATTTTTTATTATTATCTTTTAATATTGAATGGTTTTTTAAATTAAAAAAATTTTAAAAAAAAAAATCATACGAGAGACCTTTTAAACATATTTCTCAAAATTCATGGACTAAAAAGGTTTATATTGAAAACTTAGGGACTTTTTAAACCTATTTCTCAAAACTCATGGACTAAAAATGTCTATTTTGATAACTTAAGGACCAAATGCACCTATTTCCCAAAACTTAGGGACTAAAAAGGTATTTTTCCCAAAAATCTTTCATGGCTTTCTTTTGTGTATTTATATATATAATCATTTCTAGTGCTATTATTAATAAATAGTTGTTTCCTTTTCTTTTTTTTTTCCTTAGGACAACAAATATGAGGAGTGAATATTTGAACCTCCGATTTTTTTTTAAACAGTAGATGCATTAACTACTAAACTATGTTGATACTGACTGATAGTTACTTTCTATTATGTACATAACCTTTGCTAGACTTGTCAATACATAAATGAAAGTTATTCAATCACCATGTGTAAAACAACAATCCTAACATGTATTCATATGAAATTTGTACCAAAGATCTGAAACAATGAAAAAAAAAAACCTTATATCATAATTTGAAATGACCAAAGATTGAAATTTAGAATAAGGTAAAAAAAAAAAAAAAAAAAAATTGTGGGGTTAACTAAAACAGGAAAATTGAGCTGAAAATTTTGGTGGGGAATGGTTTGATAGCTGTCGAGCAGTCACTGTCGTTGGGCTTAGATGAGTCCAGTGGACTGAAACCTTTTTCATTTGATGTAAAAAGAAAGGTATTTTGGAAGGATGCCTTAAATGCACGCACCATCACCACACCAGTTGAACATTTCACTTTTTCACAAATCATTAGACTTAGTGTCATTTCTTTCCATTTTCAAATTAAAATACTCTCATATTCTTTTGCAAAATTAAAGTTAGCAATTAACAGAACCAACATGTTTAGATCATATTATATGGTGGTATTCATGTCATTGTCAAGTCACACAGCTAATAATGGACAAATTTCTTAGGCAACATTCAAGAAGAACAAGTCCTGCTCTAATAATCATGTCCACAAGAAATGGGACAACATGAGATTGTTACTTAAAAGAAATACAAACATGAACATCATCATCTGCCTTGAATGAGTTAACAACTTGCTCTCTGCCTCAGCTGCCATCTGCTTTTCCTGTTATATGAACATCATCATCTGTTCTCTCATTGTTTGATGATTCAGAAGAGTTTGAGGTTTTAGAATCGATGACTAGAGCGCTGCTGCTCTGAGCTTTTTCCGAAACTGGGGCTGGGGCAGTAGGATTTACCCCGGACCAGTAACGGCGCATCTGCTTATCATCTTCTTTCATCGTCTCAGCATATTTGGTTATGTTGAAACCAACATTATTGTTTCCACCAAATGCAGACTCCAGCTGGTCCATATCGAATAGATCCTCTAGTATCCTCTTAGAGTTTACGTCGTCGGAGTAAACGAATTTCACTTTGTTGGCAGTTTTTGTCTCCAGGAAAGGCTTTGCAACCTGTAAATGGAACAGTACGTCGTCCAGCAGTGTAAACAACAAATAATTGCAGCAAGTAAAACAGAAATGGCAGTGTACTACTACTAGTACTCCTATGGGCCACAAATCACAGTGAGATGCACAGTAAATTCAGATATTTGAATGGCAAGAAACCATTAAGTTCTTCAGATGAATTATACCATCCAGAAGGGTTCAAAAAATTTAGGCGCGTTGTATAGAATCGCCAACGCGAGGCGTTCGGGATAATGTTCCTGTAAAACATGTGCAGTCTCTTTTGTTGCTTTCAGTGAAACATTTGACAGGTCAAAATCCTTGAAATCAATCAGCCAGATCATACTCTCCTGGTCTGGTGGCAGATGCAAAATAGCATTCTCCATGCAATACACCAAGTACCTAATCTGTGCTTTTACAGTCTTCGAGTTCTGTGGTCGAGAAAACATGAAGTCGTCAACACTTACAGTTTGGAAGCTAAATTTATAGGAAGTCAAGTTTACTTGAGCATTAGAGATCCCATCTAAAGTATCTTAGTTCAACCATTTTATCAATGTCATGAAAAGCATCTTCATAAACAAGAGTTAAACATGAGTTAAACGCCTTTTTCTCCCCTGAATCTTTCTTAAATAGCTACGTGCAAAATGAACTTCAAAATTTAAAAAAACAAATGTCCAGTAGATTTCTGTTAGGACTGCATAATGCAAATGAGACCTGGCGACAAGGTCTTATGACTATAACTGTTCTTCCATGTCGGTCATTATAGTTCACACAATAAAGTTTCCCCGTCTCAGCTTCATGAACAACCTCGTCCTGCAATACAGATCTAGATATCAAATGCATAAAATGTCATGACTTGAGTACAGAATTTAGAAACTTGTCAAGTTGATTCTGGCTTTGTTAGCCAAACAAGTTGTTTTTGAATGATTAAATATATTCCTAATGTCAACAAAGCCTATAAACAACATTAAGAGCCCTGAATTAAAGAATGTGGTAGAGGATGAGAAAGACAATAATAGGATTCGAAGTTGGTACTAGCTCCCTCTTCTAAAACGAACTAAAGAGGGCCAAGGACCTTATAAGAAAGAATAAGAACATTTTGGGCTTATGGCCATGAGTTCAAAAAGATTTGACCACAAGTAAGCAATAACGTACCCATTGAATTTCTTCTGGCTTGTATTCTGACCTCCACTTCAAAGTTGTTTTCAGCATTTTAGTTGCCTTTTTCACATTCCAGTTTCTTGCCCTTAAATATCTCGAAATGGATGGATCAGAACAGTAAATAGATGATTTGCCTGACAATGGTCCTAAAAGCCTTCGCACCTCACGAATCTATAAAGGATGAAGTAAAACTATAACAGTTGAGCAACTCTCCATATAAAAATTGGCAGCATTTCTACCTTCCTAGTTTCTAGATTAGCAGCAGCAGTCAACGGTTAGCACTGTATGAAGGGGTTAAAGGCCTGTAACAGTCAGAAATACCTTCATATGCTGTTCTTCAGATAATAAAACTGTCTCACAATCATTTGGAGGTATCTCTAAATTCGAACACATGGTCTCGAACTATGCACCTGACGGCCAAAAAACAAATTTCAGATTTAAGCAACATCATAATTTAATGTTCTGTTTGGTTCTAGCCGCCTGAGTTTCAAGACTCAATATCTGTACCACATTTTCTAATTCCATACTACCAACAAAGAGAATTTCATGATTTCAGATAGAGAGCACACTTGTTGTTTATCAGTAACCTACTTATCGATATGGTAAAAGGAAGTCGGAATTAATCTAAACCAAAGATATCTAAAGACGGGTCTAAGAGGGTACAAGAAGAAAAGAGATCACTCCCCAGTCCTCACAAACTACATAGCTTGTAAAATCTGATGAGAGGATCTATACACATTGATTTCTAGTTAGCAAGAATTATCAAAATGTTAACTAGTACAACTTGAACAGCCCTCCTTGTGACTTATTATCAACCATCAAGATTATAAATAATATGGATTAAAAAATTCTCAACTACTAATATCCAACATACCCTAAACATCTGAAATATTCATCAATTCCACCTTGTCATTGAAAATTAAACTTAGATCCTGACAAAATGCCACCTCTTATGCTCCCAACAAATGGGCTAACAATGTCTTCCCTATCCACAACAAGAAGAGGTTTGCTTTCATTCATTAAACAGACAAGTGGTGGATAATGTTGTCTGTTTTGCAACGTCAACCCCATAAAGACATAACTAATTCTCCATTTCCAGTACAGGAGATGGGGAGTTAAATCAAATATGAAAAAGAATGAACAGTAGCTAACTACCTCCTTAATAATCAAAGCACCTTCCCATCCCATCCCTATTTCTGTACACTGCGACATGGTCATGGCAACCAGAGAACTAAATGCCCTCTTTCTCCTCCAAACCCAACCAACTAGAAAAAGCTCAGAGTTAGTGTAGAGCTGCTTCCTGTTTCATCTAATAGCATCTGCAATAATACTTATCTCTTCCCTGATCCAGTCATACAGGAGTATGATTTCTACAAAACCATCACTAACATACATTATCTCATCATCAACTTCAAATTATTCCCTCTTCCTTTGGATATTTGATTTAATGGTTAGGATTGTTAAGAGAAACTTCAGACAATTAAACATTCAAATCTATATAACCTCATAAAGCCAAAAATATGAATGCTTAATCTAAGACATAAAATGGGTAAGAGAGGCTACTCATCTGCAATTATTAGGTTCAAAATTCAGAAAGAAGAAAAATTACCAAATCACTGGAACTGGGGCTTCGCGGGAAGAGCGACTCCTTCGAAGCTTGAACCATAAAAAGTAGTTGAACAGAGAAAAAGGGTAAAATCAGTGAAGAGCGGATTCTATGCAACTGTGAAGAAAATTACTTAAATCCATTGTGAGCTACGACGAATGAAGGAAGGAATCCTTGAAGGATTGGACTTGGAGGTGCCCTTTGAGACCCAGGATCGATTGTTTTCGAATCAGTGAAAAATACTGCTTTTCATGACACCCTGTAGCCGTTCGAGTTCTTGTCGGTACTGTTTGGTCAATCGCTCTGTTGCTGTGCTTGGTAAATTCAACTCTTCAAGGCGCGGAAACTGCCATTAATTTCCGAGGATTTCGACTGATTTGCTTCCTTTCTTTTCAAAATTCAGTACATTTTTAGCAAAAATTGCGATCGTATTCATATGTATTGATAATTTTGCTGAAAAATTTTCTTTTCTTTTCTTTAATGCATTTTTTTTTTTTTTGAGAAGTTTTCTTTAATGCATTTCATTTTCAAACAAAAAAAAAAAAATTATTGGTATTAATAAAGAAAGAGTTGTTTAATGTAGCTTAGACTCATACTTCTAATATCAATGACGCCCTCACTGGGACCAAAATTAAGGTGTTCGAAAATAAATGTGCAGTTTTCTTCTTTTTTTTTTTTTTTTTGGGTAACATATAAATTTGGTCCCTAAAATTAAATTTTATTTGATCTTACACTTTTGATTTTTGAGAGTTAAATTTAGTTTTTATTTAGTCCCAAAGATTTTAAAACTCAAATATTTGTTTACTGAGATTTGAATTTCATCCCAGATTAGTCCTTCAAATTTGAAAAACTTTGGTGATATGTAATTTCTAAATGAATTGGAATTTTTTTTATTTAAAGGCCAATTAGAAATCAAATTAAACTTTAGGATCCAATTATAAATCAAATTCAATTCTCCCTTTTGAAAAAAATAACGTTAACTATTTCTTTTTTCCTCCTCTTTTTTTTTTTTTTTTTTTTTTTTTTTTTTGAGAAATATACCATTAACTGTAATTCATATTGTTGTGGTATTATATATTTCAACTTACTTTAAAATTAAAATTCTTGTATCGACTACTATCTTGAAATATTAAATTGTATTCATATATACAAATTGATAAATATGAAAAAAAAAAAAAAAAAAAAAAAAAGGAGGAATAAATATGATAAAACTTTCACAAGAAAACCAAAACGAACATAGCTCATCGGTAATTGACATGTACCAGAGGTTCGAATTCTCCACCCCATTGTTAATGTACTCAAAAAAAAAACAACAAAAAAATTTATAACATAAAAGTTGTCAATCTCAGCATCGAATCTCCCATCCCATAGGTTGAACTAAGATAAAAGTAAAAATAAAAATAAGGTATCACATTCTGTCTAAAAAGATTAAAAAAAAAAGGTACCACCTAAATAAACGAAAATAGAAAGTGACAACCATTGATAGTCTAACCTCTAACGTAGTAGGGAGCATGTGAAAGAAAGGGTACTGCTCTGGCTGTTGTTTCTGAACTGATCTCAAAGTCGAACAATATCAATTTTCAACATCTAGAAACCTCCCCACTACTTTTTGTACATGCACTTTCTTTTATCGCTATCTTTCTATTTGAAGTAAAGAGATTCGTTTCTTTTCATTTCCAGACAAGATGCGAGCAAAAACGAAGCAAAACAGGGGGAATTATCAATTATGAGTCCACACTATTCAATACTTGGCGAATACCAGCTTCCAAAAAGGAAAGCACAGCTCATGGGTTGGCATTAACCTCAGTCCTCCTCCATGTGTCATGTTTTTCCTGTTCAACAACAACAAATATACACTGCACAATTTCCATACAAATATTCAATGTAGCAGGCAGTGTTATCAAGTTAAGAATTGGATAAAGAGAGAGATAACTTCAACAAAAGAATTACTATAATTTCAAATGAAGGGGGGTTATGTACAAGTCAATTTGGCACAAAATTTTGACGGCTTCAAACACAACCCGTGCTCCCCATTAGTTTCTGTACAATTGTTTTCTATTCCCAGCTGCTGTAGCCCAATATAATTATAGCTCCCTTGAAGCATATTCAAGCTAAAGAAGGGCTCGTGAAAGTGTGTTTCCGCAAAAAAGGTCGAGAAAACACAACATTGCAACCCTTCACCTTCTTACTTGCCTGTGAAATATCATGTTTATGTATTTATTGTCCAAAACAATGTGGATTTAGCATCTTTTTCATCAGAAATTACCTCGGCCAGCTCCCCAGAGAGTCAATCTCCATCTCCACGAGGTTTAATCATCAAAGACCAATAGCGAGTCATGGCAATTGAGGACAGTAATTCCACTGACCACAAGCACCCAATTCAATTCCCATTCCAAGCCTATAGCTCTCAAGTTCTCGTGATAGAACATCCAGATGCCATCATTTGATCCCTAAACATGCATACACAATATTATGAGGAAAAAGAATCTCAGAGGCCGAACTTCATAATAAGAAGTCTCTAACAGCACCTCACCTTTCTCGGTATGCTGGTAACCCAAAAGGATCCACTTAAATCAAAGAAATGGATCCCCCCAGAACAGATGTCTGCAGATGCTGTGCAACCTATTTCATTGTTCTCTATGCTTTTGCTCTTCAATTAATTAGGTTTATGATTGTCAAGACAATAACATACTCAGACACTGCTCTGGATCAGCATGTAGGGTAGGCTTCAAAAGCTGAGCATCATGAGGATGTACACATAACATTAACCAACAGCTTTTCTCTGAACCATTAAAACCAATTCAAAGGCCATGATTAAATATCTCTCTTCCCAACAGTCCCAGCAGAACTTTGCCTTTTCTGCATACCATATTGCCATGTATCTCTCAATTTGTCACTTGATTGATCGAAGTCTTCGGATGAGTTCTCTACAGCAGCCTTATAAGGCCGATAATTTCCATTCCTAGTGATTACCGAAGAGTTTGATTTTTCATCATCTTCCGATGGTGTTCCAGACCTTGACTCCACATGTATATCCAGAGTCCTGTGTCTTGGAAGAGCAGATCTCAGACCCCTAATGTTGGAAGAGTTCTTCCCAGGCAAAGTAGATTGAGTAGATCCCTTCTGTACGAGGAAGTCCTTGGGAAGAGATTCCATATCCATGTAACAGTTCCTTGACTTCGCATCAGTTATCAATGCAGCCCAATCATCAGACTGCATCAAAGCATTGGCATTGCCCATTACCTGGTTTAACATAAGATCAATATCAAATTTTTAAATTTTCAGATAATAGCAAACAGGTGTGAGAGAGAAGGCAAAAACTTGAGAGAGAAAAACAGAAGCATACCCAAAGAGCCCTCCTTGCACGGGTCAGTGCTACATTCATTCGACGAATATCTGCAACAAAACCAACGCCATGGTTGGAGGCACGCACACAAGACATAATAATCACATCTCTTTCTTGACCTTGGAAAGCATCTACAGTATTAATATATAGATCCTTCCCTTCTTCAGAGTTCAGAACCTCCTCAAACTCACGCTGCAGGCACTTCAATTGGAGCTTGTATGGTGTTATTATACCAACTGAAACTTTACCTATGCCTAATGACTTCACGGTTTTCTGTAGATGTTCATACATACGAAGACAAAATTGTGCTTCATGAATATTTTGATATGAAACAGATCCCCCTCTATGAGATTCCCGCCCATGTGTAATATCAAAGAAAGTGTAAGGTCTAAGTAAAGGGTCTTTGTAGTATGTCTCATCAGGTAAATTAGCAACACTTTCACTGTCAGTAAGGCGTCCTTGGTAGAAATACCGTGAAGGGAAATCACGTATTTGAGGATGCATTCTGTACTGCACTGATAATAACATAGTGGGACAACCTGCTTGCTGGAATCTTTCAAAGAGACTTCTACTATACAACAATGTTCCTGCTGCTTTACTGATAACTGTGGCTGGGAGCTGCTGGGGATCTCCAACAAGCACACACCTAGCTGCACCAAGAGAAAGCGGAGGAAGAACAGCTACCTCACTGGCTTGGGCTGCTTCATCAATGACTACCATATCAAAACCATGAGAAAGTCGAGAAAACAATTTGCGACCACTGCTTGATACTGTAGTGAAAACTATCTCAGCCTCATTAGCAAAACTAGCCTCAAGACTAGCTCGTGCATCCTCCATATTGAAATTGCTGTTAGATCGATACCTGCCTTCTAAAATAAGGAGGCGTGACATTTCAACTAGAATTTTATCCCTACCTTCTATTACAGCAGCAAGGTTTTGCAACAATGCATCTCGATTTTGGTCACGAGCCACCAGAACATCAGGGTCAACACCAACAGATCCTTGAGAGCGAACAGCAGCCGCAGCTACATTGAGTTCTCTCTGAAGATTACTGATTTGCTGAGATAATTGAGTTTCACGAAGTTTTAGTTGGTGCATCCATCTTAAGACTTCATCTCGACTTTTGATCAAAAGTTGTTCTGTTCTCCGCTCAACTGAAACTGCTTGGGCAGCACGAGTTTGTGAATCAACACCAACTCGAGCCACATCAGGTCGATACACCTTCATTTCCCCATCAATGAACCCCCGATCAAGAACACGAGCAAGAAGCTCATCCGTTGCAGCATTTGAAGGTGCACAGACTAACATTCTAGGTTTAGGGCACAGTGTGGGAAGAGTGCGGAAAAGGTTCTGGTCCATGTTTTGGAGTACCTCATCAATGGATCCAGTAGTGACATGATCTGAGCTGCTCTCATGAGCTTGTTTATAGCTTTCTGGTGCTAGTTTCTTAAGCAAAGAAGTATAGTAATGCTGATACTGAACCAGATGGATAACATTTAGCATTCCCCAAACTGTATGTGTCTTACCTGTTCCAGGAGGACCTTGTACGAGTGTAAAAGGCCATGGTTCTTGCCTCTTGGCTGTCCCACTGCTTGTACCAGCAGCCGTATGCGTTGCTGCCCACTGGATTGCAGATAGCTGGGGTCCATTGAAGGTCCTATGCAGATAATCAACAAAATTTTGCGTGAAACATTCAGGCATAGCAGGTGACTGTTGCTCATACTTTGGAAATTGCTCAGGACTAGGCTGAAGGATTGAAGATTGCATCTGATACATAAGGGTAAACAATTAGCATAATGATAATAATTTGAAGAGGAATACAAGGCAGCTTTTAATCCAAATAAATTCCAACCATTACCTGCATATTGAGCCGACGAAATGCATGCAAGGCAACATACTCTCGCTGGGTAGTTGCAAGAGAACCAAGCACTGTTAAAAACCAAACATTCTTTGTCTGAAGTTTTCTAAGTATATGATCATCTTCAATCCTGCTATTAGAAAAATAGTAATAATATGAAAAATCACAGAACAACACTTCAAATAGGAAACAAGGTTGATTTTTAGGAGTGCCCTCCCCACGAGGATTTTGAAGAAAATAAGTTTTTTTAGGGTAAAAAAAGTTAAATAAATAGCCTTTTTTCTGGCCAAAAAACAATAATACCCTAATCAAAAGAAATCCACATCATCAAATGCATGCATTGAGGTACTCACAATGTCTACGACTAAGCTTAATAATACTTCAAAATATTACGGCAATAACACAATAATACTTTTTACTAATAGAAATAGAAATAGAAGTGACACAAGCTGAGTGATAATATGCAATAATCTGTAGGAGGAAAAACATTTTATTTCCTTTCAAACAACTATCTTCATCGTAAATCAAACTACAGTTAGAATTTTTATAAAAAAAAAATGCATCCTCAAAGAAAAGTTTTTGTAAATCAAACCCTGATTTATATTCTACTGTTCTACATCATTAAAATTGTCAAGTCCCATGAAACCTCATTTATATTCAAGACCCAATATCCTACTTTTAACCCACTTCATACCCAAAATAAATAAATGAATAATTTAACTGGATAAATAAGATGTCTAAATTAATTTTCCAGTTGCTCTTCATAACTGAAACTCAAAAGTACTACCGTAGGTATCAATAATGGGACTTGAAGATATCTGCAAGCAGTGCTAATATCTTTGCAGTACTGCATGAGATTATAGTATTTGGAAGATACTTCCGAGTAGGATCAGATGGCACCACTCAGAACTACATTGAGAAGATACTTGACAAGTGCCTTCAAGTAAGCATTATAGACTAGCATCATTTATAGGATTATGGCAATATCACTAAGATTATACAATGAAATAAACAATGAATTAGAACCTCGCTAAATGGAAGAACACTCCTTAAGAATAAAAAATTTTCTAAAAGAAATCTTCATGAAAATTCTTCTACAAGAGGTTATAATTCACTTTGTACAATAATGTAGAAAACATGAAATGGCAAGGAAACAACCATCATCAAATTGAAGAAATTGAATTCAACATACCTATTAGGATCATATGAGTCCCCAACATAAAAATGAAGGATGGCCCCTGGAGGATCACGTGTGTCAAGGGGAATGTGCCGTCGAACAGTTCCAGCCACACGTCCACCAGATTCAGGGTCTTCATCATCCTCCACAGACATGGTGTTGTTCCTCTTTGATCGAACTGCTCAAGCATATTTAAAGATAATTTTAGCAAGAACAAAGCCATAATGTAAAAGCACCCACGTGACAGTTGTTATAAGCTTGGAGGGAATATTATATCAAACCTGATCCAGGTCTGGGGCATGAAAGAACTGCCACATCACCCTCCTTGAATGACCACTTGCACTCGTTCACGGGAAGAACTATTACATCATACCATCCTATGAAAATAAGCCAAGTTTAGCAACTAGATTGTGGTGCGCATAGTAAGAACTATTACATCATACCATCCTATGAAAATATGCTCCAACATATTACTAGACTAAAATTTCAAGCCTACTTTTTCTCGTCCTAATTATGAAACTAACCAAAGCGTAAAAATGAACTTTTAACTCACTAAATAGCTAGAAATGAAATTAATTTCAAATTAATTTTTTAAAAAATTATAATGCAAACACAAAAGCTGGATATAAAACTATAAGCACCTCTTTCTCTCCTTTCAATATTCTTGACACGAACCATCACATGTGTATCTCTTGAGAATGTTTCAGAGAGTTCCTCCCATGTACTGTAAAGTTGAGCCCGGCATTCCTCAAATAACAAAGGTTCAAACACTTTGATGTATTCTTCCACAGATTCAAACCGACCAGGAACACACTGGAGTTCAGTTTCCTCTGATACATGATAATGCATCCAGTTTCATGAAAGAACAAACATAAATAAATCAATCAGTTATGACAGAAAACAACTGTACAACCACCAAATTACAATTTACAACAAACTGGCAGCGGTCCGAACTGTATAAAATTTTGAAAAAGAAAACAAAAATAAGACAATAGCTGGATGGAATGAAAGAAGTTGTTATTTTATTGTTATAGAAATAGTAACAATAGTAAAAATCAATATATTTCATTATCTCATACCTAAAAGTTTAAGAATTTAACTAGATGACAAGCCTAAAATGCGAAACACATTCAGGCCGAGAGAAAAAATGGAAAAACAAACAGTTAGTGATAACTGATAGGCAATTCAAGAACCAAGTAAACTGCATTTTATTTGTCACAGAAAAGGGTTATTTCCTTTCCCTCAAACATAAAGTAAATTTGTGGTTCAATACTCAAAATGAAAGGATATCCTCCCATCCAGCAGGCTTCCTAGAGGAAGACCCACCACATGCAGATGTAGAATCCCGTCTGTTATGTGTGGACCCCAGCAAGACAAGCATCACACTTTATAGCCACTACTAGAGGGATCCAACTTAACCCACAGTTTCAGTAAGAATGGGATATAGAATCAAAATGAGCAGGTAAATGGAAACCCAACTAACTGATTTTTATTAACACCATAGTTTCACAATCCAATTTCTTCCTCCTGATATACACATAGCAAAAAGAGTACTTGATAATGAGAACTAAAAAGCAAAGTTCAGCTGCAAGGCATATGAATGCAAAAGCATGTTAGACTGTTAGATTTAAAATGTATGCGAGTTAAAGCAGCCAAACTAATCTTGCATTAGATGAGAACTTTTCAACACAGCTGCAAAATGATATAAACTTGAATGAAATCAACACTGAATGGTGGAAAAAAAAACAATCAGGCCAGCAAATCATAAATTAATGTGGAAAGAAAATTTGTACCTGGATGATGCCAAAACTTTTCATTGGTCACCTCCCGTATAAGTCGCTCAACTGATGAGTCTTGATGAGTACTAACAGAACTCTGCTTCTTGGTTGGAAGATGCTTCTTATTTATCTGCTTGTGGTCAGAAGAACTTTGATTAGATATAGCTGGTTTCCTATTGGAGACCTGCATATTCCTCTGCAACCTTGAATCTGTAGGTATCTTCCATGAACCCTGTCTAGGAATTGGCGGTAAGGATGCCTCTGCTGGGATATCTCCATCATTGTTTGGCCTGTTTGGTCGAGCTAGTAATCCAGAACTCATATCACCATTACTGTCCAATTTTGATTCACCAGATTCTGAGGAAATGCCTCCTTCATGACTTGGAACGTCACCTTGCTTCTGGTCTTTATTAACAGTCTGCTTCTCCCCAACACGTTCATTAACTTGGGTTGCATTATGGACTTCCTTCACAGTGCGAGTGGTTATAGGAGGTGGAAATGCTTGCCTTCGTGGCGTTGAAGTTTTCATAGGCCCTGCCAGCTTCACATCTTCTAAATTAAGAAACATTGTCTGCCTATTACGTTTCTTTCCAAGTTTGGCTTCTAGATGTTGATCTATTTTCCTCTTTCCCGGGTTATTAGCACATTTTAGAGCATGACTTGCTTCAATACCCTTGACTTCTCTTTGTTTTGGAAGCAACCCACTTTCTTCCTGAACATTGTCAGTGGATGTATCAACTTTAACATTGCTTTCTGTATTTTGGATGCTGTTGCTTTTCCTATCATTTGGCTCTGGATCTGATGTTGAAGGAACATGATTACTACTTTTATCTACAGTACTATCAGAAATTTTGGTGTTGCAGGAATTGTTTTCAGAAACATCACGGGAAGGAGAAAGTAAGCCCTGCTCTTGTGAAGTTTTTAATTGTTTATGCAAAACACTGCCTCCATTCATATCAGCAGAACCCTCAGCATCAGACCATTCTCCTTCTTCCCTTTCCACTGATTGAGCGTCTCTAGAACCTGACACTAATGTGGGTGCTGCAGTCTCAATATTACTTGACTTAGATGATGATGCAATCTTTGAATTTTGATCTGACATTTTCTTTTGTTCTTCTCCCATTTCAGGATTAGAACCAAGTTTACTCCGAACAAAAGGTTGAAAACCTGATACGGAAGATGCATGAGAAAATGCGTGGTTGTTTAATATTCTTTGGGGACCTCCTGATGCTGGAAATAAGTCTGAAGCATGGGAATTTGAAGATGGTTGAGCCTTCTGAGGCTGGAAGACAGTACCATCACTATCTTCATTATCCTCGACAGGGGGTTCATTAAGATCAAATAATAATCTTCCTCTAGAACCCATGTCATACAAAAATGCATAAAAACTAAATTGTAAACAAGCCCTAATGATACAGTTATCCCCAGTGAGGAACTTGAAAAGGATCAGAGTCCAATAAACCTTGACGCTCAACTGCAAGTCCAGACATGAAGGAAATACAATCATTTAGCATAAATAGAAAGGACAGAATCGCCAACGTACTTAAGACGAAAAGGAAAATATGTGCAAAAAGAATTAACAGATAAGGACAATCAATTTGGCAAAAAAAAAATCCAAGTTCTAATCTATAAAGGATTAATCAACATGGTTCAACGCTGGAGGGATCCTGTGTGCTCAATGTGTACAAATCAACTCTACAAGAGGGAACAACTTCTAGGAGAAGTGATATTAAAACATCAGTCATGTATGCACGAAAAAATTTGTTCCAAGTAAAATGCATAACTTTAGCTAGAATGCAAAGCTTGCAATACTGCATACAACTAAAAAGCATAATCACCATCCAGATTTATCGAATCGCACGTGGTTGTGAACTCCAAAAAAGGTTCCAGACGACAACAACTAATGTCACCACGACACAGAACACCAATTAAACCTGGAGAAAACTAAGGGCTAGCCTTTAACTCAACCAAGACGCTTAATTGGTAAAAACAGAACAAAGACGTTCCCATGTCAAGCCAATTAGGTATTTATATCACCAGAAAACAGTGCAAGACACTTGGACTGAAAATCCAGTAAATCCCTTCAGATCAAGAGAGCCGCCATTAAACCAAATAGACCCATTCTTTAATCACGACCACCAAGCATCTTTCCTCTAGGGCAACCAAAAAAAAAGGAGAGAGATAAAACAAATCATGCACACCCCCTCAATCAATTCGTCTTCCTCACCAGTCGAAATTACCAAACCAGGCAGAACTAACCAAAAGCAGTCGAAACCCAGAATCCAATCTCTCATTATGATTGCAATCAAGAACAACCTAACTTAGAGATCGAACCGAATAATTTAAATCTAATCGAGAATACGTACAGATTCAAAACTAATGCAACCAACCAATAGTCAAAGGCAAGAATTAAGCAATTTGAATCTCATTACTAAAGGGCGACTGATCTTGGGGACGGCAACAAATTCCTCGGCGGAAAGGAGATGAAAAAATTGGAAGGTGTTCGTGGTTGGAGAATTTTACCTTCTGGGTACTCCTTGAATCCTTGAATGCATAAGTGGAGAGAGAGAGAGAGGAGAAAGAGGGGCTCTTTGATTTAAGAGTCAGAGCAAGCAAGAGCGAGGAAGAAAGAGAATGGCAAATATGAGGCAAAGCAATGTGTCATGGGGGTTTATATAGGAAATATCGAGACTACTTCCCCGGTTCCGATTTCCTCCGTTCACCGTTAAATTTCCTCCCGGTTTTTTTCTTTTTCTTTTTTTTTTTTTTTTTATTGCAATCCTTTAATTTATTTATATATTAATTATCCTTTCAACACTTCAAAAACCCCAAAAAGTGCACCCTGTATTAAGATAATTACGATAGCCACCCGGATTCAGTGCGAATAGACTACTACGTCCCTAGGTAGATGGAGTTTCCCATCCCAATTCGAGGGTATAATCGGTATCACACTGCAAAAAAGTTCACCTCTTGTTTTTCATACTTCAATAATGTACGGTAGAATTCGAACCTCTGACCTTGAAAACTGTGTAATATCTTTTAGCAATTGAGTCATCATAAATTTATTCATTTTTCGATAAATAAATAAGCTCGCTCTCAATTTTTATGTATGTTATGATTTATTTAATGATTTTTGTTTTGAATGTAATATAGCGAAGTAAAAAATATATATATATTATTGTTCGAGATTTGGAAATATTGAAGGGTGGTTGGACAATTCATTTGGCATAATAGTTTTAAATTGGTATTTGTCTTTTTCAAGTTTAATAGTGAGTGAGGTAGGATTTCGAACTATTAACCTTTTTAGATGGTAATAGATATTTTATCTATTGAATTATTATGTTTGAATTGACATCGATCATTATTTTTATTATCGGAATATATCAGTTTTCTTTCTTAAAATTGTGCAATTTTACTCTACACGTTTTTATACCTTTATATGGTAAAATAAATCACGTTGGAGATGGAAAAATAGTTGAAATGATGTACAAGTTCAATAAGATTCGTAACTGCATCTTCAAAAATGAATTTTAGTTGTCAAGAGAAAAATGAATTTTAGTACTTTTGTTTCAAGAATTAATGTAAATAAATTTTATTTTGTACTATTTTGATTTATCATTGGCTCCTATTTAGCATGATTTAACCTTCCTCTTTTCGTTTATCTAAATCTAAATATGTCATTCATTAACAACACCTCTTTTTTTTTCTTTTTTTTTTTTTGTGGGAATGTTGATATATATATATATATATTTGTTTGTTGATTAAAAAAAAAACTTATTTGTTTGTTAATTAAAAAAAAAAAAAGTTTCCCGAACAATTGTCTCATAAGTTGGATGTGGTTTCTATTTTTAGAAAATGAAACACTACGATTTAAGAAAACTTATTAATAGGCACTAAATTCTCTTCTTTTCAAAAAAAAAAAAAAAAAAATAGGCACTAAATTCTCTAGCCTACACTGTTTAAAAATAAATAAATATGCAAACAGGAGTTGGATAATTTCAACTGAGTGAAGGATTTTTCTTTCGTATTAAGAGAGAGAGAATTTCTCTCTCTCTCTTTTTTCCCTTTGAAGGCAGGAAATATTAAAACGAAAATACTAATATAGTTTAACGGTCGATGTGAATAAGCTTAAAAAAAAAAATTGTCGAAATGAACTTCTATCGAGTTTTTTCTTAAAACAAATAAATTGTTATTATTATTTTTTGAGTTGAACAACATTTGGGGTAGAGGGAATTCGAATTCATGAGGTCATAAGCACAAACTTTATGCCAGTTGAGCTAGTTGGCGTTGGATAAAAATTTCATTGTCCTATCAATTTACATATAAAAATATCTAAGCTAAATTATAAATGGAAGCTTATAAATTTAGTCTCTAAGTTTTATGTTGGTAACTCATAAATTCTTAAATTAAAAGATATCTAATAAGTCGTTGGATTTGAACTATTGAAAAAAAAAAAGAAAAAAAAGTCATTGGATTTACAATTTGTGTCCAATAAATCTCCAAACTTTAAAAATGTCAAATAGGTATTTGAACTTTCAATTTCATGTCTAATAGATCTCTAACATATTCAACATTAAAAAATTAAAGGAAAAAAAAAAAGAAAAAAAAAAACTACAAATCTATTAAACATGAAATTGTACATTAATTTTTCAAATTGTATCCAATGGATTTATGATTTTTTTTTTTTTTTTAACAATATGTGTGAGTTGGGGATTCAAACCACATATCTACAACTTCATGTCAGTTGAGTTATGCTCTTGTTGGTTTGAATTCATGAATTTTAATAAATATTTTGAAGTAGATAAATGACCTATATTAGACACAAAACTAAAAGTTTAGAGACCTAAACACTTTTTAAAATATTTCAATAGTCTATTTGTCACAAAATTCAAGTTCGTGTAATGTCTTAAGCCCAGGATTCGGAATTTGAATCCATATTTGGCACCTGATGGCCTTGATATTCTCCTACAACCAGTCACGTCACCTTACATATTTCGAGTAGCTTGGGAGAGTGAAAGTTTCCATAGACCAATATGAGTCCTTTCTACTAGAGGAGTGGTACATAAATAAACCAATATTATCACATTCGAATAAGAGAGATCTGATTTTGAGAAGTATCCAAGTATGGTTAAGAAATACTAAAAAGAATTGATAATAACTACCTATACCAATAAGATAGACCTTTTTTGTAACAGTTTTTTTTTTTAATGGTTAAATAAATAGAGTTGACAATAGTGCGTAATCAGGAGTATGTGAATTTATTTTAAAGTTTTTAAAATATAAAAATAAGATATACACGACCTTAAAAGTTTAAGGAGCTTTAAAAAAAAAAAAAAAAAAGTAGAAGAACAAAATTCGTAAAATTAAATATGAAACTTTGTAATCCAACCTAAAATCCAAGCAAACATTGACCTAATGAACTTTAAAAATAAATAAATGCAAGTCACAAACTAAACTTTTATATTAATTATAATTTATTTGATCCACTTCAACAAGACATTTCATCTACTAAAAAAGAATCTTCATATCCAACGATTTAAAAATCAAAAGCTTTATTATTCGGACTAGTCTTATACTACCAATTACCTTGTATTTTAAAATATTTAAAAAAAAAAAAAAAAAAGCCTTGTATTTTATGTACACGATTTCAAACCTTTTAGACCCAACTCCATAGCTTGATTGTTTTTTTTTTTTTTTTTTTTTTTTTGAGAAGGCTTGATTGTTAAACATACTTACCAAAATTAATTACTATGTATGTTTTCAATGAGTAATCTAAACATTTTTTGTGCAAATTTTATATCTCCACGAGTTAACAAAATTGGTGTGCTACCTGAGAATTGTTGTAAGAAAACAGTCTAAAATAGGTTTTTTTTTTTAGGGAGAGTCCTAAAATATATATTTTTTTCTTATTACGGTAATTGTTGTGTATTTGTTTGGAGAATGTGATCAAGATTTTATGAGAACCAATCATGTATGTATTTATTTTTTAGAATTAATCATGTAAACTTTATGTAATTATAATAAATTAATCAATAAAATAATCAAAATTAATTCAAAGTATTAATAAAAATTAATGATTTAATAATCATGAAATAGTTTTAATTGGATAACTATGTTAATTTAACTAATTAAAATTATTTAATTATTTTTTTAATAAATATCCTTAATTACAATAATTTAATATATTTGTTTTCATAAAAATTAATTAGATAAATCTTTTAATAATAATATGATTATTTATTTATTATAAAGAAATCCAAAAAAATAATTAATTGATTATAAATAATCAATAAGTAATTAATTATAATTATTGAAAATGAATTTTTATACTAAACTCATTTAAATAATTTTAATTCAATAATTAAATATATTTTCGATAATGTTAACTAATTAATTATAATTTTAGTAAGTATGTAATTGCATCCATTTAATAAACTTGGACTAAGTATTTGTTTTAAAAAAAATTGAAATTCTTGACAAATTATTATTTATTTAATCTAATTAAACAATTTATTATATTATTTTTTAATTTAGTATCAATTAGTTAATTAATTAACTATATTCAAAATAAATTGCATATAAAAAATAAAAAAGAAGAGATGGGCAGAGAGAAAACTTATGCTTTTATAAGGGCATATAAAGTCCTTGCCTATGAGCATAAATGATGCTTGGAAATGCTTTTTTCTTAAGGGTCTACCATAGAAACTTTGAAACAAAGAAGGGTGTCAGAAACCTTTGCTCATTCCCATCTCCAAAATCCTACACCAAACGTCCCCTATATGACTTCCAGAAGTCAACCTGGAAATCTTGAAACAAACAAGGGTGTCAGAAACCACATAAACCTTGAAACAGACAAGGGTATCAGAAACCTTTGCTCATTCTCATCTCCAAAACCCTACACTAAACGACCCCTGTATGACTTCCAAAAGCCAACCTGGAAAATCAGAAAACAAGTATCATAAACTCCATTAATCATTGTTCGTTGCGCCAACATATCAACTACCAAGTTTTGGGCTCGCCGAATATATGCTTAAACTGTATCCCCACCAAGCAAGAAGAAAGCTTCCGCACCTCCATAGCAACTGAACGGACTAAGGTGAAGTTTTCCTCCTCATCATTCAAGAGATTTACAACTGCCAAACAATCTGACTCCACCATTAGTCGAGGAAGCCCCATCTCACCAATAACCAGCAATCCAGCCCAAGTTGCCTGTATTTCCAAAATAACCACCCCGAAGAGCTCCGTGACCGACTCACAACCTGCCCCGATCACATCTCCAACATGGTCTTGCAGCACCCAGCCCAAACCCCCACTCCTGCCTCCTTTAGGTCAAGCCACATCACAACTAAGAGACCACGTATTCGTTGGAGGGGGAATCCAAGCAGGCAACCGTGTTCAATTCCACTATCCCATGTGAGTCAAGATAATCATCCCCGAGCCCCATGAGTAGTCGAGTAGTAAGGCAAAATAGTACTTATTTACAAACAATTTCAATATATTTCAGTAACAAAACACGATATTTTATTAATTATGATTCAAGATTTTTTATTGAATAAGTTTCAATAATTGTAATATCATCCAACAATTATTGAAAATCACAATGGTAAAAATTAAAACAGTTTTTATTTCTATATAATTGAAAGCATTCAATTTTATTACCCATTATAATTTTTTTTTTCTTCTTCTTCCCCTCCCCCTGAAAACGCTAGTTTCTGTTTTATTTATTTATTTATTTTTTGAAAAGACGATAGTTTCTGTTTTAAAAAATTATTTATTCATTTATTTAATTGATTTTGAAAGCCGAAACAATACAAGAAAATTAGACATTGAGCCTGTACAATATAGTATCGATGACAACGACATCACAAATAATCAGGGTTTAAGCAGTATAATCCTCAGTATTAGCATATTGAATATGGCATCTGACAGTAAAAAAAAAATATATTTGGAGGGAACAATTAAAAAGAAAAACATTTAATAACATTACCAACATCCAACCTCTTATTTAATTAATTAAGATAGCAATTAAAATTAATATATACTCTCTCAAAAAAAAAAAATTAAAATTAATATATTAATTACTCCCAACCCCTAAGTCTGTTGGGTCAAAATTCAATTAATTCCAACCTGCAACTACCATCACTCTATACATAAAAATATATAAATAAATAAACCATACCATCACTCCAGAGGATAATTGGGTAAGTTGGAAAGTTTCATATTTTATTAATATATCAAATACCTCTAATTATTATGTACCAAAAAAAAAAAACAACTCTGAGGCTTTGTAAATAAGAAGAGGAAAAAAAAAAACAAGCAAAAAAACTTGGGCGCCTCCGTTCTTTTTTTTTTTTTTTTTTTTTTTTTTTTTGAAGTATATCTCTGTCCTTTTCTTTTTCTATATATATATATATATATATATATATATATACTTTACATGGATTTTTTATTCTTATTTTTCTATATATTCATTTTTTATTCTTATTGACACGACATAGTTCAAAACATTTAAAATAAATTTTGTTCAACATATAATTTGACCCATGTTATATATATATATATATATATATATATTGGGTGGATGAGTTTTAGTACTCCACAAAATTTAGATTCATGTCCAAGAGAAATGAAAAATACACACTCAACTTAAATATCAATAAAGACATATAATTTTCAGAATAAAATCAACTGTTTTAACTCGCATTTATTATAAAGCCATCCTATGATTGATTGATAAAATTTTACTCAAAGTAATTAAGAATGGCTCATTTACCAATCTCAGTTTAACAGTAATTCAGAAAAATATTAAGTCCTAGTAAATTTTGACAGTTTTATAAAGCTATTTTATTTATTTTTTTAAACAAAAAACTATTTTAATATATATATATATTCATCCCCCCCCCCCCCAAAAAAAAGTAGAGTTAAAAAACCAAACATTATTATATAAATATGGAAGTTAATAGCTTAGGTGTGGTTGTGTTGTTGAAAGTGGCTTTCGGTTTTAACTAAAAACAATAATACCTATTATTATGTCAACAATAGCATAGCTAACTGGCATAAAGTATGTGTCTATAACTAAGAAGTCATGAGTTCGAATCCCTCCATCTCGAAATGTTGTTGAACTAAAAAAAAAACACCTATTATTATATCTTGATTCAATTGTAGCACATTTATACATATATCAGGGATGTTAGGTATTTGAATTCTCCTTCCATATTATTGAACTTAAAAAGAGAGAAAAAACATATCCATTGTTACATATGGTAGAGTAAATACAAATTATTGGAAGATCCGCGATTTAAGATTCTAACTTTTATATATAATCTTTTGATTTTGAAAAATTATCAAAGAGGAACGAAAGAAAAAATAATAATTTTACGTATGAACTAAAGGGTGTCTAGTGTACGACTGTAGTCTACCCATTGCATATTAAATAGTATACATTCAACCATTGTTTGATCAAAATTTTTCATGTCCAATTTTATTTGTTTTTAGGTATATCAATTTTTATTATATAACATTTTATTTTGTTGTCAAGTTCCACATAGCTCAATTGAAATAAAATAAATGTCGCTTAAAAAAACACCATTTATTTGGTCAACAACTTTTAAAATAAAAAAAAATTATATATATATAACCAAAGTCCCAAAATATATTAGAAACTCATTTAATTTAATGTTATATTTAAAAAAAAAAATTGTACATTTTAACATGCGAGGTTTGTTTCATTGGTTTTGACCTGAGTTTTGACAACGATATTAAAACCCATGTGTAATTTCATGGTCGTTTGCCTCTTAAAATCGAAGTAACTATTATCTATGGATCAAATTATCCCATATAATTTTCTAAAAAAAAAAAAAAAAAAAAAAACATATAAACCATTGAATTTTATTATCCTTTGAGACAATAGAGATATTTTTTTTTTCTTTTGGAAAGCAATGAGGAGAGGAGAAAAAAAATTACCCAATTACTTTCTAATAGAGATGTAAATTAATTCTAAATATTTTAAATTTTTATTTATTTATTAATTAATTATATAATATAGATATTTTAATCACATCTAATAATTTAAATTATTTTTTCCATAAAAAAAACATATAACTTTCCAGTCTCAAGGTCAATTATATTATGTATTATCCAAACATAGACATTTATTAGTTTAGATTTTAAATGAAAGGTTTTTTAACTCTCAATATTTATGAGGTTTGGATCGGGTATGTTCCAAGTTGGTTGTCGTTATGGGTCGAGTATGACTGTTCATCTTTTGTCCAAGTGGCGTAAATAATATGAGCTATTTTTTCAAAAAAAAAAAAAAAAAACTCTCAATATTTAATATTAATGATTCAAATAGGACGATTTAAATAATTTTGACGATAAAGAAAATGTTGGAGGACGATCAAGAGATTTGGTTTATTTTCTCATTTCTGGTATCCAAAAATTATTTATCATTTTACCCTTTTTACAAGTTCCTTATATTTATTAATAATTACTTCAATTCAAACCTAACTCTGGTGGCCCCAGTAGCTGTCTTCTCCCAATTTCTCTTCTCCCCTCGTGATTTTCATATTTAAAATACTAAATGTATACATATTTTGAAAAAGATATTAACATTCTCTTCCAAATAAATAAATAAACAAATAACATTATTCCTATTTTGCCCTTCTTTTTAAAATTAAAACATTTGCACACATTCATTGACAATTTAAAGTTACCTTCACACAAGATATTAACTCAGTACTTTCCTCAAAAAAAAAAAAAAAAACTCAGTACTTTTATTTTCATTGTACTGGAAAAAAAGTATCATAAAGTTTTTTTTAAAAAAAAAAATTATTTTCTAAATGTGTCTTATCATTTGAAAATTATAACTACACATAAAATAAAATGACTATTGAAAATGTGTGGCACACATTGTGAACGTTTATTTTTAGAAAAAACCGAAATAACTCAAAAATATCCCATTAATTTTTTTTTTTTTTTGAATAATAAAAAAACATCCCATTGATATTTGACATGAGAGGTAGCCGCATCTTAATTCTTAAAATAAAAGGCTAAATTATAAAAAATACCCCTAAACTATGGGGTTTGTTTCAAAAATGCCCCTAAACTTTAAAAAGTTTCAAAAATACCCCTGAACTTTGAAAAACGTTTCAAAAATACCCTTACCGTTAATTTTGGATGGAAACCGTTAAAGTTTTAGTTTCAAAAATACCCTTGAACTTTCAAAAAAATTTCAAAAATACCCTTATTCAAAAATGTGTTTTTTTTTTCCTTCTCCCACCGTAAATTAATTCTTTTTTTTTTTCGTGAAAAATAATGATAAACTTTACTTATTTATCATGTATTCCTAATCTAGGAGCTTTTTTTTCTCTTTCAACACGTCCCAAGAACTTGACAAGATTTTCGTATCGAAACTTCAAGATGACTTTTGTTTTGTTCTTGAAATTCTACATGTGCTTGACTTCATTTGTTGGTATAGCATTTTCAATATTATTTTCTCACCAACTATTACCCATTAGCTTTCTTTATTATATTCATGTTATGAAAAATAAATGAAACTAATGTTGTATACGAGTTCTAACAATTCTTAAATATCAATAATAACAAAATCATATATAAAACTTTTGATTAATTAATCTTATAAATTGGACCAAATCCACATTCTTATAAACTTCTTCTTATCACTAACATACACAAACAAAGGGAGGAAAAAGGAAATAATTTTTTTTAGGAAACAAAAAGGAAATAATATATATACATATATATGTTGTTTTCTCACACTTATCTTCTTTACGCTTTTTAAAAGAGAAAACTCGATTTCAAAGTCTGTTTTTATCTGGTATTGTGTTGCACACAACCTTTATAAGCAAAGTTTTGCATTAATTTTCATGAAGAAAGAATTTACGGTGAGAGGAGGAAAAAAGAATAAACATTTTTCAATAAGGGTATTTTTGAAAATAAAACTTTAACGGTTTCCATCCAAAATTAACGGCAAGGGTATTTTTTAAACATTTTTCAAAGTTCAGGGGTATTTTTAAAACTTTTTAAAGTTCAGGGGCATTTTTGAAACAAACCCCATAATTTAGGGGTATTTCTTATAATTTAGCCAAAATAAAAAGCCTCAAATTTAGAGATTTTATTTCATACAAGGCCACAAATAAAATTATTGAAAATGGAAAATGTACAACTTGCAAAAAAAATATTTCTTCATTCCAACACAATACATGCCTCCAGTCAGTTTTTAAAAATAAAAAAAAAAATAAAGAAAAGTTATGAGTAATTATGATTTAATGGACGTGACTTATGAGATTTTTCTTAAAGGAAATTTTTATTTATGTCATGCTCCACCCTATCCGTTACATTCCATTTAGATCCGGTTTAAATTTAATTATAAAAGGTTTACAATTTTTACCCCTAAACTTAGTAGGATGTATAATAAACTCTCGGTTTTATCAAATTATACTACAAACTTAGATAAATATTGAAATGTCAACCTTAAACTTGAAAAAATGGTAAAGTTTTTATCCTTTATTATGTTTTTGTCTGAAGTATTGTTAAAAAACGTATTTTCATATGTGTTCAATGAATTATAAAACATATGTATGATACCAAGTTATAGGATTTCAAAGAAAAATGATATTAGAGTTTTTTTTTTTTTTTTTTTTTTTTTTTTAAAGAATGGTGAGTTTTGGGAAGTTATTTAATGGTCAAATTGTGTATTGATCAAATTTAATCTTGTGTCATGGTTGATTTTATTGAAAGGTAAAATTGCAAGTTTAATCAATGAACTTTCAGGTTTGTGTTTATTTGGTTATTGAATTTTAAAAAGTATTTAATAAATTTCCAAACTTTCGGTTTAATTATGTCTAATAAGTCCTTTGATGTATTTGAAATTTATGTTTAATGGGACTCTAACTTGGAATTTTGTATCTAGTAGGTTTGTGAATTAAAATAAAGAAATCAAATAAATCAAGGATCTATAGGATACAGAATTGAAAGTTTAGGTCCCGTTTGATAACTATTTGGTTTTTTGTTTTTTGTTTTCGAAGATTATGCTTGTTTTCTCCTAAATTCCCGACTTTCATCCTTGTTAAGGATCCATTTGAATTCCTAGCCAAATTCTAAAAACAAAAACAAGTTTTTGAAAACTACGGCCCGTTTGATAACCATTTGGTTTTTGGTTTTTAGTTTTTGAAAATTATAATTGTTTCTTCCAATTTTCATACCATGGTTTTCATCTTTGTTAAGCATACACTTGAATTCTTAGCCAAATTTAAAAACACAAAAACAAGTTTTTTTTTTTAGTTTTCAAAACTTGACTTAGTTTTTTAAAATATGGGAATATGGTAGATTACAAAACAAGTAGATTTATAGACTATAGTAGTGTTTATAGGCTTAATTTTCAAAAACCAAAAACCAAATGATTATCAAACGGGGCCTACTTTTTCTTGTTTTCAAAATTGGACTTTGGTTTTTGAAAACAACGAAGAAGATTGGTACTAAAACAAAGAAACTTATAGGTGAAAATAGGTGTGTATAAGCTCGATTTTCAAAAACCAAAAACCAAAAAACCAAATGGTTATCAAACGAGGCTTTAATGAACTATTAGACACATTCTAAAGTTCAAAGACCAAATGTACAATAATGGGCTAAACTTATAATTTAATCTTATTAAACTTATTGAGTTTGCAAAGATTATATATATATGTTAAAATTAGTAGGTAAATTAGAGAATTTGAACTTAGAATAAAAAAATTGTAACATTTATCTAAATCCAAGGTACAATTTGATAGAATTGAAAGTTTAAGGTGAAAATTAACACATTTGGAGGTAGAAATTATCAGTATTCATACATTTTTTTTTTTTTAGTATAACAACATTTGGGAGTTGGGAGATTCGAACTTACCTTTTGGTCGAGGATATATGCCAATTACCGCTATGCTCGCTTTAGCAGTAGAATCAGTATTATTCTATGGCGTTCACGTGAAAAATACCATTCTCATTTGTTCTTCTACTCGTTTCAAAAGATACGAGATAGACAAGTAATATACCAAAGTCTTGGCAGTTTATGTTCATCAATTATTAGTATTGTTTATGACTTTTATATATAAATATATTTTTTTTGGGGGGGGGGATGTTCTAAATCATTTTCCACCCCATAAAAATCTAAAATTCTATTTTTCTTTCATTGGAAACTTGGAGAAACATCTAAAATGATTCATTCTTTCTTTACTTTTTTTTTTTTTTTTAACAATTATTTCCTTACTTTTAGAATAGTAAGAAACACTATTAAATTGCTCTTACAAAATTTTGAGGCAGTTTAGTGTGTGTGTGTGTGTTTTTTTTTTTTTTTTTTTTTTTTGAATTTTTAAAAGGTATATAACACTTAAAAACAATTCTTTTTTCTTTTTTCTTTTTTTTCTTTTTTTTTTTCTGAGTACCACTCTGGTATGATAATGGCACTGATTTTACACTTTTTCTTTTTCTTCTTATCATATGAAATAAATTGAACATTTCTGAGATTCATTGTTAGATTTTTATCCATAAAAGTGCAAAAGGGAAGCAAGCATTGAAAAGTAAGATTTATGTCCAATAATTGATCAGTTTTCTATCACAGTGGGTGGTTCTCATGTCACTTTGCTTGGGCAATGGGAATTACATACACTGACAATTCATAATTATAACACATCAAATTGTCTACAATCCAAAATTCACCTTGAAGATTATAATAGGTTTCTAAACTTTCACTTTTATATCGTAATAGGTTCTCGAACTTTAGAAATGTTGTTTAACGGGTTTCTGACATTCAACATTTAAAAATTTTACAAATCTACTAAACATAAAATTGATTATTATTATTATTATTTTTTTTTCCATCTAATAGAATATTAAACTTTAGATTCATGAATTTTAAAAATGTCAAATAAGTCAGCCCTAGACACAAAATTGAAAGTTCTAGATTCTTATTAAACGTAGAATCAAACATTTAGAGATTTCTAACACTTTTTAAAGTTTAAAGACTTATTAAATATTTTTTAAAGTTCAACGATGATCTATTTGATACAAACTTGAAATTTCGAGAACTAAACTTATGATTTACATTTAAAACGAATTTACCCAAATAATGGGCTGGATGGGAATTAAAGCCATTCAGAAAGCTAAAGAATGGGCTGATCCAATCAACCCTTGCATCCACTTGTCCAGTAGAAATTTATTGAAAGTTGATAAATTAATAGAGAGACCTGATAAATAGTTCTTGTATTTTTTCTTCAGCGATGTAATTTCTTTTTTCCTCTCAATTGAATATATCTTTTGTTTTATTCAATGAATTACAACTTTTATTAGTTGGAACTTGGATGTCACTTTTTCATCGTCACTCTACCATGTAAATTGATATGTAAACGTCAAAAAGTTGTTCTTTCTCAAAAAAGATAAATCCAACCAATAATAAAAATTACTTGATTAAAAAAATGTTTTCAGGAAATTGTAAAATGTACTCTTCGTCTACTAGAAGAATGACCTTTAGTTATTTCAGAAAAAAAAAAAAAATAGTTTGACCAATAATACCTTTTCCTGCATAATATATTTTTTTTTAAGTACGTATGAAAATTTAAACTTTTGACCTCAAATCCATTTTGACTACGTTATCATTAACAATGTTATTTTGCTAATAAATATGTAACCCTTAAATTTTGTTTCTTAATATAATCATTTATTTGTGTTTTCTTTTAATGTTATAAACATGTCATTTGAATAATATTAAGATTTTTCATAATGATATACATGTAAACTTTTTCCATCAAAATTTTCATTTTTATGATAAAATACATCCTTGACCACCTATTTTATGATAACATACATCCTATAATGATGATGGTTTATGATATTTTTTTTTTTTGTAAGATAACTAAAGAGATAATGCATGTACTAATTTAACCCTCATTGATTGACTTAATGGTCACAAATGGACAATTAAGAACGTGAATGAACTTTAGAGTTTTGATTTAAATCTCAAATTGACCCTTGATCACCTATCTGAGAAATACAAATTTAATGAGTTTTTAACAACTAAAAAAAAAAAAAACCTAAATGTTGTAGGATAACCAACTTGAGTAAAACTCTGCCAACATGAACATAGCTTAACTAGCATAAGTCTTGTACTCATAACCAAGAGGTCTGTGGTTCGAATCCCCTCACCTCCACATATTGTAAAAAAAGAAAAAAAATCGAGCAAAACTCTAATTGGTTAAGATATATAATATCTTTGACCAAGAGATCAAATGTTTGAATTCTCACATCCCACTCCAACCATGTATTGTACTAAAAAACAAAAAACGTTGTAGGGTAGCTTCCATATTACTCATTAAGGCGACAAACTTCTCAAAATCTTCCTAGTGCTATAGCATAATCCTAAGCTTAAGTCGATTTTAAACCTCTAATTATGTACTCAAAATGTCAATCCAAGCATATCTTAATGTAATAACACACCAATTACAATCTCATAGGTCGATGATTCGATCTTCCACCCTTTCAATTATAAAGGTCTTTTTCTAGCCCCAAAGAAAAAGTTAATTTCCAAGGTAGAACATAAGTTCTGGGCCTCAATGGCCCACAACATCAGTTTACATTAATGGCCCATAGGCCCATAACTAATGGGTTTTTCGTATTTGCATTTTTGAAATATGGCTTCCAATTTCTAGTAATGGCGAAAATGGGCCCAAACATTAAACTAAACTTTTCTTCTACCGACAAATAAAAGTTTTAATTAATTAATATATTTTTTATTTTTTGAGAATTACCGACAAATAAAAGTTAGTTGCTATTAGACCAGATTGTTCACCTAACACTTTAAATATATAACAGCCAACAGTCGAATGTGTTTTTAAATAATTACAAATACAAATTTGAAATTTGCAATGTCATATAAATATTAACTTTGACAATTCTTTTGCAAATTAATTCAACCTTTATTTATTATTTTTTTAAGACAAACCTCTATTTTCTAAATGTCCAGTATTTCTTTAACACGTGTATTAACTGCCGACCCCTTTAAAATATAATTATCCAATTCCAAGAGTCCATTTCTCGATGGCGGATTTGGATTCTAGAGACGATTTGTATCTGTGAATTTGAGCTAAATATATTGATTTAGTCAAGTTTAAATGAGATTTTAAAAATATATATATAGTTTTTTGTTTTTTTTTCCCTATAGTATTGATATATTTGTCACAAAAATTAATAAGTGGATAATCATTTGATTTTTTCTCGTTTTATTACATAATTTTTTAAAAATGATTTTCATCTATAGAAAAACATTAGAATTCTTAATTAAATTCTAAAACAAGTTTTTATAAATGATATTGTTATAGAGATTTTGAAAACATTTATTAGGGATAGATAACAAAACAACAAAATTTATTTATTTTTTAATTTTAAAAAATAGGATGTTTGATAACCAATTGTTTTCTTGAGAACTTTAAAAAAAAATTTGGACATTTCTCTCCTACCAAAATTTCCCTATATGATTTTATTTCAATTTTTCTTTTTCTCTTTAAAAATTTTGTTTCTATCTCTTTCTAACATACTTCTCACAAACTCTAAAAAAAAAAAAATCCTCACTTTTCTCTTACTAAACTTATTTTTCTCTCTTACTAAATTTGTCAAGATTGTAAGGTGGATCTGTAGAAAGATTCCTACACACCCTCAACCAAGTATTATTTTTTTTTTTTGAGAAACAAAAACATTTGTTTTTCATTTTTCATAGACGTTTCCAAAATTGTAATAAAATTTTAGAAACAACAAAATCAAATTTATTGTTACTTGTTTCTCTTTCTAATTTTTTCAAATCATTAATTTATCATTATCCACTTATCAAATACATAATAAATATATAAAAATAAATATAACTTAAAAGTTTTGGATATTTTTCTTTTAAAACTAACTTTCAAATAAAATTTTTATATCGTAAAAATTCAAAAACAAAAAACAATAAATGATTACCAAATCTTTTTAGTTTGTTCAAAGAAAAATAAAGAACAATAAATAAGAAACAAAAAATAGTTACAAAAACAATATTTGTAAATAGATGTTTTTTTTTAAAAAAAATTATAGCATAACAAATATAGAACTATGGAGATTTGAACTTCTGATACCAAAGAAAAAAAAAAGAGAATAAATGAAGTAGAAATTGAGAGAATGTTGACATAGTTGCTTTATTAAATAGAATTGGAATATTCGAAAGAGAAAAAGAAAAAGAAAAAAAAAATAGATGTCGAAGGTTATACTTATTACTTATATCATATGGTTGTATTTTATTATCCAGAATCTTTTTTGGGCTCTCTATTTCAAGTGGTGGCTTTTGGATGAATATTTCAGTTATATTCCTAACTTCTTTACACGTATGATTCCTACCTCTTTTTATTGTCTTTTTGTAATATTTACTATGAAAAAATCTCAACTTTCTTTTCTCTCTTTTATTCTCTCTCACCCACATATTTTCTTCTGCCCATTATAAAGTAAAAAAGCAAACTAAAGTTAAAAAAAAAAAAGCAAGAAGACAAGAAGCTAAGGTAAAGTAACATATAGTTGATTAGGGTGTATACAATAGTTATTGATAACGTGTAATTATTAGATGTATGGTAACAAAAATACATTTTCTCAATTTATCAATGGTATAATAAAGTGTAGCTATGTTTTTTAAGTGAGTATAACTCACTATAGTAATTGACATTCATTCCATGAGAGTTGGTGGTTCAAATCTCTATACTGACAAAGCGAGCATAGCTCAGCAGTAATTGACATGTACCCTCGACCATGAGGTCAGAGGTTTGAATCCCCCCACCCCCAAATGTTGATGTACTAAAAAAATCTTCATACTGCTCATTTATTGTAGGTCATACTATGAGTCCGTTTGGAATACATTTTAATTTAAATATTCTTCAAGAATGCATTTTTTAAAAAACATTTTGTATAAAAATTGTTTAGAATTTAAACACTCGTATGTTTGGTTGCATTTCCTCACAAATGTTTTTATACACAAGTTATTCTTTACTTAAGAGTCTTTTTTAAAAAGTTGGTTTCAAGTGTTTCTCTCAAAATAGTTTATTTATCAATCTCATTTTCTAATAAGTCATTTTTAGTGGTTGCCAAACACTAGAAATTTTTTCAAAATGATTTATTTTCAAAATTAAACACTTGAAAAGTTAAACCAAACACACCCTATATTTGGTTGTCAAGAAACACATACAAAATTAAATCTTAGGTAGGTGGTCACATAGATTGAACTCATTTCCTTTAAACCCTTTATTTTAATTATTTTAATTCTAAGTCTTCCAACTTATTTCCTTTTGGTTTTTAAATCACATGTTTTCATAAATTTTTGTACAAAAAATATCAATTTTAACACTACATTTGGCAAGGTGTATCAATTTTCACCTTGAACTAATTTCAATTTTATCGAAGTGCACATTACACTTTTGTAAGTATTGCAATTTCAACATTAAACTATAACAAGTGTTGCATTTTTTGTCCTTCAATAGACCTTCACTTCAAATTTTTTCAATGAAAATACTTTTATGTGCATTTCGTCAATATAAAATACATGTTTGGAGTAAAATTAATGAAGATTAAAAAAAGTTGACATTAAAGTTAGATTTCGATTGAAATCAGTGAGTTTTAAAAGATTTATTCAATTATTTTGTGTATTAATCAAGTTTAATGTTGTGCCAAACTTGGTTTTTTTGTTCAAATCAGTGAGTTTTGACAAATTCTTACTTTACTTTTCTTTAAAATTTGTAGGCAAATATAGATGAAATTGAATATGAGGTAAAAATTGCAACACATGTTTAAGTATGAATTTTTTTAGTCGTTTAATTATGTGTTCAATTGGATGAATTTGAAAGTTTAGAGGAAAATTTGATATAGCTTGACAAGTTTAAGGATAAAATTGGATTCTTCCCTATTTTATACCATAATTATTTTAGGCTTTACTTAGATTTTTTATTAATTAATTCTTTCACCTAAATTTAAATTCATTTTGGAACTTGAGATCTGACCTACAATACCATGTAACTTTAAATCTTTGTCCATATAAATAAAAATACTTATATTTCTTTTTTTAAAAAAATACAAATACTTATATTAAGGTAAACAACAAAACGTATTATGTGAGCTAGAGATACAACACCTCCCATTCATTGGCATCTATTGTTAAGTTAGACGTCTGTTATAATTTTTATGTCCGCATGACAATTGATTTCTTCTTCAATGAAAACTCTATTATAAAAAATAAATAAAGAATCCCATTTGATTTATATATATATATATATATAAAGTAAGGTAGAAAAAAAATGAAGGGAAGAAAAGGAAAAGGGGAGTGGAGGAATAATTTTAAATAGGGAAAGTAAAAAGAAATAAATTGTTGTCAATTGGGAAATAAAAGTAGGAAATTGAATATCCAGGTCTACAGCCCTTGCCTAATTCGATATTAATGTTTTTTCCTTGTTAGTAATTTAAATTAAACTTTTACGACTTTTTTTTTTTTTTTTTTAAATTTATTTTTCGTTCTTTCTTTAGCGTGTGAGTGGGGCTGCTACGTTTAGATTCTTTTAAATTATGCCTTGTGGTTGCTGGTTTTGGTTTTGGTTTTGGGTTGTCATAATCTAGAAGCAATTAACTTTGATATATTCCAATTCCAATTCAAATTCCATCTCATTCAAAATATCTTTTGCATCCTCTCCTCAATTTTGGCCAAATTGACTGCATTAATGTGATTGAATTAGAGCACTCATGTTACCAATATCAACTAATTAACATTGTCAAAGTGAGCATAGCTCAGCGATAATGGACAGTACCCTCGATCAGGAGATTAGAGGTTCGAATCCCCTATCCCAAATGTTGATGAACTAAAAAAAACATTTAATATAAAAAAAAAAACTAATTAACATATTAATTGGTATATATATAAACTAATTAACATATTTATAACGTTTTTAAATATTTAAGTCCAAATCTCCCCTCATTTCTGTTTGGACTACCGATCTTTCTGTCTATATATTTTTTTATATGTTGTTAAACAAAATCTTTCCACACATAATCGCTCGTTATTGGTTCCCTTGTCGATTTACCTTTCCATCTGCTCGCTTCTTCTAAATATTTATAGGATTAAATTTTATTTATGATCTCTATACTTTCAAAACATTCATTTTAGGCTTTAGGTTCTTAACCAATGAATTTAGTCACAATTTACAAATTTCTAACACAGATACTATAGAAAATATTTCAAAAGTTTATTGAGTATTGTGTTGTGCTCAAATTGTGATTCAAAAAGATGAGATAGAAAACCAAAAAAAAAAAAACCAAACAAAAAAGATCACACTTTAAATGTATATGATAGAAAATGAATATTTTAAAAGAATCACTTTATTTAAAAAAAAATAATTAAAAAAAAAAAAAAAAACATGTAGGACCCATCCCGTCCTCTTATGGTTGCATGTTTCATTCTTTTTAAAAGAAAAATATAACTACTAATAATCATTACATTTTTCTTATTATTCCCTTTTCATTGGGAAAACAAAATAGAAATGCATTTGGCATTTGGCTTGTTCTCTCAAGTTTTGTACATAAATAATAAAAGTTCAATATATATATAAAAAAATCAATGTATTTATTTAAAAAAAAAAAAACTAGAAACGAGGATATGAGAAAATAAAAACTAAATTTTATTGCTTCCAAAATTCGTATACAATTTTAGAAACGTTTCTTAAGAACGAGAGAAAAAAAAGTAATTATCCAATATTTGTATCTCTAAAAAAAATTAAAAATAAGAATGTTCCTTTACATTAGATACCATGGTTCATCTCAAAACTAATTGTGGAGGGATAACTCGTACATTTTATAAATTGTGAGATTTCCACTTATCTTTTCAATAGTGTGGGATCCTTGACACTTTAGGGCCCGTTTAATAACGTTCTTGGTTCCAATTTTATTAAGAAATCTAAACATTTAATAACTATGTATGTTTCTTGTTTCTCATTTTTTAGAAACACTCCCAAAATTTGTATAGAACTTTTGGGAACAACTAAAACTAGTTTCTCTTTTTTTGTTCTTGTTTCTAATTTTTTCCAAACATAAATAAGAATATAGGTTTATTATTATTGAATGTATAGGTGTTAGGGTCATGAAATTCTATTTTTCTTTATTAAAAATGAAGGAACGAAAACAAGAAACGATAACGTTACCAAACGGACCCTTAGAAACCAATATCCAAAAGTGACTCCAAAGAGAATTTACTTTTATTACATATGACCTATGTGAATGCAAAAAGATATGCTGAAAAAAGAAAAAAAGAATGGTTATAAAATTTGCAGATAGTGGAGTGGAGATGCGTGACGATTGTGAAAGTGAAACAACGCAGCCTCCGATTGCCGATTGGCATCGCAAACGTAATTACTGCATCCAATCCTAATTGTAAACAATCAAATGCAAACTTCTTTTCAGCCGTTGATGTAAATTCGTAAATGCGTAATCAAATTCTTCCTAAACTCCTCCACACATTTACTTCCAATCCATTCTAATTAATCAATTCAATCGCCTAATGTCTTCAAAAAGAAAAAAAGAAAAAAAAAAATATTTTTCCCAATAACTCAGACCCGTTTGATAACCATTTGGTTTTTGGTTTTTGAAAATTAAGCTTATAAACTCTATTTCCACCTACAAGTTTCTTTGTTTTTCTAATACCCATCTTTCCATGTTTTTAAAAACCAAACCAATTTTTTAAAACTAAAAAAAGTAGTTTTTAAAAACTTGTTTTTGTTTTTGGAATTTGACTAGAAATTCAAATTTGTCATTAACAAAGATGAAAATCATAGTGGGAAAATTGGGAGCAAACAAATATGGACCCGTTTGGTAACATTCTCGTTTTTTTTTTCTTATTTCCAATTTTATTAAGAAATATAAGCATTTAATAACTATGTATGTTTCTTGTTTCTCATTTTTTAGAAACACTTCCAAAATTTGTATAAAATTTTTGGGAACAACTAAAACTAGTTTCTTCTTTTTTGTTATTGTTTCCAATTTTTTCCAAACATAAATAAGAATATAGGTTTATTATTATTAAATGTATAGGTGTTAGGGTCATGAAATTCTATTTTTCTGAAAAAACGAGAACGTTACCAAGTGGGTCCTATAATTTTCAAAAATAAAAAATCAAATAGTTATCAAAACCACCTGGAAGTTTTTTTTTTTAGTGGCGTCAGCAATTTCGTCCAGGAACCATTGCTAATCCAACTCCTTCACGCACCCGCTGTTGCAATCCAGGATAATCGTAACCAAATATTCTAAAATATATTTATCTGTAAATTTCAGGACTGACTTAAAATAATGTCTCTATCTACATGACTACATTCTCTAATAAAATGGTAAGGTATTTGATTTATTTTCTAATGTATTTATTCTAAAAACATATGGACAAATTTTTGAACGGTAATTATATTATACATGTCTGTTTTCTTCTTTTTCAATAAGTTTAAAATCTTAGTTTTAGTTTATTCACTTTTCTCAAATTTTTAACAGACTTGTGATAATTTAGTCGTGTTTGATAACCTTTTGATTTTTGAAAATTATGCTTGTTTTATCCTAACTTCCCTACCATGGCTTTTATCTTAGTTAAGATTGCATTTGAATTTCTAGTCAAATTTTAAAAACAAAAACAAGTTTTTGAAAACTATTTTTTTTTTTTTGTTTTCAAAATTGGACTTGGTTTTTGAAAACAAGGTAGATGATTGATACTAAAACCAAGAAACTTATAAGTGGAAGTGTGTGTATAAACTTAATTTTCAAAAACCAAAAACCAAAAATTAAGGCCTCGTTTGATAACCATTTGGTTTTTGGTTTTTTGTTTTTTAAATTTAAACTTATAAACACTCCTTCCACCTACAAGTTTCTTTGTTTTTCTAATACATTATTTCCATGTTTTAAAAAACCAGGTCAAATTTTGAAAACTATAAAAAGTAGTTTTCAAAAACTTGTTTTTTTTTTTTGAAATTTGACTAGGAATTCAAATGTGCTCTTGACAAAGATGAAAATCATGGTAGAGAAATTGGAGAAAAACAAGTTCAATTTTTAAAAACAAAAAACCAAATAGTATTCAAACGGGACCTAAATAGTTATGAAATGGAACTTTAGAATTTGTGATATTTTGGAAACGAAAACGGACAAGCGAGATGGTTGGGGTTATCTACCTAAAACGCCAAACCAAAGCTGAAATAGAAAGCGGTGGCAGTAGTGGAGTGGAAATAGCAAACTTTGCCACGTGGATTGATGACATGATGCCATGCAGTGTATCAAACAACTACTAATGAGTCAAACACGTGGGCACTCGTTCAACAAATTGGTGGAACTCCCATTTTTCATAATTAAGATTTAGCAAAGTTTGTGCTTGTGTGGATACATGAAACTGACACTTGTCACTCTTTTTCTCCATTTAGCGGTTAGCCGTTGGAGTTGGAGATAATCTCTAGGTCAAATCCCTATCTTATTTTATATTATCAAATGAACCTTCGCCATTTTTATGACTTTTTAGGACAAGGACCACATGATTTAAGCTATTACTTTCATAAATAGTTCATAATTCTTTTTAATAATATAGTTTATGTTAGATTTTTCTTTTCTATACTAAGTTTATTTTAGACCACTTACTAAAAAAAATAGTTCATTTTAGATCTAAATCCACGTAATTTCGTTTTGGTTACATTCAAATGATATGTATTAATTGGGAATATTTGGGTGAATTTGAACATAGTTTTAAGAAAATCAAAATGAGAAGAGCCTGGAATGAAAACAGAATCAAATAGACCTCTTGAACCCAAATCAATCTCTTTTTTATGTCCAATCCCTAGAGAGATAGAAAACTCTCTTTTTATTCCCTCTCCTAAACGGAAATAAGGAACCTTAAATCAACTATAAATGGAAGAGAGTAACATCAAAGTAAGAGAGCACAATTGAATATTTATTCTTTCTCTCAGTCTTCTTCCTTCATTTTCAATTTACTTTCTACACTCATAATCTCTTAACTGATTTAAGCATCAGAGCCGGTATGGCAAGCACCACACCGGTGTGCAGTTTTCTCTTGTCTCGCCGACCACATATTCTTCTTTAAATTTACTGTTGTTGTCACGTGAAACGTGAAGGTCAAATGTTTCCCTATCTAGATTTTGACGTCAACAATTTCAATATTAATTTTGCTCACTTTTAATTGAATCGAGTCGGGATTTATATTTTTAATATTTTTAATAATTAAAAGTCAACTTGAATATATTTCTACTAGTTTAGACATTATATCCTAAAAAAAGATGAAAGGTTTGAATTTTTACATCCACATATTTTTTTAATAAAAAGAATGGAACAAATAATATGAATGAGTTTTACACGTCATTAAACTATATGGTTATAAAAAAAATTATTTTCAAAAGAAAGCCTAGCATATATTTACGTTTGAGTCAAACCCAAAAATGTCTTCGTTTAATATAATTTTCATAATTTATTTTATTTTTGAAACTAATAGTTTTCATATTTTAAAATGTATATTTTACTATAAAGTCAAATTCATTTACAAGCAAGTTTGAAATTTTGCACTCAAAATTACATAAATTTTCAACATTCAGCAAAAAACTTTGGTGGATTTTAGTGTTTTTTAATAATACCATATGATTTGGTCATTGAAGCTGTGAAGAATTCTATTTTGATGACAAGCGTATCGAAAAATCAACGGTCAAATGGTCGGTCAATTTTAAGAATAATAAAGCCAAATAAATAGGTGTTATACAAATTTAAGAAAATTGGAAAAAAGATTTCAGAAGCCAATTTACAAACAGGCCCCTAATATTCCCATTTAAATACCAATTTTGTCGACCCCAAATTGGCCACGTGGCGCGTCATCATTTTTGGACAAGGGCTTCTTAGTTATTTCCACTGAACAAGAAGTTGCCTTCACTTTTCCTTCACACGTGCAGCAAGACACCAAGCGTGCGAACCGTGTCCATGCTGGTAAAATGGGCGGTTGGTCGGGTCCCACTCTGACCCGACCCGACCCATCGAACTCGAATCCGATTCATGACGCCTTTGCTTTTATTATATATACAGCCTTCAGTCTCGGCTTTCCCTCGCTCTTTTCATCCAAAGTTCTCTAGACGTTTCCCTGTCATCATCTTCTTCCTTTATTTTCCTCCCTTTCTCCGATTCATTTCTTCACAACCAGAAATTCTTTCCACTCTCCGAATCTTCTTCTTCTTCATCCCGTTCGTTTTTTACCACCACGCATTTTCGATCGCTTGATTCTGAAGCTCTTGTGTGTTCTCCCTCTTGTTCTCGATTTCATCTTTCCTCACTGCGATTTACACTTCCTGGAATTCTCTACCCGGTTTCTCAACATTCATAGGTATTACTTTTCTCTTTTTCTGTATTTTATATTGTGTTTTAATGTACTGTTTGTCCGACTCTGCTCTTCGCTTCTGCGATGCGAGGTCGGTTTTGCGATCATCGGTGAGAGAATCATTATATGTCATTTTTTCAGTGATAATGTGTCTGAGATAAATTTTTTGGAGTGTAGTGATGAAATTTGCATGGGTTGGATATACTCTTCCGTTATCCATTTTTGAAACTCATTTCTAGCTATTCGCTTCAGAGGCGGTTTGAGATTGTGTTTGTTCGCTGATGAAGGTGTGTCTCTCGTTTTGCAGATCAATGGAAAATTTGGGAAACGACTTCCTCGATTATCTTGTCGATGACTATTACGACGTGGCTAATTTCGATGACGACTCCTCTTTTGGTGACGATGAAACGCAGAGGAGTAGCGACGTGGAATCTATGGACTCTGATTTCGAAGATGATTTTGAGATGGTATATTATCCGTACCTTTCGATCTTTTCCTCTTCATGTTAGCTTTGGAATAACAATTACAGAAAATGACGTTCAACTTGAACAGAGCAAGTCAAGAACTGATACGTCTGCGTTGGAAGCTAGGAATGGAAAAGATATACAGGGCATACCTTGGGAGAGACTTCATTTTACAAGGGAAAAGTGTCGCGAGACACGTTTGAAACAGTACAAAAACTACGAGAACCTCTCACGCCCTCGCGAAGACCTCGAAAAGGTCAGTCGCTCTGTCATTATCTAACTTTTTGAGCCATTGATGAATTTCTCTCTCTATCATGACTGAGAGAGAATCGCTCTTCTCATGTCCTTTGCAACCAAACAAATTGAAAATGGGAGACGTCAATTTTGTTTAGCAAGTTGCGTTTGATTCAAGTAAATTGACTTTCTCATGTAATTCCTAATTTACTTTACTGATTTTTAAATAATATAAAATATGGAGTTACTATTTATTCACTTTTTCATAAGCACCCGAGGCTACTCTCCTTTATCCCGTTTCAGAAATTGAAAGCAGACACTTGCATGATTGAAGAATAAACTTTTAAACATCATGCACCTAGATAAACTCGCGAATATTGTGCTTTAAAAAAAAAAAAAAATTAATTCAGTTGGTTTTCTTGCCCTTTCTTGCTGAACAGGAATGCTTGCAAGTAGAGATGGGAAATGCTTTCTATGATTTTCAGTTCAATACGAGGCTTGTCAAGTCAACAATTGTGCATTTCCAGGTTGATATTCTTATTCTTTTTTTTTGAGTATATCAACAATTGGGAGTGGGGGATTCGAACCTCTGACCTCTTGGTCGAGGGTACATGCCAATTACCGCTGAGCTAAGCTCGCTTTGGCTGTTGATATTCTTATTCATAGTATCTGTTTATTCTTTTTATCATACTTGATGGTTATTTTCGGTTTAGATGTTCGTATTTAAGGCTAGTTTTAATGTGTGGAACTGTTTTTGTATCTGGTTGAGGTGAACTACGCTGTCCCTGCATCGTCTTTGTACCTGTATATATATTTTTTATTATTCTTTTATCATCAATACTTGGTCGCACAGGCTTTGATAAGTCGTCCGTGTAACACTTAGATCTAATCTTAATACAAGTAGTCCGGAAGTCCTTGCTTTTTAATTAATAATTCTGTGCCCTATTATAGAATTAGTTCCCATTTCAAGATGCAATCAATCTTGCATCCCCACAACCAATATTAGTCATATTGCAGCTTAAAAAAGTCTTCCTCTATCATGGATTCAAGTGGAATAGTATAGGTCTTTTATTGGTTGTGGGTGTTAAAAGACTTCAAATCATTGAGTTACTGAATCGCATTATGCTTATGGTATGTGCTGTTTCTTTTAGCACTTAGCATTATTTTGTAATTAATTCTCCCAAGTGGCTGAAGTAATTCTGTGGAGAATTATGATACTACTTGTAATAGTTACCATCTAGAGAATTACGTCCTCATTGCCTCTTTTCTTTTCTTTTTTTGGATAATTTTGTCTTTCCCTGCTGTAGGTGCACTGCGTCTGTAGACTGTTTATCTTTATTTTTGTTTACAACTTTTTGTGACGAAGTTGTAAATCTGTTGCTTTATTGGCTGTTAACTGTGATATATGAAATTAACCCCTCTTTGCCATTTAGGACTGCATTACACTTTATTTCAGCATGTAAAGCAGGTGGGAGTTATAACCGAGCAGCTGGCGCAACCTTTAAATGGTATGACAGGAAACCATCTGAGCATTTAAGGCATAAGAGGCCGTTTGAAAAATTACTTTAGTTAAATATTCTCTCTGACCTACTCTTAGGGGTCTGGTCGTAGAATTTAACTCTTTATGCACTTAATGAAGTATTCAAATGCAAGTTTTCTATTGATGCTTCATCTTTGGTAGTTTTGTGATAGTCTTCTTGTGATGAAGTTTCCTCTGATTGGCCCTTGTTGTCTGATGGCATAAGGATTAGAAGTGTCAAGCTGATCGATTGATCTAATGTCTTGAAGAATTTCATATTAGTACTTTCTTTTTTGGTAAAAAATGTCAGAATCCAAACAAGTCAATTGTAATTTTCGTAGAGCTGCCCCACACACATCCTCAATTTTAGTTGGGAGTCTTACTCTTTCCTTGTTTTCATTTTGTGGTTTTAATCATCTGATGCATGAGTGTATTAGACAGTATTTCAGTTTCTCAGTCCTAATGACTTTGATGTTTCCCACCACTTGCTAACCAAACATTTAATCAGGTCTTGTTTTCTTTGTACTTTTCACAGTGAGTTTACATTTATCATTTAGTCTTAAGTCTTATATCCTGCATAGGTTGTCTCATTTCGTGTTTTTTTTTTTATTTGGATGTTGAACATTGTATGAATCATATAACTGTCAAATGACATGTGTTAAAGAAGGCTCAGAGTCCTGGGGTGGGGGGGTGGAAAGGAGGAGGCAGCCTCTGCCATGTGGGTTTTCTCAGTTCTCATAACTATAATTCAACCTATTCCTTTGATTGCCAATGGCTCTCTGTTTCAAGGTTGTCTGACGGTGGTCGAGTCTGTAGTTCCTTTGCTAGGCCTAAAAACATCGTTGTGGTCTCTGATTGCATCTTATTTTACATTTTAATTTTCTTTCCAATGTTAAGTTGGAACTTTTCTTGCCAACATGAGCATAGTTCAACCGACATAAAGCTTGTACTAATTATCAAGAGGTCTGTTATTCGAATCCCCACCTCACATGTTGTAAAAAACAAAGTTGGAACTTTTCTTTCAGTTTTCATTCTTTTATTCAGCTTTTTGGTTTCCATGATAGTTATAATATTTAGTTGCTTCTTGTACAAGCACTCGGTTTCCTCAACCTTGTTTATTTTCACCTGCTGTTTGGAAGTTAGCATTCTGCAGGTTTATTTGGTGAATTTTTTTGTTTATTTATTCAAAGTTGTGTTATCCATCTGTGAAATCATAGTCAAGAGATGATGACATTTTAGGCTTCTCAAGTTTAGTGAAGTCAATTAGTCACAGAGACGATGGCATTTTAGGCTTCTAGAGTTTCCCAACTGACAAGTTAGTCAAGTTTGTAGAAACAAACACACCAGATAAATCTTTTTGATTGATTATTTCTTACTCAGCTTTGTTATCACCAGTTTGGTGCTTTAATTTGTGCATTTCCAAACATCATACTGTAGTCACTGATGTCTCCTTGGTACTTCTGTTTTTTAATCTGTGCAGCTGAGAAATCTGTTATGGGCAACTTCAAAGCATGATGTATACCTAATGCAGAACTATTCAGTATTGCACTGGTCTTCACTGCTTCGAAGGAGCAAAGAAGTACTAAATGTAGCTAAACCTGTTGTTCCCACTTTGGTATGTGGTCGCTTAGTTGGAAACTATGCAAATAACTGAGACTAGAAGATATCCTTTCCAGATCTTTGAATGCGCATATTGATTATAGTTTTGATGGCTGATGTAGAAACTCCCTGGACTGACGTCGCAGTCACTTTCCAGAGTTCAGATAAGCACTATGGCGGTTAAAGAGAATATGATTGTCGCTGGTGGTTTTCAAGGGGAACTTATTTGCAAGGTGTGCAAGTCGGGAGTTAAATATATGAAGCACACTTGATATCTTCCTATACATTTTCCTTGTGTGGTTCTAAACATCTTATTTTTGTCTTTCTTATGTCTTTGTTCAGTACCTAAATCATCCCGAGGTTGCATTCTGCACAAAAATTACAGCAAATGAGAATGCCATCACCAATGCAGTTGATATTTATCAAGATTCATTGTAAGTGTTATTATCAATGGGCAAAATTGGCCAAGTGAACTACTAGACTTCCAGTGTATCTAGCATAGAAAAAGATGAATAACACGGTGCATGATCATTCTTTTAATGCCAGTGGTAAAATAAGGATCATGACGGCAAATAATGATGCCAAAGTCAGGATTTACGATGCTGAGAATTTTGCTTCCCTTGGCTGCTTCTCGTTCGACTGGTCTGTAAATGTGAGTGCCATCCAGTCGGCTTTTCTTTGTCATTGTTTGATAATTCAACAATCTGCCCTTACACCCTTCTCTTACAGAACACATCCGTCAGTCCAGATGGCAAGATGCTTGCAGTTCTTGGGGACAGTCCAGATTGCTTGATCACTGATGCGAATTCTGGCCGTGTAAGTACTTCTTGCTTTTTCAGTGGATATCAATTGTACTTCATTTTAGGAAGAGAAGGAGAGAGGGGTTGTATAGAAATAGTTGAATACTAAATGGTAGGCTTTGAACAGGCTATTGGGTTCCTTCAAGGGCACCTAGACTACTCTTTCACCTCCGCATGGCATCCAAATGGGCAAATTCTGGCCACGGGGAACCAAGATACAACCTGTAGGCTGTGGGATGTGAGGAAAATGTCCGAGTCCATGGCCGTTCTAAAAGGGAGGATGGGAGCTATAAGAGCTGTAAAATTCACCTCGGATGGTAGATTTATGGCTATGGCTGAGCCAGCGGACTTCGTCCATATCTTCGATACCCAATCTGGTTATATTGAAGGGCAAGAGATTGATATGTTTGGAGAAATAGCGGGCATATCCTTCAGCCCAGATGCCGAATCTCTTTTTGTTGGTGTGTCTGATCGAACTTATGGTAGCTTATTAGAGTTCAACAGGAAACGTGACAGTAGGTATTTGGACTCCATGATTTGATGCTTTCCTGGAACCAATCTTCTCCCGAAGTGAAAATGCACCTGTAAATAATTGTCAAGAGTTTGTCTATGGATTCGCAAAAGGAAAAAGAAGGCAAAAAAAGAAGTTTGTATATGTAAGTTGAGAAATTAAGCCAGCATAGAAGAAAAAAGAAGAGGTTGCCGGTTGGGATTTTTTACTCGATGGTGATCCTGTAGATTCACACGTTGTTACAGAAAGTTTGAAGTTCAAACATTTGAATGAAAGTTTGTTCAAATTTAATTTTTGGAACATTTTTTTTATCTTGAAAGTTGCACAAATTAATTGATAATTTCAATGGTATGAGTTTTTCTTTAAATTGTCGATCTCACTCCATAGAATATTGCTTCCATTTATTATCGTTGTCTTAATCTTGTTTAATTATTATATTATTTTATTAAGGAGGGATGTAACTTAATTTGGGGTGACTATTCACCCAATGAAATATTGGATTTGTCTCTATACCCGATCAAATTGGGTATTTTACGTCCTTTTTCCTCATTTTTATTTATGGGTATAAAGTTTAGGGATTTATTAGACATTTTTTTTTAAGTTTAAACTTTTTAGACACAAACTTAAGGACTAAATTTACCAATTAACTCTTCAATCTTTTGAATTCATTTGAGCAAAAAGTGATGCCTATGTTACTAGAGTATTTTCTTGCATATTTCTTAATCTGTACAATAGTTATGTGAACCAATCTAGACCATCTGAATTGTGATGTTAATTACATAAAACTCTTTAGAATGTTTTGGTCATGTCCTCCTGTCTGTCTTTAAAGATTTAATTACTCCACATATTAAGTCAATGCTATAAAGATACAACCCTTCATGAGTTGTATCTCGAAACTATACACACATGCTTAGTTTGTACCTTGAAACTATACACAGATGCTTAGTTCTTCCTTTACAAGCATTCTTTGGTCTTCTCCTCATTTCTCCTCATATTCTCATTTTTTGGGTCAAACAATTCTTTCCAAGAGAAAATTAACAACAATTAATGTGTTAATTTGCTTACATAATTTTTAATGTGAAGAATATATATAATCACTTAAATTAATAATCCAGATACATACAAGATATTCGATGATTTTATTTCATTTTTCTTGAGGGTTATAATACAGAGAAAATAATAGACAAGGAACTATAATTTTCTAGCACATGATTCATAATTTAGTTCGTATGATCTCCATGATTTGAAACTTTAATCAATCAATGAGAAGAGAAAAATATTAAATTATTAAGAATACCTTGAACTATGAAGTTGATTTTAATTATACCTCCAAACTTTGAAACGTTTCATTCCTATCTTTAAAGTTTGAAGTTAGACTTTTGTCGTTAAATTCATGGATAAAAAATAACATTTCTACTGATGTGTTGTTCATGTGACATATTTGAACACATACGTGGACAAAAAATAAAAAGAGGTGATAACTCTAAACAAATCGGAAGAATTTAAGAGTTATTAAGGGAAAAAGATCATATACGAAAAAGAAACACAAAATTGAGGACGTGGAGTTGGACAATAAAAGGTCTAAAGTAGACACGCCATTTTATTTTTATGAATTCAACGTGGATATGGTTGTTTTTAAATAAACTTCACATTTTTTTTAATCTTAAATAAACTTCACATTTGAAGAGTTAAAGTAAAACCTTTTAAAACTTGAGGGATATAATTGAGTCCAATCTCATAACCTTAGGATATTTTTAAGGAAAATTGTAATGGGTGGCTAAATTCTAATGGTTAATTGCAAATATAGCAAGTTTCATAAAAAAAATTGCAAATATAGCAAAATTTTTAAAATGTTTTCTTTAATTCCCGTTTTGCCTCTGTTTTGATTTCTATCAATGATAGAATCTATCACTAATAGAAATCTATCGCTGATAGAATCACAATGATAGAAATCTAGTGATAGATGATAGAAATTTATAAATCAATAGTATATTCGATAGAAACCAATAGTGTATTTTGATCACGTGATAATTTTGTACATATATATATATATATTTAGGTCTCCCCTTCTTTAAATTTCAACTTCCGCTTTGTGTTTTTCTTTTCTTTCTGTTCAATTTTCATGTTGTTTTGCTTCAACATTTATAAAAACAAAATCAGTGACATAGGTTTTAGAAACAAAAATGATAGTTTTCTATCAGTGATAGAAATAACTTTCTATAAGTGATATAAGATTTATATCTCTGATAGTTCAAATAGAAATCTTCTATCACCTAATTTTGTAGAAATCTTCTATCACCTAATTTAAACAACTACAACCAATCACCTTACTAAATCTATCAATGACAGAAAACAATAGCAAATTCCAAACAAAACGCATAATTAACTGAAAAAATTCTATCACTTATAGAATCTATCAATGATAGACTTGATAGAAACAGGAAGAATGAAAAAAGCGAGCTGAACAATTACAACCAATCACCTTACTAAATCTATTAGTGACAGGAAACAATAGCAAATTCTAAACAAAACGTAGAAATAACTAATAGAATTCTATCACTGATAAAATCTATCAATGATAGATGTTGATGGTCAAATTTGGTCAGAGGAAACTCACATGACCTTCACGTGCCACCAACTGTAAATTTGTAGATGAGGGGGAAGACGTGGCCTGCAAAAGAGTAAACCTGCACACCGGTGTGGTGCTAGCCACACCGCCTCCAATGCTTAAGTCAGAAAACGGAAGGAGGAAAGCTAGAGAGCAAGAGGAGAGAGTAGAGAATTGAGTTCGGGTCCCCTTCTTCAGTGGCGAAGAGGGGTATACATACCTGCTCATGCTCCTAGGGTTTTTAGGAATTCGGAGGCGTTTCAGGACGAACCAAGCGGAACCGGGGCGGCTAGAGGCAGTAGGGATCGAGCGGGGTCAGAGGAACTCGGCCCGCGCGAGCGGGCCGAGGGTCGGCCTCGGCCTAAGGCCTGCCGAGCAAGGGGTCGGGCCAAAAGCTCGACCCCTTCGGTCTTGGTCCGACCCATTGGCCCGTTTCGCCTCTTAGGTCCATCCTTCAGTCCGATTTCTCCCCGGTTGTCCTCGTCAGCTCCTTGTACATCGGGGTGGTCCAAAATTACCTATAACAATAGACTTGATAGAAACGGAAAGAAGGAAAAAAACGGGTTGAATGGGCTGCGTAAACATGTCAGATGGACTTTTTAGTAATTTAGATGGGCTGGATGTTAAATTTTGTTATTTTTGCAAATACTTTAATATGTTGCTAATTTTACTATTATTTTAGTTGAGTTTGTTATCCGTGCAAGCAGCCCTATTTTTAATAATTTAACCAAATAGAGCTAGAGAAAGAAAGCGGCTTGATCAATTCTGATACAGCAGAGTGGGAGGCACGTGACTGACTTTTTCAAAGTCCCAATAGCGCCCTCTTCCTGCCCCGCCCAACATGCTCCAACGTCCATTCCCGGATTCCCTCTCTCAGCCCCATTTTGGTCAATTCCCATCTCCTCACTCCTCCCAAGCGACATTCAGCGCGTGGGCTACAAACCTCACACAATCAGGTGCAAGGAGCAGCAGTGAGATGGAAATACGCGTGGGGCAGTGCACTAGAGTAGAACCCACGGCCCCGTCTACAGAACGAGGCGCCGGAGTCCAAGAGCTTGTCCCACGCGCACCTTCCAAACCATGCACGTGGCCTGTTCCACCTCGCTTTTATTCTTCCCTCCGTAACCTAACTTTAACTACGGTTCCCATGAAATTAACCATGGTTGAGTTATGTCGTGTCGCTCGTTGGTCGCCTTCCTTTGAATTTACCTTTCTCGTGGGCCATTGCGAGAAAATTTTGATAATTTTCAGAGAAAAAAAAATGGCTAAATTATAAAAAATACCCCTGAACTATGGGGTTTGTTTCAAAAATGCCCCTGAATTTTGAAAAGTTTCGAAAATACCCCTGAACTTTAAAAAATGTTTCAAAAATACTCTTGCCGTTAATTTTGGATGGAAACCGTTAAAGTTTCCGTTTAAAAAATACCCTTGAACTTTAAAAAACATTTCAAAAATACCCTTATTGAAAAACGATTCTTCTTTTTTCCTCCTCCCACCATAAATTTTTTCTCCATGAAAATTAATGCAAAACTTTGCGTATGCAACACAATACTGGATAAAAACAGAATTTGAAATCGAGTTTTCTCTTTTAAAAAGCGTAAAGAAGATAAGTGTGAGAAAACAACATATATATGTGTATATATATTATTTTCTTTTTGCTCTCTCTGTTTGTGTATGTTAGTGAATAAGAATAATTGTTTTATAACATTGTGGGTTTGGTCCAATTTATCAAAAGCTTTATATATGATTTTGTTCTTATTAATATTTAAGAATTGTTAGAACTCGTATACAACAATAGTTTCATTTATTTTTCATAAAATGAATATAGAGAAAGCTAATGTGGTAATAGTTGGTGAGGAAATAATATTGAAAAGCCTACCAACAAATGAAGTCAAGCACGTGTAGAATTTTAAGAACAAAACAAAAGTCATCTTGAAGTTTCACTACGAAAAATCTAGCCAAGTTCTTGGAATGTGTTGGAAGGAAAAAAAAAACCCTCATGGATAATGAATACATGACAAATAAGTAAAGTTTCTCATTAATTTTCATGGAAGAATAATTAATTTACGGTGGGAGAAGGAAAAAAATAAACATTTTTCAATAAGGGCATTTTTGAAATTTTTTTGAAAGTTCAAGGGTATTTTTGAAACTAAACTTTAACGGTTTCCATCCAAAATTAACGGCAAGGGTATTTTTGAAACATTTTTCAAAGTTCAGGGGTATTTTTGAAACTTTTTAAAGTCCAGGGGCATTTTTGAAACAAACCCCATAGTTCAGGGGTATTTTTTATAATTTAGCCAAAAAAAAAATATACCCTTCAAATTTGTTTTTGTTTTTTTTTTTTTTAGAATTTCAAATTTGTAAGTTATTTAAATTTTATGTTAAACTTTTAATTTCATCAAAGTATCTCAAACTTGGATAAGGGTTGTAATCAAACTTAATTATGTGTTGGACTTGATACTCCTGAAATTAGTGATTTTACAAAGATTTTTATTTGTTTATTTATTTTTTGGTTCAATTACAAGTTTAGTTCTTAAACTTTCAGAGTTGTGTCAATTTAATCCTCGAACTTTAAAATTCTTGAGAAATGAGCAAAAATTGCACAAAGGTAGAAATTGTTACACTCATCAAAGTTTAAGGTTCAATTTAAGGAAATTGAAAGTTTAGGGTGAAATGACAAGTTTAGGAGTAAATTTGGATTTCCCCCCTAGTTTTAAATTGGTTAGATCATGCGAAATATTTATGAAATTTTTGGTAGATTTCAATCATACTCATAGACTTTGACAATTGTAATTTTTACTTTAAACTTTGAAAATGTTAAACTCAATTTCAATGTGTAATATTAAAATTGTTGTTACCACTCATTCCAACTTAAAAAGATATTGTTGATGTCATTTACAATATTATTCACAAAATCAATTCTTACACATCTACTAGGTACTACCATATAAATTAGGCTAAATTATATATAAAAAAAATACCCCTGAACTATGGGGGTTGTTTCAAAAATGCCCATGAACTTTGAAAAGTTTAAAAAATACTCCCGAACTTTGAAAAATGTTTCAAAAATACCCTTGCCGTTAATTTTTGGATGGAAACCGTTAAAGTTTCAGTTTCAAAAAGACCCTTGAGCTTGAAAAAAAATTTAAAAAATACCCTTACTGAAAAATGCTTCTTCTTTTTTCCTCCTCTCACAGTAAATTCTAACGGTTTCCATCCAAAAATTAACGGCAAGAGTATTTTTGAAACATTTTTCAAAGTTCAGGGATATTTTTGAAACTTTTCAAAGTTCAGAGGCATTTTTTAAACAAATCTCATAGTTCAGGGGTATTTTTTATAATTTAGCCTATAAATTATGTGAATGACAGTCAATCAATAGTGGACAAGACACCAATTACCATCCCAAAAGTCAATGATCTGCATACTCCCGCAATCATTGAAAAAAAAAACTTATTTTTATATCTTTAATATAATAAAAATTATGAATTACTTTATCTTGTAAAAATATTTTTAAAATCTTTAATAAAAGGGCCGGTTGCAAAAGTAGCAAACCGGCCCAAAATAATTACAAAAATAGCAGCCATTGAAACTATTTGCAAAAATGGCAAAATATTGCCATCTAAAAGGTAAAATTACTAAAATGCCCTTTCTATTTTCTTCTCTACTTTTCCGGTCATCTCCATCCTCCACGATTGACGAGGAACACGAGAAGAAGGCAATCGGAAGCCGAGGGTGGGGAGTTGGATGATCTCGGTGAGGTCGTCGTCGACGTGGGAGTGGTGGTCGTTGAGGTCGAGGTTGTGCATGTGGGCGGCCTTGGCGGCGGCGGCTTGGACGTCGCGAGGGGCGAGGGAAAAAGGCGTTAAAGATGAAGCACCTTGAAAGCATGTCGTGCCTTGCAACCCATAAGCTGCAGAGTGCTTTGCAAAACGGCGCGAGTATAGCGGAAAGACTCCTTCTCCTTCTTTTCTTGTTCTTCATAATCGAGAACCACTATATACAACATCTTAGCGACCTCCACCATCCGCGTGAAAGGCAGGCAAGCCAATCGAATTCCCTAGACATTAATTAAGAAACTGAAAATCAAAATCAAAATCCAATGATTGAACAGAGAGACAAGGACATTGGATGGACAATGTCTCAAATGCACGTGAAAGAAAACCGAATTGAAATGAAAAGACGAAGAAGCAGGAGGTCGGGGAAATTGAGGGTGGCGGAGGAGCCTTTGATGCTGAATTAACTTTCTATCACTGATAGAATCTATCAGTGATAGAAACGTTTCTATCAGTGATAGAAAAATTTTCTATCAGTGATAGAAGATTTCTATCACTGATAGAAAATTTTTCTATCACTGATAGAATCTATCAGTGATAGAAACGTTTCTATCACTGATAGAAAGTTAATTCTATCAGTGTTTTTTTCTATCACTGATAGATTCTATCAATGATAGAAAAGCGTTCTATCAGTGATAGAAAGTTTTCTATCACTGATAGAAATAATTCTATCAGTGATAGAAGTTTCTATCACTGATTTCTATCACTGATAGATTCTATCAGTGATAGAAAAACTTCTATCACTGATAGAAAGTTATCACTGATAGAATCTATCAGTGATAGAAACGTTTCTATCAGTGATAGAAAAGTTTTCTATCACTGATAGAAAAATTTTCTATCAGTGATAGAAAAATTACTGATAGAAAATTTTTCTATCACTGATAGAATCTATCAGTGATAGAAACGTTTCTATCAGTGATAGAAAAGTTTTCTATCACTGATAGAAAAATTTTCTATCAGTGATAGAAGATTTCTATCACTGATAGAATCTATCAGTGATAGAAAATGATAGAAACGTTTCTATCAGTGATAGATTCTATCAGTGATAGAAAAATTACTGATAGAAAATTTTTCTATCAGTGATAGAAACGTTTCTATCAGTGATAGAAACGTTTCTATCAGTGTTTTTTTCTATCACTGATAGATTCTATCAATGATAGAAAAGCGTTCTATCAGTGATAGAAAATTCCTATCACTGATAGAAAGTTTTCTATCACTGATAGAAATAATTCTATCAGTGATAGAAGTTTCTATCACTGATTTCTATCACTGATAGATTCTATCACTGATAGATTCTATCAGTGATAGAAAAACTTCTATCACTGATAGAAAGTGATAGAAAAACTTCTATCACTGATAGAAAAACTTCTATCACTGATAGATTCTATCAGTGATAGAAGTTTTTCTATCACTATAGAAAGTTTTTCTATCACTGATAGAATCTATCAGTGATAGAAGTTTTTCTATCACTGATAGAAAGTTTTTCTATCACTGATAGAATCTATCAGTGATAGAAAATTTTCTATCAGATAGAAAGTTCTCAACTTTCTATCTGATAGAAAGTTTTTCTATCACTGATAGAATCTATCAGTGATAGAAAAATTTTCTATCAGATAGAAAGTTCTTCTATCTGATAGAAAGTTCTCAACTTTCTATCTGATAGAAAGTTCTCAACTTTCTATCTGATAGAAGAACTTTCTATCTGATAGAAAGTTTTTCTATCACTGATAAAATCTATCAGTGATAGAAAAATTTTCTATCAGATAGAAAGTTCTCAACTTTCTATCTGATAGAAAGTTCTCAACTTTCTATCTGATAGAAAGTTTTTCTATCACCGATAGAATCTATCAGTGATAGAAAAACTTTCTATCAGATAGAAAGTTCTCAACTTTCTATCTGATAGAAAGAACTTTCTATCTGATAGAAAGTTTTTCTATCACTGATAGAAAAACTTTCTATCAGATAGAAACCTACCAAAACAAAAATTGAGGAGACCAGATGCGCGCGCAAGGGCAAAATAGGGATATAAAAAATTAATTCAAAAATTTTGCCATATTTGCAAATATTTTAAAAAATTGCTAAAATTGCAATTATTTACCCTAATTTTGCCACCCATTACAATTATCCTTAATAAAATTATGATGTATTATAAATTTATTGTTTTATAAACATATTTTGACACGTGTACAAGTCACTGGAATGTTGCTTAACATATAAAAGTCAACTAGTTTAATTAGCAACATCTCACTTGCCCATCAACCAAATTCATTTCTTCAAAGTGACATATCTAAATGTCCAAATATGTGCTAAATTAATGATTTGATGATACATTTGCTTTTATCTTATACTTTAAGAGTAAAATTAAACCTTTCAAAGAAAAAAAAAATTAAAGGCAAAATTGAGAATTACTTAAAAGATTAAAGATTATTTAATATATTAAACCATTTTTTTTAATTCAACCATTGTGGGATAATGATCCGTGTCTTATCCAATGAGCTATGTTCCGATTAACATCAAAATTATTCGACGAAATCATCACAATGTGGTTAGATAAGTTGACCAAATTTGTCTGCTCGTTAATAATTGCTCGCAAACGTTTGAAATATGGTGTTTGAATTCACTCTATAATAGCCAACTACATTGTTCCAGCTCACTCAAAAAAAATTCCACCATCGTGACTCATGAGACGTTAAACAGTTCCATTGACCAACATTTTTCTATTCCAATAATTTTGTTTTTCTTTCTTTTATTCAGTTGAATAATTTTATTTAATGCACAATAAATGCACGTTCTCTCCTTTAAACACTATACGAATAATTAACTTCATAATAAAATTCATGAAATATTCTCCTTAGGCTTAGTCAACCGATGAGAAGATTACTAATTATTATCATCCACCCATATGATCATGTTATTTTCGGAAGTAAACACTATATTTAGAGCAAAAAAATCAGCTAAATTTTTACTTAGTTAAATCAATAAAAATACCAAAACAGCAGCCAAACTATTTTTATCATAGACAAAATGATTTAATTTGAGGTCAAGTAAATGACATCATAACCTTTACCATAATCTCAATTAGTGGCTGATTTTGGAGGCGATTAAGGTGGAAAGTAAAGCAACCGTCAAAATTCAAAATTTGGAGCCTTCCCTTTTTCTAAAACACGTTAAATTTTGTGAGAAAAGTCTTGTTTTTTTCTTTTGAATACAAAGGAAAAGTCTTTTAGATTAGGAACATTATCTTGAAAAGTCATAATTACACAATAAAAAGCGAAAATTCAAAATTTTGCAGTTACCCATTGGCCCAGTTGAAATAAATTTGAGGATGTAATCCAATAAACTGACAGAAAAGCAGAGAAAACCGTGTGGGCTCACAGGTTGAGTAATTCAATCGGAGCCATCGACGAGCTTTCATGCCGACGACATCCAACGGACAAGATTTGAAGCAGAAACAGAGAATCGTCAGAAGGGGGATGAATTAATTAACTGCAAAGCAACTGAAAGAGTAAAGCCATTGGAGAGAAGTGTGAACACCAGAGTTTTCTGGTCAACGGAAGTTTGAGAGAAGAAGAACGTAATTATGAAGCTAAGTTACGGCGGATAATTGAGATTATTAAACGCTGTGATTAAAGTGAAATTTGGAGGCTTATAAAAAGGGAGCAGCTCGTGGGGAATAGGCATTGTAGGCGGAGAGACAGTGAGCATTTAGAAAAGAAAAAAAACTAAGTGTGAAAAAAAAAAGATCAGTTTGAAGTTTGAAGTTTGAAGTTTGTTCTTGGTCTTTCCCCCCCTTCTGCAACTCCCCGCTTCTCTGAATCCCTTTCTGTTAATTATCTGTCTTTTCAGGTTCTGGTTTTTGGGTTTGTTTTTTCGGGAATGAACAATAACCAAACTTAGGATTGTGCAAAGCCAGGTATTTTCAGAATCGAGATCCAGGATTTGTGTATTTTTCTTGAATTTAATTGATTTTTTTCTTTCTTTCTTTCTTATGATCAATCTTACATGGAGGGTGAATTTTAGTCCCTCAAGGTTGGTTTTCTTTTTCTTTTCTTTTTCTTTTTTTGTGTTTTGAGTTGAAGGGGTTGTTTATTTTCAGACCTCTTTGATATTTTTAGTCACAGCCTGATCTTTCTATTTTAACAAGAATCAGGTTCCTCTGTAAGGAAATACTTTTTTTTTTTTTTTCTTTTGTTTTGGATTCTTTTGTTTTGGTAAACTATTGAATTAATGGCAGCTGCCATGGATTTCTACAGTGAAGGAACTCAAACTGACCACTTCGGTGGAGAACTAATGGAAGCAATTGTACCTTTTATTAAAGTTGCTTCCTCCTCTGCTTCTTCCTCTCTCTCTACAAATTTCCTTTCTTCTTCTTCTTCTTCTTCTTCACCAACACCTTCTCTTCCTTCTTCCTTCAACAGCCACCTCAACTTCTCTCAGTCAGCCCCTCAACAGTCCACTTTGTACTCAAATGGATGCTCCACTTCGATGAACCCAGGATTTTCAGATGGGTTCTCGACCCAAAACCTCATTGGTTTCGAACAGCCATTCACAATTGGACCCCATCCGTTATCTTCACCTCAAATCCTCCATTCCCAGCCTCAGATCAATCTTCTTCAGAACCAAACCCCTGTAGCTTTTGCATGGGGGCAACAGAACCATCAACCACATCAGCCATCACTGTGCTATGAGCAACAAGCGCCCAGCTTCCTCAGCCCCAAGCCGATCCCAATGAAGCAAGTGGCTTCGTCTTCAAAACCCACCAAGCTTTACAGAGGGGTTAGGCAACGGCATTGGGGGAAATGGGTGGCCGAGATCCGACTACCGAGGAACCGAACTCGACTCTGGCTTGGTACCTTTGACACTGCTGAAGAAGCTGCCTTGGCATATGACAAGGCAGCCTTCAAGCTCCGAGGGGACTCTGCCAGACTTAATTTCCCCCACCTTAAGCACCAAGGCTCCTGCATTGAAGGCGAATTCGGCGAGTTTAGGCCTCTACATTCCTCAGTTGATGCAAAACTCCAAGCAATTTGTGATAACCTGGCCAAGCCACAGAAACAAGGCAACTCTAAGAAGCCTGTTACTGCAGCTAAGAAGTCAAGGTCCCAATCCTGCTCCACGGCGGCAGAAACGGCAGCTGTGAAGGTGGAGAACTCCTCGTCGCTGGCTGTGACAGAGAGTGACGGGTCTGCAGCGTCTTCACCTTTATCGGATCTTACATTCCCCGACTTCACAGAGTTGTCATGGGATCAGCATCAAGCTTGGGAGAATTCAGTGCTAGAGAAATATCCTTCTGAGATAGATTGGGCATCGATCTTACCTTAATAATTCAATCGGAATCTTCTTCAACGGCACCTGCAACGGAGTTTTTTGAAGGTTGCAGGCCGAGACTCAAGGCTCAAATTCTTTTGACATGGGCATTTTGTCAATATAATGTAAATGTCCACCATGGTCAGCTGGTTTTTTTCTTGCTAGACCATGATATGATTTAATTTTGGTGTTCTTTTTTCTTTTGCAGTTGTAGCAAGTGTAATCAATTTTTTATTGGTATGTTACTATGGTCTAGTATTTGTGGTTAAACAAATGATTAGTTCAATTTCGTAATATCAATATTAACATCGACCAAAGTATACTTAAAGAAATATGTAGGCAAGAATAACAAATAGAACTTGAATAACTAGATTACAGAATGGTCATTGAATAATCCCATCCAAAATAAACTGGAAAATTTTAAAAAGAATATTCAAGTTGATTTCATTTTCTTTAAGGGTTTAACAGGTCATTTTGCCAAAAAAGAAACAGTCCGATAAAGAATCCTGTGTACTTCCAAGTTCGTACAAGGTATCAGGGAATAAAGTAGTGGCCCCTCTAACCTATTTACCTTTACGGAAAATATTCACACTATTGGAACACTAAGAAATTGAGAATCTGGAGAGCTAGAAAAAAAGAAAAAGAAAAGTTTTCAAGGTGTAATATGAGCAGAGATGAAAACTAAACTATTGATTGAAGGGAATCATCAGGAAATTTGAGATCAAAAGCAGCAGCATTACCAGCAACAGCTATAGTCATCCTGCATATTTATCTCACGATTGATTCTCTTCAACTGACCGTATCACATAAATTTGCCAAGTTCCATCTTCTTCTTGATTGCCTTTTGTCCATGATATATAATGGAGTCTAATATTCCCGAAACAGTAAAAACTCCTGAAGAAAGTCATTAAAGATTGTGAGAATGCATCATAACAGAACTACAAAATGAAATTTTCTCCAACGCATTTTAAAGTTGAAAAATTTCTCCTTGTTCATGACTTGTTTGAGTAAAATTAAATGAGAAAAATAGTGTTAAGAGGACAAAGGGCATGATAAAACTTCACATGGATCGCATCAATAAAGGAAGTATTTATAACTGCCAGCAGATTTTATGAGGAAATGGTTACACTTGTGGAATGCTTCCATTATTCAAAATGAGTGGAGGAATGATTCAAGTAATCAGGAAAAGTTGAATTGAGTGAAAAACGAAAAATGAAACCATGTCATAGTTTCGCGCGGGGGAGGGGTAAGACACTACTACAAGCTTAGGTAAATTCAATCTTTCTAATATGTTCTTAACTGATTGAGGTTCAAATAACAATCCCTTGTGAATTACCTCCAACTATAGCGCATACATTTGTTAAGAAGTGAAAGAATGAGATCTGCTCCTCTGTGAATGTCACCTGCAAAATGCACCCGAAATTTTCAAGATGTAATATCACAAGGCAAAAGCCATTAAGAAGCAAAGCATTACATAAAGATTAGAAATCGAGGACTTTACAACAAAGTTTGGCATAAAAATAGAGATCCCACCTTTATGGGAGATAGGTCATAGAAGAAAAAAACCCCATGAAGGGCCTGGAAGCTTTCTCCGTCTATGCCCCTCAAGTGTTGAGTTACAGAGAACTGCACTTCCAATATAGGATCATAAATAAAAAGCTCAACAAATAACCATCTGAAAGTTAAAAACTTGAAACATTCAAGTTGAACTCAACCTGATTTGACTTAATAGCCTTTCCTTTCACATCCTGGTAAACGGTAGGCACAACCTGCAACGAATTTTCAGAAATGCATCTCATGTAAAAAACCCAACCAATTGACTTATGAACTACAGAACAATAGGAATGACATTGCAACTATCTGAGATACCAAATAGTACTACAAGTATTTAGACATCATGAAAATGTCAACTCCAGAGTACGAGAAGAATAAGAAGAGAAAAAAAAAATGACCGAAGATATCAAACTTAGAACAACCTTGATAAAATATTGGAACATTCCACTTAGTGTTCCTTGACTCCATTGCACACTTGAAGCATAGGTAGAAGGAAAAAAAAGGGAGAGAATGTGAGGAAAATGCTACAGTCAGTTTAAGGTAAAAGGATGATTTATTAAACTTCAAACAACAAAAAGGAGCCTACCCATCAAGCGGATTTACAACACCTGGAAAATCATCTCCAAAATTTAATTTGTTAATCCTGTGGCTTATCTGAAGAACATTATAAATAAATGAGACATGTTACCTGAAAAGAAATGTAGCAAAGTTATCATTTCAAAATCAGTTCCTTACATTAAAAGCATCCCACTGAAACGATGCTAATGGATTATGCATGTGGAAGTACGATAGTTGAAAGCTTTTCCCGGGTGCAAAGTGAAAATTTCCAGCCACCTTATTAACTTCCAAGAACCCATATATATTGCATCCTTCACCTTCTTCATTTTTCAGCCTTTGGAAGAAACCTTCTCGTTTGCACTAAAAATACGAGTAAGTCAACATACAAGAGATTCCATTTCACACAGAAAGTATAGTCCAAAAAACAAGAAATAATATAATATCCGTGATGTCCAAGTAAATTAGCTTGATAATATTCATCAGAAAGGGAATATACTTTGACAAAACGAAAATTAGAAGAATAGAAATCAACTGAATGCTAAATTTGCTTAGAGTGAAAACAGAACACAAATAGAGAAGGGATTCATTAAATTCTTTGGCAAACAAACCTCAATTTCCAATTTGAGCTATTCAATGAAAAGTGACAAGTTTAACTCAGGACGTCACCATGCTAAGTGTGTTATCCATATCCAATTATACCAATTTCATTCATCTCTAACAATTAGTTACTTAATAAGAAGCAATTGTTATATGAGCAATTAGTTTCTTTTATGCCGAAAGTAAGCCAACCTGGTCAATTAGATCTGGATGAGACAAAGCCCAACCTTTCACACGATAAGCTTCACGCACATCTTGACAAGAATTACAACAATCCTCATCTAACTGAAAAACAGAACAAATGGAAAGAAAGACAAAAAATATACAATTAGCAATTAATTCAGCTATACAGTTTCAAACTTTTACTGATCAAATCAACATATTAAACAAATGTCATGATAAATGGGAAATGCAGCTCTAACAAGGGTATTCTTAATTGCCTATGTTATCAAATTTTGAATCGGCAAAGCCAGTTCGATCAAAACGAGTAAACTACAGAATGTACCCACGAATACCTATGAAGTACAACAATACTAAGTTGATTTCAAAATTACTCGTAAAGAACTTGAAAATGCAATTTAACATTGTTCCAACATAAAAATCCAAAAAATGAAGTATACACTCACTGCACCATAGCAGGAACCACAATACGTCTCATTCTGCTCAAGTCTGCCACCATGTCTCTGTAAAGGCCTCGCAATCTGCATGAAGTAGAAACAGAATCTAAAACAAGGGAAAAAAGAAGCGACTCATTATTCAGTGATTCTAAAGAAGACAGTGCAAGGTACCAAAATTAGCGATCACCAAAAATCATGCTCGTTAGCAATACCATCTGGTCTTGATTCTATTTATTGTTGATAGAAAATGAAGGAAAAGAATAATGCCTTCATAGAAACTATGCAGAAAGGTAAACAGTAATATTTATATACCTCAGGGGATCCAATCCCATCTGGTCTTGAATCTATTTCATTGCCTTGGTAATCTATTCTTTTCTTTACTATATCATGTTTCTGCATAATTAAAAGACATTACAAGGAAATACAATATTTAGCTGTTAAAATTAACCAAAAGATTCCAAGTGCCAAGCACAATTTATACATGAATTTTCTTGCATACCGAACTGAATGAGATGGAAACAACAATCATTTACAGTACAGTTTTAGGGATGGCATACCACATCAAGGTGCTGCTCTCCACTGATGTCCATAGCATCAAGACTGAGAACAGAACATGGAAGTGCAGGAAATGTAACATCAAACTGCACATTGAATAAGAATATTACGTAGATGCACATTCAAGTGCAAGTCCAGGAGCATTTTCAAAGAAAGAACAGCAAAAGAAGATGACACGTGTTGAAATGCAACTAATCTTAATTATGAAGTAAAAGAAAATGAACCCTTGTAAGCAGAGTAGAAAACAAACAAATAAATAAAAAGACAAGTTTCCAATTTGTAGGTAAATTACATTGATACGTAAGTGTTCTCCTCTTGAAGTATCTACTACAAGCTTCGTCTCTGTTGCAGTATGGACATACAAACCTGAAATTAGAAGAGCAAGCTCACACATGTTATAAGATAGAAAAGAAAAGGTAACAGCCCTTCTTTCATGCAGCTAGAGCCAGAGGCCCAGAGCAGAGTAACCAAAGAAAAAACAAACAAAAACAAGGTACTGAAAAGTGCCAAGAAATACAAACAATATTTAATCGCGAAGTTATAATTAAACACAAACTTACCCAAACAACTAGAAATAACACTTGTATGTTTACTAATTGACTCAGATATTTTGTTAATGAAAAACTAACACCCATGAATAAAAAAACACCAAAAAGCATGATAGTGACAAAACAACCCCAAAGAGCCCCACCAAAAAGTCGCTGCACATCATTTCATTCCTGGATTTTTACCAATGAGCAAATTGAGCTAAGTTCCAAAATGTGTATGGAGGAACCTCCCAAAACAAACATAGCATGCACAGATTCGATGAGAAAATTAAAAATGGCGAACGTACGAAGCTCGGAGATGAAGAGACATAGCATTATAATGGAGGAAGCGATGGTGATGAATCCACCGGACAGTGTACGGCTGTAAAAATCTTCGCTGATTTTCGGATAGGCGTCCAGTTTTCGAATCTTGTTCATCAAGCTTTCCATCCCGAACCCGAGAAAGAGAGAGATCCCGATTCGCGATGAAGAAATTTTGATTTCTAATGAATAATTTGAACAATTTTTATTGCGCAATGCGGTAAGCAATGGATTGGAGATGAGAAACTTTGAGTTTCAAATCTTTAAACGCCCCGTAGAAGGAAGAAATTTGATTTTACAGGAAAAAAAAAAACGACGGGACGTACAAGATTCAGAAACCTGACAAAGTTGGAATGAACTTAGAATTAGAACAACTCTATTTTCTTTTTCCAACAATTTCTATCTCATCTTTTTACTCGTTATGCATGATTTAGATTTATGTAAGCTTCAATCAATGTGGAAAATATTATCCAAAAATATATATAATTTTATTTTCTGTGTTTTGCATTTAGCCCCCTATATGTCTCTGCTTTCTGATTTCTACCTACGTGTCTCGTCGGAATTACATACCCGACCACAGTGCAATTTATCTGCAGAAATGAATTTATTTTATTATTATTATTTTTTTGAGTTCAGAAATGAAATCGATTACTTTTACGTCGTTTATTATTATTTTTTTTAAACCACTTTTACGTCGTTTATTATTAATGTTAAATATTAACTCTTTGTGCAATAATTAATACAAATTATCATAATGAATCTAAAAAGAGAATAGAAATGATCATAATAGTAATAATTTCACTACATGATGAGGATGCTTTTTCTCTCTTGTTATTTCTTATTTATCAATCGAAGAGCAACAACTATATGAAGCAAGAAAAAATTTATATTAGTTTTCATAATTAATGACAACTTCTCACTTCTACCTAATTCTAACTGTTTATTCGTTTTGTTTTTGTAAAAAATAATGGAGCAAATAAAATTTGCATTTCCAAAGCAAACATAGCTCGACGGTAATTGACATGTATCCTCAACCAAGAGGTTAGAGGTTCAAATCCCCTATCTCAAATGTTGATGAACTCAAAAAAAAAAAAGTTGTATTTTTTTTTCATGGCATTTGCAAATATTGCTGCATGGAGAGAGACCATAGAGAAAAATGGGTAGAAAAATGTATGACAATTTTTTTTTTGAAGAGAAATGTATAACAAATTAAATTTATAGGAATGAAGTGATATAATACCAAGTATATATAGATTTGTGGAAAGTGATGAAAGATAAAAACTATAAAAAAAAGATTAAATTATCAAAAATACTCTGAACTATGGAGTTGGTTTCAATTATACGCCTTTCAAAAGTTTCATTTTAGTCTTTGAAATTTGAATTTTGTTTCAAAACGACCTCTGGAGACATTTTTAGTTAAATTTAATTTATTGACAAAAAATGATGCGTTTGTATGTGTTTTTATTGTTTTTTCGATGTATGTATTCAAATCTATTCACATAAGCACGCAAACACTTCATTTTTTGTCCATGAATTTAACGAAAAAAAGTCTTTGAGGATCATTTTGAAACAAACTTCAAACTAAGGACTAAAATGAAACTTTTGAAAATTCAAGAGTATAATTGAAACTAACTTCATCATAGGTATTATCTTTTTTTTTTTTTTGAAACGGATCATAGGTATCTTTAATAAATTAATCCAAAAAGAATAATAGCTAAGTTTATGCTCCTGTGGTCACACCCCCACCATACCTAAATTACATTCACGTGCAGAAAGAGAAAAAAGGAGATCATATTCAAGTAACTCTACCCGACATTGATATGACATTTCATCGAATAGGTCAATTTCTAAGTCAATGGCCCAAAAAAAAAGAAAAGGAGAGAAAAAGATGTAGTTTTAAAGTTCTCAAAGCACATTTTAGACATTTATTGACGTCAAATATCAATAGGAAGTTCTATTAGGCTTTAAATTTTCAAACACTTATTATTATTGTTGATGCGCAAATCTGGACTTAGAGAACACATTTGATCCACACGTACTTCAACAGTAAATTTGTTTATTTGGGAAAGAGGTGACATGCAAAATAGGAAAAAAACTACACATGGGTGCACATCGACTTTGATGCGAAAAAGGATAACAAGAGTGTAGGAAAAATTTAGAGTAAGAGGTAGAAGCTTAAGAAAGAATGAAGACTCAATTGAACTCCTTTCCCTTGGACCTGTTTTCACTTTGATCTCTTATTATTTTGACTTTTCTTTAATTTTAGGTATTTAATTAGATCCAGATTTACGCATGACAATTATTATTGTTTCTTCATCGAGAAGTGAGATCGTCAATCAAGAGCCTACATGTCCAACTTTGGTTCATGTTGCTAAATACTTAGGTCCCGTTTGATAACCATTTGGTTTTTGAAAATTATGTTTGTTTTCTCTTAAATTCCCTACCATGACTTTTATCCTTGTTAAGGATCCCTTTGAATTCCTAGCCAAATTCTAAAAACAAAAACAAGTTTTTGGAATTTTTTTTTTTTTTTTTTCAAAATTGGACTTGGGTTTTGAAAATAAGGAAGAAGATAGATACTAAAACAAAGAAACTTATAAGTGGAAGTAAGTGTGTATAAACTTAATTTTCAAAAACCAAATGGTTATCAAACCGGGCGGATTTTGAATTACATTTTGAATAGTTGAATGTAGATTGAACACATGTATGAAAGAGTGGGAGGAGTGTGAGGTTTGATAATAATTGGGCAAAGTCCAAAGCAAAAGGCAAAGAAAGTCATCTAAATCCAACTTGCAAGGCTCTATGCTCATGACTCATGAGGAGGGCCCAAAATTCTCACCACAAGACTCTCAATTGCTTTCCAACCCCCCATAATTGCATTCTCACTTTAATTTAATTTAAACAACTATGCTCTTTTCAACTCATAACTATTTTTCACTTTATTGAATTCAATCAATCATAGTTAGAGAAAAATAAAGTAACATTACATCATTTCAAAGAAAAAAATATATATTGCTTCCAAAATCATATCATACTCATCATCATATCAAAAATTTTAACACTAAATTAAAATGAAAAAGTGTCTAAGCTAAGTTCCATATCTACCAAAGATATCATATAATATTGGCAAAATATATGTTTTAATCATCGAAGTGTTTTTTCAATTTAATTCCTTGAAAAAGAAAATTCAACTTTTTTTTTTTTTTAAACAGAAAATTCAACTTCATCCTTTATGATTATTTAACATTTTTCAATCATACATATTGTATTAACAAATGTTTAAATTGACTAATTATAAACTTGCATGATACATGGAATATTGATAAAAATTTAGAAGAGAAATTTGTTTACATAAAGAAGAAGGGTCGAAATTTTTGTCCAACTTAAGAATTTGGAGGAATTCAAAACTTCGTCTCTTAGGCCCCGTTTGATAACCATTTCGTTTTTGGTTTTTGGTTTTTGAAAATTAAGCTTGTTTTCTCCCAAATTTCTTACAATTGGTTCATCCTTGTCAATGTCACATTTGAATTCCTAGCCAAATTCCAAAAACAAAAACAAGTTTTTGGAAACTACTTTTTTTAGTTTTTAAAACTTGGGTTGGTTTTTGAAAATATGGGAAGAGGGTAGAGAAGAAAACAAAGAAACTTATTAATGGAAGTAGTGTTCATAGGCTTAATTTTCAAAAACCAAAAACCAAAAACAAAATGGTTATCAAACGGGGCCTTAGAAATTCCTTTTCTAAATTGTTGTGAGTTCACTAAGTATCATGTCAAGCAAATTTATGAATTAAAAAAATATTAAAACACAATAGGCTAAATTAAAATTGGTTAAACCAAATGGGCTTGTCTGAAAAAATGACCTTATTTCCTACCACTAAACTTTTTGAAGATAGGAAGAAAAGTGCTGAAAGAAAGTCTTTTTCTATTGTTTTCAAAAAAGTAAATATTCACCAACAATATATTTTTTTTAATTCAACAAGATGGCAGTTAAAAGGTTTTGAACATTCGACCTCTTAACGAAAATATATATCTTAACTAATTGAGTCATATTAAAAAAGCTCTTTGCTTCCCAATCAGTTCAAAGGCATTCTCAGTCGGAAGATAAAACTGACAATCCAACTCAAAGCCATTTCTTCCATTATTTTATGGAAGATTTTTGTAGAGATAATGAATTATTAGGCGGAAAGAAGGAAAAAGAAAAGGGAATATCTGGTTGTCGTTTGAAAAATATTTGTGGGACAGAACAGTTGGGGCAGTTGTTTGATGAAACGAGAATAAATGCATCCAATTTCTCTCAAGAACAAGGCCAAGGCGTGACCGTGAGAGGCCGTTTTTCTGGCGTGGGCTCGCCAACTTGGAACCATCATTACACAATGAAACAAAGCTCGTGGCCCTTCCACACCTTTTACCATAAAATTTTATTTCCAAAGTCCTTTCTTTTTAGTATGCATTTGGACGAAAAGTAAAGGCCAAGAAACTCAGCCCCGCCCTGTTCTTCAATCTCCACCCTTATAATTTATTCCATTTCTAACCCAGGCAAAAAGGAGTGTTTCTGTTTTTTCAAAATTTCACAGATGATAAAGTAACACCCAACAAAAAGCAGTAGGGGGCCGGATCCTGACTCACTCATCAGTTCTTCTTTTTTCTTCTTCGATTCTCTGTAAGGATTTGTCTTTTAAAAACCCCACATCCCGAAACCCAGATGCCAGAAAACCACTTTTTTTCCACGCCGCTATGAAATTCGGTAGAGAGACTAAAGGGATCCCTTCCACGGATTTGTTGGTTTGTTTTCCTTCTCGCTCGCATTTGGCTTTGATGCCCAACCCGCTTTGCAGTCCTGCGAGAGGATCTGATTCGAATAAGCTCCGCCGTAGCCGCCTCCACCACCGGCGGAGGAAATCGGCGGAGAGTCCGGTGGTATGGGCGAAGGCGAAGACGATGGGGTCCGAGATGTCGGAACCGTCGTCGCCGAAAGTGACTTGTGCAGGGCAGATTAAGATCAGGCCGAAGAGCAGCAAGAGCTGGCAATCGGTGATGGAGGAGATAGAGAGAATTCACAATCGGAGGAAATTACGGAGGAGGCGGTTCAATTGGGTCGAGTCGTTAGGGTTCAAGAAGGATCTAATGCAATTCTTGACTTGTTTGAGAAGCATACGGTTTGATTTTAGGTGTTTCAGAGCATTCCCAGAAGCGGATTTCACTACTGAAGAAGATGAAGAAGACGAAGAAGAAGAAGAAGAAGAAGAAGAGGAAAAATCTCCGGGAAATCAAGTGGGGGTTGAGGGAAGTGAAAGCTCCAGCACTGCATTTTCCAAATGGTTTATGGTTTTACAGGAAAGTGGAAGAGAAAGAAGAAGTTTCTGTAGCGTTGAGGATGGTTCGATCGAGCCACCAATGGCGCCGCCGAAAAACGCCCTTTTGCTAATGCGTTGCAGGTCGGCTCCGGCAAAGAGTTGGCTGGAACTGGAGGAAGAAGAAGAAGAAACTGAAGAGGAAGAAGAAGAAGCGGAAAAGGAAGAAGTGAAGGTGAAGAAGAGCTTGAAATGGCTAATGGAGGAAGAGAACAGAGAGAGATTGTCATCGGACATTGTAAGTGAAAAGAGCAGGGATTTGTTTTCAAGGAGTCGAAGTTGGAAAGTTTGATCCATCTCTGAATTCTCATCTTCTTCTAGACTTTTTTTTTTAAAAAAAAAAAAAAAACATGCTTGGAATATTTTTAAAATTCTGGAGTCTGAATCTCTGAGTATTATTGGGTTTGGTTGTATGTTGTACAGTTACTTTATAATTTCGTTGGGGGAGGATTTTAATGTCATGTATGAGACAGGCTTATAGTCAAGTTAAATATAATATTGGTTTGTTAATTATGAAATGTAATTATGTGAGGGGTTTCTTTTTTGTTAGTCCTTTATTTGTATTTTTCTGTTTCTCTTACAATAATTAAAAAAAAAAAAAAAAACGTGTTTGATTTCATCTCTCTCTAATCAAACGTGTTTACTTTTTTTTTTTTTTTTTTCCCAAGTCTAATCAAATCAGGAAGAAGAAGTGAGCTTGAAGACATTGGTTCTAATCATTTCTAATGTTTGGTCCCTCTGGATGTCCCATGTTTGAAAAATATATGCAAACTGGATAGTGGTACATAAAATGATATAATGATATCAATATTTAGGAGAAATATCAATTTTAACTGTTGAATTTGGTAAAGTATATCAATTTTTATCCTAAAATCTCAATTTCATAAAATTACACCTTAAACTTTAAATAGTATAGCAATTATCACTTATCACTTTAAACTTTAAATAGTGTTGTTGTGATTTATACCTTATGATAGGTTTTCATTGATTTCTTTTTTTCTTACCCCCCCCCCCCCTATATAACGTTGGAAAGGTCTATGACTTTGCTTGTATCAAAAGCTTGCTTTTTCTTTTTCCAGAAGTACTTCTATCCATCAACCTTAGCACCAAAAGAAAAGAAAATGGCAAAATACACTTTTGGTCCCTGAGGTTTGAAAAATAGTTTTAAATGGTCCCTGAGTTAATTTGACCGTTAGTTGACTAACGGAAAAATAATGTGGCACGTTGAGGTGGCAAATTTTAAATGAGTTGGACAATTTTATTATTTTATATTAATTTTCTAGATTAGATGACTTTTTTTTTTCTTTCACCAAATCACATCTTCATCCCCAATTTTTTCTCTCCCTCTCTAAAACGTCCATTCCCACAAATCTCTCTCTCCTCTACAAATTTCTGTGTTGTATTTGAATTTTGTAGATTATTGGTTTTAGATTATTGATTCATATGAGGCTTGAATTTTGTAGTGGTACGCCGGCAAGAAGAAGCAAGAACACTACGCCGGCAAGAAGAAGCAAGACCCACGCTATTTGCTCCGGCGAGAAATCGATCTGAACCGAGAATCAAAGATACCCGAGACCCACGCCGTTTCAACGCATCAAATCGAAACCCACGGCAGTCCCTAACCGGAAGAAACACACCTGGACGGCTAGTTGTCTCTAAACACCGAGACCCACACGATTTCGTGACCGGCGGCGGCGCTCTTCTTCCTCTCTCTGTTCTGCGTATATCTTCTTCTCTCTCTCTCTGTGTTTAAAATCGTGAATGAGCCCTAAAGATAGAAGATGATGAGTCAATTACCATATTAAAACATTCACAAAAATGCCCCCGTTTATTTTAGTTTAAGATAACTTGTCAATTTTTTACACGAAATTTAAGAGATTTTGGCGAGTGCAGATGTCTATTTTCTTCTCATGAAATCTGATTGAGTTTGTTCTGCTTGTCTGGTCCAGATGTGAAGCGATCCAGAAAAAAGAACCAAACAGTACCACAGTTAACAAGATTGAAGTTAATTATGGTGAGCTTGAGAAGACGTAAACTCGTGGGACTCTACGGAGAGATTTGGGGAGGAGAGAGAAATTTGGAAGAGAGAGAGATTTGGGGAGGAGAGAGAGATTCAGGGGAGGGAGAGAAAAATTGGGGATGAAGATGTGATTTGGTTAAAGAAAAAAAAAAGTCATCTAATCTAGAAAATTAATATAAAATAATAAAATTGTCCACCTCATTTAAAATTTGCCACCTCAACATGCCACATCACAAATTAACTCAGGGACCATTTAAAACTATTTTTCAAAGCTCAGGGACTAAAATGTATCTTTTGAAACCTCAGGGACCAAATAGACATCAACCTCAAACCTCAGGGACCAAAAGTGTATTTTGCCCAAAAGAAAAAAGTTATTTTGTTGATAGTGGTTGGCAATTGGCATGCTTCGTTCAGATATTTTGTTGCTTTAAACAAAATTTAACAGTAAAATATACGACATATTTACAATCGAACAAACTTTTCATAGGATAAATTCACTGTAACAAAAATAGAATTCGGAACAAAACAGTACATATGGCAGCAAACCAACAACAGTACTATCAACTCATGTGAGGTTTTGAATTATCCACAGACCATTTTTTTTTCTTTGACATAAAGAAGAAGAATCATCAACCGTGTAAATGGAGATATTTGACATAAAAAAATCCCTGTTGTAACCTGAGATCCACTGTTACAAGTATATGAATGATACATGTCAAACTTGAACTCTTGTGCAGGATTAAGTAGTTTCCTATAATTTACAGGGTATGGACTACGAAGCTAAAAGGCAAACAAAACAAGGGGCATGAATTCATGTTTGGGGTTACCAAGTGAAGCAGTTGTGTATGCAAGAGGCTCACACATTCAGATATCAAATCCTGGCATTGCAAATGAAGTAGCAAAGGCCTCAACCCGGTTCCGGAGCTCCACAATATCTTTGTTGTTTTGTAGATTCTTCATGATATCTTTGTGTAATTTTCCATGTTCCCTATGAAGAACTATTTTTGTGATCTGAGCTGCTTTAAGAAGAATCTCAGCTATCGTCTCAAAATCAGCCTCTAGACAACCTCTGGTTGTCATTGCAGGAGTGCCTGAACAACAAGAAAAGAAGTTTTAGTAAGTGGCATGCCAAGTCTATGCAGATTTTATCTCTGAGCAAACAGTCATCAGAATCCTGGGGATACAAAAACCGAGTTGAGTACTAAATAAGCCAAGTACACACCTATTCTCACTCCTCCAGGGGAAATGGCTCCATTATCACCATAGATGGCACTCTTGTTGACTGTAATATGACAAAGCTCACAGATCTTCTCATAATTCTTGGCTGCAACATAGATTAAACACCAAAAGTATCAGAAATTAGTGGTCAATATTATACGCTGTTTCCTAACAACCCACGAGGGACAATTTTAACCAATAAAAAATTCACTTGAGTTTGTGTCATCTTGACTCTATTATTATTTTCCTCTGTATAATAATGTCTGTATTGTACAAAGTTGTGCAAGGATTTAAAGTGTATAAAAAGTTGAATTATAAATAAAGAGAAAACAAGGTTAGAAATTTCTTTCTGAATGATAAACTCATAGATGGACATCCCCAATAATTGAGAAGCAACGAGCCTACAACTTTAGCCTGGCGTGAGAAGCCAGGTTATATTACAGGGGAACAGCTATGCTATAGTTCCTTCAGTCTTATCTAATAGGGACACGGCAATCAAATCAAACCCAGAGATAACCCACAAAAGTTAACTTGATAGTCCAGCATGAACGATTCAGAAAGCACAAAACTAATCACCAAAAGTTAGTACCTAAAGATATTTGCTCGAGGGTCTAATCATGTAAGAAAACCATAAAGGAAATTGAATATACAAAATCAAATCACAATAGTACCAGAAGAGCTTATAACAAAAATTTGAAATATTGAAACATACAGTGCAATTAAACAATTTATCTCCAGAAGGAGGCAAATATCTGAGTGCAGTACCTGTTAGTCCCAAAGGAGTAAGATCCCACAGCACCAAATGATTGTCTGTACCATCAGTTACCAATCTGCATTTTCTTCTCAATAAAGCTGATGCTAAAGCCTGCGCATTTTTCTTCACCTGTCGAATATATACTCTATACTCGGGAGAAGCCACTTGCTTTAACGCTATGGCCAGCGCAGCAATATGATTATTATGGGGACCCCCTTGTAACGACGGGAAAACAGAAAAGTTTATCCTGTCCTCAAAGTCATAAGTACCAGTTTCATCTCCATGATTTAGAAGCACGCCTTGCTTCCTCAATTTTAGACCCCTCCTGAAAAAGATAATACCTCCTCTGGGCCCTCGGAGACTTTTGTGTGTTGTTGAAGTTACTATATCACAATATTGGAACGGACTAGCACATTCCTGCAGCAGAGACAAAGTCATTAAGGCATAAATGAGTGGTATACTCAGTGGTATACATGGCTTCTCTCAACATGAATGAGTTGGTTATGTCGTTAACTTTTTGATCGCCAATATGATATGATATATGAATTAGCAAAAATGGGAGGAAAGTTCAAATTGCAATCTTCAATAATCCCACCCCACGATAAGGACAGACTACCTTAAGCAAACTTTATCATAAAGATGAAAAATATTGCTGGTACATACAAAAAAGAGGAGGTATGGTCTTACAGAAATCTTAAAATCTGACATGAAGAATTCAATCACAAATCTCAAGAACCATGTTATCAGAAAAATCCACACACCTTAGCTGCCACAAGACCGCTTATATGGGCCATGTCACACATCAGAACTGCTCCGCATTTGTCTGCGATCTGCCTACACCTAGCATAGTCCCACCCGCGTGGATACGAGCTTCCTCCACAGATTAGTATTTTGGGACGATAATCGAGCGCCTTCTCCTCAAGCTTATCGTAATCCACATACCCAGTTAGGGGGTTCACTTTGTATGGTAGACTCTCAAAGAATATAGAAGCCGCTGAAATCTTCTTCCCACCCGGTGTATAATACCCATGACTAAGATGTCCTCCAGACGCTGAATCCAGACCCATAATTCGATCCTTTGGGAGCAAAAGACCTGTGTACACGGCAAAATTTGCTGATGTACAAGAGTAAGGTTGGACATTCACACCCCATTTCTCAGGATCAAGATCAAAAGCGGCCAACGCTCTCTCGCAACAAAGCAATTCAATCTCATCTATATGCTGATTACCCGTATAATATCTAGCGCCAGGCATTCCCTCAGAATACTTATTCGTCAAATGGCTACCTAGGGCTTCCATCACAGCCCTGCACACAAAATTTTCCGAAGCAACTAATTCAATTCCCCTATATTGTCTCTGCCTCTCCTTCGCCATAATATCATGAATTTCCGGGTCAGCGATACGAAGCGACTGATTCCCCCATGCCCTAACCGACGCTCGTCTAGCCTCAAGGCTTGATTCATCTGATAACGCAACCCGTTTCGCAGCATCCTGATTGAGAAACGACTGACCGTCTCTCTGTCTCTTCACACGCAAGGGCTGCCCTAGAAGGCTAAACTCCTCATCCTCGCTATAATCATCAGCATCCCCCTTCACAAATTTGAATTTCTCGTCCTTTTGCTCACGGAATTCCAACGGATACGACGAATTCGAAGCCGTCGAGCACAAATAGCTCGAATTGTCCCCAATGGAACTTCTAGAAATCGAAGATGTGGCATGAGAACTAAACCGTAAAGAAAGATCCGACTGGGCGTGGCGAAAATCCATAATCCCCAAAAAAGCAGAACAAGAACAAAAGAAAATTCGACGAGCACCTAGGGATAGGAGTAGAAGCAACAGAAACAGCGACAACAACGCCTGAAAAAACTACAGTGACAGTACCGGAAGAACGAACGGCGAGGGGTTGTAGACGAAGAAGAAACTTCCATCAAGGTACGAGAATCCGGCTGTAGATAGAAATGAAAAAGGAAAATGAAATGGATTTATAATAAAAATAACGAAATGCAGTTTGATCGGAGAAGAGTTTTACCAGTGAAGATGGCGATGAATGTGGATGCAAAGACGGAAGGGGAAGAGGAAGAGAGGAAGAGTTACCGGATGACTGAAATGGCCGGTAGCGTGAAGAATCCTAGTAGGTAAAGGTAGAGGTGGGGCAAATGGCGCGTGTCACCCAAAATACGTAAGTCCAAAATTTTCACGTAGACGGAATCACATCCAGGTTCAGAAATGTGTAAATTGTCGTGTGGGCTCCACGTTGTTTAGAAAGAGTGGGGCCCACTGCCAGCGTGTCGTTTCCTTCACCCACTGGATGAGTTGTTGTTACAGACCTCGTGGTTATCAATACAACTTTATGCCAGTTGAGCTATGCTCTTGTTGGCTTGTTCTTGCTTTGCTTGTGGCTAGCAAAAAAATATATAGTTTAAAAGTTTCCATTTTATTTTATAGTTTTACAAGTTTCCACTTTCCAGTAATCCTTACAATTTATTATTATTATTTTTTAACTAGTCGTGATTTGAGTTTATTTTAAGAGCTTTAATTTGATCCTTATCGTCATTCATCATCTAATTTTTATCTGGTTAGAAATTCCCTCTTTTTCGTTAAAGTAAGCATAACTATTCGCGGTTAAACTCAAAAAAGGAAAAATAATCCCTATTGACCAAAGCATAACCCAATAGGTAAAATGTTTATTACATTTATTACAAAATGAAGATTCAACTCTCATCCTCACATTGGTTAAACTAAAAAAAGAAATCCACCACAATTTTAAGAACTAGCTTCACCACAAAATAGAATTATCGATACCATGTGTGTCCATCCACTAGTAATCGACCACATAAACCAACTCAACTTGAATCAAATGAAAACAAAAAACTCAAACTAAAGTTTGTTCATTAATGGTATGCAACGTCAATGTCAAAGTTGACAAAAATTAACTTTTTGTTCGAATCAAGTGGCGATTAACTAGAAATATATGACGTAATTAATTGTTTTTTCTAATTTAAAAATTGAACATAGAATGTTTGTACTAAGGATATATATTTATATATATATATATATATATATATATTTAAACATCATATCAAATTTAAAATACCTAAATTTCTATAATAAAAAATTTAAAATCCAAAATCTTGTTTATCTCCACGTATATAAAATATTCACAAGTTTATCTTTAGAAAAAAAAAAAACTATATTGTGATGACAAACAAATCTTAAGTTGAATTAACCTAACTTGATAGTTAAAATACTCAACATTATTATTATTATTATTATTATTATTATTATTATTATTATTATTATTATTATTATTATTATTATAAAGAAAACGATGAAAATTCAGTAGAAAAGGAAAGATTTTGAGTTATAGTTTTATTAGGTAGGAAAGGAAGCAGACAGGAAAAAGTAAATTCTCTGTTTTCCAAATAAATCTGGAAAAAGAAAAATGGTGGGTCTACGTCATTTGTTTGTCACTTCAAAATTGCAACTAGTCTTTGGTCAATAGATTACAGCTATAACTATAAGAAATATCCTCGTGCTTTCTTCCTCCAGTACTCAAAATTATTTTAATTTCGAGTTATTATAATAAATTAAATACCATTTCAACTTCTTCTTTTTTTTAATCAACAAGTTGAAATAAATTATTGGCTGAAGAGGTATATTAATTTTGCATATTGAACGAATAATTGGATATATATATATATACACACACAACGATGTTTATAAGCCAACAAAAACATAGCACAGCTGACATAAAATAATAAATATGTGTTTATGATCAAGAGGTCATGAGTTTGAATCTCCACCCTTTGCTTAGTTTTGAGAGTTATCACTTTTAATTTTGGTTTGAACTTTTGTTAGGTAACATTTATTACGTGTTTTCTTCCAACTTTTTGAATCTTTTATTTTAGTAGATGATGCTTTATGATAGATTTAGGATAAGTATTTTATGCTCTTGACAATTTAATTAAAAAAAAAGTGTATTTACAACTTTGATAGTTGATGTCACCAATAATTTAATGTACTTATACCATTATTATTCTTTTTTTTTTCAAAAAAAGAAAAAAACTTTATTATTCTTTTTCTAATTTACCGTTTTTTTTTTTCATTGGTCAAAGGAAAAATAGTTTAACTTTCGCTTACAAAGTTTGAACAAAAGATTTTGGATGGGAATTGGTAGATATTTTGTTTGTTTCGTTTACTTATTTTAGACTCTTACAACCACCGTGGGAAATTTATATTGTTTGGTTAGACATTTAAAAAAAAAAAAAAACGATATTTTAAACATGGCTTGTTTTTCTACCTAAAAATATAATAAAACTAATTTGACACGTAATCTATGGAGGGGAAGGGTAAAAAATCACAAGCCTAAAAAGTAAACAGAAAATGTTCTACTATAGATATTAGCAACCTAACTGAAAAGCTGTAATTATCATTAAAATAGTGAATTTAGAAAATGAATCTACTTATCAATAATTTTATTTGATTGACAACGTTAACATATCTCAACCTAAGGTTAGAGGTTCGAATCTCTATTTTATATTTTCGTTGTACTATTTTACCTTGAAGTTATAGCAATTTTTACTCTAAACTTTCAATGGTTATCAAATTATACCTTAAACTTTAACCAGTCTTACAACTCTCATCTTCTATAGATTTTGGTTGAAATTGGTGATTGAATATTTGTTTGTTTTTTATATTAATTGAACTTAATTTTGTGTAAATTAAAGTTTGATTTTTGTTGAAATCAATAAATATTGAAATATTTTTATATTATTTATTTTGTTAAAAATAGGGTAACATGGTAGAAAAATAGAATGTTTAAATTTGAAGGTTGAATTCGATGAAATTAAAAGTTTATAATATAAATTAATACAACTTATCACATTTATGATAAAATTTGATATTTTTTCAAAATTAAATTATTTAGGTCCCCTTTGATAACCATTTGGTTTTTTAAAATTAATATTGTTTTTCTTTCAATTTTCTTACCATAGTTTCTATTTATGTGAAATGACACATTTGAATTTTTAACCAAATTAAAAAATCAAAATCAAATTTCTCAAAACTATTTCTTATGGTCGGGTGAAAGTAGTGTTTTTAAGTTTGAAAAGTAGAAATAAAAAAGTTATGAAACGGGACGTATTACCATCTCAAATGTTGGTAATTCGATCCCAGAATCCCGAAATAGTGGAAAAAAAATCCCCACGGTGTCTAAAAAAATCTGAGATTCATGAACTTTTCCGAGAACGGAAGCAGAATCGAGTAACGACCTTCTTTAATCAAGATTAGTAAAGACATAAACACAGAGTTAATTATTTCGATCGAATTAAATCGATGAACAGGAATGTTTATAAATCTTCTGAAAGCGAACCTGACTTATGGCGCGATTAGCGTGCAGCAGGCGTAGCGATGTGGAATCAAATGAATACGTCATTCAAATTCTTCCTTTCGCAGCCTGATCTTTGACACTCTGACCTCCAAAAACGCGCCTAATTTATTCTTCCATGACGTTATTACAAATCCCAATTTGATTCAAATTTCTTCCATCAATTAACTTTATTAAACCCTTGATCACTCCTTTCGTCTTCCTTCGGTGGGTCGTTTTTCTCTCTCTCAATCTTGCTCGTTTCACAGAGGAAACAGCAAACCGGAAAGAAATGAAGAATCGTGGCATTAGAAAGATTTCTATTATATGGGTTCCTTTCTTTTGTTTCTCCTTCTTCCTTTTCGGTATGCTCGTCACAAACAGGTTTCTATTTTCGCCCATCGTTTTCTCTTTTTGATTTGATCCGATTCTCTGTTTTTGTGGGTCTGATTGTTGATTTGGGGGTTTTGGATTTCTGGGTTATGTAGCAGGATATGGTCGGTGCCTGAATCCAATGGCCAGGTCATCTCCCGTCGTCGACATGAACAGGAACTTCAAGTCGTCTCTGAAGATAGCTCAATCAAGATGGTGAGTGTTTGCATCTGATAGCCGTACTTTTACGACTGATTCTGTTGCTTATTTCAGTCTGGTTTCTTTCTGTTTCTTGAAAATTTTTAAGCCAGCGGAGAAAAGGGATGTGATGAACGAAGTCTATAGAACTCACGCAGCAATCCAGTTAGTGCAACTTGTCGTTATTTCAATCTTTCGCTTCCTAATTCGTTCAGTTTGGCTTAATAGTGAAACAAATTGTTTTCCTCCTTTGGAATCTGGTGGACGTGTACAGATCTTTGGACAAGAAAATTACAATGCTTAACATGGATTTGGTGGAGGCTAGGAATTCTCGGGAGATGCACTCCTCTGATGGCTACACGCCTTCTATTGAATCTTCTGGTAAAGGCAACCTGCCGAAGAAGAAAATGTTAATGGTGATTGGGATAAACACTGCTTTTAGTAGCAGAAGGCGTCGAGATTCTGTCAGAGAGACGTGGATGCCTCGAGGTACTTAGGTCCCACCCTCTGTTCTTTTGTTTCATTTCAATCAGTTGACGTTATTTTTCTGCTAAAACATAGTTTGATGTTTTGGTCAGGAGAAAAGCTGTTCCAGTTGGAGCGAGAGAAAGGGATTGTCGTCCGGTTTATGATTGGCCATAGGTAGAATTGCGTTTCTTGTGGGGTATTTGGCTCTAGCTACTTGTTTGAAATTAGATGCTGGTGAAAATAGGCAAAGCGACTTGTTTTCCATAAGGGTTTATTCTTTTTTTCAACTGAACAGTCTTGATAAATGAATTTTAGGCCATTTAAAGAATAGGGTATTAGAGTTTTCGTTGGCTAAATTTCTCTTTGTGAGTGCTTTATTGTCCATGACCATAAAAGAGGGTTTGTGATGACTTTTTGTGACGAAACATTATTTTCTATAATTACTTGTGTGAGAAGCACTAATTAAGTGTTTTGAAAGCCATCTTAAAGTGTGGTGTTTCCAAATTACTCTTTGACTATGTAACCAAACATATGGAAATTTGAGGATTGCTTTAAAGTTCTTTTAATAAAGGATACAGAGCAAGGCTGGAGAAACTAAATACTCATCCGTGGTCATTTTCACATTATATGAGATGGGAGTGTAAACTTATACGACAGAAGAAACTTTTCTTCTTTTTCTTCTCTAGGCAAAGGAGTGTGGTGGAAACTAAAATGTTATGGTCTGTCTGGTCCACGTTATAAGATGGTCCAACATAGGACATAAGTGGCAAAACTGCAAGTTATACCATGTTCTCTAATTTCTTGGCAAGAAGACTTCTCTGTTTTTTTACATTCATAATCACACGGAGATTTTCTGGATCATTTTCTATCGCTGAAACTGGATTGTGTTAATTAGATGGGCTAAACAAGTTCATTATTGGCGGTTTCCTTTTTCAAAAGCAGCAACAACTGTTAAGCCGCCCACTTTCTCTATCTTACCTTCCTTTTCTGATTACTTTAGTAATGAATTTAGGATATTGCCATGTTATGTGTGAAAGCCAATTTCGTATAAATAAGTAACTTCAGACTGGCCTTTCTGATTGTGAATAATATACTGTTTATATTCTCCTTGTACAAAAGGTAGTTTTGTTATGTGGAAGCCATTCTATCATTTCCCCCTTGAACTGCACAATCCCACCTTATTCTCCCATCATCCTTTTATGTTTGTGCAGCTTAATCCCAATGCATTATTTAACTGGGTGGGTATCGCTTCCTTGTTTTCAATGGAACTAACCTCATTGATTTTTGCATGAATAGTGCAACTTCCAACAGCATTTTAGATCGTGCAATTGATTCAGAAGATGCCCTGCACAAAGATTTCCTTAGGCTGGTAAGAGAATTTACATGGAGCAATTGTCATATAAAAGAAGGATTAGACATTCAGCTTGTAAACTGGATCTTGATGTGCAGGAGCATATTGAAGGGTATCACGAATTGTCTGCAAAAACAAAATCCTTCTTTTCCACTGCCGTTGCTAAATGGGATGCTGACTTCTATGTTAAGATAGATGATGATGTCCATGTCAATTTAGGTATGCTTCAGTTGTTAAGTTGTTATTCTTTCTACTTCTGTGAAAACCAAAAATATATTTACCAAGATTGAGTTTCTTATAATTCATTCTCATATAGGGATGCTAGCTACCACTCTTGCTTACCACCGGTCGAAGCCCAGAGTCTATATTGGGTGCATGAAATCTGGACCTGTTCTTTCTTCAAAGTAATTATCATGGACTATCTTTGATCTATCATGTTCATTGAGAGAGAGCGAGACTGACCGTCTGTTATTTCTTCCCTTTTTGGCACGATGATATCATTCTTTTGTTTGTTTCTATTTGTATGTTCTTGAAAAGGATTTGTAATAATATTTTTGTGTTTTCTTTTATATCATAGGACTGTCAAATACCACGAACCTGAATTCTGGAAATTTGGAGAGGAGGGAAATAAGTACTTCAGACATGCAACTGGGCAGATTTATGCAATCTCAAAGGATCTAGCCACCTACATTGCGGTCAATGCGTAAGGATATAGCTTTTCTGTGTCCATCTAGAGTACATACAGTAGATGCATCCTCTTAATCTCATCTTTAGTCAATATCATTCAAGATGGTGAATGAGATATAAAGTTTTTATACAATTTTTTCTAAATTCACCCAATGTGAACTGAATTAAAAGAAAATGTGACAGACTTGGATGGATATCAGAAGTTTCTCTCACTTGAGTTTGCAGCTCTTTTTTAGGTTATTGATTATCATATTTTATATTATGTTATGTTTCAAAGTTATTGATTATCTCATCCAAAAAATTTAAAGATTATGGTTAGTAGATTTTCAATTTTTTGTTACTAATGGAATGGTAAATGAGCTCAGTTTTGTGTTAAAGTTAAACGTTTATTAATTTAGGCAAGTTACCTCTCTTTTGGGAAGAAATCTGTACGTGGACCAGTCATTATTTATAGATTGGGCACTTGTACCCGCTTCTTAATGATGCAATTTTTAAATTCAAAGAGTTTAAACATGTGATGCAGGCCAATTTTGCACAAGTATGCCAATGAAGACGTGTCCCTTGGTGCTTGGTTAATAGGCCTCGAAGTCGAGCATATAGATGACCGCAACATGTGCTGTGGGACGCCACCTGGTAATGTTTTCATTAGATATGGACAATCGTATAACATATGTGAAGTAAAGAACAAATGTTTTCCTTTTGCCAGATATTTCAGATGGACCTGGCTATATTTTCCCAAACTCTACTTATCCAAACTCTTTATCCCTTTTTTGCAAAGCATCTTTCAGAAATAATGAATATATTTTTTCTTTACTATGTGGCATAGTTTTATCTTTGTTTTTCTTCTAAAGACATTAAAAATTTGCAGATTGTGAGTGGAAGGCACAAGCAGGAAATGTATGTGTTGCTTCATTTGACTGGAGTTGCAGTGGAATATGCAAATCTGTGGAGAGGATCAAGAATGTCCATGAAAAGTGTGGTGAAGGGAATGGGGCTGTCTGGAGTGCCTTAATCTAGTTGAAGGCTTCTCTATGGTCTACTTGGGTTTTTGACATTATTCAGCTGTGACCAGACAAGAGCTGGAGACTGTTTGGGAGTTGAATTGGAGATGAAAGGTTATCAAAACACTGCAAGTAAAACCTTGAAAGAAGCAACATACGAGCGTGCAGGCGTGCGGGGATGGTTTGCGTTTGTAAGATTGTGAGGAAGACGTCACATATTCAGGAAAAAGAAAAAAAGTAGTTTCTTCCACAAAGCTTCCAATTTTGTTCGTGTGAGTTAGATTCATTTATACCACTGGTTCTTTCTTTGTCTTCACTTCATTTATACCACTGGTTCTTTCTTTGTCTTCACTTCTGGTTTTAGGATTTAGGTAAAATACAGCCGGTGTTTTGTGTACTTTAGGCTTCATCTGTATCCCTTTACAAGGTTGAGTTCTTATTCAATGTGTCAGATTCTGTTTTTGTATAGTGAAAAGAGTGAAATTGTTTGTTTCATGATTTGTATCTGTATATTTTTATGGAAATGACTCCAGCCATTTCTTCCTCCATAAACCTTGACTTCATGTTAGAAGTGGTCATATTTTCTATAATCTGGAGCAGCTGTTACTGGTGATAAATATCTATATAGATGAGTAATACCGAAAGTTTTACAGTTTTTTGAGTTCAACCTGTGAGGGTGGAGGATTCGAAGTTCAAACCTCGTGATCAAGGGTATATGCGTTAATGGCTTAACCAATTGAACTATGCTCGTAATGGCAAAATTTTCAGGATCATGAACTATGAGAATTCAAAAGTGGTAGAAAAGCAATCACGTTGTTATCATAACCCAAAAAGCTTTGTTATTAGAATATTTTCTCGACATGAAACACAGAGAACTAAAAACATAAAGCTCCTATGTTATCAAAATTAGCATTTCTAACTAGGAAAAACTTGAGGGAGAGAACAGAGAGAGGTCTGCTTGTGAATATCAGAAGCTAGAAGAAGGCAGAGCTGGTGCGCCGCAGTTGGTATCTGGGCATTGGTACTGGATTTGACGAAAACAGTCTTTCTACTTCCTGAAAAAGAAAAGGAAACTACAGTTTCTTAATCAAACAAATACATTCAACTCAGCAGTATTTGATCAAAATATAACTGTCTGATTGAACTGTTAGCTGATAATTGTGAAAAGCTGTTTGTAATTAATGTACTTGCCTCTTGCTTTCTCAGCCAACTATTTGTTTTCCTCAAGCATAATACTTCATGCTCCAACTGATTCGTATAAGCCTAGAGTATTAAAACAACCAAACAAACAAACATATGATGATGTAAATGAAAAATGTTGTCATATGATGTTTCATAACACAACAATGTCCTAAATTTGATGGTGTCTGATGCAAACTTCAAAACTAGATGCAAGCTTAAATGCTACCAAGAACAAATTTCATGAATTTACCTGCTTCCTGGCTCTGGACCTTGCAGCAGACTCACGGTTCTTGATCATCCTCCTCTGCCTTCTTTCAATAGTCTTCTCCTTCATATCATCCGCCTGTCTTCGTTTCCGTCCGCAATTACCTTCCTGGAAATCGGAGTTCGATGAGGCCGAAGTCGGCATCGACATGGCCTGCAGGTTGTACACACCAATATCTGGCACATTCCCATGACTGTAAACACCTTGAGAAACTGGTAACTTGGAATCAATCAGCAATGCTCGTTGGTATTGCAACCAATCCATTCCTTCTGCCGAGGCCGAAACCTCGGCCATTGGATCGGGCTGTGGTTCGACATCCCCGTTCCTTTTTCCGAGAAACAACGAGGCCGTGGCTGAAGCCGGAGAAGAAGAAGAAGAAGGGTTATGTACCAGCTGTGCTTCTTCCACAGACATCACATTCCTCAGAACTAATTCATCTAAATTCATTTCCTATTCTAAAGGTCTTCTGTTCCTCTTGCTACTTCAAAATCTGCACAGTGAAACAAATGATGAGGGAAGGGAAACTAGCCAAATTGGTGGAAGTTTTGAGGAGAACCATAAATCAGATGGGAAAAGGATCTGGCAGATGGTGATTTGTTGAAGGGGATCCTATATTTCAGAGAGAGAGAAAGAGAGTAGTTTCTCAGTCCAACAGCCAAACCTGATATTCTTGCTAGTTTTGTGGGATACAGAGATGGAAATTCAAAGCCTTAAAAACATTCTAATATTACCAAACTGCTTCACTTTCTTGTCTTCCATTAGAATGCAGTTACACATTTCTAATCAAATTCATCTGTCTATATCATGTGAAAGCATCTTGATTTAGCATAACCCTTAAATATGTTTTTCCAAAGTTTAATTATTACTACACATGTTCGTACCCAACTGGATTATAGTTCAACTCGTTAAAGCAATGTTCATACCCAACTTGAATGTAGCTCAATTGGTTGAAGCATGTATGTTCGTTCAGAAGGTTAGAAGTTCGAATCTCCCCTATGTTATTGAAAAAAAAAAAAAAAGTTGATAGCGAACATATAACTATAGCTTAACTAGTTACAATATTATTAGCTTCGAGTGCATGTGATTTTAATTTCAAAAATAGCTAATTGTTGATGTTGGTTATATCCGAATTGATTTTTTTTTTTCATTCAATTTAATGCAAGTACTTCTTTTGCAAGTATGTTTTGTTCAGCCAAATATTTGTTTAAAATATATGGTTTAAAATATAGACATATTTTAACTGTTTTGTTTTATATTACTTAGCTTACACGTTAACTTTTTTAGCAATAACTTATTTGTTTGGTTTTTACTATTTTAGAATGATGATCAAATTTCAGCCAAATTTGAAAATAATAATAATAATAATAATAATAACAAGTTTTAAAAAAATTAAATTTATTTTTAGAGGGAAACAGAAAATGCAAAGTTAGAGTTATAGTGGAACTTGAAATGCATAAATTAACGACATTTTATTAGTTGATTTGAAAAAAATAGAATTTTTATTAGGTAAACTTGTTCTCTAAGACATCAACTAATCGTATAATATAATAATTATTATCTATTCTATGTCATTAAAATATTTAGAAACTTACCAATAACAAAAAGATATCTTGATTTTTTATGTCAAGTTTTGTGATATATCAATATATCTCCCTCTTTTTAAAAAAACTTTGATATATATTCTAAAACAAAGTTTTTTTTTTTTTTTTTTTGGGTTAATGGTCAAAAAACACTTTTGATTTTTGAACTTTTATGAAAGTAACAATTTAGTCTCTAAACTTTATTCAGTATCAATTTAGTCTCTATACTTTCAGAATTGTAATAATTTAATCTCCGAACTTTAGCATGTAACAATTTCGTCTATATATTTAAAATTTTGTAACAATTTAATTCTTACCGTGAACAATTCATTTAATATTAAGAGTAGATCTTTACTATGTAATACTAATAGCTTAATCTTCGTAGTTTGTAAATACATTTGTCTCCAATCTATTAATAGATTTACATAGGTAAAAAAAAATTTATTAAAATTTTAAAATAATTTATAAAGAAACTAAATCATTACAAATTTAAAAGTACAAAAACTAAATTGTTACGAATCAAAATTCTTGAGACCAAATTGCTACAAAATTAAAATTACAACAATTGATCATTATAAACTAAAATTTAAAAATTAAGGCCCCGTTTGATAACCATTTGGTTTTTGAAAATTATGCTTGATTTCTCCTAAATTCTTTACCATGACTTTCATCCTAGTTAAGGTTGCATTTGAATTCCTAGCTAAATTTTAAAAACAAAAACAAGTTTTTGAAAACTATTTTTTTCTTTTTTTTTCAAAACTAGACTTGGTTTTTGAAAACAAGATAGAAGATTGATATTAAAACCAAGAAACCATAGGAAGAATTTCTAAATTTTTATCTTTTTTATTTGTTGTTTTTGAAAATTAAGCTTATATACACATACTTCTTCCTATGAGTTTCTTACTTTTAGTATCAATCTTCTACCTTGTTTTCAAAAAAAAATAAATAATAATAAAAATTGTTTCCCTGAAATTTTAGAAATGAATAAAATATACATGAGTTGTCTCGATCACAAGGTGAGCGCGTCCCGCGCGTGTGGTAGAATTCCCTTTCGGTACCGACCGAGAGACAATTGCTTCTCTAACAATCGGACTCCGATCTCATCTGACGATTTCCACCCCAACGCCGATCCCTTTTTCTCTCTCTCTCTCTGGCTTTCACTTTGCTGTTCGATCCGTCGCCATGAATATCGCAAAACAAAGATCTGTTGCCGTTCCAAATCCTTTATTCATTTTGTATGCTTGGTTCGTACTCTTACTGTCACTCTCAGTGAATCTGACCAATGCCTCCATCCATTTCTACGACAAAGAAGTTTTCATTGATGTCGGTAATGCTTTCCTTCTCTCCGGCGGCAGTGAAGGTCTCGCGGCTTCTGTCTCGACCAATTCCGACACGCCTTCTATCCGGAATGGCCAATCTTCCATCCTGTACTCTTTCTAACTCTCTGGATGTCTTAATTTTGATTGATGTGTTTCTTTTGCGAGTCGGTGTGGATAGGTTTTGTTGAGGGCATCCTTGTAGTTGAACTGTGATTGGGTTTTAATTTGGTTGTACTTGAGCTAGATCTGCGTTCATTTTGTTATATTGGGGGTTAACATTTGGCTTAAAACCTGATTCATTGGTGGGTCAGAAAATAAAGTTGCACATTTGGTCTCTTGTTTTCTTTTGTCTGCTAACTATAGTAATGCATTAAGTGGGAGGACTCCATCTTTACACAGATCTGACGTTCACACATATTTTTGTGTATTGCACTCTACCCTCCTGCTTTTGATTTGGGATGGGTAAGGAAAAGGATTCTCCCATCTTCAAAGAAGTCCAGTGTCTTTCCATGACCCTTGGAGCTCTTTAGTTAATGTTTGTTTTCAATAACTAATGAGTAAGACTTCTTATTAGTGATTGAAGTTCTAATCTTCGTTTGGTTAATTGACTGTTGGATGCTTGTTAAATTCAATGAACATCTGAAATAAGTATGTAGATTGAAGAGAACATGAACGAACTGAACTCTGTTTCTTTATACCCAAAAAAAGACAAAAAACCAAGATTTCTGTCGTCAATCTTAAATGAACTGAATCGATGTATAACATAAATCACAACCTCTGGATTTCTTCCATTTTACAGGTTGATTTGCTTATCTTTTGGTATTGGTATATGTAAAGATTACATTTTCTTTATTGCTTAAAAAGTGACTAGAGTAGCACTGCAGTTCCAGTGATGTGGCACTTATTCAATTTAGTGCTGCCTGGATTACATTTATGGTTTTAAGTTAGATATCGGGAATATCTTGCCACCACGGTGCTCTAGCATTTCCGATATCTAAATATCTCTTTTAGCCATCTAGGTTGTAAAGTAGAGTTATGGATCATTAAAATGAGCTGAAATATGAAGATCCTTCCTTTGAAGAATTTCATCTTGCTTAAAAATCACGTTAAGTATTACAAGTGAGAAAAATAATTTGTTTCGAAGAACCTGGCTAGTAGTTCAGTTTTTTGTTTCTAAAGATAGTGTGGCATATGTTTATGCATACTTAAATAATGGTTTGAAGGATTTAACTGTTCACGAAAACTGGTTTTTGAAAAATTTATGCCCTGCTGTAGCTTACTGAATGTTTTTTTTAACTCTGCATGTGGATTTTTTTTTTTAAAAAAAAGAAAATTCTTCCTTTGTAATTTTCTCCTTGTGGTTCTGTGTCCATTTTCATGACTCTTATAAATGGGTACAGATTTTCTAATATCACCTTTTGGAGGAGCAAGGCTGCTGCTGACCAACATACTGACATGGAGCATAGCACTGGGTTGATACAAGTTATAATCTTTGAGGCTGCTGATCGTGATAACATTGGTGGGTCTGCTTATGGTGGACAGAGAGCTATATGTTGCACTCCGGATCTTGCTAAGCTTGAAGGTTGCAAGCAAGGGGAAGTCATTAGAAGACCTTCTGCATCGGATATTAACTGGCCTGTTGTTTTGAATGTGCAATTCAGTGGTAGCTATCTGTACACTCGCATGGAAGATAAGGAAGTTCCCATTACAAAAACTGGAATGTATAACTTGTTCTTTGTAACATGTGATCCAAACCTCAAAGGATTAGTGATGAGTGGGAGGACAAAGTGGAAAAATCCCTATGGTTATTTACCTGGACGGATGTTCTCTTTAATGAGATTTTATGTATTCATGTCCCTTGCATATTTATTGCTTACTGGCATTTGGTTATCTCAGTATGTGAGGTTCTGGAGAGATATTCTGCAACTTCAGCATTGCATCACAGTCGTCATTGCTCTTGGATTATTTGAGATGGTCCTTTGGTACTTTGAGTATGTAAACTTTAATGATACAGGAATCAGGCCAGTTGTAATCACAACATGGGTGGTGACTGTCGGTGCTGTAAGGAAAACCATTACGCGGATTCTTATACTGTCGATTTCCATGGGTTATGGTGTTGTGCGGCCCACTCTTGGTGGTCTTACCTCAAAGGTTCTTCTACTAGGGGTAACTTACTTTTTGGCATCTGAGTTATTGGATATTACTGAGTATGTTGGGACCATAAATGATGTTTCTGGAAGAGCAAGACTGTTCCTAGTCCTCCCCGATGCATTCCTAGATGCATTTTTAATATTATGGATCTTTACTTCCCTTTCAAGGACGCTAGAGCAGTTACAGGTATACTTTCCGGCTCCTGAAATCTGTCAAGTTTAAGAGCATGTATCCTTTCATTAGTTTTTTTTTTTTTTTTTTTTTTTTCCACTTTGCCTTTGCCTCTCTATCACTCATTATAGACGATGAACTTGTTTTTTTCCAGATGAAGAGGAGCTCTGTTAAATTGGAAATATATAGGAAGTTCTCAAATGCTTTGGTAGCCACTGTTACTGCTTCTGTTGCTTGGATAGTGTATGAGGTATGACTTCAACCTCTCACACATCCTATTCCTTTATCCATGTAGGTGTATGTATAAAGCTCAGCAGCCAGCACTTTTAGTGCCAACCTAATTCTTTACAACATGGTAAAGAACATATAAAACATAGGATACCTAAACCCCTTTTGATAACTATTTGGTTTTTGGTTTTTGAAAATAAGCTTATAAACACTACTTTCACCCATAAGTTTATTTGTTTCATTATCTACCTTCTTTCCATTGTTATAAAAAATCATGTTTTGAAAACTAAAAGTAGTTTTCAACCACTTGTTTTTATTTTTGGAATTTGACTAAGAATTCAGACGAGGCCGAAGTGTGTACATTCATCTTCTCACTGATGCATGCTGTGTGCAGTAAGTAATGTATAATTATGGGAAGTTTTCCCTAGGGGTGCTAGTAGAAGAGTTCAATTACTAGATGAAATCTACTCTAAACCGTATTGTTTTAGTTTTAGGGACTTGCCTACAGTATCTTCTTTTAGTATTAGGTATGCATGACCTAGCACGTGTCATAGTTCTTTTTGTAGGAAGTAGAGAGCTGTTTTCATTCATTCTTGATTCTGAGGTAGATTGGAAGGATTTCCTTTCATATTTTTGTCTCTGTTTGTTTGTATCTCCTGAATCTTCAAACCCTTAACTCTTAAGATGGCATCTAAATTTAATTAGGCAATGAAGTTACTCTGCTTCATATGCTTTGCTTTCAATTTCTCCAGTTGTTTTATATCTCTAAACTTCTTTTTGAGATTATTATTGTTATGATTTACCTATTGGTTAGAAAGTTCGATCAGCTTTTTAATGCTGTCTATGTCTTGTTAAGCGGGTTTTCATGATAAGGTTTTGCATATTGTAGGTCTACTTCAAGGCGACAGATCCTTTTAATGAAAGGTGGCAGAGTGCTTGGATCATAACTGCTTTTTGGAACGTTCTTGCATTTGCTTTACTATGCGTCATCTGCTATCTCTGGGCACCATCACAAAGTTCTCAACGGTATGTTATATATTTCCCAATTCCCAAGATTTTACGACTGACTTATTCTCTTTACAACCAACTTTATCCTAATTTTTAACAATGATGAACGAAGATATGCTTACTCTGATGAAATTGGAGCTCAATCTGATGATGAAGAATCTCAATCCTTAAACCGGGCAAAGCCAGAGAGTGAACTTAGTTTCGTGAAGCAAGAACAGAACGAGAAGGACAACGGAAACACTGTCGAGTTCGATGAAGATGATGACCGGGAAGAGGATAAAAGAGAATGATCAGTCACCTTTCATTCAGCCTTTTTGTTTTGATCTGCAGAAAGTCCAGTTCATGGGGGTCCTCAGCGAGATCACCCAGTACAAAATCCAAGTGTCAACTGGAATGTGAGGACCCTGCATCATGGCAACACGAAGGAGTGTGAATATTCTGATGAAATGTAACGGAAGGCAAAACCAGAAGAATTTTCTGTATTCTTTTTGACGCCCATAATCTTCATTTATTTTGTAAAGCATGATCTGCATATATGTTCTTTGAAATCTTCAGAATCTTGAACTCGGAATCTTTCTTTTTCTTTTTGTTCCTCTCTATAAAGGAATCTAGGAAATTATGCTACATGACCTCATTTTTTGTAACTTGTAACATTGGTTATTAACGACCATTTTTGTCGTCTCCTTTTTTTTTTTTTTTTTTTTTTTTTTAATTATTATTATTATAATTATAATTATTATTATTATTATTTTATACTTTGGAAGTCTCGATTAAATTTAAAAAATAAATAGACAGTTTTTTAAAAGGTAATTCACTCGTTAAAACATTGTGTACTCAACTAAAAGGTAAGAGGTTTAAATCTCATTCACTTGTGTATATTGTTATATATAAACATAAATTTAAAAATTGATATGGGAGAACCATTCTTAAACTTTGGCCCATAATAGAGAAATAGTACTCTTATCTTATATACTAGTTTATCACCACACATGCATATTAATATTTTTTATGATTTTTTTTTTTTTTTTACAACATGTGGGAGGAATGATTTGAACCTCCAATTTCTTAGTCAAAATTATAAGTTTTATGTCAATTGAGCTACATTCTTGTTGATAAATTAAATTTGACAAATGATATTTGATAAATTTTATATATTATGTAAATTTATTTTGTTATTTTATAATTAGTATATTTAAAAAAAATTATATAATTAAAGTAATTAATAATAGCAACAACTAGAAGAAGAATAAGTTAAAAATTAAAAAGGTAGAATATATCTAAAATTAATTTTTTATTTAAAAAAAAAACCATTTTTAACCTATAAATTTGTCATATCGTATCAATTTTCATTTTAAACTTTCAATTTCATCGAACTGAACTTTAAAATTGTCATATTGTATATTTGGTGAAAAAAAAGTATTTCCATGAAAGCATATGGGAATACCTTTTTTCACCAAATTTACGAGAGAAAACTGATCTGAAGGTAAAAATTGCAACACTTTTTAAAACTTAAGATTAAGATTGTAACACTTATCTATTTGTGATGAAATTGAAAGTTTAGGATAAAAGTTACACAATCGACAAATTTATATCTTCAGGGGTAAAAATTGATTTCTTCTCTTTATTTGAGCTCTAATTTTGCATATATAAATACTGGAAGAGACCACTTTATAGTTGTAAGAATGAAACAGTTGTAAAATTATTGGCATTGCAAAGCTTTTCATATTTTATAATTAAATATAATTAAGATAAAATATTTAATTAAATCATATACACTGGGACCAAACTTTTTTTTTAGTTATCAACATTTGGGATAAGGGATTCGGATCTCTGACCTCTTGATCAAAGGTACATATAATTACCGCTAAGTTATACTCGTTTTGGCATTCTTTTATTAATTTAAAGATTGCAATTAAATGCATTAATTCTAACTACCTATTTTTGGTTAAATTTGATTATTTCTAATATATCAATTAAAAGAGTATGAAATTTTCATTTTGAAGAAGTTATTGTGTTCGTGCGAACATGTATGTGTAAACTTTTTTTTTTCTTTCATTAACGTGAGATTATGACAATCAAAATCATTAACCGATATTTTTATTTCCTAAAATTATTATTATAAATTTTGTATGCTATAGTATTAATTATCAATATTTTCTAAAAAAAAAAGAGTATTAATTATCAATAATAAATTGACAAAAACTTAATTTATTAGTTAAAATTAAAATATAATTTAATTTGAGTATATAAATAAAATAGAACTGTTTACAAAATAATATTTATAATTTATACATTAATTTTAATAACTAAGTAATTCATAGAAATAACCTTTTAGAAATTAAATAATTTATTCATTGTTAATAATTAATGTTAACAACATGCTTTGTAATGGTAAAAAATAACGCATTAACATAATACACAGATAAAGTGCTTTTCCATTTTCAAAAAAAAAAAAAAAAAGGTTAAAAATGCTTTTTCAACACCTCTTTTTAATGTATTATAGATTTGTTTGGAGCTGAAAAAATAAATTATAATTATTCATAAAATGTACTAAAAAAGTATTTATAAAATAATATTTTAAAGTTATCATATTAAATTAAATCATTACGTGTTTTTCGTTGGAGAGAAATTTTATTTTAAAATTTAAACAATTATTTTTTAGCAACATTTAAGAGTGGAAGACGTCTCATCTCTTTGATCAAAATACATGTCAATTATTCAATTTGAGAAAATTTGAATAATTGATTTATTATTAATATACTTAATGTTAATGGCATGTTAGAGATTAAAGCAAGACACGATAATTAAAAAGAAATAAAAAAAAAAAAATTACACCATCATCCTCCCTTTCTTGACATGACATATTACAGATTATCGATAAGCCATTACCATTAGCATTAAATAAGCTTATTCTTATTTCAAATAATAATAATAATAATAATAATAATAATAAGCTTATTCCGAATAAAACAGAAAATAAAGGGACAAAATTATCCTAAAACTCATCTAACATTCGTTGATAACAAAGAAGAATACCCGCTCAAAATAATGAAACGACAAATTCTAATAAGCCTTCCTGAAAAAATAAAAAATAAAAAAATCACAAGTTCAATAGTCACAACTTTCAAATTTATCTATCTAATAGGTCTTAAAATTTTAAAAAATATCTAATAAATTTTTTATTTTTTCAACTTTGTGTTTAATAAATCATTGACAAATTCTCGACATATACATTTCAATAAATTCATTAAAATTTTAAAAAATGTTGAAAATTTAAAAAATGTTGAATATGTCAAAAACCTATTAAGACACGAAGTTAAAAATCCATAAAATTTTTAAATACTTTGGTTAAATTACATGTTTAGTCTCTGAACTTTCATGATTATGTCAATTTAGTCCTTAAACCTTAAAAAGTTTCAATTAGATATCCTCAAACTTTCAATTTTATCTAACAAGTCATTGAACTTTAAAATTTTTCAATAGGTCCTTAAATTTTCACTTTTGTGTCCAATAGTTCCCTCAACTTTTAATTTTGTGTTTACTAAGTTCTTGACGTATACAACATTTTTTAAAATTCACAAGTCTACTAGATACAAAATTGAAAGTTTAGAGTCTGCATAAATGTCAATTATATATATATATATATATATATATATATATATATATATATATATATATATAGTAGATCAGTTAATTTTTAAAATATCAAATTAATCAAGGACCTATTAGACACAAAATTGTCAATGACCTATTAGACACAAAATTAAAAGTTCAGGGATTAATTAGAAACAAAATTGAAAGTTCAGGAACCTATTAGAAACTTTTTGAAGTTCAAGAACCTAATTGATATACAACATTGAAAGTTTACGAATTCATAATAAAAGCAAATACTTTTAAAATTCAAACACAAAGTTCAAAGTTAAAGAACAAGCCTTTTATGAACTTAATTATTTTGATCCAAACCTAAAATTTAAATTTATAATTAATAAAAAATCTAATCCGAAAATGACGAAAATTCATTTTCTAAAAATACAAATTCCGCAGTCAATAGTGAACACATGCCGACGTGCGTGCATGTTAATTAAATATATAGCAACCAAATTAGGCAAATAAAAACTCACTAATGAAATAATATAGAAGGTCCACCTCGTATCTTCTTTTAATCCCATAATTAAAATTTCAACCCAATTTTACTCTCCCAATCTTCACCCCAAAATTCCTTATATATTTGCTTAAATTCCTATAAATCATGACACACACCATAGTCTTCTTCTTCCTCACTAACAAAACAAAAATATGGACATCTCGTGGCCTACATCACTCGTTTTGTTAATATTCCTCTTCTCCCAACAACTCCTCCTTATCGGTGAGTCAGGAGCAGAGCTAGAAATTTTCATACACTGAGACGAGATTAAGAAATAATCGCTTTAGTTTTTTTTTGTTTCTTTCTTCGTTTGTGTTGTAGGGGGACTCGGCACGGTCGGAGTCAACTACGGGCTGAACGGCGACAATCTTCCGGTGCCGACCGAGGTGATAAACTTGTACGGTCGATGTGGGATCGATATCGTGCGGATATTTGAGCCGAACCATGGGGTTCTTGATGCGATGCAGGGCAAGGGGAACCTAGTGCTGTGGCTGGGGACGAGAAATGAAGACATAGAGGGGTTTGCTACGAGCCCAATGGCGGCGAGTGTTTGGGTTAATGCTCACGTGGTGCCTTACTATGAGAAGGTCAACATTGCGTATATCACCGTCGGCAATGAGGTTGTCCCTGGCGATGCGGCTGCACCATTTGTCGCTAATGCCATTAAAAATATAATGCAGGCGCTTGTCACCGCGGGCGTCAAAACAGACATTAAGGTGACCTTTTAATTTAATTCAATTCTAAATTTGGTTTGTATTTATGGTTTCAGTACGACCTTCTTTTTATTGTTTTAAAAGTTTCTATTTGTTTTTTTAGTTCAACAATTTGAATTTTTGAGCTCTCGTTTGATAATCATTTGGTTAAGTTTTTTGTTTTTGAAAATTAAGCTTATATTCACATACTTTCACCCATAAATTTCTTGGTTTTAGTATCAATCTTCTATCTTGTTTTCAAAAACCAAGTCCAATTTTGGAAACAAAAAAAATAGTTTTCAAAAACTTGTTTTTGTTTTTAAGATTTGGCTAGGAATTCAAATGCAACCTTAACTAGGATGAAAGTCATGTTAGGAAATTTAGGAGAAAACAAACATAATTTTCAAAAACAAAAAACAAAAAACCAAATGGTTATCTAACAGGGCCTGAACTATGCTTATTTGGACAAAATTTTGATTTGGTTGGTGTTATTTGAATGAGGTGTTTTTAATTTTTAATGTTTAAGAATTTTAAAGCTTTAGTTAGACTTAATTTTATTTTGAACAATACTACTTGATTGTACATCGGTGTGTATGAATACTTCATTAAAATCTTGATAACTAAGGAGTGAAAAGTAGAAAACGAAACAACTTTTTTATCCGTACGTCTTAGTTGTTAACATTTTAATGGTAATATGCAGAGAGATCCCTACATGTATGTAATAAATTTATATTTTGGATCTTATGCATTATAATTTTGTATCCATTTGATTTATATATAATTTTTTTTTATTCATTTTTCTTTTTTGGTTAGATCTTACTCGTTATTACTATATTGAACGTGTGACTTTTTATTTCTTTTTTTTTTCTTTTGTTTGAGAAAGGTAAATTTTTTAAAAAAATTTTATGGTAATAAATTGATGTTTTTTGAAGTCAAAATAAGAAATAGAAATAGGATGTAATTTTTTTTTTCACCAAATAGGATGTAATTTTGAGTTAATTGAAAACAGTTTAGAGATGATTTATGAGTTTAACCTAATTGTAGGAATAGGAACTACATAATTTTTTTTTTGAAACTTTAGAGTATTTTTTTTTCATATAGGGATTAAAATTATTTGAGAAAGGTAACATTTTTTTTAAAAAAAAAATTTATGGTAATTAATTGATGTTTTTTGAAGTCAAAATAAGAAATAGAAATAGATGTACGTGATTCTGAGCTAATTATTGAAAACAGTTTAGAGATGATTTATGAGTTAACATAATTGTAGGAACTACATAAATTTTTTTTGAAACTTTAGAGTAATTTTTTTTTTTCATATAGGAATTAAAATTATTTGTTCTTTAATTCAACAACACATATAAAGACGAGGATTCAAACTTTTGACTAGACGTTTACTCCACACTCGTACATCCATCCCATATGTCATTGATAGATTGAATTTAAACTCACAAACGACACCAAAGTTCATAGTTCCATCATAAAATCATCACTAAACTTTGTTACTCATAACACAGGTGACAACAGTGGTAGCGATGACCGCCTTGGCAGTCTCATACCCACCGTCTGCCGGAGCATTCAGCGACGCTGCCGCCGGACCACTAAAAGATATCATACAAGTGCTAGCCTCTTCCGGCGCACCGATCTTAATCAACGTGTACCCATATTTCGCATACGCATCAAACCCAGGACAGATCTCACTGGACTACGCCCTCTTCAGGTCGACCTCGCCGGTGGAGGTGGACGGGAACCTAAACTACTACAACCTGTTCGACGCGATGGTGGATTCATTCTACGCGGCGCTGGAGAAGATCGGCGGCGGCGGAGTGGGAATCGGGATTTCAGAGACTGGGTGGCCAAGCAAAGGGAACGAGCCGTTCACGAGCATTGATAACGCGGAGACGTATAACAAAAACTTTGTGAAGCATGTGACGAGTGGAATTGGAACTCCGAGAAGGCCGAATGTGAAGTATGATGGGATTTTGTTTGAGATGTTCAATGAAGATCTTAAGGCGGCTGGAGCTGAGCAGAATTTTGGCTTGTTTTATCCCGATACGCATCCGGTTTATCCCTTGTGGAACTGCTGAATGAAATTTGTAATTGCACAAATTTGTAAAAGCTTATTATGGTTTGTAACTTTGGCTTACTAGGTCAAATAATTTTAATAACGGTTTGTATGTTATTTAATATTTTTCTCTCTCGATTTTTTTTAACCATTCTCGTGGCTACAATAGCTAGAGATCGCCCTATACGCTTCATTGAAATTTTGACAGCTAAAGGAATGAAAAAGTAGAAAATGAGGAAAAAAATTATATTTCTTACTTTGTCAACATTTTAATGGTGGTGTGTAAGGAGATTCGGTTGATTAGTCAAGTAAAATATTGTTCGTTTTTTTAGTTCAATAATGTCTAGAGTGGACAATTTGAAATTTGAACTCTGAATTGGTAATAATGTCTAGAGTGGACAATTTGAAATTCGAATTATGAATTGGTTGATCAAACTTGAAGGTGTATGTATCTTGAACGGGTGAGTTAGGTTTATGTTGACATTGATCATTTGGCTTTTACAAATTGTTTTGTTTTGATACTTCAATTTTAAATTTTAGTTTTGAAATTCTTAGAAAATATATATTTTTTTTAAACTGTCAAAATGTTTACCTTAAATCCTGTTTGAGAACCATTTTGTTTTTGAAAATTAAGTTTATAAACACTATTTTTTTTTTTGAGTTCAACAACATTTTGGGGTGGGGGATTCGAACATCTGACCTTTTAGTCGAGAGTACATGTCAATTACCGTTGATGCTCGCTTTAGCTTATAAACACTACTTTCACCCACAATTTTCTTTGTTTTGTTATAATTTATTAACATATTTTATGTTATAAATTTTGTATTATTGTTTTACAATATTATGTAACTCATATTATATCATACCTGCGTTATAAGTTATGAGTTATAACATGATATAGCACATTTGTAAAAGAAAATATATATATATATTTATTACAAAAAAAAATCTAATATTTTTTAAATGAATAAATAAAATATATTTAATGTAATTTTGCATTCTTTAAATTTAAATCAGAAACCGAAAAACTTTAAAAAGAAAAAAAAAATCAACTGAAAAACAATTAACACGTAGAAACGTTGTTTTAAAAATTATACTATTTGGATCTCAAAATTCAAAATCTGTTTTAAAACAAATCTACTAAACAAATATTCACTTAAAATTCTTCAACTCAGTGAATCTGAAATAGAAACAGATTTTGAATGGCATATCAAATGAGTCCTGCAAAACTTCACAGGAACATTGTAAACAAATCCAAGCTTCAAAAAATATGAACACTAATATTATTCGACGGGGCCCATAAATAATGATGAAATATTTTGTGGGTATTTTTTTTTTGAAAATAATAATCTCAAGCAAGATTTTAAATGTTGATAAAAGTGTTGAGGTTTTAATTTTATGAAAAGGTCAATGTCCTGGAATGTTTTAATTTGTAAACAAATTTGACTTTAGGATCAACTTTTAGGCTTGGGTTAATTTGGACAACCCAATTATTTTAAGAAAGTTTGGATTATTTAAGTTTGATCAAATTAACTCGAACTCTCTAGGCTTTAGCAGTAGCACACGAGACATAATTTGATAGGACTAACTTAAGTCGTCAGATAGATCACAATTGTAATTATTTGAGTGGCTGTTTTTTCATGTCTTTTAATTTATTTTGAATCATAACAAGTCAGGATGGTCGAGTTGGTCTAAGGTGCCAGTTTTAGGTATTGGTCCGAAAGGGCATGGGTTCAAATCCCATTCTTGACAATCTAATTTTCGTTTATCGTTTTGAAGGTAATATAGTTTTGTAACTGGTGGCATTAGTTTTGCTAAACTTAATGTTATAGGTAATTATGGAGCACTCCGAAACGTAGCAAACTGGCAAGAATAGCACAACACCAACTCGAAGGCACGACTAGGAAGCGGACCTCGGGGGAGGAATAGGCTAGAGGATTGGGCCAAGGCCAAAGGGATTGGGCTTAGCCCAATCCCATGCTCGGCCTCAACCCGACCCACTAGAGGTCCTCTCCCTCCTTTCGATTACTGGTGTTCTAGATCAGCCCATTCAACTTGGTTCGACCCTGAATCGTCTCCAAACGCCTAGGAAACCTAAAATATGAAAAGGTATATAAACTCTTCTTGATCATTGAAGAATGGATCCCGAAATTCATTCTCTAAACTCCATCTCTTCCTCTTGCTCTCTTGTTTGCTTCCCATCTATCTCCTTACTTCAGCATCGGAGGCAATGTGGCAAACACTAGTTTTCTTGTCTTGCAGGTCATGTCTTCTCCATCTTCAAACAAATTTACCGCACATGACCTTGCCCGAATTTTGGATATGCATTATGGGTAACATACTTAAAAAGAATTTATTTATGTAAAAAAAAAAAAAACCACCGCATTAGTTTTAACATTTTTCTTTAATTTTTTTTTACTTCTTAATAGTTAATAGCAACAAAATTAGATCAAATGAACATGGTCATAAATCCGTATTTTTTTTTTTTTTTGAAAAAAGTCATAAATCCGTATTTACCATATGGAGTTTGAAGAAGTCAATGTTTATTGTTCACAACAAAGTCAATAAAACAAAGGCTTTTTGAAAAGTTGTGGTGAAGTAGGTTTTGAAAGCTCTATCTTTAATTTAAATATAATTTAAAATACATACAAAATAATAAATAAAAAAAAAAACAAATTTAGCTCACGAATAATTTTAAAAATTAACTAATATTTTGTTAACATTTAATAATTTTTTTAGATAATAAATTACAAAGACGGAAAAAAAAAAGATTCAAATGCAGAGATACAGATTTTTTTTGGTTGAAAAACACTACTTCGTATTTTTTTTTTAAAATAAAAATAACTACTTCGTATTGTTATTGTTTGTTCACTTCTACATTAAAATATTATGGCTCTATTAGGGAAAAAATTAAGTCGGTTCATTATTAATGTCTTATCTAAAAAATTTCAATTTTTAATTAGGTTTAAAAATCAAGAGATATAGTTTCAAAATTTGCCCAAGGTTTGATTTACAAATAATCATGTAAAGTAGATTACGAGATAAGATCGTTGATGTTATATAAACAAAAACATCTTTTGAACATAAAAATAAAAAACAATTATCAAATAAACGATATATTTTATTTATGAAAAACACCATTTATTTATTTTTTTCTCATTAATTTTGAATCAAGAATAATCATGGAATTTTACTGTGTATAAATTTGGTTCGAAGGGTTTTTTTTTTTTTTTTTTTTAATAGAAAAAGGATATTATTTTCTCCTGTGAAGAGTGCCGTTCTTCGCATGTTACATTTCCAGTATCAATCTCTTCTATTCGCTTCTTCCAATTCCCTCTTCGTTCTCGTCGTCTCTCGCATGGCGGACCAATAAGCACCAACTCAATTCCCATTCCATTTCCGACGATAATTCAATCCCCATTTGGCCTAACTTCTTCCCCGATTTCTCTAATTATCTGCTCTCTTCTCTTACTCCCAAACTTTTGCCTTCTTCTCAGACGCATTGCTTTAATACAGGGTACCATCCACCACTTACCCGAACTCCTTTCGTTTTCCGTTCCTTTCAATTTCAATCAATGCGCTAAAGGTTAGTATTCTTCCTTAATCCCTCCGTATTGCTTTTCTGCTAGGATTTACTTTGGTTTATTTCGGTTATGAGATTTTTGTTTTTGATTATAGGTTGTGGAATCGAAGTTTATGTTATGTAGCATGCTCTAGGGTTTTATTATTTGCACTTCTGTTGTTGTTTTCTCTGATGTTTTGCTCCTCTTTAGGGGTCTTCTGATTGAATATTTTGCGGGGTTTCAAGTGTTGCTTCGAAATTCCGAGTCTTCTTCCTCTTTCAACGTAGATATAATCTCCATTCCTAATTCTACCGCCATTTTACCCTGTGATGAGGGGCTTCTGAGTTATTGACGCTTGCTTCCAATCCGTTATTTGGGGAAGATGGATGAGGGAAAGAGCGTTGCTCTTCTTCAATCCATTGCATTTTCTTTCAAATAGTTTTTATATCATTGCCATTGCTTTCTTTAGTGGTCAGGCTTCGACGCTTTGCAATTGCCGCTTTTGGTGAACGTTCAGAGGTTTCAAGTAATATTGTCATTGTGAATTAGAGCTCAGTAACAATGTCACTGTCATGCATGGATATGTTCAGTTTGTAGTGATTATGATTTCTAAGGAAGAATTTGTTGTTGGAGGAGAACAAATCTGCTAGACAGGGTGGGAAGTTAACAAGTTTGTAGATAAGGATTAAAATTTTTATTTAGGTTGAGTCAAATCTTTCCTTTCCATCCTTCAAAATATTTTAATATTGGCATCCACTCCTACTACTTTCTTGTCTAACTATTTTATTTCATTGATGCCTCTATAAACATTTATAGAACTTTCTTGATTTTCTACGGGCATTAGGAAGGATTAGTACTTCTGGTGGTGTTGTCTTAATAATTATTCAAAGAATGTGGTAAAGGATGCAAGACGTGTTATGCTGTTATGTTTGATCATGTTTAATACTCATGATGGAAAGAAGTGAACCTACATTAGTTCCAGAGTGGCTGAGAAGTTCTGCAAGTCTTTCTGTGAGTGGGAATTCAGCCCAACAATTTGCATCATCTTCTTCTCACTCAGGTAATTTATAGTTTACAATATTTTGGACACCAACCTATCCCTTTTCAGTACTCTTATTTTTTTATTTTAAAGAATCTACTGTTAAATTGCTTTTCTTCCTTCTAGGTTGCCAACCTCTCATCACTAATTCATTATATTTAGTAATTTGTTATTACTCATTGTTTACTAGATGTTTCTTCTCAAGCTCAATACTCGAGGAGTAGAACTTCAAAGAGCATTAGCGATATAGATAAACCACATTTTGATTTCCTGGATTGGTCATCTTCATCAAGCTCAAGGAGGAGCTCTAGTAATGGCTCTGGAAAGAATGCTTACAATAGTTTTAATAGGAATCATCGTGATAGGGACCGTGAGAAGGAGAAAGAAATGTCAAATCTTGGGGACCCTTGGGGTCATGACTTTTCTGGCCCTCTGGTAAATATATTTTCCAGTAGAGTTGAGAAGGAACCTTTGCGGCGTTCTCATTCAATGGTATCTAGGAAGCAAGGTGATTTATTTCCTCAAAGAGTTGCTGTCAACTCGAAAAGTGGAGCCTATAATCATAAGGTGAACAGTAATGGCTTTCATTCAGGAAGTGCCATTAACGGTATCACTGATAAGGCTGTTTTTGACAAGGATTTTCCATCACTTGGATCAGAAGAGAGGCAAGGAGGACCAGACGTAGGAAGAGTATCATCTCCTGGCTTGACCATATCTGTTCAGAGCTTGCCTATTGGAAATTCATCTTTGATTGGTCGGGAGGGATGGACATCAGCTCTGGCTGAGGTGCCAACTATAGTCACAGGCAGTTCTGCTGCTCCATCATCTGTTCAACAGACTGTTGCTGCTAATTCTGGGTTGGGGTCCCCAAATGCAACAACTCCACGTAAGATGGCTGAAGCTTTAACACAGGCACCATCAAGAGCTCGTGTTACACCTCAGTCATCTGAGGTAGTGGCTTTCCTCTCAAACGTTTGTAGAAAACATTTACTGCAGTTCATATAATGTTGTTCTTTGTTTGTAGTTATCTGTCAAGACACAGAGGCTCGAGGAATTGGCTATTAAGCAGTCCAGGCAATTAATCCCAGTAACGCCTTCAATGCCCAAAGTTTCTGTAAGTTTTCTCCAGTGACATTATTCTTTACAGTACATAATTCCTGAAATCAACTGGTCTTCTGGTTCATGCAGTGGAAATCTATATATATATTTTTCCATATTCTTCTGTTTATCTTCTTTGTGTCTAATATTGGTTTTGTATCATCGTTGTGCCTAAGTTTTGTGTCTAAAATTTTTTAATCCATTGACATAAGCTTTCTTTAGGAATTGTTTGCAGTTTGTACTTCTTCTCATGGTAATCTTAGGCCCACTCAGTTTTTGAAGACAAAATATGGATGAAATAATAATAGCTAACACATGGTCTTATAGCTAAAATGTGGTGGCGTGATATGGATGAAGGACCTTTTTTCCAAAATTCAGAATTGGATATTTTGATGGCATAGCCACATTGAGACAAATTGTTATTATCTGTTCACCATTGTATTTGCATAATTGAGCATTCATGATCATAAGAACATGTTGGTTGCAAGTGGGATGTTGTTCTTCTGTTTAATGTTTGAATTAGAAATTTCAGTAATAAAGTGGGAATGAAACTAGTTCATTCTCATTGTTAAACATAATCATTTATGATCGTATTTAATTGCTGATTATGGAAGATCTGTAATTGTGACTGTGTGACTATGCCTTTTTTTTTAAAAAAAAAAATAATTAAGATGGATTCTATGAGTAATGAAAATATGAAGATGTCGTCTCCAAGTTCAGCACAAGAATTATAGATTCATAGCCAAAGCCAAGTGAACAAGATTGAGACAAATGAAAAAGTTTGTACTCACATGTAAGCTACTGAAAAAGATATTTATAAATGGGACCAAGTATTATGAAGTTTTCAGAACTGGAGCTCCATAAGGAAGCAACAAAAGAAACATTTTCTCAAAGATGTGAAGGTTCTGTTAGGCCCCCAATCATCCTACAATATTCTAGAAGGGGTAAAAAGGGTACTTCAGGGCCTGCATAGTTTGTTAGCGAGCATAGTTTGTTAGCGAGTGAGTGCTGGGAAGTGAGGCCCATCTGTGGGTATTATATACTGACCATTGTTGATATTATGTTTTTATGCTTTTTTGTCTGGTTATTAGCTTTTGGCTAGTGGGAAAGGGAGAGATTATCAGCCCTCTCGAATAGGCTGAGAAGTTTTGTATTATCCTTTTGGGATTATCCTTTCTCTTGATATCAATATACATTGTGAGGATACCTCTCAGGTTCATTGTAGGGGTCTTGGAAAATTCTTGTATTTCTTAAAAGCAAATCTCCCGTAAAACAGATAAATGACATTTATTCACAATCTCACTAAACAAACTCCCTTGTCTTGTCCTCAGACTTTCTGTTCCACTACAACCCATTTGCCTGTACAACTAGGGACCCCTACGGTCCAGAGGATCCTACCCTATAAATGGGCAGTTTCTGAGTTCCCTTTTCACATTTTATCTCATTTTCCTTTAATTGCAAGAAAATGTTGCAAGCCAGCCCTCATTGTCCTTAATTGCATCGTCTTAGTCTCTTTTTGAGCAATACTGATTGCTTAGTTTTGTGTAATTTGATACTCTCTGATCTTTTTCTCAGTGCTTTTTTTCGGGTTGAAGAGGGAACAGTTGTCTTTTTCCGACATTCTTGGTTACAAAAAAGCTTTCATGATCATTATATGAAAATAGATTTGCTAATGATGAAAATAATAGAATCTTAGAGGGAAATATATTTATTGAAAACTTGTAGTGGTGAAGTATTTCTTATTCCATATCGAAAATATTTCTGGTCTCTAAAAAAGAAACGAAAATCTTTGTGGTGAAATAACATTCTCTGCAACCTTATACATGTAGAGGACAATTGTAAATTTGTAATGAATAACTGATGTGTTGACTGCAAAACTTAAAATTGTCTCATATTTGTTGGCTCATTTTCTTCTCAGGTTCTTAATTCTTTTGAAAAATCTAAGTCCAAAGGAGCATCCAGAACTGAACCGAATGTGCCTGCCAAGGGTGGTCAACAACAGCTCCCTCTTGTGCAGCATACTAGTCAACCTCTTCGAGGTGGACAAGTCAAGTCTGATTCTCCAAAGACCTCTCATGGGAAATTTCTGGTTCTCAAACCAGTATGGGAAAATGGCGTGTTAAAAGATGGCTCAAATCCTATTAGTAATGTCAACAATAGAGCTCCGAATTGCCAGCCTTCTGTTGCCTCTTCAGCAACACCTAACTCTTCAAGGAACCAAAACCACCTGAATCCTCCATCCTCTCTGGAGCGAAAGGTGGCTGCCTTAGATCTGAAATCAGGATCCACTTTGGAAAAGAGACCCCCTTCTACTCACTCGCAAAGCAGGAATGATTTCTTTAATCTCATAAAGAAGAAAACTTTGGTAAATGGTTCCACTTGTCTCCAAGATTCCAGTATTTGCTCATCTCCCGTCAAGGAAAAATCTGGGATAGTGAATGGGGAAGTAGTTGGTGCTGCAGTGCATCCTTCTACCATTACAGATGAGGAGGTGACTAGCAATGGCAATACCACTGAAGAGGTTCAGAGGTTTTCTAAGGCTGTGAATAAGAATTTGAGCCCTAACATAGCATTATGTACAGCTGAGGAAGAGGCTGCATTTCTTCGTTCTCTTGGATGGGAAGAAAATTCAGGAGAGGATGAAGGACTTACAGACGAGGAGATTAATGCTTTTTATCAGCAGGTTTGGTGCTTGCTTCCTATCTTGACATTAAAATTCTTGCTTTCTGCATTACTTGGTTATCATTGTTTGATTTCAATGTCAATTTTCTCATCGAAAGAGAATTTGACGCCATCATCCCAAAATGAGGCTGATCCTTCTATGAATTTTCTGCTTTTTTTTTTTTTTTTTTTTTTTTTTTTTTTGAGAAAGGATTTTCTGCTTTTTAGTGCGTGCTTAATCCTGTTGAGAACTTGCTGGTCAATAATAGTACACGTGGTCTCAGCTTGAACTTATGTCACTTTTACAGCCATTATTCTTTGATTTGGAGGTCTGAATAACCATAGACTTGACTAGTTGTCATCAGGACAAGTTATAAACTCAGATTTCCCTGAAGTCATGGAATCAATTCTTGTGCTCACTAACCTAAGAAATTATTGGATTTCCAATGTTAAATATTGTAGATGCTACATGCTTTGTTTATTTGTTTTAAGCAAGTTAAGGTACTCATAATCTAGCTTAGATATTGGACTCTACGATTATCAAAAGGGAGAATAAGTCATGAGTTTGTAAGTTTTAACTACAAATTATGCATGAGACAGTTGAAATCAAACCTGACATTGTCGCTTCATTCTTTTCTTTTTCCCGTTTCAATTTGGAGGAGACAAGGGTCTACTATTTTGATATTGCTCACGAGGATATTTATGATTTAATCAACAATATCTTGTAATGTAGTAGAATTTGGCTTTAGGCAAATTGCTGGAGTTGAGATAATTTAAGAACTCAGTTGTATTTATACAACATTTTCCAGGCACTTAAAACTCGTTCGATTGTTTTGTTGCAGTACATGAAACTGAAGCCATCTTTGAAGCCGAGCAGATGTAAGTCACCAGATTCCTCCGATGCTATCTGAATACGACAATCTTTCTTGTGGGATCTTTGTCAGTATAGAGTCATCTGACTTGGTGATCCTAAATGCCTGATTTCAACTTGTTTTTGTGGTAAGTTGTCTAGGTTTTCTTCCCAATTTCCTTTTAACGAGTACAAGGAAAAAAAAAATTGACAATGTTGGGCCGGAAGCAGAGAGTGAGTGTCGGTTTGGCGAAGATGCAATAAGTCATAGGTTACGAAGTCTCTGCTTGCTTACAACTGATTTTTTGGTTTTTCTGAAGGACGGCTGGGAAAGGGTTGGATAGGTGATGTACTTTTGTTTGCAATTGCAGCTGAAGATGGCACTGCAAATTTTGCATCTTTCAAGTATTTTGGCCCTTTTGTTACTCTTTAAGATTGATCCTATAAGATGGCCTGATTTGCTTTTCATGAGTTCACATGGGGAAACAAAATTAATTTTAACCGTTAGTTTTCCTATCAATGTCTTTACTATTGTCTTAGTTTCTTCATGTGGATAATTTACAATATTACCAATAGGAATTATTCTTAGTTTCTTCTTCTTCTTCTTCCTTTGTTCGTGTTTATGTTTTATCTACATTACGAGTTTTCAGTCCCAACACGAACTGCTGTATGTATACTTGTGGAAGACGGGAAAAACGATGAAACAATTTACATTTCCCATATAATAGACTATAGATATCAAATTGGACGGTGCAGAAATTAAAATTGATGATAAATTTTATGTGTTTATACTTTATATGTTTCTGACTTCCTGCAGCCACCACTGCCACTGAGAGCATGTTGGAGAATTTGTTGATAATTTTTTTTAAAGAGGAAAATCAAATGTGCTTCAATTATATGGCCTCTTCTTTAGTGGGGATTATATGATTCACTTTAATATGCAGTAACGTAATGGATTCGAGAAAAGGTGTATAAATACTGACCATATTGGACCATATCAAATTAACAAATTCCTCATAATAATTGGAAAACTAGCTCATTTTTAGGATGCATTGGACCAACCGCTTGAAACGAGTAAATTCTTTTTGCTAGTGTTATTATTATTTAAATTTATAATGATGGCCATGGATTCAGATGTAACTTTTGTAGCCGACTTAGTTTGTTTATTTATTTATTTATTTTTTTTTTTTTTTGAGCACATCAATATTTGGAGGTGGGGGATTCGAACCTCTAACCTCATGGTCGAGGGTACATGCCAACTACCGTTGAGCTAGACTCGCTTTGGTGTGGCCGACTTCGTTTATATTTAAATATTATTATATTTAAAAGTAAGATAGTTTTTAAAAATCATTTACACATAAAAATTATGTATTTTCAAACTCAACGAGTTACACTATATCTTTAAAAGAAAAATGACATGTCTACATATCCTATGCAGTGATTTCAAAAGTTGTGACATGTAGCGATGTTTTTAAAATGAAACCATATGTTTAAATGATAATTATATAAAGTGTTATAATTAAAATAAATAAATTTAAAACAATCTTTTAAAGAGGCAAGTTGAAGATCAGATCCTTCGCCTCTTGTCTTAAATGTATACTATTTTGAAACTATAATAATTTTTTAACAATATTTAGCTGTATAACGGTGGTATAGAAGCATGGTTGTCCATAATTTTTAACCCACCTCATTTTTAGGAACACAAGTTTATTAGCCTGTTCCCAGATGACAGCAGTAAATAACAATTTAATTTTCTGAAAACAATAACAGATATAGATAGTTTCTGTTGATGATGCAGGGGCGTGGATGTGGGGCAGAGGTTGGTTTGTTTTGTTTCCTCTTTCCTGAAAGAAGGAAACTTCTTGAAAGCAGCAATTCTGCGGCTGCCTGCCTGCCTGCCTGTGCCTGCCTTGGTCCATGGCTCTGCATTAGATACATATTCCATATTACATTACAAGTAAAACACAACAACAGAATCGAAGGTTGGCCTTAAGCTTCACCCAAAGGCCACATATTATTTTTGTGTAACCCCTTCCTTTCCGCTCTCCCCTCCCTGCAATCGCCCGCCCCCAGTTGCGACTTGCGAGCTATGCCCCTTTCTAGATTTCCATTTCCCCACACCCTTCCCTCCCCTTCCTTTATCTCCACGTGTTTGCTTCTTTATCTCATTTGGAATTCACCTCCCTTTTTTTCATTTGACCATTTTGGCTGTTCAAGCCTCCATGCGCCACTTCTTCGCCCCTTTGGCTTCATCCATTCGCCTGCCCTTCGTTCATTGAATTCGAGTTGCCTCATTCAGTTAGAGTTGAGATCATCACTGCACCCATACTTCAATTAATGCACATCTTCAAATCTCCTCATATCATATCTACGTTCATGTATTCAAAGACATAACCATCACCTTTAGAAGTTTATTGGCTAAATAATGATGCCCCATAAAAACTCAACTTGAGATAATAATTAAATTTGTTAGTCAGGGCTGAGAATCACAAAATCAAATGGATTTAATGTATATATAGATTGGTTTTCAAACATGGATTGAATAATTATAAGCAATATTTTTCTTTCAAAGCTTGTATTAAAATAGGACACGTGTCTACTCATGAATGGCGTTACACTGCCTAATAACATGGAGCGTAACGTGCTTAAAGAAAGATAAAGCCGCTAGAGCCACCGGCTTCAATTCCACGCTCTTTTCGAGCCAAACCGACTCTCTCTCTCTCTCTCTCAACAAATTAGGGAGAAACAAAAGTATATTAAATTATTTAAGTATTAAATGGGAAATTCATTTTTGCTTCTACTTTTCTTCCTTTTTTGTCTTATTCATCCAAGTTCCCTATATAAACCCGCTGCTCCTCCATTTCTTTCTCTCAGATTCAGATTCCTATTGATCTTCTAACTGGAGTTTCTCCATCCATGGCGGCTTCCGTGCACGACAATCGCCAATTTCCTCATTTAGATTCTACATTCAATGGCGGCCGCATTCTTAGTTTCAATACCGCTTCAAATCTGATGCCTGTGAAAATGGAGAACGACGGCGATTTCTCCAGTGACGACGAGAACGAGTCCGATTTCGGCGATTTGATTCGGAAAGGAATGAGCGAATTGGAGCCGTCTATTCTGGACCCTAGGGATGTCGCGACGGCGGATAATTGGATCGAGCGAAACGGGTCGATGATCCGTCTTACGGGTAAGCATCCGTTCAATTCGGAGCCTCCGTTAGCCCGTTTGATACACCATGGGTTCATCACTCCGGTCCCGCTCCATTACGTTCGCAACCACGGTCCGGTCCCCAAGGCCAAGTGGGAGGATTGGACCGTCGAGGTTTGTGGTTTAGTGAAAAACCCGACCCGGTTCACAATGGATCAACTCGTTAACGAGTTCCGCAGCCGCGAGTTTCCAGTGACGCTTGTCTGCGCCGGAAACCGCCGTAAGGAGCAGAATATGGTGAAAAAAACCATCGGATTCAACTGGGGCGCCGCGGGGATCTCCACGTCGGTCTGGCGGGGGGTCCCACTTCGCGACGTTTTGAGGCGATGTGGCATCTTCAGCAGTAAAAAAGGTGCTCTCCACGTGTGCTTCGAGGGTGCCGAGGACTTACCTGGCGGCGGTGGGCGTGGGTCCAAGTACGGGACGAGCGTTGGAAAGGAAATAGCTATGGACCCGGCTAGGGATATAATCTTAGCCTATATGCAAAACGGCGACGTTCTGGCACCGGACCATGGGTTTCCGGTTCGAATCATCATGCCTGGATTCATCGGTGGTCGAATGGTGAAATGGCTCAAACGCATTATAGTGACCACACAAGAATCAGACAGCTATTATCATTATAGAGACAACAAAGTTTTTCCATCTCTTGTAGATGCAGAACTAGCAAATGCGGAAGGTAAGATTTTAGCACTAATCAAGAGAGCAATCTTAATGATTTTGGACAATAATTAACATGGTATATTGTGATGGTGGGTGTAGCTTGGTGGTACAAACCAGAGTATGTTATAAAAGAGTTGAACATAAATTCAGTGATAACGTCACCATGTCATGAGGAAATATTGCCCATAAATTCATGGACAACACAGAGGCCATACATGTTGAGGGGATATGCATATTCCGGTGAGTTTTCTTCTTTCTCTTTTAATATATGAATCGTGAGGTCACTTTTTGAGTTTTTGTGATAACCAAGAATAAGATAATTGGACATATTAAATTTTTTTTTTTTTGACAATATGGGGATGAGGGGATTTGAACCACAGACCTCGTGATTATTAGCAACTTTATGCCAGTTGAGCTATGCTCTTGTTGGTGATTGGACATATTAATTACTAAGACAATACGAATCTTATAATTATTATAGGAGGGGGAAAGAAAGTGACAAGAGTGGAAGTAACCATGGATGGTGGAGAATCGTGGCGTTTATGCAATTTAGAGAGGCATGAGAAAGGTTCCAAATATGGGAAGTATTGGTGTTGGTGCTTTTGGTCAGTAGAGGTTGAGGTGCTTGACCTTGTTGTGGCCAAGGAAATTGCTGTCCGCGCTTGGGATGAGAGCTTCAACACTCAACCTGAGAAGCTCATATGGAATCTCATGGTATTTTACTCTCATATTTGGTTTCAACCTTTGATTTTCTTCATATTTTGGTGTTTAAGCTTTTTTTTTTTTTTTTCCTTTTCGTAATTTTTAAAATGTCTAGTTTAATTCCTAAAACTATTAAAATATTTACAAAAAATAGATAGTTTAGGTCCCTTTTGATAACCATTTGATATTTTGTTTTTTGTTTTTGAAAATTATACTTGTTTTCTCCTAAATTCCCTACCATAACTTTCATCCTTGTTAAGGATCCATTTGAATTCCTAGCAAAATTTTAAAAACAAAAACAAGTTTTTGAAAACTATTTTTTTTTTCAAAATTGGACTTTGTTTTTTAAAACAATGAAGAAGATGGATACTAAAACAAAGAAATTCATTGGTGGAAATAGGTGTGTATAAGCTTAATTTTCAAAAACAAAAAATCAAAGACCAAATGGTTATCAAATAGAGCCTTAATTCTCACCGTATAATTATTGAATTTAAAAATATATACATACATGATTTCATGTACCAACATGAGCATGTATTGAAGTCATATGAGTGAATAACATATATTTCGTTTTCTTTTTTTTGAATATTTTTAAAAGTTGATGGGCTAAAATTAATAAAACTTAGAAGTGAAATTTATTTCTCATTCTTTCTTATCTCCATCGTTTAATTACCTCTAGATGGATTAGATTAGTTGACTTGAGTAGTTTTTAATTTTTAATTGATGCAATAGGGAATGATGAACAATTGTTGGTTTCGGGTGAAATCCAACATGTGCAAACCTCACAAGGGAGAGATCGGAATAGTTTTCGAACACCCAACTTTGCCTGGCAACCAATCTGGCGGGTGGATGGCCAAAGAGAGGCATCTCGAAATATCAGCCGAAACCAACCAAGCAATGAAGAAGAGTGTCTCAACACCCTTCATCAACACAGCCTCAAAGACATACTCCATGTCTGATGTCAAAACACATAACTCAGACCAATCGGCGTGGATCGTTGTCCATGGCCATGTTTACGACTGCACCCGATTCCTGAAGGACCATCCAGGCGGCACCGACAGCATTCTCATCAATGCTGGTACTGACTGCACCGAGGAGTTCGATGCCATCCACTCCGACAAAGCCAAAAAATTGCTCGAGGACTACCGAATTGGCGAGTTGATTACCACTGGTTATGCTTCTGATTCCACTTCTTCATCGCCTAACAACTCTATCCATGGCTCCCACTTGGCTCCAATCACAGAGACGATTGCACAACCACTTAGGCGCGTGGCTCTAGTCCCACGTGAAAAAGTCCCTTGCAAACTAATATCCAAAAGGTCAATCTCACACGACGTCAGATTATTCAGATTTGCATTGCCTTCAGAGGATCAAATCTTGGGATTACCAGTGGGAAAGCACTTATTCCTATGTGCAAATATAGAGGGCAAGCTTTGTATGAGAGCCTACACACCCACAAGTAGCATTAGTGAAGTGGGTCACTTCGATCTAGTAGTCAAAATCTACTTCAAAGATGTGCATCCAAAATTCCCCAACGGAGGACTGATGTCACAATATTTGGACTCACTCCCACTAGGATCTGAATTGGAGGTGAAAGGTCCATTGGGTCATATTGAGTACACTGGCCGTGGCAATTTTGTGGTGGATGGCAAGCCGAAGCGGGCTAAGAAGCTAGCCATGTTAGCTGGTGGGACGGGGATTACACCAATATATCAAGTGGCCCAAGCGATCTTGAAGGATCCTGAGGACGAAACTCATATGTTCTTGGTGTATGCAAACAGGACAGAGAATGATATTTTATTAAGGGAGGAGTTGGATGAATGGGCCAAGAATGATGAGAGGTTCAAAGTATGGTACGTTGTGCAAGAGAGTATTAGGGAAGGATGGGAATTTAGTGTGGGCGTGGTAACAGAGAGTATCATGAGAGAGCATCTTCCCAAAGCTTCGACGGATACCTTGGCATTGGCTTGTGGACCTCCACCAATGATTAAGTTTGCTGTGCAGCCTAATTTGGAGAAGATGAACTATGACACTATTAATTCATTACTAGTGTTTTAGGGATGTGACTGAGTGGAAAAGTACAAGTCAAATATCATTGTTTGTGACCTTAGATTTTAAGTTTTTTTTTCCCCTCCCTTGCTTAGTTGTGTTGTAAAATATGCTTACTTTTCTACCCGATTTCTATGTAAATTAAAAACAATGCAAATACCACAATGTATTTTTTTTCTTCTCAAAAGAAAAAAAATAATACATTGTAGTATTTGCATTACTAAATATATGCATAATATTATTATCTTCCCTTGGGAGAGGATCAAATATGCACTTTTACAAAAGGAAAAAGAAAATTAATATTATTGTCCTCACTCTAATTTCTAGATAAGTGATTAAACTTTAAAAAAAAAAATAGATACATGATTACATGGTAGTTTTTTCTTCTTTTTTTTTTTAAAAAAAAAATATCTTATATAACTATTTCACTCTTCTCCGGTTTGAATTATTAAAAAAGTATTTTCTACAATGAAAGTTGAAAATAGTATTTTGGAATTAATGTATTGATTAAATTAATTCGAGCATCTTATTTTCCAATAAAAAAATTATTGAACAGACCGTACAAATTGATTTGTCCACATAATCTTGTTAAAAATAGAGACAGTCCAACATATACTATATACTTTAGTATTTCTAAACTTTACTAAATACCAAAACTTTCTATTGTCAAAAAAAAAAAAATACCAAAACTTTCTTTAATTATATATTTATATATAATAATAATAATAATAAAATAAAGAAAACAAAACTTTGTCACAACGGTGAGTCAATTCCAACTTGGAAATTAATTTGGAAGACAGACTGCCAAGTACCTATGCAAGAGTATTTAAAAAATAAATAAATAAAGTACCTATGCAAGAGACGACAAAACCACTAAGGATTTATTAAACAAATGATGATTGTTAATTTCAACAACTAAAAGATTATATTAAATTGAAAAAGCATCTCTCTACCCCTTGACTTGAGGGGAAAAAAAAACCTTGACTTGGGGTGCTTATTTACTTATTTTATTTTTTAATAGTGGGTTAACCAATATATTAATTAAAAATTAAATGAAAATATCTGGTCATACATCATGCAAATCTTTTACTTTTTTTTTTTCCTTTAAATTACATCACAGAAATCTTAATCCGAAGGATTATATTGAATATTTTCTAAAAAATTAAGTAGCTACATTAAAATCTAAAAAATATATATGTATGTCAATTTAAATTATTTGGTAAGTAAAAATTTAATCGGCAGTATTACATTAAAATCTATTAAAAATAACTATTCTTCAAACGTTAATCCTAAGACATATAAATTAAAATAGACACCTTTTATTCTAAAACATTAATTGTTTTATATAGACGTTAAATATTTTATATAATTAAACCTGACATATTTAATATGTTTGTATGTGACAAACAAAACAACTACATACATTATTCATTCTCATCAGTCATCAACATAAATACATAATAAAATAAGTTTAAAATATTTGTTATTTATAAACATTCAACCAAACAGATTGTTTAAGATTATTTGTTTATACTTCTAAAAAAAATTGTATACATGGCCCACCTACCTTGAAAATGGAGGTTTAGACAAATCGGAACACAAAGTTCCTGCTACCTCGCACTATTAGCTCTATAGTTTACTTCATATAAGAATTTTGTTTAGTTCAACAAATTATATGGTGAGAAATTGAATCATTGATATTTAGGATAATATTAGTGTCTTATCTATTAAATTAATTTATATATATAACATTTGAGAAAATCTATTAAACTAGTTTATATATATATAACATTTGAGAAAATTTAACCAAGTTTGCCACTAATAATTATGTTTACCAAACAAAGTTCAATATCCAACAGAAATTTTAGCAACAATAAAACAAAACAATTATCCACCTAATTTTTACTTTCATGAAAATTTGATAATATTTTATTACAAAACCAAAATAAAAATAATATTTCATCATCGATAATATTATCATCATACACCTTAGACATTCAACCAAAATTTGAACGAAATTGCATTATTTATGTATATGCTTCTATTCTCATATGAACATTAGCGGAATTTGTTGGAAATGCGACCAAAGTCCCATATTGACTAAATAAAAGAAAGATCATAGATATACAAGAGAGTACTATAATATCCCCATTGGTTTAAGACTATTTGAGTTTCTAAAAACAAAACTATGAGAACTTATGTTCAAAGCGGACAAGATATTACAACCTCAATTGAAAGATAGAAATTTGATATAGATTGAACCAAAAAAAAAAAAATTATATGTTTTTTTAGGGTGGTAGATACTCATGTACAATCAAGTATTTTCAAATAAAAAATGGTTTAAATCTTACAAATAAAATAATTCCACGTGCAATGGTGGATCCAAAACTTCGAGTCATAGGGGCTATATAGAAATAAGAAAAAAAAATAAATTTTAACATTGAACTTGACGGGAACAAGAAATATTAGTTTTTATCATAAACTTTTAATTTCATTCAATTGCACATTGAATTTGGATATAAGCGTTGCAATTTTCCCCTTGACTTTAAAAGGTATGGCAATTTTTATCTTATAGTAGGTTTTTGTTAAAAAAATTGTTGAAAAAAATATTCACATGTGTTTTTTTTAAGGGGAGTATTTGATTAATTTTTATTAAAATTAGTTGATGAATTAGTAGAAACTGAATAGAAGCCAAGAGTTATCACATTTGTCTAAGTTCAAGATCCAAATTGATGAAATTGAAAATTTATGGTGGAAATTGATACAACTTATCAAGTTTAGGGTTAAAAATTGATTTTTTTTTCTCTAAAGATAAGTTTGGACATATTGATATTAGTTTATATATTTTGGTATTAAATTGGTTAAATTAGGGGTGTAGTCCTTAAATTTTCAAGATTATGTCTATTAAGTCTCTAACTTTATTTTTTATTTTATTTTTATTATTTTTGTTAAACTAATAGGTTAAGGATCTATTAGGCATCAAATTGAAAAGATTGAAATCTACTAAATATATAATTATAAGTTTCTAAACCAATTAAATATCTTTTAAACTTAGGAGCCTATCAGAGCAAATTCTCAAAGTTCATCTATCAAACTTATAATTTAATCAATTAGGTTTGTCCAGTAAGAAATATAAAATAAAAGTTTTTTTATATAAATATAAAAGAAAAATAATAAAAATGAAATATTACTAGTTAGATCTGTTTTACACAAATTATACATTCATTGTTTTTTAAAAAATAATTTACTAAATAGCAATAATATTCATTTTTATGTATATTTAATTTTAAATTGAAACTGAAACAAAAATATCAATATTATATTGAAAAAATAATTTGAATAGTATTGAAAAAAGAAAAAAAGGAAAAAAAAAAAACCACGCTTTGTAAAAGAGAAAAAAAATATATTGAAAAAAGAAAATGGAAAAATGCATGCTTAAAATTAAAAGTGGAAAAGTAATTTGTAAAAATAAAAAAATAATGCTGAAAAAAGAAAAAGGAAAATTGCACGAAATCAAAAGCGTAGATGTTACGCTGGAATGACTTGCCTATATATATTGTTCTGCATGACGAAGCGGAAGAACTCTGTCTCATTTGGCAAAGGTACACTCAACTCTTAAATATTTCGGTGGAATCGACAGGCTTCCTTCCATTGTGTTCATCGATCTACTTCACGACGGGATGATCAAGCGGCGGTCATCGTTTCGGAGAGACGATTTTCTTTTGGCCATTGTTCGGATGGGGCTACATTCTTCCGTCATTTCTAGTTTCCGTCTCGATCTTCGAGCAATTCTTCCACGAAACGATTAAACTTTTAGGTCGACTATTCTCTTCCTCCTGATCTCCTTGATCAACTTTTCAAAGTATGCAACGTTTGGCCTCTCCATTTCCTGAACTTTTAACTGTTTGATTTAGATTATTACGTTATCAATTTATCCATGTTTTTCTCGGAATTTTATGCTGGCTACTGTAGGATATATCTGCTGGTTTTGGTGACAACATTTTCGTATAGGATGTGATGGTGGCAAATTACCCTGGCATTTTGTTTCTGAGAGCTACGTTTTGTGGCTCAATGATCAACAAGCACGAATGGAAGGAGTTGCAGTTGCCAGACTTCTTCTAGGTACCGTAAGAACACAGAGGAGGCTGATGATTGACTTTCCAGATCAAATGGTCGTTGTTGCTGGTGCTGGAAGGTAGTTGCGTTGCTAATTTAGAGTGTTATTAGATGATATGAGGCGGAAGGATAAAATTTATAGTTCCCTATTATGATTTTGTTGATAGTGCCTCAAGACATGATTCCTTCGGAATACACCAAACTTTTTTAGCTTCATCTGTAGGCTTGATAGTTAAGCATAGAGAGTTTTTAACAATATAATTCTGCTCTTCTTTCAAAACTTGATTTCTCTTGCTTTGTAAATTTTTATTTACATTGATGCAGAGCAGAAATATAATTAGTGTTCTAAATGCGGCAAGGCAAACTGTGGCAAGGATGTTGGGAAGCAATGAATCAGCATTTGATGCTGATTCGAAGCCGATTTCAGGTAGTAGACACTAAGGTGATCAACCACTTATCTTTCTTAATGTTTAAAATTTGTAAGCTAAAAGTTTTCTCGTTAAAGCTAAGTTAGATTTACTACAAAATAACTCTGTTTTGAACTTTTTTACAGTAACCATGTGAAGTAGTATTTTGGCAAACAGAGATTTTCTTGGTTATCTTCTTGAGCGTTTGATTTTTGTTGAGGGGGAAACTGCATATCATGAAACTTGAGTTATATCAATAATCAATTTCAAACATATGTGAGGTCTCAAGCGTGACTTGTGAGAAGGTTGAAAAGGCCAATCCTATGTCAATAGCACTTGAATGATATGGAACCAATCTCGTTGTATTTTTGTTGATATATTTCTTGTTTTGTTAGGGTTTGATCACAGATGAATCAGAAAACTTCGATGATGCATTTCTGAAGGAAGGTGAAAGAAATTAATAGTTGAGGATTGAGGGAAGGTGCAAGTCTATTAGAAGTGGTTTGTGAGTTTTCAATCCTTCACAGCTATAGCTTTTGTAGCATAGAGTTAGTATGGGTAATTGTTGGAAAGGACTCAAAAAAATTTTGGGTAATAAAAAACCAGACCCTTTCTTAAAATATAGTTTTTATGATCCCAGTTTTTTCTTCTTGGTTACGACCCTGGTCGGGACGGACCGGACGGTGACTGGGAAAAAGTTGTAAAGGAAAAATTGCCAGCAAAGTCTCACTTTTTTGTTTCTCGGTCACCTTCCCAATCAGGGTGCTAAATCGCAACCTTGCTGTCATTTTTCCCTTTTCTTCTCCTTCTAACCATCAGTTTCAAGTTCTTAGTTCTAGGAGGAGAGAACCTACATAAAATCCCTTTGTAATTTCCTTTTGATTGCTTGCTGAATAAAGATCTCTCAAGGTGCCTTAGACAGTGGATGTACACCATCATGGTGGAACCACTATAACTCCTTTTGTCTTCTTCTTTCTCTTCTCTCTGTATTTTACTTTGAATGTTACTCGTTGTTGTGGTATTGTGTGGTCGCTGGTTTGTTTGTTCAACAAGTTAATTAAGTATACATTCATGTACGAGAGTTATGCATGGTCATAAAGTACAAGCAAGTTTTTCTCAAAAAATAAAGTAAAATAAAATAAATAAGGCCCCGTTCGATAACCACTTGGTTTTTTGTTTTCGGTTTTTGAAAATTAAGCTTGATTTCTTCCAATTTCTTTAGAATGGTTTTCATCCTAGCCAAATTTCAAAAACAAAAACAAATTTTTAAAAAATACTTTTTTTTTTTTTTAAGTTTTCAAAACTTGAGTTGGTTTTTGAAATGGAAGTAGTGTTTGTAAACTTAATTTTCAAAAACTAAAAACAAAAAATCAAATGGTTATCAAACGGGACCTAATGTGTAAGTAAGTTTATGAATTTAGATTGGAAGTTTTGGATCTAGAATTTTCATTAGAGTCCTATAAACATATAGGATGTCTTTTATTGTGTTTGAAGCAGACCAAGTAAATTAGCAATTCAAAGAAACTTAGGTGTGTTCTTGAGTTTTATAAGAGAATAAGTTTCTTCTTCTCTACAAAATTATGAGATTTAGAGGGAGTATTATGGTCGACTTGTCCAGCTTTTTAGAATTTAGAGTATTATGGATGGTATTTTCTATAATTGATGAATGGAGTTTATTGAGGGGAAAAGGAAAAAAGAAAAAGACAGTGGAATCACTTGGAAAATGCAAGTCCCAAACAGAAACACACAATTCATCACTTGAAGAAATGGTTCATATAAGAAATTCTAAAGTTGAAATGAAAACCCAGATCTGTGTTACACATCTTTCTGTTCTTCCTTAATCCATTTTACAAACTTATCGATGTTAGTGGAAGAAAGGCCATCTGGTTTGACACTGTTGGTGACTTTGTCTCGAAGCACAGCACTTCTGGCTCTGAAACTCTCATCTCCAACCACCATCTCCACCTTCTTCTTAATTTCCCACCTGCTCACCATCCCCTTCTCGTCCCTCTCAAACCCAACCCCAATCTTCCGTGGAGTGTTGCCGTCTTTGCTCGAACCAACTAGGTCGATCTTCACCTCATCATTCACATTTTGTGGCTCAAAATCCATAAAATGATGTAAAGCACTGTCAAAAAATTGCTTCTAATATTAATCTTTGGGCGAGTTCAGATGTAGAGGAGTAAGGATAATTGGAGCCGGATTGACCAGCTCGTGCAGGAATATAGGTGTCCAATTGCAATGGGTTTGGTCGACATATAGCACGAGGCTCAATAAAGCACGATTTGAAGGTTTTCACTTCATTCTAGCCATGGAAAATCAAATCAAGGAGCTTATATTATGTTCGGTGACGGTTACTATGGCAGTGGTGGTAACACCTATTCTTCTTCATTTCCTCTATCTCTGTGTTCGTATTTTTTTGGTTTCTTGTGTAGCGATTATCAAAAGATATATTTAAGTTGGCTAAGATAACTGTTGGGTCTCTGAAGGAAATTGTTTTCAAGAGTAGCATGGAATTGAATGCCACGGATGCATTGTTTTATTTCTCCCGAGAATAAAGTTCCCAAGTGCATCATACTAGCAAATATCTAATATCTTCTACCAGTCAAGACAACAGCTTTTGATGCTAAGTATAAAGCTTAAGTCAACTGATTGGTGTGCGTATGGCTCCACTTGTAGTTTCCTCTGTCTATTCATTTTCTTCTTTTTCATCTTTGACTGTACTTTTTAGAGTGTTTTAAGTGAAACATTTTGTTTTCTAAGAAATTAATTAAATATTTCATTTAGAAGCACTTTTTAATTGTTACTAATTTTTTTTAGAATTTCTCAAACGAGTTTTGATTATTGTAAATTTAAGTATTTAAATTTGATTAAAGCTTTCGTTAAAATTCTAATCGACAGTACTAATTTTAGAAAAATCACTTTTGTCTACAATAAACACTTTGAAACTCATGCCAATCATACATTTAATGACTAAAGAACTAATACCTTGATGTAAGGTGTCATCCTACTATGCATTTTTGTTTGTGCATACTTAGGATGATAAGTATTAGCAGCAGACTATGAACTTTTTTACGCTGTGAGTTGCTAGGTTCTTGAAGGATTGTCTACGTTTACAATCTTGTTTGGTTGAAATTTTTTTGAATGGTTGAAACGTTCTAACCATGTATGTTTAAATCCCTTTTCATTTTGCTGAAAAATGCTGTCTTCCGTGTGTAGTGCTCTCTTCTTCTTTTAGCCCGGCCTTGCATACCAAGTAAAAAGAAAAAGCATCGATGAACCCGTAAACGAGATGGATAATCTTGACAGTTGGCTTGTTTCTTTTGATGCTGTGGTAAGTAACTTATTTCTTTCTCTTTTTATATATTTTAAAACTAGCATGTCAAATTGTCTTTTATAACTTTTATCCCGATAGTCAACTATGCCTTGCAAATATTGAACTTGTTTTTTCTTAATATTTGATAATCATAATCATAGAGGGTATACAAGGAATATAGAAGAGTTTTTATTTTAAAAATTGGATTATTTGATGATATATTTTAACTTCTAGTTTTTATATAAAATGTTGAGATTAGCCATTTAAATAAGTTGAGAGGCCAAAATAGAATTATAATTTTGTCAACATTGCATGGGTCGACCATTAGCAGTTACATAGCTTCCATGTCAACCATGTTTTTTTTCCTTTTTCTTTACTTGTGAAAATTGGAACTTACATACACTAAAGCCTACGCTTAAATTCGAAGTTTTTTTCGTTTGAAAGCTAAGTTAGATTTACTACAAAACAACTCTGTTTTTATTTTTTATACATGACGTAGCCATGTAAAGTAGTATTTCGTCAAATAGAGATTTTCTTGGTTATCTTCTTGAAAGTTTGATTATTTTAAGGGGGAACTGAATACCATGAAATGTGAGTTGTTGTATCATTATCCATTTCAAACATATGTGAGAAGGAAGGTATGGATGAAAAACCTAGCTTTGTCCTATGTCAATAACACTTGAATGATATGGAACTAATCTTTTTGTATTTTTGTTGATATTTTTCTTGTTTGTTAGAATTTGACCACAGATGAAGGAGAAAACATTGATGATTTTTGATGATGCATTTCTGAAGGAAGGTGAAAGAAATTAATTGTTGAGGATTGAGGGAAGATGCAAGTCCAGTGGAAGTGGTTTGTGACTTTTCCATCCTTCATATCTATAGCTTCTGTAGCATGGAGTAATTAACTATGTCATACTATGAATTGTTGTAATCTTTGTTTTTGGTGTTGACATTTTGGAAATTTAAAATAGAGAAGCAACTAGAGCAGGAGTCAAAGCTTGTATGGAAAGGAGGAGCTTAAATCGTTGTTGCAGGACAATAAGACTATCTTTTGAGGCAACATGAGGATTTCATTGTCGGACAAAAATGTACATGTCAACTTATACATGATTTTCATCACCTTGAACTCAAATTCGTTGAAATTGTCTGTGTCCAATATGAATTACCTTTTGTGGTAAAACTTAAAAGTGCGCATTTTATTTCTTTGTTAGAATCAGAATTGTAGCCAATGCTTACTACTATACTTTTGCTTCTCTTGCTTCTCTTATTGATCTTCAGAATAAATGTTCAAATGATTTTTCGTGATGTGTTGGGGTCTTTTTCCATTTTATTTCTTGCTGATAGAACCTAGAAAGGGAGGGTGACAATTAGAACCGAGAGCTTAAGTTTGAATCTTGAGATCGTCATGTCACGTGATGATTAAAACCAATAGTATCCATATGATAAGTGGAATATGTTTAGACCTTCGAGCTTAAAATATATTTGAGAAGATGGCTAGAGACTTTTTTCCTTTTTAATTGTCCGGTTTTGATAAAGATGTTTCCACTTATCTTATTACTTCACCCTTTTATCTTTTTCTTCTTTTTAATGAAAGGTTTTATTTCTTATTAAAAAAGACATCTTCATTTCTTGCTGGATGTGGTTTGACATGCTTTTATATATGGCACTAGCCTCAATAAAGCACGGTTTGAAGGTTTTCACCACTTCATTCTAGCCATTTGGAGAATCAAAATCAAAGATAGATCGTCTCCATGGCCAGCCTTTCTGAATTCTGATGATCCTGAGGTAAGTAACTTATACCTTGCTTTGTTGCAATATATTTTTAAATGCTGACTCAGTTATATACTATTTTGGAACATTGTTGTAATTTTGAGCCGATTTTTATCGAGCATATTTGCGAGGGGAGGGTACACATACACTAATTTACTAATTTCCTGTCCTCATTATAGATTTTTCTTTTTGTCCCTAATTTAATTCTTTGACATACAGTTAGCTAAGTCGTGATTAGATCAATCACTCAACTACAATTAGAACAACTTCCTCCTCATTCTCTGTCTCATCTTAGGATGTCTTTGTCCTCGAGAAATTATAGCAATCTCATTGTCTCCCTTAAAAGTCTCTCGGTCTCCTTTGGACGCATCTTTCAGGTTTTCTCCTCAGCTTTTGTATTTTGCTATCTATTTTATTACACTTTACATAACACAATAGTCTTAATAATTTTAATATATGGTCGAGAATTATCTTGCCCTGATTTCATCCTTGTCAATTTGAACAATAATATAGGTTTATTCTTCTTATATACCCTTTATTAAAACTAGCAAATCATATTGTGTTATGATTTTTAAAACGACAGTCAACTTGTTATTTTGTTCTTGATATTTAATTATCAGAGAGGGTATAAGAGGAATGTAGAAAAAAAAATCTTCTAGAAATCGATATATGGCCGACCATTAGATTTTATATGACTAACTTGAAATCTCGTGCCACATGCACTAAATGAATGGAGATTGAAATGGAAGGTGGGGACAGGGATGGGAAAGCCATTCCCATCTCGGCCCTACCCTTAGGGGTGAAAAAACCCGAACCGAACCAGAAAACCGAATCGAACTGAGTCGGTTCGGTTCGATTTTTACATAGATCCAAATCGAACTGAGTTGGTTCGGTTCGGTTCTCATATTTGACTTACATAGAAATTTTAGGGTTTCTCGTTTTCTGTACCGCGGCACATTTTCTCCTCTCCCTCTCTCTCTCTTCGTCTCCTCACAAATGGCGCAAGGTGCAACTCGTCTCCTCACAAATGACGACTCCTCGTCTCCTCACAAACGGCGCAACTCCATCTTTTTTTTTTTTTTTTTTTGCATTTTGGCGTCTCCTCCGATGAATTGAAGAGATTCTCATCTTGGCGATGGGGTTCAAGAAATTGATGGGGTACGAGAATCTCTTCGATTCATCACATGCAGCAACCCAACCCCTACGAATCTGCAATTTCTGGTGTGTTTTCAATTAGGTTTTTGGGTTTTCTTCTGGTGAGAGATGAGATTAGTTTTTGGGTATAGTTGATTTGGTGAAACAGAGAAGCTAGAAGGACGACGACCATGGCGGCCTCCAATGGCCTCATACTCGTAGTAGTCTTCGTGACTCTCCAGGTCTCAATTTCTCTTTCTCTAATTTTCCTCTTTCGACCGATTTGCTTTACTTTCCTTTGGGAGTTCTGGCATTTTCTTCTGTTTGGATGAAAGAAAAGGTAACTGACCCGACCCGACCTGATCGGTTCGAGCCAAGTCGGGTCGGTTTGTCCGTACAAACCGACATGCATTGGGTAGGGTCGGTTTGTCCGTACAATCGACCCAACCCGAGTTTTTTACACCCCTACCTACCCTACCCTGTGGACATCTCTAGTGGTTGTGGTTAATCAGCACTTTACCAGGCCTACGCCTAACAAATTAATGCTTTTCTAATGGTCGGTTTATGGAGAGATTACTAGAAATTTATCATTAATCTAGAGTCAACTTTTTTCTTTTAAGTTACAACTACATCTTAAATATGTCATTTATGGACAATGAGAAGTTTAGAGTTTTTTTTTTTAATACAATAAATGTCGAGTATGGTGATTCGAACGTCTAAATTCAAAGAAATAAGTGCATGTCAACTATCACGGAGCAATGCTCACTTTAGTAGAATCTTCAGATAAAGTCTATAACGGTTTGACTGTTACTACATGTGTAATTTGACATTTTTACCCATGCTTAAAAGTTAACCAATAGGCATTAAGGAATTTGCCCCATTTCTCTTTTCTTTTCTATCCATTCTTTGAATAATCTTCTAGAAGTACAATGTAGTGAAGTGTTGAATTTGGCCAAGTAATCTGACAACGAAATGTAGGTGCTTTGCTTTCTCTCCTCTCTAATTAATTATACTAGTCAATGACGTGTAATACAAATACATCTTTTAAGTTATATTGGACAACGTAAGAAGACGTGGAAATTTAATTATATTTATAAGTCAATTGTTGAAAGGTCTAAAATACATGATATAATTTTAATTTTATTTTTGTACTCAATGGCAAATGCTAAAATGATCTACAATTTTATAATCCATTGTACAATATATATATATGGAAAACCTCCAAATTCTAATTGTTTATTCTATATTTCCTTTTATATATATAATTAAAAACCCTAAAACTAAAGATATTTATATATATATTTAAAAACCAGTTCGGTTCAGGGTGAATCGAGAATTTGTATTATGAACTTGCAAACTAAACCAAATTTTTTCGGTTTTTCAAAATACCAACCCAGCCCAAATCGAGAAAACCTCAACCCTACCCAACCTGGGTAGGGTAGTCCGAGTTCGGGTTCCCGGATTATTTGTACTTCCTTGGTAAGTAGGGGTAAGTGAGAGTTCTCGGATTATTTGTACTCCCTTGGTAAGTAAGGGTAAATAGGTTATGTGTTTTTTTAAGTATTAAATAAAAAATAACTAAATATTAAAAATACTTTCTTAAAACAAATAAGATTGCTATTTAGTATAATCCGTAAAACTAACAATTGATACAAAATTTTTAATATATATTATATCTCATTAAATACATACAAAATGGGTTAGGTTATTACGAGTTTTGTCAATTTATTCCTAAAAATGAATTATAAAATTTATCAGTATCTTTTTTTTTTTTTTGACAATATGTGGGGAAGAGGATTCGAACCACAAACCTTGTGGTTATCAGTACAACTTTATGCCACTTGAGCTAAGCTCTTGTTGGCAATTTATCAGTATCTTTAATCATATAATATCTATATCTATAAATTTAAAAGTGCAAATTTGAATAATTTTGAATTTCTACAACCATATAAAGAATTCTTTCCTTTATTTTTTTTTACAAATTTTGTTGTCTCCTCTATATTCTAAAAAGTTGTTGTTTGAAAAATTATATATTAATTTATAATTTGTTTATTATATTGTAAGTATAAATGAGAGTGCCAGATACATATACGATTTTTTATATATATAAATTATTCTTATATATATATATATATGATGAAGAAATGAAAAGAAAATACTATCAACATTATAAAATAATCAAAAGTACGTTAAGGCACATGTTAAAAACTAATTCTCTGAAAAGTGAAAGACAAAACAAATAAAAAAGTTTCTTTTTTAAGACAATACTTGGCTACTTCTTAGGTACCTCATATTTACCTCTCTGTTAATGCGAGAATGGGAAGATTTAAACTTCTTATCGCAAGGAAAAAAATAGAAGACAATTATGTCTCATCTATGATCACATTAACCCAATCATAAAGCTTACCAGGATAATTAATCATGAGTCACATTTTTCTTTTTCTTTTTATCTTTTTGTTTATCAAAAAGAAAAAGACAAAAGACAAACTTTTTAAATATAATTTTTTTTAGCTCACCTTTTAAAATATAGTTACGATTAGACATTTTCAAAAAAAAAAAAAAAAAAAAAAAAAAAAAAAAACCTAGGATTATACATACCTTAATTTTGTTATAGATTTGAAGATAGTCATATAGCGCACCTTCTTCAACCTCCCTAAATCAGCCACCGAAGAAAATGGGAACAATCCTTCTATTTCTCTTCTTCTTCTACGCCATTCACCTCCTCATTCATCATCTTCTCAGCAAGATCCACAACCGCCCACCGTCTCCTTTCCCAGCCCTCCCCATTCTCGGCCATCTCCACCTCCTCAAGCCGCCACTCCACCGGACCTTGGCCAACATTTCCGACCAATACGGCCCTATTCTCCTTCTCCGCTTCGGATCTCGTCCAGTCCTCCTCATCTCTTCCCCTTCCGCCGCCGACGAATGCTTCTCCACAAACGACGTCGTTTTCGCCAACCGCCCCCGCCTTCTCGCCGGCAAGCATTTTGGCTACGACTTCACTGCCGTCGTTTGGGCTCCCTATGGCGATCTCTGGCGCAATCTCCGCCGAATCTCGTCCCTTCATCTCCTCTCCTCCGCCAATATCCAAGCTCTCTCCTCCGTACGCGCCGACGAGGTCCAATTCCTAATCCAAAGGCTCTGTAAAAACTCAAACCAGATCGTCGATGTTAGAACAATGCTATTCGAGTTCATGCTTAACGTAATGACGAGGATGATCGGCGGAAAGCGTTATTTCGGTGAGAACAAAGCCGATACAGAGGAAACTCGGAATTTTCAGGAGATCGTTACCGAAACGTTTAAACTGGCAGGGGTAAATTTTGTCGATTATCTGCCGATACTGAAATGGATTGGAATTAGCGGAAGAACCGAGAAGAGGTACATCAATCTGCGGAAGAGGAGGGATAGATTTATGCAGAATCTGATAGAAGAGCACAGAAGGAAGAAAGAGATGACGATCGACGAATCTCCAAGGAAGAAGACGATGATCGACGTGATGTTATCTCTTCAAGAATCGGATCCTGATTATTACACCGACGAAATCATCATAGGCCAGATGTTGGTAATTACGAACTGTAACTAATTACGACTTTTTTTCTTTAATTATTTTCGTTTCGGCAATCACGAAATTTGCGCGCAGGTTATGTTATCTGCTGGGACCGACACGTCGGTTGGGACGATGGAGTGGGCCATGTCGTTATTTCTGAACCATCCCCACGTACTGGCAAAAGCCAGAGCCGAAATCGATGATGTCATCGGCGAAAAACGACACGTCGAGGAATCGGATTTGGAAAGGCTGCCGTATCTGCAGTGCGTGATAAAGGAGACTCTCAGGATGTACCCGGTGGGGCCGTTGCTCGTACCCCATGAATCGTCCGCGGATTGTAGGGTAGGTGGGTACCACATCCCACGTGGCACGATGCTAGTGGTGAACGCGTGGGCCATCCACAACGACGCCGGAATATGGGAGGAGGCGGCGGTGTTCAAACCGGAGAGATTCTTGGAGGACACGGCGGTGGGCGGCAGAGATGGAGATGGGTTGAGGTATATGCCGTTTGGGGCGGGGAGGAGGGGGTGCCCTGGGGAAGGGCTGGCCATGAGAGTGGTGGGCTTGGTTTTGGGCTCGTTAATTCAGTACTTTGAGTGGGAGAGAGTAGGGAAAGAAATGGTCGACATGAGCGAAGGAACAGGGCTAACTATGCCCAAAGCCCGCGCCTTGCAGGCCAAGTGTAGGCCGCGCCCAATTCTCCAACGCCCCATGTAAGTGCACATCCACATCTAAATATTGGCTTTCAAATCTTTCGAAGTAGATACCAATTACCGTTTAGCTATGTTTGCTTTGACTATTAACTTTCAAATCTATGACCTATACTCTATAGATGCTTAACTTGTATACCATATGTATTATGTAATAATGTTATATATAATTTACATCACGTCCTGTTAGTCGTTTCTTTGATAATCTTGATATATAACTTATATGTTCAATTTACATGGCGACGTGTTTTTGTCAATAGTTTTGATATTAATCGGTAAGTTTACCTTCTTTCTTACTTAGGTTGATGGGTTGGATCAAATTGAGATAGAATATTGTTATGACCTGAATAACCTATAGTCTAACATTTCTATGGCTAATTTATGAGGCTTAAAGTGTCGATAACTATAATTAAAGTTAAGGTTGTCGTATGGACCAAAACAAGTATGTTTCTGTCTAAAGAAAATAAAATAATAATAATAATAATATAAGTCTCTTTAATTTTAAAATAAATAAATAAAAAGTCTGTTTCAGATATTTAGTTAGGGAGATTGGTTACGACCTTATGCGTTATCAACTTATAACGAATAAAAGTTATTTGAGGGCTGCTTTTTTTTTTTTTTTTTTTTGAAATAGTAATATCTATTGAACTTTAGTTCTATAATATGTCAAGCGATTGAAGAACCTACTAGAAAAGTATGAAAATTAAAATAATCCTTTTCCTTTGTTTATGAAATTGTTTAATTAAATTTATAGGTTAAAATATCATTTTGATCCCTGAACTTTGAGTTTCAAATATCCAATTTTGGTCTTTGGACTTTCAATAAATCTTAAAATTAGTCCTTCTAAGTTATTTTTTATTGAAATTGGTTAAATAATAATAATTGGACATTTGAAAATATAGAAACTAGTTAACTTAGGAATGAATATATTTCCAAAATTTATAAAGAGAAAATTAGTAAAGACTAAATATTTTGTGAAAATTTAACTAAGTTTTTTTTTTTTTTTTTTTTTTGAGTACATTAACATTTGGGGGTGGGGGATTCGAACCTCTGACCTTTTGGTCAAGGATTTATGCCAATTACCGCTAAGCTATGCTCGCTTTGGCAAAATTTAACTAAGTTAACTTAGGAATGACTAACTTTAAGATTTACAGAATAAACAAATTGACCAAAATTGGACATTTGAAAATATAGAAACTAAAATGGAATGAAACTCAAAGTATAGGGACTAAACTCATACTTAACCTAAATTTTAATTAATTAATTGAGTTTAACATAAGTATATCAATAATTCAACAACATTGGGCAAGTGAAGGAAATCCATAAATCGTAATTTAAAGCATGCACATGCACTGTTGTAAATGAGTTGTGTAGCTTTCTTCCAATATTTAAGGATACTAAAAACTAGGGCATTGTTGCTCTGTTTTCTGAGTTTGATTGGGTGATTTTCAGCCACACATGACACAACAAGTGAGCAAAATTTTGTAGCCCATGAGTTGCTTGCCACGAAGGAGTTTTTCAAAAAGCACTTTGTTTTATGACTTCACAATCTTTCCCATCTTGGCTTATGTGTCTTGCTGAAAATGATTCTCCATTAAATCATTTTGCCCAAGTGGCATGTGCTTAGCTTCAAGGAAATTCCTTCAATCTCCAAAATGGAAAAATAAAAAATAAATAAATAAATAAAAAATAACTAGAAACTCGTTTGATAACCATTTGATTTTTGACATTTAACTTTTGAAAATTATGTTTGGTTTTCTTCTCTTGGTTAAGGACACATTTGAATTCTTAATCAATTTGCAAAAGACAAATACAACTTTTTTTAGTTTTCAAAACTCCCCTTGATTTTTAAAACATAAGAAGATAAGGTAGATAGTAAAATAAATAAACATGTGGAAAAAAACTTAATTTTCAAAATCCAGAAACCAAATAATTATCAAACAAGGTCTAGAGCATTTGTTTTTTGGTTGATGATAAATTTCTTAACCAATTGAGTTAAACTGTAAAAGTAGAATATTTGTTAATTACATGGTGAGTTTTAACTTTTTCTTTTATTCATTTAATTGAGATTTGGAAACTTATCCTCACTTTAATTAGTTTAGGCCCCGTTTGATAACTATTTGGTTTTTGGTTTTTGGTTTTTGAAAATTAGGCTTATTTTCTTTAAATTTCCTTACCATGGTTTTCATTTTTGTTAAAGACACACTTGAATTCCTAACCAAATTCTAAAAACAAAAACAAATTTTTGAAAACTACTTTTTTTAGTTTTCAAAAATTGGCTTAGTTTTTGAAAACATGGGAAGAAGGTAGGTGAAAAAACAAAGAAACTTAGAGTTGGAAGTGGTGTTTATAAGCTTAAAAGCCAAAAACAAAAAACAAAAAACCAAATGGTTATCAAACGGGGCCTTAGTCATTAGTCGTTTTTTTAATTTAATTGTTGCAAAACAAGAGATCAAATAATCAACCATTAGATTGATAATAAGTGTCTGATTTATTATCCAATAATTAGCAAACCATCTTCAGCAATTCACATTTCTCCTTCCAAATGGATCTTAAAAGTCAATACATCTAACATTTATTAGCATAAGAAGACTATCAAAACACCAGCCGTTCAAGTAAAGTTAAACTTTTATTCAAAAAAAAAAAAAAAAAAATTTACTATTTTTACTATTTGAAAAAATTTACTATTTTTCCTTTTTTTAAAACCCATTAAACAAACAGTCACCAAACCATTCCTAAATCAAAGTGATCTCCCTACATGTAAAATTAATTTTTTTTTTTTTTTTTTGAGAAAATGTAAAATTAAAATTTGAAAACAGAGTTAGTTAATTTACAATAATAATATACACTCTCTTTAACCAAAATTAAATTCACCACAAGATCATATTCTGAAGCATCTGCTTCAAATGCTCCGCGTCAGAGAATCATATGCCAACTTTAATATTGAACAAATAGATGTGCAACAGTTTTGAGCTAAGGCAGGAATCTCATTCCCTAAAGTGGCTTGAATAATTGAACCGCATAAGATTTCAGACCCCACTTTTCTTTTCACATTCCCTTCACCTTATATAAATACCTGCCTATAACTTTGTCTTTCTCAAACACTTCAATCCAAACACATCACAATATAAACCATGGCTCAAGCCGGGTCTCTCTCGACCGAGACCGAGAGTCTGAGCCACATCTTCAGCCTGATAGAAGCGTTCAGAGCATTCGATGCGGACAACGACGGGCTGATCACGGGAGCGGAGGTCGGGGGGATCATGGGGTCGCTCGGGTACAACCTGAGCGAGGAAGACGTGAACATGATGATGGAGGAAGGCGACGGCGACAAGGACGGGCTGCTGAGCATGGGGGAGTTTTTGGAGATGAATGCAAGGAGTGTGGAGATGGGGGAGCTTGGGAGCTATTTGAAGATAGCTTATGAGGCTCTAAAGGCAGATGGGGATGATCTTGTGAGTGGAGAGGAGCTTTATGAAGTGTTTGTGAATTTGGGAGTGGAGGTTTCAGTTGAAGATTGCAATGCTATTGTGGCTTCTATGGATGGGGATGGGGATGGAGCTGTGTTTCTTGAGGATTTCAAACTTATTGTTAATTCTCTTGACTAATTTTTACTCTCTTGCTTTTATATTCTACTTTACCAAGTTATGTTTTTATGTATTTGGGTTTGGATATATATTATAGTTTCTTTTGCATCAATAAATTTCTGTTGCTTATTCCACTTTCTAATCATGATATTATATATTCCATGTAATATTTTTTTTTTTATTTCAAGGATTACAATATTGCTTTCAATTCTAATTGTGTCATTTCATATTTGCCTCTCTTTTTTTTTTAATAATTAATAATTAGAGATTTTTGTATGTCATTCCAAATCTACTCTTCATCTGAATTATGTGATTAATTTGATTCTAGATATTTTTGTTATTTTAAAAGAGAGAAAATTGTAGAATCTAAATTTTGATAGCTCACATTAACTTGGATAATAATATTCCCTTTTCTTCAACTTTTTAAAGGATTCTTCCTCTTTTTCTGAAAGAACTTGATTCTTAATTTATCAATCAAGGAACAAAAAGTTTCAACATATTTTCATATGAAAGTCAAGTCAATAACATAAAAACTATGATATTTGTCTCGTAAATATTTAAATCTTTAAACCCTATTTAAATATATTAGGATTTAAGTCCAACTTTTATTCAATTAATTCTTGTCCTAAGTACTAGAAATTTTCCTTCATTGCTGAAAAGAAATCTCTTGTGGGGGACATATTGCATTTTTCATCCATAACCCCATTTCATAACTATTTGGTTTTTGATTTTTGAAAATTAAGCTTTATAAATCCTACCTCCACCTACAAGTTTCTTTGTTTTTCTGATCTCTTTCTTTCCTTGTTTTTAAAAACCAAACAAATTTTGGAAATTGAAAAAAAAAAATAGTTTTCAAAAACTAGTTTTTGTTCAAATGTATATTATTGAAATATGAAAACCATGATAAGAAAATTAATAGAAAACAAGTCTAATTTTCAAAAACCAAAAATAAAAAATCAAATGGTTATCAAATCAACCTTAAAGTTCTATATTATTCGTTTCTTTTCTTACTCCCAGTCTCATCAACTAATTGCCTACACACTGATCCATCATCACTAGAATTGAAGCTTCCATCCACTATTCACTTCATTTTGCGATGTGATTTATTTTTAATTCATCTATTTATAACGTATTTAATCAATAAACAAATCCCACAGATATTTCAAAACAATAATAATAAACCAACTAAAGAAAATTGTACTCCTACACCAACCAAAACCATACAAAAGCTAGCTCCCACGAACTAGCACACACGTCGACTAATCTCTCGACCGACTAATTCCGACCGACTACAATTAGTTCCCAAACAGACTAACCCTAACTGACTAGGGCATTTAGTTGCCAAGAAAACTAGAAAAATATCAACCACCATAGATCGAACTCATTCATTCTATAACTCTTTCACTATTTTATTTTAAACTCTTTAGGTGTCTGCCGATTCTAGAAACCTACCCATAAGTTCCCAACAACATAAGCATGAAAAAGGATGGAAATATTGCGAACAAGTTCCATTATGTAGAAAGCCACAAACCAACAGCTTTAAAACTTCCTTTGAAAACTCAAACATTGTAGTAGACGATTATTACACATCACATCACATCCCCACACTGAGTAATCAAACCACATTAAAACCCTAATAACCAAACACTAAATTCACTTGATTTAGCCACACTTCTTGATCGGATTCGGAGGCGGCCGACCGATCCGCTTACCGACCGGTGTAACTCGATACCTCCGACAACCATCGCTCGGCGGCTCCAACACTACCGGAAGATAGTTATTCGCGTGGCACCAAAATATCTTGTTCCTGAAAGCCTCCATGAGATCCTTCAATCCCTACACACCCAAACAAAACGACATCGTTTTCACATACAAACAAACACCCAAAACGACGGCGTTTGAGGACAAAACGAAGGAAGACCTGAACTTTGGCGCGCTTAATTTCGCAGACTTTTCTGTTGACTGAAACCTCCCACTGACGCCGATGATACGCTTTGCAAAACTCTGAAGCCGCTATAGAGCTAGTGAAATTTACAAAGGCGTAGCCCAGATTTGAAATCTTCCCATCGTACCAATATTTCCTATTTTTAGAAATTTCAGTACAACATGGAAAAATCCATAATGGGTTATCACCAAAAATTCAAAAAAAAAAAAAAAAGAAAAAAAAAGTAGAAATTTTGAAATTGAACTGACCGAAAGTCCATTGGCAAATAAACAAAGTCGTACTCCGACCTGCGGCTGTCGAAGCTTTTGTTGTTGTTGTGATTAGAAGAGTTTAGATTCTTCCACTTGCAGTGTTCGTCCAGAATATTCAAAAGATTATGTCGCCTGTTCAAAAAAAAATTATTCATCATTAAATTACATGCAAAATTAAACACAAGCAAGAAATTTATATTCACCTCAATTGATTGGGAATATTTTTGATCATGACGGTGGTGGTTTCCACAGGCATGAGATCGACGGCAGAAGGAAATGGAAGAGGAGTTTCATCACGAACGCGAACTTGAACTTGCGGGACCCATTTTCTAATCTTACATTTCCTTTGAGATTTCATCTCGCCATTGCCGCCGGAGTTCTCGGGGTGATGAGAAAGAGAAACCCCGCCGCCAAGACACGGCCACGAAGGAACCTGCGGAACGACGTCGTAGAATCCAAACATGGGATGTTGGTGTTGGTGTGGAAAGGGGTCGACGAACGATCCATATCCATGCACCGGCGGCGCCAATACAACCCGCGACGGAGCCAACGGAAGCTGTCGGAGATGAGGCGGCGATTTGAAGGGATGTGAGAGGTTGAAGATGGGGATGGGGACGGGGGCGAAGTCTAGCTTCGGCGGAGGATGAAACGGCGTCGTGTAGAGGAAAGGGTCGGCGTTGGGGTTGAGAGCCATAATGGAATGGAAGAAGTAGAAGAAGAAGAAGAAGAAGAAGAAGAAGAAGAAGAAGAAGGGACGGTTGTGAGATTTGAGAAGCGAAGGGTTTTGGAAATTAAAAGGAATTTTTGGCGTTTCGTTTGGAGTGATGGTGGGGCATGAAATGGAAGTATAATGATGAAATATAATTAGTAGAATGGAAGAATTATGAGTTTCATTAAATGGTGTTGTTTGCACGAGACAATCTCTGTTTTCAACCCTTTGGCGGCGAGGTTTTTGTGTCAGTTCACAGTGTCTACATTACGCTGATGACAGACACAGAGGCTAATTCCCATTGCAGCGGCATCGGCTGCTGATTCATCGATATATCGACAGGATCCTCGCTAGTCTAAATGCCTATGTTTTTCTTTTCAAGAGTCGGATGTGGTTTAAATATATATATATATATTATCAAAAAATCAGGTTTCTTTAAATTAACTCGATGCCATCTGATATAGAGGAAATGTTAATGTACAAATTTGGTTAGTGTAATTTGAACGAAAGTTATGGTTTTTTTCTTATGATTTTTACAATTGGAATTTTGTCTACGGGGTTTGATAAAATATCCTTTGATAGTCTATATCACATATTCAATTCGTTAATGACTTCTTCCAATGGTCATGTGCTTAATTTATTTGAGTTTTTGATGGATTATTTAACGAGGTTTTTTCCTCAATCCTTCAATTGAGCTACAAACTTGGGAAGGTGAGGCGACGATGGACTTGTTCAAATGAGGAACCGATCGGCCACATTAGATGAAAAGGTGTGTCATGATGTCTCACCTTTCTATGTTTTGTTTAAGGTGAAGCAATGTGTCTTTCTTATTCAATTTTAAATTGTTTTGCTTTAAATATATGTTATAAGATTGTGAATACAAAATGTTAACATAAATGAAATAGGTAACTCCTAAGAAAATGATGAGAGTTAATAAGAGGTTAATGAGATGAGTTAATAAGAAGTTTCTACAATATTTAAAACTACTTTCATTTTTTATCCTTTTCTCTAGTTTAATTGTGAAATAAGGGGGATTTTAAACGGTTGAAATTTATCCCTTACTCAGACCACAAACACAGCATACAAATCTCAATGACTAACCGATAATCACAATAATCCAGCAGCCCAACATAAATTAAAACGCAAACCTTAACTCCAAACCCCAAACCCCAAACCCCAAACCCGACGATAAATCACGAATCCAATTGTGGCCGTCAGTTTTCCACGATCAATCAGAGATATAAAACGCTGCATGTTTCCCTGTTTTAAAGGGCTTGGTAGCTCTTCGAAACCCTAAAAATGGAAACCCTACAAAGAACAAAAAAAAAAAGGTACAAATACGCAGAATGAGAAACGTCTCTATAATTAGAATTTGGGGTTTAATTTTAGTTTGTCATTTGGTATGGCAAATTTGAGAAAAGAAATTGAAAGCATAAACATAATTACGAATACATGTCTCGAGCAAACTGATAGTTAAAGGAAGAAATGATTACGAATTCTGAAAGAAAATCTCAGAAATCGAGGTCTCTTAAATGACCATAAATTAACTGTCTCTTCAACTTGCGTAATGTGATCTTTGGATTTATATTTTTTTCCTCATCATCTCCGCTAAGGCCTCACCCTTAACTCTCGGGTGGGTTGGGTTGCCGTCATCCTCACGTCTACAAAATTATTCACTGTCTTAGTACACTACGTATTCACTATTTTCAGCTTAACAATGTTAAATTACTAGTGTTTTAAATTTAAAATTGGGTAAAATACCTTTTTGGTCCCTCATGTTCTGGGTCAGTTTCCAATAGGTCCTTAGGTTTCAAAATCGAACAATCAAGTCCCCACTGTTTCGAAAATAGTTCAATTTAGTCCCTCAACCGTTAATTCTTTTAACGGTGCTGACGTGGCAAATTTTAATATTAAAATATTTATTTTTAAATAATAATAATAATAATAATAATAATAATAATAATAATAATAATAGTTAAAAGAAAACAAAAAAAAAATCTTTCTCTCTCTATCTCTCCTTCCCTTTCGCCCCTTCCCTTCCCTTCCCTTCAGATCTGACGTCGACCCCTTCCCACTCTTCCCTTCCCTTCAGATCTGACGCCGACCAAAACTCCGACGCTGCCGCCGCCAATCCCGCCGTTTCTCTCCCCTTCAGATCCGACGCCGACCAACTTCGACGCCGCCGATGCCGCCGTTTCTCCCCAGCTCCGACGCCGACGAGCTTCTAAAATGGAGGAGAGCCCATGTGGTTTTTGTTTTTTTTTTCCCTAGATCTGAAAATGGAGAACCCGTATGGTTTTTTTTTTGGCTAAGATTTGGTTGATGCTCTGTCACTGTGGGTGTTTGTTGAGGAAAAGAAGATGTGAGGGGTGGGGGAGGGATTGTTGACGAAGAAGATGTGGATTTGGAGGGTGGGTGAAGGGGAGGGAAGAGGAAGGAAGGGATTCGGAGGTGGGGGAGATGAAGAAGAAGGGCGGTGGCGACGGACTGTCGTCGGTGAGAGGGGGAAGGGAGAGGAAGGGATTTCGGGGGGAGGGGGGGTATGGCAGCGGCGGTGAGAAGGAAAGGGGAAGGGAGAGGAAGGGATTTCGGGGGGTATGAGGGAGAGAGATGGGTGTTGGGTTTAGAAGAAGAAGAGTGAGAGAGGGGCATTTGGGGAGGAGGCTCCGTTGGCAGCGGAGAGGAGGCTCCGGCGACGGCGGGGAGGAGGCTCGGGCAGTGGGAAGAAGAAGAGAAAAGGTGAAGGGAGAAAGTGGGGGAGAGAGAGGAGAGAGAAGAGAGAGTGTGGATATTTTTTAAAAAATTGATTTTAATTATTTTAATTTATTAATTTATTATTATATTTAATTTTAAAAATATTATTTTATTTTTTTAAACGTGCCACGTCAGCATCCGTTATCGCCACGTCAGCACCGTTAAAAAAATTAACGGTTCAAGGACTCAATAGAACCATTTTTTAAACAGTGGGGACTTAATTGTTCGATTTTGAAACCTAGGGACCTATTGGAAACTGATCCGAAACATGAGGGACCAAAAAGGTATTTTACCCTTTAAAATTTGTATCCATTTAATATCTTAATTTTCAAAATTACAAATTTAATCTCTTCTCTTCACTTTCCAATGTTTTTAAATCTATTAAATACAAAGTTGAAATTGGGTTTAGGAAGATATAAAATTGATTTTTAAGATTTTCAAATTTGTTAATAACTAATATAAAATTTAGAAAAATTGGCAAATTGGACCTAATTAATAGCAAATATAGCACCATGTAAAAAAAAATTGCAAGTATAGCAAAATCTATCCTAGTCTATCTGATAGACTTCGATTATCAGAGTTTATCAGCGATAGACTCTGATTAATCAAAATCTATCAGTCTACTGATAGATTCCGATTACTCAGTGTCTATCGCTCATAAACTTTGGTTAATCAAAATCTATCAGTGACTATCACTGATAGGTTCTGATTAATCAAAGTCTATCAGTGATAGTCACTAATAGATTTTGATTAATCGAAGTCTATCAGTGATAGACACTGATATACTTTGAATAATCAGAGTCTATGTGATAGACATGGATAGAATCCGACAACAGCTTTTTGGTCTTGTACAATTAATTTTGCTATATTTGCAATTAGGTTGCAACAGTGCTATATTTGCTATTAATTTGGTCCAATTTGTCATCTATGCAACTGCCCCTAAAATTTATTGGACATTAAATTGAAAGTTTAGGGACTTACTTTTTAAAGGCCAAATATCAAATAGATGCAAATTTCAAAGTTTAGGAATTAAATTTATATTTGAAATTTGCATCTATTTGATATTTGAATGATTTTTCATCTTCTCTTCTTTCTCTTTTTTATTAAAGAATAATCATATGATGATATTTTTTCCTACTTTGTGGTAGGATTTTGAGAGAATATATAATAATATTGTGTAGGTCATTTTAAGTCAGTATTAAATAGAATCAAGTGAAAATAGTAATGAATTACCAACAGAAAAGTCTAAATTGATTCAATTGTGAAAGTTTAGAGTTTAACAACATTGTAAAAAATCTCACGTTTGTTTCATGAATGTTTACTTTTTAAAACCTAGATAACTATAGTCCAACGATAAAAATATCTCAGGATATGAGATTTTACTATCCTATTTTGATATGAGATTTTCTTACTTAAAACTTTTTTCTTTGGAAAATGAAGAGGGTGAAGAGAGAAAAAAATTACATTTTGTAAGCTACCATTAATTAATTATCTAATATAAATATTGATTAAAAAAAAAAAACCAATTCAAATTATTAGATTTAATTAGTTAAAATATTGTTTAACTAATTATAATCATTTTATTTTTTTCATAAGCAAAATCTATAAAATAAATGTGAATAATTAACTATCAATTAAAAAGTAATACAAAAATATTAATTTAAAAAAGATGAACAAATAATATTAGGGAACACATTTTTCAAAACTTAGGGATTAAAAAAGTCTATTTTGAAAACTTAGGAACCTTTTAAACGGGACTAAAAAGGTCTATTTTGAAAACTTAGGGACCAAACGCACATATTCCTCAAAACTAATGGACCAAAAAGGTATTTTCCCCTTTTTGCAAAAAAATCTAGCCCATCTCCCATCGGCTCCCTATTGTTTCTCAAGCTTCAAGATCATTAAAGAGCCCAAGGCCTGTTGGGCTTGGCCCAAGTAATACTAGCCCAACCCAAAAGGGTAAAGTTTGTTGGGCCGACGCTTGGATATACCTGAAATTTTGATATTGGATAGACACGGTTTTTGTGTGTGTGTGTGTGTGTTTTTAAATGTTTTCAAAGGTGGTCACAGTTTCTTCCATTCTTCATCATCCATTTTCCTAATTTTCAAAAAAAAAAAAAAAAAAAATTAATAATGTGTAATTTTGTTATTTATGATGAAACATCAATGAATAATTATTAATTCAAATACCTCATTTTAGCAACTTATACAAAATTCAAGGCTGATTAAGGAATCTTCAATATCCTAGCCAAAATTCATTTTTGTGATATAATATGCTTAAAAAAGATTTTCTTTAATGGGTCAAAATATGAGACTTCAAATAGTCAAAGCTCATATCTTAACTTCAGCATCTATCTCTAAATTTAATTGGAGCTATTTTGAATTATGAACCGAAAATTGGGAAGAAAAGGTCCACATAAGTATGAAAATGCAAGTAAATGAAAGGTAAAAAAGTTTGATAGTACACTATTTTCTCTTTGAAATGTTTAAGACGACATATTAAAAAAATGGTTCAAAACCATAAATATATATGATAGAAATGTTGGACATAAAGTACAATGAACTTTTAATTTTTGAAAATATATATATATATATTAACTCCCAAAATTTTGAAGTCTTAGGGAGTTCAAGTCAAAGATGCTACAAATTTGTGAACTCTTCAAACTACCCTTTACTTTTATAAGGTTTTTTTTTTTTTTTTTTTTTGGAAACTTACCTTTATAAGAAATTTCACTCATATACACAACACAAATTCAACAACTTTGACATTTTGTACAAAACACATAATTATTATATTTTATTATATTTAAAAAAGGGTCAATAATACAAAAGTCAGTTAGAAAAATTATCATCTACTTAATCATTTATTTGGAAAAGTTAAAAACCAATAATCAAACTGGAGTATGAGAAATGTTACAATCAAATAGCAAACAAAAACTAAGAATTTATAGATACCTAGTCCACAAGCAAATGAAAGTCTTAATCATTTCAAACTTTCTAAGAGAATTTTAAGCCTAAGTTCTTTTTTTTTTTTTTTTTTTGTCCTCACTTCTATTACATCATAATTATTATATATATCAAAAGAGTGATGGGACAAAATTAGACTAAAGAGTAGTTTTAAGTCACTAATTGCTCCATCTTTTTCTCTTATTCAATTTCTTCTATTCAATTGCACGTTTTCAAGACATATTCCTCAAAACACATCTTTTCAAAAAGTCGTCTGGTTCAGCGGAGGTGGGGTTCCCTTTGTCTTCTATCTGTCTTTTTTTTTTTTTTCAAAAAGCTTTGGAATTTAGCATCATCAGCTGGGCTTGGGCCTTCTGTAATTGGGCTGACCATGTTATAGGCCCAAGCCCAAATTTGTTAGCCCAATGTGGTTGGTTGGTTGTATTGCAAGTAGAAGGGGAGCAAAAGTAACCCTACTCCTTTCAAACTTTTCTTTCTAAATATGGTAATTATTTAAAGTTGTTGAACACTTAAACTTCACATTACTTAAAAGATGTTTATGAGAGTAGTAAGAAAAAATTTCTAGTACATTCGTGGTACTACCCACTTCTTATATTTAATACTGTTGGACTCCACATCATTTTTAAAGGATGCTGACGTGACAATTAATTAATGTAGTAAGTTTTCCTGAAGAAGTACCTACACTAGTATAGAATAAGAAGTTTTTCTAGAAGAAAAGGAAACCAATAGGGTAACTTTCTCTTCTTTCTATGAACCATTTCCACATCTCCACATCTACATCCTTTTTCCTCCATAATCTCATGACCATGATTCTTATAGTACAAATGTCAACCAATGGTTGTCATGTTCCCAATACAACACAATGAGATATACCTCAAAAGCCTACAATAATCCAATTGACAGTTGAAACAATCCAACCATAAAAAGGAAGTTTCAAATGGATCTAAATGGATTCATTTTGGGGCTCTCAAGAAAAACAATAATAATAATGGTAGGAAAGGAAACCAGTTGTAATTATGCAACTTTCAGGCCAACCTTTTTGGGTAAATGTGTGTGGTGTTGAAAAATAATATAATATATAAGATTATTGGATATTAATTGTAGGTGAAATCAGACAAAATGATTAAGGCTATGTTTTTGTTTTGTCCAATATAGGTGTTGGGTGGTTGTAATAGTTATGATCATGAGTTTGAGGGGAAGTGATTTAGTTTGAGAATTGAATTAACATTTGAAACAGAGTTGAGAGGAGCAACATGGGAAAATGGAATCATGGAGGGAAATTGAAGGAAAAAAGAAAGAATTTTGGGTGAGTGTTCCCTTTAATGCAACCTTATGTTGGAGTTATTCATGTGGTCGAGACCAAACACCTTGACTTTTCTTTTCAAATTTAGACATCCTCTTGCATTGCGATGTGCTCAAGTTTTATGGGATTCTATTCTATTCTGACTTTCCTTTCATACAACCTTCCAAATTTCGACCTACCGTGGAATTTGGGTGTAGAAACATCGAGCTTGACTGATCAGAGGATGAGCATTTGAAGAATTAGTGAGATCGATAAATTCATGATAAGAGCAAAAGAAGAAAGTTAAAAGAAAGAGAACGTTGATAATCGGTCTATGTTTTATTATGAAAAGGTAGATTATGAATAAAATAATAGAAAGATCCATGCACCCTCTTACAAGAATATGTCTCACTTTTGTAGAAACAGTTTAACTGAGTTAAGGTATATACTCTCAATTAAGAAGTTAAATTTCGAATCCTTATATGTTTGAAATAAATAAATAAATTCCCTTTTCTTTTCTCTCAACTTAAGCTCCAAATTACAAATAAGTTTCTATGATAGAAGAAATCGTAAGAAGTTGTGTTTCACTATAATTTATAAGAGTTAATATTATTGTAGTACACACATAGTGAAAAAATCTTTATTTTCAAAAAAAAAAAAAAAAAAAAAAAAAAAAAAAAAAAACCTTCAATTGTTTTAGAAGCTACGTGAGTAAATTACAAGAAAATATATATATTTTTTTTTAAAAAAAAACTTCATTTTAATAAGAAAACAATTAGGTTTAAGTCCTATTTTGGTTCCTAAACTTTTAGGATTATTCTATTTTGGTCATTGAACTTTCAAAATGTTCGTTTTAGTCTATGAACTTTTAAGTTTGTTCCATTTTGGTCTCTAAACATTTAAAATGTCTATTTTAGTCCTTGAACTTTAAAAAATGACTACTTTGGTCTTTTCTTTTATTTCAATTTTAACAAATTAATGACATAACTTTAAGTATGTATATCTTGTTAATATGAACATGATTTTAAGTCAAATAAGTTAGAGATGACAAAACGGATTTGAAGTATAAAAGTAATATAACAATGACCAAAATGATTGTCTTTTAAAAATGTAGGGACTAAAATAGACATTTTGAAAGTTCAAAGACTGAAATCGAACAAATTTAAAAGTTTAAGGACCAAGATGAACGTTTTGGAAGTTTAAGAATTAAAATAGAAGAAACTTAAAATTTCAGGTAAAGAAAACATTTGTAGAGATTTCCCAAGTGCTTACACACATGTTGGAGGGCATTATTGAGAAGATATGATATAATTGGGGTTTGGAAACTGAGAAAGACAGCATAATTACTGGAGTGGAAATTTTGGTTGGAAAATAAAGTTTAGGTAGATGAAAAATAATAATAATAATAATTATTATTATTAATTATTAATTATTATTATTATAGGAAAAAAGAAAATGTGTAATTAATAAATGCGAAAAGAAATGTCCCCAAAACAGCCAACCCTTGTGTAGGGCATGAAAGCACCTTCTCCTCCGACATATGGCCGCCGCAACTAAACTCGTTTACCAAAGTTCTACCTTCCAACTTGCATTCTAGGCCCTCTTGGTTATGTCATTTTTCTGTCATTTTCACTTAATCCCTTTTGCTTTTCCATAATTTCAATTTCCACCATTTTAAATTAATTACTTTAATTTATATTTACTATACCTATACTTTTTTTAAATTAATTTACAAGTTAGGATTATAAGTTTAGTCCTAAATTTTAACTATTCGATTTCTAAATCTTAGATATCTAAACTTTTAATTTTGTGGTCGGTAGATTTCTGAATTAAAAAAAATATATGTTTAATAGGTTCTTAAACTTTCAAATTGGTGTCAATTTTCAATTTTCACAAACCTTATGGCTAAGACATAAATTTCGATTTTATATATGATATATCAATTATTTTTAAAAGGAAAAATTGAATATATAAAAGATTTATTAGATAAAAAAAAATTGAAAGTTCAAAAAAATATTATACATTTTTAAAGTTCAAGGACTATTAGGTATTTTTTAAAATTTAGAGACCTTTTAGACACACATAAGAGTTAAGGGAATAATTAAGCTTGTAATTTCACTTAATTTATATATGATATATACGTTTATTTATTCCAAACGGAAGAGAAATTTATAAATGATGTGAGTTTAAAATAATAAAATAAGTCATGTTATACACGATGTATTAGTTTTTTAGACGATAAACTTGCATTAATTGTGTTACATGAACTCTAAGTTTTTTGATGACTTAGTTGAATTTGAAAAAAGTATATATATTATAAAGTGTATTAGAAATTTAGAAGGAAACATGGCCTCGTGGCGCTGTATTCATTTGACTTATGATATCCACGTCTTTGTAAGCATGTTCTCATTAATATCCAACCACCAATTACCCAATTAATACTGCGTTTCACACCTTGCCTTCCTTCTGCTAAGTGCTTTAACTCATTAAATATATATATCTTTTCAATATTTTATGCCATTTATTACAAATTACATATGCTTTCAAAATTTTAAAATGCTTACAAGAATAAAATACTTCTATCACACTGATACAATAACAGATTTGTTATCAATAAATATAAGATTTTATCCGTTGATGCCAAAATCTGGACAGGAGGAACTCACCTGACCGTTACGTGCCACTAACGGTAAATTTGTATGAGAGGTGGAAGACGTGGCCTGCAAAACAGTAAACCTGCACACCGGTGTGGTGCTTGCCACACCGCCTCTGATGCTTAAGTCAGAAAGCTGAAGGAGGAGAGCAAAAGAGCAAAGTAAGGGGAAAGAGTTCAGGAAATGAGTTTTCGAGATCCCTTCTTCAGTGATGAAGAAGGGCTTAAATACCTGCTCCTGCTCTAGGTTTTCAAGCGTTCGGAGGTGATCCAGGGCTGAATCACGTGGAATCGAAACACTTCGGACCAAACAGAGAAGGAAGACCTCGGGGGCCGGGCCAAGGCCCGGTCCCTCCAACCTTGACCCGACCTTTTGGCCCGTTTCGCCTTCGAAGAACATTTTTCGATCCTATTTCTGGACCCGTGTCGGGTTGTCCTCGTCCGCTCCTTGCACCTTGAAGTGGTCCATAACATTATCTATTTAAATGTAATACTTATGTGTTAGGACGATTATATTGTTTAAAGATTGTTTTTTATTGCGTGACTATAAATACACGGAATTAATTACAAGAATCTAATAGAAAAATGAGAGAAAAAAAAAACTGAAAACTCACTCACTCATTTGAAAGTTACTATTTCAAAGGTCCCAAAAACAGGATTCAGGACCAAACAATACAACTACATCACATTGTAAACGTTAAAACTAGAGCCTTCTTACCGTACACGCTATGTGTTCATTAACTTTAATAAAATTTATTGCAAGAGTTAAAAGTACAATTTGGGTTTCAAAAAAAAAAAAAAAAGAGTAAAATTTTGAGCTTTAATTTCAAATTTTTGGTGATAATCTCAACCTAATTCTACTAGTTTAGACATTATATCCTCGATAATAAAACGGATTCAAACTTTTTTTTTTAGTTCAACAACATTTGGGTATGAAGCATTCGAACCTTTGACCTCTTGGTCAACGATACATGTCAATTACTGTTCGGTTATACTCACTTCAGCGATTCAAACCTCTAATCGACTGACCTGTTAGCCTATGACATATATTTTAAGCAATAAGACTCATAACTAGTTAAGATATGCTAATATCGACAATATAATTATTTTATTTTGATGAAAATTAGGGGAAGTCTATAAATGAAATGAGGAGAAAAGTGTGATGGTTATGATAAAAAATGTAAGGGGTATGGGCATGCGGGAGAGGCGACATAGTGATTTAAGCAGAGATAGATTGGGAGGACACGTAGGTTAATTAAATTGAAAGAAATAAGAGAACAATTATGAGTTTTAAGGCATTGAATTGAATTGAATTGAATTGAATTGAATTCATGCACGTAAAAGGGCGGCATGCATTCATTCACGCTTCGCTTTTCTGCAAAACTCTGCTAATATTCTTCTTTTTCGTACCATATATACATAATTTCACTTTGCTTCCCAATACAATTTCATTACTATCTCCAAACCCTAAACTTGATTATGCTTCTTCGGATAAGATTAAGAATTCTCAAAGGCAAAAGAATTATTGTTAGGTTTTTACAAGTGGGGAAAATCCTATGTATATATTATATCAAGTCATTAGTAGAATGTTTGTAATTAAAGAAAAATTTATTAGCCAAAACGAGCATAGTTCAACAATAATTGGCATGTAACCTTGATCGAGGTCAGAGATTCGAATATCTTCATCCCAAATGTTGATGTGCTCAAAAAAATAAAAGGAAAATTTATTAATTACACTCCCCTTTCCAAATATTTTGTTATTTTAAATGTGAATTTTTTTAGATATCTTTTGGAAGGATAAAAAGTGATTTTAGTCTACTTTTTCGTACTCTACTCTTGTTTGGTTAGACAATTAAAACTAATTTTGAAAATGTAAAATAAATAAAAAGGACTAAAAATGGGTTTAAAATAAGTGCAAAAATTACTCCAGAAAATTTTCAAGTACCAAGGGAGTCTAGATACTCCTTCACATTTATTCGTTGTCATGTCAGCATCCTTTAAAGGGATCCAATACGGTATTCTTGTCATACACTCAAACATGTAATAAGCAAAGACAACATTTTCATTAGTACTAGTATGAAGTAAAGACAACATCTTCATTAGTACTGGTACGAAGCCTTTTTGAATAGAACTAAAAACAAAAACAAATCTTTGACGCAAAGTGAATAGTAGGGAGAAAGTCATCATCTTTATAATTTTGAAATAAATTTACCTATATAACTATTAATTTAATTTTAAAAAAAAACAATTAATTTGATTTTTTTTAAAAAAAATTGTAGATGATGATAATGATGGAAGAAAAAGGAAAGCGTGTGGGAGAGGGATTGAGGTAAAAAAGTGTAAAACTGATGGCGGTGAGTTGGGCAGATGAGCATTGAGAGTGAGTGGGAAAGCGGCATTATGAGGGTGCTTGGCTTTGGTCGCTTCTATGCTTGGCAACTTCTCTGCCATTGCTGCCTCTCTCTACACACCATTCAATTCAATTCACTACTTACGTTTTCATCTTTTTCTTTCTATTTACAAACAACGCACAAGTACAACATACAAAAAAACCCTCATTCAATTAGTACATATCAACCAAAAACAAACAAAATCACTCTACTACCTTTTTACCACACCTTACCTTTTTCTTTTTACGGTTCAAATAAATAACCTGGGTGAAGATTATGTTTAAACGGACTCTAATACCATATTAGATAAACATGAGATTTCATCTTAAAACCAATTGACTATGACATAAGTAACTCGTGTATCTTATAAAGATTACGAGGTATCCTCTTTTCAATGTAATATTCTCAACAATAGGGAATAAGTGATCATAATTGACCCACCTTCAGAAGAAGAAAAAAGAAATCTTGTGTAGCAAAAGTAGTATTTGAGGAAATTTTTCATATTATCTTCATTCATTAAATATCATAATAGAAACCTCCCAAGAATACAATGGATTCATAAAACGATATAAAGAGTATATACTATGTTTTTTTTTTTCTTTTTTTACAACATGTGTGGGTGTGGAGGATTTGAACACAAACCTCTTGATCATTAGTACAAGTTTTATGTTAGTCGAGTTATACTCATTAGTATGTACTAGTAAGTTTCTAATATCCAGAAGAGTAGGAATACTTCTTGCATTCATTGTTTGTCTTGTCAACATCGTTTTAATAATGAACATTGAAAAATTATTTATAAAAGTAAAATCATTGCGTGAACAAAGATAATAGTTGCTTTTGTAGTATTAAAAAATTTACATGTATGTACCTACAACATTACTTGAAATTTTCTAGTAATAAGTGAAAGGAATGAGAATATATGTGGTCTCTTTCTTTACATCTCCGTACACACTCATCGGCTCTCCATGCGCATGGCGAAGCCCATCGGCCCATGCATGCTCTTCAACCCTAACTGCCTATGCCTAAGTTTCTGATGTTCTATATGATTAATATATATGCTACTCTAGCTACTTCTTCTTTGTTAATATTTATTTTATATGTTTAACATGTTTTAAGTTTTTTTTTTTTTTCTTTAGTTCGACGATATGGAGTTGGAGATTTGAATATCTGTCTTCTTGGTCAAAAGTACAAGATTCATTCCCGTTAAGTTATGCCCATGTCAATGCTGAAGTAATAATTCTAGAAACAGTGAAATCCAAACCAACAATGTTTGCAGAAGATTACAAATATATTTGGATACGTCAATAAATTTTAGACTGTAGATTCCTTCATGTTTTAAAACAATAAAATAAAATACTTCATGAAATCAAGATACAATTATCAAATTAGATCTGATGAAGACCTGGACCATATAAATATGAACAACATTTTCTTTTCAAATAGTACAAAAAAAATCAACATAAGCTTAGATTTAAAGGGAAAAATATCCCTATTATAATGAGAAATATCTATTATTATAATAAAGGAGATATACACTTAAAAGTTGTTTTCACAAGAATGAGAAAAAAAAACACCAATATTTGACCATTATTTGAAGTATTAAACTCAAAGTTAAAAAGATGAATATTAATAAAGAAAACATATACAAGTGGAAATGTGGAAACTTGAAAGGGAAGCCACATATTGTCTTTTATGTTGCAAATGGCATTTATGTCATCATCCCATTATTGTAATCTAATGGCCACCATAGCTTAGAGTGACAGCCCATGCTTGCTAAGCCGAGCCAAGTGCATAACCAAACAAATACTTAATTAATTAATATAATATAATATAATATAATATATATATAGTAATAAATTATTATTTGAGAAAACATATATTATAAAACTTTGATTAAAATAGAATTGTTTGTAAAACCAAAGCCCAATGCTGCCCATAGCTTGAAATGGTAGGCAAGCATAGAGACTTTTAAGGCACAATCCTTGACTTTGGTCTGCAACCATTTCCAATACAATAACCAAATGGATCAATTTAATTCACTACAAAATTAACTTAATTATCTAATAATCCACTCATCAACCAAATCTTATAGGCTCTTAACTCAATGCCTCACTTATTTCCACTCAACTTTTTTCCTTTGGTCAAAATGGTGGGACTCCCTCTTTCTTATAAACATATATTAATTTAACCCATTCATTCTTTTCTTATTTTATTTTATAACAACTCTTCTTTTACAATATTTAATTGTTTGTACAATTCATTAATGACCTAGATATTGATTAAGATCTCAATATAAATACAAGTGTAAGTATCCATGTTTTCTCTTCAAATTCTTACCTTATATTTCTAATGTTATATTTTTAAAAAACAATATTGACTAAAATAATGTCATTGGTTAGTTTCAAAAAAAAAAAAAAAAAAAAAAAAAAACTCATTGGTTTTCATAAACAACTTCCATTTGATAACAATTTTATTTTTAGTTTTCTGTTTTTTTTTTTTTTTCAAAATTGTGCTTTTTTCCTTACCATGGATTTCACCTCTTAAAGAAACATTTGAATTCTTGTTGAGGATCCCACGTTGAAAAGATAAGTCGAGACATCACAATTTATAAAATAAATGAGTTATTCCACTCATTGCTAATTGGTTTTGAGATGGAACCTCATGTTATCCTAATATGGTATCATAGTACATTAAACCCAAACGGGTCTTCGGTTCCAAAAAAATTTGGGATCCCATCCAAGAATGGTGAACCTAGATCACTCGTTGTCAATTGGTTTTAAGATGAAACCTCATGTTATCTACTAATTCTTAGCCAAATTTCAAAGCAATAACAACTTTTTAAAAACTACTTTTTTATTTTAAAAATTTAGATAACAAATCAAAGAAATTCATGGATGAAAATAATGTTTATAGGCTTAATTTAAAAAGAATAAGATAATTATCAAACCGTTCTTTAATTGCAGCCTTTTTCTAAAATGGCTTTAAAATTGAAAAAAAAAAAAAAAAAAATTAAAGGAGATGTATAGTTGTTTAGAAAATGCTTAATTTTTCAATATGGCAATGATAATGAGTTTGAAGTATTTATTTTCGTTCTTGAAGCCATAAAAAAAAAAAAAAAACATTTTAATCTTATTGTCAATTTGTCAGTCGATGCATCACATCATAAAGGATACGAAATTTAGAAACCGAAAGGCCGAGAGATTTTCCTTTTTTTTTTTTTTCAATAAGAAGATGGGATATCATTTTCTTTTTTTCTGTTGGAATAAGACATTATATTTTTTTTTTCTCTTTCTTATTTCGATTCATATTTTTGTTTATAGTAAAATAAGACAAAACAAAATTTGGAAGGCATCCAAATAAAATAAAATAAAACAAATAATTTAGCAATTATAGAGGAAGGTGTAAATAAATAAATAAATAAATAAATGGGAAATTATGTGAATGAAGTTGAGGAAGTCCCGGAAAATATTAATTGAAAATAATATAATGGCCCCTTCCCTTCCTTCCTCATTAATTATTGAAACGGTTGCATTGATTTATCAAACTTTTAGATTAAATGCCACGTGGCCCCACAGGCAGACCTAAATGGATGTCCGTGGGAACGGCCGCACCGTATAACTGCCGTTAGGGCAAGCAAAAAAGAGAACAAGGTCAAAAAGAGAAGCCAAATTGGACTGTAGAGAGTGGGTCCCACTCCGGCTCATGGGCGGGGTCCTTGTCGCTTCTTCTTCCCTCTCCCTCTTTATGGATTATTACTCTTTGACCTCTGCAGTGAATTTTTTATTTTTTTATTTTTTTAAAAAAAACAGCTCGATTCCCGATTTTTCCTTTATTTTTTTTTTCCAAAGGTGAAATGACATGAATACCCTTCCCATCTCTCTGGAATAACACTGGTAGGGAGCGCTGTGGAATTCATCACGTGCACTGCAGCCCCGATGTGTATGATGGTAATTTTGACTGCTAAATAATCCGATCTAATCTGTTCTAATCCCATAATGTTAGATTAGTGCGGATTCGCTGTTTTTTTTTTCTTTCTTTTTTCTTCTCAGTAATTATTTAAATAAAAAAAAAAAGAATAATAATCTTTCTTGATCAGAGAGAGCGCAGCAGATATAATCTCAAGGGATTCAGATGTTTACCATATAAAAATCCCACCTTTAATCAGATCTGAATGGCTCAAAACAATTGTTAATTAAGTTCCATCAAACCAATGGTTAATAAAAAGCTTTTCTTTTTTCCTTTTTCTCTCAAACCAATACATTTCTTTCAACCCTCTCCTGAATCCTCATATTCAATTTCATTTAAAGGAAGAGAGAGAGGAGTCTCGTACTGGGTACAGTACAGAAAGAAAAAATAATAATAATAGTAATAAATAAAGAATTTGATTAAAAATTTACAGTCATACAGTACAAGAACAGTGAGAAGGAAAGAAAGAAAAAAAAAAAGAAAGTAAACGAAGTGGGGAAGAAGAAGAAATGGCATTGGCATAGCCAGCGCATCTTTCTGTGTGGCTTTCTCTGCTTTCTATGGTGTGTGTGTGTGTGTTTTTATTTGGGTGGCCACACTAAACCTGCAAAAGCAATGCCACATGGATTGGCCACTCAATTCAACAGGAAAAAGAGCGTTTTGAAAGGGAAGGGGAGGGATTGAGGATTGACTCTGTTTTCTGTTTGTGTTTGAAAGAGAAGGCTATCAAAGAGAGTATTTCTGCTTCAACAGATAAAAGCATGGAGAAGAGACAAAAGATGAAAGAAAAAAAGACAGTGAGAGAGAGAGAGAGAAAGAGAAAGAGAAAGAGATCCCAATTCTCTTATGGGTCCTCCTCCCTCTCCCCTCCTCCTTTTGTGTTCTTCTCTCAATTCTAAGACAAATTTGGTTTCAAATATCATCATTCTCAATCTCTCACAAAAAAGAATCCCATTACTTTTTCCTATAATATAAGCCTCTGTACACTTTCTTTTATTCCATCATAATCTCTCTCTCTCTCTCTCTTCCACTTCTTTCTTCTTCCTCCTCCATTTTCCAATCTGGATGTGACATTTTCATTTTCTTCCCTTTCCTCTTCTTCCCTATCTACTACTACTACTATCACAAAAGTCTCTCACACCCAAAAATTTAAAAATTTTCAAAAGGGGATCTTCAAAATCTAAAGTAAAAACAAAACCAAATTTCCTCCATCACCCTGCAGCAGCAATGCAGCAACAAACAATGTACAAATTTCTCAACCAGTCCCCCCTCCCTCCTCCTTCCCCACCGAATTCAACGCATCTTCGAGATTCAAACGCAACCACCCCACACCGTCCTTCGACGACCGTGTGGAAGTTTTGGACCACATCAAAGCATTGGCTCCACCCATCCGTGCAGCTTCCTCCTTCCTAGTATTACTACGTGAGCTGTTGCTTGGAGGGGTCCTAAGTCCATTTTTGATACTTTACATCTCTATCCAACCAGCCAGCATTAATCTTCTTCATGTTGAATTAACTCCTTTCAATGCACTACCTGTCTTCAATAAATATCCTCCCAATAAAATCTCTGAATCGCTTGGAGTAGAGCTTAGGATCAACAGCTGAGATTGAACTCGGGTCAACTTGCAAGGACTTGTATGCGTGCTCCAATTTCTTGCTTATATCGTAATCTTGTAATATGTCAATTATCCCAAAGTAGAGGACTACTTCATAGATCTCACCACTGCGAGAAGGGGTTAAATGATTCATTCCACCTGGGGTGTACTGATCGAAGTCGCTCCGCCTTGTTAATCGCTCGGCTCTTGCAGGCATGTTGGCTCCTAATCTGATCAACGACTTTCTGATAACAAAAATGGAAAACTAAATCAGGTTTAAGAACTTGGTTTACTAGAACAGAACCTAATTAGTTGAGCTAAACTATCATTAGCAGTATGCAATGGAACTATATTTAACATACAATAATTTTTTACCTTAAGTTTCACCAAGAGAAAAATAAATGATAGACAAAAGACCATAATATTGGTGAATAATTGAGCAGAAAGTGTCATAATTCTCCTCAACTACCAAAAACCAATTGGATTGAGCGAATAAAACTTTTATAAGAAAAAAAAGGCATACAAATAATTGTTGACTAATTGATAAGAATAAGGAAGAAATAACTCGTAATTATGGAGAAAGAAATACTAGGACCATAACCTGTACATGTCCTACTAAAAACTGTTACCTACTGAATAGCCCCACGAAGTGGTACAGACAACCCATGCCACTTCCATTTTATTAAAGAAAACCAATACAAATTCATTGCAGAAATAATTGAATACCCAATAGTCCCAAATTTATGGCTAACTTTAAACCACCACATGCATTTTAATCCCCCAAGCCAAAATTATCAAAAGTTGACATAAATTCAGCCATTCACTCTAGAGATTAGTTCACATTTGATGAGAGGAACAGAACTTGGAAGGAATAGAAACGCACCGTCCAGATAAGACTCGATCCATGTCTTGTAACTCTGCTTCAAGGAAACGACAGCCACGCATAAACTTCTCATTCCGGTATGAATCTTTATTGCCTGCAAAGAGCACAGGGATTCTAAATCAGCATTCTAATGCCTAAATGTTTTTCTCGGGTGACCCCGCAAAGGCTCATGATGATGAAAGGACAAGCATCCCATACCAGTTCGCAATAGAAATGGAGATAAACCCATTTTGTTGTATGTGTTGTCATCTCGAAAGTGAAGACCAACCAAAAGACTGTAATCCATGATTCCTACAGATTCCAAGAATTTGCAATCTCGATCTATTTGTCTGAAAACAAAAGTTTGACAATCATAAGATATCCAAAAACAAGAGGGCGAAGAGCAGAGTGAAAGAAGTTAATAACAAACACAATCTACTATCTATTTACTTACTTCATAAAGTCATTAAACCAGTTGCGTTGAAGGCGAAACACGAAATTGAGATCAAGATCTTTCAAAGTTGTGGTTTCATCAATCTCCCCCTCAGGAGTATCTGTTGTCCGGCCATGGGAGGATCCTTTCAAGTCAAATCGCCTATGGATTCGGTATTCAGAGCAGAATAAGTTGCCCATCACAATGAACCGAGTCTAATTTCCACAAAAACAAATTACTTCTATTAGATACCATTGTAAATTCTTGCAATGGTGCAACTGAAAAACATGTAAGAAATCTAAATTTCACTCTCAATGATGCGTACCTTCTGCCCACCAATTGGCTTGATACAGTGGACACCAAAAAATTTTGTCACAAGTGAATCTTCATAGCGGGAGACATGCTGATAATAGCTTGCAAGCATCCTGATAAGCACCTGAGAATGCAGTAGAAAACTTCAAATTGATTGCCTTTTAAAACACATTACCCAACTCATTAAGTAATTTACAACCCAAGTAACTGACAGAAGTGAATAGCATTACGCAAGTGCACTGATAACCAGATGAACAATTCAGCATCATAATGACTAAAAGGGAAGCAACTAACCTTGACTTCAGACTTCTTCACAGTTTTGATCATGAATCTATCATCCTGTGTGAGGTAAAAGAAACTTCCACTCTTGCCCGGAGAAGAAAACTCCCTAAGAGCATCATTCCCACAAATTGCTAGCATGTAATCAGCGGGATCAATTTGAAACAGCTCCCGCAAGCATCTGTAAAGATCAATTAGAAATGTGGTTACCATCAAAGTCAAAAGTAGGCACAATTTCGTCAATGGATCACAATTAGCTATGCAGAATATCAGGATTCATACAAATAAATCTTCCCCTAAAATGAGAAAACAGCAAGCAATAATTGGAATTAGTACCTAAACACCACAGGACAATAGTCCTTCCAACGAAATTCAACCGATGTGTGGGGCGGCGTAGTCTTCGACCCTTCAGTTGGGAACTTTGTCCAGAATTTCTCCCTTGGATCAAAATCACTGGACTTAAGCTCCCGCACTACTGAAGAATGCTTCCCAACGGAATGTCTGAATAACATCACAACAAGGTGAAATCAGATTCCTTACTGGAAGAACACACACAAGAAAATTGAGAGGAATTCCAGCAATCAAGCTTAGCTGAAATGACCCATTTCATGAACTTACCTGATACCCAACTGGAGATTAAGCATCAATTCGTAATTCTTGTGCCCCTTAGAAATCGTCTGGCCCGGTTTCTTCGCCTCGCCGGTGAAGCAGCACGGGTTCTTCCTAAACTGCCTAAAAAGATCTCGATCTAAACCTAACCCATCCCTATACAACATCGACGCCTCTACATTATCAATTATATCACAGGTGATATCTCCGGCTTCCCCATCGGATTCCCAAATGCAAATCCTCGGGAAATTCCTCTCTGTCACACTCCCTCTCGCAATATCTACCGATGATCTCTTCCGTAATGTGATGGTTAAGTTCTCATTCTCAAGTAGCCCATTACTCTTGAAGCTATGATTACTTCCATTTCTCGTATAGAAAGTCCCATTCAGATGATGGATTTTCATGTTCTTATTCCAGCTGCTATCGGCACAACTGAAAGTCCCGTTCCCTTTAGAAACCCCGTTTTCCCATTGCCCATCGTACCGGTTCCCGTTCGCCCAGATTAAGACTCCCCGGCCAGAAATCACGCCGTTCTTCCACTCGCCGACGTACTCGTTCCCGTTCTTCCAAACGTACCGGCCATGCCCGTCCTGGAGATTCCTCTTCCATGTCCCTTCGTAGAAATCGCCGTTCGCATACCGTTTCTGGCCGAGTCCATGTTTCCGATCTGAACTCCACGATCCACGATACGAATCTCCATCAGATCCAATGAAAGTACCGACCCCCTCCATTCTACCTGATTTGAATTCGCCTTCGTAGGTAGCTCCAGAAGGCCAAGAGAATTTCCCTTTCCCCGAGGCCTTTCCTCTCCTCCACTCACCCTCGTACATACACCCGTCCGTCCACAAATACTTGCCCAATCCGTGCGGCACTCCCCCCGAGAAACTCCCGGTGTAAAGATCTCCGTTCGGCAGATGCTTCTCCACGGCGGCCGCCGCCGCAGTCGTCGAAGCAGCCGCCGGAGCTCCGGCGGTCTCAGAAACAGCAGTCGTCGCAGTAGATTGCGTGGTTATAATCGTCGTCGGAGTAACCCTCCTATTCCCAGCTTGCGACCGATTCCGACCAACGATTACCACAGGCGGAGCAACAACCACCTGAGGAAGCCGAGTCAACTTCCCAGCGTCGTTGTCTTCCTTCTCGTCCTCCGATTTCTTCTTCTTGTTAATGCCGGCGATAACATCATTAGTCTCATCACATAGCAGTCCCTCTCGCATTTTTCCCCTCCCCTGACTCTCCCCGGCGTTCAGCACTGCATTTCTCCGCCTCACTGCTTGAGTTTTGTCCCCAAACTTCTGTCGCCTGAAGATACTTGGCCGTGCTTCAGACGCTGGAAGAGCATCTCCGGCGTATATCTGCAGCTCTTCCCCTTTTTACGCTCCTTTATCCCTTTTGTTTCTCTCTGAAAATTTCCTCACTGTTCCTCTCGCACTTCTCAGAAAACCCAACCAAAAAAAAATATAGAAAGAGAATCCAACACTCTCACACAAGCTTCATCCTCATAGCCGAAATAGAAAGCAGAGAAACTGTAGAAACAAAAAAGTAGAGAAACACAGAGATAAACAGAAAATTTTTAATTAGACGGCTTTGCCTAGGGAACATTGTTAACGATCCAATCCCGAGTTACCAACTCAGCTAATTTAAATTCTTATTTTATTTTAAATAAATATAAATAAATAAAAACCCCCCTTTAATTTTTATTTTTAAATCCCCATTTTCCAACCATAGCATCTCTATTTTTATTCCCTTCTTCCTAAGCTCCCATCGTGACGTGACGGAATCACCTAGGATCAGCTTCAGCGCGGCCCATCAGTATTTCCTCCATAATTACCTATTTACCCTCGCCTCTTCTTTTATTTACCTATATGCCATTCCTGTCTTTATCCAAATTAAAATACTCGATTAACATTTCTAAATAATGTAATGTTAGTGTTATTTCATTAATAATAAGAGTCAATTTTAATCGCAAATTATATGCTAAATAATGCTATAAAACACTGTAGTTTACTGTTTTGTTATTTTTATTTACAGTGAAATCCGACAATGGGACAGAGACTGGAGTTAGGAAAGTATGAGTCTTCTGTGAATTCAATATCTCTTTGGTTTTTGTCTTGTTGTGGGAAATATTTTAGCTGGATTTATAAATTAATTTATAGAGTTGGAAATTAGGATTTGAAATTACTAAATTTAATAAATCGCATGTGAATGTATTGGATTAAAGGTCGGTTTTTACCAACTTTATTCTTTGGACTGTGTTGAATTTAGAGAAATGTAAAGATTGTATTTTCTTTCTTTCTTTTTTTTAATACATCATCAACATTTAAGGTGGGGGATTCGAACATCTGACCTCATGATCGAGGATACATGTCAATTACCTCTGAGCTATGCTCGCTTTGGCATGTAAAAATTGTATTTTCAAAACTGAGTTGAGAAAGGACACAGTACAATATGTATGGAAATAAGTTATTTTATGTTATTTTGTTGACTAAATATATTGAATGTTTTCCGATTTTGTAGATAATTCTTAGTGTCGTCTTTGATTGTTGTTTAAACTTAAATGTATTTAAAATTCACAATTAGATCATTCTATGTAAAATGTTGTGAAAGATTTTTAACTAAATATATTGATGTATTGGAGATGGGTGGAATAGATTTTGGTAACAAATGAGATATTTTAATTATCTTTTTATGAACATATTGAGACATAGAGACATGCTACTTGAGAAAAAATGAATTTTGTTCGTGGATGGATTGGACTTTACCAATAGACAATATCATGTGAAACACCAGTATTTTTAAAATATTTATAATACTTTTTTTTTTTTTATTATTGAACTATTTACCATCTTTGAAGTTTGACTGAAATTTTAACAATTTCCTTAGAACCATGTTATTGATAATAATGATAATAATAATAAATCAAACAAACTTTGTTTTTTAAAACCATAAAATCAAGAACAAGATGATTACTAAGGGAACCTTTGAATAATGTCACCTATTCTTGAACCAAAGTAAACAAAGTGACTTGTTTTGTTCGCTAATACTATAGCTATCTCTCTTAAATTAATGGTTATAATAACGTAATACAAAAAATATTAGAATACTTTATTGATATCATATTTTGATTAATTATAGTTACTATGTGACAAAACTATACTGATATTTAATTCTTAATCCACGAGGATCCATAATTTTTTAAAATACGTACACATATAATGAATCAAATCAAACCATGGGAAAAGACCATCAAATTTTATAAATTTCGATTATTGAGAATAAGAATATTACTTGGAGAGATCTGATCTGTATTTTTCTTTTTTATTTTCTGATTAATGCCTAATGGGTTGGTAGCTAAATCTTACAACTGGAGTTTGGTGGTTCAAGATATTAATTAATAAACAACATTAGAGATTTTATTGTGTAAGGAAGCCATGCAAAAACTCTTAGACAAATCTCAATTCCCATTCTTCATTCTCTAACATTCCTTCATTTTCATTTTTTCTTTTTTTTCCATTTTGGTTTTAGCTCTCTAAAAAGTATTGCTTTTTTTAAACCAACCTATTATATGTGTTGATGGCAAAATATAGACAGGAGGAACTCACCTGACCTTCACGTGCCACCAACGGTAAATTTGGTTGAGAGGGAGAAGACGTGGCCTGCAAGACAGGAAACCTGCACATCGGTGTGGTGCTTGTCACACCGCCTCCGATGCTTAAGTCAGAAAACGGAAGGAGAAGAGCAAGAGAGCAAGAGAATAGAGTTTGAGATCCCTTCTTCAGTGGCGAAGAGTTGTATAAATACCTGCTCATGCTCCTAGGGATTTTAGGAACTCGGAGGCCTTTCGGGATGAACCAGGTGGAGCCGGGGCGGCCAGAGGTAGCAGGGACCAAACGAAGCCGGACAAGCTCGGCCCGCGGGTCGGCCGAGGCCAAGCAGGGGATCGAGCCAAAAGCCCGACCCCTTCGGTATTGGCCCGACCCATTGGCCCGTTTCGTCTCTGGAGTCCATCCTCCAGTCCGATTTCTGTCCGGTTGTCCTCGTCAGCTCCTTGTACATCGGGGGTGGTCCAAAATTACCTATAACAACATGCATTCTCATTAATTTCCTGAAACAACTACTTGAATCTATTTGATATATGAAGTAGGTGATTATTATAAAATTTGAGTACCAATTCACAATCCGCCACGAAAAATGGAATCATATCTTTTTTAGAAAAAGGAAAATTGATATTTATAGTAAGAATGGTATTGCTTGAGAGGAGACAAGAATGATAATAAAAAAGGGAATTAATAAGTATTTTTAATTAATTAATTTTGTTTGTTTTTAATTTTTTAGGAAAATGTGGTGCAAAGGATTGTGCAAGATGAATCATCAAAGGCAGAGACACAAGCAAATGCGGTTCTGGCCCACTTTGTGGCCCATTTGCAAGTAGTGGATTGCCCAATTACACTTGTTTCGTTTCAAAATTTCAAATTATTTTTTTCTTTTATTTTATTTTTCACCTTCTGGGTGCGGTTTACATAAATACAAAAATAAATAAATTTATTTGTATGTATTACAAAAATTGAGAAAATCATACACTCAATTGGTAGTGTACTGTTTTTGTCCTTCGTTTTATTTCTTATCATACAGAAAAGATTTAAGTCATTCGATATATCTTCGTACACACCATTAAAGTTTAACAATATATTTTTAATTTTATAAAAAAAAAAAAACAATGTATTTTTAATATAAAAACATTAAATTGCATTTTTTTTTTCTTTTTGCTTAATCTTACATCATATCCGAGGGGATAGAGATTCAAATCTACCCTCCATAATAATAATAATGTTGAATTATAAGTTTAGTCATTGAAAAAGTATCCTTGAACTTTCAATTTTATACAAGTCCCTAAACTTTGAAAATATACGTTAGATCCTTGAACTTTCTTTTTTCTTTTTTCTTTTTTTGATAGGTCTCTAACATATTTGATATTTTTTAAAAATTAACCAATCTATTAGGTATAAAATTAAATACAATTTTCAATTTTCAATTTTGTATCAATTAGATACGTGAATTTGAAAAAATGTTGAATAGATCAATGAGCTGTTAAACCAAAAATTGAAAATCCTTAAGTCCATTGGACACAAAATTAGAAGTTTAAAGACTAATAAGTTCATATAATACAAAATTGAAAGTTTATAAACCTATTAGACATTTGTTAAATTTCAAATACCATATAGACGTAGACGTAAATTTAAAAATTTAAAGACTAAACTTGTAATCATATTTTTTGTTTTTAAATAAAGCTACATTTGTCTAATTATCTAAACCATATTCAAAACGGGTGAATACTAACAAAAAAATTGGTTTGGGACAAAATCCAAAAAGAAAATTAAAAAAAGATGTTGAACGAAGCTTTTGGAATAAGTTTTACATAATGATAAAACTTCATATTAAAAATTAATGAACAAAAAAAGAAGTTTTTCTTAATGAAAAAAAAAAGTTAATTATTATTATTTACTAAAAGATTTGAAAAAAGACACGACATACATGTTTGTGTGCCAAATTTGGGGATGCAAAAAAATAAAAAGAATGAGAGAAATTAAAATAATTAGGTCGAAAAGGGAAAAAGAAAAGGCGTGGGGGCACATGCCCCCGCTAGACCCAACATGTAACCTTTAACTTTTTTTTTTTTTTTTTTTTTTTTCACGAGTTGAATTTTAAATTAAATTATCTAAATTTATCTTTACTATTCAAATATTTATCTCCCACTCTATGAACTTCATTATTATATACATCAATAGATTACACGAGAAGTTTCTACTTCTAGGTTTATTTTATATATAAAATAATAAAATTTGAATGAATTTGATTAAATGCCTCATTCCATAATTTTACCTGCAAGAAAAAGTGAAAAATTAAATACGTTTTTGTCGGATTTGTGAATTTAAATGCTGCAAAAAAAAAAAAAAAAAAAAAGGGGAAAGATATTTCTTATTTGCTGTTAAATTTTCCTAGACAAAAATGTGACAAGAAGAAAGATGAAAACGTTGAAATATAAGATCAGCAAACCAAATTCAAAAGACTTATAATTGAAATGGAGCAGATTTAGGAGGCTTCATTATAATTTGGATTTGAATAAAAAAAAGTGAAAGTTATATTGCAAACCTTAACTAGATAAGTCATCGACCAAAAGATTAGAGGTTCAAATATTGTCCTTAAATAATGTTGAATTTGCAAAAACAAAAAAAAAAAAAGTCCTAAAACTTTGTTGTGGCTAGCATATTCCTAAAATATATAATTTTTTTCATAGATTATTAAACTTTTATATTTGGCTTAACAAACTCACAAACCTTTAAAGTGTATGATATATCTCTAAATTTGGAATTTAACATCTAATGAATCTATACTTTATTCAATATTTTGTTGTTTTTTTTTTTTTCTAAATTCATGCACTTATTAGACATTGAAAATTTTATAGGTAAGAAAACAATAAATATTCAATTTTGTGATAATAAGTCGGAGATTCAGTAGACATTAACTCGAAAATTTAAAGAGATATATAGGTTTTGAGGTAGTGAATACCATAAATTTGTAATTTGCAGTTGAGTGAAATAAGATATAATATATATATATATATATATTTTTTTTGGGACAACAAATAAGATATAAATTAATAGAACCAAAATATGAGGTAGAAAAATTAATAGAACCAACATAGTAAAAATTGGTATTGGTTGGGATATTTTGGGCAGCACGCTTGTGGAGCCCACCGTTCTACTTCTATCAGAATCATGTTCATATTGAAACGATGCGTGGTTGAGATGAAACGTTGTAATTTTAATATATATTATATATATATATATATATATATATAATTCAATTTAGACTTTATAATTGTCAACAAAAGCATAGTTCAATTGTCATAAAGTTTTCGTGATAACCACGAGATTTGTGGTTCAAATTCCCATCTCCACATATTGTTAAAAAAAAAAAAAAATAGACTTTATAATTCTTCATAAATATACCATTATAAATACAAGGATTTTGTTTCGTGTCATGGACCATAGAATTCTATTAAAAATATATATTGATGGGCAATAATTGTCTATAAATATAACTGTAGTCTTACTTTATAATTTTTGCTTTGAAAATATTGGAATGAATAGTTTAAATTTTAAATGTAAGTTTGTTGATGTTGTATGTGTATCCTTTTTCTCCCTTAAATTTCGTTACTTTATAAAGGGGAAAAGGTTAGACTTCCATCTTTTCCTTCTACCCATCTATTCATTATTCACTTGCAAGGCTAATGACTCGAAAAAATTAAAAATATTTTTCTTTTGCAAAGTATAAAATGAAATGTTTAAATGGGTTGTATAGAACCTTTTTAAAGGTGTGCGTTGTCAAAGTCATGTGAACTTTCAACTTTTCTTTTCTGTAAGTTTTTGTTGGGTTTGATTTGGTTTGATATGGGCTTATGTAAAACTACGAAAGTCACTTCATTTAAACGATGGTTGTCTGGTGTGTTTAGTCTAGTGAGAGAATAAAGCTCGACCAAGACAAGACATATATATATATTTTGACAACATATAGGGGTGAAAGATTCAAACCACAAACTTCTTGATCATTAGTACGAGTTTTATGTTAGTTGAGTTATGCTCATGTTGGCAACAAGACCAATATTTGTCCAAACAATGGATAAAACTATTGATTATATTACACCCAAAGATTCTAAAGCTCGTGACACGACGGGTGTACAAGAAATTCAAACTTGTGGCAAACTAATTAGAGCTCAAAACCTATATAATTCAAGCAATGGATGAAACTATTGATTATATTACACCCAAATGTCCTATGTAATTCAAATTTGTGGCAACCAACTAGAGCTCGTGACACGACTGGTGTACAAGAAAGGCGTGGCTATTGGCATGTGCCACTGAACTTATTGGAACCGACCTAACACATCAAATTCCCACATAACAACACTTACAACAACAACAGTATGATTGTACATTAGTGATCTTGAGCCACATACTGAGCAAATTATAATTAGTGTGACATATTGGAGATGATTTAGTTGTTTAGAATCACTTGTAATGTAAATGTAAGCCAACCATATCCATTGTCTTGTCTCCAACATATACAAAAAGATGGATAAGGAGATGGAATTATGTTCTCTACTTATACCCATCGAAACACTGTCCCCTCCACTATCATTGACTCAAATGTCGTTACCTCCGACCACACTAAAGTACACATCATCAGCCCAATCAACCACGTGGCCAAGTTGACACAGCAAAACACAAAATTTTCAAAATAAATTCAAATGATATTAGGATATTAAAAATGGGTTTAAACTTAAAAAAAAAGAATCGGAGAGGGTGACCCCCTAAAAAGGGCAACGCCCAACGTCCAAGGCCGCGCCGCCCTCGTGATTTGGCGAGGGCTGGGGCTATGCTGTAATGACGTACGGTGATGGGAGGCTGAGAAGACAAGCCAATGAACAGCAAGTTTCGGCGAAGAGAAATGACTGTCTGTCTGTCTGTCTGTCACCCTCTCTCTAAAACCCTATTATTATCACAGCCAATCGCCTTCGTTCTTTCATATTCTCACGTCTCTCTGCGGCTGAGGCTGAGGCTGAGCGGGTTCTTCCTTCTTTCCGAGGGGTCACTGTTCGACGGTCAAGATTCATTCACATGATCATCATCAAACTTTTATTTTATTTTGAATAAAAACTGATTTGGATTGTATTGTGTGGGTCATTCTCATTCATCTTTCCATCTATCTATCCATCCATCCATCCATCACCGAAAAATGAAAATCACAGGCGGAGTACGGGAGCATCTAGTGGTGCTGTCAAAGTACAAATCTACCACTTGCGTCATCCTATCAATCCCAGACATTGATATTCAAGAATGTAGGTCGGTCAAAAACTCAAAAAGTTTCATACATTATATTATACATACATATTATATTATATACATACTTGTAACGTCCAACTCAGCCAACGGTCATATTAACGTCCTCATTCTACTATCAATTTTTTTTTTTTTTTTTTGGTTTTTTTCTTTTCTTTCTGAATTTTGTTGTGTAATTGAAGAAGGTTTGATTTGTAAATCTATTCATTCTTCACCTATCATGCCAAGTTTATGTTTGATGTGCAACTTTGCCATGTGTTATGATCTTAAATTTAATAATAAAATCCATGCAAACCTTTATAAATGTTCTAATGTCATACGGTTGTTCGTTTTAAAACACGGGAACTAAAATTATATATATATATATAGGGACTAAAATATAATAGGTTTGAAAACTAAAAAAGCGTATAAGATTTAAACTAAAAACTTTCTTTGATAAATATACAATTAGTCCTAATGTTGACTTGAATCTCCACCCATCAACCTAAGCCTAACTCCTTTTCAAAAAAAAAAAAAAAAAAAAAAAAAAAAAAAACCTAAGCCTAACTCAATTTAATTAAAAAGTATATCATCAGCCAAAATATTAGAAGTAAAAATCTTCACCTCCACATAATATTAAATTAAAAAAAAAATTCAGATCTCATTCTCTTTTGGTTGAATTGCAATACTCCTAAACGAGCTAACTCTTAATATTATATATTTCATTAAAAGTTTAACTAGAGAGCAATCAATAAATAAAGTCAACCCGGGCATAGTTCACACAACTGGTAAGATGTATTAGAAGTTCGAATCTCTCACCCCACATACTATTCAAATAAAAAAGAAAAAGGAGGAAAAGTAAGGTAGTTAATAAAGCAATGAAATATCCTAACTCTTACACTCAAATATAGTTCAATGTATATATCCATTTATTGGGTTGATTAAAACAAAATTCTCAGAAAAAGTGAAAGAGACCAAGATGAGCCAATGTACAAGGACTACATTAAATTTTGGTAGTGTGTTTGCATAGTAAAAGGGGTTCAAGTATTCATGTGATTGATAACATGAATTGTCTTCCAATAGAGTTGCACCAATTGCCTGTTTTCAAGACTCAAAATGATTTCCTCTGTTTTTTCAAGTGTGCGCATGAGAAAGCACTCACCAATTTGTGGCCAATAAAAGACAAACCCAAAAGAAAACTAATAATAATAATATCGACAAATTTCAATCACATTATTTCCAGCTTCCAAGGTTGTATTAATATGTCGCTGAAATGTCCCTTTTCAACTCCTTTCAAATTTTGGTTTTGTACAACCAAATTCATAATGGAAGGAAACCTAATGAATGAAACTCATGATTTCAAATGAATGGAAACAAAGATGGGAGGATAGTCCATGAAAGTACTTTGTAAACCTGCTGCACTTTTAGCTTTAAAATGTACATATACAACACTTCACTTTCAGATTGAGCTCTCTATACAGTTATCATCAATAACATTTCAATAAAGAAAAGGGAGGTTTAATTTCACACTCATTTCAAGATCAATATAAGAAGTTATTACCATTTCTTTCTCGACGTTAACTTGCATCTTCATCAGACGAATATCTACACCGAGCAAAATTTAGAGCAATGGGCTTTCCCATTTCCGGCCAAGTGATTGCAGAATCCTCCACCTAAGAGTATCAGTTTACATTGTATTTGGAATGTCAAATGCAAACGAGCCCCATTGAAGGGAAATCCGCTTGCTACCTCATGGATCTGAAGACCTGATCGAGCATATACTTGTTGTCCGTGGTGTTGGTGTTGTGTGATTTTTGCAGACATCTGCATTCGGGTAAAGGGTAAGTGTAGACAGAAGTTTTTCTATTGAATCGTCTGAGTCTCGGTACCATCAGTCCCTTTTGATCGCTCTCCAAAAGCAATACTCCCATTTGTTCCTTGAATTCTTTCCAGCTGTAAAATTGACATGATATAAAGTTATCTATATTGATGGCAACAAATGCTTTAGAGTAGAACGCAATGCAGTTTCCGTGATTGGTGTCAATACAAAGTCAAAACCAACACAATCAATAACCAAGTCTAAAAGTACCTTTCAGTAAACAAGTTAAAAGAAGTAATTTGAATCTCATGGGTGAGTACCTTAATTTTATTCTATCGTCCATTAAAATAGCGAGCTTTCGTTTATCAGGCTTGATTGTCTTGGCATGCCCACCGTAGATGAACCGCCGGTGCCCCATTAGAAAGTGTGGAAAGTTACCTCCCTGAGTAGTCACAAAGACCTCACTTAACAAGCTGACCATATAATCTAGAGCAGCCATTCTTGAAGAATATCCCTGTCAATGAAAAATATACCAACTATTATTACTTGGCCAGATGAAGAAGATCCTGGATCATTCTTGTTTTCTTTTCTCATTTCGTTTTGAAGGGATCTCTTGAATTATCCAAAGTGGGAACAGGATCTAGCAAATCTCATACAGAATTTATTGTCACACTACAGATAAGTTTTTCAGTAAAAGCATTATGCTCCAATGTTATAATAAATTCTGCCTTGCTTCATAGAATATAACGGGTTGAGGATTTTAATTTTGAACTGATGAGAGCTTTTAAGAACTGATAGAAATGCCGGATTCAGCAAGCATGGCATTTGTAATGTTTTCATGAAAGAAGGTTTTCTCATTTTTGCCCAGCATTTTCCTAAGTATTGAAGGAAAAGCTAAGTGATTCAGGCGCTTTATCAAGGAAATTGATGAACATTCTATCATGCCACAAGGTTTTACTAAGATCTTATAGAACTATTTATGTCGAAATAATAAAATTTACCATAAAAGGAGCAAGCTCATCTGGCGTTGCAAGGGATTCCTTTGTATGCAAAAGAGGAAACATTTCCTGTAGTGGAGCTAAATATCTCTCTGCCTTGTATAGCTTACCCGACGCCAAATAAATGGAAGTGTTATTATCAAATCCCATACCGCGCAACATCATTCCAACCTAACATGATAAGAACAAAGTTCAGAAAGTAAGACATAGGAGAATGATTGAATAATTAAATGGTACAACATAACCTAAGTTTCGTGAAAGAAATTATTACTAGAGCATGATTGTTTAAAAAACACATTTGATTAAGTGTGATTTCTTGTTTCTCAAAAGTTATAACTTGTGCAAAAAGAAAACAAAAAGGCTCAGTTATAGGTACCTCCAAGGGGGTTAATGGGCATTTTCCATTAATTCGGTTAAGACCGGGAGAAATGAGATGCTCTTTGAGTTTGAACTTTTTCCTCCATCCTTTTTCTCGGATTGAATCCATTTCAACTTTTTCAGTTTCACCTCCATCATATACACAACAAGAGAAAGCTACCATGTCCTAGAGTTCAGATATGAGATGATGAGCTTAACCAAAAGCAAACGAAAAGATAAAACAAATAAGTTGTCCAAAAGATGAAGAAGCATCAGTACCTCCTCAAACCGTAGGTGGACAGAAACATACTTCCCATCATCCCTTGAACTCTTTTCAATCATTCGGCTAACTAGTTTATGTGCAAGAGCCAGAATGGGAGAAGAGAACCTCAGTGCTTCATAATTTGCAAGACATCTTAAGAATTGAATTTCAGGTGGAACGTTCATGGCCAATCTGTTGGCAAAAGGGGACACTCGAATGACCCTGCATCAGATTAGAGCCAAATGCATAGGCAGAATTTCCTTCAGTTCTCAATGCACTAACAAAAAATTTAGAAAACATTAAGGGCTTGAGGTAGAACAAATATGCATAGATACGTACCCTTCCCTTTTCAAAACAGGTAGAACCTCTGCCAAATAATAATTAGCAGGAGACCAAGCTTGCACGTGAAAGTTAGGAATCTTAGAGATGTTGTAATCATATCTTTGCATTAAAGCCTTAGGTAGCTCTTTGACAACTTTAACATGACCGTCAAGGGCAGCTATGAAATGATCTTCATCATATATGTCATCAAACTTACTGAAAAAAGAAAAAAAAAAAAGAAAAAGAAAAAGAAAAGAGAGGATTTTAATATGTTCTAACTTTCTGAGAAACGAGTGGATATAAGAACACAAGGAGAGTAAATTTATCATACTTGTGAATGATTTTCAGCTATATGTTAACATAGCATTTTCACTTCTATTCTAGAATTTCTGGGTCATTTTCCAGAATTGACTTTGAATTTAAATCTTCAACAAGAACTTTAAGAATATCCATGTAGCTAACCATATAACAAGTTATTGTAGTCCACGTAATAAGTTGTGTTGGTTGCTAGGGTGGAGCAAAATATTTTCTTCGTGAGGGACAAAATTTTACATTTTGACATTTTATATATATAATCTTTCAATCCTAAAAATTTATAGGGGCAAACAAGAGGAAATATACAAGATTTTAAGTATCATATATATACTTTTTGAATTACAATGAACTAAGAGGGTGGCAAGCCTCCCTTCTTTCTTTGTTCCGACCTGTTGGTTGCACCACATTCAATTATCTAATCACATGCATACGATGTAAAAGGCATTCATCATGTATGTACTAACTCTACTAATAACTGATATAGTAATAGCTGAAATTATATCATTCACATATGAGATTTGAAAATTACAAAGGCAGTTTAACCTCCGACACAGTACATACAGAACGACCAGGTAGTAAACAGAATTGTCTCAGTACTTTAATTAGGTAAGTCTATTGAACAAGTTAATAGCTCCCCAACTCCTCACTTGAGCCATTTCTGAGTTTTAAGGAAGATTGTCGAGATTGGTGGATCATGCCACAGATTTGAAAAAAAAGGTCATGATATAATAAAGGAAAAGAAAGGCTCTTAATTCCATGAAACAAGAATTCCATATGCATACCTTGAATCCTTCCAGACATTGTGGAACTCAAAGCGGGGAATAACTAGAATGGCATTTAGAAGCCCTGCTACAGCCACCGCATTGCAGATCTGCAAAAGGAAAAAAAAAATTAACATATAAAGGTGCCAAACAAATAACTGAAACTGCAAACTTCGGCACAATAACAGTTGTAAAAGGAGAGAGAGAAAACAAATAACAAGTAAGCAATATGATAATAATACACCTTTCATTAGAAATATGGAAAAATACATACCGCAGAGCGTTGCTGGTTGAGTCCACCATTAGCATCAACAACTAAGTAAGTAGTAGGGTTACTGGACTCTGAAATTCAAAGGAAATAATGGTTAAATGTGGAGAATAAGTTTGCAGTTTGCACAAACATTGGACATGAACTGGAAGATCGAAGCAAAAACCACATACTTTTAGAACATTTGGTCAACTCAACTCAGCAGTTTGCATACCTGAATGCAGTCGAGAAGTTGTTGAATTTGAACATGGTTTTCTCTCCTTCAGCCTTTTATATTTCCAAACTGATGACAACTGCGAGAGAAATTATACACATTTTAACAGAGTTAGAGCAATGCAGCACATGAAGAAATTATGAAAGGAAATAGTCTTGTGATCCATATTAACATCATTATCTAATCTTACTGAGATAAAATTTCCATTGAAATGGAACATTTAGTGCTCGAGTTGACAAAATAATTCCCAACTCATTTCTGTTTGAAAAAATGAAGTCTTATCAAAATCATGTTTGAGTTTGACCAACTGCTTTTCAAAGGTTTATTTTACTCTCTATTTGCTTTTACTTTTTGTTCATTCCTAGAGTTACTCAAACAATAACTCCAACAGTATGGATGAACTCGACATTAACAAACTTCCCGAACTGCAATCACAGCTTCATAGAACAATTATTGAAAGCTTTTCGCAATACAATACAAATCACTCTCCTTCAAAAGTACATGAACTATTACTCTCCTCTGAGGTGAAAATGAGAAATAAATGCATGCCGGAATCAAGCAGTAAAAGAAGTTCCATAAACTAAAAAAAGGTTTTCCTGTCAGATCCAGAAGAAAACACACATAAATAGCATCAAAACAAATACAGCATCCGAAGCCATTCACTCCAAGAAAATCCCATTTAAAACTTCCAAAATAAGCAAATGAATTATTCAGCGTCCATCTCTTCGAACAACGATTCAACTTCACATTCACATTTCACATAACAAATGCTTAATGTTAGAGAACAGCAATCCCCCCCACCCCACTTGTTTAAAACCCATGAGCAAGAATTAGCAAACAAATTGGCGCCAACAGATTAAGCACACAGCTCCAAATCCCCCCACTTCACCAAACGAATCCGGCATTTCAACAAAAACCCAGAAAAAGAAAGAGCAAGAATAGGCAAGAAGGAAGAGGATTGAACCTGAATGGCAGAGGAATTATCAGATTGAATATGGCGATGAAGCCGATGAAACATTTGATGGCTACGATAGAGCCAACCAGGGGGAGGGGGCTGGCCGATGAAAGAAGAGAAAGGGCCAACGCACATGATCAAGCCAGAGATATAAAGCAGAGGAAGAAGCACCATATGTCTAAAGCTGAACCTGAAAGTGAAGCCACCGACAAACAGTTCCCGGAGCGGCTGAGAACAATGAGGCTTGGACCGCACCTTTCGCCGCCACTTAGAGACGTAACGCGGCGGCGAGTGAGGGGGACTCGGAGAGTTACTGCCACTGCTCTGAGCGCCGTCGCAATTGGCGGCATCATGGCCATGGTAATGGAGGGTTTTGGGTTTCATTGCAATGCGATTGAAAATGCAAGAGATCACAGAATACTTAGCCTCAATGTCGGTTAAGAAACAGAAAATGCAACAAACCCACAAAGATAAAACGCCCCCATTAAAGATGGAGAGCGAGAATTTTAATGTTGGTTTCAAAAACAGCAAGTAAAAAACTGGGAACAGAGAGAGAGAAAACTTTAGAGAAAGGTGAAATGGACAATGTGAGGAAGTGCAGTGAGTTGCATCGATGGTGGGCTAATGGGTCAGTGTCCCTGATTTCGGGAAAATCTTGTAGAGAGAGAAAAGAGGAGAGAGATTTGCAGAGAATTGTACAGAAAAGTGAGATTAGTGGAGACAGAGCAATAAATTAGACGTACATTTAATATGATATCCAGTGGCCACTGAGTTTGACTGATTATATGTAATGTTGTTGGTATTTTGGTAATTTCACACCCCGCTTTCTGTTGTTTGTGGTTTCCAAATTCGTTTCCCTTAACGCATTCTTTAAATAACAAAGGGGTTTTCTGGTAATTATCCACGTTTCTTCTCATCTCTTCTCAAAAGCATCAATTTTTATCCTTTTTCTTTTTCCTTTTCCATTTCTAACAAACCTTCCGTTTCTTTATACTTTCAATACATAAACGTTAAGATTTAGGTTAAGTTAAAAGTTTAAATTATCCATGTTTCTTTACGTTTTAGTCCCTAATTTTTTCAAAAAAAAAAAAATTAATAGATTTTTAAACTTTCAATTTTTTGTCCAACCGGTCTATATAATTTAAGATTGTCTGGTAGATCTTTAAACTTTCAACTTTGTGTTTGACATGTCTCTAGCATATTCATGATTTTTAAAAATTAACAAACCTATTCGAAATAAAATTAAACTTTATGTCTAATTCAACTTTAAATGTTGTGTCTAGTACGTTAGAATTTACAAAAACGTTGAATGAGTAAAAAATCTATTAGACACAAAAAATGAAAATTCGAAAATCTATTGGATACAAAAATTGAAAGTTTAAAGACCTTGACATTTTTTAAAGCCAAAGACCAAATGGATGGAATTCTCAAGATCTAGTGATCAAACAGATAAAAAGTTTAGAGATTAAACTTGTAATTTAACCAAAAATTCGCCTCTTGAATAACTATTTTATGAATGGAATGTCTATTATAAATTCTCTATTTATCTCAGATTTGAATTTTTTTTGAAAATAATCCGTCATTGACTTCCTTTTTAAAATTCCATTTGAGAGGGAGACGACGCACCACATAAGGTGTCGCTTTTTTTCTTTTCTTCTTTTCTTTTTTTAAGGGAAAAAAAATTGAAGTCGCTTTATCAGAAAAAAGTCAGATTGGCACTTCCACTTATTCTCTTCTACAAATCTAACTCTTATTTTATTTATTTAGTACAAGTCTAACAACTAATTTATTGCCTTTAAAAAAAAAAAAGGGTAAAATACCTTTTTGGTCCCTCATGTTTCGGGTTCGTTTCCAATAGGTCCCTAGGTTTCAAAATCGGACAATCAAGTCCCTACTGTTTAGGAAATACTTCTATTGAGTCCCTCCACCGTTAATTTTTTTAACGGTGCTGACGTGGCAACTAAAAAAAATAAAATATTAATTTTTAATTAAAAATAAATAATATAATAATAAATTAAAAATTAAAAAAAAAAAAAAAATTCTCTTCTCTCTCCCCGATTCCCCCGTTCTTCTCCCTCTCCCTCCTCTTCTCTCTCTTTCCTTCATCTTCTTGGCAGCCATGACCGCCGTCGTCCTCCAACACCGTCACCGCCCCCTTCTTTTTTTCTCTTATTCTCCCTTTCCCTCCTCTCCACCGTCACCGCCCTCCAACACCGTCACCACCCCTTCATCTTCTCAGCACCATTTACATCTCCCCCCTCCTTCCTCTTCTCTCCCCTTCCCCCATCCCCAAAATACAAATCTTATTTTCTTCCTCAACAAACACTCACAGAGCAGCAAAAAAGAAAAAACAAACGAAATTTAAACGAAATCGATTTTTGGAATCTCAATCTCCACTGTGCACCAGCAAATCAAACGAAATAAAACCTAAGAAGGCGAAGAAGAACGCGAAAGAGGGGGAAGACGAAGGCGAAGGGAGGGAAGCGTGGATGCTATGCCGGAGAGAGGAGTCTTCATGCGTGCGAAGAAGCGGTGCTGCGGGAGACAACGTCGGCGCTCGAGAGACGAGTTCCACGAGCCTCTGGCTGCCAACGGAGAAGACGAACGAGGGAGGGAGAGAGCGGTGGTGTAGCTCGGGCTAGGGCTGCAACTACAACGACGGCGATGCGGTGGGCTGGGCTACCGACGGAAAGAAGAAACCGAGAGAGTGAGGGAGTTGCTGCTGAGATGAAGAACGAGAGAATGGGGGGTCTGGCGGCTGGTTCACGAAGGCGGCGCTGGAGGAGGGTTTCGGGTGGGGGAGAAAGAGGAAAGAGAAGGTGAAGGAGAGACGAGGGTTTCGGGTGGGGGAGAAGGAGGAGAGAGAGTGATTTCTTTTTTTTTTAATTTAATTTTAAAATTTAAATTATTATTTTATTTATTATTTAAATTTAATTAAAAAACTATTATTTTATTATTTTTTAACTGACACGTCAGCACCGTTATTGCCACGTCAGCACCGTTAAACAAATTAACGGTGGAGGGACTCAATAGAAGTATTTCCTAAACAGTAGGGACTTGATTGTCCGATTTTGAAACCTAGGGACCTATTGGAAACGAACCCGAAACATGAGGGACCAAAAAGGTATTTTACCCAAAAAAAAAAAATCAATTTATTGTCTTCTATTCTTAGCTACTGAACCATTTATTTAATTCTAATAGATCATTTTTAGTATCAAATTTTATATTTATTATATACCAATCCCCCATCATCTATATAAGCCAAGGCCAAAAACATAACATAATAATTTACTCATTAATTGGAAATTTTACGTACATTAAAATAATCGATTAAATGTGTGTTATTGTGAAAAAGAAAATAAATAAATAAATAAATATTTTATCTCTTTCTATAACCCTTATTGCATTTTTTTTTACTTCCGCAATAAAAAAAATAACAATAATTGTTCTCGTATATTTTCATGCATGTTATGAGAACTATTTTACGTAATTATATTTTGAAAGCATCATAATATATAAATCATTATCTATAACCTCTCTCCGATGCAATGTAATTTGAGTGATGTTGGATTTGGCTAAAATTGATTATGGATGCTGCTAAAAAGCTAATGTAAAATCATTGTTAACTACCAATTATTATTTTTTTGGCAAAAGGATAAATATGGAGTTTACTTAGATAAATGACATTGTAGTCTAATCATTGATCACATGGTAAAAAAAACACTAAACGCTAATTAAAATTATCAACATAACTCATATTACTATTTATATATTTAACTATGTCGTTACTTACTTTAAATGATAGTAGTATTTTATTTTCAAAAAAGAAAAAATGATAGTAGTATTTTGAGTATTTATTTTTTGAGTTTATTGGAGGATAATATATTTTTAATATCAAGCAATTCCCACGTTGTTTTATTTTTGCATTAATTTAAAAATGAATCTATTTTAAATGGCAATTGATAATTACAAATTTTGGTTTTTTTAGTATGTAATACAATAAGAAACCTACGACCTTTTTAGGAAGGTAATGATGCTTTGTTAATAGAATTGCACTCTCATTTATTATCATTAATGAAAATTTTTAAGCATGGATTATTCTATCTCAAACATGTTTTTTTTTTGTCTTTTCATAAACATAGTAATCCTTATTTGTAAATGATATTGTATATATCAGTCTAAAGGTAACTCGTTTCATAATAGAATTGTACTTAAAAAAGAAAGAAAGAAAAAAAAAAACTCATCAAAGAATTATTAATTAATTTCCTGCGGTTGAAATCCTAGACACTAAGGGGCTGTTTGGGGCACTGAGTTGGTTATAATAGCTGGGGTTATAATAGTCTGGGGATTATAATAGTCTGTGTGTTATAATAGTCTGTGTTTGGGGTGCAGACTATTATAGTCTGGGATAAAATAGTCTGTGTTTGGGGTGCAGATTATTATAGTCTAGGATAAAATAGTCTGTGTTTGGGATGCAGTGTTTGGGATGCAGATTATTTTAGTCTGGGTTAAAATTGTCTATGTTTCAAGTTGACTGTTTTTTTTTCCTGACTTTTTTTTTTGTTTATTTTCCTCGTACAACTTTGTACTTCAAATATTAATAAAAAAAAACTTGGGTTTAGTTGTAAAAAAAAATAAAGTTTTGGGTATATGGGTTAAATTATGTGTTTAACTTAAAAGGAAACAAAAATAACTTAAAGCAAGGGTTGATTTTCTTTGTTTTAGAGTCATGGTTTTTTCACAAAATAAGTCATTTTATGATTTCATATAGAAAACCATATTTGTTTCATTTCTGTATTTCCAACATAAAAATGGTAAATGCTTATTCAAAACTCATTTTACCTTCATTATCAAAAGAATCAAATAAAATAGAAATCACATAAAATAAAAACTTGAGTACTATTTTTTTTTTTTAAATTATTATTATCATGGTAAACTTAAATACGATAAGTATAATTTGGAATGAAAAAAATGGTACGATGAAGGTAATCATTCATATACTTCATTATCAAAAGTAATTATGTAATATTTCTTCAAAAAAAAAAAAAGTAATTATGTAATAAAACTCCATATTTATATATGTACAAAGACAACCTAGTATCTTAACTCCCTAGAAATTTTTCGACTTTTCCGACGACCACCAACAAAATTTTCGACGACCAAAAATTTCTTTCCTCTTTTTTCCTTTCATTTCTTCTAACTCTTTATTTTTTTCTTTATCTTCATTTTTTATATTTTTCGAAATGAAAATGAGAAGAAAGATTTTTTTAAAAAAAAAAAAGAAAAAAAGTAGCCGGAAAGTCATCGGTGATCGTCGGAAAAGTGGTCGGAAAGTCGACGGTGGTCGCCGGAAAGTTGTCGGTGGTCGCCGGAAAATTCGTTGGCCGGTCGTCGGTAGAAAAGTTAATGAGTCACATGGAAGAAGAGAGAAGAGAGTTACTGTAGAGAATGGATAGAATAATTGGTTGGGTTGAATAGTGGTTACTGTAGCAACACGGAGGGAAAAAATAACCAACTTCACCCCTTATTTTTGTTGATGCCCAAACACTGGGTGAGTTATAATAGACCCCACTATTATAACCAACACAGTGGGTCAAACGGCCCCTAAAAGAATAAGATTGTGTTTTAAATGATAATAAATTTAAATTAAAAAAATACTTGAAAAATAATCCAGTTAAACTATATGGAGGGATTTTATTTGGTAAGTGTGGGACCTGTAATAAAACTTCCTACACAATTATTAAATGATAGGGTAAAATACCCTTTTGGTCCCTCATGTTTGAGATTAGTTTCTAATAGGTCCCTAGGTTTCAAAATTGAACAATCAAGTCCTTACTGTTTCGAAAATGGTTCTATTAAGTCCCTCCACCGTTAATTTTTTTAACGGTGCTGACGTGGCAACGTTTAATAATAAAATAATAATTTTATAAATTAAAATAATATTATAATAATAAAAAATAATATATTACTTTTGAAATAAAAATAATAAAAAAGAAAAAGAAAAAACTCTCTCTCTCCTTCCCATCCCTTTCACCCGTGCCCATCCCCTGTTTCCCCTCCCTTCTTTCTTCTTCATTTTTCTTCTTTTTTCTTTTCCGTCACCGGCGAACAGACTTCCTATCTCCGGCGTTTCTCCTGTGTTTCAAACTTCCGTCGCCGGCGTTTCAAATCCGACATCGACGATAATGGAAGAGAAACCTGTGAATCTGTGATTGTTGTGTTTTTTTTTTTCCTCTCAGATCTGAAATGGAGGTTTCTCCTATGTGGATTTTTTTTTTCTGCTGCGTTTTTTTTTAGGAAGAAGATGGGAGGGTTGGAGAGAGTTTATTGAGGGAGAAGAAGATGAGAGTAGGGGTGGGTTTGTTGAGGAAAAAGATTGGAGGGGTGGGGGAAGGTTTGGTTGAAGGAGATGTGGATTCGGGGGTGGGGAAGGAGAAAGGGAGGGGAGAGGAAGAAGGGGATTCGGTGGTGGTGGAGGGTAGTGGCTGTGGCGGCGGCAAGGGGTTGCGGAAATGGGCGGCGGCGGCGGCAAGGGTTAGATTTAGGTGGAAGACGGGTGGTTCGTTTGGAAGGAGGGAGGAGGCTTCGGCGATTTGGCGGCGACGACGAGGGAGGAGGCTTCGGCGAAGAAGCGACGACGGCGAGGGAGGAGAAGGGAGGAGGTTTGATGCAGTGGGGAAGCGACGGCGGCGGCGGTAGGGGAGGAGGCGACGCCGGTGAAGAGAATAAGAAAATAGAGAGGGAGGGATTTGGGGGTGGGGAAGAGAGGAGAGAGAGAAATTTTATTATTTTATTGTTTTATTTTTATTTTTAATTATTTATTATTTTATTATTTTAAAAATATTATTTTATTTTTTAAACATGCCACGTCAGTATCCGTTAATTGCCACGTCAGCACCGTTAAAAAAATTGACGGTCCAGGGACTCAATAGAACCATTTTTTAAACAGTGGGGACTTGATTGTTCAATTTTGAAACCTAAGGACCTATTGGAAACTGACCCGAAACATGAGGGACCAAAAAGGTATTTTACCCTAAATGATAATATGCCAAAGCATTTTTCAAAGGAGAAAAGAAAAAAAAAAGATAATATGCTAAAGCGATCTGACAAGTTCTGAGTATTAATTTTCATCAGTACATGGGGCAATACCCACAAAACGCTGCCACGTGTCCCAAAACACTTTTTTTTAACTAAAAAAAAAAAAGGAAACATACATTTCTCTCTTATTTTCCATTTTTCTAACTACAAATAAGATTGAACAAAAATTTAAATATCGTTCTTCATTGAAATTAATGCTGACAGACATCTAAAAAAAATAATTAAACTAATATAACAATGTTTTATCTTTCTAAATCAGGTTATGAGAAAATTTATGGTCCGTGAAATTTGATGAAAATAATAATTTAGTCACCTTCAATTTTAATTTGCAATGATTTAATCGTTGTACTTTCAATTCTGTAATAATACTTTAGTCAATTAATTTTGATATGGAACAATTTAGTCCATGTACTTTAAAATCTGTTTTTTTTTTTTTAGAACAAAGGCAGGCATTTCATTAAGAGGAAAAGTCACGACTAATTACATCAGAGGCCTCAATGGGCCAATCCTCAAGCCAAACAAAATTAGCATATAGAAAAGCTAATGAAGCCATGGTATGAGCTACCAAATTGCCTTGTCTGGGCGTAAACAACACCCTACATGAAGAGTCTTGCCAAAACAAGCTACGAATCACATCCATAATTGCTCCAACTTCCGAAATATCATCCACATCATCATTCAAAACCCATGACAGTCTCAACGAATCGGTCTCAACGTGGAACCTGAAAAAACCCATCGGCGAGCTAATTGTATACTTCTCAACATAGCCCATCCCTCGGCCAAATCGACATTCCAACATTTGGGCAGAATTTCACAAGCCGTCAAAAGGATCTCCCTTCTACTATTGCGCAAGACGACACCACCATAAGCCTCCCCCGAATCAGGCCTCACCGACGCGTCCACGTTCAACTTCAGAATAAAATCATCTGGCGGATTCCACGAAACCGTCGACCCACTCGACTGAGGCGGCAGAGGCCCCGAAACAATCTGGGCCACCGACACATTCTGAATACCACCCGCCGACGGGTTCTGGAACACCTGCAAATAATTCATCACCCACTGCATTAAACTACGACCATCTAAAACACCACCCCATAACAGAGAATTCCGTAGGTTCCATACAGCCCACCAAAACACAGACAAATGTTCAAAATCCATCCTACTCACCCTATCCTTTACATCCCACAGTAGAGAATCGAAGCTCAAAACAGGCAAAGATTGATATAAAGTTCCAAACTTAGAGCATCACCACATGGATTTAATAATAGGACAATCCCAAAAAACATGCAAGCAATCCTCTGGAAAAGTTTGATATATCACACACATATTAGAAACTTCCATACCTCTCCTAAGAAGATTATCCTTGGTGGGCAAACGGTTGGGAGATAACCTCCATGAGAAAAACTTAATCTTACTCGGAATATTCATCTTCCAGAGGCTAGACCACCACCCTTGCCAAGCAGCTGAACTCGATGAAGAAGGCTGGCCTTGAGTACTCAAACAGAGGGCCAAACGATAACCGCTTTTAACGGAAAAGACACCATTCTTCTCAAAATGCCAAATCAGTCTATCATCTGAAGAAAGATTCCCAAGCGGGATCCTCAAGATAGCTTCACAATATGCCATAGTAAAATGAGCCCGAATCTTCTCCTCATCCCAATGACCTGAACTAGTAAACAAATCTCGAACACAGCTAGTCAATGGTAACGAAGGGAAAGAGTGAATCTGGAGGGAAAACTCATTCGGGAGCCAATTCGAAAAGTAAATAGGGACCGAGGAGCCATTACCTATTCGCCAACGACATCCTCTAGCCAAAAGATCACGCCCCCATAATAAGCTCCTCCATATATAGGAAGGTCGATGCCCCAAACTAGCTCCGAAAAAATCTGTGCCTGGAAAGTAGCTCCCCTTAAGCACCATACTAAGGAGGGAGGAAGGATCTCGAAACACTCGTCAACACTATTTAGCCAAAAGCGACTGGTTAAACAGTTCCATATCTCTGAACCCCAGGCCACCGCGACACTTAGGGAGACAAAGGGACTTCCAGCTCAACCAGTGAATTTTCTTCCCTCCTTCTGGATCTCCCCACCAAAAGTTTGCCATGAGGCGATGAATCTCACCAATCAGGCATTTCAGGAGTCTGAAGCAGTTCATCGTGTAACAGGGGACCGCTTGCACTACCGACTTAAGCAGCACCTCTTTGCCACCTGTGGAGAAAAACTTGTCCTTCCACCCCTGAACTTGCTTCCAGACCCGATCTCTAATGAACTTCAGCGTACCAGAGCAATTACGAGGCATAAAAGAGGGAAGGCCCAAGTACTGGATATGACATGGCTTGCAAACAACAGACAGAATTTGACTGACATACTGCTTACCGTCATCCCCTGTGTTAGGACTGAAGGCCACAACAGACTTCTCATAGTTAATGGTCTGACCAGAAGCACGCTCATAGAGCAACAGGAGATCACGAACACAACTACTCTCAGCAGCATTTGCTCTGAAAAAAAGCAAGCTATCGTCAGCGAAAATTTAAAATCTGTTACGATTTATTATGTGTTGTGAAAATTTTAATGAAAATTAAATGTCAGATTTTCTTATGTAACCGCTTAGTGTTTGTAATTTATAAACACACATGGTGCTAATCAAGTTGTTGGTTGACTATTTTTCACGATAGGGACTAAATTGTTACATATTAAAATATTAAAATGTTGCAAAATTAAAAGTATATCAACTAAATCTAAAACTATAAAAGTTTTGTTATTTATATATTTTTTTTTAAAAGTTTGATAATTTCCTAATATTTTGTTGATATATTATAAATATTGATAACCTAATAATATTGATGCCAAGCCTTTGATTGGCGTAAATGTTGGCACGTGATTTTTTTTTTTTTTTTTTGAAAAGGTGAATTAATATTTTTATTCTTTATTTCTAGAGAGGGATCATATCTATTTAGATTATCTTCCTTTGTTGTTTATTGATCAATATTTTAGTCTACTTGATATAATATAGTTTATCATATTTACATAATTTTTTTTTTTTTACTGATTTGTGTTCATACACTTTAATATAGTTATTTTTTAAAGAGACATTTTAATAATTAAATCGAATAATACAAGTTTAACAAACTAATCTACCTTTTTTTAATCAACAAACCTACATACATAAAAAGTCTAATTATTGAAAAACACATCTAAAGTTCCTTCTACATCCCAAATATAGAAATCATTAAACTTTATAGAAGGTAACCTAACATATATCAATTATGCTATATAATAGAAGGCAATATAACTCGAGCCTTTAATTTTGTTCTCTTATATGTACATAAATTCTAATACTTTATGGAGTACATTATTTACATTATTCTTTTTAAAACCTAGATCTAGCTAGAATCATGTATGACTGTCAACTACAATGACTCTAGGGGAGCACATAGTCAAATATGGATCAAATAATAGTCCAATCCTTAATGAAATAGGTTTAGGTATATTATATAATCATATACCTAGAAATGAAACAAGTATAAAACAATAATATAATTACAACAAAGTAATAACACAAATGATTGTGTACGCATATCAAATTTTATTTTTTCACAATCGAATATCCAACTAACTATAATTTAATTAATTATGCATATTTGAGATTTATGTACTTCTTTCTGTACTTTGGTATTCGTTCATATTCTTAGACATAGAAATAGTGCGTTTGATAGACTGGCCAAAGAATCTTAGGATCAAAGTGCTCACTGCTTTGGCTTTCAAACTTTCTATCATAGTTAACTTCGATAGGTTCCAAAAATTCATTATCTATGTAATTCAGCATCTAGCTGCGATTCTCAAGTTCCAAAAACTCATTATCTACGTAATTTTTTTTGAAAAAGAATACCTCATATTATTTTGTCACGTGGGAAAAAATTGAACGGACATACTCGACCCACATACACAACTATTATCTACGTAATTCGTCAGTAGAATGAACTTCTTTTGTTAAAAAAAAACTATTATCTAACTAACCATTTGTACTAATAATCTTCTCAATAGGAACCAAGCATTAGTGTATTTTATTCCTTATTTCTTTATAGTGGGTTTGAAATAGTTTTTGAAATAAAAAAAGGGTTTTCTTAAACAAAATAAAAATTTCTATAAACATCTTTCAAAAAAATCAATAGTATTGCTTATGGAGTGATTTTAGATTATCAAAAAGTGTCTTTTAATTTAAATTAATAAGTAAAAGAATTTTAAGTGATTAATTGAATATAGTGAAAAAAATATATAAACACTTTTTAAAAATGTGTGATACAAAACCACTTTTATTAAAAATATTTTTGAGAAAGGTGGTCATTATTATTATTATTATTATTTTGAGTGCATCAACATTTGGGGATGGGAGTATTCGAACTTCTGACCTCATGGATGAGGGTATATGCCAATTACCGTTGAGCTATGTTCGCTTTGGCTTGAGAAAGGTGGTTAAACCATTGCATTGTCAATCGAAAAACAATAATCAACTAATATTTACATGTGATTAATTTACGAAATCAATTACCACCCTATATTATATATTGTTTTTTTTAGTTCAACAATATTTAGGATGGGAAATTTGAACTAACCTCTCGATCGAGAGTATATGTCAATTATCGCTAAACTGCATATAGACTAATTTATTTATACCATTAATTAATGAATGCATGTACTAAATTTTTTATTATTTATTTTTTTTGTAACGCATCAATTTCTATTTTGTCCAATATATTAATATTCCTTAAGCTTACCGCCACAGAGAGATAACGAACAGGCAAAGGCGTGGGATTAAATTAGTGGCTAAACATTCTGTATTAAACATTTAATCATTAATTAGTGGCTAAAATGAGTTTTAAGCGGAAGAGGAACGGCGTGTGGTGCGTGATTGCCAGTTGTCGAAAAAGGGGTCAAAGGAGCGTGACGTGTCCGAAAGATGAGGAGGGTAAATTGGTAAAGTTGGAGAAAATGAGATCGGACGGTGGGCGTGGTGTAAGGGATAACGGCTATCACATGATCCAGCGATATATCCACCGCTGAGATTAAAATTAAATAACGGTTACGGAAAAAGAATGAAAAAACGAGACACCTGCCGAAATTCCTCCGAAACATGCGCATCTACAGGTCAACTTTCTCGTGGATCCCACTCTACAGCTGCTTCATTTACGGAAAACCCCCTTCATTATTTGAGGGATAAAACAAGAAGTGGCTGATAATTCTATATGGATTATTTTTTTTTTTGAAAAGAATTCTATATCGATTATGAAAAATCCTTATGGCTATGGTTGAGAAAAGACCAAATTACAAGTCACAGATAGACCGACGAACGAGAACACAACTTAATTGGTATAAAGTATGAATCTTGAACTAATAGGCGATATGTTTAAGTTTCCCGCTCCACATATTATATATAAAAAAAGAAGTCATTAATAAATTTGTGACATATTCAATATTTTTAAAAATTAATAAATCTATTGTACTCAAGATTACAAAAGGGTAGCTGATGATTATATATCGTTTATGCACGAGAGAAAATTTTAAACTATAGGTCAGATTAATTTCAATAGAAAACAAGCAAAACTCAAAGAAGAAGACAATAGGGGCGAATGAAATGTCAACATGGACATAACTCAACTGGTATAAAGCTTGTGCTAAAGATCAAGAGGTACGGGGTTCAAATCTCCAACTCTACATGTTGTCAAAAGGGAGGGGACACATGGAATGGATCACTATTATAAAGATGAAAATCATGGTTCCAATAAATAACCCTAAACATTAATCCCACAATCAGAATTTCAAAAAGGTTAAAATTAAAATTTTGAATCCACATCTCTCGTATTATATATATATTTTTTTTTTGCAAAGAAAAAATTAAGGTTAACATTCGTGGGAAAATTGGGATAGTAAATAACTAAAAGAAAATTAAAGTTGATTAAGAACATACAAATTAAATTATGTAGTTCTATTGAAGATTCACTCTTATTGAATAATTTTGACAATTTCATTCTAATTCAAAACCAATTTCTCCTCGAAGTCACATTGAAGAAAAATTTGAGGTGGACATCTCGTTATAACTCTTCGTCATAGATTTATATTGGTTTGACAAAATTATAATTTTTTTCTGCAGTGGAAAATAGTTTTTTTTTTTTAATAAAAAAAAAAAAAAAAGAAGAAGTGGAAAATAGTTGTGTGGTCATCACATTTAATAGTAAATAAAAAAGCATACCTACCATAATCTTGAATTAAATAGAAACATTTTTATTAGAAAGGAAGTGACATAATATTTTATATAAACATTGAATGCTCAATAAATATTTATGAATGTTAAGATCGCCATCAAACAACCTGTAAAAAAGAAAAACAACGGAAAACACCTAATAAGTTGTGGTGGTTGCCTAATAATCATAACTGCAAACCTTGAATAAAGAGGTTGAAAAGTGATTGAGCTTCATTGGAGGCAAATTCAGTCACTATCTTAATTAACCTAATATTTAGCACATTAAAGCACAAATCTCTAAAACACTGTTTTAGATTCTCCATAGTAATGTGGAAAAAAAGAAAAAAAGAAAAAAAAAAAAAACATAGTAATATACTAGTAGAATACCTAGTCAAAGAAGGTAATCATCTCAAATGGTTATGCATTTTTCATTTTGTAAGTTTTTTTTTTTTTTTTTTTTTGGTTCAACAATATTTGAGTAGGGATTCAAACCTTTGATCTCTAAACTAAGGGTAAATGTCAAATATCGCTAAGCTGAGTTTACTTTGAATTCTCATTTTGTAAAAAAGTCAGACTAAGAAAATAGGTTGAACAAGACATACGATACCATATAATTAGACATAGAGTTTGTCCATATTCATAATAATTGTTAATTATAAACTAAGGGTAAGTGTCACTTTTGAGGACTAAAATTTCTCAGCTCTTTAGGGCAAAGAGTAGATACATTTTGACCTAAAACTAAGTGACATTTTGAACATGTAATATTTACATAAGGTTTTAGTCTAGTTATGTGAATTGTCTATGTCAAAGAAAATATGGTTTATTCATCCAAACAAAAAGGTTTAAGAAAAAATAGAAAAGAGAAAATATTTAGTCGATGGTAAAGTCACATATATAAATAATAAACTTAAATTATGAAGAGATCATTCATAGTCACATGTTGACATATTCTATATTTTCTAATTTCTTTTATTGACGATTCTATATCTATCCTTCATTTTTATAACAATAGAGATAAAAATGGTATAAAATTAAAAAATATAGCTAATCCCTCTCTAAAGATCCCAAAATAATAACTTTCTCCTAACTCTCTTCCAATGTTATTATAAAAAGAAAAAAAAATGAAAAGGCTGGAAAATATTTACCAAGACCATAAAAAACTAATTGATTTATTGAAAAATAACATCATTCTAAGTCATAGATAACAAACTTTATTTAAATTGAATTTTAATTAGTATAAACCTAAAACCCACGTTATGGTGAAGACAACATTGGAATTTGAGAGATAGAAACAAACATAGATCCCCATCTTAACATTCTTCTACAAATTAAAGTAAGATTAAAGTAATAATAAGCATACAGTTGACATCCAAAAAACACGTTTTTATTTTTCTAATCCCACTTGACAGATTAATTAAACTTTAAGCAAGTCCATAATCAACTCCAAGATCACAATGCATTTAACTGTTAAATTAACAACAACGTGCAAGTTTTAATGAAAGTCCAACTTCGCTTAATCATATAACACAAATCGATTTTTTTTAAAGAAAAAAAAGAATAACAGAGAAAGTGCTAGAGAGAGAAATGATTTGGTGGAGTAGTGGGACAAGTCTATATGAACTGTTTGTTTTACTTTGTTATTAAAAATAATTCTTTGAGTTATCATTATCACGTCTCATTTTAAGACTTTTTCTTTACTTTGATTTAATCATACTTAAGGGATGATGCAGACTGAGGCATGAAGCTTTTTGATCAGTCCATTTAGTTAATATTAATCATAATATTTTTTTTTATTTCTCTTTATTCATAATTTCAATGCACTTTTGTTGGATATGGACCAAAACTTAGAAATATTTTATGAAAATGGATTGTTTGATGATGTGACAAGATGAATATCTGACTTAGAGAAAAAGTTTGTCTTTGTTGATCTTAAACTAGAATACAGTTATAAGCCAGATATAATCTTACATTTTTTTATTTTGTCAATTAGGTTGTAGACTTATGGTTAATTGTAATGGGTGACAAAACTCTAATGGTTAATTGCAATTATAGCAAGTTTTATTAAAAAATGCAAATATAGCAAAGTTTTTAAATCATTTTTTTAAATTCATTTTTTGCCCTTGTTTTGATTTTGGCGTGCATCCTCCTTCTCCGTTTTGTTTTTTTGTTCCTTTTCGGTTGTATCTGGTTTTTTCTTCTTCTTCATTTTTTTTTTTTTTTTCTGATTTGGTCGATCATCATTAGATTTGTCCTATTCTCATTCTCTAGTCGATCATCATCACTTCTCGTGGATCGGTTTCGATCGTATTCTTCTTTGGTCTGAGATTTTTTTTTCCTCTTTTTGCCAATTTCTGTCGTCGTCGTCGTCGTCGTCTTCTTCTTCAGTCGATCATCATTAGATTCGATCATCTCTTCTCGTGGATCAGTTTCGATTGTCTTCTTCTTCGGTCTGAGAAATTTTCACATCTTCTCGTGGATCTCAGCTTCAATCAGCTTCTTCGCCCCTTACAGGGTTGTCTTCTCTTTTTCTCGATTGTTCTTCTTTTTTTTCCCCTTCCATCATCATTTTCTTCTCTTCTGTTTCGTTTTCTCTTTTTTTTTTCATTGTTTTCTTCCTCTTTTTTGTTATTCCTCTATTTCGATCTTCTCTTCTCTTTGTTTGTTCAATATTGATATTTTCTATCAATGATAGAGCGATAGAATTCTATCGCTGGCTAATAGAATCTATTAGTCATAGAATTCTATCGCCTATAGAGCCCACGCCAACATGCGAGCCTAAGCTTTTTCAGCTTAGTACCCACGCTTATCATGCGAGCCTAAGCTTTTCAGCTTAGTGCCCACGCCCACATGCGAGCCTAATCTTTTCAGCTTAGAGCCCACGCCTCTACATGCGAGCCTAGGTTTTTCAGCTTGGTGCCCACGCTTATCATGCGAGCCTAAGCTTTTCAGCTTAGTGCCCACGCCCACATGCGAGCCTAAGCTTTTCAGCTTAGAGCCCACGCCTCTACATGTGAGCCTAGGCTTTTTAGCTTAGAGCCCACGCCTTCATGCGAGCCTGGACTCCCGTGTCTACCTCGTTTCATCCAGACTTGAGACTATGTGAGCCTGGACCACGGGTCTACCTTACCTCATCTGGCTTGAGCATCTTCACATCATGCAAGCCTGGACTCCCGAGTCTATCTCGCCTCAACCAGATTCGAGACTACGTGAGCCTGGACCACCGAGTCTACCTCACCTCATCTGGCTTGAGCATCTTCACTGCATGCGAGCATGGACTGCCGAGTCTATCTCGCCTCATCCAGACTTGAGATTATGTGAGCCTGGACCACGGGTCTACCTCACAACATCTGGCTTGAGCATCTTCACATCATGCGAGCCTGGACTCCCGAGTCTACCTCGCCTCAACCAGATTCGAGACTACGTGAGCCTGGACCACCGAGTCTACCTCACCTCATCTAGCTTGAGCATCTTCACTTCATGCGAGCCTGGACCACGGGTCTATCTCACCCCATCTGGCGTGAGCCCATCATGCGAGCCTGGACTAACCGAGTCTACCTCGCCTCATACAGATATGAGATTACGTGAGCCTGGACCACCGAGTCTACCTCACCTCATCTGGCTTGAGCCCATCACTTCTTGCAAACCTGGACCCCCGAGTCTACCTCGCCTCATCCAGACATGAGATTATGTGAGCCTGGACCACGGGTCTACCTCACCTCATCTTGTTTGAGCCCGTCACACGAGCCTAGGATATCGAGTCTACCTCGCCTCATCCGGATATGGGATTGCACGAGCCTAGACTACCAAGTCTACCTCACCTCAGAGCCCAAACACTTCAGATAAGTGTGGTCGGCCGACCAGACCAAGGCCAACCCTAAACTTTAAAGGTATTCTTCTTTTAACTCAACTCTATTTTATGTTTCAATAAAATTTTGCTTGGGTAAGGGGGCTACACAGGGGATATGCACTCCCTATTAAACAAAAAGCAAGTAACAGGGGATATGCACTTCCTATTAAACAAAAGGCACACTAGCTTAGCATGTCTAACCAATGATTACATGCTCTAGCTTATTATTTTCCTATAAGGACTAGCTAATGAATATATGGAGCTAAGTTTTAGGCTAATAGGGGCTTGAGGCCGAGGCCGACCCTAGCCTCTTCTCTCATTTTTCTTTTGCAGAGATTAACTTTTCGATGCAGGATCTCGAAATCTTCTGCTATTTATTTTTGGATAAGCCCTGGATCAGAAATGAAGCCTCTGAATGACTAGTACGGGGGTCTTGCTGTGCTCGGCCTCTTCCCGAGGTCGAGGCCGACCAGAGAGACCCTCCAACCATTGTAATCTCTCACTTTTCTCATTTTCATTTCACCTAACCCCTATTGAGGGAGTTTCTACTTTGTTTATTTCTATCCCATCATGCAGGATAGCAATGAATCTACACATGGGTCAGCACAAGGCAAGGATCAATACTCTTAAATCGGGCTTAAGGAGCTCAACCTATAGCAATAAGTCACCCTGGATCCCAATTCAAGAGTGGGGACTTAATGTTATAGGTAATTTTGGACCACTCCGATGTACAAGGAGCTGACGAGAACAACCGGGCAGAATATTATAATTTCTTATTTCATTTTAATTTCTTCACACTTTAATTCTCTTAAATTCTCCCAAAATATTTTCCAATTGCTTTCTTAAATTAAGAGCTCTAGCCTTCTAGCTCTAGTTATCTATCTTCACTTGTTAAGTTAAGTTTAAAGGTTTTCATGTTTCTTTACCTTTAAACTTAAATTTTCATTTAACAATTCAAATAATTTTCATCAATTTTCAAAATTCTTGCACATATCGACATTTGAATCGACAATTCCATCTAAATATTATCTTACTTTTTAGATATGATGATAAAAAGGGATCCATTATAGTCTAATTAAACTACAATTAAAGTTTCATTGACTAATTCAAACAATTTCCATCAATTTCCATGATTTCCGTAAATTTTCCCGGAATGTCTCCCGACATTTCCATCGACATCGACATTTCCATAAAATCTGGACCTCGACATTTCCATTGACATCGACATTTTAAACCTTGGCTAGCACCACACCGGTGTGCAGGTTCTCTGTCTTACAGGCCACGTCTTCCCCCCTCTCAAACAAATTTACTGTTGGTGGCACGTGAAGGTCAGGTGAGTTCTTCCCGACCAAATTTAACCATAAAAAAAAGTTATATTGTAATAAGAAAATAAATTAAGAGAACTCAAAAAATAAAAAATATATATATATATTAAAAAAAAGGCATAGAACACTTCCCACTTCCCCAGGCACCCCTCACTCTCTTTTCTCTCCAATTCACGCGCGTATTTGAAAAACGGAAACCTGTTTTTAAAAACAAAAAAAATTTGTTTTCAACTTTTCTTCACATATTTTAAAAACGTTTTTTAAATTTCAAAATCAACAAAATGAATTGGTTATCAAACACACCTGTTTTTTAAAAACAAAAACAGAAAACAGAAAATCAAGGCCCCGTTTGATAACCATTTGGTTTTTGGTTTTCTGTTTTTGAAAATTAAGCTTGTTTTCTCTCAAATTTCTTACCATTGTTTTCATTTTTGTCATTGACACATTTGAATTCCTAGCCAAATTCCAAAAACAAAAACAAGTTTTTGGAAACTACTTTTTTTAGTTTTCAAAACTTGAGTTGGTTTTTGAAAACATGGGAAGAAAATAGAGAAGAAAACAAAAAAACTTATTGGTGGAAATAGTGTTTATAGGCTAAATTTTCAAAAACCAAAAACCAAAAACAAAATGATTATCAAACGGGCCCCAAATGGTTATCAAACGGGACCTTAATTATTGAACTATTGTCAATAAGAATATAGTTCAATTGACATAAAGTTTATACTCATCGAAGGTAGAAGTTCAGATTTCCAATCTCACATATTGTTAAATAAATAAACAAACAAACAAATATATATATAAATAAAGTGAACTATGTTTTATTTGATCAACACACATTTTGTTCTTATTAAATCTTCACTCTCATCAATATTTACATTTTTTCTATTTAACAACGAGAGCAAACCTTCAAACATATGATATTTATGAGAGATATTGACCTTCACACCATTTACATATTTTAATTTAATTTAAATAAGCAATTTTTTTAATTTTCAAACATCTTATAATATTTTCATACAAAATCAAGTACAAACATTATTTTCTTCAAAAATTATACATCAAATGGATGATGTGACAAAAATTGTCAAGAAATTAGAAATAAGTATTCATTTAATTACATTTCTATACATAACACTATTTTCCATTTTTGTTTAAAAAAAACACTATTTTCCATCTTTAAACACTTTAATATCTACCCAGACATTTCTTCATTCTCAATATTTTGAAATTGAAAAAAAAAATAATAAAATAAAATGCAAACTTGTGTTGTTAGTGATATATATTGCATTGTATATGGATCAATCCCCTCGTCTGTTCGGTCATTCATCAAATCACGTTTTTAGTTTTCATTCATTTTAACATAAATAAGTAGTTTGTAAATTCAAATCTCTTTACTCCAATTATATTTGTACATGAGATCAAAGCTTCACAACTTATTACATAATTAACCTACATAATCGCCGACTAGTCTGAGGTTCAAATTTCCAAATCTCTCCTATTTGTTTATAGATTCTTGCAAAATGACCACTGCAGGATATTGTTGAGTTTGCAGTGAGTGTAGTCGCATACTTCTTGTCTCTCGATCTTGTACTTGGCTGGATTTTCTCGGCTGCTCAGCCATGAACACAAGCCATGACACATCCTTGTTCTCTTCTTGTTCATGGCGGTCCGTTGGAGCACACTCTTATATTTCCCATTGCTCCATATCTGCCACAACAATTTAAAATAACACATCATAAAAATCACTTCCATACATTTAAAATTGGATTTCCCTCATTCTGATAACCAATGCAGATGACCAATTCATTTGGGATGTATTATACCAATGGCCACCTCTGGGAGCCTGAAGGCCCTGGACTTCATTGGCACAAGTATGGTGAACGCGAGATGTCGGTGTGCACAACGATGCTGAGGCCGAATCAGGACGAGGACATGGTGGATTGTAATTGATCTTCAGCAGATATTCCATGGCATACTCCTCGTTTGCCTCCCTGCCAAATCCATCATCCAAATCAATTTCACCATTTTCTATGAAGTTTTTCTTTCATCATTTAAACTGAGTGTTCTCTTACCTAAAATCAGGGTAGGCCAAGGTTGATAGTTAATGACTGAAGGAGGCCAAATTTTATGAAACAAATGATTAACTCAGCCTTTCTTCCCCCTTTCGGAGTTTAGACCATAGCTTTCAAAAGACTTGGAACAAGGGAGCTTGGCTTAAACTTCTTTCTCCTCTTTAAGGATAGCCTGCAGTTTGCTTATAACTTCACTGTGAATTTGATGGTTGACAATTCAGAACATGCCCCACTGGCGGCTAGCATCATCCTTTACGGCCATGGACAGGGGTGATCCTTGGCTGCCCAGTCTCCGACCTATTGAACTTGTGGTCCTGGAGAGTGTCTTCAAAGAAATGATGTGCACTATCTCAATCCCCGTTGCTAAGCTGATAAGAGATTAACAAAATTGAAGTTAATGAGAGAGCATAGTAGAAGACATGGAATAGGGCGTTTTATATGAAATGAGAAGTTGAAAGTTGTAAACAATGACACCTATGGACTTCATCGGATGGTTAGATATATGGGACGCTTAGCTGGAAGAGAGAGAATCAAACTGATGAAAATAGAGTTATGGTGGATAAACATTGACCGTTGGATCTAACTGCCCCTCTCCACTTCGCAGGTTTGGGTGGTAAGAAAACTCATGGCAAGTCTATACTTCCCGCATGATCATTTAAAATAGGTGAAAACAACCCCATCAACAACCGAAAAGTTATACACTTATACTGCTATAGTTGGTTTTCATATAATCAATCTCTTGAGAGATGTTTTTATTTTAGTAGCTAAATCCAATCAAATTACCTAAGTTAAAGATTGAACAAACAGCAGCATTTCTCAACTTGCTCGGATTAACTTTCTCCGAGAGAAATTAAGATGATCCCTTCTCCATCATCTTCACAGAGGGTATTTCCACTCAAGAAAACAGCCTAGTCGAGTAGAAATTTCACCTGCCATTAAACAGAGAGCCACTTTGGTAGAGTTCCATTCTTAGTTATTCAATCACAAATAAAAAAAGTGCCTTCACAGAATGAAGAAAACCAGCTTCCATCATCCTCTTCAAAATTTTGGCTCGGAAAGTAGTCGTCCACCTAGAAATAATTAATTAGCAAGCCATATTTCAAATCATAAGTTGGAAATCTTATAAAGCTCTTATACTGATAATATTCAGGCCTGAATATCACTGCAAATACACAGAAAATAGAGATTCAAGTCTTCTAGGCTGCATTATCAAAGTCATCTCGCTGTTTAACTCAAGGGTTGTAGGTGACGTTCTAAATAGTTGCTATGTTAATCAGAGTAGTGAAACAATATGCAGCTAATTCCAAATTTAATGTCAAGTTTACAAACAGCCTTTGTCCTCTTTAAAGTAAACTAGAATTAGGAAAACGCCTTGCTAAGAATGAAACCAACATAGCATAATGGAGACAACAGCTGATAGACAATTTAGGGAAAGAAATACTAAATTGGGTCCTCACATGATTATATACTAATTAAAAACATAATATGAAAGTTAACCTGTTTAACAAGTAACATGATGGAGCCGAAGAACAGCCTCTCAAGTTTTGCAGGCTATGGTAAGAATGATACATGTGAAGAAGCCCAAGGATGACCAACCGCAAAAGTATGTGTTTTATTTACTTGAAAAATACTAGAAGTCTTTACACGAACTGTGGAGTGAAATCAAATTACTTGCACCCACGAGATGTAAAATTACAGAGCATCATTAGCCATAACAGATGGAATTCTACATTATATAACTCTGATAGTTATTTATGGGAAGTGCAATGAACATGATCAGACAAGCTATCTTGGGCCCGACACCTGCTGCGAGGACATGTAAGAAAAAAAGTAGGTTGAACCACTTGTACAACTAGGAAGCGCATTTGTTGGTGAATATATCATTGATCCATTTTGGTTCACTTCCTCCTCTATTGTTGAAGCCTCGGTGAACCTACGACCATAAAAGCGCAGGAAATTCAACGACTCATTTCTTGGCTGACCTAAAGGAATCCCACCTTCCAGCATGCTGACTACCATATCCATACTAGGTCTTAGTGCAGGTTCCTCTTGAACACAACACAGAGCAATGCAGACTAATTTCTTCACCTCTTCATATGACATACGCCCCTCTAGCCGTGGATCAGCAAGCTCCAAGTACCTTCCTTGCTCATGCATCTCCAACGCAAATAAAGGAAAATAAACCAGTCCTGCTCCTGTTGAAGAAGATGAATTGACACCTGAACTATCACTGCCATCCAAGCTATGGTCATGGGATCGTGTTGTGCAATTTTTCCTCCCACTTACAACTTCCAATAATACCATGCCATAACTATAGACATCCGTTTTTTCTGAAATCGCTGAATTAGTGAGCCATTCAGGTGCAAGATAACCACGTGTGCCTCTCATTGTTGTAAACAGACCTGACTGCTCAGGTGCTAGAAGCTTTGAAAGACCAAAATCAGATATTTTTGCCTGAAAGGAGTCGTGCAATAAAATATTTTCTGGTTTGACATCACAATGGATGATTTTATGCTCACAACCTCTATGCAAATACGAAAGCCCACGTGCAGTTCCAAGAGCTATATCATATCTCTCTTGCCATTCTAGAACTGGTCCATTGCCAAAAAGGGTCCGGTCTAATGATCCACGATTCATATACTCATATACGAGAAGGCGCTCTCTTCCTTGGGCACAAAACCCTTTCAATTTGACCAAATTCGTATGGTGTATGTTCCCAATGACTGCAATCTCAGTGCAGAATTCTTTTTTCCCTTCAACACCTAAATTTGTTATTTTCTTCACTGCCACAACAGTTTTGTCAGGCAGTATACCTTTGAAAACTGCACCAAAACCCCCAGATCCTACCTGGACTTTAAAATTATCCGTCGCAGCCTCTAGCTCTTCCAAAGAAAACCTTCTAGGCAAACCTGGAATGAAAAAGCCATCCAATTCCACTGAAGCACGTGAGCTAGCATTGCCTAGTTTTATTTGTATTCTTTTTGAGATTAATCGTCTCCTCCACCAAAGGAAATATAGAGTTAACAAGAGTAGAAACCCAGAAATTGGCAATAGAATAAGAGCGGCTACTGGAAAATTCTCTTTTTCTTCACCAATGAAGCCTGGCGGAGAAGATCCAACTTGAATTTTTATAAAGCCCAGCAGATCGTTTACAAATGTACTACTCTGTCTGATTGACCCTAACCTGTCTTCGATCATGTAGCAAGAACCTGATGTATTTCCATAGAATATGCCCAAACATGAGCACTCCCTAGAACAGAGAGCTTGGCAGGACGAGATGTTCACTCCATATCTAGCTGGCTCAGAGAAATCAATTGCAAAATACCCTATACCATATCCTAAACTCAAATACGAAAAGACTGGTGATTTGATCTTACCTTCACCACTAGACGAGTTGCAGGGAGAAGCCAAAACAATGGAATTATCAATTGGTTTACAGCCCCAGGCACCCAGCCTTGGTGGGACTGTGTGAAAACTTGATGGGCAGGAACAACTAGGGGTGTTGGATGCACTATCCTCATTACAAAGACCAACTTGACCACAAAAGAATGGAGTTCGACAACTATCAACTGGCCCTACGAATTCTTGTGTCCAACCAGCATTAGAAAAGCTCTTGACAATAAACTGGCCAGTTGACTCCAATTTGGCAATTCGAAAGTCGGAACGGGGTAAGATGACTTCAATTACAACAACAGAACTGTTACGAGCCAACAGGTAGAGACCAGTTGCATTTATAATCATATATTCCACTACAGCATTTGAGTTTATAAAAGCCTTCGGATCCATGGACAATTTCCAATAGGTTTGTCCATACCATTGTAGCAGAGCATCAGATGCAGCAACTGAAAAACTATAATTACTGCTCGACAAGTCTGAACTTGAGATTGAGCTGAGCAGCACAGTACCAGCAGGCAGATATTGTCCAGCTACAATGGTGTCAGTTGGATAACGAAAACTCTCCCAAAGGGAGACATTTGATTGATCAAGTAAGACAAGATTACCTATTTCAGTTAGCCTCAACGCATATACCGCCGACTGTAATTGTGGAGTAGACCATCTGAGATTATTATCCTGATCAGTAATGAAAATTCCCTTAATGGTAAGATTAACATTACCAGCACTTGATATGGGAGCATTACGGTTAGCAGACCAGATGATTGTGTTGGAGGCCACATGAATAACACACAAGTAGAAGCTTTTTTCTTGAGCCAAAGGGTTGACAATAGCGGCCTTGTAAGTTTTATTGCGAGAGTACAAGAAGGCACCACCATTATCAGCAAATTTGATGTTGGAAGCCAAAAAAATTGGGTATATGAATTCGGTGTAGGATATACTGGAGACAAAAGGCAGAAAAAGGAATATCACAGAGATAAACAATGGGGATCCCATCAAGGAAATTAGAGAAGAAAAACACAGGACAGGAGATCCTTCAATGGTCTGAGTGAAAGTGAAACTAAGTAGCTTTGTTTGTCTCCATTGCAAACTTGTTTCTTGGCTAGTTGACTTCTGAAACTCTATCTCTACCTCTCTCACACAATTGATAGGCTAAGGTAGACAATCATTTAGTTAGTGCCTCCATCAGTTGGGGTGGAAGATTTAAAAATTCATGCAAGGTCACAACTCACGTCAGACACATTTAAATAATTTAGGCAAATTTGACCTGACATCACTTCTGTAAGATGTACAAACCTTAGAGGCCGACAAACACAACACCTTCTTCTTTTTTCTTTTTCCTTTTTTTTTTTTTAATTTAAAGTTAAACAATATTTGGGGGATTTGAACCTCTCGAGGACATGCCAATTAACGCCGTTGGCAGACACAACACCCTTATTTTCTAATAAAACATGCAAAACTTGGCATATAAAACTCTACTTACTTCAGTCAGATCAATATATGATGTTACCTACAGTTACAGCGTATATTAACAAACACACTATCAAATTTCGACATATAACATCTTTCATTTCTGGTTGAGTAAAAGTCATACCGCATATAATTGGGGAACATAATGGAATGTGCGCGTTTACCCGCTGCCTGATCGTGCTGGCACCGCCCATGTCCGGAAACGAAAGTATGTCTCGGTCACGTTAACTGAGTCGATCCCCTTGGTGCAGAAAGTACTGATTGCCCTCGAAAGCAACAATGGCTTCAAGCGAATCAAATAAGAAGTCTGGAAGGAAGAAATTTCATAGAATGTTGAGGCAAAGCATGGCGAGAGAGGAAATTAATGAGATGATGACTGATTCGAACTGAGAGTGGTGGCTGTAGGGTTCCGGTCCGACGGGAGTTTGGCGGGAGAATCTGCAGGCACTTCGAAAAGCCGCCTTGCTGAGACTGGAGAGATTTTAATTGATGTTTGTTTTATCTTTTATTTTAGTTTCCCAATTTCTAAAATAAAAATACTTGCTTCTTCTTCTTCTTTTTTTTTCAGCTCAGCCTTCAAGTTCATGAAATAAGTTAAAATTTGTTGCAATTTTGAACTTTAATTTCTACTAAATTCTGTATCAAAAAAAAAAAAATCTACTAAATTCACTCGTAACTAACAAAAATATTTCAAAATGCCAACATTAACATAGTAAAAAAAAAAACAAGAGGTCTATGGTTCGAATCCTCTCATCCCACATTGTCAAAAAAATCAAAATACAATAATTTAAAAAAAAAAAAAAAAACAAAACTTTGCGTAAATTTAATATAATTAATATAAAATAAGGGCAAATGGAACAAATCTCACAAAATTCATCGATTTTAGCAAAATTTAAGTTTGACGATTCTTCATACTAAAATCTACCACATATTAAAATTTGTAGTCTTTTTTCAAGTTTAAGTTAAAAATTACAGCACTGTGTCAACGTTTAAGGTGTAATTTGATGATAAAAAAAAATTGGGTAATATTTTATTTATTTTATTTATTATTGATATTACTATTGATTTAGGGTAACAATCTATACACTTTGCTAACTTTATGATAAATGTTGATATTATTCATAAAACTATAGTTGTCACCTTTTTAGTGGTGGTCAAAATAAAAGCTCTAAACTATCAATGAGATGAAAATATTTTTCCTACTATATTTCTCTTGTAGTTGTGAGCTTCTAGACTTTTTTAATTTGGAAATAAGTGATGCAAATTTTAAGTTTAAGAGATTGATATTACAACATTTTTAAAAGTAATGTCTCCTTCACTTCCAAAAAAGGAAAAATGTATATATAGTACATATTATTAAAAGTCATATAACTAATTATGAACGTTTTTTATGTTTATGAACCAAGTTTAACTAAAAAAAAAAAAAAAAAGCTAGTTAACGCAATATAACTTCAATAAAAATCAGAAGTTTGAATCTCCACACTCACCATCATTGAACCTTGAAAAATTATATATCAGATAGAATTAAATTCAATTCTAACCAACAAACTATTAGTTTGACTATTAATAGCTGGCTAATATATTGTTTTAATTTGTATTACAATATAGTTGTCATTTTATTATAGCAACGTGGAAAAATAATTTTTAAGAACAACACTACTTAAATCTTTATTTATTTATTTTTAAACCAGCAATACTTAAATCAAATAGTGAAACTAGAGATAACATAAATAAACAGATGCGATTTTTGTCTATCCCATACACAGCATTTGCATTACCCTCGACCACGAGACATGGACTTCAATACACTCTACATTAAACAATACAAATAAATAAATAAAAGTCGTCATTGACCGAAAACGGCAGCTGATGACGTGTCCCTAGACAACCAAGCTTTGAATCCAATCCAACGGTCAGCACAGTTCTGCGAGCCGCCGTTCGTTGTCAGCCCTCCGATGGAACTGGGAAATGGGCCCAATACCGGGCCCAGTCCACCTTCATGTCGTGATCATTCCAATGCGACATTTATTATTTTTATTTTTAAAATTTTTTAGTACAACAAAGTCAATATCTTCGGTATAACTATAAACAAAATGTTGAAAGCGAAACTGAAACCCACAGCTGATGCACATCCGCACATCGCACATTTATTTAATTTTAAAGTCTGCAACTGTTGATTTATTAATAACTAAACTATGACTGTTTTTAAATTGTTTTATTTTATATATATATATTTTTAAACAGAATGTTGCTTTCCATCTCTATCTTTAACATGTATTTAACAATTGTTTCTTCAAAAAAAAAAAAAAAAAAAGTATTTAACAATTGTTGTATTCCACCACTAGTAACAATTATTTATTAACCCATGTGATGTTTTTATTTTATGGTGGAAAATGCTCTTTATTTATTTTCGTTGCAAATCAAGTTTTGTTCTTTTCCTTAAGTTCAAATGCTTGGTTCATTTCAACCACATGTATACTATGGACTAATTATATAAGTAGAAACGATGTATCCGTCAATCTGAATATAGCTTAACTAATTAATATATATATTATCGAAAGTCAAGACACTTAGTAAACAAGACACCAATTATCATATCAAACATCAATAATTTGATCTCTCAAATTTCGTAATTATTAAATTAGAGGGGGTAATAAGCTTGTATTTTTTTTTAGTTCAATAACATTTGGGGTAGAAGAATTCGATCCACTGACCTCTTTAGTCGAGATTACATACCAATTACTGCTAAGCTAGATTCACTTTGACATGGTTTGCTTGTATTGAGTTTCATATAGTGATATAGGGCTCGGCTCATAATGCCTGTGTATGGGCCGTCAAAGAAAAAAGCCCAATATCGATACTTGTTGGGCCGTCAGTTGAACGGCCAAGCCCAATACACCTGTTGGGCCGGGGCCTAAAGCAGATACGTCGTCGTTCAGCTTCCACTGAAGTCTTACTTTTCGAGGGTGAACTTTCATGAACCTGCGAAAATTTGGACGCGCCAAAATAAACCATTTCTTCTTGCTCGAGTCCTCAAGAGTACAGAGCAACTGTAGCGATAACCGCCGGGGATGTCTGTAATCGGATGGTATGGGCCTCTGATTGATCTCTCTGAAGCTGCTCTTCACGTTGGCGATTTTGTTCAACTCCTCGTCTTCGTTCATCGATCCACTCCTGTTGAGGTTCCTCTCTCTCTCTCTACTTCTGTTTACAATCTTTGGCACTGAACTTTCAATCATTGTCGGAGAAACTGTTATTTCTTTGTATACAGTACAAATTTTCCAATGGCGGAGAGGTCATAAAGACGGACATCAAGGTAGCTGACGATACGAGGTCGTTTTTCTCTGTATCACTATGGCAGAAGAAAATGGCAGCCACAGCAATTCCAGGCGATGTTGTGTTGTTGCAGAGTAAGCTCCAACGCGTAATTATTAGTCAATTTGTTGGAAGAGCGAATTCTACTTTCGCTAGCAATAAATTTCATTTACAGTTTCATTTTATGATTTCCTTGGCTATTTATCTTGTCTTTTTTTGGTTCTTCATGCTGGACGATTCAGATGTGAAACTAAGGAAATTCGGAGGTTCAGTTGAGGCGACAACTGTGCATTGCTCTTCCCTAGTATGTATAATCCACCCTTACGAAACACTTGTCTCTGAAGGTATAAGACTCCAGTAATTTATACCTCACTGTCGTTGCTCTTAATTTTGAAGTAATTGCTGCAATTCGTTGCGTATTTCTCTAATAGCTGAAGAACTGGTGCATATTTATATCTCGTGGCTCTTTGAGTTTATGATTTCCAGCTTAGCATGTAGTGTTGTTGATCAATTATTAAATATGGTTGGATTGTAATTGATAGTTTACTGGGTTTAGGAATTAGTTAAATCGTGGTTGAAGCGCTGTCTGTAAATATTTGAATTCGAAATTCACGTGGCCTTATATCAGTTAAAGAAAGCTTTCTTCTTGAAGTTCTTGTTAATCGACTATTATTTGGATAGACTGGGGAAATGAAATCTAAGATGCCAGTCTCTGTATATAGGTGTAGATGACTTAACGGCCAATTGTCGAGCTGGTTTAGTAGCTAAAGAAAAGCTCAGGAAGGTCGTAGAATGGGTGAAGGGGGCTGGATCTACCTTCCGCAACATAAAATGGCATAGTGACCAAGTATTTAATTTTTAACCCACCAGTATATTTGTTATCATTTTCATAATTTATGTAGTCTCTCCATTCTTTTTCACCTGTGTCATATTGAGCATCAAAGCATGACATCTATCTATTTATGTTTTGTCTGACCAATTTAATTTGTAGAAAGGTAGGCTATGTGACATTTTTGCGATGCGACATTATCCTTTTGATCGCTGGTTCTTGAAGTCAATTGTTTTTAAGTTATTTTATGAAAGTATTCTTCTGATGCCTTATGCATATGCAGATGTTTTGTTGGATTTCTGTTTTCTTTTATTACCTTAGACGTTCTGGTCTTTCTTATACCTAATTATGATTATCATAATTTGCCGGTAGTTGGGGATCTGGATTCATTTCACTTGTGAGGTTGATTTGGATTATGAACTCTAAGGACACGTCACTAGAAGGAAACCTCTCTTCATAGGGCGATTCACGGCAGATTGAGAGGTGGAAAACTTACAATTTGATACTATTTGAATGAAGCCTCAACTGACAGAACCTTGTTAAAACTGTTGAATGTATTTTTGTGAATATGATAGGATTACAACATTCCAGATCACATTTTTCATGGTCTACTTAGATACAAATTGTCTGGGCATAAGTCAAGATCTGAACATGTAATCTTGTACCATTGACTGTAAGGTTTTTTCCCTTCATAAAAGATAATATTTTTATTACACATTTTCATATATAATGTTGCATATGGATGTTCATATCGTGAAGCATAGTGATGTAGTAGATTAAACTTTTTGGATGAACAGTCGATTGGATTTGAAATTTATACATGCAAGGCATATCCATCATTGTCTGGTTACCTAACTCCATATTAGACCCAAGTCCCAAATCTTTTGATGTATTCATTATGTTGAACAACCTGGTCAGAAAAAGAACCACTTCTTCCGCAACTGGAAATTGCCTGAAAAGAGGACGTCTAGAGACTGTTTCTCGCTCTCTGAAGTATCATGTCTAACTGAATCATGCAAGGTCATATTTGATGCATCAATTTTTGAGATCTTTTTGTTATCCCCCTGGATGGATCTTGATGAACATCGAAAAGAAAAGATGTTTGTCAGCAGGCGATTGTACAATGATGAAGATTTCAGTCTGGCAGAAGATCTCATTTGCACTGGTTGTCAGATATGTGGTTTACCTTTAGGTCTGGAAAGTGGGTACGAAACGTTGCAGCATTTTGTATTATTTCACTGGAACGGTTTTAATTCTGAGTTCTGAACACTGCTTGCCCTTCAATTGCCTTCAGGTCCGTGGTTGATCAGAATTCTGTTCCACTCTATTGTCCAAAAAGCTTGAATCGCCTCCACGTAGTAAGCATGATATATAGGCCTTTCATGGTATGGACTATTCTTGCACTTTCTTCATGTTTTAGACTCTGTTTCACCTCTGATATTAGTTGCATGACTGTAAATCGAAAAAACTATCAGTACTTGGAGTATTGCTCTTTGAAACTGTGTTATGAACTTGCTAGTTTCAATGTAACAACCTATAAACAGAACACATGAAAGAACCATCCAGCTATCTTAACACATAATCTTGCATTTGCCTGTGCCATGTTCAGCTTTTGCATAATTTTGATCCCTGAAGTTGACTGTATTTGGTATCACTCAATTTATCATCGTCCTTCTAGTTGCACTTTGCAAACCTACAAGTATATTATTTAGTACATTTTTCACTTTCATTGTATTCAAATAAACAAGACAAACATTGCCTGACATCCCAAAAATCTATGTGCCAGATTTTCTGTTCAAGTTCAGTTATCAAAACTATCATCATCTTGCTTCATCACGCTGGCTAGTAATGCCATATGTTTGTTTTATTTCGCCTATTTAGATAGTTTGTATCAACTGCACTCTGAATCTACTATATTGTTCTACTGCAGTTATACGTGTGGGATGAATCAGAATGCATTCCTCTTCTAGTTAAGAACCAAGCCGCAGAAGTCTTGTTTGGTAACATCAAAGCTGAAAAGGTTTACTCGCATTACAGTAGGCACAAGTCCAATTCCCACCCTAATTCAAAAGCTGTTGCCGAATCAAACCACTCTGGTGCTCTGATTGATAATTCCGCTATTGGGAAAGGAGAGAAGCCCTCTAAAAATTTATATCTCATCTGGTCGATCTTTCTCAAAATGCTGCTGCAACAAGGAAAAAATAGCCCCCTTAAATTTGAAGTTGCAGTAAATACCAGCATGGACAAGGAGAATGGGAGATTTGAGATGGTTTCTTCGACATTCCCATGCTTCTCAACCAATCGACCTTTGAACTGAGCACATTCTGCTTTGATTAGGATAAAGAACAACGGCTAACCGTAAGATTCCTGAAGCAGATGGAGATATTTTTTTTCTATATATATATATATATATTAAGGCGCGAAGAGGGAAGTTGGGAACTTTGTTTATAAAGATTTATTTGTAAGTTTCATTCCTATTTATTTCTGAAACTGTGAGTTCTTCTGAATCAAAACTACGCCAAATTTTCAACAAAGTGTACATTTTTACAGTCCTCTTATATTTTCATCTTTTGCTTCAGAACAGGGGGAACTTCTGAATGTGGATGATTTCTTCAAGGGAACAATGAAACCAAATTCTCAATGTCCTTAATAGAAGCTTAATGCACAAAAATATTTTGGTTTCAAGTATAATTTTATTGCAAAACAATAAAGTCAAGGCAGTTGATTTTGTGAAACCATATCTCATGCAGTGTCACTGTGATTGAAGAGAAGGCTGAACAAATCACCCAGGGGCCATGTCACAAAGGCATTCATCATCCAACACAGTTGGAGGTTCAAAGGTCGTTAGGCACAACTCGAGCGAGTGCTACAACCATGCAAGCATGGTATCAAGAATGGGATTCGAATTCATCAACAGAAATATTGGCTGCAGAGTTTTGAGCTTCTAATAGCTTCATTTGACGCTCAGCATGTTCTCTTTCACAGGCACTGATTCCCATTATAATATCCAGCATTGTACCAGTTGTGCCAAAAAACACAAGGGGTGCTAGTGACTTCCTCTTTATTCCCACTGGAATTGCTAGCAAGGCTCCTGCTACTGAGAATACCCAAGTGCCTAACGCACTGTGAATGTCCAATGATCAGTAAAATTTCAAGAAAAAGTGCAGTTGAAAAAACAAAAAGAAAAAATGAAACACTACGCCCGAATGAGCGAAAGGATGCAAGATTACCATGGTAAAATAGTCTATTGTCTTAGCCAAACTTACCTAAAAACAACAATTATAAATCCCATAAACTACTAAGTTGTTATTTTCCAAAGTTCAAACCATGGCTACCACAGAGTTAAGACATTCAGCATAGCTTTTTGAGCAAAATTCTACTTCCATGATCGACGAAACAAGCAATGGGGACTCCAGGATGATAAAGTAAAACCATCAGAATTTGGAGGGAATAGCCAACTAGGCAGAAGTTATGCTAATCTAAAATTTCGAGAACATATACAAGGCCCTAGGTTTCTAATGGAAAAAAACTGCCCAAATTTTATGATAAGTAATTTGATCTGCACAACAAGAGTTCTAGAGGAATTTTCATTGGGAAAGATAGATGATGACAGATAACAGTATAGAATAAAAGGGAAGGTGAAAGAGAAAGGGTATGAGGAGAGAGCTTACTTTGCAACTGAGCACTCCTCAATATGTTTAACATTTTCTTGGCTTCCCATATCTCTCCCTCGATTAAACGAACTCAATTACTTAAGAGAAACAGCAGCAAAATTAAACTCCAATATTGGCTGAGAGAGAGAGGGGATGTTAGCATACAACATTAAAACATTCAACAATCTGAATATCAAAAGCCAAGCATAAAACTTCGTGATTAGAACTCTTGAAAGATATCACCCAGGAAATTCTACTGGAATATATAGATGGTTATCCAAAATAATCCAAATGTTCCTAATACCACTTCAAATAATCTATATGCTGTGACATGGAAAGATAATTATCCTAAAAAGATCAAAATCTCTCTATGAGAGCTTAGTCTTGGGGCCATTAATACGGTGGATCGCCTTCAACGAAGAATGCCTCACTTTCACCTGTCGCCATCTTGGTACATTATGTGCTCATCAAATATGGAGAATCCGGGTCATCTTTTTCTCACGTGTCCTTTTGCTTCTAGATATTGGGCCTCTATGGTTGATGCTTTTGGTTGGTATTTTCCATTGCCGGTGGACATTCATGATCTTCTGGCTTCTATTTTTGTGGGTCATCCTTTTTATGGAGCTAAGAAGACTCTATGGCTCGCTTTCAATAGAGTTTTCTTTTGGTTTTGATTCTTTTTTTTTATAAAATTCTCTTCCATGTGTTGTATTGGTGTAAATGCAAACAACCTTTTGCTCTTTATAGTATCTCCTCTTTGATTTCTAGTTGGAAGAATTTCATGTAACCCACCTATAGGTGTTGGGTTTTTTTCCTATTTCATTTATCAATGAAATTTTGTTTCTCTCCAAAAAAAAAAAAAAAAAAAATCCAAATGTTGATTGGTCGAGGAATTCGGACAACATGACCCTGTAATTTATTTAAAAAACAACCAATGAACACGAGGAAGAAACGGAAAGGAAAACAAGAGGTAAGCGACTAAATTTCAGCACACAAACCATCCCAACTTCGAAATAATTCATGGGATTTCAAGAAAATGCATCTCCAGAACAGTTTGAGTTTACAATCAGAAAGAGGTGTCCATGGAGTTCTTCAATGGTGCAGATACAGTAAAACACTAGTTGGTTCCATCTTTTCATAAATAAAGAACACAGAAATCAACGCAGAATCAGTAGTTCCTTGTAGGTCAACTTTCATCCTCAACCAGTTATCAATAGTGAAGGCTCTAAAACCCTGTCATAAACCTACATTTCTATTTACATCCGTTCCTCAACTCGCATAACCTTAATTGTCATCAATAACAAAATGAGCAAGTTGCCGTGACCAAATTTGATGAGTAATTAGAATTAACAACACAATGCGATCGAATCACTCCTATTTGCAGAAAGAACGGATTCAAGTGATCGAAGAAATCAGGTGGAATGAATAAAGCAAAATTAAATTAATCGCAGACAGAGAGGGAGTGAAGCGAAAAGGAGGATGGGAATGAACAAACAAGAAAAAGAAGATTCCACGCACCGAACACTGATTAACGGCGAGGATGATGATTCTCCGGCGAGAAACTCTTCAGACGGTCAATTTTACGGTTCCCGTTGGAATTCTGAGCCCTAGTATCAGTAGTCGTGGCCCGTTTGTTTCCTATTTGGTGAATTGTGAACTGCGTTATGAAGGTTGAGGCCCATTTGCAGGAAAAAAAAAAATATATTTTTCTTCTACGTTTATTTTTTTATTTTTTTACTGGCTAAGTGTATTAATTTTCACCCTAACTTTTTTTTTTTTTTTTTTTTTTTTTTAAGGAAATTCACCCTAAACTTGTTTATCTTTTTAAATTATGTGTAATTTCTACTAACTCGCTTGCTAATTTTAACAAAAAGTAAGGTAAAAGTCTCCAAACGTTCGTTAATTTGAATAAAAATCAAATTTTGCATATACTTAATTCGATTGGTGAAAAATATCGACAACTCTATAACTCTTGAAAAAAATAAGAACCTCCAACAAAAAGTAGTTCGGACTCGTTTTCTTTAAAGTTCCATCAATTTTCTATCCAACACATGTTGTATTATTAATTAAAATTGTATGAGAGATTTTTATTTTTTAATCGATTACTCAAATGAAAGATTGTAACCAATATTCAAGTTTAAGAATACATGTTGCCACATTTTTCATTTAAGGTGCAAATTGATGAAAGTAAACGTTTATGATAAAAAATTTAAACATTTCCCATTTCCATGGTATATTTCAATACTTCTTTTCTTTTCCTTTTTTTTTTTTTTTTCTTGCTACAATTAAAATGGGTTTAGAGACTTTCTTTTTCCACATATATATGTTGAGATTTCACAATAATTCAAAAATATTTTTAAAGCTTAGATGCAAACTACAAACTAATTAGAGCTATATATATTATTTTTAGGAGCAGTTGCATAGATTGTAAATTGGATCAAATTAACAGTAAATATAGTACAGTTGCAAACTAATTGCATATATAGCACGTTTAAAAAAAAGTGCATATATTGCAAAATTAATTGTACAAGACCAAAAAACTGTCGTCAGATTCTATCCGTGTCTATCACTAATAGACTTCGATTATTCAAAGTCTATCAATGTCTATCGCTGATAGACTCCGATTAATCAAAATCTATCAATGACTATCAGCGATAAACTTTTATTAATCGGAGTCTATCAGCGATAGACACTGATAGACTCTGAATAATTGGAGTCTATCAATAGACTGATAGATTCTGATTAACCAGAGTCTATCACTGATAAACTCTGATAATCGAAGTCTATTAGATAAATTTTAGTTAACCAGAGTCTATCAGTAATATACTCAGATAGATTTTGCTATATTTGCCATTATTTTTACGTGCTATATTTACAATTATATAATTCTTATTTGCTATGAAAAATTGAGTTATGTAATCAAATATAATTATATAAAAAATCATAAGATAAATATAACAAAAGCTATTTGAACATATAATTTGAAAAATCTCAAATCTTGAATAGTAAATAAAGGATGAGAAAAAAAAAAAAAGATAACTAGTTTCCTTCTTTGACACATCTCGAAGTTCATGTTAAGACATGAAACTTTCTAGTACAAGTTATTGATTGTAACTACGTGTTTGAACAATGTTGTTAAACTATAAAAAGATATTTAATTTATTTTTTTTAAAAAATAAATATTTAATCAAACATTTGAACAACTTTGTTAAACTACATAAAAAAAAATATTTAATCAAACATTAAAGTAAAAAAAAAAAAAAGTCTTGAAATCAAAGCTAAAGTAAACTGTTTACAAGGAACATTTAATAAATTGACAATTTCTTGGACCAAAATCCAAATTTCCCATCTTTAAGATTTTCAAAAAAAAAAAAAAAAAAAAAAAAAAAATCACATCTTTAAGAAAATAATAATACTAAAGAAAATAAAAGGGAAATTCAGTCAAATGAAGCATGTAGCACACATGTGTTTCAGAAAAAAAAAAACATGTGTGGCCAAAGCAAAAGAGTCCATTTTCTTGCCAAGCGATTGACGCAGCCATGAAGAGGCGCTGAACTCAATCCGAATACCAATTCTATCAAAAGGAAAATCAAAGTAAAATTTCCCGCACTCCTTCCATTCTCTCTACTTTTTCTCTTCTGTGCAGCTTAAACGAGAATTTTTATTCCAATATGCAGAATTTCTAATGCAGATCCAGTGCACCTGGACCCTCCATCGCGTTCGATTGAGGCCTTCCGTTTTGTTCAGGTGTATAAATACCAAGCAGAGATCAAGCTCGTTTCGCTCATCTGTTCTGGCCGCCATGTCCACCGTTTCCACTGAAAAGAGCGTCAGTTCCGACCAGAATGGATCGACCAAGGACCCTCAGAAGCCATTGCAGGTAAAAACCTAGCTCTCCAATCTCTTATTCCGTTTCGTTTGATGGATTTCTATGGTGGGTTTCTGTTTGATTGCAATGGGGGATCACAAAATTATTTGATCCTATCGCCTTTCCGTGGATTTGGGTTTGGCCTGCTCATCTTCTTGATTGAATTTCGATTTTATTGATTGGGTAATGCTTGGATTGTCCATTTTGTTTTCATTTCTCGAATTCCCTTAATGAGAGCATTTTGTGCAAATTGAGGAGTTGTGATTTTTGGGTGAGGTTGGCAATGGATTTTGGGCTGCTTAATACAGGAAGAGCTGGGTTATGATTGATTTCAGCCCTTTGTAGTCTATAATTGTTTGTTTTTGTGTGCTTGGAAATGGATTTGTATCTGGTTATTGGAGTCCTCGAAGGATTTGTTTTGTGGCTCGTGCTTGTTGGGAGTGGGACCTCTTTACTGCTCCAAGTTTGCATGCTTCGAGTTCTTTTATGTTCATGGATCCACTTATCACTTTTAAGTTCCCTTCCTGCCTATTGAAAAAACTGAAGGGCTGCATGTTTATGATTTAGGGTGAGTTTGGATTGACTTTTTAAAACATGCTTTTTAAGTGATGCTCTTTATTGGTGTAAATGTTCACATCCTTTTAAAGATTATAGTCTTGATTTTTTGACTCTCAATTGGAGGTCCTTTTTGTAAGTTTTCTCATAATGGTTTTGGGGTTTTAACCCTCTAATCATTTCATTTATCAATGAAATAATTTTGTTTCTCTCTCAAAAAAAAAGTGAAAACACTTCTGTAGTAAGCCATTTTGGAAGAAATACTAATTAAGTATTTCTTCTGAATTCATTTTCAATGTTATTTAGCATTTTCAATATTACTTTTGATTATCCAGTCAAATACTATGAAAATTTTGAAAAATATTTTTGATGGGCTGAAAAAACACATTTTATCTTTTCAAGAAGTCATCTTAGACTCACCCGTACACTTTTTTTGTCAGCATTCACAGGAATCTGATTAAACTCACCCTTTCAGATTCCTTTTTACTAACAATCAGCTTTTGCATTGCTCTTACATCTTATCAACCAACTGTCACCTTTCCCAAAGAATTTTGTAACTCTGTTGTTTTATGTAGTACTCCAACTACTCGTACTCTTTTGTGAATCCCGTTGGTTTTTGGGGGATTTCTCATCGTTTTCTTCTGTTCTTTGGTGCTTGATATAAGTTCCATTTAAATGACAAAGTTGTGGGTTTATTTTCTACCTCTCATTGTTCAGCCGCATTGGATTTGTATGTTACAGAATGTACATCTTTTATTAGGTAAAGAGTTGTTCGTATTACCAATATTTAGATGAGTAAACCGGAAGTATGAATCTAATTCACTAGCCTTTAAGTGGATTTTCTGGTGAAGCTAAAGCACCGAGTGTGAGCACTACTTTTGCATATGCATCACTTCAATCAATCATGCACTTTCCTTCTCGGATTACTGATCTTCTCTTCTGTATTAAATGGCTTCTGATATTTTGTTCTTATAGTACTAATTTCTTCTTGTTTTCCTTTAGTAAATGAGGATTATCTATGTTTTGGAATGCTCTTGTATGCTCACACTGTCTGATGCTGCCTAGATTTGGATTCCTTATTGGCTGAAGAAGTTTTAAATATTTCATATAATAATATAAAATAGTTGTAAATGATGTACTTTTTCATGGTAAGGAAGACATTTATGACTATGCTTAAATGGAAGGATAGTTATTCATCAGAACTTCAAAAGTGGGATAATCTTTAACGTTAGGTATGTTGCTTTTGAAATAAACTGCTCTGTTTGGTAGGTTGCAAATAGGCTGGAGAAGTTCAAAACAACCATTTTCACTAGAATGAGTAATTTAGCAATCCAATATGGGGGAATAAACCTTGGCCAAGGCTTCCCAAACTTCGATGGTCCCGAATTTGTAAAGGAAGCTGCAATTCAAGCCATCAAGGACGGGAAAAATCAATATGCTCGTGGATATGGAGTGCCAGATCTGAACTTGGCCATTGCTGAGAGATTCAAGAAAGATACTGGACTTGTGGTCGACCCCGAGAAGGAAATTACGGTTACCTCTGGATGTACCGAAGCCATTGCTGCAACCATGCTTGGCTTAATAAATCCTGGCGATGAGGTGATCCTCTTTGCTCCGTTTTATGATTCTTATGAAGCCACTCTGTCAATGGCTGGTGCCAAAATCAAATGCATCACATTACGCCCTCCAGATTTTGCTCTCCCTATAAATGAGCTCAGGTCTGCAATCTCAAAGGATACTCGGGCAGTTCTTATCAACACGCCACACAACCCAACTGGAAAAATGTTCACAAAGGAGGAATTGAACGAGATTGCCTCTCTCTGCATTGAGAATGATGTGTTAGTTTTTGCTGATGAAGTTTATGACAAATTGTCTTTTGAAATGGACCACATTTCCATAGCCTCTCTTCCGGGAATGTACGAGCGTACCGTTACCATGAATTCATTAGGGAAAACATTCTCCCTCACTGGTTGGAAGATCGGGTGGGCGATCGCCCCGCCTCATTTGACATGGGGAGTGCGACAGGCACACGCTTTCCTTACGTTTGCTACTTCCACCCCAATGCAGTCAGCTGCTGCTACAGCTCTCCGAGCACCTGAATCTTACTATGAGGAACTGAAGAAAGATTACCTAGCAAAGAAAGCCATTTTAGTCGAGGGGCTGGAGGCAGTTGGTTTCAAGGTCTTCCCATCGAACGGAACATACTTCATTATCGTCGATCACACCCCTTTCGGATTGAAGAATGATGTCGATTTCTGCGAGTATCTAATCAAAGAAGTTGGAGTTGTTGCTATTCCAACCAGTGTGTTCTACCTAAACCCAGAAGACGGGAAAAATCTAGTTAGATTTACATTCTGCAAAGACGAGAACACCCTCAGGGCTGCGGTCGAGCGGATGAAGGAGAAGCTAGTTAGAAAGTCATGATTGCTGAGCCTAGTTTCGTCGAAGAATAACTTTTATTTCATAATAAATGTTTCCATTCGAGTAGTATATGAGGTAACTCTTTCTCCTGATACTTTGGAGTTCAATTTATTGCATCAATGAATGGATAAATCTAGTTGAATAATCATTTGTAGCTGCTCTGTTTGCTTGTAGCTTGTAAAAATATGAGCAACAGCCCTGTTTAATATGGCTTCATTTGGTGGTTAAAATTGTTATGAACATGGGACTGAATGCAGGTAGAATTCCTTTATCTCCAAATTCTTCTCATAATGCTTCAGCTCTAGAATACAATGGTGTAAACGGGTCGGTTTCGATCAATATATATGCTTAAAAAAACCGAAATTGATCTCTAGGCGAATTCAAACCAACCAATAAATATAGTTCAAACTAACTCAATTCAACTAATTTCAACTCGCATCCTTAATAAAATATTAAACGTTTGATCTTTCTCCTTTCTTCTTTTGTAATCATATCATCTATGAGATAGTTTTAAAAAAAATTGCTTGTTGGCTATAAAACAACACTTTTGGCTCATCGATTGCTGTTTTTTATCAATTAACAAATAAATTTCCGTTTAAACTTATCAATTCGTTTTAAGAGAAAAGTTTTAAAAAATCAAATTGATTCCAAAGAATTACATAGGATATGAAAGCAAAGTAAAATGTAAAAATTAGTAATTTGTCATATTATATTATGTAAATACCAAATCTTATTAAAAGACAATGAGAATAAATTGGTTATTAACTGTACTCAAAAAAAAAAAAAATGGTTATTAACGGTTAACCATGGTAAATACTGATTTAAGAGTTTTTTTTTTTGGTGAGTATTATGAGACTTAAATTTCAATTAATTAATCATAAATTATTAATAGACTAATCTACATTATTGTTAAATTATCATATTAATAATCACTACATAATTTTTAACTACGTCCCAATTATTTTCAATTTCAACCATCTCTCCACTTCGTCATAAAATAATAATATTTCATATTGATTAATCAAATTGAATTTGAACTCACTAGACTTTTAAAAGATTTTCAAAACCATTCTATCATTAAAAATGAATTTTGGAAAAGAAAACATATGAAGATGAAATGAACAAAGACTTTGAAAGAACATAATTTTTTAAAAGAAAAAAAAAATAAATTGCTTGTAGATCACGCAATTTAAGGTAGTGCAGAAAATTTCCGAAAATGGGCTTTGCAGAAAAAATAAAATTCCCAAAAGGGTATTAACTGCCCTCCAAAGTCTCATTAATTACCTGAAAAATAAAAATAAATAATAATAAAAAAATGACCCACGAATACGCTTCCCAATAATCACTCTTTTTACCAATAAAAATTTTCAGCCTTTGCTTCCTCTTTCTCACAACCCCCCTATTCTCTGTGAACTGTGACTACGATTTTTCACCCATATTATTATTATTATTATTTATGCATTTAAAAAAAAATAATAAAACCCTTGTAATTTCCGAATTCATTTTTTAACCGTTTCATTTCTACCAAGTATTTGATATGTTTTAGTTCAACTATATTACATTCTCATCAAATTTGAGCTGTTAAAATTTGACGCTAAGGTTTAAATTAAGTGGTGGAAAATTGATCATACACAATATATGTTTTTCTAATGAGATTATAACAGATGCCGTCTGTTAAATAAAATATGATACATTGTCAACAAGAGTTTAGTTCATTGTATTGATAACCACAAGGTCCGTGTTTCGAATCTTCATTCTTCACATATTGTCAAAATATATATATGATAGATTGTTTTGAGACTATTTATTAGTTTTTAAACAGTGACTTTTTTAATGTCATCCATTTCATTTGCATTTTCCAATTTCTTGATAAAAAATTATTATGAAAAACGAAGGAAAAAAATTCTCGATGTTCAACGTTGATTTTTCACCTACACGAGTTTTTTTTTAAAGTATTTAACAAATGTCAATAAGTGTTCCAACTATGCTCATTTTGACAATTGGTCTCTTAATTTATAGGCTTATTTTATGGTCTTTAAACTTTTAAATTGTTGAATTTAGTCTCATAGGATAACTATTTTACTCCATAAGTCACATTGTCTAAAGAATTAACAAGTTAATTTTTTTTTTTAAGTTTAGATACTAACATAGAGTTTGTTGAAAATTTATGAACCAAAATTAATTAAATAAATAATTTAATAGTTTATAACAAACCTTTTGAGAGCTAAATAGCAAAATAGAAATAATGATCAAAAGTCGAGTTAAATAAAAATAAAATAACTTTTTGATGCAAAATAAACAAAATGTAATAAAATATTGAAATGTTTTAACTGTAATTTTTTTTTAAAATATTAGATACCAAAAAGAAATAAAGAGTTTAAACAAGATTTAAACACATTTAACTTAAAAATGCTTAAATTAAAACATGATTAAAACATAAAACCCATATATATAGTATAGATGAAATCTACCAAAATGTTGAGGCTTACCCGTTCAACCAACGAAGAGAACGTAGACCCAATAAAAATCCACCCAACTACGGTTACAGTGGTCCCGATCGTCCGATCAAATCATGATTTCAAATTCAACGGTGATTAGACCACGACGTAACTTACTTACACCAACATCACCAACATCGAATCATTATTATCGCCCTCCGAATCTAAATCCGACGACCCTAAACATCCCGTGGAGACCGGGACGTCGCACAATTCAATCTGACCGTCAAACTCATCAACGGCCCAGATCACACTCCATTCCTCACCGGGCCCCACACAACGATTCCCCACTATAAATATATAAACCTCATTCATCGTCTCCGATTCGCACCATTTTTATCCCTTTTTTATTTTTCTTTTCAATTTTCAATAATCTCCAGAAACATTACAATCGAGAGAAATCGAAACAAACTCTGAATTCTTCTTCTTCGTCTTCTTCGATTTTCTCGTTCGGATTTTTTTTTTCTTGCTAATTTGCGCACTGTAGAACTGCTTATCCTGCGCCGTGGCTCTGGAATGTCGCCGGCGAAGCACGGAACGACTTTTATGATTAGTATTTCGAGGTATAGGAGTGGTTTTTGAAGGAGAAAAGGTGAATTGAAGATACTCGAAGATTCAGATTCGGATTCGGATTCGGTCTCAATCGGACTCGTAATGGAGGGTCAGAAAAGTCAGTTGAAGCTTACGAGAACTCAGTCGTCGTTACTCCGTTCGTCACCGACCTTCCGGTCGTCTATTCATAGTTTATCGTCCGTCACCGAGGGGGACCTTATCGCCGGTCATCAGGAGGATGACGATGAGGAGAAGCAGAGGCCTAAGAAGCCTCGTAGGACCGGTTCGACGCCGAGAAGCGGATTGAACCGATTTGCGAACCGTGTTCTTGTTATGACCTTTCTTCTTTGCTTTACCTTCTTCTCGTTGCTCTTCACGTTCTTCTTTCTGAGGAAGGATGGGCTACTCCCGTCGGAAAACCTATTGTTGGCTCTGATTTTTGTTGCTATTACGCTTGTGTTTGTGAGCAAGAATAAGGGGTTAATTTTACAGATTGTTTCGTTTATCAAGCATTCGTGTCATGAGAATGCGAAAAGATTATGTTTCTCCAGGACGGATTCGACTCCGATCCAGTGGTACATTGGGGATTCGAACGGAGCCGAAGAGGACGCCCAAAAGCAGAGGAAAATTATCAGAGAGGGCGTAGAGTGCTATAGCAATGGCGATTTCTACGAGGGAGAGTTCCACAATGGGAGTTGTAATGGAAGTGGGGTTTACAACTATTTCCTAAGTGGGAGATACGAAGGAGATTGGGTCGATGGGAGGTACGATGGCTATGGGGTTGAGAGCTGGGCGAAGGGGAGTCGTTACAGGGGCCAGTATCGACAGGGTCTTAGACATGGATTTGGAGTGTATAAGTTCTTCACGGGGGATTCCTATGCTGGTGAGTGGTGTAATGGTCAGAGCCATGGCGTTGGGCTTCAGACTTGCGCTGATGGTAGCTGCTATGTTGGCGAGTTCAAGCGCGGCGTTAAGCATGGTCTTGGATGTTACTATTTCAGGTAACTTTTGCAATAATTCAGGCATTACATTCGTTTTGGTTTGTTTCTTCTTGTTTTTGACCTCTAAACGGTTTTCCTGAAGCTTTCGTGCTTGATTTTCATCGGATTACTCTTTTTGGATTTTGATTGCTTACAGTTAATAGAACAGTGAAATATTTGACCCCAAAATTTTGGTTGTAAGATATCTTCGGTGCTATGTCTAAGTTCAATTTGGTTGTATTTTTGGTTCAAATCTGGTGGATTTTATTGGTATAAATTATCTTTGTATAAACGTAATCTTGCTAGAATTGGTAACTATGGTCATCTGGTTCCAGGCTGTTTCTCAATTTGTTTTAGTTTTTTGAACATCTGGATTCTGAAGCGATTTGGTTATTATTTATTACTTAAAAACAAAGAAACGTCTCTGTTTGGAGTTGGCTTTCTCTTTTCACTGTGCATAATATTTTCAAATCTACCAGGATATAAAATATGTAACAAAAATTGTGAGCTCAAATTGACTTTAAGCTGCAATATATGCTGCTCCTTGATGACCCATCTCATTAATTATCTTGTTCTTTACGCATCTAGCATTGAAATGTCGTTTGTTTATTGAGAAACTAGCTGGCTGGTTTTCTGTTGGGGGAACATTAATTTAACTAGAATCCCAAAATGCAATTGTCTGTGCTGTAGAAATGGAGATAGATACGCTGGAGAATACTTTGGGGACAAAGTACATGGTTTCGGAATTTACCATTTTGCAAACGGCCATTGTTACGAAGGATCATGGCATGAAGGTCAAAGGCAAGGCTATGGCACGTATGCCTTCCGAAACAGTGAAGCCAAATGCGGCGAATGGGATGCTGGTAGCCTTGAGCATCCTCTCTCGCCGCTAAGCGACGCCGTTCTCCAAGCCGTTCAGGTATCGACTTTCATCTTGTTCTTGATCTCTAGTCACCATTGTTATGAGAGTTTTAACTATTGTTGTGAATTGAGGTCATTCTGAGCATGTTTGTTCAAAATGCAGGCATCTAGAAAGGCAGCAAGGAATGCTATAAACCTTCCCCGGTTGGATGAACAAGTGAATAAATCCGTCGTTGCTGCTAATAGAGCGGCCACTGCGGCCAGAGTCGCCGCCATCAAAGCCGTTCAAAATCGAATGGATGGTAAATTTTGCGATTCAGATGTGTAAGCTAAGCTTTGCTTGTTGCTAATTTTTATAAGGCAGGCAAAAAAAAAAACAAAAACCCTGGTGGCTAAAAACTCACCGGAGGTGTTTCTAAGTTTCTATCTTCACACTGTAACTTGTATATACCATGTATATTAATGAAATAGAGCACTTCTCTCTTTTTCTCTAGATTTTGATCTCATGTCCACGAGAAATTATTCAATATTTTCAAATATAAGATTGTAGCAAGACACATTGTTTCAATAAATAAGCATAATTCCCACCTATATATCTGTATTATGAAAGCCATCTCTATTCATAAGATTTCTTATTGTTTCATTTAAATGATTCTGTAGTCTCAATTTCAAACCCATAACCACCATTATTTTTTTGGGTAGGTGGACGCAAAAAGGGGAAATTTGTAGCCAATATAGTTCCAACCTTTTGACTTTGAAGATACTTCAAACTTCAACTATATCATTTATTTCAATTTTCAACTACTATTTCTTTGGGACATGAGAAATATCTGGATATTGTTTGGTTCACTCTAAGTAAAAATTACCATTCATTCATGTTCTCATATCCCACAACCACAAGTATGAACAAAACTAAAAGGTTAAGTTAAAACTACAACTTTAGTTCCTAAACTTTCAAATTGTGTTAAATAGATCTCTGAATTTTAAAGATCAGCTTCTAATAGATCTTTAAACTTTCAATTTTATGTCTATGCTTGAGTATTCAATTTAGTGTTTACAGGTCATTGAACTTTTTTGATTTTGCATAGTTCATGAGTGTTCAATTTAGTGTTTAATAAGTCCTTGAATTGTCAATTTTGTGTGGAATAAGTATTTTGCCTCTTCGACATTTTTTTATTTAAAATCATGGATTTATTGCATACAAAATCGAAAGTTATTCTATTAGATACAACATTCAATTTTATGTCTAATAATATGTCTGGATCTATGAGACATAAGATTGACCGTTCATGGATCTACTAGACATAAAATCAAAAGTTTTAAGGACCTATTAGATATTTTTTAAAGTTTAGAGACCTATTAAACAAAACCTGGAAGTTCAGGGACTAAACTTGTAATTTAACCAAACTAAAATGAATGGATATGATATAACCGTGACTAAATTGTATCTAAACATAATAGAACTTGGCTGAATTCCCATATTTTGTTATGAAGATTGTAAATATATTCAATGAGAATTATCATGAATTATCTTGAATTTTTATTTTTTTGGGAGGGTTGTGGGACAAAAGAGAAAGAAATTGGTTTATATTTTATGATGGCAATAGAAGGAAGGCATGTGCCATGATTCTGTCCCATGAGATAATGGTAGCTTTGGGGCACTTGGTCATAATTTTTACACATAGCACATGCCTCCATCATGTGTGTGATTGTGGAGATTACTTCTTTTCTACCAATAAAACTCTCTCTTCAAACCCATCATCACTAACCTTTTCTTTCTTTTCTTTTACCTTTAAATTGACTTTTAATCAACTTCTTTTACTTTCCAACTGCTTTTGCTTACTATTCTTATTAGCTTAAATGCTTCTTGGGGACCTCTTTGACAGTTCAAAAATCTCTTTGGGGTTAATCAATTTCCGAAAAGAAAAGTTAAAACCTTTTCGGAGAATAGAAGTTTTTAAAACTCATTTTGTAGAGATTTGATGGATAGATTTACTCATCTTAAATCACACGACACATGATTTCTCTAGCTATATAAATACAGACTATAGCATGACTGTTTACTTTTTAGAAATTCTAAATAACATGTTTTATGAATTTCAATTTCATCAAACACATATTCTTCTACCTAATCCAAATCCAAATCCAAATGTAGTGATTACAAATTCAAAAGTTTCAACTTGTCAAACAAACACAAATTCAATTTGAACAACATGAAGAGCCAAAACTAAAAGGGTGTGCAACAAAAAGCAAAAGAAAAAGGAAAGAATAGTGAGGAAGGAAGTAGACAAGTCCAAAACTTGTTAGAAAGAGAAGGTTAAGAATTGGATTTTAGTGCTTATGAAATGATGTTTTTTTTTTTTTTTGGACAAATGGTTTGAAATGGGGTTTGGTTTAAAAGTTTGGGTGTGGAAATGGCCAAAAACAAACATGGGTTTTGCTAAGCTTAATCTCTATGAACACTCTGTCACTGACACAAAACATACAAACATGGAGGAAGACAGGCACTGTGTGTGCTGTGAGAGTGTTTTGTGTTTTTGAATTATTATGTTTGTCTCTTTATGCAATGTCTTGTAGTTATACTCTTTTTCTCTACTTTTTTTTTCCCATTATTCTTATTATTCTATTATATTTGGTTTTAGATTTTTGTTGGGTTGTTCTTCTTTTTCATAATCTAGTTTATTCCTTGGGATGTGAAATTAAAAACAATTGGTTTACAGCATGATTTTGAATATGTTTTAAGAGAGTTAGGTTTAATATCAAGAGACATGTTTTCACTCAATTAAATACCTTTTGTTTTGGATTAAAATATCATTTTGGTCCATGTCATATGAGATTTGTTTATTTTAATGTTTGTAATTTCAAATATCTGAATTTAATCCTTATATTTTCAATAAATCTTAAAAGTAGTACCTATTATTGGCGTGCCGTTAACTTTTCTTAGTTTTTATTAGCATTTTCTATTAAATTTTGAAAACACATTCACATTGTATAGTTTTTTTTTTTTTTTTTTTTTTTAATGAAAATTATTGTTATTATTATTTTACCAAAATCGAAATCATTAATTTCAAACTAACAAGACCGATTAATTTTAAGATTTATTGAATGTATATACATTTGAAAGAACATAGACTAAAATGGATGAGACTCAAAATACAAGGACCAAAATAATATTTTAACCTTTATTGGTTATTTTATTAGTAGACTAAAATGAGAACAAATTTCACAGTTGTAGAACTCAATTAGCTAATTAATAACCTCTCTGGTACGTTTTAGGATTATATTCTTATTCTTGTATCTATATTGTTATACATTTAAAAAAAAAAAAAAAAAAACAATACTTCAACAAAAGAATATTAAAAAAAAAAAACATGTTTTCACTAAGGCTGCGTTAGGTAGGTGATCTGAAAACAAAAATTTGAAAACATGGGATTCGATGAAAACAGGGTCGTATTTCATGTTTTCAGATATGTGTTTGGTAGAAGATTCATAAATTGAATTCCAATTTCAAAAATTGTTCAAAATGTGTTTGATAATATATTTATAAACCATAACCTATTTGTAGTTATCAACTAAATATTAAGTTGAATATAAACTATTATTAATTAATTATAAATTTTGTATATAATTATTATTTTATAATATCATGTAATTTATAATACATTATATTATACAATTTTTAATTTCACAAAAATGAATTGAGTTTATAACATGAAATACTATATTTATTAAAGTTTTTATCTTTTTTTTTTTTAATTTAATTCTGCATTTGAACATTTCAAATTCGAAATCTGGATACACTGAAAAAATAAAAAAATTATTTTCATAATTTCCACTATTTGGATCACAGAATCCGAAAATAGTTTTCAAAAACACATATGCATATTAATTCAAAATCTGGATACACTAAAAACATAAAAAAAATTGTTTTCATAATTTCCACTATTTGGATCACAGAATCCGAAAATAGTTTTCAAAAACACATATGGATATTAATTCAGTGAATCTGAAAACATAAAACAGAATTCGAATTGCCTACAAGTTAGAATTTCTCTTGCGCCTAAAGCATAAAAAAATTTTAAAAACAATTTCCAGGTCCCATAACCTTTTTTTTTTTTTTTTTTTTTTCATTTAAGGTTGAAAATATGGTCTATTTCAAAATAATCTTTCATGATCTATTAATGACTATATAGGCCTATAGGCTTTTGTTGTAAGCATTTGAACCTTAACAAAATGGTTAAAGTTTTGGTGAGAAATCCCAATTAAAAAGGATTAAATGTAAGATATTGCATATATAACTGTTACCCACCAAACAAAAAGAAAACAACTTTTCATGTGCATAATTTCAAAACCTATGCATCTATCACACAAAACCCTCCATTTCCATCATTGAACCAAAAAAGAAAACCCTTTCATATACCAATTTAGTGGCAATGTATATAAATTGAAAAAAAACCCACAATGATTCTTCAATTTTTTCTCTAGAAAATGTACTTTCTTTGTCAATTTTCTACTTATGGATTCCAATAAGACTCAATAATGCAACCATTTTCTTTACTCTTAGTACCAATTTTATTTATGAATAAAGAAAAAAAAAAGGGTATATTTTCATAGTGGTTTAAGAAAGGTTCTTTTATTTGGGAGTTTTTGGTTTTAGGGTTTATATATGTATTGTTTTTACACATCCTTTTCTGATGACAAAATAAAATAGCAACACAGGTGGGATAGAAAGAAACTTTGGCCTCTATTTGAAAAGGAAATGTGCCAAATTCACTGTTTTATTTTATTTATTTTTTATTAATGCACTTGTCAACTTTCTAGGATCTTTTTAACTTTTTTTTTTCTTCCTTTTCTTTTTGGCTCTTGTGCTAATGCCACATTACTATTGGATTGCAATCATTGTTTTAAATAATATGGAAGAATTATTATGTAAAATATGTTTTTTTTTATATTACATTTACATGGTTTTTTAAGAGACTTTTAAAACCTACCCGACGCAGGTATTTGATTTGTTGAGTTATATTCAAGTTCAGATATCAACTCAAAAGAGTTTATAATAATTAATGGAAGGTGTTTTTCTTTTCCTAATATTATGGTAAAATATTATGGTGTTAGATTTTGTTGTAAAATTTAAAAAAGAAAAGGAAAATGTGTTGTTAGATAAATATAGGAATTTTACTATAGCCTTTTTTTTTTCTCCTTCTCTAATATGCCCCACTCAATTATAAAAGTTAAGTGGTTAGATATTCATGTCTCTCTTTTTGAATTTGCAAGTTTGAATCCCTTAAATAGAAGGTGTATAGATAGAATAATGCTCCAAAAATATTTTTTCAAATCATGACAAAATAATTGAGTTTTTTAGTTATGATTGTTATTTTTTCTTATGGTTAGTCATTCCTTTACACTTAGCTTGTTTCTAATATCTCTATCCTAAAACACTACATTTACCTATAGTTTTCTAGCTTAATTACTTACTTTTTAAAAACCAAGTGAAAATTTTTGTTTTAAATTTTTGATTTTGTTATCTAAATTTGGATTGTAATTTAAATGTCGTTCTAGGAAAGGTGAAAAGTTTACTAAAAAATTGTAAGGAAACAAGCATAATTTTAAAAAACAGAAAACAAAATGGTTATCAACCCAAATAGTTCATTTTATTTCATCATATCAAATGGATGAGGGTGTAAAATTAGTAATTCTAACACACATAAGAGAAAATTATAATAAATATATCTCCAAATATATACACAAAACAAAGGTTCCAAATCCAATTTCTATATTTGAAAAAAGAAAGGAAAAGGAATGGCCGGCCAAAGAAAACGAAGAGAAAAATTCAAAGGTTTCTTCTCCTTTAATTTTATTAAATGATGAATCAGACTTTTGACTTTTGTAAATTAAAGTTCAAAGCCGACGATGGAGAAACTTCAAAGTGCATTCATAAGCATCCATTTAATTATATCAAAGAGTTTGATTTTTCAGTCAATACATTTACTCTTTGTTCAAAGTCTATGATTTATACATACAATTTAGAGCTTCCAAAATACTTCTACATGATTTGATTAATGTTTTTTCTTTATTTACACAATTTTCACAACTTCATATTTTAATGAAGTCGTGTATATATCATAATGATGTTAGGTGTCCACCTGTGGAATGACTATAAGTTTTACAAAAATCAATCGAATACGGAATATATCTTTTGCTTGGATCCAACAACATACTTTACCTCTAAATAAGTATTTGATGGTCGAACAAAATTATAAGTCTACTTGGTCAAAAATGTCACACTAACTTTTACCCAATGATGCAAAGTATCTTAAACCAAATCAAACAAAGAGAAAGAAAAATGTCAAAGGAGTGGGGTGCAAAATGCAAGGGAAAATGTAGGTGAACCACCAAAACCCATTGTGTGTCATTTTGGTCCTCAGCATCATGTGAGGATTTGGTAAAGAAAACTCAAATCCTCTACCTTAAACCTCACACACCAAACTTTCTATTTCTCTCTCTACATTATATGTGATTAAAAAGAAGTAGAAAATAGAAATCCATCCAACAAGAATTATATTTAAATATATATAAACTATTATTAAGTAAAATTACTCAAATATTTGTCATTAAAAAATATAAATTAATTACACATTATAAGTAAATATAAGTCAACTTAAGCATATTCTTGACTAAAAAGTTAGAAGTTCGAATTTTCACCTCACATGTTAGAACTGAAAGGGATTACGTATTTGTTGAGGTCGTATAAATCTCTTGGGAACGAATACTAAGGTATTGGACCGGATACAACAACTATGAGGCCGAAAAGTTGATTACCAAGGAAAGGATTAGCCCAAAACTTCGAAAAGACTTCAAAGGCCCACTAAAGCATGAAACCCATAATTTATGAAATTGGACTTCCATTCGAATTCGAGTTGGAGTTGGTGAGAGCAGCATTTTCAAATAACCTAGATTTCTAAATCACATAGCGTTAGCTAATGATTGGTTTTTTTTTTTTATTCGTGAGTTTCTAGACCAACTTGCATGCACGACTAAACTCACGAGACAACCACCTAATCCTACTACATTTGATTGTCAGGAAACACAAGTAAGATATTAGGTAGATGATCATCATGGATTGAACCTATATTCCCTTTAATTGACCATTAGATTCCTATTTTTGCAAAAACAAAATAATATGATGCTTTCGTAAAAAGGTTATAGAACCATGTTCACACACCGAAAAAGTAACCTTGTAAATTTCTGTGTGTTTTAAAAAACAAAGTCAAATTTTGAAAAACTAAAAAAGTAGCTTTTCAAAAACTTATTTTAGTTTTTTTAAAATTTGACTAAAAATTCAAATGTTTCATTAACAAAGATAAAAACCATCGCAATAAAATTAGGAGAAATCAACATTACTTTCAAAAACCAAAAGCCAAATGGAAATGGGTCCTTAGTTTTTTATTTTTGAAAATTATTCTTACTTTCTTACAATTTCCTTGTATTGATTTTCATCTTTCTTGGAAGAAAGATATGAATTCTTAACAAATTCAAAAACAAAAACAAGTTTTCAAGACCCCTTTAATAAACCATTTGGTATTTTGTTTTAAGTTTATCTGTTTTGTTATCTACTTTTTTTCCATGTTTTCAAAAACTAAATCAAGTTTTGTTTGAAAAAAAATCATAATACGATAGATTGAGAGAAAATAAACATAATTTTAAAAACCATCATCGAAAAATCAAACTAGACCTAAAAACCGAAATATTGGTGGAAGCTAAATTACAAAATAAAGAACCTTTTTTTTAATTAAAAAAAAAAAAGAAAAAAAAAGAAAAACTATTAGTGCCCAAAAATAAAATAAAATAAAACTATCTTCTTCTTAAAAGCTTTTTGGATTTTTTTTTTTTAAAAAAATGGTATGCAAAACTATCTTCTTCTTCCCGGGGAAGGCAGCCGTTAATGATCTTCCCCCATTCCAAAACTCAACAAGACAACTGTTTGTACCACTTTCCACTCATCCTTTTCTTCATCTCAACGAAACACTCTGAGACTAAACAAACCTCAAAGATAGAGAAATGGCGATGGCCATGGCAATGTCAAACACCTCAAAGAATTGCTTTTGCAAACCCACAAAGCCATTCCTTTCTCTTCCCCCCATCGTTTTCCCATATATAAAATCTTCCCTTCTTCAGATTCCCTTTCCCAATTAACAAAACTAATCACAAACTTCCATCAACATTCCAACTCACCTCACGCCTAACGCACCCATGTCTTGGAGCCCACCTCGACTCAGACCCAACCACCGCCATACCAGAACCTTCCAACTCTACTGGTGCTACCAATGCCACCGGACGGTCACCCTCGCCGCCGCCAACACGTCGGAGCTCATCTGCCCGCGTTGTTCTGGCCAGTTCCTCGAAGAACTCCACTTCACCCATCCTGAACTCGATCCCTCGCCCGATACTCGTTTACTCGAAGCCCTCTCCCTGATGCTCGACCCACCGGTTCGTCTCTTCAATTACAGACCCCCCAACCAGAACCGCCGCCACCAACCGTTGTATCGGTTAGATGATTTCGACCGGAGACCATTTCATGATCCCAATGGAGACGAATGGCTCCACTGGCGAACACGGCGGCGGAATCGAAGCCTGGACGAGATGGACATTCCCGACCTACCACCCCCACATCCGAACCAGTCTCGGACCGTCATCATTTTTAGACCCACGAACCAATCTCGACCGATACAGCCCATAATCCCACCAAGAGGCAATCCAAGAGACTACTTCACAGGACCACGACTCGACGACCTAATCGAAGAACTGACGCAGAACGACCGACCAGGGTTGCCGCCGGCGAGCGAGGCGGCGATAGAGGCGATTCCCACGGTGAAGATAGAAGCCGAGCACCTAAAGAACGAGTCACACTGTCCAGTTTGTAAGGAGGAGTTTGAGGTGGGAGGAGAGGCAAGGGAATTGAGCTGCAAGCATATATACCATTCGGAGTGTATAGTACCATGGCTTCGGCTTCACAACTCTTGTCCGGTTTGCAGGCAAGAGATGCCGCCATTGCCGCCGGAGAATCCAGCGTCGGAAAGCTCTGAAGATGGAGAAGGGATTGGGAGAAGATGTGCCAGATGGTGGGGCCAGTTGGTGTCTCGGCCATTTCGGAATAGGTATAGGCAGCTTAGTCCTCCACCAAGGGACCGCCACAATTCTTCTAGAGGTGATGCCTAATTTATTTCTTTTATTGTTATTATGTGTTCAAAACTTTAAAAATGGTTGAATGTCTCTTAGTATTGATATAAATATTTCGGTCTTCGATTAAATAAGATTTGTATGAGCATAAATTGGAGATGCACATACAATAATTAGTGATCTCTCGATGGTGGTGTATTCTTAAGTCGTTATCTGAATAATGGGGAACAAAATCATGTTTAAAACTATTCTGATTTTCATTTTATTTAGATTTATAGGACCAAGGAAATATTTGATGATAATTTTCTTGATCTCATTATTCTAAATCTTTGAGAAAGAAATCAACTGACACACTTGCAAATTAAATCAATTACTTAGACCCCACTAGACAATCATTTGGTTTTTTATTTTCGAAAATTAAGCTTATAAATACTATTTACACCTATAATTTCTTTGTTTTGTTATCTATCTTTTATAACTTTTATAATTGTTTTCAAAATTCAAGTCAAGTTTTAGAAACTAAAAAAAGAGTAGTTTCTAAAATACTTTAAAAAAAAATCATCTAAGAATTCAAATGTTTCTTTTAAGAATCATGAAACCATCATAAAGAAATTGTGAGAAAACATGCAGAGTTTTCAAAAACAAAAATCCAAAAATCAAATAATTATCAAACAAGACCTTAATGATTATTGAAGCGCCCCTACTCTTTCTAAGACAACATAGATTCAAATACTCCTAGTTCTATACTTGTAATGTAATATTGCAAATTTAAAAAGAAAAATAGAAATTTGATGATATTTTCAACAGTGAAAATAAAAGCATAAAAAGTTGTTTTCTAAAAAAATGTTTACGGTAAATAAATCCTATATTCTTTTAGTCATAGATTCTGACTCAGAGACGTTCTATTCCGTTCTCCAGAAATAAATTCACGGGGTGGTTCATTCTACCTCTCTTCCTTAGCCCTTCTAATGTCGATGTTTATGCTGCAAGTAACTTGGATTTTACTTGAACCTCTTCGTTAGGAATGTAAATACGTGAGAAAGTGCGAAGACACTGTGGAAAAGAGAAAACATCATTAAATTCATTACCACAGTGCATTTGGTATGATGCCCCTCCACTGCCTCCTTTCAGATTTCTTCTAATTATTGTACAGTTTCAGCAATGCACTAATCAGGCGATTCGACTCTTTGATCTGCAGGATTGAGATTGTCCTCAAAGATCACAGTCTACAACATAATACCATTTCCTATACCTGAATTGTGTTAGCTCAAAGCATGTTCCATGTTCTAAGCTTAATCCCGTGCCCATTATGGCTGGATGTTATTTCTAACCAATTTATACCATCTTATGCTATAAAAATTCAAAATAAGCATAAAAAACATGTAAATGTGTGACGAATGATAATACTAAATTTACCTAAATGATACAAGGTACTTTAGTCTTTACTATGTTGGTAGATTAAAGGTTGCACAAATGCATTTGTACAATTCTCTTGAGGGAGAAACGGAACCATGAGTGCTGATATGAAACCACAATTCATAATTCATATTTAGCTTTCAATTTCACTCTGATCGTTGAACTTAAATAAATTACCTGTACTGTGCGACCCATCAGCAAGATTGAGCTGGTGGTCATCATTTTTACAGAACAAAGGAGAAATGGTAGAAATTTAAGCACCAGCAAATGAAATCAGAGAGGTTAATGAAAATAAAAGTAACTTTTAGAGGTACTAAAGATGCATTATCTTATCGCGAAACCAAATCTTATAATTATAAATTGTTGTGAAAATTTTTGCCAACTGTTCGGCACCATATCATTTAAAAATAATCTTGAACATAACTAGAGCCCTTACCCGCCTTCTGTCGTAGTTCTCTTCTTCTGTTGCTACTGGAAGCACATGCAGACAAAAATGTCAGCATGCATGCTTCACTTTATGAGAAGATCCAGCATGGAACCCTTCTGTGTATGCATTGTTCTTAAATATCATCTGCAATCACAAACGCATTCATAAATCATACACTAAGAGCCTTGAACTGAGCTAAAAAAACAATAGTTATGACTGCTCGACTCAAAATTGAAAAATCTGAAAGCAATGCAAGTATTTTTACACTTTGAAATAGCACGTGCGTGGCTCTTAAAGTTGTTTTTCGTTGCTGCAGAAGAAGCAAAAAAATTACTATTTTAGGTAAAATACTCACAGAAAGATTGTTCAACTCCGAGTTAAGATGTCTCTTAATGCTGTTTGACACCACAGCTCCCAACTGATCTCCATGTTTTTTAATAGTCTCCTCTGTAAGCTGTAAAACTTGATTGTGTCAGTTCAGAACAATTTTGACTAAGTGGATATTAATGCAAAGAACAGCATTTAACCTCTGAAAGCACTATTGCCGATGTCTTATCAAGGATCTCTTCCACAAATTTCTCCACATTTGCATAGGATGGTCGTTCTTTCGGTACGGGTTTGTCCTTTCCAACTTTCACAGCAGAAGATGGTTTGACTTTGTCCACTGTTTTAAAGAGAGAAACTCGTTACTTTATCAAAGAGAAGATCAAAGGGCTGCTACATTATGAAACGCTGCTAGTTCCTAAATGAGGAAGGGGGAAGAAAACCCATTCAATCATCGTGATTACTGATTTATCTTAGAATAGAATATACGCTGCTAGTTCCTAAATGAGGAAGGCATTTTGAATTATTTTATTTGCCTCAAGTGCAAACCATGAATTAACCAACGCATTTATCTTAGAATAGATATGGGCACTCTTCAATATGAAGATAGCATAGATTAACAAAAATAGCAATAAGGCACTAAGATAATTGGTTCACATTATTGTCAGGCCATACAGCAGTCATGGTCAATCAGTTTACTTCATTCATTATTTAGCAACAGAAATGGTCGGCAAAAGACAAGAAAGCGGTGAGGAAAACAAATTATACCTACATAAGTATAAAATGAATCCAACGGAAAAAATAGATAATCCTATACGGCCTAACATTTCGTTTGCCCAGTTCTTGAGTCCTGAAGCAAACAATACTATACTAATTTGTCTACCCTATCTTTTCGTACTATATAAGCATGAGCATAATATACTACCTGCAGCTGCTTTAGACTTCTTGTCAGCAACACCATGAGTTTCATTAGAATCTGGACGTGAAGATGCTTTCTCTGGAGTATCAGGCACGCAGGCAGAACCAGTTGGGACAAGTCCAGCAAGATCGGGGGGTTGATCCTTTCCTACAGAGGGATTAGCCTGCAGAGAGAGAATAAAAATCAACAATAATCAAACTTTCTGGATAATCTTAGTGATTACCAGATATGGATTCACCTCCAGGTCAATATATGAAGGGTCTCTTCCAATCGATTTAAGAAACTTGTCAAGGTTACTGGTATTAACGGCTGGAAACATAAATATATAAAGTGGATTAGAGTGTAAGTTATAAAAAAGCAAGCAAAGTTCAACTGATTAACCCACTGCAAGACCAAGCAAGCTATATCATGTAAGATAAACATGGAAGAACTTCTCTATAATAACGACAAAGTTTTGACTTCCACAGTTATAAAGTAAGATAAACATGGAAGAATGCTATGTGATTATCAGAGACAACCACCAAATCCAATAAAATGAAAGCAGCCATCAAATTGAAGAGTGTAAAACATAATAACATTATCTGGCAAGTGGAAAACATATAGCAACACTAAAAGTCAGAATTAAACAGTTCAAAATCCAAATTCTCAGCAACATATGCATCAGAAGGTGAATAAAGGAAGAAAGTATATAAACGAAAGCGTTCCTTACTTACATATTGATGTTTCATTTGACAAAGGGTGGAAGAAGCAAAATTCCTGGCTTTTAAATCCTTGGTCTAACAACAAGGCAACATCTCTGCCCAAACACACAACACAACAATAACTTGAGTGAAATACAAAAAATAGATGGTCTATTCATGCATATTAGCAAAAAATAAAAGGTACAAATATAGTATGTTATCTTGTAGATGCATGATCCTAAGTCCTACTGTTAGGTAAAGTTAGCTCTTCCTTCCTCCACTTAAAGATTGCACATTTGCTAAATGATCAAGTATTGTCCAAGTCTTAGCTACATATATCGCTGAAAGATTTCCTAGCAACAATACAGAATAACAACAAAGCATGGGAAACTACTGAAAACGAAAAATGAAACATGTCAAGAACCAAATTTGGGTAAACTGTTGATAGATGCATGGAAATAAATTCAACAAGCAAAGAGTATATTGATTCATTACCGTGCTGTTTTATTGATGAGTGCAAATGGAGTAACACAACCCAGGGACACCTAAACGACAGATGAAAACAACAATATACATAATCAAATGACAGTTAAAAATCAAGAACTGTACAATTGAATTGTCATCATCTATACAAAACTAGCATAAATAGGATAGTATCATTAATTAGTGCAACAGAAAGTAACTTCCGCAGTTGGCTCCCTTGAAGCCTTGCAAAAATGACTCGACTAAATACCAATTAAATTAACATATCATGTTTCTACAAAGATATTGAAATTCATTAACTCCTTTAGGGTTCACTGCATCTCTTTCCATTCTTGCAGATGATTTTTTGCAAATAGTTTAGTTAGAACCAAAACTGTAACCTTTTAGGATAATTAGATCTTGTAAGTTAATATCCCTTATTTCATACCCTGAGATTCTCGAAACTATCAAACGCCACTAGTACACCTCTGAATCATAAGAAGTTGACACCTCTCATGGAAAAGGTTTGTGCCTCACAAGAACGAACTAAAACTTAGTCTTTATGTCTGATAAAGTGGCCGAAGAATAATATTAATTTGTAACTTATTCTTCTAATTACAAAAATTTTCAGCATGTACTGCTAATACACCATAAGTTGTGGTAATTTAGCCCGTTCATACGTTTACCCCCAAAGTTTAAAAAAAATTTGAAGACATTAAAGAACAAGGTGATCCTATAAGTTATAGTAATGATGATATTGAAAATTAATTTAAGAATATTTATTGAAACAAGTGATAATTGAAGGACGTTGGTTTATACATGTACATAAATACACTTCCCCACACACTCTTTTATGGAATCATTACATTTTAGTAACACAATTTCTTTTTATTGCCTTTTTCATTAATGTGAATTTCTTTTCCATTTAACTAAGTAGCCTTCCCCACACACTCTTTTATGGAATCATTACATTTTAGTAACACTGAATGTTATATTTATATGAGTTCCATTGGTCTTTTTTATTTAAACTGAGGCTTACACTTCATACCACTTCAGGCCACCTTTAACCTTCTAAACATTGTACAAATGCCTTCCCTTCATTTAAATTGGATATTATTACTTGAATTTGACTACAATTTTACACATTCAGCGTACCTTGAAACTTAAAATAAATCAAGAAGGCTACTTAGTTAAATGGAAAAGAAATTCACATTAATGAAAAAGGCAATAAAAAGAAATTGTGACAACTAAGTTGGTTTATTACCCATGCTTCCATGAGCATAAAATCATTGCTAAATTGCTAATAAATCAAGGCAGGTGAAAATGAAGAACCATGGTATGATCACCATCAACAATTTGATCAAAAAACGAGCCAGTACAAGATCCAACACAATGAAGTGAAATAATTATTTCAGCATGAAATCCCTGAAATGGCTATTTCTAACCTTAAGTTTCTCACCCAATGCTTCCTCCGGAGCCATTCTCAAACCTCCTTTCCCCAAACCAAGCCTTGCAGACAGAACTGCATGACTAAAATTGACCATGAATCACATCGAACTATAAATATATGATCATAGACATTGTATCTTCAAAAACCATGCACATTGACGGGTCAAGACTCATAGACCCTTTATAAGAAAATAACATTTAACAGAAATCACAGGTATTAGTAAAATGTACAGACCTTTCAGGTCCACTTTGGTGTCTGCCAAAGCTGAAACAATATAGTATCTATTCTTTTTGTCCTGCCAATGCACGGAAAATATTGCAGGTGTTAAAACGTACGCTGTAACATAGAATGCAATAATCTAATAATTAGAATTATGTAGCAGAAACAGTTTGTTCGGAAGTCTACCTTCAAAAACAGATTCTTACTGAGACCACCCCCCAAATTTCCAACATATTTTGCCTGATGTAGATTCGATAAAACATGCTTCCATTAGCTTACATATAAAGATATTAACATTAGAATGATAAGGATGACTTCATTCTTTTCTTTTCATACAAGGTCACCTGAGCTTCAACTGTCAATACAGCCGGATGTTCGTACTTGGAAAAATCAATTTGAAGATCCTACAGAGCATTACTAATTACATTAGCGAGAGACAATGATACATTAAAATAAAAAGCAAATCCACATAATTTAATCAACAGATGTTCATCCGAAAATAATAGATAATTATGACAACAATCTCACTCCCCAATCTAGGGGAAATCACTAGGAGGCATCGGTACGCAAACTACAAATTCCGATGGAAACGAAAGTATTCGCCTGCCACTCTGTTCTCAGCGCTACTTCAATGAGGTGAATTATACGTAAATCTCAAAATAACAAGAATTATCAGAGTTCTACAAAAACTGTACCACATGTCTCAAACATTCGATCAAGGGAGAAAAAACCTACACTCCGAAGTTCAGCACGAGTAATAAACTTAATCCATGGAAATTGATTGAAAGAGAACGAATAGTGAAAAATCCAAGTACCTGCAACAGCGCAAGCAACTCTTCCCTGGTGTAAACCTCCTTCGCCATACTGAAGCAGAGAGGTCGAATTCAGAGCAAAGAAGTTCGTCGGAGAGAGAAGGACTTAGGACGAGGTTTAGACGATGGAACGCCAGCGGAAATCCAAAATCAACTGTGGTGTTGCGAAGGGCCCCAAACCGGTATGAATCCATGAGGCCTTCGCTGATTTGGGCATCTCCTTGCTTTCTTGGACCTACGGTCCAAATCGATCGACGAAACCCTAAGAACCACATGGAGTCCATCGTAGCGTGGAATTGAAGCCGATAGAGCGTATGATGATCAAAAGAGCCCGAATCGAAGACTTTACATTTCCAACTTAGTCGAACCGCGTCAAAGCCCGGCCCATTAGATTTTGAAATAGTCAAAATTCAACGTGAGAACGTTTGAGCTTCGCCACGTGGAATCATGAAAATCAGGCTTAAAATACCAATATTCCTAATCATTTTAGTTAATTTGAAATTGTCTATTTTATCTCATAAAATTCTCAATTTTATTATTCATGTATTAAAAATTATTGATCTAAGTGTTCTCCTAAGAAAAATAAATTGTTAAATTTGTTCACAAATATTTTATCTGTTTTTTTAGATGAATTTTTTATATATTATTAAATTATTGTGTTTATTTATAATTTAAACGGTTGAATATGTCACTTGAATGTTATTTAACACATGAAAATCAAACCTTTGATTAGCAAAGTCTTATCACCCAGTAAAAAAATCATTCCACATGGAATGTCCCATCAATATGTCTATGTGTCTAGATATGTTAATAAAATAATACTTTAATAACACGTCTACACTATATTAACATTTACTCAAAACAAAACACTATATTAATAAAGTTTAAAATATTTTTATAAGGATATATATATATATATATATATATATATATATATATTAATCTATCTTCTAAAATTGTCTTTGAAATTCAAGTTAAATTTTAAAAAGATACTCTATTTGATAGTCATCTGATTTTTTAAAATTAAGCTTATAAACACTATTTCTATCGATAAGTTTATAAAATTTGATTTATTTATTAAAATAATTCTTAAATCAGAGACTTAGAAATGGTATGTATTAAAAAACTGGACAATGGGGCTTGAAAATTGTATGGAGCAAATGGGGTCCTAAAAGATCTTGAAAATTAGTTTGTTTTTGTTGAGGAACAGGCACCATGGTCCCGTGAGATTGCCCAACACGGTCCAAATGCAATGTAGCATAAACAATTCTGGATGGGACTCCATCATTTTGTACACACAACATCATCACGTTTCATCCATTAATTTGCTTCATCTTTTTTCTTTTTTTTTTAAGTCGGTTGGTTAATTTTTTTATTTTTATTTTTTTTCGTTTACATTTATATTTTAACATTTTAAACTCAGGGAAGGTATGTACCTTTTTCCTTTGATTATCCGTAACTCAACGGGTTAAAACGTACATCGTCAATGAAGATGTAAAAGATGTTTGAAATCCGTTTCTCTACAAAACTTCATTTTAATTTGTTAAACTGTTTAGCAACTTAATCCACCTCAATAATTTCCCACTCCATGCAAATGTAAAATACGAGACAACACCATCAGGCTAATCATGCCTTGAATAATTAGTGTAAAAAAATTTCATAGATTGGGACGAAACTTCATATTCTAGCTTTTTATGTATAATATAATATAATATTTGAAAACAAACAATTAAATGGTCAAACTGGGGATAAAACCTTTTTAACTTAAACATAACATAACTTGTTAAGGCTACCAAGAGGTTGCCAACAAGAGCATAACTCAATTAGCATAAAGTTGTACTAGGAATCAAGAGGTCTATGGTTCGAACTCTCACCCCCACGTGTTGTAAAAAAAAAAAAAGATCAACTGTCGTGAAGCCTTTTTTATTTTTTTGAAAAGGAATTAATTGCATTAAACACAAACACCAGCACTACAACCACTCTTCCTGACAATTGAAGAGTTAATCAAGCCAAGGAATGCACTTCAACGTTCGAATCCTGCGGGCCGAAGATGAAAGTGACTTCCCCCACCTGATTAGCTAGATTGGATACCTTCAATGCCACGACCCTGGCTTCGGAATGTCATCGAACCGATGATTAAAGATGGATATTGTTAAATGTAATTTTGGATCATCCCGAAATCGAAGGAGTAGACGAGGAAAACATGACCCGAAACAAAAGACACAGCCTAGAAATGGACCCAAAATAAGAAATGAGCCATAGGGTTGGGCCAAGGTCGAAGGGATTGGGTCTTGGCCCAACCCCGCTCGGCCTCGGCCCAAGGCCCAGGCCGAGGCTTGTGGTCGACCGAGGCCGAGTTTCCTACCCTCCGCTCGGTCCCTGGAATCTTTTGGCTGCCCCAATTTAACTTGGTTAAGCCCGAATCGTCTTCCAACGCCTGAAAACCCTAATATGCTGACCCAGGTATAAATACTCTTCTTCACGACTGGAGAAGGGTTCAAAACCTTAATTCTTGTCACTCTTAACTTCCTATTTCACTGACTTAAGCATCGAAGTCGGTGTGGCAAGCACCACACCGGTGTGCAGTTTTTTGCTGGTTTTGCAGGTCACGTCCTCCCCAGCTTATACAAATTCATTGTTGGTGTCACGTGAAGGTCAGGTGAGTCTTCTGTCCGGATTTTGGCATCAACAGATATCACTTCGGTGGAGTCTGCTTCAACAATGATCCTCGGAAACGGTCTCTCCATCCAATTCAGTAAGTTCCTCAAACTCACTGCTATTGCTTCTAATTCATTCTAGGCACTTGATCGACCATCTTCTTTTTACTTGGTTGAACCCAACACAAATTAGAGAACCAATTGTCATGAAGCTTGTATCTCAACCAATAGGTTAGAAAATAAAATTAAAGGGTCATACCTAAACACAAATACCTCCTCTCCTTATGCATTTTCTGCCCATCGGGATAAAATTCATTGGCATAAATTAAACCACTTTTCTTGTAGTGCTACTATGCTAATTTTTAAAAATTTTGAATATGCATAGAAACATTATACATGCGAAATCGAAAGTTCATAGACCTATTAGAACCATTCAAAAGTTCAGCCACCAAATATATAATTTAACTTTTTTATATAATTTTTTAAACAAAATATGAAGCAAGAGAGGGGTAACTCTTTCGCTCCATCCCTTATTAGCTAGAAGTTCTCCGACCAAACTTAACTCTAATTTAACCTAAAATTCAACTAAATATAAAACAAACTACAAAAGTATATATAGAAGTTGACTAAATTAGACAAATGCACCAAAAAATCGGCCCTATTTTTGGGAAAACATTTTCCTTTTTTGTTGGCAAATTAAATCACATAAATATGATACAAGCACAGTGAGGAAATAGAACAAAATGGAAATTTATATAGCCACAGCCAGCATAAAACAAAATGGAATTAAAGCCACAGCTTGCAACAAATATGCAGTGAACTTAATTAAACACAGAGTGCGACATTTGCTTGTTTGTGATTGATTTTCATTGTCGATTGTGACACTGCTGAGGGCTAACCTTACCCAACGAACAATTGACTATTCCATTAAATTTAATTATAAAATCTATTTTATTTTTCACGAAGAAAACAAAAATAATTATAATAATAGTTGTCAAGCACTTATGGATGGTTTTGATTGGATGAATGCAGTTGGTCATATTTTATTTCATCGTGAAAATAAAATTTCAACCATTTGAAACAACTATTTTTTGGATGGAGCTTGCAAGTGGGAAAATTAGTAAGTAGGCTAAATTATAAAAAATACCCCTGAACTATGGGATTTGTTTCAAAAATGCCTTTGAACTTTGAAAAGTTTCAAAAATACCCCTGAACTTTGAAAAACGTTTCAAAAATACCCTTGCCGTTAATTTTTTTATGGAAACCGTTAAAGTTTCAGTTTAAAAAATACCCTTGGACTTTAAAAAAAATACTATTTATTGAAAAATGCTTCTTCTTTTTTCCTTCTCTCACCATAAATTCTAACGGTTTCCATCCAAAAATTAACGGCAAGGGTATTTTTGAAACATTTTTCAAAGTTCAGGGGTATTTTTGAAACTTTTCAAAGTTCAGGGGCATTTTTGAAACAAACCCCATAGTTCAGGGGTATTTTTTATATTTTAGCCTATTAAGTACTCAGCTAATGATAAATAATTTAGAACATTTGTCGTTCATAAAATCTTTCCGTCGTTAATATATTTAATTCGTATCGATTAAATTCTCCCTAAATTAATTTTGAGTAATATATCGTGTTAAATTTACTTTGTTTTTTTTTTAATCAATGTTGGAGTTGGTTAAGTTATAAATAAAGTCTCTATGGTTTGGAGAATCTTATTAAATAGTTATATCAATAAAAATGATTGTTGTAGTACAGAGTTTCATCTCAAAACCAATTGGTAACGAGTGAAGTAACTCATGCATCTTATAAATTGTGAAGTTCCACCTATCTTTTCAACGTGGGATCCTAAACGAGATTTAAATATCTAACATTTTGGTCGAAGGTATGAATTTTATGTCTGTTGAACAATGTTTTTATTAGCAAGGATCTTACGTTATTGTGAATTTGTTTGCAAAAATTCTTATTCTCTTATAAAAATAGCCCAGCTCCATTAGGGAACCAATTAAATTGAATTAATTAGATTGTTAAAACTTCGTTTGACAATCATTTGATTTTTTGTTTTTGGTTTTTGAAAATTAATCTTATAAACACTATAAAAATATATATATTAATGGAACTAGTTTTTTTAGGAACATTAACAACAAACTCATTGTATGAACCAATTCTGAGCTCTTTTGGCCAACAAGAGCATACCTCAACTGACATAAAGTTGTACAATTAACCATGAGGTCAATGGTTCGAATCCCCCACCCCACATATTATTAAAAAAAAAAATCTAAACTCTTTTGAAAATTTAAAAAAATCTAAAATAAAAGTATATGAACCAAGATAGAACACAAACCAAAATACACATATCAAAATGGTATTTAAAAAAAATAAATACACTGAAACCAAATAAATTCATTGAAATAGTTATCGCTTGAAATTATTAGTCTTTAAGCAGGTCGACTGATGGTCAACGAGATCATAATCTAATTTCTTGAACAATAATTGTTGAGAAAAATTTAAATAAATTTCCCTCTAACACAAGTTGTTTGATCTAAGTCAATACAAGAAAAACATCTTACCATTAGAAAGGGTGTATTACTTTTAAAAAGGTATTGAAATTTAGTGATCAAATTGGTTAATTTCGGAAATTTAGGAAAGAGATTTTGTAAGATTTTGTAAACGATAAGAAGCCTGTCAATCAATCATATATTAATTATGTCACTATTTAATCCAAAGATTTGACGTCAAAAAAATTGGAAACAATTAAGCTGTATTCAACATTGTAACTTGAAAAGAAAGCCTGATGTGATTCACATACCGTGGGCACCAATCAATCACACACTATAACTACCCTACCCTATAAAACAGGCAATCAAAATTCCTATTTTTGGTAAAAATATTTTCAGGTTTGTTTTGGAAATTGTGTTTTAAAATAGTTGGTCGCTTATAAATTTCAAGAACAAAAATTAAAAAGAAAAAACAAATGGCTATTGAATTTTTAAAATTAGTTTTTTTTTTTAAAAAAAAAATGTAATAATGAGGATAGAAACATATTCATGCTTTTTTATAATTTTATTTCGTATTTTTAAATAAGTTTACTATTCACACTTATGGTGTGTTTGGTTTAATTTTGAAAAAAATATATATTTTTTGAAAAAAAATTTAGTGTTTGACAACCACTAAAAATGACTTATTAGAAAATGAGATTGAGAAATAAATCATTTTGAGAGAAACACTTGAAACCAACTTTTTTTAAAAAGAGTTTATAAGTATACAATAACTTGTCTATATAAACATTTATAATGAAATGTAACTAAACATATGAGTGTTTAAATTCTAAACAATTTTTATGCAAAATGTTTTTTAAAAAATGCATTTTTGAAAAACATTTAAATTAAAATGTATTCCAAACGGACCCTTAATCAATTGCTAGTTTTTTTTTTTTTTTTAAGAAACTCAATCCAAATTGGTATATTATAAAAATGGTATTCAGAAATTATTATAAAAGTATAATAATTTTTGGGGGAAAACAGAGAACCATATTGGTTGTTAAATATTTTTTTAATTAAAATTTTCTTAGATTTTTGTATGTAGTACAACAACTTTCTTTGACCAAGTACATATCTCTTTACGAAGAGATTTTTCCTATTGCGTTTTTTTTTTTTTCTTTTATTTTTCTTACCACGTATAATTTCTTATTTTTCTTTTTTATATTTTTCGAGTTCATAATTTATTCTAATAAGTTCGAAAAGTAGCCTTCTTTTAAATAATTTCACCACACGGACACGATAATTTTTTTTTCCTAACAATTAATTGATTAAAATTCCTCAACCATTTAGAGAGATTCAGATTATGAACAAAATGCCCAAGAAAAAAACATTTACGAATTAAAAATTTTCATTCATATATAATTATAATATAATCAACAATTAATAACAACGATTACTCGTTACAAAAAAAATTACATAAAGTTTCATCATAAAACCAAATCCCACAGAGATTAGTTTGTGAAAAAAAGACTAATCTCTTGCGAGCTCGTTGGTCACCTATGAATCAATCACACTAAAAGAAAAATATATATTTTTTGGTCACTGTCAGTAATATCTTCAAGCAATTTACGAAGATTTTAATGAGAAAAAAAAAAAAAAAAAAAAAGATAATATAATGTAGGTTTTGGTGAAATTAACTAACGGTGATTTTGATTTTGATTTTTTTTCTTTTTCCCTTCAGCAGAAGCTCCATAATCTGATGTCACTTTCTTCTTCGTAAAAATCGTCAATTTCAGCCTCAGGCATCGAATCGAAATCGAACCAAGCTCCGGTGAGCATTTGGTCAACGTATTTCGGCGACTGAAGGGCATCAAAGTAATTGCACATGGATTCCATCTCAACCGTCGGATGATCGAATTGATCGTAGAAACAATCGGACGACATGATGACCGACACGTCATCGTCGGGCTGATCGGACGGAGTGGAGGAGAGAGACGGGGACGAGACGGCGGGGGACGGGGGAGTGACGACGGCAGCGACATTTTCCGGGAAGCCATTGGCGGCGGCGGCGGCGACACGTTGGATGGACTTGGGAGACATAATGGCAGCGTCGGAGGAATCAATGTGGTGGTGGCGGCGGAAGTGGCAGTGATCGGAAATCGGAATAGAGCTAGCCATTTCGGGGAAGTTGAGGCTGGCGGAGGCGCCTTTGAGGCATAAAAGTGCCGCGTCGTAAGCACGCGCCGCCGCTTCCGGCGTCGAATAAGACCCCAACCAAATTCTCGTCTTTTGATTCGGCGCTCGAATTTCCGACACCCACGAGCCCCAGCTCCTCATTCTAACACCTTTATACTTCTTCTTACACGGCGGCGCCGGAGATGATACCGCCGCCGTCTTCTCCGCCTTCTTCACCATTTAAACCCAAATTTGAAAGAAAACTAAAATTACAAACAATGCTGAGACCCAAAAAAAAACAAAAACAAAGGGTTCCTTTTTTTTTTAAGAGTGTTTTGATTTTTGGTGTGAAGTGAAATGGAAAGCAATGGCAAGTGAAGGGAATGGTGAGAAGATTGAGGTTTATATATAGATGAAGAAATTAAAGGGAATAGAAATGGAGAGTGGATCTGAATGGCTTATCTGTTAGTCAATCAAAGCATATGGCTCACTACACATGCAAGAATGGGGGACAGATGTTTTTCTTGCATTTAATATTAATGTGGCTGCATGGGAATGACCATTTTGCCCTTACAATTTATCCAAATGGATGTGAAATCTAGCTTGTTAAGGCTGGGATTTGGAAAGCTAGCTGCTTTGAATTGTATTGAATTGGTCAAATTTGATTTATTCTTTTGTGATATGTATATGTCCCTGGAGGAGTGCCCCCTCTCAAAATGTCTGCTTGGTGAGACTATTGCACTCTTGTCTGTCATTTTCATATACCAAACATTACATCCTTTCATTTTCATACATGAAAAAACTTAGATATAAACTCTATTTTCGTCTACAAAAGTTAGAAGTACGAGAATCAAAATAAATTTAAACTTGAAATTTGTTATTAGATCACAGTATTTAATTAACCCGAACTAAATATATATGTGGAGTATGGTTTTATTTGATTCATTACCATCTTGATTTATTTTCGCTGGTCGATTAAATTTAGTGTTTTTAATTAAAACCCAATTGACTCATACCCTTCACCAGATAGGTTATTTTCAACCGTTACATTCTCAAATTTCATATTTTTGTACTCACCATTCCGATATTAGCATTTTTTTTTTTTTTGACTATATGTTTTATGGGACACCGTGAGAGTTGAATTGATTTTTTTTCCCACTTCACGGATTTCTATTTACTAATAGAAAGAGTCAAACTTTTTTTGTAAAAAAAATAGGTTTAAATCCTATTTTGGTCCCTAAACTTTAAAGATTATTCTATTTTGGTCCTTCAACTTTCAAAATGTTCAGTTTAGTCCTTTAACTTTCAAGTTTGTTCCATATTGGTCCCTAAGCTTTTAAAATGTATATTTTAGTCCCTAAACTTTCAAAAAATGATTATTTTAATCCTTACTTTTATTTCAATTTTAACAAATTAATGACATAGCTTTGAGTATGTGTATTAGATTGTTAATATGAGCATGATTTCAAGTCAAATAAATTAGAGACAAACATTAGGGAAAGCAAATTTGAAGTATAAAAGTAACATAACAAGGACCATAATGATTATTTTTTAAAAGTATATGGACTAAAATAGACATTTTGAAAGTTCAGGGACTAGAATATAACAAACGTGAAAGTTCAAGGACCAAAATGAACGTTTTGAAAGTTTAAGGACTTAAATAGAACAAACTTAAAAGTTCAGGGACTAAAATGAGATTTAAACCAAAAAAAATATAAGCAACTTTCAGTTAGAAGACGAAGAAAATGCTTCACTTCATATTAAATGCCTATTCTAGAAATCTAGGTTTATTTTTCATATTGACTTAAACCATGTGCCATTTAACACTAACGCATAAGCCTCCCCCAAACAAACCAACAGCCAACCAAACCAAGTTAATTTTTAGAATGAAAAAGAGGAAAGAAAAAAAAATTGTAGAAGAGCAAAAATGTAATTTCAATCTACATAGAAGGACGTACATTGTGTTTTAAATAAAAATGATGCATGTACGTACATAAGAAATAAAGAAAGAGACAAAATCATAGGATAATAGTACCAAATAGGCAGCTTCCGAGATTTTGCACCCCAGAGATCTTCATCAGTGCAAAAATCTTTATATTTTTTAATATCATTTCTATTTAGTCTATACATTTTTAAATTTAACGTTTTTAATCTATGACATGTTTGGTACTTGATATTTAAATTTTTTTCCAAAAATATTGAAATTGGTTTCTAATTAATTGGTTCTAAGTGTAAATAGAAAAATAATTCAACTAATTTGATATATCACTAAAATGTAGTCAATATATTTAAAATTTTATTCTATAATGTCAATATTAAAACTAACTTCAAAGTTTAGAGACCAATTTAAAAACAAATTCAAACCTTAGAGAATAAAGATGTCACTTTCTCGATTTCAAAAAAACCAACTAGAAACTAAATTCAAATATCAATGACTAAAAATGTTTGTACTCGAAATACTCATAGAAGTTCAAATCTAAAAATTAAAATTAAAAAAAAAAAAAAGTAGGCTTTATCTATATATATATATAGACATTTATATATAAATTATAAGGAAGGAATAATATTGATTTTGAAAAATAATGTTGAATTTCTGAAAGCGAAAAAAGGAAAAAAAAAAAAAAAAAGGATAAAAAGAAATTGAAGGACGCGGAGTCTGATGGAGCTCGAACAGCTGTTGCTCCACTGTCATGCATGCAGCTGAAAAAACGCGTTTTACAACATCACTTATCTCTGAGTAATTTTTTTTTTTTTTTTTTTTGGATTGATTTGATAATTAAAAAATAATAATAATAATAAAAAAAAGGGAAAAAGAATGACGTCTCAACCGTTTTTTTAAAAACTGCTTACGGAGGATGACTTGACTTTGTTACCAATGCATAGTCGATAATAAATGGTGTGTGGCCAAGTTGTGAATTTCAGATTCTGATGGGTACGTACGGCCAATCAAAATCAAAAACGTCTTTGTTTAATTTTAATAAATTGTTCGCGAGGGGTTTTTTTATAAAAAGAAAAGTTTGGAGGGGGGAAAATGCAAAGGCCAAGGGGAAGCTTTTTATGGAAAATGACCTGCTTTCCAAGCTGGGCCAGTGGGTCCGTTTGAAGGTCGAAATTTGACAACGGAAGCTGCTTCCTTCTACTCGCTTTACACTTTCAACTTTCCACTCCACGTGAAATCTCATTTTTCATTTTTTTTTTTTTTAAATAACTAGAGTTGAAATTTGAACTTTTCTACCTGTTGAATTATAATTATAATTAGGTTGCCATTTATAAAATATTTTTCTCCATGAAAGAAAAAATTATATGTTTAGGAATTGGATTTGATTGTATTAAGAGTATTTTTAACATGAATTTGAAACAATTTTAAAATTCCAATTTTAGAAGAATCAATTTCAACATGATATATAACCAATCGTTGAACTAAAAGAAGTCGTATGTTCATTAAATGAATGTAATAGTCTTATTTATGAAAATCAGTTAAATGTGTTTTTTTTTTTTTTTATAATGTGGGGTTGGTGAATTAAAATGAGAGATATATAAGTCTCATTTAGGTATTTTAGACTTTTTGGAGTGTCTTTTAAAATGTCTATTTTATATCTAAAACTAAAAAATTATATATATCAATAATCAAGTTAGTTATTGTCTTTTTATTTCCATTGATTGTTTAATATGTTGAAATCGGTACATATTGAAATACATATGTTTATTGGAAAGATGCTCTTTGGTTTATGAGAATCTTTAGAGACGGGTGTTGAGTGAGCAGATAATATGTGGATACACAATGACCATCATCGAAATAAGATCTTTTTGGATATATATATATATATATATATATATATATATATATATATATCGATTTTTTTTATAAAAAAAAAAAAGACACAAAATATATAATTGGAAAGTTTTAAAACAAATTCACATAGATGGATATGAAATTTAAAATAATAATTAAAAAAAGTCTAAAACGCGTAAAGATATAGTAGAAATTAAAGTATTTGTAACTGCTGTTTAAGGCCACGTCATTTTCACAGAAACCACATAATGAATTTATGCTTTAGAGTGAGAATACGACAAGAATCCGTCACAAAATTAATAACATTCTTGATTTTAGTGTCATGACCACTTTAAAATTCATTCTTAACTAAATTAATTAATAGACATTAAAATAAATTACTCTCAATTTCAATGCATAAACATGTCAGTTAGTGCCTGCATTTAATGTGAAGTTCAAGACTTCATTTAAGTAATTAATTAATTAAATTCCTATGGAAAAATATATACATCAGAATTTTTATTATAAAAAAAAAAAAAAAAAAAGACTTAATCCCAGCCTCATTGAAAATTATAGATTTTTGTAATTAAATTTCAATGATTCGTTGTCTGTTACTTGTAATTTACTTTAATTCCCACGGCATAATTCTACAGAATCACACACGAAGCTTCCAGTTTCTCACTCAAAAAAGAGAGATATATTTTTTTTTCAAGCTTACAGCTTATATATAAATAATTGATTTGACGCCAATTAATAACTGGTTATTTATAACAAAAATAATAAATTTAAGTACCATCTGTTTTTATAATCATGTCTTTCTTTTAATGTAATGATTGATTTGACGAATAATAATATATCTAATTTGTTGTATAATATAAGCTTTTAATTGTAATTTATAAATATGGTTGTCGGGACCCACTTGACAACTAGTACCTCGGATTTGTACGTGTGTGAAAACTGAAGAGGCTTTTTTGCCGAATTATTAATCCAATTTCCAACACATAATTGTTTTCCGTAGTAGAATTATTAATTTTGTAGTAATTTTGACCAGCGGGTGGGAAATACATATGTTTATTAATTAGAAAACTCATAAATTTTATAATATCATTTTTGAATTTATTCCTCTAAAATATATTCACTTGTTTGCTCATGCTAACCCATAATATAATGCATAGTTATTTTAATGTTTCAAAAAAAAAAATGCATAGTTATTTTAAAAAGTAAAGGTTGCATTTTATTATTACTTTTCTTCAAGTTAAAACTATTAGATTATTCTTATTTTTGACAATGGATGGGAATATACTATAATTCAAATATTTAAAAAGAAGCTTTAGAAAAATATTATTTTTAGTGGTGCACATATGTCATTTAGTCAACTTTAACTTTACGTTTTCAATTTTAGTAGAAAGTTGAGCATTAAATTATTTGACTACGCAATAAAAGAAATATATTATCGAATAAAATTATAAAGTTATAAACAAAAAATTAAAAGATAAAGCTCACACGGATTTAAACCAGGAAATCCAAGAACACAAAATCAAATAAATAGCCACCATAAATTGTTAAAATTTAGTTTTTTTTTTTAAAAAATTGTTAAAATTTAGTTAAGAGAATGCTTCAAAACACAAAACCTTACGAATTTGATAAATGCATCTACTTGTCATATAAATATTTGAAGAAGATACTTTTAAACTCACACCCCTCTAAAACTTTGAAATGTTTTTTTTTTTAAGTAGTTCAATAAACAAAATTACGGATTTAGTTCACAAACCTTTTGATTCATGTCTAACATTAAAAAGAATCATTAAGTGGTCTAGCTCTCAATTAGAGTCATGTAGATCCTAGTCTTGAAAAGGAATGGGTTCAAGCCATGGTTGTCACTTGCTAGTAACCTCTCCCCCTCAACTTTCACAATGTACACAGTAATCGACTAAACTTAACCGAGGTTTGTTGATCTTGTGGCAACACACCCAAGAGCCCCTCCCAATTACCTCTTGTGCAACTTAGATTTGGATGAATTATTCAAAGAGGTCACCATATTGGTGGTTTAATTTGCACATTTTGGATGTAGAAGAGATAAACTACAAAAATACTTCAATTTTCTATCTAGTAGTTCCTTTGGAGTACGAAGATTTTCAACTTTATATCACACATTTGTTAAAAAACGACCATTTTAGCGATTATATTTAATTTGAACTTCAATTTTCATTTGGAACCTATAATGTCTGGATAATATATATTTGAATCAATTGAGTTAGTTGTATGTTTAATTTGACATATAATATTATACTTTTTTGTTCTAATTTTATTTTCTTAATTTTTCCTCAATATTAAGGGTAAGTGAAAATTAAAACTACCTGAAATTTAATATCCTACCAGTATTAAATGTTTTCGGAAGTTTTGCTTGGATGTACACTAACTAAACACGTAATTAAACCAAATAAGTATTATTATTCAACAAAAGGAAAAAAGAAAAACAGAAATTAATATTTAAAAAAAAAACACAGAAATTAATAATAAATACTAGTGTGAAACTTTATAACTCAACCGTACCTATGACCTTTTTGTTGTCTGCAAATCTGGAAGTCACTGAGTGTACCCTCAAGTTTACGATATGAAATCCAAAACCAGCTGTCACGTCGTAATCATATGATATTCCATTTTTTAAAACTATATAATATAATATTCTACTGTTGTTTTATTTCCCCAAAACACAGTACACCAGTGAAACAAACAGTGTCGTCCGTCCGTACACAGTACTCTCAAAAAACTAAACAAATTCACATTAATAATAATAATAAACTGAAATTTAAAAAAAAAAAAAAATCGCATTCCCAAAGCCTAATTTAAAATGTCTTTCAAACATGGTCTTAAATTAATTAATTATATTTTGTTCAAATTCCGATCAATGCCTTTTCATCTCACATGTTGTCGCCACCTCGGTTTCGTACTTCGAAAATTAAATTCCGTCGTGCGAAATTGTTTATTTTTTCTAATAATAATAAATTGAATCTTGGAAATTAAATTTTATTCGCTTTTGCATGTGGTATTTTTATTTTTCGTACGCGGAGAATCAAAAGAGGACTTTTTTGTTTCTGCGTGGAGTTGGGAGGAAGTTTCCTTTCCCATTTTGTGTATTTTTGTTTTCTGTCTCTACATTTTTATTTATAGGTATTTAGAAAGTAGATTTGGGTTATTTAATTACTTACAATGAGCTACCAAAAAAAAAAAAAAAAAAAAAACTTACAATGAATATTTAATATTTACCGAATTTAGAGTACCAAAAGAAAATGAAATTAATTTCTAAACCTATGTTTAATGATAATAATTATTTAAAGGTAAAATTGTTTAGTTATTGAGTTTTTGATTTTTTTTTTTTTTTTTAAGCATCATAGAATCCTAGACTCTAGTTTGAATTTGTTAAAACGCGTATTCTTGAAACACTTTTTTTTTTATTTAATTGAAAAATTAAAATCATCTTTTAATTATATTTATGTATATATATATATCATAAACCCCTAACAATTTCTCATTTTCTCATTTCAAAATAAACATAGGTATAAAATTAAAGTTATACAAGCTTCGTCTATACACTTTTTAGTGTGATATTTAATAAGTTTTCATAAACTTGAGAAGTCTTGAATAAATGAATGAATGTATATATATATATATATTGGGTTATTAAACACTTTTACAAGTTTAATAACGGGTCCGTTTGGAATACATTTTAATTTAAATGTTTTTCAAGAATGTATTTTTTAAAAAACATTTTGTATAAAAATTGTTTAGAATTTAAACACTCATATGTTTGGTTGCATTTCCTCGTAAGTGTTTTGATACACAAGTTGTTGTGTACTTAAAAAGTCTTTTTTAAAAAGTTGGTTTCAAATGTTTCTCTCAAAATGGTTTATTTATCAATCTCATTTTCTAATAAGTCATTTTTAGTAGTGGCCAAACACTAGAAAGTTTTTCAAAATGACTTATTTTCAAAATTAAACACTTGAAAAGTTAAACCAAACACACCCAACTTTCCATACCAAAAATGAATTGTTCAATAACTTATTAGATACACTTTGAAAATATAACTCCTTAAATTTCAAAATGGAATTTGTAACTTAACTTTCTTTTTTTTTTTTTTTTTCTTTAGTTCAATAATTTTTCGGGCAAATGATTTAAACTACTAATTGTTTTTTTATTGAAACAATATACTAAATTAAAACTATATTTACTTTGACTTTTTTTTTTTTTTTTTTTTTTTTTTGCTGAAAATGTAGGGAGGGGTGTGGGTTAAAAAAATGGATGGGTAGGTGAAGGGAACTGGTGAAGGAATTGACTGGTTAACTACACAAGGTTTGTGTTGTGTGTGGCAATAAATTCGAGGCTTTATTTATTTTTATTTTGGTTCTTAACTGGCAGTCTGCCACCGTACCTGCCCTCCGTACCCTTCATTCATTAATATCCCTATTCACATGACGCTTTCTACATTCCCCCGATTCTCTCTTCATATATATATATATATATATATATATATATATATATATATATATATATTTTGGCTAAATTATAAAAAATATCCCTCAACTATTGGGTTTGTTTAAAAAATGTCCCTAAACTTTGAAAAGTTTCAAAAATACCACTGAACTTTGAAAAACGTTTCAAAAATACCCTTGTCGTTAATTTTTTGATGAAAACCGTTAAAGTTTCAGTTTAAAAAATAGCCTTAAACTTTCAAAAAAGTTTTAAAAAATACCCTTATTGAAAAATGCTTCTTCTTTTTTCCTCCTCTCATCGTAAATTCTAACAGTTTTCATCCAAAAATTAACGATAGGGGTATTTTTGAAACATTTTTCAAAGTTCAGGGGTATTTTTGAAACTTTTCAAAGTTCAGGGGCATTTTTAAACAAACTCCATAGTTCAGGGGTATTTTTTATAATTTAGCCTTTTTTTTTTTTTTTTTTTGAAAAACTCTTAATTTTCTTTTTAAATAAATGTCAATATATTCCTTACTTATAATGTAGTACATTATTTTTCTTAAAAAAATAAAAAATGTAGTACATAATATAAATCTCATAAACTTAAAAAAAAAAATAAAAAAAAAATCTTACCTAATATTATTAGGGAAGTACATTTTTTTTCTTCAAGGGACGAGTCCCTAATTCCTCGTAGAGAACGTTATCCTATCGAAATTTAATAGAGAATTTCATATGGATGGAGATTAAAATGAGGGAGGAACGAGAAAGTGGATATCCCTCGTAGTTATCTGAATTAAGTACTTAATTTAGCAAACCTATAAATCAAGTCATAATATCATTTTGTTAAAAGGAAAATAATGATAGAAAACTCAAAAACTTTAATTTTTAAAATTAATGCATAAGAAATCTATGTGTTTTAAAAACTTAAAACTAAAATGCAATAAACTTGAAAGTTTGATTACCAAAATACATGGTTTGTAAGTTACATAAACAGATATTTTAAATCATTATGGGTTGACATAGTGGTCAATAAGAGTCATGAAATAACTAAACCATCATAGGTTGACCTAGTTTAATTCATGATGGTCACCTACCTAAAATTTAACATTCTATGTGTTTGCTGACAACCAAATGTAGTAGAGTCAGACGATTGTCCGAACACTCATGATATCAAATAAAAAAATAAACTGAGATTTTAACATGTCTTTTAACTTTTTAGAGATATTTTTAGGGGCAACCAGAAAAATAGCTAGATTTAATAGGTGGGTTTTGAAAAATGGCTAAGAAAGTTTAGAAATTAAATAATTGGCTAACGTGATTTTAATTAATAACTTCCTAATTAAACTAGACAAAATTAAGAGATTTATTAGAAAGAGAGAGAAATATATATTTGCAAGACCTAAAGCTGAAGATTTATTAGAGAGAGAGAAATATATATTTGCAACAACCTAACGACCTAAAGCTGAAGATTTATTAGAAAGAGAGAAATATATATTTGCAACAACCTAACAACCTAAAGCTGGAAATTTATTAGAAAGGGAGAGAAGTATATATTTGCAACAACCTAACAACCTAATTTGAATCCTACATGAAACTCTAGCATCTCTCTAATATTAAAGAACTAGTTTCTGGAGAAGGAAAAAAGAAGTTGATATCCCTATGCAGATGAAATAATGATTTACAAACACAAAATGAATAATGAATACACTCAACTACATAGGCACAAATGACAAATGGAATAATCACAATACATCACTCAATAGCGTAATTACAAAGAATTACACCCATGGCTGTGTAAACATTGTATAACCTTTGAACTTCAAAATTAAAACCATGGTTGTGGAAAAATCCCCCCACCAAAACGTTAATGTTCAAACTGGGTATACAAAAAATGAATTTAAAAACTTACCCGTCGCATTGATGGCATGTCAAATCGAGTAAAACCCGTTATCTTTTCCCATTGCATGTGTTCCAACACCTCAAAACCTTACTGGTTGTGTATACTAGTATCTACATCCCGCACGTCGACAACTACACAACAATCCCTGTACATACTATTATGAGTAAATGTCTCCCCAGGGGATGAGCTTGCGACTACCTCCGGTTGTGTATACCAGTATCTACATCTTACACGTCGACAACTACACAACAATCCATGTACGTACTATTCTGAAACTCGCTACCATCCAAAAAACATCCTTATCTTCCGAAATGACTATATTGATCGGGTTGCCTGACCAATTCCTGAAGAGTGTTAACCGGCAGATACTATTACTGTCAGACAGATTGAGGTAGTTCGCAGCACATACCTTGAGTTGAGAGAGGTTAGAATCACAAGGAACCGTTACAGTTCCATAATTGAAATCACTATAGAGTCTCGTAACATTCCAGACACCACCGAGCAGAATCGTAATCCGTTATACCGTCATTTTGTATTATTGGGGAAGTTTTCAATCAAAGTATGACAGAGACACTATTTCCAACGTGTTATGAAAAGACCTAGATTAAGCTATATATTTGAACGAGGTTTAAACACTAATTGATAGAGAGAGAAAATCTTTTTTGACTGTTGGAGAAGGAGAAGAAAACGGGAATATAAAGAAAATCGTTTTTTATTGTTAGAATGAGGAAGAAAACAGAATCTATGGAATTCAGTTAGAGACCAAAACGGCAAGAATCCCATGAAATTTGGAAAAAGAATCTTAGGCATGTAACTGCATTGTAAACGGCGTGTGTATATACACGTATATACCAGGGGTAAAATGGGAGGAAAAAGCCGGTTGGTCATTCCTTGATTTGCGGTAGCCACATCTGAAAATACGAAACTTTTTTAGCCAAAAAAACGCAAGGGCTTATTTTTTTCTAGCCATCTACCACAATTTCTGATATTTTTATGTTTTAGTTGGTTTAATTGATTACCTTTTACTTCATTTTTAAAAGAAAAAACTTCAAAATTTAAATGTTAATTTGAGCCTAGCTTATTGAATAAAACATCAATCACCATCTTAAAAGTCGATGTTTGAATTTCTATTTTGCACTCATTGAACTAAAAATAATGCAATATTTTTACGTAGTTGATATCATATCATACTTTTAAAACTTTTATAAGGTTCAACATTGAAAAGTTGAGTTCACACAATTTTTTTTACTTTATTCTGTGGTTGGGTTCGAATATTTTCCGCCACTAAACTAGACCATTTTCGTGGTTTTAGGTTTTAAGAATTTTTTTTTATTATTCGAATTTATGTTGTCTTAAAAAAAAAATCCTCTAACTCGATGGAACAAATTACAAAATTAGAATATAAATTATAAATCTAATTGTATTTCAATTAATAAAAATAAAATCATTTGAGGTTCTTAATATATATATACTTTTCAGTTTAACAAAGATGGAAAAAAGTCTTTTTCAAAAAAAAAAAAAAAAAGGAAAAAAGTCAAAGCGAGTATAACACAACGGTAATTGACATGTACCATCGACCAAAAGATTAGAAGTTCGAATCTGCCACCCCAAATGTTGATGTATACTAAAAAAAAAAAAACAAATACGGAAAAAAACATAGTGGGACAACGATACGATGGGTGAAAGTGAGAACAAATGGGTTTGAATTTTATTTATATATTTATATTTGAGATAGGGTCATTAAAGAAATCCAGGTGGATAACATTTTCTCTTAATATAAATTATTTATTTACGTTTTTTTCTTTTTTTCTTCTTTTGAGAAATTTCGAGGAAATAGCCAAATGAGCAGAATTATTAACTAACCGTTAGAGAGCAAGATCCATTTGCTTTTAAGGTGTATAGCTGTTTCTGTTACCCGCTCTACGTTATCATGATGTAATTCCAACGATCTCTTCTTTTTATTTCTTTATTTTTGTTTTTTAAAAAATTGTAAATAGGAATTCATTTGGTCTCTAAGCTACTGGAAAGCCCAATATTAACTCAGTGAGGCCCAGCCCAGTACTCACAGAGTCCGAAACATACCCATTTATGAAAACGAGTTGGGCCTAGGCCCATGCTAGATTAACCACTAGCTACAGTGTATTTTTTTTGGGAAAAATACCTTTTTGGTCCCCGAGTTTTGAGGGATAGGTGCGTTTGGTCCCTAGTTTTCAAAATAGACTTTTTTTGTCCCTAAGTTTTGAGAAATAGGTTTAAAAAGTCCTTCAGGCTATTTTTATTAATTTTTTCAATCTTTACATACAATTAATATTTTAAAATTAAATTTTAATATTGAATAATTTTAGAAAAAAAAACTTTTCTCCTGCTCTACCCCACTCTCTCTTCTCTCTCCTCCATCCACGTTCTTTTCCTCTTCTTCATCTTTTCCCCTTCTCCCCACCATCTTCGGCTTCCTTTCACCTTCTCTCTCTCAATATGCTACAGGAAAAGTAGTGGTGACAGGCCCAGGATATTCGTCTTCTTCCTCCTCCGGCCTCTTTCGCCAAATGGCCGATACGTCCTGATTTGATTGGGATGGTGAGAGTTCGCTGAATCCGAGATAGTGAGGAAGAGATGAGAAATCGGAGTAATCCGATCATTTTTTTGATCTCTTGAGTTTGGGGATTGGAAAAAAAATATATAGTGGAAAATGGTGAAAAATGCTTGGCAATTTCTGAAGATTGATGGTGAGATTCAAATTGGATGGTTCTGGTAAATTTTTCTTTGAAAATGATAGGGTTGAATTAAAGAAAGGAAGAAGAAGATATTATTATTTGCTTAATTTTCAAAAACTAAAACTAAAAAGAGAATGATTATCCAACTGGCTCCGATATTTTGTTGCTATACCTATATGACAAACATGATTTGATAGATTAAGTTCACATCCTACTGGCCAGATAACATGCTTCCAACATAACAAGAAATTGCAAATCAAATTTCAACAAGAGAAAACCAATGAAGTGAAGAAGGAAGAATGGTTGATCAATTGATTTTTCCTTGGAACTGTCGTTCTGCAACGTATTAAGAGAGATGATGGGATATTGGAGAGGAAGAAGAAACTATACAGGGGCGAAAAGAGGAGGGGGAAAAACAGGGGCGAGAAGGGGGAAAACGCGAAGAAAATGGAAGGATGGAGGAGAGAAGAGAGAGGAGAGAGAATGGGATAGAGAGAGAGGTGAGTTTTTTTTTTTCTTTTCTTAAAATCATTCAATATTAGAAATTAATAAAAAAAAATATTAATTTTATATAAAATTTTGAAAAAATTAATAAAAATAGTATGAGGGACCTTTTAGACCTATTTTTCAAAACAGAAGGACTAAAAATGTCTATTTTGAAAACACAGGGACCAAATGCACCTACCCCTCAAAACTCAGGGACCAAAAAGGTATTTTTCCGTATTTTTTTGTTTGAATTTTATCCATTTCATACTAAATATATGTTTTTGGACATATGTGAATATTTTTTCAACGATTCTCCAAACAAAAATCTTTCTTAAGATAAAAATTGCTACACTTTTTAAAAGTTAAAAATGAAAATTACAACATTTATCCAATATTAAAGATGCATTTATTTTTTTTTGTCAAATTCGATGTTAAAATCGATAATTTTTCTAACTTACAAAAAAAAAAAAAAAACCTAAAAAAAGGGCCTCCAATCGAAGGTGCAATTTCATAATCTTATTCTGTGGATGTTGTAATTAATCATTCAGCTAGTGATTAAGGTATTTAATTTATTTTTCATTGACTTCTCCACATTTTTACATGGATTTGACTTTGATATCGATATAAGGAGTGAACTAATACTTTCATTACATCGATACCTATGTTTATATTGTAATTTGTTTTTCTAGTCAAATAATACATGAAGATAGATGATTGAGGCTTTTGAATATCTTGACTATTTGTGTTAGACAAATTAATGGTAGTGAATTATATATCCATGCAATTAACCATTCATAAAAATCAATTGCTACCAAATTAAATAATAATATACACGTCAACCTTAACATAACTTGATTGGTCAAGACATGTACTCTTAATTTATCAAGTAAAAGGTTTGAATACTTCTACTCCATGAGTTATTGAAGCCCAATAACAACAATGATATTAATAAATATACTGTCAAAGTGAACATAACTTAATATAATTGACATGTATAGTCGATCATGAGGGTTGAGATTCAAAATCCCTATCATTATTAAAATTAATTGCAGATTTTTGTAATCTATGTTCACATTTTTTTTGGAGGAGATGTTCACAATTACTTTTTAAATGATATGTTTGTAATTTTCTCTGTATTAATTTGATTTTCACTATTTTATTTGATTGAAGATTATGATTAAATTGCATGGTATTAATTTGAGTGTTTTACCATTATTTCAAAATTTATAAAATTAAAATAATTTAATAGTTAAAGCTCTCATTTCACCCCTTACCTTTTTTTCTTTGGCGAGTATTAACCCAACATTCTTTCGATCATTAGCACAAGTCTTATGTCAGTTGAACCATCTTGATATATGTCAATTACCGCTGAACTCGCTTTGACATATATAATTGAAAGTTGATAAATTTATTAGAAAGTTTTAAAAACATAATACGTTTTCAAGACTAAACTTATAATAAAATCATATTTTAAGTATTTATTTCGAATCATCGTTTATAAATTCCTCGAGTCCGGCAGTAACGGAAATTCATTCTTCACTCAAAGCACCATACGATCAAAATTCTGCCTCTTCGCTCCAATGTATAGATGAAGTCCAATTCGGTTCCAGTACTTCTTTCTAGGGTTAACGATTCGCCAATGAAAACCAGAGGACGGAGAAGAAAATATCGCAGCATTTCATGAAGATGCCGAATCGTCAAAGCAAAGCTATTTCCAATTCCTCCCAACAGCAAACGGTTTCCGAATGAAATAAAAGGTCCACTCCATGGCGTCGCATTAGGGCTAAGAGATTCCTCATTCGTCGACTTCCGGATCAAACCTCATGAAAGCAACGATTCAGCGCAGAGACAACCATGGAGATATATACGAGTACGACAGAGGAAAACCTAGGCGATTTCTCCGAAATCTGTTTGTCTTTCTTCCATGGCTGGCGGAATCATCTCGTGCGCTTCGAATTTGTGGTTATCGTTGGTCCGTACGCCGCCGCTGATGGAGGCGCTTTGGCTAACTATTTCGAACTCCGAAACCAAGTGTCTGTCTGAAGATTTGCGTCGAAACGTCTTGGTTCTGGCAGAGTAACATATCGTCTACGACGATCATGAAAACGCCACTTCGCCGACCATCTATGTGACCATACATGATTGCGTTTGATTTTTCTTTGTGAACAATTGTGATTTTTCCGTTTTGATGCTCCTCGGGTACAGGTTACGTCTTCTTACGGCATGAATCTTCACGACAAGAAGAATGTGAGCAGCGGACATTTCGAATTCACAAATCACAACCGAAGAGCCTGGAACCTACTCGGCCTGTTTCAAGGTAGATGGCGACGACCGCCGCGAAGGGGAGAGCAACGCTCTCGGTTTCGATTGGGAAATTGGAATTGATGCAAAGGATTTGGAATCCATCACAAAGAAAGAAAATACAGAGGTTTCTCATTGAGTTTGATTCATTTGATGACATTATATGCTATATTTGATTTAGATTTTCGCTCAGATTTGAACTCTTTTGCCCCAATTTTACGATGAATGCATAGGTAGTTAAAATCAGCTCGATAAAACTTGAATCATCGATCTAAACGATTCACGACAATCAGCTCTATTTCAGGGCTCCGTGCGTAGATGATATGGTCCTGAAATTCTTAAATTTCTTGAAAATTTTCAGCTTCCTTACACAGTATATGCAATTGTGTTCCTCTCTTGTTTTCTAATTAGCTGGGAAGTGGAGATGTTGGAAATGGATGAAACGACGAGAAAGAGAGTTGCATGGCTGAGTAAAATGTCAATTGACTGTCGTTTTGATCAAGCATTCTGTGGAGGACCAGCCATTGCATCGACCAACCTCTCTTTTTAGTCGGAAATTTGTTTGTGTTATCTTCTTAATTTGCTTTCAGTTTTGGGTTGCTCATAACATCGTTGAACCTGGTCTTCTTGGTTGCTTGTTAGCTTTGTTGTTTTCCACAATTTGGTTAGAAGCTATGAGCACTATAATAACGAGTTTGTGTAAGAAATTAAAAAAACTTTTTTTTCCCCAAGATTTTACAATTAAGTTTGAATGTTTCATGACTTTTTTTTTTTTTTCTTCTTTCTGGATTTCTAGACAAGTTTGAAGTGATTTATTGATTTGTTGGTTGATTCTGGTTAAATTTTTATTATATATATATTTTGAGTTTCACAACATTTGGAGTGAGGAGATTCAAACTCATGACCTCTCCATGATAAACACATACTTTATGCTAGTTGAGCTAGGCTCTTATTGACAATTCGTCCAGATTAAAGTTGTGTTGATTTAACTGTAGACTTGAATTTTGTAGTCATAAAGACTCTTTAAAAAAAAAGTCAAAAGTCATGTTTAAAAAAAAAAAAAGTCAAAAGTCAAAGCTAACTTAAAACTAGCTTTATTATTATTATTCTGTAATTTTACCTTAAAATAAAATTTCAAACTAATTTGACACGATATTTTTATAAAATAATTAATAGTATTTTTGTTGTATTATATATTTATGTACCTATGTCTCTAAAGTAAATATGTATTTGTACTCATTTTTACCGATGGGACGAGTTTTTAAATAATTAAATAAATTAACATCAATATTAATTTAACCTAGCGATTTTATCTCAAAATAATAACAACAATAATAATAAGGGATATCCTTAGAAATGGCCAAAAATTACAGGGTATTTCTGAAAAATGACCAAACCGGATTTTTTAATGAAAAATGGCCAAACCGGTTTTCTAACCTATTTTCGTGGGATTGGAACTTCCATTTTTACCCTTGAGTCATTCCCCACGTCTCTCCTATATTTGTGCAGCCTTTATCCGATGATATTAAAAAAAAAAAAATTGAAAATCTATAACCTCCAATTCCATGAATCAAGGAATGATAGTTACAGAATCAATCCTCTTTGTCTTCTCAAAATATACGTTTTTTGGCTTTGGTTTTTCAGAATTTACAACATCAATTCTTTCCCTTCATTTTCTTATTAAAATGGTGGGTCGTTTGGTCAAACTGTTCTAAGGAAAAAATAGTTTATATCTATATAAACCAAAAGGTTAGAAGAGAATCGAAGAATGCATACCCTGGAATGTCGACACAACGTCTTCTCTGTCGAGGGGTTTAAATGTCTGTGTAAATACAGTGTAAAATTGTCGAGTGATTTGAGAATCGGGTTAGGAGAAGAAACTTGAAGGAGAATGAGTTTATTTGTGGAGAAGAATCGATTAAAGCTTGAAGGAGATTGATGGGTTTTCGTATAAGGGTTTCGAAGAAGAAGCTCAATCGGTTTGGATTTTTTTTCGCCAAACGGTAAGCGCTCCTTTTTTGGTTTGGAGTGGGGTTTTCGAATGAGGGTTTTCCAAAAAGAATGTGAAGAGTTTGAGCCTTTTCTTTTTTCTTTTTTGAAATGGGATGCGAAAAAATCAGGTGATGGATGCCAAATGCAACTGAGATTCATTTTCATATAAAATTTTTTAAATTCATTTTCATCTACAGTGATATTATTGTTTCAAATTATACTTTATTTTGATTTGATGTTTTAGGTGCAAATCAAAATGATGGATGCCAAATGATAGATATTACTGGCATTTTAAAATAGATGCATGAGGTTGTTCTCCATTTCTTCATTTTGCATATGAATGCTAGTTGTAACAGGTTCGTTCTCTATTTTTTCCAATATAATGTGTTTTTTGTTCTCTCCTATTTTTTATCTCTGATTTGAATTTAAATCTTTTGTTTTAAATTTAAGTTTCCAGATTTATATTTTTTTTTATTTTGAAAGTTTGTTATTGATTTACCAGTTGAATTAATCTGTAACAAAGCTAGATTTTCTCCCTTGTTTATAGTGTATTTTATTTTTTTCCAATATATTGTGTTTTTTATTCTCTCCTATCTTTTCTCTCTAATTTGAATTTAAATCTTTTGTTTTAAATTTAAGTTCCCAGATTTATATTTTTTTATTTTGAAAGTTTGTTATTGATTTACCGTTGAATTAATTTGTATTTTTTTCTCTCCTATCTTTTCTCTCTAATTATCTTTTGTTATAAATTTAAGTTCCCAGATTTATATTTTTTTATTTTGAAAGTTTGTTATTGATTTACATTAATTTCTAACAAAGCTAGATTTTCTCCCTGGTTTACCATGTATTTTGATTTAATTTATTTCCAAATTAAGATTTGGGGCAGGGGCATTTTCGTCCATTTTGTTGTCAAAAAAATTTACTAAAATTAGCTTATGGCCATTTTTTAGATTGTAAACACAAATGGTCTTTTTTCAAAACATCTAATTTAAAATGGGCATTTATCTGGTTGCCCTAATAATAATAGCAATTAACTCTAAAAATCAACCCTGAAAATTAAATTTTAGAAATCATTTTTCTCCGAAGCCGTTGGATTCCCAGTTGAAAGAACCCAATTCCAATCGCAGGGCAACTCGATCCTGTAAGAATGATATCTACAACTGCTGCGACAATTTCGCGACCTTCTTCAACATTACTTCTACGAGCGCAAAGAGCCCGTCGAATTTTGACTCCTTCAGCTTCATTCTCTTCATCTTCTTCTTCAGTTCCCTCTCGCAAACTGATTCTGTATTCCAAGCCCGGATGCTGTTTGTGCGATGGCCTCAAAGAGAAACTGCAGGCCGCCTTTCTGCTCGCCGGCCCTAATTCTCTCCACGACGTCGATTTACAGGCACTCATTTCAGTCCCCTCTCATTGTATTTGTATTTCGTTTCCTGTTTGAAGCGTTTCGATTTAATTTCTGTTGTTTGGTTTCAAGTAGGTGAGGGATATCACTACTAATCCGGAATGGGAGCGAGCTTACCAGTATGAGATTCCCGTGCTGGCGAAAATGCTCTCGGATGGCTCGGAGGTTGGTTCTATTCATTGTTTCGTTCATTCATTCATTCTTGTGATTCCGATTACTATGAGCATGTATTTTGACGGGTTTAAATTATTCGGGAAGGAGTGTGTCTAATTTCAGATTTTCGAAACTCTTCCTAGGGCTTCTAATTGTAGAATTGTGCCTATGCATTTATAAAATGATCGAATGCTTGTGCATGAACGTAGGATTGAGAGATGTTTTTGTCCACGGCTGGAGTTGTACTGAATTTCTACTTTACAAACATCTGTTGCTCTTGATTAGTGTAACCCCTTGTTCTTGCATTTACCTTTGGAGTTTGAGGTTCCAATGAGTTGGTTACCTCATCTTCTGTCCTCATTTAAGTTATTGGATGACTATATGAATCCAGTCTGGTTTGTGATTTGACCAAGTCGGAAGGTTTTTATCAACGTACCGATAATTTTTTTGTATCTGCTTGATTCCAGAATTTTTCGTCCCATTTTTATAATTATGTTTACTGACTGTTAGTATTCTGTTTCCTCAGTTTATCTCTCCGTATTCTGTCTCGACAGTAATCCTGTATAATGTAGAAATTAAGCCAGTCGTAGAGTGTCCAAAATCGTATTGAGTGTAAAAAGATTCAAAAAATTAAAAATAAAAAGTAAGATATATATAGAAAAAGGAAAAGAAAAACCCTGCAATCTAGCATCCTGAAACACTAAAATGGTTAATTTCTTCAATGAAGGTTCGATATGTCATGTATCATGACCTCTACATAGAATATTTTCTCTAAAATTAGGTTTCTTTGGTGATTGAAACTGAGATGGTCAGAGTTGGTAGTTGTACTACATTGTGTAGGAATCAGCATGGGAACTAAAGCGTTTAAATCTTAATATTGTGTCCTTTTTTTTATCAAAGAAACCTACTGATTCAATATGACATGCCACAAAACAAGTCTTCTGGTGAATGGCTTCCATGAAAGCTCACTTGGTTCTAACCACAATAATACTACCAATAAAGTTTTTTAAATACCAGTCAATCAAAAGGGCTTTACGAATAATGCTTGTTGAAAGGATGCTGTAACATTTGAATGAACTCCACAGATTTGCACATATATGTAGATCTTATGAATTTGTTGAATTACCTGACATCTTAAACTAAGGAATTGGGTTGATAACATTAATAACCTCTATTGGTAAAGATGCAGAGGTCTATTCCAATTAAAAACTCCTATACCGTCCTGGGCCTCTGAGTATGAAACAAAAATGGCGTGCGTTTCGTTATTAGAGAGGGAAATATTAAACAAGTGAGCTATTGCAAGGGTTTTAAAGTGAATTGTAAAATGACAAACAAGATGGCCATCTGGTAAAGAAATAAGCAATGAATATGAAGATGCAAATACATAAAGGTCCATAGATTCTAAATGTTCTCATATTAGTTTTTTTTTTTTTTTTTTTTTTTTTTTTTTTTTTTTTTTAAGAAACAATTTCATTGATGTATGAAATTTACAAAAAGGATGTGAAATCCATGGAGATTACAAAAGGCTATAAGGAGGGAAGCATATGAATAAGAAGAAAAAAGCTTGGACAATTTACACCAAGAGATAGCATAATAGATAACTAAATCAAAGAACGAATCAAAGGAGCTTTCTATATTTTGAAACACTCTATTGTTCCGTTCTTTCCAAAGAATCCAAAAAAAAGCCCTAGATATATTCAGCCAAAGAATGGACTTCTTGTTCTTGAAAGGATGCCCCAGAAAAATAGTGCATAGGTATTCTTTGATATTCCCAGGAGAAGCCAAATACCATCCAAAAGAGATGAAAATTTTGTTCCAGAATTGTTGAGCAAATGGACAGTGGATAAATATGTGATCTTGAGATTCATCTTCAGCTTTGCAGAGAGAACACCAACCGGGAGATAAGGCTGCAAAGGGCATGCGTCTCTGGAGAATCTCTTTTGTACTAATGGCCTTGTGAGCGAGTTCCCATAAGAAGAATTTTATTTTCTTTGGGTAATTGTCCTTCCATATGGCCTTGGAAAGAGAGGGATCGATTAACCATGGTCTATCTCCCATATTAGCTAGAAGAGATCTTACAGAGAACTGTCCATTGGGATTGAGAGGCCAATTCCATACATCCTCTGATTGATTGAGAACAATGGGGTCGAGAATCGAGGTAAGACTTGCCCATTCGAAAGCTTCAACATCTTTCAAGTTCCTCCCCAATCTAAGATCCCAGAATTTATGATCATTATTCCAAACATCTTTAATGGGGGCTTCTTTGCAACGAGATAATCTGTAGAGGTGGGGAAAACTAGTAGCAAAAGGAGTGTTAGAGACCCACGGATCTATCCAAAATAAAGTGTTGGCTCCATTTCCCACTTTGTGACAAATACGGCTAGTGACGAGACTTTGATGCTTGACGATGTTTTTCCATGGCCCTTTAGCGTTAGATAGGGAAGCCCAATTAAGATATGTCGAAGAACCATATTTTCCGATGATCACTTTCCTCCAAAGGGCATTTTTCTCATTGTGAAACCGCCACACCCATTTGGCGAGGAGGGCATTATTTTTGTCCCTCATGGAGTGAAGACCGAGGCCCCCTTGATCAAGGGGATATAAAATATTACTCCATTTGACTAGATGAAGCCCATGATTGCTGGTACTGTTTTTCCATAAGTAGTTCCGAAATAATCTTTCAATCTCCTTCCCAATCTTGACTGGAATCTGGAACAAAGAAAGGTAATATATAGGAAGATTTGAAAGAGTAGCCTGAATGAGAGTGAGTCTACCTCCCTTTGATGTGTATGTAGCTCCCCATGATGATAATCTTCTCTCAATCTTCTCTATGATAGGAGCCCAAAAACCACAAGTTTTAGGAACTCCGTTGAGGGGGAGACCCAAATTAGTGTTTGGCCATATACCCATTTTTTTGATATCCGTGAGTGTCCGGGCCAGCTTACGCGCACCTCGACTAATCTCACGGGACAACCGCCTGACCCTACTACATTTGGTTGCCAAGGAAACTCATAGGATATTAAATATCCTAGGTAGGTGGCCACCATGGATTGAACCCATTCCCTCTAAGCCCTTTATTTTTTCTATGGCCCTTATTGACCATTAGGGTCAACCCGCCAATAGGAGCATAGCTCAATTGACATAAAACTTGTATTAATGACCAAGAGGTCTGTGGTTCAAGTCTCCCACCCTCACATGTTGTCCCAAAAAAAAAAAAGTTTCATCTCTGTTAGTAGTAAGTTACTATTAACCCATCATGGGTTGACATAGTGACCAATAAGGGCATGATAATAGAAAAAGCCTAAGAGCGAATGGCTTCAAGCCATGGTGACTACCTACCTAGGATTTAATATCCTAAGAGTTCCCTTAGCAATCAAATGTAGTAGGGTCAGACAATTGTCCCATGAGATAAGTCGGGGTGTGTGCAAGCTAGCACGGACACTCACAAATATAAAAAACAAAAAGGTAGAAAGTTACCATTTGGAAAGCTCGAAGTAGTAAATGCATCTCTCTCTTTAATCACTCCTCAACCAATGAAGGTTTGTGGACGAGATTGAGTATGTTGCCTTAGTGGCTTCTATGGAAAATCAATCAAAGAAAGATAATCAACACAAAATGTTGAACTATTTCTTTTTTGGTTTTGCTGTGATGCCAAAACTTAATAACCTTCCTTTTGGGGTCCTCATGGGGAGTTCCCTACAGACAGGTGCATTAATCTTGTTTAATTATTCTTGTACAACTCTTGTCTGGCTTGATTGAGAGGGAATCCTTGCTAAATAGACGTCTGCTTAGAGGTCTTGATTGTTGATCATTGAAAAAAAGTTAGTTAAAGAAAAAAACTTTAAGAAAAACTCAGTTACGCAAGAAGACGAGATCTCCCTATAAGCCAAGTAACTTAAAATGCACCTTGATTGGCAGAATCAAAGGAAAGGGATATAACCACAAAAATCTATAGAAAGAATATGATAAGTAAATTTACTCTATCTCAACACGAGCATAGCTCAACAACTAAGACATTCCTACTTTCCTCTAAGAAGTTGTTATTCAAATCTACACTCTCACATGTGTTGTAATATGACCAACACATACAGTTACTAAAAGTGGGAAATACTAGTGTAATTCTTTAAGGAAATACTATGACCTTAAGACTTTTTTTTGGGGGGTATAATTTATGTTCAAAATTCTTCAAGCCAAATGGAGTGTGTCTTGTACTTTTTTCTCCCAAAGTGTGTGACAAATTTGTCACTTACTTTACTTACCATGTCCACCTTTGTTTTCTTTTCCTTTTTCGGAATGGGGGAGGTGAAAAGTAGTTTTTATTTTATTTAATTTATTATATAATTTTTAATCTGAGTTCTTTTTTTATAATATCTTGACTTTGATAATTATTGTTCATTCTAATACCTGTTCCTGACTAGTTTATGAGAAAATAAATAAAAAACAATCTTGCAATCCCAAAGCCGTGTGTTTTTCTTTGGATATCCGCGAGTGTTCGAGCTAGCTTGTTCACACCTTGACTAATCTCATGGGACAATTGTTCAACCCTACTACATGGTTACTAGACAACACTTAAGATATTAAATCAATAAGTATGTAGTGTGGTTCTTAAAATTGTATACTCTATGATTAAATTTGAACATCTCACGTTCCCTTGGGATGTTTTGTTTCTAAGATGTTGTATCTGAACAAATGTTCATTTTTCCTTTTAGTTTTTAAGTGTCCCAGCAGACTTATGTATACCATGCTCCTGTATACTTAGGTGTAATGTCTTGAGCCTTTTTTTCTTTCTTTTGGACTCTCTTTATATGATGCCTTGTACGATTTGAGTTTGTGTTGATAGTTTAGTTTAAACTTTTCTTTCTCCATGTTAACGTCACTCCAAAACTTTATGAACATTTTCAAACATTAATATTATTCTGTGGATATATTGTCCTTTCTTGTAGTTCCTGTAAAATTTGTCATAATTGGTCTCGATTATTTTATAGATGTTATGTAGCCTGTAAATTTTCAAAATTATGATAACCTATATACTTAAAGTAATCATATGATTAGTTTCACACATTCTTATCTACAAAAGCTTCTCTTTTAAATGAAAGATGGCATTCTTTTTTTTTTTTTTTTTTTGAACTATTAAATGAAAGCATTCAAGATTACCACTCCTTTGATTGATGTTTGACCTCTAACCCACATAAGTAGTCAGAATTCATGTATTTGCTAATATCTCGAATGTGATAGCAGCAGATTTATAAATCTAGGCCATCTTTTTTTCTGTAATTTACTAAAGCAGTCACGTTTCATGTATTTCTGATAACTCATAATTCGTAAGAGATGGCAGCAGAGTTAGAAATCTAGGTCAGGTGTAGAATTGTATTGTACACCTTTATGTTTGTATTATAATCTGGTTTTAGTATTTAATGGAGCTCGGGTACAGAAATTTAGCCTGCTATTATCCACGAAGTTTATGATCAATAAATGTTCATTTTTTCTATGTACCAAAAATGTGCTTTTATTAGATACCGAGTAATATTCTCAATTATTCCCTTTTTGGTAACTTGACATTGGAGATATCCAGATACATGTAGAGTTATAATGATCTCTCTGGCTTTTTCCCCTTTTTCCCTTCTATTTCTATCTCGAGTCGTCCTTTTCAGATAATACTTAGTTACGCAGACGACAAGTTAGTCTGTTAATCTAGGTTCTGTGATTTTTGTCCACTGTTTTCTTAAATTTTGGTCTCGGGAGTTTTCCATATGTACTGTTTCGTGATGTCATGAACTAACATGCACTTGAAACACAAAAGCAATCACAGACAAACACTAGCTGATCCTGACTCATTGCTCACTGATGGATGTTGATTCCTTTTGTGTATTATTATTCATCTTTTGACCCAAATTTCATCAAAGGAAACTTGCTTTAATTGGTGGAATTCCTTTTAACACTAGTGCCACGTGTCAAACGAAGCAAATCAATGTAATATTTGTGTTTGAAAGTTCTTGTTAGACTCCAAAGATATTCTGTCCTTTCATTTTCTTTTCTTTTCTTTTTTTTTGGGGGGTGCTTTTGCTTGGCTGAATGTTTTTCTAGTATTGTTAAACACATTGATTCCCTTTTTCATGTGCAATTGAATCATTCCTGAATCTGAAATTCATATAGAAACTTTACACTTTAGGACATATTCTTTTGAATATTCAGGTTAATTTTTACCTTACTAAATACATGAACATTTATCACAGGAAGCGCTTCCTCGGCTATCTCCTCGTCTGGGGGTGGAGTTAATTCAGAAGAAACTAGCAGCTGCCTTACAGTAGGAGACAAGCATTCTGGTTCTGTAATTAAAATCCTAATCTCCACAGGCTGTATTGTAATAGAAAAAAATTTAAATATTCTTTTTCTTTTTATTTCCATCAACTTGAGATAACAGATGAGGACCCATTGATGTATCGTGTGGCTTCTTTTATTCACCAAAAAAATTTATGTCGTTTTCACTTTCTACTATACCATATTTGACTGCATTTCTCTTTGCATGAAATTGTTGACCACCATTATCATAATCTAATCAAATACGCCATCGATTCCCACTCTTTCATTCACTCACTAATTTCTTTCTTTAATTTTTGTTTTGTTTTTGTGACAGTGACAAGTCGTTCATTTATGCTTCAGAAAGGGTTTGCAAAAAAGGGAGGAGGGGAGGGGAAAAGTGCAGAAAAGTAGAGAATATGACCCGGTCAAAAGTTGCAAACATGAGCAAACACATTATTCATTTGAAAGTTCTGTAGGTTTCTTATCTCCACGGTATATCTCTCACTTGAATGATTACCAGAGTTCCAAACTTGTAAGTTTACTCCATCTCTCTTTGGTTCATTGCAAAAACCTCTCTTTTTGTTAGAATTGATCTCCTCTTATATTGTGACAGCTCAAAAAAGAAATCACTTTAGCTATGGAAATATGACCTTCTAACTTCTTTCACCTCTTTAAAGTTACAAAAAAAAAGTAACTAGTAGTTCTTTTCATGAAGGGGAGGAGGGTCCTTCCCCCGACTTCTCGCGCCGACCATGTGATCTATTTTGCTATTCCTCAAATTTTACTGTTAGATTCTGTTTGTTCTTTTTCATTGCTTGATTCTCTATCTCCCATTGTTAAAGGAAATATGTACTGTTTTTGAAATCATATTCAAGATTTGCCTTGCCTTGCCTTGCCTTGCCACTCAAGCAAGGCTGTTTTGTTTTCTTCCTTTATTGCATCTCTGATTGGCTTGACCATCAATCAATCATCAAACACTTGCTGCCAAAACAAAGGCGCTTTTGCCTTCTTTTCTGTGCATTCTAATGACAAGGTTTCATTTCATTTCTTTGATCCCTACAGCAAACAAACTTCAATTTCTTTTTTTTTTTTTTTTCCCTTTTGAGAAAAGTATAAAAAAAACTTTGTTTTGAAAACTTTATGTAAATGGGGTCTCTTGCTTTGGAGTTGTTACTTATTATTTTACAGGAGGAAAGTTTTTCCAATAATTATATTAGATTCCTTTAGCACTTGGGATTTGTAATTTAATGGCAACTTATTTTCACCACTTCTTTTAATCCTCACTTTATAGCAATTTGGCTTTTTTGAATTATGAGCACTCTGGGACATATTGCATATAATATGTATGTCTTGTTTGGCAGAACTTTCTTAAAAGGTTCTCTTTTTTCCTTTTTTTTTCCATTTTTTGGGATTTGATATGTTCTCACAAAATCATCTGCTTAAATTATTCATTCATGCATGACAACGGGTCAATAGACGAATGATTTAAAGTTGTGAATGAATAATTTTGTTGGACTCTAGCACCTTTAACTAATTGGAATTTGGAAATGTGAGGGGCCATTTTGAAATTGTACTTAAATAATAGTCCTCTGATTTTGAAGACATGTTTCCTGGGATAATTTCTAAAGTTCTCTATTATTATTATTTTAATAAAAGAGAAGGGTTTTTAGAATAAGAAATAACAATGTGACATTACGATATGGGCAGGCTAGAAATGTTGCTTAACGAGTGCTCAATTTTACAGCCATAGAAGGTAGAATATTCATCAATTGATGATTACTGTGGTTTTAAATACTTCAATCAATAATAAATTTAAGTCAATCATAAATTTTTATTGACTTTTTTTAATTATTATAAGTTAAATTACAAGTTTGGGCTCTTTCAAGGTTGTCTTGATTTGGACCTTGAACTTTAAAAAAAATGTAAAATATCAAATAGGTTTTTGAACTTTCAATTTTGTGTCCAGTAAGTCCTTGAACTTTAAAACGTATCCAGTGTGTCTTTAAACTTTCACTTTTGTGTCTAGTAGATCTTTATACTTTCAATTTTGTGTCTAATAATTCCTTGATATATTCGACATTTTTTTAAAATTGATAAGCCTACTAAATACAAAATTAGAAGTCTAAGATCTTAATGGACCTAAAATTCAATTTTATATTTAATAGATCGATTACTTTTTAAAAATCTTGAATGTGTCAGAGATCTATTGGATACAAAATTAGAAGTTTAAGGACCTGTGAGACATTTTTAAAGTTCAAGGATTTATTAAATATAAAATTGTAAATTCAGAGACCTAATTGATAAGGACATTATTGATACAACTCTGAAAGTTCAAGCTTCGGATTTTTTTTTTTTTTTGACAACATGTGGAGGTGAGAGGATTTGAACCACAGACCTGTCGGTCATTAGTACACGACTTATGCCAGTTGAGTTATACTCATGTTGACAACTAATAGGTCATTTTATTTCAAGGTCAAGACTGGTAATAAAATCCTTAAAAAATAACATTTTTACAATTGCAGCATAAATTCGTATATGCGAAAATTTCGGAACACGAGTCTACAATTCAAACTTTTCCATTAATACTCTGTTGCTTTCGTGTATTTTTCTATGTTACTTTTCAAGTGATTGATAATTTACTATTATTAGTTATTTGATTTTATTTTTAAGATTTTAAATTCAATGTATTTTAAACTTTAAATAAATCAATCGAAATACTGGAAGGTGTCTTCTAGAAATTGTTTTTCCCCATTTTCACGTCTCATTAACTTTTTATCCTCTCTCTTTCTCTATAGCATATCATATTCTTTTTCCTTTTTCCTTTTAATTTCAATGACATTTTATGTTATCGTCTGTCTTTTCCTCGTTTTTTTTTTTTTTTTTTTTCTTTTTCCAAACTTGACGTCCTTTAAATACCATCCAAAATCCAAATGGAGCGTATGGGACCTAAATTTCCATCTATTTCGCCATCTTTTTTTTCCTTTTTTCTTTTTTTCTTTTGGTAAGATGGACCTAAACAATTTCTTTTTAATGTCCCATGTAATGGAAATGTACATGGGCTGTATTGGGTTGGGCAACAACTTTATAAATTTAATTCCTTAAATTGGTATAAATAATTCTAACAATTTTAATTTCAGAATGAATCTCACCTACAAATTTATTAAAATAATTTGCAATAGCTAGTTAATCGATGAGCAAGACAATTTTCTTTTCTTTTTTCTTTTTGAATGTCGAAGATAATTTGCAATAATCGTCTAGATATACTTGCATATTTAACATGTTTGTTCATGAATAAATCGATGAACGAGAGATGAAGTGTAGTCTTATCGTATCTATATTCAATGACACAAAAAAAAAAAAAAAAATCTATATACATACATAATTTATAGTGAACGGATTGTTCTTTAAACACTTATCGCTTTTTTTTCTGTACGATTTTGGATTATAATCCGATATTTAGAAAGAAAAAAAAAAATTGTACTACAAGAACTTGATTTTGATTTGATATAAGTGTATCCGACATTCTAATCAACCAAGATTTGAATATTTTGGACAAGCCATATCTCTTTTTGGAGCATTATATGAAGCAACAGAAAGACACAAGTAGATATATATTGCAAAACTCTAGAATATTGTTTTGACATATCCTTTATTTTATTTATTTTTTCTTTTTAACATTTTAATATTGCTCAAATGGATAATAAATGCTTATCCCCACTTATTTTTCATCCACAAAAAAATTTCCAACCACATTTTTTTTTGCAAATGATTTAGTGACGTGTCCACCAATTAGCCGTCTGTGTGGAAAAAATATGCACCACCTGGTTCCTAGTTGGAATCCTAAAATGAAACCACACACTTGTTTTTCAAAACTTTGATTAATTGTCTTTTGCAAACCATATTTTATTGTTTTTATTTTTTGACAGACATAATTTATTGTAATTAATAACACGATTTTCTAATAATTTTGATTATTAATAATTTATTCGTCACACGTTTTATATGTTGTGCTATTAAAAAAAATCAAACTTACTGATAATTAAAAATAAAGAAAGATGAGATTAGTATTTACCATCACTAAACATTAAAAAAATGTGTGGTTAACAAATTTCAATGTTTTTTTATTGGTTGATTTATGTAACAATAACAATGCAAATATTTCGAGTTAGATAAATTACAACGAGTAAGGTCATATGATTTGCTAAATATAAATTTGATGGTTTGTCATGTCCATTTGTTCAAATTGAAACATACCAACTCGATTTTTAGTTCAATAATTATAGGAGTGAGGGCAGAGACGTTCGCGAGGCAAGTGGGGACAAGAAACATGTACCCACCCCTGTCCTCATTTAGGCAACGAAATTTTTTTCTTCCCGCTCTCTTCCCCTTTTCCAACTTAATTTGAAATTCCTCGCAAAAAAATGAACGTCCTTAGCTGGGAGATTGAATCACCAACTTTTGGGACAGCAATAAGTGTCTTATCCACTAAATTATGTTCGAATTAACCATTCCAACTCAATTAAAATGATGTATTCTGATGTCATGCAGTCATTTTTTACAATAAATTTTGATAGTTTGTTACCACAGAAGCTTGATTAAAAAAAATTCAATACATACATAATTTTTTAAAAAAGATTAATTAACTAGAGAAATCCTTAATATACATTTAATCGATGAATAATAAAGAAAAACATCACTCCAAACAAATTAAACTCTCTCACTACTCCTCAACCTACTTTGTTTTTTTTTATTTTTACAGAAATTATAGTGGATGGGTTAAATTGATTAACAAATTTCACAAATGTCCTTAATGAACAAAATTATTATTGGTAGGTTTTTTCATATTAATAAGATTATTTTTCTTACCAAAATGTCCTTACATTTAATGAATGAAATAAGTTTAATTTAATAAAATATTAGAATATAAATTTCCATTTTCATAAAGAAATTAATGAATATTTTCTAACTGTACGTTTCTTCCCATGCAAAATTTCAGACTCAATCGAGAAAGATTTTAGGTAAAATCTCCTTATTTTTTGGGATTTCATAGGTAAGGTATCAAATATGTAATTTATTATTGATTGATTGGTTCTTTGTTTCAAAATCTATTTTTCCATTTTCGTTTGTGTTCCCAACTTATCAAGAAGATTTTTTTTTTCAAAATTCATTCAAGATTTTTGGTTGTTCGGCATTTTCATCCCATTCATGCAGTTTTTTCGTCTCAGTATTTCGTTCCACTGTTTTTCCAATTTTTCGTAATTCTAAGTGTTTTTTTTTTCTTTTTTTGTTTCTAGAGATGGGTATGTTATATTTTGTTTTTTTTTTCCGAGTTTTGTTTTATATATGTATGTATTAGAATTATGAATAAACGAATTTCATACGTGCTTGTAAGGGGTATATATCGGTACAGAATTATGATTTGGCTAATTTCATACCTGTTTGTATGTGGTATATATATTTACAAATTTATAATGTATGTGTTTAATACCCTTTATATACCTGAATAGATACCTGGTATGAACAATAACAACCTGTGTTTAATACAACTCAACATGGAATTCATACCCGGTATGAATAATATACACTAAAAAGTATAGAAGGTATGAGATTTATATGTGAAAAAAAATCACTAGAATCAACATGCTTTTTCAGTGAGAAAACAGAGCAACATGCAAATCTTAATTTACCGTTAATACGAGGTATTTATAGTGAAGAAGACGAAAGAACTCACTTATTTCGAACCTAAAACTTAATAATCAGTAGGTTTATAACGAAGAAGACAAAGCAACTCGGTGATTTTTTAACCTAAGAACTGACGGAAAAATCCCCAAAAATGCAAAATCATAAACCGAAAACCCCTTACTTCGCCGTGAAACCCACAAGATTGTCGTCGGAGTTTTGAAGAAGATGAAGCCCTAACCTTCAACAATGGAGAAGGTTGCAAAAAAATGGCAAGTCGAATAAGATGTTTTCGTTTTCGGAAGGGAGAAGACCGTGTTTTTGGGGATTTTTTCAAATCCAAAAATTCATACCCGGTATTTAGAAATCATACCGGGTATTTAAAAAAATTTCAAAGAATGCAGGAGAAAGCAGAGACAAAATTCTGAAACCAATAATAAAAAATCGTGAGAGAAAACCTTCTATCAACGTCTGTTCATCCTCTTTCAAAAATCAGTAGGTATATGAATCACTGTAATCAACTCACTTATTTTTTAACCTAAGAACCTACAGATAAAAAACCCCAATATTGCAAAATAAAACCGAAAACCCCAAAATCAGTACCTTTTTTGGCCATGAAACCCACCAGATTGTCGCCGTGAAGAAGACGGAGCCCGAAACGATACAATGGAGAAGACGATTTGTTTGTTAAAGCAAAAAATTGAAGAAGAAAATGTCGAAGATCTCGGAGAATCTAATCGTTCAGATCTTGCAGAACGCCACGAAGCGAAAACAAGGAAAATGAAACAGGGAGGAGAGATCTCTGTGAGTTTGTTTCCTTTTCTGTATTTTCTTTCCTTTTTTTTTTAATTCTGAATATCATAGGGTCAAAATGGTAAATGGGCTTCAATTATTTAAAACGGGCTGGACTGAAATGGAATTTTTAATGTCTTTGGACAAAAGTGAAATATATAGGCTGATTTCAACCCATTCTTGTAGAAACCCCTTATTTTTAAAATATATGAATGGACTTGCTTAATCATTAAATTTAGTATAAATAAACAAATAAAAACTTAATCGCTTAATAAAGTAAGTATAAATAATGTTAAATTACTTTCCAATCTGTTAACCCTAATTTTGATGTGGAATAGCTTTTTATGCAGAATGTCGGAATTGCCCTTGGGCAATAATTCTATTAATATTTGGGATTGAATTTTATATGATTCGGACTCACTTTATTACAGCCACGAACAAAAGTCGGCCACTAATTATCTAATTATTTCATGTGGTTTATTTTAATCAGTTGATTGAAGTCCATTAATTAATTGAAAACTACTAAACAATTCATGTTTATATACGTTAATGATTGGTGATTGGGATACTACAACAATTTTTATTTTATATTTATTGCTGATGTCAATATTATCTCTTGGACTTGGAGATAAATCAACAATGCTATTAAATTTGGTTCTACTTTATATATATTGCTGATGTCAATATTCTATCTTGGACTTGGAGATAAATTTTGGTGTAATATATATATATATATATATATATATATCAACAATTATGGGGTGGGGCCGACATGAACATAACTTAGCTGGTAGTCTCGATCAATAGACCACGGGTTTGAGTTTCTCACCCCACTAATTACTGGATGGGGGAATTAAACTATTCTATTTTGTTGCACTTTTACCCTAAAAAGTTTATTACATTATTCATGACTATGTCAACAACTTTTTTTACTACACAGTATGGGGTGTTTGGGGCAAGGAGTTAAGTGGAGTTATACAACATTTAATTGTGAGGCCCACAAATTTATCAACTCTATTGTGGGTCCCACAAACTTTTTAACTCCTATTCCAACACTTTATTGTATGTCTCATAGACTTATTAATTCTTACTCCAACTTCTAAGACAAACACAACTCCAAATTTCATAATTCAACTTTTTACCCCAAACACCCCCTATGTTTTTTTTTTTTTTTTTTTTCCAACTATACTTCTAAAAGAAAATACTTCAAAGATATCAAATACATATCATGACTTTTTTAGTTCAACCTTATACGTTTTAATTTCAACATGAACATGACTCAACTAGTTAAGATATATGTTTTTGACGAGGAGATCGAATATTCAAATTTCATAACTCACATGTTATTGAACTAAAAAATAAAAAATAAGATTTAATGGAAACTCTACTGTGATATCAATATGAAAATCATGTGTTCAAATCAGTGTATCATTGAATTATTGATAATAATAATAATAATAACAATAATAATATTAACAATCACTGTATCATTTTTATTTTCTCAAATATCATGATTACGGTTGGTAATGATCAACTTTATGGGACAATATCTTAGTATAGTCATTCTCATATATGCTCATACGTCACGTTTCAAATAAAATGCCATAACAACTTAGTGTGTTGTACATCTGAAACATAGTAAGGAAATATGTCAATTAGTACTTGAGTTATTGGACAAAATGGTAGTACAAAGTGACCAAACAACATTATAATTAACCGAACATTCTACCAACTATAGAGTATAGTTCAATACAGTCGACGTTCACGACTCAATCTCTCAATGAACAATATTAACTTCAAATTATCACTTTCTTTATTATCTAATATATTAGAAAACTAAGTCCATCCATGATCCATAGCCAATCAAATTTATGTTTAATAATAAATATGACACTAATCTTATATGATATATCTTATATTTATCCAAATGGGCTGAAGTTAAAGGAGACCCTTATTGTAATAATAATTTTCATGGATTAGTGAATTCTACCTTGTTGGCTATTAATTAGATTAAATCTTCAAAAAAGTGGTGTCCACTCTTCAAAAACATTAATTGAATACCAAAAAATAAAAAATTCCCACACAACCAATAATATCTAATGGGTCATTGCTAGAGAGCACTAACCCAACCAGCTGATATCCTTTTACATGCTGATGGTCAATGAATCAAAACTCCACTTCCAAAAAAACAATTAAAAATTGCAACATATACAACAAAAATATATTAATTACAAAAAAAAAAAAGAAAAAAAATGCATATATCTATATCTTCATATAGATCCAAAATAATAGCTATGTCTCTCTCTTCACCTTTAAAAATCCCACCATCAACAAAAATAAAATAAATTTATTAATAAAAAACATAAATGGATTTCAATTGGCACAGTGTTAGCCAGCAATTGCATTATGTGATATCCAAGTGGATAATACAAACCCTAAAAAAATAACAAAAAAAAAAAAAGACACAATTTTACATTAGTGCTTTAGCTTTTTTTCTCTTGCTTTTCTATGCTTTAATCAGCTATAAGAAGCCCATAAGCTCTCTTTCTTTTATTCACCAGCCTGAAACCATTCAAATATTTTAATTCTCTTTCAAAAATCTAGAGAGGAAATTCTAGATAGAGAGAAACAACAAAAATGGGAGCTGAAACTGGGCTTGCAATGTTTTGTGGAATGCTTCATAAAATAAAACCCTACTTGGCTATGATCTCCTTGCAATTTGGATATGCAGGGATGTATATTGTCACTATGCTTTGTCTTAAGAAGGGCATGAACCATTACGTTCTTGCCGTGTATCGACACGTCGTTGCCACCATTGTCATCTCCCCCTTCGCTCTCGTCCTCGAAAGGTTCGATCCACTCTGTTTCTATTTCTTCGTATGGTTTAGATCTTTACATGTCGAGAAATTTTACGAGTCACTGCTGAATTAACCAGTATTAGAGAGCAGCCAAAATTTCGAGTTTGCATTCGATGATTGTTTTTTTTTTTCTGACTTGTCTTTCTTGTTTTTGATTTTAGGAAAATAAGGCCGAAGATGACATTCCCGATCCTTCTACGAATAATGCTCCTCGGCTTTCTCGAGTAATGATCACTTGCATAAATTCAAATGTTCTTATTGATATGCAATTTTTTAAAAAAAAAAAAAAAATGTTGTATTTTAGCTTATGGATTAATTAAGGTTGTTTAAAAAAAAATTGCGATTTTGGATGAAAACAGGCCTGTGCTGGATCAAAATCTATACTACGTGGGGTTGAAACTTACCTCAGCAACATTTACATCTGTCACCATCAATATTCTCCCTGCTGTAACTTTCATCATGGCTCTCATTTTCAGGTATTTTTTTTTACAGTACTGTTCATTTTTCACTAGATTCCAAAATTTTTGCCAATTTTAATTTAATTTGACGATTTAGTTTGTTATTAAAAAAAAAAAAAAAATTGAATTTCTTGTCTATTTTCCGCGTCCTATGATAATAATATATTCACTGTGCTTTTGAAAGCTCGACTGTCGGCTGTTTTTTCATTATTAATTGATTGAATGCCGTTTATACTTTTTTTTTTGGGGAGAAAATATTACTGTTCATACGTTAGTGGGCTAGAACTTTAAGGCTAACTAATTAATTAAAACTTGCAACTAATTCGATTATTTTAACTGAACAATTGTCACCTAATTTTATAATTTTTCGTAATTTATTCATTAATAAAATCCTCATTTTCTAAAGTTGAAATCATGTTTTTACCTTTAAAAATAATTCTGCCCTAAACTAGTTGGTTTAACAGGATTTTACATAATTCTAAATTAAATTAATAATTTAACCTGAATATATTTTATTTCTTGTTACTAAATCAATATTGAATAACCTATCTTAATAAACTTCTCATTTTCTCTTCAACCTTCAAATAAATTTGTTTAATTTCTTATCTTGTTTAAAATCATTTCTTGAACTTTCTCGATTGTGAAAATGAAAACTTATGTTTGTGACACGTGATTTGATTAACCAGACTGGAAAGTGTGAACTTCAAGAAGATTCGTAGCATTGCAAAGGTGCTAGGAACATTGGTGACGATCGGCGGAGCAATGGTAATGACTCTATACAAAGGACCGATCGTCGACATCTTCCACGGCCACGGACGCCACGCCGCCCACCACAGCAGCAGCGAGTCCGCCGACCAGCACTGGGTCCTCGGCACCCTCATGCTCCTAGGCAGCATCGTCGGCTGGTCCGGCTTCTTCATCTTGCAAGTAATTCTCTCAACTTCTCACATCCACTTGTAAAAAAAAATTACTTTTTCAAAGAACTTTTTAATATTGATTTTTTAATCTATAGATAAATCAAAGGACTGTCCTAAAATATGATAAAAAAATATTTCCATAAATATAAAAAAATTAGAAGGTAAAATTATGACGTTGTTTAATAAAAAAATTTATTTTGTTATTGGTTATAGTCGTTCACACTGAGGAAGTACCCGGCGGAGTTGTCGTTGACCGCCCTGATATGCTTGGCCGGCACGGTGGAGGGCTCCATTGTGACGCTTATTATGGAGCGTGACTTTAGCGTGTGGGTCATCGGCTGGGACTCTCGTCTTCTTGCAGCTGTTTATACTGTAAGAACACAACTCCAAAAAAATCAAATATTAAAGTCTATATTGTTGATTTGTTATGAACAATACTTGGTTATATATCGGTATATAGAGATCTTGCTACACATCACCGTTAAAATCTTGACAATAAGAAGAGATAAAAATATTTTTTTAATTTTTAATTGTCAAGATTTTAATAAAATATGTAGGATCATCAGTATGCAACCAAGTAATTCTCGTTTGTTATTTTGTTTTAACTTTTTTTTTTTTTTCAGGGTGTGATATGTTCTGGGCTTGCTTATTACATACAAGGCGTGGTGATTCGGCAACGTGGCCCAGTTTTTGTTACCTCTTTTACCCCTCTCTGCATGATTATTACAGCCATCCTTGGCTCCATTGTTTTGGCTGAGCAAATTCACCTTGGAAGGTAATTAAATTACCCTTCCAAATCTCGAATCAGCCGACGGTTAAAAAAAATATTTCCCCTTAATTTATAAGATTTATTTTTTCATTTAGCTTTCAATATTGTGCATGATAATTAAGTCTTTTAAAAACTAAAAAACTAAAAAATAAGTCTTTTAAAAGTTTAAAACTATGTAGGGAATAAAATCTCTAAATTTTGAACATTAGATCTAATAATAATTCTTTAAATTTTATAAAATCATTGATTTATTTGACATTTCTTAAAGTTTAGAAACATGAAATTAAAATTTTGGTAATATATTAGAATCTATTAGGTATTTGTCAACATTTCAAAATGCATTGGACCTAACTCTTAAAGTTCCCAAACCAAACTTATAATTTTTTCCTTGTTTTAAATATTATCTTTTGTGATAATAAATTATTTAAAACTCTATCTTCTTTGAATAGAGAAAAAATATATTTTTTTTGTTTGAAGGCTGAAAAATGTTTTTTTTTTTAAAAAAAAAAGTTTCGTACCATTGTAGTAGACTAATAGTGGTCCAATTAATAATTTAGTTCAAAATCGTGTGAAATCCTATGAAACTTCAACAATTTTAGTTTGAAAGTCTTTTAAAATAAAAATGGGAATTTAAAATCATTTACGAATTAATCACAATACAAATAATTTCCAATTAAATATTTCTCATCTTTCAAAATTCACAATTTTTTTTTTTTAAATATTGCAGCATAATCGGAGCCATCTTCATAGTGATGGGGCTATACTTGGTGGTGTGGGGCAAAGCCAAAGACCATCTAAACAAATTAACGAATCCAAAAGGCGGCGCCGCCACCGAATTGCCGATCACCGCCGGCGCCACCGAGCCGGCAACCGGCGCCGCCGACGAGCGTTGCTCTACCAAGGCTCCACCGGCGTGATGAGCTGTCGAATCATGAAGAAATGAAAGAGGCGGCCCATTTTCATTTTGTCAACTTTTTCGTTTAACTCTTTAATTTTCTCATCAGCATCTGTCTGCAGAATATATATAAATGTTGGTGTGTTTTTTTTTGGTGGGTTTAAAATAGAAATGCAATCTCTCTCTTTGTAATATGTAGATATTGGGGCTTCAAGTTCATGATGATGATGTCATTAAAGATCGTGTAATTCTACATATATTTTGATTTTGCTGTCTTATCAACCAATAATGGAGGTTTTGTCATACTAGATCAACTTATCTTCTCTTTTATTTTTCACATACGATCTCGTTTGATTTCTATTAAGTTTTACTGTTTTATTATTCTATATAGATATAGATATATAGACGGACATATGGAAGATAATAAATGAACGCAAGTGACCAATTCGAGTATAGCTTATTGGATAAGAATAACAGAATGTCAGCAACAATATTTGTGACTTTCCTCGTTTTTGTCTTAAAACATGACAAATCGATTTCGAGATTTAAAACATCGTATTTTGGCTCACCTTCAAAGGTGGAAACAAAGGGAAAGGGAAGTCTTGCTTGAGTTGGTTATCTAGGCCACCCCTTGTTACTCTGTTACATGTTTCCGATTGTCCAGAGGTTTGTTGAATGAAATCTCGAGTTTAATGGCGAGGTTTTGGTGAGGTGCACAAAATCTAGAATCTAGATTGCTTAGCGAGAGGTCAGCGTTTTAGTCAAGTGTTGATCAAGGATTGTATGGACGAGATGCTTAGTAATTGTTGTTTTTGGTTGTTTAGGTTCTTGTTATTAAATTTGTAGTGTTTCGTTTATCCTAAAGAAAAAGATAAGACGTCAGTTATCATCTCAAAGATCGATAGTTCAATCCCCACCCCACTCCCACATTATAATTGTTGAACTGAAAAATGAACGCAGGTCACATTTGTCTTAGATTAAAAAATAGATTGTATAATTAAAATAGTTACATTATTGATGTTTCATCATAATTTGAGCTTGGTTTTAGTCTCATTTTTATAGTTGGATTAAACTTCCCATTTATTATCTAGGTGGTAATGAATTGTAATTAGTTAAATGCATCGTGGTTTGGATCTATTGAGGATCACACATTGAAAAGATTAGTGGAGACCTCACAATTTATATAATACAAGGGTTACCCCACTCATTGCCAATTGGTTTTGAGTTGTAACCCCATGTTATCTAATATGGTATCAGAGCCCATTAAACCCAAACGGGTATTTGGTCCAAGAAAAAAATTCCAAAGAGGCACCATCTTGAGGGGGCATATTGAGGATCCCACATTGAAAATGTTTATGATACAAAGGTCACCTCACTCATTGCCAATTGATTTTGAGATGGAAGTTCGTGTATTCTAATAGGATCGAGTAAAAGTTAAGGGAAGATTAATGGATTCTTTTATGGGTTCACACTTGACAATTTGTGAAGTTTAACAAAAGTTCGTTGATCATCTTTTGCAATAACCTCTGTTCAATGTATGAAACCATCGTCCTCGAGTCTATCATTTGCAAGAGCAAAAAGCTCATAGGGGCTCACCACTCTCTATCTTTCCATTTTTTTTTCCTGTTGATTAGGCACAATCAATCTATTCTTTTGGATTTAATTGGATTTAGCCTCACATGAACATGTCACAATTGATTGTCCTATCTTTGTGTCGTTATGAAATGAGAAAGATGTACTCGATTATTCGATCAAACAAATATAACTATTATAAAAATCAAGCTAGTAAAGGTTCACCATTATCTATCTTTTCATTTTTTATCAGACACAATCAATCCATCCTTTTAGATTCATAAAATTAGCCTCATGAGATGTACCTGATTATTCGTTCCAAAGCAAATATAACTATTATCAAAATCAAACTAAAACTTTTCGATCACATTATATGACTTAAATTCAAAATAATAATAAACCCAAGTCATAGTGACTAATTTGGTAATTTAATTTAATTTCAAAGAATCAAGATTATGTTATGGAATAATTCTCTTGATCGGTCCATCTAATCTTTTCTAAAAATAATATATATTATAGTTGTCAAAGAAAATTATATATTTAAATGTTTTTTTAAGAATATATAATATATTTAAATATTAAAGTGTAAAATTTAGTCATTTTTTCCGTTAGATTTTAGTGTTTGGAGGTAAATTAAATTACTCCATATAAACAATAAAATATAAAATATATATACATTTTTTAGTACATCAAAATTGGGTGGGTGAATTCGAACATCTGACCTTTCGATCGAAGATATATGTTAATTATCACTTAACTGTACTCGTTTTGACAAATATAAAATAAACTTATTTTAAAGATTCTCAGTCAACAAATAAAAGCGTACGAACGAATTTTAAAAGGGGATGGAATCGCATTACAAGTTCAACGTTGGACATGATGAGATTCTAAAATAAATGAAAAGGGTTTGAACGTGGAAGTGACAAGAGTACTTTCACCTTTAATAAAAATAGCTTCACATAGAGATGGGACTAAAGAAACATTCATTTCTTGTCCATAAGGATGATATGAAGTGACTAATATCAACGAATCTTTTGTCTTTTTTATCTTTTAGATTAGATGAATCGTTCATCTCTTTTTTTTTAGGAATCTTTCCTGCTTTCATATGTTATATACATGAAAAACTTTAATCATATATGTTACTTTCATATGTTTTTGTCACTGGTTTATCATCTTTAAATAATTCATGGTTTTATAAATTATAAAGAATGAATTATTGATATCAATGTCACGTCCACGACTAAAAAGTTAGAGGTTCAAATTCTTACCTCCCCACATGTTATTGAATCAAAGAGAAAAATCGTATTAATAAGTTGTGACTACGTAAAAAGAAGAAAACATTGGATTAGATTACACGTAATTGAGCGATTTTACGAGTGCATTATGAATCGTTACAAGTAATATGGTAGTTTGAATACAAATGTCGTTTTCAACGAGGGAAGAGTATTTACTAAGTACCTTTAATCCTGATCAAGCAAGATGAAATTAAGTCAACTTTGATTGAACTACCTAAAGAGCAACAACTAATTAACGAATTTAACAGGGTGAAATTCAGTGGATTGAAACTCTAGAGCAATGACTTCACTGTAAATGTCTCCTATTATCCCTTCAAATATAGTTGATATATTATTCCTCCACATTGGGAGTATGACCAAAGTCCCACATTAGCTAAATAAATACGATGATGGTGACAATTTTGAATTGACATCGTATGTTCGAATTTATGATGTCATTTTTCCAATTTAACATTTTACATTGACCTTGTTGCATGACCTATTATGATAATTTCAATGATGACAAATTATAACCGCCATCATTATTTTCATATAAGATGAAAACTCTGAGTTTTATCTTTTTCTAAATGCATATGCAACAAACTTATTAGCATAGTTTGAACCCAAATCTAGTATATTAGGGGAAAAAAACTCGCTATAGTGTCTTTACAATATTTTTTGAAGGAACAATTCAATTTCACTGTATTTTTTGGGGAACAATTCAAATTCAAACCACCTCAAATTCCAGCCAAACAACATTCAAATTCAAAACAACACAATTCTCATAACATAATTTATCACTCCATTCAATCCAAACAACACATGCAATTCTCATAACACAATCTACCATGTATTTTATTAAAACGCACAAAGATAATTTTAAAGCTACAACGTTCTCATACAAGTGGTACATGATATTTCACAAAATCAAAAGCCTACATAAGTTTCGTAAAAGTGTACGTATAAATAGGCTACACATTTTCCACAAAGTACTACAATCACTAGATCAATCGATTTAAATGAAGTAGTTTGCTACATGACTTGCTCATTTAAATTGTATCTCGTCTAGTTATTTTTTTTTTAGTTCAATTGTCATCGTCTAGTTTCTCCTTGTGTACACAATATTTTTTTTTTTTGAAACAGGAATTCATTAAAGGCTAAGAAACAGATACACCAACATCCTCTCCCATATTAAATGGGATAACATAACTGGGATATCCCCTTCCCACCAAAACCATCTATCTTCCAGCGTGGAAGATGAAAGAAGCCCAAAAAACCTGCCATTGACAATGGACAACGGAACAGACTCCGGTCGCAGCTCGCGCAAGAACATGTGCGACTTTGTTGACAGCCCGAGGGCATTTCACGAATGACACTTCTCTAGCACCCACAGCCAACTCTTTGATCTCACCCACAATCGAAGTCACCTTCGAGGCATTGATCCTTTCATGGTTCAGGACATTGACCATCTCCACCGAATCAAACTATACAAAGACTCGGAGGGGCTGGTCCCGCTTGGAAGAAAGGTACGCTACTAACCCCTCCTTCACCACTGATGCCTCCAAAGCTTTTCACTAACCAGTTTCTTTGGATCGACGAGCAGCACATGCCTACCGGAGATCTGAGAGAATCACGAATAATCCAGCCAAGCAACAAAACTATAATCCTATGGTGTATATGAACATACAGGAACAAAGTTGCTATTGATGGAATCATAGCATATATATCAAGGAGCTAACTAGACAAATCAAAAGATACTTGAAAGAGCAGAGAAAGTACGTGGACGTTGACCTGATCAAGGCAATCTCAGATAGCTAGGAAAATCATGATAAGTGTACTCCTCCCGGCCAAACAATACATATTATGATTATAATTATATACGAACAAAAAAAAAAAAAAAACATGCAGGGAAAAATAGTTGGAATGTGTGACAATATATACGAGAGCAATGATTGAAGTGAAATGTCGAAGGGTCTGCTTGGAATACATCTTAATTTAAATGTTTTTCAATAATACATTTTTTTAAAAACATTTTGTATAAAAATTATTTAGAATTTAAACACTCGTATGTTTAGTTACATTTCCTCACAATGTTTTTATACAATATACTTAAAACTATTTTTTAAAAAGTTGGTTTCTAGTGTTTCTCAAAATGATTTATTTCTCAATCTCATTTTCTAATAAGTCATTTTTAGTGGTTCCCAAACACTATAGATTTTTTCAAAATGATTTTTTTTTTTTGTTTCGAAATTAAACACTTGATAAGTTAAATCAAACACACACCCTAAGCTATGCAAAAAAAAAAAAAAAAAAAAAAAAATCCTGCACAAACTTCATCGCACGTAATGCACGCACTCCATATTACTTTGTTGGTGTGGATATTCCAAAACATTAAAAAAAAAAAAAAAAAAAAAATTGAAACATAGAAACAAATACACAATTTTGTGTCTAATAGATTCATAAACTTTAAAGATGTATAATAAGACTTGGAACTTTCAATTCTATGCCCAATAGATCCCCGACATATTCGATATTTTTAAAAATTAATCAATATTATATGTAAAATTGAATTTTATGCATAATGAGATCCCAAGCTTTCAATTCTATGTCTAGCAAGCATGTGAATTTTAAAAAATGTCAAATAGATCAGTGACCTATTAAACATACAATTGAAAGTCAATAGGTCTATTTGACACAAAAGTTGAAATTTAAAGACATATCAGATGTTCTTTAAATTTCAAACTAAAGATTTATTGGACGTAAAATTCAAAGTTTGAGGACCAATTTGAAACTTTTTAAAATTCATGATACAGATAGATATAGAGGATTAAACTTAACAATATTAAAAACTAATTCTAACAAATAATAATAATTTACTAAAATTCACATACATAATTTTATGGTTATCCAAGTATACCAACCTTTTCCTCGTATTTGAATAGCACTTTATGCTATAAACATTCTCATTGTCCTAAATTAAATATGAATATATATGCCAACAAGAGCATAGCTCAACTGGCATAAAGTTGTATTGTGCTTCAAATCCCCCACCCCACATATTGTAAAAAAAAAAAAAAATATGAATATATATGTATATATAAACTATTTGCCAAAGCGAGCATAGCTCAACCGTAGTTGACATGTACTTAATACTTTTGACCAATAGATCAGAGGTTCGAATCCCCCACCTCCAAATGTTGACATACTAACAAAAAAAAAATTATTTAAAAAAAAAAGATATGTATAAACACATAATGTTCAACGATGTGAACATACTAGCTAATGTATAGAATTCAGCAACTTAGCAATGCAACATGATAATTTAGGACACAATTTTATTAAGGATCCCACCTCGACAAGGTAAGTGGAGGTCTCATAAGATACATGGATTACTACATTTATTGTCAGTTGGTTTTGAAATGGAACCCCATGTTTTATAGAAGTCATGTTGCAAGTTTATTTATTTATTTGATCACAACAACATCTGGATACGAGAGATTCGAACCTCAAACATTTTGATCGATAGTATATGATCATTTTTTTTAAACATATTATCCGAAAAATGTCGAGGTCACATATTTTACCATAAGAATTATAATTTTCTTTAAAAAACAGTATGACCATACATTACTTGATGGCATATTTAATTCCATGTAACAAACATCTCCTTTCTTCTAATCGGTACCTTTATCCATAAACCATTTCATTTAAAAAAAAAAAATGATTTTGTAAAGTGATAAAAGTACATCATCATTCAACCTCAATATTTTTGCTCTCAGACTCATCCGATTGATGTCAAGATACAATCCACGAATGAGTTAATGTAAATCAAAATATTTAAAAAAACTATTTAAATTACTAATTAAGTTGTTAAAAAAAGAAATTTAAATTAACCTTAATAACATTAAGAAAAATACCCTAAACTAACCTAACAAGTGAATGTTTTGAATAATTGGAAATTTTTATTAAAAAACATATCATTCATGAAATCATAATTTTCAAAACTCCTCACAAAATCATCTTATAAGGACCGTAATGACAATTTTCTTCCTTAAAACATATATCTCTTTATTTCAAATTCAAAGGCATTTTCACATATCATTTATTTATTTATTTATGTGAAAATACATATCAGTTAATTAAATCTTATCTTTTCCTTTATTTCTTTATTTTTTTTTTAAAAAGACAAAACTACATCACAAAATTCAAGTAAAATTTCAAACAACATCATCCCCGAAAGAATCTATACAAAATATAATATTTACAACAAATTATTGATCTATTTTTTATTATATATATATTTGTTTGAAAATTTATTTATTATATTTAACACATACGAACTCCATCGACTTTATCCATAATTCTCGCTCGTTCTCTTTCAAATAAAAAAATATCTAGCTAGAAAATTGTTAATTCGAATCTCAAAGTTCTAAATATAAGCTAAGTTTGGGAGCTCGTATTATTAATTTAGAATAATTATTATTAAAAACGTTAGATTTATTCATTAATTAAGATTTAAGAAGTAAGATATCACCGTAAATTAAAAGAAAAAAAAGAAAATCATCGCCAGCGCGGGAACAAACGAGCTGATTCCCTCCAATTTTATCTTCCCTTTTCCTCTCCGAGGTCCCTGATGTACTTGGATCACGTTTCGTTACGAACAATGCTTAAGCTCACTCTCAGAGATTCCCGAATCTCAAAACCCTAGTTTCCAAATTTCACTCAGCCGATCACTCACAATTGGGCGAAATTCATGGAGAGTCCGGTTGAGCAATCGGGGAATGCGACGGAAGTTGACGCCACTGAGATCGGAAAACGGGAGCTTAGGAGTGTTCGCCGCCGACTGGTGCAGTCCACGCTGCTTCCTCACAAGCCCCAAGAACAGGAAGAGAATGGAGGAGATCAAGAGGAGGAGAAGGAGGAGAACAATTGCGGCGGGGACGAGGAATTATGCGGGAGTCAGGGGAGTCAGGGTAAGAAGAAAAGAAAGTCGAAGGGAAAGACGACGCCTCAATCGAGAAGCTCGAAGAAGGTGAAGCGGCTTTAATTGGTTGAATTACTTTACTACTCTAATTTCATCATGATTGTCGATAGGCCTGGGAATAGTTGTAGCATGAATAACCCAGTTACATTAAATTACTCAATGTTTGAGTTGGGATAATGCTGAATTAGAGACTGAAATACGAAATTTGAGATATTTTTTGGGTAATTACAAATTGGAAAAAGTCTGCTTCTTTAGGACGAACAAATCATACTCTACATAAAACTACATTTATCAAAAAGATGAAATAATTATATTATACATACAGAAGCCAAAGGAGAAGCGAGCCATAAACTTGACGCCAAAAAAAATTTTACACTATGAAGAGACATCTCCGACTCCAACAATTCCTGACCTGAGACTGGAGGCGAAAATGACTAGAGAGGTCAGTTTTATAACCTGTTGTCGCTGTCTCAAAAATTTAAGTTCTTACCCAGGTCATCAGGGATGACACACTGTTTAGTTTTTATACTAAGCTGTTAAGTTTCTGCATGTCATTTAAAAACTTGTGTTCTGTTAGTTGCTAGTCTATGCTCTCATTATGTGCTACTCGTAGAGATTTGAGTGTATATCTCGGTTTTGAAATCTCCATTGGTGAATTTGGAGTTTGCAAATGAAGTGATTATTGCATTTATCTTTATTCAATGTCGTCACATTAAATAATTAAATCTCCAACCCTAAGCCCTCATTCGTATGATCAGGAAAATTCACGGATGTTTGCAGGAAGGCAAATACATCCCTTTTTCTCATCCCTAAAAGCAGGGAGGAAAAGTCAAGAGGCAACTCAATCGGCAGAGAGAGGGTGCACTGCTGAGAGAAAGGAAAGTGGAACTAACTGCAATCCTATTCACGTCTATGAAAGAACTGGGGTATGGTTTTTCCTGTCATAGCTTTATGTATAGCATGCGAAAAATACAAAGTGCTGCCATAGACGATCAGAAAGTGAAGTTTAGTGCATGCTAAGAAAAACTCAGATTATTTCAAGTTATTCTCTAAATATATCTGTATGATAGTACTATCTAATAATTCATATCTAACACTAACCCACTGCCCTTGACTTGGTATCCTCCTCAAAATGTCGAAGAGCAAATCTTTTATTTTTAATCCTGAGTAATAATATTGATGTATCATGCAGGATGATGAACTATCTCCAGACTGGCGAAACTGGACATTTCTTGACAGAACTATTGTAAATAACGGTGCATTACAAGACACTTATTCATCAGCATTTGAAGGCTGTGTTAAATCTTTAAGTTTAGACGACCTTCCAATTGTGTTGCCTGCTCCTGGTGCAATTGAGGAGCCCATGGATCGTTGTTCCATTGAGCAAGAATGCATTAAAGAGTTAACGTCAACTGTATACAACGTGGATGCTGACAAGGAAGTGATGCTCCATCACCTCTTAAGTAGTGCAGAAGTGGTATACTTCAAGTGTTACTTTCCTTCTTTCTCTACTTTTGAAAGTTGAACTCGTTTCAACTTCACAAGTTGTAACTGCCAGTGTCTAATTTTGAACTTAAATCATCTCTTTCTCATGAATTGTTGTCAGGATGATAATCTGAATAAAACTCGTGGACTTAGTGATTCTGAACCAAAGTCAATGCTTGAGCATGAAAGTAGATTTCTTCAGGACAGGTTATTACTATTTTGAACCCCTGTTCTTGTTCCTAGAGAACCTTGAGTTTGATATACCCTTTTTTTACCTCTTTCCTCCCAAACTCTGCCTGTCTTAATCATGATATCAAACGCCATCAGTTCCATACTTATAGTTTAAACTCCAGAAACTAGAATCTTTTTTAATAGGAAATTTAAAGCTCTACAACTTGGTTTAAAATTTTGCATATAGTTCTGTGTTGAGGGTTGAACGTTAGTATCTTCCCCCATCTTTTCCTGCCATTTTTTTGCTTATTTTTACAGCCAACCTTTCTTTTCAAATTACTGAGGGAATTAATTAATATAAGAGGTGGAAGAAGCATCCTATGAAGAACTGTTGAGCCGTAATTTGAAAATGCTGCAAATATTTATGGCTTTAGTGCATGATACCACTAGCAAATGTGTGATCATTTCACTAATTCTTTTAACGAGTATAATTTTCCTCCATTTTAGGAATGAGGTTTTTAATATATAATTTGATTGCTTTACTCCTCACTTTGTTGCTGCTGCCAGTTTATTACTACTATTGGCAAGAAAACTTGATATGAGGTCATTTCATAATTTATACGAGGGAATTCATAGTTTTATACATTCATATTTTTGGTATGGCTTGTTTAATATTATTGTTGTCCGATTTATGTATCGTGCATTCTTATCAGTGGCTCCTTGCCTGTCTAAATGTTTCAACATTTCTGTGGTAGTTTTCAATAGGTATCTTTGGCGTCTTTGGTGTCTGGAGGAGATGATTATGCTTTTCTCAAAACAATTATACTTAATTTTCTGTCTGCTTTTTTCTTATTATTTGATTGTGCAATAGAATGCAGTCCTACTACCTTCGTTGTCAAAGCCATCCCAAAAATTGTTTATGGACATACAAGTATCAGCCGAAGATGACCATGGAGGTTGGCTGCTAAATCTATATTAGCCACAAAGCTTTCTGGCTTCTGTTTTCTTCTGTTATCCCTTCTTTGACACATGGTTTTGCAGGTATGTGGTAATCTCGAATCAGTCAAGTTTTTGAGTGAGTGGCTACATCTCTGGTATGAAAGAAATGCACAGAACAACAAAGATTTTGCTGGAGGTAATAAATTCCAGAAGCAAGATAATAATGGTAACTGCTCTCAGAGTGATTCTGACTGTGAAAGTCCAGATGAAGAAGACAGCCTGAAGAATGTACTCCTTGTCACTGGATCATCTGGGGTATGCAGAACTTCACTATTATCACCTGACATATGTTCACTTTTTTTGGATTTTGTAATTTTCATTGAAACAAAGTAAATTCTTGTCTAGAAATTTGTTTCTTTTTAGTCTTGATCACGTCTTAAAATTAAGTTGAAGCTGGTTTTGAGCAACCCATAAGTTTTTTGTTTGTTCATCATTGTGAATGCAAGAAAGTAAATGAGTCATTTGTTTGACCGTTGTATGTTTCTTTGCCATTTTATCGCACAGAAAAAGCTCTTCTGAATATTTTCAACTTGTATGGTGTTAGATGGCTATGAAAGTAACTGGAAGTTTATTTTGAAGTGCTGCTTTGTCATGTTTCTAATATAATTAGTCTTCAGTTCTTGCAAATCATCATATTGGAATAGCATCTAAGTTGAATATCGAAGACTTGTTTTAGTATTTCATTTGTTCTATGAAATAAGTTCTAAATTTAGGAAAAATTGTTATGCAGGAAAGACTAATTCGATAGTTATTTCAGTGTGTTTTGTCCTAAAAACCAATTTCTTTACTCAAAATTACTTTTCTTTTCATTCTTTTTTTCTAATTTTTATTTTTAGTTTAAAAATAAATAGGAAAAAAAGCATAAGGCAGAGGTCTACCAAAGGCAAATTAGTTAAAAGCTTATCCTGTTCCATTGGCAAGAATCATTAAAAGACCATAATTATACAAAGTCTTATACATGGCATTCCGAAAGGAGGAAAAAAAAATCTGTAAAATGACCCCGACCTTCTTTTCTTCTCCCGGCAAGTCTCTTCCATTACTTTCTACCCATAATCTCTAGAAGCATTTTTATGTTTGGGCATCAGAATTTCTTTAGAAAAATGGTACTTAAACTGTGTCCGATATCATGTCAAGACAAAGATAGCCCTTTTTTTTTTGAAAGGGGTCCTCCTTTAGTTTGCCTTATGACTTTGGCATTTCTGCTCTAGTTCTTTTTAGTGTGCATGAGTTTGATTCATACATTATTGGTTGTCATGCTACTTGAGGTGTTTCTAAAAAAGTTGTAGTCTTCCCAATGTTTGAGCAAAAAGAGAAAAAATGGGAAATTAGAGATGCAAATAATCAAGAAGTTAAATCCCCCTCGAGTCTACATCCTTATGGCATCGTATTATTGTGAGTAAGTACGGCATTCACCCCATGAATGGTTGACGGGTGGGGTTAAGGGTATGTCAAGGAATCCTTGGAGAGAGATCGCTTTCGAGCTCCCTTCTTTTTCTGGCTTGGTTCATGTTCAGGTTGGGGATGGTAGTAATACTTATTTTTGGGAGGACAAGTGGGTGGGAGATAGTTCTCTCTGCTCTAAATTTCCTAATCTTTATCGCTTGTCCTCTATGAAAAGTCATTCGATTGCCGATGTTCTTAATCATGGAGGGGAGAAGGGATGTTCGTTGTTGGAGTCTTTACCCCGCTGAGGGATTTTCTTGTCGATCTCTTTTTCGGTGGTTTCTCAACCCTTTTTCCCATAGTGAGTCTATCTTTTCTATTCTGTGGAGAGTAAAAATCCTGAGGAAGGTTCGGTTCTTTATCTGGCAAGTCCTCCACGGAAGAGTTAATATGATAGATAAGCTCTCGAGGAAGATGAATTCGTTGGTTGGCCCGTTTTGTTGCATCTTATGTCGGAAGGCAGAGGAAGATTTGGACCATATCTTTTGGAGTTGTCAGTTTGCCTGTTCAGTGTGGAGTCTCTTCTATGATGCGTTCGGGATCCAGGCGAGACAATTCAGAGATTTCAGAGACATGATCCAGGAGTTCCTCCTCCATCCGCCATTTCGCGATAAGGGGAGGTTTTTATGGTTAGCGGGGGTGTGTTCTGTTGTTTGGGGTCTTTGGGGTGAGAGAAACAATAGGATTTTTCGTGGCATTGAGAGAGACCCTTATGATGTTTGGGCCCTCATTAGATTCTATGTTTCTCTCTGGGCCTCTGTGTCCAAGGCTTTTTGTAATTATACTCTAGGCTCGATCATTTTGAGTTGGCAGTCCTTCTTTTAAGGGAAGTCTTTTTGGGGGCTGGTTTTTTGTATGCCCTTGTATTCTTTCATTTTTTCTCAATGAAAGCTGGTTTTTTCATCAAAAAAAAAAAAAATAAAATAAAAAAAATCAAGAAGTTAAATGGAAAATGTAAGTGTTTGGATTCAGTTTCTTCCTCTAATGACAACTTCATGGGTTTCTTTGAATTTGAAGTGGTGATCTATATTGGCTTTTCTTGCTGGCCTCTTTCATTGGACTGTTAATATTCTGTACCTGTGGGGAAGTAATTTTAAGAAGAACCCATTATCATTATTATCTATCTAAACTGTGCTTTATATTCTAAATACTCTTGAAGCTGAAGATCCTTTATCTCTCTTTAAGGGTTGCAGGTTATGAATGTGGAAATTGATTCTCTTGGCTGTTCACGATTTTTCTCTTTTGTTAAAACGTTTCTGTATGGTTGCAGAGTGGGAAATCTGCAGCTATTTATGCTTGTGCTGAAGAGCATGGTTTCAGGGTTTTTGAGGTAATGCTAATTAGGCATTTTTTCCCATTAGTCTATTTCTTCCGTTTTGTGACGAATAACAATGGTTACTGATTTTAAATCTTAAGCCCTCTACATCCCCTTAGTTATGGATGCAAAAAGACAATGGTTAAATTATAATTTGTCATTGATGTTGCGTAACATGCACTTTCAATTAATTAGAAAATATTTTTCCCTTGATGGGTTGACTGAGTTATGCTTTCAGTTTCTATATTATTTGTTAGTTACGGTTTTCCAATGGAATTCCACTGCATCCTTAGATTGACGGAGTTCCAATAATCTGTGTATAAGAATTGTATACCATTGTAACACACCTTCCAATAAAGTGTGGACCTATTCATTTATGATTAAAATTATTGAAGATGCTTCAGAAATCATGATGAGGGAAACATGCATTAAACCATCCAACCGCGGGGAGAACTCTTGATGTATCTCTTTTATTTATTTCTTCATTCATTTCATAAAAGCATTGTTAGAATATCCATAGTATTGATGTTTTCTACTGCCCGGCAAAACAGTTGATAGATTGCAACAAGAAGGAATTTGCTTGTGCCTGAACTTGAAGTTGCTCTTTACAAGCAGAAGCAAATAAAAAAGCATTGTCATTGATTATACTGATTAAATATTGTGCTTTGTCAAGTGAATAAACTTGACAACAAGGAATTTGCTGCTGCTAAACTTGAATGATTTGTTTTGGGTAAGAGCTGATACAGAAGCCTCTATTTTTGTCGAATATGTTGGGGGATTAACTCATCAAATGACTAAAGATTTCATACATCAGAGATAAAAAAGATGTAGAAGATCATCTAGAAACTTGACTATGTCTGAATTCGGGCTTGTGGATTAGGAGGAGCCTGTTTGGAAGAGAAATTGAGATTTGGATCAGACATAGAGATAAATTTACAGTGGTTGGTCTTAGCTCTCACAAAGGTGGGGTGATTTGTTCAGTACCTTCACTTAAAGTCTGTCCACTTTTTGAATCGCACCCCTATTAGTTCTAAATTGTTGCTGCCTTTTACTTCTTTGCTCCCTTGCCTATAGAAGCTTAAATATCCATAATTGGCTGGCTCTTTTTTGTATTGTCTTTATCTCCTTAATGATGAACCCCAAAACAACTTTCCCGTAGTTTGTAGCCGAAGGGTAGTTTTTTCTTAACGAATATTTTGGTATGCCTTTCAACCAAGATCCATGGTGAAAGCTTTTGTCATTGTTTTTATGGACAGAAAGAAATCAAAGGACTTTTTATGAAAAAAAGAATTCCTTCGATAGCTTCTGTAACTTTGCACAGTTTCCAGTTTGATTGGAGGACTTTTTTTGTAACTTTATAAACTCTTTTTGTTGCTTTTATGGTTAGAATGAAATCAAAGGACTTTGTAATTTTTGTATCTTTTGTTGTTGCCTTTTCGTAGTTCTTAATTAAAAACCAGTGTTCTTTTATTTACCTTTGATAGGTCTTCCTTTTGTATCTATTTCATACATCAATGAAATAGTTTATGTTTCCTATAAAAAAAAGAAAAAAAAAAAAAGAGAGAAAAAAAAAGAAATAGATTCCTTTTGGTGGTGGTCTCCTCTACCCTCAGCATCTATGTAGTAACTCCTTTCTTGACTGATGGTTTGTAAATATAAATATTGTTTTTTATTAAAATAAACGTGACTTTGTCTAATATATTGGCCTTCAGTTCAGTGCATCTGTCATTCGATCAGGAGCCGTTCTCAAGCAGATGATTGGAGAGGTTTTACATTCTCATCAACTAAAATGGTCCGTACTATTTAAAAGCTGGCTTAGCTTTCTCCATGTTATAGGTTTCCTTTTTAAACTTTATGATATTGCTCGTTCTGTATGTTTTTGGTTATTTTTTTAATACATATTTTTAATTTCAATTTAAGCTTTATCGATGTTTTAAGAGCATATTTATTAATTTATATCCGTGAATCTATAACTTGTTAAGTAGAAGAATTTTCCGAGGATGGAAGAGTGATCAATGTTGTAGGGATTTTATTATCTGGTGCATATTTATTACTGATTTCTCATTCAAAAAAGAGTGTCAAATTATGCCCGGATGTCACATTTTGATATTGTTCCATCAACTATAAAATCAGCTCTTTGTCTAAATCTTCTTTTTACTGGCCATAAATCTTCTTCAAATGATTGAAAAGATGGTTATCTTACAGGTCAGTAAAAAATTCCCAGGGGTCAAGGAACAATTTTATTGAGAAATGTCCCACTCTTCAAGAAAGTACAGCCGCCAAAGATTTAGCCAATGAGGTGATTGAACTCATCCCTTTATCAGACGATGATTCTAAAGATAACATTAAAGGTGTTGGAGAATTTGAAAACATTGCATACGAAAGCATGAGCAGCCAAGGTGAAGCTAAGCCTTTAATTCTTTTAGAGGACGTGGATATCATTTTTCTTGAGGACCGTGGTTTTATTTCTGCAATTCAAGAGATCGCTGACACTGGAAAGGGACCCATAATTTTGACCAGCAATAGTAAGAGTGCTTACTCGTGGATGGAATTATTTCATTCTGAAGGAGTTTTACAGTTTACACTGATGAACACTTGTTTTTATCCTTGAACTATAGGTAGCGATCCTGTTCTTCCTGATAATTTGGACAGGCTACAGGTCTCTTTTATACGACCGTCGTCAATGGAACTACTCAGCCATTTATATATGGTGTGTGCTTCTGCCTCATCTACTAATGACATATTACTTGAATTTCCATTCAGTGGATTCATTATCGCTTCTCTCTCAGATTTGTGCTTCTGAAGGAGTCAACATCCAACCATGCTTACTTGAGCGTATTATTCATTGTTGCCACAAAGATATACGAAAAACCATTATGCTTCTTCAGTTCTGGTGCCAGGGTAAAGGATTTAGAGGTCAGTTTCCAAGTACAAATATGATTGACATTGTTAAATCTAGCTTTTCCCTGACTGTATTTTCTTTTTTCATCATTTTGGCCATCTATATGACCACTCTTTGATTTCATAGTCAAAAGCTAACTTGTGGTCCAGTGACATGAAAGGTTCCTTGCATCCTCGAAATTTACCTTGAAATAGCCTGCCATGTAATATGTCCTTGATGTGCAGTAAGGCAACATTAACTGTTCTGATAGTGATACTGATAGCTATTGCAATAGTTTGTTCTTTTTTTTTTTTCCTCAATTAAAAAAAATTACTGGAGACCAAAGGGTTTTAACGTTTTTAAGTTTTCAAGGATTTGAGCTAGGACCTTGGAAGTATCTAGACAAGTCTATACATACAGTTTCTTTACTTTAATGATTTTTTTTTCCTTTCAATAGACATAAAAGAAAAGAAAAGAAAAAGAGGTAGCTTCCCTTCATTGTCTTGTCTATATCGGGTGCAAGTGGGCCGTTTTAGGTTGACTTTTCACTAAAACCAATCCGGACCAACTCATCGGTTTATTTTCTTCCCCAGGGCTTGCACCCCTACTGGACACACATCTCTGGATAAGTTTAGGTAGCCATTCCATTGAGATCTAGTCGCAAATCAAACTGCATCTTATGGTTATGGCAAATTATAGTGAAGATAGCAATGGGCTAGAAGAAACATGACATGGCGATACTTTTATAGACAATTAGCAGATTCGATTCATTTTTAGTGTTCATAATTGTACGCTTCCTAGGGCCCACTTGGCATACTCTAAGATGATAAGTTTCTTGCTTGCTCGAAGGCAAGAGATGGATGACAGGTGTCATTTGAATGAAGTAAGTTAAAAATAAAAATATAATTATATATTATAAACAGATTGGAATAGTAACATTTTCATGATTAGGCATAAATACACTTTCATTTGATAAAGCTTCGTAGTCCACTTATAACTTTAAGAGATAATGAATTAGACAAGGATGTTGTAGCCAAAAGTACTGAAAAAAGGCTTACGAGGTGGTAATGGACGAGAAAAATATGTTCTAGTCGCGAGAACTACAAAGATGTTGGTGACTCCCTTTCTTACCAATATGTAAAAAAGTGACCAAGGTGATCACTCACTGCTGGCTATGGAGATCGTAGATGCATTTAGTGTGCTTGCTTTGCTCATTGGCACAGGCAGGTCCCTTGAAAACACTAATGAGAAGAATTTTCCTAACACAATATTTGCTTTGCTTTTGGAGAAAAAAATATTTGAAATGATTTTTATTTGTGTTGATCATTTATCTTATGGGATGTATTTGATTGTGCAGATAAAATTCAGCAAAAGTATGGTTCACTTTTATTTGATCTTGATGCTGGCCATCAAATACTGCCGGCGATAATGCCATGGAGTTTTCCATCTCAGTTATCAGAGCTAGTTGACAAGGAGATCACAAAGTCGTTATTAAGAATGGAAACACCTTCCTTGTTGGAGGCAAGTGAAGGTGAATTTTATGAAGAGGAAATGCAGAATGGTCTGCACTATCAAAATTACGAAGACAACTATCTTTTAGAGGCCAAAAAGGCAGCAATGTTGAGTAGGAATGGCTCTATTCAAGATCACAATGAATTTCCAGTTGAGTTTGATGCTACACATGAGTGTTCTGATATTTCGGGAACCCCTATTCCATTACCTGGGCAGAAGCGCCGAAGGAGGATGGATATGGTGGTGTCTTCTGATTCTGAAGATGGGCCTATCAACATGGAATGTTCTCTAGTACCAATTGTAGATAACAGTATATTATCATCTCACCATATAGCATCTCCAAATTTCTCAAGCCCGTTAAATGGGCTGATTTATCATAGGACAGATAATACTGTTGAAGATCATCCTTATCCATGTTCAGAAACTGCAGGTGGTATAGATGTGAATAAGATGTCCATGTCTGTCACCACCTCTTACGTACCAGAATCAATATTCTTTCCTGAAACTGAAATTCATGAAACGGAGCTGTTCACCAAAATGGCATCTCATGGTGATGCTGGTGCCAGTCCAGAAGTTTCTATGGATGTGCTTTTTGAGAATTTGTTATCAGTTGAAGCCAATAGTTTTAATTCACCTTCACATACTGTACAAGAAACTACAGCTGTGTTAGAAAATACTTCCAATGTATTTAATTTATCTCACCAAGAGGGGGAAGGATTTTCTTGTAATGGACATATGGAAAACATTATCAGAGGGTATCCTGTGATGGATGAGTGCAGCCGTGTAGACTTTAACAACAAGTCCAAGTTTGTAGAGAAACCTGAAGTGAAGGTGCCAGGTGATTCAGTGCATGAATTGTGGAAACAACTTCGCTTCCATCACTTAGATCTTCTAGGACATCATGTCATGCCGGAAAAGCAAGAAACCTTTCAGATCGTCGAACTAGTTCATAGAATGAGCCATCTAATTTCAGATTCGGACCTGTTGCTTTCTTCCTGCCAACCTCAAGTAAGTACTTTAAATTGCGAACATCATGAATTAGTGCCCACAACGTTAACTATGTTTCTTTTTAGGATATATTGGAGACGCCAACATTTGCATCTGAGGAACCCGACTCATTCTTCTGGGGAGGTCAGCAATTGCAGATGGCATCTACAATTGTTCAGCATGGATTTTGCTTCATTGCAAATGATATTGCTACCACGGCTTCTCGTGTGGGCTTTGATAGCAGGTTGGATATTGTATCAAAGATGCTTGCCTATACAACTAATACAGCAGCATTGGGAAAATTAATAAGGCATAATACGATGCAAAACTCCTCTTCCACAAAGAAGATTTTGGAACTGAGCCTTCCACGAAATAGTCGTAAGCAAGAGAGGTAACATTCTGAAATCTCCTTTCGCATGGATTTTTGCACATCTGCTAGGAATAAGCTGGCTGATCAACTTATAACCTGATAATAATGAAGATTTTGGAATTGATCTCACTGAAACATATGCGATACAAGCTGCAGTATTATGCTGACAGAAGTCTAATTAGCATGGGTTGGAATCCTACTTAACTAATAAATCAAATTCGTAAGATGACTGAACAAAGCAGCATATAAAATTTTTTATCTATGGTAACGGTAATTAAATAAACAAAATTAGCCTTTTTTTAAAGAACTGACAACATAGTTTATTGATTCAGTTTTCATATTCCCTGTTGAAGCGAATCTTCTGACACCTGTTCTAAGCGAGCTGGTTTTTCTTTTCTCACAACTGTTCTGAATGTCTTCTGTGCAGAGATATGAAATCACGCCTCTTCGACGTAATTCAGCATGTGGCACCCGACAGATCGCATTTGGCATTGAAAGGTGTACAATTCTACGAATATCTTTCTTCATTACGCTGCATTTCGAGATCAGAAACTTCACGTATATCAAAAGGCGCTGATAAGACGAAAAGACGAAGGTTTGTACCGTTAATGAGAACAAGTTTCCTTGCAGCTTTAATATAAACTCACTCTTACGTTTTCCAACCCGTTAATAGTTTTTGATTGATTTGTAATGTAGGGGACGGGTTGCACGACATTACTTGAGTACTGGTTCTCATCTGTTCTCGCCTGAAGATATAACGTTGCTGGGACAATCTAACCTTCCATATAAAGATATTCAAGGATGTTAATGCTGTCTTCAGCAATTCATTCCCAAGAAATACTAACAAGGTAGGTCGGTTGTGCTTGTGATTACATTTCCTCCCATTAATATCAAGCTTACACTGATTTTTTTTGTAACTTATAGCAGTAATTAATAGAAAATCTGTATTTAGAAAGAATGTCAGATTATTACTTTCTGCTTTGATTTGAAATCCTAAATAACTTTTACCATACATGATAGGAACACTTGTATATGGGCATAACTCAAATGTTTTATTCCTAAGGTCCATCTTAGAAATCTGGTACCAAACAAGGGGATCAGAAGTCCTTATCCATTCTCATCTGCAAAAACTTTAAACCAAACGACCTCTTAGTGTTTTAAAAAGCTCACTGAGGTGCGCAAAAAGGTGTTCGCCTCAGCACCTTAGCACCTATCTTGCGGTCTAGAATAAAAGTTATATTTTCTTAAAATTTTCATCATCTTAATATTTAAAATACTATTTTTCTTCGTATATAAAAAATTTATATTCATTTTTCTATTGTGTGCTTCACAAATTTTTTTTTTTTTTTTTGTGCCTCGTGATTATGCCCGGAGGGCTATTGCGCTTTAGTGGGCAAAAAGACAGGGTCTTGAACTTGAATACTTCGTTCTCCACATCAACGTTCTTTTAGTTTTGAAAATTATTTACTCGATTTTGTTGTGATGTCACATGCAGTGGTACAAATGTGAAATTGGGTTTGACAGTTGTAAATTAGTGGCAGACTGAACACAGAAATCAGTACAATGATCTTTTTTAATGAATTAATTATCATTCGGTAAATTTGCATAAAAAAAGTATAACTTAGGTCTCTAATGCTCTCATTTTGATCAAAAGGAAAGTGTTTAACTTAAATGGTTGAAAATTAAGCTTACACTATCTATGCTCTTTGTTTTTATCTACCTGCTAAATATGTTTTGAAAATCAAAATTCAAGTCAAAATTTGAAAGTTAAAAAATGTAGTTTTTATTATCATCACTTTTGGAATTTGACTTAAGAGTTCAAATGTTTATTTATTTTTTAAGGTAGGTAAAAGTAAATAAATTGGCAAGAAACTAGCATAAATTTCAAAAACGAAAAAAGAGAAAAATATATTTTTAGTCTATGAGATTTGGGTTAGGTTGCTGTTTGGTCCTTGAGTTTTCAAACTCAACAATTTAGTCCTTGAGGTTTAGATTTCGTTACACTTTTGGTCCCTCCGTCCAATTTTCTGTTAAACCCTATAAGTTTGCTGATGTGGCACTATTTTTTTTTTAATTTTTCTAAATAAAAATATTATTATTTTTCCTCCCTTTTATTATTCTTCCTCCTCCTACTGCAGATGGTTGACAGTCGACAGCGGTCGGGTGACTTTTTTTTTTATTATTAAAATAATAGTGTCACGTCAGCAACCAGACCCGAAAAAACAAGACCCACGAAAGAAATTCAACCAGACCCACGACGATTCAACCCCTCAAATATTTAGACCCACGACAGCTTAACCCGAAAACCTACAACGGTGAACTACCTCTGAAAAATCGAGACCCACGAGGACGACGACTGAATTTCTTTCTCCCTCTATTTTTGCGTGTCTACGTCTCTCTCTCTCTGTGTTTTTGCGTGTGGTTGAGGAGGGAGAGAGTCACTTAGTTCTAGGAACCCACGAACGATGAACGAACGAGATCTCTTGTTCTAGATCTGGGAAACACGACAGCTCCTCCTCCCTCCCTTACGGTCGCGAGATCTGGACTGGTTGAGCGACGACGAGCGAGCAGCGGGTTTGGGCGAGTGATGATGGATCTGGACGATCGGTGGTCGAATCTCTCGTGTCTACGTCTCTCTCTGTCTCAATTTTTCGGGTCTGGTTGCTGCCGCCGTGGGTCTTGGTTTTTCGGGTTATGCGAACGAAAACCACGTTAAAAAAAAAAAAAAAAAAAAAAGTCGCACGAGCGATAGTTGCCAACCGTCGACTGTTGACCATCTGCGACAGAGGAGGAGGAGGAAGAATAATAAAAAGGAGGAAAAAATAATAAAAATAATAATTTTTTATTATTTAATATATTTTTATTTAGAAAAACTTAAAAAATATTTTTTTATTAAAATAATAGTGTCACGTCAGCAAACTGTTAGGGTTTAACAGAAAATTGGACGGAGAGACCAAAAGTGTAACGAAATCCAAACCTTAAAGAGCAAAATTGTTGAGTTTGAAAACTCAAGAACCAAACTACAACTTAACCCAAACCTCGGAGACTAAAAGTCTATATTTCCCTAAAAAAAAACTAAAATCGAAATCTTGGACTCTAATTTTTCACAAAGCATTGTATCTTGAAAAAGTAAGTCCCTGATGTATAGGCGTTGGTTATTTTTTTCCTTAATTAAACATCTAGGTGTCTGCTATTAGTTCTAGAATTCTATAGGCTCGTCGTGCAATAAGAAAATTCGAGCAAGTATGCTCTTAACGTCGTGGAATTTTGTAGGGCTTCTTGTTGGAGAAAACCAAAAGCGACGTTATTTTATTTATTCTAGAAGGGGTGTTTACTAAAAGGAGCTCCAAACTTTATAAATAGGTCAGGGCTACAGGAAAGAGGGAATAATTACAACAATTGCCATCTATGTAAAATGTAAATAACCCCAAGTAAGTTGTCAAAAGGAAAAAAAAAAAAAAAAAAAAAAAAACAAGTAAAAATTAGGGTTATAAGAAATGAAATTAAACTAAATTACAATTATGCCCCCAACAACTTACACTTCTGAGACATTGATAACCTCTTATAAACTTGGATTATAGTTTTTGAATTCTTAAACTCAGGTTTTCTTGATCGAATACCAACCCAATTTTGTTGAACTAAAAAAAAAAGGTTTTCTTGATTGAAAAGTTTGTTAAATCATAATCCTGCCTTTGTATTTAGGTTTGTTAGCAAAAGTATTTACCAACTTTATTTCTTAAAAATGGAGAAATATCACATAACTTGCTACTAAATAACTGAAACTAAATAGATGTGAACATGAAGGGATCAAAACAGAATTAAAAATTTCAATTTTTCCATTTTTAAAGTCTTATATAAATTTCAATTAAAAAAAAAAAAAAGTAGGTATTTGAAAATTACTCTGTTTTTGTTGATAAAACTGCCCTTAGAAAAGGTCAACAAATAGGCCAACTCGTGACAACACGAACCAGCACTCTCAACGAGACTGGACCATTATTTTGACACTGTTCGTTGATCTCTTGGAAAGCTAATTCCCACATCAAGAAAAAGAAAAAAGCTTTCTTTTATTTTATTTTCCGAACCATATCATATCTTGGTAATGATAGATTTTTCAAACGATATCAAACAGCTTCTGAAAAAGATGCAAGCGATAATAGTACAGAGAGAGTCTTCCCTATCATCATCAAAATAGCCAGTAAAAGCTGTACTGTTTTTATTTGCATCAATGTTATAAGTAAACTGTAAAGCCACCATCACCTCAGTGACTCCCGTGACTCAAAAAAGTTATAAATCATGGCTTTGTATTTATCACTCGGTCCCATCTTAACCCATTTCTCTCTCTTTCTCTTTCTCTCTCTCTCCTAAAAGTGAAACTCAAGTTTCTATATAACCATCTTCTTCCTAGCTTAAAGGGGTTAGAGCTAAAGCCAATATAGCTGAAGAGGTTCATTTTTTAAGGTAATCAAAAGTGAAAGAGAGAGGCTTGAAGACTTCAAAAATCAAAGAGGTGGGGTGGGGTTTGATTTTTACCCTACAAGAAAGTTGGCTGCAGCAAAGGCTTTAAACTGAGCGTCCATGGAAGGCCTTGAGAGGTACGGTAAGAAGAGGGTGATGGTGGTGGTGGATCATACATCACAGTCCAAGCATGCTATGATGTGGGCTCTCACTCATGTGGCCAATAAGGGTGATTTATTCACTCTTCTTCACATTGTTTCTCACTCAAACAAGCTCTCTGAAACGCCTTCTGATTCTTCTTCATTTCTTGCTAACTCTCTTGGCTACCTCTGCAAAGCTTCTAGACCTGAGGTATATATATACAAGTCCTTTATTTTGCCTTTCTTCAGTTTGCATTTTATCTTTGGATTGGATCTATGAAGAGGAAAGATGTTGGATGAATGTATATCCTCCTAATCTTTTCATGGGTTTGACTTGATCTTCTGTCTCTATCTATCACTCTTCCCTTTGGTTCAGTTCTTTGTGTACAACAACATTCAACTTCTTAAGCTAAGCTTGAGAATTTTGTTCACTGTTTTATCATCCTGCAACTCAGATAAATGCATGAGGGATAAAATTGAGTGGAGTATAGATCCTACTGAAAATGCATATAATTCCAGTTTGTAATGCATTTAGATTAAAATTTTGAGTAAATGAAAAGCCACGAGAATATGTACGGGGGTTAAGATTGAGTGGAGTATAGATCTACTGAAAATGATTTTAAAAATGTTAAAAAAGTTAAAGCCTTGATTATAGGGTATCTAAGTTTAATTTCTAATTCTCTCTCACTGAAAAAGTGTGGGATATGGGCCATATGGGGAACATAAACTTTATATTGAGTTATCTTTAAACTATTGGTTTTCCCTCCCATGCATGTGTTAATAAATAAAATAAAGGGAAAAAGCACAGCATAGTATGAAGAGAAATCTCGAGTTGCACTAAGCCACTGGCTACTAGCTAAGTCCTTTCCTAGTGCTCCCCCATCAACCAGATTCCAGGGCCATCTTCGTAAATGACTAAGAAAAGGGGAAAAGTTAGGTGGAACCATCTTTTTACGTATTACATCAGTGCAGTGTTGGGTTCCGTGGGTCATTTAAGTTTTGGTTCAAAATTTCAGGTGGAAGTTGAAGCACTTGTGATTCAAGGCCCAAAACTAGAGACAGTTTTAAGCCAAGTGAAGAAGCTTGAGGCATCTGTTTTGGTGGTGCCCCAGAAAAAGCCTTCTCTGTTTGGCTGGTGGGTCCTAACCTCTTCCAACATCTTATATATATTGGCTTTTTCATCCGAAATCCAAAAATGAATAAATATAAATGAATTAAGCAAAAAGTTTGAATGGTCATGATTACTAACCTGGTCGACATGGCCATTTCTCTTGCAGCTTCTGTGGGACCAGCGGCTCAGAGCAGCTTGTGGAACAGTGCATCGACCATGCAGACTGCTGTACAATTGGGGTTAGAAAACAGACCAATGGCATGGGCGGTTACCTTATCAACACCAGGTGGCAGAAGAACTTCTGGCTTCTTGCTTAGCCCTCATCTGAATTTAACAGACCATAAAATCACTGCTGCAAAATCTCATGTTTAACGTATCATCATCCATCATGTTAGCTCTAAACTTAACTCTGTAACTAAAAGCTAGATATGCTCTTTATATTGTAGAACTCTTTCATCAAAGTTGAATGAATGCCTTGCACAAGCATTTTAATAATCAGAACTTCAGATCTTTCAGTCCAATAGGATTTCAAAATTGAACCATTTCGATGAACTTGAAAACCGAGATGGTTTCTGAGAAATAGCGCTAGCGTCGATACCTGGATATCGTTTTCTGTTTTGGTTTTAGAATTTGAGTGGAAAGCAAGATTAAGAACAAAAATGATTGGAACTCTAATAATAATTGCCTCTTTAATCAGAGACATGAGATAACTAGTAAAAAAAGGGTAATATCAGTCGCTCATTAATATGCTAAAGCTACAAACAACAAAATATGTGGAGGGGAGATAAAAAGATAGCATGATGAAGGGAAAAAAATAAAATAAAAATTGAAGACGCCTAAAGCCAAGTGGACAGAACGAACAAGTCCCGAGTATTCTTCTTTTGTATTCTTTTGTACTCCTCTTCTCTACTACCGGTGTGCCAACTACCAAGAACCTCAACCGTGACGAAGCCAATTAGACCTTATCATCTAATTTGTCATTTACAAGCGGAAGCAGCTCCATCCGACTCCGAGGGGTCCGAGGTGTTCTAGGGGTTCGAGGCGTTCCCGGTGGCTGCTGTGAGATGAGGTGTCTTACGTAGCCATAGAATGTACAACCCAAAAGTGTAATTGCACATCCGACCGCATTTAGCATTGAAATTGGGTTTCGAAATATCAACCATGAAACGAGGACAGCAACAGCTACCTGGGCACAATGAAAGTTCAAATGTGATTCACCGGAGTGGAACTTTATATAGGGAATTTATTATTATTATTTTTAAACAAAGGTATTATAATGGTCTACAAGGCTATAATTCATGGAAATTATATCGAGCAACAGATAAGAAACATTGATTCCAAAAAATTAAAAACAAGTTGCCTAGTTGAGTATTGTTGACAAGGAAGATGTATGCTAATTGGAACACGTTTTTTTTTTTTTTTTTTGAGAAAGATAATTGGAACACGTTGATCTTACCTTAAGGTTTCCAGCAACATTGAACGTCACAGCAGTCGTGGAATGAATCACATAAAATATGGAGAAATTAAGACAGAAAGCCATCACCCCAGAGCTGAAAATGATGATGAGGGACGAGCATATAGACTGGTGAGTGTTAAGCCAATCAAGAACCCCATTACCTTCAAGGAGCATTGCAGGTACCGCCAAGATCATGGTCGCAAAAGGTGCCATATAATACACTGTATTTATGCTGGTGTGTCCAAAAGAAAACAAACACCAAAGTTCAATTATAATTAGCAACATAGATAAAACATCAAAAAGAACAAAGTACCATTAGCACAAAATCACTGTTCGTTAGAAGGTAGAGAATCAATTGAAAATGACAACCAGCAAGGGAGGGGAAAGGAGAAATAAATAAGGACAGATGTTAAATTAAAAAGACGTAAAATTTCAAACACTATCTATTAAAGGTCAACTACCAATGATTTAAACATGTCGTATTATAATTTATGAGGGTGGAAGAAGCCATTTCATTTAACCACCCATGCCTGTGAGTCATACATGTACATTGAAGAAGGATACAACATGAAACACAAATGTTGTACACGGCTGCAAAAAGGAGAACAATGTATGCATATCAAGTACATACTTGCAGTCATTCAAATGTTCATGTTATTAGGATTATACGTATTAAATCAAGATTACAAACAAGAAGACTGAACAATATCAACGGTACTTATATTAAATACATCTAAATAATGCAACACTTCATGAAAAGTACTTGTAAAGAAAAAAAATAAAACAAATCAGTAACTTTTTAATGGTTCAACGTCTATATCATAAACATTGAAAGAAAATTCAAAATCACATGCATTCGTACAATTATGTAACGTTAAAAGGCATCCATAATTATTTTCAATATTCATTACTAATCTAGTTGTCTTTGTGTTTTGTTGTGAAGGAGGGCCAAAACGTGCCTCAGTGCCACAATGTATGCAACTTAGAAGAGAAGAATTGTAATTAATTATATTAAAGTTTGAGTGACTGATAAGTATCAGAATGTCAACGCTTGGTGGAGGTGGACACTAACACACTACCTAAACTAAAGTACTCGTGCTTCCCATAATAAGAATCCATCACCAAGAATGGTTATTAATTGGATGTTATTATTTTTACATTTTTACTAAAAAAGGAGTATGAGAGAAATGGAACAGACAGCACGATATTTTGATAACATTGGCTGGAAAGGAATCAATAGAAAATGAAAAAGGTCAAACGCTAAAGAGAGAGTAACAGTCTGGAGCCAAAAAATACTACTAATGGCAGAATTTGATCTTCAGAGTTCGTAATGATATTTCTTCACAGACCCAAAGAAGAACAAAAGAACAGAGAGAAAAAGGCAGCTAGACGAAAGCAAGTGGTGACGACTGAAGAATAATGAAGAAAGTATATAAATGAAATTTACCTCGCTGCAACTACTCCACTAATTCATTGTAGACTAGGGAACACTTTCAAGATTTTTTTCCAACTCATCCAACTAAAACTAACGACTGCTTCATACATATGAACATGTTCTTTTTGGAAGTCTTTGCAGGTTTTAATTTATATTCAATATATATATCTAAGAAGACAGAGGAACTACATGGCCTAGATGGGAATCGGCTGTTCTGTATCTATCACATGAATAATATGATCTTACCGATTCCATAAATGATACTGGGTTTCAAACTCGAAAAAGTTCCACAAACAATACTATACTGAACACATCAAATATTTATACTCTGATGTTATCTCTAATTAAGGGTTTTCAAACAACAGCAGTCTATAATTCAATCATCTATCTAAATCAGGATGAACTTGGTTTTGAAAGAAATATTGAGTCCAAAAGAATCAACCACGCATAAAGGCAATACCTGTCGAACTTGTATCCATGCAATAAGGACTCTGCAAGGATGGTCTTTGTGGAGGTAGCCAAACAACCAAATAAAGCAGCACAGAACCCAAGCATGTTAAAGCTCATCTCAGTCACAGAAGTAAGAAGAATTCCTCCAACAATGGGTATCAAAGATGCCCATATTCTCCAGTCAAAGTACTTTCTCCATACAAGCCATTGTAAGACAACTGGTACAACGAATGGACGTCAAAAAAGGTAACCGCACAATTTAAAATCGAAAATTTCAAAATAAAAAACTAAGAACAATGACAAACATCAGATAATCAGTCAACAATTTAAATTCAAAACCGCACCTGTGGTTGCAGGAGTGAATGACTTTATTGTCTGCATAAAAGAAACCGGAATATAACGCAAGCTCACGTTCCCCAAAACTATGTTAATACAAAACACAAACGACATGGGGAATATCCTTCTCCACCGATCTTCAGGGTCAACAGAAATTAGCGGTTTAACCTTCAACACTTTAATCGCCATATACGCACCAACGGCAGAGCAGATGAAGTGAATACAGGACACTGTTAGAGGAAATTTAAAATCCAATTTCTGCAGAAAACCAAAACGAAAAGAAAACAAACAGATCAATTCACAGCCAAGGCAAACATCTAACGAACAAAAAAAAAAAAAACAAACAAATTCAACAAGAATCAAACCAATCGAGAAACAACAAGTCAAGAAATGGAGAAAATAGCGAAAACTCAGCAAGACCTGAAAGATCCACTTGTTCATGATAATGACGGTGACATTGAAACCCCACCATTGAAGAATTGCGAAGAGAGATCTAATGGTGCTCCACTGACACAACCGAGCCTCCTCCATCTCTCTCTAGCCTCAGACCCGAGATCACCGAATGACCGACCGCAAAATCCCAATTACAAAGAAATTCCGAATCAAAAACTCCACCTGAATTCGAAATTCGAAAGCACCCAATTCAGCGCAGTTGGAACCTGAAAAGAATGGTTTAGCAGCTAGAAGTTAGAGTATATGAAACGGATGAATTTGCGCCCAAAAACGCAATAGTCATGCATCCGCCGAGGATCGCACTCCTCTTTTCTCTTTCTCTCTCTAATTCAAATCCGAAAAACGCTTCACTTTGTCGCGTCTGAGGCTCGAGCGTTCGTTCATTCGTAGGGTCTGTGCTCAAAAGGAGAAGGCCATGGCCATGGCGATTGATGGAGAATTGGATTTGGCTTTGGCTAATGGCTTTGGCTAATGGCTTTTCGGCTTATATTTTTACCCTTTGCAAATTGCAAGGTAAAGTTCCAACATAAAAGAGCCCCTTCTCAAAAACCCGCCCCAAAGGCTTGGGGATTGTGGGTCCCACTTGCCACGTGTCCATTATTTAAGGACGTCAAACCATCAACGGCACGCCAGAAAATCTCATCCGTTCGTTTATTGTTTTTGACGGATTACAGAATGTTGACCCATCTTTCCACCGTCCGATGGCTTTTCTTTAGCAAAAAAAATTGTTAAAATACCATTTCATTTTAGTCGCTTTAACTTCAAATGTCTAATTTTAGTTTTTATATTGAATTGAATAAAACTTAAAATTGATCCTACATTTAGTTTGAAGTTAATTTTCACACAAATTGATTGAATAATTGTAATAATTTTCATACCATAAAAGACAAATATTAACATATTTTCAAAATTTAGTGTGAAAACTAGTAAAAACTTTTTTTTTTTAAAAAAAAAAGTTGATAATAATCAAACGGTAGGGATCAATTATATAGATTAAAATTGAACACTTAAAAATATAGAAAAACGAAATTCAAAATATAATCAAAATGTCTAAAAAAAATTGAAAATGGTATATTTTAACCCAAAAAAAATAAAAAAACTAATTCGTTTTAATTTTAATTTGTTTTTTCGTTTTGAAGCATTACGGGTGGGGTGGCACTGGTAACGGCGGAATCTGATGAATCAATTAATTATATTGAGGGACCGCTCTCAATGGTAACGGCTGCGTTTTTTTGTTAAAATTTAAAAATATTTATAGATTTGTTATATATTATATATTAGTTGAGTCGTGCTTATGTTGACTAAAAAATTCTAAAACTTGTATTTTAATACTTTTGAAACTTTTATTTATTTATATTTATTATTTATTTTTAAGAGAATATTTTTAACTTTTAAAACGTAATGATTTTGGTTTCTAAAATTTGATTGATTTATTTATTTTAGTTTTGAACTTTAATAAATTAACTAATTTAGCATTTTTCAAAAATTATTTTAAGACCTAGTATAAGTCCACCAAATATTTGCTTCATCTATATAGAAAATACAAGCACATGTTATCGTGTTAATACACACCTTTTTTAAAAATTAAAAAAAAAATACATACATACATTTTTCAAAATTATTATATTTTAAGTGCAACAAACGTGTGGTAAAAATTTGAGTCTAACTTAAAGAAAAGGATATAAATATTTATAAAAAAAAAAAAGAGAGAATGATATATATATATATATATATATATATATATATATATATATATATATTTGAAACCAAGGATATAAATATATTTAAAGTTATGTTGTCCTCCTATTAAATTATTGGTGGCAAAATAATGGAGAGAACCAAAATAATTGTTTTAGAAATTAAAAATTAAAGCATAAAATAAATACTTTGAAAGTTAATAAATTAAAATGAATTCTTTCTAAAAAAAAATTCTTAGACTAAAATAGATATTTTGAAAGTCAAACTTCAAAGAGATCGAATAAACAAGATTCAAAAACTAAAATGGAATTTGAATCAAATGATATATCTTTTTAAAATAAAAATATTGACAATATTGTCATTACGAACATAGTTAACTAATATAAAACTTGTACAAGGTCGGAGGTTTGAATCCTCTATATATATATATAGTAAAAACAAGAATATTGACGTTTCAAAAAAAAAAAAAACAAGAATATTGATAATATTATAATATAAACCAGAAGAAGAATAAATTAATGCAAGCGTTTGGTAGTTTTTTTTTTTTTTTTTGGATATATTAATTATACAAGTGGAGTTTTTTTTTTAAATATTTTACAAGTGGAGTTTGGTTTGATGCTAACAGCGATTAATGAAACATTATTAGGCAATTAATGAACCGGAAAAACAAGGCTGTTATTTGTCTTTTTGGTAACCATTTTATACTTTTTAGAGTGAATTTAAATTCAATGCATGCGTTAGTCTCAACATCAAACTTATACCGTTTTAAGTCAATTTTAAAATAAATTGTATTTATTAATCTTAATGAATCTGTCCATAATTGATATTTTTCTTCAAAGTGATGCAAATACAATAGGGAGAGGTGCCTTTTTTTATAGTTCAACAACATTTAGAGGTAAAGAATTCAAATCTCTAATTTTTTGGACGAGGATACATGTCAATTACTCTTGAGTAATGCTTATTTTTACAGGACCTCAAATTGTTATTAAGCTCCAATTGACAAGAAAAATTTAATGATAAAATATAGCACAATTGTAAACAAATAATAAAATCTTAAGTTAGCATATATGTGTTTGTAAATTTGAACATAATTCAATATTTTTTTTAGTACAACTTGATTCAATAGTAGTATATATATATATATATTTTGAGTTCAACAACAGGGTGGGGAGATTTGAACCTTTTGGTCGATGATACATGCTAATTACTACTGAGATATGCTTCCTTTTGGCATGAAAGAGGATGCTTTCTACCTTAATACTTATACCTTATGAGAAAATATATTAACTCAGTTTTGTATTTTTTTGCAGTTCAACAATAGTAGAGGATTCAAACCTCTAAGTTTTTGGTTGAGAGTATGTGTCAATTTCCATTGAGCTATGCTCACTTTGACAAGTCAACTTTGAACTTTGTCTAGAAAAGAAATACAAAAGAGGAAAGCGAAGAATAAAAAAGATTAATAATAAGAACATGAAAATAGACTAATTTATTATGGTCTCCGAACAACAATTTGAACACATGTATTTTGAATAAAATGATATGTATTCTTTTTTCAATTAAAAAAAATATATGTATATTAGTAAAATGAACTAGCATACTTTAACAACCACATTTCTTTCTTCTTTTTTTTTTTTAAAACACATTTCTCTCTCTCCCTTAGAAAAATCCATATTAGGGCATGCCAATAATCTTGAAATGAGAGAGGAAATGGAGTTATTATTACATTGGACATATGCTATGATTTATCTATCATTAACAAAATAATATCTAAATTAACAAATCTAACCTCCAAATAAAAGAATGTCTTAAAAAAGGAGAGCATCATTAGGGACATCTCAAATGCCATATAAAACAAAACTTTGGTATACAATAATGTCATGTTCACTCATTAATTAAATAATATATTTTGGGAAGCATATGATACAAATCAACCCACTTCTTTTTTTCCCCATCTTCCTTGAGAATAGCCTACCTTAGTTGTAAACAAAATTTAACTAAAAAAGGTGGGGATAAAGGTGGGAAAGGTTGTATGCAAAATGAACTAATTTTAAGATACTATGTTGGTGAATAATGTACTTCACATGCTTTGTTTTGTTTTGTTTTTTTTTTTTTTTGACAACATGAGGTGGAAGATTCGAACGATAGACCTCTTGGTTAAGAGTACAAGCTTTATGGCGGTTGAACTAAGCTCATAGGGTGTATTTTGTTACTTTCCATCAATCTTTAAAAATAGTCTCTACCATTGGTTCAAGTTTTTTTTTTTTAGTTCAATTAGTTCGAGGTTTGATTCTGTTTGATTTGGGGAATAAAAACTCAATTGAAGAAAAGAGCGATATAAATATATTTTTCAAATTTCTAGAGGCAAGACCTATATGTATATGACATAAAATTTTGGAGAAAGAATTAATTTTTACCTGTAAACGTGTTAAGTTATATTAATTTTTGCCATGAATTTTCAATTTCATCAAACTGCACTCTAAATTTAAATAAATGTTGCAATCTTAACCTTTAACTAGAAGAAGTATTGCAATTTTTATCTATGAATAAGAATTCATTTGAAAATTTGTCAAAAGAAAAATGTATTTTCATATGCTTTCAAAGAACTATAAAGCATAAGTATGGTCCAAAATTTGTTAAGATATAAAAAAAGAAAAAAAAAAAAACACAGACATTAGAGATAATTTTTTTAGTAAAACTTATGAATTTTTTCAAAGTTATTCAACCTTCTAAATTGATTATATAATAAAACTCGCAACATTTTATTAAATCTAGTATTCAAGTTGATGAAATTGAAAATTTATCGTGAAAACTAATGTAATGGAACAAATCTAGAGATAAAAACGGTAATTTTTTTTTAAAGTAAACTAACTTCGAATTAACATTGAAGATTATTTTTAAAATTTATTAAAAACATATTACCGAAATTTCAACATTTAAAAATATAAGAACTAAAAACGAAATTCGAAAAATATAGGAATAAAAATGGTATTTTAATCGTGAAATAAATATTGAGAAATTGGTGCAAAAGTAGAGCACGTGTACGTGGGGCAATTGGACGTTTATAGGGAAGAGCTACGAGCGGAGGCCAAAATCTTAAGCCACCGCTAGCCAAACCATGCACCAATAATGCACCCACCTAGCGCCCTACACTTCATTAATTACGTTTTTTTTCCCTTCACTTTAAAATTTTCTAAACCACATCTTTCAAAAAAAAAAAAAAAAAAAAAAAAAAAAAAAAAAAAAAAAAAAAAAAAAAAATCTAAACCACAACTTTTTCTCTTGAGACTCGGAAATTTTCTAGTACTACGGTATTGGGTCCCACACAATTCTTAACAAACAATGAATGGAAGTAGTATGAAAAATTTTCCATACTACCACCGTAGTACTAGAAGTTTTTCCCTTTGAGACTATGGAGTTATGAAATATTGAGTTATTTTATCTAGAGAATTATCTTGAGTTATTTTATCTAGAGAATTATGTGGAGAGTTATGAAATTTGTGTTTCGAGTGCAGAGTTGTTTAGTATGGAGTTCTGTGTTAAAATAGATTTGTATAACTTTATTTTGTCTCCTCTTTTACATATATTTGGATTTTATTATTATTATTATTATTATTATTTTGAGAAATGGATTTTATTATTATTATTTTTTTTTTTTTTTTGAGAAATGGATTTTATTATTATTTGTTAAAAGAGTTTTAATTTAGTCTGTTAGATAGGTTTGATCGTACATTGTTGATTGAGTTTAATGAACGTTTTCTTAAAAAAAAAAAAGAGTTTTAGTTAGTGTTTTATATTTAAAATTTTTATGGTTAAAATATTATTTTAATTCATATTTTGAAATTTATTTATTTTTAGTCATCCTACTTTCAAATGTCTAAATTTTATTTTTATATTTTTAATCAATCTTAAAATTAGTTCATACCATTAGTTTATGAATAACTTTTTTTTTTTAAAAAAAAAAACTATATTAGTCTAAATCTTGAAAGCATATTTACATTGTATCTTTTCTTGGATGAAAAATTTGTATTGTTATTTTACTAAGTTCGATAAAAATTAACTTCAAAATAAAAATAAGGACTAAATTTAATTGAAAGTATATATAAGAACAAAATTTAGACAATAAAAGTATACAGACTAAAATAGAATGAATCCAAAAATACATGAACAAAAATGATATTTTAACCTTTTTTTAATTCTATTATTCTCATTAATGAATATTACTTTTTTAGTACAAAAGATGAAGATCTGAATCTCTAACCTCAAGAAAAATAAGTATATGTCATAAATATTGAGTTATGTCCCAATTGTCTCTGTAAATATTAATATTGACCGATGATAAACATATATTACATGATATGATTTATAGTGATTGACAAAATTCTAGATGAAGATTTTGTTAAATCAACAATCAACTCAAAATTTTAAATTGATAGATTAGGATGAATTTAATTATATTAACACTTCAACATAATAGGCCATCTAATTAAGAAAGAAAATTTTATTATTTCACTTTCAAATTTCTAAAAAGGGTAGAAAGAGAATCGATCTAAAAAATAAAAAAAATATGAAGAAAGGGGAATTTAAGAACGCTACTCATAAATGAATGCCCATACCTTGTATAGATCGAACACCACGTGGGACAATGTATTGTTAACAAATAGAGTACAGTCATAAAGGAAGCTTTTTTTATTTATTTTTTTTTTAATTTTACTTTATTATTATTGTTATTATTATTATTATTATTATTTATTTTTAATCAATGACATTCTTATCCTTTTAAACTTCAAAACCTCATTAAAAAAAATTAAAAATCTAAGAACCCGTTAGACATAAACTTAAAAGTTTAGAGACTACGAGTGTGTTTGGTTTAACTTTTTAAGTGTTTAATTTAAAAAAAAAATCATTTTGAAAAAACTTCTAGTGTTTGACAACCACTAAAAATGACTTATTAGAAAATGAGATTGAAAAACAAACCATTTTGAGAGCAACACTTGAAACCAACTTTTTTAAAAATAGTTTTAAGTATACAACAATTTGTGTATAAAAACACTTATGAGGAAATGTAACAAAACATATGAGTGTTTACATTCTAAACAATTTTTATACAAAATGTTTTTTAAAAAATGCATTCTTGAAAAACATTTAAATTAAAATGTATTCCAAACGGACCCTAAACTTATAATTTAACCTAATTTTTTCCCGACGTATGCGCACGGGCAAATGAAGGACACGTGGGGGAGATCTTGGAATGTGCCATGAAATTAGAAGAAGAGAGAGTCGGCAAATTGTTTGGTCAATTTCTTAGGAAGCAAAAGAGTTTCTTTCTTTCTTTCTTTGTTTCATGTGATGTGATCGAGGGAAGTGTATGCATTAAGATAGCACAATCAATAAAAGTGTTTCCGCAAAAATGCAATACCAATTTCAAAGTGTTTCCAAAAAAAAAAAAAAAAAAGAAAGGAAAAATCCCAATTCCGAAGTGGAAATGCTCAAGAAGCCAATTCCATGCCCCACTTGGCCACTTTCCAAACTTTCTTTTTTCTTTTTTATTTCTATTTTTTTTTTGACAATATGGAGTGGGAGATTTGAACTACAGACCTCGTGGTTATCAGTACAACTTTATGCCAGTTGAGCTATGCTCTTGTTGACTTTTTTTATTTCTATTTATATATATATTGATTATATTTTGGCATTTTATTTGTTTGGATGTAAATGTGTTTCTTTATAAATACCGACTCCAATCATTTTCACTGCACTAATTATCGATGAATTTGAATCAGAAATGCACATACTAAATCAATACAAAATTTTGAATTAAAAGTTTATTTGGTAATGATTTTATTGTCTTTTAATTAGTAGTAAATTTTTTACCATGTAAACTACTTTGAGAATTGTTTTAAAATTCTAACTGAATTTTTTGAAAAAAGTGTTTTTTTTTTTTTTTTTTTTAATGGAAAATCGAGCATAATGTACATAGAACTTTACAAAAGTATACCCTACAAAATATCTGCAAATATAACTTACATTAAGATACATGTTTTGGTTACTATATATATATATTCTTTTTGAACAATGTTTTGGTTACTATATTTAATCACGGTACATAAAAACTATATATTCTTTTTATTTTATTTAAAAAAAAAAATCTGAGAACGAAGTATTTGAACATTTGACCTCTTGATCAAAGATATATGCTACTATAAGCCGACAACAAAAAAGAGTTATAAGTAAATAAAGGCTAAATTATAAAAAAATATCCCTGAACTATGAGGTTTGTTTAAAAAATGCCCCTGAACTTTAAAAAGTTTCAAAAATACCTCTGAACTTTACAAAACGTTTCAAAAATACTTTTGCAGTTAATTTTTTTATAGGAACCATTAAAACCGTTAAATCTTTTTCGAAAATATCATTGCCGAAAATCTAGTCAAGCTCTTAGGATGACGTGTTGAAAGAGAAGAAAAGCTCCTGATGTATGAATACATGAAAAATAGGTAAAACTTCTCATTAATTTTCATGGAAGAAGAATTTACGGTGAGAGAAGGAAAAAAAAAAGAAGCATTTTCTAATAAGGTTATTTTTTAAAATCATTTGAAAGTTAAATAATATTAATGAAACTGAAAATTTTAATGGTTTCTATCCAAAAATTAACGACAATGGTATTTTTGAAACATTTTTTAAAGTTCAGGGATATTTTTAAAACTTTTTAAAGTTTAGGAGCATTTTTGAAACAAACCTCATGATTCCGAGACATTTTTTTATAATTTAACCGTAAATAAATTAGTTTTTTTCGAAAAGAAAAAAAGAAAGGTGTTCTAATCCTAATTTTGACAGTTGGGCAGTACAAATTACAGTGACACCAACAATGTCGGTGCTCTGAGTTTCAGATTCGGATTCAACTCCCTTGCAAGTCTCAGCTTTTTGAAGATCATCCAAAACTTTTTTTTTTTTCTTCAAAATTTAAAGTGCTTTTTCAAGAAGATTCTTAAAAAGGGGACATTTTTTTGATACCGTTTCATTACTTTGCAACACGTACACAACTCATTAATAACATGCAATATCAATTTAAAAAAAAAAAAAAGAATTTTCGTTTGCAATATTTGGAGTTGCGGCCCCTCAGAAGACTTTGTAGTTAAAATTAAATTCACGTTGAAATTGAATGTGTAACAATTTAGGTCTTTTTTTTAGTTCAGCATTATGTGGCGTAGGATTCAGGATTGTACATTAAAAAAAAAAAAAAAAATATATATGGTGGAGGAAGATTCAAACCTCGAAGTTCTTAATTAAAGTTATTGTGTCTTAACCAATTAAGCTACATTTAGACCGAGAATTTTAGATTTCATTACAAATGTAGAGTTGTTTAAATTATATTAAACTAATTATATAGTATATATAAGGAAGAATTTAAACTTGTTTATCTAAAAGTGAGTTTTTTTTCCCTCTCTGATGGAGAAGAAGACAGAATTTATTAAATATCGAAAAGAGGTATAAAAACAGAGGCAGAATGGGGCAGATGCCCATATTCTGATATGAATTCATTACAGTGCTCACTGTATCAGCAGCGTTTAGAGCCAATATCCATTCTGGTATGTTTGACCTACCTTCTCATTTAATATATATATATATATATATATATATATATTGAGTTCAATAAAATTGATTTAATTAAAATCACTGTTTATTAGTTTTTAATTTTTTTTTTTTTAAAATTATTTTGAAAAAGATTCTAGTGTCTGGCAACCCTAAAAATGACTTATTAAAAAGTGAGATTGAGAAATAAATCATTTTGAGAGAAACACTTGAAAGCAATTTTTTTAAAAAGAGTTTTTAAATATATAATAAAAAATTTATACAAAATATTTAAAAGAAAATGAATTCCTGACACTTAAACTAAAAGGTATTCCAAACGGACCCTAAACCACACACTCCACCCCTTCGTCCACTTGATTCTTTCCATTCTACCATTTACCAAACACTTTAGAGAGAGAGAGGAAAAAAAAAAAAACTTTGGCCCTCCCAAAGAACTAGAAGTTATAAAAAAACACCCTAACAGTACCATGAATGGAAGATTAAATGAAATTCCACCACAATTCATCAAGTTCTAAAGGAGTGTCGGTTTAAACCCACGTCCAAAAGAAAGAAAAAGATGAAATCCACAGTAATGGAAAAGATGCTTTTCCAAAATAGTTCTTCTCAATAACTAAGCAGATGGTGATATGTTATCATATTTATGGGAAATATTCTAAAGTTGTCTTCATATATTTTATACTTTTGCTGAAATTTTCATTTTTGATAATATATCAGAACAGATGTACAAAATTGTATGGTGATGGTGGGGCATCTTACAGCTTTTTGCTTTTTACCACAAAACTAAATAGATGTTATATTTTCAAGGGACTAAGGACAAATGAAAAAGAAAATCTAATTCCTTACACAGCTTCACTACTTTTCTGGGCCTCAAGCATACAATATGTAATATAAATGGATTTTGATTCATCAGCAATTTCAAGATCAAAGGAAACAAAACTTTAGAAACAAGAGGAAACTAACATTAAACCATAAGTTTGGAGCCTTGTGAGTTTGCATCTTCGGTTGCGGCATTTCCTGGTCCTGCATGAACCATAAAAATTGGATCAGTGGACAAATCTCTAAGGACTAGCCTATACAACAATGGTCATCTTCTCAGATCTCAATAAGTTAACTTGAAAAGGCAGCTTTCCCTTGCATACAGTTGACTTGATATATAAAACCAGAGATAGGATTTGATTCATATGCTCTATATCTGAACTATGTAATCATTGGAGAATGAAATTATACAAGTGAGATTTGAACTACCCTCAAATGAGACAGACTTAAAACTATCAGGTACTATTATGGTTATTATGGGTAATCATTTTATATATTCTCAACATTGTTATGCAAGAACTCAACAAGCAAAAAAGATGAGAATTTTGCATCAAACCATGCATTTGAATTGTTCTTTCGAAAATCCACTCATGTCATGCAGTTTTTATCCTCTGTCCAATTTACTTGGGCTTCCGAAAAGCATAGACAATCGAGTCATGTTGACATGACCACCAAGAAAAGATCTTTGGATGTCCCTACAAGTTATGGAATATATTATCACAAGGTTGACTAAGTGATGCATTTCAATTGGTATTGGTAAATCACAGCTCGATAGCAATTTCCTCACTACCTAGACGGAACTTATCACTCTCAATTTGGAAGGGTAAACAACCAAAAGAAGTTGACTGTTTCTGCTGGTCGGTGCGTCTTGAAAGGCTAAACCCGATGGAGAGACTATAAAGGAGATTTCCATAGATGATCTCACAACCAAGTTGGTGCTCATTAGGTAGGAATTCAAAGGAAACACAAAGCCATTTACTAGTTTTTTTTCTTGGGCGGAAAGTTTTGTAAAGCTCTTGTCCCCTATACCATATTTTTCTCTGTTTTTGATTTCTTGACTAGGGATTAGTTTGATGCAGCTTCCGTGTAGAACCAACGTAAGAGGAAAGACAGAGATCCTATGGAAGAATGCAGTCAAGGACTAGAAGTAGGGGCCTGTGGCTAGAAAGAAATTAACAGATTTCTAACAATAGGGATAGATATTGGGAAGAAGCCATAATTTGGAAAATTTCAATGTTCTTTTTATTTTCCCCTTCCAATTCTTTTTGTGACTATTCTGGCTTTGTAATTAACTTCGATTGGAGTGCCTTTTTTGAGCTATAGGAGAAATCACTTTCTTTTGCACCTAATATTTCCAAGCGTCTCCTTCTCATATAAAATCACAGCTCAATAACAATGTTTTCCCTTTAAAGTTTTATGGAGCATGTACTATCCTCAAATTCTCCTCCCATAATGAAAAACCTTTGCATCAGTTGTGCAGGGTCAGGAACATGAACTTAATATACAAAGAACAGTTAAACAAACTTAAACTCAATGACATGGTCATCCCACTATACAATTCAATGCACATCATTTTGAAGGTACAGGGAAAGGGGAAAAAAAACGACAATCCAAAACAAAAAAAAAAAGCCCAGGCAAGTAAACTTCAAACCATTTTGACAATAAATATTGGGAACTGGTTAATTCTTTATCTTAAACACTGTGCATATAATGGTGTGATGAGAACCCTTCTCTTTAGATTCATAATCTTTCACTTTCTTTATTTCCTGGATTTCGGCTGGTAGTTCTGAGAGAATCAGAATCCATGACAATCATGAACATGGTAATTAATTATGACAAAACTCAAGTTCAGAATTAGACGATGAGAGACATCAGGCCAATACTGATAAACTAAAAGGGAACATGAAGTAGTAACGGAACCAAATAATTTTCCAACTACGAGTAGGGAGCTTGAAATGCTTGGAATGAGCCATAATTCTCGATGACGACACTCAATTTCCACCACGAGTCTATATGCATCAAGCTTCGTACCATTTCCTTCAAATATTAACTAACATTTCGACAAAGTTTTACTAAACACTCAATTCTCTAACAACAGAAAGCAAAAAACAAACAAATCATCCGAGAAGACGAGAGCGAAGAGAAAAAAAAAAGTGTATGTTACCGGAAGAGGATATCGGAGCTTCGCCGTAAATGGCTTTGATCCTAGCGAGAGGGACCAAAGCGGAATCGGACGAGGCTTCGGCGAATAGCTGTTGCTTCCAATCCCACATGGTTTTCTTCAGCGCTTTATTGGAATTGAGAAGTGAATCTTTCTCGGCCTCAAGAGCTTCAATTTCCCTCTGCTGCTTGATTGACCTTGCGGTAATTGCCCCAAAGGAAACGACCAAACAAACGTTGATTAAGGTGTTGTTGTTGGTGGCATTGGTTAAATTGCGAAGAAACTTGGTGGCCATGTCCATTCTGCAACAAAGCTAGGGGATCTCTGAGGTTTTTCAGGTGGTCGTCTTCTTGAGGGAAGGAGAAACTAGAAAGAGTGGAGATCTTCGCGGGCTTTGTCTGGTTAGACTTGAATGAATTGGGTCGTGGCGTGGGCTTACGGCCCAGTACATGCATTGGCCCATATGATGAAGAGTAATTAATAAATACATATATTAACCTTTACCTTCTCAAACGAAATTAAAAAATATATTCTCACGAATGTTTAATGCGATGTAACACCTTTTTCAAAATAATAATAATAATGCGTTATAAAACAGAGAATTAACAGAGGACAAAACCTGAATAAATTATACAAAACTTACATAAGGCGTTATAATAACACAACAGCCGGATCTTTGTTGAAAGTTGAAACTTGTGAATTTTGAAAGATTTATTTAGGCCCCGTTTGATAACCATTTGGTTTTTGGTTTTTGGTTTTTGAAAATTTGGCTTGTTTTCTTCCAATTTTCCTACCATGGTTTTCATATTTGCCAATGACACATTTGAGTTCCTAACCAAATTCTAAAAACAAAAACAAGTTTTTGAAAACTACTTTTTTTAGTTTTCAAAATTTGCTTGGTTTTTAAAAACAAGGAAAGAAAAGTATTAGCAAAACATAGAAACTTGTAGGTGGGAGTAAGATTTATAAGCTTAATTTTCAAAAACCAAAAACCAAAAACCAAATGGTTATCAAACGGGGCCTTAGCAATTGTTTGTATGTATCGATCTAACTTAATTTTGCATAATTTAACTTTCTTTGAAATTCATTTATTTAGAAAGATTCTATCACATTTTCTATTAAAATTTGCAATGTGTTGAAGATCCCACATTGGAAAGAAGTGAAGACCTTACAATTTATAAGATAAATAGGCTACTCCTTTCATTACCAATTGGTTTTGAGATAGAACTTCGTGTTATCTAATACAATCGAACATAGCAAACGTTGAATAGAGCTTGAAAATTGAAGAAGAATGAACACCTAAGTTCAACTGGTAAGATGCATTTCAATGAAACTAAGTTTCAGGTCAAAATTAATACATATATATATATATATATATATATTTTGGAAACTCAAATTGACAATTTTTCTGGAGTACCATAATAATATCACATCTCTTCATATGAACATTCAAGTTTTCACCAAGCACTTGTAATAGGTGCATTATCAATGTCTCCAATTTGTTTTACATTTTTAGTGAATCAGGATATGTGCTGGACTCCCAAGTAAAAAGGATGGGGGAGTTTTCTGGGATGCCATCCATATATTTCTACTGCTTATGGTGGGGAAAAAAATCAAGCCTTTTATTCAAGTTCTACAATATTTGATATCACATACTCAAGATATTGAATTTGAGAAAATACAAATCTCTTTGCATTTAATCTTGAATACATTGGAAGATTTTCTAGTAGGATGGGAGTGTTAACACTATGAATTACCCCACGTCATTTTCAAAATGATGTTGACGTGACAGACAATGGAAGTAGTATCCGTACTCCTGAAGTATTGAAAACTTTCCTAGAATACATTTATGTATATTGTATACTTATTTGATAGACTGCATAGGACATCGTTTCTACATGGAACAAACTTTAATATTAAGACACACCACTGTCTACTTATTTGATAGACTGCATAGGACATCGTTTCTACATGGAACAAACTTTAATATTAAGACACACCACACAATGTATTCATTGGCTGGTGCAGAATGCAGATCATTTCATTCCTAAATATAGTGATATAAGCTGTAGGAAGTTACATCAAACCCTCACAAAGTAGGTCAACGTTCTCAAAGAACACATACACACATGGAGCATCTGCAACAAATAATTAATATGGACAAGTTAATAAACATAAGAAGTTGCTTACAGGTTTGATTTCTTATCTGCAGAGTACAAAAGATAATTCCAAGTTGGATTCCTCGGGAGAAAGGTGTCCTGAAAGACAAAAATGCTTCACTTAATAAAAAATGTCATGCGAGATATGATGCCCAACTGAAAAATAGGTTTTTTTTTTTTTTTTTTTTGAAAAAATAGGTTCTAAATATAGAACAAATGAAATAAAAGATTACAGAGTTGCATTTCACTATTTCAGTATCGTATGTCTAATGATGAGTGCCAAAACACATCAAACACCCAAGTCCCAATTTACTAACATGTGTGTCCCTCTCATCTCGCTTACACGCAACAAACAAAAAAGAAGAATTAATTATTTTTATGAAAAAGGAATAAGATGGATTTTGAAGAGTTGCAAACAGCCCTTTGATCGGGTAAAGCAACATTTTCTATTGATTATTCCCTAATTTTAGTTTTTATTTAAATTGATTTAATTGTTCTTAAATAAAATATCTTGAAGAATGAAAGTTGAAACGTTGGAAATGCCAACTGTGTATTTACTGACGTTGAAGGTAATTGTAATTCTCATTACCTAGAAAAGAATTACAAAGAAAGAGGGAAAAGCAGTCTATTCAAACTCATTCTAGCACTTAATAGGAGATAGTAAGAAAGCTCTCTTGTTTGTAACAATCAAAAGAAAGAACAGTTATAATTCTTCAGCAAGAGTATACCATCAAGATCCTACGAACAACAAATCTCTAGATAGCCTTGAATGAATACTAACAGAAGCCAAGTAAAAAATTCTCGTTGTTACTTTCAGGCCAAATTCATAGGTACCCATCATAGTTTATCCAACGAATTCTTGTTTTGTCCCTGAATGTCTAACCACAACCATGTAGGTCCTTTTCTCATCAATAGATATATGCATAGAAAGGGACAATTTGGTGAACTTGTATTTTATAAAATACAAAACTTGTCTTCGTACCTGAAACCTCACCAACTGGGATTTTCTTTGGGAAATAATAGAGGGGAAGGTGGGGGTTTTCATTTAATCAAGAGAAGAGGGGGTAAAAAAATTGGGAATCTTACTAGTAAGAACCTAGCCCTTTTGTCTAAATGGTTGTGGAATTTTCCAGAAGAACAAAGTTTTTGCAGCACACAATTATTCTTAGCAGGTATGGTTGACATTTAAATGGATGAGAATATAAAATTCTTTAGAATCTACTTTCAGGATTCTTGGGAAGCAATCTCTCATCGCCTACCCAGGTTCTGGCGTTTTATTTGCCCTTGAGTCAGGGATGGTTGTTGGGTTTGGTTTTGGGAAGACCATTGGTTTAAATGTGGTTTGCTCTGCTCTTCTTCTACTTGTCTTTATAGTCTGTCTAATGCTAGGAATGCTCCAGCCTCCCATGCTCATATTGCTACTTGATTGGCTACTTATAAGAGGCCTCTTTCTTTTAATCTTCATTTTAGAAGAGCCTTGAATGTTAGGATAAAGGTGCTTTTGACAAGGGAGATTTATATAGGGAAAGCCAATCCAGAAAATTCCCTGTCTGCCAAAAATAGAAAAGTATGGCAAGGGAGATTTGTATAGGGAAAACCAATATCTATATACACCACAACATCAGCCATCAAAAAGTGGGCGTATGGGTAAAAGTAAAGGTAAACATGTCAGGTGTGGTTTCTGCGAGTTTATTATATGCACTTTCATCTCCCATCCATTCTTCACAAGAATTCGTCTCACTTTATCTTTCCTTTCATTTACCTGTCCTTTCTTCATTCAGGGCATATAGCACGAATGCAGTTTCCGACAATACATTCTAAACATATAGGTAAACTATTTAAGTAGAATGATACAGATTTCTTGCAGATGAAGGGAAATATGATGACATTCACGATCTTTTTGTAATTTGCGAATGGCTTGGAAATTTGCATTCTCTTTCTACTTTCTCTAAGTTTCTGCTGGTACAGGGGGATGGTATACTTCCTACGGCTATTGAGATTTCTTTCTTGATTTTGGTTGTTTGGAAGTTCTCTTCTAAGAACCATTCTATAAAGTTGAGATCGAGTGTGGTGGCTTATAAATGGAAGTTACCGTAGAAGAAAGAACAAAATTCATTACTAAAATCGAACTCCCAAACAGCTCCTACAAATTCAAGCACAGCTACTTCGGAAAAACACTCCACCCATTAGCTTACTTCCACAGTCATATACAATCGCACAAGTAAAAACTGGTATTAAATTTCAATACGAGTAACAAGCACACAAGAACGCAGCAATGATCCCAAATGAACAGAAAATAAACCTAAACCACACGAACGCAATATTATTCAGAAGTAATTCAAAGCGACAATCAAAATTAAAACAAAACCCTAGAAGTTGCAGAGAAGAAAACTCACAGAAATGTAAGAACAGGAAGGAATGACGGACAAGGAATGGGCATCGGCATGATTGAAGGCGGCGACGCAGAGATGAGAAGCCAATCCCAAACCCCTTTTGGAAGAAGGCACGAAAGTGTGAATCATATCCATGACTTTACCTTGATTTTTGATCACGTACTGAAGATATGCCTTCTTGTCCTCTGTTTCGAACCTCCGTTGGCCTTCGTTCCAAATTATCTTCGGGGCGTCGGTTCCAGATTTGGCTACAGAGTTTGTGCTCGCCATGGTTTCTCTTCACCTTGAAATTCTCTGCAACTCGACTACGTGGATAGCAACGTGGTTCGGAATTCGGAATTCGGATCGAGTTTGAAATTGAACAACAGGAGATGTGGTGGGGAGATAAGTTCCGGTTTGAAATTGGGGTGTATATATAAGTTTTTTTTTTTTTTTTTTTTTTTTTTTTTTTTTTTTTTTTTTTTTTTTTGAGAATATATATATATATATATATATATATATATATATATATATATATATATATATATATATATATATATATATCAGTTTCATTGGGCAAGAAGAAAAATACTTTTACATACTCGAAAGCGACATAGCTTACAGGTTTGAATCCCCCGCTCCCAAATGTTTTACATACTCTTCGTTGCAATAAAAATAAATCGGAGAAAAAACATCACATAAAAAATCCACTTATAATGCAATAAAAATATATAACACTAAGAAAACCCATAAGATTTCTAAAAAAAAAAAAAGAAAACTCATATGATAGTCTACTAAGCAAGTATTGATCAACAAAAATTATTGTTCTAAAAAAAATTATTGGATTTTCTTATTTTTCTAATAGAGTAATCATATTTTTTTTTTAAATATCAATCTCAAATAACTATTTAGTACCGACTTAGTTCATACATATATTTACGACCAAAAAGTTAATTTGAATCTTCGTTTATTGAACTTAAAAAAAAAAAAGATTTGGTAAGGAAAATGACTACTACTTGAACTAATGAATTATGCTCAAATTAGCACCCTAATAATTGAGTTATAACTTTCATGAAAAATATGATTCTTTCCTTATTCATTAGATTCGATTTCTCACATGATAATATTCTTTTTTTAAAAAAATATATTTTTCTTTATTTACAATGTAACATTAAAATTTTAATATATATATATATATATATACATATATCTTACATCTATAGCATTGACCTCTAATTTTTAAAGACATTTCTTCGTGGTGAAGACATTAGCCAACAAACAGTCTTTCGTTTCTATTCATTCAACCCAAGTTATCTAATAAAGTATTTCTTTTTCCTTCCATGTCCGGTACCAATTATTTCTCCCTAATGATGAAAAGTCGAGATTAGACTTAATGAACACGTACATAAAATTTCTGATTTAGAACAAAGCACTCAGAGAAAGTAGTCAATAAATGGCCTATAGAACAGTACAGACCCGACGATTTGAGGCCCCTTAAATAAAGGGATTATTATGCATACAAGTATAATAAAAGTAGAGAGCATCTATATACCTTGCTGGTATTTTTATTTGAAGATTCAGGTAATTCTCAATCGAATCTGCATCGCATTGTAACGTCCACATAAAATCAGTCCACAACTCCAGTGTACTGACTAAAATTAGAAAGAATATCACACAAATGACGAGACGAGCATGGAGGTTTGTCGTAAAACCTGCTCATTACCATCACTCAATAAAATACAATAGATTCAGTTTGACATGAACAGAAGTAACATAGTAACAAAATCTCCTTAAGACATTTGAATGCCAAATTCAAAGATGTTTGGATCGACTTGGTGTTGCTTAATCTGCACGAGATTGGCCCGCCCGAGAAGAGAGAATGATTCCAACAATAAGACCGTAGAGGGCAAGTGCTTCAGCAAAGATGAGAATAAGAATCATTCCAACGAAGAGCTTAGGTTGTTGTGCATTGGCCCTGAGTGCATCAAATACAGAAGAGCACAGAACATGTGAGGGAGCTAGAATATCATTGATTTGACTACGCAGCGAATCAGAAAGGGAAAAGAAAATGATCTGTAAATCATGCAGCAAGTTGTTATGATTATCTAACGACAAAAATTGGAGATGAATGAAAGCAAAAAAGAAAACCACTAGAAATGGTCGAACTAAAGGATAAGAAAATATTTTGCACTTCGAATTTCAAACTTTAAGATCTGGAACAGTTAAGCTAAGCATTGATACCTAGTAACAAAATAAAGATAACTAAGATGAGTTACAGTCTCTAACTCACCAAGAATGAGAAAAGAAGGCTCATTAATCATGTGAACGATGGAGCATATGGTAAAGCAACCCCTCAATTAGACCATTCATGTCATGATTAATCATAACTCATAAGCCGAATGGAAGAATTAACATTGGACATATAAAGATATGGCTAAATTACACATCCAATATTGAAACCCATTCAAGTGAAAGTTCAAGTTACTATTCTCAAATTCTAACATTTTAACAACATTCAGTGTCAAAGCACAACATATTTTAAGTCTAGAGACAATTATTATCCACCTTAAATAACACTTGTGACTTTACAAAGTTGTAGCATTTATCAAATTCAGCTATATAGACATTCAGTTTAATTGTAATTTATACTATCACATCCAAACGATATGACAAAAGACATCCAAATCATTACAGCCAAAAGGGATCGGAGTATAAACATTACCGAACACCAGCATCACCAACAATCCCGATCGCCATTCCAGCAGAGAGACCAGCAAGTCCACAAGCAAGTCCAGAAGATAGATGTGCATACCCATCAAACAAATAGTAAGACTTTGCTTTTGGGTTTATTCCGGTACTAATAATAACAGCGATGATCAACCCATAAATACCCAACACTCCAGCCATAACAACAGGAACTATAGATTTCATGACAAGCTCTGGCCGCATAACTCCCATGGAGGCCACTCCAACTCCACTCTTTGCAGTCCCGTAAGCAGCACCCATGCCTGTAAAAGTTAAATTATTGGCACCAGTATCATTATACTGCCACTTCAACTGAATAATCGTGTGCTCCAGTTAGGAAAAGATAAGTCAACATGCTATAATGCGATACTTTAGTGGGGGAAAAAAGAACAACACAGATCCTCATATGTTGTAATGGAATACATAATAGTACAAAAGGCATTAGCACTAGCAGAAGTATGAACCAATTGTACCAAAAACCCTTTGGACGCTTCTTCTCGAGGGCAAGCAATCCAAATTCTCAGGATATCTCCCTCTCAGATAAAGAAATGCTGGCTCTAAATTGAATCGGAGTTTTCAGGAGCGAATTTTAACGTCAGAATTACTTCTCCGCAGAATCAAAAAAAACATCTCTGAAGTTAGAAGTTAAATATATCTAATCCAATAAAGCAGGTGGGAAAGGGAATGAAAAATGAGAACAAAACAGCATACGATCCACTCCGATCGACCACATGATCGACCAAATCTCGTCCTGTCATCTCATCGCAAATTGACCCAATTTCTAAAAGTACAAAAGGAAAAGAGATGGGATCTATGCCAATTAAATCCAACAAACCAAAAAAATAAAAGAACATCTCCAAATTCCCAATTACACAATATCCATCCCCGTCAACCGAGAATCAGAGTTCATTATTCAGATTGTATCCCCTTCCTAAATCAGATTCAATCAGCGACCAGACTAGAATTACACCCAACAATATAAGAATCGATCCGATCGATCCGTGCCGCATCGCAACAAAATGGGGGAAAAAAAAGGGAAAGCGAGGAAGATAGAGATGCGAAATTTACATGAGAATACAAGAGCTGCAGCGGCTCCGAGGAAGCCGAAGAAAGGAGCAGTTTCATCGCCGCTGAAAGCAGATGCCATTGGATTAACAAGCAATTTAGCTTTCCGAATCCGATCCTGGTCTCGACGCTCCGGTAAGCTTTTCTAGGGCTTTTTTTTCCCCCTTTAGATGAAGATATAGCAGTACCGGTGATTCGGGAAATAAAGGCTGGAGAAGGCGAGTAGAGGAGTAAGACTAGGAGTAGTCGATGAATCAAACGAAATTACCTTAATACCCCTCTTATTCTCTTGTATTTACAGTAAGTGATCTGGAACGTCAAACGTGTAGCCACGGGAACCTTGAGTTTTGGGATTTTTTTGGGAGGGTCGTGGGATTCATGTTTATGTTATTCAGGGAGTTTTATGAAATACTTCTGAAAATAATTGTATATGTTTATATTATTTAATTTTTGAAACATAAATGAGTAAATTACGGGTGGTAATGCCAAGAAAAGCATAGCTTAACCGGCATAAACTATGTGCTTATGACCAAGAGGTCTTGGATTTGAATCTTCCACCCTATTATTGAATTCTAAAAGAAATAGGGAATGTTATCTTCCACCCTAATTTTGCTGCTTCTTAATGATATATTCTTTTTTCAAAAAAAAATAAATAAATAAGAGGGTTTATGAGTTAGGTTGGGTTGGATAGATTTGGTTGAGATACTTTTAGGCCCAATTCAATTGTTCATGTTATAAATTTGGAAATTTGAGATAAATGTCCATATTTGTCATCTTCAACTCAAATATAGCTAAGACCATTGCTTTCTATTCTCCAAAAAAAAAAAAAAATCTTTGAAAATTTTGGTTTAGTGTATTTATTAATATTTTTAAGCTTTTTTCCTAAACTAACTTGTGTGCTGTAATAAAATCAAGAAGGCACAAAATAATAGAAATGCTCCACACTCTTGCCAGAGCTACAGAGAAAGAAATATATAACATAAATAAATGAGTCACGTGTCTCAATACAAACGGTAAAAGAAAGGAATTACAAAGGTGAAAATAACAAACTAACAATTGACCCAAAAGGAAAGGTAAATATGCTAACATCTCCCCCCAAGCAAACTCGGTTTAGAGACCAACGTTAGCTTGGTTCTAAAATACTGTAAAAACGAGGAGAATGCAACCCCTCTGTCATAATATCGTCGGCCAACTGATCTTCGGATTGGACAAGATGAACGGAAAGTTGATTTTGAGCAACCTTTTCACGGATGAACTGGTGATCGATTCCAATGTGCTTGGTTCTACTGTGCATCACGGAATTGGCAGCCATGTAATAAGTTGCACTTATGTTGTCACAAAGTAGCAGGGGTGATGGAGAAAAAACGTCTCACTCTTGAAGAACAGTGTCACAAATAAGATAAATCATCCATATCTTTAAGTGAAAGAGAGTTTGAAAGCACTTCATCACTAAAACAGTGTCACACTGTGAATTACTAATATTAACTCATAAACTCACATTTTCCTCAACAAGGGCTGGTTCATAATTTAATTTTAAAAATTTCCATACGAACAATTTCTCTCGTAATTAGTTTGTTTGATTGCTCTCAAAATCAATCTCTAATAAAGCTTACAAGAAATATAAAAATAAAATAAACGTCATTCCAATTGTGTTGCAACATGAAGAAACAACAAAAAGTGAAATAATGATTTATCTGCTTTGGCAATGGAGGAATTATTTTCCCTACAATGTGGAAAAATAACAATAAGAGGAGAGATATTATTCATCTTTGCTGGAAAAGAAAAAAGTGATCATAAATATGTTTAAAAAAATCTTACAAATAAAAAAGGTCCTACCGGGAGTCGAACCCAGGTCGCTGGATTCAAAGTCCAGAGTGCTAACCACTACACCATAGAACCTTTTTTGATTTTGCAAACTTGTATATTTATATTTATATAAAAAAATAAATATGGAATTATCGACATTGTTTTGTTTTTGTTTTTTTTTGTTTTTTTTTTTTTGTTTTTTAGTATATACATTGTTTTGTTTTTGTTTTTTTTTAGTTTACATTTTTTTTTTTTAGTATACATTGTTTTGTTTTTGTTTTGTTTTAGTATACATTGTTTTTTTTTTTTTTTGTTTTTTTAGTATACATTGTTTTGTTTTTGTTTTTTTTTTAGTATACATTGTTTTTTTTTTTTTTTTTATATACATTGTTTTGTTTTTGTTTCTGTTTTTTTTAGTATACATTGTTTTGTTTGATTGTTTCTAATATTATATGACTTTTTATGACATTGAAAAAATGTCAAAAACGTATTTCTTGACATTTTTTTGTAGTCATTGAATCGACCCTCAAGAAAAACGTATTTCTTGACATATATATATACGAATAGATATCTACCTATTTTTTTTTTAAAATAAGATATCTACCTATTTAATTAGTTAAATAAAAAAAGCTACGTACCTATTTAGATTACTATGGTTTTCTTAACAATTTTTTGAAGCGTATTTGAGTTATATGTATGAAGATATAACTTTTTTTAAAATAATGTATGAAGATATAACTATAACAAGTATTTAAGGAGATTCAAATTTTTGATCTATTGATTAAAAATACTTGTCTTTGTTTTCTGTTCGTAATTAAAAACACATCTTAATTAGTTGAATTGTACTAAAAATAAATAAATTAAAATAGTTGAGTTATGCTCCGTTTGGTATAACCAAAACACGTTTAAATTTAGATTGAATGAAGTTTCATGTGTTTTATTTGTATCACAAAAAGTGATGCATAATTTTTTGTTTTCTATTATTTTTTCATATTATGTTGATTGTTATATAGATTCAAATATGAAAGTATTACGAACCAGAATTAGAAATATTTTATGATAATTTAGTATATGAACTATATATACGAGTCCAATGATGAAAAGATAAAGTTGGAATAAGGATGTTGTACTGAAGAAAAAACGAAGAATCGTAGGAGAGTTGGATCTTATATGAGCCAAAATGACTAAAAGTATGTTTTAACTAATTTTATTTGATTATATAACTTATAATTTAAAATATTTGCACATTCACCCAATTTCTCATTTAAATGATGAACATTTGCTTTATCATGAAAGATTTTTTCCTACACTTCATCATAAATTAATTCATTATCAAATAGCATAATTTATATGAACATTTTCAACATTTTAATGGATACTAAAGTAAATAAATTATTGACTTTGGTTGCTTATATCATACTATAAATATGAAACAATGTTTAAAATCAATTTGCTTAGAATAAAATAATGTATATATCAATTCAAAAATAGTTGAATTGTTAGAAATTATTTATGACTTTTGTAAGGTAGATTCTTTAAATATTCCCTCACTTTTTTTTTAGAAAACTTTAATTTTTCCTGTCAGAGATATTTCTTTACCTCACATTTTGTAACATTCTATTATATATATAAATGAAATTTTTTGTTCAAAAGGACGTGGAGCGTTTGGTAATATCTCATTATTTCTCCAATAGCTACTTTAAATAAATAAATAAATAAAATAGATGCCAAGTCAAACTGGAGACCGTTAGTCTGTCGGCTAATTTATAGGCTATGTCGGTACGATCTCAATTAATATTATTTTTGCAAATATTGAAACATCAAATTTTATTTTAAAAAAATCAAGTTCATGGATGGACTTCATAATTATATATATGTGTTTGTTAGGCCCATAATCATTTGCTTTGTGGTTTTTTATTTTTGATAATTATGATTGTTTTCATTCAATTTCCTTACAATGGTTTTCATTCTTGTTAAAGCCGCACTTTGAGTTTCTAGTTAAATTTAAAAAACAAAAACAAGTTTTTGAAAACTATTTTTTATAGTTTTCAAAATTTGACTTGGTTTTTGAAATTATGGAATGAAGTAGATAACAAAACAAAGAAACTTGTAAGTGCATGGAATGATTTTAAGCTTAATTTTCAAAAACAAAAAATCCAAAACCAAATGGTTATCGGGTTTAGTTTTTCATTTTTTGGAAAATAATTTTGTTGTCATAGAATTTTGTGACATATAAGTTGATGTACTAAAACAAAACGTCGTCCTATCTAATGATTTGGCCCACAACTATGGCCAATCATTATTTTCAATAGTCAAGTTACAATTATGCACATATTTTTGCTTTTACTTCTTTTTTAAGAATAAAGAATGGAGTGCATATGTTTTCACAATGATTAGTTGATGCAATTCTTCAAACCAGTTTTAGAATATAGTCATGCTAAAATATAATTCAGATTTTTGGGATAAATTATCATTTAGTTGTGGATATCTACATTATCACAATAAATCATAATAATCTACCACAAGAAAATAACTCTTTAGCTATGAAATAGTTACCACAAAAAAAGAAGGACAAATAAAAACTATGAATCTACCCGTTCGTGTATAGAAAAGCTTATTATACCATAAAATTACCGATGACAGATATTCAAAAAGGGTAACAATATTCATAAAAGTATGTTTTACAAAATATTGCACTTATTGTTACTTATTTATTTATTTATTTTGAATTAAGCACTTATTGTTATTTCTAAAAATAACTTTTTGACATATAAGTTGACAAATGATATCTAATCATCAACATACTTAGTCTTATAATACAACAATTTTATATACAGGCTTTGAATTTGTGTATTATAAAAGTATGTTTTACAAAAAGTTGTTGTAAAATTGTTTTTTCTTTATTTTGCAAATTATTTTTTCTTACGGAAAGATTTACAAATATGGCAACAACTTCGCCATTCATTATATTTTTTCCTTTTTTTTTTTTTTTTGAAACAATTATATTTTTCCTTTAAAAAAATATTTTTTGAAAAAAAAAATATATAATTTAACCTTATGAAATGTCTCAATTAATATTTCCCCAAAAAAAAAAAAAAGTCACAATCTAATTAAATCGTATTTTTCCATTAAAATGCCGCGTCAGGCGTCAGGTCCACAGAAATCAATTAAAAAAACGAAAGAAAGAGACAGAGAGACAAAGAGAAAAACCATCTTTTTCCTTTGTTTTTTTTTTTCCTCATCGATTTTTTCAATTTCTCTTCTTCAAGCTACGCTGATCGTCGTTCTTCTTCCAATTCTCCCTTTCATCACACTTCGTCTCTGAAAAACTTCGATTTTTTCTGAGGTCACAGTTTCTGTAATTGTTGAGTTCTCTCAGATTAAGTCGGAACTTGATCGTTACTGTCCAAATTGAATTAAGTAATTGTTTCTAGGAACTGCGATTCGCCGTTTACGACCTCGAAATCTCCGTCAACCGTTGCAACCAGCATCGGAGACGGTGTCGTATTCCGAAGCGGAAGAATGAAGCAGTCGCCGGCCTTCGGAGACGATTACGCCGATGGAACTCACATCCAGTCCTTTTCGACGGCCTCTCTCTTCTCTTCTTCTTCTTCTCGCCGAGATGTTTATTACAGGTTCAATCTAATCTCTGGCTTCTTTCTCACTGTGTAGTTAATTTTTAGTTCTACAAATATCTGTTTCTGCTGTACGGTTTATGAATTACTTTTTGCTTTTTTTTTCCCCTTCTGATCGGAGGGGTGGGTGGAATTGCCTGATTTAAGGGATGAATTGGGTGGATTTCTTGGTTTGTACCTTAATTGAATCGATTTCTTCCGAAAATTGTGATCCCAACTGGTTTTGGTGTATGATTATTTGGGTTGGGTTTCATTGGACTGTAGTTGAGGGGAATTTAGAAGATTTAAGGGTAAACTGGAATTATAATTTGAGTTTTCTGCGTTTCAATGGAACTGGAGAACAGTCAATAGCTGTAACAGTGCAGAAGTAGCGCACTGATTGGTCTGACCTGTTTAAGAAATTCTTGTAGTTATTAGCATGATGGAGATGGCTAGTCTTTTTAGATTTTGATGAATTTATTCAAACCAACTACAGGGGAACACGGTTCAATATTGAGATGTGATGGGGGATTATTGGTTAAGCCTTTACCTACCTGTAAACTTCATTGTAATAATTATGAACTCTGCCAGGTGGCTGATTCTGTGTCTTTTTTGCACTTCCTTATTTTTCATATTTGAAATTCTTCCCTCTGCTTTCTCTGGTAGCTATACATTAATTTTTCTCACGTTTCACGAAGATAAAGAGAGAAACAACTACCCAATGGTGCTTTTATGATGGAGCTTAATTAATAGTTCCTTTTTCTAGATGTTGGAAAGGTGAGTAGGGGCTAATACCGTCTTGGCATTGCAATTTCGAACTTAAAATCTCCTCTTAGTTGCCCTTTCTAGTGGGGAAGTTTTCTTTTTCACATTTGATTGGAAACAAATGTAGCAGTAAACAAATATTTGATCCCAGATTCGGACGGATGTCCTAAGAAGATGACCGAAGAGGGTGGTCATCTACTTTCATTGAGGATAATGTGACTTGAATCTTTTTCATAACTCCTTGAAAACGAGACTGATCCAGACAACAAATCAATCAGTCATGAACCCCTCACATCAGGACACCTCGTAATAATCCTGTTTCTAGGGAAGATGAAGTTGGTAAATCTATTCCCTAAACTTCAGTTTAAGTAAAGACCCTGTTGAACATAAGGATTAAGAAAAGGAAAGGACAAATTTTATGTTAATAAATACCGTCGCAGCCGTTGAGTTCAGAGTACTATGGCTACCCGTGGAATTGGAAACCTTGACATGTGATGGTGGGGGATTCAAGGAGCTTTGTGTTTGGTCAAAATTGAAAATGCTTAATTATTTTCTAATTTTATGTGTGAAATGTTATATAATGTCAATTATACATCTGTTGAGTCATCCTCAAAAGGCAAATGTACATATCCAATATCAGTTTTGTTAAGCACAAAATTTAATGGGGCCAACAAAGGATTCCCAAGAATTGGAAATCCTCCAAATCCTTATTTTTCTTAGTTGGCACCTATATGCCCACAATCCAAATATATTTGGATGCTTAACCTAAAGTGGGTCCAAATACCATTCCTTTGGTCCAATTTTTTTTTTTAATGTATTTTCTATGCATTTCCTGTTTGCTTTCTGGTCAATTTGTAATGCCAATGGTTTATTTCATACAGCTGTGGTGCTTGTGGATATGAACTGAACTTGAGCTCTTCTAACCGCAATATATCGACCATCGGCTCTAAATATGGTAAATCAATAAAGCGAGGGATCATATCGTTTCTAAACGTCGACGAGAGCAGATTTACACAGGTTGATGAACTTCAGTGCGTGCCTCATTTCTCAAAGCACTCGTGGGGGCTGTTTCGTCGAAGAATCAAACTACTCTGTCGCAAGTGTGGAAACCATATTGGAAATGCTCACACTAGCCATACTTCCTCCACCCCACTGGTTTCAGATGGATCAGATTCATCCTTGCCCAATGAGGTCTCTAGGTGTACGAAATATGAAGTTAAAATTCGTGCCTTACAACCCTCATCTTCCCACGAATTTGGCCCCCCAGTTATTTAAACAAGGACAAGGATTTGCTGAATGGTCCTCCGAACTAAAAGAATTGCTAGCAGCGACAAATACAATATTCTCGATCTGTGCTGTTTACTTGTGAATAGAATCGGGTCTGAAATGGAAGGGAAGTGTAATTGAAAGGATTCACAGTTATTGTTCCTGCAAAACTGAAGTATGATTTATACGAGGGAATTGTTTCAAAGCTAGTGAGGTTTCTGGTTTGATTTTCGTCATTTTTGTTTTGCAACAATGCATTTCCAGATCTGGCTCCAACGAAATAACTAATAATATCAGCTCTCTGAATAAAATCTCAAACCTTCCACTTAGTTTTCACAAATCATAGCTCTTATGGGGATAAAATTCAAACTATACGAGGAAAGAATTCTATAAGATTTCACTTTTGCACTACCAAATTAATTAGAAGTTCAGAATATATACCATCTGTATGTGCAAGTTATTGGCTTATTTAGTTTTGACAACTCTTTTGTTGATCTTTTCTTCTCAGTTTAGTTTCAATTGATTGTGCCAACAATTAACTTAGCACTGACACGTTTAGAGCTAACATGTGAAGGTGAGGAATTCAAATATCTAACTATCTAACTACTTGATCAATGTATGTGCCTCAACCAATTCACTACTTGATCAATGTATGTGTCTCAACCAATTCAGCTACATTGCAGTTGGAATGTGATTGGACTTGTGTTTCATGAAAAGGAATTTTCATATATTATCAAACAAGATTCATACTTGTTGAAGCACAAATATTGTTAATACCTATCAAACAAATACCGTGTTAATTTTTTTTTTTTTTTTTTGAATTGGAGCCCTTTTCTCTGAGGGAGTTTTCTTTTGGGAGCTTTTTTTTCCCTTGTATTCTTTCATTTTTCTCAATAAAAATTTGGTTCATTATATATATATATATATATATATATATATATATATATATATATAAACCGTGTTAATTTAATCACACAAATCACATCAAATATAGCTACAAAAACAAAACTGGTGCCTTTCTCATTACTTATTATGAGTTTGTTAAATTCCAGTACTCATGAATAGTTGAAGACAACCTTGAAAAATATTTAAAAGCGAACCGAAATCACAAGACAACCTAGGAAAACGTAATGGGTAATAAATAGAGAGAAGTAATCCTGGACAACCAACCCCTAACTCCAAGGATAATTTCTCCATATATCCAAGTTGTGCAGAATATCATCAGGCATATAAATTTTTGAGGTCTTCAGAGAAAGCCTTCCTAATTATATCTCTTTTAAGCTTGAGAGCTGCAGTAACTAGCCCAGATTCAGGAGTCCATGGGTTAGATAGCAATTTGATTTTTGCAGGGATCTCAAACTTCTCTAACCGTGCCTTCTTTGCTTCCTGTTAAGAAGTAAAATTAAATAATGTCATTTTAGTTTCTTCTAAGAATACCAAAGAAACTTGTGCTAGAATATTTATATCAATTTGGTTCAAAAAACGCGTGTGGTGTAGGAGTGTATCGTAAAAACAGGACTTTCAAAATGTTGCCATTTTTGCATTCTTTTCTTCATGGGTGGAAGTGGATTAGGTGGTTAGTTGTTTTGGGAAGATAGTAAATGAAGAACCAAAGGGCTTAAGAAAAGCACGAGGGTGCATGGGAAAAGAAGCAAAAACCAAATCCAAGTCAGAATACAGATACCTTTATGAGCGATGCTTGCACTTCCTTCACTACTTCTTCTTTACGACAGAGTTCAGAGAAATCACTTGTATTAATTCCTTGCTTAGAAGCCCATTCTTCAACTGCATGTTGAGAGGCCACAACAAGAGCCACACAGAAACTATGGAAGGGATCAGCGTGCAGCATTATATTGTCAACATACGGGCTCACACTGAGTGCAGCTTCAACCTGTAGGGAAACAATAAACATTACTTAGAAAGTGAAGAACTTGATGAAATAAATAAATAGATGAAAGAAGTAATCTTGCATGTCACACCTTTCCCAAGGAAACATATTCTCCATGTTGAAGTTTGACTATATCCTTTTTACGGTCAATAATTTCAAGGCAACCATCAGCATGAAATTGCCCTATGTCACCAGTGTAGAACCACCGCATTCCCCTCTCATCGACCTTCGCAACAAAGAGAGGTTACATCATTTGCAAATTTGAGGAAAGAATACTTGATGGATCAACACCAGCAAATTTAAGGAGACTTTACCTTGTATGATTCTCTAGTTTTTTCTTCATTCTTGAAATATCCAAGTGTAACATTTGGACCACCAATTATAATTTCTCCACGTGGCCTTGGCAAATCGCTAGATAAGTATCCACCTTCGGGCCAATCAATCAACTGAGAAAGTAAAACAAATGCCTTAAAGTTGACCACTGGAGAACAAATGCGATGACAGTATAACAACATCCAATGGAATTGTCATTCGATAGAGAAAGGTAGGTGCAAAGACAGAGTAGCTCTTGCTTTACTCAGTAACCTCAAAGCCAGCAAGCTCTTGTACATTCAGGCCAGTGAATTTCACATGTCAAATACAGCAGCAAACTAATTGTGCCTTAGGGCACGCACTCTTGGCTTTGAGTAATTTCCGTCGAAAATGAATGTTGAATTTTCAATATCAGTTGTTAGCTATAGCTTATAAGTAAACCTGCTACCGATTCAAATATCCACACTTGTATACAGATAATTATACGTATCAATAAGAGAACACTGAACCACAAGGATGCAAAGATACCTTGACAAATGAGCAAGGAAGTGGAGCTCCTACACGACCAACAGTCAAGTCATCAAACTCAGAGAATGTCCCACCAGCACATGTCTCAGTAAGACCATAACCCTGACCTATTGGAGCACTGAAAATAGGATACCATGAGATACATGTGCAAGATGGCAACTGCAATCCTACTTCGCGCACACATGCATATATGGTAAAATGATGGACCGTGAACCTAGTTTGGATACCTATTAATTATTATTGGATGTATGACTGTAGCATATTTGTCAACTACCAAATTATATCCGTCATGTGTAGCATTCATTAGCATTACTTATTACCAATAATCCTGGATCGCAGCAGATATAATTGGATCAATAAAATAAAATAGCATTGAAAGGATAAACACTAGGCTCAAACCTAATGAAGGAGTTTAAAACCCTATATGCATCTAGAGAAGCACCTTAAGTGGTATCCCGTGTAATTTGTATCCAGATTGGATATCAAATAGTCCATAGGACTTTGAAGTTTAGAAATCCAGTAGTAAAGCTTCATTTGTTCTAAGATAATTGTCTGCATGACAGGTGCATCAACTCTGACAGAAAAAGTCTATGGCATTCATAAGATTTGCATGTCACACATACCTCAGACAGATGTTGATGAATCTTTGGGTATCACCAGAAAGGGGCGCCCCTCCAGACAACAGAAAACGAAGGCGGCCTCCAAGAATTGCTTGCACCTTTCTAAACACAAGGAAGTTCCATAAAAGCTTTTCCAGACCCCAAGCCCCAAACCAACTACCATTCATGGCAGATAACCTACGAGAATATGCCAAATCAAACAATTTCTTTGCTATTCCACCTGTAGCATTCACCTGAAATCAAAAGACTCTTTATTATTATAACCACCCGATAAATGGATAGCAAAGCATGAGTGTTCAAATAAATGCAACATGAACAAAAATGTGCACGCAAAATTCACAAACCTTTTTAAGAACGCCTTCTCGAACACGATCTAAAATTGCTGGGACAGCAGTCATTACTGTTGGCACAAGAGCAGTTGCATCGCCCTTTGTCCCTCGTTTAATCTTGTTAGATGTATCAGTAAGCGTCAAAGGAGACCCATATCCAATAGCACATCCAACACCAGCCATTACATTCTACAGGCCAAACAAAGATAATATATAAGACTTAGTCATAAAACAGTAAAAAAGAAATGTAAAATTGAATTTTACTAAACAGCATAGAAGTAACCATAAGCTACCAAAATTATGAAATCCAAAGAATACACACCTCTGCTGCTAATTCAAGGATATGAGCCATGGGTAAGTATGCGAGATAGGTATCCTTCTTCCCAAGACCAGGAACTATAGTCATGACAGCAGAAACCGTGGCCAAGACATTTGCATGTGTCATCATCACACCCTGTACACACGGCCATTATCTATAAATTATCAGAAGCAGTTCCAGAACATCGTGGGAATGTTAAACAAAATAGTCAACTACCAAACAAGTGGCCACAAACAACACAGAAATGCAGTGGAAAAAAGTAAAGGAGAATCATTGTTTATCTTAATAAAGATAACATTTCAAGATCTATTGAGCTCTCAAGTTTCCTACGTACAGAGAGAATATTGATTGCAGAAGCGTAGGAAATATGATGCATATAACACAACATTTAGAGCTTTGGTAAATGAAAAGTCATAAAGCGTGAATAATAGATTAATAAGAAGGGTAAAAAGAAATGAAACTTAAGGTATAGGTAAGTGCACGTGTATATATGTATGTATGTGTGTGCAAATGTACATATATGTGTGTCTATAAGTGCCTACGTACAAACATAGATGTTTCCTACCTTGGGCAATCCAGTGCTTCCGCTTGTATACATTATAACTGCAATATCAGCTGAAATGGGTAACTCAGCACCCACGTTACTTTCTTGGCCAAGCAATTGAACTTTAGCAAATGAGGTAATTTTCCAGTCCCCATTCTGCCCAGAATTTATAATGCTTTGAGGAATCTCATCCATACATATCACATTCCTCACTGTCTTAAGCTGTCCACTAATACCCAACAGTTTATTCAACTCTTTCTGGCCACATATCACAGTCGTGACTTCTGTCTGGAGATGAAAAGGACTCATACGATCATACATCATGTATAAATAATCAAAAGAGTTCAATTTTAGCAGTGTAAGATATTTTAATTTCAGGAATTTGCAAGGAGATAGCCAACAAAACAAATTGAGCATGAAGGAAATAGGGGACGATAGCAAAAATATGTTTTAATAAACACTAGGCTAGTTTTCTGCCCCAGTTTCAGAAACATTTAAGTAGGAATAATGGTTGCACGATGAATGTGGAGATAAAAAATGTAGCTTCACTTAATATTTGCAGCATACGTGAAAACTTGCATATGAGAGAGAGAGAGAGAACCTCATTTAACGAATGACATAACGCCTCTTCCCCCAAAGAAGCATATATAGTTACAACAGTGATATTGCGCCTAAAGCATCCCTGGTACAAGAAAACAAACGTCATATTGTAGAATTACAAAAAAGAAATTGGTCATGATATTACAAGTTGATATTACAAAAGTTAGAACTCAAATAAATTAATGTAGAATAAAACATTAGAAAATGCAACGCCAACATTTCTTAACAAAAGAAAAATAAGTCTCAAGAACTTGTTCCAAATATTGATGCAATTTACACAAAACAAGACATGAAAGAGAAAAACCTGCAAGGCAATAAACCATTCTTCTCTAGTGTCAGCAAAGATTGCTGCACGTTCTCCCTTATTATGCCCAATTTGCGCTAGACCAGAACCAAAGCTACACACAGCTTCAAATGCTTGACCATAAGTCAACCATTCATAGTCGCCCAAATGAACCTTCTCAAAGGATCTTCCATCTGCAGTTACTTCAGTTTCTTTTGAGATCAATTTCCGGGTTCCAAGTAAACGTCTGTCTTGGTGCTGCTTGCAAGAGTACTCAAAGAGTTCTGCAAGAGTAAAGATGCCTTCCCATGCTGTTTCCACAGGCGCAGGGCACTTACTATTCCGAACAGCAAACCCAGGCTCCCCACCAGCATCAACAGGCAAGCCTCTTTTCTTCGCTTTTTTGGAACTCCGGAAGAAAAGTGTAACTACTATAGGTACGAGAACACCAACGATATATGCACTCATTTCTTGAAGACTTCAGGCACCGAGTGTAACTAAAAGATGAAAAAAGAGATGCTAAATTCAGCAAAATCATTCACAGAGTATCGGTCAATCACAAACAACGAATGAACCAATATAAAGACCCGATCTGTGCCTGTTGATAAATATCAATGAAAACAAACAAAAGGACTAAACCGAATATAATATTTATTATACTTAGAAGCCTGAAAATTTTCCTTTCAGAAAATTAACTGTAGCCTTTTTCAGAAAGCTACGATCGATACACTTTCCAGATTCCATCAAAGCACCAGCAGGCACGTCTCACGAAAGTACCACAAACGAAGAAAACAACCAAAAACAGAAATTGCCTTCAAACCGAGCATTACCATACACGCGAAGAAAATCAAACCAGAAACAATAAAGTAAATCAATTCGAGATACCGTAACAAGCAATCACAACGCAAAACAAACTTTCTAAAAGAAAACGAATCAGGCACTGGTACCTTCAGTTTCTTCCCTCGCCGCCGATGCAACCAAAAACAGAGCAAGAAGAGGCAAATTCAGAGATTCCACATTGACGAAGACGAAGGATCAAGATCCAGAAACAGACGCGTCGCGAAAAGCAGCTCGCAATAGTAATATAAGAGTATGGAGGAAGGAAGCGGCCAAATTTATGAGTGGAAACGGAATCAGGCGGAGGCGTCAATGCGGGAAGAGATTGAACTTTCAGCCTACAAAAGCGAATCAGCTTCAGTTAACGCGATTTTTGTATAAATTTTTCAGAGCAACGAATGAATGATGGCGAAAGCAGAGAATGGCTATGGGCTTTACCATACGGATCGACGTTCGGGCTTGGAACTGGGCGGGCGACTCTGACTGTGGGGAAATGGGGATACGGAGTGTGAAGTGCCGATTCATTCCAGATTTCTGATTTAAATCCTGGCCGTTCATGGCAGTTATCTGACTCATTCCAGATATGTTTTTTTGTTTTTTGTTTTTTGTTTTTTTCTATTTTCTCTTCATCAGAGTTTTGTCAATGGCGTGGCGATTAATATCTCGATTTTTTTTTTGACTAATTAATATCTAGAATATTTTTTTTTTATACAAATTAATATCTCGAATATTAAATTATACCTGACGTGAGTTTTTCATTTTCGACTGAAAAATAATGGGATGTAACAAAAAATTTTTTTTGACATTTTTATAATTATTTGGTTTTTAAAAATTAAATCACAGTCTATAAGTTTCATTATTTTATTATCTAACTTCTTTTCCAATCTTAGAAAACCAATACAGTTTTTGAAAACTAAAAAAAAAAAACTTAAAACTTGTTTTTATTTATGTAATTTGACTCAGAATTGGAGGAAAACAAGCATAATTTTGAAAATAATAATAATAATAATAACTGTTATTGTATTAACAATAATTGGAATTTATATCTCAAATAACTTCAAGGATTTACAAAGTAACAAAATTAAAATCGTAGGTTTTGGTTGTTTTTAAATTTGAACTTTAAACGATTTTTTTTTTATAACATGTAGGGGTGGGAGATTCGAACCACATAGCTCTTGATCATTAGTACAAGTTTGATGCCAGTTCAACTATGCTCATGTTGGTTTTGAACTTTAAATGATGAAAGTGTTCAATTACAGCAATGTCATTAGAATGTCCTGATTCACATATTAATTTTTGCCAACAATCATGCAAAAGGCAGCACATCCATTACAATGTATATAAGTTCAAAAAAATTAAATTAATTATATGATTTGTTTTACTATATTAATTATGTATAAGTTTAATTAAATATAATTTATTAATTCTAATTAAAGAAATATATCTACAAATAAATAACTTCGATTTTTTAAGGAGAATAAATAACTTCGATGGTAGTCATTATGGAGTATTTGGTCATACAAATTAATTAATTACATTTAGTGATTGTGTGCTAACCAATTATAATTATTTAATTGATGTTTTTTTCTTAGTTCAACAACATTTGGGGATGGAGGGATTCGAACCTTTGACCTCTTGGTCAATGGTACATACTAATTCCTGAGTTATGTTCACTTTGGCATTTAATCGATGTTTATTAATTAAATGTAAATGGTGAGACTACTTAATTACTTTGATCATGTTAAAGAATGTAAGTGAACATTAGAGATGTCCATGGGGTGGGGCGGGGATGGCTTCCCTGTCCTCATCCCTGCCTCCCATTTCAATCTCCATCCCCACGAATTTTTGATTTAAATTTCGTGGGGAATGGGCTGGAGTTCCCCGCGAGGAATTTGCGAGGATCGGGTTCCCCGTGGGGAATTATTCCCCATTTAATTTTTTTTTGTCTTCATGAAATCAAATATTATTTTGATAAATTTCCAAATAGGTAATTCTCCATAAAAAATGTTCATTAATTTTATATTAGATAGTTAATTACTCACATAAATTCTTCATTTAGATAGTTAATTTCTTTAAAAAAAATCTATTTTTAAAGAAAAAATTCTTACATCTCCTATTATAAACAAAATAATATTTCATATCAAACTATCTAATTATCTATACATATAATTTAAATATTTAAACCATATAATTCAAACCTATCCAATTTTCTAAATCATTAACAATAAAACTTTAAATTTATATATACTGAGAAATAATAATAACAATAATACTAATAATTAAAAAAAAAAAAAAAAAAGGTAACGGAGCGGGGAACGGTGATGGGGAATACATTCTCTGTTCCAGTTTAGCTCTAGGGAGACTTTTTTCCCCACTCCCTCCCCCATTCCCCATCTCCGCCCCATTAGAGGCGGGACCCTGAGCCCCACAGGACAAATGGACATCCCTAGTGAACATAGCTCAATCATAATTGACATGTAACCTCAACTAAGTGGCCAAAGGACCTTACCTAATCTAACTTTTCTTCCTTGTACAATAAAACCAATAAAGGACAAATTAGGAAACCTTTTGCTTATCATTTCAAAAAAAAAAAGGAAACCTTTTGCTTTTCCTTTTGCAATTGGAAAGATGTCGCTTCGCAATTAAAGGATAATTTAAGACCAAAAAAAAAAAAAAAAAAGTTAACTATTCATTTTCATAAATCCATTTAAATTTTAAGGTCCCATTTCACCATCACCGTTATTTGATTTTTTGTTTTTAAAAATTAAACTTATAAACACTTCATTCAAGCCTCTTTGTTTCATTATCTATCTTTTCTCATGTTTTTAAAATCCAAGTTAAATCTTGAAAACTAAAGCTAGCCATTTGAGCCTCATTTAATAACCATTTGGTTTTTTGTTCATGAAATTTTTGCTTGTTTTCTCTCAATTTCCTAACAACGATTTTCATTTTTGTTAAAGAACATTTTTGAATTCTTCAAATTCAAAAAACAAAAACAAGTTTTTAAAAACTATGTTTTATAGTTTTCAAAACTTGACTTGATTTTTGAAAACATGGGAAGAAAGTAGGTAACAAAACAAAAATCCTTATATGTGGAGAGTAGGGTTTATAAGCTTGATTTTCAAAAACCAAAAACAAAAAATCAAAACGGTTATCAAATGAGATCTTGATTTTTTGTTTTTTGTTTTTTAAAACTATACTTTTTCACTCAATTTTCTTATAATGTTTTTTTATCAGTGTTAAAGATACATTTGAATTCTAGCCAAATTAAAGAAAACAAAAACAAGTTATGGAAAACTATGGTCCTATTTAATAACCATTTGGTTTTTTGTCTTTGAAAATTAGATTGATTTTCTCCTATCTTTCTTACAATGATTCTCATTTTTATTAATGATACATTTGAATTTTAATCAATTTCTAAAAACAAAAACAAGTTTTGAAAACTACCTTTATTTTAGTTTTTAGAATTTGAAAAGAAATAGATGCAAAACAAAGAAAGTAATGTTTATAAGATGGTTATCAAAAACAAGTATAAATAATTGAGATTACGTCATTTGAAAAAAAAAATAATTAAAAAGAACAATAGCCATAGGTAAGAAAGTATCAATGCAATCATCCCAATGGGCAATTCATGTATTGGGCAAAATCATACGTGTCTCTCGTTCACCATCCTTTCTTTTTTTATATATAGTTTATTTCATCGTTCTTCAGTTGGACTTTGTTATAGAGTAGATTTATACCTGAATAAAATTTAATTATGATAAAAAAGACAAATTATAATACACAATCTACATCATTTAAAAAAAAAAAATCTACATAACGACATAATTTAATTGATTAACACGTTATATATTCATTTTAAAAATTAGATATTCAAATCACCATCTTCACATCATTGAACTCAATACACAAACTACGTTATTCACGAACAATGGTAACCATCTATCTATAATTTAATATCCCATGAGTTACTTTGACAACTAAATATGCTGCCCAAATACTTATGGATATATAAGAAACTTGTGGAAAAATAAATTTAAACCTCTTGTCTTTATGTTAAAGATATAATACCTAAACCAGTTGAACTATTTTTAAGTTGACTAGATAAGTATTTATTTAAAAGATTGTGGGTAGGATAGTAAATAAAAAAAAAAACATCTAATTCGTTTGGATTTTAATGCATTAAATAAGAAAAGGACAAGTCAGACATATATAGTCAATCCAAATGAATGCAACTGGTCTAATCTAATTATACAAGCTTCATAGAGTTTTTTCTTTTTTTAAGTAGAAATGTGAGGTATAAGGATTTGAACCACTAAATTATACTCATGTTGACCCTTCCAAGTGTTCCTTGGTTGATTTTTTTTTTTTTTTCAATTTGTTTATTTATAAATAAGTTCTTTGCTTGAACTTGATCGCTAAGCTTAAATGAAAATAATTATCTAATCAGAAGAGAGTTGAAAGGTCACCTTCGACTTCAATAGAGAGAGCTCCGGTTGACAATTGTCCCTTAGCCTCGGTGGTCAATGTTTCGATCGCAAGCAGAATAACATTTGGCAGTTGACCCTCTAATTTGGCTAAAGATCTGAGCTTTGAATCATTAATAATAAAATGAAAATGTTATACTCGGTTTACATCGATTTCAGCTCATATCGACTTCGTCAGAATTGCATTTAAAAAGAATAATTATGAGCCAGAGGCCGAGTTCAGGAATTGACTCAGAAAAAATCGAATTCACTTTCTAAGATGGAAAACAATAAGTTAAAAAATAAAACAAAAAAGGAAAAAATGTCCATTTTCGGTCATTGACCGTAACTGTTGGTGGTAGTATATGACTGACTCTGAGAACCATTCACTTGCTTTTTTAACAAATGGCACATTTATTTGAAGGTAGAATCTGTTCAAAGCCCAAGATTTTTATCTCAAAGATCCATACCACGTAATGAAAGTCAACGGAAGACGAGCAAACAAATAAAATTTAAAAAAGAAAATAGAAAATGTCAAATAGAGAGAATTCTGTGCAGTAATAGTAATATACCGACCAAATGTTTCAGCCTTGTGGGGGTCTTCTATTGACGTTATCTTGAGGGTTTCCACCAGGGGCTGCTCCGGTGAACATCTGCATCATAGATCTCAAAGCACCGTTGAGATCCTGTGGCATTCCATCTCCAATGCTGAAACTGAAATTTCCATCCATACTCGTTCTGGGATCAGCCGAACCATTTCCGCTTCTGTTCTCTTCTCCCCTGTCGTCGGAATGTTGCCCATGGAATGGGTTTGTAGCATTAGCAGCCATGTTCATAAACATGTTCGAAAATTCGGAAGGTATGGTGACATTAAATGGCATAGAAGGGAAGGGAGGTGATGGGCTGTCATTCCTTGACCCTTCACCAGACTGGTTTTGGGATTCTTGACTTCGACTTGATGAACCCTGCAGAGAATTAAATCCATTGTAAGATAAATCAGGCAGCATTGCAACTAGGTAGTGGAGTTCGATGAGTCTATAATTAACGGATGAGTAAGTGAAACCATAGCAAAAATTAACAGACTACTTCTCGTTACATATTCAAATTGGATGAAATTTACAACATTTCTGCTAACTTCAAGTGGCTGAACAATGGCACTTTTGATAGCTGAAGCCATTTCATTGACATCGCATTAGTGAAGTCAGTTTTCCGACAGTTTTATACGGCCACAGAAAGATATTACATTCTAAATCACTATGAAAAAAAAAATACTCTGGGTTCTAAACATTCTGACTGGTGAGCACTGAGCACTGCATAAGGTTGAATATTACGTGAGAACTAGCAAAGTAGTAGGGTTTTGAGGAGACAGCAACACAATGAATAGGATTTAGCATAGATAAAAACCTGGCAACATGTTTCGACTCTTGAATTTGGATTCTAGAACCGTCCTTAATTATAAAATATCAGGTGGTTACACTGCTAAAGTTATGGTATGTATCCATAGGAAGTGGCCTATTTCGAACTTCAAAATCCAAATATTGTACCACAACTCATAGGAGGAGCAATCAATGGCTTTCTTGAACTTAACTTCTATAACTCCATTGTTGTCTCACATCTTACGAGAGAAGGATAATAAATGCCTTCCCCAATTTTGAAAGAGAGAGGGTGGGAGGGCAAAAAACTTCCCTGACTAGTGTAGACCAAAATACTCTAGCAAGGATGTAAGGGCCTCATAAATTCAAAAAGCCAATAAGAAGCTATACAAGAAAATATAGGGGCTAACACGAATTAAACAAAAGGCTAAATATAATTCACACCTCTCCAACTATTCTAATAGAAAAATGCTGGTCAAACAAAAACTGTCTTCATATATGATATTAGCAACACGTGCAGCAGATATATTTTAGAAGATCCCATTTCATTCTATTACAAGATTGAGAACCAACACTCCTTTGTGGAAGGACCCTTTATTTCATGAGAAAATAACACTGTACCTGCTCATGTTGAGTTTGTCGCTGTGCTTCCTTTAACTTCTGTTCAGCTACCTATGATAATTTGAAATAAAACATTGGCATACAATAGTAGTGTTAAAAGTAATATTAGAAACAGTTGTAGTAGTAGTGAAAGTTGTAGTGTATTTTCTTTTTATAAGAAACGGAGCTTTCATTAAAAAAAAAATATGAAAGAATGAAAGTCAGTGTATTAACTCGAATATTTTCCTTGACAGCTTCATTGTTCGGATCCAACTGCAAGGCTGCACATTAAAGCTGACATTTTAAAATGCTTTCAGATACGAGTAATGAAGTACAGTCTGTGTAAGAAAGAAGACCTAATCAGTTCCAAATACATATAGTTCTCTTCTCTACAATAATTTAATGCCTACAACAATAGCGAAAACAAGCCATGATTATCTTTTCACTACATTTAACTTGCATGGGTTCTAATGTTTGAAGTCTCACCAACCTTTCATAAATCCTTTATCAATAGCATCGCGATAGTTCCCCTGGTCATATAAAGCCAAGCCCAGACGACTATATGCCTTGCTATAATTTGGATCGATTTCAATGGATTTCAAACAGTCTCTTGTTGCTTCAGAGTATTTCTGGATTTGAGTGTAAGCAGCTGCCCTAAAGGAGTGAATTTTTTTTTTGACATATTGAAAAATAAATGCCATTAGTAAAAATTAGGGTGAGAAAAATAACAAAAATAAACTGTCTTCAAAGACAATGGTTGTGAGCAGATATATCTTTACATCCATACAAACTATGCACAAAGATGTAATCATTGTCTGCATTTGTTATTCCTGCTTCATGAGGAAAGAGAAGCCTACTTAAGTCCAGGAATCTTAATCGTCCATAAATCATTTTAGGGAAATTTGTTAAATGTTAAGTTTTTCTTATAAATAATGAGATACCATTTATTTCTTCACAAGATTCAGTTTACAAGGTTGGTGAACTAATCTCCATAACTCAGAAAGATGTATGAATGTGTTAACCTGTTTCTTATCTCACACACACAAAAGGAAAAGAAATTCCTTAACTTGTCTCGGTAAGCTAATCTATTGCAATTCACATTAATGATCTTTATGATATAGCGGCATTCTACCTGTTACAGTAGTAAATGGCATTATTTTCACATAGTGCGATTGCAGAGCTATACAACTCAATTGCGTCTGAGTATAGTTTTGACTGCATAGCCCTGTTACCTAAAACAAAACACATTTTTACATATTAGAACCCCTCAGCAAGTTGGGCCAATAACAAGCAGATTCGTGGTCGTGGAACTTGTCGAGTAATCAGAGGTAAAAAAGAAGATTCAAAATTTTTCCAATTATACTACATAAGCGTCTTATTTTACCAAATAAAGGATAAACTTAAGCATGAAAGAGTACGTTAAATAATAAAGAGAAAGAGATCTAAATAATACATTTGTGTGAAAGGAACCTATTTTTACCTTTACCATATTAAATCATATTAAATGAGTGTGCAGAAGAACAGGAAATCATAGGACAAAATAAAACAGACTGAATAGAGATTCTTAGTAGATGCGATACCAAGGGATTTCAAGGACTCAGCCAGGTTTTGGTGATTAATTTCAGTGCATCCAGATCTTTCCATCTCCTGATACAGTAATAAATTTGGTTAAGGATTATGCAAGGAAGCAGGGGTAGTCTTCAAAAGTAAGAGCATGTATAAAGGCCAATGAGTCAGTAACAGATAAGTTACTAACTGCATTAAGAATATCAAACAACAGATGCTGAAATACGTGATATGGAAAGAAAATGGTGCATAAAAAGAAATAAAGTTCATTTGAAGCAACAAAACTACAAGAGAAATCATACTCCAAGAGCATTATGAAATAAACGAGTTGCTTGCTCGAGTTGGTCAGGATCATCCCTCCCATCTGCTGTCGTCCTAAAATAGTGAAGTTTTTCAAGCGCAAGAACAAATTGCCCAAAAAGTTCATCTTGCAATACTCCTGCAAAATGATAACCAACGTGGAAAAAAATGAAAAAACAAAAAAAACAAAACCACTAATTTAATTGATTTAAGATATACAATTTTTTTATAATCATTTCAAAGAAAATTATAAAATATTAATAAAAAAGAGAAATAAGAAGAAGAGGATAAGAAATCCCCTTTCAATTTTCCTATTAGAAAAGAAAAGGAATCCCTCTTTCAAACAAGGAAAAGAAAAGATGACAATGGGGCAAAAATTTTAGAAAGATTGATCATCAAGAATACGAGGTGTCAAATGAAGATAATATATATTTTTTTCCCTTTTCTTCCAGGACACTCGATTCTTTCAACCAATTAATCCAACAAAGTGCTGAAAGTGAACATTTTAAAATAATCCATCCTCCCTCCTACTAGCAGCTCCCCCAAGAACGTCTCCATGAAACAAAGAATAATGCTCCCTTTGAATTGATAAAAGAGCTTGATCCATGATCTCAGAGTAAAATTACGAGAGAGAAAAAATATGGTTAACCATGAACGACTTGTGGGCCCTATTACAAAGAGAACAATCAATATGATACAAGGAGACAAAATACCTTAACCTTCCTCTTTCTGCAAAAAATTACAAATATTTAGACCTAGTTTGACAAGCATTTTGTTTTTTATTTTCTGCTTTTGAAAATTTAAATTATAAACACTACTTCCACTTATGCATTTCATTCCTTTGTTATCTACTTTTAAAAAATATTTTCAAAATATAAGTCAAAAATAAAAAACTAAAAAAATAAGTAACTTTTAACAATGTTTTTTTGTTTTTTAAATTTGGCAAAGAATTCAAGTATATTAGTCAAAATGGTGAAAAACACACCCAAAAAATTGAGAGGAGATATACATATTTTTGAAAAACAGAAAACTAAAATGAAATTATTATCAAAAGGGACCTTAGCTTCTCCAAAGTTCAAAGAGATATCTGATTTTTTAGAGGCAAACCTTTATATCAAACAAGGAGGCAAATAAAATAGAGGATAATAAAAAGTAAATACAATGGAATGGGAAATCCTTCCAAACAAGGAGGCAATAAAATAGAGCCTAGAGGATAAAAAAAAGTAAATATAATGGAATGGGAAAGCCTTTCTGATGAGAATCCAAAGATGACAAAAAAATTTAACGACTCCAAATTGCTCATCATCTTTGAAGAAGTTTTTGTTTCTTTTTTTTTTTTTTTTTGTTTCCTTTTTCTTTTATTTTTAAAAAGTGCTTTTGTTTCTTTCCTTCCACAATTTCCAGTATAATTACCATATATCACTGCAGTTCCCCCCATGTCAAAGAGAAAATGATGATGTTGGTCTAATTCTCCCGCTTTTCATGTAAACTAGAAGTTGCAAATTTAGTCTGAACCTGGTCCAATGGTCATCGCAGTTAATCTTATGGATGGTGACCAAACAAGTGAAAAACTTGTACGTCTAAGCGCAATTTTGCCACATCCTTTCTAGATGTCCTCCCAGAACATAATATCACTACTGTTCCCTATGTTGGTTAGCAAAATAGAGAGGTGAATGAGTAATTTCAGATGAAATCTCTGACAGCTACAATTTCTACCTTATGCTGTGATCCAATTTTCATATTGAGCATGAATATTCAGTAATTAAAGCATGAAAAATAAAACTATTTTCCATGTGTAATTATAAAGCCAGTTCTAGATCAAAGTCAAATGCTTCTTTTCCACATGCCAGACACAAAGTACGCTTATATATATCTAGACTAAGGTACAGAGCTCCAAAATTCTGAATTCACCAAGCGTGATCCTTCTAATTCTTCAATGCCCTTTAAATAAGAGTTCACAACTTCTCTACAACCCTCGAAACCCTAAGAGGGAATTTTAAAGGACACGAGGTAATAAAAGTGGGATGCAGATGTGTAGTTTGATAGTTTCTATTTTCTACATGCATGCAGCTGAAATTACATTCTAAAAAGAAAAATAAGAAGACATAGGTATGCAAGGAACAGAAAAAGAAAAGAGGAGAAAGCCTACCTAAGGGATGAGATTCTGTTGACAAATCATCCCCCTGGATTAATTGAAAGAGGGGAAGTCAAAACTCAACATAAATCAACTATCAAATAATTCAATTAATAGATATTAATGGATTGAATTCAAATATTTTCAAACAAACATGAACCAACAACCTTAGCAACAGCATTTTTTCCTAAAAGTAGATTAAACCAACAACCTTTTCCATGAAAAAGAAAAAAGATAATGAAAATTACTACACAAGATCAATCACAGAGAGGGGATCAAATTCAGACCTTACACTCAGGGCAGGGTAACTACCAACTGCCTATATCTTGATTAAAAACAGTCAGGCCTAAATGAACAATATTTTGAAATTCCAAGCGATGTAAGTTTCACTTCTACTTTCGGCTCGTGCACATGGTAGAATCTCATTCTGCCCACACATTTATCCATGTTTACAGATTGAAATACAAATGTTTACATATCAATGCTGTTCTAGCGATGATAAACTTGACAAATTATTTGTATAGACAGAAATGGAAATTAGCACAGAGAACTAACGACTTAATATTGTTGAAATTCTAGTAGAAAATAGAAAATCAAAAGGAAAGCTGACCTGAGGTATCGATGACTTTGACATATTGGCATCCGAATTATTCACATTGAGAGAACTGTGATGATCGATTGGAACGGCTCCATTATCAACAAATGAATTGGTTCCAGAACGCTGAAAATATTCCGGTGAACTAAAAATGTCTACTAGCGAATCGAATTCCGTTAACTCGTCAGCAGCAGGAGACTCAACTTTAAACACTTGTTCTAAACATTGTTTTGCGACCTCAATACCTTCAACATCAACACCTGGACCCGGCTCCACTGCGCACAAGAAGACAAAAATCATCAGATGACGAATTGCTTAATGAAAACCCTAAAACAAACATCAAAGTAGCAACGAACATCGCTTCACTCCACTAAAATAGCCTAACCTACACAAATTCAACACGACACCTTACACGAAACATTCTCAATAATTCAACAGCGAAAATATACAATAAAAAACCGACTGTCAATCGCGCAAATCAAATAAGAAGAAAAAACCTACTGAAGAACGCCGGAAACTGCTCAATTACAGCATTACAAGGACAAAAACGATCGGAAAAGGGGAGAAAAGTACAGACCAGAGTTAAGGAAGTCAAGAAAGGCACGAACGATGCGACAAGCGACAGGAGAGTCGGTCCTCAAGTTAGCCATGGGCAAGCGCACATGATAAGAGGGCGCGAACCGTCTGAGTACAGTTGACGAGAGCGAGGCTCCGCCTGTAGCCCTAAAATGGAGCCCTGAGGTAAAATCCGGCTATGGAGCTTAGAATGCTCGGAATTGCAGAAGTTTTGAGGAAGTTTAGAAGCTCATAACCATTTGCTGGTCCTGGAGAATGGAGATTATTAAAAAAAAAAAGCTATGGCGGTAATTTCCAATTCCACGCTGCAATAGAACCGAAATATAATTTTCGTGAAGAGAGAGGGATGAACAGAAATACGTGGAATATTGACAGAATTATGTGGAATATGACAGTATCTAGGCTGGAAAATACGAGTTTTTTTTTATTTTTTTGAGAAAAAAAAAAAAAACAATTTTTTTAATAGAAAGAAAAAAAAAACACGTTATTACTTATTGCTCATCTTTAATTAACGAAGAAAAAATCAATATTTTAGGGTTACGTTAAAATTTCAAATTTTTTTTTTTAGAAAAAAATCATTTTTAACCCTAAACTCTTTGTAGTTGTATCAATTTTAACCCTAAACTTTCAATTTCATCAAATTGGTTATTGAACCTCAAACTTATCAAATTGTTTCGATTTTAACCCAAAACTTGCACAAGTGTTACAATGTATACCTTTGGTTAATTTTTCGATTGAACCACCGTACGTAATTAATTATTTATTCTTCTTTTCTTAATTCACATTGCACGTGGATTAGTTTATTGTAAATAAAATACTGGTGAAACTTGATTTTAGATGCCTTTTTCTTGTTGAGAACTTTGTGAGAGTTTTTTTTTTTTTTTTTTTTTTTTTTGCTGCTATCTAAGATTATGAAAGCAAATAAACTTTGGAGATTTTTAATGTTTAAATATTTGCTACTTTTTTATTGTGGCTAAGAACTTTGTGTGATTATTTTTATTTTTTTACTGCTTTTTTTCCTTCCTAATTAGAATAATGTACAAATGTAGGAAACGAAAATAAAGAAATTTCGAGATTTTTATTTCTCATATTTGCTAGATTTTTCTCGTTGCCTATAACTTTGTGATTTTTATTTCTCATATTTGATTTATTTTGATAAAAAGTTTTTCCAATAATTTTTGTACAAAGCACTAACTCATGTGCAATGCAAATTAAAAAAAATAAAAAAAAAATTGCCAATTACATGAAAAGTTGACCAAAAGTCTACATTGCAACATTTATGCAAATCCGAGGTTCAAATTGATACAATTTGTTAAGATAAGGGTTCAAATTGATGAATTTGAAAGTTTAGGGTTCAAATTAATACAACCTGCTAAGTTCAAGGGTCAAAATTGATTTTTTTCCCTTTTTTTTCATGGAGTTTTTACCTCGTTTATAGACCACTCAATTGAATATTGTCTTTAGGTTAGATATATCATATAGAAGAACAACACAAATTTATGTGGTTCACTATCAGTGTGTTAGCTACATCCACGGACATAGAAAAATAGTAGTTTTTATTAACGAAACTCTCGTACTTGGTCATTCAGAGTGTTGAATAAGGCATATCAACACCTTTGTCAAAGAGACGGTTGGTAATTTGACCAGCATACCTGGAATAGATTATCAACAATTGGCTCATTGAAAATAATATCAATTTGATTACACGAAATGCTCTAGTTGAAGTGGAAGATCTTGCTCGGCATTTGGGGGTTTCAATGTTTGTTTTTTGTTCGAGGAGGTGTAATTCGGTTGCTCACAAAATCGAGCGCTTCGTTATTACCCAAATTGTTGATTTTCAAGTTAATTCAGTTGAGGATGGCCTTGTTGTGCATGTCCTTCTCCTCGTAAAGAATTTTTTTTTGTTGGGTTAATGTTATCCCTGCTTGGCTTTCTATGGCCGTAGATAAGGACATCGATGTTTCTAACTTGTTGATTTGTTTTAATTAATATTTTATTTATAAAAGAAAAAAATCCAAATAATGAGACTATTATTAAACAACTCAATAGATTTTTGAATACAAAAATAAAAAATATTAAAAGGAACTCCCGCTCATTTAAAAAGTACATATTAAATAGTCTAGTTAGCATATGTTAATTATCTCAACGTCATTTTGTTATGTCGACTAACGTCAATTCTTCAGAGACCATCTAGAAAATAATTTCAAATTTCGTAAACTGTTGAAGTCAAATTCGAACTTAAAAAACTTAAATATATCATCTGGAATTACGAATTTTATTTATATGTATATTATTTTTTGACTGAATCAAACAAATTTGTGCATTGTATATTGGTCTTGGGAGCACGACTATATGGTTTTGGCTTTGAGATTCAACTGTCAAATCTCAATGTATGCATAGTTTTGGAATTTGTTTTTTCTTTTGGACAACAACTGCAGCTCTAAAATTTCTAAAATCAATATTTGTTTTTTTTTTTCTTATATACATGTAGGGATGACAATGGGGTGGAGCTGGGGATGCATTCCCCGTCCCATTGGGGATTTTTCATCTCTGTCCCCGCCCCATTCCTTGTTTTGGGAAATCGGGTTGACATAAATAGATAACTTATTAGGCAAATAATTAAAGTTTATGTCTAATATAACATTTAATTTATAAACAATTTTAATATGTCAAAAATAAGTAACTAAAAATTTAAAATTTCAGAGATCAACATTAGAAAAAAAAAAAAAATCAGGAATCTATTAGATAGTTTTTAAACTTTAGAGATTATATAAACTCAAATCTAAAATTTCACGAATTAATTTTTATAACTTCATCTAATATGAACTTGTGCTCCAACATCAAGTTCTGGATTCGCCACTGTTCAACGTCATTATTTGACATGAGTTTAATATTCCTAAGCCTTTCCAAATTACTTTCTATGGGTTATTTTTGAAGGCTTAAAGTCAAGTAATTATTGATTAAGCAAGATAAGTAATTTTCTAATTTATTGCACACATATATTCATTTTTTTGTTTTTTTTTTTTTTTTAATATGAAACACATATATTCAATTAACCAAACCATTCCTAAATCCATACGTATAAGCTAACAAGAGTGTAACTCAATTGATAACCACAAGATTAGTGGTTCGAAACCCTCCATCCCACATATCGTCGAAAAAAGAAAAAAAAAACATACATATCTAACCACAACCAACAAGTTAGGAACATCGTTGTCCTCCGTACCTATCTAACAAGTTAGGAACGTATAATGTAATATTTAAAAAAAACATTTAACGAAAAAAGAAAAAAAAAACAAGTGGGCTCAAAAACATTAAAAAAAAAAAAAGAAAAAAGAAAAAAACAATTGGGCTCTCGAGCAACGACCAGGTCAAAGCTTTGACCTGGTCGCGTATCCATTACGCAGGATCTGAACCGAACCAATGAGCTCGGTTCGGTTCGGTCTATGAAAATTTTCGATTAAAAATAAAAGGAAACATGCAATAGGATAGCCGACCAATCCGAACCGATCTGGATCGGATTGGCGGTTCATCGGGTTTTCGGTCACCCGTCTTCTCACGCGCCCAGTGGGCAGGAGTCTCTTTAAAAGTGATCGTTCTCTGGCACCGGTGATCGTTCTCACAACTTGCGAAACCCAGTGTCCGTATTCGTTGTTCAATCTCTACGAAGAACACAGCAAAGCGGAAAAAAGCAGAATCTGTCTTCTGGATGACTGGAAATATCCAATTTCCCTCTCAACTTGCGAAAGTGATCGTTCTCTCTCTCTCTCAAATTCAACCTGTTTTGAATTCTTTACGCTATTCATCGAATTCTGATTCGGAGATGGGATCCCAACGCCGTTCATGGGTATCAATCCCTCGTCACTAGTTAAGTATGTTCCTCAAGCTTTAAAACAGTTCGGGTTTGGTTGTAATTTAGACATTTCATTCTGAATGTGGACCGATTCCGGTTTCTTTGACACTCATCTGATCATGGGAGTGGTTATTCTTTAGTTTACTCTTCAAGTTCCACTTATTTTTTCTTAATAAGCATCACGTTTCTAAATGCAGCTTGTGGAGTTTGCCATTCTGATCTGGACGTTATGAAAGGCGAGATTCCATTCCCTAGCCCTTTTTCCATTCCCTCAAATTTTCCTACCAATCAGAGAGAATTGCCCTCATACATGCGTGCTGCTGTTGGACTTTCAATTTGGTAACCCTTTTTCCTTTACCTGCCTTTGGAGGAATTGTAACTGTATACCCGCATTGTCTCTCCCTTTGCTTTTCATTTTTCCAAGGTTTAACTTAACAATAACTGTATTAATTTTAAACTCCATACCGCGTTTTTCAATCTGCCTTTTTTATCGGTGATATTCCGATTCTGATTTCTGAGCGTGAATTCCTTTAATTATCATTCAGTTGCCTAAATGTGAAGACTGTGTTCCAGAAAACATCTCAATATTTGAATGTTCAAAATGAATACCGATATTGAGATTTTCTTTCGAGTGTACATGGGTTGCTTTTCCTATTTTTCAATTTGCATTGCAAGTTTGAACTTAGTAGGGCGTTTCTTCTCTCTCTCAAAATGTTTATTTTCTAAACTGAAGTTAATCAAGTCATTAACATTATCTTTTATTTGACTGTGTTGATTGATTTATGGGCTTTGAATAAGTGAACTCAGTATTTAGTCTAAACATGGGCTACTGATGCACTGTGCTCACGATGAATAGTTCTCACGTAGAAGGGTATAGGTGGAGGAGGCCAGGCATTTTCCCGTGGCTGTTCGACTATAAAATTTATGTAATTATAGTTTCCCTATAGGTTCGATATTTGTACCTTTCATTTTCTAGTGCAGGAGATATAAGTTAAATAGAGTCCTGGAACCTCACCTTGTGCATAATAATTCTTTTATCTATGTATTTGAAACTTGAATGGCTGGATACAAACATTGTTGATCACATTGATTTGATTTTCTAGTATTCGCGTCTTGCAAATTTGCAATTGAAATATCTTTATTTATCACCCAATAGCCAACTTATTATAGAAAAGTTGTGTGTCATAACAAAAAAGTGCTACTAATCTAGGTCTAGGTTGTGGATGGTTACCTTACCAAAAATAACCGTGCAATTTAATTCAACCAACTTTAATGATAATCTTTTCGCCTCATGTTTCCCATATGTAAGGACATTGTTCAATTGTTAGTTTGAATTGTAATTGTTACAATGACTTGGTGATGGGTTACAAGTATTCTCGTTGGTTTTATTGATGCCTGGCGCATGGAGCTTACTTGATTGCTTGTGCAGGCATTGTTTGAGTCTTCTTTGGATCAGACTTTTTTACTGTAACAAAATCAAATGATGCTTCTTGGGATTTCCTAAAGCCCGATTTTTTTGCAGCGATCATGGACTTCTATTCTTTTGGGCAACCACTGTTTCTAGACTCCAAAACCGCTGCTGCCATGGACACAGCCATCAATGAAGTATGTCTTCTTGTTACATTTTTACTCATTAAGAAACAACTGGATTTTTTAAATCACATATTGTTCTCTTTTCGCTGAACTTTTTAATATTAGTTAGTGTTCAACCAGTCGATGCACTTACATATTTTCTCTTTTTTCTCCGATGATGTTTATGATAATTTAATATTAGTTTGTGTTTTGATCGCAAACTATTCACTTCTATGATGTTCTTTTTCCTCTCTTGCTATACTCTACATGATGTAGATCCGACGAGAGTTCCTTGGTGAAACCACACTAGTAGGTACATAGATTTTTAATTGTTCCTTAAATACTAATATAGAAATACGAACATTTAACATCATCATACGTCAAATTAAAAGTACTTTTGAGGCTCATAGTATTCATAGCATGATGTGGTGCCTTGCAGTTCTATTAATGGCAGTGTTACTTCTATTGAAGACTTGTACACCGTATTCTTATTGAAATTACTATATTATAATCTTACTCCTTTGGATTCAACTTTAGCTAAAAACTTCTTTTCTGTACTCCATGTTGGTCTTTTTGATGGATATTCAATTTTCTTAGTCAAATTAGTAACCTTTTTTTTTTAAAAATTTCCCATCATGTTGTTAAGAAATGGGCTTTTCCATTAATACAGAGGAGGGATATACAAGCTACTGTGCCACTTGGAGACCTAGAGAATTGAAAAGGAATTACATAAAATTACTCCCGTTGTAAAATGAAATTCTCTTGTTAGTTGTTATTGAAATGAGTATGTCTACTTAAATGAAGTTCAGTTACTTATCTAAAAGATGAATATGTCAGTGTCTTCTATCAGATGTCAATTTTTCTTTTGTATTTTTTAAACTTTTTAAAGTCTAGGGGCATTTTTGAAACAAACCTCATATAAATTAATTTAAAATATTCATGTTAAAAAAATGTAAGTCAGCCTATAAAATACTTAGGGTGGAGAACGATGTGTGGAGAGAAAAAAATAAAAATTTAATTCGATCCTCCTGAAATTCAAAATTTCACGAGACAACCCCCGTAGTTTCTTTTAGGGTGGTTTTTGCAAATTATTTTGTGGATTTTTTTTACCGGGCTCGGCCCACTTGTAAGTCTGGGTGGTTCTCTCGTTGTCTGGCTCGGCCCACGAGTGCATGCATTAAACCGCCATTCGGGTCTTTATTCATCTGAAAAAACCCTAGAGGGCCGTTTGGGCCTCCAATCTCCGAAGCCCGGAGTTCCCACTTTTAAAAGTCCCGACTGTTGAAGTCGCCTCATTTTCACGCGTCTCTCTCCCGCCTGGTTTCTCTCTCGTTCGGTTTGGTTTCACGCCTCTCTCTCTCCCTCTTCGTTTCTCTCATGTTTTCTTCGCACCTTTGCTTTTCCTCTTCGGTATGTTCTTCGATCTCTCATCCTTTTCCATTTTTTTTGCTTTCTCACCTTCGCTGTCCGACCTCTCAGATCTTCAGCATACGGTATGTTCTGATCTCCGACCTCTCGTATCCTATCCTCTCTCCCTCAACACGCTGGTCCATCGATCGTTTTTTCTTCATATTGATCTCACCCGAAGCCCTAGATCAATCTTTTCCCCTCTCTCTTCAAAACCCTCAATCCGTTTTCAGACCTAGTTTACTAAACACGCTTGCTTCGGTTTTTTTGGTTTCAGATCCCCATCCATGCCGCGTCCATCGACGTTCCGAGAGTTTGATTGGTCCGCATGGTAGGTTTTTGGAGCATGGTGAGGGGTGGGAACAACAGGTAAGATCTCTTCATCTCTGTGGTTTTTTTTCACTTGAATGAATATCATGTATTTCTGATGCCGGTTTTACATAATTTTTGTCCACGATTGATCTAAAATTTGATTCCTTTTATTGTTGGTTGGTGTTGTTTGTAATGTGAGTACTTATTAAACTTTTTTTTTCCAAGTTATGTTGTTCCCTCTCTCTTTTACTCATATTTTCCGCTTCTTTGAGTTTTTCATTTGTGTTGGGTTTTTTTTTTCAATTGTTTGCTCCATCTAGAATTTTTTGGGTGCTTTGATTTTGATCTGCTGCTCTGCTGCTCTTATTTTTGGAATGTTGTTGTTGGATTGTGTGCATCTAATTGATTCTGTAATTCTGTGCAGTGATTCGATGGCGGATCGATTGACGCGTATAGCTATTGTGAGTTTGGATAGGTGCAAGCCTAAAAAGTGGTGTCGGAATGCAAGGAAAGCTGTCCAGTTGGTATGACGGGTATTTTATTGACTCTTTTCTTCTTATACTCTTGGAATTGAGAACCGAACTGTGACGGCTTTGTAGATTTTGATGTCGGTGATCTGTCGAATATAGATGGGATATTGGGATTTCAACTGACAAATGCTAATTTTGTTGTTCTAGTAGGGTCGTAGATTCATGTGTTGCTCTTGGTTTTTTATAATACTAATTTTATTAAAGCTTTCACTGAGCCGGAGTGTTCTAATTCAATTAGTTTGTTCCCTGGACTAATCCAAAGATATAATTTTATTCGGAAACCTAATTCTCCTTCGCTGAAAAGTGTAGACTTACCATTCAAGACAGTTGCCGATTGTAATATTCTACATCCAAAGGACAATAATTGGTTGAAAATTTCATAAAATAGTCGTCTATATTCGTTCATATTCTGCATATTTGTTTGGGTCAGTAATAAATTTTCAATTGGCTTAAAAAATGCATCTATATAAGTAGTTAACACTATGTCCTTATTGTTTAATTGCTCACCATCCCCCCCCCCCCCCCCCTCTTTTTTCTGGGTGGATTATTATGTTTTTGTGGTTGAACCTTTTGGTCTTCTCGTGAGAGTTCAGTTTTTTAATCTCTTATTATTAGCATATGGTAAACAAGTTTAGCTGAATGTTGATCTGTTATGGATAACTTATTTTATTTTTGTTATTATTGATACTATTATTGTAGTTATCTTTTTATTGGCTTGTATTAATTGATTCTTGCAAAACTTTTCTTGATTTCGGTTTATGTATTTGCTACTTCATTACTTTTAATCTCTCTGCAGGTAAACTGTGTATTGAGGTTACAGCCTCTAAGATCGCTTTCATCTCAGAAGATCTATGTATTGGATGCGGTATATGTGTCAAGGTTTGTGCACACGTGTGTGTATGAATGAAATCTCTTAGAATTCTCGTAATGTGTGAATGAGTAATTATAATGGACTAATGTGCAAAATTGTTCTGGCCATACATCAATTCAGAAATGCCCATCTGAAGCAATTCAAATCATCAATCAGCCAAAGGATTTGGATAAAGATGCAACACACCGATATGGCCCGAACACCTTCAAATTGCACAGGTTATTTCTTTACCAAGCTTGTAAAATTACAGATTTGTTTCATCTGATTTGAAACTGATAGACAATGTGGTTGCAGGTTGCCAGTTCCTCGGCCTAGGAAAGTTCTTGGTTTGGTTGGAACCAAATTGGGAATTTCACTGCTCTGAAAGTTTTGGCTGGAAAGCTGAAACCAAATTGTGGTCGTTTCAATGTAACACTCTCGATTACCTTTTGTGTTTCACTTTGTTGTGTAATATAGCTCACCCTTTTCATGCATATTTGCAGAACCCTCCAGATTGGTAGGAGATATTGAAGATAATCTAAAGGTAATGTCGAAATGCTCTACTAACTTAAGTTTTCCCTTTGATCCTTTCCATGTTTCCTTAAATGTAATTTAGTGTATGGATATCAATATAAATTACAGTGTTGGAATATTGCTATCTCTGTCATATAAAAAAGTATATAAAATGGTTATTTTGCTTTCATACCGCTCTTATTTCATTCTATGAAAATAAGACAATCAACACCACATAGTTGGAATTTTGGTTGAACTTAATATTTGTCTTCTTTGCATTCCTATTTGTCTTGATAAGTCCTTATTAAACTTAGATCTACCATCTTAATTGATTGGTTTTCCAAATTTTTTTCACATTTCATGTCAGGATTAAATAGCATATTTGAAGAGTACTTTATGAACACCTTAGATTGTAATTTTTTAATGATTGAAACTTTATGCAAATGTGCATTGTTTTGTTGAACATTAGTCACTGACTCACTTGGACTGAACTGGAAAATAAAAATTTGCTAGTACCTCCACTTTGATGAACATAAATCTTAACTGCATAGCTGGCCAACAATGGAGACTACAGTGCCTTCATTCTCCAGACTGTCAATTAGCTTTATAATCCATTGGATTTTTTTTTTTATAGAATTAGTATTATGGTATATTGTTATTAATAAACACAGATAAGGAATAGACATGCCTGGAGAGCTACTTAAATGAAGTTTTGGTGGCTATATTTCCTTATGTAAATGAATATTTCATGGGGTGCAGTTTGGCATCTTTTTTAGTCCCGTGATTACCTCGCTTGCTTTCGTTTGACTCCCTACACTTCCTGCATTAATTGTATGACTCTTGCAGCTATGAAACTGTCGTGCGATCTTAGTGTCTTGGACTACTTGTCTGACTCTATTTGCTGTCTTTATGGGAAGCCGGGTGCGTATGGAGTTGTGACCCCCTTTCTCAGTTAGAGAAGGTATGAATATCTTCGTGGCTGGATTTGTTACCGCAGAAAATCTACGATTTATAGACGAATCTCTTACCTTCAAGGTTGTGATTCTGCTGACTTTTGTCCCAGAATTGAACATTGATGTCATTGCAACTTGTCCGTTCTTTTTCATTCTTTTTGTATGATGTTTCAGGCTCGAGACATTTTGACCATTCCCATTATGGTTGATAGTTGATATGATATTACCATGGTATTTGCAGGTTTCTTGTAGTATGACATGAGAATCGGCAGATGTAGATAGAGCTGATTTTGTGCTGGACTTCTCGATTGCTTAAGGTTGTAATGTATGTTGCAGTTCGTTTTAATTGATTTGATTTGCTTTAACTTGTTGCATAAAAAAGTTATTTTTTCTCTATATAATAGTTCAAACTTATGTTATGCTCTGACCCCACGTTGCTTTGCTGTTACCTTCTTTTCCATGCTTTGAAAAACCAATTCAAATTTTGAAAACTAAAAAAAAGTAGTTTTCAAAAATTTGTTTTTGGTTTTGGAATTTGGCCTCTAAAAATTCGTAGATGTCTTTCACAAGGATGGAAATTACCAAGGAAGTTGGGAGAAAACAAACATAATTTTCAAAAACCAAAAACCAAAGGATTGTCAAACGGGACCTTACTTAATTGATTTCATTTATTTGCTTTTAACTTGTTGGTTTATCAGGATTCCTGATAGGTATTACAATAACATAGGAACATAAATTTTTAATTGATAAAGTGAAAATTAGACAAGATAGTCCGGTTCTTGTGACAGCTTTGTGACATGTTCCGTTGGGCTTTTTGGCTCAGTAGCAGCTGCTTGTCTCCACAAAACCTAATACTTAAAACCTAGATTAAGGGACAATAAAAGCACTTAGAAAAACAACTATAACTCTCTGTCTGAACAGTGATACAGCCAAAAAGCCTAACACCAAGACCTTAGGCATAGCTGAACAACTATCGGAAGAAGCTGGTAGAATGAAATTCGAAAAAGTAGTGTTATCCAAAGGTTTGTTTTAGGGTGGTAGTGTCTAAATGTGTTGAGTGGTGGCCGTTTAAATAAATATTTTTGACACAAATATAAAAGATCAAATTAAAAAATTTGATGGAACCCTTGAACCATTGACAATATTTGAAACCTACATGTTAGTTGATACTTCTCTATGATTTCTTTGACCAAACAACCGTGAGTATCCATTTGGTATGGAGGAACTAAGGAGTTTGGTGAGTTATTCCATAGTTTTCTAGTTATTAAAATGTGGAAGTTTTAATAAAAACTTCTATAAATGAGACCTTTTCATTTTGGTCCATTTTATTTCCAAAGGTTTGCATATACTTTTAAAAGGGTTTGTCCATTCCCTTTTTTTTCATCTTTCTCACCCAGAATTTCAACTATATGTGCTCAATAAATTTTGAAATATAACCATAATTATATATTAAAAGGTTCCATTGGGTATAGAATTTGTTTTAAAATTTTTCATTAGATAACTTTTAAAAATACAGGTCAATTCTAGTATTTGAATCTTTTTATCTTTATGCTTATGCCCATGCTGACGTTTCCTTTTCACCCCTTGATTGCAAGGTTTTACAGCAACTTTGGGAGTGGAAAAACGGGAAGAAGTTGTGGAAAAGGCACCATTGGTAGAGGTTTTACAGCGAAACTGAAGCAGATAGTCAAGAAAATTTGTTCTGGATGTATTTGATTTGTTTTCTTTTATAGAACAATATACCCAGGTTAAAAATTGATATGTAATTTATCTACTGGATTGTTGGCAACTTTTTATGTCCAATGGTTGTTTTGGTTTGGGAATTCTTATTTTTTTTACCCATTCTTTTTATGTAGACTGCTGGATTTGGGAACACTTCAAAGTTCAAATAAACCATACATGTTCATGGTAGTGTCTACCAGGTCTGTTGGTCACTATGTCAATTTAGCCCCTTCATTCCAGTTCTGGTAGTGTATACCATTTGGCCTATTTGAAGTTTTTTTTACCATTTCCATGGTTAATCGAATATTAAATTGTAATTTTTTTTTTTAATTTAAAATCAACCAAGCATGAATTCTTTCCAAAAAAAAAAGTGACGGATGAACCAATTTGTTTAACATGAGATTTTAGGGAAATGAAAATACCGCGTTTCACATTAGAATAAATAACTAGGACCTATTGGAAATAGACCCATGTGAATTGTAAGGTTTTTTCACGCACCAACAGCTACAAGTTTCATGGAACTCCAGCGAGATTAGAAGAAATCGTATAATACTGCATGTGTATATGTGTCAAGGTTTGTGCAAGTAATACTGCATGCATCTTTCCTTTTCTTAATTCTTCAATTTGGCATTTCTCAGCTGCTGAGAAATTGAAATTTACAATAGCTTTTATCTTTTTTATTTTCTTCCCTGCATTTCCTGAAAACCAAACAGTCTTGTACACTTATCATCATTGTTTAGGGATCATCAAGATCATTAAACAAGATTGCTGGCTTTGCACTCTTTGATTGAAAAAAAATGAAAGAACCTAATAAATTTTGTGGCCAACATTTCTGCACTTTTTTAGTGGGAACTTTAGGTGCATTGGTAATGAATAAATCTACATTAGCAAATACTGTTCTATTGATTTGACCACGCCTAAATTCCTGTCTGCAACAGTTTACACATTCAACTGTTTGACTTAGGCACATTTGGGAATGATTTTGGAATGGCCAAAATCACCTTATTCGAAAATGATAATGTTTAGCCATGGTAGATAATTGATTTTGGAAGAATTCAAAACTTAAGTGATTCCCGGACATTTCCAAGTGATGTTTGTCAAGTCATTCAAAATTACCAGATGTTTGTCAATATTTAACCACAAAGTTTTGGACCTATACTATGGTTTTATGTTTTGGCTGTTGACTCTAAGGAAGTAAAATAATTTCGGAGGAAGCTTTATGTTATCAAGGCAGCTCATCTCTCCTCCTCTTGATCTTCTTATAGCAGCTTCAATTTAATACTACAAATAAAAAGCACTTCATATTTTTTTTCTTCTTTTTCGATGAAACTCTCCCAAAGAGTAGCTGTAAGTATTAGTTCCTATCTCATAACAATTGTCACATCTTGTAAAATTGTCAACATCCTTATTCATGCTGTAGGCCTTTCAGAGAGAACATTTTATATGATAGTGACGCATGTTTATTCTTTGCAGCATCATAAGTCAATTGCATAAGAGAAGCTCTGATGTAACCGCAAGAGGATTGAAAGTCACCGCTTATTATGGCTTGAAGACACCCCCTATGACCTTGTAAGTAAGTTGCCAACCTAATGATGTGCATACTTGTTTTGCAACTAAAGTCCCATGGTTTAGTGCCTGTTTCTTGCAGATATATGCTTCTTGCTCATAGAGTTCTAATGCTTAGTCACTTGATGGTCCCTGATATTTAGATAGAGTCAAGGTTTATGTTTTTCTATTCACCTTTTAAGAGTCTTGTCTCAAATACCATACCACACCTTCCATAAAATTGAAATTGTGCCATTCCATTATAGCGCTCCCGTATACTTTCGTTCCTTGAACTTTTTTCAGTAAAGATTATTAGGCCTCACTAAAAGCAGGTTTAATAGATAGTACTTTATTAGGACCAACAAAAAGAAGGTTTAATATATTGGCGTTAAATGTGATTGGAGTGGCCGTAGTATTACTTGTCCTGTTTTAAAATGTGCAACAAGACGTATGAGAGGTCAACTAAGGTAAGGTGACCTCTATAAGGCACATATCCTGGTTCCTTTCTTCTTCCTCCTCTCTCTCTCTCATATGAAATTTTTATTACTTATTTTTTTTTTTTATATATTGTACACTAATCTTACTCACACTTATGTGCCTTATGCTTTAACAAACACTGATTTTTTGTATTTATGCGTATTGGGTTCCTTTTAAATCCTTAATTCCTAGAATGGATTGCTTATCCCCTGTTTCTTGTAGCCAGCCTTTCTTTGCGTATAGTCCTCTTTGGATCATAGATTCATAGTAAGCCTACAAATTTCTACCAAACTGATTATAAATTTGTCACAATTTCAGCATTACTGGTAAGAAATAGATATATATCTATCAACTTTTTAACAGCCTATGTTTTACTTTCTTCTCTATTTTCACTTTTCAGGATGCTTTAGATCCATATATGAGTCGGAGGACATTGGAGGTTCGCTGGGGTAAACATCACCGTAACTACGTTGAAGGTTTGAACAAACAATTGAGTCAAAATGATATTCTCTATGGCTACACTTTGGATGAACTTCTCAAAGTAACATATAACAATGGGAATCCTTTACCTGAGTTTAACAATGCTGCCCAGGTACTTCAATGTTAATCCATGGTATACTTCAACTTATGTCGGCTAAAATTAAACCTTCCTGATATTCTGATTGGCTCATTCATGTAAGTCTTTTAGTTGATCAACATGTTCTAGCTATTTAGCATATGATACAATTTTGTGACTGACAAACTATGATTCAAATCTCAGTATGTTACTTTCGAGGATCTGTGTTGCAGAATTATTTTACACGTATTCTTGAAGATAATCTAAAGGTAATGTTGAACTGCTCTACTACCTTAAGTTTTCCCTTTGATCCTTTCCATGTTTCCTTAAATATAATTTAGTGTATGGATATCAATATAAATTACAGTGTTGGAATGTTGCTATTTCTGTCATATAAACAAGTATATAAAATGATTATTTTGCTTTCATACCGCTCTTATTTCATTCTATGAAAATAAGACAATCTACACCACATAGTTGGAATCCTGGTTGAACTTAATATTTCTCTTCTTTGCTTCCTATTTGTCTTGATAAGTCCTTATTAAACTTAGATCTACCATCTTAATTGATTGGTTTTCCAAATTTTTTTCACATTTCATGTCAGGATTAAATATCAAATTTGAAGAGTACTTTATGAACACCTTAGATTGTTGTAATTTTTTAAGGATTGAAACTGTATGTAAATGTGCATTGTCCTGTTAAACATTAGTCACTGACTCACTAGGACTATGAGTGAACTGGAAAATAAAAATCTGCTAGTATCTCCACTTTGATGAACATAAATCTTAACTGCATAGCTTACCTTCATTCTCCAGACTGTCAATTAGCTTTATAATTCATTGGATTTTTTTTTTTTTTTTTTTTTTTTTTTTTGTAGAATTAGTATTATGGTATATTGTTATTAATAAACCTAGATAAGGAATAGACATGCCTGGAGAGCTACTTAAATGAAGTTTTGGTGACTATATTTCCTTATGTAAATGAAGATTTCATGGTGTGCAGTTTGGCATCTCTTTTAGTCCCGTGATTACCTCGCTTGTTTGCTTTTGACTCCCTACAATTCCTGCATTAATTGCAAACAAATAACCAAAGATTTTCATGAAGGGAAGTACTAACATGCTCGACCAAACTTGGACTCGAGTGGTTACATGTTCTAGTTCTTGACATGAAAATCTCTCAATAATACTTGTTTCTGTTTGCTGCACCTTTTTTTTTTTTTAATTCATTTTGGTACGAATAAACTTTTTTCGAAATGTTGAAAATGTACTAGACAAGGGTAACGAAAGGCAAAGGGGTTTCCCTAACCTTCCCCAATCTTTAACATGATGAAAATGTACTAGCATGTATTAGCCTATGCATGGAACGAGTGATCTAATTTGGTTTATTCTTGAATCTACTATGATTAATATATTTATAACTTTTACTAGTCACCCGTAATGATCCATATTTTACTTTTATGTCAGGCAATCATAAAGTCCCAATATGTTGACCACATTCCAAAAGCAGTTCAAGGGAATGTTGGCCAGGTGCTAGAGCAAAAAGATGAGATGAATATAAAGGAAGAACTTTGTCATGATCTTGAACTCAATCAGGTTATAGATCGCAATGTTGGTGATCTGTCTGGTGGAGAACTTCAAATATTTCCCGTTGTTGTTGTTGCCACAAAGAGTGCAGAGATCTATATGTTTGATGAACCCTCAATTTACCTTGATGTGAAACAAATACTTAAAGTTGCTCAAGTGATTCTATCTTTGCTCAGGCCCAATAGGTAGTTTTCTTTTTTCTCTTTTTACTACATTCCTAGTATTTTTATGTATGCATATTTATTTCTCTTATCACTTATGTTAGTTTGATGTTGCTCATGCATCCTTTTGCAGCTATGTAATCATCGTGGAGCACAATCTTAGTGTCTTGGATTACTTGTTTGACTCTATTTTCCGTCTTTATGGGAAGCCGGGTGTGTATGGAGTTGTGACCCTTCCTTTCTCAGTTAGAGAAGGAATCAACATCTTCTTGGCTGGATTTGTTCCCACAGAAAATCTCTGATTTAGAGATGAATCTCTTACCTTCAAGGTGGTGATTTTGCTGACTTTTGTCCCAGAATTGAACATTGATGTGATTGCAACTTTTCCTTACTTCTTCATTCTTCTAGGTTGCTGAGACTCCTCAGGAAAGTGCAGAGGAAATTGAAACATATGCGCGATATAAATACCTAATCATGGCTAAAACTCAGGGAAATTTCAAGCTGTGTGATTAAGTGTGAATTTACCGATTCACAGATTATTGTGATGCTTGGTGAGAATGGAACATTAAAGACAACATTTATTCGTATGCTGGTATCTGGTCTTTCCACTACTTATTTACTCATTTCTTTTAATAGTAGTAGATAATAAATGTCCAAGGAGTACATATCTTTCGCTTTTTAAGCATTTATCCCATCATTGACAGGCTTGTTTTTTGAATCCTGATTCTGTTGGAGGCTCTGATATTGAGATTCCAGAGTTTAACGTTTCCTATAAACCCCACAAGATCAGTCCTTGATTTCAATCCACTATTAGGCACTTGCTACATCAAAGAATAAGGTATTGTTATATGCATCCACAATTTGTTTCGAATGTAATGAAGCCTTTACTTATCGAACAATTAATGGACCAGGAAGTTATGAATCTTTTTGGAGGAGAGTTGCAGAGAGTTGCGTTGTGCCTCTGCCTTGGAAAGGTACATTTACCTTGTGACTTCAGTGTTCCTGTCAAATAATACCTTTCTAATATTTTCGGCAAGCTGTATTAGCAGATTAGTTTCATTTTTGCCTATGCATTTGTGGTTAGGGTCAAACATATGTATATGCCTGGAGCTTTATATTGAAAGTATATGCATGAGACTTGAGAGTAATGATTGCTAATTATGTTTTTAGCTTTTAACTAATATCTAATCAGGTAGATCTACAGGGAATTGACTTAATATATTTTGTTTTATTATAATGCTTGCAGCTTGTCTATATTTATCAATTCAAAATAATTCTGTCTTGCTATGTTCACACGTTGATGTTAATTTGTCATCTCACTTCTTCAAGTAATGGTGTTGCTGAACTGTGTTCGATTTGATTCAGATGGAGAACGTTTCACTTGCAAAAAAACATAAGACAGAAAAGGAACAAAGCAGAATTTGCAGATACAATAGAGAGATTCATCAATTCTGACTTTGGAGGTTGGTTCTCTATTATATCAGGACTCTTGACCTGAATAATTTGTAAGTCCATTATTCTTGAATTGATGAAAATGCTACAATTTAATTTCCATTGTAGTCAAAGATTAAAAGTAGAGAGTCACAAGTGAATGAAGTTAGGTCGTCATTGAGCACAAAACCATCAAAGGCCATTGGAGATGGCATGGACTCTTCCGCAGTAACCAAGAAGCTTGAGGAGGAGCTCAAAAAACGTGATGCTCTTATAGAGGTCTGTTCTCTGAAATTCAATGTTGGCTGATACTGTTGATACAATTATTGTTTTTCTTTTTTAAAGAAGAATAAGAACCTTTCATTGATATTTGAAAAGTTACAAACTAACAATTAAAAAGAAAAAAACTCCCTTTAAGAGTATGAGGTGTCACCCAGCAAGAATAAATTACCAAACAACCTCCCCAAACAAAAATCCCAAAAATAAAAAAATGTCCCAACATATTAAAAAAAACAATTTCTGGAATCTGTGGAAATAGCAACTCAAGAAGCCATATGATATTTGATGAGATCTAATCTCTCCTCCTAAAGAGCTTGTTTTTCTTCAAAGATATATAGATTCCTCTCTATCCATAGTTCCCATGCTTGAAAAAAACATTAATCCATAAATTTTGAACTCTCTTGGGATAAGATAATTGTTCTTTTAATAGGCAAGGATAGCTAGCACACGGTCTCTTTCACCAATGGCGTGTTTCTCTTTGAATTTTAACTTCCGTTGCTAGATTACTGAAGTTCTGTACTTCCGCATTGTTTTAGCCTATTTTTCATGTTTTGGTGTGTATCCAACTAGTTTGAATTCTACTCCCAATTCCTTGGCTAGTTGACACTCTTATACTCCAGTTTAAGTTATTTTGTACATAGGCTCTGTAATTGTGCTGTTTTTGCAGAGATTACATGAAGAAAATGAGAAATTGTTTGATCGGTTGACAGAGAAAGCGTCTTTGGTTGGATCACCCCAGGTAAACATATTCTCTAGTAGATCTAAATTTCCCGGGTGTAGGTTTAATCTTTTAATTCTTGAATTTTCTGCTTAGTTGTGTTTATTTATACTTAGGTTTGTCGTTCTATTTCAGCTTCCATCCCCATGTTTGGTTGATTTATTGTCTAAAATGTTGCCAAGTGTCATTCTTTGATGATTTTTCATGAGGTGTGCTAGTCTGTAATTCAAGGGTTTCTAGATATTTTTGTACTTCTCAACTACGACTAAATGCACAAGAATCAAATGGTTACTAGGGGCGCATGAACTACGACTAAATGCACAAGAATCAAATGATTGTACTTGTGAATATAGTGAAGAATTCTATTAGTATTAAGTAATCTCATTCTACTTTATCTTTCTATTGCAGATAATTTTTTTGGAAGCACATCATCAAAAGGAATATATGTTCAATGGTTGAAAGACCCGTTTCAAGAAGATTCAAAGTAATCCATACATGTTTAGTTTCTTGTGGTGTTTACCAGGTTTGTTTGCCATATATTTAGCTTTTCCATACAAACTGCAAAGAGATTTTCTGTGCTAGGTTAATTGAATATTTGATTTGAAGGCAAAAGTTGATTATGGATGGGTGAATGATTAAATTGAAAAATGTACGTATGTGAATAATTTTTCCAACAATAGTCTGTATTTCTTTAGGTTTGGCTTCTGATGCACTATAATGATAGTTTTTATTTCTTTATGTTACAAATTTGTTTGATTTTGTTATTGTTTTTTTAATTTGGTTTGTATGGAATTTTGTGTTTTATTTTTTTACCACCATTCTTAATTATTTTTCATTTGTATATATCTTCTAAATGTTGTTAATCTGCCATATATGTTTTTTTTTTCTTTAAAACTATTTAGTATATTAGTTATGCAAGTGAATTGTGTTTCATTTCTTTAGAATTATTTAGTATATTAGTGATTGAATTTTTTTTAACAAAAAAACGAAACTTTTCATTGATGAAATGAAAAGAGACTAATGCTCAAAGGATACAAACTCCATGAGGGAGTGAAAATGAAAGAGAAACGATAAAAAGCATAAAGACCAAATAAAACAAACAACAAAGAATAAATAAAAGCATTTCAATTCAAACAAGAGTCCTATGATGAGAAGACAACAAAAAGCTTTGAGAGAGAACTTTAAGAGGAGGACTTTAGATGAGCTGATTCAAACCGGACGAGCCATGAAAGAGACTTGCTTTGGTAGATCTATTGATTACGATCCAATCAAAATTCTGATAATGAAGCTTGGAGATTTTAATATAAAGAATTGAAACAAAACTTATTATGAACTGAAACCCAACCATCCACAAAACTATCCCAATTAGATATGGAGCTTCCACAAACTTCAAAGTAAAAATAAACCAAAAGGGTGATCTTAATCGATCTCAAAGCAAAAAAGCAGGACGAACCATACTAGAAGCAACTGGAACTCTCGTAACAGTGGAAAAAGCAGAAAAGACTAAACCCAGTGCCTCAAAAATATAATCAAGAGAACAACCCTTCCAAATAATACTACAAACACCTAATGAAGAAGCACTAGACTTGAGTTTCATGGGTATGTATTTAAAGAGAGATTACTTTGTCGGATTAAGAGAATTTTGGATTAATAAATGAGATTAGACTTGGATCTTTTGTCCAAAGTGTTCTTTAGGGAAGTGGATAAGAACTACACATTCTATAGATTGGAGAAAATGATTGGCAATTGGTTCTAGAAGGTGGATTGTGTATTGGGAAGAAAGGACCAAGAACTTCAAAGAAAACGTTTGGAAAATGAATACTTTTAGAGAAGAGTTGGAAGGGAAGGACCAAGAACTTCAAAAAGAACGTTTGGAAAAGGAAAAAAAAGTTGGAAGTAAAGGACCAAGAACTTCAAAGAGAACGTTTGGAAAAAGAAAAGTTTTTGGAGAAAAGTTGAGACGAAAGGACCAAGAATTTCATAGAGAACGTTTGGAAAAGGAAAAAATTTGGAGAGAAGTTGAGAAGTAAGGACCAAGAATTTCAAGGAGAGTGTTTGGAAAAAGAAAATTTTTTGGAGATAAGTTGGGGAGAAAAGACCAAGAATTTCAAGGAGAACGTTTGGACAAGGAAAATGTTTTGGAGAAAAGTTGGGAAGAAAGGACCAAGAATTTCAAGGCGAACGTTTGGAAATGGAAAATTTTTGGAGAAAAGTTTGGAAGAACGGAAGATGAATTTCAAATAGAACGATTGGAAAAGTTGTTTTTTTTTTTTTTTTGTAGTAAAGTTGGAAAGAAAGGACCAAGACTTTCAAAGAGAACATTTGGAAAAGCAAAAGTTTTCATCATTCGAAAATGTTGCTCTAGAACTCTTTTAGCTTGAGCGAGTGCAATTTATATCATAACTGCTTGCACACGTGCTGATGTCCGCCTCACTCCTATTTTCTTTGAATTAATGTTGAGTTTTTCCTCACTTTAGGGCTTGGAAAATGTTTTTATTTTATTTTATTTTTTTTTTAGAAAATTTTGGAAGAAATGACCAAGACTTTCAAAGATAACATTTGGAAAAGCAAAAGTTTTTGAAGAAGAGTTGAGAAGAAAGGACCAAGAATTTCAATGGGAACATTTGGAAAATGAAATGTTTTTGGAGAAGAGTTGAGAATAAAGGACTTATAATTTCAAAGAGAACGTTTTGAAATGGAAAAACTTTTGGAGAAAAGTTTGGAAGAAACGACCAATAATTTCAGAGAAAAGGTTTGGAAAAGGAAAAGCTTTTGAAGAAAAGTTGGGATGAAAGGACCAAGAATTTCAAAGGAAATGTTTTGAAAAGGAAAATTTGTGGACAAAAATTGGGAAGAAAGGACTAAGAATTTTAAAGGGAATGTTCGTAAAAGGAAAAGTTTTGTGAGAAAAGTTGGGAAGAAAGGACCACTATTTCAAAGAGAACATTTGTAAAACGAAAAGTTTGGACCAAAGGACCAAGAATTTCAAAAAGAAGGTTTGGAAGAAGAAAAAATTTCGGAGGAAAATTGGGAAGAGATGATCAAGAATTTCAAGGAGAATGTTTGGAGAAGGAAAACTTTTTGGGGAAAAGTTGGGACGAAAGGACCAAGAATTTCAAGGATAACGTTTGGAAAAGGAAAAGTTGGAAATAAAGGACCATGAGTTTCAAAGGGAACGCTTGGGAAAAGAAAAATTTTTGGAGAAGAGTTGAAAAGAATGGAGAAAAAATTTCAAAGAGAACGCTTGGAAAAGGAAAGGTATTTAGAGAAGAGTTGGGGAGAAATGACCAAGAATTTCAATGAAAACGATTGGAAAAGAAAAAGTTTTTGGAGAAGAGTTGGGAAAAAAGGGCCAACATTTTCTAAGAAAACGTTTGGAAAAGGAAAAGTTGGGGAGAAAGGACCCGAAATTTCAAAGGGAACACTTGGAAAAGGAAATTTTTTTAGAGAAGAGTAGGGAAGAAAAAACCAAGAATTTCAAAGTGAATGCTTGGAAAAATGAAAGTTTTTGGGAAAGAGTTGGGAAGGACAAAAAATTTCAAGGAGAACGTTTGGAATGGGAAAAGTTTCTGGAGAAGAGTTGGGAAGATAAGACCACGAATTTCAAGGAGAACGTTTTGAATAGGAAAAGTTTATGAAGAAGAATTGGGAAGATAGGATCAAGAATTTCGAAGGGAACCTTTGGAAAAGTGTTTGGTGAAGAGTTGGGAAGAAAGGACCATGAACTTAAAAGGGAACAATTGGCAACGGGAAAGTTTTTGGAGAGAGTTGGGATGAAAATACCAATAATTTCAAAGAGAATGTTTGGAATAGACAAATTTTTGGAGAAGAGTTGGGAAGAAATGAACAAGAATTTCAATGAGAATGTTTGGAAAAAGAAAAGTGTTTGAGGAAGAGTTGGGAAGAAATGACCAATAATTTGGAAGAGAACGTTTGGAAAAGGATTAGTCTTTGGGGAAGAGTTGGGAAGAAAGAACCAAGAACTTGAAAGCGACCGTTTGGAAAACGAAAATTCTTTTGATGAGGGACCAAAAATTTTAAAGCGAATCTTTGGAAAAGGAAAAGTCTTTGGAGAAGAGTTAATAAGAAAGAATCAAGAATTTCGAAGTGAATGTTTGGAAAAGGAATATCTTTTGGAGAAGAGTTGGGAAGAAAGGACCAAAAATTTCAAAGTGAACGTTTGAAAAATGAAAAGTATTTGGAGAATTTCAAAAAAAGCGTTTGGAAAAGGAAAAGTTTTTTGGAGAAAAGTTATGAAAAAAGGACCATGAGTTTCAAAGAGAATGTTTGCAAATGGATTTTTTTTTGGAGAAAAGTTTGGAAGAAAGGGCTAAGAATTTCAAGACGGGTGTTTGGAGAATGAAATTTTTTAGAGAAAAGTTGTGAAGAACTAAAGTGTCGTTAGGGAAATTTGTTACGATAGTGGAATTTTTGATGGAAGAAAAGAGACTAGAATGAGTTCCATTGTTATGTTTTAAAGATAGAATGCTTTGTATAGATAAGAGTATTTTGGATTGAAGACGGAGACTAGACTTCAACCTTTGTTCCGAAGAGTTCTTAGTTCGATATTTGGATAAAAATATTTGTACTACAAATTGGAGATGATGATTGAGCTATATAATAAACAAGTTTGTTTTGAGTGATACGAAAAAAGGATTGTGGAGTAGTAAGATGGATAAAGGACAATAATTTGGGTTCAATGAGTTTATGGTTCATGTATTTAAGATGAGGACGATAAAAAATTGGATTGGAGAATGAACTCAAGTTTCACAAAGGAATTTTGGATGGAAGAAAAGAGACTCGAAGAATGAGTTTCATTGTTGTGTATTTAAAGATCGAAGAAAAGAGAAAAGTTTGGAAGAAATTAAAGACAGAATTTCAAGGAAAATATTTGGAAATGGAAAATTTTTGGAGAATTAGTTTCATTGTTATGTATTTAAGACTCATTGTTATATTGGGAGAAAAGTTTGGATAAAAAGACCAAGAAGTTCAAAGAGAATGTTTGGAAAAGGAATAGTTTATGGAGAGAAGTGGGAAGAAAAGACCAAGAATTTTAAAAATAACGCTTGGAAAAGAAAAAAGTTTTGGAGAAAAGTTGGAAAGAAAGGGCGAAGAACGTCATAGGAAACGTTTTGAAAAGGAAAAGTTTTTGGAGAAAAGTTGGAAACAAAAGACCAAGAAAAAGAATCAAGAACGTCAAAGAGAACGTGTGGAAAAGGAAAATTTTTGGAGAAAAGTTGGGAAGAAAGGACCAAGAATTTCAAGTAGAACATTTGGAATTGTAAAAGTTTATGGAGAAGAGTTGGAAAGATACGACCAAAAATTCAAAAATAACATTTGGAAAAGGAATTTTTTTTTGGCCAAAAGTGGGGAAGGAAGGCCAAGAATTTCAAGGATAACGTTTAGAAGGAAAATATTTTTGGAGAAAAGTTGGGAAAAAAGGACCAAGGCATTCAAAGAGCGTTTTGAAACTGAAAAGTTTTAGTAAAAAAGTTGGGAAGAAAGGACAAGACTTTCGAAGAGAACGTTTGGAAAAGGAAAAGTGTTTGTAGAAGAGTTGGGAAGAAAGTACCAAGAATTTCAAAGAGAGTTTGGAGAAGGAAACGTTTTTGGAAAAAAGTTGGGAAGATAGGGCCAAGAATTTCAAAGAGAACGTTTGGAAAAGGAAAAGATTTTAGCGAAGAGTTGGGATGAAAGGACCAAGAATTTCAAAGCGAACATTTGGAAAATGAAAAGTTTTTTTAAAAGAGTTAGGAAGAAAAGACCAAGAATTTCAAAGTTGGAAAATGAAAAGTTTTTGGAGAAAAGTTGGGAAGAAAAGACCACAAATCTCAAAGAGAACGTTTTGTGATTCTTGGTCATTTCTTCCCAGTTCTTCTCCAATAACTTTTTCTTTTCCAAACGTTCCCTTTAAGATTCTTGGTCATTTCATTCCAACTTTTTCCAAAAACTTTTCATTTTCCAAATGTTCTCTTTGAAATTCATGGTTCTTTCATCTCAACTTTTCTCCAAAAAATTTTCATTTTTCAAACGTTCTCTTTGAAATTCTTGGTCCTTTCTTTCCAACTTTTCTTTAAAAACATTTTATTTTTCAAACGTTCTTTTTGAAATTCTTGGTCCTTTCATCCCAACTTTTCTCCAAATGTTTAAAAGAACGTTTGGAAAAAGAAAAGTTTTCGTAGGAAAGTTGGGAAGAAAAGACTAAGAATTTCAAAGAGAACGTCTGGAAAAGGAGAAGTTTTTGGAGAATAGTTGGGGAGAAAAGACCAAGAATTTCAGACAGGATGTTTGGAAAAGAAAAAGCTTTCGGAGAAAAGCTGGGAAGAAAGGACCAAGAATTGAAAATAGATCGTTTGAAAAAGGAATAGATTTTGGGGAAGAGTTGGGAAGAAATGATCAAGAATTTCAAAGCGAACGTTTGGAAAAAGAAGAGTTTTTGGGGAAGAGTTTGGAAGAAAGGACCAAGAATTTCAGAGAGAATATTTGGAAAAGGAAAAGTCTAAGGAAGTTTTTGAGGAACTGTTAGGAAGAAAGGACGAAGAATTTTAAAGAGAACGTTTGGAAAGAGGAAAAATATTAGAGAAGAGTTGGTAACAAAGGACCAAGAATTTCAAAGAGCACGTTTGGAAAAAGAAAAGTTTTTGGAGAAGTGTAGGGTAGCAAGTACCAAGTATTTCACTGAGAATGTTGGGAAATGGAAAAATTTTTGGAAAAGTGTTAAGAATAAATGATCTAGAATTTCAAAGAGAACGTTTGGAAAATGAAATGTTTTTGGAGAAAGATTTGGGAAGAAAGGACCAAGAATTTCAAAAATAACATTTGGAAAAGAGAAAAATTAGAGAAGAGTTTGGGAACAAATGAGCAAGAATTTCCAAGAAAGCGTTTAGAAAAGGAGAACTTTTTAGAGACGAGTTGGGAAGAAAAGACCAAGAATGTCAAGAAGCACGTTTGGAAAAAGAAAAGTTTTTGGAGAACGTAGGGAAGAAAGGACCAAAAATTTCAAAAAGGAAACGTTTGAAAAAGGAAAAATTGTTGGATAAGAGTTGGGAAGAAAGGACTAGGAATTTCAAAGAAAACATTTTGAAAAGGAAAAGTTTTTTTAGAAGAGCTGGTAGGAAAAGACCAAGAAGTTGAAAGAGAACGTTTGAAAAAGGAAAAGTTTTTGGAGAAGAGTTGAGAAAAAAGGACAAAGAACTCCAAAGCGGACGTTTGGAAAAGGAAAAGTATTTGGAGAAGAGTTGGGAAGAAAAGACCAGTAACTTCAAAGCGAACGTTGGGAAAAGGAAAATTGTTGAAAGATGAGTTGGGAAGAAAGGACCAAGAACTTCAGGGCGAACGTTTGGAAAAGGAATATTTTTGGAGAAGAGTTTGAAGGAAAGGACCAAGAATTTAAAAAATAACGTTTGAGATAGGAAAAGTTTTGGAGAAAATTTGGAAATAAAGGACCAAGAACTTAAAAGTGAACGTTTGGAAAAGTAATATTTGTGGGGAAGGGTTTGAAGGAAAGGACCAAGAACATCAAAGAGAACGTTTGGGAAAGGAAAAGTTTTGTTTGGAAAAAGATTTTTTTTTGTTGAAAAGTTGAGAAGAAAGGACCAAGACTTTCTAGGAGAAGATTTGAAACAATAAAAGTTTTTGAAGAAGAGTTGGGAAGAAAAGACCAAAAAATATTTTTTGAGAAGAGATGAGAATAAAGGACCTATAATTTCAGAGAGAACATTTGGAAAAGGAAAACCTTTTGGAGAAAAGTTTGGATGAAACGACCAATAATTTCAAAGAGAACATTTGGAAAATGAAAACTTTTCGGAGAAAAGATTGGAAGAAAGGACCAAGAATTTCAAGAATAACGTTTGGAGAAGGAAAATCCTTGAAAAAAAATTGAGAAGAAAGGACCAAGACTTTTAAGGACCATGATTTCAAAGAGAATGTTTGTATAAGGGGAAGTTTTCAGAGAAAAATTGGGGCCAAAGGGTCAGGAATTTCAAAGAAAACGTTTGGAAAAAGAAAAATTTCGGAGAAAAGTTGGAAAGAAATGATCAAGAATTTCAAGGAGAATGTTTGGAAAATAAAAACTTTTTTGGAGAAAAGTTGGGAAGAAGGGACCAAGAATTTAAAAGATAACGTTTGGAAAAGGAAAGTAGTTGGAGAAAGTTGGGAAAAAAAGGACCAAGAATTTGAAAAAGGAACCTTTGGAAAGGGAAAATTATTCAGAGAGTTGGGAAAAAAAACCAAGAACTTCAAAGAGAATATTTGGAAGAGGAAATAGAAATAGCCAAGAATTTCAAAGAGAACGTTTGGAAAAGAAAATGTTTTTAGAGAAGAGTTAAGGAAGAAAGGACCAAGAACTTCAAAAAGAACGTTTGGAAAAGAAAAAGTTTTTGAGGTAGTATTGGGAAGAAAATACCAGAAATTTCAAAAAGAACGTTTGGAAAGGGGAAAACTTTAGAGGAGAGTTGGGAACAAAACATCAAGAATTTCAAAGAAAACGTATGGAAAAAGAAAATTTTTTAGAGAAGAGTTGGGAAGAAAGGACCAAAAATTTCAAAAAGACTATTTGGAAAAGAAAAAGCTTTTTGAGAAAAGTAGGGAAGAAAGGACCAAGAAAAAGTATTGGGAGAAAAGACCAAAAACTTCAAAGCGAATGTTTGGAAAAGAAATATTTTTGGAGAAGAATTGGAAAGAAAGGACCAAGAACTTGAAAAATAACGTTTGGAAAAAGAAAACTTTTTGGTGAAAAGTTGTAAATAAAGGACCAAGAACTTCAAAAGGAACGTTTGGAAAAGGAAAAATTTATGGAGAAAAGTTGGGAAGAAAGGACCGAGAATTTTAAGGAGAACATTTGGAAAAGAAAAAAATTTCGAGAAAGGTTGGGAAGAACGGACGATAAATTTCCAAGAGAACGTTTGGAAAATGAATTTTTTTATGGTAGAAAAGTTAGGAAGAATGGACCAAGACTTTTAAAGGGAACACTTGGAAAAGCAAAAGTTTTTGAAGAAAAGTTCGGAAGAAATGACCAAGAATATCAATGGCAACATTTGAAAAATAAATTTTTTTGGAGTAGAGTTGGGAAGAAAGGACCTAGAATTTCAAAGAAAACGTTTCGAAAAGGAAAAGCTTTTAGGAATGTCTAATCACTTCAAAGAAAGTTTGGAAAAAGAAAAGCTTTTGGAGAAAAGTTTGGAAGGAATGACTAAGAACTTCAAAGAACGTTTGGAAAAAGAAAACTTTTTGGAGCAAAGTTTGGAATGAATGACTAAGAACTTCAAAGAACGTTTGGAAAAGGAAAAGTTTTTGGAGAGAAATTGGGATGAAAAGAGAAAAATTGGGAAGAAATGACAAAGAATTTCAAAGGGAACGTTTGCAAAGGGAAATGTTTTTGGAGAAAAGTTGGAAATAAATGTCCATAATTTCTAAGAAAACGTTTGTAAAAGGAAAAGTTTTCGGAGAAAAGTTGGAACCATGACCAAGAATTTCAATGAGAACGTTTGGAAGAGGAAAAAATTTTGGAGAAAAGTTGGGAAGAATGGATCAAGTATTTCAAGGAGAATGTTTGGAAAAGGAAAACTTTTTGGAGAAAAATTGGAAAGAAATGACCAAGAATTTCAAGGAGAACGTTTAGAAGAGGAAAAATTTTTGTAGAAAAGTTTGGAAGAAAACCTAAGAATTCCAAGTAGAACGTTTGGAAACATGAAAGTTTTTGGAGAAAAGTTGAGAAAAAAGGACCAAGAATTTCAAAAGGAACATTTTGAAAGGGAAAAGTATTCATAAAAGAGTTAGGACAAAAAAGACCAAGAACTTCAAAGAGAATATTTGGAGAAGGAAGATTTGGACAAAAGTTTGGAAGAAAGGACCAAGAATTTCAAAGAGAACTTTTGGAAAAGGAAAAGTTTTTGGACAAAAGTTGGGTTGTAAGAACCAAGAACTTCAAAGAGAACGTTTGGAAAATGAAAAGTTTTTGATGTTGTGTTGGGAAGAAAGGAACACAAATTTTAAAAAGAATGTTTGGAAAAGGAAAATTTTAGAGGAGAGTTGGGAGCAAAGGACCAAGAATTTCAAAGAAAATGTTTGAAAAAGGAACAAGTTTTTTATGCCTTTTTTGAGCATACTTTGACTTCCATGGTTGCTTTATCTTGTAGTAGTTAGGTTTAGGATGCTCCCTTTAGCTGGTTAGATAGTTTGCTTGGTTGTGTGCTTATTGTTTGCTAGTAGGAGTAGGATGCTCCCATAGTTAGCTAGATAACATGTTCTGATCGTATGCTTGTTGTTTGCTAGTAGGCATAGGATGCTGCTCTAGTTTCTTAGTTAGCTTCTGTGTTTTTGGTTTGTGCTTGTTGTGTGTTAGCAGGTTAAATTGTTGTCTTAAAGCTTAAGGTGAGATCTTTCTTTACCTTGGAAGGTTAGTAAGTTGACTTAAGATTCTAGCAAGAGAGCCCAACACCTTGAGGATTCAAGAAATTTCCATAGGATGTAGTGGAGTTGGACTTTCTATGCAAGCAAGACCCATGGAGCAAGGTTGTTAAGTTGGAATATGCAAGAGTTCGACATATCGTGGGTGTGAATTGGTTGGTTTCTGATTATGAAAACATGGGATGGTCTAAGAAGGAAGTTCACTTTAGGTTACCACTTGGCCAAAGTTCCAGACTCAAAGGAATGGAAGTTGGAAATCAAATATAGCCTTTGTCCCAAAGGTCAAGTGTCTCTTGCAGCTTGGTGCTTGAGCATACTTTGAAAGTGTTATGGACTTATGTTTAGAGTTGTTACTTGTGATAACTCAATTATTTAAGGCATTCTATTGAATGTCACTGGTTGAAATGAAGGAACTTAAGTTGTATTTGTAAGGATATTGGATGAGGGATTATTATCCCCAGTGTGTCACCTCCCCAATTTTGTTCGTAAGGCAAAAGAACGGTTCAAAAAGCTTTGTAGTGGCAAATGAGATTTGAATAATGTGACAGTGAAAGACAAATATCCTCTCCCTTGCATTGGTGATTGTTTGATCAACTTCAAGAAACAAAGGTTTAAGGTTAGATTTGTGATGAGATTTTCATGAGTTAAAGGTTAAGGAAGTAGGCATTCTAAAGATTTCCTTCAAAGTCGGGTATGAGCATCACAAGCTTATCACGATGTTTTTTGGACTTACTGATGCTCATGTGAGCCTTTTCACTTGTTCATGGTAGTGTGCCTTGATGACATATTGGGTTATTCTAAGACTAAGGAATCTCTTAATGAATGTCTTGTGCAAGTTTTGGCAACCTTGAGAGGTAGTAAGTGGTACTTTATTCAAAGGATGAGTTTTGTTTGGATAAGGTTGCTTTCTCGAACGTTTGGATTCTATGGACAGTCTCCCGATGGACCTCAGGAAAGTAAAAATAGTTTGTAATTGATTTAAACTCAATATAGTGGCTAAGATTCACAATCTCCTTGGATTGAAAAGTTACCTTAGAGAGTTCTGTAGTTTACTTAGAATCTTGCCAGTTGGTAGTACTGTGGATTCAGTTTAATTGCAAGGTTTAAGAATACCTCGATCACTCAAAGTAGAGTTTGTAAGAAGAGTTATAGAAGTTAAAGGAATGACTGAATACGTTCTCAGTGTTGACTATTCGTGTTAGTACGTGAGGTTGGCGCTCGTCAATGATGCTTCAAGATAAAGGACAAGGTTGTAAACTTGTGCAATATGGAAAGGTTATTGTTTACACCTTGTGTCAGCTAAGGAGACATGAGCTTAGCTACCACACTCATGACTTGGAACTCGCAGTTGCAGTATTAACTTTAGATAGCTGAAGACAGTTTCCGTATGGAAAAAGTATCTGAAATATTTCATTGGGCAAAAAAATCTCAACTTAGGCTAAACAAAGTTCTTGGAATTGGTAGAGAATTTTGGTTGTGAAATTAATTTTCACTATGACAAAACAATTGTGGTATGGTTTGAAAACAGCATTGTGACAAAACAATTTTGGTTGTGAGAGGACAACAAGTGTAAGATTCTTGGAGAAGAGTTGGGAATAAAGGACCTATAATTTCAAAGATAAGGTTTGAAAAAAGAAGAGTTTTCGAAGAAAAGTTTGGAATAAACGACCAATAATTTCAAAGTGAACGTTTGGAAAAGAAAAAGCTTTTGGAGAAAAGTTGGGATGAAAGGACCAAGGAATTTCAAAGAGAATGTTTTGAAAAGGATAATTCTTTGGAGAATAGTTGGGAAAAGGAAAAGTCTTTGGCGAACATTTGGAATATGAAAAGTCTTTAGAGAAGCGACTAAGAATTTGAAAGCGAATGTTTGGGAAAGGAAAAGTTTTTGGAGAAGAGTTAATGAGAAAAAATCAAGCATTTCAAAGCGAACGTTTGGAAAAGGAAAAGTATTTGGAAAGAGTTGGGAAGACGGAACTAAGAATTTCAAAGTGAATGTTTGGAAAATGAAATGTGGAGAATTTCAAAAAGAACATTTGAAAAAGGAAATGTTTTTTTGGGGAAAATTTGTGAAAAAAGACCAAGAGTTTCCAAAAGAAAGTTTAGAAATGAAAAAAAAAATTGGAGAAAAGTTCGAAAGAAAGGGCCAAGAATTTCAAGACGAGCGTTTGGAAAACGAATAATTTTAGAGAAAAGTTGGGAAGAGCTCAAGTGTCGCAAGAGAGATTTGTTACGATAATGGAATTATGGATGGAAAAAAAGAGACTAGAATGAGTTTCATTGTTATGTATTTAAAGACAGAATACTTTGTTTAGATATGAGTATTCTGTATTGAAGACTGAGACTAGACTTCAACCTTTTATCCAAAGAGGTCATAGTTCTAGATTTGGATGAAAATATTTGTACTATAGATTGTTGATGATGATTGAGTTATTTAATAAACGAGTTTGTTTCGAGTGCTAAGAAAAAAGGATTGAGATTGTCAAAAAAAAAAAAGAAAAAGGATTGTGGATGGGTAAGATGGATAAAGGATAATATTTTGGGTTTAATGAGTTTATGGTTCATGTATTTAAGTTGAGGACGATAAAACATTGGATTGGAGAATGAACTCAAGTTTCACAAAGAAATTTTGGATGGAAGAAAAGAGACTCGAAGAATGAGTTTCATTGTTGTGTATTTAAAGATCGAAGAAAAGAGAAAAGTTTGGAAGAAATTAAAGATAGAATTTCATGGAGAACATTTGGAAATGGAAAATTTTTGGAGAGAGTTTCATTGTTATGTATTTAAGACTCATTGTTATATTTGGAGAAAAGTTTGGATAAAAAGACCAAGAAGTTCAAAGAGAACGTTTGGAAAAGGAATAGTTTTTGGAGAGAAGTGGGAAGAAAAGACCAAGAGTTTAAAAAATAACGCTTGGAAAAGAAAAAGGTTTTGGAGAAAAGTTGGAAAGAAAGGTGCTTGAACGTCAAAGGAAACGTTTTGAAAAGGAAAAGTTTTTGGAGAAAAGTTGGAAACAAAAGACCAAGAAAAAGAATCAAGAACGTCAAAGAGAACGTGTGGAAAAGGAAAATTTTTGGAGAAAAGTGGGGAAGAAAGGACCAAGAATTTCAAGAACATTTGGAATTGGAAAAGTTTATGGAGAAGAGTTGGAAAGATACGACCAAGAATTCAAAAATAACATTTGGAATAGGAAAATATTTTTGGAGAAAAGTTGGGAAAAGAGCGTTTTGAAACTGAAAAGTTTTAGTGAAAAAGTTGGAAGAAAGGAGAAGACTTTCGAAGAGAACGTTTGGAAAAGGAAAAGTGTTTGTAGAAGAGTTGGGAAGAAAGGACCAAGAATTTCAAAGAGAAAATTTGGAAAAGGAAACATTTTTGGAAAAGAGTTGGGAAGATAGGGGCAAGAATTTCAAACAGAACGTTTGGAAAATGAAAAGTTTTTAGCTAAGAGTTGGGATGAAAGGACCAAGAATTTCAAAGCGAACGTTTGAAAAATGAAAAGTTTTTTGAAAAGAGTTGGGAAGAAAAGACCAAGAATTTCAAAGTTGGAAAATGAAAAGTTTTTGGAGAAAAGTTGGGAAGAAAAGTCCACGAATCTCAAAGGGAACGTTTTGTGATTCTTGGTCATTTCTTCCCAATTCTTCTCCAATAACTTTTCCTTTTCCAAACGTTCCCTTTAAAATTCTTGGTCATTTCTTTCCAACTTTTTCCAAAAACTTTTCATTTTCCAAATGTTTTCTTTTAAATTCATGGTTCTTTCATCTCAACTTTTCTCCAAAAAAATTTCATTTTTCAAACGTTCTTTTTTAAATTCTTGGTCCTTTCTTTTCAACTTTTTTTTAAAAACATTTTATTTTCCAAACGTTTTTTTTGAAATTCTTGGTCCTTTCATCCCAACTTTTCTCCCAAAGAACGTTTGGAAAAGGAAATGTTTTTGGAGAAGGGTTTGGGAAGAAAGGATTAAGAATTTCAAAAATAACATTTGGAAAAGGGAAAAATTTAGAGGAGAGTTTGGGAACAAAGGAGCAAGAATTTCCAAGAAAACGTTTAGAAAAGGAGAATTTTTTAGAGACGAGTTGGGAAGAAAGGATCAAGAATTTCAAGAATCACGTTTGGAAAAGGAAAATTTTTTGGATAAGAGTTGAGAAGAAAGTACTAAAAATTTCAGAGAGAACGTTTTGAAAGGAAAAGTTTTTTTAGAAGAGCTGGCAGGAAAAGACCAAGAAGTTGGAAGAGAACGTTTGGAAAAGGAAAAGTTGAGAAGAAAGGACAAAGAACTCTAAAGCGGACGTTTGGAAAAAGAAAAGTATTTGGAGAAGAGTTGGGAAGAAAAGACTAGGAACTTCAAAGCGAACGTTTGGAAAAGGAAAATTTTTGAGAGATGAGTTGGGAAGAAAGGACCAAGAACATTAGGGCGAACGTTTGGAAAAGGAATATTTTTGGAGAAGAGTTTGAAGGAAAGGACCAAAAATTTCAAAAATAACATTTGGGATAGGAAAAGTTTTGGAGAAAACCAAGAACTTAAAAGTGAACGTTTGGAAAAGTAATATTTGTGGGGAAGGGTTTGAAGGAAAGGACCAAGAACATCAAAGAGAACGTTTGGGAAAGGAAAAGTTTTGTTTGGAAAAAGAATTTTTTTTTTGTTAAAAAGTTGATAAGAAAGGACCAAGACTTTTTAAGAGAAGATTTGGAACAATAAAAGTTTTTGAAGAAGAGTTGGGAAGAAAGGACCAAAAAATGTTCTTGGAGAAGAGATGGGAATAAAGGACCTATAATTTCAGAGAGAACATTTGGAAAAGGAAAACCTTTTGGAGAAAAGTTTGGAAGAAACGACCAATAATTTCAAGGAGAACATTTGGAAAATGAAAACTTTTTGGAGAAAAATTTGGAAGAAATGACCAAGAACTTCAAGAAGAACGTTTGGAGAAGGAAAATTTTTGAAAAAAAATTGAGAAGAAAGGACCAAGACACCATGATTTCAAAGAGAACGTTTGGAAAAGGAAAAATTTCAGGGAGAAGTTGGGAAGAAATGATCAAGAATTTCAAGGAGAATGTTTGGAAAAGGAAAACTTTTGTGGAGAAAAGTTGGAAAGAAGGGACAGAGAATTTAAAAGATAACATTGGAAAAGAAATTTTTTTTGAAGAAGAGTTGGGAAGAAAGACCGAAGAATTTCAAGGAGAATGTTTGGAAGTATAGAAGTTTTTGGAGAAAAGTTGAGAAAAAAAGACCAAGAATTTCAAAAATACGTTTTAAGGGAAGTATTTGGAGAAAGTTGGGAAAAAAAAAACCAAGAATTTCAAAAGGAACCTTTGGAAAGGGAAAATTATTCAGAGAGTTGGGAAAAAAGTTTGGAAGGAAGGGCCAAGAATTTCAAAGATAACGTTTGGAAAAGAAATTTTTTTTAGAAAAGAGTTTGGGAAGAAAGGACCAAGAACTTCAAAAAAACGTTTGGAAAAGGGAAAATTTTAGAGGAGAGTTGGGAACAAAGCATCAAGAATTTCAAAGAAAACGCATGGAAAAAGAAATTTTTTTAGAGAAGAGTTGGGAAGAAAGAACCAAAAATTTCAAAAAGACTATTTGGAAAAGGAAAGGCTTTTTGAGAAAAGTAGGAAAGAAAGGATCAAGAATTTAAAAAAGTAAATATTTGGAAAAGGAAAAGTTCTTGGGTAAAAGTTGGGAAGAAAGGACCAAGAATTTTAGAGAGAATGTTTAGAATAGGAAAAGTTTTTTTTAGAAGAGTTGGCAAGAAAGAACCAAGAAGTTCAAAGAGATCGTTTGGAAAAAGAAAAGTTTTTGGACAAGAGTTGAGAAGAAAGGACAAAGAGAACGCCAAAACGAACATTTGGAAAAGAAAAAATATTTGAAGAAGAGTTAGGAAGAAAGGACGAAGAACTTCAAGGCGGACGTTTGGAAAAGAAAAAGTATTGGGAGAAAAGTTGGGAAGAAAAGGCCGAAAACTTCAAAGCGAACATTTGGAAAAGGAATATTTTTGGAGAAGAAAGGACCAAGAACTTGAGAAATAACGTTTGGAAAAGGAAAACTTTTGGGTGAAAAGTTGTAAATAAAGGACCTAGAACTTCAAAAGTTTCGGACTCAAAGGAATGAAAGTTGGAAATGCAAATATAGCCTTTGTCCCAAAGGTCAAGTATCTCTTGTAGCTTGGTGCTTGAGCATACTTTGAAAGTGTTATGGATTTATGTTTAGAGTTGTTACTTGGGATAACCCAATAACCTAAGGCATCTATAGAATGTCACCGGTTGAAATGAAGGAACTTAAGTTGTATTTGTAAGGATATTGGACAAGGGATTATTATCCCCAGTATGTCACCTCCCCAATTTTGTTTGTTAGGAAAAAGAACGGTTCAAAAAGCTTTGTAGTGGTCATTGGGATTTGAACAATGTGACAGTGAAAGACAAATATCCTCTCCATTGCATTGGTGACTGTTTGACCAACTTCAAGGAGCAAAGGTGTAAGGTTAGATTTGTGATGGGGTTTTCATCGGTTAAAGGTTAGGGAGTAGGCATTCTAAAGATTTCCTTCAAAGTCGGGTATGGGCATCACAAGCTTATGATGATGTCTTTTGGACTTACTGATGGTCAGGTAGTTTTTATGGATCTTATGAAGCTAGTCTTCAGAGCCTTTTGACTTGTTCATGTAGTGTGTGTTGATGACATATTGGGTTATTCTAAGACTAAGGAATCTCATAATGAATGCCTTGTGCAAGTTTTGGCAACCTTCAGAGGTAGTAAATGGTACTTTATTCAAATGATGAGTTTTGTTTGGATAAGGTTGCTTTCTCAAACATTTGGATTCTACAGATAATCTCCCAATGGACCTCAGGAAAGTAAAAGTAGTTTGTAATTGATTTAAACCCAATATAGTCGCTAAGATTCACAATCGCCTTGGATTGAAAAGTTACCTTAGAGAGTTCTGTAGTTTACTTAGAATCTTGCCAGTTGGTAGTACTGTGGATTCAGTTAAATTGCAAGGTTTAAGAATACCTCGACCACTCAAAGTAAAGTTTGTAAGAAGAGTTCTAGACGTTAAAGGAATGACTGAATACGGTCTCAGTGTTGACTATTCATGTTGGTACGTGAGGTTGGTGCTCGTCAATGATGCTTCAAGAAAAAGGACAAAGTTGTAAACTTGTGCAATATGGAAAGGTTATTGTTTACACCTTGTGCCAGCTAAGGAGACATTAGCTTAGGTACCACACTCAAGAGTTTGAAGTATTTCTTTGGGCAAAAAAATCTCAACTTAGCCTAAACAAAGTTTTTCAAATTGGTAGAGAATTTTGCTGTGAAATCAATGTTTGGAAAAGAAAAAGTATTAGGAGAAAAGTTGAGAAGAAAGGACCAAAAACTTCAAAGCGAACGTTTGGAAAAGGAATATTTTTGGAGAAGAATTGGAAAGAAAAGAACTTGAAAGAGAACGTTTGGAAAAGGAAAACTTTTTGGTGAAAAGTTGTAAATAAAGGACCAAGAACTTCAAAAGGAACGCTTGGAAAAAGAAAAGTTTTTGGAAAAAAGTTGGGATGAAAGAACCTAGAATTTCAAATACAACGTTTGGAAAAGGAAAAAATTTTGGAGAAAGGTTAGGAAGAAAGGACCAAGAATTTTAAGGAGAACGTTTGAAAAAGAAAAAATTTTCGAGAAAAGTTGGGAAGAAAGGACGATGAATTTCCAATAGAGCGTTTGGAAAAGGAATTTTTTCATGGTAGAAAAGTTAGGAAGAATGGACACTTGGAAAAACAAAAGTTTTTGAAGAAATGTTCGGAAGAAATGACGAAGAATATCAATGGGAGCATTTGAAAATGAAATGTTTTTGGAGTAGAGTTTGGAAGAAAGGACCTAGAATTTCAAAGAGAACGTTTCGGGAAGGAAAATATTTTAGGAATGTATAATAAAACTTCAAAGAACGTTTGGAAAAGGAAAACTTTTTAGAGAAAAGTTTGGAATGAATGACTAAGAACTTCAAAGAATGTTTTGAAAAGGAAAAGCTTTTGAAGAAAAGTTTGGAAGAAATAACCAAGAGTTTCAAAGAGAACGTTTGGAAAAGAAAAAGTTTTTCGAGAGGAGTTGGGATGAAAAGACCAACAATTTCAAAGTCAACGTTTGGAAAGGAAAGTTTGTTAAGGAAATGACTAAGAGAACGTTTGTAAAAGGAAAAACTTTTGGAGAAAAATTGGAACCATGACCAAGAATTTCAATGAGAATGTTTGAAAAAGGAAAACGTTTTGGAGAAAAGTTGGGAAGAATGGATCAAGGATTTCTAGGAGAATGTTTGGAAAATGAAAATTTTTTGGAGAAAAGTTGGAAAGAAATGACCAAGAATTTCAAAGAGAACATTTAGAAGGGGAAAAATTGTTGGAAAAAAGTTAGGAAGAAAACCTACGAATTTCAAGTAGAACGTTTGGAAACAAATTTTTTTGGAGAAGAGTTGAGAAAAAACAACCAAGAATTTCAAAAATACATTTGTAAAAGGAAAAGTATTTGGAGAAAGTTGAAAAAAATGACCAAGAATTTCAAAAGGAACGTTTTGAAAGGAAAAAGTATTCATAGAAGAGTTGGAAAAAAAAGACCAAGAACTTCAAAGAGAATATTTGGAGAAGAAAATTTTGGAGAAGAGTTTGGAAGAAAGGACCAAAAATTTCAAAGAGAACTTTTGGAAAAGGAAAAGTTTTTGGACAAAAGTTGGGTTTAAAGAACCAAGAATTTCAAAGAGAACGTTTGGAAAAGGAAATTTTTTTGATGTTGTGTTGGGAAGAAAGGACCACAAATTTCAAAAAGAATGTTTGGAAAAGAGAAAATTTTAGATGAGAGTTGGGAATAAAGGACCAAGAATTTTAGGTTACCATTTGCCCAAAGTTCCAGACTCAAAGGAATGGAAGTTGGAAATCCAAATATAGCCTTTGTCCCAAAGGTCAAGTGTTTCTTGGAGCTTGGTGCTTGAGCATATTTTGAAAGTGTTATGGACTTATGTTTAGAGTTGTTACTTGGGAGAACCTAATTACCGAAGACATTCTATTGAATGTCACCGATTGAAATGAAGGAACTTAAGTTGTATTTGTAAGGATATTGGACGAGGGATTATTATCCCCAGTGTGTCACCTCCTCAATTTTGTTTGTAAGGAAAAAGAATGGTTCAAAAAGCTTTGTAGTGGCCATTGGGATTTGAACAATGGGATAGTGAAAGGCAAATATCCTCTCCCTTGCATTGGTGACTGTTTGACCAACTTCAAGGAGCAAAGGTTTAAGGTTAGATTTGTAATGGGGTTTTCATCAATTAAAGGTTAAGGAAGTAGGCATTCTAAAGATTTCCTTCAAAGTCGGGTATGGGCATCACAAGCTTATCATGATGTCTTTTGGACTTACTGATGGTCATGTAGTTTTTATGGATCTTATGAAACTAGTCTTCAGAGCCTTTTGACTTGTTTATGGTAGTGTGTGTTGATGACATATTGGGTTATTCTAAGACTAAGGAATCTCTTAATGAATGTCTTGTGCAAGTTTTGGCAACCTTCAGAGGTAGTAAAGGGTACTTTATTCAAAGGATGAGTTTTGTTTGGATAAGGTTGCTTTCTCAAACATTTGGATTCTACAGATAATCTCCCGATGGACCTCAGGAAAGTAAAAATAGTTTGTAATTGATTTAAACCCAATATAGTGGCTAAGATTCACAATCTCCTTGGATTGAAAAGTTACCTTAGAGAGTTCTGTAGTTTACTTAGAATCTTGTTAGTTGGTAGTACTGTGGATTCAGTTCAATTGCAAGGTTTAAGAATACCTTGGTCACTCAAAGTAAAGTTTGTAAGAAGAGTTCTAGAAGTTAAAGGAAAGACTGAATACGGTCTCAGCGTTTACTATTCATGTTGGTACATGAGGTTGGCGCTCGTCAATGATGCTTCAAGAAAAAGGACAAGGTTGTAAACTTGAACAATAACCTTGTGTCACTAAGGAGACATGAGCTTAGCTACCACACTCATGACTTGGAACTCGTAGTTGCAGTATTGACTTTAGATTGCTGAAGACATTTTCCTTAGGGAAAAAGTACCCAAACTCATAGGTCACAAGAGTTTGAAGTATTTCTTTGGGCAAAAAAATCTCAACTTAGGCTAAACAAAGTTCTTGGAATTGGTAGAGAATTTTGGTTGTGAAATTAATTTTCACTATGACAAGACAATTGGATTGGAGACTGAACTCAAGTTTCACAAAGGAATTTTGGATGGGAGAAAAGAGACTCGAAGAATGAGTTTCATTGTTGTGTATTGAAAGATCAAACAAAAGAGAAAGTTTGGAAGAAAAAACAAATAATTTCAAGGAGAATGTTTGGAAAAGGAAAATTTTTGAGAATGAGTTTCATTTTTATGTATTTAAGACTCATTGTTATATTTTGAGAAATGTTTGGAAGAAAAGACCAAGAATTTCAAAGAGAGCGTTTGGAAAATGAAGAGTTTTTGGAGAGAAGTGCGAAGAAAAGTTCAAGAATTTAAAAAACAACGTTTGGAAAAGGAAAAAGGTGTTGGAAAAAAGTTGGAAAGAAAGGACCTAGAACGTCAAAGGAAAAGGAAAATTTTTGGAAAAAAGTTGGGAAAACAAGATTAAGAACTTCAAAGAGAACGTGTGAAAAAGGATAATTTTTTAAGTTGACAAGAAAGGACCAAAAACTTCAAAGCGAATGTTTGGAAAATGAATATTTTTTGAGAAGAATTGGAAAGAAAGGACAAAGAACTTGAAAGAGGAAAAGTTTTTAGAAAAAAGTTGGGATGAAATGACCTAGAATTTCAAACACAACGTCTGGGAAAGGAAAAATTTTTGGAGAAAGGTTGGGAAGAAAGGACCAAGAATTTTAAGGAGAACGTTTGGAAAAGAAACAATTTTCGTGAAAACTTGGGAAGAAAGGACGATGAATGGAACGTTTGGAAAAGTATTTTTTTTATAATGAACCAAGACTTTTAAAGGAAACACTCAGAAAAACAAAAGTTTTTTAAGAAAATTTCGAAAGAAATGACCCAGAATATCATTGGGAACATTTGAAAAATGAAATGTTTTTGGAGTAGAGTTGGGAAGAAATGACCTAGAATTTCAAAGAAAACGTTTTGGAAAGGAAAAACTTTTAGGAATGTCTAATAGAACTTCAAAGAACGTTTGGAAAACGAAAACTTTTTGGAGAAAAGTTTGGAATGAAGGACTAAGAACTTCAATGAACGTTTGGAAAAGGAAAGTTTGTGGAGAAAAATTGGGAAGAAATGACCAAGAATTTCAAAGGGAACGTTTGTAAAAAGAAATGTTTTTGGAGAAAAGTTGGAAAGAAATGTTCATAATTTCTAAGAGAACGTTTGTAAAAGGAAAAGCTTTCGGAGAAAAGTTGGAACCATGACCAAGAATTTCAATGAGAACGTTTGGAAAAGGACAAAATTTTGGAAAAAAGTTGGAAAGAAATGACCAAGAATTTCAAAGAGAACGTTTAGAAGAGGAAAAATTTTTGGAGAAAATTAGGGAAGAAAACCTACGATTTTCAAGTAGAATATTTGGAAACAAAAAATTTTTTTGGAGAAGAGTTCAGAAAAAAGAACCAAGAATTTAAAAAATACGTTTGTAAAAGGAAAAGTATTTGGAGAAAGTTGAAAAAAATGACCAAGAATTTCAAAAGGAACGTTTCAAAAGGGAAAAGTATTCATAGAAGAGTTGGAAAAAAAAACCAAGAACTTCAAAGAAAATATCTGGAGAAGGAAATTTTGGAGAAAAGTTTGGAAGAAAGGACCAAGAATTTCAAAGAGAACTTTTGGAAAAAGAAAAGTTTTTGGACAAAAGTTGGGTTTAAAGAACCAAGAATTTCAAAGAGAACGTTTTGAAAAGGAAAAGTTTTTGATATTGTGTTGGGAAGAAAGGACCACAAATTTCAAAAAGAATGTTTTGAAAAGAGAAAATATTAGAGGAGAGTTCGGAACAAAGGACCAAGAATTTTAAAGAAAATGTTTGGAAAAAGGAACAAATTTTTGAGTCCTTGTTTGAGCATATTTTGACTACCATTGTTGCTTTATCTTGTAGTAGCTAGGTTTAGGATGCTTCCTTTAGCCGGTTAGATACCTTGCTTGGTTGTGTGCATTTTGTTTGCTAGTAGGAGTAGGATGCTCCCATAGTTAGCTTAGATAACATGTTCTGATCTTATGCTTGTTGTTTGCTAGTAGGCATAGGATGTTACTATAGTTTCTTAGGTAGCTTCTGTGTTTTTGGTTTGTGCTTGTTGTATGTTAGCAGGTTAGATTGTTGCCTTAAAGCTTAAGGTGAGATCTTTCTTTACCTTGGAAGGTTAGTAAGTTGACTTAAGGTTCTAACAAGAGAGCCCAACACCTTGAGGATTCAAGAAAGTTCCATAGGAAGTAATGGAGTTGGACTTTCTATGCGAGCTATGCCCATGGAGCAAGGTTGTTAAGTTGGAATATGCAAGAGTTCGGCATATCGTGGGTGTGAATTGGTTGGTTTCTGATTATGAAAACATGGGATGGTTTAAGAAGGGAGTTCACTTTAGGTTACCTTTTGGCCAAAGTTCCAAATTCAAAGGAATGAAAGTTGGAAATCCAAATATAGCCTTTGTCCCAAAGGTCTTGCAGCTAGGTGCTTGAGCATACTTTGAAACTGTTATGGACTTATGTTTAGAGTTGTTACTTGGGATAATCCACTTTAGATTATTATCCCCAGTGTGTCACGTCCCCAATTTTGTTCATAAGGAAAAAGAACGGTTCAAAAATCTTTGTAGTGACCATTGGGATTTGAACAATGTGATAGTGAAAGGCAAATATCCTCTCCCTTGCATTGGTGACTGTTTGACCAACTTCTAGAAGCAAAGGTTTAAGGTTAGATTTGTGATGGGGTTTTCATGAGTTAAAGGTTAAGGAAGTAGGCATTCTAAAGATTTCCTTCAAAGTCGGGTATGGGCATCACAAGCTTATCGTGATGTCTTTTGGACTTACTGATGCTCATGTGGTTTTTATGAATCTTATGAATCTAGTCGTTAGAGCCTTTTGACTTGTTCATGGTAGTGTGCCTTGATGACATATTGGGTTATTCTAAGGTTAAGGAATCGCTTAATGAATGCCTTGTGCAAGTTTTGGCAACCTTGAGAGGTAATAAGTGGTACTTTATTCAAAGGATGAGTTTTGTTTGGGTAAGGTTGCTTTCTCGAACATTGGGATTCCATGGACAGTCTCCCGATGGACCACAAGAAAGTAAAAATAGTTTGTAATTGATTTAAACCCAATATAGTGGCTAAGATTCACAATCTCCTTGGATTGAAAAGTTACCTTAGAGAGTTCTGTAGTTTACTTAGAATCTTGCCAGTTCTGTGGATTCAGTTAAATTGCAAGGTTTAAGAATACCTCGATCACTCAAAGTAAAAGTTTTTGAAGAAGAGTTGGGAAGAAAGTATCAAAAATATCAATGGGAACATTTGGAAAATGAAATGTTTTTGGAGTAGAGGTTGGAAGATAGGACGTAGAATTTCATAGAGAACGTTTCGAAAACGAAAAGCTTTTGGGGAAAAGTTAGGAAGAAATGACTAAGAACTCTTAAGAACTTATATATAAATTTTAGTTCTTCCCATCATTTTATCCGCCTCCTTCCTCCTTTCCTCTCTCTTTAGTATCTTCTTTCTCTCTCTCTCCCCCCCGACACATACACGAGCCTCTCTTTCAAAACCCTTGTTGTCGCTTTGTTCACATTTTGCAGTCGTCTACTTCTTCAACCTTCATTTTGTAGTCGTTTTAGCACATCTAACATAGCACACCCAATCCATTTCCTTTTTCAACGATCTTCATGTTGCCGTCATTTGCAACCCTCATCCTTGATACTCGTTCACAATTGACAACAAAGCCAGTCCATCTAGTAGTGCCTTAATGTTGTCGTCGTCGTCCTTTTAAGGTTCTGATCACTATCTTTTTGTGTCTTCATCTTCAACTCTCTTCTCTCTTTCATTTGTCATTCCTTTCCTTTCAACGCTCATTGTTCATCTCTTTGTCATTGTCTCTGTGAAGGAAAAACACAACTTGATGACCCAACCCAATCTAACCCAAAAATATCAGGGTTAGGTTGGGTAGGGTTGCTCTCTCAGGGTTGGGTGGGGTAGGATTGCTCTCTCAAGTAGTGTTGCTCGTGTTTGAAAGTTAAATTTGGGTTGGTCCAAGAAATCCTCCTAACCAGACCCAATCCAACCCAAGTACACGCCCAAAAACAATGAACCAAGAATTTCAAAGAGAACGTTTGGAAAAAGAAAAGTTTTTGGAGAAGAGTTGAGAAGAAATGACCAAAAATTTCAATGCGAATGTTATGAGAAGGACAAGTTTTTGGAGAAATGTTGAGAGAATGAACCAAGAAATTCAAAATGAATGTTCGAAAAAGGAAAACTATTTGGAGAATAGTTGGGAAGAAAGGACCAAGAACTTTATAGGGAACGTTTGGAAAAGGAATAGTTTTGGAGTAAAGTTGAGAAGAATGGACCAAGAACTTCAAAGAGAACGTATGGAGAAGGAAAAACTTTGGAGAAAAGTTTGGATGATAGTCCAAAGAATTTCAAAGAGGACGGTTGGCAAAGGAAAATTTTTTGGAGAATAGTTTGAAAGAAAGGTCCAAGAACTTCAAACAGAATGTTTGGAAATGCAAACATTTTTGGAGAATAGAAGGGAAGAAAGGACCAAGAACTTGAAAGAGAACGTTTGGAAAAGTAAAATTGTTTGGAAATGCAAACATTTTTGGAGAATAGAAGGGAAGAAAGGACCAAGAACTTGAAAGAGAACGTTTGGAAAAGTAAAATTTTTTTGGGAAGAGTTGGGAAGAAATGACCAAGAATTTCAAAGAAAATGTTTGGAAAAATAAAAGTTTTGGGGGAAGAGTTTGGAAGAAAGGACAAAGAATTTCAAACAAAACATTTGGAAAAGAAAAAGTTTTTGAAGAAAAGTTGGAAAGAAAGGACCAAGTATTTTAAAGAGAACGTTTGGAAAACAATAAGTATTTGGAGAAAATTTGGGAAGAAAGAACCAAGAATTTCAAAGAGAACGTTTGGAAAAGGAAAACTATTGGAGAAAACTTTGGAAGAAAAAACCAAGAATTTCAAAAAGAACGTTTGGAAAATGTAAATTTTGTTTTGGAGAGAAGTTGGGAAAAAAGGATTAAGAATTTAAAAAATAATGTTTGGAAAAGGAAAAGTTTTTGGAGAAAAGTTGGAAAGAAAGAACCAAGAACTTCAAAGAGAACGTTTGGAAAATGAGAAGTTTTTGGAGAAAAGTTAGGATGGAAGGACAAAGAATTTCAAAGAGAATATTTGTAAAAGGAAATGTTTTTGGAGAAAAGTTGGGAAGAAATGACCAAGAATTTCAGAGAGAACGTTTGGAAAAGGAAAATTTTTTGTAGAACAGTTAAGAAGAAAGGACCAAGACTTTCAAAGAGAAGTTTTGGAAAAGGAAAAGTTTTTGGAGAAGAGTTGGGAAGAAAGAACAAAAAATCTCAAAGCGAACATTTGGAAAAGGAAATTTTTTTTGTTAGCCATATATGTCATTATACTGTCGAAATTTTTGGAGCTTTTGGTTGGTTTATGTTAGGTGATTTAGTAATGTCACTAGATTAAGCTTAAAATCTGGAGGTATTGCAGTTGGTATCAGAGTGGAGTTGTTCCTGTAGACTAACCTAGGAAATCTAGGTTGTTTAGTAGGGTAGGTTTAATGGTTTTTCTCATTCTCCTCTCCACCATCAGGTATGTTGGTCTAATTATGATATTATACTATCTGTTTGCATGATATTTGTGTTACCTTGGGTGAATGCATTGTATGATTATTGATTGATACTAGTCTACCGTGTTTGAGCATGTTTTGACTTCCATGGTTGTTTTATCTTATAGTAGCTGGGCTTAGGAGGCTCCCTTGAGTCGGATAGATAGCTTGCTTGATTGTGTGCTTATTGTTTGCCAGTAGGAGTAAGATGCTCCCATAGTTAGCTAGATAACATGTTTTGATCTTATGGTTGTTGTTTGCTAGTAGGCATAAGATGTTGCCATAGTTTATTAGATAGCTTGTGTGTTTTTGGTTTGTGCTTGATGTGTGTTAGCAAGTTTAGATTGTTGTCTTAGAGCTTAAGGTGAGATTTTTCTTTACCTTGGAATGTTAGTAAGTTGGCTTAAGATTCTAGCAAGAGAGCCCAAGACCTTAATGACTCAAGAAATTTCCATTGGAAATAGTGGAGTTGGTGGACTTTCTATGCAAGCAAGACCCATGGAGCAACGTTGTTAAATTGGAATATGCAAGAGTTCGGCATCTCGTGGGTGTGAATTGGTTGGTTTTTTATTAAGAAATCATGGGATATGGTCTAAAAAGGAAATTCACTTTAGCCATTTGGCTAAAGTTCTAGGCTTAATGGAATGGAAGTTGGAAATCCAAAGATAGACTTTGTCTCAAAGGTCGAGTGTCTCTTGCAGCTTGGTGCTTGAGCCTACTTTGAAAGTATTATGAACTTATGTTTAGAGTTATTACTTGGGAGTTCTGAAGTTTACTTAGAATCTTGCTAGTTGGTAGTACCATGCATTCAGTTAACTTGCAAGGTTTAAGAATACCTATATGGCTCGAAGCGAAGTTTGTAAGAAGAATTCTAGAAGTTAAAGGAATGACTGAATAAGGTCTCCGCGTTGACCATTCATGTTGGTACGTGAAGTTTGTAAGAAGAGTTCTAGAAGTTAAAGGACAAGGTTGTACACTTGTGCAATATAAAAAGGTTATTGTTTACACATTGTGTCAGCTAAGGAGACATGAGCTTAACTACCATGCTCATGACTTGGAACTTGCAGTTGCAGTATTGACTTTAGATAGCTGAAGGCACTTCCCTTATGGAGAAAGTATCCAAACGCAAAAGAGCTCAACTTTTAGGGTAAACGAAGTCCTTGGAATTGGTAGAGAATTGTGGTTGTGAAATCAATTTTGAGTATGACAAGACAATTGTGGTATGAACTTAGCAAGAGGACAACAAGTGTGACATTCTTGGAGAGTTGGATTGTTCAATTAATAAAATAAAATTGAGTTGGCAGTGGAAGACTTTTTAGTATTGTGGGCTCAACTTTAGTGGTGCCTAGTTTGAAATAATGGATTGTAGATGGCCAACAAGAGGATCCAAATTTGGTTAAATGTGCGAGCGAGCTAAGTCAAGGGAATTTTACTCATGCTAGTGATTCAATTTGGTTATACCAAGGTTAGAGTGCCAAAGGATTATCCTCTAAAGCGAGATCTGTTATAAGAGGCACACAAAACATATTTTTCAGTTCATACTCATATCACCAAGATATATGAGGATCTTAAGAAGCATTTTTTGAGGGCGTAATGTGAAGAGCGAATTGTTCAGTCTCTTCGTAAGTTCTTGTTCCTACCAAAATCAAAGTTGGTAAAGTTGGTTAACAAAGCTATCTAAAGGATTAGGACAAAAAATGTATGTTGCTAATGAAAGCAGAGAGTTTGTGAAGGTGATAGGTGCAAAGTCGGCGTTGGTGATCTACGCCTTCTCAAGTGGTATTAATGAAAGGTGTCTTGCATGTTGTGGTGATGGATAGCTAGCCCAAATATATTGGACTATTTGGGACCTTTGAGCACAACGGTCTAGCTGTTAATAGGTTGTCTTGGCCACAAGTGTTGTCTGCAACACATCATGCTTCATGAGTTGTGTTTGGAAAGTTCATCAATGACCCTTCTTGTGCATTGAGTCTAGAACCTTGGCACTTTAGTGCACAATTGCTTTATGAGCAAAAAGACGTTGGTAACAAGTGCCTTAGGAAAGAAAAAGTTGGAGTCAAAGTTACCCAGTTGATATGGGTTTTGATTTTAAAATATAGAAAAACCCCAGCAACCTTTGGAAGGAAATGAGTCTTACCATTTTATATAAATCCAGCCCAAAATTCAACTCAGAAATGATGTTGCATCTTTTTCCAACCATAGCCCCATTTTCCGACCCCTCAAGTGATTAGCAGTTCCTTTTCCCACCTCTTCATACAATCTGTGTGGATGCCTTCTTCCAAGGTTTAATCCAGCATCCACTTACCTGCACCGTTGACGTCCACCTTCAACAATGTGAGACACATGTGCTTGGGCTAGAAGGCTCAGTCGTGCCGAGTTTAGTGAGTTCAATCGTGCTGAGGTTAGGGTGAGCTCATTCCTATGGAAGTTAGTGAGCTCAGCTTGCTGAGGTGATGGAACTCAGTCTAACTGAGGCTAAGTGGCTCAGTCTTGCTGAGGCGATGGAGGTTGGTCTTGCTGAGGCCAGGGGACTCAGTCTTACTGAGACTAGTAAACTGAGTCTAGTTGAGGTGATAGAGCTTAGTTGTGTTGAGGCTAAGGGGCTCTGTCTTGGTAGGGTTAAGGGGCTCAGTCGTGCTGAGGCAAAGGGACTCAGTCTTGTTGAGGTTAGTGTCCTCAGTCTTGCTGAGGCTAAGGGACTTAGTCTTGTTGAGATTAGAGGAGCTCAATTGTGTCGAGGTTATGGGGCTTAGTAGCGTTTGAAGTTATAGGAGAAAAATTTATCTCATTTTTACTAGCGTCCAAAATACAAGAAACTATAGAGCTAAGAAAAATACAGAAAAGGAAATCTATAAAGATACAATAAATCTAATGTAAATAAGGAAAAGATAATTAGAATGAAATAATCTACACTCCCCTTCAAGTTGGATTGTATATAGTATACAAGGCAAGCTTGGAGTTGAATTCTTCAAAGCTCTTCCTTGGTAATGCTTTGGTGAGTATGTTCGCAACTTGATGTCGAGATGAAACATAGTTCAGTTCCACTATTCTACTATTGACCTTCTCAAATATGAAATGTCGATCTATCTCAATGTGCTTTGTTCTATCATGATGAATGAGATTCTTTGCAATACTGATGGTTGATTGACTATCACAAAACATTTTAATCGAATTTTGAGTATCAATCTTTAGTTCTGTCAAAAGTTTTTGAATCCATATTCCTTCACACATTCCCAAAGCAAGAGCTCTGTATTCAGCTTCTGCACTGCTTCTTGCTACAATGACTTGCTTTTTACTTCTTCAAGTAACCAGGTTACCGCAAACGTAGGAGCAATAGCCCGTCATAGATTTTCGATCAGTTAATTCTCCAATCCAACTAGCATCAGTGTAGAGTTCTACCAGTTTATTTGAAGATTTTTTAAACAATAAACCATGACCTGGAGTACCTTTCAAGTATTTTAGAATCTTGTTCACAACTCCAAGATAACGTTCATTTGGATTGTTCATATACTGGCTAACAATGCTAACATAGTATGCAATGTCTATGTGATTGATAAATTAACTTTCCCACAAGTCTTTGATACATGCCCTTGTCAACTGAAATAACATCTTCACTTTGGTGTAGAACTAGATTTGGATCCATGGGTGTTTCCGCAAGTTTACACCCAAGATTTCCAATCTCTATTAATAGATCTAGGATGTACATTCTCTGAGAAATTACAATACCATTATTGGATCGTGCCACTTCCATTCCTAGAAAATATCTCAAGCTTCCCAGATCTTTGATTTCAAACTCAGTTGCAAGCATCTCTTTGAGGTTGAGGATCTCTTCTAAATCATTCCCTGTAATGATGATGTCATCCACATATACAATCAAAATTGCAGTTTTGTTATTAGAGGATTTCACAAATAAGGTATCATCAGCTTGACATTTATAATAACCACTTTTTATCAATGTTTTAGTGAATCTGTCAAACCAAGCACGTGGAGATTGTTTTAATCCATATAGACACTTTCTCAACTTACACACCAAGTTGCTATTAGATTTGTCTTCCATTCCAGGAGGAATCTGCATATAGACTTCTTCTCCAAGATCACCATTCAAGAATACATTTTTTGCATCAAGTTGGTGAAAGGGCCAATCTTGATTCGTAGCTAGAGAAAACAGAACACGCACAGTATTCAACTTTGCAACATGGGCAAAAGTTTCTTGGTAATCTATATTGTATGACTTAGTGAAGCCTTTTGCAACGAGTCTTGCTTTAAATCGTTCCACACGGCCATCAAATTTATATTTAACCGTGAGGATCCATTTGCAACCAACTGGATTCTTTCCATGAGGAAGCCTTGTAAGAGTCCACATTCCATTGCTTTCAACAGTTTGTGGAATGTGAATATTGTCTAACTGAGTCACAAATGCTTTATAAGCAGGAAACAATTTTCCATATGCAACATATTTTTAAATTGGATGACTAGTACAAATTCTAACACCTTTTCGCTGAGCAATTGGTAGGGTCAGATCATCAGTTACAGGTGTCATAACAGTGATGTTCTTATCAGTAGAATTCAGCGATGATGTCCCACTTTCTTACAATGATCACACCAAGGACGATTGCCTTTCTTGGATTTACTATCTTGAGATGAACTGTGTGTCAACATGGCCGAAACCTCTTGGTCCAGTAGAGGAACCGCTCTCGGGCATCATCAGGTGTTTTCTATTTTCCTCACATCGGACTTCAGCAAAGGCTTCTCTAAGAGAGGGTAGATCTTTTGCTCCCATTATTCTTCCCCTTACGTCGTCTAGCTCTTTATTAAGACCTAAAAGGAACCTTAATAACCTCTTTTTCTCGACCATCTTCTTGTAAAGGGCGATGTCTCAGCCACATTTCCATTCGTATGTTTCATACATATCCAAATGTTGCCAATTGTGAACAAGAAGATTAAAATACTGAGTAATATTAAGGTCTCCTTACAATCGAGTTTCAATAGTCAGTAAAGCAAATGAGTTCTCAGAGCTAGAGTAGGTGTCACAAGCAGCATCCCATATCTCTTTTGTTGATTTGAACAATAGAAAATTATCTCCAATATCTGGAGTCATAGAGTTTAGCAACCAAGGCATGACTAAATGATCATTAGTTTTCCATGAGCGAAATTTCGGGTCTTTAGTATATGGTGTTGGAGTATCGCCTGTTAGATGTCCATCTTTTCCTCGGCCACAAATATATATATGAAAATCGATTGATTCCATTGAAGAAAATTGTGACCCTGAAGTTTATGGTTAGTCACAATTTGAGGAAAGGAATCATGAGGTTGAGAGGAGTTTTCAAAACTGATAGTTCCTAACCCGTGTTTCATCATTGACCACGACTGAAACAATGATTGAAAAGACATTCAGCAAAAAGACCACTAAAAAACAAAGGAAAAACCACATAGAAAATTTTTGTTAGACCACTGAACCACGAGAAACCCACAGACACAAACGAATGAACGGCGGCTGGAGATGATGACAAGCGGCAGCTGAAGGAACAGAGGCTGAGTGTTGGAGGAGCGGCGACAGAAGGAAGCAACTAGTGGCGACGGAGCTGCACCACTGGTCGAGTTGCGAACAAAGGAGTGAGTCGCGAACGAAGGAAGCTCGAGCGGCGGCTGAATGGAAGCTGCGAAAGGTCGGGTAGTGCCCGAGGAGTGAGTTGCCGGTGAGGTTCCCATCGGAAGAGAAACTCGTCGGCGGCTAGGGTTTGTGTTGTGATTAGGGTTTTTGGCGGTTAGGGTTTGATTTTAGGGTTTGGGCTCTGATACCATGTAGTTTTAGGAGAAAAATCTATCTCATTTTTACTAGCCTCCAAAATACAAGAAGATATAGAGCTAAGAAAAATACAGAAAAGGAAAGCTATAAAGATACAATAAATCTAATGTAAATAAGGAAAAAAATATTTAGAATGAAATAGTCTACAACGTTGAGGCTAAGGGGCTCAATTGCACCGAGGCTAAATAGCTCAGTCCAGCTAAGAATAAGGGGCTTAGTCGTGCTAAGCCTAAGAGGCTTAGTCTTACTGAGACTAGTGGGCTCAATCTTGCTAATGCTAAAAGGCCCAGTCTTGCTGTGGCTATTGAGCTTAGTCTTGTTGCAACTAACGGGTGAAAGGTAAGGGACTCAATCGCGTTGAGGCTAGTGAGCTCAGTCTTGTGAGGCGAAGGGGCTCAATCTTGCTCAAGTGGTGGAGCTTAGTCTTGCAGAGGCTAAGAGGCTCAATCGTGCGTAGGCTAAGTGACTCAGTCATGTGTGAGAGTACTAATAAAGAGATGTTGAGATAGTAGTAGAATAGTAGTAAGGGCATTGTAGTCATTAGTTAAGGATATCTTGCTTATAAATAAGGGAGTGGAAAGTCTTAGAGGGTGTGAAGAATTTTGGGTATTGTCTCAGAGTAAGACTTTGGGAGAGACCCTCACGAAAGGTTATAGTTGTATTGTAATTTCTCTTTGTTATTGCAATATATTAGTGTTTAGGTTTTTTCTTAGGTTGGATACCTAACAAATTGGTATTAAAGCATGTTGATCTTGAAAGATGACGCAAAGACAACAAGAAGAGAGGGTAAAAAACAAGGGTTCGGACAATTTTGTCCTCCCCTTCGCCGAAGTCTACGTAAAGAGACCGAAGGAAAGTAAGGTTTTGATCCGGAAATTTTTCTATCATTCATGTATCATTGATCGGTAGGGGGATTTTCATCTCTTGTCCATTCTTTCCAGTCTTTTCGTTTCCGTACCACAAAAATTCGAAAAGAATAGAGAAGGATGTGGTTGAAATAAAAGAAGCTTTCCAGAGGATGGCCAAGAACCTTGATCAATTAACTGCAGAAATAGAGAATGAAAGAGCCATAATGATGTCTGAAAGCTTCAATGGCAAGGTTCGATTAACTTTTGCGATGACTGCAAGCTCAACTCAGAAACAAAAGATGGTAGAAGAGAAAGGAGAATCGTGGAAATGGATGGTCATAAATGAAAATGAATCATCTCAGTACACGAGAGATGTGGAGAAAAAGAGAAGCCGGAGGAAAAAAAGTAAAGAGCAAAAGAGTGAGACTATTCAAAAGATGCAATCGAGAAAAAAGATTAGAGGAAAGAGATTGAGGGCAAATCGATCGGTATTCTGTCTGAACGAAGAAGCAGGCTGGAAAAATGTTCAAGGTGACAGACTATTCAAAAGATGCAAACAAATGTTGCTGGGTGGACATCGACAATATAAAAGATTATTGAGTAGGGAAAGAAAAATCAAGGTCGTTTGGTTGAGAAAATGTGGGGAGCAGGTAAAGGAGACCATCACGAGCAGTGAAGGTTAGTTGGGTCAGAGAAGAAACTTGGAAGTGTCAACTAAAAGATGGAGAACGAACGGAAAGGGAGGCGGAAAGAGGCCAGATTGACGGCAAATGCGTGTTTGGCTTGAGGGGAAGAACTGAAAATGGAGCCAAGGCAACGTTCGTGAAGAAGCGACAAAGGGATCGAGGGAGATGGTTTTGAAGACAATGGAAATACGAAAGAACATGTGTCTGACAATTGAAAGGACTACGAATTTCAAAGCGAACGTTTGGAAGAGGAAAAACTTTTCCAAAAGCATTGGGGAGAATGGACCAAGAATTCCAAAAAGAATGCTTGGAAAAAAATTGTTTCGAGAAGCGTTGGGTAGAAAGGACCAAAAATTTCAAAGAGAATGTTTGGAAAAGGAAAGGTTTTGGATAAGCGTTGGGAAGAAAGGACCAAGAATTTCAAAGAGAATGTTTGAAAATGGAAAAGTTTTTGTAGAAGAGTTGGGAAGAAAGGACCAAGAATTTCAAATAGAACGTTTGGAAAATGAAATGTTTATGGAGAAGAAAGGTCCATGAATTTCAAAGACAATGTTTGGAATGTGAAAAGTTTTTGGAGAAGTGTTGGGAAGAAAGGACCAAGAGTTTCAAAGTTAGGAAGAAAAAACTAAAAATTTCACAGAGAACGTTTGGAAAAAGAAAGGTTTTTGAAAAAAAATTGAGATGAAACGACCAAAAATTCAAATAGAAGGTTTGAAAAAGGTAATGTTTTTGGAGAAGGGTTGGGGGGAATAAAGGACCAAAAATTTCAAAGAGATCGTTTGGAGAATGAAACGTTTTTCGTGATGTGTTGGGAAGACATGACCAAGAATTTCAAAGATAACTATTGGAAAAGGAAAAGTTTTTGGAAAAGTGTTGGGAAGAAAGGACCAAGAATTTTATTTTAAATGGAAAAGGAAATGTTTTTGGATTGGGAAGAAAAGTCCCCGAATTTCAAAGGGAACATTTGGAAAAATAAAATTGGAGAAGCGTTGGGAAGAAATGACCATGAATCTCAAAGGAATTGTTTGGACAAGGAAAAATTTTAGAGAAAAGTTACGAATAAAAGATGAAATTTTTTGAAGAGAACGTTTGGAAAAGGAGAAGTATTTGAAGAAAAGTTGGGAAGAAAGGATCACAGATTTTAAAGAGAATGTTTGGAGAAGCAAAAGTTTTCGGAAAAGTGCTAGGAAGAATAGATGGCCAAGAATTTCCAATGGAACATTTGGAAAAATAGATGTTTTGTTGAAAAGTTAGGATAAAAGGACCAAGAATTTCAAAGAGAACGTTTGGAAAAGTAAAAGTTTTTGAAGAAAATTTGGAAAAAAAGGACTAAGAATTTCGAAACGAACGTTTGGAAAATAAAAAGTTCTTGGAAAAGAATTGGGAGGAAAGGACGAAGTATTTCAAATAGAACGTTTGGGAAGGAAAAAAAAACTATTTGGAGAAGGGTCGGGAAGAAATGACCAAGAATTTGAAAGAGAACTTTTGGAAAACGAAACGTTGTTGGAGATGCATTGGAAAGAAAGGACCAAGAATTTCAAAAAGAACGTTTGGAAAAGGAAAACTATTTGGAGAAAAGTTTGGAAGAAAAAACCAAGAACTTCAAAGAGAACGTTTGGAAAAGGAAAACTATTTGGAGAAAAGTTTGGAAGAAAAAACCAAGAACTTCAAAGAGAACGTTTGGAAAAGGAAAAGTTTTTGGAGGGAAGTGGGAAGAAAAGACCAAGAATTTCAAAAATGATGTTTGGAAAAAGAAAGGGTTTTGGAGAAAAGTTGGAAAGAAAAAACCTAGAACGTCAAAGGAAACGTTTTAAGAAGGAAAAGTTTTTGGAGAAAAGTTGGAAACAAAAGACCAAGAAAAAGGACCAAGAACTTCAAAGAGAACGTGCGGAAAAAGAAAATTTTTGGACACAAGTTGGGTAGAAAGGACGAAGAATTTCAAGGAGAATGTTTAGAATTGGAAAAGATTCTGGAGAAGAGTTGGGAAGATAAGGCCAAGACTTTCAAAGAGAACTTCTGCAAAAGGTAAAGTGTTTAACGAAGAGTTTGGGCAAAAATTTCAAAGAAAACGTTTGGAAAATGAAAAGTTTTTGGAGAAAAGTTGGGATGAAAGGACCAAGAATTTCAAAGTGAACATTTGGAAAAGGAAAAGTTTTTTGAGAAAAGTTGGGAAGAAGGGACTATAAATTTCAAAGGGAACGTTTTGAAATGATTCTTGATCCTTTCTTCCCAACACTTCTCCAATAACTTTTCCTTTTCCAAACGTTCTCTTTTAAATTCGTGGTCCTTTCTTCCTAACTTTTCTCCAAAAACTTTTCATTTTCCAAATGTTCTCTTTGAAACTCATGGTCTCCAACTTTTCTTCAAAAACTTTTCATGTTCCAAACGTTCTCTTTGAAATCCTTGTTCCTTTTTTCACAACTTTTAATTTTTCAAACTTTTTTTTTTAAATCTCTGGTCTTTTCGTCTCAACTTTTCTCCAAAAGTTCAAAGAAAACGTTTGGAAAAAGAAAAGTTTTCATGGGAGAGTTAGGAAGAAATGACCAAGAATTTCAAACAGAACGTTTGGAAAATGATAAGCTTTTGGGAAGAGTTGGGAAGAAATGAAGAGTTTCAAAGTGAACGTTTGGAAAAGGAAAAGGTTTTAGGGAAGATTTTGGGAAGAAAGGACCAAGAATTTCAAAGAGAACGTTTGGAAAAAGAAAATTTTTGAGGAAGTGTTGGGAAGAAAGGACGAAGAATTTCAAAGAGAACGTTTGGAGAAAGGAAAAAATTTTCAGAAGAGTTGGGAACAAAGGACTAAGAATTTCAAAGAGAATGGACAAGAAAATGTTTTTGGATAAAAGTTGAAAAGAGATGACCAAGAATTTCAAAGAGAATGTTTGGGGGGGAAAAAAGTTTTTGGAGTAGAGTTGGGTATAATGGACCAAAAATGTCAAAGAGAACGTTTGGAGAAAGAAAAGGTTTTTTTTAAGAAAAGTTGGGTAGAAAGGACCAAGAATTTCACAGAGAACGTTTGGAAAAGGAAAAGTTTTTGGAGAAGTGTTTGGAAGAAAGGATCTAGAATTTCAGAGAGAATGTTGGAAAAGGAAATGTTTTTGGAGAAGAGTTTGGGAAGAAAGGACCAAGAATTTAAAAGAGAGTTTGGAAAAAAAAAAAAAAAGTTTTTGAGGCGGTGTTGAGAAGAAAGGACCACAAATTTCAAAAAGAATGGAAAAGGGAAAATTTTAAAGGCAAGTTAGGAAAAAATGAGCAAAAATTTCAAAGGAAACGTTTGGAAAAGGAAAATTTTTTTAGAGAAAAGTTGGGAATAAAGGACCAAGAATTTCAAGAAACACGTTTGGAAAAGGAAAAGTTTTTGGAGAAAAGTAGGGAAGCAAGGACCAAGAATTTCAAGAAGCACGTTTGGAAAAGGAAAAGTTTGTAGGAGGCATAGGTGTATAGATGGATCGAGAGAGGGTGTAGGAGGCACAAGTGTATAGATAAAAAGATCATCATCCTCCTCCTTTATCGTACTAGGCAAAGATGATTTGAAAGGCGTCTCCTTAAAGAAAGTAACATCATGAGATACAAGATACCCTAAGAAGCATGGACATGGACACGAGACACAGACACGATAGGACACAGAGATACGCCAATTTCTAAAACTAAGATACGGACACATTGATGATACGTTGTTTTTTAGGAAAAATACACTTTTAGTCCCTGAGGTTTGGGTTAGGTTTCATTTTGGTCCCTGAGTTTTCAAACTCAACAATTTAGCCTCTGAAGTTTGGTTTTAGTTTATCTTTTGGTCCCTCCATCCGATTTTCCATTAATAGTTAACAGAATGCTGACGTGACACTAATTTCTTTAATAAAAAAATTATTTTTGATTTTTTTAAAATATAAATATATTAAAATAATAAAATTATTATTATTTTATAATTATTTTATTATTTCTTTCCCCTTCTTCTTCTTCACACCCACGGCGCCCGGCGACCACCGCTCGTCAGTGGCCAGCCGCCGCCGCCTGACTTTTTTTTCTTTCTTTCTCTTTCTCTTTTCTTCCTTTCCTCTCTCTCACACGTTCGGCCTCCCCCCTCTTTCGATTTTTTCCGTTTGCCGGCGCTCATCCCTCTCCATCTCCATTTTCCTCTGGCCGGCAGCTCGCGATTTTTCCGTTCGCCCAGATCCGTCGCTCGCAAATGCCTAGATCTCGTCGTCGTTCGCCCAGATCTGCCGCTCATGAGTAGATCGTCAAATCTCGAGCCCACTGCGTTGCAGCTTGCTGAGGAAAAGGGGGTTTTGAAATTTTGAGTGATTTAATGGATTAACAAGTTTACCTTTGTGGATGTTGCTGGTGGTTCTTCAGTTCCTTCACCAAAGAGACTTGCAGATAAGCCGCAAGTGTGGTTTGAGATTGAGCTTGTGGAATGGAAGAATGGGTTTCGACATCTGTTGGAATTATTGTTGATGGGGCAATTTCTTTGATGGGGTCTTGTTCGAATTTGCTTGTGTCGCTAAACGAGCTTCGACTGCCACTGCACAAGCTTGCTGAAGGAGAAAATCCACGCTGCCACACACGCACGATCTGGAGTTTTCCGCACCCACACATGAATAGACCCACGAACAGCAGCTTCTCTGGGCAATTTCCTGTGATTCGGGCTGTGGGTTTTCTCCTTCAGCAAGCTTTGGTATTACGCACCTACAGTAGTGGGTAAGAACCCTCCCTCCTCGGTTTTCTGGCGAAACGGAGGAGGGACTCCCTCGATTTTTCGGTGGAAAACCACGTTTTTAAAACAAAAAAAAAAAAGAAAGGTCGGAGAAAAGGAGAAAAAATTAGAAGAAGAAAAGAAGAGAATGAGAAGAAAAAAAATCGCCAGCGAGCGGTGGTTGCCGGTCGTCGACCGCCGCCGACTGCCAGCCGTCTGCTGCTGCGGAAGAAGAAGAGATAAAAATAGTAAATATACACCATAAAGATGACCAAGACTGACAACGATGGGAAAAGGCTGATGATGACGGTAGCAGTGGCGACCAAGACTTCGAAGGCGACAGCGACCAAGACTGTCGACGACAACGGTGACGGTGTGGAGGCAGGAAGCTGTTGAAGCTGCTGTAATTGTGGGTGAAAGAGGGACTATAGAATGGCTGAAGGTTCACGAAATTAGGGATTCTTTTGTTTTTCTTTTTTTTTTTTTAATTAGCCCACGATTTGGGTTTTTCATTTGGGCCCAGGCTGCTTAAAGCTTTCAATCTTTCCTTTAAAAATCCATTTGTCGTGTTCAGTGGCGTGTCCTCCTCGTGTCCCAACGTATCTGAATTAAAAAAAAACAAGAAAAAAAAGATACGCAAATTTACGTGTCTGACGTGTGTCCGGGCGTATCCATGTTCGACACAGATTCTTCCCCTATTTTCACATGTCCATGCTTCTTAGAAGATACCTATTCTAACTAGGACAATAGCATTTGTAACTTTCTTGAACATGAGAATAGCCTAAGAAAATGCATTTTTAAAGATTTGGGGTCTAATTTTGTCAGATTAGGACGAACATCTCTAACAAAACATGTACAACCAAATATTTTCGACGCAATAGGAAACAATGGTTTTGTGGGGAATAGAACATGATAAGAAATCTAACCTTTAAGAACAGATGGAGGCATGAGATTAATCAAGAAGCAAGCCGTGGAAATTGCATCGACCCAAAATTGCTTTGGAACACTCATTTGAAAGGATAAAACTCTTGCAGTTTCAAGAAGATGTCTATTCTTTCATTCAACAACTCCATTTTGGGAAGGAGTATCAACACAAGATGAATGATGAATAATTTCATGCTTACATAGGTACAACCTAAGTAGGGGTGTACACGGGTTGGGTTGGGTCGGGTTAAGGGGATTTTTTGGACCAACCCAAAAATTCGGGTTGGTTGGGTCAACTACCCGAAAGAACCGAATAAAGTTGGTTACCCAACCCTTCTATTTTCGATTTGGGTTGGGTTGGGTCATTGGGTTCAATTTTTTTTTAATGAAACTAAACCCAAATCACACTTTACAATTTGAAAATACACAAAATGCAATCTTTCCATTTAGTCCTAAAACAAAATAAATCTTTCTATCTAATCTCAAGAAAAATTCGGTTAGATTAAAGAAATCAACAAGCACTTCATTCCAAACATGCAATCTTTATTTCAAAAAATGAGCTATTATTTTAAAAAATAATAATAAATGAACAGATCCAATGCCCAAGGTATTCCACCCTACTCTTGGCAAAGAAAACATTTCTTGCGGTTGGCAAATAATGAATTGTTTTCGATGTGTGTCTAGGTCTGGACTGTAAACAAGAATGTCATCAAAGAAAACCAAGATGAATCTCCTAAAAAAGGGTTGGAATACCTGATTCATGAGAGATTGGAATGTCATTGGGGCGTTGGTTAACCCAAACGGCATTACAAAGAACTCATAGTGCCCCTCATGCATTCGAAAGGCTGTCTTGGCCTCTTGGCCACATCTTCTTCATGCATCCATATCTGGTGATACCCAGACTTTAAATCCAGCTTGGAATATATCGTGGAGCCATTCAGTTCGTCGAAAAGCTCCTCAATAACTGGTATGGGGAACTTTTCGGGTACGGTAGCTTGATTCAAAGCTCTATAATCAATACAAAACCTCCAGCCTCCATCCTAGGGGTGAGCATGGTAGACCGAAAAACCGATCCGATCGACCGAAACCGATCGAACCGACGTGGTCGGTCGGTTTTCTAGAAGTTTCGGTCGGAATCGGTTTTTCTATAAGAAAAACCGACAAGTCGGTCGGTCGGTGGGCCTAAAAAGGCCCAAACCAACCGAACCGATCGAAATCCCTTAATTATTAAAAAAAAAAAAGAAAAGAAAAAGGGATAAAGTACTCTGATCGCCGCTGGCCCGCTGACACACTCACACATCTATAGCTTAAGTCATTTCATAGGTAATAATGACCTCTGTACTTTAGGTAATTATATTTATTTTTTTAAAATAAAACCTTTTTATTTTTTATTTTCTCTCTCTCACATGCAGATTCCTTTTTACTTTTCATTCTCCCTTATCCCTTCATCCTCATTCTCTTTCTCTCCGTCGTTCACTTCACTCTCTCCTTTCATCTTTCTTGACAAAACCAGTGTCTTCGCCGCCGGAATCTCGCTTCTTCGCCGTTGGAATCGCACTTCTTCGCCAGAGCTTAAGGCAGCACGAACTGTTATTATTTTTTTTTTCCCTTCTCCGTTCCCTCTTTCTTCTTCCTTTCTTTCTCTCTATTATTTGATTTTATCTAACTCTTCTTCCATCAACACATCTCTTTGTATTTGCACAACTCCGGCGACCAAAACCGACCGATTTTTGCTTGGGGTCGGTCGGTCGGTTTCACAGAACTCTTCAAACCGACATCCACCGACCGACTAAAACCGACGTGTCGGTGGTCGGCGTCGGTTTGAGCCCAAAACCGATGCCGACCGACCGATGATCACCCCTACTCCATCCTTCTTCTTGACAAGAAGTACTGGACTTGAAAATGGGCAGAGCTTGGTCAAATAATCCCAGTCATCAACATTTCACTCACCATCTTTTCAATCTCGTTTTTCTGGATGTGGACGTATTTGTATGGTCGTACGTTGATCGGAGCCTGCCCCTTTTGTAACATTGTCCAATGATCAACAGTCCCTTTTGAAGGAAGCCCTGCTGGAAGCTCAAAAATCATACTGAACTCGCTCAACAGCTCTGTAGTGGAACGGGGAAATTCAGGGTCTTTTGCGACTTCTCTCGTGGAATCCTCTGTATTCTCGTCAATCTTTAATCCTCTCAATTCGACTAAAAAGCCTTGGTCTTCATCAGTCCAGGTATTCGCCATCATTTTCATGGAAATTTCAGTCCTTGTTAAAGTCGGGTCTCCTTTTATCATCACCTTGTTGCTGTTCACCTCAAATGTCATCGTGAGATCAGTCCAATTCACTCCCATGAACCCCATGGTCCGCAGCCATTGCATCTTGAGGATCATATCCACCCCTCTGAGTTCTAGGGGAAGAAAGTTCTTAATGGATGGTTCTGGCATATTGACTACAATGGACCTGCACACCCCCTTTCCTTTGACTGCAACTCCCGTGCCCATGACAATGTCGTAGTTGGATGTAGAGGTGAGGGGAAAATTGAACTCATCAACCAACTTTTGCGATATAAAATTATGTGTGGCGCCATAGTCAATCAGCACCATTACGTTCTTCTCATCTATCATTCCTTGAACTTTCATAGTGCCTGGGGTAGAAAAGCCTATGACAGATTTCAAATCTAACTCGAAAAATTCTATGTCTCTCGCTTCTATGTTGTTCACTTTCGCTTCTCCTTCTTCAGTTGGAGTCTCTTGAACAACTTCAATCTCGTCTTCTTCGCTAACGAGTAGCATTCGCAGTTCTCTTACCTCTCTATTTTTACATTGATGATTGATGGTGTATTTTTCATCACACTTAAAACACAATCCCTTTTCCCGATTTTCTTTAAACTCGGCATCTGTAAGCCTTGCAGTAGGTACTTCCCTGCATTTGATCCCTCCCTTTTTGGGGTATGGTTATAGTCCGAATCTGCAGAGAATCATTTGACCTAGCAGAGGTTTGGGACGTACTTGCCCCAGAGGCTTTGGTTCCCCCTTGCTGGGCCGCTTTTTGATCGTCAATGCTCCTCTCAGGGCCTAATGTTTCCATGACAATTTTGATGGCCAAATCTCGGTCTTCTATGAGTTGGGCTTGCTTCATTATTTCTCGGAGCCCAACAGGCTGGCGGCTTACCACTTCAGCTCAAACAGTAGGGTTAAACCCATTCAAAAAACTTATTCTCCAACACCACCTTCGGCAACTCCGACAACGACACAACGTAAATCTCAAACCTCTTCTAGAAATTACCCATTGTTCCCTCTTGTTTTACCACTAAGAATCGTGCACAAAGACTACCTTCTTGAGATGGGCGATACCTTTCGAAGAGCTTAGCCTTTAGCTCATCCCACGTCTTGATCTTCTCCTAATTGGTTTCCCACTAGTACCAGTCGACCACATCGTGATCAAAGCTAATAATGGCTGTCATGATCTTCTTAGCCTTTGTCAGTTGGTGGATTCAAAATACCTTTATGCTCTAAAAAGCTACAAATCCGGATTGTCGTCGACGAAAATAGGCATCTCGAGTTTCTTAAACTTACAGTGATTGCCACCTTGTATCTCTTTTTAGACTCTGTTTATTTCAACGACCTCAGTTTAGGTCGAGTTCTCCTCTCCTTCTTTCTCGATCGATTTCAGCTACCTGTGGGAAGACGGGGTAATATTCGAGGATCATTGCCCTTTACTCATAGTTTGTCCCGCCATTAAGGCCATGATGGCTCTCTGATTTTCTTTCATCTCAATTGACATTTGCTCCAAGTGTTTTCCGAACAGTGCAATGTTTCTTTCACCTCATCCATCTCTTTCTCTTGATTGTCTAGCCTTTCTTCGACTTGCTTTTGAGCCATACTACATGTTCTCCCCAAGATTTCGCGTGTTCTGATATCAATTTGTTAGGTATCTAACTCAGAAAACCTGCATAAAACACACTAAACAACACAAAATGTTTCCTACCTCCCAACATTCCCTGTCCCCTCTTTTACATCAAGCCCTCACTCCCTCGATCACAGGTGGTCCCCCTTTCCTCCGACCGTTTTGTTCCTTTTCCCATCCTACCTTTCCTCTCATATACTCGGGTAATAGGAGGCCTTACAATATTGTCACTAATGCTCTTTGTCCTAGAAACCCCACTTGCCCTCAAGCGATTTACTTCAATGGAACTAACCAAACGGTAATTTTCCATCTTCTGCTGCTTCTCTGCTTCTGTTTTTGTTTCTGATGTTTTTAGCTTGATTTCATTGATCAATTTGGTAATTTACAAACTTCTGGTGTCTTTAATTTGTTTTCACTGATCACTTTGGTAATATACAAACTTGTTATCATATTTCTTGGCAACCAAACACTTCTTTTTTGGGTTTATATATTGGTCGATCTGCAGGCACCTCAACTACTTTCACATTGTCCAACTAGCCATTCTATAACGAAATTTCTAGTATTTTAAACTCTAGGTAATTGGCCACTATAAGTTTTGCTGAGTCGTTCTATACTTGGTTGTCAAGAAAATTCCTTAAATTTTAAATCATAGGCTTTTTAAAAAAAAAAATCATAGGTAGGTGATCACACTGGTAAGGAAATTCATAAAATTTTGTAAATTTTGCGGGAATTCTATACTTGGTTGTGAAGAAAATTCATAAAATTTTAAACCCTACCAATCAACCTTGGCTGAGTCCATTCCCTTTCAAGTCTTTTGCTTTTTTATTGGCCTTGATGACTACCAATATATTTGCTTCCATTCTTACACAAAAGTCAAGAAGTTCAAGTATTTCAATACTCTCGTTTTTTTTCCTGGAAAGTAATACTGCATGCATCTTTCTTTTCCTTAATTCTTCAAGTTGGCATTTCTCAGCTGCTGAGAACTTGACTAAATTGGTTTTCTAGATTATAATACTCTCAGAATTTGAAATTTACAATAGCTTTTATCTTTTCTATTTCCTTCCCTGAGAACCAAACGATCTTGTACATTTATCATCACTGTTTAGGGATCAGTTTTGCACTCTTTGATTGGACCCACAAATATTTCATTCAATAAAGAAAGAACCTAATAAATTTTGTGGCCAACATTTCTCCACTTTTTTAGTGGAAACTTTAGGTGCATTGGTAAGGAATAGATCTATACATTAGCTGTTATATTGATTTGGCCACACCTAAATTCTTATTTGCAACAGTTTACACATTCAACTGTTTAACTTAGACACATTTGGTAATGATTTTGGAATGCTTTGTCATGCTCAAAATCATTTCTATTTGAAATGATAATGTTTGGCAATGGTAGATAATTGATTTTGGAGATGACATTCGGAGTGATTTCACTTATTCGAATGTCACTCCCAAACCGTCCTTAATCATTTAAGTGACTTTTGATTACATGAAAACCATTTTTAAAGTGTAGAACCAAATATTAAAATGATTATATGAAAATTACTTTTAACAAATCACTTAATAAACAAAACATTTTCATCAAAATCACTGTTTCTAAAATCACTCCCAAACATCCTCTTACTATATTTAGAGTATTCCTTACCGTGTCGATCTTCATGACGATGAAAGAAAAATGCACATGATTATCCCTATCCTAATGTCATGTAACTTGTAATGAGGTAAAAATATGATGTTGTTTGCTCTCCCTTTTGGATTACAGGTCGTTGGAATTTTCAAAATGGTGGTTCTTCCACTGCTTGGTCAGCTTGCAGGCTGAGTATGGTCGAAAACCTTTACTACTGCTTACAGTATCAACAAGCATAACTCCTGTGAAAACAAAGAAACTATTTATAACTGGTATTGACAATTCCAAATATGCTAGATTTTAAGAGTTCTTACATTCACCTTTATGATCACTGCCACTGATGTCAATCCACATTTCATGCTTTCAAGTTTAGCTTCTGAATATGAATATTTTAGGTTTTTAGTTTACTGAAATTTGTCCTTGATTCCTCCAATTTCTTTACTATAGTTTAAACATTTTATTCTTAACCAAGCTCCATCGCCTCAGCACGTCTGAGCCCCTTAGCTTCAGCACGACTAAGCCCCTTAGCCTTAGCACGACTGAGCTCTTCTAATCCTTAGCAAAGACTTTGCTCACTAGCCTCTGCACAATTGAGCCCCTTCGTCTCAGCACGACTGAGCCCCTAAGCCTCAATAAGACTAAGCCCCATTGCCTCTGCAACATTAAGTCCCTTGGCCTCAGCCCGGCTGAGGCCCTTAGCCTTAGCAAGACTGAGCTCCATCGCCTTAGTAAGACTGAGCCCCTTAGCATTAGCAAGACTGAGCTCACTAGCCTGAGCAAGACTGTGTCCTCTAGCCTCAACAAGATTGAGCCCCTTAGCCTTAGCAAGACTGAGCTTTATCAACTCAACACGACAAAGCCCCTTAGCTTCAACACGACCGAGCCCTTTCGCCTCAGTAAGATTGAGCCCCTTAGCCTTAGCACGATTGAGCTCCTTTAGCCTCAGCAAGACTGAGTCCCTTCACATCAGCACGACTGAGTCCCTTTGTCTCAGCATGACTAAGCTCCATCGCCTCACCAAGACTGGCCTCAACATGTTTGAGCCTACATATAGAGAATTCTAAGGTACGTTATTTTAATTCATATCTTAAGTTATTATACTCAAGAATGTTTATTGTCTTAGCAAAACCTCATTGAGTAGGGAGCTACACAAAGGATATGCACTGCATATTAAACAAAAAGCAATGAACAGGGATATGCACTCGCTACTAAATAATAAACAAAAAGCAATCAATGGGGACATGCACTCTCTATTAAACAAAAGACAAGAAGAATGGGATACGAACACTCCCTATTAAACAAAAGACAAGGAAAAGGGGATATGCACTCCCTATTAAACAAAAAGCAAGCACACAGGATATGTTTTGAACTGCAATTTCATGTTTTCTAGTTATGAGAAACCGTCCTAGGTCGAGACTGACCCTAGCCTCCTCTCTTATTTTTCTTCTATAGGATTTAACGTTTGAATGTAGGAACTCAAAATTTTCATTAAAAATGAAAGGTGGCCGAGGTCGACCCCAAAGTCTTCCCACACTTGTTGCATAGAAAATTCAAGAGAATGCATGCATATACACAAGGGGCTTCGAACAAAAAAATTGCCAGACAGGTCACCGCCATGGATACCCCCATCCCGGTGAGTCTTTTGGTGACCCAGTTTGTTTCACTCCAATCCTAAATCGTCCAGGAAACGAAAAACCTTCTTCAATTCCCTCTCCTACAAGGAAACAAGGAATCCTAGATCAATTATAAATGGAAGAGGATAACTCCAAAGAAATGGAGCCCAACTCAGTACTTATTTTTTCTCTTAGACTTTTTCCTCATTGTCAATTACTTGTTATATTCATAACCTCCTAGTTGACTAAGCATTGAAGTCGGTGTGGCAAGCATCACATCGGTGTGCAGGTTTTTTTTTTTTTTTTTTTTTTTGCATGTCATGTCTTCTCCCCTCAAACAAATTTAACATTGTTGTCACGTGAAAGCCAAGTTCGTTTTTCCCTGTCCAGATTTTGGCAACAACAATGCTAGTAAAATTTTGGATCAAAGCAAAGAGACTAGACTTGTGTTAGAAAGAAGTTGGTTCATAGTGTTCAACAAGATGGATGTGAAACTATTTTTGATTTGTTATGGGTTATGTATATGTGATGAGGATAATAAAACTTTTGATCAAAGGAAAGGCACTTGACTTGAGTTTCATAGATATGTTTTTCAAGAGAGTTAACTTTGTCGTGATAAGGGAATTTTGGATTGAAAAATGAGACTAGATTTGGATTTTTTGCCCAAGGAGTTCTTATTTCGAATTGTGGATAAGAATTATTCATTCTATAGGTTTGAGAAATGGATTGCAATTGGTGCTACAAAGAAGTTGGATTGTATTGGTCAATAAGATAGATAAGAGGCAATATTTTGATTTTCTTGAGTTTCGTATAGTTTATGTCTTTAAGATAAGGATACTCAAACTTTGGATCATGGGAAGAACTCAAGTTTCATGGTATAGGGTAAAACAAGATCAAAGTAAAGAGACTAGACTTGTGGGTTATGTATTTAGGATATGTTTGGGTGGAGGACAATAAAATTTTGGATTAAAGGCGGACTTTTAGATCAAAGCAAAGACACTAGACTTGAGTTTCGTGGGTATGTTTTCTAAAATAGCTTACTTTGTTGTGATAAGGGAATTTTGGATTGAAGAACGAAACTAGATTTGGATTTTTTTTCCTCAAGGAGCTCTTATTTCGAATCATGGGTAAGAATTATTCATTATATAGGTTTGAGAAAATGATTGCAATTGGTACTAGAAAGAGGTTGGATTGTAATGGTCAACAAGATAGATAAGCGGCAATATTTTGGATTTGTTGAGTTTTTGGTAGTTTGTGTTTTTCAGCTAAGGATAATCAAACTTTGGATCAAGGGAAGAACTCAAGTTTCTTGGTGAAGGAAAAAACTTTGTTACGCTAATGAAAATTTGGATCAAAGCAAAGAGACTAGGCTTGTGCTAAAAAGAAGTTGGTTTGTACTGTTCAACAAGATGAATATGAGAGTATTTTTTATTTATTGAGTTTTATGGGTTATGTATGTGTGATTAGGACAATAAAGCTTTGGATCAAAGAAGGAATTTTAGATCGAAGCAAAGATATTATACTTGAGTTTCATGGGTATGTTTTTTAAAATAGCTGCTTTATCCTGATAAGGGAATTTTGGACTGAAGAATGATACTAGATTTGGATCTTTTGCCAAAGGAGTTCTCATTTTGAATCGTGGATAAGAATTATTCATTCTATAGGCTTGAGAAAATGATTGCAATTGGTGCTAGAAAGTAGTTGGATTGTATTGGTCAACAAGATAGATAAGGGGCAATATTTTGGATTTGTTGAGATTTTATAGTTTATGTTTTTAAGATAAGGATAATAAAACATCATATCGAGGGAAGAACTCAAGTTTCATAGTGGAGGATAAAACTTTGTTATGCTAATGGAATTTTGGATCAAAGCAAAGAGACTACACTTGTGCTAGAAAGTTGGTTTGTATTGTTCAACAAGATCAATATGAGAATATTTTTTATTTGTTGTGTCTTATGGGTTTTTTGTTTGGGATGAGGACAATAAAACTTTGGATGAAATGGGGAATTTTGGATCAAAGCAAAGACACTAAACTTGAGTTTCATGGATATGTTTTCGAAGAGAGCTTACTTTGTGGTGATAAGAGAGTTTTGGATTGAAGAATGAGACTAGATTTGGATCTTTTGTCCAAGGAGTTCCTATTTTGAGTCGTAGATAAGAATTAATCCTTCTATAGGTTCGAGAAAACGATTGCAATTGGTGCTAGATAGAAGTTGGATTGTATTGGTCAACAAGGTAGATAAGGGGCAATATTTTGGATTTGTTGAGTTTTTGATAGTTTATGTTTTTAAGATATGGACAATCAAACATTGGAAGTAGTTGTCTGTTAATTTGTTTCGACAGTTGTGATAGACTTAAGCTTTTAGTTTCTTTTGTTTAGGATTTGTTAGTTTTATTAATTAGTACTTGTTACGAGATCTAACTCGTATTATTCCTACTTGAGTTTTGGTGTTAGTTTCTTATTGTATTATGTTGTGCTATTGTCAAGTGAAGTGAAGGTTGCGTTATGGTTTTAGAATTGTGTATTTCTTCTTTTTAGATGTCTAAATTTGTTTGTTAGTTATAGTTATGTTGTTTATGTTGCCAAAATTTCTATGGCATTAAGTTGGTATTAGAGTAAAAGTTTAGCAGCATTCCATAGTTAAATTGAAAATTTGGGGGTGTTACAATTGTTTTGTGTAGCAAGGAAATAAGGTTGTAAAGTTTAGCAAAGTGGATGGAGGATTAAGATGATTGACAAAGATACTTCCATTAAATGACCGATTGTGTTTTCTTTGAAGAAAAAAATGTAATGCCCAACGTTTCAAAATTAGGCTATTCAAGAGTAATTGGACTTGGTTGTTCTTGGGATCTAATCTGGAAAAAAAATTAGACATTTCAGTCTAGTCCCTTAAAGTTCCATAAATTGAATTTCTATAATTTTTGAGATATGAGATTTTGGGATTAAATCTTTAATCACTAAAGTTTATGGAACTTTAATCACTAAACTTGTAGGTGGAAGTAGGATTTATAATCTTTAGTCCTAGCCCCGTTTGATAACCATTTGGTTTTTGGTTTTTGGTTTTTGACTTCCACCTACAAGTTTCTTTGTTTTGCCAATACTTTTCTTTCCTTGTTTTTAAAAACCAAGCAAATTTTGAAAACTAAAAAAAGTAGTTTTCAAAAACTTGTTTTTGTTTTTAGAATTTGGCTAGGAACTCAAATGTGTCATTGGCAAATATGAAAACCATGGTAGGAATTTTTGGTAGAAAACAAGCCTAATTTTCAAAAACCAAAAACAAAAAACCAAATGGTTATCAAACGGGTCTTAGAGGTTTAATTTTAAATATTTTCTTCAAATTCAAAGAGGAATTCAAATCATTTTTCGATTAGATTTCTCCAAATATGTTAGGATTTTAATTTGGGTTTTAAAATTCGAAAAGAGCCTTAGTTGGAAAATTGAAAAGTCCAAGTCTTTTTCCCTCTTTTGGTTATTTGAATCCTATTTTTCTATTGGAAGAAAAATGAAGGTAACAGAAAGAGAAATTAGAAGAAAACAAAGAAGTCTTAGCCCGTCTTCCTTTTCCCTCTCTTTTGCATCACCAGAACCCAGCCCCCCTCACGCTTGTAGCCGTCATGCGTTCCATCAACCAGTTTCGTCTTTGGCCAGTTTCCTCCCTTCAGCGACATCCCTACGCACAGGCGGCGACGACGCCTTCATCTTAGCGATGGCAGAAACCCACACACGCAATCGCGAATCTTCCTGCTTCTCCAGCGAGCCGCGAGTGAAACTATCCTTTCTTCTTGTGATTTTGACAACAAAATTCCTCTACTAGTGAAGCTCACGTGCAGCAATTCGCAACCATGACTGAAGCAGCTACGACGATTGCTCCCTGAGGTTTGGGTTAAGTTTCATTTTCGTCTCTGAGTTTTCAAACTCAACAGTTTAGCCCCTGAGGTTTGGTTTTAGTTTCATTTTAGTCCCTCCATCCATTTTTCTATCTTCTACTTCTCCCTTCTCCCACTTTTCTTTTTTCTCCTTTTCATTCTTTGCTTTTTTTTCTCAACTCAAGTTTCAGATCTGGGTTTTGTGCCACCGTTCCCTTCGCGCATGTCGTTCGTCTACTCATTCTCGCGCACACCATTTGTTTGTTCGTCCTCGCTCATGCCGCCGCTCCTTTCCCTTCGCGTCGCCACCCCACGTTTCAAGCTGGAATGTGTCTGAAACGAAACCCAGATCTGAAATGAAGGGGATTTCCCCTTCGTTTCAAACCGAATCGAAGGGGATTTCCCCTTCGATTTTGAGAAGAAGAGGCACCGGATGAAGCGGGTAGCTGGAGGCGAGGGAGAGACGGACAGTGAGGAAAAAGAACAGAAAGAGAGGATGAAGAAGAAGCTTCGTTTCGAGGTCTGCATCCTTGCGCGAACAAAGCTGTCTTTCCATGGGTATGGTGGTGGTTAGGGGTGTTCATCGGTCAGTCAGAGTCGGTTTTGGGCTAAAACCGACGCCGACCACTGACAAATCGGTCGATCGGTTTTAGTTGTCGTCGGTTTTCTAGAGGTTGGTGACGCCGACCGACTGAACTCATGGTCGGTCGGTCGGTCTTTGTCGGTTTTGTAGTTCCGGCGAAATTTTAAAAAAAAGATACGAAAAAAAAAGAAAAAAAAGGAAAGAAACAGGAATAAAAGAAAAGAAAAAAGGGAAAGGGAGAAGAAATCCAACAATGGAGATGGAGAAGAGAAAGAACGACGGAGAAGGAATAAGAAAAAAAAGAGATGAAGAGACAAACTACATTAAAAAACATGAGAAAATAAGGAAACAAAAAGAAAAAGAGATGGAGAAGACGATGCGGTAGACGGTGGGAGGTGGAGAGTTTGAGAGAAGAGAAAGAATGAGAGAAGGAATGAAGAGAGAAGGAGATGATGGCATTGGGAAAAGAAAACGTGGGAGGGAAGTGAAAGGAGAAAGATAAAGATAAAAAAAATAATTCTTTTTTAAAACCAAGGTGGTTTTGAAAAAACCATGGGCACCAAAACCACCTTGTCATTAATGCCATCTGAAAATTAAATAAGGAAAATTCGTTTTTCCTTCCCTCATTTCATTTGGTCGATCAGTCGAAAATTTTCAATTTTTTTCTCCGACCGACCGACTGATCGGTTTTATGAAATTAAAAACCCGACTCCGATCGATATGCCCTCTAAACCGACCGACCGACGTCGGTTTGGTCGGGTTTGGGCAGTCGGGTCGATTTTCGGGGTTATTTTGAACACCCCTAGTGGTGGTCAAGAAGAAGAAAGAAATAAAAAAATAAATAAAAAAGAACAAAAATTGATCTCTGCCGGCAATAGCGGCCGGTGGCAAGGCTTAGGGTTATGTGATGGTGAAGGTGAAGGTGAAGGTGAAGAAGAAGGGTTATGGTGAAGGTGAGGAAGAAAAAGATATTTTTATTATTTTAATAATATTTATATTATTTTAATATATATTTATTTTTAAAAATTAAAAAATAATGTCACGTCAAGAAACCATTAGTTTTTAACGGAAAAATAGATGGAGGGACTAAAATGAAACGAAATCCAAACCTCAGGGCCTAAATTGTCGAGTTTGAAAACTCAGGGACCAAAATGAAACCTAACCCAAACCTCAGGGACTAAAAGTGTATTTTTTCCTAAGTTTTAAGTTCACTTTAAACATTTACCGTGAATGTTTTTTTTTATTGTTTTTTAAGTTTTAAGTGGTTAGATCTCGAATAGGTTTGATTATTTTTCCTATATAAAGGACAACTTACATGGAAAGATTTGTACCACATTTGTGTATTACATTTTATGTACCACATTTTCCGCATCACCAAGTTTTCTACTTCAATTAGAGATTTATTCATCTTTTGGATTCCACTCTCTCATTTTCCATTCTCCCTTTGTTCAATAAACATTGAGAGTTTGATTATTGCTTTCGCAATATTTGTTTAATCTTTCATTTTCATTTTCTCAACACTCCTCCTCAAGTAAAATCCCACAGCGTAGGCCCTTCGACGGTCGAGTTCTTTGGTGCTAGCTTTGAGTCTTCGACAATGTTGGCGGTTGCACGAGCTTTGCGAGTCCTGAGAGTTCCATTTCTCACGTTCTTCTGATGTTCCAATGAGCAATCAACAATGTTTTCCTCTTTCGGTAAGGTTCGACACTAGCCCACGTGTAAATGATCTTAGTTTTGATCTGCTCTCTCACTAACGGCTTCAAATCTATAGGTTTCGATCTGACCGATCACTACCAATAGTTTGTTTAGCTCTGATTTACATTGCCCATAACATGATAGCCCCTGTTGGGTGATTTTGAAATTCGTTCGAAACCAACCACCACGTGTTTGGTTCCTTTCGGTAAGATTCAATGCTGACCCACACCCAATCGTCCTTGGTTTTGTAATACCCACTCTCTAACGACTCCGAATTTGCAGGATTAGGTGTAAGGATCCCCATTACAATGCTTTACTATTCAAAAGAAAATTGCCCGAAGGATACACTTCCCATAGTCGTTCGAGTGGGTTGGGAGCTCTCCTTACAACACTTTCAGACACAAAAAACTTAGATAACCAACCAAAACAAACCAGCAGCTTATATATGACCTAATCCACAAAACAAATAATGATAAAGAGACAATAAAGGAAAAAACAATACGCGAAAATACTTCCCTCAGGCTGTACTCTGACCCCTCAGCTCGCGATCCCTCCGAGTGCGTGCTCCTTCTAACTAACTTGGAGGAGAATTTCCTTTCTTACCCCTTCTCTCATAAAACCTGGTGATTGGGGTCTAACATCACTCCCCGGTTGCAAACGAACCTTGTCTTCAAGGTTGAAAGATGGGAATTGCTTCTTGAAGTTCTCAACAAACTCCCAAGTAGCTTCATGTTCAAGCAGTCCCTTCCAACTAATCAGCACTCCCTTTCCATTGTTGCAAAACGTGAATACCTCATCAGGTTTGGTAATCCACTCGTATTCATCTGACAAAGGGGGAAGTTCTGTTTGAACGTCTTTATGAGGGCCCACAAGCCTTTTCAATTGGGAAACGTGGAATACCAAGTGAATGGTCGTGGAACTTGGGAGCTTCAAGCGATACGCGACAGATCCTATCTTTTCCTCTATATTGTAAGGCCCAAAGAATTTGGCTGATAGCTTTTCATTTCTCTTCCTTGCTAGTGTATGTTGTCTATACGGTCTAATTTTCAAAAAGACTCATTCCCCTTCCTCGAATTGCACCTCTGTTCTCTTACGATCAGCAAAATTTTTCATACGTTCTTGGGCTGCTTGCAAATGGTTCTTTAGCATGTTTAAAGTGACATCCCGGTCAGCTAATTGATGATCTAGTGTTGCATTGGAAGTCCTCATCTCTCCATAGGTTATTACAGAGGGGGCGGTGGTTTGCCATACACAACTTGGAAGGGGGGCATTCCAATAGAGATTTGGTATGTGGTGTTATACCAATACTCTGCCCAATTGAGCCATTTGTACCATTGTTTTGGTCTTTCTCCACAGAAGTAGCAAAGGTACGTCTCAAGGCACTTGTTGACTATCTCTGATTGTACATCAGATTGTGGGTGGTAAGCAGTGCTCCGAGAAAGTTTCGTGCCCTGCATTCTAAACATTTTTTACTAGAAATTGCTCTCAAATACCTTGTCTCGATCCGAAACAATGGATCTAGGGAAACCATGAAGCCTTACCACCTCGCGAATAAACAAGACAACCACTGACTTGGCGGTGAAATGATGTTTGAGATCTAAGAAGTGGGTTGCCTTACTTAATCTGTCTACCACCACAAATATCGTGTCATACCCAGCTGATTTTGGTAGACCTTCCACGAAATCCATAGAGATATCTTCCCACACATTTTTAGGGATTGCCAATGGTTGTAATAAACCCAACGGGGATGTGGCCAGTGACTTATTCTTCTGACAGATCACGCATTAAGCTACATAATTCTTTGTATCATTCTTCATCCCTTTCCAATAAAGTTCCCTTGCTAGTCTTTTGTATGTTCGTAAGAAACCCGAATGCCCACCCATCACCGAGTCATGGAAAGTATATAATATAGATGGAATTAACGAAGAGGTTTTGGATAAGACTAACCTACCCTTGTACAACAATTTCCCTTTTGTCAACGAGAATTTCGGTACGTTATCCTCATCCTCCTTCAATTGCTCTATGACTTTCTTCAGGCAAGGATCATTGGCAACCTCACTGTTTATCAAAGTAATATCCAAAATTGGTGGGATTGTTAGCTGCACGAAATGGACTACGGGGGGTAATTGGGACAGAGCATCTGCCACTTTGTTCTCAGGGCCTGGTCGGTATTGCACCTCAAAGTCATATCCTAGAAGTTTAGAAATCCATTTCTGGTATTGAGGTTGGAGTACCCGTTGATCCAAAAGATGCTTGAGCGCACGCAGATCGGTCTTAACCACGAATTTCTGCCCCAACAAGTAAGGATGCATCATTGCATTGCTAATACAATAGCCATTAGTTCTCTTTCGTAGACTAGTTTCAACTGAGCTCGAGCTGACAATGTATGGCTGAAATACGTGATGGGTCTTCTATTTTGAGAAAGAACAACCCTTAATCTTGTCTCAGACGCGTCTGTTTCCACCGTGAATGGTTTTCCGAAATTCGGTAAAGCTAGCACAGGGAGTGTAATCATGGCCTTTTTAAGCTCTTCAAAGGCATGTGTTACTTGGTTAGTCCACTGAAAAGCCCCGGTCTTGAGCAGTTGAGTCAAAGGCGTGGCAATGGAACCGTACGAAGCTACAAACCGCCGATAATACTCCATCAATCTAAGCAATCCACGAAGTTCCCTAACATTATGGGGAATTGGTCATTCTATCATCGCTCTGATCTTCTCCAGATCAACTTCGACCCTTTTTGCTGATATCCAATGCCCCAAGTATTCAATTCGCTCCTTCCAGGAGTGACACTTCTCCATGTTGGCATACAAGTAATTGTCCCTCAGAACATTGAACACAACATTAAGGTGATTTAAATGCTCGTCATTATCAGCGTTATATATTAGGATATCATCAAAAAACACCAAGATGAACTTACGTAAGTAGGGGTGGAAGATTCTTTTCATCAACGCCTGGAATGTGGATGGGGCATTGGTCAATCTGAATGGCATGACGAGGAATTCATAGTGCCCCTCTTGAGTTCTAAACACTGTCTTCTCCACATCCCCTTGATGAGCCCTTATTTGGTGATACATGGACTTGAGGTCAATTTTGGAGTAGATCCTCGACCCATTCAGCTCATCTAAGAGTTTCTCTACCACTGGTATCGGAAACTTATCTGGGATGGTCACTCAATTCAAAGCCTTGTAGTCTACGCAAAACCGCCAGCCTCCACCCTTCTTTTTGACTAAAAGTTCAAACTGGAGTATGGGCTCACACTTGGGTGAATTATCCTAGTCGTTAGCATTTCACCGATGAGTTTTTCTCTCTCTCCTTGTTGCACTTGCGAATACCGGTATGGTCTCACATTGAATGGATGACTGCCTTCCTTCAAATGAATTCGATGGTCAATGTCCCTTCTTGGTGGCAGAGTTTCAGGCATACAGAAGATGTCTTCATAGTCCTGGATCAATTGTTTCACAGCCACAGTTAAGTTCTCCCCAAGTATTTTAAACTCGAAATCATTCTCTTCATGTACAGCAGTGAGTGTCTTGAACTCTACTAAATATCCCTGATCACATTCATTCCATGTCTTCATCATCTTTTTCAAGGAGACCTTGGGCTTGGTAAGGCTAGGGTCACCTTTCAGAACAATCGTATCCTTCCCCTTCTCAATTTTGATGGTCAAAGTTGACCAGTTCACCCTTGTTTCTCCCAATGTATGCAACCATAGCATTCCTAGCACCACATCAACTCCCGCTAGGGCTAAAGGGAGGAAGCATTCGATCACTGTGAGTTCTCCCAAGTTGAGTACAACGCCTTTGCATACCCTTTTTCCTTTTAATGGTGGTCTCAATCCCATGATGATGCCATAGGATCTTTCTGTTATGGGGAGTTTCAAATCGTCTAACAAACTTTGGGATATGAAGTTGTGAGTTGCCCCCAAGTCAATCAAAACTAAAACCTCTCGTGAGTCAATCATGCCTTTCACTTTAATGGTACCTGGGCCGGTGAAGCCTACCACTGAATTTAGGAAAAATTCAGTCACATCCCCGATCTCTTCATCAACCTCTGCCTCAGGCTCTTTTGGGACATCCCCTTCCTCAATAATTTCCAATTCTTTGCCATCTGCTTGAACCACCATTGCGCATAGTTCCTTGGCCTTACATTTGTGCCCTACTGTGAATTTCTCTTCACATTTAAAGCAAAGCCCCTTCTCCTTTCTCGCTTGAAACTTTACATCGGACAGACGCTTCATTGGGTCGTCTTTCTATTGCGCCTGTGTGGAACTCCCTGAAAGAGTTATGGTTCGAGTAGGCACAATATCAGAGGATTTTGTACCTTTTTTCTTTGTTGTAGAGGTATTCGAAGTATTCGAAGGTTGCTTCCCATTGTCACACGAGGTTTATCCGCCTCTATTCAAGTTGTTTCTCTATCTTCAACCAACTGGGCCTTGTCCATCATATCTTCCAGCCCAACGGGCTTCATACATCTCACCTCAGATTGGATCACTGGGTCTAGTCCATTCATGAACGTATTCTCTAGGATTTCATCAGTCAAATGTGGCAACAATGCGACGAGTTCTTCAAAGTCTTCACAGTCTTGTGCCACCGTGGATTCCTGCTTAACGGCCAAGAAACGGCCACAAACTGTTCCTGTCTTCTTTCTTCAGAACCGCTGAAGTAATCGTCACTTTAAGTCCTCCCAATCCTTAAATGGTTCCCTCTCCTCCTTGCTTTGGTACCAATTCAGTGCAGCACCTTCAAAGCTAATAACAACCACAAGAAGTTTTTAAGTCTCAATTAACTTATGGATTTGAAAATACCTATCCACGCGGAATAGCCACGAGTTTGGCTATTTGCCTCAAAAAACAAGCATCTCAACTTTCTTGAACTTGTTGCGGTCATGGGGTTTCTTCTTGTTTCTCAACTCTTGGTCTCCACACTTTAGCTTCACTCAACTCAGTAACCTCAATCGTATCCTCCCATTCTTTCGATTTTTGGCGAGAACCTTCCCCCGCGGCAGAGGCGGTTGGACGAGACCTCAACAACGCTATCTCTAAAGCGATCATAGCTAGAGCCTTAGGAGTTTCTGCGGTCTGGGCTTCTATATTGGCTATGGATTTCTTCATCTCACTCATTCCAGACTCGATTCCAGGTATCCTCTGGACCTTCTCTTTGATGTTGACTATTTCTTCATTGGTTGCATCCAACTGTTCTTCAATCTTGCACTGGGCCATTTTTCCAATCCTCCCCATGTTGTTGCTCTGATACCAATTTGAAGGATTCCCCTTACAATATTTTACTATTCGAAAGAAAATTGCCCGAAGGTTACACTTCCCACAGCCGTTCGAGAGGGTTGGGAGCTCTTCTTACAACACTTTCAGACACAAAAAACTTCGATAACCAGCCAAAACAAACCAACAGCTTATATATGACCTAATCCGCATAACAAATAACGATAAAGAGACAATAAAGGAAAAAACAATACGCGAAAACACTTCCCTCAAGTCGTACTCTGACCCCTCAACTCGTGGTCCCTCCGAGTGCGTGCTCCTTCTAACTAACTTGGAGGAGAATTTCCTTTCTTACTCCTTCTCTCATAAAACTTGGTGATTGGGGGTCTAAGATTAGGCTCCTTGAATTAATTTCCAGCAAGCTTTTTGGCTCATTTGGAGTAGTTCGGTAAGCTCCAACATATTTTAGACCCTTTTGAACCCGTTAAAAGTGTTTTAAAGTTTGATATATCGATCCCTAACGCTTGAAGGCTCCCCGTTTGTGGGTTCGAACTATTCGATCACTTATAGCCAAGACCCAAATCCTTTTTGGTAAGGATTAGTTTTGGTTTGGTTTCGAAGTGTTTAAATCGAGGGTTAAGCCTTTCATTGGGAGCTTGTTAAACTAATTTAGGAGCGCTTTAGATCAATTGGTAAGTGGAATTTTACCTGAAGAGTCAATGTTAGCATGTTGTATATTTACTTGTTTAGTTAGGATACGTTGTGTATATGCCTATAAATTGCAGTATCTTGTGATGATTTCTGGTTATATTGAATTGTGTTGAGCTAAGATGGGATATTGTGATTTGTAAGTTTTGTTTTGTGATAGTGTTATAGTTTTGGACATAGTATGACCTAGAAGTATAGTATGGTCTAGAGAGATTGTTGGGTTGGAGGACCTTGAGACGTGTTAGGAGGATGTTAGGGTCTCACGTATAAATGGTCGAGGGCTGAAATTGAGTTAAAAGAAAGTGATAAGGATATCAGGGCCTCAGTTATAAATGGTCAAGGACTAATATTGAGATAAGTAACGTAGGCAAATATCGGGGTGCTCGGGTACAAAAGTCGAGGGTCAATATCCGTAAGTGTATACAACAAATATCGAGGCGCCTGGGTACAAAGGCCAGGGATCTATATTTGTTGTAGGTATATTAGAATATTGAGGCGCCTAGGCACAAAGGTTAGGGATCAATATTGGGGTACCTGAGTACAAAAGTCAGGAGTCGATGCACAAAGATAGTTATATAGTTAAGTATGAACATCGAGGCTCGCTCGGGTACAAAGATCGGGGATCGATATTCATATTTGATTGCAACAAATATCGAAGCGTCTGGGTACAAATATCGGATCGATATATGTTGCAAGTATATGGGAGATATTGGGTGTTTGGGTACAAAGGTCATTTTTCATAGACAGGTATCGAGATACCTAGGTAGAAAGGTCAAGAGTCGATGTATTAGAATGTAGAGCAAATGAGGCTCTTGCCAGATTCAGATTAAGAGTTGTGCTAGAGTTTAGGTCTTTAAGTACAAAGGTTAGGAATCGACTAGTTGAGCCATGTGATTGTTGGATTTGTGAATAGTTGAGAATGATTTGATAGAATTGCATTGATGGTGTTATGATTGATCTCGAGATGTTAATTGTGATATTATGCGTGATTATGATGTTTGAGGTGAATAGATACTTATGTACTTTCTCCGAGTTTAAAGAGCATGATTTTTGCCTTGTGTTGTATGTTGTTTGATAGCTCATCAAGTGTGAGCCACTTACTCAGTACGTGGTTTGTACTGACCCACCACAAAGTTTTGCAGGTGATGAAAGCTTATTCAGACTTGGTGATGAGGAGGAAGCTTGAAGGAAGAGACCATTGAATAGCTAGTTTTGTTTTTATTTATTTTTGTGTTTGAGTTCTGATTGGACTTTGTTTAAGTCGAAGTAGTTCTCGGTTAATTTGTTTCGGCAGTTGTAATAGACCTAAAGCTTTTAGTTTCTCTCATTTAGGATTATTTTAATTTTATTAATTAGTAAGTATTGGTTACAAGATCTGACTCGTATTACTTTTACTTGAGTTTTGGAGTGAGTTTTTATTGTATCGAGTATGTTGGGTTGTTATCAAGTGGAGTGAAGGTGGTGTTCTAGTTTTAGAAGTGCATATCTCTGTTTTTTCAGGTGTTTGAAACTTTTAGTTAGTTATAGTTACGCTGTTATGTTGTCGAATTTTTTGGGGCATTACAAAAATGAGAAGATAATTGTAGAGATTATGTACTAAAGGAGTAAAAAGTACATATAGTTGTATGGTGGATGGATGATTATGAATTGGAATAGGCATTAAGAGGCCGTTTGGGGCGCAGAGTTGGTTATAATAGTCCGTGGTTATTATAGTCTGGAGGTTATAATAGTCTATGGAATTGAATAGTCTGTGTTTTGGGTGCGAAGTATTTTAGCCTGCGTTCAAAAAGTTTGTGTTTGGGGTGTAGAGTTGGTTATAATAGCCTATTCTAATTTTGGGGGGGGGGGGGGGGGGGGGAACTCCTAAAATGTACTAATTTAAAAAGAAAATCATTAAATGCCAACACATAAAGTGAGACATCTTATTTTAACTCCAACTAAAAAAAAAATAGGCCACTAAATAAAATTTTCAAACTTTTCTAATGTTTAACATCTAAAAAAAATCCAATAACAAAGTAAGAAATGCAACATTTATAAACATTTTTTAATATAACAAATATGGAGTATGAAAAATTGAATCTTCGACCTTAAGAAAAAGAGTACATGACAAATCATGCATGTAACTGAACCAAAAAATGTGCACAATCCATATGTTGTTCACAACCAAGTTTATATTATTTAGCAAACAAATTATATATTTCCAATCAAAATGTCAAAAGAATATAACCACTCAACCTATACAAAGCAAGACTCTTCTGGTATGTAAGGGTAAGAGAAACTTGGAATCGTCGACACCACCGATGACTAAAATTTTTTTTTCCATTTTTTCTTCTTTCTTTTTATTTTCATTTTGAAAAATAAAAAAAATGAAAATAAAGAAATAAATAGAAGAAAAGAAAGAAAAAAATTGTTTGCCGACGATGATCGTCGGAATTTTTGCTAGAATTGTCGTCGGTGTCGGCAGCGATGACCGGAATGTTCGTCAAAAGTGGTCGCCGACGGCGATGGGGCTGAAAGAACGTGAGTGGGTTATAATAGCAAAATGGTGGGTTATTTAATTAAATTAACGTTCCAAATGTCCACCCAACCCAACCCAATGCCCAAATGACCCCTAAATTGCTAATTGATGAATGTTTTGAAAAGCTGATTTTTGAGAGATTACATATAGATATTTCGTAATTTTATATACTTTTGTTGAAAGCTAAGTCATTTGGAACTCAATTTGATTTGGCCAACGTAATTGATGATTTTTCTTAAATACAAAATGTTTGGAGCAATCAAGGTTTGAGGGCAGTTGGAACAGTATGAAGCATTGGAATAAAAGATATCAAAGCATTTTGGTGTTAGAGAGGGAAGTTGTATTGTATTGTTCAAGATGGACAAAGGACAAAAATTTGGATTTGTTGAGTTCTTTGGATCTTGTATTTGAGATGCTGACAATAACTTTGGAACAAATAAAAAATTCAAGTTTTATGGGAGAGAAAAATACTTTGTTACAATAATGGAATATTTCAAAGAGAAGAGACTAAACTTGAGCTTCATGGTCGTGTATTTGAGGAGAGATTACTTTTGTCGAGATAAGAGAATTTTGGATGAAAGATTGAGACTAGACTTCGATCTTTCTTCCAAATAGTTATTTCGAGGAGTGGATAAGAAATTTTTTTTCACATTAGAGATAATGATTGAGGTACCTTGTAAATGAGTTAGTTTTGAGTAGTGAGGAAAATGAGTTGTAAAGTTTTGTGAAGTGAACTTAATGACTTTAAATTCTTGTTGTCTTTTGAAGCTAGTTTTTTTTTTTTTTTTTTTTTTTTTTTTTTTTTTGAGAATAATTTTGAAGCTAGTTTGGGGAAGCCTTTCAGGTTGAAATTTTAATAACTTAAGATCCTTGTCGTCTCTCAAAGATGTAGGGTGGACAAAGTGTTGAAGTTTTTTTTTTAAAAAAAAGAATAGTATTGGAGTTGAAAACTTAATAACTTGAAATTCTTTGTGTCTTGGAGTTGGGTCTAGGGTGGGCAAAGCCTCGTGTGAAAATAGTAGGGTGGGCAAGTCGAAAAAGAAGATGAGAGAATTCATATCTAGCATTTATAATGATCAATTGTCTACTATCAATATAAGGAAGTTATGATAAGGAAGTTAATGTGTCAGTCAAGGCGAAGATTGGGATGTGCTTGAACCATAATTCTAATCCCCTTCACAATATAAACACAATATAAGACTATTTGCAAAACAATATCTGTCTCAACATTCTTTATAATAAAATTTATTTGTTTAAATTATTGTTCTAAATTACAATAAGCTAATATAAAAAAACATTATTCGTTTTAATCTTTTAATAATGATATCTGTCTCAACATTCTTTATAATAAAAATTATTTCATAATGTTTTATATTTTCATGAGTTTCACGTTTTTTTCCTCATATAATTTGTTAGATTTCTTATCATTTCCTGTTTTCTTTCCTAACTAAATATTTGAATTCATAACTCAATTCTAAAAATAAAAAGTTTTTAAAAACTAGATATTATTTTTATAAGCTTAATTTTCAAAACCTAAAAATCAAAAACCAAAATCTAAAAGTTATCAAGCAGAATTTAAAAATAAAAATAAAATAAAATAAAAAATAAAAAATAAAAAATAAAAAATAAAAGACTAGGAAGGCAAATGTGTAAAATGAAAATTGAACTCATCCTTAAGAACCACCTAATATATTCAACCGTATATAACTATTCTTTTTTTTGACAATATGTGGGGAGGGGGATTCGAACCACAGACCTTGTGGTTATCAGTACAATTTTATGCCAGTTGAACTAAACTCTTGTTGATCCGTATATAACTATTCTTTTAGTATCGTTTAAGATATAAATATAAAATGTTTTTTTCTAAAAATATATTTATGAATTTTACGTTCAATTTAATCCAACAAATTTCTCTATTTATTAATTTCAAAAAAAATATAATTTATTAAAGACGTATAATGAGATGGAAATTATCTATATACATATATTGAAATATCTAAATATATGGAAGCAACCCACAAAAAATATAATTCTAAAAAAAACGCACAAAAAATATACATAAATATGAAAGGAAATTTGTAGCGAATGATTGAGAATTGGTCCGACACCGAATCCGAGACGGGCTAAATTGAACCTCTACCACATGATTCAATTCAACTAGTAATGATGTTCAATTATGTTACCCATGTTTAAAATGAAAATCATTTTATTTTTGTTGTTTTTTGGGAACAATATTGTACCTTTGTTGATTTATCATAAATTAAAAAAAAAAAATTCTCTAACCCATATCACTTTTTCGCGAGACTTTGGCGCTTCATCAGACCTTAAGCGAGGTTCTTTCATCCTCAACTGAAATCAAATCATCGAAATATCATTCGGTCATACACGTCGCCCGTACGTGTATTTTCTCTCATTCGCGACTCCTCTACTCTAGGCCAAGTCCTAAGGTTCAACCTTGCCTCTACATCAGGCCAAGGTCATCTGAACGCAACATTGCATCTCAATCCATCATCTTCAATCTCGAGAACACGGCCCACATGCTTCAACATCGATCTAGAACTTCACAAGGATGTATTTGAACCCTTCAACGGGTCAAAACGGCCTTAAAACGCTCAACCGGAGCTTACCGGGTAATTTCAGCACTTACCGGGACCTACCGGGGCTTTTCGACGCCTACCGGGACTTATCGGACCATTATAATGCTTACCGAGACATTTCGGGCAAATACCGAGTCAACCGAGAACTATGGGGACATTTCAGAGTTCATATGACTTTGAACCGTGAGAACCAATCAACTGTTTTTTAAACATCGTAATACATGTGTGTATCAGAATCAAATAAAAGAAAAAGGAAAAATAAGGAAAAAGAACTGTAATTAGTGATACATGGGTCAAAGCCAATACTTCAACAATAATGCAGTTACTCTCCACAATTGTTCCTGGGACTAAAAAAATTAGTCTAAAACAAAGTTTTTTCTATACAACGATATTTTTATCTAGTGTTGGGGAGAATATATACATAGGGAAAGGGTTCAAACAAACACACTACCATTTCATAACTCACTAAAAAATGGTTTTGTTAGAAAACCAGAACCTCATGACAGCAAATGCTCGTATGTGACACTTCCAACAACCTGAAAATGAGCCAGAAAACTTATTAGATACAAACATATTCATATTATCATCACTCAACACAGCTTTTTTTTAAGAACAAGCGAAAGTTTGCAATTGTTATCCAAAATCATCTAATGCAATAATCCAATTGTTTCTCTTCAAAGAGAATAAAAGAAACATCAAAATTTTAAATTTAGTTTATCCACCAGAAATTCTAGGAAACATCTGTAAAGAATCAGATAGCCATGGCGGATGATGATCCCAGTGTTAGCCACAACTCAAGATCAGAACTTCCTGTTTACAACACCCTTTTTGGAAAGGTATGATTAAGGTTGTAGCTGGATTAATGCAACAGATAGTTGGAATTTGTTTTAAAACTTGAAAGAGCATATCTGGATATAAATAAATTAGGATATTAGAAATAGCAGAAAAAGTAACATAATCCCAGCAAACATCAAAATGCAAAAAAAAAAATTATGTTTGGTACATAAACTAGAAATCCAGAAACTTAATGCTCGTGGGAGGGGGCTGAGAGAGAGGATTGACTCACTAAGGTTTGCACATGACACGTCTCTGACCCATTGCCCATCTTCATGGCCTGGAGAGAAATTACTTATCAGAAGCAAGAATATTTCTTTACAATGAATATAACACAAAAGGCAGAGGTTAGTCTCATATTGCAACAACGAGAAGAAATAATAGCCTGCCTTCAGTATTTGGTTTTGTAATAACACGATTGATAGTCTATATTTGTCTTATTTATGATCATTTTCAATTTCCAATCCAATGTAATGGTAGTTCATTCAAGCTAAATTTTGCAAAACAGAAAGCAAAATGCATCTAAATTTTAGACTCTGCATTCCACAAATAATAATAATTGCTCTCACCCGTTCCACTAAGAAACCATCTAGTATAGTATCCTAACTCTCAGTTTCCGAGCTCAGTAGTTCAACATTCCCAGTAATATCTGTGACCTGCAACATCTGCCAATTAAATACATAGTACAAAGAAAGGACAATAACAAGTTCAGACTAAATAGCAAGGGAAATAATCACTATCCATAAAAACATACAAAGAAGTGAAGTCAAGCACTGATAACCATTCAAACAAGGGTTAATCATCTTTCAAATTAAGTAGATGTGCATAAGCAAACAAGAACAAAAGAATGAAAAACAACTTGATAGCTGACCATTGTACTATAATCTACTTAACATGTGGAAAAACAATGCCAACAAACCGAAACGTCCACCACCAAAAAGAAAAAAGTAATATTCCTTTTATTATTTTGTCAAGAAGAAATGCTAATGCTCAAGTTCTACGATCGTTAGATCAAACATATAATAGAATATAAGCCAACCTAGAAGCAAAACTCAAAGTAATCAACATTTTTCCATTCATTAACAATCATCACAAAGCAAGTTGATTGAAGACTGCAGCAAAAATTGTTGCATAGAATTTTCAAAGTCAGCCATCCCAAAATAGTTCTGTTTCTTTTTTTAAAAAAAAAAAAAAGAAAAAAGAAAAAAAGAAGCAAGTTAAATTTTAGGATCCCCAGTAAGTATATATCTCAAGAAATATTTCTGAATTTAATGATATATCTATCTGCCCTTTAATTAGTTGATTAACCAAAACATTTCTTAAAAACTTGACTGCATAACTTGATATATCACTCAGGAATCAACAAACAAATCTTAAGAATAATTGCAACCTTCATATTGCAAGCATTAGTAAGCTGGTCGTTGACATACATTGAGGACATCAAAATTGCTCTTTGCCAACACATTGTCCTGAGAAGTTGCATTCATATCTACGCTCTGGATTGACACATAAGCTTCAACCAGAGAAGCTTCTGTAGTTTCACATTGAGAAGAAAATTTACTTTTTTCTCTATTTGTTGGAAAATTTTGTTGAATAACTTGAGAACATTCACGCAATTCAATTGATGTTGACGATGTTGGAGAGACTGCCCGTTTTCGCCTCCGTCCAACAATAGTCTCCTGATTTACAGTTTTATTGATCTTCGTTGCTCTGGAGGAAATGGTTTCAACTTGCTTACAAGCTCTCATGCCTGTTGAGGAACACGGGTTGATGTTTTTTTGCATAATACCTTCCACGCACTTTTGATCACCTCTTGTAGAAGTACTAGCAGGCTTTCATGGGCAAAGACAAAATTCATTCAACAAAAGGACAAATCACAAATCATATGAAATTCATAAGATGATCAGTAAAGACTAAAGAATAACTTTAGAGATGTACCAAAGTGATTTGAGATTGAAACGCCTTAATAACTCTGCCAACAAAGCATTCATCATAAGCATATTGAGAAAGCTGCCTGGAATTTACCTGCAAAAAAAAGGGGTAATTATCATATATTATACATACATTTGAGGTCGTATTCCTCAAGCACACACCAAGTCAATTTTCTTTGAGAAACTAACTCTATATAGTGATAACGGCAGCAAAATCTGCTTTGGGGCACATGACAGGGAGACTCCAGAAGAGTTTAGAGCAGTTACAAAAGAGAGACCAATATCCGCCAAGATGTGCAACTTCTGAAATTTTTTATAAAAGAAGAAAAGACAACCTTTCAGTGGATAAAATTGTGTGATAACAAAGGGCGGCTATAAACTAATTACTACAAACGCTCACAGATGATATTTTGATATCCACAGCATCCTCAACCCTCTTAATGGCACGAAAAATACTGTGCAAATACAAAACAGTATCCTTTGCAACATTTACATCTGCATTGACTAGCATCTGCAACACAGATAAGAGTGGGCTGCAAAAAGAGCATATTTCACACAGAGACACCAATGGATAGGAAAAAGTTTAAAATCAACAAAGATACAAACCGAAGGCATTTTACCTACAAAATTGAGCATACACATTTTCGTCTTGACAGTCTATATGTGGGAAGCTTGAATCATGAGCTAGAATATATATCAAGAATACTACTATATACGCTGGGACAAAAGTCATTGATCCATCTTGACCCACAGAAGTTTGATGAATCTGTGCTATCTTACTGTATTGCTCAATAAATTCTGCCATATATTTAAGTGACTGAAATGAAATGAAGAGTATCATCAGAAAATGAATCATAAAATCATATGGAAAAGATACCTATGCATAATAATATTACTGCACAATTGATAGAAATAAACATACATCATCCTGGAGATCTTTCAAGCTATCCGAGATGCAAAGTGCAAAAGCACAAGCATATCGAGTAGGTATAGCCTGCTCCTTTAGTAACTTGTGTGTTTTGTCAATAAATAGCCTTCTCAAAAAAGAAGAGGAGTCCTGGAATGTAACGAAATAAAAGGGGTCACTTGGAAGACTAATATCCATTTGGACAAATAGATGAAGATGAAGCTAGTTGAACTGAATGACATCAACCATATACATGTATGTAAGTGTGTATATATATATATATACATTTTAATAAAACTTGATAAAAAAATCAAAGAAAAAAATTCTCAACTAGTTCTATTTCATAAAGAACATTTCCACTTTTCTTGTCTAAAACTAGTCGAGAAATATATTTTATATTTATATTTTGAACCAATTCTTTTTTCCATTAATGTAAATATGTGTTGCAGATGAAACGTGGCAATGGCGGTGACTCAACACGCAGTACAACATGTGACAGCCCAAATCAGATCAACATGCAAAATCCCTCTTGTTTGGCAAGAAACATTCAGCCTGATTTCTCTCTAATGGTGAAACCTCTGTGCAAGATTGAAGAAGAAAAATAGAACAAAATTCTCGATTAGTTCTATTTCATAAAGAACATTTCCACTTTTCTTTTGTCTAAAACTAGTTGAGAAATATATTTTATATTTACACTTTGAACCAATTCTTTTTTCCATTAATATAAATGTGTTGCAGATGAAACGTGGCAATGGCTGTGACTCAACACCCAGTACAACATGTGACAGCTCAAATCAGATCAACATGCAAAATCCCTCTTGTTTGGCAAGAAACATTCAGCCTGATTTCTCCCTAATGGCGAAACATCTGTGCAAGATTGAAGAAGAAAAATAGAACACGAAGAAGACACAAAGCAAGGAAGAAGGAGACAGATTTTAGAGTGGTTCGGCCAATTTGGCTTACATCCACTATGAAGGAGCCGCAGTAGTTTTTATTCAAGTTTTTTATCAGAGAAGAATTTTACAACACAAAGATATGTATTTGATCTCTTACTCTCTCTGTATGTGTATACTTTTCAATGAGACATCGGTCTTCCTTTTTATATGGATACAACAGTGTGTTAAAAGTAGGTAACTGAATGCAGGCCTGATTTATTTCACCTATTTTAACTGGCTTTTCAATATGTATAAAAAGTTGTCATACATACTGTACTCACTATCGCACAAGAATCTCTAGTATAGTTTCTTAGAATTGGAAAGTCCCACCACTTCGGATGGTAGACTCATGAACCTCTAGTCATATGACCACTTGTTTCAATTATTTTATAATTATCCACCTTTATTATTTAACCAATCACTTAGTTCATTGCATTCGATCTCATACATCGACTTATCAACTCCCGAACTCAATCTAAAATCCAAATGGGAAAATACCTTTTTGGTCCCTGAGTGGTGGAGCCGTAGACTTGTTTTAGAATAATAACAAATGATACCCCTTTATTAATAATCACTTGGCCTTAAATAGGCAAGGATCCTAACTAAAGTAGTTACAAGGCATGTGGTTGGCACATGACTTACTAAAATAAAAGAATAAGGGTTATTACAAGTATACAGCTACACCACTGAGTTTTGAGGAATAGGTACGTTTGGTTCGAGTTTTCAAAATGGACCTTTATAGTTCCTGAGTTTTGAGAAATAGGTTTAAAAAGTCCTTAAGTTTTCAAAATGAACCTTTTTAGTCCCTGAGTTTTGAGAAATAGGTTTAAAAGGTCCCTCATATTATTTTTTCAATTTTTTTGAATTAATACTTTTTAATTTTTTTAATTTAAAAAATCATTCAATATTAAAAAAATAAGAAAATATTAATTTTAAAAAGTTGAAAAAGATAATATGAGAGACCTTTTAAATCTATTTCTCAAAACTCAAGGACTAAAAGAGTTCATTTTGAAAACTTACGGACCTTGTAAACCTATTTTTTTAAACTCAGGGACTAAAAAGGTCTATTTTGAAAACTCAGGGACCAAACGCACCTATTCCTCAAAACTCAGGGACCAAAAAGATATTTTATGAGGGTTGTCGTGGACCAAACGCACCTATTCCTCAAAACTCCCTTCTTTTTTCTATGAGGGTTGTCGTGGTAATTCTGCTTTCCTTTATTTCTTTGGCCTATCTTCGTTATCGATTGGGTTGGGCCAAGCCTGTTGTCTTCTTTTTCCAACCCATTTATTGTTTGGCAGGATAATTCAAAATCGTCCTTGATTTCCAACAGATTTACGGCAGTATCCTCGACATCTACAAGGATCTTCTAGGCATTAACGGATGGGCAAAGGAGACCGTTTTCTATTCGTCATTTATTCGTTGGGCAAAACCCTGGGTCGAAGGGACCTCTGTGGAAGGCGTGGGCTGCCGCCAGCGAGTAGCTTCCATGAACTCCAACAATCCTATCAATTAGCATATTTCCGTCCTAAAACGTAACTACTTGGGCTTTATATTCTTCCTCTCCTTCTATCACTTCTATCTCAGTTGGAATAAAACCGCAATAGTTATTGCTAAACTTGATTCCCACCTTGACACAATCAATAAGCAAAGAGTTTGGAACTACATATTCAATGGAACCACCCAAACATTCTCCAATGGCTTTAAATGTTTTAAGGTGCCACAAATGTAGGGGGAGGTTTCTGATTCTCTCCCATCCTCCATAACAGGGCACCAAATTAATTTTACTGTGTTTAGCTCTGTCCCATTTCTCAACTTTTAGAATGATTAGGTCGAAACTCACCCACCCTTTGTTTGTAGTTAATCAGTTTGTTATTTCTTCGAACGGGCATTTAAGAAGGGTTTTATCTGGCTGAAAGGGGTTTGACAGAGGTGGCCTCCAACTGCTCTTGTATTATGTCAAGGATTCTTCCCCAATTGTCATGAAAGTCTCTCTTGGTGGTGGAGCCGAAAACCAATTTGAATAAACAATCAATGAATGCCTTTTTATTGAAGATCTCTTGCCTTTAAATAGGCAAGGAGAATAACTAAAAGTAGTTACAACATGTGCCATGCACATGACTACTAAAAATAAAAGACTTCACTAACTTAACACATGATCGGCTACACCACTTGGTAACCACGATCACTTCGTTCCAGTCAATTATCTTGACCTCCAAATTTCGCTTTGTCAGGTCTAAGGCATCATAGGGCTTCACTTCCATGTATACTTATCGATGATTTCACTACCTCAGCAAACGTCTTCTTCTCTGTCCTCTTCTTGATTTCGTCTTTCCTTTCGTACATCTCTTCGTTTATAGCTTTCCCATCAACAAAATTTTTCAGGAGGATTGAAAAGGTTTTCCATCCATTAAACTCTATCCCTATCGGCAACACTAAGTTATGTTTTCCTCCCGAGCTGATCACTTTTGTAATGTCTAGAAATCTTCCTCTTTTTTTTTAGATTTTCTAAATCCAGATGAAGTCATTGTTGCAATCTGTCTTCCTAAAGAATTTTTGAGTGGATGGGATGAGAAGGTCATCTATTGCGTCGTAAATCCAGACTAAGGCAATCTCCTCAACCGAGAGAGCATATTTCTTCCTTCTATTTTCTTCTAAAATCCTCACAACCCTGCCCTTAGAGTTTCTGTCAAAGCTACATGAGAAAATTTTGTTTCCAATTTTCATTGAGCACCTTTGTGGGGACGGCATGGTTGGGATGGTGGGAGGTATTGTATCTAGATAGTGTAAGGTATTGTATCTAGATGCAGTCGCCAGAACCTTGATCGTTGCATGCTTCGAGGGTGGGGTGGGGTAGGGTGGGGTGGAAGAGGGATCATGGCAAGGGAAGACCTAGATCATCATATCAAGTTTTCTCTGTGGAAGTTTTTGACACTCAATGATGGAAGTCTAAACTCTTTTCTTGACTCTCAATATTGGGAGGTATTGTATCTAGATTCCAAATATTCTTAAATATTCCAATGGATGATATTTTCCAAACTCTCCATAAATATTGCAACCTTCGCATCAATTGCATCCAATAAATTGTTAAAACACTAAAAATCATCCATTTGGCTTTTCATAATAGGCTTTCTTTTAGTTCTTTTACAACCAAGGACAGGATGACTACCAGAAGTTTCAGTCATGGCAATTTTTGGGTAGTATTTGAGGAATTAATGTAACATTTTGAACAAAACTACTAAAAGGGGAACGTTAAAGCCTTGGGTAAAAAAAACTAATAACAATCATGAGTCATTAAACTCAACAAAAACATTGACATGTACTGCCATCAACATTTGTTCATCGGAATAACAGTCGTCCATGGTCGTCTGTTCTCCCAATCCAGGGTCTCTCATCCTCCCATCATAATTAGTCATGTCCTTTGTTTAATTGATTAAGAATTCATACTGCTAGTTTAATGAGCTTCCAGTTTTCTTATAATTCATGTTTGTCTCTGTATGCAGATTTATGAGCACAACAACCAAACAAGCGTACCTTTGCCATCAAGATTGTCAAACGAAAAATCTCCGGTGCAATTTGTAAGTCCCATCTTCTGGCAAGACGAAGAACTGATTTTGCAGCAGCTAATCTAATTCGAGCCTGATCACCTTCACTGTATCATAAAAACTCCAGAAGTTTAAAGCTTAGCAGAAGCAAATAATGTGCCTATTATATTTTTATTAGCGACTAAGACTACATAAAAGCTTAGTGGAAGTAAAAAATATTGATCTTGGCTGTGAGAAACTAAAAGAAAAGTGTATTTTCTTGAAAGTAGGACAAAAAAAATATACGTGTTTAGAAAAGAATTCAACAATTGGGGAAATGTGCATTAGTCAAGAAAATCTTAATTGGATAAACCATAACTCATGTAATCTTCATAAGGTTGACAAAATGGTAGCTTCAAACCTAAGAATATAGGTGAGTAAAACTTGCAACTCACAATCTGTAGCAATCTTGTATGAACATGAAAAGTTTCTCCTTTTTTCCCTTTTGATAAGAAACCCAGAAAATGTATAAACGAGAGAAAAAGACAACCTAGGGACAGGGGAAGAGGGCTCTCCTTCTAAAACAAGCTCTATCCATCAATGCACTTAAATACATACGTAGGGATGATCTCAACAGAAGCTTCACACAGCATCCTTGCTAAAATGTTCAGAAGCTTGTCAACATTCCTTTCAGGAGTTCCTTGATGTGGCAAAAAACTCTTAACGAGTGTTTTCAGGCCATAAATCTGCAAAAAGTAAAAATAAATAATTAACACTACAAAGATGGAGAAAGTCATCCATAAGCCACCAAGTAGGACAAGTAGCTTCTAATGATTCGAGAATACAATGTACCATTCTTGGTATTTCATTCGACCGGGTGATATCCTATCTCTTCTACATTATACCCTTCTTGGTCACCCATTCAAAAAAGACACTAAGAACCTTTGGAAGAATTTTTTGTATGCTTTCTTTTGGAATTTATGGTTAGAAAGGAATGATAGAATCTTCAACACTAAACAGCAGAATATCCTTGATTTTATTGAATCGACATCTTATCTAGCCTTGTATTGGAGTAGACAAATCTCCCCTTTTTGTAATTATCCTTTATCTTCCCTTATATCTCAATGGAGATCTTTTTTGTAATACCCGATAGGCCCTTTTGTATCTATTTCATACATCAATGAAATAGTTTGTTTCCTATCAAAAAAAAAAAAAAAAGAATACAATGTATCTCCCATTTTGTGAATTCAATCCCACTAAGTAGGAAAATTGCCGTAACAAAATCGGTTTAAAATTGCAAGAAACAATCTTATTTGAGATATTGAATTAATATGGCTTAGTTTTTTTTTTCATCCTTCACAAAGAAGTTTTCCATTGATGAAAATTATTTTTATTGTTCAATATCATTAAGAGATCCCTGGTAAAATCCTTTTCAGGTAGGTTTTCTAGAAGCATGAGGGTCAATAGGATGATTGAAGATCATAATTTGATTGAACTTCCCACGTCCAACAATTCAATCTTCTAGTGGAATATGAGGGATTCTCCTGTTAGGTCCTGTATTGATAGATTTCTGAAGTGGATGGCTGGTTTCACAATTCTTGAGAGTTTCAAGCATAATGAAGGCTACTTTAAGTCACTTCCCCATAGTCTGAGATTAGTTATTTTTATTAGATCCAACCCAATTCAAATTTGAAATGTAGAGTTGTCTCATCAAAAAAAATGGAGAACCCTAGAAATGGAGTGTGGAGTGTCATTGACAGTTCCTTTTGTAACACACCTCTTTTGTTGATATGATAAACTTAGATTGGTGGCCTTTTGTTTGACACCTCCTTTTTGGCTTAGAGACCCCTCATCCCTAAGGCCTTTAAATTGTTCACTTCTTTTGTTGATATATACATACCCTTGTCTCACCACTCTTTTCCTGAGCTTTTTGCTAGGTGTTGGGTGATAGGAATCAAAAAATTTCTAGGTGTTGCATGAGGAGGATTTGTATCATTTGTTGTGGGAGTATCAGTTTGCTAACTACTTTTGAGATCGTTGGAGGAGTTCGTTCGGTGTCAGCGAGGCACGTAATAGAGATGGGTGTTTTCTATTGGAGGAGGTGCTCTTGCATCCTCCCTTTAGGGAGAGAGGCAAGGTGTTGTGAGTGTCTTTTTTTTTTTTTCAGTGTTTTGGTGTGTTTGGCGTGTTTGGCTTGAGAGGAATAATAGGATTGTTAGAGAGAAAGATGGTGAGGAAGTTTGGGAGGTAGATTTAATACTTCCTTGTGGACATCTATCACTAACCTTTTTGTAATTATGATCGGTCTTGTTCTTTTGGATTGGAGTCCTTTCTATTCTTTCATCTTTTCAATGAAAGTTCGATTCTTACCTATATATATATATATATTAATCCTCTCTAGATTTATGATTTATCTTTTATCAAGCTCCAAGGAATTCAAGATAATTCTTATAGACAAGGATATATATTTTTTTTTTTTTTGGATAAAAAACAATTTCATTGATAGCATGAAATTACAAGGGGGAAACCCCCATGAGAAGGATTACAAAAGACCTCTCTAGTTGAAAAAGTGGGTGGTAAAGCTATAGTGAATAGACAAGGATATGTTTCAAAAGAAATATGTAGGATGTGTTATATTCATGAAGAACCTAGAAAAATATCTTTGCTTGGACCCATTGTAACTCTTGCCTATAAATAAGAAGTGCGTCCCCACATATGAAGCGAGTGAGTAAAGCTAGAAAAAGTTAAAAAAGTGAGTGAAGTCAGGGTTTGGGAGAGTGAGAGTCTTCTCTAAAAAAAGTCCATTTTGTACTTTCTTAATAGAAGTTTCTTTCTTCCAAGTGTTTCTCTTTTCTTTCCTGCTAATTTTTTTGGCATGAGAGTCACAAAAGCCATTTTATGGATTGAAACAGAGAAATATTTAAGGATAAAACAAATAAAGAATCCACAATGATGGAATTTGAGAATAGTTTCTTTGGATTCCTTATGGTGCTGTCCAATCATTATTGGAGTGACTTTTTATAATACCCACTTGCCTTCAAGTGGTTGGTGTCTTATCTTCCCCTTCCATTTTGCAGTGTTCTTTTAAGGAAAAAAAAAGTTCCTTTCCTGAAAAATAATAATAATAATAAACTATCCAAATAAATGACATGTTATCTCCTCATACAAACTTCTTCCAATGCGCATGTTAGATCAAGGTACAAAACAGGTGAAAATCGCAACTTCATGAAACCAAAGTCTCCATATATTTACCTTTAAATCGCAAGAATTGTTGCATGCAGCATCACCGTCTAATATATTTAAATTATCTGGTAAGTCCACCTTCATAAATAAGGTTAACAGATTGGTCAAAAAATCAACAAAACTAGAAGGCACTGGCATTTAAAAATCAGATTTGCATATAATTATTTTAGAAAAATACACTTAAAGAAAAATGAAAGACAGAAAGAAGAAGAAGAAGGAAGTTTGCAAGAATTACTTGGAGGATTTTCTCATATATATAAGGTGTGATCCCTACATCCTGATCATCAAAGGTTGAAACAGAATATTTTGCAATACAACCTAAAGATTGCAATACTGTTGGGAGATTCATTCCCCTGTGTAGAGAATCAACAAGTTCCTGGATAAAAAGAAGGGTTCCATAAGCTATTTTTCTGAATGTCACTAACCTATAACTAAAATAATATATGAATAGCAATGCCTCCAAAAGATATTTGTGCGTACCTTACATAGTTTAGAGAACAAAAAATGCCCAGAAGTACTAGCTAAAGCTGCAATGGCAGAAACAGCACTCTTTGATTCAGCACGAGTACCCTCCAAGCATAATCTCTCCAGAAATGGGTATACATCTCTATTAGGGGAAGGGAAACGGAAAGAAGAAATGTTAGGATATTTTGCATAAAATTGGTCATCCTAAAATTCTACTCCAGACTTCAAAGTAAAAGGTTAAATTTCTCCAAGCAAGGATATACTTGCATAAAGCAAGGCATCTATTTAAAAGCTATAGAAGTTTTTAAATATTCATCTGAGCAGAAAGAGAATCCAAATTCTGCAATATATATTTAAAAGCTATAGAAGTTTTTTTTTTTATAATTGAGGAACCAAATTTTCGTCGAGAGAAGAAGATTTAAAATTTAACCTGCAATGTGTACATTAAAGAAAAGGCCCAATCAAACTCTTGTAAACATAAACATCACGTTGTTGGTCAACATATAGCATGATTAACAAGGTCAAGCATTTGGCACAAGTGAAGGGAGAGTAACTAAATCAAACAAAAGTATTAAACAACGAAGTGAAAGGAGAATAGGTACAAAAACACTGCCCACCATTATAACTTTGAAGTTTCCATAAGCTGCCAGTGGCGATTACCTGAGTTCAATTGATAGGTGGGGGCCTGCTTTTGACAATACTTCGATCAGCTTACAATCAATTGGGTTGCTTTCTTCCAACAACCTCAGAAGTTGGCCTTCCAAGCCTCTGATGAGTGAGGGGAAAATGCTGATAATAGCCTAAGATCAAATGGCCGTGCCAAGTGAGTACTGAGGTCCACCACGCTAGTGTGTTTATTGTAAAGCAACGAAATTTTTAGTTTCAACTTCACAATGAAGTTAAAACATTGTTGTGAATCCTAGAGTTCATGGTAATTGTATAGTTAAGAATATATTAAAAGTTTTAATGCACCCTAACTTATCAACTTCAGTGGTAGTGATATAATGCATGATATTCCAACTTCAAACAATAATTGCTTTGAAATTACTGATTTATTAATATTAAGAGAAATGAGTATTCTTTGAGAGTGAATAAGTTACATAAATTTTTTTAGAAAATGTTCTCTTTATGCTCTTGTATATTCTTTCATTTCTCTCCATGAAAGCTTAGTTTCTTATAAAAATTTAAAAAAATAAAAAGTTATGTAAACACTGGTATTTAAATAAGGCTGCGTCAACCTAGAATCAACATGTTGTAATTTTACTTACCAGTAGAAGCTTGCCAGTAGAAGCCTCCAAATGTTTATTTTCAAGTCTGTTACTCAGAATGTAGTCTAATGCATAGCGAACATGCTCTGTGCTGAATAAATTATATGAGCACTTTAAGGAGAGTGCTTTTAGAAACTCAAAGTGAGGATGTTTACTTCCTATCATCCTCAACAATTTGTCCTGAAAAAAATACCAATCAATGCAAGATAATATACATTAATCATTTGTGAAGGAAAAAAAAAACCCACAGAAGAGAGCAAACAATGGTTAAGGCCTCATCCATCAAATATATATATCCATACGTGTGTCTGTCCATATATATGTGTACATGTATATATAATCATTTTCCCTTCTCCTAATGAGTACAGAAATTTTAAACAACTAAAGAGATCAATACAAGTTCACAAAAGAACAAGTAGAACCAGTAAATAAAACAAAATCAATGTCATTAATGCTCATTACCAAAGAAAACATAAGAACCACTCAGAACCTACCTACAATCAGTAAACCCAGAAAAGTGAATTTGATACAACCTGGTGCAAACTTGTAGCCGTGATTGACAATTAATTGGGTCAGGGTCATTTAACATAACACATCTAATGAGTTAATTTGGCATGCAAACCAACACAAAGCATGACTTGACGTAATGTATGCAATGCAACATTTGTTCTATGCATTTTAATAAAACTTTTATTCATATATATTTAATCATTTGTATAATTTTGGTATCTTGTAAATATTTTGAAACTTTTCATACATTGTTAAACTTCGATACTTCAGAAAAATTTATTGCCCAGATCCAATTATTCTAGAAATATCTCTTCCCTTGGTTGTTGCAAAAAAATGCTGCCATACCTTCTCAACTTGCACAAACTTTTTTTCTCAAGAGAGAAATGATATCAGAATTTAGAGTTATGAAATTAACAAAACAGGGAATGGGTTTACAAAATCTATCATGCAATAAAGCAATAAATTATAACTCTATCATGTAATATAACAAGAAGTTGACCCATGAATTAAATATATTACTAGCTCAAATTTTGCTTTGAATTTTAAGTATTGTATTTGAGACAAACAATCAGCAATAAGGGAGAAGATGAATTTATAAAGCTACTATATAATCTGGTATATCAATAAGTCAACCTATGAACTAAACGCATTGCTAGCTTCTCTTCTACATTGAAATTCAAGAGAAACACAATATTGGCAATCAAAAGTATGCGAATGGGCATTTTACCTGCCTTTATATGCCATTTCTGACTTCCAAGAAAAGAAAAAATTATAAAAAATTAAAATATATATTTATAAAAATATTTACAAGCTTACTAAAAGAGAATATCCTGGGACAATCCACTTTTCTCAAATTTTTCTCAATCTGAATTTTCATGGACTAATGTCAGTATAGATCAATTTCATAGATCTCCAGACATCCATTCATATCTAATAAGTACCACTTCCTACCGTTTAAGAATCTACCAAACAAGATAGTAATTAAAGGTCTAAATAGCAAACCATTCATCTTATTTCTGATCTTTGCCATAAATTAATTTTAAAAAAAAATCAACCTTAAACCGAAAAAGGGTCTTCTATCATGGTAAAGAACTATTCCAAATCAAATAATAAAAAGAGTAGCAGCAAAAAGCCTGAACAACATATAATTCAACTAAAATATCAACCAAAAAGTAAGCTACAAAAAGAGAGAGAGGGAGAGAAAGAGAGTAAACCACGCACTCTGGTGGCATCGGCTTCAACAATTGTCAATTCATCGAGTAAAAGCTCCAACAAATTAAAAATATTATTATCTTTAATTTGATTTAATTTATGAAAGGACTCCTTTGCTTTTGTAGGATCTGGAAAACAGACTGCCATTTTGACAGATGCAGTCTCAATTTGCTTTTCCATCTCTTTTGATCGATTCTCCTGTAGCAACAAGACAACAAAATGTTACAATTAAATTGTATGTTTAGACAGTAGACGTCTGTGACTTGTTGAGAAGTTTCTTTTTTTTAATAACTCAACTGTGACAATAAACCATGTTATGAATTTGACCTTCAGCAAAAAGAGAAAAAAAAAATAGTAAATGGGACTTCAACTCTGGTTAACAATAGAACGAATGCCTCACAGAACCACTTTGGGCAAAATTTAGAGAGTTGAGTGTTTTTTTCCCTAGAAAAAAGGGATCAGATCACAACTTCACAAGGTTAATCACAAGTATGATGTGTTGACTTCTAAAATGCATTTTGCACAAGAACTTCACACTTCGATGACTCAAGATGCATTTAGAAGACTCAATATCAGTTCTAGTGTTTTTATGTACAAAATAAGTAAAACATAAGTGGATCACAACTTCACAACATGATCAGTATCATGAACAGATGAATCTATAATCCAGTAAACAATTTACCAAACTACAGAATATAGAAGAGAAGTTGGGCAACATACCTTGTCCTTTTTTCGTAAACTCAAATAAGTTCGCAATTCATCTTGTAATCTACGAAGGCAAACAATGAAAGAAAAATGTAAAACATTATATGTAATCTTACCAATGGAAACATGCTAGTAATAATACCTCTGTTTTTGCAGCAAAATATATCTGAGAGCCTTTTCATGATGGATATTGAAAAGAGAGAATAAATGGATCCAGTGTCTAGTCCTTTCCTCAACAGAGAGATGAGCTGGAAATAAATCTTCCACAAGAACAACCTCCATGCACTGGGACCTAAAATGTGGTAATAATTATTATATTTAAAGATATTGTAATAGTTTCAATCCAAGAGACGATAAGCCAACCTGAACTCCTTACAATCTTTATCATAGCAAAGCATCAAGACTTTACATGGAATCTGTTCAAAGTCATCGTTCATAGTCAAGTGGCCTTTGGAACATTTATCACAATAATCTCGATACACTTCCAACAATTTCTGAAGGGCTTTTTTCCTAACTGATATCTACCAAAAAAGATAAAAATAAAACAAATTAAATATTAGGTGAGTTTTGATTGCTTAGTGCAAACAGAAACCACATACAATAAAATACCCTCTTATCTCGTAGTCTTTCAGCAGTTTGAGATATTAGTGTCACTGGAACAAATTTGATGTTTGATCGGACAATATCACAAACAACAATTATTGCTCGTGTTCTCACTCTATCATCTAAGTCTAATAATCGTTCTTCGACTGCACCTGATATGTTCATGAGTACCAACTAATCAGATATACCATACATAATGGATTAAGAATCTAATAACATCATAACTACTTAATCACTGACCCAGAACTTCCAGAGATTCTGAACAAGCAGGATTGGCCATATAACAATCTTTGGCACATTGGATGGCATGAATTCTAACTTCTGTAGACTTGTCGCAAAACCTTTTCAAAAACTCCATAAAAAGTCCTCGGTACTTCTGTGCTACACAGTGTCCAGGAAGAGCTAAAAGTCTACCAATGATTTTAACCGCTTTTATTCTAACATCAACCTGATCTGTCTACAAAGGATAGACATATAATGAGGAAACAAACAAAGTGAGCATCCTGGAAATTGTGTAGGATTGACTATTAGAGACCAGTAGGTGCAGAGTTTAGATGGTTGAAGTTGGGGAGCATTAGAAAAGGTGGTTTCTTGAAAGGAGTGACACATGTTTCTGTTAAATCTCTCTCCAAAAATCTGGCCAAAAAGAGTTCTTATTCCTCGGCCAGCTTTTGGCAAAGAGCTTTAGAGATCAAAAATTCTTAGGAGTATAAGGTTGTCTAATGGACTCTTTTCTGGGGGGTGGGCTGAACACAAATAATAGAGTTCGAAAAGAAATCCCCCTCACTGCCTCGACCTAAATTGTCATTGCCAATGAACTTTCGCACAAATAATAATAATACATCTGAAGACATCTAAGATCTGTCAAAAATTTTGTGGTTCGGTAATTTTGTGGGCACAACTTCCAAGGATAAGAAGAAACAACTTTAGGTCTGTTTTGTGCAATGTTTTGTGAAATTTGGCTTAAACGTAAAGGAAAAGTCTTAAATGAGGAAAAAAGAATTGGACTAGCTCTGTGTTGTCTTTACATCTTGGAGTCTAAAATCAAAAGCATTTTGTAATTACTCCTCAATCTTATGTATCAGACAAATTGGATGTTGAAGAAATTAGTACATAAGGGAAGAGTCAAACACTTGGAAGAAAGAAACTTTTATTAAGTACAAAGATGGACACTTTTGAGAGAAGACTCTCTCACTCTCTCACTCACTCACTCTTTCTCACTTTTTATACTTGGCTTGCTTATGGGGGACACGCTTCCTGTTTTAGGCATAAGATCCTTGGAGTCCAAGCAAAAGGATATAATTAGGCCCTTCTTGGATCTAGAATATCCTAGATATTTCTATACTTATCCATATCTAAAGAAATCCTCTAGAATTCCTTGGAGCCTAAAGAAAGATAAGATAATTCTAGAGCTTCTTTTAGATATCTATTTACAGTACTCAAAATAAATCTAGAGAGGACTAATTATATACATTTGAGCAATCTATATAGAAACTTCAAGAATCTTCTAGATATATAGTTAGTGTTGCCTTTTATTTTAACATTGGAGATTATTATGGTCACTCATTCGGTCTTCTTCTGCCTTTTGTTAACTTTGTTATATTATAGAAACCATTAATTTTTCAAAGAAAAAAGAAAGGTGAGCATAACAAATAGTCGTATACCACTGTTGCAATACAAGAATGAAATGAGAATAAAATGAACCAACCAAAATAATAAAATGGCATACCAAAAGCTCTAGAGTCAAGTTTGGAATCACAGGAAGAAGCATTTGAGGGACACATTGGAAAATTCTAAAAATTATTTCATGGTAAAATTCTTTGAGTTCACTCCCCACAACATCTCTCTCTGAAATACAAGATGTTAAGAATCCACAAATAAATGGTTCAAGTGTCTCAGCACAAGTTTCAATGATGGAAACCGCAAGGCGAGAAGCAGCTGTAGGTTCGCCCTAAAAAATGAGAAAAGGAGTTGTCAGGGCAACACATTGTAACTCAAACACACGTTTTAAAAGCAATTCTTTGTCCTTCACTAATCAAATCAAGGCCTAATATAGATACAAAAATTTCCGAAAACAAAAAATAAATAAGATATTTCTGTCAGTGACTTGCAGAAGGAGAGAGTTTGTTTATAAATTGGAAATTATTAGCACATAGGAGATTAGCCGTAGATCTAATGACAAGCACCTGGAAGTAAAATTGTCAGATGGCTATTAACTAAGATTCATATGAGAGGAAGAACCGTCATTTTCAACCCTTCTCAAGTTGGTTAAAAAATGTTTGAACATTCGTAGCTTGCTGATGACAATTCGGAAATGCAGTTGTTGAAGGCTTCAAGTCAAAAACTTAGTCAACTGCTTATTGGTTATTATATAGAGAGTCTACATTAGTGAAAATTTTATTTGACTCTAATCACTAAAAGTTATGATGCCTTTATCCAACCAAAAAAGAAAAACTATGCTAGATGGATATCATTCATACGATGCTCTAACCTTTTGATTAAACATAACTTTTGTGTCACCAATAAGGTGATTAGTGCTTTCAGTAGAATCTCATTAATTATCTATTGTGAGTGGCAAGTTATCTCATTCGAAAATATTCCAAAATTATATGAAAATGATAGTTTTTCTTTGATTTCGAATAACCGTAAAAATGGACATGCTTAGAAAGGAATACCTCGATATCACTAAAGGATTTCTTTCTAAAGAAAATTGGTTGCGCTCTGCATATCACATATATCTCTTAGGCAGAAAAGTTATTATGGACATACATGTTAGGGAATTGATGGACATTTTAGGCATGATAAAACTTTAACCAAGATTACGATTACACATTTCATTGGTCTCGGCTTCACAGGGATGTAGCAAAATTCGTGCAGTGTCATCATTTGAGCTTTGCAAAATCGTGAAGAGAGTTAGGAATAACACCTATGTGTTGTACTTGTCTGGTAAACTCAACATTTTTTAATTTTTATGTTCTAATTAACTTTATGTTCGGTTAGAAAGTTTTCTAGTAACCTTAGATTAAGGGTTGTTTACCTCATGTAGTTATTTCCTTTACCCTTAAACCTAGCCGATATATCAAATACTCAGGTTCCTGTTGTAAACGTTTGATTTTTATGAATCAAATAGCCCTAAATTTCCTTATCTCGTGAAATCAACTAATTATACAATGCATCATCATTCAACAAGATTATTGAAACTACTGTACTGAAACTAAACCATGTAAGTACAAGATAATAACAATGACAGTAAAGAATATTTATAATCACTCCAAAGCACGTAGGGTTAAGAAACATCAATCTATTATACTTACCTTTTCCTCCTTTACAAGATTATGCAAGACCACATCTACTAGCGGTAGAGAGGCATCCTCACTTAGAATATGGGTCATTATTGACAAAATGTTGTTAACCAAACTAGGCTCGTGGTAGTCTCTAGAGAGAGAGAGGGGGAAAAAAAGTTATTGTAAATATGAAACAGTTCAAAAGGGTTGTACGGTGAATGTAAACGGTTCAAAAGGACTCCCTTTTGTGGGCTTGGCTTTTTGTATGCCCTTGTATTCTTTCATTTTTTTTCCATGAAAGTTGGCTTTTCATAAAAAAATAAAATAAAATAAAATACAGATGACAAGTTGATTTTTTAGTCTATGAGAATCAATATAAATTATTACACTAAACACACTAACAACTTATATCGTTCAAAATTACATATTTTCTACAAATGACGCTTTTTTCTCTATTTCAAGCTTACGTGTATTAAAGATAAATGGGTGAGCAAAAGGGCATATCATAGAAATTTTAGTTAAGGGCTAGAAAGGGAACTATACTGAATACTCCCCAACATGAATCCACTGCCTAAAACGGAACTTGTTATAACAAAGCATTAAACGAACTTTTTTTCGGTGATAAAAATCCTATAAAGGCATAGGATAAATTAAATTCTTCCACTAACAAACTACAAATATCCCAATATATAATACAACTTGTACTCTTGAACACAACAAAACTGACCTATTAAAATTGAAAGTATTGAGGACAATATTTGGGAAATTTAAGGCCTCAGTTGTAAAATACTTTGAGGAATTAACGAAAAAAAAAAGTAACTTAAAAAATTGGCATAACAGAAAATCAGTAATATTTATTAAACACTGAAAAAAAGAGTGCAAGTACCAATAGTAGAGAAGTGCAAGATAAAGAATACTGACCTCAAAGCAGAGAAAAATGTACTAAACATCTCCAACACTAAGTCGTTGCATCCAATGTCAAGCATTATCACACAACATTTACATCGTGCCACTGTCTCTAGTATTTTAACCCTCCGAGAGAAAAGTGGACTTGTCATATCCGCAAGCTCCGAAAAAGAACTCAAAAGAAGTATAAAAACATCCTATAATAAAAAAGGATTGGATCAATTATATAGTAAACAGAAAGATGAATTAGTGACATGAAGAGTCAATATGTGATGCAAAGAGAGAGTATGCATTTCATCGAAATTAATGATTTGTTACCCTTAGATATTTGTCTTCGAAAGGTGGTTCTGGTGCCATGACCCGGAAAATTTCACTCACGCATATAGCTAATAGAAGTCTCACATCTTTATCTCTATTCCGTAGAAGACCATTAATTATAGATTTCTTTAGAGGCTTTATAGAACTCTCTAATATGTTAGTTGGTTCTGACTTCCTTGTAGCATCTGGGATGTAAGACTGTTCCAAACATGCAAAAGCGTCTACGACTTGCTGCAATGGAAAAATGGAAGATCAAGTAAAGGAAAACAATGATCGTGAAATAAAACACATTTATTGCGAAACATGATGATTCATGAATTGGCGCTAAAGAAAACAAGACTTGGAGTTTATCGATGAGATAACACATGATGTTCCATTGGCATGAAGCCTTCTATGTGAAACAAAAAACAAGGAGCTTATGTCCAAAGTAAATTCGAATTAATTAACAAAATATTCGGAATTGGGTATGAAATTAAAAAAAAAAAAAAACGACAGAAATATTCGGATGTATGTATGAAAACAAAATACAGCCAGTAACCGACAATTTTAATGCGTAGTTTTTTTAACAGTCGATAGAATTTGTTGTGTCCATCAGCTCGAGAGCTATTAGTTGTGGATGCAAAGAGACCGAGAGGGAGAGAGCAAGCTATTAGTTATGATGCGAAGTTTCATGACTTCGTCTCACGCGTGCCGGAAGGTCCGAGCTCAAACGACTGCAACGAACTAGGCACATTCTTAGTTGAAGATAATTAGGAAACAAAATACTACACTGACAATTTTTCACCCAAAATTTTGAACAAAACCCTAGAAAAAACCCTTCAATCTTCGTGAAAACGAACAAAATGTGGACCAACTTACGATTAGCCACGAAAACAGAAACATTATCAACTTGCTCAGTCGACAGTCAGCAACGAAGAACACCCCCGACGACAATGCGATCAGACAGAGTGGAGAGATTTAGAAACGGAATTACGAAAGGAAATTCAGAGTAGAAACATTACCCGGAGGGATTTGACGATGTAATCCTTCGTTGGGCGAGACTGTTTGCTCAATTTAGTCCCGACGTCGTGGATAAGCTGCAGCGAAGACTGATCCATTTGCTGAAGCCTGAAGTTCGAAACCCTAATTGGGAGGGTGAACAGCAAAGGGTGAGAGGCTTGAGGAAAGTGGGATTTGACAGAGAGCAGACGGACGAAGAGATCACTAAGAAGCGGGCGAATTTCTGGAATGGCGCGAATTGGGGAAATTGTAAAAAATAGGACAAAATGATGGGGGTTAAAGAGATTTAGGATGATTTTTATTTTTATAGAGTAGTAGGACTTTTGAGGGTATGAAATTACCATGTTGCCCTTCCTAGAAAAATCCCTCACTTCACCTTTTTTTTTTAGCCTCTGCAACTTTCTCTTCCTTCATGCACATTTCTCCTTCACCCACCATCTCTCCAAGTGATTGAAGCTCCACATCAACCTTGAAATCTTCCTCTTTGGGTAGGCTTGAGAAACTTTCTTCACAATTTTATACTTCTTGTTGATGAAAAAATTTGCTTATTCACTTTTACTTTGTTGCTTGAGGAACAAAATGTAAGTAGTTTGTTTTTTTTTTTTTAGGTATTTGATTATGAATATTTGGTTGTTATTTTGTTTGTCTTAGAAGGGAAAAAAAAACGGAATGTAAAGTTTGACTCAAGTTCGTGTTTTAGTTGTTTTGGTGATTGCTGTTTTTTTTCTCACAATACCATGTTGGGAGAAATTTTTTTCTCGCAGTCTCGCTGCGAGAATTTTTTTTTTCTCGCAAACTCGCTGCGAGAATTTTTTTTCTCGCAATCTCGCTGGGAGAATGTTTTTTCTCGCAATCTCTCTGGGAGAATTTTTTTCTCGCAAACTCGTTGGGAGAATTTTTTTTTCTCGCAATCTTGCTGGGAGAATTTGTTTCTCGCAATCTCGTTGGGAGAATTTTTTTTTCTCGCAATCTGGGAGAATTTTTTAATTTTTTTTCTCACCATTTAATATAACAATAACAATTATTTAAGTTTCATAAACATCTCGACATTTAGGAATAATCCCCTGTAATTTTATTCCTCATCACTAATCCCGGTAGAGTAAGCAACGCCACAAACATCACGACACTTAATATAACATCTATCTAAGTTTCACGTTATTTGGAGTATCAGTAGCTCAAATTATTTCTTAAAAAAAAAATCACGACTTAAAATGACTTGTTGCCTTGTTTCTTGCAATTGCACATTGCAAGACACAAAAAATATCTCGACATTTAATGTAACATATATAAAATGACTTGATGTTTTTTTTTTCTTGCAATTTCTCACGATGAGAAATTTTGTTTCAAACAAGAAAAAAAAAAGTGAATGCAATCCCCTGTAATTTTTTTTTCATCACATCCCTGTAGAGTAAGCATCACAAATATCTCGACATTTTATATAACATATATTTACTTGAATTACAATCTAGTCTCTTAATACATCGGGGCATTGGTCCATAATTGGAATGTCACTTGCTTTCTAAAATATGACATGTTATTTTGATACAAGGTAGCTAAATCAGATCCAGTACAATATATTCAAAGTAACACGTGAACTAGTTTCATATTGCTCTCTTTTCTCGCAGTTTCTCGCACTTACTAATAACCAATGCAATAATTAACATAAGCAAAGTAAAAATCATGAATTCTAGTTCACGTGTTGATATGTAGTTATCACATCTTCCACAAAAGCTTTTTCAACAAAATTTGAGAGTCGACACTGCACAAGTTAAAGGATACCGAGTTAGATTATAAAATAAATCACATAGGACATGAAAATTTTGTTGTGGAACTGAACTCACAAACAATACATCCAAAATCTCAATTGAAGCAAGCATACAATTTGACACACAAATGATCTTGTTCTTTTTAGTTCAAAAACATATAGGGGTGAAGGGTTTCAAACCTTTGATCTTTTGGACGAGGGTATATGTCTTAACCAAATGAGTTATGTTCAAGTTGGCACTAATGATCTCATTCTTAAAAGAAACAATGAGTTCAATTATGCTAAATGCTACCATTCTAATTCTACACTGCATTGCACTTTTTTTTTTTTAAAGTAGATTTCGCCATAAAAATCTCCATCTATAAGCATACGTGATGGAAGCTACAGTATTGGGCTAAAATAATAACTGACAACAAGGACTATGGAAAACCAATGAATTAAACAGTAGGCTTTTCACCAAAGAGACCGACCAACAAAGCCACATGATTAAGAAATATAATGAATCTGAGAAATGCCCTCCACCTGAACAAGCAATACCATCTCTTTCATCTTGAAAGTGGCAGAAGCATACATCAATTCCATTGCATAATTAATAGCAAGGCTAAAAGTAACACAGGTTGAATAAAATTACGATGCTCAGATCCTTAAATCAAGAGAAAGAATCTAAAATCCCCCAAAGCACGGATTTGGAACAAGAACCAATTGAATCAGATAGGGAAAATTTTAATTTATTACTTAACTGAACCCATGGATGGAAAATTATGTCGTCAATAATCAGATGACCAAGACTCCACGGTCAGAAATGGAATCAAAATCCTACTGAAAATGCTCCTTTCAGCAATTCATCCATGGACTAACAAAAAGCACTTCAAACCCAAAACTTAATCGAACAAAAAACATCACGAAAGATTAAGCCAAAAACAAAACAACAACCGCAATAAAGAAGGCAATAGCTAGCTAAACATTCCAAAAATACTATAACAAAAGTAGAGCAACCAAGAAAGAGACTACTTTTGCATTATGTTTTTTTCTCATAGCTTCTCGTACCTATAAAATATCAAAATCAAAGTACTAACTTCAAATAAATTATAGCTAGACAATACAAAAGCAAAATAATTAAAGTAACAACAATACTTTATGGCTGAACAAAATCACAACAAATTGATCCTAGTTGACACTAATTAGACTTTCATTTTTCTCTTTTTCCCATGTCTCAATAAAGAGTACAACCAAATTTATTTTATGTTGCTTGTGTATATTTTGGCCCTTCAATCTTTAATCCGAATGAAATTCATGTTGGCACTCCAGTCTTTCCTAACCCTAATCCGAATGGGTACAACAAATTTATTTTATGCTGCTTGTGAAGTTCATCTTGGCTAAAAAAAAATATTCTGTTAAATATCTCAAAAAAGAAAGAAAAAAAAAACACCAAACAATTCATATTTTGTTTCTCAAGTAACAATATAATGAAAAAAAAAAAAAAAAAAAAGAGTACAAAAGAAAGTTTCTAAAACTTATCCAATGAGTCGATCAATATACTGCTTTCTCCTTCGTTGCAGTTGCTATTACCATCGCTTGGTTGTCGTCAGCTCGTCGTTCCAGCCGTGAATGTGCTGCTTCTCCTTCGTTGTGGTTGTTGTCGTCGTCGTTTGGTCGACGTCAACTTCATCGTCTTCGTCGTCGCCTGCTCGTCGCCTCTTGGTCGCCGTCGTCGTGCCTTGGTTGACGTCTTCTTCGTTCCTTGTCTGCGTGCGTGAAGGGAGGGAGAAGAGTGAGAAGCGTGAGATGTAAAAGTGAAAGTTAGGGTAAATCTTTTGGGGATTTTAGTAAGGGTAATTTTGTAATTTCATTGCCTAAAAAATCCTATTAATCTTTCATTTTAAAACCAGTCCTATATCTCTTTAATGGTATCTTTTTTGTCCTATTTTTGTCAATTACCCCACGAATTGGTTAGTATTTAAAGAGACTCCTACATAAGATCAGCGAATTTCAGATTCCTGCGTAATGGATACGCGACCCGATCCAGCTCGGTTCAGAGTGGACCGGATTGGTTCGACTATTTAATGGGAAATTGGACGTTCCGGTTTTATTTTTTAATCGACATTTTTTGTAGACCGAACCGAACCGATATCTTATATTTTTTTCCTTTTTTCGTTAAATGATATTTTTAAAAAAATATTACATTTACAGGTATGGATTTAGGAATGTATTGTCTGTTAATTTCGTCAATTGAATCTATGTGTGTTTCAGAAGAAAATAAAAAATTAGATATAGATAAATTATAAGATTACTTATATTGCTTAATCACTTTAAACCTTCAAAAAACAATTTTTTTACTTGACTTTGAATGAATTGTGATACATGAACCCAAAGAAAATAACTGATAACCTCTCACTTTGTTATAAAATATCTGAACTAAAAAATAACCTCTCACTTGGTTGTAAAATATCTGAACTAACAAAAAAGTTTAAATATCATTTTCAAATCCATACAACACTTACTAATCAAAAACATCAATACATTTAAAAAAAAATGTTAAATTACAAATTTGGCCCCTTAATTTTCAGGGTCGTGACAATTTGGTCATTGAACTTTAAAAAATGTCTAATAGATTCCCAAATTTTCAATTTTGTATCTAATCGACCATTGAACTTTAAAAGTATCTAATAGATTTTTTAATTTTCAAGTTCGTGTCTAATTGGTATTTGACTTATTTAAGATTCTAAAAAAACTAACCAATCTACTAAATATAAAATTGAATTTTATGTCTATTGGATCCAAACTTCCAAATTTGCATCTAGTAAGCCTGTGAATTAAAAAAAATATGTTCATAACTTTTCAGACACGAAATCAAAAGTTGAAGGGCCTACTAGACACAAAAGTGAACGTTTAAGAATCCATAAATACCTTTCTGAAGTTTAGAAACATACTGAACACAACATTAAAAGTTCGATAATTCATTTGAAATTTTGTAAGATTTAGAGACCAAATTAAGGACTAAATTTATAATTAAACCAGGAGGGAGGAAGGAAGAAGGAAAAAAAAAAGTAACGAATGGGTTAAATTTTAAAATATATTTTTAAACTTATAATTTGGTTGATATGATTTTTAAACCTGACAATTTATTTTTTATTTTACTTTATTTGCTGAGTTCTTAAACCTGACAATTTAGTTCTTAAATTAGTCCTCAATTTAATCTTCCTGATTTAATTCAATCTCATAACTAATCCACAAATTACTTTTTACCCCTGCAAAATCAATATCCCCCAATATATATACCAGTTATGATCAGGTAATACAACGTCAAAATAAAAACAGTACATAACAATCAACCAAATAAAATTTAAAACTCGTTGATACATAAATATACAACCGATCCCATGTTCAAACATCAATCATTATCATACACTCTCTTTATTTCAAACAGAAAGCTTATTTAGTCATAATAAATTATTCTATTAGCTCATCCGTCGAGACTATGAGACCAAAAGTTCAGCCTCACCACCAGCACAAACAAGACACACAATCCTTTATTCAAGATTCACTCATATTCTTACGTTTCTGTGAGTTATTTTCTCTATACTTTCCAAGGTTTGTTGTTTTTGACTGACTGAATTAATTCTGAAAACCCATTCTTCCATGCTTTCGCGAGGGATACGACAGTCGCCGAATTTGATAGGTTTAGCAATGGACAAATCTATGTCAAGAAATGGACTTCAACATGCCCAGTAGCCATTTAAACATTATACATTCTTCATTTTCCTAGGTTCCATCAATTCATAATAAACTCGGACATCATTTGTGCAGCTTCTGCAATACAAGCATACAATACTGGAACAATACAACGAGAACAAGAGGATCGCATCAATCGTCACATTTACGGGCAAATTCACATGCTTCGTTATTTATACACAGGCAGCACGTAAAACAACCCTTGAGAAAAAATAAACAAAAATAATCTCTAAGGCCGAACTGACTGATATATACAGAAAGATGCAGTGAACTTGCCGCATCAGCCGGGTACAAAATAATCCATCTTCTCTACAGGCAAGTTGAGTTCTGATGTTTCCACCTTTGTCAGCCAAAGAGTGCAAAAACATTAAGGAGGCACTAGATCAATTGTCACAGCGGATTTATTTTATTTTATTTTTTTACTTTTTGACATCCATCAGTGTCCAGGCTAGTTTATGCGCACATTGACTATTTTCACGAGACAATCGCCTAATTCTACTACATTCGATTGCATCCTTATTGGGATCTATTCATAGAGATGCATGCTGAGGGTGGATTGGCTCTAAAATCTAAGTGTCAGTGTAGTAAACTTTTGGACCATATTTTGTAAATTCCTTTTTCCACTCCCTAAAATGTTGACTTTGCATCAACATATCACCTGAACACGTTAGTTGAACTCTAACATCATCAAATGTTCTATTATAATTTTTTTCCCCACGACATTCTAACTTCAATTTCCAGCCAATTCATTCTCAGTTATCGTTTCTGAGATCTAATTCTCATGGACATCAACACTGAACCTTAAATCTAAATGCCTAAAGACTAACTACAAGTCCACATTGGTATTTCCTACTTTATTCCACCTGAACTATTGTTCAATCCAATGAGACGATTTTTTAAAAAAATAAAAAATAAAAAATTCAAATGAGACGAGATCCTGGCGTCTTCCTCACTTAAATACTTGTTTAAATCTCAAAATTAAGTTGCATGGTGCTGTAAAATAAAAGGCAATTACCTGGTCAAAAGGAACAAATATAAAAGGTGTCAGACCCCGCTTGTGAGAAACTGCAGGCACATCTGGGTTGTGTGTTTCATCATCCCGCCACCTTTCCACAATGCCAAGGATATCGTCTTCAGGATCACCAACCTCATTATTATTCATACCGCTGGTAACAAGGGTCAATAGATCCATTCGGTTATTAGCCCCCGTTGATGTTCCTCTTAGCCTATACAGAAAGACAGACAAGCGAAAGAAGCCTTGAGCTAATTGTAGTAAGTTTCATAATTAATACATGCTATATTCATTAGTTGAATTTGATTCCATAACAGTCCATCCAAAATATACAAGGAAGAGTTCATTTCTGCAGATTTGTATGGGTTACAATTGATTCAAAATGTATTCAGGGTGGAAAATTGATAGGATACTTCGAACTTGATATTAATATAATACGCAAATTACAGAACAAGTCCACAAAATACACTGATCGTAATACAAATAACAGAACAAGTCAACCACCATTCGAGAGGGTGGGCTCTCCTTACTCTATCTCACCTAAGACAGAGGTCAAAATACACACATAAAAACATAAAACAGCAAATAACTACTGAGCTTATAAATACTAATCCTGATGGGTGGGGGAATTTCCATTTCTGCCCCTCCTGGTGTACGTTCGTATAACTGGGGGCCTATCAAAAATCTAAAATTCAAAAAGAAATGAAGAGATTTATGATTTATGAAAGATACTTCTCTAAAAATCAGCTGAAAATACGTGGAATGGTAAAAGGTCCTTAGTGACGTGACCTTATCTTCAATTACGTTACCATGCAGATGATGACGAGTAATTGGTGCAAATGAATAATAGACATAAGCAATAAGAAAGCAATTCCAAGGCTAATTGAAATAAATCATAAACGACTTGAATAAGCCTAAATGAATCCTCTTTACAACTAGTTCTTCGTCAGTCAACTTGCATCGACTGTTTTTTATAGCAGAACACTATTCAAGGGTGTTATATTACTAAATTACTTCATTAAAAAAGAATCACCAAATTCTTTGGCTGATAGGAAGGAACGATACGCAAGAGACCCATTCTACTGTAAAGGTTACAAAAAACCTGAATTATGTAAAAATCAGACAAGACTGGACTAGAACAAACCTCATGCGGATTCTAAGCACAGTAGGACGCGCGCCCGGGTACAAAACAGCTGCTTCAACCTGCAGTGATATGATCATAAGTTTTCGATGTACAAACTGGGAAAGAAATAATAGGTTTATACAATAGCTACAGTAAAGTCACAGCTTAAGAGCCAACTGTTAAAAACAAAAGTAAAACTACAAACACAAAAGAATATTTCAAGATTTCACGTCTAATTTAACCATTAAGTCAGTTTCTGGACCATAAGTATTCTGTGGAAGAGATGGTAGAGTGGTTGAAGGTATACATTAAAACTGCTATTAAGGTTTTTGTTTACCATGGGTTTGAATCCCTCCCTTTACAAAGAAGATCAATGCATCATGAACAGAACCTACTGGTTAAAATCCGAGAAAAGAACATTGTATACCATTCCCAAAGAGTTTGTAATCTAGCACTTCTTTTATCCTCACCGATCAGGTGCCTTGTTGAAGGCCATCAACCTCTAGGGAAATCGTCTTGATATTAATAAGTGGTTTCTTATAGTATAGTACGTTCCAAAAAGAACATAATTTAGATTTACCTTATCATCTGCCAAGGTATAGTGTCCACCAAAAATACAGTCTGCCTTCGATGCACGAAAGTTCATGCACTTAGCCACGTCCTTAATCTTCTGTGACGAATTCTAGAAGTAACAAATTAAAATTGCACGTGGATACAATTAGATATGGAACACAAATATTATTATTTTGGAACGACAGTAGATAGTTAATAGGCACCTTGTAGAGGAACCTCCCAGAAGGGAAAAATCTGATGTAACGGAAGTAGCAGACCTGCAGAAATTGGAAAAAGGGAAAAGGGGCACAGTTTAACATAGAAAAAAGAATGGGAAAACTAAACATCAGTCTAACTACAATGCTCCAAAAGAATTCAGAACTACTAGATCGTGATTGATTTTAAAATAACCTTGGTCTTCTGATTTCCTCAACGAATAATAAAAGGCCTTTGTGCCCATTATATGCATAAATACCCTTACACTATCAGGTTCGCATAACAAATATTAGAATTTAAATGGATGAAAGGAAACAATCCCCATATACAGGTCCAACCAAGAAAAAGAAAAGGAAAAAATACATACTAGGTAAACTGGATTGGTAATCTTCCACTCTGCAACCCCAGCACGTATATAAGTATTCCTGCTAACATAAAGACCTGAAGCTCATAACAAAAATCAGTTCTGTGCCTTTCAACTGAAAAGGCAGACAACAAGAAGGCGGCAGAAAACATATTCCTTAGACACCAAATGGTTTTAGACTGTACTTAGTACAACAATGAAGGTAAATCATATGCTCAAAATCAATTCATGAGGATCATATATCTTATAGTTCTCACCATCGGTGCGGATCCTTGGCCGTAAAAGCCACATCTTTCTCCATGAACCATCATATGTAGACTGCAAAAACTTGTAGTTTTCAACCACGCCAGAGAGCTGTAGAGAATAGAACTCATGTGAGGTTTCATATTTAACATTTATATGCTATATGTCAAGAAGATTCTGCCACTAAACGTATGATAACATCACCTGCCAAGCCTTCAAGCAAGCATTGCGCCAAAATACAGGATTACGAATAGTATATCTCCATTTTCGACAGACACAGGATGCCCGTCCCAGGTCATAAGGAGTCATTCTGGCAAAGACCTTTGTACGAAAAATGAAGCTCTATATAAGAGATTTTGGGGAAAAAAAAAAAACGTAATCAACCGTGAGAACCTTACCTCAAACAATAACTCATCTGGCAAGCAGCGATGTATTAATGCTGGATCAACAAATGGCTTCCTACTGGAACTTCCAAATGGCGCAACAGGTCTAACATTAACCCCATAGAGATCTGAAACAGAACACCTGAAACAATAAGAACATATAAAAAAACCATAATGCAGAAACTAAGTTCTATGGGGGAGTTAAAAAAAGGGGGGTTAAACATCCGGACAAACAAGGACTAATGCCATGGGGAAGTACCAAGCCACGGCCTTTTCGTAATGAAGTATTGAACAGTCTTCAACCGCAAAGCTGATTCGAGTTCAGCAGGGACCTTCAACGCAAAATCTGCAAGAAAAGAGACAGAGGTTATACCAGAAGAAAAGAAAAACGCACAAACACGAGAAAATTCCCAATTTCAGATTCTATGCTTCTCTGATGAAAAGGGGGAAGATACCAAAGAAATTCATCTACTGTCGAAAATATGCCTTACTTTGTCCAGAAATTATCATTGATAAATTAAAAACAAAAACTACGTAAAGAATTTCTGATAGAAATCAGTACAACTTCTGAATTTCAATTTCGAGTTCTTAATTTTTGAAAAGGACAATCAAAAGAGGAGAAATGGCGGATCGAGGAAGAAGTAACCTGCAGAAATCAAGACGTAACATTAACCTAGAAAGAAATAAACAATAAAAAAAACAGAAAGAATGACATGAAACAAACACTAAAAACACAAAGCAATATCCATGAGAGCGAAGTCTTAAAATTCAACCGAATTTGATCGGATTATACGTCCCGATGCACATAATACAACAAACCAACATACCTGAAGCCATGAGTGCGCAATGGATGCTTCGCTTGTGGAATGAATTCGAGTTTACTGCTCAAATTTCTCAGGAGAATTAAGAGGAAGAACAGCAGAGAGAGAAATCGGAACCGTTGTTCGACGGTTCAACCGAAACCCGCGTCAAATTTTTCTTCTCGTTTCATTTCAATAGAAACACCGACTTGCAGAGAATTGGGAATTTGGAATTGCGAAATGGGCCCACCGTCGAGATGCTGACTTTAGGTTAGATCATGCAGCTATGACGTGGCATGTAATTCAACCATACGATTTGAGCGACAACACTCAACATCGAACCCAAACCCTCTGGTTCTTCTCGCCCTTTCCAAGCGAATGGGGTATGGATGATTATTTTAAACATTGTCTTCCAATTGTTCAATAGGAAGAAAACTGAATTTTAAAAATTAACCTTTTCTATCAATTGATTTTTTAACGAATTAAATATAAATCAAAGTTCTCAACATTTTTTTTACTGCTAAATCTCCAACTTAACCCAAAAAAAAAAAGTGTAATTTTCGTTTTCATAACATGTAGAAGTGAAGGATTCGATCCATAGATCATTTGATCATTAGTACAAGCTTTATACAACTATACTCATATTGGCAAAAAAAAAATGTAATTAATATAGTCTTTGATTTGATATCATTAACTAAATAATGAGATGATATATTGATTAAAAGATATTAGTTAATTTAAAGCCAATAGATTGAAAGAACAAAAAAAAGTTAGTTAATTTTAAAGGCAATAAACAATTGAAGGGCAAAAGATTCAAAACAAAAAGTACATGATAAAATGACAATTGTTTTTAATTAAAGGAGAAAAGAAAAAAAGAGAAAAATACCTGAATTTGATGAACCATCTTAAGAAGGTTCAACCACAAATATATTTTATACACCATAAAAAAAGTTCATCATAATATTCTAGGAAAAAAGCGAACCTCAACATAGATGAATTAACTAAATCATATGTCATCAATCAAGAAGTCAGAAATTAGCTCATAAAAAGTTCCATAAGGTGGATTTTTTGTATACCCCTAGGAATCATAATAGGATTGCTCATAAATTAGCTCGACAAGGTCTTTTCTCTCCTCCGATGTTATGGTTGGATGATTTTCCTATTTGGATTCAAAATATGACTCTTAGTGAGAAGTCATTGTTTGTACCCACAAGGGACTCACTATTGATTAATGATATCTTATCTCTTTGTGTCAAAAAAAAAAATAATCAATAAGTCAGAAATTTGAATCTTGTTGAAAGAAGCGTAACAAATCATGGACCTAACCCCATTCACGTTTCTTCTTTCTTACTACCCTTTTTTGCTATCGCCTTCATTCGTTCTCTCTGTGTTATCGAAGCCTCTCTTCACACTTCTATAGTTTTACTTTCCTTTTTCCCATCGTTAACTTTGACCAATGCTACTTCCAAAGAGGAGAAAGTAAAAAGAAGTTAATGACTGTTGCTGTTCCTTGAACCTGTCGTCAAACACCTATAATTAATGCAAAGCTCTTTCATGCACTTGCTGCTGTTGTCGCTGTGCTAGCTGAAATCCATCTCATGACCTCAGGCAATTAAGAAGCTTTGCTTTGGTATAAACAGATGACAGCTAATATTCCTCATCTGCACCATAGTCGCCATATCTATAACCATACTCTTCCTCGTTTTCGAAATCATAATACTCGTTACCATAAGTTTCTGCAGGATTTTCATGTTCCGTGTCAACATCCTCTTCAAACACCACATTGGAGTCGTAGTGTTCGAGGTCTTCTTCAAGCTGGTTCCTACAGTGGCTTTGTCCAGCTGAACTATTCTCTTCACAACTCGAGGCTTCCTGCTTTTTGTTTGAACCAGATGCAGGCTGCACGCAAATTATTAGGTAGTTATAAGTAATCATGTGTTTGCATACTAACTGAAATCATCAGGAAGGCTAGATTGTGTTCCCTCCTTTTTTCCACCCTTTGTTCAGACAAGGTTATTTGACTGTACTCTACTGACAGTCCAATTACATTCGCCTTGGAACATGCAATTACTAGGATGAACTTAACAAAACCAAAACAAGAAAGTAGAAACAGATAAATAAATATACCGCATCAGAGAAGAGTTCTTCCAACACATCAAAGTTGACTTTCGAACTGAGCCTCTGCAGAGAACGATTGTGCTAAACAAGTCATTGGGTGAATTGATGTAACGCGACCAAACAATATAAGTTAGCAGGCAAAAAACCATGGAATAACAGAAACAAATTCCCTTCCCTGCGCCAAAATAATCATGCGGATTACTACACTCAAGTGTATCTTAAGAAAAATTACTTGAGAAAAAGAAATATCAACAAAACATTTCATAAAACACATTGTATTCATATGGTGCATACAAGACCAACTAGGCAATAGTTATGAGTGGAAGTTGGTTTTAGTGAACGGGAAAGTAACGAGCCTGAGGAATGCAAAGTTAAGAAACTTAACAACTGTAAATGAGAATAGAACAGATTCAATAGGATAAATCACATGTGCACCAAATGAATTTATCATCAGTTTATTCCGCTGATATACCTTCTTGGTTAGCATTTCACGTGTAGTTTCTGTATCGCCTTGAGCTGGGTTATTTGTTGGAGCTTCCTTTTTCCTTTGCCTCTGCTTTCCAATAGTATGAGAAAACATAAATCATACCATAAAATGTAAAGGTGCAAACCTCCTATTCAATCTTTTTCTGGATAAGATAAGAAACTTCTTATCTAAGGTGAGATGCAGTTTGTTAGATTAGATACCTTCTTTGACTTTTTAACCACAGCTGCAGCTCCAGCAACATGATGACCTTGTTCCTTAGCTGCTTGTTCCTGAAAATCATGCATGGCATTTCTTATGATTGAAATGTAAATCACCTTTTCCCAGTGTAACTATAAGTTAAAACTTTCCTTGAAGCAATCAAAGGGTTGTGGAGGGGCAAGAAGCCTTTAACCTGAAGGTAGTCTTTGTTAATTTTCTCCCAAATAATCTTTTTATAATGTGCCTCCTCCTTATTGTTTAGGTAAAAGTTCACCTATAATTTGTGAAAAACTACGGTTAGAACACCACTAGCAGAAATATAAGAAACCAAAAGCTAATGCAGTTAAGTCGTAGGGATACCTCACTGTCAAGAACATCACCAAGGTCCTCTGACTCATCATCAGATGGAGAACTTTTATCTTTACGTTTGCAGAACATGCTGAACAATGATGCATTGGCAGTTTTCATCTGAAAACAACAGCAGCGTTTACCAATATCAAAATGCAATCAGCATCAATAACTGGATGTTATATCTTTCCAAACTATGGACAGTGACAATCTAGTATCTACTAAGACCAGAAAGTCTTTGTTGTTCAAAAGGAAAATAAAATAAATAAATAAAAGAAAAACAGAAAGCCTTCTGAAATTACAACATTCAATTACACACTACCTTCTGCATGTTGGCCTTCTCAAACGAAAAAATAAGTCCGACCAGAAACATATCATCTCAATAACAAATAAGAAAGACAGACTGGAATGGTCAAAGATATTATAACAATGAACACAGGCTTCCGAATTCAATTGAAATGCTAATGCCCGTTCGACATCTTTTGAGCAGCAGTTTTAGAGAATATGAATGGAATTACACTGACTATCAGTTTCCAAAATCTCCTTCTCAAAAATAAAGTTGTTATTTCAGTGTACAAATACAAAATACAGAACATGACCATCAGAACTACATCTACATCTACTATATTTCCACTCTGTTGTTGAGACGTGTATCAGAAATCGGTTACAAAAACGCAGAAGAATCGCCTTCACCAGAAAGCCAACTTAGTAGAACTTCATTTCATGATTGGTTAACCTTAAAGCTAACCTAGATAACTGAAAGCTAAAAACGGTGATGCTTGACCTAAACATGTTCCAATCATGAGGGGGAAAGAGTAATCAAACAGAAAAATCCCAGAACAATCTATCCTAGATTTTCTTACATAACGCTAAAGATCGTAAGCATAATAACTTGATGGAATACTTACGATATGGATCAACGGATCGAAATGCGCAGAGCACAAACAAATCACTCGCCGTCGATGAAGAAGGCTCAGAGAAGAAAACGGAACCGCCGGTTAGTGATTGAACGCGAACAAAAGAAGTTGAAAATAAATTCGGAATCTCGACGACGATCCGTTGCCGCCTAAAAAGAAACGCATTGTAACTTATATACGGTGTAAGCAGATGAGAGAAGAAAGGACTCGACCTTCATCTCAGAGATGGCCCAATAATAGAGGGCCTAGTACATGAACCGGCCCATCATTGTTTTCTTCGAGGTCGGCCAATTCTACAATTTCAAACATAGTTTAAAAAATAATTTTATTTTTTTATATAAGTTTAAAAAATAATTATACAGCTTGTATTAGTACGGGAAATTTTTTTTTAATTATATTTAGTTTCTCTTTTATAGAAAAATAAAAATATAAGTAGCTACAGTGAATGTGCAAGGAATATTCTTCTCCTCCATGGAAAATCCTCGTTCAGACAGAGAATGAGCAAGGTAATGGAGAAAATAAACAAATTTCACAAGCTAAACATAGACGAGAATGGGGGAATGTATTCATCATTCCTTTTCCCCACCCCGTTTAGTTCTTATAAATTATAACCAAGGAGTTCAATATTTAGCAAATCGTAATAGTGATCAATTGAGGGATTATCAACTTACTATTTTATTTTAAATAATTATATTGTGGTGCTTTTTTTTTTTTTGAAACAAATTATATTGTGGTGCTTTGACCTGCATTCTTTTTTCTTTTTTTTTTAAAAAAAAAAATAGGAAACAAAATTTTTCATATTACTATTTTAATAACATCGAACTTTTGTTATATTTTATGTTATAGGTAATTTTGGACCAATCCGATATACAAGGAGTTGACGAGGACAACCTGACATGAGCCCAGAAATAGGATCGAAAAATGGACTCCGGAGGCGAAACGGGCCAAGGTTGGAGGGACCGGGCCTTGGCCCGACCCCTGCTCGGCCTCGGCCTTGGGCGAGGCCGAGGCCGAGGTCTTCCGTCTCCGTTTGGTCCGAGGTGTCATGATTATGCGTGATTCAACCCTGTATTGCCTCCGAACGCTTGAAAACCCTAGAGCATGAGCATGTATTTAAACTCTTCTCTTCATCACGGAAGAAGGGATCCTCGAACTCTATTCTCTACTCTCTCATCTTGCTCTCTTGTTCTTCTCCTTCTGCTTTATGACTTGTCAAGGATTGCAATGAAACATCACCCATCCATCTGTCACAACTATCAGCCACCACATCTACAGCAGATTCATAATCTCCAGCTGTTTGCGATGATTGTGCAATCTCACTGCTGTCCAAAATGATCCAGATCAAATCTTCTTAATTTTGGAATGTCAATTATCTATTAACTCACCTTTCCTTGTAAATAATTTTTCCATGCAAAGATGATTTCTTTCCTTGTAAAGCTCCTTGAGCTCTCTGTATATTAAGGGTAGTAGCTCCCTACCAATAATATCAATATACAAGACCATTCCTCTAATAAACTGTTAGTTGTCATCTCCTTCAATATTTTAACTTGGTATCAGAGCCAAAAGGAAAGCTCCAACTTTACTCCAATGGCGTCCCAAGGATCCTCGATGAATGATAGTGTGACAAATGTTCCTGCCATTCAAACTGGAAACAATGGTTCTCCATCATTGGGCAATCCGTTCAACTCAATACTTGCAGTCAAGCTTGACGAAAAGAACTATATTTTGTGGAAATCAATTGTCCTTGCCATACTTCGAGGACAGAAGCTTGAAGGTTTTATTCTTGGCACTACAAACCCTCCCCCAACCATTCAACAAGAAGCAACTACATCTACTGCAACAACAAATCCAGAGAGGGAAAAGTGGACAACAACTGACCAAACCTTACTTGGATGGCTTTTCAGCACCATGAGTCCAAGTGTTGCGTCTGAGGTAACCAATCTACAAACTTCAAGAGAAGTATGGAAGGCTCTAGAAGAGTTATATGGAGCTGCAAATAAATCAAGAGTCAATCAATTGAGAACCGGTCTTCAAACCACCAGAAAAAACAACATGAGGATGGGAGAGTATTTAGCCCAAATGAAGGAGTTCTCTGAAAATCTTGCACTGGCAGGTGAACCCATTTCAAATAGTTATCTAATATCAAGTGTTCTTGCAGGTTTAGACAGTGAATTCTTGCCTATCATGTGTCAAATCAACTCTCAAGGACCCATGTCTTGGCAAGAATTTCATGCTACCTTAGTCACCTTTGAAAACACATTGTTGAGGCTGAAAGTTATCAATCTGGATGGTGATGCCTCAGTCAATTTTGCCGCTGCGAATCAAAACAATAATATTCAACCATCCAACCCATCTCAAGAGAAAAACTCAGGAAGAAACAATACCTCTCAAAACAGTTTCAGAGGACATGGACGAAATAGAGGGAGGGGTGGTAGATCCAACAATTGGAAAAACAACTCTCGACTGATTTGCCAAGTATGTGGGAAGATGGGACATTCTGCACTTGTCTGCTACTATAGGTATGATCCTCCAACTGTAGGACAACAACACAATAGCCCACGTCCAGCTGCAAATATTGCCACTGCAGAAGTCATTGCAGATCAAAGCTGGTATGCTGACAGTGGCGCCACAAATCACACTACTGCTGAGCTTGCGAATCTGAACATTCAATCGGAATATGGTGGTAAGACTAATCTTGTTGTTGGAAATGGCTCTAAGTTAAAAATAGCTCATGTGGGAGAATCCTTGATACAAAATAATTGTCTTTCCAAACCAATTGCCTTAAAACAGATTCTTCATGTGCCTTCTATTCAAAAGAACTTGATTAGCATCTCTAAACTTACTGCTGATAACAATCTCTTTGTTGAATTTCACTCACATATGTGTTTTGTGAAGGACAAGCAAACCAGGAAGGTGGTTCTTCAAGGGGTGCTTAAGGATGGATTGTATCAACTCAATCTCAACTCAAATCCTCCAAAATCTAGACCACAGTTGCTGTTTTCCCAAGCTTCTCAACCTCATGTTCTATCTGCTTCAGTCAAGTCCTCTTTTCCAAGTCAGTCTCTGTCCTTTAGTTTGTGGCATAAGCGTTTAGGCCACCCTTCCAATAAAATTTTACATTCTGTTGTCAAGTCTTGTAACCTTCAATGTCCAATAAATGAGAAGCCACCATTTTCCGATGCTTGTGTTTATGGAAAAGCTCATCTTCTGCCCTTTCATAATGCTCCCAATATCACTACTGCTCCTCTGGAGCTTGTTTACAGTGACATATGGGGTCCTTCCCCTGTGTGTTCTTTGAACGGCTACAGATTTTATATTAGCTTCCTTGATGACTTTACAAGACTAACCTACATATTTCCTCTTAAAGCTAAATCTGAGGCTACCTCCACATTCCTTCATTTCAAGAAACTTATTGAGAACAAGTTTGACAGAAAAATAAAAACTCTCCAAACTGATTGGGGTGGTGAATATCGCCCTCTTACATCCCATCTCAAAACATTAGGAATTGCTTTTCGCCACCCTTGCCCTCACACTAGTGAACAAAATGGTAGAGTTGAGCGCAAGCACCACCACATCGTTGAAATGGGTCTTACGCTTCTCGCCCAAGCCTCTTTACCTCTCAAATTTTGGTGGGAAGCTTTCTCCTCGGCCACATATCTAATTAACCGCCTCCCCACCCCCACTCTCCATGGCCTATCTCCTTTTGAAAAAGCCTTTGGCCATAAACCAGACTATAAGTTTCTCAAAGTCTTTGGGTGTTCATGTTTTCCTTGTTTGCGTCCCTATCAAAAACACAAGTTTGACTTCCACTCCATCAAATGCACCTTTCTTGGCTATGATGAGTCTTATAAAGGCTACATTTGCCTTAGTCCTCAAGGTCGTCGCTACATTTCCCGCCATGTACTCTTTAATGAAGCAGAATTTCCTTACATCTCTCAGCCAACGACCCAACCCATTTCTTCACCTAATAATTCCATGTCCTATTGCCTTGTTCCCCCTCCTACCAATCACTTTAATCCAGTACCTACTATTTCCACATCTATCCAAGCTGCACCACCACCATCCTTGGTTGATACACCTCCTACCAGCAATATTGTGGTTTCACCTTCTTCGGTTGCTGTGTCATCACCAACTCATATGCTAAGGTCAGTTTCTTCTTCCCCTGTTGTGCCCATTTTAACTGATGTTGTCACCTCTCCTTCCCCTCATCCGCAACCACCATCTATTCCTCCTCACATCTCTACACACCCCATGCAAACCCGAGCCAAATCTGGCATTTTTAAACCAAAAATATTTCAAGCCCAAATCAGCCCTCCCACTGACCTTTGTGAGCCTACATCAGTAAAGCAAGCTCTTCTCTCTCATGAGTGGAAATCAGCAATGGATAGTGAATATCAGGCCCTCCTTGGTAATGGTACTTGGTCCCTTGTTCCTCCATCTCCTCATTATAACGTTGTTGGCAACAAGTGGGTGTTTTGTCTTAAGTTTCATCCTGATGGTAGCATCCAACGCTACAAAGCTAGATTGGTTGCCAAGGGTTTTCATCAAACACCCGCTGTTGACTTTCATGAGACCTTTAGCCCTGTTATTAAGCCTCCTACAGTCAAACTCATCCTCACATTAGCAGTCTCGAAGAATTGGATTGTTCGTCAACTTGACATTAACAACGCCTTCCTTAATGGACATCTTGCTGAGGCTGTATATATGGTCCAACCAGAAGGCTATGTTGACCCAACTAAGCCTACCTATGTATGCAAACTCCATAAGGCACTGTATGGTCTCAAACAAGCCCCACGAGCTTGGTATGATCGGTTGAAACAATGTTTACTCCGTTGGAAATTTCAGAACTCTAAGGCTGATAGTTCTCTTTTTTATTACTTTGCTAACGGTCACCAAATATTTCTTCTTGTCTATGTTGATGACATATTAATTACAGGAACAAGCCCTACTTTGATTGACGACTTCATCACAAAATTGGGCAACCTTTTCGCTTTAAAGGATCTTGGTCATCTTCATTACTTCCTTGGCATCGAGGTTACTCGTAACTCTAGTGGTATGGTCCTTACACAACGACGCTATATTCATGATCTCTTACATAGAGTTGGACTTGAGCACATTAAACCTTGCCCCACACCAGCTGTTGTGGGAAGTCATCTCTCAGCCACGCAAGGCACTCCTCTTGCCAGTCCCACACAATATCGCAGTACTATTGGTGCTCTTCAATATCTCTCTCATACACGACCTGATATTGCCTTTATTGTCAATAAACTTAGTCAGTTTCTTCAAGCCCCTACAACTGACCATTGGAAAGCTGTGAAACGGGTACTTCGCTATCTCCAAGGGACTGTTGATTAAGACCTACATATCTCCCCTTGCTCTAACCTCACTCTTACTGGATACTCAGATGCTGATTGGGCTTGTTGTCCAGATGATCGACGGTCCATTGGTGCTTATTGCATCTTTTATGGCACTTCCCTGGTTTCATGGTCCTCTAAGAAGCAAACTGTTGTTGCTCGCTCTAGTGCTGAGAGTGAATATCGTGCCATGGCTCAAGTTACAGCTGAACTTACATGGCTCCAAAATCTTCTTCATGAACTTCGCTTGCTGCCACCAACTCCTACTGTACTTTGGAGTGACAATATGAGTGCTATTTCCTTAGCCTCCAATCCAGTTTTTCACTCACGCACAAAACATATTGAACTTGACGTACACTTCATTCGTGACAAGGTTCTGGGAAAAACACTTGAGGTTCGTTATGTGCCATCCCATGATCAGCTAGCCGACTTCCTCACAAAGCCACTGTCTTCTGTTGTCTTTCAAGTTTTTCGCTCCAAACTCGGTGTATTTTCACCCTCTCGTTTGAGGGGGGATGTCAAGGATTGCAATGAAACATCACCCATCCATCTGTCACAACTATCAGCCACCACATCTACAGCAGATTCATAATCTCCAGCTGTTTGCGATGATTGTGCAATCTCACTGCTGTCCAAAATGATCCAGATCAAATCTTCTTAATTTTGGAATGTCAATTATCTATTAACTCACCTTTCCTTGTAAATAATTTTTCCATGCAAAGATTATTTCTTTCCTTGTAAAGCTCCTTGAGCTCTCTGTATATTAAGGGTAGTAGCTCCCTACCAATAATATCAATATACAAGACCATTCCTCTAATAAACTGTTAGTTGTCATCTCCTTCAATATTTTAACTTGACTTAAGCATCGGAGGCGGTGTGACAAGTACGCCACACCGGTGTGCAGGTTTTTATGTCTTGCAGGCCACGTCTTTCCCCCTCTCAAACAAATTTATCGTTGGTGACATGTGAAGGTCAGATGAGTTCCTCCTGTCCAGATTTTGCCATCAACATTTTATTTGTAGTGCTAATGAGTTGTTCATATCATCCCATCGTTATTTAACCATGATTATTACTTTTCTTTTTACTAGTTATTTACCAGAAAAATAATTTATTTATAATATGACATGTCTTAATTTAGGAATAAACATTTTCTTTTAAAGATAAATCAACGTAAATATAACTCAATACTCAATTTATGTTCACTCCTCTTTTTAAGTAGTAAGTTCGATCACTACTCATTTGTTTGTGAAAAAAATATTCCCTTGTCCACTTTTAAATAGTTTTTATTTATTTATTTATTTATTTTAAATAGTTGAGCTGAACTCTTTTTTTTAAGAGCTGGCATTATCGGCTTCTTAATTAATTGACTGTATATAGATGGTAGGATTAATTATTATTTGATTATTTACTGCAGTGGTATTGACTGCATTATGACGTATTCTATTATTGCTTTCAATTATTACTATTTACATTGAATTATCCATTTAAGTTATTAAGTTTACGTAGTTCAGTCGGTATACGAACGAACTCAACTGTATACAAGGTGGGTGCACATGACAACACTCTCAGGTACTTTAATGCCTCCCTCTTTTGCTCCATCGCCAAACTCTCAAAGCTCTCACAACTTTATGGTTTAAATGGTAAGTTGAAATGTTTGATATTTAAGCATCAGTTCAGTGTGCACAAGTATAGTTTAACTAACATAAAACTTGTACTAAAAACTAAAAGGTTTGTAATTCAAATTTTCTCATCCACATGTTGTAAAAAAAACATGTCAACTTAACATTTATGTTTTTTTATTATTTATTTTTTTGTTTATTGTTTCTCGTTTCTCGGTTTTGTCATTTTAACTTAAAAAAAAAAAAAACAGTAGTGTACAAATTTTGTATGGAAAGTAGTTTTAGAAATTAATTACATATCTAAAAATTGAGTAGTGTAAAAATTTCATATGGAAAGTAGTTTTAGAAATTAATTAAATATCTAAAAATTGTATGTTTTGTGTTTACTTTTAGACATTTATTATGTCGAGATCGATAAAATAATGTTTTGGAAATTTTAGGAAACAATGATAAAAAACTTGATTTTGTTGTTTAACATTTATGAAGACGATAAAGCAAAGAGATTGAAAAATTTATTGAGGACTTATGTTTCTAAAAAACTAGAAACAAGAAACATGGTTATCAAATGATCTCTAAATTTTTAGATGAAAGGATAATTAGGTTAAATTACAAATTTCATCCAGATTATTTAGAGAAAATCATAATTTAGTTTATATGATTTTAAAAGTTCAAATTTTATTTGTATGGTTTGATAAAATCTCATAAATTAAACGGTCCTTTCCGTACTAAAATATAACCTTCTCAAAATTACAGAGACCAAATTTGTAATTTAACCTCTCTCTCTCTCTCTCTCTCTATATATATATATATATGAGATCAAATTTTGAACATCAAATAATGTAATAAGTGTTTTGTTTACCAAACGATGTTCGGACTCGTTACCAAATATAGTAAATAGATTAACTATAAGTGTAAATCTTCACCACCACATTTTTTAAATTCTTCAATTTTTTCATTTCTTGCAATGAGGACTTTAATCACTCGTTATCTTAGACCAAGTTTAAATGGTTGATTGGGATCACTTTGGAATACATGATTTGAAGAGTGATGGAAATGGTTTGAAGAGATGTATGGAAATATGAAAAAAAAAATATATATATATATATAGAAGAACTATATATAGACGGATTATGTGAACCTAAAATTAAAAATTATATTTTTTTTTAAAGAAAGAAAACCTAAAAGTTTGGAATGACGTGGAAAGATCTTTAAAACCAAATATTTTTAAATAATTAAATATAAATTTTGAGAAAATATGCTTTATCTTATCTTCAATTTTTCATAACCTAAAAATCAAATATTTTTAAATAATTAATTATAAATTTTGATTGAATATACTTATTTAAAAAAACCAAAAAATCAAGAATAACTAGGAAGGGTCTAAAAACCAAATTTTTTTAAAGAATTAAATACGTGTGTGACATAACCTAAAAATCAAAGATCTTTAAATAATTGGAAATTAAATAATTAAATATGAATGACAAATGAGGAATTTGAAGATTAAAAATGGACTAAAAATGAAATCAAAAGTTTCTAATTTTGATTTAATATACTTATTTAAAAAAAAAAAACCAAAAAATCAAGAATATCGTGGGAAGGATCTAAAAAACAAAAGATTTTAAAGGATTAAATATAAATACATGTGTGACATAACCTGGAAATCAAAGATCTTTAAATAATTAAATAGAAATGACAAATGAGGAATTTTAAGTTTAAAAATTGGCTGAAAAGAAAATCAAAAGTTTCTACTCCTAAGCACCATTTATATTTTGTCCATGGTTTCCTAGGTTGAAGATTGTTGATTGGGATCACTTGATTTCAAGAGTGATGGAAATGGTTAGAAGAGATGTATGGAAAACAAATTAGGAGGACTATATATAGACGGATTATGTAAACCAACGATTAAAAAATAGATTTTTTTTTTTTTTTAAAGAAAACCTACAAGTTTGGAATAAAAAGGATCTTTAAAACCAAAGATTTTTAAACAACTAAATATAATTTTTGAGAAAATATACTTTATCTTATCTTCAATTTTTCATAACCTAAAAATCAAATATTTTTAAATAATTAATTATAAATTTTGATTGAATATACTTATTTAAAAAAAAAACCCCAAAAAATCAAGAATAATGGGAATGATCTAAAAAACCAAAGATTTTTAAAGAATTAAATATAAGTACGTGTGTGACATAACCTAAAAAGGAATTTGAAGATTAAGAAATGGGCTAAAAAGAAAATCAAAAGTTTATCCCCTTAACGCCGTTTATATTAGAATAACATTGCCACGTCACCAAACTGTTGAATTCAACCAGTTGAATTAAGTGCCAATAATTTTTAAAAGTAAAATAACAGTGCCACGAAATTGTTAGGGTTTAACAGGATTTTGGACGGATGGATCAAAAGTGTAACGAAATTCAAACCTCATGGGCTAAATTGTTGAGTTTGAAAACTCAATGACCAAACTGTAACCTAACCCAAATCTTAGGGACTAAAAGTGTATTTTTCCCTCTATTCAATATATAATAACTAATTCTGCCTTAAAAAACAAAAAGAACAATAAATAAGTTCATCATTATTCATAATTATCATTTGTTTAGAGAGATAATTATCATTCAAGTATAGTTGAGTGAACAAAAACATCTCTATTACGAACATAGAATTGTTAATCTTTAGAACAAGTATGCTTGAACAAAAATCAAGTCAACAAAGGGAAAATAGAAAATTTGATATTTATTAGACATTTTTTTTGTTGTAAAGTTAAGTTAAATTATAAGTTTAGTTCATAAAATTTCATGTTATGTTTAAATATATTTCTTAACTTTCAATTATATATCTAATAGGTCTCTGACATATATTCGATATTTTTCTAAAATGAATTGATCCACTGTACATACCATTGAAATGTGTGTTTAGTAGCCTTATTTGAATTTTCAAAAAATAAATTTACATTTTTTACTTGCAATTAATTAATTAATTAATTACATTATGGGAGGTGATGAAAATTTAAAACTATAATTAGCCTAACTAAAACATAATATAGTTATATAAAACACCATAGAGAAAGAGAGAGAAGACAACCATTTAAATGTATTTTCTCGAACTACCCTTTATTTTCTCTGACCCGTAAACGATTTAAAGAAAATAAAATCAAAGTCAATAATATTTATTAATTTTCATTTGAACGTGGCATAGCATTGGCAAGCCAAGCCATATAATATAATTTACACAAATAATTACAAATATATGCTCTGCACGTTCATTTTCCACAGACCAATACATTTCAGAGCAATTTAAAGCCATATGTTTAAGCCTTCAAAAAAAAAAAAAAAAAAACCAGAGAAAGCTAGCCATGGCCACGAACAAGCTTCTTCAGCCGCCGTCGTCTTCGTCCAGACCAAAAATGGCGGTTTCTGTGCCGAAACGAAGGTCCCAGCTGAAGCAATCCAAGAAAGTGAACGAAAGAAAGCTCTGCCTCTACGGCGCCGTTTTGTTCAAGCTTCTGTATCGAATTCCTGCTGCGATTTTCTTGATATTGGTTCTGTTTCTGTGGTCATCTTCGACCACCGTTATTTCTGGAAGATTCGTTCATGTCTGTGTTTCTTCCAGAAAGCTCACCAATCTTTATTGCCTTTCCGCTGGCTCTCAGCCCAACTTTGAAATTCCGATTCAAGTCGTCAATCACAGTCGTTCCGAGCCGCCCGATTGGTAATGTTTTGGTCTTTTTTATTTATTTTAAGCCCCTTCGTTTTTTTTTTTAGAAAATTGTGTTTGTTTTTTCTTAATCTTCTTACCGTGGTTTTCATTTTTGTTAGGGAGCCAAAAACAAAAACAAGTTTTTGATTTTTTTTTTTTTTAAATTGGTTTGGTTTTTTAAAACATGTGAAATGATGTAAATACAAAACAAATAAGTTTGTGGGTAAAAATAGTGTTTACAAGCTTAATTTTTAAAAATAAAAAACAAAAAACGAAATAGTTATCGAATGAGGCCTTTTTTTTTTTAACTTTCAAATATTGTGTCAGATAAATCGATTATTTTTTTTAATTAACAAAATATTTAACCGTAAAATCAAATTTGGTGTTTAATAGGACTCTCTATTTTAAAATTTGTATTGAATAGATATATACATTTTTAACAATAAAAATATTTCGACGTACATTGGTGAGTGACGATCTTCCTACTTTCTACTTCCTATCCACCACCGTTCAATTTTTGGTAATCATGAGAGAGAAATTAAAAAAAGTTAAAATTTGTTATTATATGCATTTCTTTCTGAAAAAAATTGAATGGTGGTAGGTAGGAATCGTGTTCACCAATGTGGAATCAAGTACTTGAATAGGTCGCTGATCTATTACATTAGACACAATTTCTAGTACTTATAAAACTGAAAAATTATAAGATATTTGTAACTTTTAAAAGTTTATAGATTTATTAAACACAAAATTTGAAAGTTTAAAAATCTATTAGACATTTTAAATGTCAAAGTGAAGAATAAACTTTTAATTTAATATTTGTTTTCTTCATTAGCAAATTTTGTTTTGTTTTGTTTTTTTTTTTTTTTCATTCATTACCAAAGAAGCATATTCACGCTAAATTTTTAGATATTTCCAATACAATGAGACAGTTAGTTTTGCACCGTTGGATGTAAGAGAAAGAAATGTTAAAAGGACATCAATTTTGTATCAAACGATTATTGGGAGCAAACAAAATTGAAAATTTACATCTGACGGTTTTAAAAATGAATTTCATTGCATTGAGAACACCTAATAATTTTCCATTATTCAACATATATATCTCCGTGGAACCAATAGTTTCTTTTAGCATTTGTTTGGTCTGTGATCAACAAATTTGTTTTCCAAAAGAAATAATTTAGTAGAAAATAAAAAGAGAAATTCCTCTAATTTTTGAAATCGAAAGAAAAAAGCTCGAATGTTAAATTTCATTCTCCATACAAAATTTTCCTTTTTTTACTCTACAACAAGATATATAAATATCTGAATATTTGAATAATATTTTGATACAGGAATTCAGAAACAACAACATCAACAACAAAGACTCTTCTAAATTCAACTTCCAATGGCTACATAAAGGAAATTATCGAAGTTCCAGAACCTTCCCATCCTACATCTTCAACAATCGACAACGCCGCCGCCTCCATTTCTGCAGAATCCGTAAAGGAGATTAACCAACACCGTTCCAACGAAACCAACGATAATCCCACCGACAATTATCCGGCGAAGCCCGCCGAGAAAGAGACCGACGGCGACCAGCCGAGTACGGCCAAAAGCGACGACGAAGACGAGATTGCCATTGCAATGAAGGACATAGAAGAGCAGCTGCGGCGGCACCGGTCGTGGATGTGGGTGTCGCCGGGGAATGTTGGGGCGGCGGAATGCGGCGGAAGAGGGATCTACGTGTACGAACTTCCGGCGAAGTTTAATAAAGAGTTGGTGGCGCAGTGCCACGACATGGTTCCGTGGATGGATTTTTGTAAATATTTTAGCAATGAAGGTTTGGGAGAGCCGATTCCGGAGCTTGGAAATGGTTGGTACAATACTCATCAGTACGCGCTCGAGCCGATTTTTCATTCCAGGTAAGTAATTGAAAATTTAGCCATTTATTTATTTATTATTTGAAGCAATTGAATTATTACTCCTTGAATTTAATGGTTTCTCAATTCTGATTTTAAAAGGTACAATTATATCGATTTAATTCAGGAGCTGAAATAATTATTGTATAAAAGTTTTTAACCCAATATTCAATGCCTCTAAGTTAGAGACCGGCAGGAAGATATATATATATAATTATTTATTTTATTCTTTTAGTTTCAAAAGAACCACAAGGTTTGTGATTCGAATCTTCCTCCCCACATGTTATCAAACAAAAAAAAACCATATATGAGTAGGGGATTCAAACTTTTACGATTACATGTCAATTATTACTAAACTATGTTCATTTTAATTGTATTAATTTAGTTTTCAAAATCTAGTTAAAAATCAAATTTCAAAGGGACCAATAGACTTTCATTTTAATATGGACTCATGGACGTATCTCCCAATCTCTTCATAGGCTTAACGGAGGTCGATGAAAGAGTATATATAGATGTATTCTAAACATATTTATTTATTTGTTCTTAATCTTAAAAACATATTTTAGTTCTCTTGTCAGAATTTTGACTCCGATGTGTTTAGTTAATGAAGATTTTCTCCTTCTCAAAAAAAAAAAAAAAATGAAGATTTTCTCGACCGAGTAATATTACTAGATCGAAAGTTTTCGGTTTTTTTGTTTTGTTTAATAAGTAAAATTTTAAATTTCAACATCTTCGTTGATTTTTATATATTTTTTTAATCTAACACAAATTCATTCCTCTCGATTCCAGGGTTCTAAAGCACCCTTGTAGAGTCTACAACCAAGACGAAGCCAAGCTCTTCTACGTACCCTACTACGGCGGACTCGACATTCTTCGATGGCACTTCAAAGACAATGTAACCAACGACCTCAAGGATTCATTGGGCTTAGAACTCGTTGAATGGCTCTCAACCCAAAAGCCATGGACTCAAAACTCCGGAAAGGACCACGTCTTTGTTTTGGGCAAAATCTCGTGGGATTTCCGAAGAAACGTCAACAATAGCAACGGTAACAATAACGGTAACATTTCAAATTATTTATGGGGCACCAGATTTCTAGAACTCGACCAATTACAAAACCCCATCAAACTCTTAATCGAACGACAACCCTGGCACGAAAACGACGTCGGAATACCCCATCCCACATTCTTCCACCCCCACTCAGACGACGACGTTTTCGCCTGGCAATGGAAAGCCCTCCGATCCGAGAGGAAAAACCTGGTCGGGTTCGCCGGGGCAGCCCGACCCGGCTCGCCGGACAACATACGGTCGTTGCTGATCGACCAATGCGCCGCGGCGGAGGACGGGCGGCTCTGCCGTCACGTGGACTGCACGTCCGGCAACTGCGAGCTGCCGGAGGCGGTGATTGAGCTGTTTCTGGAGTCGGAATTTTGCCTGCAGCCGCCCGGGGACAGCCCGACGAGGAAATCGGTTTTCGATTCGTTGATTTCGGGTTGTATTCCAGTTTTCTTCGACCCGTTTACGGCGTATTATCAGTACCCATGGCATTTACCGGAGGATCACAGTAAATATTCGGTGATGATCGATAAAAATGAGTTGCAGAGAAGTGGTGAAAATGTGGTGAAAAAATTGATGGGGATTTCTGTGGATAAAAGAGAGGAAATGAGAAGCTATATTGTTTATGAACTTTTGCCTGGCTTGGTTTATGGAGATTCGAATAATGTGATCGAGAAATTCCAAGATGCTTATGATATAGCCATTAATAATTTGCTTCAAAGGGTTTCGATGTTGTAATGAATTGTATCGTTTTTGCTTTAGCTTTTTTTTTTTGTTTTTGATCATGTTTTGGTTTGAAGAAAGAATGAACAGTGTATAGAGAGAAATTATTCCACACATATATAAAAATGCTAAAATATCATTTTTTTAAGAAGAAAAGGAATCCTTCCTAAAAGATGGCAATAACAAGTCATAATATATTTACAGTGGGCATTATCTCCCATTGACATCAACCATTGTGGAAAGTTGGATAAACCACAACATGAATTGTGAGTGATTTAGCGCTTTCTTAGCCAAAAAATCCGCCCTTGCATTCCCAATCCTACGAATATGAGTGAAAGATAAATAATGGAAAGCTTTGCTCATGTCTTGGATTTGTAAAATCCAATGATGAATGTCGGTCGCCGTTTGTTGCTCCTCATTGATCATTCTAATCGCAATTAGAGAATTTGAGTATCAAACAACATCGAGGATTTGCATGCGTTGCAACAATCTCAAAGCATGGTGAATTGATCTTACTTCTGCCGCCAACGGGGAGAGAGATATGTGGTCGAACATTATTTCCATGGCACCTCGCAGTTGTCCATCGGAACCTAAAACAGCCACACCATACCCGACCCCTCATATGAGGATGTATTGTTGCATCCATGTATACCTTTGTGCTATGAATTCTATCATTGTGATCCATACTTTTGCCAATAAAGTCGTGGCATTTAAAGATTTCGTCACTCTAGTCTCTTCCTAATACTTGTTTATCCAATCACATCGGGCAGACTCTCCATAATAGGTTGTTCCATAAGAAAACTATTCCTGTCATTCTAAATCGTCCGGAAAGTTATACACGCTTTTTCAAAATCCTCATTACTTAGCTGGTCAGCCAACCTCATGATTTGATCGGAAAGTTATTAGCAACCACAATATATTTATCAACACGAGGGAACATGGTATCACAAATTATCTTGGACCACTTGCAACCACATAATGCATGATCAATACTTTCCTGTTTACTCAGACATATATTGCAAACGTTAGATACATCTATGCCTCGCCTCCAAAGACAAAAATTCGCTGGTAAACACTCATGATAGGCCTTCCAGATAAATAGCCTTCCAAATAAATAATTTAATCTTCGATGAAAATTTTGTTTTCCATAAAAGACCCCACCAACGGCTTTGTAGATGCCCGTCTTGCTATCAAGCTCGTTTCTAATTTAATTATAGCCATTTTTAGTGGAGTACTCTCCATTTGTAGAATAGTGCCAAATCCAAGTATCCTCCACGTTTGCTGCACTAATAGGAATGAAATTGATCAACAATGCATCCTCCTCCACCACAACATTTCGGATTTTGTCTATATCACAACCATTTGATGGGGTTATAAAGTCAGAGACCATCGCCTCCTCCTGACCAATTGAACGGTTTAATGACAATGGCTTAAAGGAAACTTCCTTAGGGACCCAAGGGTCATTGAAAAAGTGGATTGATTTGCCATTTCCAACCCGCTTTCGCATGCCCATACGAATTAAACTCGCGAGTCCAAACAATACCCTTCCAGAAGACCGAGCTATTCATCTTAGACGGGGCCATTAATAGAGAATCTTGGTGTGAATATCTTCCTTTAATGACTCTAAAATATCATTCGGTCAGATTTCTATTTTAATTCATATATCGAGATTCCAAAATCTCTTTGGTGTGATATTGTCCACTTAATTTTTGGTTCAACCTAAAAGATCTCATACCAATAGAGATACTCGTCCTCCCTTATATACCATGATTTCATTGTCTAGTCAATGTGAGACTTTGGTCGCCAACACTAATCTTTTTTATGGAAATTATTGCTATTAATTAATCAATTTTGATAAAACTAACTTTGAAAACTAAGGTTCTGTTTGATAACTTAAAAAAATGTTTGTGAAATATAAGGCTTATACCAGTTGAACTATGCTCATGTTGGCATAAACTTATGACATTATTTATTGTGTTTTAATTTTTTTATAATGAAATTTACAAATACATTGTTCCTTAAAAAAAAAGAGAGAGTCAAATTTACCTTGTTGTATTGATTTATTTCATCAATCATTAAGGAAGAACGTGTATGTTAATAAATTTATATTACTAAGTGTAAAATTCACCTATGTAGATGGTAGTTTTTTTTTAAACCAATGTATAGTCACCTTCTCGACTTGTGTTTCCATCCTTCATCTTCCATTTCTAAACAAAAAATGAATAAATAAATAAAAGAAAACATAGAGCGAAAGTTTAGGAAGGTGAAACGAACAATGGTAAAGAGATAAAGATGGATAACTTAAGGAGTGAGAAGTTAACTTTTTTTTTTTTTTCTTTTCTAGAAAAAGTGAGACGTTAACTTGAACATAGCTTAACTTTTTTTAAAACATATATATCCTAAAAATGAACAAATAAAAGCAAAGATAGAGGGAAAATCTAGGAAGGTGAACGACCAATGATAAAGAGAGATAACTAAAGTTTAACTTTTTCTTCTTTTTTTTTTTTTTTGAAAAGTGGAAAGTTAATTTGAACATAGCTTAACTTATTTCAAGACATATATCCTCAATTTAAAGGTTGAATGTTCAATTCTCTATTTCACACGTGGTTGAACTCAAAAGAAAATAAATAAATAAGGTGTGGCAAGAGAGATCACCATTCATTAAAAATTCATCAAAGGCATGCACTCAAAATGAGGATCTCTCCCCTTCCACCAAGTCTAAAAGCTTACATTGGTATGTAATAAGAAAAATAAGGCCGTGAATTCAAAAATTTGCATATCTCTAACAACGACCATTTAGACATAAACTCAAACTCTCTCGAAGTATTTTTGCAATTTCTCTTTCACATATCCAATAGTATAAAATTGTCCACCACATTAAGAGTGTGTTTGGTTTAACTTTTCAAGTGTTTAATTTTGAAAAAAATTAGTGTTTGACAACCACTAAAAATGATTTATTAAAAAATGAGATCGATAAATAAACCATTTTAAGAGAAACACTCGAAACCAATTTTTTTTTTAAAAAAAAGTCTTTAAGTATACTTGTGCATAAAAACACCTATGAGGAAATGCAACCAAATATGTGTGTGTTTAAATTCTAAACATTTTTTATACAAAAGGTTTTTTAAAAAATGCATTCTTGAAAAACATTTAAATCAAAATGTATTCCAAACGGATCCTAAGGGTGTGTTTGGTTTAACTTTTCAAGTGTTTAATTTTGAAAAAATTTCTAGTGTTTGACAACCACTAAAAATGACTTATTAAAAAATGAGATTGATAAATAAACATTTTGAGAGAAACACTTAAAACCAACTTTTTTTAAAAGAGTGTTTAGTATACAATACCTTGTGTATAAAAACACCTATGAGGAAATGCAACCAAATATATAGGTGTTTAAATTCTAAACAATTTTTATACAAAATGTTTTTTTAACACAAATGCATTCTTGAAAAACATTTAAATTAAAATGTATTTCAAACGGACCCTAATTATGACATTCATCTTTGAATAATTTATCTAGTTGGTAGGTTTTCTCCCATCAATGTTTAGAGACAATTTTTTTTTTTAATTATCTTTATTTTATCATGTGATAATTTCCATCTCTCTCAAACTCAACCCATCTAGACTCTGAATCATAATCATTTAAAATGAGTTGGATCTCTCAAGATCAAACCACACCCATATTTTTTTCATTTAGCAAATAAATATTCAACACCAAATCTTTCTTTAGTTGGCTTGAAAATTCAAAGATTATGAAATAAAATCAACCTTGTGTAAATGGGGCCAATAATTCTCTTGAGAAATTTCTAGCAGCATGCAGCTTTGATATGGGGTCCCATTGTGCAAAGCTAAGATCTTGTTGATATATTATTTTAAGGATGTGACCTAAGCAAGGGAAATTTTGGTCAATAAAGATATTGATTTTTCTAAGTACAATGCAAGGGGTCCCCAAACTGAGGCTGCCCCAAAAGTCAATAAAATCACAACAACAGTTGCTTTAGTAATATATAGGGCAAAAAATTCAAAAAAGAGAAGAAAAGATAGGGAATTTGCCAAAAATATATGCCTTTTGCTTTTGAAAAAAAAAATTAAAGAATTATTAAAGTTTACTTTATTCCCCTTTTATTTTAATTTGTTTGAGATTATTTCACTTTGCGTAGATTTGTATTAGATTATTTGCTTGAGAAAAATCCATTACGTCATCCTATCTTCCATTTTCTATCAACTTCGGTTAATATTCAAAGCTATCATAGAATTTCTTTCATCATATGTAATGTTGAAAATTCTAAGTGAAGACCTCACAATTTATAAGATATATGAGTTCTTCACTCATCGATTTTGAGATGAAACCTGGATAATCTTTCCAAGAAAAAAAAAAAAAAAAAAGAAAAAAGAATGGGATATGATCTCACAATTTTGTAAGATACATGGGTGGTTGTGTTAAATCTATGTATATTATTATTTTATTTTCATTTGCTATATAATATTGTTTCTAGATAAACTCTTTAGATTTTAGATGAACAAAACTTACAAGAAGTCATCAATGAGAATTTCCAATATAAACACAGCCTCAAATATAGGCGAAAAAAAACAGATAATATTCCTAATTAAGTTATGTCATTTCACTAAATTTCATGATTTTCATTGATTTCGTGCTTCTAATTAAGTCAGATCCTACTTATAAAAGAATCCCATAATTTCTTTCATTCTCATCATTTTTTGCATTTATTTGGCCAAATATGGATTTGTGGATTTGGTTTTATTGAATAGATAGCTTCTAATTTTAGGCCACAAAATCTATTTTTAAGAAAGGCGTGCAAGATTTTTAGAAGATTTGAATGACTTTTGTTAGAAACAAAATAGCATAAATCTTTCAGAAGAAAAATCTGCCATATTGGGTTTTGATCATCTAGTGGAAGGAACCAATTGATAGAGAAAAATGAAATTTAGATATATATAGAGAGAATTTCTTTATGGGTTATTTTTGTTTTTTTTTTTTTCCCCCCTTTTTGATGTTATATTAATCAAAGCTAATTAATTGCCTTGCATTCGTAAAACAATAATAATAATCTTAAAATAATAATAATAATAATAATAATAATAATAAATAAATAAAATAACTTGTGAGTTACGGTGACTCGTTTGTAAGTTTATTTCAAGGGACTTCAGCAAGTAAATAACATGAATGATTTTTGTTTTATATCAGATATGTTATATTTAAAGGAAAATTCAATATTTTTTTAAGTGCATATGAAATTATTGTATATTTCAAGAATAAACCACGTGACAAATCAATGAAATGATTGACTTCAGGTTAAACTGATCTTAGATAACTTAATTGGTTAAGATATTATATTCAAAATAAAAAAGATTTAAAGGATTTGAATCTCTCTACCCCTACTACGCATTGTTGAACAAATGTAGTGAACCATGACTTTATGTTAAACTTAGTTTAACTTAATTGATCAAGATATTATGTATTCGTGTCAAGAAAATGCCAAAAGTTCGAATCTTTACTTCCATGTATTGTGAAACAAATTTTTATTTTCAAAAATGATACTCCTTAAAAAAGAACATTTTAAATCATGATTTGAGTGTTTAACAAGATAAAAACACAACCAAGATAATATAATAATTTTTAATAATCATTTTAATTTTGCTAATAAAAATTAATTCGTGCAATTATCTAGAGTGTCAATATATAATTAAGATAGGCATAACCATAATGTCAATGATCTTGTCCTTTCTTTGAGGGGGCAAATTTAAATCATCAACCACTCAAACATTAAAAACATCTAAACATATTACATTTTTTTTTTCTATTTACCTTTGGCTATCTCATAGAAATTTATTATTATTAAAAAATTGTTACATCTGCAAATGTCCATTATAGACGCGTACTACACATTTAATATGTATCATAAATGTAAATATATAGTTCACTGAGTTAAAACATATATTATATGATAAGAAGATAGCGGACACTCCATATATCTCTACAATAATATGATATTGTCCACTTTAAACATAAGTCTATTAGATTACATGAACTTCCATCTCAAAACCAATTGGCAATGAGTGGAGTAACTCATGTATCTTATATATTGTGAGTTCTCCACTTATCTTTTCAATGTGAGATCCTCAACATGCCCCCTCAAGATGGTGTCTCTTTGGGTTCACCATTATTGGATCGGATCCCAATTTTTTTTTCTTGGACGTTTGGGTTTAATGAGTTCTGATATCATATTAGATTACATGAGGTTCCATCTCAAAACCAATTGGTCATGAAATTGTGAGGTCTCCACTAATCTTTTCAATGTGGGATCCTCAACAAAGTCTTCATGACTTTTGCTTTTGGTTTCACCTAAAAAGGATCGTACCAATAGAGATACTTGTAATCTCTTATATACTCACGATAACTCCCTTGTCTAGCTAACATGAGACTTTGGTCCCACTACCTAATTCCCAACATTAGCCAACAAACTATTATAAATTTAAAAAGAATAAAATAATATAATCAATATGTTTAGAAAAAAGTGAAATTTGAAATCCGAAATTTACTCTAACATCATGAGGGTGACGAAAGGGGAAAAAAGAAGTGAGAGATTTTCCCTTAGGAAATCAAACAAAATCTAAACCGATAAGGAAAAAGGCAAAAAGTAGAGAGAGACGAGTGGTCGCTGTAAGAAGGATTTTTATTGTAGAGAATCTAAATGAAAGCTAAGAGATCACCGGCTTCTTCTTCTTCGTCTTCATTAAAATGCCACAGAATTTTTTTTTTTCTTCTGAAAATAAAGAGAGAGAAATTAATTGAATTGAATTTAATTAATGGGGTTGAACAGTAGAGCTGAAGATCGGGCAGAATCGCAGGAAGAATGTTTTCATGTATTGGCTGTGGATGATAATCTCATTGACAGAAAGCTGCTCGAGAGGCTTCTCAAATGTTCTTCCTATCATGGTCTGTAAATCTCACAATCTCTCTCTCATTTTTTTTTTCTTATTGAAAAATGAATTGATTATGGGTCTCGTTTTTTTTTTTATGCCCTTGTATTTGATTTACGTGATTTAAAAAAATTATCAAAACAAACCACTAATGCAACTAGCAGAAAATTATCTGGATAAATGGATTTGAACACTTTCATAAATTTTATCGAACAGTTACTAGAAAAGCAATCATATTGTAACAACTTCATTCAATAATTTCCCGTGGTTTGGATGATAAATTTTGTTGTTTGAACGAGAGCAGTGACCTGCGTAGAATCTGGAGATAAAGCTTTGAAATATTTGGGAGTGTACGACGAGGCGTCGTCGGAGAAGAGCAGCCATTGTTATGAAGCTGCTAATTACAATTCTTCTTCATCGTCACAAGAAGTAAGTTTTTTTTTTTTAGAATTTCTCTCTTAGTTGTATTATTACAGTAAGTCGAGCTGTAAATTTACAATTTCGTGTCCTAATTTAGAAATTTCACGAGGAATTAAATTGTGTTAAAGAAGAATCAGATCGATTTTATTCCTCAGATTTGTGGTGCATGCAAGATTTCACGAGGAATTAATGGTTTGAAAAATATTTTCTAAAGTTTTTTTTTTTTTTTTTAGGATGTAACTAAATATCATTCGAATTTTAAAATGTTTACAATTATTCAAAGTTTTTTTTTTTTTAGAAATTTAATTATTCAAAGTTACGTTTTTTTTTTTTTTTTGAGAAGATTCAAAGTTACGTTGATCACGTGATAGTTAACATTGATATATTGTATGTATCATGAACGATTTATAATATAGTCTGAAGTCTGAACTAAGTTGAACATGTCTTTTTCACGGAAAATTCTTGAATAATTATTTGACAGTGTTTATTTTTTACTTTTAGTTTTCACGTGGCAAAAGAGCATTATTTAATAACATGTCCCATTTTCGTTTTTCATTGCTTACAAATGTTTTTTTTTTTTTTTTTGGAAAAAGCTTACAAATGTTTTTAAACTCGTGTGTGTATATATATATCTATATAAAATATTTTGTTAAGGTGTATTTATATTTTATTTATTTATTATTTTGATAAAAGTATTTATATTTTATTTACTATTTAGTGTATTCTGTTTTTTTTTTTTTTTGAAAAATAGTGCATTCTGTTTTTAATGTTATATATGATATATACAATTAAAATTTCTTTACGTGTCAGTTTGGCTAAAATTTCATAGCGAAAAGTAATTTAATTAAAATTTTTAGAAAAAATTCGAGTAATTTTTGTTTTTTGTTTTGTTTTGTTTTTTTTTTTTAAATAACCATAAACACAATTTTGTTTGTTTTTTTAGTTAAAATATTATTTAAAAAGAAAATGCTATGTGATTCTATTTATCGAGTGTATGAATACTTTAAGTTTAATATAATAGAGCTTATTACAACCTATGATTTTCATATTTGAACCATTTAAAATTTTTCTTTCTCATAAATTATTAAAGAACGACAGACTTTGAAATAACATAAGAACCAAATAGGTCCGTAACAATTCACCTCACACATCATAGTCAAATTTTAATTTGAGCACATGATTATAGGATAGGTATACATTTAAATTCATATATAATTTAAAATTAAAATAGCTATTTTTAATCCTATATGAATTCAAAATACTTTAATTAATTTAATTTACTTTTTTTTTCTCTACAATATGTAATGAATTTTAGTGTAATTTTTATTTGGATGTAGAGATTGAAAGTAAACTTAATCATGACGGACTTTTCCATGCCTGGAATGAGCGGTTATGATTTACTCAAACGTCTTAAGGTTAATTTTATCTTTATCAACTTCTATTTTTTTGAAGTGTTACTCACATTTGAAGGCCACTCAAAATCATATATGCATGGAAAAATGTTGTTTGTTTTAATATTGTTTTCTTTGTTTTTTCACTTGCAGAAATCACGTTGGAAAGACGTACCAGTAGTGGTGATGTCATCTGAAAACGTACCTTCAAGAATTAACATGTAAATTTTTTTTGTCAAATTATAAAATAGTACAAAACTTTTTATATTGTCGTGTCTAAACGAGTCATTCAATCATGAAACAGAGTAACATAATTGATCCTACATAATTGATTGTATTTCAGGTGTTTGGAAGGAGGTGCTGAAGAATTCCTTTTGAAGCCTCTTCAACTATCCGATTTGAACAAAATTGAACCTCATCTTCTCAAATCATCTCATCGAGAATTCGCAGACATTGCACAAAATTTCAACGTAAACATCGACAACAATAACAATACTATTGCCAAGAGATCGAAGCCCACAAAAAATGACGGTTGCATTACTTTGTGAAACAACTTAACTAAGGACCTTACCAAAATTAATTGTATTTTAAAAAATGGTATCAATATCAACAAAATGAACAAAATCTATGTTGTTTAAGATATATTTGGGTATGGCGGTGGAAACCATGAATTACTTTTAATTACTTTATTAAAAATCTGGAATTTAAAGTAGTTGATCCATGTCTTTCACTAATACCCTTATGACATTTGTAGTTCGGATTTATTTACGTGCCATATTGACTCTTTGTATGACAATCTTTTATTGTTGTTTGTAGTACAACAAAACATTTGTTGTTTTTACTTGTATTTCTAGAGAAAAAAATAAAGTGGCCGATGGAATAGCTAAGGGAACTAGAATGCTAGGATTATGCGATACCTGGATTTGCTCTATCCCGGGTTGGATTTGTTCGTTGGTCGATTCTCACTGTTTTTCTTTTGCTCATGTGGCGTTATAAATTTCTCTTATTATTAAAAAAAAAGACAAAAAAAAAAAAAAAACTACTAGGTTATATTATAAGAATTATAAAAAAAAAGTTATATTATACAAGAAAATCAAGGGTTTCTTTTTCCCTAAAAAAAAAAAAGAAAATTGAGGGTTTGTTTGATTAGGTCAAAATTTACAATTTACGTTACAGTTTGACCATTTTCAAAATTAAAAACGTTAAGGTTTGACCCTTTTCAGAATGAACGTAATAATATATGGCTGTTTTTTTTTTCGATAATAATTTTATGGAATAATTTAAACTTTTAAAATATTGATTGCGAAACATATTTATTTACATATAAAGCCATTCATCGATGAACTTGCTTTTCAAAACTAAAAAAAAAAAGAAAAAAGAAAAAAGGAAATTGCTTTTAAATTCAGTACCGAAGAAGAGAACATTAAAATAATAATAATAATATAATCTTGCTTTTATTTTTGAGTGGGCCGAGTGGTAATAGTATCGGGCTTCAAAGAAACATAATGTAAATGGGCCTAAAGACCATCAATTACGGCCCATGATTTGAAGCGTGAAAAGTCCGCTAACCTCTGTAGCGTATTTCGCAAGCGACTCTTCCGTATAAATTCATTCCCGCCATCACGTTTTAACTTCACAATCATTCTTGAGGCTTACCTTTCATTAATGGTTGAAGCATTTCCCTGGTTAGAGTTCTCTCTCGTCTTTCTCAGTTTTGCCCTAGGATTTTCTACTAGGGTTTTGTTATTGCCTGGTTCTTCGAATTTCATGGCATTACCATCTTTCCGAGGCAATGGTGCGTGTTGAATCTTCTGCTTCGTGTTCTGATTTTCGATTTACTCATGCGCTCGCTCGCGCCATTTCTTCTTTTGAGTTTTTCTCCAGGGTTTGGGCTAGGGCTTCATTGTTGTTATCATGATTCAATGTGATACTGCCGTTTCGAGTGGTACAATTTGCTTCCTGTCAATTTACCGTTACTCAGATTTCATATATCTTGCGCTGGAGATATTTATATCATATTTTGCAGATGATTTGAGATCAGAAAAGTCTCGGAGTATTAGATTTTCTCACTATTTCGTCATCTTCGCCGATAAGAGCACATCGGTGTTTTTGAATCATATGCATTCTCAACAGAGTTATTGGGCTAAAATCCTTGTCTGTTTTAACCATTCGCGCTACTCTGTAAATATTTTATTAGAAAGGATGAGAAGCTCATCATTATCTTCGGAAACTGAAGGTGTCCTTACATTGCTTACATTTCGCATAACATGGTCTCTAAAGGCGTGCAGAACGTTCTCGATTTCTTACAGGAGGATTTCCCTGACATGGATGTAATCGGCATTTCCGGTAAGTTAATAGTACAAGAAAATTACATCATGTTTCTATTTATTTTAAAAAAATAGTACAAAAAAATTACAATAACTTATTCGATTTCATTCCCAAAATCATTTCAAAATCATTTGATTGTGGTTGATTAGGAAATTTCTGCTTGGATAAGAAACCGGCTGCTGTGAACTGGGATGAAGGAAGGGTGAAGTACGTGGTTTGTGAGGCCATAATTAAAGACGATGTGGTGAGGAAGGTATTGAAAACAAACATGGAGGCTCTGGCCACGTGAAATCCTTGCCATCATTCACGGCCTCCATCATTGCCGTGAATGATGGCAAGGATTTCACGTGTCCGTTACCATACCTTCCATTGAGGTGATTTGCCTTTTACCTTCTCATTATTCAATTGCGTTTTGGATCTTATTTTTGATTTGCTTCTTATATTTAGTCATGGAACTGTGCATAAAATTTCTTTAGTACCTTCACTATTTGCTCTATATTTGATGAGATTTAAGACCGGTAGTTCTTGCTTTGAATTATCTGAAAGAAGTATACTAGGAGTGTTAGTTAAGTTGGCTTGAAGAGATAATATCACGAAATCTTTTCATCTTCCAATGCCTCTACAATCAGGACATTGTCAGACTGCTAAAGTTGTGCTAATAAAATAGTTTTCTAGTCTAGAATAAAAATTGAATAAAAATGTGAACCAGAAAGGTTCTGCAAATGGTGGCTTAGCTAGGATTGTAGATGGGATTGCCATAGGAATCATTATGGGTTGGTGCCCAACTTTTAGCAAATAATTGTTCTCTTCCACTTAACAATTGGATATCATGCATGGCTTATTGCTTTAGTAGAGGAGATAGTAGTATATAAATTTGAAATTGCATTGCTCTTTGAATTACTGCCAATTCGAAGAAGCTAGAGATGTCCGGGTAGATTATATTGAAACATTCGAGATTTTATAGCCTAATGACTTAATTTGTCTAGTTAAAATCAACTTTACTTTATTTATTTAGTTTGTAACTTGAAATTTTGTTCTTTGTTCTTTTTAGTGTGTAATAGCTGCCATTATGATTTCCTAGCCGAACTCAATTAGCTAGGGTTCCAATTTGCTGGACACAAAGTTCTTGGATGCTGACGTGTATCCATGAATCCGTACTTTCTTATCATCACTCCTTAATCTATGATTGAAATACATTTTGCTTGGTATTTATGTTGTTGGTTTTATTTATTTATTTATGTTTTTTTTTTAAAAAAATTTAATTTAATTTAATTTTTATTTTTAGTTCCGACATTTTCTTTTTCTTGTTTTAAAGACTGGATTCCAAACTCATGAGGTCCTTTGAAGAGTGATGAGATCTATCTGCATATGGAAGCATATTAGAATTGTATGAAGAATGGACAGCCATATACAAGTACCTGCGCTATAGATGAAGCCCGCGGGAGCTGTACTGGGTAAGTTTCAACTATTTTTTGTTTTTACAATTTTGCAACATTTCCAATGTCTCTATTGTCATGTGATTTTTCTAATCTATATGTATATGTGGTTTGTTTGCCCAATTTCTACTCTCCATTTGACTAACGGGTAAACTCTGGTGGAATGCTATTTAGGCTAATTTTTATGTAAGCTTTTATGCTCAATTCCATTGTAATAAACTAGTGAAAGGATTCCTTCAAAAGAAAAAAAAAACAACTATTGAAAGGATCCAGGGTAAAAGTACTTAATAATTGTGTTAAAAATCATGGATATATTGCAACGAAACTGTAGAACCAGTAACATTCATTGATTTTTTACTTAAGTTCTAATAGAATATGTTGAAGATGCACTTCCACTATTGTTATAAATTCATAGAATTTCCTATAAAAAAAATCATAGAATTTGACGGAGAAGCTCTTGTGTCAATGTGATGATTGCTGAAGGTTTTTCTAGACGTTTCTTTTATTGGTTTTGGAGCAGATCCTGTTTCGTCAAAGATTTAATATTTCTACAAAATTGACTTATTAAATGTTGTTGTTGCGTTGCCCTCTGTTCTGTTTTGGAAAAACAACCACCACTATCGTGACTGCACATCAACTTTTCGAGCCCTTATGTGCTCCTATCTATGTTATATTGTTGTATTCATGCCTTTCCAATTGTTATTTGCTTTTGAGGAGGTTGTAAAATTATGTTTAGTAGTTCAGAATCCAATATAAGAAATATCTTGGATTCTCTTTCCTTGCTTGTTTTTATTATTTTAGGAGGTTGTAAGTTCGTTTGGTTAGAAACAACATTGCTATTTGTTTAAGATTTCTGACCTAACACTTAGGTTTGATCTCAAATTGTATGAGCGTTATAGAGTTTTGGCAAGCAACGGGTTTGCCATGTTTTAATGATTTCTAACCTAACCCTTAAAGTTCGAACGGCTTTATTGTATTTAAATAATGCACAAAGGTCGAACGGTTTTATTGTATTGCTTGAAAGTGATGGCTAGGTTGGATTGGGGAAAAGCTTCCGAAATTGCAATCCCAAGACAGATCATCCTTGAGCTCCCTCTCTAACACTTCCCTTGCAATTGAGGAGACCAAAGTCCTGGCAACAAGTTTAATGATGGGGTAAAGCCAACTTTCTGTATCAGTATTCCCGCACTTGGTGCTTTTCAAATGGCCGTCTATTTATCAGTTCTACTCTCTCTCTTCCATACAGAATGTGGAACCTCTGGATTTGTTCAAACATATTTGGGCTTGGACAGATGGCAATGACTTGAAATTTCTAGAATATTTTATCTGAGGATTATTGCCTTGTGACTTATGTTTGCAGGTATGATTATATACTATTTATAAACTCTCAAGCAAACACACAAAAACTTTATTAGGTTAAAAATCACTTTTGGTCCCTAAACTTTCATGGAAGTAAAAATTTAGTCCCTGAATTTTGATTTGTAATGATTTAGTCCCTATACTTTCCATTTTGTAATAGTTTAGTCTCTGAACTTTAGTAACAATTTAGTCCATATACTTATAAATTTGTAATAGTTTAATCCTTAGCATAAAAAATTCCATCAAAATCAAATGTTTGATTTTTATTAATTAATGATTTAGACTTTATAGCTTATAAATATATTGGGTCTCAAATTAGTTTATTGATCTAGCTATGTAAGAAATTCCATCAAATCTTAACAATACTTTCACGATAGTGATTTAATCATTACAAATTTTGAAGTACAAGGGCTAAATTCCATCAAAATCAAATTTCACGATAGGGACTAAAACGTTCCAAATTTTAAACTTTAGGGATTAAATTGAGAGTACAGGGACTAAATTGTTAAAAATCAATGTTCAGTTAGAAAGTTTAGTGATTTTTAACCGATATATCATGGCACACAGGAGATGATGTTACTGCTCCTAAGGCTTGTATGGCCATGATGTTTCTGATGGTTTATTCTAATAAATTTTATATTTAAATGCTAACCGACTTGAAATTAATTAAACATTTTTTCCGATGGGACAAAACAAATGTTTTTTGACATTTCATGATGGAACTCCTACTTCACAGAATAACAAAATAACCAAAATACAGCAACTAAAAAGAAATAAATGCATCCCAATCAAAGTAAATATCAAGATTAGAATAAGCTGCAAAGGATTTGGAAAGTATGCACCAGGAATTCTCAGGTACTTCCTACTCTCTTGCTTTTTTTTGGGAGAAAATTTTACGGTTTTTAACTTTTTTTTTTTTTTACAAAATACTATAGGTTTTTGCTTTATTTCTATACATTTCTTGTTTCTTTCGAGTGTTGGTACGTTCATTCAATAACAAAATATGAGTATGCCATGTTACAGCTTTCAGATCATCAACTGAATTGTTTCATTGACACAAAGTTTGGCAGCATATAAAAACAAACATATTGATATTGTTTTGTTATTTATGTTCTTTCACTTTTCTTCGATGCGTTTCTTTATAATTGTTATTTATTCGTCTTTTAACATGTAGGTGTGCATAATAGTCTCCTTACTCTGTATGCCATTGTTTCATGTTTCTATTGAAGCATCTTGAGTTGTTGATTGTTTTGTCTTTGTAATGTTGCTCGTTATCATTGATATCCCGTAAAAAGGAAACAAAAATGTTCAATTGATAAGAGTTACAAATTAGACAAGAAATTCTATGGCATTTCCATTAGTAGTTTAATAGAACAACAAGAAAATCCGAAGCTAGAAAAACTAAAGTTTGAACCCAGAAAAAGTTGCAATAAATCTTAAGGAAAAAAAAAAGGAAAAAAGAAAACAAAAATTTGTAAATGATAAAATGAAAAATTAGACCAGAAGTTCTATAGTATACAATTTCCAATAGTAATTGAAGTCTAATCCCATATTTCTTCGATGAAATCTTTTTTGTTAGAACCTTTTTCTCTCTTATATCTTCTAATTGGAATCATTCTAATCCCATATTTCTTCAACAAAAACCCACAACCCTCACCAAAAATGATGTAATCAGTAAAACCTCTTCTAAGTCGGTTTAAGAAAATCTGTCTTCACAAGAGAACTAAAGGCCATACTTATAGGACAGCCCTAATAAACCTCCTAACAAATGAAACTTGCAACATAAAAGACTTGCAAAACTGGTACACCAATTCCATCCCCCAGAAAATATTAACTCGTCCTTTTGTTTCCTCTAAGTAGCAAGCTGAAATTCAGCCGGTGCATGATATTCAAACAAATCTGACACATTGAAAATTGGGGAAATCTTATAATCTGGAGGCAGATCAACATGATAGGCATTGTCCCCAAGTTTCTGAACAATAGCATAAGGGCCAATCTTCTTGGGATGTAATTTAGGGTGAGACGCCATCGGTAAACGAGTTTTATGAAGTTGAATCATGACAAAATTGCCCACTTGAAAAAATCTAAAATATAATAGTTTTAAAACAGTAATAAAAATAATGCAAATAGAATAAAAAATTACAAAAAAGGGATACTTAACCAAACTATTGACTAAATTATGGTAGCCTTTTTGGGTAATAAGCTGCATGCATTTTGCAAAAGTAGGTGTTTGCTTCATGGAATCCACGTAGGTGTAGAACTCAGACTTAAATCGCATCATAGGTAGCGAGTAATCCCAACTTTTATCATGGTAGGTGGGAAAGGAACTTTATGTTGATACAATGGGGAAAGACTACTAAATATTCCTTTCTCTCTCACAGGTTAGCAACCCTTCTAGACAGTACATGTTGTATGAAGCAATGTTGAACAATTTGAAGAAACTAGATTTACTGCATTAGCCACCTTTATCTTGACCACTATAATTCTCAACGTTACTACGTTTTGATCATGTCCCAGATTTATTTGTGCCCTCATATTTGTTCCATAACAAGCTAACAAATTTGGCTAATTGTGCAGTTTTTTTTTGGTGCCTTCGCAAAACTTGGAGCTACTGTTGTAACCTTTCCTCTTTTATTTGTGAAGGTAAATTCTATGATCTCATAGAAACAAGAGCTTGTAAAGAAAACAGGGTTAATTCTGTGACGTTTGCTCCATTCGTACAAAAGGTTTCTGTTAAATTTTTTTTTCCTTCATATTTTGTTATGAATGTTGACATATGCTGAAGCTCGTGTTTATTTGTTTAGAGTAAATTATCTTGTCCAAATTATTTTCCTTGCAAGTTAGGATTCAAGCAAAACAGATTGTTTCGGAGTGCTTTTATTTATTATTTCATAAGTGTTTTTAATGGATTGTTTTTTAATTTTTAAAAGCGCTTCTTACCTCATATGTTTAGGCTCGGCTGTGGAGAGTATTGAAGATTTCTTCTAATATTTTGCTGGCATGTCGTTGAAGGTCTTGGATTGTTTTTCATTGTTTGCCTTCGTATGCCAAGGTATGTTGCCCGTCTTCTCTTCTCAATTTTTGTAGTTAGGTCAATTGCTTGCTGGTGATTGGTGAACTATCGATTCATTTGTATATGATATTGATCACTTCTTGAAGTTATAATCTGCATAATGTCGATAAAGAGTTTTGTTTTTAGATATAGATGTTGTGAAAAGACCGCATTAAAAATTGTATCTTTTAATATATTTTCTCCTCAAATTGCGGTGATAAAAGCCTTGCCGAACATCTTGTAATAAATAGATGTGGATGAAAGCATGGAAAATTTCTTCTATCTTCAGTTGTGAGGTTGGCACCCATATCCAAGATTATAGAAAAGCTAAACCCTACTTTTAGATAGTTATATGCTCTGGTTGTCTCTCTATTTGACACCCGGTTTCTATTATCTTCGTCTCGACATTAGCCCTTGAAAATTTATTGGAAAAAAGCCAAAGCCAAGTTATAAAGTCTAGGAACTCTAACAGAAGGTGATTGATGGAATGCCTGCACATCTATCCTTTAGTTAGAACTTAGAAATAAGATGGGCTACTATTATGCCTATTCAACTTTTGTAATTATTCTTTAAGTAATATTATTTTGAGAGGGGTCCTTCTGATGTGTGGACCCTCACTAGATTTTATGTTTCTTTCTGGGCTTCGGTTTCCAAGTTTTTTTGTAATTATTCTTTAGGTACTATTATTTTGGATTGACAGCCTCCTTTAGAGGGGGTCTTTTTGTGGGATGGTTTTTTTTTATGTCCTTGTATTCTTTCATTTTTTCTGGTATTATTATTGTTATAGTATATATGTAAATATAGTAGCTTATTAGTCTTCGTCCTTTATTGTAATTTTACCATTAGTGGTTTAGGGCTTCTATGTATGCCTATATATAATTGGCTCTAGTGTATAGAAAATATATTGAATTCTCTCATGTTTGATATCTTGATAACATGGTATCAGAGCCACTCTAGGGTTTTAGAATTTTCCTTTGGCTGTTAGGGTTTCTTCTCATCCAAGTGGGGTTAGGGTTTGAAATTTGGGTCACCACATTAGAGGGGCCGTTTGTCGACACCACCCACCTAAAGAGAAGCGCCGCTGCCAGGGGAGTCGAATCGCCGTCATCGTTCGCCGGAAGTAGCTGCGCGTGAGCCACACGCGCCGTCGGAGATTTCTGCAGCCGCCGCCACGCGCCGGTGCGTGAGGGCGCGTGGGAGGTCCGTTTTCCCTTCCGTCAGTTGGGTTAGCATCGGGCTGAGAATTCTAACAAGTCTGTATACTTGGTTTTGCCAAAACAGGTCACGTTTGCTTTAGTTTGCGTGCTCGGCTCAATTTCGGTTTGTTTTTGTTGAGTTCAGTTCTGTTTTTTCCTCGTGAGGGTATGTTTGTGGCTGGAATTTTCCCTCGTTGTTGTGATTTGCCGTTCTTGTGCATCAAGAGTATTTTTGACTTATTCTTGTGGCTAGTTTGGACATAATTTGCTCGAGTTAAAAGTTGTTTGGGAGGAGAATTAGGGTTCTTCATTAGAAACTCCATTCAGATCATATTTTCAGAAGTTGTATGGTGATTTGGCTCTAATTTCCAAGGTTTTAGATCAGAATTTGTGGTTTTACATTCGATATTGACCTATGGTTGAACAAGAATTCGTAGCAATGTCTAATGTGGTTCAATCGCGGATTCCGTCCATCTGATTCATCTAAGCAACCATTTGTTACTTCTACTACTGAGTTTGCTAAATTTCAACAGTACCAGAAGTCATTGAAAGCATATTCTTTATCATCCATGCTTACCCCTATTACAACCATTGCTGAGTCAGGTAACATGAATCATTGTCTTCTTTCCTCCTCTACCAAATGGGTCATAGACTCTGGTGCAACCAATCATATGACAGGTAATCGTGATTTATTTTCCAATTTTTCTTCATCTACATCCCTTATCGACGTTACTTTGGCAGATGGATCAACATCATCTGTTTTTGGATCTGGCACAGTAAATCTAACCCCATCTCTTTCTTTGTCATCAGTTTTACATTTACCTCAACTTTCCTTTAATTTAATATCTGTTAGTAAACTCACTCATGACCTTAATTGTTGTGTTTCTTTTCATCTGGGCTATTGCTTGTTTCAGGATCTTGTGACAAAGAAGATTATTGGTAGAGGACATGAATCTGGAGGACTTTATATTTTCGATCATCAAGTGCCAAAAGTTGCCTGTTCTGGAGTTGTTTCTCCATTTGATGCCCATTGCCGTCTAGGTCATCCTTCTCTTTCAGTGCTAAAAACACTTTGTCCTCAATTTCATAACTTGTCTTCATTAAATTGTGACTCATGTCAGTTTGCCAAATTTCATCGTCTTAGCTCTAGTCCTAGAATAGCTAATCGAGCAAGTAAGCCCTTCGAATTAGTTCATTCTGATATTTGGGGTCCTTGTCCTATTGTTTCCAAAACTGGATTTCGATACTTCTTACCTTTGTTGACGATTACTCTCGTATGACTTGGTTATACTTTATGAAGAGTCGTTCTGAGTTACTTTCTCACTTTTGTAATTTTCATGCTGAAATTCGAACTCAGTTTGATGTTTCCCTTAAAATTTTGAGAAGCGATAATGCTGGTGAGTACTTTTCTGAAGCACTTACGTCTTACCTATGTAAGCATGGAATCATTCATCATTCATCTTGTGCTGATACTCGTTCCCAAAATGGAGTTGCTGAAAGAAAAAATAGGCATCTCCTTGAAACTGCAAGAGCATTATCCTTTCAAATGAGTGTTCCAAAGCAATTTTGGGTTGATGCAATTTCTACAGCTTGCTTCTTGATTAATCGCATGCCTTCATCTGTTCTTAAAGGTCAAATTCCTCATCATGTTCTATTCCCCACAAAACCGTTGTTTCCTATTGAGCCGAAAATATTTGGTTGTACTTGTTTTGTCAGAGATGTTCGTCCTAATCTAACAAAATTAGACCCCAAATCTTTAAAGTGCATTTTCTTAGGCTATTCTCGTGTTCAAAAAGGTTATAGATGCTATTGTCCTAGTTCGAATAGGTATCTTGTATCTCGTGATGTTACTTTCTTTGAGGACACGCCTTTCAAATCATCTTTGCCTAGTACGAGTCAGGAGGAGGAGGATGATCTTTTTATTTATACACTTGTACCTCCTACACCCTCTACCGATCCATCTCCACTTGTGTCTCCTACACCCTCTCTCGATCCTTCTCATTCGACACTTGTTCCTACTCGTCCGCCTATTACTCAAGTATACTCTAGACGGCAACAACCTCCAGGTGAATGTCTTGTACCACAAGATTCTTCGTCATCGGATCCAGGGCTGAGTGATGAGCTTCCTATTGCTCTTCGTAAAGGTAAACGTTCTTGCACTTTTCCTATTTCTTCATTTGTCACTTATGACCACTTGTCATCTTCTACATGTTCTTTTGTTGCATCTCTTGACTCTATCTCGATTCCTAAAACGGTTCATGAAGCCTTGTCTCATCCTGGTTGGCGCAATGCGATGATAGAAGAGATGACTGCTTTAGATGATAATGGTACCTGGGATTTAGTATCTCGTCCAGAAGGAAAGAAAGCTATTGGGTGTAAATGGGTGTTTGCCATTAAGGTAAATCCTGATGGTTCAGTTGCTCGATTGAAAGCACGCCTAGTTGCCAAAGGCTATGCTCAGACATATGGGATTGATTATTTTGATACGTTTTCTCCTGTTGCTAAATTAACTTCTGTAAGGTTATTCATTTCCATGGCTGCTTCTCAATGTTGGCCTTTGCATCAGCTTGACATTAAAAATGCTTTTCTCCATGGTGATCTTCAAGAGAAAGTCTATATGGAGCAACCACCTGGGTTTGTTGCTCAGGGGGAGAATGATAAAGTGTGTCGTCTTCGTAAATCTTTATGTGGGTTGAAACAAAGTCCACGAGCATGGTTTGGAAGATTTAGTCAGGCACTTGAGCAGTTTGGAATGAAGAAAAGCAAGTCGGATCACTCTGTCTTCTACCAACGAACTAATAGTGGTATTATTCTACTTGTCCTATATGTTGATGATATTGTTATTACTGGAAATGATACATCAGGCATTTCATCTCTCAAAACTTTCCTCCAAAGTCAGTTTCATACTAAAGACTTGGGAACATTAAAATACTTCTTGGGTATCGAAGTAATGAGAAGCAAGAAAGATATTTTTATGTCACAAAGGAAATATGTACTTGATTTGCTATCTGAGACAGGAAAATTGGGAGCCAAGCCATGTAGTACTCCGATGATGCCTAATCTACAACTTACAAAAGATGGAGAACCATTTGATGATCCTGAGAGATATAGAAGATTGGTTGGAAAGTTGAATTATCTTACAGTGACACGACCAGACATAGCTTATTCAGTAAGCATTGTGAGTCAATTTATGTCTTCACCCACAGTGGAACATTGGGCTGCAGTACAACAGATTTTATGTTATTTGAAGGCTGCACCTGGACGTGGGATCCTATATAAAGACCATGGTCATATGAAGATTGAGTGTTTTTCAGATGCTGATTGGGCAGGATCAAGAGAAGATAGAATATCAACTTCTGGCTATTGTGTTTTTGTTGGAGGCAATTTGGTTTCATGGAAAAGTAAGAAACAAAATGTGGTTTCACGATCAAGTGCTGAATCAGAATACAGAGCTATGGCACAATCAGTATGTGAGATAATGTGGGTTCATCAACTCTTGATCGAATTAGGTTTCAATGTTACAGTTCCGACCAAGTTGTGGTGTGACAACCAAGCTGCCCTTCATATTGCATCCAACCCAGTATTTCATGAGCGGACTAAACATATTGAGATCGATTGTCATTTTGTTCGGGAGAAAATACAACAAGGTTTGGTAGCTACTGGATATGTGAAGACCGGAGAGCAATTAGGAGATATTTTCACGAAAGCTTTAAATGGAGTTAGAATAGATTATCTTTGTAACAAGTTGGGCATGATTAACATATATGCTCCAACTTGAGGGGGAGTGTTATAGTATATATGTAAATATAGTAGCTTATTAGTCTTCGTCCTTTATTGTAATTTTACCATTAGTGGTTTAGGGCTTCTATGTATGCCTATATATAATTGGCTCTAGTGTATAGAAAATATATTGAATTCTCTCATGTTTGATATCTTGATAACAATTATAAAAAAAAAATATTATGTCTATTCAACTTAAAGAGATGAGTTAGATTGAAGGTTTCGTTTAACTTAGTCTCTTACATTGTCATAATAAAGGAGAGTAAATTACTGTATCATTCACTTCCAAAAATCAATTTATGTTCCCAGTATTTTCTTCTATACATGGGTGTTTGGGTCAACTTGCATATATCTTGACTAATCTCATGAGACAACCATATGATCTTAGTACATTTAGTTGACAAGGAAACTTGTAGGATGGATTGAACCCATTCCCTTTATGGCCTTTGTTATTCTCATTGCGCTTATTGACCTATAGGCCAAAACCCATGCTGGTCCTATTCAATCCTATACATCAATGAAATTGTTTCTTATTAAAAAAAAAAAGACACCTAGCCAAAAAAAAAACTTGGGAGAAGAGGAGTGAAGCAACCACACATTTTCAAATTCAAGCCCGATATATCTAAGAAAAAGAACTAATCTTGGACTATGGGGAAGTCTGTCGAAAAAGGACATTAGAGGAGAATACCTCATAGTACATTAGGGGAAATGACTGTTTGACGTTGGTAGTTCGATTGAATTATGATCTTTTATTGACCCTCATGCTTATAGCGATCCTATCATTATAAATTTTTACCCAAGGATTTAACGTTCCGTATTGAGTAGTTTTGTTCAAAATTTTGCATGGTGCACCGAAAACTTTTTATAAAGATATTTGAAGCGAGAACTTATTAGAGGGTTAAAATTGCAATACTTTTTGAAGTTTAAGGTTAAGATTGCAATTTGCAACATTTATCAAAATAATTTGATGAAATTATTTTGAGGTGCAATTTGATGAAATTGAAAGTGTAGAGTGTAAATTGATACAACCTAACAAGTTTAGGTTCAAAATTGATTTTTCCCCAAATATTTAATATTGTGTTGATGAGTTTATAATCAAGAAAATTTTCATTTTAGATAGAGTTCTTGAGTTAGTAAGTTGACAAATGAGATTCAATGCAATGAACTAAGTAATTGGTTAAAAAATAATGGTTGATAATTATCAAAATAGTTGAAACAATTAGTTGTATGACTAGAAGCCATGTTGTGAGTCTACCATCCAAGTTGTGGAATTTTCCAATATTCGATGTAAGTCCGAAATATTGGTCCCTCGAAATATGAAGCAACTCTTCGTATATACGGTACATGCTGTTAGAAGGAACGTTTAACAAATTAAAGAACCGGGTGTTACTGCATTAGAGGTAACCCTCTGACCACTATAATCGACGTTACTATGTTTTGACCATGTCCCAGATTTATTTGTCCACTCATAATTTGTTTTTCCAGCGTTCCATGACAAGCTAACAAATTTGGCTACTTGGTGCAAATATCTTTTTTTGGGTGCCTTGGCAGAACCTGGAGCTACTGTAGTAACTATCCTCTTTTAGTTGTGAAGGTAAATTCTATAATTTCATAGAAACAAAAGCTTGTGAAGAATAGGATTTGACATAACAGTATTTAAGATGGTTAAGTGCAATCAAGGCCATCTATAAAATTTATGTTTTTTTGGGGGTCCATCTATACGTGAGAATCTTTCTCAAGGATCGTTTGCTAGGTGGCCAATGTTGAAGGAGGATAGGCCAGAATTGATCGGTCATGATGGTGATGAGTTTCCGAGACCAACACCGGCTTTCAAAAAGAAGCTGACCATGAATTACTCGAGTAGGTAAGTGAGACTTCTAAACTATCTGCTTGTGCATTTTACCGTGAGAGCTGTTCCTTCTTCCTAGGACTTTGCATGCACTAGGCCATTCTTTTTAATAGCCATACCATACGTTACGACTTCATTTTGCTATGACGGAGGATTGCAAGCCTTGATGTTGGTATATCAGGATTTCTTCACTATTTGCTCTGTATTTAATGAGATTTAAGGCCAGTAGTAGTTGCTTTGAAATATCTGAAATAAGTATACTAGGAGTGTGTTAAGTCGACTAATGAAAATTCCACTCAAGTTTGAAACAAACTAATGCCATGAAATTTTTTCATCTTCCCATGCCTCAACAACCACGACGTTGCTACTTTATTACTGCTAACTTGAAGAAGCTATAGATGTTCAGGTAGATTATATTGAAACATCTGAACTATAGCCTAATGACTTTATTTGTCTAGTTAAAACCGACTATACTTCATTTATTTTAGTTACTAACTTGACATTTTGTTCTTAGTTGTTTTAGTGTGTACTAGCTGCCATTATGATCTCGTAGTTGAACTCAAATTTCTTCAGATGCTGAGATGTTCGGGACTACTCCTCCGTCCCTTCTTACCATGTCTCTCAAATTTATGATTGAAATGCAATTTTCTAGGTATGGAATTGGATGTTGCAGGTTTATTTGATTTTTAGGTCTGACATGTTTTTTCTCTTTTTTGAAGACTGGATACCAAACTCATTAGATCCTTTGAAGAGTGACAAGATCTGTTTGTATATGGAAGCCTAATAGAATTGTATGAAGAGTGGACAGCCATGTAAAAGTACCTACGCTGTGGATGAAGCCCATAGGAGCTATATCGGGTAAGTTTCGACTATTCTTTTACGATCTTGCAACAGTTCTAATGTCTCTAGTTATATGATTTTTCTGCTCTATATATATGTGGTTTGCTTGCTCAATTTCCACTCTCCATTTGGGTAACTGGACAAACTTTGGTGGAATTCTTTTTAGGCTAATTTTTATGTAGTTTTCAAAGTTTGGAAGAGCTAATACAAGGGCTGTACTAAGTTTTTCTTTCAAAATTTTAAAGCTTTTGTCCTGCTCTTCTTTCCAAAAAGTTTCACTTTTCTAAGCATTCAGTGATTGGCCCAGCTATTGTACTAAAATCTTTAACAAACTTCCTATAAAGCGAAGCTAAACCAAGAGAACTTTGAATATCTCTCTTTATTTGGAGTAGGCCAAATCCATCTCTCTTTTTTAAGCATACAGTGAATGTTCCAGCTGTTCTACTCCTTGCAATCTGTTAGAAATCCTGCTTTCAATTCGTTATATTTCCACAAAAGAGAGCCAAGATGGCCTTACAATCGGATCCCACAGTCTTCCAAGAGGACCGAGACTCTCCTTGTACATGACCCAGAAAATACAATTAAAAAACATCCTACTAACAGCTAACAACAGCAGATACATACAACACACAAAACATAACAAAAGGACCATACACTAACGACCACTAACTGCCTTGAGATGAATTTCCTATCCTGCCCCTCCTCGAGTAAGTCCTTGTTATTGGAGGCCTAACATCACCCCTGGGGTAACCAGCGCTCCTCGAGGTGTAATTCCAGAAAGCGTTGGTGGATGACATCGAAGAGTTCCCATGTCGATTCATGAGTGGGAAAAATTTTCCACTCCATCAGCAGCTCCAATTATTCGAATTCCTCGTTGCAATAGACAAGACTTTACAAGGCTTAGCGATTCACTCGAAATCTTCAGTCAACATGGGAGGTGTCGGCTGGAGCAGATGGGTAGTGCCAATGGCCCGTTTCAGCTAGGAGTCATGGAACACAGGGTGGATTGTGGAGTACGGTGGCAAGTCTAGTTTGTAAGGCTATCGACCCCACTCGTTCTAAGACAAAGTAGGGCCCGTATAATTTTGGAGACAATTTCTCATTATGACACTTGGCTAGGGAGTGTTGTTGATAGGGGCAAAGGTTGAGGAAGATTGATTCTCCCACCTAAAATTTGGTTTCGGTGAGGTGGCAATCAACAAACTTTTCATGCGATTCTGAGCCATATCAAGGTGGTCCTTCATGCGGTTGAGAGCAAGATAACAATTGAAGTTTGGAAGACAGTGGTGCAAAGAAGAAGTAAATGACTGAATGCTTCTATATTTGATGAACCCTCACATTACAGAGATCATGGTCTTATAGACCGAGAGCAAAGAGAACAATAAATGAAATAATAAATTAGAGAATTGACAACACGGGAGTTAGATCAACTGCTTTAGTACTAAACTCTACCAACTCTCAACTGTAGCAGAGATAGGACAACACAGAGGGACTTATGTCTTGACATCCTCCCTCAAACGTGGCGGTAGAGGAACGAGGTCAAGTTTGTCTCGAAGATATAGAAAGCGAGTAAGATTTAGTGGTTTAGTATAACAAATGTCAAACTGTCGAGGAAGAACTTGATCATGAATAAAATGAACATCAAGCTCAATATGTTTTGTGCGAGCATGAACCATGGGATTGCGAGCAAGGGTGGCAACACTGATGTTATCACACCAAAGAATGGGAGAAGCAGCTAATGGGATGCGTAACTCAGAAAGCAAAGAGCGAAGCCACTGAATTTCACATGACACAAGGGCAAAGGCCCGATACTCGGATTCAGTGCTACAACGGGCAACCACCTGTTGTTTTTTGGAAGACCAAGAGATTAGTGTTGAGCCAAAGAATACACAATAGCCGCCTACGGACTTGCGATCTGTGGGACAAGTGGCCCAATCGGCATCAGAAAAACCAGTCAAAGTAAGAGATGAGGCCGATTGAATGCTAAGGCCAATATGAAGAGAGCCCTGAAGGTATCGTAAGATGTGCTTGAGAGATTGCCAATTCTGATTCAAGCGAGTTTGAGAATGTTGACTGAGCTTATTGACAGCAAACGCAATGTCAGACCTTGTGAGAAGAACATAGTGCAAAGATCCAATCACACTACAATATAAAGAGGGATCATGAAAAAGGTCAGTAGCACCAACCGTAAGGGAAGAACTGGTGGCGATTGGGGTGGGCGCAACTTTAAGATGTTGCATGTGTCGAATGTATGTGGGCTTACGAGAGCATGAACCCTGAGTTGGAGTGAGCAACCTGAATTCCCAAAAAATAATGAAGGGGACCAAGATCACGGATGACAAAATGGTGATGCAATCGAGTAACTATAACCTCAAGATCAGTAGGATTAGAACCAGTCAGTAGGATATCATCAACGTAAACCAATAAAATGACTAGACTGTTGGCTGTGCGACAATAAAATAGTGATGAATTTGAAATGGACTGAGTGAAATTCCATTGAAGAAGCGTGGAGTAGAGTTTATCATACCAAGTTCGAGGGGCTTGTTTCAAGCCATAGAGAACCTTCTTCAAGCGACAAACATGATGTGGATGAGAAGGATCAACATACCCTTACAGTTGAGGCATAAAGACAACCTCCCAATGATTACCATTGAGAAATGCATTGCTTACGTCAAGTTGGCGAACATGCCAAATCCAATTAGAGGCAAGGGTAAGCACAAGACAAATGGAAATCGGCTTAACAATAGGGTTGTACGTCTCATGAAAATCAATATCGGGTGTTTGAGAGAAACCTTTGGCCACTAAACGGGCTTTATAGCGTTGGATAAGACCATCTGCAGAACGTATCAGCTTATAAACCCACTTATTCCCAACTAAACGTTGATGAGGTGTTGAAGGGACAAGATCCCAAATGTGTTTTCGAACCAAGGCAGCAAACTCTTCATCCATAACAGCCTTCTAAGAGGAAACAATAATGGCATCGGTAAGCCAGATGGTGGGTTTGGTAAGAGACCAGTCAACCGAGGGAGTGGATTGAGAAAAACAGCCAAAAAACTTCTTAGGCTTGGAAATCCCAGCCTTTTCACGTGTGACCATTGGGTGAAGGTTGGTGTCATCAGTAGGCAAGGATACAATCGGTGAGGGAATATATGAAGAGGTGGTGGAGGGACGGGATGAAGCGGTGCTGGTGGGAGGGGAATTATGAATGAGGGAGTCAGCTTCAGGACTTGGAAGAGGCAAAGGTGAAATTGAGGAAGGTATGGTTGGGGGTGAAGGTGTGGGGGCATTAAAGGTGGAGCTTGGGGGGTTGGGTGGGTGGTCTTCATGGACATTAATGGGTAACCATGACAGAATGTTGCTAGAGGGATCAGTGGGTAGGCTCAATTGATTAAGAAAATTATCAGCAAATGGGAATTGCTTCTCGTTAAAACACACATGTCGTGAGACATAAACTCTCCCAAATGGACTAAGACAGCGGTAGCCTCAGTGATTGTTGCTATAACCAATAAAAACGCATTGAGTGGTGTGGAAATCAAATTTATGTTGCTGGTAGTGCCGAAGACATGGATAACAAGTTGAACCAAACACTCTAAGACTATTGTAATCAAATTGCTTTTTGTGCAATACAGTGTACGAAATTTGGCCTTGCAAAATAGTAGTTGGTAATTTATTAATATGAAAAATAGTAGTATGAAAGGCTTCCCACCAGTACGATAATGACATTTTTGCTTGGGCTAAAAGAGCGAGGCCAGTCTCAACAATGTCTATGTTTTCGTTCTGCACGACCATTCTGAGTGGATGTATGAGGACATGCAAGCTAAACATGAATACCAACTTGAGAAGCAAATTGTATCAGCGGTTTAACTTCCCCCCTCCCCTCATCACATCTAACCATTTTAATCTTGGTATCAAACAAATTTTCCACCTGATCCTTAGACTGCTTGAATACAATAATGGCATCACCTTTGTATTTCAAAGGAAAAATCCAAGTGTATCGTGATAAGTCATCAAGAAAGCTGATGTAATATTGATGTCCATTGGTTGAAGTAATGGGAGCAGGACCCCATATGTTAGTATGAATTAGATCAAGTGGCTTCTTGTCTCGAGATGTAGAGTTAGGAAAAGGTAGTTTATGAGATTTAGCATACTGACAAGCCTCACAGAAGCGTAGATTTTCATTTATTTTAGATTTCAGCTTACAAGAGGTCAACAGCTGATTCAAGGTTCAAAGAGATGGATGACCAAAACGACTATGCCAAACACTCTTTGAACAATACAAAACATGATGACTGTCGGGTGATGTTACTAGCATAGAATCATCCTGGTTCCTACTTGTCATATTAGACAGAAAAGCAACAAAAGCAACAACTTTCTTCCTTGGAACTTCTTGTAAGGAGTTATGAGATGAGGCTTCCAATGACGGTATCTGATACAATCCATCTTTAAGACTCCCTTCCAGAAGGACCTTCCTCGAAACTTTGTCCTTAATAAGACAAAAGGAATCATGAAACTCAACCACAACATTATTATCCAATGTCAGTTGAGATATACTAATTAATTTTTTGCCAATTTGTGGAACATGCAGTAAACCATTCAACATGAGATTTTGAAACTTGGAGTAAAGAATAGAGCTGCCCATATAATGGATAGGTAGTTGACAACCATTACCAACGGTTATTTTATCCATACCTGTATAATCAGTCTTGAGGGACAGATTATTGAGATCAGAGGTCAAGTGATTGCTAACTCCACTATCCAAATACCAAGCATAATCACGTAAATGTTTCGGTGTTGCAATCATTCCAGTGGGGTTTCCAGCGGCTTGCTTAGATTGAGTATTCGAATTAGCATTTGAGGACCCTTGATTGTTGTTGAATCCTTTTTCAAATCGATAAAAGCATACAACAGTCGTGTCTCCTGCCTTACCACAAACTTGACAAATCGGTTTTGAGTTCCCAAAGTTGCATCCCTTTCCTCGGCCACGGTTATTTTTCTGAAAGTTGTTATTTGAGGATCAATTTGGTTGAGCACTTTGGTTGTTTTGGGTTGATCCAGAGTGTTAGCAGATGGTTGGTTGATGGAAATTATTCCCCCTTGAGAGCTTGAAGTTGTTCTTGGCACTTCTCAAAAGTCAGAAGCTGTGACTAAACTTGGTTCCAAGACATCTCTTGATTTTGGATCACTGCCACAATAGGTGTAAACTCCTTGTCGAGGCCACCAATGACATAAGGAATAAGATCCTTTGGATCCACAGAAAAATCTGCCAAATACAAATTGTCTGAGTAACTTTTCATTAAACTAAGATACACGACCATTTTCATACTCCTTTTTTTGGTTTTTTGAAGCATTCTTTTGAGGTAGTCTTTTGAGAAATCGATTGAACTCCATAGAACTCTTGTAGAGCTGCCCAAAGCTCCCTTGCTGTCTCACAACTTGTCACTTGGGATGCCACTTCAGTGGTCATTAAATTGAACAGCCAACTGACCAGCAACTGATCTGCAACAATCCATACGTCATATTCAATAGTTGTAAATTCCTTGTCGATGCCAACAATGACATAAAAAATAAGATCCTTTGAATCCACAGAAGAACCTACCAAATACAAAATGTCTGAGTAACTTTTCATTAAACTAAGATACACGACCATTTTCATACTCCTTTTTCTGGTTTTTTGAAGCATTCTTTTGAGGTAGTCCTTTTGAGAAATTGATTAAACTCCATAGAACTCTTGTAGAGCTACCCAAAGCTCCTTTGCTGTCTCACAACTTGTCACTTGGGATGCCACTTTAGTGGTTATTAAATTGTACAGCCAACAGACCAACAACTGATCCGCAACAATCCATACGTCATATTCAAGGTTGGGCATAAGCAGCCCTTCTAGTTCTTCTTCGAAAGGAGGAATAATGATGGACATTTCAGGGCATGTATTTTTACCTGTAAGATGCCCTTCGAGCTTATAGCTCCTAAGGATTGGCAATGCAATATTCTGCCGTAGCAAAAAGTTGTTGGGGTCGAGCTTGATAGAGGTGGCCTGATTCAGTAGGTTGGTAAACGCATGGGTACCTACTAGGGTTGTTCCATACCTCACCTCCATGGCTCCTGGAACCTTGGCAATGTGAACTAGGCCCGGGGTTTTGCGGGTTGGAGTGTGGACAGGTGATTTGGGAGAGGATTTTTCGGTGTTAGCCATGGTAGCTCTGATACCATGTTGAAGTTTGGAAGATAGTGGTGCAAAGAAGTAAATGACTGAATGCTTTTGTGTTTGATGAACCCTCACATTACAAAGATCATGGTCTTATAGACCGGAGAGCAAAGAGAACAATAAATGAAATAATAAATTGGAGAATTGACAACACAAGAGTTAGATCAACTGCTTTAGTACTAAACTCTACCAACTCTCAATTGTAGCTGACAACACAGGGGCACTTATGTCTTAATAATTACATTCAGCCAGCTGTTGATCAAGTGTGGCCTCTGTGGTCTATTGAGATCTATAAAACAGAATTGGGGGAGGTTGACAACCATATACAAAATATGGAAGGGAGAATATTTTGTACTCTACTTTTTGCTAACCTCTAAACATTAGGCTTGACCTCATTTGGACGAGGTATGACCATGGCCTCAACCTCAAGCAATTTTAGCGTTTAGGAAGACCCTAGGTTTGGCCTCAATTATCGTTAGCTTTCAGAAAGACACTGATTGACTTTAGAGATGAGGAGAACTAGTCTTCTATGATATCACACAAACAAATGGACCATAAACATCCGGTTAAAATGTTACTTCATATGATTTTCTGCATAACCATTCTTGCTATAAGGTATTACTTCATATGATTTTTTTATCCATGTCGTACAAAAACATATGGTTAAAATTTCATTTTAGTCCCTTCACTTCTGAATTACCCAAATTTGGTCTCAAAATTAGTCCTCTTAAAATATTTAGTCCCTTTAGGCGTTTTGTCAAAATAAAATGATAAACTTGTTCCCACTAATGATAGGTAAGGACTAATTTTAAGATATATTGAATGTACATTATCAAATTTGGATCTTACATGGACCAAAATAGTATTTTCACTAAGATACATTTATTTTGTTATACTGTTGCAAGAACCGTGTAACTTATAATAGTATTCTATTAAAGCATAGCTATTTTATCATTTACTAGCCATAGAAGAAATAAATTCATAATTTCTTTTTTTTTTTTTTTGTGTGGAAATTGGATTTTAAAAAGAAAAGAAAACAATATTTTGGGTGTTTTTTCTATTAGGTCTCTTCTACTATTTGCTAACATTTTTCATGGGCAATATTACACCCTCATTAGCTTCACGAACAATTCCACTAGTAAAATTGAGAGCACATGTTGAACACGTAGAGATTCTATTATTATATCTGAAGTTGTTTTCCAGTCACAGAACTCTGTTCATGACGTAGAAAGTGTGTCATGAACAAGTCATCTTATTAATGGGAATGAAACTGGATAACTTCCCGAACGATCTAAACCTGGCGTTACCAAAACATGGTAGTACAATCCTAACAGGCCCTTCGAAAGCACTTGACCTATACATTGAAATAAACTTTTAACAGCATAATCAAACATTCTAAACAAGGAAAAAAAGTTGCATTAAAAAAACCATAATAATTGAAGATTGCAAATAGAAGCTTGCTTGAATTACCAAGGAGACATCGTTTAGTTTGGTCATGTGCATATCAGAAGAATTGGTTTAATATAACGAAGCATGAGAGTTTCAGGGCAATTAATTAGAGTTGGGGATAAAACTTATTCTATAGCATTTGGTAGATAAAATCTTAACACCCTAGGGAGAATATACACAACTTGTAATGGTTGACCATTTTTTTAAAGTCTAACAACGGTGGAGGTGGAGATTGAACCAATCAATGAGACGGTAATTGTTGTTTCTTCCAACAAGGTTATGCTTGGATCCACGTATGGTTGACAAATACAGTAAGAATTATGGTTAGGCTAAATTATAAAAAAAAATATTCCTGAACTATGAGATTTGTTTAAAAAATGCCCTTAAAACTTTAAAAAGATTTTTAAATACCCCCAAACTTTAAAAAATGTTTCAAAAATACCTTTACTATTAATTTTTAGATGGAAATCGTTAAAGTTTTAGTTTTATTAATACCTTTGAACTTTTAAAAATTTTAAAAAATACTCTTATTGGAAAGTGATTCTTCACTTTTCCTCGGTAGCGGATCCAGGACTTCATGTCGGGGGCTATATAGAAGGTAAAATATCAATTTTTCCCTAAAATTGATAAGATGTTTCAATTTTTACTCTAAACTTTCAATTTCATCCCGTTGCACATTAAACTTAGATTAGTGTTGCAATTTTCACTTTAACATTAAAAAGTGTTGCAATTTTACCTTATGGTAAATTTTCGTTGAGAGATTTTTCTATGTAAATATAAAAGAAAAAGAAATATGTGTACTTCAATTAATTCTCGTGATAAATTTAATTTAATTATTAATATAATTATAATGAAAATTTCAAGATCGTGCTCAATAAGTCACTGACTTTAAAAAGTTTTTATTAAGTCCCTAAACTTCCACTTTTCTATCTAATAGGTCACTGAATTTTTAATTTTGTATATAATAGATTATTGAACTAAAAAAGTCTATTAGGTTATAAATCTATTAGACATTAAATTGAAAACTACTAGATACAAAATTGAAAGTTTAAAGACCATTAGCATTTTTTTTTTTTAATTTAAAAAGCCTAAAACTAAAACTCAAAAATATTTTTATTGTTCAATCTTTGTTTGACTCCGAAAAACAAAATTAAAATTGAAAAAATAATTATAATAACATATGTTTGTTATTGTTTTAATTTATGAATACAAATAATAAATTTAAATTTAAACTATTTAAAATATAACAAACATTACTTACAAAAAAAAAATAAAAAAGAAAAACGGAAAAAATGAAAACAAAAAAAAAGAAAGAAGAAACAGAAAAAGAAAATAAAAGGAAACCGAAAACGAAAACGAAAAAAAACAAAAACAAAAGGAAACAGAAAAAGAAAATAATAGAACGTCACTGTGACGTTTATGGAACTGGCCATAGTTCAATCCGATATCCCCTGTAAACCTTTTTTAAAATTCAGAGATATTTTTGAAACAAACTCCATAGTTTATAGATATTTTTTTAATTTTGCCTTGTGATTATTATAGTTTATCCTAAGCTAATAATAGAACGTCAGCTTAAAGCAGCTTTCTTTACAGTTGTGACATGAAAAGGAAAGTAGAAACATACTATAGAAAATGTTTAAGAACGCAGAGCTTACCATCTTTAGAGCTCATCCTTTACATCTGAATCTTTGTCTGCAGTTTTAGACCTATTCTTTTCAATGAAATCTCTGAAGTCTTCCTTAGTTGCATATCCAGAGTATTGAGATATGTTCCCATCAGCTGATTTGAAGTAAACAGTAGGAAGTTCCAAGATCTCAAAGTCATGTACCATGTCATTTGCCAAAATATCCTGAAGGCATTATAGAAATATATTGCATCATCATTATAAATCCCAAAAGAAGTCATCATCACTCCGTACATTAATGTTTCAAAAACTTAAAAAGTACACACGACACAAAAAGTTGCAGTGCAAGAATTTACAGGATTTAGTGGACAATAGATATTCAGGGAATTTTAGCAACCTAAAGTTCAGATCATGTTGAGATAAGAATATTTTTTTCAAAGATTTATTTGAACGGACATCAGGGAGAGTCAAGTACACCATGTCGATGAATGCCTCCAAAGATCTCAAAGAGGTTAGTTTAAGAAGTGGAGGTTTATTCAATCGAAAATGAGCTTGATTAGCTAGTTCCAAATGCATCAAACAAACAGATCTTTTTATTTAATTATGTGTAATCATCGTTCAGATATTTGGTGTGTGTTTGGTTTAACTTTTCAAGTGTTTAATTTTGAAAAAAAAAAATCATTTTGAAAAAATTTCTAGTGTTTGGCAACCACTAAAAATGATTTATTAGAAAATGAGATTGAGAAATAAACCATTTGAAAGAAACACTTGAAACCATGAGTGTTTAAATTCTAAACAGTTTATATGCAAAATGTTTTTTAAAAAATGCATTCTTAAAAAACATTTAAATTAAAATGTATTCCAAAACAAATGATCATCTTAAGGTTCTTTTTTTCTTCTTTTACAGAGGTCTAAACCAAAATTATGGAACTGACCATAGTTCAATCCCGTATACGAAGTCATCGATGAAAACTGAAAAGACTGAAGTCAATCCATTCTTTAGCATATGGAGCTAGGACTTAAAGATAACTAGATGTAGCAGGGAAATATTAAACCAAACAAAACAAAACAAAAAGGATATCTTACGAATTTAGCAATTATGACATCAGGATCACTTTGATATGAAATGGCAAGATCCTCAAAGACTGGAGCTAGCTCTTTGCAGTCTTTATGCCGAGGAACATACAACTCAAGCAGAACTGCAGCGAAGCACGTATTAGTGATGAGCCAATTTAATTATAGTCATGCAACTAAGAAATACAGACTGGATAATGTTATTAAAACAATTTCCATATTCAATAATTCACAGTCATCTCAGCCAATTTCTATTCTTCAATACCGTAAACTAATTCATAACAATCCTTATTTTCACTCCATTAACAACTTTATTTGAATACTGGTCTACGCAGCTGCAATGCAAGATCACTAACCAAAAGTGACGGTTCGATTTCCATTTCCAACGATGTCAAGTTTCCAATTTATGAGCATATAAATACTGAGATTAAAATCGAAAACAGCGTTAAATAGCCTATTCATTCACATATGTTTATACATACCATTCTTCCCTGATTTGAAAACTATGTCCTGAAATGTGTGAGCTACCACCACTTTGACAGGTTCATCATTATGCTCTGGTACAGGTTCAGACCTTATGTATGGTTCCAATTCTTTGTTCTGCAGTAATGGAACTCAGTCACCACACCAGGAAATCCCAGAAATCAATATGAATTAAAAAAAAATAAGGGGAAAAAAACAAAACCCTTCAGAACTGAGGTTGAGAAATCAAAAGATACCCTGCAAAGTTTGAAAGATGGAACACTTAAACTGAGGGGAGAGGTAACACCTTAAATTTTTTCAACCAAGGAGAAATTTCATCAGCCTCCACATTGGACTTCAGATACTTTTTTTTATCAGTTAGTATCGTAATGAAGGGTATTTGATCATCCTTAACTCCAAATTCCTGAAATTTACAAGAAAAATTGAACAAAGAACATTAAAGTTATTGAACATATATGTTAAGTGGGAGTAACCAAAAAACTTAAACCAACGCAAACAACCAAAACAAATAAATGACCTTCAAAGTCACATTGATAATAAAGGGATAGTGGATTATGGACCTTAGTCGCCTGAGGATTAACATCAATATCTGCCATCAGAAAACTGAGGCCATCTCCTTTGTACAGCTCAGCAAGTTCACGATACTTAGATTTAAAGGAATCAGTAATCTCGCTGCTAAAATTTATAAACAACATGACCTACAAATTTGGAAACGGAATTTTAATTAGATAATGCTTGAGAAAAGAACTTTAAAATATTCTCCATCTAAACGATGATAAACATTTTTAAAAATGAAATCCTAGAAGGTTCCCTTGTCCAAGAAAAATTTCCATCTCTTTCTACTTGTACTAAATCATTTACATAAACCATGAAATAGTCCATAGGGTTCATTTAACCTTCGCATTTGAATTATGCATGAAATTTTCAACTAGACGTTCATTGCTTCGGTCGCCATCCATGATAACTACTGTAGGTACAATTGATTTTTCAACAAATTTCTCGAGAGCATCCACGTCAAAATCCTGAAAGTGTAGCTTCCATAAGAAACCCAGTTTGCAGCATATTATGATATGTCAGGATAATTGATTTACAAGAAAACAGAGACATGGAGAATTCTCACATTACCTGAGTATCAACAAAGAGCTCATCGAATGGCTTGAACAGCCTCACTAAGGGACCAGAGATAGATGACTCACCACGAGGAAGAAATTTGGCATCGGAAGTATGAAAAAATTCCTCAGTAGGACGCAATTTCTTGGCTAGGATGGTATAGTTTTCAAACTCCTCCCCAGAGAATTGAGGGAATATTCCAACCTGCAAGTAAAGAAAATATGAAAATTCCAGCTGCTTGACCAAGTAGGAACGAAATAGGAGGAAATAGATTACTCACAATAGCAATCTTATTGTCAGATATGAAATTTTGGGCATCCTCCAAAGTGCTTATTTCAACAGAGGCAGGCCCATACTGTCTCTTCACATATGTAACAATACCATCTGCATCATAAGGGCCCTTGTACTCTTGAACATTCTCACCTCCCTCTCTCACAATCTTAATGGAAATGGTTCCATCGGATCCAGAAAGTCCCTCGTTTGCTTCATTTAGAATGTTCACTTTTGCTAAAGTTAAAGGAGGATTATGCTTACTCAGGATATTTGCAGCCTTTTCATACTACAAAATGTTTTAACAAATCAGTCAGCCACTGTACCTAAAATCTCGAGAGTCAAAATCAGTCCAATAGCACTTCGAAAATCAGATTACAGATTACTGATATTAGGAACAGAAATTTATTACCTCCGGTTCCAGCTTCTTACAATGTCCACATCTGAAAGAAAAGAAGGATATAATCATCAAGAACAGAATCAGTGTAAGTTGCAATTAAACTCCACAACTAACAGCCAAGAAAAAGAAAACGGGAGATTGCTTTTGACAATTGTACAGATCGACCAAAACACAAGGAACAGGGACCAATCTACGACGAAGATAACAAAAGAAATGTAAAAACCAATGGCAAAACCTTGTTCACATACATCATAGCAAAAACAACAAGCAGAATTCGGAAGTGATCAGTGAATGAACTAAATTACACACACACAACAAAAGAGCCACTAATTAAGCAGACAAATCAGTACACCTAGGAGTATAGAAGGAGACGATAAGTGAGAAACAATCTACGACGAACATGGCGAAAGAAATGTAATAACCAATGGCACCTCCTAGTTCACATCCTTCATTTCAAGACAGAAACAACTAGAGATAAAATAGCAAAAGCAACAAGCAAGAATCGGAAGTGATGAACTAAATTACACAACCAAGATCAAACAAAAGAGCCACAACTTAAATTAAGCAGATAAATCAGTATACCTAGGAGTGTAGAAGGAGACGATAAGGAAGTCGAGCTTGCTCACGAAGTCGGTGAAGTTAGAACGGTCCAACTCGACGACGAACGCCTCGGAATCAGACGTTCCGGCGACTGCGTGCGCGAAGAAAGAAGAATGTAAAGCAAAAAGAGTAAAGAAGCAGAGAGAAATGGCGGACGCCATGGCCATTGCCATTGACCAGAGCTCTCTCGCACAGTTACAGCATCGATTGTAGAGATAAAGAGGAGCGAGAGAGAATGGCGCTATCTGTTCGGGATTTTTGACTTCCCGGTTTATTGAGAGAGCGTATGTGGATATATTGCAAATTTGCAACCACGTGCTTCGCATGTGCTTTTGGACGTTATCGCCTGTCAAATCGATGGACCACTTAGCTCTTACGGACATTTTTAAATTATAATTTATTTTATCATATTTCTAAACAATTCATAACGTGAATTTTTCTTTAGCTATAAAATTATCTTCTTTGGTGTGTGGGGTTCGAATTGCAATATTATATTATTTCTTTGTCAAATGAACATAATTCAATGAAACTAATATGTATCTTCGACAAAGACGTCAGACAAACAGTTCATCTTTTACTGGTTAATTAAAACATTTTACAATTTGCAATTAAAACATTTTACAATTTGCATTAAAAGGTCATGGGGTTAGAATTTTCACATTTGTACTTGTAAAAAAAAAAAAATCTAAAGAGAGATAAATTCATCTATTTTCAAATTCATATCTTTACCATGTTAGTAAAATAATTAATGACGGTGTCAACACGAACATAACACAATTGACATAAAACTTATGTTAACGACTAAAAGGCCCAGTGGTTGTCAAAAAAATAATAATTTATGGCTCATTAATTATTAACTTAGGATAACATTAGGGCCGGTTGCAAAAGTAGCAAACCGGCCCAAAATAATTACAAAAATAGCAGCCATTGAAACTATTTGCAAAAATGGCAAAATATTGCCATCTAAAAGGTAAAATTACTAAAATGCCCTTTCTATTTTCTTCTCTACTTTTCCGGTCATCTCCATCCAGCGACATTACACGAGAAGAAGGCAATCGGAAGCCGAGGGTGGGGAGTTGGATGATCTCGGTGAGGTCGTCGTCGACGTGGGAGTGGTGGTCGTCGAGGTCGAGGTTGTGCATGTGGGCGGCCTTGGCGGCGGCGGCTTGGACGTCGCGAGGGGCGAGGGAGACGGGGCGGGGGAGGAGGTGGAGGAGGTCGGGGAAATTGAGGGTGGCGGAGGAGCCTTTGATGCTGAAGGTGGCGACGTCGTGGGCACGGGCGGCCATTTCCGGGGTGGGGAAAGTAAATCTAAAAGCCAGAGGAGCGGAGAGGGAGATGAGGGCGGCGGCGGCGGCGAGGAGGCGCGGCGGCGTGGAGAGAATCGAAAACGTGAGGATTCACTTGGGAAATCGGATTTCGAAGGAGAGAATGAGCGTGATTTGGAGAGGAGAAGATTGTTGTGTGGAATTTGGAATTGGAATCAGGAAATTGTGGTTTTATTTGAGTTATGAGTTTGTTGAGTATAAAATGGAGCTTTCCTTTGAGAATATTTTGGGAGTTGAGCTTGGTTGCCCTCTCGATCCACCTTCCAACCTTGTTCTCAACTTTCTATCAGATAGAAAGTTCTCAACTTTCTATCTGATAGAAAGTTTTTCTATCACTGATAGAATCTATCAGTGATAGAAAAATTTTCTATCAGATAGAAAGTTCTCAACTTTCTATCAGATAGAAAGTTCTATCTGATAGAAAGTTTTTCTATCACCGATAGAATCTATCAGTGATAGAAAAACTTTCTATCAGATAGAAAGTTGAGAACTTTCTATCTGATAGAAAGTTTTTCTATCACTGATAGAATCTATCAGTGATAGAAAAATTTTCTATCAGATAGAAAGTTCTCAACTTTCTATCAGATAGAAAGTTCTCAACTTTCTATCAGATAGAAAGTTTTTCTATCACCGATAGAATCTATCAGTGATAGAAAAATTTTCGAAAGTTCTAAACTTTCTATCAGATAGAAAGTTCTCAACTTTCTATCTGATAGAAAAAACTTTCTATCTGATAGAAAGTTTTTCTATCACCGATAGAATCTATCAGTGATAGAAAAATTTTCTATCAGATAGAAAGTTCTAAACTTTCTATCAGATAGAAAGTTCTCTGATAGAAAGAAAGAAAGAACTTTCTATCTGATAGAAAGTGACTTTCTATCTGATAGAAAGTGACTTTCTATCTGATAGAAAGTGACTTTCTATCTGATAGAAAGTTATCAGTGATAGAAAAACTTTCTATCAGATAGAAACCTACCAAAACAAAAATTGAGGAGACCACCAGATGCGCGCAAGGGCAAAATAGGGATATAAAAAATTAATTCAAAAATTTTGCCATATTTGCAAATATTTTAAAAAATTGCTAAAATTGCAATTATTTACCCTAATTTTGCCACCCATTACAATTATCCGTAACATTAAGCCTAAATTAGCCCAAGAAAGAAAGAGAGAGGAAAAAGGAAACTCTTTCGATGAAATTTCTACTTTACAGGTTTTAATTGTAAACTGTGAAAATTCCTCGTCATTTTCTTCAATCCCATTTTTATCAAATGAACAATTTAAATACATTCCAAGGCATAATACATATTACATGAACAAACTTTCTTCAAAAATATATATTTACATATTACATAGACAAACGACAAACATTTTATAAGAATAAATAAAATTGTAGACCCTTTCTCAGCTGTAAGTTATTTTCTTCTCGTTCAAATCATCATCAATACTTGGATATTAAAAAAAAATAATAATAAACTAAATAACGTAAAATATTATTAATCTTCTAAAAACATTTGCCATCCTTATAAAAACCAACTCCAACCAATGAGAATGCCAAACTGATTTTAGTAGGTCAGTTCTTAGGCAAAATTGCATGAAATAGTTGTCACAATTGACTAACATAACTCAATTAATTTAAAATTTTGGTTCAATGTTTGAGTTCCTACTCCTACATGTAACTTATCAAAAAGAAAATAAAAAGAAAAACTAACAACAGCCCTCTATTCCTCTCTAAAACATAGATGATCAAAATTTGGGTTAGTTCTTCCATCTAGAGATTCTAGGACCTAATGTAACTTACAACAAATGCACCAATAAATGAATTTCTATACAACATTCTTGTTCCTATCCATCCAAATGAAGGTGCTAAGCAAAGCAGAACCAATTTTTCAAAACCTGCACCGTCTTCACAGCTCTCCAAGCCACATCAATAACCATCATCAATACCACAGACCTCTATAATCTATGTTCTCTTTAATTAGACCCCTCCCCTCTTCAAAATTATAATCCCACTTCTAGCTGCTCTTCTTCTTCATTTCTTTTATCTCAGTGTTTCTAATCCTTTTTCATGGCTTCCTTCTGCTAGCCTAATAATTTACATACACCAGGTGATCTCATTGGCTTAAATATGTACATGAAAGGGAGGGGATTCTTAAATAAATGCCTACCAGGATTCGCAAGAGCCAGTTTGTCGGAGTGTATCTCCCGGTCGCGCACAACCTGCTATGATACAATCCTGTGCAACCTGACACGATGCAACAACGTGATGTAGTAGGCCATGTACAATATAATTCAAACCCAGAAGGACACTCAGAGCCGAATTGTATTTCAGGTATTAGTCTCTGAGTTTTTTTCAAGCCTGACTTGCTCATGAGCTTTCATGACCTCGGAACTGAATTTTTCCAATGCCTCAAAAATTGGAACCAAGCCGGCCTGTATGCTATTTGAAGCAGCGTTGTGAACCAGTTTGATGGCATCCTTGTGTTTTGCTCTCTCGTCGTATAACTTCTTCCTCAATGAATCCAAATGAACTTTCAGATCATCCGGTGGTGAAACTGCACTTTCAGAAGGAAATTTTGAAAGTACAGTTTTTCCTGATGCCTCATCTTGGTCAGGTTTTATCATTGCCCTCTCCATTTTTAAGGTTCTAAGGTGTTCTTCAAAATCCTTGTATAGGAAATTGGCTTTAATTCTCTGACGTTGTTCCTCATCCTGCCTTTCCCATAACTCATGCAAGTTTAAAGCAAAACCATGAATGGCACCAACCACTTTATCTTCTGAAATTTCAAGCATAGCTTGGTGCCAGTCATTGCAAATAATGAAAACCGGTGGAGCTCCCATCCGACCTGGTGAAAAAGGTGCAACACCATCAGCGGTTTCTTCAGGCTCATTGTTAAGGCATCGTCGGAGCCATCCATTTAATGATTCAACATAATCTTTTTGGGTGCGAATCCAATTGTTAAATCTGGTGCACCAATTGACAAGTTCCATTTCAAGATCCACAGTAGCTTTCAAACTCTCATCTCTTCTAGAGCCAGTTCTAGCTTTTAATGAGCGAATTTTGCTCTCCATGACTGCTTGAAATTGTTTCTGATGACATTTAAGAATAGATCTCCACATTTTTATCCACCTGCATGTAACAAAGAGGTTTCGATAATGAACACCAGAGGTGTCAAAACGTTTGTCAAGCTATAATGCTACGAACACAATGTGCAAAATTCTCTATTTTCACAAATCATTGCAACGATGGACTTTAAAAGAAATGAATAATCAAGAACTGAAGCGTTTGAATACCCATGAATCAGCTCAGTTAATTGAGGCTGCAATTCTTCATCCCGTAACTTATGTATCCTGCTTGATATAGCATCAACGGCTTTGATACAGATATCGATCTTGGTTGATAATTTTCTAATAGATGCATGAGTAGCATCAATTTTAGTGGAATCAGCTCCATGGTCATCTAACCTTTTCAACTTCTTGCACAGTTTTTCATAAATAACACGTAACCTTTCTTCATCCTAGCAAAAAGCACAAAACAGTAGAGTCAGGAAGGTCCCATCCAAACACCTGACTAAAAGCAGTGAAGCTAACATGCAACGATCCTAGAAGATCACATTGGAGATTTATAATGAAAATGGCAACGATTTTCATTCGAACTGCACATCACTCGAGCCATTTCGAGTTCCTATTCTACCAAAAAAATTATAGCTATCTTCACCCCATGAGTTCATAATGTGCAAGGGTCATTCATATACATTGGAAGCTAGAACCACAGAGATAAAATTAATACTCAAGCAGGAGGGAAATGGCTTAATGAATATGTTTAACTTCTAATCTAATTTTGTTCTCCCACACTATTTATTTTTATAGTTTCGAGGAAGACAGTAAAATGAACGCTCAACACATACAATTAGATGTAGTATCGTGCATATGTCATGTCTAAAAAGGTTCCTTCAGCTAAATCCTAGACAACTTGAAGAATCGACAAATGTGCAGGAGTCATGCTGATCTTCTCTATATCGTCCCAATTTTATCAGATGTCCCTTGACAGGGCAAGAATCATCAAATAATTAATCTAATGTCAGTTGTATTTTTTGGGTTTAAATTAAACACATCTGCCACCTAAACTAGAAAGCTCTCTTTGCAGCAACTGAAACTTTCCAGCACAAAAGCCAATTGGCAGGATCACTAGAACAACTGCCCTAACAACAGAAGACCAAAAGAAAATTGCGATGACAATGAGCTTGTGTTCTCTTCAGCAAAAGTAGAGTACAAAAATCAGGTTCATTGAATCAAAAAGTGTGACCTTACTCAATAAGAATTACTTCTTTTTATTTGTGTGTATAATTGTTTGTGCATACACATGAATTCTCTCTGTCTTAAAAAGCTTTCACCAAATTTGACGACTATGACAAACGTTCTCTATCATGGAATGCAGCAAAAGGATTGGGGGTATGAATCAGGGAGAAGAAAGGACAGTACGCACGTCAATATTGAAATAATTAGTTTACCTGGACTCTTAACAAATTCATATTTGAATGCATTTATTGAGGAAAACATTTGGAATCAAATGAACTCCCTAATCAAGAAGCAGAAATTAGCAGGAAACTTATACGCAACAATACCTTAACTTCTTTATATAGTTTCTTCTCCCATACATAAAGCTTCTCCAGCGTAGATGAAAGGCTTCCAGATTTCAAGTCCAACTCGTTGCCAGGGCTGCCAGACCCAGAGTACGCTTTTGCCCTTTTCACTGTCTTAGGGTCCAACCAAATCAATGGCGGCTGAGAAGATGCTGAGGAAGGGGCCACCAAGTACTGGATCCGAGAAAGAATAACTGCATGATAACAGGAATTTTTAACACCACAAACTAATTTGTTCGCTCTATATATACCATGTTTTAAGACCACTAGAAAATGGGAAACAAATATTCACCAATATAAAAGCAGTAGGAAGTAAATAGGATCCAATCCATAAGTATTTAGAAAACCTTAATAAAATGAACATTTTAATGATGCTTCCGGCAGCCTCTTGAAAGTTCAGTCCCAAGTTTAGTTTGGGATCGAACTTTTCAATTCCAATAAAACCCAAAGCAAACAAGGAAATAAGTTTACAGTTTTTAACTACTTGTAAACCAAAATAACTAGATTAGAATACTGGAGGCCATAAACAACAAGACTTGCTGGCATACCATGTATTGTTTTTAGAGTTGCACGGTCCTTTACATTCTATTCACCCATGTAAAAATGATGATCGTTTCAGTTTTTTTTTTTTTTTTTTTGGTGTGTGTGTGTGTGTTAATAGAAATTGTTAAAGCTGTGTGCAACCCAGCTTACTAGAGCGTTATGCACCATAAATATTGGACTTATATTATTTACGTACAACAAGAAGCCACAAAACTGCAGTTAGCTGATTAATTATGAGAAGTGTTCGATTAAAGAGCTGAGAGAGATGTTTTAAGCATATAATCACAAGAAGAAAAGGTTTAAAGACCAGTCCTTAAGTACCAACCTTTTAGTACAGCGATCTTAGACCGATAAGGCAATCTCCCCACTTCAAGCAACATGGCAACCTCTTTCCCATGATTAGAAGCAGCTTCAAATTCATCCTTAATTTCATTTACAACTTCCTGGAGGTCTCTTGTACCATAGGCAGTGAATGTGGCTAAATTACTTTTCTTGGAAGATTCAATATCTAATGTCGAAGTCTCCTCAATCTCAAAACTCAACTCTTTCTTCTCCACTGGCTCCTCCTGTTCCGACTTTTTTGACACATTTGTATCAGGACTGTTATCTATTCCCTTTTCCTTAGATATCGGTGAGCTACCACTATTTGGCAATGGCACTGATTTTGTGCTGTCCTCGCTACTGTGCGGTGTGACAAACTTTGAAGTCCCCTCCCCTGAATTCATATTCGTATTCATGGTCTCAACATTCAGTTTCTTCCTCTCTTTAATTTCTTTCAGAGCTTCAGGCTCCGTTTCATCTTCCAACTCAGGTATCCCCTCTCTCTCTCTCACTTCATTGGAATCGGGACTGCTCTGAATGGAACCATACCCATATCTGTTTCCCGCATTATAATCCTGGTAAACATTATCATAGCCATCAAAAACATTCATAAAATCCCAAGCAGAGACCTTCGGCGGAGAAGGCGGAGGCGGTGGTGTAGCAGGGCGCCTCGGTTGCTGGTTATACAGGTTATAATCCGGTTGTGAACCCATGGAAAACCCGTAGAACCCTCCATTTTCATACTGTGGATACTGCGGATAACTGTAAGACGGATCAGGCCACTGCCCATCTGAAGCTGTATGAGTTTCCGGCCCATCATACATTACAGTCTTTGCCGGAGTGGTTGACCTCTGCATGTAGTAAGCATACGTATTCGTCGGAGGACTCCAATCCCTCGGCGGATAAGCATAAGGAGGATGGCTATAACCTTCATCTTGTACAGGGCTATCCTCGATTTGAATATGACCCGAAGAGTGGTGTTCAGATTCAGAATCCGATCCAGATGATAAATGCAAGTGAGAGCCATCGATCTCGTCCTCGTGAGGAGAAGGCTCATGTGAAATCGAAACAGAATGTAAAATCGAGGACGATGAAGACGAGTTTATGTGTTTCTCACCCGATTTTGGCTTCTTCCTCTTCCCTTTCCCTTCATCGGAGGGCAGTGTAAGAACAGGAGAGCCATGAGTAGACGATGAATCAGCACCAGATATCACAATCTCTTCGTCGACAAATTTGCGTATAGCTTCGCCAATGTCTGTGAGAGACTGAAAATACGTAACATGAGCTGCGGCAAGAGCGTAACGATGGCGAGACGCGGCTTTGATTAACTCCTTCCGCTCTCTGCAAAGAGTCACCAGTTGAAGCTCGTCCACCTTGGATCCTCCACAGCCCATGGTAACAAAAACCACAGAAAAACCCCAGAGCAAAACCCTAGGCCAATACCACCACAGAACACCAGCATAACCCTCGTAATCATGGCCGCCATATCCGTCCGATTCCAAATCGATGGAGATGAAAAACAGGCAGAAGCATCATGAGCAACATCAACCACTCCAGATCCAGAAATAATCTACTGGACAAGAAAAGCAAATTTCAGAACAAACACGCACAACAACAACAAATCAAAGAACACAACATACAAATCGAAGAAAAACATAATGCGTAGAATGAATCAAACGGATCAAGCAGATCATACAAAAAATCGACTCCAACGGGAAATGCCGAGCTCCGATTCACACACATTACAGCAAATCTCCAAACACAAACCCAACAGTTAAAAGAAACCCCATAGAAAGAGAGGGAAATCGCGCACAAGTCAAGAAGGAAAAACCACAGACCGTTGAGATCGATGAGAACGCGTAATAGCCGTCCATGCGAGGAGCACAGAATCAGAGACAGAGAGAGAAACAGAAGGAATTGTTTGGATTAATTACAGAATCCCAATTCTGAAAATAAAAACAAGAACCCAAATTCACAAATTGCAGTGATTAAGACATAAAAAAATGAGCAGAAGAATTTGAATAATAGAGAGAGAAGAAAGAGAAAAAGAAAAACCAGACATGGGAATGCGTGAAGGTGGAGATCTGAGCAAAATTTGTCCAGTGGGTCTTCTTCTTTCTCGGTCTAATCGCCTGGTTGTTTGTCTGTGTGTTTCAGAGAAATTGAATTGAAATTCAGAGTCGAAAAGAAGAAGAAGAAGAAGAGCAGAAACAGAGGAACACGAGGCTCGTGGAACCCGCCATTGGTAACCGATTTGTTTTTGTCATTATTGCAGCATTGCCGCTTTCAGGCTTCAGCCTTTTTTCTTTTTTCTTTTTTCTTTTTTCTTTTTTCTCTTTTTCTCTTTTTCATTTCCCTTTTTAAATAAAACTTCATTTTTTTGCCGCCTGTTCTTTCTTACACAATGATTTTGTTAGTGTGAAAAATAGGAGGTGGACCTTTCGTTGTAATTAAATACCATTTTTGGTTTTGCGGATTTTAATTTCCTCATTTGGTAGGACTTTAACCTAGTTTCAAAAAATATATAGAATAAAAAATAGGACTTCTTTAACCTTTTTAGTTTCTTTTATTTAATTTAATTTGATTAAAATAGATTTGTTTGAACATTGAGTGATGTTTTTTTTTTTTTTTTTTTTTTTGAGTATATCAACATTTGGGAGTAGGTGGATTCGAACATCTGACCTTTTGGTGATACATGTCAATAACCGCTGAGTTAAGCTCACTTTGGCAACATTGGGTTATATTTATAGATGGAGTTTCAAACTTCTAATTTTTTGAACAATTAAACTAGGGTCAAATTCATGTGTCCAAAGTACTTCTAAATCAAATGTGTTTTAAAGAAAAATAACCTTAAGATAAAAAGTTGTTAGAATTAGTTTTGGGCACGTGCTTTATGTTCTTCAACTTTTTTTAATGCATCCCTTTGTTACTTGCCAATATAAAATACGATAATTTTGAACTAAGGGGCCGTTTGGCCCACTGTGTTGGTTATAATAGTGGGGGCTATTATAACCAACCTAGTGTTTGGGGCATCAACAAAAATAAGGGGTGGAGTTGGTTATTTTTCCCCTCCGTGTTGCTACAGTAACCACTATTCAACTCACCCAATTATTCTATCCATTCTCTACAGTAACTCTTTTCTCTCTTCTTCCATGTGACTGATTGACTTTTCTACCGACGACTTTTCCGGCGACCACCGACAACTTTTTCGGCGACCACCGTCGACTTTCCGGCCACTTTTCCGGCGATCACCGACGACTTTTTCCGGCAACTTTAAAAAAAAAAAAAATCTTTCTTCTCATTTTCATTTCGAAAAATATAAAAAATGAAAATAAAGAAAGAAAAAAAACAAAAAAAAAAAGTAGAAGAAAATGAAAGGAAAAAAGAGGGGAAAAAATTTCAGTCGCCGAAAAATTTGTTGGTGGTTGTCGGAAAAATCGGAAAATTTCTAGGGAGTTAGATACTTGGTTGTCTTTGTACATATATAAATATGGAGTTTTATTACATAATTGCTTTTGATAATGAAGTATATGAATGTTTACCTTCATCGTACCATATTTTTCATTTCAAATTATACTTATCGTATTTAAGTTTACTGTGATAATAATAATTTTTTTAAAAAATACTACTCAAGTTTTTATTTTATGTGATTTCTATTTTATTTGATTCTTTTGATAATGAAGGTAAAATGAGTTTTGAATAAGCATCACCATTTTTATGTTGGAAATACATAAATGAAACAAATATGGTTATGGTTTTTCTATATGAAATTATAAAATGACTTATTTTGTGAAAAAACCATGACTCTAAAACAGAGAAAATCAACCCTTACTTTAGGTTATTTTTATTTCCTTTTAAGTTAAACACATAATTTAACCCATGTACCCAAAACTTTATTTTTTTTTACAACTAAACCCAATATATATATTTTTTTTATTAATATTTGAAGTACAAAGTTGTATGAGGAAAATAAAAAAAAATAAAAAAAAAAAAGTCAGGAAAAAAAAATAGTCAGCTTGAAACATAGACTATTTGAACCCAGACTAAAATAATCTGCAACTCAAACACAGACTATTTTATCCCAGACTATAATAATCTGCACCCCAAACACAGACTATTTTATCTCAGACTATAATAATCTGCACCCCAAACACAGACTATTTTATCCCAGATTATAATAATCTGCACCCCAAACACAGACTATTATAATCCCCCAATTATTATAACCAACTCAATGCCCCAAACAGCCCCTAAATGTTTTTCTTCGTGAAAAAAGTACTTCAAATATGCTCATTATTTTTCAATCCAAATACAGGTAGATAATCCTTTTAAGATTTTAAGAAGAATACCTATTATCATCTTACAGGTCGATGGTTCATTCTTCATTCCTACCATTGTCGAACTAATATATATATATAATCCTTATTTTACTCTTGTATTACCTTTTGTACTCCTTATACTTACATGCTTTTGTTTATAATAATTTAATAATAACTCCGCTATTGAGATAAGACATTCAATAAAAATCATATAATTTTGGAAAAAGATCCGCATGAAATATAGACGAGTAAAGTGGAGTTGACAAATTCATATCGTCCAATTTTAAAAACGAAGAAAAAAAAACAATTGTTTTCTCATTCATATCATTCAAATATTCAATTAAACGGTGGAAATGAATATTATATTTGATATTTGAGATTTTATGATTTTTTTTTTCTTCCCATGAGATGGAATATAGAAATCCATAATAGTTTAGTATAAGGTTAAATAAATGTAATGAAAATGACATGGTGAATATTTATGTGTGTTGTGGATTAAAAATAAGGAAAAATACATTGAAAATATATAAGCGTGGAGGTTGGAAGTTTGACATTGAAAAAGAAAGGGATGAGAGGAACGCGGCTGTTTGGTTGGGCAGAATGTCGTTGTTCATGGTTCCCCTTTTCGCTTTCTTAATTTAATTTAATTTTTTATTTATTTATTTAATTTTTTATTTTTTTTTTTGATATGTCAGAAGAGTGAAACACAAGCAAAGCAATCAAAATCCACAGCATTTTAATTACATGCTCTTTTGTCAAAAGCATGTAAAAATAAATTTTTAATATTTGGTAGTACGATATTGACATACCTTTTAGCTTAAACACTTAAAAAAAATGTAGATTTGGTTAAAACATTTTTGTATTTGGTTACGTTTTCTTGAAATTTATTTGAATTATAAGTTGGTTTGTTTGCACTATATCTACAAATGTCCAATTATATAGAAAATTATTTCAAAAAATTATGTCAGACATAACATAAAAGTATTTTTATTGATCAACCTTGCATTTTTGTTATATTAAAAAAGAAAAAAAAACAGAATTAAATTTTCAAACTTACTAATTAGATAATTCAATACACCGTTTTAATATCAATTATAAATTCCAATGGAGGAAGAGAGAGGTTCCTCCTGAGTCTATTTTTTTTTTTTTAAGAAAAGAAGAAAAGTGGGAGAAGAGAGAAGAAGAAGAATGAGGAAAAAAAAAGTCTCTGTAAGTGATTTGCTGAAAAAGAAGAATGAAGAGGTTGAAAAAGATGTCGAAAAAAAGAATAAGAGGGAGAGGGAGAAAAAAATTAAAAAATAATAATATTTTTATTTAGAAAATTTTAAAAATATTTTTTTATTAAAATAATAGTGTCACGTCAGCAAACTGTTAGGATTTAACAGAAAATTAGATGAAGGAACCAAAAGTGTAACAAAATCCAAACCTTTGAGATAATTTTGTTGAGCTTTAAAACCTTTGGGATCAAAGTGTAACTTAACCAAAATTTGAGACACCAAAAATGTATTTATTTCAAAAAAAAAATTGTTTATTGATAATTCTAAAACCACGTGGCAGTGGGGCCCACGTTTGACATATTCGGAAAATCGCATGGTACGGACATGAGCATACTGAACCCGTGGTCCGACGGTTCACGAGGACTTGCAGTAGGGACGGAGCCCATCTATCCCAAATAAATACTAAATTTTAGTTTATGCTTGATGCCAAAAAATAAATAATATTTTTTTTTGTTCAAGTTGTAAACAATAAAAAAAAAAAAAAAAAAAAAAAAAATTGTTCACACATTTTTAGTTTTTGTTTATTTTCGTCAACTCTTGTCCATCCATTTCGATGACTATTTTTATTTTTAATTTGGAATTTGGAAATTTTGTTCACACATTATTAGTTTTTTTTTTACTTTTTTTTTCTTGCCCATCTATTTCGATGATTCTATTTTCAAAATATTTATTATTTTTAGTTATTTTCTAGTCGTATTTTTTTTTAATCTCATTTTTATTGTATTTCTTAAAATTCGACCATTCTTTTTATTTGTTTTTTTTATGTATTTATAATGGCGTGTTAAGATATTGCAAACAATGAAAGACAAAAAAAACCACATTTTAAAAGAAGACGTAATCAAATAAATATCCTGAAAATATATACATTTAAATAGACTAGAGTTAAACGTCTATCATCAAAACGAATATTTTGAAAGTACAAATATCATGGCTAACATCAAGCCATATATTTATTTTTCCGATGTTGGAAATTCAAATTTCTGATATCCAAACTTGTTATGTACTTGTACTCAAAGAAAAAAAAAATCAACTTAAAGATATATATATTTGATTAAAACGTCAAATATTCAACCATTCAATCTTTTTAATTTAAAAATTACAAATTTTGAAATATGAAAAAATTGAAAACATACGGATGAAAATGCACATTTGGACAATAATTACGTAAATTAACCTTTTTTTTTATTATTATTATTCTTTTCATTTTTCCTCGAAACGACTTTGGAATACATTCATTGGGGAGGGCGGCGACGGCGTGCAGACAAGAGCATTTAATTACGGTGGTCCCTAGTCGTGCATGTTGCCACGTGGCATCTGATGCGAGGGAGCATCAGATGCATGGCCCCGATTGAAACGCTATCCGAAATTCAGAACTCACAACTCAGATGTTTTTGTTCCTTTTCTTTATTTGTTTTTTTCTTTTTTGCCTTTTTTTTAATATGAAATAAATTTTCTATAACTCTTTTTCATTATGAGGTGAAAACTTCAAACAAAGAAAATATCTGAAATTGATACAATTAGGTAATTTTGGACCACAGAGCTGACGAGGACAACCCGACATGAGCCCAGAAATATGATCGAAAAATGGACTCCGAAGACGAAACGGGTCAAAAGGTCAGGCCAAGGTCGGAGGGACCGGGCCTTAAAGCCAAGGTCTTCCGTCTCCATTGGGTCCAAGGTGCCCCGATTCCACATGATTCAATCCTGGATCGCCTCCGAAAGCTTGAAAACCTAGAGTTGGAGCAGACATTTAAATCGTTCTTCATGATGAAGAAGGGATCCCGAAACTCATTCCCTGAACTCTTTCCTCTTACTTTGCTCTTTTGCTCTCCTCCTTCAGCTTTATGACTTAAGCATCGAAGGTGGTGTGGCGCTTGCCACACCGGTGTGCATGTTTATTGCAGGCCACGTCTTCTTCGCTCTCATACAAATTTACCATCTGTGGCACGTCAGGTGAGTTCCTCCTGTCCAGATTTGATCATCAACAATAATTTTTTTTTTAATTTTAGTTTTTTTATTTCATTATTATTATTATTTTTTTTAAGTGTTTGGTAATTAAACAACGAGTCATGATTTAAGATTCTTACCTAAAATAAAGGGATAATAATACAGGTGAGATTTCTTCTCAAACAAAAAAAAATACAGGTGAGATTTTTTTCAAAAAAAAAAAAAAAAAAAATACAAGTGAGAATTAATATATATATATATATATATATGATTATTTGTATTTTTAAATTTAGAATCCGGTTTATCTAATGACAGGAAATCTCTTACACGATGAGAGAGAGTTGTATTTGAAATATAATTACAAAATTTGACATTAAACAAATTTGTATTAAAAAAAAAAAAATCAAATATTTTGGAGGGTTTTGACCGAGGAGGAAACATTCATGACCTTATCATTCAAGGCGAAATTAAAAGGCAAGCCAAGTTGCCAAAGCGAGCTTAGCTCAGCGGTAATTGGCATGTACCCTCAACCATGAGGTCCGATGTTCGAATCCCCCCATCCCCAAATGTTGATGTACTCAAAAAAAAAAAAAAAAAAAAAAAAGCCAAGTTGGGGTTGGTTCAACTGTGATCTTAATCATATTGAATTATAATATTGAATCAATAAATAAAATTAATTTTGAAAACTAAAATTTCACATGATAAAGTCAATAGATCTATTATAAAAAAAAGATCTACAGTATTTTTTTAGTGTGACCGGAGAGAATAGATTCTTTAATCTCGTAAAAAATAATATACTTTTTTTCTTTTTGTTAAAATATCATCTCATTTTTATGTGTTGGAACTTGATCTATTTGAATCTATGTGCGTTCAAATGTTCAAATTTAATTTTTGTATCTTCAGTAAGTCGCCTAATTAGTCCATAAGTTAATTTATGTGATTTGTTTTTTTTAAACATAATGTTTACTACCAACCTTACCTCTTAAACTTGATTTTTTTTTTAATTCTTAAACTTGAAATACATATCCATATATATTAGTGCCTTTTCCTAAATAAAAGTTATTATTATTATTTCGTCAATTCGATAAAAATTAACTTTAGACTAATTTTAAGATTTTCGAAAACATATTTTGACATTTTTTTTGATAAGCTAACTGTATTCTGACATTAAAAAGTATATAACTAGATTATAGCTTAACTGACATAAAACATATATAATTAGTTAAGAGGTCAGGTGTTCAAATCTTCCACGTCACATGAACCTCAATACACTATGTGTAGGTCCGCATCGACGCCGAGACGTAAAGCTTCCAAAGGATAGAAGGTGATGAGAGGCTGCTTCCCAATGGGAAGCAAAAACTTCTCGACATCACTTTCAATGTGGAGGGGCAATAAAGTAAAACCACTTTTTCCCAATTTTCAAAAGTCACTGCCTTGGGCCCACTATTCTCTTCGGAATTCAAATCTCAAGTGCCCCCACGAAATATTCTTATGGTTAGTCAAAGTCTATTATTTTATTTTCAAATCTATCCTAGCTTCATAAATGTGTACATCTTTTTCTTTTTCAAAAGAAAAAAAGAAAAAAAGAAAAGTGAACTGTCTTTTTTAAAATAAATTCTTCAATATTTCTTAATGAGATTTGATATCCAAAAGTCTTGTCATTGGAAAAAAGATTCCAATCCCACTGAATTGTAGCACTGTTTAAAAGTAGTCCATTTGAATATAGTTAAACAATTAAATAATAAATATTTTATTGTATTAATTTAATTTTTGAATATTTACCTTCGAAATTAGAACGCTATATATCATATTTAAAAAGATAATACTGAAAAATATAATTTATATAAACAGTTTTTTTTTTCCTTAAGTTGGATGTAAACGTAGTTCAAGTAGTTAGATGTTTGTATATTTTCGTGATGATATTATTATTTCTTAATTTGTAGGTGTAGTATTTAAAAAAGTACTCGAATGAAAGTCATTGAATGATTGAAAATATTATATTAATTGGTTATTGATATTAAATTGAATGAAAAAAATACTTTTAGTTTTTAAACTTTCATGAGACAATTTAGTTCATGAATTTTAGTTGTCAATGATTCAGTTGGTGTATTTTTAATATTGTATTCGTTCATGAGCTTAAGCATGTAAACATTTGGTTTCTAACGTAAAAAATACTTTTACGATCTAATGACATCTCTTAGAAAGGTAGATTGACAAACTAACTAGGGACTAAATATGTTTATGAACTATACCTTTTTTTTTTTGGAGAATAGCACATTATGTTATTGCATCATAAAAACCGGCCACTTTATTTTGATGAGATTTTTTACAATGAAGATTAAACTATTGCAATTTTGTAATACATGGACTGAAATCTAAATTGTTAGATGTTAAAGTTCAGGACCTAAATTGTAATAAACTTGAGAGTACATCGACTAAATTGTTACTTTTAGGAAAGTTCAAGTTTTTTGAACCTAAATTGAAGTGAATATATTTGAGCCCTATACACTTCTTTATTCAATTTCTTTGACCCAATAGAGCCGTAGGGCTGTAGCTCCACCACTGGGCCATCATTTATGGGCTTCAACGATCAGATTCATTTTGGGCCGCCCAACCATTTCTTGAAAAGCTGGGCTTTCACCCAAAATTCTCAAAATATGGATCATTGCCATCTGCAAATTTTCATTCGGGCTGTTTGCAAAGATATCACAATGGACTAAAACAATTGCAAATATGGCAAAATTAAAGTTTATAAATGATAGAAGTTTGTCAGCGATAGATTTCAATCACAAAATGTAATTATTGCTAATAGATTATTCTATCAGTGATGGTAGTCTATCATTGATAGCATTGTGACTGAAGTCTATTAACGATAGATGTTTATCATTAATAGATTCGTGAAAAATATTTGAAAATATAATAAAATTAAAGTCTATTAGTGATAAAAGTTTATTAATGATGAAATTTAATCACAATTACAATTATTGTTGATAGACTATTCTATCTATGATAGTAATCTACCACTGATAGATTACATGCATTGCGATTGAAGTCTATCGTTGATAGATTTGTCATATATTCATAACTTTTTTTTTTTTAAAGTTGCTATATATAACAAATCTTAAATTTCTACCTATTACAATAACTTTTTTTCATTTTTCATTTTTATTTTATTATTATTATTATTATTATTTAAATAATAAATGTCACTTTCTTTTCCTCTCTCCCTTTAGTGTAAATTTGACTTCATTTTTTCTTTTTAAGAACTTGACTTTGAAATTTTGAAATTTTGAAATTATAAAATTTGTCCAATGTATATAGATACCAATGTTAACTATAGAGATTATATATGAACTCAATTTAAAGTTTTAAGACATAAGAAATATAAAATTAAAATTACATTGACTAAATTTAACCAATATATATAGATACCAACACTATATCATTAATCTTAATGATATATATTATATATAAACCCTATTTAATCTTCAAATACACAATAAATATAATATTAAAATTACATGGACTAGTACTCAAAAAAAAAAAAAAAAAAACACATGGACTAAATTTAACATATAATTAGCCGGTATGTTATTATATATAAAAGTATATACTTTTTTTTTTTTGAAATAAATAAAAGTATATACTTTGAAAATAGGAAATAAGAAATCTCAATTATCCTCGCCTGTCTGAACCCAAAAGAGAGAGGAGGAACAAAAAAAAAAAAAAGTGCTCCACTTTTCAAAAAGTAGAAAATAAGACGAGATAAGGATTTAAAAATTCTTTATAAGACAAAGTGAAAATTTCAACGTCATCAATATCACCCTATCATCCAGGAATGTCAAATTTTTTCATATATTATATAATCGAAACTGAATAATACTTTTTCGGAATCAATAATCAAGAAAGACAAAACAGACCAAAAATCATTTTAGTCTCTAAACTTTTATAAAAGTAACGATATAGTTCATCAACTTTAATTCGTAACAATTTAGTTTTTATACTTTCTGTTATAGGTAATTTTGGATCACTTCGATGTACAATAAGCTGACGAGGACAACTGAGCAGAAATAAAACTGGAAAGTGAACTCTGGAGGCGAAACCAACCAAAAGGTCGGGCCAAGGTCGGAGGGACCGGGCCTTGGCCCGGCCCATATGGTTGGTCTGCTTGTGCGGGCCGAGTCCTCCACTTTCGTTCGGTCCCTGCTGTCCCTGTCCGCCCCCGGTTCCCCCTGGTCCAGCCCGAAACGCCTCCGAATTCCTACAAATCTTAGGGCAAGAACAAGTATTTAAACTCTTATTCATCACTGAAGAAATGATCCCGAACTCTATTATTGACTTCTCCTCTTGCTCTCTAGCTCTTCCATCAGTTTTCTGACTTAAGCATCGGAAGCGGTGTGGCAAGCACCACACCGGTGTGCAGGTTTACTATTTTGCAGGCCACGTCTTCCCCCTCTCATACAAATTTACCGTTGGTGGCACGTAAAGGTCAGGTGAGTTCTCCATGTCCAGATTTTGCCATCAACAGTTTCAATTTTCAAAATTGTAACAATTTAATCCTTGAACTTTATAATTTATTATAATTGAGTCTTTATTGTCAAAATTAATGTTAAGATTTAACGGAATTTTTTACACATATAGACCAATAAACTAATTTTGGGACCTAATATACTTATAAGCTACAAAGTCTAGTAATTAAATAATAAAAATCGACATTTAATTTTGATTATTTTTTTTTTTTTTTGAGAGGGATTAAATTGTTACAAATTTGATAGTAAGGAACTAAATTGTTACAAAATTAAAAATACAATAATTAAGGGTGTGATTGGTTTAACTTTTCAAGTGTTTAATTTTGAAAAAAAAAATCATTTTTGAAAAAAATTATAGTGTTTGACAACTCCTAAAAATAACTTATTAAAAAATGAGATTGAGAAATAAATCATTTTGAGATAAACACTTGAAATTGAAATTCAAAGATGGGTAAGAATAATATGCCTCGAGAATTGAAATTGAAATAAAAAAAAATAGAGATGGATGGAAATTTGGACACCGCATTACATTTACAGGTAGAGTTTGTTACACCAGCTCGGCGTTGCCCTAAATTCCGTCAATTTCCTTTTCAAATGTCAACCTAATTGTTTTTTGCATTCCAATTCCAACCCACTTCTTGTTTAAATTCCTTCTTTAGCTTTTGAAAGATTACGACATGTTTCTATAAATTATTTTTCAAAATACCTTTTTATTTCTATATATTTGAAATTGTTCGCGTTAGGTTAAACTATCAATTTGGTATTATTTTTTTACTATTGTGTTCGATTCGTTTAGTTGATTCACACAAGTCTTAAATTTTTTTGATTCATATTTCTAATTCTTGTTTTTAATCTTTATTTGTAGTACAATAAATACAGAGTATGTTAATTGTTGTTGAATTATGCTAGTGTTGACCTTTTTTTTTTTTTGGCTAGCTAACAACATTTGACAAAATGTTGATACAAAAATCTTATTAAATGAATTGTACCGTGAGTGGTTATGAGTAAATTAGGATTAAATTATACTAGGAATAAAACTAATAGATGGGAAAATGGTTTTTTTAGTACAACAAATGTGGAATGTGAAAGATATGAGCCTCCGACCTAAAAAAAAAGTTCATGTCGATTATCATTGAGGTATACTCCTTTAGCAAGTGATTTGAGTTTTTTTTTTTGACCAACATGAATATGACATAAAACTTCTATGGTTGATCAAGAGCTCTATAGTTCAAATCCCTAACTCTCTACACGTTGTTCGAAAAAAAGTGATTTGTGTTTTTTCTTTGATTCAAGAGAATTTGGTGGTGGGGCTTCAAACCTCTTAATCGAAATCACATCTTAATCACTGATGAGCTCTACTCACTTTCACGTAAGTAGTTTTGATTGATGGATTAAAATTAGGTCTAATATATTATTGTTGGTCTATCCTCCATCAAAATTGGTAACCTTCTTATTAATTTGCGTATTAAAATTGTCAACTAAAAACAATAAATGAGAGCACTAGAAACCTATACCATATTTTCCATCATTACATATATACGTTTCAAAAATCATCATGTTAAAAGCATTTTCCAAGCCAAATATTACATATGCCAAAGCAAGCTTAGCTCAACGGTAATTGACATATATCCTCGACCAAGAGGTCAGAGGTTCGAATCCCCCCACCTCCAAAATGTTGTTGTACTCAAAAAAAAAAAAAAAAAGAAAGAAAGAAAGCAAGCATTTTCCAAGCCAAATAAAACTTAGGAGATATTGTTTTCGAAACAGTTTTCTAATTTTCATTGACTATTATGAGAATACTTTTTTTTAAGTTAAATTACAAGTTTATTTCTTAAATTTATAAGTTTGTGTCAAATCTTCTTGAACTTTCAAATTTTCTAATACATCTTTGAACTTTCGATTTTGTGTCAAATAGATCGATAAACTTGTCTACCAAGTTCTTAAATTTTCAATTGTGTGTTCACTAAGCACTTTACCTATTTGAAAGTTTTCTTTTGGTCATAAGTATATCTGTTGAGCTATACTCTTATTGGCACATAAAATTGAATTTGTGCCAAATAAGACCCTACCTTTTCAATTCTATATCTAATAGATTTACAAATTTTAAACATTGAATAAATCAATGACTTATTATACACAATATTAAAAATTCAAGAATATATCAGAGATCAATTCAATAACCTAATAGATAAAAAGGTGAAAGTTCCCAAACCTATTAAACACTTTTACCAACAAACCTAAGATTATTGTCAAAATACCCTTTCTGTCACGTGTAATGGAAAAAATTATATGGTTTAAAACAATTATTCTCATGGTATTAAAAAATTGAAGGTTGGAATCTTTTCCACCTCCTTGAACAAAAGAAAAAATAAAATAATCATCAAATATGTGATTCAAATAGTTCCACGCGATGATATAAATCAATTTCAACAATCTAGATTTATTCCAAAAAAAAAAAAAAAAAAAAAAAATCAACAATCTAGATATGCACGATAATTAGATTTTTTATTTTTTTATTTTTAAATTTTGCGTGCAAAATTAACAAAATGATTAATGGGGTTTCCATTTTCTTTTGGTTAATCAACATGATAAAAGTTAACCAATAATGTGATGGTATGGTAGGACACGATCTTCTAAAGACGACTAGATTCACAGCTTTGCCCAATTTGTACACCTATTTTGAAAATGATTGATCATTACATTGTCTTCAAGATTTTTTTTTTTTTTTTTTGTTTAAATAAAAATCAAGATGTTTCTTATTCGTATTATTTTTTTTTAATAACTTATCCATTTTGCATCTATAAATATAATATCTTGAATTATCGACGTTAACTAATATAAACATAACTCAACCAACATAAAACTTATACTAATGATCAAGAGGTTTAAGGTTCGAATTTCTCTATCCCACATATTGTCAATATATATATCCAAAAGTTTTCAAAAACATGGTTAAAAAGTGAACAATTAAATTAATTATTTTAAATATGTAAAAGTAGTTTTTATAGATTTATTAAAAAAAAAAACAATGAAAGTAACAATTTAGTCCCTGAACTTTAATTTGTAACGATTGAGTCCCTGTATTTTCAATTTTGTAACAATTTAGTCCATATACTTTCAAATTTGTAACAATTTAATCTTTATCGTAAAAAAAAAATCATCAAAATTAAATGTCGATTTTTTTTTTAAAGATTAAACTTTGTAGCTTATTAACATATAGGGTCCCAAATTAGTTTATTAATCTATTTAGGTAGGAAATTTCATTAAATCTCTATATTAATTTTTCACGATAGGGACTAAATCGTTACAAATTTGAAAGTACAATGACTAAATTGTTACTTATTAAAGTTCAGGGACTAAATTGTTACAAAATTGAAAGTATATGGACTAAATCGTTACAAAATTGAAAGTACAGGAACTAAATCGTTACAAATCAAAGTTCAGGGACTAAATTGTTACTTTCATTAAAGTTCAGAGACCAAAAGTGATTTTTAACATTTTTTTTCTTAACTAAATCCTTATCACTTTTGTTCCATTATGCAAACAAACTTAAACTAAAAGTGGGTTTGACTTAGCCACCTAATTGCTTTTATATGCTATTTTTGTTTTGTTTTTTTTAATATACATTTAGAATGGTTGGTGATAAATAAAAGCTATTTTTTAAATAATTTAATTAATTTATAATTTTTTTAAGAATTAACTATAAGTTGAATATGGTTATAGAGTCGTTGACGAAAGAACACTTTATAATAATTTAGCATTTGCATAGATACTTTTAGATGAATGGAAAAATCACTTCTAAGAAAATATGATCCAAATTTTTTAACTTAAACCACTTTTAGAAAAAGAAAAAATCAAGAAAATGTATACTTTTATTAAATATTTAAATTAAAAAGTACGGTAAACTCATTCCTAGCATGTGATTAAAATATTGAATTCTAGTCAACTATGATATTAAATACTAAAAAGTATGACTTTTCAAAAAAAAAAAAAAAAAAAAAAAAAAAAAAAAACTAAAAAGTATGAGTTTTCCTTTTAAGTTTTATTTATTTAATCTTTTTTTAGAATAATTTAATATTAGTTTGGAATTGTTGTAGCTTTTAAAATAATCGTTGTAACTTTACTTTTATAAAAATCAACTTTAAAATGAAGTAAAATAGTGTTTGGTAAATTTCAATTTTAAATTAGAAAAAACTAGTTCCAATATTTGGTAAATTAATCATAGATTGTTGAGATTTAATAATAATGACCAAAGTAGGCTTATTATTTCAATTATTTTCATATTAATACTTAATTTATAATTTATCATAAAATCATTATTTAGAATTTTATATGATTTAAATTGCATGTAATTATATTTAATTAATCTAAAATATTTGATAAAAATTTTAAAAAATAATTATTATAAAAATTGAATCAATAGAATTGAAAGATAAATTTGAACTTTGAAAACAGATAGAGAATGTGACATGTTTTTAGAAAGGCTAAATCTAAAATTTGGGATCTATGAACTTTTACACGATAGAGTAAATTAAAAAATGATTCTCGATAAATCAACTAATAATTTGTTTTACCAAACCACCTAAATAGTTAAAATCCTTCCCCAATCACGCTAGCAAACGCAACACCAAACACATTCTTATTTATTTTTAGAAACGAGTTTTACTTTAGGTAGCCCCCAAAAAAGTAATATTTTAATTATTTAAATAAAAATAAATTTTCAAATAAAGCGGCAACGGCAAGAACCGAATTTCCTCAATGAGAATGGGAAAGGTTCCAAAACCACCAGCCCACAAGCTTCATTTACAATAAACAATTATTTAACGATCCTTTTTTTTCCTGAAAATCTTTAATAATAATAATAATAATAATAATATTTCAACAGAGTTTTAAGAATAAGATTTGGAATTTTTTTTTTATTTCAAAAAAAAAAAAAAGATTTGGAATTTTTTTTTTTCTTTTTACAATATGAGGTGGGGGATTCGAACCACAGACCTCGTGGGGAATTTGAAACTTTAAATCATATTTAAATTTCCGAAATTTTACATCTATTTCATTTTAAATTTTCAATATTGGTTAAATTAGTTCTTCATTAGTCATCACATCTTAAACATTTTATTTAAATTCTAATTTTTATAAATAAAAAAAAAAAACTAATTTTATCATTATCGCTAATTTCTCACCCATGGATTTGAATATTAGAGTAATATCCATATCCATATAAAAGTTATATTAAAATAAAACAATAAAATTGGAGAGAGTACATTATTGGGCAAAATTTTAGCGATAAGTTGATAACTTTTTTTCTGCCTTTTTCCTATCCCGTCTTGGATTCTCTCAGTCTCATCACCATTATATAATCTCTCTTCGGTGGAGTACAGCCACCAGAAAACTCCACTGCTTTTCATCCTCTCCCTCTCTTTTTCTCTCTCTGTCTCTCTCTGATCGTTTCTGGCGATGGCGGAGGGAGCGATGTTCGACGGAGACGCGGCGGAGAGACTGGTGGCGGAACTGAGAGAGAGCTATAATTCCGGCAAGACGAGAAGCTTCGAATGGAGATTCAAGCAACTGAAGAATCTTCTGAAATTGGTCGATGAAAACGAGACAGAGATGGTCGATACCGTCCATTCGGATCTTTCCAAACCCGAATTCGAAGCCTTCGCTCACGAGGTCGGTCGGATTTTTTTCCCCTTCCTTTCTTTAATAACTTTAATTTAATTTTAAAGTAATCTCTCTCTCTCCCTCTTCAAATTTCATTGGCAACTGCGATCTAATTTTGATTTTTTATTTTCATTTATTATATTTGTTTGATTTTTTTTTCACAACACGTGAGATGGAAAGATTCAAATTATGTGAAGCGGAGGATTTGAATCTCTATTTTTTGAAATTAGTAGAGGATTTGAATCTCTAATTTTTTAGTTTTGAACTTTAGTCTGAATTGGAATAAAAGAAATATATAGATGATTAGAATATGAAATTTTAATTTTTTTTAATACATCGACATCAACATTTGAAAATGTGGAATTCGAATCTCTAACCTCTTGGTTAAAGATACATACCAATTACTGCTAAGTTATGCTCACTTTGACATCTGAAATTTTAGTTGCGATATAATCTAAGAAGTTTATTAATTATTATTATTATCATTATTATTTTAAATATAAGAAGTTTATTTATTTATTATTATTATTATTTTTTAATCTATAAGAAGTTTATTTATTAGGTTAAGCTACAATTTGCAAAATTTTAATTTATTTTGGGTGATGCGTACTTGGAACATAAAAATACAAGTGGGTTGTCATGAAAGTAACTAATTAATTTATTAGGAGTCATAACTCATGATACGTGGTAGGATTTGATGCGTGCAAGATATTTTTGCTTATTGTTTATTTTAATAAGTAGCTTTTTTTTTTTTTTTGAGAAAATATTTTAATATATAACATGTTTTCCATTCCAAGCTCAACTTTGATTCATTCTGGAGTTAAAGAAAAAAAAAAAATCTGATTCATTCTAATGTCGCCCTAATAAATAAAATAAAATAATTATTTGAGCATTTGAAGAACCATTAAAAGATTAAAATAAAAAATATATAAGCAGCCTAGTTTTTTTTTTCTTCTTTTCTTTTCTTTTTCTTTAACGTGTGAGTGGAAGATTTGAATTATTGACAAAAGAATAGTTTAGATAAATGTCAGGATACGAAATTGAATTTCTAACTAATGACTTAATTAATTATGCTTAGGTTGCATGACTCACTTTTTAAACTTTATAAACATATTAAATACAATGTTAAAAATACTATTTTGGTCTTTGTACTTTGGGTTTTATTTTATTTTAGTCTTACTTTTAATAAAACTTAAAACTAGTCTCTACAATAAGATTATTGCTGATTTTTCTAAAAAAAAAATTAGTCTTTATTAGCCTTCGTTCCATGAATTTTATAATTTTGTATGAAAATTCTTATTATGATTTTAACCAATTTCGATGAAAATTAACTTTAAACTTAAGTTAGAGATTGATTTTAAGATTTATTGAGAGTACACGAACTAAAGTTAGTCATTTAAAGTACAAAACTAAACTGAAATAAAACCCAAAGTACATACCAAAATGACGTAAATACAATCTTAAAAGTTGGAGCTTAAATTTGTAAATCTAAGATTTATATTAACAATAATGAAGTGCAAATCAAAGGAATGATAAACTATATATACATTAAATTACAAATTTGGTCCCTAAATTTTGAGGGTCGTGTCAATTTGGTTCGAACTTTAAAAAGCGTCTCATAGGTTTGTGAACTTTCGATTTTGTGTTTAATAGATCCCTTTTGTGTATAATAGGTTATTGACGTATTCAAGTTTTTTTTTTAATCAATCAATCTATTAGATATAGAATTGAATTTATGTTTATTGGACCTTAGGTTTCCAATTTTGTGTAAACCTATGAACTTTAAAAAACTCTCAAATAGGTTAAAAATTTATTAGACACAAAATTGAAGTTAAGGGGCTTATTAAACATAAAAGCGATAGTTTATGAATAAACATAATACTTTTTATTGTTCGGTGATCTTTTCGAAACTTATTTGAAACTTTTTAAAATTGAGGAATCAAATTGACATGGCTTTATAGACTAAACTTTAATTTAAACCACCGAAGCATAAAAAGAAAGGAAAAAGAAAGATAAACTATACGAAAGCGGCAGAGTAACGTCCAGCCAAGCGGCAAGTCGGATAATAAAACTGAAAACGCTCCATACCTAAGCGGGTGAAGTACACGCAGTTTCTTGGTGGCATCGCCAATGGAGAATGATCCATGAATCCTGACGCCGAATTGCAGAGATATTAAGCAAATGAGACGACGACACCTCTTTCTTGACGATTCGCCTACTCCCTGAAATCACTCCGATAAATTCATTCTCTCACCGAAGAATCACTCGAATCCATTCCTTTCCTGCAAAATCCTATCGCTCTTTTTATATTCTGATACTTGTCGGCGGCGGCGACTCGCGATGTCGGAGACGGAGGTGTTCGACGCGGCGGAGCTGGTCAAGGAACTGAGAGGAAGTTTTGCCTCCGGCAAGACTCGGAGCTATGAGTGGAGAGTGTCGCAGCTTGAGTGTATCATGAAGCTCAGCGTTGACCACGAGGAAGATATCTGCGATGCGCTTCGCTCTGACCTCTCCAAGCCTGTGTTGGAATCCATCCTTCACGAGGTTTTCGTTTTTGAACTTAACTCCATTTCTCTGTTCTGATGCTCTGTCGGTGCTCGTGTTCTTTTGATTCGTATTTTGAAGCGTTTGCTCGTTATCGTTAATTATTTTTTCTGATCAGAGTCTCGTCAGATTCGTGATTCTTGTGTTTGGATTTTGTTCATAAATGTTCTGTTTCTGCTATCTGTGGTACTTTCTGGTGGTTGAATTAACTAACGGCACCTGTTTGTCTAAATGTCCAATCCTTCGGATTCTTTTTGCCTTTCTTCTCCTCTCAGTCTCACTCACATTCACCAAATACAGGTAGTGTCTCGCAGTTGCATCTGTGTGTGGGACCACTGACCATTGAAGTTAACTTACTGGTGCCATTAATGGAAGATATTTATTAATGTTTAGTCTATGCTTCAACCAGATTTCAAAGTTAGAATTTCTCATTTATTAGGCTCGATGTCCTGTCTTGTTGGTTGTCAAGTAGAACTCTCTCTATATTTAATACCACATTTCTTGCTGCCTTTTGTATTGCTTCCTTTTTGCTTGTCTTCTCTATTTCCCTTTGCTCCTCCCGCAGAAAGTACTAGTACTCCGAGCAAAGGAATTGAAATAGAGAAATATTTTTTGTTTGACCATGAAGTTATCCGAAAACTTTCTTACATGGGTGGTGGCAATTAAAGTGTTTCAAGTTATATTTATAATGGAAAGGGTTTCTTCAGATGACAAGGTTACTTCAAATCTTTCTAGGTTTTCATTTTTAGCCGTTTGAACTTGAGAGTTGCTCTCATTTGGCAAACAGCTTCATCTTGAAATCTTGTTTTTGCAACATTTAGAAGCCACGGGGGATAGTCGGTAGATGACAGCTGTTTTATGAATAAGAAAAATCTGACTGCCTTGAAGGAAAAACAAAGAGATTTGTTTGACTTATTATGCATAACCAGGAGGGTTCTGTTGTATTCAAAGATAGTTTCAACAAAGAATAGAAGTTTGTTTCAGAAGTGTATGTCTATGCCACTGTTTAATAATGATCTTTTATATATGTATATATATAAAATAATGATCATCGTACATATCATGCATCTTCTTAATTAACACTATTACTTCTGGTCAAGTTGTTTGGGTTCTCCATACAATATCAAGAATTCTATATACAGTTCTTTTTGGGGCATTTTCATTTTGGTCATGGTGGGAGTCAATGGCCAGATGCTGATCAATTTAAACTAAGACCCTGCACTTCTTTAATCTGCAGGCTGTACTCAAAATTAAGTAATTTATTCTGATAATTTTAGTTGAAGTTGCAAAGTATTGATGCCAAAAATTGAAATGAGATTTACGTAATACATATTGGAAGATCATGAAGTTTAGATAATTTTAAGATATTGGATGCATACAACCTATGCATTTGAAATCGACTTTTTTATCCATTCCTGTCATATGCCACTTCCACTAGTTTCAGTTTTCCTTTATTTTCTATAGACTTCAATGGTCACAAATTATTGAATATTGAAACTATGCCTTGAGTAAGATCCACCTACTTCCCCTAATTACAATTAATTATTTTACATCAGTTCTTTCAGCTACATTCTTTCTCAGATCAGTTGAAGTTTCCTCCCCATTTAAACTGATGCGTGGACTTGTTATGCAGATAGCTTTGTTAAAAGGTTCGTGTAAATTGGCACTTAAAGAACTCAAGCGTTGGATGGCACCAGAAAAGGTATTTTGGTAGTACAAACTTCCTGTTGATGGAGCATCTAATTTGATGTATATTTTCATTTCCATTCCTTGACTGTGGATAACATTATGGTCTATTATTGCAGGTTAAAACTTCAATTACCACATTTCCTTCGTCTGCTGCAATTGTACCAGAACCTTTCGGTGTTGTCTTGATCATTTCTGCTTGGAATTATCCATTCTGTATGTCAGCGTCAATATGTGTTTTTGTCATATCTAACTGAAAATCATTTTCATCCTTACAATTTTCTTAACAATTGATATTATAGACACTAACCATTTTTGTCCACATTTCCCAGTATTATCTCTTGATCCAGTTGTTGGAGCAATAGCAGCTGGTAATGCTGTGGTTCTAAAGCCATCTGAAATTTCCCCAGCAACATCATCTTTAATGGCAAAACTTCTAGGGAAATATTTGGATACTTCTGCTGTAAAAGTTGTTGAGGGTGCTGTTGCTGAAACTTCTGCTTTGCTGGAGCAAAAGTGGGACAAAATATTTTACACAGGTTTGTTCCCTTTAGCTTGAAAATCAAAGGGCAAGTTTGTTTAGCATCGGGTATATGAATATGATCATATTATCTGCAGTCCATTTTATACGTAAGTTTCTTTTGGTTTCATCTCATATATAGTTATCCATATTGAACCAAGGTACGATAAATTCAATAAAAGGCCAATAAGCCCCTAGTTGACTTTGAGTAACTGCAGGATTGAGTGACTTTAATAGTAAGATGAAGAAAGATAGATAGGCCCAATCGATAGGGAATCAGGGATGAACTTGTAGTTCCTTTATTCAGAAAATTGCCTGTAAGGGCCAGAAGTAGTAAGTTTTTCAGATTTGGCTTCTAGGTGTTGAATCAATCTGCCTGTAACACATCAATCTTTAGGAATTTCTAGTAATAGGTGGTGCTAGTAGGCAATGTTTATAAAAACAACCTTTGGCAAATACGAGGGTGTCTGGTGGCTTTTTTCTCATTTCCTTTTGCTCAAATCAGCTCTTTCTTAAACTAGTGGCTTCTAATCTTGCAGGCAATGGAAGAGTGGGGCGTATAGTGATGGCAGCTGCTGCCAAGCACCTTACACCAGTTGTTTTAGAGCTTGGAGGAAAATCTCCAGTAATAGTTGATTCAAAAATCAATTTACAAGTAATTTTCCCTTCTTTCCATCATAGCATCGTTACTTTTACAATGTCTTAGTTGCTAGCATCTTATACAAATTCAAATACATCTGTTTGTCAAAGGTTGCGAGTAGGCGGATTATTGTTGGTAAGTGGGGTTGTAACAATGGGCAAGCATGCATTGCACCTGATTATATCATAACGACGAAAGAATTTGCTCCAAAATTGGTAAGTTCCCTTTCTTATACAAATAAGTTTGGTTCGTTGAACTTGCTCAATTTGGTTATCTTCATATTTGTGTTCATATCTCTAGGTGGAGTCTCTGAAACAAGAACTGGAGAGGTTTTATGGAAAGAATCCGTTCGAATCTAAAGATTTATCTCGCATTGTGAATGCTAACCACTTTGCTCGCTTGTCAAAGCTCTTAGACGATGATAAAGTTTCTGGCAAGATTGTGCATGGAGGTGAAAAGGACAAAGACAAATTGTATGTTACATTACATCACTGGCCTGTTCTTTTGTTCGTTTATCAGTTAAATATTAGCTACTAAGAAGCGGTACCTTTTACATGATGCAGACAGATTACTCCGACCCTCTTATTGGATGTCCCTCGAGACTCTCTGATTATGACAGAGGAGATCTTTGGTCCCTTACTTCCCATTCTCACGGTAAAACTAGTAGAATTTTAGAGAGTTAGCATCTTCTTTTAATAATTTTGTTTCAATCCGGTAAAATAAGGAAAAGATAACAGAGAGGTTTGATAGAGTATTGATATAAGATTAAATTTACTATAACCCATCAGTTTAAGCTTTTAGGTTGATTGGTGATTTAACATGGTAGCAGAATAGGAGGTCATGTGTTCGAACTCCTATAATGTCATTTTCCTCCAATTAATATTGATTTCCCTTATTAGGCCTTCTACAAATGTCGAAGTCCACAAATGGGGGAGAGATAAAATATTGATATAAGATTAAATTTACCATAATCCATTGTTTTAAGGTTTTTAGGGTTGATTGGTAATTTAACAAGACTCGATGTTAATGCTTCTCAAGTGTCCATAACCAAATTCATTGATTTTATCGACCATTCTCAAGTGTAGAACCTGTTCTTAAACAATTAGTAGTAATTTTTCTCGTCTGAGGTCAGGAATTTTATTGCCTTAACTACTTCTGACATCAATAATAGCACGCAAAAACAAAACGAATTAATTATATATATTATGCAGGCAAAAGGTTGACTGTAGGCAAATGATTGACTGAAACTACTAATATTAGGAAGTTTCTCTTTTTTGTATGGAGGACTATAGTGGCCGATGAATAAATCAATCTTCTTCTTCTTCCCCCTTTTTTTTTTTTTTTTTTTCTTCTCTTTTCTTTTCTGGTGGAGCAGGTCGACAAACTGGAGGACAGTTTCGAAGTAGTGAACTCGGGCACAAAGCCACTTGCAGCATATCTATTTACCAACAACAAAAGGCTCAAGGAACAGTTCGTGGCTTGTATCTCTGCAGGGGGTGTGGCCATCAATGATACGTCCTTACATGTAAGAACTAAGAATTCTTTCTTCGGCTCATAATCCATACTGCAACTTGATTGGTAAAAAATTTCTCTGCATAGAGGCATATGCCTGAAGGGTAATATCCCCATTTAGTATCGATATTGAGGTGTAGAATGCGCAGATTTAAATGCCATGGCTAATCTTCATGGGGTTAAAAATACTTGGATAATGGAGATCTTAATCTGGTAATCATAGAAAGAGAGATATTGATCTAACAATTACATAAAAATGGTCCATAATTCCTATAGAAGCAAGTTGGCTAGCATGGAAAACATTTCTCTTTTAGGTAATGGCACATTGTTGACTAGAAGTTTCTTTTCTTATCTAGGAAGTTATTTTTATGATTGCTTTTGATGTCATGGGTGAAATTGTTTAAAACCAAATATTTGACATAGATCAGTTAACCAAAAAGCTTTTCACACATCGATCTTCACCCATGCTGCTTCGATATCGATATCTTACTCGATCAATCTAGAAAAGCAAACATTGAAGAGACTGCAAATTTGTTTGATCATATGTGCAGCTTGCAGTTAGCACACTACCATTTGGAGGAGTTGGGGAGAGTGGAATGGGAGCTTACCATGGGAAGTTCTCTTTTGATGCATTTAGCCATAAGAAGGCTGTTCTTTACCGAAGTTTTGCAGGCGACGCGCCGATGAGATACCCGCCGTACACAAAGGGAAAGCTGAGAATTCTCAAGGCTATTCTTGGAGGTGACATATGGGGACTCATTCGTGCTCTTCTTGGATTGTCATAAGCATCTTTTTAGTTTTACTCTCAACTTTTTTATTTATTTATGTCTTCTTCTCGTGAGTTGCCTTGTGATTTTTTCTCTCTTCATTTTCAAAATTGTGCCATATTTTTTTTTTTTTTTTGAAAGGATTGTGCCATATTTACATTGTGAATAGTGTTTGCCATTATAATTGTATAACTCGCAAGAGAATTTACAACGACATTCAATAAATAATTTTATAATTCTTCAGAAAAAAAAATCTATAAATTGGTTGTTGTAAAAGTTAATTTTGAGGAAAATAATAAAAATACTAAATAGAAAGTGCTTAAGAAATTATTGATTTACTTCCAAAAAAAAAAAAAAAAAAAGAAAGAAAGAAAGAAAGAAAGAAAGGAAAATAAATGATTGGTTTATATTTTATTAGAAAAATATCGTTGACAAAAATTGATGGGATAAAATTTCTTGCATGACCTGACTTAACCTTAATGCAGTTGAGAATCTTCCATCCATTGTACCAACTATATCACTTTTAGTTTCCCAAAAAAAAAAAAAAAAAAAACTACATCACTTGTACATATTTATATATTTTTAAGTTCATGGAGGGTACAATTCAACATGGTTGGGAAAGGGTCCGTTTGGAATACATTTTAATTTAAATGTTTTCAAGAATGCATTTTTTTATAAAACATTTTGTATAAAAATTGTTTAGAATTTAAACACTCATATGTATGGTTTCATTTAAGTGTTTTTATATACTTAAATGTATGGTTGCATTTAAGTTATTGTACATATAAAAAGTCTTTTTAAAAAAAAGTTGGTTTCAAGTATTTTTCTCAAAATAGTTTATTTATGAATCTCATTTTCTAAGAAGTCATTTTTAGTGGTTGTCAAACACTAGAAATGTTTTCAAAATGATTTTTTTTTTCCAAAATTAAACACTTGAAAAGTTAAACCAAACATACCCTAAATCGGTGAGGTTTTCCAAGTAATAAAAATGTACATTTTTGCATTTGTTTTTTTTAAATGAAAATTGGAATATTTAGGTCTCGTTTCATGACTTTTACTCTAAGTTTCTTTGTTTTGTTATTGATTTTCTTTCTATGTTTTAAAAAATCCATGTCAAGTTTTTTCAAAAAAATCTATGTCAAGTTTTTTTCAAAAACTTGTTTTTGTTTTTGGAATTTGGTTAAGAATTCAAATGTTTCATTAACAAAAATGAAAATCATTGAGAGAAAACGGAGTCTTAATAACTTTCCTTTTTTCTTACCATAGATAGTAATACTAATACACAAGGTTTTGTACAAGGGACTTGAGTTCTATATATTACCACAATTTAAGGAAGTTAGAGATCAAATTGTCACATGGTTAGGATAGATAAATTATTTGAGGAGATCATCACATTGTGGTTGACAGTTTTACACCAATAGATGTAAGAGAGAAAAACTCTAAAAGTATTTTGATTTTGTATCCAAACGAACAGTAAGTAAATGAAGATTTTCAAGTCTATATCCTAACATGGTAAAAAAATTATTCTTCATTTGGGTCTCAAGTATTTTTTGTCACCTCTAAATCTCTCTCTTATCATGCCCTTGCCTCAAATTTATTTTAATATATATAAATTATAATTATAATTTCTTGTTCGTTAATCAGATCTAAAATATGCGAATATGAGCATAGCTTAGCGGGTTAAAAGATATATCATCGATCAAGAGAACAAAGTTTCAAATCTCTATCTCTTGATCTTGTTGAACTCAAAATAATAAAAATAATAGTAAAACAATAAAAAAAAAATAAACAAAGAACTAAAATATAAATTTTCTAAATTTTGGTTTTCAATCTAGCAAGATTAAGCTTCATTCATATATATATATATATATATATATATATATATATATATATATATATATATATATATATATATATATATATATATATAAAATAAAATGTAAAATTGCAAACATTTTAAATTCAATGTAAATAGACTCAAAATAATTTTTTTTTAAAAAAAAACCTAAAAAATTTCACCCAAAACAACCTTACCCTACCTCACCCAAATTTCAAATAATTGAATTAGATCCATTAACGTAATTTGGAGATTAATTGAAAAAAGAATCTGAGTTCAAAAGATAAAAGTAGTGATGGGGATCGTTTAATTTGAAAGTCCTAACAAACCAGAGATTTAGTGTTAGGGATCAGCACTCAAACAAAAGCCCTAATACGGTAAAGTTGAATGAATAGTCAATTTGATGTCTCATGTGAAAACAAACATTAGTGGTTCCATTTATAAAAAAAAAAAAAAAGAAAAAAGAAAAAAAAGAAAGATGATTTAAATAATATTTTGATTCTTGGATTTTGACTTTAGTTCATCATGTTTCTTATACTTTCACAGTACTTTCAAAATGTTCATTTTGGTTCCTATGCTTTTAAAAAGTCACCAATTTGGTCCCTTCATTTCTTTTTTTTTTTTTCCTCTCATTTTTCGATTATAATTTTAGAATGACACTTTCACTAACTATATTTCTGGAAATGTAGTCATAAATTTAATTAAAAGGTTTCCAATGTATATAAAATTTATGCTAAAGTTTGCAAATAGAGACTAAATTGGCCGATTTGTAAAAGTACAAGACCAAAATGACTATTTTGAAAGTACAAGGCTAAAATGAACAAAACCCAAGAGCCAAAAGTATAGAGACTAAAATAGTATTTAAACCTAAAAGAATAAATCAAATGAAATGACGGGGTTTGTCTCTCAATCAAATGCACAAAAAATGCAATTTTCCTTCACCACTCAAAAACCAAAACATAAATTAGAGACAGACAATATAAAACAAAAGAGAAATACATAAAGAGAGTCAATTCCTAAAGAAAATAAAATCCAATAATAATTATCCCTCAACTAGAATAGTCAGAAGCGTCTAAAATTCGACAAACATCAGATCTTTGTTGGTGAGTTAATTGGGTTGGAAACTCAACCAGAAACTTAACTTTCAAGTTGCCTCTGTTTTCATCATCTTTAGGTTTAGGCATACCTTGGCCTTTGATGATCTTCTGGTAGCCAGGCCAAACGACGTCGTGTATCTCCAAGCTCATCGCTTCTCCTCCCAACAGAGGCACTGAAATTGTGCAACCAGTCAGAGCTTTCACCAATGGAATCTCCACTGTCAGCTCCAAGTCGTCGCCTTCTCTCTTGAAATACGAGTGTCGTTTCTCGGCTATCACGAACGACATGTCGGCTGGGTAACTGCCTGGCCTCTCGTTCCCCATTCCTTCGAATGTTATCTTCGTCCCTTTCTTCCACCCTGGCTTTACTTTTATCGTCAGCGTTTCCTCTTCCTCTCTTGCCTGCCTGTCAATCACAAATGGAATCTCTCATGTCCCGTTTCATAACCATTAAACTTATACACACGTACTCCCACCTATAAGTTTCTTAGTTTTAATATCAATCTTCTACCTTGTTTTCAAAAAAAAAAAATATTTAAAATTTGACTAGGAATTCAAATGCAACCTTAACTAGGATGAAAGCTATGGTAAGGAATTTAGGAGAAAACAAGCATAATTTTAAAAAACCAAAAACCAAATGGTCATTGGGGTTGAATTATTTTTCTCAATTGAATTTCTTAGGAGGAGGTTAAATTGTTACCTTGAATTATAATTTGTGTTTGTTTTAAAAAGTTTAAATGGTTTTCAATATGTTTGCTTCACTTGTATTTTCATGTCAGGTGGGTTCATTGTGCCAAAAACCAACACGTCACATCTTAAATAATATAGTTTGTGACACATCTTCTTGAATAATGTCACATAAGTATCCAAAAAATCAACCAAACAATGACAATATTAAAAAAATTTAATTCTTAGATGCCAAAGTGAGTCTAGCTCAGCGGTAATTGGCATATGCCTTCAATCAAGAGGTCAGAGGTTTGAATCCCCAAATATTGATGTACTAAAACAGGGTGGATAAATTATAATGTGATGATCCATTGAGTTATTTTTACCTTTACTGCTACTTATGCTTATTGAACTAAAATTTAAAAAAATATATATGTATGATACCAAAAGTTTAATATTACTTGGGTAAGTATTTTTTCTGGTACAAAGAGAGGTAGAAAATAAGAAATTGAATCTAACTTTAAAAAATTCAATGGTGGTGAATAGGAACCATTAGCATGCAGCCAAATATTTTTCTTAGAAATTTGTCACATCTATTTAAAATTTGATATTAAACAGACACAATTTAGAGAGGAATTTTATAATTTCTTTTTTTAAAAAAAAGATCTTAAAGAAACTCCTCTGATTTGTCTCTTGGATATTCAGAATGGAAAGATTTATGTATTGAAAATGCTGTGTGTGGAAAGGGAAAGGGCGAAATGGTTTAAGAAGAAGAGGACGAACCCTGTCCTTGAGAGGACGTCTCTCGTGACCTTGATTTTCTTCATGCATCCGAAGCAGAGCTCCTCCAGAGTGCATTCGAGCTGCTTCTCGATCGGCGCCGGCTTCAGCAGGCCGGAGGAATTCGAGAACATGATCGGCGTCGTGCTCCTCCGACTACTGCTGCTTTTCGACAGCAACGGAGAAGACGACGTCGAATCGATGCTTCTCCGCCCGCTGCTCACCCGAGACGGCACCGAATCCGTGCTCCGGCTCACGCTCCGAAACTGGGACGACGACGACGAACGCAGATTCTGACCTTTCCGACTCGCATTTCGGGACAGAGAAGAGAATCCGCTGTCGTAGCTTCGAGGCCTGTAACTCGTCCGATCATTCTCCCTCATGCTCTGGCCTCCATATCCAAAGCTCGTTGGAACGCCTTTCGTCGTCGTCGGTCTCGATCCTTTACTATTAACATCTTCACGATCCTGAAAACAATGATTATTATCGATTAAACACCTAAATTTCTCCAAATTAGGGCTTCTTCATCCTCCAATTCATAGGTTCGGATTCCAATTGACCAAAATCAAACGCAAATCCGTAATCGGTACAGAACAAAAACGAAATACAAATTAGAAAAGCGAATTTACACAATCAATTCGAATTCGAGATCTCATAAAAGCACGCTTAAACATCAAAACTATGGACGTATCACGTACGTACCTTAGAAGGTCCATTGTTATCAATGGCGTCGGAGGAGGCGTCGTGTTTAGGATCAACAACATCGGAATCCTTCTTGGAATGATTATTCTTGACCTTAGAATGCCATTTCTTGAAGAAGGATTTGTAGGATTTGCAGAAGTTTCGAAAGGAGATGCCAAGAGCCTGAGGAAGATCCACCATGAATGAGAGAGAGAAAGAGAGAGGAAGCGAGGAAGAGAAAGAAAATAGAATTATTTGACTGTGTCCACAGAATAATTGAAAGGTTAACCAAATAACCAAGTTTTTCTGAAACTGCATTTTATTTGGGGATTCTTGTTAATCACACGATTGATTACGTGGCACCCTTTTCTTTAACCTATCTAATTGGATTTGTCCCTAAATTATTATTATTATTATTATTATTATTATTGTTTTTCCTTTGATTATTTTATATTCATTTAATTGTACTTATCATTGTAACGTAAATTTGTCCTTCCACGCTACATTAATATAATAATATTGATCTTTACCGACGGGTTGAAACATGATGTCTTTGATCAAAATATCAAGCTATAATTATTTTTTTTACAGATGATTTTTATCTTATTTAAGAAAAAACTTGAATTTTTAGTCCAATTTTGAAAATAAAAAACAAACTTTTTTAAAACTATATATATACTTTAATTTTGAAAACATTAGTAAAATGTAAGATAACGGAATAAAGAAAACCTTTAATTAAAGTAGTATTTATGTGTTTAATTTTCAAAATTCAAAAACAAAAAACTAAGGTGATAACCCTTTAGTTTTTTAATTTTAAAAATTATGTTTGTTTTCTCTTCATTTTCTCACATTTTGACACATTTGAATTCCTAAAAAAAAAAAATAAGCTTTTGAAAATTATCTGTTTTAGTTTTCAAAACTTCACTGTGTTTTTTAAAACAAGGGAAGAAAGTAAATAAAAATAATAATAATAATAATAATAATAATAATAATAATAATAATAAGTGGAAATAATGTTTATAGACTTTATTTTTTTTAAAAAAAAAAAAACAAACAAAAACAAACCATTTTAAATATAATTTGAATATATAACATTAGTTTAATTACAATATTATTAGTCAATTAATTTATGCGCAAGGAATATTACAGTGCAAATAAGGGGTTAAATTATTCAAACAAATGACATGTACAAGATGAATTACTAAATTCTTTAACAATATAATGAAACTATATTCAAGTTGACGTGAAATATAGTTGGCTTTAATCTCTGTGTTTTAACATAATGTTATGGGCAATTTTGGACCATCCGACGCACAAGGAGCTGACGAGGACGTCCGGGAGAAAATAGGGCTGGGAAACCGACCTAGAGGAGGAACCGACCAAAGGGCCGGTTCGGCCCGCTTGCGCGGGCCGAGCTCGGTCACCTCCTCTCGGTCCCCAATGTCGCTAGCCGCCCCGGTTTCGCCTGGTTTGTCCCGAAACGCCTCCGAATTCCTAAAAACCCTAGGAGCACGAGCAGGTATTTATACCCCTCTTCGTCACTAAAGAAGGGGACCTGAACTCTATTCTCGACTCTCTTTCCCTTGCTCTCTAGCTCTCTCTTCCGTTTTCTGACTTAAGCATCGGAGGCGATGTGGCTAGCACCACACCGGTGTGCAGGTTTTCCCTTTTGCAGGCCACGTCTTCCCCCTCATCTACAAATTTACCGTTGGTGGCACGTGAAGGTCAGGTGAGTTTCCTCTGACCAAAATCGACCATCAACACATAATATATTTTTTGTAGTTCAACAACCCAGTAGGTTGGGAGATTCGAACTTCGAACATCCTAGTTAATGATATATACTTTTAATTAGTTGAACTATATGTATATCAGCGACACATGTATTACTTTAGTCATAAGCCAATGTTATTTTATTAAAAAACTTAATATATACACAAGTAAATTTATTTTGTTGGTTTGCTTGATGAATGTATATACATGGACAAATACTTAAAAAAGTTGGTGGATAATTTGAAAATGAAATGATAGTGACTAAAATAATTTCTTTTTACATGCGAACTTTGAGACGAAGTTAAAAAGATGAAGAGAGTGGACTTTTATTAAAAAGTTTGTAAAAAATTTTAAAAAAGTTTGATTGCTTTTCTCAACAGTGTTCATTTGAAAATTCTCCTGAGAGCTGTAGATTTCATGTATTATTATCTATAAAAGCTCAATCTCAAGACATTGTGAATTTACTAAAATAGGGTTGTTTTAAAATATCTTAAATAAATAAATAGACGATCTTATTAGTTGGGTTGGAACAAAAATATGTTTGGATCGATAAATTAGTTTATAGGTTAATCATTAGAGAAATTAATTGTTTTTTTTTTTATTAATCATGTAACTATTAGAAGAAAAAAAATTGATACTAGAGTAGATGAGAGGAGACATCACGTTAATAAAGGTGAGTTTAGTTTCTCAATTTTAAAAAGTGTAGATTCTAAGGGCTCGTTTGGTAACGTTCTCGTTTCTTGTTTCCGTTTCTTCATTTTTAATAAAGAAAAATAGAATTTCATGACCCTAACACCTATACATTCAATAATAATAAACCTATATTCTTATTTATGTTTGGAAAAAATTGGAAACAAGAACAAAAAAGAGAAACTAGTTTTAGTTATTCCCAAAAGTTCTATACAAATTTTGGGAGTGTTTCTAAAAAATGAGAAACAAGATCCATACATAGTTATTAAATGCTTAGATTTCTTAATAAAATTGGAAACAAGAAACAAGAAACGAGAACGTTATCAAACGGGTCCTAAACTTTCAATTTTGTATCTAATAGGTCTTTGACATATTTGATATTTTTTCAAAAAACTTAATGAAATAAAAACCTCTTAGACACAACATTAAAAATTTAAGAACTTGTTAGACACAATTAAAATGGTAATCTAACCTAATATAAACCGAGACAATAACCAAAACCAAAGAAAAAAAAAGTGGAAGAGAAATGGTTTGTTTGTTTGTATTTTTATAAATTTGTTTTAATTTGATTTTTTTTTTTTTTTTAGATAGAAGAGAAATGGATTTTGATGAGAAAGTGAAATGATGACAATTCGAATAAAAACTCTTTTAAAAAGTAAAATAAAGTTTTTTTTTTTTTTTTTTTTTTTTTTTTTTTTTTTTTTTTATCTTCTCTAATATTGAAGATTCGACTTTCACATTTCTGGCACTAAAAAATATTCAATTAAAATGTTAGGTTTATAATGAGATGACCAAGTCAACTATGTTTTCTTTTTTCAAGTCATTTTTATTATTAGTCAATAATAATAACAATAAATTAATTGTTCTTTCAGTATTTTCAAATGCTTGATAAGTTTGGAAGATTAAAAATTTAATGAAATTAAGAGGAGCCACGATTATTGAAAAAAACAAAAAAAAAAAAAAAAAGAAGAAGAAGAATAAAAAGCACTCATGTCAGAACTATAAAAAACAAATTTAGTTTATTGTCTCGAGTTTTTAATATTTATGACGGAAAAATGGTAAAAAGTTGGTAATTTTGGATTTAAATAATTTTTGCAGAAGATTAAATTATGGAAAAAAAAAAAAAAAACCCTTAAACGTCAGGATAAGTTTCTATTATACCTTTAGACTTTGAAAGGTTTTATTTTAATCTTTGAACTTTAAAATTGTTCTAAAAATACTATTAGAGAGTTTTCTATTAAAATGAAGAACAAAAACTGGCACGGGGTGATAATAAAATTGGAAGACGTGAGTAACATCATTACCATTCAATTTCAATTATATAGAAATCTAAAATTGTTATTATCATTATTTGTAACTTAAAAGATATCGTTTAAATCATCTACAGATTACAATAGCATTCACAAAATCAATTTTTACATATGAGATGCCACCCCAATTCACATAAATAACGTTCTAAATGATGTGATGTATGTCTTTTAATTCTTATCCATCAACTTTCATTCATTATTTTAATGGAAAGATATCCAAAGTATTTTTTAGAATGATTTTAAAGTTTTCGATGATGAAAACTAAACATTTTTTAAATTTAAAGACACAATTGAAACATACTCAACAATTTAGAGATATTTTTGTGTAAATTAACCTCACAAAATAATTAAAAAACAATAATAAAAAACGTTATGACTTTTTTTTTTGTTAGTTCGACAAATATGTAAAGGTAAAAATTAAAACTTTTAGGCTCCATTTGGTATTTAAAAAAAAAAAAAGTTTCATAACTATTTTTTGTTTTTTTTAAATTAAGTTTATAAACACTAATTCTAAGTTTTACCTCTCTTTGCTAAATTCTTCCTATGTTTTCAATGACCAAGTCAAGTTTTGAAAACTAAAAGAAAAAATGTTTTCAAAAACTTTCTTTATTTTGGAAATTAGTTAAAAAATTTAAATATATCTTTAACCAACCTAAAAAACATGATAAGAAAATTGAGAGAAAACAAATATAATTTTCAAAACCCACTTAAATTATTTTCATTTGTTTATTAGAGATAACAAACCTCCACGATAACATATGATATTATCCGTTTTGGACATACACACTTATACATATATTATATATATATAATAGATAGACTAAGTAAATTTTAATTAAGATTTATATGAAAAATATAATTTAAAAACAAATTTCTATAGAAAAATATGCATAACACGAGCGTCTAATCTTAGGTCACAATTATTAACAACAACTTCAAATCAAGCTTTCGTGTTGTCTTCACCAATCCTTTGGTCAACAGGGAATATAATTTTGAAGCCCACCTAGTCAATTGAATTTGAATGAAGCTTTTTTTTTTTTTTTTTTTTTTTTTTTTTTTTTTTTTTTTTGTGACAATAATTGAATGAAGCTTACAGTTTATTAAATTTAAAAAAAAAAAAGAATATTCTTGCTTGCGATAAAAATCTTTTTTTTTTTTATCACCGAAAAAAATCTTATTTCAACATTATATTAAATAAGTGATACTTTAATAAAAAACATTAATTTTTTCTATTTAATTATTCTATTAAATAATCATCATGGAGTTTGAATTAGCATCCCTACTTTCACAATCTAAGATATTTATATGGTATATATTATTGGTTATTTTATCGCATCAATGTTTTTTCTTAAACAACATTAAAATCGTAGGTGAAATTGAATTCTTTTTTTTTTTTTTAAATCAATAATACATATCAATTGATGTGATAACTAACCTACTTAAAATTTATTTATGCAGGGACTCAAATAACTTTTCAAATTCAAGTAATAAATTTATCTAGTGTGTATATATATATTGATGTTAATTATCACACATCAATTTAATTTTTTTTTTAAAAAAATTGTGAGTTGAGATTTACAAGAAAAAATACAGCGATAAACTCAAATAAAATTTATTTATATGTGTTAACAAATAACTTAATTAAAATTCATGTAATAAATTTACCCAAATTATAGTAAATTAGAGAGGAATCATTTGACCATTCAAAAATAACACAAAGTGGGAGACCAATGTTGGGGTAGGTTTTTTCTACTTGGGCATTTTTTTATCATTATTATTATTCTGACAACTACTTGGGGTTTTTTTTTTTTTAAATAAATATTTTTTATTTACAACACTACTTTGGTCATTTATTACTTCAATCAATCATATTTACGATTATTTTAGTCTATTTTGCACTAATAGCAAAATAGACTAAAATATGTTTAACTAACAATTATCTGAGGAGAAACCCTTCCCTTCTTATTCATTTCTCAGTGAATTTCAAAGATGAATAAGACTCAAATATATATACACAGGGAGGGAGAAAAACTCATGAAGAATAACAATACATTGGTTACAACTGAAAATCAGAAATACACAACTAATCTTGAAATCGATCGCACGTGGATAGTTCAGAACTTCATTATCAGTGTGCTGCCTTTACAAAATAATCGTAAATATAGTAAAATCTAAAACCATTTGTAGATATAGCAAAATTGAAGTCTATCAGTGATAAAATCTATCAGCGAAACTTCAATCACAAGTGTAATTATTGCTATAGAGTATTCTATTAGTGATAGCAGTATATCATTGATAAACTACATACATTGTGATTGAAATATATCACTAATATATTTGTCAAAATTATTTGCAAATATAAAAAGATTGAAGTCTATCAACGATATACTTAAATCACAATTTCAGTTATTGATGATAGACTATTCTATAAGTGGTAATAGTTTATCACTGATAGATTACATGTAAAGTCTGTGATAGATGTCTATCATTGATAGATTTGTCATATTTGCAAAAAAAATTTAAAGTTGTTATATTTGCAAATTACATGTTTTAAATTACTACTCATTACAATAATTCATTTATTTATACAGCGAACAAATGACCTATTTAAAATACAAAATGAAAGACCGATGTCGAGTAGGTATTGGACATTTATTACGAATCATATTTCAGAAGTGAAAGGACAATGTCAGAGGTTTTTTCATCTTGACTATTTACTGTAATAACAATAATTCTTATTATTATTTCAAGTTCAATGAGATCTATATTCCAACGTCTAACATAAATGATATATATCTTAGGATCCGTTTGGAATACATTTTAATTTAAATGTTTTTCAAGAATGCATTTTTTAAAAAATATTTTGTATAAAAATTGTTTAGAATTTAAACACCCATATGTTTGGTTGCATTGTCTCATATGTGTTTTTATACACAAATAATTGTATACTAAAGACTCTTTTCTAAAAAATTGGTTTTAAGTGTTTCTCTTAAAATGGTTTATTTATCAATCTCATTTTCTAATAAGTCATTTTTAGTGGTTGCCAAACACTTGAAATTTTTTCAAAATGAGTTTTTTTCAAAATTAAACTTAAACCAAACACACGATTGGGTTAAATTATTATTTCTCCGACCATCCCAATTAATTTACCCATTGGCTAAAAATTCATAGTAGTAAATTTACGTAAGCAATAGAAAATGGTAGAGGGGTAATTTGGACCTTTTGCACAGTTCATGAAGACCAATGGCAGCCCGCGTTCTTGAACGTGATTAAATTGTCTCTCTCTTCCTTATCTGCTTCTTCGTCTTCATCTCCGACAAGGACCTCAAGTCTTCGGTCGATTTCCATTTTCTTCGTTCTGCATTCACTTTCATACCTTCCCTTTCATTTTCATTCTCATATAAACAAATGCATTCTTCAATTTCACTCTCCAAAGCCGCCATTGATCTCCTCACTGCTCTCAACTTCCTCTGTTCAATCCACTCAAACCCCCATTTCTCGGTTCCGATTCGAATCGAACCGAGAAAACGCTATCGAATTCTGTTTCTTCACGCCCACAGCAATGCAAGGGCAGATTCTGTTGCTCGTCTCGGTTCTCTTTGCGAGTTTCGCCGTTTCCTTCTCCGACGAGTCTTTCGTCGTTGACTGGGAGCAATTGAGGTCCATTCGTGTTGGTCCGTCGGTTTTGTTTCCGCTTAAAGGGAACGTTTACCCCCTAGGGTTTGTGTTTTGATTTTCTCGTCTTGTTTTGATGGTTTGTTTGTTTGGTTGTTGAAATTTCCTTAATTATGAGTTGGAATCTGCAGGCGTTTTACGGCTTCTATCAACATTGGCAATCCGCTGAAGGTTTTTGAACTGGATATTGACACTGGGAGTGCCCTCACTTGGGTCCAATGCGATGTTGAATGTACTGGTTGCACTCTGGTTAGTTGGATTCAATTCGATTTTTGTGTTGTTTCCCTTCTGATTTCGAAGAGTTGTTACTTAATTTTGTGTCATTGATTGCGTTTGTAGTCTCGTGATAAGCTCTATAAACCGCATAATAACGTTGTAAGTCGTGAAGACCCATTGTGTGCATCGCTTTCCTCCACAGGCAAGGCCCCAGATGATCAATGTGACTACGAGGTCGAGTATGCTGACCATGGATCTTCCATTGGTGTATTGGTCAAAGATCTTGTTCCCATGAGACTCACTAATCGCAAAGTCATTAGTCCCAATTTGGGCTTTGGGTGTGTATACAACATATCGATCTCCTTTGACGTCATTTCCGGCCCTGTTTGATGATGATTTGGTTTTTAGTTTTCTGTTTTAAGAATTATATTTGTTTTCTCTCCAATTCTTTAGTATGCTTCCCATTAAGAACATATTTGAACTTTGACTTTTGTGGAAGAAGGGTTTATAAACTTAATTTTCAAAAACAAAATGAATATCGACTGCTTTACAGTTTTGTAGTTGGTTACTGGGTTTGGCCAGCCAACAGTAGTTCTTTTGGTCCTTAATCTACGAAACTTGATACCAATCTCTTTTTTCTCGGATTCTCTTGCCTGCAGTTGTGGATATGATCAGGAAAATACTGGTTCAATAGCTGGTGTCCTTGGCCTTAGTAGTAGTAAAGCTACAATTGTATCACAGCTAGGCGACCTCGGTCATGTAAGCAATGTAGTTGCACACTGCCTCAATGGACAAGGGGGAGGATTTCTATTCTTTGGAAGAGGCCTCATCCCATCTTCAGGAATGTCGTGGACGCCGATATTACGCAATTCAGAAGGGTCAGTAAGCAATGAGCAATCAGATAAATCTTGACATTGATTCATGATTGCTTCTTAAAACCTCTGTGTAGTTAACTTAACATGTATGATGTATTTGATCTCATTCATTCTCAGGAAGTACTTAGCTGGACCTGCAGAGGTCTACTTTGATGGGAAGGCTGTTGGAACTCGAGATCTTACCCTGACTTTTGACAGTGGAAGCACTTACACTTATTTCAACTCCAAAGTCTATGGAGCAATAGAGAAACTGGTGAGATGGTAACAAGAAGCTTTTATATAGTTATAAATGTGTTGACTAGGATATTATCTAGCTTGTAGAAAGAAGCCAATAATCTGTTATGACATTGATATTCCAGGTGAAGAATGATTTAAAAGGACAACCTCTAAAAGAAGCTGAAGATGAAACTCTTGTACTGTGCTGGAAAGGCACAAAACCTTTCAAATCTTTGGATGATGTGAGGAAGTTTTTCAAGCCTCTAGCCTTGAGGTTTACAAACTCCAATGTTCGATTTGAAATACCACCTGAAGCTTATCTCATAATCAGTGTAAGTTCCTCAAACCTCTCATTTAACCATTTATATTGGGGAACAGAAAAAGATTTGTGGAACGGACTGTAACTAGCTAGCTCTTCCTTCTTTTACAGAAATATGGTAATGTCTGCTTTGGAATTTTGAAGGGATGGGAAGATGTTAACCTGATTGGAGGTAATTTTGAAGTGTAGTTTCTAAACTTTTAAGGGTGTGTTTGGTTTAACTTTTCAAGTGTTTAATTTTGAAAAATAATCATTTTGAAAAAATTTCTAATATTTGACAACCACTAAAAATGACTTCTTAGAAAATGAGATGGATAAATAAACCATTTTGTGAGAAACACTCGAAGCCAACTTTTTTAAAAAGTCTTTAGTATACAATAACTTATGTATAAAAACACCTATGAGGAAATGCAACCAAACATATGTGTGTTTAAATTCTAAACAATTTTTATACAAAATGTTTTTTTAAAAAATGCATTGTTGAAAAACATTTAAATTAAAATGTATTCCAAACGGACCCTAAGTTTGCCTCTAAAAAGTTCGGACCTTTAAAAGTCTAATAAATCTATGAACTTTTTTTTGATTTAATTACAAGTTTAGTTTAACTTTCAATCCTCTAAAAAGTTTTGGAACTTTAAAAGTCTAATAAATCTATGAACTTCCAATTTTATGTCTATAGGTCTCTTAATTTTCATGTTTGTGTCTAGTATGTCCTTGAATTTAGAAAAATTCAAATAGGTCAAGGATTTATTAGATACAATATTAACATTTTAGGGTATTTTTGGACACAAAATTGAAAGTTCCAAGAACTCCACTTCTAGAATTCAGGGACCAAGTAGACATAAACCCGAAAGTTCATGGACTTATTACACACTTTTTAAAGTGAAAGCAGGAACCAAATATACCTAAACTTGAATGGTAACTTATCTTTTCTTTTGCATGCTTTCTGCCAACATTTCAACTTTTTTCTTTCCTCAAATTCATGTGCAGATATCTCGATGCTCGATAAGATCGTAGTCTATGACAACGAGAAACAACAAATCGGCTGGGCTCGTGCAAACTGCAGACCTTCCAGAAATGAAGCATGGTATGTGGCATTTTCATTTGTACAATAAATACAGAGTGGTTTTTGAACATGAAATTTACTTTTCATCATCTTATATTATGAAATTTTCCCATTTTAGGTGATTAGCTGGAGAAGTTGTTATCTTCTACATAAGAGATAAATCAATAATGGGGAAATTATATAATATGTAGGGTATTTATAAATAATAGCCTTTGTATTTAAACGGAAGGGATTACAAGTGAGGTCAAAGGCTCATGTCAATTATTGCTGAGTTATGTTCACTTTGACGAAGATAGAAGGTTATTAGTATGATGTATTTTATCTTCTGGTCGTAGGAGTACGTGTGGACTTTAAAAAAAAAAAGTGTAATGTAACTTGAGTTATTCTTGAATTGCAAAAAGTTATCCACTTCTTTAATCAGTATGATCGTGATTCCGCGAATAAATGTGAAGAAATCCAAACCAATTTGTAAGGGTCAAAAATTTCAAACTAACAAGAGCATAGTTCAACTGGCATGAAGTGTGTGTTTATGATCAAGAGGTCATGAGTTCAAATCCCCTCACTCTCAAATGTTGTTGAATTCAAAAAAAAAAAAAAATCAAAATTTTCAAAGATGAAAGGGACAAGTTTGGAAACAAACTAAGTATTTTTTTTGGAAAAATATCCATTTATACTCCTAAATTTTGGATCACGTTGATTAAAATCTCAAACTAATAATTATATTTGTTAAAATTGTGAACTTTCATTAGTGTAATCAATTTGCACCATTTGTCTTTAGTTCACATGCGTGGAGGCTTATATTAATTAAACTCTTGAATTTTTATAAGTGAATTAATTTAGACTATTTGTTTCAAATGCATGAATGATTTTTAAATGGAGGATCTAAAAATTTGAAGAAGTTCTACATTGTGAGAATTGTGAATTGCTACATGAACGGTTTTGAAATAGAAAGTCTAAATTTAAGTTAAGGATATATGTCAATTACCGTTGAACTATTCTCACTTTAATAGAAAATTATGTAATATATAATAGCTTTTGTATTTAAACATTTGATATAATAAATGCTTCTACTCCCCTTAGTTCGAAGATAGAAGGTTGCAATTTTATTTATTTTTTTTGTCAAAGCGAGCATAGTTGGGTAATTGATATGTATTCTCAACCAAGAGGTCAGGTTCGAATCCCCCCAACTCAAAATGTTGTTGAACTAAAAAAAACTCTATTTTTTCCTTTTATTTTTATTCAAAATTGAGGTATGTAACAGGCTAAGCTCTACCTGAAACAACTATTAATGATTTGTTGTATCTTCGACCAAGAGGTTTGACGTTCGAACTTCTCACCCACAAACATGGTTCAACTGAAGAAAAAAAAACCTATTAATGGCTTATTTTATAGTTAATATTTGATAAATTTGTCTTACTTTGGCAAGTGGTTGACTTGAGTTAAATTGAAGAACTCAAATTTTATTGATCATGGATACGAAAAAATCTCAGTAATTAACTAGACAGGTAGAGAATAAGAGAGACAAATTTAACATAAAAAAAAAAAATGGAAGAGAAATGGATTTTAATGAGAAAGTGAACTTTGGAAATTATTTAAGCTATAAGTTTGAAAACTCTTACGTAATTTATATTTATATATTGTGAGAGAAAATGTTAGTTGGTGATGACTAATTCAAACCTATTATTAGTCAATAATAACAATAAATGACACTTCTTTAGCTATTTTCAAATGTTTGGTTCTTTCACGCTACGTTTAGAACATTGAAAATTTAATGAAATTAAAAGAGCAACAAATATTTAAAAAAAAAAAAAAGGTTTGAGTGTATGGAGTGATTTAAAAAAAATAATAATAATAAAACAGAAAAGTTTTTATTTTTAGTTATTACTTCTTGAATTAAATTTAGTATCTTAAGCTTATGAACATTTATGTAAAAAAGTTGGAATATTAAAAAAAAAAAAAGTTTGAGTGTATGAAATGAAAAGTGTTTCTTTTCTTTCATTTTTTTTTTTTTCTGAAACAGAAAAGTGTTTCTTTGTAGTTGTTACTTCTTAAATTAAATTTAGTATCTCAGGTTTATGAACATTTATGTAAAAAGTTTGAAAATTTGGGATTAAATGATTGTTTAAATTACGACATAGGGAATGGGTTAAACCCAAAATAATAATACTAATAATAATAAACATTTATCATTTAATAGTGACCATTTTGCTTTTTTTTCAACTTATATTTAAAGAGTTTTGTAATTATATTTTTTTTAATCTCCGACCTCTTGATTAGAATACAAATTTTATGTCAATTGAGTCATACTCTTGTTGGCATGTAAATTTAAACTTTTGATCTACCAGGAAAAGTTATTAACATCTTAACCAATTAAGAATTTGTTTTGTGCATATGTCATGTCATTGTTTAGTACCTAATATTTAGAAGGTTAAGTAATGAATTTGGTTGCTATATATATATTTTCCTCTTATTCCCAAGGTTAGTATCAAATGGTTTCAATTTTCTCTTCTTGATTTAGTTATACTTCACAAATCATTCTTATTATCATATGACGTTGAACTTATGGAGAAATAAAAAAAATAAGAGAGAGTTTCAACTTAGAGAAAAATAGTTTACATATTATTTTTGAAATTCGACTAAATTAAAAAAAAAAAAAAAACCTTTTTTTTTAGTTCAACAATTACACGTTGGAGGATCCATTAACCCTTGTGATTGTAGTAATTAGTGCCTTATCCACTAAGCTATATTTAAATTAACAAATAAACCTAATTTTTAAAAATTATTTAGATCAAATCTAAGTTAAACTCAAATCTTAAGTACTAGATTAAAAACTTTTAAACTTATTAAACTTAAACTTCGATGATGAGGAAATTTCTAGGATATGATAATTTACATACTGTTATAGGTAATTTGGGACCACTCCGATGTACAAGGAGCTGACGAGGACAACTGGACAGAAATAGGGCTAAGAGATGGACCCAGAGGCGAAACTGGCAAATGGGACGGGTCAAGACCGAAGGGCCGGGGTCGGGCATTTGGCCCGACCCCCCTGCTCGGCCTCTGCTCAAGGCCGAGGTCGAGGCCCGCCGAGGCCAACCCTCGGCCCGCTTGTGCGGGCTGAGTCCCACCGACTCTGTTCGGTCCGTGAAGCCTCCAGCCGCCCCGGTTCCGCCTGGTTTGTCCCGAAACGCCTCCGAATTCCTAAAAACCCTAGGAGCACGAGCATGTATTTATACCCCTCTTCGCCACTGAAGTAGAGGACCCGAACTCTCGACTCTCTCCTCTTACTTTCTAGTTCGCCCTTCCGTTTTCTGACTTAAGCATCAGAGGCGGTGTGGCTAGCACCACACCGGTGTGCAGGTTTTCAGTTTTGCAGGCGACATCTTCCCCCGCTCTCAAACAAATTCACTGTCGATTATCACGTGGAGCGAAGGTAATTTACCTAGCGAAATTTGATCATCAACACATACTACCTTCATCATTTATTTACCATATGAGTAGAGCATTAAATGTAGTGTTGGGTCCAAGAAATGAAATGATATGTCATTTAGTTTTGTGTCTAATTGTAAATACTCTATTGTAGTGTTGGGTCCAAGAAATGAAATGAAATGATACTCCAATAGAATCTTGACAACTAAGAAAGAGAAAGGTTTTTTCAAAAAAAAAAGAAAGAAAGAAAGAAAGAAAGAGAAAGGTAAAAAATGATAACACTTTTTTATTTTTTTATCAACATTTTAATGGTAGTATGCAGGAAGGTATGTCCAAATAGGAAAATTTCTAGTACTATTGCAATGGAAAATTTCTAGTACTACCGTAGTACATACTCCCTCAGCATTTGACACGTCATTTAATGATATAATATTTTTGGGTGTGTTTGGTTTAACTTTTCAAGTGTTTAATTTTGAAAATAAATTATTTTGAAAAAATTTCTAGTGTTTGCCAACCACTAAAAATGACTTATTAGAAAATGAGATTGATAAATAAACAATTTTGAGAGAAACACTTGAAACCAACTTTTTAAAAAATACTTCTTAAGTAAACAATAACTTGTGTATAAAAACATTTGTGAGGAAATGCAATCAAACATATGAGTGTTTAAATTCTAAACAATTTTTATACAATTTTTTTTTTAAAAAAATCATTCTTTAAAAACATTTCAATTAAAATGTATTCCAAACGGACCTTTTATTTTTTGAGTCACACACTGTTCTTAAATACTTCTTTCATGACAAATATGGTTGCCAAAGCGAGCATAGCGGTAATTGACATGTACTTCGACCAAAAGGTTGGAGGTTTGAATCTCCCACTACCAATTGTTGCTGAACTAAAAAAAATACATTAGAAATTTGTTTATATGATAAACTAGTCCTGGATTTTTAGATTTTTGTTTATTTTAAAAATTATCTTTGAAGACTTACAATAGCAATTTAACAATATTTGGATGCATACTGAGATCGAGAAAATTTCGAGTACTATCGTAGTGGAAAATTTCTAGTACTACCGTAATACATACTTCCTCCATTCATCATTTGACACGTCATTTAATGATATAATATTTTATTTTTTGTATTACACATCATTCTTATTTCAGACAGTGAGTCAGGTGGTATGGAAACCTAGTACTAGGAATTTTCCGGACCCAAGTATTTTCCATAGTAATTTCCAATAATAAAAGAGAGGGCAGAGGGTAATTTCGACCTTTTGAAAACTAGGTACACGAAGACCAATGGCGTCCCGCGTTTTGAACGCGCTTAAACTCTCTCTCTCTCTCTCTCTCTCTCTCTCTCTCTCTCTCTCTCTCTCCTCTGCGTCTTCTTTCTTCTTCGTCTGCGACAAAGACCTCCAAGTCGTCAGTTGAATTCCATTTTCTCTCAGACCTCTAAAGCTCCAAGGACCCTCAGTCCTTTTCTCGCAGATTCCTCGCTGATCCCACATCTATATATATATATATATATGTATGTATGTATACAATCCACTTTCATAATCCAAAGCCGCCATTGAACTCCTCATTGCTCTGAGCTTCCGATTCCAAGCGATAGCACAAAACGGAATAGGATTCCGTTACCGGACGACGGAATGCATAGGCTCAATCTGTTGTCTGTCTTCATTCTCCTTGCCACTTTCGCCGTTTCCTTGTCCGACAAGTTTTGCCTCGCTGACCAGAAGTTCTCGAGGACAAATCGTTTTGATTCGTCGATCGTGTTTCCCGTCAAGGGAAATGTTTACCCTCTAGGGTTTGTGTTCTACTTTCTTTCTCGATCTTTGATTTTGATTCTCTCTCTCTCTCTCGTTCTGTTTGAATCATTTGTTGTGATTTATTTTTGAAATTTTCTTTACTATGGATTGGAATCTGCAGGTTGTTTACGGTTTCCGTCAACATTGGCAATCCGCCGAAGGTTTTTGAACTGGATATTGACACTGGGAGTGACGTCACTTGGGTCCAGTGTGATGCTCCATGTACTGGTTGCACTCTGGTTAGTTGGATTCAAATTGTTCCATTTTTGTGTTTTCTTTCTTCTGATTTCGAAGAGTTGTTACTGAGTTCTATCGTAAATTTGTGTCATCGATTGCTTTTGTAGCCTCGTGAGAAGCTCTATAGACCGCACAATAACGTTGTGCGTTGTGGCGAGCCATTGTGTGCAGCACTTTTCTCCCCAGGCAAGCCCTCTTGCAAGAACCCAAATGATCAATGTGACTACGAGGTCGAGTATGCTGACCATGGATCTTCCATTGGTGTATTGGTCAGAGACTTTGTTCCCATGAGACTCGCTAATGGCACTGTCTTAGCTCCCAATATGGGCTTTGGGTGTGTATATAACATGCCAGTTCTCTTTGACATTTGTTCATTTGGTTTGGCCAGCCAACAGTAATTCTTTTGGCCCTTAATGTATGAAACTTGATACCAATCTTTCTTTCCTCTGATTCTCTTGTCTGCAGTTGTGGATATGATCAGCATTATGGCGGTTCGCAATCGCCTCCTGCAACGGCTGGTGTCCTCGGCCTTGGAAATGCTAAAGCTACCATCGCAACACAGCTAAGCGCCCTCAATCATGTACGTAACATAATCGGCCACTGCTTCAGCAGACAAGGGGGAGGATTTCTGTTCTTTGGAGCAGACCTTGTTCCATCTTCCGGGATATCGTGGACGCCGATGTTACGCACTGTAGGAGGAGGGTCAGTAAGCCTTCAGCAATGAGATAATTTTTGACATTGATCATTGCTTCTCAAAGCTCTTTGTAGTGTAACTGAATTTGTATTGGATCTCATTCTCAGGAAGTACTCATCTGGACCTGCAGAGGTCTATTTTGGTGGGAAGGCTGTTGGAATTAGAGGACTTATCCTAACTTTTGACAGTGGAAGCTCCTACACTTACTTCAACACACAAGTCTATGGAGCAGTACTCAATCTGGTGAGGATGGAAACAAGAATTTCTTTTTACAGTTATCAATGTGTTGAATGAGATATCATCATAGGTATGAGTTTGTAGAAATAAACTAATAATCTGAATTGACATCCCAGTTGAGGAATGATTTGAAAGGACAACCTCTAAGAGATGCACCTGAAGATAAAACCCTTCCAGTGTGCTGGAAAGGCTCAAAAGCTTTCAAATCAGTGGCTGATGTGAGAAACTTTTTCAAGCCCTTCGCCTTGAGCTTTAATAAGAATGTTCAGTTTCAAATACCACCTGAAGCTTATCTAATCATCAGTGTGAGTTCCCAAGACATCTCGTTTATTTATCCATAGTTAACTGAAACCATACGTTAGGAAACAGACTGTAAAAATCTCTTCTTTCTTTTACAGAAATCTGGTAATGTTTGCTTTGGAATTTTGAATGGATCCCAAGTAGGATTGGGAAATGTTAACTTGATTGGAGGTAAGATAATGAGAAACACTGTTGTTTTCTTCCTACATTTCATCTTTTTCTAAACCCTTTCTCCCCCATATTCGTGTACAGATATCTCTTTGCTCGATAAGATCGTCGTCTATGACAACGAGAGACAGCAGATCGGTTGGGCTCCTTCAAACTGCAATAGACCTACCAAGAAATGAAGCATGGTAAATGTTGTTTCCATTTGTATGATGCATTGCAGAGTGCTTTCTTAACATGAACTTTTTATATTTTCATCATATCTGCAATTGACAAAATTTCTCATTCAAGGTGAGCAATGGCTGGAGAAGTTGTCTTCTCAAGAGATAGATGAATAACTGGCGAAAGGTATAGATTTAGATAATAATAGCTTTTGTATTTGAAGGGGTTACATAGGATGATTCCCCATATACTAAGATAGAATGTTGTTAATTAAAATGATGTATTTAGCACATATATGTACGTAGTCGGATAAATAAATATGAAGGAATTCGGGCTGTCGGTTCTTAGAACATCAAAATTTCAAGATGAAAATCCGTACGAATGAACTTCAATTTTGGTTGCGAGAGAGAAGCTTGAACTGGGAATGATCGGTTCTTTCTTTTTTTTTTTTTTTTTTTTTAGTTCTTAATATATGGTTAAATAAATTCAAATCTCTCATCACTGATGATATAATGCATTCTTTACCAAAAAATTAATTTACAAAATAGTCCCGACCTTCAATTTTGGTCTCAAGAGAGAAGCTTGAGCTGGGATTTTTTTTTTCTGAGTTCTTGACATATGGTTAAAAATTCAAATTCCTAATCTTTGAAAAAAAAATGAACCGAAAAAATAAAATAAAATAAAAAACTGAATACATTGTTCTATTCAAATCTTGACATCGAAACAATAAACATGGATCAAACAGAATTATCATTCTTTTTTTCTGTTTTTAATTTAAAAATTACGAGGATGGAGAATCAAACCATGACGTTAAAGACAATGATAGGCATGATTTAAAATGGTTATTTTTATCAAGTTGATTGACGAATTTAGTTGAGTGAGTGGTTTGGTTGATTTAACTCTCTTTTTCTTTTTTCTTTCCATTAAAAAAAAAAAGGAAAAAGAAAAAGAAAAAAGGTGAGATCATTTAACATTTTCTATTAAAATCTGTTCAAATCTCTTATTAAAATAAAACAAAACATAATTTACATATATTTTTTCCAATTACAATAAAACTTTACTACAAACAAGTCATCTATGACGTACGTATCCTATTCCACATTACCAAACCAAACCTACTAACACCGACCAACCTAATCTGACTCTCAAATCTTTAAGCCAGTCAGATTTTATTGACAAATAAAATTTTCCTCTCCGATCAGATTGGTCGGTTCGGTCGGTTCGGTCCCACTCCAACCAACCTCGACCAAGTTGCACCAAAAATTTTAAACTAAAAGAAAAAAAAAAAACAACAATAGGAATTAACACGTATGACGTCCGTTGTATCATTGATTGATTGACAAAGCTGCACCTTCGTGCAAGAGCTGAAAGCATTTTTCACATGTAGTTTCTTTGTAATTGTAGCATTCTTCTATAGACTAAAGCCTGTACAACAAAACTCTAAGTACCCTCTCTTATCTTACTCTTCTTAGAGTTTCCCTTTTCATCGTGGGAATCCCCCTTCCTTCCTTCCTTCCTTCTCCACACATTTTCTCAGGAGATTTTAGAAAATATAATTTACACTTGCATTTTAAAAGTGGTCTCTTTTTCTTTTTACCATGCTACAAAATTGAAACTTCCATATGACATGAATAATTACAACCAAACTTACCTCATTTCATCGACCACACTTTCTATAAGCTTTGGAGCTTTTCTCTTTTACTCCATTGTGGTGTTGATGCAACATCATAGTTCTTCATCTGATATTCTGTTTGACCAAATAATTTCGATTTCGAGAGTCCGAGAAGAGCCATCTTTGTCTCCGTCGTGATTTAGGCTGAATAGTCCACTGTACAGTCCCTCGGTTACGACTTTGTCGATCTGGATGGTCACTCTTCCTAGAGTAGACTGCAAAGAACCAACATTCTCAAATTAGAACAATGGTGTCCATTGGTTCTGAGGTTGTGAGCGACAACTAAATTCAATTACACTTCTTTTTTTTGCCCCATTGATGAAAAATTAAGGAAAAATATTTTAATCAGCGAAGGAGGACTGCACCAAAAAGATAAAAGAAGAAAGAAAGAAATTGATCTCCAGAGAGGTATTAAAAAACGATTAGTGTCTAAATACGAATCAAAAGAAGGAAGGGGGCAACTGCCCCTAGTTTGTCTTAGATTAAAAGGCTATATAAAAAAAAGTTGAGATAAAATCGAATGAACAATTTATCTTTCAGTAATATTATCATCTCATACTACTACGGGTTACGGGAGGAACAATTACCTTCCCAAAAGTGCTTTTGCTTTTACAGATGATGTGCAGCTTTTGCCCCTTTGGAGGCACATCAAATGCCCACGTAAATCCTTCTTTCCATTCAGGAGATGTACTGTGGCTAACGACCTGACAATGGCCAGAAAACAAATTCAGCTAAATCCCCACAAATCGGAAGAGAAAATGATGTAAATGCTAGTTTCCTTATAACTAGGACTGAGAATACTGCCAAGATGCATTTAACTTAGCATCACATGGAAACAAGAAAGTAAAAGAATGAAGGGATAACAAGTACAAGGCAAACACGGACAGGAAGAAAACGAATGGTTTTAAGAGAGTGAAACATAGCTTTACTTACCTTTGTTTGTCGAGGAGGGCCGTTCCCGATAGACAATCGACAGAAAGCATTTGTACTTCCCATCGTCTGTTTTAGGTTGTTCCCACGCTTAATAATAACAGTCAGACAACCTGGTAAGCAATGCAAAAGGCTATCTGCTCTGTCATGAAAACTAGGAGGGCAGGTTTTCATCAGCATTTGCAATATAGGAATGGCCTCAGCTGCAATCATAGCTTGAGACTTTGCAATGTCTATCGGCATGGTTGACCAGGAATGCTTTAGCAAACATAAGGTATCCAACACGGTTTCTTGAGCTGCCTCATTGCCAGATTTTAGAGCTCCGATCAGATGAGGTATGGAAAGAGTAGCTGCTTCAGAAATATGGAGTTTGGGAAAGTTGGAGAATATCACATTCAAGGTTCTTAAAACCTCTTCATTGATAGTTGCTGTAGACCACAATTCCCTCTCTAGTGCAGCTGCATAACAAAATATTCAATGCAACTCATTTTCAATATTGGAAACCAAAGGGAGAAAGAAATAAATTGAGGAAAAAAAAAAAAAAAAACCCAGAAAAAACCATCTTTAATGCATGGATGCTTAAATATAGAGTAAACCATCACCCAATATTTAGTTATCCCCTCTTGGACCCTCCTAAGCAGAAATTCAGTATGAAATAAGATATAAAAAGGGGAAAAGGAAGAAGAATAAAGAGATTTAAAACTTCCAGGCATAAATTACCTGTCAGAGATCTGATGAGCTCATTTGATACATATTCCTGTAATGTGTGATTAGAAAACAAGAATTTTATCAGCAATGCTGCCTGACCAGAAATTTCTGGACTTGGAGACAAAAGAAGCTCCTGAACAACCAATATTCCACCCGCTTCAGCAACTGCTCGCCTATTTGTTCTACTGTGCATGACAAAGTTTTGCAAAGCACAAATAGCCACCATTTTCATTTCTTCTGTTGCCTCATCTTCAAGCAAGCTTATCAATGCACGACAGGCAGAAACAGAGTCACTGGCTCTTGCATGTCCTGCATGCTGTGACAGATCTCCCAGGGCTAATGTGGCAAGAAGCTTGCCCGGCTGCGATCTGGTCTGTGGATCTAATAAATATTGTGATAAGGGAGCTATTGCATACTTGGAAACCTTCATCTCTCGCACCCTGACATTATTAAATAAAGTTTCAAGTAATCTTCCAGATGCTTCTTCACATTGATGAGATCTTAGAAGGTCCACCAATGCATCTATAGCACCAGCTTCCGCCATCTGTTCGGCACTTAATGTATCGTTGCCTTCGTGATTAACTAAAGCACCGAGAGCCACTGTGATTGTGCTCTCCACAGTTGAATGCAACATTTTCACGAGAACAACCACAGGAACTTTAAAATAGTACTTAGCATTGAATCGCAAAACATTTGACAAAACTGTGGCGGCTGATTCCCAGAGAGCATGAGGAGGCTGAGGGTCCTCTTGTATTATAACCTTCGAAAGCTCAAAAATACCTCCAGCATCAGCAACAGACTTGGGCCAGCTAGTGGATATCTTTTCCAATGCCCTTATAGCTGTTTGCTGTAGATTCAATATTCCAATCCCAGCAAGCTGTACAAGTGGCACAACTGCATTTTTAGTGGTAATATCTTGCTGGAAATGCTCTTGTGCAAGAAGATGAGATAATAACTCTGTGCCAAGCTGCTGGACAGCACGGGATGGGGATTCAAGAAATGAAATCAGAGGCTCAATAACTTGGCTAGGAGTAAGTTTTAGAGTCACAAGACTTTGTGGCTTCTCCAAAATATTTACAAGAGCTTGTAAGGCACTGTGCTGGCCCCACAAATTAAAATCTGGACGAAGCAAAACCAAAAAAAGAGGTTCCACTATTTTTGCAGCATCTGAACTCCTAGCAATAGCATTACTATTAGTTAAAATACGAAACAGTTCTGCCACTGAGGAGCATAACGAACTAGGTGCATCTGTAAGTAACTCGAGGCAATTATCAATGACCCCAACCTTAACCATATCCATTTTGAGTTGAGTCCGATCTTTTCCCAACTTTATGAGAGAGCAGATGCTAGCTTCAATCAATCTATAATTTGTTCCAGAGACCAAACTAACAAGGAGATCCACAATGTCATAGGGTAAAGTGAGCTCTACTTGTTGTTCATCATCCAACAATCTCTCAAGTGCACATACCCCAGACTCTACTGCCGCACCTGAATCTGACTGCATCAGCAATATGAGTGGCTGTATGCATTCAGAGACAATTGGATTTGTTCTTACTTTAATATTACCAAACAGCACAAAACATAGTTCTGCAGCATTTGTCTTCAGCTCCAAGGATGACGAAGAAGTTAAAATTTTGCATAAACTGTCAAGCGGGGCTCCTTCCACATCATTCAATAAATCTGCTTTTGAAGAATGTCCTGAAGTCAATCTAATTAATGCAGCAAGAGCAGCACCTTGTTCACTTTCTGATGTGGCATTGAGCATGTCAACTAATGGATGGAAAGCCTGCTTGGCTAGCTCAGAATCTCTAATGTACTCACAATCAAAAAGTTCAAAAAGGGCCCTCGCAGCGCTGAATCTTGCACTTCTTGACCCCAGACGTAGGACAGCTATAAGCTGATTCAAGGAACTCGCCGATGCCTCATAACGAATAAGATCAGGGTTACTAAACAAAATTCTTAATAGATCAGATATTATGGCCTCTGTTGAGTCCTGAGGACTCAAAGACAGGTACTTTGTCAGAGCATCTACAGCTCCAGCTTCGGCCATCATTAATTTATTTGCGTCACTTCCATCAGCGATACGAGTCAAGAGCTGAACAGCAACAGGAGGAGCACCGGGTCTTTCTGGTAATGGTCTCAAAAGATCCACTAGAAGAGGTATGGTTTTGCGTGCAGTTGACCCAATTCTAACATCTTCAATTTCAAATAGATGCTCAAGAACAACTTGATCTGGTTTTCGTGTCAAAGAAAACTCATCTGCCAAAGCAACAAGGTTTGGCATATCCGACTCCACAAACCCAATTAGAGTAATTAACCCAACAATTGCACCAGAATTTGCAATTGCAAGATTTACTCCTTTGCTACCACTACAAACAAGACTTGCTAATGCCTGTGCAGCAAAGAATTTATCATTCACCTCCTCAGATCTTGCCAGAAAGGCAAGTGACGGTATAATACTCATGGTTGCAGGGGACGAGGCAACATTTACATCTTGGAACAAGATGGCCAGGAGCAGGGCACTGATCCATATACCCTCCATATCCTCCAATTCTGCCTGTTACAATGACATTCACATATCAAATCTATAAGAATGAAGTCTAAAAGGAAAAAATAGTAGCAAGACACTTCATGCTAAGTACGTGTACCACCCAGGCTTTGATAAATAGATTGTTGGTGTTGTTTATGATTAAAACTAATTAAAACAGACTTCCATCACCATCTCAAGCAGATTTTAACATTCACCGTATATATCCTAGAAAAGCAATGATCATTTTATTTAAAAATATGTTCTTACTGCAAAAGAGGTGATGGAACAGAAAATGGCAAAAACTATTTATGAGGAAAGACATTTCCTTGAGAATGATACTTTTGGTTAAAAAGAGCTAAGAAGTGTAAATTAGATGTAAATGCCGGCAGGATATATACCAGTAGTATCAAATCAATTCTTCCAAAAAAGAAGAAAAAGGGAACAATACAATATTCCTTACATAAGCATATTTTCTCATAATTTGGGTAGAATGGACAGCAATATAGATTCAGTTTTGAATGAATATAAAAAGTTTGCTCATCTAACACAGTAACGGCAGTACCACAGGAGGGAGAGAACAATTTGAAACAAATATGAACAATTTAAGTTAACAAATGACTTGCCTGTGAATTCGAAGTATAGCTACCAAGCTTGTCAGACAGGGCCTCAAGTCCTCCAGCTTCCAGAACGGCAACCTTGTTCTCCATGTTAAAAGAAGCAATTATTGACAACAACCAGAGGGCAATAGTACCTCCCATGACTGTGGCTGGGTCAGGAGCTTCGAACCTATCTCCTTCTAGGAAAGTAGTTCGTTTCATAAAACCTTTAGGGGTCCTAACTTCTGAAGAGGAACAAGTAGAATTTTGTTTGATCAAACCAACTAAAGCATATATAAGTGGCTTAAGACATCCAAACGAGTCTAGTGCTTCCACTGAATGCTGTTTGTGCTCCTTCATTGCACAAATGAGTAATGCAGCCCCTCCTGACTTTACTTCTAGACTTGAAGAGGTCATTATTTTATTAGCAAGAGAATCAAGTGATTTTGATCTTGCAGCTAACAAATCACCCAAAATAACTGGTTGGTCTCCACACAGTCTTGACAAAATTTCTATCACCTTGTCCTGCAGTGGAGATGGTCCCTCAGCAAGACAGTATACAAGTGGTTCCAAGCTTGAAGGAACCTCAGCAAGAGCAGACCATGGTGCATAATTCAAGTTAGCTCCTAGTTTGGTCCTAACTAAGAGTGAAACTACTTCTAAAGCATCTGCAACATCCATAGACTTTAAGGAGTCAACTAGAGCAAGGATAATGAAACGGCACTGAGTTTCACTTGCAAACACTTCACCAAGTTGAAAATGGTTCAACAGTTGATGAAGGGCTTGAGCTGCACTCTTCTTACCAATTGGGGTTCCTTCTCCCAGAACTCTTGTTAGAGCTGAGACAACATCTTCTGCCAGAGCTTCTGCAGCTATTTGAGGATCAGACAGAAGATTGGCCAGGGCAGCAACTGCAGTTTCGGCAGCATCAACGGAAGATGTTTTAGCCAACTTAATCAGGGGCTTGACATCCCCTTCTGCAATATGACACATCTTATTCATTGCTTTTGTCTTGCTGGGCCGAGAGAGGGCAGCCAACGCACGAGCTGATTGAGTGGCAACTTGAGTATTGCTGGCCAAGAGCTTCATGCAAGGATGTACAATCTCATCAGTTGCAAGACTATCGGAAATATCTTGCCTTGTGCTAAATAAGTCTGCCAGAACAGAAGCAGCATGGGCTTGAGTTTCTTCATTTGATGAGTTAAGAACTTGAACAAGTGTTCTCAGTCCTTTATTAGCTGCAGAATCTCTATGTACAAAATCCTCATATGATGCCATAGTAAGCACGTGACCTAAAACTTGAATTATATTAGCCTTTTCTTGTGGAGAATCTCCTAAGAGCATAGCTAATAGCTGATTTATAGTAGCAGAATCAGCAGTTTGGACAAGTTTTGAAAGTGCCATAGCTGAGGCTTCCTGGCCCCTTGATCCACCACTTTTTAAGAGCCACAAAAATGATGGGATGGCACCTGCACTTTCAACACAGGCTCGAATATCTTCACTGTGGCAGCACAAATTCCACAGAATATGTGCTGCATCCTCCCTTGCCTTGTGGGAACCTGTCTCTAATAACTGAACCAATGGAGGAATTCCACCAGCAGCAGTGATAGCCCACTTGCTGTCATCTACCTGGTCAGTCAAGATTTCCAGCAACTGAACAGCGTACTCCTGATGTTGCTCACTTGATAAACCCAGTAATGATATAAGTAACTGAACTCCTTCTCTCTTGCCAATGGCTTCCCAGATGCCAACCCCATTGCAGCATAAGCTAGTCAGAGAGGGTATTAGGTATTCTTGCACATCAGGAGCAGCAGTGGTTACAAGTCCAATAAGCACCTTCTTTGCTTCTGCATGATTTAGACAATTTGAGAAATATATATTACCATATAGACTAGCCATAGCTTCAAGGACACGCTCCTGAACTAACTTATTATCGTGAGGCTTTAGTAGCGTTACAAGAATATCTTCTATCTTGGTAACATTAAAGGGTTCGTCATCACAGGACTGCTCGAAAACCATTAGAGTGTATGCAAGTGCTCCGACTATATCAGCAACTGGTGCATAAAGGCGAGGGGACTGTGAAAGTTCTCCTAGATAAAGTATTAATGCAGGCATCCCACCACAAAGATTGGCCAGTGCTCGTGTTGCATGCTCCTGTAAAGACTGACCATGCTTACCCTGCATACACTCTTTAGATGGGGCAACTATTGCCCTGATAAGTACTGGAATACCTTCCTCATCCACAATTGCTTTTTTGGCCCCAGTTGACTTTGATGACAGAGCCTCCAGGGCATCAGCAGCACTTGCACGGACAGAAATATCATTTTTCTTACTTACAAGCCCAAGCAAAGCTTTCACAGCTCCAGATTCTATAACTTTAGCTATGCTATCACTGAAGGCCAGCATTAGGCGTGCTAGAAGAGAAGCTGCATTTGACTGAACTGCAGCACTGTCAGAAGAGAGTAGATCAACAATGATATCCACTCCCCCAGCCTCAAGTGTGGCTTTCCAATAACCATCCTTGTCTCCGCAAAGATTTCTCAAAGATCCAGTAATGAATCCCTCCACAACTTTGTCCTGCCTATTGTTTGGATTTAGCTGATCCCATAAGGTGGGTATAACACCTTCTGTGACAAATATCTTCATACCAACACGATCATTCAAAAGCCCACTTGAAGAAACTTCATAGATTGCCTCAGCTGCTGCCTTACTAGCCTCAATCGATTCAGATTTCAAGAGTGAGAGCAATGGCGGGATGCACCCACCAAGAAGCACTTTCAAGCGTAGTTCGTCGTCTTTGCAGAGAACACTTAAAGTTCGAGCAACATTAACTTTTGCCACAGAAGACCCACTTCTGAGGACATTGATGAACAAAGGCATAGCTTGAGAATGAGAACCAATAATTGTTCTAGCATCCTTTTGTGATCTAGCAATTCCCAGAAGGCGTGATGTAACAAGTTCTTTCTCGTGTGATGAAGACATGCTTGCATGAAGTTGCTCAATAAGCTGAGCGACAGTAGCCATTGTAGTTTCTGGATCATCCATAGTTGCAGCTCCATTATTTTCCCTGGTAATTGGAATTTATCCGTGCTTAGTATCTTATAACCATAACGTTCATTTTAACAAGAATGAGATATATTTTACCAAGAGTTTCACTTGCCTAAAGTTGAGGACAAATTAACTGCTTCAAATTCTATTATTTACTTACTTTAACACAGTTTGAGAGGATTATAAAACATTGTGTTAATCTGATACCATATTTTCTATAAATAAGAGCAACTGACACCAAAAAAAAAAAAAAGGATACAGGAAGAAACCAAACCTCCGAGGGCTAGAAGTAGAAGGTGATAGGGACTCGATTTGTTCTGTGGCGGGGGACTTCGACATTTCATGAATTCACTGCCTCAGCTTTCACCCTGCTCACCTGCAATTGAAGCGTAAAACCTCAAAACTCCTCAAAATATTTTCTACTGTAAGTACCAGTGCAGTGATAAACTCATAAACGAACTTAAACTACAAATAACTACCAGAAATAACTCAAAATCCCAATTCCAAAATATCATAAGATGTACATGCACACACGATTAAAGATCAATTTGTTGCTCTTTTGTAATATCCCAGACCCAGAAATGTTAAAAGATCTTCTTTGTTCGATCTGAGTCACTGCATAATGCAGAAAGCTACATCATACTTGCCAAAATTACTCTTTCATAGCCATACTTAACAATCTCGAACGTCAATAAGTTCAGATCCGTAATTAGACCACATGTATATCGACATTACAAGGAGAACCTCAGCTCGACAGCAGTCAAAAATTTGCAGAACGGAGTTCCAGTGAAGATGACAAAATAAATGATTTACTTACAAAACATTAAGAAAATCAAAATTAACCGAGACGAACCAAGTAGTCGAAGAAGCAGATGCCCAAAAACTTCCCCCTTCCACCACACGTCGGAGGCCACTTCTCCCGACCCAGAAGCATCAAACCCTCAATTATCGCACTACCCAATTCAATCCCATCTCGAAACAGCCAGAGAAGCCAATTCCTCCAGAAGCAAAAAGGAAGTAACCCCACTTGAGCGTGATCTTTATTCTTTCCCCTACAAACCAAAGACCAGAGGAAATCCACTGCAGACCAGCAGTCACAGCAAGCAGATCAAAGCTGAATCAGTAAAAGATCTCGCAATCCCAGTAACCCAATTACTTAAAACAACGAAAGAAAGAAGAAATCGAGAGAAGCAAAGATTTCAATTATTTAAAAAACAATGAATAAAATAAAGTACGGAGATCGGATCAGAAGTAGCGTCACAGAATCTAGGGCAAGAAAAACGTCATTTTCGAAGTGGAAAACGAAATAGGGAATCGAAAATGTACCTCAATCTGGCGCTGATGAACTGGGAATTCGCTTATTTGTGAAAGAACTGAATCAGAAAAACGGCAGCCAGAGAGAGAGAGAGAGAGAAGCAGACTCACAGTCTCAGTCTTTTCGCTTCCACTCCTCCATGTGTGATGTGTGCAGGTTTTTTCTTTTTTTTTTTTATTTTTATTTTCCTCTTCAGTGTCTCTTTCTTTTAATTTGTGAGGAAATGAAAATAAAAAAAGAATAAATAAAAAATAAATAAATGGAATTGTCATAAAAGCGCGGGTGATTGGGAATCGGTTGGAAGAGGAAAAGCGAATGACAATAAGCCATTGCCCCATTTCCTTAGCTCCCGACGCACAATTTCCTCTTTTCTTTTTTTCTTTTTTTCATTTTTTCTTTTTTTTTTTTTATTTTCTTTTTGCCACTTTTCATGTACTAGAAAACTTTTTGTTACAATTTTATTTTATCCCTATCTTTTTTTTTCTTTTTTTTTTATATTTTTCTTTTGAGTAAAAATTTGTGTAGTGTAATTAATAAAAAGAAGTGGGAAGTTCAACAATATTCAGATAAAGATTCGAAACTTTAAGAACTTGTTTGGTAGGCAATTTAGATTCTGTTTTGTGTTTTCAAATTTTCTGAATATGTGTCTTTTAAAACTATTTTTCAGATTATGTAATCCAAATAGTAAAAATTTTAAAAACAACATTTGTTTGATGTTTTCCATGTATCCATATTGTGAATTTGAAATTTAAAAATGTATAATTAAATTAAACAAATATACAAGTTTTAATAAGTCTCTTGTTTTCAAATTTTTGGTGATCGCTCAGTTATGGTCATTTTGGCATATCTCAATCAATTGATTTAAAAGTTGACAATAAATAGATTTTTTCACCATGAAATTATTGAATTCTTTGTGTTTTAATTCGATTTTTTTTTTTTACTTTAATGATTTTAAGAATGAGTGATTATCCCTCTGTTTTTTACTAGTTGACAATGGATCATTAAGGAGGACAAAAATCTTCACAAACTTAGAATGATGAATCTCCAATCAAATTTGAATTTTGGTTCTGTTGATGGTCAAATTTGGTCGAGAGGAACTCACCTGACCTTCACGTGCCACCAACGGTTAATTTGTTTGTGAAGGGGGAAGACGTGGCCTGCAAGACAGAAAACCTGCACACCGGTGTGGTGCTTGTCACACCGCCTCCGATGCTTAAGTCAGCAAGCAAAACGATGGGAAGCAAAAGAGCAAGAGGAGAATCAGAGAATCGAGTTCGGGGATCATTTCTTCAGTGACGAAGAAGGGTTTATATACCTGCTTTTGCCTTAGGGTTTCTAGGCGTTCGGAGGCGATCTAAGGCTGAACCCAGGCAAACCGGGTTGACCCGCGACATTAGGGACCAAACAAAGGGGAGAGAACCCGACCCGCCGAAGCAGGCCGAGGCCGACCAGGCCAAGGTATTAGGCCTTGGCCCAATTCCTTTTGGCCTACCTCTCTTTTGGGGTCCACTTCCTGGTCGTGTCCTTGGGTTGGTGTTGTGTTGTCCTCGTCGGCTCCTTACATCTCGGAGTGGTCCAGAATTACCTATAACAGGTTCCATAATACAAAATTAATTTTTCCTCCTCCACCGATGGTTTTTTTTTGTTTACAATATGTGGGGGTGGGGATTCAAACCATATATATCGTGGTTATCAGTACAACTCTATGTCAGTTAAGCTATGCTCTTGAACTAATAGAAACATGTAAATATTGATGTTGATAACTTGTCATAAATATGAACGGAATATGTTTCTTTTAATATAAATATTTCATCTCGTAATTCAATGAATATGATATCAACTATGGTTTCAGAGGATCACAGTGATTTGATCTTCGCCTTCATAATTATTGAACTAAAAAAATACAAAAAAATAAATTTACTTTTTTTTACTTTTTACATTATTTGAGGGTAAGGAGATTCAAACCACATATTTCTTAGTCATTAGTACAAACATTATGTCATTTGAGTCATACTCGTGTTGGCAAGAATAAATATTACTTTTATCTTCAATAACAACATTTCAACTAATTGCAAGTCTTGTGTGTTAAAAAAAAATGCAAGTTTTCAAATTAGAAAATGAGGTGGAGATAGTGATTTAAAATTCAATTGAGACTAGTACATTATTGTCCTTACCATGCCTTATTGTCCACCTGTTAAAAATTTTATATTATGTAAATACAATTCTATTATAATAGAAGATAAAAACATATTATATATATATATATATATATCGAAACTTAGATCAAAGTGAGCACAGTTCAACGGTAATTGACATGTATTATTGATCAAGAGGTCAGATATTCGAATCTTCCCACTCCGATTGTTATTGAACTAAAAAAACGTAACAATTTTCCACTTTTATTTAGGAAAAATAACATAAAATGTCTAATTATTATTTATTTATTTATTGTTAGATGGCGTAAAAAGAACCAGCATTGAAAAACATAAATATAACAATTGATTACTTTCCAAATAAAACTTTTTAATGTTTAAGAAACTTTCCAAATTCAACTTATGAGTTAATTAAAGGGGAAGAAAAGATTAAAAAATTTAATGAGAGCAATCAAAAAGAATAATGAAAAGATGGAATATCAAAGGGAGCGTTTGCATTATTAGCTTTGCGTGTAATTAACTCTCAAATGGACAACATCCACCATGCAATAATATCATATTAATTGCCCAATTGACTAATAAATTATATCAATTATTTCCATTTGACCAATGTTGCTTGGCATTTAATTTAACCCACTATATTATTATTATGTTATTGTTTTGGTCATAAACATTAATATTTTCGATAAAATTATCCGAAAAATTAATTAAAATGTGATCGTCTAAATCATCGAATTTTCATGATTCGTACTACAAGGAGAATGTTAGAATCGAAAGTACACGTCAATTACCGCTAAGCTATACTCGCTTTGACTAATACAGTGAAAGCTAAATATATATTTTAGTCTTTAATATTTTAATTTTAATATATATATATATCCATGATGATAAACTTACCTAACATAACATTACTAAATTGGTGAGATTTTAGAAGAGAAAGAAAAAAAAAGGTCAAACAAGATAGGAAAACTAATTTTTTTTTTGTCAATTTTCAAATAAAAACCTGAAGGATGAATTAGAAATTTTCATCTCTTAAATTGACATTTTTATTCCTCTCTCATGTGAATTTATCATAGTTAAGTTTAACACTTACAAATGGAAATAAACTAAGAGTGTGTTTGGTTTAACTTTTCAAGTGTTTAATTTTGAAAATAAGTCATTTTGAAAAACTTTCTAGTGTTTGGCAACTACTAAAAATGACTTATTAGAAAATGAGATTGATAAATAAACCATTTTGAGAGAAACATTTGAAACCAACTTTTTAAAAAAGACTTTTTAAGTACACAACAACTTGTGTATAAAAACACTTATGAGGAAATGCAACCAAACATATGAGTGTTTAAATTCTAAACAATTTTTATACAAAATGTTTTTTAAAAAATACATTCTTGAAAAACATTTAAATTAAAATGTATTCCAAACGGACCCTAGGGGATCAAAGTGAAACTTTTTAAATAATATAGACAAAATTGGAAAAGCGCACAAACATTAAGTACTAAAAAACATATATTTGCTTACATTTTTTTAGAGTTCAACAACATGAGCGAATGAAAATTTTTAAGCCTCACACCTCTTCATCGAGTATGTATATCTTTAAGCAATTTAACTATGCTCCGGTTAGATATATACTTTCAATTTTATACCTTTGATTTATGATAAGCTTTCTCTCAATAAAGGTAGAACTTTCTTACCCTTCAAAATATATGTGTAGAACTCCTTATGCAAAAAGAATATGTAGAAATTAAGGTTAATTAAAAAAGTATAATTTATATGATTTGATCAGAATAAGATTTTATTTAATTGCAAACCAATTTAATTTATCGATTTTTATAGTTTTAAAAAACTAATCATGATTGTTAATCCGAACATAGCTCAATTAGTTTTTTTTTTTTTTTTTTTTGACAATGTGTGAGGTGGGAGATTCGAACCATATGGTTATCAATACAACTTTATGCCAGATGATCTATGCTCTTGTTGGCACATAGCTCAATTAGTTAAGACATATATTTTTAATCCTTTTATTTTGCAAGATATGGGAAGGTATTTGAATTTTAGACATTTAAAAAAAAAAAAATCACACTTTTAAAATTTTTATCTAGCATAAAACATTTTTATTTTTTTTTTTTAAATACTTTAGTCAATTTGATATCGCTATCTGGCCTATTCATATATTGATATGTTGACTTTTTATTTATTAAATATTCGTCGGTAAACATTATTTAAAATATTTTAAATTGAATATGATAATTCAATGAAAAAAAAACATATAATAATAATATTAAACTCAATGTTTGAAGGAAAAAAAAAATAGAATAGTTTCCATAAGAACAAATTCAAATGAAACCCTATCCTCATAAAATGGACATTTAATATTTTAATTGAACCCAAAAAATTAATAATAATAAACAATAAAAAGCTAACCAATGATGATATTACTTTACAATGATAGTAATTTGTAGTAGTGACATTTTTTTATTTTTTTTGTGGCCTAAAAAATAAATTGTGTGGAAAAGAGAGATTTAAATGGTGGCAATAAAATGAAGAATTAAGAGATGGAAAAGGAGAGGAAATCATTGATAAGAACCACCCATGTGTTCAAGATCTAGTGGACCCTCAAGAGATACCATCATGATATAAACCAAAACCAGTGGATTTAAAACACTCCAAAATGCTAAAATAATTCATTGTTTGGATGACAATGGAGTTATCTTTTCTCTTAATCTTTACCTTTCTTTGTCAAAGTGAGTATAGTTCAGTAGTATAATTGGCATGTACCTTTAATCAGATGGTCAGAGGTTCGAATCTCTCCGTTCTCAAATGACCCTCAAATGTTGTTGAACTAAGAATAAGAAGAAAAAAAAAAGATAAATTTGGTGATTGTTTTGGAAACATATTTTAGTATGGTAAGTAATAACATTGTCTAGTAGTTAGTTAGGATACTTTACCTTTAGGTTAAATTACGAGTTTAGTCCCTTGATTTTCAAAAGTCTTGAATTTTAAAGAATATCTATTAAGTTCTTGAACTTTCAATCTTGTGTCAAATAGGTCATTTATCTTTAAAACATGTCCTATATATTTTTAAACTTTCGATGGTGTTAATAACATGTCCTTAAGATTTCAATTTTGTGTATAATAGGTAATTGACTCATTCAACATTTTTTATAATTTACAAATTTACTAACACAAAATTGAAAATTTAATGTCATACCAGACACAATCTTCAATTTTATGTTTAATAGATTCATCATTTTTTTAAAATGTTTAATATGTCAGAAATCTATTAAACGTAAAATTGAAAGTTTAATGGTCTATTAGATATTTTTAAGTATAAAAGCCTATCAGACATGAAAATTTGAAGACTTAATTTGACCTAATCTTTTTATTTCAAAGAATATAGCTGATTCAATTAAACTCTCGTATATATATCCATGGAAATCAACATCCCAAATAATAATTTTCTTAAAATTCGAATTTTAATCAACTACAATTAATTAACTCAATTCACATTCATATACACATTTTCAATTTCAAAATATACAATTTGAATCCCACAAATCATTATGAATCAATTCGCCAACAAGAACATAGCTCAACTGACATAAAGTTGTACTAATGACCATGAGGTTTGTGGTTCAAAACACCCACCCCACATGTTGCAAAAAAAAAAAAAAATCATTATGAATCAATCCACTTCAGTTAACTCAAATTGAAGAGGTTTAGTGGATTTTATCGAAATTAATTTATACCCCTAATTATAGTTAGACAGCATAATCAATCTACAATAAATTAAGTGCAAAAATAGTTTATAAATATTCCCTAAAAAAAACAGCTTGTATTGAAAATTGTGAACTATGTGCCATGTCAATGCTAAAAAAAATATAGGGCAAATTGCACAAACTAGGTAGTTGTAACAATTACACCCCTAAACTTTCAAATGTAAAAATTAAACCCTCAAACTTTCAAAAGAGAAAAAATTAGACCCTTAAACTTTGAATGGTAAAATTAAACCCTCAAACCATCACAAATGTAAAAATTGAATCCATATTACTCTATTTCTCTCTCATATTTCATCCTCTCTCTACTTTCCTTATCTTCTCATTCCAATCTACCTTCTCTCCCTCCCTCCCTTCAGCAATTAGCCTAAAAATGCAGCAAACAAAGAATTTGATGTTATCTTCCTCTTCCTGAAGACTTCCCGCTCTCTCTTCTCTACTCCCCTCCTCCATTTCATGCCGATTTCAAGCTTTCTCTCTCTAGAAATTGGTCGTACCAAGTACAACAATATGACTATGCCCATTTCATGCCGATTACAAGCTCTCTCTTTTGAGATTATATTGATGCTAATTTGATAAAAATGTAATAACTTTACTCGATATTTTCAGGAATTAACTTGTAAAATTACATAAACAATCATTCATTTTTGTTTGTAATTTTATGGACAATCCATTTATTCAGTTGTAATTTTTCCATGGAATCCTTCATTTTCCTAGCGAAGACTCTGGAAGAAGAAGAAAAAAATACTCGAATCTCAAAGAGAAGTGATGGTGAAAACTAGAAAGAGATTTTGTTGAGAGAGAAAACTTGAAACCCTCAATAATGGCGGAGAAGAGTGGAGGATAGAAAGAGTAGTTACTGTTCACTACTTTTTGTTTTTGCTGCATTTTCAAAATGTATGAACCTTAAACGCAAAGATGAAGAAGAGTCGGAAAGTGGATTGAGGGGAGAGATAGAGTAGAGAGAGAAGATGAAATATGAGTGAGAAATTGAGTAAATATGGATTCAATTTTTACATTTGTGATAGTTTGAGGGTTTAATTTTACCATTCAAAGTTTAAGGGTCTAATTTTTTCTCTTTTGAAAGTTTGAGGGTTTAATTTTTACATTTGAAAGTTTAGGGGTGTAATTGTTACAACTACCATACTTTAGGGGTGGTTTGTGCAATTTGCCCAAAAATATATATATATATTTAAAAAAGGTAATAAGACATGAGAATGTACCAATGTTATTTTCTAAAAAAAAAAAAAAAAAGTACAAATGTAACAGTTCCATCAGCAGGTGTTTTTTTTTTTTTTTTTTTTTTTTCTTCTTTTTTTTTGGATCTCTGAAAACTGAATTAACATTTTTGAATCTTTGAGAATCCCACAGCACATGTCAATGTTGGACAACCATCCACCTTGATAAATTTATTCCCTAAATATTAAATTACTTTTGACCACATGGAATCTAACCATAGAAAAGAATATTAATGAACAAAAATAAAAAATAAAATAACCCTCTCCTTTAGAATATTTTTCTTTCATTTGTAAGTTATTTTTGTTGAAATTTTTATATTTTACCATGAATAATATTATATATTTTCAATAATTTAAAAATGGTTTTTGTAATCAACCACGTCTGGATTGTTAGCATGTAGGTATTAAAAGAATCATATTTCTTCTCCAAATAAGCAATAGAGGTCGATAACAAAAACTCGCCATCTTAAGAGTATGTAAATATAAGTACTTTTTTTCATTTGTTTTCAACTATTTTTGTCAAGATTCCAATTATTGTTCTTCTAAACCTCGAATGATGTATCGGTTGACGTTTTTAGCACCCTGCACCAAAGTTTGAAGATAACATTAACTCTGTCACTTACCTAATGAGACCAAAAATCAAACCTACTACACAGACCTGCATTCGAACACTCGAGACACATTCAACTCCACACTCGGTCGTCATTAAAAGCTCGAGATCGAAACTCAACCGACCCGATAATAATTTTTTTAAAAAAAGTAAGAAACAAAAGGGAATGAAGCAAAATGGAGAAAAATAATGAGAAGAAACCAAACATAGAGAGGGAAGAGGGCCCTTTCACTATCAGAAAGGGATGTCCTGTCGAGTGTCCCCCCCATAGAATTGAACAGTGTGGGGCCCAATAAGCTCAGCCCTTTGTGTTGCAAAACGGCATCGTTTCGCTTTCAACTGCGACATTTCCTCCTTCCCAATTTTCCTAAACCATACATCTATCAAGGTTTTCCTTTTTGTTTTCTTTTTTCTTTTTGAGTTTATTTTTTCTCTCTCTCTCTCTCTTTCTTTGTCTCTTTGTTTTGTTATTAATTATGTGAATTTTTCATTTATATATATATTAATTTTGTGTCGGTTTTAGTAGACTGCCGAGTACTGTGTTGAACGAACGACAAATGTATATATTTGTAAATAAAATTACTTTTTATAAATAGGAAGACAACAAATGGGTATTGAATAATTCATATAAATTTAAAGATATACGATAATATTTTTCAAAAAGTATATATATATATGATAATAGTAAATTGTAAAAATAGTTCTCTTTAAAAAAAAAATTGTACAAATAGCTCAAACAAGAAGGCCAGCGGAAAAATAAGAGCGAATCTCTTGCCTGGCCATCATATAACGTATTGGGCCTTTTGGGCCTATTCCCACGGATAATTTGACATGCATGAAATGGGCTTTTTGTTTCGAAAAGAAAAGGAAATGGGCTTTTACCAATTTCAGAAAGCCCATTAATATTCTGTTATTTCGATTTTAGGTTTAGGTGCAAGTTTAGTGTTCAAAACACTCTGACATTAACCTATTCAACATTTTTTAAAATAGTTTAGACATAAAATTATTTCTGACTTTATAAGATTAACATATTCAATATTCTTTAAAATAGTTGAATTTTATGTTTAATCGACTCTCGACTTTCTAACGTGTATATACTTAGATTTATAGATTTAGATCGCTCCTAAGCTAAGTGATAAAAAAAATAACTCATCTTCTTTCCTTTGTTGTAAATGACCGGTTTTTCTCAAGCAACTATTACACCCGTAGTCTTTGAAGGATGAGAACCAACTATTGAAGTAGTTATTTAGTAGAGTAAATGAATATAATTTTGACATGTAAGATTTTAATATTTTTAATAAGGTTAGATTTAGAAATTGAAAATTATAAGGTTAATTAAAAAAGAAACAATTGTGAATTTCTTAACTTGTAAGCAAATTTAAACATAAAAAAGGAAATGAAAAAATAATTGTAAGCAGATTGTCTACTTTAATTATTATTATTTTTTTAAAATGTAAGCAAGTTGCAAATTCACATCAATATTAAAAACGTTTCTCCATTCATTGGCACGTTTGACACAATATATACATCGACAATACACGTGCTAAAATCGCTCATCGTTTTCGCTGCAAATTCAAAGTCGGTCCCAATATCAGCCGCCGTCGCCAGCGCCGCCGAGTAGCCCATCGTCACGGATTCAGATCTCATCCCCACGGCGGCTTCCTACGGCGCAATCCTCGCACGGCAGAGTCATCGACCACCGTCTCGAGCCACCGTACAATCCGATCGGCCGGCATTCAAAACCGAAACCGACGAATAGAGATCAAGCCGACACGCGTCGAATTCAAAACGGCTTGTGAATGTACATGAACATATCCTGCAACGGCGACATCTGATTCAACATCGGAAACTGCGAACAGAACGTATTCTCCAGTGAAGCGTCCATGTAATTGTACGGAAATCCAGAGTACTCTTCTTTCAATCTCGGCTCGCTCTGTACCTCGCTCGTGAACTCCGACGACACCACGTGCTCCGAGCAACTCGAGTCCGTGTGAAGCCGAGGAATCGAATCCGACGCCTCGAAGTACACGTAGTCGTTCACTACGCCGGACGAAGGCGGAGCCGTCGACGGCGACGGCGACGGAACTCGGCCGGAAACTACTCTTTCGTTCAGAATTTCCGGCTTCTCCTCCCGATCCTCATTTTCTACGAATCCGATTGTATTCAATTCCGGCCGATTGATCGAAACCTGCTGCTGCTGCTGCTTTTCGATTGCGCCTTTTTTGTTGTATATGCGGCAGAGTACCCAATCGTCTAGCTGCAAAATTTAAACCGTTTTGTTAATTTAATTAAAATAATTTTCGACGGAATTTTTTTCCTTAATCAGCAAGTAATTATAAATTTATTATTTTTTTTCCTTAAAATCCTAAAAAAACTCGATGATTTTAGTCTGATTCTTTTTTAATTAATCTTAATAAATAAAGAGACCGTGAGAATATACCCTTAGACTATTCTTCTTGCGAGCAGACCGGTCCACGTCAGCGAGCCGGTACTCGTGCATGATCCAATTGGTTTTTTCTCCCTTGGGAGCTTTCCCAGCGTAAAACACCAGAGCCTTCTTAATCCCGACCGGCTTCGGCCGCCCAATCGGTTTATCAGCTCCGGTCGCCTTCCAGTATCCACTCCCAGCCGCCCGGTTCGGCCTCGAACCGTTCGGATACTTCCGGTCCCTCGGTGAGAAGAAATACCACTCCTTCTCTCCGTACAAAGCCAGACCTAAAAACACAAAAAATACAAAATTAATCGTCGTCATCAAAATCTAATCGCGATTAATATAATTAATCGCCTCGAAGTTTATAAAATTTACCTGGAAGATCCCAAGGATTGTATTTATAGAGATCAATTTCGGCGATGATCGGGACTGAAATCGGCTGCGATGCGCACTTACGACACAAGTAATGCATCACCAGCTCGTCGTCCGTCGGATGAAACCTGAATCCCGGCGGCAACTGCAAATCGGCGGCCATGATTTCTTCTTTTTTTTCTCTTTTTTTCTCTCTCAAAGCTCTTTCTTGTGCGGCGCTTGAAACTTAGAACGCAGGAGAAAGAGGCGGCTTTTATAGAGGGAAACGGAGGGACACGTGGACTGATGGGAACTCAGTTTCTAGAAGACACGTGGGCGGTAAAAATTTTCCGTGGTCCCCAAGGCGCGACACGTGGCAGAAGAGAAAGTGGGGCGCGTGCGTGGTAGTGGTGTTGAGGGAAGTGATTTGGTCATTACTTACGAAATTTGTTTTGGACTGTAGCGCTTGCTACGTCAGCCGGGTCGGGTCTTTTTGGGACCGCTCTGTGAGTTCGGTACGATTACGAGAAAATCACGGATGAAGTCGGCCGATTTTTTTAACGGTGGATTGCTATGACACGTCATCCATGATTTCCACGTGGTCAATTACTGTTGGATGAATTTTCTCCAGTACTATTGAATTATTCTTTTGGGTAGGCCTCAGTTTATTTTCTATTATTATTGATGATATGCCTAAATATAACTACACCAGCTACTACATTATTGACTTTTTCTTTTTCTTTTTTAATTGATATTGTTTTGTTTCATCTTTTGGTGAAGCAATATAGAGTGTCAATTATTTTTCGTGTACAAAATTATAAGTTATAATTGTAACTACTAATCCTTCCATTTCGAGAATAATTTTAACTTTGACCTAAGTTTATTTGAAATGCATTTTCATTGATTTTACTATAGTTTTTAAAGGTAAAGGGGTAATCATTTGTTTCGTTTTCCCATCTTGAAAACATATTTTAGTTAAATTAGATAAAATATAATTAAAAAAAAAACCATCAGTTTTAGCTTTAAACTTTGGGTAGAATTGGAAAAAGGACAAAACAAAAAAAAAAAAAAAAGGAAAAAGAAAAAAGTGGATTAGAAAGATAGAGAATCCATAATCAACATGCTTAAAAGTTGTTATACAACCAACAAAGGAATAAAACAGGTTTTAAGTAAATAAAATGTTTTTGTTTTTTTTTTATTTAAAAAAAAATCGATTGGAATCTTAAGTCAACTTATAAGAACGTATGACTTCTATATTTTCCACAAAATTAGACTGTGCTTTTTAAAAATATTTATAAAATACGATTATAAAACTAAAAATTTTAACTAAATATATTAAATTAAAATATACATAAAAAAAACTCAAAATCAAAACCAATACATTCATGCACAATAATAATAATAATAATAATAAAATATAAAACATCGTCGCTTCTCAATATTTAGATAAGAACAAATGATTTGATCTACTAGTTTAAATATTTGAATCATACTATAAGAAAGGTAAAGAAAATGGTAAAGACCGATCCCCACATAACTATATATCAATTATTAATGAAACGATGAGCTAACCTTCAACAAAAGTGACATATTTGTAAAGTTTATTTCTTTTAAAAATGAATTGGATAATGTTTTTCCATTAACTTACAAATTCGTAAAAGAAAAAATTAATATATTTTTTTTTATTTACACACGACAAAAACCTGTGGGAAGTAAATACCAAAAATAGATAAACAAAAGAGAGATAACGCGTGGAATTGCGAGCGCCTTACGTGGCGCAATCGATCTCGCTTTCGGTGGCCGTTACATGCATTATCTCTGTCTTTGCCGGGAAATCATTCCTATGGGTAAACAGACCAATGAGATCGCGCCACGTAACCTCCTTTTTTAAACAAACGATCACCAAGTGGTGGTCACAGACACCATATCAACCACGAGATAAATGCGAATCTCTTTTTCCACTTCCTCGTGATCGACACGTGGCCGGTGATGGGGAAGACGGTGACCTGCACAATCTGCCGTGACAGTGATTCTATAAACACCGTCTGTCGTGTACCTAATTGAATGCTAATCTGCCGTAATCGTGGCAAGATCTCATTGGTCTGTGACATTAAAAAAGAACTGTGATTTCCGTACGAGATTGAAGTGACTTGTCACGATATGTAGGTACACGTTGATATCACTTTGATTGTTTGAAACTTTATTAAATTGAATTTTGTTTTTGTAAATGTGTGACGATGCACTCGACTCGACCCATGTGATTATATTATAGATTGGGATTTTATATGATTTTGTTTTGAGTTAAAGTTATGAACAATAATGAGAATAGCTTTTTTGGAATTTCGTATGACGACTCCGATCGCGAGTATATAGTTAATTGTTTATAAAAGTGAATAGAATCAAATTTTTTTTTTTTGAATTTTTTTTTTCTAATTCAAGATGTTAAACTTAAGCTGAAGTATTAACCTTTGTATATGTTTGTTTGATATTGATATGATATGTGAATCGATATTTTTATAAAATATAATAAAAAAACATGAACAAAATATCATTAACTTAGACTTGTTATTAGTCATACGAAATATGAAATTATTAAAAAAAATGGTGAAATACTTATTTATGTTGGTTTAAATGTCTTTTATGGATGTTGTGTGTGTATATATATATATCAACATCGACATTTTATTGATATTTTCATCATTTCAAAAAACTGAGATATTAATACATGTCCATCAATACTGACGTTTTCTATCAATATTTGATGAATAATTTGTTTACGTAATTAAAACAAGTATCTTAATTAATTGAGAAAGGGAATTCAAAAAAAACAAAAAAAATAATTGAGAAAGGTAGTTTGTAGATCTAATTTTGGTACAACTTTTTTAAAGTTGGATTGAGTTGGAGATAAGGATGAATGATCATCTCTCTTCCTTAATCACTTATTTCATTGCTACGATTTTACGAATACAATAAAATATTGAAATGAAAAGGACAAACAATACATAGTCTACGTCATCGACATATTTTATTTACATGCGTTTTTTAGTTTGAAATAAGTAAAAAAAGACATTGACTCTTTTAACTTGTTGACTAATAATTACAATATTATAGTTCCATTATTGAATCTTAATAGTAATATAGTATAAATAAGCGAGTAACTTGCAACTTCATCTTATTTAAAACAAAAAATAAAAGTAGCCTAAAGAAAAAAAGCAATATGTCATTACCCATTTTTCTTTGAAAAGAAAAAAGAAAAGAAAAGGAATATATTGGACATTCTTCGAGGCAATCAAATCAGATTAGGTAATCAAAGTTGAACTACAAGATATAATAAATAAATAATGAAATTTGTGAGTCAGAACTTGAACCAATGAGATTTGACCATGACGCATTTGTGGCTTGAAAGGGTTTATTTTTTTATTTTTTATTTTTTTAAAGCACGAGAGGGGAATATAATATAAGAAAAGAGAATATGCCAAATTAGTGACGTTTGGGAGCTGGTTAACCTCAATTTATTATAGATATTTCACGTCAACCTGAATATAATTCAATTGATTTTATGAACGAAGATTGGAACCTTGAGCCTAAAAAAAAGTACGTGTCAATTATCGTCGAGACGTTGTGCTTTGAGAGTGGATCTTGAATATATATACAGTAGGGAAAGATCAATTTTTTATAATGTTTTGAAAGCTAACGTTATTCCATTAAATCAACCAACGATCAAGTTGACTTAGAGGTCTTTGCGAAACACCTTACAAACTCCAAGGATCCATAAGAAATCAAATTCAAATTTCGAGGACTAAACATGTCGATTTTGAAATCTTACAAACCAAATATAAATTATGTTCAAGTATCAATGAATAAGAGTTGTTAGTGTTAGTATCTAAAATATAAAAACTAAATAGAAACTAGTTTACATCCGAACGATCAAAAATATTTTTTTACCAACCAAAACATTACAAAAGTAATAGTTTAAAGAATTATAAATAAAAAAAAATTATTATAAAAATAAATTACAAAATATATGTATGATATATAATTGATTGTTTCAAAAGAAAAAAAAAAAAAACACTAGAGCAACATTTTTACTAAAATTTGCAGAGTTTTGAAAAAGTTATTCAATACTTAATTTGTGTATGGATTCGAACTTGATATTATTGAAATTAGTGATTTTATAAAGATTTTTACATTATTTATATTCAAATTAGTGATGAGTTAACAAAAACAATTAACCAGAGGGTAAAAATTGCGACAATTAACTAAATCTATGATCCAATTTAATGAATTTTTATCACATGCTAATGATCGGGTAAACTTCATAATTATTTTCACAACGATTTCTCTTCCCAACTAGTAATTATTTATATTGTTTAAATTTTAGATCATATGGTAAATGTGTCCACAAGACAATTATGCTACAATTGTGGAAAAAAACTTGACTTAAAAACCAATAATTAGATGCATGAATTTAACACAAAAAGTAGGGTACAGCAAATCAAATTAAAGATAAGTCTAAAACACATGTATAAATGTTATTTATTTGTGGTGGATAAAATAATGAAAAGGTGAAAGCAATGTCATCCTAAAAAAGAATAGAATCTATTACCTAATTCAATTAATTCCATTTCTCTCTCTCTCTCTCTCTATTTTTTTTTTTCTTTCTTTTTCTTTTTTTCCTCATTTCTATTTTCCATAGTCAATTTGGTCAATTCCAATCAAATGAAAATATCATCTTCTTACTCTCCCTCTCTCACCTAAAGGAGTATTTAACATTTATTAATAATCAAATTACAATTATTTAAAAAAAAAAATTGGGTGTTTGAATTCTCGTCTCTTTATTGTAATTTAACGTTGCGTAATCACAATTATATAAAATTTTAGGGTCTAACAAAATGTTGACATATACAAAATTCGACACAACAGTTGACTTATATTTACTAAAAATATATTTTTTTTGCAAGCAATACAAAAACTCGAAACCGCCATGTACGTAATAATAATTAAAAAAGAAAGTTGTTGAGCAAACGAAATAGACATATTTTAATAATCAAATTACAATTACACTTTAAAAAAAATATTTAATTGTAACTTGACATTGCGTAAACACAATTATATAAAATTTTAGGATCTAAGAAAATTAAAATCTACAAAATTCAACACGATAGTTGATTAAAAATATTTATTAAAAAATAATTTTTCTGCAGGCAATACAAAAACTCGAAACCGCCATGTATGGAATAATAATTTAAAAAGAAAGTTGTCGAGCAAACGAAATAGAATTATTTTAATAATCAAATTACAATTACACTTTAAAAAAAAAATATATTTAGTTGTAACTTGACATTGCGTAAACACAATTATATAAAATGTTAGGGTCTAAGAAAATTAAAATCTACAAAATTCAACACGACAGTTGATTAAAAATATTTATTAAAAAATAATTTTTTTTGCAGGCAATACAAAAACTCGAAACCGCTATGTATGTGATAACAATTAAAAAATAAAGTTGTTGAGCAAACAAAATAGAAATATTTTAATAATCAACTAGGCATGAAAATCAATAAATAATTGTGGAAGTTCATTGAATCTCTAAATAAGGGATTTAAATTTATCAAATTGAGATATAATTAAGTTAGAATATATGTATTTATTGCTGATGAAAATTACCAAGAAATTTCCTCTTTTTCTTTTTTTTTTAGTCAAGTCTTTGGACCAAACTCAGCCATCACTCTAATATTTGAAGGCTGCTCAACTAAGTTGCTTCATCTTAACGAGAAAGCAAGAAAAAAACTTGTTAGATGCATGAATTTTGACTATAACTTTTTTTTAAAAGAGACTTTTTATTTTTCTTTTGGAGAAAATTGTTAATTTCAGAATTAATGTTTTGAAAAATGAATTGTCCTTGTAGGGAAAGAAGGAATAAATGCTTTTGGATTGAGTTGGATTAGAAGTCATTTGAAATAGACTCTATTATTGAGAAAATTTGTCCAATCTAATGACCTATTGAGAGATATGCTTGATTTTTGCTAGGTTGGTTTAATTTTTCTAGTTATTTTTTGGGAAAAAGCAAGTTTGCATACGAAAATAGTACTGGTACTTTAAGAGTTGCTTTACTTACTTTCCTATATCCGATTTAAAGACTGGAGTTTCATGTATCATTTTTTTTTTTCCGTTTATGAACATTTAACTGATTATAACCTATATCCTCAATCAAAAAGTTAAGATTGAACTCAAAAAGGAGAAAAAAAATTAAACACTCAAGTTATTACTATTATTATTTATTATTATTTTGTCATGCTTAGAATAACCTGATTGTTTAAGACACAATAATTGATATAACGGTTAGAGATTCAATTCAAATCTTCCTCCCACCATCTATTGAACTTTAAAAAAAAATTAATCATTTTCTGAAAAATGGTTGGGAAGTAAACAAAAAACATTAAAGAGTTGTTAATTGCAATGAAATAAAAAGAGAGGTAAATTTTATAACAATTAAAATATATACTTTTGAGAAAATTTGTTTTTTTTACCCAATTGAAATGTCAAACTTTGCCAAACTGAGCTTAGCTCAGCGGTAATTGGCATGTACCCTCGACCATGAGGTCAGAGGTTCGAATCCCCCCACCCCCAAATGTTGATGTACTCAAAAAAAAAAAAAAAAAAAAAAAAAAAAAAAAAAAAGAAATGTCAAACTTTTAATATTGTCCAATTACTAGCCACTTGCTATTTACTTTTACATATAATAGGCTTTGCCAAAGCGAGCTTAGCTCAACGATAATTGGCATGTACTCTCAACCAAGAAGTCAGAGGTTCAAATCCCCAAATGTTGATGTACTAAAAAATTATATATATATATATATATATATATATATATATAAATAGGCTTGGACACCCATAGGAAAGAGCATAAATAATTAATGTAATCACAATCACTTATTTAATATTACGAAATCAATTTTAAAATTGAAAATTGTTAACAATAAATAATATTTGAAATTCAGATATGAATGTCAGACCGGAGCATAGTTCAGTTGATTAAAGATATATTATACTCTCACATGTTGAACACAAAACTAAAGAAATAGAAATAAATTTAAGTGGGACCCATAAAGCCATAATAAATCCCTCAACTCAAAACCTAATATTAAAGAAACAATTGTATTGGCAATAATAAAACAGTGATGAATGGTTTTTTTTTTTTTTTTGAAAAAGTGATGAATGATTCTTAAATAATAATAATAATAGTAATAATAAAACAGTGATGAAAGCCTTCTTTAAAAAAAAAAAAAAAAAAAATTAGAAGGGATGAAAGCGAAAGGCCTTCTAGAAAAAATCAGATTCAGACACTTTTAGAATAACTTTTAGCATAAATAATAAATATTAAATATACAGTTCATATCATAGCCAACTGCTGCAACCTTTGGCTTCCTCTTCTATACTTTCTTTCTTTATGCACAAACTTGGATGATCCATGATGGCTATGGATCTCATTCAAATGACTCCCAACCTCAGTGGATTTTCTTCTATGCTTACCATAGACTGACACTCTACCGCTCCTTACTCGAATTCCGTGGCTCTTCGTCCTCAATGCCTTTCTCATTTGAGAACCTCTATGGTTCCTCCTCCGTCTGTGAGATGCTTGTTTGCTACTTCTCGACTCAATGTGTTCGGGGACATTGCTCGAATCACTTGATGATGTGCACCGATGTTTTCCTCCATCACTTTCGAACTCTTCTTCCAGGTCTCTTCTTCTCCGGTGTCGTCTTCTTGTTCTTTTGATATTCGCAAGCTTGAAACACATGAAAGAGCAGCAGTACTCCCATGCATAGCAATAGGAAGATAAACATGTCCATATCATTCTGCAGAGCCCCCGACCGATGCATCCAAAGATGCCAATTTTATGTAATAAATACAGGAGTAAAAGAACTGCATACAATTCCCCATAAAGGAAGAGGGGAAAAAAAAAAGGCAAATTCAAGTGCTGAACTGATGTTCCATGTAACAAACCCACAAGCAACAATGCACATATATTTGGTACTAAGTTCTAACTATAACATCTAAGTTGGGTCTGGATCCTAAGAAATTTCTTTTGATCATGTGAGCCTATGATTTAGAGTCACACCAGACATGGTAGTACATGGCTATATAATATATATACAATATTTGGGGATAAGCAGTAGATTTTATTTCCTATCTCATTACAGTTACATCAGTAAGCCATATGTTGATGACCTAAGACTCCATTCCAATAACTAGAAGTTCTCTTATTAAAAAAAGATAACTAGAAGTTATCAAATATGGATCATACATTTAGAAACACAAGGAAAATAGTTACATTTTCCATACTATATCAACTTAGTTGGCATTTTACCATTGTATCAGTCAGCCACTGAGATAGACAACTTTCATTTGGAAGCAGAAAAGTTGAGAGAGATTGATTACATTTCGTAATGTAGAAGAAACAGTAGCATTTTTCCATACCATATCAAACTAGTTTACAAGTTTACAACTATTGAACTAGAAAGGTTCTGGTACGAGAAGTGGGTGGGTCTGGTATTTTAGGAAGTTAATAGTGTATCATCAGTTGTAATTTGTAATCAAATCTGATCCAGAGGTAACCTTGCTATGCTAACAGAACCAAGGGCATTTTTGGAAATGTTTTCAAAACGATCAAATTCGCTTTTGTCATGCCATTTTTAGTTATTTTGGACATGGCCAATCCAAAATCACTCCCAAGCACAGAAAACAGAGAAATTCCAGCATATTAGAAATACCAATGTACTTGACATACACAGAAACTTTATTGTTTCACTCACCAAAGTATGAAAGGATCAAGACCATGCCCATCTGTAGCAAATTGGAAACGCAGAAATTTTCTATGTAGCAAATGAAATCCCATGTTGATCCACACACTGAACTGCAAACATGTGCAGGCAGCGACAAAATCAGGTAAACGATACTCAATCAAAAGGCACGTAACACAACAAAATCTGGTAAGCAACATTCAATCAAAAAGGCACAAAATACGACAAAATTAGGTACATTATTAAGTTTACGGGTAGAAGCCACATGATCAGAAAAGCAAGAGAAACATAAAGAAATGGTACCAACCTGCAGGACTTTCCAAAGAGAAAATCAAGTGGGGATCCAAAGACTTTGCCAATGGCCGAAAAGAACCCAGAAGCCAATGAACTGGCCACATTACCCATTACGTCGTGTAGATTCAGCATCCACTAAAAACTAATGACACACAACAAAAAGACAACCCTCCTGCGAAATAAGACGAAAACGTGGAAATCAATACCTAAATGGGAAAAGAAATGAAAACGATAATCATCTTAACTTGAAGAAACGATCGTACAAAGGGGTTAGGGTTTAATTAACGGCAGTATCGAGTATCGATCATTAGTATTTCTCACTTGCAGATAAGATTTGCACTCCAGAACGATCAAAGAAGCTTGTACAGTGAATCGAATTCATAGAATCATACATGGAATGAAAATTTGATAATGCAAATACTCCAGAAACAATTACATCGATCGGAACGCTTAAAGAGCACCGCGAAATGAAGAACAGCGGATGGAAGAAGAATGGAGGGTGACTCATTTCCACTGTGCCGGATTTTGGAAAGATAACCGTCGGCCAGAGCGATCGTTGATGATCCAATCGAAGAAATTCAGAGTATTTCAGACGGATTTGGACATTCAGCCCATTATGTGGAGATTGCAATAAGGCTGCGATCTTCTATGGTAAAAGCCCAAGTGTTTTTCTTCTTCTTTGGGTTCGTAAAAGCCCAAGTTTTTTAATGGGAATATTTAGATGGGTGACCTAATATTTATTTTATATATATATATATATATAACTATGATTTTTTCTTTTAAAATAAGAGTAGTGGTAAATATAATATAACATTTTTTAAATGTATAATTGTAAATATACTATTTTTTAAAAAGTTATTAATCATTGTTTAATTTTCTAGTTAATCTACGTACAGAGGATTACAAATGACTATTGACATGTACCTTTTATCAATCTAGATTGAGGTGGACTCTAGACTGGTGCATGTGTTAGTTTTGAAAAACATTTCTTACCAAAATGATCTCGGCCAATTAACGAGGATGTCAAATGACTCTCCAATGCTTTTCAAAAAAAAAAAAAAAAAAGGACTCTCCAATGTAGTGGGGGTTCAATAGACTCTAGTACATCTCTGCAAAGCACATGGTGTTACTAACATACTCGCTATTTGTGCCTGAACAACTGTTTTTCTCAACTTATTGGATCGAAGAAGCACTCAAATTGCCACAACTAGCACTACATTCTAATAGTGTTACCTACCTTTTTTGTTTCTACCTTTTTTTTTTTTTTGGGGGGGGGGGGGGTTAGGTATTTTGTTTTACTAAAAAAAAAAAGCATGAGAAAGTTTGGGAATGAAAAAAATAACCTCTACAAAAGGTAACTACGTAAATGCTCGTCCCATATGGGATAACCATGAAATAATCATATAATTATCTCCATGACATAGTCACTAAAACGATCACAAATGTCCCATTGCTTCAAGTGTTTAATACTATATATATATATATATATATATATATATATATAGACACGTATACATAGGGAGAGTCGCATTGGAATTTTTGTTGAGAAATTAACGAAATTTGGTTTCGTGCATAATAGTCGTGATGGACAATTCACATGGGTTAGACATCATTGATTGAGTTACATGACAATTCACATGGACAATTCATACTAGCCTACAAGATCTTGTTAGTAGGTTTTTACCTAGTTGAGTTGAATGGCGAGAATTGAAAAGTACTTACTAATTAATTGACAAGCAAAAATCTTATGCTTACTACTAAGATATGATATAAGATAGGATAAGGTATAAAGAATGGATATAAGAAATAGTTTTTCAAAAACATAAATAGTTGTCAAATCATTAGCCATGAATAAGGAGAGTATTGTTCGTGAGAATTTTGACTTGGTCAAGTTGCTCCTACTTCCTATTTGATTTCATCCCATCTATTTACAAATCAAAGGTGTTATAGTCATGGAGAAAATATTTAGTATGATGGTCACCCTCTTTAGATAATATTTTTTATTTCTTATTTCCTATACCAAATGATATAAAATTGACTAAGCTTGGCAACTTGTCAAATTTCATAGGTGTGAGGAATTATTCGAGGAGACTGATACAATGTGACTGACGATTCTATATCATTTGACCAGTCTCCTCAAATAATATAGAATCGTCAGTCACATTGTACCAGTCTCCTCCAATAATTTCTCACACCTATGAAATTTGACGAGCTTAGTTGATTTAGTAGAACACACATATTCACTTCTAACAAATGGAATTCACACATTTGGATTAGGGCACAAATAGTTCCTCCATTTCCCCCAAGATTCCTCAAATGAATTAGGGATTGTAATCTCACTCACATTGGAGCAAAGCCACGCGCGGTGAGCGCGTGGGGCAATTTGTGAAGACGAAGGAAGGCTATATATGAAAAAGGAAAAAGAAAAAAGAAAAATGGTATTGACATTTTCGTTTGGGAAAGAAGCGAAGTAACAAAAACCAAAGCTTTTCTCACAGATGCAAACGCAAAGCGAAGAGAGAAGAGAGAGAGAGAGATAGAGAGAGCAATTTAGAGAGAGAAAGAGAAGAAGAGCCCTATTTCTCTCTCCTCCTCTTCCCCCATGCTTTCAATTTCGTAGCATAACAACAATCAACGACCCCACAAATTTCTCTTTCCTTCCTGTGATTTCCTTCAACAATGCCAGCTTCCCCTTCATTCCCATCTGGTAACTTCTTCTGACCTAAAATTCTCTTTTTCTCTCTCTTTCACTCACTCCCTTCTTCATCTTCTTCTTCTTCTCTATGCCAAATTTCTTCATTTACGCATTCTCCGCTTCATTTCTCATGTGCAATTCTGTTTATGGTGTGTAATTTTTGGTTTTGACAAAACCCTTCTCAGGGTCTCGCGGCAAATGGAGGAAGAAGAAGAGGGACTCCCAAATTGGCCGCAGGAACAACTACGGCAACAGTAATAACAACGGCAGCAACAAGCATGACGATGAGGATGAGGATGAAGATCTTGCCGCTGCTGAGAATGAGGAAATGGAGCGCGATAACGACGATTCTGAGGACCCTCAGACTAACCTTCCGCCGATGCCCAATTCGAGCCTTCAGGAGACTGAACTATTGTCGGATGATAAAGTGCGAGTCTCTGAGTTTCCTCAGGTGGTTAAGCGGGCTGTCACTCGGCCTCACTCTTCTGTGTTGGCCGTTGTGGCAATGGAGAGGGCGAATCAGTACGGAGAAACTAAGGGGCTGCCTGGAAATTCCTTGATTTTGGAAAATGTGTCTTATGGGCAGCTCCAGGCTTTGTCTGCTATGCCTGCGGATAGTCCGGCTTTGCTGGATCAGGAGAGGGCGGAGGCTGGGAATGCGGCGTATGTAATAACTCCACCACCAATTATGGAAGGGCGTGGCGTGGTTAAGAGGTTTGGGAGTAGGGTTCATGTTGTTCCTATGCACTCAGGTATGATCCTCTCGTCCTCCTCAAGTTAACGAATTCCTGCATATGTATTTTGGGGGAAAATAATATACATTACCACCTGTACCCTACATCTGTTGTGGGATAAGTTCACAGTTCTTGTTAGCATTATTGTGGAAAAATGAAAGCTAATTGTGCCTGCAAACAGCTATTTACGGAATTCTAATGCTTGTTCTTCTCCAATGAAACATCAGCTCCCAAATTTAAGCCATATGGTTGAATATGTTGAATACGTTAAAAGTTTTACTTTCTGAGTTCTGTAATTGTTAGTGTGATAAAACTTAAGTTGGGATCTGTGTGGGTTATTATTATAGAATTTGCGTATTGTACTAATTGATTAGAAGGGGGAGATGAATACTATTTAACATGTTACATGCCACAGCAGATTTCTATTATGTGACAGTTGATATGTTGAAAACAGATTGGTTCTCACCTGCCACAGTGCATCGACTTGAGAGACAAGTTGTTCCGCATTTTTTCTCTGGGAAATCGCCTGACCGCACTCCTGAGAAGTATATGGAAATTCGAAATTTTGTTGTTGCCAAATACATGGAGAATCCTGAGAAAAGGGTCACAGTTTCAGACTGCCAAGGATTGGTTGATGGAATCAGTAATGAAGATTTAACTCGAATTGTTCGATTTCTTGATCATTGGGGTATCATTAATTATTGTGCCCCGATACCTAGTTGTGAACCATGGAATAGCAGTTCATACTTGAGAGAAGATATGAACGGTGAGATTCATGTGCCATCAGCTGCTTTGAAGCCTATTGATTGCTTAATCAAATTTGACAAACCAAAATGTAGGCTCAAGGCAGCTGATGTCTATTCAGCACTTTCATGCCATGATGCCAATGATGGTTTGTGTGATTTGGATAACAGAATTCGAGAGCGTCTAGCTGAAAATCATTGTAGCTCTTGTTCTCGGTCTGTTCCCATTGCATACTACCAATCACAGAAGGAGGTTAGTTTCTATCACCATATTTTACTCCATTGTTTGTCTGACTCAGAGCACCTCAGCATATGAAGATTGTATATATGCCTGATAGCACAGTTAAAGAATAAATTCAACGAAATATCGTAAGAAAGTAATGATGTGATAGTGATGTTTCATGTGTTATGGCCATGGTACTCGAAACCTTTTCCTGTTGAGAGTAAAACAAATATGAGAGAATTTTAAATTATTGAACCCAGTTTGGTTATCCTGAAAGGTAAATTCTAGAGACATTGGGGTCTTAGCCATCCAATTTTGCAGAGCGAGAAAAGTAGAGGAAATTGTAGGGGTCTTGGTATGATTAGGCAGTTTTTTCGTCAAGCATATCCACACCGATATTTATGTGGTTGTTTCTTTCGTCCAACCTTGTTGAAGATTTTGTCAACTATTTTTCTTTCATAATTGAGTATTTATAATTTTTTTGATCTAGCATGTTTCTTCCACCCTAAGTCTCTTTTAGACTACTTCATCACTGAACTTACTCATACAGGATTTATGTGATAGATGGTGCACAAAAGAGGTTATGAGGACTAGCAATTGAAGTCCTTGGAGTCCTTGAATCCTATCCACAGAAGAAAAAAAAAAAAAAAAACTAAAGTCCTTGAACTTTCATCGCAGAGTAGAATCCATATTACTGTGTCCTTCTTTAAGATTGGAAATAGAGTTAGAACCATATTTTTTTAGGACTCTTGGACCAGACCAATCAAACGTTATTGGCTTTTATGTTTCGTCGGATTTTTTGTTTCTCTTGATTGCAAAGAAAGCTCTGTAATTTAATTGTTTGCAGGGGAAATCAAATGAGAAATTTTCATTTTAGAAAATTCCGACCATCCCTCCTCCATTCTTCAACCTTGCTTATGTTAATGTGGGTGTGGGAGACATCCGTACAGAATCTGGGTCCACTGAGCTTCCTGTTTTAACCATTGTTTTTTTTTTGTTCTCCTTTTACATGTGGTTTTGGAGCCGTACTTGCTGGATTTTCATATTAATTAGACTAATGATCCGGATTAAATAACGTTAAAACGTGAACGACGACGTTTTGTTTTAAATGGTTATGGGTATCTTATTTGTTGATGCCAAAATCCAGACAAGGGAACTCACCTGACTTTCACGTGAAATTGCAACTCAAAGTGGATTCTAGGTGTTTAATTCACAACACATGCAACTAGTGCATGGTTGTGTTGTTTTCCACTATGCATCAACACGCTTTACTTTCACCTTCACAACTCAGCCATCACTCTAATATTTGAAGGCTGCTCAACTAAGTTGCTTCATCTTAACGAGAAAGCAAGAAAAAAACTTGTTAGATGCATGAATTTTGACTATAACGTTTTTTTAAAAGAGACTTTTTTATTTTTCTTTTGGAGAAAATTGTTAATTTCAGAATTAACGTTTTGAAAAATGAATTGTCCTTGTAGGGAAAGAAGGAATAAATGCTTATGGATTGAGTTGGATTAGAAGTCATTTGAAACGGACTCTATTATTGAGAAAATTTGTCCAATCTAATGACCTATTGAGAGATATGCTTGATTTATGCTAGGTTGGTTTAATTTTTCTAGTTATTTTTCGGGAAAAAGCAAGTTTGCATACGAAAAATAGTATTGGTACTTTAAGAGTTGCTTTACTTACTTTCCTATATGTATATCCGATTTAAAGATGGAGTTTCATGTCATTTTTTTTTCTTTTTTGAACACTTAACTGATCCATTGTTAACATGCATCATCAATCAAAAAGTTAAAATTTGAATCCCTATCTGTAAAACGGTTAGAGATTCAATTCAAATCTTCATCTCACCATGCTATTGAACTTTAAAAAAAATAATAATAATAAATAATTTTCTGAAAAATGGTTGGGAAGTAAACAAAAAACATTAAAGAGTTGTTAATTGCAATGAAATAAAAAGAGAGGTAAATTTTATGACAATTAAAATATATACTTTTGAGAAAATTTGATTTTTTTACCCAATTGAAATATCAAACTTTTAATATTGTCCAATTACTAGCCACTTGCTATTTACTTTTACAAAGTCATAAAGCTTGTTTTGTTCTAAGACTGGATGGGTTGCATCTTTAAAGTTCTAAAGGTCGACAAAGATTAATTAATATAATAGGCTTTGACACCTATAGGAAAGAGCATGAATAATTAGTATAGTCACAATCACTTATTTAATATCTCGAAATCAACTTTAAAACTGAAATTGTTAACCATAGATAATATTAGGTATCCAGACATAAATGTCAACCTGAACATAGCTCAATTTATTAAAGATATATTTCTTCGAATAATAGGACAATTTTTTTTTTTTTTTATTTTATAAGAAATGAACAATAGGACAAATGTTTGAATCCCCATTCTCATACTCTCGCATGTTATTGAACACAAAACTAAAGAAATAGAAATAGATTTTAGTGGGACCCATAAAGTCATTAGAAATCCCTCAACTCAAAACCTGATATTAAAGAAACAATTGTATTGGCAATAATAAAACAGTGATGAATGGTTCTTAAATAATAATAATAATAGTAATAATAAAACAGTGAAGAAAGCGAAAGGCCTTCTAGAAAAAATCAGATTCGGACACTTTTAGAATAACTTTTAGCATAAATAATAAATATTAAAAATACAGTTTATATCATAGCCAACTGCTATCATCTATGGCTTCCTCTTCTATACTTTCTTTCTTTATGCACAAACTTGGATGATCCATGATGGCTATGGATCTCATTCAAATGACTCCCAACCTCAGTGGATTTTCTTCTATGCTTACCATAGACTGACACTCTACCGCTCCTTACTCGAATTCCGTGGCTCTTCGTCCTCAATGCCTTTCTCATTTGAGAACCTCTATGGTTCCTCCTCCGTCTGTGAGATGCTTGTTTGCTACTTCTCGACTCAATGTGTTCGGGGACATTGCTCGAATCACTTGATGATGTGCACCGATGTTTTCCTCCATCACTTTCGAACTCTTCTTCCAGGTCTCTTCTTCTCCGGTGTCGTCTTCTTGTTCTTTTGATATTCGCAAGCTTGAAACACATGAAAGAGCAGCAGTACTCCCATGCATAGCAATAGGAAGATAAACATGTCCATATCATTCTGCAGAGCCCCCGACCGATGCATCCAAAGATGCCAATTTTATGTAATAAATACAGGAGTAAAAGAACTGCATACAATTCCCCATAAAGGAAGAGGAAAAAAAAAGGCAAATTCAAGTGCTGAACTGATGTTCCATGTAACAAACCCACAAGCAACAATGCACATATATTTGGTACTAAGTTCTAACTATAACATCTAAGTTGGGTCTGGATCCTAAGAAATTTCTTTTGATCATGTGAGCCTATGATTTAGAGTCACACCAGACATGGTAGTACATGGCTATATAATATATATACAATATTTGGGGATAAGCAGTAGATTTTATTTCCTATCTCATTACAGTTACATCAGTAAGCCATATGTTGATGACCTAAGACTCCATTCCAATAACTAGAAGTTCTCTTATTAAAAAAAGATAACTAGAAGTTATCAAATATGGATCATACATTTAGAAACACAAGGAAAATAGTTACATTTTCCATACTATATCAACTTAGTTGGCATTTTACCATTGTATCAGTCAGCCACTGAGATAGACAACTTTCATTTGGAAGCAGAAAAGTTGAGAGAGATTGATTACATTTCGTAATGTAGAAGAAACAGTAGCATTTTTCCATACCATATCAAACTAGTTTACAAGTTTACAACTATTGAACTAGAAAGGTTCTGGTACGAGAAGTGGGTGGGTCTGGTATTTTAGGAAGTTAATAGTGTATCATCAGTTGTAATTTGTAATCAAATCTGATCCAGAGGTAACCTTGCTATGCTAACAGAACCAAGGGCATTTTTGGAAATGTTTTCAAAACGATCAAATTCGCTTTTGTCATGCCATTTTTAGTTATTTTGGACATGGCCAATCCAAAATCACTCCCAAGCACAGAAAACAGAGAAATTCCAGCATATTAGAAATACCAATGTACTTGACATACACAGAAACTTTATTGTTTCACTCACCAAAGTATGAAAGGATCAAGACCATGCCCATCTGTAGCAAATTGGAAACGCAGAAATTTTCTATGTAGCAAATGAAATCCCATGTTGATCCACACACTGAACTGCAAACATGTGCAGGCAGCGACAAAATCAGGTAAACGATACTCAATCAAAAGGCACGTAACACAACAAAATCTGGTAAGCAACATTCAATCAAAAAGGCACAAAATACGACAAAATTAGGTACATTATTAAGTTTACGGGTAGAAGCCACATGATCAGAAAAGCAAGAGAAACATAAAGAAATGGTACCAACCTGCAGGACTTTCCAAAGAGAAAATCAAGTGGGGATCCAAAGACTTTGCCAATGGCCGAAAAGAACCCAGAAGCCAATGAACTGGCCACATTACCCATTACGTCGTGTAGATTCAGCATCCACTAAAAACTAATGACACACAACAAAAAGACAACCCTCCTGCGAAATAAGACGAAAACGTGGAAATCAATACCTAAATGGGAAAAGAAATGAAAACGATAATCATCTTAACTTGAAGAAACGATCGTACAAAGGGGTTAGGGTTTAATTAACGGCAGTATCGAGTATCGATCATTAGTATTTCTCACTTGCAGATAAGATTTGCACTCCAGAACGATCAAAGAAGCTTGTACAGTGAATCGAATTCATAGAATCATACATGGAATGAAAATTTGATAATGCAAATACTCCAGAAACAATTACATCGATCGGAACGCTTAAAGAGCACCGCGAAATGAAGAACAGCGGATGGAAGAAGAATGGAGGGTGACTCATTTCCACTGTGCCGGATTTTGGAAAGATAACCGTCGGCCAGAGCGATCGTTGATGATCCAATCGAAGAAATTCAGAGTATTTCAGACGGATTTGGACATTCAGCCCATTATGTGGAGATTGCAATAAGGCTGCGATCTTCTATGGTAAAAGCCCAAGTGTTTTTCTTCTTCTTTGGGTTCGTAAAAGCCCAAGTTTTTTAATGGGAATATTTAGATGGGTGACCTAATATTTTAAATATATATATATATATATATATATATATATATATATATATATATGTATATATAACTATGATTTTTTCTTTTAAAATAAGAGTAGTGGTAAATATAATATAACATTTTTTAAATGTATAATTGTAAATATACTATTTTTTAAAAAGTTATTAATCATTGTTTAATTTTCTAGTTAATCTACGTACAGTGGATTACAAATGACTAATGACATGTACCTTTTATCAATCTAGGTTGAGGTGGACTCTAGACCGGTGCATGTGTTAGTTTTGAAAAACATTTCTTACCAAAATGATTTCGCCCAATTAACGAGGATGTCAAATGACTCTCCAATGCTTTTCAAAAAAAAAAAAAAAAAAGGACTCTCCAATGTAGTGGGGGTTCAATAGACTCTAGTACATCTCTGCAAAGCACATGGTGTTACTAACATACTCGCTATTTGTGCCTGAACAACTGTTTTTCTCAACTTATTGGATCGAAGAAGCACTCAAATTGCCTCAACTAGCACTACATTCTAATAGTGTTACCTAACTTTTTTGTTTCTAGCTTTTTTTTTTGGGGGGGGGGGGGGGGTTAGGTATTTTGTTTTACTAAAAAAAAAGCATGAGAAAGTTTGGGAATGAAAAAAATAACCTCTACAAAAGGTAACTACGTAAATGCTCGTCCCATATGGGATAACCATGAAATAATCATATAATTATCTCCATGACGTAGTCACTAAAATGATCACAAATGTTCCATTGCTTCAAGTGTTGAATACAATATATATATATATATATATATATATATATATATATATATATATATAGACACGTATACATATATATTGTCACACATGTCAAAAGAAAAAAAAACGCACACTTGGGAGAGTCGCATTGGAATTTTTGTTGAGAAATTAACGAAATTTGGTTTCGTGCATAATAGTCGTGATGGACAATTCACATGAGTTAGACATCATTGATTGAGTTACATGACAATTCACATGGACAATTCATACTAGCCTACAAGATCTTGTTAGTAGGTTTTTACCTAGTTGAGTTGAATGGCGAGAATTGAAAAGTACTTACTAATTAATTGACAAGCAAAAATCTTTTGCTTACTACTAAGATAGGATATGAGATAGGATAAGGTATAAAGAATGGATATAAGAAATAGTTTTTCAAAAACATAAATAGTTGTCAAATCATTAGCCATGAATAAGGAGAGTATTGTTCGTGATAATTTTGACTTGGTCAAGTTGCTCATACTTCTTATTTGATTTCATCCGATCTATTTATAAATCAAAGGTGTTATAGTCATAGAGAAAATATTTAGTATGATGGTCACCCTCTTTAGATAATATTTTGTAGTTCTTATTTCCTATACCAAATGATATAAAATCGACTAAGCTTGTCAACTTGTCAAATTTCATAGGTGTGAGAAATTATTGGAGGAGACTGGTACAATGTGACTGATGATTTTATATTATTTGAGGAGACTGGTTAAATGATATAGAATCGTCAGTCACATTGTACTAGTCTCCTCGAATAATTCCTCACACCTATGAAATTTGACGAGATTAGTTGATTTAGTAGAGAACACATATTCACTTCTAACAAATGGAATTCAAACATTTGGATTAGGGCACAAATAGTTCCTCCATTTCCCCAAGATCCCTCAAATGAATTAGGGATTGTAATCTCACTCACATTGGAAGGGGCAGCCGGGCAGGCGACCAAATGGTGGAGCAAAGCCACGCGCGGTGAGCGCGTGGTACAATTTGTGAAGACGAAGGAAGGCTATATATGAAAAAGGAAAAAGAAAAAAGAAAAAAAATGGGTATTGACATTTTCGTTTGGCAAAGAAGCGAAGTAACAAAAACCAAAGCTTTTCTCACAGATGCAAACGCAAAGCGAAGAGAGAAGAGAGAGAGAGAGATAGAGAGAGCAATTTAGAGAGAGAAAGAGAAGAAGAGCCCTATTTCTCTCTCCTCCTCTTCCCCCATGCTTTCAATTTCGTAGCATAACAACAATCAACGACCCCACAAATTTCTCTTTCCTTCCTGTGATTTCCTTCAACAATGCCAGCTTCCCCTTCATTCCCATCTGGTAACTTCTTCTGACCTAAAATTCTCTTTTTCTCTCTCTTTCACTCACTCCCTTCTTCATCTTCTTCTTCTTCTCTATGCCAAATTTCTTCATTTACGCATTCTCCGCTTCATTTCTCATGTGCAATTCTGTTTATGGTGTGTAATTTTTGGTTTTGACAAAACCCTTCTCAGGGTCTCGCGGCAAATGGAGGAAGAAGAAGAGGGACTCCCAAATTGGCCGCAGGAACAACTACGGCAACAGTAATAACAACGGCAGCAACAAGCATGACGATGAGGATGAGGATGAAGATCTTGCCGCTGCTGAGAATGAGGAAATGGAGCGCGATAACGACGATTCTGAGGACCCTCAGACTAACCTTCCGCCGATGCCCAATTCGAGCCTTCAGGAGACTGAACTATTGTCGGATGATAAAGTGCGAGTCTCTGAGTTTCCTCAGGTGGTTAAGCGGGCTGTCACTCGGCCTCACTCTTCTGTGTTGGCCGTTGTGGCAATGGAGAGGGCGAATCAGTACGGAGAAACTAAGGGGCTGCCTGGAAATTCCTTGATTTTGGAAAATGTGTCTTATGGGCAGCTCCAGGCTTTGTCTGCTATGCCTGCGGATAGTCCGGCTTTGCTGGATCAGGAGAGGGCGGAGGCTGGGAATGCGGCGTATGTAATAACTCCACCACCAATTATGGAAGGGCGTGGCGTGGTTAAGAGGTTTGGGAGTAGGGTTCATGTTGTTCCTATGCACTCAGGTATGATCCTCTCGTCCTCCTCAAGTTAACGAATTCCTGCATATGTATTTTGGGGGAAAATAATATACATTACCACCTGTACCCTACATCTGTTGTGGGATAAGTTCACAGTTCTTGTTAGCATTATTGTGGAAAAATGAAAGCTAATTGTGCCTGCAAACAGCTATTTACGGAATTCTAATGCTTGTTCTTCTCCAATGAAACATCAGCTCCCAAATGTAAGCCATATGGTTGAATAGGTTGAATACGTTAAAAGTTTTACTTTCTGAGTTCTGTAATTGTTAGTGTGATAAAACTTAAGTTGGGATCTGTGTGGGTTATTATTATAGAATTTGCGTATTGTACTAATTGATTAAAAGGGGGAGATGAATACTATTTAACATGTTACATGCCACAGCAGATTTCTATTATGTGACAGTTGATATGTTGAAAACAGATTGGTTCTCACCTGCCACAGTGCATCGACTTGAGAGACAAGTTGTTCCGCATTTTTTCTCTGGGAAATCGCCTGACCGCACTCCTGAGAAGTATATGGAAATTCGAAATTTTGTTGTTGCCAAATACATGGAGAATCCTGAGAAAAGGGTCACAGTTTCAGACTGCCAAGGATTGGTTGATGGAATCAGTAATGAAGATTTAACTAGAATTGTTCGATTTCTTGATCATTGGGGTATCATTAATTATTGTGCCCCGATACCTAGTTGTGAACCATGGAATAGCAGTTCATACTTGAGAGAAGATATGAACGGTGAGATTCATGTGCCATCAGCTGCTTTGAAGCCTATTGATTGCTTAATCAAATTTGACAAACCAAAATGTAGGCTCAAGGCAGCTGATGTCTATTCAGCACTTTCATGCCATGATGCCAATGATGGTTTGTGTGATTTGGATAACAGAATTCGAGAGCGTCTAGCTGAAAATCATTGTAGCTCTTGTTCTCGGTCTGTTCCCATTGCATACTACCAATCACAGAAGGAGGTTAGTTTCTATCACCATATTTTACTCCATTGTTTGTCTGACTCAGAGCACCTCAGCATATGAAGATTGTATATATGCCTGATAGCACAGTTAGAGAATAAATTCAACGAAATATCGTAAGAAAGTAATGCGGTCATAGTGATGTTTCATGTGTTATGGCCATGGTACTCGAAACCTTTTCCTGTTGAGAGTAAAACAAATATGAGAGAATTTTAAATTATTGAACCCAGTTTGGTTATCCTGAAAGGTAAATTCTAGAGACATTGGGGTCTTAGCCATCCAATTTTGCAGAGCGAGAAAAGTAGAGGAAATTGTAGGGGTCTTGGTATGATTAGGCAGTTTTTTCGTCAAGCATATCCACACCGATATTTATGTGGTTGTTTCTTTCGTCCAACCTTGTTGAAGATTTTGTCAACTATTTTTCTTTCATATTTGAGTATTTATAATTTTTTTGATCTAGCAAGTTTCTTCCACCCTAAGTCTCTTTTAGACTACTTCATCACAGAACTTACTCATACAGGATTTATGTGATAGATGGTGCACAAAAGAGGTTATGAGGACTAGCAATTGAAGTCCTTGGAGTCCTTGAATCCTATCCACAGAAGGAAAAAAAAAAAAACTAAAGTCCTTGAACTTTCATCGCAGAGTAGAATCCATATTACTGTGTCCTTTTTTAAGATTGGAAATAGAGTTAGAACCATATTTTTTTAGGACTCTTGGACCAGACCAATCAAACGTTATTGGCTTTTATGTTTCCTTGGATTTTTTGTTTCTCTTGGTTGCAAAGAAAGCTCTGTAATTTAATTGTTTGCATGGGAAATCAAATGAGAAATTTTCATTTTAGAAGGAACCTTAACGATGTAGTAGGTGACAGAGAGGGTTTATGTTTTTGGAATCTCGGAAAAGGTTACATCAAACTTTTGAATCTAAGGAAAAGTCATATCCGGTTTTCTTTGATAGTGTTCTTTTCCATGCATTATCTTGGTGTAAATTGAATTCTCTCTTTTCCTCTTATAGTTTATCATCACTTTTGACCAATTGGAGATGTTTATTGTAACTCTATTGGTTCGGGGCTTTCTCTTCCCTCCCTTTTTTGTAATTTCATACATCAACGAAATTGTTTCTTATTTAAAAAAAAAATAAAAAAAAAATCAAAGTTTGGACCTTGAGACCATAGAAATCCTCTCCTTTAACTCTCGATAGTGTGCCTCTACCAATGCAAGATAATTGCATCCGATGCATAACTTTTAGAAAATCTCTTTGAAATTCTTTGGATCTTTGTTCTTTGATGAGTTATTGGCATCCTTGCAACAGGTTGATGTTTTACTTTGCTCCGACTGCTTCCATGAAGGCAAATATGTTGCTGGTCATTCAAGCATTGATTTTCTGAGGATGGACATGACGAAAGATTATGGTGAACTAGATAGTGAAAATTGGACTGATCAAGAAACTCTATTGCTTTTAGAGGCGATAGAATTGTATAATGAGAATTGGAATGAAATTACAGAACATGTTGGGTCCAAGTCTAAAGCTCAATGCATTATACATTTTCTCCGTCTATCAGTGGAGGATGGCCTTCTAGAAAATGTTGATGTGCCTGGTGTTCCTCTCTCATCCAATTCTTCACATGGAGAAGATAATGAGAAGTCACATTCAAATATGAACGGAAATGTAGCAGGTATTTTTTAACTTTTAACTAACGGTTACTCTGTATTGATGACTGTTTGACATTTTCATTCTAAATATTTGTTTATTTATTTAGGATCTTCCTCTCAAGACAATAAAGAGATGCACGATCGGCTCCCATTTGCTAATTCTGGGAACCCAGTCATGGCGTTGGTATGTGTCCGTTTATTTGATGCTTTACATGTCTTCCACAATACATCAAGTAAATTTGAAGAATTGAATTGTTTCAGAACAATATTCCATTGACCTTGAAAAGAAACCATATTACAAAATGATACCAGTGCAAAAGTATAATCTGTCACATATTTTTCCCAACTCTCGAGCATCTAGTTCTGCCATGTACCTTTATCATAGATTGCTCCACTCAAGAAAAATTATCTGCTATCTACCATTTTTCCCCCTCGAAGGGGGACAATTTTGCCATCTAGTTAGTTTCTTTAGTTGTGCCATCATTCCATTGTGTTAGCTGAGCGACTCAGGTATGGGAATGAGTAATAGAACTAGAAAAAGGATTACCTGGTTGATGATTTGGAACAAGGAGTATAAGACAATTAGGCAGGGAAGAGAGCAGTGAGGAGGCCAACCCGTTTGAAGCTGTTTGAGACCTGGAGTGAACTAGTTGTAGTACTAGTATGGTAGCTCGTGTCCGAGTAATAAGAGTGCACACAAGATAGAGTGAATACTATGCAACCACCATGGGTTGGCTTTGTTCCAAATGGGTAAGTGGTAGGTAAGTCCAGATTATCTGATGTCATTGTTCAAAGTATGGTGGTCACGAGTATTAAAATATCCTATTCAATACAGAATTGTAGGTTAGGAGGTTGTCTAGAAAATTAGATGAGCGAGGTGTACTTGAATTGGCTTAATTCTCACTATTATTGTTGGAAAGAAATGAAGAAGAGGAAAGAGAATGTTGAGCTCTTTTCCTATCTTACCTTCAACAAGAATGCAAAATCATATATAACTACAATTGTTTTAAAATCAATGTAACTAAGAGGTTTTCAATAAATTTACAGTTGAGTCCAGTCACCTGATCTCAATAAATGATACACTGTGACTGGGTAATATCTTACTTGCTGCTGTTTCCAGCATAGATGGTTTGTCTTGCTGTGCCTTGAAAGCATAGGCTATGTTTCAAGCAGTTTGATTTCATATTTCTACATTTTATTCTGCTAATTTAATATTGGACTCTTTGTTTCTAATTTAATATTGATCTATATCTGACTGAAGGAGCTCTGATTATGAGGTTCCATAATAAATATAGGCCTAGAGTTTTAAAATCAAGTATTACATTTGGTAAATGGGGCTGGAATTGATTTAACTTCTGGACATTTGCAAGGTTGCTTTTCTAGCATCTGCTATTGGACCAAGAGTTGCGGCATCATGTGCTCATGCATCCTTGGCTGCATTATCTGAGGACAGTGCAGCTTCTTCTGGGAGCATATTTCAAATGGACGGTTCTGTGAATGCTAATAGGTAAATTGTTTTTCTTACTGATTTAAATGTACCACTCATTTACTTAGATCTTTAATAAACGATATTAATTTTTAACCTTGAACATTGCTTTTTTAGTAACTGCAAAGTATTGCAATATCCTTTAAATTCACAGTCATAGCTAGATTTGCAAGGATATTGCTGTTGGATTAAATTTTTTTTAAAGTTAATTGAATATCTGAACTATGAGATTGATCTAAGAGATGACTTCTCTTCCTGTTTAGCGTTCAATGACTAATTTCCTGACTGAAAGGATAAAAGACATTGATTGGTTTGAACTATTTTCATATCTTATATCTGATGTAAAGGCTGCAGGGAATGATTCTATAGTTGATCTGAATTGTATGTGTGAAACCTTGTTTTAATGCATATAATATAACTTTGCTTCAATATTCATACTAGATTAGTAGATCTTGATGCGACTTACACCACAAGAAAGATTTAAACACACACACACACACCAAGGAGCTTGTGCATGTACGTGTATTTTACGGAGGTCTAATAGCACATAATGGCATCTAAGTTAATGTTAGATATGTGGGATATTTTAGAGGATGAAACAGGTCCCAACTTCTCAGAGTTAATCTTGTGGACGTCATTAAGTATTATAAATGCAATTGCATGAGTTCTATTCTTAACTTATGATTTATTTCAAGATTGAATATTCTTTTCCAATATTAAGGACGAATGTGGAGATCACACATGGCAGAGACGGTGGCTCCTATGGAGAACTTCCAAATTCAGTCAAGCAAAAAGGTGCGGTTTGAGATTGACTTTCCTTTATTCTCGTTCGCTTTCTTGACTAATGTTTTATATTACTATGAAATTTATTCAATATGTGTGGTCAATTCAGATGAGAATAAGGCAGAGACAGAGGTAACACTATTATCTGCTGAAAGAGTTAAAGTTGCAGCAAAAGCAGGCCTTGCTGCCGCTGCAACAAAGGCAAAATTGTTTGCAGATCATGAAGAACGAGAAATCCAACGGTTGTCTGCTAATATTATAAATCATCAGGTATGACAGTTATAAGTTGAACTTTCATTAAAAGAAAAAAAAACAGTTATACGCAGCAGTCAGAAATTTAGTGCCATTTCCTCTTAATCATTTTTCTTTTTTTGATAAGCTTAATCATTCAAAACTGTACGTTTATAAGTTAAAGTTGTGCTTGAACTACTACATGTCGACTCTTGCATTTTTTAGAAAACTACTAATTGCCTGATAAACATTGGTTAGTCATGATGCATCTAGGCCTATGACTTGAAATGACTGGCAGAGTGTTTTTGAACGTGCATGGTATTTGACCATTTTCTCCAGAATTTACATATTCTTACTTTTGCATCTGAACGTGGCAGTGCTTCGTTGGTCAAAAGCCTGTTCAATCAGTTCAGGCCATAAAAGTTTTTTAGAAGAAAAATAAAATCAAATAATGAACATTTAACTAGATGGTCACCTGGTATATTTTCCCAATTTAGATAGATCAACCGTCTGTTGTCTGTTGGAAAAGTTGAAACTTATGTATTTCACCTTGTAAAGAGAAGTTGATGTTCTCTGTTTTGTCTAAATTTATGCAACAGTTAAAAAGACTGGAGTTGAAGCTGAAGCAGTTTGCAGAAGTAGAAACCTTCTTGATGAAGGAATGCGAACAAGTTGAGAGGACGAGGCAGAGGTTTGTTGCAGAGCGAGCAAGAATGTTAGGTGTCCAATTTGGACCTCCTGGAGTTACCTCACCACCGAGTTTACCAGGCGTTATCCCTCCTATGGTAAACAACAATAGCGCAAACAGTAGGCAGAATATGATCTCGCCTCCACCAACCCAGCCGAGTGTTTCAGGGTATAACAACAACCAACCACTTCATCCACACATGTCATACATGCCCCGGCAGTCAATGTTTGGTTTGGGGCAAAGGCTACCCTTATCAGCGATTCAGCAGCAGCAGCAGCAACAGCCGCCCTCGACAACATCTTCTAATGCCATGTTCAATGGCCCAAGCAATGCACAACCTTCTCTAAGTCACCCAATGATGAGGCCGGTTACTGGATCCAGCTCTGGATTAGGCTGAATTTGGAAGAAGAAGATACTTGAATTGATTGATTTCCTTTTAAGGTTGATGATTTATGCAGCCGTGAAGAGGGGCAGGTAAAAGAGAAATGATAATATTCCATGAGAAAGAGTTGTTCATTCGTCTAACTTTTTCTTTTTTGGGAGAAAAAAAGGGAGATTAACCTGAGGCAATGGTAGGGATTGTAATTGCATTCAATTAGATGTAAAAAAAAGAAAAGGGAGAAAGTAGTTTTTTATTAAGTGAAAAACCATTTATGAAAAGTGCTTCCATTCTTTTTTCTTTTTATTTCCTGGATGTGCTTTCCCTAGATATGTTGCAATTAGATTTCAAGTAGGGAGGGATTGTTGGAAGAATTAGTTATGGTGGAATGAAGTTGTAGTTGTGTTTGGTAGAATCACTTCTCTTATGTTCATCATCCATCTATAAATGTCACCTCATGCCATTTCATCCTTCAATTAATTCCTTCTCTTTGTTGTGCTTCATGTATTAAAAAATTTGTGATGTTGTTGTTTTGTTGATGTATGGAATGCCATTTAATATTATTTCCAGATATTCCTCTTCTTTTATAAACACTCAAAAGATCAGAAAGAAATAAGTGCAATTTTTCCTTAAATACTTTACCACATTATATACATTTCAAATAGTTTAAGCCCCCAATTCATAATAAAAAATGTGAATGTCAAAGCATTGACGGTAATTGGTATGTATTTTTTTTTTTTTTTTTTTTAAATATGTAATTGACATGTACTTTCGACTAAGAGGTTAGAGATTTGAATCTCTCTGTTCCAAAGACAAAGGTTGATGTACTAAAAAAAAAAAATAATTTCTATCCGGTTTTATTCTACATGCCTTGCAACTTGCAAGTGGGCATTGGAAGGGTAGCAATCGAGATGTTGTTCATAATAAGAGTAGCTCACAAAGATGTAAAATGCAAAAATTCAAGACTCCAATCAGTCCATTTATGAAAAAGCCATTCACATTACACTACTAAGAGTAACTTGTGCGGGTCTATTATTACATTTTCTTTATGAAGTGAAATAATTAACATGAGAAACGAAATATAAAAAATTCACTTCCATAGTTGAGATATTTGAAGTTGTTTAGAAAATATAAAGCTACATAATGTTTTTAACATCTAGAAAGTCATTTCAAACAAGCCTCGAGTCTTATACTTCCTTTTTTTTTTTTTTACTTAATCTTAGTAACCCAGCTTAATAAGAGTACATAAACAAAAAAATCATGATGAGTCATGTGTACATTTTAAACTTAAATTTCCTTCTAATCAAATACCGAGAAAACAGTCTTAAAATTTTATTGTTTATATAGCATATATATGGGTTTTAAGAAAATCCCCATGATTGCAAAAGCACAATACAATCGGGATTCAGAGCTTCCTATTTCTACTCTTTAACTTTCATAGTTATTCTAAAATAAAAAAATAAAAACTTTCATTCTTAGCTAGGCCCAACAACTCTAAAGCCCACAGTCTCAAGCTTCAAATGGGCTAAACAAAAAAGCCCAAAAAAAAGCCCACTCAGAAGCACTAGCTAGACGGGGCAACAACTGGGCCTATCTACATTCAGCCCAACATCTCTTAAGCCCATAGTCTTATGATCCAAATGGGCCCAATCAGAAGAGCCCAAACCCGGCCCACTCAGAATCACTAGTCGGACGGGGCGATGACTGGTACGACGAAAACGACGACGGCGACGAGGAAACCGAATTTCGGAACGGCGAAAGCGACTTCCTGCTGGAAATCGACCACCGCGACAAAGTCTCCAATTCAGAGCTGTAATCCGGTTCGGGTTTCCGGTTCACGCTCTTGCTCGATTTCCGGTTCGCCAAAGGCGAAGGGAAGCAACCGGCCGAGACCTGCTCGGGTTCGACGAGGTTGGATCGGGCGAATCGCCACCGGTCGGAGCGAGTTCGAGAGGACGAGTGGAGGGAGTATGAAGGAGGGTGGAAGTGGGTTACAGCAGGAGGAGGCTTTAGCTTCTGCGGCGGTGGATGTTGTTGAGGAGAGTGACTTGGACACTGCCGGTGCCGGTGGTGGTTCCTGGGGACGCCGGGTTTGATCTCCCATTTGAAAGGAACGGCAGCCGGTTGCCTGTAGAATTCATCGACATCCATAGCTAGAAAGCTGAAAAGTGAAAGGCAAAAATGGAGGAAAGTGGAAGGGGAAGTGGGCGACGAGATGGGTTAAGTAGAGGAAGAAGGAGAGTGTTTAAAACTGGAAATCTCGGCGAAATCAGAGGCATTGAGATGGGATTTGGGTGGGCCCTTTTTGACTTTGAATTTTGGATCATTATCTATTAAGACAAAAGAGCCTAACATTTAGAATTTTGAGAAGACAACTTGATTATTCAAATGTAATGATTTGAATAATGCAGGGTTGTCTGTGCTTTTCAGTTTTCGATGTCAAATAAAGCCTGCACATAGAATGTGTTAGAATGATGACGCTAAGTTCATGAGAGCTTGATCATCTAACCTAATTAACAACTCAAAAAATCAAATTTGTACCTCTACGACTATCCTCACGGGACAACTACCTGACTCCACTATATTTGGTATCAACGTAACTTGGAGGATATTGAATCGGAATCCTAGACCTATCATGGTTAGAACTCATTCTGTCTGAGTCCGTGGTTTCTTCTACTCGATCTAAACACAAGCTGCACAAACTTCGTAATAATCTTAACCTACACAGGTTCCAACTTCTAACAGATGGGTTAACTGAATAAGTAAATCTGAAGATTGTTTCCTGTCAATCTTATTCTATCTACAAGAAGAATGGTTCAAATCATTTCTGCTTTCTTAGATCTCGCATGATGGGTTGCCAGTTATTTGACCAAATAGAACAGAGCTGAGATTCATGATGTAATCGTGAGAGACCTAATTTGTCTGTCCTCCAACATATGAAATAAAAACTAATTATTTGTCCTGTAACTTTGGCACGTTAAAAAACTACTGTGCCAAATCATGTAGTGGGCCTACTTGTACAGTCTACAGTTCAACTGTCGATTTGACTATTGGACTGACTCGACTTAAATGACCCGTAATCAAGGGTCGGTGGTTTTTGGAATTATGTCCACAATTCTTTCCTGTGTTCTCTGTCTGACTGCATTTGTCTAAAATAAGAATAAAAATATAAGAAAACGACAGATTAAATAAACCAGACTTCAAATGTCGATTAGCTAAGTAAACGTCAAGTATAACACAGTTTAAACCATTTCACTGAATCCAATACCTTGTTTCAAAAAATCCAGTAGCTTGTTTCTACACAGCATGGTACAGTAAATGTAGATCTTTCCGATCCTGAAACTGCTGGAGTTTAACCAAAGAATTACAGTGGCATATGATATAAAGCTCGCACTGTTTGACTTGTACATCAAGAAGTTGCAAATATTCATCTGCACCATCAGCGAGACACTGCAGATCCACAAGACAAGAATGTTGGTTTGCTTCAACTAAATGCCACTCAAGAAGGTAAAACTCAATTTTATAGCTAATTTTATAGCTAAATTTTAACGGTAAAGTTTCTATTTCACTGTACTAAACCTTTTAACTTTCAATTAGTTGAGGTTTTATTTAATTTTAGTTATTATTATTATCCTTATAATTTAATGATATGACCATATGGGTGTCTTTGTAGATGGTGAGGTTGTATTTGTCGGTGTTTTAGGTCCGTGTTGAACAATTACCTTGATTGGATTTTGGCACTCTTTCTTATTTTGTGATTTTATTTTGGTTCTTTTTTAGTTAAGTTCGATCAGTTTTATGGTGGATTTTGGACGTTATTCTTGTTAGATCTTAAGAGGTATATAAGTTGGCTTTTGAGCAATTTTTAAGTTCAGTTTTGAAGAATATTAATTTTGAGCGTATTCCCAAAATTATTCTATTAAATATTTTGCAAATATAAGGAAAACAAAATTAAGTAAAATAGCTGTGTCATATTAAATCTTCAAGAGAATATGAACTAAGTTATTTTGACAATAATATTATGAACTCAATTATTTGATACATGGACACCGTATCAGAACCAAAGTTGCCCTTCCGTCCGTGTTTTGGTAGGGTTTGAATGCATTCATGCGATGAATTGCAAAAGATCAAGAAAAGATGGTTACATAGCCACAAAATTGTATATGAGCAAAGCTTATGATCGAGTCGAATGGACATCCATTCACCAAGTTATGTCAAAGCTGGGCTTCGAGGATAGCTGGATTAGGAAAGTTATGAGATGTTTGGAAATGGCTAGATTTGTCGTGCTTATCAATGGCTTTCCAACAGTCGAGTTTGGGCCAGAAAAAGGGGTGCATCGAGGGGATCCCCTATCGCTGTACCTTTTTCTTCTTTGTGCAGAAGGTCTTTCAGCTCTCTTTGAAAGGCAAGTAAATCTTTCTAAGCTCAACATGGTATTAAATGTAATAAATTATGTCCATCTCTAATCCATCTTTTCTTTATAGATGAAAGTCTTATCCTATCAAAGGCGACGCAAAGGGATTGTGCGACGATCAAGAGAATTTTGGGAGAATATGAGTCAATATCGGGTCAAACTATAAATTTAGATAAATCTTCCTGCATGATCAGCAAAAGCTTCAATTGGAGGAGAGCGGTTGAGCTAAGCAACATCCTAGGGGTTAGACTCACTGACTCGTTGGGAGAATATCTTGGCATGCCATCCTAAATAGGGAGAAAGAAGAGTCAAGTGTTCTGGAAAGTGAAGGGGGTATGGGATTCAGGGACATCAATCTATTCAACCAAACTATGCTAGCTAAGCAGAGTTGGTGAATCTTAAAGAACTCGAACAACATGCTCTCCAGAGTTTTAAGAGGAAGGAACTTCAAGCACAAGAATTTCCTAGAGGCAAGCCTAGGAAACAATCCTTCCCTAACATGGAGGAGCATCCTTTGGGGGTAGGAGAGCTTTTCAAAACGGAAATGAGATGGAGGGTGGGCAATGGAAAACACATTAGGATTGAAAATGATCCTTGGACCGAGAGAGAAGGCAGTAGAAAACCTTTGGTGGTAAAGGAGGAGTTAAAAGGGAGGCTATGTTGCAAATCTTATTGATGATGAAGGGAGGTAAAAAGAGGCTGAGATCAGAAGTCTTTTTATTCCAGCTGATGCGGATGTCATAATCAACATCCCTTTGGGCAAAGCAAATGCTAAAGACGAGATTATTTGGGGGCTGGATTCAAAAGGGAATTTTTAAGTAAAAAGTGCTTAATACTTGGCCCAGAACATTGCACCGGCAGGAAAAAGACCTCAGAATCATCAAATTCAAATGCTTTGTGGAAAAGACTTTGGAAAATCAAAGCACCCTAGGGAGAAAATATGTGCTTGGAAAGCCATAAAAAATATCCTCCCTACCCAAGTGAATATTGTTACAAAAGGCATTGATTCTAACCCCTTATGTTTTCTTTGCAGGTCAAAAATGAAGCAGTGGCTCACATTACTTGGGATTACAAGGTATCTAAAAAGGTTTGGATCAGTTTTTTCCCAAATTTACTAGCTCTCGATGATTTTTTCAGGGAAGTATGGGAGCCTATAGACAAATGGAAAACGTTCACGAATCATCTTGGGGAAGAAGATCGAAGTTTAGCAGTTAACATCATTTGGAACATTAGGAATCACAAGAATTCAGTTAAAATCAACAACATAAAGGCAGATCCAAGAATTGATGAAGGCAATTACCAAGGTAGCTGTTCCAAGAATTTCCCAAGCTTGGAGAGCCTCTTGAGTCAGAGTTGGAACACCCCCCTCATCATTGCTGGAAGGTGAATACTGATGCAGATTTGTTTGAAGAGAAAGGGTTGGGAGGACTCGACTGAATTACTCATGACTCAAGCGGATCTTTCATCCGTGTTGGATTTCAGGTTAGAGAAGAAATGACCGATAAAATGCATGGAAATGAAAGCAATTGTGGAAAGCTTGAGAAGCTTACTGGTTCAAATTCGAAGTACCTTCCTGCGGATTATTATTGAATCAGACTCGTCGGAAGCTGTTTCCATCCTCAATCGTGAAGTAGTCGGCTTCTCGGAGGTGAGGAATCTGCGGACGAAGCTAAAGCGTTGGTGAATTTGGTGGGATCCGTCTCCTTCACCTTTAACGGGCAGGAATGCAACATTGAAGAGCTAGCGCACAAGGCTTGCTCCCACCTTTTTATGGAAACTCCTAACGGTGAACTTTTGGCTTCTTCCAGATCAGAAGAATGTTTTTTTTGTATGGCAGATTTGCCTTCTTGGTTAAACTCTTCCTTGTCAATGGAAGAGTAGTTGTATTGTTGGTTTGTGAATTAATGAAGCATTTATTTTCTTAAAAAAAAGTTATTTGATACAAAAGAAGGTAAACTTCTAAGGTTATTGCAGTAGTATTATAACCAAGCTAGACTAGGCTTCATATTAGCCATTTCTATTTTCAAGCCATTTTTATTTTGCATGAACGAAATTAAAATGACAATGTCTATTTTCAAAATTCCATGTCAATCAGCTTATACCACCTCCAATCCCAAAAAATATCAGCTTATAGCATTGTGATAGAATGCCTAATATTTGACAAAGCGAACATAACTCAACGGTAATTGACATATATCCTCAACCAAGAGGTCAGAGGTTCGAGAATCCCCCCACCCCAAATATTGATGTACTTGAAAAAAAAATGCCGAATATTTGTATGAAAGTAGTTGTGTTAAAGGTTGTAGTTATACATAAATGGGTAGAAACTATCCATTCAAGGCCGTACACTTCCAATTACAACTTAAACTAATAATATATCCAGCCTAATCAATGAATTGACTAACAGAAACTATCAATTCGATCAACTAGAACTACTAACATATCCAACTTAATGCATAAACGATATGAACTTTTAGAGCAGAAAATACGCAATTCACAATGGAAACTGATAGACGTAACCTTATCCGCTTCAGCCAAATTCTTGCATGTCCCAACCCTTCAGTTCATCTTGCAAATTATGGGCTTCAACAACCACCTCAAATATCTGTAGGAAACATCAGTTTATTATGTATCATCGTCCATCCTTTATGAATACAATAACACAATACAGATTGAGCAAGAATAAAAACCTGTACAAAATCTGAACCGCTGGATATCCCTATCCAATTACATTATTGACTACCTTATCTGCTAGGTCAAAGATACAACTACTACAAGCAGGAAAAAAGTGCATCAACCACGTATTGGGTGTCAACCTGCAGATGTTCAAAAGTCAGACGTGTAAATATTTATACACAAAAATTCTGTACAACATGTTAATCATATTAAGCAAACAATTAATCATATTTTTGAGAATAAGAACAGAGAATCCATCAACAATTAAATTGCCACAGACAAAAAAGCAGAAATATCTAGCATGTCATAGAATAGATAAGAATGCTCCAACTCACACAGCGCTTAAGTATGAGACGTCATCTAGTTAAAAGTCCAACCATCCAAAAGAAAAAAAAAAATCAAATTCACAAATGGCACATGTGTGGTTATGGTCATTCTCCAATACTAGAGTATCATTAGCCAGCCAAAAAATTGGGAAAAAAGGGCAAGGCAAATACAAAGTGAAGAATTAGAGGGTTCATCTTCCAAGTACATTAGTAAGCAGAATCGTTTAACTATTTGCCTTTTTTGGGCATTCAAGGATGATATGATATGACAATAAAAATCCACATAGCTTACCCAGAAACACTGATCAGATCATTGGAAAAGTTAGACATCATGTACAGCATCAATTATCAGGATTCACAAAATAGTCTGGTTCCCCAAAACTTCAACATTGTTTTTATTAAAATCATAGTTTGCAGTCCCTACCTGTGCAAATAAATTCCAACAGAATTGCAAGGTCTAGACCTGAATGCATTTCTTTTCAATTCACAGGCACATGTACAAAAGAATTGCAAGGATATTTAAAAATTACAAGTGCTACAATCATAAGTACCTTTGTTTTTTCTTTTGAAAAAATCATAAGTACCTTTTCTACTTTATAAGCATGAACAGAGAAGAAAATTCAAGTATCCAACGTTAATGAGAAAACTTCTCCATCTAGACTTGGACCTTCTTCAATATAAATGAGCAATATACACTTGCTCGTAACCTCTTCAGAAAGTGGCTTAAACCTCAACTTTGCACAGCTGGAAGCAAGAGGCTTCATAATCCTGCAATGATGGGAAAAACACTGAGATGACAGTCTAACTTCCTAATGCTAACACCAGATTAAAGACCAAGTATAAATAGATCATTGTAGAAGTCAGAAACAACTATGGAAACTAAAGAATTATTTTCCTGTATATTAACAACTTGAATTTGGACCATTTGGGTTAGATGATAAAGACAGAGAAAAACATGTAGCAATATTTTCTTACATTGTACAAATGTTAGCAAATATATATACAGTAATGTGCATGGCACTATAAAAGAATAATAAGATTGTATGTTTCAAAATTTTGAGGGAAATTAAGTTGTAATTTAGTCCAAAGTTTCTGTGCTCATCAACTGTTGTTTTCATAAATTTGTGCCCTATACCCTCTCTCTCAATGATTTTACCATATGAAAATTACTACTACTCTCCAAATGTTCTTTCACAAGCAGCTAAAATATACAAACATCTTATGTACTATGATTACGAGTTTACTCCAGCTAAAAGGTTGGAGCGTGTCATGAATTTCAAAAGTAATAAAGAGAAATGTATTAAAACATAAGCTCCACTTGCTGGCTGCTGATATAGTTGTGAGTCTGTGACTTTAGAGTGAGTTTCCATGGTACGTGAACATTGTATGTAATGTGCAATAACTTTTTTTTTTAAATAAAAAAAACAATGATAATTTTAATTTCTAATTAAGCAAACAAATTGTATGTAGACTATGATCGCACCTCAGCATCTTCGGTTGTCGAATGCACCTCATCTAAAATAATCATCTGGAGAGATGGCCAAGGCTATACCCTATTAAATATATATATATATGTTGGCACATAAATTTTTAATTCAAAATTACCGTTGACACCGTCCACAACCTACTGCGCAATACCAGCAAAGTCTTTGATTTAGTCCGAACAACATTTATCCTGCAGTAATAAGGACTACAAATGACATCTTTGTATCAGATAAACAGCTTCTTAAAAGCAACTGTTTGAACATTCCAATTAATACTTGTAGGTTGGAGGGTTTTATTATCAAACATGAAGACGGACACTTAACTCCAGTTAATTAGCATTTAATTATCATGAAGTTGAGGCCATACGTAACTTCAGCAACTTGATCTCTCAGGTACCCACTTCTATTTGTTGAGAAAAACTGCTCATAAATATACCATTCAAATTACAGGCAAAAATGTAGACTAATGAGATAAATTTAAAAAGAAAAAAAAAAAAAAAGGAAATACATGAATTGAACATAACCTAATTCCCCAGCTAACTTGCCCTCAATGCATTGAGTCCATGATATCTCTTCAAAAGGATTCTACAAAAACTTACAACCTCCTTGAAAAATAAAAACCCTCAATGCCGATGCGAAGAATCCCACATTTATCTTAGAAAGAATTCTGAACTACATAACATAAATTTTCAGCCCACTAACAAACAACAACGATTGAAGGGCAGAAAAGAACCTGGAAAGTTGAAGCGTAATCGCGAGAGCGGTAGTAGTTTTTTCGATACCAAGCGGCCCACAAACAGAGGACATTGTACGACCAACAATCGAAAAAATAAAAAACTAACCCTATTATTCAATTCGGCCATGTCTACAAGAAAGGCGAAACACAGAAAAATAATTGAGTGAAACGAAAGCTGCTTAAACCTGCCCCAAATTCACCGATCATTGGCCCTTTCATCGTGAAATTCGGAGAAAGAACGACACTGCATTGCTCCATAGATACGAGAAAAAAAGGCTATGGAGGGTTTGGTTGTTCTGGTTCGACTCCATGGGAGGGGAACTGGGCGAGGAGTGTCAAATCGGAGAGGGAGAAAGGGAGAAGTGTAATGAGACAAAGCCAATGATCTCTTCATTTATAATACGACGTTCCGAGTCAACGGTCAAACAGACGTTACGTCTAAAATAAGAGGGAAAAAAGGGTCAAACATTTGGCCCTAATTTTGACCATTTGCCAGTTGTAATTTGTAATAGAAAGTATTTTTCAAAATAAAAGAAAGACGATAATTTCACTAAAATTTAATGGCTAGATTTTAATATTTATCTCTAGATTATATACAAATTAGATATTTAAAAAATGTATTCAAAAACCTATTTTACCATAACTCGACTTTAAATCTAATAATAGTTAGAAATTTCAATCTTGGGGTCAGATTATTACTTCTTAAAAATTAGAGATTCAAAATTATTACCCTCCTATTTATTAAACTAAAAAACAAACTCTACCAACAATTCTTTATATATATATATATATATATATATATATATATATATATATATATATATATATATTATTGTAGATTATATAAATATATATCTTTAAACTTACACACATTTACTAATCCTCAATTATATAAAATACTACTATTATATACTACTAAATAATAGGATCTTTCAACTATGTTTCCATCATTTCAAATTTTTCATCTCAAAATAATTATCTTACTCCTTCCTAGACAAGTAACACTTTGCTATTACAAATTAATGGTTGATGAGTATCACACATATGTACAATTGTAATTCTTAAAAGATAGAGACAAGATAAGAGAGACTAGAAACATCATTGATCCCATGAAATATAAGGAAAAAACATAACCCAATAAGATTTTTGTTGAAAATTTGTATTTATATTTTTAGTCAAAAAAAAAAAAAAAAAAAAACTAAAGAAACCCTTATAATTAAACTTATGCACAACACTTGTAGTGTCACCAATTAATTCTACAGGTGTCTAGTCAGCACACAATATCCAATATCCAAGTCTAACTTGTTTAATATTGTACTTTTTATCTCGGCTTATACAACACTGGTTCAAATCAAATCCTTATACCAAACAATCAATAGAAAGATTGTTAACGCGAACACAACTTATTGGATAAGACATCAATTACTATCTCAAAGGTCGATGGTTTGATCTCTCATCTCGACATCCCGCATTTGTTTGGATAAAAAAATATACAAAGATCAGAAGAGAGGCATAATTGTTATCCATTTTAAATGGGATAGTGGGGTGTTGAAATGTGAGAAGAAGAAGAAGAGCCAAATTGCAAAGAAACCTTGAAGGAATGATGAGAAAATGGCAAAGGGCGTTCTGGTAATTGTGGAATTTCAATATCCCCTTCCAGCATCTTCAAAGCTTCATCAATCGTGGGCCTAAAGCCCACATTCACATGAGCACAAAGCAGGCCCACATTAACAAATCTCTCCATTACCAATTTTGCCCCTCCTCCTTCTCTAATCGCTTCCTCCAAAATCGCTTCCACGTCCCCCGACTTCACCAGCTTCCAAGCCCAGTCCGTAATCAAATCCCAACTCTCCAGCACTCTCCTCCCACTCATCATCTCCAAAATCACTATCCCAAAACTGTACACGTCGCTCTTCTCGGTCAGCTGCCCGTACAGCCCGTACTCCGGCGCCAAGTACCCATGAGTTCCGGCGACCCTCGTCGTCAAATGCGACTGCCCTTCTTTACTCTGCTTCGCCAAGCCGAAATCCGCGAGTCTGGCCCGCGAGTCCGAGTCCAGAAGGATGTTGGTGGGCTTGATGTCGCGGTGGTAAATCGCGGGTTTGATTCCGTAATGCAGGTAATTCAATCCTCTTGCTATGTCCAGAATTATGGCTTTTCTTTGCGGCCATGTCAATGGGATTCTGTTGTTCTTGCTGAAGAGACGGTCGCTGAGATTGCCGTTCGGCATGAAATCGTAGACTAAGAATTTCCTCTTTTGGGATTTGAAATTGGGATCGTTTGCGATGCAGCAGCCTCGAAGAGAAAGGAGATTTCTATGTCTAATTTTGCTGATGATTTCGACTTCGTTGGTGAAATCTTCATCCCTTTCTGAATCCGAATCGATGATTTGTTTCACTGCCACTGAACTTCCATCTGAAAGTTTCCCTTTGTAAACGAACCCATCTGCGCCTTGGCCGATTAGATTCCTCTGAGAGAATCCATTAGTGGCCTTTTCGAGCTCTGTTATACCGAACCATTTCGCCCCCAAATTGGGGAGTTTCTGTTCTTGTTCTTGTCTTTTGAGCCGTTTCTTCTTGGATCTCAGAACCAAAACCGGAGTTACAACGAGAAATGTAACGAGAACGACTGTAAATCCAAAGCCCACCGCCATTAGAGCCCTTCTGCTCACATGGGTTGCTCTGTAACTATCCGAGGCCTTCAATGGCAACCCCATGATACAAGAAGCGACTCTGGTGTCTTTAGGACCCAATTCGTTGGCGATTCCAGCAGCGTAAAGAACGGTGAAGTAAAAGCACTTGGTTCCATTTGGGTCGAGAGCCATTAGCCGAGAGGTGAGTTTCATGCCGGCGTCGACACAGGCGCCGCAGTGGGTCAGTCCGGTCAAGTCGCCGCCGCACGCGGCGTCGAGGGGAGTTGCAGAGCCGACTTTAGAGACCCAATCGTGGGTGGTGGAAATTCCGGCGCAGTTGGAGGAATTGGCGACGAATTGAGATGGGTTTTGGAAGCAATTGGGGACGAGGGAAGGAGGAAGCGCCATTGAAGAGAGCTTGGATTGGAAAGAGGAGAGGCAGGAGGAAGAGGAAGTGGAATTCGTGAGGTCGAAGAGGGAAGTTTCTTTGAGGTGTTGGGCTAAGCCGATGCCGAAGAGGCTGAGAAGGGTCTGACAGCAGTGGCCAACGGCGTCGTTTGGGCCGCGGCAGGGGGCGGTGTCCCACGGGAGGGTTTGAACGTAGCTGAAGTCTATGGGACAGAGAGAAGAAGAAGAAGAAGAGACGACGAAGAGGATTGAGAGAAGGGTGAAGAAGAGGTGGGACGACATGTCGTCTTGTTAGTTGGGAAGGAAAATGGGAATGGAGGGATTTTTGTAATGGTGGGTTTATAGGAGGGAAGTTTCGGAGACGGCGGCGGGGACTTGGGAAGGCAGTCAAAATTGCACGTTTTGCTTTTGGTTCTTGTTGGGATTTCTTCGTTTATCTTATGTTACGTGGGACTTTTTAATTGTATATCAATCAATCAAATTGGTAAGGTTTGCGGCTTGCAGTTGGAATTTGGATAGTTTTTATTCTTAAATAGGAAATCTACAGTATCATTGGTTCCGCACAATATCAATGATCCCTACCTAGAATACATTGCTGTTCTAAAAAGAATATAATCAACTAGTACAGAGGTGACCTATGAAATGGATGTTATTGGTGTCTTATCTATTGAATTATGCTGTAGTAGGTAACCGGGACCTTCCTCGGATCAAAACAGAAGGTTCAGGCCCAACTCCTATATCCATTGACCACTACATGGATGATTGGGCTTAGGCCTCAATTTGTCCCCCCAACCAAAACCTGGAAAAAACATTCTTCTAGAACAGACAGAGAACTGTTCATAAGGAAAATTGACTGAGCTAAATCTAACTCAGTCTTGTCTCATTAAACCTTAAATTCTACAAGATTGAGGTCTCTTTCTTTCTTAGATTGATATCATACACTGCAAAGTACAACTAACATATCCAGCTTGATGCACAAATCACATGAATCTTACAGCATAAAACACACAATTCAACAAGGAAACTAATACCAGTAACCTTATCTGCTTCAGTTCAGTCAACTTCTTGCATGTCCATGTCCTAGCCTTCCCTTCATCTTCTAAACAACCTGTGAAAGCATCTGAGCCACTGGATATCCTTATGCAATTGCATTATTAGGTTCCTTGCATGATCAAAGTTACCATTAACCGAGGGGCGACTCGCAGATGTTCAAAAGTGTCACAGTGTGTGTACCAGCTCTAAATATTTAACAAGGAAAATTCTGTCCAAAAAAAGCCTACAAGAAAAGAGTCAACTACTAAATCGTCACAGACAGATAGCAGAAAAATCCAGCATATGCTATAATTGGAAGTAAAACAGAACACTGAAACTCCTACAAAAACTAAAATTACTTTTGTCATGTTCGAAATCACTCTGAAACATACCTTTAACTATTCAAAATCAATTTTGATGTTTGATTTTACAGTTTTAAACGTGATTTTCATATCATCAAAATTGATTTTGAATTACTAAAGGCATATTTCTGAGTAATTTGAATATGTCAAAAGTGATTTTAACCATTTCAAAATCACCCCTAAACATGCCTCTCGTCAATAAGAATCCAACCATCCAACAGAAAAAGTCAAATTCACAAATAACATCTTGTGTGGCTATGTTTCTCCAATCCTACAGTTTAAAAAATTATCACTAGCTAGCCAAAAATGTCTTTGATTTACCATCTTATAGATGAAAATGATGATACATTCAATATTCAGAATATATAAGTTGAACTGCAACTAATCCGAGGCACTAGACGCAAAAAGCAGAAAGTAAGCTAAGAATGTTCAAGAAACCAACAGTTCAGAAAACGAGAACAATGTTCAACCAACATAATTTCCTCACCTCACCACAACAAACTACGTCAGATCGCTTATTCAACTCTGCCCCTTGATATATTTAGGAGTAACATTGTGACTCCAGAAACCAAAGTTCATGGGGAAGAATGAGTATCCATATACATATTGTTGCTGTCAAGCAAAACCTAGGACTTACGCTTGAAAAAGGGATTTTTTTTAAAAAAAAAAAAAATAATACAATAATTAAGGTTATTTGACATCTAAAATCACTTTTCAAAAACTCAAGATTTTTATACAAGTTTTTAAAAACAGATCAAAACAAATCAGAGTACAACAAGGAAAAGAAAACACATACGAAAAGAACAACTAGCCAGACATATTTACACTGAATATTTGTTTTCAAAATTAGAGAACTGTTTCCGAAAAAAATTTCAAGATGGCATTCATTGTTGTGAAGATAAAAGTAGATGAGAAACTGGGAAATAGGACAAATATCCTAGAACTCAAAACTATAAAGAGGTCACATCACACTTCACAGCATAATTAACAATCATTTTACACACCCACAAATGTATGAGCCACCTAAATGAAATTTCTGCTTATAATCTACCTTACATGAAACCCCCTGACGTTTCTTCGTAACCAATGATGCTTTCCTTTGAGCCTACACCACCAAATAAAGACAGAAAGGAAAGAAACCACAGTGGCATGAGCAGACCATAAACGGAACAAGATAGAGAGATCTTTACTATGCATCGTGGAAATGATAGACTTACATTAGTTAATATCAGATGGTAATGTCACAATTGGCTAATGGGGGAGGAAGAGGAGATTGTCAACCGACAAACCCTGCTTTCATCCAAACCTTCTTTACCTCACTGTGAAAAGTCCAGCCATCGGCTTTGTTTACTGCAGGCATCAGTATCCTTTCCTAGACATAACTAGCTTCACTTTCTTTACTTCCCTATACCTATTTTCTATTCCATGTCTTATTCTCTTATGCACTTCTTCATCTAGTAAACTTGCTTCACCTGCTGAGTTCAACAGATTACATACCAACTGATAAGTATATTCTCTAGGCACAGAGCCTCCCTCAAGCAACTCGAGGAGGAAATCACGGGCCTCGATTATCTTTCCTGCTTCACATAGAGCATGAATAATAGGAGTATAAGAACTTGATGTGGCGCTTCCATGGTTCATCTTTTGCATCATTCTTAGCATCTTGATTGCTTGATCAATCTCGTTCACAGCACTATAGTATCTGATGAAAGAATTATAAGTAACCCGATTGGGAGTACATCCCTTCTTGTTCATATCCTCAAACAATTCCAATGCCCGCTCGATTCGGTACGTTTTGCAACATCCATCAATCAAACAATTGTAGGTCACAACATCAGGTACAAATCCCTTAAATAACATGATTCTAAACAAGTGATTAGCTTCCCACAACCTCCTTCGAATGGCCTTTCTACACCCAGTTTGCAAGCTATATTTACAATACGAACTGATCATAATAGTATATGTGAAAATGTCTGGTGGGCATCTAAATCCAGGCAACTCCATTTGCTCCAACAGAAACTTGGCCTTCTTAAAATTCCCAACCCTACACAGAGCATTGATAACAGTATTATAAGCATAAACATCAGGCTTACAATGAAACTGTTTCATCCTATAGAATGCAGTTAGCGCTTCATTCACTAACCCCTGCTCTCCCAGGACTTTTATCAAACATGTCATGGTCGCAGTAGTGACAAGCCCACCACTCCCTCTCCTGGACATTTCCTTCAAAAAATCCCAAAGACCCATCAATCTATTCCCTCGAGCCAATACACAAGCCATCTCTCTGCAAGTCATCTCGTCGTGTTGAAATCCAAAATGGGTTTCGACCCAATAGAAAAACTCCAGTGCTTTGTTCAATCCAAGCTCGACCTTGACTGGATCCCTGTGAGCAGCAGGGCCGAGAACAAGCACATTGTTCCGAAACTTGTATGCCTCCTCTTTCAATTTCCTCTGCTTGAGAGGAGCACGATGGCGAAAACCCTTTTGGGTGCCAATGGATCGGGTTGATTGAAAAAAGAAACGAGGTACTGACCTTAGAACATCGGAAACAGCCTCCGAACTCCATTTCTGGTGGGTGGTGGAAGTAGTTGCTGCACGATGGATGTGGGTGTCGAAAGGTCGGTTTTGAAGCATTGCCACTAAGATTTGATCTATGAGACGGGGGTTACTGAGCCGAAGAGTATTTGATTGTGCGGCCATTTGTTTGAGAGATTAATTGTAGAATTGGAAGACGAAAATAGTCTCGGTTACAACTTACAACGATTGGAGCTCACTGTGAGAAAGCCAGGCGCGAAGATGATCGAGGAAGTTAATATACTTTCTCTGCATACTTACCAACATCGTTGGGGCGTGCAACGAGGCAAAGAAATAAAAATAGACCTGATAGACAGTTCAAGATTTTAGCCACCAAAAATAACACTGCAAGAAACTAACATTGCACGAATAAATATTTTTTTTTAAAAGAAAAATGACAAAATAAAATTTTCACGTAGTCCTTTAAGTTGAACCCCCTATTGACAAGAAGTCTACACCGAGAGAAGATGATAGATAAATTGGGAAATGGTTGATCAAAAATCCTAATAATTGATTTTAAAATAAATTGACTCGTTCTATGAATGCGTTCGACTAAATCAAACAAATCAAAATTTATTTTTACTATCTAATGGGTCGGTCGTGTTAGGAGGGTTTAACAGGTAATTTTGAATTTTGTGTTCAGGGAATCTTTTAACTTATTTGAAATTTTAAATAAGATATAGAGACTAAAATTAAATATTTGAAAGTAAATAAACTAAAATATAATAAAAAGTATAGGAATGGGTATTTTAACCATTTAATTATATCAAAGTTACTTATTTTTTATAAGAAAATTGTAATGGGGGCTAAATTCTAATGGTTAATTGCAGATATAGTCATTTTTTTAATTTCCGTTTTGCCCCTGTTTTTTAAAAATCAAACGTGAGATTTCTATCATTTCTACTATATCACTAATAGAGATAGAAATCTTTTATATTACTAAATCTACCTTACTAAATCTATTAGTGTCAACGGAAAGAATGAAAAAAAAGGTTGGATGGGCTGGGCAACCATGATGGGCTTTTTAGTAATTTAGATGAACAGGATGTTAAATTTTGTTATATTTGCAAATACTTTGCTAATTTTGCATTTTAGTTGGGTTTGTTATATGTGCCAGCATGGCTTTTTTTATAAAAGATTGAATATGTAAAATAATTTGTTAGATACAAAATTAAAAATCTAAAAATATATTATATATAAAATTGAGAGTTGAGAAATATATTACCCATTTTTTTAGGTCAAGATATACATAAAATTGAAAGTTGCTAGATATATTTGACGAAAGTAGTGTTTTAATCTGCTAACAAGAGCATAGCTCAACATAAACTTGTACGGTTGACCACGAGATCTATGGTTCGAATACCCATCCCACATATTTGTCAAAAAAAAAAAAAAAAAAGTAGTGTTTTAATCGCACTAAAAAAAGTGCAATGCAACAAAGTTTGCGTACCGGAGTAGAAAGGAAGCCAGCGACCATTTCTGCTTCAACAGGTAAGGTTTGAACATGGCGTCATTTACTTAGCTTGGTACTCTCTTGAACGTTTCGCACAATGTACGGATGGAGATTCAACTATTTCTTTTTTATGCTTGTTCTTTCAACTACTGCCACTCGATCATCGAATCTGCCATTCCATTTTTTCTGCAACTCATTTTCTGTTCGATCTGTAAATCATCGGACTGTAATCCGATACGCGCAAAATTGACGAAATTGAGATTCTAACCGAAAGATTAGGGTTGAAATCGTCTCGGAAAGGCCTTCCAATGGCAGCTTCGAGGGCGCGAACTAATGAAAACGCTTCGAAGTTTCAGAATTACAGGTTCAGTTCGTCGTCGGCTAGTTCGGAATTGGATTTCGTTCTTGAATCTGGAATTAACGATGCCGATACGTTGTTCGATTCTTGTGATGAGAGGTTTTCGAAGGAAATCGACGATTTCTTTCGATCGTTTGAATCAAAATCGGAGCAGGAAGCTACGATCGGGGGAATTTTGGACGATGATTTGAAGGATGGAGCTAGAGCTACGGCGGATTGGGCCAGTTGCGACGAGTTGATGCCGGGCTTTGGTGGAAGTTCAAGGACCAATAGCCCGTGTGTTTTCTTTACCCTCTCATTTTTAACCTAATTTTGTACTTAACACTTTAATTAAATTTAATCTCGAATCTTTTTTTTTTTTTTTTTTTTGTAAAGAAATCTGTTCGGTTTTTTTTTTTTTTTTTTTTTTTGACAATCTGTTCGTGTTTGTTCATGCAGAATGTTGGAAGATTTTAAATCACAATTTTATTTACTTTAGGAAATTTTTTGAAATAGAATCATCAAATTTTGTAAAGTTCAATTTGATTTTTAATTTCTTATTAACAAATTATAATCAAATGACATAGTAATATTTATAAATATAAAAAAAAATATTTTATCATGCAATTTTTGTTTTTATTATATGACGCATTAGATATCCTATTATGTTTCGGTTATATTTTAGGTTTAATTACAAGTTTAGTCTTTAAAGTTTATTGTGTCAGTTTGGTTCATAAACTTCAAAAAGTTTCAAATAAGTCCTCGAACTTTATGTCCAATAGATCCTCGAACCTTAAAGAGTATCTAACAAGTGTTTAAACTTTCATTTTTGTGTTCAATAAGTCCCTCAACTTCTAATAAGTCTTCGACCTATTCAATATTTTTTAAAATTCACAAGCCTACTAAACACAAAATTGGAAGTTTAGAGTTTCAATAGACATAAAATTCAATTTTATGTTCGTTAATTTTAAAAAATCTCGAACATGCCAAAGACACAAAAATTGAGAGTTCATGAACCTATGGGTTATTTTTAAATTTCAAGGATCTATTAGACAGAAAATTAAAAGTTCAGGAACTATCAACTTCAGAAACCGAATTGACACGGTCCTAAAAGTGCAAGGACTAAACTTGTAATTGACTTTCATTCCTACGATGAATGTTTTGGTGTTGTTAAACAGAGAGACCCAACAAAATGAAACTGGTGAATCCTGTCCATTGTTTTCTGAACTAATTTCAGAGCTCCACAGTTCATCAAAAGCTTCTGCTAATGGTAGGCTTGGCCAGCTAGTTATTTCTGGTTCTCAAGTTTAAAGGGCTTTATTTTCTTCAGTATTAACTTGTAATTACAAGTGTTTATTTTGGCAGCAGAGGAGGAGAGTTCCATGGAGAAGACTGTGGAGTTTGTAGATGCTCAAATCGTTGGGCCTCAGGGAAACAGGGCAATCTTCGTGCTTTGATTTCCACCTTGCATCAAGTCAGTTTTTTTTCTAATATTTGTGTTTGTGATTTTTATTTTTTTATTTTTTTATTTTTAACAATATGTGACGTGGGGGATACGAATCTTGTAGTTATTAGTAAACTTTAGACCAGTTGAGCTATAGTAAACTTTAGGTCAGTTGAGCTATGCTCTTTTTGGCTGTATTTGTGACTTTTGAAATAACTGTTCTTTCGACAAAACATTTCGTATATAAGAACTTTTTTAAAAGCACTTTTGATAATTTTTTTTTGATATAGAATTGCTTAAACATCCTTTGAGTATAAAACATTTTTAAATGTTTTTTTTTTTATTTATTAAGATTTTCTCACTAAAATCACTAAAAATCTATATTAAACAAGCTTTAAATATATTAACTTTTTTTTAGAGGTGGTATTAGAAAATTAATTTTAAAAAGTGATTTCAAACCCACTATTAGTTAATTACTTCATTAAAAGCACTTATAAGTGTTCTTTTTTAAAAATATATATATATATTTTTGTGTTTTTAGATTTTTCTGAAACCACTTTTGTTTTGATTATTGGTAGTTTTAATAAGTACTTTTGATTAGTCGAAGGTATTTTTAACCACTCTTAAAATGTCAGCTAAATGCTACCAATTTCTCAAAAGAATACTTTTATCATCGATATGCACTTTCATATGTCAAACATACATGGAGTGTAAATGACTTCTAATGGGTAAAAATCGCCTTTTACCTCGTTAAAAAAAACTTTCTCAAAACTTTTAAATAATATTCCAAAAGTAATTCTCAAGATTCTAAACTCTTTAAAAGTACACTTGTGACTTAGGAAAATTTTCGAGTATCTACTACCGTAGTATAGATACTCCTCTCATTTATTGTTTGCCACATCATCATCCTTTGAAAAATGACATGAGATCCACCAACATTAAAAGATATATTCATGAAGGCAAAATTATTGTGCGAACAAAGGGAATATGGTACTACGGTGGTAGTAAAAATTTTCCCGACCGGACTTCTGAAATAACAGCTTTTTAAGTCTAAACTGTTTTCTTCAAATGTCAATCTTGACAACTAAGAAAGAGGAACGGAGAAAATGAGAAAATCTTTTTATCTCTCCTACTTGTCAAGATTTTGATAGTGATATATAGAAAGATCCCTGCATACCGGTATGCAGATTCACTCTTTCTTTGATGGGTCGTGTAGGTAGTTGGGGAGTAATGCAGCTGGAAGCCAGTTTTGATGGGAGATGTGCTACCTTCTTCTTCAGTAAACAAGTTTTATAAAAAGGCAATGTTGTGTGTTCATCCTGATAAGGTTCAACAAAGAGGTGCCAATTTTCAACACATGTACACTGCACAGAAACTTTTTCACATTCTCAAGGTACCTAATTCCAATACCTGTTCTTCAATGCAAAACACTTCATAACTTTACAATTGAATTGATGTGCCTTTAATGATAAAAGAAATTTTAACCTTCAAACAATTTCTATCCTCGTTTGAAAATTCGTTAACAATGCTTTCAATGAATTATAAAATACATGTATGGTACAAAATTGGTAAGAGTAAAAAAAGAAACAAAGAACAAAGAAAAGACGTTAGAGCTAATTTTTATGAAAATTTGTGAGTTTTGAAAAATCATTAGATTTTTACATTTTTTTTTTTTCCTTTTTTGGTGTAAGAAGTAATGGATGAATTAGCGGAAATTAAATAGATGGTAGAAATTGAAACTTTTAAGTATGATGAAATTGAAAAAAAAAAAAAAAAGTACAATAGAATTAAAAGTTTAGGTTGAAAATTAGAGGTAAAAATGAAAATTTTACTATCAATATCACCTGATTGCTTATTGTTCTGCAGGTTAATAAATACAAAATACATGCTTTTCAAAAAGAAAAAAAAAAGATTCAAATTACAAAATACACCTAAATTAGTTTGTGGACTTAAAACAGGCCCAATAATGAAAATAGCCAATCCCAAAATAAAATAAAATAAATAATTTGGTATCGACCCTTCCGGAACTCTCCAACTCCATCAATAAAATTAACTTAGCTTAATTAATTAGTCAATTGTAGCAAATGTTGCATAATTTGATTTAGATTTTAGGTTAAAACTACAAATTTAATCCTCATCTTTCAATGTTAATCGTAGTACTGGGAGTGAATTTGAAATGACTAAAATCAATTTTGTCATGTCTAAAACCATCCCAAAACACCTCTAATTATTCAAAATCAATTTCATCTTTGATTTTACACTTTGATTTTTAATCATTGAAGATATGTTTTTGATTTTGAATATGACAAAAGTGATTTTAACTATTTTAAAATCACTACCAAACAAGTCATTACTATCTTTTAAAAGCCTCTGAGGAGGAGAATCATTTTTAGACTATTTTCACTAAGAATTATACCATTTATATATTTAATTTAATTTAACTCATAAATAGCATTTATAAGATAGAATATCAAACATTTTCTTTTATTTATATAATTACTAATTTAAATTAAAAATATATTAAGAGTATTCGAATGTCAATAGTTTACAATTTCTATATCAAATATACTTTTAAGGCTAAATTATATAAAAAAAAATACCCCTGAACTATGGGGTTTGTTTCAAAAATGCCCCTGAATTTTGAAGAGTTTCAAAAATACCCCCGAACTTTGAAAAATGTTTCAAAAATACCCTTGCCGTTAATTTTTTTTTATGGAAACCGTTAAAGTTCCAGTTTAAAAAATACCCTTGAACTTAAAAAAAAATAATAATAATAATACCCTTATCGAAAAATGTTCTTCTTTTTTCCTCATCTCACCGTAAATTCTAACGATTTCCATAAAAAAAAATTAACTGCAAGGGTATTTTTGAAACATTTTTCAAAGCTCAGGGATATTTTTGAAACTTTTCAAAGTTCAGGAGCATTTTTGAAACAAACTCATAGTTGAGGAGTATTTTTTTTTATATAATTTAACCTACTTTTAATTGAAATCATAAAATATCATTTAAAAGTAAAATAACAAAATGTCTCTCTAAATGCATAACTCTTAAGTCTTACCTTCTCCAAGATTCAACTTTCATCTCTTATTAATTCCTCTCTAATTAATCCTCTCATTAACTCCCCGCTCTCCTCCCCACATTCCTCTCTTGACTTTCGCTTTTCCACCCATTCACGTTTCCCTTTCAGATTGGTGGAGCAGTTGTCTTTATTAGATGTCTATTACGAAATCAAAATTGAAAGGTCAAGGTCCCGAGCCTGAAAATCAAACATTATTGAATATGTCGGAGATTATCAGACACAAAATTGGTTAAGAGGCTTATTAAACATTTTTAAACTTCAACGACATATCCTAAAGTTAAAGAACCATTAGACACAACTCTTGAAATTCAAAGACCGAACTTGTAATTTAACCTAAATTTTTTCGTTTGAGAAGCCAGGTTCGAGTTTAATCCGACAATTTGATTAATAATTTATTTATTTAAAACAGGAAGCTCAGAACAAATTCAGCAGGGAGGAACTTGCATAGATAACACCTCCATTGCCAATTGGTTAAAAAAGCAATCAGTGGACTTTGTATGGTAACCTCTAAAATGGTAGTTCTACTTTTTTATGTATTTATTATTATTATTATTATTATTATTATTATTTTGAAGAAAAATAGTAGTTTTATAAACTTTTACTTTGTTTCTCTTTTTTAAGTATTCTTTTAAAATAAATGAAAATTTGACTTCATATGTTCTCATTACCTTTTTAAGGTCAACACTGTTGTCTTTTTCTACATGAAAGTCTTAGTTGAATTTTGGACTCTTTTCCAGCACAAGTTCCATCATTATTATAGAGAAAAACAAATAAATGAAAATTGGAAAGTAAAGTTGACTAATTCAATGTGTGATGTCACAAAAAGGGTTGGTTTCTTCTCTCTATAATTCAAATTCTCATTCCTTTGGAAGAGTTTTTAGTGTAGAAGCCAAAGGTTTGTGAAGGAAAAGTGTTACGAAGAGAAATCGATTCGTTCGTGTGGTCTCTTTCTTGCTATAGATTCAAGTACGCTCCTGCTTTTAGTTGTTTGTTAGTTTTTGTATTCTATCGAAGAATTTGGAGTATGTTTTCAAAAAGAAACCATGGTTCAAATGTAGTTTGAAATTTATGAAATTCCTTATTGATTACGAGAGATGTTGAAAACATGTCGTAAAAGTTTGTAGTCGTTTTTCTAATAGTAGAAGCAATCGAGTACAACAAAAAAAAAAAGTCAAAAAGTTGGAGGGAAAACGAAAAACCAAACAAACAAACAAAAAAAGAGTCTTACCTCACGAGCAAAAGCTTTCTTTCTTTTAAAATATTAGATAGGAGTTATTTTTTCCATTTGAATTGTTTATAAGTTGCACTATTCCATTACGTTCAATCATTTGTCATCACTTCACAATCAAATTATGCAAATAAGTACCTTTGGGATAATATCGTATTACTCACTTTAAACTTAAATTTACACACGATCTTACTTTTAAACTCTATTCAGAATGTCTCATGTAAATTTAAACGGTGTACGTTAAAAAATTATGCTTTTTATTTTGGCCCTTGGTGTTTATTTTGATCTCATCCAATATTTTAGTCAACTGGATCTTGGTTCCATTGGCAAGGATTGAATGGTCCACAAGAACATTTTTCCAATTGTGCAATGAAAAAATTTTGCACTTTCAATGGTGCCCCTAAAGGTACCAAATTTCCCATAAATGGATGCATAGAATTTTCATATGTGCACTTCCAATGGTGTCCATAAGGTTCCAAATTTTCCATGAAAAAAGAATTTTTCAATTTTAAATTTCAATGGAAATTGGTATCCAAAATGCCCTAAAAGGATTTTGCACATAAAGAAAAGATTGAATTGATGTCTTTAGAAAGAGGAGAAAACTTTTCCTCTAGGGAAGGAGATTTCATTTAGTGGGAATTCCCGACTTTGGAACCATGCATCTCATTTTATTTTATTTTTTTATCTGCAGAGTGTCTGACTGTTTGAGCCAACTTGTCCGTAGTTTGACTACTGTCTCAGCATAAACATTATTACATTTGGTTGTCAAGATAACTCATGGAGTATTAAACTTTTCCTTGAGTATTTAAGAAAGAGTATTTAAACACGTTGAAAATCATTCCAAAGAGGCCCTAAGTAGGTGACCACCATGGTTGAACTCATACACTCCAATAGAACCAATTATTGGAGGATCAATCACGGATAATTCCAATAATTTCTTCTTTTTTTTTAAATGGAATGAAATAACAAAAAAAGGAAAAATGGGAGAAAAAGTAAGAATTTCTAAAAGATGAAGTTTCCATAATGAATACTCTAATTTCCTTTTGAAAATAGACAAAGTTACACTCTTGGGATTCAAACTTGTGGATCTCTTAGATTCACCATTTACAGACTCTCCTTCATGGGGTCCTGTGGCTTCACTACTTACTCAACAGTTAAACAGTAAAAAAAAAAGAACCATTACAAAAGTCACTGAAATTAAGACAAGGCAGTAGCAATTGCTTTTGCAGAGGCTGTTGGTTTTTGTTCTTCTTCAGCAGCAGCAGCAGCAGCAGAGTAAATAATAACAGGTAAAAAAAAAAATTCTATTCAGTTAGTAGCTGGTGTGAAAGGGCTTAGAATTCTTAGAATCATGAAGAACTCCAGCTACTGATCCAGCTGCTGCTGCTATGGAGATTATCAAGCAAGCCATGCTGAGAATTTGAAGGCTAATCCATTTTGTGCTCCATTTTGGGATCTTCTTTTGTGCAATGTACATTTCAACTGGGAAGTAGACTGTGAGAGGCCAAAATCCCAAGGCTCCGAGCAGCCCGACGATGTCGTTGAAGAACGGGAGGAGCATCGAGATCAGAGTGGTCAGGATCACGAAGATCGTCCTCCAAACCAACCGGAAGAGGTTAAGTTTGAGGGGGCGAAAGCCCGGGATTGGGATCTTGATGTCTTCGTTGATGAATTGGCTATCTGGGAATCGGCTCGACGCAAACTTCTCGATGAAGGCGAAGAGGGGTTGGCAAAAAACTTGGTATGCACCGACGAGATGGACTACGATGGCGACGTTCGCTATGTCGAGAAGCCAATACGGATTGTAGAAGCCGAAACCGGTGAGGAGGTTGCCTGGAGCCAGGTCCCCAAAGGCTGCATACCCCATACAGCCACAGAGCATGTAGAAAATTGTTGTCACTGCTACACTTACTAGACTGGCCTTCTTCATTGTCTTGGCTTCTGATGGAGGGGCTTTGATTGTGTCCTGCATACAAAAGGAAACCCCACATCATTTCAACTCATAAACCGTCGAAAACGGTATTCTAAAAGATCATAGGTTCAAATTCCGTTAGATCCTACAATTTCTCGACTTCAACTTTTCAAAACTTGGCTTAGACAGAGATTCATAAGTGGGATGATTTTCAAAAACCAAACGACTATCAAACGGGACGTTTTTTACCTGAATTTCAATGAGGATGATGGAGAAAGAGTAAGCAAAAGCTATGTCACCAAGGGCTTGGAAGCTATTCCAAATCTTTTGGGCTTCAGTGACAGTGCCAATGCTAACACCTGTAAGACTGCCCTTGAATTTTCCATTATCTGAACATGAACAAAAAAAAAAATAAAAAAAAAAACTTTTGTTATGAAATTGATTTGAATTCACATTTTGAAGAGAAATGAAATGAAATGAAATAAATAAATAAATAAATAAATAGTAAGTGACCTGTAACTTGAATGATTCCAAGAACAAGTCCAATTATGGAGTAAGTAAAAGACATGACAGCAGCTACAATGGAGAGCCACCACAGCTGATCAAAATCTGGAATTTGTGAGAGGAAAATTTCAATAATTCCAAATGAAATCATGTAAGGATTGCTGCTCATATGACAACCATTTGTCCCTCCACTCTTGTGGAAGCAATTGGATCTTTTGATTGCCCTGTTCAAAAAAAAAAAAAAAAAAAAAAAAAACCAAATTTAAAAATTAAAACCCATTAAATGAATCAAAATTATTTTTTTTTTTAAAAAAATTGATACTAACATCATGCTTATGGATGAGGCTATTGTGTATCCAATGGCTACACCAAAAAGATTGACATACTGAACCAGCCCACATAACTTGACCTTGAACCCACCTGAGAAACTCAAGCACAGATGCAAATTTTAAACAATTTAGGGAAGGAAATGAAAATTATATTAAATACAAGCCCTTGAAGGAGAAAAAAAAAAAAAAGAAAAGAAAATAAGAGCAAAGAAGCAATTGCTTTTAAGTTCTTAGATTACAAAAATTATGTTTAAGTAAAATATTTCGTTTGGTATCTTATTCCGATTCAATTTCGATTTGTATCTAAACAACGATTTTAGATAACATTTCAATTCTATGATCTAAAAAGTGAAAATTTTGAAAACAACATTTACCTATAACTATTATTCTCAAGTTCCAAATCTGCTGCTAAATACATAAACTTATTTCCAATTTCTAAATATGTTAGTAATAAAAAATAATTTTTAAAAGAAAATCTAAAATTTTCCCTAAAGAATTAGGATTGTAATTCTTTTTTTTTTTTTTTTTTTTCTAATTTTCCCTAAATATGTAGTATATCTTACCGAGGTTGTTTCGGACGGCGTCCATGTAAGTATAGTTCCTCTTGCCGTCGACGGTGTCGCCGGAGCGGTAACAGGCGGCGAGAAGAGTGGAAGTGTAATAAGTCACAAACGAAAACAGCAACATCACGGCGGGTCCGGCCACCCACCCGAGCTGCGCCGTCGCCCAAGCCAACGACAGAACCCCCGACCCAATAACCGCCGTTATAATATGAGCACTCGCCGTCCAAACAGTCCCTATTCCAAAAAACAAAATCAAAACCTCAAATCTCACTTTTCAAAAAAAAAAAAAAAAACCCAATTCCTCCACTCACCAGTCCGCTTCGGGCGGCCGTCGTCGTCGAGCCCAATGTCGCCGGCGCCGCCGTGGTGCATCGGCGGCGGAGCGGAGATGTCGAGAGCTTGATGGTGGTGGTTGGCCATGGAAACAGAGGAAAAGAGAAACCCCAGAAAGCGGTTTTGAAACTGTGATTTGGGAAATTGAAAATTGTGTGTCAAAATGTAAATGGAAATGTAATTAAATGTTTCCCTGTCCCGAAGTCAGAGGGCGTTGAAGGACTGACACTAAAACTGCGCCATTGATGCAAGCTCCAAAGAGTTGCAGAAACCCAAATGGATCGATTTACAGAGAAAGGAAAAAGGCAGTTTCGAAATCGAAGTGAGAGATTAAAATGGAGATTGGATTTTTTTTATTATGGTGGAGAAGGAGAAAGAGAGGAGGGGATATATATAAGTGGTTCAGGGAGGGCGTGAAAACCACGTGGCCATCGGTGGGGCCCATTTCTATTTCCTAACTCAATAATATGACATTCTCAAAATTTAAATTCATAACAAGATAATAATTTTCATGTGAATATGTTTTCAAAATTGAGAAAAGTATAGAAGTTGAATTACAAATTTTGTTTTGAATAGGTTCGTGAAGTTTAAAAAATATCTGATAGGCCCTTAAACTTTTACTTTTGTATCTTATAGGTCCTTCAAGTTTCAATTTTTTATGTCTAATAAATTTTTAGCTTATTCAACATTTCTTAAAACTCATATATCTACTAAATACAAAATTAAAAGTTTTGGCCCCGTTTGATGACCATTTGGTTTTTTGAAAATTAAGCTTATACACACCTACCTCTAGTTTCATTGTTTTAGTATCTATTTCTTCCTTGTTTTCAAAAATCAAGTCAAATTTTGAAAAAAGAAAATAGTTTTCAAAAACTTGTTTTTGTTTTTAGAATTTGACTATGAATTCAAATAGATCCTTAACCAGGATGAAAACCATTTGTAAGGAACTTGGGAGAAAACTTAATTTGCAAAAACCAAATAGTTATCAAACAGAGCTTTAAGGTCTCAATTCTCAATAGACATAAAATTTAATTTTATATCCAATAGATTACTTAAAATTTTTAAAAAACTTGAATGTGTCAGGAGACTATTAGACCCAAAATTGAAATTTCAGGAATTTATTAGACATTTCTAAAGTTTAGGGATCTATTAGATACAAAATTAAGGAACTATTTAATACAATCCTAAAAGTTTGTGGACTAAACTTGTAATAAAACCAAAGGTTAACTATAAACTTGCAGTGCATAAATATATTTTTTTTCTTTTTATAAAATTTATGGTGGGAGATATGAACTTCTAACTTTATAATCGAAGATACAAGTTTTATGTCCGTTGACTAAAATTGAATATTTGAAAGTATAATAAAATATCAAAATTCTTCTAAAAAAATAAAATAAAATATCAAAATAATATTTTAATGAATAAATTTAAAATTGAATTTTTGTCCAGTTGAATGCTCCCAAACACTCGGCCTCATCCAGTTCGAGCAACTTTTGTCCATTAACTGCAGCAAGAGAAAGAGAAAGACACTTCTCGAGATACGTTCATAATTTCAGAATCTTTTTTTTTTTATTATTATTATATTTTTTTTAATTTTGAATTTCACATTCCTCTCAAAAAATATCTTCTCTTTGAAATCGTATCATATCACATCTCTTATCTCCACTCTCTTTAATTTTTACCTGTTCGTTTAGTTATTATTTATATAATTCTAAATTTTCAAATTCTTTTAGTTATTTTTTTTTGGCAATATGTGAGGTGGGAGATTCAAACCAGAGATCTCGTGGTCATCAGTACAACCTTATGTCAGTTGAGTTATACTCTTGTTGGCAAATTCTTTTAGTTATTACTTGATCGTTCAGTGTTTTAAACAATTATGTTCAAGGTGATCTCAATTTTCCAAACTTCCACTAATAATAATAGTCTATATTTAAGAAAAAAAAAAGTTTCAAAACTCTAAATTTTGATTTTTTTAAACTGGTCAAATTTTAAGAATCTAATGACGTGCATGCTAAAACACATGTGGTGCATGTAAAAGTTTTATGGGAAAGTCAAAATAAGAAACAATTTTAAAGTTCGTGGTACGGTATCTTTTTTCAGATAGAATTTAAAAGCAAAATTCGATAAACATAAGTTTAAAGTCGACAATATCATATGATCGATCGATTTGAGGATTCATCGAGTGACAATCGAATGGTAATTTTGGAGAGAAGAAGAGCGTTATAGAGGGTGGCTACATGTTTGTAGAGTAGACGCCAATTTTCTTACCAATTTCCTAGTTTTCATCGCTGCCCTGTTGCATTTGTCTAAATTAGCAACCTCTTTAATGCTATTTACTGCTCTTTCAACCTTCAGTTATTTTCTCTCTCTCTTTACGAGGAGAAAAATGGGAGAGAAGAGAGAGATTCAAAAAGGTATTTGGTTATTAATAAATAATAATGTAGTAGAATGCCCCCTTTAGATTTTTCTCTTTCTTTGTTGAATTTCCGACCTCTTGGTGGATGATATATACGTCAACTATTCTGAATTATGCTCATTTCGACTCTTTTAAATAGTTTAGAAGTTTGAGGAGTGAGACCTTATATCTTATGTATTTAAGATGAGCTTGGATGACTCTTTAAGATAAAATAATATATGGTAAAATATATTTGTTGGTCCTTTTTTTTTATAACATGTGAAGGACGGTGGATTCGAACGACAAATCTCTTGGTTATCAATACAAGTTTTATGTCAGTTGAGTTGTGTTCACGTTGACAAATACATTTTTGGTATTTGAGATTAGTCGGTGTTTGTTTTGTCTCTAAAGTTTTAAAATTGACAAATTTAGGCCCCGTTTGATAATCATTTTGTTTTTGGTTTTTGAAAATTAAGCCTATAAACATTACTTCCATTAATAAGATTTTTTGTTTTGTTCTCTACCATCTTCCCATGTATTCAAAAATCAACTCAAGTTCTTTTCATAATAAAAAAACAAAAGAAAAAAAAACAACTCAGGTTTTGAAAATTAAAAAAAAAAAAAAGTAGTTTCTAAAAACTTATTTTTGTTTTTGAAATTTGACTAGGAATTCAAATGTGTCATTGTCAAAGATGAAAACAATGATAAGAAATTTGGGAGAAAACAAGTTTAATTTTAAAAAACCAAATGTTTATCAAACGAGACCTTAATATTTGACATTTGAAGGAAAAAAAGAAAAAGAAAAAAAGTTCTGAATGAGGGGGAGGGGTGTCTGCAAGGTTTGCTAGAGAGTAGGAGGAGAGAGATGAAAGAGGAGAGAGAAAGATGACGTCACCTCATTTTGCCACAGCACGAACCAATCACCCGAAAAAAATCATATATAATTAATATATTTTGCCGCATAAAATTGTTATGTCACTTTTTTTTTTTTGTTTTTTTTTTTGTTAGTCATTTATTAACGTAGGACCATTTAGAACTTAGACTAAAAAATATTCATTTGGACCAAATTGATACTAATTTCAAGTTTTAGAGATAAAAAATGTATTTTGTCAATATATATAAAGTTCATCAATATAAGAGAAGAAGTTTGAATATTTGACTTTGAATAATGATGCCTTAACTTATTGAATCATGTTCGAGTGGGTGAAAACAAAATATTTCCAAGTGAAAGTCCTTTTGTAAATACCTTTTAAGAGAAGCGTCGATTAAATACTTTTGTTAGAGTACTTTTAAGTAGTTCTTAATAGAACAATACTTGACTGCATACCGATATTAAAAGTTAACTCAAATTACTCGACTTTAAGTTTTTAAGCTAGAATGGATTTTTAAGGAAATAAGTTATTATTGAATGATTGTTTGACACGAGAGACCTTTGACTTATGAGTTTTGGATCAAAAGTTTAAGCTCAGTTAAAAAAGCCAAATTTATGAATGGTGTGCTTTGATTATAAAAATTATTCCACGACTTAGTTAAAGAGATCACATTGATATCTGATCACTTTTCCTTCACTAATATTAAAAAAATGGGTTAAAAAAGCTATTTTTTTTCTTTTATGTACTTTGGATTTCATTCCATTTTAGTCACTGTACTTTCAAATGTTCAAATTTGATCTTTATACTTTCAATAAAACTTAAAGTCGACGTCCATGGTCAGTTTATTGTTGATTTTTCTAAAACAGTTAGTCTCAATTAGCTCCCCTCTATAAATTTTAGAAATATTTCACACGGTATCTTTTCTAGCATGGAAATTATTATTATTATTATTATTTAACAAATTTTGACAAAATTTAACTTTAAAGATGATATTAATTTTTAATAATAAATATTTTAACTTATTTAAAAAGTGTAAGACGTTTTTTTTTTTTTGTTTGATAACAGTGTAAGACGTTTATTTACTATTTTTTATGTTTTTTTTCCATAAATATCTATTGACATCAACATTTTATCGATATTTCGATGGACATTCTATAAAGTTGAGATTTTGATATTTCTATCGACATCAACATTTTAAACCTAATCAAACTAATAGTAACGATCAAATAATTTTAAGTTTTATAAAAAAATACAGAGACTAAAATCGAATGAAATCCAAACTAGAGGACGAGAAAGATGAGTTCCCTTTGTTATGGCACATAAGAAAATTATTGGTTAAGCCTCTTATCTTTAAAAGACAGCCATTTATGAATAGAAAATTCTAAGGCAAATTGATTGTCTTGATCCTATCATTGAACGTGAGAATGTGATTCTTTGGTTCATTATTCACATAATTTCATTCTCCACGTCTCTATTTGTCTTTCTCACTTATTGTATATATATGGTGCAATGAGAAGAGATAAAAATAAACAAACAAATAAATAAATAATATTAATTCATAATAATATGTCTTTGTCGTTATTTGGATATGAGGGTTATATCGATCGTTCATATTGTTATTGCTTTTTCTGTGTATCGTGTTTTATCGTCTTTCTACTTTCTAAGAATTTCTACATTCGTCGTCAATGTTTATAGCTATAATAGTCTTTGAATTTTTATGTGTTTTGATAAGAATAGAAATTCCCACATTTGACGTCAATTGATAAGTGAGTTTTATTTAATTTTAGGATCTATATATTTTTTTTTTTTACCTTATATTATTTATGTGTATGTTTTTTAATTATTGGTGATAAAGGAATCAATTGGTGTACTGAAATATCATAATATATTAAACATATTAAAGATCAAGTATAAATATTATCTATATATAAATAAATTAGTGAATTAAAGTGGTATCATATTCTCCTCTATATAGGATTTTTTAATGACCAAGGAAAATAATCTTGCTCCAATCCATTTAGGGTATGAGGGTATCTTTGAATTAATTTTAAGTTCCTCATTGCATTAATTGACTAGAAAAGCAATAACAAGATAATATATTTTTTAAAAAAAATCACCATGGAATGGTTTCATTGGTAACCTTCTAAAATGGGTATTATTATTCACATTAAATTTTCTCAAAATTCAAATTTAATCATTTTCTTTCCCTTTAAGATAGATTTCATCATTTTTGTGTTTTTTTTAATGTAAAATTTCATCATTGTTAAGTTCACTTTTGATAGGTAAAAAGTGCAACGCCATACATATTGAGATGTAATAGGACAATGATTTAATCATTGAAGTTATTATTTTATAAGTTTTCAAACACATTGCACATTAATGTATTGTTTTTACCTTCTTTCAGCATCTTGTCCATTTTAAAATAAGATACCAAACTTTAGTTAAATTCACACAATTGATATATAATCGGCCTAATTGATTGTTGTACTTGTTACTTTGTGACACGTGGCAAACTCCTTGTCCATTTGATGGCTCAAGAACAAGGATATTTATGGGAGAAATGTAACTACCATGCCTAAGACTATTTGTAAAGTGGATTTTGAATTCTTTGAAAAAAAGAAACAAAGTGGGATGTTGAAAAGGCATAAAGTAATGGCTAGAATCCATTTCCCTATTGATTTGTGGTTTAGGTTTAGGGGTGTCCATTTGTTGTCGATTTTCCTTGGGGGAATAGAAAAAGGAGGAGGAAAAAATTTTCCCGTGAGTTGAATGGGGATGGCTGAGAAATATATTCCTCGTCTCCATCTCGTTTACTTCATGATACGTTTGAATTATATGATTGAAAATTTGAATTATATGTATGAATAATTTGTTATGAAATATTATTTTGTTTCTATAGTGATGTTTAAGGATTTTTCTCTTTAAACGAAGATTCTCCACAGTAAAATAACAATTTAAATTGAGATTTTCTCGGAGGAATTAACCATTTCAATTGATTTTTTTTTTCAAAAGATTTCATTTAATCTAATACAGATTGAAAAGATAAACGAAAAATAAGTTCATGCATAAATTAATTAAATGGGGACAGAGACGAAGATCATGAATAAGCAATCTCTCTTCCATATCCTGATTCCTACCCTATAAGCATCCCTGATTTTGTAACCTTCTAGACATCTGACTAAGAACAATCTCTCGTTACGATTAAGAGTAGACAAATATTAGTACAACTTTATGTCAGTTGAGTTATGTTCTTGTTGGCAATAATCAGGTTATAGTTAGTTAATTACAAATTCTCATTAATAGAAAGAAAAAATGATAAGGGGTGTCAAAATATAACGAAATAAAAGGGAAAAAAAACACAAATTAGATAAAATTTTAAAACGTCGTGGATAAAATAAATAGGATCGGATATGATGTTTTTGTACAAATTTAATTTTAAATCCACTTAAGAGATAAATTTTAATTTTAGTTTTTAAGGGAAAAAAAGGTGTGCGGAAAAGAATCTCCATAAAGACTTAGAATTTGACTATGAAATTCCCAAAACATAAACTTCCAGATTGCAGAGGCATATAATTAATTAAACCAAATTGTTCATATAAAAAAATAATAATAAAATTCCTCTATTATACAAGTTTAGAAGAAAAAAAAAACTTGAATTTATTTTAATTCGTTAAAATATTAGTAACCTCTTCGTATGAGGAATCCTCACTCAAATTTATTACTTTATATTCTAAAAAGGGCAAAATTTAGCTTATAAAATATCCAGACTCCATAGCTTTTTTTCTTTGTTCTGTTAAAAAATATCTAAGTTATTATATATATATATATATATATATATATATATAAAATTGGAGAGAGATAAGGGAAGAAGAATATTAATCCTGTTATAGGTAATTTTGGACTACTCCGAAGCATAAGTAATTGGCGAGGCTCGAAAATAGAACCAAAAGATGGACTCCAGAGGAGAAAACCGGCCAGAGGGTCGGGCCTTGGCCCAACCCCTGCTCGGCCTCGGCCCAAGGCCTCGGCCGACCACTCGCCGAGTTCTTCCGCTTTCGTTTGGCCCATGCTGCCCCTGGGCGCTCCGGTTCCACCTGGTTCAACATGAAACGCCTCCGAATTCTTAGAAACCCTAATACAAGAGCAGGTATTTAAACCCCTCTTCATCACTGAAGAAAGGATCTCGAACTCTATTCTCTACTCTCTCCTCTTGCTCTCTTGCTCTCTTGCTCTCTTCCTTCTGTTTTCTGACTTAAGCATCGGATGCGGTGTGGCAAGCAAGTGTGTGCAGGTTTTTCTATCTTGCAGGCTACGTCTTCTCCCTCTCAAACAAATTACACGTGAAGGTCAGGTGAGTTCCTCCTGTCCAGATTTTTCCATCAACAATTCCCTTTGATGATAAATGAGATTATAATGAAATTCATGAAAATAAGTTTAATTAAGAAAATTACAAATTTAATTTTCAAAATGGGGACCCGTGAACCGATCGATATACAAATTCTTCACGTATATTCTTGAGTCATAATTTAATTTATGATACATTGATTTCAATGTTGAAGTATATAAGACAAAACATTTAATTTTTTTTCAATATGCTTAAAAGGTGTTAATGACAAATTAGATGTCCAAACTTTTGGATTTATTGTTATAAAAGTCAACATGATTCCTTTATGTTTTTCAAACTTACTAATATATATATATTTTTTAAATGATTATGTCATTATTTTTAAATTCATGAGATTGGACACATAACCTAATGCCAAGACATTCTAAGGTCATTGACCCTAAAGAATTTGATATAATGGGAATAAATTCAATCAAATGACTTTGTTAGCCTTTTCTTTTTTTTTTTTTTTTTTGAATCATGACTTTGTTAGCCTTTAAAACTTATTCTAACTAATAAATAAATAAATAAATAAAACCTTCTTCTAACTTTTCCTTAGCCGCCAGTGACAAAAACCATCAAATTACAAAAATATCGTGACAAAAAAAACAATAATAAAATTCATATAGAAAATAATAATAAAAAAATGTTAAGTTAAAAATTTGGTCCCTACGTTTTGGAAAAAGTTAGAGTTTAGTTCCAGTGGTTTTAAAATTATAAATTCGTCCCTATGGTTTGATAAAACAGAAGGGGGATTCGAACCTCTAACCTGGTGGTCAAGGTATATGTCAATTACCCGTTGAACTATGTTCACTTTGGCTTTTTACCATGTACTTAATTTGCTAGAATTTCGTCCTTATACCATGTCACCTACTCAATTCGTTAGTGGCTTCTCACAACCACGTACTCAATTTGTCAGTGACTTCTAATAATATATACTATTTAATGAGGTTTTATCAAATCATAAGGATGAAATTCTAATTTTAAAACCATAAATACTGAATTCTAACTTTCTCCAAGTCATACGGACTAAATTTTTTATTTAACAGATGCACAACTATGTATCTGTCTTAGCTTGATTTTACAAAAGTTCTACTATATACAACTCTTCTTCATTGCTAGTTCGATCAATCACATAAGACAAACACATTTTTTAGCTTCTATGCTCCATATGACTAATTATAAGAAGAATGAAATAGAGTATCGATGTGTGGATGTAGTCAAACATTAACCCGATGAAGATGTACTTGAATTGCAAAGAAAAAAAGCATGCGTTAAGAGCACTAAATAAATCAAATCAAATAAAAATATCCATCTAACCTAATTGTATGTAAAGTGGAAGGCAACTTATCTCATATCTTTATATACATATTGGAGAAAGGGAAAAAAAAAAAAAAAAAAAAAAGAAATAAAATGTAGCTAAATTAAATATGGACTTATCTAGTCAATGAATGCATCTCAAATGTATGGCTGAAATCTTTGAAATTCTCTCCCTCTAAGCATAAGCATATAATAATAAGTGCTTTTTTGACTGGTGGATGGTCACCATTTCGTGTTCTATTTTTCACATAAAAAGGCGATTTTTTTTTTAATACAAAAAAAAATGTTTTAAATGACAAATTGGCTTTAGAATAATTCTAAATTTGAGAAAAATTGGATATACCCATTGAATTGTTTCTCTCAAAAATGAATTTAGATAAATATATAGTGTCTTTTTATTGTATTTTTTTACCAAAATTTCAATCCAACTCCAATCTCTGAATTACTGTGAAAAAGAAAATTTGAAAACAGGAAATTCAATGGAAATAGAGTTTTACAGTGTGTTTTCATATATGTATTTGGAAATTAGATCTTAATTTAAAAAGTTGTTCGTAATATATTCATAAACAATATTATTAGTAGTTACCAACTAAATATTTAGTTCAATTATTTTTTTAATTAAATATTTAGTTTACTTATCAATTTATCAACCTAATTTATGTTATATAAATTTTGTATAATTACTATTTTACAATATTATATAATTTATAATATATTACGTTAGACCTGCTTTAATTTAAAAATAATAACAACAAGTTTATAAAATGTACATTTATCATATTTTTTTTAATGTAATAATGTATTTTTAAATTTCATAGAATACAAACTATTATTTTTTAGAATTACTCCTGTTTGGATCACATAATCCATAAACAATTAAAAAAAAAATCACTAAACAAATATTCACCAAACTCATTTAACTTGTAAATCTAAAAACAAAAACCAGAATTTGAATGACATATATCAAACTAACTATAAGACAATCGTTTTTTTTCAAAAAAGAAAGAAATAATAATGATGACAATACTTTTAAGTTTCGAGAAGATATTAAAAATAACTAAAATTCGTCATTTCGTAACACATGAGGAAGTGAAAGAAATATTAAAGTTGGAACTTGAAAATGAGTTAGGACAGTCCTTTGAGACCCCCACAATGACAACAATAAAAGGACATTATTATTCATTAGGGCTATTGTGGGAGTATCTAATGGTGGTTGGATTAGGTTAGATTGCCTTTCAATCCCTCTCTTTAGAGTCATTGGGGGAGTCCCCTACCCCTCCCACAATAAAAGCAGATTAGAGTGGAATATATGGTGTCCTCTTTTTTTTTTTTTTCAAAAGCGCTTTTTTCTGCCCACTTTCGTAAAAGTGACAATTTAGTTCTGTACTTTAATTTGTAACAATTTAATCTATGTATTTTTTAATTTGTAATAATTTAGTCCTATACAACAATTTAGTCTTTATACTTTAAAATTGGTAACAATTTAATATGTATCTTGAAAAATCCAACTAAAAGTAAGTGACGTTTTCATTATGTTATGGCCAAAGTGAGCGTAGCTCAATGGTAATTGGCATATATACTTCTTTCCTTGAGGTCTACTTAAAAAAAATCATTATGTAATGATTTAGAATCTTTGTAGTTTATAGACACATTTGATCCCTAAATGGTAATCTATATATGTAAGAAATCCTATTAAATCTTAACAACATTTTCCATAATAGAGACTAAATTGTTACAAAGTAAAGTTCGAGAGCTATTGTCACTTTCATGAAAGTTCAGTGACTGAAAATATTTTTTAACTTTTTTTTCTAAACATGTCAAATGGTCCCTATTCTGTCATGTAATTCTCAATTTAGTATTTAATCTTTTTAACTTCTCAATTGTATCCTTAATATCTCAAAAAAAAAAAAAAAAAAATATTAGGCATTCTATAAAAAGAAAATTAAAATTTTTTTACAAAATTTTGATGTATAATAAAATTATTATTTTGCTAACATGTTTGGATGGTTGGATATGTCACTTGTTATGTTGTTCCACCACGTGAACCACAACCGCACATTGGCCAAATTCAAGTCGTTCATCTTCATTTCTTCCAAGTGACATGTTTAAATATATTAATAAAACAATTATTCAATGTCGCATCAACTTTTTATTAACAAGTTCTCACTTTTCTTTTTTCGAAGGACTTAATTGAGAGCATTTAATTTATGAAGGTAAAATAAAATTGAGAATTACCCAAAAGAATATAGACGATACAATGTATTTAGGCTTCATATTTTTCTCTTTTCAATTTTCATTCGATAATCTATAATAAGTTGATTCCATTCCATCGTACCAACAATAATACTATTTGTCATATGAAATAAAATTAAATTCAGCCGTTTAATTTATTTTAGCCAACACGTAGCTTTAAAAAGAAAATCTAATTAATAAAAATTGGTAAAAAGTGAGAGATTGTTTGGAAGTAATTCCTAAAAATAATTTATGAATAATTATTTTAACATATTTTCATAGTAATAATTTCTATTAATTATCCAATCGCAATTTTAAAAATTAATCTTAGAAATAATTCTTAAGAAAAATGAAAGGTAATAGAAACACAGACACGATGTCAAAAGAATAGCAGAAGCAATATATACGTATAAGGAACTTTATGCCAATTTAGATAGACAAAAACAATGAATTGTAAGGACATAAATATTTATTTATCCCCCACTTTGGTGTCTTATGATTCCTCACATTGCATCCCCATTATATAAAGTTGAAAGTCTTATCTATCATCTAGAATAATTGTTTTCTAGATGGAAGATGAGAAAAAAGAAATTATAATAAAATCATTCGATTATAAATTTTTTAATTTTATTTATTTATTTTTTATAACATGTGGGGTGGAGAGATACGAGCCACTGACCTTGTGGTCATCAATACAACTTTATGTCAGTTGAACTATATTTTTGTTGACAATTTTTTAATTTTATTTCGTTGGTTTTTGTTCTTGAAAAAAAAAATCATTATTATAGTTATTGGTGGTATTCTATCATAAATATATGTGACTCTATGTGTACACATATTTTAATATTTGAGAGTCCAAAAATACATTTTGTTAGATTGGAGAAACATGGAATATTCTCAAAAGTATGGGCTAAAATAATTTATTTTTCAAATAACACTTGTTATTTATTTGGATAAAATACGTTTTTGGTCACTAAGGTTTAGAGTTGATGTCTATTTAATTCTTAAAGTTTAAAAATGATACTTTTTTTTTTTTTTAAATGACACTTTCAACATTTAAAATGGAAATTTTGAATCTCTAATCTCTTGGTTGAAGATATATGTCTTAATTAGTTGAACCGTGCAAAGTCAGGTTAACATTACTTTAGCGTTTGGACTAGAATTATATGACAAAGTATATTAATTTTATACTTTCTTTTTGGTGATTGGACTCTGATGTGGCAAATTGACGTGACATCTTCTTCGTCCTTGCTCTCTCTCTTTCTCCTCCTCTTTAGCATATCCCACCACCCCTTAATGTCAAAATTTGTAATACTACGAAGGTACACATTTCTTTCACTCCGTATTTGACACGTCATTTAATGATATAATATTTTATTTTAGAACAAAACTTCCCTACATACCGGTATGTAGGGCTCCCTACATACCGCATTAAAATCTTGACAACTAAGAAAGAGGAAGGGAGAAAATGAGAATTTTTTTTTATCTCTCCTAGTTGTCTAACATTTTAATACAGTATGCAGGGAAGTTTTTTCCTTTATTTTATGGGTCCCACACTATTTTTAAATGTTTTTTTCATGACAAATAATAAATGGAGGTAGTATGAGAAAATAGTACTATAAATTTTCTCCTTAATGCTGATGTTACCCTGTTCTCTCTACTTCTCCTTCCTCGTCATATTTTGCCCTTATTGTTTTTGTAATTTTTTTTCCCTTTTGGCACGAGGATATTGCAATAAATATTATGATTTAATCTTCTCAAAGAGAAGTGGAAAAAATGATGATTTTAGGTCATATAAAATTTAATTGTGATAAAATTAAAATAGAGATATATGAAGTAGTGTCTTTGAAAATCCCATTTAATTCCAAATATATCTTTTGTATTTTTTTTTTTTTTTTTTTTGAAAAAGTATATCTTTTGTATTTATCATTAACAACATGTGTTTTTAAAATAATTTACTATTTAGGATGTTTCTTTGTGATAAGGGACAAAGATATGTGTGGAATAAATTATTTAATCGTTGTTACTTTTTGACTTGAGAAGAAGAATAAAACGCGGATGTCAAAATCAAAATTAAATTTAAAATTAAAAAAAAAAAAAGCTACAAACAAAAAATAAATTTAAATTTAAAAGAATAAATCAAGGAAACCAACCTCTTTCTATTTTTAATTAATTCAATCTATTAGATCCAATTAGATTTTAAATTATGAGTGAAATATGTTTTTTCATTAATGACGAAATTGTCCAGTGTGGAAGGAATCAAATAGCCTTTTCCCTTATTTCAAATTTCAAAAAAGAAAAAAGGGGAAAAAGAAAAAGCCTTTTCCCTTTCCCATGCTCACATTAGCATTCTTTTTTATTGTTTAATTTTTTAATGTACTTCCTAGAAATAATTTTTAAAGTCTTTGATACTTATAGGTGCATTATTTAAAAGAAAAAGAGAAGGTAGTAAAAAGTTAAATTTAACTGTTGCGAACAAGAGCATGACTCAATTGGCATAAAGTTGTACGGATAACCACAAGGTCTATGATTCGAATCTCACACCCCATATGTTGTGCCAAAAAAAAAGGTTAAATTTGACCGTTTAATTTTATATATATTTTTGGTACATATCTTTTGCGATTTGAATGTGATATAATTGACACTAAAAAAAGTGATATAATTGAATTTATATGAAATAAAATACAAACCCTCGTGTATACATGTTAAAGTGAGTCTAGCTCAACGGTAATTGACATATACACTTGACCAAGAGATCAGAGGTTCGAACCCCCCACCCCCTAATGTTGATGAACTCCAAAAAAAAAAAAAAAACACTTGTGTATACATAAGAGAGAATTTAAAAAAAAACAATGAAAAAAGGGAAAACTAGTTACGACATTATATATGATATATCTATCATTTTTTTTAATAACACATGAGAGTTAGGAATTGAATGTTTAATCATTTAGTCAATGACTCAATGACATGTGTCTTATCCAATTGAGTTATATTTAGGTTGTTAGTCTAACTTTTAAACGTTAAAATCTCTTAAACGGGTGGAAATTAAGTTGATAATTTAATTTTAAAATAGTATTAAGATATACAATTTTTTTTTTTTTGACTAGTTGAGAACTTCCGCCGCAATACTGATTTCTTCACCTACGTTCTTGACTTGTTGGAATTTTTTTGAACACGAGTAATCAGAATTTCACAAGAATGGAGGCTCCGATACCATGTTACAGTAGAAAGAAAACTAGAGTATTTACATTACCTTGTCAATATAGATATACACTAATGAGGTTTAAATAGATAGGACAAACAAAGGAAATAAGAAGTAAAAGACTAATCTATCCTCAAGGACAAATAATAATAATATACGCTAATAAGTCTAACTTTTAGACGTTAAAATCTCTACTAGTTTTTTTTTTTTTTACGATAAATCTCTACTAGTTAAACGCGTCGAAATTAAGTTGATAATTTAATTAAAAAAAAAACATTAATGCAGAGGGAAAGAAAAAGTACAAAAAAAAATTAAACGAAATTAGAGCAATAAATGTCAAAAAGTAAGAGGAGGAAAAAAAAAAAAAAAAAAGTGGAGTTTGAATTGGAGGCCTAAACTAAAAAAAAGGCGAAAGAAGGGGCATGGGTTGACCGTAGCGATCAAATCAGGGTTTAGTTTAGGGCACAAGATGAAGTTGTCTCTTTTCAGTACGCAATTCAATTCTTTTTCTTTCTCGAGCTTTTATTTATTTTTTCAATCCCACAAACGTCAATGCCGTACACTTTATGCCCAACGCCATTTTTTTTTTTAAACTTCCTTTTATTGATTAAAAATATCCCTCAACGTTGGTTTCAATTATACTCTGAACTTTAACAAGTTTTATTTTTATCTTTGAAGTTTAAAGTTTATTTCAAAACGAATCTTGGAGACACTTTTGATTAAATTTATACACGAAAAATGAATGATGTGTTTGCATGTGTTTTTATTGTTTTTTCCACGTATATGTTTATATAAGTAACGATATATATCCATATATGTCATCTTTCATTTATAAATTTAACGGAAAAAAATGTCTTTCAGAGTTGTTTTGAAACAAAATTCAAATTTCAAGGACTAAAATGAAACTTTTGAAAGTTAACGAGTATAATTGAAACAAATCTCATAATTTAAGGGTATTTTTGTTAATTTAACATGTTTTTTTTATGTGTTTATAAAGATTTTTTTTACTGTTGTTTGCATCATTTATTTCTATAATATTTTAATTTTTTAGTACCAGCTGTAATATTTTAGTATTAAAACATAAGATATTCAATCACATTGTGACAAATTATTTAGTTGAAATAATCGATTAAAAAACACAAAAACAACAACATATATATAATATATATTGTTATGTTTTTTCATACTATTCTAAAAACTGTTCTAACAAACGAGTCTTTTGCATCGAAATAATTTATGATTTCTTCAGAATCATAATTTCTTCAAAAAACTTGCCTATTTTTCAAAAATATATATATTTTTTTCCAACTTTAATTTGGTTATGATTTTCAAAAACATCTTTTAGAAATTGAAAACTAAAAACGAAATTTAAAATTAAGTTATCAAATGAGACGTCATATTTTAAATATATACCTTTTAATGTCTTTCCCAAATATTATTGTAAACAATCGTTGCTTTCTTAAAACGACTAAAAAAAGGAAAAGAAAAGAAAAACAAACTGACTATAAATAGGTGCTTAATTTATAAATTATCTTTTTTTTTTAGAATAGAAATATATAGTATTGGGATCAACTTGAAGAAACTAGGTCAAGTTGGAGGATTTTTTTTTTTTTGAAACTGAAATTGGAAGATTTAAGTAATATTGTAATGCTAATGCAATTATTGACAATGTTATATGATGACGTGGCGTTAGGTAATGACACGAAGGGATCACATGGAAACAGAATCCCCATAGTTGGATAATAGATTTTGCTTCGATTTATTAAAAACTTTTTTTTATATATATAAAATAAATTAATATGTGTGGTCAAATTTATTGAAATATAGTAAATTTTCTGAATAGCAATATAAAATTATTTCATGGATAAAATAAGTAAGAAGTTTGGCTTGTTTGAACTCAAAAGGTTGGCTTGTTTGCCGACATCTTCCTTATATTTTAATGCTCAATATTTTATTCTAAAATAAAATTATAGAACAAAAAACTGTAATTTAATCCAACCACTTTTAAATTTATTTCATTTTAATTTATAAACTTCCAAACTATTTATTTTATTATATCAATTCTAAATAAATGAAAACATTTTTTTTTATGTTTTAGATATATATCTATAGTATCACCATTCACTAACATGAACGTAACTTAATTGGTGAAGATATCATATCTTCGACCAACATATTAGAAGTTCAACAGGTAAATACATGTATTTGAAACTACGTAGTACAATTATTAAACAATTGATAACAATAACCGAAATTAAAAGAAGAAAAATATAATAAACCAAAAGTAAAGATACGTTTGGTTGATGATATGAAAAAAGAGATTTGATTTAATAAAAAGGGAGTTGTATTTATACTTCCAATTTGAAAAGTTGTAAAATATACATTTCATACTATATTTATAAACAATAAAAGTAGTCATGGTTTTTTCAAAAAAAGAAAAAAAAAAAGTAGTCATGGTTACCAACTAAATATTAGGTTGAGTCTCAACTCCATGTTGTGTGTTATAAATTTTGAATAATGATTATTTTTATAATATTATATAATTTAATTATAACAAAAATGAAATGTACCTTTTAAAAAAATGTGTCTATAACACGAGATAATATATATATAAGACAGATAATATATCTATCGAAGTTTATATTTTGTTCACGTAATTCTACATCTTGAAATTCACAATCGGAATATAATAAAAATATAAAAAAAAATGTTTTCAAAATTTAAAAAACAAATCCGTAAATATATTTTTTTTTACTGAATTCATCTGACTCAATAAATCTGAAAATAAAAAACATAATCCCAAAGTATAGGTCCAAACATTTAAAAAATTCCGCAACGAAATGAAACAAATATCGACCATAAGATAATAATGAATTTTAAATTTATTTAAGAAAAGAAACAATTGAATTAATTAATATTTCGCCAACATGAGCTTAGTTCAACTGACATAAAATTGTACTGATAACCACAAGGTCTGTGGTTCGAATCTCCCTTTCCCACATATTGTAAAAAAAAAAAAATTTGAATTAATTAATATTTCTTAAAAAAGTGGGTGGTCCCGAGTCTGGTTGGATTGGACGGTATAGAACAAGTCAAACACCGTTGTGTGGGGTCGGCTGGGCCCCACCACGAGGACTTCTGGTCCTCGCTGGCTGCTGCTTGTTCAATTATTAAAGCCTTTTTTTTTTTGGTGTGTTTTTTTAAAATTTATTTATTTGTTCTTTTTAATTGGTTGGGTTCCGTTTTTCCGCGTCGCATTTTGATTTTCCTCCTATTGTTGCCAACTTGCAGAAAAACCAATCCCTATCCGACGTCGTTTTACTTCGCTAAAATCCCACTCCCAAAGTGGAGATCTCTGTCGTTGACATTTCGTCAACATTCTCATTTCTTTAGAATATAAATATTTTCAACATTTATTCTAATTATTCGTCAAACATTGCACAACTTAGGACTTAGTACGTAAAAAATAAAAAATAAAAAGATAATAATAATTTTTAAGCGAAACACTCTAATCGAATTCTTGAATGACTATTTTGTTTTCGCTTAAATGATGTTCGTCGATATTTCTATATTATTGCAGTTATAGATTTAATTAAAAAAAAATCTACCTAATATTAAAAGAGGTTTCTGATTGATCCAAAACTTTCTAACCTAATCGATTATATTACATTAACAACCATAAAGGAGATTATTCAACCCACATGCATATTTATAGTAATTAACATTATCTTACATCAATATAGTATTAATTATAAGCCATTTATACAAGACTAACTTCATTAGTTTAATTATCGTATAAAAAAAATTCGTCATTGAATCAATCATATCAATATATATTTCAAAAGAAATATTTACCGTTGAAAATTTGATTGATTTATTGACCAAAAACAAAAGGTGTATTAAAAAAATGGTTATAGTTGGATCATAAAAATAAAAATCAAGTTGTAATATAAAAAATAGTTGTCCTCCAAATAATTCTTTTTCCTTTTTTGAGTTTTGTGTGACCATTGGAAAATTTGATGGGCAGCCCTAAAATTCCATGAGGGTTATTAAGATAAGAATAAATGCTGAGATTCTAAGCATACAGTTCCTCTTTATCATTACCTACTTATGAAAATTTGACACCAAATTCTTTTATTTGTTTATTTTTGAACTTCACCAATAAATTCTCTTTTATTTCTAGAAAATCCAAGTTGGAATTGAAGATGCTTTTCTTCTTCCCAATTTACTCTTCTTTCTCTCTGTTTGGGAAATGAAAGATTGAGACTTGCTACTAAATTTATATATATGTAGTGAAAAGGAACAAAAAAGAAAAAAAAAAAAAAAGAAAAAAAAAAGAAAAAAAAAGAAAAAAAAGAAAAATGAAAGAAGGTCCACCAAATTAATCTGCGCAATAATGGGAGAAAAATAATTAGTTGTATTTTTGTAAGTTGAGAAGTGATTCTCACACTTGGTATTTTTAGTAGATATTTTTGACGTTTGAGCGGAAATAAAGATATAATAAATGGTTTGAGAAGTGATTTTCACCTAAAATGAAAACACACGATTTCTCTCTTAAACTTTGAATTTTCCTCCGATCATACTATTTTTATCAAAGTTTTGGTATTATTTGTTCAAGAGACCTAACTAATACAGGAAAGAAAAAAGTTTTTTTTTTCCTCCCTGATTTAGAACACTAAAGTGAATTTATTTTTTCAAAGTGGGAACAATTGAAACTCTCGATAAGTTATATATTTATATAAGACTTTATCGATTGGACTATTCCTATGAGACGTTAGTTTTAGGTAAGAATCGAAAGACTTTAAAACTTAAACTTTATTAAGATAAGGAAAGAAAGAACCAAACTCATGAACTTAGTTCAACTTTAAACAAATTAAAGTTAGAAGAATAATTGCACCAACTGTTGAAGGACATTGACAAATTGGAGTGAACAAGCAATACATACCTAAATACCAACCCCCTTTTCATCATATGAATGGGTTATCTCAAGCCATCAATGCTAAGCAATCCCATTGTCTTTTTGCATCCCAAGTGCCCAAATTGCATGCAACCCACACATTTTTCATAGACCAAGACCACACATGGACTCTTTTGATTGAAGAAAAAAAGTATCAAAAGTTGTTTCTTTGTCGTGTTTGAATTGATGTCGATCTCTTTACCTCGCAGATAACAAAAATTATCGTGAGTGTGGAATGTTTATAAAAGGGTTTGGATAACTTCTCGTTTTGAAAAGGATAAGAATAAAATTTACAAATGTGTACTGTTCTTTATCACTGTATGAACAAAGATTTCATTTGCTCGTACGTGTTAACCAGTTAAAAAGAATCATATATTTAAGAAAATAAACCGATGTTTTTAATCCATCCCAAGATTCAATATGTGTGCTTGAGTAAAATTAGTTTCATCAAATTTTCTATGTGTGTGTATATAATTTAAAAAATATATGACAATATTTTTTCTATAAAAAAAGTAAGAAGCAAAACGCGCCTAACCCAATTTCATTGATTTGCAACCATTTAATTTTTTATTTTTAAGAATTAAAAAAAAAAAAAAACCAAAGATGAATATAACTGTCCCGTTTGATAACTATTTGATTTTGGGTTTTTGAAAATTAGGCTTATTTTCTCCCAATTTCCCTACCATGGTTTTCATCATTGTCAAGGATACATTTGAATTCATAGCTAAATTCCAAAAACAAAAACAAGTTTTTGAAAACTACGGCCCCGTTTGATAACCATTTGGTTTTTAGTTTTTGGTTTTTGAAAATTAAGCTTAAAAACACTACATGCACCTACAAGTTTCTTTATTTTGCTATCTACCTCATTTCCATGTTTTCAAAAACCAAGTCAAATTTTGAAAACTAGAAAAAATAGTTTTCAAAAACTTGTTTTTCTTTTTGGAATTTGGCTAGGAACTCAAGTGTGTCTTTGTCAAGGATGAAAACCATTGTAAGAAAATTAGATGAAAACAAGCATAATTTTCAAAAATAAAAAACCAAATGGTTATCAAACAGGGCCTATAAAACGGGACCTACTTTTTAAAACACATGAAAACCAAAAAACCAAAAAGCAAATGATTATCAAATGGGGTTATCAAACGTGGCCAAGAGTAACTTTTTCCTATAAATTGAAATTGTGAATCCTAACCGCTGTATTTAAAAAACAAAAAAGAAAAAAAAAAGAAAAAAAAAGGAGAGATGGTAAGAAAAAGGGAAAAGTACGTAGATAGCCCAAATTTGGACCCTATATTTCATAAATGTCCAAGTTTCCCATTTTTTACAGAAAAGCCTAATGGCTCAATTTTTTTTCATAAAAATCATGGTCCTTTTACGATTAAACCCTCATATCCACTGCTAACTGTTTAAAAAAATAAAATAAATAAAATAAAATAAAAAAAAGGAAACACAAACCGTGGGTTCATAGTGAACGGAAAAGGAAAGAGATTTTTTTAATTACTTTCCAAATTTGAAAGATCCCTAAAATCACTCCCAAATTTTCAAAAAACAAATCCCTAAAACCACTCACTATTTTTCCCAATTCACACACGGTTTCTCCCTCCCTTCATTCCTCCCTCATGATCTTTCTCCCTCATGGTCTCTCGACCACTCTTTCCCTCTTCATCTCCGATCCTTTTCTTGCCGCCGACGACCAACCACCACCGGAAGCGCCGCCGCCGTCCAACCATCGCCATTGCAAACTCGAATAAGCAGCACCCATGCATCAATGGATACCACCAGCCCAGTTGTTGCCCCCAAATTGTCGTTGTTTTATCGTGGGTATTGTTAATTTCATCACCGTCGTGGTATATTTAATATATACATATGTATATATTATTTAAAAAATAAGGTTTTTTTATAGTTATATACAGACTTTTTTTTCCCAATATCTATATTTCTTCTAAATGCATTGGTATATTTAATATACATACATACATGTATATATATAATATATATTGACAAATAACTAAATATACAAGTGTATATATTTAATACTATAGTAATGAGACAAGAAAAAAACTCGGTATACGTGGCTACAATAATGAGTAAAAAAAGGAAAACTTATGTACATAGTATATATAAGCTGGTATATATGAAGTTATATATGAATATAAATGTTTTTCTGTAAAATGCAAAAATCTAAAAAAAAAAGTACGTAGACTATGGGACATATATACTAAACTATTATATATATATGCATAGATTATAAACGGTATATTACTGGGAATATATATATATATATATATATATATATATAAAATAACCAAAATAGTTATGTCAGTAAAATGAATATTAATCGAAATATATACACATTTTTTAGATATTCCAGCGAATATGTTATATATACTGCTGTCGGGAAGAAAAAAACCGATTAGCTTTTGTTCGGTTAATGAAGAAAATAGAAAACTGCTGCCACAAAGAAAAAAACGTGAAGGAATAAATCGATAAAGAAGGAAAAAAAAAGAGAGAAAAAAATGGGTCAACCGAAAATTACCAAACAAGAGAACGAAAATGGATGAAATAAAAGGAAAATAAGTTGGAATCATTATGACAAGAAATCAAATCTCAAGAATCATATTTTCAAAATATTAAGGATTTAGTTAAGATAATATCTTATAAAATCTTATAAAATATGACAAGGGTAAAATGGTAAGGAAAAAATGCTGGAAATCTAATCTTGAAAATCTACTATGGACATTTATGAAAATATGCATATAAAACAGCCTATCTACGAAAATTTCTCTATAAAAGGTCTTAGGCCCAATAAGAAAATGGCCCAAAGCCCACATAATCCTCCGAAAGTTTTCCTCTCTCCGACTGAGCGCGGGAAAAACAAAAACCCTATTATCGGCGCCGGAGAGAGTTGGATCAGTGGCTGTGGAGGGAAAGAAATGGCGCCATTGTTGCAGAGCTCTCAACCATGGGTGGAGAAATAGTACGTTTCCTTTTCCTTTATTTCGTTTCACTTGTTTCTCAGAATGTTTTGCGTAATCTCAACCACCGTCCATTTTTCCGATCGACAGTCGACCGAAGCAAGTGAAAGATGTGGCGCATCAGGATGAAGTGGTTCGGGTCCTTACCAACACTCTCGAGACTGCTAGTGTACTGATTATCGACTTCTCTTTTTGATTATGGTGGTGATTTTATTTCTCTTCTCAACACGGTTAATTTTGTATTCTCTTCGATTTTTGGTTGAACAGTGTCCTCACATGCTCTTCTATGGACCGCCTGGTACCGGAAAAACCACCACCGCTCTCGCGATTGCCCATCAACTATTCGGGTTCCTACCCAATCCTATCTGTTTTATATAATCGTATTTGTGCCTCTTCTGTTGTCATTGCTTTTGAGGAAGTTGCGAATTTATGTTTGGTAGTTCAGAATCTCTTATAAGAAATATCTTGGATTCTCTCAATTGAGGGGTTTACTGGAAGTTTATGATGGGTATTTTAGAATCCTTTGTAAGAGATATCTTGGATTCTATGCAGCTGGGGAATTAGGTTTCTCATGCTCGTTCGTAATCTTTTTAACCTTATTGGTTAAGTTCGTGTCTGGATTGTCGAAACATGAAACCATGGACTCACTATCACTATAGTTAAATCTTAAATGCCAGTTATCAAGATTTTGAGAGTTTTTTGCTCAAAGCTTTCGTGATTTGCTTATTTGACTATGAAACCCGTCAATCTTCTTGGATGAATTCAAATGTTCAATCAATTGCTTTTGCTGTATAAAATATGAAGTAGACTATTTTAATGTTTTTTAAGTTTCTATCTGATATGAAAGTTGTTATTTGTAGTCCTGAACTTTACAAGTCCAGAGTTTTGGAGTTGAATGCAAGTGATGACCGTGGGATCAATGTTGTTCGGACTAAGATTAAAGACTTTGCTGGTGTTGCAGTAAGCAGTGGCCAGCGCCAAGGGTAATTTTCTTAATCTTAGCTATAACATTTTCATAATATTCCTGTTATGAACTTCACACTTTTTTGTTAAAAAAATTAATTTAGGGGCTATCCTTGTCCACCATTCAAGATAATCATTCTGGATGAGGCTGATTCAATGACTGAAGATGCTCAGGTGCAAACACAGTTTACATACAATCTATTTGTTTTATTATAGTTAATACGAGTTAAGTTTTTTCCCCCTAATATTGAACATTATGTAGAATGCCCTGAGGCGTACCATGGAAACACACTCCAAAGTAACACGATTCTTTTTTATATGCAACTATATCAGCAGGTGAACTCAGTTTCCTTTTATAGTGTTTTAATTTCTATCTTTATTTTTGTAGATTTTTCTTTCTAGATTTGTGTTTTTGATGTTCATGAAAGTGTCCAATTTATTGTTGTTGATTTTGTACTTTTGATGTTTATGACAGTCTCCAACCTTTTATGGAGTCAGTTAATAATCATAGCTCATAAGATGTTTGTATTTTTAAGCCCCTGCAACATTTATTCAATATACGAAAATGTTGTATCTATTTGTCTTGTGCATCCTATATAGTTCGCATTTGAATTGTTAAGAGTACTGGAAAGTGGGTTCTACAATGTCTGTTTTTATCTGGTCTTGAAACGTGTGTTTGTGTGGGAAAGCTAAGCTATCATCTCAGTGTTTTTTCCATCTCTGCAGGATTATAGAGCCCCTTGCTTCAAGGTGTGCAAAGTTTAGGTTTAAGCCACTCTCTGAAGAGGTTATGAGCAAGCGTATATTGCACATTAGTAATGAAGAAGGTCTAAATCTAGATGCAGAGGTTTGCTCATATTTGCTTAGTCTTACAAATTATGGTTTGAAATAAGCTATTTGGCATGACCTGTGTGATGTAAACTCACAATCTATGTAGGCCCTTTCAACCTTAAGTTCAATCTCTCAAGGTGACCTACGTCGAGCTATCACATATTTACAGGTATGGTTTTGTCTGCAAAATTGCACCGGTTGACAACTATTCTTTGATATTCCTCGTTCTCATGATAAACATGATTATATTAGGAGCTTGGAGGATTAAGGGCAAGAAAACCAACCACATGTTCTACTAGAATTAGTCAAAGATTTATTTTAGTTAGGGCTTCATGAAACTAACCTTTAGGTTATCAATTGTTTTGATTTGTCATTATATGCCCTAAATAATTGTTTCCTGGAATCATTTGGGTTTGGAATTGTTGATCATCCATTGCTATCGGCTAATTGAATTTTCTTTCCTATATAACTTACATTGCTTGTAAAGTAGAAAGAGTACTAATGATTGTAGTAACTATTGATATATCCTTGCAGTTCCTTTGTCCATGTTTGTGTACTGACAAAAATTGCAATAGAGTATAGACTTCTAGTGCATTAGAGTATAGACTTCATAGTGGCTGCAAACCGGTAAGGACTACAAAAAATTTTCAGCTTTAAATTTTATAACCAACAATGGAGTCGTAAATGATATGTAACTCTGATATCTCTTGTAATGGAAATGCATGAGGGTGGGAAGAGCTTCTGTGTATTATAAAATAGAATCAGATTATGGGAGAATTAGATGGGTGATATATCCAATCACTCATTGCCATTGTCAATAAGCTCATAATTGTTGTAGTTTTTTTTATCTGGATCTTTAGAAATAGACTTTGCTTGAGAATTCATTATTGCTGCTCTCATATAATTACTTGAAACAAGTGTTTCTGTTTTATAATAGAAGCCAATATATTCTGCAGGTACTCTTGGTTGGTTAACGCAGTTTGTAGTTGAAAATATAATAGTTGTAATATTTTCTAACTGCTATCTTTTTCTTTTTCTTTTTTTTCCCCCCCTCCAGTCAGCGGCACGCTTATTTGGATCATCGATCTCTTCCAAGGATCTGATTAGTGTGTCTGGGGTGAGTTATGTGAAATTTTTTCTTTCTGAAGGTTCAATTTGACCTTCATTCTGGTTGAATGTTGATGCTAATATGTAAACACAAAGTTTATATGTGCCTTGTGTCCATGTTCCTTCAACTTCTTTCGGAAACCAACTCTTTTGCCCGCTCATGATCCTTTTTGAAACTGTGGCATTGGAGAATGAGCATAATTACGCAAGATGCCATTTGTGATTTTTATTTTTTTCTTTTGGAAGGTTGAATTTTTAACTAGATGATGTTTCATATTTTCAGTTTTGTAGGAGTTTTGAGTTTTCCATTTTCTGCTATAAATTATAACATATACTAGATTATTAGGCTCTTTGGTAATTCAATAGTGGATGAACTCTCTTTTCTTGTTCTCATGAGTATGATCAATAATTTGCGCGTGATATATTTTGCACAGAATTTTCTTGGGTAACCATATTTATAGCGGTTATACTTTTTTTTTTTTTTAATCATCGGCAGGTTATACCTCGGAAGGTTGTTGATGCCCTTTTTGCTGCTTGTAAAAGTGGTAACTTTGATCTTGCGAACAAGGAAGTCAACAATGTAATTGCTGAAGGATATCCAGTGGCTCAAATGCTTTCACAGGTTTTATTATTGCTCAATCTATATTCTATTATTGTATTTTTAAAGGATGAATGGAGATACGTAAAACTCTGATGTTTCCTACAGATATTTGAGGTGGTTGTTGAAGCCCATGATTTGCAAGATGAACAGAAGGCGAGGATATGCAAGAAGTTGGCAGAAGCAGATAAGGTCACTCCTATCTATTTCCATGTTCAATTGTGTTTATGCTCTCTAAAGTTTATGTGTATTACGCATCAGGTTGGACATATCATTATAAGTTATAATTTGGTGTATAACAATCTTATATATATATATATGTAACCTGTAACATAATTACTTTCTTTCAAATATTGGACATTCCATCCAGAATGCTTTTCAATGATTGTCAGCTAATTGACACAATTTTGACAATGGACATTGCCATTTTAATTTTTTTCATGCAAAATATAAACTGCTTCTGAAAATGGGAGTTGCTAATTATAATTTTGTAGCCCAGTTTATCTTCTTGCATTAGGTAACTTCTTCGTATTATATTGAAGATTTAATGTTGATTAAATATTTTACTTGGTTTGGTTTTACTTTTAATTGTAAAATATATATTGATAAAAAATGGAATTTTACCCAATAATTTTCTTGGTTGTCATTTAACTTCATGCAAACCAACATTGTTGTCATGTCAATCTGCAGTGTCTCGTGGATGGGGCGGATGAATATCTGCAGCTGCTCGATGTGGTTAGTCAAACAATGCAAGCTCTAAGTAGTATGCAACTGTAAATCTTTGATTAAACTCGGGCAGTTTCAGAATCGGATTGTTCTAAATTTACCATGTTGTACAGAAACAAGGTACTCTTGACTTGTAGAAATTGTTTTGAAACTGTAGTGTAGCTGGTATGTACCTAGCTAATTTACATGCTAAATCTTGTTTATTTAATCTTTCATTTTCTTATATTTTGTTCTACATGTCCTTTTATTTCATTCAATTTTTGAAAAAGTGCAGTCAGATATCTTGTTTATTTAATCTTTCATTTTCTTATATTTTGTTCTACATGTCCTTTTATTTCATTCAATTTTTGAAAAAGTGCAGTCAGATTGAAATGATATCAAAGAATTATGGACATTTTTTCCCCAAAACCACAGATTCTTATTGCAGTCATTTGATAGTTTAGTCGGTTCAATTTTCATATCTACTATTATTGGATTTGCATGTAGAAAAGATGACCTTAGAAACGAGGCCGTCGAGGTAGATATGACCACTCATGATTTGGTATTCAAAAGATGACCTTAAAAATTAGATGGTGAACATCATTCATGTAAATTAAAATGATGTGTGTTTTTTTTTTTAAATAAATAAACATGACATGTGTAAAAATTAATTTTGTGAATAATGTAATTGATGCCATCGATATCTTTTGAATTGAAATGAATAGTAAGTCAGGTATGTTTTTAAGTTTTTAGAATTAGCAAGCATGTTAATATATATATATTTTTAATTTTATTTAAATGGAAAAATTTTGAAGATTATTTTTCTGAACAGAACTTCAAAGTCTAAAGGCCAAATGGAATATTTTGTATAATCTAACTTAAAACAAAATCAATTGAAATTGATTGAGTTGCAATTACACACTTCAAACGTCGTATTTTATGAATATACTATTATTGTTCATAAATTATTGTTCTTTTCAAGGTTTTAGGAGAAAAAAAGGAATTTTTTACTCATTTAGAAAAATTGAATATGAAACATAATCTTCTTTCTATTACAAAATAATATTGTTAATTTATTATATTAATTTCAAGGTCTTGTTAATAAATAATAGGAACAATTTACCAGAGTATTATCAAACCCTAAAGACTTTATGAATTTTTGTGAAAATCATAAAGACAAGATTCTAACTTTTAAAACTATAGGATCCTCCCAACTATAGATATCAAATCTATAATTTAACCTTGAAATTATGAAATTTAAATACAAGAAGCTCAATAGCATTCGCAAACTTTTACAAATTATAATTATGCCAATCAAATATAAGAGTTGAGAAAATTTATAATTCATTTATTTTCAATATTCAAACATATCAGATATTTTTTATTCATTATTTACAATATTTGAAAAATATTATATAGGCATGTAAAAAATAGGTTAAATTATCAAAAATACCCATTCTCCCCCATTAGTTTCAATTATACCTCTTTCAAAAGTTCAATTTTAACCTTTGAAGTTTGTTCCAAAATGGCCCTTGAAAGTTTTTTTTTTTGTATTTTGGACCGTCTATTATTATCATATTGGTTAATGCAAGTCAAAAGGCAACTTTATAATTATAATTAACTTAGAAAAGAGAAACTTTTTAGTTGATTGTAAATCCCAACTCATAGGACAACCTACATTTGGTTAAATATCTCAAAAAAAAAAAAAAAAAAAAAAAAAAAAGAAAAAAGAAAACATTGTACTTTTAAGATTGAATTAAATATACATTTATTTTCTTTTTTGTTTATCAAAATTATTTCACCATCAAAATAATATTATTATTAACCTTTTTTTTTTTAGTTGTATCAAAATTATAAAAAGAAGCAATTTTTTGGGTTAAATGTTCAGTTAAAATTAAAATGTTCGCCGATGGACAGGTCCATTGTTATAAGGCTCGTTTAGTTGCCAAAGTGTTCTCTCCGACTCCAGGTATCGACTTTCATGAAACATACAACCCTGTGGTCAAACCGGTTTCGATTCGCCTTGTTCTCACCTTAGCTGCCACTTGGAATTGGCTGGTTCGGCAGTTAGATGTCAGGAATGCCTTTCTTAATGGGCGCCCTCACTGAAGCCGTGTATATGCCGCAACCTCCAGGGTTTGAGGATTCTTAGAAACCACATTATATTTGCCATCTTCGCAAGGCTCTTTACGGGTTAAAGCAAGCTCCCCAGGCTTAGCAGTACTCTTATTCGGTGGCAGTTTAAGCAATCGAAGGCTGATTCCTCCTTGTTTGATCTCTGCACTTCCACTCAGTTTGTCATTCTTCTTGTGTATGTGGATGATATTTTGATCACCGGTTGTGCGCCCTCCTGCTTGATCGCTTTGTCCATCATTTACATCAACAGTTTGCTCTTCGAGATCTCGGGCCAGTTCATTATTTTTTGGGTGTTCAAATTGAGCACTCCTCCACTGGTTTTCAGCTGTGCCAGTCCACCTACATTCGGGACATTCTCTCCAAGCTTCATCTTCAGCACCTAAAGCCTGTCCCCACCCCTCTCACACATGGGACCAAGTCCCCGACCTCTTCCAAGCCTTTCCCAGATCCTTCCTTGTATCAGAGTACTATTGGTTCGTTGCACTACCTCCTTCTCACTCGCCCCGATATTGCCTTTGCCGTCAACCACTTGAGTCAATTTTCTCAGGCTCCCTCCATGGCTAATTAGCACTCTCTCAAACGGGTGTTGCGTTATCTCCAAGGCACCCTCCATCTTGGTTTGTCTCTCCATGCTGCCTCCACAATGCATTTAATCAGCTTTTCAGATGTCGATTGGGCTGCCTGTCCTCGGGATCGAAAATCTGTTGGTGGTTACTGTATTTTCTTTGGCTCCTCTCTCATTTCATGGTCCTCTAAAAAACAGCAGGTGGTTGCTCGCTCAAGTACCGAATCTGAATATCGGGCCCTTGCTCACGTGGCGTGCATGTTGAACTCGACATCCACTTCATCCGTAATCAAGTCCTCCATAAGCAGCTGGACATCCGTTATGTGCCCTCGGTTGATCAAGTAGCTAATTGTCTCACTAAACCCCTTCATGTCTCCCGGTTTCAGTATCTTCGTGGCAAACTCAGCTTAGTTGACTCCAACGCTCGTTTGAGGGGGGATGTTATGACATGTGAAGATTTATCGTACTATTTGCATATCTTATCCTCTGTCAAGTTATAGCTTTTCATTTATGAGTGTGGTTGGAAGTTGTATCTACTCTTTTGTCTTGTCATTCATTAATTCTTTTCCGGCTCCTTATTTGTATTTAAGCTGAGTCCCTTTGTATCTCACTTCATCGAACATACATAATATATCACAGAGAGGTAGCCTTTCTTCTTCAAGCTCCTCTTGTCTCAGTTCTTGTCATTTTCTCATCCTGTATTTGTTACCACACTTCACCTTATAGTGGACCCACACCCTACAAGATTAGTTGGATTAAGAAAGGGGGCGAGACACAAGTAAATGACACTTGCACCCTTTCTTTATCCATTGGTAATAGCTATAAAGACCAAGTGGTTCGAGATGTAATTGAAATGGATGCATGCCACATTTTATTGGGCCGACTATGGCAATACGATACTCAAACCATCCATAAAGTGCAGGAAAATACATACAAATTCCTAAGGATGGGAGAAAGGATTGTGTTGTTACCACTGAACCTTGTTCATCTTCATGATGCTAAAAAATAAAGGCAACAGTCAACTTTTCACAATCTTATCAGCCAAGCAGTTCCTTTAGCCTTTGTAACAAAACAGAGGGATGCAACAAAACTTGGAGTAGACAATTCCCACTGAAATCCAGCACTTATTTGACCAATTCCAAAGCATCTCCAATACACCAACAGACTTTACCACCTCTTGAGGGACATCCAACATCACATTGACTTTATCAAATTCCCAAGCATCTCTAATTTACCAACAGACTTTACCACCTTTGAGGGATATAACATCACATTGGCTTTATTCCAGGTTCTATCCTTATTTGCCACAATATAAAATGTGAATCCTAAGGAATGTAAAATTCTTCATGACCAGGTAAGGGAGTTGCTTGAGAAAGAACATATTCAACCTAGCTTAAGTCCTTGTGTTGTTTCAGGCTTATTAACGCCAAAAAGAGATGGGTGTTGGCGATGTGTATTGACAATAGAGCGATTAACAAGATTACTATCAAATATCGCTTTTTTCCATTCCAAGATTGAGTGATTTACTTGATCAACTAGGAGCAGCATGTATATTTTCTAACATTGTACACAGCAGGTATCATCAAATTAGAATATGCAAAGGAGATGAATGGAATACAACATTTAAAACAAATGAAGGACTTTTCGAGTGGCTTGTCATACCTTTTGGCCTATCTAACGTGCCCAACACATTTATGAGACTTATGAACCAGGTTTTGTAACCTTTTCTTAACAAATTTATTGTTGTTAACTTTGGCGATATACTAATTTACAGTAAAACAAAAGAATAACACATTGAGCATGTAGATTCCTTATTTACTGTCCTACACAACAATAAATTGTATATCAACTTTAAAAAATACATATTTCTTGTTTACATTATAAACTTTCTAGGATTTCTCATAAGCACAAATGGCATACAAGTTGACTCTTAGGCCACCGATTTTGAAATACTATGAGAGGAAGAATAAGAAAAGAATTACACCAGCAAGTTAGGTACACACTAAGCGCGCACTTTGAGAGGGACACTAGAGAGTTTTTAATGCCTTGAGGAAAATTTCTTCCTATGAATAATCAATACGTTGTAAGGGAATACCTTACAAATCGGTATTAGAGCAAAATCAACTTGGGGAAACTTGGAAAGATGGTTCAAAAGAAAGATTGAAGAGAGACTCGATGTGACTGATCAAGAACTAGAAAGTGCAAAGGAAAAAGTTCAAAGGATACTTGCAATCGAAAAAGGAATGGGTGAGATGAGGAAATGGATGGCGACCATAGAAGCACGAGTACCTAATACTTGCAAAGCGCTGGCTACAATAGCATCAGAATTGGCCTTATTGCGATCACGACCCTCCTCATCAACAGTGATTGACGGATCGGAACAAAAATTGAAGGAGTGAGATGAATCCGATGAAAGAACAGGATTGAGTGAGGGAAAGTACACAAACTTGGACTCGAAGAAAGGAGAGGAAATATGATAGGAATGTATCTGACGTGTAATTAGGAATATTGGTAAGGCTATATTAGCACTTAGTTAGGAAGTTGGTTAGAGTATGGAGTTATAAATAGAGGGAGTGGGAAAAGGGAAGAGAGGGAATTGAGTCAGCGAGTTACTCTTGAGTGTTCTCAAGAGAGGGAGGGTCCAAGTACCTCGAATACTTGGGTTTATAGTGTAGTCCTTTAGTAATACATTGTGGTTCTATTTAGGTTCGTATCAAAATATCCAGTGACCTGAACAAATTTAAGGAGGAGATGTTGGTGCTTTGAGGTGATGACTTGAATTCGTGGCTCATTTGGATTGACAGGGATTTCCAAATTCGTAAACTCTTTGATACGGAGAAATTAATTGTAGTTGTGGTGAGTTTTGAAGAGTAGCTCCATTGGAAAAGCGAACCATTCAAGGACTAGAAGGACCTGAAAATATGTTTATTAGAACGATTATGAAGGCAAAGAAGGGTAGCGCTTGTGGTTGGATTCTGACAGTGAAGCAATAGATGACAGTGACGCAGTAGTGCGAAGACTTTAAGCTGTTAGGGGCATCGTTAATGAACCTGACAGAGGAGGTATTAGAGAAAACCTTCATGAATTCCTTGTTATGCCGTTCGGATTGACAAATGCACCTACATTCCAGGCCTTGATTAATCGAATATTTCGGCCATTTTTGCGTAAGTTCATCTTAGTCTTTTTCTTTTTTTTTTTTTTAAATGAGATTTTGATTTTATTGCACTAATTATGATGAACATTTGAATCATTTGACTATTGTATTTAACATTTTGAGGAAAATGCCACTTTGTGAAGGATCATATCAAATATTTGGACCACTGAATTTCAGTGCAAGGTGTTGGAGCTGACCTAGAGAAGGTTGAGTGGTCCATTCCTCAAAATATTCGAGATTTACGTGGATTCCTAGGGCCGAATAGCTATTATCAACGTTTTGTGTTGAACCATGGCAACATTGAAGCTAAAAAAGGTCATGATAACTTCGCCTATGTTGGCAATATTGGATTTTAGCAAGTTCGTTGTAGAGACTGATGCATTAGGCACTGGGTTGGGAGCATTGTGTTTTTTGTTCAACGATGGTGTGGCACCCATACTTGTTAGGGCAGAAATTCATTATTCAAATAGATAAACAAGCCTTAAAGTACTTACTAGAGCAATGGGTGCTACGCCACAATATCATAAATGGATTTCTAAGTTGCAAGGGTATGATTTTGAAGTCAGCACTAGCAGTTCTAGATGTGGAAGTAATCAAAAGAGAAGTGGAACACGATCCTAAATTGACCAAAATTATCCAACAATGTGGGGAAGATATTGAGAGTGTGCCCAAATTTGAACTATCGCAGGGCAAGCTACGGTAGAAGGGAAGGTTAGTTCAATCTAAATCTTCTTGGCTGATTTCCTGTGTTTTGCACACCTTTCATGACTTTGTGCTAGGAGGTTATTCGGGATTTTTGTGCATGTACAAGAGACTTACGGGAGAATTATATTGTGAGGGAATGAAAGCAAATACCAAGCCTGTAGAACTTATGGCCACTCCTCGGTTTATTACAACCATTAATGATACTGAAACGCATTCGGAAGGATGTATCAATGGACTTTATTGGGACTATCAAGACCAATGGGATTCTATACAATTTTTGTGGTGGTGGATTGATTGAGCAAGGCTACCTACAGATTTTCTAGATGTTAAACACCCCTTCACGACAAAAACAGTGGCAAAGATTTTTTATCAAAGAAGTTGTCTGTCTTCATGGATTTCCAAGGTCCATTGTTTCATATCGAGACAAGATCTTCGTGAGCCATTTTTGGACAGAACTTTTCCTTGTGGAGGGAACTAAGTTATGCCATAACACAACATATCAGATGGAAAATGTCAATAAATGTGTTGAAACTTATTTTGTTGTCCCTATGTAGAGCGACCAAAACAGTGGCATTCATGGCTTAGTTGGACAGAGTACTAGTATAACACGACTTTCCATATTTTTATTGGAATGACTCCTTTTCAGGCGGTTTATGGATGGTGCCCACCTCCATTGCTAACTTAGGGAGATATGAAAACTCCCAATTCCACTCTGAATAATCAGTTGGTTGATTGTGATTTTGACTTACAATGTCTTGAAAAGTCACCTTCAGGCTGCCCAAGAAAGGATGAAGAAATAAGAAAGGGGACTAGTCTTTTTGAAACTCCAGCCATATTGACAAAGTTCATTAGCTAAGAAGTAGAATGAGAAGCTATCTCCTAAGTTCTTTGGGCCATATCAAGTAGAGGCCAAGACTGAACCAATCGCCTATCGTCTTTTCCTAATTCACCTAGTTTTTCATGTTTCACAGTTGAAACGCACCCTTGGGCAGCATAATGAAGCTCAATCTGGACCGCCATTGCTTACCAAGGATTATGAATGGTAGGTGTGTTCAAAGGAACCCCAAAAACCGGCCTGACCACTCGAACTAACATCGGTCAGTCGATTTAGAGTCTGAGTCGGTCGACATTGGTTTTGCAAAATGCACCAATGTATTAGGACTACAATATTTAGGCAGCTATTATATCGAGACAACTAAAATTTCAAACAATAATCCACCAAGATATTTAACATATACTATGAGAGTACTAGTTAGGGATATATGGGGAATAGTAATAGAAGATGAGTATGGGTATAATAGTAATTAGCTAGGGTGTCTTGGTTGTGTTTTGGTTATAAATAGGTAAGTCAGGGGTCTTAGAAGGGTGTGGAGAATTTTGAGTGTAGTCTCATAGTGAGGCTTTGGGAGAGAGTTAGCCCTCTCGAAAGGCTATCGGTTATATTGTAACTTCTTTTGATATTGCAATATACTATTCGGTGTTTTCGTAGTTTGATACCTAACAAATTGGTATCAGAGCACGTTCATACTGGAAAAAATGGGGCAAAGACAACTAGAAGAGAGAGTGGAAAGAGTAGAGAAAGATGTGGTTGAAATCCAAGAAGCTTTACAGAGGATAACCAAGAACATTGATCGAATGTTCGTGATGATGTCTGAACTCTTGGACGATAAGGTTGAATTAACTTCCATGCTTCCTGCAAGCTCTTCTTGGAAACAAGAGAAGGTGGGAAAGAATGAAGAACCCTTAGAAACAAGGGTCACCGACAATGGTAAATCATTTCAGTGCAAGAAAGAGGGAGAAGAAATTATAAGACAAGAGGGGATTAAGAGATATAAACAGATGTCAAGTCTTCAACGACTGCGACGAAAGAGAATCGCAACCCGACAGCGTGGGAAGACGAAGCTAGTGCAACATTCGAGAAAGAAAAGGGTCGAAAGGAAGAAATTGAGGGCAGACCAACTTGTTGTTTGTTGGAGTTCGAAGAAGGGAGGTCGACGCTCAATTTGCCGGAGATTGAAGACCACACACGAACGGACTGAAGAGTTAGCTGGAATATCGATGGCTGGATTTTCGGAGTGGGATCATCGACCATTATGAAGGAGGGGGACGCTTTAGTAGCCAAAAGGTTCGAAAATGGAGGCCATTATCAAAATTGCAAGGGTGGCGGGAACGGAAGAACCGAGGTTGGTGTCAAGGCAACTTTCGTGAAGAAGCAGCCATGGGTAGACAGCGGGCCAATCAAGACGGAAAGAAAAAAGGGCTAACGACAAGAATGGCCAAAATTAAATACGCGTTTTGAAAAATGGCAACCTGACTCATTTTTTAGATAAATGGCCACACATAACTAACTTCCTTGTGGAATACCCTTTCTGCCCTTCCTCGAGTAAACCTTAGTTATGGGAGGCCTGACAAAAACCCTGCTCTTTTAGGAGCCTACATTAGAATCTACTTGTTATCATTGTCCCTCATCCGTATGATAAAAATTCTTGATCTTATCTTAAATAAATAAATTTTAAAAAAAAACAAACAAACAAACAAGGATTCCAAAGATGTCTTTTCATTTCATTCTCTAATCTAAAACTTTTAAATCCTAAAACGACATCATTCAGAAAAGGAGAAAAAAAAAAGGTAAAACAAAATAAAATTACATGCATTATTGGTGAATATGAAATAATGAGAAGGGAAAAATGATCACATGAGTAACATCTAAATTAAATTTCCCCACAAGCATCATTGAATCTGATATAAGGAAATGATCATAGAACATTTTATACTTGTGCTTACAGTGAAAGTAGTCAAGCATTAAATATTAATATTTCGGATAACAAGCTTACCTTAATGTTGCTCCAAATCTAGACACCAAAACAAAGTCACAGAGAGCTTTCTTTTTCCGAGGGTCGAACTTCTCCAACCTAGCTGCCAAAAGAAGTACATCACAATCCAAGTATAGTATTCTAATAGAAACCTGATCTCGATTGGAAAGTAAGAGAAATTTTTTTAAAACACAAAACTACATAGCATTTCATTATTAAAATGACGAACAAATCAGACAAACTAATTGTTTGCCTCATTTTATTTCCCTCTCAAGAAGTTCATGGAAAATTGAACTCCCGTGAAGAAACACAAATTTGTGAGCCCAAAAACATGAGGCAAACCACAGTTTGAACCATACACACAATTCTCCCTTAACCACTAAAATCTCTTCTCCAGTTCATTCATGGCCATTCTTTTTTTACATTTAATTTTCAATTTAATGTTTTAAATTTCTTTTTTGAAGTTAGATCTAAACATTTCAATTTTTTGTCCTTTTATGTTTTTTTTAAGTTTTGGGAGTTTCTAATTTTAATGTTGTTTTAAAATTGTATGTTAGTAGTATTAATTATGTTCATTCTTGTACCTATAAAAGGGTAAACTTCCATGTAAAGTTTGCATCACCAATTTTCTACTTCAATTTTATTCCTCTATTTGGATTCCACTTTCTCATTTTCCTAAACTACCAAAAAGAAAAATGGTGCCCCAGGACTGATACATGGGTTTTATGTTCGAGTTCATCTACAATGCAATAAGAAGTCATATATACAGTTCAAAATCACACTTTGTAGCAAATTTCGATGTTTTAAGAGTGCACTCACATTGAGAGGATTCTCGAGAGACTACTGTTGCTGCAGGTTAAACCACAAACCATAATAATTCACTTGGAAAACATGGATCACCTTCCCCGTTTTTGATCAATCTGAATGCTTGCTTGACACCCATTATTGCATCAGCTAGTGGCAAACAGGAGATCAAATGACAATAAAATCCAATGGTTAGCCATAGTTTATGGGTATTTTTAATAATTTAACCAAAAAAAATCAAGATTCAAAGACCAGTAGATTTCAAGTCAGTCGTATAAAATCCAGTCGTTGGCCATATATCAAGTTCAATCTTTAATGATTGTAAGGCACAGTTGAGCCAGTTGACTATCGTTTTAAAAATCATAACACAATATGATTTGCTAGTTTTAATAAAGGGTATATGAGAAGAATAAACCTACATTATTGTTCGGATTGACAAGGACAATCATTTTCTTTTCTTTTCTTTTCTTTTCTTTTCTTTTTTTGGAATGAGAACCCTTCAGATCGAACTTTGTTACATCAATTCACATTTTGTGGCTCAAAATCCATAATTGATACAATGTATGTCAAACATTGCTTATAACATTTATCTTTGGGTGAGTTCAGATGTAAAAGAGTAATTATGGATATTGAGCTGGTAATGGTCGGAGTTCGATACTCTTTTACAACTCACCCAAAGATAAATAAAACATGATCAGTATCATGAACAGATGAATCTATAATCCAGCAAACAATTTACCGAACTACAGAATATAGAAGAGAAGTTAGGCAACATACCTTGTCCTTTTCTCTTAAACTCAAATAAGTTCGCAATTCATCTTGTAACCTACAAAGGAAAACAATGAAAGAAAAATGTAAAACGTTATATGTAATCTTACCATGAAAACATGCTAGTGATAATACCTATGTTTTTGCAGCAAAACATATCTGAGAGCCTTTTCATGATGGATATTGAAAAGAGAGAATAAATGGATCCAGTGTCTAGTCCTCTCCTCAACAGAGATGATCTGGAAATAAATCTTCCACAAGAACAAGTTCCATGCACTGGGACCTAAAATGTGGTAATAATTATTATATTTAAAGATATTGTAATAGTTTCAATCCAAGAAATAATAGGCCAACCTGAACTCCTTACAATCTTTATCATAGCAAAGAATCAAGACTCTACATGGAATCTGTTCATAGTCAATTGGCCATTGGAACATTTATCACAATAATCTCGATACACTTCCAACAATTTCTGAAGGCCTTTTTTCCTAACTGATATCTACAAAAAAAAAAAATAAATAAATAAATTAAATTAAATATTAGGTGAGTTTTGATTGCTTAATGCAAACAGAAACCACATACAATAAAATACCCTCTTATCTCGTAGTCTTTCAGCAGCTTGAGATATTAGTGTCACTGGAACAAATTTGATGTTTGATTGGACAATATCACAAACAACAATTATTGCTCGTGTTCTCACTCTATCATCTAAGTCTAATAATCGCTCTTCGACTGCACCTGATATTTTCATGAGTACCAACTAATCAGATATACCATACATAATGGATTAAGAATCTAATAACATCATAACTACTTAATCACTGACCCATAACTTCCAGAGATTCTGAACAAGCAGGATTGGCCATATAACAATCTTTGGCACATTGGATGGCATGAATTCTAACTTCTGCACACTTGTCGCAAAACCTTTTCAAAAACTCCATAAAAAGTCTTCGGTACTTCTGTGCTACACAGTGTCCAGGAAGAGCTAAAAGTCTACCAATGATTTTAACCGCTTTTATTCCAACATCAACCTGATCTGTCTACAATAATGAGGAAACAAACAAAGTGAGCATCCTGGAAATTGTGTAGGAGTGATTATTAGAGACGATTAGGTGCAGTGTTTAGATGGTTGAAGTTGAAGTTGGGGAGCATTAGAAAGGGTGGTTTCTTGAAAGGAGTGACATATTTTCTGTTAAATCTCTCGCCAAACATCAGGCCAAAAAGAGTTCTTATTCTTCGGCCAGCTTTCTGCAAAGAGCTTTATAGTTCGAAAATTCTTAGTAGTGTAAGGTTGTCTAATGGACTCTTTTCTGGGGCGGCTGAACACAAATAATAGAGTTCAAAAAGAAATCCCCACCACTGCCTCAACCAAAATTGTCATTGCCAATGAACTTACGCACAAATAAAAATAATAACAATAATAATAATACATCTGAAGACATCTAAGATCTTACAGATTTTGTGGCTCAGTAATTTTGTGGGCACGACTTCCAAGGATAAGAAGAAACAACTTTGGGCCTGTTTTGTGCATTGTTTTGTGAAATTTGGCTTAAACGTAAAGGAAGAGTCTTAGATGAGGGGAAAAAAACTTGGACAAGATCTGTGTTGTCTTTACTTCTTGGAGTCTAAAATCAAAAGCATTTCGTAATTACTCCTATATCTTGTGTTTGTGTATCAGACCAATTGGATGTTGAAGAAATTAGAACAAGAGGGAAGAGACAAACACTTGGAAGAAAGAAACTTTTATTAAGAAAGTAAAAGGATGGACACTTTTGAGAGAAGACACTCTCACTCACTCACTCTTTCTCACTTTTTATATTTGGCTTGCTTATGGGGGACACACTTCCTATTTATAGGCATTAGACCCTCGGAGTCCAAGCAAAAGGATTTTTATAGGCTCTTCTTGGATCTAAAATATCCTAGATATTTCAATGTTTAGCCTTATCTAAAGAAATTCTCTAGAATTCCTTGGGGCCTAAAGAAAGGGTAAGATAATTCTAGAGCTTCTTTTAGATGTCTATTTACAATACTCAAGATAGATCTAGAGCTTCTTTTAGATATCTATTTACAATACTCAAGGTAAATCTAGAGCTTCTTTTATATGTCTATTTACAATACTCAAGATAAATCTAGAAAGGACTAATTATATATATTCAAGCAATCTATGTAGATACTTTAATAACCTTCTAGATATATAGCTAGTATTGCCTTTTATTATAACATTGGAGATTATTATGGTCACTCATTTGGTCTTATTCTACCTTTTGTTAACTTCCTTATATCATAGAAACCATTGATTATTTAAAAAAGAATTTAAAAAGAGGGTGAACATAACAAATAGTTGTATACCATTGTTGCAATACAAGAGTGACAAGGGAATAAAATGAACAAAATAACAAAACGACATACCAAAAGCTCTAGAGTCAAGTTTGGAATCACAGGAAGAAGCATATGAGGGACATTGGAAAATTCTAAAAATAATTTCATGGTAAAATTATTTGAGTTCACTCCCCACAACATCTCTTTCTGAAATACAAGATGTTAAAAATCCACAAATAAATGGTTCAAGTGTCTCAGCACAAGTTTCAATGATGGAAACTGCAAGGCGAGAAGCAGTGGTAGGTTCACCCTAAAAAAATGTGAAAAGGAGAGTTGTCAGGGCAACACAGAGTAACTGGAACACACGTTTCAAAAGAAATTATTTGTCCTTCACTAATCAAATCAAGGCCTAATATAGATACAAAAGTTTCCAAAGACAAAAAATAAATAAAATCTTTCTGCAGTGATCTGCAAAACGAGAGAGTTTGTTTAAAAATTGGAAACTATTAGCACACAGGAGATTAGATGTAGATCTAATGGCAAGCAACTATAATAGAAACACGAAATTCCCAAAACAAAAAATAAATATAATCACTGCAGTGACATGCAAAAGGAGGGAGTTTGTTTATTAATAGGAAATTATTAGCACGCAGGAGATCAGCTGTAGATCTAATGACAAGCATCTGGAAGTCAAATTATCAGATGGCTATTAACTAAGATTCATAAGATAGGAAGAATCGTCATTTTCAACTCCTCTTGTTGGTTAAAAAATGTTTGAACATTCGTAGCTTGCTGATGAGTATCAAGTCAAAAACTTAGCCAACTGCTTATTGGTTATTATATAAAAAGTCTACATTAGTGAAAAAATTATTCTAGACTCTAATCACCAAAATCTATGATGCCTTTATCCAACCAATAATGAAAAACTATGCTAGATGGACATCATTCTTATGATGCTCTGACTTTTTTATTAAACATAACTTTTGTGTCACCAATAAGGCGATTGGTGCTTTAAGTAGAATCTCATTAATTATCTAGTGTGGGTGGGCAAGTTATCTCATTGGAAAATATTCCAAAATTATATGAAAATGATGAAGATTTTTCTATGATTTGGAATAACTGTAAAACTAGTCATGCTTAGAAAGGAAGACCTCGATATCACTAAAGGATTTCTTTCTAAAGAAAATAGGTTGCTCTCTGCATATCACATATCTCTTAGGCAGAAAAGTTATTATGGACATACATGTTAGGGAATTGGTGGACATTTTAGGCATTATAAAACTTTAGCCAAGATTACCATTACATTTCATTGGCCTCAGCTTCACAAGGATGTAGCAAAATTTGTGTAGTGTCATCATTTGAGCTTTGCAAAATCGTGAAGAGATTTAGGAATAACAACCTACGTGTTACACTTGTCTGGTAAACTCAACATTTTTTAATTTGTATGTTCTAGTTAACTTTGTGTTCGGTTAGAAAGTTTTCTAGTAACCTTAGATTAAGGGTTGTTTACCTCATGTAGTTATTTCCTTTACCCTTAAACCTAGCCGATAAATACTCAGGTTCCCTATTATAAACATTAGATTTTTATTAATCAAATAGCCCTAAATTTCCCTCACCAAATCAACTAATTATACAACTCACCATCAGTCAACAAGATTATTAAAACTATTGTACTGAACTATGTAAGTAAAAGATAATAAAAATGACAGTAAAGAATATTTCTAATCACTCCAAAGCAGGTAGGGTAAAAAACATCAATCTATTATACTTACCTTTTCTTCCTTTACAAGATTATGCAAAACCACATCTACTAGCGGTAGAGAAGCATCCTCACTTAGAATATGGGTCATTATTGACAAAATGTTGTTAACCAAACTAGACTCGTGGTAGTCTCTATAGAAAAAAGAGTTATTGTAAATATGAAACAATTCAAAAGGTTTGTACGGTGAATGTAAACCAACAAATAAAATATAGAACAGCATGCATAAAATACAGATGACAAGTTGATTTTTTAGTCTAATAGAAATTATTAGACTAAGCAGACTAACAACCTATATCATCTAAAATTACATATTTTCTACAAGTGACAACTTTTTGTCTCTACTTCAAACTTACATGTATTAAAGAAAAATGAGCGAGCAAAAGAGCATATCATAGACATTTTAGTTAAGGGCTAGAAAGGGAACTATATTGAATACTCCCCAACATGAATCCACTGCCTCAAAGGAAACTTGTTTAGAATTATAACAAAGCATAAAACAAACTTTTTTTTGGTGATAAAAAATCCTATAAAGTCAAAGGATAAATTAAATTCTTCCTCTAACAAACTACAAATATCCCATTATATAATACAACTTGTACTCTTGAACACAACAAAACTGACCTATTAAAGTTGAAAGTATTGAGGACAATATTAGGGAAATTTAAGGCTTCAGTTGTAAAATACTTGGAGGAATATGTTAGACCTCCAATAATACACACATACAATAGAAAGGGCAAAGAGGTAAATACGAATGAAGAAGGAGTTGGCTACAGTGGGGACCGTTAGGCCTTGGGATCGTGGAAAGTACGGCTGTCAGACGCAAAGAAGCTTTTTGTAGGAGTGAGGGCAGCTGGGGAGGAGGGTGGAATGTTTTGGAATAGGCTTGGCCTTTGGAGAGTCTCAATCTCTCGAGATTACTGAGTGTTTGGCTTGTTCTTGCTATTTATTTCTTCTTATGTGTTCTTAGTTTCTGTGCTGATCTAGTTGTATTTTGTTGGAACGTTTAAACTCTGTTTTGGGGAATCATTTGCAGAATAGATATCTTCCTCCTAGTCATAGAAGAACTCTCTGTGACAGGTTGGAATTCCAGTTGTTGTGTTCTTTCGGTTTGGACTGCGTTTATCTTTCGTTTGCAGGGTAAAGAAGAACAGAAGAAAGTGAGATACCTAACAGAATAAACCAAAAAAAAAAAGTAACTTAAAAAATTGGCATAACAGAAAATCAGTAATATTTATTAAACACACTGAAAAAAAGAGCGCAAGTACCAATACTAGAGCATTGCAAGATAAAGGGTACTGACCTCAAAGCAGAGAAAAATGTATTAAACATCTCCAACACCAAGTCGTTGCATCCAACGTCAAGCATTATCACACGCTAGCTCCGAAAAAGAACTCAAAAGAAGTATAAAAACATCCTATAATAAAAAATAATTAAATAATAATTAAACAAAAAATGGGATCAATTGTATAGTAAACAGAAAGATGAACATGAATTTTTTTTTTTTTTTTTTTGAAAATAATGAACATGAATTAATGACATAAAGAGTCAATATATGATGCAAAGAGAGAGTATGCATTTCATCGAAATTAATGATTTGTTACTCTTAGATATTTGTCTTCAAAAGGTTGTTCTGGTGCCATGACCGAAAAATTTCACTCACGCATATAGCTAATAGAAATCTCACATCTTTATCTCTATTCCGTAGAAGACCATTAATTATAGATTTCCTTAGAGGCTTTATAGAACTCTCTAATATTTTAGTTGATTCTGACTTCCTTGTAGCATCTGGGACGTAAGGTTGTTCCAAACATGCAAAAACGTCTACAACTTGCTGCAATGGAAAAATGGAAGATCGAGTAACAAGGAAAACATGATAATTCATGAATTGGCGCTAAAAAAACGAGACTTGAAATTTTATCTGCGGGATAATACAGGAAAGGATGAATTATTTTCATTCTAATAAATTAACAAAATCTCATAAACAAAATATTCGTAAATGTATAAGATAAAAAATACAACAGAAATATTTGGATTTATGTATGAAAACAAAATACAAACGAATACCCGACAATTTCAATGTGTAATTCTTTTAACACTCAATAGAATTTGTTGTGTCCATCACCTCAAGAGCTGTTAGTTGTGGGTGCAGAGAGACAGAGATGGAGAGAACGAGCTATTAGTGCCGGAAGGTCCGAGTTCAACCTTCTTCACTAGTAGGACTGCGTCAGTATGAACAGAAGCGTCTCCTTCGAACATTCTTAATCGAAGATAATTAGGAAACAAAATACTACATTGACAAGTTTTCACCCAAAATTTTGAAAAAAAAAACCCTAGAAAAACCAATCTTCGTGAAAACGAACAAAACCAACTTACGATTAGCCACGAAAACAGAACAGGAAATTCAGACTGAGTGGAGAGATTTAGAAACGGAATTACGAAAGGAAATTCAGAGTAGAAACATTACCAGGAGGGATTTGACGATGTAATCCTTAGTTGGGCGAGACTGTCTCCCATTCGTCTGTGATCAAATTCTAACAAAACAGGAAAAATGTCAACAAAACAATTTTAAAAAAAATTTGGTTCCAGTGCTATCAACTTGCTCAGTCGACAGTAAGCAACGAAGAACACCCCGACGACAATGCGAGCGATCAGACTGACTGGAGAGATATAGAAACGGAATTACGAAAGGAAATTCAGAGTAGAAACATTACCAGGAGGGATTTGACGATGTAATCCTTAGTTGGGCGACACTGTTTGCTCAATTTAGTCCCGACGTCGTGGATAAGCCGAAGCGAAGACTGATCCATTTGCTGCAGCCTGAAGTTCGAAACCCTAATTGGGAGGGTGAATAGCAAAGCGTGAGAGGCTTGAGGAAGGTGGGATTTGGAAGAGAGCAGACGGACGAGGAGATCACTGAGAAACGAGCGAATTTCTGGAATGGCGCGAATTAGTTGGTATTTGAAGAGACGCCTATAATATCAGCAAGTGCTGCGTAATGGATACGCGACCCGATCCAGTTCGGTCGGAGTGGACCGGATTGGTTCGGCATTTAATGGGAAATTGGACATTCGTTTTATTTTTAATTAAAAAAATTAGTAGACCGAACCGAACCGAGCTCATTGGTTCGGTTCAGATTCTGCGTAATGGATACGCGACCAGGTCAAAGCTTTGACCTGGTCGTTGCTCGAGAGTCCAATTGTTTTTTTTCTTTTTTTTTTTTGAAAAATGTTTTTTTTTCTCGTTAAATGTTTTTTTTTTAAATATTACATTATACGTATGGATTTTTTTTAAACCAGATACGTATCGATTTTTTTTTTAAACCAGATTCGTATGGATTTAGGAATGCCTTGTTTAATTGAATGTGTGTTTCATAGAAAAATAAAAAAAAATAAAAAAAATGAATATACGTGTGCAATAAATTAGAAAATTACTTATCTTGCTTAGCCTTGAAAAAATAAACCTACTGGACTTTAAATGAATTTTGATACATGAACCCATAGAAAATAACTCGGAAGGGATAAGGAATATTAAACTATGTCAAAATTTAGAGGTGTCTATATGCTATTTTATTCCAAAATAGTTTTAAAAAGATTTTAAGATCTACGTTCAAGCGTTTATAGAGGTGGGTAAAATACACTTTTTTTTTTTTTACAAAACTAACACTTTTCATCTTTTGTCATCTAAAAAAAAAAAAAAAAAAAAAAAAACTTATAATCATTTAGAATTTGAATTTAGTTTTTATTTGGTCGGTAAAAGTCACATGTTAAGTCTTTGAAGTTTGAATTTGAGTTATATTTAGTTTCTCAAATTTGAAATAATTTTCTAGATGGTCTCTTAGTAGAAGTGACGTTGATTGACTTAACAAAATGATGTTTTGATGATTAACATATATTGATTAAACTATTTAATATGTATTTTTTAGATGAGTTTCTTTATTCAAAAAAAAAAAAAGTTGGAGTTTCTTTTAATATTTTTTATTTTTTATATTCAAGAATGTATTGAGTTGTTTAATAATAATATTACAACAATAAGTTTGGAAAATTAATATATTTTAATAAAAATATTTTAAAATACAATATTCATTTTTTTTATTTATAAAAAAAAACTTTTGGTGGGGTCAAGTGGACCATAGTTAAAACTAAGCTTAAAATATTCTTTTTGTCTCTATACTTCGGATTTTGTCTCATTTTAGTCATTGTACTTTCAAATGTCAAATTTTAGTCCTTATATTTTAAATAAAACTTAAAATTGGGCCATTGTGTTTATTGTTAATTTTGCTTAAAAATAATGTAGTAGTCTCTATTAGCGTTTCTCTTATAAATTTTAGAAATATCTTCACATTTTGTCTTTTATTGTATGAAAATTATTATTATTATTGTTATTTAACCAAATTCAATCAAAATTAACTTTAAACTTGTGGTAGAGACCAATTTTGAGCTTTATTGAAAAGTATAGGGACTAAAATTGAATATTTTAAAATACATGGACTAACATTAGAACAAAACCTAAAGTTCATGGCTCAAAATGGTATTCTAACCTAAAATTAAATATCCATAAAATATTTTTGTCAATTTTTCTATAAATCGAAAAGAAATCGATTCTAAATTTTCATTATACTATCAAGAAAATACCACTCATGGAAACCATGTTGACTCGTTTATGTAGGAACTACTAATTTATAGATCATCCATTGAATTTAATCTTTTTTTTTTTTCTCTGAGTTCTCAATTTAATCATTTTAATGATATTTTCAGGAAGTTTTGTTAGACACTGATAGATTATGTCTTACGAAAATTAGATGAGGTGGCAATTAGAATTTTTCTAATTGCAAATACAACACAATGTAAAAATAATAGCAAATGTGACAACTTATTAGAATAAAATTTTATAATTTCCGTTTTATTCCTATTTAATTTTGAATTTTGTGCAAATTCTACTAATTTTCGTACATTCATATCTATCCGTATCTATCACTGATAGACTTTGATAATCGGAGCCTACCAGTGTCTATCACTAATAGACTCCGATTAATCGGAGTATCAGTGACTATCAGTGATAGACACTGATAGACTATCATGTTAATAGACTATGTATAATCCTTTATATCAGTGGTTATCACTGGTAGATTCTGATAATCAGAGTACGTCAATGTCTGCTACTGATAGACTCCGATTAATCAAAGTTTATCAATGACTATACATGATAGACACTGATAAACTATCAATAGACTCCGTATAATCATTTCTATCAGTGTCTATCACTGATAGACTTCGATTAATTCGATGTGTTGGTGACTATCGGTGATAGACACTGATAGACTATCATGTTGATAGACTCCGTATAATCTTTTCTATCAGTGTATATCACTAATAGACTCCAACTGATCGAAGTTTATCAATGACTATTAGTGATAGACAATGATAATCTCTTATATCAAATAGCTGGTAATAAAAAAGGTATTTTTGTAATTTAACGTCACTTTGTGCTATTTTTGCAAATAGTTTTACTTTTTTCTATTTTTGCAATATTTTTAGTGTTTTTTGCTATTTGTGCAAACATCCTATTTCTTATTCAACAAATTAAGTGTAGAAACAATTACGCCCGCATTCATAGTATAGTTGATTTCTTTAATTGTCTAAGTTATAGAACAAAGAATTAGTTTTTAGAACAAAAATACACTTTTGGTCATTGAAGTTTCAAACGTAACACTTTAGTGTTCAAGATTTGAAAAAAGTTCTAAATCGTCAAGTTAAATGACCTGTTTGGAATGACGTAGGGTATATTTTGTTTAACTTTTCAAGTGTTTAATTTTGAAAAGAAATCATTTAAAAAAATTATAATGTTTAACAACCACTAAAAATGACTTATTAAAAAATGAGATTGAGAATAAACTATTTTGAGAGAAACACTTGAAAGTAAATTTTTTAAAAAGAGTTTTTAAGATATGATAACTTGGATATAAAAACACTTATGAGAAAATGTAACCAAACATGCGAGTGTTTAAATTCTAAACAATTTGTATGCAAAATGTTTAAAATAAAATGCATTCTTGAAAAACATTTAAACTAAAAGACATTCCAAACGGACCATTTGTTTGTTTTATCTCATCCGTGTTATCTCCTCATCTCCCCCAATTCTTATCTTCCTCTTCCTTTCATGAAGAACCTCCCAAGCAAACATATACTGTTAAATCACAAGATTAATTTCATGTTATGAATAGAAGCACAACCTAATATTTGAAATGGGATTTCTCAAATCGCAACAAAACTACTGTTATCGATGAATTTAGACCTAATTTTTAAAAAGTCACAATGATAAAAACCTAAAGTGATTTGGACCTAACTTTAAAAAAGTCATTAATGATAAGAGTCCAAAGTGGAAATATGCCCAAAAAGACCCATTGGGCCCAAATCAATCTCTTTCATGTCCAATATCGACTCTAATGCTTTAAGTCAACTAGAGAGAAAGAATAGTACGAAGTTAAGGCCCCATACTTTGGAGTTACTCTTCTATTTATAGTTGATCTAGGGACCGTTGTTGTCATGTGAAGAGGTCATGTGTAACGCCCCAGGCCCAGGATTCGGAATCAGGATTCGGCCCTTAACGGCCCCGGCATTCCCCTGCGACCTGGCCACGCCACCATACTTGTCTGATACTACTTCTAAGATTGAAGACTGTCCCCACAAACCAACACGGGGTCCTTTTAGCATGCTTTGTCCTCACTCACATGCTTCCTAGGAAAATTCCCAGGAGGTCACCCAACATAGAACTTCTCCAAGCTAAGCACGCTTAACTTCAAAGTTCCTATGATTGAGCCACCGAAAAGGAAGGTGCACCTTGTTGGTCAAGGTGCTTTGGCAGAATCATCAGGTACAGGAAGCTACATGGGAGCGAGAAGAAGATATGAAAGCAAAGTACCCGGAGCTCTTCCAGGACTAACAACTTTCGGGGACGAAAGTTTCTAAGGAGGGAAGATTGTAACGTCATCAAATTAAGCTGAGGGGCATTTTGGTAATAACCTTGAAGTTGGAGTTGTCCTAGTTCCCCTTTGTTTTGAGCCCAGCCGCCAACCATTTCTTTTCTCCCTCTTCTTCGATTTTTCAGCCCCACTAGCAGCCACCTCCCTTGAGATTTCCTTGTTCCCTTCGTGAGTTCATCTACCAGCAGCCCTCTATCTCTCTTCCTCTCCGACCGCCAGCAACACGCCGACGCCGACGACGACTCCCCGGTGACGCGCGACCTACGGCGGCAGCAGCGGCTCTGTTTTCGGTCGGCATGTGAGTTTCTCCTTGTTTCTCTTGCAAATCTCTCTCTCCCTCGTCGATCCCTCACTCTCCGTCTCTCCCTTCTCTGTTTTTTCGTGTTGTAGCAGCGTGGGTGTGATCAAGTTAGCAGTTTTTCTGCATTTTTCCGGTGTTTTAGGTGAGTTCTCGCAGTGGGTAAGTTGGTTTGAGGCTTATGTGGGTTAGTTCTTGCATTTAAACATTTACCCACTCATAGTTTTGTCCGTTCAGCAGGCGTTCACTTCATAATCGACGGTTCAAGTAGCGGGTCTTCGAGTTTCTGTGTAGTTGGGCATTTTCGGCAGTGGGTAAGTTCTTAAGCTCTAGTTTTTGTTGGTTTTATGGTGCTAGAGGCTTACCCATTAACTGTAGCAATTGTTTCCAAGGTTTTCTTAGCGTTCGGGAGCTTAATTGTCGTTTTGAAGTGGAATTGTTAACCCGGACAGCAAGCTTCGTTTCAGTTCTTAGTTGGATTGAATAGAGGTTTGGGAGCTAAGGGGCACTTTATTTCGTCGAGCTTTCAATCTAAGGTAAGTAGCTTTTGGATATAGCGTAGTCGCTCTTGGATCCGTTATGTGCATAATGATAGTAAAGTTAACCATTGGATGAGTTGTATGTTTGGTCTAATATTTCTCTTGGGCGTGTTTTAAATGTTGTCTACTTGGACATGAATCAAGCATTGTTTACTTAGGCAAAATCTTAAGAGTCGTTTATGCTTGTAGAAGTTTGTATTGAGTTGTGAAGCATGGCAATAATATGAGAACTACTTAGTTTCGGTGGCGTTTGTTGTTTCACTACTGAGCATGTTTGGATTGATTGATGCATGATTGTTTCTGGGTGCTTGTTTATGACTCTGGAGAATGGGCTGAATGTTTGCTGAAGTTGTGGTGGAAGTCTGGATGCGAGGTTTGACTCGTTGTGTTTATAGGAGTGTTTTGTTCTTGTTCCAGGTGTAAGGAAAAATTTTGGGTTCCCTATATGTATGTCGTTATGCTGCCAAATTTTCGGTAGCATATTAGAGGTTCAGGGTTTAAGTTATGCACGCCTAGGAACCATAATCTTCTTCGAGGAAAGGCTTAGAATAGGGACCTCAGCCACGTTTTAGGGCCTCTGGTAGACTTACAATTCTTTAAGTCTTGCATAGCTAGAGTGTGTTCCTTCCCCATCTCAGGACTGATAGAACTTAGTTGTCAGGCACGTTTACGTGTGTTCTATTAGTTGGCTGTTAGAGCTCAGTTCAGGCACGCTAGCGTGCGCTCTCTCAGCTCAGGACGGTGTTGAGCTTATGATCAGGCACGTTGTTCGTGCGCCAGTTGGCACCAGGCATGTTTACATGCGTCAGTTGCTCCACCGTATTTTTATCTTTACATTCAGGGGTGTTGTGTTGGGATAGGTGTAGTTCTGCTAGAGGTGGCCAACTAGTCTCTAGTTTACTTACCTTAACCTACTGACCCACACAACACTTTAGTTGGCACAGGTTGGGGATAGGTTAACACCCTAGACAAAGCATGTCCATGTGATCAGTTGTGGCCCTAGGGTTAGACACCCGAAAGTTATATTCAGTTAGGTCCCTATGTTCGCTAAGACCCAGAAGTTCAGGACTTCAGTTTCAAGTTAATAGATCTCATGTTTTCAGTTTCGGCTCTTAAGTGGGCTACTTACTGAGTATATTCTTATATACTCACCCATGCTACATGTCTTCCCTTTTCAGGTGGTACTTGAGAGCGTTGGCGATTGGCGAGAGTCGTGGCTTGACTGCCTATGGGACTGAAGCTGCAAATTTTGTCGTTTTCCTTAGGAATTCACCTCCTTTCATTTTAATATCAGTTTCATGTTGAACCTTAGTTTTAAACGATTGTCTTGTTTTCATTCGAGATTCATTCAGATGTTTTCATTTCATTATTTGATTGAGGAACTTATTCACGTTTTGGGCCCTATTTGAATTAAATAAAAGACATTGTTATTTTCCACTTTAAAGTTGCAAAGTTTTTTTTTTCGTACTCATGCATGTGGTAGCGACCCTCCTTTGTATGTTTTTTTATTCCCATCCAAGTCGGGTCGTTACATCATGTGTGTTTCCCTTCGTGGATTTTAGCATCAACAACACTATCATTTAGGGGTGATCACCGACATATCGGTTTTTAGCGGTCGGTTCTTGTCAGTTTGGAATGGATTTATTACGCCGACCGACCGACTACATCGACGGTCGGTCGGTTTTGGTCGGTTTTAAGAATGCAATATGAAGAAGATAAAAACAAAGGAAAGAAAAAAGAAAAAGAAGAAAGAAAGAAAGAAAAAGCATACATACCTCTGTTTCAAGCTTGAAAAATTAGGAAGAAGAAGATTTAAAAAAACAAAAAGAGGAAGATGATTAAAAAAAAAAGGAAAGGAGAAAAGCAAAACAAAAAGAGGAAGAAGATTAAAAAAAAGGAAAGGAGAAGAGAAAGGAAGAAAACAAAAAGAAGAAGAAATAAAAAAAATAAAAAAAAAAAGAAGAGCAGGCGGCCATCGGCACTGAGAGAAGGAAAATGGGTGAAAGTCTGAAAGATAAAAAAGAAGAAGAAGATAGAAATTGAGATGGGAGAGAAAGAGTTGTGATATTAAAAGAACTAAAATAATTAAAAAAAATATTGGGAAAAGGAAGGCCATCAACGCTGGCTAATGGTCTTCCCAAGGCTGCTGCAGGCGACCATTTAATGTGCCGCCTGCAGCAGCAGATGCCATACGTGACGCACTTTAACTTTTTTTTTTTGGTCGGTTCTCGCCCTTTTAGACGAGCCGACCGACCGACAGGTCGGTTTTACTATACGTAAAACCGACCTCCGACCGAGATAATCCAAAAACCTACCGACTGACGTCGGTCGACTCGGTTTTTCGACTTTATTTGCTCACCCCTACTATCATTGCCAAATTCATTAGATCGTCAATATTCATATCATTTTTCCTAAAAACCATATAATCAGAATGAAAATCAAATTCATTTGGAACCCATATCTTAATAATATTTTTCTCCCAAATCTTCACATCAATCAATTCCATCCAGGATTAAAAAGAGAAGAAAAATAAAAGGAAAATTTGCTAATTTTTTTTGACATGTAAAAAGAAGATTTTAAATTTGTTTGAGCAAACACCACAAAGTACAAAACCAAGAGATATATATACACACATATATACACATTTAAAAATGACTGTAACGCCCTAGACCCAGGATTCGGAATCCGGATTTAGCACCTCACGGCCCCGGCATTCCCCTACATCCCCTACGGCCTAGCGACGTCACCATACTTGTCGGCATTCCCCTACATCCCCTATGGCCTAGCAACGTCACCATACTTGTGTGAAACTGCTTCTAAGAGTGAAGACTATCCCCACAAACCAACACGGAGTCCTGAAGACTATCCCACAAACCAACACGGAGTCCTTTTAGCATGCTTTGTCCTCACTCACATGCTTCCTTGGAAAATTCCCAAGAGGTCACCCAACATAGAACTTCTTCAAGCTAAGCACACTTAACTTCAAAGTTCCTATAATTGGCCACTGAAAAGGAAGGTGCACCTTGTTGGTATAGGTAGTATCTATCAATTCTTTTAAGCTTATCTTGACCTTGCTTTCATCTCCTCATGATCCCTCTCATTCGGATGTGGTCTCGGTTCATTCATGTAACCCTCCTAACCCGGGTGTCACAATGACATTTTTTAGAATCCACAGAATTCAATTCATAATTTTCTATCAAAATTAAATCCAATATTATACTCTTGATGGCCCTTCTACGTACGTAATTGATTTTCAAAACTTACCAATAATGATTTACATAAAAGATTACGTGGTAGGAATTCGAAATTTGAAGAAACAAAGACACATACAAAACACGTTATTTTCCATCCATTAATTTAACAAGAAAAGTCTTTAAGAATCGTTTTGAAACATACTTCAAACTTCAAAGATCAAAATCAAAATTTTCAAAGTTTTATATATAATTGAAACCAACCATACTTGAGGAGTAGTATTCTTAATAAGAGAATTTGCAGTGAGTGGCAAATTGGACCAAATTAATAGCAAATATAGCACAATGTAAAAAAATTGCAAATATAGCAAAATCTATCAGAATATATTACTGATAGACTCTGATTAATTAGAATCTATCTTATAGACTTCGATTATCATAGTTTATCAACGATAGACTCTGAATAATCGGAATCTATCAGTCTACTAATAGATTCCGATTATTCAGAGTCTATCAGTGTCTATCGCTGATAAACTCTGGTTAATCAAAGTCTATTAATGACTATCAAAGTCTATTAGTGATAGTCACTGATAGATTTTGATTAATCGAAGTCTATTAGCGATAGACACTGATATACTTTGAATAATCAGAGTCTATCAGTGATAGACACAGATATAATCTGACAACTGCTTTTTGGTCTTGTACAATTAATTTTGCAATATATGCAATTAGTTTGCAACAACGCTATATTTGCTATTAATTTGGTCCAATTTACCATCTATGCAACTGCCCCTTTTAATAATTTAACCTTAAAGAATATTAATAACTTGTATTAATTTTGAATTTTCACATTTTTACTTGAATTCAAATGCAAGATAGAGATAGTATTAGAATTGGATGAATATAAAATTTGGGAGTGTCTCCCTCTCTGACAAACTAAATATATATAAATACAATTAGGTAGTTAGTTGACTAATCATGAAGGGAGTTCGAATAATAATCAAGGCACTGTTTGGGCTTTGTTGCTGTTTTAGTGGGTTATGACGAATAATAAATGTAATTTGTTTGTCAAAGATGAGTTATAATATAGTTTTTTTCTTTTTTCTTTTTTCTTTTTTTTTTTTAAATAGAGTTATAATATAGTTTTTTTTTTCTTTAAATAGAGTTATAATATAGTTTTTTTTTTTTTTTTGAAACTAGTTATAATATAGTTTTTCAGCCAAGAATATTCCTCCTCATCATCATCAATACTTTACTTATAAGGTATGTACTTCATTAATAGCTGTTGAATTATTTAATTTAAACTTAGAACATGCAACCATCTTTATACCATCTTTTTTTTTTTTCCTTTTTTTTTTCTTTTTCTTTGTGGAGATCTCGATTCAAACCGACCATTCGCATTTTAACTTTCACAAACAATAACCCTTGACACTTCTTTTGTTCACTTACCTTATTAATAGATGTCAACCGTAGACAAATATTTAGAATGACATATATAATAGATTAGGTGTTAGATTCTTTAACCTGACTCTTAACTTTTTTTTAATGATAATAGGTTAAATTATCCATAAACTTTAAAGTTTGTATTTATCTATTTGATCTTTGAACTTTAAATTATAGTCTAATAGGTTTTTGAATTTTAAAGTTCTTTATAAATCATCGAACATTCAATTTTGTGTCCACTAGGTCTTTAGGACCCCTTTTTTTTTTAACTTTGCATCAAATAATAAATCATTGACCTATTCAACATTTTAAAAAAATTTCATAGGTCTATAGACACAAATTTTAAAGTCTCATCACTAATAGATCAGTTATTTTTAAAAATTTTAAATATGTCACGAGATACTTTTTAAAGTTTAGGAATCGAATAGACATGCGGGACTTAAATTTATAATTTAACCGATAATTAAACTAAAGTTAAACCCAAATAAATAGAATACAAAATTTAATTAAAAGGCTAAAGCAAAACAAAATACAACAAAATATGAAAGGTAAAGGTACAAAAACAAAGTTTAATTTTTTAAAAAAGACAACAAATCTATGTAGGTGCAGGCAACCTAGACAAATTGTTGTCAGCTAAATGGGGTGTCTTGTAAGAGAACCATTACTCAGCTCCATGTGTGGTCTCCATGAAAGAGAAGAGTTCTTTAAATGGAAGAAATATCAAAGGGAACAGTGTTTGACCTTTTAAATTTAAATTGAATTACTATTGCATGCATGAACTTACATAGTTCAAGCTGCAGCCATCCCTAGATTATAACTCTTTTTGCAATGATAATGCCATGAGTTTCTGATTTAGATCGGATCTCGAGGCAGAGCGAAGAAAGAAGGACGCAGTTACCTTTTCTAATACGTCGTTTTTGATTTAAAAATGAATTAAGATTTTGAAGACCTTGTTTGATAACCATTTTGTTTTTAAAAATTAAGCTTGTTTTCTCCCAATTTCCTAACAATGATTTTCATCTTTGTTGAGGCTACATTTGCATTTCTAGCCAAATTCCAAAAACAAAAACAAAATTTTGAAAACTACTTCTTTTAGTTTTCAAAACTTGAGTTGGTTTTTGAAAACATGAGAAGAAGATATATAAAAAATATAAAGAAACTTATGGGTGAAAATAATGTTTGTAGGCTTAATTTTAAAAAACCAAAGAGTTATCAAACAGGGTATTAGTTTTTTTGTTTTTGAAAATTAAGTTTATAAACACTCTACTTCCAACTTATTGATTTTTTGTTTTGTTATCTACCTTCTACTGCCCATATTTTCAAAAAACCAAGGCGTTTTGAAAAAAGGAGTTTTCAAAATCTTGTTTTTTTTTTTTTTTTTTTTTTTTTTTTTTTTTTTTTATTTTGAAATTTGGCTGAGAGTTCAAATGAAACATTAACAAAGATGAAAACCATGATAAGAAAATTGAGAGAAAACGAACATAATTTTCAAAAACAAAAAACTAAAACTCAAATGGTTATTAAATGGGACAGAGTTTTCTAATTCTATATATATAGAACGTTAGATGGAAACGTTGCTCCAATTTCTTCATCTTTTATTTGATTCCATAACAATATCTTCCATGTACCTTAATTTACCAAAAAAAACATTCAATCATTTACTTTTTACTTTTTTTTCTTTTGATCTACATATACTTTTTAATTGTTTTATTTTGATTTTAATTTTTATATTCAGGAAAAATGTAGTTATTTAGTTCATTATTGAAGATTAGAGAAAAAGAGTTAGAAATTGTTTTAAAATTGTAAATTGGGAATTATTTAATTTCTCCCATAACTGGCTGCTGACTTGACATTTTTAGCATGAAAGCATATACATGAACCCATGTTCCATTAGAAAAATAATTAGAAACTTTTATGGTGGGGCAGTCTGTCCTGAAAAAGAATCTTTTCCTTTCTTTTTGCTTTCTTTTTTTAGTATCAATTACAAAACAAATCAAATTAGCAACATTGAAATTGAAAGAAAAAATATCTAAGAAATTTAACTAATATTTTGTTTGAGCTATTTTAACACTCAGTGAGAAGTCTAAGGTAGAATGAAGAAAACAAATCTAATTAAACTTTTGTAATTGTGCGAAAGTTCATTTCTCAAATAATCGTGAAAATCTTCATTTATTAATTCAATCATTTGGTCGCGGTTGAATCTCCCTTATAAGTTCGATTCATTGTCTAAAAATATAATTCATTAACTAACGAATTATCCGAAAATGAAAGACACTTAAACTTCAGTGAAAGAGTTTAAGATAAGTTAGCATATTCAAAGAGATATTTATGAACTATAATATTAGAACAACTTAATGATAACACATCAATTATTACCTTTGGAAGGCAAAGTTTGGATTATTAACCTAATAATATTATAGTTATGAACTATAATATAAGAATAACCTAATAATATTATAGTTATGAACTATAATATTAGAATAACCTAATAATAATGTTGAAAGATTTTCATTTTGAGTTTAAATTCTCCCACCTAGAATTTTAAAGTGTTTATATGCAATGCAAGCACATCAGATTGAATATCCTCCACCTTTTGATTCATTAAATAAAAATATTAATAAAAAATATATCAATATTTTACTAAAAACATTCTTGCATCAATGTAAGGAGCAATAAGAGAAAAAGTATTAAAAGAAATCAGTGAAATAATATATATAAAAGTCTCTTTTTCAAAAAAAAAAAAAAAAGTATATAAAAGAAATCAATAAATTAATATATAAAAGTATTTTTTTGTAACTATTTAATCAATATAATACATATATGATTATTTCTATTTGATTTTAATATATAGATCCTTGGGGCCATAAAATTGCAACACTTCGAATCAAATCCAAATGATGTGGATTTGCCGAGCATACATTGCAATACATATTGAATTATAGGTCATTCTCCTTTATTTTAAATTTTAAAAGAATAAAAATAATAAAAATAAAGTTTCAACGACCCTCATTATTTTCACTTTCATGACATATTATTGTCGATGAGATGTCATCCATTGATGCGACATTAAATTATTGAGAATTAACAAATAATCAAGTATTCAATTTTTTTTTTTGTCAAAGCGATTCAGCTCAAGGTAATTGATATATATCTTTGACCAAGAGATCAAATGTAGAATCCCCTCATCTCAAATGTTGATGTACTAAAAAAAAAAATGATACCCTAATGTTTTCTTTAATCAATTTTAATTATATTATACATTTAAATTTCTATATATATTCATTATTTATTTTGTAGTATTTTAGTAGGTTTGCACTTGGCTGCATCCATATGGCTTTTTCCTAGCCATTTGACTCTTATTGATATGGATGTTGAAATTCTTTTTATTTAATTTCTCTTTCAATTTTTGATCTTGCCACACGTTACATTATATTATTGATGATCTATTTATAGAAATCTAGATGAACAATGTTTGGACTTTATTTAATTGTTACTTACACTAACTAATATTTATTATCTTTTTTTTTACAACATGTAGGAGTTGGAGATTGAACCTCTGACTTCTCGATCGAAGTACCAGCATTATGCCAATTGAACCATGTCCTTGTTGGCAATATTTATTATCCTAATCAAAACATAGCACATTAAAAATTCATTTAAAAAAAAAAAACTCCAAATTTAATTTATAACAAACTTGTTAATCCTTTACAAGTAGAGAATTAATACATGTGGCACACAGAGATCAACTCGTGTACCGAATTCCAATGAAATCAACAATAAATAAAACAAATGAGTTTAGAAATTCGAATTTTGCAAATTACGATACGTGTTTGCAAACGATGAGTGTGTAATTTATAATTATCCCTTTGTATAGAACTTCTAGAGGGAGAGAGAGAGTTGACAAATTAAATAGTTTATGTATTAATTAAGATGCTTTCCTTTTTATGTATATTAAAACTCAAAAGCCATGATACTATGCAGCCTCTTCCTTAACCCACAAACTATGCCTTCAAATCAGTGTGTAGAAATTAAATAAATATTTGTGTGAACCATTGATAATCAAAAGCCTAACATGTGGGAGTCAAAGGCAGGACCTAGAAGATCAAAAGTCAACAAAATCAACGGTAGTCGGCACAGATTTATGTTTTAAGTAAGATAGATATCATACATATTAGCTTTATATATTTTGCAAGATGAACGCTACATAAACATATTTTTGCCACCTGTGACAAAGATTTAGGGTTATATTTATTGATGTTTGATCATATCACCATCTTAACCCATGAAGGGTTTCTCAAAAAAAAAAAAAAAAAAAAAAAAAAAACTTAAGCCATGAAGGGTTACGGGAGTTTTTAGGCTAAACATACATTTTAGTATTTGATATTTAGGTTTTTCCTTTTTCAATTTGGTCCCATTTAATAAAAAAAAAAGTTTCAATTTAGTCCCTTTCAATCCATCATCGGTTGGCCTAATGACCATAAGGGCTATAAAAAAAAATAAAGAGCTAGGAAATGAGTTCAATCCGTGATGACCATCTACCTAAGATTTAATATACTTCATGTTTTCTAACAATCAAATATAATAGGGTTACAGATATCAAAAAAATCCCTTACAATTTAAAAATCTTCAATTACACTATTTTTATTGGTTAATGATAAACTTGCACAAAAGGATAGCAAGTTGACATAATTTAAAGAAATTAAACCACCCTAAAAAAAAGTGAATTTTTTTCCAATATTATAAAAAAAAAATTAGAAAAATTAGAATCTTCCATCTCTAGGGAGGAATAATTCCTCCCCTTTACCAACCTAATAAGAATCATGTCATGAGTTTATCATCAAAAGAGTATAACTGAAAATTTCTAAAATGCAAAGGACAATTAAATGTTTAAACTATAAGAACTAAATAAAGAAAAAAGAAAACATATATTTACCTTTTTCTTATATAAAAAAAAACTATCTTAAACTAATTATAAAAATCAAATGGTGGAGATTTGATCATTATGAAGTGATCATGGACTCGTTTATGATAGCCCCATGATTGATAGCCTCCAAGTTGAAGAGATTGCAGCCAATCAAAACGAGTCGGCAACAATTAAAGAATGAATAATCAATGGAAAACCAATTAATTGATTAATTAATTACTTAATGAGGTGTGTGCGGGGCCCCACCTGGAGTTGAGTGCTTCTGTAATGTGTTGCAAACGAAGGTAGAACTTCAGAGTGCATTGACTTTTGAACAATTTTTTTACAAAAAAGTCACCGTCCCATTTCAAAGGGAGGCTCTTATTTTAATAGAAAAGGGATTTAATTACTAAAAGGTTGACATCCAAGTTGGAGGGATACCCTTATAAATAGGGGCTGCCCTTTCCATTCTAAACTCACCAACATAAACTCTCTGATCAACTTCATCATCTTAACCCATCTCTCTCATTCTCTCTCCCTAAGAAACAGTGTTTTCAGCATCTAATGGCAATCCCAGTGATTGATTTCTCAAAGCTTAATGGAGAAGAAAGGGCCAGGACATTGGCTCAGATAGCTAATGGCTGTGAAGAATGGGGATTCTTTCAGGTACTCCCCGAACTATTAGTCATTCTACGAGAAAGTAGACTCAAAATAAGTACTTTCGAAAGTGGTGTCTTTATACCTCCTATTGTCTCAACTAATGTTTTCATGTAAGAGTGTCTGTTCTATGTTTTTTTAGAGTTCAACGTGTAAGGAGGGAGATTCGAAACTCTAACATTTTGGCCTCTATATATGTCTTTATCAACTGAGTTATGTTCAAGTTGACATTTTCAAAATGTTGTTTCTAGAGTTCCCATTTTCTCAACTGATGTTTTCATGCAAGAGAACTAATTAAATGTTTTTAATATCGTTCACTAAATAAATATATGTTACTTTAATTTTAGCTGGTGAACCATGGGATTCCTGAGGAGCTCCTAGAGAGGGTGAAGCGAGTTTGTTCAGAGTGCTACAAGGTGGAAAGGGAAGAAAGTTTCAAGAGTTCAAAACCTGTGAAGCTTCTGAATGATTTGCTGGAAAACAAGAGCGGTGAGAAGCTGGAAAATCTTGATTGGGAAGATGTCTTCCTTCTCCATGATAACAACGAATGGCCCTCCAACATTCCTGGATTCAAGTAAGCATGCACCTATACTCCAAACTTTCTGCTTCTTTCATGAAAATTCAATGAAAATATATCATACAATTACATTTTCTTAAAAACAGAAAGCTGGTTTTCGAAACAACTCACGAATAGTCCTTTACGTGATTTTGTTTATGAATCCAATTGTGGCAGGGAAACCATGGCAGAGTACAGATCGGAGCTGAAGAAGTTAGCAGAAAAGGTGATGAAAGTGATGGATGAAAACTTGGGATTACCTGAGGGATACATAAAGGCTGCCTTCAATGGTGGCGAAGGGCTGGAAAAGGCCTTCTTTGGCACCAAAGTCAGCCACTACCCACCATGCCCACACCCCGAGATGGTGAACGGTCTCCGTGCCCACACCGACGCTGGCGGTGTCATCTTGCTCTTCCAAGATGACCAGGTGGGAGGCCTTCAAATCCTGAAAGATGGGCAGTGGATAGATGTGCAGCCATTACCCAACTCCATAGTCATCAACACAGGTGATCAGATTGAGGTCCTGAGCAATGGAAGATACAAGAGTGTTTGGCACCGGGTTTTGGCCACCCCAAATGGGAACAGGAGATCAATTGCTTCGTTCTACAACCCATCACTGGAAGCCACCATAGCTCCTGCAGCACAGCTGGTGGATAAAGCAAACCAGGAGGTGGAAGAAGGATATCCCAAGTTTGTGTTTGGAGACTACATGTCAGTTTATGCTGAGCAGAAGTTCCTCCCAAAGGAACCAAGGTTTCAAGCTGTCAGGGCCATGTGAGGGACAAGAATCAAAAGGAGATACTGTTAGACTTCACTCTCTTGATGGCCTGTCGTTCATGGGTTTTCATGTAGTAGTGACAAAATTTGAATAATGCAACTTTTTCTTTCCACCCCCCCCCCCCCCAAGAAAAAAAAACAAAAAAAGAAAGAAAAGAACCACTCTCCCTTTGGGGCTGTGTGTGTTTGCTTTAGTCATTTGCTGTTGTTTATCCATTTATTGTTGTATCATGTATGTTATGGAATGTGTCCGAAGGACCAATGTTTAGTATTGTTTGCCAATATTATATTTCAAACTTAAAAGATTGAATAGTTTTTGTTATTTGTTAAATGCTTACCTGTAAAAGAAACATATACCTGCCCACTTGAACAAAGCACAATAAGTTATAACCTTGATTAAAGGTTCAAATTCCTACTCCTACAAATTGTCGAACTAAAAAAATATATAAATAAAAAGACATATATAGATGAATTAATGTAATTCTGTTTCCTATTAAAAAAATAATAATTTATTGAGTTCATAAAGTTCAATTTTAAGAAAACTTTTCATTTTTTAAAACCCAAAAAGTAAATATACCTTGATTTAAAAAAAAAAATCCAGAAAATACGTATTTCTTATCATCCTACCAATAGACAGGCCTTTTTGCCAAGATATTTTTAGAGGCAGTTTTTTCCAATTATTTTGTTTACTTCCTTCATGATTAATTTTTCAACATATAAAACATTGCTTACGATTAAATTAATTAAACTTATTTGCTTGACATTTAATTCTCTTGCATATCCAACATGCATATTTATATCTTCGCATATTTAAATCCTATATTTAGCTTCTAAATAAATATCCATTATCTATGTCCATCAGATAAAACATGCAATCCAAATGTCTTATAGACATTTAATTGTCATTCTCATAAAGAAATTGAAAAAGAACCCTCCAAATGATATCTTTAAAAGTTTGATAGCAAGTATCTATCTAATTAATCTTCTCATCAAATTTATACTACAAACAACTGATTAAAGAACCCTCCAAATGTTCTTTCCTTTTCTTTTACTTGTGCCTTGAGGCTTAAATTGATAGTAAAGGGCTTAAATACTTGAATTTTATAGTAAAGAAACCAATAAAAAATTTCCACGCGTATTCTGAAATTCAAGGAAATGAGCAGAGATTACCTTTTAGAGGGCAGTATAATAAACATGCTATCAGCTAGTCACCAATCTCCACAAATCTTGTGTTACTCGGCTTAATATAGGCTCAATTTTCCAGCTTACAAGTGTGAAGATGTCATTGACTCATTAGAAAATGGAAAGACCCCATGCAATCCTAATCTTCAATGTTTTTTTTTTTATTTTCTATTTTTTTTAAAAAAATTGGTTCTTACTATACAACCAATCAAGGATCATTTCCTAAAACTACTAAATGAAAACAATGCTTGAATAACATTAAACTCAAAATGAAAAAGAGAAGTTCTAATCAAACCTCCACAGCGCGGCTCCTAGTCCTACCACCATCTTCAAGGGCTTTGTGTATTTACAAGGGCAGAGGTTTCAAGTCAAGCTACTCCGGGTTCGAACTCTGTCTATGAGCATTTGCCTTCCCGACAAATCCTCCTCATAACCCACAACCTACAAACATTGAGCTGTTAACAGACTGGAACTAATAATCAAATAATGAGTTTGTTCCTAGTATCAGTTTCAACTTCAGTGATGATTCTAAAATCTTTTGATTTGTAGTTTATTTAATTCTCCTGAAATTGTGTCGACAGAAAGGGAGACAATTTTCAAAAATCCATCACTGCAATTGCAATAGAGATATAAATGATAAAAAAACACATGCACACACACCTGAGACTCGGTTTGTGTTTCACTAAAACCATCATATATGCCTGCACCCCCATCTCCACTAGTAGGATTGCTGACATCTTCCTTTCTTTCAGCTCTGAGAATACACAGAACAAAAGTAATTTCAGTATAGCATTTTAGGGTTGAGCGAAATGCTCTTTTAATCAATATTTTTAGGGAAAATAAACACTAAAGTTTTCATTATGCCAAAATCACCTTTAAAATACAGTGTTGTTTAATAGCTAGTTTAAAAAATAGCCTACTGCTTTTATTTCCAAAACTGGTTTTTAAGAATAACATTCGGGAATATTTGAATTTTGCAATTAAAATTACTACTCAGAAAAACCTATTTTGAAAGAAAGTATAACCTCTATTGCTCAAGGAAACAATTCATCGGTGAAGAATAAAAAAAAGAATTGAAAACAAACTGACTTTCACAACGACATTGTTGGATGATCTCACTAAATTTCCATTCAGAAACGGCCATTAAACACTCCCAATCAGCATGGTCTTTCCATAAAAAGATCAAGGAGAAAAGTTCAAATTTTACCTTTTTAACCACTGGTTAGATAAACCACTAATTGGATGAGCTTCTGAATGGTCTTCACCAATGATGGAACAGTCGGGCGGGAAAATCTGGTACCATTAAGGATTGAACCAAATGCAAAAGAAATCTAAAGTTTAAACATAAAAGGCATTGATCCCAACAAAAGGATACAATTTTGTCGCAGCCAGTCTTTCCAGGTGACTTCTGATCATGAATCTTAAGAAGAAAGTGGAACAAAATGATTTGAGGAAAAAAAAGAAATTGGAATGAAGTGACGGAATAAAAGCTCTATCCATATTTTACCTTACTTGTCTGCTCCAACAAGTCCTCAATTGCGGCAGCGACATCAGGAACATGTGAAGCTCCTACAGAAGATTTTGATGTAGTTTCTCTTGTGGAGTTCACATTGCAGTCAAAATGAGCGAGACTATTTCCAACAAAAGGTGGACGCTTTTGTTTTGCTTCGTCAAGGAACTTGGGCTTTTTATTACTTAAACTTAATTGTTCAACTTCTCCCATAGAGCTACCGTTAGTTCTTGCTGATTGGTCTCTCAGGATAGCAGAATGGATAGGGAACTGGGATTGACTTTCACTGGCTATCGTTTGGACAGCTTGTGTAGGAAACTGACTTACAGTGCACAAGCCTGCCTCTCTGTCTTGAGCAGTTACTTCTTTTGGACGATACAAATCAAGAGAAACAATCTTACTCTGAAAATTTTGCATTCAAACAATATCATTCCATTTCTAAGAGAAAAGAAAGACAAACACCATATGTATATGAATATCTATAATGAAGAGCAACAGAATCATGAAGCTACCTGTCTGACGCACTCATATATCCATTCAGCTGTAATTGAATGTATTCCCCATTTACAAGCAGCCTCATACTTTGGCCCATCGGAAAACTTGCATATTAGATGGGTTACCTTCTTTGTCAATTTCTCCACAAACTTGGCCCCAAGTACAAAACACAGATTTCTTAACAAGACTCTATCTTTATCTTCATATTGTGAAACACAGAACCGATTATTTTCAAACCCAGGCAAAGGGACACGACAAGGAAGTGGAGAATAGAGAATGTGGCCATTGGTATCCCACAAGCATCCATCCTTCATAACCGATTTATTTTAAATAGTCAGTATGATAAATTGATGTCAGTATAAACAAACAAAAACAAGATGATTGTTAAATGTTCAAATATCAGTTTACAATAAAAAAAAAAAAAAAAAAATTTAAAAAAAAAACCATAGAAAATCATCAGCAGTATCAAATTTCATCAAATAAATAACATTTTTTCAACTCTTGCTATCAATTCAAAATTAAGCTTCAAAACCGTAATTAAACACATTTAACAGAAGCATCAACACTTTCTCAATTCCTCCAATAACTAAAAGGGAAAAGTTAACCGCCAGAATGTTTGAGAAGCATCAATAGTCTCTATTTGTTGCCACAGGGATGGAGTGAAAAAAATTTTGGAGTTCAAGGGAAGGTCATGGAAAGAATTCTTCAAATGTCAAACTCCTACTAATTTTGTCCATAATGAAACCACTCACAAAATGATAGAACAACTCATATATCAAAATGTCGACAAAGTGAAGAAAAAACAGAGTGACAAAGTATGTTTTCCAAAATAGACCACTCTTAATGGATCATTTGACAAATTAAATTTACATAACCACCTTCCCCTCGACATGAAAATGTTAACAATATCAACTTATTGTATCCCCATTTTTCAATCAATAGTATCGGTCCTTTATATTATCAGAGCCTGGCTCAACACCAACCCAAAGTCCCTTATAATTCAAAGTTCCAATCCTAACTCAACCTATGCAATAATCCAAACTTGCAGTGGCTAAAATAAAATTTACTACTCAGCTTTGTACAAGTTTTATGTCCATGAAGACAAACACAAACAAAACCCAATTGTAGAGCCGGAAAATAGAAATCACAAATAATCAATCACATATACCTCTAAACATGATCGGACCCAATGACTTGACACGTATGTAGTATGAACATCTGCACTCCTTGGTGTCTCACCATGACACTCAACAGTGAAGTGCACTTTCTGTTTCATATGATCCTCGACAACCTCCCCTCCCCCTTGATTTATCCATTCAACAATTTCAGCTCTCTAGTAGGAGAGGATTCAAATATGATCGTGAGAACATATATCATAAATAAAATGGATAAATTTGTCAAAGGCATAGTCTTCATATGCTAAATGACATTCGACATTATCTTAAATATTTTGAAATCATTCTTTTAACAGGATGGGAGTATACTTGAGATGCAAATAAGTATACAACTGAAAGAGGTCAAAGGAACACTAGATTTAGAATTTTATCTATTCCACAGACTTGCTTTCAAAGTCATGGAGCTGGAACTGTTGCACTAAATATAGCTTTCAAAGCTGCACTAATGAACTACTCTTATTCATCTGATATTGAATACAAGACTCCCACTTTCTCCTTTTTTGCAAAATGGATGCTATTTACCACAATAATGTTATATAAACCCTAAGGTGCATATTGAACATTTTAGATAACGTTACATGTAAAAAGAGGAAGAAATCTTCACAACATACCCGATCTTCTGGAAAGGAACTAGAAAAGCAAAATATTTTCCCCTCAAACACACACGTTGACTTCCCATTTGGAACAGTGAAATCACGCCGCATCTTTTCTTGACTCTTGTTTCTAGCATTTGCTGCAGAAGGTTGGCTTTTCTGGGATAATTTCATGGTCCTGTCTCCACTCACATTTGCTTCACTTTTTTCTTGAATTTTTTCCTCTATCATTGATGTCTTTCCAATTCTAACATGAATATTTCCTTCTAACCCATTTGATGGCATGATTGGATGAACATTAGGAACTTTATTCTGATCCATGATGATGGTGCTTGTTTTACTGGATGCTGCAAAAACAAAAGTAAGCAGCTTGAAAAATTAGAACAAGACAAACAGGCTAGGGATCTCCAAACAAATTCTGGTCGTGCATCCTGATGGAATATGCAGCATTCTGAATGAAGGTAAGTTTAGATTGACGTTCCAAAAGAAAAGATATCTGAGTATATGAGCCATATATATCAAACCTTTTGGAATAAGTTCATCATAGGCCATATGTCTGCCAAGAACAGGGATCTCCTTCTTCTGACGATCACAATCCTCAAGCCAGGCGGTTCTAACCACATGGACAACACCTGAAGCTGCAATATCTCTTACCTCCTTTTTCTCCCTGCATTTTCACAAATGGTTAAACCCATTTCAGATTAGGAGGATAGTTCATTCTGATGAAATCAAATAACTCACTACACAACCAAGCTCACAAATTAAAGAATACAGTTCACAAAAGTTATGCTGTGATTACACATCATCATGAGCCACAAAAATCAAAAGCATATAAGTAAAAGATAATTACATTTCCGAAGGATTTCCAACTATTATGTGTGTTAACTTGTCATTGAACAGCATGTATCGGGAGCCTCCACCTCTGCGAATCATATTCACAATCCTGCGCATCTCAGAAGCTTCAAACCCAACAACTTTTATTCTACATGCTGACAAATATAGGTCATTGTCTTCAGCTTGGAAGTCATTTGCAACACAATTATCAGTGTTTGCTTCGTTCTTTGCCATTGGAACTGGCACTTCAACATCAGCCTCATTTACAAAATGAGAAGCATCTGAAAACATAGATGTGCTCTGTGAAAGCGTAGCTTCTAAATCCATGTCTGAAAACCCAGGACCAGAAACTGCTGAGAAATTTGAATCGGCAATAAATGAGGATGGTGCAACTTGCAAGTTCGCAGTAACCTTTTCTTGGCTATTGTGAGAAGTCAAGCAACCCCTTGCCATTTTATTTGAAGTTCCAGAAATGCTACCAACAGGGTATGACTCCTCATTTAGACATGCTATCAATTAAAAGGACAAAAAAAAAAGGATTTCAAACAAGTTAGCAAATTAACAAAATTGTTTGACAACAAACTGTTAACTTTTCAAAAATCATTATTGGTTTTCAAATAAACAACCCAAACTACTACCTCTTCTAGCTATGGATTGATCAAACCATTTCCGAGTAACAATATTGATATGACCCCATGTTCGTGCAACCTTGTACTTGTCACCTTCAGGAGCTTACTTAACCATTAAAGAGAACTTTTTATTCAAACAAAAATATTTAATCATCCCAGGAAGTTAACATACTAGTGCTACTAGTTAGAAATGGATTGACAGCGCAAGCAGCATGCTTACAATGACCATACAAAAAAAAAGTTCCTGAGAGTGATTAGTCATTCCCATCACTCAACCTGAAATAGAAACTAGAGAGATTGTCAAGAAATATAAAAATGTCAACAATTTTGTTCTTCAATGAGCCAGTTTCTCACTCACATCAAATCTCACATCCTCGTATGGTTAAAGTTAATTGTTTTATCACTATTTATTATCTATATCCATTTATTCAAATTCAAGCTGCAGTAAGATGCTTTTCAGTATATAAAATTGACTGATTCAAATAAAAATATGAGTGCAAAATCAAAAGTGGTGTCAAGAAAAAACCGCAAAAAGGATATATTACAAATCAAATGTGTACACTTTCTTGTAAGATCAGCAGAATATCTTCCACCATTTTGCAAGATAAGCTTTTCAATCTCCTTGCGCTCATCTAAAACCCAGAAATGTTAAGAGAAAACAATTTTATCAGATGTCCATAAGAGGACCAGAAATGTTAAAAGAATACCAGAACAAAATTTTATCTGAGCAAGAATAAGATATTGTAAAACTCATAACCTGCTGGAATTCTAGATACTGAAATATTCAATCCAGAAAAGGGAAGGACGCGATATCCCTCCTGAGGCACTACACGATGTTCAATCCAGCACTGTTGTAACCAAGCAATTGTGACAATTGGTTTCTTTGAAATATTCAGTGCCCACTGCAGACAGAAATAAAAACAGATTATAGTATCTGTCAAAATCTTTGCAATAATATTTCAGGTAGAATAAAGTTAAATTCCATTATTATGTATCAGCACTTATAGCTATTACATTAAATATAAAATCATGGCAACCACCCAATATCCATGCATGTCTAACAGTAGCACCACCTTCAGTTCAAGACCATCTTTCTACCATCAACCAGAGAAGTTCCGCTTCTTCAAAACTTAAAATATAGGATATGCATCATGAAAGACTTACTTGTTAATGTATCAAACTAACACCTCACTTTACTTAATAGAACAAATGTATAAGGTATCTCAATATAATTTAGCATGGACTTCAGGGTATAAAACAAGAGAAGAATAGGAAATACATATTAGATGCTACAAAATTTTGGTCAGTTAAATGCATCCATCGCCTACTGTTAACACATAGCAAGCAGCTGGACTTAATCAATCAATGCAAACAAATTCTATCAATTTCTTAAATCAAATGAAAAATTATTCCTACATTAGGTTAGAAGTGTGGTGAAGTAACATCCTTGATTTCATTATGATGCATAGAGTAAATATTTCAAGTTTAGAAAAGTGATTTCATTCGGTAGCTCTATGTTGCCATTCTGCTTTTAAATAAGAATGACGTTGAGCATTAGTTCTACCCTACTACTCGATGCCATCAATTAGGTAGCATGCAAAAAAAAATTGAACATCTATATTCACGATTTTCGTGTTAAGATAACAACAGTGCTACATAATGATTGTAATAATGTTTTTTGTATCATAAAAGCCTTTCTTAAGAATTCCTTCTGGTAATTCAGCCAAGGCTATGACATTGTTAGTATTTCCCATGTCATCACTAGTCTTCTAGGCCCTAGATTTCTATAGTGTTTCAAATAATTGGGAATATTCATGGTTACAAAACTGCAGCTATTTCAAGGAGTTGTATACTTGTATTATTTCTATAGTGTTTAAAATTAATGTTTCAAATATCACTAATCCTTTCCTCCCCAGCCCCCAAAACCATCCTCTTTAAAGATCTGTCTTTTCATCCCTCCTCTTGCTCGTTTTCTATATTATAAATGTCAGAAATTAGGAAATTTGGAGTACAAAAATTTGTGGGGTGCAGATGAAAGAGCCTAAATACACATACACATCACGTCAATTAAATGAGAAATTCAAGCATCGAAACCTTGTATTTTGCAGCCAAAACATTCTTCACGATGACAAAGGTGACATCTAGAGATGCTTTCGAATGCAATACTCCTCCCATTGCAGTAACTAACTTCCCTATCTCAACCTGCAGTTTTGTATTATAATTTAGAACCAAACTTCTATAAAATAAATAATAATAATAACGATATGGGGAAATCGGAACATTAGCAGCGTACCTTTTCATCCGCCTGAAAACCGGATGCCAGAATCTTCACACCATCCATAGCAAGGCAGCAAGTAAAACCCTGTTGAGGAAGGGGTCTGTACTCTTTTGCACACGAAAGCACGCACTGTGGACCTTCCCAATAGCAGAAATTCAATTCGTCAGCAACCCATCTCTACCAATAAATTGCAATGCGATATGAGCACCAGGTCCCAGGCGACGGACTGAAATGATAATTTCAAACAACTAGGTTTGTCTATTCGGAACTATGAATGAAACCCTAGAAGGACCATACCTAGCAAATTGCACCCCTTCGCGCGAAGATCCTCGAACTTTTCCTGGAAGCCAGAATAAAAGACCAACACACACATAACCAATCCGAAGAAGAAAGAGGAATTAAACACGAATTAGATGAAACATTACATACATGATCGGCGGAAGAGATAACATGATAATCATTAGGCCCGTTTCGAGAGGGATCGCAACAGAGAAAGACCTCGGCCCCATTCTGCTTCAGAGCGTCGTGAAGAGCGTCGAATATCTCTGGAGCAACAAGATTGCGAGACACGAATACGTTGGCTCCGGCAAATGGCTTCGGCTTCTGCATCTCGGCCGTTGCTTCGTCGGCTTTCTCTCTCGATCGAACTTCGACGAGAGAGAGAAGGAGAAGGGAATTTTGAGTGTCAGTGTGGAAGTGAATGAATTTGGGAAAAACGACGGTAAAGGAGAGAGGGCAAATGGCGGGAAGAGTTTCCACGGAGCCTGGCTTTATATAGAATGTTACTCTGTTGACTAGTCAACCATTATTTCTTTGACTAGTCAACTCTTCTTTTTTTCTTTTTCTTTTTTTATTTTTAGATGAAAATATACAAAATACTCGACCAACTCACAAGTGCACTTTCATAGTTCAACGGTAATTGACATGTATCCTTAATCAAGAGGTTAGAGGTTCAAATATTTCACCCTAAATGTTGATTTATTCAAAAAAAAAAAAAAAAACTCACAAAGATTAGCCTATAAGAGAGCATTAGCTAGACTTGCATACAATATACTATCCATCAAGAGATATGTGGTTCTAATCCTCATCTCTAATTGACAATTTTCTCCTTTGTGTGTTTTTAATTCACATTGCACCCAAGTTGATGTTTTGTAAAAAAAAAAAAAAAAAAAAAAAAAAAAAAAAAAAAAAAAAAAAAAGTTGGAAAAAACTCTTTATTCAAAGAAATCAAATATCTTAGATTATTATTCTCATTGTTATAAAAAAACAAAAAAAAAATCACAAAGTTAAGTAACAATAAAAATCGAGCCAATGCGAAAAATAAAAAACTTATATAATAAGAAATCAATTTAGATGCAATGTGAATTAAGAAAAAAAAAAAGTCAATTAGTGGTTCAAGCGGAAAAGCAAACTAAAAGTATATATTAGAACACATATGTTTTGGGTTAAAATTGATACAATCCAATAAGTTTGATATTCAATTTGATGAAATCGAAAGTTTAGAGTTAAAATTGATATAATCTAAGTTTAGAGTTGAATTTAACGGAATTGAAATTTTAGAGTTAAAATTGATACAATTCATCACTCAAAAAAAAAAAAAAAAAAAATTGATACAATTCAAAATGATTTTTTTTTCCATAAAAATATTATCCACCTGACAATATCCATCAACAAACTCAATCCGCGCCTCCGACCATTAAGTGTCACAGCCTTCAAATTCTCCGGCGGCCGCTTCACAGAATTCACTTATGCTCAATTACTAAACCCCATCATGAACTCCACCGTCTTCCTCCTCTCTTCGCCGTCGCCGCCGGCCACAATCCACCGCCTCCGAGCCCCCTCCATCTCCGCCGCAAGCTCTCTTTCCCACCTCCCAAGCTTGCCCTACCGGAAATCCACTCCCTCCGTGGCCCCTCTCTTCGTCCCTAGAAGGAACCCTTTCCGCGTCTTCTCCGACGATGGCGACGGCGATAGCGGCGGCCCCGATGACTACGACATGGACGACGAGGAAATGGAGGAAGTCGACAACAAGAAGGACTTCGACATCGAGTACGATCCTCTTGCCGCGGCGGCGGCAGCAGCTGCGGGTTCTGACGGTGTCGGCGACGAGAATATCTCGATTGTGCAGAGCAAAAGCTTCGTGTCGACGCAGGGGTGGGATTCAGAGATGATTGTGGATTATAGGATAAATGAGGAGGAGTTTCATAAGATTAGTTTGTTGCACTGTGATTTCTTCATCAGGAAGCCGCCGGATCCGGACAATGATGTTTATGATTTCAGAGAGGTTAGCGGCTGTTTTGATTAGTTTCATTTCAATTTTCGTTTCAAATTCATTTGATAGTCAGGATAATTTATCATTAATGTGTATCTTGGCTGTAGATGTATGTTACTCCTCCAGACACTGATGTTTATGCCATCCCCAAAGTTCTTGCTCCAATGCCTCAGAAGGTACCGTTGTCATTTCTTTGCATTTATACATATAAAGATAATGTAAAACCATTCTGTTTTAGCCTGAATTTCGGATTAAAAAACCATTTTAACCACTGTCGTTAATGTTCAACAAGTCATTCAACATAAACTTCACATGTTGGTTTCTAGATGTTTACATAGACAATCTTTTAAGTTTTTGTTAACGGTAAGGATTAAGTGCAGTTGTTTATGGAAAGTTTGGTGACTAAAATAAAATTGTTGAAAGTTGAGGAACTTAAACATAACATTTATAAGTTTAGCGGTCAAGATGGTTAAGGGCCTAAATAGGATTTAAAGGTATTTTTTTCAAGCACGAGGCTTGATTTTATTTTAGCAGTGTATGATTTTAATTCTTACTTTTCTACACAACTGCAGTATATTAGATGTGCTCAGAGTGATTATGGATGCTACAATGTGACAGAACCACCCATTGATGCACCTAGAGATCCATTATACAAGTCCGAGAAGGAGGTTCTTAAGGTAAGGGTGGACTCGGGAATTTGGTGTTTGTTCACTCTGTTTCTTGATTTCTAGAGAAAGTGATGATAATTTCAAATGTGAATTCAACTCAGTTCATTGATAAGGAGGATACTTTATTATTTTTCTTTTCCAAAGTCAGGAATTCAGGGATCCTTCTTCCTGTATTTTTGTATATTGAAGATCATAGCTGGTGCATCTGTATGTTGGTTGAATCGCTAATTGAGAATACAGTTAGCACTTCCAATAGTTGAAGGTTTTTTTTTTTTTTTTTTGTGGGGGGGGGGGGGGGGGGGGGTAAATGAGTGCACAGGGTTCGCCATTGAACATTAGGATAGAAGTAGCTGGTATATAAACGAGAAATGTTGCTTTTCAGGACAATATACTATGTTATTAATGTAGCATCATCTACTGAACAGTATGGTATATGCATGAGAAATATTGCTTGTAGACTTGTAGCGTTCATAATCTAAGTTTTTTATGCTCATGAATGTGCTTTTGTTATCTGATGGGGGCAGGAGATGTGATGGATGTAAGGATTTTGGTTTAAGGGTTGCATTTTACTTTTGCAGGTTTTCTTGACAAAGCACTTCAGAAATCGGAGGCTGCGTGACCCAGAATTTGTCCTAGACTTTGAGGAAATATATGTAATTGATTCAAAAACCAAATCAATCACCAGGGCAAAAGTCTTGGTAAGATTCTTTTTTCTGGGTTCTGCACAAAATCTTTTTTGACACTGCACAGTTTCAAAGATAAGTCAAGCCCAAAGTAGTTTTCAGGCTGCTTCCAATCTGTTACAAGGGCTTCAAATACTTCCTTTTGCTCTTATATAGGTCACAGTTCCAGGAGGAAGAGATAGGGATAGGAGAAGTGACTTACTTGTAGTTCGGGATAACGGGAACTCATTCAAGATTATTCATTCGGTATCCATTTACGATTTCTTGTCTACCAGATTTTATTATCATTCTATGCTCTGTTTATTGTCTAATCCCCTGTACTCTCCATGCATCTAGAGCGAACGAGATGATCCAACCACAGTGATAGAGAAGGAGGAGTGGACCAAAACTAGACAAGATATGGAGAGACATCTTAGAAAGCTAAGGGACTTCAGCATTTCAAATTGGTTTTAAACAACCATTCAACCTGCAAAAGTTATCGAAGGATCCTCATCTGTTTATAAGGTGAGGACATGAAATTGGTTATGTGGTTCCAAAGTTCAAGCTTTGACATGAAAGAGACAACCATATTACCCATCATGACGATTCTACCGTGTGAGTTCTCAACATGGCTCCTGCCCCGACCGCGATCGGTAATGAGTTCAATTACAGTTGCAATCATCAATCTTGCTAATTTATGCTACTTGCTTTCAATTATCATCGCGAGAGAGAATTGTTAATCCAGGAAAGCTAGCTTTTTGTAGATTTGTAATGCTTAGAGAATTTAGTAAAGCCTAAACAGTTGCATCTTTTGGCTGTTTCCTGCTGTTGTTGATTCTGTTTTGATTAACCATTGTAAGAAAATTTTGAAGTCTTGTGTTATATGAGGAGAATTGCTGTGAACTGATGTGCAATTTGAAAGGAGGAAAAAAAAGAAAAAGAAAAAGAAAAAACTGTTCAATTTCTTCTAGCTTCCATTGATGGTATTTCCAATTATAAGGATATAAACTTTCTAGCTTGTGTTTGTTAAGATATCACTCATGGTCAAGGCGTTCTAAAACCCGCCTTTTTCTTTCGAGTGTGGAGTTGGAGATTTGAACCTCCATCCTCAAGGGAAGGAGTTATAGGCACTTAAGCATTCAATTTTCATTTTGATGGATGCTTATCGAAAACTTGTTTGATAATGACATTTATGAAGTCTAATATAGGCTGATTCATTTTGTTTAATTCAAAATAATTAGTGACGATGCCAATAGCCCACCCTACCCTACCCTGTGAAGACTACGACTTGGCTCTAATTGAACCAAATATCATTAATATATGCTTTAAAAAAAACATATAATCTTAAATTACATGTATTACACTCAATGTTGTATTTCTTGAATTAATAATAGCCTTTTAGATCCATAAATAGGGTTGTTCATGGGGCGGGGACTAGAACATTTGATTCTCATCTCTACGACATTCCCTATTAAATTTCATGGGGACAAGATGGAAAGTGTGGGAAATTATGTTTTTTTTTTTTTGGGTAAAATACCTTTTTGGTCCCTCATGTTTCAGGTTCGTTTCCAATAGGTCCTTAGGTTTCAAAATTTTACAATCAAGTCCCTACTGTTTCGAAATTACTTCTATTAAGTCTCTCCACCGTTAATTTTTTTAACGGTGCTGACGTGGCAATTAACGGTGCTGATGTGGCAGTGAAAAATAATAAATTAATAATTTTAAAATTAAAATAATAATAAATTAAAATTAAATAATAAATACTTAAAAAAAAAAAAAAAAAAAGAAATTTCACACTCTCTCTCCTCTCTACCCCATCCACGAACCCCCCTCTCTCTCTTCCTTTCCTTCTCTCTGCCCTGATTATCTCTCTCCCTCGTAGTTTTTCTCTCTCTTAATCTCCTTCTCCAGCATGTCATCCTCCTCTTCCTCTTCGACCAACCTCCAGTGAGGTGCAGCAGACTCCAGCGAATGCAGCAACCACAAACTCGGGGCGAATCACGGGCTGGCAGCGGCGGATCTCCATGCGAGTTGCAGAGGGTCCTTTTCAAGCAAGTTCCGGTGGCCTTCTCATTTTTTCGGCGATTGCTTCAAAATTTTGGCGAATGGGGCTGTGGGTAAGCAAAGTTTTATGAAATTTCTCGGTTAATTTCTCTAATTCCCTCTCTCTGCCCAGATTCAGTCGCGACGAGCGGCCTCCAAATTCCAGCCCAGATCTGGAACGAAGGAATTAAGAGGGAGATGGCGACTTGACAGAAAACGAGAGGGAGAGAGGAAAAGAACGGTTGCCGGCGAGACGAAAACACCGAATGAGGGGGGGGGGGGTTGGCGGCACATAAAGGAGAGGGGAAGAGAGAGGGAGGACGAACTCTTTCGGGAGTGGGGGAGAAAGAGGAGAAAGAGTGACACGACGACGGCGGCGACAAGAACTGGTGAGAAGAGAAAGGAAGGGGAAAGGGAGGGAAGAGGAAGGGGGAATCGGTTGGGGGAGAGAGAATAGAAGAAAGAAATTGTGTTTTTTTTTTTTTTTAATTATTATTTTCATTTATTGTTTTTTATTATTTTTAATTAAAAATTATTATTTTATTTTAAAATGATGCCACGTCATCACTCCGTTAAGTAATTAACGGTCCAGGGACTTAATAGGACTATTTTCGAAATAGTAGGGACAATGAAACCTAGGAACCTATTAGAAACTAACCTAAAACATGAGGGACCAAAAAGGTATTTTACCCTTTTTTTTTTCAATTAAATTGTAAATTCTCCCATAGAATCCTCATTTAAATGGTAACGGAGAAGGGGATATTTTCTCCCACCTCCTCCGGTACGTTCGGGTGGATTCCATGGAGAAAATGAACAATCCTATTCGTCTACATGTATTTTATTTCTCAAAACGATATAGTTTATGACATGTTATATGCTAATGCACAATATATATAAACGATATAGTTTATGACATGTTACATGCTAATGCACAATATATACATTACGTTATTTCAAGAGAATACATTTTACATTCTCTTGGAGTTGAGTGAGTTTGTTTCAACATAAATTTTCTCATCATAATGTGTGGAGATCAAATTAACAAAAAAGATTGAAATAAATTTTTGGAAAAAGTTCGTTTCTTACTCTTAAACGTGTGATGTTGTGTCAATTTTCACCTAAACTTTCAATTTCATTATATTGAACTTTGGATTTAGCTAAATATTACAATTTTTGCTAATTCACCAAATAATTTTAACAAAAAACAATTTGAAATTTTTTGTAAACTCACTAATTTCAATAATGTTAAATATTGCACAAATTAACCATTAAATAACTTTGTCAAAACTCACAAATTTTAACAAAAGAATATGACTCTAATATTGTTTTTCTTTCATCTTATTAAATTTGTACCATGCATAACAAACACATGAGAATACCTATTTAACGAAATCTCAAATAAAAAATTATCAAAGGGTTGTTGCCACACTTAATTAATTTTACGTGTGCAATTTGATGAACTTGAAAGTTTATGATAAAAAATTCGATACAATTAGACGAGTTTAGGGTAAAAAAGATTTTTTCCCTAAATTTTGATGCAACAAATAATAATTTAGGAATTAAGGCACTATAGTTAAATTATTGTAAAAGTTCAAAAATTGAAATAAAATTTACACGTTTATTTTGTCAAGTGTGCTATAAAGTAATTGACTTTCATTATTATTGTAGGTAACAAATTCAACTATATACCTCACATAGGCAATTATTCTATTGCAGTACATTTTATTATTGTTGTGTTTCACATGCGTACACAAACACGCAAAACCCTAAATAAAACATCTTCATCTTTTATATTTGTATAAAATTTTTAACTCATTTATGATGGGGAACATTGAGAATATGAAATAAAAGTACTATCAAAACGAACGCAGCTCAACGGTAATTGACATGTACTCTCGACCAAGAGGTTAGACGATGTTCAAATCTCCTACCTCCAAATGTTGTTGAACTAAAAAATAAATAAATAAATAAAAGTACATGGATGAAATTTAATAAACTTCAAGAGTATGAAAATAAAATATTTAATTGATCCTAATAAGATAATACATGGATGAAAAGTATATATAATTTAATCTAATTCATTTTATCCTCTTCGCATAAGATGAAAGGAGATACGATATTCTATACAACATCCCTAGTGTCAAAATAAGAATTCTTCATTCGAAATGAATTAGGAAATAGAGGGAAAATCTCGACTCTTTCTTGTAGAGAAGAATCTTCTCAACTTTTCGAAAGCATAGGAAGAAGAGCATCTCCAAACTCACTCGACCGATGCCATCAACATCAAAATTAGGTCATTCAATACAACATCCCTAGTGTGTATAGGGAACCAATATGCATGTTCAATGTGCCAAAATGCAAGAATAGGCATCTCAAGCAAAAACCCTAATCTCAAAAGTCCAAGAAATTGACCAAAGTGTACACATTGAAGCATTTCACCAAAATGCAAGGAAAAGGTATCTTAAACAAACCCTAATTTTCAAACAGTGCGGAAATTACCAAAATGTACATACACAGTCCACTACTCACAAAAAGGCTAGGAAAATTCTGGGCATTTATAGCAAACCCTAATTTTTTTAATAATAAATAATAAATATTATTGGCCTCTAGACTCATTCCATTTTAGTTCTTAAATTTTCTAACGTTCAAATTTAGTCAATATGTTCCCAATAAATCTTAAAAAGTAGTCATTGTTGTCAAATTCGAAGTTAATCTTTTTTAATCAAACTTGGTAAGATAAAATTAATAATATTTTTCTCATTCAAGAAAAAATACAATGTGAACTACAGGAAAAGTCATCTATTGCAACGGTTTTTTTCTACCTTTTGCAACGCTTTTAGACCGCTGCAAATGATATAGCAATAGTTTGACAACTGCTTGAAAAAGCGGTGTTGAGAGGTCAATTATGACTGTTTCTATGAACACTGGAATCCAGAAGTAGAAACTGTTGCAATATCACATTCAATAGCAAGGTTCAATGGCTTCCTATTGCAACCATTGGAATACTGTTGCAAGGTCAATATCAACATTATTTTAAATCGCCGCAATTAAAATAAAAACCGCTTCAATATGTCCTTTTATAACAACGATATTGGATTCCTATTGCAACAAATTATTTTAAAAGTGTTGTACATTATTGCAACAGCTTTCCTTTAATCTATTGCAACAATTTTATAATGTTACAAGACCAATAGCGACGATTATTTAATATGCAACAATTGCACAAAAACGGCTGTAATATTGCTTTTAGTAGCACGAATAATATGCCTCCTATTGCAACAATTTCAAAACCGCTACAAGTTCACGAATAACTTTTCAAATTTTATTGAGTGATAAGACTAATAGAGACTAAATTCTTTACCGAACATGGTAACCATAATGTTATAATTAGCATTAGAGACTAATTTTCAAATTTTATTGAACGTTTGAAAATACATAAACTAAAATGGATCATCACAACAAACAGTAACCAAAATGATTTTTTATTTTTTTAAAATAAAAACCCATGAAAGTTTGAAAAGCCATTTACATATATATCATAAAGGCTTTGAAGATATGACAGCAGGTTGTTTGGCATACAAAAGAATTGAACCTCTTGATTAGATTGACTGTGATTTTTCTCTCTCTCTCTCTCTTTCTCTTTTCTTTCAGTTCAAGTTTGAGATTTCTTGTTTCAAACTTTGATTTTTGAATCCAATTCTGATTGATGAACTTTCAAAAACCCAGTTTTGACTGTGGATTCATCTCTTTCTCTTTTTGATGTTATAAAAGCACTTAGAAAATGCTTTGTCCCCTTTGCCATTTTGGGTCATTTGCTTTCTTTGACCTTTAATTTCCCATCTCTTCTCTTGCCTGTAATTTCTTCTTGAGCCAAAAACCCTTTTGATTTTTTGATTTGATGGTTAAGATTTTTTCTTCACTTAACCCTTCCCTTTTTCCTAGACATGAACATCACAGACTCCTATGCTGTAAGCTTGACACGTGTCCATTTAGGGCTTCCACTTAAATATCTTTTTGCTTTTCCTTTCCAATTGCAGCCTAATAACCCTAGTTTTCTTTTAATCTTTTTTTTTTTCTTTTTCTTTTTTCCATTTAGCTCAACAATATGGAAAAAAAAAAAAAAAGTTAGGGTTAGTTTGCATTGCAATAGTTACGTTTAACCTTTTGGTCAAGGTTTGAGTTGTGTTCAAATTGGTCGGTTTTCTTTTAATCAGTGTCATCTTAATTTCTCATAAGTTTTGATGGTTACCCAACTTCTTTTATCCAAAACATTATGTATTTATTCAACCGATAATTCATGATATTGAGGTTTTCAAAAGTTGCTTTAAGACGTGTGTTTTTTTTTTTTCATGTCAACAGACAACAAAATGGGATAGGACATAGATTGGCACGTTTAGCTTTTATCTTTTGACTCTAAATTATGGTTTTAAGATTTTTCGAATTTGGTTAAACATTTAACCCATCCGAAAAAATCACATTCCCAAAGGGTTGTTTCAATTGTTTAATTAAGTTTTTTCTTTCTAAAAAAAAAAAAACTCAAATAGTGAGATGATTTGAATCTTTAATCTCTTTAGTCGTTGAAGATATATGTTTTAATCAGTATAGTTGAAGGCAATGATTTTAAGCCAATTCGAGTATATCTTAATGGTTAGGATATCATTGACCTACTTATAATTAGTTAATAACTAGACACTTTATACATTCTCTAAGGTTGAAGATTCGATCTCCCACCCTTGAACTAAAAACAATTCCTATAGGTAGAAGGTTAATATATCTGTCAAAATTGGCATAAAATTGAAAGAAGAATTTGTTTACTCATATATGGGGTTGGGAACTCGCCAACATGAACATAGCTCAATTGACATAAAACTTGTATTGATGACCTAAAGGTCTGCAGTTCGAATCCCCCACTCCACATGTTGTCCAAAAAAACCAATGGTTAACAAGATGCAACAAAATCTTTAAAAGTAAAATAAAATCAAATGAATTAAATTAAAAACTAACAAACATGACCCAAAAATCAAAGCTAAAAAAATAATAATTTTGCAGTTGGGTTGGGCTTGTCAAAACCCATAAACAAGGCATCCTTTTCTGTATGATTTAGAAAGTTGATGAGCTTCCAAACCCAAAATAGAATGCTTCTCCATTGCCCCTTTGCTGATCTCTCCTTTTAAAACCCTCCTCTTCTCCAATGGCAGCTGTTTATTAGCTCAAAAAAAGAAGAAGAAGAAATTAAAAAAAAAAAAAAAGAAAATGGGAAGAGGAAAGATTGAAATCAAGAGGATTGAGAACTCAAGCAACAGACAAGTGACATACTCAAAGAGAAGAAATGGGATAATCAAGAAGGCCAAAGAAATCACTGTTCTTTGTGATGCTCAAGTTTCTCTCGTCATTTTTGCTAGCTCTGGAAAAATGCATGAGTATTGCAGCCCTTCTACACCGTAAGATCACAAATCACTAACTAATTAAATCCTTTTTTTTTTTTTTTAATCTTTTAATTTTTTTTTTTTTTTTTTTTTTTTGAAAGGTTGGTTGACATCTTGGATAAATATCACAAGCAATCTGGGAAGAGACTGTGGGATGCTAAGCATGAGGTTTTTTTTTTCTTCTCTCTCTAATTTTTCTCTCAAGATCTAAGCTTTTTGATATGGGAAGTGAAACCCTAAAAGAAAGTTTGGATCTTGGCTTTGATTTTGTTATATATATATATTTATGTATGTATTTATGTATCAAAAGTGTGTTAGAAAATTTGGGATTTGAAATCTATGAGCTGATCTAGAAATGGGATGTAATGGGTTTTTTTTTAAAAAAAAAAAATAATAATAAAAATTGAAGATTTAAGTTGTGAGAGTTTTTGTGAGTATTTTGCATAAAAAAGGAAAGTTGAAACTAAGAGAAATGTAACATCCATGAACAGATCTGGTAATAAATTATGTATTGGTTTGATGAAACACCTCTTCTCCACCTGATGTGTTTTTCAACTGAAAGCATAAGAGAGGGAAGAAAAAAAAAAACAGTCATTTAACCAGTTTCATTTTTATAGATCTTGCTTGCTACCCAACTGAGGAGAAAAAAAAAAAAACACAAAACCCTATTTTCAAACTAAAATTAAGTTTAAGCTGATAGATTAGGATAAACGGAATATTTTATCTATATTTTTAACTTTCTCTTTTTTTTATAATTGTTATAACATTTTGTGATATTAAATTATCATTAAATCCACGAACGGGTTATCATAAATTTAATTTTTTTATGTATATTGTTTAACACTTGTAAAATAGTTTATTGTTGCTGTTGTTTTTGGTATTCGAACCAATTATAAAATTCGAGCCATGTTTAGGTTGATAGATCAACATAAATAAATTGAATCTTTCTCGAGGATTCTAATTCCGAGGAATTTTGTTTTGATACCATGTTGAATTATCACTAAGTTTAAAAGCTTAAGATTAGGATAATATTTAATCGATCGGTCAATACTTCTATAATTATAGTTTTTTTTTTTTTTTCCTTTTATAATCTTGATTATTGTTTTTGGTATTTGAAACAAATACAGAATCTGAGCAACGAAATGGATAGGGTTAAGAAAGAAAATGACAACATGCAGATTGAGCTCAGGTATATGGAAAATGAATTAATTCTCATTTTATTTTATTTTATTTTTCTAGATTTATTGAATGATTAATAATATATAATATTATGCAATATGAGAACAGGCATTTGAGAGGAGAAGATATAACTTCTCTGAACTACAAGGAGCTAATGGCTCTTGAAGAAGCTCTTGAAAATGGCCTCACTGGTGTTCGTGAGAAGCAGGTTTTTCTCTTCTTTTCTTTTCTTTTTCGGAAAAATTTCATCCATTAAAGAAGTTGCTCGGTAACAATGTTTCTGTTTCTTATTTCCAGTTTTACGATGGAACAAATTGTTTGATAACTGTTCTTGTTTCTCGTTTCTCATTTTTTAGAAACGTCTCTGAAATGGTTTAGAAATTTTGGAAACAATAAAATCAAGGTTCTTGTTTTCCTTTTTATTTTTCAACATTTAAATAAAAAGATTTGTTTTATCATCGTAAAAATGAAATATAACTTAAAACATTTAGGCCCCGTTTAATAACCATTTCGTTTTTGGTTTTTGAAAATTAAGCTTATACACACCTACTTTCACTTATAGTTTTCTTTATTTTAGTATCAAACCTTCTTCCTTGTTTTCAAAAACCAAGTCCAATTTTGAAAACAAAAAAAAGTAGTTTTCAAAAACTTGTTTTTGTTTTTAGAATTTGGCTAGGAATTCAAATGGATCCTTAACAATGATGAAAACCATGGTAGGGAATTTAGGAGAAAACAAGCATAATTTTCAAAAACCAAAAACAAAAAACGAAACGGTTATCAAACGGGGCCTTAGGTATTTAATTTTAGAAACTAATTTTCATATAAATTTTTATTTAAAATTTTGGAAAACAATAAACAAAAAATTAGTACTAAAAAAAAAACGAGAAATAAGAAATAATTGTTAAATGCAATTATATGTTTTTTTTTGGGTAATTTTTTTTTTCATTTGAATGTTAACTTAATTTGTTTGCTTTTGTGGTCTATACAGTCGGAGTTCATCAAAATGATGAGGACAAATGTATGTAATTCATTTCTCTCTATGTTCTGCTTTATTCAATTCTATAATTTGATTATTCTTTCTGTTTTTTATTTATTTATTTATTTTTATTCTCTCAAGTTCTCAATTTCATTGTACATAAATATGCAAAAAGCCGAAAAAGAAAAAAAAAAAAAAATCGTCAGGGTTTTAGAGCTTGTGTTTTGTTTTTATGATACGTATTTTTATTCGAAACTTTTTTTTTTTTTCTATATTAGAATTTGTAGTTAAAAAATCTGTTAAGTTCTTCACATTGTAAAGATGGTTTATAACTATTTCCTTTTAATTTTGCTACGATTTTTAAAGACTTTCTAAAAAATGAAAATCAAGAGATGCATTGTTCGTGACTTCTTAAGAAACCCATTTTCAAAATAGTTATTATTATTATTTTTTGAAATAAAATAATGGTATGCATTATAATGCACTTCGATATATATATATTTTAATATTATTTGACAGGAGAGAATGATGGAAGAAGAGAACAAGCGCCTCAACTATGAGCTGGTAATTCAATTTCCCATTTATTTAAATCATATTTTATTTGATTTTTTAAGGTATGTAATATAGACGGAATGCCTTAATTCGTCTTAGACTAAAAAATTATATAAGAAAATTAAAGATTTAAAAATGTCTCTCCAATTAGCCACATAAACGTTTTAAAATATTATTATTTAAAAAAAAAAAAAACGTTTTAAAATATTATATTTGAAAATTAAAGATAAAGCTTTGTCTTTTCCTATAAAAGTCATACTTTCCTACCTTAACATCTATTCCCTATGTAAAACTTTTAAAGTTTATAATTACTCAACTTAGAGTGTATTTGGTTTAATTTTTCAAGTGTTTAACTTTAGAAAAAAAAAAATATTTTGACAAAAAAATCTAGTGTTCGACAACTATTAAAAATGACTTATTAAAAAATGAGATTCATAAATAAACACCTGAAAACAATTTTTTTTTTAAAGAGTTTTTAAGTATATAATAACTTGTGTATAAAAACACTTATGAGGAAATGTAACCAAACATATGAGTATTTAAATTCTAAACGATTTTTATACAAAATGTTTAAAAGAAAATGTATTCTTGAAAAACATTTAAACTAAAAGATATTCCAAACGGACCCTTACTGTCATTTTTTTTTTCTAACTCATCAAAGGATGTGTCAAAATAGCTCAACGGGTTAAGACACATATCATTGATCAAGATTCAAGAGATCATAACTCATCGTTAGATGTTTAATTAGGTAGACAAGTCTTTTGGTTAAAAAAAATGCATTTTTTAGAATTTTTTTATTTCAAAATTGTATAAGATATGGTCAATATTTTAGTTAATTTTTGAATAACTATATGTGTGTTACTGTTAATTGTAGTACCAAAAGGAGATGGTAGCAATGGGAGATAGTGTGAGAGAGATGGATAATGGATATAATCAAAGAATGAGAGATTTCAATTCTCAGATGCCTTTTGCCTTCAGAGTGCAGCCCATTCAGCCAAATCTACAAGAAAGGATCTAATCATATTAATTTCTATCATATTATATATTTATCATTCCCTTCTCTCTTGCTTTCTTCTGTTGAAGTTGAAACTCTATAATGTCTGACTTTTAATTATGAGTAAAACTTTGGATTATGTTATGTTATGTTATGATCATATGATGAAAACTTTAAATATTGTCAAGCATTTGATTTTTAATTATATTATATGGTTGTGTAGATGGAATGCATATATGTGTGTGTGCATGCTTTTACTGTTGCCTGTATGAATGAATTGTTTGATATGTATATACACATACAAATATTAGATTGTCATGTTATTGTCGTTTGATTGATAAGATCCTTGAAGTTACCATCCAAATTAAACTCAAATGTTAAAACCATGCATCTTATTTGATTAAAAACTTTAACAAATTATTACTCAGATCAAAATGTGCTTTTAACCATATAAAAGCACTTTCGAAGCTTTTTTGAATCCTGAGATAATAAAACACTTCTAGGATGAAGCATTTGGATTCTTCTTTTGACAACACGTGAGGTTGGAGATTTAAATCTCTGACCTCTTGACCGGATACAAGCTTTATGTCGATGAGCTATGCTCTTGTTGGTATGAAACATTTGTATTCTTTCGGTTAATGTTAAATGTACTACATTTTTCTTATTAATACCATAAAAGAAATCCAAATCAAGATTCAACTTCCAATCCCCTGTCCAAGAAGAAATAAAAAGAAACAAACCCACACAATGATGAAACATAACAAAAAGGGAGGTAAAAAATGGCAATAAATACATACACTTGACCTTTTTACCCCTGTAACACCTCCCTCAATTTACAAAATATAAATAAAAATTTATAACTTTATAATTCTTTCTTCATCAATATCTCCTCAGTAAGGTTCTGATATGAACAAAGCACCAAGTTTTCAGAAGTGTTTTGTGCTTTCTCCATCCCTTGAAATACTTCCCAATCACCTTCTTGTAGCTTGGCCTCTGCTGCACCAAGATCCAATACTCTGCAATGTTCGGTCTGCTACCTATATACTCGTCCTCCAGCTTCAACAGCACGAGTCGAGCCAGCACCGGAATGAACACGGCATCAGCCATGGTAAACTCTTCCCCTGCCAAGTAAGAAGTTTCGCCTAGTTTCGATTCGATTTCATCAAGAAGTCTGACTAGATGTTCAGTGCTTTGTTTGACAACAGTTTTGCTTTTCAATTTGTCTTCAGTCTCGTATGCTTCTCTGAGCTTACGATGGTAGGCAGCAGCCATTTCGGGAGTTTCAGCCATCCGAGCGATCACCACCCGCCTTATAAACTTGGTAACAGTAAGGCGATACTTCTCGGGGATGTGGGCAAGAGTGAAAAATTTTGGATTCCACTCTTGTATCTTCTGCATCCATTCAACAACTTCTCTGCTACTCGGCATTACGTCATCGGTCCCTGAGGAGACAACTGCAATTCTCTCTATATACCTGAACAGAGTTGTGACATCAGTACATTACAAACATTACTTCAGAAAGCTATACTAATACAGCCGGGTTTTCGACTCCGTAAACGAAATGGCTATTGAAGAGAGATAATCACTAAGGAGGTGTTTAGCGGCTTGCTCTTACATTTTTTTTGAAAAAATTACTGTGCAATATTCTTGAGCCTATGATGATATCTTCAATTATTCTTCAAACAGAGTACAGACCACTAGAAGAAACTAAAAAACAGTTAACTAAATATGTTTCACAGAATTTTTGTTCTTAAAAAACAAAATGAAGTTTAAGAAACGACTTAAAAACTACTCCCAAGTAATTTTTATTTGATCCACTTATTTCCATCTTATTTCATGATTATCCATACAATCAGAACCTTTCGAGTCAATCTAATGAAATGAGTTATTCCAAGCCATCCTTATGAAGCAAATGGAAGTTGCACATCAAAAGAGTAAGGGCAAAGGACTAAGGAGCAAGACATACTGAATTATCTCGATGGTGTCGAAAATGACGTGGGAACCATTTTGAAAGACGGGAAGTTTTGCACTTGGGTTCATCTTGAAGAATGAGGAGTCCATGTTCTTGGCCGTGATAGGATTGACATGATACGACGTGTAATCAATGCCTTGCTCTTCCAAGGCAAGTCTCACCTTCTGGCTGTTCAAAGAGTATGGATGATGATATAACTGCATTGCTTAGTTACTAACATCAGCTTTAGTTGTGAAATATTAAGAAAGTACTTCAGCACTGACTCCTGGTTTCTTCAAGAAATCATGCTAGATCTGCAGGAAAAGATTAAGCTGAAAGAGCCTGCAATAACCGTAACGGAAAGCAATCAGCATCAACCACGATTACTCATATTTTTCAAAAAGAAAACTCGATTTGTCAAAAAAGAACTATGAAGTTCCAATCCATATACGAAAAAGAAAACCCACAATGAGGAGCAAGAAAAACTGGAGCCTGATATCTAGTTTACACGCCACGTCACTTTTTTGAAAAATATTCGACACCGAAGCTCTCCGATAAGAAAAACATCTTGCTCTTTCAAATTTAATGCTACAATGTGAACAGAAACAACCATTTGATACACAACTACCTTGTCGATTATCGAGTTCCTGTAATAATATAATCCTATTTACTTTGGTAAAGCATGAAAACTCAAATCCAGTAGCTCACTTTAAGAACAGTTCTAATATAACCATAATAAAGATCTCAGTCAAATCCACAATAAAAACGTCACGAAAGGAACACAAAAAGAAGAGGCACCACAAAAGTATTAAGAAAATATCCAACATATTCTTGTCCGAAAACAACGAAAGTTGACAAAAATTTCTTCAAATCAGTTGACTGTTACAACAAAATTTAAAGCAATGACTGGGGTGTGGAACGGATACCTAAGGCCCCATTTGATAACCATTTGGTTTTTGGTTTTTGGTTTTTGAAAATAGAGCTTGTTTTCTCCCAAATTTCTTACCATTGTTTTCATCCTTGTCAATGACACATTTGAATTCCTAGCCAAATTCCAAAAACAAAAACAAGTTTTTTTGGAAACTACTTTTTTTAGTTTTCAAAACTTGAGTTGGTTTTTTAAAACATGGGAAGATGGTAGAGAACAAAAGAAAGAAACTTATTACTGGAAGTAGTATTTATAGGCTTAATTTTCAAAAACCAAAAACCAAAAACAAAATGGTTATCAAACGGAGCCTAAAATATAGGCTTTCATTTGATGGGGAAAACAGATCAAGCTTCCCAAACCCACAAGTCAACTTTAGCAAAGACTTAAAGATGCAAAGAGTACTAGGTGGAAGTCACAATCTGTTATGAATCAAAGTAGCTCTGATACCAAATGTTGTGAAACTCCCAAGAAATGGATCTAACAACCTTGCTAAAAAACAAGACCTTTAGATCTCAAATCTGAAAACCCCAAAGAACAATATGGAACCAACCCAAGGAAAAGTTTTGAAACGGATTACCTTGACGATCAATATCAAGAGTAAAGAAAACTTGTTTCTAAACTCGTGATTCGAATCACTCCACAAGAGGTTTGATCAACACCACTTGAATGATTCTAAGCATGCAACCTAAACTACATAGAATTGCAAAGAAACTTAGCTCTTAGGCTAAAGGAAAAGCTCAAAGGCTTATTTTACTACATTTCCAAGTCTTTTTTTTCAAATACAACATACATGGCTTTTTATAGCCTCAAAATTAAACTCTAGAGTAACCTATGGTCATTTGAAGAGTTGTAACTCTCATCCTCATTAATACTATAATGACCACTACCTAAATTGTAACCTAAAACATTGATAACAAAACTTAAAAACTGAAAATTACATAGAAACTCCCTTAAATCCGAGAATTGAAAACCCATCAACCAACAATGTCTTGTAACCTCCCAAAGTTTAAATGAAGCTCTACTTGATGTAGTTTGAAGTAGCTTGAAGTGTGGTTCCATCATTGATGCTTGACTTGCACTAAATGAACTTGACATGTAGTTGAGTTCATTCAATACAACTTGAGTTCCTTCAATGCTAGTTGACTTCAACTTTATTGACATTTGACTTCATTTAATGCAACGTAATTTTGAATATGTTTTTGGCATAACACAAGACATCTTGGTTCATATCACAATCACAAGAATCACATATTTGCATTTTAATTTCCAAAGTTATTACCTCACAAGAATCACATATGTGCTTCAATTTCCCAGCATTACAAGCAATTCCAGAAAGTTGCAGCATTTCAGATTGGATTGAAATCAAACACTGTACCCAATTTTCAACATTAATGAAATGAAATTCCCATTATTCCACAGCAAAAGCTCCAAAATACACTGGAGAGGGAGCCAAAATTTGCAGGCAAGTTCCAAAAACTTCATAGAAAATCAATTTTAGAACACCCCAAAAAGAGCAAAACAAAAACCCAGATAAAAACTTCCCAATAGTCAGATTCCAACAGCTATTCAATAACGATCATAAAAACTGTGAATTAAGGGAAAAAGAAAAAACCCCCACAAACAAATGCAACAAAATCAAACAGAATGAGAACAATTGGCACATACCCTCAGCCAGAGAACCAGAAACCATTCGATTCTTCACAAAGCTGAAGAACAAGAAGAAAAAAGAAAAGGAAAATCAATAAAGAAACACAACCCTTTACAGATTCATGGGGTGCACGTGCACATGAAGAAGAAGAAGAAGAAGAAAGAAAAGAAAAAAGCACTTCTACTCCTATTTTATCGAGGTTTTAACACACAAAGAGCTTTAAAACCCCCATTAAAGGCTGAACGAGGATAAAAAGGGAGAAACGAAAAGGGCAAAAGAAAAAGAAACAAACAGTTACCATGAAAGCCTTGCAAATTCGCAATTGGGTTACTGCTTTTTGCAGATTGATAAAGCAGAGAAAAAGGATCGAAGGGAATGGACGGTTTCTTTTCGAAGCACAAAAGTGAAAGGGAGAAAATTTTGGGATGGCCGTTCTCTTGCTGATAGAAATGGGGAGTGGACACTCATTGTTCATATCATTACTCTACTAAGCTGAGTGACAGCAAAATAATTATTTATTGGTGTAAAATAAATAAATAATGAGGCTCCGTTTGTTCAACGATAAAGAATTCTAGTTTTAATTAATTGCATAAGAATTGTGAATATTCGTGTTTATTAAAGATTGTTTTGACATTGGGATTGGAGGTTGAGGATGGAATCAAGATCAAATTTATAAATTATAAATTATAAGAGATTGAAAAGTACGGAAATTAAAATTGGATATTTGTAAGTATATGGACTGAAATGAAACAAAATGTCATTTTAATTTAAGAATTATACTAGGGCATTATTTAATAATGCATTTCAGTTAGTTAAAAATACGATATTGGTATTTTGGTACTTGTAGTATATATGATTATGCAAGAATACTAATAAGGGAAATGTTGGAATTATTAGTAGGATTAGTAAGACTAAGGACGTAATGCTAATTAGTTAGGGTTATAAATAAGAAGAGTTATGGACCATTGAGGTGTGAATGATTTAAGTGATATTGTCTAGGGAGGGATTTTGAAAGAGAGATAGCCATTTCAAAAGTTTTTTTTTTTTTTTTTTTTTTTTGGGAAATAAGCCCTTTCAAAAGACTATTGTTATATTGTAATTTCCTTTTGATATTGCAATATATTAGTATCAACTATTATATATGATTCTCAATTTTAGTATAACCAATTGAGAATAAAGAATCTCAAGGAAGGAAAAGGATATTTAAATATAGTAGGTTTTCATGTTAAATTGATGAGAACTACAACTAACTCAATTTGGTCCTAAAATCATGAATTTAAATAAGTGATTAATTTATTTAATGTTTCAAACATCCCATCAACTAAACAACCTGAATCACATATAAAGCATTTCTTTCAAACATTTTTTTTTATAAGTTCTTTCAAACATTTTATATATATATATAAAAGGAATCAATATTTTTAATATATGTTTTAAAATAGTTTTAATCATTTAACAGAAAGTTTTAACAATTCAAATGTATTTGTCTTTATACAAACACAATCAAATTTTATGTACTAATTATCAACCTAATACCTTATGTAAGCTAGAGGCACCACTGGACCAAGAGTGGAACAGCACAGGAGTTGGACAGCTGTTCCTTTCATCTCTTCTTCTCTGTATTCACTTGAAATCTAACTCTGTAGAATAATAATTTTTAGGCCATACTTGTTGCAACTATTCCATAGCAATCTTCTTTCACCTGTTCTACCTTTCAATCTTTTTCTAAATACAAACTGAAGGAGGTAGGATTATAGCAACCAAGCTAATCTACCACTTACAGTATCTTATCGCGTATTTAATTTAAACAATCAGCAAAAGAATCCGGTAGACAAAAATCCCATCACAAGGCAGCCAGTGCAATCTTTCAACCATTGAAAAAGCTGAAAAAGAAACACTCTACAGCTGATTGATGACAATAACATGGTTTTTTTCTATTAGTACCTCTGATATAGCTTATTCGGCAAAAAAAATGATGGAAATACAGGGAGCAGACAGAATAATGAATCATGTAATCCCATTGGAAAATTACAACATTTGTAACTATGAAAAGATGAAAGTTTTTAATCAAAACCGCAGTTATGCCGAGGCCACCATTTGAAAAGGTTGACCTGTGAGAACTTTACATAAAAAATCTCATGAGAAGTTTGGTCTAATCTACAGATTTGGGTGATGAGGCAGACCCTGAGAAAATGTGTCCTATCTGGTATGCAAACTTGTTAGTCAATGCATCTTTGTGAATGAGTGGTTCGGAGGACCTGGTTGAATGAGGTATCAAAACTGTAGTTGCTTGCCGTTCCCTATGCGATGCCCAAGTAACCAAATAAAGACCAGCAATTATAAGTGATCCCCCCATAACACTGTCAACAAACAGAAAATAACACCAGACAAATGACCTTTTAGTTGAAGGGTAAAATGACCTAGCATGGAACATATTAACATCAAACTTGTAGCAAAATGCACAAAATATTATTAAGATTGAGGCAAACCTTCCTAGGTAAATAGGGCTTCCTATAAAAACTCTTGACAACAGCGCAGATAATGCAGGTTGAAGTGGGTTGTAAAGAGCGACCAACGCTGGCCCCAATATTTTATTGCACCATGTCAGGAGTCCATAATTAATGGCAGAAGCAAAAATTCCCTGTAAAAGAAAAATGATTTCATAACTCTTTTTCTATATCAACTGTGAAGCAAATGTTTTAAGTCACTCTTGTTGATAAAATTTCAAGCCAAGAAAATTTTCAAATACTAAAGAAATTGTATCTCTATATCCTTCCCCCTTTTTTGCAGTGATGATGAGGGGTGAGGGAACAGTTTCAGCCCATTCGACTTTTTTTTTAAGTTTTCAAGTATATCGATAAAAAAAGCAACAGCCAAGTTAATGGATCTGACACCTACTTGGGAGATGAGTACTTTGTATGGAGGAAAAACAACCACCCAGTCAACAGTTAAATTCTAATCTAATGGACAAGGATAAGAACCAAAACTTCTCTTCTTGCATAGTTTATGAAGATGGATTATAGAAATATACTATGGTTTCTCCTTTAAGTGTGAAGGCGAGAAGTACTGTCATGCATTCAAAAGTGAATGATGAGAGAAGAAAAGAGATTCTCGAATTTTTCAAAGGAATTGAATCACGTAAACTTTACACAGGCAACAATGTTCTGAAGTAAATGCTAAGGAAGGGTGCAGTATGAAAACTGTGATCAAACTTACAGCATAAAGGACAGCAAAAAACTCTGATTGCGTTAAATTCCAGTCTGTGGATTCGTTGGTCATGAAGAAAGATGTGATCACCATCAATATAGCACCAAAGAAATAAGAATATGCCGTGACCGATAAGTTGGCAGGATACTTCTTCAACACCCGTGCCTAAAATGTACCAGAGATCTTTTAAACATTGTTGACTATAAAATGAAAAAAGAATAATCTTGCAGTAACAATACAATGCTCAAAACATTTCAGAATAAGACACTACGTGTATTCCCCACCTACCTACAATGAGACAATATGATATTAGATAGACCTCTGAAACCATCAAGGTGCAACGTCTTTATCAATATCTATATTCAATTAATTGCTTCTAAATTTATATCTATGATAGCACTGAATTCGAATTACCATTTTCTGCTATAACATATTAAAAATTAACTAGAAGAAAAACTAAATGAGAAAATAGTTGAACCTTCTCAGGTGCTATTTGGAACATATGTTCCAAAGCTACTTTTCCTGGCAAAACAAATTTTTTTAATCCTTTGTGTTTTATTGTTTTCATGTACTGCTTCTATATACCTTCGCTTAAGGATTCCTTGCACATTGTACTTCATCATTAATTGGTTCTTCCGTAATAGTTCAGCAAAATCTACCTAGGATTCATCTCTCCTTTCACCCCTAGATTCTATCTCCAACAATCCATGTCAAACACTCTTGTAAAACACGGACAAAAGAAACCTAGATATTTTCATCAAGTGCTGTTTCAAATTAGTAAATAATGCTGTAGATGCATTATCAGAAAAGGTGTACTGTCAGTGAAGTACCTGGATAGCCAAGAAAGCAGCCATGCACATACAGTTCCCAATCAAGCATAATACCCCAACATGAAAATGATCCAATCCATACTCCAGAAAGTTAGACAATAGCCATCCAGCAGGCTCTGGCTGACCCTTTGCACTTATTTCACTATGCAACATGAAGTCAGATTCAGTGTTTCCAACCAAAGCTGGACCACGGAATAAAACCATCAATATGGCACCAGAGACACAAACGAGTGTACCTCCAACCTTTGCCTGTCCTTCCAGTTTGAGGAAATTCACAGTCTCTGTGCTGCATAAATAAGTCAAGATACGATGTAAAACAAGGAACATACATCCATCTCACTTCAAACAAGCACTAACTAAAATTTTCAGTAAAATGATGAAATTGAACTGAGAATAGGCCAAACTAACCCCATCATGACAGCAAATAGGAACGTAAAAACTGGAATGGCAGGCTGTATGGCAGCAGCATAAGTTGGATTAGTGTAGCCAAGTCCAACAAGAAAAAGAAGCTGGTTACCGAAAATCCTAACCACGGAAAACAAGTGTAATAAATAGAATGTTTCTCTAGATCCATAAAAATTTCTTTTCCTTTTACCAGTGGCAATTAGTACTTCATCGATGAAAAACTGTAAAGAACAAAATAAGAATATGACAAATGTTATATAACCTTACCCCGTTAAACCAAGAATGAAGAACGATATGAGGAGGTCTCTAGTCATAGGCAAACGAATCCGTCTAGAAAGAAAAAAAGAAAAAAGAAACATAGAATGTTAAAATGTACATCCCCTCAGGAAACCAGAGAGCCAAATATTAATAAGATATACAAGAGTGACAGAACAATAGGAGAAAACACAGTTGATTGGATTTTAAAAACAAATGTGGGGGTGGAGATATGAACTTCAAACCTCAGAGAAGAAATAGATGTTTTAACCATTGAACAATAGTTGGTTGGATTTTTAAATACATGCGTTTGACCTCTGATTGCAAAATACCCATATATCAAACAATGCAATCTTACATATATTAGTCTATGAAAGTAAGTGGATATGATTATTCGTAATCCATCAATAATAATCATAAAGGTCCGAATCTGTGGCAATTTACAAGTTCTAAAGATGATTCACAAATGGCAAGTTGTATTAACCCCTTTGTTTATGCCAGACAGAAGATAATGAACTTGATTCTTTTAATTTACGTAAGAAAGAGAAGAAACCAACTCAAAACTCAACAGGAAATTGAAGAATATAACCAATCATGGCCTGAAGCAATAAAAAAGAACTCGTAAATACTACCAGAAGCAGTAGATTATTCCCGGAACTGGCCTATACAATCAGCAATCCCAGGGATGCCAAAAAGGTCGAAAGTAAGAAAGACCTACATATTCGAACTTCCACGATCTACCTAAATTTCATCTTCCATCGAATGTCAAAAGATAGAATTCAACATTACACACAAACAGGCATGATTCTGGGAATCAAATGACGCCATAACAACGCCATACAAAAACTAGAAAGAAACAGAAGCGAAACCAACTAAATAGGATCAAAACGAAGATCAGACAAGCGCAGAAAAACCCAAACAACTGATTTCAACAAAGAAAAAAAAAAAGACGACAAAAAGAGAGAGAGAAGAAATAGAGAGAAATGCTAACTATACTTCTCACGAACATAAGCAACAGGGGCAAGAATCGCGAGCGCCAACAAGTCGCGGAAGAGACAAAAGACGAGCTGGTTCATCCCAACATTGAGGGCGACTTTGGTGATAACATGATAACCTCCATTGATTACTTGGACCAAAGCCATAGCCGCATGCGCCTTCGACACATCTCCACCGCCGATCATCAAACCGCCTCCGTTACCACCACCTCCTCCGACCACTGCCGCCATGCCTCTCGCCGCCGGCCGTCGACAGGCTCAAATTCCGATCAAATTCGTAGAGAAAAGGATCGAATCGAGAAGTGAAACAGAGAGGAAATCAAAAGGGAGCTGGAGGAAGAGGACGGTGGCGTTCAGTTGACTGTCATGTTTGGTCGATGGTGTTTGGCTGTGCATCAAATCTGAAGAATTTCTTCATCTCTTCACGTTGAAGGCAGATTAATTTCCTTCCTTAAATTAATTAATTTTGTTAATTATTAATTAACTTTTTTTTTTTTTTAAGGTTATTGGAATTTGGAAGTCCCTCTTTCTTGCTATTGGGAAATGGCGTTTTTTTTGTCATCTTGCAGAGATTTATTTCTAAATACACACCTTTTTGTCGTATCTCACCACACCCCCCTTAGTATCACTATTTATTTACATTCTATTTGTTACCAAAACAATAAATATTTATTTACATATCATTATCATCTCTCTCACTGCTTTACCTTTATCAACACGAGCATAGTTCAAGTCACATAAACATTGTACTACCAATCAAGAGGTATGTAGTTCGAATCTTCCCACCCTTCACATGCTGTCAAAAAAAAAAAAACATTGTTTTCCTCATTACTCCAAATCATCATTTTATAAGTATCCATAGGTATGTTTGGTTTAACTTTTCAAGTTTTAAAATTTGAAAAAAAAATATATAGTATTTGACAACTACTAAAAATGACTTATTAAAAAATGAGATTGAGAAATAAACCATTTTAATAGAAACACTTGAAAGCAAATTTTTTAGAAAAAATTTTCAATTATATAATAATTTGTGTAAAAACATTTATGAGGAAATGTCACACAAGTGTTTAAGTTCTAAACAATTTTTCTGCAAAATGTTTTTAAAAAAATGCATTCTTGAAAAAACATTTAAACTAAAAGATATTCGGTCCTTAGTTGAAACATCATTTAATTTTTTTTTTTTAAAAAATCGTTATTGTGGTTTAGAATTCATTATATTTTGATTCATGTATCTTCAAATGTCCAAAATTAGCATCGCTATTTTTTAGATAACCATTTATTTTAAATTTGAAAGCCCATTTTACTTGCATAGATCATCATTATAAATTTATACAGACACTGCAGAACAAACCCATGTTCATTCTGGTTTTCAAAAAAAAAAAAAAAAAAAAAAAAAAACCCATGTTCATTCTGTCTTTCATTATACGTTTTGGCTGGTGGAAGTTTTTATTGCTGAAATTTTTGGTTGAGTGATATATTAGTTGATCTCAGTTGTGAAGAGAATACTAATTTTAACCAGTGACAGTGGCGGATCCAGGATTTTATACAAGGGGGGGCACAAGTTCATATAAATGTAACTTTAGAAGCATTGATACAATATTTAAATACCTAATATCGATTAGGTTAAATTACAAGTTATAGTTTTTGAACTTTCGGATTTATGTCTATGGTCCCTAAACTTAAAAATGTGTCTAAGAGAATCCTAAACTTTCAATTTTGTGTCCAATAAGTTCTTGAATTTTCAATTTTGTGTCTAATAAGTGTTATTTGACATTTTTCAAAATTCATAGGCTTACCAAACACAAATTGAAAGTTTATAGTTTCATTAGACATAAAATTCAATTATGAATGTTTAGGATTTAAATTGATACAATTATTAGTATGGAGTTTTAATTGACCCCAAAGTTTATAATTTCCTAAACTTATAAACTCATTTTATATTCTTTTAGGTTAAAATATCATTTTGGTCATTGTACTTTGGAACTTATTTTATTTTATTGTCAATAATTCCATTGTCCAAATATAATCCTTGCACTTTTAATAATCTTAAAATTAGTCTATGGTTAACTTTTTCAAAACAAATTTAGTCTCTGTTAGCTTTTGCTTTATAAATTTTGAAAACATATTAACAATTGGTTTGTTTCTCTTGAATGAAAATTATGATCATTGTCATGTTTTAGAGTAACTTCAAATTAATAATGACTAATCTAATGATTTATTGAAATTACATAGGCTAAATTTGAATATATAAAAATATATGAACTAAATTAGAATGAGTCACAAAGTACAAAGATTCGTTCTATTTCATAGGTGGATTTAATTTCATTAAAGAAAATGAAACAAAGAAAAGAAAAGGAAAAACTGGAAATACCAAAAGAAATAAAATATAGCGTGGATGGGGTTTGAACCCAGGACCGGGCAGGGGGGCACCAACACAAAGAGAGAGACGGAAACCAACATGCCAAAGGAAACTTTTAGAATTTAATTGGCCAAGAATATATATATACTATACAAAATTTTAAATTGAGGGGGGGCACGTGCCCCCCCTTGCCCCTTCTTAAATCCGCCCCTGACCAGTGATATTCATTTCAGCATTCAATTTGGTAATATTAGAATCTTGACTCGTTTAATGAAACATTTAAATCAAAAATAACTTTTTTCCTATTAGATAAAAGGTAACTAGAAATAGAAGACATGGACTCAGGATTCAAGTCAATAAAATTGGTTAATGATGCCAGTGTTGTCAAGTTTAAACGTTTTGAAAGATATAAATCATAGTGAAAAGATTTTAACTCTGGATTAAAATTTTAGATCATAATCATATTGCTTTAGTCATCATTAGTAAATCTAATGGTTGTCAAAAATAGAAAAAGTAAATTTAATGATGAATGTAAGTTAAGTGCTTTGATTCCTTACTTAAGGGTAATTTTATTGTTTTACTTTTAGCAAGTGTTTTTTGAAGTAGGTTTCTAAAAAAAAAAAAAAAAAAAAAAAAACTGCACCATGACTATAATATACAGTTGAATGCTAAAACAAAAATACAAAATCATAATATTTCTCAAAGTAAATAAAGAAAAAGATCTACAAATAAGTCCAGAAAACTAACTGATGAAATACACATCCTAACAAGCCCCAAAATTTCATCATATTTCATACCTTTGATGCATTCTAACTTTATGCTGCTGCAGATGACAAAAAATTTGGTCACTTATGACTCGAAGGAGATACGACAATGTTCGAGACATGTTCAAGTCGTCACTATAAACTTTGGCAGCAAAAGTAAGGTCAATAAGGATTACAATAATGAGCATAACGTTCAGAACAAGCCTTTCGGTGAGACGAGACGGGGAGTTTGAAGGCAATAATCTATAACCGGGTGAAGGAGAAGAAAAAGGGGAGAAGAATTAACAGGAGCAAGTATATTGGCAGCCTGAATACGTAACAGATCTAGACCGCATTCTGTACAACAAACAGGCGTTTAATCTATAGCTTTGACGCAGAAAAATAATAGTAAACAGTAAACTATTCATTGGGATGATATCTCAAATCAAAACAAAATGTCCTACACACAACTCTATAGTTTTATATTCCCAAAATTGTTCTTATCTGGTTTGGAGGATGCCTTGCAAGTGACTTGGGGTCTGGGTAGCCGTTGTCGGGATCCATGATTGCCTCGTATATAAGCTCGTAAGCTTCAGCCAGTGATCGAGCCACTTGAATACAGGCTTCCGATCGCAATTTGGGAACCTGCAATAGCTCAAATTCTGGAAGGGAACTCTCACTGCCCAAAACAAGCCCAAAGAAAGCCTTCAAGCTCTCTGAAAGTGAAGCGGGAGATGTGTCTTGAATCTCCGCCAACCGCGCTGCATTGCCCGCCTCAAAGCTTTTATGGAAATACGTCATCTTCTGAGATAAGCCGCATCTTCGTAAGATTGCATCAACTTCTTTTTCGACAAGCACGCTTAAGTGATTATTTAACATTACTCCAAGTTTCTTGACGTATTCAGCTGCAACCTCATGCCCAGCTAATGGTTGTTGGATGGCACACAGACAGTTGATCAGGAAGATCTTAGAAGGTGTTTCGGTGTCCTGCACTCAGGAGATAGAAAACCGATATTTCTTCAGATGGAAAAAAAATATAATTATCCGTATCATTAAAAAGAAAAATATACTGAAACACTCAATGAGCTTCAGATGAAGAAGGCATGTAGAAGAGGTCATGCAAACCTGAGATGCTGGAGTAGGGCTGCTCTGGGACAATAGTGCATCTACTGATGATTTGCTATTCTGGCCAGAATCAGAATTCGTCCTACCTCTTCTTGATATGTGGCCAGCTCCCTTGGACTTGTGAGCCTCTGCTGCTTGTTCACACATCTGCAATAATTGGAACAACAAAATCAGAAATAGTAAAGGCACACCGAGCCACTGTTTGTCTATCTACGATAAGATGAGACTTTTTGTATTTAGGATGTCAAGATGTTCAAAATAATTGAAAAAGTAGGTTGCTCAATTAAACAGATATTATGGCAGCCATATCAAGTAGAAGCATCAGTCCATTCAAATAAATGAAAAGTTAACATTCTGTTAGGTATCGACCAAACCTTTCCTGCACAAAACTCACAAAATATCCAAACAACACAGAAACGAACACACAAACAAGAGATTCAAGAACCAACTCTGATATATTGATAGTTCTTCACTATTCAGAGTGGTTATTCAGCCGATACATTGCAATAAAACAGTACCAAACAAGCATTCCAGCAATCGTAGAGGATGGAGCTCTTGCTCCTCTCAGACTGAAAGGACAAAAACAAAAGCTGACTTCCTTTCCTTTCCTCCCCTACAAAAAGCACCCACTCTCATGCTACTGGTCCCCACTTCCCTCACCCTCACTAACCGTTTCTTTTTCTTTCACTATTTTACCCCTCCGCACATATGTTTTGTTAATTGGTGGCCTTACACATTCTTCTTAATGTACATTTTCCTACGACAGGCTTATCCCAGGCAGCCACATTTCTCAGGCCAGAAAACAAAACTGGCCAGTTTGATCATATTCTTTTAACTGCTAAAGCAATTACTTGAAGAACTTGGATATATCCCACAAAAAAATGGATGATTAGTCTATAGGCAAACATGCATTAAGGTTTACTGGAAAGAGGAACATGGTTATTTTCCTTAGTATCGTTTTATTGGGTAGAAGGCATCTTCCTAAGATATGAAACAAAGTAAACACAGATTTGATATTATAGACATACATAGACGGTCAGGAGCAGAGCTGATAAATATAATGTCCTCAGAAATAACAGTTAATACAAAACAAACCTGAATTATAGGATCAAGTAACGCAGATAACACTGGATCAAAAGCAGCCTTTTTCCCTGAAGCTGGAACCATCATGCTATTATAAGTATCAATTATTTCCAGCAGCACAGAAACTCCTTCTCTAACTGCTGGAGGTGGAGAGAGATCCACAGCAACGAAGGAAGGAAATCGCAAAAGCTTCTCTCCTCTACTTTTAAGGATATCAAAGAAAGTCTTCTGAGCAGCATCGTTTAGCATCCACAGGGTATTGCATAGAGCCGTATCTCTCCCAAGCAAATCTGAAATCTAGAACTTAACAGACAGTTATAACAAAGAAAATAAAGGTTGAGGGACTGTTGCAATTCATATTAATAGAACCTCCACTCACCGTATAGCTGTAAAACTCCAGTGTGTTACTGAGTTTATACGAAGTAATCAGAGATGGTTGAGACTGCAGCACTTGCTCGACTCTTACTTTAAACGGCCGGCAAACTCCTTCAAAAATTCTATCCAAAACAAAGGTTAGGTCAATTTCTGGTTTTCCAGATTCACTTTCTAAGTTCGGAGAGAATCTATTGGCAGTTGGTCCAGCATCCATTACTGCATCTGGGTCTAGTAGTATATGTACAAGCTCACGTTCAGACGCCAATGCCTGCATAAAAAATAAATAATCAGTCTGGTAAACAATCACAATAAGCATCCTCATGTTCGATGGCATTCCAGAATCACAACGTTCCTATGGGGTACAATTAGTAGAGATAGAGAATATACTAAACCAACTAAAAGGACTGTTTCACACCTGATGTAGCCACCCTAACATATCCCCAACATAACGTAAAGGATCATGGGCGTGTACTTCAATAGGTCGAGGCAAGCCACCTGGTCCTCCACGTGTAAGAGCACTGATAAACCTTCTAAACAATGCATTATGCCTCATATTTGCAACCTACAATATTAGTTAATAATTTTAATGAAAAAAATGGGTAAAAAAATCCACTATCTTTTTTTAGGAAACAATAGTTTTCATTGATAAATGAAATATACAAGAAAAATCCACTATCAATCAACAATTATGTCACCTCCTCAGCACAATACTTGAAGAGAACAGGCCTTTCCCTGAGACAGCGAACAGCTGTTTTCAATAGTTCACTGACTTCGGGATTATCAGTTTCTCCTAGACTCCTGCACTCTGTCTGAACCCACCTGGAAAATAATCATACATTACCAAAGATATCTATACATCTCCATCTGTCCATCATAACTCAATTAAGCAACACATTAAAACAACATAGTCCCCCTCTAAAGTCCAACATTATTACTGAGAAACCAGGAGAAAACAAAAACAATAATGACCTCCAGTTACAATTTTGTAAGGGAGTGAGTGAAAAGTTAATGAAAACCTTATTTTTATATACAGGCCTTCAAAGCAGGTGGCATTCCAAACTCCAAAAAAAGTCTTTTTTGAATAGCAGGCAGTCTCAGAATAATTGAAATACAATTAACAGTTGAGTGAACATATAATTTTTTTTAAAAAAAGGAAGAAAAAAAAAAGCAGTTGAGTGAACATATATAACAATATGATCCCTCATCCGGCCGGACAATAAATTATTCAGCATGTTTCTAAAAGTTGTAGTTTTAGAATATGCAAAAATAATCAATTCAAGCAGCTTACCTGCACAGCCGCTCATATGCTGCTTCTTGGTATACTGCCATCATATCCATCAGCTCCAAACCTGCACGCTGCATCAAAGTCCATGACTATTAGCATAATGGAGAATATTTTTCCATCAAAAACATCCAATAGCGCATAAAACTCTGCAAACGAATAGCATTTTTTAATAAATAACCATAATGAAGATTTGTCTTTTGTAGTTACTTTTTAAGAATGCCTAATTTATAATTATTGAGAACCCAAATGTTAAAATCCTGAACCTTAAAAAGAATAGCAATTTTCATCTGATATACATGCACATTTTCAATCACACATCTAACTGATTCATACTTCTCATATTAAGTCATTCAAACAAAAGGCGAGAATCATGCATTGTGTGGCAACAAAATATCCCACAATAATTACGTTTTGAAATAAGAGGTACTTCATCACTTAGCTAGGGTCTTAATGTAAAATGAAATGTGCCAATTACGCTTAATGACGGTGGAATTGCCCATAATTTATTAAAACTCAATTCTATCCAGAAGAATGGCTATCAAATATGTTTTCAACGGAGGAGAATAATCTGGCATCATCAATTTGTCTCTCACGTGTGTGTTAGTCAGCGGAAAAAAAGAGATTACCTGATGATGCGTTCTTAGCAGTGTTTTGCAATTAGCATGGATTTCTTGAACATGAGAAAGAGCCTTGAAAAATTTCTCATTAAGATCTTCATGCCTCAGAGCATTTATCTGTGGATATGCCGGGGAGTAAAAGAAAGTGTTTATGACATCATTCAAGCCTAAATTCGTTATTCCATCAAAGCAGCATGAAATATATAAAATTAAACTTTTACCTCTTCATTAGATATCTGATAATCACGAACAAAGCATGAAACAATCTCTTGCCTCTGTGTAGTGATTTCAAGTTCCTGCTTTAGCCGCTCTGTGGTACTAATAATGTCCCCGATGCTAGCACTAGAACTATTTAAAGCCTTTGCAATTCTGTAACAAATTCAATATAAAAATGCTTCATGATGTGATCTAATTCCATTCTTAAATTCAAGAAAGTATTGACAACGTGAATTCATTTTGCATGATGAGATACAATTATCAAGGTAATAAGAAATTGATGGGAGAAAGGATCACTGAGATGTTTTTCTTCCTTTTCTGAAGAGAAACTAAACAAACAATGAATTCATGAAATATTTCAGAAGTGACACCAGAGGAACAAAATTATTAGAAAACTACGACCACCATTAATTCCCTGAAACTTCACGATACCAGACCAACCAAAGTCTTGAATGAGTATTATTCTTCTCTCTTCTTGCTTACAATTATTTGCCAAGTAAAATGCGCAAGTCACAACATCTAGTGATCCAAATAAAAAACTCCAACTCTCCTATCAAGTAATTCACACATTCAGAAGCTTTGAGTAAAATTAGAAAAGCAAAGAGACTAATATACTAAACATTAACCTACTAAGAAAAATCGATACTCTTAACCATTGTTTTAATAACTAGATAAGAATCCTTGAGGTCTGAGATTCTTCCTCCACTAAAATTCGCCCCATGTTTATAATTTGGATACCACTACTCGTCATTTATACCCCTCGGGTGTATATTCTATGGTGATGCCAATGAAACCACGCCAAGTTCACATAGACACTGTTTCGGTAAATAAACTTTGCATAAACCCATATGCTTTAAAAGCCCATAAATGATACCGTTCAAAAATCAGATCACCTCAGAAATTCATTTTAAACATAGCTACAAATGCAGATTAACTATAGATCTCGCCGACTGAGAGTGAATTGACAGAGACCGCGACTAAAAATACCAATAAACTGAAAGAAAACGCAAGGCAATACAATAACAAAATCCTAGCAATCCAGGTCCTACCTATCGCAGCAATCAGCAAGAGCATTGACCTCCTCCTCGACGCGATCCAGCGCCTGATGGGCAGAGAAAGAAAAAGAACACTTAAAGCAATCGTCAACTGAATTGGAGCAGAAAAAAACGCAGAAATCAGTGGAAGAACCTGCTGGGCAGTGTCGGATGCGCGAAGAAAGTCGATGTTGATGGAAAGAGAGCGCTTCTCGATGGTGGATCTGAGGTTGCGACGATTCTGAGGGCTGTTATCGGTGTAGAAAGAGGAGAGGGTGTTGAGAGAACCGAGGACGTCCGGCGTATCAGTCCTTGATTCCAACACTTTCTTCAGCTTCCTTGACAGTCCCGGCGCGAGACCTGCCATTGTTGTCCCCATTTCTCTTCTCTCTCTCTCTCTCAGATCTCTCTATCCCACGACTTTTGTTCTGTTCTTTCTTTCGGCTCCCGCCTTCTTCATCTTGCAGTGACTATAGCCCGGTGACGGTTGAGTAGCTAAACGACGACGTTTTGTTGCTGATTTGGAATTTGCATATTTGGTCTTTTGATAAATATCGTGACTATTGTTAAAAATAAAAAATAAATAAATAAACCATTTTGGTTGTACATCCCATCCCATTCCTTTTTTTTTCTTGTATGGAAATTAATAAATTATTATGGTTTTTTAACCATTTTGGAAAATAAAATTTTCAAACTAGCAGTAGAGACCAATTTTAAATTTGATTGAAAGTACGGTTATTAAATATGTCTATTTAAAAACACATAGACTAAAATGGGACGAAACCTAAAGTCCGTGACCAAAATGATGTTTTAACATAAAAATAAAAGTCATATTAAATTTTGAAATATTAGAATCACTAAATAAGCATTAAAAAAAAAGTTAACATTACAAATTTGGTTCTTACAATTTGGGGAGAGTTATAATTTAGTCCTATAATTTTAAAAAATATAGATTTTTGTTCATATGGTTTGATGAGACCTCACAAATAGTCTTAATCATTATAAGTCACTAACGAACTAAGTATGTGGTAGTTGGTTATCTCGTCACTACTCAATCTGTTAGTGTATGACGATCATGTATGCAATCTAAATAGATCATTGAATTTCCAATTTTATATATAATAAGTCATTGACAAATTTAAATAAAAAATGATTTATTAAATGTAAATTTGAATTTTATGTCTAATGTAATTTTTTTTTTTTTAAAGATGTCTAATGTAATCTTATGATTTCAATTTTGTTTCCATTAATGTGTGAATTTTAAAAAACATTATATATATCTATATATATAACACAACAAGATTGGAAAGTTTAAGGAATAAATTTGTAATTTAACCAAAAAAAAAAAAGGTAAAATGATTTATTGTCTAATAATCTGTTAAAATTGTATTGTTTAATATTTATGGTTATTTATTTATTTATTTTGAATATAAAGAACATTCTATTCAAAAGAAAGGAGGAAATCCCTGTTGGAGAACAAACTGTGATGTCTCACGAGTAGCTAATTGATGTCTCACAAACTGTGAAATCCAATTTGGATATTGAGAAACCCCTCATAGTGGAGTTGAGCCTAAGCTTGATCTAACTAATTTATGAGATAACTCATTGAAACTTCTGTTAATGTAAAGGAACTTCACACTTATAAACTTAATCCACACACCTTTTGGATATCCCATACTATAGTAGCTACACAATCCTCCTCCCGATTATGGATGGACATAAGAGATAATGAATCAGAGAAAATATTCAGTTGTGTGTTATCTCCAATCTGCTAGCCTAGCGAAACCCCTCAAACACAATAGAACCCTCTACACATAAAGGACTGAGAAATGATTTAAAAGAATTAAATCATAGTTGCCTTCAAATGGCCTTCAGTATCTCTTATCACAACTCCAAACCAGTGAAACGATTATGAACATCACATGCAGCGTCGACATTAATTATCATTTCATTTGTCCCTTGTATTAATTTACATACATCTTGAAGTTGGTCCCCCCTCGTAATAGGAATTACATTTGTCGATCGATACTCACTTAGATAATCATGCATCCCAAGCACTTTGAATATCAATTTCGAGAATTAGACGATTATACAATGCATGATTTCTGTCATTCCAAATTGAATAACAACAAATAAACAATACATATTGACTATTTTTTAATTACTCGAAAGTCATTTTAACGACTACAATGAAGTTGGAAGTTCTCAATAAAAATTATGCTACGGTGGTTGTTTTTCATTCAAGCATTGCAACTTTTGTTTTTATTGTTAGTTTATTTTTTACCACTCAACACATAGGACTTAGAGTCAACGAACAAACTTAGGAGGAAAAAAAACAAGAAGAAATAAAAGAAAAGAAAACAAACACTTCATCTAATTATAGGCAAAATTTTATGAAAAAAAATAGAGGAAAAAACTTGGCTGCAAACCGGGCTACGTACCCTATTAAAATTTTGACAACTAGAAGAGATCAATTTTTTTTTTTTTTTTTTTTTATCATTTTCTCCATTCATCTTTATTGGTTGTCAATATTTTAATGGGGCATGTAGGTGATCCGTACATACTGATTTGCAATTAATAAATAATGTCTCTTGCTTACCTAGCAAATATATATATGTATAGCCAATTATTACTACATATGTATACACTTTCAAGTTTGGATGAAAGTCCATTATTACTATTATTATTTACAATTTATCCATTATTGTCATTATTATATTTATAAGATGTAGCACACCAACATTTGAGGTGGGGGATTTGAGTATCTAAGACTTATTGGTCGAGGGTACATGTCAATTAGCACTGAGTTATGCTCGCTTTGACAAATGTAAGTCCATTATTATTTTTTTTTTTCTTGACAACATGTAGATGTGGAGAATTCGAATAAAGAACTCTTAATCATTAGTACAAGTTCTTTGCTATTTAAGTTATGTTCACGTTACGTTGACAAGTTTATTATTAGTGTTGATATATTAATGTCCATTATCAAATCAAAAGATATTCATTGTTCCCAATATTTGATATTCAAAAAGGTAAATCAAATATTTAAATAGTAAATATATCTCATGAATTTTATTAGTTCAACAATAAATCCGAGGTGAGATTCGAAAATTCAACCTCTTAATCAAATATTTACTAGAACTTTAGGGAAAAACATTTAACAATATTTATAAGTACCAAAATTGTTTTTTTTTTTTTTTTTTTTTGACAATATAGGGTGGGAAGTTCGAACTACATACCTCGTGGTTATCGGTACATCTTTATGTCAGTTGACTCTCAACTAAGTACCAAAGTTGTTAAAATAAAACACAATTCATAAACAATACATATATCCATAATAGTGTTTAATTTCGGAAGTTATTATTATTATTATTCTGACAACTTATACCATTTTTTTAAAGCAATCTAGCGATTACAAGATAATTGACATGATTTTAAGGAAATTCGCCATTAATCAATCGCCATCTTCCTCCTCCTCCTTCCAATGCAATTGAATGGATTTTAAGGAAATTAGGGTTTACGATTCGCGTTACCTTTGAAAGCAGAGATAATTTCCCCCAAACAGATCGTTCAAATGAACCTGTCCATTCTTCAATCTCTTCACAGCCTTACACCACGAAGCCCTAAATCGAGCCAAGAACACTCTACTTCGCCTCCGCAGATACTTCCTCATGCCTCGAACCGAGACGGCCTTTTTCAATCGTCTTCTTCCTCCGGCCAATTTCCTGAACCTGTACCAGTTCCATACCTCTTCCAGAATCGCGTTGTTCGTACCTTCTTCCCTATCGCTTCTATCTTCGTCCAGGTTCAGTCCGCTTCGGTGATTTCGCAGCCTGTGATACGAGAATTTGGAATCGGAAGCCATGATTACGAGCAGAGAAGACGGAATTCTCGATGCGTGGATGAAAATGGAGTTGGATCGTATCGAGTGGCTTTGGATTTGGTGTGTGATTCTCTTTCTGGTGCGCGGCCATTGTTAGTGCGGAGTGGAGCGAAAAGGACTACGAGAGTTAATGCGAAAGGGAAGAGCCTGAATTTGTAGGTAACGGCAGTTGACAGTTGTTCATTGAAATTTTTAAATAAAGACTATATATATTTGTACAGTTTTAACTTTTAAATCCTTTTTATTTTATTTTTCTTTTTTGTTAAAAAAATCATAGTTTTTATCTCCATTTTTTAAAAAAATCCTATTTTTATTCTCGAGCTTTATTAAAAATGAAATTAGATCATTTTGTACGAAATCGAGTCGAGCCTAAAAAGATTGTTGAATTGTGTACAAAAAAAGTGTATCATTAACGTCATGTTTGATAATCATTTTGGTATGGTTTGATAATCATGTGATTTTTGGTTTTAGATTTTTGAAAATTATACTTGTTTTCTTACAATCTCCTTATCATGAATTTCATTTTTGTTAAGAACACATTTGAATTTCTAGGCAAATTCCAAAAACAAAAACAAGTTTTTTGAAAACTACTTTTTTTAGTTTTAAAAAGTTAACTTGATTTTTTAAAACACGGAAAATGAGATAAATAAGAAAACAAAGAAACTTATAGATAGAATGAGTGTTTATAAGCTTAATTTTAAAAAACCAAATGGTTATGACCTTTGTTTTTTGTTTTTGGTTTTTGAAAATTAAACTTACCAATACTACTTACTTTCATCCACAAGTTTTTTTTGTTTGGTTACCTACATTATTCCCATGTTTTAAAAAATAAAGTCAAAATTTGAAAAGAAAACATAGTTTTCAAAAACATGTTTTCGTTTTTGAAATTTGATTAAGAACTCAAGTGTTTACTTAACAAAGATTAAACCATTGTAAAAAAAATTGGAAAAAAACAAACATAATTTTAAAAAACAAAAAATAAAGAACTAGATAATTATCAAAGAGAGCCTAAATTATTGCTTTTAGTAAATTTTGACACGTCCTTGTCTAGTAAATCATGCTATAATTATCAACAACTTAGTTATGCTAGAGTTAATAAATGTTAGTACTCAATTTTAAATAGCCTAATCGTAATGGGTGGCAACATGAGGGTAAATAATGGCAAATATAGCAATTTTTTAAAATATTTGTAAATATGGCAAAATTTTTGAATTAATTTTTTATATTCCTGAATTGCCCCTGCCCCTGTTCTTCCTCGTCAGTTTTTATTTTTTATTTTTTATTTTTATATATATTGATAGAAATCTTTTATCACTGATAGAATAAAGTTTCTATCACTGATATTTCTATAGAAAAGCTTTCTATCAGTGATAGAAGATTTCTATCACTGATATAAACTTTTTTTATCACTGATAGAATCTATCAGTGATAGAAAAATTGATTGGCGCGCGCATCTTCTTCTTCCTCGTCAATTTTATATATATATTGATAGAAATCTTCTATGATAGAAAGTCTTTCTATCACTGATAGATTCTATCAATGATTGAAAAATTTTCTATCAGTGATAGAAAGTTTCTATCACTGATAGAATAAAGTTTCTATCACTTATATTTCTATCACCGATAGATTATATCAGTGGTAGAAACATTTTCTATCAATGATAGAAAGTTTCTATCACTGATAGAAACTTTTTCTATCACTGATAGAATCTATCAGTGATAGAAAAACTGATTGGCGTGCACATCTTTTTCTTCCTCGTCAATTTTTATATATATATTGATAGAAATCTTCTATGATAGAAAGTCTTTATATCACTGATAGATTCTATCAGTGGTAGAAAAATTTTCTATCAGTGATAGAAAGTTTTCTATCAGTGATGGACATTTTAGTAATTTTACTTTTCAGATGGTGAGATTTTGCCATTTTTGCAAATATTTATGCGGGCTGCTACATTTGCAATTAGTTTGGGCCATTTTGCTATTTTTGCAACCGGCCCTTTTAAATAACATTTGATATTTTAATATATAATAATAATAAATATAAAAAAAATTGCGTTTCTGGGCCCAACTTGGTTGTGACTAGGCGCAGGCCCATGGGTTTTGAAAAATGTAAAAGAATTGCGTTGCTGGGCCCAAATTGGTTGACTAGGGCGGAGGCCCATGGGTTTCATACTAAAAAGAAGTTTGTTGGGCCCATATTGGGCTTCACTGGGCCGTAGGCCCATGGGTTAGAGGACTGGAAAAGGAAGGCCGAGAAATAGCCAAGGGCAGAATTGCCGAAGTGTTGAAGGGTCGTCGGACGGAGAAGCGTGTAATTTGCAGCGGCGGTGACGACGACGACGACGGAGAATGGACGGAGAAGAAGGAGGAGGGATAAGGCTAAGCAAAAGATTCTCCGATAAAACTGGATCCGGCGAAGTCGATTACAAGACCAAGGCTGGCACGGCCTGGAGTCATTCCTATCTCAACCAGAAGCCATGGCATCCTCTCTCGTACCCTAATCAGCGCCGCAAATGGATCGCCGAGCAGACTCACTCACAGCGAGAGAAGCGCGCTGAGGAAGTTGCTCGCGAGGTCAATTATATGCTTCATTTCTGTTGTTTAGATCTCACTAGATTTTTCTTCTTTCTTCTTCTTTGTTTTCTTCTCAATCGGTGTTTTATTTATTTATTTTTATCTGTCTGCAGTATGCTCAAGAGCAGGAGTTCTTTCGCCAGACTGCTCTCGTCTCCAAGAAAGAGAAGGAAAAGGTTTTACCTTGTTTTTTTTTTTCGCTTTCAAGCAATTTTTCATTTAGTATTTTTGTGAATAGGTTAATTGTATGCAGTAATTTTGGAGTTTTAGTAATGGGTTAATGTTTGTCTCTTGTCTCATTATCATCTCTTCATTCAGTTTCGTTTCATTCTTTTCTTTCTGGTTTCTCATGTAGCAAATTGGAGGAGGTTTTCTATCTCTCATCTTGTAAATTTCATATCTTTATATTTTGTGGAAAGAAAAAAAAAAAAAAAATCCTGCTGCTGACAGTTGCCATGCCAAACACGATCTTGATAATGATGACGACGATTACATGGCTGTTTCTCCCAACGTAATTCTGCCGTTTTGACGACAGTATTTGTATTTTCTTTACGAGAATAGATAGTGGACTGTAATTTTCCTTCCATTAACGAACTGTTATGAATTGTTTTTCTGCTTACTGTTTATGGAGAATTTTGGCCATGTATGCTGAAATCTGTGTTTGATGATTAGTTGGAGATGATGAAAGCGGTTAGTTTTATGTATGTACGACCACCTGGTTACAATGCTGAAAGTGCAAAAGCTGCAGAGATCGCTGATGATAGGAAGAAACAAGAGGGTGATAACCCCTCTCAGGATCTGCCCAAGAATGGCTCTGCAAATGAAAGGTACTTCATGTACATCATGCTTAATTAGTTATTGTTCTTATGGAAGTGGAAAAGGAATATTCAATGAGGAGAATGATTTGAAGTGTTTTTCCCCTTGAAGCAAGCAATATTTCTTTTCCTCTTGTAGGCCACTAGAATCTTCAAGCGCAGTCGGTCGGGACCATGGTGAGAAGAAAAAACCAAGGCCAAAAGATGTTTTTGGGCGTGCTTTGCCCACTGAAGAAGAATTTGAAGTCTTAAAAAATGCTCCTCGGTAAGTTGCTAGTGTGCAGAGATTTAATGCGAATAAGTTTATTTTTTTATTTCTGTACCACCTTGATTTTGTTTGTTGCAAACCCTTTCCCCATTGTTTGGATGAAATTAATTATTTAGTGGTTAGCATGAAGGCAATGAGGGACTATGGCTCTTTATTTTTGCTTAAAAAGGAGAAAATGCTATTGACTGTTTATCTATCACCCTTTGACTTAGTAGTCTTCAAAAACATCGGTCGTTAGATTTTCAGTTGATTTTTTTTTTTTTGATATCCGTGAGTGTCCGGGCCAGCTTACGCGCACCTCGACTAATCTCACGGGACAACCGCCTGACCCTACTACATTTGGTTGCCAAGGAAACTCGTAGAATATTAAATATTCTAGGTAGGTGGCCACCATGAATTGAACCCATTCCCTCTAAGTTTTCAGTTGATTTTATACAACATCAATTTCTTCACGTTATTAATACATTGGATTGGTTGTGCCTCTGGATGGATGTCTGCTCGTCCTCTTGTTTATCAGTAAAAAATCAGATAATGCATGTTGTATTCAAAGAGTTTAAAATGTAGTCTACGAAATGAGCTGCCAAACAGCCAATGAACAGTGTCAGGTTTGTACGGTATCATTGGGGTAATCAAATTTGCAGTTACTTTTGGGTTAAGAAATCTAAATATTGTTCATATTCAGTGATTTAAGTCCTGTACCTAAGGATTCTTGTTTGTTTGAGATTTATGGTTTTTTTTTTGGGTCTGTTTTCAGGATGGACACAGGTGTTTTTGCGAGAGTAAAACCATTTGGGGTAGAAGTACGCAATGTAAAATGTGTAAGATGTGGGATTTATGGCCATCAAAGTGGTGACCGTGAATGTCCGTTGAAGGATGCCATAATGCCAAATGAAGAAAGCCGATTGAAAAGAGACGACCCCTTAACCACCATACTTGCCCATGCAGAGAACAGTGAGGTTAGTATTTTGATTTGTTCTTAGTCTGAAACTTACATTACATTATTACCTAATCTAATATTGTTGATTTATATGTAGCTGAAAAATTATATTAGTGTGTAACAGGTATGCTGACATTAATGTGCAACATTCTTCACTTTCACGAACTGCACTCAAGCATTGATTGGTAACCTGAATCTAGCATTTTTTAAATATTTGTCCTCACGTGCTTTCTTTTCCACATTATTTACAGCCTCTGAAGTGGGAGTTGAAGCAGAAACCAGGAATTAGTCCTCCCCGTGGAGGGTTTAATCCTGATGATCCAAATCAGCAAATAGTTGCCGAGGACATATTTGACGAGTATGGAGGTAGTTGCTAACCCCATGACAATCTTTTGATTCCATTTTTAGCTGGCAACTGATCATTTGAATCTGATCTGTAGGCTTTCTCAGCGGTGGCGGTATTGTCCCGGAATTGCTGTCCAATTTTTCAAGCAAACCCAAGAAAAAGAAGTCTTCAAAGGAAAGCTCACGGAAAAAGCTCCAGTCATCATCTAGTAGAAAGGGAAAGGACCTAGAAGACGATGAGAGAATATCAAAGAAGAAAAATAAATCTAAAAAAAAGAAACAAATCAGTAGTGAATCAAGTTCAGAAACTTCAGAGTATGATAGGCGAGATAGAAGGAACAAGCACAAGACTTCCTATTTGTCTGATGATTCCGACTCTGAAATGCCTCTTAGGACTAAAAAGCATAGAAGGAAGCATTCAAATATTTCTGATGTTTCCAACTTTGAGCGGCTTCATATTGCTGATCGATATTGCCCTGAACCAAGCCCATCTGATATTTCAGACTATGAGAGGCAAGATAAAGGGAGGAAACGCAAGGATTCTTCTTATTCATTTAAAAAGCTGGAATCTGAACTAGAACACAGATCAGGCAAGAAGAACCAATCATACTTTTCTGACGATTCCGAATTTGAGGGGCATCGAAGAAGTGATAAAAGCAGATCGAAACACTCCTCAACTAAAGGTCTCCGCTTAGATAGTCATCATTCAAGTAGACACAGAAAGTCTTATTCGTCTGATGATTCAGAAACGGACAGGCATCGTGGAAGTAAAGGCCGAAAGCGTAATTACTCGTCAGATGATTCTGATCAAGAAAAACATGATAGAGTTAAGAAGAGAAGACATTAATGTATCTTGCCCTGTGTATATTCAGAACCTGGGGGGACTACTCTGGAAATTTTACGTTAAAATGATCGTTGGAGCATAGTATTTCGAAGTAAAATGGCGTCATTGATGCAGGTGATGTCTCTTAAATTTGAATTATTTGATATCTATTACTTAAAATAAGATGTTCTTTTTGATGATTTACACTTGGGAATAGATAAAAAAAAATAATACCATTGGAATTTTGAATGCCCCCTACTCAATGAAAATTATACATTAGAAGAAATTCTTTGATTGAGATTTGATAAATTGAAGTTATTTCAAAGTAAAATTGATTCATTGATTGAGGAACACCATATTGCTGCTTCTCTTAAGCTTACTATCAGTCCATTGTTATAACATCTTAGAATATGAACTTACAATCAGTGTAAAACCTCCGGTGCCTTCACATAAGAAAATAGTTCAATTTTTACTTTCTCCTAGTTATGTGCCGAGTGTACTTTTTCTAAAAGAATTAAACATAAAATCACACTAAGACCTCCCAAGTGCCTTCACATAGGAAAATAGTTCAACTTTTACTCTTTTAGTGAAAGCGAGCATAACTCAGCGGTAATTGACATGTATCTTCGACCAAGAGATCAGAAGTTCGAATCCCTTCACCTTCAAATGTTGATGTACTCGGAAAAAAAAAAAAAAATCTTTCAACTTTAATGTGATGGTTAACATATAAAGTTATGTTAATTCAGTCAATATTCATTTAGTTGTTAATTTTGACCCATTTGTGTTTTACATTTAATTAATGATTTACTTATAAGATTCTAAATAGCCACTTCTAAAATTGCATTGTACATTCCGAAAACATTATTGTAATAGAAAGAACAATAGAGAGTTAAGGGTCCGTTTGGTTGGTGATCTGAAAACAGAAATTTGAAAACAAGGGATTCAATGAAAACAGAGTTGTATTTCATGTTTTCAGATATGTGTTTGGGAGCAGATTCAAAAATTGGATATGAATTTAAATAATGGTTCAAAATGTGTTTGACAATATATTTATAAACGATAGATTATTTGTAATTATCAACTAAATACTGAGTTGAATATAAAATATTATTAATTAATTTATAAAAATGTTATGTATTATAAATTTATTATTATTATTATTTTACAATATCATATAATTTATAATACATTATATTATACAAATTTTAATTTCGCAAAAATAAATTGAGTTTATAACATGAAATACTGTATTTATTAAAGTTTTTATCTTTTTTAAATTAATTCTGCATTTAAAATTTTGAAATTCAAAATCTGGATACAACGAAAACATAAAAAAGTTGTTTTCATAATTTCCACTATTTGAATCACAGAATCCGAAAACAGTTTTCAGAAACACGTCTGCCAAACGCATATTCACTGAATTCAGTGAATCTGAAAACATAAAACAGGATCTAGATTGCCTACCAAACAGACCTAAGTGTTCTTGATCAATTTGGACTTTGAGGACTTTCCCCTTTGGTTCTAGCTATGGATTCTTCTTGTTTGGCTATAAATTTGACTTAATCACAAATCCGTTCAATAAATTTCCCGCTTTAGATGGCTTGTTATGAACTCAGTTTATCAAATATTCGCTTTTAAACACGTTTAAAACACAATAATTTTGTCCATTTTCATCAGACTTCTTCAGATTACAAACTAGATGATATCCCTAAAGTAAGAATTATACATACTTCGTTCAATCAACAGAGAGCAGCAGCAGCATGGAATTTACAGTAGAGAGAGAGAGCCATACCAGCCTTGAAATGTAAGAAACTTGATATAAATATATATATATATATATATATATACCTAATTAACAAACTTCTACTCCACATGAAATTCACTAATATAAGACATACAAACAAAGAGGCAGTATTCTCTCCAAAATTGGATGCCACAGGAGTTTCAATCAAACAAAGGCTCCACCCACCCAACCCATTCAATTCATTCCACTTCTGAATCAGCAAAACCTCAAAGTAGCTTCTAGCTCTGCCTCATCAGCACAGTTGTACCCCAACAAGTAAGCTCGAGCTGCCACAAATTAATATCTTCAATAATATGCATTTTTCATTTCAAAACAATAACAATAAGTGGAAACAAAATAGATTATGATAGTTTACCAAAACGGCCTGAACCCATGAACGGTTCTGCCTCATCGGTTACACCAGCTTGTTGCTGTTCCTGAAAGTTGTAACATATGTAACCACATGAGGTGTAGAACAGAAATGGTGAACACAGAACAAAACTCTTACAAGATGAAGACAAAAAAATTGCTGTTCCACTGATTCATAAATCATGATGCATGAAGGAATCAAATAATAAGCATTACATTATTATGAAACCAAAATTTGGTTGCACAACAATTTTAAATGACCAATGTTATATACAAAAAGAAAACAATAAATAGCAAAATGAGAGAGGGATTCGAGACAGGGATTCATGAAGTTGGAGGGAGCTGATCAAAGGACTTAAGTCATATAATAAACAATAGGCCAAGAATTTATGATATTGGATGTGTAGAAATCTTTGGCAAAAGAGAGAAAATGTAGGGGGAACTATTGCACATTCATTTTCAGGCTCAGAAAGATGCAAGCAGAAGGAGTCATAAAAGAATGATCATCCATGTTAAAAGCATGTAACAGAAGGGGGCCAAAAATTGGAGGAACAAAATCCTCTCTTGGCAAATTAAGAATGAAAGGGGGAAAATGAACAATACTAATATATATACATATTATTTCTCGTGAAACAAATTAAACATCATAAAATTAAATGTCTTTAATCTAATAATTTAAACATAGTGGTGAAACAAGGTATTAGTACAACTCAAGAGGCCTTAAGTTCCAAATTCTTGCAAGGTTATTTTCTCCATCATTTTATATATCTGCATGCTGAACCTTGTGAATCATACTAACACCTACATGTGCAGAGTGTTGAGAATATACGATTAAATTGATTCTAGTCCAAACAACTTAAGCTTTGGGTATCAAAACAAGAAGTCATAATTTCAGTCTCAGATCCCTACCATTCCTCACGTATTAAATCAAACGAATATTCAAGCTTAAATGTGAAGGGAAGTGCCAAAAATACGCTTGACAATAAAATTTATGTTGACCCAATAGCTTGAGCATGTTGATAATTAAACATAAAGGAGCTTGAATTACTACTGTAGTCAACTGAGACCTTCAAAACAGACAAAAAAAAGTAAAGAAGCTTATTCTAGAGCTGGCCACCGCAGTCAGTAGAAGAGATCTAAATTAGAGGCCTTCAACTGACACTGACCAAAAAAGCAACAAAATTTATACAGAACAAGCAATAAAAAAAAGCCCTTTTTCTATTTTCTTAGGAAGAACCAAACTGTCATTAAGAAAAAAAAAGAAAGAATACAAGGACGTCTACAAAAAAAAAAAAAAACTACAAAATGCAGACCCACTAAAGAAAGGGACTCCCTTATATAATCTCTCCATTTTCAGTAGTGAGCTCTCTCACTCTGATGGAAGTTAGATAGCAGAATAAAGATCAGACTAGTCGAGGGTCTGTAACATTGGAAAGAGGTTTATACTCACAGTATCAGGTTCCATAGAATCTGGCAAAAGCAGAGTATCAAAGCAGTGTCCAGATATTCTACAAACCAGTTGTTCATCGTTGGGATCCATAATGACTTCTCTGCATGTGTCATCACATACTGAGGAAGAAAACATGCGATTCATCAATTACACAGTTACTAAAGCCACTGGGTAATCCAAAACAAAATTTTAATATAAAAGAGAAAGGAATGCAAAGAAGGAATATCCTACCATGAACAAGTCCAGTCTTTTCACATACAAATGCATCTCCAATTTGGTAATATGTACATGTTTCTCCAGAGCAAGTGTGATCTATGACTATCTTGTCGGTCAAGCCCCTGCTGCTTTTCCATGTGGAAACTTGATCTGCCACTGTCCTATCAAGAATTATTTGGTCATCCTGCACCTGCAAATGCTCAATGTTTTTTTTTTTAAAACCAGAAAAATAAAATTAATACAGACTAATAGAAAAACATATAAAAAACGAATCTATAAAAGATGTCGAGTTCCAAGAAAACAGTCATGAACCCTTCTTCAACCCTTTCTTTAAACACGAGGGGAGATGTAGACACAGAAACTGCATGGGTGATTCTTTTGCAGCGTTAAATGCTTGTGGGAGAATCAGATACCTGGGAAGGAAGAGGAGCTTGACTTCTTTTTGCTGCTTGCATTTGGATGTAGTACTCTTTAAACTCAGAAGAACAATCTCGTACCAGTTGAGTCATATCCTCTCCGTCACGCTGGGATGACAGAAAAAATGGGTGATTGATAGTTCATCGCCAAGAGGAGAACAAAATCAACTAATAGAACAGTCAGAGTCCATGATAAAATGAATATACTGCTGCAGGCTGAAATCCCCCCACACTCCTCCCAGATCCAAAGAATGATGAGAAAATTAAGAGAATCAGTATAAAGCTCTCTTTCCCTTAAACTTTTTATTACATGAGAAAATGGTTTCAAAGTATTTCGTTGTGTCTTACCATATGAAACAAATTTTATTTTCTTTTAATAAAACAAGATTACAAGTCTAAATTAGTAACCTTTTTATTTTCTTTTCCTTTATAGCAAACATTCAAACAAAAAAAAGAAGTAATTACATTCAATTCAAATGAGATAAAGAAAAAAAAAAACATATCTTCTATTCAAATCACAGAATCTAGGATCATTTCTTAACAAAGGGTAAAAGAAGAACCTGAATATAAAGTTTTTTCCAAGGACATTGACGCAACTTCTTGGTTGCAGGCAACAGACCCCATCGAAGACAATATCTGCACACGAATTGCAGGCACATAACGATTCATGTAATTACATTAAACTTCTTGGTCGTGAACAGATCAAACACGGATAGATAGGAAACATAAGGTGCCATTACTCACAATCTTCGCCATAATGATTCATCAGATGCCACAGAATTTAAAAACCGACAAACCAATGAACAAGAAACCAGATCCTGTACCAAAAGACGCATTTAAGTGAAAAACAAAAATGGAAAAGGAGCACGCAAATTGATAACTTTTTTTTTAATTTATTTATCTTTTACAAAAAGGCTCTTCACAGTACCTCTGATGAGAGAAACTTGAGGATATGGCGGAAGAGCTCCGGAGGAATTTTACTGAAAATTCCAGTCTCAATCCTCCCAGGAACGACGTCCTTGGATTGAGAGGATGAAGCAGTGATGGAATCTACCTCTCTTTGTTGATTAGGGCTAATCTGTTCGACTCGAGCTTTCTTAGGCTTTGGTTCCACCTCCACGTTCCCCTCTTCCTACAAAAATCCACACTCAGATTCATCATCATCCAACGTAATTCCTCCTTCCCCTTGAACTGAAACTCATGAGTGAATATTAAATGCTTTTAACCTTTAAATTTTCTTTAAGATTGGATGCTTTAACCCGTTAGTTTTCTTATTTAGTTAGCATCTTTGAAGGACTTTATCACCAGACTTGGTTTTACTTCTATTGAATGTGTTTTCTAATCCGGCCCCTTGGTAATGATGGGACATTTTTCTCTTATGCCATACTTCAAATTGATTGTATTTCCATCATTTATGCTAGTCTTGTGGTCTTGGACTCTTGAATTTTGTATAGGCCTGATTTGAGGGTGCTAGGATTGATCAAACGAATGGGAGCATCATCACACCCAAAACAGAAGCAAATATTATGTATGAAAAAAGTTGATTTAGTTGAGAACAAGAAAGACTTGTTAACAGTTACAGAACAATTTAAAGATCTTCCTGGATATGAAAGGCAAGATTGGTTCTTGTTTCAGAAAATTGACTCACTTGGAAGTTCTTGAGCTTTCGTTTGCACTAACAGAACAAACTTCATATAGGTTGTCATGATCTCGGGGCTAAAGGGAGCTGGAGTAACAGATCTTTTTTTAATATTTAATGGAACAGGCATGTTTCCTATTTGGTTTAACTGCTATTAGTCAAAGGAATATACCTATTGAGGATTTTGGCACTTGATAAATGAATATTCCAAATGGTCTTAAACTCATCTTTGCTTGAAATGAGTTAATTTATATTTATCAACTTTCACTTTCTTACCCTTGACAACTGGCATTTGATGCTTTTACAAATTTGATGATCATGCTAAACTTATCTTTGAGGGAAAATTGACAAAACCACCCATCAACACTAGAGATTGTTACCATCACACCTTCAAATTTGATGATCAATCACCTCCCTAAACATATGAAATTTTGCAATTAAAATGCACAATCCACCTCTAAGTTATAAGGATTGTTATAATCAAACATCCAAACTATAAAATTATTACAATTTAATCCCATTTTTTTACTTTATGAAATTTGAAAATTATAATACTAACCATTAAAAAAATTGGTCTTCAAATCAATGTTGGGCTATCATCTCGATTTAAGGAAACTAATGTAAAGAATTTAGGTTTGATTGTAACAATCCCATACTTCGAAGGTTTGGTTTGAACAACACTTATAGTTCATGGATGGTTTGTGCATTTTGCAATATTTAGTGGTTTAAATGCAACAATTTCATAAGTTTTGAGGGTGATTGATCAAATTGAAACTTTGAGGTTGCGAATGTAACAACTTCCATCATTTATGGTTTTTTCTTTCTTTCTTTTTTGCAAATTTCCCCATCTTTTATTCTTACCACCCAGCCAATTATTCTGTTCATTCTGCTTAGACCTCATCTAGACCTGGCTTCCCCCTCCCTTTTTAGGCAGTCAAAAGACCTTGGGATGAAGATCCATACACTACGAATGAAGAAATGATGAACATATCACTTGAAGTTGTCCGGAAACAGTTGTTAGACCATGTGCATCAGGTAGAGCTCATTAGTATTATAATTAATTTTTTGTTCACCCTAAATCGGCAAGAACATGACAAAATTTGGAGAAACAAACGAACATGTTTGAACTTAATTTTCCTAAATTCCAATTGCTCCAACTCAACAAACAACATCGGAGAAATAGAGAAAGGAAAGAGACAGATACCTTGTCGGAGACCTCTGAGAGAACCTCTGATTCGAGGAATTGAGCCAAGAACTCGTCTTCTTCATCTGGAATGGCCATTTCACATCAAGCGATTGAGGTTTTCGAACTCCTGCAGTGATCGGTGGTTAATATGCCGATGAACAATCTCCGTCGGCCGGTGACCGGAGCTGGCAGCCGGCAGTTCCGGCCTTTAGAATGACGACCGACCCCCAATAACCCACCCGAAATCACAGGAACCATACCAGGTGAGGATTCTCCACAACTGCACAACTCGAGCATCCTGCGGCCAGACTCTTCCAATTGGGCCAATGGCCCAAACTTTGAGTTGGGCTGAATGGGCTTTAACTCGATGGGCCCAGCCTGCAATAAAATACTATCGAATTTCAGAAAAGCTTTTTTTTTTCCTTCCCTCGAAAATTTTGTCCTTTAAGATATACTTTCAATACAAAATAATAATGATAATAATAATAAACTTATTCTACAATATTTGATTGTCAAAAGACAGTTGGTGATGGAAAAACTTAAGATAACTAGACTCTATAATATTTGGTTGTAAAAGATACTTACATATTCATCGTGAATAACAATTGAGCTTAAACTAATTCATTGGAGGGTACGAAATGATTTAGGGTGAGTTTGATATACCAACTTTTTTTTTTTTTAAATACTAATAAAAGTAGTTTCAATTATAACACATGTTTTTTTTTTCAGAAATTAAATTTAATTCAAGTTTTTGTTTTTTGTTTTTTTGGTTTTTTTTTTGGTTTACAGTAGTAATTTTACATATTTAAAATTACTATTAATCAATTACTTTAAAACTTATTATTATTGTTTTCTTTTGAAGAATCAACTTTCTTAAAAAATGTTTTAAAATCAGTTTCAATTTTTTTAAAAGTAATTTTTATTTGCTATCAAACCTTTCTAAATTTTAGAACTAAAAAATCACTTGAGAAGTTATACCAAAAATCTTTAAAAAAAAAAGTTATACCAAAAATACTTTTAATTTATTTTAACAATATTTTTTTTTTTTTTTTTTGACAATATGTGGGGAGGGGGATTCGAACCACAAACCTTGTGATTATCAATACAACTTTATGCCAGTTGAGCTAAGCTCTTGTTGGCATTTATTTTAACAATATGAAACATATATAACGAGCTAATACTATTAAAATCTTAAAAACAACATGAAAAACATAACGTTTTACTTTGCTTTAGGTAAATTTAAAATTCAACGTTGAAGTTCCACAATCCCCATCAACAAATACAAATACTCGTGGGCGACGGTGAACTTACAATGCGGTTGCATAGGGTAAAATGAAAAAACAAAGAATTCAAGCCCCGTTTAGATAACTATTTGCTTTTTGGGTTTTAGTTTTTGAAAATTAAATTTATAAACACTATCTCCACCTCCAAGTTTCTTTATTTTTGTAATACATTATTTCCATGTTTTTAAAAACCAAGCCAATTTTTTAAAACTAAAAAAAGTAGTTTTCAAAAACTTGTTTTTGTTTTTAAATTTGACTAAGAATTCAAATTTGTCATTGACAAACATGAAAACCATGATAAGTAAATTGGAATAAAACAAACATAATTTTTAAAAATAAAAAACCAAAAACCAAATAGTTATCACACGGGACCTCAATGTTAAAGTTCCACAAGAGTTTGTTCGAATTCCAGTCTTTCTTCTTGTGTCTCAGTCGTCTCTGGCCGGGTAGGGTTTGTTCTTTGTGTAGGAGCAATTGATGCTTTGTAAACATTTGACAATATCAAATGCATACAGAAACAGACAAGATTTGTTTTAACTAACAGAAAAATTTACTGGCAACTGGCAAGAATTCTTTTAAACTTCAGAGTTTATATGAAAGACTTTGAACCGTGGGAACCAATCAACTTTTTTTTTTTTTGGAGACATCGTAATACATGTGTGTATCAAAATCAAATAAAAGAAAAAGAAAAAATAAACAAGGAAAAAATACTGTAATTTGTGATACATGGGTCAAAGCCAATACTTCAACAATAATGCAGTTACTCTCCACAATTGTTCCTGGGACTAAAAAAATTAGTCTAAAACAAAGTTTTGTCTATACAAAGATATTTTTATCTAGTGTTGGGGAGAATATATACATAGGGAAAGGGTTCAAACAAACACACTACCATTTCATAACTCACTAAAAAATGGTTTTGTTAGAAAACCAGAACCTCATGACAGCAAATGCTCGTATGTGACACTTCCAACAACCTGAAAATGAGCCAGAAAACTTATTAGATACAAACATATTCATATTATCATCACTCAACACAGCTTTTTTTTAAGAACAAGCGAAAGTTTGCAATTGTTATCCAAAATCATCTATAATGCAATATCCAATTGTTTCTCTTCAAAGAGAATAAAAGAAACATCAAAATTTTAAATTTAGTTTATCCACCAGAAATTCTAGGAAACATCTGTAAAGAATCAGATAGCCATGGCTGATGATCCCAGTATTTGCCACAACTCAAGATCAGAACTTCCTGTTTATAGTGATAACGGCTGCAAAATCTGCTTTGGGGCACATGACAGGGAGTCTCTAGAAGAATTTAGAGTAGTTACAAAAGAGAGACCAATGTCCGCCAAGATGTGCAACTTCTGAATTTTTTTTTAAAATAAAAAAAGAAAAGACAACCTTTCAGTTGATAAAATTGTATGATAACAAATGGCGGCTATAAATTAATTACTACAAACGCTCACAGGTGATGTTTGATATCCACAGCATCCTCAACCCTCTTAATGGCACGAAAAATACTGTGCAAATACAAAACAGTATCCTTTGCAACATTTACATCTGCAATTCTGCATAGACTAGCATCTGCAACACAGATAGGAGTGGGCTGCAAAAAGAGCATATTTCACGCATAGACAGGACACCAATGGATATTATGGAGAGGAAAAAGTTTAACATCAACAAAGATACAAACGATAAATCCAACACAATCAGCATATTTCTTCCCATGCTCATTTGGGCAACAAAACCGAGCAACCAAATATAAATCCAACACAATCAGCATTTGGCAGCACAAATGAGCATGGGAAGAAATCAGCAAGATCATCAAAGTGAAGATAGTAGAGCAAAACAGCAGCAAGAAAGACAGATTATTGAGCAAAGAACAGTTCAAGAATGGGATTTGGCTCCAATAAGATATCAAGATTTCAATAACAACCCTTTATATAGAAGGCAGCAAGAGTGGACGGACTCCTCAAGTGATGATGAAGATGAACCAGTGGACATCCAATTGGAAAGACAAAGAAGCCATAGAATTCCCTATCAACAACCAGAGAACGACTTCAAAATGAAGATTGATATTCCAACTTATAGTGGGAAGATGGAGATTGAAGCATTCTTGGAATGGGTAAGACATGTGGAAATTTTTTTTAACTACATGAACACACCCGACAACGAGAAAGTAAAGCTTGTAGCACTAAAATTAAAAGGAGGAGCTCAAGCTTGGTGGGATCAATTGGATTTAAACCGACAAAGATTTGGGAAAAGACCAATCCGAAGGTGGGAAAGAATGAAAAAGATGATGAAAGAAAGATTCCTTCCAGCCAATTTTGAACAAATCCTATACAATCAATATCAAAATTGTCGACAAGGAACAAGATCGGTAATGGAATATACTGAAGAATTTCATAGATTGTGGGCTCGGACAAACCTTGGAGAAAACCAACAATATTTAGTGGCTCACTATAAGGGAGGACTATGAACAGACATCCAAGAACGCATAGCCTTACAACCGATAGCCTATTTAAATGAAGCTATTGCAGCAGCTGCCACGGTGCAGGAGCAAATTGCTAACCGGTATAAGAGACAATATTCAAGAAGAAGTGTAGGAGAACAGAGCAATACATTCTCAAGAAATAATGCAACTGAGAAAAGTTTTTCACAAAATACAATTACAGAATCAAAGGGCAAACAAACTGATATGGGTACATCCAAAGATCCTTTACCAAAGAAGAGTGCAAATACCTATTCTAGACCAACCCTAGGGCATCTATCCAATGAATGCCCCCAAAGGAAAACCCTTGCCATTGCTGATAATGCAGAATTTCAAGAAGAAAGTGAAGATTCGGACAACGAAGAACAAATTGACTTTCTTGAACCGGATGAAGGTGAGCCATTGTCCTTGGTGATTCAAAGGCTTTTTTTGGCCCCAAAAACAGACCCACACGCATTATTCAAGACCCGTTGCACAATTAATGGGAAAATCTGCAACGTTATTATTGATAGTGGAAGTACAGAAAATGTAGTGGCTAGCAAACTAGTTTCAGCCTTAAATCTACCATTAAATCCACATCCAGCTCCTTATAAAGTTTGTTGGATAAAGAAAGGTGGAGAAGCCCAAGTAACACACACGAGTACTATACCATTATCAATTGGAGCAAGCTACAAAGATCAAATCATTTGTGTTGTGCTAGATATGGACGCATGTCATATCCTCCTAGGGCGACCATGGCAATATGATGTTCAAGCAACAAATAAAGGAAGAGACAATACATATGAGTTCTTATGGATGGGGAAGAAAATAGTCCTTTTGCCAATCAATCCTTTGAAGTAAACGGTAACAAACAACAACTTAAACAAGAAAGGTCAACTCTTTACCCTATCTTCTGGAAAAAATTTTCTTCATGAAAAACTTCCTATACTTGGTTTAGTCATTAAAAATTTTGATAATGCTAATTCCACTACTACTATTCCAAGTGAAGTTCAGAATCTTTTAGGAGAATTTAACCAAATAGTGGAGGAACCAAAAGGTTTTCCCCCTCTCCGTGAAATACAACATACAATAGACTTTTTTCCAGGAGCTACTTTACCAAATCTCTCACATTATAGAATGAGTCCTCAGGAATACAAAATCCTTCATGATCAAGTTCAAGAATTATTAGATAAAGGGCACATTCAACCGAGTCTTAGTCCTTGCGCAGTTCCAGCACTCTGAACTGCAAAAAAGGATGGTTCATGGCGCATGTGTGTGGATAGCCGAGCAATTAACAAGATAACTATAAAGTACCGATTCCCCATACCAAGAATCAACGACTTACTGGATCAACTAGGTGGGGCAACCATATTTTCAAAAATTGATCTCAAGAGTGGATACCATCAAATACGAATCAAGTCGGGTGATGAATAGAAGACCGCATTCAAAACAAATGAAGACTTATTTGAATGGTTAGTCATGCCATTTGGACTCTCTAATGCTCCTAGCACCTTCATGAGACTTATGAACCAAGTACTTCATCCTTTTATTAATAAATGTATTGTGGTCTATTTTGATGATATCCTTATATATAGCCAAGGATTTTTAGAACATATAGATCACATTAGAATTATTTTTTCTACTTTACAGCAACATGCTTTGGTGATTAACTTAAAGAAATGTTTATTTGCCACTAAAGAAATATCATTCTTAGGATATATTATTGGACACAGTAAATTAAAAATGGACCCCCTTAAAATTAAGGCAATTCAAGAATGGAGTGAACCAAAAACAATCAAAGAAATCCAAAGCTTTCTTGGTTTAGCTTCATTTTACCAAAAATTTATCAAAAACTTTAGTACAATTGTGGCACCTTTGACAAACTGTTTAAAGAAAGGTCAATTCTTGTGGGGACAACCAAAATTAAAGCTTCAATACAATAAAAGAAAAGCTAGTAACCAGCCCTGTTTTAGCTCTCCCCAATTTTGATCTTCCTTTTGAAGTAGCTGTCGATGCTTCGGGTATAGGAATTGGAGCGGTTCTATCTCAAAATAACTTAGTGAAAAACTAAGTTCATCAAGACAAAAATGGTCAACATATGAACAAGAGTTATATGCTTTAGTTAGAGCTTTAAAACAATGGGAGCACTACTTGTTAAGCAAAGAATTCATTTTGTTCACAGGTCATTTTTCTCTTAAATTTCTGCATTCTCAAAAAACAATTAGTAGAATGCATGCTAGATGGTTGTCTTTTTTACAACGCTTTGATTTTGTTATTAAGCATACCTCGGGTTCTACTAACAAAGTGGCAGATGCCCTAAGCCGTAAAGCAAACATTCTAACAATCCTAAAGGGAGAAATTATAGCATTAAACAGCCTAATGGATGAACACAAACCGGCTGGAGACTTTCATTTGGTAGAAGGATTCCTTTTTAAAGGAGACTTATTATGCATACCTTATTCATCCCTAAGAGAAGCATTAATCCGAGAGGCACACGCAGGCGGTTTGGCTGGACATTTGGGCAAAGATAAGACATTAAACATGCTGAAAAAAGATACTACTGGCCACAACTTAAAAAAGATGTTCAAAACTATGTTACAAGGTGCTATATTTGTCAAACTTGCAAAGGAACAACCCAAAATATAGGATTATATTCACCTCTACCAATTCCAGAAAATATTTGGGAAGATTTATCTATGGAAGATTTATCTATTGATTCATTTACGAAAGAGCAGATATCCAACCGGTACTTACAACAAGCTCAAGGAAAAGAAGATTGGTCCAGTCCCTATTTTGGAAAGATTTGGAGATAATGCTTATAAAGTCCAACTTCCAGCCGAATACAATATCAATCCTACTTTCAATGTTGTTGATATACATCCTTACAATCCTCCAGATGAATTTGTATCAGCCACATAACTCGAGGTCGAGTTATTTTTTTTGGGCGGGGAAAGTCTGATGTAGCCGTTAGTTAGTTTTTAGGTTCTTAGCCATGTGAGTATCATGTGCTTTCTGTTAGTCTTTAAAGCCCACTGTAAAAGCCTATTTAAAGGCTGGTTGTTCTCAGTTTTAGTCATAATACAGTTTCTGATTTTATTCATAACTTCGGCTACACCAGTGAAAGTGTCGAAGAAGGCTAGGTTTTTTGTTTGGCAAGTTCTCCAGGGTAGAGTTAATACCTTTGACAGGTTCCTGAGAAGGAATTTCCCTTTGATTGGCCCATTTTGTTGCATCCTTTGTGGGAAGGTGGATTTGGATCATATTCTTTGGAGCTCTGATTTTGCCCGCTCTAGTTGGGACCTTTTCTTTGATTCATTTGGGCGATAAAGGACTAGCTACTTAGAGTTGAGAGTGTTGATCGAAAAGTTCCTCCTCACTCCGACATTCCATGATTGTGGAATTTATGGGGGAGGGAAATAACATGGTTTTTAGGGGGATAGTTAGAAGTTCGAACGATGTATGGTCCTTATCGAGATTCCATGCATCTCTTTGGACTTCGGTTATGAAATTATTTTGTAATTATCCTTTAAGTCTTATCTTATTGGATTAGAGTCCCTTCCTTTAATTGAGTTCTCTTTTGTGGGCTTGGTTGTATGTCCTTGTATTCTTTCATTTTATCTCAACGAAAGCAGGTTTTTCTATTTTTAAAAATATAAAATATAAAATATAAAATATTTATATATATATATATATATATATATATATATATATATATAACCAACAACAACAAAAAACAATTTTAACATATAATTCAACTAAAATATCAACCAAAAAATAAGCTACAAAAAGAAGAGAGAGAGAGAGTAAACCACGCACTCTGGTGGCCTCAGCTTCAACAATTGTCAATTCATCGAGTAAAAGCTCCAACGAATTAAAAATATTATTATCTTTAATTTGATTTAATTTATGAAAGGACTCCTTTGCTTTTGTAGGATCTGGAAAGCAGTCTGCCATTTTGACAAATGCAGTTTCAATTTGCTTTTCCATCTCTTCTGATCGGTTCTCTTGTAGCAACCAGACAACAAAATGTTGCAATTAAATTGTATGTTCAGACAATAGACGTCTGTGACTTGTTAAGAAGTTTCTTTTTTTAATCATAACTCAACTGTGACAATAAACCATGTTATGAATTTGACCTTCGGTAAAAAAAGAAAAAAGATAGTAAATGAGACTTTGATTCTATGGTTCACAACAGAACGCATGCCTCACAGAACCACTTTGGGCAAAATATAGAGAGTTGAGTTCTTTTTCCCCAGAAAAAGGGATCAGATTGCGAATTCGCAAGATTAATCACAAGTATGATGTGTTGACTTCTAAAATGCATTTTGCACAAGAACTTCATACTTCGATGACTCGAGATGCATTTAGAAGATTCAATATCAGTTCTAGTGTTTTTTATGTACAAAATAAATAAACACATAAGTGGATTACAACTTGACAACATGATCCGTATCATGAACAGATGAATCTATAATCCAGCAAACAATTTACCAAACTACAGAATATAGAAGAGAAGTTAGGCAACATACCTTGTCCTTTTTTCATAAACTCAAATAAGTTCGCAATTCATCTTGTAACCTACAAAGGCAAACAATGAAAGAAAAATGTAAAACGTTATATGTAATATTGCCATGAAAACGTGCTAGTGATAATACCTATGTTTTTGCAGCAAAACAAATCTGAGAGCCTTTTCATGATGGATATTGAAAAGAGAGAATAAATGGATCCAGTGTCTAGTCCTCTCCTCAACAGAGAGATGATCTGGGAATAAATCTTCCACAAGAACAAGTTCCGTGCACTGGGACCTAAAATGTGGTAATAATTATTATATTTTAAGATATTGTAATAGTTTCAATCCAAGAAATGATAAGCCAACCTGAACTCCTTACAATCTTTATCATAACAAAGCATCAAGACTCTACATGGAATCTGTTCAAAGTCATCGTTCATAGTCAATTGGCCATTGGAACATTTATCACAATAATCTCGATACACTTCCAACAATTTCTGAAGGGCTTTTTTCCTAACTGATATCTACCCAAAAAAAATAATAATAATAATAAATTAAATTAAATATTAGGTGAGTTTTGATTGCTTAGTGCAAACAGAAACCACATACCCCTCTTATCTCGTAGTCTTTCAGCAGCTTGAGATATTAGTGTCACTGGAACAAATTTGATGTTTGATCGGACAATATTACAAACAACAATTATTGCTTGTGTTCTCACTCTATCATCTAAGTCTAATAATCGTTCTTCGACTGCACCTGATATGTTCATGAGTACCAACTAATCAGATATACCATACATAATGGATTAAGAATCTAATAACATCATAACTACTTAATCACTGACCCAGAACTTCCAAAGATTCTGAACAAGCAGGATTGGCCATATAACAATCTTTGGCACATTGGATGGCATGAATTCTAACTTCTGCAAACTTGTCGCAAAACCTTTTCAAAAACTCCATAAAAAGTCCTCGGTACTTCTGTGCTACACAGTGTCCAGGAAGAGCTAAAAGTCTACCAATGATTTTAAACCGCTATTATTCTAACATCAACCTGATCTGTCTACAATGGATAGAGATATAATGAGGAAACAAACAAAGTGAACATCCTGGAAATTGTGTAGGAGTGACTATTAGAGACCATTAGGTGCAGTGTTTAGATGGTTGAAGTTGAAGTTGGGGAGAATTAGAAAGGGTGGTTTCTTGAAAGGAGTGACATATTCTCTGTTAAATCTCTCGCCAAACATCAGGCCAAAAAGAGTTCTTATTCTTCGGCCAGCTTTCTGCAAAGAGCTTTAGAGTTCAAAAACTCTTAGGAGTGTAAGGTTGTCTAATGGACTCTTTTCTGGGGCTCCTTTTTTGTGGGCTTGTTTTTTTGTATGCCCGTGTATTCTTTCATTTTTTCTCAATGAAAGTTGGTTTTTATCAAAAAAAAAAAAAAAAAAAAAAAAAAAAAAAGACTCTTTTCTGGGGCGGCTGAACACAAATAATAGAGTTCAAAAAGAAATCCCCACCACTGCCTCAACCAAAATTGTCATTGCCAATGAACTTACGCACAAATAATAATAATAATAATACATCTGAAGACATCTAAGATCTGACAGATTTTGTGGCTCAGTAATTTTGTGGGCACGACTTCCAAGGATAATAAGAAACAACTTTAGGCCTGTTTTGTGCATTGTTTTGTGAAATTTGGCTTAAACGTAAAGGAAGAGTCTTAAATGAGGGGGAAAAAACTTGGACAAGATCCGTGTTGTCTTTGCTTCTTGGAGTCTAAAATCAAAAGCATTTCGTAATTACTCCTATATCTTGTGTATCAGACCAATTGGATGTTGAAGAAATTAGAACAAAAGGGAAGAGACAAACACTTGGAAGAAAGAAGCTTTTATTAAGAAAGTAAAAGGATGGATACTTTTGAGAAAAGACGGTCTGACTCACTCACTCTTTCTCACTTTGTATACTTGGCTTGCTTATGGGGGACACACTTCCTATTTATAGACATAAGACCCTCAGAGACCAAGCAAAAGAATTTTTCTACGCTCTTCTTGGATCTAAAATATCCTAGATATTTCTATGTTTAGCCTTATCTAAAGAAATTCTCTAGAATTCCTTGGAGTCTAAAGAAAGGGTAAGATAATTCTAGAGCTTCTTTTAGATGTCTATTTACAATACTCAAGATAAATCTAGAAAGGACTAATTATATATTTGAGCAATCTATGTAAATACTTTAATAATCTTCTAGATATATAGCTAGTATTGCCTTTTATTATAACATTGGAGATTATTATGGTCACTCATTTGGTCTTATTCTGCCTTTTGTTAACTTCGTTATATCATAGAAACCATTGATTATTTAAAAAAGAATTGAAAAAGAGGGTGAGCATAACAAATAATTGTATACCACTGTTGCAATACAAGAGTGAAAAGGGAATAAAATGACATACCAAAAGCTCAAGAGTCAAGTTTGGAATCACAGGAAGAAACATTTGAGGGACACATTGGAAAATTCTAAAAATAATTTCATGGTAAAATTCTTTGAGTTCACTCCCCAGTGTTAAGAATCCACAAATAAATGGTTCAAGTGTCTCGGCACAAGTTTCAATGATGGAAACTGCTAGGCGAGAAGCAACGGTAGGTTCAACCTACAAAATGTGAAAAGGAGAGTTGTGTTAGGATTCCAGATTACAGAGAGTGAGGAAGCTAGTAGGAAAGCTTTTATTTATCAACAGAAATCGGTTACAAACACCAGTTTGAGATGGTGAGGTCTCCTACTCTCTTATCATTCTTGATAAGAGTATACAAACTTAAGGATTTTTCATATCCCCATTCTCCGAACAAAAATACCAGATTGTTAGGATTCCAGATTACAGAGAGTGAGGAAGCTAGTAGGAAAGCTTTTATTTATCAACAGAAATCGGTTACAAACACCAGTTTGAGATGGTGAGGTCTCCTACTCTCTTATCATTCTTGATAAGAGTATACAAACTTAAGGATTTTTCATATCCCCATTCTCCGAACAAAAATACCAGATTGTTAGGATTCCAGATTACAGAGAGTGAGGAAGCTAGTAGGAAAGCTTTTATTTATCAACAGAAATCGGTTACAAACACCAGTTTGAGATGGTGAGGTCTCCTACTCTCTTATCATTCTTGATAAGAGTATACAAACTTAAGGATTTTTCATATCCCCATTCTCCGAACAAAAATACATTATATACTACCCAAAATTCAGATACTCCCCATCGATGACACCGATTGACTGCTAACTATTTACATTACACTAATCTTCTTTCTTTATCTTCTATTAACCGCCTAGATCGAGGGTGAATTTCCTCTCCTACCCCTCCTCGCATACGTGTGCAATATTGGGGGTCTAACAAGTTGTCAGGGCAACACAGAGTAACTCGAACACATGTTTCAAAAGAAATTATTTGTCCTTCACTAATCAAATCAAGGCCTAATATAGATACAAAAGTTTCCAAAAACAAAAAATAAATAAAATCTTTCTGCAGTGATCTGCAAAACGAGATTGTTTATAAATTGGAAACTATTAGCACACAGGAGATTAGATGTAGATCTAATGGCAAGCACCTATAATAGAAACACGAATTTCCCAAAACAAAAAATAAATATAATCACTGCAGTGACATGCAAAAGGAGGGAGTTTGTTTATTAATAGGAAATTATTAGAGCACGCTGGAGATCAGCTGTAGATCTAATGACAAGCATCTGGAAGTCAAATTATCAGATGGCTATTAACTAAGATTCATAAGAGAGGAAGAACCGTCACTTTCAACTCTTCTCAAGTTGGTTAAAAAATGTTTGAACATTCGTAGCTTGCTGATGAGAATTTGAAGGTATCAAATCAAAAACTTAGCCAACTGCTTATTGGTTATTATATAAAGAGTCTACATTAGTGAAAATTTTATTCTAGACTCTAATCACGAAAATCTATGATGCCTTTATCCAACCAAAAATGAAAAACTATGCTAGATGGACATCATTCTTATGATGCTCTGACTTTTTGATTAAACATAACTTTTGTGTCACCAATAAGGCGATTGGTGCTTTAAGTAGAATCTCATTAATTATCTATCGTGGGTGGGCAAGTCTCATTGGAAAATATTCCAAAATTATATGAAAATGATGAAAATTTTTCTATGATTTGGAATAACTGTAAAAATAGACATGCTTAGAAAGGAAGACCTCGATATCACTAAAGGATTTCTTTCTAAAGAAAATAGGTTGCTCTCTGCAGTCTGCATATCACATATCTCTTAGGCAGAAAAGTGATTATGGACATACATGTTAGGGAATTGGTGGACATTTTAGGCATGATAAAACTTTAGCCAAAATTACCATTACATTTTATTGGCCTCAGCTTCACAAGGATGTAGCAAAATTTGTGTTGTCATCATTTGAGCTTTGCAAAATCGTGAAGAGATTTAGGAATAACAACCTACGTGTTACACTTGTCTGGTAAACTCAACATTTTTTTAAATTGTATGTTCTAGTTAACTTTATGTTCGGTTAGAAAGTTTTCTAGTAACCGTAGATTAAGGGTTGTTTACCTCATGAAGTTATTTCCTTTACCCTTAAACCTAGCCGATAAATACTCAGGTTCCCTATTGTAAACATTAGATTTTTATTAATCAAATAGCCCTAAATTTCCCTATCTCACCAAATCAACTAATTATACAACTCACCATCAGTCAACAAGATTATTAAAACTATCGTACTGAACTATGTAAGTACAAGATAATAACAATGACTGTAAAGAATATTTCTAATCACTCCAAAGCAGGTAGGGTAAAAAACATCAATCTATTATACTTACCTTTTCTTCCTTTAGAAGATTATGCAAAACCACATCTACTAGTGGTAGAGAAGCATCCTCACTTAGAATATGGGTCATTATTGACAAAATGTTGTTAACCAAACTAGGCTCGTGGTAGTCCCTATAGAAAAAAGAGTTATTGTAAATATGAAACAACTCAAAAGGTTTGTACGGTGAATGTAAACCAACAAATAAAATATAGAACAGCATGCATAAAATACAGATGACAAGTTGATTTTTGAGTCTAATAGAAATTATTACACTAAATACACTAACAACCTATATCATCCAAAATTACATATTTTCTACAAGTGACAACTTGTTGTCTCTATTTCAAACTTACATGTATTAAAGAAAAATGAGCGAGCAAAAGGGCATATCATAGACATTTTAGTTAAGGGCTAGAAAGGGAACTATATTGAATACTCCCCAACATGAATCCACTGCCTCAAAGGGAACTTGTTTATAATTATTTATTATTATATTTTTTTTTTTGAAAATAACTTGTTTATAATTATAACAGAGCATAAAACAAACTTTTTTTTTTGTGATAAAAATCCTATAAAGGCACAGCAAAAATTAAATTCTTCCTCTAACAAACTACAAATATCCAATATATAATACAACCTGTACTCTTGAACACAACAAAACTGACCTATTAAAGTTGAAAGTATTGAGAACAATATTTGGGAAATTTAAGGCCTCGGTTGTAAAATACTTGGAGGAATATGTTAGACCTCCAATAATACACACATACAAGAGAAAGGGCAAAGAGTTAAATACGAATGAAGAAGGAGAAGTTGGCTACAGTGGGGACCGTTAGGCCTTGGCATCATGGAGTGTATGGCTGTTAGACTCAAAGAAGCTTTTTGTAGGAGTGAGGACAGCTGGGGAGGAGGGTGGAATGTTTTGGAATAGGCTTGGCCCTTGGAGAGTCTCAATCTCTCGAATACCGAGTGTTTAGCTTGTTCTTGCTACTTATTTCTTCTTATGTGTTCTTAGTTTCTGTGCTGATCTAGTTGTATTTTGTTGGAACAAAACTCTGTTTTGGGGAATCCTTTGCGGAATAGATAACTTCCTCCTAGTCATAGAAGAACTCTCTGTGATGGGTTGGAATTCCAGCTGTTGTGTTCTTTTGGTTTGGACTGTGTTGATCTTTCGTTTGCAGGGTAAAGAAGAACAGAAGAAAGTGAGATACCTAATTGAATAAACCAAAAAAAAAAAAGTTACTTAAAAAATTGGCATAACAGAAAATCAGTAATATTTATTAAACACACTGAAAAAAAGAGCGCAAGTACCAATACTAGAGCATTGCAAGATAAAGGGTACTGACCTCAAAGCAGAGAAAAATGTATTAAACATCTCCAACACCAAGTCATTGCATCCAACGTCAAGCATTATCACACAGCATTTACATCGTGCCACTGTCTCTAGTATTTTAACCCTCCGAGAGAAAAGTGGACTTGTCATATCCGCTAGCTCTGAAAAAGAACTCAAAAGAAGTATAAAAACATCCTATAATTTTTTTTAAAAAAAAAATGGGATCAATTGTATAGTAAACAGAAAGATGAACATGAATTAATGACATGAAGAGCCAATATATGTGCAAAGAGAGAGTGTGCATTTCATCGAAATTAATGATTTGTTACCCTTAGATATTTGTCTTCAAAAGGTGGTTCTGGTGCCATGACCCGAAAAATTTCACTCACTCATATAGCAAATAGAAATCTCACATCTTTATCTCTATTTCGTAGAAGACCATTAATTATAGATTTCCTTAGAGGCTTTATAGAACTCTCTAATATTTTAGTTGATTCTGACTTCCTTGTAGCATCTGGGACGTAAGGCTGTTCCAAACATGCAAAAGCGTCTACAACTTGCTGCAATGGAAAAATGGAAGATCGAGTAACGAGGAATACATGATAATTCATGAATTGGCGCTAAAAAAAACGAGACTTGAAGTTTTATCGATGGGATAATACAGAAAAGGATGAATTATTTTCATTCTAAGAAATTAACAAAATCTCATAAACAAAATATTCGTAAATGTATAAGATAAAAAATTCAACAGACATATTCGGATTTACGTGTGAAAACAAAATACAACCGAATAACCGACAATTTCAATGCGTAATTCTTTTAACACTCAATAGAATTGGTTGTGTCCATCAGCTCAAGAGCTGTTAGCTGTGGGTGCAGAGAGACAGATGGAGAGAACGAGCTATTAGTGCCGGAAGGTCCAAGTTCAACCAACTGGAACGAACTACGCACATTCTTCACTAGCAGGACTGCGTCAGTATGAACAGAAGCGTATCCTTCTAACATTCTTAATTGAAGATAATTAGGAAACAAAATACTACATTGACAAGTTTTCGCCCAAAATTTTGAACAAAACCCTATAAAAACCCTTCAATCTTCGTGAAAACGAACAAAACGTGTATCAACTTACGATTAGCCACGAAAACAGGACCATTATCAACTTGCTCAGTCGACAGTAAGCAGCGAAGAACACCCCGACGACAATGCGAGCGATCAGACTGACTGGAGAGATTCAGAAACGGAATTACGAAAGTAAATTCAGAGTAGAAACATTACCCGGAGGGATTTGACGATGTAATCCTTAGTTGGGCGAGACTGTTTGCACAATTTAGTCCCGACGTCGTGGATGAGCTGCAGCGAAGACTCATCCATTTGCTGAAGCAAGTTCTAAACCCTAATTGGGAGGGTGAATAGCAAAGCGTGAGAGGCTTGAGGAAGGTGGGATTTGGCAGACAGCAGATGGACGAAGAGATCGCTAAGAAGCGAGCGAATTTCTGGAATGGCGCGAATTGGTTGGTATTTAAAGAGACTCCCGAGTAAGATCAGCGAATTTCAGAGTCCTGCGTGATGGATACGCGACCCGATCCAGCTCGGTTCGGGTTGGACCGAAATGGTTCGGCCATTTTGAGGGAAATTGGACATTTCGCTTCAAAAGCTGCGTAATGGATACGCGACCAGGTCAAAGCTTTGACCTGGTCGTTTCTCGAGAGCCCAATTCTTTTTCTTTTTTTTTTTTTTGTTCGTCAAATGTTATTTTTTTAAAAAAATATTACATTATACTTATAGATTTAGGAAGACCTTGTCTGTTAATTTCGTTAATTGAATATATGTTACAGAAAAAATAAAATAAAAATTTGGATATACGTGTGCAATAAATTATAAAATTACCTATCTTGCTTAATTAATAATTACTTGACTTTGAGCCTTAAAAAAAAAATTACTTGACTTTAAATGAATTTTGATACATGAACCCATAGAAAATAACTTGGTAGAGCTTGGGAATATCAAACTCATGTCAAATAATGATGTTGAATGACATGCAAAATTTAGAGGTATCTACATACTTTTTTATTCCAAAATAGTTTTAAATTTTTTTTTTAAGATCTACGTTTAGTGCTCATAGAGGTGGGTAAATTACACTTTTTAGAATTTTTTTTTTTTTTTTTTTTTTATCTTTTGGAACTTGAATTTAGTTTTTATTTGATTCGTAAAAGTGACATGTTAAGTATCTGAAGTTTGAATTTGATTTATATTTAGTTCCTGAAGTTTGAAATTACTTAATTATTGATCGTCTTGATGTCAATGACTGTTGATGCATCTGACTCAATAGTGATAGGCATCAGTGCATTAAGGTTCCTTCAGGTCACTTAGAAAAAAGTAAATAAGAAGTAGCCGTTAAGAAATGTGTCTTGTGTGGAGACAAAATTTGAAGACTTCACCCTAACTTCTTGGAGCACAAGTTAGAAGGACTTGGTGTGCAAGGAAGAAACTCACCAAACTTTGTGTGCAAGGATGAATCTCACCACCTTGGCGTACAAGAAAGAATGAGGATGGAACTTTGGGCATTAAGGCTCTCATTGCCTATATATATGTGTGTTTGTCTTTTGAAGATATCAAAAGAAAAAGAGAGTGATCTTTTCTTCCTTTGTAGTGTGGGAGAGAAGGATAAGAGTGTTTCTCTTCTCGGGTTGAAGGTCTTTTTTTGTTGTTTATCCCAAGCTATCGGATTGTGATACTTGGTAGTCAATAACTATTGTTGGGCTATTGAGGGATAGGTTGAGGCGTTGTTCTTGAAAGCTTCTTGTAATCTCCTTGGAGTTTTAGTGGAACCTGAAGGGAATAAAAGTCCCCACGCAGCAGAAGCGCATCGATTGGACCTTACGCCGTATATTAATTAACATTAAAATACCGTTACGATAACTCAAACAAAACTTTAAACTAACTTTAAAGTCGCTGTAAAACGGTTTAAACATGCTAAAATAAATCTAAATTTATTTTAAAAAAACTTTTCTAAAGAAAAGGGGAAGAACCGTTACAAACCTCCGTTGTAGACTTGACCGTTCTTCGCCAACGACGCTCCACAAACGAAAACGCAGCAGCCGCTTTAAGGTTTTCTTCGCTGGAAATTCCTTCTTGATTGACACAATAACCACAGAGGTTACACCGGTATGTCTCTAAGTCTAGGAGGCAAAAGACTTGTGGGAGTCTTTCTCTAAGAGGGAGGCTAGAGAGAATTCTAGGTCTTGTCTTTCAAGAGTGTCAAGTATCATGACCAATTAGGTCTAGTGTTCTATTTATAGAAGAGAGGCCATGAATAAAATATTCAATTAAATCAATCTTTTCCAAAATTGATTCAATCTTTATTCCTTAATTAATCAATCATGATCAATCAATTCCCCAATTGATTAATCTTTTCCACAAATGACTAATTACTTCCATAAGTGATTAGATCATTCCCATAAATGATTAATCACTTCCTTAAGTGATTAATTATTTACATAATTGATTAATTCATGGTTAATGAATTCTTTAATTAATTAACCACCAATTAAATATCACATATTTAATTTCCAGCCTTGAATTAATTAATTTTGCCCAAACACATTTTAGGACTTAAATTAATTAATTTATTATTTGAACTCCTTCAATCTTCCATAAATTTATATTTGAACTTCTTCAAATATTAATTTCTCTCATAATAATATATCAATATATATTATATTTGTTTCCCTTAGTAAATTGAACATTTTCAATTTACATTTATTACTTAGTTGCCTCAAATTACTTTACGAGCTACCAGTGGGACCTAATGGACCTGCAGATCATAAGCTCCAACGATGTGAGATTAATTGGTCAAACTCATTAACCACATTAATCAATATTCGTTAACTGTGTGTACATTCCACTATAGACTCACAGTTGCACTCTTCTCACTGCAGACATATTTTATGTGTCCACGGATCTAGACCAATATCGACTAGTTAGTCCTTCACGAGTGTCCGTAACACCACCTGGGTCAAATTACCGTTTTACCCCTGGGTTACCTCTATTTCCTTAAGTACCAATTCTCCTCTAATGAACAACCTGTTTGTGGTCCAACCATCAAACAGAAAACCCTCTCGTGCCATTGAGAGGGTAGGGCCCTTTGTTCAAGACTCGGAGTAACCACTTAAGGGAACACTCATCTGCTTCCCTAAAGTCGGGAAGGAGTGAATTCCATCTTGTACGATTATGTTCCCAGCTCCCCATTCGGTCTTGTCCCCAAAGTGGTAGGCTTATTGAGTCAGCGTATTGGCCACTCTCACCCATACAAATCAAAGGACAATCTCTCATGAGCAGGAGTCCATAATCAACTCAGTATTAAGACTAAGTTGTCTAGGTCGTCCTAGTGAAATAGAAAACCAACTAGTTAACGGTGTTATAACCAGTGGTTACTATTTTCGCGGTCCGGTCTTATGCAAACTCATTGCATAGGATACCCCCACTCGCATGTCTCCCACACGAACGCGTTGGATCGCAGCGTTTGTATCAAATACAAAGTGGGCCGTATCCATAGTGTCACCAGGATAAGGCACCCAGTCTTATCCCTATACTATAGACCCTTTAGGTTGTTTCTTGAACAATGATCCCATATGTCGCTACATATAGTTCAAGACTCATATTACAACCTTGGATGTCTAGCTTATTGGATTAGGGTTATTATTAGGCAAAGATAAATAACTAATAACAATTAATGGAAAAATATATCAATATTATTTCATTAATATCCGGTCAACGGTTACATTCACTATCTACGAGTTTTAGGGCATAAATCCCAACAGAACCTGCAACTGTAGCAGAGAACTGGACGTAACCCACATTGGGTGAACCAATATAGAACTCGGTGTCAATTTATCTTCCCTTCTCTTTTATTCATAATTGTTCTTGTTGCTTAGAACTTAGATTGGGTTTATCTATTCTTCTAAGCTCTTGGTTTCAAATTATTTATTCAGCATTATATTTGGAACTATAACCTGATATGAGTATTGCGATAAATATATATTGTCTGGATTTGGTTGATCGAATTTAGATCGAGACTATTTTATCGCCTAACAGTAGCTAAATATATAATATTTTTTTGTTGTGATATATAGTTCTAAAAAAGTTTTTATTTGATTCCTTATTGCATTCGTGAATAGTAAATGTGTATATTTTTAGAATATAACATTTTAATCATGGAAACTAAAATCATCATAGCTCAGTGGTAATTAATACCAACATTTGATCAAGACCATAGGGTTGAATCCTTCCACCCTCAAATATCATTGAAAGCCAACAAGAGCATAGCTCAACTGGCATAAAGTTGTATTGATAACCACGAGGTCTGTGGTTCGAATCCCCCCACCCCCATATTGTAAAAAAAAAATATATATATATATATATATATCATTGAACTAAAAAAATATTGACGTTTAATTATGGAAACTTCATTTCATTTTTAGACAATCGAAAATATTCGTAGACCGAACTAAACCAAGCTCATTGGTTTGGTTCAAATTCATGCGTAATGGATACGCAACCTGATCAAAGGAGGAAGCATTTCTATAATAAAACCCCGGTTCTCTTCACTCTCAATCACTACTTATCAGTTCTGTTTCCCTTTCGCATATAAAGGTATTTGTTAAAAATTGTTGTTTTATTGCATTTATTGTTATTATATTGATAAATAATCCTTATTGAATAATTAATTCCAATATTTTTCACAACGGAGGGAGTTATTATATTTTAAAATAATGTAAATTGTATGTGATTTTTATTTTTTTGACAATATGGGGTGGGGGGATTTGAACCACTGATCTCGTGGTTATCAATACAACTTTACGCTTGAGCTATGCTCTTGTTGGCGTATGTGAAATTTGTTATTCAATTGATTATTTAACAATAGAAGAGGTAGGTATACTCGTTCTAAATTTTGAGAAAAATATATTCTTTTATGTGAAGCTTTGTGATTTAAATTAAATATATAATTTATTGAAACTGTAAAACTTACAAGATTTTGAAACTCTTGTTATTTGAATTAAATTGAATATAATTAAAGTTAGTGATTATTAAATTAAATATAATTAAATTTTTTTATAACTAAATATATATAATTAAAGTCAGTGATTATGTAAATTAAATATATAATTTTATTGATTATGTAACGTAAATATATAATTTAATAATTAATTATAGATGACGTTATTTGTAATTTTAAGATATGACAAAAGATAATCAGCTCAAAAATGTTTTTTAAAAGTTTGGAGCTTTTTAATATACATATATATATATATAGACTATAGAAAAATATATGTATATGATTTAACTACTAACATTATGTTCAAATTGATACTAATTTTATTATTATTATTTTTTTTTTGTAAGGAGAAAAATATATCAATAAGCAAAGACCAAACTAAAAAGAAGACGCTAAGGAGTTATTTGGGTGCATTTCTCGATTGATGATGTTATGAATCCATGTAGGACGTTCTTCTAGTCATACTTCATAATGTATTGTAGTGTGAGCATGATTAGCTAACATGTGAGCATTTTTGTTGCCTCTCTATATATGAATGAAAATTCCCTGATATGCTTAATTGTGGAAAGGTGTATGAGATGGCTTATTAAGGGAGCAATCTCATTAAAATGATGGTCTCGATCATGGAGTAAATTCTAGAAAAATTTAGAATTCGTCTCCCCCAAACTGGTGAGATATTCGATTCTAATGCTAGTTGAGTTTTGTCAACCAATGCTTGAGCCTCTGCCCATTTCACTGAGCAACACATTCTCCTAAAATTTGTTTGTAGCTGCCATTATCTCTTCTCTCGAATTACATATGATCATGTCTTCACCTATCTCCCCATTGGCCATTGTCACATCCACATTCGATTTGAAATTAGTGTGGAGCGGCAGTGTCCAAATGGTGGTTTGAGCATTGTCTTCTCGTCTCATGCTCCCTTGGCCTTCGTGTTGGATTGATTGTGCTTCCTTATATTCATAAGTAATAATGGACCCATACAATAAGTTCCTCGTCTGGCTGATAGTGATTATTAGTCCCTTGAAAAACTGCCTCGTTTCGGTTATTCCAAAGGGCCCACAAGGATGTCACAAAGATCGCCAAGTCGTTTGGCAAGAGTATCTCTTGCCATTAAGGATGCACATTAATGGATTGCAATGGACATGACAACCGACAAGATTCACCCTAAAGGGTAGAATGTCAAGACTTGCTCGCCAACCAAATATCTTAATTTTGGTCAGGATTTGCAATTTCCATAATGCCTCCCACCATTGAGATATATTGGAGTCAGATGATGAAGCCTCTTCCGGATGATCATCTACAGCAAAACGATCTCCTAATAGTCGAGGTGCACTTGTATTACCTATCAAATTGAAATTAAAATTAAAAGATTAAAACTAAAAAAACCAAATAAAATTTCAATCCCAACATGATTCGTGTTTTTTTTTTTTATTTAATATGTGGAGTGAAAAATCGAACCTTTGACATGTTGATAAAAAAATATACACTTCATACATGGGTGTTAAGAAATTTGAATCTCCTCACCACCTAAAATATTGTTCAACTTAAAGAGAGAGAGAAAAAAAAAAATACAAACGAAGAATAAGAAATGGTAGCCAAGACGAGAGTTTGGTCAAAGGTGGCCAAGAGTGGCAGCTTATTAGAATAATTCATCAATTGCCCAACGAACCTCTCACTTTCTTCCTTTCTCTGGGATCGTAAAGGCATAAGATCAGCTGTCCACTACCAAGTCCCAAATCCAAGCTGTCTTTAAATAAAGAAGAATTCCTCCCCGTTGTGGGCTCATTCAATGGCAGCCTCCTCGAGCGACAAACAGAGGGAGTTGACTTTCCTGAGATTGCCCACAAAAATGGCTCACTGATCTGGATACACAAACCCCACTGAATCCCCAAAACTCGTAGTTCCTTCACTCTTCCTTCTCTCTTCTGAGAGCTCCAGCTTTTGGAGGAGGAATTCTGAGCGATGGCGATGGTCTAGGCGAAATTGGGGATCAATTTGTTGTTGGGTTTTGAAGAGTTAACAGAATCGAAGATTTGAAGGCTCTGTAAAAATGGGGTGGGGTGATGGGTGTAAAGACGGAGTCAATACGAGGCCTCTGTTCTTGGTGATCTATGCGACGGTCATTGCCGGCATAGTGTTCTCGTCGCTGTATGTATTTTCGGCTGTTTATTCGTCTTCCAACTCTGTTTCTGAATCCAGCTCCTCATGGTTCTCGTCCCCCTCTTCTGAATTTTCCAGTACGTTTTCGGTTTCTCTCTCTTATTTGTTTATTCGTGTAGTTTAGATACACTTGAATATGCTCTTCCAATGACATTGGGATGAATGGTAGACTGTGATTGTTGATGTGTAGAACTTAAGCTGATTTTCTTGCTCTATCTGACTGCATTTAGATGTACTGTAAGCTAAATTGGATTTTCGCTTGATTGAGACCAAATATTGTTTCAGTGATGTGTTTGGTCAATGTTTTATTTATGAACAACAATGGTGCTGTTAAAAATTGATTCTCTCTTTGAATTGACATCTTGGTAAAACCCTTCTTACCATAAACCTTCGAATTTGTCCCTCCGGGGACATATGATAAAATTGGAACGATGTAGAGACGATTAGCATGGCCCTTGCACAAGGATGACGCTCACAAATCGAGAAATGGTCCAACTTTTTTTTTCCTACAAAAAACAAACCTTTAAATTTTAGTTATTGCGCTGTTATCCAACATTGTTGAAGTTCCAAAAAACTTGTAAAATTTTGATTATCGGCTATTGTGTGAAACATTTGGTCTTTGTTTCATTCTTAAACTGACTTTTCAATGCATCGTTTATTCCTCATTGAGTTGTGGCATTGGCTAAGTTGTTTTATTGTATTCCATTGAGTGTGAGCTGAAGTTTGATTTCCTCATCCCAAGCCACCTTAATAAATCTCCCCTGTTGGTTGTTCATATTCAAGCATCAAACATATTATTGGATCACGATGCAAGTTTTTTTTCTTTCCCCCTGCACCCCCTGTTCTTAATTTGATCATAATTGACAGTCTGTTCGTTTGTGATTTACCCCTCTCTCTCTAGACTCCGATTCAACTCTAGTCAAGGATCAAAGGCCAAATGTTACACAATCAAGTACGGTGCCCTCTCCAAATTTCCACAGCACAGATGTACACAACAAGGGGGAAAGACCAATTTGGGAAGCTCCAGAGAGCAAAAATATGCCATCTCCGGAGACTTTTCGTCTTAGCAAGGAATTAGTTCAGCAAAGGGCAAAAGATAACATAATAATAGTGACATTTGGTAACTATGCATTTATGGACTTTATCCTTGGTTGGGTTAAGCATTTGACAGATCTTGGTCTTTCTAATCTTCTTGTTGGTAAGTAAGCTACTGAATCCTTCCTAATATCATTTTTAGTGGCAACCTGTTACCGAATTGATTGTTTTTCCTTCCTTTGAATAGGCATGAATAGAAATACTGTTCATTACTTTTAAAATCTGTTTATGAAGCTTGGATGATTACTTCAGGTGCAATGGACACCAAACTGTTGGAAGCTTTATATTGGAAAGGTATTCCAGTTTTTGACATGGGAAGCCATATGAGCACAGTGGATGTTGGCTGGGGGTCGCCTACATTTCATAAGATGGGAAGAGAAAAAGTGATCCTCATCGACTCAATTCTCCCTTATGGTGTTGAGTTGTTGATGTGTGATACAGACATGGTCTGGTTAAAGGTACTTTTTGGAATTGTTATTTGACTGTTCCTTAACCATCAAACTACTTCTAATTTTCAGTCTTACGTCGATACTAACAATATTGACTCGTTATTATGGCAAACTTGTTTTACTAAGTGATCATATTCTGCTCTGGCACTCACCGAGAGAGACTTCCAGATCTCAATATTCAATACTACAACAAGACATATTCAATATGTCAAAGCTTTTCAGATTTGTTTAGCTTCTTGAAGTCATTCTATTATTATTATTATTTGGTAGAAAGCAATCTTTCTGATGTTATTTTATTATTCAAAGGCGGGTGGGGAGATCTTGGGGCAGGAGGGAGGTTTTTTTTGGGGGGAATTTTCAAGCGTTGAGAATTCTATGAAAATAATATTCAACGAGGCACTGAGCTATATATGGTTTAAGCCCCATGACATTCATGAGAAAAATTATTGAGATTTCTAATCCCGGAATATTAGTTCAGAAAAAACTACCGAAGTCCCTGGATCCCCCAGTAAAAATGCAAAGAAAAAGCAAAGATTAAAACTGCAATCCTCATTGTACATGCATTTTCATTGTTGGTTTTCATTTATTAAAATCTTTCGTAGATTCATTTCAGATTTCTTTTTAATGCTACTATTTGAAAACTAGTCACCTCATTAGTCATTTCATGTAACAGAATCCACTCCCATATCTTGCTCGTTACCCTGAAGCAGATGTCTTAACTTCGAGTGATCAGGTTATACCAACAGTGGTTGATGACAGTTTGGATATATGGAGCCAAGGTGAAGTATGAAATATTCTTCATTCTTCCATTACATCGATTTAAAACCATTTCTTGACTTTTCCCAGGCCGAAAAAAGAACTACGTGCAAGCATGGGTTTTTAATTTAATACTTATGGGATGATTGATTGTATGTATCATTCTTAATTTTCTGCATTTTTGCATGGACTTGCTGGTCATTGATGTCTTCATCATTATTCTTGGATGGTTGGTCCACAACAAATTGTTGACAACTACAAAAAAAGTCTACAGCATTGTTTCATATGAGCTGTAGAATTAAAGCTGTTTCAAATTGTTTTCTTCACGTGTGTTTCATGAATGTTCGTGAAATCAAGAGAACATAAGCACATTTTTAAGTAGAAAACGCATAGGTTCATTTGGATACTGCTTACACCAATAATTCTATAAGTTGTTTTGGCATGACTGATCTGGCACCATCTTCGTGTCTTCAAAGAGGTTCAAATGCTGCCAGGATGTTGTTTTGTGCAACTGAAGTTTCAATCTCTAATTGAAGCACTTTTCAAAATTTCTTTGAAAATTTGCTCTTTGAAATATATTTTAGTGATCTTTGCTTGAATAATTTGTTGATTCTGCATTCTAGATTAAGTATCCTGCACTTTCTTCCATATCAAGATTAAAGGTGGTAATGCTTTTGAAACAGTTTCTGGTGCCTTGAATATTGGAATTTTCCACTGGCGGCCTACACAAGCATCAAAAAAATTGGCAAAGGAGTGGAGAGAAATGCTCCTAGCCAATGACAAGATTTGGGATCAAAATGGTTTCAACGAACTTGTTCATAAGAAATACGGACCATCCGTTGATGAAGACAGCGGACTCGTATATGCTTATGATGGTAATCTCAAGCTAGGAATTTTACCAGCAAGTATTTTCTGTAGTGGACACACCTACTTTGTCCAGGTAGGACGTCCACTTTTTGCCTCAGCACTTTGTTTTTTAAGGTGCCTTAGCATCCTATTAGTCGTTATATGAGCCATGTAAATGTATCCTCATTGATCTACTTAATGAACTAACCATCAAATTACAATGGCAGGCAATGTATCAACAATTTAGATTGGAGCCGTATGCTGTTCATACTACATTCCAGTATGCGGGTACTGAAGGAAAGCGCCACAGACTGCGTGAGGCCATGGTTTTCTATGATCCTCCAGAATACTTTGATGCACCAGGTAAATTTTGTACGAGATGCGTGGATCATTCTTTTCTACTGCATGATGCACATCATTTTCCAAATCTTCTGCTCAAAGGAGTTGAAGAATCCAAGCCATTCTGATTTGCCGTGCCTCACCTTTGAATACATTTTATCAGTTTATGCGTTTTTGTGTTACCTCTACATGGGTCATAACCGAATAAGCTTGGAGTTGGTGTTTCTTGAAAGATTTTCAAATTTAATTGTGGCTTCCTGATCACAACTGAATAGCTTGCCCTACAGTTGAAGATATTGTGTGCCTGATGTGTTGATGTTTAGTAATGCTTCTTTTCTCGGGAAATTCTGCAGGAGGTTACCTGTCATTTAAGCCATCAATTCCTAAGAGCCTAATACTAGAAGGAGAGCATAACCTTGATACACACTTTACTCTTATTAACTACCAGGTTGTGTGTTCTGACAATAAACCTAAGTTTTTCTCATATGAAGTCCTAAAATATCCCAGTTCTGAGTTTCTATTTGTTGTTTTTTTTTTTTCTCTGTTCAGATGAAACAAATAAGAACTGCACTTGCTATTGCTTCATTATTGAATCGTACACTGGTAAGAACACTTGAATCTGCTGGAAGGTTTGTTTAAGTTTTGCAACAGTTTCTTCACAACATCCGTATGGACTTTCTGTGGTCATACATTTCATGTATTAACGTTCATGCTTTAGAGAAAATACAATATAATGTAGAAAAGAGTGCTGGGGAGAACTGATAGAAAAGGAGGAGATTGCCAATATCTCTTTCCCTCTCTCTTTTCTTTTCTTTTCTTTTTAAATAACCAGGCTATCTAGGGGCACTCTTTATATTATGTTCATGACCTATCTCATTAATTGCCAAGGAGATTTTGCCCACCTTGAGGCTAATTATGAGGGACAACAAAGATTTTAAGCTCTTAAGCTTTTCAGGAGAGAAATTGATAAAGAATTCTGATGACAATGAAGTCAAAGATAAAAGGGGATGGTGTGTAATTTAACCATGTTCATAAACAGTGAGAAGTTCCTTTTGTATGTCAACTAAACAAAAATTTTATCGGAGGAATGAGTAAATTAATTATTTACTGCAAGTATGAGTGCAGCTACTTAAGAAATTGATAGTCTGTAATTTGTTCATTTTGTCTCACTTGTGAACTCTAGATCATGCCTCCATTATGGTGCCGGTTAGATAGGCTATGGTTTGGACATCCTGGAGTTCTGCAGGGTTCTGTGACTCGACAGCCTTTTATTTGCCCGTTAGACCATGTCTTTGAGGTACCTTCAAAATTTTTGAATGAATTGAAACAATAATCTAATTCCATTCCTAATTGGGTAAGTGTACAAGTACAGTGAGGATTTGAACTTTTATCTGATATTCATATTCAACCAATCTACTACAGAAAGAAACTGACCTTCAACTAACAAATTAAATTTAAGTTATGACACAATCACAAAGTCAAGGCTTTAATCCACTGGTCGACTTCAAATAGGCACATTTTATTTATTTTTTATTGTCTTTTCTGTAACATATGGATTAAAGATATGACATTTGTTAAACAACGATGCACAATATTTTTTGTTCATGTTTATGCCAAGCAGATCAATGTGATGCTAAAAGAATTACCAGAGGAAGAGTTTGGCCCAGGAATCAACTTTAGAGAGTATTCTTTTTTGGAGAATCCGTTACTCCCAAAACAAGTTAGTATCAACTGTACTTGTTATGGAAACTGTTAGTTTATCTTAATTAATAGCATTTGCTGAGGTGAGGAACTTCTACCTTGTTAATATGTTTTTAGGTGAAAGAATCATGGCTTGATGTTCAGCTTTGTAAACAAGAAAGTGAAGATTGTCGTGCATCAAATGATACGGTTCTACCAGGTGTCCTCAAATTTCCTAAGGGCAGCAATGAAGATACGGTAATGGCGTTTTTTACATATGAACAGCTCAAAGTTCACTCTAATAATTTTTTTTTAATCATCTAGTCATATACAACTCGGATAAATAGGAATTTTATACTTTCAACAATTTTCTTGGTGTTGCGAATCAGTAGGACAGCTCTGAGATTGAAAGTTAGATTGCTGTAATTTTAACTACTGTAGTTCCAGAGCAACATAACAGAACCTGCAGACTACAGTTTATAGATTTTAGTTTTTAGTGCACCTTTAGAATAGGTTGTTTCTTGCTCAAAAGATACAAACTCTAGAAGGGAGTGAAAATGAAAGAGGAACAATAAAAGCATAAGGACCGAAAAATAAATAGATAAATAACAAAGGATAAATGCAAGCATTTCAATTCAGAAGAAAGTCCTGTGAAGAGAAGACAACAGAAACTTTGAGAGACCAAACGAGCTATGAAAGAGACTTACTATGGAAGATCCGTTGATTACGATCCGACCAAAATTAGAATAGGTTGTTTCTCGAGGCAACAGCTCCTTGCAAAAAAAAAAAAAAAAAACTCATCGTCCCAAAAGGTTCAGATTTGTTAACATTTTGTAGGGTCTGTTGTTAAGTATTACTGCGATGTTCTACTTAAATAAAAATTGAAGGCATGAACCGGGATGCTTGCGATCTTGAATGTTTGTGTTAGAATCCCCTTTTGCTTTGTTGTAAAGTTAGCCATATTCCTAAAATAAGATGTCCATCTCTCCATTGAACTCACTGTATTATTTTTCATATTTTTCGTGTAGTTCAAGGCGATATTTTCCACATTCAAGGATGTCAAAGTCATCCAGTTCTCCTCAATGCAAGATGCCTTCCCTGGCTTCTCTGATAAGGTAATATTGACATATTTGATTCATTTGACCAACAAACAGATTTCATGTCAAGTCTCAAACATTAGTTACAATTTGATCAACAGAAAAGAGAAGAGAAGTTCAGGAATCGTGTCAAGCATTACGTTGGCATATGGTGTTGTGTGGAGAATGCCACTCCTGGCCACATATATTATGACATGTACTGGGATGAGAAACCTGATTGGAAACCACACCCACCTCGGACGCCCGAGGAAGATCGACCTCCGTTATAAGGTCAATGGTGAGAGCTTTTACTTAAATCTAGAGGAAATGAAGACATTCTCGAGGATGTTTTATTTATTACTCTGTGAAGAATTCAAAGCAGAGGCTTAGTTGGGATCAATGGCTGTTCGAGTACTGGTATCGTTGGAGGTTGAGATCGAGGCTACTTTTTTACTTTGTGTTCTCATGGATCATCGTAAAACAAAGGAATACAGATAGATTTAATTTAGTTCCCACTCGTTCTGATAGATGAGCAGACTTGTTATTTGTAAAATGGAAAATTTGTATCTGTAAGCTCACAAAGAAAGATGATTTGTGCTCTCTGAATGAGTGGAAGTTTTGACTTTGTACACTCGAATAAAAGAGAAAGGAAGTAAAATGGACGAACATTTCATAGATAGAAAAAGATGAGTACTTTATTTATTTTTGTTGATTTCAACCTTCTAATAGGTTATAATACCTTAATTGTTTTTTTTTTAAAAAAAAGTTATAATACCTTAATTAGTTCAACAATACGTAGGCTGACTAGAAAAATATCAATATGTTTTTCATATGTAGCACTTTTATGTGTTTTTAGTCAATGACATTTGATGAACTGTCTTTTGGAGTGCTTTTTGACATGTACTATCGATCAAAAGATTAGAAGTTCGAATCCCTTCACCTCCAATTAAAAAAAACACTGTTTTTAACATTCAGAAAGTCATTCCAAACGGACCCTATATTTATATTGCAAAAGTCATACTTAATTATTTTACCTTCTTTCCCCACCCCTCGATTTGGCTCGATAACTTAAATGTGCATGGTTAACTTATTTATTTATATTTTAAAAATAAACTGGTAAAATTGATCTAACCTTCAATCCTCTTATGAAACTTGGATGAAAGGAAGAAAAATACTTCCATCCATTGTTTTATTTTCCCTTTATCTATAATAAATTATCCTAATATTACTTTTTTTACTCTTTTACCCTAGAGGAACAGGAATTTGTTTGTCATTATGAGAAATAAAAGTACATTAACATAACAAGTATTAGACACAACAGAAGGCATGACGTTGAATACACATTCATTTCTTTGAAAAATAAGGCCTAAATATTTTTCTAGGGGCTTAAAAACACTTTACAGGTCCCTCGAGTTTCAAGAAAATCAACAAAAACATTACTAGAAGCCAATACCACTCCAGATTTGAGGGATAAAACGGCTCAAAATAAGATCATTTGAAAAGAGGATTCCACAAATAAGTAAATAAACACAAATAATCTTGTAATGTAATAAAATCTACTCATTCCTTTTTAACTCGAGCGAAAGAAATTGCCGCATTACAATATCTAAAATGTGCAAATACTATTTGTTCCTCAAAATGTTTGCAAATCTAAACAAATACAATTTTAGGGCAGGAGGACAAAAAGTGAACGAACATTCAGACTTGCCTTATGATGGCTGAGAAAACTGTTGAATTTGCAAGAGCAGGTCATAAGAGAAATATACTACATGCAGAATCAAGAACGTGCATGCCCTGCTTGCTTCGTTAAATTAAAGCAATAAGCCAAAACACAGATTCCACAAAACGAAAACATCCTCCCCATTTTGCACCTCTTTTAAACATGGAGATTCGACGATTTGGCTTCAGAAGCGCCCTCTATAAAGTTGAGAAAACCAGCATCTGCAAGCAAACATAAGAAATTTACCTTTTATTAGTGGAAAGGTAAGAGGGTAAGTTGGGAGAATTTGTGGAGGAATGAAGAATTACACCTGCAAAATTCTTAATCATCCAAATAATAGTATGAGCCAGCTGACTTTTGCTCCCGATCCTTTGCCGAGTCGACCTTGTTAATTCTTGGCCTGTAATTTGTTGGATCTCTCCTAAACGTAATATCAAGATGCTGCAATCGATGAAAATATCACCCATCAATGACTAGCACTAGATCTAGAATGATGCCCCGATCAGGTTTTGTGATTGCCAACAACCCATGGTTTTGCCACTTAGGATACAGTATAATAATTCTAAACGAAAGAATGTGAATAAGGGAAAGATGTAGCATGTCTTACAGATAAGAAGAGATTCATTCCAGTCAACAACGACTGAGGACCGTTAGCAGTACAATCAACTGAAGGCTGGCCCTCGTAGACAATAACTCGATCTGCTAGATAAGTCGCCATAATAAAATCGTGTTCGACCACAAAGGCAGTCTTTTTTGCATGAAGAATAAACCTCTTAATGACTTTTGAAGCAACAATACGCTGCTCAGAGTCAAGGTAAGCACTCGGTTCATCTATCAGATAAATATCTGCAGGCTGCAAGCATTAATAAAACAAATATATTAGTCATTTCCCTGTAAATCTTCCTGATTAAATATCAGTTAAAAGCTAAAAAAATAATTAGCAATCATTACTCTCAAGTGTCATGCATATACTTTCAATATAAAAGTCCAGAGGCATACAGATATGTTTGACCCTAACCACAAATGCATAGGCAAAAATGAAACTAAACTGCTAATATAGCTGGCCGAAAATATTAGAAAGGTAATTAGACAGGAATACTGAAGTCACAAGGTAAATGTACCTTTCCAAGGCAGAGGCACAACGCAACTCTCTGCAACTCTCCTCCAGAAAGATTCATAACTTCCTGGTCCATTAATTGTTCGATAAGCAAGGGCTTCATTACATCTGAAACAAACTGCGGATGCATATAAGAATCCCTTATTTTCTGATGTAGCAAGTGCCTGACAGTGGATTGAAATTTAGGACTGATCTTCTGGGGTTTGTAGGAAACATTAAACTCTGGAATCTCAATATCAGAGCCTTCAACAGAATCAGGTTTCAATAAACCAGCCTGCAAATATAGTCAATGATGGGATAAATGCTTAAAAAGTGAAAGATATGTAATCCTTGGACATTTATGATCTACTACTATTAAAAGAAATGAGTAAGTAGTGGAAAGACCAGATACCAGCATACGAATAAATGTTGTCTTCCCTGTTCCATTCTCACCGAGCATCACAATAATCTGTGAATCGGTAAATTCACCCTCGATCACACGGAGCTTGAAATTTCCTTGAGTTTTAGTCATGGTTGGGTATTTATATCGTGCATATGTTTCAATTTCCTCTGCACTTTCCTGAGGAGTCTCAGCAACCTAGAAGAATGAAAAAGTAAGGACAAGTTGCAATGACATCAATGTTCAATTCTGGGATAAAAGTCAGCAGAATCACCACCTTGAAGGTAAGAGATTCATCTCTAAATCGTAGATTTTCTGTGGGAACAAATCCAGCCAAGAAGATGTTGATTCCTTCTCTAACTGAGAAAGGAAGGGTCACAACTCCATACGCACCCGGCTTCCCATAAAGACAGCAAATAAAGTCAGACAAGTAATCCAAGACACTAAGATCGTGCTCCACGACAATTACATAGCTGCAAAAGGATGTGTGAGCAACATCAAACTAACATAAGTGATAAGAGAAATAAATATGCATACATAAAAATACCAGGAATATAGTAAAAAGAGAAAAAAGAAAATTACCTATTAGGCCTGAGCAAAGATCGAATCACTTGAGCTGCTTTAAGTCTCTGTTTCACATCAAGGTAACTTGAGGGTTCATCAAACATATAGATCTCTGCATTCTGTATGGCAACAACAGCAATGGCAAATCTTTGAAGTTCTCCACCAGATAGATCACCAACATTGCGATCTATAACCTGATTGAGTTCAAGATCATGACAGAGTTCTTCCTTCATATTCCTCTCATCTTTTTGCTCTAGCACCTGGCCAACATTCCCTTGAACTGCTTTTGGAATGTGGTCAACATATTGGGGCTTTATGATTGCCTGACATAAAGGTAAAATATGGGTCATTACTTGTGACCAGTAAAAGTTATCAATATATCGACCATAGTAGATTCAAGAATAAACCAAATTAGATCACTCGTTCCAAGTATAGACTAATACATGCTAGCACATTTTCATCAAGTTAAAGATAAAGGAAGGTTTGGATAACCCCATTGGCTTTCATTACCCTTGTCTAGTACATTTTCAACATTTCAGAAAAAGTTTATTCGTACCAAAATGAATAAAAAAAAAGGTGGAGCAAACAGAAACAAGTATTATTGAGAGATTTTCATGTCAAAAACTCATGTAACCACTTGAGTCCAAGTTTGGTCGAGCACGTTAGAACTTCTCTTCATGAAAATCTTCAATTATTTGTTTGCAAATAATGCAGGAATTGTAGGGAGTCAAAAGCAGGCAAGAGAGGTAATCACAGGACTAAAAGAGATGCCAAACTGCACACCATGAAATCTTCATTTACAAAAGGAAATATAGTCACCAAAACTTCATTAAGTAGCTCTCTAGGAATGTCTATTCCTTATCTATGTTTATTAATAACAATATACCATAATACTAATCCTACAAAAATATCCAATAGATTATAAAGCAAATTGACAGTCTGGAGAATGAACGTTGTAGACTCCATTGTTGGCCAACTATGCAGTTAAGATTATGTTCATCAAAGTGGAGGTACTAGCAAAATTTTATTTTCCAGTACACTCGTAGTCCTAGTGACTCGTAATCCCAGTACACTTGTAGTCCTAGTGACTAATGTTCAACAAGAGAATGCACATTTCCATAAAGTTTTGATCATTAAAAAATTAAAACAATCTAAGGTGTTTATAAAGTACTCTTCAGATTTGCTATTTAATCTCGGTATGAAATATGAAAAATTTGGAAAACCAATCAATTAAGATGGTAAATCTAAGTTTAATAAGGGCTTATCAAGACAAATAGGAATGCAAAGAAAACAGATATTAAGTTCAACCAGAATTCCAACTACGTGGTGTAGATTGTCTTATTTCATAGAATGAAATAAGAGTGATATGAAAGCAAAATAATCATTTTATATACTTGCTTATATGACAGAAATAACAATATTCCAACACTGTAATTTATATTGATATCCATACACTAAATTATACTTTGAAAACATGGAAAGGATACTAGGGAAAACTCGAGGTAGTAGAGCATTTCGACATTACCTTTAGATTATCTTCAAGAATACGTGTAAAATAATTCTGCAACTCAGATCCTCGAAAGTATGTCAATATTTCCTGCCAATCTGGAGGGTTCTGCAAATATGCATGAAAAGGGTGAGCTATATTAAAAAACAAAGTGAAACACAAAAGACAATCGAGAATGTTACATTGAAACGACCAAGATTTGGTTTTAGCTTTCCAGCCAAAACTTTCAGAGCAGTGGACTTCCCAATACCATTGGTTCCAACCAAACCAAGAACTTGCCCGGGCCGAGGAACTGGCAACCTGCAACCACATTGTCTTTCAGTTTCAAATTAGATGAAACAAATCTGTAATTTTACAAGCTTGGTAAAGAAATAACCTGTGCAATTTGAAGGTGTTGGGGCCATATCGGTGTGTTGTATCTTTATCCAAATCCTTTGGCAGATTGATGATTTGAATTGCTTCAAATGGGCATTTCTGTATTGATGTATTATTTGGCCAGAACGATTTTTCACATTAGTCCATTATAATTACTCATTTACACATCACAAGAATTGTAAGAGATTTGGTTCATACACACACACGCACAAACCACAAATTGCACAAACCTTGACACATATACCGCATCCAATACATAGTTCTTCTGAGATGAAAGCTATCTTAGAGGCTGGGGTAACCTCAATACACAGTTTACCTGTAGAGAGATTAAAAATAATGAAGTAGCAAATAAATAAACCAAAATCAAGAAAAGTTCGGCAAGAATCAATTAATACAAGCCAATAAAAAGATAAATATAATAATAATAACAATAATAACAATAATACAAAGAAGTTATTCATATCAGATCAACATTCAAATAGCTAAACTTGTTTACCGTATACTAATAAGAGATTAAAAAATTGAACTCTCACGAGAAGACCAAAAAGTTCGACCCCAGAAACATAATAATCCACCCAGAAAAAAGGGGGGAAATGGTGAGCAATTAAATTATAACGACATGTTGTTAACCACTTAAATAGATGCATTTTTTAAGCCAATTGAAAATTTATTACTGACCCAAACAAATATGCAGAATATGAACGAATATAGACGACTATTTTATGAAATTTTCCACTATCCAATTATTGTCCTTTGGATGTAGAATTATAATCAGAATGAATAAGAAATTCAAGTCTAAGTCGCAGGGAGATGTGGCAACTGTCTTGAAAGGTAAGTCTACACTTTTCAGCGAAGGAGAATTAGGTTTCTGAATAAAGTTATATCTTTGGATTACTCCATGGAACAAACTAATTGAATTAGAACACTCCGGCTGAGTGTAAGCTTTAATAAAATTAGTATTATAAAAGACCGAGAGCAACACATGAATCTACAACCATACTAGAACAACAAAATTATCATCTGTCCAGTTGAAATCCTAATTTCCCATCCATATTCGACAGTAGATCAGATCAACGACATCAAAATCTACAAAACCATCACAGTTCGGTTCTCAATTCCAAAAGAATAAGAAGAAAAAAGTGAATAAAATACCAGTCTTAACAACTGGACAGCTCTTCTTGCATTCCTGACGGCACTTTTTAGGCTTGCACCTATCCGAACTCACGATAGCTATACGAGTCAATCGATCCGCCATCGAATCACTGCGCAGAATTACAGAAGCAATTAGATACACACAATCCGACAACAATATTCCAAAAACAAGAGCAGAGGAGCAAATCAAAATCAAAGCATCAAAAACTTCTAGATGGAACAAACAATTAAAAAAAAACTCACCACAAACGAAAAACTCAAAGAAGCAGAAGATTATCAGATAGGAAAGCGAGGAGATAATCAAAGAACAACGTGCGCTGAGAAGCCAAGAGATACGAGCAAGCGTATGGCACACGCACAGCTCCAAGTAAGCTTCTAGGGTTTTTTTCAGATGAATACAGACCCGAATGGCGGTTATTTCGGGTCTTTTTTTTTTGCTCCAAAAGAGTACCAGGTAGACGAGATGCCATAAGTATGTAAAGAAAAAAAAGGTCGGAGCCACCCAGACTTAAAGTGGGCCGAGCCCGGAAAAAAAGAATCCACAAAAAAATTTGCAAAAACCACCCTGATTTTTTAAGCCAATTGAAAATTTATAGTTTTTTTTTCGTGAAATTCTCAGTTTATAGGTGACTTATATATTATTTATTATTATTTTATTTTTTTTGTAGTTTAAGAACGTTTGGAGTGTGGAGATTTGAACCGATATTTTGATTGAGGTACATGTCAATTACTGTTGTGCATATAAAGTTTAGTTATTTATCAGTAATTTAATTTGAACATTAAAAAAAATGCAATCTAAATTTAATTCATCTAAAAAATAATCTATCGTTGTAAAGTTTTTTTTTTAAGACATGTTTATCTTCTATGATTTTTTTTTTCCATATATGATTTTTTACCTCTGATTTCTCTCCTAAAATATATTTTCTTGAATTATATTTACTACAAAAAATAATAAATACAACTGGTTTAAGGGAGGGTTAGAGACGTTGTAAATGGAAACATGAACACAACCTCCTACCTCCGAATGTATCATCTAGGTAACATATGTTTTATTAATATATCAAGATGTGATGCAAGATGGAGATAACCTTCAATTATACTTTAGTTGACACATAAGCATATATCTTTAAACGAAATGATATCAATAGTTGATTTAATCATGTTAGATATTGCTTTTCACTGCAATTCAAAACTGTGAAACTATGTCATATTTGTTGGCTCCCTTTTCAAAGGCATACTAGCACTTTGAGTTTAGTTTAGTTTTTTTTCCCACCCTTAACTAAGATAATACTTTGATAAAGAAAATGTACAAAAAAAAACGACGAATACAAAGGCTAGCCAACATCCCTTTTATCTAATTTTATTAACCAACGTCCTAACTCTAAAACATTTGTTTTTTTTTTTTCTCGGAAAGAATCCCTAAGGTCCCGTTTGATAACCATTTGGTTTTTGGTTTTTTGTTTTTGAAAATTAACCTTGTTTTCTCCTAAATTTCTTATCATTGTTTTCATTTTTGTCAAGGGAACATTTGAATTCCTAGCCAAATTCCAAAAACAAAAACAAGTTTTTGGAAACTACTTTTTTTAGTTTTCAAAACTTGAGTTGGTTTTTGAAAACATGGGAAGAAGGTAGGGAGCAAAACAAAGAAACTTATTAGTGGAAAGAGTGTTTATAGGCTAAATTTTCAAAAACCAAAAACCAAAAACAAAATGGTTATCAAACGGGGCCTTCAATATTTGTTTATCATAAAATTAAAAAAGTCAAGACTTTGGTCCATAGCCTTTGTTGATATGCTTCTCAAAGACGGACTATTTTGTAAAGCAACATCCTTTAAGATACCTCAATTTAAGGAAATTTTAGCAAATTGAACACTGAAAACCAGTGTATGCTGTGCAACTAATAAACAGCATAGCAAAAATGACAAGTTGAAGCAATGGTTGTGATATGCAAAGGGTTCTCACTAATCTAAACATAGCTCAACTTGTTAATGTGTATATTCATGACCAAAAGGTCAAAGGTTTGGATCCTTTTCCTGTATGTTGAACTTAACAAATAATAATAATAATGATAATAATAAGTAATTAAAAATAAATAAATAAAGATATTCAAATTGTTCTCGTGGTCCAGCAAAACTTTGAACACATAATGCAAAAGGAGGTGGTGGGAGAAGAATGTGCATTTGAAAGAGACCTGTCCAATATAACTTCACTTGCAAGAGAAAAAGAATAAACAGTAAAAGATGAAGAACGAACCTTCCCTTATTCAGCATTATAATCAAATATATAACAGAATGGACTCTCACTTCTTCTGTGGGGGCAAAAGAAAATAAGAAACAAAGCAAACATCACAATATTTTCTGGTTGCCTCTCCGGTTTTCGAAAACCCAACACGTGCTGGAAAATTTTGCCACTTTTCTCACTTGTCGTAAACGAGTTTACGTCCGAAAATCCCAACAGTCACTACTCGTACAAAAACTCAACATTGTCTCTACTAGTACAAAAAGTTAACTAATCTGGCAATAAGTACATACCTGCACCAGATTTTATCAGCCTTCGAGGTTCTTACGTAGTTTGTTCTGGGTGCATGTGGAGTTTCAATTGGATAGTTGTAGCTTCCGATCACATAGCCAATCTGCTAGAAGATGATAATGCGCACAAATCATAAATAAGTCTTGCTTGGACATTCCCTGAATTTCTTAGCCAAGTAAGTCTTTAAACAAGTTTGGATTCTGACTGGTAGGGGTCACACCCATCTGCCTCACGACTGCATCCTTCTCCAAGGATGCCTTTGCGTCGGGGCCCTTGCTAAATTGTGCCAGATTTGAAACGATAGTTTCTCCCTGACCCGTCTTTGCGGCCACTTTCGACAATCCAGAAGTAAGATTCAAATCATCCTTGTTGGAGGACAAGAGATCCACAAAGTTGCTTCCTTGTCCACTAACGGCTGTCCCGGAATATAACGCCATTAAATCTGGTGCTTTATTGGGTGCAACAGCTTTAGGATTCTCGGTAGAAGAAACCTGGCTTTCATTAAGAAGCCCTTCCAACTGCTTAAATGGATCAATAGATGGTGCACTACTGGTGACTACTGGTTCACCCAAGTCGAGGAGGTCAGGAGGAGGTGGTTGGTGGCTTGCCTTTGGTGCAGCAACTTCTGCAGACGCGACTGTTGTCTTGGCTGCATGTTTCGTAGCTTTATGGGTAGCAGAAGATGTCCTTTTTTCGGTTTTGGATGAACCCCCAAATAAGGAAGCAGCAAGCTTTTGTTTTTCCTGAGAAATCTCAGGTTCTGCAGTCCTTGAGTTATAAGTTGTGGGTTTCGAGTTTACAGTACTAGTACTATCTACTTGTGAAACACCATTTACTGCTTTCTGAGGAGTGGAAGTAGACACAGATGAACCAGGAGAAGAGTATGTTGGCCTGCCCCACTTCTTCTGAACACCGTCAAGTCGTAACTTGACCCGAGATGAACCATCATCTGATACAGATGGATCTGATGTAGACTGGTATGTCTCCCTAGGATGATATGGTTCCGGTACAGGAACCAATTCAGCTGAGATGGCAGGTGAAATAGGAGGGACACTTGATGGCACTGGAGGCCTTGGAAGATCATAGGCCTCAAACCTAAGGCTGTGTGACACAGCTTCACGTTGGTCAAGACTTTTGATGGCACTAATGTCATCCATCCTAGATCGCTGACTCTCGGGAATGTATGGTTGTGCACCATTTTCTAGTGACTGTTGCACATAATTGTTGAGGAATGACAGATCTTTATCAATCTGCAAGGAGAATTTATGTATGTTACTCTTACTACTACAGCATAATATCAAACTCAAAGAACTACTTTAATTAAAGATGAATCTGGGATGCCTTTTTCTGGAGTACTTTCAAGTGAAACACTTTTTTTTATAAATATTTTCTTGAAGAAAACTAATTAAATACTTTGTAAAGCACTTCTAAGTAATTTTATTAGTTTCTAAAATTTTTCAAACCATTTTTTATTACTTGAAATTTTAAAAAGTGCAAAACACATTTTCCAGCTCTTTAAAATTTTAACCAAACACTATCAATTTCTTAAAAAACACATTCTAAGTCCATATTTCATCATATTATGAACTTAAAAACGGACATCAGATAGAAAAGAATTGCATATGTATTTTAAGAAGAGAAGTTGGTCTAAGCACTTCACTTAGAAAATAGAGGAGAAGGAATGAACCAAAATAGACAAATCCAAAACCAGTTTAAAGTCTTCACAAGAATACATGGACCGGCATTTATTTTATGACCAGTAGGGAAAAGGAATGTCTTAAGTGAAAAATGTGACCTCAATGTCTTCACAGCTTGCATCAGCTGGCATTATATTCTCAACAGCTTCAGCATCTAAACCTATGGTAGCCTGCAATTCATATGCACGTTGCTGCAAATCTGTTGAGTGGGATGCTGATAATTCTTCAATCAAAGATTGACACTGCAACCAGAGAAGAAATAGTTTGAAATCCACCAATTATAATAGATATTTAAACTTTGTTGTTAAATTTTATTTTTGGAAAAAAAAAAGTGACAGATTTTGATAGTGCTGACTAGGAGATGAATGCTATGAAAATAATGAACACCCAATACTATCTTCAAACATAGTGAAGGAGAGAAACAACGAAGTTAGTAAACAGGAAACCAATTAACCCTTCCATGCTCCACACACTGAATACAACAACCAGCTGAATTTGAATTCTTCCAATGAGACCATTCATTTCAGAACAAAATAAAGAACAGCAGAAGGTCTTAAATTTACCTCTGGTAGCACATCCACTCTTCTCCCAGACATCTTCTCAAATGCATATACTTTCATGAGCGCTGTCACCGCATAACCCTTCAAAGAGAATCACGCCATCACTTTAGAGTCAACGATATACATTGCCATCACTTTTGAAAAAACATGGCAAAGCTCTATGTTCCAGAAATTATACCATAGGAAAATGAAAGGGTTTACAACAGTTGGAAACAAGGCAATAACTGCTTGCCCTCCAAAGAAAAGCAACACGTATCACAAAATAACACACTCTCAACATCTTCCGTTTCACAGAGAAAGTCTTTGAAAATCAGTGGAGACGATAGCGTATAGCTATTATAATTTCTCATTTGTCCAAGCAAGTTTAGGTTCTTACAAAAGATATATGTCTCGGATTTGTGCTTATAATTTTTCAGAAAGAAAAAATTGCATTTCCCTTCGTAAACCCATAACACAACTCATTGACTTTTTTAAGTACATTCTGGCCTCAAAACCACACTCAGCGATAACAGGTTAGATAACAAAATATTGCTATGGGGCTACAACTGTACCAGAACTATTTATACTTCCAAGTAGATGGTGCCAAGACTAAATCATTTTCTTTTTCTAAATTTAAAATTCCCACACTTTCATTGAATAATGAAAGAATATACAAAAGGCATAAAAAAAACCACCATCCTTCAATCAACTAGATTAAATTCCAGTCAACAAATTAATGAAAAAAAAAAGGTGCAAAAAAATCTGAACCGGTGGTCTTTTCAGTAATATGTTAATTATACATTCAGCAATTGTTCATATAATTTCATTACAATTTAAAATTAACTTTCAATTAACAGTGTTGCCGTCCACAGTTTTATTAATATTATTATTTTGGTCATAATGGGTCTATATCAAAACCATGTTTCCTATAATTCATTAATCACATGTTCAATGAAGGAAACCTAGCTGCAAACAAGGCATGTTAAACATAGGTTGGAAATTACTTATAAGAAAAATGTTAAATACCATTTTCATCCTTGTACTTTAGAACTTGTTTTATTTTAATCTTTGTGCTCTCAAATGTTCAAATTTAGTCCATATACTTTTAATAAATCTTAATTTTAGTCCCTAATGCTAGTTTGAGGTTAACTTTTTAAAGAACAATTTGATTTATATTAGTCTTCCCTCTATAAATATTGAAAATATATATCCACATTGTGTCTTTTCTTGAATTGAAATTATTGTTATTATTATTATTATTTTACGAAGTTTAATAAAAATTAACTTCAAACTAACAATGAGGGCCAAATTTTCAGATTTGTTGAAAGTACAAAGACTAAATTCGAGCATTAGAAATTACAAGGATTAAAATGGAATGAAACTCAAAGTATAGGAACCAAAATGGTTTTTAACCTTAAAAAAAAAAAAGTAATGACCATTATTTGGTAAGCAAAGTGGAGCCCAGTCCATTATATTTAACATGTCTAAAAGAAGAAAATAGAATGAGGCAATACAGTCAGAATGAACAGGAAGGTGAACCATCTCAACCTCCCTATACTGTCAAGAACTACAAGGTTATAGGCATACCTTGACACTTTCATCATTTGAATATGCTTCGGCTACATCACAGAGCTTTCCAGCAATATATGAGGCTGAGTACTTTCCATCAGCAGTCCCATACTCCCCCAAAACCCAACAGATGACCTGAAATCAGAACTAACTCAAAATATTAAAAAGGTAGTGTTACTTTTGCAGTTTTTTAGATCCAAGAATGGAAAATTGTACCTGAAGAAATGCAGATGGAAGCTTGGGGTTCCCAATAATACGCAAGTATGACTCCACCTATGCACAGTAAATAGTTTACTTTAATAAGGAAACTAATGCAGAAAAGGACAGAAGTTCGAGAAAGAATTCATTAACATTCAATCCCATTAGTACAATCCTCGAGATAAAACTTATAGCCAATCCGTTCCTGATAAAACATGGAGAGCAAAATGCAAATGAAGATGATACATGATAGTACTATTTTTATCCAGTTCTAAAACAAGTATATTTATATTATCATGGGGAACGGAACAGAAACAATAGATTTAATATAAACTTGGACATAGACAAATGCTTTTCCATATACCCTGGTTCATAATGTATATCAAAAATAAATGAGGATGAAATACATCAAAGAAGAAACAACGTATATAAACAAAAAGATGTGTTCCTTATCAATGAGAGGCAACAAAGAAAGTTTTTGGACTCCTAAGGGCTGCCAGAGTGATAATAAGAGATGATAAACAATAATTGTAACTTAAAACACAAATAATATTGTCACTGTTATGTTAAAAAAGCGTGAGGGGGACTGAGGCACACCAGTTCTTCAAAACTTATGCACAAGGTGAAAAAACTTTTCAGCAGGTACACTATAGAAAGTTTTTTTTAAAAATATAGTATCATGAAGGATGAGGCTACCACATGAAAGGCACGAGTGCATGCATTACATTATTGCTCTGTGCATTTGATAACATTTTGGCAAACAAAATAATAGAGAATGTGTAAGGCCTCCTGTGATTAACACATTTGTAAGGAGGGGCAGAAATGGAAATTCACCATCTCCATGAATGTTCAGTGTACTGATTAGTATTTAAGTCTGTTTTGTGTTTTGGGCAGTTTTATACTTTGTCTAAATATTTTTGTCTCTGTCCTCGAGGGTAGAGTTAGGAGAGCACCATCCTCTCGAAAGGTGGTAAGTTATCTTGTGACTTTTGTATTGTGATTCTGTGAATCTTGTTAGTTGATGAATGAAATTATCCCTCTTGAGGAATTATCCAGTATATTTGGTCTGAAGTGTTCCTTTTAGTGAATATTAAGTTTTAATCAGAATTGGTATCTTAACAGAATGCCAATGAAGTCACATACCGCAGATGATCTCAGCTGGCTATCCACTGTATCACCATCCTCTCCAAATCCTTCAGCAATCAACCGCATCAAATCATGTGCAACTTTAATATTCACTAAATCTCCAGCATGCTCAAAAACTTTATTAATGGTCTGAAGAGGATTAAGGGATTTGGTTAACACTAGAACACTTAAAATAATCATTCAAAAGACAAGAATGAGAAAAGATCCAAATACCTGAATGAACCAATGGTTATTAGGTGCAAATTCCTCTGCAAGTTTAACACATCTTGATGCGATATATGTCTTATAATGATGGTCGGTAATGCTTATCATATATTCAATCATGCGATTGACAATCACTTCCACATTGGTGGACTTGGTCATTGTATACAATAGTTCAAATGTTTTTCTCTTTAAAGTATCATCTGGATCCTGCAGAACAAACACCAAAACTTGATCAAATATTTTTTTTTATAAGAAACCTCAAAAGGAGATATATTTCACCAACAAAAGGGATAACAACCTAAGGGTCGGGGGTAGAGATCGCCCCCTCCCAAAACCTATCTCAAAACTTGATCAAATATAATTCATAGAAGTACACATATAATATAAATCAACCATGTATGTAGAGTTGTAGACAACATATTTGTGACTAAAATGGGATAAATTACACATTATTCTGATTTTTTTTAATATTCGTATGTGTCCAGACCAACTTGCACAGACCCCAACTATTCTCAAAGGACCACTGTCAAACCCTACTACATTTGGTTGTCAAGATAACTTGTAGGATATTAAATCTTAGGTAGATGGTTATTGTGGCTTAAACTCATTCTCTCTAAGTCCTTCATTATTTACATGACCATTTTTAACCGCTAGGCCAATCCACAGTAGTTACATATTATTTTGAATTATAATTTATACCCAAGAAAGTCATGCCACATAAATAAGTAGATTATTAGTTGCTTTATGAGACGGTCATGCTTATCCTCTCACAACTCGTACTTTTAAATTGAAGGATAAAAACAAAAACTTGGAATGCAGCTTATTCTATTTATAAACACAGAAACGAAAAAGAACAAACAACCATACACGTAAGGGTCCTTATATACATGTAAATCACATTGTTATCAAGGCTGGCCACCTGGCTGGGAAAGAAAAATATCACTCACCTCCATACAATCAATCACAGCTAGCTGATGTTGTTCGGCAATATCTGGACTTAGCTTTATAAGTCGACCAAGTGCATCAATGCCCATATATTTTAGATTATGACTATCACTCTGGCCATAAAATTGTGTAAAGTAAATATAGGCCAAAGCCAAAGTTGATTAATAACACTAACAGAGACTACAACAGACAAAAGGTAGTATAACCAAACCTTTAAAAATCTAGAGATTACATCAGCAGCAGCTTCCAGCAACTTAGGATTCGGGTAAATAGAAGAGACGCAACATATACTTTGGTAAAGTACGGCATTTCCTATATTACTCAAAGGATCACACTTCTTAAATATATCCCCAACAACAGTATACATGTGTTCACTTGCTTGCTTGTCGCCAGCACCCAGTAATGCAAGAATTTTCAATAATTTGATCTGTACAATTAAATTCACTTCAATTGAAAGGAAAAAGAAAAGTCATTGCAGAAGGCAAATTAGCAGCTAAGTAACCTTATCAAGCAGAACGCACAGGGAAACCTATAGGAGACTTTTGTTATTAATGTTGCAGTGATTATCAGACCTGTATGAATGGAGCCGGCATCTGATGGTAATCGTAACTCTTCGGTAATCTGCGCTCAGCTACTTGTTTAAGAATGCTTACAAAGCTGACAACTAGATCTTTATAGGAATTTACATCCGTGGTAATGAGATCAAAAAGAGGGCAAAGCGTGGCTCCCATGACTCCAGGATCGTTATCACACAGCCTCTGCATCCAAAAAAAAGAGCTAACTTCTCACGGCACTTAAGTGCATAAAAACCAACAACCAGGTATCAAATTTTGAACCCCACCTTCCGGAAATTGGAGATGAGATGCGATACGGAAGAGGGTGATTTCTGATGGAAGCGATGAAGAGCCATGATAGCCTTCTTTCTAACGGCCTCCTTTGAATGTCCCAAAAGCTCGACGACCTGCGGTAACACTGCTGGTATAGTTTCCTCATTAATAAGCCTACAAACCGCATTGAGAGCCGCACAGACGACGAGATAATTGTCAGACTTGAGGTCTTTCTGGATGGTATTGACAATGAGGATAATGAGGTCGTGGTCCTCGTTAAGAAAGAGTGTGACGGCCAAATAACCAGTGCGCTTCAGCAGGAGATTGTCGTCATGAGTCATCTTGACGGCATGGATGTAGCCGAATGAGGCATCGTGACCGAGCATCTCAACATACACAAGACGAATAATGTACTCCTTCATCTTACGCTTGGGAATGTCGGGATCGGTGAGACGACGTTTCAAAGTTTCCATCTCGTGGATGATAATTCGCTCCTCTTCGGCCTTGGATCTGGCCTCGCCGATCGATTTAATCAGATCCAGAAACTCCTTTGACTGTCCAAACCCTCCCTGAGACCCCATGGCAAGCTCTCTGCCGATCGTCTTCAACTGCTCCATCTTCAGACTTTCTAAATCCAATCAACGACCTTCGTCCTGAAGAAATCCACAGAAATTAACATACAACTTCTAGGGTTTATGATCCAGAGAAAGCCGCAGGATACTGAGCTTATTAATACTTCTAAAATTAACAATTGAATCGGTAATTGGAAAATTCGGAATGAATGACCACACGGCAATCGCCGGCGGCCGCCGGATGTCGGAGAAGTAGAGGGCGGTGGTTCTGCGCAGCTCTGTAAATGACAGATTTCTTCTTCCTAATTCGTCTTCTTCGTATGGTTGCGTGTGCTTTTCGTCAATTGAGATCGAAATTTTCACATCCTTTTGCGAGTGACGAACGAATTAATTTTTAAGAAAAAAATAAAATATTTATAAATTTTATAAACATAATTTTTCTTTCTCTCTTTTTTTTTTTTTTTGGCGGAGATAAATATAAACTAAAAACTATTGAAACTTACATTTAATTGAGCTCGTGATTTTCACTAGATTCCAGGGAATTTCTACAGGCAAGAAAGTGAAAATTCAGAATTTTATTTTTTATTTTTTTAATAAGAAAACGAGTATCACGTGCGTGTGTGCTCCAGGTCCTGATTAGACGATGTCTATGTAAATGTCGAGATGCATATTTTATAGTTTTTCCAAAAAAAAAAAAAGCATATTTTATAGAAATGTCCATCGACATTTTGGAAAATTTGATGAAAATGGTTTAAAATTGATGAAAATCATTTTAATTATTAAATATAAATTTAATTGTGTGACTTAATTATATTAAATACAACGTTGTGAATGTAATTTGATAGTTGATGAAAATTATTTATAGTATTTATATTAACATGTCAAATTACATTGAGGCGAACTTGAACCATCCACGGGGACAAACGGATTCGAACCTCTGACCTCATGATCGAGGGTACATGTCAATTACCGCTGAGCTATGCTCGCTTTGGCGGAACAAACTGTATTTATGTGACTTAGATTTTAAACCTAAATGTTAATCTTAAAAACAAAAATATATAAAAACGTAACAGCACATGTCGAGATTTCGACAACATGTTGTCGACATTGGGGGAAGAACGAAACTTCCCCTCAACATGTCGAGCCATTGTTGTCACATTTAGGCTTAGTTTGGGGTTGCTGTGGCTTCTAAAATAATTGCTTTTAGCTGTGCTTTTAAAAAGATCAGTTGTATTACAAAGTAAATTAGTGTTTGGTAAAATTTAGCTTTATAGACGAAAAAACAAGTTGAGGTGTTTGGTAAATTAATATTCTAGATTATTGCAGCTTAACTATATTTTTTCGATAAATAAATTTAATGTTGATATTTAATTTCAAAATTTTAAAAGATAATTTCAAAATTATTTTAAGATAATTTTTTTTAAAACATATAAGATAATTGTTTTAAATTTGATATGATTTAAAATATAATCTTAGGTTTAACCTATAATATTTTTTATATTTTGCTACTGGTGTTGGAAAAAATATTATGTCAATTTAAATTAAAAAAAAATCAAATGAATATAAAATAATAAAATAAAAATATGTTAAATTAAAAAAATGTTTCACATGAATCAAGTTTAAACAACCTATAGAGAAATAAATAGTTAGTTACATATTAGATTTCTAGGGAAGCCAAATGGAAAAGCTACCATTGTTGGATTTTGCAAATGAACGTAAAAGTACTTTTATAAAAATCAATTTATAATATATTTTACCAAACGCTGAAAACGGTTAAGTTTTTTTAATCACTTCAACCGTCTTCAAAATCAACGTCAAACGCACCCTTAATGCCCTGATCATAGCATATTTGGAAATCAATCTACATTATATTTTTCAACTCACATAAACGTTTATACCATCAACCAATAAATTAGAGATTCAAATCTCCTATCTCTCCACCTCACATATCGTTAAAAATATATATAAAACGTACTCCCAGTCAGTGTTTTGAATTGTCTATTGTCAAAAAGTAAAATCTAAATTATGTTTTTTTTAATATCTATAGTTATATTATATTATAAAATCCAAATTGTTACTTTTACGAAATTGTGACTGTTTTTAACCTTAATTTTAATAGTCGTGTGACAAATCAGTTGCTCTTAAATTACTATTTAGGATAATGTGGAATCCTTTAACAAATTGTTCTCTTCCTTGGGGTGTTTGGTCAAATAAGTTGGAGTTATGAAATACAAAGTTGTTTTATCTTAGAAGTTTGAGTGTGAGTTAATAAGTTTGTGAGACCCACAATAAAGTGTTGGAATAGGGTTAAAGTGTCGAAAACTCCAATCATTATAGGTGAACTCCTACAATAGTAATAAGAATAACATCATTAACAAAAATGATAAGACAACTCCAATAAAATTAAATAGATTTTACTTGGAAAAATATTCGATGATCGAGAAGAAGTGAAAACTCGTTTCTAATTTTAAAATTTCGAACTCTTCACAATCTAATTGGTCATAAGTTCCTAAACATGCATTTAAAACACAATAATACAAAATAATAATAATAAAAAAAATAAAAATAATAAATAAAAAACATCATAAAGATTTAGAGAGACCAAGATTCAATATGAAATATCATTCAAATTAAACTTCAACTCGTGTTCAAGTGACAAAGTACGTCCATATTCATACTAATTGAAATGACACAGCATTTCATCTATGTGATCTAAATTCAACCTCTGACCTTTCAAATCCATATATATGAACTTTCATCAATACATAAATTCAAAAGATACATATATTGCATTAACACATGTAAATGAATATCATTTCTAGATGTATTGTAAAAAAAAATATGATTTATAGATTCATCGTGCCTCTTAGATGAAAGAATGTCTTGGTCAAGCTCAAAATGGTGCAACTTTCCACCATAGTAATTGATTGAGCTAGTTAATCACTTATTTCATTATATTCTCCATTCTTCGAGAATATTTGTCCTCGAATCTAAACGTTAAGCTTTTTGTAGTCATCATCTCAATCTTGTTTAAACACTTGGGATTGGACCTTTTTCGCTACGATCAAATGTGATTGTTGTGTGTAAAGTACTCATCTTCCATTGTTGTTGGTAAAAAAAATTTAAAATCTGGTCATCTAGCATCTTGATTGAATCGTTAAAAACACTTGGAAAACAAACTTCACTCTCATTATTTTTTATATTTAAAGTTTTTTTTTTCCACATAAACTATTTTCCTTTTTTTCCTCTACCATCTCACTTTTCACACATTTTTTTTATCTTTTCTCACTCTGACATTGACTCACCTCACATTTTTATTTATTTATTATTTTGTGATTTTACATCAACCTCGTTCTCAACACATACGTCAACCATGTCCTTGTCTTTTATACTGACCTCGCCTTTTATCCCTTCCTCTTTTACATTCCGATAACCATTCTCACTTTGAATGTGTTGGTCACCATCGTCTTGAGGTATGAAACAATGTCCATCAGTTTGATTGGATTGTGTAACTCGAGCCTCCTTGGCTTGGCCTAGTAAACTCATCTCTCTGCATATTTCAATATAATCATTCATGGTTTGGTGTAGTTCGACCATCTCGAACACTCTTCCAAATTTGAGCATCAATATTGTAGGAGTCATTGTTAGCATATGTATTTTATCAGTATTATTTTTTCGTAAGGGCAAATTGGTATTTTTCTTTTATTTACCCTACCTATATAAACCTCATTAGTGTATATTTCATTCTTTACTCTTTTGGTTGATGTAAATACAAATCCCTAGTTTTCTCTGTATGTTCACATGGTATTAGAGTCAAGTTCAGGCAATCTATCAGTACTTAAAGAATAAATTAGTATTACGATTTTGAAATTGAAGATCCAACACTAATCGATATTGGCACAATTCGAAAATTGAGAAATCAGTATTTGCGGCGGAGGTATTGGTATATTTCGAAAATTGGTTTTACAAGAACTCGCTATTGTTGGCTCGTTTGGTTGACTGAACATATTGGTGGTTTTGCAAGGGTATTTGAGTGTGTTTGTTTGGTGGCTGAGTATACTGGTGGTTGAATAACTTACTGCTCCATATCAGACACATACATGGGATTTGGTGCCATTACCATATGGCAAATGTACCATTGTCTCTCGTTGGGTCTACAAGATCAAAACTAAATCGGATGGATCATTGAATGATACAAGGCTAAAATTGTTTGCTAAAGGCTACTCCCAAGAGTATGGCATTAATTATGAAGACACTTTTGCTCCTATTGCAAAAGTGACGATTGTTCGCACTATGATTGCAGTGACTTCGGTTTGTCAATGGAGAATATCTCAAATGGATGTAAAAAATGTCTTCTTAAATGGTGATCTTCGTGAAGAAGTTTATATGACGCATCCTCCTAGTGTCGGCCACCAACCTGGTGAAGTTTGTAAGCTTCGCAAAGCACTTTATGGTTTCAAACAAGTGCCTCGTGCTTGGTTTGAAAAGTTCTCTACGGTGAACATTTCACTTGATTTTGTTCCTAGTCATCATGGTTCTGCCTTGTTTGTCAAGCGTACAAGTCCAGTTCCTATTTTATTATCCTTGTACGTCAACAATATGATTATTACTGGCGATGATTGTGATGGAATAGAATATTTAAAATCGGAGCTATCACGTTGTTTTGTTGTGAACATTTTGGGCATGCTACGTTACTTTTTAGGCATTGAGGTTGCTTGTTCCTCTAAATAACATCTTTTGTCTCAGTTAAAGTATATATGTGATTTGTTTGACCGTACACGTCTCATTGACAATAGAATTGTTAATACTCCTCTTGAGACCAATGCTCGATACTCTCCGTCATATGGACTACCTTTACCAGACCCTAGTTTATATTGTACTATTGTTGGGAGCTTAGTTTATCTTAACGTGACTCGTCCAGATATTGCACATGTTGTTCATGTGGTTAGTCAATTTGTCACTACTCCTACTACAGTTCATTGGGATGTTGTTCTTCGTATTCTTAGGTATCTTTGAGGCACCTAGTTTCAAAGTCTCTTGTTTCCTTCCACATCATCTTTAGATTTGTGTGCTTACTCTAATGCCGATTGGGCTAGTGATCTTACGAATTGCAAGTTGACTACTGAATTTTGTATTTTTCTTGGTGATTCATTGATTTTGTGGAAGAGTAAGAAGCAAAATGTTATTTCTCGGTCTTCTACATGAGTTGAGTATCATGCCATGCCTCGACTACTTGTGAAATTGTTTGGTTATGTTGGTTGCTTGCAGATATGGGTATTCATCTTCATCATAATACTCTATTATATTGAAATAATCAGAGTGCCATCCAGATAGCGCGTAATTCAGTTTTTTTATGAGTGAACCAAACATATTGAGATTGACTGTCATGTTACATGTCATCATCTTCAACTTGGCACCATCTCATTACCTTGTGTTTCATATTCTTTGCAAATTGCTGATATGTTTACCAAGGCACACTCCGCTTGACGCTTTCGTTTTTTGTCAGACAAACTCTTAATGCTTATAGTTGTAGCGTCGTGAGTTTGCAGGGGGATGTTGGCACATATATTTTATCAGTATTATTTGTTCTTAAAGGCAAATTGATCCTTTTCTTTTATCTACCCTACCTATATAAACCTCATCAATGTATATTTCATTCTCTACTCTTTTGGTTAATGTAAATAAGAAATCACTAGTTTTCTCTTTATGTTCACAGTCACGACGCCTTATTTTTTTGACAAAACATGGCTAAAAAGAAGAAATAAACCTCACAATCACTCCCTCACATATTTACTCTCTTGGAATATGAAAGGTCACTTGTGTTTGCACTCAAAAGATGTAGAAATACCCTATGAGACTTCTAAATCTCAAGCTTCAACAAATCATATAGTATTCTGATGAGAATCAGGTAAGAACACATCAACAAGGCCATGGGCTCAACCCCTTCGGTTGTCTCTCCTCCGAGGTTTGCTCACACACACACATATGCTTTGACAACATGTGAGGTGGAAGATTCGAACCACATACCTCAAAATCATTGGTACAACCCTTATGCTCACATTGGGCAGGAAACAAAATACATATTCCATAAATGAATGTTTTTATTAATATGTTGATTCATCCAAACAAACACGTGTTACAAGAACTCGAGCTATATTTATATTGGATGCTCTGTATATAATAACGTGACTTCTAAGTTAGGGACATATATATATATATTATTAATGAGCTATAAATATTCTGCAAATATTTAGACTGTTTGGTTACAAAATAAAATGTATTTTTAAGCAATTTTATAATTCGCAAATCATTCAATTTTGTCAGTAGAACTCTCAGATTACTCCATTTAAATCGTATAAAAAAATAATAGCGATATTGGATTTTCTCTACTCAATTTAAATAAAGGAAAAAAAAAAAAAAACTATTTTGTTGGTGCTTTTAAAATATGTATGTTTATTAATCTTTTTATTCTTACATTAAAATAACTATTAATCACAATTCGACCAAAAAAAAAAAAACTATTAATCATTTGTAATTTTTAAACCAAAGAAATAAATGTATTTAAAATGATCTTAAATACATCTGTGCATACTTTTTTTTTTTTTTTTGAAAGCTACATCTGTGTGTACCTTTTTTTTTTTTTTTTTTTTTTTGAAATAACATCCGTGTATACTTACTAATATATACTTATACATCGAAATGTTCTAATATGTTTTTTCTAAATCCATTAAAAAATTCTCAAAAATCCATAAAAAAACGTTTTTAGATTATAAATCAATAAATCGAAAAAAAAGAGAAGAAAATCACTGTAATTCGTAACAATGACCTGGATTTATCAATATGTGTGCTGTTGACAGGTGTATATTTGACCTGTCTTGACCATTGACCGGTCAAATCGATTTTGTTGACTTGGTCAAAAGCTCGAAAGCTTTATAAATGACCCGAACCTCAACCCCGCTCCCCTCTTGTTCAGATTCTCGTCTATGAATGAAGGATTAGGGCACAAATGGCAGGACATTGGACAGAGGAGAAGAGATTGGAAAAGACTGCAGTGATTGAGATTGTGGTGACACTAGTTCATTAGCATTCGAGGAGCACAAGAACTGATAAAAGCCAAAATTGGGGAACGAAAAGCCAACGAGTGATTTCATCAACTCAAGGTACAGCGATAAAACTTTCGTCACTTATTTGATGGAAACCCTGAGTTGATCTTTCTGACTCTAAAATTAAATTTACCACAATACATCACTTTAAACTTTCGAGTTAATGGTAGTTCATCAAATATTTATGGAAATTTTAATATAGCCTCCACAATTTTCAACATAGTAAGATTTTGTACTCATTTCCTATGAAAACTTGTTTTTTTTTTTTTTGTTTTTTTTTTCTGATACTAATTGAACTCGTGATTACTTGTTAAATCTTGTGCTAGTTTTAGCATTGATTTGTAGTTATTATACATCTTGGGGGCAAGGCAGCTGATGGTTTTTGTGCTGGGAACAATGGGCTGCATTTCTCTGCAAAGAGTGATGAGTTCGTCCCGCGAGTGCCAAGAGAGAACCAATAATTTGGCCCTCAGCTTCAACAAAGTCGTCATTTTATCACAAACATTGGATTGATGGGCGTTGCTTCAGTTAAATCATCATTTGAAGATAGCTCTCAGAAGGTGATTATTACTCATGTCTTTGGTATTTCTGTAATTGAACTATAATTAGAAAGGTTTTGGGGCAACATGGAAAGGAGAAAAAGAAAGTTTGGTTCGGGGTCATTTTTCTAAAATTGATGGACAGAGGTTGGTATTTGAAACCTTAAAATTTCTGTTCTTGATTGTTACTTATAAAATAAATATTATTTGACTGAATCGAAAACAATTCATTATAGATTTTTAAAATGACTGGGGGATACCACTGTGGTTTATTTTAATTAATGTATGGATTTGGTCCTTAAGATGTGTGTTGTTAGGTGCTTAATTTGATTGGGTGGCGAAAAAGAAAAATAGGAAGATGAGGGATGATAACACATTGACTTCTAGAAATTCACATCTAGTTTTTAAATTCTTTTTGAATTTTCAGAAAGTTATTTTTAGAACAGAGACAAGAAACATGGGACTAGAGCACATGTCAACGTGGCTATATCTATTTCCACCTGAAAAAAATCAGTATTAACTCTGAATGTTTAAAGGGGTATGCGCGCATTATTATCCTAGTTTTCGCTTGACATTTAAACTAATACTACTCCATTTGGTTTGAGTTCATCTTAGAAAGGGTTTTTAATTATGGATTTGCAACTCAAGTCCCTCTCATTTGCTGAAACAGAACAGCAGATTCATGATGGCTTTGCTAGATCCAGGTATTCTTGTTTGACTCTTTCATTAAGAATTAGCACAATTTTACATGAAAAAGAAAATCTCATCTAGCTTTTCCTGTGCAGTCTAGTCAAATCATGTTGGGTTATCGACCTCATCACACTGTCTACTTCAGTTGGACGTGAAACATTGATGGTCTCAAAACAGTGGCAGGATAATCTGCCTTTTAATGATGGACAGTATCCTAGCAGGTTGTCTTCATATCAATCTGTAGCTGCAGGTAACAATATGCATAGTTATTCATTATTCATAATACTTTATCTTTATATGTTTGGTTCTTTATTTATTTTCTACTCTGCGCTGCACCAGAGAGAAACTTTTGGTTGAAGTTCAAATCATTTGACTTGATAATTGGCTCCTCATTTTTATTATTCTACAGATATTTTTCTACTAATCATTATCCATGACAGTATATTTTTATTTGCTAAAAATTATTATCTATTTTCTACTTTTCAAATAACTTATTTTAATAGGCTAGTATTTTGGTTTTTGTCTTATTTTAATAGCCAATAATAACGATTGTAGGCACCGTATCTAATAAAATATCTATTTGGGATGATCAATTGTTGGCCTTGTTGATTGTACTTGGTTGTAAAGAGGCTTTCTACCATGGTTGTAAAGAGGAGGGGCCATCAAATCTTTTAAGTTTATATACCACTTGTCTTCCTCTATCCTTGTCTGGTTCTGGGATCAGAAGTCTAACGAAAAATAAAGCTTTCCTGGCTAAATGGGGTTGGCGCTTTGGAGATGATTGAATGAATTTCTCTCGCACAAACTCTTGCTGACTTTACTCTAAATTTAGAAGATATCTTGCATATCTGGAGATGACCGAATGGATTTCTCTTTTATAAAATCTTGCTGACTTTACTTAAAATGACAGGGAAGACTTGAAGGTCTAGGAGCTTAAAAGCAGTGGGAACTTTACGGTCAGATCACTGATGATACCCGAGCATGTTCTCTAAAATGCTCTTCTCAGCATCATTCATATTAAAATGATCTGGAATACTGAGGCCCCAAAGAAGGTTAAGGTTTTCTTGTGGATTTTTGCATGTGAGAGGCTAAAATACATATTGCATACTTCAAAGAACAATGTTGTTGTTACCTATCTCCCCTAATTGAGGGAGCTCTATGTAGGAAAGACAGTTCTTGATTCATCCATTTCTCAATGGCCCTTTTGTTTCTGCTTGTTGGTTTGAGTTTTTCAAAATTTTTTAAGAATAGTTGGTGCTTGCCTGACAAAGTTTCTGAGGTTTTATTTTGCTGTTAGATGGAACTTATATTAAAGACCATGTTGGATTTCATTGGTCCAGTGGTGTAGCAAGCTTTCTTTGGCGTATAGGCTTATGATTGCTAGTATATTGACATAGGTTGTCTCAATACTCATAAAAGTGAATAAGAATTTGATTTTCAAGCCATGTTTGTATTCATTTCGTCTTTCTGTTGGCTTTCTTTTCTTTTTGCAGCTTGCATATAACAAGGATGAATTCTTCCATACAACTATCTGAAATTCTCTTGTATATGGGCCAACGAAATTGGCGATGAGGTTTCTGTCTTTTCTTTTTCTTGTGTGTGTATATATTCTCCCATAAAAGTGTATAACACAGTGACTCCCCTTTCTAATGTTAATTCTCTGATAAAATGAACTACTACTATTATATTATATTTATCATATTGATTTATTTGTTGTGGTAAAAAATTATTGGTTAAATTACAATTTTAGTTCTCAAACATTCAAGTTTGTGTTTATTTGGTCTCTTTAATTTTCAAGAGTGCTAATAAATTTCCAAGGTTTTAATTTTATATTCAATAGGTAATTAAAATTTTCATTTTTTTTTTCTAATAGTTCTTTGAATTTCAATAGATAATTAAAAAATGTCTAATAGATCAAGCAACCAACTATTTATGGTTTGTCACTTTAAAACTAGATTAGATGATAAAATAGTAATTATTAGCTGATAATGATCTCCACCTCTAAAATCGTTCAATTAAAAAAAAAAAAAAATGTGTGGATACATCTCATGATCATAGGGTACGATTGAGTGGCTGCCATAATTTGAATTAATTTTCTTCTGTAATATATTTTAAAGTATAGTAGATGTGTGGTAGGGAGATTTAATCTCGGATTCAACTACCATAGTTAAAATTCCCTTTGAGTTTTCCTCTATTTTTTTTTTAGAATATTGAGGGTCTATTTGGAATACTTTTTAATTTAAGTGTTTTCAAGAATGCATTTTTAAAAAATATTTTGTACAAAAATTGTTTAGAATTTAAACACTTTTGGTTACATTTTCTCACAAATATTTTTATACACAAGTTATTATATATTTAAAAACTCTAGTTAAAAAATTTGGTTTCTCTCAAAATAGTTTATTTTTTAATAAGTTATTTGGAAGGATTGTAATAGATTTTTTTTTAAATGATTTTTTTTTTCAAAATTAAACACTTAGAAAAGTAAAAAAAAAGGTTAATTTTCAAAATTCTTGAATTGGTTCTTGATTGTGTTGTTTATGATATTTTTTTTAAAGGAAAAAGAAAGGACAGGTTGACTAGTCAAAGGAAAGACGGGAAGCGTTGACTAGTCAACATGTAATCCTATAAAATCCCAGGCTACAGCTTTCCAGTCGTTTCCATTCACTTCCACACTGACACTCAAAATTCCTCTCTCTTTCTCTCTCGTCGAAGTTCGAGAGAGAAAATTGACGAAGCAACGGCCGAGACGCTGAAGCCGAAGCCATTCGCCGGAGCCAACGTGTTCGTGTCTCGCAATCTTGTTGCTCTAGAGATATTCGACGCTCTTCATGACGCTCTGAAGCAGAATGGGGCTGAGGTCTTCCTCTGTTGCGATCCCTCTCGAAACGGGCCTAATGATTATCGTGTTATCTCTTCCGCCGATCATGTATGTAATGTATCATCTAATTAGTGTTTAATTCCTCATTCTTCTTCGGATTGGTTATGTGTGTGTTGGTTTTTTATTCTGGCTCCCAGGAAAAGTTCGAGGATCTTCGCGCGAAGGGGTGCAATTTGCTAGGTATGGTGTTTCTAGGGTTTCATTTATAGCTCCGAATAGGAAAACCTAGTTGTTTGAAATTCTCATTTCAGTCCGTCGCCTGGGACCTGGTGCTCATATCGCATTGCAATTTATTGGTAGAGATGGGTTGCTGACGAATTGAATTTCTGCTATTGGGAAAGGTCCACAGTGCGTGCTTTCGTGTGCAAAAGAGTACAGACCCCTTCCCTAACAGGGTTTTACTTGCTGCCTTGCTATGGATGGTGTGAAGATTCTGGCATCCGGTTTCCAGGCGGATGAAAAGGTACGCTCCTAATATTCCTATTTCCCCCAAGAGGATGGTTTTGGGGGTTGGGGTTGGGGAAGAAAGGATTAGTGATATTTGAAACATTAATTCTGTTTCAATCTAAAAACAACTCCTTGAAATAGCTGCAGTTTGGTCACCATGAATATTCCTAATTATTTGAAACACTATAAAAATCCAGGGCCTAGAATACTAGCGATGATATGGGAAATACTAACAATGTTATAGCCTTCACTGAATTACCTGAAGGAATTCTCGGCTTTTATGATTAAAAAAGCATCATTATAATCATTATGCAGCACAGTCGTTATCTTACACGATGCAATTGTGATATGTATGTTACTTAAAGAACCAGTATGATTAGGTAATCAGATAATTTGATAATACATGGTACTTCGAATCCACTTCGAATTCACTTCCCTTTCTTGCTTGTGATGTGTGCATGCTTATTAAAGTACAGAGATTCTGGTTTTATCCATACGTGTTTGAATATGATATTGGTCATTTATGGCAGGCTTGCAACTTGGGATCCTTATTTAATCTCTACTTGCAACTTGCCAGAAACTCTCATCAGACTGAATTTTCAACTGGTGCGGCCTATTCTTTTCCAATCACTCTCTCTCTTCTTTCTAATTAAGGACAAAAGTGTTGATCCACATATAGTTCGTGAACTTAAAATTATAATATTATCTTCTTAAATATAAAATTTGATATTTTTATCTTTGTTTTTCAATGTGTTTTTGAAAACTTATATGGTTTTAAAAGTTTTTGCTCAGTCTTTATGGTTTGTGCTATGTTTTAATTTGGTCCTTGTGATTTTAAAAGTTTCAATTTGGCCCCTTAGTGAAACATCATAAATTATCCCAATTGTTACTACACTGACATTTTTCTTTTTTAATTTGGCAATGAATGATGTTATGGGCTTTGTTTCAAATGTACTAGTTGATTGTATTATGCTTGAATCTTGAGTAAATAAAATACGGAAAATTTGCAGATTTTTACCTAAAAGACAATTTGGGATGATTTGTGAAGTTTAAGTAAATCATAAGGGCCAATTGAAACATTTTAAACCATAACAATCAAATTGAAACAAAATTCAAACCATATGGATTAAAAATGAAAATTTTAAACTATAAGACTAGATTGAAACTATATGCAAATTAAATTAATCAAATTTATATTATTTTTTGGGGTTCAATCCATGATGGTCACCTATCTCGGATTTAATATCCTACGAGTTTCGGTTGTCCCTTGAGATTAGTCGAGGTGCGCGTAAGCTGGCCCAGACACTCACGAATATCCACAAAAAGAAAAAACTTTAAAAAATAGACCTTAATCCTTAAACTTTAATAAGTGGCTAGTAGGTCTTTGAACTTTAAAAGATATCTAATAGGTCACTAGTTTCAGTATTAGGCCTAAATGGGGTTGACGCTTTGGAGATGATTGAATGGTTTTCTCTTGTACAAACCCTTGCTAACTTTACTCTAAATTTAGAAGCTTGCATATCTGGAGATGACCAAATGGATTTCACTTTCACAAAATCTTGCTGACCTTACTTAAAATGAAAGGGAAGACTTGAAGGTCTAGGAGCTTAAAAGCAGAGGGGACGTTACGGTCACAGATTGCTGACGATACCCAAGCACCTTCTCCAAAATGCTCTTCTCAGCATCATTCATATTAATGTTGTAATAATTTTTCCTTTGATTTAAGAATGGGTAGAATTTGTTCCTATTGATTGATTAAGTTTAACCAGTAGGCGATGGATGAATTTAACTGACCAAGTTCTGTATTCTCTAATCTGTATTTCCTATTCTTCTCTTGTTTTATACACTTAAGTCCATGCTAGATCATATTGAGATGCCTTATGCATTTGTTCTATTAAGTAAAGTAAGGTTTTAGTTTGATACATTAACAATTCAGCCTTTTATGATGAACTTCTCTGGTTGATGGTAGAAAGATGGTCTTGAACTGAAGGTGGTTGGCATGATTTTTTATTTAATTTAATAGTTATAAGTGCAATAATGGAATTTAATTTTATTCTACCTAAAATGTTATTTGCAAAGATGTCGGCAGATACTATAATCTGTTCTTATTTCTATATGCAGTGGCCATTGAACATTTCAAAGAAACCAATTGTCACGATTTCTTGGTTACAACAGTAGTGCTGGATTGAACATCATGCAGTGCCTCAGTAGGGATATCGCGTCGTTCCATTTTTTGGATTGAATATTTCTGTACAAATGGAACATTTCTGTACCTAGAATTCCCGCAGGTTATGAGTTTTACAGTGTCTTATTCTTGCTTAGAGAAAATTTTCTTGTATTCTTTTAACATTTTTGGTCCTCCTTGTATTCTTGCTTAGATAAAATTGTTTTCTTTTAATATTTTTGGGTCTCAGATGAGTGCAAGGAGATTGAAAAGAATATCTTGCAAAACAATGGAAGATATTCTCTTGATCTTACAAGAAAGTGTGCACATTTGATAAGTAATATATCCTTTTTGCACTTTTTTCTTGACAGCACTTCTGATTTTTGCACTCTCCTTTTCATTTGAATAAGTCAATTTTAAATACTGAAAAGCATCATAATTCAGCTTCAATTAAAGCACGAATGGATATGGATAATGAATAGTGATAAAGCAATTAACTTTGAGCCACATGTCTTTGGATCAATGCTCCAGCAGAAGTCATACTTGTATATGAGCATTAAGAGGAAAATTTCACTACAACGGTAGTACTTACTCTCTTCATACAGCATTTCACACGTCATTTAATGATATAATATTTTATTTCATGGGTCTCACACCATTCTTAGATATTTCTTTCACGTCAAACAATGAATGAAGGTAGTATGGGTAGTAATGATCTTCATGATTCATGATCCTTTCCCATTGGGTAGTAATGATCCTTATGATCATTGGCTAGTAATGATCTTTGTTTGCCATATTTCTTAGAACAATATTAAGAGGATGTGAGATTGACGAGAGTGAGCTATAAACAGGAGAATTGAATTGAAACTGTGGTAATAGATGTGGAAACAAACTCAAATTTTTTACCCTAATGTCATTTTTTTTCATCATTAATTAATTTGTCAAGTACCAGAAAATACCAATGAACAGGAGAATTGAAACTGTAGTAATAGATGTAGAGCTTTACTTTTGGTAAGTTTGCATTATTATTATTTTCTATTTTCCCTAGTGTCACAAAAGTGGGGATGGGTTTGGAATTCGATAGGGTAAGTATTGTTGGTTGGTATCATTCAGTTTTTTTTTTTAATAAAAAAAATTGTGATTTTCCAGGTAAGCAATGAAATCGGAAAATATTGGATGAAATGTTCAGGTTTTGGAACTAAGCTCCAAAAAAGGAAGGGACTTGTAAGTGCAGGTTCAAACTTCAATCCCCCTTTCTCTCTTATATTTGGAGAGATTAAGCTCTAAATATTCATATATTAATTTTACAATCTACCACAATTTGCTAATTACGATTACAAAATTAAGTTACCAGAAATGAAAATTTCTTTTTATGGATATGTAATAAACTTTCAGTATAATTTCAATCCTACAAAAGTACATATTCCTTGTTTTAAAATTTTATCGAACAAAATTTTAGATTTTTTTAATAAAAATTAGTGTTATATGGGTTATTAAATGCAATACAAACTAGAAATTCTTTTATTTTTTTGGATTGAAATTTTTTTATCCTGAATCAAACTGGATCGTAATTTTTTTAGGAAATAGAGATATAATTTTATTTTTTTCCCCTATCATTTTTCTCGATATTTATTTAATTTTAATTGATTTGGATTATTATCAATTAAATCTCTGTATTGGGCTTTTTTGGGCCTCGCATTTGCTGTGATGGGTAATTGCCGGCCTACTTCCACATTAATTAGGTCCAGCCCGTTTTTTAAATTAAAATTAAAACATTTCATTGTCACCAACGGCTATTCTTCTTCAACGCTCACTTCGAATCGTTTCCTTGCTCAGGGTTTTTCATTTTCCAGAATGCTTCCGATCAAAACGCTCGTGATCGGCTTCGATTACTTACTTCGATAAAAAGGGAGTTGCAATTGTTGACAATTCTTTTCTTTTCGGATGTTGGGCAATGGTGCAATGTTTACTCTGTTTGCCCTCACTACAAGGAAAACATTCAGGTTTGCCCTTCATGTTCGGCAAGCCGTCTCTGGGTGCTGTAAATTCAATAGAACTAAAAATCGGTTTCTGACAGCAGGTGATGATTTCTCCATTAAATTTTGTTCAACTTCTGATGACCGTAGATGCTGATGGAGGGCTCTGCGCAAGTTTCCGTGAAGTCAATTGGTAAATTAAAAACATTGTAATTAACATTTATTGCCTTTGTTACTATTGCAATTAGAACTGTAGTAGTAGTGACAATTGGTAGCCATCATACACATAAGAGAGGGTTTTTATTATACCAGTTTTTGCTGGACATTTTTTAAATTAATACCATTTTTGATTGATTTAGTTTGAATCCATTTTTGAGAGGGTTTTTATTATACCAGGATTGGAAACTCAAGTCCGCCACGTTCGCTGAAACAGACCAGCAGCTTCATGATGGCTCTGCTGCGATCTAGGTACTCTTGTTTGACCATTACATGAATTGGCACAATTTTACATGAAAAATAAAATCTCATTTAGCATTTCCCGTGCAGTCAAATCATGCTGGGTTATTGACTTCAACACTCTCTACTTAGTTGGACGTGGCACATTGATGGTCTCAAAACAGTGCTAGAAGGTTAATAATGGACAGTGTCCTAGCAGGTTGTCTTCATATCAGTCTATAGTTGCAGGTAACGTTATACACAGTTATTCCTTGCTCATGCAAAATACCAGTTCTCTCTTCTCTGTCATTCTCTGTTCTAGATCAGGAGCCAGAAAAGAAAAAAGGAAAACAATGGGAAATTACCTTATATTTCTCAGTCTCCAAAGTACTTTATCATTTCAAATTTCAATTGGCAAAAGAGAACCAGATGACTCTTCAAAATCCTTTAAATATTGGCTTAGGATTTGCTTATGACTTAGATTGTGCATGTGTTGATCCTATGTCATTTCTACTAAATACAAGCCCATTAACAAAAGCCCCAATAACTAATTTCAAGAACGAATTTTTTGACAAAACACTTTAAAAATTTACATGGGGAGCTCCAAAAACTAATTGTCTTCACTTTATCATGTTGCAATTTATTGACAAAATAAGTATGAACCGGAGAAACTCATTTTATATAAACATGACCGAGACTCGTGAAAGAATTTGTTGTAAATGAAATTGAGAGTTTAATTAGTTGGCTTGTCATAACCAACATGCTTTGGATTAGCTACTTTTACGTGCTTCTAAAATATGTTATTGTGGAAACATTTTGGGTTTCATGGAAATTTGAGAATTGTTTTTGTAGATAAGTACATATTTGGAGTAGAGGTTTTTTGGGTTTATTTTGAGCTTCGGTTGCAGCTTAAGATTTTCTTGGGATTCCTTGTTCCTCCTTCTCAGACAATGCCCCCTTGTTCATGATTTTCAGATATATATGTTGATCTACACAAATTCTGGAAGTGCAATCTTGGCATTAGCATCAAATGCAATTCACCAACTATGGAAATGGACGTGAATTGAACGTAATTCAACTGGCAAGGTATCATAAAATATTATTTTATTAGTTTTCTGCTGCATAGGTTGGTTGAATTCTGGAAGTGCAATCCGGAATCAAACTGGGGCTTAATCTTTTTTAAGAAATAGAGATATAATTTTATTTTTTTTTCCTATTATTTTTCTCAATTTTTATTTAAATTTTACTTGTTTTTAATTGAATTCGATTCTTATCAAATAAACCTCTGTATTGGGCTTTTTTGGGTCTCGAATTTGCCGTGATGTGTATTAAATTTTTATTTGTTCTTACTGCCACTTACTTTTGTCATATAATGAAGGTAAATCTACCGGTTAATGTTCTGCCCGTATCATTTGCTGATCATGGTCATGATTTGCCAAAGACTGTTATGCGAACACTGAATCAAGGGTCATCTCCAATGTGCATGGATTTTCATCCAGTCCAACGAACTCTGCTATTAGTACATTTAAATTTATTTTCTATAATTTTATTTTTTTTGGTTTTAAGCTACCAATAGAACAATGTAGCTGTAGATGGTATGTTTCTTTATTTTGATATTCACATTAAAATTGACAAATAATGAAGAAAATTCTGTTTTCAGTTGGCACAAATGTAGGTAAAATAGGATTGTGTGGGAAGTTTGGAGCCTTGATGGTGCATTATCTGGTAAGATTGTATGTTTACTTGTGAATTTTATGTCATCATCAAACTGGGCATTGGTTGTTGAATGAATGTCGATCTTGTATAGGTGTTGCCTACTCAAGCACATTGTTCAAATATACTCCTATCATGGGATTATGGGGGTGATGACATGTGACAGCACATGGAGGTGTGTATGATTAAAAGTACTATATCTATTAGTGTTTACTCTTCCCTTCTTGTAGTACGACACTGAAATTTGCGAATGAGATCGATGCTCATCTCGGTGGAGTTAATGATCTAGCTTTCTCCAATCCCAATAAACAACTTTGTGTTGTAATGGGTGGGGATGACAAGACCATTAAAGTAAGTTATTTGTTTCTTATTTGGGTCACTTAAGGAAGGGGCAGGGACTTCTAATTGTTGACAATTCTTTTCTTTTTGGATGTTGTTAGGTCAGATGCTGACAATGGTGCAAGATACATTTGATTGAAGGTCCGGAGGCTCATGTTTTCTCTTTTTGCCCCAACTACAGGGAAAACATTCAGGTTTGCTCTCCATGTGCTACACTGGGTTTTTGTTGAGGCTACTTGATACTTATTCTGCCTAATCTGCTGCACAGTATGGAAAGATAAAGGCATGACTATATGATAATATGGGTTCACGAGTTATGATGCTCCTTAGTGTTGGTGCACAACGATGGCTTATATTGAAGATGGTATGTGGTAAGAAATACTTAGCTGTGTTGGGGATACTTGGACTTAGCAATGTAAAGAATTATACAACTTCTTTATTTCTCTCACTTTCATGGTTTGGTGATGGATGTTTTAGGCTCTTCTCATGTGGGACAAGTAAAGATAGAGAGTCTTATATTGTTGAGTGGAATGAGAGTGAAGGAGCTGTTAAGAGAACTTACCAAGGGTTCCTCAAGCAATCTCTGGGTGCTGTAAGTTGGATACAACTACAAATTTGTTTTTGGCAGCAGGTGATGATCTCCATTAAATTTGAGACATGGACAATGTTCAACTTTTGATGAACGTAGATGCTGATGGAGGGAGGCATTTGTGCAAGTTTCCCGGTAAGTTTCCGTGCAAGTCAATTGAAAAATTAAAAGAAAATTGTAATTAACATCTGCTTACAGTTTTCTGTTCATTCCCTTTAATATCAAAGACAAGTCCACGCATTTGCTTTAACAAAGATGGGCCCTTTTTGCTGTTTCTAGCAATGAAAATGGAATTAAAATCTTAGCAAATGTGGATCTACACAAATTCTGGAAGTGCAATCTACACAATCCACGCATCTGTTTCTTGCTGCTTCCTTCTCTGACCTATGCCTCTTGTTCATGCTTTTCAGATATCTATGTTGATCTACACAAATTCTGGAAGTGCAATCTTGGCATTGGCATCAAATGCATTTCACCTGCTATGGAAATGGACGCGAACTGATTCAACAGGCAAGGTATCATAAAATGTTATGTTATTAGTTTCTGTCTGTCATCTGGAGCCCTTTCCTTAGACATCGTACTCTAAATTTCCATTGTACGTACATAATCAGTACTGTACCTTCTTATCCAGCTTTGCATGTTGAACTCTGATGTGATTCTTGCAACTTCCAAGTGGGAGGCTATCATCATTATCATCACAGTTTAACAGTCGTGTACAGTTTCATAAGGACAAGATACACTTTCTAGTTGTGCAGACTCAGGTTGCAACATATGAGACAACAAAACTTTAGTGTGTAAAGCAGGTCTTTCTTTTACCCATTTTTTGTTCGTTCATTTGTTATTTGTTATGGAAGCAATGCCTTACCTCCTTTTCCTTTTTCGATTCACATTTTAGTGGATGCCACGTGAATCTGCCACACCAATCTCTCACCCGACAGTCTCTTGTGACAGTCAAATGATATATGCCAGCTTCTTGGATGAAATTGCTTATTCACTGTTGCTAATCTCAGATTACGTTGTCGAATTAGTCCTTCAGCTTATCTTCCTACTAACATGAGGTATTTCTCTAATCCTACTTTGTAGTTCACTAGTTTGGTTATATTCTCCTGCTTTGAAGAATTTTGCTATCATGAGCTCTTAGAATGGACATATGACAACTTGATCTGTCAGATGGTTTATTCTCATACAATCAACCGTTCCTTGTGTCAAATATTGATCATGTAGTGATTGCTGTATTTTTCTTTTATTTCAAAAAACATAGGATGGGTATTCGATATTAGATGTCTATAAATAAAAATGTATTTCAAAAGAAGGGGATTGTCATGTCTTAGTGAAAGTACATCATAAATCTCTTGAAAGACTTGAGAATGAGTGAACGTGATCCGATAAATATACTTATTGATCCAAACAATAAACTTAGTAACATGAAGGAAGGTGCTCTAGTGAATACATGACAATATCAACGGTTGGTTGGGAGACTCATTTACCTCTCAGTCATAAACCGATATTGCACCTATGTTTGGGGAAACTTAGTAACTTGGAGAAGCAAAAAACAAGGTATTATAGCTTAGAGCACTGCAGAAGCCGAGTATAGAGGAATGCCTTATGAGGTATGTGAGATTCTGTGTATAAATGAGTTCTAACGGAGTTATAACTAGAAGTTGATTCGCTTATAAAACTCTTTTATGACAATTAGGCCACAACCAGTATTGCATAAACCTTGTTTAACATGATCAGACCAAACTCATATTAGTTGGGTTGTCATAACCAACATGTCACAATCAGTATTCATTCTTTTCTCAATAGCCCTTTTGTTTCTGCTCGCTGGTTTGAGTTTTTCAAAAAAAAAAAAAACCCAACTATTATATGGGTACTTAATGCGAAGCTTGGACATTTGTTTTCTTACAACCACTTTTTTTTGGATCTTCTAATTAATAACATATTATTTTCATGTTATTCCCTTGATTCGAGACCTATTTTCTTTGTTGTGCAAAGGAAATAAGAATTACCTATTTTTCTTTTATTTAAACAATTCTTAACTTGTGATGTTAGAAATAAATGTTTATTTATCATGTCGTTTCAATTTGTTGCTAACTGCTACTAATTTTGCTAATTCACCGTCTGTCTTTATGAACTTATAATAATAGTTCTGTAAATTGAATTTCTTGCTCTATATGTAAGATTATTAAAAATATCGGCCTTTTGAATATGTATTAGGAGGATTAATAGGAATAATTTGTGACTATTACAATATCACTTTTATTTTCCAATTGAAATCATGTTCCTACTAGAATATTGAACTTGTGATGTACTTCTTTTGGCAGCTAGGTTGGAGAAGTTTTGCTATCTTTGTTTGAGAAGTTAGACCCCCAGAAAAAAGAAAAGCTTATTTGATGACCTCTGTGACTTTGTTTCAGTGTCTAGATTTGGAACAACATTAAGGTAAGCTTGTTATCTGAAAGATTAATATTTAATGCTTGACAACTTTCACTGTAAGCATAGGTATAAAATGTTGTATGATTATTTCCCTCTATCAGATTCAATGATGCTTGTGGGAGAATTTTATTTAGATGCTACTCAAAGGTATGTGATCATTTTTTCCTTCTCATTATTTCATCTTCACCCGTAATGCATGTAATTTTATTTTATTTATTTATTTTTTCCTGAATGATATCGTTTCATGACTGAGCACCTAAGCCTCAGCATGACTGAGCTTACTAGCCTCAGCACAATGTTAGGTATCCAAACTAAGAAAACACCCAAACACTAATATATTGCAATAATAAAGAAAAATTACAATATAATGATAGCCTTTTGAGAGGGCTAATTCTCTCTCAAAGTCTCACTTCGAGACAATATCCAAAATTCTTCACACTCTCTAAGACTTTCCACTCCCCTATCTATAACCAAGATTCCTTAACTAATTACCAAGATACCCTTAACTAATGACTACAATGCCTTACTACTATTCTACTACTATCCCAGTATCCCTCTATTAATACTCTCACACACGACTAAGCCCCCTAGCCTCAACTGGCTGGGGAGCCCCTTAGCCTCAGTAAGACTGAGCTTCCTCGCTTCAACAAGATTGAGACATTTAGTCTCCGTAAGATTGAGCCACTTAGCCTTAGTAAGACTAGGCTCCCCCGCTTAAGCAAGATTGAGCCTTTCGCCTCATCAAGACTGAGCTTACTAGTCTCAGCATGACTGAGTCCTTTACCTTCAACCCCTTAGCTACGGCAAGACTAAGCTCAATAGTCTAAGCAAAATTGAGCCTTCTAGCCTCAACAAGATTGATCGCACTAGCCACAGTAAGACTGAGCCCCTCAGGCTTAGCTAGACAGAGCTACCTAGCCTGGCAAGACTGAGCCCCATCGCCTTAGTAAGACTAAGCCCTTTAGCCTCAGCACAATCAAGCTCCTTAGCCTCAACGCGACTAAGCCCCTTAGACTCCGCACGACTGAAGTCCTCTAATCTCAGCAAGACTGAGTCCCTTAGCCTCATCAAGATTGAGTCCTTTAACCTCAGTAAGATTGAGCCTCTTAGACAGAGCCCTTGAATTGAGCCACTTAGCCTCTGTAAGATCGAGCCACTTAGCATCAGTAGGATTGAGCTCCCTCACTTAAGCAAGAATAAGCTCTTCGCCTCAAGCAAGACTGAGCTCATTAGCCTCAACAAGATTGAGTCCCTAGCCTCAACATGACTAACGAGCTTCCATAGGACTTAGCTCACTCTAGCCTCAACACAATTGAGCTCATTGACCTTAGCAAGACTGAGCCCTTTAGTGCAAGCACGACCTAACTCCTTAGTCTTAGCAAGACTGAGCTCCTTAGCCTTAGCAAGACTGAGCTCCATAAGGAAAGTTTGGAATATGGAATTTTTTGGAGAAGCTTTGGAAAGAAAGGACCAAGAATCTCAAAGATAACGTTTGGAATAAGGAAAAGTTTTGGAGAAGCATAAGGAAGAAAGGATTATGAATTTCAAAGCGAACGTTTGGAGAAGAAAAAAGTTTTTGCAAAAGCGTTGGGAAGAACGAACTAAGAATTTAAAAAAGAATGCTTGGAAACAGAAAAATATTTGGGGAAGCGTTGGGAAGAAATGACCAAAATTTCAAAGGAAACATTTGGAAAATAGGAAGTTTTGGAGAAAAGTTAGAAAGAAAAGATGAAAAATTTCAAAGAGAACGTTTGGAAAAAGAAAAGTTTTTGGAAAAGAGTTGGGATGAAACAACCAAAATTTCCAAATAGAAGACTTGGAAAACGAAAGGTTATTGGACAAGAGTTGAGAATAAAGAACCAAGAATTAAAAAAAAAACGTTTGGAAAAGGAAATATTTTTGGTGACGTGTGGTGAAGAAAGAACAAAAAAATTGAAAGAGAACATTTGGAAAAGGAAAAATTTTGGAGAAGCGTTGAGAAGAAAGGACCAAGAATCTCAAAGAGAACGTTTGGAAAAGGAAAAGTTTTTTGGAGAAGTGTTGGGAAGAAAAGATTGAATTTCAAAGAGAATGTTTGAAAACGAAAAAGTTCGTGGAGAAGAGTTGGGAAGAAAAAACCAAGAATTTCAAACGGAAAAGTTTGTGAAAAGTGTTGGGAAGAAAGGACAGAATTTCAAATGGGCTATTTGGAAAAGGAGAAGTTTTAGAGAAAAGTTTGGAAGAAAAGACCAAGAATTTCGAAGGGAACGTTTGGAAAAGGAAAAACTTTTGAAAAAGTGTTGGAAAGAAAGAACCCGATTGGAAAAGGAAAAGTTTTTGGAAACGCGTTGAGAAGAAAGGACCAAGAATTTCAAATTGTTTTGTAGAAAAGTTAGGATAAAAGGACCAAGAATTTTAAAAAGAACGTTTGGAGAAGAAAATTTTTTTTAGGAAGATTTGGGACGAAAGGACCAAGAATTACAAAGAGAAAGTTTGGAAAAGGGAAAATTTTTGGCGAAACCTGAGGAAGAAAGGACTACAAATTTCAAAGCGAACTTTTAGAAAAGGAAAAGTTTTTGGAGAACCGTTCGAAAGAGTGAACCACAAATTTCAAAAAGAATGTTTGGAAACAAAAAAGTGTTTAGAGAAGTGTTGTGAAGAAAGGACCAAACATTTCAAAGGGAATGTTTGGAAAACGAGAAGTTTTTGAGAAAAGTTAGGAAGAAAAGACCAATAATTTCACAGAGAATGTTTGGAAAAAGAAAAGTTTTTGGAAAAAAAGTTGGGATGAAAGAACCAAAAATTTCAAATAGAAGGTTTGGAAAGGGAAAAGGTTTTGGAGAAGGATTGGGAATAAATGAACAAAAATTTCAAACAGAACGTTTAGAAAACGATTGTATTTGGTGATGCGTTGGGAGGAAAGGACAAAAAAAAGTTGGGATGAAAGGACAAAAAAAAGAAAAGTTTAATAATTTCACAGAGAATGTTTGGAAAAAGAAAAGTTTTTGGAAAAAAAGTTGGGATGAAAGAACCAAAAATTTCAAATAGAAGGTTTGGAAAGGGAAAAGGTTTTGGAGAAGGATTGGGAATAAAGGAACAAAAATTTCAAACAGAACGTTTAGAAAACGATTGTATTTGGTGATGCGTTGGGAGGAAAGGACAAAGAATTTCAGAGATAACTTTTGGAAAATGAAAGGTTTTGGAGAAGCGTTGAGAAGAAATGACCATGAATTTCAAAGACAATGTTTGAAAAAGGAAAAGTTTTTGGAGAAGTGTTGGGAAGAAAAGACCCAGAGTTTCAAATGGGCTGTTTGGAAAAGGAGACGTTTTAGAGAAAAGTTAGGAAGAAAGGGACCAAGAATTTCGAAGAGAATGTTTGGAAAACGAAAAGTTTTTGAAGAGGAGTTGGGAATAAAGGACCAAGAATTTCAAAGAGAATGTTTGGAGAAGGAAAATTTTTTGTTTAAGTGTTGGAAAGAAAGGACCAAGAATTTCAAATGGAACGTTTTGAAAATGAGATGTTTTGTAGAAAAGTTAGGATAGAATTTTAAAGAAGGTTTGGAAAATGAAAAGTTTTCTAGGAAAATTTGGGAAGAAAGAACCAAAAATTACAAAGAGAAAGTTTGGAAAAGGAAAAGTTTTTGGCAAAGCTTTTGGGAAGAAATGACTACGAATTTCAAAGTGAACGTCTAGAAAAGGAAAATTTTTTGGAGAAGCGTTGGGAAGAACGGACCAAACATTTCAAAGGAAACATTTGGAAAATGGGAAGTTTTGGAGAAAAGTTATGAAGAAAAAACCAAAAATTTCACAAAGAACGTTTGGAAAAAGAAAAGTTTTTGGAAAAAAGTTGGGATGAAACGACCAATAATTTCAAATAGAAGGTTTGGAAAAGGTAATGTTTTTGGAGAAGGTTGGGAATAAAGGACCAAAAACTTCAAAGAGATCGTTTGGAAAATGAAACGTTTTTGGTGTTGCGTTGGGAAGAATGAAGCAAGAATTTCAAAGATAACTTTTGGAAAAGGAAAAGTTTTTGGAGAAGCGTTGGGAAGAAAGGACCAAGAATTTCAAAACGAACGTTTGGAAAAAGTGTTTTTGGAGAATCACTGGGAAGAGAGGACCCAAGAATTTTAAAGAGAACGTTTGAAAACGCAAACGTTTTTGGAGAAACGTTGGGAAGAAAGGACCACAAATTTCAAAAGGATTGTTTGGAGAAGGGGAAATTTTAGAGAAAAGTTAAGAAGAAAAGATGAAGAATTTCAAATAAAACGTTTGGAAAAGGAAAAGTTTTTGAAGAAAAATTGGGAAGAAAGAACCAAGAATTTCAAAGAGAACGTTTGGAGAAGCAAAAGTTTTCTAAAAAATGTTGGGAAGAAAGAACCAAGAATTTCATAACGAACGTTTGGAAAAGAAAAGTTTTTCGAAAAGATTTGGGAAGAAAGGACAATGTATTTCAAATAGAACGTTTGTAAAAGAAAAAGTGTTTGGAGAAGGGTTGGGAAGAGGAAGGACGAAGAATTTGAAAGAAAACTTTTGGAAAACGAAAAGTTTTTTGAGATGGGTTGAAAAAAAGGACCTAAAATTTCAAAGAGAACGTTTGGAAAAGGAAAACTATTTCGAGAAAAGTTTGAAAGAAAAGACCAAGAACTTCGAAGTGAACGTTTGGAAAAAGAAGAGTTTTTGGAGAGAAGTGGTAAGAAAGGACCACGAATTTCAAAGATAACTTTGGAAAAGGAAAATGTTTTGGAGAAAAGTTGGAAAGAAATGACCAAAAACGTCAAAGGAAACAATTTGAAAAAGAAAAGTTTTTGGAGAAAAGTTGGGAATAAAAAACCAAGAAAAAGGACCAAGAACTTCAAAGAGAACGTTTGGAAAAAGGAAAATCTTGGAGAAAAGTTGGGAAAAAATAATCAAGAATTTCAAGGAGAACGTTTGGAATTGAAAAAGTTTATGGAAAAGAGTTGGGAAGGAAGGACCAAGAATTTTTAGGAAAACGTTTGGAAAGACTTTTTTTTTCTCCAAACGTTCTCCGTGAAATTCTTCATTCTTTCTACCCAACTCTTCCACAAGAACTTTTCCTTTTCTAGACGTCTGCTACTTCCCAACTCTTCCATAAAAACTTTTCTCTTTCCAAACGTTCTCTTCGAAGTGAATAGTTGGGATGAAAGGACCAAGATTTTCAAAGAGAACGTTTGGAAAATGAATAGTTGGGATGAAAGGACCAAAAATTTCAAAGAGAACGTTTGGAAAATGAAGAGTTGGGAAGAAAGAAACATGAATTTAAAAGAACACATTTGAAAAATGAAAAATTTTTGGAGAAAAGTTGGGATGAAATGACCATGAATTTCAAAGAAAACATTTGGAAAACGAAAAAGTTTTTTTTAGAAAAGTTGAGAAGAAAGGGCCAAGAATTTCAAAGTTGGAAAACGAAAGTTTTTGGAGAAAAGTTGGGAAGAAAGGACCACAAATTTCAAAGGGAACGTTTTGAAAAGATTTTTGGTCCTTTCTTCCCAACTCTTCTACAATAACTTTTCCTTTTCCAAACGTTCTCTTTGAAATTCTTGGTTCGTTCTTCCCAACTTTTCTCTAAAAACTTTTCGTTTCTCAAATGTTCTCTTTAAAATTCATGGTCATTTCATCCCAACTTTTCTCCAAAAACTTTTCATTTTTCAAACGTTTTCTTTTAAATTCATGTTCCTTTCTTCCCAACTCTTCATTTTCCAAACTTTCTCTTTGAAATTTTTGGTCCTTTCACCCAACTCTTCATTTTCCAAACGTTCTCTTTGAAAGCCTTGGTCATGTCATCCCAACTTTTCACTTCGAAGAGAACGTTTGGAAAAAGAAAAGTTTTTGTGGGAGAGTTGGGAAGAAAAGACCAAGAATTTAAAAGAAAATATTTGGAAAAAGGAAAAGTTTTTGGGGAAGAGTTGGGAAGTAGCGGACGTTTGGAAAAGGAAAAGTTCTTGTGGAAGAGTTGGGTAGAAAGAACGAAGAATTTCACAGAGAACGTTTGGAAAGTGAATTTTTTTTGGAAATAAGTTGGGTTGAAAGGACCAATAATATCAAGAAGAACGTTTGGAAAAGGAAATTTTTTTGGACAAAAGTTGGGAAGAAAGACCCAAGAATTTCAAGGAGCATGTTTGGAAAATGAAAATTTTTAGAGAAAAATTAGAAAGAAAGGACCAAGAATTTCAAAGAGAACGTTTGGAAAAATAAATTTTTTTGGAGAAGAGTTGAGTAGAAAGGACCAAGAATTTCAAAGAGAACATCTTGAAAAGGAAAAGTTTTTTGGAAAGAGTTGGGTAGAAAGGTCGAAGAATTTCAGAGAGAACGTTTGGAAAAAGAATTTTTTTTTAGAAGAGTTGGGTAGAAAGGACCAACAATTTCACAGAGAACGTTTGGAAAAGGAAAAGTTTTTGGAGAAGTGTTTGGAAGAAAGGATCTAGAATTTCAAAGAGAACGTTGGAAAATGAAATGTTTTGGGAGAGAGTTTGGGAAGAAATGACCCAGAATTTCAAAAAAACGTTTGGAAAAAGAAAATTTTTTAGAGAAGAATTGGGAAGAAAGGACCATGAATTTCAAGAAGCATGTTTGGAATAAGGAAATGTTTTGTGAGAAATGTAGGGAAGAAATGACCAAGAATTTAAAAAAGAAGACGTTTAGAAAAGGAAAATTTTTTGGGTAAAAGTTGGGAAGACAGGACCAAAATTTTTAGAGAGAATTTGGAAACAGGAAAGTTTTTTTTTAGAAGAGTTGACAAGAGAAGACCAAAAAGTTCAAAGAGAACGTTTGGAAAAGGAAAAGTTTTTGGAGAATAGTTGAGAAGAAAGGACAAATAATTCCAAAATGAACGTTTGGAAAAGGAAAAATATTTGGAGAATTTCAAAGTGAACGTTTGGAAAAAGAATATTTTTGGGAGAAGAGTTGGAAGGAAAGGACCAAGAACTTCAAAGAGAACGTTTGGGAAATAAAAAGATTTAGGAGAAAAGTTGGAAATAACGGACCAAGAACTTCAAAGGGAACGTTTGGAAAATTAAAGTGTTTGGAGAAAAGTTGTGATGAAATGACCCAGAAAAATGACCAAGAATTTTAAAGAGAACATTTGGAAAAAGAAAGAGTTTTGGAGAGAAGTTGGGAATAAATGACCAAGAATTTCTAGGAGAACGTTTGAAAAAGGAAACTTTTTTGGAGAGAAGCTGGGTAGAAAGGACCAAGAATTTCAAGGAGAATGTTTGGAACATGAATTTTTTTTTAGAAAAGTTGGGAAGAAAGGACCAAGATTTTCGAAGAGATTTGGAAAAGCTAAAGTTTTTCAAGAAGAGTTGGGAAGAAAAGACCAAGAATTTTAATGGGATCATTTGGAAAATGAAATGTTTTTGGAGAAGAATTGGGAACAAAAGACCTATAATATCTAAGTGAACATTTGGAAAAGAAAAAACTTTTGGAGAAAAGTTTTGAAGAAACGACCAACAATTTCAAACAGAACGTTTGGAAGAGGAAAAACTTTTGGAGAAAAGTTGGGATGAAATTACCAAGAATTTCAAAAGGAACGTTTGGAAAATGAAAAATTTTGGAGAAAAGTTGGGGAGAAATTATCAAGAAATTCCTGGAGAATGTTTTGTAAAAGTTAAACTTTGTTTAGAAGAGTTGGGAATAAAGGGACCAAGAATTTCAAAGATAACGTTTGGAAAAGGGACATTTTTTTGGAGATAAGTTGGGTTGAAACGACCAAGAATTTCAAGGAGAATGTTTGGAAAATGAAAATTTTTTGGAGAAAAGTTGGGAAGAAAGACTCAAGAATCTCAAGGAGAATGTTTGGAAAAATACATTTTTTTGAGAAAAGTTGGGAAGAAAGGACGATGAATTTCAAATAAACGTTTGGAAAAGGATTCTTTTTTTGTAGAAAAGTTGGGAAGCAAGGACCAAGACTTTCTAAGAGAATATTTGGACAAGCAAAAGTTTTGGAAGAAGAGTTGGGAAGAAAGGACCAAGAATTTCAATGGGAAGATTTTGAAAATGAAGTGTTTTTTAAAGGGAACGTTTGTAAAAGGAAAAGTTGGGAAGAAAATACCATGATTTCAAAGACAACGTTTGTAAGAGGAAAAGTTTTCGTTAAAAAGTTGAGACTGAAGGACCAAGAATTTCAAAGATGATGTTTGGAGAAGGAAAAAATTTCGGAGAAACGTTGGTAAGAAATGATCAAGAATTTCAAGAAGAATGTTTGTAAAAGTAAAACTTTTTGGAGAAAAGTTGGGAAGAAATGACCAAAAATTTGAAGAATAACGTTTGGGAAAGCAAAATTTTTTGGAGAAAAGTTGGATAGAAATGACCATGAATTTCAAAGAGAACGCTTGATAAACGAAAAGTTTTTGGAGAAGGGTTGGAAAGAAGGGACCAAGAATTTCGATGAGAACGCTTGAAAATGGAAAAGTTTTTAGGGAAGAGTTGGGAAGAAAAGACCAAGAATTTCAAAGAGAACATTTGAAAAAAGAAAAGCTTTTAGAGAATAGTTCGGTAGAAAGAGTCAAGAATTTCAAAAAGAATGTTTAGAAGAGCAAAGTTTTTGAAGAAAAGTGTGGAAGAAAGGAACGAGAATTTCAATGAGAACGTCTGGAAAATGAAAAGTATTTGAAGAAGGGTTGGGAAGAAGGATCAAGAATTTGAAAGAAAACGTTTGAAAAAGGAAAAGTCTTTAGGAAAAAAGTTGAGAAGAAAGGACCAAAAGTTTAAAAGAGAATGTTTGGGAAATGAAAAGTTTTTAGGGGGAAGAGTTGAGAAGTAATGACCAAGAATTTGAAAGCAATTTGTTAGGTATCTAAACTAAGAAAAAACTAAACACTAATATATTGCAATAATAAAGAGAAATTGCAAGATAACGATTGCCTTTCGAGAGGGCTAACTCTCTTCCAATGTCTCATTTTGAGACTACCAAAAATTCTTCACACCCTCTAAAACTTTCCACTCCCTTGTTTTTCCAAGATACCCTTAACTAATGACTACAATGCCCTTACTACTATTCTACTACTATCCCAATATTCCTCTATTAGTACTCTCACACACGATTGAGTTCCTTAGCTGCAAGACCGAGACATTTAGCCTTTGGTAAGATTGAGCCACTTAGCCTTAGTAAGACTAACCTCCATTGCTTGAGCAAGATTGAGTCCTTTGCAGGCAAGACTGAGCTACCTAGCCTCAGCCACACTGAGCCCCATCACCTCATCAAGACTGATCTCACTATCCTCAGTGCAACGGAGTCCCTTAGCCTCTGCGCAACCGAGCCCCTTAGCCTCAACGACTGAGCTCCTTAGCCTCAACACGACAGATCCCTTTAGCTTCAACACGACTGAACTTTATGAGCTCAACTAAATTGAGTTTACTAGCGTCAGTAAGACTGAGTCTCCTGGCCTCAGCAAGATTGAGCTCCATCGCTTTAGCAAGACCGAGCCACTCAGCCTTGGTAAGATCGAGCCACTTAACATTAGTAAGACTTAGCTCCATCGCTTGAGCAAGATTGAGCTCACAAGTCTTAGCATGACTAAACCCCATAGCCTCAGTAAGATTGGGCCACTTTACCTCACCAAGACTGAGCCACTTAGCCACTTAGCCTCAGCTAGACTAAGCTCCAGCTCACTAGCTTCCGTAGGATTGAACTCACTCTAATCTCAGGGAGACTGAAATCACTAACCTCAGCACAACTAAGCCCTTTAGCCTAAGTTCCTTAGTCTCAACAAGATTGAGCTCCATAAGGAAATGTTTGGAATACGAAAAGTTTTTGGTGATGCGTTGGGAATAAAAGACCACGAATTTCAAAGCGAACGTTTGGAAAAGGAAAATTTTTGAACGGATCAAGAATTAAAAAAAGAATGTTTGGTAACAGAAAAATGTTTGGAGAAGCGTTGGGAAGAAAGAACCAAGAATTTCAAAGGAAACGTTTGGAAAACGAGAAGTTTTGGAGAAAAGTTAGAACGAAAAAACCAATAATTTCAAAGAGAACGTTTGGAAAAAGAAAAGTTTTTGGAAAAGAATTGGGATGAAACGAACAAAATTTTCAAATAGAAGACTTGGAAAAGGGTACGGAATAAACGACCAAGAATTTCTAAAAGTTTGTTTGGAAAAGGAAACGTTTTTGGTGATGCGTTGGGAAGAAAGAACCTAGAATTTGAAAGAGAACATTTGGAAAAGGAAAAGTTTTGAACAAGCATTGGAAAGAAAGGACCAATAATTTCAAAGAGAACGTTTGGGTAAGGACGAGTTTTTGGAAACGCGACGGGAAGAAGAAACGACTAGGAATTTCAAAGAGAACATTTGGAAAAAGAAAAGATTTTGGAAAAACATTGGGAAGAAAGGACCAAAGATTTCAAAGAGAACATTTGGAAACAGAAAGATTTTTCAAGAAGTGTTGGGAAGAAAGTACCAAGAATTTCAAAGGGACTCCTTGGAAAAGGAGATGTTTTGGAGAAAAGTTAGGAAGAAAGGACAAAGAATTTCGAAGAGAACATTTGGAAAACAATTTTTTTTTTTGAAGAGGAGTTGGGAATTAAGGGCCAAGAATTTTAAAGAGAACCTTTGGAGAAGGAAAAGTTTTTGGAAAAGCGTTGGGAAGAAAGGACCAAGAATTTCTAATTGAACGTTTGGAAAACGAGATGTTTTGTAGAAAAGTTAGGATAAAAGAACCAAGAATTTCAAAGAGAATGTTTGGAAAAGGAAAAGTTTTGGAAGAAGATTTGGGAAGAAAGGACTACGAATTTCAATGTGAACGTTTGGAAAAGGAAAATTTTTTGGAGAACCGTTGGGTAGAACGGACCACGAATTTCGAAAAGAATATTTGGAAACAAAAATGTCTTTAGAGAAGTGTTGGGAAGAAAGGACCAAGAATTTCAAAGATAACGTTTGAACACGGAAAAGTTTGTGGAGAAGCGTTGGGAAGAAATGACTAAAAATTACAAAGAGAGTTTGGAAAAGGAGAAGTGTTAGAGAAAAGTTAAAAAGAAAAGACCAAGAATTTTGAAAAGAATGTTTGGTCAAAGAATTTTTTTTGAAGTGTTGGGAAGAAAGGACCGAAAATTTCTAAGAGAACGTTTGGAGAATGAAATGTTTTCGGAAAAGCACTGGGAAGAAAGGACCAAGAATTTCAAAGTGAACATTTGGAAAAGGAAAATTATTTGGAGAATTTCAAATAAAACGTTTGGTAAAAGAAAAGTAATTCGAGAAGAGTTGGGAAAAAAAAAGACTAAGAATTTCAAAGTGAACGTTTGAAAAAGGAAAAGTATTTGGTGAATTTCAAAAAGAACGTTTGAAAAAGGAAAATTTTTGGGGAAGAGTAGTAAAGAAAGGATCAATAATGTCAAAGAAACATTTGGAAAAGAAATAGTTTTTGCAGAAGAGTTGGAAAAAAATGACCAAGAATTTCAAAAAGAACGTTTGGAAAAAGAATAGCTTTTGGAGAAGAGTTCGGTAAAAAGGACCAAGAATTTCAAATAGAAGGCTTGGAAAAGGAAATGTTTTTGGGCAAGGGTTGGGAATAAAGGACCAAGAATTTCTAAAAGATCGTTTGGAAAAGGAAACGTTTTTGGCGATGCGTTGGGAAGAAAGAACCAAGAATTTGAAAGAGAACATTTGGAAAAGGAAAAGTTTTGGAGAAGCGTTGGAAAAAAGGACCAAGAACTTCAAAGAGAACGTTTGGGAAAGGAAAAGTTTTTGGAGAAGCGTTGGGAAGAAAAAACTAGGAATTTCAAAGAGAACGTTTGGAAAAAAAAAGTTTTTGGAGAAGCATTGGGAAGAAAGGACCAAAGATTTCAAAAAGAATGTTTGGAAACATAAAATTTTTTCAAGAAGCATTGGGAAGAAAGTACCAAGAATTTCAAAGAGATTGTTTGGAAAAGGAGATGTTTTGGAGAAAAGTTAGGAAGAAAGGACAAAGAATTTTGAAGAGAATGTTTGGAAAACGATTTTTTTTTTAGGAGTTGGGAATAAAGGACCAAGAATTTTAAAGAAAACGTTTGGAGAAGGGAATTTTTTTGGAAAAACATTGGGAAGAATGAACCAAGAATTTCTAATGGAACGTTTGGAAAAACATTGGGAATAAAGGACTACGAATTTCAAAGCGAATGTTTGGAAAAGGAAAAATTTTTGGAGAACCATTGGGTAGAACGGACCACGAATTTCAAAAAGAATGTTTAGATACAAAAAAGTGTTTAGAGAAGTGTTGGGAAGAGAGGACCAAGCATTTCGAAGGGAACATTTGGAAAATGAGAAGTTTTGGAGAAAAGTTAGGAAAAAAAGACCAAGAATTTCATGGAGAACGTTTGGAAAAAGAAAAGTTATTGGAAAAGAGTTGGGATGAAACGACAAAAAATTTCAAATAGAAGGTTTGGAAAAGGAAAAGTTTTTGAAGAAGCGTTAGGAATAAAGAACCAAGAATTTCAAGGGGAACGTTTGGAAAAGGAAACGTTTTTGGTGATGCGTTGGGAAGAAATGACCAAGAATTTCATAGAGAACGTTTGGAAAAGGGATAGTTTTTGGTGAAACGTTTGGAAGAAAAGACCACGAATTTTAAAAAGAACATTTGGAAGAAAAAAAAGTTTTTGGAGGAGCGTTGGGAAGAAAGGACCAAAAATTTCAAAGATAACATTTGGAAACGAAAAGTTTGTGGAGAAGCATTGGGAAGAAAGGACCAAAAATTACAAAGAGAAAGCTTGGAAAAGGAGAGAAGTGTTAGAGAAAATTTAAGAAGAAAAGACCAAGAATTTCGAAGAGAACGTTAAGTCAACGAAACTTTTTTGAAGAAGTGTTGGGAAGAAAGGACCAAAAATTTCTAAGAGAACGTTTGGAGAAGGAAATGTTTTTAGAAAAGCGTTGGGAAGAAAGGACCAATAATTTCAAATGGAACATTTGGAAAAGGAGATGTTTTGTAGAAAAGTTAGGATAAAAGGACCAAGAATTTCAAAAAGAATGTTTGGAAAAGGAAAAGTTTTTAGGAAGATTTGAGAAGAAATGACCTATAATTACAAAAAGAGTTTGGAAAAGGGAAAGTTTTTGGGGAAGCCTTGGGAAGAAAGGACAACAAATTTCAAAGCGTACGTTTGGAAAAGGAAAAGTTTTTGAAGAAACGTTGGGAAGAACGGACCACGAATTTCAAAAAGAATGAAAACGAAACAGTGTTTAGAGAAGTGTTGGGAATAAACAACCAAACATATCAAAAGGAATAAAAGTTAGAAAGAAAAGACCAAGAATTTCATAGAGAACATTTGGAAAAAGAAAGTTTTTTGGAAAAGATTTGGGTTGAAACGATAAAAAAAATTCAAATAGAAGGTTTGGAAAAGGAAAAGGTTTTGGAGAAGAGTTGGAAATAAAGGAACAAGAATTTCAAGTAGAACGTTTAGAAAAGGTGTAACGTATTTGGTGAAAGGACCAAAAATTTCAGAGATTACTTTTTGAAAAAGGAAAGGTTTTGGAGAAATGTTGGGAAGAATGGACCAAGAATTTTAAAGAAAATGTTTGGAAAACGAAAAGTTTTTCGTAGAAGAGTTGGGAAGAAAGGACCAAGAATTTCAAATAGAACGTTTGGAAAAAGAAATGTTTTCGGAGAATCGTTGGGAAGAAAGGACGATGAATTTCAAAGAGAACGTTTGGAAAAGGAAATTTTTGGGAGAAGTATTGGGAAGAAGCGACCAAGAGTTTTAAAGGGACTATTTGGAAAATGAGATGTTTTGGAGAAAAGTTAGGAAGAAAGGACCAAGAATTTCGAAGAGAACGTTTGGAAAACAAAAGGTTTTTGAAGAGGAGTTGGGAATAAAGGATCGAGAGTTTCAAAGAGAACGTTTGGAGAGAAGGAAATGTTTTCAGAATTTGTTTGCCTGGAATAAATGCCCCTTAGGCTTTTGAAATCGTAGAGGGTAGGACTTTTCTCAATCTGGTAGCTAGCACTTTTGCAATGATCTTGTAGACACTAGTGACCAGGCTTATGGGTCTGAAATCCGAAGCCCTAACCACCCTGTCCTTCTTCGGAATAAGACACACGAAGGTTTCACTCAGGGAGCTATCTAAGATCCCTCTCATGGAACTTCTTAAAAACCCGAGCAAGATCCTCCTTAACAATATCCCAATTTTCTTGAAAAAAGCCTAACAAGAATCTATCTGGCCCAAGAGATTTATTCCTATCTCCATCGAAAACCACTTTCTTAATTTCTCTTCCATAGAGAAAGAAGTGTCCAATGCTAACTTATCCGCCTCTGAAATTGGGCTCCAATCGAGCCCATCTATGAAATGTTTGGACTCCACTTGGGGACGGTATAAATTGGGAAAAAAAGGTGAGAAACTCCTTCTCGATCTCCTTTTCACCTTTAACCTTAATACCCCTCTCATTCTCCAAGGACTCGATGAGATTCTTGCTTTTTCTCCCATTAGCCCAAATGTGAAAGAAGGCCGAATTGCAGTCACCATCCTTGGCCCATCTCACCTTAGCCTTCTGCCTCCAACTAACATTCTTTTTCGTAATCACCTCCACAAGCTCAGGCTTCATCGCTAACCTAGCCTCCTGGCCTTCTTCCTAAGCTTCCTTCCTCTTCCAACTTATCCAACTTATCAATCTCCCCCATTAATTCTTGCTTCTTCGCTCTAACGTCACCAAACACCTCCCTATTCCACACTTTCAAAGTATTTTTTAGCTTTCTCAACTTTCCCATAAAACGGTAACCCTCCCAATTCCCCAACACTCCCTCATTCCACCAAGAAGCTATTGAGGATGTAAAAGACGGGTGCTCCATCCACATATTCTCGCAGACTTGGCCCCCACTTTTGATCTCCAGAACTAAGAATTAGGGGCCAATGGTCTGAAGTAATTCTAGAACCCACCATCTATCTCACGCCACCAAACGCTTCCATCCAACCCCTAGAGATACGAAACCGATCTATCCTGCGTCGCACTCTACTATTGGCCCACGTAAACTTGCCATTCAGGAGGGGAGGATCTATTAGGTAGCTGCCAAACCTTTAAACCGATCTACCCTGCGTCGCACTCTACTCAGTTGCTGATCGGATCACATTAAAATCACCCGCCACACACAACATTCCCGACAAAGACCAAAGAGATCCCCTAACTCATCCCATAAAGCTTTCCTATCCCTCGATCTAGGAGGCTCGTAAATCCTTGACAGCCATCTAATATTCCCTTCTTTAGAATAAAACGAGATAGACACCGAGAACCAACCCTTAATCACCTCCATTGGGACCACCACCCTACTATCCCACATAATCAAGACCCCTCCCGAAGCCCCAATCGATTCCAACCACTCCCACTCCTCGTGCCTATTGCTCCAAAGACTCCTAATAAGCTGCTGATTGAAGAAAGCCTTTTTTGTCTCAACTAAAATAACGATATCCGGATTCTCCTGGTTAATAGTTTTTTTCACCAAAGATCTTTTAACTCTCCCACCTAACCCTCTAACATTGAGAACATAATCTTCATAAAGAAACCGATGGATCCGACTTCCTTGGAAGCTCTCTTTCTCTCATAATTCACTGAATAGTCCAATTTTTTTTAATTTCGTAACGTACTTTCTCTTATTACCACCCTCCACATTTTTATCTTTCCCTTTCTTCGGGACCGGACTTGGATGAGATTCCTTAACTGGGACAGCTTGAATACCCACCGATTCCAGAGTTGCCCATCCCGACGACCTACCAATAGGGACTCCATCTAAGGGAATTCCTGGATTGCTAGGAGGACCTGGGAAGGAACCTAAATTTCCCACCATCACCCCATTAGAAAACAGATGATTATCCCCCTCGAATCCACCCCCGTTAATATTAGATACCAGAATGAAATTTGGGACACTCCCTCCCATTGAGTAGAAGACAGGATGAGGCACAACACTACCAGCACCATGGAATGGGCTAAACATATATGATGATATTGGACTTGGGAAGACCCCCAATTGCCTCTCCCCTAAAGATATCCCCAGACGGTAAGGAAAGGAACTCTCAATACCTAAAGAGAAAGAAGGATTTTGACCCACCCCCTGAACACATCCCGAAAATGAAGGTGAAAGAGCCGAAGAGGGGGAACATACTTGGTTCGTGGCCCTTAGTGAGCTTACCTTTGCTGGCTCCCAAGTCAGATTATCTAGAGCAGGCTCCTTTTGTTGCATCTCTTCGAGTTCCTTATCTTGTATCTGCAAATTCGCGTTCTCTTGCTGGTCTTCTCTCTCTTCTACATCAGACGAGCTTTCCTTTTTTGCCTTTTTCTCCTCTGAATCATCTTCCCCTTTATCTTTCCCATCCTCGAATAATTCGTGCAAGTTAATTACCGTCAATTGGTTCGTGTACGGTGTTGATAGAAATGATTCCTCTTATGAGTAAATAACCGAGGGATCTGAAGCATATAAATCCTCACCCATCAAAGGGTCTGATGGACCCAACCCAACTTCTCTTTCCAAATCAATTTTTAAGCCCGACTCCTTCTGCCCTATTTCCTTCACCCTGGACGTCTGTGATGGCCCATTAGACAACCCATTAGTCATCTCCTTATTTAACTCCTCAGATGAGTGGCCCGACCCATTTCTTTTAAGAATTCTTAGCTTTGAAGGTTCTGACGTTGGGATATTTTTCCTATATTGATGGTCCTTGTTGGGCCCAATTATCGGGTTCCCTTTTAAGCCCAAATCCACTTTGGATGACTCACCTACCCTAAAACCGCTTCCCACGATAAGCTCTCTCTGCTTCATTTTTCCTTTCACGTGCTCCGTACTTCTCTGCACTACCAGTCCTGCCAACTGCGTCGTTTGAGGAAGATGAAAAATCACGTTTTTACTCTTCCTCGTTGACCCGTTCTCTTTCTCTTGCTCTTCAATCATAGGATAGTTGTCGGCGGCAAATCTGATCGAAAAAAATATACCTTCATGTTGGAGATAACCTAACATAGGAATGAAGCATTGTTCCCCTTAGCCTTAAATTTAACTTCCACCATCGACACCTCCTCACTCGTAATTTCCTCTGTTTCAGATAATCCCCCACATCTGCAAGCGATGAAATGATGCTTTGCGATTTCAGGAATGGAGGGACATCCAACACTGTAACCCATCTTCCTGAGAAGGCCAACTTACGATTTTTTGCAATTATTTTCAGATTCCATCCTCGCACACAAAACTTCCTTGGATCTCTGTTTTCGTTGCTTTTCACCACTGATTCTGCTTCCAACTGACTACCACAGATACCCAGGGCTAAATTCGCGCAAAAGGGCATAAATGCCATTCCCACCTTAGCTGAGGTTTGAATGGCCTCTTTAATGGAATACCACGCTTCTTCTCCATTAAATCTCTCTATAGTCAAAAGCGAAGTCAACCTCTTCCGAATAAACAATCTTTTCTTCCTCCAAAAAACCTTCCTCTTCCATATGCAACTCCCCAGTGTAACCTTCTGTCCCAGCTCTCGCAAAAGATTTTTGCTCAGTGTCTTTACCATCCTCATCCTCCTTCTCTCTAACGATAATCTCTCTCTTTCTCAGCTATCGGAGGGGCAAGGAAACCCGAAAATTCATTGGCCATTATAGCCCATCCTTTGCCCTTCGATCCCTCGACGAAGATGATTGAATTTCTTCTACCTTTGAACGGCTCCAACGATGGAAGCCCATATTTACCTCTCACATTCGACAAGACTTGGAAGAGAATAATCGTTGAATCTAATATTCTTCTTCTCCAAAAACCCACCGGTTTACTTACTTTAGAAACCGACAATAAACAGTCCCAAACCCAAGCCGATTTCCCCACATCTAACTCCACGCTTCTTGCCCTCGCACCTCTACGCTCCCCTACAGACACCTTCCCACAAGCACTCTTCCGAAGAGTAAAATACTTCCTATTGATGACTACTCTCCGCATCCTAATTTTTTATAAGCGGCACGGTCATTGGAATGTCACCGGTGGGAAAGAACTCACCTTATTTCCATTTTCTTAAAGACCATCTCCTTCAATCCCACTAGTAGTTCTTCACGAACATTGCCTTGATGCCATCTTTGGTTCGTCCTCTCCAGCAAAACACACATTTGTTGTTTACTTTTTTTCACAAGCTTCTTTTTTTTCTCCATTTCTCTTGCACCAAGATTGAGGCCCTTTGCAAGCAAGACTGAGCTACCTAGCCTCAGCCACACTGAGCCCCATCACCTCAGCAAGACTGAGCTCACTGGTCTCAGCACAACAGAGTGCCTTAGCCTTTGCGCAATCGAGCCCCTTAGCTTCAGCGACTGAGCTCCTTAGCCTCAGCTCGACAGATCCCCTTAGCTTCAACACAACTGAACTTTATGACCTCAGCTAGACTACTAGCGTCAGTAAGACTGAGTCTCCTGGCCTCAGCAAGACTGAGCTCCATCGCTTTAGCAAGACTGAGCCACTTAGCCTTGGTAAGATCGAGCCACTTAACATTAGTAAGACTTAGCTCCATCGCTTGAGCAAGATTGAGCCTTTCGCCATAGCAAGATTGAGCTCACTAGTCTTAGCACGACAAGGCCCCATAGCCTCAGCAAGACTGAGCCCCTAGCTTCAGCACAACTGAGCTCAGGTACATATAGCTCACTAGCCTCAGTAAGATTGGGCCACTTTACCTCACCAAGACTGAGCCACTTAGCCACTTAGCCTCAACTAGACTGAGCTCCAGCTCTAGCTTCCGTAGGATTGAACTCAGTCTAATCTCAGCGCGACTGAAATCACTAACCTCAGCACAACTAAGCCCTTTAGCCTAAGTTCCTTAGTCTCAGCAAGACTGAGCTACATAAGGGAATGTTTGGAATAGGGAAAGTTTTTGAAGAAGCGTTGGGAAGAAAAGACTATGAATTTCAAAGCGAATGTTTGGAAAAGGAAAAGTTTTTGAACGGATCAAGAATTTAAAAAAGAATGTTTGGTAACAGAAAAATGTTTGGAGAAGCACTGAGAAGAAAGGACCAAGAATTTCAAAGGAAACGTTTGGAAAACGAGAAGTTTTGGAGAAAAATTAGAGAGAAAAAACCAAGAATTTCAAAGAGAACGTTTGGAAAACGAAAAGTTTTTGAAAAAGAATTGCGATGAAACGAACAAAATTTTCAAATAGAAGACTTGGAAAAGGAAAGGTTTTTGGAAAAGGGTAGGGAATAAAGGACCAAGAATTTCTAAAAGATCGTTTGGAAAAAGAAACGTTTTTGGTGATGTGTTGGGAAGAAAGAACCAAGAATTTGAAAGAGAACATTTCGAAAATGAAAAGTTTTTGACAAGCATTGGAAAGAAATGACCAATAATTTCAAAGAGAACGTTTGGGAAAGGAAAAGTTTTTGGAGAAGTGTCGGGAAGAAACGACTAGGAATTTCAAAGAGAACATTTGGAAAAAGAAAAGTTTTGGAGGGGGAGATTTGGGAAGAAAGGACCCAGAACTACAAAGAGAAAGTTTGGAAAAGGGAAAGTTTTTTAGAGAACCGTTGGGTAGAACGAACCAAGCATTTCGATGGGAACATTTGTAAAACGTGAAGTTTTGGAGAAAAGCTAGGAAGAAAAGACCAAGAATTTCATAGAGAACGTTTGGAAAAAAGAAAAGTTATTGAAAAAGAGTTGGGATGAAACGACCAAAAAATTTCAAATAGAAGGTTTTGAAAAGGAAATGTTTTTGGAGAGAAGCATTAGGAATAAAGAACCAAGAATTTCTAGGGGAACGTTTGGAAAAGGAAACGTTTTTGGTGATGCGTTGGGAAGAAATGACCAAGAATTTCAAAGAGAACGTTTGAAAAAGGGAAAGTTTTTGGTGAAATGTTTGGAAGAAATGACCACGAATTTCAAAAAGAACGGTTGGAAAAAAAAAAGTTTTTGGAGAAGCATTGGGAAGAAAGGACCAAGAATTTCAAAGAGAACGTTTGGACACGAAAAAGTTTGTGGAGAAGCGTTGGGAATAAAGGACTAAAAATTACAAAGAGAGTTTGGAAAAGGAGAAGTGTTAGAGAAAAGTTAAAAAGAAAGGACCAAGAATTTCGAAGAGAACGTTTGGTCAAAGAATTTTTTTGATGTGTTGGGAAGAAAGGACCGAGAATTTCTAAGAGAACGTTTGGAGAATGAAATGTTTTCAGAGAAGCATTGGGAAGAAAGGACCAAAAATTTCAAAGTGAACATTTGGAAAAGGAAAATTATTTGGTCAAAGAATTTTTTTGATGTGTTGGGAAGAAAGGACCGAGAATTTCTAAGAGAACGTTTGGAGAATGAAATGTTTTCAGAGAAGCATTGGGAAGAAAGGACCAAAAATTTCAAAGTGAACATTTGGAAAAGGAAAATTATTTGGTGAATTTCAAATAAAACGTTTGGTAAAAGAAAAGTATTTGGAGAAGAGTTGGGAAAAAAACCCAAGAATTTCAAAGTGAACGTTTGGAAAAGGAAAATATTTGGTGAATTTCAAAAAGAACGTTTGAAAAAGGAAAATTTCTGGAGAAGAGTAGTAAAGAAAGGATCAAGAATGTCAAAGAAACATTTGGAAAAGAAATAGTTTTTGTAGAAGAGTTGGAAAAAAATGACCAAGAATTTCAAAGAGAACGTTTTGGAAAAAGAATAGCTTTTGGAGAAGAGTTTGGTAAAAAGGACCAAGAGTTTCAAAAAGAACGTTTGGAAAAAAAAGCTATTGGAGAAGAGTTGGGTAGAAATGACCATGAATTTCAACTCAAAAATAATGTTGCATTTTTATCCAACCCATGACCCCACTTACTGACCCTTCACGTAATTAGCAATCCCTTTTCCCACCTCTTCATACAATCTGTGTGGATGTATTCTTCCAAGGTTTTGATCCAACACCTGCGTACTTGCACCGTTGACATCCACCTTCAACAATGTCAGGCACATGTCCTTTCTTATTTCCATTTTGTTCAAGACCATCTCCCTCGATCATTTTGTCGCTTCTTCACGATTGTTTCCTTGACGCCATCTTCGGTTCTTCCTCTCCAGCCAAACACGCATTCGTTGTTGGCAATGGCCTCTATGTCTACAATGCCCTTACTACTATTATACTACTATCTCAATATCGACTGAGCTCTATTACCTCAGCAAGACTGAAACATTTAGCCTCAGTAAGATTGAGCCACTTAGCTTTAGTAAGACTAACCTCTATCGCTTGAGTAGGGGTGTTTGTCGGTCGGTCGGAGTCGGTTTTGGGCTAAAACCGACGCCGACCACCGACAAGTCAGTTTTTAAGGGTTTCTTAGAGATTGGGGGAGTCGACCGACCGAATATGCGATCGGTCAGTCGGTTTCGGTCGGTTTTCTCCGATGAACAAAATTAAAAAAAAAAAAAAGAATGGAGAAAAGAAGAAGAAAAAAAAAGAAAAGAAAAAGAAAGGAACACACCGAGACCGACGGTTGTTTTTTCGTGACTTCGGTGAACTAAAAAAAGGAGGAGAAAAGAAAGAAAAAAGGAGAAGAGGAAAGAGATGTAGAAGAAAAGATAAAGAACAAAGAAAATAAGATGGAAAAAATGGAGAAGATTCACATTGAGGGAGGAGAAAGATGAAAGAATAAGGAAGGAGTGGAGAGAGAAGAGAAGAGAAGAGAGGGAGAGGAGAAGTTAAGTCAAATATGGAAAAACGTGAATGCAAGGGGAAAGGAAAGGAAAAAGAGAGGAGAGAGATGAAAAAAATTATTTATTTAAGTTTAAACCACTAGTGGTTTTGAAAAAACCATGGGCCTCTCATTAATGCTTGTTGGTCAGTTGGTAGGGAAAAATTCGAAAACATACCGAAGAAATTTGATGGGTATATATTCGGTCGGTTGGTCGGGGTTTTTCAAAATTTTTCTCCAACTGACCGATGTCGGTTCGGTCGGTTTCGGTCGGTCGAGTCGGTTTTGAGAGCTCCCATGAACACCCCTACGCTTGAGAAAGAATGAGCCCCTTCGCCTCAACACGACTGAGCCCCATCGCCTCACCAAAACTGAGCTCACTAACCTCTGTGTGACTAAGCCCTTTAGCCTCAGCGTGACTGAGTCCCTTAGCCTCAGTGCGACTGAGCTCCTCTAATCTCAGCTAGATAAAGTCTCTAAGCCACTGTACGACAGAGCCCCCTAACCCTACCAAGACAGAGCCCCTTATCTTCAACACGACTGAGCTCTATTGCCTCAGCTAGACTGAGTATCCTGACCTCAGCAAGATTGAGCTCCATCGCTTCATCAGGACTGAACCACTTTATAGCCTCTGTAAGATCGAGCCACTTAGCATCAGTAAGATTGAGCTCCCTCCCTTGAGCAAGACTAAGCCATTCGCCTCAAGCAAGACTGGGCTTACTAGCCTTAGCACGATTGGGCCCCTTAGTCTTAGCACGACTGAGCTCCTCTAATCTCAACAAGACAAAGTCCCTTAGCCTCAACACGACAGAGCCCCTTAGCTTCAACACAACTGAGCTCTATGGCCTCAGCTAGACTGAGTTTACTAGCCTCAGTAAGACTGAGTCTCCTAGCCTCAGCAATACTAACTCCATCGCTTCATCAAGACCGATCCATTTAGCCTCTATAAGATCGAGCCACTTAGCATCAGTAAGCTTAGCTCCATCGCTTGAGGAAGATTGAGTCTTTCACCTCAGCAAGATTGAGCTTACTAGCCTTAACGACTGAACCCCTTAGCCTTAGCTTTTAGCCTCAGCAAGATTGAGCCTTTAGCCTAAGCACAACTGAGCTTAGCTATACATAGCTCACTAGCCTCAGTAAGACTAAACCACTTGGTCTCACCGAGACTGATCCACTTAGGCTCAACTAGACAGAGGTCCATCACCACAACAAGACTGAGCCCACTAGCTTCCGTAGGATTGAGCTCCATCAAAGGGAACGTAAGGAAAAAGAAAAGCGTTGGGAAGAAAGGACCAAGAATTTCCAATGGAACGTTTGGGGAAGGAGATGTTTTGTAGAAAATTTAGGATAAAAGGACCAAGAATTTAAAAGATAACGTTTGGAAAAGTAAATTTAGGATAAAAGGACCAAGAATTTAAAAGATAACGTTTGGAAAAGTAAAAGTTTTTGAAGAAGATTTGGAAGGAAAGGACCAAGAATTTCAAAACGAACATGTGGAAAAGAAAAAGTTATTGAAAAGAGTTGGGAAGAAAGGACAAAGTATTTCAAATAAAACGTTGGGAAAAGAAAAAGTGTTTGGAGAAGGGTTGGGAAGAGAAAGGACGAAGAATTTGAAAGAAAACTTTTGAAAATCAAAAAGTTTTTGGAGATGTGTAGGAAAGAAAGGACCTAGAATTCCAAAGAGAACAGTTGGAATGGAAAGTGGAGAAAAATTTTGGAAGAAAAGACCAAGAAATTCAGAGAGAACGTTTGGAGAAATGAAGAATTTTTGGAGAGAAGTGAGAAGAAAAGACCAAGAATTTCAAATATAACATTTAGAAAAGGAAAATGTTTTGGAAAAAAGTTGGAAAGAAAGGATCAAGAATGTCAAAGGAAACGCTTTGAAAACGTGAAGTTTTCAGAGAAAAGTTGGGAGTAAAAGACCAAGAACTTCAAAGAGAACGTGTGGAAAAAAAAAATTTTGTGGAGAAAAGTTGGGAAGAAAATACCAAAAATTTCAAAGTGAATGTTTGGAAAAGGAAAAGTATTTGGAGAGGAGTTGGGAAGAAAGGACCAAAAATTTCAAATAGAACATTTGGAAAAAGATAATTTTTGGAGAAAAGTTGGGAAGGAAAGACCAAGAATTTCAAAGAGAAAAGTTGGAAAGAAAACTTTTTGGAGAAAAGTTGGGAAAAAGGACCAAGACTTTCAAAGAGATCGTTTTGAAAAGGAAAAGTTTTTGTAGAAAAGTTGGAAAGAAACGAACAAGACTTTCAAAGAGAACGTTTCAAAAAGGAAAAGTTTTTGGAGAAAAGTTGAGAAGAAAGAATCAAGAATTTCAAAGCGAACATTTGGAAAATGAAAAGTTTTTGGAAAAGAGTTGGGAAGAAAGGACCAAGAATTTCAAAGTTGGAAAAAGAAATGTTTTTGGAGAAAAGTTGGGAAGAAGGGACCAAGAATTTCAAAGGGAACGTTTTGAAAAGATTCTTGGTCCTTTCTTCTCAACTCTTCTCCAATAACTTTTCTTTTTCCAAATGTTCTCTTCGAAATTCTTGGTTCTTTCTTCCCAACTTTTGTCCAAAAGCTTTTCTTTCTCCAAATGTTCTCTTTGAAATTCATGGTTCTTTTAGCTGAACTTTTCTTCAAAAAACTTTTCATTTTTCAAACGTTCTCTTTGAAATATTTGTTTTTTTCTTCCCAACTTTTCATTTTCCAAACGTTTTCTTTGAAATTCTTGGTCTTTTCGTCCCAACTTTTCTCCAAACGTTTAAAGTGAATGTTTGGAAAAAGAAAAGTTTTCGTATGAGAGTTGGGAAATGAGAACGTTTGCAAAAAGAAATGTTTTTGGAAAAAGTTGGGAATAAAGGATCAAGAATTTCAAAACGAATGTTTGGAAAATGAAATGTTTTTGGGGAAGAGTTGAGAAGAAAGGATCAAGAATTTCAAGAAGCACGTTTGAAGAAGGAAAATTTTTTGTAGAAAAGTGGGGAAGAAAGGACCAAAAATTTCTAAAAGAAAACGTTTGGAAAAAGAAATGTTTTTGGGTAAGAGTTGGGAAGAAAGGACCAAGAATTTTAGGGAGAACGTTTGGAAAAGGTTTTTTCAAAAGAGTTCGTAGGACCAAGAAGTCAAAGAGAACGTTTGGAAAAAGAAAAGCTTTTGGAGAGGAGTTGAGAAAAGAAAAATACCTTCAAAGCAGGCGTTTGGAAAAGGAAAAGTATTTGGTGAAGAGTTGGGAAGAAAGTACCAAGAACTTTAGTGAACATTTGGAAAAGGAAAACTATTGGGAGAAGAGTGGGGAAGAAAGGACCAAGAACTTCAAAGCGAACATTTGGAAAAAGAATATTTTTGGGAGAAGAGTTGGAAGGGAATGACTAAGAACTTCAAACAGAATGTTTGGGAAAGGAAATGATTTTGGAGAAAAGTTGGAAATAAAGGGTCAAGAACTTCAAATGGAACGTTTTGAAAAGGAAAAGTATTTGGAGGAAAGTTTGGACGAAAGGACGAGGAATTTAGAAGAGAACGTTTGGAAAAAGAAAATTTTTTGGAGAGAAGTTAGGAAGAAATGACCCAGAATTTCAAGGAGAACGTTTGGAAAAGAGAAATGTTTTGGAGATAGTCGGGTTGAAAGGACCAAGAATTAAAAGGAGAATGTTTGGAAAAAGGAAAATTTTCTGGAGAAAAGTTGGGAAGAAAGGACCAAGAATTTCAAGGAGAACGTTTGGAATAGGAAAAGTTTCTAAAGAAGAGTTGGGAAGATGAGACCAAGAAGTTCAAAAAGAACATTCGGTAAAGAATTTTTTTTGTAGAAGAGTTGGGAGGAAAGGACCCAGAATGTCTTTTCTTATTTCCATTTTCTTAAAGACCATCTTCCTCAATCCCACTATTAGGTCTTCACGGACATTGCCTTGACGCCATCTTTGGTTCTTCCTCTCCAGCAAAACACACATTTGTTGTTTACTTTTTCTCACCCGCTTCTTTTTTTCTCCATTTCTCTTGCATCGAGATGATTCATTTTCATTGATGGCCATCCATTTCCACGATTCTCCCTTCTCTTCTGCCATCTTTTGTTTCTGAGTTGAGTTTGCTGTCATCGCGAAAGTTAACCGAACCTTGCCATTGAAGCTTTCAAACATCATCATGGCACTTTGATTATCTATTTATGCAATTAACCGATCAAGGTTCTTGGCCATCCTCTGGAAAGCTTCTTTGATTTCAATCACATCATTCTCTATTCTTTCCACCTCTCTTCTAATTGTCTTTGCAACATTTTCCAGGATCAACGTGCTCTAATACCAATTTGTTAGATATCTAAACTAAGAAAAAACCTGAACACTAATATATTGCAATAATAAAGAGAAATTGTAATATAACTATTGCCTTTCGAGAGGGCTAACTCTCTTCCAATGTTGCATTTTGAGACAATACCAAAAATTCTTCACACCCTCTAAAACTTTCCACTCGCTTGTTTATAACCATAACTCCTTAATTAATTTCCAAGATACCCTTAACTAATGACTGCAATGCCTTTACTACTATTCTACTACTATCCCATTATTCCTCTATTAGTACTCACACACATGATTGAGTCCCTTAGCCTCAGCAAGATGGAGCTCCATTGCCTCAGCAAGATCGAGACATTTAGCCTTCAGTAATATTGAGCCACTTAGCCTTAGTAAGACTAACCTCCATTGCTTGAGCAAGATTGAGCCCCTTCGCAGAACCTAGACTCAGCCACACTGAGCCCCATCACCTCAGCAAGACTGAGCTCACTAGCCTCAGCGCAACAGAGTCCCTTAGCCTCTGCGCAACCGAGCCCCTTAGCTTCCGTGACTGAGCTCCTTAGCCTCAACACGACTGAGCTCCTCTAATCTCAGCCAGACTAAGGCCCTTAGCCTCAGCACGACAGATCTGCTTAGCTTCAACATGACTGAACTTTATGACCTCAACTAAACTGAGTTTACTAGCGTCAGTAAGATTGATTCTCCTGGCCTCGGCAAGACTAAACTCCATCGCTTTAGCAAGACTGAGCCATTTTGCCTTGGTAAGATCGAGCCACTTAACATTAGTAAGATTTAGCTCCATCGCTTGAGCAACTAATAATTTCAAAGATAATGTTTGGAAAAGGGAAAACTTTTGGAGAAAAGTTGGTTAGAAGGACCAAAAATTTAAATGATAATGTTTGGAAAAATATTTTTTTTTTTTTTGGAGATAAGTTGGGTTGAAAGGATCAAGAATTTCAAGGAGAAGGTTAGGAAAAGGAAAACTTTTTTAGAAAAGTTAGGAAGAAAGAACGATGAATTTCAAATATAACGTTTGGAAAAGGATTTTTTTCTTTGTAGAAAAGTTGGGAAGAAATGACCAAGACTTTCAAAGATAATATTTGGAAAAACAAAAGTTTTTGAAGAAGAGTTGGGAAGAAAGGACCAAGAATTTCAATGGAAACATTTGGAAAATGAAATGTTTTTGGAGAAAAATTGGGAATAAAGGACATTTAATATCAAAGTGAACGTTTGCAAAATGATAAACTTTTTGGGGAAAAGTTTGGAAGAAACGACCAATAATTTCAAAGAAAACAGTTGGAAAAGGAAAAGCTTTTGGAGAAAAGATGGGATGAAAGGACCAAGAATTTCAAAAGGAACGTCTGGAAAAGGAGAAAGGAGAATTTGTGGAGAAAAATTGGGAAGAAAGGACCAAGGATCTTAAAGGGAACGTTTATAAAAGGAAAAGTTGAGAAGAAAATACAAAGATTTCAAATAGACATTAGTAAAAGGACAAGTTTTCGAAGAAAAAGTTGAGACCGAAGGACCAAGAATTTCAAAAAGAACGTTTGGAAAAGGAAAACATTTTGGAGAAACGTTGGGAAGTAATGATCAAGAATTTCAAGAAGAATGTTTGTAAAAGGAAAACTTTTTGGAGAAAAGTTGGGAAGAAATGACCAAGAATCTCAAGAATAACGTTTGGAAAAGGAAGAATTTTTGGAGAAAGTTGGATAGAAATGACCATAAATTTCAAAGGGAACGCTTGGAAAACGAAAAGTTTTTGAGGAAGAGTTGGAAAGAAGGGAACAAGAATTTCAAAGAGAACGCTTGGAAAAGGAAGAATTTTTGGAGAAAGTTGGATAGAAATGACCATAAATTTCAAAGGGAACGCTTGAAAAACGAAAAGTTTTTGAGGAAGAGTTGGAAAGAAGGGAACAAGAATTTCAAAGAGAACGCTTGGAAAAGGAAATTTTTTTCGAAGAGTTGGAAAGAAATGACCAAGAATTTCAACGAGAACGTTTGGAATAGGAAAAAGTTTTTAAAGAAAAGTTGGGAAGATGAGACCAAGAGTTTCAAAAAGAGCATTCGGTAAATAAATTTTTTTATAGAAGAGTTGGGAGGAAAGGACCAAGAATGTCCTTTCTTATTTCCATTTTCTTCAAGACCATCTCCCTCGATCCCACTGTTAGTTCTTCACAAACGTTGCCTTGACGCCATCTTCGGTTCTTCCTCCCAAGCAAATCATGCATTTGTTGTTTACTTTTTCTCTCTAGTTTCTTTTTTTCTCCATCTCTCTTGCACCGAGATGATTCATTTTCATTGACGACCATCCATTTCCACGATTCTCCCTTCTCTTCTGCCATTTTTTGTTTCTGAGTTGAGATTGCAGTCATCGCAAAAGTTAATCGAACCTTGCCATTGAAGCTTTCAGACATCATCATGGCTCTTTGATTCTCTATTTCTGCAGTTAACCGATCAAGGTTCTTGGCCATCCTCTCGAAAGCTTCTTTGATTTTAACCAAGTCCTTTTTTATTCTTTCCACCATCTCGTCTAATTGTCTTTGCATCATTTTCCAGGATCAACGTGCACTAATACCAATTTGTTAGGTTTCCAAACTATGAAAAAACCCAAACACCAATATATTGCAATAATAAAGAGAAATTGCAATATAACGATTGCCTTTCGGGAGGGCTAACTCTCTTCCAATGTCTCACTCTGAGACAATACCCAAAATTCTTCACACCCTCTAAGGCTTTCCACTCCCCTGTTTATAACCAAAACTCCTTAACTAACTTCCATGATACCCTTAACTAATGACTACAATGCCCTTACTACTATTCTACTACTATCACAATATTCCTCTCTTAGTACTCTCACACACGACTGTGCCCCTTAGCCTTCAGTAAGATTGAGGTTTATTGCCTCTGCAAGACTGAGACATTTAGCCTCCGGTAAGATTGAGCCATTTAGCCTTAGTAAGATAAGACTAACCTCCATTACTTGAGAAAGATTGAGCCCCTTCGCCTCAGCAAGACTGAGCTACCTAGCCTCAGCCACATTGAGTCCCATCACCTCAGCAAGAGTGAGCTCACTATCCTCAGCAAAAAAGAGTCCCTTATCCTCAGCGCAACCGAGCCCCTTATCTTCAACAACTGAGCTCCTTACCTTCAGCAAGGCAAAGTTTCTTAGCCTCAGCAAGATTGAGTCCCTTAGCCTCAGCACGACAGAGCCCCTTAGCTTCAACACGACTGAGCTCTATGACCTCAGCTAAACTGAGTTTACTAGCCTCATTAAGACTGAGTCTCTTGGCCTCAGCAAGACTGAGCTCCATCACTTTAGCAAGACTAAGCCACTTTGCCTCGGTAAGATCGAGCCACTTAGCTTTAGTAAGACTTAGCTCCATTGCTTGAGCAAGATTGAGTTCACTAGTCTTAGCACGACTTAGCCCCATAACCTCAACAAGATTGAGCCTCTAGCCTCAGCACAACTGAGCTCAGGTACACATAGCTCACTAGCCTCAGTAAGATTGGGCCACTTTGCCTCACCAAGACTGAGCCACTTAGCCTCAGCTAGACTAAACTTTATCACAGACTGAGCTCACTCTAATCTTAGTGCGATTGAACTCACTAACTTCAGCACGACTAAGTCCTTTAGCCCAAGTACGACCTAGTTCCTTAGTCTCAGCAAGACTGAGCAAGGGGATGCTTAGAATAGGGAAAGTTTTTGGAGAAGCGTTGAGAAGAAAGGACTACGAATTTCAAATCGAACGTTTGGAAAATGAATAGTTTTTACAGAAGCGTTGGGAAGAACGAATCAAGACTTTAAAAAAGAATGCTTGGTAACGGAAAAATGTTTGGACAAGCGTTGTGAAGAAAAGACCAAGAATTTTAAAGGAAACGTTGGAAACGAGAAGTTTTGGAGAAAAGTTAGGAATAAAATACCGAGAATTTCAAAGAGGACGTTTCAAAAAAGAAAAGTCTTTGGAAAAGAATTGGGATGAAACGAACAAAATTTTCAAATAGAAGGCTTGGATAAGGAAAATTTTTTGGACAAGGGTTGGGAATAAAGAACCAAGAATTTCTAGAAGATCGTTTGGAAAAGGAGACGTTTTTGGTGATGCGTTGGGAAGAAAGAACCAAGAATTTGAAAGAGAACGTTTGGAAAAGGAAAAATTTTGGAGAAGTGTTCGAAAGAAAGGACCAAGAATTTCAAAAAGAATGTTTGGGAAAGGAAAAGCGTTAGGAAGAAGAAAAAACTAGGAATTTCAAAGAGAACGTTTGGAAAAAGAAAAGTTTTTGGAGAAGCATGGGGAACAAAAGACCAAAGATTTCAATGAGAATGTTTGGAAACAAAAAAAAAAATTCAAGAAGCATTGGGAAGAAAGTAGGAGTGTAAAAAATTCGGGTCGGGTCGGTTGTACGGACAACCCGACCCGACCCGAAATACGTCGGTTGTATGGACAACCCGACCCGACTAGACCCGAACAGATCGGGTCGGGTCGGGTCACCTTTCTTTGATCAAATAAAGAAAGAAGAGAAGGAGATTAGGTTTCTTTGATCAAATAAAGAAAGAGAGATGGGGAGGCGGCAACTGAGAGAGATGGGGAGACGACGACGGCGACTGAGACAGAGGGGGAGGCGCGACTGAGACAAGGGGAGACGACGAACGATGGGGGAGACGACGACGGCGACTGAGACAGATGGGGAGACGGCAAACGATGGAGGAGACGGCGACTGAGAGAAGGGGAGACGCGTTCGTTAACAGAGAGGAGGGGGAAAGAAAATGAAAGGTGTAAAACCAAGGGGAAAGAAAATTAGCACATCTGATAAGCGGCGACTGAGAGAAGGGGCGATTGAGACAAGCGGCGGAAAAGCGGCGACTGGAGACGACGCCCGACTGGAGACGTGTTCGTTACAGAGAGAAGGGGGAAAACCATTGAGCTGTAAAGCCAAAAAGCGGCGGAAAGTAAGATGAAAGGTGCAAAACCCTAAAATTTGTATTTAAATAAAAGCAGAGAACCGAACTGAACCGAACTCGGTTCGGTTCGGTTCGGTTTGAATATATGTAAAAACTGAATCGGTTCGGTTTTCTTCACCCCTAGAAGAAAGTACCAAGAATTTCAAAGGGATTGTTTGGATAATGAGATGTTTTGGAGAAAAGTTAGGAAGAAAGGACAAAGAATTTTGAAGAGAACATTTGGAAAACAAAATTTTTTTGAGGAGGAGTTGGGAATAAAGGACCAAGATTTTTAAAGAGAACGTTTGGAGAAGGAAATTTTTTTGGAAAAACATTGGGAAGAAAGAACCAAGAATTTCTAATGGAACGATAGGAATAGGAGATGTTTTGTAAAAAAGTTAGGATAAAAAAACCAAGAATTTCAAAGAGAACGTTTGGAAAAGTAAAAGTTTTGGAGAAGCGTTGGAAAGAAAGGACCAAGAATTTCAAAGAGAACGTTTGGGAAAGGAAAAGTTTTTGGAGAAGCGTTGGGAAGAAGAAAAAACTAGGAATTTCAAAAAGAACGTTTGGAAAAAAAAGTTTTTGGAGAAACATTGGGAAGAAAGGACCAAAGATTTCAAAGAGAATATTTGGAAACAGAAAATTTTTCCAAGAAGCATTGAGAAGAAAGTACCAAGAATTTCAAAGGGACTATTTGGAAAAGGAGATGTTTTGGAGAAAAGTTAGTAAGAAAGGACAAAGAATTTTGAAGAGAACGTTTGGAAAACGAAATTTTTTTAGGAGGAGTTGGGAATAAAGGACCAAGAATTTTAAAGAAAACGTTTGGAGAAGGAAATTTTTTTGGAAAAACATTGGGAAGAAATAACCAAGAATTTCTAATGGAACGTTTGGAAAAGGAAAAGTTTTGGAGAAGCGTTGGAAAGAAACGACCAAGAATTTCAAAGAGAACGTTTGAGAAAGGAAAAGTTTTTGGAGAAGCGTTGGGAAGAAGAAAATACTAGGAATTTCAAAGAGAACGTTTGGAAAAAAAAAGTTTTTGGAGAAACATGGGGAAGAAAGGACCAAAGATTTCAAAGAGAATATTTGGAAACAGAAAATTTTTCCAAGAAGCATTGGAAAGAAAGTACCAACAAAGAGAACGTTTGGTCAAGGAAACTTTTTTGAAGAAGTGTTGGAAAGAAAGGACCAAGAATTGCTAAGAGAATGTTTGGAGAAGGAAATGTTTTTAGAAAAGCGTTGGGAAGAAAGAACCAAGAATTTCAAATGGAACATTGGAAAAGGAGATTTTTCCAAGAAGCATTGGGAAGAAAGTACCAACAAAGAGAACGTTTGGTCAAGGAAACTTTTTTGAAGAAGTGTTGGAAAGAAAGGACCAAGAATTGCTAAGAGAATGTTTGGAGAAGGAAATGTTTTTAGAAAAGCGTTGGGAAGAAAGAACCAAGAATTTCAAATGGAACATTGGAAAAGGAGATGTTTTGTAGAAAAGTTAGGATAAAAGGACCAAGAATTTCAAAGAGAACGTTTGGAAAAGGAAAAGTTTTTTAGGAAGATTTGAGAAGAAATGACCCATAATTACAAAAAGAGTTTGGAAAAGGGAAAGTTTTTGGGGAAGCCTTGGGAAGAAAGGACAACGAATTTCAAAGCGAACGTTTGGGAAAGGAAAAGTTTTTGAAGAAATGTTGGGAAGAACGGTCCACGAATTGCAAAAAGAATGGAAACCAAACAGTGTTTAGAGAAGTGTTGGGAATAAACGACCAAACATATCAAAAGGAACAAAAGTTAGGGAGAAAATACCAAGAATTTCATAGAGAACATTTGGAAAAAGAATTTTTTTTGGAAAAGATTTGGGTTGAAACGACAAAAAAAATCAAATGGAAGGTTTGGAAAAGGAAAATGTTTTGGAGAAGAGTTGGGAATAAAGGAACAAAAATTTCAAGTAGAACGTTTAGAAAAGGTAACATATTTGGTGATGCGTTGGAAAGAAAGGACAAAATTTCAGAAATTACTTTTTGAAAAGGAAAGGTTTTGGAGAAATGTTGGGAAGAATGGACCAAGAATTTTAAAGAAAATGTTTGGAAAATGAAAAGTTTTTTGTAGAAGAATTGGGAAGAAAGGACCAAAAATTTCAAATAGAACGTTTGGAAAAAGAAATGTTTTCGGAGAATCGTTGGGAAGAAAGGACGATGAATTTCAAAGAAAACGTTTGGAAAAGGAAATTTTTTGGAGAAGTATTGGGAAGAAGCAACCAAGAGTTTTAAATGGACTATTTGGAAAATGAGATGTTTTGGAGAAAAGTTAGAAAGAAAGGACCAAGAATTTCGAAGAGAACGTTTGGAAAACAAAAGGTTTTTGAAGAGGAATTGGGAATAAAAGACCGAGAGTTTCAAAGAGAACGTTTGGAGAGAAGGAAATGTTTTCAGAATTTGTCTGCCTGGAATAAATGCCCCTTGGGCTTCTGAAATCGTAGAGGGTAGGACTTTTCTCAATCTGGTAGCTAGCTGTTTTGCAATGATCTCGTAGACACTAGTGACCGAGAGCTCTAACCACCTTGTCCTTCTTCGGAATAAGACACACGAAGGTTTCACTCAGGGAGCTCTATCTAAGATCCCTCTCTCATGGAACTCCTTAAAAACTCGAGCAAGATCCTCCTTAACAATATCCCAACTTTCTTGAAAAAAGCCTAACGAGAATCTATCTGGCCCAAGAGATTTATTCCTATCTCCATCGAAAACCACTGTCTTAATTTCTTCCATAGAGAAAGGAGCCTCCAATGCTAACTTATCCGCCTCTGAAATTGGGCTCTAATCGAGCCCATCTATGAAAGGTTTGGACTCCACTTGGGGACTGTATAAATTGGCAAAAAAGGTGAGAATCTCCTTCTCGATCTCCTTTTCCCCTTTAACTTTAGTACCCCTCTCATTCTCCAAGTACTCGATGAGATTCTTGCTTTTTCTCCCATTAGCCCAAATGTGAAAAAAGGCCGAATTGCAGTCACCATCCTTGGCCCATCTCACCTTAGCCTTCTGCTCCAACTAACATTCTTTTTCCTAATCACCTCCGCAAGCTCAAGTTTTAACGCTAACCTGGCCTCCTGGCCTTCTTGCCCTAAGCTTCCTTCCTCTTCCAACTTTCCACACTTTCAAAGTATTTTTTAGCTTTCTCAACTTTCCCATAAAACGGTAACCCTCCCAATTCCCCGACACTCCTTCATTCCACCAAGAAGCTATTGAGGATTTAAAAGACAGGTGCTCCATCCACATATTCTCGAACCTGAACGGACTTGGCCCCCATTTTTATCTCTAGAACTAAGAATTAGGGGCCAATGGTCTGAAGTAATTCTAGAACCCACCATTTGTCTCACGCCACCAAACGCTTCCATCCAACCACTAGAGATAAGGAACCGATCTATCCTGCGTCGCACTCTACTATTGGCCCACGTAAACTTGCCATTCAGGAGGGGAGGATCTATTAGGCAGTTGCCTTCTATGAAATCGTTAAACTTCCTTATAGACTTAGTTTCCTTCCTTCCGGAAGACTCCTCAGCCGCTAGCCGTATCACATTAAAATCACCCGCCACACACCAACACTCCCCACAAAGTCCAAAGAGATCCCCCAACTCATCCCAAAAAGCTTTCCTACCCCCTCGGTCTAGGAGGCCCGTAAACTCTTGACACCCATCTAATATTCCCTCCCTTAGAATAAAACGAGATAGACACTGAGAACCAACCCTTAATCACCTCCACTGGGACCACCACCCTACTATCCCACATAATCAAGACCCCTCCCGAAGCCCCAACCAACTCCAACCACTCCCACTCCATGTGCCTATTGCTCCAAAGACTCCTAATAAGCTGCTGATTGAAGAAAGGCTTTTTTGTCTCAACGAAAATAACTATATCCAGATTCTCCTAGTTAATAGTTTCTTTCACCAATGATCTAAACTCTCCCACCTAACCCTCTAACATTCTAGGACATAATCTTCATAAAGAAACTAATGGATCCCCGACTTCCTTGGAAGCTCTCTTTCTCTCACAATTCACCGAACAATCCAATTTTTTTAATTCCGTAACGTACTTACTCTTACTGCCACCCTCCACATTTTTATCTTTCTCTTTCTTCAGGATTGGACTTGGATGGGATTCCTTAACTGGGACAGCTTGAATACCCACCGATTCCAGAGATGCCCATCTCGACGACCATTGACCAATGGGGACTCCATCTAAGGGAATTCCTGGATTGCTAGGAGGACCTGGGAAGGAACCTAAATTTCCCACAATCACCCCATTAGAAAACAGATGACTATCCCCCTCGAATCCACCCCCGTTAATATTAGATACCAAAATGAAATTTGGGACACTCCCTCCCATTGAGTAGAAGACTGGATGAGGCACAACACTACCAACACCATGGAATGGGCTAAACATATATGATGATATTGGACTTGGGAAGACCCCCAATTGCCCCTCCCCTGAAGATATCCTCAGACTGTAAGGATAGGAACTCTCAACACCTAAAGAGAAAGAAGGATTTTGACTCACCGAACACATCCCGAAAATGCAGGTGAAAAAGCCGAAGAGGAGGAGCATACCTAGTTCGTGGCCCCTAGTGAGCTTACCTTTGCTGGCTCCCGAGTAATATTATCTAGAGCAGGCTTCGTTTGTTGCATCTCTTCGGGTTCCTTATCTTGTATCTGCAAAATCGCGTTCTCTTGTTGGTCTCCTTGCTCTTCTACATTAGACGAGCTTTCCTTTTTTGCCTTTTTCTCCTCTGAATCATCTTCCCCTTTATCTCTCCCATCCTCGAAAAATTCGTGCAAGTTAATTACCGTTAATTGGTTCGTTCCTCTTCTGAGTAGCTAACAACCAAGGGATCTGAAGCATATAAATCCTCACCCATCAAAGGGTCTGATGGACCCAACCCAACTTCTCTTTCCAAATCAATTTTTAAGCCTGACTCCTTCTACCCTATTTCCTTCACCCCAGACGTCTATGATGGCCCATTAGACAACCCATTAGTCATCTCCTTATTTAACTCCTCAGATGAGTCAATGCCCGACCCATTTCTTTTAAGATTTCTTAGCTTTGAAGGTTCTGACGTTGGGATATTTTTCCTATATTGATGGTCCCTGTTGGGCCCAATTATCGGGTTCCCTTTTGAGCCCAAATCCACTTTGGATGACTCACCTACCCTAAAACTGCTTCCCACGATAAGCTCTCTCTGCTTCATTTTTCCTTTCACGTGCTCCGTACTTCTCTGCACTGCTAGCCCTGCCAACTGCGCCGTTTGAGGAAGCTGCAAAATCACGTTTTTACTCTTCCTCGTTGACCTGTTCTCTTTCTCTTGCTCTTCGATCATAGGATAGTTGTCGGCGACAAATCTGATCGGAAAAAAAAATACCTTTATGTTGGAGATAACCTAACCTAGGAATGAAGCACTTTTCCCCTTAGCCTTAAATTTAACTTCCACCATCGACACCTCCTCACCCATAATTTCCTATGTTTCAGATAATCCCCCGCATAGATCTACAAGCGATGAAATGAAGGTTCTCTTTTCCATAATTTGGAGAAGCATTGGGAAGATAGGACCAAAGATTTCAAAGAGAACGTTTGGAAATAGAAAGATTTTTCAAGAAGTGTTGGGAAGAAAGTACCAAGAATTTCAAAGGGACTCTTTGGAAAAGGAGATGTTTTGGAGAAAAGTTAGGAAGAAAGGACAGAATTTCGAAGAGAACATTTGGAAAACAAATTTTTTTTGAAGAGAATAAAGGACCAAGAATTTTAAAGAGAACCTTTGGAGAAGGAAAAGTTTTTGGAAAAACGTTGGGAAAAAAGACCAAGAATTTCTAATGGAACGTTTGGAAAACGAGATGTTTTGTAGAAAAGTTAGGATAAAAGAACCAATAATTTCAAAGAGAACCTTTAGAAAAGGAAAAGTTTTGGAGGAGGATTTGGGAAGAAAGGACCAAGGTCCTGAATTTCTACGCGAATCAAGATCGAGAAAAGGAAGTTTTCCAATCATTGACTCAAACCTATTGTCGAACCCCACTCAGCGTAATATGGAGGTACTTATGGCGGAACGGGCCGATCTGGTCTTTCACAATAAAGTGATAGATGGAACTGCCATTAAACGACTTATTAGCAGATTAATAGATCACTTCGGAATGGCATATACATCACACATCCTGGATCAAATAAAGACTCTGGGGTTCCAGCAGGCCACTGCTACATCCATTTCATTAGGAATTGATGATCTTTTAACAATCCCGTCTAAGGGATGGCTAGTCCTACAAAGAGAAAGTTTGGAAAAATGAAAGTTTTTGGCGAAGCCTTGGGAAGAAAGGACTACGAATTTCAAAGCGAACGTTTGAAAATTTTTTTTTGGAGAACCGTTGGGTAGAACGGACCACGAATTTCAAAACGAATGTTTGGAAACAAAAATGTGTTTAGAGAAGTGTTGGGAAGAAAGGACCAAGCATTTCGAAGGGAACATTCGTAAAACGTGAAGTTTTGGAGAAAAGTTAGGAAGAAAAGACCAAGAATTTCATAGAGAACGGAAAAAAGGAAAGTTATTGAAAAAGAGTTCGGATGAAACGACCAAAAATTTCAAATAGAAGGTTTTGAAAAGGAAATGTTTTTGGAGAGAAGCGTTAGGAATGAAACCAAGAATTTTAAGGCGAATGTTTGGAAAAGGAAACGTTTTTGGTGTGATGCGTTGGGAAGAAATGACCAAGAATTTCAAAGAGAACGTTTGAAAATGGGAAAGTTTTTGGTGAAATGTTTGGAAGAAATGACCACGAATTTCAAAAAGAACATTTGGAAAAAAAAGTTTTTGGAGAAGCATTAGGAAGAAAGGACCAAGAATTTCAAAGAGAATGTTTGGACACGGAAAAGTTTGTGGATAAGCGTTGGGAAGAAAAGACTAAAAATTACAAAGAGAAAGTTTGGAAAAAGAATAGCTTTTGGAGAAGAGTTCGGTAAAAAGGACCAACAATTTCAAAAAGAACGTTTGGAAAAAAAAAAAGCTTTTGTAGAAGAGTTGGGTAGAAATGACCATGAATTGCTCAAAAATAATGTTGCATCTTTATCCAACCCATGACCCCACCTCCTGACCCCTCACGTGATTAGCAATCCCTTTTCCCACCTCTTCATACAATCTGTGTGGATGTGTTCTTCCAAGGTTTCGATCCAACACCTACGTACTTGCACCTTTGACATCCACCTTCAACAATGTCAGGCACATGTCCTTTCTTATTTCCATTTTGTTCAAGACCATCTCCCTCGATCCTTCTGTCACTTCTTCACGATTGTTTCCTTGACGCCATCTTCGGTTCTTCCTCTCCAGCCAAACACGCATTCGTTGTTGGTAATGGCCTTCGTCGGCCTCCCCATCTGTTCGTTCTCCATCTTTTAGTCCGTGTTTTCCATATTTTCTTCTCCAATCCATCTAACCTTCGCTACCCGTGATGCTCTTCTTTAGCTGCTCCCCTCATTTTCTCAACCAAACGACTTTGATTTTTCTTCCCCACCTTCGCTACCCGTGATGGTCTTCTTTAGCTGCTCCCCTCATTTTCTCAACCAAACGACTTCGATTTTTCTTCCCCTTCTCAATAATCTCTTATGTCATCAATGTCTACCTCAAATTTTCAACAACATTTTTCCAGTCTGCTTCTTCGTATTCCGACAGAATTCCGGTCGATGTGCCCTTAATCGCTTTTCGTTAATCTTTTTTCTCGATTGTCGTACTAGCTTCGTCTTCCGAATAGTTTCACTTTTTCACTCTATACTTTTTCTCACCAACTTCTTTTTTTCTCCATCTCTCATGCACTGAGATTATTCATTTTCATTAACAACCATCCATTTCCACGATTCTCCCTTCTCTTCTGCCATATTATGTTTCAGACATCATCATGGCTCTTTGATTCTCTATTTCTGCAGTTAACCGATCAAGGTTCTTGGCCATCTGTCAGAAAGCTTCTTTGATTTCAACCACATCCTTCATTGTTCTTTCCATCTTCTCTTCTCTATCTTTGCATCATTTTCCATGATCAACATGCTTTGATACCAATTTGTTAGGTATCTAAACTAAGAAAAAGCCCAAGCACTAATATATTGCAGTAACGAAGAGATATTATAATAAAACGATTTCCTTTCAAAGAGGGCTAACTCTCTCCCAAAGTCTCACTTCGAGATAATACCCAAAATTCTTCACACCTTGTAAGACTTTCCACTCTATTTATAACCAAGACTCTTTAACTAATTACCAAGATACCCTTAACTATTGACTACAATGCCCTTACTACTATTATACTACTATCTCAATATCGACTGAGCTATATTACCTCAGCAAGACTGAAACATTTAGCCTCAGTAAGATTGAGCCATTTAGCTTTAGTAAGACTAACCTCCATCGCTTGAGAAAGAATGAGCCTCTTAGCCGCAGCAAGACTAAATTCAATAACCTCAGCAAGACTTAGCCTACTAGCCTTAGCAAAACACATTCGATTAGCCTCAACAGGATTGGACCCACTAGCCTCAGTAAGACTCTGCCCCTTAGGTTCAACTCGAGTGAGCCCCTTGGTCTTAGCTAGACTGAGCTACCTAGTCTCAACCAGATTGAGCCCCATCGCCTCACCAAAACTGAGCTCACTAGCCTTTGCGTGACTGAGCCCTTTAGCCTCAGCGTGACTGAGTCCCTTAGCCTCAGTGCGACTGAGCTCCTCTAATCTCAGCTACATAAAGTCTTTTAGCCTCTGTACGACAGAGCCCCTTAACCCTACCAAGACAGAGCCCTTTATCTTTAACACGACTGAGCTCTGTTACCTCAGCTAGACTAAGTATCCTGACCTCAGCAAGATTGAGCTTCATCGCTTCATCAGGACTGAACCACTTAGCCTCTGTAAGATCGAGCCACTTAGCATCAGTAAGACTGAGCTCCCTCCCTTGAGCAAGACTAAGCCATTCGCCTCAAGCAAGACTGAGCTTACTAGCCTTAGCACGATTGGGTCCCTTAGTCTTAGCACGGCTGAGCTCCTCTAATTTGAACAAGACAAAGTCCCTTAGTCTCAGCATGACAGAACCCCTTAGCTTCAACACAACTGAGCTCTATGGCCTCAGCTAGACTGAGTTTACTAGCCTTGGTAAGACTGAGTCTCCTAGCCTCAACAATGCTGAACTCCATCGCTTCATCAAGACTGATCCACTTAGCCTCTATAAGATCGAGCCACTTAGCATTAGTAAGCTTAGCTCCATCGCTTGAGGAAGATTGAGTCTTTCGCCTCAGCAAGATTGAGCTTATTAGCCTTAGCACAACTGATCCCTTTAGCCTTAGCCCTTTAGCCTCAACGAGAAATTTTTTAGAGATAGTCGGGTTGAAGGGACCAAGAATTTCAACGAGAGCGTTTGGAATAGGAAAAGTTTCTAAAGAAAAGTTGGGAAGATGAGACCAAGAGTTTCAAAGAGAACATTCGGTAAAGACCAAGAATGTCCTTTCTTATTTCCATATTCTTCAAGACCATCTCCCTCGATCCCACTGTTAGTTCTTCACAAACGTTGCCTTGACGCCATCTTCGGTTGTTCCTCTCCAGCAAATCACGCATTTGCTGTTTACTTTTTTTCACTAGTTTCTTTTTTTCTTCATCGCTCTTGCACCGAGATGATTCATTTTCATTGACGACCATCCATTTCCACGATTCTCCTTTCTCTTCTACCATCTTTTGTTTTTGAGTTGAGCTTGCAGTCATCGCGAAAGTTAATCGAACCTTGCCATTGAAGCTTTCAGACATCATCATAGCTCTTTGATTCTCTATTTCTGCAGTTAACCGATCAAGGTTTCTGGCCATCCTCTGGAAAGCTTCTTTGATTTCAACCACATCCTTCTTTATTCTTTCCACCATCTCTTCTAATTGTCTTTGCATCATTTTCCAGGATCAACGTGCACTAATACCAATTTGTTAGGTTTCCAAACTAAGAAAAAGCCCAAACACTAATATATTGCAATAATAAAGAGAAATTGCAATATAACGATTCACAACCTCTAAGACCTTCCACTCCCCTGTTTATAACCAAAACTCCTTAACTAATTTCCATGATATCCTTAACTAATGACTACAATGCCCTTATGACTATCCTACTATTGTCACACACGACTTAGCACGACTGAGCCCCTTAGCCTTCGGTAAGATTGAGCTTCATCGTCTCAGCAAGACTGAGACATTTAGCCTCCAGTAAGTTTGAGCCACTTAGCCTTAGTAAGACTAACCTCCATTACTTGAGCAAGATTAAGCCCCTTTGCCTCAGCAAGACTGAGCTACCTAGCCTTAGCCACACTGAGCCCCATCACCTCAGAAAGAATGAGCTCACTAGCCTCAGCAAAAAAGAGTCCCTTATCCTCAACGCAATCGAGCCCCTTAGCTTCAACAACTGAGCTCCTTACCTTCAGCAAGGAAAAGTCTCTTAGCCTCAGCAAGACTGAGTCCCTTAGCCTCAGCACGACAAAGCCCCTTAGCTTCAACACGACTGAGCTCCATGACCTCAGCTAAACTGAGTAAGACTAAGTCTCTTGGCCTCAGCAAGACTGGACTTCATCGCTTTAGCAGGACTAAAGCACTTTGCCTTGGTAAGATTGAGCCACTTAGCATTAGTAAGACTTAGCTCCATCGCTTGAGCAAGATTGAGCCTTTCGCCTCAGCAAGATTGAGCTCACTAGTCTTAGCACGACTTAGCCCCATAGCCTCAACAAGACTGAGCCCCTAGCCTCAGCACAACTGAGCTCAGGTACACAGCTCACTAGGCTCACCAAGACTGGGCCACTTTGCCTCACCAAGACTGGGCAATCAGCCTCACCAAGACTGAGCCAGTTAACCTTAGGTAGACTAAACTCCATTATCTCAGCAAGACTGAGCTCACTAGCTTCCGTAGGGCTGAGCTCACTCTAATCTTAGTGCGATTGAACTCACTAACTTTAGCACGATTAAGTCCTTTAGCCCAAGTACGACCTAGTTCCTTAGTCTCAGCAAGACTAAGCAAGGGGATGTTTAGAATAGGGAAAGTTTTTGGAGAAGCGTTGGGAAGAAAGGATTACGAATTTCAAAGCGAACGTTTGGAAAAGGAAAATTTTTTGCAGAAGCGTTGGGAAGAACAAATCAATAATTTAAAAAAGAATGCTTGGAAACAGAAAAATGTTTGGAGAAGCGTTGGGAAGAAAGGACCAAGAATTTCAAAGGAAACATTGAAAAACGAGAAGCTTTGGAGAAAAGTTAGGAAGAAAAGACCAAGAATTTCAAAGAAAAGGTTTTGAAAAAGAAAAGTTTTTGGAAAAGAATTGGGATGAAACGAACAAAATTTTCAAATAGAAGGCTTGGAAAAGCAAAGGTTTTTGGACAAGGGTGGGGAATAAAGGACCAAGAATTTCTAAAAGATCGTTTGGAAAAGGAAACATTTTTGGTGATGTGTTGGGAAGAAAGAACCAAGAATTTGAAAGAGAACATTTGGAAAAAGAAAATTTTTGAAGAAACGTTGGAAAGAAAGGACCAAGAATTCCAAAGAGAACGTTTGGAAATGAAAATGTTTTTTAAAGAACAGTTGGGAACAAAGAACTAAGAATTTTGAAGAGAATGTTTGAAAAAGGGAAAGTTTTTGGAGAAACGTTGGGATGAAATGACTATGAATTTCGGAGAGAACGTTTGAAAACGAAAAAGTTTTTGGAGAAGTGTTGGGAAGAAAGGACCAAAAACATCAAAGGAAACGTTTTTGAAAATGAAAAGTTTTTGAAAAAAAGTTGGGAACAAAAGACCAAGAAAAAGGACCAAGAACTTCAAAGAGAGCATGTGGAAAAGGAAAATTTTTCGATAAAGGTTGGGAAGAAATGATCAATAATTTCAAGGAGAACGTTTGGAATTGAAAAAGTTTCTGGAGAAGAGTTGAGAATATAGGATCAAGAATTTGAAAAAGAACATTTGGAAAAGGAAATTTTTTGGAAAAAAGTTGGGAAGGAATGACCAAAAATTTCAAGGAAAACGTGGAAAGAAATTCTTTTTTGGAGAATGGTTGGGGAAGAAAGGGCTAAGACTTTCGAAGAGATCGTTTTGAAAAGGGAAAGTTTTTTGTAGAAAAGTTGGGAAGAAATGACCAAGACTTTCAAATAGAACGTTTGGAAAAGGAAAAGTTTTTGGAGAAGAGTTGGGAGGAAAGGACCAAGAATTTCAAAGTGAACATTTGGAAAAGGAAAATTATTTGGAGAATAGTTGGTAAGATAGGATCAAGAATTTCAAACTAAACGTTTGAAAAAGGAAAAGTATTTAGAGAAATGTTGGGAAGAAAGGACCATGAATTTCAAAGAGAATGTTTGGAAAAGGAAAAGTTTTTAGGGAAAGTTTGACACCAAGAACCAACCCTTAATCACCTCCACTGGGACCACCACCCTACTATCCCACATAATCAAGACCCCTCCCGAAGCCCCAACCAACTCCAACCACTCCCACTCCACGTGCCTATTGCTCCAAAGACTCCTAATGCCTATTGCTCCAAAGACTCCTAATAAGCTGCTGATTGAAGAAAGCCTTTTTTGTCTCAACTAAAATAACGATATCCAGATTCTCCTAGTTAATAGTTTCTTTCACCAATGATCTTTTAACTCTCCCACCTAACCCTCCAACATTCTAGGACATAATCTTCATAAAGAAACCGATGGATCCCCGACTTCCTTGGAAGCTCTCTTTCTCTTATAATTCACCGAACAGGCCAATTTTTTTAATTTCGTAACGTACTTTCTCTTATTGCCACCCTCCACATTTTTATCTCTCTTTCTTCGGGATTGGACTTGGATGGGATTCCTTAACTAGGACAGCTTGAATACCAACGGATTCCAAAGATGCCCATCCCGACGACCATTGACCAATGGGGACTCCATCTAAGGGAATTCCTAGATTGCTAGGACCTGGGAAGGAACCTAAATTTCCCACCATCACCCCATTAGAAAACAGATGACTATCCCCCATTGCTTCATCAGGATTGAACCACTTAGCCTCTGTAAGATTGAGCCACTTAGCATCAGTAAGACTGAGCTCCCTCCCTTTAGCAAGACTAAGCCATTCGCCTCAAGCAAGACTGAGCTTACTAGCCTTAGCACGACTGAGCTCCTCTAATCTCAACAAGACAAAGTCCTCCCTTGAGCAAGACTAAGCCATTCGCCTCAAGCAAGACTAAGCTTACTAGCCTTAGCATGACCGGGCCCCTTAGTCTTAGCACGACTGAGCTCCTCTAATCTCAACAAGACAATGTCCCTTAGCCTCAGAACGACAGAGCCCCTTAGCTTCAACACAACTGAGCTCTATGGCCTCAGCTAGACTGAGTTTACTAGCCTCAGTAAGACTGAGTCTCCGAGCCTCAGCAATACTGAACTCCATCGCTTCATCAAGACTGATCCACTTAGCCTCTATATGATCGAGCCACTTAGCATCAGTAAGCTTAGCTCCATCGCTTGAGGAAGATTGAGTCTTTCGCCTCAGCAAGATTGAGCTTACTGGCCTCAGCACGACTGATCCCCTTAGCCTTAGCCTTTTAGCCTCAGCAAGATTGAGCCCTTAGCCTAAGCACAACTGAGCTTAGCTATACATAGCTCACTAGCCTCAGTAAGACTAAGCCACTTGGTCTCACCGAGACTTATCCACTTAGGCTCAACTAGACAGAGGTCCATCACCACAACAAGACTAAGCCCACTAGCTTCCGTAGGATTGAGCTCCATCAAAGGGAACGCAAGGAAAAAGAAAAGCGTTGGGAAGAAAGGACCAAGAATTTCCAATGAAACGTTTGGGAAAGGAGATGTTTTGTAGAAAATTTAGGATAAAAGGACCAAGAGTTTAAAAGAGAATGTTTGGAAAAGTAAAAGTTTTTGAAGAATATTTGGGAAGAAAGAACCAAGAATTTCAAAACGAACATTTGGAAAAGAAAAAGTTATTGAAAAGAGTTGGGAAAAAAGGACAAAGTATTTCAAATAAAACGTTGGGAAAAGAAAAAGTACCAAGAATGTCAAAGGAAACGCTTTGAAAATGTAAGTTTTCAGAGAAAAGTTGGGAATAAAGACCAAGAAAAATAACCAAGAACTTCAAAGAGAATGTGTGGAAAAGGATAATTTGTGGAGAAAGTTGGGAAGAAAAGACCAAAAATTTCAAAGTGAATGTTTGGAAAAGGAAAAGTATTTGGAGAGGAGTCGGGAAGAAAGGACCAAGAATTTCAAATACAACATTTGGAAAAAGATAATTTTTGGAGAAAAGTTGGGAATGAAGGACCAAGAATTTCAAGGAAAACGTTTGGAAAGAAATTTTTTTGGAGAAAACTTGGGAAAAGGGACCAAGACTTTCAAAGAGATCATTTTGAAAAGGAAAAGTTTTTGTAGTAAATTTGGAAAGAAACGAACAAGACTTTCAAAGAGAACATTTGAAAAAGGAAAAGTTTTTGGAGAAAAGTTGGGAATAAAGAATCAAGAATTTCAAAGCGAACATTTGGAAAAGTAAAAGTTTTTGGAGAAGAGTTGGGAAGAAAAGATCAAGAATTTCAAAGTTGGAAAAAGAAATGTTTTTGGAGGAAAGTTGGGAAGAAAGGACCAAGAATTGCAAAGAGAACGTTTTGAAAAGATTCTTGGTCCTTTCTTCCCAACTCTTCTCCAATAACTTTTCTTTTTCCAAACGTTCTCTTTGAAATTCTTGGTTCTTTCTTCCCAACTTTTGTCCAAAAGCTTTTCTTTGTCCAAATGTTCTCTTTGAAATTCATGGTTCTTTTATCTAAACTTTTCTCCAAAAAAAAACTTTTCATTTTCCAAACGTTCTCTTTGAAATTCTTGTTTTTTTCTTCCCAACTCTTCATTTTCCAAACGTTATCTTTGACATTCTTGGTCTTTTCGTCCCAACTTTTCTCCAAACGTTTAAAGTGAATGTTTGGAAAAAGAAAAGTTTTCGTATGAGAGTTGGGAAAAGAGAACATTTGCAAAAAGAAAAGTGTTTGGAAAAAGTTGGGAAGAAAGGATCAAGAATTTCAAAGCGAACGTTTGGAAAATCAAATGTTTTTGGGGAAGAGTCGGGAAGAAAGGATCAAGGATTTCAAGAAGCACATTTGGAGAAGGAAAAGTTTTTGGAGAAAAGTGGTGAAGAAAGGACCAAGAATTTCCAAAAGAAAACGTTTGGAAAATGAAAAGTTTTTGGGTAAGAGTTGGGAAGAAAGGACCAAGAATTTTAGGGAGAATGTTTGAAAAAGGTTTTTTCAGAAGTGTTCGTAGGACCAAGAAGTTCAAAGAGAAGCAGACGTTTGGAAAAGGAAAAGTATTTGGAGAAGAGTGGGAAGAAAGTACCAGGAACTTTAGTGAACATTTGGAAAATGAAAACTGTTGGGAGAAGAGTTGGGAAGAAAGGACTAAGAACTTCAAAGCGAACATTTGGAAAAAGAATATTTTTGGGAGAAGAGTTGGAAGGAAATGACTAAGAGCTTCAAACAGAATGTTTGGGAAAGGAAATGATTTTGGAGAAAAGTTGGAAATAAAGTGTCAAGAACTTCAAATGGAACGTTTTGAAAAGGAAAAGTATTTGGAGGAAATTTTGGACGAAAGGACCAGGAATTTAGAAGAGAACGATTGGAAAAGGAAAAATTTTCGAAGAGAAAATGGAAAGAAATGACTAAGAATTTCAAGGAGAACGTTTGGAATAGGAAAAATTTCTAAAGAAGAGTTGTGAAGATGAGACCAAGAAGTTCAAAAAGAACATTCGATAAAGAATTTTTTTTTTGTAGAAGAGTTGGGAGGAAAAGACCAAGAATGTCCTTTCGGAGAGAAAATGGAAAGAAATGACTAAGAATTTCAAGGAGAACGTTTGGAATAGGAAAAATTTCTAAAGAAGAGTTGGGAAGATGAGACCAAGAAGTTCAAAAAGAACATTCGATAAAGAATTTTTTTTTGTAGAAGAGTTGGGAGGAAAAGACCAAGAATGTCCTTTCTTATTTCCATTTTCTTAAAGACCATCTCCCTCAATCCCACTATTAGTTCTTCACGGACATTGCCTTGACGCCATCTTTGGTTCTTCCTCTCCAGCAAAACACACATTTGTTGTTTACTTTTTCTCACCAGCTTCTTTTTTTCTCCATTTCTCTTGGACTGAGATGATTCATTTTCATTGACGGCCATCCATTTCCATGATTCTTCCTTCTCTTCTGCCATCTTTTGTTTTTGAGTTGAGCTTGTTGTCATCGCGAAAGTTAACCAAACCTTGCCATTGAAGCTTTCAAACATCATCATGGCTCTTTGATTATCTATTTCTGCAGTTAACCATCAAGGCTCTTGGCCATCCTCTGGAAAGCTTCTTTGATTTCAACCACATCCTTCTTTATTCTTTCCACCATCTATTCTAATTGTCTTTGCAACATTTTCCAGGATCAACGTGCTCTAATACCAATTTGTTAGGTATCTAAACTAAGAGAAAACCTGAACACTAATATATTGCAATAATAAAGAGAAATTGCAATATAATTATTGCCTTTCGAGAGGGCTAACTCTATTCCAATGTCTCATTTTGAGACAATACCAAAAATTCTTTACACCCTCTAAAACTTTCCACTCCCTTGTTTATAACCATAACTCCTTAATTAATTTCCAAGATACCCTTAACTAATGACTACAATGCCCTTACTTGAGCAAGATTGAGCCTTAGCCTCAGCAAGACTGAGCTCCATTGCCTCAGCAAGACCGAGAAATTTAGCCTTCGGTAAGATTGAGCCACTTAGCCATAGTAAGACTAACCTCCATTGCTTGAGCAAGATTGAGCCCTTTCGCAGGCAAGACTTAGCTACCTAGCCTCAGCCACACTGAGCCCCATCACCTCAGCAAGATTGAACTCACTAGCCTCAGCGCAACGGAGTCCCTTAGCCTCTGCGCAACGGAGTCCCTTAGCCTCTGCGCAACCGAGCCCCTTAGCTTCAGCGATTGAGCTCCTTAGCCTCTGCAAGACAAAGTCTCTTAGCCTCAGCAAAACTAAGTCCCTTAGCCTCAGCACGACAGATCTCCTTAGCTTCAATACGACTGAACTTTATGACCTTAACTAAACTGAGTTTACTAGCGTCAGTAAGATTGAGTCTCTTGGCCTCAGCAAGACTAAGCTCCATCGCTTTAGCAAAACTGAGCCACTTAACATTAGTAAGACTTAGTTCCATCGCTTGAGCAAGATTGAGCTCACTAGTCTTAGCACGACTTAGCCCCATAGCCTCAACAAGACTGAGCCCCTAGCCTCAGCACAATTGAGCTCAGGTACACAGCTCATTAGTCTCAGTAAGATTGGACCACTTTGCCGCACCAAGACTGGGCCACTTAGCCTCACCAAGACTGAACCACTTAGCCTCAGGTAGACTAAACTCCATCACCTCAGCAAGACTGAGCTTACTTGCTTTCGTAGGGTTGAGCTCACTCTAATCTTAGCAAGACTGAGCAAGGGGATGTTTAGAATAGGGAAAGTTTTTGGAGAAGCGTTGGGAAGAAAGGACTACGAATTTCAAAGCGAACGTTTGGAAAAGGAAAATTTTTTGCAGAAGCGTTGGGAAGAACGGATCAATAATTAAAAAAAAAAATGCTTGGAAACAGAAAAATGTTTGGAGAAGCGTTGGGAAGATATGACCAAGAATTTCAAAGGAAACGTTGAAAAACAAGAAGTTTTGGAGAAAAGTTAGGAAGAAAATTGGGATGAAACGAACAAAATTTTCAAATAGAAGGCTTGGAAAAGGAAAGGTTTTTGGACAAGGGTTGGGAATAAAGGACCAAGAATTTCTAAAAGATCGTTTGGATAAGGAAATATTTTTGGTGATGCGTTGGGAAGAAAGAACCAAGAATTTGAAAGAGAACATTTGGAAAAGGAAAAGTTTTGGAGAAGAGTTGGAAAGAAAGGACCAAGAATTTCAAAGAGAACGTTTGGAAATGAAAATGTTTTTGGAGAACAGTTGGGAACAAAGAACCAAGAATTTTGAAGAGAATGTTGGGAAAAGGGAAAGTTTTTGGAGAAACGTTGGGGTGAAATGACCACGAATTTCGAAGAGAACGTTTGAAAACGAAAAAGTTTTTGGAGAAGTGTTGGGAAGAAAGGACCAAGAACATCAAAGGAAACATTTTTGAAAATGAAAAGTTTTTGAAAAAAAGTTGGGAACAAAAGACCAAGAAAAAGGACCAAGAACTTCAAAGAGAGCGTGTGGAAAAGGAAAATTTTTGGATAAAAGTTGGGAAGAAATGATCAAGAATTTCAAGGAGAACTTTTGGAATTGGAAAAGTTTCTGGAGAAGAGTTGAGAATATAGGATCAAGAATTTGAAAAAGAACATTTGGAAAAGGAAATTTTTTGGAAAAAAGTTGGGAAGGAATGACCAAATTCTTCAAGGAAAACGTGGAAAGAAATTCTTTTTTGGAGAATGGTGGGGAAAGAAAGGGCTAAGACTTTCGAAGAGATCGTTTTGAAAAGGGAAAGTTTTTTGTAGAAAAGTTAGGAAGAAAGGACCAAGACTTTCAAATTGAACGTTTGGAAAAGGAAAAGTTTTTGGAGAAGAGTTGGGAGGAAAGGACCAAGAATTTCAAAGCAAACATTTGGAAAAGGAAAATTATTTGGAGAAGAGTTGGGATGATAGGATCAAGAATTTCAAACTGAACGTTTGAAAAAGGAAAAGTATTTAGAGAAATGTTGGGAAGAAAAGACCATGAATTTCAAAGAGAACGTTTGGAAAAGGAAAAGTTTTTAGGGAAAGTTTGGAAGAAAGAACCAAAAATTTCAAAGAGAACGTTTGGAAAATTAAAAGTTTGGATGAAAGGACCCAAAAATTTCAAAGCAAACATTTGGAAAAGAAAAAGTTTTTTGAGAAATGTTGGGAAGAAATGACCAAGAATTTCAAAGTTGGAAAAAGAAAAATTTTGGTGAAAATTTGGTAAGAAGGGACCAAGAATTTCAAAGGGAACGTTTTGAAAAGATTCTTGGTCTTTTCTTCCCAACTCTTCTCGAATAACTTTTCCTTTTACAAACGTTCCCTTTGAAATTCTTAGTTCTTTCTTCCCAATTTTTCTCAAAAAACTTTTCCTTTTCCAAATGTTCTCTTTGAAACTCTAGGCCCTCTCTTCCCAACTTTTCTAAAAAACTTTTCCTTTTCCAAATGCTATCTTTGAAATTCTTGTTTTTTTCTTCCCAACTTTTCATTTTCCAAACGTTCTCTTTGAAATTCTTGCTCATTCCTCCCAATTTTTCTCCAAAAAGTTCAAGGAGAACGTTTAGGGGTGCCTAGTTTGAAATAGTGGATTGTAGATGGCCGACATGATCCAAATTTTGTTAAATGTGCGAGCGAGCTAAGTCAAGGGAATTTTACTTGTGCCAGTGATTCAACTTGGTATACCAAGGTTATAGTGCCAAAGGATTATCCTCTAAAGCGAGATTTGTTATAAGAGACACACAAAACATCTTTTTCAGCATACTCATATCACCAAGATGTATGAGGATCTTAAGAAACATTTTTGGCGGGCATAATGTGAAGAGCAAATTGGTCAATCTCTTAGTAAGTTCTTATTCCTACCAAAATCAAAGTTGGTAAAGTTGGCTAGAAAAGCTATCTAAACGATTAGGATAAAAGAAATGTAAGTTGCCAATGAGGGCAAAGAGTTTGTGAAGGTGATAGGTGCAAAGGTTGAGTTCGGCGTTGGTGATCTATGCCTTCTCAAGTGGCATTAATGAAAGGTGTCGTGCGTGTTGTGGTGATGGATAGCTTAGCCCATATATATTTGACTATTTAAGACCTTTGAGCGCATTGGTCTAGCTATTAATAAGTTGTCTTGGCCACAAGTGTTGTCTGCTTCGTGAGTCGTTGTTTGGGAAGTTCATCAATGACCCTTCATGTGCATAGAGTCTAGAACCTTGGCACTTTAATGCACGATTGCTTTATGACCAGAAAGACGTTGGTAACAAGTGCCTTAGGAAAGAAAGAGTTGGAGTAAAGGTCAATCATCCAACGTGGTTAGGCAAGCAACTTTCGAGGACGAATGTTTTTAAAGGTAGGGAGCCTGTAGCGCCCCACGTTTCGAAATTAGACTATTTTTAGAGTAATCGACCTTGAATTTCTAAATTAGAATTTAAGCTTAGCCTTGAGTCGATAAAGTAAATTCTATAATTTTGGAAAAAGGAGATCTTAAGTAAATCTTTAAATTATGAAGTTTGGAGATTAATGCATGCCTCTTATCTCCCATTCAAATCCCTTTTCAATTATGGTTCTCCTAAATCTTTTGGGAGTTTGTTTTGGGTTAATTACTCTTGGAAGAAAAGAAATAAAAAGGAAAGAGGAAAGTCCCTAACGAAATCAATTTCATCTCTTTCTCTCTTTCTTTCTCATCTCTTCACGCTGCCAAACCCCCCTTCTCTGTAATCATTTTCTTCTTCCTTGACCTGCCACAAGCCAGCCCACTAGCAGCCGCCCTTCCATCAGAAGCGTTCATCTTCTCCGACGACCAAGGGCGTCAGCCACGCCAACAACCGTGCGAATGGCAAGTTGCACGCAACCGCTCCGATTTCCTCTCCCCTACCGTTTTCTCCGGTGTGCAACCCACAACTCGATTTTCTTCCTCTCCTTCTCTCACGCGGCATAAGTCTCTCTCTCCTTTGTTCTTCTCTTTTGGGCTCAAGGATAAATCTCTCTTTTTTTCTCGTTTGGAAGTAGAGAATGCATTCCAATGGTTTATCATGTTCCCACTCCCTGTGATAATGGCCCTCCCTAGAAAGACTACGCTTGGAAAGTCGGTGATAAGCAAGAAGAAAAGAGAAGTTTCGAGAAGTACTTCACTTAGCCTTTCTATAGTTGCTTCTTCCCTTCCTTCCTCACTATGCTTCACTTGACTTGAGTTGGGAAGAGTCATATTCATATTCCTAATAAAAAAACTCTCTGTAATGCTTGCATTCCCTTGTTGAACAGAAGGAATGGTTCCTTGCTAATGGACTATAGCCAGAACGAAAGCGCAGATTAATACCAAATCTTTCCTATTCGACGTTTCTCACCGTTGTCAGCTTCTCTAGGCTTTGGTTTTTTCTCCTTTAACCTCTGTTTATCTAATAATATTGAATAGGCTTTTTGTGTTTGGGCTTGAGAGTTGGATATCACCATATACTAATGCAGGTGAGAGCCTCGATGGGAAAGGAAGAGATCTAATAGGGCATTTTCTGGTCTTACTGAGCAAAATTCAAATTGAAAGTGGATATAGAGGGAACGCTACTTCTGTTTTTTGGGTGAAAACGTCAAAATCAGAAAAGGCTTAGGCATTTCCTAGCAACACAAGGTATGCTAGAAAGGTGAGAGGAGTTCCTCCTCCATCTGCCGTCTTGGGAGAAAGGAAGGTTTTTGTAGCTCGTTGGTCTTGCTATTCTTTAGAGCTTATGGGGGAAAGGAATAATAGAATTTTTAGAGGGGTCGAGAGATTTTCTTGTGAGGTTTGATCCCATGTCAGATTTTATACTTTGTTATGGGTCTCTGTCTGTAAGCCTTTTTTGTAATTATCTTTTAGGTCCTATTCTGCTCTGCTTGATTGGAATCTCTTTCTGTAATTGGGTTCCTTTTTGTTGGAGCTTGGTTTTTTGGATGCCCCTGTATTCTTTTATTTTTTCTCAATGAAAGTTCGGTTCTTTATCCAAAAAAGAAAAAAAAGTGAGAAGAGCTGTAGTAGCTACTTGAAACCAAGTCGTTCTTTCTAGAATACTCGTTGGCATGCAAGACGAGACTGGAGCCAAGACCAAGGGCAGGAACTCTATCATCAACCAATAGGCTGGAAATGGAAGTCGATGGGCTCTTGTAAGAATCCAACTATAAAGCAGTTCTTGCTAAAGTTTCAGGGAATCCCTAAAAAGTCCAGGTTAAGAATAGACTAAGAGTAGGTGTGGTTGCAATCAATCCTGTGCTTCTCAAGGAGAAGAGTTTCAAGTCATTCAATTGAGGACACTAGCTACCCTTTTCTAGATTTATGGCAAGAGGCAGGAAACTCCATCTATACAACAGCTTGAGACGAGACTCTGGAGGCAACGAACGTAGTTTACAAAGCAGGAGTAATAGTCCCAATAGCAAAAGAATTGGAACTATTGGTGGCTACAAAGGATACAGAGCGTTTAGGCTAATGGTCAACTACAATAGCGGATGATTTATACGTTGATTGAACTTGCTTCATAGACAAGGTTCATTCCGTAGCACAACCATTCACCCTGCATGTACCACAACCACTCATTATCCCTTATCAACCACCTTCTGTCTACAATCCGGATAAAGACCCTTGGAATTAAGAAAAAAGATACAGTGAAGAGTGGAAGGAAAAGGAAAGGAAAATACTGATGCTTTTCTCAAGGCAATCAGAATAGAATGTGGCCAAACAACTTAGCAAAGTCTCTATCCAAATATAGATCTTAGGTTTTCTTTTAGCTTCAGAGTATCACCGAGAACAAATGATGGAAATATTTCGAAATGTACATTACCCCAAACATTTAACTCGAGAGATTGGCCAAGTTAGTGGGACAGATTTTGGCTAATGCTTCGACCTCGTAAGAAGTGATTGTACCAGTAGTAAAAGAGATCTCAGTCTCAAGAGTTGCCATATCATATGTGTAACGAAAACGGACATGACACAACAAGTTGCTAGTATAACTTCTTCACACAGGGGTCTGAAAGCATTTTAGTCTAGATTGGTCAGGGCTCCAAAGAGGAAGAATCTACATTGATCACGATGTGAGCAACAAAGGTAATGGTGTCCTCGACCAAGTTGAAAGAAAGATCTCATCACAACACTTGTTTCCCTTTTTCTATCGAGGCCTAGAAGTAGGGCAAGCAAAAAAGAGGGAATTCTATAATCCGATAGCCTTACAACAAAAAAGCTTGTTTAACGCTTTAGCTTTGAATTTCGACTTATAAGCTCTTAGAAGTGAGAAACCAAGAGACAAAGTGCATCGCTCTCACGCTTAGCAGTAATGTAAATTATTCGCATTTCATAAATGAGTGTTGTGTACTAATAGACTTGCTTACCTATACCACAAAGAAAAAACAGTTCTATTTATTTACTCTTATCCGTAACCATAAGGGCTGATCTTAAGAAGCAGTTGCGTCATTGGCGGGATGTGGAGTTATTGAGTGGTCTATGAAACCTCTATAGGTGGCTTTATGGGTTAATTTAAGGGGAATGGATTTTAGGAGGCTAGTGGAAAAGGTATCTTATTTCTGATGGAGAAATATTGATATTTGTTTGGTACTCAGGGTTACTCTTACCTATTTTATGTTTATCTTTTGAATGCCAAATAAATAGTGGTCGCATTGAAAGACTATTGAAAGACGACAATTCTCATGCCGTGGTGTTGACATAATAAATTCTCATACCTATTGGTTTTTTTTTTTGGGGTTTTGGAATTTGGCTAATGATTCAAATCTTTACTTATTAATGATGAAAACCATTTTAAAGAAAATTTTAAAAAAACAAGCACAATTTTCTAAAACAAAAAATCAAATGATTATCAGATGGAGCCTTGGTTTTTAGTTTAGAATGGGAAGATATTTCTTTTAGGAGGATTTGTGGCCAGGTAATCAGCCCTTGGATGGTTGTTTCTTAAGAATTTTCTCCATGGGATAATGTCAATGTTGTTTTTTGAGGGGATTTCATGAACATTAGTCTGAGCTAGGCTTCCATGAAAATAATGATTGGGAAGTAAGAAACAATTTTTTTCCTTGTGAGTGTTTGGGCTTAGCTTGTATCCATTTTAACTATTCTCACAAGGCAACTACCTTGACCTACTGCATTCGATTGCCAGAGAAATTCATAGGGCTATTAAACTCTAGTTAGGTAGGTGAAAGAAACAACTTTTCAAACAACCTTTAAAGAAGTACTTCCAAATAACCTTCTAACGTTGTCAAATACCTAACATCGACAACATGTTATCGTGTTGCCGCTTATTAGCTCAAGGGTTATGTCTTTACCTTACATATAGGGGTGTGTATTGTATTTTGTTGATTCCGTTTTAACTGAAAATGTAAAGAACCCGGATGTGGTCTAACCTTTCTAACTTGCTCTAGTTTAATTTTTTTGGGTTGGAGAGAAAGCTCAACATCTAAATTGTGTCATGACTATGCTTCGGAGGTATTTTTTCCTTTCAAAAATAGCAGCGTTCCTATCTTGATGAATAGCTTTTTACTCTTCTCACTCTTTGAGATACGATTTCATGTCTATTTTAATGTATGATTTTGCTTAAATATATTTTCAAAATTTTGCTCATTTTTCTTGAAGGTTAGATGTCAAAATGAACCATTGATTTTTACCTGAAACTTGTTTAGGGACCTACGAAAGAATCTGCTTGGAGCAAGAATGGTGGCAGGGGTATATGAGTAGAAAACAATTTAGTTCTTTTCCTTTTTTTTTTTTCATTCACTTTATTGACAAGAATTGTATATTATCAATCTTAGAAGTGCAGCAACTGTTAATTATCGATAATAGGAAACTTCACATAACTAAAATATCAATAAATTAGGCCTCGTTTGATAACCATTTCGTTTTTTGTTTTTGGTTTTTGAAAATTATGCCTTGTTTTCTCCTAAATTCTCTACCATGGCTTTCATCCTTGTTAAGGATCCATTTGAATTCCTAGCCAAATTCTAAAAACAAAAACAAGTTTTTGAAAATTACTTTTTTTTGTTTTCAAAATTGGACTTGGTTTTTGAAAATAAGGAAGAAGGTTGATACTAAAACAAAGAAACTTAATTTTCAAAAACCAAAAACCAAAAACGAAATGGTTATCAAAGGGGCCTTAGTTATTTAATCTATATGCTAGAAGAGGTAGAATCTTTTGTCTATTGAAAAAGTTATTTGATGTGGCCATCACATTGTGGGTCACCCTCTAAATGTTTGGAAGAATGGATAAATTCTAACTTTTAATTTCTCTCTCCTACAAACACCGGTTGAAAACCGCCATCTTATTGTTCAAGCCTTGTAGAATAATTTCTCCAGCTTTTGCCCAACGACAACCAAATTTTTCGCTCGATTTTCTTTAGTATAACAATTGTAGGAATGATGATTTGAACATCCAATTTCAATGAAAGGAGTAGGTGCCTTCAAGACTAAGCTATATGCTCATGTTCGCACTTGTCGACGGGATAGAGTAGCAAAGACAACCACAATGAAACGATACGAGTCTATTTTACAGGTAAATGTAAACATCTTTTGGGTACTGGAATCACTCTCGTAGAGAATCTGGTAAGGCTTTTTTTGTTTTCTTGTTTAGTATGGTGATTATCTCTTTGTTGCTGATATGCTTACTATATATGCCTTGAAAAATTAGGTCCATAAAAAGGAATTTGTGCATACCTCTAGTGATCATCGTGTACAATATGCTTACTATATATGCCTTCATGAGCCACGCCACATTCCCCAGGAGGAGCTTAACTTTGGACGATTTGCACTGATTATTGGATTATGGTTTCCTTTTAGATTCTCCTTCTCCTTCTCCGCCCATCAATCATCTCCAAATGATGAAACTTAAATAGCATGATGCAATCGAAGTGTCTTCAACAAACATTTAGAAAGATGATGCTGGTGTCATTTATTGACATGTAGTTGTGTAAGGGTGTCATTGAATGGAAAACCTTTTCCTTTTGCCTCTGAGCCCCTGTAAAAGTTTGTGACCAGGCATGAAAAATATTCAACTGTAAAAGTTTCTTAATTATAATACTTCTTTGGTGCTGATGTTTTAAATCCTTTTATCTTTCTTTTTGGAACTTTGGATGTCATGAAAAATGTTCAACTGTAAAAGTTTCTTAAGAGCTTTTAATCTATGTATTGTTTACATCTTGAAAAAAAAAATTGTAAATTGTTGAGGTCCAAAGCCTCGTGATTGCTAGTGTATTGACATAGTTGCTGTCTCAATACTCTTAAAATTGCAGTCCACTGAAGAATTTGATTCCTCGTGAGTTTCAACCATACTACAAACTTTTGACTGATTAATACTCGAGATTTATAATTGAACAAATCTCTTAAAATTTGTATACACACATGCTTGAGTGTCCAAACCTTGACTATACTCAAATGACACCAATGTGATACTATTACATTTTTTTTTTTTGAAAATTGAATAACTTCATTAACACTAAGAAAAGTTAGTTACACCAACATCCTCCTGCAAAAAAATGATGTCTTCCAGCGTGGAAGAAAAAGGGGATATAAAAAGCCTGTCGACGACATCGGACTACAGGGGGAGCACCAGCGAGAAGCCTGCCACTGCACGTGCAAGAAAATGTTCAACACGATTGCCAGCCCTATGACACTTAACGAATGAGATCGCACCCGCTTTCAAAGCCAATTCCTCCACTTGGTTGATCACAGTGAAGGTTTCGGAGATGTCGACGCTTTCAAAATTCAAAAATTTGATGATCTCCGTGGCATTTGCCTCCACCACCATTGGGGCGCTTAGATCAATTTCATTCTCAATGTACGAAATCAGCCCCTCTTTGATCGTTAAGGCCTCCATTGATTTAATCGACCATCTGTGATTGAGCCATTTGCACCCAACCAAAACGAGAGATCCTGAAAGATCATGGATTATCCATCCAACGCTCCATGATGCCAATTCTTCATTCCACGATGCATTGAGTTAAACTTGAGGCAACTCAGAGGGGGAATAAAACCAATGCTCGTGATTCTGAAGGCTCTCCCGCCTTAAGCCTGTTAGGTTAGGATTTGATCGTTTTCGCCGCTCTTCAAGATTTCTTTTAATCCATCTAATTAGCTGACTTTCATCTGTTGGCTTTTTGTTGCTTGCAATTCTATTTATGAAATTTCAAATTGTCCACAAAGTGGCCGCTATCTACACTGCCTCCAATTTGTTGTTTTCTCTACAAAGACCCGAGAGGTCCATAAGCTTAGGGAAAATTTTAGGTCATATATGATTTACCTTTTTACAGCTCCAAAATATGTGGCTCGAAGACTCCTTGTAGCACCTGCACATATCACAGATTGGGTTAATATCCAAACTTCTAGACAAAAGAGATTCTATTACATTTTGTTGTCATGATAATTTGTAGGAATTTAATCTTAAGTTGGTGGTACTATGGTTTGAATTCATTTCTTCCAAGTCCTTTATTCTTCTTTGTATATGTTTTATAATTCACTAAACATACATAAACATGCCAAAATTGAGCTATGTGAACATAGCTAAATGGTAATGAGATTTTCTTTCGAGCTTCATCTCCATCCTATTAGTATTGTAGAAAAAACAAAAAAACTTTGTTGGTCATGTTTTTATACACATTTATCTATATTTGTTTCTTAATCCATTAAAAAAAAATTATGAAATAAAAAATCCATTAAAAAACAACATTCATTTTTAGATCACAAACCATTAAATCGAGCCAAGAGCATAACTCAATTGGCATAAAGTTGTACTATAACCAAGAGGTCCGTGTTTTTGAATCCTCCACCCCATATTGTCAAAAAAAAAAAAAAAAAAACCATTAAATCGACAAAAAAAACACACATATATAGAAACCATACGAAATAGAAAGGAAAAAGAAAAAAAAAAGACAAAAAAAAAAAAGAAAATAGCTGTAAATTGTAATTGACCAGTCTTGACCATTGACCAGGTCAAACCCATCCTGTTGACTTGGTCAAACGCTCAAAACTATATAAATGACCCCAACCTTAACCTCCAATTTCACAAACAGCACTCCAGATTGAAGAATGAATTCCGGAAATTGAAGATGACGAAGACTGCATATTGAAGAATTCTCGTCGATGGGATTTGAAGAAGGCTGCAGTAAAGATATTATCAAAATCAGAAATCAATAGATCCGCAAATTTTAGTCGACAAATTGTTGGGATCGTGGCACATTAGTTCATCAATTTTTTTTTTTGAATCAATTGTGAAGGTATGATTTAACCTAAAATGAAATTGAAGAAGATGACCAAGACTCCAAAGAAGAATTCCACGGGAGTTGAAGAAGGCTGCAAAGACAAAATCAGGAATCAATTGATCCGCAAATTTTAGTCGAGAAATTGTTGGGATCGTGGCGCATTAGTTCATCAATTTTTTTTTGTTCTTGAATCAATTGTGAAGGTATGATTTCCAGGTACAATGACAATGCAAGAAGATATCAATCTTTGGGAAAGAGTGGAGAAAAAGATCAATGTGTTAATTGCGTGGAGAACAATTTAACCTAAAATGGAATTTAGAACAGTGCATATGAAAAATTATGAAACAAAGCTGAAGTTACCGCCAGTCAAGCCTACTGTATAAATACCCTTGTCGAGGAGTTTATGCTTGTACGGCGTTCAAGTTCGCGGCAGCGTCAACCGAATTCCTTCTTTCTCAAAAGACTTCGACACGGGGAATCGCGAAAAAGCAAGAGCGCACCAAATCAAGCTTGGTTGAAGAAGAAAAACCCTAATCGTCAGGATCGCAGCAAGTTACCGAGTTCGTATCTTCAAACTTCGGCTTAACTTCAATTTTCTGTTTGTTTTTAACATCCTTTTCGAGGTTTTTGATCCATGGCGACTGAATCTGCTTCCGAAGTTTCTTCTAATCCCTTGGGATCATACATTGGGAGCTCGATAAGCCTCATTACCAAATTTGATATTCGTTACGAAGGCATTCTCTACCACCTCAACATCCAAGAGTCTACCATCGGCCTGAAGAATGGTATGTACGAACTTGCAGTATACTAAGCTCTCTTCCAGTGATTTTCCTAGCTATCTCCATGGCTCTGTTTCTTCATATCGTAATTTAAATGCTGGTGTGTACATGTTTGAATTTATGTAATGAATATGTTCTGTATAACCTACGGAAATTTGTCTATTCCGTTGCGAATGTATGGTCATTACCTGCTAATAGAAGAGTCAGTGTCGGGATTGTCAATTTTGCTTATGAACAGGAGATTCTATTCCTGTCGCTGCCAGTAAAAGCCGATGTTTATTTTATTTTTAGGTTTGTATCCAATCTTTCGTTACTTCTTGGTATTCTTAATATATACGTCATTGACAAGTATGACAAGTAACACTCTCATTGAATGAGGGTTTATTTCTACAAATTTTTTAAGACTACAAGTTATGGTTAATCACTATATCTGTTAGAACAGTATTCAAAATCTTACGTTTATTCTTGCAGTTAGGTCTCATGGGACAGAAGGACGAAAGATTGATGGCCCGCAGGTCCTTCCAAGTGATAAGGTGTATGAGTATATTCTGTTTCGAGGCAGTGATATCAAGGTAATGCAGATGTATTTAATTGCATTCCCATCTCATCACTCCTCGTTAGGCCAATGCATGATCGGATTTGGTTTAGTGCTTTAAAATTTAAAATATAATGTTGCCTTGTTCTGGTATAGATCACTTTTCACCCCAACTCATACATTTGAATTTCAAGCTTGAACTTGGAGTTTCAAGAGGAAAACATTTGTGTGAACTTGCTCATATTTGTGACTTTTTTCATAGTTTTTATTGTTATTACCTTTAGTACTATTGCAATTAGAAGTCCGATACATGTAGAATTGTAGAAGTAGTGACAATTGTAGCCATCATACACACAAGATAGATATCCATTTGGGATCATCATACACAAAACCTATTTTTGATCACGCTTCAGCTAAATGGGTGATATTAGAAGTATTCTTGTTTTTATTTCCACACAGAACCGAAGACAGTCATTTGAACATACACATTTGATAAGTTGGTGGGTTGTTATAACTCATTACTGTTATAGATGCATTATATCATGTTCCTGTTGCAAATCTAAATCATTTTCTTCTTCTGCCAAGAAAAATAATTACACAATAAAGGTATGTTTAAAGACATTTCCTATTGTAATGTATATCCGTACCTTCTCCCTGAAAGAAAACTGAAATATTATTTCTAATCCTTAGAAAGACATCAGACCATGATATTGACATCATATTCTCTTTTGACCTCCCTCTAGTTCTCAATCACAAGTTTTATTGCATTCCTCTTCCTCCATCCCTTTATCTTTAAAATTTGAGATATTCATTTTATTTATTTATTTTTATTTTGTTTATTTTGTTGGTCTTTGCTATCGAGTTCCTCTACCTTTTGTATGCATCCCTTGTATTGATGTATGGTGTCATTTAGGAAAGAAATGTCTGGCACTCAAATTGCATTAAAGTATCATTCTAAAAAAAAGATTGCATTAAAGTAGCCTTAGTTTTACCTAAATGAAGCACATGTAGTTTTTAAATTCCTTTTGAATTTCCATAAAAGTTGTTTTTAGAACAGAAACAAGAAATATAGGATTAGATGAACGTGTCGGCTAGGCTATAACTACGTCTACCTTAATCTTTTTCCACGTCCACCTGTTACGATAATGATTTTTCTGTTGTAAAAAGCATGTTTAAAGGCATGGCACGTATTGTGCCAGTTTTTGTTGTACATTTTTTAAACTAATACTACTTGATTTAGTTTGAATCCATTTTAGAGAGGGTTTTTGTTATAACAGGATTTGAAACTCAAGACCCCCACATTTGCTGAAACAGACCAGCAGATTCATGATGGCTCTGCTGCGATCCAGGTACTCTTGTTTGACTATAAAGAACTGGCACAATTTTACATGAAAAAGAAAATCTCATTTAGCTTTTCCTGTGCAGTCAAATCATGCTGGGTTATTGACTTCACCACTCTCTACTTCAGTTGGACGTGACACATTGATGGTCTCAAAGCAGTGCCAGGAGGATCTTCTGCCTTTTAATAATGGACAGTGTCCTAGCAAGTTGTCTTCATATCAGTCTGTAGTTGCAGGTAACAATATACATAGTTACTCCTTGCCCATGCAAAATACCGGTTCTCTGTTATTTTCTGTACTGGATCAGGAGCCAGAAAAGAAAAAGGGAAAACAATGGGAAATTACCTTATATTTCTTGGTCTCCGAAGTACTTTGTCATTTCAAATTTTAATTGGCAACAGAGAATGACTCTTCCAAATCCTTTAAATATTGGCTTAGGATTTGCTTATAACTTAGATTGTGCATGTGCTGATCCTCTGTCATTTCTACTTCTTGCATGTCCTAGTCTTGTATCAGCTAATATAGTTCACAACCATGTTTTGTTTTTCTCGATGTTTGTTCACCATCTCATTCACAGCAACGACATCTACTTCTTCATTTCCTCCAATCTGGCAAGAAATTGGCAATTCCAAAGCTCAAATTACGGGTAAACCTATATTCCACCCATCATCAATTCTTTCCAGGCAGTCTGTTCTGAATACCGCACCTTCTATTTCGGGTTCAGGTCCATTGCTTACATTGCCTGCATCTTCATTAACTCCTTATCAATTATCACAGTCTGGGGCAGACGTGCTTTCCTCCACAAAGAAACTGTATCTTGATGCAGGGAATTTGGGTGCTTCTACACATCTTCCTTGTAATTCTTCTGTGTCAATTACTGCTTTAGAACATCAGGCACCCTCGTTACCATCTCTGAGAGAGATACGTGCTCAACAGGTTTGGTGCTTTATAGTTTTCAAAATTATTTTCATATAATGACTTTCTTATAGTTCAATCACATTATTTGGTCTATTTGTTTTGTATAACTTGTTGATTTATGCTAAGCAATAAATGAGTGGTTTTGAGCTCAATATTGATAGTGCTTTCTTCTTCTTGAACATTTAGACATGAAGCCTAGATCATACTTAAACAGCCGTTGGTGGTGTTTATATTTTTCGTTATAACCAAAAAGTTACTTCAAAACTGATACAACGATGGATCTAACTGAAAATGTTTATGCTTCTTGTGACTTTTTGATGACCTTAAAGTCACTGACTGAAATGTCGAATAGATAAATTAGATTTGGATGCAGCCGTTCCTCTGTCAGGATATGGACTTGACCAAGCTTCTACTACCGGGTATCATAACATGGTGGGCTTGGGGGACATACTAATTACTAGACATAACCATTCTTTTTAGCTGGGGACATGTTGCCTTGCCTGTTGGTCCAAACACAATTGAGTAGGTCAATCATGATTGCTACTATGACTGGTGCAAGAGTGGGTCTAGGATAGGGAAAACAATGTCTTGCATATAGGTATAGGTGGTGAGTGTACATGCCCCAACCTATGACCTCACTTGCGATTGGACTAAACCATGTGAACAAGTTAGATGTGTGAAGCATAGAGCTTATAATTTCCCTTTCTTTTGACCCTGCTTTAAGAAAAAGAGGAAAACTTGTATGCATGTTACTTAAAGAACCAGTGTGATTAGGTAATCATATACTTTGACAATACATGGTACTTAAAGAACGTGTATCAAAATGATAAAACTTATAAAAGTACGATGCAATTGCCGGATCTGAAGCAAATATTTAAAAAGATGATACTTAAGACGTGCAAGGGTACCTTTGAATGGAAAGTCTTTCTACTTTGCCTCTAGGCATGTGTAGGTGTTAAACTTGAAAAAAATCTTATCCTTTAAATCCTCATATCTTGCTTCTTTGAATATAGATTATTGTTTGCCACTAAGAATCTAAATTATGTATCATTTACATCTTGAAAAAATTGCAAAATCAAAATTTTTGTGGTCCTGAGAATAGTTTATTGACGCATTTGTCTCAATACTCTTCAAATTGTAGTTCACTGAAGAATTTGATTTCCAAGCCATGAATGAGAAGTTCAAGAAGGATGAGAAAGAGAGACATTGGGCGATACCTTGTGCTAAGGTATGGCTTGGAATACTATCTTAGTTTTTCATGGTTTATGTTGGTATCAATTAATTTCCTCTTCTCTTGGTTTTCTTTTTGCAGCCTGCATATAACAAGGACGAATTCTTCGATACAATTTCCTGCAATTCTCTTGAACGTGGATCAAGGAATGGACACAACCGGTTCTCTAGGCCAATGAAATTTGACACTGAGGTTTTGTCTTGTTTTGTTTTTCTGGTATATTTCTGGCAGATAAATTGAAGCGTTTCTTAGAAAGAAAATGGGCTTTTGCAGACAAACGACGACCTTCCACAAATGGGCGGCAATGTTGGCTATGGCATTAGACGTGGTGAGAATTTCTGGGGCTCAAATAACTTGGGACGGGGATACAATTATGGTGGGAGAGGGCTTGAAGGGAGCATGCCATTCTGAATTCTTGGCCACTTTTGAAGGGAGCATGCCAAATTTGACACTGCTATTGAATTGACATATGCACATATCTCCTTGTAATTATTTTTGTTACTTAAACTTATATTTGATGCATGCATGCATGATTTTTACGTATATCTATGAAAAATTTTCTGCTTGTGTGGTTAATTCATGAACAGCCTTCTCTCATGAACTTTACCTTTTTATTTCAAAGTTCTTGAGACTGAAGAAAAATGGTTAGTGGCCTATTTGATAAAAAGTTTTGGTTTTGGTTTCATTTGATAACCATTTGGTTTTTTAATATTAAGTTTTTTTTTTCTTACAAGGGTGGTTTTTTGAACTTTTACTAGATTTCAAAAATTATGAGTCTGATCATTTATTTTCAAAGTAATTATCTAAATTTTGTTTTTGATATTTAGATTTGGCCAAATTTTAAAAATACTTTTAAAAAGTGAATTATAGCAATTAAAATTGTTCTTACTTGCTCCATACCTATGACTTGCTGCGAGACAGTGACCTAATTTTCTGATCAGACAACTTTCCAGATCGAATCCACTTCCCTTTCTTGCTTGTGATGTGAGCATGCCTGGTTATTAAAGTACAGAGATTATGGTTTTATCCTTACGTGTTTGAATATGATATTGGTCATTTATGGCAGGCTTGCAACTTGGGATCCTTATTTAATCTCTACTTGCAACTTGCCAGAAACTCTCATGAGTCTGAATTTTCAACTGGTGCGGCCTATTCTTTATCAATCACTCTCTTCTCTCTAATTAAGGACAAAAATGTTGATCCACATATAGTTGGTGAACTTAAAATTATACTATTATCTTCTTAAATATAAAATTTGATATTTTTGTGTTTGTTTGTCATGATATGTTTGTGAAAATTTATATGGTTTAAAAAGTTTTGGCTCATTTGGACTATGTTTCAATTTGGTCCTTGTGATTTTAAACGTTTCAATTTGGCTCCTTGGTGAAACATCATAAGTTATCCCAATTGTTACTATATTGACATTTTTCTTTTTTTAATTTGGCAATGAAATGATGTTATGGGCTTTGTTTCAAATGTACTAGTTAATTGCATTATGCTTGATTTTTGAGTAAATAAAATATGGGAAATATGCAGATTTTTACCTAAAGGACAATTAGGAATGATTTGTAAAGTTTAACTAAATCATAAGGGCCAATTGAGATCTTTCAAATCATAGCAATCAAATTGAAACAAAGTTCATATCATATGGATTAAAAATGAAAATTTTAAACTATGAGACTTCGTTGAAACTATACCCAAATTAAATTAATCAAATGTATATTATCTTATTCGTTTTTCTTAATGTATTTTATGTATGGTCATATTTTTACGAATAGAAACACTAAATATATGAGAAAGGATATCTACTTAGAGATGGGGAGATTACAAATTGTGTTTGTTTTGTGGGGGCTATACAACTTAGATGAGGAAAAAGAAAAACCTAGAACTATAAGTGGGAATGTGGGACATTTTCCTTATTCATAATCAAATAAATGCTGTAGAAAAGAAAAGAAAAGAAAATATTGTGATGATGTATAATAAATAAACTTGTCTTGTTAATTGTTATCCAATTTGTGCATGTATTTGATTGGGCCTTCCAATGGCGGCGGAGCCAATGGTGGAGCCTCCATTAATGAGAACCAATAGAGCGGCGCCAACAAATATTCCGTCTTTGACCACATAGCATTCTCCTTCCACCCACCCTTTCCCATACTCTTGTCTTCTGCTCATGCTCGTTGCTCCGCTCATCATCACCACCGCAATTCCAAAGCTCACCCTGGTATTTCATTTTATTTACCATTTTAGCCTCTCTTTATTATGAATTCTTTAAAACTAAATATGTTTGTTTTTTTTTTTTAATGAACTAAATATAAGTTAAATTATAGAATTTAGTCTTTAAACTTTCAGTTATGTCTATTTGGTAAGTGTCTAACAAGTCTATGACATGTTTGAATTTTTTAAATTAATTGTTCTATTATTTATAAAATCGATCTTTATTATTATTTTTTTTTTGAAATATATAAAATCGATCTTTATGTTTGATAGGACTCTAAACTTTCAATTTTGTATCGAGTTTGTTTCTGAATTTTAAATATTTCAGATAGGGCAAAGATCTATTAGATGTAAAATTAAAAATTAAGAGATCCGTTGGACACAACATTGCAAGTTTGAGCATTTACTTGACACTTTTTAAAGTTTAGGGACGTTTCAAGATTGAAAGTTCAAGAACCTTTTCGACACTTTTTAATGTTTAGAAACCAAATAGATACAAACTTGAAAGTAGGGGCTACATATGTAATTTAACCTTAAATATATGTTTTATTCTTGAAGGCAGTGGTTTTTCAATTTAGTCCATATTGTTATTTCAAAACTTCAATACAGTTCTTCTGTTTGTAATGTTTTTCAATTATATCTTTTTTTTTTTTGGATGAATGTTGAAATTAGTTGATTATTAGTTTATATAGCATGATATTTGTTGAGTTGGAAGAGATCTACAAGAGACACTAGACCACCTAAAGAGCGAAAAATTCACAATACACTAGACACTGGACACTAGCCTAATTCACCATCTAAAATTTTCCAACTTGCTAAGTATCTTGGTGGGTAAAGTTATCATTAATTAATTTTAACATTTATCACCAAGAAGAATATTATTAAAAAAAATATTAAAATATAAGAGTCTAAATTGAAGAAATATTTAAACGTGTATTTAGCCCTTTTTTTAATACTCTAATTAGTCTCTATTAGACTAGATTTTCTTTTAACAATAAATAGTGTCTTTTTTTTTTAATTATAGGAAAATAGAGTAATTTGAAAAGTTATTTGAATTTCATGGCATACTATTTAAAAAAGAGGCAACGTTTAAATAGGAAATTTGGAGAAAGTTGAAAGATTCCTTTCCCTTAAATAATTATGAAACTCTCTCTTTTACTACCATTTCAAAAATCGTTATGGTTGTCAGATAAGTTTTAAAATTACTACATATATCTTTTTGTAAAAAAAAATTACTTTATTCTTTTTTCAAAGGAAATTACTTTATTCTTCAAATAATGCTCATGTACTATTATCATTTTATCATTAATAATAATGTTATTTTGTAATTTAATAGATCTTGGATCCTATGTATAGGAATTCGAACCACCTCAAAGCTGGCCACGTTCTTTTGGCATATTATTTTTTTAGTCTCCTCTCACCCTCCAATCATCTCTCTAAATGCCAATTTAAACAATCTTGATTTTGCAAAAAAAATTCAAAACAATCTTTTTTTTTTTTTTTTTTTTTTTTGAAACTTAATTCAAACAATCTTGAATTCAGATCACTACTAAAATTCATATGTTGATTGTCACATACTTCTTTCTGGAAAATTGAGCACAGTACCATTAATTACCAAACAATGTTTATACTTTCTGGTTTTCTGTTACTATTACTAATTTCATTTTTGAACTCAAAATTTTCCCCCAAATAAACTGAAAAACACAGAAAAAGAAAAAGAAGATTAATATGAAGAAATAATTACCGACCAAGAGACGAGAAGGGTTGTTGAAAGCAGAGGCCTTTTGACACTGCAACTCTTTCTATTTTCCTTTGGCCAATAGCTATGGCAGATTATGGCGTTTCCGATGATCTGAGCCATTGTTAAACAGACTAAACCTGCGACTCCCAATTTGAATGCTTGACTTTCAGGCAGGAAACAGAGTTTGCCGTTCAACTTCAGGTCTTTTTTCTACGACAGATTTGATTTGAATGATTCAGGGAATTTTTGGTATGAAAATTAAGATTGTAAATGAGAAAGAGAAAGTGAAAGAAACTTACTTTTGTTCTGTTGAATTCAGCAGCCATACATGATGCGAAGGAGGCGAGGATGAGGATGGCGACAATGGAAAAGCTAAACACGAAGCTGGATGGGGGCTTTTCCATGGCGGCCAGAAGATCGAAGAATAAGTGGGAGTTTAAATCATTTTATTATTGGAAAAGGAAAGGCTCTTGAAGGTTAGTAGTGGAAAATTCATCATTTTCTCTCTTGACTTGAGAAAGTCGAGACTTTCTTCGAGTCAAATCTCTCGTTTTTCATCTTCATCACTGGTCAAATACAGAGGAAGGGGGAGAGAGAGAGAGATAGAGAACCTTCCAACTTAAGATTTAACAAGCTTTAATGTGGGAAATTTGAAACAGATATTAAAATCTGAATTTACGATTCTTTTTTTAGTTTCTTTTTGGGATAAAAGAAAATAGCGGGCGGAAATTTGAATATCTAATCTTTAAAGAGATAAGTAATGTCGGCTAATTAAAAATTGAACTCGGAATATTTTGCAATAATTTAATTGTTTTTCTGACTTGGGAGGGTACACCCTTTCCCAGATACCGGTTTACCTGAAACTTATCAAACACAGGAAAAGGATTGAAATTCCACCATATGAAAAGCCAATAGAAAAGTAGGAAGGGAGAGAAATAGAGAGAGAGGGAAAAGGATTGAAATTCCACCATATGAAAAGCCGATAGAAAAGGAAGGGGATAGAGAGAGAGAGAGAGAGAGTTGACCTGACCTGTTGTAGAAGGGAGCCAGGTTTTGTGGGGGACCCAGCTGACTGATGACTTTAAATAAATGGGTTTCCATGGGAGAATGGAATAATGAAAGCCATTGACATCAGATGCTCAAATAAATTAGGATGCTTCAACTTCAAATGTCTTCTTAGAAAGTTCCTCAAAGATGCCTCATCCTCCTCCCCTCCTTTCCCCACTCCCATTTAATTATCCACTTTACAAATGTGAGATATGAAACAATCATCGGTTAACCTTGTCGTCAACAAGAGCTATGGAAATAATAAAAGGCTTAGAGGGAATGGTCACCTGCCTAGGATTTAACATCTTGTGAGTTTTCTTTGCAACCAAATGCAGTAGGATCAAGCAGTTATTGAGGTGCAACATGGTTGGTTTGGACATTCACATATATTAAAAACAAAAGATACCGAATTGGTAACAAGATTTACTTGTTGCTTTCACACATGGTCTTTGTATGTATTCAATGTAATACATACATCCTTTTCCCAATCTTTCTGCAAGTGGGGATGCTTGCTTGAATTTGTCCCTTTCAAACCAAGATCATAACATGAGAGAACTACAATCAAAGATTTTCATGCAAGAGTATTATTAATTTGGCATGGGACCCATACAGTAGATCGCTTGCAGTGGCGAATGCCACATTTGACTCTCTCCCCTTCGTTTTGTTCGATGTGTTATTCTTCTTTTGAGAATCCTTGCCATTTATTTGTGCAATACTCATATGCCTCACAGTTTTGGTTGATTATGATGGATGCTTTAGACTGGCCTTTGATTCTACCAAATAATATCTTTGGTATTCTTGATATCATTTTTGTGGGGCACCCTTTTATTGGTGTGAAGAAGATATTATGGCTAGCTATTAACAGAGCTTTCTTCTGGTATCTGTGGTGCGAATGCAATGAAAGACTCTTTAGGGATACCTCCTCAACCTTTGATGACTTTTTTGATTTAATTCTTTTCCATGCTATTGGTGTAAAAATTCACACCCTTTCAACTATACTCTCTCCACTATGATTGCTAATTGGAGATCTTTTTTGTAATTTTTTTAGGTGTTGGTTTTTTCATACCAACCCTTATTTCATTCATCAATGAAATATTGTTTCTATTTCAAAAAAAAAAAAGTCAACTATGACTTGTAGTAAATACCAGTAGCAACAATGAAAATGAAACAGAGTGATTTTTTATTCTATTCTTCATTTCCATTCTTGATAACTGCGACTTAAATTTTGTTATTGTTCTTATTCCCAAAAAAGTAGGTAAAATATTTCTAAATTTAAAGTAGATTCTATTTTGAAAAGATGATATAGACAATTAAATAGCCTTTTGATTTCTTAGATGATTTGTCTGCATAAACCCATCTTATTTTTGTCCAACCCTTTATGAAGTACACTACCATTTTATATTATTTTCAGAATGTACATTAAAAGCATCAAAATTCCCAAATAAATGAGCTCAAAACATTTCATTTATTACAAGCAACATCTGATATTTTCCCAAATTACATCAAGTTCTCCTCCTCTTAAGAGTTTCAAGGACAGATTGTGCAGTGCAATAAGCAATAGCTTGAACAGTAACCATAGGATTCACTCCCAAAGCAGTTGGAAAAACACTGGAATCAGCAATGAAGAGCCCCTCCACTTCCCATGTTTCCCCTCTCTGATTCACCACAGAATCCTTTGCTCTAATTCCCATTCTGCAACTTCCCATTTGGTGAGCTGAACAGATTGGAGTCATCAAATCCTTCAATGGCCTTGAGCTTTCCTCTTTCACAAACTTCTCATACTCACGGTAACTCACTTTCTTCACATTTATGCTTCTTCCCTTGTTATGGTGAGTTCCTATTTCCTCTGCCCCAGCTGCTGCCAAAATCTTCAAAGCCTTCTCCAGCCCTTTCTGTAGATTCTCTTCATCGACGTCGTCCATATTGTAGCTGAATGAGCTTGGAGATTTGATTGTTCCTGACCCTTTATCTCTTGCCAGTGCAAATACGTGGGCTGTCCTGGAAAATTTGCACATTCTTTGTTTGATATTTGTCCCAGAAATCCATGGCATTAAGATTGAGAAGAGTCCTGGGTGTAATGCTGGTGTCTGAATCACAGCTCCTCCATATCCAGGTTCTTGATCTGGTTCTGACCCTATGTTACACATGGCTGTCATTATCCCACCTTCATAGCTTTTCTTGTCTTCCTCTGGCCATGATTTGTCTGTAATGGAAGAATGTCATTAAGTTGATGAATTTGAGTGTGTGTTTTGCTTTTGTATGCCTTTTAAATGCATGTGGATGACTAGAAGTGTGTTTATTCGAACAATTGAGTTGTGTTTAGTTCGAGTTTTAAAAGAGTAAAAAGTGTTTTTGACTAATTAATCCCACTTTTTGGAGGGATTGACCTTTCTAATGCCATGAAGAAACGTGTGCTAGGTGATTGGAATCCTCTTGGCATGCTTTTATTTTGAGACTTCTAAAATCAGATAAGAGAAACACTTTGAGAGTGATTTTGGAATGACAAAAATCTTGTCAGGTGATTTTAACCATTCCAAAATCAACGTGTCCTACGTTTCTTCCACTTTTTTCAAAAGACATGTCAAACACACTCTAACTCTAACTAGAATATCAAACTGTTGTGTTACTTTTTTGGTAGAAATATGACATTATCAGTTATCACATACCAGTTTCTGCAGGGAAATGACCCCATGCCATTGTAACAGGATGAAGATGCAAGTTTTTGCCAATATTTGGGTTTCTCAAGCCACTTTTTCTCAACAATGGAGGAGTACTGAGTGCCCCACATGCTACTACAGTCACCTTGGACTCAACCAAAAACATCTGTTTAGCTCCCGATCCACACCCGAATTCAAAAGCAACGCCTTTTGCTCTGTTGCGTTCGCTCCCGTCTTTCTTCTCTTGCCTGATATCAATGGCTTCGCAGCCCGGAAGTATCACGCCATTTCCCGACCTCACCAAGTCCACAAGCCATGTCTCTGCAGTGCCCTTCTTCCTCCCATTTTTGCAGCCAAGACAGCACCAGCCACAGTAATGATCAGAAGGTGAATTTCTAGGAATATTCATAACATGACTACCCAATTCCTCACACCCTTTTCTTAAAACTGCATTGTTAAAGCCTTCATTGTCAATTTCTGATTGAACTCCCATCTTCTTACACACAACTTCCATTGCTTCTTTGTATAAACTGCTGCTGAAAAGCTCCAATTCATACTCATCTGACCACTCTCTAGTTACATGGCTTGGTGTTTGAATTGAAGCTGACCAATTAACTGTTGAGCCTCCACCAACTGTAGAGCCTGCAAGTACAAGCACATTCATGTTATCAGTTGCCACTAAGCCACTTGATAAGTACATTTCTTCCATGGCTTGTCCTTCAAGGAGCGAGAGATTTGTTCTTGCACAATAGCTTCCTTTCTCTAATACAAGCACTTTGTACCCTGCATTGGCCAGCACCCCAGCCACCACTCCGCCGCCCGACCCGGACCCGACCACCACTGCGTCGCACTTGATGATCATTGAAGGGCTGGAAGCTTTGGTCCTTGGGGAAAGAAGAGTGACTGAAAATCCAAACTTTCTAAGTGCTTCTGCTGCTGCTACTTGTTGGTGTTCGAGATTGACAATGCCTTTGAAAAGAGGTCCGTAAAGCTCTTCTTCATCTTCCTCAACTTCTCTTGATCTGCCATTTTCTTTCAGGTTTGATGCTTCTGATTGCCTGGTTTTGGCTTTGAATTGAGGGTCGGTTCCGGGGTAGTCGATCGCATTCCATGATATGTTGTTCATTTTATCATCAACCTGATCCAGCGGCGAGCAGGAAATTTTCTCAAGGGGTAAAATTTTACATGCTGTTTCTTATATATATAATCTTTCGATTGATAGATTAGCGTTAAATTACAAAAGATTAAGTATTATATATTACTGAATTACAACAAACTAAAAACTGTGCAATCGGTTTCATCTTCGTTGATGAAAAACCATGCTGCACAGCACAAATCTTTGAACTAAAATCTAGCACTCAAAAACATAAAAATGTTTTGTTTGGAGCATAGAATTCAAAGGAAGTTTTCAAAATAAATAAAATGATTCAGTGAATCAAAAAGTAAGAAATAGAATTGGAATTTGCATTTATGTTTGTATTTATTATTATTGTTGTTTTTTTTTTTTTTTTTTACAATAGTGATGGGGAGATTTGAACCACAAACCTTGTGATTATGCCAGTTGAACTATGTTCTTGTTGGCCATTTACTAAATTCATTGAGTTACATTTCTTATTTTTACTAATTTATAATTTTAATATATGTTTCATGGTAGATTTAAAATTTGGAAACAATGATCGTTTTCTTTTTTGGAAAAAAAAAAAAAAAAAGAATGATTGTTTTCAAATTCTTTATTTTTTTTTTTATGTCAGAATTCAAATAGGATCCAAACACTATTTTTAGAGATAAACCAGCCAAATAAAAATCTACTGAATTTATTTAATTCATTAAATTGGAAATCAAAAGTTGAATTGGATAAAATAAAATACCTCACCGACCGAACACAACCTAACCGACCTTAAAATATTTTTTTCATCCTCATATTAACATGCTTTTATAATTTGAGAGGTTGTATTTTTTATTCTCGAATTTTCATAAATATCTTTTTCTTTTTCAATTTTCAGATACATTGAAGTTTGAAGACCAGACATATTTTTTTAGACTAAATTATTTAAATTGTCACAACTTTTGTTTGCCAATATCAAAAGCATTAGCATTTTTCTTTTTTTTTTTAAAAAAAAATTGTAAGAAGTCAACAACGAGGATGGAAATTTAATAACGAAAGTGACAAACTTTGATAAGAAAACTTAAATCGTCGGCTTGGTTATTTGAGAATTGTAGCATTTATTCATGTCAGGTTGTCAGCTGTAATAAAATCAAAACAGCTAAACGATATGCTCAAACTTAAATAGATAATTCCTTATAAAAAGGAAAAGAAAATAAAAGAAATTGAATGGATAAACTTGCTTTTGCATGCGTCAATCTCATATTCAATTATTCTTCCACTAATAATAATAATAATAAATAATTAGCATTTAATGATGCCACATCATATGAAATAATGTTGAAAACATTAAAAAAAAATGTCGTTAACAGCCTATAAAAATTGGGTAAAACTACAAATTTAGTCTTTTAAGATTGGTCCTAAACTTTCAAAATTACAAAATAGTCCTTGAACTTTTGAAAATTTTAAAATTAATGAATCTACCAAATACAAATTTAAAATTTTAAGGTTGCATTCAACATAAAATTCAAACTTATATCCAATAGATCAATTAAATTTTAAGAATTTTGAATTTATCATAGACCCATTAGAAACAAAATTGAAACTTCATAGGCATATTGGACACTTTCAAAAGTTGGGATTAAATAGATACAAAAGATTAAATTATCATTTAACCTTAAAAAATTGTTTTTGCTACCATTTTACTAGAAAAATTCTTCTTTTACTTTTAACAAGATGAGTTCTTTATCAAAAAAAAAAAACAAGATGAGTTCGAATTTTTCTTTTTTTTTTTTTTTGGAAACTAAGTTCGAACTTTTCTTATAAAGACGTTACAAAAAAAAAAAAAAAAAAAAAAAAAAAAAAAAAAAAAAAAAAAAAGATGAGTTCGAATTTTTTTTTTTTTTTTTTGAAACTAAGTTCGAAATTTTCTTATAAAGACGTTACATTTTAACTATATATATATATAAATATATATAATCTCTGAAATTTAGGAGCATATCCCATCCCACATATTGTATTAAATAAAAAAAAAAAGAGAAATTTAAAATTAATAATTTTCGTAATTTACCCCTCTTTTTCACATTATTATACTCGTCTACTATCATCTTCCCTCTGCATTAAAAAATATTTTGTACCTTTTCTTCTCTCTCTCAAAATTTATTGTGCATATTTTCAGGGCTACACGTTCTTAAAGCCATTTGACACTTGTTACTACGAACATGTTATACTTAATTATGGTCAAAATTTTGCTTCTTTTAACTATTTGACTTGTAATGCCAACCTTTTAAATTTTTGAATGAAGTGGTTATTTAATTTTCTATTTTATGAGTTTACCAAAAATGTGGGTGTGAAATGACTTGAAATAATGTGCATGTGTATTTACTATTAATAGACGATTTACTTAATATATGAAATTCTAAAAACCTATTTGAAATTTAATGTAGAGCTGTCTTGAGATCAAATTTTTAAGTCAATATATGATTTACTATTAATTTTATATGAATGGCAAAAAAAGTAAAAAATGATAAACTCATGGTTTGCTCTTGATAATATCTATCATATCTTAAAAGGTTTCAATTTTGTTAGTTGGATACAATTCAATTGGTGGGACATTTACGATCTCATTCAGGTTCAACTCTATTGATTTGTATTCTTTTGAAAATAAAGAAAAATATATAAATTTAAGGTTTTTTTAGAATAATAACTTAAGTTTTATATAATAATTATTTATTTTTTTAAAAAAAAAAACTTAATTTATTTATTTTTTTAAAATAATAACTTATCTTTTTTACTTTCTAAAAACATTCAAAATCTTAATTTCATAAACTAATTAATAATGCTCAATAATTGCAGAAAACTAAAATCAAAATTATTATCAAACTAAGACCAAGTGCATTAACTAAAAATTGATTAAAAAAAAAAAAAGTGCATTAACTAATTTGAGTAAAGATATTAATAACCTTTGACTTTAATTTAAAGGTTTAAATCCTATCTACCCCACATTCATAATTTATAATCTTTTTTTATTTTTATTTTTATTTTTTATAAACGTGTGAAAAAAACACAAGTGGACTATGAGTTGGAAACAATTAATACTTAACCTAAATAAAACTCGAAAAGAAAAAGAAAAAGAAAAAGAAAATACCTGTGTGAAGAAAGCAAGGAGACAAAAGATCTTGACGGTTCTAAAGAACATTCGGAGTAGAAAAAAGTAGCTTAGAGACCATGAGACCACAATTTGTTCTCTTCTCCTTTGAGAAACCTTTGAAAATCTTTGAAAGTATGGAAATTTGTTTGAAAGACTTTTATTTCCACACATAATATATGTCCCATACCATGTTGACAACATCCATAGGCTTAATCTTGCCAACCATTTCTTCGGATGTCTCACTCTCTCCTTTATCATCTCGCCCACCTACATGCATTCGCTTACTCAAATAATTTTATAGAGAGAATATATCAAAATTTTACGTTCTAACTTTTTATATAAATAATTTGATTGGTAGGGATCTTCTAATTACATAAAATGTTGACAATCATGAAATTAGAGAAAAAAAAATCTCATTTTATACTTTTTTTTCTTTCTTCATTGTCAAGATTTAATGAGACATGTAGCAAGATTCCTGCATACCGGTATACAACTAAGTATTGTTCTTAATTTAAAAGATATGATATAGGAAATTTTGTTACATTTTATCGCTTCATATATATATATTTTAAAATTTAAGACCACAATAAAATCATAAAACATGTACTGATGACCAAGATGTATGTGGTTCAAATCACCTCCCCGCCAAAGCGACCAAGATGTATGTGGTTCAAATCACCTCCCCGCCAAAGCGAGCATGGCAGTAATTGGCATGTACCTTTGACCAATAGGTCAGAGGTTCAAATCCTCTCATCCCCAAATGTTGATATACTCAAAAAAAAAAAAAAAAAAAAAAAAAAAAAAAAAAAAAAAATCACCTCACCCCACATGAGGTAAAAAAAAAAAGTCATAACAGAAAGGAGTTGATTGCAAACAATACTTTTGCAATTGAGTTAGTAGGGAAGTATTGTTTAGCGACTACCTTTTTTTCGTATGACAAACAATTTTTTTTTAAAAAAAAAAACAATATTTTATACTTTATGTTTTGTTTTTTTCTCTAAATTTCCCTCTTAAATTTTTTAAAAATTTTAAATTTTATTTATATAAAAATTTTCTACATGTATATACAATGCATGCATCTACATACAAAAGCGATCTCAAGAGATTCGACAATGAAGAGAGATTGATGCGCGATCTTTACCCTTTCGGGAGTGTCGGCGGTGGAGGCGGAAGTCTCAAAGAACACGGCGGCGGATCTGTCTGCGGCGGCGACCGACGGCAAGAATGTGTCACAGAGGGCGGCGAGAGACTCCATCTCGGCGGCGGAGAGGGAGGAGTTATTTGAGTTTGCATGTTGTGAAATTCCTGCCGGTGCTCCGTCGTGGAGCCTGTCGGCGCCTCCGTGGAGGTCTATGACGCAGTGGTCGAGTTGCCGTTTTGCTTCTCCGTCGCCGCCGCAACTCGCCGCCGCCGTCGCATCGAAGTAGCCCATTTTTTCGGTTTCGTCGCTTTCGAGGTTCGGTCATGTAAAGTTTCAGTGAAAGAAGACTTGCATTTGATTTTCATTCTTTTCTACCAATAAATAAACAAACCAAAAATTATTATTAAAAATAAAATAAAATAAACAAACCAACATTTTTAAAGAGAGGCCACGTGGCACAATGCTGAGCAAGCACCAATTTTTTGACTTTTGAGGATCAGAGGTTTAGCCGAGCAGTTGACTTTTTAGGGCTCCAATTTTTGTTTTTGTTTTTGTTTTGTTTTTTTTATTATTATTATTATTTGTTAAAAAATCGCGGTCCAGACAGACGATTAATATGTTCCCTTGTTAGGTTGGATTGTCTCTCCTTCCACTACATCTATTTATTTATTTATTTATTTATTACAACATCGAATCAAATTGACGGGTTAAGGAGTATACTTTCAATCAATAGATGAGATTTTCAAAATTTTCAATTTCAAAAGATGTTGAACTCAAAATAAAAAAATAAAAAGTCAAAATTTGTTGCAACACACTATTTTTTCCCTCGACCAAAATATAAGGTCTAAATTGACATCAATCAAATATATATCATTTCATTATTTAGTCAATGACATGAGTTGTAAAATCATAATTCGAAGTTCATTGACATATTTGAAAATTTTCAAAATTTAAGGGATGAATAGTTATAATTAGATCATTTTTGTACCCTTACCGGAATCCAATCAAAAGACGATGTAGTAACCACTGGACAAAAGGGACCAAAAAGTCATTCTTCATATACCTCAGCTCTGAGAATATAACAGTGGTTCGTTTTGTTTCTATATGCAATTCAACTATTTCCTTTGTGTTTATGTTAGCAATTTCTGATGTGAATTCGACCGGTCGTCCCTCCTCCTATGAGTTCGCCCGCCGACCTAGTGACACACCCTCTTTTTGCTTACAGAAATTGGAACAAAAATGTCATGACAATAACGACTATGTATAAATGTAAAGTTGGTTGTAATCCCTTCTATCAAAGTTGGACATTGTCATGTAGTTAAGGGGGACTTATTACGTTCTAATGAATTAAAAAGCAAGCCACTAACATTTTTATTTTTCTTATTAATAATATTTGAATAAATTACCCTTTTAATATTCTATGAACATTTTTTTTTTTAAAACACTTTTAGTCTCTAAACGTTAGGTGATGATTTAGTTTATGTACTTTCAATTTTGTACCCTCGGCCATGAGGTCAGAGGTTCGAATCCCCCCACCCCCAAATGTTGATGTACTAAAAAAAAAATAATTTTAGCCCTTATACTTCAAATACCGAGTTATTACATAATAAAAATTAACATTTAAACTTGATGGGATTTTTCATGGTAAGAATTAAATTGTTACACATTTTAAAGTACAAGAACTAAATTGCTACATTACTAAAGTTCATAAACTAAATTGTTAGATTTGCTAAAGTTTGGGGACTAAATTATTATAAATTAAAAAATATAGAGACTTAATTGTAACTTTTATGAAACTTCGACAACCAAGTGCTTTTTAACTTTTTTTAATCTTGGTGGAGAATGAAGAGAAACAAACATGGATTTTTGTATGTTGTATCCTCAACCAAAATGTCAGAGATTCAAATTCTTTTTACTCCACGTATGGTTAAAATAAAAAATTAGAAAAGAAAAAATAATGTATGAATGGTTGGCTTAAATGCACGCGTTGAAAGTTTATTAGAACAATATATTAATGTAAACGAGAATATGACTATTAATACATAATATATATAATATAAATGACAAAATAAAAAGAAAAAGAGAGAAATTAATTCAATGTTAGAGATGGTTGCTTGCAGTAAATGCTATTTATTTATTATAGGTACATCCACCATCCGCCAGATGAGAAATTTGATCAAACTAAGTCCCCATCTATATTTAATTTTAGGTTGGTTGTGCAAGAATATATAGTTTTTATTATTAAAAAATTTAGGTTGAATTACAAGTTTAGTCTTTGAACTTTTAGGGTTGTTTGTATGTTTGTATATGTCGATTTAGTTCATGAACTTTTAAAAGTGTCTAATAGATCTTTAAACTTTCAATTTTGTGTCTAATAGATCTTTAAACTTTAAAGAGTATTTTGTATGTCCTTAAACTTTTACTTTTGTGTTCAATAGGTTCCTCAACTTTCAATTTTGTGTCAAACAAATCCGCCAAGTCGACATTTTTTAAAATTCAAAGCTTACTAGTTACAAAATTGAAAGATTATGGTCCCGTAGACATAAAATTCAATTTTATATCTAATTGATCGATTGATTTTTAAAATTCTTGAATGTAATTGGGATCTATTAAACACAAAATTGAAAATTTAGGGATCTTTTAGACATTTTTAAAGTTCAGGGACTTATTAGGCACAAAATTGAAAGTTCAACCTATTAGACATTTACTTTTAAAGTTTATGGATTAAACTTGTAATTTAACCAAAATTTTATTGGTTAAAAAACTTATCTTTTTTATATATGGAAAAGACAACTTTTTTATGATCAAAAAGACCTTTAACATTTATTATTTTCAAAAAATTAAATTGCCTTTAATATTAAAATTAGTGGGTGAGATTTTTTTTTTTTTTTTTTTTTTTTTTTTTTTTTATAAGAGAATTTAAACTCTTACCCCCCAATCCTCATCATGACCTAAGAGCCTGATGTTGTGTATTGCTTTGTTAAGGTTTGATTTAGGTTGAAATTAGTGGATTTTTATATATATTTTTTTTTTCAAATAGTGGTTGAAAATAATGGAAATCTATGAAGTAAAATACTGTAACATATTTATTTAAGTTTAGAACCTAATTTGATTAAATCGAAAGTCTAAGATGAAAATAGTAATTTTTATCCAAATCTAGAGGTCCAAATTCACAAGTTTATTAAGGAAATGGTCAACTTACCTAAAAGAAGGATTACTAAATTTATATATAAGCTAGGAAAATCATTCATTTCATACTTAAAATGCAACACTTCAAGCATGAAATTTATATAAGTTTCAAAAAAAAAATAATTATAAAACTTATATTCCAATATAGAATGAATAGACACATATCTGAATTTCTGATTTTTCAAACTCTTAAAGAGGGCCATACAAAGTTAACAAAGTGGACCTTTAGTTGTATAAATATAAATATAAATAAATTGATATGTAAAATTGACTAGTTGAGGATGCAAGATTTTTCAATCTCAAAGATATTTCTAGTTTTTTTTTTTTTTTTTTTTTTTTTTTTTTTTAATTATTAACATTATTTAAGTGGCAGTGAATAAAATGTTGCTAGTGAAGATTCTTCGCAAATTTAGTGAACGGGAAAAAATAGATGGTGACAGGGTTTTGAATAATTTTTTTTTTTAAAAAAAAACAATGAATTAAAATTTATGTCATTTAAATAAACCAGTGAATTATTAGGTTTAAATCATTTCTTAAAAAAAAAAAATTAAAAGCCAAATGGTTGGTTTTTGAATTTTCAATAATAGTTAACTTGTACACCCACATATACCTATATATAATCTACATGTTGCAACCTAGAATGATTGGAAATTGAGATTTATGCCTTGAATAATATTTTATTTTCAATTGTCTTTTGTTGTGATCTTTTCATTAAAAAAAAAAAAAAAAGTATATATATTTTTTTAAATTTTAGACCTCGTTTGATTCGTGAGCCATTTTTTTGTGTTTTCGAAAATAAAAAATATGTTTGGTATACCTATTCTCAAAAGTAATTTTCGAAAACAACTCAAAAAATGGTTTGTTTTAAAAAATGATAAAATGTTTTCATTATTTTTTTTAATTTTATTTTCAAATAATGGAAACGATACAACTTTCATTATTCTTTTCATTATTCTCAATAATAATGTTTTCTTTCTATTTCCTTCCTTTTATTGAAAATACTTCTTTTTTTTTTTCTCTTTATCAAAAATGATTTATTTTTTCTCTTATAAATTGTACCACTTGTATTATAAGAAATCAAAATTCCTTTTATAAATTACAACTTTTTTTTTTATTAAACTTCATTTAATTGTACATCATCATGCATATATAGGTGTATGTGTGTAAAGTATTCTTTCATCAAGATTATCTTTTCTTAAAAAATAAAATTTACCAAAGGATAAAATTTTGTTTCCAAAATAATAATAATAAATAAATAAAGGAGAAGATAAATGTGATGAAGCGTATGCACTTCAAATATACTATACGTGTGAGCTATTTTTTTTTTAAAAAAATAACAATCTATCTACCTATGATTCTTTTTTCAAAAAGAATATTAATCTAAAGTTCCCAACTTCCCATTACTTTCCTTTATTTATTGGGGTTTTTTTTTCAAAATTTGCTTATTTTCCATAGGAATGAGACACCTCACCTTGGAAATATTCCAATTAAATTCTATATTCAAACATTTGATATAAATATAAATTCAAAACTCGTAAGAACAGAAAAAAAGAACTTAATAATACATCACAAGAGAATAACGTTATAATTATTTATGTTAGAATTGAAACTAAAATTGTAGAGTTATTTTTTTTAGTTCAACAATATAGTGGTAACGAATCGAACAATCAATTTTAATGTCTCGTTCACTAAACTACGCTTGGATTGTCGGAGACAGTAAAAATTAATATAAGCAAATTAGTGGGAAAATGAATAAATGAATTTTATATAAATAAATTTGAAGTAATTTACATAAAATGGATCTTCGAGTGCTGTTCAAGGAAAGATTTTCGTGGACTTTTTAACTCCAAATATTGTCTCAAATGGAAAGAAGATAAGATTTTAAAAAACAAAAAGGTTATAACAAAATAAATAAATAAAAAGGTTAGGGAATCAAGGAAGATATTTTAAAAAATATGGCTCCTAAAAACCACTCTTTTTCTAGAAAAAAAAAATGAAATCGTATAACATAAATATAAATATACAATATTGTAAGCCATATTCGAGAGTTATATTGGATTTAAATCAAAATTTGGATATATCTATATATTAATCATTAGTGAATCCAACACACGTGTCTAGTTATTTTATTAATTAATTTAATTATATGTATTTGACCATCATGTGAGTTAAAATAATTTCAACATGCGTCAATATCAATCCTTGATCGAGCGTTGTACATATGACCACTTTATCAATGTTATCATTATCTTTTAACCTTCTCTCAATCTAAAAATTGTGTATAGAGGATTTTTCTTCTAAATTTTATTTCTAACATGAGTTGTGCGGATCTTTATGAGTGTGAGCTATCTGCACCTTCTAGACTCTATTTTGTCATTACATTATTGGTATCTATGTATAAATAGTGAATCTATGGAGATTGAATAGGAAAGACAGACAGAATATCTGCCCAGAAAATATACATAATCAAATAAATTTTAAACAATAACTTTAAACAATGAAGCATCAATTTAAAGTGAGCTAACATAATTTATCATAAACCAAATAAAATTGATCACTCAATCACAACCTCTAATAGTTTTTATAATTTAACATTTCATAAATAAGAGAAGAGATTCAAACCTACAACTCACCAAAGAAAAACATATTTAAGCTCTGCTCCAATCATATTGCTACGTAGACAACCCTAAAGGTAATGAGTTAACTAACACTTCTAAAGCGTAGCAAATACAAACCTATTTATTTTGAGGGAGAGAAACTATATATATGAAAGAGCAAAAGCCAAAGGATGCATTAAACTTTCAATCAAAAAGCACACCAAAAAGGAAACACATTACAAAACACAATCCCAAAATCATTCTCCAAACTGAAGAAAGAGTACACAACCACATTGCAAAGTCCAGCCATATAGATGCAGCTCCAGCGATGGCAGGCCTACGGCGTACCTGGCGGATCCTTGTGGCCGACACCAGGGCTGTGCCCGGGTGAAGTCGGCCGAAAGGCATCCATCTCGACGTATTTATATCGGTTTATCGAGAACGCTAACACCGGAGCAGGAGGCGCTATTGCATGGCAATTGCGAGAGCCGACCGCAATGGCGGCCGGTGGATGAATGTCATGCAGTGGCCGTGATGTTACAGACAGGAAGTGAAGGAGAAAGATAATAAGAGTGGTAAGGGCAAACAAGTTCAAGTGTAAACTTCTATGAGCCATAGTAAAGGGAAAAAGAAAGCTGTTTGTTATGTTTGTTCTTTTATATGACAAAAACAGCAAAGGAAATTGACATGAAAGTTGCAAAGAGCAGAGATTTTACAGTAGTATTTATGGTGGTGGCTGGCTTGGGAGTTGCCATAAGACAGCTATTTAAGAAGAATTTAAAAGGACCCACTTGAGAATTTCTTAAAATTTTTGCTCACATGGAGATGTTGGGGTTTAAAATCAATGAAATTACCAAGAGAAAGAAAAGGGGGGCAATGGGAATAATTTCCACATTTGGGATGTTTGATGAGGAGCACTTTGTACTTTCAAAGTCCTATAATTGCAAAAGTTCTTGGGAGTTCACATAGAAGCACGGTGGGCCCTACCATCTTATTCTCTTTGTTTGTTTTCCGTTGAAAACCAAAAATAACACACATTCCTCTTAGTTTGCTGGTTTTTCTAATTCTAAAAAAGAGAGGAAAAAAAAAAAAAAGGAAAAATACACTTTTGGTCCCTGAGATTTGGGTTAAGTTACACTTTGGTCTCTGAGTTTTCAAACTCAACAAAAATACCCCTGAGGTTTGAGATAAGGAGCACTTTGGTCCCTGCCGTCTATTTTTCAGTTAAATACTAACAGTTGCTGATGTGACACTATTATTTTCATAAAAAAAAATTATTTTCTAATTTTTTTAAATAAAAAACCTTAAAATCTTAAAATATTATTATTTTATCTTTTTTTTTTAATTATTTCTCCCACTATCTCTTATTCTTCTCCTTCTTCCCCACTTTCTTCTCTAATCTTCTTCAACTCTGGTGGCCGGCCGTTGCCGCCGTTCGCTGGTCGGCAACCGCCGGTCACCGGCGACCTTTTTTTTTCTCTCTCTCTCTTATTCTTCTTCTACTTTTTTTCCTTTTCTCCGACCTTTCTTTTTTTTTTTTTAATCTCTCTTTTTTTCTTCTTCTTTTCTTTTCTTTTTCCTTCTCTTTATTTTGATTTTTTTCTAAAAAACTGAAAGCTCCTCTGGTTTGAGGTTCAATTTCAAGCACCGAAACTTGAGGAAAGAATGTGGATGTCGAAGCTGTAGGTCCATTTGTCGCTGGAATCGCGTGGATCTTGCTGGAAACTCGAGAAAACCACGAGGTTGCTGGAATCGCGTAGATCTTGTTGTTCCATTTCGGCTGGAAACTCACGGATCTTGCTGGAATCGTGTGGAATCGCCGAAACTAGGAGTCAAGATCTGAAACAAGCCGAACGTTCCAGATCTGTCGATCAATCGTGGGTTTTCCGTCGAGAGAAAGCACGGGAGAGAGAAACAGCTTGACGATTTACTGAAGCTTGCAACGATGATGGAAGCTGGGCGCGAGGAGAGAGAGATAGACGCGAGAGTTAGAGAGAGACTAGAGGAGTCGATATCTGGAACAAGCCCGAACGTTCCAGATCTGTCGGTCATGCGTGGGTTTTTCGTCAAGAGAAAGCGCGGGAGAGAGAAAGAGCTTCACGATTTCCTAAAGCTTGCAGCGATAATGGAAGCTGGGCGCAGGGAGAGAGAGACGCGAGAGTTAGAGAGAGAAAAGAGAGAGACTGATGCCGATGAGTGGATTATTGAAGATGGATGAGCAATTTGTCGAAATGCTGTGTATCGAAAATCAGTTTCTGGTGGTTAAAAAAAAATCGGTTTCTTGGAATTAATTTCATGCTGCAATCAATTCCAGACATTAAATTTGACATTAATGTTAGAGGTAAAGAGAGTTAGAGAGGGAACATAAAGTTAGAGAGAGAGAGGGGGTTTATGGAGGGAGAGAGAAGGGTCTATCGGTCAGATCTGAAGCCAAGTTTAATTTTTTTTTTTTAAAAAAAAAAGGTTGGAGAAAAGGAGAAAAAGAAGAAGAAGAAGAATAAGAGAGAGAGAGAGAAAAAAAAAAAAAAAAAAAAAAGTCGCCGACGGCCGGTGGCTGCCGTCCGGCGAACTGCGGCGGCGGACGGCCACCGGAGTTGAAGAAGAAGTTAGAGAAGACAGTGGGGAAGAAGGAGAAGAATAAGAGATAGTGGGAGAAATAATTAAAAAAAAAAAAAGATAAAATAATAATATTTTAAGATTTTAAGGTTTTTTATTTAAAAAAATTAAAAAATAATTTTTTTTATTAAAATAATAGTGTCATGTCAGCAACCGTTAGTATTTAACAGAAAAATAGACGACAGGGACCAAAGTGCTCCTTATCTCAAACCTCAAGGGTATTTTTGTTGAGTTTGAAAACTCAGGGACCAAAGTATAACTTAACCCAAACCTCAGGGACCAACCTAGCCAAATTCCAAAAACAAGAACAAGTTTTTGAAAACATGGGAACAAACTAGATAATGAACCAAAGAAATGTACAGGTGGAAGTAGTGTTTGAAAGCTTAATTTTCAAAAACAAAATGGTTATCAAACGAAGCCTAAAACTTTAAAATTTGCTACTTCTAGGAGAATGTGGCTTTTCATTTTTTTTTTTTTTTTTGTGTCACTTTCAGTCTATTTAATTTATAAATTATACAATTCTCTACTCTAGTAAATGTGACTATAAAAAATACAAAACTTATTAAGAGATTATTCATAACTTTTTGAAGGGGATAATTTTTTTTGTTGGGATTTCGACCCTAAAGTAGACATCTAAGATCTCAAGTTTATATGCCAACATGAGCATAATTCAACTGGCATAAAACTTAAACTAATGACCAACAAGTTTTTATAGTTTGAATCTCCCACCTCTCACATGTTGTCAAAAAAAAAAAATGTCATGTTTATATTGTAAATGAAGGACGTTACAAGGGAGTTTTTTTCCTAGAATTTCAAGATTTTCATAGGGTGGGTTCCTACTTTCCATATTTTTACCCTACTAGTCTAATTTTTATTACAAAACTTAACATGTAATTAAATCATAATTCTCAACATCCAATTTTTTTTTTTTTTTTTGAGTAATTCCCAACATATAAATACATATTTGATTCTCAACATCTAAATTCTTAAACTAGAAACTAATATGAATTTAACAAGTGTATCTATAATTTAAAATTATATATCTATTAATCATAAAAAATAAAAAATAAAAAATAATAATAATAAATAATAAAAGTCTCATGTCCTCACATGTTGTTAGAATTCAAAATAATAACTATAGAAATATGCAATTAGGATAAAGTTTTTTTTTTTTTTTTTTAAATCACATATGTACAAAAGTATGATTACTAGTAGGAATCACTTCAACTTGTTCACTCTAATTCTTTCGTAAACCTTCAACCCTCAATTTTTTAAGTGATTATAATTATATTAATTTTTTAAAAAAATTTGTGGCTCGTTGATAGTCCATAATCTATTGTCGGCCTTTCAATTCGATATGAAGCGTCCTTTGTTCAAGCTTTTGCAAAAATTGTGCTTTGAATCTCTTCTTTCTTTTCTTTTCTTTTTTCTTTAAATATTTGCAAGTTGGATTTTTGTAATATATAAATTTAACTAAATGGACAGTTCGTTGAATAAAAAATATTGTTAATTGAGTCTCCAAGAATTCAAGTGCCTTAATTTAATGAAATTATTGCAATGTTTTGGAGGGAGGGGTGTCCTATAATAGGGCACTTTTTCTCACGCTAGGACAATAAAATAAAACCCACTTGAATGATCAATCCATTGACCACCAATCCCTTTCCACATCATGTTTTAAGGCAACCCTAAAAACCATAAAACCAACCTACTTTCTAGGACTATAGCTCACATATTTTAAAGAAACTTTTATTATAATTCTTTAACCTATCGATTTGGTTGCTTTTCCAAAAAAAACAAAAAAAACAAAAAAAACAAAAAACAAAAAAAAACATTTGATTCTACAGAACATTGGTCACAAGCAATATATTCATTAAGTTTTGACATGTAGGAAGCAACATAAAAGATGAAATATGGAATACAAAGGACTTTGAAGTAAAAAAACAAAAAGGGTTGAGTTACAAGTTTAGTCTCTGGATGTTTAGGGTTGTGGCAATTTGGTTCATAGACTTTAAAAAGTGTCTAATAGGTCTCTCAACTTTAAAAATATCTAATAGGTTCCTGAACTTTCAATTTTATATCCAATAAGTCCATTACATATTTAAGATTTTTAAAAATTAACCAATTTATTAGACACAAAATTGAAAATTGAGGGACTTATTGGACATAAAAATGAAAGTTTAAGGACCTATTGGACACAAAAATGAAAGTTCAAGATCTATTTAACACTTTTTAAAGTTCAGGGACTAAACTTGTAATTGAACTAGTAAAAAAAAAGGTTTTAAATTACAAGTTTCTAAACTTTCATATTTGTATCTATTAGATTCCTAAAATTTCAATTGTGATTAAAAGTCTTTGAACTTTAAAAGTGTTTAATAGATAGATCATTGAACTTTCAATTGTGTCCAATAGGTTATTAGACATAAAATATAGTTTTATATCTAATTAGACCCTAAATTTTAGAACCATCAAAATATAAAAATAGAACACTCAACTAATCCATTTCCAAATGGAATAAAACAAGAAAAGGAAAGGTCAAAGAGTGGCTCTACGCCCATAGATTAAGTTTGAGGGTGTTTCATGTTTTTTCATAGAATATTGTAAAATGGAAAGAAAAGGAAATCCCACCAAAGAGATGATTGGCCATGGGGAAAAAATCCTCATGGAATATTCAAGCTTGGCTTCCAATCAAGGATTTAGATATCTTGCCTTTTTTTTTCATTTTTTTAAAGAGTTTTAGATATCTTTCTTTGATTATATACAACTTTGATCAAATTGATATATATAAATAGAAATATATAGCAAATTGTGGAAAAACAGCTTAGATCTAAGTTCACAGTATAAGTTTTATATATTTTGATATTGGCGAGCTGGTTGGAGTTGCTTTATGAATTCTAGTACTCACATCATTGTAATGCATTTTGTTTTGATTAGGCACACGTTGACCTATAAAGTAGTGGAAGTTATTGTCCTTGGTGGGATTCTATGTGCATGAATGTGTTATGCAAGTAGGAAATTTTAATGTTTATGGGAAAAAAAAAAAAGTTATGAAAATTTTAGATTTTCTATATGAGAGCACTTGTGCATATTTTTGTTATAACTTTTCTAATTCAATTAAGAAATTAGAAGAGTCGTATGGATTGGGGGACATAGATCATGAGGTCTTTTAAGATAGACATATGGGAATCATTCCTAAGGGAAAGGAAAGGAAGACAAAAGGATAATTAAAAAAATGTGGGTAAGTTAAAGAGTTGAGAGAACCCTAGCTATGAGGAAAATATGTAAGAAGACGGGAAAAAAATAGTTGAAGAAAGTCTATATCGAAAAGAATATGCAAAAACATTGAAAAATATTAATTAGAGTATTCAAAAATAAAAATGAAGCGAAAAGAAGTAAGAAAGAATAATCAAGCAACGTGTAAGAAAAGGACGGTAAGAAGAATGGCGTACATAAAAAGTACTATCCAAAAATAATTAATAAGGAAAAAGTACATATATAGAAGAATTTAGTAAGATAAAATACCTAGTAGAAGAAAGTATGACATGAAAATATGTAAAATTAGATATTATTTAAGTAAATTTATAGTGTTCTAGTTAATTGTAATATTATTAACAAAAGTGTGATGTTGCAAAGTAAATACTATATAACATTATTATGTGACTAATATTTGAAAACCAAGATATATAATATACTATCACTTACAATGCTGAACTCCAAGAAGGAAAAAAAAAAAAAAGTCAATAGAAAAATGGCTAGACAGAGAGAATATTTATGAAAATTTAAAAATTAAAAGTAAAAAAAATTGTGGTGAGTTACTACAGTTATTCAGTGTAAAAAGTTGAAACAAGTTGTTAGGATTTAAAAAAAAAAAAAAAAAAAAAAACACGGGAATGGGATGAAAAATTATTTAAAATCACAACTTGAACGAAAGGAACTGCCTCAGTTTTTTTTTGACAATATGCGAGATTGGGAGATTCGAACCACAGACCTCGTGGTTATCAGTACAATTTTATGTCAGTTGAGCTATGCTCTTGTTGAAGTTTGAAGTAATGGAAATTATATATTATTGTTGAACTCATCATCTCTCACCAAGCTGTATTTATTTATTTATTATTTTTTTTTTATAAAAACCAAGCTGTATTTACTTTGTTTTGTTTTTTAAGCTAATTTAATGCAAGAGGGGCCATACTTTATTCAAAACATTCATCACATATGGACCCTCATTCACTAGTTGGGCTATTTATATTCCATTTTAATCCTTTTCTTTTTATCTAGTTTTCTAATTATATCTTTTCTTACCTTTGATTATTATTTTTTTTTTTTTTTTGTTTTTGTTGAGGAACTTTCTGTTGCTATTTTTAATATAATCATATGAGATGATAATGAAGAAAAGAAAAAAAAATATATTCTAAAGGCTTTTTTAATCAAAATTATTAGGAAGGTTGTGAGAATTAGAATGGCAACACTACATGGTTGGAAATAAAATATCTTCTTCCACATGCATTCAATGATTATAAAGATTGTAAACTTTTTTGTAAAATATATGTATATAAATATAGTTATCACATTGAATAGTTTAAGGTGTCTTTTGGTAAGTGATTGAATTTGAAAACGATGGATTAAATGAAAAACATACTTGAATCTCAATTTAAAAAAATTGCTCAAAGAGGGTTTAGTAATATACTCATAAACAATGAAAATAGGGTAGTTAGTAACTCAATATTTAATTTAATTGAATATCAAATATTATTAATCAATTTTAACATATTTTATGTTATAAAATTTGTATAATTACTATTTTATAACATTGTAATAATTTATACTTATAATACATTATGTCATACATATTTTGATTTTAAACAAAAATGAGTATATAGCATGAAATAAAATATTTATCAAAGCCTTTATATTTTTTTTTAGTGTAATGATCTATATTCAGATTTACAATTTAAAATCTGAAAACACCTAAAACATTAACGAAAATTTAGAAGGAAAAAAAAAGTTATCAAAATTTGTACAGTTGGTTAAAAATCCAAAAACAATTTTCAAAAACAAAATCACTAAACACGAATTAAAACAAGAAACATTTAGACCCCGTTTGATAACCATTTGGTTTTTTGTTTTTGAAAATTAAGCTTATACACACCTACTTCCACCCATAAGTTTCTTTGTTTTAGTATCAATCTTCTTCCTTGTTTTCAAAAACCAAGTTCAATTTTGAAAAAAATAATAATAATAATTTTCAAAAACTTGTTTTTGCTTTTAGAATTTGGCTAGGAATTCAAATGGATCCTTAACCAGGATGAAAGTCATGGTAGGAAATTTAGGAAAAAACAAGCATAATTTTCAAAAACCAAATGGTTATCAAATGGGACCTTAAAAAATATATATATTAAAACAAGAAACAGAGCATGCCTAACCTGCACTTATCTTCTAAGAAAGGATAGCCCTTTTTCTTAAACATATTTGCAGATATTTGACTATGGTGAACGATATGAGTAGGGAAATATATTCCCTTATACATTTTATTAAAGAATTAAAATATTCATTATTAATATTTTAATTATTTTGAGAATATATTAATAAATTTATGACGTTTTTCTCTGTGGAATATTTTCTGTTTTTACTTTTTTTTTTTTTTTTTTTTTTGGAAGCATTCTGTGGAATATCAATGATCAATATTTTGTTTATATTTCCTTTAACATGTTTACAGAATCTGATTATCGAGATCAATATTTTCCTCGTTGATGATAATAGGACTTGGGAGAACAGAACATTTTAATAAGGGAGGATCATCATTGTAAACTTGAAGGAGTAGAAAGAGAGGTAATTTTTTATTCTTTATTATTCCTTTTTTTTTTTAGTACATTATTCCTATTGTTAGTTTCATAATATTTTCTCTCGTTAATTATTTTTATCTTTTTTTGGTTTTTATAATTATTTATTTTATTATTATTATTATTATTATTATTATTACTACTATTATTATTATTTTGGTATGTCCGAGTGTTTTAAAACAAGTGGGCAAGAAGTGGTAAATATTAGACTTTCCATACGTTAAAAAAAAGAAGAGAATTTTAATTGCCAAAACATAAGATGGGTGATTTTTTATTTTATTTTTTTAACGCTAAGATGGATGAATGTAGGAGATAAATAGAAGGAAATTTTCATGTCTTTCTAATATTTGTACCTTGTCAAAGCGAGCATAGCTCAGCAGTAATTGGCATGTACTCCCGACCAAAAGGTCAGAGGTTCGAATCCCCCCACCCCCAAATGTTGATGTACTAAAAAAAAAAAAAAAAAATACTTGTACCTTATCTAGAAATTGAAACGGATTAATGATTAACACTTCAAGTTTGAATTTGTTTTCTTCTTAATTTTAAATATTAAGCTTGATTAGATTTAGAACTAAGTTCATTGTTTTGCTTTGATTTTTTTGCTAAATATATGCTTTGGATTCCTAATGTTTGACTGTTTTTTTTTTCAATTGGGTTTCTAATCTTTTAAAAAAAAAATCAATTAAGTCTTTCTTGTTACAAAATTATAAATTTAATTAACAAAATAATTGTGTAATTTCAAAATACACTTTATTAATTGAGATAAATGTACTTTAGGTTCAAATTTGATGAAATAGACATCACTCATCCATAAATTGTAAAATGTGCTCATTTTATAATACTTAGTACTACCAACTTATATGATTCAAAATTACTGGCTATTAAATATTTGGCCCATTTGTTCTCAAAAAAAAATTATATATTTGGCTCATTTTGTTGATATAGGAATGATTCACAAATCCATATGAATTACTATTTTTAAATTTATACATTATCATTATTTTAATATTTAGTGAATGTTCGAAATTAATTTTTTTTTTTAAAAAAAAAAAAAAAAAAAAAAAAAAAAAAAAAAAAAAAAAAAAAAAAAAAAGGGAATCAATACATAAAGGGTCAAATTGAAATTTTAAAAAGATAAAACCAAATTGAAAAATATTCAAACATTAAGGACTAGAAAATATATTTAGCCTTAAAAATTTTAGGATAACTTTTTAGACAATCTAATTTCCAAAAAAAAAATTCAAAAAATTCAAAAAATTCAAAAAAAATTCAAAAAAAATTGTAATTTGAATTTCCTTTTAATACAAAAATAGTAAAGTAAAAAGTTTAATTTTTAAAAACAAGAAACAAAGCCATAATTATCGCTTTCAATTTAAATCTAATTCTGTTCCCTAAACTTTTCTATTTGTTTGTCAATCCAAACCTAATTTAGAGGGTAAAGCATATATCATCATCCAAAAGTCAATGATTTGATGATTTCCTACCTTCGCAATGGTTAAATTTCAAAAAGAAAAAGAACAAAAAAAAAAAACCTCCATCCTATTTCGATCTGGTTTTTAAATTTTCAATTAGTCTATTTTAATCTTTAAATTTTTATTCAAATTCCATTTTGGCTCTTATTATTAATTTTCAAAAAAAAAAAAAAAAAAAAAAAAAAAAAAAAAAAAAAAAAAAAAAAACTACATATGGCATCATGCATTTACCAGTTGAGTAGATGTGTACCTGAATAAGTTTTGAAACCACATGTAGTAGATCAAATGTTGAATTTTGAAATTGATGTCTATCTGTTAAAATTATTAAAGAATATTTAATGGTATTGACTAACATAACATTTTAGATTAAAAACGAAAACAAAACATTTGAAAATCTCTGACCCTAAACAAGACTTCCACCAAAACAAAATTAATATATAATTTAGGAACCAAAATAAGATATAAAACATATCTATATATATAACATGACTATACAACATCTACGCTTTCCACTCTAAAAAAAAATTAATAAGAAATCATTTTTTATCACTATATTTAGAGTAAAATTTAATTTCATAAAAAATTGAACCATGGAATAAATTGTAAAATTATCATCCTAGGTATGGATATTCTAGTGGTTTGACACGATTATTGTTTCTTTTTTCCAGGCTGGTTTTTTTTTTCCATTGTGTTAGGTTAGGCTTTTGTTTGGGATGGATTTAAACATTTTGGTACTAGATTTGTGCGTACTTGATTTTGGGCGTTCTTGTGACTAGATTTTGAGTGTTTTTGCCCGTTGAGTTTTGGGTTTATTTTTTCCATTTTGGACTCAAAATGGGAGTATGGATTGAACCTCTGACCTCTTGATCGAAAGTATGTGTTTTTGCCCGTTGAGTTTTGGGTTTATTTTTTCCATTTTGGACTCAAAATGGGAGTATGGATTGAACCTTTGACCTCTTGGTCGAAAGTATACACCTTAACCAATTAAATTATACTCAAATCCGTTTTAGGAAGTATTTGATAAGGGTGCAAAATATAGTAACACATCACTCTCAAAATTCCCATTGTTTGTCCCATCCTACAGTTCTTATTTATCTTACTAAAGCTGTATCCCTTATTTATCTTACTCCTTACAGTAATCTTACACACCTATTTACAAGAACATTTCATGGTTTCAACTTTCAACCGTTTTCAGAGGGGGGCCAAAAAGAGGGGGGAGTGTATTATATATTTATATTTGTACATAACTTATTATTTTTATTCGGTTAGTTTAGACAGCAAAAACAGACTACCAGAGGAAAGGAATATTGAAGCAGCTAAGCAAAGCAAATCACCTGGAGATTGTATAACCGCCTTTTTACTCTTGTCAAAGAACCCAATTAGAAGCAGCATCACTATGACATGCCCGAGCTTCGTTTTCAGCTCGTTGACGGTCGTTACGTTCATCCATTTTGGTCGTTCCTATGGAAATACAATGATATAAAACTGTAAGCAGACTGTTTAAGATAAAGGAATATGAGTTAATCTGTGTGTGTTCTGGTTAGCAAGTTAATATCACTTGGATTCTATCGAACCACTTGAAACTTGATACTTCAAAATAAATGAGATATTGAGTATGTGATTGTCAAAATCCATTATAGGCTTAAGTAGCACGATCAGATCAATTATAGTCCAAACATCTATCATAAGCTTAAAACTTGAAACAATTTAATCCATCATAAGCCTTAGTACATAACAATTTAGATCCTACTTCAAAAATTTCTGTCAAGGTGTAATGTGGGTTTGACGTGGCGTGGCGGTCACCTAGATCCCACCAATCCATTCTTTTTTGCATATATGTGACCCTATTTTTTTGGGCATGGGATTTCACTTTAATAGATTTTTCAGGAAGTCAATCACAAACTTTAAACAACAAGAACTGAATCATTACATACTAAAGTTCAAGGACTAAAGTGTTACACATTTTAAACTAATGAGACTAAATCATCACGTCTTAAAGTTCAGGGACAAAATGTTATCTTTAACCCATAAACAAATAGACTCAACTAAAGAACTACAATTGCGATAAGAACTAGCAAGCAGCAGGTAACAATAGAGAAACTGTATCATGATTACAAAGGCGGTAGGCGTAAGATTAACTCACCTTTAAAGTGAACAAGCCAAATAAGTTGGATCTATGCTCAACATTTCTCTTTGATAACGACCGTGCACTTCCAAGATGGCTGATAAACAGCTCATAGAGACCCGTGCCAAAGACTAGCATCACAGTTCCTAAGAGATACACATCTGCATACCATTTGAAGCAAGAAATCAATGATCTTGAAAACTGAAATATAATGTTCACGTTTAGGCATGCCATTCACATATCAACAGATCAAATCTGCATAGTTGCTGAATCGTGCTAAATGATATAGATGTTTTTATGCACCTTCATAAATAAGTTATCAAGAAATGTATGACAGTTTATGCATGTCCAGGGACAGAAAGATTTAAAGGCTGCTTGAAGTTAATTTATTCTACAGATATCTATCTTTAACGATCGCAGCACAAAAATTTTGTGCTCTATTCGTTCTCATCTCAATGTTTTGGCCCTTCATAGCTACTTTCTTGGTGCAATCCTATCATAATTTGTGTTTGATTATATGTCATAAACATTAGAAGAATAAACCAATTATCATGGAGAAATGAAATTGATTTATTTTACATTTTGTTGGCTGCGAAATTGTGATACTCATTGTGTAACGTAGTATTTTTAATCCATATTACACTGATGTACTGTCAAATGTCATTTATGGTATGTTATTATAACTAAGTTATGGCATTTTGATGTAAAAAGTAGAAGCTGTTTTTAGAACATGGACAGTTGGTCTTTTAAAAAAAAAAAAAAAAAAAAACATACACACACACACACTGACACACACATGGACAGTTGGAAGTTACATCTACTCTTATTTTTAGGATCAAGAGCAGATCATGCAAAATAAAATGCAACAGAAACAGTTTCACATTCCTCAGTTGAGTTTTGTGTACTTCAGCAAAATTAGTCAAATTCAGCGAGTCCAGTAGCACAAGTGGCTACCTTGGTTTTTTTTGTAAAAATAAGTTAACTTAGAAGCAAATAAAAACATAAAAACACTTCTAATACAGCAAACTGTAACTAAAACACCTATCAATAATGAAAACGTGTATTTACTTCCACAGATCATGTGTTTGATCGAAACAGAGTGTATTATTCATGCACAAGAACTAGTTACAGACCCGGGAAGAATTCGAGAGCTTCCCTAACCTCTCCACCTTAGTCACTCTACTATTCAAGCTCCAAAGGTACCTAACACTCTCCAGACTACCAACTATATAGGCTATACAAAACAGACTCCCATAACCAACTCTACCAACCTCAACTAACTGATAACCGCCTCTTCCCTATTCTTCTTTCGTCTCCTGCTATACACATACTTCACTGGGGGTCTATCAGTGTTCCAGTACTTCAACCTAAGCATGGCATCGGATCAAATTTCTTTTCCATAAAGATTTATAGCTATTTTTGTAACAAAATTATGAACACTGAACACAGATTTGCCACATAGAAAATAGAGACAAAGACGTTAATTCGAGAGCACTTCATAGTAAGTACCTATGGCTTCAACTAGCAACATTATCACTTTTCCACGATTTACAAAATATTCTGAGAAAGATGCTGCTACATGAACGCACCCCTGCATTTCACAGTCACGTGGTATAAAATAAGAATATCAAGAAAGGCAGAGCACGTATCATATATTTAAAGAAAGTCAAAATTAATGGAACGTCAATGATCATTCAGCTTGTGGTGCCCATGCTTATTCAAGTACACCAATCTACAAGAACATAAAGGCGATATATTTTCCAACCAATGCTCAGCATTATAAAAACTTGAAAAGAAAAAAATCTCAGTTCATAAATTCCCAACAGTTCTAAATCCTAAAATTTGTGTCCTCGACAACATTGTTAATCAACACTTTCATGTATCCTTTTGAAAGCGAGACACCATCTTTCTTAAAATAACAGCCTCATACAAAGAGTAAGCCTAAAACAAATCACCTGTCACAATCCATCCACAATCCTTACTCGGTATTAGGAATAGAAAGGGCTTGTGTTAAAATAGATGGAACAAGAAGAGTACAATTTAAAGCACTGAAAGAACAAGCCAAAGTTTTAAAAATACTTCGGTCTGGCAAAACAATTTAGAGTTGTTGAAATGATGACCACAACAAAACCACATATCCGGAATTTGTACCTATTACTACAGAAAAACGAGATGAGAAGTCAGAAATGAAGGAAGCTTTCTACAGTCAACAATTTTGTTGGAAAGAGATATTCACAAATGTCAATTGGTCTAGGCTAGCTACATCCTCAGTTCACTGCTCTTAAATGAAATTTCAAGGAGGTCTGCTACCATCATATCTTTGTAACACAGACCAAATTTGTCAACTAAATCGTATTCTTAGAATGAATATAGGGTAATAAGCAATTTGAAGTAAATAGAATGAAGATTTCATAACACATACAACTGAAACACAAATCCTGGCCTGTGACAAAAGAATAATGTGATGGAGAGCAGGAAGTTAATCATCATACCTTGACGAAACAGAGTATAGACCCAACCAAAGATCCTACGACGCCCAAAAATGCCATGAATCGGCATCGATAAATGGCCTGAAATCCCATGAAAATATATTGTCAAACTACAAAAGCTACTACTGAGTTAACAATCATACAAAAATTAGACATGCGCAACCTTTTCCAGGCCCTCCTCTATGGTATCCACCTTTTCCAGTGCCGACGTCCTGGACGCAGTGCCAATATCGGACTGGATTAAAGGAGCAGAGGTAGCTGGAACTTGAGGCCCTGAGCTGGCACTTGCACAGGCAGGAAATCTACGGCCACAACCACCGACAAGGTCGGTTCTATACTCAAAAAACCTATTGAATTTTGGATTAGGTTGCCGGTACTGGTAGGCTTGGATGATCATCGTGGAAGGTCGAGCGGTCGTCGTTAGAATTCTGGTAGGGCCAGTAATCAACGGTGGAGACGGTTGCATGGTGGCAGCCGGAGATGGAAGGGGAGACAAAGGATTTTAACATCAAACAAGATTCCCGTACGGCGGCGCCAGGCACTGAGCTCCGAGGAAATGGGAGTAGAAGATAGTTATGACTTAAGGGATAGGGGCTGAAGTTATGGGCCTCCTTTAAAGTTGGGTACTCCATGATCAGTTCGTTCTCTGTTTCATTACGGCACGTTGATACTGCCCGCGCTGAGGGAAGGGTATTTTTTTTTTTTTTTGTGAGAAAATTTATTTATTTATTTCAAAGTACGAGGGAAGGGAATATTTAACTCCTCTATCTTTGGATTTGATCAGTCAAATATAACGTATAACGGTATAAGTAATCGTCTTGTATTTTTCTCTTTTTAATTCGACGATAAATGGAATAAGAGGATTCCAACCTCTTTACTGTAATTTTTATTCTATATTAACAAAAACATTATCTTATACCTTTGTTAAATCTTCCTGTCAAAAGAAGGGGGAAAACATTTCACTCTTGTAATTAAATATTAATGAATTACATGTTTTTCATACCAATTTTTTTAAGTACAAATTAATATTATTGTTCTCGTGTTTATATAATTGAGATGTTTTTTTTTATAATTTAACTTAAGAAGTTAATTGATATTTGTTCTTTGTCTTAAAAAAAAAAGCTAATACATATTCTTCATCTTATTTTCAAATTTTTTATTCTTTGTCAATTCCAATCGAACTCAATTATTTAAAGTAGTGTGTCAACATGAACATAACTCAACTGACATAAAACTTGTATTAATGATCAAGAAGTCTTTTGTTCGAATCATCTCACATCATGTTGTCAAAAAAAATTATTTAAAGTACAGTAACCTCTGTATGAGTAAAAGATTCATGGCTTCATGCACGTGTTCTAATCCCTATATCTTAGGGGTTGTTGCATAGATGACAAATTGGACCAAATTAATAGCAAATATAGTACAGTTGCAAACTAATTGCATATATAGCAAAATTAATTATACAGACCAAAAAACTGTCGTCAGATTCTATCTGTGTCTATCACTGATAGACTCCAATTAATCAAAATCTATCAGTGATAGTCACTGATAGATTTTGATTAATCGAAGTCTACCAGTAAACGGATAGATTTTGATTAATCGAAGTCTACCAGTAGACTGATAGATTCTGATTAATCAGAGTCTATTGCTGATAAACTCTAATAATCGAAGTCTATCATATAGACGATTTTAATTAACCAGAGTCTATGAGTAATATACTCTGATAGATTTTGCTATATTTGCAATTATTTTTATATTGTGTTATATTTGTAATTATATGATTCTTATTTGACACCCAATGCAAATTCTCTATATCTTAACCTTAAATTCCAAAAGTTATATATGTATATCATTTTAAATTGAGATTCATTCAAGCCAAGACCCGGAGATTTTTATCATCATAGTCACTCCCAAATGCATTCAACTCTTGAAACCCAACCCTAAATAAAGTAGAGGCCCAAGATCTCCTTTAGACGCGTCAGGTCGCGAGAATTGGGCTTCATCGCCGACGACAACCGTACCATCTTCTACCCTCTACAACATGTCTACTCACTCTACTGAGGTTGGAGGAACAACTCTTCTATCTGTCAGCATCTCGTGTCCGTGTAGTCCCTTCGTCTCTGCAAATTCAAATAGCTCCCCTCGTTTTAGAGTTCCTAAATTGCAGACGAAGCTTTTTGAGGCGGAGGTTTTCTAAACCACTTGTAAACTAAACCTTTTCGCTCCTAAAAAGTTTTTCTCCCTGATCGAGATCCTAAAACGAAGAAGTTGGGATTGATCGCCTGAGTCCTAATGGATTCTTCTTGGTGGAACAGGCGCAGATTTCATATCGTAATTTGAGGTGATTGATGGTGGAAGCCATGGCTGAAAACCCTAAAATTGGTCTACAAAACCCTCCCAAAATCCCTCCCAGTTCTTCGCCTCCGCCGGCCCAATCCCTACGCTTGCCTTTGCATCTCGACGTGCCCGACATATCACCGGCTGCTAAAGCCGTCTGCGAAGTACTGGTCAGAGCCTCACCGAACGATGTAGAAGCCGCACTCTCCGCCACGGGAGTAGCTCCGTCGCCGGAGCTTGTCCAAGAAGTCCTGAGGGTTTCTTATAACTATCCGTCGTCGGCGATCAAGTTCTTCCGGTGGGCAAGGCAGTTGGCTAAGCAGTCGGCGTACTCGTGGAATCTGATGATTGATTTGCTGGGTAAGAACGAACTGTTCGATCAAATGTGGAACGCCATTAGAACGATGAGGCAAGAAAAAATCCTTTCATTGCCAACTTTCGTGTCTGTTTTTGGGAGTTATTGTTCTGCAGGCAGGTTCAAAGATGCGATGATGAGCTTTGAAGTGATGGATAGGTACGATGTTGAGAAGGATGTCGTGGCAGTGAATTCTCTACTGAGTGCAATGTGCACTGAGGAAAATCGAACGTCAAAGGCCTGGGAGTTCTATGAGAAATACAAAGAGAAGATTCCTCTGGATGGGGACTCATTCGCCATATTATTGGAAGGGTGGGAGAAAGAAGGCAATGCGGAGAAAGCCGAGGTTACATTTGGTGAAATGGTGAAAAGGGTCGGTTGGAATCCTCAAAATGTTTCAGCCTATGATGCATTCTTGATAACATTGGTTCGTGGGGGCCAATCTGAAGAGGCAGCCAAGGTTCTTCTAGAAATGAAGAAGAATGGTTGCTTGCCAGGTTTGAAATTTCTGTCCAATGCTCTTGATAGTCTCATTAAACAGAATGATGCAAACCCTGCGATTCTATTGTGGGATATAGTTGTGGAAGGTGGATTAGTTCCTAACCTGATTATGTACAATGCCATAATTGGACTGCTCAGCGAGAACAGTAAGATCGAGGACTCATTGCGGCTCTTGGATGCCATGGTCTTCCATGGTGCTTTTCCTAACTCCTTAACTTACAACCTGATCTTCAGCTGTTTAGTCAAGAACAAGAGAGTTAGGGAAGCAAGTCAATTTTTCAGGGAGATGGTAAAGAATGAGTGCCCTCCCACCCCTTCCAATTGTGCTGCAGCTATCACAATGTTGTTTGATGGTTATGACCCTGAAACAGCCATTGATATATGGAACCTCATGGTTGAGGACCACATCAAGCCTATGGATGCAAGTGCAAATGCACTGCTCATTGGCCTCTGCAACTTGGACCGGTTAACAGAGGTTAGGAGCTTCGCGGATGATATGCTTGATCGACGAATCGGAATATATGAATCAACTATGAAGATCATGAAGAATAGTTTCTATCAGCAGAGGGGAAGTGTCAGAGAGAATTATGATAGTCTTTTGCGCAGGTGGAGAGCCTCCTAAATTTTGTAGTGTTACTCTCTCTTCAATTCTATTGATAACCACCAATGATGTACATGCATTCTTGGTGTTCTCACAAGCTCAATACATAGCTGCATCAGTATCAATTTGAGGCAAGCAGAATTACCTCTTCTAAATGAATCATTTTGACCTTATCATGAATTTTTCTTTTACTATTGCTCCATCTTTGTCTTGTCTTCATTCTTTAGGTAGGTTGTAGTGAAGTTTAAATGAAATTATTGTTAAAGTTTAGACACTGATATAGGATTCAAATCATAATTTAAATGGTGAAATAATCATCTGATACCATAATTGGGCTGATTAATTTTAGTCGAAGTACCTTTTGAAGCATTCAGAATTTCAGATGTCACGTGTCAGAAAAGAACCTCCATTTTCCTGAAAGCTGCTTCACCTTATATTTGAGGTCAATCTTCTTTCTCTGTGCTCCAATTGGTGGTAGTGGGCAGAGCATAAGAGAAGCAGCTAGAAAATTCCAATGTAAGTTTGGTATTTTACTTTCTAAAGCAACGTAGGTAAAGAGAAAGAAAAAAAAAAACTCAGTTGCAATAATAGGTCCAATTGTTATGTATCGTTCAAGTAATTAAACAAGTTGCTTCTAAAATATACCAATGATAATTGAATGTAAAAAGAAGTCATCTGGATTGATGTAATTAAAAATGGATTTCGAAGAAAAAAAATGGTTTACCTAAAAGATGTTTCAATTTCGGACTGTTTTTAGGATGTAGTACTAGAAATACAAAAATAAAATCATTGTCAAATTGAGACAACATTTACTCCGATATAAATAGTATACACGATAATTAACATTGTTTTTTGTTCATTTAAATGAAGCAATATATTATTATTAGATCTATTAGGGATTCAATAAAAAAACTGCAAGTAGAATTGAAGGAAACAATTACTCGACAAAGCTTTGGATAAATTCTCAGATAACAAATATGCTCCAACAGTAGTAGTTCTTTATTTTTAGATGCGTTAAAAGAAGGAAAGGAAGATACCAAAACCTTCGCCGCCCATTTCAGCAACTTTTTGATAAGTTTGCATTCCTTCCTCAGTGTCTCTCCTCTGCCATGCCTAAAATCGAGCTCTGCAACACAACAAAAGTGGTGAAGAGTGAGATCAGCTGCCAATCTAAATATACCTTAACTTTTTTTTTCTCCACTCTATTACAATTAGTTTATGAGAAATTGCATCGATCTCAAATGCCACCAAATTTCCTATCCAGTCTAAAGCGACATACTCATCCTCTGATTTGGATTGCCGGCATAATCTGCGCCGCCATAGCCCTAGCAGTGATAATCGCAGGCATCGTCATCTTCATCGGCTATGTGACGATCCGTCCTAGGGTGCCTTCAATCAGCGTAACCGACGGACATCTCGACAGAATCCGAAGCAGCAGAACCGGCTTGCTAGAAGTCCAGATGAAGATCGTCGTCCGAGCCGAGAATCAAAATGCCAGAGCACACGCAAGCTTCTCGCAGACCGATTTCGTCCTGATCTTCGACGGCATAGAGATCGCATCACTGGTGGCTCACCGGCCGTTCAAAGTGAACAAGATGAGTTACCTGGATTTGCATTTCTTAGTGGAATCGTCGGCGATTCCGCTGAGTTCGACGCAGATGCAGCATCTCAGCTGGTCGCTGAAGAGGAATTTGATGCAATTCGATCTGAAAGGAAGCTCGAGAACTCGATGGCGAGTAGGAGTTCTTGGACCGCTCAAGTTTTGGTGCCATTTGAACTGCCATCTCAGGTTTTACCCGCGCAATGGAAGCTACATTCCCGCGCCCTGTACTTCGAAGGAGAAGTAATTTGCAGAAAACTGAAATTTTGAATTTGAAATTTTTAAAATAAACAAATCTCCTCCGTTCGTGAAGGATCGGGTTGGTATAAATACGTATAAACGTCAGAGTATTTTTAGTATCTTTTTTTTTTATATTTTATTTCCCAAAATAATATTGAAGTTTTTAAATTTTTTTATTTCTAACTTTTTGGTCGAAGGTACATGTCAATTACGGATCTATGCTAGAGTTTTTAAGCTTCTTTATTCGCATCCGTTCTATTTCTATATTTTTTTTTTTTCAGATTAAGTTATGTTATATAGCTGAAGTCTTATCGAATAACAATAGTTTCTTCATGGTTGAGAGTATATCTTAATTAATTGAGTTATATTTAGGTTGGTAAATTGATTTACTTTTGATTAAATTATAAGTTTAGTTTTTGAACTTGATCAATTTGGTCTCTAAACTTTAAAATTGTCGGTTCCTAAACTTTCAATTTTGTATTTAATAGATCTGAGATTTTTAAAAATTAATCAATCTATTGGATATAAAATTAAATTTTATGTTTGTTAATACCATAAACTTCCAGTTTTGTATCTAGTAGACTTGTGAATTTTTTTTTTAAAAAAAAAATCAAATAGATCAATGACTTGTTAGACACAAAATTGAAATTCATAAACTTATTAGACTCAGAATTAAAAGTTTGATGACTTATTTGACACATTTTAAAGTTTATAAACCAAATTGATACAACCCTAAAAGTTCATAGATTAAACTTGTAATTTTATGCTATTAACAACTTAAATTAATTTTGATATAAATTTTTTAAAGTAGATGAAAAAAATAGGTAAAAATATGGTTTTGGTTTTTTTACTTTATATCTCGGTACATTTTAGTTTTTTTTTTTTTTTTTTTTATATATATATTTAGTTTTTGTACTTTCAACTTAAAATTTGTCACTAACATTAGTTGACTCTTGTCTGAAAAATGTCAATCTCTTTTAATATTATCTCTCTAAACCAATTAAGTTATCTCCAAGTTAATAAATAGTACAAGATTACATATATACACATAATATTAAGGCTAAATTCTGAGATTTTCGTACGGATGATCCTCTAAAATAAATAGGCAAAAATGATAAATGTCCAACCTTTTCAAAACAAATATATATGTTATTTTGTTTGCGTCATCATCCTAGTAAAATTACCATCTCACTCTCTATTCTAATCTCGCTCTCTCTCGCTACTCTCGCTCTAGCTTATTGCGCCCTCTCCAATCTCTCACTCTCTCCCCAATTTGTCTTTTCAGCCTCTCGCTCTCTCTCTCCAATTTCTCCATTCAATCTCTTACTCTCCCTCTAATTTCTCTCTCTAATCTCGCTCTTGAATGCCTTAAATGTGTGTTTTCATTTAGAGAGTAAAATGGTAATTTTGCTATGATGATGACGTAAGCAAAATAGCATATATCCTTATTCTGAAAAGGTATGACATTTTTCATCTTGTCCTCTCAAAATGGGTCATCTACACAATTGTTTCCTAAATTTTAAAAAATACTCATGAACCATGGGATTTGTTTCAAAAATACATTTGAACTTTAAAAAGTTTTAAAAATACTCAAAAAATCCTTACCATTAAGTTTTTTATGAAAACCGTTCAAGTTTTAGTTTCGTTAATACCATTTAACTTTAAAAGAAAAAAAAATACTCTTAAAAATATTTCTTCATTTTTTTTTTCTTCCTCCATCTACAAATCATGAAAATTAGTTAGAAACTTTACTTATTTGTCATGTATTCATAGACCATGAGTTTTTTTTTTTTTTTTTTCTCTTTCAATACATCGTCCCAAAAAGTTTGACTAGATTCTTGTGTCGAAGTTTCAAGATGACTTTTGCTTCAGTCTTGAATTCTTCATGTCCTTGGTATGTCCTTGGTTTGATTTTGTTAATAGTCTTTTCAATGTTACCTGTCACTAGCCATTAGCTTTCCCTATATTTATTTTAGGAAAAATAAATGAAAATATTATCATTGGTTCTCACGCTTCTTAAATATTAATAAAAGCAAGATCATATATAAAGTTTTTTTATTAATCAATCTTGTAAATCGAACTAAACTCGCATTTGTTAACACTTGTGCTTATCAATAACATACCCAAACAAAGAGAACAAAAAGAAAAAAGAATTATGTTTTTTTTCTTCCACTTATCTTCTTTACACTTTTAAAAAGATAAAACTTGATTTCAAACTTTGTTTTCATACGATGTTATGTTGCACATAGCTTTTTATAAGAAAAGTTTTGCATTAATTTTCATGGATGAAGAATTTAGAAAGAGAGAGAAAAAATAAGCATTTTCCAATTAAGTTATTTTTTATTTTATTTTTTTTTTAAAGTTCAAGGGTATGGATTAAACTGGAACTTTAACGGTTTTCATCCAAAACTTAACGGTAAAGGTATTTTTGAACACTTTTTAAAGTTTAGAGGTATTTTTTAACACTTTTTAAAGTTTAGGGGTATTTTTGAAATTTTTTTAAAGTTCAAATGTATTTTTGAAACATACCCCATAGTTTAGGGGATATTATATATATAATTTAGCCTAATATATATATATATATATATATATATATGTTTAAATACAATTTAGCCTAATATTAATGATAAAAACTTGCTATAATTGCAATTTAAAATTTGTAACAATTTAGTAATTGTCGTGAAATTATTATTAAGATTTAATGAAATTTCCTACCTATAATGATTGATAACTTGATTATGATTACGTGTAAAATAAACTACAAACATTAGGTAATTACATGATACGACAAATTGGCACTTAACTTCGATAAATTTTTTCACGACAGAGACTAAATCGTTACAAAATTCAAAGTACATGGACTAAATTGCTACATATTATAGTTCATGGACTAAATTGTTACAGAATTGAAAGTTTGGAGACTTAAATCGTTGCAAACAAAAATTCAATGACTAAGCCTCGTTTGATAACCATTTGGTTTTTGATTTTGAAAATTAAGCTTATACACACATACTTCCACCTATATATTTCTTGGTTTTAGTATCAATATTCTACCTGTTTTCAAAAAACAAGTCAAATTTTGGAAACAAGAAAAAGTAGTTTTCATTTTTTATTTTTTTATTTTTTTTGCTAGGAATTCAAATACAACTTTAACTAGGATGAAAGACATGATGAAGAATTTAGAAGAAAACAAACATAATTTTAAAAACACACAAAAACAAAAAATCAAACGGTTATCAAACAGGACCTAAGTTGTTACTTTTACGAAGACAAGAAACTAGAATATCTTTAACCTCCAAATTAAATTAATATTTCACCTTCACGAGATTTTTAGTTCAACAAATTTGTAGGTAGTAGGAGTAAGAAGTGATCAACATGAACTAACTCAAATATAAAACTTTTTAGGTTAAATTATCAAAAATACCCCTCGACTTTAGGGTTTGTTTCAATTATACCCCTGGACTTTCAAAAGTTTCAATTATGCCCTTGAAGTTTCAAATTTGTTTCAAAACTACCCTTGGAGACATTTTCCGTTAAATTTATCGACAAAAATTGATGCGTTTGCATGTGTTTTTATTGTTTTTTCCACGTATGTGTTCAAATCTATTCACATAAGCAACAATATATATGCAAACACGTCATTTTACATCCATGAATTTAACAAAAAAAAGCCTTCAAGGGTAGTTTTGAAACAATTTTGAAACTTCAAGGGCATAATTGAAACTTTTGAAAGTCTAGGGGCATAATTGAAACAAATCCTAAAGTTTAGGGGTATTTTTGATAATTTAACCAAACTTTTTATACGAAGAGGTTTCTGGTTTGAAATCTTCCCGTTGTTAAAAAATAATAATAATAAATAAACAACCAAAAAAATTTCCCCACATTTCACAAAGAAACGAATTGACTTGTAATTTCATCTGCGAGCAGAAAAGGAGAGACGAAGAATTTAATAATGGAAGGAATTGAAGAAAGCGGTTAAGCGGCGGGAGATTGGCTTGGCTTGGCTTTCGTCAATTGTCAAGTTTCCCTCCATATTGATTTCATCACCATTTCTCGAACGTGTCAGTCATGGAGTTGCCTCTCTTGCCAGTTGCCATTTTCTCTTCAATCTCGGAATTCTCTTGCATGCAGAGTTTCTCTCTCTTTCTAGCACTGCCTTTTTGCTGCGATTCTCCCGTGCTTTAATTCGTCTACATTCTCCTTTATCTGTAAGTTTTTTGTTTCTTCGCATTGCTATTATTAACTCGCTTCCATTAATTTCCTTTACTCTTTTGATTTGCATCGTTTTTTGATCCATTACGCTTTATGAATGTTGTCTGCAGTCTTAGTATGAGTAATCGCACTTTAATCGCTTTGGTCTATATGGTTTCCGTGTGATGTAAGCGAATCTGAGAGGTGGAGAACATTCGAGAGTTAAATTCGTTCGATATAACCACGAGACAATATGTTGGGAGGGGTTTTTGACATAATCTGTACTTGTATCTGTCACTCCTTTTTCAGTGAACTCAATATTGTTCGTGTTAAACAATCAGTAGTATGGTTGTTGATTGTTTATACTTGAGAAGATTTTGAGTTGCTTTGTAGAAGGAATCTGGTGTCAAAATTCTTTTCAGAACCCCATAAATTTTGTTTTGCAGTATAGTAGTTTTGTCTCTTCCCTGTGGTGGTGGACTCTGAAATTGGGGAACAACATTTATGTTATTATAGGCTTTTGAAATGCATCAATGCTATTTTCTTTTTCCATCTTTTATGTTGAGATTCGTTTAACAAAAGGGTCCATTATCGTTTTGCTCTCAAGTTGATCATCATGAGATTCTGTGCTGGACTGTGGAGTAGTCGCCTCTACTCCATTATCTAATGAATAGCTTTTGAGGAAACTTTGGTATTAAGTTTTTACCTGCTTAATTGATATGATGATTTATTAATGACTTTCATGGCGGCAGTTTGGTTGAAGGGTTTTGTTTCTTATGCAGAATTGCGGTTCAATAAATTCTGTTTACAGCCTTCAGGAAAGTCATTGGCATGTAGTTTAGCAAGAAAGGTAGTGGTACTGTGGGTTCAATGGCTTTGCTTTCCGGGTTTCTGAATATCACAATATGCTTGGTCACGAGGCCTTTCTCGTTTTTCATGCGTACATGCTCATTTTTCTTGAAAACCTTTGTTGTTGTTGTTCAAACTTGGTTGGAGCTGTTGAAGACCTCGATCAATCTCCACTTGAATATATTTTGGACAACATTGATGTGGATAATCGCGTTTGTCTCTCTTCCTGGACGAATTTTAGCTGCTTTACAGAGGGAAAGGCAGGTTAGCCCTCTCGCCCTATTGTTTCTTGATTGCCTTCTGTTCTTGTTCAATGATGTCGTCTATTGTCTCTCTGTCTTTCTTTCTCTTTTTTGGATTTTAGGCGTCTCTGACAAAAATGTGCACAAAGATAAATATTCTTCAACTTACAGTAGTTGTTTTAGGCTTAATTTTCCATAGACAACATTATGATGATTTTCATTTGGTTGTGTGTAGCAGTTAGCTGCGTACTCAAAAGTCCTCATACGTGACACATTTTAACCAGTATTCCAGCTGTAAATGTGTATGATATTAGAGTGGTAAATTTGAAAAGATCAATTAATTACAATACAATTGTAACCAGAGATCAAAATTTAGTCTTGAGTCCTTAATATTCAAAAGCAGAAAAATTATGTCAATAAGGATTTCAGAACATGGAAAGGCATGCAGAACTAACCATTGATTTCTTTGCAACAATAATTTGAAACATTTTACTTGCTACCAGTCAATTGGAGAAATACTGTTCAAGCATTTGTTCTTCCATTTTATTTTCTTTATTAGTCTCAAATATATTTGGTATGATTATAATTTATAGCAGAAAGTTCATATCATTGAATTAATCTGATTTTGTTCTAGTCTTGTTTGTTGTGGCGTTTGGGATCTCTACTAGTCATGAAGTAATTGGAGTACTGGAGTACCGAGTTGGCTACTTAGACAGATTTTGGTCATTTGGTTTGGCATTTTTTTACTTGATAATGATTGATTTTATGCAGTTGCAACAAAATTTGCAATTGCTGGAAATTGAGTTTGATAATGTTTTATGGGAAAGAAAGGAGCTTCAAAAACATTTCCAGGCTGCTATGAAAGAGCAGAAGGTGATGGAATTGATGTTGGACGAACTTGAAATGATACATGAAAAGGCAACCAACAAGATTGCACTCTTGGAACGTGAGGTAATGACCTAACCTATCTCCTTCAAGCTCTAGCTCCTGTATTAAATGTCATAAATTAGGTTGTGGAAGATTGAAACTGAGAGCGATTATCATATAGTTTTGATAAGAAGTGGAAGGAGGAATCTATGCAGTTGGTAAAGGAGAGGTTGAACTTTGACTTCAAAACCTTAGTTTACTTTTTATGATTTGAAGACCTATATTTGTCAAGAACTCAGTGACACACTCCTCGATAAAATCTCTCCTCTCTCTTTCTAACACACACGCACACACACAATAACACAAAGTTATTATGTGAATGTACCTTTTAATACGTTAGATGTCCTGCAAGAGTGTTTGCAGTTCTGTTGCCCTATGCTCCATGTCCAACCTGTTCGAGTTCAATAAAACATAGATGTAAATCGATTCTGAGGAAGGAAAATATTGTTTTCTTTTTACTCTTTAGGTTGAGAAACTGCATTAAACCATGTGTTTTTTATATACATTACTCAGTTGTGATATTCCAAGTAATGACCCGTTTACTTTTTGCCTGAAGCCAAGGGAATTGCCCATTCCTATTTTTACAACAAAATATTCCTATTCAAGGGTCCATACTAGCCTGTTCTTTCATTCAGACATATTTTTCTTAGATCTGTTCAAACCATAGAGTGATCCACACTCTATTAAATTAGACGAAAGTAATTCCTCTAAGTTGCTACTTAGTTGCTTTTGAAGTTCAATTGTGTCCCAAGATTTACTGCAAAGGCTGGCTCTGTAGGCTGCAGCCATATAATTTCACAGTGGTGTGAATTAAGATTAGTTATTAACTAGTCCTCTGAGTTTTGCTGCTAAATTAGAACATAGTATTTCTAGACTTTTCATTAAAATCCTTTACCACAACAGCATGCACCAATCTTCTTGTATGATCATTCTTAATAATTGTACTAGGATTTTCCATGAAGATTATGCAACGGGTTAAAATCAATTTTAGCTCTCTTATGTAGAGAAAGAGGAAAGACATAGCCATGGATGTATATGGTATAGGATGGGAAAACGTCAGTTCGCGTGGATGATTACATCATAACCTTGACTGTTGAATTTTTCTTGTCGTGTTAGTATCTTTTTTCTTGCTTCAAATAAACTGTTTGCCATTATTTGATCCAACAGCTGCAGAAATTGAGAAATGAAAATCTTCGACTGCAAGAAATCAAGGGTAAGGCTTATTGGAGCTTAAAAGGTCTTGGTGACAAAACTGAAGCACAAAAAGCTGGCAGAGTTGACGGTGACATTACCTTTGGTACGTCATCATGCTCATCCAGCTATGGCAGCAGCATTTTTCAAGACCTCTTTCAAAGTGATGCTTGGAAAGACGGTAATATATCTAAATCCAAATTGATCAAACTTTTAGAATCTGGGTTTAAATCTAGTGTGCTCATACGCTCTCATACTTCTGAAATCCTATCAAAAGATGAAGGTGTCACTGAAATTCTTGATGAACAAAGAGAGGTTGCAATTTCCCGAAGTCTATTCAGTACCCTATTGTCACTTTTGGTTGGAGTGATTATATGGGAAGCTGAAAAGCCTCACATGTGCCTTGTAGTGGCTCTCTTGTTTGTGGTTAGCATCTCATTGAAGAGCGTAGTTGAGTTTTTCACGACTATTAGGAATAAACCTGCTTTGGATGCTGTTGCTCTTTTGAGCTTCAACTGGTTCGTACTTGGTATACTGGCTTATCCAACACTGCCGAATATTGCTTGTTTGCTTGCTCCTCTAGCCTCAAGGTTCATAGGACAAATGGTGGAATGGTTTGGTTTCTTCACTTCCTGATTCAATCAAAACAACTTGGCCCAGCAAGTCGAGAGGTACATCGCCTAATCCCACTGGACAGACAGTAGGTCATAAAACTTTATCTCCTAGTCGTGAAATTTCAACGTAGCATGTGATATATAGGGGTTTTAAAGTTGTTTATTCATCTTTACCGTGATCTCGATGTGAATTTCTGTTTATTTGTGAGAGTCATGTAAAAAAGCGGGGGAAGGGGGGGTATGACCGCATGCTTCATTCAGAAGATCAAGTTTGAGAAATTTTGATACTTAAAGATGAGGATGCAATATTGTTTATAACTTGTAAATGGGTAAAACTTTGCACTTGAATCTAACGTATTGGTTCTCTTCTTGTATGACTATGATTGATCTGTTCTCATATCTTTTCAAGCTTTATGAACAGCTAGCAACTGATTAAATTTCAATATAGAAAGTTCACAATTGTGAGTCATCTCATTTGGGGATTTTTATGACGTAAAACCAAGTAGGGGGCTCCATCATTGGATCAAGCAGTGGGTTTCTGATGTTTGGAGACCTCCTAATAGAAGCCACTTCAGCTTTGAGGAAAAAAAAAAAAAAACAAACAAACAAACAAACAAAAAGAAGAGAAAACAGAGCAAATATTTGTTGGATGTGTTAATTGCCTTAGCTCAAAGTCGCATGGCCGTATTAGGTAAGTTATGATTTCTTTTAACTCTAATTTGTCTCCTAAATTTTCTCAAAACAATTTATAAATGTGAGGTTATATGGGATCCAGTTTCATGTAAGATTAAGGGGATGATTAGAAATTGTTTATAAATATAGTTTTCTACTTTGTCGGTCAGCTTGTAAAGATTGAAGCTATTTTGTATTTTGGTATCACTATTAACACTACCATAATTTCAGCGGGTAGAAAGGTTTTAATGGTTTTCAGAACACGTTACTTTTTAAAACAAATTAAAGCAAACCAACTAACTATTTAGATAAGTTTTTATTTGATTTTTGTTCTAAACATTAGAAAGTTTTTTTATTATTTTTTTATTATTATTTTTTATTTTATTTTATTTTATTTTTAATCTAAGAAGCACGGACACTTTAGTTGGAGCAACGTGTCAGGTCTAGTAGGTTGTCTAACTTAACATTGTATATAAACGCTTTTTATATGAAATACATAAGAGTCAGACAATTTCGTATTGAACATTCTAAATATTACAAAACTATGAGTAAGATATATAATAGTCATTTTAAGCATATAAGTAAATTATAGATTTTTTTCTCTTAGAAAAATGTATATATCAATGAAACTATTTTTACTCTGTTTGTCTTATATTTTAAGTTATTGATACTTATTGTGTCCATGTCGTATCCGTGCTTTTGCTGGTTTGAGTGGTTGTGGTTGTCTACCAAAATTTGGAAGGTGTCCCTTCTAGAGGAAGAAGTATATCCAAGCCTAATGGAAACTTTAGAAATTGTTGTTAAAATCCTTTTGAATAGAAGCACAAATGTGTGGCTGGGGGCTGCTCATTGAAATAAAGTCCACAGTTTTGTCTTGAGCTTTACACTAAAAAGTGGATTCTGCTTAATTTAGCTCTGTTCTTTGATGCATGTTTTGGATGCTTGGATTGTATTTTGCCACATTATTCTGCATCTCATTGTCTTTATTCTTGTGATATTGGTTGGCCAACTTGTCGGTTCAAATGCTCTGGGGACCAGCTTTGGTTATTATATATATCTCTTTGCTATTAAGCACAATATGTGAGATAACTCTTTGATGCTCTAAATTATTGGTTGAGTTCAAGTGTCGTAATCATTAGGATGTTTTAACTTTTTTATTAGATTTTTTTGATGGTGATGCTTTGCTAGACACAGATTCATTCTTTCTTTCTTTCAAATTCATATCCTGTCGAAATATTGATCCATATTCGATCGGGTTGATTGTGTCATTTGGCTTTTGAACTATACACTAGCAGGGATTTGAACATTTTGTGGTAGATGCACAATATCAGTTGAGCTTTTGAACTATACACTAGCAGGGATTTGAACATTTTGTGGTAGATGCACAATATCAGTTGAGTAGTCGAGTCATGTTTAGGCTGACTTTGAATTTGTGTGTTTGTACTTTTTTAAAAATATCAATCAAATTCTTGTGGTTATATACATGAATGTTTCTCTTACTGTTACACCTTAATTTTGGTGGATTTAAGAGGTACCCGAACTACAAATTCGGGTTTTTAGGATCTATAATAGAGTTTGGTAAAGTTTTAAATATTGAGCTCTATCAAGGTCGATCAAAAATATACATGTTTCATAAGGGGAAAACTCTCTGGTATCATTATTACATGTTCTAAATGAGATGTCACTGTTTTGTATTGGTTATTGTATGTGGATTTGATTGAATATTTTTTGAGATATAACTATGAATTATATATTTTTGGTAGATTACTCTTTGTCAACCATATTATTGAGAGAAAGGGATGGAAATCTTATAATACTAGATTCCATGTCTATATCAAATGAGAATATTTACTGTTAACCATATAAAAGAAGGGATAAGAACAATGGCAAAAAGAAAGGCCTTGAATAAAGGGGCATGCACCATTTCAAGAAAGTTCCATTCAAATAGGGGACCAGCTGATGCCAAATATCTTTATTTCTTTCTTTTTTAAAAATTTATTTATTTTGGTACCATTTTATACATTGCATAATTTTATTAACAATTGATTGAGTTTTTCTTCTCAATAATTGATTGGAAAGTCATATCATAGGGTATAGATAGTAATGATTTTAATATAATGGGTGATCAAGATATATGATTGGCTAGAGAAGCTTTATTCGTTAATGGTAGGTTGGAGTTATAAAATCTGGAGTTGTTTTGTCCTAGGAGTTGGATAAGTTTGTGGGCCCACCATAAAATGTTAGAATAAGTTTGTGGAGACCTACGGTAAGTTTGTGGGTTCTATAATTGGAGAAATTTTTAGATTCTCTCGATGCAATGAGATGTGTAGTTTTGCATTCTTAGATATAAGAGAGAGATTGTAAAAGTACTTCGATTTTGTATCTAACGGTTATTAGGGACAAACGAACTTGAAAATGTACATCCGACGGTTTTAAAAAATGAGTCTCATTGTATTGGGAGCATTTAATAATTTGTCCTACTATTTCATGTGTGGTAATTTTTAAGACTGTTTTTTAACTATTGTTTTTGTAATATGTTGTCTCGAATTTTATAGGCACAGTAACTTTATTCATGTGCAAGGTATTTTAAACGAGGGAAGAGTTTAAAATGAATCATTGCATTTAAAAAACTCCACCGAATCCTTTTTTTTTTAAACAAAAAAAATTAAATGAATAGAGTCAAAATAAAATGTTTAATGTTGAGATTTGAAATCAAAGGGTATGAACCATAGTTCATATTTGGTTGGTAGGGTTTGATTAAAGTGTATGGTCCCAAATTCCAAACACAAAGAGACTGAAAAGTCAATAGGTAAAATAATTGGGACAGAAATTGCAATGTGAATTGCTTGACAACTTCCATCACATTACTTTAAAAACCTTTTCAAACTCATCATGTTGTTTTTCCAATTTTTCATTATAAATATCTTTGACTGTGGCATTCAAAATCTTCTACGGAAAAATTCAAATTTATTATTTTAAAAAATAGTACTGTTTGTTGTTTTTAAAATGATTTCTTTGGCCTGATAAGTTGATCGTGATTGTATATGTTATTGCTTTAAATTTTCTTACCAAATTAATCCATATTCATATGTAGTCAAAGTCTATTGGTTGTTCTATTAAAAATTTTGCAATAGTTTTTTTTTTTTTTAATTTTTAATTTTAGTCTGACTCGAACATCTAATCTTTTAATTGAGTATGTATGTTTTAATTGATTGGACTCTGTTCAGGTTGATATAATAACTTAACTAATATTTGGTTGAATATGTATGTCTTAATTTGTTAAGCTATGCTCAACCTGTAATAGCTCAACAAATTTGCTAAGATATTTGTAAACTTTTATACTTTGGAAGGGTTTTTTTTTTTTTTTTTTATTTGGACAAAATATATATATGGAAGGATTTCCACCTTCATATTTATAGTTTTTTATTTTTAAAAAAAAATTGTATTAGAACTATTTTTTATTTAGATTTAAAAATTGGCTATTATACATATTATATTATTTTTATGGTTAAAATATCATTTTGGTCTTTCTATTTTGAGTTTTGTTCCATTTTAGTTTCGATAGTTTTAAATGTCCAAATTTAGTCATTGTATTTCAATAAAGCTTAAAATTGTCCCTACAATGAGTTTATTGTTTTTTTTTAAAAAAAAAAAAACACACAAAAATCTATTAGTCTTCCTTCTATAAATTTTAGAAATTTGTTCATCTTGTGCTTTTTTTTTCTTTGTATGAAGATTATTATTATTATTTAACCAATTTCAATAAAAATGAACTTAGGCTAATTTTAAGTTATATATATATATATATATATATATATATATATATATATATATATATATAGTGAGAATGGAAGTATTTTCCTTAAAAAAAATAATTCTCAGGATGAAATTACTATACATGTGAATTCCTCCCAATATATCAAAGTGTCAACATCACATATTTTGATTGTAGCACAAAATGAAGTGTCTATACCATAATTTCTCCATTGATAATTGTGTTTCCAAACCTATAAAACAATGAAAGGGGAAAAACACAAGCTATGCACTACCATTGGGTTAGGTATTGACAATTATTTGACTAAATTAGCTTTTTTTTTCTTTTTTTGATTGGACTGGTAAGTGGTAACACCATTTGTCAAGTTCAAAACTCTTGTGCATATAAAAATCTTGTAAAGGTGGGTAGATTTGTTTGTTTGATGTGATAGAGATTATACAAATTAGGTTAAAAATGAGATATTTTTTTTTATAAAAAAAATGTTTTTAGCATTGCACACATACCAAAACACAAAAATGGAATTAAAAAGTTAGAGACAATTTAAACATGACAACCGACAAGAAGCATTGCATATATATCATTGATTAAAAAAAAAAAAAGTTCGAATCTTTAGTCTCACATGTTAACGGTCAAAGATACCATTTCCATATAAGGTGCATCAAGGAGAATATTGTTTTGGAAAAAAAAAAAAAAATCAATTTTGACCCTAAACTTTTCAGGTTGTATCGATTTGGATCCTAAACTTAACTTTTATTTTCATCAAATTGAACTTTAAACATTAATAAGTGCTGCAATTTTTACCCTCAATTACTACTAATTCACGCGCTAATTTTAACAAATAACAATATAAAAATAGATAAACCCATTAATTTCGATAAAATAATGCTTTGCTCAAAAATAAGTTTATAGCTAATGAACAAATTAATCATTGAATAACTTTGTCAAAATTCATAAATTCAAAAAAAAAAAAAAAAAACATTTATAAGAGACAACTTTTTATAAAGATATTTGTTTGGAAGTTTAAGATTAAAATTGCAACACTTATCTAAGTTCAAGGTACAACTTGATTAAATTGAAAGAATTGATACAACAAAATTGATGTTTTGTTTCATTCTCAATGAGCCCAAGACATAGTAAAATAATATGAATGCAATCAAGTATGGAATTGAAAATCATTGATCCTCCATGAATTGTATAAATAAAAAAAAAGCCCATATTAGAGAGAGAGAGAGAATCTTTACAATTGAAATCCATGTGGTTGAAGAACAGACCACAGCAGTCAATTCCATGGACCTTCCCATTCTTTTTTTTTTTTTTTTAAAAAAAAAGAATAAAATACTCATATATTGACTTTAATTTTAGACACTTTTTGAATATTTTATAAGAAGAAAAAAAGGAATGGGCACAAAGAAGAATATTAGGTAGTTGTCTTTACCCCAAATATATCATTTTTTTTTCTTAATCTCTCTCTTCTAATTTATTTTTTCTTTTTTTTTTTTAAGAAAAAGAAAAGAATAAAAAGAGAAAGATGTTTGTTTGCATTTGTCTTTTCTTAATTATACATTTTTATAGTCAGAATATTATGTCTGCCTATGACCATATCTCTCTTCTTTTTTTTTTTTTCATACATATATTAAAGTTTTGTTAGAATCCACTAATTTAAAGGACTAACATTGAAATTAGTTTATGACCAAGCTAAATATAGTTGTAATAATTGTTCTAATTATTAAATATTGCATCTTTTAAATCTTTACCTTTTGAACAATTGTAGTGATTTTTTTTTTTTTTTTTTGCCTCATTCCAAAAAATAAATAAATAAAAGAGAGAGAACTTATATTTTTATAACAATAGATTTTCAATGTGCCATATGTTTAGATTCTCTTACTCACTCACCAATAAAAAGAAAAATATATATATGTCTGTTTCCATTTGTCTTTTTTTTTTTATTTTTTATTTTTTTATTTTTTTTTTATTTTTAGGAATCCATTTGTGTTAATTATACATTTTCATAAACAAAACATTGCATCAACCATGAGTATATGCTCAAAATTTTCACAAAAAGATTGTTGTCTCCGCTCCACGTTATTTAAAATTTTAATTTTGAGTTTATAACTGTAATCATGTTTAAATGTTATTTTTATCATCGAGTTAATTTAAAAAAGAAAAATAAAAAAATCTCTAATTTTTCTTAGCCAAAATGTTGTTTTAGTCCCCATCTTATAAACTTTTTATTTTAGTCTATGTATTTTTAAATATCTATATTTAGTGTTTATACTTTCCATAAGTCTTAAATTTAATCTCTGCTCTTAGCTTTTTTAAAAAAAAAATATATATATATATATATATGCTCCTAGTTTATGGTAACTTCTTGAAAAATAAACTAATCTCTTTTAGCCTTCACTTTATTGGAGACATATTCACCTTGTGTTTTTATTGAATGGAAATTGTTATTATTGTTTTAGCAATTTTGACAAAGATTAACTTCAAACTAACTATGTGGACTGTTTTTATTAAAAAAAAAAAAAAAAAAGACAATAAGGACTATTTTTTTATTAATATTATTATTATTATCTGGGAGAATAATAATTAGGAATAATTTTAAGATTATTAGAAAACACACTAAATTTAAACATTTGAAATTACATAGACTAAAATGAAATGAGCTTTAAATTACAGGGACTAAAGTGATATTTAAATTTATTTTATTTAAATTTTTATACTATTGTCATCATTCGACTAGTGATACTTCTACCTCACCTTAATTCCAATCTTACAATAGTATATTAGTAAAAAATCTTTGAAGTGGTACCATCCCTTTATTAAACCATTCAAATAAAAGTGTAAGAATGAAAATAAAACAAACTTAAAAGTTAAATACGTAAAAATAAGATTTAAACCTATATTCTTTATGTTTTGTTCCCACTAATAAGAGGATTCCATATTTAAAAATTAAATAATAAAAGTTAGTTAATGACAAGTTTAATTATAGTTATAACATTAATCATCAATTTTTTTTTTTTTGATACAAACATTAATCATCAATCAATCGAGGTTGTTGATGGTCGATTTTGGTCAGAGGAAACTCACCTGACCTTCACGTGCCACCAACGGTAAATTTGTAGATGAGAGGGAAGACGTGGCCTGCAAAAGAGAAAAAACCTGCACACCGGTGTGGTGCTAGCCACACCGCCTCCGATGCTTAAGTCAGAAAACGGAAGGGAGAGCTAGAGAGCAAGGGAAGAGAGTCGAGAATTGAGTTCGGGTCCCCTTCTTCAGTGGCGAAGAGGGGTATAAATACCTGCTCGTGCTCCTAGAGTTTTTAGGAATTCGGAGGCGTTTCGGGACAAACCAGGCGAAACCGGGGCGGCTAGAGGCATCAGGGACCGAGAGGAGGTGACCGAGCTCGGCCCGCGCAAGCGGGCCGACCATATGGGTCGGGCCAAGTTGGCCCGGCCCTTTGGTCGGTTCTTCCTCGAGCTCGGTCTCCTAGCCCTATTTTCGCCCGGACGTCCTCTTCATCTCCTTGTGCGTCGGGTGGTCCAAAGTTGCCTATAACAGAGGTTAATATGTAAAACTTTGTAATTTATATTCTTAATATTTTATATTGTTATTTAAACTATTTAGCATTTAAGACAAATATATAATGTCTTAATAATTGAAGATAAATAAATAATGTTTTGGTTAATTGAATTATATGTTCACGCACGTATTATTTTATTATTAATAATATATATTAGACAGTTTAAATACATTTTATAATGTGATTCCAATTTAATGGTTACATATTCAATTATTTAACAACAAAAAGGTAAAAAGATTTGGACACGCGTCTAGCATTAGCTGGGACAAAGCTGTTTGCAATTTTATTTGCATTTGTATTCCTCCCCAAATGATTCTTTCTATTTTTTAACCTCCAAATTTGGATTGAAAAAACATGGCTGCATACCGATACGTAAGAATCTTCCTATATATTACTATTAAAATATTGACAATTAAGAGAGATAAAATATATTTTTTTTCATTTTCTTCATTTTTCTTTTTTAGTTGTCAATATTTTAATAGAGTATGTAGATAGATCTATACATACCGGTATCCAGTTCAATTTTTATCCTTTTCTAGTAAATTCACATGTTAGTTATTATTTTTTTATTTAGATGTTTATCAAATATATGTTTTAGTGTCCAATGTCGGATAGATATTTTTTGAAAAGTAGAAGTTATATTTTTTTTTTTGAATTAAAAAAAGAACTTTTAAAAATTACGAGTATTGTTTCTCTCTTAAATAATATATTTTCCTGTTTTTTTTTTTCAATTAATTAAGTATTGATGTCGTTAAGTACATTATTGATTAATATTCACATCCATCAGCGATGGAGAGCTCAATTTTTTATTTTTTATTTTTCAAGAAAAGTTAAAACACGAGAGATTAAATTGATTTTTTTTTTTTTAAATAATGAAAACTCAATTGAAAAAGTCTACCCATGTACTAGAGATTTATAAAACATATATTTGATATTCAAATTAAAAAAAAAAAAAAAACTAAAGAGAGAGAGAGGTGATTTTTTTTTTTTTAAAGGAAGAGAGAGATGGATTAAAACAAAGTAATTTGAATATCAAATATATGTTTTATAAATATGTAGTACATAAACAAACATAATATTAACAAACTCTCTAAATTTGGGTTTCTCCTAGCTTTGCTCTCGGGAAGAGAGGGGCGATACTGGAGTGGACATCGGCAGGGCATTTTTGAATGCTGGAACGGAGGTCTGTGGGGACCTGCAAAGGAAGACAGTGGCAACAATGGAAGAAAACTTCAATAAACAAATGGAGAAGCTAAGGATATCAGACAGAGAAAAGGAGCATGTGATAGGAATAGAAGACGAAGACTTGGAAGAACATGATAAAGAAATAGGAGAATCGGCTGTGTGCAAAATCCTTACGGAGAAGAAAATAAATGGAGAGAGCTTCAAAACCATGATGCCGAAAATCTGGAAGCTCGAAGGAGAAGTTAACATAAAGAAAGTGGGAACAAACATCTTCGAATGCACGTTCAAATCCAGGAAAGGAAGGAGAAAAGTTGTGGAAGGAGGACCTTGGAACTTCGACAGAGGATTACTAGTGTTTGAAGTAATCAGGGGACATGAAAGATACGCAAATCTCAACTTCCGGTATGTATCGTTTTGGATTCATTTTATTAACTTACCTAAAGTGTGTTTTTCCAGGAAATAGGCAACGGTCCTGGGCAACTCAGTAAGGTCTTTTAAGAGAGTTGATGTTGATGATCAAGGAAAGTGTGGAGGAGAGACATTAAGGGTTAGAACCAAGATCGATATTCTAAATCCTCTAAAAAGAGCGGTCAAAATCAGAGTGGGAACCATGGCAGAGGAAGAATGGATACAGGTCAAGTATGAAAAATTGCCGGACTATTGCTACAATTGCGGCAAAATAGGACATCACGTAAGAGATTGCTAAGACAACCCAGATGATAGCAGCGAAGCGATTAAATATGGGTCATGGCTAAAATATGACCCCCCATCGGATCTAAAACTAAAGAAAATGTCGACACTGTGAAAGGACGAGCATCGAGAGGAAGGGGTCGCGAGTATGGCAGAATCTTGAGGCGTCCACCGGAACAAAGTAGCAGCACCGAAAGCGAAGAAGAAGAAGAAGCAGAATCAGAGGGGGACAGTGCTGATGATGGTCGGGAAACTCCAGAACTGCTGCCGAAAACTGAGATTACGCCGGAGGAAAGGAGACAGAAGAAAGGTGCAACTTCAAAAAGAACAAAATGAAAGAAGCGGCAGATGACGACAAAAAAGGGAAGAAGAGTAAAGAAAGCGTGAACCAACAGATGGTTCAAAGGACTAATTTGGGCCCCACCGACAGACCAAAAAGGACAGAGGGAAATGGATCAATGGGCTGGACAATCAATGAACACATGGAACCTCCAGTTAATAAAGACATAATTGACAAAGTTAAAGAAAATGGTGGAACTAAGGAAGAAAGATCAGAACAAAGGGCCCCAGACGTCAGTGAAAGGAAAATGAACACCTCAAAGGAGGAAGAAGCACCGGAACAGAGCAACCAAAATTTTCAAAGTCAGAAAGGATTTAGCGAGAATAAGAAGAAACAAGCCACAAACGGGAAAGGCCAATCAAGCCCAATGAAAAACCAGGGGAAAAAATGGAAAAGAATGGCCAGACAAGAGCAAATGCAGCATGACGGCACAAAAGTAACTGAATTGAGTGGCAAGAGGAAACTAGGCTTGGAACTCCAGGAGACTGATGAAGTATCAAAGAAACAGAAAACACACTTCAAGATGATCGAAGGGATATCGGCGGAGGCTGTGGAACAGCCCCGCAAGATGCCATGAAAACATTAAGCTGGAACGCTCGGGGTTTGGGGAATCCTCGAGCGATCCGAGCTCTTCGCCACCTAGTGGAAAGCAATAAACCCCAGCTCGTTTTTCTCATGGAAACTAAATGTGATGAGGGGAAGAGCGACAAGATTAGGAGAGTTTTGAACTTTGATCATGGTCTGAGTGTGCCGAGTAAAGGAAACAGTGGCAGCCTATTGTTGTTATGGAATTCAGAGCTTGATGTGCAGGTTAAATCAGTCTCGGAGGGTCATGTCGATGCTATTATTAAGAAGAAACATGGGTTTTGGAAATTCTCTGGATTCTATGGTAACCCAGAAACTGATAAAAGGCACTTTTCATGGGACCTCATGGAAAAATTATGCGAAAATGATGAGGCTCCATGGATAATTGGTGGCGACTTTAATGAAATTGTTTCGGAGGAGGAAAAAAAGCGGGGGCAAAAAGGAACCGGAGCCAAATGGAGCTGTTCAGTGAAGCCATCAATAGATGCAAGCTTATGGACGGGGGGTACTCCGGCAGCAAATTCACATGGAAAAGGGGGAAAAACAACAGGAATCGAATATATGAAAGGCTTGACAGATACCTGATGAACCACGCCATGGCCATAGGAGTTTGAAACTTCAAAGTCAACCACCTAAGCTACCTAAGTTCAGATCACAGACCAATTCTGGCAAGCTGGGAATTCATTGAAGAAGCTCCAAAAGGGGGGAATAAGGGGAAGATTTTGAGATTCGAAGAAGGTTGGATAAAAAAGAAAGAGTCTAAAGAAGTTGTGAAAAGTTGCTGGAGCAAGCAGAATGGTGTTAATGCTCAAAACCTCAACAACAAGGTCAAAGACAACATTCATACACTTCACATTTGGAATAGAAATAGGCTGAAGGGCAGCATTAAGAATGCTATTGCTAGGAAAGAAGAAGAATTATTGAGACTATCCAGGGATGACATTGAGCTGGACTTGGAGAAGATCCTTGAAGTTGGATCTGAGCTTGATAACCTCCTCAATGAGGAGGAAGATTATTGACGAAATCGATCCCGAGAAGTGTGGCTTAAGCAGGGGGACAAAAACACGAAATGGTTCCATGCTAAAGCCTCCCAAAGAAGGAGAAGAAACCGTTTGGAAGGGGTCATGACCGAAGATGGCAGATGGGAAGTAGAGGAAAGGAAAATTGGCTCTATTGCTACGGAATATTTTAAAAGCTTGTTTTGCTCCTCGAACCCTAACATCGACATCATAAAGGAAGTGGTGACTTGCGTCTCAGCCAAGATAAATGATCAGCAAAGAGAGTACCTAGACCAACCTTTTTCTAGAAGTGAAATCGAAGCAGTGGTTAAAAGCTTGAATCCTAGCAAAACCCTCGGTAATGGAGCGCACGCCTCCTTTTACCAAGGATATTGGGAAACAGTTGGAGAGGAAACTATTAAAGTGTGCCTCCAAGTCCTGAATGAGGAAGCGGACATTAGCCCCCTAAACAAGACAGTTATTGCTCTAATCCCAAAGGTGAAGGATCCGATACACATGAGGGACTTCAGGCCGATTCGTCTTTGTAATGTCAGCTACAAAATCATTGCAAAGACAATTGCTAATAGGCTCAAAAAAGTCCTGGACACGATTATTTCTCCTTCCCAAGCAGCCTTCGTCCCAGGTAGGCTTATATCGGACAATGTGATCGTGGGCTTTGAATGCATCCATGCTATTAAAAACAAAAAACAAGGAAAAGATGGCCAAGTGGCTATCAAGCTTGATATGAGCAAGGCCTTCGACAGGGTTGAATGGATCTTCATCAGGGAAATGCTTCTCAAAATGGGTTTTGGATCCAGGTGGGTCAACATTATCATGAAGTGTGTGGAAACAGTTTCATTTTCGGTCCTTATCAACGGCTCTCCTCAGGAGGAATTTAATCCCTCTAGAGGAATCAGACAAGGAGATCCACTCTCCCCTTACCTGTTCCTCGTGTGCGCTGAAGGATTCTCGAGTCTCTTAAACAGGAAAGTAAACAATTTCTCTCTTAAAGGATTTCGTATTTAACAATTACTGCCCTATTATAACCCACCTATTCTTCGTTGATGACAGTCTCATCTTTTACAGGGCCAACAGGGAAGAATGTCATACAATCAAGGAGATCTTCAAGCTCTACGAAAAGGCTTCGGGACAAGCCATAAACTTGGATAAATCCATATTTATGGTGAGCAAGAACGTGAGAAAGGAGGTAGCCCAAAAGATCAGTACAATCCTTGGGGTTAAGCAAACTAAAGAGTTGGGAACCTATCTGGGGATGCCGTCTCAAAGCCATAGGAACAAATCGAAAATGTTCGAGAAGATCAAGACCAAAATTGGCAAGATTCTCCAAGGATGGAATGAAAAGCTTTTCTCGGCGGGTGGTAAAGAGATCCTCCTCAAAGCTATCATTCAGGCTATCCCGACATACACTATGAGCTGCTTCAAACTCCCAAAAAGAATGTGCGACGACATCAACAGAATGTGTGCAAGGTTCTGGTGGGGAGCGGTTGGGGATAAAAAGAAGTTGCACTGGGCGAGGTGGAATAACCTATGTAAGAGCAAAGCAGGGGGAGGGCTGGGTTTCATGGATTTGAATCTCTTTAATCAAGTCATGTTAGCAAAGCAGAGTTGGAGAATTCTAAAGTCTCCCGAAAGTATCCTTTACAAGACACTCCGTGGTCGCTACTTTAGAAATAACATCTTTCTCCAAGCCCCCATAGGAGCCAACTCGTCTCAAATTTGGAAAAGCATAGTTTGGGGGAGGGAGTTGTTCAAAGAAGGGTATAGATGGAGGGTGGGTAACGGAGAGTACATCTACATAAATCAGGATCCTTGGATTAACCGACAAGGCTGTAGAACCCCTATTCTTACCCCGAATGCGCTGAAAGGTAAAAGAGTCAAAGATTTAATCAAGGAGAATGGGGAATGGGATACCAACCAGATACAAGAAGAATTTTTGCCTATTGATTCTGAGGAAATCCTGACAATCCCTTTGAGCCACAATGAAGAAAAAGGTATTTTTAGCGTTAAAAGTGCCTACAACTTAGCCATAAAGATGCAAAGCAGAGAAGAGGCCTCGGGCTCGGGTGAGAATAACAATGCTAGATGGAAAAAAGTCTGGAAGCTGAATATCCTCCCAAGGACCAAAATTTGTCTATGGAAAATCCTCAACAACTTCATCCCCACAAAAATAAACCTTATTAGAAGAGGAATGGACATTAATCCCCTTTGTATTTTTTGCAGGAAAGCTCGGGAGACCTCAAGCCACGTTCTATGGAGCTGCAAGAAAGTAAGATTTTTGTGGGAGACCCTCTTCCCAAAACTTACCCACTTCCTTTGTCCGTGCAGTGATAACGAGGAGTTCTTCATGGTGTGGGAAGCTATTACAGAGCACTTGAGCAAGGAGGAAATCGAAAGTGCAGCAGTCATTCTATGGTCTATATGGAATGGCAGGAACAAGGCTATCCTCAACAACGATAAAGTGGATTTCCAGCAGATAATCAGATCAACCAAACGAAACTTGGAAGAACAAAGGAAAAGGCAGAATTCTCACCTGGATTTACTCAACTTGGAGAGCCTTCGGAATCAAGATGCGTGGAGCCCTCCTCCGCCCAGCTGTGTCAAGATTAATTAAGATGCCTCTTGGAATGAGGAGAAGCAGCAAGGAGGTGTAGGTTGGATTGCTCGGGATTCCTCAGGATCTCCTTTAGGCTTTGGGTACCAACAAATTAAAAGGAAAAGATCGATCAATTTTCTAGAGCTGCTTGCGATTAAGGCAGGGATTGAAACCTTCAGGAAGAAGAATTGAAGTAGTCATTACCCGATTATTGTAGAGGCAGACGCGTCTGAAGCAATCAAGGCGCTTAACCACGAAATTACGGACCTCTTGGAAAGCAATCTGGTGTTGAGCGAAATTGAAAATCTAGCTTCTTCGAGCAATATAATTGCCTTCGTCAAATGCCCAAGGGCTGGGAAAAAGATCGCCCACCACCTCGCGCGAATGGCGGCGGGATTTTCGCCGACGAGCTGTCTGTCGGCCGTTGAAGTCGACGGGATTTTTTCTTTTTGGGTCTCTTCCACGTTGGAAGAAGACTTTTTTTTGTAGGGATTCGTTTATCCCCTCTTGGCTGTCCTCCCTGATTTTAGAGGAGGTTGTTGTAACTGTTTAATCCTTTTTAATGCAATTTCCATTTCAAAAAAAAAAAAAAAAATCTCTAGTACATACTCAATATATATATATATATATATATATATATATATATATATGAGCTTTCCCTTACAAATTATTATTAGTGGTTAAATGTTATAGTTGGGGACCAATATAGGAATTGAAGTTAATGATAAATTCCGATTTATAATTAATTCAATTTGTAAAAAACTTTAATGGGAGGCATAAATAATAGAATTATTATTTTAATCCCTGAAGTTTTGTTCCTAAGATATTTAAAATTCTATTTGATCTTTATGATAGGACTAAATCACAAAAAAAAAAAAAAAAGGAACTATATTATTACCGATTACTAATTATTATTTTGTTGACGTAGTAGAGAAATAAACACTCAAAAAAAGTAACATCAAAATATTATCATCGAATCTACTCCTTGTTTGAAGAAAAGAAATAAAAAAAAAAAAACATGATATATTAACGCCAGCTTTATGATTGCACGGGAATCGAACCTACACGAAGAGAGACTCAAAAGAAATTCTTCGTTTATTTGAGTAAAGTTGCATGAGGAAAAATTTATAATACTACAGTAACACATACTACCGCCATTAAGCATATGACACGTCATTTAATGATATAATATTTTATTTCATAGGTCCCACACAATTCTTAAATACTTCTTTTATAACAAACAATGACTTGAGGTAGTATGAAATGAAAATTTTTCCCTTAAAGTTCTCACCAAAACCCTATTTTCTAAATTTTGTATTGCTTTTAATGTAAAAAAAAATAATAATAATAAAAAATAAAAAAATTAATAATTAAAAAAAAAACAATAAATGTCAAAGACATCCTCAGCAATTTCACCAAATTACACGGATTAAATCGAAATTTACAATATCACGAGGGCTAAATTGAAATTAAATTCGAAATATAAAAAGGATTAAAATAATAATAATCTAAGAAAAATATTATTAACTTTATTCCATTTTATGCCCAAGCTCCAGCTCACATCCCTCGGTATAATTACAGAGAAGAGAGAGAGAAATGGCAAGTGGCAACAAAAGGCGCACGTGCATTTACTGTGACCACTGTCACTCCTCACCGTGGCATTCTCGTAATTAGTTTCAAAATCCATGCCCTTTTTCATAATCCCTCACGCGGAAGAGAGGCCCCCGCTTAGTTTGAAAATTAAAAACCCCTAAAAAAAGAAAACGAAAAAAAACTACTGCACCATGCGCCGCTTGAATCGTCACCGATCTGAAATCGTCATGCCACGTGTCTCAATCTCATTCGTCTGTGCCCGCTATATATAACCCTCGCATCACGCAATCACCACCCCTACTCCTCGATAGGGTTCCACTAGCCTTAAATGCCTAACCATTTCTCTCTTTCTCTCTCTCTCTCTTTCTCTTTCTTTTTCTTTTTTTCTTCTCTCTCATGGCGGTGGTGATTTTTTCTTTCTCTGCCCTTTGTTGGTTCAGTCATGGCGGTCTCTAATTCGCTTGGTGCAGGTCGGGAACTGCTTCGCTTCTTGTTCTTGTTCTTGTTCTTGTGTTTCTCCTTGTTCTTCAGTTTCCTCTGCTGTTAGAGGGAAAAATCGGGCGAATTGGATCCCGCCTTGCATCAACTGAATCCGAGACCGCGGTGAAGATTGCATGGATCTTGCGTCTTTTGCCGGATGCAGTTTCGTCAAGGTTTGGATTGTTTTTGTTCTTGTAATTTACTATTAAGATCTGGAAAAAAAAAAATCTCACCTAGGAGCTGCCGAGGTGGTTCGTTGTCGAAATTCGAAGGTTTAATTCGCTTGAGCGGTCTGGATTTTATCTTAATCTTTGCACGTTATGTTGTTCGTATCAATGCGTATTTAGATGAGTTAATTGTTTCGTACGAGTGTATTTGATTACACCTTGTTGAAGATTTCAGTTTGTTGTTCTTGACGGTTGATTTGGAAGAATCGATTTATGCTATAGCCTGATCTCTCTGTTCGGAGAGGATTTTTCTTTTTATCGCTTGATTTTATTTGAATATTAAGTAGTGATGAAACTAAAAGTGCTTTCGGTCAATTTGAACAAATCATGGTTTGTGCAGTGCGGTTACTGTGGTCCACGTTTTCGTCATTGGCTTTCTTGATTCTTCTATTATGCAATTATTCTATGGATTCACAGTGCGTTTCGAGTAAAATTCCATTAACAATGATTCACTTTGATTGTTTCTTATTTTGATTTATTTTTATTTTGATTTCTGTACTCCCTCCCGTTGCTTTTAGCATCTTCTTTATCGAAGTACTTTGCAGTCTGGCACCACACCGTCGTCGAATCTTTTCGTGTTCTTTTCCGACCGAGCTCAGAGCGTACTTTTTTATTCTCTATATGTAGTAACTTTTCTTCTGGGCATCTTTCTGAAGATGCTTATCCACTATTCTAATTGCAAATTTCGTAGTTACCCGTTACTCCCTTTGATGGGCATTTTAGAAAACCGTTAAGGCCTTTTTCTTTTCTAAATACTCGACTTAGAATCTATCTGTTGATTACACTGCACACAGAGTCGTACGTCTTTTCTCTTTGCACTTTTTTTTTTTTTTAACTGATCTTTGCACTTTTTATTACACACAGAATCTATCTTTTCATTAACCTTGTTTGTTCATCTTGGGAAGTTTTATACTGTTTTGCTTCTGGTTGGAAACTACTTAATTAATTATATATGGAAAACACCAGCTAATTTTTTCGCTGAGGAAGTGGATTGCTTGAATTTGTACCTTTGTTTTTTTTTTTTTTTTGGGTCAGATTTTATGCACAATCGTCTCCCTTGCATTTTGTATTGTAAGATTTACTACCCATCTTCTGTGCTTTGATCTTGTATCTTATTACACTATTCTTACAATTAATCTTAGCCGACTGTTTCTGACAGAATCCTTCAATTTCCCGACTTTAAAAATGTTTAAGTTTTATCAATCAAAGTTTTCCCAAGAAATCTTTGTAGGGCCTCTCGTTGTCATCCTGGAATCTGATCCTACTGTGGTTACAGAAGTAAATCTAAAATATAAGGAGCTCGGCTAAATGAAATGGTGGAAACTAACCAAGGTAAGTCATCTTTATTACAAGTTTTCCTCTGTTTACAGCATAGAAGTTGTGTTATTCATTGGCATCTGTTCATTTCTTGGAAGGTTTTGGGTAATAATAGTATCGAATTACTCTCTGTTGTAAGAACCGTTATTTTTATTATATTTTCACGCTTTTAGTCGGTCTCATTTTAGAAGTAAATATTAGAAAATAGTTGTAATTGTAATGACGTAAATAGATGAAAAGGAAATCTTATTAATGTTTTTTTAAGATTAAAGTTTTGTAATTTTTCCTTTAACCCATTAAAAGCTAAATACATGCATTGTATGTTAAAGATTTTGGTTTGATGATTATTTTACTCTTTTTGTTGTTGGTTTTTAATAGAAGCGTTTTTAGTAAAAGATCTGTTTGTTTCCTTAATTTCATTTGAAACCAAACTTGGTTTGATTTTAAGAACCAAATTTGAAATGAAATTTTCGGATTTTGTGGAAATTTGGCTACGAACCCTTTTCTGGAAGAATACAAAAACGAAATAATTGGGGATATCCCAACCCAACTCCGAGTTTAGTATAATATTCTTTCCTACAGTAACCATACTGTCGCGGGGGTACGCACGGTATGGCTTTATTTTGAACACAGGATCGTGGGTGTGGGCCTGAGCTTTGGGCCCTTGGACGAGCTTTGTACAGATTGGAAGGTTTGTTGGCCCACGGCTCTTCAACGAGTTGAGCTTATTTGTTTAGTTAGTTATTTATTTTGATATATTTGATTTTTTTTTTTTTTTTTGACAACACGTAGGGGTAGGGTGGCGGATTTGAACCACGAACCTCTTGGTTGGCGGATTTGAACCACGAACCTCTTGATTGGAGTGAATTATATGCACAAAGCATGTGGAATTGAATCAAACCGTTGTTTATTAGGAAACCAAATAAAATCAAACCAGGCGAGTTAGTTTGATTTGACTTGGTTCTCTGCGTTCTTTAGCTTTTTCCAACATTCTGTCTGAGATAACTTACGTGTACTTCGGTTAAATTTGTTGGAGCAAACATTTTTCCAACCATGTATTTTCTTAACTTCTTTTTTTCTTTCAATTTGTTTTCTCGTTTGTATTTTTAATGATGTCAGCCTTGCTTGACTATGTTTGGACATATTTAAGACAAATCAAACCATTAATAGTGGGTTTAGTTTGGGGATTAATGTCTTTGTTTTTCTTGTTTCTTTTTTTTTTAAACCTTTTTTTTAACATCTTATGGGGTGAGAACAGATCTCTTAGTCATTATTAGTACAAGCTTTAGGCTTAGTTTGAGATTGTTGTAGCTTTTAAAATAATTGTTGTCAGTTGTGCTTTTAGAAAAACCTTCTTTAATAAGAAGTAAATTAGTGTTTGGTAAATTTTAGCTTTAAATCACAATAAGTAAGTTAGAGTGTTTGGTAAATTGATACTAAATTGTTGTGATTTCGCTATAATTATTAAATAGATATCATTTCCATTGTTATAATATCAATTTTCATATTTAAAATTGTTAGAAGAGAATTATTTTAAAATTTTATATTATTTCAGTTATAAAAATTATATTCAAATTATACTAAATTATTTAATAAAATATTAGGAAAATTAATTTTTGGGAAAAATACCTTTTTGATCCCTGAGTTTTGAGCGAGAGGTGTGTTTGGTCCCTGAGTTTTCAAAATGGACCTTTTTAGTCCCTGAGTTTTGAGAAATATGTTTAAAAGGTCCTTTATGCTATTTTTATTATTTTTTTCAAAATTTTATATAAAATTAATATTTTTTAATTAATTTTTAATATTCAATGATTTTTAAAAATTAAAAAAAAAATATATATATCACCTCCCTACCCCATTCTCTCTCCTCTCTCCTTCCTCCTTCCATTTTCTTCGTTTTTTCCTCTTTCTTTGCCTTTTCCCCTCCTCGCCACTGTTTCTTCTTCCTCTGCCCTCCTCCCTCTCAATGCACGACCATTTCCAACGAAAATTTTAAACCTTGCAGACTTGATCAACCATTTTTCCTTCTCCCAGATCTTCATTAGTTTTCTTTTGTTGATTGTCAAATGAAATTTGATATGCCATTTGAATCTCTCTGCAGATATTTTGTGGGCATCCTTTGATTTTTTTCACCATCAATCTAGAGAAATCTCCAAGCATTTCTCACCATTTTCCACTATAATCTTTTCCCAACCTCCAAACTCAAGAGACCAAAAAAATGATCGATGGCTACTCCAAAATCAAAGCAAATTACTCTGATTTCTCATCTCTTCCTCACTATCTCGGATTCAGCAGAACTCTCGCGATTCCGATCAAAACAGAACGTAGCGGCCATTTGTTGGAAGAGGAGGAGGAAAAAGATGAATATCTCGACCCCATCACCGCTACTGTTGTTGCAGCACATTGAGAGTGAGAAGCGGAAAGGAAGAAGACGGTGGTGGGGAGAAAGGGGAAAAGACGAAGAAGAGGAAAAGAACGTGGAGGAAGGAGAGAGAAGAGAGAGTGTGGTAGAGTGGGAGAGAGAAGTTTGTTTGTTTGTTTGTGTTTTTTTAATAAAATCATTCAATATTCAAAATTAATAAAAAAGAATATTAATTTTATATAAAAAATTGAAAAAATTAATAAAAATAGTAGGAGGGACTTTTTAAATGCATTTTTCAAAATTCAGGGACTAAAAATGTCCATTTTGAAAACTCAGGGACCAATCGCACCTATACCTTAAAACTCAGGGACTAAAGAGGTATTTTTCCCTTAATTTTTATATAAAAAATACTGAATTAATTAATGAACCAAGCAAAAATAAATAAATTGTTGATATAATTTGTTTCCTTAAACAATAAATATTAAACTTAAAACTTATTGGTTGAATAATAAAATTGTTGGTTTGTAATTGTGCATGAAAATAATGAAATATATATATATATATATATATATATATATATATATAACCTTTGTTTCAAGGAAAAAAAATTAACATATCATAAATGTGTCAACACATAAGTTAATTAGGGAAGGACATAATAGTAATTTTTTAAAATCTCTTGAAAGAGGTGGTGGGAAGTTAATTTCAAAAGCATGTCTTCACCAGATTCTTCAAATCAAGGTAATTAAAAAGTGATTGTATTTAAATTAATAAAAAATCAGTTTTACCAAACACCTAAAACGGTTAAAATTCTTCAATAATCACTTTCACTCTTCCTAAAATCAATCCCAAACGCACCCTTAGACCAGCTGAGTGAAGCTTATGTTGGCTTTCGAACTCATTTTTAGGGTCTATTTATGACAAGAAGAATAATAGCATTTCTTTTTTATTATATAGTTTAGGTATTCATTCATGTAGCCCGATCAGGTTTGAGTCTCTAATGTAATGTCAAAAGGAAAAAAGAATAATCAATTTTAATCGTATCAGATTGTATCAATCTGGATTCTAAACTTTTGATTTTATCAAATTTGACTCTAAATAGTATTGTAATTTGTATCATCAGTTCAATTTAGGCTAATTCACTTCTTTAATTTTAACCCAAAAACAAAATAAAAAAATAAAAACCTCCAATAAACTCATTAATTTCAATAAAAATAAGTTTTTCACAACAAGTTTACAACTAATGCCCCTGGAATAACTTTGTTAATTCATAAATTCTAAATAAATAAAAATAAAAATCTAGCTATAATGCCTTTTTCCTCTATATTTCATTTCAGCATAGAAATTCCAGAAAACTTGGAGAAATATTAAATAAAAATATACAAATATAGATAGACGAGGTTATTGTTATTATTATTATTTAAACAGATGAGGTTAGTTTTCAAAAAAATTTAAAAATGCAATCATGGTCAAATGAAGGTTTAAATCTCATTTTAGTCCCTAAAATTTTAAGTTTGTTCTATTTAAGTCCTTAAACTTTCAAAACGTTCATTTTGGTCCTTGAACTTTCAAATTTGTTCTATTCTAGTCCTTGAACTTTCAAAATGTCTATTTTAGTCCTTATACTTTTAAGAAATAATCATTCTGGTCCTTGTTATGTTACTTTTATACTTCAAATCTGTTTTGCCAAATGTTTGTCTCTAATTTATTTGACTTGAAATCATGCTCATATTAACAATCTAATACACATACTCAAAGCTCTGTCATTAATTTGTTAAAATTGATATAAAAGTAAGGACTAAAATAATCATTTTTTGAAAGTTTAGAGACTAAAACATACATTTTAAAAGTTTAGGGACCAATATGGAACAAACTTGAAAGTTTAGGGACTAAACCAAACATTTTGAAAGTTCAAGGACCAAAATAGAATAATCCTTAAAGTTTAGGGACCAAAATAGGATTTAAACCTCAAATCAATTATAATTTGGTGGTTCAAACAATAAAACAGGGGCCAATTTCACTATAATTTGTTTATTAACCCTAAATTCGTTAGGTCAGAGTCGTTTTTTCAAATTAAAGACCGTGGTCTTTTTATTTTATTTTATTTTATTTTTTTGAAATGGGTCTTTTTATTTTATTTTTGTCAATATGTTAATAGAGCATGTAATTAACTCCTTAAAATATTGCCGACTATATAATTTCTTTATTCTTTTTTTAATTTAAACATATCAATTCTCAAGGCTCCTTGGGAGAGTTAATTTTTTTTTTTTTTTTTTTTTTTTTTTTTTTAAAAGGTCCTCTTATTGTGGAAATACTCATGATGGGCATTGTGGAGCTTCGAGTTAAAATTCTCAATGACATTAAATTTTCATAATCTCACATAAATAATTTATATATAGGATTGCGTGCTGATGTACTTGAATTTATATTAAATCTTTCTCGTAGCACTTGTGTTTTGAAACTTAACGGTATTTCGATTGGAGATAAGGCCAAATGAATATTATACAGCTAAAGTTGCACCTCTACACAAAAGCATTAAGTTGCCCATTTTATTTTTAATTTTTTTCATTGATTGCTTGGTGGCACAAGTTTGAAAAAATGTTTCATCAAAACTTCTCGTTTTTAGATATGAAACACATCTATTAGTTCATATTTTTACTAGTAAGACGCTACATAGGAACAAATGAGACGTACGAAACTCTTCTTTCTCGACCCTCCATTTATGTGTGTATTTGGTTTTTTTCTTTATCCTTCTTTTAAAGAAAAAGTTTCATTATTGTTAGATCTTTTACTAAACAGGGATCGTCGAGACATATGGAACTCTTCTAGATCTTCTTTCTCAACCCTGAAAAGTAAGTTCTATTTGATAACCATTTGGTTTTTGAAAAATAAGCTTAAAAACACTCATTCTACTCAATTTTTTTTTTTAACCTACATCCTTTCTAGAAAAAAATAGTTTTAGAAAACTTGTTTTTGTTTTTGGAATTTGGTCAGGAACTCAAGCGTATCTTTTACAAAGAGGAAAATCGTTGTCAGGAAATTAGATGGAAACAAACATAATTTTCAAAAACCAAATGATTATAAAATAGAACGGTTATAAAGTGCATTCCTTTTGAAGAGAGGCAACAAAAACAAAGAGAAAGTTGGTGGCATATTTGTTGTAGAGAGCAAAAGCTCCACATTCTCTCAAGAACATGGAAGACATGTGGATGAGAAAGTGGAAATGGGCAGCCCACTTTTGTTTTGTTTTGTTTTTTAGCATTATAATAAAATTTTATTAAAAAATAATAATTATAAAAAAAAGAAAAAAAAAAAAAAACTAATGAATGAATGAAAAGGTTATAAAAGGGAAATGGAAGAGTTGTTTTCAAAGGGATAATTTAGTGGAGAAAAAGGCTCCTCAATTGCAAGTGACAAAACTACACAATGCCATTGCCCCCATTCTCAATACATGTGATGTTGCTATTGAACATTGTCCTTTTTATAATTTAACTTGACAATGCCATTGCCTTTCTTCAACCATTTCTTTTTATGAATCTAGTGACGATTTTCATTAGGACGGATTTGAGAGTGGATGTAAGCTGCTTTTAAATTTTCATGTATCTAAAATTTATGCGTTTGTTGCATTAGTTCACGAAACTTCTCTTCATTTTAGTACTTGTTGTTTGTTAAAAATTTATTTTGATTCGTACTTGTTGGCCAAGGCTATAGACTTGTTGATTACATCAGTGTAGCGCACATGCGGTCCAAAACATCTAAGAGCATCACAGAGTTATTATTGCCTCAAACTTCCTTGGCCTAAGCGGCCATAGTCCCTCTAAGAAGGTGGTTGCGAAGGGATTCCTTCGCATAGCTAATTAGCAGGCTCAATTTTTTGTTTTCTTTTAGTGTAGACGAAGATCCAACTCCAAATAGTGTAATTTTGTTTATTATTTTTGTTATTTATTTTTTAATTCAATGATTGTTGTTCGTTAGAAATTTCTCGGCCATAGTCCCTCTAAGAAACTCCTCCTCATTTTAGCACTTGTTGTTCGTTAAAAATTTCTTTCGTCAATTTCTCGTTTTCTTTTAGTGTAGACGTAGAACCAACTCCAAGTAATGTAAGAGTTTTTTTTCCCTCCTTTTAATTTCAATGATTGGATTGTATATGAAAGTCAATACTCATTTTGACAAATTATTTGTGTCAGGATGTTAACATATATAATTGAAGCTCCGTTGTCTCTATTAATCAAACCAATGATAAATTAGTCATGGTGACTAAAAATAGATTTTAGTTTTTTTTTAAGTTCAAATATCAAAACAAGCATTTTAAAAGTTTGAGTACCAAAGTTGAATTAACCTAAAAGTTTAGAGGTGAACACAAGAATGAAACATCGTTTTTCCCTTTTAGTGTAATTTCACCGATGACATTTAAAAAAAAAAAAAACAATTTTTTAATCATAAGTTTGTGATTAATGATTTTTTAATTAAATTAATGCAAAGTGAGATGCAAACCTTTTAATCTTGTAAAAGATAATAAATGTCTTATTTACTAAGTTATGCTCCCAATTGACTTATGAATTCTAAAGCATCTAATAACTTTAATCTTATATATATATATATATATATATATATATTTGAATAATTCCATTGAAGTTTAAAAATATATATTTTAAAATAAAAATAGAAAATTATTTTGAAAATGTTCCACAACGATTCTTTCCTTTCATTTTTTGAATTTAAATTACTAGTACGTTGATGGGTACGAATCAATGTAAATGCTCGCGAAGTGTAAATGAAATGGACCCAAAGAATCAATGGCTTGTTTTGTTATTTCACAATCACATATGAAAATGAAATTAATTTTGCTATTTTTGGTAAGAATGTCACATCTCTTTTTATTTTCATATCTATCCTAAGTCCATAATTAATTTGAAAATTCTTATTTAAGTCCATAGTTAATTTGACATTTCTGGTTAGCTCTGATATTGTTCAGTATAATTTTGGACATGTATGGAAGTGATTTTGAAATGGTTAAAATCATTTTTGTCATATTAAACATAATTTGAAATCACTAAAAAAAACATTTAATATTTTTTTTTATCACATGTGGAGATGAGAGGATTTGAATACAGATCATTAATTAGTACAAATTTTATGCCAGTTGAATTATGTTCATGTTGGCGCATTTAATCATTTAATACTATTTTAATGTTTGCCTTTGAATGTGGATTTTTTATTTTTTTAACAATTTCAAAATCACTCCTAAATATATCATTACCTTAGCTTGTTGCCTTTTTTCTCCTATCTTACGGAGAATTGAACCAATAAATTTCTTTCTTTATCGTGAACTCTTTGAGATCTTTCATTTGTTTTTTTTTTTTTTTTTGTCTATGTGTGAACAATATGAATATGTGGGGTGAAGATCTAAATAAACTATTTGTATTGATTGATTATTTGTTTTTCTTTTTTAATTTCTTAATTGTATGGATTTATCATTGTAATTTAAAACGTATTTGTTTTAGGAATGCACAATTTAAAAATTTAAAGGTGAATATTAGATGGGTTATAATAGTAGGTGAAAATTTGCCAACTTAGTGAATAAGACATCAGTTACCATTTCAAAGATAGATGATTTAATCTCTCACCCCACAATTGTTGATATAAGAGAAAAAATATATGGGAATTTGTAATAATTGTCATATATCATTGTCTTTTAAATCCACACAATCAAATTTTTGGGTTGTCACTGTTTTTAACTTAATACGAGACTTGATACATGTGACTTAAAATGTCTCTACACATGTGACTATGCTTCTAATAGTGTTACATATGGTTTTTATTAGATGTACTACAAAAATTAATTGATAAACAAAAAGAATATATATTTTTTTGAAAAGTTAAAAGAAACTATATAAGTATATGATTGAAACAAAACTAAACTAAAAGCGATTTTTAAATAAAAAATAAAAATAAGGCCAATATCGATGTATAGGTTTTATTTTTTCTAAAAATATAAAGTAAGATAAAATTTAAATTTGTTTTGTCTTCGTTTGTTTTATTATTATTTTTAAAAATTAGTCTAAACCCTAATCATTTAAGATTTATAATAATTAAATTTAAAAATTAAGTTAAATTACAAATATGTCCCTTTAAATTTTGGAGTTGTATTTAATTTGGCATCAAATATACATATTTAATATCTTTTTTTAGACAACATGTGAGGGAGGAAATTTGAACCTCATATCTTTTGCTCATCACTACAAGCTATGGACATATAATGTTTAACTTATACTACATTTTTTTAAATTTACATATTTATTAGATTTAATCTACCGTTTGAATTCTTAAATTTTGTATTCGATAGAATCTTAATCTTTCGAGTCATTGTGAAATTGAAAATTCGAAAATTTATTAACACAAAATTAGAAACTCATAAATCTATTTAAATTTTTTTCAAATAAAAAAGAAATTATTAGACACCAACCACGACATTAAAATACACTGACCAAGCACGTAATTAAAAAAAAAAGTTAATAATAATAAAAGAATTGGTCACCGAAACGATTATAATTATAAATAGAATCATTAGGAAACAAAAATTAAAAATAATGTTTTGAAAAAGAAAGAGGAATAAGAAACCGCCAAAACGGATCCAATAATCGGACTCGGGGCCCCGCCAATTTGTTTCTGAGGGCCCCACTTTAAATCCAACTGGACTTCCAATTGCCACGTACGAAGCGCGTGAACTTCAAGCGTCAATGGACGGCCCAGATGCACTTCCGGCGCGTGGTCACACTCGCCAAGAACCGTACGTAACTTTCACGTCCATTCCACAGTCCCTTTCTCTCTCTAAATACTCAGTCTTCTTCTTCTTCTCCTTCTAACCCACTCTCTCTGAATCCATCCGCCATTTTCACTCTCACGAAGCTCTGTAATGGCAGTGTGTTTCTTCGCTTAGGGCACGGTGGAGCTTCCGGTGATGTAGGTTTTGAGGTTGAGTTTGTAGAGAGATGCTGCTTCAGCTCCGCCGTGAAACGCCGCTGCGAAATCGGCCTTCCGGACTCAGGTTGCGTGGTTTTACTTTTGCATTTTGCCTAATTTGCGCTAGATCCTAGGGCTGGTTGATTCGAGGATTTTCTCTCTGGTTTCTCGTTTCTGTCTCCTATAAACTTCACGATTCACTAGGATTGTCTTCTACTTTTGCGTTGTTTGTGTGTCGCGTTTTTCATGAATAGTTTGTCTTAAGCTACAGAAACCGGAGAGAGACTGGTGAGGAAATGATGTTCGTGTTCTTGTTTTGTTTGAAGTTTTGGTGGTACTGTGAGTCTATTGAAGTTCGTGACCTTTCTCGGCGCCCAACCTTGTGTGCGTGCCTTTTCCGGTCTTCCTCCTTAAGTTTCCTTAATGCAACTTTTGAGAACTGGTTTTTCAATTGTTTTTTTGTTTGAATCATGATGGTAAAGTCCATTTTCCACCAGTTTCTCTGGACCCAAAAAATTCATACAATCCTTTCCCCCCTTTTCCCTTTATCTTTCTTTTACTTTTTGGTCCTGTTGACTTTTTCGTTTTCTCGATCTTATTATTTTAAACTCAAATCAAATGCTAATCATACATATATAGCTGAAACATCAATCAATACAGGTTTGATTGAATTGAAATTTCTACGCTATCCTGAGTATAGACATTTTTTCCCCTTCAAATCGGTGATCTCGTTTTATGATTTCATCAAATTACTCTAAGGTACTAATTCTTGATTAAAATCATGTAGTGGGCGCGTGTTGATCGGCCTGTTTGTCACATTGTCTGCTGCAAGCCTCAAGTGATATTGATAAATTGTAATTTCCATAGCCTCGAGTTGCCAGAGAAGATTACAAGATGATGTCGATGCGGAGAAGACTGGCTTGCTGCACAAGGGACCAAGGGGTCAGCCTGGACATGGACGAGCAAGAGAGTAAGCCTTCAGCTTCCCCTTTACTGTTTCACGAACCAGTACCATTTGCCTTTTAAAGCATCAATTCAATTTTTGTTACTACTTTTGGCTTATGCTAGATTTTAGTATAATATTAAAAAGTTTCTGAAGTAACTTTATTCTTGATTGATAAAAATCTCACTGTTATATGATTCAAAAAGTTACTACCATGGATTTGAATTTGAAAAATTAGGAATAACTCCACATGCTACTGGAGCATTTTTTTATTCATACATGGTTTGACCAGCTATATCAGTTTGAAATACACTCACTATGTCCACATGCTATGAAGGATTTTTTTTCCTTCTCTCCTTCAAATTTCTTTATTGCAAAGAAAGGCCACGGGCGAATTAGAAAAAAATGGGGGCGATGATGGTGGGCCAGGTAGAGAGTAAAGAACGTGTTTGTTAGGGTTTGGTAAAGAAATTAAGGGGGCTCGAGGGAAACGATGGGTCCAGAGGGTCAGATCTTGTGAAAAGGGGTAGTGGGTGTAGTAGGCAGATATTACTACCAAGTGTTCCCCCGTCTCTTATTAGCCTTACCAGACCCATCGGTCAGTCCCATGCAAATTCTGGTGCTTTCATTTATGATTCTGAACGCAATATTTATTACACTGGATGACATCAAAACCCGTAAATGTGTTGGGTTTCTGGTGCTAGGCATGGAATGTTGGGGGTTGTGTTCAATTTTTTTCTTCATTTTATTATTTTTTTTTAGATCAACAGATGTGGGAATTAGAGCGGGAGATTGAATCTCCAACTTTTGAGTGAGAAGATGTCTATCAACCGAGTTATGTTTGGATTGGCCTCTTGATTTTAATGTTGGTGGGTGGGAGCTGAAATGCTTCAAAGGATTTTTTTTTTTCATATTTATTTTGGAGCCCATCATCAAAATTAGGAATTAAATAGGTACAATTTTAAATTTAATAATAAATAATATGAGCAAGAAAACGTGGATACCATTTTGAGTTGTTGGACATTGATATACTTGGACAGGTTTTAGGCGCTTGTTCGATTGATATGGAGGTTTAGAGCGTCTGGTTTATTATTTTTTAAATTTCGGACATGTTTAGTTAATTTGAGATATGCTAGGGTACAGTTGAGGCATCTATGAGACATTTAAGCATAACACCCGATGAAAAAGAACTGATAATTCTTTATTTAATCAGAGTTGTACTTTTTTTTAAAATAGAAAAGTATACTTAGTTTAGAAACTACAGATAAGGAATGAGAGCCCAAAAACTCATAGGAACTAAGCAAGAGGAAGAAAATTTATTAATTCATTTGGTAATTTCTCATAGGCTGTTATGAGATGTAGTAATGCCATGTCGTATCATGTCTCATGCTTGTGTCTATCAATATCCTTGTTTAAATGTTTTTTTTTTTTTTAGTTCAATCCTTGCTCAAATGTTGATCAGATTCTAATCCCAATTTAGTAATTTATGTTAGTGGTTATAATTATTAAGATATCACGAGCCAGGGGAATAAAATAAGACTAAAGCATCAAGTTTTTTTTAAAATTAGTTTTCTTCTATTTCTTTTCCTGAAAAGAATGTTTTTTTAGCATGATTTACATAAAAATGGTGCAAAAAAATTTAAATTCTTTATTTCTGCTGTAGATTCTAAGTGACAAATAAAAAAGGCCTTGGTCCATGTGACTTTGTTCGTGCTAAGCACATGGGCGATGTGTCCGGGTGAGAGTGAGAAATCCGTGACTTTAGATTTCCTGGGCTCCAATTTTATTAGCTTTCCACGGATAGCTCAAATCTTGGACGCAGTCTAGATTCTAAATTGAATAGAATATATTATTTTTTGTTTTAATTTTTTTTTGACATCTAATATTTTATTTATTAAACAGCGTTTGGGACTAAATCTTTTGAAATTTCATTGCCTTATTCAAGGAAATTGGTGAAGCGGGTGGTACATTTCCAAAAATAATTTAGTAAATATAGCTCAGTTTGACAAAGAAAATGGAAATGGGGACATTACACAGTTGAGAAAAGTGTGGCTGTACGACTTGTGCATCTGGGGCAATTGATTTAAAACTTTAGGGATTATTGAGCTTCCAACTTGCCAGACGAAAAGGACAAATTCAGCCCACTAATTTCCGTTTTTTTCATCCTCTTCTCTTCATATTTTGGTTCTGATTTTTATTTTTGGGTGAAGAACATCCAAACATTACCTTCAGGCAAAGATCCAAATTGCCAGAAAAGACAGACAAACTTTGCAGTGTGTCTTGAGCCAGTTGGCTTTGGAGTAGTTCTGAATGTCTTCTTCTGTCTGGGACGTAGTATACTAGTATCTGACTACGGTCCAAATAACAATAATTGCAGAAGTTTCTTCTTTCGTTTGGGCTGTTATTTTCTGATAAAAGTGAACCCCATCACTCAGAAAAGAGTTAAATTTTGTCGATCATATCTGTTTTACAGTTTGTGTAAAATGGTATGCAATCATTGCAAGCAATTATAAGTCCAAATTATTCTTGAAAGTTGAAAGAAATAAAGAATGGCCTTTGCATTTGCATGTGATTGTTGTTGTACCTATTCAACGAATAGTAAAAAAATTTGGAACAGCTTCACTACATTACCAACTAGTGTGTTAATCTTCTCCCTATAGCTGTGACAGTCAGTTCTAACTAATTATTATGTTGTCTTTTTACACGCGTTATTCAACTTTTTTAGAACCGTGAGACTTGTCTTTTGTCGTTTCTCCTTTGTTTCCAATAGGTAAAAATGGTATTGGTCTCGAGAACAAAATGATTGGTCACTTGAGAAATAGGGATATATTAATATCTAGATCCACCTGAGAATCCTGTGAAGATTGCCTATTTACTACTAGTCCTTAATTACCGCTAACTCAGGCCAACAACTCCAGTTTAGTATTTGGCCCTCATGTTTGATTTCCCTCGTGAACAATGTTACCCGCAAGGAGTGAAAACGCTGAATATTATAATTTTGATCCTGATGATCACATTATAAGACTTCCAACAAATTAAGCAATGATCCTGAGGAAGACCAACGATACAACAGTATAAAGTCTTGAGAGTTTTAGGTCTCCATACCGATAATTACAAGCACAAGTAGTTAAAATCATATTCCTATGGTATTTTAGATCAAGTGCCTTTATCTTTTATCTTTTTTTTTTCATAAAGAACTCGAGTAGATGCAAAAGTTTCAACTCTCCTCTTGATTGCTCACTTTTTTGTTTGCTTAAATGTAAGATAAACTAAAGTTATTGTTAACGAATAACTTTTCTGTGGGATTCAGGGATTATGACTTTTAATGGTCTTGAGAGTTGCGTTTTAAACAATCAAACCTACGAAAATGAAAGCAGATCGAGCAGAGCAGATGAATGTACAACTGACTCATTGGAGGATCATGATTCAAGCTGTTCTTCTAGCAAGGATGCTTGTGGATCTTTCTCCTCAAAATGGTTGGCAATGCATAGGGATGAGCAAGATTTGGATGAATGGGAACTACCAGAGAGCCCTCAGCATTTCTACATGAAAGAGAAACCTGATTACACCGTTCAGGTTTCGGACGTGGAAGCAATGAAAGAAAAGTTCACAAAACTATTGCTTGGTGAAGATGTCACAGGAGGGCAGAAAGGGCTCAGCTCTGCCTTGTCACTGTCTAATGCCATCACAAACCTTGCGGGTAGACAATACATTGCATTTCTGATTCATCATAATGGACCCAGTTGTTTAAATATCTCATGTACTTGTCATTTATTTCCAAGTTTCGACCTCGAAATAATTGTTGACTTTTTGCAGCATCGGTTTTTGGAGAATTATGGAAATTGGAACCTCTTCCTGAGGAGAGGAAGAGTAAATGGAGAAGGGAAATGGACTGGTTGCTCTCTCCTACACACTATATGGTGGAATTGGTTCCTGCTAAGCAAAATGGTTCGAGTGGTAGAGTGATGGAGGTTAGTTGTGATTTAGTTGCAACCAGAACCATGAAGCATGTTTTTGAATCTCATATTAACGTGATTTTGTGCACAAATTCTCTGCAGATAATGACTCCAAAGGTTCGGGGAGATGTCCACATGAATCTTCCGGCTCTCCAGAAGTTAGACTCCATGTTAATTGTAGGTGGTCTTATTACCATCCGTACTCGTTTCCTTTACTCTTTTTGTTGCTTAAATTACTCATCTGCCTGAATTATATGCGTAATGCCGATTTCTTTTATTTCAGGGAACGTTGGATTCAATGGTAAAGACCGAGTTTTGGTATACAGAAGTAGGTAGCAGGGCTGAAGGAAGAAGCAAGAGCATGGGCCAAAGCACGAGGTGGTGGCTTCCAGTACCTCAAGTACCATCGACCGGGCTATCTGAGAATGAGAGAAAGAAACTGCTCTACCATGGCCGGGTTGTACATCAAGTATTCAAAGCTGCCAAATCCATCAATGAAAGTATTTTGTGTGAAATGCCCGTACCAACTGTCATACGCGAAGCCATCCGAGCTGTGAGCATTCTCTATTCACTTATATAATTCTATTAACTCAGAACCATGCATAAGTTTTTATCTTTACGCACCTTAATTTCATACTACACAAAACATATTTCTGCATAATAAGATGAAGAGAATGTTTAAACTAACCATGGAAAAACCGATCACAATTGAACTATAATAACAAAGTAGATGAGTTTTGATACTTCTGGTTATGGACTTTTAGATGAGCTAGATGTGTCTGGTCGCAATTCACATGTATATATTTTTATAATTGGATGATTTTCGAATCTCTACTCCTACATGTGTAATCTTATATTCTATAATAGGTTGCAGATTTCGAACCTGGAATATTCAAATTTTTGTCTTGTAACTGTTTTGATTATCCTGAATTGTACAGTCTGGAAAAGCAAACCTCAGTGAAGAACTATACAAGATTTTGACATCAGAATCTGGTCCAACTGAGAATATGCTGAATCAGCTTAATCTGAAATCCAACCATGAAGCTCTCGAGGCCATAAACCGCTTGGAAGCTGCAATATTCTCCTTGAAAGAGAAATACACTGAACAAAGTGGCGATAAATCTCCGGTTCGAACTTCTTGGCCTTTTGCAAAGGACCCAATGGCTGGAATGGATAAGTTGAAATTACTCTCTGATCGAGCCGAGCTTCTTCTACAGCTACTGAAATCGAAGTATCCAAATCATCCCCAAACGTTTCTAGATGTTTCGAAAATCCAATATGGGAAGGTATGATCATCATATCGTGTTCTTTTCGCATTCATCATTAGTTTAGCCAGTCAGTCTAACTTGTGTGGTATCATACATTGAGATCTTTGTCGAGATGGTAGTTTCGAGTGCGATAGCAAGTCGTAATAACCTGAAAGTATAGTGTTCGTATCAAGAGAACATAAAAATGTTGATTGAACTCTTTGAGTAGAACCATTTCCCTTTCTGGAACAAGCAGTGCATTACAAGTTTTTAAAACTATGCTAGTGTTGGGATTTTGTTCTTGTTGTGGCATACTAAAAACAGAAATCATATCAGTTTCTCTTTGAACCTCATAGGATGTCGGGCATTTGATTCTCGAAGCGTATTCGCGGGTGCTCGGAAACTTGGCATACAGCATACTGTCCAGAATTGGAGATATTCTGCAAGAGGATGCTCTGTGCAACCCCAATTCACCTGCACCAACATGTTGTTTTCCAGGGATGAGTCTGTTGAACAATCACAGCGGTCAAATGGCCGCTCTCCATGCGTGGCAGCCGCTTATCGGTCACGCAAACAGTCCCGACACGACACTCTCATCCAGCAAAGTTAAAGGAAACTCTCCGACTGCAACTCCGAGCAGAAACCGAGCATGGTGCATTGGCAGAGAGGTTTGTAGGAGTGTTTCCTCAGGAAACAACTCGCCATAGCCTTTTGAAGCTCATAAGCACTTGCATTTTGTCGTTGTACATGAAGCCACCACATGTCCAGTGCGGTTGAAATCAAATTTTGTTCCTCTGGGAATCAGAAAAGCATATTTTGAACCCATATGTATATTGGACGGTAAAGTTTAAAAGGCACAGTATATTTATAGTTTCTCTCTCTAATCTCCCTATACACATTTTCTCCTACTTATTCTCTTCTTTCTTTCTTTATTTTAAAATCTTTGTCATGTTAATATTAATAATAAAACATGATTTTAATTTAATTAGAAATACTATTGTAATATTAAAATCATAATCGAACAAAGAAAACTTATGACACAAGTGATTTCGGTAAAAGTACTTTCCACTTTTCAGTAACATTACTTTTTAGAAAGTAGTCCTAAGATATACTTTTCAGAGGGACTTTGTATTTCTTAGGGACTTTGTTTTTTATTTTTTATTTTATTTTATTTCATGAGTAAACTAAGTATTTAATATGAGAGTTGGTTTTACTTTTAGTTCAACACCATCTAAATGTGAGGTATTTCAACCTCTGATCTCTTTTGGTTAAGGGTACATACCAATTATCCTCACTTTGGTGGACTTTTATATTTTAAGTTTTCGTAATTTGCAAGACCAAGAATTTGGTAACTTGGATAGATATTCAATATTCAATTATAGGTTTGTTTCCTAGACTTCTAATTTTCTATACAATGTATATGTATTTTAATTTTCTATACAATGTGTATGTGTATGTATATGTGTGTATATATATTTTGAGTTTAATAATATGTGGATGTGAGAGATATAAACCTCCGACTTCTTGGTTAAAAGTATATGTTTTAACCAATTGAACTATATTCTTAACATTTTTTTTATAACATGTAGTGTGGTGATTTGAACCTATGAACCTCTTAGTCGAAGGTACAAGTTTTATGCTAGTTGAACTATGTGTGTTTAAAATAAATTATAAATTTTCAATTATATGTCTAATAGGTCTCACATACCTAAGTTTAAAGATTTTAGGGACAAAATTCAATATTATATCTAATAAATTTGTTATTTCAAAAAATATCAAATATGTCAATGAATTGAAAGTTTAGATATCTATTAGACACAAAATTAAAAGTTGAAAATGACCAATTTTGAGTATAATTTATTGATGGACAAGACGTCAATTATCATCTCAAAGAGGATGTTTGAATTCCCATATTGTAATCGTTGGAACTAAAAAAAAAAAAAACTTTGCTAGTGGGTGCAGTGTGATTATACTTCTAATTAACCATAATCAAGGTTAGCCTTCGATTTTCACAATTTCAATGACAAATTGCCAACATGAGCATAGTTTAATTGTCACTTGTACTAGTGACCAAAAAAATTTGTGGTTCGACTACTCACATTCCACCTCGTAAAAAAAAAATAAAAAATAATAACAAATTGTTTTTTTTTTTCTTTTCTTTTTTAAATTTTCAAGAAAGGAAAAAGAAAAAGAAATACTGAAACAAAAAAACTTGAATACTGAAAAACCCAAATCAGATTAAAAAAAAAAAAAAAAAAAAAAAAAAAAAAAAAAAAAAACCCAAATCAGATTCACCCGCGAAACTTCTTCCTGCAATCGGATTGGTGTATTGAGTTCATATTATTGCCTTCTCCAAATCCTTCTCTCCTCCTGCAAATGGACTTGCCAAGATTCGGCCGTCCCAGACAAGATAATGGAACTTCATCTTCTAGCCCTAATCTCTACGTTGCAAACTGTGGGCCGGCCGTCGGAATCAGCCACCACGCAGTCGCGGCGGTTTTCGGCGATTTCGGGGATGTAAAATCGGTGCACGCCGCCGACGAGAGCGGCGCTCGCGTCATCGTATGTTTTTCCGAAGAATCCAGCGCCCGTGCCGCTCTTGAGGCGCTACACGGCCGCCCTTGTCCTCTCCTCGGTGGCCGGACTTTGCACATACGCTATTCCGTCGTCAGACCAACCATTTCGCAGCTCAATGATTCAGTTTCAGTTTCGTTATCGGCTTCGGAGTTGGACATTCCCGGCCTTTACTTATTGCACGATTTCGTCACTGCTAAGGAAGAGGAGGTGAGCATTTTAGTCGGATTATGAAACTGGAGAAGGATTTGACTTCTTTTCTTTGTTCGATTTTTATACTGAGAAATTTTGGTTTGCTTTGAAGGAATTGCTTATGGAAGTTGATGCTCGGCCTTGGAATAATCTGGCGAAACGTAGAGTTCAGCATTATGGGTATGAGTTTTGTTATCAAGTAAGGGGCAGAACTTTTTTACCTTTTCTTTCCTTCCTCCTTTCTTGTATTGGATGATTATGCAATGACCGACTCACGAGTGCTGAAAGTCAGTTGGTTTTGTCTGTGTCTGTCTTTTCTTTGTAGACGAGGAATGTTAATACTAAACATCAGCTGGGTGAACTTCCATCATTTGTTTCCCATGTAGTTGATAGGATCTCCATGTTTCCAAACACTGGGGATGTTGCAGATGCTGCTCTTGACCAATTGACGGTAGGCACTCTGTTCTTGATGAATTACTCTACATTTGGTTGCTTATAGTTGGTTGATTTCCTTGTGCAATCTTTGAAAATTGAGACTGTAGCTTCTGCTATCCTGAGTCTTAAGATGTTTTTTTCCCTTCCTCTTTTATGCTATCTGATGTTGTTGTCATGTTTAGTATAAGACTGAAATCAATACCACATTACAGGTTAATGAATACCCACCAGGGGTGGGTTTGTCCCCTCATATAGACACCCATTCTGCATTTGAAGGATTAATTTTCAGCCTTTCCTTAGCAGGGCCATGCATAATGGAGTTTAGGAGATATCCGGAAGGCACTTGGGACAAGTGCCCTTCAAGTATAGATTTGAAAATGGAGAATTCTGAAATCAACTCAAATTATCTGAGGAGAGCCATTTACCTTCCACCTCGGTCCATGCTCCTACTATCCGGAGAGGCACGTTATGCTTGGCATCATTACATTCCTCACCACAAGGTATATCAAACCAGACCATCCATGAACTATTGTTGGTTTGGTGTGGTTGATTTACAAAAATTGTGGTGTTATCAATTTATACATCAGATCAGATAAGGGACAATGAGTAAGGATGGGATACATTTGGATGTTTTTGCAGTATTTTGATAGTCATCTACTTAATGATAGTAATTTTCTCTAAGATTTGTTTGTTTCAAATGTGGTAGGGTTAAATAGTGTTTTTGGTGGGTAGGTTAAGTGTGGGTAAATCGGGTTAGATACCATGGGTATAACGTATAAGCATATTTTTTGGTGTTCACTGTTCACCAAGGTGCTAGCCGAGCACTCGCACTGCTTAATCGGGATAGATACCATGGTTATAAACATATTTTTTGGTGTTCACCAAGGTGCCAGCCAAGCACTCGCAGTGGTTAGAAGAATATTTAAATGTTGAATAACATTGTCATTTAGTTTTTGAATGAGAGCAACTGTGAACTTATATGTTCAACCATATACTTGTTACTTGCTTTGCTAAATGATGCTTACACTTTGAGCGTTCTATTCTCACTTATGAAGTTGAAATTGGGTAAATGTCCTGTAATAGATTGACATGGTGAAGGACAGTGCAATCAGAAGAGGTCCTAGGAGGGTTTCTTTTACATTTCGCAAGGTGAGTACATTTAATGCTTATGTTCTTTCTTCCCTCTTGAGCTTACTTTACCTGCTTCTATTATTCATTGATGGCAAATCGATAGTTATGCCCCACGGCTATTCTAAAGCATTATTAGTGTATATGTTAAACTGGATGATATTACTTGACCATGTTATTCTAGTTTAACCCATTAATATTGAGGTGCATGGCTATGGTGAGAGGTGAGTGACTCTTGCCTTGCTAGCCATGAATTTGACCACGGTGTGGACTATGGTTTCTCTCTATCTCTCCACAAACATAATATTCATGGTGACAATGGCGATACAACCGTAAAGAGAGGAAGTCAGAGCTAAAAACTAAAAAGGCCAGCTCTTCTATCGTTTCTTTTTCACCCCTTTAAGTTTGAATAAGTGCTCGCCTCCATAAATGGATTTGAGCAGACAACATATTCTCTCTTAAAGTTTAACCTTTCTCTCTTTGTGGGTTTTAATGCCCATTCTCCTCTACGTTTAACTTCTTCTTGCCCAACCTACAGATTTTAGTCCTTAAGGAGGTTTAGTTTTTGACTCATAGAGGCTTTTGAAACTCATCCCTCAGGATATATGATAGGTCAGAAAACCACACAGCAAACATAGCGGATAAACGGACTTCTTAGAACTCAAGGACATAGTTGTACTTGTACAACCTGTAGAACAGATCTTGTTCAAGTAAGGTTGTCACATCAACAAACTTCTGAAACCTATTTATCAGGACAGTTTCAAAGGATATGTAACCAGACTTCTTAAACATATTTCTCAGCATAATCCAAATCTAAGTTTTTCCCGGGGGACCGAAAAAGTTTCTCGATTCTGGGCTGCACCCTAAAATTTTCACTGGATAGATGCCCCTTGAGAGATTTTCCTTCTTTCAGTTGCCTTCTTTTTTCACCCCAAATTTTTCTTTCACCTTTTCTTTCACATTTTCTTTCATGCATCCGTGATGACTTTCTCAGTGCATGGTTTTTCGATTATACAAGCCTCATGCTTCATTCAGGTGACACCACCTATTGCCTCCTTTCATGAGACGATCAAGAAACTCGCTACTTGAAGCACACCTTGTGCTTTAAAAATGCCTGTTTGGCCAGCCCACTTTAATGTTGAAGACTTTGAGATAATGGAACTGAATGTATGGAAACTGGTTGAGATGTATGCGAATGGTTAAATCATGCTGCTAAGTACAGAAATCTCAAACCTTTTTCTTGCAATGCAATTTGCAGACATGATAAAGAACAACTTTTTGTAACCATTGCAACTCCTTTGCTTTGTACTTGTGGTAATACTATACAAAATTCTAATATTCTATGGTCTGAAAGTTAAATCATTTATTTCATCTGATCTCACATGCCTTTCCATGGTTGAATAAGTTTAAAAATTTTATCCTCTTGTAGGTGAGAACTGACCCTTGCCGGTGCAAATTTCCTCATTATTGCGATTCTCAGAGATAAATGAGAGGCGTCACTGAAGAACAGGCAGAGTTTTCATTTTTCCTTCATTTATCCATTTTTTTGCTTATGGTTCTGTAATGTAGATTTACATATTTTAGTTATAGGAGGATTTTCTATACCTCTTTTTTCACATTTGTTGTTTAAACATATGCGCGAGAGTTGTTGTATGTTAATCTACCTTGATTATTATGGTAGATTATTATAGGAAATGAAACTAGCAAACGAGGATACGAGGTAATGCTAAAGAGACTCGAATTCAGGACCTCCTGTATGTCTAGTTTTTTTCACTTTTAAATCATCTAATTTGTAATGTAGATTTACATATTTTAGTTATAGGAGGATTTTCTATACCTCTTTTTTCACATTTGTTGTTTAAACATCTGCGCAAGAGTTGTATGTTAATCTACCTTGATTATTATAGGAAATGAAACTAGAGAACGAGGAAACTCTAAAGAGACTCGAATTCAGGACCTCTTGTATGTCTTGTTTTTTAACTTTTAAATCATCTAATTAGTTTATGATTCTAAAAAGAGATTTACTCATCCCTTGCGAGTTCAAGGAATGTGGCTCTACAAGAATGTACATGTGGTTAATTTATAAATGTATCAAGAACCTTTGAAATTGTGAATGATGGATGCTTATAAAGAAATGATAAATGATATTTTTAACAAATTTGACAAAGTTCAATTTAAATATTGGTATTGCCAACAAGAGCATAGCTCAACTGACATAAAATTGTATTGATAACCACAAGGTTTGTGGTTCGAATCCCCTCACCTTCACATATTATAAAATAAAAAAAAATTATTCGTAGTGTCTTTTAGAAAATATTTTTCATAATTTAATTTTTCCAAAGCATGCACTTCGCAACAATCTGATGAATTGTCTTGGTGGAAATATGTAGAATTATATGAGATATTATGTTTAATAAAACATGATATTTTTGTTATTTTGTTGGTTGTAATGTAAAGAAATTAATAGAGATTATTATCGTATAGGGATACATTCCAAAACTTTTTGAAGAATAATGGGGTGAGAAATTCCCATTTTAAACACACAAATTTTCCTTAAGAAACACCAATTAGTAATTAGCATTTTCGAAATTTCAACAAATTTTAGTATAAATTAATGAATACTTGTAAATACTCAAAATTTCTGAAAAGGAAAATTAGTTTTTTTTTTCTCCTTTAAGTTCAACAACATTTCGGATAGGAAATTCGAACTTCTGACCTTTTGGTCAAAGGTGCATGTCAATTAATCACTTTGACTAATGAAAATTAGTTTCAAGCACAGTTTAATGGATCGAATCATGGACTTTTGGAATGGTGACGATCTGGAAACTTACTATATATATTCAGATTGACCATCTCACATTTATTGAATTATAAAAAACAAGTGAGATTTGTATTGTTTGTAAATTATATTATTATTTTTATTTTTTAATATCTATCCTTAGTGTTTTTTTTTCTTCATGAATAAACCCAGTATAGTTATTTCTACGAATGGTGGTCAAATAACTATCTCAAGTCACAGCTTCGAATCTCCTCTTATATCAAAATGAACATAGTATTTACGATGTTCAAGTTCCCTCACTCTGAAATGTTGTTGAACTCTGAGAAGAAAAAAAAATCCATTTAATTAAAAATGATCAACAAAATATTACACTAGTTTATTCTCCCTTGTATTGTATTTTTTTTAAAAAAAAAAAAAAACCATTTTTCAAAATCATAACAAGTGAGTAACAGGGTTTACGATTTAGTCCATGTACTTTCAATTTTGTAACAATCTAGTCCCTAAACTTTAATAAGTAACAATTTAGTCTCTATACTTTTAAATTTGTAACAATTTAGTCTCTATACTTTGAAATTTATAACAATTTAATCCTTGTTGCAAAAAAAAATTATCAAAATTAAATGTCGTTTTTATTATTAATGATTAAGCTTTGTAGCTTATAAACATATTGGATCCCAAATTAGTTTATTAACCTATCTAGGTAAGAATTCTTTTTTTTTTTTAAAAAAAAAACCTATCTAGATAAGAAATTTCATTAAATCTTTATCTTAATTTTTCACAATAAGAACTAAATTGTTACTCATGAGATTGTTACTTATTAATTATTGGAAAATTGCAGTGGGTGGCAAATTGGACCAAATTAATAGCAAATATAGCACCATGTAAAAAAAAATTGCAAATGTAGCAAAATCTATCAGAGTCTATCTGATAGACTTCGATTATCAGAGTTTATCAGCGATAGACTCTGATTAATCAGAATCTATCAGTCTACTAATAGACTCCGATTATTCAGAGTCTATCAGTGTCTATCGCTAATAAACTCTGGTTAATCAAAATCTATCAGTGACTATCACTGATAGGCTCTGATTAATCAAAGTCTATCAGTGATAGTCACGGATAAATTTTGATTAATCGAAGTCTATCAGCGATAAACACTGATATACTTTGAATAATTAGAGTCTATACACGAATCTGACAACCGCTTTTTGGTCTTGTACAGTTAATTTGACTATATTTGCAATTAGTTTGCAAGTGTGCTATATTTACTATTAATTTGGTCCAATTTGTCGTCCCTTATTTTGCAACTCCGATTCACCGCCGCCGGCCTTTTTTACTGTTCCATAAAATACACACAAAAACCGCTACCTGTTCTTGTTTCAGCTCCCGCCGCCGCCGTCTAATCCATCCATTTTCCATATATATTCTAATGATCTTCCTCAGCTGAAACTATTATGCTTGCAGCTTTCTCCTCTCTCCCTCTGCTTCCCATTCGCTCTCTAACCAGGTAATTCTCTCTCTCTCTGAAGCTCCAATTTATTTTTGGATTATGTTATGGAAACGTATTGATTCTAGTATTGCGGATTCACGCACTGATTTAAGGTTTTTTGGAAGCTTAACTTGGTAGCTTTTGTTTTTGCGTTGGAGTGTTTTTGAGTGGATGTGATGACGAAAAGAATAGCGTTTCATTTGTGTGTACTCATGATTATTGGTTGAAGGACGCTGAGGGAGTGAAAGTGAAATGTAAGAGTTAGGTTATTGCTTCTGGAGTTGTTCTAATATCAATTTCGATTGAATTGTGCAAGTTAAGTAGCGTTTTATTTTTATGGAATCGGGAATTGATCGTTAACTTTCAATACCGTGAGATTTCTCGAGCAAATTAACACGAAGGTAGAACAATCCATGATTTGGAAATGTTGTGATTAATTGTTTAAGGTGCTTTAGGAGTAAGCGTTTTGAATTGTTGATATTCGCTTTGGATTGTTTATCTTCTTTTTACATTCCATTACTGGCAGAAACATAGTACGCAACATGAGTACAGTACAATCACCAAAACATCCGAAGTTTATTTCTGTGGAAGGGGCTGACATTTACTCGAGAAGTAAACCTGATGGTATGTTTTTTCCCCTTGTTTCGATGGAACGGAGATGACAATTTCGATCGGCTATGGCTGTGCTATTCTTGCTGTGGATTTTTCTAGTTGGCTCGATTAGACTTGCTGATCTTATCATTAGACTGAACAGTGCACATCAATAAATCTTTATCGTTTAAACATTTTTTTTTATACTAGTACGTTCAAAAGGCACTTGTTATATATATTTTTAGATGTAGTCTTTTTCAAATTTTTTAAATTATGTTTTTATCAATTTTTTTTTAAATTATGTTTTTTTAAATATGCTATCAGAAAACATGAACAATTTGAAATTATTTTTAGAAGAAATAAAAGACCTTTCAGACTTTCTGAGTACTAAAAATTGTGAAACAATCTACGTGTTTTCCTTTGACTTCACTTATAATCTAAGCATGACATTTCTATATTGCTACTGCAGGTATCAGATTTCGTTTTGTTTCGTACAATATTTTAGCCCAGGTAGGCAACACTTTCTGATTCATTTCATTCTTTATTCTTAAGTTCAGGTTTATGCTTCTTGCCGTCCAATAATGTTTTTTGTTAAAGATTTTGTTCCAGTCAGGAATATATAGGCAGAAGCAGGTTGCCCTTGCAAAAATGTGATTGAATATCGTATTAAGAATTGAACATTTCTAAACATATTGTTTCATTTCATAATTTTAGTTCTTCATAGATTCAAGAAACTTCACATTTTTTATACTATACTATTAAACATTATCAAATATAATTCATACTTCTCGATGATTCTGGACTCTACTTTTGATAAGAAGTACAAACCCAAGGTTCATATATTTTCTTGGCTTGCTGGTCAAAGCTAATTAATGCTAAATTGCTAATAGAAAGATCTTGTGGGAATTTTTCAGAGTCCATCTTTTCTAGCATATGGATCTTAAGACATAGTCAATGACAAGATAACGTTCATTTTTAAGTCATTTTCATGGGTAGCATATTCAATTGGACTAATTTATTTTGTTTTAAGATATTGGATTGCATTACATATTGACTATTGTTTTTGTATTCCTTTTGTAGGTCTATGTGAAGAGTTCTTTTTTTCCACATTCTCCACCCCCTTGCCTTAAGTATATATCTTTTTTATCTTCTAATTTTTATCAATTAATTCTTTGAAATTATTTTAATATTAAGATTGAAGCACAATAGATAGACTTGGTGGAAAATGAAGCCGTAAATAGTGGTATGCATCCTTCAGGATTCTACTAATTTCATGCAACTGAATTCATGTTTGTTATATAAAAATAAGCCACAACCAAACTAGAAAATCCCAGAATAACTTGTCTGACCAAATCAGTTGTAAATGTAAAAAAGATCTCCAAAATGGACACTTTCTCCTCTATCATAATGGTTAATATCCTGTACCATTATGTATTGTTTGATATTTTCTTTTAGCTTTGTTTTGGGCAGCGGCTCCCCTGCCCCCGGCCCCTAGGTTTTTTCATGATACACCATTGTTTCTCATATTAAAAAAAGGAAGATATCCAGTTCACGGGCTGGATGACAGGTTCTATGTTGAACTTAAAATGTTAATTAATAGGTTTTATGGTTGATTTGGTCTTTTTTACGCCTTTCTGATAGCTAAGAACAGCTGGGATTGTGAGAATGGTGATAAATTCTATTCTACAGCCGAAAAGGCAAGCTGTGTCTCATAGATATTTCTAACTTGTAGTAGGTTTAACATTTGATTTACAGGTGGAAAGCTCGATCACAGGCAATTCTAGCCGTTCTTAAGAATCTTGAAGCTGATTTTCTCTGTCTACAGGTTTGTCCCTCACTCTATCTCTCTTCTTTTTTTTTTTTGAAACTCACTCTATCTCTCTTTCTGTTTGTCTATCTTAATTGGAATAGCTGAAGTCACTTGATTGATGAAGCTATACCTGTTTTCTGAACCCAGAATACTGATGCAATTTCAATTGTGAAGTAGGATTGAATGCAATGAGAAAACTCAGATTGTACATTGTACCAAATCCACAAGATATTGATGGAGTGTTTTTTTTTTTTTTTTTTTTTTTTTTTGAGACTTGATGGAGTGAAATTGGGGACCCCAGGGTGTACAACAAAGTTGTACTTGTGTAATTTAAGTTTTTCTGTTCAAACGGATTGAAATCTCCAATTTAACACATCAATATATAATGGCTACAAAATTAGTTATAATTTTAAAACAAAAAGTCTTGTGAAAATTATTCCGGGTCAGTTATGTTGCACCACACTGGATTTTGGGTTATAAGAAGCAACCGGCTCTAAGTTTGTTACAAGCTTTTGCAGATAAATGCAGTTATGCTTTTCTTTGAAGGAGTTGACACTCATATTTTGAGAATTTGAGGCTGGACTATTTCCTTTCTTCTTCTTCTTCTTCTTAATTAGAATTTTTTTTTTTTAATGTGACGAAGTTGTGAAGGTCGTTCTACCACGTGCAATGAAAACCACATGTATTGAGATACACAGTAAAAGAAAATGAAAGCGAAGGAGAAATAAGTCCAAGTTGAAAACCTGAAATACTTGCATGGAACATTTATAGATGACCCTGAATTATTTGAATAAAGACTGGCTGAAGCTCATTATAACCGCTCCTCTATTTACTAATGTTTTCCTTTAATTCAAGCTTTCTATTATGCACTTAATTTTTGTGAACCCTGCCCAGGAAGTTGATGAATATGATAGCTTCTACAAAGGAAATTTGGAAAGATGTGGATATTCCAGTTTATATATCCAGAGAAGTGGGCAGAAGCGTGATGGATGTGGGATTTTTTTCAAGCATGAAAAGTATGCTTATTTTTAATTTTAATTTTAATAGCTTCTTATTGTAGGAACTATCATCTTACCCATATGTTTAATCAAAACAAAAATTAGAAATGACCAGAGAACTAATTTGAAAACCCATTGGAGCATAAAGACAAATTCTATTCCCAGTTTTTGTTTGTGTAATGTCCTATTAATTTCAGTTTTCCTATTGCCTTTAGGCCTGTACTCCAGTCAATGTCTTAGTTGTTGACTTTCTCTTTGCTTTTGGATGTTATAAATACAAGTTTGCAAGTATATAAAGGTTCTGAGCTATTACTGATTGCTTGGCTTGCTGATGACTAATAATCACTCTGAGAGAAGTTATTCCAATTTTTTCAATTTCTGAACTTCGAACCCGGGTATAGCCTATCCCAGAATACTTTGAGTTGAAGTGTACATTTGATGCACCAAAAGCCCTATGTATTTTTGTATTTTCTTGCAATATATCCATGAACTCATCTTTGCTAGGTTTATGTTTTTCCAAATCTGAAATTTTATTTGTTCATACTAGGGGCATTCTCCTTATAATCCACATTCCCCATCTTATGTAACACTTATTTCCTCCACTGTTTCAGTGCTGAGTTGATCATAGAGGATAAAATTGAATACAATGATCTCGTAGACTCTTTACAAGACGGTGATCGTTCTTGTGAAGATAAGTCTGAAGAAGTGGTAACCAGGGCAACTAATGATGTTGAATCAAAAAATGGTAACTCCCTTCTTATAGCAATTATTATTTTAGCTTAGTCTACCTTTTAATGATGAGTCTCAAAAGGAAAGTAATAGCATAAGAAGTTGATGGCAAATCGTGAAAGAAAAGAGTTATATGCCTCTTCTACATTCCTGAGGAAGAATTGATAGGAGCATTATCCATGGTTTATTTCTATTTCCAACTCTTTTTTAAAAAACAAATGGTGATATATTTTTTTATATAGCTGACTGACTTTGGCACGGCCTAAAGTAGCTAATTCTTTAAATATGCGAATTCAGGTTTATCACCAAAAACTACAGTAGCAGATCGTGGGGATCCTAATGATCCTCGTGTGAGACTAAAACGTGATTGTGTTGGAATTATGGCTGCTTTCAAACTCAAGAAGCCTTTTCATCATGTTGTAATTGTAGCAAACACCCATCTTTATTGGTAAATTTATTTTATTTTATTTTATTTTATTTCTGTCATCTGTTAAGGCTATGTAGTGTCGTTCAGGATCTATAGTATAGAATATCTTATTCACCCAATATGTAAAGAAAGGGTATTTTATTACAGGGATCCAGAATGGGCTGATGTCAAGCTTGCCCAGGCCAAATATCTTTTATCACGCCTAGCTCGATTCAAAACATTAGTAGCTGAAAAGTTTGAATGCACACCCTCAGTACTTTTGGCTGGCGACTTCAATTCAACCCCTGGGGATAAGGTTTGTAATCTATCTTTATTTATCATTTGCATAGGTTTTTCTCCTCCTGAAAAATGGGCTTTGCTTATTTAGTTGTAATTAGTGTCTAATATGAGCTTTTTCTTGGTTAGTGATATTCAAGCTCATGAGCCTAAGCTAACAGGGTAATATGAAAAATACCATTTTACGTAATTTCATATGGCAGAAACATATGTAGAGAAAGGTAGGGCTAAGCTAGGCAGGATAAACCTTTTTTTTTTAGATAAAACTTCTAGGTAGGATAATTTTGAACACCTTTACCTTACGCTTTTATCAAAAACATAACCTTTTTTTTTTTTTTTTTTGTGAGAATGTTCTCATTTACATAAGATCATACTTCTCATTAAAAAAAAAATTAAACTACATAGTTTAAAATGAAGAAGCAAGGTAAATAGTTTGGTATTATTACAATCTCTAGTCACACCACCTTTAAAAAATAAGTAATCTAGAGTCTGTGATGATGGCCAAGGGCTGAAATGGAATAATAGATGAGATAAGCACCATGGTTTAATTCAGTAGTCATAAGAGCCACCACTCTATGACCATGACATATTAATAGAGACCAAACTAAAGCATAATTAAAATAAAACCATATAAAAAAAATCCTCAACCTCATTTGAACATATCCAGAAAAAAAATCCTCAGACTTCCCTTTTTACCCTCATAAAATTTCACTATTGGAGGCCTAACACTTGTTATTTCTCATAATTATTTAGGTATATCAATACCTTGTTTCGGGCAACACTTCTTCTGGATTTTCCCCTGAATGCTTGGAAGAGCTTCCGCTGCCCCTTCGTAGCGTGTATGCTACTATACTAGGGAGTGAACCTTCATTTACAAACTTCACTCCTGGCTTCACTGGTACTCTTGATTATATATTTCTTTCACCTTCTGACTCTATAAGACCAATTAGCTTGCTAGAACTCCCAGAATCAGAATGGCCTGAGATTCTTGGTGGGTTACCCAATTATAGCTACCCAAGTGATCATCTTCCAATTGGTGCTGAATTTGAAATCACAATGGAATAAGTTACAGATTCAGCAATAAAAATTTTGTCCATCAATCTTGCATATTGACTGCTTTCATTTAAAAGCAAAGCAAGAAAGCTAGCCAGCTCTACTCGAGCAGACGTTTTCGGGATCATTCAAAAACCAAGATCTTGTAATTTATAAGCTTCATGGATATTCAACTTATAGGTATTTCTTTGTTTTTCATCTTCATTCCTCCTGCTTATTTCCTGCAAAGTTTCACTTTTCTTGAATATATTTATTTGTTAGGTGCATGCACCAGTGATATGATACCATCTAGGGCATCATTTAGTAGAACTATTTATTATTATTATTATGGTTAAATCATAATTCTCTATATAGTCTGTGTTTTGTTTCAATTTGTTCCTTTTCAATATTGATAGTATTATTATATTCTTAGTACTGTTGTAGTACCTTTCTTTTTCTTTTGAGTAGTAAGTAGTATTATTGTAGTACTTGAATCTCACCACTACTTCCTAGAACCATCTAGGAGTGTTGCATAATTAATGAGCCAAGGTTCAAATTTCAAATTTAATCTACCAAAAAGAAAATAGTTGGGAAGCATTGGATCATAAAGTAGCATGTTTCTCATCCCCCCCCCCCCCCCCCCAAAAAAAAAACATGCCTACAAGTTTTGGAGAACAATGTAGAAGGTGAGAGAGAAAAATGTTATTGTTGCTAAATTTTTATTATATAAAGTAGATGCATCATAAATTTAAAAAAGAAAAAGGATCTTACAGGGGATTGGACTAGTTTCGAAGGTGCTAGACAAGTCAAATAGATCTAGATCAAACAATTGTTCTTATTTTTTTTTTAATTTTATTGTACCCTAAATGGTCTCAAGTCTCACGTCTCTTAAGACCATTGATTGAATTCCATCAGAAAAACATAATACCTTCGTGTTTTTTTTTTTTTTTTTTTAGAAATGAAATTACCCAAAAAAAAAAGATCATGCCCTGTTAGAGGGTATAAGATTTAGACTATATTGTGAGATGTAGATTTTTTTTCATTGCTAAAACATGATGAAGTTTAACTGCATTTATGTTAAAGTATTAATATAATTAAATTTACCGTAATCCAATAGCTTAAGCTTTTGGGTTGAGTGGTGACTTATCTGTTTGTTTCAAACTCACCATCTAAATATATATATTGAAAGTTTTAAAACTTTTAGTAGAAACATATTTGGCTAACTATCTTGAATAGTTCTTTTTTCCCGTTTAAATTCAGCTGTTATTTCTTCTAGGCTTCCAAAATCATAATCTTATAAACAACAATTTCTAGTGCACAATAATCTTAACAACTTTTACTAGCCACCAGATCATACTTCTTACAAACAATGTTGAAAACAAAAGTAAAGTGCTCTTTTGTTTTCAAAAAAGTTCCAAAGTGGACCCAACATATTCTTTTAAGCTTCTACACATACACAACTTAGTACAAACCACACATGACATTAGTCCCATCACTCATTCTTCTGCCTTGATATGATTTACATACAATTAGCCATAGTAGTATAAGGCAAAACAGGCATTGAGAAATAAGCATCAACCAAAGCCATTTCAACCTTCTTCATCCTCTCATCTTCATAGGCATCACAGCAACACTCATTGTAAAAGGCTTTGGCCTTCCTTAAGATATGGCTGATTGTTGAAGTAAAGTACCACAAATTCAAGTGAAGAACTTCTCTTGCAGCTCCAAACTGAGTCTTCTTTCTTCTTCTTCTTCTTCTTCCCTTGTCATCTCCAAGCTGTTCACTTCCATTCACTTCTCTGTATGCATAATGGCTGCTATGTTGATCATTGCTGAAATGTCCACTGCTTTTTCTCTCTGAATTCTCTCTTCTGTGGCTCTTTTTTTCTTTCTTCTGATGGCCTCTAAGGGCTAGAAGTTTGATGGAAACAGACATTAATGGAGAAAGGGCAGAAAAGGCTTAGAAGGGATTTTTTTTTTCTTTTCTTTATGAACTCTACTGAGATTGTGAAGTTTTCTGAATGCTTTTATAGCAGAGCTTTGGGGATTGAAGGAAACTTTCTTTCACATTTTGATGGGCCTCTGTAGTACAGGAACATGTGAAAATTGGACCACATTTAGCTGTCTCCTTGTGCTGTCTTTCTCAACCTTCAAGCTTGGTGAAAACTATGGGCTCTAGGTAATTTCTCATCACAAGTTGAATTTCCTATGCCATTGGTCATGTTATTGAAGGGCTTTCATTGTGATTGGTGGTTCTTTTTCTTTCAAAATGATAATGACTAGATGGGTCCAGTTGATAAGTTAAAATGAATGCGATAAGTAGAATTTTGTCACGATTAGAATAAGGGACACTTTGACATATGCTATAGGATGTATCTTTATATTCCAACTTGAACATAACTTAACTAGTTAAGATATATACTATGAACCAAGAGGTTAGAGGTTTGAATCCTTCACTCCACTAGTTGAACTTAAAAAAAGGTATATATATTATGAAAACATCGGAAGGAAGGTAAATGTCATTCTTATAGTTTAATCCGTCTCTTCAGGTGAAAAGAAAAAAATTTGAGATACCTTCATAGCGTTGTACACTTGAAAGATGTTATTTGATGATCTATGAAACATGTCATTTTCTTAAATTGAAAATAGATTGTTCTAGACATGAAAGTGTCGATTCTATTTCTGGTTCTACCTTTTGGTGCATTATAAAAGTATTTTTACAGCACTGCATAACCACTTAACATCCTTTTTTTTTCTTTTTCTTTTTCTTTTTAATTATAATGGACAATACAAGATAATCATTGTCCTAAACTATTAGTGTACTTACCCGTTAATTTAAAGATTGCAAAAGTATTATACTTAAAAAAAAAAAAAAAGAGATTAGAGGATAAGTCACTTATTGACTGACTTTTTATCTTTTCTAAAGTTGAATATTTGATTTTCCTTAGTTAAAAAAAAATATATATATAGTTTCTCCACCCTTGGGAAAAAGGAAAAGAAAAAAAAAAATGCCAGATAGATGCCAGCTAATAGTTGTAAGATGATTGGATCTTCACCCCCTGAAATGGGTCAAAACATTACTTCATTTCAGTGCTTTCATGGTCGGTTTTGTTCGTTTCCATGTCAGATTTCTTACTGCTTTTGCTTGATTCTTCAGGCAATTCTCTCTCTCTCTCTCTCTCTATATATATATTTTCTGTAATTTAAAAAAAAAAAATAAAGTTTTTTTTTAATATAGTATTGGTCTTTTTTTTTCTTTTTTTTTTTTTTTTTTTTTTTTTGGTTTGAAACGTACCATTGGTGTCTTTTCTCACTAAGCTATTTGATTGTTGTATCAATAAGGACTCTTTTAATATGTTGTTGTCTTATGATCGAGTTTTTCTGGTTTTTTCATGAAAGTGTAATGAATCAGTGATATTGTAATATAATATGTATCTTATTAGTGTACGGGTCAACTTACACACACTTCAACTAATGTCACGGGATGATTAATCATATGATGTTTATGTATTTGATTGTCAAATAAGCATACTCGTTCCTTTTAAAACCTTTCACTATTTATATCGATTCTTATTGACCACTGTAATGGTGGTTATATATTAGCAAAGTATTTAATTCTATTTTGATTTTGGAATAATTGTGTGTGCTTCGAGTTACTATCTATTTCGAGAAAGACATTAACTTCAAAGGCAGGTGAGTCGTGCCAGTCGCGTAGGGCGATCGAACCAAGTCGAGTTAGAAAAGCTTGATGTCTCAAGGTTCATATTAGGGAACGAGATTGAGGGGAAGAAGGGGTTGTCCCCGACCCGATCATCCTATTCGCTCCAACAGATTTACATGGTTGTGTAGTCAAAGCAACTTCGTCACTCGTTAAAAAATTTGGAAAGTCTTCAAATTACTGGATAATTAAGTATCTAATGAGATTATAAATGACATTATTCTAATGATGGGAGGATGTTGAAAATATAATATTAAACGAGTTATAAACATTTGGACAATTTTAGTGTCTCCTGGGACCTTCTAACGTATTAGTTCTAAAATTTTTAAATGTTTCATTTTAGTTTCTAAATTGTATATTAAAAAATTATTTTAGTTTTTTTTTAATAACATGTGGTGAAGGATTTGAACATCTGAATTCTTGGTCGAGAACAAACTTTATGTCATTGAGCTATGCTTTTGTTGGCAATGATTTTTTTTTCATTAATTATATAACAAAAACTTTTGAACTACGATATCAATTGAAATTACACAAAATTATGTATTAATGAACAAAAGAAAATTCTTTTCAAAAAAAGAAAATGAACAAAAGAAAATTACAATTTTGGCTAAGGGTTAAAATGTCGAGGTTTCAATTTTATGGAAATGTCGACAAAATGTCGATGTCGATGGATACTTTTGGAAAAATATTTAAATTTTAAAAAAATTGAAAAAAATATTTAAATTAACAAATAATTGTTTTACATTTTAAAAATAAGTTTAAATACTTATTATAAATATTATCTCCATATTAATTATATTTTGTTTATATTTTATCAATTTCTATATAATCAAAATGTCGATTCACTCCACATGTCCATGTCAAATGTATGGACATGTGGAAATGTAGGTCGATGAAAATTTAATATATTGATTTTGGTCCAGTTAATGAGTTTTTGTTATTTTATTTAACTGAGTGGGGACACCTACTATTGAATAGGTCGGTTTACATCGTACAAGATAAGATGTTGTAGGAGATTCAGGCAGCTTTCAATATTCCATTTCAAGCATATTACATTTTCCAATGGAAATTTCAATATATGGAATATATATTTAATTTTGTAGTTTTTGGTTCGATTACTTTTATTTATGGTAATTAAGTAGTTTTATTTTAATAAATTAAGGATATGTTTGGTTTAACTTTTCAAATGTTTAATTTTGAAAAAGAAAATTATTTTGGAAAAAAAAAAATTCAGTGTTTGGTCGTCACTAAAAATGACTTATTAAGAAATTAGATTGAGAAGTAAACCATTTTGATAGAAACACTTGAAAGCAAATTAAAAAAAAAAAGTTTTTAAGTACATAATAACTTATGTATAAAAACACTTGTGAGTAAATGTAACTAAACTTATGAGTATTTAAATTCTAAGCAATTTTTATACAAAATGTTTAAAAGAAAATGCATTCTTGAAAAACACTTAAACTAAAAGATACTCCAAGCAGACTCTAAACCCTAAACCCTAAACCATAAGTCTATGACATTAAGTATTTATCTGGATGATCTCATTTGAAAGCAATTTATGCATGAAAATCAAGTTAGGTGGAGTTTTTTATATAATGAGTTTGTATAAATTATGCATAATCATTTATACAACTAGAATTTAAAAGTTTTAATATCAAGGATTTATAATAGTTATATCTTAGAATGATGTAAGAACTAAGAATGGAATTTTGGTAATGGAAAAGATGGCCACTATTGAGAGGCCTGAGGATAGAATATGCTCGATCAGGGGAAAACATTCGATCCGGGGCTAGAGTATGTCGTGAAAGAAGCACACTGGACTCGCTCCGATCGGGTCTCCACGACATAGTTGAATGTAGAAATATAATCATGAACACGAGGTGTAGGATACCAGGCCGAGAAACCCGGACAACCACTCCCCTATGTTCTGATAGCTAGCGCATCGAGGGCCCCGCCCAACTCCGCTGGAGAGGCCTAGCCAAATTCAATCTTGCACAAATTTTTGGTTGCGGACCCGAAACCAGAAGTGGTAGTTGGTGTAATACCGCAATAGACGAAAATTTTGTAATGGAAAAGATTATTTCATATGAAAAAAAAAATGCACGAATTGAACTGTTGGGAGTAGAATTGTTGATATGACATTTGCCGAACTTACCCTTACTAATACGTTTGAACTATTAAAACATGAAGGGTTTTTGTTTACTATTATTGATAAATGATATTGAAATATGAAGGGTCTTTGTTTACTATTATTGATAAATGATAACGACCTATACCTAATAGTTAGTTATAAATATAAAGTTATCTTAAAATATAGTTTCTGATAAACTAGAAAGTTCTACCTAAAAATACTATTGAGAAGTTATTCTAGAAAGAGTACAATTTTGAACATAATCACTAAAATTATCGATCAAATTTTAGTAACTAAGGTTTTTTTTTTTTTTTTTTTTTTTTGAGTAACTAAGGCTTTGTTTAATGATCATCCCGTTTTTAGATTTATGTTTTTAAAAATTATGTCTATTTTCTCTAATTTTTTAAATTTCTTATCATTCTTGCAAATACATTTGAATTTTAGCCAAAATTTTAAAACAAAAACAACATTTTAAAAATTACTATTTTTAGGTTTAGAAATATGACATAGATTTTGAAAACATTTTTAAAAATTAGATAAGAAAGTAAATAAACAAATATTGTTACCAAATGGTGCCTATATGATTTTTTTCTCCTTCCCATTTCCCATTGTATTTGGTCCGTCTCTTTATTAACAAAAATAATTTTTATTAATTGTGTTAAAATTTTCCTTTTAAAATGTTTAAACTACCGCTATAAAAACTACCTTTTATGGCTTAATAGAGAACAAAGTTTATTTTATTTATTATTATTATTATTATTTTGTTTAACAATATAGGGACGGAGATTCAAGCCTCTTGATATATACGTTAACCCCCGTTGAGTTACTTTTCAATTACCTTTATCAATCGAATTTGATCCAATCAACATATATACATGCATACATATAGTTTAAATTTTAAACTACTTAATGTTAAAATAATAAGTTTAGTTCTTAAGCTTTCAGATCTATGTCTATCTTGAACTCTAAAAAAAGTTTAATAGGTCATTTTGTGTCAACCAAATCTCTTATTATTATTATTTTAAATCTAACTTGTCCTCCTTAAACTTTAAATTATGCATCCTAGTTCGTGACCTATTTGATTTTTTTTAAGAGATCAAACAGACAAACTTGAAACTTTAGGGACTAAGCTCAATGATTTTTTTTTTCAATAAATAATTTAACCATTGATTAACTATATTAAAAAAGATTTAACTTTTGAAATAATACTATAGGAATTTAAAGTTAAGAAGATATTGTATAAAATATCCAAGATTTTGCACTAATTAAATGAGAATAATTAATCTCAAAAAAAAAAAAATTAAATGAGAATAATTGTAGTGGGGTCCATGTAAGTCATATTGTGACAAAAAGCCATGAAGTCGAAACCCAGAAAGTTGGTCAATGGTTACATCAAAAAGGCCCAAAACTACAAGCCACTCATCATTATTTATTTTTTATTTATTTTTTTAATTTACTTTTACTTTTGTACTAAACTTCAAAATATTATACTCTAATTTCTTAAAATTTAAATATAATATTATTTTAGTCATTGTCATTTTTAAATTCATTATTTAAAACATATTTAAAATAATTTTAAATTTTATACTTATTCACCGTACATGATTTCAAATACGTGTTATAATAAATTTCTCAAATGACTGACTGAAGTATACTTAAATTGACAAGATATACTTATTTTAAATATTATTATGACTTTTATGGAAAGTGTAATTCATTTAATAATAATTTTAGAAAGGAAAAAACTAAAGTACAGCCATGGTCGAACGGTTGGTGATATCTTATTATTTATTAATATCTCTAGAAATGTTTGTATTTTCTAACCTTAAAAATCTTTTATACAAATCATTTTAGTTAAATTTTAAAAATGCAATATATATATATATATATATATATTAAAGATATATTTTTAAAAAATTTAACTAGATTTTTTTTTTAAACAATTCAACTATAAATTTAAAAAGTATATAAATGAAAATAGATAATTTAAAAAAATCACTATATTGATTTTTTTTTTTTTTTTTTGAAAAGACTATATTGATATTTAAGGGAAAAAATAAAAAGAAAAAAAAAAAAACATTTGAATGACTTGCCCGCCGACAGAGGAAATCATTGAATATTTTGAATCAACTCAACGGGTCCCATTGACGACAGGTCATAGTTTCTTTCAATGAATTTTTAATACCAACTAGTTTTTCTTCGTTTCTCATTTTAAAAAACTAATTTTAATAAATGATTTTTAAACTACCTAGGTTTAATAATAATATTATTAAAAAAAATTATGTAAATATTGTTTGTTATTGTTTTATAACATAGATGGAAAAGAAGCTCTTTCATAATCGTAGGAAATGAGTATGGAAAACTTTTGGTATTCTAAAAAAATTTTAAATTTATTTTTCTCTCCCCTTCTTAAATGGTTGAATTGAAAGCCTATTGCCCTTCCCTTAAATAATATTTATTTATTTATTTATTGCCACTATTTTTATAAGGTTACGTGGTGTATGAGATTTTTTTAAGTTTCTTTCACATTCTTCCATCTTACCGACCTCCAATTTGTTGTCAAGACCAACCGGATATCACTTTATTCGCCACATCTCTCCATCTCTTCATCTTCAAACCTTCAATCTTTCTTCAACTCCATTCCAGTCCTCCATTATATCGAGCTTGTGATGTTGTTCGAGGCCAAATATAGCCAATATAGTTTTAATTCTAACAAAAGAAATCATATACTTGAATTAAGGAAAAAAAAAAAAGCCAAATGTCGAAGTTCATTCATCATAATGTAATCCACATTTGGGAACAAGAAAACCTAACATTGTTCCACACCTTCTCCAATTAGGAAAATAAAGAGAAGAAGAATGGACAAATCCAAAGGAGAACAAAAAAACTATTATCACAACTTCTCAACTCGGTTGTATTGGGTTTAAACATAACTTTTGCCATTTGTAAGGAAGGAGTTTCCTAAAAGAGAAGAAGAATAGTAAACATACTAACAGTTGGTAATAAAAAGCAACCATATATAATATAGTATTGAAAAAAATGATCAACTTCATTGAGAAGAAATAGAAGAAACAACTTAGAGATGAAAACTTGAGCAAGAATTCCAATTTGGCATGGTTTTTTCCATGTGTTTTGCCAATTGAATGAGTAAAGAACTATTTTTATACCAAAATAAGGAGGAAGATGAAAGAATTGAGAGAGGGGAAGAGGAGAGATGAGGAAGCTGAGTAGCCTAAGGACTTTAATGTTTTTTTTTTTTAACTCAATGCACTCACCATGAATTAATAAACCATAATCAATTCATTAATTTTATACGTGAATTTATTAAGTTAATAAATCGTTGAATTTGGAAGGGTGGTGAGAGAGTGTATTGATGGAGAGAATAACAAAAAAGGAAAAAAAAAAGAAAATACATGGAATTATACGTGAGTGCGGGGAGAGGTAATTAAATGAAGGATGTTTTAGGTATTTTGTAAAAAAAACAAGGACAATATTGTCCAAAAAAAGTTTTTTCCACATTCGTACTTTTATATATATATATATATATATAGATATAGATGTTTCATTTTCATAAAATTATAATATTTTTTCTCTAATATATTTATAATTATTTTTTCTTGACCAATCCGACCAAAACATTAAAAAGGTTCGATTTTTCATCTTACAATCTTGTTGAACTAAAAAGAATTATTATTCGTTGAACTAAAAAACAAAGCGGAATCATTCTATTACTGTATAGTCATAAATCGTTTCCAAAGAAAAAAGCCTTAAACTCTTACCAAAAATATTTTTTAAATTCAATCCAATTTGATGGAACTCTAGGTCATTAAAAAAAAAAATTATATCATAAAGTATTATTTAAATTCACTTATAATTTCTTGCCCTTAATTGAAATATTGAAAATCACATTTTAGATCTTCTCAAAAAAAAAAAAAAGAAAAAAGAAAAAAAGAAAATCACATTTTAGATTATTGTAAAAAAAAAAAGAAAAAGAAAAAAGAAAATTGCACACACATATATATACCAACTTAAATATAGATGAACTGTTATGACTTTATTTTATAAAAAAAAAAAGGTCAAGACATTTCGTTCATAGCTTATTTGTCATATCTTGTTTTAAAAATTAAAAAATATATATTTATTAAGTCTTGTAATCTAAATTTCCACCTTACATATGAAAAAGCGAGAGAGAAAAAAAAAAAAACTTCTAACCACTCGTCAAAACGAGCATAATTCAATCATGTACCCTCGATCTAAGAGGTCAGAGGTTCGAATCTCCACCCCTACTATTGTTGAACTTAAATAAATAAATAAAAAAAACAACCAACCACTTTCTTACAAAAGCTTTTAAGTTGAGAATTTTTAATAAGTAAAATTGAAAATACTTAAAAGATTAAATTAAAATGAAATTTTTTTTTAAAGGATTGGAGAAAATTCGGTATATTTATTAAAAAGAATGAACCAATCACAATGATGACAGGTAAGGGATGTCCAAATGGAAGTCACGTGCGAATGCAAAAGCGCTTTTCGCCGTCGAAAGCATTTGTCGTAAAAGTCGGTCGTCTTTTCCACTGTTTCTTCGTTTTCACCTCCCACTTCCAACCTTTCTTCTTCCTCCTCTGTTGCTTCAATCATTATTCATCTTCTTCTGAACATCAAATCAACCCCCAAAAATTCGATGAACGTGAACATAATTTTGAACTGATCGTCTTCCTCCTCATCTTCTGTTGATAATCGCCGCAAAGGTCTCTTCTGCTTTCCACTTCACTCTGCTCTGCTGCGTTCTACGAGTTTTTGTAGGGATCGGGGCATTCTTTTTCTCTTTATGATCGGGTTTATTTGATGAGACCGCCGCCTGATCTGCCGTGGGAATTGAGTATGATGTGATTGAGTGGAATCGCGTTTGTTTTGGTCGATTTTGGTTGTTTAGTATGGAGGCTATTCGGAAGCAAGCCAGCAAATTCAGGGAACAGGTTGCGAAGCAGCAACAGGTCACTTTCGCTTTCGTTCTAGTCGTTCTTTGGAAATATTTTTGAATTCTGGACTGTTTTTGTGATTCGAACTCTCTTTGTTAGTGGAGTTCAACTGGTGTTGTTGTTGTTCTGGTCGCCTTATGTTCGTTGTGTGTTTCAGGCCTTGATGATAAAATTAGGGCATTTTGGTTCGGAAGCGGCCCTGACTGATGAAGCTGAAATCCAGTGCCATCAGCAGCTTCAGAATCTTTACAATTCCACCAGGGCAGCTAAGGTAGAATCTCGGTGGTTTTTTTCCAGTATGCTCTTTATTTACGAATTCGAGATAATGTGATACGAGGATTGAACTTGATATGCACTGTGATTTAGAAGTTATATCTCTATAGTTTTGTTAAGCTTACGGGGTTTATCTCACTTCGTTCTTATGTGCTTGGTTTCTTCGTAATTCTCCCAACCCCAAATGATCTTATCAGAAGAAGCGTTAAGATTGTTTCTAACCAATCATTGACAAATTGAAATGATTGCATTTGGCAGCATTTTCAGAAGAATATTGTTCGGGGTATTGAAGGTTTTATTTCTTTGAGCACAAAGCAAATGGCGATCGGTGAGGATTTTCTTTCTATTATGCATTTAGCTTCTTCTCGTAACACAGTGTATTCTCTTTATGTATGTACTCAAACATTTATAAATATTCAGTGAGAAGGTTAGCTGATGATTGTAGCAAATATGGAGCCAATGACCAAAATAGGTGTCCTGCCCTTGCAACAGCCGTTCTTAATTTCAGTACATCCCATATTTCAATTGAAGACGAGAGGGAAGCTTTACTTGGAATCCTGGGCGATCAGGTAATTCTCTCCTGTTTGGTTAAGTGGCAAGTCTAATTGAGAAAAGCCTCGTGGCTTGTGCATTGTCACGTTCATACATCCTACTAATTATGTTATATTTACATGAATGTTTTTTGTATTTCTGCATGTTAATGTGTCTGTAAAATCACGTGTTTGTATGCATAATTCTTGTAATTTTGTTTAATATATGGGAGAGTATTCTCATCCGTCATTTGCTTTTGCTACTACTAGTATGTGCTCATCCCGATAAATTTCGAGTCAATGAACTTTCTCCGAGCAGAAACCATCTAATGTAACTGATGAAAAGTGGAAAGAAACGTGTTGTTACCTGAAAATCATTTATATTTTCTTTAACTACAAAGTTCATTTAAGTGGTTAGTATTGATGTAAATTGTGATTGCTAACAAGTGATTGGAAGTGAATTTTTCTTAGGAACTCAAATATATTTCCTTACATATAATGAAGAAATATTAAATCATATACAACTCTCGGGCATCTAGTGTTATCCTTTTCTATTTTCTTTGTTATGTTTCTAATTGTGATGCAGGTATAAACCTCAGGTATGTGAACCTCTACGGGCACAAATAACAGGGGCACCTCTGGAGGATGCCCGTCATTTAACTCACCGTTATGATAAACTGCGACAAGAAGTGGAAATCCAGGTCACACTTGATCTCAAGTTCAAAGTTAAATATATGGCTGCTAAAGTTTTACAGTGAATTGAATATATTCTCTTCAGGCAGCTGAAGTTTTGAGACGCCGAGCTAAGTCAAGAGACTCTTCTATTTCAGCCGAGAGTGCCATGAGGCTTCAAAATGCAGAAGCAAGATTAACTGAACTTAAATCTACAATGATGGCACTAGGTAGAGAAGCAACCACTGCTATGCAATCAGTTGAGGCCCAGCAGCAACAAGTAACTTATGAAAGACTTCGTACCATGGTATTGCTACATTTTGTACTCTTTGCTAAACTATCATGCTACTCCAAACCTCATTATTTGGATTATTTATCTATACAGGGATTCATTGAGAAATCTTCTTAAAAGCTTGCTGTGGTAAATTCATTTTGTAGGTGGACGCTGAGAGATCTTACCACCAACATGCCCTTACTAATTTAGAAAGGCTGAATGACGAGGTTGGTTACTTTCCTCAATGGCTGTGCCGCTATTTGTAGTGAAAAGGGACCGTCTTTTTGCTTCTTACATTTGCTTTTTACACTTGCTGTTTTCTTATTTCCTGTTTTTATGAGAAAGATTATGACGGCATAATTTCTTCCATTGTATATTATTGGAGGCCAGTTAATTCTGCTGACGCAATCAGATGGGTCTTTGTCACAACCCACAATTAGAAATGGAGAAGAACATGATCAACCATCTGAATACAAAGATACGAAATCGAATGAGTCTAATGCTTGTGGGCCTCTTGATCAAAATAAGGACTACGTTATTGCAAAAGTAAGCTCTCTGAAACTTTTTGGGGTCTTGTTCATCCACCATACCACCCCCAACCATGCCCTTAATTACGGGAGGAACTAAAATTCAGATTCATGAATAATAATATGTGAGAATATTTGGCATTATTCCAGTGTCTTGTGTAAAGTCTCTGCAAGGAGCATCCTTCTATTCCCTAAGTTATGTTAAACATGTGTGAAATAACGTACTTGAAAAGAGATAGGGCTACAAAGTTGAACATTTGATTTTACTGACAATTCCACATGAATGCAAATGCTTGTGGGAAAAAAACGATAAATGTGTGACTTATGTAAGGTCGTTCATCTTTGAGATCTTAGAATCATTTGTACATATTTAATATTTTGTTTGAAACCATGTGAATCTTGTAGCTGAATACTTTCTGACTATTCGTTCTGTAGTCATATTGCTTTTAGTTTTTATTACAGCTTAGGTCATCTTGCAGGTTATTCATCCATTTGATGCTCAAGCAGAAGGGGAGTTAAGCTTATCTGTTGACGATTATGTCGTGCTTCGTCAGGTATCGCTTTAACATACTTTTCAATCACAAGGGAAAGCACCAAAAATGATACTTTTCCCAAAAAAAAAATATCTTCATCAATATATAACTTAAAACTGAGTAGTCACTCAAGTGCATAGCAAGATGCACACATGATGGTTCATAACCATAATGAATGCTTCTTGATGCTGTTATCAGGTGTGGCCTAACGGATGGTCCGAAGGAGAATGCAAAGGTAAAACCGGATGGTTTCCCTCTGCATACGTCGAGAAGCAAGAAAAGGTATCGGCGAGCGAGCTATTCCAAGTACAATCGACTGCTCGATCTTTATCTCGCTCTAAATCCCCATAAAACTCCGTCCTTGTTACATTTTCTATTATATGTCATGCGGCTGCCAGTGTTCATTTGTGATATTTATCATGTTTGATACCAACTCTTTCTTTTTCTTATTGTGCAGAAGAGGATGTGTTTTTTTGTTAAGTAAAAAGTAGAGGGTCTGTAATTGTTAATATATTATAATAATTATTATTATTGTTATTTTTTAGTCTGTATTAGAGATTTTGAATTTACTCTCTGTTATTCCTAAATTTGTTATTTGTTTGATAGATTGATAATAATTTTGGAATTGTACTTGGTGTGATCCTAAGGTAAGCCATGGAAAATCCCATCAAATCAAGGGGACTACTTGAATGGTTTGCTTTTCTGTTATAGCTGAATCTCACACCTCTCTTGCCAAAAGAAGACAGGTCAACTCAAACTGTCCCATTCTTGAATTATTGAATTGTTTCATATCTCTTCTTTGTTCTTGTGTTCCTCTTTTATCATTGATAGTAAATTTACTATTTGGCAATAATCATTGTCTTAAAGAACAATATATGTATATATATTATGGAAAAGATTGAAAAATAACCTAAAAAACATGGTCTGTATGATTTTTTTTTCTTCTTATCTTGAAAATTTATAGTTATCATTTAAGTCCTTGTATTTTGAACGGTTATTACAAGTTTTGTCCCTATTACTGTATCTTAGGCTAGATTTGCCATTATTTTGGGCCAGATTGTTATATATATGACTTTGGAAAAATTGTTACTTTTTTTTTCCCTAAAAAAAGAATGGTTACTCATTTTAGTATTATGAATTTCTAAGTATTGATATTGATTTCACTTGGTATAAGATTAACTTTTACCCACATTGAAATATCATTTTCAAAAGTATAAAATTCTTTAAAATGAAAGGGAAAAATACCTTTTTGGTCCCTGAGTTTTAAGCAAAGTTGCGTTTGGTCTCAAAGCTTTCAAAATAGACCTTTTTAGTTCTCGGATTTTGAGAAATAGGTTTAAAAGGTCCCTGAGTTTTCAAAATGAACCTTTTTATAATGAGTTTTGAGAAATATGTTTAAAAGGTCTCTCATATTATTTTTTCAATTTTTAAATTAATAATTTTTATTATTTTTTTAATTTAAAAAATCATTCAACATTAAAAAATAATACAAAAATATTAATTTTAAAAAGTTGAAAAAATAATATGAGACCTTTTGAACCTATTTCTCAAAACTCAGAGACTAAAAATGTCCATTTTGAAAATTTAGGACCTTTTAAATGGGAAATTTGAAGTTTTGGGTCTTTTAAGTTTTTAGCTTGGAAAGGAGGTCCATTTTCAAAATTCTTGTTTTTTTGACCCTTTGCGGATGATTATGACGTCAACAATCAAAACTTTGGGTGTAAAAGTACTGTTATGCCCTCACTCGTGCATACACTCGTGAACTGCCAAAAAAAATTCATCCAAATAGACCAATTTCTTTTGTTTATATATAATTTTGATTGAAAATTTTAGGGTGCGTTTGGTTGGTGATCTGAAAACATAAATTTGAAAACAAGGGATTCGATGAAAACATAGTTGTATTTTATGTTTTCAGATATGTGTTTGGTACCATTTTCAGAAATTGGATCACAGTTTAAACAATGGTTCAAAATGTGTTTGATAATATATTTATAAACCATAAATTATTTGTTGTTATCAACTAAATACTAAGCTGAATAAAAACTATTATTAATTAATTTATAAACATATTATGTGTTATAAATTTTTTTTAATTATTATTTTACGATATCACATAATTTATAATATATTATATTATACAAATTTTCATTTCACAAAAATAAATTGAGTTTATAACATGAAATACTATATTTATTAAAGTTTTTATCTTTTTTAATTTAATTTTGCATTTAAGATTTTCAAATTCAAAATCTGGATACAATGAAAACATAAAAAAAAGTTGTTTTCAGAATTTATACTATTTGGATCACAGAATCTAAAAACAGTTTTAAAAAACACATCTACCAAACGCATATTCACTGAATTCACGAATCTGAAAACACAAAACAGAATGTGAATTATCTATCAAATAGAACCTTAAAGAAAAGCATACACTCGTGCCTGGTTAGTGATGATCCCAAATAAAAAAGTTAATAATGAGAATTATCTTTTCGATAGTTTGAAAAAAAAAAAAAAACAATGCAAAACAGATTCGTATTTCATACTCTTCCCATATATATTTTTAGTAGATTTAGGGTCTATTTTCGAAAAAGGAAAAGAAAAAAAAAACGTAAATTTAAATATTATATTTAAAGTTATTATTATTTTTTTTTTTGACAACATGTGGAGAGGGGGATTCGAATCACATATTTTGTGGTTATCAGTACAACTATATGTCAGTTGAGCTAAGTTCTTGTTGGCATATTTAAAGTTAAATTAATGATGAGAAATTCTCTATATTTATTTAATAGTCAACTATTTTGGTTTCTAGCCAACATGAACATAGTTGTGACATAAAATTTGTGGTTTGAATCTCTCCGTTCTTATATGTTGTCAAAGAAAAAAATTATTTTGATTTCTATATTTATTTAAAGAAAAAAAAAACCTTTTTAATCCCTAAGTTTTGAGGGATAAGTGCATTTGGTCATTGAGTTTTCAAAATAAGTCATTTTAGTCTCGAGTTTTGATAAATAGGTCTAAAGGATCACTCGTATTATTTTTTCAATTTTTTTAAATTTATACTTTTAATTTTGGTAATTTAAAAAATCATTCAATAATATGAGGAATCTTAAACCTATTTATCAAAACTCAGGGACTAAAAAGTTCGATTTTAAAAATCCAAGACCAAATACACCCACTATTCAAAACTCAGAGAACAAAAAGATATTTTCCATTTAATTAATAATTCCACTTTAGTTTCGTTGATTTGAAGGTAATTTTTAATTTTCATATAGGGATAAAGTGATTTTTTTTTATTTTTTTTTTCCACAACATGGGGGAATTCGTAAAAGCCTGAGTAGCATCGCGGACGAGGTCGATAGCGTTGCTTGTAAGGCAGTTTCGATAATGAATACTGATTCGTAAAAGTTGTGAGTGACGACACTCGACGGCCTCGACCTCTATGTGAATGGCGGCATTGCTGCCCTCCGGCACATTGCCCTCTCTCCGATCGCCATGTCGCCGCTCGAATTCTCCATCTTCCATGGCTTCCCCATCCTCTTCCAATTCCACCACCACTTTCCGCTGTCGCTCCATCATTCCGATGCATTCGCCGGACGCTTCCGAAGGAGATAGGTCTCCGACAATTCCCCACATGCCGCCGCTTCGCCTCGCCGCATCGGCGGTAGTTTTTCTCAGTTTGAGTATTGGTTTCGGCATCGGAACTCGATCCTGCTCTGCGGCTACTTTGCCGGTGCCTCCTTCTCCGGCGGCCGATAATTACAACTTGGAAGAGGAGCAGGTAGTTCCTAGTAAGTGCCCGAGGATTTTTCTCATGTTACTTGCTTTGGTAGTGACGATTGGAGATTTGGTTTAAGGATTTTTAAGATAATTGCTTGGAATTTCGATTCGAGGGCTTGTGTAGAAGTAGAATCGTCACGCTTGCTTGGTCTGGGTTTTGTTGTTTTGAAGTTATAATTTCTGTTTTGTAGGTGAGGATGAGAAGCTGGAGAAGAAGAAAATGGATGAAGCATTTGAAGAATGGAAGTCTAAGAAGTTTGCTTTGACTGTCCCTTTGAGTGTCGTTGCTCTTCGTGACTCTATTCCACCTTCTTGGATTAAGGTCCGTTTGAGTACCCAGAGTTTTTGCAATTTGCCTTAGCTAGACGGTCGTTTCTCTTTCTCTTTTGTGTAATTCTCTCTCTTTCTCATCTTCACTCTTGCATAGCAAGCACAAACAATGGGGTAATTGGGCTAGATGTCCTATTCAAAAATCAGATTTATCATAATGCTCGTTACAGAAAATGTAGCTTAAAATGCTCTTCTTTCTACTACAATACCTTCAACTTATTGAACTTCCCAAAATCACTCCGTTTCCTTACTCCTAAAAACTTATGTAGAAATTCTTCAGTTCATGTCTGCTTTGCTCGCCTCTCTTGATCCTCATCTTTGAACTACCAAAATACTTCTTTCTTCAAATGGGGAAGAATGTCGTTCTTGTCAGGGAGGGAAGGAAGAAGACTTCTTTTTGACATGGGTGCCTTTTCTAGCTCATGATACAATGGAGGGAGGAGCATATTGGTACAAAGGAGGGCATTTTGGTTGAATTGTCTCAACTACGATAGTTGTCTCCCCAATTCTGGTTGTTTTCTGTCTTACATTATGTTATAACTTAATGTTTATTATGTTCAAAAGGCTATGGAATCTTATTATTAGGTGTTGTTTCCCGTTGATGGATCAAATTATTTATTAGGAAGCCCAAGGTTATAGCCTTTTAGAATGAAAACTCTTTTTTTTAAAAAAAAAAAATCTGTGATTATTTTTTCCTAATGTTTTGAGCTTGTAGGTAAGAGTTGGGACAATTTCTTATTGGTCTTTTCATGTAGGAGTTTATTCAATCACAAGGGAAGAGATTAAGATTCACTTTGAAGTTCAGTGGAAGTTTTGAGAGTATTTTTTCTGATTTATCTGTTCCCATTGGCAAAAGTAAGGTTAAGTCTTCATCCGTCATGGTTGCTGATGTTGTTAGTATCGGCGATTCCTGGCTCAACTATGCAATTAAGAAGGCTCTTATCGAGCCCATTCAAGATGTTGAAGACCAGGAGTGGTTTAATAACTTGAGCACTAAATGGAAGGTAATAATGTAAATGGTTTTTTCAGTCATTGGAATGATTCATTTTGAACACCTGTTTGTATTAATTTAAGTGTTTTTATTCTGTTTCCATGCTAAATATATGTGAAGTGTTTTTCAACGTGGTGGTGTTCAACACTAATTCCACTATATGAACTTAATTAAGTTTTGAAATATAATATAACACAACTGCATTATTATTTTATTCAACTTCGGAAATTAAAATTTTCCCTCTGTGTGGAGTTATTTTTCTCATTCATTTTTCATAATTGTGCCAAAATGTTAACATATTGCATGCATTTTTTAGAAAAATACGTTTTGTTGATATAGTGAGAAGACACAAAGTGACCAGAAATACAAGGAAACCCAATCCCTTCGCATCTCTAAACTCACCCCATGTATATATTCTCATATAATATGTATATGGGAATATCTAGGCTAGCTTGTGGGCATCTTGATCCCAACTAATCTCTCAGTCATAACCCTTCATAAAAAATCAAACAAAACTTCGCTAGAATATTATATCATGCATCTTTTATTTTCACTAACAATGTTGCAGGTACTTCTACGCAGAAACTCCGAGGGTGAAATAGATCCTGATGGTAAAATATGGTCAGCTCCATATAGATGGGGCTGCATGGTTATAGCATACAATAAAGTTAAATTTCGGAAGAACAACTTGGCTCCCATGGAGGTACTAATAACTAACTAATTATTAGATAACTTTTGCCCTCCATGGCTGTTTTTGGTATGGAGTTCCATCTGTTTTACCCGTACAAGTATTCATTCTTGGCTTAAAAAAGTGTTACATATTCTGTCTAAATGTTCTAGAAAATAAAGTCGTTCTTTTCTCTCTAAAGTGCAATTTCCTTCCTCAAGTACTCTTACATGCGTTAATACTGCTGCTGCAGGATTGGTCAGATTTATGGCGCCCTAAACTTCGAGGAAGAATTTCTATGGTTGATTCACCTAGAGAAGTAATTGGTGCTGTTTTAAAGTACATGGGTGCATCGTATAACACAAAAAACCTAAGCTCACAAATTCCTGGTGGAAGAGATGCGGTTCAGCAAAATCTAACTTCACTTGCAAAACAGGTCAGATGTGTCTTGTTGCAACCAGTTAGGAAAAAGGATGAACTAAGTAGTAATGCTCTTACAAAAAACTATTACTTTCAACAAGTATGGAAATTTTTATTTTTAGGGAAAATTCCTTCAGAATTCTAAGCTGGGTTTTTTATATATGGTTTTTTTTTTGTTTTGGGGGGGGGGGGGGGGATTTTCTTTATTTACGAGTTACTGTTGTTCCCCCTCCCCTGAAAATTCCATTGCCATAAATTATATAGAAAATCCATGGCTCTGGCTTAACTCTTAGATTACAGATCATTTTGTAAACAACGTTGCATTAATAAGTGAAATTTTACCTGAAAAAGAGTATGAGATATCGTCCTCTACAAAAGAAAAGGATACTTGGAAGAAAAATCAAGCCATCTATTATTGAAAGAAAAGTGATCCCAAAATCTTAATGTCTTACATTCTTAGACCTACAAAACGATGCAATTTTTCTCATTTGACTTGATGTTATGAACCATTACAATTTTTGTCCATTGTTATGCACTCGTACACGGTATACTGACATTCACTTGTCTTGCAGGTACGTTTGTTCGATAGCACACACTATCTGAAAGCACTTGCAGTTGGGGATGTGTGGGTAGCTGTTGGATGGAGCAGCGATGTTCTTCCTGTCGTCAAACGCATGTCAAATATTGCAGTGGTCGTCCCCAAGTCTGGATCAAGCTTATGGGCTGATTTATGGGTATATTCAAATTGATCCCTGTCCTCTTTGCATTAAGGATACTTAAACATAAGGTTCAAACTTGAACTCGACCCATAATGCTGAAACTAGTTTTAGAAAGATTTATGGGTTTCTTTATCAGATATGTCTTGTTTCTTCAGGCAATTCCTGCAACCTCTAGAATTGAGGCAGAGCCAGTTGGTGGAAGAGTTAGGGGACCCTCCCCTATGATCCACCAATGGATAGAATTTTGTTTGCAGACTGCTAGAGCTCTACCTTTCAAGCAGGAGGTAGTTCCCGGCGCCTCGCCCACTGCCATAGAAGGTCCTGTGGTTATTCCTAAAGAACTGTTTGAAGGTAAACCAAAGTTGGATACAAACCTTATCGGCGGAGTACCCCCATCCGACATTCTGGAGAAATGTGAGTTCCTTGAGCCTTTATCTGAGTCTACTTTGGCAGATTACCGATGGTTAGCTGCGAATATGCAGAAACCCGACCATCGTATGATGGACAGAGTTCATGACGCTGTCTCATCCATTGTAAGATTTGTTTCTGCAAAATTAGCTTTTTCTTGAGAAGGAACATAGTATTTCATTGATTAAGGCGTGAAAGGAAACTGAACTGAAACCAGTAGTTGAAACAGTGAGCAACCAAGTGGATTTTTGTTGTATTGAGAGATCTTTAAGGTCCCCTTGGGGCGTGAAAGGAATGTTTGTTTGGAGTTTCGGAATTGTAGAGAAATTGATGCTTCTAATTTGATAGGATACGAGTCCAACACGTTTGTATAAGGTTCTCATGGAGTACGGAACACTGCCACATGGAGTTGGGACAGGTACAGATTTATGTTTTGAAATATCTGAGAATAAACAAGGAAAATTAACACGATAGTTTATGTTTATTTGGTCTTTGAACTTTCAAAAGTCACCCTCCAAACTTTTTATTTTGTGTCTAATTAGTCATTAAATTTAAAAGTGTCTAATAGGTTCTTGAACTTTCAATTTTGTGTCTAATAGATTCTTGACATAATGGAAAGTTTTTTAAATTGTATGATCTATTAGATATGAAATTGAAATTTATATTTAATAAGAATTTAAACTTTTGATTTTGTATATAGTAGGATTGTGAACTTTAAAAAATGTTGGATGTGTCAAGAATCTATTAGATCCAATAGTGAAAATTCTTGGATATGTTTAACACAAAATTGAAAGTTTAAGAACGAATTAAACACTCTTTGAGAGATCAAATGGATGTAGATCTAAAAGTTCAAGGATTAAACTTATAGTATAACTATTTCCATATTAGGCCACTTCGACTCAATTGATCTAATGAACTTGTTTCATTATAATTTCATTAATAATGTTAGGGGTAAACACTTATATTATTTAACCTAAGTATGACTCAACAAGTTAAAAGCATTTTATCCTTGATTAAAAGATAAGAGATTTGAATCTCCATCCCCACGTTGTTAGAGATGGTAGGTTTAAATTCTCACCTCCCCGTGTGAGACTAATAACAAATATTAAATAGAAATGTACTAGTATTGAAACTAATGCCACTAAATCATAATTTAACCATCTTTTTATGTCAAGAAATTTATTCTAATAAAATAAATAATAATAATAATAATATGACTTCGTTGTACCTTGTACGGGAATTCTTTTTGTTTTGAAAATTTATATATTTTCTAATATACAATAAAGGTAGGATATTAAGATTTGAAAAGAGAGAATTAGCTGAACACTGGTGTTCTAGGGAAATTCTTAAGAAAAATAAATTGTTACAAAACTGACAGAAGACCATTCATTGAATATTATACAATCATTCATGTACACTTAATTTAGAGTCAAAAGCTACGGAAAAATTACAAAGAGAACGAATGGTTGAAACGAGGGAGAGAAGGAAAAAGAAATAAAAGAAAAGAAAAACCTGGGGGAGATTGAACAAATAACTCACTGACGTGGAACTTCATTTACATAAGAGATCAATGCACCAACCCACGCAAAATGAGGACCGGTTGGTTAGAGAAAACAGCAAATGGGACTTTTGAATCCTCTTTGAAAAGTTACTGACGCTACTCCATTAGAGCTCAACCACAAAAGCTGCACAGTGCTGATATTGATGAATTTTCAGAAAGAACAAATGAAGAATCAGATCGAATGGACCTTGAAGATGCTCGCATCCTTTTGGCTGATTCAACAGTTTCTTTCAACATTGGATGCCTTCATTGGCCTAGTTGTCTCTTCTCTACGTATGGAGCTTAATCTGTATCATAGAAATCACTTGGGCATGGAGTCATAACCTCAGATTCCAGTATCTGGACCACCCTGTGCATGGTTGGTCGATCCTCTGGACTCGACGAAACACATTGGATGGCAACTGAAAGCAGTGCGTCGAGGCTCTCTGTTTGCATGCCCTCACACTGTGCGTCAACGATTTCTCGTTGTCGATTCTCTGTGACCAGAAAGTTTAACTGAAAAAAGGAAACATAAGGGTTAGAAGAGCCTGGTGATTTGGACATAGGGTTTAGGGTCTAGCTAACTTTATTAGTTAGATATAAAGATGAACATCAATCTGTCACATAGATTCTGGCATTTTAGAAAGCAGTAATTCTCATGTATTTGCAGGTAATTGATAGCAGAACAATTCAAGGTATTCTCATAAATGATATGAACCGAAGATCAGTGCATGAAAGCGTGTCTTCTCTACCATTATATTATATTACTTAGCTTGAAGTCATTCTGAATAGAAGTCCAAAAATAATATAATGGAAAAATCGATTCCAGAGACGGGCAACTGAGGATGGAAGAAAATAAAGCTGACTTAAAGACTACAATGGTCTCGGGCATTAGATAGGAGTTAAATCATCCGTGCTGAGCAGTTGTGCATTGGTTGAACACTGTCCTCTCAGTTATTTTAGGAAGTGATAGACACCCATTACGAAGGTCGATAGCCAAAAACAAGGGAACGGTGAGAAAGCCAGAAAGGTAATTTATTGTTATTCGGGGTCGTTTGGATTGAGTAGCCCAGTTAGAACTATCAGAATTTAAGGTAGAAATCAAATAGCGGCAAGGAGAAATGGAAGAGAGAACTTATGATCAGAATTTAAGGGAAGGATAGATCCAGGGAGGTTTTTAACAACTTTTTGTACTTAGCTCTGAGTAGTGAGGTAAGGAGGTAGGGAGCTCTCAAATCTCCCCGGAATTGTACCCTCTTGATGCATAATAAACTGGCTTCTATCCGTATGTTTTGCTGGTTTTTTTTTTTTTTTTTTTTTTTTTGAGAAGTATGTTTTGCTGGTTTGAGTATAGACAAACGCAAAAAGATATACAAAGAAAAAAAGTATAGGCGGATGACAAGAATATTCAGAACAACGGAAACATATAGTTAAAACAAAGTTGTAGATGCATTATCAAAACAAACAAGTATCGTCAAGTATGCTTTCCAACATCTACAGGAAAACCACGAGGTAACTACTCTATCATTATCAATGGAAATGGATTTATGGATGCCTTTCTAGTGTTAACTACTCTATCATTATCAATGGAAAACCACGAGGCAAGATCATTCCCTCTCGAGGCATTAGTCAAGGGGACCCCCTTTCCCCCTTTCTTTTTATCTTGGTATCTGATTGCCTAAGTCGTTTATTATCTCACAGTACTAATATGGGTAGAATTGTCTCACATCCGATTGGAAATTCACATCTTTATGTGAATCATTTACAATTCGCTGATGATACTTTATTATTCTCCATCTTTCGTAAGGATACTTTGGCCAACATGTTTGATATTGTTAAAATTTTTGAGCTTGCTTCTGGATTGAATATTAATTATTCCAAGAGTGAGGTTTTGGGAATTCATTTAGAGGAGTTAGAATTAGATTGGTTGACAACTACGTTTGGTTGTAAACAAGGTATTTGGCCTTCTACTTACCTTGGTTTACCATTGGGAGGCAATTCTAAAACTATTCCTTTTTGGCAGCCTGTGATTGAAAGAATCCAACATAAACTTCATAGTTGGAAATATTCATATATTTCGAAAGGTGGTCGACATACTCTTACTCAAGCAGTTCTTTCCAGTATGCCAATATATTATCTATCCTTATTCAAACTGCTGGGAAAGGTTGCAAAAACTCTTGATAAGCTATTTCGTGACTTCTTTTGGGAAGAATCTAGAGGTGATGGTGGTATGCACAATATTAATTGGGCAACAGTACAACTTCCTCATTTGATGGGGGGTATTGGTATTGGTAACTTTCAAAATCGCAATCTTGCTCTTCTTGCAAAGTGGATTTGGAGATTTTTACATGAGAAAAACTCTCTATGGTATAAGCTGATTGTAGCTAAATATTATAACTTTGAGTTGCCTAGTCTTTGGCCTAGCATTATTTAGAAAAGTTCTCACAAATCTCCTTGGCGATTTATTACGTCCACTATTGCCCTTGTATCTTCACGTGTTAAACGAAAGTTGGGTAATGGTCTTGCTACTTCATTTTGGCATGATTCGTGGTTAAGTTGTGGTGTTCTAGCTACAAATTTTCCTCGCCTTTATCGTTTAACAGATCATCCGAGGAGTTTGGTTGGTGAAACATGGATTGTTTCTCAAACAGCATGGGATCTGAGTCTTCGACGTAATTTAAATGATGTAGAGACAGAGGAATGGATGGATTTATCACTTATTCTTTCCTCCATCAGCTTACAGAACCATAATGATTCATGGATTTGGCCTTTGGAATCGTCCAATATTTTTTCTGTTAAATCTCTCATGGAAGACTTAGTAGACTATCCGAATATGGAAAATGATCTATATAAGGTCATTTGGACAAATTTCTATCCAAAAAAGATCAAGATTTTTTTATGGGAGCTCAGTCATAGTGCTATTAATACAGCTGATCGCCTTCAACGACGGATGCCTCATTTTCATTTGTCTCCATCTTGGTGCATAATGTGTGGTGCTAGTTCAGAACATTCTAGGCATCTATTTGTTCATTGTACCTTCGCATCCAGATATTGGTCAGAGATTCTTGATGCTTTTGGATGGTCCACCGTTTTTCCAAATTGCATTAAGGATGTTCTTACTCTCATTTTTGTGGATCATCCCTTTCGTGGAGAAAAGAAGATCTTGTGGCTTGCTTTGAACAGAGTTTTCTTCTGGTTTTTATGGGGCGAACGAAATTCACGAATTTTCAGGGATTCTTTCTCTTCCTTTGATAAATTTATGGATCTAATTCTATTTCATGCTTTGTATTGGTGTAAATGTAAACACCCTTTCTCTAATTATAGTTTATCCTTTTTGATTTCCAATTGGAAAGCTTTTATGTAACTCACCCTTGGGTGACCGGAGTTTTTCTCCTCATTTCATTCATGAATGAAATTTGTTTCTCTTCTAAAAAAAACATCTACCGTCATTTAAATAGAGTGAAATTTTCTCATGTTGTCCATGAGCATAACGCTAGATTCTAAATGAACCATAATTAAGTACAAAATAAAAGAATAATCCGTAAAATTCAGAAGGAAAGAAGCATACCCAACCAACAATGTTTAGCCCCTTCTCAATGAATGACGCATCGGTGGGGCGTTTGCCACTCAACACTTCAAGTACCAATACCCCAAAACTGTATACATCAGTCTTTTCAGTAGCTCTACCACTTTGCATATACTCTACTCATAAAAACATAAAGATTAGCTTGTACAATAGTAAAGAACCATTGTTTTAAAACCTTTAAAAAAAAACACATTTTCAATGACTTACCAGGAGCCAGATAACCAAATGTTCCTGCAACAATAGTTGTGATATGTGATTCTTCATCCTCTAAAAGCTTCGCAAGTCCAAAATCAGAAACTCGAGCCTCCAAATTAGCATCAAGTAAAATATTGCTTGATTTTATGTCTCGGTGAATGATCCGTGGAGAGCAATCATGATGCAAATATGCAAGTCCCTTTGCAGCTCCCATGATAATATTTAAGCGTGCATCCCAGTCCAGTTGCTCAGATACTTCAGTACGGACACCTATCATGTTCCACATATGAAATGCATTATAATCATATTGTGATTTTCTCTAATTGAATATGGCTGTGCATTCCTTATTCAGCCTCTCTTCCCTTTCTCAAAATTTCAAACATCTTGTATTCCTTATTCAGCCTCTCTTCCCTTTCTCTAATTGTATATGGATGTACATTCCTTATCCCAGTTTATATTCTCGTTGTACACTGAGTAAATTATCAAGAATTACACGTCCTTTCTTCTATTCACATATTATATCAAGAATTACCTCTCTATGAAATACCTTTCCGGTTATCCCTTATCTCCATCTTTTGTACGTTATCTTTCTTGAATACATTACCATTTACTATAAAAGAAAAAAATAAAGAAAAAAAGAAAGGCCTTCTTTTAACTTCTTTGAGTTTCATACTTGTGACTTTAACGACACTAGAATGTCATATGCCTAAAGCATCACCTTAGAGTGTTTTTTTTTTTTTTTTTTTTTTTTGACAACAATCACCTGAAAGTTTCTCAATGATTGTATAATAATAATATGACATCTAAAAGTTTCAATTGTCCATCGAACAATAATCTTTTTTTATCCATATTTTGACTAACCAACCTGGTATTTTGGGCCTAGAATGTATGTCACACACAGAAACAGAAATCTAGAACATGAATGAATTCTAACATATTACTAGACTTGCTTGTAGTGTAGAGGAAAATCTAGTAAAAGAGTTCTGTCTCCAGGAGTAATAGGTTAACAACAAATATGAGCAGCTATCCAACTCCCTACTAAAGTATCTTTTGGCATGATATGAAGTGCTCTTGCAGCGAACGAAGCATAGAAATTATATAATAAGAATCTTACCGTGTAGTGCCTCATCAAGGCTGCCTCCAGGAAGGAAATCATAAATTAACAGCTTTGATGTAGGCGAATTGCAATATCCTCGCAAATTGACAAGGAACCTGTGCTTTATGCTTCCAAGGATTTCGAGTTCTCTCTCAAAAAAACGATCAAAGCCTTCATTTAATTTTACAATTCTTTTCAAGGCAAAAATATTGCCATCATCCATTGCAAGCTTGTACACGGTTCCAAAGCCCCCACATCCTATTATGTGTTCTTCATTCAATGACTCAAATTTCTTAATAATATCTTTAGATGAGTATGGTAAGTCTCCGTGAAACATTACACCCGAGGCACCTGAAGTAGCAATAAGGCATTAAATGACATTCAAAACCAGGTAATCCTTGAAAGCAAAGTCAACACAAGAAAAGGCTCAAATAAATTGAACTAGTGGGGAGGAAACTAACAGATAAGTACCTCCACAAACGTCCAGCACTAGACCTTTACTGTCATTTTTGCCGAACTTTTTATACAGAAAGCAACCCCAGAAACACATTAGGGCAACCAGCAGTAAAGCACCCACAGTTGCCGAAGCACTTATAAGTAGTCGGCCAGAGTACTTCTTCCGCCCAATTTGATTTTCCACTACAAAAATTTGAACACTCGTCAAAATATACCTAATGAAAAGCCAGGACAGAGTTACTATAGTAAAAGTCTTGATGTTGAGTTCACTAAGAACTTCAAAGAACCTAGAAACAAATTAAATTAAACGGAAGAACTAAATATTCCCTCATGACAAAGGCGCATCAGATCAACTTTCCAAGCGAAAAGGGAACTCAATAAACATATGAAATATTTGCAATGGCAGACAAACTCAAGGGCAAGTTAACCTGAGAATGGTGACTCGTTTGTTCCAGGTCCCTCCTTGTCATCTTTGCACATAACATTTATTTGCTTCCCGCACAAGCCACGATTTCCAAGAAATCTAAAAAATGGTTAGTTAATCAGTTATCAATGAATCAATAGGAAAGACTTTACTTGCATTAACAAATTAATTCATTATAAAGCTCTTCAGATGAAGTGTTTCCTGTATGATTTACCAGGACTGACAGCTACTTCAAAGCCATATTTATTATCATACATAGATATTGTTTGATGAATTTCAAAGCAATATTATGCATCTAATCAATTTAAATAAAACATGACAGGTCCATCAGAGAGCACTTACGAGCTTTCCGAGAAATTGATTAGCACGCCAACATTCGGTATTGATCCAACCAGAAAATTGGCAGACACATTTCTTCAAAATGACCAATAATAGGATCACAAATCCAAAATTATAGATATCAGACTCAATATATTTGAAGCAGGAAGCCATTCGATAAACAAAAATTATACCAAGCACTGGAATTAAGAAAAGGAAGAAAGGCTGCTTACAGAGTAATAAGCTTGCTCAACTTCCCAAGCGAGATGGGAATATTTCCACCGAGTGAGTTACTTGAAATATCTCTGCGACAATTATTTTAAAGAAAAAAATCCAAAAGAAGATTCAAGACTAGAATATCCCAACCGAAGAAAGATTTACAAGTGAACAATTCCTAGCAAATTAATAGCAATAAGTTCAACACAATGCTTTCATGCGTGGAAAGCATAGATGGTAGTATCTGTGTGCATGAATATGTATAGCGAGCACGTGCAGAACATAAAGACATTGAAATGCTAATCAATTGATATTTTAAATGACATTAAAACATTATGAGAATGAAAGAAGTGACAATGATATGGGAGACTCCGAGAGGTCAGTTAGTGCGACCTTTTTACAAAACTATAGTTGGCGTGACAATAGGGTTGTCAGTGTTTGGACAGTGAACTGTTTTGAACTATCGTGACTGCATTGTAATTATAAAACAAGTCATGGAAATTTTATGATGATTGTTAGTCCTCAAACGACAAGAAATATCTGGCTGTAAAAGATTCCAAGAAAAAGGAAATTAAAACTTACAAATTTTTAAGTGCCGAAAGATTCCCCAATTCATTGGGAATGAACCCACTAAAGTAATTACCCTGAAGGAACCTGAGGAAAATAAATGAAAATTACAACTCATTTAACTTCAATAGCATGTATAATAAATATTAAGACGTGACAGGGATGGGGGATTGTAATCATAAGAGAGTTTCACGGGAATCAAACACAAAAATCAACTTGTAAATTACAAGGAAGCAAGAAATATAAGATTCTAGTCTTGTTAAAGAAACGCCTTCAATTGAGCATAAATGTCTAACCCCATCCTCCCCAGACGAAATAATAACAAAACAGATTGGTGTGTGGCCTTTGGAGTACTTTTGGCCCGTGCGAGGAAATTCAAAGGGTGGATTTATGAAATCCAGTCGTTGGAAGGGTCTATAGAAGGCTTCACAAGTGCAAAACTGCAATCTTTTCTAAGGGAGGAAGGCTAACTTTAGTCGAATCAGTACTGTCAACTACGCTAACGTACTTCAGAAGTCACTTGTTGGGATGGAAGAAAGTTGCTTATCATAAAGAGAGGGGGAGAGGGGGGTTTAGGCGTTCGGAACCTCAAGGAGAAAATTTGTGCCGTGATCTCAAGATGGGTATCGAGACTATTTCTTCAGGAAGAATCTTTGTGGAATTCCATCATCTCATGCATTTATTGGGAGATAAAAAAAAAACGGCTTGGTTCACGTATAAGCACCAAAATCTTAAGGCCTCCAGTCACATGAAGTCTGTGGTTCACTGCAAGAAAGTTTGTGAACAACTCTCATCCTTCAAAATCAGAAACAAGACTAGCACTATTTTCTAGAATCTCTTAAGCTAAAGATTTGCCGTTAAAACTTGATTACCCAAGAGCCTTCCAGCTTTCTAGCCTCTGTTAGTGATTGTTGGATTCAAGATATTTTTGGAGGCTAACACTTAAGTACACAACTACAGGACAGAGAGATCAACAACCTTACAAGGTTAGTGTATATTATTCAAAGCAAAACTCCTAACCAGCAGATGGGTAGACTATACCACCTGTCCCTCGTGCTCCAATTAACAGAGTTAACATCCTTAAAGACCTGAACGAAGAAATTTGGCATAAGAGGATAAGAAGATTAATTTTTTTTTTCTATTAAACCTTGCACTGAGTGATGTTAATATGGAACATATCATTCCAAGAAGGATTTATTATTCCTAATTTTCCCTGTTGCTGTGTCAAAGAAATTTTTGGTGGCTTCTATTGGACGGGTCCAACCTTGCTTGGTGTACCCCGTATTCTGTTTAGCACACCCCATTGATTGGACCCAGCAGAACCCACAATGAAAAATTACCCGTACAGCAGCCTACCAGCCCCCACGATAAAATTTTTAGTTCAAAGCAAAAAGATTACTGGAAGTTTTGTTATTTATTGTTTATCAATTTAAATAATACAAAATTATTTACAAAATCATTGAATTAAATGATGAGTTTTTTCTTTTATCTCAACAATGCAGGGTGAGGATAATTGAACATCTAACCTCCTAGCAAATAAAATGATGAGTGGTGCATACTGTAAATGAACCACCAATTATTTATGAAGTTATAGATTAAAGATTAAACCATGTGCAACGCAGGTTAAGTTGCTAGCTAACTGCACAAATTGGAATGCAAATTTATTGGTTGAATTTGTACACAATGTTCAACTGACAAAAAATTAAAATAAATCGCGGTAAATACTTACACTCCCTGCAACTGCGAGCAATTCCCTAATTCTGATGGAATTGTCCCATAAAAGTTATTGTCATGAAGAGCTCTGTAAAATGATAAATTGCTAGCGTAAGATTTACCGACAGGTCTAGTATACTAGACATCAACTGCCTAATAAACAACAAAAATACATACAAAATTTTTAGGTGGTCAAGCTTTCCAAGTTCAGGGGATAAAGATCCACTAAGTTTGTGATAAGGAAGACTCCTGCGAGATAACCAAATAAGATTCTTAAGAATAAGTGAATAAATAAAAATCTAAAATCTGTAGATGAACTTCATAAAGTAGTAAAATAACCAAATGGAACATCATGTTCGGCAACTAGTGATCTGACAAGAACTTAATGATGAGGTAAATGCATCTAAATTAAGTACCAAGTTATGACATTATGATTCTACCTCTATCCTTCCTTATAACTAATAAACACTAACAGAGAAGAACTGAGGAATGTCTTGCTCGAAGGATAAATTGTCAGCGTTAGATTTACCGACAAGTTATGACATTATGCTCGCACAGTCGTAATATTGATGATTAGAAAAATTTGCTTTTGATTTGTCAGTTTGCTATTTAAGTTTGGAAAGGTTGCTTAAAGTTTTAGGTTTGTCCGCATGTAGTTCTGCTAGTATAAATTGTTCTCAAAGAAAAATAAAGACAACAAGCTTAGAAGTTAGAAATAGAAGGACGTGATCAATTTGAAGTGTGCTTTCTTGACTTTTATTCGGTGCAAGTGACAAGAAAGGAAGAACATAACTTTTGAAGATAGGGTTAAAGAGAGAACTTTTGTTCAGCAAAAAGTTCATTTGGTGACTACACTATGGGTGGTGTTGTCAAAATTTGTAAGTGACTTACCTTCAATTTTAAGTTTACTCGACACTCGACAAGCTTTCTTTTAAGTATTGTCTCTTAGAAATTTCTGTCCTACCTTTTTCCTTACCCATTAACGTTATATAAACAAAAGTATTAAATTCCTCACCGAAAGCAACATAAATAAACATAATATTAATTATTAAAAAAAAAATTGGTGCATACGTAGAAAAGTACTTATCAACAAAATGAGGGAAATATGATATATAGTACAGTAAAATTTAAAATTTTAAAATAAAAAGGATGAGAAACCACCGAAGATGAACTCACAGATATATCACTCTCTTAGTTTTTGGATCACACGTTACTCCTTTCCATCTACAAGGATGGGGTTCCTCTGGCTTCCATTGAAGCAGAACACCATCAGAATCAAGAATTGCTGCTTTGAAGCTCAAAAGTGCCTCGCCTACAATAAACATGAGATACCAAGCACTGAGAAAGAGTCATAATGTGCAGATATCTTTGAGAAAGAAAATGGTATGTGCACTATTCTTGCTGGGTCCTATTACAAAACACTCGCACTGATCTAAATTTTCATCACAAGCACTAGGGGATCCTTGTCTGCATCCAGGCGAACATTCATCTTAACCTTTTCTCGAGAAAAGGCATCAAGATAGTTAAGGTAGCTCATAGGATTATCGCCTATGAGTGTTCTAACTCTATATCTTATAAGAGTGCAGTATTAATGTAGTGAGATAAGCAAGGTGACAGATGTCTATATCCCAGGAAAAACAACCAAGAGTTAGTATCATGATGCTATTCAAGTCTCAAACGTGCACTATGAAACATTTTCCCAGTGATTAAAATACCTAGAAACATTTCCTCAGTTGATTTAATGCCTAGGCATATACTACCTCTGTATTTAAAAGCAAAGGAAGGTAAATCATACCATCAGAACTAATACCACTGCTTCTGTTCATTATCACGCAAAGCGGTACAATGTGAAGAATCAGTAGCCATTGCCATTTTACCGTATAGAAGCCCATGGTGGCACCAGTCAAGCATAATCCGATTACAACAAACCATCTGAGATACCAAATACTGGAATTGTTTTCTTGAACATATAGTAATCTGGTAACAACGAGCTGCTGGAAGGAAAACAACGCCTGGCATAAAAGAAGCTGCTTACTCTTAGCAGAAATATGCTAACTACTTGGCATGTAACAGTATACAATAACCACGTACAAAATTCTTAACGTCACAGATTTTGCTCACAGCATTAAATTACTCCAGTTCACACCAATACACTAACCATGGCATACTATATACTGTGCCCCAAGACCATTCAGACTAGAAAGAGTAATTGGTACATAAATTTTTCTAACACACACTGTTTCAGGATTCCTTCCATTAGAGTTTAACGTAGATGTTGACAAAATGCTGGCCCACGATCCAATATAGCATCATGTTGCTGAAGTGTCATCAAAATACGGCGACATGAGAAACTAAACCAGTGGGATTTAAGAGCGAGCAAGATTTTACCACACATGAATAATCCGGTGGGCCAACAGATTTTCATTATACTATTCCCGTGGATATGCCACTAGAAGCCACAACATAAAAATATAAAGAGATAACTATATATACATATATAATAGAAAATTCCATAGTAAATTCAACAACCATCGCCATTAAAGCAAAAGCCATAGCATATCACACGATTTTCCAGAGGAAAGAACTTCCTCCGATCAATATTCCCCAGTCCATGCACTTCAAATAGTTATATTCCAAAGCCAGGCATCACAAAAACGGCAGCTAACTTGGACTTGAAGCAGCAGTAGTAGCATTAATTTCAGCTCAAGCATCTTTGACAGTTAAAAGCAAAGTGAAATGATCTCACGAATCACACTAAACACATCAATTACACAGCTAAAAAAACTCACAAAAAAACAAAAAGAACAGCCTACTAAACGAAAATCAATCAATGATTGCAGATACACATCATGAATCCAAGGAGCACAACAAATTTCAGTAAAATTAGAACTAAATGCGGTGATTAGAACTGACATTCGAACCTGAAAACCGATCCAAGATCCAGCAAGCGTGAAATGCAGATGAATCGGTGAATGTGACGCTGAGAAAAACCAAAAATCGCCGTGAGCTTGTGATAGTTGTAAGATTCCTGTCCGTTTCTGATGATGAGAGAGAGAGAGAGAGAGAGTGAAAGAGTGAAAGAGTGAGAGTGGAATGTTGAAGAGATGCTTGGGAATTGAGAATGGGGCATTGGTTCAGCCAATCAGAAGGAAGTGGACTCACACGTGTGAAACAGTACTTGCACACGTGCGACCGACGCCTTTACCTGCCCCGCCCCCTTTGTTGAATCGGATAGGAAATTTCCCCCACCTGTAAACCTGTCACAATTAATTAATATCTCCCTATTTTATTAATAAAATTTCCGCCGAATATATATTTATGACTTGTGAGTCTTTTTTTTCTTTTTTCTTTTTCCTTTTCAATTTCAATTTTATACTTCATATTTAAAATTTTATGTTTTAATTAAATGGCTAAATTGTCAAAAATACCTCTGAACTTTGGGTTTTGTTTCAAAAATATCCCGGGACTTTAAAAAATGTTTCAAAAATATTCTTGTCGTTAATGTTTGGATGAAAATCATTCAAGTTTTAGTTTCATTAATATCCTTCAACTTGCCAAAGTGAGCTTAGCTCGGCAATTGGCATGTTCCCTCGTCCATAAGGTCATAAATTCTTCCTCCATGAAAATTAATGCAAAACTTTGCTTATAAAGCTTGTGTGCAACACAATACCAAGTAAAAACATACTGTGAAATCGAGTTTTATTTCTTTAAAAAAGTGTAAAGAAGATAAGTGGGAGAAAACAACATATATGTTAGTGATAAGAATAATAAGTGTTTATAAGACTGTAGATTTTGTCCAATTTACAAAATTAATCAATGAAATTGAAACTTTAATGGTTTTCATCTAAAAATTAAAGTCAGAGGTATTTTTGAAATATTTTTTAAAGTTCACAAGTAGTTTTGAAACTTTTTAAAGTTCATAAGCATTTATTAAACAAAGGGAAATTGCAATGGGTAGCAAAAAATATTAGGATATTTGCAAATCTAGCTATGATTTTTTAGATTTGCAAACATAGCAAAATTTTAAAAATCTGATTTCGGTTTTTTTTATTATTCCAGTTTTACCCTTGGTATGTAGTATATCTGATATACTTTATATTTACTAATATACGAAATATAAAGTATATCAGTTAACTGATATACCAAATTTGATATACTCGAATGAATACAATGATATACCTAATATATACTTGATTTGATAAGCATAACATTTGATATACCTGATTAAATGTTGATATATCAATGATATACTTGATATGTTACTTTCTTTACTTATATTTGTTATGTTTTATTTTCTCTTTATTGAATTATGTTGTGTTATTTACATCTTTTAAATGAAATGTTTGTCTTCTATACCTGTTATGAATGTTGATATACCATTGATATACCTTTTTTTTTTTCCTTTTTGAACTTATCTCATTTTTATACTACTCAAATAATTAATAACATTGATATACCTGATTATGAGTAGCAAAATACATCAATGATAGACCTGTTATTGAAAAAAAATCACTGATATATATTTTTATTTGTTGGTGTATTATGAAGGTCGTGGAATGCAAATTTTTTTATAAGTATATCAATAAGATGCAATTTTAAGTATATCATTAGTGTATTAGTACTTACTAAAAATGTAATTTAAAGTATATCAATATTGTATCAGTAGTATATTATTAAGATGATGTATAGTATATTGATGTCATATTTGCCAACATGAGCATAGCTCAACTAGCATAAGATATACACATTCAACCAAAAGGTTAGAGGTTTAAATCTCCTACCACACATATTGTCCCAAAATAAAGCTAATATATCTAATTCTTTATTGATGAAGTATATCAAAGATATCTAAACTAATGAAAGTTCATGTGTATACTTCATAAATAAAGTATATTATATTCACAAAATATACATATGATATACTATATATTTAGTATATCAGTTGATTGATATACCTAATATCTAGTATATCAGTACACTAAATAAATGAATGATGTACCTGATATACAGTATATCAATAACACCATTGATATACTTTTAAAACTTCCAGCGTGTTTTATGGGTTTTTTTGACTTTTCAACTTTAATGTTTAGGCGGACCCACATTTTTTTGCTATATTTGCAACATTAAAAAACTGATGACATGGTTGCAAATTCCATATTATTTTTTGCTATTCTTGCAACTGCCCCTTAAACAAATCCCACAGTTGAGGTATATATATATATATAATTTAGCCTAACTAAATCTTTGGAAAATTGTCCTCTTTTACTCTTAAATTTGTGGAGTTATGTCAGTTTTCACCCTAAATTTTTAGTTTCATCTAACTTAACTCTAGATTTAGATAAGTTTTACAATTTTGATCATTTATTTATTTTTCACTAATTTCAATTGCACTAACAAACCCACTAATTTTAACGAAGAGAACAAGGGGTCGTTTGTTTCGCGGTAATCCAAGATTACCATGGAATGGGCATTTGGATTACCCCGTTTGTTTTGCGGTAATGTAAGATATCCAGGCATCTCGGGATGCCCGGGCATCCGAGAATACCCACACGAGAGGCATCTAAGAAGATTTGGATGCCCTCATACATGAGTTTCCAAGGGCCTGTCTGGTAAGCAATTCAGATTCTATTTTATGTTTTCAGATTCACTGAATTCAGTGAATATGTGTTTGGCAGATAATGTGATCCAAATAGTGGATATTCTGAAAACAACTTTTGTATGTTTTCATTGTATCCAAATTTTGAATTTCAAAATTTTAAATGCATAATTAAATTAAAAAAGATAAAAACTTTAATAAATATAGTATTTCATGTTATAAACTCAATTTGTTTTTGTGAAATTAAAATGTGTATAATATAATGTATTATAAATTACATGATATTGTAAAATAATAATAATAAAAAATTTATAACACATAGCATGTTTATAAATTAATTAATAATATTTTATATTCAACCTAGTATTTAGTTGATAACTACAAATAATTTATCGCTTATAAATATATTATCAAACACATTTTGAACCATTATTTAAATTCCGATCCAATTTTTGCATCTGCTGCCAAACACATATCTGAAAACATGAAATACAACTTCGTTTTCATTAAATCCCTTGTTTTCAAATTTCTGTTTTCAGATCACCAACCAAACGAACCCTAAGATTCCCATGTTAAGGGAATCAACAATTGACGTTTTGGTTCTTTGTTTTTTATATTTTATTTCATCAATTTTTTTTATTTCTATTTAAAAAAAAAGTAGGATTTTAAAAAATTAGTATATTCATTCACTAATAAACAATTATATGAAATTAACTATATTTATATGTTTCATTTGCATATAAAATAAACTCCATTTAATTTGTATAACATATAATTGAATCTATTTTCAATTGAAATTTGAAGTTAAAATTTTTATTTATTTTACCTTTCCAATAACGATGATCCAATATCTTCTTATTTAAAAAAAATATATACAATCACAAATTGATATTATTTCTCTCAAAACTTTCTCTATTTTGATAATTTTTTTAAAATTTATTGAACACCTATAATAATTCATTTGTTAATGATCTTTTGATCGATAACTTATTAGAAATTAAAAATTGCAACACATTGTCAAGTTTAAGGTTAAGATAAGTACGTTGATGGTAAAAAATAATATAATTTGACAATTTTTTGGATTAAAAGTTGCCTTTCCCCCCTAAATCGATACCAATTCTTACTAATCGGACAAAATTCTATAATTACCAACAATCTTAGATCAATAAGTTACGATGTGTAAAGTTATATAAAATTAAGGTTAAGAAACACTTTTTTTTTTTTAATACATCAAACATTGGGGGTGGGGGGATTCGAACCTCTGACCTCATGGTCGAGGGTACATGCCAATTACCGCTGAGCTATGCTCGCTTTGGTAGGTTAAGAAACACTTTTGGTGTCTATACTTAGTAACAACTCAGTCATTGAACTTTTGTCTGTGTCGATTTAATCCTAAGGTCCCGTTTGATAACCATTTGGTTTTTGAAAAGTAGGCTTGTTTTCTTTAAATTTCCTCACCATGGTTTTCATTTTTGTTAAAGACACACTTGAATTCCTAACAAAATTCTAGAAACAAAAACAAGTTTTTGAAAACTATTTTTTTTAGTTTTAAAAAATTGGCTTGGTTTTTCAAAACATGAGAAGAAAATAGGTGAAAAAACAAAGAAACTTAGAGTTGGGAGTGGTTTTTATAAGCTTAAAAACCAAAAACCAAAAACAAAAAACCAAATGGTTATCAAACGGGCCTAAACTTTTAATTTTGCAACAATTTAGTTCCTATACTTTAAAATTTGTAATGATTTTGTCTCTACCGTAAACATTTCATCAAAATTAAGTGTCAATCTTTATTATATGATGACTTAATATCTGTAGTTACACGTACTTCTAATCACGACACCTGTCATTATAGATAACAAATTCAATTAAATCTTAAAAATAAATTTCAATTTTAAATTGGATAAAAATGTGTTTAGTAAATTAGTACTAAGTTGTTGGGATTTAATCATAATGACCAAAGTAGGATTATTATTTCAAATATTTTCATAGTGATATTTAATTTATAATTTATTATAAGTTAATTATTTATATGATGTAAATTACATCTAATTATGTTTAATTAATCTAAAATATTTGATAAAATTTTAAGATAAATAACTGTTACAAAAAATGAACCAATCAAGCTTTTATTAACGCGAAAGAGAACAAATGTGAAAAAAATATATAACAAGGATAAATTTGAGATTTGAAAAATGTTAGAGGAAATGATAGATTTTTGAAAAGCAAAATCTAAAAGCTGGTATCTATCATCTCTTGCACGAGTAAGTTGAGAAGTGATTCTTTTAACCAAATAGTTAAGATTCTCCCTAATCATTTTTTACACTTGGAAACATCATTTTTAGTACAACATCATGAGTTGGTCTGAGTCGAAATAATGAACTTGGAGGGAATAAGTTCAATCTATAATGGTCACCTAGTTAGGATATTCACAAATATGTTTCCAAACTTTCAATTTTATGTCTATAACAAGTTCATTAATTCTAAAGAAATGTCAAATAGGTCAATGAATATTAGATACAAAATTAAAAATTAAGAAATCTATTGAACGCAAAATTGAAAGTTTAAAATTTACGGTCTCGTTTGATAACCATTTGGTTTTTTTAAAATTATGTTTGTTTTCTTTCAATTTCCTTAGAATGATTTTTATATTTGTTAAGGACACATTTGCATTCCTAGCCAAATTCCAAAAACAAAAACAAGTTTTTGAAGACTATTTCTTTTAGTTTTCAAAATTTGATTTGGTTTTTTAAAACATAGAAAGAAGATAGGCAACAATACAAAGAAACTTAGGAGTAGAAGTAGTGTTTGTAGGCTTAATTTTCAAAAACTAAAAACCAAAAACCATGATAACCATTTCGTTTTTGGTTTTTGGTTTTTTAAAATTAAGCTTATACACACTTACTTTCACTTATAAATTTTTTTGTTTTAGTATCAACCTTCTTTCTTGTTTTCAAAAACCAAGTCCAATTTTGAAAAAAAAAATAGTTTTCAAAAACTTATTTTTGTTTTTAGAATTTGGCTAGAATTTAAATGGATCCTTCATAATGATGAAAGTCATGGTAGAAAAATTAGGAGAAAACTAAGTATAATTTTCAAAAACGAAAAACGAAAAATGAAATGGTCATCAAACGGGGTCCAAATGATTATGAAACGGTGCCTACATTTTTTAAATTTAGAGATCAAATATACTTTAACTAACCCCTACACTTTAATTTAACCTATGTTTTGTTTCCTCGATTGAAAACATTTTACAAGAGGGGCAGTAGCAATTTTAAGGCAATTATTTATAACGAGACCATAAAAGGAAAAGAAATGGAAGAAACAGTGGATGGAAATCGAAAATATGAGAGCCTTATCTCCTCAAACGTTAATCGATAGGCTGGGAAAAGGCCACACACGCTCACAGCCCCATCTCCCTGAAGCCCACCACCAAATTTCTAGCTTCTTTGCCTTCACCACCATATGTTTTCATAACATTCCTCATCCACTGGAACCTCTTCAGAGTTTCTTTCACTCCCTTCTTCTGCTCTCTCAAACTGTTCCAATTCAACCCAAACCTTCTTCCTTTTCAACTCGCATGCTTCAAGAGGTAAGCCATTTCCCTCTGCTGATTACCCATTTTTTGATTCTGGGTTTCCATTTGCTTAGAGCAACTTATTGATTGTTCTTATCTACTTCTCCTGTGATTCCTGGGAATTCCATTTTGTTGGGTCAGATTGAATTCTGGGTTTAAGAACAATCAAGAGGCCTGCAATTCTGTTGGACCCATTTGGAGAGAACTGAATACAGGGCAGTTTTGGTTGATGGGTTTGTTTGGAGCCATTGATTGATTAGGTGGGACGAGACCCTCAGGGTAATTTTAGTTGGAAGTATGCAAGGAACAGGAACAATGGCTTCTGTGGCTTCCCTGTTCAACTTGGCTGGCGTTGGAGTGATGGGATCATCAGAGAAGCCTCGTTCACAGTTTCGTGGAGTTTGTTTATCGAGAAGAGGTTTTAAGGGAAGTAATAGATGGTACTATGTATCATTTCCTCTTTGTAAATACTCAGCTACAACAACCACTGATTTTGTTGCCGATCAAGGCAATGCCATCTCTGTTGATTCTAATTCTTATAGTAGAAGTAAAGACGATGATAACACAGATTTTCTTCTCAAACCTGCCCCCAAGCCTGTATTGAAAGCTGCAGAGTCTAAGCCCCTCGTAGGTTTGAATAAAGTAACGTGGGAATCTCCGAGAACTAATGGGGATTCTAACAGTAACAGCAAATTGCTGGATGATGAAGAAGAAAGGAGTAAGGTGATTGAATCTCTTGGGGAGGTATTGGAAAAGGCTGAAAAGCTAGAGACTCCGAAGTTGGGTAATAAGAGACCAGGAAGAGGTGTAGATAAGCCAACGACGTCGAACTCGAGCTCTAATACGAGGCCAACGAATTCGATGGCAAATCGGAAATCTAAAACTTTGAAAAGTGTTTGGCGCAAGGGGGATACAGTTGCATCAGTGCAGAAGGTTGTAGCAGAACCATCTAAGCCTAATAGCGAAGTTGAAGCTAAACCAGGGGAAGCTAGCAAGGTAGAGCCTCAATCACGTGCTGCTTTTAGACCCCCTCAACCACCTGTGAAACCACAACCGAAATTACAAGCAAAGCCTTCGGCAGCACCCCGGCCTGTATTAAAGAAACCAGTTCTGAAGGATGTGGGGGCAGCACCTGTGACAACAGATGATGAAACTAATGCAGCAGCAAAGACAAAAGAGAGAAAACCAATTCTGATTGACAAATATGCTTCTAAGAAGCCTGTAGTTGATCCTTTTATCTCCGAAGCCGTTTTGGCCCCGACAAAACCTGGAAAAGCCCCTCCTCCTGGAAAGTTCAAGGATGAGTACCGCAAGAAGAATGTTGCATCAGGAGGTCTAAGAAGGAGAATGGTTGATGATGATAAAGATGATGTCGAAATCCCTGATGATGTTTCCATTCCTAGTGTGACTACAGCACGAAAAGGAAGGAAATGGAGCAAGGCAAGCCGGAAGGCTGCCAGAATCCAGGCTTCTAAAGATGCAGCTCCTGTGAAAGTTGAAATTCTAGAAGTTGAAGAAAGTGGTATGTTACTTGAGGAATTGGCCTTCAACTTGGCTATCAACGAAGGTGAAATTCTTGGGTGTTTATATTCAAAGGGGATTAAGCCTGATGGCGTGCAAACTTTAGACAAAGATATAGTGAAGATGATTTGCGAAAAGTATGATGTGGAGACCATAGATGTTGATCCGGTTAAAGTTGAAGAATTAGCTAAAAAGAGGGATATTTTTGATGAAGAAGATCTGGATAAACTTCAAAGTAGGCCTCCAGTCATCACCATTATGGGACATGTTGACCATGGCAAGGTAATTTGGTAGTTTTTATTCTCCCTTTAGTTTTTGGGATTTTTTCTAATGCTAAAATTTTTCATTTCATTCCTGAAATTTGAAAAAGCAAGCTTTGAATTTTTCTTTTAAATATCTAATGGATCTTATTTTTCTCCTCTCTTGGCAGACTACACTTTTGGACTACATCCGCAGGAGCAAGGTAATTGTGCAAGCTTAATCTTTTTTCTTGATGCTTTTCCATTCTGGAATAGAGTTATGAAGGTCTAATGAATTAGTTATTGGGTAGAGATATTACCTAGTTTTCAATTTTTCTCTTGTTTTCAAGTTGTGACCATTCACTTTTTTTCTTCTTTTTCGTGAATAATGCCTTGTTGGGAGGTTTTGGGAGGTGGGGGATGAAGATGATTGCACTAAGAAAATTATTAACGTAAAGAATCTCAGCTAAAGTTTCAACGTTTTCGATCTTTTCCTAATGATTATAGTATTTTAGATATATCACCTCTAAAGTTCAAGTGCTACTCGTCCATAGGTAGCTGCATCAGAAGCTGGTGGGATTACTCAAGGAATTGGTGCTTATAAGGTGTTGGTACCACTTGATGGCAAGTTGCAGCCATGCGTGTTCCTTGATACTCCCGGGCATGAGGTAACTACCTGCACGATCCATACTTTAACCGTGCCTTGTCTTTCTAAAAAATGTGGTATTTCCATGCCGTTTTCTGCTTTTTTTTGGTGTATTCACTGTGTCATTGGATGAATATTTGGGCAACTTGTTATCCATTGCATTTTTTGTGGCATAAATTTCTCAGACAGGAACAGTGCTTTGTATATACCATCCCTATGTTCAGATGATGTATAATGTCCATTCCTGTAGGCGTTTGGAGCCATGAGAGCTCGTGGTGCTCGAGTGACAGACATTGCTATCATTGTGGTGGCTGCTGACGATGGAATCCGACCTCAGACAAATGAGGCTATAGCTCACGCCAGAGCAGCTGGAGTACCGATAGTGATTGCGATAAATAAGGTATGTTAACAGTAAAAGACCTCTCCTAATATCTCCACTGTACAATCTTGTATAAATGTTTATAGAAAAAAAATAAAAATAAATGTCCTGGTATAAGCATGTTGTATATCCTAGTAAAAGCTTAGAAATCATTGACGAATATCTCATTTCCTCCATATTTTGCCAGATTGACAAAGATGGAGCTAATGCAGACAGAGTGATGCAAGAGCTTTCCTCTATCGGTTTAATGCCAGAAGACTGGGGCGGTGACATCCCTATGGTGCAGGTAAGTATATCTCAAATGCAGATATTGACCTTGCATATCTCTGCGGTATTATCGATTTGCAAACTTACACTATATTTTCCAACAGATTAGTGCTCTTAAAGGCTTGAATGTGGATGATCTGTTGGAAACAGTAATGCTTCTTGCTGAGGTTAGTGAAATGTACTATTTATATTGTGTTGGTTTTATTCTTTTTACTTCTTGAAATAATCCAATTGTGGTGGCTCTGTTTGTCTTCATCATCATCGTTATTTACAGGAGAGTTTTAAACTCCTACCCAATTTTCCTCATATACATGCTTTCGTGTGTGCCATGTTCGCATCCTCCAGGTGTGATTAGTATCGGTAGAGAGTGATGTAAAAAACTATGCTCTGGTTTTTTCAAACTTAAATTATTGGAATGAGGTCAATTTTATTGCTTCTTGTGGGGACATGTGTCATGCATTGTTGTGATGGGCTATTTTCATAATTACTGAGGCCCCGTTGATAACCTTTTGATTTTTGGTTTTTGGTTTTAAAAAATTAAGCTTATAATCACTACTCCCACCTACAAGATTCTTGTTTTGCCATCTACCTTCTTTCCATGTCTTCAAAAACCAAGTCAAATTTTGAAAACTAAAAAAAGTAGTTTTCAAAAACTTGTTTTTATTTTTATTGATTATTTTTCTTTGGTAAGAAACGAAATGGATATATATTCACAGACAAAAGCAACCTTACAGCCTAAGGGCCAGGGGTGGAGGAAACCCCCGCCCAAGAACAAAAAAGCTATTTCAGAAGAGCCTGCCAATCGTTAATAATCATAAGTAGGCTATAGTTACAAAAAGAATTTCTATAAAACGATATCCACCACGAGGCCGTATTTTGTACATTATCACAAAAAAAATCTAGGCTAATGGACTTATCTTCGAAAGATCTGGAGTTTCTTTCTTTCCAAAGATTCCAAAGGACAACTCTGAACGCCCAGCTAGCAATGATTTTGGCCTTCCCCTTAAGATTCCACGCGGCCAAACCTTCATTTAACCAGTCCTCAACCTTCTTCGGGGCACAGATCTTAAGTTTTTGTTTGACTTTAATTAGATGAAGGAAATAAAACTTGTTTTTATTTTTGAAATTTGGCTAAGAATTCAAATGTGTCATCCACACAGATAAAAACCATTATAAGGAAATTGAGAGAAAACAAACATAATTTTCAAAAACCAAAAACCAAATGGTTATCAAACGGGGCCTAAGTTAACTGTTAAGAATTTAATTTCATTTTAGATCTTCATTTTCATGCAATATTTCACCTATGGTTACTTCAGAGCCAAAATTATCTACTTATCTGTGTTGCTGACAGAAGCTGTGAGTTTTTTTTAAACCTATATTTTACCTTTTGATGGTATGGGACCTATAATAATTTGAGAAGCTGATGATAAATCCAATTCCAATCAATCTCACCATGGCCAGCCTACGGCACCTTACAGCCTCACTTCCTGCAATTCGCGTCACCTCATTGTTTGATTTATTTTCCTGCAGCCAATGGAAACAATGTGTTTAAACTTATGTTCGAATGATTTCCTGCTGTTTTATTCCCTCCTCGCATAAACTTTTCGACGTATGTTATCTGATTTTGTCAATGTTCAGTTGCAAGAATTGAAGGCTAATCCTGATAGAAGTGCGAAAGGGACAGTCATTGAGGCAGGTCTTGACAAAGCAAAAGGACCATTTGCTACATTTATTGTACAGAACGGAACCCTTAAAAGGGGTGACGTTGTAGTATGTGGGGAGGCCTTTGGGAAGGTAGGTGCTTCGAATTTTGAAATTCAAAACTGCTTTTTGTTTATATATTTATTCTTATGTGGCATAAATAATTGTAAAGTTATTCTGCAGTTGTTTTATTATTATTATTATTATTTTGATAAGAAACATTAAAAAGGAATATATTCCAACAAAAGAGGAAACCAACGGCCTAAGGGTTGGGGGTGAAGATCGTCCCCTCCCAAAACTATCTCAAAAAAGCCTGCATTTGTTTTTTTTTATAAGAAACATCAAGAGAAATATGTATTAGTCACAAAAACGGTGTAGACAACCTAGGGGCCGGGGTGGAGAATACCCCTCCCAAAAACTATCTCAAAAGGGTTTGCCAATTGTTAATAATCATGAGCAAACTGTAATTACAAAAGAACTTTTTGTATAAAGTAATCCACCAAGAAGCCATATTTTGTACATTACTACAAAAAAAATTAATATCCATAGACTTATCTTCGAAGGATCTAGCGTTCCTCTCCTTCCATAATAGCCACATGGTTGCCTTGAAAGCACAACTAGCAATCACTTTCGCCTTGCTCGCATTTGTTGTATTATGTTTTTGATTTTGGTGGTGGTTGTTGATGTCAACCATTTCTAAGGAGTTAGTATGCCTGTATACCTATGTCAGGTTAGAGCTCTATTCGATGATGGCGGGAAACGAGTTGATAAAGCTGGACCTTCTTTACCAGTACAGGTTTGTGGATCGTTCCTACTTGCTTTTTTAATTTAGTAACTTCATGGAAATAAATGAAAGGATGTTGACCCACCCCCCACCTCTCAAGGAAGTACCATCCATTTTTTCCTTTTTCCCTGGAAATAACAAATCGATCCTTCCCATGTTGAACATGGACATAAAACATTATGTGTGCACATGTTTAGATTTATATCCATAAGAACAGTAGAAAGGAATTTAATTGTGCTTTTTGTTTATGTTAAAGCAGATTTAAGCTGCAGCCATAAAGAGTTTCACTTTGTTAGATATTCTTTCATGAAAAATTCCCTATGTTTCCACTAACATTTTATTGTTCCCTAAAGTTGTCTGTCTTGCACTCCACCCTCTTGTGCTGGTAGTCTGATTCAGTAATTTCCCTGTTTTCTTAATCTATCTGCAGGTCATTGGATTAAATATTGTGCCAATTGCTGGTGATGAATTTGAGGTTGTCGATTCCCTTGATACAGCCCGTGAAAAGGCAGAGTTACGTGCCGAGGCCTTGCGGTCACAACGAATATCAGACAAGGCTGGAGATGGGAAGGTTACCCTTTCTTCTTTAGCTTCAGCAGTTTCATCAGGAAAGCAGTCTGGGTTAGACTTGCACCAATTGAACATAATTATGAAGGTCGACGTTCAGGTACATAGAGGAGGAGGACATCGTCTTTCTTACACTCATAACCAACGATGAATTTATCGAGATTAAAAACCGTGCAAATTATTCACTTTTTAATTTTGTTAATGACTAGGGATCAATTGAGGCTATTAGACAAGCCCTTCAGGTGCTCCCACAAGATAATGTCTCCCTGAAGTTTCTTTTGCAAGCAACTGGCGATGTGAGCTCCAGTGATATTGATCTTGCAGTTGCAAGCAAAGCCATAATTCTAGGATTTAATGTCAAAGCACCAGGTTCTGTCAAGAGTTATTCAGAAAATAAAGGTGTCGAGATCAGGCTCTATAGAGTCATCTACGAGCTTATTGATGACGTACGGAACGCAATGGAAGGACTTCTAGACCCTGTAGAGGTCAGTACTTAAAGTTTTTCATTTCCAAGTTATAGCAACTTGGCAGTCAAGTTTGTGAAGTGAGTTTCATTTTGATTTTTATGTACAAGAGAGGTTCACACTCGGATACGCCTTAATCCTTATTGTGCATAGACTTGTGACTTAGTTTTCTGTATCTTAAGGCCACTGCATCTTCACTTTAATGTTTAATGTGATTATTTGACAATCTTTTATGAACTTTTAATCAGGAAGACTACAGTTTTAACTCTAGAATCTGCTATTTCATTTATTTATTTATTATAACAAAATACAACACAAGAAAGCTCCTGAAATTTTGTGTCTTTTGACTTGATTGATTAACTTATATAGTCTTCTTGTCAGTCCCCTGTGATAAATAGCTACATTTATTTAAAATATTGGCTTGAACCTTCAACTCCATTGTTTCTATTTATATCAGACTCACTATGTCCATGGTGTAAGAAATGGTGTTCACTGTTTTTGGTCTAAATTTCTCTCTAATTTTTGTTGCTGTACATCTGAAATCTGTCATTTGTCTTTAATAGGAAAAGGTATCAATAGGGTCAGCAGAAGTCCGTGCAGTGTTTAGTAGTGGCAGTGGTCTTGTTGCTGGATGCATGGTAGTAGAAGGAAAGCTGGTAAAGGGCTGTGGCATTCGGGTTCTGCGAAAGGGTAAAACGGCATATACTGGCCAACTTGATTCGCTGCGACGGGTTAAAGAAATTGTGAAAGAGGTATGTATTAATCCTTGCACTAGGAATCTAATTTATCTGAATAGAAAAAAAGAAAGAGAGAGAATTGTAGTAAAAATGTTCAGATAAAAGGCACCATATTTTCCACCCCAGCAACACTACCAGGCTTACCCTTCAAGAATCCCACTTCTCTTAGTCTCAAGCTCCACAACAGTCACTGAGGAACACCCATATAAATCTATCTCTTGCCTTTGAAAATGTGGCCACACAAGAGTTGGTAAAAGAAATTATTAGGGGGTTAAGATTCTTCTGTAATCACTTTTAAAGCTCTCGAAAACAATCCCAAACTTGAGCTTAGTTCCTTATGTAGATTGATATTAATAGTCATAGCTCAGATTTGTGGATTGGAGTGGGTATAAGGGCCTGTAGCTATGACTTGTCTACTTAGACATGAACCTGAGCTAAATACATTACTGTTGGCTGCAAAATCGTCACCAAAATGTCTCTTGTCAACTGCTTGTTTGATGTTTCGGGTTTTGTTCCGAAAGATGTTTGTCATTGTCATGAGATTGATCGATGATATTATTTTCAGTCAAGTGGATCTGAAATTTCTCACTTTGTTTCACCCCTTGAAGTTCACAAAGAGAATATTCTTTTCTGTAGGTAAATGCTGGCCTAGAGTGTGGAGTTGGGATGGAGGACTACAATGATTGGGAGGTAGGGGATGTAATAGAGGCTTTTGACACTGTTCAGAAGAACCGTACGCTAGAAGAGGCCTCGGCTTCAATGGCAGCTGCACTGGAGAAAGCTGGAATTGACTTGTAGAGAAACCCAGTAACTTGCCAGGCCAGCCTAGATCATACCTTTTTGATGATGAAATGACTATGCCTTCTGCAATGCTTTGGCCATTTTTTGTCCAGCCAATGTTCGACGATACTGAGGACGTGTCATCGTTTTGTGATTCACTTGAGGAGCAGGATGGCGCCGAGAAACTGCGATTCTAAGGTTATGTGTTAATGCTATGCTACCTGCTGTTGGGCTGTAAATAGTCAATACATGTATTAGATCTCCAATTCTTATTGTAAAGAGGAAAACTGTTATTTGGTTCTCAATGTGAGTGTTCAATGCTTCATTGGAAACAGCAAACTGTGAACACTGCACGAAAATGGAGGAAATGTCAACAAATTTTTAGTGATGCTCTGAAATTGGCATCATTTTACTCCATGTCGAATCCGCAACCTTGCATGATTATCCAATGCACTGAACACATTCTGTAGAGTAACTTTTAATTTGCACATGTTACATTTGCTTATCTAACTAAGAAGATCAGATTAGCTGGAAAAAACTTGCCTGCATACCGGTATGTAGGGATCTCCCTACATACTCCATTAAAATCTTGACAAGTAAGAAAGAGAAAGGGAGAAAATGAGAATTTTTTGTTATCTCTGTTAGTTGTCAACGTTTTAATGGTGGTATGTAGGGAGATCCCTACATACCGGTATGCAGGCAAGTTTTTTACAGATTAGAATATATGCTCAACTGTAATAAACATGGCTTAGTAGGAAAAAGGAAAAAGAAAAAAGAAAAAATCAATTTAATGATTCATAGCTATTTTAATGCAAAAATTAAGTAACAATAAAGTTAACACAATTTTTTAAATAGATAAAAAAATCGTTCATATTAATGAAAATCATTAAGGTATAGCTTGATTCAAACATTTCTGTCCATCCGAGCATAGCTAGTTGAAAAAAACACTGCATATTCCCCAAAAATCCTCCACTTAGATTACATATAGATATAGGTCGTCTGCTATCCAAAGCTTCTAGCAGTTAGCACCGATGCCGTATATAAATTGGAAAGTGCTCACAATTTGAATTTCATCGGCCGGAGGATAATGAGGCTAAGCATAGCTCGTGCATATCTCGTAGCCCCTCAACGCGTCAGGCCGAGTCGACCCATCTGCTCTTCTTCGTCAAAACCTCAAATTCCACTGTTTCTAAGGCCACCAAATCACTCCGTCACACTCACAGATCTTCAAAAATGGCACGATTGGGCAAGAAGCCTCAATTCTTCAGTTGGGTCATCCTTTTTGGACGCAGACAATGGTCCAGACTCCACCCTCTTACACAGAGAGCTCAAATGGCTGATAGAAGATGCAGTTGAAGATAAATCAGTAAGTTCTCAACTGGGAACTGATATCGAGCGAAGTCGTGAGCAAAGTCTTAGAAATGTAAGGTTAAAGGTGGGAATTGAGGAGCTCTACAGGTTGTGGAAACAGAGGATCCATGAAAGGAGACCGTTTCAGTACATTGTAGGGTGCGAGCACTGGAGGGATTTGATTCTGAGTGTGGAAGACGGAGTTCTGATTCCGAGGCCTGAGACTGAGCTTTTGGTGGATTTGGTGGCGAAAGTGCTTTCTGATAATGAAGCGCTTAGAGAAGGCTTCTGGGTTGATTTGGGTACTGGAAGTGGTGCAATTGCTATTGCGATTTGCAGGATTTTGGAGGGTCGTGGTCGAGTCATAGCGACTGATTTAAGCTCCACTGCACTTGCAGTCGCCGGATATAACGTTCAGAGGTATGGATTACAGGTTAGTTAAAACTAATCATGAAGATGTATAGTTATGGATAAACCTTATAGACTACTTTCAGAGAGAAGCACTTCTTTACTTGGATTGAAGGATTTTGTTGATAATGAAATGGTTCTGAGAAAGGACAATGTTAAGGTCTTTAAAGACATTTTCTAAATATTTTGAGGTCATGGTTTAAATATAGTGGCCACCCTGCAGTTTTGTAGTCTTAAAAGTTGTTAGGTCAGATGGGTGTTTCTTGAAATCACACTCAACTTTAAACCATTGTGGGTTAGTCTAGTAGGGTCAATAAGAGCCATGTAAATAAAAGGTGATCAAAGGGAATGAGTTCAAACCATGGTGACTGCCTACCTAGGATTTAATATACTACGAGTTTCCTTGACAACCAAATATAATAGAGTCCGTGGTTGTCCCATGAGAATAGTCGATGTTCCACTAACTGGTCTTAGTTTTGATGAGTAACTGCATTGCATTTTGAGTCTCAGTAAGAATGTATTTATCCACGCTCTTCATTTTTGGTAGCCATTGATAATCTCTACTTTCAATGTTCAATTAGGAGTTGATCGAGTTAAGGCAAGGATCGTGGTACGAGCCATTAAAGGACGTCCAAGGGAAGCTATCTGGAATTATTAGTAATCCTCCGTACATACCCAGTGATAATATTTTTGGCCTACAAGCTGAGGTTGGTAAACATGAACCTAGAGTTGCATTGGATGGAGGCACTAGTGGCATGGATGACCTTATCCATCTATGTGACGAAGCTGCTTTAATGTTGAAGCCTGGTGGTTTCTTTGCTTTTGAGGTAAGGGTAACCTTGTTTCCTAAATTGTGGACGTTGATCTACATTTTATTCCTCCAATACATTTTTTGCTCGATAAAGTTGTTAACTGTTACATGTAGTAATGAAGAAACACCTTTTTCATCTCTTGTTGGTCGTATAGAAAAGGTCTAAAGTCTAAAGTATACTTAGTAAAGCTCAGCTCTCTCAATTCCTTTGAAAGAAATTGCATTGTTACGTAACTCCTTTTTTGAGTTTAACAACATTTGAGGGTGTGGAGATTCGAACATCTGACCTTTTGGTTGAGGGTAGCTGCTAGTTTAGGGAGCTATACTCACTTCGGTGTATTTTTATATAACTCTCAGAATCAAGATCCAGTATAAGATCTTTTGAATCCATTTGGAGCATTACTAGCGAGGACATGGTATTTTATTGTTAAAAGACCGTAATATTTTGCTCTTCAGAGAATATTTACCTCGTCCTCCCTTTTGACAAAACTGAGGCTGAACTTATCTTTGTTTGATTCTGTTCCTTCCTCAACTTTTTTCCATTTTTCCTTGAATATCATAGGCCTGCTAAACCAGATGTAGTAGCAGTTTCTATTAAAATTGCCTGTCAATAAAGTTGGTGGATAGTGGATACTGGATGTTTTATGTGAACACTGTCCATAGTTGTAATTGGTCAGGTGATTTAATCAAGATCTCCACATTAAACTTTTGAGTCTATGATATGACACTTTATGTATTGAACACAGGCAAGAAGAAAAGACATTGGTCTTTGAAATGCTTCAAATGTATTATTCTTCTTCTTTATAACCTTGGCATTTCATGTTCTTGCAGACAAACGGTGAAGTTCAGTGCAAGCATCTTGTGAACTACATGGAAAACAATCACAGAGGGAGGTTTTGTCATCTGAAAATAGTTTCTGATTTTGCGAGCATTCCAAGATTTATTACTGGATTCCTCAAAGCGGTAGTATAATTTTCCCTTGGTCTCAGCTGAAGCCTACTTAAAACTAAGCAGGAAATTCAGGTGAGTTTCCTCCTCTTCAGATGTAAACAAGAAATGAGTTCAAATCAAATAAAGCCCTCTAGATAGCTAGTTTTAGTTCATATTTCTTAGTTTCAAAATCATTGTAAGCATGGTGGTGTTGATAACAAAGCTCATGCTGTTGTTTTCTTCTCCAATGCAAATTAGAAGCTAAGCTTCTTATGTAGCATTCAAGAATCATTCGTGCATTGGGATAACAGAAATGGTCCTTAGAAAGAAGCCCAGAGTTATGATGTGACACAAATTTGTAGGGTTTCAGTTCTTCTAATGGTCCTACAGCCTTGAAAACTGTGGATTTTCTGAATGGGAATGATGGACAAAATTGGCTCTTCAATAGCATTGTTCTAAGTATTTGATCCCTCCCCGCTCTCTCATCTTAGAGATGATTTCAACTTCCGTCTCACATTATATTTTTTCTAATTTCTTCATGATAAATTTTTATGTATATTCCCAGATTTTTTAAATGGTAAACAGACTACAGAACTTAGATACTAGTTCAGTTATTTTTTTGGAGCAAACAAAAAATAAATAAATAGTAAATCTACAATCTTAATTTTTTTAATAATATAAAATGGTTTAAATTGTATCTTGTTTATTTTGTACTATGTTTTATATTTTCTTTAGTTTTGATCACCTCTTATCGTAGATAGAGATTATTATTATTTGTTTATTTTTATTTTTTAGTACGATAGATGGAGATTATTTCAACTTTGAAAATATCTCTTTTCCACACCCCAATTTCTATTTTGTTTAGATAGATGTTAGTTTAGTTCTTTTTTAAAGAAAAAAAATGTCTCTAAATTTTTTAATATCTTTAAATATATATATATATATATATATATATATATATGTACTAGATTTTATATTTTAAAATATTATATGTTAATCTCCAAACTTCAGTTTTGTTCCTTGTTAATGCTCTTTGTATTCCATTTAACAAAATATTTAAGATTCCGTTTCGTAACCATTTGGTTTTTTAAAATTATATTTGTTTTCTCTCAATTTCTTACCACGATTCATCTCTGAGAACACTGACTTCCTAGTCAAATTCCAAAAACAAAAAAAAGTTTTTGAAAACTATTTGTTTTAGTTTTTAAAATATGAATTAGTTTTTGAAAAAATAGTTACATAATAAAACAAAGGAACAACTTAATTAACCAAAGAGTTATCTTAAATTTTTTATTTTTCAAATTTGATATCAAATGAGAAACCCAACCAGTAGTTGGAACATATAAATTCATATTAGAGTGGGCAAAAAATCTCTCAAATGATAAACTCCAATAAAAATATCTAGAAACAAAGAACAAAACACAACAAACTAAAAAGACAAAAAAAAGGAATATAAACAACTTGGAGACGAGAAGAAGATTCAAACCAGATAAAAGGCAAGGTGTCTAAATTTGCAAATTCAAATAAGAACACATAGCAGCGCAATCTTCAATGCAAATTAAAGACCAAAAATGGAGGGAAGAGAATTACCGCAACAAATCCAAAGATCATATCCAGCTTTCAACCACTCAATAACTTCGGCTACGTGCTCTCTTACCAATCACCCCTCTCTTCTCTCTCAGTAATTATATCGATCACTTCCTCCGCTCGATCCGATGCATCGCCACAACGCAATCTCCCCTCACTTCTGCGCAAATGGCAACCTCCGTCGTCGCTTCTTCTCTCACCCTCAAACCGTCCAATTTCACCGTCGAGAGATCGGCGGCCGCTCGAGGCCTTCTTCCTTCACTCGCGAGAACTTCTTCGTTCAGAATCGAGGCCAGCGGCGGCAAGAAAATCAAGACCGATAAGCCCTACGGTTCGTATTTATAGTTTCTAGGCGTAATGCGATTCGATTTCGACTATTTCAGTCGCGTAAATTTCTTTCGTCGAGGATCGAAATTTGTTCTTCTTCCGTGAAATTCATTGAATATTTGGAAAATTTGGCCGGATGTTTACAGGAATCGGCGGCGGCATGAACTTGAGGAACGGCGTCGATGCGTCCGGGAGGAAACCGACGGTAAGATTGCAAAGATGCCGATTCCGTCCGTAGAAATTCCGTCCTCATAATTTGCTTCTGAAATTCCTCCTTGCATGAATGCAATCGATCGGAATTTCATTTCATGCAATCTTCTTTCTCACGCTTTTGAACTTCTTCACGTTCCATGCTTATGAAGGTTTCGAGTTCATGTATCTTACGTCAAAATTAATATAATTTGTATTTTAACGTGGCAAAACTTATACTCTAATAAGGCAAGACGTAATACGTGTAAATTATGAACTCTTATATGTGAGAAAATTATTTATTTTAATATGGATAAAAAAATTTCATTAATATTAAGAGAGAAGTTAATACGATGCATTAATCAACTAAGAGTATATCATAAATAATGTTTTATATTTTTTGTACGTATTTTAAAGAAAAATACTTGGTTGCATATTGATAAAATGTTGACAACTAAGAAAGATAAAAATAAAAAATTATTCTTTTGTATCTTTCTAAAATATCAAGATTTTAATGAAATATGTAGGGCCGGTATGCGCCAAATATTGTTCTATTTTAAATATCAATTCAAACGTAGCTATATAGATTAAGGTCAAAAGGTCATAGATTTATATCTCCATCCTTATATGTTGAACTAAAAATAAATTTCGAGAATAATAGTGTTTTAACCCGATGTGTTATGGCACTGACTTAGAAATTAAAACATAACACGATTGGTCAAGACATTATACATTTGTCTACGATTAGAGACTTGAATATTCACTCACAACTAAAAATAAATTATATATGTTTAATATTTATTGTTATATCAATAATAAAAAATAAAAAAAAATTGAGAAGGAATATATCAATATTGAATATTCTTTTGTATACAACTTGTGAACATTTGGATAAGATTTTAAAACATTTTGTTGGAAGACAAATAAATCATTGGGTAAAATACCCTTTTAGTCCCTCATGTTTTAGGGTCGTTTCCAATAGGTCCCTAGGTTTGAAAATTGAACAATCAAGTCCCTACTGTTTACAAAATGCTTCTATTGAGTCCCTGGACCGTTAATTTTTTTAACGGTGATGACATGGCAGTAACGGTGCTGACGTGGCATATTTTAAAAATATTAAAATATTAATTTTTTAATTAAAATAATAAAATATTAATATATTGAAATAATAATTAGTTTTTTTTTAAAAAAAAAAATACTCTTTCTTTCTCCCCCACCCACCCTTTCACCCGAATCCCCTTCCCCTTTCTTTCCCTTTCTTTCTCTCTCCTTCTCCCCTCCCTTCCTTGCCGGCGATGGACGCGACGGTGATGGCGACAGCGACAGATTTGAAGAAAAAAAAAAGGCATGGGGTGGGGTGTTAGGATTCTGTTCTGTTTTGGGATTCATCGAGGTGAATCGCTCGATTCAAAGATCAAGAGCGAAGCTCTGAAGATGGAAGATGATAATCTGGTCGTGTGTGGGACCGAGAGGTTGGGGCCGGCGCCGGAAATCCAGGGACAAACACCACAAACCCCAAAATCAAAACGAACAAACACTTGAAATTCAACTCCTTACGAACTCTACAAAAAGCAATCGAACATTCACCACACAGAAACCCAGAAGAGTCGCCACTCTGAGCCACCTCCCGACGCTGCTGCAGTGGCAGATTTTGCTCTTCCCTTTTCCCCATTTGCAGAGCATCTGTAACAATCACTCTCTGAAAACAAAATCGGACTCGAAAACACACACTCAAGAACAAATCCCCTTGTGGGTTCCTTTACAAACAGCCAAAATTTCCCAAACTGAATTCGAACAGATGGTCTTTTTGGGGCAACCCAACGTTGAAGACAAGCAAAGGTGAAAGAGAAGAAGGGTAAAGGGGAAGATGGGAATAAAGAGAGAAACCCCACTTGATGGATTTAAAATAACAAGAAGAGAAAGGGGTTAAAGAAAAGTTTCTCCACCAACAAATGGAAGATGCAGGGGAACTCGGCCACTCGCCTTCTGCAACTCTTCTTTTTACTGTCCATTGAATTGAAAATGGGTATTAAATGGATAAAAAACGGCAACTCGCCGTTGCACATCGCCGGCAAGGAAGGGAGGGGAGAAGGAGAGAGAAAGAAAGGGAAAGAAAGGGGAAGGGGATTCGGGTGGGAGGGTGGGTGGAGGAGAAAGAAAGAGTATTTTTTTTAAAAAAAAACTAATTATTATTTTAATATATTAATATTTTATTATTTTAATTAAAAAATTAATATTTTAATATTTTTAAAATATGCCACGTCAGCACCGTTACTGCCACGTCATCACCGTTAAAAAAATTAACGGTCCAGGGACTCAATAGAAGCATTTTGTAAACAGTAGGGATTTGATTGTTCAATTTTCAAACCTAGGGACCTATTGGAAACGACCCTAAAACATGAGGGACCAAAAGGGTATTTTACCCTAAATCATTAGTCAGCTGTCAAACTAACTTTAAACAAAATTATTGTCACGTAGTCTTACACTAATACAATTCACATCTTAAAACTTTATTTTAAATGACTATATCATCTATGTATTTATTTATTTTTTCTAAATATCTTACACTAAATTTCCAAATGTGTCTAATTTTTTTCTAAAAAAAAAAGGAAAAACAAAGTCTTACCTCTCCTATTTGTAAAAAATTTAATGGTAAATGGTAAGAAATTATTATTATTATTTTTTTAAGAAAAAAATGGTAAGAAATTATTACTAATAGGTAAGGTTGAGAAAGAATCTATTTTATCATTCTAATGTTGTTTGCTTACAATCTAAAAAACACAAGTTTGATTCAGGGCAAGGGAGTGTACCAATACGTGGACAAGTACGGTGCCAATGTTGACGGATACAGGTACATCTACTCTTTATTCAAATATGTAACAATTCAATTTATTCCGTAAAAAATCCCATCAAAATTAAATGTCAATATGTATTATGTAAAGATTTAGTTTATGAAGTTTATAAACACATTTTGTTTCTAATTAATTTTAGATTAAATTACATGTTTAGTCCTCGAACTTTTAGAGTTGTGTCAATTTAGTCCCTATCCCTAAATTTTAAAAAATTTCAAATAAGCCCTCAAACTTTATAGGTCCCTAAACTTTAAAAAATATCCAATAGACCTTAAACTTTCACTTGTGTATTCAATAGATCCCTCAACTTTTAATTTTGCATCTAATAAATCCTTGACCTATTCGACATTTTTTAAAATTCACGAGCCTATTAAATACAAAATTGGAAGTTTAAAGTCTCAATATACATAAAATTTAATTTTATATATAGTAGATTGGTTAATTTTTAAAAATCTCAAATATGTCATAAACCTATTAGACTATTTTAAAGTTCAGGAAGCTATTAGACATTTTTAAAGTTCAAAGACCTATTAGACACAACTCTGAAAGTTAGGAACTAAGCTTGTAATAAAACCTTAATCTTACCTGTATAAGAAATCTATTACAATATTTTTAGTATAAGTTTTTTTTTTCTTTTTTGAAACTCATAAGTACAATTGTTTTTTTTTTTCCTTATTAGAAAGTTCAATGACTAAATGGTTAAAAATTAAAGTTCATGAACTAAATTGATACTTTTCTAAAAGTTCAGAAACCAACTAGATATATTTATGATCTTTTTATGCTCCATAGTTTACAGTCATAATTTATAAGAAATATATGTTTATCAAAGAAGTTTACACGATTATTTGGTTTTTGCAGTCCTATCTACAACACTGATGAATGGTCTCCTACTGGTGATGTCTACGCTGGGGGTAAGAAATTCTAACCGATAGTTTTTCATTAAAAAGAAATCAGAAATTTCTAACGCATTTCAATAAGGAATGAGAATTTACCTTAAAATGGACTGAAATGAATGACATTGCATTGTAGGCACAACTGGGCTGGCAATTTGGGCCGTAACCCTGCTGGGCCTGCTTGCTGGAGGGGCCCTTCTTGTCTACAACACAAGTGCTCTAGCCCAGTGATCTCATATAGCCCATTTCCATTCCTTCTCTACAACAGTATGATCCCCTTTGTAATGTTCCCATTGAAACTTAAAATCATTTGAATACACTCCTATCATGTTCCATGAATAAATTCATATTGTTATTTCGTCATCGAGCGACGTGTTTCATAAAGTCTTTTCAAGTCTAGTGATGAATACTTTTTGTTTTTCAAATCAACATGTAGTCAAGATTTAAACCTCTGATATTAACAGTCAAGAATATAATGCGTCTAAACTACGAGTCTAAAGACATTTGATGACTATTCATGACTGCAGAGCCTGGGATGTTATTACATAGGCTAGACAGTTCATCTATCTTCTTGTTTCTATGAACACTTCAAGAATTTTATTTAGGGAACATGGAAGCCATTTCAAATGAAACAAAACATTGGTTTCTTAAAACACTCGAGATTCTTTTCAAAGAATTTCGTGAAGAACAAAAACCACTAAACATTTTAAAGGTCACCATCCAAACATGTTCTTTATGTTAAAAACACAAAATTCTTCTAAGAAGAATAGTCAACTCCATTTAGAAAAGCAAACCAACCAAGAACTGTTTCAAATGACTTCTAAAAGCTCCCAAAACTTGCTACTGCACCCTGATACAAAAATTTTCAGCTGATGGTTTCTTTGAAACTTGAAGTTGGATGAAGTTGTGAGAGTAATAACAAAAACAACAGTAAAAGGAAATAAAAAGGAACTGAGTCCTTTTCTTTCATGTGGTTGTGCTCCTCTCTCCCAAGCAAAATGACAGTAAGATTTAAGTAATGAAAAACTAACTTCTAACTCCTCATGTTCAACTAATATGGAAGGCTTAATACCATTATCCTCATATAATAAAAAATGTACCTCAGAGCTGGTGATTATAGTTCCTGATAAAATTGATGACTTTTCTTTCCCTGAAAAACAATTGTATAAATCTGGATGGCAAGCAATGGTATTGACAGATTAGAAATGTTCTACACTAAATAAGTACAAATCCGAATATGCTAGCTGAGGTTGCAGAAAAAATTACAACAGAACTTTCAGACCAACTTCTCAAGGATTTGGTTTCAAATTATACCAACCTCTTAAGCGAGACCGAAGGAGTTCAATAGTTTTCAAGGATGATCCAAAACGTCGTCTTCAGAGGTTGGAAGCAGAGGAGCCAGTTCTCACTGTCTTCATCACATCTAGCTTGCATCTAACTAACAAATTAGGCGGAATTGTTTGCTTCTAACAGCATTCACTAGATGTACCACAGACCGGATCTATGGAGGTTTATCATCCCACCCTTCCATAGAAGAAATGTTGCTTCTGCTTGTAATCTCTGCTGTTGCTATTGCTTAATCGTTGTATATATTATTCGTTATTCGAACTCCTCAAGTACCTCTTCTTGATTCGGCAGAGGCTTTCTAACGGATTGAAATCCCATTTGAACAGTTCCACTAGTCAGCGTGGTCTGCACCATCTGCCATACATTTAAAAGTTCAGAGTTTTCATGAGAAATGAGCATTTTCAAAAGGCAAATGAACTGTTTAGGCCATGGGCTAGTCAAATTAACTTCAATTTTAATCACATACGTTACAGATGGCCTTCGAATACGAGAGACAAACAATAGTGACTTAATTACATTACATTGAACCAACCATGGTACTCCAAAACTGTTCAAGTACAACGTCTTGATAAAATATATAATTGTCACTACACATGACAAACAAGCATTAACTGCCCCTCCAAACTATTTAGGATCTGGACCATATTATTATTATCCATTCAAAGTTAACCTAAAGAAATTTTCCAGGGCGAAAGAATAATATCAGCATAGATTTTTCTTTATTTTGGTTTAAAAAATTGGACATGGACAACTAATTGCCTCGTACAAAGGAAAAATTGTTGGAGCAATTATGTGGTATAGCATGTCTACGCAAAAACAAACCTTCTCAATTTCATCTTGAAGAGCAGGATTGTCTTTTAAGTATTGCAGAGCTCTGTCTCTTCCCTGTCCCAACCTTTAACAAACAAAGAAATAATAATCTTTTAAAGAAAAGCATAACGATAAGCTGCGCTTTAGTCAACAGAAAACAAAGCTCAAAGTTGAACTCCTATGAAGATAGGAAAATCAAAACATAAAAAGCAATGAATGATGAAATCTGCACGAGCAATTGAAATCAAATATCCAATGTTTCTCCAAAATGTGATTTATATGAGCACAAGACAAACCTGTGGTCCCCGTAACTGTACCACGAGCCCTTTTTCACTACAACGTCCATAATTTCAGCACAATCTAAAATGCAGCCCTGTGGAGAGAAGAGTAAAATGTGAAGTTAGAACAGATAATATTTTGTACCTGCAATTGAAAAATGTTTACTCTTACAATACTGACCAGTTTACTTACTCCCTCTCCAAAGATAATTTCAAATTCAGCTTGCTTGTATGGCCTCGACACCTATAGCAACCCATTTAGGATAAGAGGATCTATGTTCTATGGAAAAAAGATTGCGAACTCAAGGTGGCAATATAGAGCCTTTTCTAAATTACGAGCATGAATAATATTTTAAGAACTAAACTAAATGCCTGCACAATCTGGTAAGTTGCAGAACACTAACATTCCTGCCATATACCATAATGGTAAGAAGATATCATAGCAAAGCATTCGATTTAATTGATATGAGACAACTACAAAAAGTTCAAATGACAAGAAGCCAATATGACAGAGTGATGGTTTTTTTTTTTTTTTTTTTTTTTTTTTTTTTTTTTTTTTGGATATCCGTGAGTGTCCGGGCCAGCTTACACGCACCTCGACTAATCTCACGGGACAACCGCCTGACCCTACTACATTTGGTTGCCAAGGAAACTAGTAGTATATTAAATATCCTAGGTAGGTTGGCCACCATGGATTGAACCCATTCCCTCTAAGCCCTTTATTTTTTCTATGGCCCTTATTGACCATTAGGGCCAACCCATGATGGTTGAGTGATGGTTTTTTTTTTTTAATAACTAATCCATCAAAATGTTGTATTTTTTTTGGGATAAGAAACAATTTCATTGATGTATGAAATTTGCAAAAAGGATGAATAATCCCTGTTGTATTGTAACTTTAGAAATATAATAAAACATCTTGCGCATGCCTAAAATAATGAACTTTATCAAACTTCTCATGGCAAACCACTTTGGTGGTTAGCGAAACAGTATCCTATTTGGAAGCCAAATCTGAGACGTTTGGTAGTTCTTTTTATCTTGGAAATGTTCGTGGTAGTTATTTTATTAGTTTGTTTCATTATGGGATAACTATGGCGGAGGGTTTTCTTCCCCTTGAATTGGGAAATATTGATGTGATACTCGATATGCCTTGGTTAGATAGTTGGGCGACGTGTCAGTTAATTGGAATAGATTAACTATGAAGTTCATTAGAGATTTAACAGAGGTGATATTAAAGGGAAACCCAAAACTTTCTCAATTACCTGCTTCTCTCAAATCTATTGTCTGCAAATGGCAATCTGAAGACCAAGGGTATTTAATTGAGTTGAAGAAGGTTTCAGTAAGTGCTATGTCAAGCAAGAGTACGGTACTGACGAGTGAAAGTAAAAAGGATTTACCGGTTAATATTCAATCATTGTTATCAGAATTTGAGGACATTTTGACATGCCAGATTCTTTGCCAGTAGGATGTGATCTTGATCATCGAATTCAATTGCGGTCTAATTCAAAACCCATCAATGTGTGTCCTTATCAATATCCTCATGTTCAAAAAAATGAAATTGAAAGGTTGGTTCATGGGATGCTTATGGCTGGAATAATTTGTCCAAGTACTAGCCCCTTTTCTAGTCCAGTCCCATTGGTTAGAAAAAAAGGTGGAAGTTGGTGTTTCTGTGTTGACTAACGAGCTTTGAATGTTGCAACCATCTCGGATGAATTTCCAATACTAGTAATTGAAGAACTCCTTGATGAATTACATGGGATTCAAGTATTTTCAAAAATTGGTCTAAAATCAGGTTATCACTAGATCCACATGTTTAAAGAGGATATTATACTCCAAAAACAGCTTTTCATAAACATGAAGGACAATATGAATTTATAGTTATGCCTTTTGGGTTGATCAATGCTCCAACCACTTTCCAAGCTCTGATGACTCAGGTTTTTAGACCTTATTTACGAAAATTTGTTTTGGGTTTTTTTTATGACATTTTGATTTACAGTTCAGATATGGAGTCTCATCACATCCACCCACGGTTTTTCCTTGTTGGCGAAAAACAAATTGTATGCAAATCTATAAAAATGTCATCGAGCAGAATATTTAGGCCATTGGGTTTCAGCTAATGGAGTTGAGGCTGGTATTGAGAAAATTTAAGCCATGTCACAGTGGCTATTGCCTAAAAACCTCAAAGAATTTACGTGGGTTTTTGGAATGGACGTATTATTGTCGTTTTGCTGCCAATTATGGAGCATTATTGACGCCTTTAACACATCAATTAAAGAAGGATGCTTTTGATTGGAATGATGAGGCTCAAACAAGCATTTGAAAGGCTAAAAGAAGCTATGGTCACAGTTCCAGTACTCGCCCTGCCAGATTATACACGTGATTTATTGTCAAGGCTAACGTGTCCAGCACCAGATTAGGCGCTGTTTTAAAGCAAAAGAGTTGCCCAATTTCTTATTTCAATCAAGTTCTATCTAAGCGAGCACAACTTAAACCTATTTATGAACATAAGTTGATGGCAATTATTTTGGCTATTCAACGTTGGCGCCCTTATCTATTGGGTTGCCATTTTGTGGTATGAACGGATCAATGTGCTTTGAAATTTCTTCTTGAACAATGTGTAATTCCTTTAGACTATCAGAGATGGGTGACTAAATTGCTTGGGTATGATTTTGAGATCCAGTTTAAACCAGACCATGAGAACCATGCCACAGATGCTTTATCTAATGTCATGAGGTTGGGTTGCATCATATTTTTGTTCCCTATTCTTTAAACACAAACGTTATGGCTCTTCAGGTTGCCACCGATTCTTGTTTGGTTGAAATTTTGCAACAATTAAAACTAGATGCAGATTCAGTTCCAAAATACTCTCTTTCCCATGGCAATTTGCTTTATAAGGGGCATTGGTGTTGCCAGGTTCTCCATTTATCCCTACCCTTTTATATACTTTTCATAATACTGCAATGGAAGGTCATTCAGGATTTTTGCGTACTTATAAATGCCTCACTTCTGAGTTTTATTGGTAAGGGATGAAAAGAGATGTTAAAAATTATGTTGAGGAATGCCCCATTTGACAGCAGAATAAAGCCCAAAATCTATCTCTGACTGGGTTATACTCCAACCTTTGCCCATTCCTCAACGAGTGTGGGATGATATTTTTATGGATTTTATTGAGGGCCTTCCTTTGTTGGATGGATTTAGCATCATTTTGGAAGCTGTGGATTGCTTAAGCATGCTCATTTTCTTCCTTTAGGCCATCCATTTACTACAAAAAAGAAAAGTGGCTGATTTGTTTGTTCGAGAGATTGTCAAGCTACATGGGTTTTCACTTTCTAGGATTAAGAAGTCTTTGGGGATATTAGGATTAAGAAGCCGGAAGTGTTGAACAGGATCAAAGAGATCGATTCTTTGGAGGAGGATGGTCTTATAGATGAGATCTTAAAGGGTGAGCGTTTGTCTCTCAAATGCGAGTTTGCTAAGCTGGTCGAAAAGGAGACTATTAGCTGGAGACAAAAGGCTAAGGTTAAGTGGGCTAAGGATGGTGATTGCAACTCGGCTTTTTTCCATAGGATGGCTAGTGGTAAAAGAAGTAAGAAAACAATAGGCCTTCTTGAGAATAATATGGGAGTGATGCTCCATGAGGAGGAAGATATTGCGAGGGAGATCATTTCTTTCTTCTCAAATCTTTATGCCCCTCAGGAGTCCCCCAAGCCTTTTGTTGAAGGGATTGACTGGAATCCCATATCTGATAGGGAGAAAAATGACTTGGATGCCCCTTTCTCTTTGGAGGAAATTAGGAAGGCGGTTTTTGAGTGCGATAGAGATAAAGCCCCTGGCCCGGATGGTTTTTCTATGGCCTTTTTCCAAGACAAGTGGAATGAGATTAAGGGGGATCTGGTGCGAGTTTTTACAGAGTTCTTTGAGCGAGGTATCCTGGACAGTTCATTAAATGAGACTTTTGTGTGTCTCATTCCCAAGAAAGATAGAGCTAACAAGGTGAAAGACTTCAGACCTATTAGTCTGATTACAAGTGTGTACAAGATCATTGCCAAGGTGCTCACTAAGAGACTGAAAAAAGTTCTGCCATCTACTATCACTGAGGCTCAGGCTGCCTTTCTTGAAGGAAGACAAATCTTGGACCAAGCCCTTATTGCGAATGAGGCCATTGAGGACTATCGGGGGAGTGGTCGTGAGGGAGTGATTTTTAAGATTGACTTTGAGAAGGCCTATGATCATGTGGACTGGAATTTCTCGGACAAGATTTTGGAAAAGAAAGGATTTGGGTATAAGTGGCGATCTTGGATTTGGAGTTGTACGAGATCAGTAACGTATTCGATTCTCATCAACGGGAGACCAAAGGGAAGAATTCGGGCTACCCGGGGCCTTCGTCAAGGGGACCCCCTATCCCCGTTCCTCTTTCTCCTGGTTGTGGACACCCTTAGTAGGATCATTTTTAGAGGAGTGGAGGGCAGAATTCTTGAAGGTTTCGAGATCGGTCAAAACAAGGTTCCTTTATCCCACCTTCAGTTTGCGGATGATACGATCTTCTTTTGCTCCGGAAAAGAGGACTCCTTCCTTCTTTTGAACCACATCCTGGCCTTCTTTGAATCCATGTCCGGTCTAAAAATTAATAGGGGTAAATGCCAGATTTTGGGCCTGGACTGTGAGGTTATTAAGGCGAGGAGATGGGCAGAGCTTGTTGGTTGTGACATGAGTTCGCTCCCTTCTTCTTATTTAGGCTTGCCTTTGGGGCATAATGCGAGATCTACACTGTTCTGGGACCCTGTGATAGATAAGGTGAGGAAAAGACTTGCAAGTTGGAAGAAGAGTTTTTTCTCCAAAGGAGGTAGGTTGACCCTCATCCGATCTGTGTTAAGTGGGATTCCTATCTATTATTTTTCTCTTTTCAGAGCCCCCTGTTCGGTTTGTAAAGCTCTTGAGAAGCTTATGAGGGACTTTCTGTGGGAAGGTGTAGATGAAGGCAAATCTATGCATCCGGTGAGCTGGGACTTAGTGGGGAAGCCTTTAAATCAGGGGGGCTAGAAGTGGGTAATTTGAGAATTCGTAACAAAGCTTTGCTGGCAAAATGGCTTTGGCGCTTTTACTCTGAATCCAACACTGTGGCATAAGATTATTGTTAGCAAATACGACCCTCACCCTTCTGATTGGGTGACGGGGGGATCAAAGGCACTTCTAGAAATCCGTGGAAAGAAATCTCTCACGAGCTCTCTTTTTTGACCTCTTTTATTCGATGTTCTGTGGGGAATGGGGAGGATACTTATTTCTGGGAAGACAGGTGGGTGGAGGAGAGACCCCTTTGTGCTATTTTTCCTCGGCTTTATCATTTATCTTCTATGAAAAATCGCTCTGTGGCCGAGGTTTTGAACCCTTCAGGGAGCTCTCTATCCTACTCTTTTGGCTTCGCCCGTTCTTTGTCTAATAGGGACACTACAAACCTCATGTCTCTTCTGTCTTTGATCGAGGAGACCACCTTCAGTACGTCGAGGAGGGATTTTCGTTTGTAGAGTCCCAACCCCTCCATGGGCTTCTCTTGTCGGTCTTTCTTCCATTGTTTGCTAAACCCTCCTCCCACCGCATCGTCTATTTTTTTCCATGTTATGGAAGGTGAAAATTCCAACAAAGGTGCAGTTTTTCATCTAGCAGGTTATCCATGGAAGAGTTAATACTCTTGATCGACTCTCCAGAATGATCCCTTGCTTGATCGGGCCTTTTTGTTGCATTACCTGTCGGATGGCGGAGGAAGACCTCGACCATATTTTGTGGAGGTGCAGTTTTGCTAGGGCTGTGTGGGACATGTTTTTTGCTTCGTTTGGTTTACAGTTTGCCAGACACAGGGGCCTTAGAGAGATGATCGAGGAGTTCCTCCCCCATCCTCCTTTTCGAGAACAAGGGAATTTCTTGTGGCAAGCGGGGATTTGCGCTATTATTTGGGGGCTTTGGGGTGAGAGAAACAATAGGATCTTTAGAGGGTTTGAGAGGGATTCGACTGAGGTTTGGTCCCTTGTGAGATATAACGTTTCTCTTTGGGCGTCGGTGACGCGTTTATTTTGTAATTATTCTATAGGTCTTATTATTTTGGATTGGAGCCCCTTTATCTAATGGGGTATCCCTCTTTTTTGTGGGCTGGTTGTTTTTGGTCGCCCTTGTATTCTTTCATTTTTTCTCAATGAAAGCATGGTTGTTCATAAAAAAAAAAAATGGGTTTTCACTTTCTATTGTCTCTAACCATGATAAAGTATTTCTGAGTCATTTCCGAAATAAGTTATTTTGTATACAAGGTACACAATTAAGAAAGAGTACTTCATATCACCCCCAAATGGATGGTCAAACAGAGGTTGTTAATCGATGTTTGGAAACATATTTACATTGCTTTAGTCATGAGAAACATGTGTAATGGCAAATCTGGTTATATTGGGCTTAATATTGGTATAACACGACTTTTCATTCTTCAACTGGTACTAGTCCATTTCAGACTATGTATGGTCATGCCCTTCCTTACTGCGTTATGGGTAATCAACTACTGCTAATTCTATTTTGGATCAATAATTGTTAGCTCATGATTAGGCCTTGTCAGATCTCAAGGCCCATTTAGCCAAGGGTCGATAAAAATTGTCATAATCTTGACTTTATAGTGGGTCATATGGTGTATTTGAAACTCCAACAACATCAATTGGCTCGTTGGCTCAACGTCGAAATGAAAAGTTAGCACCAATATATTTTGGTCCTTTTCGAACCTGTTGCTTGTAAATTGGACCTGCCACCATCAACCCAGATTCACCTAGTTTTCAATGTATGTATCCTAGTTCAAAAAGGGTCTTGGTTCAGGTATTGTACCCCAACCTCTTTCTTCTCACATGCCAATAAATATGGAATGGCAGGTACAACCGTCGGGAATTTTGGGTATTCATTAGGAGGCTTCTACCAGAACTTGGAGATTCTTGTTCGGTGGCGTGATATTGCAGCTTGTGACAATTCCTGGAAACTTTTGGATTCTTTTCGTGCTCAGTTTCTTGATTTCCACCTTGGGGACAAGGTGTCATCATTTGTCACGGTGGTAATTTTAGGAAATCTAAATAAATAAGGGAACTCCAAAATCTCCAGACTAATGGTCACTATGATAAAACAGCAGCAACTTTGATAGAGAGGGCAGAGGTTGTTAAATGAAATTCCTAACATGGAATGTTTGTGGATTGGACTCCTTGAAGAAACGAGCCTCAATAAAAAAACAATTCAACAGCAAAATCCAAACTTTATACTTCTTCAGGAAACTAAAAAATCATCGTTTAATAACAACCTCATCAAGTCTATTTGGAGTTATTTTCATATCGGTGGGTATCTATTGATTCTGTTGGAGCTTCCGACAGTATTCTCAGTATTATCATCTCTTTTTTTTTTTTTTTGGTAATAAACCAAGCTTTCATTGAGAAAAAATGAAAAAATACAAGGGCGAACAAAAAAAACCAGCCCACAAAAAAACAAAAGGGATGCCCCCTTAGAAGAAGGGCTTCCAATCCAAAAGGATGTGACCTATGGAATAATTACAAAATAAACGTGTCACTGACGCCCAAAGAGAAACATTATATTTTGGTGAAAATATAATATATTTTGTTGATTATCATCTCCTTGACATTCCATTACAGAATGGTTGCTACACATGGTCGAGTTTTGGTGAAAATCAATATTGTTCTCTAATCGATAGATTTTTTATGACGGATGTTTGTCTTAATAAATTTGGAGCAGCTCATTTTTGTCGTCTTGACAGGGTTACATCAGACCATTACCCTATGACTCTCCGTTGGGAATCTCTATTGGGGTTCGTGCCCATTTAGGTTCAAGAATGTATGGCTGAAAATTAATTCTTTTCATGAGGTCCCGGAGAATTGATGGTCACAGAACGTTAAGGGTTAGCCTGGACATGGTTTTATGATGAAACTCAAAGCAGAGTTTCTTGGTTTCTATCAGACTCTATTTACTAAAGATCATGGTACTAGATTTTTGCCGACCAATGTCGATTAGTGCCCAATTAGTGAATCTCAGTCAGCAGGTTTGGAGGCTGTTTTTTCCGAAGATGAGGTTTATCAGGCTGTGAAATCACTAGGTTCGAGTGAATCTCCGGGTCCAAATGGTTTTACAGCAGAATTCTTCAAATTTACATGGAATACTATCAAGCATGATGTTATGGCGATGATAAGGGACTTTTGTACTACCGTTATTATAAATGTCACCACCCTGAATGAAACTTATATTTGCCTTATTCCAAAGAAATTAGACTCTAAATCAGTCTCAAATTTTCGCCCTATTAGTTTGATTCCCTGCACATACAAGATTATCGCTCGAGTTTCGTCCTACAGATTGAAAAATGTATTACCATCTACTATTGCTGAAAATCGAATGGCTTTTGTGGCTAACAGACAAATATTAGATGCTTCCTTTATTGCTAATAAGTTGATTGATGACGAGAATATTTTTCCTAAAGAAGGTGTGATGCTTAAATTGGATTTGGAAAAGGCTTTTGATAAAGTCGACTGGGACTTCCTAGATATTATTCTTCATGCCAAGGGCTTTGGTATAGTATGGAGGAAATAGATTCGTGGATGCATATCTAGTGTCAACTACTCAATTATTATTAATGGACGGCCGAAAGGTAAGATTATTCCCTCTCAAGGCATTCGTTAGGGGGATCTTCTTTCTCCTTTACTTTTCATTTTGGTTTTGGACTGCCTTAGCCGTTTATTATCTCATGGTGCACATCTGGGTCGAATTGTACCTCATCCGGTTGGCAACTTGCAGCTTCGTGTGAACAACTTGCAATTTGCTGATGATTTATTATTTTCCACTTATCGTACAAATGCCATAGTTAACTTATATGATATTATCAAAATTTATGAGATGGCTTATGGGTTGAATATTAATTACACCAAAAGCGAATTTTTGGGAATTCATTTAGATGATTCGGAATTGAATTGGTTAACAACTTTCAGTTGCAAACAAGAGCTCTAGACCTCTTGGGAGGCAATTCAAAAGCTATACAGTTTTGGCAACCGGTTATTGAAAGAATTCAAGATAAGCTCCATAGTTGGAAGTATACTTATATTTCAAAGGGTGGTCATCATACCCTCATCCAAGTCGTTCTTTCCAATATACCTATCTATTATTTATCTTTATTCAAGTTACCTCTGCAGGTTGCAAGATCTCTTGATAAATTATTACATGATTTTTTTGGGGAAGGATCTAGAGGTGAGGGTGAATACACAACGTTAATTGGGCTACAGCACAATAATTTAGCCCTTTGGGAGGCAATTCAAAAGCTATACAGTTTTGGCAACCGGTTGGGTGGTATTGGTAACTTCCAACATCGTAATTTAGCCCTTTTATCCAAATGGATTTGGAGGTTCTTACATGAGGATATGCCCTTTGGCATAAGATCATTATAGCTAAATACTACAACTTTGAAATGGTTCGTCTTTGGCCAAGAGCTATCCAACGAAGTTCTCACAAATCCCCATGGCGATTTATATGTTCTACCATTGATCTTGTATCTTCTCGGGCCAATCGATGTTTGGGTAATGGTCTCTCTACTTCTTTTTGGCATGATTCATGGTTATCTAGTGGAGTTCTTGCTATAGTTTTTCCTCGTCTCTGTCGATTAACAAATAGGCCAAGGAGTATGGTTGGCAAGAATTGGATTGCTACACAATCAACATGGGACCTGAATCTTCGGCAAAATTTAAATGATTCAGAAACAGTGGAATGGGCTAATCCCTCATATCTTCTCTCCTCCATCAGATTTCAAAATTGTAATGATTCATGGCCATGGCCTATAGATCCATCTAATACCTTTAGAGTTAAATCCCTTACAAACAATCTTGGCCCAACTACTCATGTGAATGGTCCAAGTGATTTGGACAGATTCTTATCCTAAGAAGATTAAATTTTTTTTATGGGAGCTCAGTCTGAGAGCAATAAGCACAGTTGATCGTCTTTAGAGATGCATGCCTCATTTCCATCTTTCTCCATCCTAAGGACAATACAATAAATTACTCCTAGAAGAATCCAAAGAGGCGATGAGATTCCAATCTCCTGAAAATTTCTACACCTATCTTAAAATTCTATGATTTTTTAATATTCCAAAGAGAATTCATGAAATAGCTCATCTAAGTTTTCTTTCAATTTTACAGCAGAACTAGCACATCATAAATAGCATCTTGAGATTATTGCTGAAAGCCAGTCATAATGTAAAATGTGTAAAATATGACTTCAAAATACAACACAACAATGCCGAAAAGAAAGATTCACTCAAAGCATCATTCCAATTAAATGCACCATATGGAGACTAACAAAGCATTATTAGTTTATATTTGCAAATGAACATGTTAGAACTTATAATTTGTACAAAGTGGACAAAAAATCCTAGGAAAGAAAAAGCTCATATGAATTGACAATATTCTAAGCAAAAACTGATTAGCATTATAGATTACCTTGCTCTTTTGCACTCTAACACGAACTCGAATCCCAATTTCTTCATCTCCTTTAGCCTTCAAAAGAAGGAAGCACGAAGAATAAGGCTCAACTTAGTTGGATGTTATGATATTAATGTAAATTGTAACTGTTTCTGTACTTTGGAAATGAGAGTTCAATTTGTCTTTAAAAGAAAGGAAGAACTATTAATTCATTCAGGTAAAGCAAATAACAGAGAGCATTCTTACAGACTTTAGCTTCCCAATAGGACGAATTTCAAGTCGAAGTGAGGCAAAGAACTTTAGCGCAATTCCTCCACTTGTCACTTCTGGATTCCCATAATACACACCAATCTAATAAAATTCAGAACAGAGATACCATTATGCTTTGAAATATTTTACATGTGAGGATATTGATACAGTACTAGAAACAAGGTTAGAGTAGAATTCTCTCACACAAGTTGCAAAAGTATACTACTAGATTCAGTTAACCTGGCTTGACCAAATTGACTATGATATTTATTTTTATTTATTTATTTCCAAGATAAAACACAACTTTTGATTGCTGTAAAGTTACACATATATATCACCATTAAAAAAATAATAAATAATAAATACCTGTAGGAAAAGAAAAACTAAACCCTAAACTCTAAAACCAAAGACCACCCCCACCCCAAAGAAAAATCACCCTGACCATCCATTACCATCCACAAAATCTACCCAAAGATTGGATTATTAAGCCTAATTGAAGAGTGAAAAAAAACCTTATATCGTATTTGATTCAAAAATATGAGAGTGCAACCAGCTTTTGAGGCATTTCCAGACATTTTACGCAAAGCTTGACTCATGAGGCGTGCTTGCAAACCCATTTGCTGCATACCAATCTCACCCTAAAAAGCAAGGAAAAGAAATGTCATATTAGCAATCTCACAATAAAGTTTGTGAAACTCAAGAAGGTTATAAAAGTTACTTCAATTTCGGCTCTTGGTGTTAGAGCAGAGACAGAATCAACACAAATGAGATCTACAGCACCAGATCTACACATACGATCTGCAACTGATATAAGAATCAACACAAATGAGATCTACAACACCATCCATCAAAACACATGTCACAGTCATTCCCATAGCCAAAAGCCATAAGCACTACTTCATTCAACAAATGGTGAAGACAAACTAGGGTATATTACTCTCAAGTGCCATCTCTCCATGATCAGGTTGGCAGACAATCAAATTTTCTACATCCACTCCTACTGCTTTAGAATATGCTGGATCAAAGGCATGCTCTGCATCCACAAGCATCGCATTTCCTCCTAGTTTCTGCATGTCACAACTGAATAGGTACTACTTCTCATAACAGACAAAACTAGTATATTTCCCAGTGCCTCCTAGACTCTCGGTAAATAAAAATTAAAGAGCGGTGAGAAGAAAAGGCATGTACCTGTACTTCTGCAATTGCATGCAATGCTAGGGTGGTCTTTCCACTACTTTCTGGTCCAAATATCTGGGGAAAAATGATGAAAAATATCATCTTTTTGCAACAATGTCATTGCTCAGGAAGTAAAATATCCAAGACACGTAATGTTCATTCATACAATAAAAAAGAAGAAAATAAACGTAAGTTTTCTAAAATTACAAACATGTTAGACCACCTTATCTTCAAAAGTTAACTCTTTGTCTACTTCACAAATTTACATTGTCCATGTACCTATATGTAATAAGCATGTGCTATTACAGACATTTAAAGAATTTTAGAAAATCAGAATGTACAATCTAAAAAATTAAAAATATAATTATAATGCAGAGATATTTCTTCCAACTGTTTATTTGAACTTACAAAGGCATCAACCCCCCTTCTCCATTCTTGAAGCTGAATTTTCATGTACATTTTCTTTGGTGCCCATCAAGTTCATTTTTAAAAGGCATCATCCCTACTTGTGTGGGCTAATGCTTGTGTGGGATAATACTCTAATTACAAAACAACTAAATACCCCACGACTCTGGTATGCCAATTCCCACAACTGGACAAATTCCCTTACTTTAATACCCTAACCACCAGAACAAGTGAACATACCTCAACAATTCTGCCTTTGGGAAGGCCACCTCCTAAGGCACAGTCTAACGTTAAACAGCCACTTGGGAAAGTTTCCCTGTATGGACAAAAAAACAACAGACATTTGAACCTGGCAATAAAATCCACAGTATGGAACTTGCATTATGATGCTTTAAGAAATGCAAAATTTCCCAATTTAATTTTACTAGAAAATTTTCCAACCAGCAACCATTACCTAGTAAATATAAAAAACCTAAAAATCAGTAAAACCCTGTTGACCAGGTGAAAATGTTTCAAGTTTTACGGCCTTCACCGGGAAAAATATAAATACATAAGAAAAAACAAAAAGAAAAGCATACACTAACGCTCCACCGGCACTTCCGAGTCGTGTAACACTTCCTTTCCCAAATGAGCTATTTATGTCATTCATTGCTGCTTCCAATGCCTTCTTCTGGGACAAGACAAAATTTGCAGTATCTAAGAAATTAATAACTAATAAGTAGATAACTGTTGATAAACCCTTAAGGCAAGGCAGGGAAGAACCTGAACAAAGTTTTGGAGGGTTCAAAGAAAAACTCCATAAACGGAGCGAAAACAAACCACCAAAAATGAACCAAAAAATTTACAAACATTTCTGGCCGAAAATTAGAAAATAAGCACATTCGGAGAAGATAGAACGACTGAGTACCCTGTCGACGGAGCGAGGATCGAAGTCACCGGAAAGAGCGCCATTAACATTCACTTCGAACTCACAGCGAAGCTTCCCGACCCGCTTGCCTGCATTGGAGAGTGAAGGAGGCAAGCATTGACGGCGGCGGGGAGGTGTTGGGCATGGCGGAAATAGAGTGTGGCATGAGAGAGTCTTGCAAGCCAGTGGCTTCAAGACGAAATCCATAGGCGAAAGAAGCGGAACCTCCTGAAAGCAGTGACAGAGAGTGAAGAGAACCGAGGGTTTATTTATACAAACATTTCCTTTGACCGAGTCAACCATTTGGATTTGACCGAGTCAAATACTTGAATTTGATGCGTAAAAATTAAAATCTTTTTTTTTTTTTTTTTTTTTTTGTGAAGAGATCTTTTTTATTTCATTAGCAAAAAAAAAAAAAAAAACAGATGTCACACGCGGTAAAATTGAAAATGAGTCTTACAAGTCACAATGGGAGTTTTTTTTTTTAATTTATTATTATTATTATTTATTAATATTACAATTTTAAAACTTTTTATTAAAATATAATATTTCTCAAACTTATTATTGTAATATTATAGTTTATAATCCCAAGTGTAGACCGTTTCTTAAAAACACACAGATGCATGTCTCTTCGTTTCTAATAAATCCTATCCTCAAACTTTCATTCAAAAGAATATTTAACTAGGTGTCCTACCATTGTGACCCTACATAGAGCTAATAACAAACTGTATGTCATTTCTTAAAGAGACAACTTGGAAACGTGACAACTTCCATTTTCCATGTGCCAATGTCATCTCTGGAGACGACATGCATCCACCCGTTTTTAGGTCGGTCTCTTGAAGTTTGGGAAATATTATATTTTAATAAAAAGTTATAAAAATCACAATATTATTTAAAAAAAAAAAAAAAAAAAAAAAAAACTCTAGTCACAATGTATGATACAAAAGCCCTTTTTTTTGTTAAAAGATATGATACAAAAGCCCTATTACATTATATATTTTTTAAATCGTCTAACTATCCACATAATAAGTTTTATCCATGAGAATATATATTTGCTATCTTCACTTTAGTTATTCAAAAACTTATATATATGTATAATGTATAATTTGGTTTAATACAACACCTCCAAGGTGGAGAGTTAAACATTTTAGCTCAAAAACAGTGCTACAGCTATTATTGTATATAAATTTAGAAGGTTAAAACATCTTTTTACATATGTTTGTAAATTATAAGTCATCATTTGATAATAATTTTATGTTTTTATTTAATATTTAAAAAAAAAAACTTTGAGTGAATTTGAAAAAGTGTACCTGTTTAATAACTATTTTGTTTTCTCATTTTTTTTTTATAAATAGTTTTCATCTTTTTCTAGAAAAACAATAAAGGAAAAGAATATATTTGATTAATAAGAGAAATTGCATCAATAATATTATTGAATTTATCAATTAATAGTTAGAGTAAATTGGTTGTTCTAAAAAAAAGCAATATATAACCAAAAAAAAAAAAAAATCGACTAACATTCCATAAATATATCATTAAGATTATCATTCATTAAAATAAATGTCATTTCTTAAAGACACAACTTGCAATTGTTTGTTTCAAAAAAAAAAAAAAAAAAAAAAACTTGCAATTGTTGTAGGAAAAAAAAAATAATGAATTTGAATGTTAAAGCATCTCTTTTACTTAAATTCATTCATTCTTCTTTTGGATTTAGGGTTTGTTTAAGTTTTCTTTTTTCATGAGCTAAAAATTAATTATTGTTAAATTGGTAAAAATTATTATATTTTATTTTGCATAAAACTACTTTTGATTCATTCCCCGTTTCTTGTTTATCTCTGGTATATTTCTTATCTTTGTATTTAGACTAACACCAAAATTTGATTGATCCAATTTTTACAACCTTTTATGATAATAACTTGTAATTTAAATTGTATAGAATTTAAAATAATTATCTTATAACAAAGTTATATATTAAATATATTTATATAAAATAAATAATCAAAATAATACGTATTCTAACTCTCCACTCATTTTTGCTCAATCAATCATGTTATGGTAATACATATATCGTAGTACATACAAATAATAGTGAAAATTCAATCCGGTTCTTTCCGTTTTTCTTTTTGAAAGATAAGAAACCTAAAAAAAATAAAACAAACAAAAAAAATATTAAGAAATATGTTTCCAGCATAGTAGTAGTGTTATTTAGAACAACTTTGAGAACTTTCGAGTTACAATAAAGCTGGAAGAGACGACGAGACAGCAACGTCGTTGTAGCACGACTGCTTCCTGTTCTCCGACGGGCAATAACCTCCCTGTGTTTACAGAAGGATCTGCATAGAACCCAATCCTCCTGTACAAACACAAGCCACAATAGTGAAAATTAGTTCAAATTTATCTGTGTGATTCAAGCCTTAGAGAAGTTACTATCATATATCTTCTAAGCAACAATCCCTTTTATTGGAAATAAACACATCATCTGACCCGATCCTTCATTTTCTATCTCTGAACCTATTCTCCCTCTTCCAAATTCCCACCCCTGCCAATCTCTGTACCAGACTCTTTTAAATTGCTACTCCCTTATGACACCATCGATCATTTTAACTCCTACCCTACTTTCACTTTTTTCCCCCTAGTTTTCCAAGCATGAATACTGCACTATGTCTATCCCTCCAAACAATAAGGACCGTTTGGTGCGCTAGAATTGAATAGGTTTGGAATGGAATGTGATTCCCATGGGAATATTTTGCTGGCATCTGGATTCCTGGGAATCATGATGCCTGTGTTTGGTGTGCTGGATTTGGGTTGGAATTAATGGAGAGAGAAATAGTGAAACCCACCAAAAGGAAAATAGAAAAAGAAATTGTAGGTCCCATCAAAATTATGAAGAAAAATGGAGAAAGAACTGGTGGGCCCCACCAAAATGTGGGAAATGGTTTGGAATCCACATGCCCACAATTCCATTCCAACCCCACCCAAATCCGGCCCACCAAACATGGGTATCACATGTCATTCCATTCCAACTCAATCCATTCCCACGCACCAAACGACCCCTAAAAGGGTGCGAAGCAAAGAAAAAGCCAGGAAATAGTAATAAAAAAATACTGATCTTCTGAAAACAAAAATACAAGTTGAAGAAGGCAGCTGGTGCGATGCGAGAGTTCTAAAATAAGCCGTCTGTGAGTGTGTTACGAATTTAAAAATAAAGGCAAGATAGATATGGAAATTAGGGAGAGAGTTCGTGGGTGATAGTGGGGTGCATGAAAAACTCAATATATATAAAAAGAGGAGAGGAGGCAGCCGACTTTTAAAAAATAAATAAATAAATAAATGAAGAGATTTTGAATTTGGAAGATCACCTACCGCTTTTAAGGTATTTAACACAAAACCCAGGTCTGCAGCGCCTTTCCGATGACTGCTGATGTGACCAAACGATGGCAGTCGTAGAGATTCCGTCAAGAATCTCTGCTTTCGCACGTTTCCTTGAAGAGGCGTGACTCAACATGCTGTTTAGTTCGTCTAGTTGCACATGTCACACCTCTTCAAGACCTGCGACCTGCAAAACGACAAAGGTGTCGCGCTTCTTCGAGGAGCGCAACACCCTATTTTGTCGAAATAGTTTCAAGACCACTTCTTTTCTCCAATTTTTTTCAATTTGTTTTTTACTTTCCTAAAAAACCTCAATTTCTTTGTTGTTTTGTGGGGTATTTGGCTTGAGAAGAATAATAGAATTTTTAGTGAGAAAAAGATGTGGTGAGGAGGTGTGCGAAAGTATTAGGTTTAATTTTTCTTTTTGGATATTTGTAATGATGATCTTGGTCTTGTTCTTTTGGACTAGAGTCTCTTTTTGTAGCTAGCTTTGGACTTTCGTTTCTCTTGGGCTTGTCTTTTGTATGCACTTGTATTCTTTCAATTGTTCAATGAAAGTTCTATTTCTTTATAAAAGAAATCACAAAAGGGGCTCTTCCATCAACAAGCATTCTCTACTCCATTCCTCCTTATCATGGCAGAGGGATGGAAGAGCATGTTCTCTTTCGTAAACAAGTACTCCTTATTTCGAACCTAAATAAACACCAAAGAACTTCAAAAATCAAGTCCAAATCAAATTAATAAAAGGTATCTGTAAAGGATGTGATTCAAGTCGCCTGCTGCTCCTTTGCAGAGAGTGCAACAATGCAAACCCGACAAGAAGGGGGAATGTTTAAGGATTTGATCCATGGTATTAGCTTTCCCATGCAAAACCTGACAAGCAAAAAAGCATCCTTTTGGGCATTTTAACCTTTCATATTTATGGAAACCAAGATTAAGGATGAAGAGCCAACCAAGGGAGACATGACCAAGGTTACCATACAACCTCTCAAGGATGACAAATGGTACAACGGGGGGAAACAAAGCACGAGGGACATCTCCTGACCAACCATCCTCCCAAAAAATAGCTTTTGGAGCCATCCTCAATGGAACATTTTACAAATATAGAAAAGAATGAATAACCTTAAGAGGTAACTTTCTAGAGGTTTCTATTACAAGCCCATTCGAAATGATGAGGCCTATACTTTTACTTAAAATCACCCTATGCGACAAAGACAAAGTGTTTGGGTTCCATAAGGAAATGCCATGACCCCTCAACTAATAAAGCCTCGATACGAAGTTTGAGATTGCCTATCCCCAAAACCTTTGCTTTAGAGACAAGCTACCACCTAACCGATGGGGAACTCCACCCTTGTTAACCCCATCCCAAAGAAAATCTCTCATGAGTTTTTCCATCTCTTGCTAATGGTCGATTAAGACCTAAATGAAGAGGTAAATAAAGAGATATTATTAACATCGATTGGATGAGAGTTAATTTTCATCTTCTGGGAAAAAAAGATAAGAGAGGCACCTTTGGATTCTTTTCTAAGATGGGATTCTAAAAAGCGAGACTTTTAGAATTGTGGCCGAAAAGAAAGTCGTAGAGCACCTTTGGATTCTTTTCTAAGATGGGATTCTAAATGAAGAGGTAAATAAAGAGATATTATAATGATGAATGAAATTTTGCCTCTATAATCTTGAAGACTTGAAAAGATTTCAAAGATTGGTAGAAAATAATTATGATTAATAAAGACTCTTCTAGACAGAACAAAAGAAGAGTGTATTCTCAACAAAGTGGAGGTGCGAAAGATGGACTCTCTCCTTTCCCACTTTAAAACCCTGAATAATGCTCTTATCCACTCCCTAGATACTTGGTGAGGATATCAATTAGAAAAAGAAAGCGAGGGGGACAAGAGATCATCTTCTCTCAATGCTAAAATTCTACCTCATGGTCTTCCATTAAGTGAAACAGAGAATAGGACCTTATCCAGAAAATTCAATCCACATAATCACAAGCTTTCTTAAATTCAATCTTGAAATGGACGCCTTCTTGATAATTACCAATAAGAGCTTGGTCCAAATTTTATCTCCCAACTAAAAACACACCTTGACTGTTTGGAATCATGTTAAGCAATACATTTCTCAACTTATACCTTCGCAATTATCTTATAAACGCTTGTAACTAGGCAGGCTAAAGGGTCTCACTTTCTCAGTCTCCTTCGTAAGAATCGAGGAGGCATGAGTTTCATTCATTAAAATTCACGATGCCCTTTTCCTAAAACTCATGGTACACCCTTCATAGATCTCATTTAATGTGCTACCAAGTTTATTAACCAAGTTTCTGAGACTAGCTAACTCAGACATAGTTCGAGTATCCACCAAACCCAATCTCTCTTGCGACTGATTAAATTTCGCTTCTGTCAAACTTAATTTTTCTTTAGTATCATGCAATTGTTCTTGAGTGTCTCACTCAAGATGACACTTAGTTCACGTTCTTGTCTTAATGAAGTTGCATCGGATGAGGAGATATTCTTTCTTGACTTCGACTTTGGTCCCCATCCAAGCCCTTTTAATTTGATCTGATTGACTACCCAAAACAGCTTCGCATATGTCATCCGGTTTAAGCAGTTGGGATCCTACAATTAAAATTCAAATGAGTAATGAAGTAGATATTTATTACTTTATAAGTAGAAAACTCACATTAGCTTTCATTGGCGACTTGACTAACCCACCCCTTTCCTTCCTTGTATCTAGTTTATGAAATAAGTCAATAGGTCTCAAATTCTCTAGTTTTCTGTAATTCAAATTTCACACATATTAGAAAAAATAGTTTATAGGTAAGATTTTTTTCAAACTTACATTCTTCTGTTGCATGTGAAAAAATAATTTCGACCCGTTGCAAGGAAGTTGGTCATGATTGTGTTTATTCGTTTCACCCATTGTCTAACACAAAAGATTATTAGTAAGTACATTTAATACTATGTGAGATGACATGTTACAAAAAATTTGTGATTAACGTACCTTCCACTTGGGGTCCTCCCATCTATCTTACAAAATATGCCAGTCAACTATGTCAACCACTCGAGGATGTGGGTGTGCACGTCTCTCCTCTAGATTGGAATATTTTCGATAGTGTTTGACTAACTCTGCCCGATACTCTTTCAAAAGTGGTCTACATCTCGTGATCAGTGAATTCGTGTACCACATCCTAAGACAAATCAATTATGATATGATTCTGAAGAAGAAAGTTAAGAGGTTACTGTTAGGTTAAATACTTGATTATAATAAACACGATCAACCAAAATTTGAACTTACCAAAAGACAATGTTTAAGATGACCCCCTTGCGTCCTTCAGTACAACTTTCCATTTTGAATAATGTACTGAAAATGATTCTCTGACAATTTTACCAATGGCATTGTTGAATTTTGTTGCATTGTCACACACCGGATTCCTCAACTCGTCAGTGATCTCGATAAGTATCTTTTCATGGATGTAAACGTATCTGTCCAGCTCGATATTACTAGAAACGATACGCCTGAACGTAGAACGAGAGGATATTCTAGGAATATCGAGCTGAACATATACGTTCGGATCCATGGGAGGATACCTATCGAGATCACCGACGAGTTGAGGAAGCCGATGTGTGACAATGCAACAAAATTAAGCAATGCTATTAGTAAAATTGTCAGAGAATCATTTTCAGTACATTATCCAAAATGGAAAGTTGTACCGAAGGACGCAAGGGATCGTCTTAAACATTGTCTTTTGGTAAGTTCAAATTTTGGTTGATCATGTTTATTAATAATCAAGTATTTAACCTAACAGTACCATCTTAACTTTGTTCTTCAAAATCATTTCATAATTGATTTGTCTAAGAATGTGGTACACGAATTCATCGATCACGAGATGCATACCACTTTTAAAGAGTATCGGGCGGAGTTGGTTAAACACTATCGAAAATATTCCATTCCAGAGGAGGGACGTGCACACCCACATCCTTGAGTGGTTGACATAGCTGACTGACATATTTTGTACGATAGATGGGAGGACCCCGAGTGGAAGGTACGTTAATCACAAAATTTCTGTAACATGTCATCTCAAGTAGTATAAATATACTCACTAATAATCTTGTATTAAAAAATGGGTGAGGCAAATAAACACAATCGTGTCCAGCTTCCTTTCAACCACTACGCTAGGTCGAAAACATTTCTTCACAAGCAAGAAGAATGTAAGTTCGAAAATAATCTTACCAGAAAATTATTTTTTCTAATATTACTAATATGTGTGAAATTTGAATTACAGAAAACTAGAGAATGTGAGAATTTGGGACCTATTGACTTATTTCATGAGACAAGATACAAGGAAGGAAAGGGGGTGGGTCAGGCAAGCCGCCAATGAAGCTCATGTAAGTTTTCTACTTATAAAGTATTCTAATGAAAGTATCTACTTCATTACTTATTTGAATTTTAATTATAGGATCAAATGGTGGCATTGCAACAAACACCCACCCTAGAAGGGACTCAACCGCCTAAATTGGATGACATATATGAAAGCTGTTTTGGGTAGTCGATCGGATCAAATTAAAAGGGCTCGATTGGGGGACCAAAGCCGAAGTCGAGAAAGAGTAGCTCCTCATCCAATGCAACTCCACTAAGACGAGAGCATGAACTAACTGCAATCTTGAGTGAGACTCAAGAACATTCACATGAAACAAAAAAACAGTTGCAAGAGACTAAAGAAAAATTAAGTGCGAGGGAAGAACAATTGCATGAGACTAGAAAGTAATTAAGAGACTTGGATACTCGAACTACGTCTAAGTTAGCTAGTCTCAGAGACTTGGTTAATAAACTCCTACATTCGCAAGAAAGACAATCTAACTACGTACGAAATTGCTACATTCACGTTGTGTAGTAATTGTCAAGTATTGTCTACAGTGCAGACTTGTGTTGTTGCTATCCTGTAGTTATGGTAGCATTATATTTATGTAGGTAACTATTTATAGATAATAGTAATAGTTGTATGTGGCTATCCTGCAATTATAGTAGTCGTTGAGCACTGATTGTTTTGTTTATTGGTTTTATTTGAAGGTGTATGAGCATATAAAGGGTGGGTTTCATTAGCTTTGCCTGTTGAAATAGTTCATATGTTTGGAATCTTGGTAAGGAAGGGAGATTAGATCATTTTGCAATGTTTGTTTTGATGACACATGCTTCAAAAGATTTGATTCTTTTCATTTCGTTGATGGTTCATTAGTTGTTTGGTTCTGTTGGAAGGTTTTAAGCATGGGGGTGGGTTGCTTTCATGTTGGAATATGAATTAGTTCTTATTTTTGAAACTTTGGGTATGGAAGGAAGACTTAGTTCATTTGCTTGCTTATCATATAACCTTTAAAAGTTGAGGGATGAGTTACTTCGAGGTGGTTTGAGTTCATGTTTCTTAACCTTAGGTTACTTAGCAAAAAGTTGGTCGTTTATGCTCGTTGTATAAGTGTTGAAGTTATTCTTCTAAAGCTATGATTTTTTTTAGCTTCTCTAGTTCACTTGTGGTTTTGAGCATGTGAGTGTAGCTTTTCTAAGTTCACTTGTTTGGCTTTGTTTGAAGGTTTTCTAATGTGGGGGTGTGGTACGTCCCAAAAATTTAGATTTGCTTTTTTAAATGAGCTAACATGAAGATGAGAACGTTTTGAGATTTCTTTTCTAGGTAACTTTAGGCTTCTAAGTTAACTTTAGACTTGTTTTTGTTAACTTCTCTTGTTTATCAGTTTAGACTAGTCTCTGTTAACTTTCTTGTAAAGACAGACTTTTGGCTGATATATAAGAAATGCTAATATGAAGATGAGCACGTTTTGAGATTTCTTTTCTAGGATAACGGTTGATTACTATCATTTATGGGAAGACATTATTCAGTTTGATTATAAGATCACTTTAATATATTATTATGTGAATAGTTATTTATGTTAGAAAGCGAACTGTTTTAAAACTGTTGGGAAAAGGAATAAAAGCCAACGGTTTTCCAACTGTTGGGAAATCTCAGCCAACGATTTACAAAACCATTGAAAAATCGAAGAAAAGCCAACGATTTTAAAACTATTGGTATATATAGGAAATGCCAACGATTTTGTAAGCTGTTGGGCTTTCTGAGATTTCCTAGCGATTGGAAAATCGTTGGCTTTTCTTCCTTTTCCCCTACGGTTTGTATCGTTGTGTTCTTTTAGATTTCCCAACGGTTTTAAATCCATTGGTGTTTCTTCGATTTCCCAACAATTTTGAAAATACCATTAGCTGCCCGACGTGGTTTTGCCGATGAAAAGTCCGACGATGAAAAAAATCGTCGACAGGGTTTACGCCAATGGTTTTAAAAGTTTACCCGACGGTTTTTTCCGTCGGATTATCCAAGAAATCTTGGAGTGAGTAGAACCCGTAGGTTTCTTCTTAGCACTAGCAATTTAGTAAGCTTTTATAGGTATAGCCGCTTGTATCCAAATAAGAGTTGAATAACAAAAATTTGAGTTACCTGAGTGTATTTTAGAAAATTAATAATTTCAGCTTATTGCCGTTGAATTTTTCTGCTAGAAAACAAAAACTTCATTAAACCCAAAAGGAAATACAGAAGAAAAAGAAACTAACAGTCAAAAACCTGAGGACATTACAAGAAATTACTCCAAGAAGAATCCAAAGAGGTGATGAGATCCCAATCTCCTCAAAAGTTTCTACACCTATCTTAAAATTATACGATCTTTTAATATTCCAAAGAATCCATGAAATAGCTCATCTCAATTTTCTTTCTTCTAAGTTTCTACTTGTATGCTTCCTACAAAGCATAGCCTTCTTTAATACTTCTCTACGTTGAATGATAACCTACACAACAGCAAATAATCTTCACTCCCTATCAGCCCTAGTTGCTGTGTGTATCCTCAACAAGAAAATCTTAAATCAGAAAATTAAAAATTTTCCTGCAACAATTTTACAGCAGAACTAAAACATCACAAATACCATCTTGAGGTTATTGCAGAAAGCCATATATAATATAAAACATGTCTTAAAAATACAACCAAAAAATGCAGAAAAGAAAGATTCATTCAAAGCATCATTCCAATCAAATGCGCCATATGGAAACTAACAAAGTACTATTAGTTTGTATTCGCAAATGAATATGTTAGAATTTATAATTTGTACAAAGCCAACAAAAAATCATAGGAAAGAAAAAGCTTATAAGATTTGACAAGATTCTAAGCAAAAATTTGATAGCATAGATTACCTTGCTCTTTTGCACTCCAAAAATTTGATAGCACAGATTACCTTGCTCTTTTGCACTCCAACATGAACTTGAATCCCAATTTCTTCATCTCCTTTAACCTTAAAAAGAAGGAAGCACGCTGAATAAGGTTCACCTTGTTAAGACATTAATGAAAATTGTAACTGCTTCTGTACTTTTCTAAATAAGTTCAATTTGTCTTTAAAAGAAAAGGGGGAAACAATGAATTGGTTCAGGTAAAGCAAATAACAGAGAGCGTTCTTACAGACTATAGCTTCCCAATAGGACCTATTTCAAGTTGAAGTGAGGCAACGAACTCTAGCGCAATTCCTCCACTTGTCACTTCTGGAATTCCATAATACACACCAATCTAATAAAATTCAGAACAGCAATACCATTATGCTTTGAAATATTTTACACATGAGGATATTGATACAGTACTAAAAAAAAAAAATTAGAATACAATTCTCTCACACAAGCTGCAAATTTATGACTACATGCAATAAACGTGGACTGGCAAAACTGACTATGATATTTGTTTTTATTTAATTAATTCTGAGAAGAAGAAACACACGTTCTCATTGATCATTGTAAAGTTACACATATATAGCATCATTTTTAAAAAATTTAAATCCCTGTAGTTAAAAGAAAAACTAAAGAAACCCCAAGAAAAATACCCTGACCATCCATTACCATGCATAAAATCTACCCAACTTTAAAGAGTGGATGATTATTAAAATTGAAACCTAATTGAAGAGTGAAATAACCTTATATCGTATTTGATTTTAAAGTATGAGAGTGCAACCAGCTTTTGAGGCATTTCCAGACATTTTACCCAGAGCTTGACTCGTGAGGCGTACTTGCAGACGCATTTGCTGCATACCAATATCACCAACATGTAAGATTGGCAATCTCACAATAAAGAGTTCCATCCAGCCTATTACCTAGTAAATATACAAAACTTAAAGAATCAGTAAAACCCTGTTGACCAGGTGAAAATTTTCAAGTTTTACGGCCTTCACCGGGAAAATATAAATACATAAAAAAAAAACATACACTAACGCTCCACCAGCACTTTCTGAGTCGTGTAACACTTCCTTTCCCAAATGAGCTATTTATGTCATTCATTGCTGCTTCCAATGCCTTCATCTGGGACAACACAGAATTTGCAGCATCTAAGAAATTTATAACTAATAAGTAGATAACTGTTGATAAAGCAACATATCACAGGAAACGATCATCGTCGATTCGCAGATGATCTTTTCTCCCTCTGGTTGTAATCGCATTGTCTCCCATTTGCAGCGAAAACCCTAAACAATTGAAACCCTAAACGCAGCGAAAACCCTAAACAAAGTTTTGGAGGATTCCAAAGAAAAACTCCATAAGCGGAGCGAAAAGAAACCACCAAAACTGAACAAAAATAATTGCAAGCATTTCTGGCCCAAAATTAGGAAGAAAAAGAAAATTAACACAATCCAAGGTGAGCAAATTCGGAGAATAGAGAACGACATGAGTACCCCGTCGACGGAGCGAGGATCGATATCACCAGAAAGAGCGCCATTAAAATTAACTTCGAACTCGAAGCTTTCCGACTCGCTTGCCTGCATTGGAGAGTGAAGGGGATGCAAGCATTGGCGGCGGCGGGAAGGTGTTGCGCATGGCGGAAACAGAGTCTGGCATGAGAGAGTGAAGAGAACCGAAACGAAATCCAGTTAAGGTAAGCAAAGAAAAGTAGCAGTGAGAGTGTAGAGAACCGAGCGAGGGTTTATTTATATAACAGTTCCTCCTTTGACCGAGTCAACTACGTGAGTTTGACCAAGTCAACTCCGTGGGTTTGACGCGTAAAAATTAAAATTTTTTTTTTTATTTTTATTTTAAGATAAGAATCTCTCTCTTTTTACTTCATTAAAATAAAAAAATAAAATGTTGTTGAGCTAAAAATAAATAAATAAAGTAAAATCGATTTTCAAATGATTCACCTTTACCCAAAACAAAAGACGCAGATTTCACAAACATTTTTTTTTACTAAAATTGCAATTTTTAGAATTTATTATTATGAAAATATATCAATTTTAAAACTATTGAAATATTGTAGTTTTAATTTCATGTATTTAGGTTGTAGGCAAGGTTTAAAATGTCGATGTCGATGGAAATGTCGAGGTCCTGATTTTATGGAAACATCGATGTCGATGGAAATGTCGATGGAAATTCCGGGAAGATTTACGGAAATCATGGAAATTGATGGAAATTGTTTGAATTAGTCCATGAAACTTTGTTTGTGGCTTAATTAGGATATAATTGACAATTTTTTATCATCATATCTAAAAAGTAGAACAATATTTGGATGAAAATGTTGATTAAAATGTCGATACGTGCAGAAAGATTTGTAAATTATTAAATGAGACTTTAATTTGAAAATTAAAATAGATATGAAATATTGATAGATGAAAAATAACTTTGGACTTATGAATATAAAATTTTACAATGACTAATACCAAAAAGATGATCGTGGAGCATCTAATCCAGAATTTTGGTAATTCTGGTAGAAGTTACAATATTGCTCCCAAGTCATCCTATACTGATAATTCTGAAGAAAATTGTCTAAATGATAGCGATATGACTCGTATGGCCAACATATAGATCCTATTGGTGGATACATTTCATGAGTGGGTTGTGAGAATCTAGGCTCGATGTTGCTATAGCCAAGGCTTGAAAGATGTAACCTTTTAAAATTAAACTTCTTAACTTAAAGAAAGAAATTAGTAATTGAGACAAGTGAGATAATTTGGGAGAATTAGGAGATTTAAGAGAATTTGGAAAAATTGAGAGAATTTGAGAGAATTGAGAGAGTTTGGGAGAGAGTTTGAAAAATTGAGGTGTGAAGAAATTGAGATGAAGTTGGGGTATTTATAGGTGGTAAAAATAATAAAATAATAAAAATGTAAAATTAAAATAAATAATTAAAAATAATTTTTGTGGTAAAAAATGAATTTTGGAATTTGTAATATTCTGATGGGATTGATTTGAGAATTGATAAATGAAAATATAAAAGAAAATGATAAAAAAAAGGTAAAAAAACATGAATTCAAATAAAAATAATAATAAAAGAAAGAAATAGACTATAAAAACATAAAAAAAAAATAAAAAGAAGGTCATAATATCAACTTTTCAGAAGAATCCATCCAAAGTTCAAAAAGTGATCACGGGCTGGCTTTAAATAAAAATTAAAAAAAAAAAAAAAAAAAGGAAATTGGGTGGAAATGTCGACATGTCGTCGACATGGGGGGAAGATGGAAACTTCCCCCCCACGGAAATGTCGACGGAAATTTGATACACTGGTTGTAGGGTAAATTAGATAAAAAAATGTATTTAAAAAAAATGGGAAAACAAGATCTTTTGTTGTCCTTATTTTAGTACGTGTATTGTAGTAACGAATTCAAGCTGTTTTTTCCTTTTTCTTTTTCGAATTTCGATTTTTTTAAAATTTTCTTTTATGTATATATATATTTGTGAGTACAAACATTTGGGAGTGGGAGATTTTAACCTCCAACCTCTTGGTTGGGAGTACATGTCAATGACCATTAAAATCAATGTATATAAACTTAGAATGTTTGTAAATTAAAAGTCTTCATTTGATATAATAATTTTATGTTTTTAATGGTCATTTTTTGAACATTGGGTGATTTTGAAAAGGTAGACATGTTTAATAACTATTATTTTTTGAAAATTGTGCTTGGTTCCCCAAATTTCTTTATACATGGTTTTTAAAATGGTTTTGTCTTTTTTTAAAGAACATGAATTCTTAGCCGATTTCCAAATGCAAAACACAAAGTTTTTAAAAATTACTTTTTTTTTTTTAATTTTCAAATATTTTCTTGAATTTTGAAAACATATGTAAAAAGTAGCCAACGAGACAAAACAACTTGTAGGTGAAAGTAGTGTTTATATGCTTAATATTCAAAAACAAAAAAACCAAATGGTATTAAACAAAGCTTAAACAATTTGGATTTCAAAACTAAAATTTTCATTTTAAACTTGATTAAGATTTCAATACTTTGCTTCAATAGGATTCATTCTAGTTTTATTACTTTGAAGACGATAGAATAAATTAGGTAGGAGCTATTGTTGTAGAAAAAAATATATATTTTTTATTAATAGGAGAAAATATACCAATAACATTATAGAAATGATGAATTAGTATTTAGAGTAGGAGTGTTCATAAATGGATATTCTTCAACATCCTACATCTCAATATAGTAACGATATAAAAAACAATATAACAAAAAAACGTTTTGAGATAATTGTATATAACGTCCTCTATATTCCTCGTCTCGTTATTTATAATAAGAAAGTCTCTCATAAATGTTGTTTGTTTGATCGTTGAATATATGTTAGTCAAGAGCATCTCCTTTTACTTGAGTTCATTCATTCTTTTGGATTTCGGGTTTTGTTTTGGGACTACTTTCTTGTGAGCTAAAAATAATTATTGGAGAATTTTAAATTGGTAACATTCATTATATTTTATTTTATAAACAACAATGACTCACTCTAACATGAAAAATCAATCCCTTTTTTTTTTTTTTTTTTGAGTACATCAACATTTGGGGGTAAGGGGATTCAAACCTCTGACCTCTTGGTCGAGGTTACATGCCAATTACCGCTGAGCTATGCTCGCTTTGGCAAATCGATCCCCATTTTTTTGTTTATCTCTTGTATATTTCTTATCTTTGTGTTTAAACTAACACCAAAATTTGATTGATCCAATTTTTACAACAAACTTTTATGATATTTTATCAAATAACTTTTAATTTAAATCTAGTGTTAAAATGAAGCACACTTTACTTTAAAATGGAAATAACAAGGCTCAACTACAACTATGCACTTAGTTACAATATAAAACTCCTAATTCTCACCTAATGAAGATTAGTTCACGTACAAAAGAGAAATAAGTTCAATATAGCAGAAAACTCCCATACAGCCTCAAACACAAATTAACACCAAGGAGAAGAGATAAGATAAGAAGAAAGAGCTTGAGAAAAAGCCTCCAAGGTGGAATCCAGCTTTCCCAAGCTGGAAATTCTCTTTTCAGCAGCTCCCCTCTGTCTTTTTCCTCTTTTTTGCTCACCAGCAACAGCTCCCAAGTTGATTTCTTTCTTTTCCAGTCCCCCCTTCCTTTTTGGGTCATCAATCCTTAAATAGCATACCGTAATCGTGGGATTCAGGGCTAATTGGACTCCTTTGGCCACATGGATTCTTTTCTAATGGCTGAAAACGACTTGCATCAGCATCTGAGAGTGTCAGCTCAATTAATGAGCCTCCCACGTGGAGAACACGTGCAACCACTTAAGATTTTCAGCTCCACTACTGTCTGCTGTCAGCTCAGCTGCAATAGCATTATCTGTGCAAATTACAGCTCCAGATTAGCTTAGAAAAACCAAATATGCACCAATTTACATTAAGCTTCTTTCCAATCAAATCCAAACAACATGCCTTCAAATTCATGCACAAATTATCATCCATTCTAAACAAATATAAAGCTTCAAGCCTAAAAATATAGCCAATAACTCTTGTCACAACCCCCAAACTTAACTCATTACCCGTCCCTGAGCAATGCTAGGCTAAAAGACTCCTCTAAACTTGCTTTCATCCAGCTTGCATACAAAAGAGCTTAAATATTAGCAACATAGCTACTTTTTGCCAAAACTCCCTTTTTGAATGCATACAACATCTCAAAATGCAGTGCTCTAAAACAATTCAACCCCCAAAACTTGGTATTTCTCAAAACTTCAGTGTTCTGTTTTTGGTCCACTAGCTTAGCCTATTTCGACAAGTCATCATATCCGATTGCACCAGCGTACTGATATCAAGCAAGCTACTAACCTTCTAACTTAACTTAGCTCAAACCTTAATCCTAAAGCTTGTTAAGCAATCCTACAATCCTTATGCCCAACTTCTAATTTCTACCAAGCTCAACCTTGAACTTCTCTCTGGCTTTTTATTCTTTTTTTTTTACCAACTTAGAAAGTCTCATAGGTCATAGCTTTTTGGTCCAGGAATGACAACACTTTATGGTGAAACTCACCTAGCCTCCTAGCTCATCACCTAATGAGATCTGCATTCATTTCTCTTAAGATTTCCAAAGATAGCTTTCTAGCAACTACCTCCTTGCTTCTCAGAATGGCAACACTTTTTGGTGAAGCTCACCTAAGACCTCGAGAAGATAGAAACTTTCAAGCCAACACTCATCCCTTTTTCCATCTCATATTGCCTTTTTTTTTTCTTTTCTGATCACTTTTAGAATGTTATCTTTCCCTTAAGCTACTTTTTGACGTAGGGGCAAACTATGGGTATCATAAATCTCCCTAATTACTAGGCAAGCTCTAGGAAATAGACAACTCCCAAAAAGGGAGATGAGTGCATCCTAGGCAAAACTAAGACAAAGAGGAGTGTCTTCTGGGATGCCTTTTCTATTGTTTTTTTTTTTTTTTTTTTACAAGGGTTACCTCACCCCCAAACTTAATCTATTCATTGTCCCCAATGAATGAGAAAGCAAGGAAAGAACCCCTAAACTTATTTTTTTAGAGAAGCTAAAGCTTATTGCTTATGAAGATTATAAAATTTGGGCAGAGGACTAGGAACAAGCTTTCCTAAGATTTGAGCTAAGCTAAGGAGGAGATTAGGAAGCTTCCTATCTACCTAAGTACTTAAGACACAAAAGGATAATCTAACTAAGCAAATAGGCTAAGCTTCTTCTTTACCAAGTAAAACTGTTGTTTCAGCATTCAGCAAGGCTAAGCTTTACCAAAAGAACAACCAAGAGCTATCTCTAGGCCCTAAAACAACGCTTAAACAAGCTGGACAATTCAATTTCAACCAAAGAATTTAATCTTGTACACTCAAAGCTTCAACAAACTCACTAACTCAGATTTTGTATCAACAACACATGCACCGATGACCTTATGAGCATGCATTATAATGATGCACTAAATGACTACTCATAATTCGATTGGTTTTTTTTCTTAAGCAGCAGGCATGGCACGTTTCAAGCATAAATGGTACATCATTACAGTAGCTAACAAATTGAAATAAGGCAAAACAGGACCAATTCCAAATTGCAAACTTTCATCATTCAAGCATATTCCAACACTCCATAAAAGATAAATGCATTAAGCTCATTTAAGAATGGCTATCAAGCCAAGCATTCGACCACAGCAAAATTCACAAAGATACAAACTCATAAAAATGAAGCAACACAAAAGTAAAGCAAAAACAGCAAGGGTCAACAGCAAGACTCCCTCATTTTCTTCAATCTTCTTGACCTTCATCAGCATTGTCTTCGTCATCACTGGAGGAAGGAGGGCACCACAGGTTGAAAACACCTTCAGGGAATTGTGGAAAAGGCTGACGCAGCTCCTCAAATCCAAATTCAAAGGTTTCCTCCATTGTTTCATCTCTTTTGAGAGCATATTCCCAATACATCCTTTGTTGAGCTTCATTGTGTTGCACGAGCTTCCTCTGTTGTTTAAGAATTTCCTCAATTCCACATACAATGTTTGAGCTCTTCCTTCCTTTCTTTTCTCCTATAAGCCGAGCAATAGAAGCAGTGTCAATCAACCCTTTGTCCATCAAGATTTCATCTTCACTTGTTATCTTCACATTTGTTTTAAGGCACAAAGCTGTGATCAAGTTGAGAAAGAACAATATGCCTGTCTTTTTCCTTGCACAAGCTACAATCTCCCTTACAATGAGTCGACCCACATCTATACTTAGAATCCTCAAAATGGAGAATATTAGGAGGACTCTTTCCTTAGATACTGTGGTGTCATGAGTTGTGGGGAGAATCTTGTTCCTTATAGACCATAACCAAACTTTTGCCTCAGGAGCTACGTAAGCAGATAACATTGTCCTATTCCCATTTTTAGACATCTTCTAGCAAGCTCTATCCACTCCACATGTTAACAAGGCAACTTGAAGTTAGTCATTGGATGGGGTTATTTCCATGGAGATGAAAATAGCAAGAGGGAAATCTGGAATGTCATAAAATTCGTTAATCACATGGGGGGCTCCATTGAACCACTTGGCCTCTCACTTTTGTCTGCCACATGCCATTGTCTTGGAAGTTTGCATAAAACTCCTTGACTAAGTTGATAATCGCAGGCTCCGACTTTTGGCAAAGATTTTTCCAGCAGTGATTTGTAATGGGCTCCTTCCCCTTCTTTTTCGAGCTCTTCTTTGGTGGGGGAGAAGATGGTTGAACCGTGCTAAGCTCATCTTGCACAGCTTGCTTGCCCTTTTCTTTCCTAGATTTTGGGGTATTGGCAGCCTCACCTTAAAGTAGCACCTTAGGGGATGAAGATCCATCCACCTTAGGCCTAAAAAACTTCATTGAGATTGAACGAGGCCCCATTTGCTAAACGGAAGAACAACAACCAAAAAGAAACAAAACCGAGAGGACTTGAACTGCTTTAAGGACCAAAACCGAAAGGACAAGATTTTCAACTTTTCTTTGCATGTTAAAACTGATGCAACCCCTTCAATTTAAAGACCTTTTGTGCATGCAACCTCATTAATTATCAGATTTGGAGGTTGAAGAGGGGAACACGGAATGGGAAATCAGCCAGCTGCCACCCAAAATCTGCTATCAGCCCCATTGAGTTTCCTTGATACGCTGACAGATATGTCTTTAAAGTGTTGCAGCTTTCTTTTCTTGAGCAAAGCAAAATCTAATTCCACTTTCCCATCAACTCAGCTAGCCTATCTTATCAGATCTCATTGCTTCACGACAGCTAGCCCACTAAGGATTGAATTAACCTTTCTGCTACATGCAAGAAAACAAAACCACAAAACTAAAATGGAACAATTAAATCATAACAAATAATTTAAAACTAACTACTAAAAATTAAACCACGAGATTTTCAACGCATTTTTTTCATTCCACTAGGGGCTCAAAATAAAAATTGATACTTAAGACCACTGCCCCTTATTTTCTTTTTGTCATTTTAAATGCTCAGTAACTTGCAAGAGGCATAGCCTCTTTTGAACTCTTCCCTCCAATAATGTTTTAATCTTTGTCCATTGACCTTAAATTCCCTTCCATCACTCTCATCCCATAACAACACAGCCCCATGACTATAGGCTTCTAACACAGTGAAGGGCCCAGACCACCTAGCCTTAAGCTTACCAAGAAATAGCTTAAGTCTAGAGTTAAATAGCAACACCTTTTGACCTCTTTCAAACTGCTTAGGCACCAATTTTTTATCATGCCAAATTTTGGTCTTTTCCTTGTACAACTTTGCATTTTCATAAGATAAGTGCCTAAATTCTTCCATCTCCAAAAGCTGGAATTTTCTCAACTTTCATGCTGCCCCATGATCAAAATTAAGCTTTGTGCTCTAACTCTAGAGACAAATGGCAGGCTTTTCCAAAAACCAATCTATATGGAGACATTCCCAAAGGGGTTTTAAAAGTTGTCCTGTATGCCCAAAGTGCATCATCAAGCCTAAGGGACCAATCTTTTCGGTTTGGACTTAACATCTTTTCAAGAATTCCCTTAATTTTCCGGTTGGAAATTTCAGCTTGTCTATTGGCTTGTGGATCGTAAGGAGTGTATATTCTATGCTTCACATTATACTTAGCCAATAGATTGCCCAACAACAACCTATTCACGAAGTGAGTTCCTTCATCACTAATTAAAGCCCCTGGGGTTCCAAATCTAGTGAATATATGCTTGTGGAGGAACTTCAAAATTGTTTTTGCATCATTCAGTGGGCAAGCTATGGCCTCAACCCATTTGGATACATAATCCACTGCCAATAGTATGTATAAATTTCCAAAGGAAGGTGGGAAAGGTCCCATGAAATCCAAACCCCAAACATCAAAGAGTTCCACTTCTAAGATGTAAGTTAGAGGCATTTCATCCTGTTGGCTTATGTTCCCTTTTCTCTGGCATTTATCACAAACCTTGCTAAATAAATGGGCATCCTTGAACACTGTAGGCCAATAGAAACCTGATTGAAACACTTTTGCAGCTGTCCTTTGTCCACCAAAATGGCCACCATATGGAGATGAGTGACAATGAGCTAAAATGGACTGAATTTCATCCTCAGCAACACACCTTCTAAAAATCCCATCAGCACATTGCCTATACAAAAATGGATCATCCCACAAATAAAACTTGACCTCGGAATGGAACTTTTTCAGCTGTTGTTTCGGCATGTCAGATGGTAAAATTCCACAAGCTAGGTAGTTTACAAGGTCAGCAAACCAAGGAGTATCAACTTCCCTCACTTGAGCTATTGTGAGAAGTTGCTCATCAGGAAATGAGTCCCTAATTTCACCTTGCTACAACAGTTTTTCACTACCTTCCAACCTTGACAAATGGTCAGCAACCAAATTCTCAGACCCTTTTTTATCCTTAATTTCCAAATCAAACTCTTAGAGCAAAAGCACCCACCTAATAAACCTTGGCTTGGCATCTTTCTTGGCTAAAAGGTATTTAATGGCAGGATGGTCAGTGAACACTGTCACTTTGGTTCCCACTAAATAAGGCCTAAATTTTTCAAAAGCAAACACTACAGCTAAAAGCTCTTTTTCAGTGGTTGTATAATTCCTTTGGGCATCATTCAGAGTTTTCCTAGCATAATAAATAGGATGAATCAGCTTCCATATTCTTTGTCCCAACATAGCCCCAACAGCAAAAATCACTTGCATCACACATCAATTCAAATGGCAATGTCCAATTGGGTGAAAAAAATGAAAGGAGCAGTGACTAATGCCATTTTTAGGGTGTTGAAAGCCTTCAAACATTCAGCATCAAACTCAAATGGGCGGTTCACTTCCAATAATAGGCATAGAGGCTTATAAATTTTTGAAAAATCTTTGATGATGAATCTTCTGTAAAAACCAACATGCCCAAGAAAACTCCTAACTCCTTTCACTGTGGTTGGAGGCTCTAGCTTTTCAATGATTTCCACCTTGGCTTTATCCACTTCAATGCCTTTCCTAGAGATTTTGTGCCCAAGAAATATGCCTTCCTTAACCATAAAGTGACATTTTTCCCAATGGAGCACCAAATTAGTTTCTTCACACCTTTGCAAAACCTTTTCCAAATTAGTGAGACAAGCTTGAAATGACTCCCCAAAAACTGAAAAGTCATCCATGAATACTTCTATTATGTCTCCACTAAATCAGAAAAAATAGCCATCATACACCTTTGAAAAGTGGCAGGGGCATTACAAAGACCAAATGGCATTCTCCTAAATGCAAAAATGCCATAGGGACAAGTGAAAGTTGTTTTCTCTTGATCTTGAGGGGCTATGGTGATTTAGTTATAACATGAATAACCATCCAAAAAGAAATAGTAATCTTGCCCAGCTAGTTTGTCCAACATTTGGTCAATGAAAGGTAGGGGAAATGGTCTTTCTTTGTGGCTTTGTTCAAACGTTTATAGTCCATACATACCCTTCATCCTGTCACTGTTCTTGTGGGAACTAGCTCATTTGCTTCATTAACCACCACTGTCATTCCTCCCTTTTTAGGCACACATTGGACTGGACTAACCCAATTGCTATCAGCTATAGGGTATATAATTCCAGCATCTAGCTACTTAATTATCTCCTTTTTAACCACTTCTTTCATGGCTCAAGGGGGAAAAACTGCAGTTTTAAAGAGCAGATTCTGATGGATATTAGAAAAATTCAATGGGCCGATAGAAGATTTTAGGTGGCAAATTCTGATTTCCCAATCCGTGATTCCCTCCCCAACCTCTAAATCTGATAATTAATGAGTTTGCATGCACAAGGATCTTTAAATTGAAGAGGTTGCATCAATTCTAACTTGCAAAAGAAAAGCTGAAAAATAGGTGCTCTCGGTTTTGGTCTGCAGCCTTCTCGATTTTGATTTGTAGTTGTTCTTTAGCTTTTCAAATGGGGCTTCGTTCTATCTCAAGGAAGCTCTTTAGGCCTAAGGTGGATGAAACTTCATCCCCTCAGGTGATACTACAAGGTGAGGCTGCAATTGCTCCAAAATCTCAAAAAGGAAAAGGCAAGCAAGGTGTGCAAGATGAGTTTAGCACGGTCCAACCATCTTCCCCTCCACTAAAGAAGAGCTCGAAAAAGAAAGGGAAAGAGCATTTGCTATCAGTGAGAGAGAAGCCTAGGAGATTCATCAATGTTGCTGCTGAAGCTCGGTTTGAAGAGTTGCAAAAAAGGGAGCTGTTGCCTGAGAGGGGGTTTGATTCGGATTTAGAGAAGTTACCCCACTTCCTTGCTACCATCATCACAAACCATTGTTGGGAAAATCTTTGCAAAAAACCAGAGCCTGCGGTTATCAATTTGGTCAAGGAATTTTATGCAAACTTCCAAGACAATGGAATATGGCAAACAAAAGTCAGAGGCCAAGTAGTCCAATGGAGCCCCCACGTGATCAATGAATTCTATGACATTCCAAACTTTCCTCATGTTATTTTCAATTCCATAGAAATAGCATCATCCAATGATCAACTCCAAGCTATTTTGTTGACTTGTGGAGTGGATGGAGCTTGTTGGAAGATGTCCAAAAATGCTAATAGAACTATTTTGTCTGCTTACATAGCTCCTGAAGTCAACGTTTGTTTATGGTTTATAAGGAATAAAATTCTCCCCACAACTCATGACACCACAGTCTCCAAGGAAAGAGTCCTCCTCATCTTCTCCATTTTGAGGATCCTAAGCATAGATGTGGGTCGACTTATTGCAAGGGAGATTGCAGCTTGTGCAAGAAAGAAAACAGGAATATTGTTCTTTCCCAACTTGATAACAGCCTTGTGTCTCAAAGCAAATGTGAAGTTAACGGATGAAGATGAAGTCTTGATGGTTAAAGGGATAATTGACATTGTTTCCATTACTCGGCTTTTAGGAGAAAAGAAGGGAAGGAAGAGCTCAAACATTGTATGTGGAATCGAGGAAATTCTCAAGCTACAACGGAAGCTCATGCACCAAGTGCAACACAATGAGGCTCAACAAAGGATGTATTGGGAATATGCTCTCAAAAGAGATGAGGCAATGGAGAAAACCTTTGAATTCGGATTTGAGGAGCTGCCTCAGCCTTTTCCTCAATTCCCTGAAGGTGTTTTCTACCCGTGGTGCCCTCCTTCCTCTAGTGAAGATGAAGAAAATGATGATGAAGGCCAAGAAGATTGAAGAAAATGAGGGAGTCTTACTGATTGACCCTTGTCGTTCTGCTTTGCTTTTGTGCTGCTTTACTTTTATTTTGCTATAAGTCAACGTTGATGTCTGCTATGGTTATATTCTGTTTTTAATTACCTCTGTTAGAAGTTATTTTCGAAAAAAAAAATGTGTATGAAGTAAAAGCTCTTAAGATGTGCCTATGCTAGAGTTCAATCAATGAAATGCATATTTATTGTAGCGCCTGATTGTGAGCTGATTTCAATTTTTATCTTTCTGAATTGGTGCCTTGGTGAATGGTCATTGTGGCTGAATGCTTGGCGTGAGATTCATTCTTGAAGAAGTTTAGTAAATTTATCCCCTATGAAGTATTAATTCAAGCTTAAAGGATAGTGGTTGCATTTAAGCATAGTCCTATTTGTTTTTGCAATTTCTTGACTGCTCTGATAGTGTGCAATAATTCCATAAGGTGCAATTTTGGCCTAAAATGCTTCTGATAGGCAGCTGATATGCTATAGGGGGAATTTTGTGTTAACTTGAGCCTAAATAGAAAGATAATTGTAGCGTGAGCATGAATTCAGCTTGCTTAGGCACTGTCTTAAGACTTAGATGTTGCCCATAGCTGTTCTTTTGTGTTGTTGCAACAGTGTTGGTACTTGGTAAAAGAAATCTTTTTGAAGATGAAACTTGAAACCAAGTTCTGTTTATTTTCCTAGAAGCTTAGCCTAATTGCTTAAGTTAGATTATCCTTTTGCATTGTAAGTCCTAGATAAATAGCAAGCTTCCTAATTTTCCTCCTTAACTTAGTTCAAATTTTAGGAAGGCTTGTTCCTAGTCCTTTGCCCAAATCTTATAATCTTCATAAGCAATAAGTCTTGCTTCTCTAGAAATAAGTTTGGAGGTTCTTGCCTTGCTTCCTCATTCATTGGGGACAATGAATAAATTAAGTTTGGGGGTGAGGTAACCCTTGTAAAAAAAGAAGAGAAAAGAAAAAAAACAATAGAAAGGCATCTTAGAAAGCATTCCTCTTTGTTTTAGTTTGCCTAGGATGAACTTCTCTCCCTTTTTGGAAGTTGTCCAGTTTCTTGAGTTGCCTAGTAACCAGAGGGATTTATGATACCCATAGTTTGCCCATGAGTCAAAAAGTAGCTCAAGGGAAAGATAGCATTCTAAAAATGATTAAAAAAAGAAAAGGCAATACGATGTGGATAAAGGGACGAGTATTGAAATATGCTTGAATGATGAAGGTTGCAAATTAAGCATAATCCTTTTTTTTTTTTTTGCAATTCATTGGTTGCTATAATAACGTGTTAATAATGCCAAAAAGTGCAAAGCTTGCTTAAAATGCTCTAGATAGTCATCTAACCCATTTGAAGTGACTGTTTGTGCTAAGAATGGGATTTATGTGTTTACTTAAGTCTTTATAAGAAGAAATTTTAGATTGGGCATGTATTCAGCTTGTGTAATAGGTGGTTAGAAGCCTTTGTATAGTGCATAGCTGTTCTTTTGTGCAAAGTTGCTTCTTTTTGAATGCTGCAACAGTAGCCACACTTGGTAAAAATCTGTTTTAATTCTCAAAAGCAGTGTTTTGTATTAAAATCCTTAGAAGTTTAGCTAAGCCTATGTGCTCAGTTAGATTATCCTTTTGGTGCCTTAAGTCCTTAGATAGAAAGGAAGCTTCCTAATTTTCCCACTTAGCTTAGTTAAAATCTTAGGAAAACTTGTTCCTAGTCCTTTGCCCAAATTTTATAATCTTCATGAGCAATAAGCCTTAGCTTCTCTAAAAAATAAGTTTGGGGGTTCTTGCCTTGCTTTCTCATTCATTGGGGACAATAGAAATGCATCTTAGAAGACACTCCTTTTTGTCTTAGTTTTGTCTAGGATGCACTCCTCTCCCTTTTTGGATGTTGTCTATTTCCTGGAGCTTCCCTAGTAACCAGGGGATGTATGATACCCATAATTTGCCCCTGCGTCAAAAAGTAGCTCAAGGGAAAGACAGCATTCTAAAAATGATCAGAAAAAGAAAAGACAATATGAGATGAAAAAAGGGATGAGTGTTGGCTTGAAAGTTTCTATCTTCCTCAGGTCTTAGGTGAGCTTCACCAGAAAGTGTTTCCACTCTGAGAAGCAAGGAAGTAGCTGCTAGAAAGTTATCTTAGGAAATCTTAAGAGAAATGAGTGCAGTTCTCATTAGGTGATGAGCTATGAGGCTTTCTAAGTTGGTAAAAAAAAATAATAAAAAGCCTGAGAGAAGTTCAAGGTTGAGCTTGGTAGAAAGTAGAAGTTGGGCATAAGGATTGTAGGATTGTTTAGCAAGCTTTAGGATTAAGGTTTGAGCTAAGTTAGAAGGTTAGTAGCTTGCTTGATATCAGTAGGCTGGTGCAATCGGATATGATGACTTGTCAAAATAGGCTAAGCTAGTGGACCAAAAACAGAACACTAAGGCCCCGTTTGATAACCATTTGGTTTTTGGTTTTTGGTTTTTGAAAATTAAGCTTATAAATCCTACTTCCACCTACAAGTTTCTATGTTTTGCTAATACTTTTCTTTCCTTGTTTTTAAAAACCAAGCAAAATTTGAAAACTAAAAAAAGTAGTTTTCAAAAACTTATTTTTGTTTTTAGAATTTGGCTAGGAACTCAAATGTGTCGTTGGCAAATATGAAAACCATGGTAGGAAAATTGGAAGAAAACAAGCCAAATTTTCAAAAACCAAAAACAAAAAACCAAATGGTTATCAAACGGGGCCTAAAGTTTTGAGAAATACCAAGTTTTGGGGGCTGAATTGTTTTGAAGCACTGCATTTTGAGATGTTGTATGCATTAAAAAAGGGAGTTTTGGCAAAAAGTAACTATGTTGCTAATAGTTAAGCTCTTTGGTATGCAAGCGGGATGAAAGCAAGTTTAGAGGAGTCTTTTAGCCTAGCATTACTCAGGGACGAGCAATGAGTTAAGTTGGGGGTTGAACAAGAGTTATTGGCTATATTTTTAGGCTCGTACCTATTCTTCAAGAAACACGATACCCTATTTTTCTAAATAGTTTCAAAACCACCCATTCTCTCCAATTTTTTTCAATTTTTTTTTTTTTTTTTTACTTTTCTAAAAAAATCCCAAGAAAGTGGTTTGCAACAACACTTTGCCCCTCTTCCTAAAGGGAGGATGCAAAAGCACCTCCACCATCAAAGATTACCCATCAAGGCCACAAGGAAAAATCGAAAAAGATCGAGGAAAAAAACAAGATAAAAGAAAAACCCTCTTAAATCGACCGAGAACTTGATCAAATTTTAATGATAATCTAATAGTGCCACAGGTACTATTCACACATCTCAAACTCTCTAAAAGTGAAGAGGTTGTTTCAAGCCCATACTCTTCCTTAGTCAAGTCAAAGAAGGAAGGCCCTCTTGCTACCTATCAACTATGCCCTCTCTATTGTTTTTTTTTTTCGAGCAACAATCCCTTTTATTGGAGATAAACCCATCATCGGACCCAATCCATCCTTTTCTATCTCTAAACCCATTCTCCCTCTTCCAAATTCCCACCCTTGCCCTACCTATTTTCCCTCTTCCAAATTCCCACCCCTGCCCCTACCTGCAACCCAATTACCAGACTCGCTGAAATTGCTACCCCCTTATGACACCATCGATAATTTTAACCCCCATCATACTTTCACTTTTTTTTTAATGAAAAATCGAGTTTTCATTGAGAAAAAAATGAAAGAATACAAGAGCATCCAAAAAACCAAGCCCCAAAAAGAAACCCAACTACAAGAAGGGTTTCCAGTCAATCAAAATAATACCTAATGTATAATTACAAAAAACCTTAGAAATCGAGGCCCATAACGAAACATATAGTCTAATATTAGCCCAAACCTCACTCGGATGTCTCTCCACCTTACTCCCACTTTTTCCCCCTAGTTTTCCAAGCATGAATACTGCATGTCTATCCCCTACAAACAATAAAAGGGTGCGAAAGCAAATAAGCTACAGAAACATGTCAAGGAACTCCAAAATCTTCAATCCATGATTAACTATGAAAAACGGAGCCAAAGCCGTGTTTTGGACGGGTCGATATCCACCTAAATGATTATTCCCTCCTGGAATATTCATGGTTTGGAATCTTCAAGGAAACGAGTGCTTATCAAGGATCTTATTTAGGGTATTAACCCCACAGTGGTGATTCTTCAGGAGACAAAGGCTACCTCTCCCTCTAGGCGCTTCATAAATTTATTTGGAGTTATTGTCATATCAGCTGGTCCTGTTTCTGCTTAGCACTAAGGAGTTTAGTTAGCATTTATACGTATAGCAGCTTGTATCCAAATGAGAAGAATCCAAAGGAGGTGATGAGATCCTAATCTCCTCAGAGTTACTACCCTATCTTAAAATGCTATGACCTTTTAATATTCTAACGAATCCATAAAATAGCTCATCTCAGTCTTCTTTCTTCTAAGTTTCTACTTGTATGCTTCCTACAAAGCATAGCCTTCCTTAATACTTCTCTATGTTGAATGATAACCTACACAGAACAGCAAATAATCTTCACTCCCAATCAGCCCTAGTTGCTATGTATAATCTTCCTTAGCAAGACAATCTTAAATAAAAAAAATTAAAAATTTTCCTGCAACAATTTTACGGCAGAACTAAAACAACATCACATTTACCATGTTGAGGTTATTGCTGAAAGCCGGTTATAATATAAAATATGTCTTAAAAATACACAACCAAAAAATGCAGAAAACAAAGATTCATTCAAAGAATTATTCCAACCAAATGCACCATATGGAAATTTAACAAAGTATTATCAGTTTGTATTCGCAAAAGAATATGAATTTATAATTTGTACAAAGTCCACAAAAAATCCTAGGAAATAAAAGGCTTATAATAAGAATTGAAAAGATTCCAAGCAAAAAATTGATAGCATAAATTACCTTGCTCCTTTGCACTCCAAAATTTTGAAAGCATATATAGATTACCTTGCTCCTTTGTACTCCAGCATGAATTTGAATCCCAATTTCTTCATCTCTTTTAACCTTGAAGGAAGCACGCAGAATAAGGTTCACCTCAATGGGATGTTAAGACATTAATGTAAATTGAAACTGCTTCTCTACTTTCTAAATAAGTTTAATTTGTCTTTAAAAGAAAACGGGGAAACTATTAATTGGTTCAGGTAAAGCAAATAACAGAGAGCATTCTTACAGACTTTAGCTTTGCAACAGGACATATTTCAAGTCGAAGTGAAGCAACGAAATTTAGCACAATTCCTCCACTTGTCATTTCTAGATCCCATGGTACACAATAATCTAATAAAATTCAGAACAGCAATACCATCATGCTTTGAAATATTTTACATATGAGGATATTGATACAGTACTAGAAACAAAATTAGAGTAGAATTTTATCACAATTTATGACTAGATTCAATATACCTAGCCGGGCAAAACTGATAATGATTTTTGTTTTTATTTATTTAGTTCTGAGAACAACAAACATAACTTTTCATTCATCATTGTAAAGTTACACAAATATAGCATCATTTAAAAAAAGAATTATATCCATGCAGTTAAAAGAAAAACTAAACCCTAAAACTAAAGAAACCCCTAAGAAAAATACCCCAACCATCCATTACCATGCACAAAATCTACCCAACTTTAAAGAGTGGATGATTATTAAACCTAAATGAAGGGTGAAAATAACCTTATATCGTATTTAATTCAAAAAAATGAGAATGCAACCAACTTTTGAGGCATTTCCAGACATTATAGGCAAAGCTTGACTCATGAGGCGTGCTTGCAGACGCATTTGCTGCATACCAATCTCACCCTAGAAAGAAAGGATGCGAAATGTAAGATTGGCAATCTCACAATAAAGAGTTTGTGAAACTCAAGAAGGTGATAAAAGTATCTTCAATTTCGGCGTTAGGTAGAGGCAGAACCAACACAAATGAGATCTACACAAACGATCTGCAATTGATATAAGAATATTCATCCATCAATACACATATGTCACAAGTATCCCCATAGCCAAAAGCCACAAGCTCTATTTCATTCAAGAAATGGTAAAAGACAAACTAGGATATGTTACTCTCAAGTGCCATCACTCCATGACCAAGGTTTGGCAGACAATCAAATTTTCTACATTCACTCCTACTGCTTTAGCATATGCTGGATCAAAGGCATGCTCTGCATCCACAAGCATCGCATTCTTCATGTAACAGGCAAAACTAGTATAATTTTTAGTGCCTCCCAGCCCCTCGGTAAGTAAAAATTAAAGAAAAGTGAGAAGAAACAATATATATAAGCATGTACCTGAACTTCTGCAATTTCATGCAATGCTAGGGTGGTCTTTCCACTACTTTCTGGTTCAAACATCTGGAAAAAAAATGATGCAAACTATCATCTTTTTGCAACAATGTAACTCATTGCTCAGGAAGTAAAATATCCAAGACGTGTAATGTTCATTCATACAATAAAAAAGAAGAAAATAAACGGAAGTTTTCTAAAATTACAAACATGTTTGAGACCACCTTATCTTCAAAAGTTAATTCTTTCTAAACAACCTTGTCTACTTCACAAGTTCACATTGTCCATGTACCTATATGTAATAAGCATGTGGTATTACAGACATTTAAAGAATTTTAGAAAATCACAATGTACAATCCCAAAAATTAAAAATATAATTATAATGCAGAGATATTTCTTACAACTGTCTATTTGAACTTGCAGAGGCATCAACCCCCCTTCTCCATTCTGGAAGCTGTTTGGTATGCCAATTCCCACAACTTGACAAATTCCTTTACTTTAATACCCTAACCCCCCAGAACAAGTGAACATACCTCAACAATTCTGCCTCCTAAGGCACAGTCTAACGTCAAACAGCCACTTGGGAAAGTTTCCCTGAATGGTCAGAAAACAACAGACATTTAAACCTGGCAATAAAATCCACAACATTGAACTTGCATTATGATGCTTTTAAGAAATGCAAAATTTCCCGAAGTAATTTTACTAGAAAATTTTCCAACCAGCCTATTACCTAGTAAATATACAAAACTTAAAGAATCAATAAAACCCTGTTGACCAGGTGAAAATTTTCAAGTTTTACGGCCTTCTCCAGGAACAATATAAATACATAAGAAAGAAAAAAAAAATACACTAACGCTACACCTGCACTTTCTGAATCGTGTAACACTTCCTTTCCCAAATGAGCTATTTATGTCATTCATTGCTGCTTCCAATGCCTTCTTCTGGGACAACACAAAATTTGCAGTATCTAAGAAATTCATAACTAATAAGTAGATAACTGTTGATAAAGCAACATATCACAGGAAACGATCATCGTCGATTCGCAGATGATCTTTTCTCCCTCTGGTTGTAATCGCATTGACTCCCTTTAGAAGCGAAAACCCTAAACAAAGTTTTGGAGGGTTCTAAAGAAAAACTCCATGAGCGGAGCGAAAAGAAACGGCCAAAAGTGATAAAAAAAAATAATTACAAGCATTTCTGACCCAAAATTAGGAAGAAAAAAAAAATAACACAAGCCAGCCAAGGTGAGCAGCAAATTTGGAGAATAAAGAACGACATGAGTACCTCGTCGACGGAGCGAGGATCAAAGTCACTGGAAAGAGCGCCATTAACATTAACTTCGAACTCACGGAAGCTTTCCGACTCGCTTGCCTGCATTGGAGAGTGAAGAATGCAAGCATTGGCGGCGGCGGGAAGGTGTTGCGCATGGCGGAAACAGAGTGTGGCATGAGAGAGTCTTGCAAGCCAGTGGATTCGAAACGAAATCCATAGGCGAAGGTAAGCAAAGCGAAACTGAGAAGCACTGAGAGTGAAGAGTGAAGAGATACTGAGAATGAAGAGAACCGAGCGAGAGTTTATTAAACTTATAGAACACATTCCTCCTTTGACCAAGTCAACTGCTTGAGTTTGACCAAGTCAACTACGTGTGTTTCACGCGTAAAAATTAAAATCTCTTTTTACTTCATTCAAATAAAAATAAAATAAAATGTTGTTAGAGCTTAAAAATAAATAAATAAACTAAAATCGAGCTTCAAATAATTTATCTTTGTCCAAAAGATAAGAAGCAGATTTCACGGAAATTCTTTATTAAAATTGCAACTTTTTTTTTTTTGAAACACATTAAAATTGCAACTTTTAGAAATTATTATGAAAATATATCAATTTTGAAACTACTTAAATATTGTGGTTTTAATTTCATGTTGTTAGGTTGTGGAAGGTTATATATGTGCGACTTAAACATCCGAACGGGATTTTTTCAAAAAAAAAAAAAAAAAAAAACATCCGAACGGGAAACGTGACAATTGTCATGTGGCAATAGAGACGACATGCATCCATACATTTTAAGTTGTCTTTTCAAAAGATGACCTCTACTTAAGAATATAAACTACAATAATAAATTAAAAAAATATTATATTTTAATAAAAAGTTTTAAAATTTACAATTAAAAAAAAAAATCCCCACAATGTATGTTACAAAAAGCCTTATTACACATTGTCAAAAAAAAAAAAAAAAAAAAAGCCTTATTACACGGTTAAAAAAAAAGGCCTTATTACATTATATTTATACTATTATTTTTTTAAAATCATCTAATCTAACTATCCACATAATAAGTTTTATCCACGAGCATATATATTTGCTATCCTCACTCATTTCCACTTATGGGAAAAATATTGTTTAGTCACTGAGTTTTGAAGAATAGTTACGTTTCGTTCCATGAGTTTTCAAAGTTTGAAGAATAGTTACGTTTCGTTCCATGAGTTTTCAAAGTGAATCTTTTTAGTTCTTCAGTTTTGAGAAATATGTTTAAAAAGTCCCTAAGTTTTGAACTTTTTTAGTCATTGAGTTTTGAGAAATATGTTTAAAAAGTTTGTCATATTATTTTTAAAATTTTTTAAATTAGTACATTTTAATTTTTTTTAATTTAAAAAATCATTCAATATTTTAAAAATAAAAAATATATATATTTATTTTAAAGGTTGAAAAATAATATGAGGGGTCTTTTAATGACTAAAAAGGTTCATTTTGAAAACTTAGGGACCTTTTAAACCTATGTCTCGAAATTTAGAGGCCAAAAAGGTTTATTTTGAAAACTCAAGAACCAAACACACCTATTTTTCAAACCTCAGGGACCAAAAAAGTATTTTTCTCTTTACTTATTCAAAAACTTATATATATGTATAACTTGTTTAAAGACAACACCCCAATATGGAAAATTAAACATTTTACCTAAAAAAAAAGTGTCATGTATCTTCATCTAGCTAGCTTTGCTCAAATTAATGTATATAAACTTAGAATGTTAAAACATTTTTTAACCTATGTTTGTAAATTATAAATCTTCATTTGATAATAATTTTATGTTTTTTTTAATGGTTATTTTTTTAACATGGAGTGAATTTGAAAAGGTGGACATGTTTAGTAATTATGTTGTTTTGAAATCTTTGCATTCAAACCAACACCAAAATTTGATTGATCCAATTTTTATAACAAACTTTTATGATATTTTATAACTTGCAATTTAAATTATACAGACTTTTAAACATCTTATAACAAAGTTAGATGTTAAACATCAATACATAAATAATCAATATAATATAATTCATTGACTATTGTAATCTAATTTTAATATCGATTTTTCTAGTTTAATATGTAGGGGTGATGATCGAAATATTTGACTTATTGGTCGATATTATATGCCTCAACTTTTTTTTTTTGAGACAACTCCTCAACTAGTTAAACAACACCCCGACTTAGCAATTTTAGTATTAGATTTTTATGATAATCTACGAGTGGCATAATTCGCATTGTTTAAAAAAAAATGGACAATTATTTGTCTAACCTAGCAGCGAGTAATTCGAAGAGTTCGGAATCATGAATCATGACCCTCGATCAATTGTCTGAAAATAAATGTAAATGCTTCTTGGACTAGCGATTTGGCGACGGGTGGTGTGGGTTAGATTATTTGTGATTTCCTTGGGTCTCCAAAAGCTGCAATAGTCAATCAAAGCCCTCGAGATGTTGGCGATAAGGGAAGGTTTAAAGGCGTACTTGTCCTCTGATAGAACAAGAAATTCTTCGATCATTGTTCATTGTTGAAGCCGATGCATTGGGAAGTGGTTAAAACGTTGAACTATGACTGTGAAGATATATCAGAATCAAAAGTGGTGATGGCTAACATCGAAGAGCTAGCTTCTTAGGCAGGAGTAATTGCCTTCGCAAATGCCCCAGGGCTGGAAACAAAATCGTGCACCATCTCGCGCGAGCTGCAGTTGGTTTTTGGCCGATGAAGTCCCAGTCGTCTGTTGTAGTTGATAGGTTTTTTGAGCAAATCATCTCTTCCATGTTGGAAGAGTTATTCTTTTGTAGGGATGTTGCCGTGGTTTCCTTATTAATTAAGGAAGATATGAGTGTAACGAACTCTCTTTACTATTAATGCATTTTCAGTTTAAAAATAAAATCAAGTCTACATGAAAATAGTCGGTCAAAACTCCTATCTTCATGACCAAATTTTATTCCACCAAGTTCAATCGATATAAAACTTGAATATGATTTTGACATCGAATTTAGATGATATTCAATAAATGTCGTGCCGTATCCGTATTTTGATTTTGATTTTTTTTTTTTTTTTTCTTTTGGTCTTCCCTCAAGTTCTCAACAATTATATCTCTTTGTTTCGTTGGTTCAAGTCCATTTTCCAACAAAGTTGGGTCCAGTTGTCCAAATTTAGCAACAACAATTGCCAATGACATTTTTAACTATATTTGAAATACAAACATCCTTTTTGAAAACTACCATAATATATATATATATATATATATATATATATATATATATATATATATATATATATATATATTTTTTTTTATTTTATTTATTTTTTTTTTTTGGAAATATACTTTGAACTATGTATTAGACAGTCTTAAAAAAAATAATACAATTATTAAGTCAACTAACCACTGTACATATTTTTTTTTCCCCACCAAATAGATTAAAGATCACGAATCTTTATGACGAATGCACAAATAAATATTGCCTCACTTGCCTCCAATTAAAATAAAATCTTAAATTAAAAAGAGAATGGCTTATTTTAGTTAAAAATTTTAGACATTGAATTTTAAAATACTTTTAAAAACTAGATAAAAACAAATAAATAGCAATATTTATTAATTTTTTTAATGAGAAAACCAGAAAAATCTTCATAATCGAATTAATTATAAAATAGAATATAGCAAATTCAATTTAGAGTATATGATCTTTGGGGTAAAATTTCTTTCATTTTCAAATCACAGATTTGCAAACGACTCGAGAACTTTAATCTCTATAACCCACAATATCAAGCCTCTACATAAACTTCAAAAAATTATTCCATATATCAAAATAAAAAAAAAAAAAAAAAAAAAAGGTTTCTAACAGTTCAAATTTTTGGTATAATAATGAAAAATAATAAATCAAACATTGAGTCGATGAGCACTCAAATGGATCAGTGTTACATTTCATCAACCATGAATTTTTTTTTTTTTTTTTTTTTTTTTTTTTTTGAGTACATCAACATTTGGGGATGGGGGGATTCGAACCTCTGACCTCATGGTCGAGGGTACATGCCAATTACCGCTGAGCTAAGCTCGCTTTGGCCATCAACCATGAATTAGGCTTTAAAAAGTTCCCCACATATGCAATAAAATTTACACCTGGGAAAGAAAAAGAAAAAGAAGAAAAAAAAAACCCTTAAACTATAATCCTTCTCAATCACCATTTTTCTTTACAACAATCTTCTGATTTTTTTTTTCTTTTTTTTTTTCATTTCTCCTCCATTTTTCTTCTGGGTTATCTGTTCCATAAGCTGGCAATGTCTTCTCCAACCTCAGATAAGTAGCTGTCAGAGCTGCCTTCTCCCAAGCTGGGTTGTCCTCTGAAGGAGTTGGCATTTGTTTCCATCTTAGTAATGTTATTTAGAACAACTTTGAGTACTTTTGAGTCACAGGCAAAAGGGTCTAAACTTGAAGAACAAGTGCTTGAATTTGGCATTCCTCCAAACATGGTGGTAAAGTTCTTGAGGTTGTTGGCTGGGTTTGGCTCCATTTGTATGAGGTTTGAGAGAGATGGGATGGTTTGGTTTTGAGAGAAAATGGAGAAGCAGGGCACTTGCTCGAACTCATTTAAATGGCTGCTCGGATTCTGGTCAAAACTGATGTAGGAATCCATTAAAGCTGGGAGAGACGACGAGGCAACGGCGTTGTTGTAGCAGCTACTGCTTCCTGTACTCGGACGAGCGGTAACTTCCTTGTGTTTACAGAACAGTCTGCATAGAACCCAGTCCTCCTGTGCAAGCACAAGCCACAACAGTGAAAAATAGTGCAGACTTATCTGATTGATTCAAAGCCTTAGAGAAGTCTATTTAGCGAATTAAAAAGTAAACTAATTGGCCCTTAGACGCAATCCTTTATTGCGAACAAGAAAATCTTTCTCCATCAGCTACTTACATTATTTTAAATTTTTGAAGAAAGTCATCCCATCCCATGGCAAATAAGACAAAGTCGGCTTTGGTGAGGGAGAATTTATAAAGTCAAATATTTCAGAACAAGACAAACAAACCAACAAATATGGTAATCCTCAAAATACAAGTTGCACCCCACATGTTATTTTATGCATATCTAAGTCAACCCAATAGGCTCGAGTGGCAGAGAGAAATTAAACAGAATGAGTGTTTACTGTTAAGATACTAACTTACTAAGTGACAACTATAACCTTCGAAGAGTAACTTCAAAATTTGATAAACAGTCATTTGATTTAATTCTTGTATTCTCCTTCAATTAAACTGATATTAATTTCTTTCTGATTACAATACATTCGAGAGACTCAACCACACCTCGTTTTACCAATATCACAATCAAAACACGACTAAATGATGTAGAAAAATTGGCATGGTAGATATTAGATAAACATCTCAAATCAACAAAAATAAATTTCTAGTTAAACCATCATCAATAAGTTGATTAAGCAAGGTAATATATTCATTAAAACATAAAAACTAAGTGAATTCACAGCAATAAACAAAACAACAACACAGAAAAAGCTCACCAAATTCACACAGGCATTTCCACAAACACCTAGAGGACAAGCTAGAAAACGAAAGAGAACAAAATTTCTAGCCAAACCATCAAAATGATGAGTGATAAACCAAGCCAATACATTCATCAAAACAACACCTAGAGTGATAAACAAAACAACAACACAGAAAAAGCTCACCAAATTCACACAGGCATTTCCACAAACATCTAGAGGGCAAGCTAGAAAACGGAAGAGACAGTTCATCCTAAATCAACAACAAAATTTCTAGCCAGACCATCACTGATGAGTGATAAACCAAGCTAATACATTCATCAAAACATAACAACTAGGCGAACAAATCCATGTAAATCAACAAAACCATGACACAAAAAAGCTCAACAAATTCACTCAGGCATTTTCACAAACACTTAGAGGGTGAGTCCATACCTTTGGAGATGGATCTTTGAGAGGAGAAAGGGGACCCTCAAGGCGAAATTCATGCATGACCCACTCGGTTTTTCGGCCTTTAGGGGCTCTTCCTTGGTAGAAAACAAGGGTTTTTCTCATGCCAACGAGTTGATTGGCCTTGTGATGAAAGACGGGTCGGTCCTTGCCAGTGGCCTTCCAGTACCCTGAGGCTGTGGCGCGGTTTGTTCTAAGCCCAGTCGCGTACTTACGATCCCGCTGACTGAAGAAGTACCACTCTTTCCCCCCTACGCATGCCTCTCCTATAAAAAAAAAATTACCAACAAAATTCATAATTAAGGTTCGGTTTAGAATACCTTTTAGATTAAACGTTTTTTCAAAAATGCATTTTATTTTAGACATTTTGTATAAAAGTTGTTTAGAATTTAAACCCTCGTAAGTATTTTTTATACACAAATTATTACATACTAAAACATCTTTTTCTAAAATTTGCTTTGAAATGTTTATCTTAGAATGATTTCTTTCTCAATCTCATTTCTTAATAAGTCATTTTTATTGGTTGTCAAAATTATTTTCTTTTTTTCGAAATTAAACACTTGAAAAAATAAACTAAACATAAACTTCTAGGTCAAATTTACATGATAATTAACTGATGATTGTACCTTTTCAAAATAATATGGGAATGATTACGAGATTAAACTAAATTATAGATCAAATTGAAAAGCTTAATACATGCAGAACTAGATTGAAATCAAAACCCTATCTAAAACTAAATTCGTGATTTAACCAAATATTTATTCGTATACGTACACTAGCAAACAAGTATTAAAAAAATTGTTCTAAAGCCAAAGCGAGCATAACTTAGCGGTAATTGACATGTATCATCGACCAAGAGGTCAGAGGTTCGAACCCTCCCATCCCCCGTTGATGTACTAAAAAAAAATAAAAATAAAGGAGTTCTAAATACCAATATTTAACCAAACAGCAAGAAAATTTTAGAAAATTTTATTAATTCAAATTTATTGAAAACCAATGATGTTCAGTCATGTAATTCAAACTTCACAATTTAATCAATTATCTTATAAAATGAAAGAGAATTATAATCGTCGTGGGCAATAAATTAAATTATTTTCAACAGGGTTTGAATTCAATTTCGCAAATTTTAAAATTATTTTTTTAAAATTAAAGTATTAAATTTGTTACCCACTACCTAAATCTCTTGACTTAAACGATAATGCCATTTAAAGTCTTGGAATAACTAAAAAACCCAATAAGTCAAATGAAAAATACATGATAAATCAATACAATATTATAGTAATTTTTTTTTTCTTTTTTTAATAAAAAATCTAGTTTATATATATATATATATATATATATATATATATATATATAAACAAAAAAAAAAAAAAAAAAAAAAAGACAAATTAGACTTCAAAACTTTTTATTATTTATTATATTACTATTTTTAATGTTGATGTATTTTCCACTAAACTATGTTCAAATTGACAATTATACATCAATTATATACCAACTCGTATCAACAAATATATACACAAGCACATTGATCGGTTAAATATGTAATTGAAAGATGAGGATGAAAAAACATAGATAGTTAGCCATAAAAAGAATCTTTGGGCTGATGAGTCATCGTGGATGAACCATATCCTAATTATGTGTAGTTCAAGTGTCGATATCAATCACTATTTAAAGAATTATTGGAAATGACAAATTTGAGGTGAAAACCAACTTAAAGATTCCTATTAATTCAATAATCCTCAAAGGTAAAAGGCATATGATAGCATGCATGAAAGTGACAACCCTTATTGGATTTGGTATGGACACAAAATTAAATTAGTGGGAGAAAATAGAAAGGGAAAAAGAAGAATTATTGGGTTTTCTAAATTAGAAATAATTGATGAAATATGATTTAATTTTACATATTTGAGGGCTGCTATTGGGTGGGAACAAAGAACAACTTGATGATATTTAGGGTTGGAATTTGTTGGCTTGTAGCTAGCAGTCAATATCACATCTTTTTCTTTATCTTTTTCTTTATTATTTATTTATTTTTTTATTTTTATTTTATTTTATTATTTTTTTGGGTGATAAACTGCCAAAAATGTCTACTTCAACTACATAAACTTATGAATTTGGAAAGTTTTGAATCATTCACCATATTGTTGTAATATTACATAAATAAATATATGCTTGTAACATACATGTATGTGTGAGTACATATATGTACATATTTATGATTATATATGGAGGTACAAACATACACATATAGAGTAGATTAGTGCTTAAAATTATTAGAGGTTCGCTATGACATAATTGTAGATAATACAGACATCTAAAGAGTAAATTGAACGTGTTTGAACTTAAAAAAAAAAAAAAAAAAACATGAACATATTTCAACTAAGTACTAGCTAGTCTCGACTTAAAAGTTAGAGGTTTGAATCTCTGCTTTCACATAGTTGAACTAGAAAAAGATTGGTGGTGATTTTTATTTTTTTGATAAATTTTGAAACCGACGTGATTTATATATTAATATATAGGGGCAGTTGCAAGAATAGCAAAAAATAATATGGAATTTGCAACCATGTCATCAGTTTTTTAATGTTGCAAATATAGCAAAAAAACGTGGGCCCGCCTAAGCATTAAAGTTGAAAAGTAAAAAAAACCCCTAAAACACGCTGGAATTTTAAAAAGTATATCAATGGTGTTATTGATATACTGTATATCAGGTACATCATTCATTTATTTAGTGTTCTGATATACTAGATATTGGGTATATCAATCAACTGATATACTAAATATAAAGTATATCAGATGTATATTTTATGAATATAATATACTTCATTTATGAAGTATACACATGAGCTTTTTTTAGATATCTTTGATATACTTCATCAATAAAGAATTAGAAATATTAGTTTTATTTGGACACAATATGTGTGGTAGGGGATTTAAACCTCTAACGTCTTGGTTGAATGTGTATATCTTATGCTAGTTGAGTTATGCTCATGTTTGGCAAATATGTCATCAATATATTATACATCATCTTAATAATATACTACCGATACACTAATGATATACTTTAAATTACATTTTTAGTGACTACTAATACACTAATGATATACTTAAAATTGCATCTTATTGATATACTTATAACAAATTTTGCATTCCATGACCTTCATAATACACCAAAAATTAAAAATATATATCAGTGGTTTTTTTCTTAATAACAAGTCTATCATTGATGTATTTAGCTACTCCTAATCAGGTATATCAATGTTATTAATTATTTTAGTATAAAAAAATGAGGTAAGTTAAAAAAAACAAAAAACGAATGAGGTATATCAATGGTATATCAACATTCATAACAGGACATTTCATTTTAAAAGATGTAAATAACACAACATAATTCAATAAAGAGAAAAGAAATCATAACAAATATAAGTAAAGAAAGTAACATATTAAGTATATCATTGATATATCAACATTTAATCAAGTATATCAAATGTTATGCTTATCCTATCAAGTATATATTAGGTATATCATTGTATTCATTCAAGTATATCAAATTTGGTATATTAGTTCACTGATATACATTATATTTCGTATATCAGTAAATATAAAGTATATCAGATATACTACTAATATACCTGTTGATATACCAACAAGGGTAAAACTGGAATAATAAAAAAAACGGAAATCAGATTTTTAAAATTTTGCTATGTTTGCAAACCTAAAAAATCATAGCTAGATTTGCAAATATCCTAATATTTTTTGCTACTCATTGCAATTTCCCTAATATATATTCTTATATATACAAATAGAATGATTAACGAATTCAATGAAAACATCTTGTTGATTTTATGATCTCGATGTTGAAATCTCATAACTCGAACTTATACTTTTGTCAAAGAAAAAGATTGTGAGTAATATCAATTTTTATTCAATATTTTATTTAATGAAATTAAGTAATATTGATTAAAAAAAAACTACATTTTTTTTTCCAAATTTTGAGAGATGAAAATACGTTTTACAAATCATTTTCCTGTTATGGGCCTTGGAGTTTAGAAAGAGAAAGAAGAGTTATCTTAGGAAAGACTAGACTTATATGTAAGATGTTGACGTAGTGACATTGCCCCAAGTAAATAATTACTAGAATATAATAAATATATTTAATAATTTTGAAAATGGAAATATCTCAATTTGTAATAATAGTATTCATAATGAAAGTTTTTTTTTAAAAAAAATAAAATAATGAAACTGGCAAAATTGCCATTTTGGCCTATTTACAAGCAATCATATATTCATTTTTCTCTTGAAAAACAACAGCAACAAACAGAATATCACTTGAAAAAAAAAAAAGTTTAGAAAGAAAAAAGAAAGGTAAAAGAAATAAAATAAGATCACTGTATGATAAAAAACTTTGGTTTTTTTTTTGCTAAATTATAAAAAATACCCCTGAACTATGAAGTTTGTTTCAAAAATGCCCCTAAACTTTGAAAAGTTTCAAAAATACCCTTGAACTTTGAAAAATGTTTCAAAAATACCCTTACCGTTAATTTTTGGATGGAAACTGTTAAAGTTTCAGTTTCAAAAATATTCTTGAACTTTAAAAAAAAAATTAAAAAAATATCATTATTGAAAAATGCTTCTTATTTTTTTCCTCATATCACCGTAAATTCTAACGGTTTCCATCCAAAAATTAATGGCAAGGGTATTTTTGAAACATTTTTCAAAGTTCAGGGACAGTTTTGAAACAAACCCCATAATTCAGGGGTATTCTTTTACAATTTAGTTTTTTTTTTTTTGGAAGTAGAATAAAAACTCTGTTAAAAGTTGAAACGTCTGGATTGAATTAAACCAACAGAAAGCCAAAACATTTAAAACGTTTAAGCATATGAATTGGATCATTTTCCAAATTCTATAATTTGTAACGTCAAATCTACTTTATTTCAACCCACAAATTCAATTAATTTCATGGTTATATAAAATTCAAAATCTCAAAAAAAAAAAAAAAAAAAAAAAAAAAAAAAAAAACCTTCATTTTTACAGATCACAATCTCAAAAAATCAAACAAAACCCACATAAATTCAACTTCTCAAATTTCATATAACCAAACGCTACAACAAACTTACAAAAACCAATAACAGAGCCTTATTTTTATTCTATCAACTCTCTTTAAACCATAGCTTTTGGGTTTCAGAACATCAACAAAAAGAAGAACAAAAACCCAAAAAAAGAAAAGAAAAGGAAAATAGAAATAAGTTGGAAATTAGGAAATGAAGACTTACTTGGAATATCCCAAGGCTCACACTTGTTAAGGTCAACTTCAATCAAGAGAGAAGAAGAATCAGAAACAGAGCCAATCTTCTTCATCAGATAATCACACACCAATTCTTCATCTCTTGGATGGAACCTGAAACCAGGAGGAAGCTTGGCTTCCACCATGCTTATATTTTCCATTTCTCTTTTCTCTCTCTCTCTAAAAAAATAATTCTCTTCTGCAAAACAAAGGAGAGTTTAGAGAGAGAGAAGAGAAAAGGAGGGCAAGAAATAAGAGAGGGGAATTGAAGAATATGATGAAAATGAATACAGAGTTATGATCAAGAGGTTAATTTTTTTTTTTTTAATTATAAAATCATTTAGAGAAAACTGTGGCTCCACCCAAATACCTATACATATATATACATACAAACATTTAATTAGGAAAGAATACTTGTCCGTATACTGATATGTCAGAAAATTTTTGGAACTATGGTAATATAGAAAATTTTTCATACTACCTCCATACATTGTTTGTCATGAAAGAAGCATTCAACAATGGTGTGGACTCCACAGAATAAAATATTATATCATTAAATAACATGTCAAATGCTGAACATGTACTATCATAGTACTAGAAATTTTCCTCTTGTATATGTAGGCTTCTCCATACTTATCATCATTAAAATGTTGACAACTATGAGAGATAAAAACGTTTTCTCATTTTACACTTATCGTTGTCAAGATTTTAATGAAATATGTAGGAAAATCACTAAATACGTTCTTTAATTATATATATATTATATGGAGGATATTAATTTATTTCCTGTGGAGAGAGAGATGGGTTTGAATGTCATCAACTGATTCGTTAAAAAAGATCATAGGCACAGAGATTTTATTTTTTTTAATTTCCCCTAATATTTTAGGATTTTAATTTTTAATTAATTTTATGAGCCAAGTATTTCATACAAAATTTTGGGTACACATTTTAAATTAATTAATGTATGAGAGAGAGGGAGAGAGAGAGAATCTGGTTTGGTTTGATGAATTATGGAAGGGTCTGTTTGGAAATCTGCATTTATCTATTTGGCATTTATTGCCAATGTCAACATTATTAAATTTTTATGAATTCCAACATTATAAAATATTTGGATTATGTAAGAGTTGGCACCTGAATCTAACCAATCTTCAGATTCAACTTCGGGCTGCTAATTCTTGATGGCTGCCATTGTTTATCCTTCTTTCTTTCCTATTTGGTAAAGTTTTAAAATTGTTTAATTTAGGGAGAGAGAATTAATCAAATACAGATAAACAAATTAAGAAGGGTTCATAATTATCTATCCATACATTGAATTAATTTAATTGATTTGATTGAGTGAGCATCATTATATATTCACTTTACTGTAGACTGTAGTTTAGCTTTTAATTGTATGATTAATTTGTCGACTTGATAAAATAACACACCTATTAAAAACCAATTATTTTAGCAATAACTCACTAATTTAGACATTTATTCATTCTCTCGAGGTCAAGATTCAAATTTCTACTCCTAATACTAATTATTTTATTTATACTTCCTAAACTCGGAGGAAAAAAAAAATACCACTACATTTGAGTAAAGGGTATTGGTTGAATGCTATTTTTTTTTAGTTTTTCATTTTTTTTCCTTTATAAAAATATCTTTGGATCATAAATAATTTCAAATATATTTTAAATCAGTTTAAACAATTTATAATTATAGCACATTGAAAAGCAAAAAAAAAACAAAAAAAAAAAAAAAACAAAAACAAAAACAAAATTGTGATAAAAATATAGGAGTTCTAATTTATTTGAAGGTGTAGGAAACATAATTCCATTGTCAATTTTTCAAAAGTATCATATGCTTTAAATTTCAACATTTTGTTTTCCTTTTATTTTCTTCTTTGTCCAATGTTTCTATTGATAACAATAAACGTTCAAGAGTGGACATTTTCATTTGAGAGTCTTGGTAATGACTTCAAGAAAATATGCTAAAATGTTTTTGAAGCTAAGCTAAAAAATATTTGCCAACGATATTTATTAGTTGTAAACTAGGGATCAATAGAAATCTTCATATTAGAAATAAATCATATTGGTAGTTATGGATGAAGCAAAGAAAGAAAGAGAGAGTAATTAACCGCACTTTTATCCGTCGTAATTCAAAAGATTTGTATACATAATTTTCCTCTCATTTATCTCTTAAATTTCTAGAATCAAAACATTACATTATGTATATATACATACAATATAAAAGCTTATTAAGAAAAATTTTAACGAAGATTTATTTTTTAAAAAACTCTACTCTTTATAGTAATTAAATACTTGCTTGAGAAGAAAGAATATCTTTTCTGATTTTTGTAGTTTGGGAAGTTCCACTCATGCACATTTTAACTTTTGTTTGGAGATTTTCTAACGTTGTCGTTCATTGCTTTGATAAAGAGGCTTTTGTAGAGGAGTCCAAAATTGCTAGATTCCCCTTTTCCTTTGTGGTTGGACAATATGTAATACTTTTCGTCCAAATAGTTTATCCAACCACAAAATAAAAATATGGAACCAAAATTTTAATTAATTAAAAAGGTTAAAATTAAAATTTTGATCTGTAAACTATCATAGTCTTGCCTATTTACTCAAAATTTTAGAAGCTTTAATTACATCCTCGTATTTCAATTTTGGTTTTTGAGTTCTTATCGTTAAGTACATTACTTAAATATTAACGTGAATATATATATTTTAAAAAAACGTGAACATTAATTAGACTAGAAAGTAATAATCTAAATGCATTGAACTTACCCACTTCACTTGGGTTTTTGGCTTATCTACCTTTATTTTATCTATAAATACTCTACCAATGCTAAATTGTCACTCGTTAGTTCAGTCATATATGTAATATCAATATTTAAATAATGATGTTAACGTTAGGTTAGAGACTTATTAAAAATAAAATTGAAAGGTCTAATAAAAAAAAAATAAAATTTAAAAACAAAATAGACACAACTATAACACAGTATATAATTAACCAAAGCTCACCCCCACTACACAAAACGAAGGTCGTCCTAATCAAATAGTATTATTATTATTATTATTATTATATTATTTTGAGATAATTGTACTCAATATTATCGTTTTCAAATAAGCTGGCTAAGTTTGAAATCAATTTAAACGATTTATGGAATTTCTTCTTTAGTAAATGTTGCGTAGTGGCGGCTGGCAAAAACATCATCATTTTTTTTTTTTTTTTTGGAAAAAGCAAGAAGATCCAATTAATGTTCATAAATACCAGAAATTGATTTAAAAAAACTCTGTTTCAAAAAAAAAATAAATAAAATAAAATAAAATAATTCATCTAAGTTTCTAAAGCATTTCAAACATCCTTTTATGGTCATTCGCCAATAATAATAATTCTAATAGTAATACTAATAATATACTTTATGTTTAAAGTATATATTATCATATATATATATATATATATAAAATCAATGATTTAATAAAGCATTAGCAGTATTTCTTATATATCAAAGTTTTAAATTTCAACCCCACATCTATATTGCAATATTCTAAAAAAAAAAAAAAGTAGCTATTGACTAATGATAGTGTCAGTGTTCCCTTTCAAAAGTATACTAAAAAAAGATTAAGAATACTTAAAGTTCAAGTTTTTGACACTGATGATAAGTGTGAGAATTTAAATTCTAAACGAATCCTAGATCTTTTATTAGTTGAACAATTACTCATGGATAAGTTCTATTTCAATGTTGAAAGGGAAAAATGGGTGAATAGAAACGAAAATAAAATCCATTCGCCTACCAAAATTGATGGTATGTTTGTCCACATATACAATAATTTTGGACTTATGAGATCTAAAATAGGGATGGTTAAGTTTGAATAATCTTACGTTAGATAGCATAAAAAAATGAAGTTATAAAAATCTAAGGTTCTGTAACATTTGTTCGATTACTATCAAGACAATATGTCGAGAAAAAGATGAGCTTCACGACCCTAAACTACTAAACCCATATACCAAACATAGATTGGATTTCTTAATCATAGACTACTCGAGCTTAGTTGATGAGCCAAACACTGACTTATTCTAAATCCAAAAAAATAGTCATGAGATCTAGCTATATGACTACCAGCAATAGTAATATGTTATATGTCATTGCACCAAAGAAAGAAAAAGGAAAATGAGAGGGAAAAAAATCTGGGCCAATGAGGCTCGTTTCAGAATAATAAACAAAATAAAAGTAAAACAAGCAATTGACCCTTTTAAAAAAAAATTGAGGATTTTTGTAATTGGCTCTTGAGAGAATTTCATTCTTGACTAACTACTAAGGTTGTTTTTAAAAGTTTGATGGATTGATCGAAAAAAAGGAAAGAGCTTTTCCGCCGCCAATTCCAAGTAGAAGTACAAGATGATAAAAAAAAAAAAAAAAAAAAGTGATTGGGTCAACATCTTTTACAAAAACAAAAAACAAAACTTAAGTTTGGAAAATATATGTGTAGATAACCCAATTGAAGAGACCAAAATGAAAAATGTCTTACCTTTCCAATTTAAGGTCATATGCCCTCTTGCTTACTTCATCATCCTAGCAAAATTGTCATTTTACTCTCTATATGAAAACACACATTTTTTCTCTCATCTCGTTTCTCTCTCATTTCTTGCTCTATTTATTTCTTCCCCCTTTTCTCTCTCTTTATTTTCTCTTTCCAAAAAGCACACAACGAGAGGGAGAAGCTGGAGCAAGAGTTGGAGTAGGGAGAATGAGCTTGTAGAGAGAGTGAGACGGGAGATAGAAATGAGAGAATGAGATTTGAGAGCGAGAGATTGGAGGGAGAGCGAGACTAAAGAGAGAACAAGAGATTGGAGAGAGAAATTCGGGAGAGAGCGAGAAGCTAGAGCAAGAGCAAGAATAACAAGAGAGAGCGAGGTTAGACGATAATTTTACTAGGATGCTAACGCAAGCAAAAAAACATATACTCAAATTGAAAATGTAGGACATTTATAATCTCCGTCTATTTTAAAAGGTCATCCATACAAAAAAAAAAAAAAAAAAACCATTAAAGTTTCTATGTATACTAACTATTTTATAATTTAAAACTATAAAATCAAATCAGTTTCTCTAGAGAATTTGAACTCCCAACTCAGACAAGGAATAGATATTTTAATCACTGTTTTGAATAATTTTTTAACTTTATTCAATTTCACATATCAATTCAATAATAATAGATATACATAATATATGTTTATGTGAATATATAGATTAAATAACAAATTTCAGTTCGTTTTTTAAAAAGAATTTTAAATAAATAAATCATTATAATGAGACTTAAACCAATTTTTTTAATGTATGAAGACTTAAAACAGACTCCGTTCGATAACCATTTAGTTTTTGAAAATTAAGCTTGTTTTATCTCAATTTTCTTAGCATTGTTTGCATTTTTGTCAAGGACACATTTGAATTCCTAACCAAATTCCCAAAACAAAAACAAGTTTTTGAAAACTATTTTTTTTTAGTTTTCAAAATATGACTTGGTTTTTGAAGATATGGAAAAAATGTAGATAACAAAACTAAAAAGTGTTTTTAAGCTTAATTTTCAAAAACAAAAAACCAAATGGTTATTAAACATATATATATATACATGTATAAAATAAAGGATATATAAAAATTTTAAACATCAAAATAATATTTAAACATAATTCACATACTGGATTATAAAAAAGGAAAAACTTCATAAACCTATGTCATTGGATTTTTCTTTTTAACTGTGAAATGTTGTATTGAGAGAAAAATACTTTTTTGGTCCTAAGTTGTGAGGAATATGTGTGTTTGGTCACTGAGTTTTAAAAGTATACATTTTTAGTCCATGAGTTTTGAAAAATAGGTTTAAAAGATCCCTAAGGTCCTGTTTGATAACCATTTGATTTTTGGTTTTTGGAAATTAGACTTATTTTCTTTAAATTTCCTCATTATGGTTTTCATTTTTGTTAAAGACACACTTGAATTCCTAACCAAATTCTAAAAACAAAAACAAGTTTTTGAAAACTACTTTTTTTAGTTTTCAAAAATTGGCTTGGTTTTTGAAAACATGGGAAGAAGGTAGGTGAAAAAACAAAGAAACTTAGAGTTGGAAGTGGTGTTTATAAGCTTAAAAACCAAAAACCAAAAACAAAAAACCAAATGGTCATCAAACGGGACCTAAGTTTTCATAATGCACTCTTTTAGTTTTTGAGTTTTGAGAAATAGGTTTAAAAGGTCTCATATTATTTTTTCAACTTTTTTAAATTAATATTTTTACTATTTTTTAATATTTAATGGTTTTTTAAATTAAAAAATTTAAAGTATTAATTTTAAAAAATTGAAAAAATAATGAGGGACCTTTTAAACCTATTTCTCAAAACTTAGGGATTACGAAGGTTCATTTTGAAAGCATAGAGACCTCTTAAACCTACCTATCAAAACTTATGGACTAAAAAGGTCCATTTTAAAAACTCGGGGACCAAATACACCTATTCCTCAAAACTCAAGGACCAAAAATGTAATTTTTCCAAAAATTAAAACAACTTAAACATAACTCAATTGATTAAGTCAACAATAACCTCTCTAAAAAACTATAGGTTCAAATCCTTAGTCCATAGCAATAAGTTTAGGCCATAAACTTTCAAGTTTGTGTCTATTTGGTTCTTTAACTTTAAAACTTTAAAAAATGCCTAATAAATCCTTAAACTTTCACTTTTGTGTTCAATAGATCCTTGAATTTTCAAGGTTGTGTCTAATAAGTCTTTGACCTATTTATCATTTTTAAATATTTATAGACCTACTAGACACAAAATTCAATTTTATATCTAATAGATCGATCAGTTTTTAAGAAAATGTCAAATATGTTAGAAGCCTATCACACACAAAATTGAAAGTTAAAACCTTTGGGACTAAACTTGTAATTATATATATATAACTCAAAAAAAAAAAAAAAAATCCCTCCAACACTTATCTAAAACTCCATCGACATCCCAGCCCTTTCCCAATCCAATGCTTAATAATTTTGATTATGACTGAGACATCATCATCCCAGCCATTATCCAAATGTATTCAAACCTTTGAATACATTATTCCTTATAGATATGCTCAACTTTCCCAAAAGCTAAAAGATTCCACACAACTAAACTAACACAATCAACCTTTTGACAAGTTCATATGTAGTTTACTAACCCATTTAAAACTGTTCCATCTTTCTGTTCTACTCAGAGATGACGTACCTTTTTACTGATAGCAACCCCTTTTCTTTGACGCATAAAGACAAAGAGCAGCAGTTTCTGAAATGTCCACCAGCCACATCCTTAATGGAAAGACAGGAAGAATCTAGTTTTCTTTCACGACAAAATAGCATTCAAAATAGTGATATGTATCCCACCACAATGAGGAGCTGCCATCTGTTTTAACTAAAGAAGCCGTACCTGAATTGCAGTCTGATTTGTCAACTTCATGCAGACGTTTGAGTTTCTCTGCTACATGTTCCTCCTTGGCTCACTGACCACAAAAAAAATTTCAGGTCAATACTAATTACTAAAAATAGAGGTTGTTTGGAGTTTGTGAAAGTCATAATTCTTGTTAAACTTGAATAAACGTACGGAAATCGTCGACATGAACATAACTCAACTAGTTAATACGTATGTTTTCAACAAAAAAAGGTCAAATTTTAAAGGTTCGAATATCCATTTTTATATGTTGTTGAACTAAACAAAGAAAAAAACTCAAGTACTGGGATCCGAAAGGATTCAAAAGGGATGTTCCTTCCTGTTATCAGAACTCTTCAGAAGTCTTGGGAGAAATTACAATATTGCCACTGAGTTAAGCAGGAAGAAATTATTGTAAACTATTGACTTTCTTTTCAGAAGATACAAAAAGGCTTCGTCCTGAGCGATCTTCTTATCCAATCTCTCATAGTCTTAATGTAACAATTAACAAAACAAAAAAGAACAAAAAAAGAAAGAAGATGAAAAGCAATGATCCTTACCTTGAGATCTTGCGGCCAAAACTAAGCACCCTCCTCTCCCGAGAAATTGTTCACGGAGGCTGGTACAATATATTGATAGTATTATACTGTTGGAAATAGTTGAGAAACTAAAAATTATACTTTTACCATACCTCTAGCAGTTTACGAGCCGACTGCCATCGGCGGTTGCATTAAAAAACTCCACCCACCTCAGACAAAAGAATACAAACAAAAAAGAAAATAGGCCACTGAGGCTTTCCAAAAATGAATTTAATAATACCATTTGACAATATAAATTATGCCTGTGAGGCTGTAAATAACAATTACAAAAGGCAGATATCAGAACACGATAATATTGAAAAGGTTAAAGGAATAATCCTAAATGAAATACAAACTGTGGGCAAAGGCAAAGGGAATCCACAAGTTCTGCAGAATTCAAATATTTCATGTTCAGCACTTCTTTTTCCCCCAAACGTTCCATGTTCAGCACTTCGAGTTTTGCATTAATTCAGAACCATTAACATCCTGCTACATCAGTACAATAGATTACCACATTGCTTAGTATTATTTCCGATACTTGAATTTTCAAATAGTATCATCACATCACCAAATTTATCCTTCAACAGTCAGCTGAGAAGATATGAATCATTGACCGGAAAAAAGATCGTGCAAGAAATGACCTGTTGGCCAATTTATTATTCCAAAGAAAAATAAATGGATAAGTTACAGTCAACTGTACCAAACCATAGTTCCCAAATCTATAAGACTCAAGCTTTGGATAGATGTGACTGGTTAATTTTATTGGTAGTCTTCAACCCATATCCATTTAACAACTTTGTAAAAGCCTTTGACTACAGAAAACAAATTATAGGGGAATATGAAGATCGAGACGTACAAGCACTATGACCAACTAAAAACCAGGCCTGCTCCAATATGCATATAAACCCAGACACTTTAGATATGTGAATGATATTAAGTCAAAAAGATGTCTTAGGGTAAAATTCTAAGAACCCCAAAGGAACATGATATTTAATAAGGCCCCGTTTGAACCATTTGGTTTTTGAAAATTATGTTTGTTTTCAACTGATCTCCTTACAATAGTTTTCATCTTTGTTAAAGAAACATTTGAATTCTTAGCCACATCCCAAAAACAAAAACAAGTTTTTATAAAACTACTTTTAGCTTTCAAAACTTGACTTGGTTTTTTAAAACATGGGAAGAAGGTAGATAACAAAACAAGGAAACTTACAGGTAGAAATAGTATTTATAAGCTTAATTTTCAAAAACTAAAAACCAAATAGTTATTAACCGGGACCTAAAATGTTACCTTTTTTGTTTCTACAAGGAAACTAGTCTAAGGAATCTAAAAAACTATATTCTAAATCAAGTTTAAAATGTTCTAAAATTTTATTAAAATCTATTTAAATACCAAAAGTAAAAAAAGAAAAGAAAAGAGGGGACCGCATATGCTCGCTACTAAAACACTTGGAACTTCTATTTCAAAACTAACATTTGGGATGTAACGATCAAACCCATTTCAAAATTTTGAAACTTTTAAATTCAACTCTATCTCTTTTTTGATATCCATTCAACTATATATCTCTTGAACTTAATATTTCAAACCCTAACTGAATAAGGCAAAAAATCTTTCTAAATATTTCCTACTGAAAATATAGAAAGTAAGAAAGAGATAAAATTGTCCCTCTCTAATTCTGAGTGAACGTGTATGAATTAAAGAAAAGAAAACTTTCTACTCTCTAATTCCTAAAATGATAATAGCATTCAAATAATGTTAAGGTCAGTAAATTTAGCGTAAACATTTTGTTATCATCCTCTCATCAAACTACTATAAAGTTCTCTTGGATCAAAGTTTCCTCACATTGAAAATTATCCAGTAACGAAATTAGGGAAAACGCTATTACCTCTTCTCCTAATAAATCTTATGTTGCACCAACTTTCCTAGCAATTATAGCCACATTCCTCGGAGATAAATCCGGATCAAAAATAGGTAGCATTATGGCTTCAAGGGATCCACCTTGCTCCTGGAGAAATAGTAATCTGTCAAGCAGAATACATGTTTCCAAAACTGGGCCCAACGCAGCTCGAAGAGACCAGTAAGGCCCAATAAGTTCCTGCATACGATTTATTAGTTACATTGGGAATGTTTAAGAGCATTAACATAATAAAGACTTCTAAATTTTCACATAAAAATAAATATCATTTCCAATAGTAGCCCGAGGTTTGGAGTGGGGTGAGGGGCAGGGAGGTTGTGGAGGTGTTTCTCTAGGCCTTAAATAAAGAACCTTTTCTTCAGGGCCAGGATCTCCCTTTAGCATTTTCTTCAAAAGAATTAAATATGCATTCTATGAAAAGATGGCATAACTGTGCTACTAACTGCTTTTTTTAAAAAAATATTTGTGAGTGTTTAAACTTGCTTTTGTGTCCATCAACTAATCTTATGGGACAATCGCCTAACCATACTACATTTGATTACCAAGGAAACTTGTAGGATATTAGCTCCTAGATCGATAGGTGACCACCATGGTTTGAACCTATTCCCTCCAAGTCCTTTATTATTCCCAACGATCCTTTTTTACCACTAAGCCAATCCATGATTGTTACTATCTATATCTTTAGTCTATAGCTTGGTCATTTTATCTCAGTTCTAAGCATCAGGAGATCCTCGTATACAGTAAATGGTTCACTCTAATATGAAATAATGGTTTTTCAAAAGTTGATATAAGGAAATCTTGCTTTAGACAAGATACCTTTCTATATACAGGTATTCTTACCCCCACCAAAATGCTTTCCTGCCTTTCTAAGCATCATATCAATATTTTAATACCAAAAACATCTACCACTAAATGGAAGGGCTCATAAAGAACTTTTAGCTTAACTATATATGAATATATGGTTATGTCCTGCAACTATGCATATATCTATCAAGTATCTTCTTTTGAACACTTCACAACACTCTATAAAAAGAATCGATGTTCTATCTTCTGTTATTAATTGCACAATTAAGTAAATAGTGCACGAGATAAACAAAGCCTTTGTATGAGACCATAACGCAACATCCTCCAACTAAATTAATGTAACATCATTTTTTTTTTAAAAGAATTAATGTAACATCATTAAATGGTCCCTTGGATTCTAAATTTCTAATTGAATGATTTAGCCCTTAATTCTAAGACAAATGTCCTATTCTTTGAACTTCCACCATTCAGTTGATCAAGGTAGATATCACACCAGATGCTTAATTGACAGCATTCGTAACTCTGAAGCAAACCAAATAATAATAAATTAACATCTTAGGAAACAAGAGACTCAAATTAACAACAATGATTAATTATGGAGCAATTAAATTCTCAGACTAAAGATTATATATCATTGTAACTTGTAATTTGTATATGACTCAGTCCTATATAACAGGTAGAAGAACTAAGTATACATACAGCAAAAGGCTCAGTGTCCATCCATATTCCACAATAATCCATGTCGTGCAAAGATTGAAGTCCAAGGCGATTTAATCCAGATTGACAGAACCTTTCAAAAAGAGGATATTTATCGACAGATTTGGGCTGTTCACATTGCGTACTCCCATAGTCAGAAATGGTAAGAGAAAAGGCATTGTTGTTGACTGGCAAAGCCCCAATAAGATCTGCAGTATATTTTCAGGGTAACAAACTAGATGGAATTGTTACTTGAACATTTTACTGGTCAAAGAAACAGTTAAAATTGCATCAATAGTATTCTATCTGCTAGATAAACAAATGGGTGCTTTGAAGCAATGCTGCATAGCCCACTAACCCCTCTAACATCTACCATATCAGCTCAGGATAGGGTGTGATACAATGTCATTGATAAACAGAAAGCTAGAACACTCTAGTCTCTACCATCTCATACCTGATTGTGTTGCCTCAAGCTTATCTTCACAACACTGCAAAGATACCGTAGCCTCCCTTTTCTTTCGACGACGCAAAGCCTTTCCCTGACGCCCAACAGATGGGCAAGTTGCTACAACTTCTGGATAATATTTATAGAGAACCTTAACAGAAGAAAAAAGAAAGGAAGGAACGCTTAAAAAGGAAAAGCAAAATGTTTATGCAAACAGATCTGCAGATTACGTACTGTTTCAAGAATCTTTTGTTAGCCAACTTTAATAGCCCTTTCTCTTTCGTAACTTCATTTGGATCTTTTGTGTCATAGGGCAGAAGAAAAGTTAGGTGATCCATACTTCCATTGCCTCTTTACAATCTATTGTCAGGCAAAATTATTTAAGTACTATGGAATGTCTCTGTAAAGAAAAGTTCTATTGAATCCCATAAGCTTAATCTTTTAATAGAACTAACAAAGAGATCTTTAAGGGATATCTTAAAAAACAATAGAAAACCAAAATGAGAAATCAAGTTCGCAGCTAATTTCAAGTATTATGTTTCTTTTAGTCAGTTGCATGAAACTTCAAGAGATCAAGGAGCAAGACTAAACCACCCATGTTTCTTTTACTAATCTACTTTATCAAAATTTTCAATGCTATACTCTAACCACAACACAGGTGGATTTGTAGTTCCGTAAGCTCACTAGAGTTTCTAAGACAAACACAACAGTTTTCTAATGAGGTAACTTGCCGTTAAGGCCTCCAATAAATAGTTATTTGATTGATTTGAATTTCAAGGGACAGAAGCAATAATGTTAGGAGGCAAGATCAACTTTCAAACAAATTCAATATAATTTTTTCAAAATATGCTTGAAGCTAAATGCAAATTAGAATTGAACTAAGTTACATGATAAAGCCTAATGAGATAATAAAAAAAACTAGTCACGGCTTTTACCATCTGGAAAGCGGCACGGAAAGCATGCAACTCAAAATTATGGAGACCCCCCTCATTTTCCAAATTTCTCCATCTTTCTGCACTCTAAAGAGAAAAACAAGTTATAAATTTTACTTGAGCATTGAAAATTATTGATCTATTAATTTTCTAAATGCTCTTATCTCTTGCCCTGTGGCTAGATTTTATCTGTTTAAGGCACTTATTGTAATAACGAAGCTAAACAATACTGACAAGTAAGACCTAGCTCTCCTTCCTCGTTATACAACAATTGATTTGACATCAAAGCCAAATGTAGTTTTCTATATTTTACTCCACTTAAAATTCATTATAAACAACTTAAGCAACACAAGTCTTTTAATCAACTGGAAAAAATGTACTTCAATCATGCAACAACTACGTACACCTTTCATATAGTTTAATTCTTAAAATTACTTATAAAACTATTATCTGTACTCTCTCCTTTTCTTTCTAATCTTATTTTTATCATCTAGGTGATTCAAGGAAAACTCAAACGACAACCCAACATGCCTTGAGAAGATAAAGAAAAAAAATGAAATCTTTTAAGTATGATGGTGGAGAAGGTGAAAAGCTGACCTGACATGCAAGGTCTCTGCTACTTTTTCCCAGAGACAAGCCAGAAGATTTGACACCGGAGCTCATTGGAAATCCATTTTGGATACCTTCAATGTCAGATCCATCCTCCGAGAGAAGGTTGTAACAACAACCAATATTAATGACTGCTTTTACTTCCTTGCACTCTACGAAAGTCCTGATTTATACGGTGGAATATAGTACATTTGTTAAATCCTGAACTGAAATGATAGAGATAATAACACCAATATGATAGAAACCGTTGCCCATCTCACCTTTGCATCTTTTTCTTCTAAAGAAAAATACTTCCAGGCAAAATGCAATTACTTAAAACCCATATACTCGATTATACAGAACATATCTTCAACTTAGAATTGCTGTGAAAACTAATTTCTTTGATGAGATTTGAGTCATTTGACACATAGGTGGAGCAACCAAATAAGTAACATGTTATTTTCTCTAGGATCTTCTTGTATTTTATTCGAAATTAAAGTTCCTGAGCAGTTAGCTTCTCACAGACATCGCATAGACCCTTTAGCTGATACATCTTTTTCCTCAGTCGTTCTTCTTAATCAAATTTTAGTGAGTAATTTATACCTACTTTGCATTTTTAAGAAGCGTATATTTGACACATCTTACTAAAAAGAGTAATTCAATATCATGTTATTCTAACCTAAGCATTATCACTGAAAGATCACCACAAGCATGAAGACCAGCAAGAACCAATGAAGGTTCTTTGTCTGAACTGCACAAACACTTTGATTCCTGCTGATGGGTCACACTTGTCTCCTTGGCATGAACGTCTTGTAGTGACATGTTAGCAAGGGATTTTAATGCATCAACGGACAATACATGGAATGTCATTGCCTTTGGCGGTCTCAAAGTTTTGGCTTCCAATCTGAAAGCAATTCAAGGAAAATTAGAAAAAGAGTGAAAATTCTTGTGATACTAAATTTTTTTTTTAAAAAAAAAAAAAACTATAAGTAAAGACCAAAATGCTATTTTCGTCTGGTAAGAAACTAAGATCGTGGCAAGACAAAAACAAGATTGGCATCTAGTCCTCTTAGATACACCTGAGTATTCAGAAGCATTATTGTTCTATTTACCTCTAAGTTACAATGACTGATTTTTTAGAATTAGAAATGGTCATGCATTTATCGATACAAGATGGTTTGAGTTTCATCACAATCGCAAAGTAATTTAGCTGTTGTTTTTGTGAACTACAAAGTTTAATATTGTGGATCTTTGAGATTTGTAGATGCAGAATAGAGAAGAAACATTTTTCTATTTCTTATGTCAGTCTTCAGAAGATGAACATCGTTGAAAAGATAAAGAATAAATGCAATGTGCATGAGCTTAGCTTGGCTTCAGAAATTGCAATTGCGGGTGGTAGATACTCTCGCTAATAATTGCATTATCACTCCCTCGAAACATGAAGCTTTTAAGACAACCAATAAAAGATGGGACCAAGTTCAAAAGAACACAAACAAGAGAAATAGCTTTGAGAAGATTTTTAAAATAAGGGAAATGAGAGAAACAAATTAATTCTATCTGCTCGCATCTGCCTGAAATGTTTTATTGGCTAAAAATGTTTTCTAGACCCTTACCCAGATTTACGAATCTGAGCTAAGTAATACTTCTTAATCCGTGATGCACGTGCACTTGTCACATTTCCATGATGGGAACAAGCATCAATTGCAAGAACTGAATGCTTGTAATGGAAGGAGAGCACTTGTGCTAAATAACCCTAACAAGAAAAGATCATAAGTATGAAATGGACTACATATTTTCCTTGAAGCAATAGCAGGACATTATACGAAGCATACAGTTACATAGAATGTCATTATACGAAGCATACAGTTACATAGAATTTTTATTGTAGGAAGAAGTTATATGGACAATAAACTCTTTTAGGAAGATACTGAAACATTAATGGAAGAAAAAAAAAAGATCAAGAGAGTAAGTAGATTACAGAGGATCGTTCAAAAAGTATGGCTGAGATTCAGATCAAACGTAGAAAAGAAAGATTCATCAGATAATGCTTAAATCAGAAGCCCAGGGGAATGTTTTGCTGCTATGCAAGACGCATGTGGAGGATATCCTATTCCAATAAGTACTGCGGTACATGTCCTCATATATAAATGACAATTAAGCTATACTAGAACAAACTTTGGGTTGCTTGAAAGCTATACCTTAATGTCTATAATCATATATAAAGCTCATGACCATACTAAGATGAGTGTCTTCCACAATCCAACATTAATATGGTTTCATGGCAGAGTAAGAAGTAGACTATGGTCTTATGCTCAAGTGTTGACTCAAAATATATATCTATGGTACAAACTATATGTAAATGTAAAAACAACAATTCTTGAGTGAGTTGGATTGTAGTATTCATAGTTTCAACCAAATTGCGATGAAAACAACTAAGATGGCATTCGTACCACGTCCTAAGTGTTTCATGATCAAACTAAATGTGTTGAAGTAGATTGTTGTTTGACCAGAAGAAAATATAACAAGGTTTAGTGTTCACTAGATCTACGAAGAGTGAAACAATTGAGACTCGGGAGATATCTTCACAACCATCCATATTAAATGGAGCAAGAATAGATAATGTTTACAACAAATTTCGTGTTATTAACATATACATACTAACTTGAGGAGTGTTCCAACATGAATATTATTGGATATTGACATAAATATCTAAGTCATATGAGCTTATTAAATATTTGCCCTTTATTTTAATTTTACCCTACTAATTTCAAAGCTCCCGTGTATGTCTAGGTCTCTATACATATGCCATTTTTTTGAGGTTGAGGTTTCTCTCATCGCGCTTCATTAGCTTACAAAGTAGACCTAATAGATCCAAAATCATGGAAGATGCTTAAGCTAAGCCCATCCATTATGGAATTTTTTCCTTTTTTTTTAGTACGACCTGATTAGATAGGCTTGCAAAGTTCGCTCCATGCTGAATCCTGAATGCATATATGCTAAGAATACATCTCTGCCAATTGTAGCTTGCAGCTTTTAGAAGAAATGGTTGTATAGTTGCATTTATCCTCTATCAAATTTATTTTCTGCAAACACTAAAAAGTCAAATCATCATGACCATTTTTTTTAAATAGAAAAGAATGAGTATAACCAAATGGCCTTCTTTTTTTATTAGGGCATATATATTTCGTAAATTGCTTATGCTTCCAATGTTTTAGTGTCACCAACAAGAATGTACATTTCAAACACTTATCAATACAATGCAAATTCATAAATGCTCATTTCTGGAGTACATTTAAACTGACAGGCTTCCACTTTACAAAAGTCAATACATCAAATATATTATATGCATGGCAAGTGTTTAAACCAAATAAAAAATATGAGGCTTGGATGCAGTACCAAACTTACCCATTTTGCATATAGTAATGAAAGTAAGAGTTACCTGACCAGCACCAACATCAACAATTGCATGACTTTTCAGGTCACTTGCAATCAAACTAATAATGGCGGAAAGGACTTCAACCTGTCGATGCATTAAAAATTTTCCTAATGAATCATGTAGAAAATATTTTGTTTATAATATATCAAAACACAACTGATAGATTGAATCATCGCATTTGACAAGCCATGAAACCCACATAATTTATCATGCAAAACGGACTAAGTATAAATCATATCCAGATGCAAAGTTAATGACGAAATACATCCTATTCAATTTAAACTATCATAGTTTTGTAAATAAGCATACAATTGGCTGACCATCTTTACTCTACACATGACTAATATGCCCCTAATACAATCCTATCTAGTACAACAAGAGTAAATTCTCTGTTTATTACTAACTAAAATAAATGAAACGTGCATAAAGTAAAGTGGTTTAAGGACAGGTTTGACTAGGTAAAGACACGTTGCATAAATGGTTGAGCATAGTTACATTCTAAAATCCATCTATGGCTAATTTAACTGTACAAAGATGAAGAATTTAGGGTCATGCCGAACTATATGTTGTTCTTTTTTATATCTTTATAAAACAAATCAAAAAATAAAAATAAAAAATAGATATCATCATTTGTAGATAGTATGAAAGTAAACGAATGAATGACCACATCAACACTGAAAGGCAAATCAAAAATGGGATTTGTACTTTGACGTGGGAAAAAATCATAAGAATCTTCAGTGAAATGAGTGATTTTTTTTCAAGTAGAACGAATGTGGGGCATAGGAATTTGAACCTTTGATCTCAAGGAAATGAGTAAATGTCAATCACCACTAAGCTATACTCATGTTGGCTCAATGAAAAGAATGATGTAGGACTATATATGGGTAATTATTTTTGTTTTATTTATTATTGTTACTTTTTTAAAAGGAGCTAGTAGGACAATTTAATTTTACCGTTAGTTAACATTGCTTGTAATAAGTCTGTACCCATGACCTAAAGGTAGGGCTTCCCCTTTTGTAATAAAATCTTAAGAATTAATAGAATAGCCTACTGAATTAGCTTTTTTTCCTTTTTTTTTTCTTTTCTTCGAAAATGATAAGAATTAACTGACTGATTTTGGCTTAGCTCTCCACCAAATTGATAACTAGTGCTAGAAAATTTGACTCGAAGGTAGAAAAACAAGATCATAAGAATTAAAATCTCCATTTAAAAATCATAGTCAAGCTTACAAACGAAAGGGAGCTTCAGCAATAACTTACTTCATGTTTTTTCTTCTGATTCATGCCTTGAGAAAGAACAGTGTTAAGCGAAGCCATGCACCAACCAGGTAGAACCTGCAATAATAGACGCAAATGTGGTACTAAGAAAATGGATAAAATCTACCTGGAACATCATTTTGTTTGACAAACGTAAGTTGGATAATTATAGTGACATAGTTCTTTACGATTAAAAAGAAATAGAGAAGTGCACATCTGGCAAAGGATTTGAGGGTTCTCCTCACTCTCCCAACTCCTAGTACTATACCCAAAAGAATACTTCCTCTTATATCAAATTACAAATAAATTGTTTTTTTGTATGTGCTCTTCCTTCTCCTGTTCCTAAAAACGATCTCTACTTTTTCGCACAAATTAGGGAAGGGTTAGGTCTATCAAAAAAGATGCCTTCCTCCCAAGCATCTAAGTCTGTAACATATAAATCGTAGTGGAAAATGGATATTATGCCATTTTCAAGTTTATGTTTCTTATACTTGCTATAGGCAGCAAATCTATCCAATCAAGCGAAAACCATCAACTAAGCATAAATGACATATGTATAACATAAAAGCACTACCATTTGCAAGTCTACTTGTTCACGTTGAAAGGCAAGAGATCTTGAAGTACGGATAAATTGCTTTAGTGAATCTGGCCAGTATTCCTGAATGATTTTGTCAAACCAGAAAATCAGAAAATTAGTTTTCACTACATTAGAGTAAGTGCACTCATAATAAGAAACACAATAAAAAGATCTATCACATAATTTCATAAATTCCTTAAATGGATTAAACTATCAGCAATATTTCCACACAGAACACTCCCCTGTTGCCAATGCTGATAACTGTCAACAACTCTGATACTTCTCAGCAACTAATTCAGGGTCAGACGTGCAGTGACACATGGATGGCTATCATCAACATTTTTTACGCTACCCATATTTTGCCACTCATATTTCATTTCTGAGTTCTTGCTATTTCATCACTTCAGTGTTTTTTTTTTTTTTTGAAGAAACAGAGAATTTCATTCAAAAAGGCTCCAACCATAGAAAAACATCCTAAGGACCTAGGGATAAGGCATCCCTAGTCCAGATAGTTACAAAAAAGCCTTCCAGAGAAGGTTGATCATAACTTCAATTCTATTTAATATAACTAGTCAAAGACGTCATATACGCACCTAAATATGGAGTTAGTGAACGAAAAAAATCAGCATCCTCATTTTTAAATCCAATTAATCAATTAGTCACTAGTCCTTTTTGTAAATATGGTCTTGATCTTGTTCTTTTGGATTGGAGTCTCTTTATGTAGTTAGTTTTGGACTCCCGTTTTCCTTGGACTTGTTTTTGTATATCCTTTATTCTTTCATGTGTTCAATGAAAGTTCGGTTTCTTACCAAAAAAAACAGTCAATTACACATTTTGATAGTCGAATTTATATGTTCACCAGGTAAACACAAGAAGTTAGACAGAAATCTTTATGGCATCTGTTCCCAAGAAAAAAAAAAGTAATAATAAAATTCAATCCATTTCACATCGATTTTCCCAGAAATTGAAACTGAATTTATTCAAAGCAATCTGTCATTGTACAATTTCAGCATTCTTCCGTAGAATTAGCCGTCCTACCACATATCAACACGGAGAATAACTAATTTAAAAAGAATTCAATATTACAACTAATGATCAATTTCAGTTCCATGAATATTTCTAAAATACTCTACAAGTACAAATCAATATTTTGATAGATGTTATCCTTCATCCAAATAATCAGACAATTATGTCAAAATTGACATGTCTTGGAGGATTATATCATATAAAAATATACTGAGCGAGATATAAATCTAATATTCTACATCAATTCCTTGGTAGTGCTATAATATGAATTTCATAATGAAAGTAAAAATTACAACTAATGATCAATTTCAGTTGCATGAATATTTCTAAAATACTCCAAGCACGTTGATTAGATGTTATACTTCGATCAATTTCCGTAGAATTAGCCGTCCTACCACATATCAACACGGAGAATAACTAATTTAAAAAGAATTCAATATTACAACTAATGATCAATTTCAGTTCCATGAATATTTCTAAAATACTCTACAAGTACAAATCAATATTTTGATAGATGTTATCCTTCATCCAAATAATCAGACAATTATGTCAAAATTGACATGTCTTGGAGGATTATATCATATAAAAATATACTGAGCGAGATATAAATCTAATATTCTACATCAATTCCTTGGTAGTGCTATAATATGAATTTCATAATGAAAATAAAAATTACAACTAATGATCAATTTCAGTTGCATGAATATTTCCAAGCACGTTGATTAGATGTTATACTTCGATCCAGATAATCAGACAATTATGTCAAAATTGACATGTTGGACAGATGATTGTCATGTAAAAATATCCCAAAAAGACTTAAACGGACCAATGAGAAGGCAAAATTATCAATTCAGTCAAATAATTCATGCGTACTTTTGTTGTGGATAAGGACCTTACAAATGAGCTCAAATCTAGCTTCTAAACTAAGTTTCAAATGTCCAAACACGAGCTAATTGAAATAAAATCCAGGTCTAACAATGTTCTTCAATTTAAAGACGCACCTGGACAACTCCAGAAGGAATTAGGAGCAGATTTTTCACAGGTTCCTTGCGCAAGCACTCCATCCATTCCTCATCAACAGTTTCCCACAGTCTATCCTGTAAGAGAGAATGGAAGCAGTAACATAACATATATCATAAAAGATCATCCACGAGCGAAAAGGAAAAATCAAGATCAAGTTAGAAGCCACACTCCAAGCAGATTCCAGAACTTGTGCGAATGAAGAATTAAATCAACAAACCTTGAAGAAATTGACGACGGGAGCATTGATCAAGAACGAGTAAGGTTTGATAAAGTTGACGATGGCCTTTATCCATTGCAGAGTATCGGCTGCAGTGTCGCACTTGTACTCGCAACTGCTACTGCCATTGCCGCGAAAACCAGTCGCCATTGCTTTGTCGCCAAAATCAACGAAGCCACCAGTGGCGCGGCCGCTTATATATACATTTACGAGTTGGGCCTAAATGGCCTCGTCTTAAATATCAAGATATTTGATAAATGAATTTTATGAAAATAAAATAATTGTAAAATTAGCACATGTATGCATAAATTGTTAATAATATAGTGTTGATATTAAATATTTGAAATTATAGTATTTATTCTCAAATATTTACTATTATATATTATTTAATTTTAATATAATCGGTTGGACTTAATTTTATATTTTACAACTTTTTTTTTTATTATTTTCTTTATGTATCTAAATAAATCAATTTTTGTGTTTTATATCTAAAACCTATTAGATCTATTAATATATATATTATTTTTAGTTTTTTTATTCTTCTTTTTTTTTTTCTTATCCATGTTAAATATTGATTCTTTTCTTGCTTTGATTTCTATGACTTACTACCAATATTTTAGGGTTTAAGTTTGTGTACACTTTAGTTTTAATTACTTTTTTTAATATAAAACTAAATGAAACCAAAGTTTTTAACATTAAGGTGTGTGTGGTCAGTGATATGAAAATGAAACTTTGAAACAAAAACAATAACAGAGTTGTATTTCAATGTTTTAATATATATGTTTTGTAGCACATTTAGAAATTAGATCTTAATTTAAACAATTGTTTGATAATATATTTATAGTCCATAAATTAATTGTAGTTAACTTGAATATAAAATATTATTCATTAATTTATAAAAACGTTATATATTATAAATTCTGCATGATTTTATTTTACAATATCATATAATTTATAACACATTATATTGTACATATTTTAATTTAACAAAAATGAAATGGGTTTATAACATGATATATTATATTTATTCAATTTTTTATCTTATTTTAATTTAATTCTACATTTTAAAATTTTAAATAAAAAAATTTTGATAGACTTAAAACATAAAAAGATTATTTTCATAAATTTCACTATTTAGATCACATAATTCAAAAATGGTTTTCAAAAACACATATGTCCTCCAAAAACATAAAACAAAATTCGAATTGTCTACCAAACAAAGCCCTAACGAACCTAAAATGTTTATATAATCAGATTAAAAAAAAAAAAAAAAAAAGTTTATAGAGTTGACATAATAGAAATCACTAAGGAAAAAATAAAAATTGAGAAGAAGGAAAGAGTAATTTAACTACAATATAAATGCTATCAATTAAATGGGTTGAAAATCCAAATAGGGGGTGGCAGGTCTTTGTGAAGGAAGGGCGAAAAATAATGCCATCCAAAGCTTTGATCAACTAAGTTGTATATTTCCGTGTCGAATGATCCTGTACGACTTCCATATCCATCGTCGTGAAAGTTATCTGTGTAATATATGCAATTAGATTTGCAATTCGGAAAATTAGAGGCTAATATCGACACCGAATGATTATCGCCTAAAAATAACGCATCTTCTCCTAAAGTGTTGACTTCAAACCATTTCATCTTTCCCTCCTCAACGTCGTCTTTTCCAAACATAAAAATATCAAATTTTGTAGTTTTGTATTTAAATTCACCCAGATCGATAAACCTTCGAACTTGCAATAATTCACCTTGAGATGACTCCACGAGATAGGCAAGTTCAGCATATTCCATCTTGTTGGGCACGACCACTTGCAATTTACTTTTAATACTGTCGTCGAAATCCTCATCGATTTTAAGGAATCCAACTCCACCGTAAAAACTCACTGCATAAATCAATCCCTTATGAATAATAACATCCGAGAAAGGACGCAATCCTTTATCATCTATTTCAACCCAATGTTTACGTCCGGGTTTTATACAAGAGAATCTCAAATAATCGTAATGAATGACAATAACAACATAATCATTTGGAAACAAAGTGGGATCTTTAGACACTATGGCCTTGAGAATTCTAAGCTCATAAGGATACGACTCGTCAGTGTCTTTAGGATCCAGTCCTCCAGTAATTGGTGGGAATTTGATTGTCCGATTCCAAAATGGATTGGTAAAAGACAGTGCAAAGTCCATATCAACAGTGCCCAACCATCCAAAGCAAGACCCACAACAACGTCGATTATAATCCCATCGTATAAGCTCAGTGTCATGAATTTCATCGGTTGTCACATCATAAAAACACGGTATGTTTCTCTGCCCAAAATATCTCTTGGGAATGAGGAGGAGAGGAAGTTCTTTTGGATAAGACTGCAAGCGTATATGCCTCTGTCGTTGAGCTACGTCAAACCAATGTTTGCACACGAGGCCGAACCGATAATAGTCGGAAAGTCTAAACAATTTGTTCAAAATAAGATCAAGAATATCACTTGGAATACCATTGCCCCATTGAGACGATTTCAAAAGTTGTGATGATGCAGTGACGATGCTACTACCATTTGAAGAACAAACGGCTATATTATGTGATGACATGGCTTGGGAACGATGACACGCAACCGACTCGAGGCAAAAGAGAGTGGTTTTATGGAATGTGGAATAATGGAATTAGAGAGAAGTCGATAAACTAAGGGGGCATTTATATATGTTATGGTTTTTTATTTTTTTTTTATTTTTTATTTTTAAATATTCCTTTTCCCTTTTCGTTTGGAAAATTGGAATCGAAAGAAGATTTAGCCAATATCTATTACAATTCCGTGTAGTGTTTTTTTTATTAAGAAATGGTTAACCATTGGCATTTATATGTTATTTTTATAATATTATTTCATCTAATATATGTATGGATCAAAACCCACTTAGATATTATAATATTTGAGTGGGATGAGTTAGGCCCCGTTTGATAACCATTTGGTTTTTGAAAATTATGCTTGTTTTTCTCATACATTCCCTACTATGGTTTTTCATCCTAGTTAATGTTGCATTTGAATTTCTAGCCAAATTTTAACAACAATAACAAGTTTTTGAAAGTTTGTTTTTTTTTTTCTTTTTTCCAAAATTGGACTTGGATTTTGAAAACAAGGTAGAAGATTATACTAAAACCAAGAAACTTATAGGTGGAAGTATGCAGCGGCGGATCCAGCTTAGGCCCGGGGGCTCGAGCCGCCTCTGAACTGACCAAAATTTGTATATTAGTATAAGAAAATTCATCTAAAGTTCAAAATTAGATCCTTGCCTTGTTGGTTCAGGCGCTCCCAGCCCTCTCGCTTTCATTCTTTTTTTTTTTAAAAAAAATATATATATTTATTTACGCAGTCCGCATGCTAAACACAAATTTTGTACTATATTTTCTTTTTAAAATTTATTTACAATTTTAAAATACTAAACCAATTAAATTATAAATTTTGTCTCCAAATATAGTTATTGTGAAATACTTTTTTGTATTTTGTATTTAATAAGTCTCTGAATTTTTTTAAAATGTGTCTAAATTTCAATTTTAGGTCTAATAGGTTGATGAATTTCCAAGTTTGCGATTAATAAGTCTTTGACCTGTTCAACATTTTTTAAAATTCATGAATTTATTTATTACAAAATTGAAAGTTTTGTGTTTAGTTAGACACGAAAATCAATTTTATGTCTAATGTATATGTTAGATTAAAATAATGTGTAAATATGTAGGAGATTTTAAAAAAAAAAAAAAAAAAAAAAAAAAGACTTATTAGACACAAATTTGAAAGTAGAAATCAATTTGACAATTTTAAACTTCATAAAACCTATGGACACAAAAAATGAAAATCCAGGAGCCTATTAGACACAAACTAAAAGTTTAAGGATTGAACTTGTTTTTTAACCTAACAAATATATAATATTATATATATTTTTTTTATCTTGTTTAAATTTCATTTCTTTATAGCATATTATAAATGAAATGGTTACACATTTTATTTTTTTTAAGGTACACATTTTTAAAATTTTGATATGTTGTTTTTTAAAAATTAATCCTATAATATAAAAAATTGTAGAGGACAATCGCGATCCGGTGAAATCAGTAGTTCAGTTTCATTTATGATTTTTTTTTATTTCTTATTTATAAATTACTTTTACAAAATTGTAAGTGAAACCCCTCTGAACAAAAATTCTGGATCCGCCACTAGAAGTATGTGTGTATAAGCTTAATTTTCAGAAACAAAAAACAAAAAATCAAATGATTATCAAATGGGACCTTAGTCATTTAATAGGTTTCCTTTAAAATTTGTCAAAATGTTAATCTCTTGGTAAAACGAAGAAAAAAAAAGAAAAAAAATGTGGTAATTAGTAGTTCTTCTTATATGACTTATAAGTTTAAAATTCTAAAATAAGCAGTCTAGCTATGGCTAAAAAACCTACTTGTGACTCTACTCAAAAAAAAAAAAAAAAAAAACCTACTTGTGACAACTCGCTTCTAGAAGCTTTGATGAGACTCTTTTTGCAAGTACACAACCATAAGTTGTCTTTGCTTATTTCCTTGGTTAGCTACCTTCGAATGATTTGGTATGCACTTGTAATTACTGTTGCTCTCCAAAAGCTCATCTGATCCAGGTAGTATGTATCTTTTAAAAGCAATCACAATCATTAATAAGAAGATCACAACTCCGAGACTTATTGTTCTGAGGCAAAACCAAAGAAAAATCACGAAAGAAAAGGAACTAAGTAGGAAATCTGTGGTAGAAGAAGCTGTCTAAGGGAATATGGTCTTAAAAGTCTAAAATTCACTTAGAAGTGAGGGAGGTAAATTTTAATTTTTGTTTAGAATACCCAATATGATTTTACTAAAAAATATATTTTTTTTTCTCTTAAACTTTGTTAAAAAGTGAAAATTTTAGAAGAAAATGTTGAGATTAAAATAGATGCATGTACCTTCAATATGTTTTTCAACCAATAATAAACTATAGCTAATTCAACCCAACATAATTACGAATTAATTCAAAGACAACTCATAAAGGAACTGGTACTTTCTATTTGAATCAGACTGATTGAATTTTTCAAACATATTTAATAATTATTTTTATTTTTATTTTTTAAAATTATGTTTGTTTTCTATTCATTTTTTTTAATCATAGTATTCATCTTTGTAATTCTAAAAACAAAAACAATGGTTTGAATTTATTTTTATTTTTTCAAAAATTGACTTGATTTTTTTGAAATAGGAAAACAAGTTAAATAACAAAAATAAATAAATAAATAAATAAACGAAAGTAGTGTTTATAAATTCAATTTTAATTAAGACCCCGTTTGATAATCATTTCGTTTTTTGTTTTTGAAAATCATGCTTGGTTTCTCACAATTTTCTTACTATAGTTTTCATCCTTGTTAAAAACACATTTAAGTTTGATTTTTTAAAATGTGTAAATAAGTAGATGAAAAAATAAAGAAATTTATAAGTGATAGTAGTGTTTATAAACTTAATTTTTAAAAATAAAAAACAAAAAACAAAATAATTATTAAACGAGACCTAAATGATTGTCAAATCATAACCTGGATTCTGAGGCCCCGTTTGATAACCATTTGGTTTTTTTGAAAATTATGCTTGTTTTTTTGTCAAATTCTCTACCATGGTTTTCATCCTTGTTAATGATCCATTTGAATTCCTAGTCTGAAAACTATTTTTTTTTTCAAAATTGGACTTGGTTTTTTAAAACAAAGAATAAGGTTGACACTAAAACAATGAAACATATAAGTGAAAGTAAGTGTATATAAGCTTAATTTTTAAAAACCAAATAGTTATCAAACGAGACCTGAATTATTTTTAACACTCCTATCCCGTTACCACAGACATCCAATATATATACACATACATATGTCACTTTAAATGTCTAAAATATAAGGGGTCCCCATCACCAATTATCTCATAACTTCATTAAATAGACAGACAAATAAAAATACAAAACAAGAATGAAAAAGAAAAAATAAAGAAATAAATGATTCGATGAAGTGACATATCTGGGTCACATGGTTCCAGGGAGCTCCACAGTGCAGAAGAAAAAAAAAATAAAAAACCAAAAAAGAAAAATAAATAAATATATATATATATATATATATATATATTTGAAAAATGAATAGAATATATATATATATATAATATAAAGGGCGGTCGTGAATCTGAGGGGCAATAGAATGAATGAGTGATTCGGGATATCTTGGGGGACGTTAAGGACACCCAGTACCAATCTCTCTCTCTCAGTATCCTTATAGTTGTAGGGCGCCCCTCCCTACGCCTTTTGGCTTCGTTTGCCCTTTTCTTTTCCCAACCCCTACGCCTACCCTACCCTACCCCTTCGTTTTTACTTTTTAACCCTTTGCCTACTTCTTTTAGTTTTTGTACGGTCCGCTCCCTCCACGTCAGACTCTCTTGTGAAAATATATTACCCACCCTTGTCTCCATAATTTAAAATATTTCAATATGGATAGATGGACTAGTTAAATGGCAGATTTCATTCTTTTGATTTTAGTATTTACAAAATATATATATATATATATATATATATATATATATATATATATATATATATATATATATATATATATATATATATTTACAGAAATTTCGATTTCGATTTGGTGTCTTAAATTTCACACTACCTATTTGGATTGATTTTTTTTTTATTAGATTATCATTTTCTTACTTTGGGTTTTATTTTATCTTAGTCTATATACTAAATGTCCAATTTTAATATATGTACGTCAATGTGAGCATAGTTCAACTGAGATAAATTGTACTAATGATCGAGAGCTTTGTGGTTCAAATTTCCCCCGTTACATATTGTTAAGAAAAATAAAATAAAATAATATATGTACTTTGAATAAAGTTAAAGATTGATCTCTGTTGTTAATTTTTATCGAACTTGATTAAATAATCATAATAATTTTTATGCTAAGAAAATGTACCATGTGAAGATATTTCCAACGTTTATTTATGGATACTAATAGTTTTTAAAAAAAAAAAAATTAACAATAAACCAAACCAACAATAGGGATTATTTTTTTTTTTTTTAGTTCAACAACATTTAGAGCAGGGGATTCAAACCTTGTGGTCGATGGTACATGCCAATTAGCGTTGAGTTATGCACGCTTTGACCCAATAGAGATCAATTTTAAGTGTATTCGAAATATAAAGACTTACAAACATTTGAAAGTACGTGAAGTAAAATGAAATGAAATTCAAAATACAAGGACCAATATGGTAGTTTAACCTTGATTTTGTACTCACAACCTAAATATTGAAATAGTCAACTGAAATAGTTGGTTAGTTAAAAAACATTGATTTACTATTATGTAAAATAAAGTGTCAATATGATGATGATGGGGACAATCTATGAAATTTGACTTGAGTATATACAATTGAATTAAATTTTAGAAACTATAATGGCAATAAATCATAGGGATTAAATTAAAAATTTTAGAATCATACAGTTCAAAATGGGAAAAAAAAAATCATATTTGACCAACGTCGAGTAAGTTGTATCAATTTTTCAATTTCAATGAATCGAATCTCAAACTTAGTAAGTTGTATCAATTTTAATCATGAATTTTCAATTTCATCAAATTGAACCTCAAATTAGCATGTTGTACCAATTTTAACCCAACTTACCTCTAGTTACTTTCTATTTGAATCATCATCAAAGCACGTAATTGAATATTTCCTTCTTTTGTTTTTTAATTCATAGTATACTTGAGTTGATTTCTTGTAGAAAATTTTATAGGAGAAATTTTTATTTTAATGAACTTTTGCTGTTGAAAAGTTAAACGAGTTTCCTCTCATTTTCTTTGTGTTCATGGATTTTGTTGTCGTTTTTTAGTTACTTTGAAGAACATGCAATTGTAGGATGACAATAATTCAAATTTGGAGTTTTTATTTTCATTTAGATGACTTTTTCTTGTTGTTGATAAGTTTTTTTTCGTCAAGGATTACGAAAGAAAAGCAATTTTGAAGTTTTTTTTTTTTTTAATATTTAAATTCAAATGTTTGTTGGTTTTTTATTGTTGCTAAAATCGTGGAGTGTTTTTTTTTTAAATTATGTTCTTGCTTTTTTTTCATTCGGTGTTAATTAGAACATCAAAGTGTGTAGGAAGCGAAAGCATAACAATTTCATATTTATTTTCTTCTCCTATTTGTTGGATTTTTCTTCTTACTAATAACTTGATGGTTTTTTTTGGAGGTCAATGACAATGAGAAGAATCGATAAAAGAGTATTTGATTTTTTTCAAATAAAGAGTTTTTTCAACAAATTTCTTGTAATAAACCAAATAACTCAAAGTGCAGTGTGATTTTTTTTTTGTTTGGATAAAGTGCAGTGTGATTTTTTAAAGGAAGAAATTGTCAATCACATGTTTTAGTAGCGATTCAAATAATGGAAAATTAACCGAAAGTCTATATTGCAACACTTATGCAAGTTTAAAATTAAAATTGATAAAATCTGCTAAGTTTGGGGTTCAATTTGATGAAATTGAAAGTTCAAGGTTAAAATTGATACAATCTGCTACGTTTAGGGTTAAAATTATTTTTTTTGTTCCAAATCAAATTGATATTATGACACAGAGCTTGTACTCTTGACCAACATGTTAGAGATTCAAATCCCCTACCCCAGATGTTATTAAAAAAAAAAAAAAAAAAGATATTATGACAATTAATTAACTCAAAATCTACATTGATGTAATATAAGAATTTGTATTTAATTTGAGGGAAAAGATGAATTTAGAAAATTAACAAATTTATAATCTCGAGGTAAACAAATTAATGCATTAAACATGCTTAACTTTTCAACATTAAAGAAATCCTCATGTGAGCCTTAAAAGGCCCACAAGGCCACTCTGGTCTAACGTTTTACAGGTAATAATTTCATTTTTTTTTATTTTCTTTTATATAAAGCTTGGTAGATAATATAAAATGTAAGTTTGAAAATATTTGGTTTAAATCCTATTTTGGTCCCTAAACTTTAAAGATTATTCTATTTTGGTCCTTCAACTTTCAAAATGTTCAGTTTAGTCCCTGAACTTTCAAGTTTGTTCCATATTGGTCCTTAAACTTTTAAAATGTATATTTTAGTCCTTAAACTTTTAAAAAATGATTATTTTAATCCTTACTTTTATTTCAATTTTAACAAATTAATGACATAGCTTTGAGTATGTGTATTAGATTGTTAATATGAGCATGATTTCAAGTCAAATAAATTAGAGACAAACATTAGGGAAAGCAAATTTGAAGTATAAAAGTAACATAACAAGGACCATAATGATTATTTTTTAAAAGTATAAGGACTAAAATAGACATTTTGAAAGTTCAGGGACTAGAATAGAACAAATGTGAAAGTTCAAGGACCAAAATGAACGTTTTGAAAGTTTAAGGACTTAAATAGAACAAACTTAAAAGTTCAGGGACTAAAATGAGATTTAAACCAAAATATTTAATTTAGGTGCTAACTTTAAAAAAATAAAAAAAAATTAAACAACATTTGGGATAAGAGAATTCGAACCTTTGACCTCTTAGTCTATACATGTATCATTGAAATATGCTCACTTTGACAATTTAAGTGCTAATTTAGACCTAACACAATTTAGTATATGAATAACCTCTCCTTAAAGAGGAGAAGTAACAATCTCTACCTCTCTCCCTTGTTTAAACTAAAAATTATTTCAAATTCAAGTTGTATTATTAATTAGTTCTCTAAAATTTAGCTTTAATTAGCTATAAAAAAAAAAAAAAAACTTCAAGGTAATCATTGTCATTTAAACAACTTATATTTAAGCTATTACCCTATTGACCATGCATTACAGTTTATAATTTTGTGTATTCTATTTGTCTCATTGTAATAAAATTTAAGACAAACTTTTGATTGAGAAAAAATGTATGAAGACAACTTGTAAAGCCAAACTTTTGATTGAGAAAAAATGTATGAAGCCAACTTGTAAAGCTTAACAAAACCATGTCACTCCTTAAAATAAAATTAAAAAAAAAAAAAAAAAAAAAAAGCGACGATAGTTCAACGGTAATTGACATGTATCCTCAACCAAGAGATCATAAGTTCGAATCTCACACTCCTAATATTGTTGAACTCCATCAAATAAATAAATTAATTAATTAATTAAATTCAAGCATATTAAACTATGTCCAGCTATTAGAACTCAACTAAATCGAACAACGATTTACCAAACACGAACGTAGCTCAACCGATTAGGACATACAATTTTTTTTTTTTTTTTTGAAATAATTAGGACATATACCCTCGAACCAAAAGGTGAGGAGTTTGAATCCTCCCTTTGACATGTTGTTGAACCAAAAAAAAAAAAAAAAAAAATTAAAAGCAAATTGAGAGGAGGCCAGTAACATATAACAAATGAAATTGGCAAAATTTTAGATGAACTTTTTCATTTCAAAAGGTTTTACAGTGATACAAATTCAAAATGAATGCATGAGGCAAATATCTAGTGTTCCCACAGTTTTCAAAACCTGGTTCAAAATCTACCACATATACCCTACTAAAAATTGCATTGGATCAGACTGAGGCATAAAAGACTATTCAACTGAGAGCAGACAGGCACTGAGTAGCCCTATTTGAATAACACTTTTGCATCATTTCCAAAACTCAATAAAAAAAAAAAAAAAAACAAAAAACAAAAACAAAAGATGCCAAAACCCTAAAAGAAAAAAAAATTATATTATCAAAGTAAGAGCTGCCCGCCCCTGCTCCTGCCCCCTGCCCCCTGCCCTTGACCACCTCCCTTCCAGTTTTATTCATTTCAAGTTTAAATCTGCAAAACGACACCGCTTTGGACTTCATGGAAAGAGACAGCATCTCAACATGCTCCCACTCTTTTAGCTTCTTTCCCTTCTCACGCTCTTCCTCAGCGCGTGTCTTTCAAACGCCACTTCTGCCAATTTCAAGTTAATTGAAAAAGGGGGAAAAACGCAAAATGACATATTTACATGATCTTCAAAACGGCGACGTTTTGTCCTACCCATTCGAGTTCTCCGGAATTTTTTGCTTCCCAAAATAGGAAATTCTTCAACTGCGCTGAAGAATTCCGTCAGGTTCGAGTGATCCGGTTTCTGCAGTGTCTCGTCTGAACTTTACCGCCGCCGCAAGTGGCTTCGGTTCTCTTCTGCGGCGAGGAAAACAGCTGGCTGAACCCGAACATGGAGCCCGACGACTTTGATGACCCTCTCAGCGAGCTCACCGGAACGTTCAGCACCGGCGGCACTCTCACATTCGCGGAGTAGGATCTTTCGATGCCGTTGTGCTTCAATCTCGGTCCGCCATTGAAGCTACTCGGACTACTCGAACTCCTTTCCAGGCTCTGAAACACTATTTTCCCTGAGGAGTTCATTCTAGGACTATCCATGGATACTTCTCTGCTCCTCGCTCTACCTGATTCCCCTGGCGCCCGACGGACCGGGCTCCTCCCTACTCTCTTCGCTTCTGATCGCGTTGGTCTCGGTTTCACCAGATTTATCCGGTTCTTCGATTCTTGATTGAATTTTGATGGCTTGTCCGAATCGAGAGAGAGTCTAGGGAGATCGTCGTGCGAATGGCCAGAGGATGAGGAAGAAAGAGAGAGGCGAGAAGAGGATATGGAAACTGATTCGCAATCCAAATCCTTCAATAACGGATGATTTAGAGCATCCGAGGACTCGGAGGACACGAGTTTCGAACTCCTGTGAAGAAATTGTTTCAGAGATTTCATTCTTGTGCTCGATGAAGACAACTCCGTCTTCGGATTTTCATTCTTCGCGGCTGTAGTCATCTGGTTAGCCTTCTTAAGCCCTAGAAGCTCCCTCCACCGACTCGAGCACCTCGGAGCACGAGGAGAGAAAGAGTACGGATCCGCATGACCGATTTCCGTCACTCTCCGCGGCGTCATTGTATCAGGCGACCGCGATCCATTCTCCGTCGAGGAGAGCTCCTTCACCGACGATTTCACCGAAGGAAGCTGCAGCGGCACGAGCTTTCCATCGAAGAAGAGCTCATCAGCAGGAATCAGAGTCACCGGATCTTCCAGCCTAAACTCAAAATCACTAGCGGAACCTTCCAGATCCGTACCTGAAATCGCCGGCTTACTCACCTGAGGAGTATCAGCAATGGCGGAGGGACTGAGTTCAAAGCCGGAGAGCTTGGCGGAGGGCTCGTCGGGATACTCGCGGCTGAAGGATACGCGAGGGCTCAACCAACCGTAAGAAGTGTAAGCGGTCCGTGAGCCGTCGAGGAAGTTCTCCGGCGGAATTCCGACGTTGTTGACGCAGGCGGAAGCCATGGATTCCGGCGATCATGCAGAGCTTGAGATTCAACGCGACTGGGAATTTGGGAGTGAACTGAAGAATCTCGATGGCGATACGAAAATGAAGGAGCGTGTTTCGTTGCTGAACTTATACGCACAGCGTTAGGTTTTTTATTTTTATTTTTGATACTCTCGTTGCGTCGCGTGCATTCGAAATTTCATTAATAGATTTTTTTTTTTTTTTTTAAAAAAAAAAACTCTGATTTAATTCTTTTTTTTCTTTTTTTTTTCTTTTTTTTTTTTTTTTAATAATAATCTGATTTAATTCTTTGTGAGATGCGATTTTGCTATTATTATTATTTTTATAATTGTTTTGTCTATATTGGACAAAATGTTGCAATCTTTGTCCTAAGAAAGTTTTTAAATTAGTTTAAGTTTTATTATTCTAATTTGAATTAAAAGGGTTTAGTATGTTTTTGAAGTTTCAATTTTGCTATAAGGTTCTTTTAACATATTTAATGTTTTTTTTTAATTAATGGTTTTATCATACATAGAATATAAAATTATGTGTCTTTAGAACATTATACATTCCCCTGCGACCTGGCCACGCCACCATACTTGTCTGATACTACTTCTAAGATTGAAGACTGTCCTCACAAACCAACACGGGGCCCTTTTAGGCCACGCCACCATACTTGTCTGATACTACTTCTAAGATTGAAGACTGTCCTCACAAACCAACAAACCAACACGGGGTCCTTTTAGCATGCTTTGTCCTCACTCACATGCTTCCTAGGAAAATTTCCAGGAGGTCACCCAACATGGAACTTCTCCAAGCTAAGCACGCTTAACTTCAAAGTTCCTATGATTGAGCCACCGAAAAAGAAGGTGCACCTTGTTGGTATAGGTAGTATCTATCAATTCTTTTAAGCTTATCTTGATCATACTTTCATGTCCTCAGGATCCCTCTCATTCGGATGTGACCTCGGTTCATTCATGTACCCCTCCTAGCTCGGGTGTTACATGCCCACCAGTTTCCGCCTTGGTTCGTCCCCGAACCACATCCTACTGGGAGAGGTTCTGCTCTGATACCATCTGTAACGCCCCAGGCCCAGGATTCCGAATCCTGGGCCTGGGGCGTTACATTAATTTTGAAAAAAAACAAAACAAAAACAAACAAATCTAGTGTTTGACAACCACTATAAATGACTTATTAAAAAATGAAATTGAGAAAAAAATCCTTGAAAACTAATTTTTTAAAACTAATTTTTAAGTATATAATAACTTGTGTAGAATAACACATACGATTAAATGTAACAAAACATATGAATGTTTAAATTTCAAACAATTTTTATACAAGATGTAAACAAAAAAAAATGCATTCTTAAAAAACATTTAAACTAAAAAGGTATTTCAAATGGTCCATGGTGTTTAGTATCTCTCAATTTAAAAATATATTAATAGAAAAATAACCTGTCAAACATAATAATGAAAATCCAGACTCATTATTATATACAAAAATTGAAAGGCTTTTAAATTTTTTAAAAGTCGTTGACTTATTAAACACAAATTTAAAGTTTAAAAATCCATTAACACTTTTTTTGTTGAACATAAAAATAAAGTTCATATACTAAATATATAATTTAATCCAATACAAGCTTTATTTATTTTTTAAGATACGATTTTGCTGTTAATTGATTTTTTAAAATATACAATTGTTTTGTCTATATTGGACAAAATGTTGCAATCTCTGTCCTATCAGAAGTTTTTAAATTAAGTGCAAGTTTTACCATTTAAATATAACTATCCATTTCTCAAAATACATACCGTACATAGATATCCAAAAAATAATAAAGAGTCACGTGCTATTCGCATGAAATCTCTCTTTTCTTTAAGATTGAAATTAAAAATTTTACCACTTGTAAACAAAATAATAAATATATTCCATATTCACCTAATCTTTCACTGTTTCCAAATGAAAAAACTATTGACTCAAAGATTCCGTTAAAACATTTTTTTTTTTATAACAACGACCTCGAAACACAGACCTTTCGTCATTAATATAAGTTTTACACAAGTTGAGTCATGCTCGTGTTGACTATAATATTCAAGTAATGAGCATCTTTAACTCCCTAAAAATGTCAATGTAGTCTAACAAGTGGCTCAATTTGAAATATAATTTACTCAAACTTGTCATATGAATGTTGATTTATACCTTTATTACTAAACTTGTAATTGAACCAATGTTTTTTTATAGTAAGTGTCTGATTTCCAAATAACTATTAAAAAAGGGTTGTTTGCCAAAATAAACCAAACTAATTGAAATTATAGCAAAGTTGAAGTCTATCAATGATAGGAGTAGGAGTATGTAGATAGACTTCAATTACAAATGTAACTATTGTTGATAGACTACATGCATTACAATTGAAGTTTATCGGTGATAAATGTCTATCACTGATATAATTATCATAACTAGTTGCAAACATAACAAAACTAAAGTCTATCAGTTAAAGAAGTCTATCAGACTTCAATCACAATTGTAACTATTATTAATAGAATATTATTCTATTAGTGATGGTAATCTATAAATGATAGACTACATACATTGTGATTGAAGTTGATCAATGATAGATGTCTACCATCGATAGATTTGTCATATTTGCAATTTTTTTTTTTAATTACTACTACGCAATACAATAACCTTTAAAAAAAATGACTAACTTCCAAATTGGGCTGGGTCCATGTGTATGGCCGTGGACACCGCCCTCATGGAAAGACCGGCCCAGCTGCTTCGAAGTCATCCATATTTTCAGATAAATAATAATAATAATATATTAACATTTTATTTTATTTTTTTTATTATTATTTTTTTAAACTAACATTTTATTGTTCTTCTCACTTCTCAATAAGACTTTCTTATTCCTGCCATTTTAATATTTTATATTTAATTTCGTCGGCGTAGCTTTCGGGCAAATTAGCCTTTCCGGCTACGGTTGGGCCAGAAATTCTCTTTCTGATCTTCATCACCGACGATTTCACCGGCAAAGACGACCACGGCGATTTCTTCTGGATTCGTAGCACGAAGTTTGGCGAGACTGTGAACAAACTGTATGTGGCTGTTCCTCTTGTCTCAGTTCGGATGTGATTTCTTTCTCATGCTATGCTAGTATTTCTCCATTTTTTGTTTGTTCGAGTATTAATGGATGTTATCTCGAGGTAATTTGTGCATATTACGGAGTTCCAGCCTCAAATTTGTTCGTTGTTTTATTTTCCGGGTGATTTTTGTTCAAGAATTCCAGAAAATGAGCATTGTTAGTTATGCATTGTGCTTTATGTCCCAATCTTCTCGTTGCGTTGGATTTCATTCTTCCAGGCATCTCTTACAATTTTCAGTTTCTTGAATTCATATGGATGTGCCACTTCATAGGTTTGTAGATCATTTTTTTTTTTTAATTATAGCTGATATAATTGTTAGTTGCTCGGCTTTGGCTATAATTCTGTTCTGGTCTTCAAGATTTCGTAATTGACTCTGTATGATTGTTGTAGTAGCCGTGAGCTTAACTTCATTGATTTTTTTCCCTTGTGTTTTTTTTGTTAAATTACGTACAGATGAACACTGAGACTTATTTTTAGTTGTTCTTAGTTTTGTTTTCTCACTCGTAGACGGTACTCTCATTACATTTTGACATTGTGGAAAGTATTTTCATTTTAATATTTTTGGCCTCACATTATGGATGTTATAATTGATTCTACATTATGCTGGTAGCTAACGAACTATGGGTCCGGAGAAATATAGGCGATTACCATTGTGAATGATGAACTTGGTGATCTCTTTCAGAATTTGCAAGAGATGCACAGTTCGGAGAAAGTACACGATGAGTCTGCCAATGAGGACAACGATGTCTCTGCCAATGAGGACAGCAACGTCTCTGTCGAATTGCAGACTTCCATTAGTCCAAATGGTGATCTCCAGGAAGGAGATGATCTTGCAAATATGAATTTGGGGATCTCTAATGCTCTGGCAAATGGGCTCTCTTCCATGCTTATCAACATCATAAGGGATTTGGACTCCAAAGCTAATGATACTCTCAAAAGCCAGAGCCAGCTTTCATCTTCCCTTGATCGACTTACTTCAGGCAGGATTATATTTACTTTGTTTTATTTATTTTATCATATAAAATAGAATTGCTTCCTTGTACTTTGACTAATTATGATATAGCTTTGAAGATTGTGTCACTTGCTAGGTTTAAGGGAATTTTATACACAATAAATGATATTCTCTCATGATTTTCCTGTTTTCTTGTCTTGTATGCAAAAAATGCAGTTTCTGAATTTCATGGCTTTTTCAATGGTGTGAAAAGTTATTATTTCAACTTTTAACAGAACTGGATCAATTACTTGAAGATGCACCTTTTCCGTTCATCATGCAGCATGCCTCGAGGATCTCTAATGTAAGAAAAAGAGTTTTGTCTCTAAATTCCATCTTAAGATCCATACAGCGAAGAGTGGATAACATAGATCGGGTGATCTCAATAGGCAAGCTACCAGGTGATTGACTTCTTTCTTCAAGAGCCTCAATTTTATTATCTTTTATGGCTTCTAATTTAATGGAAACTTATTGAATAACATTCATTGGCTGTCAAGGTTTGTTCAGTAATGTTCCTATTTCCCTTTTCTAGAAAAGCTCATGTATCTGATGATGATTATTCGTTTCTTATTCTCTCCATTTTATTGGAAAAAAAAGTGTTATCACAATTGTTTTCTATTTTGTGTTCTTTATTGATCCAACCTAGAAATGATGAGTGAGAGAAGATGAAGTTTTGAGCTGCCCCTTGGTCTTTCTGGCATTCCCTATATTATTCTTTTTGTAATTATACGTATTTTTAATAAAGTCTAATTGGGGCTATTTCCGTAAGCTCCTAATTGTGAATCTCATATTATATATGTGTAACTATCCACTACATCAATGAACTGTGTGGAACCTTTTCCTCTTCAGATAGGGAGATAGAATCAAGATATTCATTGGAAAACTCAGTTGTTCCTCCTTGTGGAAGATTTTAAAGCTTCCCAGGAGAATTTTTATGATAATTTTAAACCTACCACAAGGATCTTTTACTCTTGAATGGAGAAATGGAATTGAGATATTCATTGCAAGACCTCAGTTGTTCCATCTCAAGATCAGGATTTCTTATTCAAATGTCAGATGTTTTTTTTTCTTGCATCTGCATTTGGATGTGTACCTAATGTGTCTTGTCCAACAAATGTCAGACATTTTTTTTCCATGCATTTGGATGGAATACAGTTCTACCTGGAAACATATTTGACCTCCTATCAATGGTTTTTGTGGGTCACCCTTTCAAAGGGGATGCAAAAACCCTTTGGATGGCTATTAATTGTTCCTTTTTCTGGACTCTTTGGATTGAACGGAATGGGAGGATCTTCAATGACACCGTTGGATCTTTTGATGGTTTCCTTAATTTACTCCTTTTTAATTAGCTTTATATTGGTGTAAATGTTCACACCCTTTTAAAGGTTACAATCTCTCTTCTCTTAACCATTGAACATCCTTTTTGTAAGCCACTTTTAGTGGTATCATTTCATTTATTAATGAAATATTATGTTTCTCTCTCAAAAAAGAAAAAGAAAGAAAAAAACGTTGAATGAGACTGATGTGTAGACTTTTGAAAAGCATAGGAAAATAAAGGCTAAGAATCTGTTCTCTTGCATTCGTATAGTAGTTTCTGAGGGATGATTTGTTATAATCCTGCTTCTTAGGTTATAAATCATGATTTTGTTTTGCTTTCTGAATGTTTGAGCTTACTTTTGTTAATGCAGCTAGGGGAAAAAATTGTCTTGCATCTTTACAGGGTAGTCTCAATTTTGGCGATTCGAATTTTCATTTTTGTGCTTTTTGTGATGTTAATGACGTATATTTCCCATGAGACTTATTTCTCAAAGCATCCTTCAGTTTCCAGGCATAGGATACTGAAATTTCACAAACATTCAACACCCCCTCCCACCCACACAATGCATACAATCCGTCTGAGCTCTGAGTGAATTTCTTTTTAAATCTATTATTATTATTAATTTGGTCCACGTATCATCTTTTTGACCATAATAACTCGAAAGGAAATTTACACGTAATGTTTTCTACCTTCTCCTCCTTTCTTCCACTGTCCATTGCCCGTTATCTTTCCACTGTCTGTGCCATTATCTCTTATAGCCTCGCAACCTTTGAGGAGATCCTTCTCTCAGAAGATGGAAGAAGAGAAAGAGAGGAGAAGAAGAGGAAGTAGCACCAAAACAAATGGAAGTTGACTGATGGTAGGCAGTGTTTGGATGTGGGAATTAGGTTTATTTTGGCATTAAGTAGGCGATGAACGACTGAATTTTGATTTTAAAGGGCAGTGTGTGAAGAATGAAGTAAAATTTTAAAGTGGCTCCAAATAGAAAGCTTATCTACAAAAACTCTGAACCCCATCACTGATATTAAGATCTTTTGTGGACTTGCAAATTTAAGAGATATGGCTCATTCTCTTTTCCTTTCCTATATACCTCTTCCCTTCCTTTCTCTATCGTGTAGTCTGCTGCAATGAATGACGCAAGTGATAGTCTTCATAGACTCAGTTTTCACTCGTACCGATTAGCATAGAAAGGAAGGCTCCTTCAGATTGCGGTTCGGATCTTCACCAAATGTTTATAAACTCATTGCTTGTTTTACAGTTCACGGTCAGAGTGGACAGATTACTTGATGAGTCCACCACATTGTTTATAAGCTAGTTGCTTATTTGATCGTTCACAACCAGTGGACAAATTATTCGATGTGATTGCATCTTTAAAACCATCATATGTAGATTTTAGAATTTGTTTGTCCCTAATAACTATTAGATACATAATCAACGTACTTTTACAATTTATCTCTCATACATCCAATGGTGCAAAACCGCCAGCCTCATTATGATGGTCTCCTTGAATAATTTCTCCAACCAGTGGGCGTAGCATTTTGTGGCTCATTTTGCTGATTGTTTTTTTTTTTTAAGACATTTTGCTGATTGTTTATGTATTATACATGGGAATATAACTTAATTAGCGTGAGTATAACTATAAGATATCCCCAGACCCCATGTTATATATTTCCTTGTCTAATTGTCACTAAAGGCTGCCTGTTGTCTACAGATGCACGTTCCTCTCAAAGTTCCTCGCAACCTCAGAATGGTTGAAGATTGTAAGTATCTGGACTCCTTTTTCTCTCTTCATTCCATGTATCCGAAGTTTTGGCAATTGTATCCTTTCACTGCCCCCCCTCCATTTTTACTACCAGGCTTGAAAATACTGAGATAGAAATGCTTTCTCTGTTTATGAATCAACAATACAACCTGCATAATTTGAGTAGTTTCGGTTCTCTTTCTCTCTCTGTATCTCATTATATATATACATACATTTTTTTTATTGATATATACATACAATCTGCATAGTTTGTGTTTGGTGAGGAGTTTTGGTTCTCAAATCTGGTGGTTCGTGCAGATTATTTTATCAGTTTTGCTTTTAAGAGAATGTTGATTACAATAGGATTTTGAGTTGACAAAGAAATTAGTTTGTTTCATTTGAAGTTGGAAATTTGTAGTGTGATTAATTGTGGACTAAGAAAGCAATTTGTACCTTTGGAGGGGGAGAGAAAAAAAGAGAGAAAAATATGCCTATCGCAGAATATTTGAAGGAGGCATCGTGGTGAAGTAAGATTAAAAGAGTTGTATTATTTAGGTTGAAGGATGTAGTTTGAATGGTGATATTAAAATAATTGTTGTTTCGTGCCTAAAAAACGTGATCTTCAGGCAAACACAGTTGCCCACTGCGTTGCTAGGGAGGCCATTACTTTTGATTTTGGTTGTTTTCGGAAGCCATCCTTGAATATGGATATTGGGCATTGTTTTTGGACCCCTGATTTTCCCTCTTTTGTTAGCCCTCTGCTGTATGAGGATAGTTGTCCTGGGGGTTAATTGGAAAAAAAATACAGTTTAAAAAAAAAATTGGCAAAAACATGGTCTTTTGAAAAAAATTGGGAAAACCAGGTACTTTTTTTTGTCCTTATTTGAATCCGTGGGTTGAAGCCACGGATTCAAGGGCTGACTGGTCAAATGACCAGTCAGCCCTTGAATCCGTGGCTTCAACCCACGGATTCAACTTTTTAGGTTTTTTTTTTTTTTTTTTTTTTTTTTTTTTTTTTAAAATTTCAGATTTCATTTTCTTTTTTATTTTTTATTTTTTTTATTTTTTTAATTCCATTCTGTTATTTTTAAAAGAAAATTCTTGGCTTCATTCAGTTTTTTCTTTTTACAAATTTTGAAAATTAATTTTTATTTTAATATTTTGTTTTTTTTTTTGTTTTTTAATGTTTTTATCCTATAAATCAAATTTTTGGAATAAATAAGTAAAAAAATCTAAGAATAAAAACACTCTCATTTCTTCGAATTTGAAAAATAGGCATATAGACACTATTTTTACATATAGGTTTTTTTGTTTCGTTATCTACTATATTTTCAAAATTCAAGTCAAATTTTGAAAATTAAAAAGAAAGTAGCTTTCAAAAACTTGTTTTTTGTTTTTTAGAATTTGACAATAAATTTATATGTTTCTTAAGAAAGATTACCATGGTAAAGAAATGAGAAGAAAACAAACACATTTTTTAAAAACCAAATAGTTATCGAAATGATAGAGTGGTTGTGGTCAAGTTTTTTTTTTTTCCTCATTAATTTGAATAAAAATCTTTAGTCAACTTCTGTTAGTTGAGCCATCCGTAGCTGTATTCAAAACTGATAGTAGATATACAGTTTAATAACAGTTGATTAATTAATCATAAAAGTATTAAAAAAATTAGTAAATATGAAAACCAAACAATTAATGTTTGAAAGGTTCGTGAATTCAATTTAATACATTGGAATTTTATTGCCTTCTTAATTAAAAAAAATCTAATTTTGTTCTTATTTATCCCAATTTTTCTTGTCCCACTAATTTTTGATGTATCAATTTTTATTAGTATAATTTCTTAAAAAAAATAGTTGGTAAAAATTACGAATCGAAATGTGAAGTGGTTGAAAATGTATCAATAATGTTGTAAATTTAGAAGGATAATTTTTCAATTATAATTATGTTATCAATTATAATATTCCAATAATTTGATTTATAGAATAAAAACATTAAAAAACAAAAAAAAACAAAATATTAAAATAAAAATTAATTTTCAAAATTTGTAAAAAGAAAAAACCAATAAGAAATGAAGCCAAGAATTTTCTTTTAAAAAAACAGAATGAAATTAAAAAAAAAGAAGAAAATTAAATCTGAAATTAAAAAAAAAAAAAAAAAAAAAAAACCTAAAAAGTTGAATCCGTGGCTTCAACCCACGGATTCAAATAAGGACAAAAAAAGTGCTTGGTTTTCCCAATTTTTTTCAAAAGACCATGTTTTTGCCAATTTTTTTTTTAAACTGTATTTTTTTTCCAATTAACCCTTGTCCTGGCCGTTGATCTTTAATGAAACTCTTATTTAAAAAAAATGGTGATATTAAAATAATATTTTTCATCTTCTCATAATGAGGTTTTCATTTGTTTAAATTTGATGACGAGTTTCTCGAAATCGAGTTTTGGTTTAGATCGCATTGGTCTTTAAATTGTCAACTTTGTTCTATTTTGGTCTCTAAATTGTCATCTTTGTTTTATTATAATCTCGAAACTTTCAAAAGTGTTTGTTTGGTCCTTGTGGTTGATGTTTTGTTAATGACTTTGACATTTTTTTAATCAACAATTGTGGGATGGGGATGAACCATCGACCTTCGGGAAGATAATTGATGCATTATCCATTGAATCATGCTTAGATCAATCTTTCAATATACATATTATATAAATATATATTTAGATATGATGGTTAAAAGTTCCCTTCGATAATTCAAACAATTTTCATTAGTTTTAATATTTTTTTCAAAATTATTGTTGGCTTACATATAAATATTGTTAATTATAGTTTATAAATTCACAGTTTTATTGACTAATTCAATCAATTTTCCACGGTTTCTGTAAAGTTTATCGCAATTTATTGACATTTTCATAAAATCTAGACCTCAACTTGACTATATTTAAATTTTGTCAGTAACCCTATATTTGTACTTGCCATCCAAATTAAACTTGAGAGAAAAAGTAATCTTCCTCAACTGTGCCAATATTTAATATTGAATTTCTTACTTTTTTGTTTTGTTTTTTTTTTCGAGTTTAACCATAATTGGAGACCATTGAGTTAGGTTCACTTTGATATACACAAAATTTTGGATCTAATTTGAAGGTAAAAGTAAATTAAATCACTTCAATAATGAAAATGTCAAATTAAATCATAATACATTGTAATATATATAAAATTTTATTTTTCGAGATACATATAACTTATTTTAATTTTTTTTAAGCTTGTTTCAAACTGACATAAGTACCAAAAAAAAAAAAAAAATAATAATAATAATAATTACAATGAATATTTGTTTCTAAGGTTGGAGAAAGACTAAAATGACCTTCTGACTCGGTCAACACTCACTAGTAAGGTTTAGGGTTCTGATATCCGCTATAAATAGGACGGCGCCTACGACATTATCGTCTCAGTTTGTACTCTTCATCGACAGTCGAGAGAGGCTGAAGGATCGATCGTCGGTCATTGTTCCTCTGAGACAAAGCTTGTTCGTCTTCGACAATGAGAGCTAAGGTTCATCTTCCTAATTTTCTTCATCTTACGTCGATTATATTAGGATTAAGCAGCTTCGTTCTCAGAACTTTTTCCTTTCATTTTTCTCAATGTTTTGTTTATGCTTTGAGGATTTCGATACCGAGATTTGTTTTTGTCGCGATCGGAGTCGAAAGTGTGCCCTAGCTTTTTTCATGTCTCATAATTTGATGTATTTTCCTAACTGTGTTCGTTTCTTCTTACTCCTTGCGAATCAAAACTTGTTTTTCTTCTTACTCTGTACGAATCAAAGTATTTTTGTTAATGTTGTTAGGGTTTATGATTTTGAAAACACGTCTAGGGTTATCTTGTATTATCCTGGGATGTATTTTGGCGCAATCGGAATGCCCTAATTTTTTAGGTCTAATAACGTGATGTGTTTTCCTAATTCCTTTCGTTTCTTGCTCCTGAATCATAAGCTACTTGTTATTGTTTCTAAACGGTTTTAGGGTTTCCTGCTATGTTTTTGTTTGGTTGAACGTTATCGGAATACGGGGTCGGTTTAATATTATTGGGAGTCTTCGAGGCGATGAAAATGTCTAACTTTTCAGTGTGAAGACACGGGGTGGCGAGTTCCGGTAGCGTTTGCTTATTGATTTCTTTTACATTTTCTCTTAATCTAATGAGTGCCGTAAGTTATGAATTTGTAATATGCTTCTGGTGAATTGTTGTTCATGTGTTCTTTTCATCCACAAGATATCAACATACAGTAGACTTAGTTATTTTTTCTAACTCTTGGAGCTCAGTGGGGCTTATTTATATAGGTTTTTCTTTTTGCTTTCAACTTGAAATCTATATTGGAATAGCATGCATTCTTATCATTCACCACTGCCATGGAGATTTATGTTTACATTTTTTTGGTTCTGAATTCTTCTTTGAGTCTTTGTTCTCTGTTATTGGTTATGAATTCTTATTTTTCTTCTCTCATATCTAAAATAAATCTTACTTCTGTCTTTTTTGGGTGGTTCTGAATGCCAGTGGAAGAAGAAGCGTATGAGGAGGCTGAAGAGAAAGCGCCGAAAGATGAGACAGAGATCTAAGTAGATACAGATAACTGGAAAATGATCGAGCTTTCTCCTTGGGCTGCCTATTATCTCCATCGCTGTCTAGCTTGTTAATTGCTTGAAGTCTTGGAGGTTGTAGTCTTCTTGTGAAGATAGTTTTGCACCATTTCCTGTGGTTTTTACTACTTTGGATAAACTTCGATATTTTGACTTGTTTTCCGTTTAAGATGTGTCATAACTTATATTATGCGTCTAATGCTTTTTCGAACTCGTTTCAGAAATTTAATAGCAAGTTTATTCAGACTGAATTTCAAGTTATGTGGCATTGTTAGCATATTTGTTGGTATCTGCTGAATATTTTACTTGCAGCCATGGACGAGACTCCTAATCTCATCTAATGTACGGTAATTTTGGAAGAGTTAGTACCTGTTTATGCAACTACATTCGTGTTAGAAAGATCTAGTTAAGTATAGTTGCTCATTCAAGCATACATATTTTGCTCCTGCTGTTGGTGGCTTGTCTGTTTGCACTTGGACTTGATAAAAGCTACATTCTAAGATTTATCTGTTGCTAGCAGCCTTAAAATAAGGATGAACAAGCCAGGCCCAATTAGTTAAATATTTGAACAAGGCCATAGATACTTAAGAGGTACATTCTAAGATTTAAATGTTGCTAGCAGCCTTGAAAGAAGGATGAAAAAACCAGGCTCAAGTAGTTAAATATTTGAACAAAGTTGTACCTAGCAAGTGCCGACTCCAAGGAGTAAAAAACATAGATTTTTCTTGGTTAGAAAGATTAGAAGGGTATGATGACATGGCATAGTAGTGACATCTAGAAGGCATACGTTTTCTTATTAACAAACACAACAATCCCTTAACTCAACTAGTCCAAAAACCTCACTTGCTCTACATTTTAATTCATTGACTCCTAGTCTTTGTAGTTAAGGTATTCCAATATTGTGAAATATAGAAGATATTGGTCCGTGACCTTCGTACCTAGTTGTCTCAATTATTTAACACACTATTAGCCCGACCATTTAAACTTGAGACTGAGAGTCTTTTGACCTTTTTTGACTAAAGCAACTCACAGCTCCTATAATCACGCCCTAAGACTACTTTCTAAACTATGCATATTAACCGTTTCAACGTAAAAACCACAACATTGTATGATTCAAGGGCATAACTCAACATTCCAATAGAACATCATGTTTATCAGTAAAGGCATAACAAACTTAAATATATCTAAACACATAATAGCTCCATATAGCAACTAATAATTAATTCACAAATATATCAAACAAGACATACAATGATCAAGAGGTTTGTAGTTTAAATTCCTTCACTCCCAAGTAAGAACTACTTACAAAACAATTCTAAAACACTTCTGAACTAATTGCTAGGCTTCCAAAACTAGCTTTCAACCTTGATCAAACTTACCAAAAAGACTTGAGTCTTCGCTAAAAAGTATTTGACGAAGTTCAAATTTACAAGCAAAAGTTTCCAAGAATTATAGATTGTCTAAGCATATTTTAGAATAGTTTAAACGAGTTCAAAATAGTTCAAAGGGGGTTGTATTACCTACTAAACTTCACCATAAACACTCAATGCGATTGAAAGAGTTTGATTTTTCACATATTTGAACACTACATACTAGGAATTTTAATTTTAAGGTCCTTCAGATTGTGGGTACTCCCAATCAAAGATGTTCATATTATGAGTCACAATCTCAAAGTGGTTCAGAGTTTGAACTCTACAGATTTGTTTATGAGGCAGCATGCATGGGGCTCTGGGTCTTGTCATCATCGGCGTGGGCTCGTTGTTGAAGAAGATAACTTGAAGAGGGAGAACGAGATCGAGGTGCTACACCTTCCATGGCTCTTTCGTGGTGAAGTGGCGGTGGCTTGTGCGGGCGAGGCACCCATTGACCTCGTTCTCGACCTCTTTGCAAAAATTGGATCAATTTTGTTCTTGGTCCACCTCTCAGGCTTTTCCTCCCTTATTATCTTTCTCAACACAGAGGAAATAGGAACTTGATCTTCATCTAGTTCCCTTACATATGAATCTGAATCTGGATCTGTGTTGGTGTTGGGGGTGCTGACCTCCTTTTCATCTTCTTTCTTTTCTTCTCTCTTCTCATTGGAAGAGGAGCTTCCTGCAGCAGGAGACCTCTACCTACCGGTCTTCAAGGGCAATTCCATTGCCTTTGTCAGAATGCGGTTGGGATGCAGGCGCATTTTGTTTTGCCTCTTCTTCCTTTTCTTTTTCTTCTTATGTTGGCTATATTGTTTGTTTTTGCTGCCTTCCCTCCTGAGATTGAGCATTGTGGAGGGGCACAAATGTAACTAGGAAGTCTTCGGCTTCCTTTCTCCAAGCTTATTCTTATTCTTCATATATCACTCTTCTCCTTTCGACCTCTTCTTCAAGGAGCTTAAGTTCAGCTACAAGTCTCCTTGTTTCTTCCTCTTCTAACCTGGCCTTCTTGACCTCTTTTCTTCTTTTCTTAGCCACTTTCTTTCCATCTTCACCCTCTTTGTCTTTCTTGCGACTTAAGTCTTTTTTTTTTCTTTCATGCTTATCATTTCCTTCAGCTGCTCTTGAATTTCACAGTGCAGAGTCCAATCTCTTCTTCCTTTTTCTTCCCTCAATGCTTGTTGACGGGCTACCCCTTCCCATAATCTATTCTCTTCTTCCAATTCAGCCTTGGCCGATTTAAGGACTGAAGAGGAAGATCACAAATTATGGGAATGGGTGGAAAGAAGAGTTTGGGTTCTGTGCTGCGAAATTCAAGAGCAGTTGAGAGAAATAAGAAGCGTGAAAAAAGAAGTAGACTAAAGCCGCAAGAAAGACAAAAAGGATGAAAGATAGAAAGAGAACGACTAAGAAAAAGAGAAAAGAAGAAGAAGAGAGACTGAGAAGAGAAGAGGCCAAGAAGGCCAAGTTAGAAGAGGAAGAAATAAGGAGACTTGTAGCTGAAATTAAGCTCCTTGAGGAAGAGGCCAAACGAAGAAGAATGATCCGTGAAGAAGAAGCTTAGAGAAAGGAATTGGAAGAGACTTCCTAGCTGCATTTGAGCCTTCGTACAATGCTTAATCAGAGGAGAGAAGGCTGAGAACAAACAGTAAGGGCCAACAAAGAAGAAAAAGAAAAGGAAGAAGGGGTAGAGCAAAATGCGGCAGCATCCCAACCGCATTCTGACAAAGGCAAGGGAATTTCCTTTGATGACCAACAGGTAGAGGAGCAATATGATCCCCTATTCGAGTATGACACGAGGGGAATATCTCCTGCTGTAGGAAGCTCCTCTCCCGATGAGAAGAGAGAAAAGAAAAAAAATGAAAAGGAGGTTAGCCCACCAACATCGACACATATTCAGATGTAAGGGAACTAGATGAAGATCCAGTTCCTATTTCCTATACGTTGAGAAAGAGAATAAGGGAGGAAAAGGCCGAGAGGCGAATCAAGAACAAAAAGGATCCAATTTTTGCAAAGAACCCAAGAACAAGGCCAATGGATGCGTCGCCCACACAGGCCACCGCCACTTCACTACCAAAGAATCTGTTTCCTGAGGCTTTTAGAGAGGTAGATTTCAAAGCTAGAAGGGAAATCATGAGGAAAAGAGATTTCCTCAATGAGAAGGGGTTCTCAAACCGAGTTAGTGATTTTCCTGATTTCATCACCAAGCTGATAGCCCACTACAAATGGTAGGAATTGTGCACACCCACAGGGGTTGTAGTGCCTTTGGTAAGAGAGTTTGAACCTCTCGGTGGTGAGGAGCAAGTTGTTGAGTTTTTCAGTTGTGGACATCAGTAGGGTATATCGGGTAAAAAAACCTCTAAATTTGAGAGGCAATGAGGCCATTAAAAATCCCACGACCAAGCAACTTCACGAGGCATTGAGGATGGTGGATAGAAAAGGTGTGACGTGGAAAAAGTGGAAAAAGTCACAGACCAAAGTCAAGTCTTTGGTGTTGAGTGACATCTAACCCAAACATCTGGTGTGGCTCCACTTCATCAAGAATCGCCTGATGCCTACCACTCACAACAGTACGATATCCATGGAACGAGTGATGCTCCTCTACAACATTATGAAGGGGCTGGAGCTGAACATCGACAGTATAATTCGAGAGGAGATCCTTTCCTGTGGAAGAAAGAGAGTGGGATGGGACGCTCATCACACAACTTTGCTAGAAGGTAAAGATTGTTACTAGAAAAGAAGAGGAACAACACTTTTATTGATTGATCATTGATCTCCTGTTAGTTGAGAGGGTTGAAGTATTTCAACACTCAGAGGAAAGACAAAGCCTCGGCCACTTAGGCCACTCCTCCACCTCATCTCGAACCGCCTCATCTCTGTCAATTGCCTCACCCATCTTAAGACCGACACCATCGTCAGAGGTCTTTAATCTTGCCCTTAAGCAACTAGATCATATAGAAGAATATCTTAAATCATACTGGGTCTATGCTAAAGGGAGAGATGAAGTCACTGTTGTGCTTAAGAGCAGTTTCTTCTTAACATCTGAATTTACACTTAGTCTTTGTGGGTTAATACTTTGGAAATTTGGAATATTTCCATGGTTTATTACTATATGCAATAGTGTATACTTGCACATTGACTGAAATCATTATCATATATTTTCTATCATTATATTCAATCCGCATCAAGTTTTTGGCGTCGTTGTTGGGGATTAGCTTCATCATCATCGAGAGGGAAACAACTTGAATCACCAGCGCGAAGGCCTCTAAATGACCGCTTAGTGATAAAGGAGGTAAGGGTGCAAAGACAACCAGGAGGTTTGCCTAGAAGCAACCACCTTTGAAAGAATGCGTAATAGCTCACTAATCAAGTGCTCTTACGTTGAAAATAAACGGGGCAAAGTGATTTGCTAAAGTTGTGGGATGTAAAAATGCATCGGTATGGGAGTGTTCTACCTTAGAGGATAGCAACATGGCAAGCAGTGGTGGACGAAGCGGGAGTGAGAATGTCGGCTTGAGTAACGCAAACATTGGTGAGAATTCAATGCCCTAAAAACCTAAGGGTTCCTCTGTAAGGTTCGTCCACAGAGGATGAGTCAGGGCCTAAGATCAGGCCAAAAGGCGTAGTTGATGGACAATAAGTGAATATTTCTGATTACCCTTTGTTGGTCCCGGAGGGATGCAGAAGGCTAGACTAGCTAAAAGATGGTTATTGATTAAAAATGTAAGATGCCTCTGTTTTTCTAGGGTAAGAAGGGATAGAGAAAATAACTCGAGTCAATGTTTGAGTACCAGGTACTACAAGGTTGAAGGGTATCTATACTCAAAATCGACACAGGTGGGTAGGTAAAAATACCTAGAGAGAGAACTCTATTTAAGGAATTTGGTAAAATAGCCCTGTAATTTTGAGAGAAGTGGTGCTTCCTCACAAAGAGGGTCGTAGTGACCAGGTCCAAGCGATTGTTTACCCAAATATAGGTCTTCATAAATATGTAAGACCATGTATGGGGGTTGACGCTTGCCTAGTGTCAGAAGGTCAAGGAAGTTGGTGGCCTGATGATAGGGGAGTTGGCGATCGAAGCCCCGACGAAGGCAAACGTAACATAACAGTCCTAAGGTGCGGAATTCCTTGTCGGATAAGATTTGACCAACACGAAAGGCGTGATGATCTGGACATTGTCTCGAAGAGAGACGGTGAAATAAACATATGTGAAGATGCGACCTACTTGCAGCTGGACATAAAAACCCTATAAAGCTTCTTGTGTAGCTTAGGTAGGTGGAGGGCGAAGAAGCCATCAATGAGATACTACTGGAAGAACTAGAATTCTAACTTTGTGTCATAACCTATGAGCCAAGAGGCAGTCTCAAGTAGACAGTTTCTATGGGGTGTAGGCCTCCCAAAAGATAACGGAGGTGTGCAAAGGTTTCCTCGGGCCAAAGGAAGATTGACCCTTGAGTACAAAGGCAAAAGGGAGTTTGACTGCAAGACCTCACATCGAGTAGGGACGAAAGTAAGCCTTAATGATTCGCTGAGTGGAAGGGTCGTTGCTTAACTGATAAAAGTTACTCTAGAGATAACAAGCAATTCTTCCCCTAGAGCTCATATCAACGAGAAGGTTTGACACCTCGATGTCAGTTCTTCCCCACGTGCAACTGTAATATATTGTAAGGGTTGGGCTAGTCGTCCATTAAGCGGTACGTGAGCTTGGTTCAAAACGTCGTGAGACAATTTGGTTTATATTAGGTGTGGGTGTTAGAGCATTGAGAAGACCTTTCCCTAGTTCAAAAAGACCGAGAAGGACGTACATCTAGTGTACTAGTTATCATGCCCACGATAAACGATGGGTAGCCAAATGTGGAGCAGATAACTGCTAAAAGCATCAAGGTAGTGAACCCACCCCAAGATGAGTGCTCTCCTATTTTGACTTCCTCAGAGCCTTCGATAGCACAATTGAGACAACGATGGGTTTTTTGCCGCTGTGGGGCTGGTAAACTTGAACCTTGTTCCTACATGACTCGATCAATTCGATTAGGCAGTTGTCATCTATTTTCATTGTTAAACTCTTTGACAATATGAAAAAACCAAAAAAAGCTCTACCTTCCCTTTCTATCTATCAGATGGATGAAAGGGCATAGACCTTTGGGTGTCCTCTCAAATAAAAAATTGGGGCCTCACAGTCACTAGCAATAAGCTTTTCTCTCATGTCTTTCTTTATTCATGGTTTGATATTCTAGTGTCTAAGGCGTATAGGAACCACACCATTCCATCCCGAACTTGATGGTTAAACCCTACTACGGTAACGATACTGTAGGGGTTCTCCAAAAAAATAGCTCGACACCAAAATGATAAAAAGCTTAGCACCTCTAATTCTGATTACTTTCTAATAATCAAGATGAAAACTTCACACCTTGGAACACACTGTTCTTCTTAGAGAGAGAGACTTCTACAACTTGTTAACCCAAAATAGCAAATGGCTTGGGAGATGAAAGGTTTCTTTTTTCTAGGGTACCCTTGAGAACAAATCCAATGGAGATGGGGTGGAGCCTATAGCTCAAAGGAGTAGAGCACGTGGCTACGAACCATGGTGTTGAGGCTTGAAATCCCTTCTCTTTGGGTAGGAAAATCATGATTGGGATAGCGGACCCAAAACTATGGAATTTAGGTGTGGGGAGGGGAGGAAGAATGAGACGAAGAAAATTAGGTCTCCTTATTTTATTTTTCTTTTAATTAAGCAAAATGGAAGAATGTCCAATAAATTAAGAGGGTGAAAAACTTAGTAATAAGGTCTAAAATCAAATCTCCAAACTTTAAAACATTAAAGATTTAATCAAGATCTCTTTTCCTTAAGCTGAAGAAATTTAATTTGCCAAACCTAAGGGACTAAACTAAAATTATAATTTGTTGTAGTAGAACTTTAGGGAATAGATTCAAATAATCTAAAAAATAATCAAATTCTGGAACGTGGGCTTTATATGAAAAGTGAAAGTCATTCTAAACAAGTCTTTAACTAGTTATTAGCCCATCGATTCATCTAAACCATGTTTGCTCATACGATAATTGTCATATAACCACATGATATAGGAGTGAGTAAGTATATAGATCAACAATTTAGCTTGCCTTTTAGCCCAGATGGTTGAGGGAAAATTTTCTAATATACTACGAAACTATCTACTATTTTTGTTTACCTTGTAGTTTTGTCTTTATAATAATCCTTTAATGTTAGTAGACCTCACATCATTTTAATATCAGTTTTAAATTGATGGAGTGTCTATTCTTGAGTATAGGAAATTTCTTGATGGTTTAGTAAAAAGTTTTGGAGAACAACCCCTCAGGAGCAGAAGAAGGGGGTTGAGGAAAAGGAGGATTCGAAGAAAGGCGGCTCACATGAAGAACCCTGTCTCCGACGATATGTGGCATTTCCATCAACATTCTTACATGTCCACGGGTTTGACATCGATATGAGGGATGAATTGACATTTCCATTATACCATAAAGAAGTTTAAGGATTTTATAAGACAAATAAAAAATTTAGATTATTGTTTTGAGTTAATAAGAATAAAGGGTTTAGAAAATTATTATTAAGCATAAAAGTTGAAAATGTACATTTTTTTTAAGGTTCAAGAACATTTCATTAAACAAGTTTAGAGAAAAAGTTTGTAATTTAACCTACATTAAATTAAACAAGTTGTAGCCCTTTTAACCAAGTACAATCGTACATGTTCTCATCTTCAACTTCTACTTTAGCGTTTCAATCAAAGTTGAATGATGGATGCTATTAGACTTGTCGTACATGTGAAAAAAATGAACTTTTAGCAACCCAACAATCCGTGTTAGTAGTAATGTTGGATAAGTTAAATGGGTTAGGAAATACTAAAAAGAAAAAGTGATGCAACACATTTGTGTGATGTCCTCTTGTATGTTCCTAATACGTAAGGACATAAATTGATTATCCAGGTTCATAATGTAATAGTGAGATTGGTTTAAATTGATTCCATAGTTTTCTTTTACAATTTATACTTTTGATTCTCTAAGGGGTTGTTTGAGGCACTGAATAGGTTATAATAACCCCTCTTATTATAACCTATTCAGTGTTTGGGGCATCAACAGAAAAAATAAATGGTGAGGTGGGTTATTTTTATCCCCGATTATTTTATCCATTCTCTACAGTAACCATCATTCAACCCACCCGATTATTCTATCCATTTTCTACAGTAACTCTCTCCTCTCTTCTTCCATGCGACTCCTTGACTTTTCCGACGGCCGCCGACAACTTTTCCGGCTATCGCCGACGACTTTTCCGGCCACCGATTTTTTTTCTTCATATTTCTTCTTATTTTCATTTTGAAAAATATAAAAAATGAAAATAAAGAAAAAAAAAAAAAACAAAAACATCGAAGGTTGCCGGAAAAGTCGTTGACAACATTGAAGGTTAACCAACTTAAAAAAAAACTAATATGATTTTTGAACTAAACATTTACAATTTTTATTTTGGCAATACTAAAAGTTAACTAATATGATTTTTCTATACCAAATCCTAAACTTTTTTATTTTGTATATATATATATATATATCATAAAAAAAAACTAGAAAAAGAAAACAGTTAGTTTGAACATTTGATTCAGAACTTCATGTTAAAACAGATCAGCACTCCAAACACAGACTATTTTATCCCAGACTAAAATAATCTGCATCCCAAACACAGATTATTTTATCCCAGACTAAAATAATCTGCACCCCAAACACAGATTATTTTATCCCAGACTATAATAATATGCCCCCAAACACAGACTATTATAACCCCCAGATTATTATAACCACCAGATATTATAACCAATTCAGCGCCCCAAACAGCCCCGGAAGGATTTCTTTGTTCTATTTCAAGAAAGACATTCTAATGTCGAAGGTAGATGAATAGTTTACTTACGAAGAATATTGACGGCTAGGATTGGATTAGATTTGTCCTACTCAAAGCATTTCATCTTGAATAAGTCTGTTTTGGAACCAATAGGCATGAAGGATAGGAATCCTTATTGATAGGATGAGCTTTCAAGATAGAGATGAAAAAGAAACTTTCCCTACCCCTACCACACCCACCTATCATTGTCATTTGATGGTGGATAACAAACATATAGTTGATTGAAGTAGATTCGTATAGAGCCACATTTGCGAGGGTCGTATATGTGTCTTGTGTCTTGTTGGATCTCCCTAGCTCATATGTTTCTAGTTAGATGTCTAACATTCTTTCGAAAAGAGGTGAGATTTGGTTAGACGGTCGAAGGAGCCTCCACAACACTCCACCATAGTTTAAGCGGCAAAGTGATCGTTATCCCATCTCTTCAATGCTCTACTCATTTGGCCAGCCTTCAAGTATATTCACACTTGTGGACTTGTCCTTAAAAAATCACAAACTGAAACAGTGATATCAAAGCACAAATCAACCTTTGCTAGTCATTTATCACACTTAAACTAAGCATTTCTAGAACTTTTTTCTGTGAAACAAACGAGCAAAAAATTCGACCAATTTTCTTATCATCTTTTACCCACGTTAACCCTCAAGCCAAGAGTGATAAAACATGTAGCTATTCTTTAATTGTAAAATCACAGGGAGAACTTCTAACACCTTCCTTCCAACTTGTCTTTTGCTATGTTAGATTTTCTTCTAAAGATCTTTCAGGCTCTTCTCAAGCTATCTTTCAAATACAAATCCACAAGTAGGAGGGTTTTTTTTAACCAACAAGAGCATAGCCCAACTGGCATAAACATGTGTCCTTGACCAAGAGGTTAAAAGTTCAAATCGTTCATCCCACTTATCCCACTTATGGTTGAAAGTAAGAGGGTTATTAAGAGAGGGAAAATAATTAGTGAATTTTCTAGACATTATTTGTAGGCCTCTAAATGGAATGTCTTTAGATAGAGCCAACTGCTTTGCTTCATTTGATCTTTTCAATGGGCAGGCTATTTTGGTCATGTTTCATGAAAGACCTTTACTACTTGGACTTGATCAACTAGAGTATGCTTGACATCACAGACACACAACAAATAATAAAAAAGACTAAAATGACCCTATGATCATTCCATTTCCTCACTATCATAAATGGCAAGGTCTAGAGAAGCAAAAAAACTCAGTAGATAGGTGCACGAACGTGAAGCAATAAAGAGTTGGGAACCAGAACATAAGCATAAAGATTTTCTTTCAACTATCATAATTTTTTGTAAGAATGAAATTGCCCACAGATGGGCCAAAAAACTGAATAGAAATTAAGGAATTAGCTGGAGTAATTTTATGTACATATAAGAAGCCTTGTGAACCAAACATGTAATCAGTTGAAAATTATGCAACTCAAAAAAAGCAGTATCATGTTGTACAGATTCACAGGCTTCCAGTTCTCAGACAAAGTAATAAGCTCAAAAAACATATGGCATCAGATAAATGAGGAAGAAATTTTTTGTCATACCAGCAAATACTTTGTCTTCTTGATGAACTGTCTTCTAAGTTTGCTGTTGCAGCTAGCAAGTCATCTGAAACTATCACAATGGTAATTCACTTAGATCATACTGCATAACAAGTCTTTCCACTGTGCTTTGACTTATAACATCCCTGAGTTGCAACTCCCTCAGTACTTTGGTTGCTAGATCTATCTCTTTCTCGTGGACGATCCCTTCCACGAGAATGGTGTATGTCGTTTCATTGGGCAGATAACCTTTATCGACCATTATTTCGAAAACCTCCAAGGCCAAATCGGTTCTTCGAGATTTGCAACAACCAAGAATGAGTGAATTGTAATTTTCAGTATCAGGCTTGTAGTTATTTTCCTCCATTACACTGAATATTTCAATTGCCTCGTCCAACATCCCCTCCATGCATAACCCTCGGATCAAAGACGAATAAGTAAAAGAGTCGGGAGTAAACCCGTACTTCGTCATTTCATAGAGAAGTTGGAATGCTGGATATGTATTTCCTTTTCGACATAAGCTCGTAATAACAATTTTATAGAATTCTTGAGTAGAGGAATGTTGCTTGTTGCCCAAACTTTGTATGATGGAGAATGCCTCCTGCACCATTCCCTCTTCACAAAGTGTAGCAATGGAATTGTAGGTTCCTTCATTGGGATTACAATGCCGATAGATCATTTGGTCCAAACACTTCACAACAAGATCTACTTTCCTATCTTTGCAAAGACGAGCAATTATCGGGTTGTAGCTAGAAGCTGTGGGCTTGAATCTTGCTCTAATCATCTCTTCCAAAACCTCAAGGGCATGTTCCGTTCTACCATGGAGGGTAAGCGAACCAATCAATATATTGTAAGTAACGATCGAAGGGGAGCGATCGTCACCATCCATTTCAGCTAGAAGCACATTTGCCTCCTCCCACCTCCCTTCATAGCACAGACTCCTTAGCAAGATATTGTAACTAACAACATTTGGACTGAACCCCTTTGAAGGCAATTCTCTAAATAACTGAATGGCATCTTCTGTCCTGCCTTCTTTGCACAACCCAGTTAACAAAACATTGTAGCTAACCAAATTAGGCTTCCCACCCTTGGCAATTATCTCATCCAAAAGCTTAATAGCTTCATCAGCTCCTCTTTCCTTGTATGCAGCTTCAAGCAAAAAAGAGTATGTGTAAGCATTTGGGACAAGCCCCTTCTGGATTAACCTATCTAAAAGTTGCAAGCTCTGAGTCAAATTCCCATGCATACAAAGCCCTCTCACAAGTGAGTTATAAGTAACAGTGTTGGTAGGATAACCATATTCCTCCATTTTGTCCACTAATTGCATTGCATAACCAACATTCCCTCTTTTACACAAAGAACTTACCAAAAAGGTATAAGAAGAAGCATCTGGAATGATTCCAGAGCCAATCATCATCTCCATTACCTTAATAGCTTTTCTCAACTTACTTGCCTTGCAAAGATCATACAATAATTGAGTTGCTTGAAACACATCAGGCTTTTGGCCCTTCCCTACCAAGAACTCTAAATTCAAAAAAGCATCATTCAGCCTAAGTTCTCTACTCTTTTGATCACCCTTCCCAGTCCTCCAGTTGGGCAGTGTGAAAATGGTGTCCTTAGGAGAAATGGTGATCTGGGTTGATGCTAAAACTTTGGAAAATCCCTTGTTAAGTGAAAGCTTGTGGAGATTTGGGATATGGGAAAAGAATCCACATCCTCTTCTTGTGGTTTCTGGTGATGGATTTGTAATTGGTGACACTGTATTCAGCAGAGTCGCCATTGAAACTCAGTAAAACTAAAACCCTACTTCTTCACAGTAGTAATCGCTCCCAATAGCCTCTTTCTTTCTTGGCATTTAAAATCAGAACCAGAGCTATGAAATCAATATCATATTCTAAGATTTGGTACTCCTTCAATCATCTAAAACTTGGTAATTATTATAAAGGATTCTTCAGAACGAATGAAATGAAATGATAAGCAGAGATTGCAAGTATGAAATTCAATCCATTCTCTTCGATTTCGAAGTGAGATTTGGTAGAAGGAATCATGAACATACACTGGAATGAGAAATCAATCACAGAGGCGATTCTTCTCTTCGACTCCAAAAAGGCATTGAATCTTCTTGAAGAGCTGAAATTCCACTATTCAGGTTGGGTTTTGTAATGGATTATCCCTTTTTGCTTATGCAGGTTTTGTTTGTTTAAAGTGACTTGGCTCCTCTCCAGACCAGTCCCCTCCACATCTCGTTATCCAAGCTTTGAGTGTCTCTGAATCCCACGCGTATTTTCTGGCGTGAGGAACACGCGCTTCCTTCTTTAGGGACAGATTTTGGTTCAAGAAGCCGCTCGTGTGGGTTGTTTTTCTCCCATGAATTAGGGGCAAGGGAGAACGGAAAAAAAAAAAAAAATCAAAATTGTTTTATCGATAAGAGTTAATAAGTTTGTGAGTGAAGTCCACGGTCAGGTACCATAATAGGAGTTGATAAGTTTGTAAAGTCTACAATAGAATGTTTGTAATTGATTAATGAATTTATGGGTTTCACAATTGGGTGTTTGTATATCTTGGACCAAACAAAGAGTTAGATGGAGAGTCTCCGAAATCATTCCTAACCTAGCGGATCATAAGATGGAGAGCTTTTGGAATCATGAAAAATTGACTAAACACTCCCTTATACAGATCGAAACTGTCGTTGGTTGGTTATTTCGGTTTGAATATAATTATGATCAGTCTTAGGTTTGGTAATTTTAAGTCGAATATATTTGAACCGACCAATAATATAATGTTGAAACTCAAATGAAGCAAATAACATATGCGGTCCAACGATTTTAAAATTCGTTAGCTTAACTCAAAGGCATGAGTTTGAGCTCTAACAACATGATACACTACGTTTTATTGAGTTATTTATGTACAAATTGAGCGACCTAGCAACCTAATAATGTGAAGTGACCAACCATCTCCTAACAGTAGAATAACGTGAAGTTGACGATGGTAAACTTGTTTGGGTTCGACTCTAACCCAACTCGCATTGTCTCACGCTTGGAAATAACTAAACGAAAAACCGTTAGATGAAACAAACTAAACCGTCAATTAATTAGTTTGGAGCAGTTCAATTCATATCAAGTTGCGATTTTTCCTTTTTCTTTAATATTCTTGATGATTTGACCTTAGTTTAGCGCTCAAAATCGAGCTAAACCAAACTGATTACACCTTTAATTTGAATCCCCATCACACAATAGCACATTTAAAATTGGTCTATTGTTAATTTTTCTTTGAAAAAAAATTAGCCTTTATCAATATTTATTCTATAAATTTGAAAAATATGTTCCGATTGTGTCTACACAACTTCATTATTCTTTGAAATTCAAACAGATAGGCATGCAAAATAATTGAAAATGTTTCAAAACTCTGGTTTGGATAATTTTCAGACAAATATTCAAGAACGTCTGAAACGTTGTAATGTGGCGAAACCCTAGTGGAGAGTTTTCGAGACTGAAAACGAAAACGAAGAACAGATTTGAGAGAGACACGAAGCCAACGAGTCATCGTAGAGAAACCTACCTGTCGATCTCTCAGCGGCGCTCTGCTATGCGTCACCAATTCAACATCGCCTATAAACCAATCGAAAACCAGATCTATCGTACAATGTAAAAATCACGAGAAAACGAGGGTGTGTAAAATCAGGAGTTTAACACAACAACAATGGCGAAAAGCAAGGACGACATCACGTACGGCGCCGCTCAAGCGAAATTATCGGAAGACGAAGCCCTAAGAGTCGCTTACAAGCACGGCACGCCGCTGGAATCGGGAAAAATTGCGGACTCCGATACGGTCGATCTCTTCTCCAGTGCGCACAACATTTCTCAAGATCGTTCTGCCGGCCGTTCTTCCGCCGCCGATACTCAATCATTTACCGGTCAGTTGCGGCGAGGCGATTGTAATAATGAAGGTGGAACAGGATGTGACACTGCCGATCCTTCCGCCGGCCGCCGGTTAGGTTGAATCGGATCGATGCGACTGTCGATGGATGCTTCTGGTTGCGTTTCGAGAGAGTTGTTCGAGGATTGGAGGCTTAAAGGCTTTCTTTGTTCTGTTTTGTGTGATCTGATATCGTTTTCGAACTATGTTTGAAATGGTTTAATTAATCTTTGAGTGCTTATTACTTAGAAGCAAGGGTTAAAACCTCGCTGTCGAGGTCTCAATTTTATGGAAATGTCGATGGAAATATCGACAAAATGTCGGTGTCGATGGAAATTTCTGGAAAAATATTTAAAATAAAAAATTCAAAAAATTAACAAATAAATGTTTTACATTTTAAAAATAAGTTAAAATACTATTATAAATATTATCTCTACATTAGTTAGATTATGTCGAATCCATCGACATATGGAAATGTCGACATGTCGATGGAAATTTAATAGAAGGAAGATGAATTTTTTATTTTTTATTTTTTTGAAAATTAAAATGAAGATGGATTTACAGAACGCAAATCTTTACACATGCATGTAGTCCGGTATTCAAAAAGAACTCCTTAATACTTCGAGAAATCCTTATAAATTGGCATATTTACACTATATTTTTTAAAAATGGCCAAACAGATTTTTTCAATGAAAAATGACTAAATCGTTTTTTTAACCTATTTTCGTGAGGATTGTCTTTCCAATTATACCATTGAGCCAAGTTTCACGTTCACACCCTTTCTAGGAAGCCACTATCTACAAATGGCTAAATCGTTTTTTTAACATATTTTCGTGAGAATTGTCTTTCCAATTATACTCTTGAGCCACCTATCTGATTTAATTTAAAAAAAAATATCCCTTAAATCAAGGAATTACAGTATCTATCTTCTCTCTCATATCTCTCAAAATTCAAAATCAGATTTTATTTTTATTAAAAGTAAAAGATTACATAGAAATTAGGTTTTCATTTTTAATTTTCGATTAGATTCTTATATTTTAATTATCTAATCAACATTTTCATCGTTTTTTCCCAAATTTTTGTCATCCATCGATTGTTTGCTCTGTCGTTCATATCACCATTGAAAAAGTTATTGATCTACCTCATAGGTATGTTAAATATTGTATTTTGTAACTATCTATCATTATTTTCCTTCTTGTATTCTATTTTCAACCCAACGTATTTTGTATTTTTTCAAAGTCTTCAATGGTTTCCAAATGAAAACTTTTGGAGGAAGAATATAATGGAGAAAAGTGTCCAAAAGAAAATCGGAGGTTTCTCAAAAATTACGTTTGTAATGGTTGGAAGAAGATGAGAATGGGAAAGACCACACAAACCGAAGAAAATGGGAAGAATCTCGAGGGTTTCAGATTTTTTTTTTAAATAAGGTGAATATTAAATCACAATTTTCGAATTAAGTTGAACGGAAATAATGAGTAATGATTTCTTCTCGTTTTTTAAATGATTTGATTTTTACCATAGAAAATTATTTGCATGTTGTCTAATATGTTAGTTTACTATATACACTGTATATGCATAATTTGTTTACTGAATACACTATATTTGCATAATTTTTCTTTTTATAAACTTGAATTTTTTTTATTGTTCTAGTAACCATTTGTGAGTAATGATTTATTCCCATTTTTCAAAATTAAAATCATTTGCAAGTTTACTGAATACATTTTAAAGTTAGGTTATTGAATACCCAACGAAACAATATTGGTAAGGGTTTGGAAAAGAAAATAGAGTTTTTGTGTGTAAGTGAATTTAGTAATTTAAATACACACTAGTTAACCGATTCAATCATTTTTCGTGCACTTGCTATTTTTAAGGTAAGAGTTAACATATTTTTTTTACAACTCTCTCCCCCTTGATCTGTGCTAATTGGTTGATGTTTGTTATCTTATTTGTTATGTTTGTTAAATTTGAATTTGATTGATTTTCAATGGGCTCTTAAGGGTAAATACTAGATTCTCTCCTAAATTTATGTATTTGTATTTATAGTTCAGCAATTACGCTGTATTTGAATTTATCGGTTCACTGGATTTAGATTTCGTTTAGGGGCATTTTCGTCCGATTCGGTGTAAAAAAAACCTACTAAAAATAGCAATTAGTCATTTTTCAAATGGAAAAATCATATAACCATTTTTCAAAATGCCCAATTAAAAATAGTCATTTGTCCCTAATACTTCTTTACATAATCTTCCTACAAACCTTATGGCCCGGTCCGTTTGGAATACATTTTAATTTAAATGTTGTTCAAGAATGTATTTTTTAAAAAACATTTTGTATAAAAATTGTTTAGAATTTAAACACTCATATGGTTGGACATTTCCTCACAAATATTTTTATACAAGTTATTGTTAAAAGTTTTTTTTTTTTTTTTTTTAAAAAAAAGGTGGTTTCAAGTGTTTCTCTCAAAATGGTTTATTTATCAATCTCATTTTCTAATAATTCATTTTTAGTGGTTGTCAAATACTAGAAATTTTTTTAAAATAATTTATTTTCAAAATTAAACACTTGAAAAGTTAAACCAAACACACCCTAAAAATTCTCAATTAAGAGAGGTAGAAAATTAAAAAGAAAAATTGAATATTTTATTTTAGTAAGACTTAAATAAGTCTTCAGGCTTTCAAATACTTCAAAATCTATCACTTTGTGTTCAATAGGTTTTTTAACTAAAGTTCAGGAATTTATTAGACACTTTTTAAAGTGACTAATCCTCCCTGGAATATGGTTCATTCAACTCTCAAAAGTGTTCAAAGAAGTATGATTCAATGTTGTTGTGAACTCTTAAAGTTCAATTATTATACCTCCCTCATTCTACCCTAGTTTGATTTTAGAATTTGATAAGATGTTGATAATTACCGTTTTGGATGTCAGAAATCAGACATTGATAATTATCATTTTAAAGTTTAGTCTGATAAGAAATTCTTAGTCTCATTTGATAATTATTTTGTTTTGGTTTTCGTCTTTTGAAAATTATACCTATTTTTTCTCAATTTTTTTTACCATAGTTTTCATCCTGTTAGGGATACCAGACACATTTGAATTTCTAGTCTTTTCTCTTTTTTTTTTTTCATAAAAAATACAAGTTTTCAAGGCAAAAAAAATTATAGATAGAAACAATATTTATCGTATTAATTTAAAAAAATTAAAAACCAAATCATCATCATCCTTACATTCTTAAATATTTTTTTCCATTTAGTTTCTTCGACTATATTTTAATATATTTTAAAAATTATATTATTATATGGTTGATGTGATGTACTTTTTTAGGATTTTTCCCATCTCGTTTTAATATATTTTGGAGAGTACAAGGACACTCCATATAAGCAAGAATATTCATGTTCTTGACCTAGTCGTTTCATGGAGAGTATACTCCAAAGAAGAGGAGTTGACATCCGAAGAATTTAACAAAATGGCTACGTCAAGGGACTTTTGGTTCCCAACAACATATTTTAAAAATTATATTTATTTCATATGGAGGCAAACATTGTTTGATGAAGCTTTAGCATGCGAAAGTTAAAATTTTGTAACAATTTAATAATTCAATTCGTAATTATTTGTAACATTTGCCTTTTGCAAATTTACAAAATCTCTATTAGCACATATGAAGTTTTTTTTTTTTTTTTTTTTTTTTTTTTTTTTTTTTTTTTTTTTGAAAATACAGCACATATGGAGTTAATCATTTTTAAGTAGAAATTAAAATAAAATATTTAAAATATAACATAGATAAAGAGAAAGATAAAATAGATAAAGCTACTAAAAAAAATAATAAAAGAGACAAAAGAAAGAGGAGTCAAAGTGAGCATAATTCAGCAGTAATTGCTGTGTTCGATCGAGAGAGGTCAGAGGTTCGAATCACCCCTTTCCAATTGTTGTTGAACTAAAAAAAAAATGTCGTGAATATCATGATTCTCCGTATGTTGTTAACCAAAAAAAACAAAACAAAAAGAAAAACAAAGTTATAAGGTTTTTTTTTTTTTGGGAAAAGAAATGCTTATAAGTTAAAACCCTATAGTTCCGACAACAACAAAAATAAAATATATATAAATAATAATAATAATAATTGGAGAAAATTTTAATTTATAACCCTATAAATACGAGGATTTTCCACTGCAAGCCATGTGTTGGAGAAATTCGTCTCTTGTGATCACCGAAACAGTGAAAAACAAAAAAAAAAGTAGATAGACAGAGAGCTGAAAATGCGAGCGAAGTACTTTTTCCAACTGCTTCAAATGGCGTACATTCAGCTTCAGGGCGCTTCTCCAACTTCAATGATCTGCTCAAACTCTGTCCAATTCTAACGTCTTTCGCCCTATAGAAACTGACGAATTCGCTTTCCATTCGAGATGAGATCCTCCAAAGGCGCTGGACGAGTCGAATCAACCAGCCACATCCACACTCTCCATCGCCGTCTTCACGACGCTCTCAATCTCGGTACAAGGTCTGTTTTCTGCCTTCTCATGCGCAAGAACTCATTCTGTGTAATTTCATGTGTTTCTTTTCTGTTTGTTCGTTCTTGTATTGTCGCTCTGCAAGCATATTGATGTGCTTGTTTTGTTTGCACAAGAATTGATTGATTTATCAGTTCACTTCTAATCTTGGAATGGCATGCTTTTGCGAAACTGTCGATTTGATTTTTCTTGGAAGCTTTGGTCCTACTCTGATTCAGATAGTTAATTCAGTTTGGCTTCGAAGTCAATTGAGATAATATCTTTGAGATTTTCCTGTCTCGCACAGTTATTATTTCTCCTATCGGCTGTATCTTCTTGAAGGTTGTTCTAAAAACAGTTCAAGAAAAGACTTCGAAGCCTTTAAGCACAATGTTGTGTGTTTCTTTTACGTGATTAACTGTTTTAATTAGCCTCCGAAGGAAAGTTTTTAGGCGTTGTAATTTTACTTGCTTCATGAGCAATATTTCTATTCACGCTTCAATTATTTGAGAGGTTAGTTGGTTTACATCATAATTGTATTTTTTTTTTTTTTTTTTTTTTTTTTGAGGAGTGGTTTACATCATAATTGTAGTATTATTGTTTTCCTTGACAGGTTTTACGAACAAAACACGAGGAAATGGATGTGCACGGATAACGAGGTACAGAGACATGTTGTTCGTTCCATTGCTGCATTTCTTGAGTCTGTTCCCAGAGAGTTATGCTACCATCACCTCGTGAAGGTATCGCACTTTATAGTTGGTTAGAGTCATACTTTCAGATTTTTTTGGGCTCTGGAACAGCAATATCTGATAGCGACGAAGGTTTTGGATTAGAATCGAAATGAAGACCTGTTGCTCTATAATCATTGATATCCTGCAATTAAGTTAGTATCTTTCTATAAAGGGATCAGTTGAGTCATCTTAGGAAGTATGTGAATAAATTTTTTCTTTAAAAAATTATAAAGAGTGGAAAAGAAACGAGGATGATTTTTGCTTTCCCTTTTTTTTCTTTCTATTATGCTTCTGCTTTTAAGTTTTTTCTGCGTAATACTTAATAATACGTCAAATTCTGCAGTCCTTGTGCCTTTTTTTGCATCATGTTCATAAGTTGACTGGGATATGTCTTTTTGATGTCACTTTATGTACGTGGCTACCTTTTATACTGTTGTAAAGTCTTTATTTACTACATGTTTTGAGCTTCATTTTTGTTATCTTCATGTTCTCGAATAGTTACTGCCATCCCTTCCCTTTCTTTCAGGATTCTATACCTGATATTGTTTATTCTTTGGTGTGGATTCTCCAAGATAAGAATGGGGCAGCATCAAGTATAGCAGCTGATGTTGCCATAAAGTTGGTCAGTGCTATACCAACTGCACTGTTGAAACCTTTCATTTTGGATCTTTCTCATGCTCTTTCATGCTTGCTACCTGCTCGTCAAATACAAATATCTATAGCATGTGCTACAGCATTGAACTTGATTTTTTCAAATGTACCGGGTAAAAGTGAGGAAGCACTTTGGGAGATCCTGAAAAAGACTGACGTTGTTCTTCATTTGATTGGCATCATTCGAGACTTTTCTGGAGCTACGAACCCGGTTGAATATATTCAACCTTTTTTTTCTCTTTTGAGTACAATACTCTCTCGGTGGCCTCTCTCTAGGTTTCCAGTTTGGAGTGATGCTAAATTGATGGAAGCTTTGTATAATATGTATGCCAAGCCAGACTTTTCTGTTAGAGCTGAAGTTTTGAAGTTGTATTCTGCAATAGGTAACGAATACAGGGGAATTTTCCTACTTTGAGTTTGCAGATTGGTAATTGAGAAAAAGTTGCCAATTTCCTTTGCAGCTTTATGTGGTATTGGGGCAAAGAAGCTTTTAGAGCGTGGAGAAGCAATTCTGCAAGAAATGGTGGAATGCATGGGCAGTTCACGCCCTCATCATGTTAGGATTGAAGCATTTAGACTTGCACAATGTTTAGTGGTTAGAACTAAGAACTGTTAATATGTTCATTATAGACATCATATTGAATGAATATGTGATTCTGCTTAAAACTCATTTTGTGACGTTTCTTGCTCAGATAAATGAGGAGACCGGTTTGGAAAGGATGAGTTCGTGTTGTGAACCAATTGTCAATGCCATATTAAGTGTAATGGCTGAATGTAGTTCACAACCTGCAATAGTTACCAATAATCAGATATGCTTGCTTGAGGAGGCCAGTCGCTTGGCCTTAATCACTCGTTGGGCTGGTCAGCATCACAGTTATTTTTGGAAACATGGAATTGACAGAGCTCTCCTTCATCTTTTACTTGGAAAGTGTCCCAAACAATTATATGAATGTATTTTGTCGTTGGAAGACCAGATTAGCATTGCTCGGGAGGGTCTTAAATCAAATTATTTTCCTGGATTGAGGGTATATATCTGGGAAATTATTGGTTGGCTTGCAACAAACTTCAATGAAGATGTCTACCTGAACAAAAATTCAAATGGACTCCTAATTGACATGCTCCTATCGTGTGCCTGGTAATACAATTTCTTAGTATGTGTGGAGTTTTACTTTGTTATGCCTAATTCTTTCGTGTTGTTTTACTTTCATCATTGACTCATTTTTCAAAAATCCTTTTATTGACAGTTTGGCGTTTACTGAATTATTTATGGGTCGGCGTCAAATATGTCAAAGTGATGTTGTCAATGCCTCCAAAAATGAAACAATATTGAGAGCTATTATGATGATGATTTATTCTCCTTCCAATTATATTGCATCAAAGACCACGTCTATGTTAACAAAGATGCTAGAGCCGAATATTAAGTCATATTTGAAGGACTTCCGGCATACCCTTACAGGCATTTCATTTGGAACCATTTCTGGAACGTCAAATATTCTTATAGTTGTCAACTTGTTAAGTTTAATATGTTGTGTAATTCTGCCACAGTATACAATGTGGGACAAAAATGCGGAAGGCATGAAGACAATAGTGTCCTTTGTTAAGTGGTGCTTGAGCAATGAAGTCCATTTAGATAGGCTTAGCTATTCTCCTCATTTGCATTTTAACTTTCATGAGAGAGCTTGCTGTTGGGGCCCTGACAAAGAATGGGAGGGAAGAGATATCCTGCTTTTATATAGTTTGGTGGGCCTTGCTGAGTTAATTTTACAATTAGGTCCCTTGACAAATGAAAGAGACATATCTTCTTTATTAGTAGGATTTACTGAAGATGAGTTAATAAGTCAGCTTCAGGATATCTGCAGTGGTAGTTCCTCTCCTGGACTAAAGTGGTATGCTGCATATATTCTTAGTTTATTGGGATTGTATGGATTTCCTAGTAAATTTGGGAACAAGATTGGCAGAGCACTTGATGAGAGGGACTATTCAGACCTTCGTTTCATTCACACGAATGGAAAGTCTCTAAATGTTCATGGTGTGATTCTTGCAGTTCGGTGTGCATCACTGCTGCCTCCTAACTGGCCACCTGTCAATGAGAAAATGCCTAATTATTCATCCTTCACCGACAAAAGCTCATTTGGAAAGATTCAGAAAGAGGTTTGTTTATCTTCACATGTTGACGATGACGCAATGGCAAAGTTACTGGAGTATGTCTACAGGGGATACCTACAAGCAGGGGAGGAACTTACAAAAAAGTTGAGAAGTCTTGCTAAACGTTGTAAAATACAGACTCTGTTGCATATACTTTGTAGAAGAAGGCCGAAGTGGGGGACACCTTTCCTCCCCTACAATCTTATGGCGGCTCTTGGTCCAGCTGGATATCATTTCTCGTAGGTTTTCCTTGATTTTCTTCTAGTAGACTAAGTTTGCATTTAATAAACATAATATTTTGTAAAAAAATCATTCTTTTCCTTTGAGTATTCTATTTCTGATTGAACTAGAAGACCATCATTGGTTATCACGCCCAAATAAAAATATGTTCATATATTATTTGAGCGTTGTGATTATATACTTATATTCACCTCTGGGAGTTAAATTATTCTCTTGTAAAAAGGTAAAAGGGTGGAGCACGACTGAGTGTCTGTTATTGAGCATGTGTTTTTCTATGACTTGCATCATCCTGGAGAAGATTTTTATTACATTATCTGATCTAGGTCAAAGCCATTCAATTGATCTTTTTGTTTGGGAAGAGAAAATGTCATGTAGGGAACATATTTTAACTTCCTCCATGTCACTGTCTTATCTTTATAAAATTCTATGACCAATTTTGTTTTGTTTTCAGAGACATCATGTTGGAGGCCAAAGCAACCAAGCAGACTAGTTGGAAATGCGATGTTTGTGCTTTATGTGTGCCACATATGCATGTTCATAAAGTAATCTTGTGGTTAAGTTGCGACTATCTACGAGCCTTGTTACAATCAGGAATGAAAGAAAGGTATATGCTCATTACATTTAGTCATCAATATTCAATACACAACCATAGACAAAGACTATTATGTGATTTACAATTTAGTTATTCTAGAGTTTGTTTGATACTTTGTTCTTTTACTAGTTATATTCTTTGGTCAATTCACATTTGGTCTCAGTTAAAGGACGAAAATCAGATATTATTTGCATTTACCGGATTTGTAAGAGATCTGCTGTAGTGTAGTGTGGAAAAAATGAACTATGTTATTACATTGATTGAAAGATTGCTGTGATTCTTAAGTTTTCAAATAATTTTTTGCCTTCAGGACATGCAGTTTGATGCATTTTTATACTTGGATTAGTATTCTCAAATTATTCCATGGGAGCATTCTTTTTTACATTTTTTTGTTGAACTTTCTTTGAAATTTCTTTTGAAAGCAGTTCTTTTCCTTTTTTCCTTTTTCCCAACAGCCACTCGGAAATAATTAAGGTTCCAGTTAGTTGGGAGGCAATGGTTAAACTGGTGGAATGGTTCTACTCAGATAAGCTGCCAGATCCTCCATCTGGCTGTCTATGGCATAATATGGATGACCAAGAGAAGTTGAATGAGCTCCAATCATATGTAGAGCTTTGTTGGCTTTCTGAGTTCTGGTTTCTGGAAGATCTTCAGGAATTGTGCTTGCATGTAATTGTATCTTGTCTAGATATAGCCCGTCATTTGTCAGTCAATGTACTTCAAACGGCTGGAGATTTCTCTCTGTGGAAGTTGGCTGAAATTGCTGCAGATTATATTGCTCCATTATATTCTCAACTTCGTAATTCTGGTGATCTTGAAGCACTAGATGAAAGGCTCCTGAGTATGGTTCGTGCCGCATCTGTTCGACTTTCTCAAGAGGGTAATTAGTGCTATGGGTAGTAAGACGCCACCAAGGATCTGTTGCGTTAGGATCTCTGAGTAGAAAAGGCCTCATAAATCTCATGCCCAACATTTTAGGTAAGATGAAATATCTCTTATATCCATGCACACAATTTCACTACTCTCATACATATAAATGTAGGTTGAGTTCTTCGTTTCTCTAATGCAAGCATTCTAATGTTGATAATTTTCTCTTTGCTGTTACAAACACAAATCATGTTTAGGTTCAGACTTCTTATAGACCACTATTAACATGTACTGTGCAGTATATAGCGTCGTGGTGGTTTTCAAGCGACAAAAAAAACCTAGCCTCCCTGTGATTTTGTATGATTGGAAGTCCTTTTTATAGCATCCTTGGGATGGGGTTCTTTCTACCCGGCCCTTAGGTTTTTCCCTTTTTGTTATACCAATGCTATTGATGTTTCACATTAAAAAAAAATAATAATAATAATAAATGATGTACTGTAGGAAGAAGGTGAAGGGGGAGAAATAAATGTGTTAGGAGCATCTCTCTTGGTGGGATCGTTTCGAATCTGCCCGTCTTAAAAGTTTCTTCCTAGTATTCTTTTTCAAAGTCTTTTGCTGATTTCTGCATTATATCTATAATGCATTTATTTTTCCTGTGTAATTTCTTTATGTTTTTCTTTTGGTTTTTCTTTATGCTTATGCTTTTGCTTTTACTCCCTCGTGGGATTTGTTTCCATTGAGCATTAGTCTCTTTTCATCACATCAATGAAAATTTTCATTTCTTGTTTAAAAAAGGGGGAGTTGTTTATAGGTGGGTCCTTATATAACTAACAATAACTGATGTAGGCTCAATACCATGAGGGATTTGGGGTTATTAATAAGAAGTTAACACTATCAGCTGCATGATTCTTGAATTTTTTTTTTTTTCCATATCATCATTCTCAAACATTTCTCATATGATACAGGAAACCGTACGGGACAGAGTCGGGCATCCGTAAGGAATCTGCTCAATGCTTATTCTTGATAAATAGATATTCATGCAAATTGAGGTGCAACCTCATTGAAAGCATGTACATACTCTGCCTTGAAAATAATCATTTCTGAGAGATCTCCTGTATTTGTCAATGGTTCTGACGCATTTCAACAGTAACTGGTAGTATCCCATGCTTTCTTCGCCTCACAACTACCCAGTACTTCTTGGTGATCTGAGGATCGATCAGTACAGCTAAGTCTCTTGTCAAACGCTTACAGAACAAGTTTGATGTCGGTTCTTGAACGGAGGAGAATATTAATGCATATCGGTTCTTGAACGTAGGAGAATATAAATACATACCATTGCAGAATTCTGATCCCCTTATTTTAGGTATTGTAACATTACGAAAAACAGTAACTTCGGCCTGATTTCAACGAATACATTATATCCAATTATCATTGTCAATCGATGGGGAATGTGAGCTCAAAAATATCGTCTACGGACCAAGCACTTTTTGTTATCTGTGGTCATTCAATGAGGTTATTCACTTTGTTTTCTTGAATCTTTTTACTTCATCATTTCTTCTCCATTTGACATTCGAATTTCTTCAGGATATAGGCCTTCGAGGACACGAGAATTTTTACTTTGCTATGGATCGAAAGATGGTAAAGGAATATCCTTCGGCTTTTTTTACATTCTCTTGGACGGGGAATTCGACTTGTGCTGCACTACCTGAAATGACTTGTGAGTCTCTTATAGATTTCTACATGCTTTCTAACAAAATACACCATTCTAATTATTTTATTTGCATATATATCCATCTGCCTCTGGAAACAGTGTTAGATAATTAGGGACTGAGACCCTTTTCTTTTTCTTTTTTTGCAAAGAAGACCATAAATTTTTAATGACAACGACAACAAAAGCTATAACGACCTTCAGTAGGGGGGTAGATTTGAAATTTTATCTAAAAGGATCTATAATGTTTGTTTAATGCAAAAGTTCTACGCAGCCGCAGCCTTTTCCTTCACTCCTAGAAAATGATAATCTTTTTTGGTGAGCCGTGGGCGTGAGTCGAGTTTTTTTTTTTTTTTTTTTCAAGTACATCAACCTTTGGGGTGGGAGATTCAAACTCTTGATCGAGGATACATGTCAATTACCATTAAGTCATGCTCGCTTTGGCGGCGTGAGTCAAGTTGATCCATAGTTTCTACTTTGCCTGATAAACTAGATTACCGACACGGTTAGCTATGGTCTGTAGGTTTATTTTTCATTTTAAGTCATTAAGAATAATTTCTTTTTCAAATATTGATCTTTTGCTTCTATATTTTTAAGAGAAGTACTAGAAATTTGAACGGACTTTAAAATAATAAATAAATCTTGAGTTAACTTTTTTAGCTTTTGAAAGATGGCTAAGATTTCAAAAAATATTTAAAGCTTTGGTTAATGTAGAAAAACCAAAGCCTGTAACTCACCGGATAAAGTACATTAACATAATACATAGTCCATTTTAGAAATTGGCGACTTTCACTTATAGACCTTGGTTGGCATTCAAGTCTTAGATCTATGATAACTTACAGGTTTAGTCTAAAGTTTTAAAGGCTTTTTGAATTTTGAATTTGATATCTTCCTGACCTATTAGACATTTTTTTAAATCTGTGTTTATTAGATAAAACGTGTCTCATAAAACTCCAACCTTGCAATTGTGCTTAATAGTTTTGTAAACTTTTAAAAAGGTCTATATTAAGGTTCTAATTCCTTAAAATTAGAAGTTCGGAACCTATTAAATATTTTTTAATATTAAGAGATTCGTTTAAGAATTTGATATACTTTTAAAACTTCGAAGATTTATTAGACATAAATATGAAGTTGTAATCTAACCATCAATCTATGATCCTCACAAGATTAACATATAGTTCATCGAGCAAATCTTTTTTCTATTGAAAAACTGTATCCTTCTTTCTGATAACTACTATTTACCAACACTAGCTGCGATGGACGAACAAGAGGAGAAAAAAAATTAATAAAAGGACTATAATCTGAATTATTGTCATAGTGGTTTTTTTTTTTTTTTTTTTGAAAATTGTTATCAGTGGTTTTACCATGTCAACTTGACATTTGCTTGATAGTTGTCAATAAAATAAAGATTATGGAAGTTAATGTAAAAAATGAAGGATATAATACCTTAACTTGTTAAAAGATTTACATAGCACATCTACCAAATGTTGAACAATTATTTAGAAGGAATTGGAGTGTGAGCGATCTAATGGGGAACAACTTTTGGTCAAAAACCAGTGCAAAATCAATATAATTAGTTGGTGTCAAACCCCTACCAATCAAGCAAGCTAATCTAAATCTTAACATTTCAAATTGCATATTTTAGGATAATTGACAAGTACAATTAAAACTGATCTAATTAATTCGATCCAATATGTTAAAAAATCTTCCATAACATACTTTTAATAATTAAGCTCAATTATGGCTCATCATTTAGCGCACATAATTAAGTACAATACTCTGCATACCGATACCATAGGAATCTCCATGATTGAAATCTTATCTTTCTTTTTTTTTTTTTTTTTGAGAAGAGCACCGTTAAAATCTTGACAATTATAAAAGATTAAAAAAAAAAATCATTTTCTACCATTCTTTTTTTCTTAATTATTGTCACGATATGAATGGAGTATATAGCCAAGTATTTTCCCAACGTTAATGCAGATGATGTCATAGAAATGTTTTTTATTAACAAATTTAGCGAGTAAAAGCTGGAGTGAACAGATATGATTACAGTGTTATCCAAAGACAAATCTAATTCGATTAAAACACAGAAAACCCTTCAATCAATGAGCCAGAATCGAGCTTATTTATCAGAAAGCATGGAGACAGCCAATCTAAGTTTGTTTTCCCTTTTTGGCCAACTCAATCATAGTATTGATTACGACATGCACGATCGCAGCAAACATTATGGTGAACACACAATAATTAGTTCCATTGTAGCAAACACAAAGAAAGCTAAAAGATGTCACCAGAACAGAACAGCCTCCTTTCCTTGCACCAAAAAGGTGTTATTTCCTTTTCATCTAATCATAGAAAAAGATACAAAGACGTAGGCACAGCACAACGTGCAAATTTAGTAAATACAAATGAAAAGAAAAAAAATGTGGAAACAGTATTCCATCCTTACATTTAAAACAAAATGAAAAAAAGTTCCCCCTCCCTCCCTCTCTTTCTTAGGGCTAAAACAACCAAAGTCCAATTCCATACTCAGAACAATCAAGCATTCTCTCTCTGTGTGCATAGAGAATAGAACTATAACATAAAACCTTATTACAAAGCAGAAGTAGATTTAAAACACAAAAGCCATCCCCACCTCCTCAGGTAATTTTAATAGTGTGAAGGACCATGGGAAATTGGTCTCAGGCCAACCCTGTACATTCTTCTAACCCCCCCATCCAACTATCATATCATCTGGACCACCCACCATTTTCAAGAGCAAATCTATCTAAAGCTCTCCTACCGACCCGAAAAAAATTGAAAACTAAGCCCCAATATAACAATGGCGTTGCTTACGAGTGTCGCTACTAAATCAGAAACATGAATTTTTCAATAAGTAAAAAAACATAAAGAGAAGAATAATTTTATGAGCAGAATCACTTTTTGCACTCTCCCCTTTTTCCCCATTGTGTACTATAGAAGAAATTTTAAGGGAGCAGTGGAGAGACCTCAAAATGGAGGAAGGGGTTTCTTTGTCCTTCCCATGTGTGATGATGATGAGATTATTTTGAAGGCTCCTTCATTGAGATTAGATAGGGGGCCATATAAAAACTTACTCCTCATCTGATCACAAGGACTCAAAATTGTTGCGACCACCATGCTCCACACCACTGTTGTTAAATCCACCAACAGACATCGAGCGTTGGGCAAAATCTATCAACACTTTCCTCTGGTGCTCGTCGGTGTGGGGCAGACTTGCCCGTAATACTTCAACTGGCATTTCTTGACTGATGGCAGCGGCTGCATCTGAGACAGCTGCTGCTGCATTCTGTGGAGATTGTCTCAGTAATGATTGCATGATACTATCATACTTGTTCACACAATACTTTGTAAGAAGGCCAAAAAATTCATCGAAAGAGGCCTGCCATAGATCTCGGTGAGTGATGTTATAGTTGCTTGCAGCATGAGGATCAGTTAAGAGTTCTGTAGCCCTCTCAAGAACAGATTTCAAAATCAAGGACGCCCCGTCTCCAGCCGGAGCCCCAAGGGGGCGAAGTGGAGGTTGCTCTGAGGAACAAACTACAGCAGCAAGACATGCACTTAGTGCTCCAAGATCCATACTATGGGTTCGCAATGAAACAATTTTTGCAAGATCATTAACAGAATCTGCTGCCACAGGATCGGGAGGAGGACTACCAAACAGGAATCTTAAGTGACGGAAAATAGCCATACTAACTATTCGCATAAGCTCACCTCCAGGTACGAGCAGTTGGAGGTATTTCCCTACAAGCTTTCGACCCTTAGGAAGAGAAACTAACCTCAAGAAAACGAAATCATCCTTGGGAGCCAGCCCAACTGCGTGACCATCTTTACCGAGTGGATCAACAATGTGAAATGATGCTGCCAGTCCTTCCAACAGGACCTGGCGACGTCTTCTTAACTGAACGCCACCATCTTGAAACTGATTGAATTGCAGGAAACGATCAATATCATCCACATCAAGAAGTAGACAATGACCATCCTCGATTGTAACTCTAGCTGCCAGCATAGGCTCCTGTTCAAGGGGCTTCTCAGAAACTTTTTGTTCATTGCTGCCACCAACAGATGAACTCGGAGGATCAACTTCAAGAAGAGGGCGAGGTCTACGAATTGATGAGAACGGAACCCTACCAAGTGCTTCAACCTGAAGAAAAGCATGTGGCTCATTGTTGGCACGGGCACGTGGTGGAAGATCCCTAAGTTGATTAGGACAGAAATGATGCCTCAACTTCGCACCCGCAGATTTTCTTGCAAGACAAGCCTGATGATAGTAGTCATCTACATATGGATCATTACTATGTGTTGCTGCAAGCTGCATTCTAACAATATTCTCTAATTCATCAGCTGTCATATACTTGGATCTATATAAAGGCCACCCAAAATCATTCCTAAAACTATTGGTCTCGTAACCCTGATGGATAAAACGAGTATTTTGTCTACCTTTCTGAGACCTGGGTCTTTGATCCCTCATATCTGGTAGACCAAGCATGGCTTCCAACTTGTTCATTAAGTGGGGTGGGCCTGAAGACGGATGGGAATTAAAAAGATGGGACTGAAAACCTTGTAGAGAGCCACCAAATGGAGGCTGAACAGGATGCTGCAACCTATGCTGCTGCTGCTGCTGCTGCGGTGGTAACTGTGGAAATCCATTCTGATTAGATAATTGGCGAGGCAATAAATTGTTTAGGTGACTGGAATGTTCTCCGGGAAACATGCCAGTTTGGTTCATCCATTGGCTTGGCGGTGCACCGTTAATAGAGGGGCCAGAACTGAGTTGCGGCATATTTCCTCCAAACCGTGATCCGGGATTAAAACCAGCCATCTGAGAGTTTGGAGGTGTAAGATTTGAGGGAGATAATGATACTACATGGCGTCCACCAGGAACAAAAGGCATATTTAGATGGCTTGAATGCTGGTTCGGAGAAGCTTGAAGAGACATTCCGCTTGGAGGATATGAAGACTTTGGCACCAAAATTGGCTCACTAGAGAACTGCTGGTGGTATTGTTGTGACTGTGGCTGATCAGGGTATGATGATGTCCTATACAGAGACGTAGATTCTGCAAGTGAAGAAGAATGTGGATGTGATGACCATCTTTTGCCTTCCTGAGCACTTTCAACATAGCCTTGCTGGGCAAGCCAATTAGGGAAACCCTCCTCACGTGCCCATTCATTAACTGACGAACCTAGAAGAGTTGGTGAGGGAAACAAAAAGAGAAGAAACGAATTCACATAAATCATGATGAAGAAGAACAAGGATTGGACACTTAAATTAAAAATTATATAAAAAGTAAAGATTTTAAAGTTATCTTTAATTTTCCACTTAAATTTCTGAAATGGAAAGATTATATAAAAAATTAGAAGGTAAATCTTGTCACGGTGAAAATTTCTAGCTCTGCCCCTGGTGGAGTTTAGAGCACCATGTTATGTTTGTCTGCAGCATAAAGCTATGTTACTAGACTATTTCAACAGAAGCAAACCATTGTAAAAGACCTGTTACTTTAAATCTGACCAACCAAGCACTATTTTAGCATCATAAACAGTTATCCAAGGTAAATCTTGCCACGGTGAAAATTTCTAGCTCCGCCCCTGATGGAGGGAGTTTAGAGCACCAAGTTATGTTTGTCTGCGGCATAAAGCCATGTTACTAGACTATTTCAACAAAAGCAAACCATTCTAAAAGAACTGTCACTTTAAATCTGACCAACCAAGCACTATTTTAGCATCACAAACAGTTGATAGACAAAACTCACTCTCTCTTGATACTCCGTCTCCAATAACTCCCCTTGGCCTGCTATTAATGTCGTTCAACTGAAATAACACACAATAATAATCAAATATAGATGACAATAGAGAAACAATGTCATGCAAGGGAGATCTAGAAATTCCCTATTGGAGGAAAAGAAAATGCAACCAACAACTTCAGCTAAACAAATCAATCTTTAGTTGCACATAAACAAAATTGTTCTTCTTGATTTTCTTCAAACTATCTACAAGATGTCCTTTGTAGTAAAATGCAAGCCATCAATTATGTTCTTCCCACATAAAAAAAATGAAAAAAGAAAAAAGAAAAATGAAAAAAGGAGCTTTTTCAGACCGCTACACCGTAGTGGTAAATCACTGGGAAATGCATGATTTGAAATTCCAAACTAAATTCCTAAATTTTATTTTATCTTAGGTAGCAAGTCCAGACTCCTTCATGCTTTGATAATTTGAGACAATAATAATAAATTATCAACGATAAGTATAATTTTTTTAGTAAAACGAGGTGGGGGATCCAATTTTTGCCCTCAAGGTACGGGTGTCTTTTCCATTGAGCTATGTTCAAATTGGCAATAAAAATTATAATTGATGAAATTATTGCTCACGAATAGTTCATAGATAATTAAAAGAACACACAAAAATTAAAATATTAACACCTCTCTTGACCCCTCTCCTCAGTCCCGTATCCCCTCACATTATGAATGAAACTATCATTCTATTCTAGCTTAACAAGAATATAAAGTTCGTGAAAATGAAATGATTTTATGGATAAAACAAATACTTATGGAGATGCAAATATACATAGAAAGCATTATAATTTCACTTTTTCGATGTGGAGGAAAATACGAATCCAAATTTTAATAGAACAACTGTAGAAATGGAAAATCAAATTAGGGAGCCACTTCTAAGTACTAAACAAGAATAGAAGATGCCAGAGAACTTCTAACCTTTTCAAATGAAGAAACAAGATCGTCAATATCAGATGGAGGTCTAAAATCCTCACTCTGCAAACCATAGAAAGGGAGTTAGTTAAAGAAAAGTATAAAACACTTATGAATTATTAATGATAATCCAACAGTTACGTTAGCTCTTAATATAAAATGGCACATTTTGTAATAGAGCAAGAAAAAACGACAGTGGCCCGAATGTGACTTGAGCAATAAGAGAACAAGAAATCAACTACTTAACTCAAAGTGCTTTAAAAAAAGTCTCAAACTCACATCAGCTCCAGTTTTTCCCATCAAGACTACCACACTTCAAAAACTTTACAATTATATGAGATAAACAATGAATTCCTACACCCATATAATTCTTTGTCCGGCTTAACTTAAAACTGGTATGTGTTCTATTTAGGGAATTAAGATGAAAACCTTTTCTCCCCACACAAACTAAAAAAAAAAAACCCTAACAAGGACAAAGGATGACATAACCCAAGAGAAATAGAGGAGGCACGATAGAAGGTAACACAGAGGCCACTTCTGATGAAGCCTCCAGGAGGAAAGATGGTACAAATGAAGAAATATCAAGGAGAAGGGTCCCATAGTAACACAACTAGTGAGGTGAAGGGGATCGAACCTCCAACTTGGACATACTTTTCATGCTCCAGGACAAATGAGTTCTTGGACAATTATTCAAATTTCTTTCAAGCTAGCAAGTTTGTTTTATTGGTGTTTTGTAGAATATTTGCTTGGAAAGAAACCAGAACAAGCTATTTGGGCATCAAATATTAGGGGTTTGAGCTCTTTACCATTTTTCTCGTAAATTTTTTATCACTTCCCTCCTTTCTTAGTTGCCAACAATATGATCCCCCCCTCCCCCCGTCCACTTATTGATGATCAATTTATTCATCAAAAGGAAAATGGAGATGATGCAAAGACTTCAAGTTCACAATCACACAATAATCTCGTAGAATAAGCACCCAAAAAAACTGCAGTCAAATAAAAAATTTTGAGATCCAATTTCTGTTGGGTGATTTTGAAATTTAAAATTTTTGTAACCTGTAGAGCCACAGGATTGAACTTGGACTTCTAGTCAACCATAAGCAACTACCAACGTTTTTTAAAATGCAAAACCCCATCCAGCTAAAAAGAGGAGCAGAACTGTATAGAACAAAGGAAATAATGGATACCTCCTTATCAAACAAAAACTCCTCCTCATCAATCCCAGCAGCAAGTGTATCATCCTCTTCATCTTCTAATCCCCCTAACTCAACCTCCTCCATGACATCCTTGCCGAAAAATGCATACTGTGATGCATCAAATAGAGCATTCTCTGCAGCATTGAAAATTAAATCACAATGATTGCATCTCATTATAAAATAAGAGATCAGAACGTGTTTCAGACCTAATAACAAATAAATGAAGGAAATCCAAGAACCCAAACAAATAAAACAACCAATGAAACGCCTGAAAAACGCGATTCATCAATAGTTATCTTAAAGAATCAAATAAACCGCTGCTAACATGAACATGGCTCGGAAGTTAAGACGTCTACTCCTTCCCAGAGAGGTTAAAGGATCAAAATCCCACCCCATATTTGTTGTACTAAAAAAATAATCAAATGAACCACCCCTATAGTTCACTCCCCAATCTTCCGGTGAAGTTCCGAAAATTAAAAAGAAAAAGGAAACGATAATTACTAAATGCAGCCAGCTACTGCAAGAACACATATGACCTCATCTATAAACACAAGCCGGTAGCTTCAATGAATATCTAAAAGACAATACTAATTACTCCTAGGTAGAAAATTGAGAGCCATCGCAGACCACTGCCATCGACCGCAACCATATAATTATCGACTTAACTCTTGACAATTAGCCGTATTCCATCCCAGCAAGAAGAGAACAAAATCCCCACATCCTTCAGAAGATTCTAGAACACAACTAATAGACAATCATCAGCCACAACCACTACCACCATTCGAGCTCAAATTTCTCAACCACCGACTTCATCCAAACAACTAAAAAGAAGTTCAAACAGAATGGATCTGAAGTAACAAGGTTTCGAGACAAAAACAGCATAAAGCCATAGAAATTGCATGAGTGGCCAAAAAAAAAAAGAAAGCAAAAACCGTACCCGTTGAATTATTATTAGCTCCAAAACGCTTGAGATCCTCGGATGTAGACGCAACTTGAACTCTAGCTCCGTTACCGAAACCATCCATTATCGACGACTCAATTTAGTCGATACGACGAGCAAGAAGAACATGGAAATCGAATCTCAACCTCGATTGTCAAAAAAAACAAACACAACTGCGCCGAAACGAAATAGGATCCGAGTCCAAACCAAAGAGGATGAAAAAACAGAGAAATTAAAAACCCTAACAGGTCAAAATCCTAGGGTTTGAGCGGTAATGGAAGATGAAAATAGGGTGGAAAAATATGTACAGTTGGTGGTAGAGTAATACTAGTGTGTCGTCCTCATGGATTGAGCTTGCTTTTCGCTGTGTCAGTGAGGGCTTTTTAAGGGTTGAATGAATGAATTGAAATTGGATCGGAGAGAGAAACCAAAATTGGGAACCCTAAAAAGAGATAACGATTAGTGGGGATTTTAACAGGACAATTGAAAAAGATGGGTCCTCTTTCTTCTTTCTTCTTTTTTTCTTTTTTTCTTTTTTCTTTTTCTTTTTAAATAAATTTGTTTATTCGTTTCTTAATTTTCTACAAATCATAACAGTAGTTCGTTCGTCCTGGAAATTCCTTTTTTTAAACCATTTGTTTTTCTATTTATATTTGCTTTAACTGTAATTTGTATAATTTTTCAAACAAAAAACAAAAAACTGTAATTTGTAAATATCTGAAATACCTGAGCTTTTTCTTGTGTTGCAATGTAGTAGATTTGTTTTTTCTTAAGGTTAAAAATCACTAAACTTTCCTAACAATTTAGTCTTTGAATTTTAATTCGTAACAATTTAATTCATATACTTTCAATTTTGTAGGCCCATTTGATAACCATTTGGTTTTTTGTTTTTGGTTTTTGGTTTTTGAAAATTATACTTATACACACATACTTCCACCTATAAGTTTCTTAGTTTTAGTATCAATTTTCTACCTTGTTTTCAAAAACCAAGTCCAATTTTGGAAACAAAAAAAAAATAGTTTTCAAAAACTTGTTTTTGTTTTTAAGATTTGGCTAGGAATTCAAATGCAACTTTAATTAGGATGAAAGTCATGGTAGGAAATGTAGGAGAAAACAAACATAATTTAACCCAAAACCAAATGGTTATCAAATAGAGTCGTAACAATTTAGTCTCTAAACTTCAATAAGTAACAATTTAGTCTCTGTACTTTTCAGATTTGTAATGATTTAGTTTCTATCATGAAAATTAATGTAAAGATTTAATGAAATTTCTTACATAAATAGATTAAAAAACTAACTTGGGACTCGATATGTTTAAAAGCTACAAGGTTTAATCATTAAATAATAAAAATCGACATATAGTTTTGTTGATTTTTTTTTTTTTTGCAAAAATGATTAAATTGTTACAAATTTGAAAGTACAAGGACTAAATTGTTACAGTTTTGAAAGTATAAGAGCTAAATTGTTACTTATTAAAGTTCAATGACTAAATTGTTACAAAATTGAAAGTACGATGACTAAATCGTTACAAATCAAAGTTCGGAGACCAAATTGTTACTCTCATGAAAGTCAAGGGACCAAAAGTGATTTTTAACCTAAGGTTAATTACAAATTTAGTCTTGAATGAGAATTAGTATCAAATATCTAATAAATTTTTTAACTTTAAAAATGTTTAGTAATTCATTTGACTCTCAATTTTGTCTTGGATATATTCCTAATATGTTTACAATTTTTAAGAATTAAATGATTTATTAGACATACAATTAAATTTTATATACAATGTATCATTAAACTTTCAATTTTATATCTAATAGTCAATAAATTTTAGGGGGAAGATGTCAAGGACGTGTAAACACACAATTGAAAACTCAAAAACCTGTTGAACATAAAAACAAGACTTTAGAGTTTGTGTTTTTTTTTTTTAAACAATACTTTAGAGCTTGTTTGACGAGGTTTTTGTTTCTTGTTTTCTGTTTTTTTCTTTTTAATAAAGAAAAACGGAATTGCATTTGGTGATTGTTTCTTGGTTTAAATACTAGTTTGGTTCATGTATTTTTTGTTTTGGTTCATTTTGGACAATACTTGTGACTTGGTTTATTTTGGTCTTTGTACTTTCCTTTAAAAAGTGACTAATTTAGTATCTGTTCGCAAAATTCAAGTGTAACTTGTATACAAGATGGAAACTCTTTAATACAAAATTATGACTACGTTTAAAAAAATTAGGTCTCGTTTGATAACCATTTGGTTTTTTATTTTTGAAAATTAAGTCTATAAACATCACTACCACCCACGAGTTTATTTGTTTTATCATCTGCTCCTTCCAAAGTTTTCAAAAACCAAGTAAAGTTTAAAATAAAATCAAAAACTTGTTTTTGTTTTTATAATTTGGCCGAGCGTTCAAATGTGCGCTTAATAAAAATGAATACTGTGGTAAAGAAATTTAGGAAGAAACAAGCATGATTTTTAACCAAAAATCAAATGATTATCGAAAGGGTCTTTAGTAAGTGAAGTGTCATGTTAATTAAAAAAAAAAAAAAAAAAAAAAAAAGTAAGTGAAGTATCATGCTAAAATTATGACCGAAAAATGAAAATGAAATGAACAAATTGATCACTTTTTTAAAGTACAAGAATCTACGTGAACCTCCCTAAATAAAAAATATATATTCAAACCTTATTTCTTTTTCTTTTTCTTTTTTGAAACACAAACCTTATTTCTTTATTTCTTTGTTATTGTTATTTCTTTTTGTATTGGAAAAAATAAACAGTAATCCTTCCTCGTTTGATTGTTCTAAAAGCTTTTAAATAAAAAAAAATGTAACATATTTATTTATGAAAACTTAAATGGAAATACAAAATTGGAAGCTGAAAAATTGATTAGACAATTTTAATTAAATAGAAACAAACTTGAAATTTCATGGACTAAACTTGTAATTTAAGCTATATTCAAAAGACTTGATGGGATCAAAATGTTGAAGAAAACCATATGACTTTGATTTTTTAAATTGATATGATTGACACAATATTTGACCTTGATGTATTTTTTTTTTTTTTTTTATAAAAAAAAAACAACTATTATTTTATGCATTTAACGACGTTAAATTTTTCTTTAAAAAAATAGTGTGAAATTGTCAACTATGTTAACTATAACGATCTTCCCCCACCCCACATGTTGAAGGGAAAAAAAAACTATCTTCTCTCAAAACGGGTTGGTTTAGTTTTTCTTTTTGAGTGTTGTGTTTATTTGACAATCTTTTTTTTTTTTTTTTTTTTAACCATACCTAGTAATAGATTCGAATACGGACCTATTGATCGATGATACATAACTATACGTTAGTTAAACTATGCTCGTGTCAACTTCATTTGAGAATATTTTTGTTTGTGTGGTTGAAAATATAAATTGCAATCATAAAAATATTATTTATTGTGCTTAATTTCTCTCATTAAAAAAAAAAAACAAAACAATAGTATAATCTTATCCTATAATAACAATCGATTTGTATCTTATTTGTTTACTACAATGAAATTGACATCTACGTTATTGAATTGAAACTAATTAGGTTAGATTTTATAATGCTCTCGAAAATTGTACTCAAACTTTAAGTAGAAATAAAGATGGCCACAGCGAGCTTTGACATGTACTTATATAGACTAAGAGGCCATATGTTCAAATCCCTCAACCAAAAATTTGGTTAACTAAACAAAACATGTCGTACTCAAAAAAAAAAAAAAAAAAAAAAAAACTAAACAAAACATGTCACATTTTTCCCATATGAGATAATATTTTTAAAATAAAAATCGAAAAGTAAAATGATGCAACGACTCACTAAAGTGATGATTTTGGCGATGAATTAACATTAACAATCAAAATCAAAATAATTTAAATAGATTAAAATTAAAATATTTTGTTGACTTTGGCTTGAAATTGGATGGACATTTGAGGATGAATCCGATCCGATCGAACAAATTTGAGGGCATTTGGCCGGTGACATTTTAACTATAGTGGGACTCGCCAACTTTTGGACAATAGTGGTCTTTAAGATAGCATGCAAATAAATTAAATTGTTATCTAACTAAAAATAAATAAATCTTACTATATATAAAAGGGGCTTAAGGAGGAGAATCTTTGCTTTCCTCTTTTGCCCTTATAATTTTAATAAATGTCCATTTTGCCCTTCTATATTTGTTAAAGAGACACAACTCTTTGAGTTAAAGTGTCCTCCAATCTTTGCTGATATCTTCTCAAAAAAAAAAAAAAAAAAAAAAATCTTTGCTGATAAGACGTGACTGTTCAAGCAGAGTTGGTTACACATCAGATGCATCCATTCGAGGATTAAAATTAAAAATATATCTTACAATAAAAATGGGTCATTAGTCATGTCTTTCCAAAAAGCATATTAACTTTTGAGTTTTCTACATATTTTTTTACTCTAATTTCATCACTATTTTGATATGTATAGATTTTTTGTATCAAAATCTATATAAAACAAACAAAAAAAAAATGCATAAAACACCAATAAAATATAGCGATTGTTACCATTGCTATCCTAACTTTTTTTTGGTATCAATATATTAATGGTCTAATTATTATGCAATTACTTTTTTTCTTTTTTCTTAAATTTATAACTTTTTCCTTGCAATCTTTGTACCATTCCTTTAAAGTCCTATGTAATTTATATTTACCTATTTGGAGAAAGTTCTTCAAGAAAATGTATAGGAGCTATGTTTAAATTGTCGAAGTAGTAATGGGAGAACAGGGAAACACATTTTGATATCATGATTTCCATTAATTAAGTCCACCTAATGGCACAAAAGGATATCCATTCAAGTTTGAAAGGAAACAAATTTCCTGTTATATTATGTTGTGCGATGACGTTAAACAAAACACAAGGACAAATTGTTCTGAATGTTAGAAAATATATTTCTAAATATGTAATTTCACATTAATAACTTTTTTCAATGTCAATACAAAAATTCTTATCAAATCACTTGAAGATCAAAATTTGTCATCCAAACATACCAAAAAATGTTATTTTCAAAGAGGTTATACTTTATTAAATACTTTAGTTTTTTTTTTTTTTTTTTTTTTTTTTTTTTAATTTAAAAAAATCAACTTATATAATTCTTATGAAATATATTTCTTTCTTTTTTCTTTTTCTCCAGAATACAATCTCGAAGCCCACCGATGAATTATCCATGAGATAATAAACTATCTTTATGATGTCACTTTTTATGTTTTATCAAATTTAGTTTACAACTATTATATGTATTTTAATTTTAATTATATATCTTTTATTATTTTTCTACCTCTTACATTATAGTTTAATGTCAAATATTTACTATTTGAACTAGATGAAAAATATATTTATTCAAAAGTTAACTTTCACCGTAAAAAATATATTCCAAAGATTTCAAACCACGTGCAAAATATTTCATATTTATTATTGTAAATGAACATAGAACAATATAATATATAGTTTTAGACTTCTAGGCACCATTTTTTTTTTTAATTTTCAATCTAAAAAGTGAAATTTAACGTGCATCGCACGTGTTTTTAAACTAGTAACAAAAAATAGAGAGAGAAGTTATTTAACTCACAAAATAAGGATTGGAATACATTTTAATTTAAATGTTTTTCAATAATGCATTTTTTTAAAAAAACATTTTTATAAAATTTGTTTAGAATTTAAACATTCGTATGTTTGGTTACATTTCATCATAAGTGTTTCTGTACACATGTTATCATATATTTAGAAATTCCATCATGGAAGATTAACGTTGATACTGCGTGGGCGTCCTCGCCTCCTTGGACTGGAATCAGGATCATATGTAGGAACTCGAAGGGCGAGATCATTATTTGCAAATATATATAGAAGAATAAGATCACAGTTACCATTTATTTCACATCAAAAGATATCGTTACAATCATGTGCATGATTAATTTATGCGCCACATCAATTTACAAAAATGATATTATGTATACCTTCCGATTTTAACATACCAATCAATGCATCAATTTCCATTTTATTTGTTTTTTTAAAAAAGGGTATTTTTTTGGAACAAATTTTAAAGTTCAAAGTAAATAAAAAATTGAAGGAACAAAAAAAAGAAAAAGAAAAAGAAAAAGAAAAAGAAAAGGGCCCAACGGGCTTAGGCTACAAAGAACCATTGTCTATGGTCTATAGAACTCTCATTTTACACCTTTCAATTTCATTTATCGATTTTCCGGCGATAACTATTTGCTCCATCGCCACCGGATTCTCTGTTTGGCTCTGCTCCGAGCTCTGCAACAGGTGCCCGAAGCCATGGCCAGAACAGTCTGCACTCACATTATTCCTTCTCTTCTTCTCCCTTCGAAGTCCTCCTTCTTCAGAACTCACTCTCTCTTCGCCAGAGCTTCTCATTTCGACCATGTTATGGTGGTTGGCCGACGCTTCTCTTCTTCGTCCAAGATCAGCATGAGCCTCCGAGCCGGCATTGTTGGCCTCCCAAATGTTGGAAAATCCACTCTCTTCAATGCCGTCGTAAGCTAATATCTGCTATCGTTTTCTTTCTTTATGTTTATTATGACTCAATTTGCTGTAATTTGGAGTTTGAGCTATTGAGCTGATAGTTAGTTTCGGAAAACTCCATGGTTACTGAAGATTTTGTTGTTGAATTGTCGTTATAGTTAGTGGATTGTGAAATTGTGCACCAGGAGTTGCGAACTATTGAGTTTTACTGTATTGATAAACAGTATTCGATTCTTAGCGCTCTATGGATTTTTCATGGTCTCCTATTTATTGCGTTTGGTTTTCTGCGTATCTTGCAATTTGCATCATAAGGTCACGCGTCGAGGTTTTGACGCGATAGCTTTAATATATTCACTCGGAGCGATGAACGTGATAGATTTCGATATATTTTTAACAAATTTTGATGCTAGCTACGTTACAGCATAATCTATTTCATGCCGAGGTTAATCATTCTTTTTCTGAGAAACAGCTAGTGTCTGATTGTGAAATCTTAACTTCTAACTACTTTTCATGCATTTAATTTTGTGAATTGGATCACTTCCTTTTTTAGTTCATACTTCTCTATTTACATTAATGTCACATGACGCGCATTGTCTATGACGGTCTTACCTTTGTAGGTCGAAAATGGCAAGGCCCAAGCTGCCAACTTTCCTTTCTGTACAATCGAGCCAAACGTAGGAGTAGTTGCAGTTCCAGATCCCCGTCTTCATAAACTTTCTGATCTCAGCAAGTCTCAACGAGCGGTCCCAGCATCAATAGAGTTTGTAGATATTGCTGGGTTAGTGAAAGGTGCCAGTCAAGGAGAGGTAAGATTTCTTGACACCTCAGTGTTTTTTTTTTCATAATGCATGGCATCCTAATCACTACATATCCACAAATTGAAATCTCCTTTTTGTTTATCTTTCATTCACGGTATATATACGATTATTTAAATAACAAATTCCCTTTTATTTTGACTACTGCAGGGATTGGGAAATAAATTTTTATCCCACATTCGTGAGGTAGACTCCATACTTCAGGTAATTTTCGATGTTTTCATAGTTTCTTTCTTTCACCATGACGCTTAGAATGCATACTTACGTATTTGTATCTTTAAAGAGCAATGTCGGTTTAACAGATGAACTGGCTGGTATATTTCTCTGCAATATCAACTGTCTGGTATATTTCTCTGCAATATCAACTGTCTGGTGACTCTGATCTAAGAGAAAGGACGGAGTTTAACTTGTTGAATTCTTTTTTTGTTTTATAAAAATTGTATAAGCCTTTGAACACACATTCTTTTCTATTTTCTTTTTGGTTCTATAACACGTATGCATGTCAAGTAGGTAAAGCAATGTTGTGGAAGCTCTAAGAATAACTTAGGTGCTTCTTGCCTTTTCCATTACTTAATTTTGTGCTGTTAAAGAGTTTATTATTATTGTTTCAGGTTGTGCGCTGTTTTGAGGACAATGACATTGTTCACGTGAATGGGAAAATCGATCCAAAAACTGATATTGATGTGATTAACTTAGAGCTTGTTTTTTCAGATCTGGACCAGGTAATATCATTGAAACCTTTTCTATATTCATACGCAAGCTTCGCTCCTTTTAGTATGCAGGGCTATAATCCTGCGAGATTTTTCCTTCTACTCCCAACAAGTTAACCCATCATAGATTCATATGGGAAGAGGGTGGTGACTTGATGAGATCCCATGCTTTAGAGTTCTAAAGAGAAAGAAAAAAGAAATTGTCATAGAAGTTGTTTGGACGTTTTGCAATTTGTCCTCTCTTTGCATTTTTTGCTTGATCTTGCTAGAGCTTTTATTCCTGGAATAAAGGAATGATTTTATTCTTCTGGTTTGGAACTCGTTTCTATAGTTTTTGTGGGTGTTTTTTTTTGGTGGGCTTGTTTTTTGTACATCCTTGTGTATTCTTTCATTTTTTCTCAATGAAAGCGCAATTTCTTATAAAAAAGATATAAATCAAAAGGTTCTTACAATTTAAATAACTATTGAAAGTTGATACAGCTATTTTAAGTTCCTTTAACCTTTTCCATTCTATTAATTGAGTGCTAGTGATTGATCGCAAAAATTATTATTTCCAGTATCTTTTTTAAGAAATGACTTTCATTGAAAAGAGGAAAGTAAGGGAAACAGGGGGAAGATAAGCTATCCTCTCAACCCATACCAAAGGAGATTACTGTAAAAATTGAAGAACGATGTATAAGAGTTATGGTGCCACCATGGTTTCTACTTTTGAGCTTAAAATAGAAGTGAAAAACTCTTTGACCATGGTTAGTTTAGCTCATTCCCTAGGTTGGGCTCACCAATAAGACAATGTTTAATGTTTGTTTTTCCTCTTGTTGAATTTTATATTGGACACATACAAATGTATGATAACATGCTACTTGCGGAGTAGCAAGATGGTTTCCATGGGGAAATTGTCTTACCAGTGTCGTTCATTGTCATAGATTTTTTGCTACTATTCTGCTGTCTATGTCATGCAATTAATTCATTGAATTTTATCGAGTGCAATTTTTCCTTGTTCTGTCATTTTGATGATCTGATCAAACTAAATTGTAAATTTTAAAAGAGATGCAGATTGAAAAGAGATTAGAGAAGCTCAAGAAAGGGAAGGCAAAGGATTCACAGTCTAAAGTCAAGGTGTGTTGATCTCGCAGGTGTTCTGCCTGCTGTTATAAACTACTGTCTCGCCAGTAATTTTGTCATAAAATTATCTGTCATATTGCTCTCAAAGTATGATTAAATTTGTTTGTAAAGTCTGATCTAAAATTAAAAATGTTCGGTCAAAGAAGAATTATCATTGGCAATGGAAAGATAAGGCTACGTGCAAATTAAATTATTTGATTCCAAAAGCTTGTTTAGTTTCATTCGTCTAAGATCTTTAATTGAGGCCATTAAAAATGTAAGTTCAGTTCAAGTACAAGTTGGAACACAGATCATACATATCAAGAACTGAATTCATTGCATGCTCTGAGGACATTCATCTTGAAAAATGTTTGATTGGGCTTGTCCTTGTCCTCTCCCATGATTGTTGTATGTACTTGGGCTCTTGTCCTTATAATGAGATCCGAATACATCCCAATTAATAATAAAAAATAATAGTGTAGCAAAGAGAAATAAGGATTGAAGTGATTGCCGTGAGAAAGGTAAATCCCATGCCTACTGATAAATTTAAAAAGAGAAGACAGAGAAATAGTGGTGCTGCATGCAAGGGAAAGTAACAAACCCTTATTTAAGCCCAAAGACCATTTAGGCCGATGTCCATTGGACATAGGTGGCTACAAGGTGTGTATGCTATGCATTAGTGCAATGGTCCAATAAAAGAACTAACTACTAGGGTGCTAACTTTAATTTTACAGGCTGGTCCAACGGCTGTTATTTGAAATTCTCAATAGTATTTGCTTCCCTATTAAAAAAGAAAACTTAATGTGTAATGATTTACATTAAGATGCAATGCATGTTAAAATAATCACATGACAGTGAATCCGTATGTTTCATTTTCTTTATCATTAGAATTTGATATACTTCACCAATATATTACGTCCCTCGTGTCTTTCATAACAAATTTTGTCAGCATATTTGTGACTTATTGAATTCCGTCTCCCACATTTATATTGATGTGCCTCTTAGATCATCGTGTACCTAATGGTGCTCCCATGTCTTTGTATTATCGTTTACCCTCTGGTGGTTCACATATCTTTTTTAAACTTCTTTTTTCTTCCCTTCTCTCTTCAAGGAAGAAGCAGAGAAGTCTGCATTGGAAAAAATTCAGAAGGTCCTTATGGATGGAAAACCAGCGCGATCAGTGACTTTAACAGATTTTGAAAAGGATGCTATAAAGCATCTTTGCCTGCTCACAATGAAACCAGTCATATATGTGGCTAATGTTGCAGAATCTGATCTAGCAGAGCCTGCAAGTAATCCTCATGTTACAGAAGTTATGAGTCTTGCATCAGAGTTGCAATCTGGAATAGTGACAGTTTCTGCACAGGTTGGGCTGGGACAATCTTTTGAGTGTTCTAAAATCTAAAAGTTTCTCTCTGAAGTCTCAATCACTTTCTGAAAAATGAAACCGTTGACAATGATTGATGAAAATCTTTGTGGGGATTTATATTTTCAGGTTGAGTCTGAGCTCTCAGAACTTCCATCAGAAGAGAGGTTTGAATATTTAAAATCTCTTGGTGTGAGTGAAAGTGGCCTTGGAAATCTTATAAGGGCAACCTATAACCTTTTGGGACTCCGTACTTATTTTACGTCGGGTGAAAAGGTTGGGTTTTGGACAATAACTTTCATTTTGTATTACAAACTTTATAGCCATTAAGAGATTGTTTGTGGGACCTTTACAGGAAACAAAAGCCTGGACCATACTTGCAGGTTTGCTTCAATTCTACTAAATCGTGGAAATTAATCAATACTCACCTGATTCTTCTCAATGACTTTACTCCTTGCATGCATGCTTTATGTTTGCCCAAGAAAGATTTCTATGTCTGTTCAGAAAAAAAGGGGGGAAAAAATGAAAAAGAAAGAAGGATTTCTCTGTTGATGTATGCTGATTGGTCTCTACGTGGGATCTGTTAATCTTTTCATAGCAACTTGGTCTAAAAACTGACACAAAAATTTCTAGTTTATTCTCATGGAGTTCACTTAGATAAATCGGGATCTGTTTTTACCAATGGTACACCTAGAATGTCACACGTTGTGAAATTTTTGTGACAATTATTATTTTAAGTTCACGACACATTTATCCTATAGAAAACTAACTGCCATGTCCTCCACGGCCTGCTACCTCCCACTTTCTAGCGGGGTTTGAAATCCTCATTTGCAGTAGGCAGCTTGCATGTCTCATTAGAGTAAATTATAGAATAGTGGTGCGTGGATGAGTGAAATTTTGGTACTTTTGGAGAGAATTTTGATTTTGAAAAGAAGTGTGCCAACTTAGATAAATTGGTGGGTGCTTATAGAATTTTCCCTAAAAGCATGTGTTATTATTATTATTTTATGGAAACCAAACTTTCATTAAGAGAATGTTTTTTTTTTTTGGTAATAAAAAAATGTATCGTTCAGTTGTCACCAATCCCAAAAGCTTAAAAGCTATAGTTAATGAGTTAAGGCGCATTTAGTAATTCAACCGGTATGTTTTGCATACTCCTTAGATGTGGGCTTAGTTACAATTCTGATTAACAACGCTGGACGCATACATGATTTTAGGAATTATGCATGAAACATTATAATTTATGCATAATTTGACTTCTCTTGGTGTTCAATTGTTTGATTTTGTTATATTTTTGACCTAGGAATGACTGCACCACAGGCTGCTGGAGTCATTCACTCAGACTTTGAGAGAGGGTTCATACGTGCAGAGACGGTGAGAGTAAAAGTCTTATAGTATATCCTCTAGTCTGTATTCTTTTTCTTTTGCCCCTCATTACCAAATTGCTCAGTAAATTCACAAAGCTTCTTTACTTCTTTACTCCACTGCCACCTTTAGGTTTTCTGCTAGTACTTTCTGGCTAATAAATTGAGAGTTTGAAGACTTAAATTTTCTCAATCCATCTTATACGTGTTTAAATATCCCTTTTCTTGTGAAAATAAAGATGTCTATTGTATTTAGCTTTAAAATATTAGCTGAAAAACAAATCAACTAATAAAACAAAGTATATCAATCCAAATTCCTTCTGCAAGTGGAGGGGAGAGAAACTGTAGGCTTTACTCTTATTATGAATAAGTAGTTATCATCCTAAATGTTTCATACTATGATTCAAGGAATTTATTGAATGTCCCATGTATTCTTTCATTGGTTTATTCATAAAAAAAAAGAAGGAATTTATTGAATGTGGAGTTCTTGAAATAAAATTTTCTAGTCAATTCTAAATTTCTGAAAAATGGAAATATCTAACAAGATTTTAATGCCGTCTTTTACTTAAAAAAATAACTAAATCTTTATTTTATAATTTATAAAATAGTGCCATTATAACCTTAGATTGATACAGATAAAGGAAACTTTATATTTAAGGAAAACAAACAAACTAACAAACAAATTCTAAATGTCAATTGGCAATAGGCATGTGCTACAAGCCTAGATATTTACTCATACCTGTCTTAATTGCTCCAAGTGGACTATATTTTAGGTGATGATTTTTCTCAATGAAAGCATGGTTTCATATATAAAAAAAAAAATATTTTAGGTGATGATAATGCATGTTTGTGTGGTTCCCTTTTCTTCTTTAAATTGTATCTGCAGAATTTGCTTCTCTAAATTTTAAATTTTGTTTATTTAGGTGGCTTATGATGATTTTGTTGCTGCGGGTTCATTTGCGGCAGCAAGGGAGAAAGGACTTGTAAGTTGGTAGATTTAATACCTTATTTATGAATTCTTAAAAGGTATGCATAAAACATGGCATATTCATGGTATTGGATCTTTCACTCAAGATCAGTGATTAAATTACCTAACTCGAGTGAACTTTTTGAGCTTACGTGCAAGACTAAGACCAAGTCCATGTAATATTTTACTGTGGAGAGTAGCTCAGCTAATATCATAGTTCGAGCTTAACATATGAGGATGTAGCCCACTGGATTTGGATATGTGGTGACTTTATTTTTCCAACAATTCTCATATCATGAAGGAATAGGAGGAAGTTAAAGCTCCTGAAATGCAATGTTACAAACAGAATGATTGATAATTCTGTGTCCTACGACTCCTACCTAGGAATGGCCAAATCTGTAAGGTGGATATGGTTATGTGAAGTAAAGATTTATAGAGGAAATATACCTTTTTCTTGATGGCCACATTGACGTCTCCTTGCTTTGATGGTTATTAGGGTTCAGGGTGCCCCCTCCCTTTTTTAATGATTTTTGTTAATTTGGATGTTTTCTTGTAACTAGACTTGGTTGTTCTTCTCTTTTGTTGCCCTTTGATGGTGTGAGGCCCTACACTGTTCTTTATCTTCCATTTTTCTTAATGAAGGTATTTTCCTACAAGAAAAACGTACAACAAAAATGCTTAGAAGGGAACTTGGCCTTCTCTTGGTTAAAAGAAAAGTCAACCTGTTAGGAGTGCTAACAAAGTTCCATACTGGCTAGGGAAGAGAATGACCATGGGTGTATAAGTGAGGACAATTATCTCCATTGGTATGAGATTTTTTGGGTGGAACCAAAAGCAAAGCCAGGATGATTTATATCAAAAGTGGACAATATCAAACCATTGTGGAGATATATGGAGGGTCCATTGTCCCTTACACAACCTGCCTCGTTCTTTTGTTCGCTTCGAAGGGAACTTGGCCTACCAAGGCCAGTACAACAAAAATGCTCTACGCTCGAGCCCTACATGTGTATTTGAGTGCACTGAAATGTGATAATACGAAGTATCTCTCCTTGCATTAAAATAAATAAATAAATAGTCTAGGAGCATGGTTTCATTATAATAAATGAAGGTCTATGTTAAAAAAAGATAATGGTGGATGGAGAGATTGATAGGTTATTTATTATATTTTCAAGGAGCTGAAGCAGACTATTCAAATGTCCCTACTTGGAGAAGAACTGCAGAAGGAAATTTCTTTAATAAACATTGTTAGGAAGTTTAAGTAGTTCTGTGTCTTGAAAAATATGGATAGAGAAATTCACGCATAGTAAAAATAAAACATTATTTGTCCATATTAAAAAAGATCATAATGAAGTGTTTAAAGGCTTCTGCATTTTTATTCCATCAATAGTGAAGGGAGTTCCTCCACTCACTGAAGTTTACATGTTATTGCAGTTGAGAGCCGAGGGTAAAGAGTATATTGTCCAGGAAGGGGATGTCATGCTCTTTCGTTTCAATGTTTAGCGGCTGGAGAGTTTGACCATGGTGTCCGTGAAGCAGAAAACATAGTGATTTTTCTTTATGCAAGGTCGAATACTCGGAGTTGATTTATCATTTGACGTTTTTGGGAATTCTCATTGTTTGGGTTTGTCTTTGTTGGTCCATGGGAGCCAAGTATGAGTTAATAATTTTGAATGTAGAGTGCATAGTGCAGTGCATTAAAAGATAGAAATAGGCTACAAGAGGCAGAATTACACACATAAAAAAGGTTGGGAGAGTGGTTGGTGGCGGGGAGGGGATATGTAACTTTTAGCATTTACTCAAGAATTATATATAAGCACTTCAATTTTCTTTCTTCTATTATTCAAATCCATTAATCCCTTTTCCTTACCCGGGAAATGTTGATTAGGGAAAATATGAATGGAAAAGGAAACATAGTATATTGTTTTAGGATTGAGGAAAACTTCTAGTACCATAGCAAATATGTGTATGTGTGATGTATGACAAGAAATCACTTCATTAAAACAACTGAAGGATTACAGTACTAGGCCATACATAATCACATATGACAGCAACCAAAGCCAGAACAAGAATTACTTGAAAAACTTATTCCAAACTTCTTTGGAAGACTCCTACCCGCGTAGTCCCTTGTATTTCTTTCCCAACCATAGACTCTAAATAACAGTGGGAAAGCGACCTTTTAGGAAACTCTCTTCATTCTAGAAGGGAGAGTGAAAAATAACTTCCGTCGCACCCAACAAATCTGGGAGCGAGAGTACTCCATAAGCCTGATTTTTTTTTCAGATTATCTCAATACATGTGCATCTCCCAGAGATCATATCAAGTTCTCAAATGCTTGCTTACAGTGAACTCACCATTGAAGATGAAGGATAAAGGAGAAAGACTCTGGGATAGGATTTATAGTGTTTTTTTTTTTGAGAAGGGATAGGATTTATAGTGTTGACTCTTCAAATTGAAACCATCTAATAGAAGAATTTCTCTTTGGCACTAAGTACTTACAAACTTCAGCAAAGAAAGTGGACTGGGACTGATGGGCAGAAGAAGTAAGACGAGTACAGAACAATTTACTAAAAAGACAACAGAAGTCTCGAGAGTGAGACTCTTTTTCGTTACAATTTGGGGATAATGCAAAATCCCTGGATGATGAAAAGCAAGGAAGTAAATCCCACTTCTTTTGTTAGGTAAGTCTATTTTGAAGTGAAAGTCGATGGAATCAGACTACCCAGACCAAAGAAGGGAGGGACTGAGTTGGGAAGAGATAGCTAAAGGGACCATGGCCAATCCTGTAGTACTCCAAAGATAGAATAATGGAGCTGTTTGTTTGCTATTTTGTTTAATATGTTCTGTGCATTTTTAAGTCTTGGTGATTTGACTAAATATAGATGATAGTATTATGAAAGTTTTCATACTATTGTAATATTGGAAATTGTCCTCTTGGAAATTTTTGTTGGTCTACTTTAGCTCTAGTGGAGAAGACTAAGTGCCTGTTTGGAATGACTGTTGAGTCTTTAGAAAAGTGTTTTTAAGTGAAAAAAAGTGTTTTTAAACACTTAGAAAGTCATTTCGAAAAAAGAGCTTTCACGTGGATTAAAAGGGCTAAGTCCAGAATTATTAGATTGGACTGTTGGAGTTTGAGCTGTAAAGAAAAATGGAAGCAACTTGGTCGGCATCCTTGGTGGTGGTAACTGGTAAGGTGTCAAAGTCACTCACATGTTCTCTCTGTTGAATTTGATCTTGAATCAATATTGCACGTTTTTTTCTTTTTCTTATTTATGTGTCCAGTTTGTATACTTGAGGAAATTTCTATGCTGAAAGAAATATGTCATGCAGCTACATTAGGCAAGTACATTTTAAAAAGACACTTGGTTCTTAATTTTTACTAGCCTGTTAACAGGTCAAAATGAGTGAATCCACTCACTCGTGTTCGAATTCGAATTCACTTTGGTATGTACATCCACGCAGAAATGATTTCATAATCTAGATCCGCTGCGCACTTCCTAGTTTATGCCAGCTGCAACTAAGTGGTGGTACCTATGTATTTGAACTTTGTAGTACATTTTAAAGCAGTTGCAGAGTAAAGTGCCGTATGATTGACATCCAAAATTACTCAAATCCTTAATTTGAACTTTGAAAATATCCCAATTTGGAACTCCATCCATCCTTATAGACCTTGAACTATGAACTATTTACTGGACTGATGACATATTATACCTGTCTTGAAGTTTCTCTGGACTCTTGTTAGTTGATAATACCAGCCAGAGCAAAACTAAATTGCCTAGCAGATTGTACGGCAGGTTCAAGATCCAAGTCAAGGGGTGAAAGTTTAGCTGGACAGAAACAGGTATGTGCATATTCTCATAGTATTATCTTTGATAATGAATTATTATGAACTTTCTTTCTACATTTTCTTTTTATTAATGATGTCAATGTCCTGAAGAAATGATAACTATCCTAACTAGATAACTAGTCCTTGTCAAATAGTGGTTTTTGCTTGACTTCAATGGCTTGTTGTCTTGGCAATATTTAGATAATCATCACTGGAGGTTTATAATAATAACTTTTGCTTCTAAGCAAGACACATCCTGGCTGTTTATTCTTGGTGGTTAAGTTTTTGAATTTGCTCTAGTGCTTGTCAACAGTGCACCTTTAGAAAAGCAATATATTGCTATTGCATTGGATTCCCTTGGGGATCCAGTTCGGTAGACGTATCCATCCAGATTTATTGGACAGTTCAAAGATTTTTGAAGGAAACTTAGTCCATAAAATTGAATAATCTTAGATTGAAATTTAAAGGAAATCGGTTCCTATTATTTCAATGATGGTAAAAGGCTACTGACATTATCCTTATCATGATTTTTCCCCCTCTGCGTCTTCTTTTGCTGGCTCTTTCACAAATAGGGTAGTTTTAGAAATTAAAGGTTAAAAGGTAAGAAAGCACGGATAGGGACACGAATATGGTATGACACGGACATTGTCGCACATTATTTTGTAAAAATCTAGGACACAAACACAACAATGACACATAAATTAAAATATGCTTTTCTATATATATTTTTTATATAATATGGAAATTTAAAGTCAACAAGTTTATGCATATATACTTAAAAAATGAGTTTGATGTATTTCATCTTCAAAATCTATTATTTTGTCATTCATTACTATCTGTCTATTTATCATGTTTAAACATGTGTCCTATACGTGCCTTATTCGTTTTTTACGGTTAGTGTTTAAATATATCTATTGTGCTAAAAAGCATGCGAGGCATATCTAAAAAGTGTCAAAGTGTCCAACATAGACATGTTAACCAAGCTAAAGTATGTGTGTTCTTAGGTTAAAATATGGTGGTTTCAACCAACTTGAGCATAACTCAATTGGTTAAAGTTGTAAATCCTCAATCAGAAGGTTAGAGGTTTGAATATCCACCTCCACATATTGTTGAACTAAAAAAAAATAGGACGGTTTCAAAAAACAAACACAAAACGAAGGTAGTTTATATTTTATTCTTGATTTTTTTATTTTTTTTATTTTTTTTTTAATTTTTTTTATGTTTGAGAAACACAATTTGCATTGGCCATGTGGGCCAAGTAACTTGTCCATGTAGACACATATCGTGTCTTGTAGACTAGTAAATTGTGGTATGGTAGACACAGTTTACTAATAGAATAATATTGTTTTTGTCCAAACTACCATACTTTTTTTTTAGTACATAAATTTTTAGGAAAAAAAAAATCCTGTGTTTTGCCACCTCGAATTTCTCCCTAATCATAATTCTATTTGAATTTGATTTCAGCTAAGAAAAATGTTGGTAAATCGAGGAATGTTGCATGTGGAAAGAGAATTCGTTCAATGATTTTTTAAAATTAATTATTGCCTAGTTTAGCATTATTTAGGCACGAGTCGTTTAGTACTTTGATGGGATGTTTGTTAGGAACAAAAAGATGATAAAATATTATATAAAATAGTGTGTATAATATATAATATATACACATAAAATGCATAGAAATAATACAGAAGCAGTGTCATTAAAATCTGCATTTTGCCCATGCTGGCTTGGGCAGTAGAGACATCATCATACACTGCTAGATTTGATGTTCCCTTTCTTGTAATTAGAGATTCGGTTTTAATTATTTTTGGGGATAATGAGTTCCAGAAAAATCAAACTCTCTCTAGATAATACAGTTTTTTTTTTTCTCTCCTTTAAAGTAGATATATATTTAGGGACAGTTACATAGATAGCAAATTGGAATAAATTAATAACAAATATAGCACAGTTGCAAACTAATTGCATATATAGCAAAATTAATTATACAAGACCAAAAAGCTGTCGTCATATTCTATCTGTGTCTATCACTGACAAACTCTGATTATTCAAAGTTTATCAGTGTCTATCACTAATAGACTCCAATTAATCAAAGTCTATCAATGATAGTCACTGATAGATTTCGATTAGCCGGAGTTTATTAGCGATAGACACTGATAGACTCTAAATAATTGGAGTCTATCAGTAGACAGATAGATTCTGATTAATCAGAGTCTATCGCTAATAAACTCTAATAATCGAAGTCTATCAGATAGATTCTAATTAACTAGAGTCTATCTTAGTAATATACTCTGATAGATTTTGCTATATTTGCAATTTTTTTTACATTGTGCTATATTTGCAATTATATAATTCTTATTTGCCACCCACTGAAAATTCTCTATATACCGTCTTTGTCATGTCAAATTTCAATTTAAGAATTATTATTGAAATGATTTTTTTTTTGCCTAAAATTTATCAATCTTTGAAAAAAAAATAGGCTAAAATACCGCTTTGATCTCTATATTTTTTAATTTTATTCCAGTTTAGTTCAAATTTAGTCTATATACTTCCAATAAATCTTAAAATTAGTCCTTTGACATTCAATTTTTTTTTTTTTATTGAAATCGGTCAATATAATTTTCATACAGGACAAAACACAATGTGAATATGTTTCTAAAATTTATATAAAGAAGACCAAAAGAGTTTTTATTTGTTTATTTATTATTATAAAGAAGTTAACGATAAAGTAGGGGACTATTTTTAAGATTTATTAAAAGTACAAAGACTAAATTTGGACATTTGAAAAGTCTCAAAGTTTAGGGACCAAAACGGTAATTTATCCCAAATAATTTTAGCTAAGTCTCATGTAACTCAACTTGAATTGTTTGGCTTTAGTTTGATAATAACTTTGTTTTGGTTTTATCTGGTTTAAATAGTTTGAATTTGTGTGAGTTTGGTTGGTTTGTAGACCCATCCAAACCGAAAACAAAGTTAATAATGTAAGCAACTTTGTCATGGATAGAAAATATTTATAAGTTTGGGGTTGGGGATTGGTTCAAAAAAAGCTACCATGTATGTCTTTTTAGTTTGATTCCATTGAATCAAATATTATTGGCTTGGATTCATCATCCAAATGAAGATTATTTTAGTGGGATAAATTTGTATTATACCAAAAGAAAAAAGAAAAAGAAAAACCATCTCATCCAACTAATTTAGTTCATGAATACTTGTCGAGTTGAGTCTAGATGAATTGGTCAAGTCCTGAAACATCAATAACATATTTGTAGGTTGTAGCTTCAAATCTCTACCATTTTAACCTATGGATCGTGGAAGTTCGTATGTGTATCAGATAGATAGGATTGTCTTCCTCCCTTATTCCTTCTTTAGGTAATTCTAATTCATCATCCTAATTAGATGAAAATCGAGCATTCAAAATGAAAGAGAAAAGGCAAAGGAAAGTCATTGAAGAGTGGTTGATTCATAGGTCGGGCTTCTATACTCTAGAATCAGGAATCGAGCCTCTAGTTGGTACTTGGGTGTCATCATTTCAAAATAAAATTTGCTAATTCAACAAGTTACATCATCTCAACTTCTAAAACCTACTTCTCATACTATCTAGTATCTTATATAGATTCAATTTTTTTGTTTTCAAATTCAACAAATTTCTATTTGGTGGATTTACTTACATTTGTATTGCATTTGAATTCTGTGACCCAAAAAGTAAGAACTTTGAAAAACAACACCAACATGTTATCAACGTTTTTAGATTCCAAATAAGCTAAACCAAAAACATATCCTACCACAGTCAAAACATGAAATACAACTCTCTCTCTCTCTTTTCATTCAATCTACTTTTTTAAAATTCTTGTATCGAGATCATCAACCAAATGCACCTCCAACCCCTACAAGTTACAAATCAACCAACCGAACATCGAGTAAAACTCTCCGAAACTCGTTCCTGTAGACACCCTATAAAAGCTGAAAAAGCTCTTCAAATTTGTGAACCAAATGCAGAGGTTTGAATGAATGGATGATAAGAGAAAAAGGATTGTGGATGGAGTGAGCAGTTCATGCACCGAATTCTCTATGTGCGAGCAAAAATTGAAAGAAATGGATGTCTGTGGTTAAGCCAAGCTGGGCCATGTGCCCATTTCTTCAATATATTCTATCTCATGTACACTGCATCACATTTTCCTTCTAAATATCTGCACGTGCATTCCCTTTGTCACGACAACCTTCTCAGTCAAATGGCCATTTCTGTGGGGCACTGTCCCTCATGCTTTTGCCCATTTCAATCTCTCTTGCTTTCCTCTTAGTCTTTTCACTCAAACACTTTTTCATCATCTTCCTTCATTTCGGTGCTAGTTTTATTCCCTTTTGAAAATCTAGGGCTGGCCCTTGATATTGTAAGGGTTTGGGATGTTTCGGGATATCTTTTCGAAGATCTTCGGTTCAGATCCGATACTTTAAACTTTTGGCCTTTGGGTTGGGCGAGTCTCTCTTGGAGGAGAGTGGGAGTGGAGGGTCATGGGCGTCAGGTGAGGCATGAACTCTCCTTTGGATATGCTGGTTGTAAAAAAGAGTTAGTGATAAGTCACTCGAAGTGGCTTTATCCAAAGCTCCAAACAAACGACAAAAAGAAGTTTGAATTTTATTGGAAAAGCACTCAATGCAACCATAAAAGCCAAAAGAATGATAATAATTCTTATAAGAATGCGGATCTGAGTATAGATTGATGTGATGAGTAGTCAAATTTTAGAGAGTATTAATTTCAATCACTCATTTAAGTTCAAGATGAATAAACATCAAAAAAAAAAAAAAAAAAAAAAATCACTTATTTATTATATGTTTTACTTTTTGGCTTATTTCTAAGTTTCTAATTATTCTTTTTATTCTTTTAACCATACCAAGAAGCTTTCAAGAACATTGAACCACAAAAAGCGAGAAGCTCAAGTTGATATATTATAACATTTTCATATGTTAATTGAAAAAATTGTAAAGCAAAACCCAAAAATCAATCGTAAAGAAAAATAAAAGAATCCCATCGCTTGAAAAATAGATTCATCAACTTTAATATTAAAGCTACATCACTCGAAAATGTGAATATGAAGGTTCGAATTTTCCACTCGAGATGTTACTAATGTCTTGACCAATTTAGCTACGCTCAATTTAATATTACAAAATCGTCAACATGAGCATAACTCAACTGGCATAATTCTTATACTAACGACCAAGAGGTCTGTGGTTCGAGTCTCCCACCCTACATGTTGTAAAAAAATAAAAATAATAATTTAATATTACAAAATCTTAGCAAATTTGAAATAAATTATACGAATACATTTACAAATATATATAGGACAAACAAGGCAATTCTATTTTGTAATGAACGATATTTACATGGTTCATTCTGTTTGGAAGAATTGTATCGCCACCATTATTGAAGCCACTTGCTAAGAAGATGTACGCTCAAAAATTAAAGAAGTTTTTTAAAATGTAATGATTACTATGTGTTTTTCTTTTTGGTAGCACACAAGAGCCAAGGGTACAATCTCTGTTTGCTTCCAAATCTACCCTAATGGAGAAATGGACATCTCCCCTAACTTATTTTCTTATTTAAAAAAGAAAAGGTAAAAGAAAAATATATAGAGATGTTTGGTTTACGAGTCGGATCTATATTGCTTGAGATTTGAGAAGCTGGACGTGAGTTTGATGTGCGATTTTTGCTTAATTCGAACTTGGGTTTGTTAAATGTGGAAGCTTTCAGAACTTAGATCTCTAAATGTTTTTTTTAGTTGAACTATAAGTGGGAGTAGGAGAATTCGAACCTCTGACTTATTGATTGATGATATATGTTTTAGGCTAGTTGAGTTATGCTCGGTTTGACTAGACTTCTAAAATTCTATCTCCTTATTTGATGCATTGGTTTTTATATTTCATAGACCTAGGAATTGAAACTGTACTATATAAACCTAACTTTTGATGTTTATTTTACTATATATTTTTAAGGCTTAGAGATAATTTCTGATTTGGTTCTTAATCTTTTGAAATTTTCAAATAGGTTAGGGAAAAAAAGTGTTGTTAAAGGAAAAAAAAATATATATATTGTCTTATTAAACTATTCTTTTACTAATATATTTGGACACTTGCACATGCTACCTTGGAAATTTTGAATTTTGTTGATGGACTAGTTGGATTTTGTTGACTGTCAGATTGGATTTCATGTGCCAATTGCATTTGAGTAGCATGATCACGTGTTCAAATATGTTAATAAAACAATAATTTAATGATTCATCGACTTTTTGTCAACAAAATTTGATGAACTTTTTATGAAATCACCTAATTGAGATTATGTCATAAGGGTAAAATTGAGAATTTTAAAATATTAAAGACGAAATTGAAATTATCTAAAAGATGAGGGACTATTATATTTATATTTTTTGCCTACTTTAAATGCATGGAACATAAACTTCTAGGACTTTTGTTTCTTTCTTTGTCATTAATGCCATTTGAATGGCAATTAGGTCATTAGCTTAGGTATGATTATTAACCATTAAGCATCAAGTCCTACTTCAAATACAGAATCTTCATTATGAATGCCACAATCATCTTGGAAATACCATCAAACACCTATTTTTATCTAGCTAATTAAAAACATCATTTTATGGCTAAAATAGATAGTGAGAAAGTTACTCAAATAAATGATTTTTTTTTTTTTCTTCTTCGTCTGTCAATCTAAACATAATTTAATAATTTAACAATTAATTCTTTTTTTTTTTAAATTGAAGGTTCGATGTTTCAACCCACATTTTTGTACTAGTGGATAGCTTTTTTTTTCTTTTTTATCCGAAGCGGTATTAGAGCTAGGAGTGAACCATTTCTTAGACCTTCAAACATGGTAGATAGCTTTTTTTCTTTTTTATTTGAAAGTTAGGAGTGAACCATTTCCTTTTTTTTTTTAGTTCAACAACTATTGGGGGTGGGAGGTATTCAAACCTCTGACCTCTTGATTAGGGATATATACTAATTACCGCGGAGTCATGCTCACTTTGTCAGGAACGAACCATTTCTTATAGCTTAAATTTGCTTTTATATATGTAATTTATTAATGGATAACATTTGTTGGTGCAAAACAACATATAACTTTTTTAAGTTGAAAGTTGTTATTATGTATACATTTCACCTTGGAGGAGCTTTTTTTCATAAATTTATGTAAGTTGCATTAATTCAAGGCAACTTAGGAGTTAGGACATATTGTTTAGCTTCTACTCAACAATCCTAGCTTTTAAACCAATCACAAACGAAAGTCTGGATGACAATCAGCTGCATTATATTGGTAAAGTATCGTTTTGATGAAACTCTCGAGTGAAATGAATAAGTGGGGCAACATTTCAACACATGACATACACAAAAACATACTTAGAAAAGAACTTTCTTTGACCAAATCATTCAGTGCAATAAGAGTAAAATGACCTAGGGCATAAAGAAACCATGTGACTGATGCAACATGATCGCCATTTTAATAAATGCTAGACGTACAAGATGTTGAGGATCCCATATTGAAAAAATAGGTGGAGACCTCACAATTTAAGAGATAGATGAATTACTCCACTCATGGTCATTTGGTTTTGAATTGGAATTCCATGTAATCTAATATGGTATCCTAACGATCCAAACGGGTATTCGGTCCCAAAAATAAAATTGGTATCCGATCCAAGAATGGTGAATCTAAAGAGACATTATCTTGAGAGGGCATGTTGAAGATCTCACATTGAAAAGATAAGTGAAATATAAGTGGAGACTTGATATCATATCCTATTAAACCCAAACAGATATTCGGTCCAAGAAAAAAATATGGGATCTGATTCAAGAATGGTGAACCCAAAGAGACACCATATTGAGGATCCCGCATTGAAAAGATAAGTGGAGACCTCACAATTTATAAGATACATGAGTTACTCCACTCATTGTCAATTGGTTTTGAGAAGGAACCTCATGTTATCTAATACGAGATGGATTTAGATCATGTATCGAACAATAATTTCAAACTAGCCGCCACAAATCTTTGATTTGATGACCTTTCCAAATTCATATGCAACATTTCTCCCTCTCTCTTTCTCCAAAAATTAATATGAAAGACTATAATCTTTCTTTTTATGACTTAAAACAATGGGTCTAGTTGGCAAAAGTGTATTGATATTGATATATATATCACCAAAAAACAGAGACTTTGCACCAACCCAACCCTTCTCTTTCTCTCTTCTCTCTCTCTCTCTCTCTCTCTCTCTCTTTCTCTCTCATCTTTTTTGCTTAATCTTATTTACCACTCAATTTCAGAGTCTCCTTCAAGTCTCCTATAAAATCTCTCTTACCCATATCTCTCTCTACCAAAAAAATAAAAAAAGAAAAGGAAAATGAAGAAGATAAATTCCCTATTGAGGAAATGCAAGAGTCTTTCAAGGCAATTGGGAAGGTCTTCTTCTTATAGCAGCTTGAGGTCCAAATCCACAAGAGAAGATCTTTGGATTTGTGAAGAAGAAGAAGAAATTGATGGGCAGCAGCAGCTTGAAAAGGTCAGTGGCAATAATGTAATTATATATGTTGGAAGCACAAGGAAAAGATATGCAATAAGTTCAAAGTACTTGAGCCATCCTTTGCTAAATGCTTTGATTGACAAATCCAAGGCTAAGGCTGATGAAGATTGTGATAATAATAATAATAATAATAATAATGTCATTTCAGTGAGATGTGAAGTTGTTCTGTTTGATCATCTCTTGTGGATGTTGGAAAATTCTGATCCAAACATTAGTTTTGATTCTAATTTGGAGGAGTTGGCTGAGCTTTATGTGTTTTGATTCATTTCTATGTTTCAAGATGGGAGTGGAAGTGAAAATGGGAGGGTTTTTTTTTTTTTTTTTTTTTTGGGTTAGGTATAGAGTATAAAGGGCTCGTTTGGGGACGATTCTGTTTTTAGGTTTATGCTTTTGAATAGTAGGAGGATTCCGATTATGTATTTACTTGTAATTTCTTTGTCTTGTAATCTTCTTCTCGAAGTTAGACTTGTATTTATGTGTAATTTTCAAATGTTTGTTTTTTGTTTCATTGTTATTCAGCTAGAATTCGAACGTACTTTAGAAAAATGTGAAGAACAAAAAAAATTATAATAAAATTGCGAGTGAATAAGTTTTTTTTTTTTAGTTCAACTTCTAATCTTCGATGATATATGTTTTAACTTGAGTTGCATCAACTATAGATATAGACTAGGCTAAGGGACAGACTGAATCTCTTCTTCTATTTTCTTTACTTGTACTTTAAGCACTTTCGCTGAGTCTAATGAGGCTCGGGTGCAGACATTGAAAATGAAAATCTACGAAATTTTTTATGAATGTCTTTCATTTGCTTATCTTCAATGGAAGTTTGATTTTTTCAGACTAATTGAATAGGCTTAACTTTCTATGGGCCATTTTTTTTTTAAAAAAAAAATTGTTGTACAAATGAGGTTTCATAAATTATTAAAGCTTGGTGGATCATATGGGACACTGCCAACTTATGGTTGCTTGAACTACAAGTGAAATGCTTATGAAACATTATAAGATTTAAGAGCTTTTCCTTTCTATTCTAAAAAAAAAAAAAAAAAAAAGTACAAGAAAAATATTTTCTAGTGTGTTACTAAAAGAAAGTTGTGATTTAATAGGAAATACCATTGTATACAACATCAAAAGGACCCCTTTAAAATAGTCACTATAAACAAGATATAACTTTACATGGGTTAACACAATTTAATGGGGCTCCATACTGATGGAAATAACATATCGAGCAATTCCATTGAACCAGTCTAAGTTGGAGCAATTTATAAACTTATTTGGATTCAAATAGGTTAAATCTCAACAAGAGCATAGCTCAATTGACATAAAGTCTGTAACTTCAATCAGAAAATCAAAGGTTTAAATCTCTTACCCCACATGTTATAAAAAAAGGTTTTCTTTAAATTATTATATATAATTTCATCTCATTCAATATATTTAAAATTTTTCCTTTTTAATATCTAACAATATTTAAAAATAAAATTTGATATTGTAGTACCATTTCTTTCATGAAACAAGTTATTGTACTAAATGTCAAAGTAATCATAGTTCAATGAGAATTGACATGTACTTTTTTGAGATCCGAGGTTTAAATCCACATACCTCAAACTTGTTGAAAAAAAAAAAAAATTATTGTATAGAACTATTACCTTTTTCCATGTACTCCTCTTTTGCCTATATGGAGCCTAATTAATAAATACTTTTATATGTTTTTTTTTAATAATACTTTTATATGTTATATAACATATAATTGAGTTACTTTAAATTCTATTTTAGCAATACATGATGCCAACTGTCATGGTCATGCTTGTCCAAGGCGTGTTGCCCATGGCCGCATGCCCATGACAACCCATTCCCCTCATGCTTTCATTATATGTATTTCCTTTGTATCGCTTGTTTATTTTTCCTTGCTTTTCTCAAGTGTATGACTCCTCGTGATTTTCATGTTCAAGCCTGCCAAGGCTAAAATGCTTAATAATATACTATAGGGGGTACGACTAGTTGTCAAACCTTCCTACCCGAGAGTTGTATGCTATCAAGCTGTTGTTGTCCCTTTGCTTACTTGATAGTCTGTGCAACCAATCTTCTCACAAAATGTTTTCAACTGTTTTCCAAAGCTTTTTCTCTAACCCCGTTTTCTAAAACCATTTTCCAAGAACGGGGGTGGAGGTTGCGAGATAGGCCCTTTGTGCCACCGGCAATCCGGAATTGAGTTGGCTGACTTACTCGTGGGCGAGAGTAAGTGCCGCACAATCGTTTGCGAGTTCGAAAAGAGTGCGATTGTGACAGTTGGTATCAGAGCCTAGTTGGCTGCTGAAGTTGAAAACATGTCGTCGACCAAGCAGTTGGCGAAGACCCACGTGGAACGTTTGGTAGAGATCGAAGAGCAGTTACTCTACCTGAGGGAAGTCCCCGATGCTATTCGGTTCGTGGAATCTCGGCTGGATGAGATTTCGACCAAAGCCGACAAAGTTGATGCGGTAGCTGGCCGCGTGGATGGAATGCCCATCCAGGAATTGATGATGAGGGTTGAGAACCTTGAAAGTAAAGCTACACGACCTGGTAGCTACGAGCGTGGTGATAGCTCGTCGGGCTCTGCAGCCCTGATGGAGGAGCGTGTCGATGGCTTGGACAGCTCCCAGAAAGCGATAGTCCAGATGGTTACGGATCTATCAGATGATGTGAAAGCTGCCCTCGACGTGGTCAGGGCCGAAGTGGCGGATCTGAGCGCCAGATTAAACCTCACGATGAGAGCAGTGGGGAACCAAGCCCCAGCAGGGGGTGCGGTCCAGTTCAACAAAGTTAAAGTACCCGAGCCTAAACCCTTCTGTGGGGTTCGAGATGCAAAGGCTCTTGAGAATTTCATTTTTGATCTTGAACAATACTTTCGAGCGACGAACACTGTGACCGAAGAATCAAAGATAACATTGGCCACGATGCATCTTGCAGACGATGCAAAGTTGTGGTGGAGGTCCCGATTCATGGACATCCAAGAGGGTCGTTGCACCATTGATAGCTGGGAAAAATTGAAACAAGAACTTCGTTCTCAATTTTTCCCCGAGAATGTGGAAATTTTGGCGAGGCGGAAGCTGAGAGAACTCAAACATACAGGCAACATCAGAGATTATGTGAAACAGTTTTCTGGATTAATGTTGGACATTCGCGATATGTCAGAGAAAGACAAAGTTTTCTGTTTTGTCGAAGGATTGAAGCCGTGGGCAAAATCCAAACTTTACAAACAGCGGCAGAGCGACTGTGCAGCGGCAGAGCGACTGTTTGACCTCAGTAATGATCAGTCCCAGGACGTGAGACGGAATCCGGGCCCTTCTAATGGGGGAAATAGAATTAATCGGCCAGGCTCCCCCAAAAGTGGGGGAGGAGATAGACAAGGAGGGGGAGATCGTAGACCCTTCCAGCAGAGAGGCGGAAACTCGTGGCGAGGGCCACCCCAACAGAACAACTACTATCAGAGGCCCCTTTCGTGCTTCATATGTAAAGGGGCCCATCGGGTGTCTGATTGCCCGAAGCGGGCAGCCCTCCAAGCTTTTCAAGCCACTTTTGACACCAACCCCGAAGTTGAAGCGGAAGCCGCAGAGACTGAGGGGCCACAAGCTGAAGCTGAGAACAACCCTCGAATGGGGGCACTGAAATTCCTCTCTGCCCTCCAGAAGAAAGTGGGGGAGTCCAAAGAGCCGTTAGAAAGAGGACTCATGTACGTTGATGCATGGGTGAATCGCAAGTCGGCCAAGAGCACGATGGTCGACTCGGGAGCCACCCATAACTTTATGACAGAAACGGAAGCACGTCGGCTGGACTTGCGATGGGACAGAGACACAGGAAAAATGAAAGCTGTCAATTCGGCAGCCCTACCCATTATGGGGATAGCCAAGAGGGCCACAGTGAAGCTGGGTGATTGGAGTGGCCAGGCTGATTTCGTGATCGTCAAGATGGACGACTTCGACATTGTGTTGGGGATGGAGTTCCTCCTCGAACACAAGGTGATACCGATGCCCCTGGCAAAGTGTTTAGTGATCACGGGATCCAGCCCCACTGTCGTTCAGGCCAATATCAAGCAACCAGGAGGAATAAGGATGATCTCAGCCCTTCAGCTGAAGAAGGGTCTTGCTCATGAAGAACCCACCTTTATGGCTATCCCCATAGTGGCAGAGGAGAGTGAGAAAGAAACAGTCCCTGAAGAGATCCAATGGGTTCTAGAAGAATTTCGCGGTGTCATGCCTGACAGTTTACCGAAGAACTTACCTCCGAGGAGAGGGATTGATCACGAAATTGAGTTGTTGCCTGGGGCAAAGCCGCCCGCCAAGAACGCCTACCGTATGGCACCTCCCGAATTAGCAGAACTTCGAAAGCAACTTGACAAGTTATTGAATGCGGGATTCATCCGCCCAGCAAAGGCTCCCTATGGGGCCCCAGTCTTGTTCCAGAAGAAGAAAGACGGAAGTTTACGTTTGTGTATTGATTATCGAGCACTGAACAAACTGACTGTCCGAAACAAGTATCCTCTCCCAATCATAACGGATTTGTTCGACCGCCTCCATGGGGCGAAGTACTTCTCGAAGCTGGATCTGAGATCAGGATACTACCAAGTCCGCATTGCAGAAGGGGACGAGCCGAAAACAGCTTGTGTCACCCGCTATGGGGCTTTCGAGTTCCTCGTTATGCCCTTTGGCCTTACAAACGCTCCGGCCACCTTCTGCACCCTGATGAATCAAGTCTTTCACGAATATCTCGACAAGTTTGTGGTTGTCTATCTAGATGACATCGTTGTGTATAGCCCGACCTTGGAGGAACATCAGGTTCACCTGCGACTTGTCTTTGAAAAGTTGAAACTGAATCAGTTGTATGTAAAAAGAGAGAAGTGCTCCTTCGCGCAAAAACGCATCAATTTTCTGGGACACGTGATCGAGTGTGGTAAGATCAGTATGGAAGATGGGAAGGTCGAAGCCATACGAGACTGGAAAGTGCCATCGTCAGTGACCGAGTTGCGTTCCTTTCTCGGATTAGCCAATTACTACAGGCGATTCGTGGAAGGATTCTCAAAAAGAACAGGACCCCTGACAGACCTGTTGAAAAAGAGTAATGGCTGGAGTTGGACTTCAGCGTGTCAAGCCACCTTTGAGGACTTGAAGAAGGCGATGATGGAAGGACCCGTGCTCGGGATTGCAGATGTAAGCAAGTCCTTCGAAGTCGAAACGGACGCGTCCGATTTCGCTCTGGGTGGCGTCCTCCTCCAAGACGGCCACCCCATTGCTTACGAGAGTCGAAAGTTGAATGATGCTGAACGGAGGTATGTCGCCTCCGAGAAAGAAATGCTAGCTGTTGTACACTGTCTAAGAGCTTGGAGACAGTACCTTTTGGGAGCCAAATTTGTAGTCAAGACCGACAATAGCTCCATCTGTCATTTCTTCAACCAACCGAGATTGTCATCCAAGCAGGCGCGATGGCAAGAACTTCTCGCAGAGTTCGATTTCCAGTTCGAACACAAGCCTGGTAAGGCCAACCAAGCGGCGGACGCTTTGAGTCGGAAGAGCGAACATGCGGCCCTGTGCATGTTAGCCCACTTGAAAGCGAGTAGGCTGAGTGGAACCGTCCGCGAGACAATTAAGGAACATATGAAGAACGACACCGCAGCCCAAGCAATAATGAAATTGGCTGAAGAAGGAAAGACCCGTCAGTTTTGGGTCGAAGATGGTTTGCTCCTAACCAAGGGCAACCGCCTATATGTCCCCCGTTCGGGGAACCTCAGGAAGCTCTTAATCGAAGAATGTCACGATACTCCGTGGGCCGGCCACTCTGGGTACTTCTGGCCAAGCCTCCGAGACGATGTAATGTTGTTTACCAAGACCTGCCTCATGTGCCAACAAGACAAGGTGGAACGAGCCAAGATAGCAAGGTTGCTGGAACCTCTGCCTGTTCCCTCAAGACCATGGGAGAGTGTATCTCTCGATTTCATCACTCATCTCCCTAAGATTGGAGAATTCGAATCAATTCTCGTGGTCGTTGACCGATTTTCGAAGTACGCCACGTTTATTCCGACTCCGAAGATGTGCTCAGCTGAGATGACGGCACAGTTGTTTTTCAAGAATGTTGTCAAGTTATGGGGTGTACCCGAGAGTATAATTAGCGATCGAGATGCTCGATTCATTAGAACATTCTGGACAGAATTATTTAGATTACTGGGTTCTCATCTAAATATTTCCTCCAGTTACCACCCGCAGACAGATGGCCAAACAGAGCGATTCAACAGTATGCTCGAAGAGTACTTACGTCATTTTATTGACGCCAGACAGAGGAATTGGGCTGAGATGCTTGATGTTGCTCAGTTCAGTTTCAACTGCCAGAAGAGTTCAGCAACAGGAAAGACTCCGTTCGAGTTAGTATGCGGAAGACAGCCGTTGATGCCGCATGTTATTGACCATCCTTATGCGGGGAAGAGTCCCCAAGCTTACAATTTCACGAAGGAGTGGAGACAGACATCAGAAATAGCCCGAGCGTACTTAGAGAAGGCTTCGAAGCGTATGAAAAAATGGGCCGATCAGAAAAGACGGCCACTGGAATTCCAAGCGGGAGACAAAGTTCTGATCAAGCTGAGACCAGAACAGATCCGATTCAGAGGGAAGAAAGACCAACGCCTTGTCCGAAAATACGAAGGCCCTGTCGAAGTGATCCAGAAGGTCGGTAAGACATCTTATAGGGTTCAGTTACCCTCGTGGATGAAGATTCACCCTGTCATCCACGTTAGTAACTTGAAGTCCTACCACCCCGACCTAGAAGACTCCGAGCGCAACGAAGTAACACGGCCCCCGGTCACAATGCAGAACTTGAATGACAAAGAAGTAGAAGAGATCTTGGCAGATAGGATTCGTCGCACAGGTAAACCTCGTCGAGACGTTCAAGAGTTCCTGGTGAAGTGGAAAGGGCTCCCGGATGCTGAGATTAGTTGGGAGCGAGTTGAAGACTTGAAGTCAGCGGCCATCAAGATCGCCGAGTTCGAACAGCGCCGGTTGACAGGGACGTCAACCATTTAAGTGGGGGAGCGTGTCACGGTCATGCTTGTCCAAGGCGTGTTGCCCATGGCCGCATGCCCATGACAACCCATTCCCCTCATGCTTTCATTATATGTATTTCCTTTGTATCGCTTGTTTATTTTTCCTTGCTTTTCTCAAGTGTATAACTCCTCGTGATTTTCATGTTCAAGCCTGCCAAGGCTAAAATGCTTAATAATATACTATAGGGGGGTACGACTAGTTGTCAAACCTTCCTACCCGAGAGTTGTATGCTATCAAGCTGTTGTTGTCCCTTTGCTTACTTGATAGTCTGTGCAACCAATCTTCTCACAAAATGTTTTCAACTGTTTTCCAAAGCTTTTTCTCTAACCCCGTTTTCTAAAACCATTTTCCAAGAACGGGGGTGGAGGTTGCGAGATAGGCCCTTTGTGCCACCGGCGATCCGGAATTGAGTTGGCTGACTTACTCGTGGGCGAGAGTAAGTGCCGCACAATCGTTTGCGAGTTCGAAAAGAGTGCGATTGTGACACCAACCACCCAACTACTTAAAAATGATTATAAATAGAAGTTTTATCAAATAAATATAATTTTTTAATCCTAAATCTTTTTTTTACCTTTTAGATAGAGTAGGAAAACAACAAGTTCAAACCCTTCAATTACCTAACTGGCTTGAAACCTTTTTTTTTTTTTTTTTTTTTTTTTTTTTTTTTTTTTGAAAAATGGCTTGAAACTCTTAATATCCATTAATTATTAAAAAAAATGGAGGGAATATTTGAAGTACCAAATGAACTTTCCAATTTTATGTTCCTTCTCTGCATTTTTTGTGGGCTTTGAAGGTTGATAGCTAGTTTTGGACCGTGTCCACATCTTTGGATTTTCAAAACTTGAACATTTATTTTTTTAATCTTAAAAAAAAAAAAATGAAACGAAATTGCAATGGTTGGTTTTGATTGTTGAATAATAAATTTGGTTTCATCACAAATAATCACGTCATTAATTTAAATTAATGATAAAAAATAGATATCGATAAATTTGATACCAATTGTTTTCAAATTGAATTATTAAGATGTGAAAATTTGACAAATCAAGTCATGTTAGATTCATCGACATAAAAAAATCCAATCAAATTATGTCATGTAGTGGTTGGACTTGAAACTAATGTAGTCCGAGCTCATTGAAAGAGATTATACTAAACTTAAATAATCCAAGCATATTGAAAATGATTGGTTACCCAAATAAATCCAAGTCCAAAAATTGAGTCATCCATCAAATTCTATAAAAGAATGTCACCTTTCATTTTGAGCATTCAATCGGAATTTGGACAGCCAAAGAATCCAAATAACTCACAAAGTTCAAGATTATAATTCAAAAGATTCAAGATTCATAAGATTTAAAAATTAGAAGACTCAAGAAATCAGTCGTCTTTTCGGAATATATACAAGTTGAAGACTCGTTTTCCCTTAATTTGAGAGAATAAGCTTGGAAGTTGAAAGCCCTCCGATCAGAACCTACATTAAAGAGAGAGCATGAGAGGATTATACACTAGACTGTAATACTTACACAAAATCAATAATAATAATAATAAAAATCAATAAAATCAAGTTCGTTTTCTCGAATTAAATATCTATTTTGAAATCTCGTATGAACAAGTGGTTCCTAGACTTCAAAAAATATCTAATGAACCTCTTGACTCTCGATTTTGTGTATGATTAAATTCTTGAACTTTCATTTTTGTGTCTAATCTTGACCTATCTATCGCTCATAGTCTAAAAATTTTGTCTAGTAATATAACTTTGGGAAAAATACCTTTTTGATCCCTAAGTTTTGAAGAATAGGTACGTTTGGTCATTGAGTTTTCAAAATTGACCTTTTTAGTCCCTGAATTTTGAGAAATATGTTCTTAAGTTTTAAAATGAACCTTTTTAGTCCCTAAATTTTGGGAAATAAGTTTAAAAATATTATTTTTTTCAAATTTTTTTAATTAATATTTAATTTGTTTTAATTTAAAAAATCATTCAATATCAAAAAAATAATAAAAATCTTAATTTTAAAAACTTGAAAAAAAAAATAATATGAGCGACTCTTTAAACCTATTTCTCAAAACTCAATAGCTAAAAAGGTTTATTTTGAAATGTTAGAGACCTTTTAAACCTATTTCTTTAAACTCAACAACTAAAAAGATCTATTTTGAAAACTCAATAACCAAACGCACCTATTCATCAAACTTCAGGATCGAAAAATGTATTTTTTTCCCTATAACTTTACTAAAATTTTTAACTTTTTTTTTTTTAAGTAAAATTTGGAGAATTTTATTTTATTTTATTTTATTTTGAAAAGAGAGAACTTTAACTATGGAGAATAGTTGCGCGGCAATTTGAATATTACAGGCTGTTCAACCAGTCATTAATAATTTGAAAATTGTTGTTTCAACAAAAATAATAATAATAATAATAAATAAATAATAAATAAAAATGAAAATTGTTTTTTGTTTTTGTTTTTTAGGCGACTTTAAAATTGTTAGGGAGATGGAGAACAGGTAGCCAGATAATTCATAAAATCTTATTTTTAAAAAATAATAATAATGATCAAATATATATATTATTTTTATGACACAGTATAGTAATTTCTGGAGTGTAATTTCAAATTCTCAACAAGCTTAAAGATTCTTCAAATTAACTTTTAAAAAATAAAAAAAGGGAATTGCTTTTAATTGAGTGCCCATTACAAAACTATTACTTTATTTTCAATTCGTAAATAATAATTTGATTTCTTTTTCCTTTTTTAGGATAGTCTGTAGATTATTTTATTTTATTTTTTGTTTGAGAAAACTGTAGATTATTATTTATATACCAGTTTTTATATAAAAACTTATCTTTTTATCAGTCAAATAACGATATTTAAATTCTTTCATCGTACGGCTACCTAACATATAAAAAGTAAAAATTTTATCTTTCCTGATTTTTTATTCCCATAAGACGTGACATTTTTGCTGAAATAAAAGTTGATAAGAATGTTTGAAATTCAATAGTTTTCTCCAAGAAAAAAAAAAAGTTTGAAATTCAATAGATGCTTAAATTAAATTTTGATCCTAAACTTTTAAAAGTGTGGACAGAGCGAAGAAGAAAGTATCTCTAAATCGTTTTTTATGCAAAAAAAATTGCATAACAAGTTAAAGATCACACATTTTCATGAAAAAAAAAAAAAATTGCCTCCCATATTTTAAACTTATATATGTATAGATAGATAGAGTTAGAAGGTACAAGTTTAAATCATTTCTTTTAGGTTGTTCAACTTTAAAAATGTATATTTTCGTGTATGAACTTTGAAGAAAAATCATTTTAGTCCATGGATTTTAAAAATGCAAATTTTAGTTCTCAAACTTTATTTTAAAATAACAATTTTACTCCTTATTGTAATTTTGTACTTAAGAAATAGCGAAATTGGCTCGTATATTAATGTACTTTCAGAAAAATATGTCACTTTTCAAAAAAAAAAAAAAAAAAAGATCAGACAACATAAGATAGTCATCAACCTAAACATAGCTTATCTGAAGAAATAAAAATAAAACACAAGCATACTTCCTAAGATCCGACATCATAAGTCATAACCTCAATAATCAAATATTTGAATTTTCATTGTACTGTTAAAAAAAAAAACAATATAAAACATTTGAGATAAGTATTACATGAGGAGCATTGTTCAATAGTAATTGGAAAAAAATATTACATAAGATCATGACTTATTAAACATAAAATTGAATTAAATATTCTTCAAATGCAAACAAAATAGTAGAGGTCACAGAATTATACTTATAGTTTAAGTTAAATTACAAATTTAGTCTTTGAACTTTTAGGGTTGTGTCAATTTGGACCTCAAGCTTAAAAAAATGTTTAATAGATCTCTGGTCTTTCAATTTTGTGTCTAATGGGTCCTTAACAAATTTAAAAATTTAAAAATAAATCATTACACTAGATATAAGTTTGAATTTTGTACCTATTAATACCAAAATTTTCAATTTGTATCTAGTAAGCTTGTGAATTTAAAAAACATAAATTATGGTGGATGGGTTTCTTTAACCCATTAATTTCAAATTTGTCTAAATCTTCTAAATTTATCAATGGTAAGATTTCATACATTAATTCAATTTTTATTCTTCCCTAAATGCCCTTATTTAATTTGGTAACTCTTATTTTATTAATTTATTTTAGTATTATATATTTTTTTCTATCAACCGATAAGGACAAATACGTAAATAGGCTTCTTAAACTCTTTTAATATCCGATTGTGAGCTGAGAAAAATGTAAAATTATAACAAAATAGACACTTTTGTAATAAATGGGCTACTATTGACCCATTTGTAGTTACAAAATAGACACTTTTAAAATTTAAGAATCTACGAACACAAAATTGAGAGCTCAATGACCAAATTGACACAATCCTAAAAGTCCAGTGACCAAACTTGTAATTCAACCTATCATTTATTATATCTAAAATCTAAAATTAAGAAAAAGAGGGGAAAAAAAAAACCAGTGGCAACCCGATTGGGCTGAGCTGAGACCACCAAACAGCGCATTGTGATTCGAACACAAAAATGTATATACAATTTGTGGAAGAAGCCAACCACTGTGGACACGTCTCCCCACCATCGCTTAAGCTTTGTTTGTTTAGCGAATTAAAAATCCCTCCACTTACTCTCTTAACTTTACCTTTTTCATGTAATGTCTTCTCTTTCAAACATTCACTTTTCAATGTTTATGTGCAGAGCAGAGCCTTTGTCTTTGTCTTTCCTCTGCTCAGCTCCACTTTTCTCTGTAATTTTGCAGTCTCTGAGCAAAACCCATGCTCTAATTTTGCTCAAAGCTTCAATGGGTTAGCCCTTTTCTCAAACGATCTCACTCTAGATTGAGCTCTCACTGCCATCTTCATCAAATTCCCCCTTGCTTCTTGTGAGTATCAGCTTCCCTTTTCCTCTTTGATTGTTAAATTTTTTGGTTGCCCCTTTGATTTTGCTCCCTTGGTTATGCTTTGATCGTTTCTGATGCTCTGATTGTTGGGTTTGTGATGTTTGATTCTGTTATGTTCTGTGCTTTTACTTTTTCCTTGAAGTACAATTTGGTTTGCTGCTGTTTTGTTTACAGTTTTTCCCTATTATCTCCCATGGTTTGTGTTCTTTTCTAAGGTGAGTTAACTAAGAATACTTTATATCATCTTGTCCTTTTATGTTCTGTCTGGCTTAATCATTTAGGAGTGTTATGGTTTAGTTTATTGGTTATGTTGTTAGTTCTTAAGATAAATTAACCATTGACAGCTATTGTTTTATTTATTTTTTCTTTCAATTCTGAATATTGAAACTGAACTTCATGGCTTCTTTTTCCCTGAGCCAGTGTTATTCTTGCTCATCCATTCATTGAGCTATGGTCAAGGATATGTATAAAATATTAAACATTCCTTAATCTATCAGCTTAAGTGGCTCAAGGTTTTAGATCTCGTGGTTTCGTAGTTCAACATCATATCAGAGTAGGAGGTTTAGTGTTCGTAGTTATTTTCTCCTCGGTTTGTATTAACAGTTTACGTGTTGAACTTCGTGAATCAAATTAATATATGGACTCACAGATTTGGGAGTATTGTAAAAGATAGTATGTATCATCACCTATCAGCTTAAATTTTTGGGTCCATTGGTAGTTTAGCAGTTTACTTGTGTTCTTGTTCTGGATAACTCCTATGTGGATTTGACATGTTTCAAAATTGAAACTATTTTTTCTGCTTTCTGATCTGTTGAAGGCCCTCATTGATTAGTCTTATCCACTTCATGATTGTTTTTACTGGCTCTCTTCCTACCCATTCCATCAAGTAGTTGATTTATTTCAAATTTTGGTTTTTTTTTTTTATTATAGTTGTTATTATTTTCTTTTTGTATCATTAGGTGAACCACATAATGGAGCAGACTAGACACAATAGCAGGATTAACTGCTCTGGTTCGTCGGAGGAATCAGCTCTGAATCTTGAAAGAAATTGCTGCAGTCACTCTAATTTACCTTCCTTCAGCCCACCTACACTTCAGCCGTTCGCATCTGCTGGACAGCATTGTGAGAGCACGAGCAATGCTGCTTACTTTTCATGGCCCACCCCTATTCGAATAAGCATTGCTGCCGAGGAGAGGGCAAATTATTTCGCAAATCTTCAGAAAGGGCTACCAGATATCCTTCATCCGGTACCAAATGGGCAGCGGGCAACCACATTACTCGAGCTCATGACCATAAGAGCCTTCCACAGCAAGATCCTGCGTTGTTACAGTCTAGGAACGGCAATTGGATTCCGTATCCGAAAGGGCGTGCTGACTGACATTCCTGCTATTCTTGTTTTTGTTTCCAGGAAAGTTCATAAGCAATGGCTTAGTCCTATCCAATGCCTGCCCACTGCCCTGGAGGTCTGAAGAAGAAGTCCTTTTACTTTATATTCAAATCCCTTCCTTACCTCGTGGTTGAAAAGTAGAAGTATTTTAAATGTCACTTTGATCTTTAATAATTATGCTAGATTCTTTATTCCTTTCAGGGGCCAGGTGGTGTGTGGTGTGATGTGGATGTTGTAGAATTCTCTTATTTTGGTGCACCCAACCCTGCTCCTAAAGAACAGTTGTACACGAAAATTGTCGATGATCTGCGTGGCTCAGATCTATGCATTGGCTCGGGTTCTCAGGTGCATTCCTGTTTCTTTGCAACTAGTGACGTAAAAATTCGCAGTTGTATGAAATAAAAAGTGCGTAAATTGCAAAGGAGAGGATGAAAAAGACCTCTAAACAGCTTAAGAAAACAAGAGGGAAGATTTGAGAGAATGAGCGGCATCGGACACTTAATGTGATAGACGAGCTTTAGGTACAGATATGTATTTCCAATTAATGATGCCGGGATCCTCCAGGATCATCTTGGTTTCAACATGAATCCAGCCCGGCTGCCCCCCTCTATTGGAAGCAACTAAAATTTGATTTTCAAGATGCCATACTTATCTTGGCACAAAGGTTAAGAAATAAGGACATAAATTGGACCTGTACTGTGAACACCATCTCTGGTTTTAGCAATCCCTGTATTGTTGTAGTTCCTGAATGGTTGGCACCAATGGCAATTTCATATGTTCAAAAGTTGGGAGCATTGGCTCATTTTCTCTTCCTTTTTGGTAGAATGGATTTTTTAGGAAAAGAATATTGATTTCAATGGAAATTTTGCATGAGACATGGCTTAATTTCTACTTGGTATGTTCTTATGAGAAAAATTCTACTTGGTATCAGTAAAATCGAATCTAATTCTACCTCATCAGGTGGCCAGCCAGGAGACTTATGGAACCTTGGGTGCTATAGTAAGGAGTCAAACGGGCAGTCGACAAGTTGGTTTTCTCACAAACCGTCATGTTGCAGTTGATTTAGATTATCCGAATCAGAAGATGTTTCATCCTCTTCCACCGACACTTGGGCCGGGAGTGTATCTTGGTGCTGTAGAAAGAGCTACTTCATTCATCACTGATGAGCTTTGGTATGGAATTTTTGCTGGAATAAACCCAGGTAATAACCCTTCAGTGTACTGCCAAAATAGAAGATCTTCATTCTTCATTATCTAGTGACAATTTTCTTTGCACAATTTACTCCGGTTAATACTTTGAGCCCAGCAGACAAACTAGAAGCTCATGTGATAATGATCTAGAGCATTTCCTTATTTTCTGTTTGTGTGTGCACGTGAGCTCGATATTCCTTGCTTTTATTTTATAAACTCATCTCGATTGGATAAGGTGATCTGATAGTGTCCGTCTTCTGAGTTAACTTGTTTTTGTACCCTGCCTTGTGCTAAATAGGAGTTCATGATTTTATCCAGTTTCAAGTATTGTGCATCTATTTGTTTATTACACTTCACTCTTTTGTTCCCATTTCATCAATCCGAACGTGTGGTAACCCCAGTGCACTTATTCTGATTTTGTTTTGTTGCAGAGACGTTCGTCCGAGCAGATGGGGCATTCATTCCTTTTGCCGATGATTTTGACATGTCGACTGTCACTACATCTGTAAAAGGTGTGGGAGAGATTGGTGACGTGAAGTTTATCGACTTGCAGTCATCTGTCGGTACCCTCATAGGGAAGCAAGTGGTGAAAGTTGGAAGAAGTTCTGGCTTGACTACAGGAACTGTTTTGGCCTATGCTCTTGAGTATAATGATGAGAAAGGAATATGCTTCTTAACCGATTTTCTCGTTGTCGGTGAGAATCAACAGACTTTCGATCTTGAAGGAGATAGCGGAAGTCTCATCATTTTAAAGGGTGAGAATAGAGAGAGTTTGAAACCGATTGGGATCATATGGGGTGGAACTGCTAACCGAGGTCGGCTCAAATTAAAAGTCGGGCAACCTCCTGAGAATTGGACAAGTGGGGTCGATCTTGGGCGTCTTCTTAATCTGCTTGAACTTGATCTAATCACAAGTGATGAAGGGCTCAAAGGTTAGGGCTTCAAAAGCATCTTCTATCCATTCTCTCAATGCCTTACAAATTGGATTGATCTATTTTAACATTTGTATTTCTAATTTGCTTCTCCCAAATGTCTCACTCTTTCGAGGGAGTACCTAAACTTTTTAGGTAGCATTTCAATAATGTCTATATGTCTTTTGAAGACTTTCTTCCAATTATATTAGGGGTGAAGTACTATGTGCCAAGTTTTACTAGCTTTTTTTTCCTTCCTTTTTGTTAGGTATCTAAGTAGTTGGAGAGCCACACCCCAAAAGCCAGGCGATTGGGGAGGGAGAACCAACCACTTATATACCCCATTAGGAGTCCATATCTTTCCAATGTGGGACAAAGGCATCCCATACTGCCTTGGTCCCTAACAATATTGGTATCAAAGCCGGTGGTTGATGGCTCCGAAGAGGAGTGGCGGCAGAGGGGTTGACCGGAACTAGTCGAGTGAAGCGTCGTCGTGTACAGCCGCCAAGACGTTGGCTTTTCGGAGAGGGGCAATTGTTAGGGACCAAGGCAGTATGGGATGTCTTAGTCCCACGTTGGAAAGATATGGGCTCCTAATGGGGTATATAAGTGGTTGGTTCTCCCTCCCCAATTGCCTAGCTTTTGGGGTGTGGCTCTCCAACTACTTAGATACCTAACACTTTCCTTATCAATGGTTGGTCGCACGCACGTAACAATCCTCCTCTCAAATGAAAGAACATTAAACCTCCCTAAATACACATTAGTGTCTTTCTCTTATCTAGATTAACTCATTCTCTGCTTTGCGTTTGATTGAACTCCACTATGGGATCACATGGTGTTAGATAAATGATGTCGACCGCCGTAAATAGTGTGGAGAGAGGAGAAAGAATACAATAGAGAGAGTCTTGAAAATAATAACAACAATGAAATGGAGTGGTAGACTAAAAAATGAGGACATGAATGGATGTATTCAACTTTTGTTTTATCATTTATGATCAAGATTAACATGTTTTTTTGTCTTTTATTGGTTGATTTCACTCTTCTGGCTGTGTTCTGATTAATGTTTTTGTTCTGTTTATTTATTCTTATATGCAGCGGCAGTGCAAGAACAGAGAACGGTCTCGGCAACGGTTATCGGGTCCATCGTTGGAGACTCCTCTCCTCCCGATACAACGCTACCAAAGGAGAAGAGTGAAGAGAAGTTCGAGTCATTGGGTTTTCAGATCCAGCATATGCCTACAGAAGTAGAACCTTCTTCAGCTAAGGACCAGCCACTCCTGGAGACCGAGTTTCATCTCGAAGCTGGGACGAACATGGCTCCCAGCGTCGAACACCAGTTCATTCCAAGCCTTTTCAGTTGCTCTCCCTCTCATCAAAACAGCACATTGGACCATGCAGTTTCCCAGAACCTCTCTTCGCTCCGAAGCGACTGCGAAGACATTTGCGTTTCATTGCAACTGGGTGATCACGAAGCCAAAAGACGACGCTCGGATGCTTCTGTTTCAATGGAAGAACTGAAATAGATTGTCCTCTTGAGTTCTTCCATGGGATAAATGCACATTTTTCTGCATGATTGTGGCCGTATGTTTACCTTCTCGGGTCTCTTTTTCGGTATGTTTCGATGTAAATTCACGTGCTCTGGAAAGAAAGTATTTAACTGGTGCACAAACTGAAGTAACTGTATTTTGAGCTGTATGCATTCCCCGGTAAGCTTAAAGTTGGAAGCAATCTTTGTTGGTCTTTGCAATGGCTTTAGTAATGTTTTGAATTTTGCTTTGGTGGTCACAGTTAGAATATCTATGGACAATTTAACAAGAAAAATCTCTTGAAGTTTGAGGTAAGTAATAAAATAAGGCCATTTTTAGTCCCCCCCTCCCAAAAGAAAAGGCTACTTTTGTTATTAAAAAGAAAAAAAAACTGTTGTAACAGTGTGCTTTTCAATAATGGCGTTTTTTCCTTCCTTTTTCTTTTAATTTTATATATAGTATAAATTTTTATGATATAGAAAACTCATTATTATGATATCTAATTTATCATTCATAAGATAAACTGATTGATTTTTTCCAAAAAACAAAAAAAAAAAAAAAAAAAAAAAAAACTGATTGATGTACAAATGAAAAATTAAGAAAATGTTTGAGAAAATTATCGTTTTGTGAAAATTAAGAAAATGTGTTCTTTATAAATATATATATATATTGAAGAGGTGTTGTTTATAAAACAATGATAGTGCTTTCTACGGCACTCAACAAATGTGATATGATTTTCTTTGCATTTTTAAATAAACAATAATTGAGTGGAGCAAAGCGAACCTAATTCAGTGGTAAAGAGGTCAGACTTTAATTTTTCTAAAAGTAATATTAGCAGGGATTGAAGAAGTGTTGTTTATAAAACAATGATAGTGCTTTCTACGGCACTCAACAAATGTGATATGATTTTCTTTGCATTTTTAAATAAACAATAATTGAGTGGAGCAAAGCGAACCTAATTCAGTGGTAAAGAGGTCAGACTTTAATTTTTCTAAAAGTAATATTAGCAGGGATTGAAGAAGTGTTGTTTATAAAACAATGATAGTGCTTTCTACGGCACTCAACAAATGTGATATGATTTTCTTTGCATTTTTAAATAAACAATAATTGAGTGGAGCAAAGCGAACCTAATTCAGTGGCAAAGAGGTCAGACTTTAATTTTTTTAAAAGTAATATTAGCAGGGATAAAATGCATACATAAATGACGTATATTTATTGGCTAACCAAAGAGATAAAAGACATATACAAAAGATGTACCTATTATAAAAATTAGTTGGATTTAAATAGTGAAAATAATGTAAGATTTACTTACAATGGTCATTTTTATATCGTTTCGTTACTACTAAGTATCTTTCTATTTGTGAGCAACAACATTTCTACTACAAACTTTTAAATAAAAGTCTCAAGGGTAAAAATACATTTTTACCATTTTTTAATTTCGTGAATATTCTCTTATTGAATTTTGAAATATGTTGTTCTAATTAAAAAAAATGACAATCAAATTAAAAATTGGCTAGACAAATTGAAATATAAATTACCAATCTAAACATATTTTAATAAAGAAACACATTATTGTTTTTTAGTTAAAACTTTATGAGGTCAAAAAATTCAAACATCTAATTGAATGTCTTAATCAAATGGTAATTTATATGTAATACATTAAACCATGCTCAAACTAATATCTACAATTAGTTTTTCAATGTTTAAATCGTCGATTATTATTATCGTCTCTTTGCCAATGAAAGTATATCTCAACTGTCAACAATAGCATAGCTCAACTGGTAAAAAGTATGTGTTTATGACCATCATGAATTCAAATCCACTAATCTCCAGATGTTGTTGAACTAAAAAAAAAAAACATACCTCAACTGATATAAAGTTTGTGCTATCGACTAAGAGTTTAGAGGTTCGAATTTTTCACCCCAAATATTGTTAAATAATAAAAAAAAAAAGGATAAAAGTGGTTCAAATTTCGAATCGTTTTTTATTTTATTTTAAATTATGATCTCTTTTATAGAAATTCTATACGTATAAAAAGAAAAAAAGATTTATTTTCATCTCTCATCCTTTCGTCATTTCACTTCCGTACGTGTCGACCATTTTTCTGTGTGGCTTCTTTCCGTCACTATCTCCAATCCAAAACTAGACGGGTTTAAGCTAGGGTTTCAACTCTCACTCTGCAGCTATTGCCGGCCATGGCGAAACCAAGCAGAGGCCGTCGCTCGCTGCCGTCGGGATCGGGATCCTCCTCGCGTTCACGCTCTTACTCCGGCTCTGATTCCCGTTCCAGTTCCCGCTCGCGCTCCAGGTCGCGGTCTGTATCTGTATCCCGTTCTCGCTCCCGTTCCAGGTCCATTTCCTCGTCTTCGTCTCCCTCTCGTAGCGCTAGTTCTCGGAGCCGAAGCCCCCCTCCTCAGAGAAAGAGGTTCGTCTTTCATTTGAGCTTGCATTTTTCGTTTTGGGGTCTTACATTTGGTGGCTTATTGGTTGTTAGTGCGATGGGAAGTATCAGATTTAGGCATTTTGTGCTTGGGAGTTGGGTGGATTATGCATTACCCTTTTGTCGCCGTTGCTTGGATTTTCTTGTATTTATTCGATTTCGTATTTTAGAATCTTCAGTTTATGGAGAAGCAGACGCACATCTGTTTCTGGCATTTCATATGCCAAATGTTGATTGTTTTTAAGTGGTCGTTGTACATCGAAATCACATCTTCATTTCTCGTTCTTTTGAATTGGAGTCCTTTTATAGTTTTTTTTACTCATCTTTCTTTTGGACTTGTATCCATGCCCTGTATTCTTTCATTTGTTCCATGAATGTTTAGTTTTTTTTTTTATTTTTATAATAAACATCAAGAAGGATATATTCCAAACAAAGGGAAGGCAATACACCTTAGGGGTCAAGGTGGAGATCGTCCCCTCCCAAAAAACTATCGGAAGACTATCTCAAAAGAGCCCGCTAATGAATAGACTATAATTACAATTAACTTCTTGTGTAAAGTAATCCACCAAGAGAAAAAATCACATATTCATTTGTTCGTTGTCAATTTGTTTTTCAGTCCGACTGAAACAGCTCGACGGGCTCGTGCTTCACCTCCACCGGCTAAACGAAGTTCTCCTCCACCCAGGTAATAACATCTTCATATACAGTCAAATATAACTTCTCATTATATTTTTATCATCTATCAACTATCAATCCTTCATTATTTGTTCATGGCATGCATTTTCCGATAAGTCGAACATTTTTGCTTTGGCCTGGTTGTTGATGCCTTCCATTTGATAAAAACTTCCGGGCCTCTTCAATGATTGTCTTTGTTCTGTTTGTTTACTAAGTTGTAAGTTATGGATGGCTAGCGAACAGTTTCAAGTATTTCATTTATCTGTGAGCAACTATGATGCCTCGTTTTGGACGTATGGTCAAGGAATTAATACTACCTACCGTTTTTTTGAAGTTAATTATGGTTTACCATGTTATTTGTAATTTTATTTTGAGAAAGCTCATTCTCCCTTGTCATTTAGTTTGTTAAAACATGGTTTGATTTTAGGGGGATGAGTTCAATCCATGATGACCACCTACCTAGGATTTAATATCCTACGTGTTTCTTGGTAACCAAATGTAATAGGGTCAAACAATGGTCCCGTGAGATTGGTTGAAGTGTGTGCAAGCTGGTCCGGACACTCACAGATATTTGGTTTAAATTCATTAACCATTTTCTTAAACAGAACAAAATTATTAGGAAAATTTTGTTTGTAATTGTTTGAAATTTGAATTCGGTACTTCTTCAGAACTGTGGTGTAACTATTGCATTATTTTCAACCTTTAATCATTTTGCCCTTGTTGAAGTCGAATGTGACAAACAATGTTATATTAGCATTAATTATCATGTAACTGTAAATTTTATCTTTAGTACTCTATGATGACTTGCAAATTTTATGTAATTGACTATGTAGAAATTGTCATATGCATTTTTGTTTATATTAGTATTTCCTTTAGTCTTGCATTTGTAAATCTTCGATTTATGTCCATTGCTTTCTTTTTGTGATATTTTCCTTGTCTGTCAGTCATATATTTATATATTTTGTTTTTCAAACTGTCTTTTGATTTCAGGAAACCATCTCCCGTACGCGAGTCACTTGTTCTTCACATCGACGCACTGAGTAGGAATGTCCATGAGGGTCATTTAAGAGAAATCTTCAGTATGGTCTTTCACTCACTTTCTTTAGCTTTTAAACAATTATTCTGATGAGTATATGAAATTTTGTTTTGATATCATTCTTTTTTGAACGTAACATATTGAATACATTGATTAAAGCCAAAGAGTAAGAAAAAGCAACTTTTATTTCGAGCTTCAACCACATCATCTGAAAGATATACCACTGACTTCGTCAACTTAGTATTTTTTCTTATAAGAAAAAAATTCGGTATATTCGTGTAAACCTATGTAATTATGTAGTAGATTCCATTCAACATAGCCTGTTTGTTGGTAATGATCATTGACCAGGTTGTTTTGTCATTCTCTTCATCACATCTGTTTTATTAAGTTACTGCATGCACATTCCTTCCTCCCCCGCCCCCCCCCCCCTTTTGGATAAGAAACAAGAGGGATATATATTAACAATCAAAAGCAACCATACAGCCTAAGGGCCGGGGGTGGAGGAAACCCTTGCCCGAAACAAAACAAAACAATTTCAGAAGAGCCTGCCAATCGTTAATAATCACGAGCAAGCAGTAATTACAAAAAGAATTTCTGTATAGAAATATCCACCACGAGGTTGTATTTTGTATATTATCACAAAAAATATCGAAGCTAACGGACTGTATAGAGATATCCATTCCTTCCTTTCCTCTTAACTGTTCTTAAATTATGGATGGTTCCTTTTCATGAATATATTTCATCTAATTAGTTGCACATTTATTAGTCTCATTTAATCAAAAGGGTCACTGTCAAATATGAATTTTCCTCCAAAAATCTCTTTATGGTTAGGCCTGATGCTTAGTGGATTGAATAGGTAATCTGTTACTTTTTTCTTTGATTATCTTTTAGATTTTTTTTTTTTTTGTAGCTCTTATGGATTTCCTTTTTTTTTTTTGGATACCCTCTAGGTAATTTTGGTGAAGTAGTCAATGTTGAGCTGGCAATGGATCGCACAGTGAGTTTGTACCATGCATATTGTATTTGAAGAACTTTTTCTTGAATAATATATTGATGCATCTGTTTTATTGCTTATAGGTCAACCTTCCTAAAGGATATGGATATGTTGAATTCAAAACGAGATCTGATGCTGAAAAAGCCCAAGTGTATATGGATGGTGTAGGTTTTGCTTAAATGTTCAAGTACTTCAAGTGCATCTATTGATAATATCACATAACTGGGAAATGACTGTGATGATTGGCTAAATGTAGGCCCAAATTGATGGGAATGTTATTCGAGCAAGATTTACATTGCCTCAAAGACAGAAAATGCCTACACCTCCAAGGACTGTAGCAACTGCTCCAAAGAGAGATGGCCCTAAGCCTGAAAATGTTGGCGCTGATGCCGAGAAGGATGACATGAAAAGACCGAGAGAACGTATACCTCTCAATAATTATATATTTTCCAATGTCCACATGTATTTGCCTATTATTCTATTTTACGTTCATGAGAGTATATTCTTTTAGTGATTTATTTCTATTTGTTACATCAGCTTCACCTCGTCGAAAGCCTCCTTCTCCTAGAAGGCGCTCACCTGTTGCTCGACGAGGTGGGTCTCCCAGAAGACAAGCTGATTCTCCACGCCGTCGTCCGGACTCTCCTCCACGTCGCCGTGTAGAATCTCCTTTCCGTCGCGATTCTCCTCCTAGAAGGAGGCCTGCATCACCAATGAGAGGCGGCCGTTCCCCATCGCCTTTGGCTAGGCGACATAGATCTCCTCCAAGGTTGACTATCATCCCCCCCTCTCGTCAGCCTCATACACACACAAAAACACACACAAATCTATCTCCTTTTCTTTAAATAGCCGGAGCATCAACATTGTTTAACTTTGGTTGATTAGGCCCTCTCCAAGAAGAATTCGTGGCAGTCCTGTTCGAAGACGTTCACCACCTCCTCCTAGGCGCCGGTATTATGCATTTGACTGTTTTGAAAGATCTGTCTTTTCTCTTCCAATTGGAATGATACACAGAGATGTTAATTGTTTCTAACCTCTCAAATATATCATATATCATATATGTCATATAGTAAGAAGGTTGACTAAATGCCTTGCTACACATGTTAAGTTGCGAGTTAGAGTATTTGTCTGGAGTGTAGTGAATTATGCAGAAAGATTTAAACGTTATTTTTTTAATCTTGAATTATTTATTTATTTTATTTTACTAATTCTTTTACAGTTTTGGGGGTGGGTTTCTTTTATTTTAAGCAACGCCATGTATTTTGGAGAAGACTAAAAGTTGCATCATGTTTAGTTTATTTGTGGGTTCTCGTTGGCTGATCTGAGAAAATTCAAATAATGCTATTCCAGTCTTAGAATGAAGTATTAGCTAGTAGAGTGCGACTTTTTGATGGAACTCTTTAAAATCTTACTTGTTTCCATTATTGTAAAAAGGTGTAGTTGAATCTTAGGTATTAGAAGAATGGTGACTGAGAGCATGATTATTTTCTAATGTTTGAGAAACGAACGCATTTAAGCATGGCAATGAGGGCTTTTAAATGCTTGTTCACTATGGTTGAGCACAGTTGTTACTAGTCTGACCCAGTGGTTTCAGTTACATTTATACTCAAGTAAATGAGCGTTACTTAACTAGATTGTTTTTCTTTCTCAGTACACCTCCTCGACGGGCTCGTAGTCCTCCCAGAAGGTCTCCAGTAGTTCGTAGACGGAGCCGTTCACCTATTAGAAGACCAGCTCGATCACGTTCTCGATCATTTTCACCACGGAGGTATCTCGATGCCTAATGAATTTTTTATCATGACCCTGCCTTTTAAAGAAAAAAATTCGGTACCTATGGATGCCTAATGAATTTTTTTTCATGATCAATTGCCTTTTAAAGAAAAAATATGTTCATATTGTTTGATTGTTCCCACTGTGTTTGTGGGGCATAAATCAAATGACGAAAAGTCCCTACCTTTGGCCTTGATCAAGGAAGGATAACAATCACAAAGAACCCTTTCTGAAAAGCCCCAACTGAGAGCTACGAAAAAAGTGTATGATGACGTTATGTTAATTCAATCGAAGCCGAAAAAAGTATATTGGTGTAGGAAGGGGGAGGGGTGGGGGGGACATTTAGAGGGTGTGAAAAGTGCGTTCCCCCTCCCTTCCTTGAGTATTTCCTTTTGGCCCTGCTGAGGGATCCTTGAGCCGGCCCTTCTAGGTAAGCTAATCTAAGGTCGAGCATTCACAGTGCGTCCTTTAATATTTGTGAAGGACATAACCTCTCAGATGCTCTTGGCTAAAGTTATAGTTTACCAAGCCAAGTGTCTGCCGAAAGAAGTTGGCAGATGTATAATCTTTTGTTCAATTGTTAAACTGCTAGACCTAGGCCTAAAATACTTTGATGTCTGGTGTTGTGGTAGTGGGATTTTAGATTTTGTAAGGCTGGTAACAAGTACTGAATTTTACAACTTGGCATATCATAACTTTGCTACAATATGTGTATAGATTATAATGATGATGCTTAGAAACTAACTTCAAACGATCTCAATTTCCTATGTATTACCTAAATCTTGTATAGGAAATATTAATCAGAATTATTTCCAAATTCCAAAGAAATGTATGTACATGATTGCATATTATTGGGAACATTTATATCGTAAAGTTAGCCTTTTGAAGGGGATGCTAAGAAAATGCATCTGTAGTTCGATGGCTTGTTCAATATCATATCATTGTCTACTTCACCCTTTCTATGATCGCGTACCTCTCCCTAACCATATTATGTTCTACAGTGCTACTACCGACACTTGTTTTTTACTGCTCGCTGTAATCCATTTATTTGTGTTATAATTTTCTTATGGTTATCTCTATACAGAGGTCGGCCAGGAGCTGCTGGTAGACGTGGGAGATCGTCATCCTACTCTGCATCGCCTAGTCCACGCAAGGTTGGTTCTGGTTGATCATTTGCCTTACCCTCCTTTGGGTTTATTGCTTGTTTTTCCTTGCATCCCAAGTCGCTTGACTATTCTTTATTTTATATTACAGGTGGCCAGGAGGGTATCTCGTAGTCCGAGAAGGTACGTGCATTAAATAGAATATCAGTCGACATGTTGATATTTCTATCTGAATGTTGAGAATGTTAGGGCCTGGTTCATGGACTTTTGCTGTTTCTTTTTTACTAAAGATGAAATATTTTTTCAAATCCGTAAACCACTGAAACCATTATATTTAGATATGCTTTAAACCGAGCTTCTAGATAAACAAAACGACTAGGGTACGACACCCATTTTAAAAGCTATCACTCACTCTTAGTCTCAGTGCACGTTTCGGTTCCAAAAATCAGCAAAATAACTTAATATGACATGACAAAAGCCATTCCAAATCACCTGTCCTTAATCTTATATCATTATCGGTTTTTTTTTTTTTTTTTTTTTTTTTTTTTTTTTTTTTTTTTTTTTGTGCTGTGTAGGCCATTGAGGGGGAGAAGCAGCAGCAGGAGCAGTAGCAGTAGTTCTCCACCCCGCAAGCCATAAGAACTCTACGTATCTTTCGCGCTCTCGCTCTAATTCTCTCGTTCTATCTGTGTATGTGATTCCAGAATATGTGACGTTTTTTTTCTCCACCTGGTAAAGAAAGAGCCTTCTTGTAGCAAAAATATTTGGATTAAATGTCATTTAGGTTTGTTAGTAGTTAGTTTACTGTTATTATTGAATTAACATTTACATATACTTTGTTCTAACTTCAGTCTGTAGTATTATTACACTTCTACTATAGAATGCCCAGACTTGGAGTTCTCCCCCTTCTTGTGGGGTTTAGAGACATACCCCTCATGTTTTGCTATATGGTGATGTGGTATATTCCCCTTTTTAATATTGTTTTGTTAATCAATCCATGATGATCATCTACTTAGGATTTAATATTCTACGAGTAATCAAATGTAATAGGATTAGACGGTTGTCTCGTGAAGTTAGTCGAGGTGTGCGTAAGCTGGCTTGAACACACGGATATCAAAAAAAAAGAAATTGTTTGTTAATCATTTTATGGTTGGATTTTTTTTTTTCTCATGTTGTCTTCAATTTTTTTTTTCTTTATATATATATATTAGTAGTACATCTTAATGTATGTTACTTGTAGGGAATCTTTGCGTTTAAATCTTACTAATAGTTTAGAGAATTTGTTGGGTTTAAATTATACTTTCACAATATGTTTTTAAGTTGGAATTTTTTAAAATAAACATCTTCGTCTATTTTGGTTCAAAAGTGTAATTATTTTGGCTTTTGGTATATTACGTATCGTACAATTCTCTTCCTCAACATTTTAGTTATTTGTTCATGTGAGTACATTATGAATAAAAGATTAAAGTGGAACGAACACAAAAGCTCATGAACTAAAATAAAGCAGTTTTTTAAACATAGAAATCAACTTTTTTTTAAAAAAAAATTTAAAGTTATAAACGATTACTAATTTGTGAATATGAGCATTGAGGTTAAAGGTTTGAATCTTTCTCTTATAATTATTGAACTAAAAAAAAATAATAATAAAAGATTAACACAACTCTTTTTAGAGTTTCTTTTTTCTTCATTTCATCCCTTTTTCAAAGTCTCTTTTAATAGTATTCGGTCATCATGGTAAGTTCATCGATGATTTCAAAGTCATGATTAGTGATTATCTATTTTTTTGTTTTTATGATATATTGTAGGATTAGTTTGATATTTTATGGTATATGGTAAATTAATTTGAAATGTATGGTACATGTGTTCATTTATGATATAAAATATCAAATCAATAATTGTCGAGTTTCTTTCATGGGTTGAGATTTTGTCATCTCTTTTTCACAACACTCTTTTGGGATTTATAGTATATTTCTTTTAAAAGGCTTAGCTGAATAAATTTTGATCATTCATAAAAATACTTATAACTACCAATAATTTTTAAAAAATAAAAAACCAACCAAGTGAAGATATTATACATTTCAGTTTGAAATATAATTTGACCAACTTGAGAATTTCAGTCAAATTTGACTCACTTAAAGCAAGATAGTAAAAAATGAATTGAATAAATAATTTTTTCTCTAAATTATATTTTTTCGCCAATATGACATCAACTAATTTAACTAATCAAGTCATTTAAACCTCTCAAAAATAAAAGAACCCAAGAAAAAAACATTGCTAAAATTAAAGGCCCGTTTGGAATACCTTTTAGTTAAAATGTTTTTCAAGAATGCATTTTTTAAAAAACATTTTGTATAAAAATTGTTTAAATTTTAAATACTCATATGTTTGGTTACATTTTTTCATATGTGTTTTTATACTGTAGTCATTATATACTTAAAAACTCTTTTTAAAAAAATACTTTCAAATATTTCTCTCAAAATGATTTATTTCTCAATCTCATTTTTAATAAGTAATTTTTAGTGGTGGTCGAATATTAGATTTTTTTTTTCAAAATTAAATACTTAAAAAAATTACACTTATTTTTTAAGGGGAAAATAAATAAATACACGAGTTTGAGATATCCGTAGTCTATTTTTTGCGGATTTTGGCCATAATTTTCAGAAAACGCCATTTGGGACAGTAACGCACCAAATGAAGGGGGAGAAAACGGCGCAAACTTCTTGGTCAAATTGACTCTCTCAGGTCGCAATTCTCCTCGAACTCGAATTTGGATCCTCTCTCTCGGCCTCTTTTTGGCTCAAATCTCCTTCTATTCGCTCTATAATCTGTCATTTTTCAACTTTTTCAGCTCGATTTTGATCTTCGCTCGAGCAGTTGCTGTCAAGAACACAAGGCAATCGACTTGCTCCAGCGACTAAGGAAGGAACACTCGTCATATGCAGGTTCTTCTTCAAGTTACTCAGTTTTTGGCGTCAATATTTGGCCGTGGATTTAGGGCTTTGAATTTGATCAAAACGTGACCATCGGATGTTGCTATTATCGACGGGTTTTGTTCGGTTTTACATTTTACAGTCGGTTCTCTTCTGCTTGTGTGACTTGGGGATTGAACTGTTATTTGCAAACTTATGCTAATTCTGTAGAAGTTTTAGTTGTCAATGGTTGATGGAAGGCAGGTTGGCTAGAAATTTGTTTGAGTTGGGAATGGGAAAAAACCATGTTAGTTGAGGATATTGTTTATTTTTTTTGATATAATTAGTTGACTTTGCTATATATACTTCCACGAATTGGGAATTGGTTTGCTGTCACTGATTACGCTTTTCGCTTGTTCTTGAATATAGAAGGTGCAGAATTGCTTGAATTGAGGTGTTTGGCCGTTGAAAGCAACCCATTTCATGGCAGGCAATGGCCTGCCATCATTGGGTCGTGTGAAGCTTACCGATATAGCACCATGTGAAGGCGTTCCTTCTGAGTCTTTCAAACAGTCGGTCTCAACTCTGTCACATTCTCTAGCTCAATACTCTGCTGCCATCATTCAATTCCCTGCATGTGATGGAGCTCTTTTAAGATCTGGTTTAGATTCTGCTCGCCTTTACTTCCACCAGAGAACTGCATGCCCTGCTGAGTTGATGCAAAACAATGATTCACGGGAATGGTGCAGAACATCTGGTTACTATGTGGATGCTCAAATGTGGCAAGAAACGTATGACTATAGGCCTGGACTGACTCCAGTAGAGCCCAGCAATGGAATGGAGTTACCACCTGCAGGTTTGCCAGATATATTTGCACTATATGGAAAGGCATCTCGAATTATTTTGGATGCAATCAGCTTCTTTTTAAACTTGCGCAGCTCTCCTTTCACAGAAATACTCGATAATGTTCCCCTAAGAAGTAGGGAGATATCATCTTCTGTGTTGTCTGTGTGTTGTTATGGGAGGCCCTCATTTCATGGAGAACATCACCATAAATTAACTGCTCAAGATGATAGCCAGTTGGCTATGTATACGTCTGACCACGAGCATCAAATTGATAAAAGTCTTATTACTCTGGTCAAGTCGGATAAGGCAGGTTTACTAATAAAAGATTCACATGGTAGATGGATTCTTGTGGATGGAGATCTTGGTCCTCAAGATGCTATAGTTTATCCTGGACTTGCACTCTATCAAGCAACTGCGGGGTATGTGAATCCTGCTTTGCTTAGAACAGATGTGAATAATATTCAAGGTAGTATGTATGGACGGTGTTCCTTGTCATTCAAACTCATGCCTAAATCCATGACCAGCCTGAGTTGTTCAGAAATGAGGGCAGCTGGCCATGGAGTAGATGTTCAGTTCCAGGTTCCAGTACCAGTGGATGACTTCATGCAAAGATCACCCTCAACTGACCAACTCTTTAACCGCCCAAATTTCCAGAATTTCAGTTTCTCTACATCCCAAGACGGTAGGTCAAATCTTCTTTTTGAAATTTTTAGTTTTGTAGCTGATGAATGTCATTTGTTGAGGGTTTCTTTTTATAACCTCCCTTGGTATGGGGTTTGGCTCTCCCTTTTTTGTTATTTCATTTCATTTCATCAATGAAATCATTTCTTATACCAAAAAAAGGTCATTTATTGAGGGTTCATAAATGCTGTATTAATTTTCTTTTACATGTTTAGGACTTAGCTGCTTGGCTTGATTGATGATAGTTGTGTTTTTTTCCCTACAGTACACACAACGCTTGCTATTTGGTTGCTGAAGTTTAAATTCATCCTTCCCTTCCCTTTGATGTTTGGTCTAGACGTAATAAAGAGACATCTTTTCAGATTTTCATTTTGCTATATATTTGGAGAATTTTCTTTAAATTTATTTAATGAAAGAGCACTGTGAGAAAATGAATCATGTTTAATGTATATTTGTGGCTGAAATATGGATTGGAAGCCATGTATTTGCATTCTTTTGAAATTTGTTATTGCTTGATAGTTTTAATGCTTGTTTGCCCAAGTATTCAGTTGTTCATTTCATCTTTATCCATATGTTGGGTAGTGGTGCTTCTTTAGTTATTTCTTAGTGTAAGTATCCCCCTTAGTGAGAAGCTTTTAATTAACAGGCTGTTGGATCGATGAAATGCTGGTACAGGATCCATAAAAATGAGAAGGAGAAAGAATAATTCAAGTACCAAACCTCTACCCCCTTCTAAGAGATTACGGCTTGAGGCACAGAGAGTTTTGAAGGAGAGAGTACAGGACATTGCAGATAAGAAGGGTATCAAATTGAGGTTCTGTAACCTGAAGGATTGTGAGAGTCACATTCACACCTTAGATAGCCCTTGTGCTAGCACAAGAATGGAGATTGGATGGCCTCCTGGGGTGCCCTTCGTTCATCCTCATGATCTACCTAATAAGGCAAAAATTGGTTTTCTTGAAGCTTACGAGCCTGGTTGGACAGCTAGTCATGATGTTGAATTAAGTCTTACTGAACCTGGACAAGTGGGTCAACAGTCAACCAACTGTAAGTGGATCTCTGTCATATTCATATATGCATGTGATCTTTACTCCAATGTGTTCCTACTTTGCGATCTGTATGAATGAAGCTTATTTATTTTGGTTCAATTCAGAAAATTGTTAAGGTATACTTGTGATAGTATTATTGCCTTTGGGAAGAGGGAAATGACAACATAGGTGTGTATCATTATTTTCTTATTGAGTGAAGGTGGGTAAGGTCAAAATTCAAAATTGTCAGCATGTACATTCTTTCCCATTATTCATTATAATTTTCCCCCTTCCTACATTTTTAGTATTTTCCGCAGAATCATATTTAAAATTTATATTTTGCTTTTCCTCCATCCCCTTGAAATTGCCCAGCATTTTTAATTGGCTGCCAAAAAATCTCCAAGAAAATTCTATAAACCATTCAGGAATCAGGAAGATTAACTTTAGTGGTCAATGGAAGGATATATTAAAGCTATATTATAATGCTTCATTTGCAATTGCTGTGCCTTAGGGATCCATTCGTGAGTATAGAAAATTTGATATATGATTCGAAGTCGTGTGCGTGTTTGATGGCAGTGGGCATCATCGACAGAGATTACTTTGGTCCACAGGTGAATTGGAGCCTAGAGTATATATATTTCCTTGAAGCTTGAAGATAATTGTGTTGGATCTTTTGAACTCCATGTTGCATGTGTTTCACATGCCTTGGAAGCTCTTCTTTAGAACTATTTTACTGGCACATTAATCTCTTCATATCATGGCTTTTCGCCCTAGGAAAGATGAATTTTATGTTTAACGTGCACATTTTTAACGTGCTTGTGAGTTTTATCTCGAGGATAGATATATTGGTGCTGCAAGAAGCTTGTAAGTTTAGAATTTGCTATGCATTTACGTATTCCATTTTTATGAAATCATACTATTTCATGTATGTTTGGCACGAGTATCACCATTCCAACTTTTCAGCCTTGCACCAAATACTGAGTTCCCATTCTTTGTACTCAAATCTACTTTTAACATCCTTTTGTTCTTTTTGTTTTCACTTGCTTAGCTTCCATGTTTATTTGCTTCATCTGCCTTTTTTTTTTTTACATAAATGTTTGTTTTAGCTTTATTCCTTTTGGATGTTGGCGGCAAATTGTTTATTATTCCTGTCTCTGCAGGAATCAGTTCGTGTTCTGTACAGCAAGGAATACTCAAGGCCTCGTAGCTTGTGACTTCAAAACCAGTTCCAATCATGGCTGTTCATCAGCTCATCATACCTGCGCTAAGATCGTCGTTTCAAGGCCCAACACTGAAAAATCTTACCTATTTGCATCTCCAGCAAAGACTGTACATATGTGTCATTTTCTGGGTAAGCCAGCTTCATCTTCTTATTTGAGGATAGCTCTTGAAGAAAGGGATTTGTTGAGTCAGCGAACCAGTGATGGTAATGGTGTGGGAAGAACTATTTCCTTTGAATTCTAGTAGAGAATTTCTCATGTTAGTCAGTCATACCTTCATGTTCCTAGACTAGTGTAGCTGCTGCTTTAGATAATATGATCTGTAAAATTTGGGAAATACGATAAAGGGCAGAAATATACGAACTTTAGGTTCCGAAGAAATATTCCCTGTTTTCTTTTCTATTGATATTGTTCTGCTTTTATCAGTGGGTCGTGACTCGATGTGCTCTTTAATCCTTTTATGATATTTTGCCATTGGAAGCGTGGGGTCGTTAAATGACATCCCAAGCAAGGTGATCCTTGTGTTGTGGCCAGTCTTGAGCAGTTAAATTCAACGTTACCACCTTTTTTCTTGTTTGGGTTGCAAAACTGTAAAGCTTGCGATATTTTCGATTCTTCTCTTTAGTGCTTTTTACTAATCAATTTTTGTTTCATATATTAAGGAATGGATACTTTAGTATATGTTTGGAAGAGAACTGAAAGAAACAAGGGGATGGAGGTAAGGCTGCTGCTAATCTCCTGCCATTCTTTCATTCACACAAACTGCAAGTGTTTAACCTAGGCTGTTGCTCATTTATTTGATTTATTCATTTACATTATCCAAATGCCAACGACATATTAATTTATTCAACTTTCTCAACTCCATACTTCATAAAAATAAATACCGAGCCATGAAAGTTTTGTTTATGTTCAATGCTGCACATTTTTCAGAGAACAGGTAGTTTTTTTCATTCATATGAAGAAATTTACAAAAGAAAACAATAGGAAGAAAAACATTCTCCCAATTGGTTGAACCTTGCATTTACCGAAAAGGATCCAGAAGTTTTTTTTTTTTTTTTGACAATAAAAGGATCCAGAAGTTAATTTGATGGTGATATATCTGTATCTGTTTTGTTCACTTGCTGTTAAATTAATGAGATACACTGTAGGTTGATTTGCTCAACCAAACAGGGTTGAAAAGAATCACCAAGGGAAGACCTCATATATTCATGTTGAACACAATCCGAATGAAGCAACAGACATGAGACATGACATCAGAAGAACTATACCGACATATCCCGAAGTCGAAAATGAGTTATTTGCACAAAATTCCAGCAAGTGAACTTCACCTGCTGGGATTTACCTGTGTTGGCTGTGCTGATGAAAGAGCATACAAGGACTTAAGCTGCCTGCTTATGAGCTTGCTGTCATGGAGAGCTAGCTGAAGCTGCAAATCATCAGACCACCATTGTTCCAATCCATGAGCCTCAAGAAACTTCTGCTTTCCCTTTGACATTACAAACAACTTCGCTGCAGCTGCTGCTTTCCCATTCCCATTTGTGGGATTGATATTTTCTTTCCCTTCATTGCTTTTCTCTACTTGATCAGATTCAGTATATGAACAGCAGATATAATCACTATTATTTACATATAGATGTGGGACCCACTTCCCAATTCCCACCCCAGGATTCTTCAACCTGTTTAGATTAGATACCCAACTCTTTAAACCAGCTGCTGCAGATGCTTTTTCTCCTTCAATATTGCTGTTCTCTGTTGTTTCACTGCCTGAAGGAAGCATTGATTTGAATCTCTTCCAAGCAAACTCTGCCTTTTCCCCTATGTTCCTCAAGCTCATTGCTAATGAAACTGAAGGAGGATTGAACAAGTGAGTTTCAACAAAGATTCCTTCTTTAGCTAAGGCCTTCCCCACCTGCAGAGCAAACCCAGCACCTAAGGAATGACCAGCAATACAAACATTGTTGCTTCCAAAACTCTCAGCAACTGATTTCAATGCCTGCAAAGCTACATTAAACCTAACAGAACCCTTCAGGCTCTCCCAAGCTAGAAACCGAAGGTCGTCCTCGATATCTCGTCGGATCGTCGGGCTTTTGAGTAATGTCCCTCTTAATGCTAAAACAGCCCTTGGTGCACCACTGGGTCTGATGAGTACTAGGTCAGCCATGGCTGCAGACCTATCCCATTCTAGTATTGCACCAAATATGGACCCATCTCTTTCATCAATCAAGGTTTGAACTAACTTGTATTTGAAGGGAATCCACCATTTGGGAGCCAGAGCATTCTCTTTGTTGCTTCTGTTCTCTTGTCTGTCTAGTTCAAGCAAGTAAACTGCTTGAATAAAACAGGCAATAACAGTTCTTTTGTAATTCCCATCCTTCCTGCAGATTTTGCAAAATTCCTCATCAGATTCAACATGCATAATGTTAGAATGAGGCATTATAAAATTAAGTTTCATGACTAAATTTCAATCAATCTAAGGAAAACATAGCACATAGTTTCCCAATAAAAGCCAGTCTCAGAACCATTTCAAATCCATCTACCTTCAGCTTCAATGATCATGGATCTCAAGTATCCCACAAACATCTTACATGTACATGAGAATTCAACTTCTATCCGTGACCGATCGTTTTAAATCAATCAATCCATGCTAAAGATCAAATTTACTGTAACCTATCCACTTAAACTCTTGGATTTAGTGAAGATTTAACATGTATCATAGCAGGAGCCTCTATGTTTGAATCATGTCAAGTCATTTCCTCCTGATCAAATTTACCATTACCTATCCACTTAAACTCTTAGATTTAATGAAGATTTAATAGCAGAAGCTCCATGTTTGAACCATGTCGAGTCATTTCCTCTTAACGATAACCACTCATCGAGTCTCGTGCGAATTTGATGCCCACAGATCAGTGTTAAAGTATTGATATGCGATTGAATTATCCATAACTAATCAGCTTAAGCTTTTTAGTTTCGTGATGAATTAACCATGAATGAAGAAGAAACCAGAATCAGAAGAAATCTGGAACAAACAGAAATGGAAGAGAGAGTGAAGTTACCAACTGGAATTAATGAGATCTCGCCAATTAGGAGAAGAAACATTGCGAGGTCCAGATACATGAAATGCATAGGGATGGGCCTCCGCATCCGCCGCCGCCTCCGGTGTCAGCTCCGCCGTATCGCGAGTTGCCATTAACCCACCGCCGCCCTCTGTTCTTCTTCTTCTTCTTCTTCCCTTGTTAGGTTTCTGTGCGAGAGCGTAAACCAGTGGGAGAGAGTACTTTTGGGGAAAGTTTTGGGGTTTCGCTGTACGAAAGACTTTGTTAGCTTTGAATCTGATTCGATGTGAAGTTCTTAAAATATTTTCCTTTTTTTTCAAATGGCAATAATGATGCTAAAACGCCTGGCTTTCGTAGATCTTCAACGGTCATATTTCCATGTTCCTTCTCTTTTAATCAAATGACCAAAATAACCCTCTAAATTGACTTTATCATTCAACTATTATTAGTGAATTCTTTTTTTTTTTTTTAAATAAAATATTATTAGTGGATTTGTTCGAATTTCTTCTTCAATTAGAACTTTTAATTTTTGAAGATTATGGTTTTTTTTTTTTCTGGAGAAAGATTATGCTTCAAATGTGAACTAACATTCTTTCTAGGAAATATTTGTATGGAGAGTATGGATATTTCTTTTAAGGTATTGATTTCTTTGAACACTTTATAAAAGAAAAAACATCCAAATAAATCGTTATTTGGATGTTTTTTCACATTTATAAATAAAAATTAAGTTCGAAGTTACTCTTACTAAAAAGGAAAAAAAAAAAGGCTAGAACCACTTTTTTTTTTTTTTGGTAGCTGAGCTACTCTCTTTTATATACCTATCTTATTTTCACTGTATAATATTATTGTTTGCCCTCCATTTTGGTCATTTAGAGTCCGTTTAAAATACAATTTAATTTAAATGTTTTTCAAGAATGTATTTTTTAAAAAACATTCTATATAAAAATTGTTTAAAATTTAAACACCCATGTGTTTGGTTGCATTTATCAATATCATTTTCTAATAAGTCATTTTCAGTGGTTGCCAAACACTAGAAATTTTTTCAAAATTAAACACTTGAAAAGTTAAATCAAACACACCATTGGTATAGTAACAAAAGAGTTTTACTAGTGGATGAAAAGTGACATGTATTATATTTTCATTTTCTTTCTTTTTTCTTTTTCTATAATACCACATGTGAGATGGAAGGATTTGAACTAGATACTTCTTAGTCATTAGTACATGTCAGTTGAGTTATGTTCATATTGGCATTCATTTCCTTTCCCTTTGAAACAACACATGAAGTTTTATTTATATATATATATATATATTTCATTTCATTTTACATTTTTTGTTTGAGTTCAACAATATGTGGGGTAAGGAATTTGGACCTCAAACCTCTTGAGTGAAAATATATGTCTTGGTTGGTTAAGTTATGCTCAGATTGATATTTAATTTTACACTTAATTAGAAATGAATTAAACCCAGAATTATACTGAGTTGACACGTATTTTAGGTTTTTTTTTTTTCCTCTTTGTTGACAACATGTGGGAGTGGAGGATTTGAACCACCACTTGGTCATTAATACAAGCTTTATGTCAGTTGAATTATGTTCATGTTGGCACATATTTTAGTTGAGTAGATAAATTTTTGACATAATGTGAGTATCATTTGATTTCTCATATCAACATCAAACACTTCAGTTTATGAAAAAAATATTAACATTGATGAATATTAATGTAGAAAGAAAAAATCATTACAAATGAGGGCACAGCTCGATGGATAAAGCTTCTAGTATTATATCGACCGATAGTTTGATCCTCTAATTATGATAGAACTAAAAAGGAAAAAAAAAAAAAAAAAGAAGAGACCTTTTCAATAATTGTATTAATTTTTTTTGTTTTTCTTTAACTAACAACAGTCGGAAAAATTTCGAGTACAACCTTAGTATCATATTTCTCTTGTTTCCACCATGATTTTGCCTTCATAAATATATCTTTAATATTCCGTTGATCCCACATCATTTTTCAAAAAATGCTGCAAGCAATAAATGGAAGGAGTATCCATACTACCGGATATTTTCCGGTCCACACTACTTCGAGAATTTTTGTGGCGAAGATATTTCCAATCAAAATACAAAAATTGAAGTGGCTATAAATGCACGATGGAAATTAAAATTCCAAAATATTTAAAAGAAATAAATAAATGAATAAAATTCCAAAAGCCAACTGAAAAACTGAAAAATTTCTAGCCCTCAATTCGAGCTCGCCTCAAGTCCCAGAAATGGAAACCAGAAGGCATAGATTTTTCACTTGAAAACCATAAAATCATGGCCTCGAATTTCATCACTGCATTTCATTGCCCAAATCCACACTCCTCTTCTTCTTCTTCTTCTTCTTCGAATCTGCAGCAGAATAAATCGCTCCTTTTGAAGTTTCATTCTCGTTGTTCATCTTCTTCGAGAAAATTCGCTGTTTCAGAGGGGGCCGAGGGTAGAATTACAGAAGAGGAACTTCTCATTTCGTCTTCTTCTGGTATGCATTCATTCACTGCTTTTCTTTCTTTATCGCGTATTAGTTTGCTGTTCTTTCTATCATCTTACTGTGAGTGGGTTGGTTCTTAGCTGTGTAAATCCTATAGTTTAAGGCCCTCTTCAATGGAAGAATCCTATTGGTAAATCTGAACGATTGAGATTTTAAATTCTTTTTGAGAATATATGACGAAGGGAATAGACATTATGGTGCCCTTTTTGCTATGGAAGGGGGATCCAATTCCAATCCAAGTGGGCTAATATAAGATTAATAAAGTAAAGATAATCTTGTTTTTTTCTGGTTAAATTCATTTCTAGTTTCTATGCTATACGTAACATGATTCTAGTTTAGTTCTTATGCTTATAGAAATTTCATTATTTTTCCTAATATTTTAATATCTTAGATAGGTGGTCACTACGAGATTTGAACTTAATCCTTCAAAGTCATTATGGTTCTGTTTTCTTTCAGTAAATGTTATCAGACACTTGTTATTACCAAGGAATAGCAGAAACCCAATATATCGAGCTATTTGTAGTTTTTTTTCTTTTTTTTTTTTTACAACATGTGAGAGTGGAGAGATTCGAACTACAGACCTCTTGGTCATTAGTACAAGATTTATGTCGGTAGAGCTACGCTCATGTTGGCAGCTATTTGTAGTTGCACTTGAAAAAGAATCACAAAAATTCAATGGACAATATCCCTTGTACTCCAGAACAACATTAGTTGAAGCCATTTTTATACTTCGAAATCAAAATGATGCCTTAAAATCCAACCGGAATTTATGTCTTCAATCAATTTTATGTATCCCACTCTCACATAATTAAAACAAAATATTATATCGTAGAGTTGATTTCCAATATTTATAAACAACTCTTCATATATATGCACCTATTGTAACGTTTAAGCAAAGAATAAGGAAAGAATGTGAAAATTTTAGAGGTATGGAAATCAAATTGAAACTAAGGTTAGAGCAGATTATTAGAAGTGTAATTTAACATACTTGTTTTAAAGATTTTTTCTTTCTACAGTACTAAACGATTATCGTTATTTTTCTTTTAACTGTAAAGGATCATCTTCTTCTGCACGCACACAGCTTGATCTCTTGGAGCAACTCTCTTCTGGCAGCCAATTTGTTGATGGTAAGCGATCTGACTCTCTTTCCTCTAAACAAGCAAACAAAATGGGAATGGAAAAGAAAGGCATCAGCTTTCTTTCATTGAAAGAGGTCACATTTCACTTGAACTTACTGAGACTTTATGTTCTCAGGTTATGAGAGTGATGGCAGTTACCAGAAAATTACGATACGTGATCAGCTTGCACAATTATTCAGAGACAGAGACGACGATTTTAGCGTTCCATTGGGTAAGAACTTGAAGAAGGTTAGTGCCAAGTTTTTGACAATTTCTCAGAAGAGGAATATCAAAAGACAAGCATACTTGAATGAAGTATCTCAGAGGAACGATTCAGTTTTCTTCGCTACAGTTGGAGCATTTGTAATTCTGCCACCTATTGTAATATTGGGAATTGCTATACTAACTGGTTATGTGCAACTTTTTCCATGATATATAGTAGACAGTTTATACAAACATTATATATATAGAATTGATAATTCTCTAGATATTGGAGATTCATTTTTGGACGTGTTAGGTAATATCGTCCCTTCTCTGTTTCAAATTTTCAATTTCCAGTTCTATATTTCTTTGAAAAGTTACCATGGTGTTGCTGTTTCATATACGATTCTACAATTTAAGAATAAGAAAACAAAATTCTTGAAATTTTATTTATGGAACTTTATAAAATATGTTCAATAACTTTTATGTTTTAAAAAATTTAATTTAATTTTAATTTTGTATCATTAGTCAAGATTAATAACATTAGGATTTTGAATGGGATCCTTGTTCTTGATTTCTAAGGAGACAAGTGAAGAATATGAGCATTCTCTCTCTCTCTCTCTCTCTCTCTCTCAAGAAAAATGTAGAGAATGAGACTTCCAGTTTCAAGCAATGTTAGTAACATTGCCTTTTTGATTCCCTGAGCCAGTTTGAAAATTATGATAGACTGTATATATATATATTTTTTTGATAAATATGATAGACTGTGTTTTACATTCATGACTATCAGATGACAGTATCACACCTTTATTCTTCAAAAACTCTGTATCCATTATGTAAAAATCTATAATAGAAAACAGAAAAACAACATTATCTTATCAGAAGATATCTCCTGCAAACTCAGATTTCATTTCTCACAAAATACCACACTCTTTTCCTATACAAATCCCAATAAGAAGAGTGAAATGAGTAAGAAGAATGACAACAATCTCATGTTAGTGAAAACAACCTTTTGACAAGTCTATTTACTCCTTCAGCATGGATCAGTAGGCAGCTCCTTTTGCTTGTCATTTGGAGAGAGCACTTGATCACTAGGTGTGACCAAATCATTGCCCAAAATAACTCCTTGCTTCTGTATATACTCCAGTTTGTCTTGGAATAGGTAAAAGAAGGAAATCAAAGAAATTTCAACAGTGAAAATTATGGTCCAAATTCGTATTCTTCGTGATGTTTTCTCGTGGTAAGCAAATAATCCTGAGTATACATTGAAGACTCCTAGGAGAGATACTGCAGTGCCAAGCATCCAGTGTACAAAAAACCATAGGCTTCTTGTTTTAGAGCCCCTGCAAGAAAGAGAGAAGCATGTGGATTTAGAGTATACAAATCGAAATTAACCAGACTATTTCCTCTCCCTTGAACTAAGTCCACTGCAGTTGATTTTGGTAAAGCTGTTCTTCTAGGAAGGGGCTGGTTGAGCTGTTTTTAGAAACTGTTTTTTTTTTAATATTTGGTTTTTAGAACAGTAAATTCAGTAAAATCATGGTTGTTGTATAACTATTTTCAAAAAGTTGTTTTTTCCTGAATCTGTTCTTGGATGACCTATTTTGACAACCACCAATATTCTTCATCCTTCCAATATTGTAGGCCCTCATGTATATGTTAGGTATCCGAACTAAGAAAATACCAGGGCTAACTCTCTCCCAAAGCCTCACTATGAGACTACACTCAAAATTCTCCACACCTCTAAGGCTCCCTAAACTTCCCTATTTATAACCAAGGCTCCCTAGCTATTTACTACTATACCCTTACTACCCTTCTACTACTATTCCCCATATATACCACACTAGTACTCTCACGGTATAATGACACAAACAATTATTAGCTAATCAATAACAGTCTTGCAAACAGTTCGAAAAGGGAACAATACACTACTCTGAAAACAACCTCCTAATAACTCTTTCTAATAGCCTATTGCTGCATATTTAAAGAAATATGAAAATTTACCTTTTTGGCCTTACAATTCCAATCAATGTCTGTAACCAGATCATCCCATATAGGCCGATCCCTATCCTTTGGTGGTTGTTATTGAAAGCATTGTTGAATTTCTTGATAGACATGACTGCTCCTGCTGTGACTAGTAATACAGAGAGTACCTGTTGAACATAATCAAGTTAAGATAATGTATTGGCTGCATTAACTTATTATAGAATGAAAAATACTAGCATCGTGATCAGTGCATCAGGGTTGTCTATTGTAGTTTGATTCATCAAAGTGGACCCCATCTATGTGGTTAGAGGATGATCAAAATCCTTCAAACTGCCAGTATAAATTTTTATATCTTTTTGACTTTCCAGAGCTAAATCTCACCTAACTCCAATATTATAATCCATAAACCTGCTAGATTTCAACAATATGGATATTTGGCTATGAGTTTCTGATTAGTTAGAATGTGATGATATCTGTCTTTTCTTTGGACACAAGTATTCATAATAATCTACTTGATCAACTTTTGTGTTAACAAACTTGGGGGCTGTATAAGATATTCAGAATCAGGACCCTTGTGGTTTCTCTTGAATCATCATTAAGCTCATAAAGTTAAGAAAAAAGTGAACTGTTTGCTTGTTTAATGAAAAGACAAAGCTAATTGCATTAATGATGCTTTCCTGCAACTCTATACAGTTATTGTTTGTTTAATTAAAAAGGATTCCTCTTTATGAAAATAAAAGCCAAAAAAGTACTCATTTGAGTATTTGAGAGTATTGCTAGAGAAGATTGTGATGAACAAGAGAGCAAAGATGAACTTGCCTGTAGAATTGTATGAATGTAAAAATAAATTTTTAGCCTTCTTCCACATTGCTCTCTGTTAGACATTCTGATAACAAGTATCCCAACAGGCATAAGGAACCCCATTGAAGCCCATAGGAGAAAGCCATGGAGTGTGATATCAAACAGTAGGCTGGAACTAATCTGTTGCCATTATAACCAATAATCAATTTCAGCCATACATTTATTCTCAAAAAAAAAAAAAAAAAAACAGCCTTTCCTTTTCTGCACTGATATACATTTCTAATATGAAAACATGTAGAATATGAAATGAAAGAATAAGAAGAAGAAGAAACCTTCTGACTGTGGTCTTTCTTGCTTGTATGGAAGTCTACATTTTTCTTGGGCTGTTGAGCTGAGCTGACAGGTTGAAATGTGAGAAGAAGAAGGAGAAAAAGAATTGAACTTGCAGGAATGGAGAAAGAGAACTTTCTCTTCTGCAAAAATAGCATTGTTTATTTGCTTCTGATAAAACAAGCACCAAGCACAATGCAGAAGCCACCCTTGTAAGCTGCTTACTTGGTTGCTATGGATTTCACCAGGGATCTTGAAAGCTTTTGTAGCACCGAGGAAAAAGGAAAAAGCAGAACACTGTCAGAGGAGAGGACCACTAAAGGTAGTGATCAATAATGCCTAAAGAGGACGCTGGACTGAGGTACTTGATTTTTCTCTAGAATTACAACCACTTCAAAATCTCTCTCTCTCTCTCTCTCTCTCTCTCTCTCTCTCTCTCTCTTCCCAACCTCCCCTTGAGATTACAGTACATACACCCTCTTGAACAGTTTCTACCCCCAAATATACAGAAGATCCATTTTGACAAAGATGATCAAAAGTTGGAAGTTTGATCCTCAATGATTTTCTTTGACTTTAAGAAAACCAATGTGGGGTGTCATATCTTTTTTTTTTCTCATTTTCTCATATGATCTAGAAAGCAAAAGAAAAAAGTAGGAAATGTTTAGAAGTTGGTGTTATACTGCAAACATTTTTTAGTATGAAAGTTTCATGGTGGGGGGGATGGGCAGTATAGACAAAGTTTTCAACCATGTGGGGTTTGCTGTGAAATTTTATATGATTTTATGGGATGTGAAATGAAGATTGTAGTGGAATTTCACAGCAAAGATGGCTGCAGCTTTCAATAAGAGAAGAAAATTTGAACCAGAAAATGAAAGTGGGTTGTTAGTGGATACTGCTCAGAACATTATCTTTTGTTGTCCACTGTGGTCTCTTGTGTACACATACGCCACAGACGCCCCACACACACATTCAAGAAATTTGTTTGTTTCCATTTAACTGAACATTCACGGGAGTGCTATTTTATTGGCACTGAACTATTTGCTCTTAATATATCAATGGAATCTCTTCCAATCTTACATCATCTTCATAGTCACCATTTTTTTTATTGCATCATTTCTTTGAGTTATTCTGCTGTTATTTAGCCATAAATTACTGTATTCTAATCTTGATTTAGGGGTAAATAAAGACCGTAAATAATAAAGGACTTACAGGGAATAGGTTCAAGCTATGGTGGTCATCTACGTATGATTTAATATCATATGAGTTACTTCGACTACCAAAGGTAGTAGGTTGAGGTGATTGTCTCTTGGGAATAGTCGAGGTGCATGCAAGCTGGTATGGATACTCACAAATATTTAGAGGAAAAAAAACTCTATCCTTCCCTTTTAAGGCTATATTTGATGATTACTATTATGTCGTTATGAAAGATAAGGATAGAGGCTTAAACTTGTACGGGGTAGAGTGGATGTAGCCAAATGGATGAAGGTCATGCACAAGTTCAATCTTCGTCATTTACCCTTTAATAAATGGATCATTTGTTAAAGTAGTCTTCACTTCTAGTTACTTTTCTACGATGAGCTTCTCCGCTCCAAAAGTATTGCTCAATCAGGCCGGTGAGACTTCAAGACAAGAGAGAGAGAACTTTTGCTTAAAAGCATAGGTTAACCTATGAATTTTACCAACTCGAACCAAATTTCAAACACAAAAAGAGATGGATGGAAAAAGTTGCCCTAAAGGCTACACTAGCACAAATTTAGGTTTAGTTGATGGTGAAAGTTACAAGTTTAGCACCGATAAATCAGTAAAAGTACATAGGAAAAAGCATCTTTACTTTGCAAAATTGCCAATAGATTCAATTGTTCATCATGATTAATGTATAATTTTTCTCCTCACAGACCAAAAAGAAGCATGAAGATCTGGAAAGGAGAAGGTGGGTAAGAAAAAGTTGGATCCATCCAAATTATCTGTTACTGTTGGTTGATTCTTATTCACAAGATATTGTTAATTATTGCCTTTGAACCCGTGATTTTAATTGCTAATTATACAGGCTAATCTCTGTTTTAAATCATTCAATAAACTATGTACTAAAGAAGAAAATTAGGGGTTACATCAAATTTGATTCTAATTCCATAATGTATGGTAGAGAGAAAGAGAGAGGAAAAAAGATAGAGAGAGAAATCTTATGAATATGTAATCCAAATGGTAAGATACAGAGATCTTAGGATAAGTTAGTTTCTTTTTGTGGGACAATTTGAGAGAGGGAACTTCGTCACTTTTTATAATGATGCTTTCAAACAAAGTTCATTTATTAGCTAATAAATATGCAGGGTTTGTCCCAATATTATTAAATAAAAAGTCTTGTGTGCTATTTGAGGTGTATAATTAGTTTTTGGTTAAATTACAAGGTCGGTCGTTGAACTTTCAAATTTGTGTCAAATAGGTTTCTGAAGTTTAAAAGGTTTTTGAACTTTTGATTTTTTGCCAATTAGGTCACTAAGGTCCCGTTTGATAACCATTTGGTTTTTTATTTTTGTTTTTGAAAATTAGGCTTGTTTTCTACCAATTTTTCTACCATGGTTTCATATTTGTTAATGACACATTTGAGTTCCTAGCCAAATTCTAAAAACAAAAACAAGTTTTTGAAAACTATGGTCCCGTTTGAAAACCATTTTGTTTTTGGTTTTTAGTTTTTGAAAATTAAGCCTAAAAACACTACTTCCATTAATGATTTTCTTTGTTTTGTTCTCTTCCTTCTTCTCATGTTTTCAAAAACCAACTCAAGTTTTGAAAACTAAAAAAAGTAGTTTCCAAAAACTTGTTTTTGTTTTTGGAATTTGGCTAGGAATTCAAATGTGTCATTGACAAAGATAAAACAATGGTAAGAAATTTGGGATAAAACAAGCTTAATTTTCAAAAACCAAAAACAAAAAACAAAATGGTTATCAGACGGGGCCTATTTTTTTTTAGTTTTCAAATTTTGCTTGGTTTTTAAAAACAAGGAAATAAAAGTATTAGCAAAACAAAGAAACTTGTAGGTGGAAGTAGGATTTATAAGCTTAATTTTCAAAAACAAAAAACCAAATAGTTATCAAACGGGGCCTAAACTTTTAAAAAGTGTCTAATTAGTTCTAACTTTCAATTTTGTGTCTAATATATCCATGAACTTTCAATTTTGTTCTAATAGATTATTGACCTATTTGACATTTTTTTAAGGTTCACGAATCTAATGGATACAAAATTGGAAGATTAATGTCCTATTGTATTAGACACGAAATTGAATTTTATAACCTATAGATTTGTTAATTTAAAAATATGTTAAATATATCAGGGACTAATTAGACGCAAAATTGTAAGCTCAAGATTTTTTTGACATTTTTAAAGTTCATAGGCCTATTAGACACAACATTAAAAGTTTAGAGACTTGATGATTTTTAAAGTTTAGATACCTATTAGACATGAAAGTCTAAAGACTAAACTTGTAATTTAACCTTAATTCGACCCTAAATTTTAAAATAACTTTTAAGGTTATATTTATTTAGTCTCTTAACTTTAAAATAAAATTTTAATTCTTACCAAAATTTCAAAAACTAAAAAGTTTTTAGAAACCACTTCTTTTAATGTTCTCGAGATATTAAATATATCCCTTGCAAAATCAAAGAGATTATAGACAAACAAGCATTATATAAATAATTATTATGCTAAAGTACCATTTTGATCGTGTACTTTAGATTTCATTCCATTTTAGTTTACATGCTTTCAAATGTCTAAATTTCCTCGGTATATTTTGAATAAATCTTAAAATGAGTTTCTATTGTTAGTTTATTGTTAACTTTCAAAAAAGAAAAGATCATCTTTAATTTGGACATTTGAAAGTATAAGGACCAAAATGTGATGAAACTCAAAATACAGGGACCAAAATGGTATTTTAATATAATTATTAAATGGTCAGAGAAGTATACATCATGATTAATGGAAGATTAAATAATTTAAACAATTCTCATATGGCTGATTGGCAAAATTTGAGTTTGAAGTTTAATCAAGTGGTTTTTGTCATTAGAGAAGAGAGAGAGAAAGATTTGTGATTAGCATCATCTAACTAACTTAGAAGCCCCCTTTAAAAAGGAAACACAGATACTTGATTGAGTATAATGCCTTGCTCATCATCATTCTTCTCTTTATGTCAACCTCACATATTGAGATTATTAGTTCATGTTTGCCAAAGTTTAAAATTGGTCCCATAACCCTTGTTTTTATTATATCATATTGGTGAGTTGAGATATGATTTTAACAAACAAATTAGTCTAATTTCAAACTTTTATGAATGGCTTTCATTTAACTATAATTTATCCTAAGTGTCATAACAAATGAAAAAAAAAAAAGTTGGTAGCAAACATCCAAAGATGACATTCAATCATCTAGCTGCCCATATAGAGACTACCTTTTGAGTTGTTGTTCTTTTAGCTTTTGAGAGAGATATGACATAAGAACACCATATTGGAGAGGGAAAAAAGACATAAAAATACGAGTTTGAAAGTAACACGCTGAACTTGGAATTTTCACAGAGAGACAAATTTTTACATTTTAATTCTTTCTGTATTGTTTTTTTTTTTTTTTACAACATGTGGAGGTGAGGGGATTTGAACCACAGACCTCATAGTCATTAATACACGTTTTATGTCAATTGGACTATGTTCATGTTGACTTTTAACTTTTTAGGTATGTGTTAGCCTGAATATAACTTAATTGATTATGATCTTATAGAATTATAGTATCTTAAAGTTCCAGGTGTTTGAATTCCTTTCTACCACACCACATTGTTGAACTATGAAATTTTTGAAAGATTAGTATTAGAGACTTTTAAAATTTTCATTTTTTTATATAAATTTTGTAATAATCTAATATGAATTTTGAGAGGCGTCCCACTTTCCTCCTTCGCTCTCACTCTATTAGAGAGGCAACATTATGAATACATGTTGGAGCGAGGGAGAATGATAGATATAGAGAGGAAAGGCATAAGAATATATTTTGGAGAGAGACGGTATAGGAATACATCTTGAAGAGGGAAATAATGACATAAGAATACATGTTCGAGAGCATGTGTAGGCGGAGATGGAGAGAGAAAAGGCGAAAAAGAGTTATTGACTAAGGTGGGATGCTTAGAAATGAGCAAAATCTAACCTCTTGGTCAATGATACATGCCAATTACCGCTGAGTCATGCTTGCTTTGACAAATCTTACATAGGTTAACCCAACTACATTGTGACATTTAACATATACCTTAAAGTTTAGTCGTTTGAATTTCCCATATTGTCGAGCTAAAAAAAACTTTTAATATATGTAATCTTTCAATTTACTAAAATTTTGAAAGAGGGAAATTAGAGAAAAATTTAAAATCTTCTAACTTTTTGTATAAAATTTGTAATCTAAGACGAAATAAGAGGTTCCTTCATTTCTTTCTTATTTTGTTTAAAAACATTATTCAATGAGGTCGTCACTACACCGTGGTTGCTCCCCTTTAACTCCTTGGATTCATGGATAAATTACAATTTTAAGTTTAGTTTGAAAACTATCAGTTACTTTGTTTCAACCTCATAGAATAATTTCTCGAAAGATGACATCAGAATACATGTTGAGAGAGATGAAAGCCACAAAAATACATTTTGGAAAAAGAAAGATAATGACATAAGATTACATGTTGAATTTTGGCCACCTGTAAGGCTGACCAATTAATTTCCTCTCCCACTCATTTTTTATCATGTCTTTTGAACATGAATTTAAAGTTAAAAGAAAAAAGAAAAAAAAAAGGAAGTTATTATTGTGTTATAGTTCATTATGAAGTAAAAGAAAAGTTGGTGCAAATGATTCAACATAACATCACATTGATATTTTACCTAAGTTCTTATGATTAAGTTAATGACTTACTAAAAAGGAAAGAAAAAATTAATTACAAAATGACTCCCCAACACAAGATGATTGAAAACTTTATGATACTGATTAAGTTGATTATTAAAAGTTATTAAGTAAATTTTGGTATTTTATAATTATGAAAATATCAATTAAATATAAAATTTTGCAATTTCTGAAATGGGCCCATTTCTGTACTTTTCAAATTGGGCCACTGCCGAAGATGGCCCAATGTTTTGAACCCAGATGAGGCCTTAAGTGGGCTTCTTTTTGGGCCTCATTGAGCCCAATCTCAGCCCATATCACGTTTGGAGTTTGACCATCCAAATACCGTCCGGTTCAGACCGACCGGAGGTCTATATGAACCGGGGGAGCTTCGACAAAATGGGACCTTCACTTTCCCTGCTTCTTTTCGCTCCTTTTCCCCATTCGTCGATGATCAATTCCAATGTTTTCGAGCCAATTTACGAATCTCAATCTCTAATTCTTCTGTTCGTTCGTCCAATTCGTTTCACAAAAGACTGAAATCTTGCAAAATTTTCTGGCTGTGATTGCTCTCTCATGGCCAACGTATCGGTTGCTGCGGAATGGCAGCTCCTCCACAATCGGTACTACCGCAAGCCGGAGCTCTATCCGATGAGATGGAAGCACATTGACCTTGGCCGGAACAAGGTCGCCTGTGCTCCCTTCGGCGGTCCCATCGCCATAATTCGCGATGACTCGAAGATCGTTCAGCTCTACGCAGAATCCGCCCTCAGGAAGCTGCGAATCTTCAACTGTGCAGGTATTCAGCTGGCGGAGACCGTTTGGCGGAACCCTGGGGGAAGGTTGATTGGCATGTCGTGGACCGACGATCAAACTCTTGTTTGTGTGGTGCAGGACGGCACTGTTTACCGCTACAACATTCATGCCGAGCTTCTGGAACCGAATTTTTCGATGGGTAAGGAGTGTTTTGAACAGAATGTAGTGGAATGTGTGTTTTGGGGCAATGGAGTCGTGTGCATAACCGAGGCCAACCAGATTTTTTGCATCTCGGATTTCAAGAATCCGAAACCATGTAAGCTTTCGGACCCTGGAATTGAGGATTTGCCGCATTGTATTGCGGTAATCGAGCCGCAATACACCATGTCTGGGAATGTGGAGGTGTTGCTCGGAGTTGGGGAGGCGTGTGTGATAGCGGTTGAGGAGGACGGAGTGCAGCGCCTTGGCGAGGGCGTGCTGGATGGGCCGCTGCAGAGGATGGCCGTCTCTTTAGATGGAAAGTGGTTGGCGGCGTTTACTCACGACGGGAGGCTTTTGGTTTTGACTTCAGACTTGCAGAAAACCATTCTGGATCGTGAGTGTGAGGTTAGCAGTGTTTTTGGTCGTACTTAAGCATAATATCAACTGTTCACTTTAGTAAATCCTTTATTTGATATCTAGATGATTCAATGTTTCATCCTCTTTTCCACCCGCTTTATGAAACGCATGGTGGGCTAGGACAATTAGTTTATTCAGTTTACAAGCATCCATTTATTAGGCATTTTCCTGAAGTTTTCCTCCCTTTATTATTGCCCCATCTATTTATCATTTGTTTTATTTAATGGATTGGACTTGGATCATGTTTAATCACGTCTGGCTCTTGTTTTCTGGCTGCAGTCAGCTCTTCCTCCGGAGCAGTTAGCTTGGTGTGGAATGGACAGCGTACTTCTTTATTGGGATGATATGCTTTTGATGATGGGTCCAGATGGAGATCCTGTTCGTTACCTGTATGATGAACCAGTGGTTCTTATCCCTGAGTGTGATGGGGTGAGGATATTATCTAATACCAGTATGGAATTTCTTCAAAGGGTACCCGACTCCACAGTAACGATTTTCAGGATCGGAAGTACCTCTCCTGCAGCTCTTCTGTATGATGCGTTAGATCATTTTGACAGACGTAGTGCAAAGGTAATGTTATTGTTCCCTTTTCTTGTGAAAAAATGTAGCGTTAACTAAGCTATTTTTGCTGATTCTTGGAAGGTGGAGACTGGCTGAAATTTGTTCCCTAACTATTATCTTTATGATTTTTCAAAAAAAAAAAAAAAAAAATTTTACTATGAGGATAAAAAAGGTCCCTCATCTGAAATCTATTGAGGTGAGTCTGCAGCGGAACCGAACCAAAAAGTTATCTTTTAGTAATCTCGAATAAAAGCTCTATTTTTTAAACTTTTCATCATCTTATTATTCATCGTATTATTTTTCTTCGTATATAAAGAATTTATTGACATTTTTCTATTGTGTGCCTCATAAAAAACTGCTTTTTTCTTTTGGCACCTCATGCTTAAGCCCTGAAGGGCTATTTCGCTTTAGTGCCTCGATCTTATTATTCATCGTTTTTAAACACGGGTTAGAAAAAAATAAAAGGGGAGCCGTTTGGTTTGCGGTAATGAAGGGATGAGTAGTAGATTTAACAAGCCTATGTTACTGCTGGACATTGCCATCCTAAACATACAATAAATAGCTATAAATATAAATTGCTCTTAACCAATTTCCTTCTCATTTGCCAAACACAGTCATCCTAGTTCTAGGCTTCACATTCCCATTTCCATATACTATATGCCCTCCATGAGGATTTTTGAGGATAGAGTTACTTGAAAGAAAAATTTAGTGCCTGTTTCACATTTGGTTTCAACTATATTTTATTTTCTATATATATTTTAAAAGTTTACTTAAAAGGAAAACTCGGTGCATGTTTTATAATGGTATTTTTAATTTTATCTTTAGCTATTTGCTTGTAGCTGGGTGTGTTTGCGAATTCATCTTCTTGATGACAGTATTAGCCACCAATTTTATTTATCAACATCAACCGGGGAAGATTCGAGAGCTCCCCTCTCTCCCACGTTTCTCAACAGAGAAATACAATTCAAAAATAGCCAAAAAAGATAATCTACCTCTCACAAAAGCATCTCTTATAACCTCACACCCCACACACAGAAATTACGAGTGGGCCCCCTAACTACCCAACAACAACTAATTCTCACTCTCCTTTCTCTTCACGCGCCTACGCTCGTACACCTTTGTAATTCGAGGCCTATCAATACCGGCCCCCCAAGAAGCCACCTTGTCCTCAAGGTGAAAATCTGGAAATTGCTTGCTAATATCGGTCGCCGCTTCCCATGTTGCATCATCTTTGGAAGCATTTTCCCACTGGATCAGAACCTCCAGCGTCTCATCCCCAAGAAGCGACTTACGAAGCCCCAATAGCTCCACGGGTGCTATCTGAACAGAAAGATCATTTTTCAGGTTGGCGGGTAAAGGACAAACCGGTAAGTTTTGACCGACTGCCTTTCTCAAAATCGATACATGGAACACAGGGTGAATTCCTGAATCCTTGGGTAGAGCTACCCGATAGGCAACCACACCGACTTTGCCCACTATTTGAAAAGGTCCAATAAACCGTGGAGCAAGCTTGGGATGTTTGTGCCTTCCCAACGACGCCAGTCGGTAAGGTCGTAATTTAATGTAAACCCAATCGTCCACTTCCAGTTGCACGTCCCTTCTCTTTTCATTAGCTAGCTTAGTCATACGTTGTTGCGCTTTCAATAAGGACTCCTTTAATTTAGCAAGCATCTGATCTCGGTCTCGAAGTTTTGAGTCCACCTCTGCCACTGCAGATGACTCAGCCACATATGGAAGGACAGAAGGTGGGGGGCGACCGTAGACCACTTCAAATGGAGTGATTTTAGAAGCCACATGGAAAGATGTATTATAGCTGAATTCTGCCCACGCCACCCACTTCGACCATTGTGTAGGATGTGACATTGCAAAGCATCGTAAATATGATTCCACACTTCTATTTACCACCTCCGTTTGTCCATCGGTTTGAGGGTGGTAAGTTGTGCTCCTACGTAGCTGGGTGCCCAAAGAGCGGAACAACTCCTCCCAAAACAAACTTGTAAAGATTTTGTCACGATCTGAAATGATGCTACGTGGACATCCATGTAAGCGAACAACTTCTTTGATGAAAAGATCAGCCACAGAGATAGCAGTAAACGGATGCTTTAGCAAAATAAAATGGCCATACTTTGACAAACGATCTACCACTACGAGAATAGTATTGTACCCATTAGATTTTGGTAAGCCTTCGATAAAGTCCATGGAAATATCTTCCCAAACCTTGTCTGGAATGGGTAACGCTTGCAAGAGGCCGGCTGGAGCGAGAGTCAAATATTTAGCTTGTTGGCATACTGAACAGTTAGCAACAAATGTATGCACCGTGGCTTTCATTCCCCGCCAATAGACTTCCTTAGCTAAGCGCTGGTACGTTTTTAATGCCCCATGATGCCCTCCTACTGGGCTGTTGTGAAATTCCCGGAGTAGCAATGGGATTGTGGGGGAATCTGAGGGCAGCACTAACCTCCCTTGGTAAAACAGCAAGTTACCTCGCAACGTATAGCCAATTGGAGCAGGAGTATTTTTTTGAAGAGCTTGGCGGATGCTTTCAAGGGTGCTGTCTTCACGTATTTGCTCTTCAAAAATGGTCGTATTAATGCCTTCAACCACACTGAGGAGACCCAATTCCATAGCTGGAGGTAATCGAGACAATGCATCGGCCGCCTTGTTGTCTAGTCCCCGTTTATATTCAATGCTAAAATCATATCCCAACAGCTTTGCTATCCACCGCTGGTAGTCCCCACCGATCACTCTCTGCTCCAACAAGAATTTCAGGCTTTTCTGGTCTGTACGAACGATAAACCGCTGGCCCAATAAGTAAGGTCGCCACTTTTGCACTGCAAACACGATTGCCATTAATTCACGCTCGTAGACAGCCTTGTGACGGTGCAACAGGGGCAAAGCTTTGCTGAAGAAAGCCAATGGCCGCTGGTTTTGCATTAAAACCGCCCCCACCCCTACTCCGGAAGCATCAGATTCAATAACAAACGTCTTTGAGAAGTCGGGCAACACCAAGACCGGTATGGAAATCATTGCCGTTTTCAATTTATGAAAAGCATCTTCAGCTCCCACACTCCACAGGAATTTATCCTTCTTTAACAACTGAGTGAGAGGAAAAGCGATGGTTCCGTAGTTGGCCACAAATTTCCGGTAGTATCCGGTGAGCCCAAGAAAGCCCCGCAATTCTTTGACATTTCGAGGTACCGGCCATTGTTGCATAGCTTCTATTTTTGTAGGGTCTGCAGCCACCCCCTTTGATGAAACCAAATGTCCCAAATACTCAATTTCCGAGGCCCCAAACTGGCATTTCTTCAAATTGGCAACAAACTGGTTTTCAAGTAAAGTCTGTAGTACCTGGGATAAGTGCTTCAGATGGTCTTGTAGGTTGTGACTGTATATTAATGTCATCAAAAAATACCAACACGAATTTACGTAAGAAGGGCCGCAGAACATCGTTCATAACCGACTGAAATGTAGACGGCGCGTTACGTAAGCCAAATGGCATGACTAAGAACTCGTAATGCCCTTCGTGAGTACGGAAAGCCGTTTTATGAATATCCGATGGTTGCACCCGAATTTGGTGATATCCGGACTTCAGATCAATCTTGGAAAAAATCGTGGAGCCGAACAATTCGTCGAGTAGCTCATCTACAATTGGTATGGGATACTTGTCCGGAATTGTGACCCTGTTCAACGCGCGGTAGTCTACGCAGAACCTCCAACTCCCATCTTTTTTTTTAACCAACAAAACTGGGCTTGAGAATGAACTCCTACTCGGTTGTATAATCCCAGCCAATAACATTTCCTGCACCAGACGCTCGATCTCGTCTTTCTGAAATTGAGGGTAGCGGTATGGTCGGACATTCACCGCGCCAACCCCAGCCTCAAGTTCGATTTTGTGGTCCTTACTTCTACTCGGCGGCAACGCCATTTGGGTTTCAAACACCGCCTCATACTGGTGTAATAACTCCCTGAGCACTGTTGGCACTCCTCCGAAATTCAATGGAGATGGCATCGCTTCGACTACTTCATCCCCCGCCTCCCCCACACTCAATTCGACAAGAACCCCTTGATCATCTACTCCAAACGTCTTCATCATAGATTTTAGAGAGACCTGGGATTTTACCAAGCTACGATCACCCCGTAGTTGAACCAGCCATTTCCCAATCTGGAAGTCCATGATCGACAAACGGTAATCAAACTGAATTTTGCCCAGAGTCTCCAGCCAAGATATGCCTAAAATCACATCTGCACTACCCAAGGGCAAGGGAAGGAAATCATGAATAATAGTTAAATCAGAAATGGTGAGAACCACACCTTTGCAAATTCCGTTCCCTGGTATTGGTCCGCCGGTACCCAAGACGATTCCGTAATTGGAAGAAGACGAAATTGGTAGTCCCAATTTTTGAACCACCTCGGAAGAAATAAAATTGTGGGAAGCACCGCTGTCAATCAACACCACCACCCCCAGGTCACGGATAGTTCCCCGAACCTTCATGGTCTTAGGCGAATTTAACCCTACCATGGAATTGAGCGATAAAGCGGCTACTTCTGAGTTCTCCACCCCCGTTAATTCGTCAGCTATGGCCTCTGGTGTTACGGCTTCATCTGCCTGAACTACTTCCTCGGTGCATTCATCCTCTTCACCTTGCACTACCATGACTTGCAACTCCTTACGTTTACAGCGGTGGCCGGGAAAAAATTTCTCATCACACTTATAGCACAACCCTCTTTCTCTCTTGCTCAGCAACTCCTTGTCCGTCATACGTTTAAACGTCGGCGTACCTCCGACCTTCACCCCTGAATCGCGCGCCGGAGACACTGTGGTTGACGACCCCGTTGCCCCACGATTATAATTCAACGAAATCGTTCGGGAAGAAGAGTTATTCGACCCGCTTGTTTGGCTTGACCCGCTCGACTGTGTATTAGCTTTTGGGCTTGAAGTCGACGCTGAGCCCATCCTCTTCTGTTGCTGCACGACGTTGTCATCTTCAATTAATTGGGCTTTAATCATTTTAGCTTTCAGGCCCACGGGCTGGAACTTACGCAACTCACTCTGAATTTCTTCTTTCAGCCCACATTCGAATTTGCTTTCCAGCACGCCTTCGCATACATCTTTTAGGGTTGCGGCATACTGTTCAAACCGCCGGCGATATTCCCTCACGGTGGTCTCCTGTTGCAGCCTCATTAGTCGAGCATACCGGTCTCCTTGCGACGTCGGTCGGAACCTTTCCTGCAGGAGCATTCGGAATTCACTCCAACTATTCATCGGTGTTCTATCTTCCTCATATTGATGCCAAGTCAGGGCTTCCCCTTCCAAGCACATCACCGCCGCTTCTAGTTTGTCCTTCTCCGATAATCGATTAACCACAAAGTATCGTTCTACCCGATGCAACCATCCATCCGGGTCTTCACCATCTTCCCCTTTAAACACTGGAACCTCTAATTTCCTCAGGCGCATATCAAACAGTGGTATCTCTCGATTGCTGGGTGCTTGAATACCCTCACTCCCCTTGGAGCTCGTTTCGCTACCAACTTTGGATTCTTCCACTTTCTGACCAGACTCTTCATTTATCACTTGCTTCCCCTTATCAGTGAAGGTTCTTTCCGATGAAGGAGACCCTCTCTCGGTACGCACCATCCCTTCCAGTCGAGCAAACATTGCTTTCATCTCCTCTCTCACCATTGTAAATTGTAAGTCTAACTTGGCATCCACATTTGCCTGCTGTTCTCCCACCTCCGCAATCTGAGTACCCAGACTTACTTCCATATCAACTTGTTTGACAGCCAACTCAGACAACTTTTCTTCTAACGCTACAATTCTTCCTTCCATCTTTCCCACCATTCCCTAGGAAAGTGCTCTGATACCAAAATTGATAGGCCTTAGCCACCAATTTTATTTATCAACATCAACCGGGGAAGATTCGAGAGCTCCCCTCTCTCCCACGTTTCTCAACAGAGAAATACAATTCAAAAATAGCCAAAAAAGATAATCTACCTCTCACAAAAGCATCTCTTATAACCTCACACCCCACACACAGAAATTACGAGTGGGCCCCCTAACTACCCAACAACAACTAATTCTCACTCTCCTTTCTCTTCACGCGCCTACGCTCGTACACCTTTGTAATTCGAGGCCTATCAGATTCTTGGTCTTGGCCTCTTGATGTATCCAATTTATTTAATGATTTAATGTTAAATCTCTTACGGAAGATATTGTGGGTACCATTGATCCAACCTCGAACAACCTTTATTCAGTGATTTGGAAGGATGCCTATCTAAAGAAAATAAAGATCTTTTCTTTAGGAGCTTAGTCGTGGGGCAATTAATACAGCAATGCCTCATTTCCATCTTTCTCCATCTTGGCGTGTTCTGTGTTCCATGTTCTTCTAATTTGAAGCATCCTGGACACATTTTTGTACATTGCCCTTTTGCTTCTAAATATTGGGTTTTCATACTTGATGCTTTTGATTGGTCATTACCTTTGCCTAATAACATTGATGATATTCTTGCATTGGTTTCCATGGGATATCCGTTCCATGGTATGAAGAAGATGTTATGGCTTGCCTTCAATAGTGTTTTTCTTTGGTTCCTTTGGTGCGAAAGAAATGGAAGGATTTTCAGGGATACTTTCTCAAACTTTGATAATTTTATAGATTTGATTTCCTTTCATGGTTTGTATTGGTGTAAATGTAAACACCCTTTTGTTGATTGCAATCTTTCTTCCTTGATTTCTAATTGGAAAGCTGGAAAGCTTTCTTGTAATGCACCTTTAGGTGTTTGAAGGTCTTACTCCTCTATTTTATTCATCAATGAATTTTTGTTTCTCTTCTAAAAAAATAATAATAATATAATAGCTTCTATAAAATATAGTGAAATATTTTCTATGATTGTTATTATTCACTTTATTTAATTGTCAATATTATGTTGACCAGGCAGATGAAAACTTAAGACTGATACGTTCAGCATTACATGAGGCTGTTGAAGCATGCGTAGATGCTGCTGGCCATGAATTTGATATTTTTCGGCAGCAGACCCTGCTAAGAGCTGCCAGCTATGGCCAAGCCTTTTGCAGGTCAGTCGTCAGTTACTTTAGTGTTACATTTTTATTACTTTTTTATGACGTTGCTTCTTCTTAGTCTTTTTCTTTCAAACAGAGGAAAATTTTCTCGGATGTATTTTTTGATAATAAACCAAGCTTTCATTGAGAAAAAAATGAAAGAATACAAGGGCGAACAAAAAAGACCAGTCCACAAAAAACAAGAGAGAGGCCCCCTTAGAAGAAGGGGCTCCAATCCAAAATGATGAGACCTATGGAAAATTTTCTCTAATGTATTGTTCTTTTCTTTCTAATTTAAATTGGAGGTGCCAGCCATTTTTACTTATTATTTGGTAATAACACAATTAAGGGGTAGCATGTTTAAGGATTTAGTATGATGATCCCTCCAAACAAGCACAAGCTTAACATATTTAACATGTTTATAGTACGGGACATTGTTGGCAGTATGCCATGCGGTTAGAACAAGAAGTGCTCTTTCTAAGCTTTTTGTTATTGTTCTTTACCTCTTCAATTCATGCCAACTGATGTAACTTCTTTGGCCAGGTTTTGGGAGGATGCCTTATCCTTAACCTTTAACATATTTCACCCTTTAGTGAAATTTGTTTCTTTTAAAAAAATATAATGATTTTTTTAGTGTTATCTCTGATTTTGCTCTCCATAATGATATCCAGTTGGCTTTGGCAGCAATTTTAATCGTGAACGAATACAAGAGATGTGCAGATTATTGCGAGTTTTAAATGCTGTTCGCAACCCAGAGATTGGCATCCCTCTCAGTATACAACAGTTTAAGGTCCTCTATGATTGCTGATAAGAGTTTCCAGTTTCTTGAACTATAATGGATCTTCATATTATACTAAATAAACTTGTTCCTTCCAGCTTCTTACACCATCTGTTCTGATTGCTCGTTTGATCAATGCCCACCAACACTTGCTTGCATTACGGGTTTCTGAGTACCTTGGAATGAGTCAGGTAAATATAATCCTATAATTCAATGGGGAATCAGAATTAAAATGTTCATCTCTCAAATGTCTAAAAGGAAAACTCCTCGGAATGAAGAATTGAATTTACATTTAAGCATAAGATGGGAAGCTGACTTCTTGCTTGTGGTTAACCCCCCTCTTATGGAAAAGAAGGTCCTTTGCTTTTGATCAATACATCTTTCTAGGAAGTATAGGACACATACCCTTATAAGATTGAGGTTCTTTTTCCTTCCTCTTTTGGTTTTCCTCCAGTATTGACCATGAGCTTGGTGTATAGTGTTGCTAGAACTTTGAGGTTGTTACAGCAGGAAAAGATTGTCAATTATCACTCCATCAAATATCTTGTCTCCCTCAGTGACCCAATTTCCAATTCAACTGAAATTCAAGCACTAAATGCTTAGATAGAATATTTCTACCCATTTTTTGGCTTGTTGCTTATGCACTCAACAAGATCAATATATTTTGTATTCATTTTATACAGGAGGTGGTGATAATGCACTGGGCATGTTCAAAGATAACAGCCTCAGCAAATATTCCTGATGTCACCCTTCTTGAAGTTCTACTTGATAAGGTTTTATATTTTTCAAATATATATTATTGAGATTCTGTTCTTTTGGTATCATGCAATGGCGTCTGAAATGCATTTCTTGTGAAATTCAGCTGAAGTTGTGTAAAGGCATATCATATGCTGCTGTTGCTGGTCATGCAGATAAAATTGGTCGCAGGAAATTAGCTGCTATGCTTGTTGATCATGAACCACGTTCCTCCAAACAGGTCTTTATTTGTTTGCATCTCAATTCTTCTTCTTGGATTTTATTATTTTTGGGCATAAGAAACAATGTATTAAGAGAAGATTTAAGAATATACAGCATGGCTCCTTTGGGTGGGGATTTTCTCTTCCCCTGCCTCTAGGTTTTCCATTGATATACCTCCAGATTTCTTTTAATAAAAAAAATAATAAATAAGAATATACAGCAGTAGAAACAAGGATTAGCCATCCAACATTAAACCAAAAAAGCTAAGGAGATTGCAAAAGCTCTCCGATTTGCTTCGTTTTCTCCCTATATTTTCTTTTTTGAGCAAAAGGTAATAAATAGAGATACTTTTTAGTAAAAATATCAGTTCAAAACATTGAAATACTCAGCTGCTTTCAATCCTACGTGTCCAATCTACGTTGAGATGACTTTATGCCACCAACAAGGAGCAATGAAACAAAAGATGTCCGGTCTAAGTTGATGAGAACTTCACAGAACACTATGGACTTTTGCTATTGCCTCTTTTCATCTCTTTATTGTTCCATCACTTTGCTCCAGGCCCATACATTTTCTTTCTTGTAACGGGCCAAACGGCTTAGTGGTATAAAGCTGTGGATGGGTCAACTGGAAGACATGGCCAGTTTCCAATAAGTGTCAGATTCTGTTAAGATAAACCCAGAGCAGTTGCTTTTTAACAGGGATGACCGGTCTGAGTAACCAGATGAGATCCTCCTTCCTCTTCCACTGCTTTCCCAAGAAAATTGATCAAAATTTTCTTTTTTTAATGCTGTTTTAGAAGAGACCTTGAGAAAAGAGAGGTAACAGGTAGGAGGCTGAAAAAAAGGTCTTTCCTTTTTAAATTAGTAAGTCATCTTCCATCCTCGAAGTCTCCATTAAACCTTCTATCACCTCAGGATCCCAAAAAGCCTCATTACTAGGATTACCCGCAAAGGAGGTCCAAAATATCCCTATGGCCATAGATAGAGATTCTCCATCTTCCCTTCGATGTATTCAATACTGGCAGTGTAGCTTTTGAACATTCATTTTCAAACCACAAGACTGGTTGAATCAGGTTGAGGATTTTTAAAATTGACATGATTAGCTTCCTTTGTTGTTGATGCTATCATATTCTTTGAATGTATATCGTACATTTTTGTAGTGCTATGGAACGGTGGATGAAAGAGAAATAAATCATTATTATGAAAATATTTATCATGTAAACTTGTTTCCTTTTTTCTTTTTATCCATTTAGGTACCTCTCTTGTTAAGCATAGGAGAAGAAGACACAGCATTAATCAAAGCAACTGAAAGTGGCGATACTGATCTTGTTTATCTTGTTCTCTTCCATATCTGGCAGAAGGTAAGTCTTCAATCTTATCTAATATATATACAATTTCTTATCACACGTCTGCAGATTGAATGAGTCTAAGATATGCATAAACACGAAGCTCTAAGTGATATATACAACTTTTGAGTAGCATGCATGTTCTCAATGAGAAGTTGGTTTTTCATCCAAAAAAAACTTTTGAATAGCATGCATAATTGGCTTTGATGCAGAGGCAACCATTGGAATTCTTTGGAATGATACAAGCCAGAATTCAGGCACGGGATCTATTTATTACTTATGCTCGGTATGCAAAGAACATTTCTATTCCTCCAGTAATAAATTTGATGCCAAAAATCTTAATACTCTATTTTCAGATTGCTGATTCTTCAATTATTACTTTGAGATTTTGCCTCTATTTAATTTATTTGAGTGATTTTTTATTTGTTTTTATTCTTTCTTTTAACTTGAGGATTTCTCATCCTCCACTATATTTTCATTTTGATGGAGTCTGAAAAACCGTGGTCTAACACACACATATAATTTAAAAAAAAAAAGTTTTAAAAAAACAACAACGTTGTAAGTGAATTTGGGCTGGATACCTAAGGCTAGACCAATACGAACCAACCAACAGTAGTGTATCGAACTCAAGAACTAACCAACAGTATTCCAATATGATGAACTGATCTCTCTTATGAATTGTTAGCAAATTAAAAGCTTAGATAGGCTGCGATGGAATATCATTTTCTTCCTCGTTTGCTTACACTAATGTGTTGGAGAACCATTTGATTTCCATTTATTGTAATTTCTTTTGGGTTAAATTAAAAAAAAAAAAAAAAAAAAAAAAAAAAAAAAAAAACAATAATAATAATAATTAAAAAAAAAATTAAAAAAAAAAATCCAGGTATCAGAAGGAAAATAAACTGCAACCGGGCTCGTAAATGTGAAGAATAAAAAATAGAATGGATGCAAATGCTGATTATGGCACTACAAATATCATACTCTAGATCTTATCGAACGTTTAATGTTTATTTAGTTGGTTGCTGGTTATTAATCATATGGCTTAATGGGGCATAGACACATGACTTCATCTCTTGTTTGGTTCTTGAGCTAGTCTCTTGTTTAAAATCCACTTGTACTTAGACATGTCCATTTTATTTGCTTGACCATTATGTTATCTCCTCCAGGTGCTATAAGCATGAATTCCTGAAGGACTTTTTCCTATCAACTGGACAACTTCATGTACGTAGTATGTTCATATTTGGTTGCATCTGTTTTTAAATTCAAGTTACATGTTGAAACAATCTCACGAGTTTGCATCTTTTATATGATTTAGAGACATTGTAGGTCTGTTGTGTGGATTGTCTCTTCTCAGTGCATCAATTGAAAGAGTTTCTTCCCCTACCCACCAAAAAAAAACCCCACAAAAGGATAGTCCACGAAGGGATGCCTGTGCTTTTCACAACTAGTTTTGTGAAAGGATACGTTCTTCCTTTTGACCTTGTCTACTTGTAGTTAAAAACAGCAGACGGATTGCAGAAATTGAAATCCTACGCTGCCTTCCTCTATAAATATGATATTCAAGCATAGGACCACCTTTTCATTCACTACCCCGGACCCCCCCCCCCCCCCTCCCCAGTTGCGAGGCTTTTGGTAAATCCCATTGGTTTGGGTTTGGGTTGATGTCATATCTCCTTAGATTGCATTTTACTCAGTCCTGTCTATCTGTTTATTTGGAATGAAAATTTTCTTAGTTTCTTTAGAGGGGGAAAAAAAAGGAAGTGCACCAAAATTGCCTTTGTGGATCTCATCAGCCATGTTGATACCCCCATGAATCCAAGACTAAGAACTGAATAGAAAACCTCAATCTTTGAATATTAGTGCTTTCACATAGCTAAGATCAAGGGTTTGCTCGGAATTTCATCCTTTGTCCTGAGCTGTGAGATGAACGAAAAGGAACTAGGTGGAAATCTCCGAGTCTTTTAAGAACCCAAATTCTAAAATTCTCCTATCCTACAACATCTTTTTTCTTTAAACCAACACAATACACGCCGTTGATCAGATAAGAGAGTTGAAGATCAGCCACAATTTTTCGTTAGTATTAAGGTCCATTCTCCTATACTCATTTTGGTTAGGACGTATTTTCAGGATACAATTTTTTTAAATTTTTTTTACAGGAGGTAGCTTTTCTTCTATGGAAAGAGTCGTGGGAGCTAGGGAAAAATCCAATGGCCAGCAAAGGATCTCCACTCCACAGTCCACGCACAAAACTTATTGAGAAGGCCCACAGTCTTTTTGCAGAGACCAAGGAACACGTTTTTGAGTCAAAAGCTGCTGAAGAGCATGCAAAATTGTTGAAGTTAGTATAAATTTTGTTATTTTGTTTGTGTTTATTTTTTAAGGAAAAAAAAAGAAAAAGAAAGGAAGACACAACACTACTAAATCATTCTCTGAACTCGTCTGCAGAATACAACATGAGCTGGAGGTGAGTACAAAGCAGGCCATTTTTGTTGATTCAAGTATTAATGATACAATTCGAACATGTATTGTGTTGGGAAATCATCGAGCTGCTCTAAAAGTAAAAACAGAATTCAAGGTGTGTAAATTTCTCTTTGCCGTTTCCTTACGTTTAAGAAACCGTGGGAAATAGACATTGTAGTAACAATAGTTTCTCATCCTGCATGGGAATCTTAGATAATTCTTTTGTTCTTGTGTTCCTATTCATTTTATGACTCGACTCCCAACTGTATTTTTCATGTTATGCCTCAGGTTTCTGAGAAAAGATGGTATTGGCTTAAAGTTTTTGCTTTGGCTACCACGAGAGATTGGGTTGCATTGGAGACGTTCTCAAAGGAGAAAAGACCACCAATTGGTAAATTTCCAATTATTAGAGTATTTCTTTTGCTGCTTTTGTAGTGAAAACTACCTTTTCCTATCAAAATGACACGTAATACATGCTTGCTTATTCTGCCTGGATAATGAAAACTGAAAAGCATTAGATGTTGAAAATGAGATGCAAACCATTTCTAAGATTGATTAAACATCTATCTTAATGAGAAGTGTTTTAATAAGCGCTTAAGCACAAAGGTGCCTCCATGTGAAAGGAGCAAGACATGTGTTCTCCATTAGATCCCGCTTCTTGTCTTGTCTTATATATAAAAAGTTTTTTTTTTTCTTTTATTTGCTCCCAAAGTTTCATAATTGAAATATTTTATATATATAAAGAGAATGAAAATTTTGTTTCTCTCCCAATGAAAGTCTTACTGGTTCGTGTGAGATAACGCTGACTTCTAGGCGTGCACTTATTGCTGCCAAGAGAGCTGTTTAGTGCCTTTTTAAAAATTTGTGTTGACCAGCCAAGTTTCCCCCTTTCCATTATGGACTTCTCGAACTCCTTTCCTTCTGTGCGTTTTCAGTGGTTTCTGTTGGTTTATAGCGACTACTCATGGGTTCTTCACCAACTCACTCTCATTTCAATCATGCTTGTTAGGCTTAGCTACTTGTATTTTAACTGTCCTTAATACATGATTTCATGTGTTAAATTTATTTCCGTGATTAGGTCTGTAACTCTCTCCTCATGTCAATGAACAGTCTGATTCATGTTTTAGAAAAGAATGAAAAAAAAACAATTTTCTTATTCTTTTTTTATAATTATAGAGGACTAAATTACAAATTTGGTCCTATAGTTTGGAGAAAGTTCTAATTTAGTCCTTATGATTTTAAAATTAGAATTTCATCCCATGGATTGACAAAAACTCATCAAATGATCTCTATTGTTAGATTAGGAGTGACTAATAGATTGAGTTCGTGGATAGTAGAAGTCAATGAATTGAGTAAGTGACAAGATTGGAATGAAATTTTGGCGGATTGTGTACGTTGTAGGGACTATTTAATAAGGTTTTATCAAACCAATGGGATGAAATTCTAATTTTAAAACCATAGATTCTAAATTCTAACTTTCTCCGAACCATAAAGACTAAATTTGCAATTTAACCATAATAGAGACAAAGTAATTAGAATTGTAATATTCATTACTTTTATCATAATCACTCTCTCGTTTTTCTTTGAACAGGTTACAAACCATTCGTGGAGGCTTGCGTTGAAGCAGATGAAAAGGCTGAAGCACTGAAATATATTCCCAAACTTGCAGATCCACGAGAAAGAGCAGAGGTAGTATAACATTCCAAGTTTCTAACCCATGCATTCTATAGCTTCATTTGTTTGTCTGTATTGCTAGGAAAATGGAGATTTACTCCTAGAGATTAAAAATTTAGCATTTAAATCATGAAATTCCGAAGTTGTGGCACTTAAAAATCAGATTTATTGTACTGAAATCAGAATTTCAAGATAATTCCCCAATCGAGCAGCTATCAAGTATTGTGTACATGTGTACAGATTGTAAAAGCCTGAGATTTATTTTCTTTGACAGGCATATGCTCGGATTGGCATGGCCAAGGAAGCAGCCGATGCTGCTTCACAAGCAAAGGATGGGGAATTACTAGGTCGATTAAAATTAACATTTGCACAAAATTCTGCAGCTTCGTCAATTTTCGATACTCTTCGAGATAGGTTGTCCTTCCCAGGTGTTTCATAGTCTTTTCAGGCGTAACTTTCTTTCCTCTATAATCTTATTTGGTTTCGCTTCTAAGCTTCTGCTGGGGGTTTTTGTGTGTAATATTTAGCCATGATTGGTGTATATTATGTTTAAATGTCTCACTGATCTGGACCTTTGTATTCGTTAATTATTTCTGACCCTTGTCCGGTTTTTCCTCTCTCTAAACCTTGTTCTTGTCTGTTTGTATAATTCCCTAAGCAACTTACAGTTCAAGGAGACATGTTCTATGTTGCCTAATTACAATTAAAATACTCTTGTTTTGTTGAAATGTGATGGAAAAATTACCACACAAGAGACAAAAAAACAAACAACAATAGAAAAAAAAACAAAAACCAGGAATGTAGAATGTTATGTTTCGAAAGGGGAAGATTCATGTTTAGCATAGACTTGGAAGAAGATTGTTACTATTGATTTTGATGAAAAGAGAAAAAAGTTCAAGAAGCTATGGAGAGCGGTAAACTCTGAAAAGAAATATTGAAAGAGGGAGTTGACCGATAAAGATGGACAATCACAATTGTGCGATATCAATTTATTGGCATCGTCATCCAAAGCGACTTCCAATTGCTCGGAAATTCTATATGGGGGATGGGATGATGAGCAAAAACAATTTATCAAGAAGTTGGTTGGCTATTAAAAAAAAATCTCAAAAAGTTGTGGAGTTTCAACTTTTATGATCTTGCCAAAGTGAGTGTAGTTCCGTGGTAATTGACATGTATTCTCGACCAAGAGGTCAGAAGTTCGAATTCCCTCATCTCTAATGTTGTTGAACTCAAAAAAAAACTTTTATAATCTTTTCCACGGGAAAGAGTAGTAGTTTAGCATTAGAATGATACACTAAAAGATTTTCTCCGTGGCAATTATCGCAGCTTTGAGTTCACAATGTTTAAGATTATAAAGGAAATACTTCTTCAAATTTGCAGTACTTGAATAATAAGTGTGATAACTATAACTTGAATCAGTCAAAACAGGACTTGATGGGAAAACCATTTCAAGCATAGCAGCTGTTACCAGAAGCTTTGTATTATAACGCTTACTCCACCTTCAGAGTTGCATATATTGAATCTTCATATTTACCACTCCACCTGCAATTTTGTTTCCAACAAAAGCTTATTACTTGATCTTCTTTTTGCAACTCTTGACATGATATTCATAATCAATGGAGGCTCACTAAAGTTGCTTGTTAGGAACAGAAATCTTGAAATGGTACCTACCTATATTCGTCATTTATCGGTACTTGGAGTTCCAAATCTTTCCCGAAAGGCTCAAATACTTGATTTACCCTCTCGTCGTCAACCTTCTCAAGAGATGGCGGATCCCACTGTGTACAGTTGAATAATTGTGTTAGATCAAAGGACAAGGCTTCCTCCTTACGGAGACACGAGAACACAAACACGACAAAGAAAGATCGAGAGGGGTAACCTTAGGAGCATTGTCTTTGTCAATGGTGAGAGCTCTAATACCCTATGATCTTAAGGAAAACGGTTAGTTCTGAGGTGGCCACATCTATGATGTTGATGCATCTCATTTTTAAGTTCGCTAAGCTATAAATTGTTAACAATTACCTCATAAACATCTCCAGAGATGACAGTGCGTAAGATATTCATTGTCAACCTGAATTCTTTCTTCAAACATTCTTGAAGTGTTTGTGTTCGACCTTCGCGTATCTGCAAATGGAAACACAAGGTGGGAGCTACTACTTATGCCAACATGGAGTAGGAAAAATGGAAAAAAGTTCATTTAGTAAAGACCAGCAGTTGAAGCCTCAAGATTCCAAAAACTCCCCAATTGGTAATAGTAATCTTATGCAAAAAAGTTCTGATTTCTAATTTAAACTAAAGGGAAGCGAAGTATTATACTCAAATGATTGGGCCTCTAACGTCTGTACTGAAAATGAATATTTTCATTTTGCTTTTAAGTTAACGTGACAAGGAATGGACCATGGTTCTCAATAATGAGAGAAACAGTTGTATTTGGTAGTTATGAAATTGGATGCGGTACCGATTTTAGAGTTATTTTCAGTCCAGTAGGGGATGATCTCTTTAGTCCCTTAAGAACGGGAACTATCCAGCCATTTCCTTCTGCACTTGCCTCAGCTTCCTGAAAAAACATTGTTCACAAAATTTATGAGGCCCAGCTGCTGAGAGAGAGAGCACAACAGCTCAGAGAGAAAGAGACTTACAAAGGAGTTTATAATCTCTACGACAGTTTCCTTTGAAAAGCACTTATCAATTACAGATTGCCTGGAAGATTCCAAACATTTAACTTTAGCTGTCAGATTCATTATGAACTCGTAGCATGAGATATACTATATGAAAAAGAAACTATTTCTCTATTCCACTCTTAACCTTTTCAAGATACTATCTTCATCCAGTTGAACTTCTGAAGAAAATTCTTCAATTGTAGATCTGACTGAATTTTCATCGTAGGAGTTTAAGCTAATCAAACGCTCCTCTAGTTCACCCAATTTCTGCGTTACAAGGATATAGGATCCATCTTTTACATGGTGCATTTCAAATACGAATAGATAACAATGCAGCAAAACTTAAGTAAACTAAAAATGTGAAATCAAAAACCAAGAAAAACAATACATGATCATAAATGATGCATATCTTACTGATTATGAATGATGCTATTTGTTGGTTATTATACAAGTAATCTTCTGGGTATTGTTTCATATATGTAAATTTGAATTGAACAAACGGGGAGTATGCTCATCAGAACTCCTAAATCCAGGACTAGATTCTAACATTTAGATTTTCTTTGGCTAATATACAGTACCCGTTAACTGGCAAAAAGAAGAAAAAATGCAAATTTATTTTCTCACATTTTGTGCTACTGAAATTTTGATAGGGCCACCTGATATCTACTACTATACTACTAAATCAGAGGTCCAGAGCACATATCAAAATTGAAGAATTTGATTGCAAGTCCGTTATTCCAAACCAGGATTTTGAAAATAATGAAATAGTAACAAAACTCCATGGTCATAGTTGTATGGAGAGAGAGAGAGAGAAGACTAAACTAACCTCAAAAGGTACAAAATGTGTTGCAAATCCAACTGCAACCAGTTCCTTGCCGTTCAACCTGGACCCAGTTAAGGCCAAGTATTCTCCTGCATATGTCCACAAGGTTATTCAATCAGTCCATTTTTAATTATCTTTTACCCATTCGCTGTTTTATTCTCACAACATAATATGGAAATTTCCCTGTACAGAGGAAACAAATGTCAAAATTTTGAATTTAGTTAAAATCAAAAGATATTTTGATGTTGATGAATTTTGCAACAACAGGAAAAGAAAGGACCATGAACTCTAAAAGAAAATGTTTAGAATAAATTAAGAAAAGTAAAACTCTTAAACTGTTATGTCCACAAACGCAACTCTAAAGATTCTTTTTACATTAATATAATCAGATCATTTTTTCTTTTTCTTTTTCAATTTTTCTTACCTAAATGTCCAGGAAGATGAGAAAGCATATACGAGAAACCACAATCAGTGTGAAACCCAATACTTGCTTCTGGAGTGGCAAAAACCTATATCAAAGAATCCATGAAAGTCATCACTTGGGAATTACTATGGAAACTGAAGCCAAACATACAAACCAAGGAACATCTAAAAGGATAGACCAAAGGAAAAAAAACCCACAGTTTTTTCTGTGACAACTGAAAATTTCATTGGCACCATAAATGATGCACCTCCCCCCATTGAAATTCCATGTACAAGTGCAACCTGCAATTGAGATGAGCAGAAAACCCATATATTCAACTTAACCAAATTTTTTAAAGAAAAAAGACCGTATAGCCTTTTTTTTGTCAATGGTTTTGGTATAATAGGTTCAGAAAAATCATTACGTGGATCTTCTTATAGGTGTGAATGTGATAGCAGAGCCAATACATTCGGTAGACAACTTCAAGGCATGAATCCTCTGTCAAGAACGATGCAAAAGAAACTTAACGTAGTGATCATTGAAATTGAAGTATGAAAATCATTGTTCTCATTCTGTTGAAGAATGGATTCAGACAGAAACATGTGAATATGTGCATTGAAGGAATAATGGATTATGTGCTACATTTATTCACACTCCTTGTGTATTTTTATGATTGGAATAACATGGAGTCCTACACCTTGCATTATGCTCATGGCCCATCCCATTAATTCTAAAAAGCTATTTTCTTCGTGTATTGAAAGGAAACTAGGACCTACTTGTATTCCTGCCATCATAGAACATCTTTAAGTCTCCACCAGCAGAAAAGGCTCGACCAGCTCCCTGTTTGAGACACATGAAGATGAATTCAGAAAAGAAACGGCATTTCAAAACTTAAGATTCGTATTTGTTTGGATTGCCTATCATGCCCGCAGTTTGAATAAGGTAAGAGCCTAAGATTGTCTGTGATAAACGAATATTTTATTAAGCATAGATGATAAAACTGACCTTAAAGACTATAAGTTTTGCTTCATCGTCTTTTTCCCATTTTTCTAAGTATCCAGCCAGCAGAGAAACCTGCATACACACACGAAGAGAGAGAGAGAGAGAGAAGAAAATCCGTGTTCATCGCTTCATTCAAGAACTCGAGACCAATCAACAGTTCAGTTAAAATTGGAGTTAAATTTACATACCACTTTGGACGAGATGACATTCAATTGTCTTGGCCGGTTCAACGTGATCAACCTAACATGTCCGACTTCTTCTCCCAGAACAACCTGAAGGTTGATTTCAACAAGCATTTAGTGAATGAAAGAGTGAGAAACTTCCACAAAACTTATGCCTGGGGGAACCATTTTCAATCGCAAGCAAGAAAAATGGTAAAACAAAAAAATTACAATGAAACAAAGGGTATCATTCGAAGAAGTCGGAGATGCAGTCAAGAACTACCTCTTCATCCGGGTTAACAACTTGCTGCGCCATTCTGAAGTCGAAATTCTGGATTCAAGTTGGCAAAATGAGCAATCAAAATGGTAGCAGCAGATCGAAAGAAACTGAAAGAACAAAGCCAAATGGGTCTTCAATCTGAGCTGGGGAATGAAATCGAAGATGACTGAGACGAGTGAAATTGCATAAAAAGAGACCCAAAGTGGAGACTGGTGGGCAGCCATCTCTCCTCCTACCTACCACCAACAGTAAAATCCCACCTACCACGGCTAAAACAAAGGTCATATTCAGTTGGCTGCTAGTGCAACAAAACCCTTTGCTCATTTATCAAATACCAACTCATCCTTGAGAAGAAAGTCCAAGGTAATAATAAAATTAAGATCATCTAAAACACAGATATTGTTCAGCATCAACATGTCTATGAAAATCAATTATATACAGAAGAAACTAATTTCAATGAAAAGAGACCAAAAATATGACTCTGAAAGTCTTTGATTGTGGGGCAATGGCTTCAAAAGTGAAGACGACATCGCACCGCGAAGAATTCTGATAGCGACTCTAAGTCGCGTCAATACTAGTTCCATAAGAAAGCATTTTCTGCAGTTCTTCGTTTCTCGTCCAAGCAATCGAATTGGTTTGATTTGTTTTCTATATCGTTCTTCTTACTGAGTTCCATTCAATTCAACTAATCAAACTCAATTCGACTCCGATTTCATCGGATTTTTCATGGAGCCGATCCTAATTTGATAAAATCTTCTTGATCAAGTTCTTCCGGTAAATCTAATCGAATTAGAGCGGGTTTTTCCTTGATTAAACGAGAATCGATTGACCAGAAAAGAAATGATGTATTGTTCATTTGTTCCTAAATAAATTTCGAAAGACGAAATGGGAGGAGGAATCAAGAAGGACAGAACAGAACTTACTAGCAGCCTTGGTAGTAGAAATTCCTTGCAGTTGCAGCTGAGGCACGTGGACCAACGTCATGTTGACTTGTGTTAATTTTTTAAACTTTTTTGCTGCCTAAAAATTAGGTTAAATTACATGTTTATTCGCTTCACAAAAATTTATGTTTAATAAGTTTTCACCCAACCTTTTTTAAAATTCATAAACCCTATTCGATATACAAAATTGGAAGTTTGGGTCCATTTTATATGTTAATTCTTTAAAATCTCAAATATGTCAGGAATCTATTAGACACGAAACTGAAAGTTTGAGAATCAATTAAACATTTTTAAAATTCAAAAATCTATTAGACATAAAATTGAAAGTTCATATTGTAAATTCAGAGATCAAATTGACACAATCTTACAAGTTAAAGTTAAGGTTCTAATTTTAGTTTGGAAAAAATTATGAAGATGCAAAGAGGACAAGTAAAGTCTCGTTTGATAATCATTCGATTTTTTATTTTTAGTTTTTGAGAAAATAATCTTCTTACAATGGTTTTCATCTTTCTTACAATGGTTTTCATCTTTATGAAAGACACTCAATTTCCTAGCCAAATTCCAAAACGAAAACACAAGTTCTTAAAAACTATATTTTTTCTAGTTTCAAAACTAGACTTAGTTTTTGAAAACATGGAAAGGAAGTTGATATCAAAACAAAGAAACTTATAGGTAGAAATAGGGTTTTTAAGCTTAATTTGAAGTTGATATCAAAACAAAGAAACTTATAGGTAGAAATAGGGTTTTTAAGCTTAATTTTGAATTGGAGGACCTAAACTAATCAAATTAAATTAATTTGATTCAATTCTCAAGAGTCACAATTACTTCAGAAATCAAACCAAGATAGATTGAAATGTTTGATGAAATACCAAATAAGACAATTCAAGACTTCAACAGTTAGAAACAAAGCATCAAAAACAGAAAGTCAAGAAAATTTGCTTTAAATTAATCCAGCCAAAATTGTCAAAATCATCTCACAACATCCTAAACAGAGGAATAATTGTGCTAGAAAAACGAATGGTTTTGCAGAAATTTCATCTACTTCTGAAAGTTTCTATAATCTACCCATATCAATAATCAAATGTTTCCATTGAAGAGAGGCCAAAGATTAGCACAATTACATGAACAAGTTGGGCCTAGAGGCTTTGTATGTTGTCTTGAGCTTCCTGGTGGGTGGCCTCACCTTCTTAAACACCAAGGGGAATTTGATCTTTGAGTCATGGAACTGCTTGGTGCTTTCCCTCTTGCAGAGTTTTGCAGGAACGGTTGCTGTCTTAATGATTTGGATGCATGGGCACCTCACTCTATGGCGAGAAGCCATCTCGTTATACATGTGCTCGACAGCCCCGTTCAATGTTGTATCCCTATACTCCTTGTACATGTTGTGATAACCTGTTCGGCTCTGATACCGCAGCCAAATACCATAGTTCTTGATCTTGGTTGGGTTCTTTTCAAAAATCTACAAATCACAAAATGAGTGCTTAGAAGATTATTGATTGCATTTGAGGCAACATTAGGGGAAGGAACTAGGAAAGGAAAAGGGATGCTTATTTGAAGACAAGAATCTTACATGAAATTATATGAAGAGAGTACTAATATATAAGAATAAGAAATAATAGCAACCAAATAGAAATTTAAACCCTGAAAGTCGTCATCATTCAGAAGCCAATGACAGAAATAATTTTGGAATTTCACTTAGGAGTAACCATTCATTGGAACAGCAAGTGCTTCAATCGTACAAATATACGTGCATATGCATATTTATGCATATACATACATAAGTAGACATATAACATAAATATGCGTGCATATTCTAGGAACGCAGGAAAACTTTTGAAGAAAATCACACGCTTGATAAAATGTATGACAATAGCAAGCATACATCAAGACTGGTAGACGTTCAGTAATTCTCTTTTTCATTTTGAGGAATGGTATGCCAAAATAGAAGGATTCATAGACAAAAGGAGCCTAACAAATTTGAGTTTAAAACCAAGAAGCTGAAACTTGCTCAATTTACTCCTATCACGGTCACATGATAAAGATACAAAATATAGAAGCGGGTTCCAGACCGAATACCTCATTAATGGCAAGAATTTGACCATTGCTCTTCTTGACTTTCTTCAACTTCCTCAAAAAGTACCTATCCAGATATGAGGATCAGGAAATCAGGATATCAACTTCATCTCCCCCAAAGCAACAAGTATAACCAAAAAAATACCCAATACTTGAAAAAAAAAAACTTGAAATGGAAAAGACAAAATACTTCAATCCATTTGAGAAGAAACAACTTTGAATTTTGAATTTACAATATTTTTGGAGGCTCAAACACTAAGACAATGTTTGATAGAGGTTTAGTTTGTAGTTTTCTGTTTTTAAAAATTATGCTTGCTTCCTCACAATCATTTTTAGTATGTTTTCATCTTGAAAACACATTTGAATTCTCAACCAAATTTCGCCAACATGAGCATAGCTCAACTGACATCAAGCAAATCTCACACTCCCCACATGTAAAATTGCATTGTCTACCTAATCCTTCAAGATTGATGTGTTTTAATAGGTCGCTAAATTCTCTAACTAAATTTTGAAAACAGAAAAAAGGTTATGAAAACTACTTTTTTTTTTTAGTTTCTAAAATTTGGCTTAGAGTTTATTAACATTGGCAAAAAGTAGATAAAAAAACAAGATAATATATTAGTAAAACTAGTGTTTATAAGCTTTACATTCAAAAGAAGAAAACAAAAAATGACAGATCCCAAAATGAACGAAATGCATTTTCCATATGTTGAGTCATACAATTCTATGAATTTGCCAGAGGAATGACATTGGAAATCTTAAATCCATTGATAAACATTAATGTGTAACTATAAGAACTACTGAACTAAGACTATAAGAACAAGATGAGCATAATTATTCAAAACCCTCTCCTGAATTTGTAGAAAGAATCACGTTGAAAACGCCAAATCCACTAATAAACCTTATTGTGTAATTACAAGAACCAGAACCATAGAATCAAAACAAACACAATTATTCAAACCCGCCTTGTTCCCCTACATTTTCTCCCCAGTAACCAAGCAAAACGATGAATAAGCATCGACGGATTGAACAACACAACAACATACCAGAACTTAGATTTGGCACGGACTTCATTAGTAGCCCATAGCTTCATCCGATAGATCTTGGGATGCTCATCAGCTTCAGAAGGAAGAGCCCTCCCCACAACCTGGTACTGGTGAAACTGCTTTCCGAGAAAGCGAGAGAGAAAAAATATGAAAAAACAGATCAAATTCTTGCAAATTTACTTCCAAATGGAAGAATTGAATCAAATGAACAACTATAACGCATTCTTATCAGAAAAAAGAATTTACAAAAGTTAATGTAGAGAGAGATTTTGATGTTCGTGGAGCAGAATTTTACCCTGAATGTGACCATTTTGAACTCGAGGATCTGAGAGAGATCGGCACCGGTGCTTTGATTTGGTCCTCTCGACAGCCGATCGCCAAAATGCTACGTAAGTGTAAAATTGGTTCTGAGAATGGTGAAGTAAAACCCTAACTGCTGCTTTGCAATTGGGCCGAACAAGTGGCTGGAACCGGGCCGGCCCATTTGAAATGCCTCGATTTCTGTTTTTTCATAAATTTCATTTTTTTTAAACTATTTTTTCATAATTTTCATATATGTCCGGTTGTTTTATGGCTAAATTATAAAAAATGCCCCAACTTTTGCCATTGGTTTAAAAAGTACTTCTATTCTTTCCAAAGTTGTAATATTACCGTTGAACCTTCATAAATGTTTTAAAATTATTCTTGAAAAAAATAAATATATTAGAATGTTGAACCAAAAATCGACTAGGGTTTAAGAGTTTTGAATATGTCAATTATCTACGGTTGAAAGTTTAGAGACCTATTAGGTATTTTTAAAATCCAGTGATTTATTAGACACTTTTTGAAATTCAAAGACCAAATAGACATGAATATGACAGTTTAGGGAGTAAACTTGTAATTTAACTATATTGTTACCCACCAAGTGCAATAAAACAAACCTATGAATCGTTGAGCATATTGAGTTGTGGATGAATGGCTTATTATTCTACTTCTCTTACCTACCAACTACAAGACTATCATCCCAAACATAACGAAGTATATAAGATATTGTCTTAAAGTCAAACCTAAAGAGTTAGGCTAATGATATGTTTTAATCCTTAATGTTTGGTTTTCTTTTTTTTTTTTCTTTTCAATTTAGTCCCTGTTGTTTAAAAGTTCTAATTATTTTTTTTTTTTAGTACTTAAAAGTTCTAATTAATACGTTAAGGAGAATTCCAGAAATATATATATATATATATAATGTATGTATGTATGTATAACTCAGATAACAAAGCACCTTCAAAAGGGTCCGACATTCAACCATTCTCATAACTAAAAGAAAGACAATATGAGATGAGATGTACCATAGTCAAGAACAATGAATAAACCGATGAAAATGAATTAATTTTATTTGGTTAAAGTTATTTAGGGTCCGTTTGGAATACATTTGAATTTAAATATTTTTCAATAATGCATTTTTTAAAAAAACATTTTGTATAAAAATTGTTTAGAATTTAAACACTCATATGTTTGGTTGCATCTTCTCATAGGTGTTTTTATACACAAGTTATTGTGTACTTGAAAGGTCTTTTTAAAAAAGTTGGTTTCAAATGTTTCCCTCAAAATGGTTTATTTATCAATTTCATTTTCTAATAAGTCATTTTTAGTAGTTGCCAAACACTATAAATTTTTTCAAAATAATTTATTTTCAAAATTAAACACTTTGAAAAGTTAAACCAAACACACCCTTAGTAGTTGGTCCAAACGTGTGCAATTAGCAAGTCTATTTTGTTGATGTGATTCTTGGCTCTCAAAGCTAACTATCGACTGTTTTCTTTTTTATTTTATTTTTATGCGCCAACTATATTGACTGGTTTCTTTTTTTTAAAAAAAAAAAAAAAAACCCTATATTGACTAATTGGTCCAATAAACAAATTTCAATTTAATCAACAACAACGGCAGCCTCTGTAATAATCAAAATACTTTATATATATATATATATATTTTGTGAATCACAGTCCTATTAGTCATTGGTATAAACTTTATGTTAGTTGAACTATGTTGATATTGGTTTTTGGTTTTCATATTTAGTAAGAATTTAATTACTTTCCAAGTGTAGCAATTAAGTCATTAAATTAAATTTTAATCGAAAAATAACATAGACATGAAATAAGAGCAATGTTGAAGTAAACTTTTTTTTAAAAAAAAAAAAAAAAGAAAAAGAAAAGGTTGAAGTGCTCCTTGTAGGTTGGAACAATTAAACCGTACTTATTCCTCTCCTTTTGGGGCTGTTTGGGGCACTGAGTTGGTTATAATAGCTGGGGGTTATAATAGTTTGAGGATTATAATAGTATGAGTGTTATAATAGTCTGTGTTTGGGGTGCAGATTATTATAGTCTAGGATAAAATAGTATGTGTTTGGGGTGCAGATTATTATAGTCTGGGATAAAATAGTCTGTGTTTGGGGTGCATGTTCACACGAGATTTCGACAAAGGAAATTTAATTCGTGGAAATGAACTTGATTTTATTGATTTTGTATGTAGAAGTGTTACAGTCTCTAATATTTATCCTCTGATGCTTTCTCTCAAAATGTAGAGTCTGATCTGAGGGCTGGCGAGCTTGATCTCAGACGGAAGAAGGTTGAATCTTCAACTTGTATCTTGATGAAGAAACGGTTGATTCTTCGGAGTTTTCCAGTCGTTGGATCTTCTGAGTCTTGAGATTGACGAATTCTGAATCTTGGATTTTCTGAATTCTCTGGACTCTCTGACTTCTGAAGACTCTGGACCTTGGGAGAATGCTCTGGGCTCTGGCTTCTCTGACTCTGTCTGAATGCCCCAAAATGAATGGTGGTCTCCTCTATTTATAGAGTTTGATGGACCTCATATGGGCTTGGGCTTGGGCCCAACCTTTGGGCTCAGGCTATATTTGGGCTTTAATCCAACTTATTTTTAGTAAAATTGGATTATTTTAATTTAGCTCAATTTCTTCGATGATCTCGAGTCACATTCGTCTCGGGTCCAATTGCCACGTGGCATAATTTGATTGGACTCGACTTATGTCATCTGATAGATCAATAATAGACAGGTGGCATTGTTTGATTTGCCGAATTTTAATGTCTATTAATTTAATTTAGGGACACGTGTAAATTTGTAATTGGTCCCAAAATTATTTTATCATTAATTCAAATTAATGACGTGGCAATTTGTGATTGACCGAAATTTCTCACTCAACAAATGCCCCCTTTTCGAAATTTATGCACCTATATGCGTGCATGGATTTTGAAAAGCATGATTTGTGAGAAAAAATATGTGACGCTTAGTCATAACTTTAATTTGTGTCGATAGACGAAATTAATCAGAATATTAACTTATAATTCCAAATAATTTCGTTTTCGCTACCAACATTAATTTTGGCCAAATTTTCAATTTTGATTTCCAATACTTTTTTTTTTTAAAAAAATTGGAAAATTAATTTTAGCCAAAATTGTGACAAATTTTTTTTTCTCTACCTTGGACATGAATTTGGAGGTAGATAGGTACTTTGAACAAGAATTGGAGGTCCCTTGGTTTGCCAATTTTATTAGGCCAAGATTTCTTTCTTGATCCATATAACTTGGAGGCAATTTTTTTTTACCTTAATAGCAATTGTAGGAAATTCATTGCCATATTTGATTAGGCAAAAATTTCCTTGGCCAAGAATCAACTTTTCCTTATGTGTTTGACCTAATTTCTCAATAAGTTGCATAGGTCAAGACACAAAACCATTCAAGCAAGAAATCTAGGTAAGAAAAATTCTCTCCTCTTTAACTTCTCTTTTCTTTCTTTCATTTGACTCCAAATGTTCATGTATTTTCTTCTTCGTGTAGGCCTTGAATTCGAGCAATAACCTCCCTTTGTGCCTTTTCGTTGCGCCGTTGGTAAGAATTTTTTTATTCCTTTTTATTGTCGTAAGCTTCTGTATGTACATACATTTTTTTTTTTGGTATAATAATTTGCTTCCTCCACACTTTCCGCAGCCTTCAACTTTTTTTAACCTCAATGTTTGCGGCAAGTTATGCAACCACCACTTTCAATTTTATTTTTTTTATTTTTTTATTTTAATTTAGAAGTTGCCGCATCTCCTATACACATACATATAGTGTTTTAGGTTAAAAACAACAAACCACTTTCAATTTCTTTTAATTTTGCCGTACGCATCACATACATCATGTAAGATTTCTTTTTCTTTGTATTAATCCACTTTCTTTCTTTCCCTTCCTTCATTTTTTTTTAATTTTTTTTTAATTTTCTTTTATTTTAATGCTGCCAACCATTAGGTCTTTCTTTTTTTTTAAAAAAAAAAAATTTATCCAAACCGTAAGCTTTCCTTTCCCTTTTTTTTTATTTTATTTTATTTTTCCATATATGTACAGCATTAACCACTTCCCTTTCTTTTTTTTTTCTTTTTTTTTAATGGCATTTGTATCCCAGCCGCAAGTTGTTCAACACCTTTTTTTTTTTTTTTTAATATGCATATGAACCACTTTGATTGTGCCATAGATTTTTTTTTTTTTTTCACATATATTATTGCAATTTGTTTCTTTCTTACTTGAATATGTAAGCATCGTGCAACAGTCGTTTCCAAATTCACTTGTAGTGATTTCACTCCTGCTAGACCAGTCCCCTATTTCATTGGGTGATCTGAGTAACCTGCAGGGGTAGTCACCGGACTTGCCTTCAGTGATGCACTCCTGCTAGACCAGTCCCTATTTTATTAGGTGATCTAAGTAGCCTGCAGGGGTAGTCACCAGATTCGCCTACAGTGATGCACTCCTGCTAGACCAGTCCTCATTTTATTGGGTGATCTGAGTAACCTGCAGGGGTAGTCATCAGACTTGCCTTCAGTGATGCACTCCTGCTAGACCAGTCCCCATTTTATTGGGTGGTCTGAGTAACCTGCAGGGGTAGTCACCAGATTCGCCTTCAGTGATGCACTCCTGCTAGACCAGTCCCCATTTTATTGGGTGGTCTGAGTAACCTGCAGGGGTAGTCACCAGATTCGCCTACAGTGATGCACTCCTGCTAGACCAGTCCCCATTTTATTGGGTGATCTGAGTAACCTGCAGGGGTAGTCACCAGATTCGCCTACAGTGATGCACTCCTGCTAGACCAGTCCCCATTTTATTGGGTGATCTGAGTAACCTGCAGGGGTAGTCACCAGATTCGCCTACAGTGATGCACTCCTGCTAGACCAGTCCCCATTTTATTGGGTGATCTGAGTAACCTGCAGGAGTAGTCACCAGACTCGCCTACAGTGATTCCACTCTGTCTAGACCAGTCGCTTTGATGACTGTAGTTTCCTGCAAGGGTGGTCACCACGGTCGTCATCAGCTTCACTTGCAGTGATTTCACCACCTGTCTAGACCAGTCACTTTGATGACTGTAGTTTCCTGCAGGGGTTGTCACCTGTCAACTTTTGAAGACGAAACGAAAGTCTTCAACTGTCAACATTGTAAAATGAAGTGAAAGCTGCCAGCTACCAACTTTTGAAGACGAAGCGAAGCCACAAGCTGTCAACCTTTGAAGATAAAGTGACAACGAATCTTTCCACCGCTATCCTTTGAAGATAAAGTAAAGTTATCGACGGTCAATCTTTGGGGATGAAGCGACATCAAACGCCAAAATTTTAAGATGAGGCAAAACTGAAGTCTCCCATCGCCAACATTTATAGCGAAGCAAAGTTTTCAACTACCACCCTTTGAAGATTTGAAGTTGAAGTGAAAATGAAGCCTTCAATCGCTACCCTTGAAAGTGAAGTGAGGTCGACAAATGCCAGCATGGAGAATGCAAACTTTAGAGAAAACAAGGTGCCAAACTTGAAGGGGTGAGACGCCAAACTTTGAAGAAGCGAAGCACCAAACTTGAGACGAGATGCCAAACTTGGAGCGAGCGAATTACTGAACTTGAAGAACGAAGCCATCTTTAATGCACTCAATTCATAACATTCCATTCACAGCAATGTATGTCTTCAACCTGTTGTGTTACCCCCAGTAAGGATGAATGTCTTCAATTTGTTTTATCATACTCCGATATTTGTGGCACTTTTTTTTTTATTTGCAGGGACTGAACTTAAAGTTTTCTTTAAGCTGCCTACGTACCCTTGAAGAAAAGGGATCAAGTCATAACGTAGTTCAAGGTACAAATTTGATTTTTTTTTTTTTTTTTACCAACATGGGATAATGATTTTTTTTTTTATTTTATGGACTGAGCTTAAAGTTTCCTTTAAGTTGCCTACGTACGCATTAATATATGGGATCAAGTCATAACGTAGTTCAGGGTACAAATTTGATTTTTTTTTTTTTTTGGGTCGTTCACCTTTTTAACTCATGCGGGCCAGAAGTATCATGTAGTTTATACTCTTACGATAAGGAGTATTACATTTTAAGCATAATATTTCTTGAGAAACTTGCCGTTGATTGGGCCAATTTTGAGCCCGTCTTTGTCAACTATCTTGTATGCTCCATTTGTGTAGACTTCTTTCACAACGTAGGGTCCGTCCCATTTAGGTGTAAACTTGTGTCCTGTATGCCGAGTTGTGATGATAGGTCTTCGAACTGCGAGTACGAGCTCACCAACTTGAAATGAACGAGGTCGTACCTTTTTGTTGAAAGCTTTAGACATGTGCGCTTGATAGCATTCCAAAGCTTGTTGAGCATCCAATCTTTTTTCATCTAATGCTTCTAACTCTTGAAGACGTAACTTAGCATTGTCTTCCACAGTCAAACCTTCTTGCACCGCCATTCGCAACGATGGGATCTCTCTTTCTAGAGGGAGAACAGCTTCTACTCCATAGACAAGAGAATAGGGTGTGGCTCCTGTTGGAGTACGATAAGTGGTCCGGTATGCCCATAACGCTTCACCAATTCTTTTTTGCCAGTCTCTCTTCGTCTTGGAGACTACTTTCTTCAACAAGTTGCATAATGTCTTGTTGAATGCTTCAGCCAACCCATTTGTAGCAGCATTGTACATAGACGAATTATATTGTTTGAAGCCAAACTTTTCACATAACTTGTCCATCAAACTGTTAGAGAATTGTCTTCCATTATCTGTCACGATGCGATGAGGAATGCCATATCGATAAATGAGATGATTACGAACAAAATCTGCTACATTTTCTTTCTTTGCTTCTTTTAATGCAACAGCTTCAGCCCATCTTGAGAAATAATCAGTTCCTGCAAGGATATAAGAGTGTCCTGCCGATGATTTGGGTGTTATAAGACCAACAAGGTCAAGTCCCCAAGCCTCAAATGGCCATGAAGCTACAGTTGGGTGAAGCGGCTCTGGCGACTGATGTATGAAGTTGGCGTGAAATTGACAAGCTTCACATCTCTTTGCATATTGCATCGAATCCTGAACCATCGTAGGCCAGTAGTAGCCCATCCTCTTTAGTTGAAAATGAAGCTTTGGCCCAGACTGATGAGCTTCACAAACACCTGAATGTGCTTCCTCTAATGCTTGCACTGATTCCTCTTTTCCCAAACATCAAAGATAAAGGCCTTCATATGAGCGACAATATAGGGTATCTTTGTAGTAGATAAATCGAGATGCTCTTCTCCGTATCTCAGTCTTATGACGCGTCTCGACAGGAAGCTTTCCATACTGTAGGTAATCTATAATCGGCTGTCGCCAATCTTCTTCTTCAATCACATAGACAGATATTGCATTAGTTACTTGATTTTCCTTTTCAGTTGGAGGCACGACCCACCTTTGGCAGAGTGGAATGTTTAGAACTTCACCTTCTGAAATCGTCAGAGCAGTGGCTAAATTTGCCAATGCATCAGCCTTTGTATTTTCAGATCTTGGAACATGTTCTATCGTCACACTCTCGAAGTTTTCCAATAATTGTCTGGCGTAATTGAAGTAAGGTATCAAATCTTCATGTTTTGCCTCATATTGGAGCAACAATTGATTGACTATCAATTTTGAATCTCCGAAAATTTCAATGTACGTTACCCCGATCTCTTTGGCTATTTGAAGACCAATGATGAGCGCTTGATATTCAGCGACATTGTTCGAGCACACTTCTCCAAATGTGAAGCTATATGGCAACATATGTTTTTCAGGCGAAATGAATATTACTCCTGCCCCTGCGCCATTCCTTCGAGCTGCTCCGTCAAAATACATAGTCCAAGGCTCAGCTAATTCAATGTAGAATATCTCTTCGTCAGGCAAGGCTTCAGATAATTTCCAGTCCGACGGTACCGGATGGTCGGCTAAGAAGTCTGCTAAGGCTTGCCCCTTCACCGCCTTTTGCGGAACGTAGACAATGTCATATTGCTGAAGTAAGATTGCCCATTTAGCCAACCTCCCTGAGATAATTGGTCTAGACAAGACATACTTGATTGGATCAGCCCTTGCCACCAAGTGCACCGTGAAGGCTTGCATGTAATGTCTCAGTTTGTCAATGGCAAAGAAAAGTGAAAGACACATCTTCTCGATGGGTGAATAATTTAGCTCTACCCCATTCAAAGTTCTACTTAGATAATACAGAGCACATTCTTTGCCTTTCTCTCCTTCTTGAGCGAGTAATGCCCCAAGTGATCTTTCTTGCGCAGCAATGTACAATATCAACGGTTTTCCTGCAATTGGAGCGCTTAAGACAGGAGGATTAAGCAAATACTTTTTAATGCTATCAAAAGCATTTTGACAAGCTTTATCCCATTCAAAGATTGTGTCTTTTCTCATCAGTCTTTGAAATGGCTGACATCGACCTGCTAGATTGGAGATGAACCTTCTGATGTAAGCCAGACGCCCTTGGAGACTTCTTAATTCCCGCAAGTTTCGTGGTTCTGGCATTTTCTGAATGGCGTCAATCTTTGTTTGGTCGATTTGAATTCTCCGATGCCTTACTACGAATCCAAGAAACTTTCCCGATGTCACGCCAAACGCACATTTAAGAGGATTCATTTTCAACTGGTACTTTCTCAAACGGTCAAAAACTATCTTCAAATCTTGCAAGTGGTCCTCTCGTTTCTTGGATTTGACCACTAGATCATCAACATAGCACTCAACACGTTTGTGGAGCATATCATCAAAGATCTTCTGCATGGCTCGTTGGTAAGTTGCCCCAGCGTTCTTTAATCCAAAAGGCATCACCTTGTAACAGTATATTCCTTTTGGAGTTCGAAATGCTGCCATCTCTTCATCTTCAAGGGCCATTCGAATTTGATTATACCCTGATGATCCATCCATGAAAGATAAGGCTTCATGTCCTGTAGTGGCATCAACCATAAGTTCAGTGATGGGCAATGGAAAATCATCTTTGGGACATGCATTATTCAAGTCACGGAAATCCACACATACACGCAGTTGTCCATTCTTCTTTTTGACTGGCACAATGTTTGCGATCCATGTTGGATATTTCACTTCTCGAATGAACCCCGCCTCTATCAGCTTGTTGACTTCAATTTCAATTTGAGGAACGAGCTCCGGTCGGAAACGCCTTTGGGCCTGCTTAATAGGTCGATATCCTTGTTTAATCGCAAGATGGTGGACTGTTATTTTTGGATCGAGTCCTGGCATCTCTTTGTACGACCAAGCAAAGACATCTTTATATGTAACGAGCAAATTCAAGTATTCACGTTCCTCTTCAGCACTAAGTGACGCACTGATGAATGTCGGGCGCGGTTCTTCTGTCGTACCCAAGTTTACCTCTTTGAGTTCATCAATCGTTGATTGACTGCCATCTTCTAACGATGCGGGTGCTTCTTCAGCATCACCTTCAGAAATTTCAGTATCTGGCATTTCTTCGAAAGAAATATGGCAGCAATTGACATGTTCTTCTTCAAGCTCTTGGTTCACCTTCGAAGGGTTAGTTAGAATGACTAACTGTCGCTTTACTTTTAAAGCACCTTCTGTATTTATGAGAATAAAAGGTTTTCTCTTCATCCGTGAAGGAACAGTACTGAAAAATCCGTTGTTGTCATTCATCTCGTCGGATTCATCTGTTTCAAGACTTTTCAACTTTCCCTTGCATTGGCCATAGGTTGCTTGAAGGCGATCGAACACGGATCTCGGCGGTTCATCTACTTTCTTCGATGTAGACACACTCAAACGCTGAAACACTGAACATCGGGTAGGAGTAGAAGTTTTGCTCTGACCTTTCTTTTTCGAAAATGAGTATTTCAGCCGCTGATGAACTGAAAGACGAGTAGTCGGCGCTTTAATGCGATCGAAGACAGAGATTTTCTGGCTATCATCATTCTTTTTATCTTCTGGATCGCCCATCTCTTCTACTGTTATATGATGTGCATCTACAACTTTCCATTTTCTGGTTATACGAACTGGCTCTGGGGGATTGTACCCTAGTCCGGCTCTCGAGAATGGTATGGCATAACCTTCTTTCTGGAGCTTCTTCTGTGTCGGAGAAGGCTCAGATCTCCCATCGAAGATTTTTAGACTTTTAAACTCCGTATGAGTTGTAAAGTCGTATCCTGCCTTTTCTAGGAGTTTGTATGCATTTGGGTCAAATCCAGCCTTCGTTCGTCTTTTCGGCAAAGTCACTTTGGTACGATCCGTCTTTGATTCCTGAATCACTTGCTTGGTGATTGCTGTCAGAGGCGTGGTGAAATTTTCTTTTAGAATCTCCACATCACCAACCTTCAAAATTCCTGAACATTCTGTGAATGGTGATTCCCCTTTCTTGCGTCGAGATAAAGGAACGTAGCGCAATATAGGGACGTTTGACGATGCCTCTTCCTTTGGAGCTTTCGATTTTGCAGGGTGAGCGGATGTTTCCTTTGATTGAACTTCACAAGCATCTATTTCTTCGATCGACTCCTTCTTCGCATTCTTTGGATGCTCTATTTTCTGACTTTCAATCAGAGGAATCTCGCCTGGGATGATCTCTCCTGCTTTATCATTCTGCATATAAAACTTTGCATCTGCAAAGTGGGATTCTGCCTCTGAGGATGGATTAGTGTCGGCTTCAACTTTCTTGACACCGTCTTGATAGAACTTGAAACACTGATGAAGTGTAGAAGATATCACTCCATTTCCATGAATCCAAGGACGACCTAACAATAACTTGTAAGTGGTCTTGGAATCTATGATATGGAATAAAGTGTTGGCCTTCAAATCTCCAATAACAAGCTCCAAACGGATCATACCGATTGCTCGTTGGCCGCCTTGGTTGAAGCCTTGAATGACCAACCTACTATTTGATAGTTCGTCCATTGAAATTCCTATCTGTGTCATGGTTGACTTAGGCATTATATTCACCGCAGATCCATCGTCGATAAGAATTCTGCCAACTTTTTGCTCTCGAATATATCTAGAGACAAATAAGGGCCTATTATGAGGCTTCGATCCCAACATCAAGTCTTCATCTGTGAAGCTAATGGACATATAACATGAGGCACATTTGTGTTCTTGCAAGTCTGGAACGTCTGAAACGTTAGAATTTTTCAATGTTTCAACAATAGCATCTTTGGTTGCTTGAGGGAGTGACACCAAATCATCTATTGTGAATGAAGGTGAATCTTCTGGCCTCGTCATCACCTGAGATGGACTTGAGGAAGAATCGCCTTCTTCGCACGTATTGACAGCATGACATGCGACTATCTCAGGGATGTCCTCATGATCGTCATTAAGAAAGTTCTTCGGGAAGAAATCTTTAAGGGTCACTGGTTGTCGAGACATAACAAAATCTTGATTCTCTTCGACAACTAGTTTAGGCTTTCTCAAACCTTTTATCTTTCTTTTCTGTTTTTGTGACATGTTCTTTCTCCTGTAGTTTCGGAACATGTGAGGTTCTCTTTGAACGTAATGTTTCTTTTGCTTCTTTCGACGAGTTACCAAAGTCCATCCTTCGTCTTCATTTTCAACAGACTCAAGTTGGTCTTGGCAGATGTCTTTTGCAGATTTTTGCTGAAGCCAAATAACAATCGGTTCTAATGTCCCGAACTGGATCGAACTTGCTACTGAATCATGAACCGAGCTTGGAGCTACTCTGTTGTTCAGATTCGTTGCTATCGTCGCATGATTTGATTGAGCTACCTCATCAAGATCTAACTCAATCTTCTTTTCTTTAGCTAATTTCAAGATTAGCTCCTTCAGGACGAAGCACTTTTCCACCGGGTGACTGATGACTCGGTGATATTTGCAGTAGTTGGGCTCATTAACTCTCCCCATCTCTTCTGGTCGCTTGCATTCTGGTAGCTCAATAAGTTGTTTCTCCAGGAGTTGTTCTAACATATCTGAAATGTCAGAATCTGGAAAAGGGTAAACTTTCTCTTGCCTTTCTTTCAAGGTCAGACGACGTCTCTCACCTCCCTCTTGTTGTTTCTCTATCTTCTTTTCTTTTCCTTTTGACGAAAACTTGAAAGGAGCTGCATTGACTACCATTGACTCTTTCGTAGTGCTTTTGGTAGCTTTCTCAGTATTTTTAACTTCTTTCTTTTCTTTCCTGCCATCGGGGACAATAGAATCTTTGTTCCCTCTAGTAGCAATGCTCAATTCCATGTCATGAGCGCGGGTTGCCAACTCCTCGAAAGTGCGGGGTTTTATTCCTTGCAAGATATAGAGGAGTCCCCAATGCATGCCTTAGGTGCACATTTCAACAGCAGACAATTCGGTGAGTTTGTCCTTGCAATCTAAGCTCAAAGCTCTCCAACGGTTGATGTAGTCAAGAACCGGTTCACCTTTCCGTTGTTTAGTGCTAGTGAGCTCCGTCATACTAACGATTCGTCTTGTGCTGTAGAAGCGGTTGAGGAACTCCTTCTCAAGTTGTTCCCAACTATCGATAGTCTCAGGCTCAAGGTCGATATACCAATCGAAAGCATTCCCCTTCAGTGTTCGTACGAACTGCCTGACTAGTTGGTCTCCTCTAGTACCAGCGTTTTCACATGTCTCGACGAAATGAGCAACGTGCTGCTTGGGATTGCCCTTCCCGTCGAATTGTTGAAACTTTGGTGGCTAGTATCCATGAGGCATTCTCAGATTGTCGATTCTCTTGGTATACGGCTTGGAATACAAGAGAGAGTTTTGAGTCGGTCCACCATATTGAGCCCTGATGGAATTCATGATCATATCCTGAAGCTGCTGAACGGACAGTGAAGCAATAGAAGCGGAATGTTGTGACTGATCTTGTGCAATGATCTTTCCCTTGTCTTTGATGGCAGGGGTCTGACTCGATTCAACAACATCCCGACTTTCTATCTGGTTCCTGAGAGAGGCGATTTCTTGGTCTTTCTCTTCGACCATCCTCAGTAGCATGCTGATTTTCTTCTCAACCTCAGCCATTCGTTCTTCACTAGTTCCAGCATCAGTCATCATAACAGACATCACATCAGGACTGGATGTTTCATTTGGTTGCTGAGAAGAATAGATGAATTTGCCAAGCATCAGATCTTCTGCAGTAGCGATTTCAAGTTGAGCAGATTCTGTCATGCGTCTCAGCATCTTGTTTGCAATGACAGGAGTTTGGTTGTCTTCATGTTGGGTTTCCTTGGAGCGACTGCGAGTAATTGGCCCCACATAGGAGTTGCTTGAAGCAGCGATCTTTGAAGAAGCTTCTTCGGAAGTCATGATTTCTTTGCGAGAAAAAGAAATGAGAGGTAGAGACGGTCCCACTGGGCGTGCCAATTTGTTCACACGAGATTTCGACAAAGGAAATTTAATTCGTGGAAATGAACTTGATTTTATTGATTTTGTATGTAGAAGTGTTACAGTCTCTAATATTTATCCTCTGATGCTTTCTCTCAAAATGTAGAGTCTGATCTGAGGGCTGGCGAGCTTGATCTCAGACGGAGGAAGGTTGAATCTTCAACTTGTATCTTGATAAAGAAACGGTTGATTCTTTGGAGTTTTCCAGTCGTTGGATCTTCTAAGTCTTGAGATTGACGAATTCTGAATCTTGGATCTTCTGAATTCTCTGGACTCTCTGACTTCTGAAGACTCTGGACCTTGGGAGAATGCTCTGGGCTCTGGCTTCTCTGACTCTGTCTGAATGCCCCAAAATGAATGGTGGTCTCCTCTATTTATAGAGTTTGATGGACCTCATATGGGCTTGGGCTTGGGCCCAACCTTTGGGCTCAGGCTATATTTGGGCTTTAATCCAACTTATTTTTAGTAAAATTGGATTATTTTAATTTAGCTCAATTTCTTCGATGATCTCGAGTCACATTCGTCTCGGGTCCAATTGCCACGTGGCATAATTTGATTGGACTCGACTTATGTCATCTGATAGATCAATAATAGACAGGTGGCATTGTTTGATTTGCCGAATTTTAATGTCTATTAATTTAATTTAGGGACACGTGTAAATTTGTAATTGGTCCCAAAATTATTTTATCATTAATTCAAATTAATGACGTGGCAATTTGTGATTGGCCGAAATTTCTCACTCAACAGCAGTGTTTGGGATGCAGATTATTTTAGGCTGGGTTAAAGTAGTCTATGTTTCAAGCTGACTGTTTTTTTTCCTGACTTTTTTTTTTTGTTTATTTTTCTCATACAACTTTGTACTTCAAATATTAATAAAAAAAAAGTTGGGTTTAGTTATAAAAAAAAAAAAAAAATGGGTATAGGGGTTAAATTATGTGTTTAACTTAAAAAAAAAACAAAAATAACTTAAAGTAAGGGTTGATTTTCTTTGTTTCAGAGTCATGGTTTTTTCACAAAATAAGTCATTTTATGATTTCATATAGAAAAACCATATTTGTTTCATTTTTGTATTTCCAACATAAAAATGGTAAATGCTTATTCAAAACTCATTTTACCTTCATTATCAAAAAGATTCAAATAAATTAGAAATCACATAAAATAAAAACTTGAGTAGTATTTTGTTAAAATTATTATTATCACGGTAAACTTAAATACGATAAGTATAATTTGGAATGAAAAATATGGTACAAATGAAGGTAAACATTCATATACTTTATTATCAAAAGTAAATATGTAATAAAACTCCATATTTATATATATACAAAGACAACCCAGTATCTAACTCCCTAGAAATTTTTCGATTTTTCAGACGACCACCAACAAATTTTTCGGCGACCAAATTTTTTTTTCCTCTTTTTTCCTTTCATTTCTTCTACCTCTTTTCTTTTTTTTTTCTTTATTTTTCGTTTTTCATATTTTTCGAAATAAAAATGAGAAGAAAGATTTTTTTAAAAAAAAAAAAAAAAAAAAGTCGTCGGAAAAGTCATCGGTGATCATAAAAAAAGTTGTCGGTGGTCGCCGGAAAAGTCGTCGGCCGATCGTTGGTAGAAAAGTCAATGAGTCACATGGGAGAAGAGAGAAGAGAGTTATTGTAGAGAATGGATAGAATAATTGGGTGGGTTGAATAGTGGTTACTGTAGGAACACGGAGGGAAAAAATAACCAACTTCACCTATTATTTTTGTTGATGCCCTAAACACTGGGTTATAACAGCCCCACTATTATAACCAACACAGTGGGTCAAACGACCCCTTTATAGTTTGTTTATTCTAGATTGGGAGCGACAAATACTTTTTTTTTTTTTTTTCTAAAGGTGCCACAAATACTCAAAATTACATTTTATAGAGGTAGTGTAAAAAAAAAAACAGTTATCTTTAATATTATTATTCTTAACAAAATTACTAATACTTTTTTTTAGTACAAAATTACAATTACAATGTAAAAAGAAAAAAAAAATCCAATTACAATATTTATTTGTGTTGCTATACCAAAAAGAATATATATATATATATAACAATTAAAAAAGAAACCAAACTTCGGAAAGATTTTTAATGATTAAAAAAAAATGCTGTTGTTTTTTCACTACAAAATCAGCCAGGTCCTGTATGCTCCCCTCTCTCTTTACTTTAGAGGAGAAAAATTAAATTATTAAGACTAAAAAAATAATTAATAATGATAATATTAATAATACAACAAAGAACTGTGTTCTTCTTCTTCCTGCTAAGATCAAAGATTATGTTTAGAGATGGAGCTAATTAAACTTCAGCACATCTCATCGGCGCGTAGCCCAGTCTCGAGTTCTTCGTATCATACAGTATGTGGAAATTCTGCTGCTGGTAATTTCCGATGATCGACAAAGCCGATTTTGGAGTCCCTAACATCGCCAAGCAAACGATGTCCAATTGCTCGATTCTGATGAAGTAATTCTCCACCGGAAAGTTCCACACGGCGCCGTCGGCGAACTGGATTCCGAATTCTGGAAATTCCAGTTTATCGGTGCTGGAGACGTTGTAGCAAGGATGTAAGATCGGAAAATCTTCGACTAGTTTGTAGTTCTTCACTTTCCTCAGGAATGCTTCCTTGATGATCCGGTAAGCCGGATCGGAGAAATAGCTGAGAGTTGTGCCGGAATCGATGATTGTTCCGCCGGCGCCGTCTGCGGAGAGGTTCCAGTTCTCCTCGGGGATTTGGAGTTTCTCTCCTCCGACGAAGATCGATTTGATTTGCAGATAGTAGAATGTGTCGACTGGATTTTCCTTTCCGCCGATCAGCGATGTGAAATTCAGTTCTGGATGAGTTAGTAGATCTCTGTCTTCGCCGAAAATCAGCTTGCTGCTCACGCTTGTATCGCTGTTTCGATCGACGAGGCAGTAGGAGAAGGAATGGCCGTAGAGCGATTGAAGCTGCGATGAGAACGAGAGAGGTCCTCGGCCGAGCCCTAACAGTCCGGCGGCGCCATGGAAGAGGCCTCTGTTCCAATGGCCGCATCCGAACATGACATTCTCTACTCGCCGGAACTCCGACTTCCCCGTCGTCGACGAGGTCAGATTGACGGTGAACGTCTCGAGCGCGAAATCGCCGGTGGTGTTCGAACTGTCGCCGTACCAGTAGAAGTAAGGGCACGATTGCGTCTCGAATTTGCACGGCTGCGGAGGATCTGGAGACGAAACTAATTGACATCGAGGATCGTTACAGGTTATGTTTCTGAAAGAAATTGAATCTTTAGGGTCGTAATAAGGCCCGTTTTGCTCGAAACAATCGTAGCAAGGAACGCATTGAATCCAGTTCAAATCGCTTCCAGTATCGAGAATCAGAGAGAAGTGTTTGGGCGGAGAACCGACGAAGACGTCGATGAAGTACTCGCCGGAGCCGAGACTGACACCGGATTCCAGAGTCGCCATAAGCTGGCCGGAGAAGTAGTTCGAGTAAGATTCCGGCGATGCGGCCGGAGAAACCGCCTCCGCCGGTTTCCTGTGCTCGACATTGCTCTTCTTCAACCTCGAAGTCGTATCTTGATTCTTCCTCTCTGTGATTCTCTTATGAAGCGTCTGGATTCTCGCCAAATCCCTAACTGCAGATTCCGTAATCGATTCCTTCGGTTCGGTCGCTCGACTCGTTGACCGCTTTTTCAGGTGAAGCTTCAGCGATTGCTTCACCGAATCCGCCATTAAACTCTCTTCCTCTTCTTCTTCACCTTCATTACTGAAGCTACACGGAGCGCTCGCCGATGAAGTCGCAATACCGGAGCTGAGATTCTCCGGCAATTCGATTCCGAAAATACCAGAGCGATTGGAGTTGTTGAATCCTTGACGAACATGCGCTTCTGCAATCGAATCAAACACGCCAGAGAAAAGCAAAAGGGAAATCAATGTAAGAAGCACTTTGCAATTTTGAAAACCTCTACTGCTGCCTGTTTGGTTTCCGAGAAAATCCATTACGCATCACCTCAAACGAGGGATGAAAAATCAAACGATTTCACAGAGCTCACAGAAAAAAACAACGAATCCAGAAACTAAAATAAGATTCCACAGAAATCAAGAACAAACCAAACAGGAATTGTGTAGACCAGGAGGCGAAATCCCGGAAAAAGAAGCGCGAAACCGGGAAGAGAGAGAGAGGGAAAAAAATGGAAGAAATGAAATGAAATGAAAGAGAAGAAGAGAGGGATTTGTAATAAATCTGAGAGAGATGATTCAAAGGGGCGCAGTTGAATTCAACGCGCTTTCACATAAAATTTTGAGAAATTAAAATATTTTAGAAATAGATTTTTTAAATGAGAAATTAAAATATTTTAGAAATAGATTTGAGAGCAGCATGCAAAATACAAAAAGAAGTTGCCTTTTGCCAGTGATTTTGTCTACTTTTTTCGACCCTCTCTTTCACACAAAAGTTGAGGGGAAAAAAGAGGAAATTTCTGTTTTTTTTTTTTTTTTAATAAATTTTTTATAATTTTGTTGGACACTATTATTCTTGATCTTGACTTGGTTTATTCTTTTTTTTTGGGTCAAATTACATATAAATTGGAATAAATGATATAATTAATTTTAAAAAAATTGGCACCAAAGCGAGCATAACTCGACGGTAATTGGCATGTACCATCGACCAAGAGGTCAGAAGTTCAAATCTCCCACTCCTAAATGTTGATTTATCTTAAAAAAAATGGCTGCAAAGTTACGTATGTATCATATTATAATCAAGTTGTCAATATATATTAAAATCAAACACAAAAAGGCCTAAATTGAATAAAAAGAATATCCCAACCAAGTTAACTATATAAGTTGGAATAAATGATACACTTAATACCTCTGCAAAATTAAATTTAAAAACTGGCTACAAAATACAAACTGAGGAATTTGTGACACAAAACTCAAATAATAATATTTAAGAAAAAACAAACATTCACATCACAGAGTATTTAAATCAAACAAAAAAGTGCCTAAATCGAATCACAAAATTATTCCAATTTAACTATGTATGTTGAAATAAATTGTACCATTAATACCTCCTCAAAATTAAATTAAAAGATTATTTAAAAAATAATAATTAATTAAAAGATGGGCTACAATTACCAACTTATGAATGTATGACATACAACTCAAAACATAAAAGATACAAAAATGCCTAAATTGAACCATGAAAATATCTTAACCAATTTAATTTTAGTTCCTCAACATAAAAAAAAAAAAAAAAAAAAAAAAAAAAAAAAAAACTATTCACTTTCATCTTAATTTTAGAAAATTAATGTGGTAGATTCAAGTATATGTACTACTATATTGATATGAGTTATTTCAAGTCAAATAAATTCGAAACAAATCAAGTTTAAGGTAGGAAAGTAACGTAATAAGAAGTCTGAAAAAAAAAAAAAAAATCGGTTGTTGAAACTTTATGGATTAAAATAGATATTTCAAAAGTTCATAAACCAAAATAAAAATAGAAAGTTTAAGGACCAAAATGAACATTTTGAAAGTTTATGAACCAAAATATAACCATCGTGAAAATTTAATGACTAAAATGAGATTTAAACCAATTTAAATTAGTCCCAACGGTTAGTTCACGATTAACTTTTGTAAAAAAAAAAAAAAAAAATCAAATCCTATAGATCTTTCCCTTAGAAATTTGGAAAACACATTCATTTACATTGTGCACTTTCTTGAATGGTTTTTTTTTTTTTTTTTCTTGTCAAGTTTGAAAGTTATCTTCAAATGGACGAGAAACCAATTTTAAGATTGATGGAAATTAAACAAAAAAAAAATTGGACATTTTAAACTACATAAACTAAAATAAAACAAATTAAAAAATACAGTGACTAAAATTATATTTTATCATGAACTTCTTTAGTTCAACAATTATAGAGTATAAATTAACTCGGAGAGGTTTAGGACAGTAATATATGCTCATTCACTAAACTATGTTTAAATCGACCATCGTCTATATTTTAATAACTATTTTTTTAGTACTATTTTTTAATAACTAATTAAGAGTAAGGGTTATACCACTTATTTGAATTTAAGGTTTAAATAAATATTTTTTTAAAAAAAAATAAATAATATAGTCAACTCGTTATTACTTGTTCTTGGTTGGCTCTATCTCGTTTTTCTCTCTCGTGGTTCTTCGGCTACACGGCAATAAAATAAAGACCGTGGGAGCTTTAAAAAGCTGCTTTAGTCCACAACTCCCACAAAACCCTCTCAATTTTGACCGTTTATTTTATTTTATTTTTCCTTTGTAGATATTTGACCATTTCCCTTTTTCTTTTTACATTATTATTATTATTGTTATTATTTCCAATTTTCAATTTGAAATCATTATGACCAAGACGATTTTTCTTTTTTTTCTTTTTTTTCTTTTTTTTGAAATTCTACGAATCGATTCATATTTTTTGAAAGTTAAATAGAGTTAATTTTAATTTAATAAAATATTTTTGATAAAAATGTATGTATCTTCACTTGTTGCTTCCAATACCATAGTCGTCCTTGATTAGACATCATCTCTTCACCTAAACCCACCGTTACAATGTGCGAAATTACTTAAATACCCCCTCCCACCCACTTTCAAAGGGTGTGTAAACTAAGGTTAAAAAATTTACTGTTTAAATTTTATAATAATTTAGTTTGTGATTTTTAAATTTAAGCTTATAAACAATACTTCCATCTATAAGTTTATTTGTTTTGTTATTTTTTTTTTCTTTCATATTTTTGAAAACCAAGTCAAAGTGTTGAAAAGTAAAAATCAAAAATCAAAAATCAAAATTTTGTTGTTGTTTTTGGAATTTGGTTAAGAATTCAAATGTGTCAACAAATATGAAAACCATCGTATGAAATTTGGAACCATCAATCTTTTACATGATAATTGGCATCTTATGTACCAAGCCATGTTCGAATGACATTAATTGCATTTGTTATTAGTTTCCATTTTTATAAATTTAAAAAAAAAAAAAAAAACAGTTGGGAGATTCGAACTCATGACCTTTTGGTCATATGCACACACTTTATGTCCATTTTGTGGTTATCCGTACAACTTTATGCTAGTTAAGCTAAATTCTTGTTGACAAATTATGCTCTTGGGTTGTTATTAGTTTCATTAGTCTCAATTTAGCCGATTAATAAATAGACATTAATCTCAATTAGTTACATTAATATTGATGCACATTTTAGCCAATCCAATTTAATAATTGTCAACCAATTAATTAAAACAATATAACAACTATTTAACAGTTCAACTATCAATTAAATAAATTTTATAAAAATAATTGGATAATAATTCCAATATACTTATAACTGCTTGATTTGATCCATTTAAACTACATGTCATTATAAAATATTATCTTTATACAATTTTTTATTTTTATTGAAATTAATGAGTATATGAAGGCAGTAACTCTTTTTTATTATTATTAATGAGTGAATTAAAGAAAATTAAATCGAAGGTAAGAACCAAAACACTTATTTAAATTTAAGATTTAAATTGATACAACGTAATAAATTGATTTTTTTCCAAGCATATATATCCGAGGAATTAATCATTCAACATTAACCAATTTACTTATTTAAAAAAAAAAAAAAAAAGAAGCAATTTACTTGTTATTCCACAAATTGCAATTGAGTAATGTATTAATGGAAAATATGTAGGTAGAAAATGGAAAAACAATTGTTGTGTCGTGGAGATAACCACTGCCTTGAAAGCAATTTCGGCACGACCACGGTGCTAAATCGTTATTGCCGGTTGCTCCCCAAGGTTAACACAACACCCTCCTCGTTCGTGCACTCGAGAGAGAAGGATTGGAATCAGAAGAGAAAGTAGGAAGAATGAAAATGAATTCGATACTTTCCACTCTGCTCAGAAGTTTCTTTTATAGGCTTCAAAAATAACCGTCTTCCACAAAACAGGGTCCAGCTGCCACGTGTCAGCCATGGAGGAGTCCACGCATAACAACTCCTCGGTCAAAGGCACGCAAAAAGGCACCAAACTCGGTCAACGAACGGACTGGTCAACTGCTGGAGTGTGTGGACGCTGGATTGACACGTGGACGTAGACGTTGCCGACACGTGGGATATCGAGAATGATTAAAAAATATTTTGGCAAAAAGGTATAAAACCCTTCTCTTTATTACGCACGAGCGTGTGGGAAGAGGTTTAGGCACCACCTTTAACCACTTTTACAAGAGTATGGAAGAGTGATTGTATAAAAACACTCCTCCCAACTCCAAATCTTTCCATGTGGGACAAACATAATGAAAACATGGAAAAACCAAAATATACAAGCAAATATGCTAGTCATTCCCAACAATCCCCCACGAATGACGGTAAGCAATATTTTTCTAAGCAAAGGAGGATTTAAACTTAAGCATTAATATCTTTCGATTTGAATTAATGCATAGTGAAGTAAGGCAATAACCATCATAGAGAAAGTAAGTTACCTTTTGAACTTTCAATAGTCATGGTTTAGACCCCCACAACACGTTTGAATCCTCAAATTTCCCTTGATTCCGCGATACAATAGTAGAACAAGTGCTATTTTTAAGGCCATGCACAAAACACCTTGGGTCATCGTGAAAGCTCTAGAAAGAGATCCATTACACTCTTTCATAGAAGGCGGCCACACCTTCACAATCACGTCATGCTTCATCAAGTCTACCGCAGTAAACCACTCAAAATCTTGAGCTATGAAGACTTTCCAAAATATGTCCATCAAGTCCGTACTTGGACCACCCAAATATTGGGCTATGGACTCATTTCAACAATTTGAGTCCCAAACTTGCTGAGGACTCTAGAATTACTCTCCTTGTTAGGCCTTTGGTGAGAGGATCTGCCAAATTCCTCTTAGACCTCACATACTCTAAGGAGATAATTCCACTTTTCAACAACTGTTTCACAACTCCATGTCTCAGGCGTATATGCCTTCTCTTGCCATTATATACACTGCTTTTGGCAATTCCTATGGCTGCTTGTGAATCACAGTGCAAGGAGACTGGAACAGACGCCCCCCACAGTGGTACGTCTTGAAGTAAACTTCTCAACCACTCCGCCTCTTGCCCTGCAAGCTCAAGAGCTATAAACTCTAACTCCATGGTGGATCGCACAATGCACGTCTGCTTTGCAGATTTCCATGATATAGCTCCTCCTCCAAAAAACGAACACATACCGCTAGTTGAGGTTACTTCATCAGTTAACCTGTTTGCATCAAAATAACCTTCTAATACTGCAGGAAATTTATCAAATTGCAAACCATAATCTATTGTACCTTTAAGGTACCTCAACAAACGATGAAGTACAACCCGATGATCTTTATTAGGATTATTGTATACCTCTACTAGTAGTGTTTTTGAAATCAGCTAGATTACAGTGAATTAATTCAAGCAACTCAGTACATCTCGTTGTAACAGGCTTAAAAGGTTTTTTTTTTTTTTTTTTTTTTAGCAAATTTTGCCTCTACACATATAGAGCATCTACTATTTTCAGATGTCTCAGATACATTAAGAAGATGCAATTGTTTAAGCCTTTTAATAGATGCAAAATTCACATGACCTAGTCTACCATGCCACACATCAACAGGTTCAACAATATACGCAGAACGAGATGTACTTTCATTTATTTCAGCAAGAAAAGAGACAGTATTTAAAACAAATAGACCATCAGCTAAATATCCCTTACCAACAAAGTCACTATTTTTAGTGATGACCTCATTGTCAGCTTCAAACACAACTCTAAGCCCTGCCCTGTTCAACAAACTTCCAGACACCAGATTCCTATGCAATGAAGGAACATATAACACATCATTTAAAGATAAAGTTTTTCCATAAGTAAGTTTCAAGAGAACCTTCCCTTTCCCAAGTACTATAGCAGTGGCTGAGTTCCCCATGTATACGCATTTGCCATCGATAGTGTCCTGGAACTCGTGGAACAAACTTCGATTTGAGCAGAAGTGTCCTAAGGCACCGGTGTCAAGAATCCAGTTTGATTTATTCTCCACCAAGTTGGCTTCCACCACCATTGCTTCAACAACGTTGGCTTGTGCACCATCAGGCTTCCCGGATTTGATGGTCATTTATAAATTGCTTTCAAAATGTAGGTAGAAAATGGAAAAACAATTGTTGTGTCGTGGAGATAACCACTGCCTTGAAAGCAATTTCGGCACGACCACGGTGCTAAATCGTTATTGCCGGTTGCTCCCCAAGGTTAACACAACACCCTCCTCGTTCGTGCACTCGAGAGAGAAGGATTGGAATCATAAGAGAAAGTAGGAAGAATGAAAATGAATTCGATACTTTCCACTTTGCTCAGAAGTTTCTTTTATAGGCTTTAAAAATAACCGTCTTCCACAAAACAGGGTCCAGCTGCCACGTGTCAGCCATGGAGGAGTCCACGCATAACAACTCCTCGGTCAAAGGCACGCAAAAAGGCACCAAACTCGGTCAACGAACGAACTGGTCAACTGCTGGAGTGTGTGGACGCTGGATTGACACGTGGACGTAGACGTTGCCGACACGTGGGATATCGAGAATGATTAAAAAATATTTTGGCAAAAAGGTATAAAACCCCTTTCTTTATTACGCACGAGCGTGTGGGAAGAGGTTTAGGCACCACCTTTAACCACTTTTACAAAAGTATGGAAGAGTGATTGTATAAAAACACTCCTCCCAACTCCAAATCTTTCCATGTGGGACAAACATAATGAAAACATGGAAAAAACCAAAATATACAAGCAAATATGCTAGTCATTCCCAACAAATTAATCAATCGATCATCCATAGTCAAATAATTAAATTCGTAAACTAATTCGAAAGATATTTCTCCCTGACAAGTGAACAATTATTTTTGTTTCAATAAATGAATAATATTTAAAACCAATAAAAAGAAACAGTTTTTTATGTAAATATTTAATTCAAACAGGGAATAATTTCCTGAGGGTTTTTTTTTTCAATAAATGAATAATATTTAAAACAAATAAAAAGAAACAGTTTTTTGATGTAAATATTTAATTCAAACAGTGAATAATTTCCTGAGATTTTTTTTTTTTTGGTCGTCGTCGTCATTACAGAGGACAGATGGCATTAAATGGGTTGTTCACCTGTTTTTCTTACCTCTTATGTGGGTGCCCCCCTTTTCAAAAACAAATAGAACTTAAAAAAAAAAAAAGGAATGATTTAAGAAACACTTTTTCACAGCAAATTTTAAAACAATGGTAATATTTTTTTAAAAAAAAATAAAAGTACTGAAGAAGTATTTTGAAAAGTAACAAATAATGAGGGGAAAAACTGCGACGAGCTAAATTTTAGAAAAATTATGCTAGGTTGAAATTAATTTTTTGTATTTGAATTTTTGCATAGATTCATTTTATTTTAGTTATGATTTATTAACCAAACTTTTTTGATGTGATGTTTATTTTAGTTCTTTTAAATCTACCTACGTGAACATAGTTCAACTGATATAAAACTTATGTTGAGGATCCCACGTTGAAAAGATAAGTGGAGAATTCACAATTTATAAGATGTATGAGTTACTCCACTCATTGTCAATTGTTTTGAGATAGAACCACATGTTATCTAATAACTTATACTTTTGAATCAAAAGATTTGTAGTTCGAATCCCTTCATACGTTGTAAAAAAAACTCTACAATATATATACACGAAAATAACTCTGCCTATAATATGATTCTTACTCTTAAATATTAATTAGGTAAATAGAAAAAAAATGTGCTTATGTCATAATTTTGTTAAGGATTTTATTAAAAATGAATAAAAAGATTATAATGGTGTTTGTGCATAAATTTCATGAGCTGAATATAACATTGTTTATTTGAATTTATGGGACCAAAATACAATAGAGAGGAAAGTTGAGGACCAAAAACTAGGATTTAAAACCAATATATTAATAATGTATTTGACAAAAAAACATTCAACAAACAACACATGTACAACTATATTTAAAATGTAATTTATTTCCATGAACGAGATATTTAATGACATCAATGAACTTGATATTCATTTTTAAAAAAATAATGGAAATATCTCTCTTTTAAGTACATAATTTTTTTATTGAGTTAAAAATGAATATGAACTCGCATCAACCTCACTACTTTAAATAAAAAAGAACAAAAATACATTTAAACCTGAAAATAAAAGAAAATAGAATAAATTGCATTAAAGCCACATAAGACTACACATACAATATTTTTTTTTTTTTAAAAAAAAAAAGACTACACATACAATATCGTCTATAATCTTATATATAGGTAAATTTTATCGCGGGCATTAAACATTTGAAATTCTCAAAATTTACCATTTATAAGTGTTAAAAACTCTCAACTAGATTATTCCGATATAAAAATTGTTTACCATAGCTAACATGCGTATAAAGTCAGTTGTTTTATTAACACATTTTAGATACATTGAACATTCAAATATTACTCAAAACTTGAATTAAAACTTACCAATTAAAAATATATCCTTCCCACAAGCGAAACCTATCCATTATAAGCGACATTCTTATGTATCAATTTAAACCATGTTAATAAACACGATAATTTATATATATATATATATATATATAGACAAATACACACAATTTGTTTTTAGAAAGTTCCAACTGAGATTATCTTTAAAATTGAAAAATAAAAATAAAATAGATCATAATAGATAAACGTTGAATCAATAACTTTTAGATCTTCTTTCTTATACGTCAAACGCTATCAATTACCCACCACGTTGTACCAGCTTCCTCGAATAATCTCGATTGCCATATGAAAACATTTACTTCCAAAAAAAGGACTCCATTTTCCTAAGCACATACACCCAATTTCCATAGACAAAATACAACAAAACAAAGTGCAAAAAAACCAAATAAACTAACAAAGAATGCATTGGCTGTCTGCCATTAAAAATCCTTGGAATCTACAAAAGAAACAAAATCCAAATCCAAATCCATGCAGCCTTCAAATATGAACACAAGGTGCGCTGCGCTTGGTTTTCCAATAAAGGAAGCAAATTTAAAAAAAATAAAAATAAAAATAATAAATAAATAAAAAAAAGGAAAATAGGAAAAAAAAAAAAAAAAAAAAAAAAAAAACCGGAAATTGGAATTTCGAGGCTGCCGAACATGCCCTTGCCGCCACGCACTAAAAAACGTTGCGACGAGAAACTCGACTACCGTCTTCCGTACGGGCGCGGGTTGATCTGGGCCGTTGGATTGGGGCGAGCTTTGACTGGGATTGGCAGCGGAGGAGTTTGAGTGGATGAGGAATTGGTTGTACAGTGGGAACGGATGCAGGAGATTGTGTACTGAAAACTGTGTGGCCCACTTCTTTTGTTTCTCTTATTTGACTTTGAAAAATGGAATTTGAAAGGAAAAGGAAAAAATGGAAAACCAGAGTAGCTTTGGTCGTTGTTCTTCTTCTTCCTTCCCTTCCTTGTTTCGTTGGAAGATGACTGTGAAAGTGGGGTCCACTACAATAAGTCTTTGGTCTAATTAATGATGGAATATATATATATATATATATATATATATATATATATATATATATATATATATATATATATTTTAAAGATGTTGTTGGTTTGTTTTATCCTAAAAAAAAAAAAAGAAAAAGATGTTGTTGGTTTAAGATATGATCTTCATTTAATTTTGTTGTTGACTAATGAATATCTTCGAGTAATTTGTTAATATGAATATAGTTCAATGATGGTCAAGGTGGACATAGCTCGTAATTGATATGTACCATCGACCAAGAGGTCAGATGCTCGAATCCCTCTCCGTTGGACTAAAAAACAGTTCTGTTAAGGTAGCTCATTGAAGTATCAAGCCTCTCACGTGCATCTCACCAGCTTTCCTCTCAAATTCTGTATAAATTGATTGTTGAGATAGAATGAATAATATGGAAGGGTTTCTCTTGTGTAGAATTCTTGGTGTTTCTATTTTCTCTAAATTGTCATGGTATCAGAGCTTCAGTAACGCGACTAAATTCGATCTCTGGTTGCTTTTTTTTTTTTTTCATCTCTTCTGGAAACGAGCTCTCGTCTACATTCTTCAGCGCGATTCATTTTGCTCAAACTACTTCAATGGATTCCTCGAGTATAGAGATTCAAACCACTGGGGATCTTGGCGGACAAATGAGTTCAATTGTCAATCCTGGTAACAAAATCTCGACTGTCAAGCTCAATAACGATATTTTTCTCTTATGGAAAGTCCAGATTGAGTTTGCCCTAGAAGGTCACAGTCTTGGAAATTTTATTGCAAAAGATTTTGATTCTCCGCCTGAGAAAATACCTGTAAGTGATGGATCATCGATTATGAAAATCAATCCTGAGTTTATAAATTGGAAGAAACAGGATAGTTAAATTTCTTCTTGGCTTCTTGGATCCACGTCCAAAAACATATTAGAACAAGTCATACACTGCAAGTCTGCAAAAGAAATTTGGAAATGTTTATCTCAAATCTTCAACTCGAGGAATAGGGCTCAGATAATGCAGATGAAGTCAAAACTACAGTCTATTCAAAAAGGCTCATCATCCCTCAATGATTACTTTTCACAAGTAAAGATGTGTATCGATGCTTTAGCAGTTGTAGGTAAAGAAGTTGACTATGAAGATCACATTATGTACATACTGAATGGCTTAGGCCCTGAGTACGAATCCATGGTGTCTGCTTTAACCACCTCTACAGATCAGCAGAGTGTTCAAGATGTCATGGCCTACTTCCTTACTCATGAGACTCGCATTGAGAGCAAGCTGGAGAATGTAAATACAGATGGAACCCAACCTACTGCTAATCTCATGACTCAGAATCCACATCATACAGACACTGATCCACAGAAGAATACCAATTCTTATCAAGGAAATCACACATACAATTCCAGAGGCAGAGGCAATGGTAGATCAAATAGAGGTGGTGGTCGATCTTGGAACAATAGGAACAAAGCACAGTGCCAAATTTGCTTCAAATTTGGACATACAGCCATGAAGTGTTACTCGTTGAATGGCCGATTTGATCAGAATTGTGGTTTTTCTCAACCAAATGTTCCTCACTCTAACAGTTTTCATCCACAATTTGGTGCAGGTTATTTTCCTCCAAATCCCTCACCAATGACAGCCATGCTGACAGCAACTGATCTTAATCAAGACAATGACTGGTATCCAGACTCTGGGGCCACCAATCATCTCACCAATAACTTCAGCAACCTTGATGTTGGTGCTGAATATTCGGGAGGCAATCAGATGCAAGTTGGGAATGGTATAGGTCTTCATATCTCTCACTGTGGCTATACATCTTTTACTTCAACTAATCGTAGAATTCTTGGTGTTTCTATTTTCTCTAAATTGTCAAGTTCAATAACAATACAGTTGTTGTATGTCTGATGAAAATGTAACGAGTATGTGCTTCAAAAATATGTAAAAGAAAGTGTAATTCATTCTTATTTTAATTAAAAAATAGGTGAATATAGATAGATAACTCATTTTTCCATTCAAAATTTCCCCAACATCTCTATTTGGATTTTTTTCTTCTTTTTTCTTTTGGAGAAAACTATTTGGATTTCTTTGATCACATGGGGTTATATTAAAAAAAAAAAAAAACCCTTGAAAGTCGCAATTTCAATTTTCCATGAAATATTTGAATTATAAATCCGTAATATTGAAAATAAAGATTTTTTTTTAAAAAAAAAACAATAAAAATAATGATGTCCCATTTCATTCAAAATGGTAGAATGGAAAGGAAAAAGGACAAACCTCAAATGTCACCTCCACTTTAAAACTTTATTAATTAGTTCAAATTTGATGGTCCATTCTCATTACCACGTTCTACTAGTCTCCCTACCAAATTATTCAAGCAATGGAATCTTATTTTATTTGAATGGCTAAAAATGCTTTGAATGCGTATGATATTGTTTTTATATTACCGATATGATACGTTTTTAAAAATTTATTTATAGATTGTTTTTGTGATGAATTATAAAACTGCTTGAATTGACTTACTCCACATCGTCATTGCCCGATAAGTCGATCTCCTTGAAAGAATATAACTGTAGAAAGAAACGTGACGTAAATAGGAAAGACTTGAGCACCAATGTCATGCTTGCCATATACCCTTTCAACGAATATGACATTTGTGCGAATTGAAAGTGAATAATCCTTAGGGTATAACAAAAATCAGATAATTGAAAATCTAATTGAATAAAAGACATGTCATACAATGGTTTTCTCTTAAATGGTTCGTGAATAATTAAAGGTTAAAACTAAAAGGTTTCTCATGCAACGTTTAAAAATTAGAAAATAATGATTGAAGGGTTAGGGATGTAAACATAAATAATATAATATATATATATATATATGATCATAATTTTTTTAGTTCAACAACATTGGAGGTGGGGAATTCAAACCTCAGTTATATATATATATATATATATATGATCATAATTTTTTTAGTTCAACAACATTGGAGGTGGGGAATTCAAACCTCAGTTTGAGTGTACACGTCAATTATCAACTATACTCAACTAAAATATAATTCAAACCATAATAGTTATCTACGTGTTTTCCTCCTAGTAGTCAACTTCTTGATAGCTATTTATTTGGTTCAAATTTGACAACAAACTATTAATAAAATCCACGAATTACCCTATTTTCAACACACTGTTATAAAAATCACAATGACATACTTAAAAACATTATTATTATTATTATTTAAAGTGAAGCACAATCCCTTGACAATAACCAATTACGTTTTCCATAAGATTAATCAAACATGAACCTAATTTTTTGACTTTAAAATGTAATAGTTTATCCACGAAAGCAAAAGGTATTCAAAATGGATGAATAAAAAGGTTCCATTAATTTAACAAACAAACTAACCAAAGTCAATGATATTGAATTCCATTTACACTCTTTACAAAAGTTTCCACATACATATATATAGAAAAAATAAAAAATAAACATGTGTTATTATTATTATTTTTTTAATAGAGTCAAAAGCCATCTTAGCCGTTCAACCAATTGAATTGCCAAAGGCCATCCAATTTTGATGGACATTTTAGGCCAAAAAAATGGTGTGTTGAGCACACTTGTCTCTTCTTGACAAAGAGTCAAAAGGATTTTTTATTTATTATTTTATTATTTTTATTATTCATCCCCCCTCTTAGGGTTAGAATCAATGACTTTGAAATTCAATTTTATTTTAGTTTTTATTCAACCTTGATTCTAGATATTCAAGTATTTTACACTTTAGTTGTGAAGCTTTAGGAAAATGAAGTGTTAGATATCAATAACGTTAAAACAAATGGGTTGCTTTTGTTCTTATTTTAGTTTCAGACTTTTAACTATTTTGAAAAGCAAATTTACTTTAAATATTCCAAATAATTAATCACCCATGAGAATGAATCGAGAAAGCAATCGGCAAAAGATAATTACTCAACCATATTTCTTACTGAATTTGTACATCCAAAATAAATCTACCAATTACCCTACGCTCTTGTTGGCAGATTTTAGAGTTTTTTATTTTTATTTTTAGAATATCAAAATAGAAATACAAGGAGGTATCTGTATATATTACCTTTCAAAGTAGAGACGTCTTATGCAAGTAGCTATTGCTCATGTGTGATTTTTAAATATTTTTTTTTCAACAACACGTGGGGTGGGAGGATTCAAGATATACATTTTTTTTGACAACATGGAGGTGGGGGATTTGAACCACAAGTCTCTTTAGTACAACGTTTATGTTAGTTGAGCTATGCTCGTGTTGACCATGTGTGAAGATTTGGGGAATTGCATTTTAGCACATTTCCAGTTGGCACTTGAATTTATTAAATTGGGCTTCGGCCTAAAGCGACGGACAATTGGGCTTTGGGCTCAAACGATGAATAATTGGGCTTGGGCCCGAAACAACGAATAATTGGGCCCATGTGCATAACAATCCAGCTCGCCGGTTGCCGCCATTGCTGCTGAGCTTCGCGTTCTCTTCTCGCTGCGTCTCTCTTTGAATGAAGAAAGCGAGGGACTGTCTTCTCAAAACCTTTCGCAGAACTTCCTTCACTTTCCAAAACCCTAAACCCCAGGTTTTTCTCTCTCTGTCTCTCTCTCTATGTTCGTGTTTCATATTGTGGCTTAACTTGGAAGAAAATGGCGCAACAGATGGAGGATCTGGCAGAAAGATACTGTTATAATCCTGTTTTGAGATGGAATCCTCAGGTGGAGGAGTATTTCGTTAAGGCCTATGGAGCTGAGCATTTCGCCCTCATTTCTAAAGCTCTAACGTACTTTTCTTCATCCCTTTTGTTTTTTACTGTGTCTTCTCCGTAGCAACGAGTTTCATGATGCTCTGTATGATTTCTATACAAAAACAGGGCCGACTAATGCAATTCACACAAGTACTGTTTCGTTGAATGTTTACGCTATTGAGCTTAATCAAAATCTTAATTGTATTACGTATATTGAGCTTCCAAATGGACGTAATTACTTGTACGCAATCGCCAATGTGTTATGTTTTTAGGAAATGTAGGAATTTTGTTTGTTGAATTTGTGAAAACATTGCGTCAGTGTCCACTGCGTATTTGTTTTAACTTCTTTATAATTGTCTTTTACGTTTCGTCTTTGTTTCAAATGATCATATTCGTTCTTATAGTTACTTGAAAGCATGGCATTCTTCGTAATATACCTAGCAAACCCGCTGATTCTGCCGCAATAAAATAGTTTGGTTACGAATATTAATAATGGGTATCAAGTTTACTGTTGATATTAGAAAAAGAAAGTTCCTTAAAGTACCCACCGATGATATCTGCAAAATGCAAATATGCACCCATTAGTTAAACATTTGGACAGTTCAATTTTGGAGGACACTGCTAATTTTCGATGCTACTTTGTACAGCCAATTGCAACACTAATAGTTGCTCGCTATCTATTAGTATAGTCCATTTAAAGGTGCAAATAATATATTGTGTTGTGCTTGTGCATAAAACATGCCATTGCTCGGTTGATATGTTGTTAACAAGTGTTGCCTATGATCTTATTTTTGTGGTACTAATATTATACATATTTAGATGATATACTTAAATCGTTTAACCACCCTAATGGTCAGGCGTCCGTCTTGTTACTCATGTATACGTGTAAATACACTCAAGTCCACAACTGACACTGTTATCGAGAAGTTATCAACTATTGTTACAGAAATGGGACATTCGAATTCTGAAAATACAACACTGAATAGTGGTGATGTTGATGTCAATGGTATTGAACTTATGCAAAGTGGCAAGGCCTCAATGAAGATTGATGATGAGAAAAACCCAATTACCGAAAAGTTTCAACATCCGTCCATCTCAAGGTGTCAGGTACCTGGGTTAGACTATGTTGTATTTGTAAGGGGTTCAGGACCACACACAATTGATTATGGTTATGCAAATGGCAGACCTCCGAAAGAAGTGATTGTGAGTCGGAAATGTGCTGAGGCCGTTCTTCGAGGCGCTCAGGTTAGCTCGTTTTTTGTGTGAGAATATTATGAACAATTTAAAATATCTATTGGCATTGTTGTTATTTTTCCCCCTAAATACATATATATTTATTCTTTTGATGCCACCAACCGCAGTGTGATTGCTATTATTGATGATTTTGCATCTTATGTTACATTTTGTCTGAGTTATAAGTTACGTTGAATATCAAAATGTTTGCAAAAGTATGATAATATCAATTAAATATTACTTGAGGGATTTCTGTATATTGTGGAGAAACTTGCTGCTTATTATTGCTGCCTCTCATTTATCATTTTATTTATCTGAATGGTGTACTTCATTGATTTTTAGAGAAAATAAATCTTAATTCCTATTGTTAATTTCTACCGATCTTGGTTATACACTTATCACAAAGCTGTTTTCTAATTGTAGTTTCCTATAGGTTTATGTTCCGGGTGTTATGGCTTGCAGTGCTCATGTTGAAAGAGGGGATGTAGTTGCTGTTTCAGTCGCTGTGGAGCAGCCTGGGCTTGATGGTGGATGGAGTCTTGGTATTACTCGAGGGACTGTTGTGCAGGGCTTACCGACTGGTAGGAAGTGCTTTGTCACTCAATTAACTTAACTTTAGTTTCTTTAATCTAACATTCTAATTCTCTAATAATTTTTTGGTGGTAATATTGTTTACGAGTCTTGGAAACTAAAGAAGATGATGGCAATTAGCGATAATCTATTTTGCTTAAAAGCATGGGGGGCCCTTTCTGTAATCACTTTAGTCCTTACCTGCATATTATTTCTCAGTTGTTTGGAAGACCTATCTAGCTTTGTCGACTTGACGAAGTTCACTGCTTAGAATAGAAACATTTCTTCAGGAGAATTATTATCTTGAGAAAGTATTTGTCGTTCAATCCTTTTCCTCACTGTCTTGTGCTTTCCTCTAGCTGGTCCAAAGAAAACTTTTAGTTGTATTTTTTGGGTTAGAAAACCAGACTAAATAACTTCCGTTTTTTAATATTATTTTTCAATACTTGGGGGTTATAATAAGTAATGCTATCTTATTGCAGATCCTTATCATTCTGAAAGGAGTGGGTTATATATTGGTCAAGGAACAACAGCAATGTCAAGGGCTGGGATTTTTCGTGTTTCAGAAGGAATTGCTGTGGACATGAATAATAGAGTATTTCAACTACCATCCTTTTATGGTACATCTCTTCTTTGTACGGACTAAGTTTATATTAATAAGAAACAATACTTAAGTATCTATTCTCAAAATCTTAAAAACATAAATAGTCAAGGTTCCTGTATAGTCTACAATGTTGCACTATTCATGTGTCTACTGGTGATATTTTCATTTCATTCCGTGTACCCAATTTTCAAAATATTAAATGCATAAATATATAAATTCTTCTATATCATACTGCACTATTTTAGGTCAACTCGCAATATTTCCATGTCATTCTGTTTGAGTAATAGCAGAGATATGATTGACGTTTCATGCTTGGACATCATTGTTATTTGACTACATAGATCTTCTTGAATATTACCGATAAAAGATCTGCTGTAAATAGCACCTCAATCATGGCTTGGAGTTATGGTTTTGTATCATTCTCTTTATATAATTTTGAGTAAGAAGTAGAAGGCCAAATTTGCTTGGTAGTTATGTTTTGAATATTTTGATAAATCATTGCTGGATATGTCAATGCCGAGAACCTTGAAAAATTATTTTGCAGTTCTTGTTCCTTAGTTGTATTATTGAGCCGTAGGTTCTGTTTGCAGTCTAGATTACGTGGTAGATTATTTGCCTGCAGGATTGGAATTTAAACTTAGCATTTGTCGTATATGTAATTCTGACTGTTTTGCATAAACATATTTGTTTTCAAGTTCAATATTTTCTCTTTGACAGATGTGCTCGAGGGAGAAATCTTTCTTCAAAACCTGCCAAGCATTGTCACTGCTCATGCTTTAGGTATTTTTGACAGACCTACTTTTGTTTCAGAAACTTTAAAGTTTCCATTTCACTATCAATCTTCCTATCTTGGTGGTTTGTCTTCCATTCAGTCTAGTACCAGTCAAGTACTTGAGCTTTGTGTTTCTCATTGCATATACACTGTGCTTATGTGGTAGGACACTGATTTGCAAGTTAAAACCTATAATGGATTTTTTTGAACAGTTATATTCATTCTCCCTGGTCATCTTTTTTTTTCCCCCTATTGTTGCTGCCATGTCTTTATATTGTGTTCACATGTATCCTTGTTTTGTTTTGGATTTTTCCTTCTGCTAACTATACATGCTTTGATTTCCTCCTAAATGGATATTTTTATCGTATTTCTCACCTTAGATCCTCAAAGAGGTGAACGTATATTAGACATGTGTGCGGCACCAGGGGGAAAAACAACTGCAATTGCAATCCTTATGAAGGATGAAGGGGAGGTCATTGCTGCTGATAGGTCTCACAATAAGGTACTATTATGAATTAAAGATATGATATGGCAAAGAGGTTTTCTATTTTAACCTGTGCAAGTTATTTTTCCCAAGTGTAGGTTAAGTGCTTTTGCAACGGTCTGCTTTTCTTTGCTAATCCTTTCGCAAACTTGTGTTTAGGTGATGGATATTCAGAAACTGGCTGCTGAAATGGGGTTGAGCTGTATAACAACCTATAAGCTTGATGCTCTTAAATCTGTCAAACGAAGGACTGATTCGTGCAAAGGCACTGCTTCAGTTTGTGTTGATGCCAATGACGGTGTTGTGAATGATAGTTCCAATTCAATGAATCTCGAGAATGAGAAACCATCCTCAATTACTGAAGTATTGGAAGTTGGTGAGACTACAAAGCAGAATGGTACGTTATCTTTATTCTTATGGCTTTAAGACACTATTGGGCTAATAGTTTCTTAGTTTTCCTCCCTTGCCTTTTTGGTCGATTTTTCATATAAAAAAACTATTAATTACTTTTATCTATATAATCCTGGCTTGTGGAATAGTTTCTTACAGATCTAGGAGTTTGAACTAGGGATCCAAGGAATCAAGTGAACTTCCAGCATCCTTCTTCCACATATGCATTTGTTATGAGTGATATAATTTTAATTCGACTAGATTTCTAATCTTCTTTCTTTGGAGTTATGGCCCAACATCTCCTCTCTATCCCCACGCCGTTCCCGACCGCCCACCGCCCACCCAACACCCCACAGCCATGACCCACCCCACCCCTCAATCCACTCACAGGAATCTCCGACCGACCATCCATGACAGCCTCCACCTTCAGAATCGAACGGAAAACCTTCTCCATCATTCCGACAACCAAAAACCCAAATCTCTTCCGTATTACAGAAACAACCGGTGATAAAAGCTTCTCTCTGACTTTGACAAAGGAGACACTGATATGGATCCAGTCTTGTATCGACAGACTATGCATCCTCCCTCTGACACAGAAGTTCTTCAACGAGACTAGAGTGGACGACACAGTCATATGGATAGAAAAAATATCCAGCAGAAGAGGTCATTCAGCCGAGATAGCTAAGCTAGGACCAAATGGGGGCATAAATAAGCTTATTGTTCTCGTGGGAGAAAATAGAAAAGGATGGAACAACCTCAAAAACAGCATTAACTCTCTTATCATACCCAAACCTGTTGCAGTTATTGCCCCTCGAAAGGAAGAATCGGTAAGCAAGAATGTTTCTTACAAGGAAGCATTAAAGCCGAGCCACACAGACACATTTACTCAACATCTTGTCCCAGACTCTGTACAAGACACACCCAACCCACAGTTCGCTACACTTTTCTTGTCATCCTCGGTCATTATACAGAGACGATGTTTTCACGACAACTGGTATGATATTATGAGAGCTCTGCAGCAAGATCTATCAGCCTTCTCCTCAGTTAGCCCCATTCAACCCGACAAAGCTCTCCTTGCCTGCGAAAATGAAGACCAAGCACAAACTCTAGCCAAGATTCAAGGTTGGTACAAGATTGGGAAATATCAGGTTCGTTTTCTACCATGGAGTGCGAATAATATGCTGTGCAAACCAAAGGTTCCATCCTATGGTGGTTGGATCAAAGTCAGGAATCTCCCATTAGATAAATGGTCCCTTGAAACCTTCAAGGTTATTGGCGATGAATGTGGAGGCTACATCGACACAACTAGCAAAACCCTCTCCTGTATGGATATGATGGAAATCGGGATAAAGGTTCAAGAGAATGATACGGGCTTTTTACCAGCTGAAGTATCTATACCATCGACATCCTGCAACCCCATAGTTGTGAAAATAGACCCATTCTTTGTTGAAGAACATAGTATCGGATACAAGATCAACATACATGGCAAGATTCCGGTCTCTCCGAAGAGCTTCGGTAATCCACACGCCGCTGAAGAGGATGTCGATATTCAAAGAAACGAAGCCCCAGGTCCACGCGCCGGTGAGAGTACAGGAATAGACACCAAAATGGGAAATCTCCTTTACAGAGGCAGTCGGGATTCCCAAAGCGCCCCAAATGATGATTTGACTAAATCATCTGATGTGATCTCAGCCGTAATACCAGAGGAGGGCCCACCTATATCCTCTTTGATCATGGAACCCAAATCCCCAAAATCCTCGTCCACAAGCCACCAACCAGCCTCCAGTAAACCCCAAAATAGTCAGCAACCTATCCATCATTCCCAGTCCCCCCAATACCGTGCTAACAGGCCCACTCACAAAAGCCCAAACCCGCCAATCCCCCACCATCAAAGCTCTCCCCAAAGGCCCAATCCACCCCATGAAAACCTGCAAGATAGGAAAAAGCCCATTATGATCAACAATAAAAAGACCTATCTTCTCACTGGTACTGTACACTCCACCAACACTGAACTCCCCATATCTGATTCGGAAGGCTCTTCCCCTTGCACGACAGCCATGGCTGACTCCCCATCTCAGAATCACCATAAAGCCATTATCCAAGCAGCTTCCCCAACAACTATCCGCAACCTCTTCGAGCCACAATTTGACGAACGACCATATCTCGAAGAACCTATCCCCCTGCGTAGGGAAGAACCCACTTATCCGCACAACCAGAACCACGAAACTGCTCTCACCGAAGTGGAAATAGAAGAAGAAGAGTCCAACGAAGATTGGAAAAATGATCCTGACGAAACTGACCCGGCGGTCTACTTGCCCTACCTTTTCCCTTGGTTAGCTGAGCATGGAATGTGTATCATGCCAATGCCGGGGCGACACAAGACCTCAAATGCCACAAAGAAGAAGGCTAAATGGGTGAGGGAGATAAAAAATTTGTACACCACAGTAAATTACGAAAAGGCTCCAGTGGATAACCTTACTGATGGGTCGCTCAACACCTCATGATTTTTATCTCATGGAACGTTCGCGGTATGGGTTCTTGGAAGAAACGAGCCCTCATCAAAGACTTTATCACAACTCAGAATCCAGCTTTGGTGATTCTTCAAGAAACAAAGCTGGCGACCATTGATAGAAAGATCATCAAATCTATATGGAGTTCTAGGAGCATTGCTTGGGCATCTCTTGATGCAACAGGGACCTCGGGTGGCATCGTTATCTTGTGGAACGAATCCTCCTTCTCTGTGATGGAAGTGGTAGAAGGTATGTTTTCTCTATCCATACACCTCTCTCTCGCTGACGGTTTCTCCTTCTGGATTACAGGGGTCTATGGCCCAAACGAGTTTTCTGTCACGAGCTGGTTGATTTACAGGCTCTTTGCTTGCCGCATTGGATTATAGGTGGGGATTTCAATGTGATTAGATGGACTTGGGAAAAATCCACCCACACTGCCCCTACCAGAGCCATGAGATGATTTAATCGATTCATCGATGAAGCTGAATTACAGGACATCCCTCTATCCAATGGGAAATTTTCATGGTCTAGTTTTAGACCCAATCCTACCATGACCCTTATCGACCGGTTCCTTATATCTGAGCATATATCCTCTAAATTTGAATATGTCACAGCCCGTAGGCTTGATCGAATCACCTCAGACCACTACCCCATCAGCCTCTCATTGGGTAAAAATCGTTGGGGCCCATCTCCCTTTAGATTCCACAATGTTTGGCTCACCCACCAATCCTTTTCTGCCACAGTCGATCAATGGTGGAAAGCATCTCCTTCTTTCGGGTGGCCAGGGCATGGGTTCATCCAAAAACTAAAAGGCCTTAAGAAAGAGCTCAAGCTATGGAACCAAACAGTGTTTGGCAATCAAAAGGATCAGCGTGATAGACTGGGCAGAGAACTCTCTGTCATTGACTCGAAAGAAGACAGAGGAGAGATATCCGAACAAGACATATCCAGAAGAACAAGCATCAAGGCAGAATTGTTCTCTTTAGCAGTTAATGAGGAAATCATGTGGCGCCAAAGATGTAAGTTAAAGTGGTTTATGGAAGGGGATGTTAACTCAGCTTTTTTTCACCGCTTGGTTGCTGCAAACCGCCGAAAGTGTTCCATTCATGAGATTTTATCAGTCATGGGTAATAGTCTCACTAGTGATGATGATATCGAAAAGGAGTTTATATCCTTTTATAAAAAGCTTTACACCAAATCCAATAGCAGATCGCCCCTCCCGGCCATAGAGGACTGGAACCCCCTGACTAATGTACAGAAAGAAGCTTTAGAGCTCCCCTTCACTGAAGCAGAGATCTTCAAGGCTGTGCAGGAATTAGGCACAAACAAGACTCCGGGACCCGATGGTTTCACATCAGAATTCTTTAAAAAATCTTGGAACATCCTCAAAGAAGATATAAAGGGGGTGTTCAACGATTTTTTCGAGAATGGTATCATAAACGCAAGTTTAAACGAGACTTACATATGCCTAATCCCAAAGAAAGTAGGAGCCAAAACAGTGGGAGAGTATAGACCCATCAGCTTGACCACCTGTCTTTATAAAGTCATTGCGAGAGTCCTATCGGACCGTTTGAAAAAAGTCCTCCCGGATATTATCACAGACTATCAATCTGCCTTTGTGGGGGATAGGCAAATTATGGATGCATCTCTGATTGCAAACGAGGTGATAGACGAATGGAATAGAAAGAAGAGGAAAGGGGTGGTCATAAAGTTAGACATCGAGAAGGCATTCGATACGGTTGATTGGGATTTTCTTGATGACATTTTAATTGCAAAAGGTTTCGGACACAGATGGAGAAGATGGATTAGGGGATGTCTTTCCTCAGCTAACTTCTCTATAATCATCAATGGCAAACCAAGGGGCAAAATTTTGGCAATGAGAGGCCTTAGACAAGGTGATCCGCTTTCCCCCTTCCTTTTTATTATTGTGGCAGATGTTCTAAGCAGAATGCTTGTTGAGGCCGAAAAAGCAGGCTCCATAGAAGGGTTCCAGGTTGGTAATGATCCACAACCGTTAACTATCACTCATCTCCAATTTGCCGATGACACAATTTTGTTTTCCTCACCGAAGTCATCCCTCATAGACAACCTTTTTGCCATCATTCGCACCTTTGAAAGTGCTTCAGGGATGAAGATTAATTGTCAAAAATCCGAGTTTTTGGGCCTTGGTTTGGCCTCGAATGAGGTTTTTCCCTTGGCATCTAGACACGATTGTAAAATGGGCAGTTGGCCGACTACTTATTTAGGCCTTCCTCTTAACGGCAATCCTAAAAAGGAAAGCTTCTGGACTCCGATCATTGAAAAGATTCAGAAGAGGTTATATAGTTGGGGATCATCCAATATTTCAAAAGGTGGCCAACACACCCTTATTCAAGCTACTCTAGCAAACCTCCCCATATATTACCTATCCCTTTTTTTGGCCCCAATAAAGGTCACAAAGAGCATAGAAAAGTTGTACCGTGCTTTTTTATGGCGAGGCGGGATTGATAAGAAAGGCAGTCACCTCCTAAAATGGACCAAAATTCAAATCCCTATAGAAGGAGGTTTGGGAATATACGACATACACAAAAAGAATGTTTCCCTCTTGGCAAAGTGGTCCTGGCGTTTTTATAATGAACCAAAAGCCTTATGGAGAAGATGCATTGCCAAAAAGTATGGAGTTGCTTTAAATCCTTTCAAACTGGGTGATCACTCCATTAAATCCTCCAAAGGGCCATGGAGATCTATTCATAAATTGCAGCAACTTGTCTATAATTCCATGGAGATCAGAGTTGGAAAAGGTGATAAAACAATGTTCTGGGATGATCTATGGATTGGAAATGAACCTCTAAAAGTCTCATTCCCCTCTCTCTACAGGGTATCCCAAAAAAGAGAAGCCCTCATTATTGACCTATGGAACACTACGGAAGGGGCTTGGAACCTACACTTAAGGAGAAATCTCACAGAAGAAGAAATTTTTGAATGGACATCTCTCTCCCACATTCTCTCCTGTTTCTCTCTAAAAGAGGCAGAGGACTTATGGTTTTGGAGGCTTGAAAAGAATGGTCTATTCTCTACAGGATCACTTACCAAAAAACTGGCCTCCTTTACTCAGTCCAACATAAATGATTTCTATGTTCAGCTATGGAAAGGCCCCATGCCGAAAAAGGTAAAATTCTTTCTATGGGAGCTCAGCCACGAATGTATAAATACAGCCGATCTCATACAAAGGAGAAATCCGGGGACAACCCTTTCCCCAAATTGCTGCTGCCTATGTTACAAAGATTCGGAGTCTCAGGTCCATCTCTTCAGTAAGTGTGTTTATGCTGCATCTATCTGGGACTACCTTCAGCAGGCTTTTGGATGGTCCTTTGTTCGACCGGGAGACATCCACTCCTTGCTACAATCCTCTCTCACCGGGCATCCCTTTAAAAAGGAAAAGAAGTTTCTTTGGAAGAACTTTCTATATGCTTTTTTTTGGAACTTATGGTTGGAAAGAAACGCTCGTATTTTCTCGGGGAAAAGTCAAAATTTATGTACCTTCATCGAATCTACATCTTATCTAGCCTTATATTGGAGTAGTCACTCCCCCCCTTTTTGTAATTACTCCCTTACCACTCTTATGTCTCATTGGAGAAGTCTTTTGTAATCACCTATGATAGGCCCCTTTTGTATCTATTTCATACATCAATGATATGGTTCTTGTTTCCTATCAAAAAAAAATATAATTTTAATTCGATATGTAATGAATAGTTAGTCCTTGATATCATTATTGTTTGCTGCAAGTCCTTGACTATCTAAATTTGAAAATATTTATTTCGATTATCTTATTGGGTACAATTATATTATTTTTTGGATTCTTTGTGTAATATCCTTTTATAGAAAGAACTTGCATTGATTCCCTCTTTTTTCTTGGGGGTACAGTTCCATTATTTCCTGGATCTCTTATGTAATTTCCTTTTTTAGAGGAAGAACTCTCAAGCCTGAAGCTTAAACTAGGATTAGTGTTACTCTTATTTTCCTAAGTTCTGTTCTTTCCAGTTTCACTTCTTTGACTGCATCATATATGTGTTCCTTTATCCGTGATTGCAAATTCAGTTTCTAAATCTTTTTTATCAACCTTGGGAAGAGTGAATGAGGGAATTTTTGTTAATGAAGCTGAACGAAAGAAGAATGGTAGGAGACCACGAAACGGTCCAGGAAGAAATCAATGTGTGGGTGGTAGAGCCGAAAACTCTAAGGGTTTTGCCCGCAACAGCTTTGACAGAGTCCTTCTTGATGCTCCTTGTTCAGCCCTTGGTTTAAGACCTCGACTATTCGCTGGAGAGGTAGAATCACTTCAATTATTTCTGAATGCGTGTTTATGTGTATCTCTATAATGTTTGGTTGAGAAACGGTTTTATACTGTCTATTTTCTTTTCAAAATTATACTGGTGCCTGTTCTATATTTAATTGGTTCGTCTAAAATCCCGACGGATGGACACTTGAGGTTAATATATTGTTTTTTCCAGGAAACAATTGCATCGTTAAAGAACCACGCAAAGTATCAGAGACGCATGTTTGATCAGGCCGTCCAATTAGTTCGCCCAGGTGGAGTCATTGTATATTCAACGTGAGTATGCAACATTGTTTTTCTTCTTACATGTATACTACAAGTTGGTGTTAGATAAAATGTGGACTAATGTGGTTGGCACCCTTTAAACAATATCAACATCCTTTGAGATCTTGCAGTTATGACTATAACTTAAGAGATAATAAAGGGGGAGGAGACGAGGTTCGGGAAACTGATTGTTTCGATGTTTCTTCTAGGGCCAAATTCACTATCTAATCTTTTCCCTAAATTTTGCTATCAATTTGGAAGCTTTTTGTAATTTTGGTGCAACAGTTTTGATAATTGGGTTGTTGGTGTCCGTTCCTTGGGTTATAATCGTGGCCCCCCCCCCCCCCCACTAATAATCTTTGTTGAGGCTTTGCTCTCCCCAAACTTTGCTGCTTCTAGTTTATTTTTTTTTCCTTTTTCAGACCAATAATTTTGTCCGTCATTATATTCAACTGAAGTTTTTGGTAATATTTTTACACTGTCAGCTGTACGATAAACCCTGGCGAGAATGAAGCTTTGGTTCGATATGCTTTGGATACATATAAGTTCTTAACCTTGGCACCACAGGTTAGATTGTACATGATTTTTGCTTCCTGTTTTTTCTTCGATTAACCTTGGTACCACAGCTTTGCTGCTCTTTCAGCATAATGAACAATCTGATTTATCTGATTCATATTCATATTTGCAATTTTGTGATATTTCAGCATCCAAGAATAGGAGGACCTGGCCTTGTTGGTCATTTTGAGTTTGCTGATCATTCTGTGGAGTAAGTGCTTTGACTTGGTTTTATTTTGTTTTTATCCCTATAACCAGTTTAATGGGTTAATTTAATCTAAAGGATAAAGTGTTTTCCATGAAACAACCTGTAGATCACCTAAAATTCTAAAAACCAAGCACTCGAGATCAAGTCCTATAGATGCCTAAACCCTAAACCCTAGAAATGCCTAACCCTAACCATGAAAATACCAAAATCTAGTCACAAAATCAAGTAGATAAAGTGTCCAAAATTGATAATTAAATACCCAAATTTGACTTAAATGTATTCAACTTAACCAAAAGAACCAACACTCACGAAAATAGTTATCTACATGAATGCACATAGCTAATCACAGATATATACTAAAAGATGGAACTTAGCTAATTGGGGATATTAATTTCATCAATTTTAGTGTTGTCTAAAAAAAATTGGAAATTATCTTATGAATTCATTAGGCGAGCGAATAAATGATTTTTAGAGGGGTGAGTTCAAATGATTATCACCCATTAGGACTCAAAAGCCTACGAGTTTTCTTGGCAACTAAATATAGTAAATTAAGATAGTTGTTCTATGAGATTGGTTGAAGTATGTACAAGTTAGTTGGGACATCCACGAACTTAAAAAGAGAATAAATAAATAAAAAGAAAGGAAACGTGCTGGTATAGAGATGAGTAAAGCTACACGGCAATGCTTCTCTTGGCCTTGGTCATGGCGTGGCATTCCTAAGTGCAATGCATATTCCATGGTTTAGATTTCATGTGGGTTGCATTAATGCTGACAAAAATATTAGTCAATCCTAATCTGTTTGTGGTGGTGAAGCTCATCTACATGACTTTCAGATAAGGCCATCTCTCTGATTGTCCTGTCCTCCCATTCTCATTCAAAAGATTTTTGAACCAGTAAAAACAATCTCTCTCCTAATTCTCATTCAAACGACATTGTTGTTTCGTTTTGTTCCTTTTCTTTTTTGAGTTCAACGACCTGTGAACTTAAGAGGTTCAAACCTCTGATCTTTTGGTGAAGGATGTACGTCTTAACCAATTAAGCCGTGTTCAGATTGGCTCTCCTGTTTTAATATTAAGAACAAGAGTTGGATTAAAGACACCAAAATTTTAAAAATATGATAAGAATGAGAGAAGGGAGAGAGGATGGAGAAAATATGTATTGAGAGGAGTTAGAAAAAGAAAGTAGTTGTGAAGAGATTGAAATGCAAAAAAGAGGTTGGATAGAGAGAGATAGTGAAAGACAAAGTTTAAGTGCATATTGATTTCTAGAGCTGAATGTCAATGATGTTTTATTGAATATTTTGCTTGGCCTTGCAGAGAATGGTTAAGACCTGGTGAAGAACACCTTGTTCAGAGGTTCGATCCATCGTCGTCGCTCGACACAATTGGATTTTTCATTGCCAAATTTTCTGTTGGCTCCAAAACTTCGGAATAGCAAGATCATCTTGCACATGCGTCATGATCGATACCAGGGTCGACATTCTTGTTCCAGGTTAATGAGCAGCTTTTGTTGTTAAAGTGAGGTGAATAGTTCTTGACACCATGCCAATTTATTAATTTTAGTTGCCATACTTCACCTCTAATACTGTTATGAAATATTAATGGTAAAATTATGTAATATGAACTCTAATACTTCTCATGTTAGCATAAGAAATAAATTTTATTAGTAGTTTATTCTTAGAAATTTTTAATTTTTTAATGATTTTTTTTTAATGAGCTATCAAAATTGTATACTTCACTAGCTAGTTCTTGTCCATCTTATTTTAGGTTTTAACTAGTTTTTCTTTTGAAATGAGGTTTCATCTAGATGGTGTTTCAAAAAATAAAAATTTGAACACTGAAAATAGAGTTCAATGGTGTGTTTTTATTGTTTTTGAATTTTTAATTTAAAAAAATTTCAATTATTAGATAACAATTATTTTTTTTTAAAATAAAACCATTAATAGAAATTTATTAAATTCTAAAAATAAGAAGTTTAATTTAGCTAAGGTATAAACAAATTCCAAAGGCCTCTAGGTTGAGAACTTAAAGTGTAATTACATTAGAAGAAAAATTGTTAGAGTTCAACCAAATATTGAGTGGGTAACTACTATTTTTAATGTTTATAAATACATAACCAAAAACATTTTGTAAATTTAAAAGAATCAGTTTTTATATCTGCTATTAGGTGAATTTTTCACCTAATGTATTTAAATTAACCATTAAGATTAAATGAATATTTAGTCGTTTTTTTTTTTCATTTGAAAATATATTTGTGTCTTTCTAAAGATTTGTTATTCTTATTTTTTTTAAAAAAATATTTTCTTACCATCACTAAATATTAAAAAAATGATGCATTAATATAAAGAAACAATTGTGTGGATGACTCATTTTAAGAGGCCAAAAGGAAAATTGTTCTACCTTTTTAGAATAAGGATATATGTCTCTTTTGCTTAGGTCATCATTCTAACAAAATTACCATTTTACTCTATATGAAAATGCGCATTTAAGACATTTAAGAGCAAGGTTGGAGCGAGAGTGAGATTGAAGGAGTAAGAGATTGGAGAGAGCGCAAAAAACGAGAGTGAGAAGCGAGAGCGAAATTGGAGAGAGAGTGAGAAGCTAGAGCGAGAGTAGCGAGGTTAGAGTAGAGAGTAAAATGTAGGATGCTGACGCAAGTAACACTTAATAGTGGGGTATATTTGAACTTTTTAAAATTCAGAGATGTTTTTGAAACAAACCCCATAGTTCAAGAAAAAGTAAAATTTTTATACGATTATATGGTATTATTATACCAACGTATCAATGAGTCAACTTTTAATTGATTATGTTCATTAGTCATATGAAATAAAACTTGTATCAAACTCATTAAAATACTATTAATGATATTACCTAGCAGCTATGAACTCTTAATCAAAGGTAAACTCTTATTAAAAAAAAAAAAAAACAAAGGTAAACTACCCATTCAAGAGATAACATAGTACAATTATTAGATAATTTGAAAGGTATCAAATGATTCCACGTGGTCTTTCAGCCATGACAACGTTGCTTGGATATGATGAACATTCAAATGTACACTTCTTCCACTTCTTCCACTAATTTAAAAAAAAAAAAAAGGAAAAAAAGGAAAAAAGAAAAGAAAAACCACTTCTTCCACTTAATAATTTATTTTCCTTTCTAAGAGACATGACTTCTTAAAAAAAAACAAAAGAAAAAAAAAAGAAAGATATATGAGCTATACTTATGCCAATAATTAAATATTTCTAATTATCTAATAAACTTCATGTACTAATTCTTCGACAAGAATTTGATTCGAAAGTACATCCAATAGCGATTAAGCTATACCAACTCAAATATAGTTCAATTGGTTAAGCCATTTATCCTCAACCAATAAATCAGAGGGTCGGAGAGCCACTATTACGTTCAACTCATAATAATAATAATAATAATAATAATAATAAAACTCATAAAATAAAGATTTCGAACTATTTGAAGCACGACCTATTAACATGATTAAGAAGTTTTACTCATCAAACAGCACACTTTGAAAATCATTCCTATATAAAATAAACTTCCAAGAGTTCTCAAAATTACATTTGAGGAAATCCAAGGAACCATCTTACCTACAATAGCCAGAGACAAGATTTGGCTTAAAAGGGACTATTCTAATCTTCAAAGGAGAATGGTTTTGTTTCTTATAACAACCACGACTAATCGCCAAAGTGAGCATAGCTCAACGGTAATTGAGCTGTACCCTCAACAAGAGGTCAGAGATTCGAATACCTCCACTCCCAAATGTTGTTTGAACTAAAAAAAAAACACATGCCTAATCCAGGCTCATGAACTGTTCTTTCTAATGGCTTCCTCTCAATTTCTATTACTTACACAAAGCAACCAAATCTCAAGAGCTATCAGATGAATTCAACACAAAACAGTTGATTTTATTTATTAAAGTAGCTTTCAGTCACACCATTACTTGCTAAAGTAGGTAGAGCCAAATAAAGAAACAGTAAAACTCATGAAGCTGATAAATGGCTTCAATGGTGTTTTCTGTTGCTCATTGCTTTTTCTAGAAGTATAAAGTACCTTATTAGTTTGGCTTTGGTGTTAGATTGAGAATGGGTTGATTCTCAAGCAGCAGCTGGTTCTGCAACTCGTTTGGCTTCAAGTGTCTTCTCGTATTCCTCAATGGATTTGAAGAGCTCCGAAAAGTTACCTTTTCCAAAGCCTCCACACCCTCCTTTTTGATATACTTTCCCCTCTTCATTCTTCATCATGCATCCCACTCTCTGAATTATCTCAATAAATATGGTAGGCCTACACAAAATATGTATATGAAGTTAATTAAATATCCACAAGACGTGTGTATATTTCCATCAAACATCCAAATAACCGTGAGCAAAATCCAAAAAGTGTTAACAGAGTATCATTTATGTGAACAAAAGTTGAGTTTTGATTGGTTAGAAACATACCCATTTCCATATTTCCATGAAATTGATAATTTGATATTCTAATCAAGATGCCTTTTGATAAGGCATTATGTTTTTAGTTTTTTAAAATCAGGCCTACTTTCTCTCAATTTCTATAGTTTGTTTTTCACTATTCTTGCAAACACATTTGAATTCCTAACCAAATTTAAAAAACAAAAACAAACTTTTAAAAACATACTTGTTTTTGAGTTTTCAAGGCTTTGGTTAGATTTTGAAAGTAGATAACAAAACAAAGAAATTCATGGGTGGAATTAGCATCTATTAGCTTAATTTTCAAAAAAGCAAATGATTATCGAACCAGGTTTCATGGAAAATGAGCAAAATAAGTGGATTCTTCTTCTTCTTCATTCCTTCCACCCTTCCTCTTATGGAGGTCTAAGACATAGCATTTTCTGCGATAACAACTACGCTAAGCAAATGGATCCCAAAACCATAGTTAAATGACTGTACCTATTTCTACCCACAGAAGAATCATCCATGAATAATGGGGATAACAGGACTTTTCACAACAAACTTTGCAGCTCATTAACGTATGGAAAAGCAATCCAACAACGTAGGCATTAATAAGGCAGAAGAAAGATATAATAAGGCAAAATTCAGTAAGAGTTTGAAGTAGGCATTAATATGGCAGAAGAAAAAACGCAATGGTTTTCAAGAGAAACAATTAATTACGTACCTATCTCCAACAGGTTTGGTGAAGATCTGAAGCAGAGTTCCTTGATCATCTCTATCCACCAGAATCCCCAATTCTTCACAGTCCTTAATCTGCTCATCGGTCAGCACATCTCCCGCCCTGCTCTTCAGATTCTTGTAATAGGTCGGTGGCGGCGACGGCATGAACTCGAATCCACCGACGCCACTTCGCTTCCTCATCTCCCTCAAGGTTCTGAAAATATCCTCACTCACAAGCGCCAAATGTTGAACTCCCGCTCCTTCGTTGTGCTCCAAATACGTCTGTATTTGACTCTTTCGCTTCGTTCCGTAAACCGGTTCGTTCAATGGTAGCAAAACCATTTCCTCATTGTTCGCCAGAACCACCGAATTCAATCCGCTCTCGCTCGTCCCCACATCCTCCGCCGTGAACTCAGCAAACTCGTGGAATCCAGTGAATCCTTTCAAGTAAGAGACAATCGGTCCCAACTCCGGCACGTTTCCGACTGCATGGTCCAGTTTCCGAATCCCGAAATCGAGCGGATACGAAGCGATCTCCTCCATGGCCTCGAATTTCGGCAAGAACCAATCGTCTGGTTTATTCTCGCCATCATCGCCAGAAACAGGGTTTTTGTAGCTAATGTAACGCAAAACGACGTCGCCGTACAAGTGAACTTCCGAGAGAACAGCGCGATTGTCGAGAACAATCGGAGGAGACGAAGGTTTCGCACCATGTGCGACGCTGGTTCTGAAGGCGATCTCGGCGTCCTCAACCTCGAGGGCGATTGCTCGAACGCCTAATCCATGGCTGCCGGAGAAGGCGCGGCAGGCGGAATGGTCGAAACTAGGGATAGAAGCGGTAGAATCCGGACTCAGGTTCTCGGCGACGGAAATGGAGGGCGAATAAGGTGCGGTGAAGAGGAAACAAAGCTGGCCGGAACGGAGGAGATAAGAAGCATGAGTCAAATTTCCAGTGGAGAGATCCGATTTGGCCACAATCGGCATACCGAGTCCCCATGAGAATCTCCGAGCGGCGTTCGTAGCATCGGTACACCAGTACTCAATGTGATGGAACCGCTTAACCTTGAACCGATCCGATTTCGGATTCGTTCGAACGAAGTTCTTGAATCCTTTGAGCTTGAACTCCGACTCGGCGGCGCCACCTTCCGCCGCCGTAGCCTCCGATTGAGCCCTGACATTTTCGGCCTCTTTCCCCATGGCTCTGCTTCTTCTTCTTCTTCTTTCTGTTGTGTGGAAACGGTGGAGGTATCCCGTGCATCACAGGAAGATGATATATACGGAAAACGGAACGTACTTTCTGCCACGTGGCAAGTTATGATTGGGTCATATTTCCGTATTGGGTACGACGACACGTGGACCGAGTTGTCCGAATCGGGTCGGGTATTTTGATTAGCTGATGACGTGGCGAGTATATCGAGTGGCGGGATATACTCTGTCAAAAGAATCGTTGGGCGCGTGGGCGCGTGGTAACAGGGAAGTCTTGTGTGTCCGTGAGCTGCATTTGGTTTCAGCCAGCTTTTATCTTAAACTATATTTTACTATTATTGGACGTTACAGCTGTTAATATTCCAAATCTAGAAGTAATTCAGTTTTTTTTCCCCTTTTTTTCTTTCTTTAGTAAAAAAAAGTAATTCAGTTTTTCATTTTTTTTTAAATTTTAATCAACATAAGAGGGAGAGAATTTGAAGCTCGAGTTTTTTTTTTACAACATGGAGAGGTGAGGGAATTCAAACCACAAATCTTTTGGTCATTAGTACGATGTTAGTTGAGCTATGTTCATATTGACATTTGAACCTCAAGTTTGATACATAATATTTCAATTAAAACAATGATTTATATCCCATTTTGTTTTATTCGTGAACATACGAAATGCTTATTTTCTTGACTAAATTTTTAGATTTGATCTATTAATTTTTGCCCAGGTATTTTTTAAATATATATTTTAATTTTTGAACTTAGAAAACTAATAATTTGCTTTTATTTTTCTTTGATAAATTGGTAGTATAACTCTATGTATAATACTGAACTAAATTGATTTTATATTTGATCCACATATGTTTAATAATTGTTACGTAAATGAATGTTCGGTGGATAAATAATATAAACAAGGATCCAACAAGTACTTTTTGAAAGTTCATGGATCAAGAAATGTTAAATAGTGATTTTAGCAAAAACAATTTATTCCAGAGTGATTAATTTCTTACGATTGATTTTCGTATATTTATTTAATTTTAATGTTTGGTTCTACACTTTTAAAAGTGATTTTGAATAATTGAGAGTATGTTTATGAGTGATTTTAGAATAAGTGTTTTAATCCTAAATGATTTGCTAGCTTATAATTATTTTTATAAAAACATGTTTAATTATAAATACTTTTACTAATCACTTTTCATAGTTTAGGAATCTATGGATTACAACTTGAAAAAAATTCATAACCAAACTTCTAATTCAACCAATAATTTTAAAAAATAGTTATTAAATTCTTTAATTTTAATTATTTATTTTTAGATTGGAAGTAGTTAAGATTATAGCTTAGTGTATAAAATAATATTTAAAAATTTCACAAAAAAATTTATTTTAATTTTATATAATGAATTAATTTTTAAATAAACCACAACAATTGTATAAATCTCAACTATATCTACCTAATCAACATACATCACATTCTCAGATTGTACATGTCATCATCATTATTATTATTGTTTTTCTGATAAAAACATATAGCTTCATTTATTATTTCAAAAATAAATAAATAAATAAATAACATAGCTTCATTTATGAGAAAACTGAAATGCCATTAAGGATCCGTTTGGAATACATTTTAATTTAAATGTTTTTCAAAAATTCATTTTGTAAAAAACATTTTGTATAGAAATTGTTTAGAATTTAAACACTCATATGTTTGATTGCATTTCCTCACGAAATGTTTTTATACACAAGTTATTGTTTACTTAAGAAGTTTTTTTTAAAAAGTTGGTTTCAAGTGTTTCCTTCAAAATGGTTTATTTATCAATCTCATTTTCTAATAAGTCATTTTTAGTGGTTGCCAAACACTAGAAATTTTTTCAAAATGATTTATTTTCAAAATTAAACCCTTGAAAAGTTAAACCAAACACATCCTAAGTCTACGAGAGTTGATTTTTTTTTTTTAAAAAAAAAGTCTACAAGAGTTATTGACCATTTCAAAAAAAGGAAAAAAAGAAAAGGTCTACAAGAGTTGATTTTTTCCCAAAAGAAAGGATCTATAAGAGTAGATTTATTTATTACTTATTATTATTATTTTATTGAGATCAGTTGATATCAATTGAAAAATAAAAATAATATGCTCCAACCAACCTAATGTGGAGACTCTTTGCCAAGGTTCCAATTGTCATGTTGATAAAAATGTCAAAAGTCTTAATTTTATGAAAATAGTGATGTTGATGGATATTTTTGAAAAATTATAAATATAAAAAATTATAAAAAATATTAAAATTAACAAATAAACATTTTACCTTTCTAAATAAGTTTAAATTTCTTCTTATTAAGATTAGGTCCACAATAGTGATATTTTGTTGATATTTTAGTGACATTTCATTGGTTTTTCTATGATATAATGGAAATATCAATTCTCCTCTTATGTCGATGTCGAACTGATGGAAATGTTGAACATACTCAAGAAATACAAACACATTCCAATGATCACAAAATACAGATCTTGAATTATTATTTAGTGATCAAATCAGCAGCCCTTATATAGGCAAACTGATAATAGAAAATAAAACAGAATGCTACAACTGATAAACTGAAAATGAACTAACAGATACAGTTGTAAAACAGAATAATAAACAAACTAAAACCTCCTTTAATGAGCTCTCTTGACACCCCCCCTCAAGCCAATGTCAGTAGAAGAAAAGACATTGAGCTTGGTCTTCAAAGGTAGAAATCGTGAAGCAGACAAAGGCTTTGTGAATATATCAGCTACCTGTGCTGCAGCTGGTAAATGACAGATCTTCAGCTTTTTATGAAGAACAAGATCTCTGACGAAATATATATCAATTTCAACATGCTTTGTCCTTGAATGAAGAATGGGGTTGGCACTTAAATGAACAGCACTCAAGTTATCACACCAAATTGTTGGAGGTTGAGAAAACCGAATATCCAAATCAGTAAACAAGGATCTTAACCAAATCAACTCAGCAGAAACATGAGCAAGACTCCTATATTCAGCTTCTGTGCTTGAACGTGATATAATGTTTTGTTTCTTCGAAGCCCATTGAATCAGATTACCACCAAAATATACACAATATCCTGATGTAGATTTCCTATCATCAGGATCACTAGCCCAGTCAGCATCAGCAAATCCCTGTAAAGAGAGGTCTTTGGGCACATGAAATACTAAACCATGATTTAAAGTACCCCCAAGATATCTAAGTATTCTTTTAACAGCTTGCCAATGGATATTGGTGGGACAATGCATAAACTGGCACACTTTATTTACACTGTAAGCAATCTCTGGTCTGGTAATAGTTACATACTGTAAAGCTCCAACTATACTTCTATACAAGTGAAGGTCAGTAAATTTCTCCCCATTAAAAGCAGACAGAACATTTCCTCCAATCATGGGAGTCACAATACCATTGGCTTGGTGCATTTTGGCTTTGTACAATAGATCCGATACATACTTTGACTGGGACAAAAATAAACCTCCATTGGGAAGATAAGAAACTTCCACTCCTAAAAAGAAGTTCAACTGACCAAGATCTTTAAGGGAAAATTGATGATGTAGCTTATTAACAAGATGATCAATAGCAAGAGCGGAGCTGCCAGTTATTATTATGTCATCCACATAAATCAAAACATAACAATGATGGCCATTTGCATGACAAACCAACAAAGATGAGTCTGCCTTCGAACTGACAAAACCAAGTGTATGAAGAAAAGTACTCAGCCTCTCAAACCAAGCTCTAGGGGCTTGTTTTAAACCATACAATGCTTTCTTTAGTCTACAAACCAGAGAGGAAGAATGAGACTGAACCATACCTGGTGGCTGATTCATATACACTTCCTCTTGTAAAATACCATGTAGAAATGCATTATTGATATCCACTTGTCTCAACATCCATCCATAAGCTAGAGCAAGTGTAAAAAGAACTCGAATAGTGGTTGGTTTCACTACCGGACTGAACGTCTCTGTATAATCAAAATCAGCTTCTTGATGAAAACCCTGCGCCACCAATCGAGCCTTATATCTTGCAATAGATCCATCAGAATTTCTCTTGATCTTGAAAACCCATTTGCAGCCAATTATCTTCTTGTCTTTTGGAGGTGAAACTAAATTCCAAGTCTCATTGGCTATAAGGGCATTGTATTCTTCCTTCATGGCCTTCACCCAGTGTTCACACTTTAAAGCTTCTTTCACAGTAGGTGGTTCTCGATCAAGATATTCAGTAAGTAAGACTTTTGGCTTAAAAATGCCAGCTTTACCTCTTGTGATCATAGAATGCTTATTTGTTACAGCTGGAACCATAGTCTGTGGTGCAGGTGAGGAAGAACTTGAAACATTGGTTATAGGTTGGGATGAAGAAGATTGAGATGGAGAATTTTGAGATGGAGAAAAGTGAGGCTGAGAATGTATAATGGAATCAGAAGGTTGAGGTTGGGTTTGAATTTGTGTTTCAGGAACAGAAGGTTGAGATTGGGATTGGGGTGAGGAAAATTGGAGGTTTCCACGTGAAGTTTGTGAAGGTAACATTGATTTGTCACTATCTGAAGGTACATGAATAGTGTTGTCACGTGAAGAATCTAAGGCTATAGGTACTGTTGATGAAACAATAGGACAAGCAGTAGATTTCTGGGGATTCAAAAAAGTAAAGGCTGGAAATTTTGTTTCATCAAACAAGACATTGCGTGAAATATACAATTTTCCAGAGGAAGAAAGACACTTGTAACCTTTGTGTAAATTGCTGTATCCAAGAAAAAGACAGGGAATAGACCTTGGTTCTATTTTATGTCTGTTATATGGTCTGAGAAGTGGATAACAGAGGCAACCAAAGGTCTTTAGGAATTTATAATCGGGTTGGAAACCAAAAAGCTTTTCCAAAGGAGATAATTGATGAACAACAGTAGGTAAATGATTAATCAAGTATGTTGCAGTGGAAAAAGCATCATCCCAAAACTCTAAAGGCAAAGAGGAATGAGATAACAGGGTAAGTCCCATATCGACAATTTGACGATGTTTTCTTTCTACAATGCCGTTTTGTTTAGAGGTATAAGGACAAGTGAAACGATGTTCAATACCATTTGTTTTAAGAAAAGGAGTGAATGAACGAAATTCTCCTCCATTATCAGTTTGAAGTCTAAGAATAGATTTACCAAGAAGTTTTTCAACATATGTTTTGAAAAGTAAGAAAGTTTGGAAAGCCTCCGATTTAGAAGTAAGGAAGTATATCCATGTGAAGCGTGAATATACATCAACAAAGCTGAGATAATATTTAAAACCATTTCTAGAAGTTTTAAAAGATGGTCCCCATAGGTCAGCAGCTACTAATTCAAGAGGAGCATGATAGACAGTATTTGAATCAGAGAAAGGTAAACTATGAGACTTTCCAATAGTGCAAGCATGACAAAGAGAAGCATTTTTATTTAATGAATAGGAAATATTACATGAATTGAGAATAGTACTGACGGTTCTAATAGCTGGATGACCCAACCGATTGTGCCACAAGTCAAAAACAGAAGCAGTGGTACAAGGAATTTTTAAAGGCTGAGTCAAAGCAGTAAGCACCTGTGAAGTATGTTCACCAGATGATGAGTTAGGACCCTTGAGTGAACTGGGATGAGCTTTTTCCATTGAAAATCTATAAAGTCCATCAATTAGCTTCCCTTGAAGAAGAACTTGGCCATTGGCTTGATCCTTCACATAGCAAAAAGAAGGATGAAATTCAAAAAAGACATGGTTATCATTAGCAAATTGGCTTACACTAATAAGGTTCTTGGTAATTTTAGGAACATGAAGAAGGTTATTTAATTGGAAAACACGGCTAGTAGAAGAGGATTGAATATAAGAGGTACCAATGTTCAAGATATTCAAACCTGCACCGTTGCCCACATGTACTCGATTTTCTCCTTGATATTCTGTGCCCAAAGAAAGATTGGAGAGGTCATTTGTCACATGATTCGAAGCCCCTGAATCTGGATACCAGTGATTATCACGATTGAGATCATTTTGAACTACAAAAGCATTCATAGGAGGTTGTGATTGCTGCTGTCCAGAGAAGGAAGATTGTTGCTGTCCTGGTGCAGAGGGAAAAGATTGGCCATTTGAATTCTGATTAGGACCTTGGAACCATTTTTCAAAACGATAATAGCACCTTTGAACTGTATGCCCAAAACGCCTACAAAGTTGACATTGGGGCTTATTGTTGTTATTCCAAGGTCGCCGGTTATTATTGTTTCTTCCATTTGTATTTCTTCGACTTGCTGATTCATTTTGATTAGAAGAAGAAACTTGTTTCGGAGTCGACTGAGTCGTGAGGTTAACAGATGGTGTTGAACCGTCAGGATTAATAGCAAGATTTCGGGCAATTCGACTCTCCTGAGAAAGAAGAAGAGAATAGACCTTCTGAAGAGGCGGCATCTCATCTTTTTCGGTGATAACAGATACTGTGGAGTCATATTCTGTTCCTAAACCGGCAAGAATTTGAAGAACATGGTCTTCATGAGATATCTTTCGTCCAGCAGCAGATAAGGAATCAACAATATTTTTAACCTTCAACAAATAATCCTCCATCTTGAGACTTCCTTTCTTGACTGACCCCAATTTAGATTTTAATTCCATCACTCGGGCAATATTTCTTGAAGAAAATCGATGATTAAGAACTTTCCATACCTCTTGGGCAGTCTCGCAATCCAACATTTCAGAGAGCAGCGAATTTGACATCGAGCCAAGAAGCCATGCTGTGATGAGGCTGTCTTGTTTTACCCAGTGATCGTAGGCTGGATTAGGGATTTTGGTTGAATTAGCTGTTGTAATTGATTTAGGAGGAATCATATTGTCTTCATCAAGGTGATTCTTCAATCCATGGCCGCGTAAGGCTGTCAAAATCTGCAGCTTCCACAAGAGAAAATTCTCTTCATCGAGCTTGACAGTTGTGATCTTATTCCCCGGATTAATAACTTTCGAATACTGAGCAGAGTTTTCAACATCAGAACTGCTCTTCTCTGTTAGAGGGGAGTCCATCAGGAAAAAAAAAAATTCCAGAATGTCGTTAGACTAAATGGCTCTGATACCAACTCAAGAAATACAAACACATTCCAATGATCACAAAATACAGATCTTGAATTATTATTTAGTGATCAAATCAGCAGCCCTTATATAGGCAAACTGATAATAGAAAATAAAACAGAATGCTACAACTGATAAACTGAAAATGAACTAACAGATACAGTTGTAAAACAGAATAATAAACAAACTAAAACCTCCTTTAATGAGCTCTCTTGACAAACATGTCGATGAAAATTTAAAACCTTACTCAAAACAATACGTATATAAAAAATAAAAAAACAAAAGACTTGTAACATTATCTGCATTTTCTACCTATAAAATTGTCCATTAAGTAGGAAGAAACCTTGACACTAAATAGGGCAATAAATTTTTGTAGAAATTTTTACATATCCATAAATTTTACTATCTTATCTTATCTTATTAACTCCCCACATATTATCTTATCTTATTATCTTATTTTACTATCTTAAAAAGTGGCTTATTTGGAGAATCATTTTTTTTTTTTTTACTATTATGTCCTAATACTAATTTTATAATTCCAAATATGTCCCTTAGTAAATTATTACTTTTTTTATTGTTAGCAAATTTGTAAATGAATGAGTGACCCAAATTTCAATTTTGTAGAATTTGGAAGAGTTTTTTTTTTTTTTTTTTCAATTATAAAAAAAAATATTTATTACCTTTTTAATTTTCACTCCCACCCACCACTTCCCTACAATTTTTCTCTCTCTCCCCACTCTTCATTTCATTGGTGGTTAAAACTTTCCTTATTTTCCATTTTTTCCTCTCCCACCTCTACATTTCTAGCATGCATTTATGAATATTTATTCATTTGTTTTTATTACTCTTCCACATAACAAAGATTTTCATCTTCTCTTCTAGTTGTTTCAAAATCAAACAAGACTTTTCATTTCCTCTTTTATATATTTTTTTGTCTAATTTATTTAATTCTCAACCTAATATAAATAGACAAACCATTTTACCAAATTTTCACAACTAAGACAATTCATTCATTCCATAGGTATCACAATATAACCACATATCCTCCTTGATTTTGAAATGATAACAAAAGCGATAGCAACGACAGCGACGTTGACAACTACAAAATTCAAGTTGACAACTACAAAAAGTGGTGATGTAACTTTGGAAAGATGGTATACCTTTCAAGAAATAGAGCAAACACAAATTAGTTTCTCTCTTGAGATGCATTTGGGAACAATTCTCAAAATTCTTTTGCCAACCTCCATGCAGCAAAAAGAATAAGAAGCTCGGGTTAAAGCTCTTATAGAGTTATGTAAAGGTCTATTATGATAAATTAATTTGTGCATTTGGTTCTTTTTGTTCTTCGTATCAATTTGTCTTTATTGTTAATTCTTATTAATTAGATAACAATTTTTTTTTTTATTTGTGTACATGTGGTTTTCTTTTTTTCTTTTCTTTTTTTTTTTTTTAAACCAGTACATGTGGTTTTCTAAATATACGTTAATGTAGATTGGTTCAACTTAAAATATCCTTATTTCAACTTTTAAAAAATGCTAATTAAATTAAATACTCTCTCTTATCTCCCGAGATTCTTCATTTGAGTTTCAATTGCTCTCTCCACTCCCACTCTCTCAAATTGATCTCTCTCTCTCAAAAAAAAAAAAAAAAAAAAAAAACTCTCCAATCTTCTTATTATTTCTTTCTCTCATTAACCCTTTGAGAAAGTATTATTAGTTAATAATGAGAAAAGTTAGAATGTGAACCGTTAGAACATGAACGGTTCAACTTAAAAAAAAAATTGAAGAGTTTTAGAATACAAAAAGTGTATATTTTATTTTTATAAATTAATTCTAAAAATATATGAGTTTATCTTTAATTATAATTAATAATGAAATTTCAAAAGTTCGAAGTCTCAAAAGTTTTGTAAATTCTTTATCTTTACAACTATATAAATAGTTATCTCATACTTTTTTTTCCACAAAAACTTAATGTCGTCTTTTTTTTTTTTTTAAAAAAAAATTGACTATTTTCTTTAATTGTTTTGTTCTAACTTATAACTTTTAGAAAGAAAATTAATTCAAATATTTGATAAAAAGAAATATCACATGCGCACGTGTTGAAAGACTAGTTGATATAAAAGATAAATTGACAATTCCGTTATATGAAATAAAAAATCAATGAAATATAAAATATATATCAACAAAATATCATTAACGTAAACATAATATTTTAATAATAAGAATCCTTAACTCATTTAAAATAGGTGAAAAACTTATTTGTTAATTTAAGTATTTCTTAAACTTCTCGATTTGCATGATTTTTTTTCTAAAAGTATCCATCAATATTGGTATTTTATCAATATTTTTATAAATTTTTTAATTTTTTTTTCTCGAAAATATCTATCCACCTAAACTTTTAAAAAGATGCTTTGAGAGGCATCTTATTTGGACTTTGCATGTAATTCATCTTATAAACTAAATAAACATTTTCAGGAAGCTAAACTGAGAATACATATTTAAAGAACTTTGTTGAATTATTTTCATAGCATGTTTTTTAAATTAATTTTATTAATTACATCATTACAATTTAAAAAATGGTTTTAGATATATTTTTATAATTTGTCTATACGATTTATTTTTAAATTGGCTAAATTATAAAAAAATGCGTCTGAACTATGGGGTTTGTTTCAAAAATGCCCCTAAACTCTAAAAAGTTTCAAAAATACCATTGAACTTTAAAAAATGTTTCAAAAATACCCTTGTCCTTAATTTTTGGATGGAAACCATTAAAAATTTCAGTTTCATTAATACTCTTTAACTTTCAAAAGATTTTAAAAAATAACCTTATTTGAAAATGCTTCTTTTTTTTTTCCTTATCCCAACGTAAATTCTTCTTCCATGAAAATTAATGTGAAGCTTTATCTATTTTTCTTGTACTCACACACTGAGAGCTTTTCTTCTCTTTCAACACATCACTCTAAGAGCTTGACTAGATTTTCGACAATGGTATTTTCGAAACATTTTTAACGGTTTTAACAGTTCCCATCCAAAAATTAGCGGCAAGGGTATTTTTGAAATGTTTTGTAAAGTTCAGGAGTATTTTGGAAACTTTTTAAAGTTTAGGGACATTTTTGAAACAAACCCCATAGTTCAGGAGTATTTTTTTATAATTTAGTCTTTTTAAATTACACTTCTTTTAGAGTGAAAAGACCGTAATGTTGTATGGACTTAGGATTGCATATTTAGAATTAAAAAAAAAAGGTCTTTAGAATGATTAAACCCTAAAAGTAATATTAATAATAATTATTTAAAAAAGTGCCCTTCAAGAAAAGTTATTTTATGTAATTGGGTTTTAAAGACGGGTTCAAAATCAAGCGTTGACTGCTGACTTTTCTAATTGGTCCAACTTCCAACATTCCAATCTCAACGTTATTTTATTTTATTATTTTTTAAATATACTATTTTATTATTGTTATTATTTTTTTGGTGTGTGTGGGAAAAAGTCAATCTAAAAGAAAATTTAACTAAACTCCCGTTTGATAACCATTTGATTTTTTATTTTAGGTTTTTGAAAATTATGTTTGTTTTCCCCTAATTTCCCTACCATGGTTTTTGTTATAGGTAATTTCGGACCACTCCGAAGCACAAGGAGCCGACGAGAACAACCGGACAGAGATAGGGCCAGGAAACCGACCCAGAGGAAGTCCAGACCAGTTGGCCCGACCCATATGGTCGGCCTCGGCCTTGGGCCGAGGCCAAGCATGATGGTTGGCCCGCTTGGGTGGGCCGAGCTCCTCCGCCTCCGTTCCGTCCCTGCTGCCCCTGGTCGCCCCGATTCCACTTGGTTCAGCCCGAAACGCCTCCGAATTCCTAAAAACCTAGGAGCATGAACAGGTATTTAAACCTCTCTTCATCACTGAAGAGAGGATCCCGAATTCTATTCCCGACTCTCTGCTCTTGCTCTCTTGCTCTCTTGCTCTCCTCCTTCCGTTTTCTGACTTAAGCATCGGAGGCGGTGTGACAAACACCACACCGGTGTGCACGTTTACTATCTTGCAGGCCACGTCTTCCCCCTCTCATACAAATTTACCGTTGGTGGCACGTGAAGGTCAGGTGAGTTCCTCCCGACCAAATTTGATCATCAACAGTTTTCATCTTTGTCAATGACACATTTGAATTCCTGGCCAAATTTAAAAAAAAAACATGTTTTTGAAAACTACTTTTTTTAGTTTTAAAAAATTGACGTGGTGAAAACATGGAAAGAATGTATTAGAAAAACAAAGAAACTTGTAAGGTGAAAGTAGTATTTATAAGCTTAATTTTCAAAAATTAAAAACCAAAAACCAAATGGTTATCAAACGGGGCCCAAATGATTATCAAACGGGGTCTAAATTACTTGTTTTGTGATTGATTTGCTTTTGTATTTTAAAATTTTAGATACCATTTTTATATTTTTATTTATTAACTTTATTTATCTTTTCCGTAAAAAAAAAAAATTCTTGATCTTTTTAATTTCATGAATAAATATTATTAAATATAATGAAAAATTACAGTGGAGTCTTTTTTTTTTTTTGGAGAAAAAATTAATGTGGAATTTATATGGTGACATTGACAATATCTCAAAGACCAAAAAGTGATTGATATATGTCCAATATTATTTTCCACCAAAGACCAAATCATTTATCAAAATTACAAATTAAAGTCAATATTGTTGCTTGACTTGAAGTCAACCCTTATTGTCATGTGTGGAATTTTCTCAAAAGAGTTCATTAATTGGACAATATTTGACGTGTGTAGGTATCTCTCTATAAAACACTATTAATTTTTTTTTTTTTTTTTTTTTTTTTTTTTTTTTTTTTTTTTTTTTTTTTTTTTTTTTTTTTTTTTTAAGAAAGAGAACTTCATTAAATGATAGAAAAGGTGGGTACATCTAACTCCTGCATTAATAATTGAAGAGAACCAAAAAGGAACCGAACAAACTCCGACCCTGCCTAACAAACCCACATCAGGGAACAAGTTACGCCCCACAAAAAACGGAAAACACCAAAATTAACTCCTGCTCGCGCCAAATTGTGCGCTCCCCCATTCTCCAATCTTGAACATTTGGAGAAGGAGGAAACATTTGCTGAGGGAACAAGGTCGTGGATCTCGTCAAGGAACACAATGATCTCCAATCGATCATCCACTTCTCCATTCAGAGCTTTTATCACCTCGCATGAGTCGGATTCAACGATGAGCGGGGGAAAAAATCTGGTCTCCTCATCATATCCGTTCCTCACGTAAGCCCTTAGACCTTCGATAAATAGCTTTTGATTCCATCATCTTTATCTCCCATTTCTGTTTGAATTGATTGCAGTCCACTCCGATTAGAGACTCAGCTTAAAGAAGCAAATTCTTAAATTTTCTAAGGAAGGGGCTTGGGCGAGAAAGGCTAACTTGAGGCCTGTTGAGATGGAGAACCAAGCGAGTCACAGCCGATGGAAACCGTCGGATTCGGGAAGCTGGAAATTGAACGCTGACGCGCGTCTTGGTGTGAAAAGAAGAATATGGGAGGAGTAGGCTGGTTAATCCGTGACTCGACCACTATTAAAATGTTAACACACACTAGGCGGGAGATAAATGAAATTTCTCATTTTTTTACCTTTCTCTCTCTTAATTGTGAAGATTTTCATAGAATGTGTCAGGAGATTCTTACACACTGTTATGTAGTCAGGTATTGTTCTCATGAATTTTTGGTCATAAAAGAAAAGTCATGAATCTGACCCAAATCAAAGCAAAATTTTCTTATCAAACCGAGGTGAGTAAGAGTGTTGAAATGAATGAGAACATTTGGGTTTTTGAATGAATGAGAATATTTTTCCTAAGATAAAGTGATATAAAATTAATTTTGAACATTTTCGAATTCCGTATTTATAAATTTTAAACAATCTTAGTGCTTATTTCAAAAACACTTTTCTAAACACTTAGGCCCTGTTTGATAACCCTTTGGTTTTTTATTTTTGGTTTTTGAAAATAAGACTTTTTTTTTTTTTTTTTTTTTTTTTTTTTTTTTTTTTAAATTTCCTCACCATGGTTTTCATTTTTGTTAAAGACATACTTGAATTCTTAACCAAATTCTAAAAACAAAAACAAGTTTTTGAAAACTGCTTTTTTTAGTTTTCAAAAATTGACTTGGTTTTTGAAAACATGGGAAGAAGGTAGGTGAAAAGCCAAAGAAACTTAGAGTTGGAAGTGGTGTTTATAAGCTTAAAAATAAAAAATCAAATGGTTATCCAAACGGGGCCTTAGAAATTAAAGTCATTTCAAATGGACCCTTAATTACATTGTTTGAACTTTTAGATTATTGTTTCTATTTAAGTTTATATTGATATTATTAATAGAATATCAATATCAATGTGATATACTTTTTTTTTTTGAGAAAAAAAACACCTTCATTAAAATTAACTTCGAGCTAAATTAGCTCCCAAAAGAGTACCACCTGTGGGACAGGGACCCCCACAAGCATGATATACATGACCAAAGCATCGGTTTCGATTTGGAAAGGTGGAGACTCCATGGGTATATATATATATTTTTTTTGACAATATGTGGGGTGGGAGATTCGAACCACAAACCTTGTGGTCATCAGTACAACTTTATACCAGTTGAGCTAAGTTCTTGTTGGCACTCCATGGGTATATCAATGTGATATCCTTGTTAAATAAATCTCAAATGACTTGGCATAAGCTTATAATTAATAAGCTCAAATAAATATAAGAAATGGGTTAGCAAATATATTATTACATATAACGGTATATTTTTCAAAAAGCAACCTAATTTTATTTACTTGGCTTAACTAATAAATCATCGGTTCAAGAACTTCAAGGATACCAAATATGCTTGCTTTGACGATTAAATCCTCGATATTATTTAGGATTTCTTTTTTGAGTACAACAACATTTGGGGTGGGGGATTCGAACCTCTTACCTCTTAGTTGAAGGTACATGTCAATTACCGCTTAGCTAGGCTCGCTTTGGAGATATTATTTAAGATTTACCGTATGAAAATATTAAATAAAAATGAATATATAGTATTACTTTTTAATATTTAACAAATTATAATAGATTCCGATTTATTGAACTAGAAAAAAACAATTTTGTTTTAGTCCCTTTGCATTTTTTTTTTGAAAAGAGTCCCTTTGCATTAAATCTCTTATATATCCTGCATTGTTTAGCACAAAATCCTTATCTTCCAAAATAAATTTTTAAGCTTTGGCACAAAGGAAAGAAAAATAAATTAGGAATCTCGAGCATATAACTCAACTGGTTAAGACATATACCTTCAACTACATGAGGTTAAAATTTCGAATCCACACACTTAAATGTTGTTGGATTAAAAAAAAAAAAACAACTAACATATTCGATTCATTTAGACACGACTGGATAACGATATTGTTTTTAGTTTTCTACCATTCAAAAGTTAGCTTATAAATTTACTCAATACCAAAGTTTTCTTTGTTTAATCAGATACTCGAATACATTTTATTAATTTAGTCAAATTTTAATAACAAAAAAAAAATTGAAAAATACTATATATATTTTTTGTTTAAGTTCTAAAATATTTTTACCAGGGTTTCAAAAAACATTCTTATTCTTTAATTATAATGAGATTAAAAAACAAAGAAAGCTATTGGTAAACAAAATTATAATGATTTTTAATAACAAAAAAACAAAATCAAAACCATGATCAAACAGGACATTAAAATTCTCATTTAGATTCAAACTTCTAAACATCAACTACGATCGTTTATATACACATCCATAGAGTTGAGAAGAAGGGTTGATGCTGGCGAATTGAACGACGACGGGTCGCAACTCATCCCAACCTCCATCGGTAAAGACATCATCTCCTCCGCCTCTGCCTCTGCCTCCACCTCCGCCTCCGTCATTGACGCCGTTCCAAAAGCTCGACGGGTACAAGGAAGAGGGTTCAAAGGAAGAAGCATGGGGTAGGGTTAAGTTAGGGTTGAAGAAGGTATTTTTTTGAGCAAAGATGTTGAGATTTTCAGAAGGCTTTGGCTTAGTTTCAAGGTCAATGAGAGCTGGAAAGGGCTGAGATTGAAAGAAGTTGTTGGGTTTAGAGGTGAAAATAATATTGGAGTTATTAGGGTTTTGGGATGTGAGAGATATTATTGGATTATTATTATTATTATTATTATCATCTTTAACATTATTGTTTGTTGTTGTTGTTGGAATGTACTTTCTGAATGATGGGATTCTTCTGAAGATTCTGCATAAGGTCCAAATTTCCTGCATATTTCCAAATTAAATCATAAAAATTACTAAATGATATGATGTATAATGTAAGAGATTTTTGTTCAATTATATTACTAAATCCAAAAGCTTAGGCCCGTTTGATAATCATTTGGTTTTTGGTTTTTGAAAATTAAGCTTATACACACATACTTCAATCTATAAGTTTCTTGGTTTTTCTTGGTTTTAGTATCAATCTTCTACCTTGTTTTCAAAAACCAAGTCCAATTTTGGAAACAAAAAAGAATAGTTTTCAAAAACTTGTTTTTGTTTTTAAAATTTTGCTAGAAATTCAAATGCAACCTTAATTAGGATGAAAGCCATGGTAGGGAATTTATGAGAAAACAAGCATAATTTTCAAAAACCAAAAACCAAAAACCAAATGGTTATCAAATGTAGGCTTAGGAATTAGTTTCTAATTGGTACTTGAATATAAAAAACTAAAAAATATATTTGTAAAAATTGTCAAATCATTAAAAAAAACATATAGCAATCAAGTCTAGTTATCCTTGCGTTAAGTAAATAATTAATGTCAACCCTAAACCCTAATTAGTGTCAACTCTATTCATGAACCATTTTAGAAATTAATTTCAAATTCTAGAGATTAATTTAAAATCAAAAGTCAGATCTCGATGAACCAAACAAGTCACTTTTGATACCTGAAGGACCCAAAGAGAAACTAATTAAATACAAAATATCAAATAAAAAGTATTAGTTTTGAAAACTCAGAGACCGAGAGTAGAGAATCTCAAGAACCAAAGTATTGAATTAGTTTCGAATGAGAATTTGAGCAATTTAATTTGAACAGTGGGACAAAATACATGATAGAGAAAGGTTTTAATTGTCGAAAGAGAAACTTTTAAGTGGTTAAAAACTACGTTTTAGATATCATGTTAAATTATCACTCAATAAATTTGAAAATTTTGAGAAAAATATTTTCTCATTTTTAAAGCGAAGCATATATAATTGTGAACTCAAATTCAAAAGATTTGGAGAAGTGTCTTGGACTAATCCTTAAAAGATTCAAACTCAAAAAAAAAAAAAAAAATAATAATAATAAAAAAAAAATGTTTGGACTAATCCTTAAAAGATTCAAACTTAAAAGAAGTGTATAATGTGAACTGAGGTGCATAAATTTTGTTTTTGTCAAAGCTCATGCTCAATGTTTTTGAATCAAAATAACAAAGAAAAGGTAATAAAGATAAAGGTCTCATTCAAGAAACTTCATGAGCTTTTCTTTTTCAAAGGATAGGATAAAAAATGTAAAAGTTTCAATAATGATATAAGAATAACAAGGTGAAAATCTAATTAATTGAAAAGTAAGAACCCCAATTTCTCCCATATCAACATTTAAGAAAATAAAAATAGATATTATCTAGAAAAAAAAAAGTCCTTTTAATCCTTAAAAGATGTAAAGTTTTTCTATGTAAAAAAATTAACCTTTAAAATATGGTGATATTTTGGAAATTCCTTGTGTTAATTTTCAACATTAGCCCCACAAATGGAAGTTGAATAATATGCAACCATGTATATAAAGAATACCTAAATACAGAATCTACTTGTGTAGTAGTCTAAAGTTTAAATAGAATTTGCAACATAAAAAAAAAAAAAAAAAAAAAAAAAGAATTTGCAAATTTGTCCCTATAGTTTCATTTAGGAACTACTACTTTAACTAGCATAATTTTTTAAAACATTTTTTTTAATAAAAAAAACATTTTTTTTTTTTTTTTTTTTTTTTCTTCTTCTTCTTCTTCCTTTTGATAACCATTTGGTTTTTGGTTTTTAGTTTTTTAAAATTAAGCTTAAAAATACTACTCTCAACCTTAAGTTTCTTGTTTTTGTTATATACCTCTCGTTTTCATGTTTTTAAAAACCAAGTCAAGTTTTGAAAACTAAAAAAAATAGTTTTCAAAAACTTGTTTTTGTTTTTGAAATTTGGCTAGGATTTCAAATGTGCCATCAAACAAAGATGAAAATTATGGTAAGAAAATTTATAGAAAACAAACTTAATTTTCAAAAACCAAATGATTATCAAACGGGACCAATTAAACATCCTTAAATTAATACTATGTCACTCTCGTTTTTACGGGACACTTCTTTACATAATTTGATATATTACTTTGATTCATTTGATGCTACAATAATTAAAAAAAAAGGGTTATTTTATAAATTATAAAACTTTTGGATTTTAAATCACAATAAATTAATTTAAACACGACATACTTCTACCAAGAAAAGAAAACGATTGGCATCCCTTTTCAAATCATATATCATTTTCATATTCATCATAATGGTCCCTCTTTTGAAATATTAATTAATTAAACGATTTCAGTAGTCTACATTATTATATATTCAAACATTCATAAACATTATTGAACTAAAAAAAATCATATAACATTGAAAATAAAATAAGAAAAACAATGCATATGGACAAGGCTAAAGAAAAACATATAGTTTTCAAACTACATATGCATACCAACTTACTACACCAAATTTTCACAATTAGAAAATATACTTTTCAATAAACGAAACAAAATTAAACAAAATGCATTCAAAAGCAATCAACGATAAATAACACTATCAAATATAGAAAGCTATATAAAACACATGATCTCTACCCGATATGTACTGATCGACTCCATACCTACTTTTACGATATAGACATAACCCAGAATCAAACTAGTTCTATCACAACAAAATATAAACCAGTATCGTAAACAGAAGTTATAAAGCATATATTCGACACATCTGATATTACGTAGACAGTAACCCTATCATGAAAAGTAGAAAGACTTTCACGACTTTCACGAGAGCAACGTATATATCGGTTAAATTTGTGGGGAAAAGAAGAGGGAAAAGAAGTCTTACAGCATCTTGAGGAGTGCAAGGAGATTGAGAGTTGTTGTGATTTGTATTGAAAGGAAGCCTAAATTCATGCATCATCCAATCAGTTTTGGTGCCTTTACCAGCAGTTCCTCTATAGTAAACCAAAGATTTTTTAAGGCCAATAATGCAGTCTTGATTGTTTGGTGATTTGAGTGTGGAGAAGATTGGCTTATCAATGCCTGTTGCTTTCCAAAACCCTGAGCCTGTTACCCTGTTTGGCCTTATGCTGTTTCTATACTTCCTCCCTCTTTTGCAGAAGAAGTACCAATCTTTCTCTCCCACATTGCTCACTTCTTTCACCGACAAAAACGACGAATCGTCGTTAAATATTGAAAAGACCGTAAATATATATACCATACCCTAATCTACCAGCTTGAATGCTCGAATTTAGTGGTGATTTAAGATGGTACGATTCTACATTGAAAGAGTGATAGTTGTTGGGTTTCGTGTTGTTTTTTTTAGCCCACAAATTGGGTTGAATGTTAAGAATATATTAAAAGTATAAATTATCGACTTAGGCTTATGAGTATAGTAGTGTGATTTAACATTTGATAGATAAGACACCGTTTGATAACCATTTGGTTTTTGGCTTTTGGTTTTTTGAAAATTATGTTTGTTTTTCTCCAATTTTCTTATCATGGTTTGCATCTTTGTCAATGAGACATTTAACTTCCTAGCCAAATTCAAAAAACAAAAACACGTTTTTGGAACTACTTTTTTTAGTTTTCAAATTTTGACTTGGTTTTTGAAAACATAAGAAGAAGGTAGGTAACAAAATCAAGAAACTTATGTGTAGGGAGTAGTGTTTTTAAGCTTAATTTTCAAAAACCAAAAAAAAAAAAAAAAAACCAAATGTTTATCAAACGGGGCCTAAATAAATCTTGTTTACGTTTCAATATGTAGTGTCGTTGATTTCTCCCTAATTATATTGATAGTCTACTTATTAAATCTTGTGTTAATTTCGAAACCCTTAATTTTTTTTTCTTTTTGAAAATCCTTAAAAAGACCTTATAATTTAAGTTTTTGGGTTGAAAAATATGATGAAATCTAATAGTAATCTAACTTTAACTCCATGATAATAAAACCCTAATTTTCAACTTTAGCTTTTCTCTACAACCTATAAAAACTGTGTGGCAGCTGAGAAAATAGCCATTCAAAGATAAAGGGAAACTTTTGTGTTTGTTTTTCTTTTCCTTTCTCACTATCAATCTTGGATCCTTTTCTTTTTTCAAACCCTTTTCATGAAAAAACATACATATATGAGAGAGAGATATCATGAGTTATGAGAAAGTTTCTTACTTGGGAGATCCCATGGATCATACTTGTAGATATCAATTTGTTTGATGATTTCGATGGCGATCGGTTTCTTCTCGACCTTTCGCCAAAGATAAAACCCGACGAGCTCTTCGTCAGTCGGGTGAAATCGGAACCCCGGAAGCGCTACTTCATCTTCTTGATCTTCTGCAGCAATAACATCCACAAACTTACTAGTAACCTCCATGGCAGCTCTCAATAATTCTCTCTTTAAAATATAAAAACCTCTCTTTCTTCCAGCCTCAAAGGTGTAAGAAGTTTAATTTCTTATATGAAAAAGAAGTCCAAGTTTAAAAGATATCACCAAATGACTTTCTCATACATATATATACCAAAACAAAGGCCTCCCACATATTATATATATATGTATGTATATGTATATGTATGTATGTATAGAGAGAGGTTTGTGAATAATGGAGGAAATTAAAGGCTTATCTTGTGAAGAAGTCTTCCCTTAGTGGGCAACACATTTGACTTAGAAGAGCCATAATGGTGAAAGATTCAATTCAAAAAGATGAAAAGAAAAAAAAAAGGGTTGAAGTTAATAATATATAATTTTCTATGTGTTACACATGTACTTTAAATTTTTTTGTTTTTTTGGTAAAGATACTTTATCTTTTTGCATTTAAGCCCCCCTTTGTGGACTATACACTATAAAAATTCAATGGGTATAAGTTTTGTCCAAACTTTGGAAAAAAAGAAAGTGAAATATTTGTTGGGTATATTTTGTTTAGGATATATCTACTACTTCTAATTAGTTCAAATTTACTATATCAAAATTAGGGAGGGATTAAGAATTATTATTGTTTTAAATAAAAAAATATAGATAAAAATATTTACATGGTTTATATATATATATGTTAACTGCTAAATCATCTATCAACCCAAAAGCTTATAGCAATACTTCAACACTCTCCTCACTCGTGGGCCGGACATTTGTGTAGAAGGCATGCATAACACGTGAAAATCATTATTAATCGGGGAGGAAATTACTTTACAAGGATTTAAGCACAAGGCCTCCTGCTTTAATACCATGTTAAATAAACCACTAAATCCGAAAGGATTCATCGGTAATTTAACATTAATAAAGTTTGAAAATTGCTTAAGATGAGAAGAGCTAAAGTTGCCTCTTATGAGGTGACATTTGTTTTCTACGTGGAAAGTGTGTATAAAATGTTCACTAGATTATAATATAAATAACCCTTTTTTATGGGTCAAGATTTGAATTTTTATCTTTTTGTTTGAATTGAACTTAAAAAAATATATATTTTTGTTTGAATTATAATTTTTTGAATTAAAAAGAAGAGAGAAAATTGTTTTCTACACCACTTATGTAGCATTGTCATTAAATAGATATAAATAAGAAGAAAAAACAAAAAATTTATTTCTTCGCTAACAAATGTAGAACATTCTTGTTATGTTTGGAACTTTTGAAATGACTAAACATTTTCTCAATTAAACATACACATTTTGAGACATATTTAATATAACTTAGCAATTATCAACATTGAAAAGATTAATAAATACTCTAACTTCCATTTATATATGAATATTTTATTATTGTTTTCCTTCACATTTATTGACAAAATAAGAAATCAAATCGGAAAATGTAATTTAAATATATGTTAGACTTTGAATGAATTAGGGAGGATTTGAACCCTAATACATGCATTTTGTTGCGCACCCTAAATTAGAATTTCGAATTAAGCAAAGTTTTAAATTGTTTTCAATTTGTCAATATGAGCATAACTCAATTGACATAAAGTATGTACCATCGATGAAGAGATCAGAAGTTCGAATCTCCTACTTGTTTTGATTCATTTTAATGCATAAATATAAACATCTAAAGTTGCATTTTTAAATTAATTAAGATAAAAATAATATCATTTTGATTCCTGTAAGTTAGGTTTGTTCAATTTTAGTCTCTGTACTTTTTTTTAAACAAGTCTCTGTACTTTTTTTATGTCCAATTTTAGTCTCCGTACTTTCAAAAAATCTAGTTTATTGTTATTTTTTCTTTAAAAAAATAGAAAAACGTTCACATGGTGGCTTTTCTTGTATAGAAGATATTATTATTATTTAACCAATTTCAATAAAAAAAAAATAACTCTAAACTTATGATAGGGACCAATTTTAAGCTTTATTGGAAGTACATGGACTAAAATTAGACATTTAGAAGTACATGAACCAAAATGATATTTTAACCTAAATAAATGTATTATTACTAATAATATATTAACATTCATTTCGAATCTTTGACTACCCTTTTCAATTTATTTATTTTTAATAATTTGAGTCTTAATCAAGTTAGGAGTTGAGATTGCCTGGTTGATGTTTTTTGACATGTCTCATATATATATAAACATTATTTCATAAACTCTTTGTATTAACTTGTTGTTAAGTTTTCTATTTGTGGGAATTAATATATGAATAAAATTGCTTAAACACCTAATTTTTAGTTCAAATTATTCCATGGATTCATGGACATACATTTCAAAAAAATTGTTCTATTCTACTCTCTAGAAATTATTCCTCCTCACTCATTCTCAATTTTGTAAACAAGTGGAGTAAAATGTTTGAAAAGACTTTACAAACATTAGTTTTCAAAAGTGTATATATATATATATATATATTGAGATTCTCTAATAGAAGAGATCAAGAGCACAAGGGATTAATTAATGTTAACTTGACCAAATATTAGTTAAATTCCATTCACATTGTTCATGTCTATGCAATTTTTAATTTCATGAGATTATTATAGTTTATAAAAGCGTTTGGAAAATTTTTAATATTATAATATGCTTTTTTTTTCCCTTGTTTCTTTCTTTTTCTTTCTCTTTTGTTTTGTTTTTTTTTTTTTTTCTCTTTTCATTTTTCTCACCCTTGATTACATGAGATTTTTTTTTTTTTTTTTTTTTTTTTTTTTAAATAAAACTTAAGGAAAGCTTGATAAAAGAAAAGGATAGAAACAATTTGAGATTTTATAAGGATTTTTTTTTTTAAGGAAAATGTGTAAAGGAAGGGGTTGATTATTGATTAGGAATTTGCGCGAGAGAATAGACATGTTGTTTGTATTCGAGATCAAAGTTTCTCATTTTGGCTTAATATAATTTCCAAAATAGAAGCTTGAAAGATATACTAAAATAAAACTACTAAACACGACATCTAAATAGAAGATTGTGAACATCACATTTAGCCACTCTAATTCTTCCTAAAGAATTGAATTAACTGTGAAGTAAAGCGAATAGGCAAGAGAATCGAAACTCATACACAACTTTCATATTGAAATAATTTGCTTAAAACTCGCTCTTAAACTTTTTGTCCTCAACATATCATTACAAATTTTATTTTCCAGTCTAGGTTCTTATATACTCTTTCTTCACGAGATTAAAGAACTATATATATCTAGATATCATATTTAGTAGTTTTATTGTAGGATGTCTTTCGCTATTCTTTTCAATTGTGACATACAATTTTCTTTTTGTTATATTCTTGTTACACATTTCTTTGTTATTAATTAAATAACATTTTCTAAAACACAATTTTTCTCCCAAAAAAACAAATAAATTAAAAGAATACATAGAAGATTTCTATGATAATACGAGACAAGAAATATTGAAATTAATATATATTTTTAAAATGATTGAAATTAATATTCTAGTAAGAAAAAAAGTCAAATTAATTAATTTCATGACTTTGCAATAAATTGGTCAAAGTCCTTGAAGAATCTTCTTTCTTTTTTCCTTTTCTAAATGTCATCTCTTCAAAGAGTTGTGTTTTGACTCGTGTGTATGGTTTTCATACGTCATCATGACATATATATATATATATATATATATATATATATATATATATATATTTCCATTTTATTTGTGTGTTTTATTTTGTAAATGTTTCTTCTGCAATTTAAATGGGGCTGCTGCTAATTCTGTTTGGTAGTTGAGAAAAAAAGAGAGAAAACAGAAATTATTCTAAAATTATTATTATCTTCAACATTAAAATTTTTCCACAACCAGGGAAATTTTTCTAGTCAAACCACTAAAAAGAAGACCAAAAGAAAAATATCACTCAAATTTAACAATAACAAACGCTATATTGTATTGTAAAAATGAATATGAGTATAGGTTAAATGGTCGTTAAGGTATCTTTTTTGAAAAATTATAGGTTTTTTTTTTTTTTTTTTTTTTTTTTTTTTTTTTTTTTTTTTTTTTTTTTGAGAACATCGATATTTGGGGGTGGGGGGATTAAGGTCAGAGGATACATATCAATTACCTCTGAGCTAAACTCGCTTTGACAGAAAAATTATAGGTTTAAATTCTCATTCCGAGTACTATTGATGAGAGGATGTCATGAGACAACTATTTTATTTTATTTTTTTATTTTTACTTTTGTACTTTAAATTAGAACTATAATTTTTTACGTGCATCACATGTGTTCTTTACCATCTAGTAGTCTGAAATTATGCAATTTCTAATGTGACATGTCTTGTGATAATAAAGTATTTTCACACTTTATATAGGCTGAGCTCTTTGGAGTAGTTAATTTTTAGAGTTCAAAATTTCTTCTAAAATATTTTGACTTTAAATTTTATCTCTATCTAAATTTTCAACCTAATCACGGAATATATAGTCAACTATAGTGTAAAAAATTCAAACATCCCAACACAAATGTCAAGAAAATATTTAAATTATGAATGTATTTTTGCACCTTATTAGTTTGTGATATCATATTCTTAAAAAATAAGGATAAAAATTAAAAGAAAATGATCTATATTAAGTTCAAATTATGGGTGGATAATAGAAATGAATGATTTTAGCCCTAAGGAGAATTTGACCTTAGGTCTTCTATAATTATATTCTACTATTTATTAATCATTTTATATGTACGATATGAATTTATCATATTTTCCATGCTAAGGCCTTTTTCTCTTTAGAAATTAGGATCTTTTTCTTTCATAGTCATAATTACAAATAAAAAAGTGGAGCATATTAGGTAAAAAAAAGAGTACATGTTTTTATTTATTTATTTTTAAATCATGGTTTTATTATTAAAATTAAAATAAATTAGTATTGATATTAACCATCCACTATTCAACGTCAACCATTATCATATAAAATAATTATACTAAAAATCAAATATTTATTTGGTGGTTGATATTCTTTTCAACATTATATTTTAAATTACTATTTAAATTTTTTCTTATTTTTAATTTAATTATAAAATTAAATAGCTATCCACTATTATTTTTCCTTTTTTCTTTTCTCAAAAAAAAAAAAATACGATAAATTCCTCCTCGTGTAAATTCATGACTATGATCATTTTTTTATTTACTATTTTCTCTTTTAAATTTTAAAATGGATAATTTAATGCTCTACTTGATAACTCTTTTAGTTTTTGAAAATTATGTTTATTTTCTCTCAATTTTTTTACAAGAATTTTTCATCTTTGTTCGGATTCTTAGCTAAATTCCAAAAACAAAAACAAGTTTTTGGAAACTATTTTTTTAAGTCTTGTTTAATAACTATTTGGGTTTTTTTTTTTTTTTTTTGAAAATTATGCATGTTTTCTCTCAATTTCCGTACAATGAATTTTCATCTTTGTTCGGATTCTTAGCTAAATTCCAAAAGCAAAAACAAGTTTTTGGAAACTACTTTTTAAATCTTGTTTAATAATTATTTGATTTTTGAAAATTATGTTTGTTTTCTCCTAACTTCTTTACAATGACTTTCATCTTTGTCGATGATACAAATGAGTTTTCAACCAAATTCCAAAAACAAAAACAAGTTTTTGAAAACTATTTTTTTTTTAGTTTTCAACAAGTTTTTGAAAACAAATTCCAAAAACAAGTCTATCAGATAGATTCTAATTAACTAGAGTCAATTAGTATCTATCAGTAATATACTCTATTTTGCTATATTTGCAATTTTTTTTACATTGTGCTATATTTGCAATTATATAATTGTCACCCACGAGAAATTCTCTTAATTTTAATCCTAAAAAATGAATAGATATTCAAAGATGAGATAGTAGTCCTTTTACTTAGATATATATCTTCAAGAAACACATGGTCAAAGATTAGAAACTAAAGAATTGAGACTTGAGAGTAGTGAATACTTAAATTTTAAATGAATTAATTTGATTTTTTCTAAAAAAAAAAAAAGAATTAATTTGATGGATTGTTTACCTACCTGTTCAATCCCTTCTAGACTTTGCCAAAAACAAAATCAAATTGAAAAAAAAAAAAAAAAAAAAAAGTTCAAGGAATAGAATAATATGTTCAAACAGTAAGGTTCAAACACATGCCTTCCCCCCCCCCCCCCCAAACCACATATATTTTTAAAATTCCCCCTCTAGAATTTTATTGGGTTGCCTCTTTAGAAATATTATTTGTATAATTTTTATAAAAAAAATAATAATATAACATTTTTTTTTTGTTCGGAGATGCGGAATTTAAATCTTTGATCTTTTGATCGAAATGTGTTTTAACCAGTTGAATTATACTTAGGTTGACTTTAGAAAATAGTTATAAAAAACACTACAATTCAATGAAAATGAAAATCTGAACCTTCCACTTTTAATATTACTAATGTTTTGAACTTTTGACCTCAAATTAGCAAAAATGACATTTTCCTTATGAATGACATATAAATTATGGATTTTTTTTTTTGACAATATGTGCATGGGAGGATTCGAATCACAAACCTTATGGTCATCAGTACAACTTTGTGTGTCAGTTGAGCTAGGCCATATTAATTATGGATTAATAGTTTGATTTGTGGCATATTTCAAAAAGAAAAGTTGATGATAGTACTGAATTTCAACATTTCATCATGATGGCTGATTTATATATAATTGATGAGTGAGATAAATCAAATTAATTAAATTATACTTTTTACCATATTTTTAATGATGACTTCTTTTAATTGATATTTACTAAATTTGTTCATAGCCGCCCCAATTGTATTAATTATAAGATTTGTCCAAATGTTTTTTTTTTTAAAAAAAAGTCCTAATGTTAAATAATAATATTCTTAATGCTTTTGAATGTGGAAATTGTTTTAGTAATAAAAATTGAAAGTTCGATTATTTATTAGTTGAAAATTGCAATTTGTATAGTTTAATTTCAATCTTAAGAATAATTATGAAATTGTTTTAATGATATAACTCCATTTTAATTATGACCTAAGGTTCACACACGATTTCGTCTTGTCTACATTGAGAGAAAACAAGCATAATTTTCAAAAACCAAATGGTTATCAAACGGGGCCTTATTAATTGAAATTTGCAATTTTTATAGGTTAATTTCAATCTTAAAAATAATTATGAAATTGTTTTAATGATATAACTCCATTTTAATTATGACCTATGGTTCACACACAACTTGGTCTTGTCTACATTATCAAAGGATCCATTAGGTTGTTGTATGCATTAAATTAAATTAAATTATTATTAACTATTTTTTTCATTGAAATTTCAAGTAAACTAATATTATTATTTCATAGAAAATATTTGTAAAAAGTTTAAGCAAATGTAAAACAAGGAATTGCTTCATTTTAATATTTTTTTTCTTGTTTGGTCATTAGATAGGTCACTATATATGTGGGATGAGAGAGAACTTCATTGTGTAAATAAAATTAGTCATAAACTTTGATTTTTTTTTTTTAAAAAAGTAATAATAAATTTTGAGTTCCTTGAGAGACTATTTGGAAGGCATGGTTAAAAATAATTATTGTTTTTGAACCAAAAAAAAATTATATAGAAACTTTATTGAATTTTAAAAGGTTTACTAAAAGAAGTGAGAAAAAGAAAAACAATATTAATATTAAGGTATTTTCATGGATTTTATTTGAAGCTCTTTTGATTTATTATTGTTGTTGAAGTATAATTTAATTTGAAGGTTTTACTTATTATGGTTGGATTTTTTAACATTAGAGCCAGCTAAGAACTAAGAGAAGAACACTATTAAACTAAAGTTGGCTCTTCCTAAGGATAGATCCAAGCCAACCAACTCAGTCAAGGTCAAGTAAAAGCTCGGTCGGGCGTCTATTACTCCTGGGATCCAAGTTGGCCCAAGAGTAATGCAAGTCGTCCTAGAGATTTTCCAAATTTTGAGAATCATACATAATTGTGATGTAGAATTCAACATTATGAGCTTTGTGATGTGGCCCGAGATCGGGACTTGGAGCAGCCAAAAACTCTAGGTTAATCCCTATATAAATGGGAGGAGAGACCAAGCTTAACACAAGTCTTGACCTCTAGATCAAGGATACATGTCATACCGTTGAGCTATACCACTTTGGCAATCTCGAACTAAATTTATTATCATCAAAATATTGTTGATAAAAGTACTATATTATCTTTATCATGTTTTTAACCTTCAAATGGTAAATCAGGAAAATTGTGATTGGTAGCTAAAAAAAAGCTTTATTTTGCCAAAGATTAAAGAAAATGACATTTGAAAATTAACACACTGCAAAAGGTGGGTTGGATTTACTCATTTTCTTTTGGGCTTTTGCATTTTTGTCATTGGGCCTCCTTACGGGAAATGGGCTTCCACAACAACCTCCAAAGGAAGGGAATTTGAACATAAAATGAGTTCATAAGATGTTTACATTATTATTTTTTTTTTTTTTGAGAAGAAAGATGTTTACATTAATTTTAACATGTAATAATTACTGGGTGAATGAGATAACAATATAAATAGCCAAATTTAATAGTATATTTTGATAAATGACTAAAAGTGGATAGAAATCTTAAAAAAAGAAAAAAAATAAATAAAAACAGAGAGACAAATTGCACAAAATCCACCCCTATATAGTGGTTGTTGCAAATTGCACCCTTAAAATTTTAATCATAAAAATTAAGTCCTAAAATTTATATAATTATAAAAATTTTGCCCCATCAATATCATTTGTTATTATGGATTAACTCCCATGAATTAATCATACGTTTTGAAACTTGACGAGGACGAATTGGAGGCATAATTAGATTACATCAAATTTGAGAAAATAAACTTAGCTAAAATTCATTCTAAAAAAAAAAACTTAGCTAAAATTCCCAAAGCTAACTTTTAATTTGATTTCAATATATTGATAGGTTTGAGTATAGATTTCGTAGGGTGGAAGATTCGAACTACAGACTTCTCGATCATTAGTACAAACTTTATGCAAGTTAGAACTACATTGACCTTTCAAATTTGTAGGTTAGCGTTTAGAAAACAAAACAATATCTGCAAATTGTTTAAACTAGCGTATAATCAACTATTTTCTTTCTTCTTCTACTTTTTTTTTTTTTTTTTTTTTAAAGAAAGCGTATAATCAACTATGTACAAAGTAGAAGTAGAAGTTTACATCATGGATTACCATTCGTGAAATATCTAAAACTTATTTTTCAATTTGAGTCTATAAGTCGAGAGTACATGTTAATTATCACCGAGCTATGCTCACTTTGACAACATGACACTTACCCTAGTTTTTTTGGGTTGGGATTTTTTTAAAATTGTATTTTATATATATATATATAATTTTTTAATTTTTATTTTTTGCATTGACCCTGTTTTGGGCTCAAGTGAAATGGGCTTCCACAACACTAAAAACAAAAAAGAGAGAGAAAAAAAAAAACTAAAAGAAAATGAAACTTTGAATTAGGTTAAAAAATAAGATGCATTTAATGAATGGAACCCAATTATTAGTTGATGAATAGTGGCAGTTTAGTCATTTTCAATCCAACTTGGTCAAACTTTTATTTTTATATATAAATCAAAGTAGAAGGTTTGAAAAAAGTTGGAGGAGCAGTTGAGGTTGAAAATTTTGATAAAAAGAAACTTACCATAAAAATATGCATTTTTTCTCTTAAGAATATTATATTACAAAGAAAGAATTGAAGAAGATTCTTACTTCCAACTCAAAAGACGATAAACACCAAATACAATCAAAATATACCGACATGAAAAAATAAAAATTTTAAATTATTTTCTAGTGTATTCCTTTTCTGCAACGCAATGTATAGATTATTTCATTCCAAATATCAATTTGGATAGTTAAGGCCCCGTTTGATAACCATTTCATTTTTTGGTTTTTGGTTTTTCTATTTTTGGTTTTTGGTTTTTGGTTTTGGTTTTTTGTTTTAAAACAAAAACCACATATGTTTGATAACTGTTTTTTGTTTTCTGTTTTTAAAAACTACTTTTTTTGGTTTTTGAAATTTTCTTATAATTTCAAAAACGTTTTTAAAAAACAGAAAAGGTTATCAAACACCCTTGTTTTTTAAAAATGAAAAACAAAAACAGAAAACAAAAAACGAAATGGTTATCAAACAGCTCCTAAGATTTTAGACACGTTCACCTCATAAAAATTATACCAAATATTAATCACATGATTAAAAACTCTTTTTTTTTTCGCAATTTTGTCTATGAATTTTCACTTGGTTATTGTTAGTATTATATTAATTACCACAATTGAAAATAAAAAAAACAAAATAAAAAAAAAAAGTCAATTAAAACGGGTTATTCTTTCTTTCAAAGCTACATTGCGTAAAAGTGTAATTTTTTTAAAAAAAAATAAAAACAAAAAAAAAATTTAAATTGTGAAATAAGAATTTTGAACAATGCAATGGGATTATATGTAGCTCTCAAAATCTTCAAGAGTAGGCGCCGAATATGCATAGTGAAAGTTCATTAGCAATTGTGGCAAATGCATGAATTTGCAACCAAAAGTCTTGTTTCAAAATCAAACTATTTTTATTTTCAAAAAAAAAAAAAATCAAACTCTTTTTTTTTTTTTAATTTCTTTTTCTTTATGGATTGCAAAGTTTAATAAATGTAAATATATCGATAGCCGAAAACCTAATCTATTTATGACCTGATTATTACTCTCTCATCTTTTTTCTCCGTTTGAATTCTGTGACAAGTTTTCTTATTGTCTTTTATTTGATTTAAAACACTTCGTTTTGTGAACTTTCATGGAAATAACAATATAGTAATTGAACTTTAGTTTATAATAATTTGGTCTCTATACTTTCAATTTAGTTTCTATACTTTAAATTTTGTAATAATTTAATCTCTATCGTGAAAACTATTAAAAGATATATTGAAATTTCTTACCTATATAAATCGGTAAACTTATTAAGGATAAATTAAACTATATCAAGTCACTACATTATAAAAATGAAACTTAATTTTAATGAAAATTTTCAAGGTAGATATTAATTAAATTGCCACATGCTAAAGTTCAAGCACTAATTGGTTATGAATTTGAGAGTACATGAACTGAATTGTTGCAAACTGAACTTCAAAAACTAAATTGTTACTTTCATGAAAGTTTAGAGACCAAAAATATTTGTTAACCTTGAATATTAATTTCAAATTAAATTTGGTTTGAAAGGTTGATGTGATCTATTATATTCTGTTTGATTTAAATTCTTAGATTTTCAACCTAAAGTGAAAAAGTTACTAAATATATGTGTGTATATATATATATTATACACTATCTTTATATATATATATATATATAGTACAAGGTTACTATATATTATAAAATCTTGAGTTTGGTGAGAGACTGCCATATTAATGGTCTTTGTGGAGTAGTTATCTTCTCAACAAGAATTTACACTTAATAAATGTTCATTTATTTACTTGTTAGAATTGTCTTTTATTCAAATTACGTGTATGTTCAAAAGTGATGAATTAATAATTAATGAATTCAAAAAAAAAAAAAATTAATAGTGTATGATCAAAATATGAGTTTGAACGTTTTTTATTGTGTCCAATAAATCTTCAAACTTTAACATATCTTTAAATTTTGACAGTTATATCTAATAGATTTCTGAACTTTTAATTTTGTATTTAATATATCTTTAGCTTATTAAACCTTTGTAACAATTATTAGAAACTTACTCAAAATTGACACTTTTCAAGACCTTACCATATACTTTTTAAAATTTAGGAACTTATTATATACTACTGTCAAAATTTAAACTCCATTTGATCTCATTTGGTTTTTTGTTTTTAAAAATTATGCTTTGTTTTCTCCCCATTTCTTTTCAATGTTTTGTAACAAAACACATTTGAATTCTTAGCCAATTTTCAAAAAAAAAACAAAAACACGTTTTTGAAAACTACTTTTTTTAGTTTTCAAAACTTGACTTGTTTCTAAAACATGTGAAGAATGTAAATAACAAAACAAAGAAACTTATAGGTGAAAGTAATGTTTATAAGTTTCCTTTCAATGTTTTGTAACAAAATACATTTGAATTCTTAGCCAATTTTCAAAAAATAGAAACAAATTTTTGAAAACTATTTTTTTTAGTTTTCAAAACTTGACTTGTTTTTTAAACATGGGAATAATGTAAATAACAAAGCAGAGAAACTAATACGTGAAAGTAGTGTTTATAAGCTTAAATTTAAAAAAACCAAATGCTTTCAAACTAGGCCTATTATTTTTAGTTTTAAAAACTTGCCTCGATTTTTGAAAACATGGGAATAATGTAGATAACAAAACAAAGAAACTTATGTGGAAGTAGTATTTATAGCTAAATTTTCGAAAACTAAAAACTAAAAACCAAATGATTATCAAACGAGGTCTTAAAGATCAAATTTATTATGCCACATGAACAACGCTTAACAGGTTCAATACATTTACTTTTTTCTTTGAGATCAAAAGTTCAAACTCCTATCATCACTTTTGTTCTATTAAAAAAAAAAATATGTGGAAATAGTGTTTATAAGCTAAATTTTCAAAAATCGGAAACTAAAAACCAAATGGTTTTCAAACAGGTCTTAACGATCAAATTTATTATGCCACATATATGAACTACACTTAATAGGTCAAGACATTTACTTTTTTCTTTGAGAACAAAAGTTCAAACTCCTATCGTCACCTTTATTGTACTAAAAAAAATATAATAAAAGTTGGGATCCATAAATTAAATATACATTATTGGTCATCAAATTCAAAGGACAAGAAAATGTTTTTTTAGGAAAAAAAAAAGGTAGAAAGGTGAGAAAAATTCTTTGTTTGGGAACTTTCTCGGCATCCAAACACAGCCGCAATGCCGCCCGTCATTATTAAATATAGAAAAATGCAGTTGTGGAATTTATAAAAGGTTATTGGAAGAGAAAAAAAAAAAAAGGAATTAAAATTCAAAGGGAAATTAAATTTAAATGTCTCCTCTCCAAAGTAGAAAACATTCGCAAATCTCAATCATTGAGTGTGGCCACAAAAATCATAGCACACTTTACAACCTTGTTTCTCTCTTTTAATAGGTGAGAGAAATTTCTTCAATAATTTACAACCTTTTAATTTCTCTTTCTAAATAAGATGCGAGAAACCAATTAACATGAACATAACTCAACTGATTAAGACATATATTCTCTGTTAGAAATGCAACCAGAGACCTAGGTTGGCTAGATTAAAGAAATAATTGTGGTTATATACGTGAGAGATAATATTTTTATTGGTATGAGACCTTTTGAGTGAAATCAAAAGCAAAGTCATAAGAGTTTCTGTCCAAAAGTGAACAATATCGTACAATATTGTGGAGATTTGTGGAGGTTCCGTTGTTTCTAGTAAGTGGTATCAAAGTCATATTACATATTGGCAAGACAAGGAAATGATCATGGATATAAAAGTGAGAGATAATATCTTCATTTGTACGAGGACTTTTGAATAGAACCAAAAACAAAAATGTCATGAGATTAGAGATTTAAATCGTCTATCAAATGTTTAAAAAAAGAATGGAAGAAACCTCATCACATTCACATATTGCAACTTGAAGAAAAAGGAACTTTTTTATCATTGTTTGCAAAATCGTCGTTAACTTAAATTATATACTTCTTTTAGACAATACTTAAATTCTATACCTAACAAAAGAAAAATGATGATATTTCTAGAAATTTATTAAATGTGGTAGGTTGCTAGTAAAAGAAAAAAAAAATCCCATTTTTAAGTTTTTCATTAGAAAATAAGATAAAAAGAAAATAACTGGATTATTGAAAAAACAAAACAAAAGGATCAGGATAGTAACTTTTTACACACATATAGCTAAAATAGATATTTTGAAAGTATATGAATTAAATGGGACAAGAAATACAATGATCAAAATAATATTTTGTAAGCTTTGCATTATTCTTAAATACGACGAATATACTGTCAACCAGAGCATAGTTCGACTGATTAGAACATATATTTTCGACCAAAAAATTAGAAGTTTGAACTCTATCAACCAAAAAGTAAGATATTTAAATTCACGATACTAGAATTGTTATAGGTAATTTTGGACCACTCGGATATGCAAGGAATTCATGAGGACAACGCAATACCAGCCCAAGGAGACAGCCAGAAAACGGAACCCGGAGGAAGAACAGACCAAAGGGTCGGGCCAAGGCTGAAGGGATCAGGCTTTTAGCCCGACCCCCTGCTCGGGCTCGGCCTTAGGCAGAGGCCGAGGGCGACCCTCAGCCCGCTTGCGAGAGCCGAGCTCTTTCGCCCCCGTTTGGTCCCTGATGCTCCTGGACGTCCCGTTTCCACCTGGTTCACCCCTGGATTGCCTCCAAACGCCTAGAAACTCAAGATCAGGAACAAGTATTTAAACCCTTCTTCATCACTGAAAAAATGATCCAGAAACTCATTCCCTGAACTCTTTCCTCTTGCTCTTTTGCTCTCCTCCTTCAGCTTTCCGACTTAGGCATAGGAGGGGGTGTGGCAAGCACCACACCGGTGTACAGGTTTTTCTTGTCTTGCAGGTCACGTCTTCCCCCTCAAACAAATTTACTGTTGGTGGCACGTGAAGGTCAGGTGAGTGTCTGTCCAGATTTTGCCATCAACGAGAATAATACTCGAAATTTTCCATGAGAGAAGTTTATTCAACAATAACTACGACTTTGTGTCCCCCTCTCACATGTGTTCTAGTTTGGGAATGGGAACACAAACTTTAGAAATTGAAAAAGCACGTGCAATAATTCGTGTGACCTTTGATTTTCCAACCAATGGAAGAATATAAGTTGGCTTGCGTGATACTTGTGTTTTTTTTCTTTCTTTCTTTTTTTGTCCTTTTTTTTTCTCTTTAAACACCCGAAAAAGCAACCCTTTAACTTTTTCTGGTAATGGAATTGGAATGGAAACTTTTTAGGTACTTACCAATTTTTTTTTTTTTTTTTTTGAATAAAGGTACTTACCAATTTCTATTTTATATTTTTTTTGTTTTTAATTATTATATATGCTTATTATTATTATTATTATTATTTTAATTTGTAAAGTGTTTTGAAAATTCAATCGGAAATTCGGAAACTAAAAGGGAAATTTTATTTTATTATCTTTAAATTTTAAATAAGGTTTGAAAAATACCTTTTAGGAAAAGTTGAAAATTAAACAAATAGGTTCTAAGTAAACCTGCTTTAATTGGTTCTAAAAATAAATAAGAAATAACAAAACAAGAATAAAACAATGTCTCAATGGTTTCTAACGATTATCACGGATTGAGCATACATTTATTTGACTCTTATTTAAAATAAAAAATAAAAATTCAGTTGACTTTAGAATTTAGATGTTAATTGAATTTAAATTTTAACAACTCTAAATTTGTACTATATTAAATATTAAAAAATAACAAATTAAAATGATGAATCGACCAGGATATTAGAGTTTGTTTATTCATTTTTTGTTTTTCCTTTAAATGTGGAATTGGTCGGTTGTGAAAGAAGAAGAAGAAAAAAATCTTGACTTTATATATCTTAATTAATTAGTTTCCTTATCCAAATTAAACGTGGCTTAAAGGTAAGTGATAACATCGATCGAAAATTCAAATGTTGTGTTATGGATAATTTTGGACGACTTCGGATTGGAAGAAATTGGCAAGGACAATGCAGAGCAAACTCGAGATACAGCCAGAGGAGGAAGGACCTCAAAGGGGATGAAGGCCGAAGGGATTGGGCCATCCCAATCCCTTAGCCTAGTCCAAGGTCGAGGCCACTCGTGAGCCGAGCCTCTTCCCCTCCTCTTAGTTTCCAGTGTCCTTAGCCAGTCTAGTTCAACCTGATCCAGTCTCGATTCAGTGGTCTTCAGATGCCTAGGAACCCAAAAAACAAGAAAATGTATATAAACGTTTCTTTAACCTTGAAGAAAGTATCTGAAACTTTACTTTTGAACTCTCACTTCTTCTTCTTGCTCTTTAGTTTTGCTCGTTTTGGTTCTCCTTGCTGACTTAAGCATCGAAGGCGATGTGACAAGCACGATGTAGGTTTTATTGTCTTGCAGGTCACATCTTCCCCCCTCTTCAAACAAATTTACCGTTAGTGTCGCATGAAGATCAGGTAAGTTCTCCCGATCTAGATTTTGGCATCAACATGTTGTAACAATGTATTTAAAATAACAATAATAGTAATAATTCAAGGTTATTTAAAATTAATATCCACAAGTTATTTAATTACTATAATATCTATTTAAATACATGGTCATAATTCTTTTTCTTAATTAAGAAAAAATTGTTTCTTTTGGAGAATTTTTCTAGAAACAGTCTCTCCATGTATTTGCACCGACCTTTTATTTTCCTAAAATATTGCCCAATATTAATTATGATTTTTTTTTTTGTTTTTTTTTAAACAAATTTTTAGGGCTCCGTTTGATAACCCTTTTAGTTTTTGAAAGTTAAGTCTATACAAACCTACTTCCATCTATAAATTTCTTTGTTTTATTATCAATCTTTTTTCTTGTTTTCAAAAACCAAGTCCAATTTTGAAGAAAAAAATATAGTTTTCAAAAGTTTGTTTTTGTTTTTAGAATTTGGCTAGGAATTCAAAGTCATGATAGGAAATTTAGGAAAAAACAAGCATAATTTTCAAAAACCAAATGGTTATCAAACTGGGCCCGATTATTTTAATTACCAAATCTTTTTCCTTTTTTTAGAGTTGAACAATTGAGATAATAATTAACCACATATTCTTTGTTATTTCTAGCACTAAATTCAAATTTTAAATTTAATGAGGAAAAGGAATGTCTACATGTTTCTAACTATCAAGTAATTTATAATATATATATATGTTATAGTGATGCCAATAATTTAGTAGTTTAAATTTTAATTATATTTCATTTGTTTAATTCGCATCATGGTTATAACACAACATACGGGAGGAAAGTAAAAAGTATTTGCATTAAAAAAAATTAGAAAAATCTACATTTAAAAAAATAAAAACGATATATCAAACAATTTTTTTTTAAAACAAAAAAAAAAAAAAAAAAATCGATCCAGTACAACCAATATGGGTGGGAATTACATCTCTGAACTTCAAAAGCCAAACAGTAAGTATATATTTTCTGTATATTTGAAAGTGAAATATAATAATTTCAAAAGGGCTTTTTTTAAAAAGAAAATAATAATAATTTCAAAAGGTTAGGAATTAAGATGTTAGATTCAAACGAATTTAATTATTTATTTAATTTTTCACGCTTCTCTCAGTTGAAAGTCTGAAAGTTATCCTGTATTGATTAAGATGTTAACAAAATTATGATTTTTTTTTTCAAATTAAATTAATTAATAAGTGTCCTTCTTAGAACTTTACTATTACTACAACATTATTAAATCACCCTCCAAGCAATTTTTTTTTTTTTTTTTTGAGTTCGACAAAGATTTGAATCTCTAACCTCTTGATCGGAGATATTATAGGTAATTTTGGACCACCCCGATGTACAAAGAGCTGACGAGGACAACTCGACACGAGCTCAAAAATAGGATCAGAAGATGGACCCCAGAGGCAAAAACGAGCCAAAAGGTCGGGCCAAGGCCGGAGGGACCGGGCCTTGGCCCGACCACTCGGCCCACTTGCATGGGCCGAGTCCGTCCGCCTCCGTTCAGTCCCTACTGCCCCTGGCCGCCCAGGTTCCACCTGGTTCAGCCCGAAACGCCTCAAAATTCCTAAAAATCCTAGGAGCATGAGCATGTATTTAAACCCCTCTTCATCACTAAAGATGGGATCCCGAACTCTATTCTCGACTCTTTCTTCTTGCTCTCTTGCTCTCCTCTTTCCTCTTTCTGACTTAAGCATCGAAGGCTGTGTGGCAAGCACCACACCGATATGTACAGGTTTTCTGTTTTGCAGGCCACGTCTTCTCCCCTCTCAAACAAATTTACCGTTGGTGGCACGTAAAGGTCAGGTGAGTTCCTCCCGACCAAATTTGACCATCAACACGTGCTAATTACAACTATGCTTACTTTAACTCAAGAAACCTATTTAAAAGTTAGCAAATAATTATTATATGAGTTGAATTCTCTGATATGTTATAATAATAAGATTGGACCATAATACTGAAATTAAATTCATTAATTGCTTGGAATAAAGTATGAAATTGAGATACATGATAAAAAAAAGAGCATTAAATATTACATTTGACCAAAATAAAAAAATAAAACAAAGAATGAGAATTCAAATGTTGATGAAAATTCATTACTGTCACCTCCTCCATCACCAATTTTGTCCTTTATCTAAAAATTCTATGTTTGTGACAATAATTCAAATACACCATCATGATTTGTTTATTGGTGCACAAATTGCAATATATATAAATGCTGCTTTTGGTTTTTTTCTTTTTTCCCATGTCCTTATCTTACTGTTACTAAATTTGTCTTATCCAAAAATTATAATTAAAATATATTTTTGCCAATTTGAACATGACTCGACTATTTAAAGCAATATTGTTAACCCTTTTTATGGATCAAAAATTCAAAATCTTCACTTCAATCTGGATAACATTCTGTTCAATAACTTTTTTCTTTTCTATAAACGTTTTTTTTTTTTCAAGAAATTAACAATTTAATCAATTACGTGCAAGATTTTATCAAATTCAAATTATGATAAGGATGAAATCATAAACTCAAAAATAAATAAAAAAAAAACAATTAATATCATTCATTAATGACCATTATATTATGAGAATTTAGTCAAATGATCGTATCCACAAATATGATAAAAATGATTATCAAAGTTGATTTAAGAAGGGGAAATTGGGATGATATTATAGGGAAATTTTCTGTTTAACAAAAAAAGAAAAAGAAAAAAAAACATCCCTTTTCATTTATAAATATGTTGCAATAAATCTATAAAATGTTTGTCAAAATGTTGAATGAGTCCATCCAATTGACAACAAAATTCTCAAATATTTAGGTCATATTTAATTTCTTTAAATTTTCTAAGGAAGTTTCTCATGAGAAAATTGATACACACCCATCAAATTGAAAGGGCATATTAAACACATATTGCAACTTTCCATGACAACTCATTTGCATGCATGACACTTTATAAATCTTGGAAAGTTGTTTAAATATTATTCAAATACTTTAGTTTTGTATATCAATCCTCCATCAAATATATGCCAACTCACTTTCACACTCCCTTTAACAATACAAAGTGTTTTTCAATCGTTTTACCAGACATATATCAGATTCCGACCTAACCAATACGATATAAAGTTTTTCTTTTTCGGTGAGATCTCCTCTAAATAATCAAACGATCCAAAAAACACATGTAAAACAAGGACCCATGTAAGAAACAATCATGATGAGATGATTGGTCTTGTATATATGTGGATATAGACGTATCAGATGCCAACCCAATCATATATGATCTAAAAAGTTTCTTTGTGGAATCTGTCTCTCAAGATAATCAAACGATCAATAAATACTACCAAGTCAAGGAGTGCCCACATAAAAAAAAATTAAAAAAGTATCAACATAACACGTTCGATTGGTCTCGTAATTGTGTGGATATAGACGTACCGGATCCCGACCCAATCATATGCGATATTAAAAAATAAATTCTAAGAAGAGAAATTCTAGGGTTTGTGTGGGGTTAATTCTTTTTCTTGTGGTTTGAAAAATGGAGGAGGAATGGGCGTAGTGTTGAATACGGCAGCAGAAAGACAGAGAGATGGGTCCAAAAGTAGGCACCGTCTTTAATTGACACATGGAAATTTTGATAGAGAAGAATTTGATCACTTTCTTTAAATCTTTCCTTTTCTTTTAGTTTACACCTTTGACTTCTATTTTGCCACTTTTTGGTTTTTTTTTTAATAACTTTTTTTAAGTGTGGTGGTGTGTTTGTGTTTTTTTTTACGACTTAGGAAAGTGGAGGATTCAAACCACAGACCGTTTAGTCATTAGAAGCTTTATGTCAGTTGATCAGCCTATACTTATTGTGACGTCTGAGGATAGAAGGGGTACATGGATGAACCAAGATCACATCCAAATGAGAGGGATCTTAAGGACATGAAAGTATGATCAAAATAAGCTTAAAAGAATTGATAGATACTACCTATATCAACAAGGTGCACATTTCTTTTTGATTGCTCAATCATAGGAACTTTGAAGTTAACCGTACTTAGCTTGAAGAAGTTTTATGTTGGGTGACCTCCTGGAAATTTTCCTAAGAAACATGTGAGTGAGGACAAAGCATCCTAAAAGGACCCCGTCTTTTATTTTGTTCCCCAAATTAAACAAGCAATATCCACTTTGCATTTTTTTTTCTCTACATACTTTTTCTAATATGTTCCCATATTTCTCGTTTCACATCAATATAATTTTTGTATTTATTTAAATAATTATATTAAATACTTGAAATTTAAAGACAAAATTAAGGATGAAGAAAATACGCGAACAAGAGCAAAATTCAACTGTCATAAAGTTTGTACTTTCGATCAAAATGTCAAAGTTCAAATCACTCACCCCACATATCTAAAATAAAAAATAAAATAAAACCTCCCTCTGTTTTTTTTTTTTTTTTCCCCTAATTTGTCCTTGTAAATTTTTTTAATATATATGAAAGGTATAACTTTTTACTTCTCGCCATCAAGAATCATTTTCTTATATGCTACATTTTTATCATTTAATCATGAAAATCAAATTTCCAATGTATAAAAATGTTTTAATTTGGGAGTGTTATATCGTGTTCTCAAGATCAGAGAGTATTATGATATTAAAAAATTTGTATTGGTAAGCAGGTTAATTTATATCTACATCAAAAGGAAAATAAAAAATAAAAATAAATTAAAACTTAAAAAAATAAATAAATAAAAATAAATCTGTTGGTTTCAATTTTTTTAAAATTTTATACATCAATAAATTGTTCACAATCTCTTGCACAGGATCTACAGTTCAATCTCCATTTCATTTAATTTACCTCCAAATGAAATTTTTTAATCAAATTTCTACGACACATTTAAATAAAATATTCTTTTGTATGAACTAACATTTTTGGTGAATGTTAAATAAATATTCTTTTGTATGAACTAATATTTTTTATGAATGTTAAATAAATATCTAACTCACTCCTACTCGCATATCAAAACATAACCAACCCAAACTAAATTTAAAATTGTCAGTGAGGATAGAGCTCAACTGGCATAAAGTATGTGTTTATAATCAAGAGGTCTTGAGTTCAAATCCCCAGTCCCAAATGTTGTTGAACTTAAAAATAAAAATAATAATAATAATATAATAAAATCTTACCAATAAAATGATATTTTTAAACAATAACATTTTACCGACAATTGGGAGGGAGAAAGAGGGAAAAAATTATTTTCTACTTTTATATCTTTTATATCTTAGTTGTCAATATTTTAATGGTGGTGTATAGAAAAGTATCTATGCATGTACACTGTGTAACCAATTTTTGTTTTTTAAACAATATAATCTAAAAAAAACTGAAAATAAATAAAGTTTAAAACCAATGTATTAAACATATGTTGACATGCCAACATTTCTATCGACATTTTCACAAGGTTAGATATCAACGTGAGGGATGAATCGACAATTCTATTTATACTATAAAAAAATCGATAAAATATAAACAAAATAACAATAAAATATAATTAATGTAGCGATAATATTTATAGTAAATATTTTAACTTATTTTTAAAATGTAAAACACTGATTATTTTATTTTATTTTTTTTGTTAAAAAAATATTCATCGATATCACATTTTTCCAATATTTCCATCACGTTTCCATAAAATTGAGACCCTGACATTTTCGCGACGCCTAAAGTCATATATTTAGTCAAAATTTTATATTCTTAATTCTTTTAAAAAAAAGTTTCACTATCCATCCGTAATATTTTTAGAAGAAACGTAAAAAGAAAATTTCAAAAATAGTAGCCTTATAAAGTTAAAGCATATATTAAATATGGAAGGAATTTTTCAAAATGAATTGTAAGACCGAATATAAAAAGGAAAAACATGAAAAGGAAGTTCATAAAAACTACGTGTTGTAGTGTAAAAGTCTAGGGCGTTAGACTGACTAGAGAGGATTTCGGTTTCTGCTTTCTATAATTGCTGCTGCCCGCCCCCGATTCTCTTCGCTCCGCCTCGATTTTTGTGTGCTCCGATCCGTCCACGATTTTGAAGCGAATTTCAAAATCAATGTCGTCTGCTTCTGAATTTCTATAACACCTCGATCGATCGATCGATCGTTCGCTTGCTTTTCCTCTTCGTCTTCGTCTTCGTCAGTTTTTTGTATGAGGATTCGATCTTCTTCTGCTTCATCGTCGTCTTGCTTCGTTGTTCGGCTAAAGAAGATGAAATCCAGTTCGTCGGAGAGAATCGGAGTTAGACAGTACAATAAATCGGAACTTCCGCGGCTGCGGTGGACGCAGGAGCTTCATCGGTACTTCGTTCAGACCGTCGAGATCCTTGGCGGAAGGAATCGTAAGTTTTCGTGAAGCTTTTTGGTTCTTTTGTTTTTATTTTCATGGCGTTCTGGCTAGGAAACAGAAACTGTTTTCTGAAAATAGGAGAGAGAGTGTGTGCGCGTCCGTATAGGAATCTTGATTGCTTTTTTCTGGAAACTGACTTGTTGCAGAAGCAACGCCGAAAAGAATACTGCAAATGATGGGAGTGAAAGGACTGAAGATTTCACACATAAAGAGCCACTTACAGGTACCTTTAGTTTTTGTAAACGCTAATTTTCATCGTTATCGTTGGATCGAGTGATTCATTTTTGTTTATTACATTACACTTTCTCTTCAATTCGCGAAAAACTTTTCCGATTTTCTTATGTACAGTACAGTTCAGTACGATCATATTCTTGATTCAAAACTTGTACGGTGAAACGATTCCAGATATATATTGACGAATTAAACTCTTTGTTTGATTTTGTCTTAGTTAATTGTCATCTATCTGGATGTTTCGGTTTACAATTTGAGTTTGTAGTTCGTACAACTTGTTGAAGTTTATCTGATAAACTTACCACAAAACCACATCAAAAACCTATAGATAAACATATTTTATACTCGATCTGTATAATCCAAACATGTTTGTGACGTAAATTTGAAATTTCTAACCCCTAATTACACATAAACTCGAATTTGGTAAAATCAATGAGCCAAACATGATCTATTAAAAGCTTTTCATAATCGGAAAAGACAAATTATGAATAAAAATTAACGAGAAATTTATTCAAAATTTGGAATCAGGCTGTGTAGTAGACTCTCTCTCTCTATCTCTCTCTCTAAATGTGAAAATGCATTAAGCCAAACAGATAAGATTATAAGAATACTAGTAGATTTAATTTCCTAGGTAGGAGTGGGACATTGTTTGAATTAAAAAAAGAGTTAAGTTTTGGTTAGGTACATTCCATACAGCAGGAGAGAAAAGTAGCCTTTAATTCAATTAAATATGAAATTAAAGACAATGAAGTAGAGTAATTATGAGTTCTTGCATGGCGCCGCTACTCGTTTTTAAATCATTAGTTGTAAATATCCTTTATTCTTTGTGTGTGTGTGAGGATAACTTTTTGAATTCTTAAAATTAATTTGTTATTCTTTTTTTTTTTTAATTATTTATTTATTACTATTATTTTTTTAGATGTACAGGAGTATGAAATTAGAGCATGGCAGTAGTTGCGAGCATGTGGTGACGAGACAAGCCATGAAGCAGACAAGAAGAAGAACATTGCACTCTTCTGATATCAAAATCTTCTTGTCTTCAGTCTCCTCTTCAAGTGGGTATGTTCATCAATTTTCTTCGTGTTATCATACCATTGATATATCATTTGTAGGTGGATAAGACACTAATCACACCATTACAGAGGTCGGTGGTTCAATCTTTCTACCCCACAATGGTTAGATTAAAAAAATAAAAAATCATTTTAAAAACAATATGAATTATGACAACCGTTATTTTAATAAAATATTTTTGTTTTTTGTAAGTATTTTGAAAATTCATACTTAGAATATTTGTAGACCGTTTTATGAAATCTTTTACATGCATGGCCTCGAAAGTATCTATATAGAACTTTAGTAATGGCATGTTTTACAAAAATAAGCTAATAAATAAATAAACGGATTGGAGTGTCAGACATAAACAATCCTTTTATTCTCTCTCTCTCTTTCTTTTCTTTTTATTTATTTTATTTTATTTTATTTTTTGGGGAGATTGGAGAAATGACAAAAAAAATAGTCAGCATATTTGGAGGTAATAATCAACTTTCCATAAAAAAGAACAACTAATTTCAATCTTTGCTTTTTTAAAAAATTAATTGAGCATAGACAAATTTGAAACTACAGATCAGGTTAAGTGTTGGAATACAAAATAAATTCAAATTTTGTTAAATAATTAATGTAAAATTTATGTCCCTAAAATAGTTTTTTTTGTGCCAGGTGTAGAATTTAAAATATAACACTTTTAAGCAAGATGTTAAAATATATAAAGTTTTAAAGTTTAAGGAATTTTATTTTTTTTAACCTACAAAATTTAAAGATTAGAGTTAAATGAGCATGAGAGTTCAGAGATCAAAATAAGGTTTAAATTCTCTTAATTTTTATGCAAGAGAGTTTTAAGATTAAAACACGATTCATGTAGAGAAAATAGTTATGGGATTTTGTATCTCAATTGAAAACATTGAGATTTATATAATGGCATGTTGATTATGAAATGTTTAAAAGATCAATTAAAAAAACATCCTAATAATGAGCTACAAAATTATGATTTTAACACACATTTAAATTTATTATATGTGATTTATTTTAGCTTCCATGTCCTCAAAACTAATTTTAGAAACAAGGTTTTTCGAGCAATGAAGATTTGAAAAAATTAATGGAGTTATTTTTTTTATTTTTTTGAGTAAATCATCAACATTTGGGGTGGTGGATTTGAACTCTGACCTCATGGTCGATGGTACATGCCAATTATCGCTGAGCTATGTTCGCTTTGGTAATTAATGGAGTTAATTTATTGCTTTCGGACATGAACTTTAATTAAAGTATGACTAAAAACGATTATAGGAAAAATATTATGGATGGCTTTAAGTTTAACCTAAATTATTAAGGTCTGTATTTGTGATTTATTCCGGAGATTTATAATGGAAAAAACTTCGCTCCATATATACTTAGGATCTTCATACATACCACTATTAAAATGTTGACAACTAGGAATGAGAAAAAAAAAATTCTCATTTTCTACCTTTCTCTTTTTTAGTTGTTAAGATTTTAATAAAGTCCCTACATGTCGATATGCAATCAAGTTTTGTTCATTTATAATTATGAGGAATCTCTCACAGAAAGTTGCTTTGATATAATTTAAGGAGAAAATGTATATCAATTATCTATTCAATATTTTGCAGGATATTAAGGGAAGAAGAAGAGTTCAACAGAAGCAATAGAAAGAACGAATCTTCGTCCAACACAAAAGAAAGAATTACTTCTCAACAGGTAAATGTACTGCTTCAAAATTTTATTTAAAATATGATATTCAATTATCGAAAGTATGGCATTAAGTTGAATCTTATCCGAGCCCAATTGATAACATTCCTTTTTCTAATTTTGAAAATTTTCCTAATACAGTAACAAATTAACAATTTATTTGTATTTTAACCAACTTTCAAAAACTTTTTTTTTTTTTTAGTTCAAAACTCTTTTTTAACTAAATGTTAAAAACTAAAAAAGTTGCTTTCAAAATTGTTATTTAATTTGCATAAATTTGTAGGCAAAGAAATTGTTAATAAATATAAATAAGCTTTATTTTTTAAAAAATAGAATCATTGTCTCCACCATGTCTAACAAATAAGAATGTGGTCGTTATGTTTCAAAAAAAAAAAAAAAAAAATGTGGTCGTTATTTTTGTAATTAAGTAAATAATTGGTATATATAAAAGTTTTACCATTAATTAAATATGTCTATAAAACTCTCGATAAATTTCGTTTTTATTTAATCTCTTCCACTAATATTCATAGGAAAAAAACTATATTTATTTTTAAAAAAATTTAAATAGTTCTTGTAAAATTAACTAATAGAATTTTCTTTTCCAAAAACCTTGAGCTTGCTTTCTAATTCTCATATTTATTTCTAAAGAAAGAAGCTTTCCTGAGTTTCTTTGGCTTTCTCTTCACTTTTTAAATACGAAACTTTCTTTTGCTACAAATTACGGCCGTCTTTCGTACATTTTGATCCATTCTCACCTGCTAATTTCCATTTATAATTATTCCATAAAAAGAAAACAACCATTTTTTCCTGACATTAAAAGATTTTATGTGTTTTTATGTGTCTTTTTTTTTTCGGAAAAAAAAAAAAGATTTTATGTGTTTTTTCAATGGTCTATTTTTATTGCTTTTCATATATAAGTAAATCCCATCAATATTTTTTTACACTAAAAATAAACCACCTCAGAAAATCACATTTGAATATTAATTTGTTATATAGTGTATCCAAAACTATCATATTATATATCTAATTTTAGGGCACATGATATTTTCCATGCACATATATTCCAATGAAGGACTTTTAATTTCTTCTATATATTTTATCCGACATTCTCATTGGATCCTTGGTTTCACACGCCATGCACCATCTTTTCCCCATCTTTTGCCAATCTTGACTACACTAATATGTGTTTTGGTTGATTAGGCTGGATTACCGAATTGTTTGGAACTCAGATTCAACTAGTTTGAATAATTTATTTTGTAACTTTATACAAAACTAGTAAATTATATTTCACAATTTCAAATATTTGTTTCCGTTTTTAGGCACTTTGAATCCAAAATAACAACTATCTTGACTTAAACAAACTTAACTTTCGAAATGGTTTGAACTTTCCAGATCATAAGCTTTTTTTTTTTTTTTTTTTTTTTTTTTTGTTAGATTGGTTTTCTGTTTTCTAAAAGTAAAAACCATATACTCTCGTCGATTTATGTTTTCTATTTCTTAAAGTTAAAACCAGAGGAGTCAAATAAAATTTGATAGCAATTTCTGTTTCTTCTTTTTTTTTTTTTTTTTTTGTTCTTTTAAAGCAATAGAGAGAGAAAGAAAAGCTCAAGAAATATTGGAGAGGGAAAGATAAGGGTTCTAGAGAGAAATTTTAGGGAAAGGAAGGTTAGAGAGGTAAAGAAAAGTTGTTGAGATAAATTTTAAAGATATTTTGGAGAGAAATGTTATGTTGGAGAGAAGGAAGATGATGAGAGAGAGATAATTTATGAGTGAAAATTCTTAGAAGGAGAGAAGTTAGAGAGAGAGGGGGAAAGAAAATTACAAGGACAGAGAATTGTTTAAGAGGGATATATATATATATTTACACTACATAGAGGTCGGAGGATCCAAAACACAAATCTCTTGATCATTAGTATAACTTTATGTCAATGTTTTTTTTTTTTACAATTACAACTTTATGTCAATTGAACTATGGTCTTGTGAACTTTAAGAGGGAGAGAGAGATGAATTCTAAAGACAACGGTCCATGTTAGCTAAAGAAATATAGGTTAGAGGGGTAAAATTGTTGCAAACAAAATTTTGAGAGATCTGGTTGAGAGAGATTAGAGTTTAGAGATAGAAGATGAATCAGAAAGAAAAAAAGAAAAATTTTGAGGGAGAAGAAGAGAAATGTTTTATTCATAGAAAAACATTTAAAGAAATAAAAGTTAAAAGAAAATAGGGAGAATGCTCCATCGGGAAAGAGTATCTTTTTCCCTATCTTCAAAGAGAGGAAAAAAGATATTTTAAGAGAGAAAAATTGAAAATATGTTACAGAAAGAAAATTAAGTTGAAGATAAAAAGTTGGAGGGAAGGATCGAAAGTCAAAAAGGAAAAAAAATAGATTTAAAAAACATTTTTAAAAGCAGTTCTATTTCATGATTTAAATACTCTGAATTAGTTATCTACAACTTTATTTTTCAAAAATGAAAAATGAATAACAAGAAAACATAACAGATATTCAAATTTTTTAAAAGCAGTTCTATTTCATGATTTAAATACTCTGAATTAGTTATCTACAACTTTATTTTTCAAAAATGAAAAATGAATAACAAGAAAACATAACAGATATTCAAATTTTTTAAAAGAAAATCTTCGCAATACTACTATTTTCTTTAATTAAAATTTCAATTTTGAAATTTGAAAATTGTTTACCTAACACTTTTTTTTTTTTTTTTTTTTTATAGAACCTAACACAATTTTTACCTCTTATTGTTATTACTTTCCAACATATTAAAGAAGGAAACAACAATACATTTTTATCCTTAAGTTTTGAAAAATAGGTGCATTTAGTCTCTAAATTTTTAAAATAGACCATTTAAGTTCCAGAGTTTTGAAAAATAAGTTGGCCTCTAAGTTTTCAAAATGGACAATTTTAGTCATTGAGTTTGGAAAAATAGGTTTAAAAGGTTTCTCATGTTATTTTTTTCAACTTTTTTAAATCAATAATATTTTTTTATTACTTTTTAATATTGAATGATTTTTTTAAATTAAATTAAAAAATTAAAAAGTATTAATTTAAAAAAATTGAAAAAAATAATATGAGGAACTTTTAAAAATATATTTTTCAAAATCCAGGAACTAAAAAGTTCCATTTTGAAAACTTAAGAATCTTTTAAACCTATTTCTCGAAACTCAAATATTAAAAAAGTCCACTTCAAAATTCATGAATCAAATTCATCTATTTCTCAAAACTCAAAGACCACAAAGATATTATTTCTCCCGGTAGAATAAAACATTAGAATTAAATGGCTAACGAAAATTTGCAAATTAATTTTACGCAGGATTCAGATTCATGCTTGGAAAGCAGAATGTGGGAAGAGGAATGCATTGGTGATGGTGGTTCAATGTTAGAGGAGCAAACATGTGAGCTCTCGTTATCCCTCAAACCCACACATTCACCGATCACACAAGAAATTCTAGAGAGAGATTTATGGCCAATACCAATACCTCATCAACTTCCCAACACCTCTTCTTCTAATTCTTCCTCCACTTCCCAACTGCATTTTGTACAACTCAATGAATTTCCCCATCCTCACCATTTAAATTTGGACCTCACCATATGAACAAAACATGTAAACCAACCCCACCCTTAGCATTGTTGTAATGTTCATTATAAGAAAGAATAGCAAGAGATGCTATTCATATTAAGATATAGATATATATTTTTGTTCGATTTTTCTTCTTTTTTTTTTTTTCTTTTTTTAATAAATATCTATATGTGTCTAAACCAACTCGTATCTAGTTCCGACTATTCTCATGCTCGACCCTACTATATTTGGTCGATAAGTTAATTTTAGGTAGGTGACAAATATGAGCTGAACCCATTACTTCTAAGTTGTTTGTTATCTACATGACCCTTAAGGCTACTAAGCTCAAGTCTCGGTGGTTGACGAACTTCTCATTTATATCTATCTAAAAGCAAATGATAAAAGATATCATGTGTTGTTCAATGGCTAATGGCATGAGCATTGCATTGATTTCAAATATCCTTCCCTATATATCTACAATAAACAATCATTATTATGCATTAAATTACGCTATTTTTTTTTTTTCTTTCATTATTTTTCCTTCTAGAATCCTATCTATTTATATACTTATTTAACATGAAATTGTACAATTTAACAACTTCAACATGTACAAGAAAGAGACCTTTTTTTTTTTAACTACCTTATGTTGGCCTAAACAGCAGATGTGTGTTTCTTTTTTCATTGTCTCTTTGCTAATGTCTTTTTCAATCCTCTGAAGATTTTCGCGAACCACATCAAGTTCATGACCGATAACACCAATGGAACCACAAACACCAAAAATAGCCCGAAAACGTGCATCTGGAGAACCTGCATGTTCGGAGAAATGCATTAACGTAAACTCAGAAGAATTTTGAATTTATTTTCTTAAGCAATTAAGACAAAAATCCGTAATGGCAGGCTGTTATGGATGAGAATAGATACATAAATTTGTTCTCAAACTCATTTAAAAGAAACTAGATATAATGCAAACCATGTTTCTAATCACGATATTTTGACAACTTTATCCAACCATAAGGAGTTTTGGGTAGGGGTGTTCGACTAATCCTATCTCGAAAAACCAAAACAACTAAAGGCTGGGTTGGTTTCATTGAATTTTCGATTTGGATTGAGTCGGATTTTTTTCAAATCCAAATTTTCAGTACGATTTGCAGGTTGAAGAAAACAAAGGTTGGTTTGACCCGAACCCAAACGAAAATTAAAAAACAAAAAATATATATAATGTTATATCACATAGATATAGGGCAAGTTCACTATCTTTCCTTTCAATTTGTTTTCTCTCTTCTTCCTCCTTTTTCATCCATCGTCTATCATTGAAAGCTTGCATGTTCGATGCAATAAACCAACCTGCATCTTCATTCCATTCCAATCTTTCAAATTTTTCTCATCATCGACATCTTCGCTCACCTTCAGCATCAGTCATCACTGCTAAATTTCTCTCTCACTGCCTACGTCAACAGTCCAAATCTCTTCCAATATCAATGTTAGTCCAACAAGCTCGCCCTCGCTATATGCAGATTTCTCTCACCCTCTAACGCTTGTCTCTCACACCGGTTGAGAGAACTGGTTGGAAGATTTTTTAACTCCTCATTCCTCTTTCCTGTTTTACTTAACTCTATCAACCCCCACCACTTAGTAACCTGACCACCCAACCTTACCTCACCCCAAATTTTAAGGGTTAGGTTGGGTGTTGAATTCGGATCATTTGGGTAGGTGAATTGCCCAACCCGAATTTTCAGATGGGTCCATAAAATGCCCCTAACCCAACCCATGTGCATGTACAGCCCTGGGACTCAACTTAATTTCTCTTTGCTGGACTTCCTTTTTGTAACCCTCTGGTCCTGTGGGATATCTCATCTCTACTAATATAGTCCACATTTTCTAATTAATATATATATACATATATATATATATATATTGACAACTTATTATAAGTTTCAGCATCCAATCATTAAATAACAACAATTTAAAATTAAATTTAATCATCAAACACTGTAAGGAGGCTCTGATTTAAATGGCAGCTATTATCACAGTATTATTCTCCAAAAAGACATGATTCATCTCACAAGTCAATACACTTGACAAGAGGGCCCCAAAGAGGGAAAATATTAGAACACTTCATATCGCAAAAATCAGGACCATGTTTCATTGATTTCAAAACGAGAGAAATCAAAAAAAATAAGAAGACGACAATAAAAAACCTTTGCTAGGTCTCCATCTAAACTTTTCTCTGAGTACGACAAATGTGAAGTTGAAGATCTAAACTTCCAACTTCTAACCTTAGGAGAAAGCACAGATAACTTAACTGCCAGCTATATTCATGTTGGCAAGTCTCTTATCTTTTTTACTTTGTCTAGGTGTAAAAATATCTTCTCTTTTTGCAATTATAGTATGAGCTCTCTATTATCTAATTTGAGAATTTTTTTATAACTTCATCTAAATGGAGTTTTCTTCTTTCTTTATTAATTTATTTTGTAAATTGCATATCATTGGTGAAATTGTTTCTCATATATATATATATATATATATATATATATATATATATATATATATATATATATATATAAAGTCCAATTGATTTCTAAATAAGCAAATAAATATAAGCATGTGCCACATGTTTCATCTGATGCATGCATGCAGACGAGTATGCACTTTCAAACAATTATCGATCGGTACTTCTACCCCCAAATGATCATATATGAGCAGTAACAGATTGCAATCACAATGAGCAAACAGTATTACTTCAATAACTTTAGCCCCTTACTTCAATAATTAATTGACTGAATGTTACCAGGCTAAGAAAAGTAAGATTGGTGATACCTGATTCAAGTGCAAGTAGACATGGTAAAACATGTACATGAACAGAAGAATTCTGGCAACCTGAAAAAAATATTGGCTAACCGATTATGCATGTAATATATACGGTTAAATTGCTCAGTTCCCTGCCCTTTGTGGAACAGACTTGAAAAGAAATAGGTTAAATTACAAGTTTAGTCCTTGAACTTCCAAATTTGTGTCAAATGGATCATTGAACTTCAAAAGTATCTAATAAGTCCCTGGTCCCTTAACTTTAAAAAGTGTCTAATAAATCCCTAAATTTTGATTTTGTGTCTAATGAATCCTTAAGCTTTCAACTTTATGTCTATATTGGATACAAACTTTCAATTTTATGTCCAAAAAGTTTGTGGATTTTAAAAAATGTCAAATAGGTCAAGGATTTATTAGACAGAAAATAAAAAGTTCCATTTTTAAAGTTCAGGAACCCGTTATTAGATACTTTTGAAATGTCAAAAACCCATTAGACACCAATGAATAAACTTATAATTTAACCAAAGAAATATAAAATTAAAATAAACATAACAATAAGAGATTTTGACTCACCAGCCAAGCGAAGAATATGACAACCCCATTTATGAGGTATGCTTTTGACTTCTTCATTCCAGCTGTGTCAAGGTACCTATGCAAAGGGAAAATGTTTTTTTTTTTTTAAATCATATTCTGAGGAAATGCTTTACACGACACATAGATATGTCCAATATCCATTCCCTTGAAAATGTATATACCAACAAGCAGAAATGAACAAATTCTTAAGTCAAAATCAACCCTATTTCACTTGATAATTTAGTATTAGCAAATTACCATCTCAAATTGATCCCAGGGGTAGTCGTCTCAGAGATGAGAACCATGTAGGTATAAAGCTGCCCCTCGCCAGTCAACATAGCATAGGCCACAGCTATGAGAGAAAGAAGATGATGTATCACCTGGAAAAAACAACATTATCACCTTCCACAAACAACAAGTTTCCCACATAAATTTTTTTTGCAAAAGAACGCAAGATAATATGACAAGAATATACAATAACCAGCAATATTTAAAGGGAGAATGCACTTACATACTCCATTCCACCAAGTGCAGGATAAAACCAAAAGATCATCCCAAGATCAGTTATGAAGTAACCAACAGAAGCCTGCAGGAGTTTCATCAAAATTTTAAGTCTATTTGCAGTTCAGTAATTATAGGGGTGTCCGATTGAACCATTGATTTTTAGAATGGTAGTAGGTGCCTTATCCACTAAGCTACGTTCAGGTTAGGAAAAATTTAATAGCAACAAGGGTTGGTGCTAGGATTACTGTTATCCACTAAAACATAAAGAGATTAAATTAACAAAAGATGGAGATGAGAAACAGAAGGAAAGTAGAGTTTCAGATTGTCCAACAACAGAACAAGCAGTTCAAATATGGCCATTCCCCCTCACCCCACCGCACACCCCCTTCCTCCAGAAAATAATAGAACAAGATGTAAATGAAACAACTAAAAAACCGAAATAATAAGAACAATTGTTTGAGGAATTGAGTAATAGAAGGAAAAGGAGATGAAAAGTAGGATGAAAGAGTAAAATGATCATGAAAATTAACCCCATAAATCTCTGCTTAAAAATGTTATCTTAAAGTGACATCTTCAAAAATTTCCATATATTATCTAACTAATAACAAAGCAAATATCCTACACATAACATTCGATATCAAGTAGCACCAAATCATCTTTAATGTAGGAATAAAGGTTAGATTTTAAATTATCCGATAATGAAATGGGTTTCAAAGCAATATTTTAAGTTTTAACTCTCAATATTTTTTAAATGTTCTTAATTCTAACTATGATCATTCTCTAGCACACAACAAAACATTTAACTGTATTTCTTTTTTTTTCCATGAATGTACAAACCAGCTTGCACGTACCTCAACTATTCGCATAGGACAATTATTTGACCCTACTACATTTGGTTGTCAAGGTAGCTCGTAGGACATTAAATCCTAAAAAGGTAACCACATGACTTAAATTTATTCCCTCTAAGTCCTTTATCATTTACCTCGACCCTTATTGACCACTAGGTCATCCTATAGAGGTTAACATTTAATTGTGTTCCTCAAGATATAACTTCCAAAATATCCACATAGATTTTCAGATTGTTTGATAAGCATGCAATACTTTCTGCATAAATAAAGCTTAATACCACTTTTTTCCTCTTGATGAGAAACTAAGTATTATTATGACCAAAGATTTGATAGGCTAGTGCCAATAATCTCTATCATCTGTTCCACCAAAAATAGGTTCTGGAAAACTCTAATCTCAAACATACACGTTTCCTTTCAATCCTAATCCTTAGGACATGTTCAGGACAATATTTTTGCAAGAGCTAGCCCCTGAAACTCTAATCTTCCATCTTTATTGTTATCATGACATGGTTTTTAAGTTCGACAAAGTTGAGGCACTTCTTAACATCTCCAATATATTACAAAGTTTCCCACACTACGGTAATATATACCTACTCATATATGTCAATTAAGTACAGAGATTGCACTTACTCCCAAGGCAAATGTAGATATTGTTGAACTACGAAAGGTAATTAGGCCAAAATATCGGTCAGAATAGAGATCCGACAAAAACACCATGTACAATGATGCTGCTGTGATGAAAATGGCATGGAGGGTTGACATTGCCCTGTAAAAACAGCAATTACACATAACAAAGTATTACAAGGAAAAAGAAATAAACCAATGCAAACAAGGGAATGATCATTTACCGGTTGTTCCACTCCACACGCTGAATCCTAGAAAGATTAGAATAGCTCTTGAAGTAAACTCCGCTGATCAAATCAGTCAGATCATAGACCTGGAAACCCAAGGATGATTTACAAATGACCAGCAAAAAAAAAAGAAGACATGCAAACTCACACAAAGAAGAGAAACTAATTACTAGCATATTATCAACCTTTTAACATCACGATGATTGAATTGAAGATAAAGTCGCATGCAGGGGACCACATTGAATAAGATAAAAGAGCCATAGATGACGGAAAGGTACCAATTTGCTAGCAAGTATGCCTGCAGGAATGGAAATGTATGGTACAACAGGATCTGATAGTACAAGATACTTGAGTAGTTGCTCGGCCTGGCTTTGATATGACTTTAGTGACATGATTGCTTGTTTCAATCTTGGGTTAGAGCATGCTACGGTATCAAAAGAAATAAGAGGCCCAACTCCTCCAAATTCTTTAACTTCTTCTCTACCTCTTTACGCCTGTCTTCAAACTAATAGGTAAGCAGCTTAACCAACATAATGAAGAACACTAGAAATCATGGGCAGAGTTAAAAACAAGTAACTAAGCATCGTCAGTGCACTATGACAAGTCAATTTTCTAGGTGGAAATATACAAGGCACATTATACTATCATCATCTGCCAGTCAACTATTTCCCATTCTAGTTTTATTCCATGTACTATCCCCACAGGAGTGCAAAGGGAATTCACAATTTTATATCTAAATTATTTCCTAAAAGATGCTGATGGCGATAATTAAAATAACAAGAGCATTATTCAAATTCATCACTCTATAGAGGTCAACCCAAAAAATTAGGAAAAACTAGAAAGCAATTGGCAGAAACTACAGATCGAAATTTGCTTTCAAACGGATAGCTAGGGTGTTCTGGCAATGGGCTCTCGGAATCCTAGTTAAGGCATTGTGGTTGGTGAAGTACTATAGGCTTATCAAATTTAAGGCCTCCAAATGAAGCTTTACTTCTGTAATTAACAACTAGTAATTTCCCCCTTTTCTATGTGGACAGTGAAGTGGTTCTACCAAGTACCATCCAAAACTCATCTAGGTAGAATTTTTTTCTTCCAGTGGCAACTGGAGGAACTTTTACAAACCATGGCATTTTAGTTGGGTTAATGTCTCACCTCTCATTACAATTTATGTTATCTAATGAGAAGTTCTGTTTCCCACTAATTTGAGAGAGGGAAAGAGAGTGTTCAGCAAGGGTTGCCATATTTTTGGGGATAACATTTGACATTCTTCTTAATCGTATGTATGGTTTGGCAAAGTGCAAAAGGAAGCGGACAGAAGATAAATTCATTAGTCATTACCAAAATTGGGACTCTTTGTCTCTCTTGCCTGCCATCTCAGATAAAACTGTAAGCTAAAATCTACGATTTCCTAAATAGGACAGTACACTAAACAAGTCTACTACAGCCTACGGGCTTGTTTCAACGAAATACTACATCATTAATAATTCACAAACTAATCAGCTGGGTCAACATTGGAGCAAAAGAACTTCTGAAGATTTTATTACTAGTTTTTACAGGTAGAAAATTGGACATGTAATTCAAAGTTAAAACTATGAGATCTATCGATTAGCTATCCACCTTCCAGATGCATGTAACAAGTTAATTAGATTAAATACCTAGTAACCTAGGATGGGCTGATTGTGACACAATGAAACAATGTTGCATGTTGCTAATTTTGCTAATAACATATCACAATCTTTTTGTTCAAAAGCTCTAAATGTACAAGTACAACCCAGCTTCTAAAACCTCTCTATCACTGGCTGATCATACAAAGCACAACCAACATAAGCAAGCAATCCAATAAAGTTCTACAAGAAAAATAATACATGACTACCTCAGCCAAGAAACTGAAAGATAAAAAACTACCAAACACAAACATCATGACTTAGCTTGAGAGCCCCACCGTATGTAAAAATCACATTCACGCTTATCAAAACTGATTGTACAAAGAAGATCATCCAAGGACATCAACAGCAACCAGCAAGTTTCACAATGGCAGTCAGATTAAGGACAAAAGATAAAGTTCTACACGACAAAGGAAATGAAAGATAAAAACAACTGGCAACAAGCCGTGAATTAACTTCAGAGTTGCACAGCATGTAGAATTCAAACTACACTAATCACAAAAATCGAAAAACGAAGAAGATTGTCCAAGAACATCAACAGCAATCAGCAAGTTTCACAAAGGCAGTCCAACATCAATTCCCAATCCATCGACAAAAGCAATCAATCACGCCGAAAAAAATACAGAAATCAACAGGTAGAGTTCAAATTTACACTAATCACCAAAATCAAAACACGAAGAAGATCATCCAAAAATATCGTCAGCAATCAGCAAATTTCACAAAGGCATTCCAACATCAATTTCCAACAAAAGCACTCAATCACGCTGAAAAGGAGAACGAAATAAACAGATAGAATTCAAATCATCAAAATCAAAACACAAGAAGATCGTCCAAAAACATCAACAGCAATCAGCAAGTTTCACAAAGGCAATCCAACATCAATTTCAAATGCAGCAACAAAAACAATCAATCACACTGAAAAAACAAAGAAATAAACAGGTAGAATTCAAATTTACACTCATCACGAGAATCGAAACACGAAGACGATCGTCCAAGAGCATCAACAGCAATCAGCAAGTTTCACAAATGCAATCCAACATCAATTCAATCCTAACACATCGACAAAAGCAATCAACAAAACAAAACACAAACACAAATTAACCACAAAACAACTCAATCAACAACACAAATAACAAAAAATAAATAAATAACAACACATTAAACGCGCGTACGAACAGAACATCAACCAAACCAAACCGATTACCAACAACCACCACAAAAATCACCAAAACCATAAAAACTCACCGGAAAATCGCCAGAAAACGCCGCGACGCGCCGTAGAAGAATCAGCAACCAATAACGACTGCGTAGAGAGAAGGAAAAAGCAGCAGAACCGCGGAAAACGAAAATGAGAAGGAAAATGAGGATGAAACAAGAAGCCAAAGCAATGGAATGGCCGTAGAAATATGAAAAAAGAATTCTGTTAGAGATGGAAGAAGGAGAGAGAAGGATTTGGCTCAGGTGATTGGGCCCAAAGCAACGCACGAACAATACGAACTTAGTCTCTCGTTTTCTCACGCTACGCTGCGCTCGTTAGCGTTAACCACCACGGTACGAAGATTCCAGAGAAGCCCTCTTATATATATATATATATATATATATATTTATATATAAAAAATAAATAATAAATAAATAAATAAAAAGTTATATATATATATATACAAAAATTTGTATTGTTTTTTCTATGATTGTGGATGGAGTGTGAATTAGGTTTTCATTGATCATTATATTGGTTTTCTATAAACGATGTGATTTGTAGGTAGTTTTTGAAGGAGTGATTGAATTTGCATATAGCTTATAATAGGTCGGTTTTGTATCGGTTTTTAGTAAACACAAATTCACCGTATTGGACCGATTCGTTGATCAAATAAATATGGAAAATCGATGTTAAACTTTATTGCACCGTGGAAGGATTATTTGGCAAGGATTAGTGGGATATATTGAAATTGACTATTACATGATTGAGACGGATGATATGAAGTATGAACTCAATTTGGAGCTAGCAAACTCTTTGTTTGATTTACTTTATTTTTCTATAATTGTGGATAAAGTGCAAATTGGGTTTTCGTTACTTTGGTTTCTATAGTTTATATGATTGGTGGATATTAGATAGGTTTTAAATGAATGGTTAAATTTGTTTAACTTATACCAGGTTGGTCTAATGTCATTTTTTAGTGAACGCAATAATATTCGACTGAGCTATTGATCAAATACATGTGGTTTTTTCTTGTTTTGGATAAAAAAAAATACATGTGAAAAATGATGTTTAAGTTTTATTGAATAATAATATCCACTCGACAAATATTAGTTTAACAAATTGGAATTTACTATTACATATATTGAGATTACTGATATGAACTCAATTTGAAACCACCGCTACCAAATTCTTGATTTGATTCATAGTTAATGAAACTTTGACCCATTGACATTTGTTGCTCATAATGATAGAACCATACAAGTTAGTTGGTTTCGTTTGTTTATATCTAGTTAGTTGATAAAAAAAATATGAAAAATCATAATAAGTGATTGGTTAAAATATTATTTTGATAATTGTATTATGCTTTAAAATGTTCAAATTCAGTCCGTAGTCTTTTAATTAGTCTATTAGTGTATGTTGAATTTGTATAAAAAATTGTAAAATAATAACAATAATTTCCATAAAAACAAAATGCAACGAATATGTTTCTAAAATTTACAGTGAAAAAGCTAATAAAGACTAACTGTTTTTTAGAAAAGTCAACCATAAATTAACCTTGAGTGGACTAATGTTAACATTGATTGAAGGTACATAAATTTAAATAAAAGAAATCTAAACGTAGAAGGACCAACATGATTTATGACTTGCTCACTTGCATTTTCACAAAGGAGTGAATTTATTACGATGTACTTGTTTTTTTAGTTCAACAACATTTGAGAGTGGGGAATTCGAACTTCCGACCTCGTGTCAATTATAACACGGGTAAAAAATTTATTGTTTTTTCATCTTCTAAGCTTTTTTGGTGAAAATTGCGTATAGAACCTTTGACCTCTTGGTCGAGGGTACATGTTAATTATCGTTGAGTTATGCTCGCTTTGACTACATACGGTCTATTTAAATGGAAGTTTTTTTTTTTTGAAAATAATATTTAAATGGAAGTTGTCCTTTAAAAAAATGGACCACAACTTTTTTTTGTTTCAAAGAAAGGAAACAGCCAAACAAGAACAAGAAAAACAAATATAAAACACTACGAACAAAGATTTATTCATGGGTGTGTTAACTCTCTATTGAAACAATATATTAATTTTATTAAATTACAATTTTAGTCAATGAATTTTCATGTTTGTATTTATTTGATCCCTAAATTTTAAAAAGTGTCTAATCGGTTCATGAACTTTTAAAATTTTGTTTATTTTGTCCTTTAACAACTTTAGGCAATGTCTAATAATGTGTCATTTACTTTTCAATTTTGTGAATAATAGACTTTATTAAATATTTTAAGTTCAAAGATTTATTAAAATAAAATTGAAAGTTAAGAGACACGACATAAAACTAAAAGTTCATGGACTATATTTGTATAGTATTTAACCTATTAACTTGTATTTCTTAAAAAAAAATAATATATATTAATTGTTTTTTTTTTTTTACAATATGTGAAGAGGGAGACTCGAACCACAGACCTTGTGATTATCAGTACAATTTATATTAATTGTTATACATTAGTGGGTTATAATTCACAAAATAACATAGCCTAATGCATACCAATTGTGTTAACCCATCAAACAATCTCAAATTAAGTAACATTAATCATGTTTGGCATGTATTAATATTATTCATAAAGTTGTGACGGGTTTGGTGATTCACCAAGTTTGAAGAAATTTCTAATAAAACACAATGAAGCTGTATGACGAATAATAAATATTTCAAAGGTGTATTTATTTATTAATTTAACAACATTTGAGATTGAGATGGTTTGAACCTCTGACTTCTTAGTAGATGATACATATCGATCATGTTGAACTATGCTCACTTTGATATGGTAATAGTTACTTGTTTTAGAACCTAGAGAAAAATTAATGATATATTATTATACGTGTGTTTGACGTGAAAATAAGTATATGATGTGACCTACGGTGTTTAGAGACATTAAAAAAAAGTAAATGGTAAAAGATGGTGGGACTAAATGAGTTGCTCTATCGTTAATTTTTGGCTAATTATTGTAGGTTGAAATATCGTTTTGGTTCTTATATTTTGAGACTTGATCTATTTTAGTGTTTGTACTTTCAAAAGTTCGAATTAATCTCCGTATTTTCAACACATCTTAAACTTATGACTTATTTGGAATGACTGTCCAAATATAATCTTAATATTGTTTTTTAAAAATTAATCACAAACTAGTAATAACAAGGGCCTATTTAGAATATTGTTAACTTTCCTTCTACCAATCCTGAAAACATATTCAGGCTATGTTATTTTTTAAAAAATATAGATTATTATTATTTTCCAATTTTGACTTAACTTTAAAGTAACAATGAGGATTAATGATAAGATTTTTTTTTTTCTAAGAAAGATTAATTATGAGATTTTGTAAAGTATATGGACTAAATTTAGATATTTAAGATATGTGTCACCAAATACAGAGATCAAAATGATATTTTAAATTTATATGATGAATATTAAAACAATTTGTCTTACACATTGAATTAAAAATAACATTAGGGCTAGGTAGGGACAGATTTTAATTATTTCAAAATTACTCCCAAATATGCTCTTAAGGCGATGTAAAATCCAAAAATACATTGTTTTTAGATTTGCTCCAATTTTGATAACATAGGTATACCTATACAATTTTTATTTTATTTTATTTTGGACGAAACTTGGCTAGATACTAGTATGTAGATATCTCCCTACACACCACTATTAAAATGTCTACAATCACAAGAAGGAGAAGGAAGAAGAAGAAGAAGAAAAAAAAAAAAAAAAAACCCTCATTTTCTATCTTTTTCTCTTAGTTGTCAATATTTATAGTACTTCCATAGTACCTACTCTTTATATTCACACCAAGTTTTTTTTTTTTATGTTGATGGACCCCATATGATTCTTAAGGATGCAATCAATTAATGGAAATATGATTCATTGTACGTCCTATAAAAAAATTTCTTATATGCGGCTAAGTATTGTTGTTGTATTTGTATTTATTTATTTTGAAAACAATGTACTTATTAGGCCCCATTTGATAACCATTTGATTTTTGGTTTTTAGTTTTTGAAAATTAAACTTAAAAATACTACTTCCACCCTTAAGTTCATTGTTTTTGTTATATACTTTGTTTCCATGTGTTTTAAAAAACTAAGTCAAGTTTTGAAAACTAAAAAAAAACAGTTTTCAAAAACTTGTTTTTGTTTTTAAAAATTTGACTATGATTTCAAATGTGCTCTCAACAAAGATGAAAACCATGGTAAGGAAATTCATAGAAAACAAGCTTAATTTTAAAAAACCAAAAAACAAAAACAAAATGGTTATCGAACAGACTTAGGGCCCATTTGGCCCACCGAATAGGATAAAAAAAATTGGGGACATTTTATTCAAACACTCGTTTGGCCCGTTGAATAATCTGAACGGTGGGAAAAGAAAATCAGGCTCCCTGATTTCGTTATTCATTGCCTCTGATCTCCATCTTCAATGCTCCTGATTTCCCTCTTCAAACATTCCACAGGATATTATTATCTGTGCGATGCTGGGTACCCTAATGCAGAGGGTTTCCTAGCACCGTATAGAGGGGAACGTTACCACCTATCTGAATGGCGTGGTGTGGGGAATGCACCAACTACTCCCAAAGAATTCTTCAACATGAAGCATTCATCTGCAAGGAATGTGATCGAGAGGGCATTTGGTTTGTTAAAAGGAAGGTGGGTCATCCTCCGCTCGAAATCGTACTATCCAGTTCGAATTCAAGGACGGACCATTGCAGCGTGTTGCTTACTGCACAATCTTATCAATAGGGAGATGGGTGACCGTGAAATTCCCGATGATCTAAATGAGGTGGATTCTGCATCGGCTACAACTGATTCTGAGAATATCAATTTCATTGAGACTTCCGACGAATGGAGCCGGTGGAGGGATGACTTAGCAGAACATATGTTTTCGGAATGGGAGTTACGTAATACTTAGTGGATTAACGTTGCTTTATCGATGTTATGAATCGGTTATTCTAGTTATAGTATTCAGGATCGATAGTTGTATTGACTGTTTAAAATCCTAACGTTAATGTACTACTTCTTATTGATTAATGCAATTTTCATTCATGAATCTATGTACAACATCTTTATTACGTTATAGTTTAACATTTCCAGAATGTACTTATTCACATGGCAGAATGACCAGTTCGTATAGAGCTCCGAGACACACGTGGACGAAGAACGAGGACGCGAAGCTTGTTGAGTCCCTCGTGTCCTTAGTTCATGTTGGCGGTTGGAGGTCCGATAATGGGACATTTAGATCTGGGTATCAAGCGCAACTGGAACACTTGATGAGAGAGAAACTTCCTGGACGGGACGTTCCAGCACAGAGCTGCATTGAATCCATGGTTCGCACCCTGAAGAAACAATACCAGGCTATTGCAGAGATGATGGGCCCTGGATGCAGTGGCTTCGACTGGAACGAGGAATTTAAGTGCATCGAGGCGGAGAAAGAAACATTCGACCTGTGGGTGAAGGTAAGAACGTTTGACCGTGTTAACTACTCAAAATTTATTATTTCCTAACATAAACTTTCGGGTGAATGCAGACTCATCTAATCGCAAAGGGCATGCTTAACAAGCCTTTCCCCCATTTTGAGGACCTGACATGTGTATTTGGGAAGGATAGAGCCACGGGAGGGGGGGAGGTGATGGTAGAGATGAGGTCTAATGTACCAGATGATGCAGTAAACCTAAGTGGATCCCCGGACAACGACATCCCCATCCCGCCGTTCACCATGCCTGATGTGAACATGTGATAACTCTTAGAAATAAGAGTTATTGGCCATGATTTTAGGGCTTTTAGGCTTAATTTTACCTTAAGTTGATGCTAATTGAGTTGGGTCTTAATGAATTTTGTGGTGTTTAATGAAAGTGTTTATTGATGGCTTTGGGTGTTTAATTTCACGCTAATCTCGTACTTAAGCTGACATGGAGCTTCAATTTGCACAGATAATGCTACAGCGTGAGCTGGCAGAGGCAGAATGGCAGCTGGAGCTGTTTTACACGTGGACAGATTCATTAATTGATGTGGCATTCCCAGCTGGAGGCTGAAGCTATTTTCAGCCATTAGAAGGGTTTCCAAGTGGGCAAGGCTTGTCTAATCAGCCCTTACTTCCACGAATTGAAGCTGGGTATATAAGGAAAGAGGCCCTAATTTGGAAAAGGAGGCTGGGAGAAGAAGGGAACTCACGATTGGGAGCTGATTGAAGGAGAAAAACAGAGGAAAAACAGAGGTGGAGCTGCCGTGGAGTCCATATTCAGCTTGGGAAAGCTGGATTTGAGCTTGGGAGCTTCTTCTTTGGCCTTTTCTTCTCATCTTTTATCTGCCTATTGATATTAGTTATGTTAGAAGCTGAAATCATGTTTTGTATGAGCATTCTCTGCTATATTGAACTTGTTTCTTCTTTTATCATTAACTAATCCTCTTTAGGTGAGGATTAAGGATCTCATATTGTAACAAGGGGTTGTTTATAGTTGAACCGTGCTATTTTCATCTTAAAGTAAAGTGTTCTTTATTGTTTAAGCTGGAATTTCGATTGGCCATCCATTTTCTAGCATTGTTATTGGGTGTTTGGGAGAACATTTGATAGCCGATTACTTTACTTTACCTTAGTCTTTAACGATCATGAAAATGAGTGGGTATTTAGGGATAAATCACCCCCTAAGGCACTAATTAGATTGAGTTAAAAATAAGGGGTTAAATGGGAGTTTAATCGCCTTAATCTATGGAGAATTGGAAAATTCCCGTTGAAAATCTGGGTGAGATGAATTAGCACAGTTTTCGCTATAGCAATCCCTGGAAACAATACAGAGTATCCCTAATCCGAGCCTTAATTCTCCTCTGCTTTCAGCCGTTTTTCTTGCATTATTTGCTTTCAATACTCTTTAATTTCATCCAAGTTAGTTTACATTTGTGCACTTTAGTTAGTAAATGATCTTGGTGTCCTTGGTTACTTGAATTTCGCCGAAAATCACGCTTAGAAGTAGTAAATTTCATTAACTTAATCCCTGTGGAGACGATCTTGAATTACTTATCACTTGCTGCCATGATGTGTATACTTGCACGTTTTTGAGCTATTTGTGAAGATTTCTTGCATTATTATAATCACATTGCACAAGGCAACAAGTTTTTGGCGCCGTTGCCGGGGATTGAGTAGATTTTCTCTATTTTTAAGTTGAAATTCGGTGAAATTGGTGCTAAAACAGAATCTAAACTTTGTTGTTTAATTTTGCAGGTGTTGGTAGCTGTTTATGAACGAATTCCTTGATTTGGAATTCAATTTTGATCCCGAAATTGAAAGGACTTTTCATAGGAGAAGAAGGGAGCAAAGAGAAAGGAACAACAGGATGGATCCACCGCCTCTTTTACCTCCGGGAGTTCAAGGAAATCAGCCACTAAATCCTGCGATAAATCAGCAACAAGGGGTAGAAAATCGAGCTGAGAACCCTGTCTTGATAGCCGATGATAGGGGAAGAGCTATCAGAGCTTATGCAGTCCCTACTTTCAATCAGTTGCATCCGGGGATAGCAAGGCCAGAGATTCAGGCTCAGAATTTTGAGATGAAGCCTGTGATGTTTCAGATGCTGCAAACAGTGGGTCAGTTTCATGGGTTACCTTCAGAAGACCCGCATTTGCACCTTAAATCTTTCTTGGGAGTAAGCGACTCATTCAGAATTCAAGGAGTTTCCCAAGATGCTTTGAGGCTAACTTTATTCCCTTATTCCTTGCGGGATGGAGCTAAGGCTTAGTTAAACAACTTTGCCCCCGGTTCTATCACTACTTGGAATGAGTTGGCCGAAAAGTTTCTTATCAAATACTTCCCTCCCACGAGGAATGCCAAGCTTAGAGCGGATATAGTATCTTTCAGGCAGTTTGATGATGAAGCCTTCAGTGAAGCTTGGGAAAGATTCAAAGAATTGTTGAGAAAATGTCCTCACCATGGTCTTCCCCATTGCATTCAGATGGAGACTTTTTATAATGGGTTGAACATGGCCACTCAGAACATGGTAGATGCCTCTGCCAATGGAGCTTTGTTGTCCAAGACCTATGACGAAGCTTATGCTATTTTAGAGAGAATTGCTACAAATAGTTGCCAATGGTCGGATTCGAGAAGCATGGGTGGAAAGAAAAACAAGGGTATGCTTGAAGTGGATACAGTGACATCTTTCAATGCAAGATTTGATTCAATGGAGAGTATGATGAAGAAATTGAATTCGGGATTTGAGAGTTTGCAATTGGCGAATTCTGGTGCAGTCCAGAATGCTGCAGCTATCAACATAAGTCAGAACGCAGCAGATTCTTGTGTGTATTGTGGGGAGAACCATACCTTCGAGTTTTGTCCAGGGAATCCAGCCTCAGTATGCTATGTGGGGAATCAGAATGCTTAAAGGAGTAACCCCTATTCTAACACCTACAACCCCGGGTGGAGAAATCACCCCAATTTTGCTTGGGGAGGTCAAGGGAGTAACACCAATAATCAGCAAGTTCAGCAGAAAATGGCAAGTGGATTCGGTAATCAAAATCAGCAAGGTCAGTTCCAAAAGGCTAATATGAATCAGCAAGCTTCAGGGTCTTCTTTAGAGAATATGTTCAAGGAATATATGGCCAAAACAGATGCTGTCATTCAGACACAACAAGCTTCTTTGAGGAATTTAGAGGTTCAAATGGGCCAAATAGCAAGCGAATTGAAAGCAAGACCGATGGGTAAGCTCCCTTCAGACACTGAGAATTCAAAAAGAGAAGGCAAAGAGCAAGTTCAGGCAGTAGAGCTGAGAAGTGGCAAGCCATTGGTTGAGAAAGAATTGCAAAAACCGCAACTTCCAGCTGCTGTTGTGGAAAATGATTCGGCAAGGACAGCAGGGGAATCTGTGAGGAATGATGCTGGAATTCAGTGTGACAAGAGCCCCGAGGCTGAGGAAATTGATGAAACACTTAGAAAAACCACTCAAGCTTCCCCTAAGCTGGTTCTTACACCTTCCCCGACATTTAAACCGCCCCCACCACCCTTCCCTCAACGGTTGAAGCAAAAGAATCAAGATGCCAGCTTCAAGAAATTCTTTGAGGTATTCAAGCAACTTCACATTAATATTCCCTTAGTTGAGGCATTAGAGCAAATGCCCAATTATGTTAAATTCCTCAAAGATATTTTATCCAAGAAGAGGAGGCTAGGTGAATATGAGACAGTGGCTTTGACTGAGGAATGTAGTGCAGTTTTAAAGAGCAAACTTCCACCCAAAGTAAAAGACCCCGGAACATTTACGATCCCCGTTTCAATCGGTGGCAAAGAGTTGGGCCGAGCCTTGTGTGACCTTGGGGCTAGCATCAATCTTATGCCACTGTCGATATTCAAAAAGCTAGGCGTGGGAGAGGCAAGACCAACCACAGTGACTTTACAGCTAGCCGATCGATCGATTACTCACCCCGAGGGCAAGATTGAGGACATTTTAGTGAAAGTGGATAAGTTAATATTTCCAGCGGACTTCATTATCTTGGATTATGAGGCCGATAAGGATGTTCCAATTATCTTGGGTAGGCCATTTCTAGCAACGGGGAGAGCGTTAATTGACGTGCAAAAGGGTGAATTAACTATGAGGGTGTTTGATCAAGAAGTGAAATTCAGTGTGTTCGAAGCAATGAAATACCCAGCTGAAACAGAAGAGTGCTCTATGATTCGGGTCATGGATGAGGTAGTAACACAGAATTGGGAGCAGGAAGTGCTACAGCATCATATTGAGCAGTTTGGGGAAGTCAGCGTGGAAGATCTGGAATTTTTATGTGTTCAGCCGAAAACAGAGGATTTAGCTGAAATTTCTATGTTCAACCGAGCCTTTGAATCACTGGAATTGGCGGACAGAGCAGTTAAACCGATGCAACCATCAATTGTGGACCCTCCCAGGTTGGAACTCAAGCCACTGCCTTCCCATTTGAAATATGCATACTTGGGGAAGCAAGAGACATTACCCATTATTATCTCTTCAAATTTACTCCCTGAAGATGAAAAGGCATTGCTGGAATTGTTGGGAAAATTTAAAAAAGCTATTGGGTGGACTCTAGCTGACATCCAAGGTATAAGTCCTTCCTTTTGCATGCACAAGATTAATTTAGAGGAGGGAAATTTTAAATCCATTGAGCATCAAAGAAGATTAAATCCGGCAATGAAAGATGTGGTGAAGAAAGAAATAATCAAGTGGTTAGATGCCGGAATTATTTACCCTATATCCGATAGCAATTGGGTTAGTCCAGTTCAGTGTGTACCGAAAAAAGGAGGCATGACAGTGGTGAAGAATGAAGCCAATGAATTGGTCCCTACTAGAACAGTGACGGGATGGAGAGTGTGCATGGACTATAGGCGTTTGAATAAGGCCACAAAGAAAGATCATTTTCCATTACCTTTCATTGATCAAATGTTAGACAAATTGGCGGGTCAAGATTATTATTGCTTCTTAGATGGCTATTCGGGTTATAATCAAATCACAATAGCACCTCAAGATCAAGAGAAGACTACGTTTACTTGTCCGTACGGCACATTTGCATTTAGAAGGATGCCGTTTGGTCTTTGTAACGCACCGGCTACATTCCAAAGATGTATGATGGCGATCTTTTCCGACTTGGTGGAAACTATAATGGAGGTATTTATGGATGACTTTTCAGTTTTTGGAGAGTCATTTCAAGCTTGCCTCGCCAATTTGGGAAAAGTTCTCCAAAGGTGTGAAGAAACCAACTTGGTACTCAATTGGGAAAAGTGCCACTTTATGGTGAGGGAAGGAGTTGTTCTTGGGCATAAGATTTCTAGGCGAGGTATTGGAGTAGACAGAGCAAAGATTGAGTTAATTGAGAAGCTTGAGCCGCCTGCAACAGTGAGGGGAGTGAGAAGTTTTCTTGGCCATGCCGGGTTTTATAGGAGATTCATCAAGGACTTCTCAAAAATTTCAAAGCCCCTTTGTTTGTTGCTAGAGGCCAACCGGCCCTTTGAGTTTGGGGATGATTGCTTGAAGGCATTCAACACGTTGAAGAAGGCATTAGTGACTGCACCCATTATATCAAGCCCGAATTGGAAGCTTCCTTTTGAATTGATGTGCGATGCGAGTGATTATGCAGTGGGTGCGGTACTCGGGCAAAGGTACGAAAAAATCATTCATCCTATTTACTATGCTAGTAGGACTCTTAATGGCGCACAATTAAATTACACCACTACAGAAAAAGAATTGTTGGCCATAGTTTTCGCTTTTGAAAAATTTCGGCCATACTTAGTGGGTTCTAAAGTGGTTGTGTTTACCGACCATGCCGCTATTAAGTACCTATTAGCTAAAAAAGATGCGAAGCCAAGATTGATAAGGTGGGTGCTGCTCCTTCAAGAATTCGATCTAGAAATTAAAGATAAAAAAGGATCCGAAAATCTAGTTGCTGACCATCTTTCAAGGCTGGAAAATACAGAGAAACTACTGCAGCAGAGTGAAATCAGAGATGCATTTCCAGATGAGCAGTTACTTACAGTGGCTCATGTAAAGGCAATGGGTACTCCTTGGTTTGCAGATTTTGCTAATTACTTAGCATGTGGGATTTCACCTCCAGATTTAACTAAACAACAGTTGAAAAAATTTTACTTTGAGGTGAAATTCTACTTTTGGGATGACCCATTCCTTTATAGGCAATGTGCTGACGGTATCTTTAGACGATGTGTGGCCGAGAGTGAGATCCAGTCCATCCTCACTCACTGTCATTCATCCCCTTACGGTGGACATTTTGGAGGTCAACGGACAGCAGCAAAGGTATTTCAGTCGGGATATTTTTGGCCTTCAGTGTTCAAGGATGCACATTTGTTCAGTAAAGTTTGTGATCGGTGTCAACGGAAAGGAAATTTGGGAAGAAAAGATGAAATGCCACTCACATTTATCCTAGAGGTTGAGCTCTTTGATGTATGGGGTTTAGACTTCATGGGTCCTTTTCCACCATCTTTCGGGAATTTATATATTCTTGTGGCCGTGGACTACGTTTCAAAATGGGTCGAAGCCATAGCATGTCCGTTGAATGACGCCAAGACAGTTCTGAAATTTTTGCATAAACACATATTTACTCGCTTTGGCACCCCTAGAGCCTTGATAAGTGATGAGGGGACTCATTTTGTGAACAAATTGATGAAAAATATGTTGAATAAATATAATGTTAAACACAAAGTGTCCACCCCCTACCATCCACAAGCCAACGGGCAAGCGGAGATCTCAAATAGAGAAATCAAAAATATTTTGGAAAAAATGGTTGGGCCGAGCAGAAAAGATTGGTCCATTCGGCTAGAGGATGCCTTGTGGGCTTATAGAACTGCATACAAAACTCCATTGGGCATGTCCCCATTTCGGTTGTTTTTTGGAAAATCTTGTCACTTACCAATGGAGTTGGAGCACAAGGCTTACTGGGCAATCAAGAAGCTCAACTTTAATGAAGAGGCAGCTGGTGATTTGAGGAAGCTACAGCTTCTGGAATTGGAAGAGTTCAGACATTTTTCTTATGACAATGCTAAGATGTACAAGGAGAAAACTAAGGCATGGCATGACAGAAAAATAGCATCAAAGAAATTTGAAAAAGGTCAGAGAGTGTTGTTGTTTAATTCCCGACTCAAGCTATTTCCGGGGAAGCTTAAGTCACGATGGTCCGGGCCATTCACAGTGTTGGAAACATTTGACCACGGGGCCGTGTTGCTGAAGGATGAAGAAGATGGAAGACAGTTTAAGGTAAACGGGCAGAGGCTCAAGCATTATTGGGGTGAAGAATTCCAAAGATGCTATGCCTCTTGCAATTTATTGGAAGTCTGAAAGCATGGAAGGATGACAGGGACAATGTATAATGTTGAATAATTAGTCACTTATGAATCCCTGAAGTGGTATGGTAGTTTTAATTTGCACTTCTTAATTTGAATGCTAGTAATTATTTCTTGCGTTTTTATTTTAGTTAGAGTTTTTTTTTTTTTCTGGCTTTCATTAGAGTAGTGTTAATTAAATTGCATGGTGCTATTTTCAACCTCATTATGGCAGACCTTTAACTTTCTTGCTAGCTCTTTCATGCAAATAGGAGTTAATGAGCAGGTTGACATGACAAAAAAAAAAAAAAAAAAAAAAATCTGTGCAAAGGATCCTAGGGCAGAGGACTTCTCGGTTTTAGAGAGCTTCTTTCAATTTGTGATGGAATGATGCTTGATAGTTGGAAAAGGGGTCAGATGTTGCGTGGCTCAAGGGAGAAAGTGAAGAGACGTGGCATGGGTGAAGTAAAGGAGAAAACGTGAGAAGATGGACATAATGGACAAATGGAGGGCATGCTACAGCTGGTAGCATTGATAGCATCCAACCTTCCCTTATAAAAAATAAAGCAAACGGCCATGAAGAGAAAAACTCAAGCCCTCGGTTTCTAGCCTTCATCTTTGCTTTTGGTTCAAATTCTTCACATCCACCTTTCTTACAATTTCAGTGTGCTGGATTTTTGAAATTATGGGCCCAAGGTCTATCGCGCGAAAAATTTTCAAACCACGAACAGTAGATGAGGGTGGCTCAAGTGCCCAAACCAAGGGTAAGCAACCTATGGTTGAAGATCCGAGTACGCTACAGCCCATGTCCCCACCATCGAAAAGAAGCCAAAAAGGGAGAGGAAAAGCTCCAATGGAAGCCGTGAGTGAAGAACCAAGAAAATTTGTAAGCAATACTGCAGCCACGAGGTATGAAGAGCTGAAAAGCAGAGATTTAATGTTAGAAAAAGGTTTTGATGCAGATCTAGAAACCTTACCGCATATGCTGAGAGTTACAATTACAAACCAAAACTGGCAAAAGTTGTGTCGTCATCCCGAGCCAGCCGTCCCTAACATTGTTAGGGAGTTTTATGCAAATTTTCAAGACAGCGGTGTTTGGAAGACAGCAGTGCGAGGGAAGATTGTGGAATGGAGCCCGGCTATGATCAACGAATTCTATGATGTATCTGATTTTCCCTTTGCCATCTTCAATGCTATGATGGTAGCTCCCTCCGATGATCAGCTTCAGGCCGCTTTGCAATATTGTGCTATGGAGGGCGCTAGTTGGAAAATGGGAAAAAATGGCAACCGCTCTTTGCTGTCCGCCTATGTAACTCCAGAAGCTAATGTCTGGCTCTGGTTTGTGAGGAATCGTCTTCTCCCCACAACTCATGACACCACGGTTTCAAAAGAAAGAATGCTCTTGGTCTTCTCGATCATGAGCCAAATAAGCATAGATGTGGGAAGAATAATAGCAAAAGAAATCACCTCATGTGCCCGGAAGAAAGTGGGTAAGTTATTCTTTCCAAATCTCATTACGGCTTTATGCCTAAAGGCCGGGGTGCAGCTAAATGAAGAGGATGAATTCTCAGTCGACAAGGGCATCATTGACGCGGCGGCCATCAAGCGATTGATGGGTGATGGTAAAGTTAGAAAGACGTCGACAGTAGCCAGCGGGATAGAGGAAGTTCTTAAACAGCAAAGAGACTTACTACAACATATGCAATACCAAGGAGAGCAGCAGCGAATCTATTGGGAATATGCTTGGAAAAGGGATGAGTTAGTAGAGAAGGCTTTCAACACCGATCCAGAAGAGGTGCTACTACCTTTTCCTCCATTCCCTCATGACGTTTTGAGTCCTTGGTGTCCTCCCTCCGAAGAAGAAGATGAAGAAAATGCTGATGAAGATTGAAAAAGGGAGTTTGCTGTTTTATGTTTTTGTTGTTGGCTGTTGGTGTCTTTTGCTTGATGCTCTAGTTGTTCTAAATTTTTCTTGGCTTGGAGTAGATGTCTGTTTGTTTTAAATTTCTATGTTGGTTTAATGAAAAAAAAATAATAAAAAAAAAATAAATAAATAAATAAATATATGTTGCTGTGTTATGTTGGTATGGAATTTAATGAAATATTGCACTTGTCTTTCCTTGGTAAATCTCTTCCTTGCGCAAGCTCTGAATCTCTGATGTGGTAATTAAGCTGCTGAATGTGGAGTCAAAGTGCTAAATTTTTAATTCTTGCCCAAATGGATATGTGTTGAGCTTTCCCATACATTAGATCATGTTGGAATGTTGCATAATTTGTTTGGGTATTGACTCCGTTTTGAAGGCAGTAGCTAGCATCTTCATGCAAATTATTTGGGCTTCATGCATAATATAGCTCTTAAGTTTTACATGATTTACCCATTCTCTGAAGGTCCAAATTGGTCTTGGTTGAGAGCCTTTTTAATGTTTCACAGCTGTACTTTTGTCTAACTTTCCCTTAATGAATGTTGCAGCAGGCGAATGCTTGGTTAAGCTTAAAATTCTGTTTTAATACAAAGTAGCATTATGTCTTTTGATCCTTAGCATCTTAGCCTCTTGCTTAGTTAGATTATCCTATTGTGTTGTAATTCCTTAGGTTGATAATAAGCTTCCTAATTTCCTTTCGTTAGCTTAGCTCAAAAATTTAGGAAAGCTTGTGCCTAGTTCTTTGCCCAAAGTTATAATCTCCCTAAGCAATAGGCCTTAGCTTCTCTTTCAAAAGAAAATAAGTTTGGGGGTGCTTACCTTACTTTTTCATTCATTGGGGACAATGAATAGTTTAAGTTTGGGGGTGAGGTGCCCTTTCGAAAAAAAATTAATTATAAAAAGCATCTTAGGAAGCATTCCTCTTTGTCCTAGTTTTGCCTAAGACGTACTCCTCTCCCTTAGTGGAATTTATTCTTTTCCTGAGCTTGCCTAGTAACCAGGGGGATTTATGATACCCATAGTTTGCCCTTGCGTCAAAAAGTAGCTCTTGAAAGGTATGAGTTCCTATGAAAAGCAAAAAGAAAAATCAAAAGAAATGATTAAGGGATGAGTGCTAGCTTGAAAGTTACAATTTCCCCAAAGCTTAGGTGAGCTTCACCAAAAAGTGTCGCCACTCTGAGAAGCAAGGAAAAAGTTGCTAGATAGCTATCTTAGGTAACTTTTGGGGATATGAATGCAATGCTCATTAGGTGATGAGACTTGAGGCTTGGGTGAGCTTCACCATAAAGTGTTGCCATTCCGGGACCAAAAAGGCTATGACCTAAGAGATTTTTCTAAGATGGTAAAAGCCAAGAAGAGAATAAGAGTTGAGAGAAGTTTGGGTTGAGCTTAGAGTTTTTATAATTTGGGCATTAGGATTGTAGGCTTGCTTAACAAGCTTAATGACTAAATTTTGAGCTAAGGAAGAAAGAAAGTTAGTGGCTTGTTTGATGCCGGTAGGTTGGCAATTGGATTTGATAGCTAATTAAGATGGGCTAAGAGCATGGATTAAAAGCATAATGTTGATTTGGAGATGCCAAGTATTGTTGCCTAGTTGTTTTTAAATGTTGAACTCCTTTTGGAGCTGTGAGCGTTTGTTAAGGGAAGTTTTGAGCAAGAAGTAGCTGTGTGGCTTATGAGAGGCTCTAGTGAAAGGCTAGCTGATCTTTTCCGGTTTAGTTGAGCTTTTGGCCTAGCATTGCTCGAGGACGAGCAATGAGCTAAGTTTGGGGGTGTGATAACTCTTAGAAATAAGAGTTATTGGCCATGATTTTAGGGCTTTTAGGCTTAATTTTACCTTAAGTTGATGCTAATTGAGTTGGGTCTTAATGAATTTTGTGGTGTTTAATGAAAGTGTTTATTGATGGCTTTGGGTGTTTAATTTCACGCTAATCTCGTACTTAAGCTGACCTGGAGCTTCAATTTGCACAGATAATGCTACAGCGTGAGCTGGCAGAGGCAGAATGGCAGCTGGAGCTGTTTTACACGTGGACAGATTCATTAATTGATGTGGCATTCCCAGCTGGAGGCTGAAGCTATTTTCAGCCATTAGAAGGGTTTCCAAGTGGGCAAGGCTTGTCTAATCAGCCCTTACTTCCACGAATTGAAGCTGGGTATATAAGGAAAGAGGCCCTAATTTGGAAAATGAGGCTGGGAGAAGAAGGGAACTCACGATTGGGAGCTGATTGAAGGAGAAAAACAGAGGAAAAACAGAGGTGGAGCTGCCGTGGAGTCCATATTCAGCTTGGGAAAGCTGGATTTGAGCTTGGGAGCTTCTTCTTTGGCCTTTTCTTCTCATCTTTTATCTTCCTATTGATATTAGTTGTGTTAGAAGCTGAAATCATGTTTTGTATGAGCATTCTCTGCTATATTGAACTTGTTTCTTCTTTTATCATGAACTAATCCTCTTTAGGTGAGGATTAAGGATCTCATATTGTAACAAGGGGTTGTTTATAGTTGAACCGTGCTATTTTCATCTTAAAGTAAAGTGTTCTTTATTGTTTAAGCTGGAATTTCGATTGGCCATCCATTTTCTAGCATTGTTATTGGGTGTTTGGGAGAACATTTGATAGCCGATTACTTTACTTTACCTTAGTCTTTAACGATCATGAAAATGAGTGGGTATTTAGGGATAAATCACCCCCTAAGGCACTAATTAGATTGAGTTAAAAATAAGGGGTTAAATGGGAGTTTAATCGCCTTAATCTATGGAGAATTGGAAAATTCCCGTTGAAAATCTGGGTGAGATGAATTAGCACAGTTTTCGCTATAGCAATCCCTGGAAACAATACAGAGTATCCCTAATCCGAGCCTTAACTCTCCTCTGCTTTCAGCCGTTTTTCTTGCATTATTTGCTTTCAATACTCTTTAATTTCATCCAAGTTAGTTTACATTTGTGCACTTTAGTTAGTAAATGATCTTGGTGTCCTTGGTTACTTGAATTTCGCCGAAAATCACGCTTAGAAGTAGTAAATTTCATTAACTTAATCCCTGTGGAGACGATCTTGAATTACTTATCACTTGCTGCCATGATGTGTATACTTGCACGTTTTTGAGCTATTTGTGAAGATTTCTTGCATTATTATAATCACATTGCACAAGGCAACAACATGTCAGAGGAAGAACCTCGGGTGACGTCGGACAGTCAAACTTACGCAACTGGAAATTCGTCACATGGTAGTAGGAGAAAGAGATCTGGGCCTAACATGCACATCGCAGAAGCTGTGAGAGAAGGAATTGAAAGATTGGAATTCCATAATTCCGTAAAGCGGAAGCGTGATTGCGACCGATTCGTAATTAATTTTGTTTAATCTAAAATACCAATACATTGGCAATAATATTAGAACTATTCTAAATATATATTAAGGCTAAGCATACAAAAATATTAGATCTAAATCTAATTTATAAAGTAACAAATTACTTACTCTCGTTGACGACTCAGATTAAATTCACAAACTGCTTGTGAATTAATCACGAATTAGTGCGAACACCACCACTATGGCTACACCGGTATGACTCTGAGACTTGAGACTTGTGGGAGCCTTTGGGAGAATTCTCTAAGAGTAGGAGAATGAATGGGATACCTTTCACCCCACCCCAGGGGTCCTATATATAGTAAAGGCCAAGACCTTTTTCCTAATAGGAAAAGGGAGATCTTTTCCTAATAGGAAAAAGTCTATAATTTTAATAAATAATTAATTAATTCCATAATTAATTAATTTCCCAATTAAATTTCATATATTTAATCTTAGGGATTTTATTAAAATTAAAATTAATATGAATCAAATTCATATTAAATTTATTTTATCTCTTTCAAATATTTTCTTTCCTAATAGGAAAAGGTCTCTAATTTTAATAAATAATTAATTAATTCCATAATTAATTAATTTACCCAATTAAATATCATATATTTAATCTTAGGGATTTTATTAAAATTAAAATTAATATGAATCCAATTCATATTAAATTTATTTGAACTCTTTCAAATACTTTCTCTCAAGAATTAATTTTTTTTTTAAATTAATTCAAAAATTATATTATAAAGTTTCATAAACTATGAAACTTTATAATATAATGCATCAATATACATTATACGATTCCCCAAATAAATTGAACACTTTCAATTTACAATTTATACTTAATTGCCTCAAGTCTCTTTACGAGCTACCAGTGGGACCTAATGGACCTACAGATCAGAAGCTCCAACGATACGAGACTAATTGGCCAAACTCATTGACCAAGTTTAGTCAACATTCGTTAACTGTGGGTCACTCCACTAAAGACCCACAGCTGCATTCTTCTCACTATAGAATATTTCTGTGTCCACGGATATCGACCAAGAAGTAAGTCAATCCTTCACGTGTGTTCGAAACACCAACTGGGTCAAATTACCGTTTTACCCCTGGGTTACCTCTGGTTCCTTAAGTACCACTGATTCCTCTAATGAACAAGTTGTTTAGGGTCCAACCACTAAACAGGAGTTCCTCTCAGGCTAGGAGAGGACGGCGCGCCTTTGTTCAAGCCCTATAATCAGCCCTTAAGGGAACACACATCTACTTACCCCAATAGGGGAAGGAGTGAATTCCATCTTGTACTGTTATGTTCCCAGCCCCCATTCGGTCTTGCCCCTGAAATGGTAGGCTTATTGAGTCGGCGAACTGGCCACTCTCACCCATACAAATCTAAGGACAGTCCCTCCTAAAAGGGGTTCATAACAGACTCAGGATTGAGATTGAGTTACCTAGGTCATCCTATTGAAATAGAAACCTAAACTAGTTAACGGCGTTACATCTAGTGGTTACTATTTCGCGGTCCGGTCTTATGCAAACTCATTGCATAGGATACCCTCACCCGCATGTCTCCTACATGGATGCTTTGGATCATTGCATCTGTATCGAATACAAGGTGGGCCGTATCACATAGTGTCACCAGGATAAGGTACCCAGCCTTATCCCTATACTATAGACCATTTAGGTTGTTACTTGGACACTGATCCCCGTATGTCCCCACATACTAGTCCAAGTTTCATTTAAACAACCTTGGATCTTAGTTTATTGGATTTAAACAACCTTGGATCTTAGTTTATTGGATTTAGGGTTTATTAATGCAAACTCGATTATTCAATAACCAAATTACTGAATTACTCAAATAACACTTTATTGAGATCGATTAATATGTTTCATTTACTATCTACGAGTTTTAGGGCATAAAACCCAACAGGAATGGCCTCGTTCACATAACAACTTAAGTCCACTGCTGACTGACCAGACAAAAAACATGCCACATAGGCAGAGTTCTGGGATAAAATTGTCTCCCACTTGATGGAGGTACCCAACCTGGAGAACCGAAAAAGGGTGAAGCTCATGGATATCCTTTTCAATAACATGAAAGCGACAGAGAACTTCTTCTCCATTTCTGCTCCTCCGAAGTTGGAGTATTGTGAATACCTCTTGGACAAACACAGTTGAGCCACCGTTCCTCGACCGATGTGCTGCTTCACATTTATCTGTTCTTCGAAGACATTTTTATCTATATTTTGTGCTCATATATGTATATGGAAAGGTATTTTTGTGCCACCACGGGCGTGGCCACTAGACTTCAACCTTACCTACCACATGTATTTTTTTTTTTTTTTTTGTGCAACAGTAGGGAGTTAAATATTAGGTTGTCTTTCTACATATATAAATATGGACTTCTATTACATAATTTCTTCGTACGTAAGCATTTATCATTTTTACGTTCAAAATACAGAATTGAAACAAATATGGTTTTCCAATATGAAATCATGTAATAACTTCAATTGTGGAAAAATCATGACCCTAAGCCAAAGAAAGTGAACCCTTACCTTAGGTTCTTTTGGTTTCATTTGAAGTTAAACACATCATTCAACCCGTCTACCCAATACTTTCTTTTTGTAACAATTGAATCCATGTTCATTTTTTATTCATATTTGCAAACTACAATATTGGACATACGAAGTTGTTTGAGTGAATAAAAAAAAATGGTCAGGAAAAAAAAAATCAACTTGAATATTTGATTCAAAACATATCACCAATCCAAACACAGGATATTTTAACCCATATTAAAATAATCTGCATACCAAACACAAATTATTTTATCTCAGACTAAAATAATATACATCCCAAACACATATTATTTTATCCAGACTATGATAATATGCACCCCAAACACAGATTATTTTATCCCAGACTATAATAATCTGCACCCAAACACAGATTATTATAACCTCTAGACTGTTATAATTCCCAAATTATTATAACCACCAGATATAATAACCAATTCAACGGGCAATTGGAACTTATGGGCCCATTTGATTGTTGATTTGTAAAAATGGACCCATTTTTAAAATCTCTTATTTAGGGACCCTTCGCTGATTTTTGTGAGGTCATCAACCATGCAAAATGTCTATTCTAACCCTATATGAAAACTTTTATACACATTAATTTTAACCAACAAAAATTTAAAATTTCAACAAATTCCACCCAAGTTTACCCACTTTTTTTTTAAAAAAAAACAACTAACTAATTTTTTTTTAACTATCAAAATGTCAATCCATATACAATATATTCTTAATTTTTTTAAAAAAAAAGAAGAAAGAAAGAAATTTTCTTTGAATCAAAATCGAAAGAAAAGTCTTCTAGTTAGTAATTCGTTGTTGGGTTTTGGTTCTAAGCCATGTTTACATGTACACTGGCGTTTTTTTGTTGATTTACAGATGGGGCATACGTGGACTGATGACCCACACACAGTACATAGGCACAGATGCCTGCACGGCAACAGCAGCACACTCGATTCCTCTTTCCCGCAGCTTCTGCACATCCTGCTCCTTCCATTATTGCTGCTGCTGCTCCTCCCCGTATCTTGACTGCCATTGCTGCCGCTCCATTCCCTTTCCTTTGCATTCCCGGCCGAATTTTGGCCGGGAATGCATGAATCCCGGCCGGGATTCATTAATTTTGGCCGGATTTGCATGATTTTCGGCCAAATTTTGACCGGGAATGCATGAATCCCGGTCTTTTCTCTCTTTTCGAGTTTTTTTCCCTTTAATTTTTCATTTTTTTAAAAATTATACAAGTTTTTTTTCATCTTTTTAAAACCGCCTCTTGAAGAATTGGAACTTATGGGCCGGTTGCTGTCGAGCATGAGGAAGAAGAAAGAAGCAAGGCAGTCGAGAGGAAGAAGGGAGCAGCAACGGTCGAAATCGAGAGGGAGACGGGAAGTTTTAAGGACAAGGCTATTTTGGTAATTGCGAGGTCACAGGGGTCCCCAAATAAGAGATTTTAAAAATGGGCCCATTTTTACAAATCAACAATCAAATGGGCTCATAAGTTCCAATTGCCCCAATTCAACGCCCCAAACAGTCCCTTAATTATTTTGTAGTTAGGTTTTTTTTTTTTTTTCTTTTCTTTTTTGAAAAGACTTTGGCTGAAATTAATGCCAATGAGTCAATGATTATGTACAATTGAGCCAAGCCGCAGGCGGCTGAGACTGATAGAGACAGGAAACGTGTAACAGATAAAACGAGTGAAGCAGACGGCGGGCTGATCAGATTTTCCACTTTCGCGAGACTGTGATAAAAAACGTACTCGCTTCTAGCTCGTTTAAGACCGTCAGATCAGATGGAGATTAGATTAGGAAACCAACGGCGGCGATGAAAGGGCCTTTAGAACTGGATATTTGGATTTGCTGTCACTTTCCCCAATCCCCACCCCTTTGATTCAGTCTATCTAAATTTTAATTTATTTGGATATTTTCATCCTGAAGTTTTTTTTTTTTTCTTTTTTTTTTTTAATTTAAATATTTTAGTTTGATTTTTTTTTTTAATGTTTAGTTTAGTTATTAAAATTTACTTATAAAATTATTTAGTATTTTTAGATGTGATTTCAAATACTTATTTGTGATAGGATTATATTGAAAACTTTTACACCAAAACGAGTATAGCTGACATATATCCTGAACCAAGAGATTAGAGATTTAAATATTTTCCCCCACACACATATGGAAGATTTAGATGCTAAAAAACCAAATAGTTTTTTCTTTTCTTTCCTTTTTTTTTTTTAAAAATAACAATTTTACCTATATTATTTTTCACCATTAATTTTAAATTTCATCAAATTCATCAATTTACACTGAATTCGTCGATTCACCCCACTTATTTTACATAAAACTAAGGTAAAAGTTTTCTAAACTCACTATTTTCTGTGATAATCAAGACTTCTACTAACTTAAGCAAAACTAGTACACCAAATTGATAATTGAATCAACGTCCAAAGACTCGTAAATTTCAACCAAAATCCAAATTTAACGTTGATGTTCAGTCAATTTTATATCAAATACGTGCTTTGTAATTCGTCATAGATTTTTTTTTTTTTTTTCAAACAAAATGTTTATTCAAGCTTTAATATAAGTATTGCAACAATTATACAAGTTTTAAGGTAAATTTTGTAATACTTTTGAGGTGTTGATGAAATCAAAAGTTTATAGTAAAAATTGATATGTATTGTCAAGTCCATAGGTAACAAACTATTTTTTTAATACTCCAATTTGAACATAGCTTCATAGATAAAATGTTTATTATTATTATTATTATTTTGTTAAGGTTATAATATTTTATCTCTACCTCATTTGTTAAGCTCAAACCAGCAATTTCTATAAATTTCACAACTAATACATATTTGAAAGTTTATAAAATATAAAATAATAAATATGCAAGTAATAGTTCAGAAACCAAATCAACCACTAAAATTTGTTAGTTGGATGACCAACTACAATTAAGACCTCGTTTGGTTCATGATTCGTTTTCGTTTTTATGTGTTCGAAAATAAAAAATACAAGAGAAACAATGAAAACGTGTTTGGTTTACCTATTTTACAAAATAATCTCAAAAAACCATTCAAACAATCTTAACAAACCATCCAAAAAACGATAAAATGTTCTTTTTTTATTGTTTTCTAATTTTGTTTTCAAAATAATGGAAATACTAGATGCAACTTTAAAAACACATGATACATCATTCTTTCCATCAAACAATGTTGTATGAACAACAATTTTTTACTTTTGATGTCCAAATTCTATCCGGCTCTTAAAAAAAAACAAAATTTTTGTTGTGTAAATAGTGTAAATGATCGATATTAATATTTTGGTTGTTGTTTTTATTTTTTACGTATAATACTATATATTTTGATATACTCTTTTAAGAGAATTAATTCCAACACCATTGATTCATAATATCTCTCTAGAAAAATAATCATATTAAATTAATTTTTTCTTTAAAAAAAAATAATTTTACCAAACACATATTTTTTTTTCTCCATTTTCAAATTCATAACCAAACACAATTTTCAAATTTTGAATTTGAATTTAAAATTTTTAAATTGGAACCAAATGTGTTTTTAAATATAAAGGAAATAAGAAATTTGTTATCATTTTATGTTGAATTGTTTATTTTAAGAAACAATTTTCAAATCACAAATCAAAGAGGACCTAAGGAATCTACTCGTTTTTTTATCTGTTATTTTTTTTTTCTCTAGTTGAACAACACGTGTCATATAAGACTGAAGATTTAAACATGTGACTTTCTTTCAATGATATAAGATTTCAATCAATTCACCTATACTTAGTTTAATATCTTGGACATTTGCTTGACTTAATGAAAAAAGTAATCATTGAGATGGAGAGGTGCATTGAGGCCAATGTATAGTACATGGAATTTTAAAATTATAACGAATCTTATCCATTTGGTTTTCTTCTTCCGACCAATTCGGGTTGTTGGAGCAAGTGGTCCACGAGAATTAGCATAAGCATGTTCCACTTGATCATAACCCTAACCCAAAGTATGAAGAATCATTGAGCCTAGCCTAACTCAATTTATTAAAGCCGGACTCAATTTTGCTAGACTAAATAAACATTGATTAGGTAAAGAACCAATTATTTTAAAAAGGGACATTAGGACTTAGATTTAAAAATAATAATAAATAAAATCCATTTTTTTAGGCCCCGGTTGATAACCATTTGGTTTTTTGTTTTTGGTTTTTGAAAATTAAGTTTATACACATATACTTCCACCCATAAGTTTATTGGTTTTAGTATCAATCTTCTACCTTGTTTTCAAAAACCAAGTCTAATTTTGGAAACAAAAAAAAGTAGTTTTCAAAAACTTGTTTTTGTTTTTAAATTTTGGTTAGGAATTCAAATGCAACCTTAACTATAATGAAAACCATGGTAGGGAATTTAGGGAAAACAAGTATAATTTTCAAAAACCAAAAACAAAAAACCAAATGGTTATCAAATGGGGTCTTAGCAATTGTCATTCAATTGATCCCAGCTCAATCAGGAGAAAAGTTTAATTGCAATAATTTTATAAGTTCGAGACTAAAAAATTTATAGACTATTGTTTAACGATTAATTATTATACATGATTATTTTTAAATGAAATCCAAATGACTAATAGTGATCTAAAGAGCACATGTGAGAGAAATGAGGTTGTAAAATTACATTGGCACGATGGGTAGTGATTACAAACACTTCATATATCTCTATAATGATATGATGATATAGTTCACTTTGACATAATCATTCGTAGTTTTGCTTTTGATTCCACTTCTTTACTTATCGTCTTCCCTTTATTTAATCAATGTGAGACTTTAATCACATTTTCAATACTAAAAACACGTGTAACAAAAGATTTAAAAATTTAGGGATGAAGTTCTAGTTATGGACAAATTTCAATGACAATCTACAAATTTGACTTTTTGATCAATATACAGGGAGTGTTCGGCCCAAGGAGTTGAAGTTATGAAATCTGAAGTTGTTTTGCCTTAGAAATTGGAGTACGAGTTAATAATTTGTGGGGCTTAAGAACAAAGTGTTGACTATGAGTTAATAAGTCAACATGAACATAACTCAACTGACATAACTCTTGTACTAACGACTAAGAGGTCTATGATTCAAGTCTCCCACCCTCACATATTGTAAAAAAAAGTTTATGAGACCCACGATATAGTGTTTTGACTGGTTAATAAGTTTGTGGACTCCACCAGTGGCGGATCCAGGAATTTCATACAGGGGGGCACAATATACATAAAAATGTAATAAGAAAATTTATAATGAAAATTTAAAAATTATGCATATCTTCATAAATGAATTAATTCAATACATAACATTATAATTGGCCTCTACGAGTTTTCATGTTCTGAAATCGATTCATGATAACTTCATTATCTAACTTGTCAAGCAAATCTTTCTCAATATATGCTACGAGACAATCATTCATCCATTGATCTCCCATTCGATTACGCAATCGAGTCTTCACAATATTCATGGCAGAAAATGTTCTCTCCACAGTAGCTGTTGCAACAGGTAAAATCAATGCCAAGGTCAACAATCGATAAACTAATGGATAGCAACATTCACCTCCTGATTGTTCACTAACTTCTGGTTTGAACAAATAGCAACATAAACAAAATGCAGCATCCTTTGAAATACTGTATTCTAACCAATTAGAATATTCATTAAACCAAACTGGATTAAATCGTCTTGACTTTGCTCCAAATTTCTTGAATGGAAAATTATGATTTCGAGGCTGACAAGGACCTTTTTGTAAATATGCCCTACGAACTTGATCTTGAATATTAAAACTATAATCAGATATTTTAGTTCTTAAACCAGGATCTGCAGGTAGCTCTCCTAAATTGACTTCTGTATAAGATCTATCACTATCAGAACTAGTATTACTTTTCTTTCTTGGAGTTGGAGATGATGACTCTGTTGTTGTTATACTTTTATAATATCTCTCTATTTTGATTTCGAATTAAGTCTACACAAATATTAATAAAAAAAACATTAATTACAATTTCCTAGATTAAAAATTATAACAATTAGAACTAAAAGACTCATAAGAATTAGAATCTTACTTGTTGTGTCAAATGATGGTATGATTCCTAACGGCGAGTGACGATGACTTATATCTTATAGTATTAACTCTGAAAATTAAAAAAAAAAAAACATACAATATCAAATTTGTATATAGTAAATTTCTTTGCTCCAAATTTCTTGAATGGAAAATTATGATTTCGAGGCTGACAAGGACCTTTTTGTAAATATGCCCTACGAACTTGATCTTGAATATTAAAACTATAATCAGATATTTTAGTTCTTAAACCAGGATCTGCAGGTAGCTCTCCTAAATTGACTTCTGTATAAGATCTATCACTATCAGAACTAGTATTACTTTTCTTTCTTGGAGTTGGAGATGATGACTCTGTTGTTGTTATACTTTTATAATATCTCTCTATTTTGATTTCGAATTAAGTCTACACAAATATTAATAAAAAAAACATTAATTACAATTTCCTAGATTAAAAATTATAACAATTAGAACTAAAAGGCTCATAAGAATTAGAATCTTACTTGTTGTGTCAAATGATGGTATGATTCCTAACGGCGAGTGACGATGACTTATATCTTATAGTATTAACTCTGAAAATTAAAAAAAAAAAAAACATACAATATCAAATTTGTATATAGTAAATTTCTTTGCTCCAAATTTCTTGAATGGAAAATTATGATTTCGAGGCTGACAAGGACCTTTTTGTAAATATGCCCTACGAACTTGATCTTGAATATTAAAACTATAATCAGATATTTTAGTTCTTAAACCAGGATCTGCAGGTAGCTCTCCTAAATTGACTTCTGTATAAGATCTATCACTATCAGAACTAGTATTACTTTTCTTTCTTGGAGTTGGAGATGATGACTCTGTTGTTGTTATACTTTTATAATATCTCTCTATTTTGATTTCGAATTAAGTCTACACAAATATTAATAAAAAAAACATTAATTACAATTTCCTATATTAAAAATTATAACAATTAGAACTAAAAGGCTCATAAGAATTAGAATCTTACTTGTTGTGTCAAATGATGGTATGATTCCTAACGGCGAGTGACGATGACTTATATCTTATAGTATTAACTCTGAAAATTAAAAAAAAAAAAAAAAACATACAATATCAAATTTGTATATAGTAAATTATAATTACATACAAATAAAAAAAAAAACAAACCATACCTCTTGGAGAAACATTAAAAGTTCAAAGAGGTTGCTGCTGGATTTGGAGAAACATTAATTTTTTAATGTAGACTGCTGTTGGATTTGGAGAAACTAAAAATTTTATACCTAGGTGCTGAAGAAACATTAAACTTTGACCTAATTTTCTAATTTGCAAGTCTGATGACTGATGGGTGGGCCTTAATGTGCAGCAATTTGGGCTTATGCGCAGGTATGAAATTTTCGGAATTTCGGAAAAAGAATATAATGTGCGTTCACCGTGGCTTGATACTAGGACGTCACGCAATCATAGTACCCCCCAACCAATGATCCAAGCACTCTTTTTGATACATATTACGATTTTTATATATTAATATTATAAAAGTTGATTTATATTATATTAAAAATATAAAGACGGGATAATTTGAGGGGGGGCACGTGCCCCCTGGCCCCTTCATAGATCCGCCCCTGGACTCCACAATTGGATGTTGTATGTTCTCCACAATTGGATGTTGTATGTTCTGGAGACAAACAATCCAATAATGTCTCAACTTTTTTTTTTTTATTTTTTGAAAAAAATAATGTCTCAACTTTTAATCAATTAAACATATTCATGTTGAATATTATCTTAAGACACGGAGACTTAGTAAGGGTGGCTCTAAAATTGTAAGAATTTATTAATTAATAACTTTATAAATTACAGGACAGCTTAAAATTTTAGAGACCAAAATTTATAATTTTATAATTCAACCCGAATAATATCGCTTCATCTTTCCGCGGCCGACGGAACATCGAAACAACCACCATTAGATACAATGAAATCGATCACAGTAGAAACGGTCTCATCGAAACTAACCGGCGCCGTCGTGTCGACCACCAGCCTCGGCACATCCCCGACGTCGAATTCCGTGCATCCGCCGTAGCTTTCCAGAAGCATCTCGATCTCTCGCCAGGTGGACGGCTTGTGCCAGTTCGTCCGATCCTCGGCGCCGCGGCTCTCGAGCCTCCGCCTCCACTCCGCCGGTTCGGACGGCCTGCACTCGACGATCAGAAGCCGCGCGCCGGTGGCGGAGGCCACGTCGGCGAGGCGGCGCAAGTGATTTCGCCGGGAGAGAGGCGTGTCGACAACGACGCTGAGGCCGAGGCGGAGCTGCGTCGAGGCGAGGCGGAAAACGACGTCGTACGAGAGATCGTTGACGAGCGCGGCGGTTGCTGCGGCGGAGACGGCGGCGGCGCAGTCCTTGACGTCGTCTTTGTCGATGAGAGGGATTTTGAGAAGAGAGGCTAGGGCTTGGGCCAAAGTGCTTTTGCCCGTACCTGGATGGCCTTTCATCGCTATTAGCATTTTCGTTCTCTCTTCAATTTCTTCTGCCATTTTTCTGATTTCATTTCATTTCTGACCTAAAAAAAAAAAAGAATATATTTTTTTGTGGACGATGGTGATTTTATTATCTTCAAGAGCTTTTTGATAGTTTAAAAAAGATACTTAATGGAATGTTGGGATTTTTTATTTTGTTTTATTTGTTAATTAATTAATTATTATTATTAGGTTAAATTATAAAAAAAAAATGCCCTAAACTTGAGGTTGGTTTCAACATACTCCGAAACTTTCAAAAGTTTCATTTTAATGTTTGAAGTTTGAAGTTTGCTTCTAAACGACCATCAAAGACATTTTCCGTTAAATTGATTGACAAAAAAACATGTGACGTATGTTATTTATTGTTTTTTTTTTTTCATGTATGTGTTCAAATCTATTCACATAAGCAACAATATATATGCAAACGCGTCATTTTACGTAAATGAATTTAACCAAAAAAAAAAAAAAAAATTCAAGAGTCATTTTGAAACAAATTTCAAACTTCAAGGACTAAAATGAAATTTTTAAAAGTTAACCGGTATAATCGAAACCAACCCGTTTCAGAGACCAACCCGTTTCAGAGTATTTTTGGTAATTTAACCTTAGGAAAAAATACACATTTAGTCCCTGAGGTTTGAGTTAGGTTTTTTTTGGTCCCTGAGTTTTCAAACTCAATAATTTAGTCTTGAGATTTGGTTTTAGTTTCATTTTGGTCCCTCCATCCAATTTTGCGTTAATAATTAATAGATTGTTGACGTGACACTAATTTTTTTATTAATTAAAATATATTAAAATAATAAAAAATATTATTATTATTATTTTAATTATTTTATTTCTTCTCCTTCTTCTTCACCTCATCACCACCAACTGGTACTGCCGCCAACAGCCACTGACCGCTGCTTGTCGGCCGGCGGCGGAGACATATACATATATATATATATGATTTTCTTCTCATTCCTTTCTTCTTTTCTTTTTCTCTCTTCATTTTTTTTTGAGCAAGTGGCATTATATGCTTCTTGAAATACATCATTACACCTTGTTTTCACGAGTTCTTCATCGAAACTCAACAGATTGACGTGTGTTTCACGAACTACTCGACGACGGCCATGAACTACTTGACGTCAAATCTAAAGCTCGCGAGCTCACGAATTGCTCGACGACGACCACAAACATAGTAGATCTGACGCGCAATTCCAGATATGAAGCTCACAAAACTGCTCGACGACGCGGTTCCAGTTTGAACTCGGCAAATCTGACCCGCGAGTTCAGAAAGACACAATCATGTCTACGAGTTCAAAAAGACGGTGAGAGAAAGCATCAAAGCATCAGTCTGACGTGTGTGAGTGGCAAGAGGGACGATGAGATCTGGGTCTTCGTGGCGAGATCCAGATCTCCGGCGTGCGTGGGTGGCAGGAGGGACGACGATATCTCCAACGTGCGTGGCAATATCTGGGTGTGCGTGTGGAACTTTCCATGGAGAGAGAAAGAGAGAAAAAAGAAGAAAGAAAGAGAGGGATCGTGAGAGAATGAGATGGTGAGGAAGAGAGAAAGAAAGAAAGAATAAGAAAAAAAGAGGAAAAAAAAAGTCGTCGGCGACCGTGCAAGAAGAAAAAGGGGAGGAAATAAAAATATAAAAATAATAATATTTTTATTATTTTAATATATTGTATTTTAAAAAAAAAATTAAAAATAATTATTTAAATAAAAAAAATATAGTGTCACGTCAGCAATCTATTAGTTTTTAACGGAAAGCTGGATGAATGGATCAAAATGAAACTAAAATCAAACTTCGGAGGCTAAATTGTTGAGTTTGAAAACTCATAAACCAAAATGAAACCTAACTCAAACCTCAAGACTAAGAGTTTATTTTTTCCATAACCTCATTATTATTATTTTGTATAGAATTGGTTCTTTTACTGTGAATTTGCTATTGAGCTTTTTTTTTTTTTATGCGGATGACAGATTCCAATTGGGCTGTGATAAAAATATGTGCACATGTAAAATCAATTTTATGTGCATTTTTCTAAAACATGAGTATAAATTTCACAAGTGTTATATTCTTAAAGATAATAATATAACGATTTTATATTCTAAATTACGAATCGAATATCAAACTTTTGTTACAATTTTCGTCAATTTTGTGTCTTCACTCTTCGCTATATCAAAAGTCACGATATCTCAAAAAAAAAAAAAAAATCAAAAGTCACAAGCAAGGAAGATAGCATTGATTTATATGTACACACGTCATGATTCCTCATATGAGGTATAAAAAAAAATGACACATTAATATAAGAAGTCAAATCAGGTAGAAATATGTAAAATGCTACATGTACTTAAGTTGATTGGGACTCCAAAGCATAAATGTGCAAAAATGGTAAGGAGTTACGTAGGCTCCATTCTTCATAAGATAACAGTCGTTTCCAAGGGTGAGAGTCATGAAAAACATGTGTAAGTCAAAAAGCATCGTTAGAGTCCAACAAAGCTAGCATTGAAAGAATACAATCTCACATCAATTTATGTTCCTACTCATATCAAGTAGTATGTTACCATCCAAATCTTCTTTATGTAAAACATCCCTTATTTATATCAGAAAAAAAAAATCAATGACTACACAAATTTACCATTTCAAAACAAAAATGTATGGTTTGGAAAAACAATTAAAACCCAACGACAACAAACACAATTACATTTCAAAAAGAATTCTCAAAATTACAACAGTTCAATTAAAATCAAACATAACTTTATAGATAAAATACACTCATTACCACAAACTCAAACTAAAGCTTCGAATCCATCCCACAGATAAAAATTCAAACAAACCAAAATGAAAATGTTAGTCCCAGGAAAAAACACCTATTACTATCTCAAACATCGACGATCTCTCATTCCTACAACCATTGATCTTAGAAAAAGAAAGAAAAACCTAAACACACACTTCGAAAATGATCTTAAAACGACCAACATCAACTCAGTGTATGTTTGTTGTCATATTCAAAATCACTCCGATATATACACGTCTTTAATAATTCAAAATCAATTTCGATGATATGAAAATCACATTTAAAAGTGTAAACTCAAACACGAAACTCATTTCGAACGATTGAAAGTGTATTTCGAGATGGTTTTGAACACGACAAACGTGATTTTAGTTATTTCAGAAACACTCGCACTAGCAAAAAGGACAAGAAAAGTGGATCAAGAAGAAGCCCATTGGAGAGGCCCGAACGAAGAACCAAAAAACCAGGCCCAAGCTCCACTTCCATGGCGCCCACGCCCACGACTCTTCCTCTTGTTGTCTCTCCACATTCTGTGTATTGTTTTCATTCTTCCTTCTCACTCACTACATATATATAATAAGAAGCCCCCTTCTCTTCTCGAGTTGGTTTCCTCCACGCAAAGCCAAACCCACTGTCTCATTTTTTCTTTTACTCTTCTTTCCTTTAACCCATCATCTCATCTTCCTCCACCAAACCCTCACAATTTCCCAATCCGATTCCCCAATCTCTCTTCCTTCCAATCTTCTCCGATTCTTTCTTTTTCTCTAATCGCTTCTTCAATCGCCGGTTTCTGCTTCTGCTTCTTCCCTCTGCGTGAAGAAAAATCCTTCTTCTTTCTTCTTCTTTTTCTTTTTTTCGTCTTTAAATAGAAATTTCTCGGTTGCTTCTCGTGTGAGATTCTCGCCTTGGACCATCGGTATGTCCCCATTTCTTCTCTTGAATTTATTTGCTTTTTATTTTTTATTTTTTTAATTTTTTTTCTCTGTCGGTAATGTATTTGCGTTGGAATTTTGTTGACTATTTGATTGATTGCTGCACGATGGTTTAATGGGATTAGTGTCGCTTACGATTCATCAGGTTTGGGATTGGGATTGGGATTGCTTTAGTTATACGGCGTCGTTTTCTCTCTGTTTAGGCATGTAGTTTACTGCAGATTTCTGTTTGTATTTACTTATCGACTCCCTTTTTATTCGTCTAATTAGTGAAAGTTGATTGAAATGTCTTAGATTCAGATATGTTGCTTTAGGTTGTGGTTTTTGGGATTTTTTTTTTTGGTTTCTTTGTCGAAAAACGTGCTTTGATTCGGAATTCTTTATCGTGTTCTTGTTTCTCTTGGTAAAATTTGATCTATCGAGTTCTCACTGTGGCTATCTGTCTGCCAAATGGGTATCTTGTGGTTTTATGGTTGTTGATTTGGCTACATTGTGAAGTAGTGAGTTTGAAATATATCGGGGGCGTTTTTTGTTTTTGAAATTGTCTGTTTATCCGTTCGTCGTAGCTATATATGGGCTGAGCGTGCGCATTTCATGGGAGGTTTAGAGGATGAAGAACCAGCCTCCAAACGTATGAAAGTATCGCCGGAGAAACTGAAGGGACTGTCGAACGGTTTATCTGTGGTAGAGCCTTTAGGGGGCTCTTCAAGAGACTTGATGGCTCGCCCCCTACAATCTGAAGGGGACAGTGGTGATGTTATTGGTTCGAAGGGAGTGATCAAAAGAGTAGAGTTTGTGAGAATAATAGCCAATGCATTGTATTCTCTTGGTTATAAGAAGACTGGAGCTTATCTGGAAGAGGAGTCTGGGATACCCCTATATTCTTCGGCTGTAAATGTGCTTATGCAGCAAATTAATGACGGAAAATGGGATGAAAGTGTTGAAACGTTGAAAAGAATTGGTCTATCAGATGAAAGCATCGTCAAATCGGCTTCTGTTTTGGTTTTAGAACAGAAATTCTTTGAGCTTCTGGAGAGGGACAAAGTTACCGAAGCTTTACGGACGCTGAGGACTGAGATTACTCCATATCACATTAATGAACGCAGAATTCGTGAGCTCTCCTCTTGCTTGGTTTCTTCGTCAATGAGGGCTCAAGTCAATTCATCCTGTCAACAAAGTGCAAAGGCCAAGTCTCGGACACAATTGCTGGAGGAACTGCAGAAACTTCTTCCCGCATCTCTTATGATACCGGAAAAAAGGTTGGAACATTTAGTTGAACGCGCTCTTTTGTTGCAACGAGATGCTTGCACTTTCCATAACTCCTTAAATAAGGAGATGTCATTGTATACAGATCATGATTGTGGGAAAAATCAGATTCCTTCTGAAACTTCACAGGTAAGAAATGTTTTTTTAGACATTTTTTGTGAGGTTCTTGCATATAGTTGATATTTTTGAAACTCTTTCTTAAAGTTGATACATATAGTATGTAATTATCTTGTCACAATGTCTTAGAGGAGAAATCAACTTGATTATCGATTTTTTCTCGTTAACGTTAATGTTGTGCATTTCTTTTAACTTAGTAACTATTGTACATACCATATAAACACTCCAATTGGGGCATAAATTACTAAATAAGATAGTTATTTTGAGATTCTATTGCTATATATCCTTTGAGATAATTTTTGATTTAGATTCAGAATAACAACACGTGATAGTTGAAATGGCCATAATTTTTTCCAGCCCTTTGCGTTCGATTGTCTTTAATTGGCTTTTTTAGATGTTTGCAGAAGAAAAGAAAAAGAAAAAGGGACCAGTAAGATGCATTTAGGTGAACGTTCAAGGGATAATGATCGTCTTACCAAGAATGGAGTTTGTGATCCTAGTAGCGACATTCGCGACTAGAATAGTAAAATTGTTAGCAGATCTAGATGTCCTTATTACTTAAGTGGCCATTGAATGAATGATAGACTTTCTTTTTTATTGTAGAAAATTAGCTGTCATTAAGACAAACTTTTTCCCCTTTCAAAGAACCAGCTTTCAGCGGGAAAATGAAAGAATATAAGAGCAAGAATATAAGGGCATACAAAAAACAAGTCCACAAAAGAGAGTCCAATTACAGGAAGGGACTCCAATCAAGCAATAATGAGACCTAATGGATAATTACAAAATAATTTTGTGACCGAAGCCCAAAGGGAAACATGGAATCTAGTAAAGGACCACACTTCCTTTGGACTTCTAACTATCCCCTAAAGATCCTATTATTTCTCTCCTCCCACAAGTTCCACAAGAGCGCATACATGCTAACTTGCCACAAAAACACAGACCTTGGGCAAGTGAAAAGACATAATGAAAATACAGAAACACAGACCTTGGACAGACAAGGGACCCTTGAAAAGACATAACAAAAATTGCAAGAATTGGCTCAGAATAAATGAAAATCAGAGAACGACTTAGTCGAAGTAACTTGAAGGGATGCTAAGCTTAAGGCGAGTAAAATCCCGAACTTCTTTCCAAGACTTCTTAAATGCCCAAAATACCCTACCCGAGATAGGTTTTATTTTTCTGCTGACAATCAAGTTATAGTTTTCAATATCTTGTTTGTAGATTCAAGCTAAGCATTTTCAAGCAGGTCATCTTATAGGACTGTTGATTCAGCAATTACGGTTTCGACCACATTGTATTATGAAGAGATTTTGATATAATTTCCTAATTTGAGGGCTTTATTAAATATATATTTTTTATTTTAATTATCGTAACTGCTTGTGTTCGTTTCTTTCTTTTGTTAGCTGAATCTCTTACTTTTCTTGATTTGAGCAGGTGTTAAAAGATCACAACGATGAAGTTTGGTTTTTACAATTTTCTCACAATGGGAAATATTTAGCTTCATCTTCCAGTGACCGATCTGTTATTATATGGGAGGTAATTGTGATAATCACTTTAAATCTTTTATTAAGAATGACAACATAGAATTAATCTATTAATTGTTCTCAAATGTATGAATGTGTTTATCTTCCTTCTTCTTCTTTAATGGAAAACTAGCTCTCATTGAGCGAGAACGAAATGAAAGAATACAAAAGGTGCATAAAAACATCGTAGATTGTTTTCGAATGCATTCGTCATTTTTTTTTAAAGAATTCTCAAAGAGGCTTTACCCACTCAAGACCAGTGTTGGACAACAAAGGTTTTAAGTTATTAATGCCTATTTGATAATGATTTTATTTTTAGTTTTCTGTTTTTGAGAATTGTGTTTGTTTCCTTATCATTTCTTTACTATGGATTTCATCTTCTTACAGAAACACTATAATTCTTAGCCAAATTCCAAAAACAAAAACAAAATTTATAAAACTGTCTTTTTAGATTCCGTTTGATAACCAATTGGTTTTTGGTTTTTGAAAATTAAGTTTGCTTTCTCTCGATTTCCTTACAATGATTTTCATCTTTGTTAAGGACAAATTTGAATTCCTAGCCAAATTCCAAAAATAAAAACAAGTTTTTGAAACTTTTTTGAGTTTTCGAATCTTGACTTGGTTTTTGAAAACATGGAAAGAAGGTAGATAACAAAACAAAAAAACTTATTGGTGGAAGTAGTGTTTTTAAGCTTAATTTTCAAAAACCAAAAACCAAATGGTTATCATAAAGCCTTAAGTTTTCAAAATTTGACTTGGATTTTGATTTTTTTTTTTCAAATGGTAGATAATAAAACAAAGTTGTGGAAGTAATGTTCGTAAGCTTAATTTTTAAAAATCAAAAACAAAAAATCAAATGGTTATCAAATGAAGTCGAAGATATGAGGGTTTGAACTCTGAAAGATATCTCCAAACATCCCATATACCCTTTTATCTTTGTACTGTCATTGATTGATGATTAATTTATGAATGTGAAACTCTATTTCTGGTTGGTGTCATAGTTTTTTTTTTTTTTTTTTTTTTTCGTAATTAGTTTTTTCTGGAAGGGGGATTCCTCTCCCCCTACCCTAGGTTGTCTCCTTTTTTCTAGCAATATATCTTCAGGTTTCTTAATAAAAAAGTCTATTTCTCTCCTTGAACTTCCATTCTTTTGCTCATGACCTCCATGTTCTAAGTGTTTTCTCCATTTTTTTTTTCCTTTCTTCTTTTTGTTTCTAGGTAGACTTAAATGGAAACGTTTCTTTGAAGCACAGACTGTTAGGTCACGAGCAACCAATCTCTCTGGTATCATGGAGTCCTGATGATAGTCAGCTACTCTCGTGTGGGGTGGAGGAAGCTGTCAGGCGTTGGGATGTCGCTACGGGCGAGTGCCTCCATGTTTATGAAAAAGCTGGTCTTGGACTCGTTTCTTGTGGCTGGTTTCCCGATGGAAAGCATATACTCGCAGGTGTTAACGACAAGAGTATCTGCATGTGGGAATTAGATGGGAACGAGTTGGAAGGTTGGAAGGGTCAAAGAACTCTTAAGATTTCTGATCTGGAAATAACCAATGATGGGAAGAAGATTATAAGTATCTGTAGAGATACTGCGATATTACTGCTCGACAGGGAGTTAAATGTCGATAAATTGATCGAAGAGGATCAAGTAATAACATCTTTCCAGTTGTCGAGGGATAATAAATTCTTACTAGTAAATCTTTTGAACCAAGAAATCCATCTGTGGAATTTAGAAGGCGATGCCGAGATTGTTACAACATACACAGGTCACAAGCGCACCCGGTTCGTTATTCGGTCCTGTTTTGGAGGGCTCGACCAGGCTTTTATTGCAAGTGGTAGTGAGGACTCACTGGTACAGTTCTTAGTTTGTCCTTTTAACTTCTATGCTATACACTGCGGGGACACTCAGAAATTTTCACTTTTGCAGAGTTTACATCTCCAAATTTCATTCATTCAGTCAAGTTGCTTGGTTATATCATTGTTATTTTTGGTTAAATTATAATCCCAGTCCTTTTGTCATTTTGATTTTAGTTGAATAGTAACAAAAAGTGGACATAGTACCTTTATGAACTAAAAAGAAGTCATATTAGCTTCCCATTCATATTAAATACAACCATATGTTAGGCGAAAATATGGTGGCATGTCACTTTGGAACCTGGTGAGAATCTTGTTGAAAGAAAGTTGAAGTGAAGTGAACTTCTCTCCATGAGATTCTCTGAGGTTTCCAATGGACACGACACCGTATTACGATTGGCTTGACATCTTGGAGGATCTAGATCTTCTATGGAATTGCAAGTTCACTTATTCCTTTTCGGGTTGGTGCTTTAGCTTGTTTGAAATTGTTGTGAGGTATATAGTAGGGACTCGCTCTTTGGTGGAGCTCCCTTTTGGGATGAGGGAAGTTCAGCTCGAGAGAAATGGTAGAATTTTTAGAGGAATTGAGAGACATGTGAGGTGTAATGCTTCATTCTTTTGGATTGGAGTTTGTTCCTGTAGGTAGTTTGAGGTCTCCTTTTTGTTGTGCGTTTTTTCTCAAATGAAAACTCGGTTTCTTATCAAAAAGAAAAATAGTGCGTTTACGGTCAAGTTTTGACTGTTGTTGCAGGTATACATTTGGCATAGAGGGACAGGAGAGCTTATAGAGGCATTGGAAGGACACTCAGGGTCTGTAAACTGTGTGAGTTGGAATCCTGCAAATCCTCACATGTTGGCGTCGGCGAGTGACGACCGTACAATTAGGATATGGTTAAGAGAGCTAGATGTGGATGTTGCCAAGTTCAAAAGTAGTGAACAATGCAGTAATAATGGCAATGGCGTCCATTATAGCAATGGCAATGGCAATGGAGGGACATCTTGTTGAAGAGAGTGCTTCTTTCCTTTGCTTCTTTCTTTCTTTCTTTCTTTCACACCCATTTGTAACTTTTTCTTTCTTTTAATAGTTGGGCTCTGTTATTCTGTAAATACTTCCTTCTGTTGCTTCTTTCCAAGTTGACATTCAAAGTTGTTCAATGTGCATCACGAAGTCATTCTCTATTAATAAAATGCTCACATCCATTCAATTCCTCTCTCTCCCTTTAGGTAACCTTTTTTTTTTTCTTTTTTTTTTTTTTTTTTAATTTAAATAATTTTAGAAGTACGTTTGAACTCGATGTTTGTTTTGTTATGTTGTGTTTTGTAATCTCGTTTGATTAAATTTAATATATTTTTTTTTATTATGATAGGTAGGTAGAGAATGAGATGTCAAGTGAAATTGATACGAGTCTTTGAAGCTTTGAATGTGTGGTAGAGTTTTGTGGCTTGACAATGAATTCTTTGGACAATGACATTCAAAAATAATTTTGAAGGTTAAACTTTGAAATATTAGATTTAATTATCTAAGACAAAATCTTGTTAAAGTCAAAACAACGAAGAAGTAATACCTTGAATGTATACATTTAGAGAGAGCTTGAATTTTTTTCCCTTTCTTTTTGAGGAAGAGAGCTTGAATCTATGTATGTTTTTCTAGTTATGCCATATGTATTATTTTATTTTGTTATCTTACCTCCTTCCTAGACTTTCAACAATTGAGTAAAGTTTTGAAAACTAAGAAAAGTAATTTTAAAAAATTTGTTTTTGTTTTTGTTTTTGGGAATTGAATCTTAATGAGATGAAAACCATTTTTCTACAAAATGGAGAGAAAAAAAACTTGATTTTTTTTTTAAAAAACTAAATGGTTATCAAACATGGTATAAATTTTCAATTTTATATCTAACAGGTTTTTAAACTTTTGAAGTGTCTAATCAATCCCTAAACTTTCAATCTAGTGTCTAATAAGTCTCTGACATATCCAATATTTTCTAAAATCAAATGAACTAGTAGACATAAAATTGAATTTTGTGCTTGATAAGACGCTAAATATTTTCAATATTATGTCTAATAGGGCCCTAAAATTTTAAAAATATAAAATAAGCCGACCGCCTATTAGGCACAGATTGATAGTTGCCCCTGTTTGATAACCATTTGGTTTTTTATTTTTTTATTTTTGAAAATTAAACCTATAAACACTACTACACCCATAAGTTTATTTGTTTTGTCATCTACCATCTTCCCATGTTTCCAAAAACCAAGTCAAGTTTTAAAAACTAAAAAATAGTTTTCAAAAACTTGTTTTTGTTTTTGAAATTTGACTAAGAATTCAAATGTGTGCTTAACAAAAATAAAAACCATGGTCAAAAAATTGGGAGAAAACAAGCCTAATTTTCAAAAAAAAAAAACAAAAAACCAAATGGTTATCAAACGGGATCTTAGTAACTCATTAAATACAGAATTGTTTTTGAGTTCAACAACATTTGGGGGTGTGAGATTCAAACTCAGTCATGAACACACACTTTATGCCAGTTGAGTTGACATACATAATTGAAAGTTTAGAGTCTCATTCTAACCCTTTTTAAAATTCATATACATATTAGACACAAAACAAAAAATAAAACTTCAAATACCTATTAGATAATTTCTTTAACATTTAGCTACTGAACTTGTAATTCAACCAAAGCGTAAGAGAATTTAGAAAATAGAATTGCAAGCCATCAAATCCACCGTTATTAGAAATGAGAAAGAAAGAAAGAAATACAAAAACATAAAAAAAAAAAAAAAAAAAAAATCTGAATCTAAAGGTACAAAACAGTCGCTGAGTTTCATTTCGGCCATTTACAGGAAGGCCCAAACCAAGAAAGAAGCAGGCCTCCTCCCATGGCGGCCATGTTTCCAATTCTCTCTGCGCTTTCAAGTCTCTCTCTGCGCTTTCCTCAACGCAAAGCCAAATCCAGTGAGCTCCTCTTCCAATTTCCAACCCACAAAAATGCTACCGACTCTTCCTTTTCCTTTCATTCCAAAACCCAATTCATCTCACACATCATCATCAATTCCAATAAATATTTTATGAATTTAGACCCTTCTCCTCACTTCATCTTCTCAACTCTTTCCTTTTCCCTTCTTCTTCTTCTTCTTCTTCCTCCATTATTGCCTTCTCCTGCTCATAAATTCCCCTTTATCTCCCTTTTCTTATTGTTCTTTTGTGTTTTTTTCTTGTGGGGTTGCTTTGTTTTTGAGAATCTTGCCTTCGATCATCGGTCAGTGGTCACTCTTGTTCTTCAATTCCTTGTTTGTGTGATTCTCAGGCGAGGATTTCGCCATTGTTGTTTCTTTGATTGATTTGGAAGGATGTTCCAATTCCTTGTTCTTGTTTGGATCTTTGATTTGTTGGGATTGGTTGGTTGGTTCATTGATTGATTGATTGATTGATTGTTGCTGCACTGCCTACTGGAAATGCTGGAAATTCATTCGATGAACTTCAAATAATGTTTGGTTTTAAGACAAAGTAATGACAGTTTTTTAGGTGTTTTGCCGCATGCTGGACTTGCTGATTGTTTAAGATAGTGTTTTCAATTATGTCTCTTTTTTTTGTAATTTTGTCAGTAGGAATGGATCTTTGGGATAAAATTTGATTGATAGTTTAAGATCTTTGATGTTGCCAATCAGAGTGTAGCTCAACTAGTTAAGGCTGTATGTCTCTGGTCAGGTCGGACATTTGAATCTTCCACCCCACATATTGTTGTACTAAATTTTTTTTTTTATGCTTGTGTGAAGTGAAGATGTTGAGGAGAAATGATAGAGATGAAATTGAAGTTCTATCATTGAATGGAATTTGAACTCTTTAATGGTGGATCCCCTTTTATGATGATTGTAGACATGGTACCTTTCTTTTGTTTGAAATAATTGCATTGCAGTTGAAGCAACTGCTTCTCTTATTTGCAGTAATTAGGTGGAGTTTAGTGAAAAAGGCTTGATGCAGCTGTATTATTCAGTTCAATGGGCTAACCATTTAAAAGAAATTACCGTATATTCTTTCATATTTCTCAATGAAAGCTCGGTTTCTTACCTCGCTCTCTCTCTAGTTTGAGGGGGGTGTTTCTTTGCATATGTTCTCATTTATATATTTTCTGTTAATTCTTGATTATGTCAACATGCTATGTTCCAAAACTTGTGAATCTTTTAGGAGTTTGCTCTGTTAGAATCATTTTATTAACTTGTTTGTTTGAAGTTGAAACTGAAACTGATTTGACATTTGTGCAATTATGTAGAAATATATGGACTGAACTAAACCTTTCATGGGAGGTGTGGAGGATGAAGAACCAGCCTTGAAACGCATGAAAGTAGCCTCTACACAGTTAAGAGGTCTTTCGAACGGTTCATCCATTGTAGAGCGTGTAGGGGGTTCTTCTAGGGACTTGATGGCTCGACCCCTACCATCGGAAGGAGATAATGACAAGGTTATTGGTTCGAGAGGAGTTATTAGAAGAGATGAGTTTGTGAGAATAATTGCTAATGCATTGTATTCTCTTGGTTACAAGAAGAGCAGTGCTCGTCTCGAGGAAGAGTCCGGAATACCCTTGCATTCTTCTGCTGTAAATATATTTATGCAGCACATTCTTAATGGAAATTGGGATGAAAGCATTAATACCTTACATAAAATTGGTCTATCAAATGAAAGCATGGTTAAATCTGCCTCTTTTTTGATACTAGAGCAGAAATATTTGGAGCTTTTGCAAATTGACAAGGTCATGGAAGCTTTGAAGACATTGAGGACCGAGATTGCTCCCCTTTCTATTAACAACAATAGAATACGCGAACTTTCGTCCTTCATCATGTCTCCTTCACCGAGTGGTTTAATTGGTTCACCCTGTGAAGAGAATTCGAGAGCTAAGTCTCGGACAAAATTGCTGGAGGAATTGCAGAAGCTTCTTCCACCGGCAATTATGATACCCGAAAATAGGTTGGAAGATTTAGTCGAACAGGCCCTTTTGTTGCAACGAGATTCTTGTGTCTTTCACAATGCTTCAGATCAAGAGATGTCATTGTATACGGATCATGACTGTGGGAAAAATAAGATACCTTCTCAAACTTTGCAGGTGAGAAATATTTGTTTTTACCCTTAGTTTCTAAGAGATTCTCAATATGTTTTGCTGAGAGGTTCTAAATATCATCACCTTGCAACACTATGAGTTTCAACTTAAGAAGAGAAATGAGTTGCGACATGGGACGCTCTCGGTTGAGTTTGATATTAAAATAATTATGTTCTTCAGTAGTTCTATACTTTAACAAATTAGATTCTATCATTATATTACAAATGTTTTTAAGTTTTTATCCTCTTTGGCTGAATCTAGTATTTTTACCTTTTTTTCATACAGGTATTACAAGCACATGGTGATGAAATTTGGTTTTTGCAATTTTCTCATAATGGGAAGTACTTAGCTTCATCGTCTAGTGATCTATCTGCAATTATATGGGAGGTATAATCGCTATCGCTGATACTATATCAATATCTTGGTTTAATTGATCTATGTCCGCTAAATATCAATTCAATTCTGTACCAAATTGTTGAGGGCTCTCCTTTTCGTTTTTCCTTTCAATCTCTTTCATCTTGCTTTGGCTATATTAATCACGAGGTGGTCTAATCGTGCGGTATTCAGACCAATAACCCGTGCGTCGTGTGTACTGTGTCAATGCCTCCATTGTTATCTGCTTTGTCTTATATAACTATTGTTATCTGGCTTGTCTTATATAATCTGTTTGGGCACCTGTGTGTTCTGTAGGTAAACTCCAATGGTAAGGTCTCTCTAAAACATAAACTATCTGGCCACCAGAAACCCGTCTCCTTGGTTTCATGGAGTCCCGACGACAGTCAGTTGCTAACCTGTGGGGTGGAGGAGGCTATTAGGCGGTGGGATGTTTCTTCCGGCGAGTGCCTCCATGTTTATGAAAAGGCTGGCTTTGGGTTGGTTTCTTGTGGATGGTTTCCTGATGGGAAGTCTATACTTGCTGGTATCAATGACAAGAGTATCTGTATGTGGGGTTTAGATGGTAAAGAGTTGGATTCTTGGAAAGGGCAACGGATTTTGAAGATATCGGATTTAGAAATAACGGATGACGGGAAGAAGATTATTACTATATGTAGAGAAACTGCAATTTTGCTTCTCGATAGGGAGGCTAAGATTGATAGATGGATCGAAGAAGATCAAGTGATAACTTCTTTTCGGTTGTCCAAAGATAATAAATTCTTGCTGGTTAATCTTCTGAATCAAGAAATCCATCTATGGAGTTTAGTAGGTGAACCCAAACTTGTATCCAAGTATAAAGGTCATAAGCGCACTCGGTTTGTTATTCGGTCCTGTTTCGGAGGACTCGAGGAGGCTTTTATTGCAAGTGGTAGTGAGGACTCACAGGTATGCAACTCCTTTTGTCCTTTTAACATCTCGAGAACTTCCTTTCTATTTTTTGCCTAGATTTTTTTTTTTTTGGTTATCTACAATGTTATGTTTGGATATGAGCATGCCAGTGTGTCAGTGTCGGACAACCAACATCGACACGACACCTTGGGCTCGGGGAAGCTTTGATGCTCTATGGGAGTGGACAACATTCTCTGTCAATGATAAAGGTTCTATTTTGGGTTGTAAAAGAGAATTTATGTTTGACTTTGAACAGAGCGATGAATCGCATGGTGGACGGTTTTGGTGATGGATTTGGTGATTTAGTTAAAATGAGAACACTGATCTCCTTCGGGATCTTGAGCTTCTTCTTTCTTTAAACAGTATGAATACCCTTTTGTATGCCTTAATTGATGGTTCTTCCTTGCTGTCTGTAGGTATATATATGGCACAGAGGATCCGGGGAGATTATAGAAGCATTGCCCGGTCACTCTGGTTCGGTTAATTGTGTGAGCTGGAATCCTACAAACCCGCACATGCTGGCATCGGCCAGCGATGACCATACGATTAGAATATGGGGCTTAAAGGGACTAAACGTAAAACGCAAGAACGCATACATCAATGGCGTCGTCCACTATTGCAACGGTGGAACTTAACAAAAAGACTTACTGCTGTCCCTGGTTCTTATTCTTTTCTTCCCTCTCTGACAGTCGCTCCTGTAAATACTTACTACAATCACTCTTCTAAGTTAGATTCATGTTAAATGTGAATTATGAAGCTTATTTCTAAAATGAATAAGTTATTTCAATGATACTTGTTTCACTTTATTTCTTCTACTTCATATATCACTAGGTGGCTTAGGCAACTAGAATACTGTTTATTTTGTTTCATGGGATGGCATGTCGGGTTCGGGATGGGGTACCGAGCGGTAATTCTCAATGCTTTGGCAGCTATGATCTATTGTGGTTGCAGTGAGCAGTGAAATATGCTTCTTCTAAAGTTATGTACTTCACATTCTTCTGAGAAACTTGATTCAGCCTTTGGTTAATCAAACACATTATCTATTGGTAACTTGGTTTTTCTTTTTCCTGGCTCTGTCCCCAAATGGAATCTGAAAGGAGTGTTTCTTCACTCTTCAATGAATTACTTTAAAACATTTGACTGTTTTTATTTACCATCCTTGGATTGCTCTTCACTTCCCTCTAAATAAACCTCCCTTGGATTTTGACTTGGGGCTGGAGTTGACAAGTAGGATGGCTTTTGATTTTGTTTTTTTAATCGGGGTATTAGAGGGTTGCACCTCGTACCGCGGACATCTTTCGAAGCGCTTTCGAGTGTGCGCTTTAGTTTTCGAATGTGTCGTTCTACCTCACGGGTCTATAAGCTTTTCTCCTTCCGGTGCTTGCCTTTTAGTATAGGCCTTTAGTCTTTTGATTAGAGATTTCTGATGACGTTTTGCTCGGCTTTGCCTGGTCCAAGACCAGCTCCGAGAGACAACAAAAATATTTAATTAAAGGGTTTCGTCATATGCTCGAAATCTTTGGGCTGAAGTCACCCCCTGAGGTAGTTGGATTTGGAATATAAATTTTCTGTTTTCATGTCATAGAGAATCATGTTTTGTCTTGCATTACAAAACTAGTGAATATAATCATCATCTAGAATGGTTGACTTCATTGTTGGCTTGTTGGCTTGTAATTGCATGTGCTTGAGTTTTAAGCCTACTTTTGATTGATGCTGATGTCCAAATTCATTTCATATAAAGATGAGTCTTGTTACATCATGAAGAAACAGTGTGTTTCCTCCCTTCTTCTAAGGGATATTTAATGTCTTAAGTCCTTGCTTTAAACTTTATCTGAATTGAGAGATGCACATGGAAGGTTCAATCAAATCATATTATTATTTGAATACACCTAAACGTGATAGAAACGGCGTATTAACATTGTTAAGTTTAACTTTCTATGTATTTAGTCACAAATAGAAAACTAGGTGCTCGTTTTGTTGTATTATTGTCAAATCTAAGCATAGTTCAATTGATTAGACATTACATCATTGACTAAAAGGTTAGAGATTCAAACCTCTGCCCTCTTCTCACTATGCAATTCATGGAAATGAACAACAAAAAAAAGAAATCAAACTCTGTGTCGGTGTTGTGTGGCTTATAAATCGGGACAAAGATCGAAACATCAACATTTTCGAGATGTAAATGTACAAAAATAGGCACACTGAAGGAGGTGGCTGTACTTTCAACAAAGTTCCTTGCACCTTAGCTTGGGCCTTGTAAATGTAAAGCTTATTTATCTTTGACTGTGGCTGTTGTAATGAGTTGGTGTTTTCCACAGACAAGGAATGGTACTGTTGCCCTCCAACCTCTGAGCTTGAGCTCTCTAATATGTTTGCTGTTGCCACTGCATCTGGATCAAATCCTCCCTGTCCCATTCATCTTCTTGTGTTATCTTCAACTTCATAGGCTCTTTTCTTTAAGGACCCGAAGTTTCGTGTTGATTTAGAGAGAATGTGTTCGGAGATCTTCTCGAAACTTTTGTTTTGTTCTTGTTTTTTCTTTTAACTGAGGATTTTTTTCTTCCCTCTGAATTACAAGTTTAATCCCTAAACTTTACTGTTTGTGTCGATAGGTTCTTAAACTTAAAAAAAATATCTCTAAAACTAGGAAAATATCAAATAGGTCATTGAATTTTCAATTTTGTGTTTATTTGGACGGACATATTTAACATTTTTTATTAAACATTTTATTTTTCAAAAAAGTAGTGAATTTGTTGGACATAAAATTGAATTTTATGTTTGATAGAACATTAAACTTTCAATTTTGGGTCAAATAAATTAGTGAATTTTAAAAAGTATCAAATAAATCAAAGAACTATTAGATATAAAATTGAAAGCTTAGGACTTATTAAATGCAAAGTCGAAAAATTAAAGATCTATTAGATGCTTTAAAGTTTTATTATTATTATTATTATTACTTTTGACAATACACGCTTTTAAAGTTCATGAACCTAATGTTTCAAAAAAAAAAAAAAAAGTTCATGAACCTAATTAGACACAAAATTAAAATTTTGAGTATCTATTAACTACGTTTTAAAGTTTATGGATTTTGACACACAAACTTGGAAGTTTAAGAACTATACTCAAAATTTAACTTCTTTTTTTTTTTTTTTTAAAATCTAATCACTTCTAAAATCATGGACTTGTGAACAATATGAAAATTGGTCTTAAAAGTAGTTTTTGAAAATAGAAGTAGAAAGTTGTTTTATAGAATAGCTTTCAAATGGTCTTCTTGACCAAAAATTTTTGGTGTTTAATCAGGATAGAGAAATTTACCTCAGAAGAAAATTTTGCTAAATTAAGCTTGTTTTCCAAGCAAAAAGTCCACCTGCCAAAAAACCTAAGAAAAAACAAGCACAGATATTTTTGTCACTAGAAGTCATGTATAGACAAAAGAAATACCGATTTAATCATAGCTCAACTAGTCAGACACTAATGTCTCAACGGATTGTAAGTTCGAATTCTTTCCTTATTTGTCGTGTGTTGTATCTATTTTTATACCAATCCTAAATTTTAAAAAGTGTTACAATTTTAACCCTATGATATGATAAGTTTTCGTTTTAAAAGATTGTTAAAAGAAGTATTCTCACATACATATATTCCATGAATTATTTTAAAATATATGTATGGTACAAAACTGATAAGATTTCAAAGAAAAACGACAATAGAGTTAAATTTTTGTTGAATTTTGTGAATTTTGTCGAGGTTGATCAATGGTTAATTGTGCATTGATCAAACTTAGGCCCCGTTTGGGGTTGATTTTGAAGATGTAAAAAGTGATTGTAGATCAATTTTAACTGTTTTTTGTGTTTGGTTAAACTGATTCTTTAATAATCTAGAGAAAATCAATTTTTGAATCACGTTGGTGTTCCGGGGAAGATTTGGTCTTCCGAGGTAGGTCGCCGGCGTCGAAGGGGTTGAAGAAGAAGAATGGATGGAGGTAGGCCGCGAGGATTTGGTATTTTGAGGTATGTCGCCGGCGACAAGCTTTTTTTTTTTAAAAAAAAATTATACCGGCGGCGCCGGCCGGTCACCGGCAAGCGGCAGCTGCCAGCGGGAGTATTGAAGAATACTATGAGGGTGGTGGTGAAGGGTTGAAGAAGAAGAAAAAGAAAAAAGAATTAAAAATATATTAAAATTTATTATTTTTATTATTTTATTAATTTTTTATTTTAAAAAATAAAAAAAACAATTTTTTAATAAAAAAAATAGGTGCCACGTCAGCGGTCTGTTAAAATCTAACGGAAAAATGGATGGAGGGACTAAAATGAAACTAAAATCAAACCTCAGAGACTAAATTGTTGAGTTTGAAAACTCAGGAACCAAAATGAAACATAAACCAAATCCCAGAGACTAAAAGTGTATTTTTCCCTTCTTTTTTTATCCTTCCATATTTTAGGTTTTCAAATATTATTATTCACAATTTATCTTATCTTATCTCATTTCATTCTTTTTATTTTTAAATTTAATTGGTTGCTTCTAATTTATTTTTCTTACTTTTTTTTGTATTTAAACTAAAATTAGATTTTGTTTGACACATCTTTTTTTCTATAATTGATATTTTTTTTTTCAATTTACTTAAAGTAAACAAAAAAAAATTATAAAATAAATTATATAAATTTATCTAATTATCTTAGGAAAATTTTCAATGTAAATATTAATGCAATCTCATGCTAAATTGAAATATGTCTATTTTGGTCATTATACCTATTTCACAACAATTTAATATTAATTTACCAAACACTATAACTTGACTTTCCATTTTAAATCTAAAATTTACCAAACACTAATTTACTTCCTATGAAAGCTGATTTTCTTAAAAGCACAGTTTTAAGCAATTATTTTAAAAGCTACAGCAACCCCAAACTAAGCCTAAATTTTGTGCAAAATTTGATTTTATTGAAAATGAGTTTATAGAGATTCTTATATTGCTTTTTTGTTAAAGTTAGTTGGTGTGAAGTGGTGGAAATTGAATAGAGAGTAAGAATTGCAACATTTGTCTAAATTTAGAGTCCAATTTTGATGAAAGTAAAAGTTTAGAGTGAAAATTGATACAACTTAATAAGTTAAGAAGTGAAAATTGATTTTTTACCTCAAATTAATCAACTACGGACTCATTTGAATAAAATTCTTGTTTTTAAGAGTAATGCTTATTTACTAACATCTTAAAGCGACTTAATAAAATTCTTGTTTTTAAAAGTAATGCTTATTTACTAATTAACATTTTAAAGCGACTTATTTTTGTTTTCCTTTTTTAACTTGACTAAATAAAAAAAAAGTTCGAGTTTGAACCATTGGATTATTGAGAAAAAAAAAAAAACTAAAAACAAAATTGTTATCGACCGAGTCTAGAATGTGGTACTTTTGCAATGAGAAAGTGAGAATACAGTACCAAACTTCTCCATAGGCTACATCAGCAGGGGAAGCGCTTTGGAGCCAAGAGCCGCTGCACCGGTGAACACGGTGACAGCCCGGCGACCGGAGAGACTACGCTGCCACCATCGTCATCTTCGACAGCGTGTTTCTGCCGCACTCGGCAGACGGGCTGCACCGACCACCGGTGGCCAATGCATGGTGGTGCAAGAAAGAGGCTGTGGAAGCCATTGTTGTCCTTCTCAAGCAGCCCTTCTGCTTGACAATTCTTCCTTTTTTTTATTTTTATTATTTTTTTAGAAAAATTTTAACACTAGGTTTAAGTTTAGTTATTGAGTGTGGAAACTTGGGATTGAGTTTGGATTTGCATATTGGTGTTGGGCAATGTGGGTTGGTGGAAATCAAAGTTTTGATGTGGTGATAAGGTTTTAGAGGCTCTTATTGGTGCCACTTGGGAATTTCATCATTTGCTCCTCTAGACTTCATATCAATTTTTTTTTTAAATGTTTTTTATAATTTGATTTTGGTAATTGGAAAGTGGAAAGGTTGAATAAAAAGAAGGCATTGTAAAATAATTTTTCAAGTTATAATTAAACTAAATTTATATCATTTGGTTGTTCAAGTTTAGGTAGAAGTACAATTGTATTCAATTATTTGTCTTTTAATATTTGGATTATAAAAGCTTTATTCTTAATGTATAAACATTTTCGATTTAGTTTATCCCAATAATGGAAAAAAAAATGAGACGTTTAAACATATATATTTTTTCTATGAGCTGGCATCTTTTGAATGTTAAATATATCCACCTCATTTTAATTCCATTAAAAATTTTACTTTCTGACCCTACTATTGTTTCTTTTTAATTGAAATGATAAATAAAGATACTCCGCCATGAAAGAAAACGCGTAGCCTATGAAAAATAATATTTAAAATGACATATCATCACATTTTCGTTTTAATTACTCAATACTTACATCATTATTGAGTCAAGACTCAATTGATTTTTCTTAAAAGATCTTGGGTAGAATCTAAACTTCTTTTGTAATTAGTAACTTTTGATTTTTCTTTTCCTTTTTTTAAATAATACTAAACTAGTAATATGCTCAAACCCCACATTGTTATCAAAGTTTATCCTTATATAGAAAAAGGCATTACATTCATAGCCAAAAGATAACCTTTTGTGTGTTAAAACAATTCTTGCCCAAATAATCTTTGATATTTATCTCTCTCTCAATAATATATAAAGGAAGGAATATTTCTTTGTGTGACAAAGGTAGAGAGAGAGAAGAAAAAAGAAAAAAAAAAGAAAAAAAAAAGAAGAGGATAGAGGGAAGAGTTTTTTTTTTTTTTTTTTTTTTTTTTTTTTTTTTTTTTTTTGACATAAAGATAGAGGGAAGAGTTGGGTGAGTAAGCATATATTTTTTAGATATTTGTTTGTGATTTTTTTTTAATCTTTTCTTTTTTTTTTCCCAAAAATGTCGGTGCATATAATTGTTGCATATCTACGGAAATATTTGAACGAGTGTGAATATTTCTATATATGAAGTTTTGAGTTTTAAAAAAATTATATAAAGTTCAATTATATATATGTTTGCAATCCTCGTAATATGGTTTGAAATATTGTTTAATCGGTGAACTAATCTTAGAATCTTGGTTGGATAATAATAATTTTGTTTATGGTGGTTTTATGTTAGTATATCCGCTTTTATAATCTACGTACTTTTAAAAATGTTTTAAAATTTTAATAATGGGATAATAATTGTTTCATTTTTCTAGACTTAACTACAGTTACTAAAGTGAGCATAACTGAATCTTAATGGACATTTATCCTCAACCAAGAGATTAAAGGTCTGAATTCATCGATATCAAATATTTTTGAAGTAAAAGAACCAATGGAATCAAGAATTAATGTTTAGCATATAGCCCCATTTGTGATTACTCAACTTTCATATAGCAAATCAAACTATATATGAAAATTGCAAAAAAAAAAAAGAAAAAAAAAACTAAATTAAAATCTTATTGATATTTTAGGAGACACTTGAGTCATTGCTAAGGCACCAAAAAATCTTTCTTATGAGTCAAATGGTTCGAATCTCACTCCCACGATTGCAATGTTGTATTCTAACAACAACAATAATAATAGAAAAAAAAGACACAACCATATATATACACACACAGTAGAATCAACCGATGGCATCTGATGGACATGGACACTAAATAATATATCATCTAATTTAATCCATTAATTAAAAACTAGTATATCATGCTAAAACTTTTCATAATTTTAAACGACGATAACAAAATTAACTAAAAGGCTACTCCATAACAAAATCTTTTGAGAGTTAAACGTTATTAATAATTTTGATGTGCAATCATACTCATAAGTAACTTTATCTGAAAAAATTAGCACTATTATGATATTATCTAAATCATACGAATCCATGGGTAAAATTTAACCAAACTATAGAGAAAAACAAAACTTTCAAGAGTGTATAGAGACGGAATCGACACACGTAAACAAAGTAAAAAACACGAGGTATCTATTTATTTTTCCTTTTTCTTTAATAAGGAAGATAAAAAAAAAAAAAAAAAAAAAAATCCAAGGTGTAAAATGAGGCACACGAGACATTGGGAGTTAGGAGTGTGCATGGACTACTGACTCCACGTGTAGAATTGTGCAATCCAACCTCCCTCCATATGCATTCCTTTAAACCAATTGAGGCCACTCACAACCAATTCTCTCTCTTTTAAAAAAATTCAAAAATTTTCAAAATTACACAAAAAAAAAAAAAAAAAAATTTCTTCTCCACCACCCACAAAAGCTCTCTCTTTCTCAAGAATCTCTTCCAATTCAAATATTATTATTATATATCTTTCTTAGATCTGTCCCCTCAAAAAAAAAAAAAAAAAAAACCCTATAAATACCTCTTTCTCTTCCTCTCTTCTTCCCTCATACCCATCTCTTTGAACTTCCTTCTTTTTCTCTCTTGCAAAATGGTGGTTGTTGCCTTGCAAATGGCTGCTGCTCCTGGTTTCTCCGTCGGCCGCCTCGGCTCTGGAGCGGTGCGCTGTTGGGAGTATCGGGAAAATGGCGGCGATGATGACGATGACGACGACAGTGTCGATGTTGCGCCGGCTGCGTAGTTATAAAGTATCTGCATTTTGGGAGGAGGGGGGATTTGAGTTTGGTTTTGGAGTATAATTAGGGTTAAGATGATGATGAAAAGGGGAATGTCAGTTTGAAGCCTACTATTTAGTGTATCTCTCTCACTGGTCTTTTAATTTGTGTAACTCTAACTCTTGTGTCTTTTTTTCCTTTTCTTTTTAGGGTTATTTAATACCCTTTTGTTTACTTTTAGTACTATACTACTCTGAAGTAGTTTAAATACTTCTATATAATTAATATAATACACTCTCTTTCTCTGGTTAATTTAAAACTGTGGAGCAATTTTACACCGTTTGTATGTATATCTTCAAATTTGTCTGTATCTTTGGTAACCGTGAATACAAAATTGAGGTACTTTCACAATTCATCAAACAGTGTAAAACTACTCGGAGCATTGCACCGGGAACACCTAATAATTTCTCTACTTTAAGAGTTCTCTTCTTTCTCTCTCTTTCATTAACTTCGGGTAATTTCAAAATATAATTTTCATAATTGAACTCTATTCTTCCTTACTTGAAGTAGTAAAAACCTTCATTACTGGCTCTATCTTTCTCTTACTTGAAGTAATTTAAAGCTTTCATATTTTATTCTCCCCATCTCTGTTTAAATAAGCATAAAAGTTAGTTTGATTAGCATCAAGAAATTAATAAGTTTTTGTCTGTGAAAGTAGATATATAAACACAGTAAATATTTTCTTTACTTGTGTAATATAATCTACTTTTCTACTTTAAAAGAAATATTTTTAGAATCCTATTCCAAAATTTATGAAGTAAAGAAATAGTGATTATGAAGTCTGTTTTTTGTTTCTAAAATTTGGTATAGAATTGTTGGGGGAAAATAAACTTTAAAAAAAAAAAAATCATCAAACATGAAGTGGTTTAAAAGATTAGTTTTTGATCTTACATCAAGGGTTTTGCATGCATGTGTCTTTGAGGAGCAATCTTAATTAACTAATTTTATATTTTGCTGACTAAAAAGGGACACAAAATCAAACAACAATGATTAGTTAATGTTTTTTTTTAATTTTTTATTTAGATGAATGATTAGTTAATGATCAGTTGGCCATAAAATGATTATTTAAATATGGCCACTTAAATAACTAGGGTTTTGTAATTTCCATATGATTATATGTATAGGAATTAATGATGCATATATATATAAAATATTGGAAATATAAGTTACCCTTTTATGAGGAACCAAAGTATGAAATTTTTTCGCATATATTTTTTTAGATGCAAATAAATTGAGTGGATTAAGTTTTAATTTTTGGGGGAAAAAGATCAATTTTAATACCGAAACTAGTCAAGTTGTATTCATTTTGACATTAAACTTTCAATTTCATCAGAATAAACCATAAACTTAAATGTGTTGCAATTTTTACTCCATGTTCAATTTCCACTAAATTCACCCCAAATCTAACAAAAAGTAAAGTGAAAATCGACTAAAACAACTCACTAAATTTAACAAAATAAAGCTTGCATTAGATTAGTTCCAGTTAATGCACAAGATTGACAATTTAATAAAATCTTTCATATTCATTAAATGCACATATGAAAATATTTTCATATTTTCATATAAAAGTTTATTAGAGAGTGAAAAGTGCAAACATGCACTTATTGGAGTTTAAGATTAATAATGTAATATTTATCAAAGTTTAAGGTGCAATTTGATGAAATTGACATATTATGTGTTAAGTTTAAAACTAAAATTGATATTTTTCTTTTAATTTTTCTATCAAAACCTGATTGGGAGAAGAGAAAAACAACAATATTATTGCTTGTCTTTCATGTTTAATGTGGTTTTATACTCAAACTAGCTACATTCTTATGATTATATATAAATTATGAAACTTGTTTTTATATTTCCTTTCAAATGAGATAGATGGCAAAAAAAAAAAAAAAAAAAAAAAAAAAAAGGAAAACACAGGTTATTAAAGAGTTGTTTGTGTTAAATATCGGTTTCTTTTTCATTTTCTAATTTTTTCTTTCAAAAAATAAAAAAATAAAAAAATAAACAGGATTTTAAAATAATCTGAACATATATAGTTTAAATCTCAACTAACATCAATGGACAATATTAAAATATATTTGGAAAAGATTCTCCAAAAGGACAAAAACATTGAGGAATTGCTTTAAGACACTTTAAGGTTGTGTTTTTGGCTTAATTAAGACAACATCTAATCATGACTTTGAGCCAAAATGTCGAGGAAATTAAAGCTATCTCTTTAATCTTTGTTAATTTAGAGATCAAAACACTTCAAAGTAAATTGATAGGAAAAAATCAATTTTAATTATGAACTTATTAATAAATCGTATTGAAAATTGCCAAAGTGAGCATAACTCAGCAATGTACCCTCAACCACCAGGTCAGAGGTTTGAATTTCCTCATCCCCAAATGTTGTTGTACTTAAAAAAAAAAACTCGTATTTAAATTTTTAGTTTTGTCAAAATTACACTTTAAACTTAAATAAATGTTGAAATATTTACTTTAAATTTAAAAAAGTGATGCAATTCTTTTCTATTAATAAATTTTTATTTGAAGAATGGTAAAAAAAAGTATTATCGAGTGTGTTGAATCCATTATAAAACATATCTTGGAAAAAATTCATAGGATTTAAACAACAACATCTCGTCATCCAATATTAATTGTATAGACTAAAAAATGCACCATTCAAATTTTAGAAATGATATAATTTTTATTTTTTTAAATAGAGTTAAATAAGTAAAATAATCAAAATAGGATTGCAAAATTTTTAATTTACCCTAAAATTAAAATTAAAATCTATTACGTGTCTTCCGAAAATTTTCAAATGATTATATAAGAATATTTGGAATTATATATTCAAATATTAATATATGATAACCTAGAATTTCATTCTTTAATAAAGCCACTTTTTGTTGGGGAAGAGCAAAAATAATTTTTTTTTACCTCTGGGAATAGGGAATTCGAACTGAAAAAAAAAATTATATATATAAACTTTTGAAAATAATAAGAATAATGTGGCAAATTTGAAAAGAGGCCGTATGTTAGGGCCCATGGGCCTTGACCCATTTATAGCTTAAGTAAATCTTCGAGTGTAGAAACTGAGCAAGATCGTACGCCTTCTCTCCCTTCTTCAATTTTTTTTTTACAATATGGAGTAGGGGATTTGAACCACTGACCTCTCGTTGTTATCTGTACAACTCAGTTGAGCTATGCTCTTGTTGGCAAAAAAAAAAAAAAAAAAAAAGTTTCTATATCTTAAAAGTTTCAATTTTATCCATTATATATCATTTTTTTTTTAATTAGGCTACGAATACAATTTCTAATTGTTAAAAAATTCATAATATATGAATTAAAAGATAATAATTTTTCGTTGGTACAACAAATGTGAGGGTGAAGTTTTTAATATTTGACATTGAGGAAAGGGTAAATGTGTTAGGTTATGCTCATTTTGAAAAAAAAAAACCATAATAACCATTTTTTATGACTATATGAATATTTTAATGGGTCAAATTTCATAATGACATATAATTTCAAGTCAAATAAGGTAGGTCATCATTTTTTTAGTCAATTTTATCATATTGTATTAATGACCAAGAGGTTTGTGGTTCGAATCCCCACCCCCCACATGTTGTCAAAAAAAAAAGAAAAAAAGAAAAAAAGACTAACCAAATATAATCAATAAACATGACTCGATCATATTACATTTTCTAAGCTAGAAGGTTTAATTTCCAACTTCACAATTCCTGAACTAAAAAGAAAACACCTGAACAAAAAATTATAACACGATAAAAATTGTGAAAGATCATTAACCAATTTGAAAAAATGACACTTTACTAACGTGAATATAATTCAATAGTTAAAACATCGATACTTTCTTAGATAAGGCTACGTTTAAATTTGATTTTTTTAGAATGATCCAAACAATTAAGACCACAAAATAAGAGGTTTTTGTCATTTAGTCAAACTTGAAATGACAAATGTATCACATTAATACCACAAAAAAAATTGTGTTCTTAAATGAAACCTCGTATATTATAATTCAAAAAATCAAGTGCTGGTGGCCAACTATTCTCTTTCCTTCACATTTAGGTTGTCATTTTGTAGTTAAAAGAAGTTTCTATTTTTTTTTTTAAAAAGGGTGTAGGTTTGAATTGATTATTAGAAAATAAACCAAAACCGTGCAAAGTAATAGTCAACTTGAACATAGGTCAATAAGGTAAGATATATATTATCTATAAAAAAGAAGTTAAATTTTTTTCAAAAAAAAAAAAAAAAGAGTTAAACTTTATTTTTAAAAAAAAATCTAATTCTCTCCAAAAAGAAGAAAAAAAAAACTTTAAAAAACTTTATTCTCATAGGACCCTCCTTTAACAAACCTTCGTGTTTTTGGATCTTCTTCTAGCATGACAATCCTTCATTATCAGATGAAGAATGAGAGGCTTGAAGAAGTTGTTACGTAGGTACAACTGAAACTAATTTAGTTGTCAGACAATTTTAATTTTCTACTATATAATCGTTGTATGGAGACTTTGATTATGACTAAAACAGTGACAAAAAGAATGAGATTTCATTCGTGAGTGCTGTGTAAAATTATCCAAGATTATTCCTTTAGTAATTGCTCCTTATCGTGTGAATGTAAGCTAGATTGACTGAGCCACTTAAACTGTGTGTCTTACTTAATTACTTTACATTCTTCTTCCTTAATTCTTCATCTGAAATTACGCTATCACTCTTTTTTTCTCTGTGCATCTCCGAAACTCCGATTCTTTAGCAACATGCCTAAAACCACAAAAAAGGTTCAAGCAGTGTAGTCTATTGGAAACAATGTATTAAATTTCCATCGACATTTCCATATGTCCATGGGTTCGACATCGACATGCGGGGTGAATCGACATTTCCATTGTATCGTAAAGAAATTGATAAAAATATAAACAAAATAATAACAAAATGTAAATAATGTGGAGATAATATTTATAATAAGCATTTATTTTTTTTGAAAATCTAAAACATTTATTTGTTAATTTTTTGAATTTTTTATTTTAAATATTTTTCCAGGAATATCCATCGACATCGAAATTTTGTCGATATTTCCATCGACATTTCCATAAAATTGAGACCTCAACATTTCCGTCGACATCGACATTTTAACCCTTGATTGGAAACCATAATCTTGTATATTATAACTTAATCTTAGAATTTTTCGTAAACCTCTTAATAAACAAACTGATTTCTACTCAGCAGACCACACCACTGTATGAAAAGTTATGGGTATCTAATAAAGACCGCACAATAAACCTGTAATTAATTAATTAATTCCAACAACTAAAAAAAACAAAGAAAGAGGTTTTTATTATCTAAATCAAACTTGAAATGACATCCACACATCCCTTAAATACCACAAAAAACATTTGAATTTTGGTGTTCTTAAACTGAGAACGAAATGCAACTTTGCGCTGCCGTAGCCATGGCGGTGCCGTTGGGCAGTAGAATTTACGGACCGAGGGCTGCGGCTCGTGAGGATCATGGCTCGTTGACAGCAGTGTAAGAGAAAGTGAAGCTGGGCGGTTCTGAGCTGAAGGTGACCAGGCTTGGAATTGGAGCTTGGTCTTGGGGAGACAACATCTATTGGAATAACTTTCAATGGAATGGTAACTTTTGAGATAGATTGGGGTTAAATATATATTCTGGTCTCTCGTGTTTTTGTCATTCTTTCGATTAAATTTCTATCGTTAAAAAGGTTTCGATTGTCAATAAGAGAATAGCTCAACTGGCATAAATTTCTTGTACTGATGACCAAAAGGTCTATAGTTCGAATCTCTCCACTCCCACATGTTAAAAAAAAAATAAATTAAAAGGGTTCGATTATGGTTCCATGTTGTTATCATATTAACAAAATTTTTTCCCACTTTGTTGTTTTCTATTTGGATAATTGTATTAGTGGAATGTATTAGAGTTTAGGGGTCAGGTAAAAGATTAAAAAAAAATATATGTATGTGGAGTTTTTGAAGTCGGGTAAAATAAAATTTAGGGATGACTTATGAGATCTAATCAAACTATAGGAACGGAATTGAAACTTTAACAACTATTGGAACCAAATTGCAGCTAAGCCCAAACCTTCAACGCTAAATTGAAACTTTGTCTAAATCATAATAGGGACCAAATTTATAATTTAACCTTTCGGTTATTTTCCCCTTTATGTTATAACATTTTTTCAGTTATATTCTTTTTCATTTTCTAATGTTATCATGGACCATTGTCAATGATAGAGAGGAATTAAACCACAAGGATAGAGAATTGATACTTGCTCGTCGTTCCTTAGAAAGTTTGAGTAGGAATTAATTATAAATCTTCTTTCTTCTAGTGATTTAACGAAAAGAGAGTATACTAGAAAGCAAAGAGACTAAATTGAAACTTTTTTATACAACAGAACTAAATACAAAAAAAACACCCTATCTAAAACATAGATTGAGCTTAATTTCTTGGAGCTAGTTGTTTGTAAATTAGTTGTTTAATCATTGCTGTTAAATTAATTTTTTCAATAATGGTTGAGTTTATTCAATTCATGTTTGAGATTTTTCTTTTTGGTGTGTGATTCAGATAGGAAGCTGAAGGCTGCTAAGGCTGCTTTTGATGCCACTATTCACCATGGAATTACCTTCATTGATACTGCTGAAATTTATGGGGCCCCAGTTATAAAATAAAATGCACTGTTATTTTCACTTATTTTCTTTATGTTTCACCAAAAAAATTTCTAATTCAATCCAATCATCTTATTCTTTTTCAGTACACATTAGGGGCTATAAATTCCGAAACTCTTCTTGGAAGGTACATTCGAACTAATGGCCTCTTTGGTAACATTTTCGTTTTTCGTATCTCGTTTCAATTTTCTAAGAAAGAAAAACATGACTGTTTTTGGTAGTACAACTTGATTTTGTTGTTTTTCTATACAAATTTGGAAACGTTTCTGAAAAATGAGAAACTAGAAATGGTAACGGTCACCAAACACTTCTGTCTCTGAAAAACGAGAAACTCGAAGCTTTACCGAGTGTTGCTGCAGATTCATCAAGGAAAGGAAGGGTAAGGATTCTGGACTTGAGGTTGTGGTTGCTACCAAATTTGCTGTCTTGCCGTGGAGGCTCGGGCGTCGGAGCGTCGTAAGGGTTCTCAAGGATTCGCTCTGTCGCCTCGGTCTCGAATCGGTTGACCTGTATCAAATTCATTGGTCTGGGCTTTGTTGATCTTCATGTGATCTTCTTTTTACTTGTAGATTTTGTGTCTAGCTAGCTATTTACTGACTCATTGGTTTTGGATTTCAGGCCTGGAATATGGGGAAATGAAGGTTGTTTTTTCACAGCTGAAATAAAGCTTGTATTTTGTGAAGATTTGACTCAATTTAGATAATGGAGTCATATGTTTTTTATGTCATCATTCAAATCAAGAAGCCTAAGTTCACTGAGAAATAATCCTTTTTCAGGGTATATTGATGGTCTTGGAGATGCTTATGAGCAGGGACTTGTGAAGGCTGTTGGTGTTTCAAATTACAATGGTACGGTATTGTTCTAATTCTGTACTCTCGACACGGTAACCGACATTGCTAACGTTGATCTTTGCATACGACTTAAATACGTGATAAAACATTATAACTAATTGAGTGATTATATTGTAGGATTCATTAAGATCGACTTTTTCATCTGTACGTCCACAAGGACGACCTTTGTTATCTGACATTTTTGTGATTATGAGCTTGGTTTCATTCTTTTAAATCAGAGTCTTTTTCTGTAGTTAGTGTTTGGACTCCTTTTTTGTATGTTCTTGTAGTGTCTTTTTATTTTTCTCAATGAAAGTTCGGTTTCTTACCAAAAAAAAAAAAAAAAAAAAAAAATCAAAGATAGACAGTATAGTCCTTTTTGGGTTAAAAAACACGTTTGGTCCCTAAACTTTCGTAGAAGTAACAATTTAGTCATTATACTTTCAATTTGGTAACAATTTAATCCCTAAAGTTTAATATTTATCAATTTAGTTATATACTTTAAAATTTGTAAAAATTTAGTCATGTAATAAAAATTAATTGTCAAGTTGTTTTTATTATGTAACAACTTGATCTTTGTAGTTTTTAAACAAACATAGTCTTTAGTCAAGTTATCAATATATACATGTTAAAAATTCAGTAATCTTAATAATATTTTTAACTATGGGGCCAACAAGAACTTAGCTCAACTAGCATAAAATTGTATTGATAACCACAAGGTTTGTGGTTCGAATCCCCCTTTCCCCACATATTGTCAAAACTATTTTTAACGTGGGGACTAAATCGTTACAAATTGAAAGTTCAGGAAATAAATTGTTACATAATTAGCTCTATAAAAGTTCGAGGACCAAAAGTATTTTTTAACCTTTGGTATGTTTGCGCTATGTAGAGAAGCGACTTCGAGATGCTTATGAGAAACTCAAGAAAAGAGGTATTCCATTGGCTTCAAACCAAGTGAATTATAGCCTCATATATAGAGCACCAGAAGAGAACGGTGTGAAGGCTGCCTGTGATGAACTTGGGGTCACGTTAATTGCTTATGCACCTTTAGCTCAAGGTAAATTTTCAATTGATGCAAACAATTTTCCTTATTTTTCTTTCCTTTATGCAATTTTAAATATTTTGTTTTCAATTAATGCAAACAATTTTCACTACTTTTCTTTCCTTCATGCAATTCTAAATATTGGGATCTGCCACTTCTTATTTGGAATATATTGAAAAGTTTAGGTCCCGTTTGATAATTATTTGATTTTTTATTTTTTGTTTTTGAAAAGTAAGTTTGTTTTCTCTCAATTTTCTTACGATGGTTTTTATCTTTGTTAAGGACATATTTGAATTTCTAGCTAAATTTCATAAACAAAAACGGATTTTTGAAAACTATTTTTTCTAGTTTTCAAAACTTGACTTGGTTTATAGAAACATGAGAAGAAGGTAGATTTACTAAGAAACTTATAGGTGGAAGTAGTGTTTTTAATTTCAAAAATATAAAAAACTAAAAACCAAATGGTTATCAAACTGAGTCTTAAATATACTCACTAGTTAAAGCTGCTTTTAAACATAGTGGTAATCGAAAAGACAACCTTAGTTGTGAACTTTTTGATGACTTAAAAAATTTTGGTCCTTTCATCTTCCATTTGCAACAATCTAAACTTCTAAAACTAAGATCCCATTGATAACCATTTGTTTTTGGCTTTTGTAAATTAAACTTATAAAAACACTATTTTCACCTAGAGTTTTATAGCTTTGTTATCTATTTCCTACCAAAGTTTTAAAAAACCAAATCAAGTTTTAGAGCCTAAAAAAATAGTTTTTAAAACTGATTGAGAATTTAAATCTTTCTTTAATAAAGGTACAAAGCATAGTAAAGAAATTGTGAGGAAACAAACATAATTTAAAAAACGAAACTGGTGATGGGTTATTTTGTTTGTATGCTTCATTTTCCTTCTATGAGATTGAAAATTTTAGTGAGATGTATGCAGGCGTTCTAACAGGGAAGTACACATCTACCAATCCTCCAATCGGTCTTCGATCCTTAATCTACTCTTCAGATTTTTTAACACAGGTTTGAAAAAGAAAAGAGAATTTGCAGTGGGTGGCAAATAAGAATTATATAATTGCAAATATAGCACAATGTAAAAAAAATTACAAATATAGCAAAATCTATCCGAGTATATTACTGATAGACACTGATAGGCTCTGGTTAATTAGAATCTATCTGATAGACTTTGATTATCAGAGTTTATCAACGATAGACTCTGATTAATCAGAATTTATCAGTCTACTGATAGACTCTGATTATTCAAAGTCTATCAGTATCTATCGCTGATAGACTCCGGTTAATCGAAATCTATCCGTGACTATCATTGATAGACTAATCTATCCGTGACTATCAAAGTCTATCAATGATAGTCATGGATAGATTTCGATTAACCGGAGTCTATCAGCGATAGATACTGATAGACTTTGAATAATCAGAGTCTATCAGTCATAGACACGGATAGAATCTGACGACAGCTTTTTGGTCTTGTACAATTAATTTTGCTATATATGCAATTAGTTTGCAACTGTGCTATATTTGCTATTAATTTGGTCCAATTTGTCATCTATGCAACTGCTCCAAAAGAAAATAAAAAATAAAACTCCTCTTTTTAAAAAAAAAAAATTCTGAAGTATTGATTTTATTTGCAGCTCCAACCACTATTGAATCGGATACGAGACATAGGAGAGAAGTACAACAAAACTCCAACACAGGTTAGTTAGTTCCTTTTACATCCTCTTTCTTAAGTTAAATTTAATATCACATTATATGTCTTGGGCTTCCGTCTTGAGGCATGCACCAGAGGTCCAAGGGAGTTACACTGTCATCGAGGGTGGACATTCTTGGGCCTCGAGTGTGGCACCAGTTGTGGGGTGGGATCGACAATGGTGACATGTTGCAAGGCGTGTGTTTGAGTTGGGGAATCGAGGTACCAAGAACGAGCGACTCCTCAACTGAGCAACGTGTCAAGCGACGAATCGTGTCATAAAAAAATACATTTACTTTAGTAACAGAGCTAGTATCAACTAGTATCTTACTTAGACAAGTACATACACAGTGATAACATCGACATCGAGGAAAATCAATGTTTTTTTTTATGACACAATTCGAAAAGCATATAATGCAATATTTAAAGTAAGAAAATCTGAGGTACCTATTAGCAATATATTTTCATTATAGTAGATTTCTTCTTCTTTGGTCACCATTTTGATCACACAACTACTTTTTGTGTGTAAATTAACATCTGATGTATTTTTGTGATTTTTCTTCTTTCATTTGTCTATCTTTATCGTGACTTTTCTTTAACGATTCTCGACCAGATAGTGTTGAATTGGTTGATAGCACAAGAAAACGTCGTACCGATCCCGGGAGCGAAAAATGCAGAACAGGTTATAGAAATTGCAGGTGCATTGGGTTGGAGAATTTCCAATGAAGAAATCAATGAACTTCGCTCCTTGGCTTCAAAACTTAAACCTGTTTTTGGTCTTCCTTTTGAGACATTGTGAATTATTGATTGATAGACTTGAAAATGTGTATTAGATGTTAGGAAATTACCAAAATAGCCTATTTAGTAACATAATTCCTCACATTTTTCCACATTTATGTAAGATATTTAGTTGACTTCTAGTCTTTTTATTTTTCTTGCAAAATTTCCTATTAATTCAACTTTTGTGTATGATTAAATGGGTGGAGTTTTGAATTTTTCTTTGAGATAGGTTAAAATTTTACCTTCTAACTTTATATATATATTTGTTTCTGCCAAACAGCGGTAATTGACATGCACTCTTGACCAAGAGGTCAGAGGTTAAAAATTTAGGGATTGGAGCGAAAAATCAAACATGAAATTGATTTTAAATAATTAAATGTATGTTTTATGGTGATTTCGAACATGACACATGACAAAAGTAATTTTAGTCATTTCAAAATTACTCTCAAACATACGTTAAGATGAATAGAGCAATTGACTTCTTTCTTTCTTTTTCGCTTCCTTTGTGAAACTATATGGATCTAAGCTTAGTTGATTTGTTAATACTTTTTTTCTTCTGTTCAAATTGTGCTTCTGCTTTTCATCTGTCCTAATCATTGGAAAAAATCTAAGTTTTGAGACCAATATATTTTTATAACAAGAAAGTGTTTTTCATCTGTCCTAATAATTTTAAAAAACAGAGTATAAGTTTTGAGACAAATATATATACATATATTGATTTTTTTTTTTTTTTACAATATGTGGGATAGGAAAATTCGAACTATAAACCTATTGCTCATCAGTACATCTTTATGCCAGTTGAGTCATGCTATTGTTGACAAACACAAAATTGAATTCTACATATAATAGTTTTGTTAATTTAAAAAACCGTTGAATATATTATGAATTTATTAGACACAACAACGAAAACTCATATTTTTAATTGGCACTTTTAAAGTTAAAAAACTTATTAGATACAACCTCCAAAGTTTTAAAACTTATTAAACACTTTTTAAGGTGGGAGTCTTGGACTATGTTTGGTTTAATTTTTCAAGTGTTTAATTTTGAGAAAAAAATTTAGTGTTTGACCACCACTAAAAATGACTTGTTAAAAAATGAGATGGAAAAATAAACTATTTTGAGAGAAACACTCCAAGCAAATTTTTAAATACTGTATAATAACTTGGGTATAAAAACACGTGAAATGTTTAAAAAAAAAACACGTGAAATGTAACCAAACATATAAGTGTTTAAATTCTAAACAATTTTTATACAACATGTTTAAAAATAAACACATTATTGAAAAACACTTAAATTAGAATTTGTAGTGGGTGACAAATAAGAATTATATAATTGCAAATACAACCCAAAGTAAGAAAAATTGCAAATATAGAAAATAATCTATCAAAGTATATTAATTAGAATCTATCTTATAGATTTCGATTATCAGAGTTTATCAGCGATAAACTCTGATTAATCAGAATCTATCAGTCTATTGATTCAGAGTCTATCAGTGTCTATTGCTGGTAGACTTCGATTAATCGAAATCTATTCGTGACTATCATTGATAGACTTTGATTAATCAAATTCTATTGGTGATAGTCACCTATAGATTTTGATTAATCGGAGTCACGTTGATAGATTTTGAATAATCAGAGTCTATCAGTAATAGACACGGATAGAATATGACAACTTTTTAATCTTGTACAATTAATTTTGCTACATATGCAATTAGTTTGCAATTGTGCTATATTTGTTATTAATTTGATCCAATTTGCCATCTATGCGACTGCCCTTAAATTAAAGTGTATTTTAAACGGGTCTTTATTCAACACAAATATGAAAGTTTAAAACACATAACTAAAACAAATAAACAAACAATATTTTTTTTTCCATTTTTTTCTGGTTTTGGAACTGTGGTATCTAAAATTAGTCTTCTTTCTAATTATTATTTTTGGCTCACTGCTCAGTTTCAACACTTTTGTATTTTCGTTTCCAAAAAAAAAAAAAAAAAAAAAAAAAAAAAAAAAAAACTTTTGTATTTTTCTTTCTAGTAAAAGGAAAGGATGGGACTCATAACCAAAATGCTATGTGACACTGAACGATTAAAGCCACAAAACAAAGAGAACAGTTCTGTCATCTAACCAAACTCGAAATGACAAATACCCATTTCAATCAGCGAATTCGTGTTTTCAACAGAAACCTCGTGTTCTTGTACGAAACCAAGTGCTTTTGGGCCAACCATTTTCCTCGATTTGATATTCGAAAAGCAAAATTCAGGCTCACATTTCTTCTCTGAATCGACTTTTCCGTAGAATTCCGAGTTACTTCCGCCATTAATTCTCAACTCAAGGCAGCCATTGATTTCGTTCTTCCAAATCTTCAATTGGGTTCTCTTCTCTTTGAGCTTGCGCTGCCGGATCCATGGCGGTGCATTTAAGTTACGCCTGTTTTTCAGTTTCGCCAATGAATCGCAGTAGAATTTACAGAGTGAGGGCTGTGGCTTCTGAGGATTATGGCACATTGACATCACAGGAAGAGAAGGTGAAGTTGGGCGGTTCTGAATTGAAGGTGAGTAGGCTTGGAATTGGAACTTGGGCTTGGGGAGACAACAGCTATTGGAATAACTTTGAATGGGATGGTAAGTTTCAGAAACCACAGTCAAATTATGCCCAAAAAATGGAATATGGAAAAAACCCTTTTGAGATTGATTGTTAGTTTCTTCAATGAATTGCGGGAATTAGTTTTTTGATGGTGTAAATTGTCTGGTGAATTCGAGTTAGATCAGTTCTCTGTTTTCTGTTCTCTTTTCTCAGAGATTGTAGATAATGGATATATGAACACTTGAGCTGCTTGTTTCCTAGAATTTGTAGGGTAAGACTAGAAATGAGTTTGACATGATTTTGGAACAGTGAAAAGTTCTTTGGGCTTCACTTTTGAAACTATAGAAACCACTTTTGGCAAATGTATTCCAAGATTTTCATAGTGCGTGAAATCACTTCAAAATATTTTTCGGAGGAAACACTTAATTAGCAATTCTCGAAGAGGTGCTTCAAAATCCTTCAAAAGGATCAGTTTATTCCCTCATGTATAAACTTTGTTGATATTGATAGATGACGTTGCGACTAAGAACTTCTAGTGAAAGTAAGTAGTAAATTGCTTTTAAATACTTGCATGGGGATAAACCTTATGGAACAGCTCATTGGGATAAAGTTCTTCTAGCGATCTGAACAGCTGTTCCATAGAATCTTTATGTAAAGTTCTTAAGATCACTAATATTTTGATTGAGTTAATGTTTGATGTCTCTTTTTGGGGAGATTCAGATAGGATGATGAAGGCTGCTAAGGCTGCTTTTAATGCTAGCATTGACCGTGGCATTACCTTTGTTGATACCGCTGAAGTTTATGGCTCCTCGGTGGGATATAATATACTGTTAACTTCACTTATTGTCTGTATGTTCCATAAAAGATCTTAGCTAATTGAAGTGCAATAATCTTATTCTTTGGCAGTATGCGTTAGGTGCTATAAGCTCAGAAACTCTTCTAGGAAGGTACATTTGAATACTACTTTAATGTCTTAGAAACAACCACTTGCAATGTATATGTTAGGTTTCTAGCCAAACAGAATTGTATTCAAATGGAAAAGGCAGGAAATGCCGATTACGAGCTACCCCAGTTTATGTTCCAGCTTAGGCCATCAAGAGGGCCTCACTCTTCTCACTAATGACTTCTCAAAATGAGAACGCTCTCTTCACCTGTTAGAGGAATATATATTCTCTCTCTTCTAACTAGCTCCCCTGTGACTTCCCCTTTTTACCCCTCCCTGCATACAACTAGACTTATGGAGACTTATCGATATCCTTCTAAGACTTCTCAATGTTGCTGCAGATTTATTAAAGAAAAGAAGGCGCAGGATCCAGGAGTTGAGGTTGCAGTCGCTACAAAATTTGCTGCTTTGCCATGGAGGTTTGGTCGTCAAAGTGTCATAAGCGCCCTTAAGGATTCCCTCTGTCGCCTTGGTCTTTCATCAGTTGACCTGTATCAACTTCACTGGTCTGTGCTTGTGATTCTTTTAATGATCTTCTTTTGCTAGTAGCTTTGACTAGATAGTTCCTAACACATTGATTTTGGCTTTCAGGCCTGGAATATGGGGAAATGAAGGTTCTTCACACCTGAAGCTTGAATTTTCTGAACATTTGACTCCATAAAGATTGTGGGGTCATATGTTTGTATGTCATCATTCAGATTAATAAGAAGCTTAGTTCATTAAGAAATCCTTTTTCAGGGTATATTGATGGTCTTGGAGATGCTGTTGAGCAGGGACTTGTGAAGGCTGTCGGTGTTTCAAATTACAGCGGTATGTTCTAATTCTGTCTTTCCAATAACTGATAGTGTCAACATTGCAGTAAAACTTGTGTGTGTGTGAGAAAGAGAGAGAACTGTTCTTTTTAGTGGTTTTTCTTTTTCCTTATGCCTGAAATCAAACGCTTTGTATGGTTTCACAATCCAGAGAAGAGACTTCGAGATGCTCATGAAAAGCTTAAGAAAAGAGGTATTCCACTAGCTTCAAACCAGGTGAATTATAGCCTGATTTACAGATTTCCAGAAGAGAATGGTGTGAAGGCTGCCTGCGACGAACTTGGAATCACCTTAATTGCTTATTCACCTATTGCTCAAGGTAAGTCCATCCAAATTGTTTCAGAGATCGTATTATTGCGACTTTGAGCTAACTTAACTTACCTTACTATTGTCAATTTATGCATCAGGCTGAAAGGAAATAATCTTCCATATTGCATATAGTTCTCTATCAAATTTTTAGTTCTGGGATGTACTTTTATTTCATCAAATGCAGCAAGACACTTTAAAACTAGTTAATTGGTTGTTTTGATTTTTTTCTATTCCATTTTCCATCTCTGAGATTGATACTTTTAGTAGGTAGAGGAGTAACATTTTATGTAAATTTATGCAGGCGTTCTAACAGGAAAGTACACTCCTGAAAATCCTCCAACTGGCCCTCGAGGCCGAATCTATACTCCAGAGTTCTTAACGAAGGTCGAGACTCTTCCAAGTTCGAAAAAATCCATAACATGTTTCACTCTGTTTCTAAACCATTTGTTTAACATGCAGCTCCAACCCCTATTGAACCGAATAGGCGACATAGGAGAGAACTACAATAAAACACCCACACAGGTTAGTTCCTTTAGTTTCCTTTTGAGTTACAATTTCAATGTTCATGTCTTAAGTAGCAAGTCTGTTGGTGTCTTATTATGAACATTAGTTTGAGATGAGGTTTGGGTGCTGATGGTTATTTCCTCTTCTTTCTTTTCTATGCCTCTCAATTTGACGTTGAAATATGTCGCACGTGCTCGTTTCGCAGTATAATATCATATTGCGTATATAACTTTGTTTCATTTAATGAAACTCAAGCCATTGATTAGTTCGAGTTAGAAACCTCAATGTGAAAATAATTACAGGGTTACAAGAAGTTTTGAAATGCGAAAAAAACCAATTCGATCTCGTCTTCCTCTGAACTATTGCAGTATGCAAATATTTTTATCGTGTACATAAGAAATTTCTATTGGACTTCTATTTCTTACAAAAAAGAAAAAAAAGCATTCACACATTCATTAACACAAGCAAGCCAATATGGATTTGTATCTTCTATGTACACATATGCATATTGGTTGTTCTGCTATAAGGCTCTGAGCTTCATAATGGTGAGTCTCAACATTTAGGAGAATCTATTACACAAAATTTCAATAATTCTTCATTGGTGTCGGTCAAAGCTGGGTGACTCGAATTCGTCTACTGTCCAAAGTTGAGTAAGAAATATCAAGTATCAAGTTTTGTGGTTATTTCTCGCTCTAAAGTTAACTCTACATATTGTTCTTGTAATTTTCTTCATTTATCTGTCATCTCTATCTCGCCTTTTTCACAATGCCAAATTTTGGTGAGAATCGGAATGTTTTTTTTTCCTCATCAGGTAGTGTTGAACTGGTTAATAGCACAAGAAAACGTCGTGCCGATCCCGGGAGCTAAAAATGCAGAACAAGCTATTGAATTTGCAGGTGCATTGGGTTGGAGAATCTCCAATGAAGAAAACGATGAACTCCGCTCCATGGCTTCAGAAATCAAACCTGTTATTGGTTTCCCTGTTGAGAAGCTCTAAAATTATTGATCGGTAGATATGAAAATATGTGTATTAGAGCATTTAATTTTTTTTTAAATCAATTTATATCTCCCAAACTTTGGAATTGGGACCGTATAAGTTAAAACTAATTAGTGTATCAATTAAATCCCTAAAACTTTCATAAATGAATCATCATATATTAGTACTTTATTTAAAATTAATAATACATAATTTTCACATGTGTGTACAAGACCTTTTTAAATATAGGAACAATAAAATATTAGAGATAAATAATGGAATCAAATGGATAGTTGCGGTTTTTATTAATATGAGTGGTTTTTCAATTTCTTTTTCTTCCTCTAACTTTTATTTATTTATTTATTTATTTGAGAAAAATTACATGATAATTTATCTTACTACTATGGTAGGATTTTGGGAGAAAATAATTTTATTTAGACGATTTTGAATCGATTTAAATAGAATCAAGTGAAAATAGTTCTAAATCAACTTACGGAAAGTCTAAATTAATTCATTTATGAAAGTTCAAGGTTTAAGTTGATATTATTATTAGTTTGAGGTTCTAATTGATACAACCCGAGGGTATAAAATTGATTTTTTTTTTTTAAAAAAAAAAAGAATTTTAATTTTGTTTGTGGTAGCCAATCAGAGCACGTATGAGTAGTTTGCCTGGCTTTCTTTTTCACAGGGGAATAATATCTTATATTGCAAATTGATAATATGTCTTTTTTTTTTTCCTCCTATTAAATTTGTGGTATTTTTTTCCCATCGGTCCTAATAAATGGAAAAACAGACAAGAAAGCAAAGATTTGTGATGAGAAATTTCTTAGAAAGAGCTGTATTATTAATATCATATATGAAGGCCGTACTGGTAAGATTAACTATACATTACATACCAATATTTCTGAGCTTTTTCAAAATAAAAATAAAAATTATGTTATTATTTTCGTGGAATGCACGTTAACGTAAGAAAATATGTTTAATTTTTTTTTTTTTAAAAAAAACGAATAGAAATAGAGTTTTGGTTCTGGAATTGAAATGTCTAATGTTAGTTTTCTTTCTAATTGTTGTGAGGGTTTTGTTCTTTGCTACTGAAATTAATGCAGCAAAATGGTTTCGTTCGTTTCCTATATCTGTAAAACGTGATTGTTTCTCTTTTTTTTTTTTTTTTTTAAGAAGTGTTTTGAAAATTGTAAATAAATTTTGGAGAATATGCAGGGGGTGACAAATTGGACCAAATTAATAGCAAATATAGCTAAAAAAAATTGCAAATGTAACAAAATCTATCCGAGTATATTACTGATAGACTCTGGTTAATTAGAATCTATCTGATAGACTTCGATTATCAGAGTTTATCAACGATAGACTGATTAATCAGAATCTATCAGTCTACTGATAGACTCCGATTATTCAGAGTCTATCAGTGTCTATCACTGATAAACTCTGGTTAATCAAAATCTATCAGTGACTATCATTGATAGACTTTGATTAATCAAAATCTATCAGTGACTATCACTGCAAAGTCTATCAACGATAGACACTTATATACTTTGAATCCATCGGTGATAGACAAGGATAGAATCTGACAACAATTTTTTGGTATTGTACAATTAATTTTGCTATATTTGCAATTAGTTTGCAACTGTGCTATATTTGCTATTAATTTGGTCCAATTTGTCATCCATGCAACTGTCCCTAAATTTTGAGTACAAAATTCATGGGCTTTTTCTCGAGGGTCTGGTATAGCGGACCAACATTAAAAATTTGACAACTATTTATTTTATTGAAAAATAAAATAATTTTTTGTTCTCTCCCCTTTTTACATTCGTCCTTCCTAGTTGTATGTCAAAATAGAATTGAGGTTAGTAGAAGATATCTCATGATGGATTAAGAAGTAAGTTTTATATTGTAACAAAAACAAATCTAGTTTTAATTGAAATATAACAATATTCTAGATTGGAAAATATAATGAAAAAGAAAAAGTCTAGCCCAAACCCACTATTGAAAAATATATAAAAATAGCTTAGAAACTAACCGTTATTTTCTTCCTCGAATGATGTCTCATCCTCGAACTTCTATCAAGAAAAGATGTCTATCACTAATTTACATAGTAGTGATAAAAGTATATAACAATATTTCTCAAAAAAAAAAAAAAAAATGTATATAACAATATTAATAAACATGTACCAATGCTAGATGTTTATCATTGATTTACGTCTGTTAATCTATCAATAATAGAAGTATATTAATACAAGATAAATGCCTTTGAGTGATATCAACGTCGTCTATCAGTGATATATGAAGGTAACAAATAAATTGGCCAAAGCGAGCATAACTCGGCGGTAATTGTTATGTATTATCGACCATGAGGTCAAGGGTTCGAATTCCCTCACTCCCAAATGTTGTTGAACTAAAAAAAAAAAAAAGTAACAAATAAAATACGTAAAAAATGTCTAAATAAACACATTATTTTTTTTTTTGAAAAAAAAACATATTTGTAAAATAGTAATCGTGTTGCTATATTTACAAATATATGGCGACTATAAAATGTCATCTATTAATATTTTTATTTTTTTTTATAAAGAGAATAAGTTACAAATGAGTAGTGGAGGGTGTAAAACCCTAGCCACAAGTTTTTTTTTTTTTTTTTTTTTAATTCCTAGCCACAAGGTTTAGAGTTCGTTAACGTTCATGTTTTTTTTTTTTTCCTTTTTAATTTTTGTTTATAATTGTTTCTTGTTCTTTAATTCTTTTTATTTTATGGGAATATATATAATTTACAACTACTTCGACTATGTTTTTACATTTTACATAAAATTTTAATTTAAAAATAATAAAAAATTTTAAATAAAATATTCAAAATTATTACATTATAATTAACATTTGGAGAAACAATCTAAAAAATCATTTTGAAAATAAAATATCTTTTTTAAAAAATGGAAAAGAGGAAATAATTATCCAATACATTTCTATTTTATTTTAATTAAAAAAGGGTAAACCGACAAATAGAGAGTGTTATAGGTAATTTTGGACCACTCCGATAAACAAGGAGCTGACGAGGACAACAGAGCAGAAATAGGGCTAAGAGATGGACCCTAGAGGCGAAATCGGCAAATAGGACGAGTCAAGATCGAAGGGGTCGGGCATTTGGCCCGACCCCCCTGCTCGGCCCGCGCGGACTCCGTTCGATCCGTGTAGCCTCCAGCCACCCCGGTTTCCCCTGGTTTGTCCCGAAACGCCTCCGAATTCCTAAAAACCCTAGGAGCATGAGTAGGTATTTATACCCCTCTTCGCCACTAAAAAAGGGGACCCGAACTCGATTCTCGACTCTCTTCTCTTACTCTCTTGCTCTCCTCTTTCGTTTTCTGACTTAAGCATCGGAGGCGGTGTGGCTAGCACTACACCGGTGTGCAGGTTTACTCTTTTGCAGGGCACGTCTTCCCCCGCTCTCAAACAAATTCACTGTCGATTATCACGTGGAGCGAAGGTAATTTACCTAGCGAAATTTGATCATCAACAGAGAGTAATCGCCAATTTTTTTTTTTTAAAAAAAATCTTTTAAAAATCAATTTCTCTTTCTGAAAAATAAGAACAAAACAACAAAAACAAAGCAACGCGGAAAAAAAAGGTGACTATCTAGTCAAGGGAAGCTGCATAACCATAATTGATTTTATATATATATTGGAAGAAATGAATAAGAGAGGTTTATTTATTATTATTAATATTATTTTAATTGAATAAGAGAGGTTAATAATATTTTAAGACACATAACTTTAACTTTTAAGTAACAATGAACTAAATTTATATAAAATAATCAAAATTATATATAGAAAAAAAAAACTCAATCCATATAAAAACAAGTGTGTATAAGTCAATTAATTAGCTATTTCAAACTCTCGTATTCAAAATGTTGCATCCATTTGATTCCTAACTAAGTTCAATGTATTGAAAATTTAAGACTTTGACATAGACTCCATCCATATGCACGTCTAATTCTCCATGAAAAACATGGTAATTCTACCATTTTTAGCTCATCAATTAAGGTGTTCAGGGTCCACAGTCAGTGGAGCCCCTTTAATTTGAATTCAAGTGAGCTTCCATATATTTTTCCTCGTTGATGGCAATAAAAGTATGTCAAAAATCAAAATATTAAGAAAGGGAAGCATATTTTTCAACATAAAAATTGATACGTAAATGGAAAGTTCTTCACACTAACACGTAGGATGGAGAGATTCAAATTTATAACCTCTTAATTGATGATATATGTCTTAACTAGTCAAGTTATGTTTATATTAGTATATATATATATATATATGTATGCATGCATGTATGTGTATATATATATGAAAATTATATATTTTTTAAAAACTGATATGAAAATTATATTGTCATTTAACAACTAAAGAAGTCCATATTTCCCTATATCTATAGTTTTAGAAATGATTGCATTGATTGGTAACATGGGGTTTATATTAAACAAATATTTATTCCAAAAGGAGGTTGCCAAATTTGTGTGGTTGGAAAAAAGAGAATTGATTTGGATGTTATATTTATTTTGCTTTCTTTGTTTTCTAGGAAGATTTTCTTCCTCCCTTTTTCCTCTAATATGGAGAATTTCAAATTATGTTTTTTTTTTTAAAAAAAAAAAAATCCATTTAATGACTTCGATAATGGTTAATTCATATAAGAATAATAGATCAAAGAAATTTCCTCTTCGAATCTAAATCCAATTAAAATCGACGTACAATCTTAAGCTTAATGTCATACCACATATTATTCAAGTTATATTATCACAATATATCCATAATGAAAAATCAAATAGGCAAATTTGACACAAACATCCTAGACTCCTAGAAAGGGTTAACTCAATTTTTTATTTTATTTTAGCACTAACATCAATGTCATGGACTAAAACTTCCCACATGTCATTATTTAAATATTAAAGTAAAAAATATGTGTATATATATCATTACACACAATTCCCCAATCTGGGATTTGTCATCAAACTTGGAGGGTTGGGAAAGATGAACAGGAGATGAGAACACCCAAAAAAAAAATAATAATAATAATAAACCATTTTGGTCAAAGAATCTTCAATCTAGTCATCATTTTCTTCGTATATCTTAAAAATAGTCTCTACTATTAGTTTATTGTTGACTTTTTTTATATAAAAAAAAAAAAAAAAATCTCTATTATTATTCCAAAATTTAGAAACACATTCACACTTGTCTTTTCTTGTATGGAAACTATTATTACTAGTTAATCAATTTATATTAAAAAAAATTTCAAATTAACCATAGAGACTAATTTTAAGATTTATCGAAAGTACAAAACTAAATTTGAATCGGTAAAAGTATAAAGACTAAAATAAAATGAGATCAAAAGTACAATCTTAGAAGAACAATACTATATACCGTATGATTTTCCTACCTACCCCATTAAAACCTTAACAACTAAGAAAGAGAAATGTGAGAAATGTAGAAAATGATATATATATATATATATATATATATTATTGGTTGTCAAGATTTCGACGCTGCCAATAGGGAGATATATATCACTATGCGGGAAAAATTTATAGTACTATGGTAGTATGGAATTCCATACTACCTCCATTCATTATTTGTCATGTAAGGAGTATTTAAGAATGGTGTGAGACCCATAAAATAAAATATTATATCATTGTTCATTAAATGACGTGTCAAATGCTGAATGGAGGAAGTAAATACTACTGTAGTACTAGAAATTTTCCCCAAACTATGCAGTGGGTATTATCCATTTTAGAATGGTATTTTAACCAGAAAGAAATTCTATCATTCAATAAAAATAATAACTTTCCCAATAGACTAAATCAGTAGGTGAGTTGTCATTACTGTTGTTTTGACCCCATTTGTTCCCCTCTCTCTCTCTCTCATCATTGAAAAATATAAAAGAAAAAATGAACACAACTCAGCTTTTTCTCCCACTGGCACACATGGCACATCCCTTTGTCCAATTTCAGATTGCACCCTCCATGGGGTTGAAGATGTAGATTTTGCTTCTGCTAAAAAAAAGGAAAATTTCTTCTTCATATTATTATAATCCAAACTCCCAAAAGAAGATTTTTTTTTTAAAAAAAAAAAAAACCAGTCAGCTTCCTCCATGGATATTGATCTTGAAGCTCCCCTGTTGGTCCTACAAGAAAATCACAGACGCCTTGGTCAGTCGCCACGTGTACTCCCTTGTTGCTCGTTTGTATTGCTTATAGTACCGAATCTTTTGCTCTGACCTCTGTGTGTGACGTCCCTTTCCCTCACCACTGGTTTTAAATGCTTTTTGGTCCATTGCTCACTTGCTCCATTGCATTTTTTTGCTTTGGAGTGTGCTCATTTAGAGAGAGAAATTTTGAGAAAATTATAGAGATTGAGCAAAAGGGTCACTTCCATTTCCAGCCTTCTCTCAACTCTCAACTCAATTTGGGATTTCTTCAGGTTTTTATCTCATTTCTTCAGTTTTTGGCTTATGGGTTTTTTCTCTTTCCTCTTCTTTTCTCATGTTTGTCTGCTTTTTTCCCTCTTTTGGGGCTTCTTTTTGCTGGATTTTCTTGGGTTTTCCTTGGGGTAGTTGAGTTTTTTGAACCCCTTTTTGTGTTTTTTTTTTTTAATCTATTTTAAAGTTGTTGTGTGATAATATAAAATAGTCGATTTGGTTCGTGGTATGAGAATTTCTGTGGGTATTTTTGCCAAATTTAGACAGACAGCCTTTCTCTTTTTCCCACTTCTCCCAGTCCTCTGTTTCTTCTCATGAATTCTTGAAGATTCTCTTTCCTCTTCTTCTCTGTTTGAAAGGTTGGATTATGGTGTTTTTCTAATCATTTGTTTGTTTAGATACTCAATTAAGTACATTAATTAATCAAAGTGCGATTAAATATTGCTTTAGTTGGACTTTCTTCACAGTATTTTGCTTAATCTGAGTGGCTTTAATGAATGGGGACAGGAGATCTTTATTAATTATTTCTTTTCTTGGTCAATTGCTAATCTAGATTTTGTGGAATAAGTTGTGGGGGTTTCTTGTTTTCTACTTTTGAAGCCTCAAAGTATTGAATAGAGCTTGGTGTTGTAATGAGAATATTGCTCTGATTTGAAATTTTTGAGGGTTCTCTTTACCTTATTATTTTTTTTTCATTTTGACAGAGCTTCTGTGTCAAGCAAAAGGCAGCCATGAATTATTGTTTTCCTGATTGGAATTTTGAGGGTGACCTTCCTCCAGCCAACCATAAGAAATCAATGGGGTTGGCTCTCTCTCTTTCTCTCTTTCACTTTCTCTCTCTTTCTAATTGTTTCAAATTTCAAGAGAGGGGGAAAAATTGGTAGACTCTCAAGCTTTTGTGTATTGTCTTTAAGCTTGGATGGGGATTTTGCAGACCTGAACATGAGGATCTTGTGGAGCTTTTATGGAGAAATGGGCAAGTGGTCTTACAGAGCCAAAAGGCTAAAAAACCAAGTCTGATTACTAATGAAGTTAGAGAATTTGAGAAACAGAATCAACCACTTTACAGGAGTAATAATGTCTCTTGTGGAAATTCAAGCAATTTGATTCAAGATGATGAAACAGTTTCCTGGATACACGATCCGCTTGATGATTCCTTTGAAAAGGAATTTTGTTCCAATTTTTTCTCTGAATTGCCGCCTGCTGGCCCTATTGAGATTGTTAAGCAGCCTATCAAACATTTCCAAGATGACAAGCATACTAGATTTGGCGCCTTTGATACTACTACTCATGTAACTTTTGGGAATTCTCCAAAGACGCATTCCAAGCCTCCTGCAGCTCTTGCAGAGTTTCCTACAAATACAATGCCTCCTCCAAGATTTCAGTTTCCAGATTCGACACGGCAGACCAAGGATTTAGGAGATTTAGGAAAAATGGTGAACTTTTCTCAAGTTCCTGTGCCATTGAAGGGTGACTTGGGATCATCAAATGGGGGGAGAGAGTCTGGAAACTTGATACAGGGAGAGGGAAGAGATTGTTCAGCAATGACAGTTGGTTCGAGCCACTGTGGAAGCAACCAAGTTCCTAATCCAAATGACCCTGATGTGAGCCGGGTTTCAACCAGTGGCTTTGGAAATGCTGGTTTATCTGCTGGTCTCTCCAAGGAAGATAATAGAAAGATGGTTCCACAAGGTGAGCGGGGAAAAACTGAGACCATGGATCCAACTGCTACTTCATCCTCAGGCGGTTCAGGTAGTAGTATGGATAGAAGTAGGACAGTTGGACAATCTACTGGAGGTAATAGAAACAAAAGGAAAGGCCGAGACGGAGAAGAATCCGAATGCCAAAGCGAGGTAAAACTATTAAAGCATTTGTTCTATCATGTAGCCCATTAGTTATACTTTCTAGATGTGAACATAATGGTACAAAACATTCTGTAGACTGCTGAACTAGAATCTGCTGAGGGAAACAAGGCAGCTCCACGTTCCGGATCGTCTCGCAGGACTCGTGCTGCAGAAGTGCATAACCTTTCAGAAAGGGTAGGATATCTAAAGTTCCCCATTTATCAATCTTTTTTCTGTTTTGAATTTTATGGTAAGAGCTCACTTGTATTGCAGAGGAGAAGAGAGAGGATAAATGAAAAGATGAAAGCACTACAAGAGCTCATACCACACTGTAATAAGGTATTTGCATACCACACCTAGTCTCCCTTTTCTTCTTCCTTCTCATTTCTTGATGGTTGTTTTTCGCTGCAAGCCTGCTCCTGCAACTTTATTAGTGATAATGGAAAAGTCCAAGTTGAACTTTTCTGGTTTATCTGATCTATTTGATAATTTGATAAAAACAACAAGAGAAGACATGTAAAGAATTTTTTTCCTCTTCTTTTTACATGAACATAAACTTATGTTACCTTCAAGCTGGAACTAATAATGATTGAAACAAATAAATTCAACTTGGGATTACTTTAAAATTTTCATCTACCTGAAACTTTTATTCTTTATTAAGTAGTCCTTCTGCCACAGACTGACAAAGCTTCAATGCTGGATGAAGCCATTGAATATTTGAAGTCACTTCAATTACAACTACAGGTACGAGTTTAACTAAGAATTCTACAAAACCTATCTGATTTTTCTACATACAATACAAGCCACGATTTTTTTTTTAATTGCCTGATCTTCAATAGGTAATGTGGATGGGAAGTGGGATGGCACCAATGATGTTTCCCGGCGTTCAACATTACATGTCTCGAATGGCTATGGGCATGGGTATGGCCCAACCTTCAATGCCTTCAATTCACAATTCGATGCAATTACCCCGGGTCCCGATTGTCGATCAATCAGTTTCTGTGGCTCCAACACCAAACCAGCCTATGATATGCCAACCTCAAATTTTCAACCCCATGAATTATCAAAATCAGATGCAGAATCCTGCTTTGCAAGAGCAGTATGCTCGTCTAATGGGTTTCCATCATATGCAACCAGCCTCACAGGTTCGAGATCGGATTGTGTTTAGAGTTTGTCCTTTGAATGTTTTGTTCAAAAACTGTGACAACTCAGACTCGTCACGACTTGTTTTGTTTTGCAGCCTATAAATGTCTTCAGATTTTGTCCCTCTGCAGTCTTGCAGAATCAAACGGTAGCAGCACCTGGCCCTGCTAGTGGACCTACTGCTGGAGGATCTATAACTAATGATATTGTAAATGGCAATTTGGGTAAGTCTTACCAATCATTCTTATTGTATCATTAATGAACGATTAACGTTATGACTTGTGTACGCTTCTTTTCCCGTAATTGGTGTTTATATGTGTCGATAGTAAAGTAATTCAGTTATTGTCGAAATCTTATCTTCACAAAAGTGTGTCTCTTGTTTGGGGCAGAGGGAGAGTGTGTGTGTGTGTGTGAGAGAGAGACAGAGAGAAAGAGAGGAAGTGCATGAATCATGTTGTAAGTTTGAGAACCTTACTTTGTGGATTCTACCAATCTTGGACATAATGAGTGGTTTTAAGAAATAACTGAGTTCATATGATGCCTTATCTTTTCAATAGGCACCTACCTTTTTCTCTCTACAAAGGGTAGCAAGTCATCTAAATCCTTACCCTTCAAAAATCTTCGCCTAGTTGTCGGCCAATATGTCCCTTCCCTTCTAGTGGCTCTCTTTATGAGTCGTAGTCCCGAGTGTAAATGCACGGTGGCCAAATTGAGAGACGAATACCAATGGAATTAAAACTACATTCCTCTTTTTGAATCTGATACCGCAAGTGTCTCTCCGTCACGTAGCTCTCATTGACAGTCTTTTATTTTGCTGATGTTAACAGGTTGACAAGAGAAATTATGCATGTTTATCAGTTAGCAATGGTCCCTCCTCAGTTTATTGCAGAGCATCATTGCCAGATATGGTGGAAACCATGATTGTTGTTCTCTGTGTATATCTGATACAGATTCTTGCCTCCTTGCCTCCAAGTACACAGCTTATATGCCTTCCAACTCCATTACCATATTACATATTATTGTTCAAACAGTAATGGAAGCTTCATTAATCTGTATATTGTTGAGACAGCTAAAAACTCAAGATTCTAGATCTTGCAATTCCCAGGTATTTAACAACATTTTTTTGTCGAAAAACAGTTACGAAATAAGATCAACTAGCTTGTTCTGCCAAAATGATGAGTTGAGAAGCAGCTTAAGCTCCTTTTTATGTAATATCTCTTTACACTGTCAATGAATTCAAAATAAGTTGGATTTGGATATCATGCTGTTGTTACATATCTACTTCATGACTTGAATCTTGGACTTGTTCTTTCCTTGTTAATCTACTTCCCATTAGGAACTAGGAAAAAAAAGGTAAAAAAGCAAAGGAAAAGAAAAGGGAATAAAAAGGAAATTATTCTCCTGTTATGTATGTATATGTAGGGTTGGGTGCCCTAGAGAGAGAGAGAGAGAAAGAGAGAAAGTGGGTGGGGATAGAATGATGAAATGGAACCCACAAGAAGATTTAGTCATATGTGGAGATAAACAAACAAGGGCCATTCATTAAATGGGTATAGCATATTGACAGCTCTGTATATAGCTTTAACATCTTATCCCTATCTTTTTCTTGATTGTTGGGAGTTTGAAAGAGATTGGAAAGAGATTGATTTTTCACAAAGTTGGTCCCATCTTTTGCCAACTTGCTTGATGTTATGTCTTCTTCTTTCATGGCCATTCATGTCCCCACTCACTCTCAAGTTTTTAATTTCTCTTTTGGCCCCCCATTGCTAGTCATTTTCCTCCATACCCCACTTTGACAGAAGAGGAAAAAAAAAAACCAACCAACTTGAATGACAATTTGGTAAAACTCCATTACTTTATAGTTATATACCTTTCTTTCTCAATCATTGCCTTTACTTTTCCTTCTTAATCTTGGATTTGACTTACTAAACTCAACCCAAATCTCTGTCTTTGCTTATCTAAACACTTTCTCTCCATTAATTGATATCAGTGGATGCTACTGAGTTTAGTGCTGCTGCTATTGCTGCTGTTCTTTTCCCTGTTTGGATGCTGAGAAAATAAGAGAGAAAATTTCAACTGTCATCAGGAAAAGTGAAGAAAAAGAAAGACTGGAATAGACATCAGTGGCCGATAATAGAATAGAAAGGCATTTGCTGTACAGAGAGAAAAGATTTCTGAATATGAATATAAAGCCCAATCATTAGTTACCATGACTCACTGCCACTGCTTTCTCTGCTGACATTCCGTACAGAATATGGATAGATAACTCATACATTTTCCTTGTTGTTTCAATATATATATATATATATATATTTTGTGGCTGAATTCCTTCCCTGTGAGATTTCAAAATATGCCCAACAAATTTTATTCCTTTTCTTTCACCTCATCTGCTTGGCCTAGGACTCGGATACCGAACCTAGGGTTAGACATGTGAGTTTGCTTATCTCAAGTTATATGTTCCGTGATTTCATAGGCGACGTAATCTTAACTCACCTATTATGCTATATGCTAACTTTTATTAGATGCACAAGCCTACTAATCAATAACTAGCTACATAAATCTAGTGGATTTCTCAAATTTATCCGCCACACGTCTTGAATGCATGTGGTGGGATTTCATACATACAAAACAATATTTTATTTATACACGCATAAAACAAATAAACAACCAGTCGACTATATTGTCAACACGAGCATAGTTCAACTAGGTAAAACATTATATTATCGACTGAGAGATCAAAAGTTCAAATCCCCATCCTCACGTCTTGTTAACTAAAAAATTTTAGTTGACTGATATTTTCTTTGATTAAAAATGATTGGAAACTATAGGTATATGTGATGTAATGGATAAGGGATTTTATTACATCCTATCTATAACTTATAAGCATCAAAAGAATAAAAAATTAAAGAAGGCTACACATCTTGCCATGGTGGAAATATTGATGCAACTTTGGCCAAGTAAATGGGCTAAGGTTTTGGAAAAGGCCAAGGGGAAAAAAGTTGAAAAGCATGGATAGCTTGGGGAGAAAGGAATATTTTCATAATATCATATTTATTAAAAGTTGTTCATTTACTAGGTTAAATTACAAATTTAGTCTTTGAATTTTGAGTTTGTGTTTAAAAAGTGTTTAATAGGCCTCAATTTTTAATTTTGTGTCTAACATGTCCCTAAACTTTAAAAATGTCTAATAAGTCTTGAAATGTTCGATTGTGTTTAATGAGTTTGTGACATATTCAGAAAATTTTAAAAATTAATTGTTATATTAGATATAAAATTGAATTCTATGTCTAATAGGACCCCTAAATGATAACTCTTGTTTATGGGGGTTATTTAGCCCCAAAGCAAAGCTTATTCTTGGTACGTTGAGAAATATTCGGTTGTTAATCCTGTTTAAAACGCCTATGTTATGTAAGAACTAGGAAAATGTGTGAATTTATCTTTTATATGTTAAATGAAGTCATTCGAATGTAAAATTACTAATTTATTGGAAAATCTAAACATATTTTGTGTTTTTGTAAGAGAGATTTTCGTAGTTAATACAAAATGTTGATTTTGTGCAACTTCCTTCCTAGTCTCACTTAGAGTCGATTTGGTCAAATATTATTTCATTAATTTCAACGCCTACCAACCACTCCCAAGCTTATATAAGAGTTTTAACACTCCAAGGAGCAAATTAGAGATCGTGAATTCAAGAGAGATACATAAAACCCTAGAATCATCACAAGAGCGAAAGCTCCGGTCAATTGTCCAACTTAATCATATCCAACTCTCTATTCGAAAATTGAAAGTTTAGGGACTTTACAGATTCAATTCTTCTCGACAAAGACAAAATTGAGTTATCGATAGGTTTTCTTTCTCTTATATTGTGTTCTCTACTAGTTTACATTTTGTTTTTATTATTCATCACAACAACAAATATCACATACGATAGCGTTAAAAAAATGCTATTATAGGCTTTCTACAACGTTTTTCAAACGTCGTCGGAGCCGATGTTATTGAAAGTCCCTGACTTTTCATGGCGTTTTTCTAACGCTATAAAAAAGGCTATAAAACATTCATTATCGATTGCATAATTTTAATGCTATGGAAACTTTTCATAGCGTTAGCATAAAATGCTATGATTGCTCTTTAATAGCATTTTTTATCACTGATAGAAAGATAAAAATGAGCGGAAACAATAGAAAAATGATGCAACAAAACAAAATTAGGTGATAGAACTGATAGAATCTATCAGTGATAAAATTGATAGTTCAAGGTTTAGGAAAGGGCATTTTAGTAAATGTGACGCTCAAACCATCAAATTTTGCCATTTTTGCAAATTCTTTTGTGGACAGCAAACTCAACTAAAATAATAGCAAAATTAGCAACATATTAAAGTATTTGCAAAAATAGCAAAATTTAACATCCAGCCCATATAAATTACTAAAAAGCCCATCTGACATGATTACCCAGTTCATCCAACCTTTTTTTTTTCTTCTTCCCGTTTCTATCAAGTCTATCATTGATAGATTCTATCGGATAGATTCTATCAGTTATTTTCTGCGTTTTGTTTGGAATTTGTTATTGTTTTCTATCACTAATAGATTTAGTAAGGTGATTGGTTGTAGTTGTTCATCCCGTTTTTTTCCTTCTTTTTCGTTTCTATCAAGTCTATCATTATCAAGTCTATCATTGATAGATTAGCAGTGATAGAATTTTATCAGTCATTTATGCATTTTGTTTGGAATTTGCTATTGTTTTTTGTCACTGATAGATTTAGTAAGGTGATTGATTGTAGTTGTTCAAATTAGGTGATAGGTGATTTCTATCAGTAATATAAAACCTTTAGAAAGATTGATTTCTATCAGTGATAGAAAACTATCTTTCTATCACTGATAGTATTATCATAGATATAAATCTACTATCACTAATAGAAAATTATTTATATCACTGATAGAAATTATCATTTTTGTTTCTAAAACTTATGTCACTAATTTTGTTTTTATAGATGTCGAAGCAAAACAACATGGAAATTGAACAGGAAGAAAAGAAAAACACAAAGCGGAAGTTGAAATTTAAAGAATGGGAGACCTCAACAAAACAAAAAACAAAAAACAAAAAACAAAAGATATGTACAAAATTATCACGAATCCGATACACTATTAGTTTCTATCAAATACACTATTGGTTTCTATTAATGATAAATTTCTATCAGCGATAGAAACCTATCACTGATAGAAATCAAACAGGGGCAAAACGGGATTTAAAAAAATGAATTAAAAATTGTGCTATATTTGCAATTTTTTATAAAACTTGCTATATTTGCAATTAACTATTAAAATTTAGTCACCCATTACAATTTTCCTTTTTTTGGGAGTTGCTAGATTTGCAAATACTTTGACCCAATTTGCTACAACTGGGCCTTACAATTATCCTTCAGCCTTTTACCTCGATTGGACTTCTTCCAAAGGCCAAAACTAGAGGTATTGGGCCTGGATTTGCTGCTTCAAATGCCCAAACAGTGCATCCTAGATATGGGCCTATGCGGGAATTGGGCCTCCCTTATCCGCAAAACAGAAAGAAATGGTTGGGCCAGGGAGTGGCCCAAATAAGAAATAGACTAATAACTTAAGAAATGCAAAATTATGGCAATATGGCTGATTATATAATATGGGTTATCGTGATGGGTAGTCATTTAAGATTTGTCCTTTACAAATATAGAAACTTTTAAAAAAAATAAATATGGCAAATTTATCGATTATAGACATTTATCACTGATAAACTTCAATCACTGATAAAATAATCTATCAGCAATAGTTACAATTGAGATTAAAGTCTATCATTGATAAGGTTCAATTTTTCCATATATGTAAATAGTTTTAGATGTTGTCATATTTGCAATTATTTTAGTCTATTCTGCTATTTCTGCAAACAATCCTATTTATCTGTGTTTGAACTTTTTTAGTTCAATAATATCTGAGTGTGGATGATTTAAATCTCTAACTTCTTGGTTGAAGATACATGTTAATAATCGTTGAGTTATACTCAGTTTGACAGTATTCGATCTATACTTTTTATCAATTGGCATGATAATTTTTCTTATGTTTGGAACAAATTCAATCACATTTACGACCCCCTAAAAAAAAAAAAAGGTCACATTTTTCGATCATGTAGTATATTTAAGTGAAGTATGATAAAATCTATTTTAAAAAGAAAAAGAAGTATGATAAAATCTACATTATTTTCGACCATTTCTATAGAGTTAGCCTGAGAAAATAATATTGCAATTAAATAATTTCATTCACTGAAGGGAAAGGATAAAAGTAAAGATGAATTATGTGGTGCTAAAGTGAGCGTAGCTCAGGAGTAATTGATATTATCATTGACCAAGAAGTTTGAGGTTCAAATCCATTTACCCTTAAATGTTGTACAACTAACAAAAGATATTGAAAATGTTGTGGTAAGAAATTAGCTTTGAGAATGAGATAAATTCACTTGAGGTAGTTGCAAGTTTTTTTTTTTTTTTTTTTTTTTTTTTTTTTTTTTTTTTTTTTGAAATCACACTTTGGAAGACATTAGTTAGTGAAAAGATTATGGACCCATTTGATAACCTTTTGATTTTTGGTTTTTGGTTTTTGAAAATTATGTTTGTTTTCTCTCAATTTTCTTACCATGATTTATGTCTTTGTCAAGGACACATTTGATATCTTAGCCAAATTCCAAAAACAAAAACAAGCTTTTGAAAATTGCTTTTCTTAATTTTCAAAATTTGGCTTGGTTTTTTAAAACATGGAAACAAGATACTAGACCTCGTTTGATAACCATTTGGTTTTGGGTTTTTAGTTTTTTGGAAACAAGTTGCATTTGAATTCCTAGCCAAATTTTAAAAACAGAAACAAGTTGCATAATTTTCAAAAACTAAAAACAAAAAACCAAATGGTTATCAAACAGGGCCTTGGTTTTTGGTTTTTAAGCTTATAAACACCACTTCCAACTCTAAGTTTCTTTGGCTTTTCACCTATCGAGCGTTATAAGGCATGTCTCGTGGCAAAAGGTTACACACAACAAGAGGGTTTGGATTTCATTGAGACTTTTTCTCCAGTAGCAAAGCTTGTTACTGTCCGAGTATTACTCACTTTAGCAGCATCTTTTGGCTGGCCTCTTATTCAACTTGATGTGAACAATGCCTTTCTACATGGGGATTTAGTTGAGGAAGTGTACATGGACTTACCCCTTGGTTATTCGGTTAAGGATGTTGTTAGCCGACAGGGGGAGCGCTTCGTTTGTAGGTTAAATAAGTCCATTTATGGCCTAAAACAGGCTTCTCGACAATGGTTTGCAAAGTTCTCTGATTCCTTGTTTTCTTTGGGTTTTAAGCAGTCTAAGGCTGACTATTCGTTGTTTGTTAAAGAGGCTGACAAGAACTTTGTTGCATTATTGGTTTACGTTGATGATATTATCATCACAGGTGCCAACATTAATGATATCAACCAGTTGAAACTTATTCTAAATGAACGTTTCAAACTAAAGGATTTAGGGACACTCAAATATTTCTTAGGCAACTTGCTCGGTCCTCAACGGGCATTTCTGTTTCTCAACGCCATTATACACTTGAATTACTTGAAGATACAGGCCTTCTAGGAGCAAAACCAGAACATGTCCCTCTAGATCCATTGCTCAAGCTTCAACACTCTGAAGTTGATTTGCTTCCTGATCCTTCCATCTATTGAAGACTCATTGGGTGTCTCCTATATCTTACTATCTCCCGTCCGAATATAACCTTTGCTATCAACAAATTAAGTCAATTTGTTTCCCAGCCTACTAAGACACATTTGTCTGCTGTCTATCATGCGTTACTTGAAGACAGCTCCTGGGCAAGGTATTTTCCTTAAGGCAACTCCTTCATTTCAGCTTCATGCATTTGCTGACTTAGACTGGGCTTCCTGCATTGATACACGTAAATCCACTACAGGGTTCTGTATTTTTTTGGGTGATTCCCTAGTTTCATGGAAATCCAAGAAACAAACAACCATATCTTGATCCTCTGCTGAAGCAGAATATCGAGCTTTAGCTCAAACCACCTGTGAACTATTGTGGCTTTCTTATCTCCTACAAGATCTTCAGGTTTCTCATCATCGCCCAGCTCTCTTGTTCTGTGATAATCAAGCAGCAATCCATATTGCGAGCAATCCTATTTTTCATGAAAGAACCAAGCACATCGAGCTTGATTGCCATTTCGTTCGGGACAAAATTACTGATGGATTCATCAAATTATTACCTGTTCGGACTCACTCTCAGCTCGCAGACGCCTTCACCAAACCGTTGTCTGCTTCCACTTTATTTCCCTTATTATCCAAGATGGGTGTTTTGAACATCTATTCTCCATCTCGAGAGGGAGTATTAGAGCTAAATTGAATAATTAGTTATCTTGTTAGAAGTCAGTTATTTCCCTTTATGTATAAATCTATGTACAACTCACTTAAATGAATAAGAAGGAATTTTATTCTCTTCCTTCAAGCTAAGAGTTTAATATTTTCAAAAACCAAGTCAATTTTTTAAAACTAAAAAAAGTAGTTTTCAAAAACTTGTTTTTGTTTTTAGAATTTGATTAGGAATTCAAGTGTGTCTTTATCAAAAATGAAAACCATGGTGAGAAAATTTAAAGAAAACAAGTCCAATTTTCAAAAACCAAAAACCAAATGGTTATCAAACGGGGCCTAAATTATTACATATTAAAATCCAGGAAGTAAATTGTTAATTGAAAACTAAATCGTTATAAATTAAAATTTAGAGACTAAATTATTGCTTTTATGAAAGTTTAAGGTTTAGGGTTTAGAGACCAAATGTTTTTTTTAACCTTAAATTTTTCTTACCAATTTAATTGCCTAAAACACAATTTAAGATTGTACGAGTCTTAGCCTCTTTTTAAGGGATGACTCCTTTTTACGAGGAAAGATTTGCTTAGTCTGCGATCACTCCCTTTTAATGGGTAACAGGAAGATTAGATTCACCAAAATAAACAATAAAAATAAAATATTAAAAATTTCAATCTCGTTCTCATTATTATTATATTATATTATATTATAATACTACTCAATTATGGCTTTGGTTTCAATAATGCAACTTTTAAAAGTTTCATTTTAACTTTTGAAGTTTGAAGTTTGTTTCAAAATGATTCCGAGGGTTTTTTTTTTTTTTTTTTTGTTAAGTTCATTGACGAAAAATAACATGGTTACATATGTATGGTTGCTTATGTGAATAAATTTGAACACGTAGGTTGAAAAAACAATAAAAACACATGCAAACACGTCATTTTTTGTCAATAAATTTAACCAAAAAAAAAAAAAATCTTCAAATGGTAGTTTTGAAACAAACTTCAAATTTCAAAGGCTAAATGAAATTTTTGAAAGTTTAGAATATAATTAAAATTAACCTCATAGTCCCGATATGTTTTTATAATTTAATCTTATTTTTATTGACCTCGCTTAATTTTTCTTTTTTTCTTTTTTCTTTTTCAGTGCCTTGATGTCGAGGTGCGAGATTTTTTGTTCTTTAGCAACAAAGTCTTTGGAAAGAAATAATACTTTGAAACAAGAAAATACATTCTAAAAAAAGATTTATGGATCTTTCGAGAGCCATTATTTTTATTTTAAAATTTCAACATAGAAATGAGTTAATTGCCCTTTAGTTTGGGAAAATTTCTAGTACTACGGTCGTATGGAAAACCTTCATTCATTGTTTGTCATGGAAGAAGTATTTAAGAATGGTGTGGGGTCCATGAAATAAAATATTATATGATTAAATACTCATTAAATGACGTGTCAAATGCTGAATGGAAGGAGTAGGTAGTACTAGAAATTTTCCCAGTTTGGTTTAGCCACGGCTCACGTGTCCAACCATTATTCCATTTTTCCCAATATCTTTATCCATTGTCGCAATTGGAAACTCAATGTTGAGAATTTCCCATTTTTCGACCTAGTGTTGGAAATATTGTATATAATTATTTGGAGAAAAAGAAAAGAAAAGAAAAAAAAACTTTTCGTGCTTTTAGTATCTTTTTAAAGTTTTCCTTCCAAACTTTCCATTTTTCCACCTGTTGTTGGAAAATTTGTAATATAATTATTTGGAAAAATAAAAAATACACTTGGTACTTTTTTTTTTTTTTTTTTGAAAATAAACCTCTATATTAAGCCACCTGGACAACTCAAAAACGGTCATTATTGACCAAATTACAAATCCACACAGGGAAAGGAACAAACCACTCAACAATCATCTTTTAAACATAGTTTTTAGGTTAAAGTTCTATTTTTGCTAAAAAAAAAAAAAAGGTTAAAGTTTTATTTTGGTATTTCATTTTATTTTTTAATTTTATTTTGATCTCTAAAATTTCAAATGTTTTGATACAGTGTTTTAAGTTTTTATTTTTTTTTACAGGTCTTTTAAAGACTGAAACCACAAACCTCTTGGTCATTAGTATAGTCTTATGCCAGTTGAGCTATACTCACAAATTTATTTTTGTCTTTATATTGTTAATTGTATGTGAATAAATTTAGGGTGCCATCATGAAAAGCTATATGTATCAAGCTTAGTATTAAATTCATAATGTTAAATTACCACTTTAATTTCTAAACTTTGAGGTTTGTGTCTAATAGGATTTGTAATTGTCTTAAAAAAAAAAAATCAATTTTTCCTCTAATATGTCTCTAAACTTAAAAAATGTCTAATATGCCCCTGAACTTTCAATTTTGTGTTTAATAGGTTGTTAACATATTCGAATTTTTTTTAAGTTAATTGATCTATTAAATTTTGTATCTAGTAAATTCGTGGATTTTAGAAAACGTCAAATAAGTCGGGGATTTGTTAAATACACAATTAAAAATTAAGGAACCTATTAGACACAAAATTGAAAGTTTATGAATCTATTGAACACTTTTTAAAGTTCATAAATCAAATACTGGCACAAATCTAAAAGTTTAGGAATCTAGCTATTTAAATACTTTTTAAAATTCAATGATTTAATAGACACAAACCACACAGTTTTAGAATTAAACTTCGTAATTGTCAAAGTGAGCTTAGTTCAGCGGTAATTGGCATATACCCTCGACCAAGAGGTTAGAGGTTCGAATCCCTCCACCCCAAATGTTGATGTACTCAAACTTTCAAGTTTGTGTCTAATAGGATTTGTAATTTTCTTAAAAAAAAAAATCAATTTTGCCTCTAATATGTCTCTAAACTTAAAAAATGTCTAATATGCCCCTGAACTTTCAATTTTGTGTTTAATAGGTTGTTAACATATTCGAATTTTTTTTAAGTTAATTGATCTATTAAATTTTGTATCTAGTAAATTCGTGGATTTTAGAAAACGTCAAATAAGTCGGGGATTTGTTAAATACACAATTAAAAATTAAGGAACCTATTAGACACAAAATTGAAAGTTTATGAATCTATTGAACACTTTTTAAAGTTCATAAATCAAATACTGGCACAAATCTAAAAGTTTAGGAATCTAGCTATTTAAATACTTTTTAAAATTCAATGATTTAATAGACACAAACCACACAGTTTTAGAATTAAACTTCGTAATTGTCAAAGTGAGCTTAGTTCAGCGGTAATTGGCATATACCCTCGACCAAGAGGTTAGAGGTTCGAATCCCTCCACCCCAAATGTTGATGTACTCAAAAAAAAAAAAATTAAATTTTGTAATTTAACCAATTCATAGATAGGTGATCTAAGATATTTTTAAATACAACAAAAAACTGTTATAGAATTTAAAATAGGTACTTAAGAATTTTGTGGAACAAGCAAGGTTTTGAAAAGTACTAGTAACAAAAATGAAATGCGTATGTATATTTAATAGTTAAAAAAGGATTCGCACTTAATTTTTTTCAAATTTGAAAATGTTATGCCATATTAAAATTCTTGGTATATTTTTTTTTTTACAACATGTGAGGGGGGAATTTGAACCTTAAACCTTTCAATCATTAGTATATGTTGATGTCAGTTGAGTTATGTTCATGTTAATTAGCTTAGAATTCTTGGTATTATATGTGCAATTTATGAAAAAAGAAAATAATAAAAATTACAAGTTCATTAACATTTTTCGAAATTAATTACGAACCAGTAACAAAAATATGTCAACATGAGCATAGCTCAACTGACATAAAACTGTACTAATGACTAAGAGATATGTGGTTCGAATCCCTCACCCCCACATATTGTCAAAAAATATATATATATGTTCCAATTTTTTTTTTTTTTTTTTTGAAAATATCGATGTTCCAATTTCTTTAAACGTGTGGTAACCAATTAAATAATGTCATATAAAGTAGTCAAACCATAACCACTGAACCTGAGCTCAAGTCAAAATATACATATGAAAAATATCTCTCAAATCAAAAGGTTGGAGATATTTATTACGTGAATTTAAAATATCTAATTAATGTCAATATAAACATAAACATAGTTTAGTGGTTAAAACATTTTTTTTAAAAAAAAAATAGTGGTTAAAACATTTTTTACTTAGAAGTTGAAAGTTTAAATCTTTATTTTTGTATTGTTGTACTAAAAAATATATTTACTTGAGGTGTAATCAAATTATATGAAACAGATTGAAACTAAGTCAAAATCATAGAAATGGAATTGGAATTGAGTCAAAATCGTAGAGGTTAAATTTATATTTCTAAAATTATATGAAAAAATCAAAATTACATCCAAATCATGGGATCAAAATTGGAACTTATCCCACTTTTATTTTGTTAAAAGAAAATATGAAACAAAAAGGATCCAAATTTGAAATAAATTTTTGAACTTCTTTTTTTTTTTTTTTTTTTTTTAACTTAATAATGAATATGAACTTTATTGTCATTTTCAAAGTTGGCTACTTTTTTAATAGCAATAAATCAATAGCCCAAGGCTTCTAGAAGAACTGCAAAAGGACAGAAAGGTGAGAACACTTGACTCTTGTCTAGTAGCAGTGAAACGAAACCAAATCCAATTTTGATTCCATAAATAGTAAAGTAAACACATCATAGCCTCCAAATTTTCCAAAACTATCTAATTAAGTAGGTAATTATATATTTATATATATACCCTTTTTTTTAAAAAAAAAAAAAAACTATATGAAATAAATTTAATTAATCTACGACTTCAATATAGTTCAACTAGTTAAAGCATATACCTCAATCAAGATATTAGAAATTTGAATCTTCAATACCATACTTTCAACTAGAGAAAAAGAATTAAATTTAACCTCAAAATTTAATTCTTATCAAATTCGAATAAGTTGTGAATCAAATTCTCCATCATTAGTTAAGTTTTTTTAAAAGAAAAATCAATTTACACTTGTAAGTTTTAGAGCCGTAGTTGAATAAAACCTCAATTTAAAACCTAAATTTTCATAATTGGATCAATTTAGGCTGTCCATTAGAGATTTGCAATTATATTTAGTTGATTCCATTTAAATTCAACTCAAAATCACCTAAATAAAATTATTCACCTCCCAAAATTCAACCAAAGATCGAGAAAAGCAATCATTTAATCCTTCCAAAAATAAATATAATAGAGGAATACAAAAAGATAATAAAAAAAAAAAAACACTCATATCAATGAAAAGTCGCTACTATCTATATAATTCTAACATTTCCCACAGACCTCTTGGTCGTTAGTAGAAGAGTAATGTCAGTTGCGTTATACTCATGTTGGCAAGCATACACCCAACTGGTGTATAAATGTAGTACTAAAAAAATAATTAGTTGTCAACAAGAGCATAGCTTAAGTGGCACAAAGTTTTCAAAGGGCAATTGGACTTTTTGGGCCCATTTGATTTTTGGATTGTAAAAGGGGACCTTTTTTTAAAAACCTGTATTTGGGGATCCCTGTGATGGCGAGAAGACAAAAATACCCTTGGCTTAAAAACTTTCTCTCTCCCTCACTGTCTTACGACTTTACCGTTGCTTCTTTCTTCTTCCTCACGCTCGACAGAAAATCGCCACAGTTGGAACACAAAGAGCCCAAATTTTAAAAACTTGTTTTTATGGACCTAGATTTTACAAATTTGTTTTCAAACTTTTTTTTATCAATTAATACACAAATTTCAATACTTGTTTATTTTCAAATTTGGAAGTATGTTTTAAATTAAAAGGTTAAATATTTTTTTAATTCAAATTTAACAAGATTACCAACCAGATTTAATAAATCCCAATCGAGATTCATACAAATTCGAGCTAAATCTGGTCGGAATTAATAAATAAGAGCCGAATTTAGTAAATTCCGGCAAAAAATGACTGAAAAACATGTAATTTCGGGTTAAATTCGGTAGGAATCAATGAATTCCGACCGAATTTTGTGAATCCCGGCCGAAAGTGGCCGGGATTCATGAATTCCCGGCCGGGAATCATGTCATCCGGCCGAGAATCATGAAGCTTGGCCAAATTGCCAAGCTTCATGTTTGTTTGTTTGTTTGTTTGTTTTTTTCTAAAATTTGTCATTACATGGCTTGGCTTCACATTTTTTTATTTTTTATTCTTTTTTAATATTTAAAAGTCTGTCTTTATTTTTCTTTATATTAAAAAATATTATTTAAATAATTTTCTTTTAACAAATCTGGAATTTTCTTTTTGAAACATAAACAAATCTGAAAATTATATGAATGTATCTATTTAAAAAACTGAATAACTTTTAAAAATTCTTCAACATTGTTTTGAATTAAATAGTAAAATTGGGTAGAAGTTGGTGATATTTTTTATATTAATTGGTTTAAAATTAATGGGGTATAAAAGTCATTTTACACTCCAAAATCTTCTTTGATGACATGCTTTTAGTAAGCAAGGGGACCCCAAATATAAGTTTTTTAAAAAATGACCCCTTTTTACAATTAAAACCAAATGGGCCTAAAAAGTCGAATTGCCCGTTTTCAAAATAGATCTTTTTACTCCCTAAGTTTTGAGAAATAGGTTTAAAAGGTCTCTAAGTTTTCAAAACGAACGTTTTTAGTCCCTGAGTTTAGAGAAATAGGCATAAAAGGTCCATCGTGTTTTTTTATTATTATTATTTTAAATTAATTATTTTTTATTTTTTAATTTAAAAAATATTTATTTAAGAAAGGTTAAAAAGAAATAACATGAGTTAGCCTTTTAAACATATTTCTCAAAATTTAAGGACTAAAAAGGTTCATTTTGAAAACTTAGGGACATTTAGAACTATTTCTCAAAATTTAGAGATTAAAAAGGATAACTAGGGGACCAAATGCACCTATTTTTTAAAACTGGAAGACCAAAAAGATATTTTTCCCAAAACTTTTATAAAAGAGAATGCATTAGAAAGCTTCTCAAATTTCTCACCAAATAATAATAATATAATAAAAAGAACTTTTTCAATCCCCAAATCTTGGAGTTGCTTCAAATAATAGCTGCTATCATAATGTCCTTTTGTCATTTTTAATTTTTTCTTTTTTAAAAAGTGAAATTCCTAATCAATTTGTCATCAATAGAAACCTTGCTTGCCAATCCTTAATTGATCGACTCTAGATTCAATTATTCAAATTGAAAATAAGAGATTTAAATTTCTAAAAGAAATATAATAAATATTAAATATCAATATGAAAATTTATTAAAAGTTAAGGCCCCGTTTGATAACCATTTTGTTTTTGGTTTTTGGTTTTTGAAAATGAAGCTTATAAACCTTACTTCCATCTACAAGTTTCTTTGTTTTTCTAATACTCATCTTTCCATGTTTTTAAAAACCAAGCCAATTTTTGAAAACTAAAAAAAGTAGTTTTCAAAAAATTGTTTTTGTTTTTGAAATTTGGCTAGGAATTCAAATGTATCCTTGACAAATATGAAAACCATAGTAGGAAAATTGGGAGAAAACAAGCATAATTTTCAAAAACCAAAAACAAAAAACCAAATGGTTATCAAACGGGGCCTAAACATCTAAAATAATATTTAAAAGGTCAATGTTTTAAACGAAATATAGCCAACAAACATTCACGAATCCAAAGGAGAAAAAGAAGATTCATGAATTGGCGTTTGCGAGTCAAAGTTTGTTGTCTCTCTTTTTCTTTGTCCCATATGTCGATTTTAGCGATTGAATGACAACACATTTATAGAGAATCTAATTTTTAAATATTGGTTGAAATAATCTTCCATTCAATTGGTATGCTTTCAAATATTCAAATTTAATTTGTATACTTTTTAATAAATCTTAAAATTAATTTTTAGGGTTAGTTTGAAATTAAGATTTATTGATTTGGTTTCTAAACTTTTAAAATGTCTATTTTGATGTATGAATCTTTCAAAAAATTTAACCATTATTTTTATTTTGATTTTAATAAATGAATGAGATAACATCGAATATATGGTTTAGAATGGTTACCTTTTTAAAAGTTGAGAGCACGGAATAGACATTTTAAAAATTTAAGAAATAAAATATATATTTTAAAAGTTTAGGATTGAGGGTTTAGCAAAGTTTTGCATTAATTTTCATGGAGGAAGAATTTACGATGAGATGAGAAAAAAAGAAGAAGCATTTTCCAATAACGGTATTTTTGAATTTTTTTTTTAATGTTCAAGTGTATTAATGAGATCAAAACTTTAACGGTTTTCATCCAAAAATTAACGACAAAGATATTTTTGAAACATTTGTTAAAGTTCACTGGTATTTTTGAAACCTTTTAAAGTTTAGGAGCATTTTTGAAACAAAGCCCATAGTTTAAGGGTATTTTTTTTTTTTTAATAATTTAGCCTATATTTTATTAAGAAAATATTGAATTACAAATTTTATATATATGAATTAGATTTTTTCAATTTGGTCTATGCAGCATAATCTCATAGGTTGTTTCTAAATTAGTAAATTGTATTGTACCTATTTGAAAAACCCACATATTTTCTTATATTTTCATAAACATTTTTTAAACCTATTTGAAAAAAAAAATGTCAACATGGATGACTTATGAAATTTGATAAGGATCGGAGACTAAGCCAAAAGCATAGAGACTCGATTGTGACCACGTCTAAATTTAAGAAACTAAATGGAATTTTAAAATAGTAAAAATAAAATCGAAATTGTGCACTAACTATATCATAGGAAAAAAAAAGGTAAAATATATATTTCAGTCCCTAACATTTGGATACTTTTTCAATTTAATAATCTCTATTATTAAAGCATTTTCATATGTATATGGACACTTTTCAATTTAGTCTATCACTTTCAATGAATGATAAAATTGGTTACTCATAAACTCAAAACAGGATAATACTTAGTGAATTGCAAAAATTTTAAATGAAAAAAAAAAATGATCATCTTAGAAGAGAATGCTAAAAAATATAACAATTTGTTAGAAATTTAGAAAATGAATTAGAAACTTACTTCTCTTAGTCTTAGATGATATTTTTACTTCTCTAAAATTTTATATCTATTTACTAATTATCATGCCATGTAAATTTAGAGTGAGCTTAGTTCGACAATAATTGACATGTACGTTCGACCAACATGTAAGTATGAATCACCCCCACTCCCAAATGTTGATGTACTAAAAAAAATTCAACATCATTCGATTTTAATATTTGAAAAAAAAAATTGGAAAAAAAAAATCTCCAGCATTAACATGGAGGAATAAAAGTAAAACATATAGGCTAAACTATAAAAAATACCTCTGAACTATGGGGTTTGTTTCAAAAATGTCCCTAAACTTTGAAAAGTTTCAAAAATACTCCTGAACTTTGAAAAATGTTTAAAAAATGCCTTGTCCTTAATTTTTGGATGGAAACGTTAAAGTTTCAGTTTCAAAAAATACCTTTAAACTTAAAAAAAAGAATAATAATACCCTTATTGAAAAATGCTTTTCTTTTTTTCCTCCTCTCACCTTAACTTCTAACAGTTTCCATAAAAAAATTAACAGCAAGGGCATTTTTGAAACATTTTTCAAAGTTTAGGGGTATTTTTGAAACTTTTCAAAGTTCAGGGGTATTTTTGAAACAAACCCCATGGTTCAAGGGTATTTTTTATAATTTAGCCAAACATATATTTAGCAATTTTTTTAAAAAAAAAAAATTGATAAAAACGTGAATTAAAATAGCATAAATTAATTCTTACAATATTCCATATTCCACAGCATAATTACATAATTATTTCTCGCAAAAAGAAAATTCCATAATTACTCCAATTTACAGCTCCGCCTTCCTAGAAACAAGCCGAGGCCTTTTTCTCCATTCCCACGCGCCAAATTTCTGCGGTCGACAACACGCTCGTCCGCCGACCTTTCCATCCAATCACTACTCGACACGTGGCAATCCTGACATGCACGCGAGGACGATTGAAAACGATTTGCATTGTGGTATTGCCAAACAGAAGAACCACAATTTTCTCTCTCTCAATCTGTCTATAAATTCAACGAGGGCTCGTCATTTTGGTACGTAGCATCCTCTCAGTAGCACGGAAAGTGTTTCGCTTTCACGAGAATTCGATTGCATTCGTTAATCTCTCTCTTTCTCTCTCTCGTTGTTCGTCAGATTTTGATTTTGTTTCGATCTGGGGTTTCCTTTTGACGGATCGGGGAGATTTTCTTTTCTCTTTTGTTTCGTTTGGCAATCGGAGGTGGATCGCGATCGCTTCTACAAAACTTGAGCGGACGTTTGATCGTAATCGTGGATTTCTTGCGATTTGATCTGTTGGTGTGGACTGAAGGACGACGAGTTTGGTTGTTTGAGAATTTGGAAAACCGAGGCGCATGAACTGGTTGGGAAAGCTGGGTTTAAATTTGAGTTCTAATTCTAATCACTTCATTACGTGTCTCTTGCTTTTTCTCCTCCATTATTCGCCTCAATTGACTCCTTCTTTGTTTAATTTGGACAATAAATCCATTGATCCCTTATTATTACTGGTTTTCAATCCTGATTCCGATCATTTTCTTAATAATAAACCGACGACTTAAGTTGATTGCTGCTCATCGTTCAAGAATGGAGTCTGGTTCCAGGAGTAATTCCCAAATTCGTAAAGGTCCGGTGTACCCCCTTTTCTCCTCTATTCGTATTTCCTATTAACGTTTGGTTTTTTTACTATTTTTTTTAGTAGTTCATGTCGTACAACTTCCATAAATGCATGATCAGCTGAAAGGGCCAAATGCGGCTTGATTTAGTTTCTGAGGAGCCAGAATGAAATAAAGAAATGGTGTTCGATTTGAAAAATGGGGAAAATATGTTTAGGATTGACCATTTTGAGGGGTATATCGTAATTGTTTGCTCGTTACTGTGCTCGATTTTGTGAATATAAGTGGTTTCTACTCTGTTTCTGGTACATTATTGATATAATTTAATGAGATACTATTTATATAATGTGCTGGATCTGAGAACTTTTTGTTTCTCAATGAAGGAAAATGGTGTTAATTTTTGTGTAATAGCTTTGAAACAAAACTTCATGATATGTATATTGTAATTTCTGTCAAAAGAAGTTGAAATAGGAAGCAAAGATTTTAAAATGCCTGCTGGTACAGATTGTCCCTACACGTTGGAATAGCGTTTGTTTCTAATTTGACTTGTTCAAAGATAGCTTGCACCGATATTTTTGTGTAAATACATAATGAAATTCTTTGTTTATATTCCTGTTAAATAGGCTGCAAGTATTTAGTGTGTATGCTCATGCTAGAATTTTGTTGATGCAGCTCTTTGTCATTCAAGTCCTGAGAAAGGACAGATGAGATCACCTTCTGTGATTGTCATTGGTGGTGGGATTGCTGGAGTAGCTGCTGCTCGTGCACTTCATGATGCCTCCTTTCATGTATGTACTACAAAGAACTAAAGAAAAATAATAGTCAAGTCACAAGCTATGATAAAAATCAGATAACCTTATGCTGCGTTCCCAAAATATGTTTTTTGTTTCTATTGTATGCTATATGTGAATTGCATTTATGGCTTCACATGGGGACCCAAAAGAAACTAAAACCCCCTGTACACTTTTACCGTTGCTTATGATTATCCAAGGTAACTTGTCAGCTGTCCTGCACCCCTCGGCTCTGTGGAGGTACCTTTGGCGGATTATTATGTCAAAGTGAAAATTGAAAACCTTAATAAATAATAAGTGACAGAGAAATATTATGTCATTTTGGAGACCCTACGGCCTTTTCCCCTTCTAAATAGATCTCCCTGAAATCAGGAAAAACAAGTTCCTAGATGTTCTAATTTTGTTCCTAAAAACAAATAGTTAACTGGTGGCAGAAGCTTGATGTTGAAGGTCTGCTACAGCCTTCAACCATGCTTGGTGATGGGGAAGCATAGGAAACCAATTTATTGACTGGTTTTAGAAAACTGAAGAAATTAGATTACTTGGTTGTGTATGTTTTGGTGTTTTCTTTCAAGTTTTAACGTCCAAGTGGATAAATCTTTAATTTTCATCAATCAGGTTATCTTGTTAGAAGCACGGGAGAGACTTGGTGGTCGTATTCATACTAATTATTCATTTGGTTTTCCTGTTGACCTCGGTGCTTCCTGGTAAGCTTGTAATTTTAATGTCCTTTTTCCAGAGAAACTAACATTCATCACCCACAATTATGTCGTAATATCACTGTACTGTTGATTTTCAGGTTACACGGGGTATGCAAAGAAAATCCTTTGGCCCCGTTAATTGGCAAATTGGGATTGCCCCTTTACCGTACCAGTGAGGATAACTCTGTATTATATGACCATGACTTAGAAAGGTAAATACGCAAGTCATAAAACATTTAGTCATGAATATAATTTTGGTCTTACTTGTTTTTATGTTTGTGCCCTTCCCAGTTTTTGAATTGAATACGTTTCGTTGTTAGAGTTGTTAGCTTTTGTTGTTGTTGTTGTTGTTATGTGTGAATAGTGATAAATCTGATGTGTTTTTCAGTTATGCACTCTTTGATATGGAAGGGAAACAAGTTCCTCAAGAGCTAGTGACGAAAGTTGGAAAAGTATTTGAGGCCGTCTTAGAAGAGGTAGGTTATCTTTGGAAATCGACTTAGAAGTCTGAAATTCCTGATTTACTTGATTTTGTTCAACTTTAATTCTTTTTCCCTTTTGGTTGTGTGTCAACTTCTCTGAGTTGGTCTCCTATGCTTTATACAGGCTGATAAAATAAGAGATGAATATACTGAGGACATGACTATAGCGCGTGCATTCTCACTTGTTTTTGAAAGAAGACCAGAATTGAAGTATGTTCTTCCCTGATGTTATTTTGACATGCCTTTATTTTTCTTTCATTTTCAACATTAATTGATAAACATCCTTAAACACAGGATGGATGGGCTTGCCCACAAGGTTCTTCAATGGTATATCTGTAGGATGGAAGGATGGTTTGCTGCAGATGCAAATACTATCTCACTAAAATGTTGGGATCAGGTATTTTAATATTAGTCTTTATTATAATGTCCAATGATTTCTCTATCTTCATATGTTGGAGGACCGTACAGTGCACACTGAATATCTACAAAGATTTGCTTTTGCAATCTATTATCATAAATGACATTGGCTATATACAATCATAACTGCACCAATGAAACTATACAATTAGATAATTCTATCTTATGAAAATATATTAAGATATGATAGTTTTTGTGCCTATTGCATTATATTTTCTTTTTTTTTGACATTTTATGGACTAGGAGTTAGAACTGCTTCTCTACTCAATATTCCCCTCCGACATAGAGGTGCCCCTTGCATTCTTTCATTTTTTCTCAGTGAAAACTCCGTTTAAAAAAAAATGTCATTACTTGGGAATGTCTTGTTGGTCACTACCAAATAAATATTTACCTTGGCTTTGTTTAGAGTTAGGCAGTTGAAAAATCATAAAATGGTATACTAGTACGATAATGACAGGTTCCGTTCTGGTGGTATATGCCAGTTTTATGATCCTTTTGGCTACTTGCATTTGTGGCAAATCATTATGCTTGTTACCTTTTGTAATTTGGATAGTTCTTTTGTATCTATTTCGTACATCAATGAAATGGTTCTTTTTTCCTCTCAAAAAAAAATAAAAAATTATGCTTGTTACCCATTGGCTTGTGGTTGTGGGCATCAAACTAAGGATAGAAAGTACCTGATTTTGTCTGGAAACAGATCGGAGGAGAGATGGAAAATCCGTGTATTTACAGATAAAATTGATTCATTTTTTTGTTTGCTGTTTCTATTTGTGCGGCAATAGTATATCATAGGCTTATCGATTAGGGGATTTGATGTTTACTTGTGGATAATTAACTAATGTTATACTATTCTAATTTTTTGAATTTTAGATGGATGATATATCGTTGCAAGTTTACAATCGTACTCAAATTTCTATGACTTAAAATTTTAGGATTAGTCATTCTTGAGAATGTTTGTTCTTTTCATGCTCAATTTTCTTTAATCTTTTTCTCATAGTTTTTTAAATATCGTTCTGATTATTCCAGGAAGAGCTGCTGCCTGGAGGTCATGGGCTAATGGTAAGGGGATACCTTCCTGTAATCAACACTCTTGCAAAGGGTCTTGACATTCGTTTAGGTCACAGGTAAAGTTTGTTCTGATCTACATTTTTTTCCCTTATGATTCATGTTTATCGACTCGAACCCCAGCTTGTGATTTGAAATCCTCTTTCCTTGGTTCTCAGGGTCACAAAAGTAGTGAGACGATATAATGAAATTAAGGTCACGGTCGAAGATGGGACAACATTTGTTGCAGATGCTGCTATTGTTTCTGTCCCTCTCGGGGTGCTCAAAGCTAATACCATAAAGTTCGAGCCTAAGCTCCCAGAATGGAAGGAATCTGCCATATCTGACCTTGGAGTTGGGGTAGAGAATAAAATAATACTGCATTTTGAACAAGTTTTTTGGCCGAACGTGGAATTTTTAGGAGTGGTTGCAGAAACAACATATGAATGCAGCTACTTTCTCAATCTTCACAAGGCCACTGGTCATTCTGTTCTCGTTTACATGCCTGCTGGGCAGCTGGCTGAAGACATAGAGAAATTGTCCGATGAAGCAGCTGCTGATTTTGCTTTTACACAACTCAAGAAAATTCTTCCGGATGCTTCTGACCCGGTAAGATTTCTCCCTCCAAATATTTCACTTGCAATTGGACTTATGCACACAAATGAAGATTTGGAATCAAAAACTCATCACAATCTTCAAATTTGCAGATCAATTTCCTTGTTTCCCGATGGGGTACAGATGTTGACACGCTTGGATCATACAGTTATGACATAGTTGGCAAGCCCCATGATCTGTATGAGAAGTTGAGAATTCCCATTGATAACATATTCTTTGCAGGCGAGGCAACTAGCACAAGCTTCCCAGGGTCGGTGCATGGTGCGTTTGCAACTGGTGTAATGGCTGCCGAGGACTGCAGAATGCGCGTCCTTGAGCGCTATGGGGAACTAGATATATTCCAGCCAGTCCTAGCTGAGGAGCCAGTATCGGTACCGCTACTGATCTCCCGCCTGTAAGTTAAGGTTCCTTCAACATTTTGGTTCGACATTGATGGGTTTGGCTGGGCCAGTGGTATAGAAAATCACTGCTTTTGCATTGATCAATCAATAAGTATTTTGGTCAAACGTTCTTGTGGTTTTCTTGAAGTTGCATGCAGGATTTGGGTAGAGAAGTGGTTAGGGAAGTGCTTTAGTCTAGACTTGTCTCCTTGATGTGATAAAACATTTCAACTGCCTAATATTTTACTGAATATGATGAATAAAGTTGTCCTTAGTCTCTGTCTTTTTCTCTGTTGGACATGAACTTTTTCTCTCTCCTATAGTATCCGAGGTAGTCGATTATTGTTATTTTTACATTCGTGAGTATTTGAGCCAATCTGCATGGACAACTGCTCCTTTTGTTGTCAAAGGTAATTTATAGGATATTAAATTTTAGACGCCTTCACTCTTCACATGACCTTATTGTCCGTTGGATCAATTCATGGTCGACGAAAATCTGATGGGAACAATGAGAAGAATCTCTTTGGGAACATGTAATGTGAATACTCTTGCAATGTTGGTCCAACATGGGACAGTAAAACTGGACCTCTCTGTGGATCAAGATTCCTGATTCTTGCACAAGTTGTGAAGTATTGGTTTTATTTTTATCATGTGGTGCGAATGTGACGTTAGGCTGCAATGTCTAGGAGGAGGCTGTCACTATAATTGCTTGCCATGTTGGCTGTTGGCGTATTGCTGCTTTCAGTAAAAGCATTGTTGGCCCTCTGTGCTGTGGAAAGGTCGGATTTTGTTTCATGTATCATTTCAATCTTTTTTGTGTACAAAAGGAAATAATCTTTTAATTTAAATTATTGTTGGCAAATTGTCTTGAAATTGAATAACGAAATGCCAAAATGGTGATGTGATTTTTTGTGTAACACCCGAGTTAGGAGGGATACATGAATGAACCGAGACCACATTCGAATGAGAGGGATCCTGAGGACATGAAAGTATGGTCAAGATAAGCTTAAAAGAATTGATAGATACTACCGCACCTTCCTTTTCGGTGGCTCAATCATAGGAACTTTGAAGTTAAGCGTGTTTAGCTTGGAGAAGTTCTATGTTGGGTGACCTCTTAGGAAATTTTCTAAGAAGCATGTGAGTGAAGACAAAGCATGCTAAAAGGACCCCGTGTTGGTTTGTGTGGATAGTCTTCACTCTTTGAAGTAGTTTAAGACGAGTATGGTAACATGACCAGGTCGCAGGGAAATAGCGAGGCCTAAGGTGCCAAATCCGGATTCCGAATCCTGGGCCTGGGACGTTACATTTTGGATATCATGAATGTCCTTTTTTTTTCTTTCCCTTTTTTGGTGAATTTTAAATATCTAATTTTTCGTTGAATTGTAAGGTTGCTCGTTATATGTCACTATTGTTTTGCTATTTGACGTATATATAATCAATTCTTTTCTTAGTAAATTTGTTTCTTCTTTGGACAATCCCTAGTCATTTGTTGCATGTGGAAGCTATTAGAGAACTTAGAAAAATAGGCTAAAAAGAATTATATGATATTCATCAAAGTTTATCATCAGTTTTATTTTTAAAAACCACTATTTACAAAAATAGTAGCCAACCAACGTATATGTGTCTTTTTAAAGACACGTGGTTACATGTTAAGAAAATCATATAATATATTGTTTTTATAGAAAAAAATGGATATGTGTAAGCTATCAGAGTTCAAATCTCCCCACTCGTAAAGTGAACTAAAAAAAAAAATCTACAACGATAATCCGATTTTTTTTATTTTATTTCAATCCAAATTTGATAGTCGCATAGAAAATTTTATTTTACATATCTATCCTCCCATGTAAAATGTTGGACAAATTAGGTTACTCCTATGTTTCTTTTCAGATAATGTAGTCTTCCATGGAATCAATATTTTATGTTTTTTTTTGGCGTATTATAAATTTCTTCTGTTAATGTAATCGTCAATTTGCAAAACGTCACACAAGTGTACATAAGGTTTTCTAAATAGGTCAACAAAACATTTCAAATTGCTAATAGATCCTAGGACAAATAATATTTTAAAGGCATACATAAATGGGGAAAAAATAACAAATAGTCCATAGTAATACGTATTTTGTTCATTTTCTTGTGTAGTTAAAAGAAAAAAAAATGTTAAGGTCACTACTTATCTTGAAATAGAATAAACATGACAATTACCCTTTCAAACGAGTCAACTGTATGCTCTTTTTTATAGATCAAATTTATCTTTATTTATTTATTTATATTATTTTTATATATGTGTGACACTATGATAGAGACCAACTCACAATTGTCAAGATAATTCATAGGACTTAATCCAAGTCAAATAAATTTCATCCTTTTTAACTGCAAAAGTTTTTTTTAAGAGTTTTTAACTGCAAAAGTTTTTTTTTTAAGAGTTTTTAACTGCAAAAGCTACAGCTTTATGAAACTCAAAAAAAAAAAGAAAAGAAAAGAAAAAAGTTACAGCTTTATTATTTATTTATTATTTGATCAAGTTACAGCTTTATTCTTGTACTTTAATGTGTAAGTTTCATCTTTGTGAGATTTTTCGATTTTATTATTGTACAATGTGCTAATCCCAATAGTTCCCACCATTAATGATTGATATTAAAATGTCACGAAAAACTAAGGTAGTGGCATCGTTGTGGCTACCAATATTTTCACCCACCAATGTCTGGGATCATTGAGATTATTTATTTATTTATTTATTTTTTAGGACAGACATTATTTATTTATTCATTTCAAATCATTTTCATACGTATGTTTGAATCCTAACATTATCTCGCCGGCATAATACAACTGGACACAGAAAGTTTTGTGATTCTTTTTTTAGTTCAACAATATTTGGAGTGGTTAATTCGAACATCTGACCTCTTGGTTGAGGGTACAGGTAAATTATCGTTGAACTATATCCTTTCACATTCACTTGCAAATAAAAATTAAAAAAAAACAGGTAATAAATTAAAGGGATATAAAAGTAGATGACAAATTCAAAAAGAATTATTGCAAGGTTAAGAGAAATATTAAGTATCCTGAGAGTCTTGGAGTGGTTGGATTGGGAGAAAGTAAATAGATTTCATACATCACAACAAATAAACATAAAAAAAAGTATAATTCCTCTAACATTGCTCAGTTACAAGAATAAATATACATTGCTGAGCAAGAATGGTAAAAACAAACAATCAATTGTTGAAAAATATCCACCAACTCATCTCTCTACAATTCATCCTTCCTAACTTCAAATTTATATAGTTTTGGAACAGATTTTTTTTTTTCTTATTAAATTTATAGATTAAGTTTGTCCGGTTACAACTTACAGCATAGATCTTCTTCACATTTCGACGACACCTCCTTTTCGGTCCCGAAGAAAGGGAAATATCTGCATCTCCTGTGTAGCTAATGGAGTGCATGCTACAACCCATTGCAGAGCAAGTTTGAAGTGATCGTCCTGCATCGACGAAAAGCGAAAAAATTGTTTTAAAATATGTAGAAAAAGTAAGTTATAGAACTTGGTTGATCTAGTAAAATGACTTCATCCACAAAGTAAAAATGATGAAAACTGAAACCTGGAATAAATTAATGACTGACTAGAGAATACTGCTGAAGTTTTCAATGGGATCTGATTCTTCAAGCATGGCCGCTGCCTGGAAGCAGTCTATAGCATCAGCCATTCGTCCTTCATCCCTATGAATCACCCCCAAGTAAAACCAAGCCTTACGGTTCGTAGGATCTAATCTCAATGCGTCTGAAAGTAAGCTTCTTGCTATAGGCAATGCATCCGGGCCCGCTTTCGACCAAAGAGCACCAATCAAAACCTTGCAAGGAACATAAGTTGGTTCAAGAAGGAGAGCGTTAATATAAGCAGCTAGAGCTTCTTGTATTTTCTCACGTCCTTCACACATTAAACCTGGTGGAACAACAGATTTGATGAACAATCAGCTGTGAAAAAGTCATTTATGCCAAAGCATTCAAAGAGATAGGACATCTACGACGCATATGTACACGACATCAAATACCAATACTTTATTGGCGAAATGGGAAAGAAATTGAAGACTCTAATCATGGACATAAATACATGCATCAAAATCTTGTAGCCATTATGCAGCCAGTACTTTATTCAGAATTACAACTCATGAGAAGTTAACTATTCTTTGATCAATTAGGAGCTAAATCTTAGTAAACCATTCTTCCTGACTTTTGTTTTTTGGTCACTGCCACTTTCTGTAAGACGAGTTCTTTTGTCTTCTTGAAATCCTTAACAATGGTGAAGATAGGAATGATAAGGGCTAAAGCAGCAGTTTAATTATCACAGCTGACATTCTGAATCATTGGTCGCCATGTAAATCTACCTATGGTTATATTATATATATGTAATGTACCAATCACATCGAACAACAATATCCATGTGTAAATCTTGTATAAGAGAAGGGAAATTTACATTAACTTACGGAAAATAAAGAAAAATTAAATGTTGCTTACGTAAAGATCTTACTCCAAAAAATAAAAAATTCCTAGCAAGTATTATGAGGAGTAACATGCACAAAGCCAGGACTCATATTACTTTGAAGTGGAGAAGAAGAGAAAAGGAGAGAATGAATGCTGCAGAGCAACAAAAAAGTATTGATTTTGTCAAAATCATTAAGTTTTCAAAAGACTGACTAAACAGGACAGAGCTCATCGAGACAGACATGCACTCGGTGAAAAACAAATTCTACTTCTGGCACTAATGAGCATCCCTCTGTAGAATAAACGGCAGCCAGTGGTAGCAATCTTCAACTAAGTCTAAACTATGAAGTTTAACACAGGTTGCCAACATGAAGTTAGACCAAGTTTGAAAAGAACCAAGTCCAGCAACTATTTCAGAGAATTTGTGGTAATTAACAATTTTCCAGGGCACGATCAAGACAGAACGGTTGATGGATAAACTTGAAGGACAAAGACAGACAGTGAAAGGCAACTCATGAAAGAGACCGTTTCCTTGTGATTTTTTTTTTTTTTTTTTTTTAATAATTTAGGAATTAACTAATATCTCAGAAGCAGGAAAGCAGTGTAAGAGTGTCAAGGTACATGAAAAACGATTTTGAACAGTTTAGAAAATAATAAATGCCAATATTAGTTAATGTAGAAAATAAAGTATTCAGATCTTGCCTTCAGTATGTAGTACTTCTGGGGAGAACTCTTTCAGCTCTTTGGCTTTTCCTAGACATATCTCTGCATCTTTCCAATGTGAAAGGCTGGAGTATAAATTGGCCAGACCATTCCAAACTTCAAATTCATTCAGTTTATCATCTTCAACCTATTATTGAGGCAGAAAGTGGATCATATATATATACAAAATATATTTTGTCAGTAAGTTACATTCCATTTAAACTGACAAAAAAGGAAAGATCAAAGAAAGAGGTACTCAAAAATACAATTTGGTGAATAGGAGTCCCAATGACAACTTTAATGTTGCAGACTCCTTGTTATATTCTATGAATTATGATACAACTTCTATAAGTAAGACTCAGAAGATTTGATAGAATAACCATACAAGAAGTTTATAAGCTAGCAACTGGTATTCTACATTTAAAATTCAGAAAGTGACTGAAGTTTTCTATTTTAGAATCACAACATATTTGAACTAATTATTTTCTTCTAGAAAATAAGTAGGAATTATAGAGCTCTATATTTAAAACAGAAGTTACTTTTCTAGATACTATGCAGTACTAGTTCTAACCTGGGGGACGATTCTGAGCGGCCCAAACGATTTCTTTTGCGCTTGAACTAATGCAAGGAGATAACGGTAAGTTTCAATAGCATCCATATGTAATGATTGAGAGATCTTCAGCTTGGCCTTGAGTCTGAGAAGTGGTCCTTGTTCCCATTTTGTGGTCTCATCCATTGCAGCATCAGTGACCACTTCAGCCTCCGAAAATCTCTTTTGGGCAGACAAAACAAGAGCAAGCAACTGCCAGCCTTTTAAGACAGAGCCACCAGTTTCATCAATGAACTTCTTTGCATATTGCAAAGCAGCATTCAAATTCCGATATTCTGAATACTGTACTCCTAACTCGAGCATCAAATCTAAGTTATTGCTCTCTAGACCACTTGCTGCCTCAAGAGATTTCAATGCCTCTGACTGAAGACGGGACCTCTCATAGTCAGAGGACGACATTTTGGCTTGTTTTCCCAAACAAAGACCTAACAAGCGAAGACCCACACCCTTTAAATGTTCTTCATCTCCTATACAATTGCTTATTGCCCGCTGGGCATAACCAACACCTTCAGCAGCGAGATAAGGATCCTCACTACAGATCTTGGCAGCCAGTAATAAGGCTGCTACATCATCTGGTTGCTCGTGTTTGTGTAGAGACTTTCTCAGAAGATTCAAGGCAACTTTGTTCTGTCCTGCTGCACAATAACAAAGAGCTAAAGACTTCCAACGATCTACACGGTGATATACTCCAGGCATGACCTCTTCAAGTTGTTTTGCTAAAACAGAAGTCTGGCTGCATAAGGATAGAGCAAATATTAGGTGCTCCATCACTGATGGATCCCATTTTATCTTACCAAGGTAACACTTCTTCACAATAAGCATCAAAAGTAGAATTGCTTCTTCCAAATTATTTTTCGGTACATATGAACCATCAAGTTGAACAGCTAAACTAGGAGGACCAGCATCTACTCCACTGTAAAGCAAAAACACAGCAAATCCTTTCTGTATCCTAGCACAACTTTCATTATTGAGGTTCCATTGGCTTAAGAGGGCACGCCTATAGGCAGATATTGCTTCCTGGAAACAGCCAGCCTGCTTCCATAGCTCAGGGAGGAGTTCTACAGCCTGATTGACAGTCTCTTGCAATCTACCCTCCACTTGTCCATCAGGAATTCCCTGGTGGAATATCTTCTCTACAGCATCAAGTACACTAGTACATTCATCAGCAGCCTCTGAAAAGTCCCATATAATAAGTTAGAATTTAAGATGCAAATTTAAAAAAGAATAAGAGAAATAATAGATCTATATCCCTATTTACACTAGATTAGTCGTTGTTACCAGTTACTCTCCCTAGCTTCTGAAGAGACTTCACTTTTAAATATATGGCTTCAAGCACCAGGTTTGCAGCATGCTGCGAAACTGCATGTTGAGATTCAGGGCGCGAACGTCCCTTCTTTGGAGGCGTCTTCTCAGACATGCAAGGCTGTAATCTTTGAATAGCTGCTTGGAGATCAATACCATCAAACACACGTAGAGCACCTTCAACATTACCTCTCTGATATTCCAACTTTCCAAGAAGGGCTCGGGCTTCCTACAACCATTTTTTATGTAAAAAGTTCATCAAAATCAATGTTTATAAGCTACAAAATCTTGAACAGAATGACTCCCAGGGCCCGTCCCAAATGAGATGGGACCCTGTGATATTTTTAAAAATAAGACCCTAAAATATTTTATAACAAAGAAAAAGTTGTAAAATATCAAAATTCATTATATTATACAAAGTTGTAATATATATATTTACATACATGTATATATGTTTATATATGTGTGTGTACATGTGTGTATATATATGTGTGTACATGTGTGTATACACACACATACATCTACATATATAAATATATGTATGTATATGTATATATATATATTACAACTTTATTTTCCAATTTTTCCCCAACAATTTAAATATATGTCTATTTTACCTCATTCTTTTGTGTACATCCATTTTTTTCTTTTTTTGAAACTTCTTTTAAGTACATCCATTGAATGTATTGGAATCGGGACAAAAGGTTGGAAAAGGAGAGGTGAGCTGGTTCAATATAGTGAACCACTAAATTGACTTTTCACTATATCCTATTAATGGATGTACATTTCTGATTTCATTAAAAAGAAACCTATTGACTATTCTCATTTCACGCACCATTCATGAGAGAATTTCAATTCTAAAAAAGCCTATTGCCTTCAACAATTTGAAATCCGATATTGGACATGAAAGTGAAAGGTGTTAGAGATAAACGGAACGCCTTTTTTTCTGTTTTCTGGAAATATTTGAAATTGAAAATGTTAACGGTATATAATGGTACTTTCAAAAAGAAATTTGATTGCAGTTGAAGTATTACACACAAATATATACAGGCTATTGCTTGCAAACAAATAACAACAAAGGCAAAGGCATAATTTAGATCAGTTCTCAAAAACCTTTTAGCATTCAAAATATGCATTCGTAATTATCTTCTTCCCCAATTTGTATGAGGAAACTAGTTGAGAAGAAACTATTCAGATTAACATGATATGTATCCAACTTAGAGCCTAGACTCAACTTCGACAAGACACCCAGCAACCAATTCATTAATGAGTTTGAGAGTGATTTTGAAATAACCAAAATCACTTTTTTCATGTCCAAGGACTAAAAATTGGTCATTCCAAAATCACTCCCAAACATGTTCTAATTCCAAAATCACTTCCAAACATGTTCTAAGAAACCATCAACAAAACTCAACTCCTGCAGGACACCTAGCCACTTTGAGAGTGATTTTGAAATAGCCAAAATCACTTTTGTCATGTCGTTTTTAGTGGAAAAATGACTATGACTAAAAATTAGTTATTCCAAAATCACTCCCAAACATGTTTTAAAGAAACTATCAACAAAACCAATTTTCCAACTAGTTGTAGGTTCAAATTTCTTTGCAGTTTCTTTATGAGATAAATATCGTTTACTTCTTAGGTCCAAATTAATTGAAAATCGACTCTTTTTTTTCAATATTTTTTTTATCCAACTCATAAATGGGAGATGAAGGAGATCAAAATTGGGAATTGGCTTATATATGAGAAAAAGATTGAAAATGAGAAGAGGGGATCGCAGCAGAAACCAAATAGTTGCAGAAAAGAACAAATTACATAAAAAGAAAACGAAAGCATCCCATGAACTGGAAGAAGAAGAAGAAACGATCAAGTTTGGTTCTTAGTCCAAGTGATTTTGACTCCCCAAAAAAAACGGTAGTATGAAAGTAGGATGCATCACAGCGATCACTTCAGTCTCTTCTTTGTCCAATGTCCATTCATTGCTGGACTTCCCATATTCGAAGGGGATAACAATTAGAGCACTCTCATGTAATCAAAGTATTCTAAGTTGTGATTTTGGATTTTTCTTCAAATAGACTTCTGAAGTTATGTCTAATGATTTTGATTTTTGAGGAAGACGGAAAGGTCATCTTAGGGATTGAAGTCACTGTTTCAACCAACTAATTATTCAGTAAATAGTATACTATTGAAAAACTGAGAATAGAAACGTGAGCACAATAAATAGCAGCAGACACAGAGGACAATAATACTGGCATCATGATACATGTCTTTTTTAAACATATTTTGCCTCAATAATTATAGACATAAATAAAATTTATTCAAACTTCTAAAAAAAATGTATGTTGATTAGCTAAAATAAAATTTGAGATTCCTATAATAACCGTCCAAGGACTAAAAGATTGTATCTATCAAAAACTACTACTACATTTGTACCCCTTTTTGATAGTTCTTTTTTTTTTTCCTTTTTGGTTGTCCTCATGTTAGTAGGCCTGTTTTTTCTGTGTGGCCTTCTTTGTACTTTCATTAATCTTATTCTAATTGGGATATATCAAATAGAATTTTCCAGTCATAGAATCCTGGGTAAGATTTGGGTTTTAATTACATAACAAAAACAACAAACTCCAAAAATTTGAAGGTGGAGGATATCAAAATAAGGCAAATGTACGCATGCAGAAACACGTGGATAACCTGTTTGATTATAGGGAGAACTTAAGAAGAAAGCAGCAAAGATTTCCCTACCCTGATGAAGGCAGCATATAGATGGTCAATGCATACTAACTGAACATTATACTCGGAAACCTATATTTTTATATAAATTTAGAAAATGGAGGCCGTAAGTGCTCGATTGAGAGTAAATTCAGTAAATTTTCAAACATGTGGTGATACCCAAGAAAAGTAAATTCTTTGTTTCCTATCAAAAGAAAAGATATCCAAGAAAAGTTTAATTCTCCAATTCTTTTTTCTTTTTTCCTTCTTGTTCAAAATTGGCTTCAATTGCATGCTACACTATGCTTATAACGACCTGAAGCATGAAACAGGAATTCAAGTTCATTCCAACTATAAAGTCTTCATAGTGGTAAATAAACAAACCTCAAAATTGAGAGATAACCCTTCTCGTAATGAAGACTCGGCCTCTTGAATATTTCCCTCATCGAGCTTTGCTTCTACTTCTGTTGTTTTTATGGAGATCCCATTTGCACAGAATTCCCGGACAACTATTCCTTCCTCAGATTCTCCAGACTCCATGGCTGGCTCCCTATCATCTTCATCGACAGTTGACGTCATAAGTTTTACCTTCTTCAATTCTCTTCATGAATATACTTCTTCTAACTGCCATAAAAATTAGTGATGCAGATCTCAGAAACCATACAAATCTTGGGCATTTGAATCAATTATGAAACTCGTCTCAAACATTATAACAACAGGAGAAAGACATTCAGAGACAAATACGGAACTTATTAAAAGAAAAAATCAACGTGAATAGATCATCTTTTACGCTGGAACAGAGTTGATTCGTGCCCTTTTCTTTATTGCACACCGCTTGGCTGGGAAAGGGAAAACCATATCCGGAGATAAAACTATAAAACCTTAGATTTCTACTTTCTGTACTAGAACAAAAAAACACAATTACGGTTCTAAATAAAGCATTTGTTCCCTGATGACCCAATCAAAAGAGGACATTGCGGGACGTCTGATTCTTTTCCTTTTCGGTATATTCTCAGCAATGAAACAGTGCATTCAAATGCATACAAACGCCATAAGCCTTGCACGTAAATTCTTGGATCTAAGACTATGAATAAATAGAAGATGTGGAAATGTGCATTCCTCTTTCCCTTTGGGTGCCAAGAAAACAAAGAAAAAAAATTCAAACAGAAGGATCATAGCAGCAGGATCGTAAATTTTCATCTACTTTTCCCTCACAATTTCCACCTGAAAGCTTCCTTTTTCTACGTTGAATTTCCAAGACCAGGAAAAAACATACAATAATCGAATCTTACCTGAGAAATTGAGGAGCTGACATCAACGGATGCTTGCTTGAAAGGGATCATTGGCGAAGAAGACGAAGCTGAAAACTTGGCATTTGAGGCGGAAAATTTGGCCGGAAGCCGACGAGTACGGTGGCGGATCAATTACAACAGCTTGGAGGAAATTGAGGCTCGCAACATTTGTCTCGGAGAAACAGAGCGAGCAAACGAGATCTATATTTTGTTTTGTAATTTAATTTTTGGCGTCGAAACGATTTTTCTTATTTTTGAAAAAAAAAAAAAAGGAAAAAGGAAGAGCATTTAACTCTTACGTTGGAAACACGTGGTGCGTCTTCTACAATTCCAAGGCCCATGTACTGAACTGGACCTCATAATGGGCCTACAGAAATTTGGCCCAAGTGTCAGGTTTGGATCGGATAGTTGGAGCGCTGGGCCATAAATGGGCCTGCGTAATTTTGGCTCTTGTCAAGTTCAGAAAGACAGTTTTTGGAGAAATGGGCCGCTAATGGGCCTGCGTAATTTTGGCCCAATCTTCAAACTCAGAAATGAGAATTGGGAAATTGTGGCAGATGACTAGAAAAAAAAAACACTTTTGTTATATGACTAAAATAGTTTCGAATTTGGAGGGATAGCTACCGTGATTTTAGGAACTGTCAACCGATCTATTTTTTCCCATTTTACCCCTGGTGTATACTGTTATTTACAGTTCTGCCCAACTCAACTATCAATATTCAGTTTTTTTTTTTACACCAACGTAAGATTTTTCTCAACCGAAAAATCTTAAGTCACGTGGATTTTCCTAAATATTTGTTAAAAAGAAAAAAAAAACTTATTTTGTCCTATATTTTATCACTCCCAACAGTTTTTTTCTACATTCTCACTCATTTCTTCACAATCAACGTTTCATTCTTTGCCTGAAATCCAGAATTCAAATTTCATCTCCACTGTCTTTGCACCACCAGAATTTTTTCAATAATGGCTTCCCATCGAGTTTCGATCCTATTCGATAGCGTTTGAGCACTGATTCCGTCACAGACATTATTAGACTTGATGCTCGAAAGAAAATTTCACAGATCTACTAATGGTGAAGACAAGTTTCAGATTATAAGCTTTTCTGAGAACGAAGATCTTGTTTGGATGTTCGCTGGGGTATATAACAGGATGTACCACAATTGTTTCCTTATTGTATATGTTGAAAGTGTGGATACTAGTATCCATAGGGACGATGCAAGCCTGAATTCAACAGAAAATACAAACAACAGAGGAGGATTTCATATAAGTGCACATATCAACACAATACACTGATTGTGCTGTCAGTGTGGATGCTGAGCCTGTAGATACCAATATACACAAAGGCAGTGTTGGACCAAATTGTGGATGCTGAGCCTATAGATACCAATATACACATAGGCAGTGTTGGACCAAATTCACTAAGGAGAATGCAACTTGGAGAAGGATAATGTTGGTTTCCTTAATTCAGTGGTAAGTGATGTGTTTTACACCAATAGATATGGTTAAATACAAGACACCAATAGATATGGTTAAATACAAGTTGTAGCTGAGTGATAGTTCTTACAATTTTGGATTGTGTCAACAAGGTCCTCAAAGACGAAGTTTTTAAAGCATTTTACATTGTCAAGAAAGATGGCGAGAACCGGGTAATGTTTAATTATTGTATTAACTATATGTATATACCCTTATGTACATAGAGATTCTAGAGATAAATACCCTTATCCATATGCAAGCGATTGATAGGGTTATTGAGTATGATGCTGGTTTGTATATACACATATATATTGTTGTACTTATTGTGTTTTTGTACATAATTACTACTGTGTTTTTATGTATATACTATTATCACACATAAGTATTAAGTGATTTTGTACGAAAAGTGTATATTGACAGTTCAACATAAGTTTTTTCGAGATTAAGAATTTATGTTTTTTTGTTTAAATGATGTTAATTACGGTTTTAGATTTAATGCAAGGTTGTTAAATCTTGTTCATGTTAAATTCGGTTTCTCCCATCCTTAAAATGGTCTCTTTTTTTTTCTTGTCTCCTTAAAATGCTCATTTCTTTGTTTTGATTTGGTTGGTTAGACTCTAGTTAAAATTAGATTGTCTTTCCTACCTATTATTCTCCACAATTATAGATTGCATTTCTCTTTCTAAAAAGTGGTTAGGGGCAATTTAGTCTATTTTAATTTGAAATTTATTAATTAAAATCATGTTTAGCCATTTATTTATTTTCTAAACAAGTTTAGCCATTTTTCAAATCTCCCATATTAAATCTAGCCATTTTTCTTGTTGCCCCATGAGAATTTGAACATAATGGCTATATACACCCTTTATTTCTTAAAAATGGGAAACAAAAAAAAAAACTTTAATATGATCAGGTGATTTTTTTTTAGTTCACAACATTTAGAGGTAGAAAGATTTGAACATCTAGCCTCCTGATGGATATGTGTCAATTACCGTTGAGTTAGGGTTACTTTAGCAATACCACCCTAGGTTAGCCATTTTAGTAGGTGAAATTCATATGGACAACGTTTTTTTTATTTCCTTTTGTTTTGTTTTGTTTTTTTTTTTTTTTTTTTTTGGGTCAAATAAGTAGTTTTTAAAGTCAAAAGAAACCATACATTGTATTGGTTGGAGAACTAGGAAGCAATTTTTTTTCTTTTGAAGAGGGAAAAAAATAATTAGTTCTAGTCGTCTTATTTGTCATTTTTGCATCATCAAACCACTTTCTTTTTTATCCAGCTTGAACAAAGTTGAATCTATACCCCTACATGTTAAACTAAAAAGAAAGTGGTTTGATGATGCAAAAATCATGTTTTTTTTTTTTTTTAATTTTATTAAGACATATATTCTTTATCACAATATTGCAAATTTGAATCTATATCCCTACATGTTAAACTGAAAAGAATCATATTGTTTTTTTATTTTTTCTGATTGCATCCATCTATTTAAAACTATTAACATTTGTTAAACACAACACATAAAGGTAGAAATTTGAATCTTCAACTTCAAGAAAAGGAGTAAATTAACTATATTCATGCCATATATAATTACCATTCAAAATTTTGTATACAAACAAATTAAGACAGATGGCAAAAACCACCCCTAAACTGTGGTAGTTGTAACAATTAGACCCATAAACTTTCAATCGTAAAAATTAAACCCTTAAACTTTCAAAAGTGTAAAAATTAGAACCCTAAACTTTTTAAGTGTAAAATTTAAACCCTCAAAATATGACAAATATAAAATTTAAACTCTTAAACTAATTTTTACACTTTTGAAAATTTGAAGGTTTAATTTTTACCATTCGAAGTTTAGGGGTTTAATTGTTAAAATGTCGAACAGATCAATGACCCCTTAGGGGCTGTTTGGAACGCTGAATTGGTTATAATATCTGGTGGTTATAATAATCTGAGTATTATAATAGTTTTATAATAATCTGTGTTTGGGGTGCAGATTATTATAGTCTGGGATAAAATAATCTGTGTTTGGGGTGCAGATTATTTTAGTCTGGGATAAAATAATCTGTGTTTGGGATGCAGATTATTTTAGTCTGAGTTAAAATAGTTTGTGTTTAGGGTGCTGATCTGTTTAACATGAAATTATGAATCAAAGGTTCAAGCTGACTGTTTTTTCCTGACTCTTTTTTTTTTTTTTTTTTTTTTCCTCATACAACTTTGTATGTCAAATATTATATTTTGCAAATATCAATAAAAAATTGTTTAGATTCAGTTGTAAAAAAAGTAAAGTATTGGGTATACGGGTTAAATGATGTGTTTAACTTAAAAGGAAACAAAAATAACCTAAGGTAAAAGTTGATTTTCTTTGTTTTAGGGTCATGATTTTTTCACAAAATAAGTCATTTTATGATTTCATATTGGAAAACCATATTTGTTTCATTTTTGTATTTTCAACGTAAAAAATGGTAAATGCTTATGTACAAAGAAATTATGTAATAAAACTTCATATTTAATAAAACTCCATATTTATATATGTAGAAAGACAACCTAGTATTTAATTCTCTAAAGTTGCACACAAAAAAAATACATCTGGGAGGTAATGTTGCCTTCTATGGGCCACGACCATGGTGACACAAAAATATTTTTTCATAGAAATATATGAGTACAAAAGATAGATAGAAAATTCTTGAAAGCAAAGATAATTGTGAAGCAGCACATTGGTCGAGGAATGGTGGGTCAACTGTGTTCGTCCAGAAGGTATTAAATCAACTGAACCTAGTATTCCTTTTTTCTTTTTCTTTTTTCCTTCTTTTTCATTTTCTTCCTCCATCTCTATCATCTTCATCTTATTTCTTCATTTCCATTTCCATCTTCATCTTCATCATCTTATTCCTCCATTTTCATCATCATCTCCATCTTCTTCCTCAACCTCAAACTCCATCTTCATCATTTTCTTATTTCTCTAACCCTAATGCCGGCGACGTTTTCAACGACTTTTCCGACGGTTGCTGACAGATTTTTCGACAACCAAATATTTTTTCCTCGTTTTCTTTCTTTTCTTCTTTTTTTTTTCTTTATTTTTATTTTTTATATTTTTCAAAATGAAAATGAGAAGAAATATGAAAAAATGAGAAAAAAAACGGTTGCCGAAAAAGTCGTCGGCGATCGCCGGAAAAGTGGTCGGCGGCCGTCGGAAAAGTCGCCGGCCAACGGCGACCGACGGGCGTCACAAAAGTCAAGCTAGAATAATCGGGTGGGTTGAATGATGGTTACTGTAGATAATGGATAAAATAACTGGGGATAAAAATAACCCACCTCACCATTTATTTTTGTTGATTCCCCAAACACTGAATAGGTTATAATAATTATAACCTATTCAGTGCCCCAAACAACCCCTAGAGTTTAAGATATGTCATTATTCTTTTAAGGTCGGAAATTCAATTTCTCAAGATTTTTTTTTTTTTTTTTCTTTTTTGACAGCATGATTTCTTTTACTCGAGAGGGAAAAAAACCAGTCATGCTTTATAAAAAAAAATGATAGAAAAAACATTAATAATATAAATGGATAAGATATTAAAACCGATCCTCTGCATGAACTGAAAAATATCAAACGCCGAAAGGACGACGACGACAGAGCTTCGCTCGTATCAGAGCCATTTTTGCCGGAAGTAGAGCTTTCTCAGATGCCTCAAACTCTAATTCTGAAGCCTGTTGTTTCAGCTCCTCTACCCAATTGGAGGTTTTGCTTAATTTCTCTTCTCCGCTTAAACCCCATCACTCGTCATTCATTTCCTTACTTGTTTCCATTTGTTTTCTCGGCAACCGATTGCAATTCCATGGAGTTCAAGCGCTTGATTTCGATTTTTTGTATTTTCATTTTGTGTTGTACTGCATTTATACTCTCTATTTAACGGTTTTCTATCTTAATTCAAGTAGCTAACTCGAAAATTCCAGGCACTTTTTGATATCTTAGTTCTGTCAGGTTCTACAACTTCTACTTGCGCTGTTTTATTGCTCCTTGATGTTTTGTGTGTCTTACTATCTTGTTGAAGAACTCTTTGTTGTTATAAGACTGTTTCATTTACGGAATTGGAAAGTTGTGTGTTTTTGAACTGTTGAAGTTTTGCTTGATTTCTGAGGGGCTTTTAGTACTTTGGGGGAAATGTGGATTTTCAAGGTTATTTAGGGTTCGATCAGCGCTAGCGTGTATTAACTGGCATTGGGTATCCATGCAAAGTTCTAATTCATTACCAAAAAAAGAAAAGGGGGGGAGGGATAACCAACATTTTTTTTTTCTTTTGCTATGCGACAAGTGCATATGTGCGGATGTCTATACAAATTTTGAACTACTGTGATGGTTTTTGGGTGGTAAGAATTGCTCTGTTGTTCTTATTTCAGTAAATCGCAAGCACCCACACATTCTATTAGTTCCAATGTTAACGTACGTGGAAGGTTGGAGGTTACCTGTATGGGTATGTTGACACCAAGAAAGTTCTTACAGAAAAGGAAGAAGTTGGAAGTATTCAAGGATGCAGCCGACGAGGTAGAGCAGAAGAATTGGAGGAGACTGATGAATGAAATAGAGGAGACAGGCTCTGCTGTTTCTGTACTGAGAAGCGAAAGGATAAAAAATGAGGCTATTCCGAAGGATTTGGTGTTGGGCACCTTGGTTAGATTTAAACAACTAAAGAAATGGAACCTTGTCAGTGAGGTACAGAGCACAGACATTTGTATGATTTGATATTTTCTTTTGTTCGGCAACTTTTGTTCTTTATAGGAGGAAAAGAAAAAAGAATATAAGGGCCGAGTGCCTGAAAGTAGAAATGGAGTATAAAAAGCAGGCCTATCACCTATGTAAGAAAATGCAGTGCACCATTTAATCAACTATCTGCCTCTAAAGTTTGTGAAACAATTCAGACGCAATCCCCAAATCATCAATGTCTTCTTGTTGGAATCAGAAGGTATACTTAAACACTATGTTCGTGTAAGAATTGTTCATCACAATGTGTGTTTGAACTACTTCAACATGAATACCAAATATTTTCAGTTAAAGAACGTGGTTCTTGCGTGGCCACTTGTAGTGTCCAGAAAATATCTTCTGCATAAGGCTGGTGCATTTGCAAACCGTTGTTACCTGCATGAAATTGAACTCTAGGCGTGTTAGTAGGAATTATCTAGCCACTAAGTTTGGTCAGTTAGATTACAACTTTTCTCTGCGAGTAGAGGTCCTTAATCTCTTCCTCTAAGTCCTTTGTTTTACAACTTCCAAGCTGCAGATGTGCTGACTGTGCAAAATCATGCTTTTCAACTGTCTTATAGATTCTTGAATGGCTCCGGACCCAGAGCTGGTGGAACTTTAGTGAAATGGATTTCTTGATGCTTATTACAGCTTATGGAAAGCTAGGAGACTTCAATCGTGCAGAAAAAGTTCTAAACTTGATGAATAAGAAGGGTTATGCACCAAATGTGATCTCTCATACTGCTCTTGTGGAAGCATATGGAAGAGGTGGCAGGTATAATAATGCCGAAGCAATCTTTAGAAGGATGCAGTCTGGTGGTCCTGAACCTTCTGCATTGACATATCAAATATTGCTGAAAACTTTTGTTGAGGTACTAAGTTCAAACTTAAATCTTATTTAAAGCCTTTCCTATATATTCCTAATCCTTCAGTTTGACCCTCTTGAAAATCAATAATGTTCTTAATTGTTGTGAACTTTCAATGTCAAATCTGTGGCATTTATAGTGTGCGGATATTATGTTCCAATGCAGCGTAATTATGTTGGAAATTGAAATTTAAGCTCTCCATATCTTCATATCAAGATATTGACCCAAAACCAAAACTGATTGCAATCTGAATTTTTCTAAAAAAGGGGAATTTAATTTAAATTTTTTTAAATATAAGTTCACCCAAACTCCAAAAGAATCAAACGCATTGCAAAATTTCATTTCATAAACTGGATTTTTCCTTTCAAGCCCATGTGATCTTCAAACGTGTGCTTTTCATGGTTTGTTTGTTATGTTTCATAAAATGATGAGACATTACTGTAGGGATGCAAGTTCAAGGAAGCTGAAGAACTCTTTGACTCCCTCTTGAACAAGGAAAAGGCAGTGTTGAAGCCGGACCAAAAGATGTTCCACATGATGATTTACATGTTCAAGAAGGCTGGGAATTATGAAAAGGCTCGTAAATTATTTGCTGAAATGGCAGCACGAGGAGTTCCACAGACTACAGTTACTTATAATAGCTTGATGTCTTTTGAAACCAACTACAAGGAGGTCTCAAAGATTTATGATCAGGTAAACCTGTATGGACATTACTAGGCTATTTGTTGATACTATTTTGATTTACTATTCACCCAAAACCAAAACTGTCCTATAGGTTTGTTAGGCAAGTCACTGAATAGATCTCTCTTAGGAATGGGGCTGTTTAGGTTCCTGATTGAGCAACATTCTTTCTGAGCCACTGATTTTTTAGGAGTATATGCTGATTTCTTTCTAATTTATGGGATTTTAATGCTATGGCTACCAAAGTTTTATCGGGGGTCTTTGCTTTTTATTTTTAATCTTTTGAGACAATGACCAAGTGAATGTTCAGTAGGCAAGTGTGTAACTGTGACATATCTCAAATATTTGATCATTTCCATTGCATCACAAGAATATTAGGGGTTCTGTTGTAGTTAAATTTTCTGGAGGCTATGCTTTTGTGCTTTTGCTCCAGTGGCCAATGTTGTCAACCAATTAAGTAGTTTAATATTCTGTCCGTCTCCTATCCCTTCTTAACATGGGATTCATCTGATTTTAATTCAAAATCTCAACTGTAGATGCAAAGAGCTGGACTCCGACCAGATGTTGTGAGCTATGCTCTACTCATCAGTGCTTATGGTAAAGCTAGAAGAGAGGAAGAAGCACTTGCAGTTTTTGAGGAAATGCTTGATGCTGGTATCAGGTACGTCCCCTCTGCACTTCGTTGGTTTAACCTAACACATACAATATCTAGTTGGAAATCTATATTCTCCCATAAAATAATATTTAAAAAAATGAAAGAGGCTGAGAAAGAAATTCGTCAGTGCACATCATAGCTGCTTGATGGTTTTATCATCACTAGCGAAGTTTAAAATATTATTCAAGTTCGGTGTATTCCAACCTATGAGTATTTGTGTTGGTATCTCTCGTTAAGAGTATATATATGGGTTTCATTTTTCTACTTGGTTCAAGTTCACTTGGCTCAGTACGAGGCATGGCTGAACGAAGTGATGAATAGTCAACCAAAATGGTTATGACTGATAAAACTTCTCTGCCTGGCATTTTCCAGACCAACTCACAAAGCTTATAATATTTTGCTTGATGCATTTGCAATCTCTGGAATGGTTGAACAAGCTAAGATCGTGTTCAAGAGTATGAGAAGGGACAGGTATTATTATCTGCTTTAATGGTGGCATTCGGTGATTCAATATCCTGTAGAAGTGTAGTGTAGTAATGTTTGAAGTTTATGTAGTTATAGCTGATGGTTCTGGCACAAATGATCTTATTTTGCAATTCCTTTTCCATGTCTGTGCCTTAAGTTCTTTTGACATGTATTTCTTGAGCTTTAGGTAATGAATTGCCATCATCACTTGTTTGATGCAGATGCAGTCCAGATATTTGCTCTTATACAACCATGTTATCAGCTTATGTTAATGCATCTGACATGGATGGAGCTGAAAATTTTTTCAAACGACTGAAACAGGACGGTTTCAGACCCAATGTTGTTACTTATGGTACATTAATCAAAGGGTATGCTAAAATAAATAATCTTGAGAAGATGATTAAAAGATATGAAGAAATGAAGGTCAATGGCATTAGAGTGAATCAGACGATTTTGACGACGATCATGGATGCATTTGGAAAGAACAGGGATTTTGGCAGTGCTGTTATTTGGTTCAAGGAAATTGAATCATGTGGCCTTCGGCCTGATCAAAAAGCAAAAAATATCCTGTTATCTTTGGCAAAAACGGCGGAAGAGCTCGATGAAGCTAATCAACTTGTAGGATATTTGAATCTTAGTAGCAATCCTGAAAGAGGTGGTAAGTTTTCCAGGCCTGTTGTTGAGGATGAGGAAGATGATGATGATGATGAATTGGATTATGCAGATGATGTAATTCCTCAAAATAACCAAAGAGGTGAGAAAATTATTTTAAATGACACTCATCAACAAAATTTGGAGGGTTTATGTGCTAAGATCTGCTGATGTTGTATATTATTACAGTTTTCATTTTGTTTACCCTCTATTTTGGTATATTGTAATACAAAAATCACTTAGCTGGAGAAATCTAAGCAGCAACAAGTCTTTTCTCTCATTACATGCTAGCCGGTACACAACTGTGGAACTTTGAAGGGCATTTTTGTTGTAATATATCAATTCGCTTTTCTCACATTTCTTACTTTCTCTTGTTTTTGTTCGGTTCATCTTAATTTCATCTCATCAGAAATATTGTTGTTACCTGTATACAATATTAAAGATTTTATGAATTTTCTCTACGAGGGATGTGAGATCAATCCGTTGACCCGTGCGCATAAACCAGTCTCAACCTATTGGACATGTAGAGTTGCAAAATCTAGGGAGATACGGGACGCCATGGTTTTGACTTTGTAATAAATGACATGTTTGGGAGTGATTTTGAGATGGCTAAAATCACTTTTGTCATGTTTGAAATCATCTCGAAACATATTTTTAATTATTCAAAATCAATATTAAAATTACCCTGAAACATGTCTTTAATTACTAATAATCAATTTCATGTTTGATTTTACACTTTTAAACGTGATTTTCATATCACCAAAATTGATTTTGAATTATTAAAATTATGTTTTGGAATAATTTTGAATTTGACAAAAATGATTTTAACCATTTCAAAATCACTCCCAAACATGTACAAAGTTATGTTGTCCTTTAAATTTTTTTTTACTATATAATAAAGTTAAATGAGGTTGTCTTTTAAAATCTTTTTATAATAAATGTTTTATCCATTTAGCTATGTTCAAATTGATTAGATTGTCAATTGTTGTCTTCTGACATGATTAGGAATAAATTTTTTAATTACCTTTATCTTCTAAATAACCTTTACCTTTTGAAATATACATTAGTTATCTTGAAGAGAAAAAAAAATCCTTTTCTTTAACATATTTCTTTGATGAATTCATGTTCTTCCTAAGCATTAAGAATTACCAATACATGAAATCAGGCCTAACTCATGATGTAGAGTTTATAGCAACCATTTCAACTCTGTCACAGTGTTTTGAGAACCAAAGACGCTTGCATTCAATTGGATTTTCCCTCCACATCCAGTTTACAATACAAAGATGTCAATGGATCACTGTAATCCACAGAACTGACCATAACTTAAATAGAATTACATGGCAATAAAAGCACAATGCGTGCTCCATACTGCTGAAAACAAAAAAAATATATTACCATAACATGAAGAGGTAGAATAAAGATGAAAATCAAGAAGACTTTGAGACATTAATGTAAGCTAAGACCGCTTCAAGACTCTACCTTTTTAGCTTAACATCACTAATTAAGTTTGGTCTGACATTGAAACTGTACAGTTCATGTTCATCAGGTCTTACTTGTCAGGCTAATGGGCACATCTATATTCCTTCCTGTTGATAATCTTTACTCAAAAAATTCCAGCCTAGCAATGCAGCGCCGAGGGCAGGTTCCACCTGAAGAGAAAAATGAGGACTTCAGATGGTAAGAAACAAAGAGATCATAATCATCATGGGTTGGCCCTAATGGTCAATAAGGGTCATAGAAAAAATAAAGGGCTTAGAGGGAATGGGTTTTCACGATTCATAATCGAACCTGAATTTAGGTACCAGTTGATTCTCTTCAATTGTGAGTTCAAGAAAACGAGGGATATCTAGGAGATTGTTCTCATTCTCTTAATTTTTTTTGTTAATAGTAGTCTACTATTAGTTTCTAAACCCTTTTTTTCCCCAAATCCGGAGTAGTCTACTATTAGTTAGTAAATGAATTCACTATAGCTTGGAAAGTTAATATGAAACGGAAACCAAAATTGCAATAAGATATACAGTAAAGAGTGAAAAATAGGCTTACCTTAGGCCAAACAGGAAGTACCCCAGGATATTCTTTAGATATGGAATTTATGACTTTCTTTGCTATATCCCACCTCCTTTTTGCTTCGAGTACACCACCAACCATAACAAGCGGAAAAGCCTCTTGTCCATCTGCACATATGATTGTAACTCAAACAGATGAAGAAGATCGCAAATCAAGTGTAATTATTAAAAAAAAATCGACAGAGAATTTATGGGAAGAACAAGTACTGAATTACTGATAAGTATGCCTGTCACTACATAATTTTGATGCAGCTTATTCAAGATTCTGAATGAGAACTAAACTTTACATGATTTGTATCCTATGGTAAATTAATATGAATCGATATTATGATGCAGCCTCTCTCAAAAAGAGGATATACTGGCTCAACCAGAATCGACTGTGAGGAGAACTAACACATAACAATTAATATTTGTTAAGCATTGAACAAATAATCCACAATTAACCAGACCCTATCCACCATCTACCATGAAGGATTGGGCTGGATCAAAATTAATTGGCATCAAAGGGATGAATTTCACAATTTGGATAGAATGGTCATTCTAAAGCAAGGCATGATCATCAAGAAAGGTCAGAAAACTGGGCTAACTGAATTATGAACCTCACGAAGGAGAAACTAATTACTTGCAAGTGGTTATTAGACAAAAATTCAGCTTAGGGGCATTTTACAGACTTTTCTACGGGTGAATGAAGTCCCTAGTAGAAAAGTGCAAGGGGTTACCATCTGTTTGTTAAACAATATCACAAAAAACTAGCACCATTACAAGTGAATTGAAATATAACTTGTTGGTATTGTAGCAGTCCCACTATAACGCACACAAATTTAATAAGTGGATCAAATGGACAAAAGTGAAGTGTAAAATTTAATTCTCATATAAATGAAGCGCATAAAAAAGCATAACAGGTCTCAAAATATAATAAAATATTGTTTGATTCCATACCTTCACCAGCCAGGCCAAGTCTTTGGATAACAGCTTTCACACTCAAAGCCAACTCTTCAACTGAATCGAGGAGGATGTTGTTAGCAACCTCATCACCAGCCTCTGCACACGCTACAACAACTGGAACAAGAGCAGCAATTCGAGCCCAGGATGGATCCGCATATGTCCACCTAATACTAATATTGTTAAATACTTTCATCTGCAAAATCATATTACAGTACCATGACTCGTGACATAAAAACTGATCAGATCCTCAAATACTTATTTTCTTACAAGAAAGCTCTATAGTTACAACTATAAGAAACAACCTCACAGCTAATAGCCTAAAATATTTTTATTTTTTAAAATATATATATAACATAAAGAAAGATCAACTGAAATTTACATCGCATCCCCATAAAAATGAAAAATATATAATATATTTTCTTGAAGCAAGTCCCCTTTTTCCATTTGCATGACATGGCTAAATGGGTGCAAATGATGGAAGAACTATTTGTAAAAGGTTATATATTTTAAAACTTGTTTCCCTGCTGAAATAGAAACCATCCAGCGACCAGCTTATATAAAGTAAAGTTCATCATTTATTGAATAAATCTCAGTCAAAGTCCCCACCCCCAAGTGGGTATGGAAACAAAAAACGTGCTTAGTTGCAAATTAACGGGAATTATAACAAAGTCCATTCAGTTTCTCAACGAGTAAAACAGTGACCAGATAAACTTGAGACTCAAAACAACAACTGAAATCTTAGTATTTGAAATACATACCCTATGAGTTCATCTGGCGAAGAAAGATCAAGTGTCTTCAAAATGCTATACGTGAGCTTTGTATGAGGGCCACGTCCATCATGAGCCCTAATTATTGCAGTTAACGCCTGTGCAGCTATCCCATATCCACTGAAAAACATAAGCATCGGTTCAAAATTAACTGCCAGACAGAGGTGTAACAGTTCAAGGATTAAAAATTAAAATATATTGGGTCCGTTCATCCCACCACCACTATTCTTTACAAAAACATTTAAACACCCGGAACAAATTGATCTGGAGACTGGAGTATCGACCTTTAGCCAGATGCTGGAGGAAGGGGTCATGTTTAAACTACTTCTCAAGACTCTTAGTACCAGAAGTTCGTCAGAAAATCTAGAAAACCCAGAAGTGTCTCCCAGATCACACTCAATAATTATGCCATAATTTTAACTTTTGTGTGTGTGTGTGTGAGAGAGAGAGAGAGAGAGAAAGAATTGATTAGAGAAAAAAAGACAAAATCCACCTTCCCCAATCACCTAAGATTGGTCCTGCACCAGCAGCTCGAGCTTCTCGACCATCCTCTGTGAATCCATAAGCAATTGTTCCAGTTCCAGCAATTAAAACGCATCCATGAAGCTTTCCCATAGTGCCACTTGCAAGAGCCGCCACTGCATCATTTTGAACATATAGGTTTACGTGGCAGGGGAAGATATCCCTGTTCATCATAAATCAGTAGAGAAGAAATTATCGATCTTAGTAAGACACAAAAATTTGCAAGTGGTACTCTCATGTGTTTCTAAACCTAATTACTAAAACAAATCACGAGAGAATATCGTGCAAACTGAACCAAGGTTTCAATAATTAGGAAAAAATTCTTCAGCAGCCCAGATCAATTGCAAGAAAGCATCTAATATCATTTTCCAATTTCCAAAGCAACCCGTTGGTGTAAATGCATCCAAGTCATGAAATCATCCTCGGGGGAGAATTATTTGCATGAGGTCAATTAGCTTCGTCAGTAAGCAAGATAGTCACTTGAAGTTCATGATGTCAAGTCTCGTTGAGCACATGTGCATAATCATATATGTCTACGCATTATCTAATCTCATTAGAGGGGCTACCACGAGTAACACTCACTCATTCTTCTACGGTTGAGCTATAAATGGAAATAGGAAAACAATGACAAAAAGGAAAGCGAAAGACATTTTAAAACTCTACGGATTTACAGAGAACAGAAGAATGAATACCTGAGCCAATTCAAAATTCTTTGTTGATCCGTCGGATGGTTGACCCCAGAAACAGCTAGGCAGACAGCTCGAACTGAAGATCGACTTGATCCAGACTTCGAAAGTGCTTCCGCCATAACTTGCTCCAAAGTTTCCCTCGCAGCAGTTTCTGGAGATGACAGCGCGTTATCGTATTTTTAGTATACGAATACAGGATGTAGGAATCAGGCATGCTTGCAATGAAATCCAAAACAGACACTAAACAACTAAATTTGATACTTCCATAAAGGAGCCGTTATTTCTACCGAATATAAACTACATGCAAAAGAAGAACGTGGAAATTCAAACAGTTAAGGTGCAAACAAACAACTAAAAAGGGAAATAAAATCTGGGATTTGATGGGAAATTTCTCACAAACTCTTGCATACAATCCTCGATATTTTTGCATATGCCCTCAGGGAAAAAATGGTGGAAGGCCATGCCCGGACAAATAACAAAACCCGATAACGAATTCTAATGAACTCTTCCATCGTCCTAAATGTTTTGTTTGTGTCAATTGAGACGAGAATCGTACAAGTGATAGCACTTAAAAGAACTAAAGTCAACTGACGATCCGAATTGACGCTATAAAAGCGAAAAACATAGCTAGAGCAGGGAGAAATGACAGAGATAGAATAGTACCGCCAACACTATTATGATTTGAGCAGCCACCGACAACACGAGCGAGCATAGGAAAAGACATTGAGGGAGAAACAACTCGAGGACCAGAGAGAGCGATACAGACGCAAACAGTGGAGGTGGTGCCGCCATCGATTCCAAGTATAATATCATCTCCGCCAAGAATCTCGTGCTCAAAATCCCAGAGTTCGCCATTTCTGCACCTCTTCATCTCTGCTACAGCCGCCCCAATCGAGAGCAACACAGTGACAAATTGGATCGAAAATTAAAAAATACCAACGAAATTGGCTCTTGCAGTCAAAACACCGGGACTCCATGATCATATATACAGAGAAATTACAATAAATTATAGTAAGAGATAGCGAGAGCGAGAGAGAAGGACGAACACGAAGCGACAAGAAGGAGGAGACAGAATTCGAATAGAATTGAAACTGTTCATAGTTCTTTTTTCTTGAATTTGATTGCTAAAGAAATGGATGATGATTACAGACAAAATCTTGGTGGGTTCTGATTCGGGCGGCAAATGAGCCATCTGCTAAAGTTTTTAGAGGACAGACATTTGGTTCGAGTGATAATAATAAAACGTGTTTGAGGGGAAATTTTGTAATATTCGTGTTGGCATTTTACCAATTTTCCATTAAACTTGGTCCCTTTTGCAATTTTTAATCTTAATACTCTTCGTTTTTTAGGAAACAAAAAAGACGTGTTTAAGGTCTGGTTTGATAATCATTTCGTTTTGAATTTTTTATTTTTGAAAAATGTGTTTGTTTTTCTCTCCATCTTCTTACAACAACGAGACATTTGAGCCAAAGTGAGCTTAGCGATAATTGACATGTACTCCCGACCATGATATCACAGGTTTGAATCCCCCCAAATGTTGATATACTAAAAAAAACAAAAACGAGACATTTGAGTTTCTAGCCAACTTCCAAAAACAAAAACAGATTTTTGAAAACTATTCTTTTTTCCAGAATTTGGCATGGTTTTTGAAAACTTGGGAAATAATGTAATAACAAACAAAATAAATTAAGCATTTTAATTTCGTCCAAAATATATATTCTTTTCGAGCATAACTTAATAGTAATTGACATGTATCTCGACCAAGAGGTCAAATATTTGAATACTTCCACCTCAATGTTGTTGAACTCAAAAAATAATAATTATTATTATTTTGTTCAACAACATTACGAGGTAGGAGATTCGAACCTCTATTTTTTAGTTGGAATACATGTCAATTACCGTTGAGCAAAACTTGCTATGACAACAAACTTTTTTTTTTCCTTACCATCATGTGAATGAGTCATGTCTCAACACAATTCAATTGATTAAAATATACATCGTCAATCAAGTTGTTGAACTTAAAAAAAAATATATATGACACAAATGATATTGAAATATCGTTTAACAATTAATGGATAAATTTCTTTAAAGAAACCAGCAAAACACATTAAATGAAGTCTCGTTAATGTTTAAATTCAATTTCATATAAAATACCAAATTAGATTCATTTAAATTGAATTATGGATATCATATTTCCATCGACATTTAATATTAATAATAAATATTTAAAAGTGTAAAATGTTAACTTATTGATTCAAACATTTTTAAAAATGTTCATTTTTTTTTATTTTTTTAGAAATATCCATAAATATCAACATTTGATTGATATTTTCTACCTCAACATATCTATTGATATGGACATTTTAAACTTTCATAATAATTGTCTCGTTCCAAGATAAGTTTTATTGAATCGTAGTAATATTTATAAATATCTATGAAAATCTATTTAAGACTAAACTACTTATTTAAATTTGTGATTTAATTAAATTGAAAGTTAAAATTAAATTCCATCTATTGATGAAGTAGATAAGTAAACGATATGATTTCCCTTGAAAACTATCTAGTCTAAAATTATAATTGGTTGATCTTCAAAAACTCCATGTGTACAAATAATAATCTGTTGCTAGTAAATTATTTTTTTCACTACATGAATATGTCATCGGTTATTTTTGCAATTATAGACTTTTTCAAATATTTCCTAAAATAAACTACTTGAAGTTTTTTTTTTTTTTTTTTTTTTTTTTTTTTTTTTTTTTTTTTTTTAACGATATGGGGTGGGGGATTTAAACCACAAACCTCGTGGTTATTAGTACATCTTTATGTCAGTTGAGCTATGCTCTTGTTGGCAAAACTACTTGAAATGTTAGTAGGGTTAAAATCAAATATCAACCTCAAAAACGTCTTTGAGTTAGATAAGATGCTTGTATATCATCAAATAACGTCTTTTTGCTTTAAAAAAATTATTGAACGGAGATAACCTTACGATGATATTTTAACAGGAAAAATACCTTTTTGTTCCTTGAGTTTGGAGAACTATGTGCGTTTTGGTCCCTAGTTTTCAAAATAGACTTTTTTAGTCCATAAGTTTTGAAAAAATATGCACATTTAATTCATAAGTTTTCAAAATGAATTTTTTTAGTCATTCATTTTTTAAAAATAGGTTTAAAAGATCTCTCATATTATTTTTTCAAATTTTAAATTAATATTTTTATTTTTTTTAATATTGAATGGTTTTTTAAAGTAAACAAATTTAAAAATTGAGACTAAGACCTTGTTTGATAACCATTTAGGCCCCGTTTGATAACCATTTGGTTTTTGGTTTTTGGTTTTTGGTTTTTGAAAATTAAGTTTATAAATACTACTTCCATCCACAACTTTCTTTGCTTTGTTATCTACATCCTTCCATTGTTTTCAAAAACCATGTCAATATTTGAAAACATATAAAAGTAGTTTTTAAAAACTTGTTTTTGTTTTTGGAATTTCGCTAAGAACTCAAGTGCCTACTTAACAAAAATGAAAACCATTGTAAGGAAATGGAGAGAAAACAATCATAATTTTCAAAAACCAAAAACCAAAAACCAAATGATTATCAAACGGGGCCTTAATTTTTCGTTTTTGGTTTTCAAAAATCAAGCTTACAATCACTACTCCAACCTAGAAGATTTTTTGTTTTGCTATCTACCTTCTTTCTATGATTTCAAAAACCAAGTCAAAATTTGAAAACTAAAAAAAATAGTTTTCAAAAACTTGTTTTTGTTTTTTAAATTTGGTTAAGGATTCAAATGTGTCCTCCAATGGAAACTATCCTATGAAAATTGGGAGAAAACAAACATAATTTTCAAAAACAAAAAACCAAATGGTTATCAAACGGGGCCTAGCCTAAAAATGTATATTTTGAAAACTTAGAGACCAAATGCACATATTTCTCCAAATTCGGAGGCTAAAAAGGTATTTTCCTTCTATACTTTTAACAATTGAGATATGTTGATATTGGTAACCATTTTTATAATTTTGAACCCTATTTCTATATTCTCCTAATCGTTGTGTGCATCTCAATCTCCTCCATACATTTTATTTTGTTAATATCATCTTTGAATACATACAATTAAAAAAGTACAAAAATAAAACAAAATTAACCATGGGACGTTTTCATTCGTATATTCAAATCAATGTGAAGAAAATGGCTCGAATTATTTTCTAACAAAAAAGAAAGGCTCGAATTATTTAATTAAATGTAGTCTTATTTGGGTTGATGACGTCAAACATTGTCCTGTTTTGGGCCAATTTTTAAAAATATAGTGACATAATCCTACTTTATTTATTTTGAAGAAAAAAAAGCATCAAGATCATAATATTAGCACATTTTTTTTTATTAATATTGTATTTTTTAGAACTTTTTTATTAAAATATAGCTATTTTGAAACTTATTATTAAAATATTGTAGTTTTAAATTTTCAGGTGTAGTTCAAGAGACGCATTTCGTCTCTTTTAAGAAATGTCATGCCAATTCATGTGTGCCCGTGTATTCATGCAATCTTTACGATCAAGAGGTCATGAGTTCAAGTCCCTCCACCCTCGCCCTCAAATGTTGTTGAGCTTTAATACGTGCATCTTTTACTTTTTCTTTAAATGTATCGAATTCCTTTTAATTATATCGAGTCATTCTATTCTCTCTTTTTACTACGGGTGTGTTTGGTTTAACTTTTCAAGTGTTTAATTTTGAAAAAAAAAAATCATTTTGAAAAAATTTCTAGTGTTAAATGAGATTGATAAATAAACCATTTTGAGAGAAACACTTGAAACCAACTTTTTTGAAAATAGTCTTTAGTACACAATAACTTGTGTATAAAAACACCTATAAGGAAATGCAACCAAACATGAGTGTTTAAATTATAAACAGTTTTTGTACAAAATGTTTTTTTTTTTTTTTTTTTTTTTTTTAAAAAATGCATTCTTGAAAAACATTTAAATTAAAGTGTATTCCAAACGGACCCTACATCGTTCTAATCTATTTAACTAGCTAGAATATCGTATACTATTTATTTGTCTAAGTACAATAGACATGCCATAAAATCTTCATATCAAACTTTTGATTCATCATGTACAATACATGGAATAAGCTCTTGTACATCATGAATTACTACCGGACACCCACGTATCTCCACAAAATGGTATGATATTGTCCACTTTAGACATAAGCCTTCATGGCTTTGCTTTTTGATCCACCCCAAAAGGACTCATACCAATGGAGATACTTGTCCTCCCTTATATACCCATCATCATCCCCTTATCTAGCCAATGTGGGACTTTGGTCGCACTCCCAACAATCCTCCCCTCAAACAAAGTACCACTAAGTAGATACTTGTCCTTGCTTATATACCCATGATCATTCCCTTGTCTAGCCAATGTGGGACGACTTTGGTTGCACTCCCAACAATCCTCCCCTCGAATAAAGTACCATCGAGCCTCCCCTCAAATAGTCATCTATCTGTCCAACTCTTCTTTGTTCGGCACCCGAGGATTCCACCCAACATGGCTACCTCTGAGACATGGCTCTGATACCACTTGATAAAGACTACCGGACACCCACATATCTCCACAATGGTATGATATTGTTCACTTTGGGCACAATCCCTCATGTCTTTGCTTTTTGTTCCACCCCAAAAGGCCTCATACCAATGGAGATAATTGTCCTCTCTTATATATCCATGATCATTTCCTTATTTAGCCAATGTGAGACTTTGGTCGCACTCCCAACATTAACCTTGCACGATAAGATATAAAGGCACAATTTTTTTTTTTTTTGTTCTTCTTTAAACATATATCAATTTCTACAGATTTGAACATAATTCAATTAGCTTGACCTATACATTCGATCAAGATGTTATAGGTTTGAATCTCTCACTCTCACATGTTCTTGAACTCATATCAACTATTGAGATTTTCAATCTTCCACACTCTAGATTACTGTCTCTAAGCTGTAAATCGAAAATCATAGTAAGTACATTTTGTATCTAATTTGGAACTAAAAAAACATAAATTCTGGCAAACAAATGTAGCAGAGTTAGACAGTTGTCCATGAGATTAGTCATGGCGCACACAAGCGGGCGAGTCACGGATATTAAAAAAAAATAATAATAATTACAAAATTTAAAGAGTAAAAATATGATTTATTTTATTTTTATTTTATAAAAAAAAAAGTACCAATAAAAATTATATGTTGGTTGCCCTAAATTGGGAAGCCTTCACCTCCTCGGGAGTCCGAATGTCCCAAAACCCCTCACTCTGCGAATTTTCTTAAACCCTAGACAGTTCCATCCGCCATCATTTCTCTCCATTTCTTTCACAAACTCTTTGAGCAGCTCTGTTTGTGGATTCGTGCTCAAAGACGATGATGAATTCAATTCTTCTACGGAGATCCGCTGCCTTAGCGGCCTCCAGAGCTAGAGTTAGCTCCGCCTTGTCAGCCCCAATCGCGAACTTGTTAGCGTCTTCTGTGGACGTTAATGGCGGCGTTATACCTGCTGCTGAATTCGGACATTTCTCCAGTATTGGGGTGATGGAGAGGCCTTTGGGTTTTGGTTTTCAATCGAAGGGATTCCATGCGGCTTCTGGGCCGTTGAATTTCAAGGCGTCGTTGGTCTCCCAGGCGGAGTTTGCGGTGGAGGAGTATGATGACGCTAGCAGCAGTAGAAGCGCCGATGAAGGACTCGAGATTGGCAAGCTCGGGATCGCGCCGGAGATTGTTTCTGCTCTGGCGAAAAAGGGTATAACGAAGCTCTTTCCTATTCAGGTACTGTTTTTCTCATTTCTTTCATGCTTTACTAGTTGCTGCTGGGGTTAGACAACATGGACAGTCGTGGAGAAATTTTTGAAAATTAGTTTCGATGATTTTGATCACTGCGGAGTTTGGACCCTTTGGACGTCGAATTACCGCGATGGAGTTACAATTTTATTTGTTATGAACGAATTTCATTTGTTTTGAGAGCTAGAGGCCATGTTCCTTACTTCGAGACCTTTTGGCTGTACGTGATACCTGTATCCCGGAATATGCATATCGTTCCCATTCCTCTGTCGAATAATGTATTTGACATGTTTTGGTTTGGAATTCTAATAGTTCCGTTTGGTTATGTTTCAAACTTGTGTTTCATTTACCATTGGAGTTTGAAAATGTGCTATTTTCTCATTCTTTTTCAGAAAGCCGTGCTAGAACCAGCAATGCAAGGCCGGGACATGATTGGTCGTGCTAGAACTGGAACAGGAAAAACTCTTGCTTTTGGAATTCCCATCTTGGACAGAATCATTCAGTTCAATGCGAAACATGGGTTTGTGTTTTAATCTCGTTTTTTTTTTCCCTCCAACTAGCTCTAATTCTTTCTGCTGAATCATTCATCTGGGAAGGGTTTGGATGGTTATTCTTTAAATTTTAAAAATCACAATTTGTTAAAAATTATGCAGAAGAGGAAGGAACCCGTTGGCCCTGGTTCTAGCTCCAACCAGGGAACTTGCTCGGCAGGTTGAAAAAGAATTTCAAGAGGCTGCACCTAGCCTGGACACTATCTGTGTTTATGGGGGGGCACCAATTTCACGCCAAATGAGGCAACTTGACTTTGGCGTTGACGTAGCTGTTGGCACACCTGGTCGCTTGATTGATCTTCTTAATAGGGGTTCGCTAAATTTATCAGAAGTCCAGTTTGTTGTACTTGATGAAGCAGACCAGATGCTTCAAGTAGGCTTTCAAGAGGACGTTGAGAAGATCTTGGAGAGGTTGCCTCAGAAACGCCAGAGTATGATGTTCTCTGCAACAATGCCATCTTGGATCAGAAAACTCACTCAAAATTACCTAACTAATCCATTAACTATTGATCTTGTAAGTATGTTGTCTATTTGATATATTTTCTACTTCCTTGAATTTAATTATATCACTGAATAGCATAAAAATTATATCACTGAAAAGCACAACCATCTAATCAGTAGACTCAGACATTGAGGGTGGGCTGCACATTATTTTCTGAATAAGGAAAAATGCTCTTGCTAATCAAAATCACTATTCTTTTTTCTCAGAAGTTCGGTTGTAGCTTGTAGGATTAAAAGTTCAAAAAATTCTTAAAACACTTAAAAATTTTAGTGTTCTCTTGGAAGGTACTTATAAAAATACATTTTCCTTTTTTTTTTCTTTTCTTTTCTTTAGAGATAAAAAGCATTTTACTCAGAAGAACTAAGATCATTCTGAAATCACTCAGAGCTTAGAGCTGCTTGCTTGTTTTTTTTTTTGTTTTTGTTTTGTTTTGTTTTTTTTGTTTTGTTTTTTTTGTTTTTGTTTTTGTTTTTGTTTTTGTTTTTTTTTTTTGTTTTTGTGTGGGTGTGAACACACACACACAGGAGCTAGACCTCAGGAAGTGGAAAAAGAAAACATTTGTTCGATTTTTTGTTTTACTGTTAATATATATAGTTTAGAAGCTAGACCTCAGGAAAGTGGTAAAAGAAGACATTCTCTTTAAAAAGAACAATGTTCTTTCTTTCTGTTGTATGGGTTAGTGTCTGTGAAAGAAGTTCTTTATTGCATTATGAATGTTATGATTTATCTTTGGAAGCATTTGTTTCATTTATACATGGGGCCTGAGAGAGTAATTTTTTTAAAAAATAAAGGAAATGCAAAAAAAAAAAAAAAAGAAGGAAAATCTCATCACTATTTAATTGATACATGGGGATTTGACAAGGCTTATCAATTTTTCAGGTTGGTGATTCTGATCAGAAATTGGCAGATGGAATTAGCTTATTTTCAATTGTTGCAGATATGCATGGAAAAGCATCAATAATTGGACCTCTGATAACAGTATGGATCCATAACTTCTGCGTTTCTTTTTTCCCTTTGATTTCTTCGAGGCAATATTTTACCTGGTTCTGTTATCATGTTGTCAACTGCTTGCTTTCATTATGTGCTGTTGCCAATGATTATCTGATCATCAGGAACATGCGAAAGGAGGAAAGTGTATTGTCTTCACTCAAACAAAGCGTGATGCTGATAGATTAGCCTATGCAATGGCAAGGAACTTTAGATGTGAAGCTTTGCATGGAGATATTTCACAGAGTCAGAGAGAAAGAACTCTTTCTGGTTTTAGAGATGGACATTTCAACATTTTAGTTGCAACTGATGTTGCAGCAAGGGGTCTTGATATACCCAATGTGGATCTTGTAAGTGATAATTTTTCTCTATATTTCTTCCTCAGTTTTATCTTCTTTTATGGTACATATTTCTGGATGCATGGTGAATCATTAAATGCTTTCTTCTCGATAATTTACCTTCCTTCAACTTTGAAAATAAACTAGAGCACTGTAATAGACTAATAGTAGTATCAGACCCTATCATCTCTCTTCCTCTTGTGCTGTTGGGAGCCTGGGAGGAAGTGGATTGAAGGATGAGGAAGTATTTCGTTTGTATGTGGGGTTAGTTATTAAGATTCTAAGGATTCTTTCTGACCTCGATTTTTTCTTAGGTAATACATTTTGAGCTTCCAAACAACACAGAGATATTTGTCCATAGATCAGGCCGTACAGGTCGTGCTGGTAAGAAAGGCAGTGCCATTCTTATTTACTCACAGGATCAGTCCAGGGCTGTAAGAATGATTGAGCGTGAAGTGGGCTGCAGATTTACTGAGGTTAGGATCTCTCTTCAGCATCAAACATAAACCTTGGGATTTTTTTAATATAAAACTGGAACTTCCATCAATGTTCTATATTTTTACTCATGAGAAATATTAATCTCCCTAAAGAACATTTCTAGTTTGCTTGCAGTAAGTTTCTGGCTCCAGTAACAGCTTCTAAATAGATGCCTGGATGCCCTGGATACTGGTTCGTGCATTGTTTAGAAGTTGAGGATTCATATTTCAAGCTTATCTCACATACAAAATAAACCAAGCCTATCACATTTTCACATGCTAGATTTTTATCCCTGAATTTTAAAATTAAAATTGAGATGGCTTGTTCTCTAATATCACATGATAAGCAATCAACACCCATAGACAACCTTAACGAGTGTGTTCTGAAGGGTGGACTGCTATGCACATTTGGGTTTTGTGAAAATTTTAATCTACAATTCATGCGTATGAATATTGTGCAAATGCAGATATTTTTTTTATTTTAAAAATGTCTTTTGAAGATTTAGAGGCATTTGTTTTGATTATGAAATAACTGTCCCATAATCTGTATAGTTGAGTAAATTCAGGCATACCAATCACTATAGGGTGCTATATAATTAGATAATTGACTTCTCTAGCAGCTCCCGTCCCAGGCATTTACAACTAATATTGCTCCACCATGGAGTATATATTACTAGATGGAAAGTTGACACTGATTGCTTTGTTCTTGATTATCAGCTTCCAAGGATTGCTGTTGAGGATGGTGCTCGTGTGGATATGTTCAGTGACAGAGGTGGTGGTGGTCAATTTGGCTCTTTTGGAGGATTTAGGGATCGCCGAATGAATGATTCAGGTCGTTTTGGTGGCCAAAGAGGTTCAAATTTTGGCCGTTCAGGAGGTTATGAAAATTTCAACCGTTCCAGTGGCAGGGATTCTTTTGGGCAAATGGGTAGAAATAATGGACCTAGCTCTGGTGGTTTTGGTTCATTTGGTGGTGGTCGTAGCTCTGGTTCTGCATTTGGTGGAAATTTTGGTAGTTCAGGGTCTGGACGTTCTGGTGGGTTTGGCGATTTTGGTTCGGGTCGTAGTTCAGGATTTGGAGACAGAAATTCTAGAAACTCTTAGCTTATTTGGTGATATGGATGCAACTCAGAGCTCTGGGAGAAGGCAATTTTGAACTAAGTTGGTGAGTCATAAGTGACGTTCTTTATTAGAAATTTGAAATTCTTAACTGGTCGTTTCCAGTTTTTCAACCTCAGTTGACGACTATGTTAAGGATAAGGATTATTATCAGAAGTTCAGTTTAGATTTTCCTTTTTCCAGATTTTGCAACTTATATTTCAGGATCCAACTGAATTGATCTGCTTTTGTGCAGGGGACAGCATCATGGGGAAATAATTGCCTTGGATTAATGACGAATTTTGTTTTACGCTAGATGACATATATCAGATATGTTGAGGTAGGGCCATGAACATGTGCAATCAATGGGCACGTTTCTTATATTTTCTGTCGAGCTTTCATATATTATTTTTGCAGTTGATATAAATGTTGTAACCACTTTGAAGGAAAATTAACCTCAATATTTAGGGATCATCTTATAATATGGTCTCTCGTGTATAAATCGTTTTTGATATGTCATCATAGTTATATTCTATTATTTCTCCTCTTCCTCCTTGAACGATGAATTGTAATATTATTTTGATGCACGAATTTCGTTCTGATTTTTGGCTTTTCACCAAGACAACCCACAATTCTTATTCATCGGTGTCCGATTTCTATTATTATTTTATTGTTTCTTGTAAAAAAAGTTACATATATGTGTGTTATAAGGTTTATAACCGACTGCTTTCTCCGAAGTATTTATTTACGAGACAAAAGCAGCAGGATCAAGAACCTTTGATAAAATGGGTAAGCTTCTAGACTGAATTATTTTTAATCGTCGTGAAAAAGTTAATTTTTGTTATCTGAATTCTGCAATACATACTTCAGTTTAGGGTGTTCAACGAACCCGGTAACCTGAAAAATCTGACCAACCCAAGATTGGGTTGGGTTAGAATTAAATTTGGGTTGGGTTGAGTTTTTTTTTTTTTTAAAGAACCGATCGGGTCGGGTATCGGGTTCAATGGTTTTTTGTCGGTTCGGATTTATTTATTATTTTATATATATATATATATATATATATATATATATATATATATTTTGCAGATTTTTTTTCCACAATTTTTTCCCCTCTTTTAATAAAAAATAAATTGAATCTATGAATAAGAAAATACCACCATAACCAAGAAGAACCATATACGAAAACCTGCAGTCATTACAGTTATTTTAAAACTTTCAGTTTGCTAAGCCAGGAATCTGCGTAACAGGATTACAGCCTCAAAAGGCTTTATATAGACATAGTCATAATAAAATAACTCTTCAAATTTTGGGAACCCACAGTAGTTGGAAGTCAAAGAATCTCATGTTCAATTTCGGCATTCTCAAAATATCATGTTAATTCCGACACAGTTTTTTCCATCTCACTAGCAGACTTGCCACTAAAAGAATTAAAAGAGAAAAAAAAAAAAACCCCAAAACCTTCAAAATTGAGTGGGACTGTAGTAATTTCCTATGGAACAAACAAGGGAAAAATTGCAACTATATACTATTGAGAGGACCAGAAATAATACACTTATATCAGTACAATTCAATACGATGAGGAGCACCACATTTCTGGCACTCCTTACCTTTCAAGGATTGAAAAGTTTTCTGAAAGGTCCATCTTTCCTGTCTTTTGCAGCTTCGGTGAGAGCCAGGAATCTTTTGAATCCAGTGGTGGCAGCTCCTCGTCCTAATGCAGCTGCTCTAGTAAGGACATCTTCCCTGGATGCCATAAGTCCGACTGTAGGACTGGTAATTGTAGGAGCTGGAGGGGTGCTGGAGGCAACGGGTGGAGCTGATGGTGAAACTGAAGGCTGCGTGATTCCTGGCCCGTGCTTGTTGAAATCATCGAGTATGCTTTGCTGATCGGCTTTCTTGAATCCCTGTATGTGCCATAATATGATTAATGCAACACAAAAAGAACAGTTATTTCATCACCTTTTGCCACATAATTAGTCCATAAACCTATAATTTTCGACTTAGGATGTTGCGAGCAGAATAAATATGCGCAAAGAGTACGGAACAAATGCATGAACGTGCTTTACTACTTGCTGAGTAACTCTTCTAGAGAAAATCTTGACCTTGAACTTGGCCTAGAAAGTGATCCAACGTAGAAGCCCTTCAGAAATTGATGAGAGCCATTTATTTAATATATTCCAGCTGATAACACATTCCTTTGATCCAAATGCAGCGAGATTGAATTTCTTACTGGATCTTCATTTGTCAATTTCAAGGAATATGAACTTGGTTTTATATGACTGGAGGCTTATAGTTGGGTCATGTAACTCTATTCATGAAAATTATTTCTAACTAGACCAAAAGAAGAAAAATCCTCAATTACCTGGATCATGATCAAATTCTTTGAGAATAATATAAACGTGAGTGCAATGAGTCATACTGTACCATATGAACGTGCTTTACTACATGCAGTATCACGGTCAATTTGTTTGAGAAGTAATAGATATTCCAATCTCCAGAGAATAATTCAAAACTTGAATTATGGTAATGGGGTCGTTTAATTTGTTGGTCATGGCCAATGAGTCGTGCATTTTTTATTATACAAAGTGCATGGTAAGTCGCGAGAGTACACATTTTAGGTGAAACTTTATGAAATAAGAATAAACGAAAAAAAGCAAAAATATAACCTTAAGTTCCAAAATTCGCTGAAACTCCATCGGGGTTCCTTCTGGCAATAGTGCACGATATGTATCTGCCACAGAATCAATGGGAGAAAGTATAACCTGCGCAACAAATAAAGATAACTGTCAGTATATGTAGGGGAAACTTCAGTACCTTGAGACCTTTGCTTGGTTGTGCCGATGGTAGTTGAGAGAATTATTTGCATCAACTGGTTTGCAGTCAGATTTCAGAGAAGATTCCAGGATTATTACTTTAACAGCTCCAATAACAGCAGTTGTTAAGAAATTTAGACTGATAAAAGTAGGAGAATTTTAAGGGTAAATGTCAAGAGTGTTATCTTGATAATCCCCCTATCGGCTTCCATTACCAAAGCTTCCCTCTGTTTTTTAGTTGACCTTATTGGATAGCCTTTTCAAAATCTTCCTGGCCTCTAACTTGGGATAAAATTTGAGTTTTGAGAAAAACGGAAAAAAAATATACCAACAAGTACGTTGAGACATTGACTACAAACCTTCAAAAGAGCTTCAGCTTTGCTCATCTCACGGCTTACAAATTTTGAATAGCTAGCGGCACTTGAAGTCTGTAAGAAATAACCAAAAAATGAACTGGTCGGTAAGTAAATTCATTTAACCTTTATGAGAATATGAGAAAGAAGTCTATCTTCAAAACATTATTTATTATTTTTTTTTTGACATGTGGGGCGAGAGATTTGATCCTGTAACCTTTTGGTCAAGAGTACAAATTTTATGCTGGTTGAGCTATGTTCTTGGCCTTTAAAACATGTATTTAACAATAAAAATAAGTCGTGAAAAAGAATATAGGTCAGTAGCTTGTAAGTGTAGTTAACTACACTAATCATGGTTCAGAAGTCATCTCAACAAAGTCAAAACAATGGCATAGAATGTGTATTTAAAGAGCCTGCTACTTTAAGCGCATCTTTTCAAAAATGCAAGACCATGGAAACTGGCGAAACCAGTAAGCTATTTGTAATATTGCATGCCCAAGATAAGATGAAGTAACCATGAAACTAAGGAAAGAAATCTGGAATAATTTCTTGGTTTATAGCAAGAAGAGTATTAAGGTCAAATGCCTTGACAGATCTGGAAGAAAAGAAACCTTAAAACTTTTTCAGATAAGTCAACTTCTTTTGATTTCTTCTGTGATCTTGTATAATTCACGGTTTCAAATGGGAGTGAAGTTTCTGTTTTGTTCGATGTGGTTTTTTTTTTGGGATGGTTCTTAATTGAAGTTTCTTTTGTTTCTGTTTCTTAAACAAGTCCGCACCTGCCCAAGTTTCTTTTATTTCTGATAAAAATAAAATTCCAGAATGGGAAACGATGACAATAAAAGATGATTTGAGAGTAGTGCAAGATTAGTTGTAATTATGAATGTACCTGTCGACCAAGGGAAGGAATGTCAAGAAGAATTGTTTTCACAGCTTGAGTGTCCAACAGCATCTGTACAAGCATTCAAATGTTACTTCTGATTATCAAAATCAAACCAAACCCTTCTATCAGCATACGATTCTTATATGAATCACTAAATGAAAACTTTGTGGAGAAGTGGCAAAATGAATAGTCTCTCATTTACTTAGGCATCTTTAATCGTCTATGGCCTGTGAGAGTTCTTCCTACTTTTCTAATGCACATAACATCACAGGCATGCACATATATGTACAGCGTTAAAGTTTTTTCTGCAAAGTGATATTTCATTTACGAGAAACTAGAGCAACATTAATAAACTAAGCAATTACAGAAGTGAAATTTTGGAATTTTTTTTTATATATTCATTAGTGTTCAGGCTCACTTGCACATGCCTCAAATCTCAACTATTTTTGTGGAATAAATGCCCAAGACTACATACACTGATAAGATATTAAATCCTAATCATGTGATTACCGTGGCTCATATCAACTCCTTTTATAAGCACCGATATGGAAGTTTTAAGTTTTTTTTGATAACATGTGGAGGTGGGTGGATTCAACCACAGATCTCTTGGTCATTGGTACAAACTTTGTGTCAATTGAGCTATGCTCATGTTGACTATGAAAGTTTTAAGTTTACTAAGTTAATTCATAAATAATGTATGAGAAAAGAGAAAATGTGCATAATAAAGAAGTTATTCATCAGGCGCAGGCATATCTTGATTGTCATGGGCATTCTAAAACTTATGGTTGACTATAAAAACATTTTCCCCGGAGGGGAAAAACAGTACACAGAGGATTGAATTTGTAATACTTGTTGGGCTCCAGTTTCTGATATTTGCTTGCACTTGAAGATGTTGGCATAGAAGCGTGGACCAAGAGATGACGCAAGCTGAAAGAAATATGCGAAGGTATTGGCATATAAGCAAATAATATAAAGAAAAGTAAAACACCTGAAAGACGGGCATTAAATCAAATAAGCATCTACCAAGATATAAAAGGTGAGCAGGACGATGCTGAAAACTAAATATTGAAGTTGACCATAACATGAGTACAAAACTGTGAAATAAAAGGAAGAATCCTCTCAAGGATCACCTTGTCCAAGAAGAACTGGAAGTAAAGCGGTGAGAGAAGTCTACCAAGTACGGGAATGCTGGTTGTGAGAATCATATTGATGCCATTTACATACCTGAAATAGGGTGGGGGTGCAAATAAGATTAACAATTAAAGTTCCAACTACCAATAAACTTGAAAGTCAGATTTTTCTTCTAAGGTGACAGCTCCAGTGCCTAAGTTAAGACCTTCCAAGGCAGCTTACGTCTTTTTGGATAAGAACGAGTGTACTGATCACCAAAAAAGATTACAGAGGAAGGAGAAGATACGGTATTCTTCTATAAATAAGAAATAACGAGAAATATGGATGTGGACACAGCTACACAGGCACTCAGGACAAATGCAAAATGACATGGGCTCATTAAAAATCACATATGGATAAATTTCTTTTTCCAATTTGTCGTTATTGGATAGGTAAAATACTTTCAGGTTCATGTTTTGGAAAACTTTTAAGATCATAAAGAATTGAACTGTCAACACTCTTGTTAACGAGACGCGTGTGTCTTGACAGATCTACAGCCCCGAGGATCATGTCCTTTGGAGATGCCAATTTCCTTCTTCATTTGAGACCACCTTTTGGAGTTGTGCGGGGTTTCTTAGCTGATGGTAGAGGTGGTCGTTCTATGATTCACGAGGCTCTTTTCCATCGGCCTTTTGGGAATGAAGGGCAGCTCCTTTAGAGTAGGAATACTTGCGGGATCAAGGTAGGGATTTTCCATGGAGAATTATTTCCTATTTAGGTTTTTTTTTTTAAAAAAAAAAAAATCTCAAATAATTGACTTTTTTTTTTTTGGTAAGAAAAAATTTCATTTATTAAGGGAATGAAAATTTTTAGAAAATTTTCAATTAGATGATGAAATCCCCATTTAAAGGGAAGTTAGATTAGGACCCTATTTCCCTTTATTATATATATATATATATATATATAAATGGGTAGGAACGGAGATGGGAACTATATTCCCTGTCCCCATTCTCGTTTAGGTCACAGAAATTTTTTTTCCTCCCCTCACACTTCCATCCCTTGCTTGATTGGGGATTCCCTACCCTGTTTGAAGTAGGTCCCCACAGGGAAAAGGAACATCTTTAGTTTTGAGTGTTGGCTTAAGTTTTGTGGGGCATTTGGCTTCAGAAGAATATCATGATATTTAAAGGAGTTGAGATATCTAAAATCAAGGTTTGCTCTTTAGCTAGGTTTAACATTTCTTGTTGGGCTTTGGTTACCAAAGAGTTCTGTAATTATTTGCTAGGTCTTATTCTTTTAGATTGGAGCCATTTTTGTATAGTTAGTGTGGCTCCTTGTTTGGGTCATCTTTTTATATGTTCTTTTGTGGAAAATTGCAGTGGGTGGCAAATTGGACCAAATTAATAGCAAATATAGCACCATGTACAAAAAATTGCAAATATAGCAAAATCTATCAGAGTCTATCTGATAGACTTCGATTATCAGAGTTTATCAGCGATAAACTCTAATTAATCAGAATCTAACAGTCTACTGATAGACTTCGATTATTCAGAGTCTATCAGTGTCTATCGCTGATAAACTCTGGTTAATCAAAATCTATCGGTGTCTATTAGTGTCTATCAGTGACTATCACTGATAGACTTTGATTAATCGAAGTCTATCAATGATAGACACGGATAGAATCCGACAACAGTTTTTTGGTCTTGTACAATTAATTTTGCTATATTTGCAATTAGTTTGCAACTGTGCTATATTTGCTATTAATTTGGTCCAATTTGCCATCTATGCAACTGCCCCTTCTTTTGTAATCTTTCATGTTTCTCACTGAAAGCATTGTTTTTAAAAAAACATATATATATATATATATATATATATTCTAAAAAAGTCCAACGCCTCTAAATCTTTAATTTTTTAAACTGCCCATTAGTTTGATTACATGTATCAATAAAATCCTTGTGAAGGTTCTCACCGACAGGGAAGAGAATTTTTCAGGAACTACTACTATTCTCGATGTATTCTTTATCTTCAATTATTTTCTACAATTCGTCTCTTAAGAGAAGTTTCTTGATCTTAAATTGAGTGAAAAAGAAGGGGGGAAAGGAACATACTCCGATTGGTCACCCACACTTTCAAGTGTACCCCATGGAACACGAGTCATTGCTGCCATTTCAGAATCAAATTTAGTTTCCAGACCATGCACCAAGGTGACCAACGCTTTCGTTATTACTGCCGAGAATTCATCCTGCACAACAGTACATGCTATGGAATTTAATCGAAAAAATGTCATCCAGTGCAGTTAAATAATGAATAGCATACCTGCACCTCTGACATATCTACGCCATCCACTAGCTGAGAATCAATTATCTTTTGCACACTTTCAGCCAATTCACCAGACTGAAAAAAAAATAATAATAAATAACTTGCGGCCACTGAAAGACAAGAAACTTTTTTTTTTATAAGAACTGAAAGACAAGAAACTTAGAATGAATTCTTAAACAGATCCATATTTTCATTCCAAGGGGTCAAGTATTCAAGCAACATGTCCCTCAGGAAAAGAAAAATAGAAAGATATTTATTTTTCAAGCACTATATAACATATTGATTAAGATGACAATCATGAAGTAAGACGACAATCATGACCGCTAGAAAATTCTATTAGGCCAGCCAATGCAGGAAAGATATAACTTCATTTTCCAGTAAATGCTTCCAAAGTTGGAAAAAGATTTGACGAATACAAAAATGCAAGTTATTTTTTTCTTTTCTAAAGAAAAAGCGTGACAAATGATGATTGCTTAGAAACCTGAGAATATCAAGCTACAAAAGAACAAGCACAACTATAGTTATTCAAGAGGAAACTGACTTGTCCTATGAATTTGGTCATTTTGTGGCTGCTAGTTTTGCACACATCAACAAGTTAGTATGTCTATTTTGTTAGCTATTTGTTGGTTTTTAGTCATGAAGTTTCAGATATCTTTACAAAAAATTCTTTAATTAGGTATTTCCTTTCATTGTTTGTGCACTAATTAGGTGGGTATCTCGGTTAACATTTGTTCTTCAAGTTTGGAGGATGCAGTAGAATCTTCTTAACTTATACTGTAACTGTACCATGTTTAGATCAGTAATAAATTGCTTCCTTCAAATCTTTTTTTTTTTAAATAAAAATATGTTACAGTTAGTGTCCACCAGTTAAGTAAATACTAAAAAAAAATGATCGACAACCAACAATAAGGTAAAATGAAATGATCCAAAAGGCAACTTACTGTCTTGTGGCAATATTCAGCTGAATTGACTATGTAGCAGATAACTTTTTCATCCTTGTCGGAAGTCTGTCCACAACTTTCACACGCATTTAGAAAATATAACAAAAAAATAAATATAATTCTCCAAGAAGGAAAAAGAAATTCTATATTGCTCTTTAAGCACCTTTATCTGTCCATCCATGCCAGTGGCTGCTGCAACAAATCCCGTGCCACCCTTGGGAAGTCTTGCAAAAAGCTTATTAGCATAAGCCTTTAGGACTCTCTGGAACACCTGGTGATGAGAAAACCAACAAAGATTATTCTACATGAACCATTCGTGTCATCCATCGTTCATATTTTGGACTGGATTGTTGATACAGTCGCAGTACAAACTCTGAACTACATAATGTGCACACAATTCTTTAAAGAGCATCTTCCTTCTTGGGAAAGCGTGATGGTAGAAATAGATAACTACCACACGAAGGGTAGTTTATCCATCATTTAGACATAAACTGAAAATAGATACCCTATTATAATGAAAAATATCAATGTGAACACAACGTTATTTTTGGGAATTCGTTCTTCTTGACATGATAGAATTCATATTTTCTTTTTCTTCCAAAATATCTCTAGTAGGTAATTTTGAACTTGCCATAGCCAATCTCCAAATAGATGTGGATCTTTTTTTTTTTTTTTTTTTGAAAGGAAACAAAGAGGAAGTATTATTCACACAAAAAGGCAAAGAACAGCCTAGGGGCCAGGGGAGGAGGTCGCCCTTGCCCGAGAAACTATCTTAAAAAAGCCTACCAGTCGTTAATAATCATAAGCAGACTATAATTACAAAAGGATTTCCTATATAATGAAATCCACCAAGATGCCGAATTTTGGACATGATTACAAAAAATATCAAAGCTAGAAGATTTATCCTCAAAAGTTCTGGAGTTCCTTTCCATCCATAGGGACCATAAAGTAGCTCTAAAAGCACAACTAGCCATCACTCTAGCTTTTCCGTGGAAGTTCCATCCATGAAGCCCCTCGATAAGCCAATCCTCAATTCTCAAGGGGAGGCAAAAGGACACGCCCAACAGATTTGCTATGAAGTTCCAAGCGTTTGAAGCAAACTCACAGTGAAGGAAGAGGTGATCAAGATCTTCCCCCCTTTTCAAACATAAACGACAACCTGATGGAGAGAGGGACCAATGCTTAAACTTTCTTTGGAGCCGGTCATCCGTGTTGAGGCTACGATACAGTAAAGACCATAAGAAAACCTTAACCTTCTTAGGACTTCTATGTTTCCAAATCAACTTGATAATAGGGGGGCCGAGGCTTGGAGAAGACTGGAAAAGATTGGAGAACATAGACTTTGTGGAGAAAACACCAGTCGGGTCAGCTTTCCACCTCATTTTATCATGCTCATCCGACAAATGTATGTCATTTAGGATCGAAACCAAGCCAGCCCAGCTATGGATTTCCCTATCAAACAAACCTCTACGAAGACTAAGGTTCCAGGTACAATTATTCAAGTCCCAGCAATCTGCTACCGTGGCCTCTTTTCTGTCTGTGATGGCATAAATATCCGAAAACATGTGCTTTAGAGGCTGATTTTCACACCAAACATCCTCCCAGAAGCTGATGTTCTTCCCATTTTTTACCACAAAGTTTGTAAACTTCTCAAAGACAGGGTATTGCTTGGTTATTTCAGCCCATATTCTGTTTCCTTTTTTCTTGTGTTGTTGTTCTGTCTTCCAACCCAAAGAGGACATGCCATATATGCTAGCGATAACTTTCCTCCACAAGGCCTCTCTCTCTTGGGAAAATCTCCACAGCCATTTAGTGATAAGAGCAATATTCCTCTGACGAAGAGCCCCCACCCCCAAACCTCCAAGACTCAACGGGAGGGAAGTCCTATCCCATTTCACAAGATTGCTGCCAGGCTTATAAGTGCCCCTATTCCATATGAAGTCTCTACTAATTTTCTCCATAGCCTTGATGGCCGAGGATGGGGCTTTGAGGAGGGAGAATAAATAAATGGGAAGGCTATTAAGGGTAGCTTGGACTAGGGTGACCCTACCACCTTTAGAAATTGGGAATCTTTTCCACATGTCTAGCTTCCTATTGAACCTATCAATCAACGGGTTCCAGAAGGATTTGCAACGGAAGTTACCACCCAAAGGAAAGCCTAGGTAGTTAATGGGGAGAGCTTCACATTGACATCCAAGGCCATTAGCCCAAGCATCCATCTCCTGCTTGTCTATGTTAATCCCTATCATCGAAGATTTAGCCATATTCACCGAAAGGCCCGAGCCTTTTAGGACAAGGTTGAGGATATCCCACCAATTTTGCACTTCAAGGCCATTATATGGGCAGAACAAAAGTGTATCATCGGCATATTGGAGGATAGAAACCGGAGTTCTCTCCTTCCCAACTAACCAGCCCTTCAAGATTTTCTTTTCAATACAATAATGGATGGATCTACTAATGGCATCCCCAACAATGGTAAAGAGGAAAGGGGATAAAGGGTCCCCTTGCCGCAAGCCTCTAGAAGCAATGATCTTTCCACGCGGTTTGCCATTAATGATAACCGAGAAGTTCGTGTTCATGAGGCAACCTTTCATCCACTTTCTCCACAAGGGCCCAAAGCCTTTGATATCAAGGATGGCATCGAGAAAATCCCAGCTAACTCTATCAGCATAATAGATGTGGATCTATACGCATAATACTGAATATGTAATGGCATTAATCATCCATACGGTAAAGCTAGTGTCCTGGCTCTTTGAAAAGAAGAGGTGCACAACATTAACAAAGCAACTCAAGTATGATATATCAAAATGAGCACTGTTTTTTTTTTTTTGGGGGGGGGGGGGGGTAAGAAACTGAGCATTCATTGAATAAATGAAAGAATGCAAGGACATACAAAAAATAAGCCCAAGAGCAACAAGAGTCCAAAACTAGCTAAAAAAAGGACTCCAATCCAAAAGAACAAGACTAAGATCATAATTACAAAGCAACCGAGACAATAAGCATTGTTTCAATCATCACTCTTCTGGTAAACATAACATCTATCATGATTGGATACCCTGCGGGAACGTCGAGTATCCCTTGTAAATAGATGCTTTCACATTACAGTATCTTGTTTTAGATGCCCTAGAATTCCAAAATTATGGGAACCATCAAGACATTAACAATGTTACCTATAGGATAGGATTAATGAAACTGGCTCAAACAATCAATTTGCAGTCTATTATTTACTCTCAGATCTGCATATTAACTTTCCCATTTAGTGGCAAAAGCAAAGGAATACATTTTCTGCATAAAATATGATGCTGCGACCCTTTTTCGTGCTCCTTTTGTTACCTAGAAATTTCCCAAAAAGTCTACCAATTCAACATGCACTTCTGTCTAACCTTGATGTACATGTTAGTAGGACAAATTGACGAGATATTTCATATTGCAAATGGCAACTCCCCAACTAGGTTTCGAACATACGACCTCTTAGGTGAATCTAATGTCCATTCTTACCATCATTTTTTAGCAGAACTCCTGAATCATACTTATTAAATTACCCCAAAGACAAGCATCAAAGCTAGATTATTTTTTCTTTTTTTAATAAGAAACCTGGAAATATGTATTAAGATAAAGGCAAGACAAAGCTAGAACTATAATCCTGATCATGTGAAAACTTGAACACTTTCAGCAGTAAAATTTTATTTTTCACATATTAAACATGAAGAAAATGGACAATCACACCTTAACATGCATTTAGGAAGCCACTGTAATAGAATTTTGCCAGCCACATAGACCCAGATTAAAACTATCATAAAGTACAACATGCAGGTACAACCGTAACAACAATTGATGATGTGGAAATAGAATGCACCTTGAACAAATTGAATAATGTCTGGTTCTTAGTCAAGGCACTGCACCTCTTTAAGCTCCTTTTGATTATTAGAAACAACTGCAAAAAGAATAACCAACAGAGCTGAGAAGCATGGACACTTAAGTTTGGCAAGTGTGTCAGACACTTGGACACTCCCATACTTGTTAGACAAGTATCAGACACATGTTAGCACAATAGATATGTATTAGACACTAGTGGTACAAAGTCAATATAGGTCTAACATTTATTAGACACATATCAAACACTTGTCATTATTTTTCTCTCTTTGGGATGTGGAAGGTTGAAATTCCAAAGAAGATCAAAATTTTTGCCAAGTAGGTTTTGCATGGGAAATTCAATGCTTTGGATCATATCTAGAGGCGCCCTACTTTTTGCTTGAAGTGTCAATGGTGCATTCTTTATAGAGGAGCATTAGAGGATCTTGATCATATGTTGTAGAGTTGCCAGTATACATAGGTGATTTGGGGTCGTTTTTGGAATCCTTTCAAGTTTCTTTTGCTCGTAACAAAGATTGTTGGTGATGATTGAGAAGGTTGTGTTGTTCCCTCCTTTCCAAGATAAAGGGAGAGTTCTTTGCCAGGTTTTTTTTTTTTGTAATGTAGTGGGACATTTGGCTAGAGAGAAACAATAAGATTTTTAGAGGGATCGAGCACTCGTGGGATATTCTTTGGGATAACATTAGGTTTAACACCTTCATATGGATGTTGACCTCTAAGACCGTTTGTAATTAATAGTTAGGTGCTATTTTTTGAAATTGGATCCCCTTTTTGTAGGTCTGGGTTGTTTCTTGTATGCCCTTATATATTCTTTCATATTACTCCATTAAAGCTCGGTCACACACAATAGCTAACACTTGGTTTTCTTTTAAAACAAACACACAAAAATGTAACTCTAACTTTGGCCTTACATTTAATGGTTGACCATATAAGAGTTAGAAACAAAAATCTAAATGAAAATAAATATGCCACATATTGCTCAAACGTTATATTGAGCAAGTTAAAAGTTTTATTACCTAATAGACATTCTGGTGTTTTTTAACGTCTTAATATGACCTGCAGATAAAAGCTTTTTGCTGGTACATTTCAAAACGGAGAAGGAAAATATTCACAGTAATGAAAGGGAGTATTTTGTTGTGAAGAAACGTTATTATTTGAAAAAAAAAAAAAAAACCCAAAGACTAGGACTTTAGTGTCAGAAATATTCATATACACAAATGATTTATAACTTATATCCTACATCCTGCACAAATTATGTTTCCTTCTAGAAATAGAAAGAAAGTTACATCAGGCTGGGCTGGTAAACTAACTAAAATTGATGCCACAAATGAACTGGCAGGACTGTAAGTTACAATAAGCTATGACTGTCAAAGGAGCTGGAAGGACTGTCTATATAAGCCCTCGTCAAATATCTAAGAGTGATAGAAAGCATTATCATATTTCGCAAATTACCTGCATGCTACTTGATAAAACATTGCTCTGACTTCCTTCATCGATGTCCCATGTTTCTTCCTGTCACAAAGCAAATTTGATTTGTGGAGGATCGGCACAATCAAATCAGAACTGTTAGATGTTTACAAAGGTCAGAGGCATCACTCAGTACAGAAAGAAACAATGATATTACCTGAACAAGTTTTTCCAGATTCTCCATTAATGTCTTCTCTTCTAGTTCTATGTACACTGTCAAGTGAGGTTCAAAGCAAGAAGAAACAATTCCACGGAAGTTGAACTGCCAACAAAATAGTGGAAAACATTTCAAGCGCTATTTAATCCATATGAAACAAATTTTCAGTAAATTATTGTATTTAAAGAAAATAAACTGCCACCTATGATCTATGTTATATGGCCGAGACCATCACGACAGCTGCTTGCAAAGTACATCGATTCTTAATAAATGACAGAAGTTTGGTTTACAGTGAAAAAATTTCTCGTACACTTGTAATTAAACAGCACAAAAAATGGCGTTTCATTATTGAATTTCATATAAATTAGGTAAGTGATAAATTACCCCAGCTCCAGGCACTGACGTATCTTTGATTCCATCCTTTTCCTGTCAATCAAAATTTAAATAGCATTTAGACAATAAAATTTTATATAAATAGAGCAGGAAGGAAAAGGATATAGTCATTGAATCTAATATTCTCACATATAAAAACTGAATTACATACATCATTCTCTGGTCCTTGATGTACAGCCAGCTTCTTCTCATACTTTTTTCTTATGTCTGAAACATTTTGACTATTACTGTCCTCTCTGCCAAATTCCTCAATTTCATTTCCGTTCTCCTTCCCTCGTGTACCTCCTCCAAACTTTTCTGCCAATTCATCTTCAAATTCTAGAGTTCGTTGTAGCGCCTAAACAACAATTTAATAAAGATGAGTAAAAGCAAAAAGAGAAAATAACATATTAAAACTGAAATAGGTCAAAAGACAGGATTTAGAATGCAGGCTTCTCAAAAAGTATATGTGATTGATCAACAACAATACACACTCGATCGTAGATTTCATCTCAAAATGCAATTATTGCCTACAAAATACCCCCACATGGAATCATTAGTCCTTTTTTTTCTTTTTCTTTTTTTTAGAGAGAGAGTGAAAGGGATACCAGCAATAATGTTGCAACATCTGGCTTTTCTTTTAAATTATCCATGATGTCCTCAAGTTGTTTTCTGTAATCATTAAGACCATTCAACAAAAATAGAAAACATAAAGAAGAAAGGTCTAAGAATAAAAAAACTAAAGAAAGAACTGAGAATCTTTTTTAATCAACACTGCAGTAAATGCACAGTACAAGATTCGTCTCCTGGTCCTGGTATACTGAAAACACAAGTTAATGAATATTTGTATATGTTAGTTTTTTTTCAAGTGGAAGATTTCTTGACCCTGAACCTTTCTTTAATATATCGTATTAAATCTATGCTTCCAATAACAAAAGATCTATCTGTTTTACATCTCTTTCCATGGAATATTTTCATCTCTGAACAAGACAAACTTTTTCAAATATCTACTAAGTTCACGTCTATAACCTGATGATTCTGATACATGCCACATATGGTTCTCAATCGGAACACTTCTCTTTATACCGCCTTCACTATTTGCTTCAACAAAGAATTTTTCTTTCCTCTAATCTATCCATTCCCAAAGCTTTATGCAATATCCTTGTCAATTTCATCGATGGATCTATGCATTTTTTAGTTCACATGATCTTTTTTATGTAAAGAAACTGTTTGATTAAAATTTTCCCATTTAATTGTTCCTTAGATACGTTGAATTTTCCACATCTGTGCATCCATCCAAAACAACTTATCCCAGCACTTAAGAAGATTGATTGTTATTGATATAACAAAGATGAGAAGCAAACCAGTTGTCTGATAATATATCAATTACAAGACCAAGAGAAGAATTCAAACTCAAAAACAAGTTCCATACCTTGTTTTCTTACAGAACTGGATACAAAGACGATATGGGACATGCCACGAAGGAGGAAAAATTTTCCATATTTCTTCATTTGTTCTTATACGACGCTTTATCCATGCATATCTTCGTTCGGTTTTATCCAACTTTGCCAGTTCTAGAAATATAACAAACATACAACTTCAAGCTATCTTTAAAAAATATACAATTTGTTATTTGATCAGTAACAGGAAGTTCATGAGTTTATCTAAAAAAAAGTTGCAAGAGTTAAAGATAGCAAGATCTCCTCTAAGAAAAAGAAGAATTGCAACTTTTCATCTATTAAAGAAAAGTTTGTTTCTTGTAATAAAAATAAATAAACATGGAGAAGAAGAACTAAAAGAAAGAATGACGTCTGCCACAAAGAATGGCAAAGAAAAAAAGCAATATGAAAATTTTCATTTTTGCTCAAACAATAAACAAAAAAATTCACTCTAGCATTTTTTTAGATAAGAGATGCATATGTGAAGGAGAAAGTGATAAAATTCTTGGGGAACAAAGCCCATTAAGAAGCACTTAGATGTACACACTCATAAACCACTCTAAATCGCCCTATGGATAATCCTATTCCACATTTCCGAAGTTTCCGGAAAAAAAATCATTGGAGATTTTCTAGCATTAATTTGAATAGGAAGGACAGAATTCTTTGGAGAAATTGGTGTAGAACCAAATTTCAAACTTTGTTAATGATCATTTACCTACAAAGGGAGCAGTGATATGCATATCACTGGGGTAAGCAATTTTAACCACTAAACCTTACTGCCTTTTTCGCCAACCATAACCAATCTAATCCAGTTACTAACTAATAGCTAACTTATCTAACCGGGAACTTTCTTACATCACAAATGTTATTGAGCTATCATGTGTGAACTTTCTTACAATTGAAACGCTTGAAGGGACGTGCAATTAATCTCATTTCTAAGAAATTCAATTTTTTAATTACGGTTTTTCTCATATTTATGTCAATTATCTCCCTAGTTGTTAGGGGATATCTCATTTCCTCTTTTACACATCGCATTTTAATTAATATATACGGCTCATTCTTATTAAAAAAGAATAATAAAAATAAATGGGTGAAGCCTATTTTTTTCTTAACCGAGCTTTCATTGAGAAAAATGAAAGAAGTGAGGCCTAACATGCAAATACAACATAATGTTAAATCCTAGAAGCCAAGAAGTTAGGTACAAGGGGATGGTGGTATGCATAATGTTAATTGGGATAAGACTCAGCTTCCGAAATTACTGGGAGGTCTTGGCATTGGCAATTTTCAGCTTCGAAATATAGCCTTGTTAGCTAAATGGATTTGGAGATTTTTGCACGAAGAAGGATCTCTTTGGCGTAATCTCATTATTGCTAAATATTACAACTCGGAGGATGTTAGACATTGGCCTATTCCCATTCAAAGGGGATCTTTCAAATCTCCTTGGCGCTTTATTTGTACTACTATCGATAAGGTTACTAGTCGTATTCATCGAATTATTGGTAATGGTTGTAGCACATTTTTTTGGAAGGATTCCTGGCTGAATGGAGTGATTCTCTCAAATCTCTTCCCTCGCCTTTATCGGTTAACTACCAATCCAAACGCCAGGGTTGCAGAAGTATGGAACTCTACAAAATCAGCATGGAATCTGAGTCCTCGTCGTCACCTTAATGAGTTTGAGATTATTGAATGGGCAAATTTATCCTATCTTTTGTCTCCTATTCGACTTCGGGATATGAATGACTCTTGGTCTTGGCCCCTTGAAGCATCCAAATTATTCTCTGTTAAATCCTTGATGGCTGACCTTTTGGGTGGTTCTGATACTATTTTGAATAATTTATATTCGGTGATATGGAAAGATAATTATCCTAAAAAGATAAAAATCTTTCTATGGGAGCTTAGCCTTGGGGCTATCAATACAGCGGATCGTCTTCAACGTAGAATGCCTCATTTTTCCCTTTCGCCATCTTGGTGTGTTATGTGCTCATCAAATATGGAGAATTCGGGTCATCTATTTGTCACTTGTTCTTTTGCTACCAAGTATTGGAATTTGTTGCTTGAAGCTTTCGGTTGGCATTTACCGATGTCGAATAACATTCATGACTTTCTGGCGTCTATTTTTGTTGGTCATCCTTTTCAAGGAACAAAGAGGATTTTATGGCTGGCTTTTAATAGAGTCTTCTTTTGGTTTCTTTGGAACGAAAGAAATGGAAGAATTTTTAGGGATGTATCCTCAACCTTTGATTCTTTTTTTGAAAAGGTTCTTTTCTATGCGTTGTATTGGTGTAAATGTCAACACCCTTTTGCTTCTTATAGTCTTTCTTCTTTGATTGCTACTTGGAATAATTTCTTGTAATCCACCTTTAGGTGTGTATCCTTATTTCATTTATCAATGAAATTATGTTTCTATTCAAAAAAAAAAAAAAAAAAAAAAGTTAGGTACAAAATTGAGGCAATTAGTAGCAATTTAATCAGGCTGAGGATCATAATCATGTCCTCTATCTATGCCCTTTTTCCAGGTTGATTTGGGTCAAGTTTTTCAGGGGATGGGAAATTTATTCAATTTCACAAATTCTTTCAACCCTCAGATTTTAGAATTTTCCCCTGCTAGGGTGACAAGCCCACACTACCGGGCTTGGCTTTCAGGGGTTGGGAATTGTTTTAGCTGTTTTGAGGTTGTGTTGTGCTATGCTTGATCAGATCCTATTACATCCTCCACCAAATGAAAGAGGCAGATTACTGTGCTGAGCATAATTTTTCTTCATTTGTCGCATATTTGATTAAAGAGATCAAAAACTGAGGGAGGATGTCTGATATGCCGCTGACTTTAATGTCTCTCTTTGGGTTTTTTTCTGTAATTTGTTCGAATTTTGCTCTTCTTTTTTTTTATTGCCAACAATTGGGATCCCTTTTTGCAATTTTCTCTTCCTTCTTTTGGTTTCCGTTTCCCTTTCTTGTTGGTTGATTCTTTAGTTAATGCAGCTGTCGAGGATCTAAGGGTCAGAAGGAAAGGAGGTACTCTGGTTAAAATCGAACTTCCAAAAAATTTAAGAGCACATGTTATCTATGTTGGAATGTCGAGCCAAACCAACTCTCCCCCCCCCCCCCCCCAACTACTTGGCGTGCACGAAAAGAAAGGGGAAGGAGAAATGTGCCCAGACCCATTTAACATGTTTTCTTCATGCGGCTTATATATATTGTGGTTGCAGCAGAATGCAAGGGAGAGGAAGTGACTTTGCATGGCTGAAATTCTCATGCGGCTCGAGTTTTTTTTCTTCAGTATTTTTGTGTGACGGTGAGTGATTTTGAGAGAATAAGTGTTATTCTCTCGTGTTGTTCTGAGGGTGCTTATTTCATTGTTTATCCCAAGTTATCGGGTTGTGATACTTGGAAGTCAATAGCTATTGTTAGGTTATTGAGAGATAGTTTGTGGCATTATTTTGAAGGCTTCTTGTAATCTCCACCATTATAGTAGAACTTGCAGTTGCAGAAAACTGGACGTCGTCCCGAGCTTGGGGCGAACCAGTATAACTTTCGATGTTGTTTTTCTTTTCCCTATCTTTTTATTATTTCTCGTGACTATTATTATTGACTTTAACCTGTGGAAGAGGAGGTGACTATAATATTACTGATTTTTGTCTATTATTGTTTTTGTTTTCCGCATTTTTCTTTCAACAATCTAGTCGAATTAATTTTCAAATATTTTTTTGTCTCTCCACCCATAATATCCAGAGTAAGGCTAAAATAGAAATGTCTCCTTTATGAGGGTTCTACAATAAAAAGATAATTACAGACCCCTCCCCCCAATCTACCTACAAAATGGAGAAATATAGTAATGAAAATTTGACAAGCACACCTGCTCCTTCAAATATCTGTTCATAAGATGTGAGCTCCCGGCTGCAAAAATTATTCACCAACTCTTCCCTCACAGATGGCTCCAGCGCATCAACGACAAAGCAAGCATCAGACAATTGCTGCAGTAAATTAGTTTCTTCTTTCTCTTTCCCAGTACCTAAGCTGATGCATGGGGGAAGAAGTGTCAGCATAGTTCTCATAACAAATAGATAAACCCATGATATCAACCAATGTACAACAGCCTGAAATGTAACTTTGGCTCCTGGCTATCATACAACCTTACTAAAAAAATATGATCTCAAATAGACTTCTAGTATATCAAATACATACTATTTTCCTTCTTACTCTCCTAGGGTTCAGATTATTGGTAAAACAAAAGGAGGAACATCCTTTAAAGCTTTGACAAATAATTTGACTTACAAGAAGGAATCACGGGACTCATGGACAGCAACTTAAAAGAAGAAACATGAAGCAAGTAAATTCAGAAGATAAGGCAGTCAAATAAGCAAATCTCTAATCCTCTTCTAAAGCCCTAATCCAGTGGAGTGTTGGCTAGACTTTTCGAGGAGCCTTGGTCAATGTCCTGTTTTTCCAATATGTTGAAGGACTGCCTGGAAATAGTTCTTTGTGGTCATTAGCTAAAAATACAAAGCCGTGCCCTATGGTTAAATAAAGTTAGTGCACTTCTTTGGGAAATTCAATAGGTAAGAAATCATAATAAATTTTTATAATTGGTTATCGACTAACATTGAAGAAGCGAAACATAGTGGATGATCAACCTTCCAATTGTCCTCCTATAATCTAATTATTTTCCCATGCTCCACCACAAGTTTGATCAGGAATTTACTCTGCACCTTGAGAATTAAATTGCTGCCAGATAAACTGTATATAATGGTGTTGTAATTTGAAATACATCATACCTTGAGAAGTCAGAGAACACATGTGATTTCAGAATTTGTTTAATATTCTTGAACTTCTCCCTAAGCTCTGTGATCTTCGGGTTATCCCTATAGGCTTCAAAATGACTACATAATTGGTTTACTGCCTGGAATGAATCAAAATACATGTTTTTTAACAAAAATGTGCAATAACAAAAACCCCTCTCTGTTCTTCAGAAAGATCTTTAAAGTTGAGGGGAAAAGCAAAAATTTGCGAAGGAAGGATAGACCACAGAGTTAGCACCCTAAACGTACAATCAGATATATCATGCCAAAATGACCTCATATAACCAAGGTATCAAGTTAAAAGGGAAGAAAATATTTTTCCCGTTAAGCCTTATGGCTATGACAACAACCAAACAAGTATTAATTTAGATGAAATGGAAGAACGTCTATAATTTATTAAAAAATAAGTACCTCCAATTGTGCAGCTGCCTCTTTGTACTGTCGTTTCGAAGCCATTACTTGTAGCTGCTCAACAGCCGAGACTGTAATCACATAGAAAAAAAATTATTCATAGTGAAAGTTAAGCAAGAGAACTTTCATAAAAACAACTGATAAGGTGAACCAATAATGTGTGGAGCACCATAAAGATAAGAACTAGTCATTCATTCATGTAAGCAACTGGAATGATGTGGTATCCAAGGATGAGGATCATGATACCCAGAAACAATCCAAGAACCCCAATTGAAACATAAAACTTGGCTTCTCAAAAGCAAATATTTGAAAGTGACTTGGATTGCATTAGATGGCTCTTAGCTAGTCATGCTAAACAATCACTTACAGTAATGATGTAGGCTATAGTGCCACTAGCTTCTGTTAAAATTGTATCTTGCCTATTTTTAGTTTGTAAGGTTTTACAGTTGATAGACAATTCCCATGTGCTTTACAACGGCTAATTCATATCCATAAATTATAAAATGCAGCAGATTTTATTTATTTATTTATTTTTATAAGAAACAATAATTTCATTGATGGAGGCGCCAAGCCAAAACAAACAAAAACAACCTAACAAGGATTACAAAAAAACCTTCCAATCTAAATTGATGGAATCAATGGCATAATTACAAAACAGCACAATACAAATTTGATCAATGAAGAAATCTTCGTAATTAGCGAAGCTACAAAAATGATTTTGGCATAAAGAAAAGAATGATCTATTTGTTGGCATTCCTTTGTACTAGTTTGCATCCCTTTTTGTAATTTCTATTGGTTGGGGTTCCTCAAAACCCCCTCCAATGTATTTTCTTTCTATCAAAGAAATTGTCTTATCCCAAAAGAAAAAGAAAATGCAGTACAAAACTCCAAGGCTAACACCAAAGACAAAGAACCCATCAAGTACAACCATGTCAAGCTAAGAAATAGTAAATGAGGGAAGAATGAAGAGGCAAATATAAATGGACGTGACTTTACCCAACATGGTCAGACGATGAAGAGCAGTTATTGTCGTTGTAATATGTTTCTTTGCAAAGTCCAACTTCTTAATATCACGACAAATCTCTTGAACCATTGTCTCACTCTGTTCAGCTTTAGTTTTTATTTCTCGGATTTTGGACATGAGTTCCTGCGTCAGAAAAACAAGAGAGAACTCATATACGCACAATTTAATAAAATAACCTAGATCCTCCAAACCCATCATGGACTCAAATATACATGCAGAGCACCGGCTAAATTACACAATCTCCAGGAAAAAGGAAGTTCTTGGCATGTAATTCGGTTGATAAATCCCAAACAGTAATAATAGAAAAATGACTTTGATTACCCATGCTTAGAACAAATCAGTGCTTCAGTGAATACAGAACTCTTTTTTTTCTTTGTATAGGAAACAAAATTTGTATCGTAGATAAAAGCCAATGAATATAAAACTCTAAACCTTGCTACAATGCTAAAGTAGAAAAAACTGAAAACCTCCACGCAAATAAACGAACCTCTACAGCTGATGTGGCAGCAGCAAGATCTTCCTTTGCTTTGGTCCCTGAACTACTCTGTGAAAGTCATGATAGCATTAAAGATAACACTTCAAATGGGTGAAAGAGACACCACTATTCTCAAGTACATTAAAATTTAAAATATGATATGTATACTATATGCTTCACTTCTACTCCTTCAAGATGACTACGAAAGGACAGTTGAAAAATAGAACTGTGCACTCAATTATAATGAACCTCATATAACCTACAAGTTGGTATTGAATTAAGTATTTCAACACACAACCACAGTTTCAGTAGCTTGACTATCACTACCTAAATTTGTCAACTTTAGCCATGGATCTAAATATCCCCTGCTGAAGTATACATTTTTTTCCAATTTCAACCAAAATATCCAACTTTTCTATCAAATAATTCCAATAGATCCGACTTCGATATTATCTCGTGTACATATAAACTGAAAATTCATCAAGCTACATTGTGAACCCAATTGCTGAATGAGCATAATGCAGTGTACCCAAGATCAATACAATGGAAAATGAGAACAAATAAAATAAGCAAAGCAATAAATGAAAGCTTTTGTTTTCTATCAGGGAAAAACAAAACAAAAATCACCTGTTGGCGAACAGCTGCTAAAATTCCAGCATCTACCCGACGTATCTCATTATGTATCTTTTGCATAAGTGGCTCCACACCAGATAAAGACGCCTCTAAATATCAGCCAAACTTCACAAAGTTAATATATTACTAAGAGTTTAAGGAATAAAGAAAAATATGAGCTGCAAAACATAGAAGAAAACATACTTCGAGCATGCCAAACAAGTTAGAACAGAGAGGAAAAACTTAAAAAAAGGGTTGTATAGAAAACTTTTTTAACCTTTTTTTTTTTCAAAACTGTTCTTCTAAATTATAATTGAATGACTTCTGAGAGTTATTGTTACAGTTGGTTTCAAGATATAATCCCACCCTAGGGCATTACAAGAAACTTTCTAAGACAATATATCATAATACCAAAACAATTACAAGTAAGCTTTCCAACAAAAAATAATACCAGAGGATGTATAATTTCTAAATTCTTTTTTTGCCCTCTATTAAACCGAGCTTTCATTGAGAAAAATGAAAGAATGTACAAAGACATACCAAAAACAAGCCCACAAAAAGAGTTTCAAAACTAACTTCTAGAAAGGACTTCAATCTAAAAGAATGAGACCAATGTGATAATTACAAAAAAAACCAACCGATGAACGAAAGCCTACAAAGATGCATTAAACCTCCTCCCAAGATCTCTCCATCAAACCCTTATTCCTATCCAGCCAAATACCCAAATACCCAAATACCCTACACAACAACAACAACGAAAAAGAAAGAAACAAAAAACAAAAAACAAAAAAAAAATGCCACAAGACTTTGGAGCACCTTCTCAATCATAGAACAAAAGTCCCTACTACGACCTAAACAAGGCCCAAAAGAACTCAAGAACTAGCTCTAGAAGGAATAAGCAAATTGGCAGTCCCACAAGAAATTATCAATGTCCTCCTCCTACCATTTACAAAGAACACACCATTGCAGACACAACACAAAAGAAGAACGTTTCTGGATGCAGAATGTTCACTCTTCCATGCATCGCCTTAATGAGACTTATATTTGTGATTTGTCCCATTCCAAAGAGGGTTGATGCTAAAATAGTTGGTAAATACATACCGATTAGTCTCACTACTTGTCTTTACAAAGTTATTGCACGATTACGAATCACCCATCTGCATTTGTGGCCAAAAGACAAATCCTTGATGCTTCTCTTATCGCCAATGAAATCATCAATGAATACAATAGAAGAAAAAAGAGCGGAGTAGTCATAAAATTTAACATAAAGAAGGCTTTTGGTTTGGTTGATTGGGATTTTCTAGAGGAAATCCTTCGAGCCAAAGGCTTTGGTCAAACTTGGAGGAAATGGATTAGAGGGTACATCTAAAGGTAAAATAAATGCATCTAGAGGCCTTCGTCAAGAAGATCCTCTTTCTCCATTTTTATTCATTCTTGTGGTTGATAGCCTTAGTAGGACGCTCCTAGCAGCATAACAAAAAGATTTGATTGAAGGTTTCCATGTTGGAAAGGCTCCACAAACAATATCCATCACCCACCTCCAATTTATAGATGATACAATTTTGTTTTCTTCTCCTAATGAAGTGCATCTTCGCAATTTTTTATCAAACTATCCATGAATTTGAGGCAGCTTCAGGTTTGAACATAAATTGTCAGAAAACAAAAGTTTTGGATATTGGAATTGACTCAACATGTTGAACATCTTGCCTCGTCCTTTGGTTGTCGAATAGGTAGTTGGCCAACTACCTATTTGGGTCTCTCTTTGAATGGAAATCCTCACTCCCAAAGCTTTTGGACTACAGTTGTTGAAAAATAGGAGAAACGTTTACACAATTGGGGGGCATCACACATATCAAAAGGAGGTAGACACACTCTTATCCAAGTAATTCTTACAAATTTGCCTATCTATTACTTCTCCATTTTTCTTGCTCCTACGAAAGTCACAAAGTCCATTGAGAAGTTGTATAAGACTTCTCTATGGAGGGGAGGTATTGACAAAAAGGGCAATCACCTTCTTAGATGGTCTTCTATTCAAGCTCTAAAAATAAAAAAAAAAAATAAAATAAAAAAAGATTGGGGATTTTTGATATACACCAAAGGAACATTTTCCTTTTGGTTAAATGGATCTAGCATTTCTACCAAGAAAAGGATGCTCTCTAGCACAAAATTTTTGCTACAAAATTTGGAACAAGTTATTTCGATCTCAAATTGGGCAAATGTTCAATACTCGCTTCCAAGGGGCCATGGAAGTCAATTATAAATATGCAAAATCCAGTTTTCAATCATACCAAAGTTAGAGTTGGGAAGGGAGCCCAGAACTCTGTTTTAGAAGGATGTTTGGTTGGGAACACAAAACTTTCAACCAAAGTATCCCCCTTCCTACCATCTATCTCTCAAAAAAGAAGCTTCCATTGCTTATCTTTGGGATCAAAATACTAGCTCATGGAATTTATTTTTGAGAAGAAATTTGAATGAAGTTGAAATTGAAGAATGGGCATCACTATCACACCTATTATCGACTTACAGCTCAAAAGATCATGAGGATAGATGGGCATGGGCTTTAAAGAAGGATGGGACTCTTCCACTAACTCACTAACCTTGCTTACATCCACGGGAGTTTTGATAAATTCTACTTTCTATCGTCAGTTATGGAAAAGGCTTTCTAAAAAAAAGTGAAATTCTTTGTTTGGGAGCTTAGTCATGCTTGCATTAATACATTCGACAATCTTCAACGAAAATCCCTCTAGATGGTTATCTCTCCAAGTTGTTGCAGCCTATGCTATAGGAGTCATGAGTCACCAATACACCTCTTCAGCAATTATGCCTTTGCCACCACAGCCTTTTGGACATTCCTACTGCAAGCCTTCAATTGGTCTCTCACTCGACCTAGGACATATTTTCCCTTCTCAATCTATGCCTTATTGGACACTCATTTAGGAAGGAAAAGAAGATCCTTTGGTGTAACTTCCTCTATGCTTTCTTATGGAATTTATGGCTAGAAAGGAATGATCATGTCTTTGCAAATAAGCATCAAAATATTCATACTTTTATTGAGTCTACATATTATCTTGCTTTATCTTGGAGTAATTTGTCTCCCCTTTTTATCGTCTCTCTTGATCCATTGGAGGCCTTTCTTGTAATTATCACTGATAGGACTTTCTTTTGTATCTATTTCATACATCAATGAAATGGTTTTTGTTACCTATTATAAAAAAAAAAATCTAAATTCTTGAGAAAGAACTCATCACAAAGCCACATAATATTTACTCATCTCAATTCTTTCATCCCATGAGGATTGCGTAATATCAAAGATTTTCAAGTTTTTTTCTGTCCAAGGATCCCATAAAATAACTTTAACTATGTCCAAAGAACTTTAGCTTTCTTTCCTAGTCCATCGCCACAAGCAACATAAAATGTTGTTTTCTTTCCTATTTAAACGAAGACACAAAGCCTTGAAACTATGACTCCCACGTTTTCCTACTATAGAACAACATTGATGTTCTCTTCTGCTAGAAAACCAAGATTGCACAAACTTGGGAAAAGTCATGTATGGGACATTGTTTTTGAAGTCTTTCCTTCAGCTAAATTTGATCCTTCCAAAAAGGCTAGTCAAACCAATATATTGACTTTTCTAGGACATTTTACTTTCCCCAAGGCTGATACAGAACATTTTTGCCGTGGAGAGCCTCCTGCTACTCCATTGAACATATAATCAACTGAAATTCTAGCTCTACCCGAAGTCCATCCTCTTGTATCAACACTTGCAATTGGAACTGCTTCAATCAGGACATAAACAATAAACGATAAGAGTAGATAGATGCAACGTATTAGAAGGTGCCAACTTTTCTTCCTTTTCTTAATCGAGAAACTAAACTTTCATTGAAATAAAAATGAAAAAATACAAAGGAGACTTGGCAAGCTAGCCAAACAAAATCGGGCATACAAAAAAGGACCTCAAAGGTAAACCAAAAATGGGCTCCATTCCAACCGGATGAGACCTAACAAATAATTACAAAATCCTTAAATACAAATGCACAAAGCGAGAGGCGTTAAACCTAGCTAAGGACCAAACCTCTTCCCAAGATCTCTCAATCCCTCTAAAAATCCTATTATTCTTTTCCAACCAAATATCCCAATTAACTAAAAAAGCGGCCCTCTAAAGAGTGTTTCCCTTTCTCACTAAATGGGGGATGAAGCAGAACCTCCTCCATCAGATGAAAATAGTCCACATGCCAAGCTCACCCCAAAAACTTCAAATAGACAATCTCAAATCAAGCAAGAAAACCGGCAATGCCATGGTAAATAGCTCAAATTCTTAAATGCCTCCCCATATGAGAATACACCATTGTGGCCTCAAAGTAAAGGAAGGATATATCTGAATCCAATCCATATTGTTAACACCTCCATGAAGAACCTGTCGTGCAAAGAATTTGACCTTCTTTGAAATATTGACCTTCCATAATGAGAAAAAGATCGGGGAGGGAAGGAAATTAGGGCTACACAAAAGGTTAAAAAAGGAAGCACAAGTAAACCTTTTGAAAGACTGGGAATTCAGACCTAACATCCTAGATGTTTCCCAAGATAGAGAACAATGGAGTCCAAAAAAGTAATAAGGGCAGCAACATCCATAAACTCTCTATAGGACAAAGGTCTACAAAAGCCGAAGTCGAACGAAAGAGAAAGACCCAAAGAAAAGATAATCAAAGAAATTGAACACATCCTCAAAGAATATAAAGGATAGAAGCAACAGAACTTCAAACACTAGGGTCTTTGACTCACCCAACAAGCCTCCCCAAAAATAGGTACTCTAGCGATCCCCAACCTACAATTCACATATCTGGTAAATAAAGGAAGGCCTAAAGCAATTACTAAACAAGGATTTCTAATTGTGCCTTTTCACCCACGACCTAACGGTTGGGGTTTTACTTGCTCACAATGACCTTATGCCATAAAGAATTTGGTTCCAAAGTGAAATGCTATAACCATTTAGGCAACATGACCTCATTATGAAGTCCCAGATTACCAATTCCCAACCCTCCCTAATTGATCGGTCTTGACGCAATGTCCCATCTAATCTAATGAGTTCCCCCTCCCTTGTCAACCCATTCCCACAAAAATCTCTTATAACCTTCTTGAGGTTCTTACTCATAGAGACAAGAATCTTAAACACAAACAAGAAATACATAGGGATCCACTAAGAATAGATTGTATAAGAGTCAACCTCCTTCCTTTTGAGAAAAAAACCCTTTTCCAAGCCACATGCCTCCTTTGGATCTTTTCACCTAAAGGATCTCAAGGAGACACATTTAGGATTGTGGCCTAAAGAAAGCACAAGGTATGAAGATGAAAGAGTGCCTACATCACAACCAGCTAAAGAAACCCAAGTGCTCAATTTGGAGGACTAACAATCAACACCAAGAACCGCACTCTTAGAATCTAAGACTAAAAATGAGCTCAAAGACATAAAGAATATGGTTCAAATTAACAAAAGAATCCTCCCTCCATAACAAAAGAAGATAAAGCCATCTACAAACTAAAGATGTGACAGGTAAAGGTTCTCCCTCTCCATTCGAAAGCCTTCAATAGCCCTTCTTTCTACACCAGTGGAGACTAATCTACTAAGAATATCTACCACAAGAAGAGAAAGGAGGAGCGAGGGTCCCCTTGCCTGAGCCTTTTATAAGCCACGATCTTACCTCTTGATTTTTCATTGATAAGGTAGGAGTATCTCTCCGTCCTAATACAACTCCATATCCAATATCTCAACTTCACTCAAAACACTTCTACCTTAAAACGTTATCCAGGAAATCCTAATCCACATGATCATAACCTGTTTCAAAATCAATTTTAAAATCAATCCCTCTGTGCTTACAACACCTATAGTCTTCTTCCCTAAATGTTATCTAGGAAAGCACCTTGAGACTCAAAGATAGTACAAGGAAAAACCTTTTTCAACCTATCTACAAAGACCTTAGCAATGATCTTATACATACTAGTTACCAAACTAATCGGTCTAAAGTATTTCACCCTCTTTGCCCTCTTTTCTTAAGGCACACGAACGTTTCATTCATCGACATGTCAATGACCCCTATGAAAATAAATAAATAATAAATAAAAACCATCTGAAGATCTCCTATAACACTTTTCCAATTATCCCGGAATGAGCCCATTGAGAAACTATCAAGACCCAGGCTTTACTCCTCTCAAAACCAAAGAAGAAGGTGTCATCTTTGACGCCTAGCACTCAGAATGAAAGATTGATGATAAAATTAATTGATAGTTGGAGGTAATGAGTGTTCACCCTTGGTCTACACGGATCAAGGGCCCAGCTAATGCGTGAAACACTCCGCCTAGGGAGTACAGGCATATGTATTGGTTTGGTTTCGTGCAGAACCAAGGAGGCATTCTGGCGGGCATGTGCATGTAGAAAGGCCGAAAGAAAAATATAGAATTTATGCTTAAATTCTAGTCAGAGAGCTTTCTTCTGATTCTTAAGTTTGTAAGCGAGCTTAGTTTCAGTTTTGGGTGGCTTTGTTGATATGCTATTTTGCAGGAAGTTTTAGTTTGTATCATTTCATGTATCAATGAAAAATTCGTATTTCTTGCACACGAAGAAATAAAGTTAAAGTAGTAGAATTCGAAAATGGCGGTTCTGAGTCTAAAAAATGAACTCCAGACACTGCTATGTGGACCTCTTCATCGTCCTCCGTTAGTTACCCACTCCCACATACAAAATGCCGATTCCTACAACAAAGCAGTAGAGAGATGAAGTAACAGAGGGAGTAACCTGTGGGGAACATCTGGTTAATGTATTCCAAAGCACTTGACTTGTCCATCGTTTAGCAATAATTTGAAATTCTTCAGCCCAAACACGCAAATTCCACGGAGAGCAAACTTCAAAGCCAATGGTGATCAATCTGTTTTTCTCTAAACAATGAAAACCATGAGAAATAAGAACCACAATATGGTAAATTTTCGTATTAGTTCATTCAAACAGATTACGCGAGCATCTACAGAACTACCTGACGGAGCTTGATTGATCAAAAACTACCTCAGATCACATTTATCTCTGCAACACTCATCGCGGAACCTTAGCAGAAGGCTCAACAGTCGTTCGGTGCAGCTGATTTCTCCATAGCTGAGAGTGATGTGAGTAGAGAGCTGAAGAGATTGATTGATGTGAGAGGAAACGGGAGTAGGAGATTGAGATCAGCGGGATCTGGGAGTTGGAATTGGAACTGCGGAGGAAGACGATTCTTGACGTGCGCCAAAGTGAAGACGAGAGTCTGATTGGTTGGTTGTAGAGTTTTAACGTGCTACTGCCCTTACCGTATCAAAATTTGGGCTTATCTTTTTTTTTTTTTTTCGAGTTCATTTTGGGCTTATCTGAACCAGTTTAAAAAGAAAATAAGTTTTTCAAAAAAAAAAAAAAAAGCATATTTACCATTTCTGATTTTTTTTTTTTTCTATTTTGATTTTTCATTGTAATTAGTGAGAATTTTCTCCTTTTTTTTTATTTTTGCAAATATTTTTTTAAGTTAAAACAATTATCGGGGTGGAGATCAAACTATCGATAGTTTGTATTTTACTGACCTATGCTCAAGATTTGACTTTCAGTGGAGATAATTAGTGTGAATTTTTCTGAGTGGTCTATTAATCATCTCATATGTATATAATAACGTCGACTCTTTAATTTCGTATTATTAAAAATAATTTTAATTTCCTAAGACATCATGTTACGATCCTACAAATAAGGGTGATCATCGGTCGGTCGGCATCGGTTTTGGGCTCAAACCGACGCCGACCACCAACATATCGGTTTAGTTCGGTCGGCGGTAGTAGATATTTATAGAACCGACCGACCGACCATACGTAAACTTCGGTCGGTTTTGAAAGTTTGCCTTCGTGCGGAGCTGTGAAAAGAAAAGATAAGGGGTGGGCTGTGAAAAGAAAAGAGAACGAGTGTCGATGGGGTTCGTGTTCGTGGCGTCGAAGTGTTCCGGCAAAGAAACGTTGGGTTGTGGCGGCGAAGAACTCCGACAAAGAGGTGTTGGGTTCGCGGCGACGAAGAGCTCCGACAAATAGACGTTGGGTTTGTGACGGGGAAAAGCTCCGACAAGACAGATAAAAAGAAAAATAGAGGGAATGAAATGAGAGTGAGAAGAACTGAAGAAGAGGAAGAGAGGGAGAACGGAGAGAACTCGAATGGCAGCAACGTAAAATGAAATAGAAAGAAAATGAAACCATTCTGAGAAAGAGAACGAAATTTCGAGAAGGAAGATAAAAAATTTAAAAAAAAACAATAAAAAAAACATTTTTTTAAAAAAGGTAATGATTACCTCTACATTACCCTATAAAGTTGATTGACAGACACTACACTTGCACAGTGAGTGTGCGGCGTGCAGCAGGTATGCATTTGCTATTTGCTTCTTACTTTTTTTTTTTTTTTTTAAACAATAACATGAATTCGGTCGGTCGGTTTGAGCCTTTCTGGGCTCACCGACCGACCGACGTTGGTTCGGTCGGTTTTGGTCCGTCGGCTCGATTTTTCGGTCTTATATGCTCACCCCTACCTACAAATATTCTAAAATTAAAAATGTGAATTGAAAATATTATTGTTGATTTCACAACTATTAAAAATAATTTTATTGTCAATATAGTTTTTATCTACAACACATAGAGAGAGGTGGAGATTCGAACTTTTTTTATCTAATATATATGTTTGAACTAGTTGATCCATGTGTAGATTATTTGTTATATTGCAGTTTTGATAATTAGTCAAGTGTGATGTGTAACAAATAATGATAAATTAAAATATTGAGAGTAAAGTTTTGTCCTCATTTTGTAAGTTTTAACTTAAACAATTACAAATGAAGTATACACGAGTGATTTTCAAATCTTGCTCTTACTTCACAAATGTTAACGTACACTACTTGTTTAATGTAATAGTCAGACTTTTTAGACTTAAACTACCTATGGACGTATTATATGCAAACTAACGACTTTTGAAAATGACAGAGAAAACTATGTGGATAAATAAACTTTCATGGTTTCTTTAAATTTAAAATACGATTAAAACTTGAGGTTTTTTTTTTTTTTTTTTTTTTTTTAATCTTGAAACACTGGGAGCACCGACACATTTCATTTTTTCAAACTAATTAATAAAATAATTCCAGGGAATAACATAATTAAAAATAAACTTAAACTACGAGATATTCTATATACAATGATAGAACTCTATGTTGACGTGATCGCCTAGCTTAACTAACATAAAACAACCTCGTTGTTGAACTTGTAAGTTATTGTCATTGCTTGTAAGAGATATATATACACAAAAAACGGTGAATGTTAAAAATGCTCCGTAAATAACCATACTAATGGAGTCGGGTATGCATTCACATGCATAGTTGATGACATTAAAAGTACGTGGGGCCTAAAACTCGATAACATAGGCATATTTTGGTCAAAGTAGACAATTGTCTGTTTTCAAAAACTATACAAATCCTCGTTGGTGTGGTGTCTATGAAAGGTTTGTGAGCAAGATCAAACCTCGTAAGAAGACAATTAACAATCAATCGGTGGTGTAAGACCTCGTCCTATGCAACACCTCATGGAGAGGTGTACATGAAACTTACATTTTGTCATGTCAACTCTTGATGGAGCCTAAGTGGGTTCATAAGACCATTGAAGATCCATCTCTAACACGATAATTTCCCACAAAGCCTCTCATGAATGTACGGAACACAACATGGGAGGTAATTGCCACTATAATTTTTGCATAATCACGGTTGTGATCATACATATGCATGATGTTATACCAAATAAACATCATTGTGTTTAGCACGACGATGCATCATGAAAAATGGTTACAGCACATCAACATTCAATGTGCAAAACAGTCTCGATAATTGTACAATACCCCAACCTAACAATAAACATTTTGATGGTAGAGTCACTTACCCATTAGAAAAAAGTTGGTATGCTCAACTAAAAATGTCGTAATCGTCATAAAACAAAATAATAATAATAACTCAGTCACATTGACCTTTAAACAAAAGTCAGTGTTGTTATTAATCAATCTAAAAGGTATTTATGAGTATTACTAGCTTGTTCACCAAACGAAATCTTTGAAGTCCCAATAGGAGTATTGTTAATCGATGATCGAAAGCCAATCCGAAATGATTTTATTGAAATTCAAAATGGTTAAGAGCAAGCATTTCCCACGTATTCTCATCTGTATTTCGAGCCATTTGAGATGCTAACACTTTTGGTTGCAAGTCTAATCTCGTATTGGAGGGATGTATCGTCGGAGTTGTTTGTGTCATTGCTATTGCTAGAGATGGAGGATTTTCAATAATAAAAACTGCCTCGTCATTGTCATCTTTATTCATCGGCTCTAAGCTAGTCTAGAAACAAAAATTTGAAAATGTGGGGTTTCAATATAATAATAATAATAATAATTTGTAATTCTATATTTTAAAATTTTAGATTTTTTTTTGGGAAAAAATCAATTTTGACATTTGAACTTATATCAATTTGAACCAAAAACTTTCAATTTCATCACATTGAACCCCAAACTTAACAAATTGTATCAATTTGAACTTCAAACTTACACAAGTGTTGCAATGTAGACCTTTGGCCAACTTTTCATTTGATTTGCCATTAAAACATGTAATTGACATTTAAAAAAAAATTCACATTGCACATGAGTTTGTGTCTTGTAAGAAATTTGTTGGATAAACTCTTTATCAGAAGAAATCAAATTTCCCAAATTATTCTTCTCATCGTTATTCACAAAGTTATTGACAACAAGAAAAATCCAACAGATATGAGAAATTAAAAAAAAAAGCTAGAAATTTCTGTGTTCTCGAAAACCAGCAAATATTTGAAGATAAAAAACCTCTAAAGTTCTTTGCTTTCGTAATCTTATATAACGGCAAAAAAGTTCTTACAAAGTTCACAACAATAAGAAAAAGTCATCTAAAATAAAGTTTATTCAATATTTTATTTATAAGAAACTAATTCAGGTGCAATGTGAATTAAAAAAAAAAAAAAAAAATAGTAAATTATGTACGGTGGTTCAAACAGAAAGTTAACTAAAGGTATACATTGTAACATTTTTTTTGGAAAGAACCAATTGCCTCACAAATGGTGCCTCTTTTGGGTTCACCATTCTTAGATCGTCTGTTTGAGATAGTATACATTGTAACACTTATGCTAAGTTTAGGGTTAAAATTGATACAATAATAAGTTTGAGATTTAATTTGATGAAATTGAAAGAGTTAAAATTGATTTAAAAAAAAATTGATACAATCCTAAAGTTTAGGATTAAAAATGATTTTTTACTTTTTTTTTTAATAAAAATTTTAGAATCAAAATTGGATACACGACTTTTTTCGGGATTTTCAATATATATATTTTTTGGATACACGAATTTTCAGTAGTTAATCATAGAATCCGAAAACAGTTAATAAATAAATAAATAAATAAAACAAAAAACAATTGCCACACTTGCCGCTGAATCCATTTGAGTGAGAATTCTACTCGAGCACAAGAGATAAAATAATCATAGAGAAGAAATAAGAACGGAATAAAGCAATAATGCAGTCCCGACAGAAACAACACCGTTGGCGGGCGATTTTGTTTCTTATGGCCACTTGAGAAAGAAACCCACTGCAAACTCGCTCGCCCATCATCATCAGTAAATCACCGATCACCTCTGCATTTCGAGTTATCTGTTCGTCGTTCAATTTCAGCTTCACTCAATTTAGCGTTGGTCTCCTTCCGGCTGAGATTCAGTCGTCTTCTAAGGGTTTCTTTATTCGTTTCATCCAAGTAAATTTCGTGGAGTTTGATGGAGGATGCTGCAGCTCGACTTCAAGGCACCGAAGAATCGACCTCAGTTTCTTCGGATCATCCTGAGGTGGTTTTGTTCAATCATTGAACGATTTACTTCACCTGTTCTTGTTCTTCTTCTCCCCGTTAGTAGAAATTTTCACCGGCATTCGTCACTCAATAGTATGATTTTTTATTTTATCGCTATTTTAAAATGTTGTTCTGTGCGTTCTTGCACTTGACGATCTGGTTGGACGGTGAAGAGAGTAATTAGGTACAGTGGGAGTGAAAGAAATGGAAATAGTCCATTTTGATTTTCTCCCGATACGAATTCGCAATGGCTTCTCTTTCTTCAAACAGTTCTGAATGGAAGTTATAGCATCTTAGTGTGAATTTGATTAGAACGTTGGTTTGTTTTCATAGCTATTACCAATACCAATCAAGCATGGCGTGGCCGTTTTACCTGATATTAACCCGGAATTCGAAGAGAAGTAACGTTGGTTTGGAGTCATCTATATCAACTGATCAAAACGATGGGTTTGTGAAAGATATAGATACTTCTCTTTGCTCTGGTCATGTTCACCAGGGAACGAGATAGTCGTCTCGTCTGGCCGAAAAGCCTTTTACACTCGTAGAGAACATGGTTTTAACACGTTCACTGTTGTCTATGGAAAGTATTGCGTTTATTTTCTTTAAGAAAACCGAGCTGTTGCCTTTTGAAAATTGTTTCTAGAAACTGGAAAGACAATGTTGAAGCTTCGTGTTTTCGTTGGCCTTTACTCTTACAAGCTCATTGCTTCTTAAAAAGTGATTTTTGAGCATAATTTGATAATGTGTTTCATACTAGTTGCTCCCTTTCTGGTTGGAACTTTTCCTTTTGAATAACTGTAGGTAACAATTAACTTGCCAAGACTCCTCTTAATTTTATATTTCAGTCTATCGTCCATCAATTTTTGAATGGTCAGATGCCTTGGTTCAATTAGTTTTTGCTTTAACATATCCATACTTTTTTATTCTTAGTTTGCTAAATTATTATATTTACTGAGAAGGATCTTGGTATTTCCTTAGAAACACGACCAAGAGGAAAAAGGTATAGAAACATCCTTATTGCAACAGTCTAGCCGGCCCAATTTATCCTCTCTGGAAATTCCAATAAGGACTCTGGAGAGTTCTTCGTCTCTATTGAAGTTAGACAGTCCATCAACCTCAACCTCAAGTGCTAGCTCTGTTAGGGGAGGATTGCCTCCTAGACCAAATTCAGTAAAAATCAAATCATCTGTGAGATGCTTGTTTCCTCAAAAAAGCTTTGGAGCAAAACGTTCATTCCCGGACGATGAAATGATTGTTCCCATTTTACCAGACATGCAACCATCAAATAGAGTTTCAGACAAGCCAACTACTTCGCGATCCTTTTCTCTCAACAAGCTTCTCTTTGCCTCATCTACAAAAGCTTCACATTCTTCACCAGCCACACCAATTTCAAATTCAGATACCGATGCATTGAAAGCAACAGATATGGAGTGTCACCTTGATTTCCCTGTAAGTATCCATCTGTTCAAATTTCTTAAATTTCATGAGAGCAGACGTTCAGTTTTTTTCTGATAGAATGGGTACAGATTCATACACCTGACACCTACAACTTGTGAATATTGCATTATTATTTCCCTTCTGAAAGTGGATTTTGTTATTCTTTCAGAAAATTGAAGTCAAGCAGCATATTGCTCGTTCATTATCAGCTCCTCTGAATGTTAAGCCTAAAGTTTTAAGGCGACTAGATTCAGTAGGTTTAATACGAATAGTGTCTGCAGGTCCACGATATGCAGGGACCGAAGACACCTCTGTTTCTCAAACAAAGGAAATTGGTAATGGTATAAGTTGTTTCCGTAATTAAATTTTGTTGTGACTTTTAGTGTGATATTCTTTTGAATTACTCTCCTGCTACTCGCGTTAATACTGTGAGGACGTGACCTTACTACATGTATGCTATACACATCTTTTAGGAAATAGAACTTTCACTGAAAAGTAAGACCAGGGAAGCTTATTAGAAAATGCCCCTCTCGTTTCAATAAAAAATGTTTATGGAAATATCTGATTGCTTCCGAGAAATCTCTTGGAGGTTTTATTCCTTAGATGTTCAATTTTTTTTTTTCTAATGATTTTTGTTGTAACATAATTCTTAGAGCATGGTACTTGTCAACTAATTGTTAAAATAAAATAGAAATGATTTATGCAGTTCTAACTTTATTGATTCGAGTCATTCGGCTTATTCACATGTTATCAATGTGTCAAGGTGAAAACTACAAAGATGGAAAAACCCTTGACCAGCCCTCTTCCTCTTGTAAAGAAGATTTTAGATCTACTTCCTCGACTAGAGGAGGAGGATTGTTTTATGCTACAAGCCTTTTAAAATTTAGATGTTACTAAATGTGATACATAAGCAAAGTTGAGATATCTTTATTTCTTCCTCTAAAAATCATAAAGTTTACAAATTATTTTTGTTTCCTGGGCTGTTAATCAGGAACAACTACTCAGCTTTGTATTTTGCGGAAGGCAGGTTTATGTTTTGACTGTCTTTTGGGCTAAAGTGGGACTAGTATGCTAATAGCTGAAACACTTTTGTGATGTGTCTCTGGAAGAGTTCAATAATTTATTTTCTTATGAACGTATCTAGAGGAGATAATACATTTTTTTTTATCCAACTCAATGTTGGTCATCCATTAATGATGCCAATTAGAAAACACTGTATCATGCTTCCCTAATTGCTTGAAACTAACCAAAAATGAGAACAGTTTGCCTACTGCAGTTATGCCACTCATTTTTGTTGCTAAATGTTTGATGTTCAACTGTTATTCTTTCGATGTACTTTGTTATTATTAATTTGCTTCACTGCAAATATATCCAAGAAGCAAAACTTCTGACACTTTGTGGGATTCCTTTTCACCTATTGACAATGATGTTTGCAGTTGGATGATTATAGTTTTTAAATTGACAAGCTGAAGTTTGATTTTTCCTTTAGAAAGTGAACCTGCTGGTGATGATATACCTGAAGATGAGGCAGTATGCAGGATCTGTCTTCTAGAGTTGGTGGAAGGCGGGGATATTCTTAAAATGGAATGCAGTTGCAAAGGAGACCTAGCTCTCGCTCACAAGGAGTGTGCAATTAAGTGGTTCAGCATTAAAGGTAATAAGATCTGTGATATTTGCAAGCAGGATGTTGAAAACTTGCCTGTGACCTTATTGAAATTACATAGCAAACGCCCTGTTACTAGACGACCCCCAATAACATTGCAGCAGAGGGACGTTAATCATTATAGGTAAGTTGGTTTCCAATACAATGATAGACCTTTTCTTCTTTTATTTTGTTATGAACATAATATCTCATCACTTAACTTCTTTGACCTTGTTTCTTGAGATTTCTTAAGAAACGAAGGGACTTGGACAGTTAATGTCAGAGTTGTTTTTGACCAATTTACATCAGTATTTAATTTATTATAAGAAAAAAAGTGTTTCCGATACGAAGTTAGTGAAGAAGTGAAAAATGCAGGTAGGGTAGGAAAAAGAAGTTCGGGGAGGAAAAAGCATATGTGGAGGGAGATGGGCACAGACTGTGAGACAGACAATGGGGGGAAACACTGAGTAGAATAGGATATTTCATAGAATCTGAATTTTAGCAAAAAGAGGATTATTTGAACAATAACTGGAAGTGGAAGCAATCTATTAATGCTTCTGTCTGATACTTGCCTAATGTGTTACCGAGGATGTTTTTTGAAGTACTATTACTCCTCAAGCGAATTTTTGAAATATATATGCCCAAAGCTAATGAGTTCAATAATCACAGAACTGTGTAACCGTGGCTTTTCGTGTCCTATATGAAAGGGAAAAAAGGCTTTTAAAAGATAATTGTGATAACATAATCATCTATCTCTTTTCACTCCACACCTCGTGGAGTTTGTATCCTCTAAGCATTAAAAAACATAATCATCTATCTCTTGGTTTGGGTTTTTCGTTTTATGAAAAATGTCGAGAATAAATTTTATTCACTTCTTATGTATCCACTCAAGACAAATTGGAAATTTCGGTCTCCCGAATGCATGCTGTGCACTGTGTAGAGCAATCATTCGTTTGGTTTTTATTTTAGTTGGAGTCCCAAATTACATCACTTTTCTTTTTCTTTTCCCTTTTTTTTTTCCAACAAGCTGTTTTAATTTTCTTTCATCTAATAATATTCAATTTTCTTGAAGGCATTTTTAGCGTCAATAGAAGCGATTGGAATGGAATTTTTTTCTCACTTTCTTTCATTCTCATAGGATTTGGCAGGATATATCGGTGCTTGTGTTGGTTAGCATGCTTGCATATTTCTGCTTTCTGGAGCAACTTTTGGTATGGGTGTATATTGCTTATTCGTGCTACTTATAGATGGTTAGATTGTTGCTCTCATATTCAAATAAGTTGTGCAGATATCAATTGAATACTTTAGATCTCATCTTTGTTTCTAAGTCATGTGAAAGCCATCTACTCCTTCCCGCTTCTTGCTGCTATTTGGACTAGCTGATCACTAGCATGGTGGAGTTAGGATGTGCTCTATGGTTTAGTGGCTCTATTTCACGCATTCTCGACACTCATAGTTTTGGACTCTTGGCTAACATACATTCAAATTAGACCAAAATTGCAACCATCCTTTGTTTCTCTGTTGGTAATTCAGTGGGGTGGGCTTTTGATTTGGCTATGGTAGGTTCAATTTTTAAATTGGGTAGAAATGGAGTGAACATTCGCCCTTAGCCTTGACCTTCATCTCCCTATCAACTAGCAGCTCTCCCATCTCTCCCCTCTTCACCTACAGCTACGGCTTAACCTAATCACCATCTCCGTCACTGGCGTGGAATTACAGACGTTGCTCTGTCACCAACCATTGAAAGGAAAACCTCCACAATCGAAGTAGATAGCAGGTATAGAGGGAGCCAGGTTCGTATTACTAGATCTGTTGAAGATAACTCTTGCCTGGGTTGTTGAGTGCTTCAGGGTACCTTCTGTTTCTCCACTCAGCCATGATTTTTTTAAAGAATCTAGAGCTGACGACTTTGTACTGTGGGTAGAAAAGATGCTTAAACAAGGGATCTTGGAACTAACACGAGAACATTTAGTCGACCATAAACCATGCTCAGCAATATCATATTTATTTTTTAGGACTAGCCCGAAAGGAATTGCCTCCATTAGCACCTCAAAAGCCACTTGGTTAGAAGAGGGATATTCCTCTCTCTGGTCTAGCCAAAACCAAGACTACCTTGAATTTTACGTAAAGACACAAAATTCCAGTTCACTAAGTGGCAGCCTCCATATAAGACCACCCCGAATTTTATTATATTATTTGTTTTATTACAACCTAAATCTGTTATGGCTTATAAATTTAGAGTTAAATTTTCGTTTGGAACTCTGAAATGATTTAGTGGATAAACGTGTGATTTATTCTTTCCAGCTTCCCTGCCACTTTTATCCGCAAAGAATTTCACAGAATTTAATTTCCAATTCCAACCGCTAATGAAACCCCATTAAGATCACTGAAACTCTAAGGCTTCGTTTGATAACCATTTGGTTTTTGGTTTTTGAAAATTATACTTGTTATCTCCCAATTTCCTTACCATGATTTTCATCTTTGTTAAGGACACATTTGAATTCTTAGTCAAATTTCAAAAACAAAAACAAGTTTTTGAAATCTAAAAACAAAATTTGAGTTGGTTTTTGAAAACATGGGGAGAAGGTAGATAACAAAAACAAAGAAACTTATAAGTGGAAGTTGTGTTTAATTTTCAAAAACCAAAAAACCAAAAACAAAATGGTTATCAAAACGGGACCTAAAATAAAGAACCTAATGAATCTTGATCACAATTTCTAGTGTTTGGCAGTCTCCTTTATCAAGTCAGTGCACATAATAGCGGACTCCACTGTTTCATGTATGACTTTTCTTTGAAAAAGAAAATTAGTGGGTATATATTGAAAGAATTCCTCTTTCTTAGCAATTCGATTCTGGATTTGCTACAAAATTTTCTCACATCATTGGTTCATTTTCTTCCTCCAATGTTTTAATCCTCATGGTGCTAGTGCTTCCTTCTCTTTTATCCTTGTTCTCGGTCCATATCTCCCGATTCGAATTAATTTCCACAATCGAATTCTGTTTGAACAGGTACCTGACATGGGTCCTCGTGCACTTGCCATTTCCTTTCCCTTCTCATGTGCTTTGGGTGTCCTTTCATCTATGATGGCTTCCACAATGGGTCAGTTACTGCTACGGATAAATATATCATCTTGACCAATATTCATCGTCGGTTATAATTTAATCCCATTGCTTAAATCTCTATTATTCTATTAATTAATTAGTGAAAGAATCTATGAAGCTGTATGAAATGAGGTCTATTTTGTGAGAATATGTAAACACGTTAATTTGTAAGCTCCAGAAAAATGAATTGTTTGAAAAGGAAACAGTTGTACAGAAACAACTAGGGATTCTTGTAATTTTCTTCTATGATTTTATTAATTAGAGTATTGTGTTAGGGCTCCAGTAGTGAGAGTATATGAGAAGAGGGGTAAAAGGAAAATGTGACCTGTAAAAGTTCATTAGCATGGGCCGCACTATAAGTAGGAGGAATGATGTTGGCGTGAGGTAAGAGTTTTTTTTTTTTTTTTTTTTTTTTTTTTGAGAAGTTAAGAGAAGATGGCCTTCTCGAATTGACCTAGCTAGCTAACCTTGTATGGTGCATGGTTCATCTTTTACCTTCTGAGTAATATTTTACTGGTGTTGATACATATCAAATGACTACTCGACAGAAACATGAATTAGTTATACAATAACAACAACAACAACAATAAAATATCTTACTTCGTTTGTGAATTTGTGAGCTAACCTCCTAAAGGCTAAATGCAGGCTTGACTCGAGGAAAGGAAATGTATGTTAAATAGTTCGGTGATAGGGAAATTCCCAAGGTTATTGGGTCAATTTTTCTCTAATTAGCATCGTGTGCCATGTGTGATAGCCTTTTTACACGGTCTCTCATTCTTGCTCAGATTATAAAAGTTCTTCCTCATTGTTGTACTTTTATCGCTTAATAAACATTTTGATATCCGATGGTGGCAGCGAGCAGAGCTTACACTTGGGCTTATGCCTGTTTCCAGTTCGCCATAGTCATCTTGTTTGCTCATGTATATTATGCAATAGTAAGCAGAAGCATTTCCAATCACTTTCTGCATATTTTAGTCTGGATATTTTGATCGTCAGCCATAATATTCTCTCATCTTCCTTCAATATGCAGCTTAATGTGAATGCCGTTCTCTCAGTTTTCCTTTCTGCATTCACTGGATTCGGGCTTGCTAGTAGCATAAACTCGCTTCTGATAGAGTATCTTAAATGGAGAAGAAGCAGGCAGTTGAGATCTGCCGATCAACAGATGGGTGTAAGGAATCGGCCGGAAGTACAGCAGCAGCCACATGACAATCGTCACCATCAGCAGCGCGAGCAGGGATTGCAGCAAGAACTCCAACAGCCACATTCCCAGCAGCAACAAGCAATTGAAAACCAAAATATGGGGTCACTAGAGAGTTACCAGTCATCGAGGAACAACGAGACAACAGCTCACTGAGGTGCCAAAGGTTAGTGCCTGTTTGGGACCATATAAATGTTTGGTTTTCCAGCACAGATATGATTCATATGAATGCGGTGACACGTTCCTTTTAAAAAATTTAAAAAATGGACACATTTATTAAAAAATACATATCATTTTCATACGAGAAGGAAATTCAAAGTTAATAAGTTTATGCATTATGCTTAAAAAAGAGTTTGATGTATTTTGCTCCCAAAATTTATTATATTTGTCCTTGTCTTTGTACAACCAATGTCTAACCTATTGTGCTAACAAGTGTCTGACATGTGTCCAACGAGTGTCAGAGTGTCCAAGTGCCTAACACATGTTGGATACAAACAAGCTAGTCATAGTCAAACTAAGTTTATAAAAAACAAGAACAATTGATCTTCCAAGGATGGAGGTTTAGCCCTCCGTCCAACATTGTATAGAAGGATGATTCCATTTACATCTACTCCAGTTCTGATTGCAGTCATTTTATAATTCGAAGGTGCATCGAGAAATTTAATGGTTTTATATGAATTCCCTTCTATGAAATCATAAATAGGTTAAATTACAATTTCAGTCTTGAACTTCTAGGTTTGTTTCAAATATATTCTTGAACTTTTAAAGGTATCTGATAAGTCCTTAAACTTTTGATTTTATGTCTAACAAGTCTCTAAATTTTCAATTTTATTTTTAATAGGTTCTTGACCTATTTTACAATTTTAAAATTCACGTACCTATTTTACACAAAATTGAAAGTTTAATGTACTATTAGACACAAAATTTAATTTTATGTCTAATAGATTCGATAGTTTTAAAAAATGTTGATTATGCCAATGATCTATTACACACAAAATTGTAAGTTTAGGGATCTATTAGACATTAAATGAAAGTTTAGGGACTAAACTTGTAATTTAACCAAAAAAAAACACACTGAACCATTGAAATAAAAATCAAGAGTTACAAGTTTAACCTTATATTTACAGATCGTTTCTATTGCTTTGTCCAGCCACAGCTCAACCTACTGCCATTACAAAGGAACTAATCCATTACAATTCTATCTCATGCGGCCAAGTGATTCAACAATTTGTTCGACAGAGCTTGTGATTACTGTCCAGCAGCCTGAGCTATCAGATGGAGATGGTAGCTAAATCAAAATGTGATCATTAGAAAGCTAGAGTCAACGGTTCGAAATTGGAACAACCGTTAGAGAAATTATTTATCATTCTAACCGTGCGGTCTGTTACAGAACGAACTTGTGCAAGTAGCAGCGAGCAAGATTTGCAGAGGATGAAGATGTTGAAGGCTGTGTTTTGGCTTGTAAGGAGGATATCAGGTTCTCTTTCAGATGCCTTGTGTGAGGACTGAGTGTTTGTGTGTTTGTGTTTATAGTATTTGTTTCTGTTCAAAAAAAGAAAAAAGAAAAAAAAAAGAAGAAAGCAAAAAAGAAAAAGAAAAAGGGAAATATGATCATTTTTTAATTGAGGTAAGATTTTGTTTTTGACATGTAGTTCAAGTGAGTTTGTTTCGGAGATATGTAAGAATTTTGGTTGTGTTTTGTGTATAGTCATAGGTCTATACTGATTTTTGGTGGCATATAAGTTTGTTTTAGAGTTTTCTATGTTCATTATAGTTTTTGTTATGCTTGCTTTGTGTGTGTGTTTTCTTGTTGGAACTATATGTAACTTTTCTTTTTTTACGCGATGGAACTATATGCAATTTGTATTTAGAAGTAATAAACTCATGTTCATACATATAAGTATAAATCTCTGCTATATTTTTTTATTTTCATATTTTCAAGTATTTCAATGTATTTAGATACTTTTTGTTTTGTTTTTTTAGTTCAAGAACATCTTGGGAAATAATTCGAACCTTTAACATTTTAGTTGAGGGTACATGTCCATTACAACTAAGATATGCTCACTATGACGATGTATTTACACTCTTGAAAGTAAACAATTGAACATTTTACTAAAACAATATAGCTTGATAGGCCAACAAGTACATAGTTCAATTGGTATATAGCTTCTACTAATGACTTGAAGGTTTGTGGTTCGAATTTCCCCTCCCTCACATGTTTATATGTATATATATATAGCTTGATAGAACATCTTGACTTGTTTTAAAATATTGTAGATTTGAGCATGTGATGTAATATTTTTTAAAAAATTATTATTATGTTTTTTTGAGCCATCTTCAAATTTATAATTTAACATTTCTTACTTATATCACACCCTACTTGAGCTTACATATCACATTCTTTAATTTCATGAGTCATATTATATAATCAATTTTGAGTTCAACAACACTTGAGCATGGTAGATTTGAAACTCTAACCTTAATATTTTTTTAATGAAAGTTTTATGAACAATCTATTAATGGTTAATAACATGAATTGATCATAAAATACATTTAAGAGGTAAATTTAGAATGTCTCTTAAATGCTTCCATTTGTTTTTAAACTTGAAGTTGAGGCTTTCGCTCGTACAAAGACTTTTCAAAGGTGGAAAAAAGAAATCCAGAGAAAACACAAAACAAAAAAGAAAATGTTAAATTATAAAAAACACCAACTATGAGATTAGTTTCAATTATACCTTTGAACTTTCAAAAGTTTCATTTCAACCTTTGAAGTTTGAATTTTGTTTCAAAACAATCTTTGAAGACATTTTTTCATAAAATTTATAGATGAAAAATGACGTGTTTGCATATGAATGGTCGCTTATGTGAACATATGCATGAAAAAAAAAAACAATAAAAACACTTACAACCACATAATTGTTGGTACATAAATTTAACGAAAAATGTTTTTTCAGTAGTCGTTTTGAAACAAACTTCAAACTTGAAGGACTATAATGAAACTTAAGTTTAGGAGTATAATTGAAATAAATCACACACTTATTGGAAAATATTTTATAATTTAAAGAGAGAAAAAACAAAACCCCGCAAAGAATAATACACAACCCGACAACCGTACATTGCCATTCGGGTCCAGAACTATGGCCAGTGATCTCTCTCCGCAAAGACCAAGCGAAGACGCGCATGAACAGAAGAGGCCGAGCTCGGTGAAGGGCATAGCTATGGCGGGAAAGATCACGGGGTGGGTTTTGGCTCTTATGGTGGCTATTGTTGCGCTTCTCATTGGGTTTTCCTTCAAATCCCGATACCCGATCTCCTTCTCCTCCCCCTCCCCTGAACAGGTATGAGCTTCTTCTTGTTGAAGCCCGATACAGATCGCATGATTGTTAATTATGCCTGTATTTTAGTTTCGAAAGACATTTAGAATTTCTATCTTCTGTTGGAAGGCATTTCTCTTTTTCTGTCATTAAGAGTATGCTGGCACTTTACGAATTTTGGGAGTATATTTTTTTGGAAAGCTGCAATTGTGACTTGTTAGAGCTGCGTCTATGATTATCAAGCTGTTTAAGATATTTTGTTCGTTCTACACATGGGCAAGTTTTTGGCATGCTAGTTAATGTTATGGAACAAAATTTAAAGATTGAAGGTGAGAAGTTTTCCCATAGTTTGGTTACCGTTTCAAGTTGGGGGAAAGATGGCCTTTGGTTAAATGCTTTGAGATGGTGCTTCTAGCGTTGTTTTCTGCTGCTATAGCTTAATGATTGATTATCGTATTACTCTTTGGACTTTTGGGATCCTGTGATTAGAGCTTGATAAATGGGAGAAATCTACTCTCTCCATGGGGGATGGGAAAGCTCCATGTGGTATAAGATTATTGTGAGTAAATATAGGTCTCATCCTTTTGAGTGGTCGATAGGTGGGGTGAAAGGCACGTCCAAAAACCCTTGGAAAGACATTGTTAGGGAGCTCCCTTCCTTTTCTGACCTTGTGTATAATGTGGTGGGGGATGGGAAAGATACGTATTTCTAGGAGGATAGATGGGTGGGGGATAGACCCCTCTATCTTACCTTTCCTCGTCTCTTCCAGTTGTCATTAACAAAAAAACTGATCGGTGGTAGAAGTTCTTTTTCATTCAGGGAGCTCCCCCTTGTATTCTTTCGAGTTCCGTCGTGTTTTGTCCGATAAGAAAGCGTTGGATGTCACGACTCTTCTTTCTTTGATTGAGGAGTTTGAGTTCAGGTTAGGGAGTAAAGATCGTTGTTTATGGAGTCCTAGCCCCTACGAGGGATTTTCGCGTAAATCATACTTCTGTTCGTTGTTAAATCCTCTTCTCAGTAATGAATCCATTTTCGGGCATCTTCTTTATTTGGAAAGTTCCGAATAAGGTGAAGTTCTTTATTTGGCAAGTTCTCCATAGTAGAGTTAATACTTTTGATAGACTCGTGAGAAGAAATTATCCTTTGTTTGGCCCGTTATGCTATATTCTGTGTCGAAAGGCGGAGGAAGACTTGGATCATATTTTATGGAGATGTGCTTTTGCTCACTCAGTTTGGGAGCTTTTTTTCGCCTCTTTTGGGAGACATCCGATGGTCTTTCAGGACGTGAGAGCGATGATCGAAGAGTTCCTTCTCGATCCGATTTACTGAGGCAAAGGAGGATTCTTGCGGCTAGCCGACATGTTGGTGCTTTTATGGAACTTGTGGGAGGAAAGAAACAATAAGATTTTTAGGGGGTTAGTTAGAAGCCTGGGAGAACTGTGGTCCATTATTAGATACCATGTCTCCTTGTGGGCTTCGATCACGAATCTTTTTTGTAATTGTCCATTAGGTCTCATTATCCTTGATTGGAGAGTCAGAGACCCTTTCTTTGAGAGGGCTCCCTTTTGTGGGCTTGGTTTTTTGTCTGCCCTAGTATTCTTTCATTTTTTCTCAATGAAAGTTGGTTTTTCATTGGGTCCCCTTGGCTAAATAAGTCTTATCAAGCATTCCAACCTATATTCTGCCTAATATCCCTCTCAAAGTGGTTAAATTGATTGAAAGGAAGATTGGAGACTTTATATTTGGAAGATCTGAGACATGTGGTCTTGGCTTTGAAGTGGTTGTGGCATGAAAGGGGCTCTTTTTAACAATCAATTATAGCTAGCGAAGAGAGGGAGGTTTATTGTTAATACAAATGCTCTGGTTGAAGAGGCCCCTAGAATTTGATGAAGGTTTCCTTATCTTATGAGTGAGCACCGGTGAAAAAATTGACTTTTGGAAGGACTTGTGGATCAGCTTTTGTTTGGTTACTTGCTCAAATGCAGATCAAGTAGCAGTTGATGATTTGGTGATCAAATGATTTATTAATCCTAAGGTTTTTTTTTTTTTTTGATAAGAAACAGAAAGGATATATATTCACAAGCAAAAGCAACCATACAGCCTAAGGGCCAAGTTGATCATCATCACAGATAGTAGTGTACCATCTGCAAAGTATAGATTTGATAGGTGAATTTTATCTTCACTAACCTCATTCATTATATAACCTACAATCACAAAGAGGAAGGCAGAAATTGAGTCTCTTTCCTTGATCCCCTAAATGCAACCACCCTATTCCTAAGCTTTCCATTGGGGAATATGGAGAATTTGATGTCTGAGATACTCCGCATCCAACTCATCCATCTAGGCACGGTTGTTTTAACACCCCCAACTCCACCCTCACCAAAGGGTACCTCCAGAAAACCTTAGCCTCTGTCAAACCGAAGCGGGCATCTTCTTCTTCTCCTCTCTCTCTATCTTTTAATGTTTTCCTTTATTTTTTATAATTTAAATCTATCAAACATGTTGATGAAGAGATATAGACCTCAATTAATTGATTTAAGTTGGTAGAGTTCTATACTTTTATTTCAAGTTCTCGTTTTCTTTTGTAGAAACTCTTCAAAGTTGATGAGCTAGCTTTGTATAATGGAACTGATGAGGGATTGCCTATTCTTCTGGGAATTCTTGGGTACTCTCCACCTCCAGACTTTTTTCTATGGTTTTTTTTTGTTTTTTTGTTTTTTTGTTTTGTTTTTGTTTTGTTTTGTTTTTTTTTTTTTTTTTTTTTTTTTAAATTTTAAAAATTTGTTTTAATTATTGACATTCTTGATGAATCATTTTGACTAATGAGAGTATTTAAAAAATGGAGAAAGTAAATTGTGATAATTCAAAGAACCACTGAGCTGCATATCTCAATTCTTTCTTGTGGTTGCTCTTTTGAAATTATATTATTATTCCGCACATAAGAAATATATATATATATATTTTTTTTATAGGAAACATAAACCATAAGAAATAGTGTTACAATTAGCATGCACATAAGAAATACAAAAGGTCTTGGGATAAGACATCCTTAACCTGACAACATATAGAAAAGCATGCCAATTGTTATACGGTTAAGTAAAGGGGTCATTTTATGGAAATCAGTCCCTTGCTATTTAACCTCTAATAATTTTATTTTTTCAGATCAGTATTTGATGTCACAAAAGGAAAATCTCACTATGGTGTGGGAGGAGGTTATCATCACTTTGCTGGAAGGTTTGTGATCTCTACTTTCCTTGTTAATCTCCTATGCATCTTCTGCTATTTCTTATACGGCATGGCAATGATTCCATATTTGTTAAGAATAAATTTTAAAATTGCTATGTTGAAGCATTTGTTCTATCAATAGTTCGAGCATTAATCTCTTTTCATTATATCAATGAAAAGCTTCGTTTCTTGTTAAAAAATAGTTCACTTGCATTGTTTCTTTTTCTTTGTCTATTTGTGTTTGTCTTGTGTGGCTACTGAATCTAATAGAATATCTTAACAGGTCATTTTCCTTCTGCTCTATTTGCCACCTAGGAAAGTATGGAAGCCTTTTATAAAACATGAAATTTCAACTTAAATGTTACTAGTTCCTTACTCATCCAACTATATTTGATTTTTAACGAGACCTTGATAATTGATAACTGATTGCCACTTTTCTTTGAGTCTTGCAAAGTGCACATTCGGTAATGCACTGATTTGTATTTTTTCATGGTTGTTTCTAAAAACAGAGATGCTTCTCGTGCATTTGTATCAGGAAATTTCACAGGTATTTATGGTTTCTTATTGGGACGGAGAAAAATATTCTGTCAATTCCTTTTTATAACTTTGTTTATGTAATATAACAAACATCTGAGTATCCTAGAGATACAGTGAAATTTTTATTTTCTTTGAGCTGTCAATATGAATCAATTTCTAACCAATGCTTTTCTTTACTATATTGTGAACAGAATACCTAAAATTAAGGTCTTTTTAGGTTGAGGATGTGTATCCTCAATTATCTCTTGTATTAAAATGTCGTCATCATAATTATGCCTTTTTCTCTCTTTTTTTTTTTGGGGGGGGGGGGGGGGGGGGGGGTGGTGGTGTAAGGGTGAGGTGAGGAAGGGAGGGAAAGAGTGGTTCGACAGAAGAAAATTTGTTATTACCTAAACATCATTCAAGTAATTGAGTTCTATCTTTTGTTATTGTCATAGGGGATGGACTCACCGATTCTTTGCGGGGTTTGTCAAATACTGAGGTACTCTTATTGCTTGTTTAATTTTTCACGAAGGGCAAGGAATTCCCCTTAAATATGTGGTGCTGTTCCTTATTATTTGTGCTCTCATTCTTTAGCTTTGTAGAACTTGGGCCCCCTCCAAAACCTTCCTTTCCCCTCTTTGGTGTAATGGTGCAATTCTCTCTTGACATTTCAATGAATCATTCTTTATCATTGAATAAAATTGATCATTTTTTCTTATTGCATGGTTGGGCCCAGCATCAAAGACCTCACTGTACATTATACATCTACTTGCTTATATATCTGACAGTTGTACTAACTATCTTGTAGATCAAGAGTGTTGTTGAATGGCGGAGCTTTTACCATAAAACCTACACGTAAGTTTTCTGTGATAGTGTCTATTATCTTAAATGATAGGGGATGACAATTGTTGCAAGTGTCGTTCATAAATTTCGAGTAAAAAAATTTGATCAATTGATCAAAAGGCGATAGATTTGAGAATGACATGCTATTATGGGAATAAATGATCGAGGATCATGCTCTTGGCCTTCACTACAGATTTGTAGGTAAGTTGGTGGGTCTTTACTATGATGATCAAGGAAATCCCACTAAACATTTAAAGGGAGCTGAGGCAAAGGCTGCTAGAGGCGCACAACTGTTGAAGAAACAAAAGAAAGAGGAAGATAAACTGCCAAGTTGTAATTCAAAATGGAGTCAGGCAGAAGGTGGTGAGGTATATACTCTACGAAGTATTCTTGGGATTTTCCTTTCAGCTTCTATGTTTCCTTGTTATAACTGTATCTTGGATTCATGCAATCTACCTAACAGATATATTTGATTATGAATCAAGTATTACGTTCTTTCATTTAAATACACGCACACGCAGAATAAACTTCAGATTGTGACTCTTTTACCCCACCTTTAGGTCTGGTGTGATGATGGCTTCCCGAGGTTGGTACAGAGGCCATTAGAAATTGCATTAACAGGGAAGATGAGGAAACGATGCGCTTGCTTTAGAGAAGACCAACTGAGTGAGCCGGGATTGGAAGTCTATGAAGGTTGTGACTACCTAGCCAAGACTTGCCGTGTTTAAAGAGCCATTACAAACAGCCTTAGCCAGTTCATTATTTAGTCATCATCCAGATATTAGAGGGAGGTGCAACCTGCAGGAGATTGACTGAAATGGCCAATAGATACGGCAATACGACATACCGAATTTTTTGTTCTCTTTTTTTCCTTCCGGTTGGCCGCGGGGGGTGGGGAAGATCGACCGTGTACAGGTATGTGATTATCTACTTCCATGGCACAATACTGTTCATTGATCATCATCAGTTTTCAGCTGCCTGCCTGCTTTCTAGATCTGTGTTTGCTTTTTCATTGTCAATAAGATTTTGATGCATTTTGATGTGAGTTGTGTTTATTGCCCCAGCTGCAAGACTTGAAGAGACAAACCTTGTCTCTCAATTCCGATGTTGCTACACTTCTAACTATTGATATATGCTCCCCTCGTGACATAGCTTTCGAGCTTGATTTGTTTGCCTTTTAACGAAATATGGTTGAATCCTTATGAACTAAAATTCAAAATCGAAAAGGTAGCTTCATTGGTTTAGCATTTGTTCTTAGTTTCCTTTTCATTTTTCGTAAATGAAATACTGATCAATCGAAACAATGTGCAATATTTTAGATACAAATATAAAAGGTTGGTTATTGTTCAATTAAATTTTCAGAGAGTTGAAAATATTATTTTAATGAAATTATATCTAATCAAGGTCAAACGGAATAAATCCCTCGTTTAGGCTCCGTATGATAACCATTTCATTTTTGGTTTTTGGTTTTTGAAAATTAAGCTTATAAACATTATTTTTACCTACAAGTTTCTTTGTTATCTACACCATTTTCCATGTTTTCAAAAACCAAGCCAAAATTTGAAAAAAAAAAAAAAGTAGTTTTCAAAAACTTGTTTTTATTTTTGGAATTTGGCTAAGAATTCAAATGTCTCCTTGACAAAAACGAAAACCATTGTAAGAAGATTTCAAGAAATAAGCACAATTTTCAAAAATAAAAAACCAAAAACAAAATGGTTGGCCTTAGTTTTAGCAATTTGGTTTGTATGGACTCCCAAAATTGGTTGAACTGAATCAAATTGAATGGATTTTTTCTTGCCCAATATCTTATTATTATTATTATTATTATTATTTAATCTATTCAAGTGCGGGGAGAGATTTTGAAGAAAATTTGTCAATTATTTACCTAAATCAAGCTTACGTATATTAAAAAATAAGTTAGATCATGTGATGCAATAGATTAATATTAATTGAAATTGACCATAATAAATTAAGGCTGATCTTGTTTCATAATGTATGTGCAATTTTATAACAAAGTTTTGGATCATTAAAAAAACAACAACGGTTGATCAAGAAGTCAAAAATTCAAATCTTCCATCCTCAAATGTTGTATAACTAAAAAAAATAAAATCAAAATATAATTCAACAAATTTATTGATTTGAATAAGATTAAAACCTACTGCTTTTTATCAAAATATAATTCTGCAAATTAAAATCTCTCAATGAAATAGAATTAAATATTTTTAGTACAATATATTTTTTTTGAAATAGAATAAAAAAAAAATTAAAATCTCTCAATGACGTGAATAAAATATATATTTTTTGAAATAGAATAAAATATTTTTAGTACAATAAATGTTCGAGTTATGCTGATGTTGGTTGACCTATGTTATTGTTGAGCTATGCTGCGTATGCCAAGCAATGTGTTTCGTAACAATTTCAGTAGTTATTACCAATAAGTCCGCTCGACTTTCCAATCAATCAATTTGTGCTCTAAACAATGGCCCTACTATCTCCAAATCTTCCTCTAAGTATAAACAATGGCTCCGCAATCTCTGACTTTGCGTTTCTTTATTATATCTCTCCAAGTGCCAGTTCGTGCTTTCCCTAATTCTCTCTCTCTGGTTGGTCAAGATTCTTGCTGAATGGGCCAATGCAGGTTATTCCATTCTCTTTCTTGCGGTGGTTTTCTAATGCTGTGATGTAGATAGATCAATTATTCATAATGTTCACTAAACTCACGAGGTTAGTTTCAATTATACTCTCGAAAATCACTTCAGTTAGAATAGCGTAGCGTTAGATTTCTTTTATACCACTCGAGGCATCTGAGAATGATTCTAGCCTATGAAAGGGGGTGAGGGGAAGGAGTCCGATAGTGTCCCTTATCGACTTGGCCCGAAAAGCCTCTCAAAGAAAGTTTTTGTTACTGTTAAAGTCAATCCAATATGCCTATGAATAATTTTACCGTTTGCTGAATTGTAGATGGAATAGGGATAGACGTTATTTCTAACCAATGAATCTCAAATGCCAAATCAAATTAAGGGTTCGTTCGGAATACATTTTAATTTAAATGTTTTTTAAAAATGCATTTTTTAAAAAAATATTTTGTATAAAAATTGTTTATAATTTAAACGCCCCTATGTTTGGTTACACTTTCTCATAAGTGTTTTTATGCTCAAGTTTTTGTATACTTAAAAACTCTTTTTAGAAAAGTTGGTTTCTAGTGTTTCTCTTAAAATGGTTTATTTCTCCATCTCATTCTCTAATAAGTCATTTTTAGTGGTTGCCAAACAATAGAAATTTTTTCAAAATGGTTTTGTTTTGTTTTTTTTCAAAATTAAACACTCGAAAAGAGTCTCAATAGAAATTTTTTCAAAATGATTTTTTTTAATATATTAAGAAACGATTTCTTTGAGGTATGAAATTTACAAAAAGAGGGGAATGAGTCTCAATAGACTTCTCCAATTGGACAAAAGAGAAGAATCGAAACTATAAAGATGAAAAAACTTGGAAAATTTACACCAATAATTTGCAATGAAAATGACCTGTTCGAAAAAAATTCAACGCTTGAGCTTTCCCTTTGAAAATATGACCATTCCTATCAATCCAAACGACCAAAGAAGGGATAATATGGAACCACAAAAGTCTTCTTCTCCCTTTAGAGACAAAGCACACAAAGGAGATTAAACAGTCAATGTAATGATATAGAATAGAACAAACAGTCAATGATTTTGATTTGGCTAAAAATCATCCACCCCACAAAAAGAGATTAAAGATATTTCTTTAAACCATGACAGCTATGGAGAATTAAGTCTCCCTCCCTTCCCCCTTTTTTTTAATAAGATGTGTTTAAAATAGTTCAACTTGGCTTTAACTTGTCCCTATTCTGGATTTTCAAAATGCTAGAGTCAAAGGAAATGTAAGTTGGTTATGCAATGCTTCACTGGAGAATGTTACTCATTTTACTCTTTGACCAAGGACTAAAGCCTATTTGATTTGGTCTATAATGCTGATTTCTATATGGTTTACTCAAAATAAACACAAACAAAAAGAGCTAAACATCCACACATGATTTGTAGCTGCTCTCTTTCCAATAGGGACTATTGATTATGGAGCAGTTAAAATACTGCCTCCTTCAAATCTCTGTTGGTTTAGCTATTTCATTTCTGGTTAGTGCACAGGATCAATCAGGTTTGTGTTATGTTTCAATGTGTAGCATATGCAAGTTTGTCTATACAGAAAGATGGCTAAGACTCTCTCTTTCTGTACTCTGTTGTTCAGGATTCATTAGCATTGACTGTGGGATTCCAAAGAATTCAAGCTACACAGACAGTGTAACAGGCATAAAGTACATTTCTGATGCAAACTTCACAGAAACTGGAGTAAGTAAGAGCATATCATCAGATTTCAATACTACTACTCTTCCACAGCAATTTTGGTATGTTAGAAGCTTTCCTGAAGGGGAGAGAAACTGTTTCATCATAAAGCTTGCTCAAGGTAAAGGTTTCAAGTATTTGATCCGAGCGAGTTTCATGTACGGAAACTATGACGGCGAAGGTAAAGCGCCGGTTTTTGATCTGTACATGGGAGTTAATAAATGGGATTCAGTAGTACTGAACAATGAATCCAGTATCATAACCAAAGAAGTTATACATGCACTTCCTACATCTTCTATATGCATATGTCTGGTGAATACTGGCTTTGGATCACCTTTTATATCATCATTGGAGTTTAGGCTTTTGAAAAATGCTAGTTATGTGACTGATTTCGAATTGCTCGCTCTCTACAGACGGTTGGATGTAGGTTCAACTACCAACAAAACTGTCAGGTAAGCCATTTATGAAAAAGTTACCGAAACTTGTTTATAGAAGCTGGTGATTAAATGTCCTTCTCTCTCTCTCTCTCAGGTACAAAGATGATTTTTGTGATCGGATTTGGTTTCCCTTTAACTTTCTTGAGTACAAAATTATAAGCACTTCATCCACAGTTGATTCAGGAGCTAGCAACACTTATAATTTACCAAGAATTGTAATGAGCACTGCTATCACAACCAATAATGCCAGTACTCCTCTAGATTTTCACTGGGTTCCTGAAGATCCCAGTGCCAAATATCATATATACTTGCACTTTGCTGATTTGGAAAAGCTCCAACCCAACCAATCAAGGGAATTTAGTATTTTTCAAAATGGGAATCATTTATATGGACCTTTCTCTCCTGATTACATGCAGTCAACTACACTGTTTAGCACATTCCCAATGAGTGGAGATGCTATTAAATTTTCATTATCAAAAACCAATGCATCAAATCTTCCACCCATCCTCAATGCTCTTGAAGTCTATAGGGTGCTAGATACATCACAATCGCGCACCAACGAGCAGGATGGTATGTGCTGAATTTTCGCTGGCAGTTTATTTATCTTTATCATTATATAAGATGTAACCATACTCTTTCTTTCTTATATTTGAATATTGCAGTTGCAGCTCTGATGAACATCAAATCATTTTATGGAGTGAGAAAGAATTGGCAGGGTGATCCATGCCTGCCAAAATCCTTCTTGTGGAACGGTATTGATTGTAGCTATGACGACCAGAGTCCTAATAGAATCACCTCCTTGTGAGTTTTCAACAACACTGTTGTTTGGCTGTATTCTTATTTACATTCTTTCATGGACTTTTTTAAACTCCACAACAGGAACTTATCTTCAAGTGGATTGGTGGGGGGAATAGCTACTTATGTATCCAAGCTCACATCATTACAATATTTGTAAGTCCAGAAAGGTTATGTAACCTCCTTGCTGTCAGTTTTTCTGATAATGTAACTAAAAGGGGTTCTCCCATTCTTTGTAACAACAAGCAAAAGTCTAATTGAACTACTTATGCCAGGGATTTATCGAACAATAACTTGAGTGGACCGGTGCCTGGTTTTCTATCCGAGTTGTACTCCTTGAAAGTTTTGTGAGTCATTTCTCTCAGAAATGAGTGATCCAATATATTCAGTAAGAAAACTAATTATGGACTGATGTTACATTTGCAGAGATTTGAGGGGCAACCCACTTCTTGGTTCTATTCCAAGCGAACTCATGGAAAGGTCGAAGAACGGATCCCTTACAATAAGGTATTGTATCTTTGTTTGAAGTTAAAGAAAATTCCAACTGTTCCAAACAAGTTTCAATAGTTTTGTTTTGTTTTCATCCTATTGTTTTTGTCAGTCTTTCATGCATGTTTTTTGTATGTATTCATTCTCTTGCATATGAACACAAAAAGATTTCTTTGAGAATGCAATATGTTTTACCAGTCACCAAACATCTCCAAAGAACAGGAAATTATGCTGTTTAAGGAAATGTCAGTGATTACTACTCTAACAATCTAACTTATAGTCTTAATATTATCAACTGCTTTATGGAAGGGTTGGAGGAAATTCAGATCTTTGTGTTTCATCTTCTTGCCCAAAGAAGAAGAAAAGTTACATTATTCCAATTGTAGCAATAGTTTCATCATTGCTGGTCCTTTCAGCTGCAATAGCAGTCTGGATAATAAAATGGAGAAAACGAGGTTAGACTACAATTTTATTGTGTAAGAGTTGTGAATTTTAAGACATATATGCATGTAGTAGGAAGTTTCCATGACTGTGCTTCTCAAACTTCACTTATTGACAGCCCGAAAACTGCCGGTCATAAAACTCGGATCACTAGAGCCAAAGAAACAGCAGCTACCTTACTCACAAATACGGCGTATGACAAACAACTTCGAGACGAAAATCGGGGAAGGAGGATTCGCAAAAGTATTCCTTGGTTACTTGGATAACAATCAAGTTGCTGTGAAGGTCCTCAAGTCTTCAGTTCAAGGTTATAAAGAATTTGAAGCCGAGGTGAGTCATCATGAGAAACGTCAATGGAGATCATAACTGATAAGTGAAGTGTTTATTGCTGATTGAATCCTATAGTTTCCAAATTTTTGCTCTTTCAGAAGGTTGCTTGTTGAAGTTGTTAATAGAATCAGAAACTTATTTGTCTTCTGTTCTTTAAGGAGACACTAAGTAAATACCGCTAAGTTGTTAGCTTATTGGTAGATGGCAAAATATTTGTTTTGAATCTGATTTTAGAGATATATTGAAATTGCTACTTGTTCTCTTTTCTTGGAAGACAGAAAAGATCTGAACAAAATCGATGAAACGAAAGCGATCCAAGTTAATGAGAAGGAAAGAAAAAATGGATGAATTTTATTTAAAAGCATACACTATCAGAATATAAACAGACTTAGAGGGCAGTGAGAAAATACAGAGTTACAAAAAGAGACCACTCTAGCTAAACTCCACCTGTTCTTTGATTTTCCTTTGCTTGATTATTGTTCTTCATCAGTTTTCTGGGATGCTTGTATTATTGTTTTCAATTGATTGAACAAATCTTGATTTGGATTTCTACATGTTGCAGGTTAAACTTTTGCTAAGAATTCATCATACAAACTTGACAAGCCTTGTTGGATACTGCTATGAAAAGAACAACCTGGTTCTTATATATGAGTACATTAATAATGGCAACTTAAAAGAACATCTAACAGGTTTCTGCTGCTGTTTCAATTTCTATCTTGTTTTTTCCCCTCTTATTAGTTCTCCATTATCATGAACATTGACTGGTGAAGAGTAACATGAGATTCAAATGATGCAGGTGGAAATGTTAGAGTTCTCAGTTGGGAGGAAAGGATGCAAATAGCAGTGGATGCAGCACAAGGTTGGATGCAATTCTAGCCACTGTAGTTTATAATAATGTTTTCTGTATTGTTTCTGATTTCACATGGACTTGAATGAGGTTTAAAAATCTAGGATTGGAGTATCTGCATCATGGTTGTAAGCCACCAATTGTTCACAGAGATGTGAAGTCTGCGAACATCCTTTTGAATGAAAAATTCCAGGCCAAAATAGCTGATTTTGGTCTATCCAAGAGTTTCCCGACCGAAAATCATACTCATTTGACAACCGTTGTTGCAGGCACCGATGGTTATCTCGATCCTGAGTAAGTTTTTCATTTTTCAGTGAGCTATAATGTTAGGATACCGTTAACAAGAAAGCACGAGAACACACAGAGAAAACATAAAGATAGAACTATATTGAAATAGCAAGAGAAATTACAATATCAATAGCCTTCCGAGAGGGCTATGTCTCTTCTAAATTCCCACAATGGACAATACCACAAAATAATTCCCCCCTCCCTAAGAACCCTAACTCCTCTATTTATAAGCAAGACACCACCGCTAATTACCACTATGCTCTTACTACTATCTTACTAATATTCCCAACTTATCCTCCATTAGTACTCTCACATATAATCTTTTAAAATACCGAATAATTGGAATAGGTAGCAACAAAGGTTTTAATCTTCATAGGCACACCACAAAAAGGGAAGTTTGATGTGAAATCAACAATATATAATATAACACACAATGTGATTGACTCGATTGTTTTGACATATATAATATAACAACCCCTATAGATTCAATAAATAAACTTCCTATACTTTTGCATAACAAGTCATGCATCTTGGGTGCAGGTATTATGCAACTGGCTGGTTGACCGAGAAAAGTGATGTATACAGTTTTGGAGTTCTTGCATTGGAAATAATCACTTCTCGTCCTGTTCTCAGAATTGATAGAGCTTCTTCAGAAAAATACCATATAGGCCCATGGGTTATGCACTTGATGAAAACAGGTGATATAAGGAGCATAGTTGATGAAAGGTTAAGAGGAAACTTTGACTTGAGTTCTGCTTGGAAGGCTGTGGAGATTGCTATGACATGTTTGTCACTAAACTCTATTGAGAGGCCAAGTATGAAAGAGGTGGTTATGGAGTTGAGTGAGTGTTTGAAATCAGAGAGAGCTCGGAAAAGAAGAAACATCGATTCTAATACGAGAAAATCAAATGTAGTTAGTAGGAATTTCAGAGAGAGTGAAGTTACACCTCATGCTAGATAGCTTCTACTGCTATATTGTGTGATTCAAAACAATCCATTGCAAACAACCAACCAAGAGTTGAGTCGAATCGAGTCGAGTCAGGTTGGCATAACTTCAATACGTCAAGTAGTATAAGTGCATGTTTGGGAGTGATTTTGAAATGACTAAAATCACTTTTGTCATGTTTGAAATCATCTCGAAACGTACCTTTAAATTATTCAAAATCAATTTCATGTTTGATTTAACACTTTTAAACGTGATTTTCATGTCATCAAAATTGATTTTGAATTATTAAAGACATATTTCGGAGTGATTTTGAATATGACAAAAGTGATTTTTACCATTTCAAAATCACTCCCAAACATCTACTAAGAAACGATTCAGTGTCTTTTGGCTATGTTGATGTTGTTTCCATGTGGGGAAGTTGTGGCAAGATTCTGTGGAGCAATGGAGATTGTTTTATATGCACAAAACTAAGTAGCATCATTGCATAGATTTTTTAAGTAATTATATGAACTCTGAGAATATGAGCTTTTGCCATTTCATCTTGGCATTCATGATCCATTCAAGCAAGGAGCTCCCTCTCCTTTTCTTCTGATTCTTCTAGTTTTCCTATTTTGGATTTTAGTTCTCATCCACTGCCAAGAAATCTTCCATAAATGTGTGTTTCTTATTTATGTTTTATATGATATCTATGAAGAAAAGATATTCATTTTATCTACATTTCAAGGAAAATATGTATTTCAATCCTAGTTTTGTAAAGAGTTTTTTTTTTTTTTTCGTTTCTTTTTCTCAATTACAAGTTTAGATTTTGAACAGTTAGGTTTGAGTTTATTGTTGGTCCTTAAACTTTAAAAAGTGTTTAACAAGTTCTCAACTTTTAGTTTTGTTCCTAAACTTTAAAAATGTCTAAGGTCCATGAAATTTTGACTTTGTGTCTAATAGGTTTCTGACGTGTTCGAGATTTTTAAATATTAACCGATCTATTAGATTTAAAATAAAATTTTATGGCTAATGTAACCTAAACTTTTAATTTTTTGTCTAGTAGGCATGTAGATTTTAAAATGTGTTGAATAGGTAAATGACCTCAAAATTATAAGTTGAGGGAGCTATTAAACACAAAAATGGAAGTTTAAGGATCTACTGACTACTTTTAAAATTCATAGACTTATTTGACACAAAATTGAAAGTTGAGAAACTATTTGACGTAAATGGACTAAATTTGTAATTTTTTTTCTTTTCAATATATATATATTTGTATTCGGAATTTTCATTATTTGAATCTCATAATACTATGTCATTTAAATATTAAAGGGACTCAAAGGAGCTTAAAAAGGGATTGATGTATATATATATATATATATTAAATGATCTTTTTTATTATGTGATTCAAATAGTAAAAATTCTAAAAACAACATTTTTATATTTTAAGTTCATCTATATTTTGAATTTGAAATTTTATAATACATAATTATATAAAAAAATGACATTTTTTTTTCAATAAATATAGTATTTCAAGTTATAAATTCAATTATTTTTTTTAACTATTATAAATTCAATTCATAATTGTTAACTTAAAATAAGTATAATATAATATATTATAAATATACGATAGTGTAAAATAATCATTATACAAAATTTATAACATAGAAGACGTTCATAAATTAATTAATAATAGTTTATATTTAGTCTGTAATCACAACTTGTTTTATGGTTTATAAACATATTATCAAAACGTCATATTAGGGTCAGACGGTTGTCCCGTGAGATTAGTTAAGGTGCGTATATGGCCTATATATATACACACACATCAAAACACATTTTGATAAATTATGATCGAGATTAGTGCTTCATCTAAAGCGAGCTTAGTTAAGGTGTGTGAGATTAGACGGTTGTCTATGCGATTAGTGCTCCATCTAAAGCGAGCTTAGCTCAACGGTAATTAGCATTTACCCTCGACCAATAGGTCAGAGGTTCAAATTTTTCTATCTCAAATGTTGTTGAACTAAAAAAAAAAAAACACATTTTGAACAATTGTATACATTATGATCTAATTTATAAATTTACTATCAAGCACATATCTAAAAACATAAATTACAACTTTATTTTCATTGAATATATTGTTTTATTTTTTTTAGGTCACCAACCGAACACACATAACTATGTTTAGGACGATCAAACATTGTTGATTGTAAGTGTGGAAGATTGAAGAGCTATGTTCGGAATAACTCGATCCAACAATGTCTATGGAGATAGCCAGTGCTCCATCTATAAATAAATTAATTTAGACACCATTTTGTATATTAAAAAAAAAAAAAAAATCCTCGCCTTAAATTTACCTATAAATATCAATTGCCCGCCCCGTGAGCTGTCTTCTTCTGGCTCATTCGTTTAGGTCTCTGCTGAGTCGCCATTTGACTCATAGCAGCGAACTCTCGGCGTTGGACTATCTGTTCTGTGGGGAGGAACATGTCTGGAGTAAGAGAAGAGGAAGACGAAGAACGAATTCGTCAGAGGAAGCTTGAAGAAGCCCTCGAAGTCAAATCGCTCAGGCGGATTGTCAGTGCTTACCTCAAGTACGTTCTGTTTTCATCCATCTTATTGTTTTTCCGATGATCATATTCTGGATTGTTGATTCAATGATTGAGTTTCTTCTGTTTGAAACGTATGTGTGTAAATGCGCACATTGGTAGTTAAAAGGGGAATCTTTCACTCTGTGTATTGGGCGTGGCTTGGAATTATGTAATTTTAGAAAGGTTATTGAAGTATGTGAATTAGGATAGCAGAAGAGGCTTAAAGCCGGGCAGAATCGTTGAGATTGAAGTATTGACTTGTTCCAACTGGCAGGTGTTTACAGCAGCCATCTCCATTCGTTAAAACGACGTTAGAATCTTCAAGCTTTACCGAATTATTGTGAAAAAGAAAAAAATATATTTTTGGATAGTTCTAATTTGTATTGATACTACGAGTCAAATCTTAATTACGAATTAGAAGTAGAACATAGGGTGCCGTCTCTTTTTCTTTCCGTCAAGAAAATAGTATCTTTGTTCTAGCTGATTAACGCCAATTGGAGTTGTTTTTTGATCTCCCTTGCATTGGTAGTTCCCCTATTTCATATTGTCAATGCAAAGTTTCCACGTTCACAATTCAAAAAAGGGTTTTATCCTAACTGTACAATCACTGGTACACTACTGCTGTCTACGTGCTTCTTATCCTCGTCTGCTCTCGTTTGTTGATTAATCACACTTGTTAAATGCGGATATTTCTGTGCAATATCTCATTCATGTGATGTCGAAGTAATGCATGAATTTTCACAGCTATCCAGAGGCTTCAGAAGAAGACGTGAAAAGATATGAAAGATCATTCAGTAAGCTTCCGCCTGCCCATAAGGTATCCTGATATTTATTTGGTCACTTGATTCTTGTAAGCTAGTGAATATTTACCTGGGATTTTTGATATTTTATCTTCAAAGTTACCGAGGGAATTATTTAATGGATATATAAAAAATTAAAAATTTCCTGTAATAAAGTAACAATTATTGTAAACTTTGTGATTTCCGTGTCATTATGCTGTTCTGAACAAGAAATGAATTTCTCATTGATTTAATGAAAAGAAACGAAAATGTTCAAAGGATACCAACTCATCCCTCCATGCTAATAACTTCAATTTCTTCATTACCTCCATGCTAATAACTTCAATTTCTTCATTATATCTCATGGGTGGCTTCTGGTTACTGATAATTAGCTTTTCTTTCCTTTCCTCCCTTTAATATGAAACTTTTTGTTAATCAGATACTAGTTTTTATTAAATTGACTAAAGAGTGAAATTACATCAGAAAGGACCTACAAAAGAAAAGACAGCTCGAAATAGGTGTCTACAAAGAGCAAAAAAAAGGAAAAAAAAAATCTAAATAAGCTCTAATTGTTTAGAATGAATTAAAAAGATCAATTGAAAAAAGGACAGAAAACAGCCAAATGGTGGCATTGAAGCGAGCTACATCTTAGATCTCCTTCTGCAATTCTTCAACACCCTGAAAAGTCTCTCAATGTCATGCTCCTCATCACCCTTCAACATCAGTGATATGAAACACAATTTTGTATTAAACAAATAGAAGATACAAATGAGGCAAGGGAGATGAGGCATCAATCAAGCCCAAAGTATGTAGGAATTATAGAAAGCTTCCCAGTTGATAGCGATAGTAAAAGTGGAAAAATTAAAAGAGCTTGAATTAGAGGCTACAGTGCGACACAACCCATAACATCTCCCCATTTCTAAAGTTTCTTGCAAGATTCTACCATTTCTGTCTGACCAAAGTTCCGACTAGGGAAGGCTTAGCACCCAGACTTAAACTGCCACAAGCTTCAAGGAGGAAATCCCCTATATTTCTTGGCATTCACCAATGCATCCCATGTGTACTAAGGAACCTTTTTTAACACTTATGAGCGAAGAGGCAATGGAGAAAACAATGGTTATTTCTCATTAGCCATAATTATATTTTAAAATTAGCTGTGAGCTAAGGGGTGAGGGGAAATGGGTATTACTAATTAGTTACTACGATATTTTCTAGTATTCTAACTTTGTCTATTGACCAACTATTTGATTGCTTGTGCAGGCTCTATTATCACACTTTCCCTTGAAGTTTGAGAGACTAAGAAGGTAGATTTTAAATAGTTTTTGTTTTTTGTTTTTATGGACAAGAATACCAATTATCATATATTTGGTCCTTTTATTTTGGCAATTATAAAAAGATATATTTATATTTGGAATGACATAATCATCATTGCAAAACATATCAATTTGCTTTTGTTTCTTGATGGATGCGTTGGATGTTTTTTTTTAATTTTTTAATAGAGTTCAATAACATGTGGGTGTAGGGGGATTCAAACCTCTGACCTCTTGGTCGTAGGTATATGCCTTTAACTAGTTGAACTATGCTGGGGTTGACATTGTTTTGGATAATTTTGAAATATTAAATGCTCAATAATTGTTTGACTTTGGTCATTGGGAGAAAATGTTTTGAGATTATTAGTTATAGCATGTTTTTCCCTTCTTTTGGTGGTTGTGGACTTAGGGCCCCATTTTTCTTGTTTGTCCAATTTCATTATCAAAGAAACTTTTTCTTATTGAAAAACTGTTGCTTTTTCTCCAAAAAAAAAAAAAAAAAAAAAAAACTGTTGCTGATGTAAGAAGTGAACATTTTGTATTTTAGGCTATCCTTAAAGCTCTATATTTTGCTAACCAAAGTATGAAGCGTTATCATAACGATGGCCATCTTGTTCCATTCCCTTCATAGATGCATCAAATATGTTTACCAACTATTAAGTATCAAACAGCATACCCCATTTTGGTTTTAGGTTCCCTAGTCTCTGTATATGTATAACTTTTAGATCCCTTTAATGATTTTCAAGGATATTTGCTGATTTCAGTGAATGGATATTGCAGTTTTAAAAGGATTTGGTTTACTTTATTAAATAGCTTGAGTTCTAACAGATGGTAGAGACAATTGTGAACTTGGTGAATATAGAACGGGTGGGTGTGGAAGATATATGTGTAAAGAAGTAGGTTGTGTAGTAAACTATAGAAGTTTAAATCAATAGATAGATTCTTCATTACTTTCTGTAACATGTTAACTACCTATAGAAGTTAAGTTGACCCATTTTGAGTTTTAACAGAGGTCTTTGTATGGTTTCTCATATATGAAAAAAGAAAGATGTAATGTATCAGTGAAGTGTAAGAAGTTCTCTCCTATTGTAGACCAGAGAGCTCGATGGGTTTCTTGGAGTGTCTCTTATCTCTAGTTACTTTGGGCTCGGTAAAGCCATACAGGGGCCTGAAAAGAATATTGTATCAATTAATGTAGAAAGGGTTGATGAAGATGTTGCTCATTTGTTTGAATTCTTTTCCATGTATCAGTGTTACCCCTAAATCAAATGCATGAAAATGACCATTTTTAATCATCTTTAGATTGTTGAAATTAAACAAAATAAGACCTACATGTACATTAGAAGGTCAGAGGTCTTGACAAAGTGGTTTCTTCCTTCAAAGGCGTGTTTTAAAGGTACAAGTTTTATTCTTTTCTTACCATGCCCAATAAAAATTAGTGAAGAAGTACTGGAACTATGACGTGGTATGAAACACATGTTACCACAAAAAAAAAAAAAAAAAAGCAAAAAGAAAAAGAAAAGAAAAGAAAGAAGTACTGCAACTATGGAGCAGATAGATTGTACATGTTCATGGTTTTTTGTTCCTTCTTAACATTTTAGCAATTATTGATCTTCTGCAACTGTATATCTGCATAGAAGTTTCAAGCTTGCCAAAAAAAAAAAAAAAAAAAAGAAAGAGAGAATTTTTTTTATTTTTATTTTTTTATGAAAGATTATTGAGAAACTGCTGTTATTGATTCCTAATCACTTGTAAGCTTTCCGTTTCCTATTTAATTCGATGGCTCCTATAGCACTTAGAAGATGTCTAATTCCAGATGGTGGTTGGTCCTACCAAAGATTGAAATGTAGGTGTGGATAAAAATGTTGAGATATTAATTTACGAAAATATTGATAGAAATATCAAATCTCACTGCATAATTGAGGTTCAAGATATTCTTAGAAAAATCATAGAAATAAAGTTATAAAAATTATTTGAATAGATTAATAATTATCTTACACTCCTTAAATAATTTCTAAATCTATATTACTACTTTACTAGTATTTTTGTTGGCTTAAATTTTTACTTAAATGTTGAAATTAGTGATTGGCTTTTTTTATTTATTTATTTTAATTTTTTAATTTTTAGTTTTAAATTATGAAAAAAATTATGAAAAATCAACTTTCATTGTGAAAAAAATGAATGAATACAAGAGCATAAAAGAAAAAAAAACTACAAAAGGAAGTCACATTAAAGAAAGTGACTCCAATCGAGGAAAATGAGATCTAATGAGTAATAACAAAGAACCTGTCACTGACGCCTTTGTTTGGTTTTTTGTAACTATGTGAAGTTAGGTTGGATCCCACTTCTTGTTTACTTGTGATTTCTGTAGTTTCTGGTTACAAAAAGGTATCTGCTGTTATTGGGAAAAAATAGTCATAGATAGTCGACAATTCAAATTTGTTGGTCCAAAGGGTTCTCCTTTTTAAAGTTTCGTGTGTGATGATACTGGGGGATTTCATGGAAAAGTACGCTCTGTAGGTGTATATGCAAAATATTTAATATGCATGTAAGGTAAGACATACTTCCATACAAAAGAACACAATTTGGCATATATTCTGTTCCCTGATCTGTCTGTTTGCAGGTTTTCAGAATTCTTTCTGTTTTCCTCCCTTGATAAAGTTGAGCTTAATGCTCAATAAATGCCTATGAAAATTGATAGTCTAGCCTTTATTTTATACTAAGCTGATTTTTTCTTGTAAGATAATTCATAGACAATGTTTCAAGGGCCCTTCATAACAACAGCCTCATGAGACGTAACTTGGTAAATTTTTGAACATGGAGCGGAAAAGCTATTGCAATGATTACTTTTCAAGTTTCAACTCTTTTAAGTATGATATTTTGGAAATTCTGCAGAATGTAATTGATTGACCAATGAACTTTGCAGGTGTATTTCCACGAATTCATATTTCATCTTTAACATGCTTCAGGTTTGTACTCTCGCCCTCTATAAGTAATAAAAGTTAATTGATGTATAATTCCTACGGTAGATGAAAACAACATACTAACTAAAAAGAAATGGACAATTTAATACTTCTGATTTTCCACATTTATCAAATTTCAAAAGTTGAAAATGACTTACTCCATTGAATAGATTTGAAAGAGCTTTGAAATGATAAACGATATTATAGATCTTCACTTGATTCACCATAGGTGACGTATCCTTGGAGAGAATACTAGTAAAAAGTAATATTTGATAATATAGAAACACGATCCAGCAAACCAAAGACAAAAAAGATAAAGGAAACGTGAACTGAAGGGACACCTTGACACTAATTATTTCCCCGATGATATTGTAAAATGATGATTTAGGGACACTTCTGTTTTAATTCTTTCTAAAGGTGACCTGAAGGGACACCTTGACACTAATTATTTCCCCGATGATATTGTAAATGATGGTTTAGGGACACTTAAGTTTTAGTTCCTTCTTTTCTTTCTCTCCATCTCTTCCTCTTTCTTTTCCGTTGCACGTTCATTTAATTTTTTGTAACAACATTCTTATATATATGCTAAGGGTTGAGTCCTGTGAATTAGATCTCCAATTGGTTAAAGTAACGTGGTCTATATTCTTTTTTCCCCTATGTTGAAATTGATGCCAGGCATTTGAACCTCCGCTTGATATGAGCCAAGACACTGATTGTTGTGATGATCCGTATCCTGATCATGCCCACGATGATCAATTTTGTTGTAGAGGAGAGAGGAATGTCAATGATCATTTGTTTTCTGGGGAGACCAATGTTTGTTCTGGTGAGCCAACCTCAACAAGTGGAAGAATGTGTTCTTTGGAATCCAAACCAATCTGCTGTCCTGAAGATGGTGCAATTGACTCGCCTAAGGCATTGACTACCAATGAGGTTCAGCAACAATGTGTAAATTGGCTCTTTTGAATATTCATTTGTGTGTTTGTATGCTTATGTTCAAATTAATTGCACTATCAGTTTATCTGTTTTTTTTTATCCTGTGTGCTGGGGAGAATGCACAGATAACCGTGTGCAGTAGATTCTTTCAAAATTAATTTTAGTGGTCCTTAAACTTTCATTTCTAGCTATTTGAGCTCTTACAAGAGAGGGAGGGAGGGAGTTTGCCCTTTCAAATGAAAAGTTGTGCTGGGGTTTCTGTGCAGCGGAGGCAAAGTATAGTGGATTTTTTAGTCTTCCTTTTTCAGTTGAAACATAAGAAAATTTTCCCTCTTCATATGACAGGAAGTGGAAAATGGAGTTGACCATGATCCTGCTCATCGGAACCATTATCGACATCTGGAAGAGAGGAAAGTCACAGATAAACACAGTGGACACTGTGTTTCTGATTGCAATGGAAATGTAACTTCTTTAAGTCTCTACTTAATTCTACAATGCTATATGATTGTTGGACTTGATTAACTGTATTATGAAAATCAGATTAGTACATCTCTCAATGTATTCAGTATTCTACTCTTATCAAAAAAAAAAAAATGTATTCAGTATTTTACAACAATGATGAAATCCTTTAAACTGTCAGCTTTGTCCACCCACCATAGCTCAATAACGCATCTTTTTCCCTAATAATATTCTTTTTAGATTTCATGTAGCTTCGATGCATTCTGACACAAATGGACATTCTGATGCCTATATAAAACTTATACTTTGATGTGATAATGCAGGAATATTCTGATGCCTATATAAAACTTATACTTTGATGTGATAATGCAGGAATGTTCATCATCTCATGAGTGGCTGGACCCATCTCTACAGTTGAATGTTCCATTGGTTGATGTTGATAAGGTTCATGCATAGGAGCTAATTCCATGAAACCTAACTTGTTTTTTAATCATTCTGAACCAAGACAAAAGACGTTAACTTAAGTCCCATTTGATAACCATTTGGTTTTTGAAAATTAAGCTTATAAACACTATTCTCACCTATAAATTTCTTTGCTTTGTTATCTACCTTCTTCCTATGCTTTCAAAACCAGTTAAGTTTTGAAAACTAAAAAGGTAGTTTCCAAAAACTTGTTTTTGTTTTTGGAATTTGGCTAAGAATTCAAATGTATCCTTGATAAAAATGAAAACTATTGTAAGGAAATTGGGAGAAAATAAGCATAATTTTCAAAAACCGAAAACGAAATGGTTATCAAACGTGGCCTTAAGAATTCTATTTCAACCCCTTCTAATTTTCTTATTTGAAGCACATAAGTGTACCATCGTCAAATTTGGAATTGATCAATCATTTTCTTTCTTGCTCAGGTCCGTTGTATAATAAGGAATATAGTCAGGGATTGGGCTGCAGAGGTATGTTTTGATTATCTATTTGAGATTTCATTGGGTAAACAAATATTAATCCACTATCTTCTCTAATCTGGTGTAGGGTCAAAAAGAGCGTGAGCAGTGCTATAAGCCTATCCTTGAAGAACTACATTCCCTTTTTCCAAATCGGACAAAAGAGAGGTATGCTGAATGCTCTTGTTGCTTCAATTATGGTCAGAATATTAAATAATCTGAACCTGGGGCATTATGTTTATCAGTCCTCCTGCTTGTTTAGTCCCTGGAGCTGGACTTGGACGATTGGCTCTAGAGATATCATGTTTAGGTATGTAAGTGATTTTTTTTTTTCGATATCCGTGAGTGTCCGGGCCAGCTTACGCACACCTCGACTAAGAAAAAAGTGATTTTTCTTTTTAGTATCTGATTGTATAGAAAGTCTACCATAGTTAACATTGCTCATCTATAAAACAGGTTTTATAAGTCAGGGGAATGAGTTTTCATACTACATGATGATATGTTCGAGTTTTATTCTTAATCAGTAAGAAAGCTTTTATGTGAAACCTTTTACCTTGGTGCATACATCATATTACTGCTAAACCATAGCAATTCACTTTCAAATATTTATACTAAAATGGCTTTCTTGAATTTTAGTACTCAAAAGGTTGGTGAGTGGACAATATATCCCTGGATCCACAGCAATAGCAATTCACTTTCAGACAGTGATCAACTTCGTCCTGTTTCAATACCAGATATTCATCCCGCAAGGTATGTGCTGTCTTATATTGTCCTTATTTTTGGTCCATATCCTCAGTACTGGTAATAAATTATGTTAATTGCTAAATTGTATCTGACTGGATTTCTTGGCAGTGCCATTTTCTCCATTGTAGTGGATAATTAATATTTTAACTTATCAACTTTTATCAACATGGTGGGGATGAGGATTCTTTGTTAACAAATTTTAAACACAAGGAATTCTTTGTTGACAAATTTTACACACAAGGAATACCCTAATACTATGAAATAACTTATCTATAATATGGTGATGCAGAGAGAATTCCAGTTTGCTCTTTTCTTTAGGTTCTTTGGAATTTTTGTAAAAAAACCAAAGTTGTTATTTTTCCTTCTGACCGAATTGGTCAGCTAGGTTAGTTACAAGCTGTTGGACTGACTTGTGGCCTTTATACAGCTAACTTTAAGTTGTATTCAGCTGCTTTCTGTCAATTAAATTTCATATTTTCTTTCACTACAATATATGGAGTGCATTCACCAGTTACCACTCTGAAGCACCAATAGTTTAGCATGTTATGCTCTTAATACTCGTTGGATGCTTCACCTTAAGCTAAAGTGTTAATTATTAGGCAAATTGCCCTCCTTAGTAGCACCTACAGCTTGCTCTCCATGTTACACGAAGGTCACTCGTTTACTAAGAAGAGAGAAATATTATTGGTGAATTTTATTTGGGCTTCAGTTGGGTGTTTGTGGCTTGTAAAAAGCAACAAGGTTTTCAACTTCAAACAAAAGTCCTTGGGGAGTACTTTTGTTGGTCTTTCCAGGCGTAAATTCTGTGTTACGACAGAAAACAGAAGAAAAAAATAGATATTCTGAGAACAGAAAACTTCAGTTTTTTGGGATAAGAATGTCAACTTTTTTTTTTTTTCTTTAAGCATCGATTATATAGTATAATAATAATGATTGTTTTTCAATCTTTTTACAAGACATTCATTAAGAAAAAATTTTGAGTTCTAAATTTTTTTATAGATTTTTTATTGGCATTCTTTATTAGAAAATATATAATTGATTTTGTTTGGTCCCTTAACTTTGCACAAAAAACTATTTTAGTCCTTGTTATTATTTTTTGTTTTCCTTTTTGCAAACTATTTAACATAATCCTAATATAGGCATGTGTTTGGATTATTTATTTGATGGATAAAGGTTTACATAGACAAATATTTGAAGTCACATCATGTTGTTAAGTATTAAAATAGAACATTGGGAAGTTGTGAAGTACTAAATCAAAACATTTGAAAGTTTAAGACTAGAGTGAAAATAAAGTGAAGAAATCGACATAAGATTCAAACCTACAATTAACTTGTATGCTAGATTGGCATTTTCACTTTCCCCTTGCATCATAATTTTCCAAAGCAGCGCAGGGATTACTGAAGGTTTCTCCATGTGCGGTGGTGATTTTGTTGAAGTATACCGTGATCCAAGTCAAGCAGGTATGCAAGTTGTATAAATTGACTGCTTCTACGATTAAGACACCAGTGGAAATTGCACTATGATCACTGTAGCATTGGTAGTTATCAAATGATCGAATCTTTAGCTTTAATAAGGATATTGGCAAAACTATGTATTATGGTATTATGTGCATGATAGTTTTGAATGTTGGTGGATATCTGTAAAAGTAAAACTCAGCAATTTTGTTTGTTTGGGATGCATACAGGACTGTGGGATGCAGTTGTGACTTGTTTTTTCATTGATACTGCTCATAACATTATTGAATATATAGAGGTCATATCAAGAATCTTGAAAGATGGAGGAGTAAGAACACTCTCTCTTGTAAATGTTTTAACAACAAATTAGTTCCGAACATATTTTAACAAGTCAAATGTGACAGGTGTGGATAAATTTGGGTCCTCTGCTATACCATTTCGCAGACATGTATGGTCAAGAAGATGTAGGCTTCTCATCCCTAAACTTATTGTCCCACAACGCTCTCAGAGACTGAACAGTTCAATTATTTCTTTTTCAGGAGATGTCCATTGAACCAAGTCTAGAAGATGTGAAGAGAATTATATTGCATTACGGCTTTGTGATTGAGGTAACTATAGGGTGTAGACATTTTTCTATCTCATACATGCTAACACGGACTTCAAAAACGACTCGTTTATCTTGCAGAAGGAAAGGACGGTTGAGACGACGTACACAACAAATCCTAGATCAATGATGCAAGTAAGCTTTTGTGTCCTCACTCTAAGGAAACAATTTGACTCTTAGGATCAACAAAATGTAGTCATTGTTTTGATCATCAAATCCTCGATTTCATAATATGCGATCTCGAAATGCTAGAAAGATAATTAGAATCCGTTCTCATCTCATCTTATCCTTTTAGAACTCTCATTTTTCCTCCTTTTAGTTGCATTAAGCATAGAAGTTTACGATCTTTGCAGAATCGATATTATGCTGCATTCTGGACTATGAGAAAAAAACCAGCTACTGAGGATCTGACACATTAATTTATGCTTCAACAGTGCGAGTTCCTACTTCGTTTCTCAGTTCTCTTTTCTTTTCGTCGGAGAGTTTGCTTGGTATAGAACAAAAACAAAAAAAGTGAGGATTTTTTTAGTGATATTCCAACATCCAAGTCATAGATGGTATCTGCAGAGTTCTTAAATTTTGGGAAGTCTATTTAAGTGGATTGTGGCATTCCTTCTAGGTGTGTCTCTTGAGAAAATCAATTGTAACTGTTCCCAGTACATATGATGTTATGATACTGAACAGTTATGTACTTAAAAGTTATGATGTTGGGTCCTTTGATACAGGTAAAAATAAACTCGCCATTAGTGATTTTGCAGTTTTTCTTTTTTCAGAATTTGATCCGTGATCCATTTTGAGAGATGATGTGGTGATGTATTAACCATTAAGTTTAAGTTTGACAATTTTGCGGTTGTATTTTCATTTCCAGTTGCAATTTTTTTTTGTTATAAGAAAGATTTAATTGCAAAACCCACATTTAAAACGAAGGTTAAATTAAAGTTTATATTTCTTGAATTTTCAGGTTTATCTATTTGGTCTCGGAACTTTAAAGTGTTTGATAGGTTTTTAAACTTTTGATTTTGTATTTAATAGGTTTCTAAATTTTTAATTTTGTGTCTAATAGATCTTTTACATGTTTATTATATCTTTGTGGTAATTGGCATGTATCTTCAATCGAGAGGTTAGAGGTTCAAATTCCTTTACCTCCAAATATTCAAGAACTAAAAAAAATCATGGGGCAACAAGAAATATGGCTAAAAATAAATAGGTGGCTTGAAATATAACTACAAACGTTTATAAATTAAATAGATGGCTAAATGATTTAATGATTAATAAATACCTATTTGTAAAAGACAAATATGCCCCCCAACAAACTGTCTAACGTATTCTTAACGTTTAAAACCAAAATCAGAGTTTAAGAGAGATAAAATATACCCCTAAAAATAAGTTGGAGACATTTTAGGAAGTTTGAAATTAAAAAATCCAAGAAATAAAACTAGTTTGAAAATCTAGGTGTATCATATTGTTAACTACTGGAAAAATTTGCTTCCTGGAAAAAGTTGCTTCCCGGAAAAAGGAGTCAATACCTTTATTGGGGAAGGAGTACAAAGTTCAACCTCCCTCAGTAGAGAGAAACACCTTCGGAATGCATTAATTGGAAAAAAGGTCCTCTCAATCCGAAGACATACTACCTGCAACTAAGAAGATCAGAAATTAAAAAACAAAAAATAAGAACAAGTTGCTAATTTCCCCAGAAAATTGAATAACCTAAAAAGACTACCTCTCATTGAGAGCATTCCACACCCTCGAAACCCCTATTCCACACTATTCCCCACCGCCACCACAGAGTGTATATCGCTACCTACCTCTCATATCACGCCGACGAACCACCTCCGCCGTGCCAACCACCTTCATCCGCCGCGTCGACGACCATCTCTTGCTTGCTCAATCGATTCTCCCCCTACGCGACGACTGTACCAAAAAATTTGAACTAGGTAACAGTTTCATTTCTCTTCCCTTATATTTGCAACAAACAAATACATTATCCCAAGATTTTAGGGATTTAGTTTATTCCCTTTGAAACCGTATATTTTCGGGATTCATTTTTTCCTTCCAATCCGCGATTATACCGGCCTATTGTAAGACAAAAAGCACGGGCGTAGGGAGGAAATGCATGGAGGCGGTTTTGGTGGAGGGTTTGTGTTGATTTGACTTAAATGTTGAACCCGTCATAGTGGTATGTACTGATAAATACCATTTCATCGTTATTGCAACTTCTCTGGAAAAAGTGTGCTTGTGGTATACTCATATGTATATGTGTGCATACACATTGGCATGTCTAATAGAAAAAATCTTTTGATTTGTCTGTACTATTATATACATCCATGGAATGGTCTGATGTGTCTACTTGTGTATGTATACACTTAATCCCCCCCTGTATTTGAGTTAATCACCCCCTGTATCGTGTATGTCTGGAATGCCCAATAAAAATACACTCTGTCTTTGTCTGTGTTGCTATATGTAACCATAATAACCCCCCATACCATGTTCACCTGAATGCAAATACCTGATGAATGCCATAACTGATATCTGTCTATAGTATTACATACATACGTGTTCCGCATGCATCCTGTGTGCATGTATGCATACTTACCCCAGTCCCACCCCCCATATGAGTTATATATACGTTGTAGTTTATATGCACTGTCATCTGTCTGTGTGTACTACTACTTACGACTTTTATTGTTGTCCTTTTGTAACATGGATAATGAGGGACAAAATGTGAGGGATAAAATCTTTTTTACCGTTGGAAACGCGGAAACCTAAGCCTAAAAAATAGGTAGATCTTTTTATACACTTGAACACAACCCGCCAACTGAACTCCCTATAAATCGGGATTCATCCATCCCGAAAAAAGGGGGGAGAAACTGAATGAAAACAAAAAAAATCTGTTAACGGCGTTTGTCTATAGTCGTATATACTAGGGGTAAAAATGTCAAAAAAAAATCTAGAAAACAGTTCCTGAAAATGCGGTAGCCACCCCTGCGAATTCTGAACATTTGTAGCCAAAAAACAAGAAGGCTTTTTTTCTCTAGCTATTTAGCACAATTCCCCAAAAATCATTAACATGTTCTAAGTTTTAAAGAATCAATGATCTATTAGATATAAAATTGAAACTTCAAGTTTTCAATTCTATATTTGATAGGTTTGTGAATTTTTTAAAATGTTGAGTAATTCAATGACTTATTAAATACAAGATTAAAAATTCATACACTATTAGACACAATTGAAAGTTTGATGAATTAAACACTTTTTAAAATCAGGGATTTATATGACACAAAATTAAAAGTTCAAAGATCTATTGAAATAGAATATTTGGCAACATGAAAGTAAGACATTTATTTATCTTCTAATTCTTTTCTTAAGTTTGGAAGTTCAAATTTTCACTTGCCAAAGCCCGGTAATTGGCATGTAACCTCGATCACGAGGGTCAGAGGTTCGAATCCCCCACCCGAAATGTTGGTGATGTACTAAAAAAAAAATTCAAAATTTCACTTCATGACTTACATTACTAAAAAAAAAAAAAAGCTTTTGAATCTCCACCTTAGCAACCACAGAATCCATCCCCCTCTCATTCAAAAAGTACGATGGTAGAAGAAAGCTCACAGAAAAGCAGTTCGGTTTCCGATTTAATTCTTGTTCCTCCCTTTAATCCAGCGACGGCGGCGAAAGATGTTGAGTGATTATCTTTCCTTCATCGCCGATTTAATCGTTTATGCAAGAACCACTGATCCTCCAAAATGATTTCTGCTTGATTTCAATCATGTTAATAAGTCCACAATGCGGAAATGAAATGCTTAATTTGCTGGAGAGTCCAACTTAGTTGCTTGAGAATGCGTTTCGTTTCTACCTCGTTCGACAAATTCATTCCCAGCGATGAAATCCAGCCTCAGGGTTATTGGGGAGAAGGGAAGCTACGTCTTCAATCAGAATTTGAAGATTTCCCAGCTGGGAAAATCGGGTCGCATTGAAGAAGCTGTCGCAGTTTTCTCGCAGATGACTGAGAAGAACACTGTGACGTACAATTCGATGATCTCTGCCTATGCCAAGAATGGAAGGATTGCAAATGCACGTGAGTTGTTTGATCTAATGCCTCAAAGAAACTTGGTTTCATGGAACTCCATGATCGCGGGATACTTGCACAATGACTTAGTTGTGGAAGCCGCCAAACTGTTTGATAGAATGCGTAAAAGGGACCTCTACTCTTGGACTTTGATGATAACTTGTTACACACGCATTGGGGAGCTTGAAAAGGCAAGGGAGCTCTTCAATTTGCTTCCTGACAAGCAAGATACAGTTTGTCGTAATGCACTCATTGCTGGTTATGCTAAGAAGAGACGATTCACCGAGGCGAAGAAACTATTTGATGAAATGTTGGTTAAGAATATAGTTTCATGGAATTCTATGTTATCAGGCTACACCAAGAATGGGGAAATGCAGTCAGGGCTGGAGTTCTTTGAGGCCATGGAAGAAAGGAATGTAGTTTCATGGAATTTGATGGTGGATGGCTATGTTGGGGTTGGTGATTTGGATTCTGCCTGGATGATTTTCAGGAAAATTCCGACCCCAAATGTGGTGTCTTGGGTGACAATGTTCTCTGGTTTTGCACATTATGGAAGGATCAGTGAGGCTCGTAATCTCTTTGACGAGATGCCGAGTAAGAATTTGGTTTCTTGGAATGCTATGATTGGAGCTTATGTACAAAACAACCAAATTGATGATGCTTATAAGTTATTTATGGAAATGCCAGAAAGGGACTCTGTGTCATGGACTACCATGATCAATGGGTATGTTCGAGTTGGTAAGCTTTCTCAGGCAAGGGAAATTCTAGATCTGATGCCTTATAAGAATATTGCAGCTCAAACAGCAATGATCAATGGATATGTACAGAGGTGCAAAATGGATGAGGCCAATGAAATTTTTAGTCAAATTTCTATACGTGATAGTGTTTGTTGGAACACCATGATCGCAGGCTATACTCATTGTGGAAGAATGGATGAAGCTCTTTGTCTGTTTCGAGAAATGATATGCAAAGACATGGTTTCGTGGAATACCATGATTGCTGGTTATGCTCAAGCAGGACATATGGATAAAGCACTCGGGATATTTAACGAAATGGGAGAGAGAAATATAGTATCTTGGAATTCTCTGATTACAGGATATGTGCAAAATGGATTGTACTTTGAAGCTCTGAATTGTTTCATATTGATGAAACAGCAAGGAGAGATGCTTGATCAATCAACTTTTGTGTGTTGCTTCCGAGCATCTGCCAATCTTGCAGCTTTGAAAGTTGGTATTCAACTTCACCATCTCACAATCAAGAGTGGTTTTGGCAATGACTTATATGTTAAAAACGCAATAATAACCATGTATGCAAAAAGTGGAAGAGTCCTTGATGCTGAAAATGTCTTTGCTGAGATCAACAATAAAGATGTGATCTCATGGAATTCTTTGATAGCTGGATATGCACTAAATGGGCATGGAAAAGAAGCTGTTGAGCTTTTCGAAGAGATGTCAACAAGAGGGGTCATTCCAGATGAAGTTACCTTCACTGGCTTGTTATCTGCATGTAATCATGGAGGTTTTGTGGATCAGGGTTTGAAATTGTTCAAGTGCATGATTGAGACATACTTAATAAAACCCTCATCAGAACATTATGCTTGTGTGGTTGACTTGCTTGGCCGGATGGGTAGGTTAGAAGAAGCCATGGAGGCAGTGGAGAGGATGAAAACTGTGTCAAGTGCAAAAATATGGGGTGCATTGCTATGGGCTTGCAGGATGCACCAGAATTTGGAGCTGGCCAAGTATTCAGCTGAGAAGCTTTTAGAACTTGAACCACAAAGTGCTTCAAATTATGTACTATTGTCAAACATGCACGCTGAGGCAGGGAAATGGGATATGGTTGAGAGAGTCAGGGTCTTGATGAAAGAAAATAAGGCTGAGAAGCAACCTGGCTGCAGTTGGATTGAAATCGGCAATCAAGTGCACTGTTTTCTATCTGAAGCTCCACAGGAATTGAGGCCAGAAATTTGCAACATATTGAAAACTGTAACTGCACAGATAAAAAACACAGAGTGCATGTTGGATTATAGGTATATACTTGATATAGTATGAGTGATTACTGATAACTAACAGTTGAGAGTAAATAGGGGCAAGAAGTTTTGGAGATTTTTCCAAATTCTCTATCTCTATAGATGACGCGATGTCTAAGCAGGCAATAGAACATTTCAAGTTCAGCCTGCAATCCTTGATATATGTATACATATGAAAGGGAACAAAAGAAATTTATATTGATGAGAAAAAAAAGAAGGGAATTAGATGTCTTGCCAAGAAGATGACAAAAAATCACTCTAGTTAACGATCAGGTATAACAGATAAATTCTACAACAAAAAGGAGGCTTCTGGACACATGAATGATCACCCCCTTTTAAAGATCTTGATGGCTGCTCTTCACGTCTTCAAAATCCTTCAATTCCCCACCTCATTTAGTTGCTGCGATAGTTTTCCACTATTCCTCCACGAAGTTCTGGTTTCATTTGGAAGGTAGGCTTGAAAATTAATTGATAAGAGAAATCCTCAATTTTGAAAAGAAGCCAACTGACGGAGAAACATCTTCGATAAGTTGACAAAGAGCAGTGGCCAAAATTTATATATAGAAAATAAACTTTGAATACTAAATTTTGCTTGTAATTGTCCCATGTTGACATTCCAATTGCTGAGCGATCACGGCATACAGCATAACAGCAAGAGGCTCTCTTCTACATCATCTTTTCATCTTTGAACTTGACCATCGTTGATGTCTGAACTCAATTGCCTTGTCAAAGTAGCATCTATCGAGTATTCAAATATTTCCAGGTTAAGAAAACTTGACCAAACTAATATGGGATCAAGTAAAACTCAGGACCAAGGAACCTAGTAAAACTTAATAACATCTAATATCCTCACTTATCTAAGTGCTCTCAATGTAGCATCTAGGCTGTATTTCCATCAGCTTCCAGCGTTTCTAAGATTTTCTCTTCCTTTCTTCCTTGAGAAAATTGAAGATATAATGTAGAGACCTTGGACAGACCTGTGTATACGAAGCTTTCAAGACTTTGGCCAACAGAATTATGCAACAGATTGTGCCTCCTCGCTGTCAGGAAGGACTATGTCAAGCCTCATCATGGGCAAATATTTCTTGGGGATCTGTGCACCTGCCTGCATGCACACCTCAACCACAGCGGGAGCTTTACCATAAAACCTCTTTAATGTACCTACCAACGGCGGGCCTTTTGGATCACGAACATGCCAAACATAATTTGGAGGCAATACTTCGTCTAAAGTTGCATCCTGCCAGCCATGCTTTCCATCCCTCCATTGGTGCTTAAATTCTCCACATAGCTTAGCATTATGGCCCCATGGCCCCACATGAACCTCTGAGCAGTACCCACAAGCCTTCACGGAATACTTTCTCATCAACATCCTTACACCAGATCTAACAGTTTCATATGCCTCAATTGTTTCTTGAGCAATTCGAGGGACATCTACTGGTAAAGGAGGTGCAAATCGTTGGGAAGCCCCTTGTGTATCAAAATCAAGAAGGGGATAAGAATCAGCAGATTGCCAAGGCTTGGGCTCCTCAATATTTCCACCTCGATCAATCACCTTTTTTCCAATCATCCGGATGGGTTTAGTTCTTCTACGTGAAGGGTACTCTGGTATATCCACACCAGCCTGGATGCAGAGCTCTACAACAGCTGGAATTCTATCATATTCAAATCGTGTTTCATGCTTAATGCGCCGACCAAAAGGATCATAGAGATGGTATGACTCAATGGGGACTAAAACATCATTGATAGAACCTGTGACCCATGAGTGGAAGCTTCGACGCATTGCATTGGTAGGACCAAGACAGTCTTGAATATGATGGCCTGACTGGGCTACATGAACTTCTGAACATTCCCTACAAGAATCAAAAGACAAATTGATATTAAGGCATAACTATGAAATTTAAAATTAACTCACACAAGACTAGGACATAGCTAAACGAGCATTCAAAAAACATATTAATAGTGATTTCTTGACCAGAAAAGATCAACCTGCAAGCATATACGGGAATAACATGTAAAAGATGAGAAAGGCCCTTAATCAAAATTTTCCAGGCATCCAGTACTTCATGAGCGACAGGTATCAAATCAGTGACAAGTAACCCATTTTTCCCAGGTTCAAGCGGTTTCTCTATACCCCTTTGTGCAAGCTCTTTGTCAGCTTTTGCAGCCCGCTTGATTTGCTTCAGGGGAATAGGATAGGGTTTCTTTTTCTTTTTAGGTAACATGATTGGAAGATCTGCATTCTGGCGATACATTTCTCGTTTCTTCAAAATAGGATCTTTTCCATATTCCTGACTGGTATAGGAGAGAGTCCTTAATGATGTTGGCACTTTCTGGGACAACAGTTTAGGCGCAAACTGCAATAGAAGGAATATTGCAAGATCTTATTTGTCTTGAAGAGTCTCTCAAGGGTATTAGGGCAACCACTAAAAATCAAAATATTGAAGAAAGAGTAAAAGCTTTAAAGTCAATGAGCAGTGAGACTGTATGGCTGAATGAAACAGAAACATCATAATACTACAAATTGAGAGTACTCTGTGTTATAAAATTTAGAATAAAAGGGTACCTTATGATTTCAAAGTAAGGTTACAAACTAGATCATGGTCTGGAAATATAAACATAGCTTGGCGAATGATTCCACATTCATAGCTAGACATGTCATCTCATTCAAAATTAAGAGAAAGAGCAGAATGCTGAAATTTCATGGAGGTGATTTGGTTAAGCATATAAACCTTTACTCGAGGAGTATGTGATCTAAGTGCAGACAGGTGCTGGCTCGTAAACTCCACATTGCCAATGAAGAGACCTACAAGCATTCAGTGAAATCAGTCAGACAAGCTCAAATCATTGTTCAATAACAACACGCCTTTCAGACTTCAATTGAAATCAAATGACAATGGTTTCTAAGCGGTTACAGAGACAGAGAGCCTCCTATTGGTGAATAACAATGGAGCAACAAAGGATACTATTCCTGCAATTCAAAACAAAACTCCAATCTTAAAAAGAAAACAAAATTTTACCCATTTGAGATGGGTCCCAAAAACAAGTAGAAACCGCCGGAAGCTTCTGGAACATCAAGTCACCGATTCTCTAGCAGGGTCACCACCTTGAAAAAGAAACCAAACGAGATATCAATGCCAACAGAACAAGAAAAGCTGATGTCACTCCACAAAAAACAGGAAGGCTGTTCCGCCGACTTGAACCATTATAATTCGAGCGCTATGCCACAAAGGCGTTACATAGCAAACTTCTGATTTCCAGAAACAAAAACGATGGAGAATTAAGAGCTATGCTATAATATAGCAGTAATTTCGAACAATTTAGAGGGACGAGAGCTTTAGTTATGGAAATGTGAAGAAAAACAATCCATAGTTGAAGAAGGTTTCATGGTTACCGTCGGAGCAGAGGGAGAAAGTGAAACTCCTTGATTCTCTTTCAATCTGCGTGGCTCTGGGTTTTCTAATCACAGAGAGAAAAAAATCGCAGAGAAACTGGAAAGTGGAAGGGAGAGGAGGATAACTGGAGCAATGGGAAATGAAATATTCGAAATTTTGTGCCTTATTTAATTTTAATTCTATTTAGGTTAATTATTAAAAATAACATGGACCATGCTTTTGGTTTCAATTATATATCTAAACTTTCAAAAATTTCATTATAACACCGAAGTTTGTCAAAAATTTCAAAAATATATGTTATGCATGTGTTTTCATTGTTTTTTCCATGTACATGGTCAAACTTATTCACATAAGCAACCATACATAAGTAAACACATCATTTTTCGTCCATAAATTTAACGAAAAAAAGTATTTTGTTGTTTTGAAACAAACTTCAAACTTCAAGAGTTCAAATGAAACTTTTGTAAACGACTTATTTTGTTTAATTTATTCTTTGAAAATAATATTTTGTTTGATTTTTTTTAAAGATATTTTGTTTAAATAACATTGGGATAAAATTATTTCGAATTGACCCTAAAATTTGTGTTTGCTTCCTCATGGTAGGATGTTCATGAGGCAAGGAAATAACTTTCTCACACCAAAATGAGCATAGTTCAATTAACATAAAAGTTGTATTAATGAAAACACGAGTTTAATGGAAAAAAGTTTGAAACAATTGTGTGGATTACCCATTTTGAGAGGCCAAAATGAAAAAATGTCATACCTTTTCAGAATAAGGATATATGTCATTTTGCTTATGATCATCCTAGCAAAATTACCATTTTACTCTCTATATGAAAACACGCATTTAAGGCGTTTAAGAGCGAGAGCGAGATTTAAGAGCGAAATTGGGGAGAGAGCAAAAGATTGGAGAGAAGAATTAGAGAGAGTAAGAGATTGGACATTGGAGGGAGAAATTGGAGAGATAGGGAGCGAGAGCGAGATTGGTGAGAGAGCAAAAGTTTGGAGAGAGAAATTGGGGAGAGAGCGAGAAGCTAGAGCAAGAGTAGCGAGAGAAGGCGAGGTTAGAGTAGAGAGTAATGTGGTAATTTTACTAGGATGCTGACACAAGCAAAAAGGTATATATCATTGTTTTGAAAAGGTGATTTTTCATTTTCGACTATTTTAGAGGGTCATCCGTGTGAAATCCCAAAAAGTCTTTTGTTGTTTTGAAACAAACTTCAAATTTCAAGGGCTCAAATGAAACTTTTGTAAACGACTTATTTTGTTTAATTCTTTATTTGAAAATAATATTTTGTTTAAATTTAAACATTAGGATAAAATTATTTCGAATTGGCCCTAAAATTCGTGTTTGCTTCCTCATAGGTAGGATGTTCACAAGGCAAGAAAATGACTTTCCCACGCCAAAATGCTCATAGTTATTGACATAAAAACTTATACTAATGATTAAGAGATCTATGATTTGAATCCTCTCACCCAGGTTAAGAAAAGGTTTTTCCACCTCAGTCTCTGTTCTCATTTAATACTCCGTCTCCATAAAATTCACGTTTAGTTTCACGATGAATAGGAGCAAGATTTCCATTGATGAGGATTCCATTCTTCGTTTATGATGATTATTTTTTTTAAGTACAATGATCAAAATGAATGTTTTGAAAGTACGTGAATTAAAATAAACAAAAACCAAAAAGTATAGGATCAAAATAAAAATTTTAAAGATGCAAATACCAAAATGAATCAAAGCTGCCAAAACGAGCCTAACTTAGTGGTAATTGGCATATATCTTCGACCAAGAGGTCAGAAGTTCGAATCTCCTACCTCAAATGTTGATGTACTAAAAAAAAATCAAAGTCAATAATATAGGAACCACAAAACCATTTTAATCAATTTAATAAAATCCTTTCAAAATTTTTATATTTAAATGGTTAATTTTCAATACAAAATTCCAATTCAAGGACAAATTTTTTGAATTCCTACTAAAAACACAATAATATGTCTGAAAAATTTAAATTTGAAGCCTATAATATATATAAATTCAAATTTTAGTTGGAAAAAATTGTTTTATATTCTCTTTTTTTTTTTAAACCTCTTTTACATTTTCTATCTGATGTCAAACAACAAAATTAATTTCAGATTTGTTATGACCCAATTTTGAATGGTGAAGAGATACACGTGTCATGACATGATTGGATGAATTACTAGACGGAGAGTTACGCCCGTCGTACACGATAAAACTCCCAATATTTTCTACACACATCTATGACCACCGTGAACACAACACCACCGAACGATTCCCTACTCGCCACGTGTAAGTTTTTCCACGTGGCATCAATTAATTGGCTATATTACTCCACACTTTCCACGTAGGATCCTCAAATTCCCAAACTTCCCTCCCTCGTCTCAGTATTACTATTAGTAGAAGGAAGAAAGAATTTGATTTTCCTTCAACATTTTCCCGTCAACCAAACAAAAATCACAGAGCTCCGCCATGGAGAATGCGATCCACGTTTTGCTGGTCTCGTTCTCCCTCTGAGTCGCCATTGTTCGCGTTTCTTTTCTAAGGCTTTTGCTCGATCCTCTCTCGCGTTTTGAGTTTCCAGAGCCTCTGCTTTCCCGGTAGATTTTATGAATTGTGGTTGTTGTTCTTTTGCGCGCTCTTTCTTGTAGAAATGATTGTTGATTTGAAGCTTTTTCTTTCTGTTTGTTTTACAATGTGTCTGAAATGTATGTTTGTTGTGGTTTTTCTTGTTTTGTTGCTGTTTGGGCAGAGCTGAACAGTAGAAAATGGCGTCGATCTTGATGAAGTTCGGGTTGTTGTTATTTGTTTTTTCTCTAATTTTCTATCCGTCGGATTCTGCGGTTTCGAGTATAGATCTGGGGTCTGAATCGGTTAAAGTTGCTGTCGTGAATTTGAAACCTGGGCAGAGTCCAATTTCGATCGCGATCAATGAAATGTCGAAGCGTAAATCGCCGGCTTTGGTGTCATTTCAATCGGGAACTCGTCTACTCGGCGAAGAAGCGGCCGGTCTTGTTGCGCGGTATCCTAATAAGGTGTTTTCCCAAATCAGGGACATGATTGGGAAGCCCTATAATTATGCTAAAAGTTTGACAGACTCATTGTACTTACCATTTGATATTGTGGAAGATCCGAGGGGCGCTGTTGGTTTCAAAACTGACGACAATGTGACTGTTTACTCGGTTGAGGAATTGTTGGCAATGATTTTGGCTTATGCTTCGAACTTAGCGGAGTTTCATTCGAAAGTGCCGGTGAAGGATGCTGTAATTTCTGTGCCACCATACTTTGGGCAAGCAGAGAGAAGAGCGCTGCTTCAAGCCGCGCAACTGGCTGGCGTTAATGTACTTTCACTGATCAATGAACATTCGGGTGCAGCGCTACAATATGGAATTGATAAGAATTTTTCCAATGAGTCAAGGCATGTTATTTTCTACGATATGGGTTCAAGCAATACTTATGCGGCGCTAGTTTATTTTTCGTCCTACAATGCGAAAGAGTATGGGAAGACTGTGTCAGTGAACCAATTTCAGGTAAATTATACTCAACATTATTTTTGTAGCCATCGGTTGTTTTTTAAACTAATTATGTCTTATGCACTTGCTGCAGTCTTGAAATTGTTAATTTTTATCTGAATGTTATTCTTGGTAAAAGAAGAGATCTCGAGTACCTTCTCGAGACTTTACATCCGAGACTGAGAGAAATTTTGTCCATAGTTTGTAGTTAAGACTTGAGAGTTTAGTTAATTTCGTGCCAAGGTTTTGGCTTGGTTTGACCTCAATTCAACCTTGGCTGACAATGTCCAGAAGAGCACTAGGGAGAATAGCTTTATCTATATATAATTGTTACTCTTGCCATAGTTTAGTCTTGGTAGATGAAAAAATTATCCTGGAAAAAAAAATTGCAGTATAGCATCATACAAGATAATCAGATTAAAAGACTGGATTGTATAAAAGATCACTGATTGATGAACGCCAGGGTACTCTTGAAAATGTTAGATGAGTGAGACTAAAGCCAAAATGTGGACGATTTAGAGGCTTTTTTATGGATCAGTTTTGCTTTTTAATCAGATCTAATTTGCACGAACGATGACCCTTCATAAAAAACTGCTACTTTGTAGTTTATTCGTGGTGATTAAAAAATTAATGGTTTTATTATCAATGTTATTATTATTCTCCAAGTTGGCAATGTTCAACCTTTGTTTTGCATGGTTAGTTTCTTCTTTTTTTTTTTTGGTTTTTTGGAAAATGGGAAAAACTTAAATGCACAACAGCCTTTTAAATTTAATCTGAAATCCGTAGGTCAGTACTTATTTTACAATGCTGCAAGAGACTATCCGCTGTTGTGTTATGCACCCATTTATTTTAAAGTGACATACATATTCAGTTTCATGCGGCATGAAATTTTCTTGTTCCTTACATGTTTGAGATCACTATTAGGGTAAAATACTAGCCTCATCACTTTTCTCGTTCTTTGTACTAGTTCTTCTGTGCAACTTCTGTGCCCTGCCATATCTTAGCGACTTTGGCATGTTGTGTAGGTGAAGGATGTTAGATGGGACTCAGAACTTGGGGGCCAGAATATGGAACTACGGATGGTTGAATATTTTGCTGACGAGTTCAATAAACAAGTTGGAAATGGTGTGGACGTAAGGAAGCATCCAAAGGCTATGGCAAAATTGAAGAAACAAGTTAAACGAACTAAAGAAATTTTGAGTGCAAATACGGCCGCTCCAATATCGGTTGAATCTCTCTATGATGATCGAGATTTTAGGTAATTAGAGTTTGATCGATTTCTATTTCGTTAGATTTCTCTTCATGAGGAATCTTTTTTCAATTTTATGTATATATTTTGGCAACTTATATGCTGTATCTGTATAGTATTTAACCAAAATAGCTTGATCTGTGGGATCATGGTTGAATATCTTAAATCTATAGAGAAAAGGACACGTTGGAAGAAAATGTGAATTGTCTTGGTTATCTGATTTCAAGGTTTCTAGATTGCCGAAAGCATCACGTAAACTCACGAGCAACAATTTCTACTGCCTTTTTGTTACTTTTACATGATAGCCGTCCCTCTTTTTTATTTACCGAATATGCATTTCCTGTGTGTGTGTACATCCCCCACTCAATTTCAATTGTAGTCACTTAGAACCTGCCTGACTTGATTACATGATACTTCTCGTCTCTTTTTATTGTTTTTGCTTTTTTGTTTTTTCAAATTATATTGTTAGTTTAAGTACTGGTTTCTTTAAGGTTTTCTTCCTCACTGTACACATCATAGGTGGAATTACTATGCTACATGTAAATCTTGCTACTCATGAGTTTATGATGTTCTTGGCGCTAGGAATTGTGGCTATGGTTGCATTATACTGAGTTTCTTGATAACCTGTTTCTATTTCAGGAGCACCATAACACGGGAGAAGTTTGAAGAGTTGTGTGGGGATTTGTGGGAGAAATCTCTTTTACCCGTGAAAGATCTGTTAAAGCATTCAGGTTTAAAGATAGATGATATATATGCTGTGGAATTGATTGGAGGTGCTACACGGGTGCCAAAATTGCAGGTTGGAAGTTAACTGTCTCTTATTTATTTCAAACATTATGCTTTTTGTAGTTGTAGCTTTTATTCCCGTGTTTACGTTCATTATCATCTTGCGACCATCCAATATGACGATGTATTTCTCAACCTCCACATGCTTCTGCTTTTGTCAGTGTAATTTCGGAAAGGAATACAACTGTGATCAGTTTATCTCTATGGAATTCTCATAGTTCGTCAGTAGATGCTTTCTCAGCTGAAAATTGGTCCCTGTATATACTGCCTTTCTTGTTCCTCAACAGTTGAAGCCAATGATAGGAAAGAAAGAGACAATTTTTTTAGAACAATAAATGAACTTTTTATTGATTAATGGAAAGGACAAAGTGTTCAAAGATACAAATGCCCAAATGAGTGAAAAAAAAAATTAGAAAGAACCAATCGAACTACAAAGAAGAACCACTATGGGTTAACCCAAGACCATGTAAGGGTTTAGAGGGAATGGGTTCAAGCCATGGTGGCCACGTACCTAAGATGTAACGTCTTATGAGTTACCTTGGCAACTAAATAGAGTAAGGTCAGCCAGTTGTCCCATGAGAATTGTTGATAAAGAAGCCTATGAAGAATGAATAAAATCACCCCAATTAATACAAATGTAATTTCTAAATCATAGCTAAAGCTTTATGATTTATGCAATTTTGACGTGGGATAAATTTAGTTCTATGTTCCCCTTGGGATGCACCTACATGCCATGGAGTGTGATCTGACACATATATCCTTTGAAATGTTATTTAACAGTTGTGGTGTTTAATATCTTATCTAAAAAAAAACAGTTGTGGTGTTTAACAATGAGCATTTTTCATTTTTATATTTCATATTTGGTTTAAAATAGATAGTTTGGTTTTAGTCTGTTAGCTCTTTAATTTCTTCAATCGAGTCTTCATGAATTTTCTGCTGAGTGAGAACAATTCCTTCCCCCCCCTGACAGGTAAAACTCCAAGAGTTCCTCGGAAGGAATGAGCTGGACAAACATTTGGATGCTGATGAAGCTATTGTACTTGGTGCAGCTCTCCATGCTGCCAATTTAAGTGATGGAATAAAATTGAACCGTAAACTTGGAATGGTTGATGGTTCTCCCTATGGATTTGTTGTTGAGTTAGATGGCCCTGATCTCTTAAAGGATGAGAGCACTAGGCAAGTGCTTGTACCACGTATGAAGAAACTCCCCATTAAGGTAAATAAATGATATCGACCTATTATTGATACATAAATCTTCAATAAAGTTTCTTAACTATTTTTCTTACTGTCTGATTTTTCGGACTTGCATGTATCATAGATGTACAGATCAGTCGTCCACAATAAGGATTTTGAAGTTTCACTTGCATATGAGAATGATCTTCTACCCCCTGGTGTTACCGTTCCCATATTTGCTCAGTATGCTGTTTCTGGTTTGACGGATACTAGTGAGAAGTAAGGACTGCCAATTACCCGGGCAACTAGCAGATCTATTTAATCAAGCTGTGAGCTTAGCAGATAATATGCTGGATTTCGAATCTCTGTCTGATTTCTTTTGATGTATTTTTTAGGTATTCAATTCGGAATTTGTCGTCTCCCATCAAGGCAACATTACATTTCTCTCTCAGTAGAAGTGGAATTTTGTCTTTGGATCGGGCAGATGCTGTTATTGAGATATCCGAATGGGTAGATGTACCTAGGAAGAATGTTTCAGTTGAGAATTCAACAATTGCTTCACCCAATGCAACCGTGGAGGATTCTGGAAATACTTCAGAAGGAAAGGATGACACCTTGATCCCTGAAAATGGTGGGGCTGGTAATACATCCAACCCTAGTACAGAGGAACAAGGTACACCTGAGCTTGCTACTGAAAAAAAGCTGAAGAAGCGAACTTTCAGAGTTCCACTAAAGGTTAGTGCAGTGACTATGGTATTGTGAACTATTAAATTGATCAGCAATTAGACCTCTAGTCCCTTCTAGAAGTTAATCTGGTATGGATTAATATATTTTTGATATTTTCTTTTCTCACCATTCTCTGTTTTATTATATGATGTAAAGATCGTTGAGAAGACTGTGGGGCCAGGAGTTCCTCTTTCCAAAGAATCTTTTGCTGAAGCCAAAAGTAAATTAGAAGCACTGGACAAAAAGGATGCAGAGAGAAGAAGAACTGCCGAGCTTAAAAATAACTTGGAAGGATACATATATGCTACCAAGGAGAAGGTTGGTGTTCTTGATCATTCTTAAAATCCTCCGAGATTTTTTTTTTCCCCTTTTGAGTTCTTATTTATAAGAAGCATAAATAATATTAGTGAACTTTTATTCATTAATTTCTATTAGAGGAGGACTTGAAGCTGTCAAAACAGAAATAAAAATATATATATATATCAAAACAGGAACTACTGCATCGTTTCTCTTCTCAAAAAAAAAACAGGAACTACTGCATCATTCAGCTTTTGGCTGTCTATTGTTTTGCATTAAATGATTTGCCTGCTCGATAATTTCTTGTTTGCTAATATGTTAGTTACCTTCAACATCTCATGCATGTAGTTGATCAAATGTACTCGTCATAATGCATTGAGGTGTCGCATGTCGGTGCATGGATGTATCTGAACATAAATACTGGTTTACATCGTTTAGTCCTCATCAACTCATTTTTCAATGTTTATTAAATAATAATAATGAATTTGACATTTCTTTTACTAATTTTTTATTATTTTTCTATATATATATATATATATCTTCAAATTGATATCTGATAAACATATTGCTTGAAACTTTGAAGTGAGATAAGTTGACACTATGAACTGGATGTTTCTAATATGAATACCTAAACTGTGGGTTAAGATAGCTTAGGCAAGCTATAAAATGTGTTTTTGCAGATGCTAAGAACAGTATCACAATCAGCCTTATCAATTTGTGATTGCCAAGAATATTTGTTTGGATGGTATATACATAGTAATTATCTGCTTCCTTGTTCAGAATTTTTAAGTGTAGAAGTACTGAAATATTATCACAATTGGACTTGGATCCACATATTCTCTTAGGCAAGGGTGACATATTGTTCATTCTTGAAAACATGGCTCTGGGTTTCCTCTTCTATCCTTACTACAATACAATATCTGTAGGCCATTGTCTTATTCTTTGCAGCAGTTTTCTACAACTTTCTGTCGTAATACTTCTCATGCCAATTTTTACTGATCTGTTTCAATCTTCATGCCAGTTCGAAACCTCCAATGAATATGAACAGATTTGCACAAGTGAGGAACGTCAAGCTTTCAATGAGAAACTTGATGAGGTTAGGATTTTCTTTTGATGGTGTACTGGGATGGCACTTGTCATGAAAGCTTATACCTCTATTTTCTTTAGGTACAAGATTGGCTATATATGGATGGTGAAGATGCTTCTGCTACAGAATTTCAAGAACGCCTTGACATGTTAAAAGGCTTTGGTGACCCAATATTTTTCAGGTACTTATAAATGGCTGGAGTGCCATATATGTCCGTGCATTGGACTGAGTTTTGCGTTCCAATATTAGAGTGCTATGTTACCAAAGTTGACATTATGGCCAGTAAAGTTTTACATACCTATTTTTTTTAATGTAGATTGAAAGAGCTAACAGCAAGACCTCAGGCTGTTGAATTTGCTCGCAAATATCTTCTTGAGCTGCAAACGGTATGTCTTTATTTCTTTCTTTTCTTTTCTCTTCTTTTGTCTGTGTATCATGCACTTGTTTTAATATGAAATCTTAATTGACAAGACATTCAAAGGTTCCATCAATCTAATGTCTGTCTTGCAATTTTTTTTTTTCATATAACAACTCATCCCCTTTTGTAATTGGTGGAATATATATTAAATTGTGTGCACTCTTCTCAGATGTCCGCTGGAATATTAGTTTATTTTATTTTAAATTTTTGATATCAGTAAGTGTCTAGACTAGCTTGTTAGAATATTAATTGATAATATGCTTTTGTTTGATCACCAACAACTGAGACTCTTTTATGCAGATCATACAAAACTGGGAGACCAAGAAACCTTGGCTTCCAAAGGAAAGAATACAAGAGGTAAGATTTTGCATTGTGTTGTTTTGTTTTATATTTTAGTATTTGTAAGTGCTCTTGAATTGCTCGTTTTTTATGCCTGGTGTTTTGGAAATTTTGTGTGGCTTGGCTTGTCTAGGTAAAAAGTGAAAGTGACAAGTTCAAGATCTGGTTGGATGAGAAGGAAGCTGAACAGAAGAAGTAAGTGATCTCGTAATTCTCAATGTCTCGTTTCTGGCATTTCCCTGGTTTTAGTCCTATGTTATTGTCTATTCATGTACTCTCTTAGTATCCTGGTAGATGTTCATCATTACTACTGCTGATTTATTTCCTTTCTGTTTGTTCTACCAAATTGAGTGATTTGTCCTGATTAGCTGAATTGAGCGTTTTTTTTTTTTTTTTTTTTAAATTTTTTTTTATTTTTTATTTTTTATTTTATTTTTTATCACATTCGTATTAGAATAATTCGTTAGTGGATAGAAAGAACCTGACTATTGGGGATTTTTTGACTGACTTCCTTCCAGACGTTCGTTTCTTGACTGGAATAAAGTGTCGGTGAATAGACATAAATTTTTTTTTGAAAAGGAAACAACACTTTTCATTGAAGAAATGAAAAGAGACTAATGCTCAAAGTACAAGGATAAAAAGATACAATAAGAACGAAGAAGATAAAAGGAACAACCATAAAAGTAAATGAAAACAACACTAAGATGGAAAAATGAAAGCTCCCAATTGAGGCAAATATCTTGAATAGAAAACCATGAGAATAGCTTGGGCAAAGAACACCAAGACGTAGCTATGAGCCGGGCTTATAATAGACATAAATTAATTCTTTTAATGTGGAAGATTATTATTTGTTGGCATCAAATTCTGGAATTGTAATCGCACGTCTTAACATTAGGATTTGACTTTTGACTTCAGATTCTTTGACTATTTTCTAGAGTCTCGAAAGTCATTAAAAAAAGATTATCATTCCAACATGATGCTACTTTATTCATCATGTTTACGTTCGAAGGTGCTTTGAACAGTATTCCCTAATATACCTATCCGTGTCTTTTAATTTGATGTCTGATCTTTTCCTGAAGTTCTCAATTTTGTATGCTATGAATGGGATGGATTAGATCATCATCCTTTTTGTGATTATTAAACTGGCAAGATTAATTCATTCAGTGCACGGTTTCTGTTCTGGTTCGTTGTTGGTATGCTAGGAAGCACGGACACGCCAAAATGGGGGGAGGATCTGTGTCGGACACGCGTCGGACACGGATTCGTTCGGACACGCTCCGGACACGTGTCCGACACGCAATTTTGCGTGTCCTACTTTTTTTTTTTTTTTTAATTTCGGACACGCCAGGACACGGCTGGATACGCCACGGACACGCTCTGAGTCTATAGAGAGAGAGAGAGAGAGAGAGCACAAAAACCTCAACATGCTGCCGTCGGAAGTTGCCTCCAATATCTCCCTTCACCCACTGGTTTTTCTTCTTTTATCTTTTAAAACCTAAAAAGTTAACCTAGATAAAAGGCCCAGCCCAATAACCCACTGGTTCATCTAAGTTTTCTTCTTTTTTATCTTTTAAAACCTAAAAAGTTAACCTAGATAAAAGGCCCAGCCCAATAAAAAACTAAAACTGTTTTTAAATTAAAAAAAAAATGAAAGATTATTAAACTACTCTCAACAAAGTTTTATATATATACTATTTTTTTAAAAAAACTAATCTATATATATACTAAATTTTTTTAAAAATATATATATATATATATATATATATATATATATATATATATATATATATATATATATATATATATATATATATATATATATATATATATATATATATATATATAAAAACAACGTATCTTCAACGTGTCCGTATCTTAGTTTTTTAGAATTTGACGTATCGCCGTGTCCTGTCGTGTCCGTGTCCGTGTCCCGTGTCCGTGTCCGTGTCCGTGCTTCTTAAATATAGAAGTTAGTGATTACGATTTAGTAGGCCATTTTTTCTCTGCCAACTCATACTTCTATTTCAATGTATATTCTTTCTAAAATTATATTACCAAGGTTTCCTTGCACTCTGGTCGTATTCTTTTCTAGAATTATTAGTTAGCGTAACGTAAGTTTTGATTGGGAACATTCTTGTGTTCACTTCTATTTCATCCGAAAACTATTACTTTCCTAAAACTATTATTTCTTATGAAACAAATTATCAAACTGAATTTTGGTTTGCAAGTTTTTGGTTTCATTTACGAACCTTAGTGTATAACTACAATATGGCAAAAATGGACTAAAGGGTTCCCTTCTTTGCAGGATTTCGATATCTAGCCCGCCAGTATTTACTTCCGAAGATGTATACTCAAAGGCTCTTGACATTCAAGAAAAGGTATTTTGCTGCTTTCAATTTGAATCTGAAAAGCAATCCCACAAACATCAATTCACTATAGATAATGTGTCAGCTGCCCTCGTAACCATATATACACTAGAATTTTAATTTTATTTTTTTTCCTTTTGAACTTCTCTCTCCTGCATGTAATGTTATTAAAAGTTATTAATCACATTCTGCCTGCCTAATCATTTCTCCAATCTTCTTGCTATATAACTAATATACATCTACAGGTTGGCAGCATCGACAAGATTCCCAAACCAAAGCCTAAGATCGAGAAACCTGTGAATGAATCAGAGTCCAGTAAAGAAGACGTGGAAAGCTCCAATTCGAAAACTGATGAGAGTTCACCTGAAGATGACCAATCGGCCAAGGATTCGGAGAAGCCAGCAACTGAAAATGCCAAGCCCGAGTCTGAATCCGAACCTGAATCGAACGAGCATGATGAGTTATGATAGAATAATAATAGATTTTTAGTTCAAGTTTTGATTTCCTACCTCCTAAATTCTAGAAATGTAGCATCCTTGGCCCAAACGGACAGTTGAATTGAGATCGTAGAGGAAGATAGAGAGTGCATTTGGAGATGAGATGAGTAGCAACGTGTAACTGGACAGTACATTCTATGCCCACTTGACTGAAACATAGCTTTAGCTTATACGTCAACAACTTTGCTAGTTTTGATTATTTGTTTTACAAATATTGGAAATTTTGTTGAGTAAAAATTCATGTATCGTCATAATGATATCAAAGAAAAGCTACCCGTGCATTCCATGTTTTTTTTTTCCCCGAGCATTTTTACATTTCTGCCAATCTACTTTTGGAGAATGCTCTGGCCTGGACATAATTTTTGAGAGCGGAAGGATGCCAGGTCCCCATTTGGAAATGTTGCGTGCTCATTTATTCTTGTGGATAAAAGAATATGAGGTTTTATTACTCATCTTTTGTACACATATTTGTAAAGGTTACATCTATGTATTAATATAATATATCATAAAATTATTGGAAGCTAACTTGAGCATAGTTCTAACATATGTTGGAATTAAAAGGTCTGAGGTTTGAATTCTTTCATTTCCTTGAACTAAAAAATTGTATGAAAGAAAGTAGGAGAGGCATTTGTGAATAATATGCAGAAAGGGATAGGTGATGAGAAACTATGTTTGTTGAGAGAGTTAAGTGATATTGAGTAGAGAAGTTGGGGAGATCGAATATGATGTATGAAGATATTTGAGGAACTAGTGAAAGACATGTACTGAATGAGTGTAAAAAATGATTAGTGAAAGTAAATATATGTATAGATCAGTGTATTCCATCAACATTTCCACATGTTACGAGGGGTGAATCGACATTTCTATTATACCGTGGAAAAATCAATTAAAATGACAACAAAATGTAATTAATGTGGAGATAATATTTATAATAAGTATTTTAACTTATTTTAAAAATGTAGAACATTTATTTATTACTTTAAATATATTTTTCTTAATTTTTTGTTTTAATATTTTTTTCAGAAATGTCCATCGACATTTTGTCGATATTTCCATCGACATTTCCATAAAATTGAGACATTGACATTTTAACCCTCGGTAAAGATTAACTAGAGGGAGATTGGTCAAGGGAGGATGTATTCATGAAGTGTGATTAATGCGAGAGAGGGTGTGTAGATAGAGAAAAGTTAGTAAGAGATCAAGTGTTATTTCTGCATAAATAGAAGTAAAGTGAGACGAAGTGTATGCAAAGACAAGAATACTAAAAGTGCGCACAAATGGTAGAGATTAGTGAGAAAATGTGAGGATAGAAACTTATTAGCAAGAAGAGAATCCCTATAAACATCACGTAATTAATGTAAATATATATATAAAAAAATAGAGTAAAAAAGTGAAACACAAGATGAAATGTAGTTACATCAGTGGAACTCTAATTGCATTTAATGAGCTTAAGTTGATTCAAGTCAAACTTTATTTATGGAACAAGGACTTCAAGTTATTTCAAGTCGAGCTTTATTTAGTTTAGATGGTTACAAACTCTTGAGTGGCTAATTAGAAACTTTTATTCTCGAAGTAATGGGACTTCTTTTTTGGTGTATTTTTAGTTTTAAGACTTTTTATTTACTTTTAGGGTTTATTTGAAGCAATATCTAGCCTAGCTAACTCCTTTATAAAATTCAATTTATGTTTTTTCAATGAACGTTACATATTACTTTATGTGATTTAGATTTGTATGCTAGAATCATTCAAGTAGTCTTAATCAAACTATCTTATAAGATGGTTCAAATCTCGAGAAGGATGGTGCAAGTGTAGAGAGAAGTTAAATGTAAAAAAACATTACTTTCTACCGAAAATGCAAAGAACCTCAAACCCACACTACTGTGTAATTTAGTACCTGGTATTACAAATTTCAACAAGAAGACTTCACAGGGTTTCAAATGAAAAAGATAGAATCCAAACTTTTTCTTTTTTGAGTTCGAGAATTGTAAATTACTAGAAATGAAAGAAGATAAGAAAATGACCAGGAGCAAATCCACAACTCACTGCAATATATACAGACACATGCGCACCTTGCCAAGAAAATGGCTGTCATGAGTGATGAGCAGCTGAACGTTCAATGATAAATGTTCTTCCAAAACTATACCAAACAATTGAGAGAATCTGGAATCTATAGATTTTCCTATTCCTTCCTAGTTTGTGTATAAATAAATACATACTATGCTCATATACTGTTACACAAATCTACTAGCTACTTTTCTGTCCAGGAAGGTAAGAAGACAAATCTTTTTGTATTGAAGAAACTATATGGCATTGTTGTGTTAGCTACTTTCTAAGATTTCATACATAAGAAATCAGAAGGTGATATGTGGTGATGATAATGTTTCGTAACTCTAGAAAAGCCAATGTTTTCTTCTAGGCGTTCTTGTAGGAAGATCTGCAAGAAGATTCAAGAGAAGAAATCTAAGCCACTCAACACAGCAAGAAAAGCTAATGGAATAGGAAACAACCAAGTCAGTTTAATTAGGTATGTATATCACCTCCATTGGCATATAACGAATTGTAATGCACTTCACACCAAAAGCTGAGCCAAAGTTCTGTTCAGATGAAAGGGTTGCAAAAATTAGACTGAATATAGATCTAACTAATTTAGATGAGAACTACAGCCTCGAGAGGTCGGAATGCACATAATGCCTCAATCAATATTCTAAATTGTGATGCAGATATGTTGTCCAAAGGTGAAAATATGACAAATTCAAGCACGGTGGCAACGTTGCTGGTTCAAGAGTGTCCAATTTCATCTAATTTCCAAGTGGAGTCCTGATGTCTATAGGATTATTCCAGTCCCTCTCAAATGAAATTAAGTTATTGGCAACAAGTAAAGGCAATATTTCTTTCTAATAGTTCCATGAAAATAAAATTCCGATGAAGATTGAATATTTTATCTGAGCAAGAGAAACAAACTATGAGTAGGCAGGGTCTAAAACTCCAAACTCTGTCCACATAGGCACATACTATTACCTCAATTGTATAACACGAGCTAAATTAAAAAATTAATAATAAAAAAATGCAGCGATGGAAGCCCAAAAAGAAGCTAAAAAGGCTACGTTTAAGTATCCACAACAATCGTAAAACAATCCTCAAAATTATGTCTATATCTGTTTTGATCCAAGTATCCCCACAGAATATCGAAAGACTTGGGATATGAAGAATCTGCAGTTTCTAGAAGAGTGGCGTCCTATTTACATCTCCAACATCGCATTGCTAGGAAATTAGAATGCTGAAAATTTTTCTCAACCAAATCAAGATATTCCCTTGCACTTTTATGCAAAATGCACTTTTTGAGTTGAAGGCAAGAGATGGAGTTCCTTAAATTAGGCTCGTGGGAACTAATCTACCCACACCGCCAACTGAGGGAGAAGAAAGGACCTTATTTGACAATTTAGGTACCGAATTTTCTTATATGGGAGGGGGCGACCTCAAAGAGAGAGAGAAGAAAGGATATAGTCTAAAAAGCATATTCAATACACAAAGACACTTGGGAATTTGAGAGTCAACATTCTGATGAAGAAGAAGAACGTTCACCCCTCCAAATGTCCTCAAGAAAGAAAAAGAAGTATTTAGTATTAGGCTCATCACCCACAGAAACGGAAGCGAAAGATAATAGTTCTTCGCTCCCTTGAAAAGATAAACTTATGAGGCTTATGATGTTTACCTCTAATAACAAAGGGTTCATTTGATACCGTTTCCCGTTTCTTGTTTCTCATTTCTCATTTTTCAAGAATGTTCCAAAAATTGTGGAGAAATTTGAAATCATCGAAATCAAGTCTCTTGTTTCCGTTTTCTGTTTTCTTTTTTTCCAAAACATAAACAATTTGAATATTCAATTTTAAAATTGAACTTTCATATAAAACTTTAATATTTTAGAAAACAAGAAACAAGAAATAATTACCAAACACATTTCTATTTCTTTTTTCAATAAAGAAAAGAAAAGAAAATAAAAGAAATGAAAGAACAAGAAATAAGAAACCATTAAATGTAGTTTTGTTATTTTTTTATAATAAAAAAAAAGAGGAAATGAGAAAAGAAAAAAAAAAAAGAAAAGAAATGAGAAATAATAATAATAAAAGGGAATGTAACCAAACGGGCACTAAGAATCCCCTCTCTTAGGCACATGTTTATCAATGATTATAGAATGCTATAAAAAACTGCTTTCTTGAGGTTGAGGGAATCTCCAAAACTATTATCAAGAAGAGCAACTATTTATAGAAAATATTTGAATTCCCAAACGAAAAGGTAGTGTTGAACAAATTGCTCACTAGACCAAATAGAAGTTAACTATAACTTCTTCCACCTTGCAACCTAAATAACAAAGTCTCTGATAATCAGTCTACAAGAATGATATTTAAACAGGGTTTAAGATTCAAGTAGCTTCCAAAATAATGGGTAGTGTATGAAGTCCTGCAGATTAAAAATCCATCGACTCAATCAAAACAATTTAACTGATATGCAATTGAAATCTTTACCTTTGTTGGGATTATTTTCTTTGGGAAGGATCTCGATATAACAGGTGTCTCGGAAAGATGTTACTAAGCAGATCTTTGCATCAAACTACAAATTAGCAAAATCATTAGTCACAAAATAAGCAATAGTAATAAGGCATTAAAACAACAGAAACAGTATCAACGTGACAAACAAATGAATTGCTAAGACGTGATTAAAACACTAGAAAAAAAGAGGGAAATATTGTCCAACATTATAAATGGGAAATTAGAAAGTCTAGGAAACCCTTCACGTCTATGACATTCAGATATGCAAAACAATAAGAGAGAGGCCAAAGAGAGTTAAATTACATTGCAGAAATGAGACCAACAAGATATCAATGCTAACAGCTACAAAAGGTCACAATTTAACCGTGCAGTGTCCATATGTCAGTTCATCAATAAAAACATTCCCAACAATACCCAGAAATGATAAAATTTCAAACTGGAGTGATTCCCTTCTGCTTTCCCTTATCTTTTAATTTTCTTCAAAATATCACCAATTTTTTATTTCTTGTTTGTGTGGAAAGAGAAGATCTTTTTCACTTCAATAATGGAAAAAATGATGAGATATCATTTATTTATGTTTTGGCAGTTGCATGAGTAACAGTCAGAGGAGTATCAAGGGAAGTATATTAGAAGGTTTTTGAGCAGCATATGGAGGAAAAATCCCTGGCCCTGGAAGTAGTGTAGAGAATTGGAACATTTAAAATTCAAGACAAAAAGACACAAGTACACAACATCACAAGACAAAGATATATTTTTAAAATAAAAAATTAAAAAAAAAAAAGGGAAAAAGGAAGATGCACATTTTTCAAGATCAACCTTTAGTGCATTTAAAGACGTTGTGGTGAATGTAAAATGACCTTCCAGTGAAAAAATATGATACACGAGGTCTTAAGTATTAGAATCTTAGGTATCGTTAGAATAAATTTTTACACGTTAAGCCTTCATAAAAAATGAAAAGAAATTAAATTGTATCTTTCAACCCAAACTCCTAGCAGCGGAAGAAGAATTCATAAAAAGGAGTTTTACAGCAGTTACACAGGAATAAACATTCAACTTACTCTGTCTGCAGCTGCTTGTAGAGTAACATGATCTCCCCATTCACCTGATCTAGTGAGATGCAAAGTTTTGTATTAAAGTTTGAACAAGTAATTTCAATTCATAAGACAAGCTACGCCATCTTGAAAGGGGAGAAGTCAATAAGCGTAGTCATAGATAACTAACTTTTTCATCTTCTTGAGGTAGCTTTTGTACTTCATTGGAACATAGCCTTCATATAGTTTTCTGAATTTCTTTAACTGATGTGGGAGGAAAAGAGGAAAATATGCAATAAGAAAAATATGGCAAGTGGGCTTTTAAGTTCTTGCCCATAAGTAAACTAAGACTAGAATAAAGCACGAAAAAGGTGACAAAAAGGAGGTAGTGGCAATAGGGATGGGTATTGAGAGCTAGATGCTATGCTTTATGAAGTGCAGGTTACTGGTATGAATATATTTCAAAGTTATGCAAGAATAGTGTTAATAAAATTTACTGCACAAGTTAATTTGATATACAGTAACAATACCACACACAAAACACAACTAAAAACTGGATAATGAAGCAAAGGAATTAGTAACTGAAAGCCAGTAACTTTTCTCATAATTCATTCTCATACCAAGTTTAGGAAGAAAAGCAGTTGAAACTGTGTAAAATCATTTGCTAAATGTGATTTTATGTCCTCCCACGACCTTTGAGTCTCAATTATTCTTTTGTACCCCCTACTTTTCAAGGATAATACTACTTGTACAACAACGTTGCTTTGCAAAGAGATTCCCTCAAGTCATATTCTACTAAGGCAATTTCATTCTCATTCACAAGATTCGCAGAAACTTCTAGATTTGTGTTGAAGAAAAAAAAAATCATATTTGATCACCTCCATTAACACCCTTCCATATGACGTACATCCTAGGGTCCAATAAAGAAGCTAGCATATGGTGCTTTTCAAGGTTGTAGGGAATCAAAGATTATATTAGGATAACTTGAAAAATTTTATATATTTATTATAGACACGAGTGTCTGAACAACTTACTTGAACCTAGACTAATTTCATTGGACTATCCAGTCCAAAGAATTAGAAACAGAGCTTACATAATATCAATATTTTTGGATTACTTCTAAACTAAAACTTTAACCTTGACCTCAAAGACATTTAATTTTAAATCTTATCCAGGGTAATATCAAGAAATTTATGGTGCTAGAATTAGAGAAAGATTGAAATATAATTGAAAAATTCCTGAATCCAGAACCAATAACCCGTATCTCACATATTACATACAATCTCTTAGGGCCCGTTTGGTAACGTTCTCGTTTCTTGCTTCCGTTTCTTCATTTTTAATAAAGAAAAATAGAATTTCATGACCCTAACACCTATACATTCAATAATAATAAACCTATATTCTTATTTATGTTTGGAAAAAATTGGAAACAAGAACAAAAAAGGAGAAACTAGTTTTAGTTGTTCCCAAAAGTTCTATACAAATTTTGGGAGTGTTTCTAAAAAATGAGAAACAAGAAACATACAGAGTTATTAAATGCTTAGATTTCTTAATAAATTGGAAACAAGAAATAAGAAACGTGAACGTTACCAAACGGGCCCTTAATAATCATTTATTTCTGTACATTTATTTTAACAAACATTCATCAAGCAATCTATAACCAAGAAGCAGCGATAGAACAGTCTAAATGATTATACGCATCAGTAGAGTTTAATGTATAGAACCTGTTTGATGACTGCCTTTCTTACATGCTTGTGGTAATCAGGATTTCGAAATAATTGATCTGCTAATGCCCGAAACTATTAATACATTAAAAAGATATGTTATTTGAAACATCATGAGATGAATAAACAATAAAATGAAGGATAATTATAAATTTCAATACAAAATGATATTGACAAGAACTTATTAAAACCTGGCAATTCCCATCACCTTCCATCTGTAGCTCCACTAAACCATAAGTGACCAGCCTGTTTTAAAAAGGACTCACTATGATAAAAAAAAGCTACACTGTACGCACATTAAAGAACAAGGCACATTAAGTCACAAGTTGAATGTCAAATCCAGCCAATATAATCAATGGCTGGTCATTTTTTCAGCATGAGACTGTTCCTTGAAGTTAATTTTCTTGGATGTAGCACTGATATAAAATTAATACCTCTCTGACAGCCGTTCATGGTCTAAGGTTGCATCATTCACATTTGGTATCTCTCCATTAACCCGGGGAGTATGCTGCCATGATTATAATAAGTCAGCTCCTTCAATAATGATAACCTTCAGAATTTTGCAGATTTCAGAAAGATATGCATAGATTTTCTTTTCATTATAGATTTAAGGTGGAGATAAATAATTACACAAGTACAGGTGCATGCATTTGATGCTGGTGGTATCATAATAATGAATAATCTAACGTAGCAGACAGTCAAAATATAGAACTGTAGAAGCTCTGCGACCCAACATACAGTTGCAATATTAAAATAATAATAATAGTAATACTTATGATATACAGTTACACTACAAAAATGAAGTCTCGGGTATCCTAGCGGCACCACTCCAAGCCTGGTGGTGATTCTATACTCAAAAACAGAGAACTTCAAAGAGCTCGACCAAACTGTGGATCCCCTAATGAAAAAAAAATATGAAAAGCTATAAATAACAATCCACAAGTCTTAATTCCGATGCAGGTATTGATACCCATGACCTCATTCAAAGAGGGTTCCTTTTTGCTCCATCTCATGGTGCTCTTTGAGTAAAACGGACTCAGTTTCCCAAGGACATTTCAACACTTTCTCCTTAGCTGGAAATTTCTAGAATCTTTTGCTCACAGTTACAATCAGTGGGTGGCTTTCCCCCATCAACATCAACAACCTTCTCTCTTCATTCCTTGAAGACCATCATTCTAAGAGAGATAGGAAGATCTCGTGGCTTCAGTTTGTGACAGCTTTCTTTTGTTTTTATGGCTTGAGAAAAACAATGGTCTTACAAGAAAGAAAAGTCTCTGAGTGTTTTATGGACTGTCATTTTTGTAGTTTTTTTGTGGTGTAAATATATATATTTTTTTTTTGATGAAAAACCAAGCTTTCGTTGAGAAAAAATGAAAGAATACACAGGCGAACAAAAAAACCAGTCCACAAAAAAAGAGAGAGGCCCCATTAGATAAAGGGGCTCCAGTCCAAAATAATGAGACCTATGGAATAATTACAAAATAAACGCGTCATCGACGCCCGAAGAGACACGTTATATCTAACAAGGGACCAAACCTCAGCCGAATCCCTCTCCATCCCTCTAAACGTCCTATTGTTTCTCTCACCCCAAAGCCCCCAAATAATAGCATAGATCCCAGCTTGCCACAAGAAGTTTCCTTGATCCCGATAAGGAGGATGGGGAAGGAACTCTTCGATCATTCTCTAAGGCCCCTATGTCTGGCGAACTGCAAGCCAAACAAGGCAAAAAACTCATCCCACACTGCCGTAGCAAAACTGCAGCTCCACAAAATATGGTCGTGGTCTTCCTCCGCCATCCGACAGAGAATGCAACAAAAAGGCCTGATCAAGCAAGGGATCTTCTGGAGAGCCGATCAAGAGTATTAACTCTTCCATGAATTACCTTCCAAATAAAAAACTGCACCTTTTTTGGGACTTTCACCTTCCATAACATGGAGAAAATGGACAAATTGGTAGGAGAGGGGTCCTCCAACAGGCATTGGAAGAAGGACCGACAAGAGAAGCCAATAGAGGGGTTGGGATTCCACAACCGAAAATCCCTCCTAGTAGCACTAAAAGTGATCTCCCCAATCAAGGACAAGAGAGACAAGAGGTCTGTATTTTCTCTATCAGACAACGAACGCACGAAGCCAAAAGAATAGAATAGAGAGCTCCCTGAAGGACTCAAAACCTCAGCCACAGAGTGATTTTTCATAGAAGATAAATGATAGAGCTGAGGAAAGGTAACACAAAGGGGTTTATCCCCCACCCACCTGTCTTCCCAAAAATAAGTATCCTCCCCATTCCCCACAGAACAACGAACAAAAGGGGTCAAAGAAGGGAGCTCATGAGAAATTTCTTTCCAGGGGTTTCTCTAGAAGTGCCTTTGATCCCCCCCCCCCCACCCCCCACCCATTCAGAAGGATGGGAGTCGTGTTTGCTAACAATAATCCTATGCCATAGGGAGTTGGATTCAGAATAAAAACGGCATAACCATTTAGCCAGCAAGGCTTTGTTACGATTCTCAAGTTACCCACCTCAAGCCCCCCTCCCCCCCACTGCCTCCTTAAAGACCGCCCCACTAAGTCCCAGCTCACCAAATGCATAGACCTACCCTCATCCACTCCTTCCCACAGAAAGTCCCTCATCAGCTTCTCGAGAGCTTTATACACCGAATAGGGGGCTCTGAAGAGGGAGAAGAAATAAATAGGAATCCCACTTAACACAGAGCGGATGGAGGTTAGTCTACCTCCTTTGGAGAAAAAACTCTTCTCCCAGCTTGCAAGTCTTTTCCTCACCTTATCCACCACGGGTCCCAGAACAACGTTGATCTCGGATTGTGCCCCAATGGCAAACCTAAGTAGGAAGATGGAAACGAGCTCATGTCACAGCCAACAATCGCCGCCCATCTCCTCGCCTTACTAACCTCGCAGTTCAGACCCAAGATTTGACATTTACCCCTATTGATTTTTAGGCCTGACATGGATTCAAAGAAAGCCAAGATGTGGTTCAAAAGTAAGAAGGATGAAATTATTACGTCACTTTCAATAATTGCAGTTTAAATTCTCTTTAGCTACTCAAAAGTGTTTTTTTCTTTCTAACTCTCTAGGTGGAGTTTGGCTACCTTCCCTCCTTTTTTTGTAATTTCATATTACCGATGAAATTATTTATTTAGAAAAAAAAAAAAAAGCACTAGTCTCGAGTACTACGTTCAATGACCTAGCAGCTTTCATGTTCAAGAACACTTCACCCAATTAGTCAATTACTGATATTTACAGTTTTTTTCTTTTTTTCCTTTTATCAAATAGAATTCAAAGGGCCATTAAAATTCAATAGAACCTTGCATTCACAACATATATATAACAAGAGTAAACAATCCAATTAATGCAGCAAATAACAAAGTAAAAAGAAGTTAGTACAGGTATGGAATCGAGATGAGAGAGTCTCTTCCCAAGCTTGTTATCAAACTTCGAGTTTTCTTCCTCTGCCAAGATTCTGGCAACTGTATGGTCATCCTCAGTGTCCTGAAAGCTGCTATTCAAACTTGAGCTCGAGCTTACACTTACGTTGCTGTAGTTTTCAGTCATATTACCTTGACAGCAACAAGTTGCTGAAGGACATGAAAAAAATAATGTGGATTAGAGAAATAATCCATGTCACAGAAAACTTATCCAAGCTCACTATAAATTGGTTAACTCTCGTATAGTAATAATAATAATAATAGCATTTCTTTTCTTTTCTTTCTGTAAAGAAAATTCAATTGAAAACATATTTGCAGAAGAAAGAGGGGGTTGAAAATTTAGTCTGACTTATTAGTTAAATAGATGAGATTAGAAGAAGCTCTCTACTAGGGGAGTCCCTGAACTTTTCTTAAGAAGGGGAAAGATTTTCAATTTAACTTTTTATATGAATTTTCATTTTTGAAAAATTGAGGTGGGGAGAGAAGCTGAGAGTACTTTAAAATCTTAATGTTTTTATATAATTTTTTTTAACATAAAACGAACTAAGAAGGGGGCAATTGCCCCCCTCCTTCCTTCTTCACTCCACCCTTGGTTCTCCAACTTGGTTAGGGAGGGCTGAGATAACAAAATTCTTCACTATTGGAATGCCAAAGACATCCCAAATCCCAGGGCATATCTATCTCTCATCCTAAAGCTAATAGAATTTTAAATTCCTAACTTTCCAAATCTATCACAAATGGAAACTGGCAAAGACCGAAGTCATCCAGACAATTCTAGTCTAGTAATATCACAAATTTAAGAAACGACTTAAAAATTGATGCTTCAAACAAATACCAATACTGGAAAATATTTTTTCTGCGAATGCTAGAAGCAATTTAGAAAGGGAGAGTATCCATCTGGCAAATCAAACTTCACTTCTTAAGCATCAAAGACCTATGTTGAAGATAAATCCTGGATTTTCAATGAAACCCATTCAGATACATATCAATCAGTGATGCTCATTAACTCTTCATTTCTACCATAGATCAATTCGCCTTTTGGTCTCTAAAAAACATTGCGATACATCAAAAGAGAAATTGCACTTTAAATTCTTACATCAATTACCAATCAAAGAACAGTAGATCGAATGCACCACAAATTTTGCTATTCTAAAATGCGACAGAATTTTCTCACCAATCAGAGCAAGCTACAACAACAATAAAAACTAGGTGATAAACAAAATTAAAATAACTCAGCCGAGGGTTACTGCAGAATACCTAAAATTGAAATCGGAAGCAATTCAAGCAAGATCGAGTCGAATTGCTGCTGAGAAAATCAATGGGTTTTTGAGCTCACACTCCTGCGATGAATTATCGCAAAATCCAAGGATCAAAACCTCGACTAATCCTTCAACTTGGCATAAATTTAGCAACGTAAACCGGAATAAGCAAAATTTCCAGTTTCTGTTCAATCCTTTCCCGGCACCCAATCACAGCTAAAACAAGCTTAAGCTTGAAGAAAATGCGACTAGGAAAAGGTTTGCCAATTTAGATAAGTCTCCTATATATATGTGCGTATGTAAGTACATGTGTACCGTAAATGCATAAATTAGATGTTAAAAAACTTTTTTTTTTTTTTTTTTTTTTTTTTTTTTTTTTTTTTTTTTTTGTGGTTGTTGTTGTTGTTGGAAACAACATAATCTTGGTGTTAAAATTTAATTTATTTTTAATTTGATCCAAAAAGTTCAAAAAAAATCTTCTTACAAGTTAATTAGTTCTTGATTTTGTTATTGTAGTTAAAGCATTTAATGAAACAATTTTCATTTTTCTAATATTGCACGAGCTAGCTCTAAGAAAATTTTCAAACTTTTTTTTTTTTGACCATTCAACACGCCTTACATAGAAAATATAATTGAACTTTACATTGTATATATCTTTTTATATATAATTTATAGGATAATTGTAATGGGTGGCAACATGAGGGTAAATAATGACAAATATAGCAACTTTTAAAAATATTTGCAAATATGGCAAAATTTTTGAATTAATTTTTTATATTCCTAAATTGCCCCTCCCCTCATTGGCGCATCTTCTTCCTCGTCAGTTTTTTTTTTTTTTTTTTTTTTTTTTTTCTTTTTAATATTGATAGAAATCTTCTATCACTGATAGAAAGTCTTTCTATCACTGATAGATTCTATCAGTGGTAGAAAAATTTTCTATCAGTGATAGAAAGTTTCTATCACTGATAGAATAAAATTTCTATCACTGATAGATTATATCAGTGGTAGAAACATTTTCTATCAGTGATAGAAACTTTCTATCACTAATAGAATAAAGTTTCTATCAGTGATAGGAGATTTCTATCATTGATAGAAACTTTTTCTGTCACGGATAGAATCTATCAGTGATAGAAAACTGATTGGCGCGCGCATCTTCTTCTTCCTCGTCAATTTTTATATATATATTGATAGAAATCTTCTATGATAGAAAGTCTTTCTATCAGTGATAGATTCTATCAGTGGTAGAAAAAATTTCTATCAGTGATAGAAAGTTTCTATCACTGATAGAAAAGTTTTCTATCAGTGATAGAAAATATCAATGATAGAAACTTCTATTACTGATAGAAAGTTTTTCTATCACTGATAGAATCTATCAGTGATAGAAAGTTTTCTATCAGTGATGGGCATTTTAGTAATTTTACTTTTCTGATGGTGAGATTTTGCCATTTTTGCAAATATTTCTGCGGGCTGCTACTTTTGCAATTAATTTGGGTCATTTTGCTACTTTTGCAACCGGCCCTAATTTATATTATGACTTATGAGTGTAAAAAAAAAAACACATGAGGATAAAATGTTATAGTTTCGAAAGTCACCGAGAGTTTTCATATATTGTGTTGGCATGGATTTTATAAATAATATTTGGTTGCGTATCGGTATGCAGAATTTTTCTACATATCCATTAAAATCTTAACAACTAAGAAAGAGAATGATAGAAAATGAGAAAAAAAAAAAAATTTACCTCTCCTAGTTGTCAAAATTTTTATGGTGGTCTCTACCTATCAATATGCAGTCAAATTTTTTCTAGATTTTATACCATATCAACATGTTATTTTTATTTTTTATTTTTTTTTGACAAGTAATCAACATGTTATTTGTTTTTTGCCATGGATGAAAGTTAATCATACTTTAAGGATGATACCAATGGAACTTTGCACAAATGAAAATTAAACAAATCCAAGTTGAAAATGACTTCATAAATTTGTTTGTTCTACAAATTTCTTGATTAGGATGATAATTTATTTCAATTCTCTCTTATTCCCATTTTCATTCTCATTAAGTAGATAGAGAAAGCCTAACTACATATATGATCCTACCAACATTTTTGAATGAACAAAAAGTAAGAATCACTTTTTATATGAGAGCTTAGCCACTTTTTAAGGGGATAATACTTGGCTGCATATTTGTGTATAGGCCTACCTCCAAATACACCACCATTAAAATGGAGCCAAGTATTGTTCTTTTTTAGGTGGTTTAAAAATATACATATAAAAATTTTCCTATGTAAAAGAAAATTTTAAAGTCTACGAAACCAATTTGACCAAACTAGTTATGTTCATTTCTTTACATAAGTTCAAATCGGACTGACGTCGTTCAATTTGGTTGCCAGTTTTGCAGAAAACCAAATCAAATCGTATCAATTCTTTTATCTATTATATGATCGATTCAATTCCCACTATTCATACAATCAAACCGATTCATTTCACTTTTCTCTTTCACAAAAAACCGAACCGACTTACACCCATACAAGAATCTAAAGGATGGAATGTGGAACTTTTGGTTGAAAGCTTGTGTGGCTGCATATTGACATCATTGATGAAGGCTGTGAAGCTAGAGTTCACTCTGTAATTGGCCTCTTCCCCCATTATCCTCTCATGAAGCTTCATCAGTCTTCCCTTCATCTCTTCATCCTCCATCACTTTCCTCACTCCTTCTTCAACCTCTTCCTCTCCAAAGCCATTCAGTCTCACTCCAATTCTCCACACCTTCACCACATACCCACAGTTCAGGAACTGGTCGCCGGCCACCGGAAAACACAGCAGCCGCTTTCGACACTGAATCGCCTCCATGATCGAGTTCCATCCGCAGTGAGTTAGATAACAGCCGACCGCTCTGTGCTTTAGAATCTCTATTTGAGGAGCCCATGAAACGAGTTTTCCATAGCTTTCAATCTGTTATATATGATTAAAAGGATTAAGTATATCATAAGTTATTAGTTTATGCTTTTTAAGTCAAATACAAACATGAACCTAGCTCGGCAATTAAGACATTTACTCGTTCTGGTGAGGGTTCAAATCCTTACTCTATATTTGTTGTACTATTTTTTATTTTTTTTTTGAGTTTAACAATAGTTTAACGCATGGCATTATTGTTTTCCCCTGTTAATATTGATTGTCACATATATGAATCTTGCATTTTTTTTTTCCAACAAATGTAAGGTGGGTAATTTTACTTTTGGGAGGTAGTAATTGTCTTCTCTACTGAATTATGTTTGAATGGACAATTTTATGCTAATTTTTAAATCCACAAATAAGGGGAGTGTTAAAGAAAATGAATAAATGAATAACAATTAAATTATAAATTTGTCAGGTGGATAAGGTACCAATTATCATCCCTAACGTCATGGTTCTATCAAAGCTTGAAAACTATTAAACACAAAATTAAAACTTTATGTACCTAGTTATTAGGTACGATTGTGAAAATTAAAAACCAAACTTGTAATTTAACTATGATTTTTTTTTTTTTCACATGTAGAATTTGACTAGGACCTTTTGTTGTGTAGAGGTGGAATTGACCATTAAGCGGTAATAAATACATTAGGCTCATTTTGATAACCATTTGATTTTTTGTTTTTAGTTTTTGAAAATTAAGTTTATAAACATTACTTCCATCCCTATAGTTTCTTTGTTTTGTTATCTACTTTTTACAAATGTTTTCAGGATCCAAATCAAGTTTTGAAAACTACATAGTTTTAAAAAACTTGTTTTTGTTTTTGAAAGTTGACTAACAATTCAAATATTTGGATGAAAACATGGTAAGAAATTGTGAGAAAACTAACTTAATTTTCAAAAAGCAAAAACAAAAAATTAACATCACATTTGATAAACATTTGGTTTTTGAAAATTGTACTTGTTTTTCTCACAATTTCTTTACCATAAATTTCATAAAAACATTTGAATTCTTGGTCAAGTTTTTAAAAAATAAAAACAATTTTAAAAATTACCATTTAAATTTTGAAAACACTTGTAAAACAAAATAGATAACAAAATTAAAAAACAAAAAACTTAAAACTAAGGCCCGTTTGATAACCATTTGGTTTTTGGTTTTTGATTTTTGAAAATTAAGCCTATAAACACTACTTCCACCTACAAATTTCTTTGTTTTATCCTAATACATTCTTTCCATATTTTCAAAAACCAAGTCAATTTTTGAAAACTAAAAAAAGTAGTTTTCAAATTGTTTTTGTTTTTTAAATTTGGCTAGGAATTCAAATGTGTCCTTGATAAAGATGAAAACATGGTAGGAAAATTAAGAGAAAGCAAGCATAATTTTCAACAACTAAAAACCAAAAACCAAATGGTTATCAAACAGGGCCTAAAGTTTCGTCTGATAACTATTTTGTTTTTTATTTTTTAAAATGAAGCTTATAAACACTACTTTCACTTACAAATTTCCTTGTTTTGTTATATATAGTCTTCTCATGTTTTCAAAAACCAAATCAAAATTGGAAAAGTTTTCAAACATTTGTTTTTGTTCTTAGGATTTGGCTAAGAACTCAAATTCTTCCCCTCAAAGATGAAAGCCAAGGAAATTGAGACAAAACAAGCATAATTTTCAAAAAATAAATGGTTATCCGATCTATATCTAAGAGTCCGTTTAGAAAACCTTTCAATTTAAGTGTTTTTCAAGAGTGCATTTTCTTTACAATTTAAACACTCATATTTCTTCGTTTGTGTTTTTATACAAGTTATTATATACCCAATAACTAATTTTATTATATATATTTTTTTTGAACTCATTTTAAAAAAAATTGCTTACATTTTTCTCAAAATGATTTGTTTTCCGATCTTATTTTTTAATAAGTCATTTTTAACGGTTGTCAATTACTAAATTTTTTTTTTAAATGAACTTTTTTTTTCAAAATTAAATCTGTGTAAAGTTAAACCAAACATACTCTTATTGACAATTTAACCGGATTAAATAACTTGAAGTTTTGAATGGTACCTACCTTCTCTTGGAACCCGATTGGCAACCCATCTCGCCAATTACTTTTGAGAACCCAGATGAACGGCTTCCTCATGGCCAAAAGCGCCAAGGCCAAGCTCCTCACTTTCGATTCGTTAATGGGGCTCACCCAGCTGCCAAACGAGATGTAAATCACCGAATTCGCCCTTTCTTTGTCCAGCCACTGCAGGCAGCTCTCGTCTTCTTCCCAGAAAGTCGGAGCTTTCGCCGGATTCGAGTGGCGGCTCAGAGGTCCGACGAGGAACACCGCGGCGGAGCTTTTGGAGATGGGGCTGGGTTGTTTCTCAAAGGGGAGCTCTTCTGGAAATGAATTGACCAGAACCCATCGAAGCGATTTGGCTCGAGCCATGGTTCTGCTCCAGAATTTGAACCTGGCCTTTCTGGCTGACGAACTTCCGATTAGCCATGGCAGTTCTTCTGCAGAGAGCAGCGGCTGGTTCGGAACGCACCGTTTTGACCCTTCTTCTGGACTTCCTGTTAAATGAAGATTTGGTTGTTGTTGTTATGATCTTTTAAAATTTTTAATTTCGCTAATTCGCTTTATCAAAAAAAAAAAAAAAATAATAATAATAATAATAATAATAAATAAAATAATAATAATAATAATTTCGCTGAATTATATGAAATAACCCGATTTACGAGGTTGTTTTTTTTTAATTACATAAATCTTTTGAGAGGGTTTGTAGAAGAAGAAGAAGAAGAAAACATGATGAGAATAGATAATAGGGAGCTCTTTAGAGATGATTTTTTTTTTAAAAAATAATAATAATAAAAAATATTGTTTGTCACGTCAACTTAAATAATATATTTTTCTACATTAAATTTAATTAAAAATGTCCAATCACATTCAGCTAAATGTTGAGAACAAGATGAATCAAACTTTTAAAATTATATTTATTTTAAGTAAAAAAAGTAAAGTATTTCTCATGACATATACATTTGAAAATCAAATCTAAAACAATATATATATATATATATTTTTTTTTTTAAAAAAAAAGAGACATGCAATTATACAATGATTAAACTATTTATAATCTAAAAAACGGAGGAGAATATGGTTGACCCAAAAATTATGGTAATTTTCCATCTATAATATGAATATTGTATAAGGAAAATGGAGGCTTAAATAATGAATATGATCTTTTTCCATCAAAATTATAATCAATACGAAAGCAAAATAAAAAATAAAAAATTCAACACGAGCATAACTGACATAAAACTTGTAGTAATGATGGAGAGGTTTGTGGTTTGAATCTCTCACCTCACATATTATAAAAATAATAATAATAATAAAAAGTGAAGTTGACCTGTATCAGAAGAAATAAGGCCGTTTTGGACCATTTCAGGAATGGTTGAAATCAACTTATAGGTGGCGAACATGGCCGGCCAAAACCCTGCTACAGCTACTCCAAACTCTTTGCCAACTTTAATGGCAGATGAAGCAAGCACATCGACCACCATACAAACAACACCACTGCCACTACTTTCTTTAGAATTGTGCTCGCTCAAAACTCGCTTGAGGTGGTATGGCATGATGGTCTCCATGGCACTCTCAACAGTGAAGAAATCACGTGGCATGTCATCATCGAGGCCATCTGGCATGGAAATGAAGAGAATTTCATCGGTTGGTGGAATTTGCGAGGAAATATGACGATGTATGTATTTGGGGGTGAGAAAGATAGGAAGGAAACCACGACGATGGAAGACAGATGCGAGCATGAGCATAGGGGTGACATGACCTTGAGCGGGATATGGAACCAATACGATCTTTGGCTTGTTCGAGAAATATTTCATGTTGCAACCCTTTCAATACCTCTATCCAATTTTGTGGTCTTTCTTTTTGTTGAGCACAAGAACTCCATAAGATGTCAATATAAATAGGCTTGGGATGGGGTGGGGTAGGGGTGACAAGCATGTGGCAAATAACTTTCTTTTGAATTAATTATGGATATTTTAAAAATAGTTCTCTTTTGAATTATTCGTGATGGATATTTTAAGTTGGAAAAGACAAGAGATGAAATAGGATTTTGAAGATGTAATTCCTATGGTCGACAAGATTTTTTTAAATCTCCATTAAAAAATTGGAGAGCTTGCGACTAAACTTTTTCCATTTTATATTTATTTTCTGTAACTTTATATATAAAAAAAAATAAATAAATATCAATATTTTTTTTAATTAGAAAATTAGTATTTATAATATTTACTAGCCTAAAATTTAAAAACAAATACTATTTTTTTTCATATTAGAATAGAAAAATTAATAATTAAAATTTTAAAATAGTTGGGGTTTTCTTTTTCCAATCATGTTTCTATGTATGTGTTTTAATTTTAGAGGTGTGGCTTTGTGAAGACCCAATTTCTAAGTGTTTTTTTTTTTTAAATATATTTTCATTTTTTTTGAAATAAAATATATTTTCATTTTTAATAAATTAGTGTGTCTGTTGAAATACCCTAGAATATATATAAAAGCATTAATTCTCTAACCACATAATTGGTTGAAACATTGAAATAAATAATAAAAAAATAGTTGATTGATTGAATGGAATTTGAATTCAATTATTAATCTATAGAAGACTTTAGAAAATTAAATTAAATTGAAAAATTCATTATTCTCTTATTCCTCTTGTTTAATTGTTCCAAACATGTATTAAAAATATAATGAAAGAATTTTAAAGAAAAAGTTATTGATCCATTCTTCCAACTAAACTGATATAAATATATACTAGTTTAATTGTTTCTTCACCTGTTTGATTGAATGGGAATTGATTTCTTTGCTAATTTATGCAAAATTGACGAAAATAATCCAATACAAATTTATTCAATGCCATTAATTATTTCAAACTAATATAATAAAGGAATTTTTAAAGAATTGTTCATTCTCATTTCTCACAACCAATTGTTATAGCCCTCTTTTAGTAATCACCAATTATTATTTCTTTTTCTCAAAAAGAAAATCATTATTTGAAAATAGTTGGATTAGTTAAACCTTTAATTTAAAAGAAAAAAAAAAGGGAAAACAACCCCTCAATGAGTTCAACCAGTAGTATATCTTTGAGTAAGAGATTAGAGATTCAAATTCTTATCCTATATTTGTCCTAGAATTTAAAATATCGTTGACATATCAAAATGTTGGACACATGCATGAATTCTATATTTTTTTCTAATTCAACAATTGCAAGGGTGGGAGATTCGAGTGGGGAATTGAACCATCAACCTCTAAGATAGTTATGACACACAAATTTCAACTCGTAAAATATTTAATCTTTTGAATACATTCTTCGTAGAAACACTTGGTATATAGGGAGTTGTAGTGATCAAATTGATGTAGGGTTTTATTTTTTTCTTAAAAAAGAAAAGAAAAGAAAAGAAAAAATTACATTTTTTGTCCCTGATATTTGTGATAGGTTGTATTTAGGTTTGAATTTCGTTCCATTTTGGTCACTCCATCGACATTTCCATTAATTTTTTATCCTTGTTTTGTTTAAAAAAATATACTTTTTTAATCTTTTTTTTTAAAAAAAATATTTTTAAAATATGTTTTCGTTTTCCTTTTCTTCTTCATCCTCCTCTCCCCTCTCCACACTTACTAAACCTAGGCCACTGTCGTCGTCTTCGCCCATCATCCTCTGGATTTTTTTTTCCTCCTAAAAAAATTCTCTCTTCTTCCTTCTTCTTTTTTCCTTTTTTTTTGTGTTTTTTTTTCACCGGTGAGATTTGAAAGAAAAAATAAAATTATTTAAAATACCTTTTTATTTTATGTCAGCATTCCAATAGTAATTAACTGACAGAGCGACCAAAATGAAACTAAATTCAAACTTCAATGTTACTAAAATTGTTGAGTTTGAAAACTCAATAACCTAAATGCAACATATCTCAAAACTCAGAGATCAAAAATATAATTTTTCTTAAAAAAAGGAAAAAGCTTTCAACTAAAAACTATACTCAAATATGTAACATTACCTACACTACAAGGTTTTCCTTTTAACATGAAAAACACATTGCCATAACTACAGTACCAAAAAGCACAAAGCAAATACTTTTTCATCAACATGCAATAATATGATAAGATTTGCAAAAAAAAAGAAATAAAGGTCAAATAATGGTGTGGTGATTGAAGTGGATAGAATAGAACTTTCATATGAAAAAAGAAAAAAAAAAAAAAAAAGTTCAAATAACATATCAATTAATTTCACTTTTGCTTTAATGCTCTCTCTTTGTTTAGGTGTTCAAAATTGGTAAAAGGGCACACCTCACCACTACCACCATTCCCCATTTGAAGGATTTGATGTTTAGGTTTATGGCCACTTATATATTCTTTGGCTTATTTTAATATTTTTAAACTATTTTTTTCTATGATATTTTTTTTTACCATCCTACTCTAAATAAATAAGGCCCTGCTTGATAACCATTTGGTTTTTGAAAATTATGCTTGTTTTCTCCTAAATTTCCTACCATGACTTCCATCCTTGTTAAGGATCCATTTGAATTCCTAACCAAATTCTAAAAACAAAAACAAGTTTTTGAAAACTATTTTTTTTTTTGTTTCAAAATTGGACTTGGTTTTTGAAAACAAGAAGATGATTGATACTAAAACAAAGAAACTTATAAGTGGAAGTAGGTGTGTATAAGCTTTAATTAATTTTCAAAAACCAAAAACCAAAAACCAAAAACCAAATGGTTATCAAACCGGACCTAAGTAATTGAAATCTATTTAATTTAAAACTATATAGTAACTATTTGTTACCCCCAAAAAAAAAAAAAAAAAAAGAACAAGTAGACTATATATTAAAACTTATTTGAGGTCATTGAAAACTTCTGTTATTTTATTTTATATATAGCCCATAGTTTCAAGTAGTGTCATGTGTAGCTCCAAAGTTTTCATGTGACATCTATGTGTTTGAGCTTTAATTTTTTTTTTTTTTTTTAATTTCATTATCTTTCTTTAACATCATTAATGCTTAACTAATGTGATATATCTACTAAATAAAATTTAGTTAAATTTCCATGATATGACCATTACATTTTGGTCTTTTAGATGATAACTTTACTTGTTGTAGAACTTAGAAAAAAAATATAAACTTTTACTTTTTTTTTTTAATATAATATTACAGATACAATTAATAGGCTCTTTTTTCTTATGTATTAAATAGAAATACGGCTTAAATTACGCTAATAAAGCATAATTAAAAATTGACTAAATATATCAATTGGTCTCTAATCTTTTGAATAATTTTTAATTAAATTCTTAATTTTCAATTTAATTCTCAATCTTACTCTTAAAGTATTCTAAATTCTCAATTAGATCATTCCATAAAAAGTTGTTAAAAATTGTTAACAGAACATTGACGTATCATTATTATTCTGACCCGCTTACATAGAGATGTGTTACTCCACATAAAACCCAACATTTTCATAGAACAAAAAGAAATCTAACCTATTCGTTAATAAAATTCATTTTGTTTCATTTGAAATGCCCGAATAACATGTCCAAGTGTTTGTTTATTTATTTATTTTTGACAATAAGTGGGGATGGAGATTCGAATCACAGACCTTGTGGTTATCATTACAAGATTATGCCAGCTGAGTTAAGCTTTTGTTGGCATCCGAGTGTTTAAATATTTAATAAAATCATAATTTAATGTTATGTAGTTATTTATTGGCAAAAAAAAATTCCAAAGTACATTGATTAATACCTTAAAAAATAAAATTGAAAAATTGAAAAAAGATTATAGACGAAATAGAAAATTATTTAAAACTAAAAGATAAAAACCCATCGCCCAAATAAATTTCGGCGCGTACATTGCACATGGTGATGTGTGATTGTTATTCGAACACGTGATGAAAAATATATTATATTAATATTAGGTTTAATTATTTATTATTATTATTAGATAATACTAGATTCAATTATTAGAGTGTGCCTTTTCCAATTTCCAGCTCCACATGACCCTTATAATATTTTTAGTGCAATATGACTCTTTAATTAATTAATATTATATTAATCCCCAAAATATTTATTTATTAGTTTCTTGAAGTAGGCTGCCGACTTAAAATTTGACGCTTTTTTATTTATTTATTAAAAAAAAAAAAAAGCAATTTGACGTGTTCTTTGAATCAAGATAGCATCTACAGTTAAAAAAAAAAAATCTATAGGCTTATAAACTATTGATCTTTATTCCGAAAAAACAAAGAACAAAACTTGACTGCGTACCGGTATGTAAGGATCTCTCTGCATACCCATTAAAATCTTGACATTTAAGAAAGAGGAAGAGAGAAAATGAGAAAAAAAACTTCTCTCTCTTAGTTGTCAAGATTTTAATGATGGTATATAGGGAGAGTCAAAAAACAAATATAATAAATATTTAAGAAAATCTTCTTCCAAAAAGAAAAATAAATATTGGAGCTTAAATTAATTTTATTCACATGGTCGTGTTCATGATTGAGGTGTATAAGATTTATAAATGATTGATTCAAATAGAACTCAAATAGTTGAGATATTAATTAAATATATATTTTTTTCATATTTGCAACATTATATTTTCAGAAGAAAAATTGATAGTATAATCAAATTAATTAAAATAAAAATATAACTTTAAATATCTAATCAAATAGTCCATATAAGATTAACTCATCAATTTGTTAAGACATATATTCTTTACCTGAACGTCTGAGGTTCAAATCTCTACCATAAAGATTCTGACCACTAATCAAAGCATAATTCAGTAGATAAGATATGTATTATACTTTCTTTAATGATAAATATTTGATTTTTCATTATCACATTTATTTAATTCAATATATATAAATATAATTAAAAAAAAAACTTAATGATTCATTTTCATAACTTTTGATTAATTATATAATTCGATTATAATTCCACCTCTTGCAAAAATATTGATTGACTGTAATTAGTTTACTTGTATCTCATCTCACTAACTCCTTTTTCTATATAATATCCAAAAAAAAAAAAAAAAATCCTTTTTCTATGTGCTGGTTTTAATTTTTGAACCTCTATTAATTTTTTAAAAAAATAAAAAATTCAAGCTCATTTAATATTAATTTTTATTTCTTTAGTCATAGGCTCTAGATTCTAACATTTATAAAGATAATAATTATATTTGTAAACATCCAACTTACAACAACACTTGTAATTTAAAGAGATGTTGTTTGTTTTATTATATAATTACGTACATAAATTAAACTTAATTAATTTAAAAAGTCAGCGAATTGATGTTACAAGTGAATATAGATACAATGCATTTGCTTATATAGTTCGATAGATTTCAATAAGGATTCATTTATTAAAGTATCTTAAAGAATTAGAATCTTAATATTATAAAAATCAAGTTGTCATAAAGTTGGGGTCAAGATGGACTAATAATAACATTATTGGATGTCACCTCAACTAAAATAAACAAACAATTACCGACATGGGTATAAAATCTTAGTATAATAAAAGTAAGAAAAAAAAAAATAGCCTAAACTTTAGGAACGGGAAATGTTTCACCTTTTAACTACAATTTTCAATTCTATCAAATTGAATTATAGACACAGATAAATGTTATAGTTTTTTTACTTTTGTTCAACTTCTGCTAATTCATCTATGAATTTTAACTAAAAAAAAATCTTTGTGAACTATTTATTCTTTTATTCAAGTTTTAGGTAATAACTGAAACATTTACCTAAATTTGAAATACAATTTAATGAAATTAAACGTTTATGATGAAAATTAATATACATTTTTGTCATGTGTTTAGAGGTGTCAATAGTGTCTTGCCCCCAAATTATTCCTCTTCTCCCTCAAGTTTAAGTTTGCAATGATCGAGACAAGAAATAAAAAATAATCGAAAGTGTTAGGTTTCGTAGGAAGATTTTTTTTTCCACGCTCATCCCATTCCTAAAATAAAAACGAGTGAGAAACTCCTTATATCTTCATGTCTTTTTTTTTTTTTTTTGACAACATATAGACGTGAGGGATTTGAAGGACGGACTTCTTGGTCATTAGTACAAGTTTAGTTGAGTCATGCTGATGTTGGCCATTAAAGTAGCAATAATTTCAGACAAGAATAATGAGAATAATTGCTTAACCTAATGAACAGTGAGCACAGACACTGATATTAAATAACAGTAAAAGAGGCCACGTGTCTGTACATCATAGGAAGGAAAATAACAGAAATGAAATAACCATTACAAAGACATAACACCCATCTTCAGACAGATTAATTAAGCTAACATCCCCCCCCCCCCCAAGAGAACAAGGTTTAGAAACCACAGTGAGCTTGGTCCGTAAATTCAAGAACCGAGGAGAAGGAAGTGCTTTGGTCATAATGTCTGCCAGTTGGTCTTCAGATGGAAGAAAGCGAACAATGAGCTGTTTACGAGCTACTTTTTCTCTAATAAAATGGTGATCTATCTCAATATGCTTCGTGCGATTGTGCATAACCGGATTCGCAGCCAAATAAGTAGCACTTAGATTGTCACAAAGCAGCAAAGGACATGAAGAAAACACACCTAGTTCCCGAAGAATAGATTGAATCCAAGAAATTTCAGCAGCGGCATTCGACATCCCTCTATATTCATATTCTGCACTTGACCTTGAGACAATCTTTTGCTTGGAGGAGTTCCAAGAAACAAGATTGGATCCAAGGAAAAGACAGAAACCACTAGTGCTTCGACGATCATCCGGACAACTTGCCCAATCAGCATCTGTATAACATGTAATAGAGAAAGGAGATGGAGTAAAAGAAAGACCAAGATTGGAGGTACCTTTGAGATATCAAAGTAATCTCTTCACTGCTTGCATATGAGTAGTTGTAGGTGCATGAAGAAATTGGCAAAGTTTGTTCACAGCAAAACTGATATCAGGCCGGGTGATTGTACAGTACTGGAGTGCACCAACCAAACTTCGATATTCTGTAGGAGAATCAAGAGCAGTACCATCGTATAGGGACAAGGTGGAATCGGAAGACATGAGAGAAGCCAGTGGTTTGGATGAGTCCAACTTTGCACGAAGGAGAATGTCTGATATGTCTTTTTGTTGGGACAGCAGCATACCAGAAGAGCGTCGAACAACCTGATTGCCTAAGAAATACGACAAGGTGCCCATATCCTTCAAAGCAAAACGACTGTTTAGTTCAGAAATATAGTGTTGTATAAGGCATAAATCATTTCCGTTTACCAAAATGTCGTCAACATATACAAGGAAAATCACCACATTCAGACCAGATTTATAAACAAACATCGATGTATCAGCTTTCGATGCCACAAAATTCCAAGACAGCAAACAGTTACTGAGCTTCGAAAACCAAGCTCGAGGGCTTTGTTTTAAGCCATAAAGTGCTTTATGTAAGTGCAAAACATGACTGGGATAGGCATGACTCTCAAAACCAGCAGGTTGGTGCATATAAACTTCTTCTTTTAAGTCCCCATGAAGAAAAGCATTGTGTACGTCAAGCTGACGAACGACCCAACCATTAGAAACAGCTAAGGACAAAACAATGCGAATTGTTGCTGGTTTGACAACAGGGCTAAAAGTCTCGAAATAGTCGATTCCATATGCTTGAGTATACCCTTGGGATGTACTAGACGAGCTTTGTACCTATCAACCTCACCCGTTGGCTTAAGTTTGACACGAAATACCCATTTACAGCCTATGAGTTTTCTGTCAGCAGGTAACGGTACTAATGACCAAGTTCCATTGCGAATTAAAGCATCGAATTCAGCTTGCATTGCACACTTCCAGTTCGGATCAGCAAGAGCATCTTTGTAATTCCTAGGTTCCATAGCCGAAAATTTAGAAGAAGCCAACCAAGCCTTTGGTTTAAAAATACCATCTTTGGACCTTGTAATCATTGGATGAGAATTTTGTGGGGCGGACAGATTCGGAACAGAGGTAGAAGGGACAGAAACCACAGGTACAGAATCAATGGAAGGAGAATGAGGTAAAGAGTTAGAAGAAGTAACAGAAGGAGAAAGTGAGGGGGAAGAGGGGGCAGCGGAAGAAGGAACATAATGAGGGGCATTGTAGGGAAACGAAGGTGAAGGTGAGGAAGACAAAGGAGGAGAGTAAGGTAGATCAGGAGGGGAAAACGAAGGAGAAGAGGACTCAGTAGGGGATGATCAAGTGGTAGGAGCAGGCGTGATTGGTAATGAAGGAGTAGAATTCGAAGGAATAGACCAAGGAGAGTTAAAGTTAGACACGAATGATAAAAGGACATCAAGAGGGAATGAAGGATCAGGATGGAAAGATCGAACAGAAGGAATTGAAACAGAGAGGAGACGCTGGAAAGGGAAGGAATGCTCATTAAAAATAACATGCCTGGAGATAAACAAACGACCAGACTCAACATCAAGGCACAGATACCCTTTATGGCAGGAGCTATAGCCTAAGAAAAAACACTCACGAGATCGAAAATCTAGCTTATGATCATTATAGGGTCTTAAAAAGGGAAAACAAGAGCATCCAAAACATTTTAAGATGCTATAGTCGGGCTGTTTATTGAACAAAACAGAATAAGGTGACTGAAGGTTTAAAACAGGGGTAGGCAATCTATTGATTAGATAGACAGCTGTTTGAAAGGCGTAGGACCAGAATTTTTAAGGAATGGAGGAGTGAGCTAAGAGAGATAAGCCAACTTCCACAATGTGGCGATTTTTCCTCTCAACACTCCCATTTTGCTGAGGAGTGTAAGGGCAAGAAATTCGATGACTGATGCCATTATTTGCAAGAACCGAAGCTAAAGGTTTATATTCGGAGCCGCCATCTGTTTGGAGAGACTTAATTTTAGCATCAAATTGATTTTCTACCATGGTCTTAAAAAGAAGAAACACAGAGGAAACATCACTTTTAGACCTTAAGAGATAAAGCCAAGTGAAACGGGAATAATCATCAACAAACAAAATAAAGTAGCGAGCTCCATTAACTGATTGGATAGGGGAAGGTCCCCATACATCGGAATATACTAAGTGTAATGGTGCAGTAGCACGAGACAAAGACAAAGAAAACGGAAGCGTATGGCTTTTTGCCAAAGAACAAGAACTACAAAATTTTTCCGAAGATGAGCTAAAGGGAAGATTACAATTAGTTAGCACTCTTCGAACTATAGGAAAAGCAGGATGACCGAGACGACGATGCCAAAGAGACATATCTTGGTAGGTGGAAAGGAAGACTTTAGGAGACACAGACTGAGAGGAAGCCGAACGCTGAGATGTAGGGGCAGCAGAAAGCTTGTAAAGCCCATTATGAAGATGTCCCTGCAGAAGAATTTTCTTGGACTGTTGATCCTTCACAAAAAATGTAGTGGGGTAAAATTCAACAAAGGCCCTATTATCATGACAAAGCTTCGCAATGCTAATCAAGTTATGAGATAAATGGGGAGCATGAAGAACAGAAAATAAGCGAATGGGAGAGGCAAAACAAGAATTGAAATAAGTAGAACCAACATTGAGAATGGGGAGAGTCTTACCATTACCAATCACAACCTACTCACCACCGAAATAGGGACTGGATTGCTGAAGATTATTAAGATCCGGTGTCATATGATGAGTGGCACCAGAGTCCATGTACCAAGCTTCATCAGGGTGGGTTGGAATTGGAACAGACGAAGTTGAATCAGAGACGGCAGGGGAAGGTAAGGATGGCTGAGTGGGCTGAGTAAACTGATTAAAGAATGCCTGAGGAGAAACAGAGGAAGCGGGAGTTTGATACATTGGATTAAGGCGATTGTAGCATACTAGTGCCGTGTGACCAAGTTTTCCGCAAATCTGGCATTGAGGCCTGTTTTGAGGAGAGGAGGTGGGCCATTTTGGACGAGGAGACAACTGCGAGCGACCCAGGACACTACTGCTATTAGATCGATTCGCAAAGGGCTGCGGAAAAGAGAAGGGTGTAGGGGGCCTAGTAAACGAGGGACGAGAATTGGATTGAGGGGTACGATTTGATCTTCTGGTATTTGAATTTGTGGTTAAGTTGGCAAGGTTGGCTTGAACTAAATTAAGGCTATCAACCGAGGACTGCTTTTCAAGTCTTGCTTCATAGGCTAACAACAGACTACAAACGTCGGCAAGGGATGGGCGATCATTTCTATTCTGAATCGAGGTCACAAAGTGGTTATACTCTGTTCCGAGGCCTTCTAGAATATACCCAAGATGATCCCGATAGGATAATGGCTCGCCAATTGCAGAGAACTTGTCGGCGACATCCTTAATCTGAGCAAGATATTGAGAAACTGTTAAGCCATCCTTTCTGATTTTTTGAAGCTGAGATCGAAGACCCATGATTCGTGCAGTTGAAGAAGATTCATACATCGTACGAAGATGATCCCATATATCGAAAGCGGAAGAGCACCCAATAATTTCACCGAGTTTGTCCTCATTGAGGGAGGAGTACATCCAACTCATAAGAATTCTATTATATTTTTGCCAGAGAGTAAATTGGGGATTTACTTGAAGTTGAGCAGCATCCAGAAATTTTGGTGGAGCCGGTGTGCCATCAATGAACAACTCCAAGTCAAAAGCTATGATGTGGTTAAGAAGTTGATTCTTCCATAGTAAGTAATTTGAATCAGAGAGCTTAATGTTGAGGGGAGGGGTCAGAGATGGAAAGGGAGAAGGTGATACTGGATGCTGGGAAAGGAGAGAAGGGTTTGTGTTATACGCCGGAAAGAAAGGTAACATAGGTGAGGGAGCGGGAGGATAAGCAAAGCCTGTAGGAGTTGCAGGACCACGGGGTGGATTCGACATGTTTGGGTGAGGAAGAAAACTGGAATTGAGACCAGTCGAAAAAGGAGGAACATTAGGGTTGAGAGGTCTTGTCTGAGTGTTAGATAAAGGGGTGTGGGTATTAGGGTTTAAACGCTGAGAAGAAATAGGGGTAGTAATAGGAGAGATAACAGGTTGAGTGGTGGAAGAAGATATCACCGGAATTCCATCGAAGACTAAGGCTGAGGAACTTGAGGAAGACGCCATGAGGAAAGAAGAAACCAACAACTCTGATACCATAAAGCAGCAATAATTTCAGACAAGAATAATGAGAATAATTGCTTAACCTAATGAACAGTGAGCACAGACACTGATATTAAATAACAGTAAAAGAGGCCACGTGTCTGTACATCATAGGAAGGAAAATAACAGAAATGAAATAACCATTTCAAACAGATAACACCCACTTGGAAAATTGTTGCACTTCAAATTTTTTTTGAATTAAAATAGTGCAAAATTGAATTGCAAGGCTAGCTCCAAGTTCCTAAACCACAACCACCCAGTTGGAAACTACTGGAAAACAAACAACACTTTTTTATAATAATTATTTTTCCAGTTGTTTTAACTCTCACTAAACATGATTAAAAGGATGATGACATATTATTTTTAATTTTTTAATTAAAAATACTTTTCTTTTATGATATAATTAGTTGTTTGGTATAATAATATTTTAAATAGAATTATTTCCAATAACATCAAGCTAAGTTGAGTTAAATAAATTAGAAAAAAGAAAATAAAAAATTACCAAGGTGTATTAATTTTACTCAAAACTTTCAATTTCATTAAATTAGACCCTAAGCTTAGACATGTGTTGCAATTTTACCTTAAACTTGAAAACTTGTTACAATTTTTTTTCATCTGATAAGTTTTTGTTTGAAGTTTCATTTAAAAAAAAAAATAATATCGTATATTTTCAAAGAATTATAAATTTCTAAAACATATTTATGGTACAAAATTGATTAGATTTCAAAGAAAAATGGCATTAGAGCAAAATTATTTGCGTTAAAATTTGTGGGTTTTGACCAAGTTATTCAATAAACTAATTTTGCAGGGATCAAATTTAAATTTCTGCAAAACTTGATATTATTGAAATTAGTGAATTTACCGATATTAATTTTTTTAAAAAATAAAATTAGTGGGTAAATGAGCGGAAATTGAAAAGGGAGACATTTGCTGCAACATTTAAACTTGATGAAATTGAAAGTTTAGCCAAAGCGAGCTTAGCTTAGCGGTAATTGGCATGTACTCTTATCAATTGAAAATTGATACAACTCGACAAGTTGAGGCAGCAAAGTTAAATTTTTCTCAATAAATTATTACTAAGTTTTCAATTCAATGAATGAGCAAATTTATTTCACTAAATTAAAAATTAGTTTATTTCAAACTTTTTTTTTTTTTTTTGTTTAAGGGTAATTTAATAACACTGAATTCTAACATTTGCCAATTTGAACCTAATTCAATAGTTAAAATATCTCTTACGTTTTTTTTTTTTAAAATATAAATATCTCAACTTCTTTAAAGTATCATAGGTTTGAATTGATATTTATGTAGTGGTGATGCAATATTATAAAGAAAAGACAAATTAAAACGCTTTGTTACATTAATTTTTTTTTTTAATACATCAACATTTGGGGATGAGGTTCAAACCTCTGACCTCTTGGTCGAGGGTACATGCCAATTACCGCTGAGCTAAGCTCGCTTTGGCACGCTTTGTTACATTATTGAGATCATAATTGCAAAAGAAAAGGCCAACATGAATATAATGTTCAACTGACATAAAGTTTGCACTAATGACCAAAAGATTTGCGGTTCAAATCCCCAACCCCACATTGTTGTATTAAAAAAAAAAGAAAAAGAAAAGCAATACAAACAAAAAAGGAATAAAATTGAAACTTTTTTTTTAGTTCAACAACATTTGGGGATGGAGGATTTCGAACCTCTGACCTCATGGTCGAGGGTACTTGCCAAATTACTAATGACACTAAAGATCATTTTAAGAAATAACAAACATCAGACACTAATATTGTTAATGTGGATTTTAGGGTTACTTTGAAAACGTTATAATAGATAATTTTTTTTTTGACAACTTATAATAGATTAATTAGATTTTTTCAAAAAAAAAAAAAATAGATAAATTAGATGTGTGCTCAATTGTTATCTATTGATATAAATTTAAGTATAAACTAGATGTAACTACTTTTTTGGGTTTGCCTTAAAAAAATGTGAGGGAGTGATATAGGTTTATCCAAATGAAATAAGAATGAAGGACACTAATTAATACTAGATCCCTACATATAAATACATAATTTCCATTGGACAACTTGAAAATTTGTCCTTTTATGTAATTTTGGATTTATCTTCATGAATGAGGAACACAACATCATAAGGATTAGAAGACAATTATTTTTTTTTTTTTTTTAAAAAGACGACGACAAGATACAAGTGGCAAAATAGATACAAAATCAGCGACATAAGATTTAACAAGTGAGAATTACAATAGTCTTAACAACAAATTTTTTAAAAAAAGATGAGTATGAAAGCATGGTTATATCAGTCTTGACAAATCAAAATTATTGTCATAAATAAGTTATTTTAAGACTCAATCGATAAAGTTTGTCCGATCTAGTCGAAAGAAAGATTTGAGATGTTAAAATACCATTTTTTTTTTCAATTTTCCCACATGATCTAAATGGTTTTAACAATTAAGGCCCACAAATTTTCAATGATCCAAGACAAGTCATTTATCCACTAAGAAAGGAAGAAATAATCAAGGGGTCGTCTTATTAGGAGAGTGATTGACTTTTGTCTTTATGATAAGAAAATAGATTTTCTTTTTTTTTTTCTTTTTCTTCTTTTTTCTTTTCTTTTCTCTTCTTTTCTGATTTTAAAAGGACTTGTGAAAAGGCAAAAGTGATAGATCATAGAAGTGGAGAAGAAGGCAAAATCAATTTTTACTCTTAAATTTGAGGAGTTATATCAATTTTGAACTTTTAATTTCATCAATTTAGACCCTAAATTTATTTAAATGTTGTAATTTTAACCCTCTATTTAAATTACGCTAATTCACCAACTAATTTTAACAAATAATTATGAAAAAACTCTAAAAATTCGTGAATTGAATGAAAATCAAGTTTTGCACAAAATTAAATTTGATTAAATAACTTCACCAAAACCAACTTTAATGTTGTTTTTGTCTAAACCCTATCAAGTGCATACAGAAGATATAAATTCAACACGTTTTAAAGTGTAGGGTGAAAATTGAACACTCATCTAAATTTAAGGTGTAATTTGATAAAATTGAAAGCTTGGAGAAAAAATTGATACACATAAGTTCACAGTTAAAATTAATCTTTTTTCAAAAAAAATTTAAAGTAAAAAGAATTAATAAAAAATACAATCTATTCTTTCAACTCTATTTTAATATGAATGGAAAGTAAACATACTAAAGTGACAAAATATGGCCCAAAATGTAGAACACAAAAGCAAATAAAAAATAAAACATTATAGAATACAAATATAGTATAGTATATAACATTGATTGGTCTTAAAATAAAAAGGCCATGAAGAAATAATTGAGAAAATTGTACATGTGAACATGTTTTTTTCTTTCTTTTTTTAAATGTGACAAAATCAAGTGGGATGTGGTTTTTACTTTTTAGGGACCATCTCACCACTGCAACTAACTTTTTTTTTTTTTTTTTTTTTTTTTTTTGATTTGGTTTGGTAAATGTGAAAAATGTTGTGTGAGGCCTAAAGAAAAGTCTCTTGATTGCTTCTTGGTGGTTTTGTGGTCCAAAGATCATTCTCTTTTCTCTAAGTTGTTTCTAGATACCTTTTCTTTTTCTTTTCTTTTAATTTTTTTGAGTATTCTAAATTCTCTCGTAACGAAGTCACCACTAGCAGAAGGTAGGCGTTGACTGTTTATAAGTCTACATAGTTTTACTTTTAGACTCCATCAAATTAGCTCTTTTAATAAACATGTTATCTTTATTTATATACTCGATCATTCACAAGTTGCGTGTTGTCTTTGAAGATAACTTGTGAAAATACGGTGGAAAACAAGTTTCTATGTCATTTTTTAATAGTCATGGAAACTTAAAATTTTGCTCTCACACTTGAACTTGATTCGAACTTTTGACCTATTGATCAATGATACATGTTTTAACCAGTTGAACTATATTTAGATTGAATCTGTTGAAGTCTTTATATATTTATTTATTTATTTGTGAAAGATAGCTATCTAAATAGACGACACATAAAATGAAATATGATAAAATTTTTATATTTAAAGAATGTGCAAAATTAGATTTGTCGATATTTTTTTAATGGGTGAAATTAAAATGAAAAAAGATCACAAAACAAGGACTTGAGATCCAACGACTTATTTCCAATATGAGTATAGTTCATTAGATAAGACATCAATTATCATCTCAAAAGTCATCATTTAATTCCCGCCGAAAAAAAGATAGAGATCAAACTGTACTTCACGCGGGGCCGGGCTTTCTCGCCATGGCCCATAATTGTAAGCTTCAGAAATCGGCCTGCAATTATCAGTCCATTCGGCCTTCGGCCCATGGGCCTGTGGCCATAGAATGATCCAAGTTCCACCCTGGCCGAATGAGAAACCATTTAATCTAAATAAAATTAACATTTTTTTTTTTTGAGTTCTTAAAAAATTAGTTACGTTTTTGAATCTTGAACTATACTTTTTTTTTTAATTATTATTTGATAGATACAAGAATAGAAGAAAAGGAAGAAAAAAGTAACAAGTGTCCTATCCAATTCGAATTAGCAAATTATATTGTTATTCAATCAAAAAAGAAATATTGATGTGACATGTTTATTAGTTGACCATATCACATTACCTCACCAAAAGTTATCTAAAGAACATCTCATAACTCGTATTAGTGTTTTGGTTATGGTACTATTATTGAGATATATGTAATTGAAGTTTTCTTAGGTTTGAAGACTAATGAATTTAAGTAAATTAGAAAAAATGACAACTTTGATATTGGTAGAAAAACAAAATATTATAAGTATACATACATATGGATAGTTAAAAAATAACAAATTTATCTCTTAGGTAAACTATAGTTGAGACAATTTTAACTATAATGCTTTGATTTTAGGGGTAGTTGCATAGATGGAAAATTGGACCAAATTAATAGCAAATATAGTACAGTTGCAAACTAATTGCATATATAGCAAAATTAATTGTACAAGACCAAAAAGTTGTCGTCAGATTCTATCCGTGTCTATCAGTGATAGACTCTGATTATTCAAAGTCTATCAGTGTCTATCGTTGATAGACTCTGGTTAATCAAAATCTATCAGTGACTATCAAATGATAGTCACTGATAGATTTCGATTAACTGGAGTCTATCAACGATAGACACTGATAGCTCTGAATAATCGAAGTCTATCCGTAGACTGATAGATTCTGATTAATCAGAGTCTATCGTTGATAAACTCTGATAATCGAAGTTTATCAGATAGATTCTAATTAACCAGAGTCTATCAGTGTCTATCAGTAATATACTTCGATAGATTTTGCTATATTTACATTTTTTTTACTTTGTGCTATATTTGCAATTATATAATTCTTATTTGTCACCCACTGCAAATTCTCTTGATTTTATACCTTATCTATTGTGTTGAAGAAAAAAAAGAACCATTTACCCTTTGAATTGAATATTATATTAAAAATACAGAGGAAATTCAAACTTTTTATTAAAAAAAATATTATAATTTAAATTGTAAGTGGAGATTAAACATACTACAACCTTTTAGTTGAGGTTGTTAAAGTTTTAACTACTTAAACTAGGATTGGATTGTCAACATTTCAAACTTACTACCACCAATGCTTAATATCATAAGTTTTGTTGTGTCAAAAAAAAAAAAACAGCATAATTTTTGTTTAGGTCAATTTTAAATTTGATTCAATCATATTTTATTGAATCAATTATAAATGTCCAGTTCATTAATTGATGCTAATCCAAGTATAACTTAGTGTATAAGACACTTAAAAGTTGAAGATTCAATGCTGAATTAATTTTTTTTTTTTAATTGATGCTTGTGAAATATTATAATTTCTAGATGAGTTTCTTTCCAACTAAGGTTTTCTCCTCATACTTTTCAATATTAATTAATACCTTCATCTAACTTTATGAACTTGTGTAGGCTTTAACTAAAGTTTAATAAAGTAAATATTAAAATAGATTTTAAAAAGAAATTAAAAAGAAAAGAATTTGTGGTAGTGCATAAAGTTTGTTGAGGGTGTGACTTCCCATTGCTTTGGGATCTTTTCTCATGAGTTTTGTTGTTGGCCTATTATCTTTTTAGTCTATTTTTTTTGTTGTGCTTTGTGATTTTGGACTGTTAGGTTTTCAGTTGTGTTTTTTTCCCTAAAAAAAGTGATTTTTTTTTAGTTCAACTAATTTAGGCCTTGTTTAATAACTATGATTTTTTGTTTTTTAAAATTAGGTTTGGTTTCTCTAAATTAACGATTTTCATCTGTGTGAAGGGTACATTTGCATTATTCCTTGCTAAATTACAAAAACAAAAACAAGATTTTGAAAACTATGACTCCGTTTGATAACCATTTTGATTTTGGTTTTTTGTTTTTGAAAATTAAGTCTATAAGCACTGCTTCTACTAATAAGATTCTTTGTTTTGTTATCTACATTCTTTCCATGTTTTCAAAAACAAACTCAAGTTTTGAAAACTTAAAAAAAAGTAGGTTTCAAAAACTTGATTTTATTTTTGGAATTTGGCTAGGAATTCGTCCTTAACAAAAATGAAAACCATGGTAAGAAATTTGGTTGAAAACAAAAACCAAATGGTTGTCAAACGGGACCTTAGGAATTCTAACAAGTTTCTGGATCGATAATATATAACTTAACCAGTTTAGTTATATTCAATTAGAATATTAAATGATAGGTAGATAATAAATTAATTATGTTGGAAAAATAGCTTGAGTGAAGATGTAAAATTCTCCAATATCATAAATGTGAAATTAAATACAGGGATAGAAAACCAAAAACTTGACTTCAAATTTGTGAACCAAAAAAAAAAAAAAACAAATATCTAGGAGGAGGAAGAAGATTTCCTTTTGCTCTTTGAAAAAGGAAGATGTGTGGTCTATTATTGACATATTGCTTTTTCTAAATTATTTACCTTTCAAAGTCCACCTTCCATAATATATTATAATTATATTTCCATCTTATATGACTTTTCTTATAAAATTGATGACTTAACTTCAATTATATTTCAAGTAAGATATATGAAAAGCAATATTGCTGTATGATAGAATAACTCAACATGTGTGTAACTCAACTAGTTAAGACATTATATTCTTAACTTGTTATAGGTTTGAATCTCCAACTTCAATAAGTGTTGTACACATAAGGTATAATTACACAAAGATATAAGGAATTCAATTGTAACAATAATAGAACACATTGTGGGTTATTTCTAGGGTTTACTTATTGCTAGTTTGATGAGCATGCAATTGGTCATTTGTACATACTTAATTGGTTGTTTTGTTGGAATTGAGCAAATGAAGCATAACAAATGGACAAGAGAAAGTGAAATCAAGGATTAGGAGAAATCAAGTTCAAGGCCTGAGGGCAGTGTTGTGACGTTATCCAAGTTGTGTCATGACACTGCAAATATGATCCAACTAAGTGGTCTGCGCAGGTAGCACTGAGACGTTGCATCAGAGTGTCTCAACGCTACAAATTCATAGGTGTGAGACAATCCAAGTTTGCAATGCCCTCACGCACACCTCATGTGGAGTTTTTGTCAATAACATCGTATATTAGGGGTGCAAGAAGAAATCGAAAAATCTGAAAAACTAGCTAAAATCAATTGAAAAAATTTAGGGTTTGGCTTCAGACCAGTTCGGTGCAGTGGTTTCGATCTAAATATAATAAAAACTGATTAAATTTGGTTGGTTTTGGATTTTGGAATGGAGAGACCGATTATAGCTCGAGCTGATCAATAAATATATGTATTATCAACCAAACCTTTAACCAAAAAACTGAAACGGTCCACGTGGTTTAAGACTCAAGTTGGTATATGTAAGGGTGTACTCCAATAAAACATTCATTTTATTTCAAGTGTTTTAGGGTGTAGCGCGTTGAAACCTTGCCGTTAGTATCTCAATGCTGACTAAAAAATTTATAATAAAGCCACACTTTGAGCACCGTTTGGGCGTTGTGGGATTCTCATTGTGATTTTAACCCAAAAAAAAAAATTTACTAATTGGATTAGACCTGATTTGTCTTATATATACCCTTATTCTTGTAACTTTGTCATGGGCTTTAAGCATGAGATTTTGTTGTTCTTTGTTGAATATGCATAACTAAAGCTCTTGTTCTTTACAATTGATTTGACCATGGATTTTTATAGTTTAATTAATTGAATTCATGTTTTGTGCTTGATTTTGATGATGGATTGAATATTATTGTTTCTGAATCTTAGGTTCGGAAGAGGTGGTTTAGACTTTCGAGTAGACCTTAATTGCATGACTAAAGTAGTTTTAAGATTGAGAGATTTAGAATCGCTATAGAAGTTGCAAAAAGTATTAGACTTAACCTTGCTTATTAATGAAACTAGATAGAAATATTAATTTCTTAATTTGCTTGAAAATTAATTGTGTTCGGGAGAGACATTTATAATTTTGGAGTTCTTGACTTATGAAATATTTCATGTGTGTTATTTGCATTCAATTTAATTAAACCATAATTCCACTTGGTGAAATCACAACGTCGAGACACGTTTTCCATTGATTTTTCTCACTCATTCAATATTTCTTTATAAATAAGATCGAACATTAATAATATTCTTGGTACTTAAGTAAGCTAAAAATCCAATCCACATAAAACAATTTATATTATTTAATTACATAAACTATATTAAAACTTAACCCATACACTCACAATGACATTTCTGTGTGCATCCAACAATTCCTTTTAAGTTCAAGACTAGTTGGTGTATTTTTAAACCATCCCTAAAATTGTAATTTATTAGTTGAGGTCTCTTTCCCCATCTCATTCTTCAAATTCTGATTCGCATAGGTTTATAGAGAAACCTCTTATCAACCATATATATATACTAATATATATATATTCATTTTGTATGATATTTATGAAATTTTGAGGTTTGATTCGAAAAGGAAATATCATCGTATCATTGTCAAATCAATTGCAATTTTCTTTTGTTTTTTTTTTTCATGAGGAAGCTAGACCATGAAAATCATTTTTAGTCGTACAACAATTTGTAAACATACACTATTTCAACTTTAAAGTTCCCGAGTGCAATAATAACTGTTATGGGTAAAAAGTTCCCACTAGCCTAACGGTTCGGAATATCTGAAAACAGCAGGCCCAAATGATAGAAAAACGGCCCAACACAATCGGCGAAGGAGGACAAAAGCCTGAACCCCACTACAATACCCTCCTCGGCCTCGGTCCAATGCCGAGGCCGACCAGAAGAACGGGCCCAAGCTCGTCGTGCGTGGATCGATCGCTGCCACATAGAACCCTGAAGGAAGCCCTAGCTGAGGGAAGGATAAATACGTGCGAGAGCCACCCGAGAAAGGGATCGAAATCCAGAATATTCAGAACACACAGGTATAATCCCGAAATCTCCGATTACATACTGCTTACTCTCGTCCAGAACTGACTTAGGCATCGGAGTGTATGTGGTATACACCACATCTTAGTGTGCAGCGTATGCTTGTCTTGCAGGTCACGTATTCTCCCTCTTTTCAACAAATTCATCGTTGGTGTCACGTGGAAGTTAGACAGTTCGTCTAGGTTAAATTTGACGACATAACAATTTTACCATAAATAATTATTGAATTTCTCTTTATATATACTTTTGATATGATATAACCATTTATAATAGGAAAGAAAAGGTTCAAACACATTGACAGCCTAAGCCTTCCATATACGGTTTGCATAGTTTTGGGTATTTTAATAACGTAAAGCCAAAAGAACACATGGACTAAAGAGGTAAAGGAAACAAGAATTATTCCTTTACGCGTCAAATTAATTATTTTTTTTGTTCTTTCTTCTGACTTCTAAAAACCTTCTAAAGCATTCAAAAGTTGGGTTGCCCAATTTGAAAACAATCCAATTCCACCCACTTTTTGTTCTAAAACAAAAATTTGAATTACTGGTTGGACCCGTTTGATAATCAATTTGGTTTTTGAAAATTAAATTTATAACATGAACTTTATCTATAAGATTCTTTATTTTTGTTCTCGAACTTATTTCCATGTTTTCAAAAATTAAGTTTTTAAAAACTAAAAAACGTTTTCAAAAACTTGTTTTTGTTTTTAGAAATTGTTCAAATGAGATGAAAATCATGATAAAGAAATTGAGAGAAAACTTTTTCCAAAAAAAAAAAAAAGAAATTGAGAGAAAACAAGCATAATTTTTACAAACCAAATGGTTATCAAATTGGAATTTCACTAACATATTATAAACATTTTAAATTTCAAAACTCTTTAAATTTCAACGATTAAATATATACAAACTTGAAAGTTTAAGAACTAAACTTATAATTTAACCTTCAAAGTACAAATATTAACATTCATAGACTAAACCTGTAATTTTAAATATATATTAAAAAACCCTCCTGAGAAACATAACAAATGTTGATGGCAAAATTTGGACAGGCAGAACTCACCTGACCTTCACGTGCCACCAACGGTAAATTTGTTTAAAGAGGGGGAAGACATGGCTTGCAAGACAGAAGAAACCTGCACATCGGTGTGGTGCTTGCCACACCGCCTCCGATGCTTAAGTCAGAAAACGGAAGGAGGAGAGCAAGAGAGCGAGAGGAGAGTAGAGAATAGATTTCAGGATCCCTTCTTCAGTGACGAAGAAGAGTTTTTATACTTGTTCCTGCTCTAGGGTTTTTAGGCATTTGGAGGTGAATCGGGCTGAACCACATGGAACTGGGGCAGCCAGGGGCACCAGGGACCGAACGGAAGCGGAAGAGCTTGGCCCGCACAAGCGGGCTGAATGGGCTGAGGCCGACCATATGGGTCGGGCCAAGTTGGCCCGACCCGCTGGTCTGTTCTTCCTCTGGGTCAGTCTTCCGGTTCCATTTCTAGACTCGTGTCGGTTTGTCCTCGTCAGCTTCTTGTACATCGGAGTGGTCCAAAATTACCTATAACAACAAAAAAAGGTTAAATTACATGTTTAGTCCTTGAACATTCAGGTTTGTCTCTATTTAGTCCCTAAACTTTAAAATGACTATTATATCCCTAAACTTTTAGTCTTGTATCTATTTGTTCTCTTAACTCTAAAAAATGTCATCCTTAAACTTTTAAATTTGTGTCTAATAGGTCCCTAAATTCTCATTTTTGTATCTAATAAATCATTGACTTATTCAACAATTATTAAAATTCACAAACCTTTTAGACACAAAGTTTAGTTAAAAAGCCTTTAGACATTTTTAAAGTTGAAAAACTTATAAAATACAAAATTGAAACTGGAACAACGTATCAAAAAACTTTTAAATTTAAAAAAGTTAAACAGAACACGAAAAGGAGTAACTTCTAATTAAAATAAAAAGAGGAAAGAAACGAAAACAAAAAAAGCAACATAATTACTCAGCTTTCCCTCTCTCTGTTTCTCTACATAGGAAGAAGCACCTACTCTTTTTTGTCCTGACTTTTCCCTTTGAGATATTCTCTCTTCCTCTCACGCGGTTTCGCCGCCCCCGGTCGGCGCCTTCTCTCTCAACACCACTCTCTCCGCCGCCCCCAAATCTCTCCCGCTCCCACCATATTATATATATATATATATCCACAGATATATTTCCCTGAGTTATCAAACTTAAAACATAAATTATTTCTGATTTTCCTCTTCTTTGTCTCTTGACTTTGTGAGACTTTATTAATTTCATCTCTCTTTGTTCAAAGATGAGTTCCGCTCAGCCTGCAGGTGATTTCATTGATCGGATTTTATATTTTAATTTTCTTTCAAATCATATGATTATTAATTATATATATATGCGATGAATATATATAATTTTCGTTCGATTGATTTTTTTTTTTTTTGGGTTTTGTGTAGGTGTTTATCCTCCACCCTCCACCGTGCCAACCTCTTATGCAGCGCCGCCGCCGGCGGGGTATCCGACGAGAGACGGCGGCGACTTCTCTCAACCCGCTCCTGTTCCGGCTGAAACTAAGTCTAGAGGCGATGGCTTTTGGAAAGGCTGGTAATTATCAATTATCTAATAATCTCTTAAGCTTGAAAAAGTTAATTTCTTTTAGGAATAAAAAAAGAGAAGTTTTTTTTTTTTTTTTTTTTTTTTTTTTTTTTTTTTTTTTTCTTTTTAGTGGAAGGTTTAGGATGTTTGAGTTTTAAGTAAATTATGTTTGAATTAGAGTATAATTTTAAAAATATTGAATTTTAAAAGAAAAGTTTAGGAAGTTTGGATTTAAAGAAACCTATATTTTTTATAGGAATTTTTTAACCATATTAAGATAAGATAGAAAAGAGAAGATCAGATCAGAGATTTTCTTTAATTTTTTTTTTAAAATGTCAAAAACTTGATGTTAGATGATAGAAAATTTTTGCTCCCTAATTAACAAAAAAAAGTATTTTCAAAAGAAAATAGTATGAAAAAGTTGGTGTAATTGTTTCTAGTATTCTTTGCATTTTGTTAATCTTTGTTTTCTCTTTTTCCTCTTAAATTCTAAATTAGAAGAAACTTGCATGAAAATTATAGATAAATAATGATAGAAGGGATGCTTTTTGTTTATCTTTGTGAAAATAACTAAAAATCAAGAAGACAAAAAAAAAATTATAAACTACATTTCATTTTTTTTAATTTGTATCTAACAAGGTTGAAAATGTTTTTTAAAAATGAAAAACAAACAACCGTGTTCAAATATTCATGTTTTCGAAACATTTGAAACAAGAAACAACGTTATAAAACGAGTCTTAAATTATATTTTTTTTTGTGCAGTTGTGCTGCATTATGCTGCTGCTGTGTGTTGGATGCTTGCTTTTGATCACCAGAAGATCAGATTACAAATTCTTAGAGACCATCGATCAGCATACATGTCATTTTAGCGTGTTTTAATTTTTTTTTTTTTTGAATTATTGGATTGTTAAATTATATTATGTTGTAATAATAAATTGGGTGTTGAATAGTACAAATCATGCTGATGAAACTATATTGACTTGTGTGATCATATATCATATGTTTAATTTTTATTATAATTTTTCTTGTGGAGTGGTTGTGAGTTGGTTTGTTTCCATAACGTCACGACACGTGGCGGATTATCTTGTCGACACGTGTGTGGAGTGAGATAAGGATGAGAGAGAAAATTCGAATTGGAATTATTTTTTTTTACTTACTTATTCAACTTGGTTACGCATATTCTCTTTTTTATAATAAGGTCTCAACAAATGTATGGAATATATTCATTTTCATGTGTGGATAGAGTTGATCAAGTTGGAATATATATAAAATAAAGAGACTGATCTATAAATAAATAAATGATCCATTACTAGTTTTATCAAAGTTGGCAAATGGAATTTAATGAGAGATTAAGTTATAACCCTTTTATGTGAAAAGTTGAAAGAGAATATCACCTTTAAATTTAAAATGAGATTGTATTAAAATTGAGTATGAAAGGGATTAGTAAAGTTAGTCATAGTGATCCAGAAATTGTGTGTTGGAGACTTGCACTACGTAGATTAGAAATATGTTGGAGATATGGTATGATGATGACTTCTAAGAATTCTTATTTGATTATTAAGTCATATGATAGCTTAATGTTGAACTCATGGCACCTTGTGATTGAAGAAAGTTTATTAGGTTTCGTTTGATTATTTATTTCGATTTAACCGATGAATGAATACCCGAGCAATCGTTCCACTTTCAATATGTTTGTTTCCATGGTCTCCCTTTTTTTTTTAGATTAAAGAATATAATATATAATATAAATTTTTGTCTCTCCTTGTGAAAAAATTTAGTTTAGTTGATCTTTCTTTATATCACAGATAAGGAGGCAAAGACTTGAACCGACATCTTATAAGTATAAGATGAAGCAAATATATATGTGCCTACTTCTAAAAGCTACATATGGGTTTAGATTTTGTGATGGATCATAGAATAATAATCAACTTCCAATCCTAAGTTTGATTTGAAGTCTCCTTCTCCAATAACTTTTCTTTGACAATTTAAGTTTTGATAAGAGTAATACTTGACTACATACTGATATATAGATATAGCATACTACCATTAAAATATTGAAAAATGAGAAAACAAAAAATTCTCCTAATTGGCAACATTTTAATGGTGAAGTGTAGGGAGATAACTACACGTGGTTCAACAATCAAGTATTATTCTTGAAAAATTGAGTTTTATTTTAGTCCAACATATATGTTTAGAGATTTAAACGTTTTCCTTTTGGTCATATATCTTAACTAGTTGAATTGTGTTCAAGTTATCGTGTTAGCGTTTACAATTTAGATTAGTTTTTTCACGATTTTTTTTCTTTATATATTCTCTCATTTACGTAGGAATGAAATCATCAATGACATATGAAATTGGAAAAAAAAAAAAATCAATTAAGACACTTGGAAATAATATAGGGAAAATTTCTTGACACATGATCATGACTTGTGCAATAGCGAATATATTCTTAATTTTCTTATGAAATTTAAGACACCTTTTATTGGGGTGAAAATATCACATTTAGTATACGTTTTTTTTAGATTGAATACTTGTTTGGGTTTTATGGGCTCTAATACCATATTAGATAACATAAGGTTCCATTTCCAAAACTGATTGACAATGAGAGAAATAACTGATGTATCTTATAAAGATTGGAAGGTCTCCACACCTTTTCAACGTGGGATGTTTAACACATGAGCAAAACCAAGATTTGTATTTCCATTTAATCAAATAATTTACTTCACAAAACCACCCTTCATCGCAATCAAATGAACGCATAGTTTTAGATTTCAAATCAAAAACTAAAAACATCATTAGCTACAATCCTACTTATCCAAGATGAAGTTTGTTCGTCTCGTGCTCTCTATTGTAGCAAATTGAGATTGGCCTCTAATCCAATTAGATGTTCCAAATGCCTTCCTGAACGGGGATCTACAGGAAGGCGAAACAAAAATTGAATGGACTTCTTCAACTTCCTTCATTTTGTAGCATGCGGTCAGAGTCCTGGTCTCCTTCCACTGCTTGGAAGCTTACTCCTCAGCCATCTTGATCTGGTTATATCAAAAGAAAGCATCCATAAAAGGACACACATCTCATATCCAGTGGTGTTGTCCACCAGAACATCGATGTGAGAAAAAAGAAAAATCTCTTTTTTTGGGCTTGCCTTAGGCGTCTTTGGACTCACGGAACTTGCTATCAAATTGGGGAAAAAATCGTTCTCAAAGAAGCGTGACCATTCAGTTGAACCTTGTTACCTTCCCTTGTGGTTATGGGGGACGAGCCTACTTTCCACTTTGTTACTATAGAGCCGGACAACAAGCAAGTGAATGTGATCCCACCTCCATCAGTCGGTTTCGTATCAAAAAGCCACGAACCCGTGAAAAATTATTCAATGAGGTAGTATCTTAATAACCATTGAATATATATATATATATTAAAAAATCCATCTTTTCTCTATTAACCATTAGATTTAGACTCAAAATACTTTTGCAACAACTTTTCTTTCATATATCAAACAATGCATCCAATCATATTGTAGCAACCTCCTCCAATAATTTCTCCGTGTTCACAAGTAATATAATCCTATAATGCCAATTTTCACCAACCAAATCAAAGCATTACTCCAAACAAGCCAAATGGGAAATCGGAAACAATTTTTTTTTTCTTTTTTAAAAAAGTTCTTTGAATGAACCAAAAGGCCAAGGGGTTTGGACTCCATAGATGGAAAAGTCTAAGCATTAGTATCATCCATTAAAAGTCGTTAACGTGAGCATCATTTGGTTAGTTAAAACATATATCATCAATTAAAAAGTTACTAGTTCAAATTTCTCCACTGCCACATGTTGTTGAACTAAAAAAAAAATCATCTTTTAAAAGTTATAGCTTCGTAATTTCAATATAGTTCGCCAAAGTGAGCTTAGATCAGCGATAATTGGCATGTACCGTCAACCAAGAGGTTAGAGATTCGAATCCCCCGACCCCCAAATGTTAATGTACTAAAAAAAAATTCAACTTGGTTCAATAAATAAGACATTGATTATCTTCTTAGAGAAAAGTTATTTGTTTGGGTAGACGAGATCATAAAAGAGATATATCACTTTTTTTTTTGTCCGTTCAACAATTGCAAGGGTAGAGGACTAATTTGTATTTTATCCACTGAACTATGCTTGAATGGAAGAACCTTCTTCGGAAGCTTCCTTTTATTTTTTTAAAAACAAATAATTTTTGTAACGTCTAAAATCACTTATTGATTTTTTAGCTATATACAAAAATTTCTTACGCTTTAAAATGCGAAAGCCCAATTAAGCCCATTTGACAAGTGAGGCCCGGAGTAGAGACGGCCCAATTACACACAAACAAGAATAAGCCCACTAACTATTGTCTTCACTTAAGGCCCAGATCCAAATATAACTAGGGCTTCGGTCGAGCCGATTATAAATTAGCTGCTCTGCAGATGGCTTCCTAGGGTTTATGATCCCATCGTCGTCGACAGATTTAAAGGGAGCATTTTCGTAATCGAAGCTCAAATCGAGTTTAAAAATGGTGAAATTTATCAAGCCGAACAAGGCAGTTATTGTTCTGCAAGGCCGATTCGCCGGCCGAAAGGCTGTGATCGTCCGCAACTTCGATGACGGAACCCGCGATCGCCCCTACGGCCATTGTTTGGTTGCAGGGATCAAAAAGTACCCGAGCAAGGTCATTCGCAAGGATTCAACGAAGAAGACGGCGAAGAAATCGAGAGTGAAGGCCTTCATCAAGCTTGTGAACTACCAGCACCTCATGCCGACAAGGTACACGCTCGACGTCGATCTCAAGGATGTGGTTAATGTGGATTGTTTGCAGTCGAAGGGATCAAAGGTCGCGGCGGCAAAGGAGATCAAGAAAAGGTTGGAGGACAGGTTTAAGACTGGGAAGAACAGGTGGTTTTTTACCAAACTTAGGTTCTGAGGAAATCATTTCGAGTTTTGGAGGTTTATTTTTTCATCCCCCTTGTTAAAGTTTTGAGAATCGATTTTAAGATTATGAATCTATTATCTGGTGCTTATGTTACCAAATTTTGGTTGATCTTCTTTGAGCCCTAAATGGATGGAACGAAATGCAATCTAATTGAATGATCTGCATCGTTCAATCTCTTTTAAACGCCTCATGTTTGGATAGAATTTCGATTTCTGATTCTGGATTAAAGCAATAAGAATTTAGGTGATCAAATGGCATTGCTGATCACACATTCAAGTACAACTGGGGAGATTCCTTCCCATTGTTCTTCATGGGTTTGATTCTTTCACTCTGTGGAATATATTTTCTTTTACGTAGAATTTATATTCCTCCTCCATGATCTGCTTGTTCCAGGGTGTGATATCGACCTGAATTTTCCTTGTTTTTATTCTGTGCTTAAGGAAGCACGATTATACGCATTGTTTTCTGAGTTGAGTTTCTTAGATTGGGCCATGTTTTTCAATTCCCTACAATTTTTCCAGTAGAATAACCTGTTCAAAGTGAAATTATTTTCCATCTAAAAAATGGTACCAATCAAGGATATTGGTTTCTTTTTACCATTTTTTTTTTAACAACTGTGTGTCCAGTTTTCAGTGATTCCTAGAATATTAACCCATGTTCAATCCATGATGTTTTCTTTTACCACTTTCTCAATGACAAATACTGAAAATTCAAGTTGTTTTAATGAGATACATTTTGAGCTAAACCAAACAGCATATGTAAACGTGTATTTGCATTAGAGATGTACAACTAAAGGGTGTATCTTTTGGTATTCCAATTTTTTAGTTTTTTTTTTCTTCTTTTGTGGGACTATTCATTAGATTTTGAAGAATGGCATTGATCCAATGTGAGAATTTCATGCTTAAATATTTAGTTGAAACCTTGAGAAGGTGTACAAGGGTTGTTTTTAAGGAATGGATTATTAAAGCTGAGATAATCTGCACACTCCAATATGATTTCCTCTGTTTTTCCTTATTTATTAACAATTGGACTAAACATTGGAATAGAACTCACCTTATACATTCAGCTTTACATTCATCTTTACAGACTTTTCAGCATTATCCATTCATCTTTACAGACTTTTCGGCATTATCAATTTGGTTTGGTCGGTTCAACTACTTCTGTTGAGATTTGAGTTCCTTCACCCTCTCTTCAGTATCCTTCAATGCCTTCCCATAGATGCTTATAAGCTGAAAATAATACCATTTCCAGGATTAGAACAATCAAGTTTCATATTACACTTACTTTATATAGATGCTCTTTGATTCCAAAAACATCAAATTTGGATCAGATCAGTTTAACCTATTCCCTCTAAATCAGTTCCAAACTTCATTAACCCTCTACCAGTTTGTTTTTGTCATAACTTAACCAGGAAGGATTTCTTGCAACATCAGGAGGTTGTAAGAATCTGTATGGTACCTCATCAACTTCTTCAGTTGAGATAATGAAGGGAGGACTCATCATTATATTATCCCCGGCGACCCGGATTAACATTCCGTGCTTCTCACACATAGCTCCAAAATATGCACCTACCCCTGCACATCATGGAACGCTTGCTGGAACAAATCTAGAGACAATATTCAACTTTCATATTATAAGAAACCTATAGGTTTAAACACATTACAAGTCTTGATAAAGTCTTTTTAACGATATAATTTCAGTCCACGTGATCATGATAGAATAATTGAATGGAAGCTCTTAATAGCAAAAGGTAGATACCCCATTCAGGAGGAAATGGATTGTTGGGTGATTTGTTGTCTGTGAATTCTGTGCCTAAAATCAATCCTGTCCCCCTTATCTGCAAGAAGACCAAACAAGTTGACACAAGCAAACGTCTCACAGCCACCTATTCTACCGAACGAAAATGAAACGATTACTCAAACTATACCTCTCCTATGATTGGACTGTTAGAGAAGGCTTTTACACCATCTTGAAACCTTGGGGCAATGTTCTTGACTTGCTCAACAATATTTCTCTCTCTATGAATGAAGCACATTGCACAATATAGAACATCAAAACGTTAAGTTATGGATGGATTTATATGTCGAAGGATATAAATAGTTAGTCATTCATAACTGTGGAGATCCACGAGCGAAATTTGCAACTTATTGCTTTGAGTTTGTCAACACTTGATAAGAAAATAAGAATAAGAATATATTGAAAAGATTAGATCTTTCAGTAAAGGCATGAAACAACATACTTGTAAATCTTCAGTGTTTCAATTGCCACAGCACATGCAACAGGATGTCCAGAATATGTAAATCCATGGGAAAATGTACCTGAATAAAAAGACAATCAATTCGTCGATACGAACAACATTTTCGCTTGCGCCATAACTAACGTACCAAGCTTATTGCTTTGGGAGTGTATGACATCTGAAACTTCAGGGCTGACAATGACAGCACCAATAGGCATGTATGCAGAAGAAAGAGCCTGCAAAGTTCAGCACCAAAAATAAGCATTATAAGGAAATGTCTTCTTCTCAAGCTATGAACCAGCTCGCCCAACTCTACCTTAGCAATTGATACCAAGTCTGGCTTAATATTGTATTTATCACATCCGAACATCGTCCCGAGCCTTCCAAAAGCACAAATAACCTATGGCAGGGAAGAGCTTATGGGACATTAAGTAAGAGAACTAAAAGGTGTGGAGGCTAGGAATATTGTATTACCTCATCTGCAATGAAAAGAATGTCATATTTCTTCAGCACAGCTTGGATCTGCTCATGGAATTAAAAACTAGTGAATAATTTTCAACTCTTTCTTCTTTTCTATTTTTTTTCAAGAATTGGAACGCTAGAAGCACTCATGGTATGCATCTAAATAAGACAGTTAGTCCGAGCATTCGATGTTTCAAACTTGTAGAGTAAGTGATGGCTTACTTTATCAAAATATGTTGCAGGAGGAAGTATCACACCACCTGCTCCCATGACAGGTTCGGCAATAAAGGCAGCAATCTGAAAGAAACAAAGGTTAGAAATACTAAAGATTATTTGCAGATGTCAAATATTTGAACATTCAAGCCAGGTTTTGTGACATTACTGTCTCGGGTCCTTCCGTGAGAATAAGATTCTCTAAGTTGTTAGCTAATCTCGATGAGAACTCTTCCTCAGTTTCACCTGGCATGTCATTTTCACATTTAGCATTATAAAGGTAGTAATATCAACTTCAAGCAGTTGTCTCGTAAAAATAGTCGAGATGCACGCAAGTTAGCCTAGACACTCATCGAATAAGTAATAATACCAACTGTGTAAGAACACTTCTAGTTTAATAAAATAGAGCAGTTTGGTGACAACCTGGAAGATGAAAGCGCCAGTAGTGAGGACAGTCTGTGTGCAGTACAAATGGAGCAGGAAGATCAAATTTTTGATGCAAAGCTGGAAGACTGCAAAAAAAAAAGTTTCCCGGTTAATGGACTTTGGCCAAGCAAGTTATTTAAACTTTTTGAAGTATTTGGAGAATTTCCTGATAAGATATTTTTCACTATTGCCGTACCCTGAAAGACTGGCTGATATTAATGTGGAACCATGGTACCTGGGATTGCAAAGATAGCAAGACTTGGATGAGTAAAATGAGTAGAGCATATTTGAAAGGAGCATTGGATAATGAACATACGATTTGGAACGAGCGATGAATTTCTTTTTGTTCGGTCGCCCAAGTGCATTATTATAATACCAGACCAGTTTTACCTACATGAGTTAGAAAACTATGTTATTCATTTCATTTTATACATAAGCACCTGAGCACATTGCAGACAAACGTCAATTGAATTGACCTGAGACTGCAATTATCACCACCACTTATAAAAAGATATTACTCACACTTGTACAATTACATTCAGTTCAACTGAACACTGAATGATCTTACTTTAATGTTTCATATTTACCTGACAGGTCTTTTCCTTGAGTAGTTGAGTAAAAGGTAATTAATTTTTCAATGAAGATGAAATTGGAACTATACTTTCCAATTTTGATGAAAATGCCTAAGATGCATCATATTTCAATTACAAACATAATAAGGTGCAGAAAAAGGCACCTGAGAATCATTTGCTTCTGATCCACTATTTGAAAAGAAGACTTTCCCCATTTTCCTCGCAGTAAAAATTTCTAGTAATTCTTTTGCTAGATCCTGCGATGGAATATTTGAGTAACATGTTTTGTTTGTATTAAAGTAAAGGAAAGGTAGATTATTCTGAGAAAGGAATAAAATACCAGAGAAGGTTTTGTTGTGCGATTCCAAAAGGAATGATAAAATGGCAGTGTATTCAGTTGTGCAGTTGCAGCAGCAACAAGCCGAGGCTCACTTCCTCCTGCAAATATCCAATATTCATATGCAACTTAAAAGACTAAAATTGCAACAGGATTAGACTTACAACGCACACAGACTACAGGTATGTTACTAAAGTTGTATTCATGGTCCTCGGTTGTACTCACCATGTCTTTCAAGAGCATGCCTAGATTTAGCCTCTGCAAGCTTTTCTAGACTCCTTTAACTTACTAGGAACAATTCCAGGATTCTCCAACTCTTAAAATTTTTATCCTAATAAAGTTAAATGTACCTTAAAATACAGAGTTGCTTCTGGTTTTAAATTAGAGCCTGCATCAAACTGAAATATACTTGCAGTTATATTAAGCTGCCCACATGTTCAGTATTTTCAAATTGTTTGAAATAACAAATTGTTACAACACACACACGAGGAAAGCTTGACAGTGCCTCTGATACTTGTGTTCAGTAACGTCTAAATTTGATTTCTCAGGTGGATCAAAAGTCTATTAGATACAAGGAAAGTAATCTTTGCCATCTCAAGGGAATCGAGAAAATAATGTGAGAATAATATCAAGACATGAAAAACCATTGTATAAGATTGGTAGCAGTAAGAATACCCAAGGATGTGCACCATAAACCAGCAAGGGAGTCGAGATATTTCTTCCCGTTAACGTCGTAAACATAGGAACCCTGCAGCCATGATAAATTACCATAAACAATATTTACAAAAGACATTAACTGATTGAGTAAATCTATATCCTGTGGGGAAGGAGGGTCCTTATGGTATTGCCAGTTTCTATAATATTGCAAAATGACCAGGTATACCTCAGATTTTTCTATGACCAAAGGGTTCAAATCAGCAGTCTGCCAACCAGCTGTGAAAGGTGCAAGCATATCATGTCCTTTGAACCTGGAATTCCAGATGTCAAATATGTGATATTGTATATATTTTCAAATTGAAAATGCTTTGAATGGAAGAATATACATGTTTTGTTTATGCATGGAAAAGGGCATTTGAGGGGGTAAGGAAAGGAAGGCATTTGTGAAATATAGAATCTTATCACAGATACTCCAAGTTACCCTTGACTATTTCTTGAATCAGTAGTCGAATTCTCTCTTTGCAATGATGCTTCTGTACCATACGGCCGGGAAAGTAATTGAACCTGAATGAGCCGATCACAAGAAGTTCTAAATGCAGCAACATCTTTTGCACAGGAACCAAGCTGGAGAGGATTAAGATGCATAAGTTCATAATGAATAAAAGCTCACTTCAACCCTTACCCTTGACCACACTGCCCAATGTAAACTAAAGTTTTCAAGTTTGGGGTCTTCTTATTTCCTACTGTCCACACAACAAGGAAAGAAACCACCAAGTCCCAAAGCCTCAGAACATAACATAATTAAGGTTTGTTTCCTCTTTATCTCTCCAAAATCCTCTAGATAGATGTACTCTTCACTAATTCTTATAGTTGAGCTCTGGAAATTATATGGAAAGAATACAGCTTCCATTTATCCCAGAAAGTAGGAAGATAGTTTTGGGGGCAGATAAAAGCATATAAGAGAAGATAAGTCGCTTCAGCAAGATGATATTTCCAATCAAAAACTCTAACCACAGAGTTCAACAACCCCACCATTAAAGAAACACCCTAAACATTATTGGCAGTAAGTTTAAGAACTTGCAAGGTGAGAAAGACTACAAAGAACAAAACAAACAGAAAATGGGTCAATCAAAAATCAGCAAAAGAAGATACAAGATGATCAAGTTTGAAAAGGGTAGTGATGATCTGAAACCTTGGGTTTGATGATCGAACGAAACAGATGGTTGAAGCCCATTTCTTGTTCAAGGCGAAGCACTCAAAATGGAGCTCCTGTGGAAGCAAAGCGAGAGCAGTAGAGTGAGTCGTACTGGGACTGACCACACTTGAAAATGTTGGAATTCCACGCCAATTTTCTTTTTTTTTTTTTTTTTTGAGGAGAATTCCACGCCAATTTGAGAGCGACTTTCTCGATAATGGAATCGCTAACACTACGTTTTTTTATAAGTTGATTTGTCTCGAAAACATCAAGTTTTATGATTATCAATCTGTAAAGTTGTTTGTATAGTCGGTTTACTGTAACTTTTTTAAAAAAAAATTACGAATTTAGTACATCTTTGTGTATATATACATTTTGGTTAAAAGTATCTTCGTCGACCCCATTTCTAATAATCCAATCATAGAATGAAAGACGGGTTAAAATTTTCTTCTGGGCCCGATCCAAATGGAGCCCATTCGGCAATAGACTGGATTCGTCGCTCCGTTCATCTTTCCGGCGAAAAGGGATGGAAGTCCGGCGACGTGGGCTGATAGAAACAGAGGAGAAAGGCGAAAACTAGTGTCGATTCTTCTCCTTTTGTTCGTTCGTTTTAATTTCTGCAGTGCCGCATCATCTGGTCTCGCCCTCCACAGATTTTTCGAGGTAATTGATATGGGAATTTCAACTTTCTTCGGGTTCTTGCATTTCTTCTTGTTTTCGATTAAGGTTTCAATTCTCGTACTCCCAATACTGCAATATGTAAATTGCGAAACGCCCATTAAGATGAGGCATTTCGTTTTCTTTTCCCTTTTGGATGTGTCTTCTTTACATTTACTTCTTCATTTTATTTGTTCGTGCTGTTGGACTAGAGGCAATTGGAGTTTTTAGATGTGTTGTTGGTTTGAAACTCGGTGCTTGGGAATTGGGGGTATGGAAATTAGAAATTGGGCAATTCTTCAGCTGTATCTCAGCATGAATTATGAAGATGTCTGAATGAGTTGCTTGGTTGTGTTGGCACTCACCTTATGGCCAACACTGACACTCTGAAACTCTTAACTACCATGGCTATGGATTGCAAGGTTTGTGAAAATCTGAGAGTAGGCGAACAGGAATTGGGAGATGTTAACTTTTCTTGGCATTGAGAGTGTTTTCACATTTTTCTTCTAAAATTGGTAAAGTAGAGGAACTTCTTTTAAGGAAGTAATGGGTCAAAGCTCCCACAAAAGATGCTGCTTCTTTTGGCTATGGAAACGTTGTCTACTAAGATGGAAGTAACAATTTTCCTTTAGAAAAATAAACTTGGATGTTAGGGCCAATTTCTAGTCACTTGACTCATCTATGAGATTGCAACTTCTTCTTCTTTTTTCTTTTTTAAGTTCAACAACATTTGGAGGTGGGAGGATACGAACCTCTCACCTTTTGGTTGAGGATACATGCCAATTACCACTGAGTTATACTCACTTTGGTTATGAGACTCCTTCTTGATGCCCATAGCATCAAACATTTCATTGATTTGTAGGTTGCCCTTCGATCGACAGATCTGCAGTCTTTGTGGTACATTCAAAACTTTGTTTATTAAATCTTATGAACTCTGAATATATGCTTGGAAATCTCAAAACTTCAAGTTCCCTGATATAAAATAGTTGAACAATAATTAAGATTTATATCACAATGTAACTTTCTTCTTCTTCTTCAAAATTTGATAGCCACAGAACCTGTTCCTTGTGACTCAGGGACCTTTCATAAAACGATATTTATATTCAATATTATACTTTCCTCATGGATATAGACCTTGAGCTGCCTTCCAGTGATCAAGAAGGATTAGGCATCAGTGAGAGTAAAAATGATGGCATGGATGTGGATCAGACACATGGTGAGCAAAAGGATGCAAATTCTCCTAGAAGGGCTGAGCACAGTCAGGAAATGTGTATGCCAAACACTGAAACTTGTAGTGGTCAGGATCAGATGGACATCATTAATGTTGAAATAGATAATATCACGGGGCCGGCCTTTGAACCGAGAATTGGTTTGGAGTTTGAGTCAAAGGAAGAAGCATATTCTTTTTATAGAGAATATGCTAGATCTGTGGGATTTGGCATCACTATAAAAGCTAGTAGGCGCTCAAAAAAATCTGGAAAGTTTATAGACATTAAAATTGCATGCTCTAGATTTGGAAGCAAGCGAGAGTCGATTGCGACCGTCAACCCTAGACCATGTATGAAGACAGGTTGCAATGCTAGCATGCATATCAAGAAGAGGCAAGATGGAAAATGGTTTGTACATGGTTTTATAAGAGAGCATAACCATGAAATTTGTCCTGATGATTTCCATTATGCTTTTAGGGGAAAGAATAAAAAACCAGATATTTTTGTTTCTGAGAAGAAAGGTCTGCAATTGGCTTTAGATGAGGGAGATGTCCAATTCATGTTTGAGCATTTTATGCATATGCAAGAAATAAGTCCCAATTTCTTCTATGCCATAGATTTCAACCAAGAAAAACAATTAAAAAATGTTTTGTGGGTGAATGCAAAAGCAAGGCATGATTACAAGAATTTCAGTGATGTGATCTTCTTTGATACTTATTACATAAGCAATGGATACAAAATTCCTTTTGTCCCTATTGTTGGAGTTAATCATCATTTTCAATATATCTTATTTGGAGGTGCACTGATTGGGGATATGGCTACTTCAAGTTTTGTTTGGTTTATGAAGACATGGCTCAAAGCAGTGGGTGGGCCAGCTCCCAAAGTGGTCTTAACTGATCATGAACAATTTTTGAAAGAAGCTGTTGCAGATGTATTTCCCAATACACTCCATTTTTTCTCTCTGTGGCATATATTGAGAAGAGTTCCTGAAAAACTAGGAAAGATTATAAATCATAACGACAATTTTATGGAAAGCCTTAATAAGTGCATTTATAGATCTTGGACGGATGAAGAGTTTGAAAAGAGATGGTGGGAAATGATAGACAAATTTCAAATAAGGGAGCATGAGTGGCTTCAGTTACTGTTTGATGATCGTAAGAAGTGGGTACCAACATATGTGAAGACTTATTTTTTGGCTGGAATGTCTACAGTTGAACGATCGGGGAGCGTGACTTCATCTTTTGACAAGTATATTTGTAAAGAAACCACGTTCAAGGAGTTCGTCGAGCATTCCGAGATATTTTGCAAAGATGTGATTGAATTGGAAGCTAATGCTGATTTTGAAACTCGGCACCAAGAACCAACCTTAAAGTCTCTGTCTCCTTTTGAGAAACAAATGGCCACGATCTACACGACCACAATATTTAAGAAATTCCAGTTGGAGATACTGGGATCAGCTTCATGTCAAGTGCATAAACAAACAGAAGATGGAGCAATTGTAACATACGAGGTTGATGATCTGGAAGAGCAGCAGGACTTCCTAGTAGCTTGGAATAAAACAGAATTGGATATATGTTGTTTATGCCGTTCTTTCGAGTATAGAGGCATCCTTTGCAGACACGCTATCCTTGTTCTTCAGATTTCTGGGATAACTAGCATCCCATGCAACTATATTTTGAAACGTTGGACAAGAAGCGCTAAGGTCAGGCTTAGTGAATCATCGAGCCAACTTCATTACCGAGTGCAGCGGTTCAACAACCTGTGCAAACAAGCCATTAAACTGGGTGAACTAGGGTCTTTATCTCAAGAAACCTATGATATTGCATCTGAGGCATTAGAGGAAGTATTGAAACAATGTGTTTTTGTGAACAATTCTACCAAGAGCTTTGCAGAAACAAATACCTTGGTTTCTGTTGGTCTTGTTGATGTGGAAGAAGACGATCAAGGCGAAGATGTGGCCAAGTCGTCTAGGAAAAAGAAAACGAATAAAAAAGGCAAGGTGAGTGAGTACCTGTTTCTGGCTAGAGAGCATTGTATGATCTCATGTGGTTGAAAATATCTGTATTTTGTACTAATCTCTACAATCTCCTGTTTCTACCTATCAGATCACCAAGAAGGCACGGTACAAATCGTCGGAGATGGTATGTTATATGCAGTTGTTGTGCTAGAGATGGTGAAAACTGTTGTCACTGTCAATGGTATTATTCTAACAATGTCTTTCCTCTGGGGTACTCATATGTTCGTGCAGGAAGCCGATTCGAGAGCTGCTACACTTGATGGCTGCCATAGTTTCCAACAAAATATGCAAGGATCAGTACGACGACATATTTTAAATACATATGTTTTATTTTCTGAGCGAAGATTCTGAAATGCTTAAATTTGTTCATCTATGCTTTACAGGGCCAATCAAACAAAAATTCTCCTTTCTGTGATGGACCTAAAGGTTATTATAGTCATCAGGCTATGCAGAGTTTGGTATGTTTGATTATACTAAGAATCATAATGTTGTTGAAGAAATAAGAACCTTAGTTTAACTCTCGAATTCTTCAGGATCAATCTCATTCGGTTGTAGCTCATGTCGGTCCACATAGCGACGAACAAACTATGCAGGTACTCGTCTTTGATCAGTAATCATTGCTAGTCTAGATCATTATGCGACCTGGTTCGATACATGAACTTGATGTATTCGTTTTTCTTTAGTCCGAAGGACAGCTTGATTCAAGGGAACTAGGTGTGCAAGGGCGTTTTGATGTTGAGGATAATCTGCAAGATGTGGTATGACTTCGGTTATGTGTATTTCGATGATTACGTTTCAGATTCTCCATTCACCAAGATGTAATTGTTTTCATTGTAGGGACAGTCTGATGATGCCTTGTCCCAAACTCACATTAATAACATATCAGGTCATGTTCGAGACAGGCGCCTGTCTGGATAGCTTAAACGAGAACAGGCCGAACTTAACATACATAAAACCAGTTCTAATCGTCAAGGGGTTGACCTGGTGGTCAATAAGGACCATGGATAATAAAAGACTTGGAGGGAATGGATTCAGGTCATGGTGGTCATCTACCTAGGAATTATTATCCTACGTGTTTCCTTGACAACCAAACGTGGTAAGGTTAGGCAATTTGCCCCGTGAGATTTATCGAGGTGCACGTAAGCTAGTCCAAACATTCATGGATATAAAAAAGAAATAAAAAAAATAAATAAACCAGTTCTCAGCTGTAGGAAAGTTTTCTGGGTATGTTCTAAATGTTAATTCATGTCTTGTTCTTATATTCTTCTATTTATTTCGGTCTCTTTTTTTCTTTTTTTTTTTTTTTTGAGTGCATCAACATTTAGAGGTGGGGGGATTCGAACCTCTGACCTCTTGGTCGAGGGTACATGCCAATTACCGTTAAGCTAGACTCGCTTTGGCCTATTTATTTCGGTCATATGTTCTCCATAGAGATTATATTTCATGAACTAATATAATAATAATGTTTATTCTATTTGCAGGCGAAGTATTTTTCCTTGTCACAGAGCTACTCGTAATGAAATGAATATCCCTAATATTTTAAGAGAACTTTGTAATTTTAGAGTTTGACGTCTATATTAGCAAGGAACATAATTTTGTCTGATTTTTTTAAAAAAATTTTTGTTTACAAAATATATCACTTTTTAAAAGTAGTTTAATTCTAAGTTTCTAACTATTGGCCCGATATGTAACAAAAAGTGTTGTAATAAAACTATGTTTAATTCTTTTTCAACAGATTTTGTCGTACTTTGATACGAATGATTTATCGATATTTTTATTGACATTCATATCAATTTTGTTATGGATATACATATTTATCAATATCAAGTTAACATGCTCTGGACTTTATTTCAACTTAGTTGATAATTCAACACGAGCATAGTTTAATTAGCATAGAGTTTATACTCTCAATCAAAAAGTTAGAGGTTCGATCTCCACTCATATTGTTGAAGCTCCAAAAAAAAAAGTTGACATTGATATTATATATAAGGGAAAAATACCTTTTTGGTCCCTAAGTTTTTAGGATTAGGTGCGTTTGATCCCTAAGTTTTTAAAATAGACCTTTTTAGTCTCTAAGTTTTGAGAAATATGCTTAAAAGGTCCCTAAGTTTTCAAAATGGACCTTTTTAGTCCTTGAGTTTTGAGAAATAGGGCTTAAAAGGTCCCTCGTGTTATTTTTTCAATTTTTAATTAATATTTTTTTAATATTGAATGATTTTTTTTAATTAAAAAAATTTAAAAGTATTAATTTAAAAATTTTGAAAAAATAATATGATGGACCTTTTAAGCCTATTTCTCAAAACTCGGGACTAAAAAGATCAATTTTGAAAACTGAAGGATTTTTTAAACCTGTTTCTCAAAACTCAGGGACTAAAAAAGTTTATTTTGAAAACTCATTAATCAAACGCACCTATTCCTCAAAACTCAGGGACCAAAGAGGTATGTTTTCCCTATATATATAATTAAGAGGTGAATCTCCTATTAAAAAAAAAAGTGAATGTAATTTTTTAAAACTATCTACGCAAGCCACGAAAATATAAATTAAAAGAGTGTATTTATTTTTTTTTTTAAAGAGAATGATAAATATTTGGTTGAATTACAAGTTTATTTCCTAAACTAATATCTAATAGGTTTCTAAACTTTCAATATTGGATATTGTATCTAATAGGTTCTTGAATTTTAAAATGTTGTTATAGGTAATTTTGGACCACTCCGATATGCAAGGAATTGATGAGGACAGCGCAATACCAGGCCAAGGAGATAGCCAGGAAACGGAACCCGGAGGAAGAACAGGCCAAAGGGTCGAGCCAAAACCGAAGGGATCGGGCTTTTGGCCCGACCCCCTGCTCGACCTTGGCCTTAGGCCGAGGCCGAGGCCCATCGGCCCGCTTGTGCTGGCCGAGTTCGTCCAACTCCACTTGACCCGTAGTGTCCCTGGATGCCCCCTATTTCCACCTGGTTCAGCTCGAAACGCCTCAGAATACCTAAAACCCTAGAGCATGAGCAGGTATTTAAGCCCTTCTTGATCACTGAAGAGGGGGACGGATCCCGAATCTGAAACTCTCTCTTCTCTTCCTCTAACTCTCTGTTTTTGCTCATATTCCCCCCGATTACTGACTTAAGCATCGGAGGTGGTGTGGCAAGCACCACACCGGTGTGCAGGTTTCCCTTGTTTTGCAGGCCACGTCTTCCCCTTCAAATACATTCACTGTTGGTGGCACGTGAGGGTCAGGTGAGTTCTCCCTGTCTGGATTTTGCCATCAACAAATGTCTAATAAGTCTTTAAAACTTTCAATTTTATGTATGATAGGTGATATGAACCGCCAAAGACACACATTGAATTATTATTTATATGTAATTCAATAATTTGATGTAATTTTATTATTTTTCAATGTTGTCCCTTTTTATGACTTATTAATAGGGGTACTTTGGTCATTTTGTTATGATCAATGATGTGGCATGTAGTTAGGGTTTTGGGAAGCTATTTAAAGCTTGGCCATTAGGTTTGTACGGATGGTTTTTCGATGAATTGAGTTTTTAGCCTTTGCGCTTTTTCTTGATGATAGAGCCTCATCACCCACTTTGCAATTCTTGAATTCAGAGTTGCAAGCATGAACATTCAGGTAGGTTTGATCAACTTGCTTGTGGAGTGTTCAAGCCTTAAGTGAGGAATTAGTTCTCCTTATCTCTTGGTCTTCGATCATCAAGGTAATTTTTATCTAAACCTTCCCTTGGGATTGAAATCGAATAGATTTGAGGGTTTTGGCGTTGGTGAATTAAGGGTTCAAATATCCAAAGGGTTCTTAATTCCAATTTGCTAGGGTTTTCATATCAATAGGTCTCTTAAAAAATAAGAAATAGGGAAACGAGAAACGAGAAAGCAGAACGTTATCAAATAGGGCCTTACATATTCAAATTAATATTTTAAATCAATTCATCTATTATATATAAAATAGAATTTTATGTCTAATAAGATCTAAACTTTTAGTTTCTGTTGGTAGGTAGGTGAATTTTAAAAAACATTTAGGTTAAAGACCAATTAGACAAAAATAAAATAAAATAAAAAATTCAAAGATTAAAAAAAACAAACAAACAATAATGCAGACTAGGGAATTCGAAGACGAAAACGATAAAGAAATTGAGAGAAAATAAGCTTAATTTTTAAAAACTATTGGTTATCAAATGGGCTTAAGGGATTACCTTTGTGATTTAACACTTAAATAATTGATGGGTAGTGTGTGATAACCATTTTGTTTTATGTTTTCTATTTTTGTTTTTCATTTAAAAAAACAAAATTGTTTGGTAACCAATTTTGTTTTTTTTAAAAACGTTTCGAAATTAAAAGCAAATTTCAAAAACTAGTAAACAAAAGTTTTCAAAAATATATTTATGTTTTTCAAAAACTCAAATTTCTTCTAATGCTCATTTTTTCTTGTTTCATGTATCTCTCTCAAACAAATTCTTTTTTCTAGCTTTCTTTATCTTTAAATTTGTCTGTGTCAAATTTCTCTCTCTAAAATTTTCATCTCTATATAGTTGTTTATTTCCATTTGTAAAAAAAAATGATCTTTCTCTAAAATTTTGATCTTGATATCTCTAAAATTTTAATCTCTACATAACTTTTTCTCTCTCTCTAAAATGTTTATCTTTATTTAACTTTCATTTTTTTTGTAAACATATTTCCTTGATTTCTCTCTCTAAAAATAAAATATTTTTTTTCTCCAAAAATTTATATCTCTAAACTTTTCTCTCTCTAACTATCTATTTCTAAAATTTCTCCCCAACTTTTTCTCTTTAATAAACATATCTTTCACTTTCAACCTTACTACCTCTCTAAAAAAAATTAGTTAATCTTTTTCTCTCTAGATTTTATCTCTTCCCTTCTAACATTATTTTTCCTTGTTTCTCTAACTAATATCTTTTATGAAATCTAACTAATATTTTCTCTAGCTTACATATTTCTCTTAAATTTTCTCTCTAAATATTTTCTTTCATGTTTTAAAATTTGCTACGTTTAATGTTTCTCTTGAAAACATCTATATATCTCTAAATTTTTATTTCAATGTCTCCACATATTTTTCTCTCTAGACATGTGTTCATCTCTCTAACTTGTTAGAAACTGAAAACTAAAAATAGTTTTTTTTTTTTAAATCAAAAAACTACTTGAGAAAACTAATGGTTTTATTTTTATAAAAAAAAAATAGAAAAATTAAAATAGTTATCATACAAATATGGTTACAAAAATAGAAAAATTAAAACAAAAAATTGAGACATTGACGAATTTGATTTCTCCTTGATTAACGTTAAAAGTTTTTTTTTTCATATATATTATTATTATGCATTTAAACGGCCTCCAAAAGGAGCAAAAGATTGTCCTCATTCTCGTCGACTAAATTTATTTATGCTTTTCCTTACGGTAGTAGTCAAAATTCTACCTTTTTTTTTTTAAAACTAATCAAAATTCTACCTAATTGCTTACGTTGTTTTACATCTCTCTAATTAACAATGTTGTTGCCAAAATTTGGCCAAGTGACTCACCTGACCTTTACGTGCCACCAACGGTAAGTTTGTAGATGAGGGAGAAGACGTGGCCTGCAAGACAGAAGAAACCTGCACACCGGTGTGATGCTTGCCACACCGCCTCCGATGCTTAAGTTAGAAAATTGAAGGATGAGAGCAAAAGAGTAAGAGAATCGAGTTCGAGATTCGGGGATCCCTTCTTCAGAGATGAAGAGGGGTTTAAATACCTGCTCATGCTCCTAGGGTTTTTAGGAATTCGGAGGTGTTTCGGGACGAACCAGGCGAAACCGGGGCGGTCCAGGGCATCAGGGACCGAAGGGAGGTGATTGAGCTCGGCCCATGCAAGCGGGCCGAATGGTCGGCCTCGGTCATCCCGAGGCCGACCATATTGGCCCGACCCTTTGGTCCAGTCTTCCTCTGGGTCAGCTTTCTAGTCCTACCTCTGCCCGATTATCCTCGTCAGCTCCTAGTGCGTCAGTGTGGTCCAAAATTGCCTATAACAAACAACATAATTTTATTTTTAATGGTTTGGAATTTACTTCATGATCGCGAACACACATCTAAATAAGATAGTCCCTAATCCACCAACTCAAACTATTGGCCACAGACCATCACATAAGGGGGTTCCTTCTCACTCCAAGGGACAACAATAAAGTAGCACACCAGTTAGCTACTCACGCTCGCACAACAAAACACTGAGAAGTCTGGCTAGAAGATTATCCTCCTTGGACTCAACGTAGTTAGCTCAAGAAATGCATCTAACGGACACCCCAACCTTTTTTTTTTTTTTTGTTTCGTTGTAGTTTTTTGTTTTTATTCCTTCTAAAAAAAACATAATTCCTTTTTTTATTTATTATTTTTTTTTTTTGGAAACAAACAACATACTTGTTTCATAGAGTGAGATACATTAATAAAGTTATGCATTCTTTCGACTCCACAATAGTTGAAAAAATAAGGCCCCGTTTGATAACCATTTGGTTTTTGAAAATTATGCTTGTTTTCTCCTAAATTCTCTACCATGACTTTCATCCTAGTTTTTTTTTTTTTTTTTTAAAAGGACTTTCATCCTAGTTAAGGTTGCATTTGAATTCTTAGCCAAATTTTAAAAACAAAAACAAGTTTTTGAAAACTTTTTTTTTTTTTTTGTTTCCAAAATTGGACTTGGTTTTTGGAAACAAGGTAGAAGGATTGATACTAAAACCAAGAAACTTATAGGTGGAAATATGTGTGTATAAGCATAATTTTCAAAAACCAAAAATCAAATGGTTATCAAACGGGACCTAAGTAAACTAATAATTTTTCGAATTGACTTAATTTGATTTCACCTCTGAGATATTAATAGGTATCTTGTTAAGTAAACTATATTCATATTGACTCAATTTGATTTTTTATATATTAAAGTTTTTTCAATCAAATTTTGATCATCAACAATTATTAAAAGAAGGATGACGTAGAAATATTTGTTTATTGGGTAAAATACCTTTTTGGTCCCTCATGTTTCGAGTTCGTTTCCAATAGGTCCCTAGGTTTCAAAATCGAACAATCAAGTCCCCACTGTTTCGGAAATAGTTCAATTTAGTCCCTCCACCGTTAATTTTTTTAACGGTGCTGACGTGGCAAACGTTTAATAATAAAATAATAATTTTTAAAATTAAAATAATAATATATTATATTAATATAATAAAATAATAATAATATTATTATTAGAAAAAAAAAAAAAAAAACTCTTTCTCCTCCCTTCCCCACCCAGGCCCGAATCCTCCCTTCCTTCCCTTTCCTTTCCCCCCTTCTTTCCCCCTCTCCCTTGCCAGCGATGATGGTGGCGGCGGCGGCGTCTACATCTTCTTCTTCCACCGGCTTCTTCTCCTTCTTCTGAATTTTTATTGTTTCCGGATTTTCAAGTGGGGTGGGTTATGAAATTTTGTTTTTTGGGTTTAGATTTGAAGAAGAAAAATGGCATGGGGGGGTTGGGTTTTTGAAGACAAAGGGGGTGGGTGGTTGTATTCTGTTTTCTGGGGGTTTAGATTTGAAGAAGAAGGGGGTGGGGTGGGTTGCCGTTTTGAAGAAGAAGAAAAATATAAGGGTGGGTACTGTTTTGGAGAGAAGAAGGAGGAGATGGGATGGGTTCGGACCGTTCGGTTTTGAAGAAGAAAATCAAGGAGGTGGTTACGATTTGGAAAAAGACGAAGAAGAAAAAAGAAGGGGTGGTGGGGTGAGTTTGGTTTTGAAGAAGAAGAAGAAAAGGAAGGGGGTAGGTGGGGGTGGGTATAGTTTTGAAGAAGAAGAAAAAGAAGGGCGGCGGCGGCGGGTCATGGGCAGCGGCGGTGGTGGGCTATCGGCGGCGAGAAGGGGAAGGGTTTTCATGTAAGGATGCGGCGGTGGGTTTGGGACCTTTGGGGGTTTGTTTGGGTGAAGAAGTGGGTTTGTTTGAGTGATGAAGAAGAAGGGTGGCGGCGGGGGGGTCATCGGCAGCGGCGGCGGTGGGCTATCGCCGGCGAGAAGAGGAAGAGAGGGAGAAAGTTTTCGTGTAAAGCCGGCGAGTAGAGGGAGAGAGGGACAAGGTTTTCGTGTGAGGGAGAGAGAGAGGAGAGAGAGAAAGTTTATTATTATTTTATTATATTAATATAATATATTATTATTTTAATTTTAAAAATTATTATTTTATTATTAAACGTTTGTCACGTCAGCACCGTTAAAAAAATTAACGGTAGAGGGACTAAATTGAACTATTTCCGAAACAGTGGGGACTTGATTGTTCGATTTTGAAACCTAGGGACCTATTGGAAACGAACTCGAAACGTGAGGGACCAAAAAGGTATTTTACCCTTGTTTATTTATTGTGAGAGATAATTATTTTTCATCATGGATTCACAATAGCATTTTCAATGTCTTTTTTTTATTATTATTTTTACAGCAACAGCTCATTTTGGGTCCAATGATATGAAGTGGGTAACTTTTCTTATTTTGTGGCAACTCATTAAATTAAAGCAACACTACATTCCCAACTTAGTTAATGAAATGTATTTGTATATCCCAATATAGTTTTATTTAGTGATATATAAACAAACAATGAAATTATAAATTATAAAACATTAGAATAAAACTGAAAAATAACGTAAACATTAGAGATAAAATCGTAATATTAATACAAACACAAACATAAACCTAAGACAATGACATTGAATCGTATACGTCCTAACAAAGCATTAGACTCATTCAATCTATTCGCTAGTATATCTATTGAACTTAACAAGTCGCTCGACTCGAACAAATGATCCAAATAAAAGTATACTTCCTTGATAAAGCTGTTGGATATTTTACAAATAAAATGTGAAAGAAAGTGATTTAAATTCAATTTTTCAAGAGTTTCAAGATGGATTGAAACATCAATTCAATTTGATGTTTCAATTACAAATTTAACATATGGAAGTTAAATTTGATATTATAACTTTATTTAATTTATATTTTTCATATGTTTCAACTTTATTTAATTTTGTTCTTTGGAGCTACTTGCTAGCCTATAAATAGCAACTTGTTTCTTCATTTGAATCATCCCATTTCATTTTGGAGCAATCTTCCTTCTTTCTTTGTTTCTTTGATCTTGAGTCGAGTTGAGAGCAAGTATCCAAGAGTTCTGCTAGATCCGAGTAGTTCGAAGTTGCTGTTCTACCGGAATTAGTCGTTGTATCCTGCTGAGACGATCGCTTTAGCCTGCTAGCAACCTATGCAGAGCGAATAATTATCTTCAGGACAACGCTTTGTAAGCATGCCTCAACTATTTATTTTGCAGCATTTGTCATATATACAGTGTTTGTATTGTTATTTCCACTGTAATTGTTAGTATCCAGTTAAGGTGTAATCAGTTTGCTAGTGTAACTGAGTTCTTATTTGAGCATATCTCCAACAAAAGCAAAGTAATTTGTGCTAATAAATATAGAAAGTTTGAATATTCCATCTTAATTGGCTGATTAGTAGTAAGAGATATGTGATTAAGAAGCAAATTACATTTGGAAAATTGGCAAGAAGAGATTGGGTGTGGTGTGAAAACAAGGTATGTGGTTTTGCAGAGCCGCAGCGGATTTGATGAGAAGACTTGGTCAAAGAGCAAGAAAATAAAAATAAAAATAAAATAAAACCGACGAAAAGCCCAATAATGTGGAAAAATCAAATCAAATCAGAAGAGAGGAAAAATCAATCAGAAATGAATCAGCGTCCCACATCGATCGATCCAAATCTTGGGCGTTTGGTCAAAAGAACGTGCGAATTCTGCTATGTGAATCGAATTCGATTTTCTTTCTACTTTGTTGTTATTTGACTGTGTCTTCACTTTGTATTTGTTTTTTTTTAATTTATTTAGTGAAAATGTTATCTAAGCGGTGAAGAAGAGAAGGTTGATGTTGATGGAGAAAGCGTCCACATGCATAGCGCTGAAACAAACAAATGAATTTAAAAAGGGTTTTATCGGAACAGCTAATGCTCTACACGACTTGAAAATGAAAGCTACCTGAAATAATGCTTGTGTACTTTAACTGGTTACGACATTATCTCATTTTATGTTTCACACATGTATCACCGTGTGTAACACCTGAGTTAGGAGAGATACATGAATGAACTGAGGCCACATCCGAATGAGAGGGATCCTGAGGACATGAAAGTATAGTCAAGTATGGTGATGTCGCCAAGCCGTAGGGGATGTAGGGGAATGTTGGGGCCGTGAAGTGCCGAATCTGAATTCTGAATCCTGGGCCTGGGGCGTTACACCGTGGTTTGAAAAAAAGTTAAAATTTAGTCTTTATAATTTTAAAATTAGAATTTTGTCCCTATGGTTTGGTAAAACTTCATTAAATAATCTCTATGGTTAGAAATCACTAACAAATTGAGTATATATGTTGCAGTTAGAAGCCACTAACGAATTAAATACGTGGGTGAATAGGGACGAAATCCTAATGAATTAAGTACATGATAAGGGAGGTTTTATCAAACCATAGAGACTAAATTTGTAATTTAACCATAAACAAAATTTAGTAATGAAGAACATAAAATTTCTACTATCCAATTAATAAGTATTGTCCTTTAAAATTTTGCATCTGTATCAGACTATAATCAATGATGGATAGATTTTAAACTTGCATCCAACGGTTCTTTATAAGTAGTTATACCATGTCAATCATGCTAAATAATTTTTTCATAAAATTGACATCAATCCATTCTCACTAGTTGATTTAAAGTTGAAAAGTAAAAATTCAGTTCAAAATCAACTTCTTTTTTCCCCTTTTAACAAGTTAGAGTGACCAAATCGATTGGACTAGCTTAGAAAACCAAAGTTAAATCGAAGGGACAAACTAATTTTGGCCAAATCAAAATGGTTTCTATTTTAAATTTTATGAGATTGAACTTACTGCCCGTTATTGTTTAAATTCATAGGATGAATTCAATTTGGCTAGATTTGGTTGATTTTTCAACATTTGTGAACTTTTTTTTTTCTTTTAGATCTTTTAATTTTCAATCACTACTTATAAAATACACAAGTATGAAATATATGTGCTTAGAGGTGAGTAATTTATCATGAGGTGAGTTCGAATTACCTTTTAAATATTAGTGAATTTTGTACCCTTAGAAAGTTTATTTGATATTTTTTAGATGCATTTTAAAATACTAGTATATTAACACATTTTGAGATACCCAATAATCCACAAAGATGACAGAAATTGAAGTGAATTTTGGTAATGTAGGGTGAACATGACAATTAGAGATATAAATAGGTCGATTTCTTATTTGTTTTAATTTAAAAAATGTATGTAAAAATAAACTTGGTAAAAAATAAAGTGATGACTATCTAACCAAAGCCGACTGAAATGACTAAAATGAAATTGAATCAACTATAATACTTTTTATTTTTATTGAATAATTAACGGTGATATATTCGTCAAACCAATTGTGCTATCGTAGTCTTTTCAATTTTGGTGGAGTTTTTTTTCAATTTTTTGGGCTTCGACTTACACCTAGGTAACAATTTTGGAGATCTTTGATTTTCATCACTGTGCATTGAATCATATTTAATCGAATTTCATACATCCATCCAAAAAAAAGAAAAATTAAAGAAGGAAAATGGGTCCCTAAAGAATTTTTGAGCATGAATTGGATTGGAGAGATGGATGACCACACATTTAAATATACAAGTTTGAAAAATGTTGTCTCTTTTTGCTTCTTATTCAAAGTCCAAATGTGCTTATTGAGTGAAATTTGAATTTATTTTGAATGTTAATGAACTTTTTCTACTTAAAAAGTCATTTGATAAAGTGTGTTTGATTAGATGTAGCTTTAGGAGACTAGTTTATTAGCAATTGTGATGTACAAAACTCCAAAAGACAATAATTGTGATGTTGTACATATAAAATTTGTTGTTTTATCTTGTTGAAAATAATAAATATAATTAAATATCTAAAAATTAGCTTTATGATTTGATTTTATACCATAGATCATTCTATTTAAAATGTAAAATAATTTTTGTTAATCCAAGGAGCATGTCACGCTTGTATTTAAATAATGGTATTAATAATATGAATTTATTAAGATCAAAATCAAAGTTTATAAATTAAAATTAAAGTTTGTGGATTGAAAGTTTTCCAAGTATCATTCATCTTAATTTAAGTGCTAAATCTGTACTTTAACTTTAATTTTTTTTTTAAAAAAAAAAAAAAAAAAACAACCAACCAACCATGGTAATAGCCCCTTAAAAATAAAAATAAAAACTAACTTGAGTTTAATTTAGTTGTACGTAGAAATATCATATAGATTCAAGTAGATTATTTCGAAGTGACGAATCCCTTAGGTTAGTCCTCCTGAGAGCCCTCTCCATTAATCTCCCTCTTCTTTTGGGAGGTAGACATGAATCCATTCTTTATCTTTACATGTTTTAAATTATTTAGTCTCTGTTTGATAATTAATTGGTTTTTTTGTTTTTGAAAATTTTACTTGTTTTCTCATAAATTTATTGCCATAATTTTCATCTTTTTTTAAGAAATATTTAGATTCTTAATCAAATTCCAATAACAAAAATGAGTTTTTAAAAATTACTTTCTTTTAATTTTCAAAACTTGGTTTGGACTTCGAAAACCTTTGTAAAAAAAGTAGAATATAAATAACAAAATAAATAAATCCATAACCGAAAAATAGTGTTTATAAACTTAATTTTTAAAATAAAAAAACAAATAGTTATCTACCTTATTATTTATGTTCTTTTAAGTCTTAATATTCAAGTTAGCCATCAAAATTTAATGTTTTTTTAAATTAATTAGTAAAATATATAAAATAACAAAAATTACTCCTTTAAGTTTTTTCGTAAAATTATATATAATTTTCATATATTTGTTAAACTGTAATGAATTTTCAATTCGAAAAATAAATAAAAATAAAGTAATTAACAAATTTTCCTTTTTTTCCAGAGAGAACCGATCTCGGAACATTCTTTGGCTCTAATTTCTTTTGATTCTTCGCTTACCCATTGTCATTTATTAAATTATCTCATAAAATTAGTTAAAATACAAACAAGTGTTAGTCTAACATTCGGATTTTTTTAGTATAATATCTTAATTAATTGAACCATGTTTAATGTCTAACACTTGCGATCATAAAATAATAATAACACCAACAAATTAATTATTAAAAAAAGAGAGTAAAAGTAATGAGTATGAGATGTCCTAGTTTATTAAATTTATATGTACTTTATTGTATTGTACATTATTTCTCTATGACTCATGATTATGTAACCCCACGAGTTTTCGTTCAAGTGAGAGTTTATTAGGTTTTATGTCCTAAAACTCGTAATTTGTAAAGGACAATCAAATTATATTTTTCAATAAAATTGTTATTGAATAATAAGTGAATTACACATTATATAACCTAAATCCAATAAACAAAGAACCTCTTACTATAGCATGTAGACTCAAACTATGTGTGGAGACACATAAAATTGGATCAAGTTCAAGTTCTAGCCAAAACGGTCTATAGTATAAGGATAGGGTTGGATACCTTATCTTGGGAACACTATGGACACAGACCACTTTGTATGTGATACAAACAATGTGATCCTAAATCGTTCATATGAAAATATGCGAGTGGAAGCAATGAGTTTGCATAAGACCAAGACCGTGAAATAGTCGGTTAAGATGAGATTGAAGGTTAGAATAAACCATAATAAATGCTCTAATTGACCCCTTTAGCACTCGTCCAAAATAAAATAATGAATAAAAAAAGCAAGTGGCCCCACAAAAAAGAAAAAAAAGAAATTGGCATTTGAGAAGTTTGATGATGACGTTGGCATTCAATTGCAGCAGGTTTCCAGGAAGCATGCAGTCCACAGTAGCAGCAACAACAACAAATTTCACAACTCTCCCTCTCCAGAAGCTTTGAAACAATCCAACACCAGCAGCCCCACGTGCCCCCCTCACGTGACCATCTTTCCCAAAGTCTCTTCTCTTACGACCCCAATTAATTCATTATTTCCCATTTCCGCCCCCTCAAAACCCTTCAAATTACACCCACCACCCCATATCAATCTATATATATACTTTCTTCCCCTCTCCAAAATCACTTCTAATTAATAATTCTTCCAAAATGGCCGATCAGTGGCTCCACATGTATCACCAAAACAACAACAACCCACTCCCCTTTCACCTTTCCGATCACGACCACAACAATTCCGGCTCGGTTTCCGATTCCACTGTCGTCACCGCCGCCGCCTCCTCCGCCACCACCCCGCCGCCCTCCTCCTGCCTCAGCCCAGATGGGGGCCGAGTCGTCAAGCCGGTCCGCAAGCGCTCCAGAGCCTCCCGTCGGACCCCAACCACTTTGCTCAACACGGACGCGGCAAATTTCCGAGCCATGGTTCAGCAGTTCACCGGTGGGCCCTCCAACGCCAATAACGCCGGCGCCAATTTCGCTGCATTCGGTTTCCCCGGTAATTCCAACGCCGCTTTTGACCCGACCGTCGCTGCCGCCTACCACCTCCAGCCGCCGCTATTCCAGTTTCAGAACCAGCCGCTGCCGCAGCAACCGCCGTTTATGTTCTCGTTGGGGAATTCGGCGGCGAGTGAGGCGTATTTTCAGGGTGCGGAATCGAGGAGTAACGATGGGAATGTTGATTACATGGGGCTGTTTGATGGGTCTTCTCCGGCGGAGCAGAATCCTCGCCCGGCGTGACTCCGGCGCGGCGGCGGGATTCGATGGGTTTTTTTTTTTTTTTTGTGCAGTGGGGTTTAAAAGAAGAAGTTAGGCACCGAAGTCGCCTACTGAGAAATTGGTCAAAGATGACATTTTTGATTTTGACCACGGTGTATGTGTGTCGGAAAGTTGGTGCGTGCGGCACGTCTCTGCTTCGCACGTGTGAACTCTTTTCAATCGCCACGTCCCAATTTCCGCCCAATGTATGTCGTGTTTGGAACCCCTTGTTCATTATGTACGGTTAATTATTATTTTTTTTTTTTTTTACTATTATAGTGTATTTTTAATTTTTACTTTTCTGACTCCATTCCCCACGGCCCCACCTTTTTTAAAAAAAAATTCAAGAAATTAATATTAAATATATCTCTACTTTAGATAATATATTAGGAATGTGCTTCAAAAAATAATAATATTATTATTATGAATGGTAATGAAGGTTGCGTTTGGGGGGTTGATTTTGAAGTCAGTGATTAAAATTATTTTAATCGTTTTAAGCGTTTAGATAATTGGTTATAAATTAATTTTAATTTCAATTTTCTTTTTCAATTACGTTGATTTACATATAATGATAATAGTAGCTCTTCAAATGAGTTGATTAGCAAAATCTAATGATGGTAACTTTTCAAATTAATTTTTAGATGTGATTCATCATAAATCACTTGTTTTTGTTTTAAATTTAATTTAATATTAACTTAGCCCCGTTTGATAACCATTTGGTTTTTAAAAATTATGTTTGTTTTCTCTAAAATTTCCTACCATAACTTTCATTTTAGTTAAGTTTGCATTTGAATTTCTAGCCAAATTTTAAAAACAAAAACAAGTTTTTGAAAACTACTTTTTTTTTTTTTCCAAAATTGGACTTGGTTTTTGAAAACAAGATAGATGATTGATATTAAAACCAAGAAACTTATAGGTGGAAGTATTTGTATATAAGCATAATTTTCAAAAACCAAAAACCAAAAATCAAATGGTTATCAAACGAGGCCTAAAGTTTTTCATTTTAAAATTGAAACTTAACGAATACTAATTTTTTTTGTTAACGAATATTAATTTACAAATCACATCAAAGGTTAAGATGTCGATGTCGATGGAAATGTCGATGTCTCAATTTTATGGAAATGTCGATCAAAATATCAAACAAATATCAATCTCGTTGGATATATCTGGAAAAATATCTAAAATAAAAAAATTCAAAAAAATATTTAAATTAACAAATAAATGTTTTACATTTTAAAAATAAATTAAAATACTTATTATAAATATTATCTCCACATTAGTTATATTTTGTTTATATTTTATCAATTTCTTTACAATATAATGGAAATGTCGATTCGTCTCGCATGTCGATGTCGAACCCATGAACATGTGGAAATGTCGATGGAAATTTAATACATTGCATTTAACCATAATTATTTTAGAAGATATAATCATCCTAAATTAAGTCATAACTATTTTAGAAGATACAACAATCCCAAATTAAATCAAAGTTTCAATGGTAGATTTAAGACTTCGTTTTAGGCTTAGTTTAGAGATTGTTTTAACTTTGAAAATAATTAATAGCAACAAAATATATGAGTAAATCAGCTGTAAGATGGAAAAAAGTAGTGTTGGTAAAATTCAATTTCAAATCTAAAAAGTATATCATGGTAAATGAATACTAAAATAGTGTGATTTAGCTATAATTACTCAAATAGATTTACTATTCAAATTTGCATACTATTTTTAATATAATTTATAATTTTTAAAATAGGAGATAAAAGTCATGTTTGAGATTGTGTTTGCAAGAATAAAAAGCGACTGTGTGAGAATCTTAACCGTTTAGGTTGTTTGATAAGTCGGATTATTTTTTAATTTATCTAATTTTTTTTCAATTTATTCTTACAATCTTTTACCTTCAAAATCACGCTTATACCAATTTTGAATTCAACTTTTTTTAAAAAAAAAAATTGTCATTTTCTTTAAATGCATTTAAAATTTTCAAATATATCCTTCCATGTCTTTTTTCTTTTTCCACATATATTCTCTTTTATACCAACCAAATTTTGATCGATTCATTTTTTTTTTTTGTAATATTTTTTTTTCTAAACATTTATCAAATAATTTAGATTAAACCAAGTTTTACCATTTAAATTATATAAATTTTTAAATAATTGCCTTATAATAAATTTGATATTAAATACCAATACAAAAAATAATATATCTACTTTAATCATTATAGTCAAATCAGAACAACTATTAATTTACCAAACACCATAGTATGTTTTTTTTAAGGTTTAAAATTGAAATTTACCAAACATTATTTTTACTTCATGTCTCGATTAACTTGTTTTAAAGTACAATTGTCAACCATTATTTTAGAAACCGCAACAATATGAAATCAATCTAAAATTAGGTTATGAAAACAATATTAGAAATATGAAATCAATCTTCATTTTTTAAGGATAAAAATGAAATATTAAATTTTGTTAGGAGACACATTATTCCAAAGAAATCCACTTTTAAAAAATAGTTGGAGAATGAATTTTTTGTGAATAGACGTGTTTTACTTTTATTAAGTCACAATAAATTTTTTAAGGGTTAAATTACCATCTTTAAACTTTCAAAATTACAAATTTAATATCTAAACTTTTGCTTTTTTTTTTTAAATTCATGAATCTACTAGACACAAAATTGAAAATTTGGGGTTTCATTAGACATAAAAATTCAAATTTATATCTAATAAATCGATTGATTTTTAAATTTTGTAGTTCAACAAGCCGCCCCGGTTCTGCCTGGTTCGTCCCCTCCGAATTCCTAAAAATCCTAGGAGCATGAGCAGGTATTTAAACCCCTCTTCGCCACGGGATCCCAAACTCTATTCTATTGTAACGACGCCCCAGGCCCAGGATTCGGAACACCATACTTGTCTGATACTACTTCTAAGATTGAAGACTGTCCCCACAAACCAACACGGGGTCCTTTTAGCATGCTTTGTCCTCACTCACATGCTTCCTAGGAAAATTCCCAGGAGGTCACCCAACATAGAACTTCTCCAAGCTAAGCACGCTTAACTTCAAAGTTCCTATGATTGAGCCACCGAAAAGGAAGGTGCACCTTGTTGGTATAGGTAGTATCTATCAATTCTTTTAAGTTTATCTTGACCATACTTTCATGTCCTCAGGATCCCTCTCATTCGGATGTGATATCGGTTCATTCATGTACCCCTCCTAACTCGGGTGTTACATCTATACTCTCTCCTCTTGCTCTCTTGCTCTCCTCCTTCTGTTTTCTAACTTAAGCATCGGAGGCGGTGTGACAAGCACCACACCGGTGTGCAGGTTTTCTGTCTTGCAAGCCATGTCTTAATTCCCCCTATCAAATAAATTTACCGTTGGTGGCATGTGAAGGTCAGGTGAGTTCCTCCCGACCAAATTTGACCTTCAACAACTCCTAAAATTGAACTCAAGAAAAAAAAACACTCCTAAAATTAATCTCAAATGAAATAATTTGATCCTAGTTTGGTTGAAATAATTTGATCTTAGTTTGGTTGTAAATCAAAATGGTGGGTTTTGTTATTTTTATGGAAGGAATGTTGATGTTAATGGTCAGTTCAACGTTAAAAATGGAGAATAATTTGTCTAATTCTTGATTTTTTAGTGCTTAATTGGTAAAAGGGGAATAATTTTACTAAATTTTTATAGATGTGATTTTATAGTTTCCAAAAAAGACAAATTATGATAAAGACGACTAAATAAATAGTTTTTTTTCCTTCTTTTTTTTTTCTTTTTGCAAAGGACTAAATAAATAGTTATACCATTAAATTTAAACTTCGTACGGATTCAAACAAGTTTGGTCAAATTATACATTAAATCCTCGTTTTGGAAGAGAGTTTTTTTTATATATTTTTTTTTACCCCCATCTCTCTCCACTTTAAAATGTTTGAAGATAAGTTTTAAATTTTTAATCACATCAAAAAAAAAAAAAAATATATATATATATATAAAAGACCATTAGGATCCCACATTGAAAAGATAAGTGGAGAACTCACAATTTATAAGAAGTGTGAGTTACTTCTCTCATTGTCAATTGGTTTTGAGATGGAACCTCATGTTATCTAATATCTGGTAAAAAAAAAAAAAAGATCTTTTGACATGGAACCCCATGTTATCTAATAAGTACTATTGTAACGATGTAAATTTAGTAAATAATATTGGTCGATTTATATAAGACAACAATAATTGTCAAATACAAATGGTGGATTTGACATAATATAATTTAAACTTTGTGTTATTCTCCTATCTATTATCCAAATATATTTTTACTCATATGTCAACAATAATGTTAAGTATTTTCAAAAAAAAAAAAAAAACAATAATGTAAACAAAAAAAAAACAATAATGTTAAGCAACAAATTGTATGTGAAGTTTATCATTGGATTATGCAAATTAACCATACCTCTCGTAATGGAAACATGACCATTGATAGATTGGCCAAAGAAGTTCTATCTACTAGATGCTTTACTTTGTGGTTTTCTAGTTTCTCAAATTGGTTAGTGTCGATGGAAAAAATAATATAGGTTGCAAATGTATCTCACCTTATAGTTGTTCTATCCAAGTTTATTCTTAAAAAAAAACTATAATATTAAGTTTTTTTTTTTTTTTTTGAAACAATAATATTAAGTTTTTTTTTTTCCTTTGACAACATCTTTAAATGTTTAATAAGAGACAAAATAGCTTTTAAAAAAATAAAAAATGTATAACTTTTTTTTTTAAAGAAAAAAATGTATAACTTCTTTATGCTCAAATGAACGTTTTAAAGTAATATTCCTTATTCATTTTTTTAAGAATTATTTTAGTACGATGAGTGTGAAGGTAGAAATATAAGCATCGTACCTTATGGAAACACGTGACTTTCTTTTTTAAAAATAGTTGGGAATAATAATAAATAGATGTCTCTCCTTTTTTAGAATTGCAACTTGACATAAGTGATCTAAATGTTTTTTTTTTTTTTTTTTTTTTTTGGTAAACAACCTGTTTTAGACTTTTAGTTTCATTTAACATTTTTTCTTTTTTTTCTTTTCTTATTTATGACTAGGTTTTGGTTTTTGTTTAAATTACAAGTTCTCTTAACTTTTAAACTTATACTAATAATTCTTCAACTTTAAAAACAGTCCAGCGGTACCTAAACTTTCGAACTTTCTATCTAATAAGTTCTTAAACTTTAAAAATATCTAATATGTCATTCAAATTTCAATTTTGTGTCTAATAGATGTAAGTTTTAAAGACAATTAATTAAGTCAAATGACGTATTAGATACAAAATTGAAAATTGATTTGAACCTCTAACTTCTTGGTCGATAGTACATGCCAAGTACCGTTGAACTATGCTCACTTTGGTCACTTTTTAAAGATTATGGATTTATTAGATACAAGCTTAGGGACTAAACTTCTAATTTAATCTTATCTTTTTCCCCCAATAATTGGACTAGACACTTTTTTGGCCCAAACATTGAGTTTTCATTTGTTATATTTTGAATTATTTGTACCTCATTTCATAACCATTGAGTTTTTTAAAATTGTATTTGTTTTTATCACAATTTCTATACAATAGATTTCATATTTCTTAAAGAAACATTTGAGTTTTTATTCGAATTCCAAAAACAAAAAACAAGTTTTTTTAAAACTAATTTTTTTTTATAGTTTTCAAAACTTAGTTTGTATTTTGAGAACATTTGCAAAAAGTAGATAACTAAGACCCCGTTTGATAACCATTTGGTTTTTTGTTTTTGGTTTTTGGTTTTTAAGCTTATAAACACCACTTCCAACTCTAAGTTTCCTTGGCTTTTCACCTACTTTCTTCCCATGTTTCAAAAATCAAGTCAATTTTTGAAAACTAAAAAAAGTAGAGTTTTCAAAAACTTGTTTTGTTTTTAGAATTTAGTTAGGAATTCAAGTGTGTCTTTAACAAAAATGAAAACCATGGTGAGGAAATTTAAAGAAAACAAGCCTAATTTTCAAAAACCAAAAACCAAAAACCAAATTGGTTATCAAACGGGGCCTAAACAATGAAATTCATATGTGGAAGTAGGGCTTGTAAGCTTAATGTTCAAAAATTAAAAATAATAAACCAAGACTCCATTTTCAAAACTTGGCATGGATTTCGAAAACCTTTGTAAAGAGTAAATAACAAAATGTAGAATCATTGGGTGGAAGTAGTATTTATAAGTTAATTTTCAAAAATCAAAAAACAAAAAACCAAATGGTTATCAAACAGGACCCAAATCATCTTCAAACAAAGCCTTAGTTGTTGATTTTATGAGAATTCTTAATTTAGCCTACAAATAATATTAATTTATTATACATTCAAATTCAAAATTTGATACATTGAAATTTAAAATAAAGCAAAATACACTTTTTGGTGTTCACAGGTTTGAATTTTGTGTCTATTTGGTCCAAAATATTTCAAAAGGCCATACCTCAATCCGGTGAATTTGAAATTTTGTTTTAAATGGTTTACGAACCGACTAATCTAAACATGACGTGACAATTAAGGTCCCCTTTGATAACCATTTGGTTTTTTATTTTTGAAAATTAAGCTTATAAATCCTACCTCCACCTACAGTTTTTTTTTTTTTTTGAAAAAGGTACATATAGGTTTCTTTGTTTCTCTAATACATTTCTTTCATTGTTTCTAGAAACGAAGCAAATTTTGAAAACTAAAAAAAAATAGTTTTCAAAAACTTGTTTTTGGTTTTAGAATTTGACTAGAAATTCAAATGTGTCATTGACAAATATGAAAACCATGGTAGAGAAATTGGTAGAAAACAAGCTTAATTTTTAAAAACCAAATGGTTATCGAACAGAGCTTAAATCATTAATATTTTGTTAACTAAGTTGACAAAATCTATGGTGTGATAGTTTCCTATCTCTTCTTCTCTCCCCTTTTCACCAATGGCTCTAGATTTCAAGAACAAAAAGACACGGGAACGATCAAAATCTCCAAAACGAAGGAGATCCTTCATTTGAGTTTGTAAAGATTCTACATATTCTTTTACAATAAGATTCTATCCTTTATTATTTAAATGCCTTTAAAATAACTTTAAAATAAAATTTGAAATTGATTTTTTTTTTTGGCAATATGTGGGGAGGGAGATTCGAACCCTGTGGTTATCAGTACGCCGGTTGAGCTAAGCTCTTGTTGGCAAAATTTGAAATTGATTATTATTACAAAATGTGGTTCGACTTTTTTTATTTTTTATTTTTACAATGAACCATATATAATTTACTAATTTATGTAATATTTTGTTAATTAAATAATATATAAAACAATATGACAACATAAACATATAGCTTAACTGACATAAAGTTTGTACTACGATTAAGAGGTCTGGTTCGAATCCACACATACAATTAATTAAACCACTGTGCCAACAAGAACTTAGCTCAACTGACATAAAGTTGTACTGATAACCACAAGGTCTGTGGTTTGTACCACTGTATCAGTGGTAATTGGCATGTACCCTCGAGCAAGAGGTCAGTGGTTCGAATCTCCCATTTTCAAATGTTGATATACTAAAAAAAAAAAAAAAAAAAAGTCACAAAGTTCAAAAACCAACAAAGCTCAATTAATTAATTTACACGATAGATTGAGTTAAATTAGCTGGTAGCGTTTCTTTATTCCATTTATACTAGTTAGCGGATGAAACTATCTTTAAAAAAAAGTTGGGGAGATTCTACCATTTATTATTTGGATGCTTTTAGAATAACTTCATAATAAAATTTGAAAACTTACTACTATTACATGGTAGTTCAACTTTTTTTTTTTTTTTTTTAAGCAAATCAATCAAACATATACCTAATTAATTATTTATGTTGATATGTCAATCAAGAGATAAACCATTGTAGAGGTGCTAATGGAGGTTACTACATAAATGGGTCAAAAGTAGTCCATTTATTCCAAATATGTCCATTTTTTTTTCTTCAAAATTTACATTCTTGTCAGCCTATTTTCCATTTTTTTCATTCTGGTATAAACACATAGAACAATTTAGACATATTTGAAATTAATGGGTTAAAAGAGTCTATCCACCATAATTTATGTTTCTTTGAAAAGAAAATTAGAGACTATATCCTTAATTATTTAAACGCATTCGAAATTACTTCAAAAATAAAAATTAAAAATGTACTATTATTATGTGATTATTATTATTTTTTTTTTTTGCAACAAGTGGATAATATATAATCAATTATTTATGTTAAAATGTTATTTGAGAGATCAAACAATATAAAAGGTGCTTCTTGGTTTCATAAAATTAAGTTGAAGTATGCCAACCAAATATATCATCAACCAGATCAAAGGTTCGAATCTCCTATTCCCACAAATTAATAAAATAAGTTGAAGGACTTTTTGGATTTGATTTGACACTAACTAGACCATAAATCTATCTTAAAAAAAAAAAAAGGTTACATGGTGAACCAACTTAATTAATAAAAAATATCTGCATTTCTAAAATTAAAAATAAATACATGTATATACAGATATATTAAAAATAAATTCGATGTCTTCTAAATAATAATAATAAAATAGTTTTTTTTTTTTTGAGTACATCAACATTTGGGGATACCTCATGGTCAAGAGTACATGCCAGAGCTAAGCTCGCTTTGGCTTCGATAAAAATAGTTACATTTAATGAATATATAAAACATATATTTGGAACAAAACTAGTGAAGCTTACAAAAAACGAAAGAAGAACTATATTTTTACTATGAATTTTAAAACATTCATTCCATCGTTAGTTTTGGTGTATTATCACACTTAATTTTTGTGTCTGACTTCTTTTCTTTCTTTATTTTTTTTTAATTAGAGAGTTTGTGGTACATATTTACTGGAGATATATTTTTTTTTTTGAAAAAATTTACTGGAGATATTTAGATCAGGTTTGAAAGTGATTTGGAATTGATTTTTGAGCATTAAAAGTGATTATTGAAGAAATCTACTAAAATAACTTTTGTTAAATACGTCCATTCACAAAATTTATTAAAATAGATTTTCATAGTATACCTCTTTTTAATAGATTTTAAAATTTCAATTTTATCTTCAAGAAAGGATACATTTAATATTTTTTTTGTTCAAATTGATTAGATGATACAACCATTTTTAAATATATATAAAAAACATTTTTTAAATAATTAAAACTAGGATTTTTTAAAACAAATTACAAAACTTATTTCTCTCAATAAATAATTTAGAACAAAAAAAAAAAAACAAAACTAAATTTAAATTGAAAGCATATGACACTATAAACAATTATTTAAAAATTATAAATTATTAACAAAAAAAAAGGTTATACAATTTTTTATGGTATGTCCATTTTAGTCATCACAGCTAAATCACAACAATTTAATATTCAGTTATCAAACATCATGACCTATTTTTTCAAGTTTAAAATTTACCAAACACTAATTTACTTCACATTACCGTTGGTTTTTCTAAAAACACCGTTGTTAACAATTATTTTCAAAGACACTGCAATTCTAGATTAAGCCTGTGTGAAAAATAACATGACAAAGGTAATTTTGATAATTTCAAAATCAATCTCAAGCACATGTCCTTACTTTACATTTTGTAAAATTAGTGAAAATTGATGTACTAAGAAATCAACACATATTTAAATTTAGGGTTGAATTGGAGGAAATTGAAAGGTAAAAAATTGATAAAATTTGACAATTAGTTCAGGGATAAAATTGATTTTTCGTTTTTTTTTTTGTATAGATATAAAAATAATTATTTAACCACCTATGGGTTTTAGTAACTAATATTTTAATATTCTAAAAAAAAAACCGATATTATTATTTTTTTTTCAAAGTTAGTCATATCTTTTAAAAATATTTAATTTAATCTCTTATATTTTTTAAAAAATAAATTATATCCTTCTTTTTGTGAACATTAAAATTAGCTAGTTATAAACTTACATGATATTTATCTTTAATTTTTTTTTAATTTTTAAATGCAACCATATCTAAAATAAGAGGATTTAAACTTTTCAATCTCTTCATATATTCAGAGGTAAATTTAACTTCAAACTATTTTTTAAATGGACCGAGAAAAAAAAAAAGATTTTTATTATTAGCTATAAATTGGAGAATATAAAAAAACCGAAAAAGAAAAAAAAGAAAACAAAGAAATAGGGAGCGAAAATGTCGCGTTGTCGGAGGTGCACGCTATATCAGGAGAGTCGAAAAAAGAAAAAGAAAAAAGGAAAAAAAGAAAAAAAAAAGGGGAAAAAAAAAAAAAATCAAGGGAGAAGAAACGCTCAACAAAAGGCTGATCGAAGGAGAAGAATGAGAGCGAAACAGTAGAGGAGGTCGTAAGCTGATTCGAATGGCGGAGGTGAAGCCCGGCGATTCCACCACCACTCTCAACGGTTCCCAAAATCATTCGAATTCCGATCAGCCCACGGACCGTCCAGTTCGAGTCTACGCTGATGGGATCTACGATCTCTTCCATTTTGGTCACGCTCGCTCTCTTGAGCAAGCCAAGAAATCGTCCGTTTCTTCTCCCTTTCTCTTCTTAATTTCTCTTCGTTTTCTTTGTTGTTCCTGCTGCGGTGATCGTTTCGTTTAGGGGATGATTCTTACGCTTTTTGACTCTCTTCGATTTATGTAATTTACTTCCTGTGTTTCCCGGTTCGGAGAAATTCTTGTTTTCTCTTAATTCTGAGTTTTATTCTGATTCGTTAGACTACTTGATTGTTCTTACTTTCAAGCTTTGCTAACTTGGCTTTACTTGTCCGTGATCTTCATTGTATCACTTTTTAGTGTTCGGCCTATTTTTGTTTTTTTTTTTCCTCCCATCGACTTTGGGAGAATTAATTTTGTTGAATTGACGAGCTGTGCTTATTGTTTTTTCTTGTAATTTCAGGTTTCCGAATACCTATCTGGTAGTTGGATGTTGCAATGATGAGATTACCCATAAATTTAAAGGGAAAACTGTTATGACTGAAGCTGAACGATACGAATCTCTTCGCCATTGCAAGTATGACTTTTCGCTATTACCTGGGTTTTTCTTTACTGGGAATTTTGGATCTGAATAGATGTGGTTTTGATACCTAGAACCGCTAGTTAGGATGTGTGTTTGAATCCTTTAAATTGAACTGTAGCGATGATGGATTTAAATTGAACTCACGACATACCAACATCTACATGAACTTCGTAGATTTTCTTATGAACGTAGAATCAATCTTAGTCACATGGATTCTCGAACTTGGTTTTATTTATTTGCTCCTTTTTTCCCCTCCCTTATCTGCAGGTGGGTGGATGAAGTGATTCCTGATGCACCCTGGGTGATCTCTCAAGAATTTATTGACAAGCACAAGATTGACTTTGTGGCCCATGATTCTCTTCCGTAAGGATATTTTATACTTTATCTAATTGAATCAAGAGGGTTAAGTAACTTATGGGCAATGGAGTTTATTTCCTTTGCCCAATTATCTCTGCATTTCTACCCATCTAATTAATATATACTGGATGGTAAAGTGTCTGAGGAAGAGCTACGATTTGTTTGTTCATGGTGTATCTATCTGTTCATATTGAATTTATTCATTGATTCTGGTTTATATGACCTACGTCATTTTTTTTCTGCCTCTGTACAGTTATGCTGATGCTACCGGAGCTGGGAAGGATGTTTACGAATTTGTAAGTTCAGAAGATGGGTATATCCATTTGATCATATTGCTGCTTAAGGATCTGCCATCACATATGAATTCATTGATGGGAACTTTTCCTTTGTAGGTTAAAAAAATTGGAAAGTTCAAGGAAACAAAAAGGACAGAAGGAATATCAACTTCAGACATTATCATGAGGATTGTCAAAGATTATAATCAATATGTGCTCCGTAATTTGGACCGTGGTTATTCGAGGAAAGAACTTGGAGTCAGCTTTGTGAAGGCATGATATTGCATTTGGATTGACCTATTTTATTAGGATAATACTTATCTTGCTATTTAGCAACGCTTTGATTGTATTGATTTTGTTTATTAACAAGCAACTCAATCTTGTTGTATCAATCACCAGGAAAAGCGACTAAGAGTAAATATGAGATTGAAGAAGTTACAGGAGAAAGTGAAGGAACATCAAGAAAAAGTGGGAGAAAAGGTATTCATATCTCATATCCTAATAGTATGCCTATGGATGCAGTGGTAGGGGAGTTGAGATTATATTGTCTGCTTCGTGATTCCTCTTATTTCAATTGATGGGATAGTTGTACGTGTACCTTAGGTGTTGCATTAAAAAATTTCTTTATGGGAAAGCAGGGCAGTCCACTTGCATTCTTGAAAAATTGTTACTAGGTTTTGGCTGAAGGCGTGTCTTATGTTTGGTGCATTTCTGCTATGACTTGATAACTAAGCATAAGTGTCAGGAAAAAAGCTAGAGATCTTCTCATTAGAGAAAGCCAAATCTAATATATTTTAGTTTGTGCATCTCTGCTGGTTATTGGATGAACTCCATATCCCAAGGATTCTGTTTTAATAAACTTAGCCGTGTACTGTGTGCTCTTGGGCCCACCTTGGCACCTTGCTGCCTGGCACTTTGCAAGGCATCCTCACCTACATGTGCATCTTAGTGAAGACTTCAATGTTATTATGCTTATCATTATTATTTGGAACGATTGGATACTTCTGTCCTTGTGCAAAAGCTCCTGTCCGTAAGCTTTTTCTTTCTAACTAGAGAGCTTTGTCTCCTTCTGTTATATCAAACTTTTGCTTTTATTTAACTAAGTAGAAACCTTACTTGTAGATATATATTTTAAAAATATCTTGTAATATTCATTTGCTCAAAATATTACTACTTGCCTTACTTTATTTAGCCTTTGCCTAGTTGTTAACCTTGAGCCTAAGAAAATACAAGGCTTTTATTATTACTATTATGGTAGATTTCCTCAATATATGTCTTCTCTCTTCAGAGTTTCACAGTTCTCTGTGTCAGTTGTTTTGTTTTATTATTTTACATGTTTTTCTAGGGCTGTCTACCATTGAGAGAGAACATGGGAGAATTAGAATATAACTTTATTGACCAATTTTATATTTGCCTAACATGACTTGAATTAAGACATCAAAAGAGCAAAATAGGGAAGAACAACTTGCATGTACCTTTGGGTTTCTTTCTGCTTTCAGTTGATCTTAGAACTTACTCCAAAACTAATGTGGTTTTGTAACTTATTTCTTAAACATGGCAGGTTCAAAATATTTTTGGTCTAAATTCATCTGTTGAAGATACAATTCTTGAATACATTAAATTAAAATGGAGTTCACAAAAGTGAAAACATATAAACATAAAGCCTTGCGTAGACCATCTTTGTTCTTGGCAAAGAAAAGGGAAGCAAGCTGCGTGTGCAGTTTGCCATTCCCATTTCTTTTTGTTTTATTTCATTTTATAATATCTTTCTTAGAAAAGGATTTTAATTGTACTTCCATGAAGTTTTCCTTTGAAGTGTCAATTTCTGGTAAGAAAAGTTGAATTTCGGGCCAGATAACTAGTATTATAATTCTTTTATGGTTATATTTGGAAGCATGTAAAATAATGCCACAGGCATGCCCTGCTTATATCAAAGAATGAAACCTAGTATTTCAATGTATGCTCAGACATATTCTTGCTGCATTTTCCTATTTTCTCAAATCATGATTGTGAAATAAATTCTTTCTTGTACTTTTGAAGCACAAATTATGATTTTGTACCAATTCAAGCAATAAATTTTTTATGCATACCTAGCTTTTCATACAAGGACTTGGGAAACTGGGTTTTCAATAATTAGCTTGTTGCCTAATATAGCAAGTTGATTAACCATCATGTGTTGGCCTAATGGTCAATAAGGGCTATGGGAAAAATAAAGGGCTTAAAGGGGATGAGTTCAATCCATGATGGCCACCTATCTAGAATTTAATATCCTACGTGTTTCCTGGCAACCAAATGTAGTAGGGTTAGGAGGTTGTCCCGTGAGATTAGTTGGTGTACATGCAACCTGCCTCGAAGACTCATGGATATATACCTAGCAAGTTGATTACTTGATTTTTTAAATGTACTATATTCTACCTTTCATGAAGCATGTATTTATTTCGTAAAGGGTTTTTTTCAAGCTTTTCTCAGGTTAAAGTTTTGGTTGCAAATTTTCCAATTTGTTTTCCTTGCAGTTCTCACTTTTGTCTGGGGAGCTTTTGTTGGGTGCATTGCATCTAAAGGCATGTTTGGAATGACTTTTCAAGTGCTTAAAATAGTTTTTTTTAAGTGAAAAAAACTGTTTTTAAACACTTAGAACTTCATTTCAATCAGATTCTATGTTTAGACTGTCTCATTTTGATCAAATGACGTTAAAGTTGAAATATCTGTGTCATACAAATTGTTATTTCCCGTTGCATCATATTTTTTTTTTTAATCATGGTTATTTGCTTCCAGATCTTGTTTCATTAGTGTGCTAGGATCCTCATTCTGCTCACTGAAGTGGAAAAAAGTCCTTTCTGTACTTAAGTGCTAGCGAGGACTTTTTCTGGTTTTGTTGGACCTACGATTATATTTTAGGCTTTATTCACTTTGACCTAATTATAGGCATGATATTTTATTATTGAAAATGATTTTTCTGGATATTGCAGATTCAAACAGTTGCAAAAACTGCCGGCATGCACAGGAATGAGTGGGTAGAAAATGCCGATCGCTGGGTAGCTGGATTTCTAGAGATGTTTGAAGAAGGTTGTCATAAGATGGTAAGTTAATGCACGAATTATTCCTTTTGCATTTATGCAGCAAGCTTTGAAGTAGATAAGATGGTTTTGGAGAATCTTGAACTAAAATTAATGGGTTGCATCTGAAAAATCATGGGGTCTGTTTAGGGCACGGCCATCAGAGACCGAATTCAAGAGCGGTTGATGGGAGCGCAGCAGCAGAAATATCTATCAAATGGCAAGGACAGTGACTCAGACCTTGATGAAGAATATTATTATGATGATGAAGACAATGAAGAATATTATGATGACGATGACGACTTCTATGAAGAATTCGAGAAAGATGAGAAGAAAAGGTAGACATGGGTTTACGTCGAGTTTGGATACATGTCACGTGCATAATTTGGTGCTTGTTCGTGGATTCTACAGTATATTGCTGCTATATGTTTAGGTGCAGATGGTAAAAACCATAACTGCTAGTTGCCAAAGCCAGGAAAAGAAAAGGGCACTTGGTGAGCTCAGGAACCATTTCTTTTGTGACTCCTTTTTAAGATATGTTTGTGCATATGGTGGATGAAATTTTTCCTTGAAGCTTGTAAAACAGGTCGACATGAAAGGCGTTTTTCTTTCTCTCTCTCTCTGTTTTTTTTTTTTTTTTTTTTTTTACGTGAATTATTGTAATTGAAGTTTGAACTTTTGGCTTTCCTGTTTGTAGGTAATGTAAGAGTGATAAATATGGTTTGATATTATATATTTCTCTTTTTCTCAAAGTCTAAACATTTGGCAATTACGCGAAAGCGAGCTTCGCGAGCTTAGCTCAGTGGTAATTGACATGTACCCTCGACCATGAGGTCAGAGGTTCGAATCTCCCCACTCCAAATGTTGATGTACTAAAAAAAACATTTGGCAATTTTTTTTTTAATAATTAAATTATACCAAATAACCTTGAACTTTGAGGTATAGTTTAGGGTAGTTTCAAAGTTTTTTTTTTTTTTTTTAGGTAGTTTCAAAGTTAAGTAAAAGCAAACATTTCAAAGTATGGGGGACATAATTGTAATGTACTTAAATTAATGGGTACTTTGTATAATAGTTAAATTATAAGTTTAGTCTATGAACTTTTAGGTTTGTGTCTATTTGGTCATTGAACTTTAAAGTGTCTAATAGGTATCTGAACATTTAATTGTGTCTAAAATGTTCCTAAATTTAAAAAACGTCTAATAGATCCTTGAACTTTCAATTTTGTGGCTAATAGGTTTTTGACATTTGAAATGTTTTAAAATTAACTAATCTATCAAATATAAAATTGAATTTTATGTCTAATAGGACTCATAGATTTCAATTTTGTGTCTAGTAGGTTTTGAGTTTTAAAAATTTCGAATAAGTCAACAATTTATTAAACACAAAATTGAAAAATTAGAGATTTACTGGACACAAATGATTATCAAACGGGACCTAAAAAAATAGTTTTCAAAAACTTGTTTTTGTTTTTGGAATTTGGCTAGGAATGCAAATGTAACCTCAACAAAGATGAAAATCATTCATAAGAAATTGAGAGAAAACAAGCTTAATTTTCAAAATCCAAAAACAAAAAAACAAATGGTTATCAAACGGGACTTAAGTAAGTCAATCTAAACAGTTATTGGAAAAGGTGAGAGAAGAGAAAAGTGTGAAATTTTAAATTATTTTGTTGAGGCAGAGGCAGTCTCCAAAATCAGAGTGACAAATTCCACCTTTTTTTCTCACCCTCTCTAAAAGGCATGCTTGCTTGCTTCAAATTCCCATGTTGATTTGCAAAGAAATGTGGAATCTTATGAATATGACAATCTTATACTTCTAATTCCAATTGGATTCTTAATGGGGGGACTCATTTTGGGCATCTTTCACTCCCAATGATGCAGCCTCATCTATTATAAAAGGAGCAGCCCAAATTGAGTGTATTTTTTTTTACTTTTCATCTCTACTTTTTGTCCACTTTTTTCAAAAAAAAAAAAAAAAGAAAGAAAGAAATAAAAGTCTCTACTTTTTGTATCATCAACTTCAACCTTAGGATTTTTTTTTTTTTTTTTTTTTTTGGGGGGGGGGGGGAAAGGATATAATGTCTCTTGATGGAAGAAATGTAGAGTTTAAATCTCTCTCTTTGAATTTCTATCTTTACTTTTAATTATATTTTCAAATGTTATATTCCCCCAAAACGGAAGACTGAAGACTCTCTGAAATCTACAAGTTTCCAAGCACTGAACACTTCTTGAAGACTGAAGACTCTTTCAAACTTAGAGTACTTCAAGCTCCAAGAATCCATCGAAGCTTTAGACTCGAGATCAAGCGTTCCAGCCCTCGAGTGAAACACATTCACAACAAGAGAGAGAATCAGAGGATTATGTACTAGAGATTGTATACTCACACGCATACAACATTAATACAAATCAAAGTTTATTCCACGTGTCTCATTCATTTGAATTTACGTGTGAACAGTGTTACAATGTAGACATTTGGTTAACTTTTTATTTGAATCATCGTTAAAACATGTGATTGATAATTTTCTCCATTTTTTTTATTAAAAAAATCACATTGCACCGAAGTTACATTGGTTTCTTGTAAGAAATTTGTTGGAGAAACTCTTTATTTGAAGAAATCAAACACTTTAGACTAATTCTTCTCACTGATATTAGCTTCCGAAAAAAGAAAATCACAAAGTTATTAGCAACAAGAAAATTCTAGAAAATATGAGGGGAGCAAAAACATAAAATTGTTTTGCTTTTGTTTCCTACCTTTGGTGTTCTAATTAGCACGAAAAAAGCAAAAAAAAAAAAATCTCATCAAGTTTTTAGCAACAAGAAAAAGCCAACAAACATTCAAACAAAAAAAACTCCAAAATTGAATTGCTTTCGTCATCCTTGACAGAAAAAAAAAAAAAACAAAGAATTTCTCACCCATAAGAAAAAATCATCTAAATGAAAAGAAAAAACCTTCAAAATTATTTTCCTAAGAAACTAAAAATTGGATATCAAATTAAGTTGTAAAGTACGTTTTAGTAAAGCGTTCATCATTAACATACTTTCGTTAAAAAAAAAAACACTAACTTAAAAGTTAAAATGGATTCCCAAATACAATATAAATATTTTTATTTTTATTTTTTTTTACAATGCAACTAACCATCGTGAAAATTTTTAAAAATACTATGAATTGGCTAAAAATTTTCTTACTCTCCCGAAAATCAATACAAAACTTAAATGACAAAAGAAAAAACAAATACTCATAAAATTTCAAAAATAAAAAATAAAATACAAAAAAAAAAAAAAAAGAGAGAGAGAGAGAGAGAGACAAAATGCAGGACAGAAGAGATTAGAATATAGATTAGACCCTCAAAAATATTGTTTAAAAAAAAAAAAAAAGACCCTAAAAAATATAAAAGGATGAAAATGTGAATGAGAGGAATTGGCGAATCAAATATAAAAAAATGTGTACACAAATTGGGACGGCAAAATTCCAATTGATATTCATAACTTAACCGATATTTCTTGTGGGATTTTTTTTTTTTTTTCTTTTTTCTTATATATATATATATATATATTTATTTATTTATTTATTTTGGAGTTGGGACAAATACCTTTTCAAGTCTTCGAAAACTTCCAATTGCAAAAAGGCTTCTGCTTTATTCCAATTCTTCTGGTCCACTCTCCTCACCTGTCTGTGATCTTTTTCTTCCTCACTGTCCAATCAGTGGGCGATGCGATTTTTTTTTTTTTTTTTTTTTGAAGTATGAGATGAGATTGAAGTACACATTTTCTGCTTTTAAACACACAATAAAATGTAAATTGTGAGAGACAGTTTTGTCAAGAGATGTATTATTGTGATATAAATGTGTAATGTAATGTCAGATTTTACTAGAATTTCATCAATGTTTTGATTTTCATGTTCTTGTAATATTTTGGTCTCACTTTCCCATGGAATTTTTGCTTTTAAAAAGTTTCTATTGGGTTTACTTTTTTTTTTTTTTTTTTTTTTTTTTTTTTTTTTTTTTTTTTTTAAATAGTCACTTCGGTTTTCAGTGTTAGATTGAATAGGTCTATACTGTTAACTTCTTTTATTCAAATATATTACCCATAAAACATTTGAATTTACACTAATTTGTTGTGTAATCATTGAATAACACAACTAATGTGCGAGCAAGTGTGAAAATGATGAGGTTCATTGTGAGGATCTTGTTGGGTTTTTGGCAAAATATTAGAAGTGAGTAGTCACACGTTAGAAAAGTTCAAGAAAGGTGATGGACTCCAAGTACTATAAAAGGAGTCTACAGCTTTCGTTTCAAATCATCCAATTTAGAATCACTTTAAGCTTGATATACTAATTCTAGTTGGGTAAGTAGTATAAAGTTTTGAGAAAGTGTTTCTTGTAATTGGGATTTGGGAGAAAATTTGGTGTGACTGTAAAAAATTTTCACATAATGTATTTCTTTCTATGGGTCGTGGTTTTTTTTTTTTTCGATTTTGTAGTTTCCACGTAAATTCTTGTATTTCTTATTTTATTGTTTTATTTTAATTTCTCTGTTATTTTTCTACTTATTCCTACGATGGAACATGAGTTTTTCCCAACAGATCTATCCAACCTAAAATTGAAATATGAAAGATTTATTATATACTTCTTGTGTGACGCCCAAATATAGGAGGGTTACATGAATGAATCGAGATCACATCCGAATGAGAGAGATCCTGAGGACATGAAAATATGGTCAAGATAAGCTTAAAAGAATTGATAGATACTACCTATACCAACAAGGTGCACCTCTTCCTTTTTTATGACTAAATCATAGGAACTTTGAAGTTAAGTGTGCTTAGCTTGAAGAAGTTTTATGTTGGGTGACCTCCTAGAAATTTTCCTAGGAAGCAAAGCATGTTAAAAGGACCCGGTTTGTGGGGATAGTCTTCACTCTTGGAAGCAGTTTAAGACGAGTATGGTAACGTGGCCAAGTCGTAGGGGATGTAGGGGAATGTCGGGGTTGTTAGGTGCCGAATCCGGATTCCAACTATATATACATTTGTTAAATTACAACTTTGTGCTTGAACTTTGAATTTTGTTAATTTTCTATTTTTGAACCTATTAAACCTAAAATGAAAAGTTTAGATCTTCTTTGATTATTAGTTAATTTTCTATTTTTGATTTTTGAAAATTTAAACTTATAAGCATTATTTTTATAAGTTAATTTCTTTGTTTTATTATCTAGGTTCTAAAAGCCGACACTTTTAAAATACAAAGAACTAAATAAATCAGACTTGAAAATTAAAGAAACTAAATTTGTAAGTTGTAATGGAACATTTTTGTTTTTCTAACTGAAATTTTTTCTTTTTTTTGTAAGTTACAAATAGTAATAGAGGAGTACAATCAAAGTAAACATAACTCAACGATGATTGATGTATATTAATTAAAAGATCAGAAGTATCTCATCTTTAAAAGATTTTTTTTACATGTGGGGTGAGGGAATTCAAACCACAAATCTCTCGATCACTAGTAAAAATTTTATGTCAGTTGAATTATACTCATGTTGACATCGAAGTTGATTGAATGAAAATAATACATTGGAGTTGGAAAATTGTGTAGGGTTTTAAGGTAACAGTGGGTTGGAACTTGGAAACCCTTAGGATAAGACATGGGGCCCACTTTTACTGTCGGATATTTATCCACTCTCACTGCATTTTGCATTTTTCTTCTTCTTCAATGTGAAAACAATAAGAAAAAACAAAAAATAGAAGAAAAAAGAAAAGTGAACTTCATCTTCCTTATCTCTTTAACTTTGGACTTCGACCCTATCTATAAGGAGTGGGCGGCTGAGGACTTTGAGCCTCTACCCGTGTTTCGCGGAAAATTTTCAGTACTATCGTAGTATAGATACTCTTTTCATTTATTATTGTTTGTCACGATCATCTTTTAAAAAATTATGTAGGATCTACCAACATTAAAGATACATTTATAAAGTCAAATTATAGCGTGAATAAAGGAAGTACGATACTACGATAGTATACTAGAAGTTTTCTCGTGTTTCACTCTCGTCTTTTAAGGTGTGTATGAATGATTAGAAGTGATTTGAGAAATTATGAAAACAAATAAACAACACACTTAATGTTATTGAAATAAGTATTTAATTTTATTTGTTCTTAAAATGATTATATGATATACACATCACTTAAATCATTTTTTTATGGAAAGACATATCAGACGTACACTTGTCTGCCAACAAGAGCTTAGCTCAATTGGCATCAAGCTGTACTAATAACCACAATGTCTGTGGTTCGAACCCCCCTCCCTACATATTGTAAAAAACTAAAAAATTAAAAATTTTAACCATGCTTGTAACTTTTTTGAAATTGATATACATAGTATTGTGGCAGACGTATTAATTTTTTTTTTTTTCCTAATATTAGAAGGTGTTTTGGATACATTTTTATTAAAAATTAAATTTATGGGATAATATCTTAAAATGGTCATAAAAACCTATTTTATATATACACATATATATCATTTGTATTAATGTATAAATACACCCCGTTGTTATTTCAAAAAAAAAAAAAAAAAAAAACCCGTTGAAATTAACTTATATTTAAAAACAATTACATTTGTACTTTTGGTCAAATATGAAGTAAAATATATGAAAGTATTGTACTTTCATTTTTCTTAATGTTTTTTTTTTTTAAAAAAAAAATTCTTAATGTGTTTTTAGGACAATAAATTTGGGGAATGGAGATTTAAGCCTTCGATCTCAAAAAAAGGAGTACATGTCTATTATCGTTGAACTAGACTCAATTTCATTGTTTTATGGTTTTTATTCTCTAAAAAAATGTATTAAGAATTTATCTTGCTAGAGAAATAAAAAAGAAAGGGGAAAAAAAGTATTTTCAAATTTCAGTTTCAAACACATTCTTAAATCAACTAAAGCCAAAATGAGTCTAGCACAATGACAATTGACATGGTACGAGGTCCAAATTTCCTACTCTCAAATGTTATTGAAACTAAAAAAAATCCTCAACCGACAACCATTCATGAATGAAATAAAATAATAATAATCATAATAAATAAATAAATAAATATAAGTTTATAAATTAAAATAAAATAAAAATAAAAATTCAATAAAAAAAAAGCCAAGTAAATAATAAACGACAGGGAGAAAATGAATTGTAGTCCTGATAGTCATCTATCTATAATAATATCCTAAAAGTTCTCTTGACGACTAAATATGATAAAATTTTTAGTATTAGAGGATTATAGATACTTCTCCATTTATTTTTTATCACGTCAACATTTTTTTTAAATGATGTGAGGTCCATTAGCATTAAAAAAAATAAATATAAAGATAAAACTAGAGTGGAACAAAGGGAAATATACTTTGTCAAGAGTATACGTTAATATGCAGTGGGAGATTCGAACCTCAAACCTTTTGGTCGAGAGTATATGTTAATTAATCCTGAGTTATGTTCACTTTGGCTTAACAAAAAGAATATACTTTGTTTGTTGGAGTCAAAAGGAATTCTTTTTAGTTTTTATTCCATTCAATCAATAAGTAGTTGATTTGAATATATTAGACAAATGGTTAACTCGGATCTAACTTACATGAAAGTTTAATAGATTCTAAAAATTGGTATGAATTTGTTAAAAATTCAATTTTTTTTTTTTTTTTGTGAGGTTAGCTTATTTCCTACATTAATAGATCTTTCTTCTATAACCCAAGGTTTTTTTTTTTTTTTTTTTTTTTTTTTTTTTTTTTTTTTTTTTTTTGAGGAACTATAAGGCTACTTATTCATCGTTACAAAATTTGAAATTTCATAATTCATTTGTTAAAAGGTTTACTAATAAATTTTCAATCTGATAGAACTAATTTTTTTTTTTTCACCAAATATAATGAAACGAAATGATTGTGAAAATACATGTTTTACTGACAACAACCAACAAAATGGAAACTCAAAAATTCAAACTTGGAAAAAACTCAGTTGACAAAAGAACAAAATTTCAAAGGAATTTTTCTATAATTATTTGCGCCAGCTATTATAATGTCTGCCAGCTGTTTTAATATCTTCAAATTGATTGATTGATTCAAAATTTTCTTCAATCTGGCAGCCAATTACAGGGATCTCTGTTTCTGTGTCTCAACTAAACCTACACCTCGTAAAATCGTCAAAAAAAAAAAAAAAAAAAACTTATAGAACAATAATGTTATAAGGTAAGTTTTTCATCTTAGATTCCAAATCTCAGATGATTAGATTAGATTCTTGATTTGATCTAATAATTTAATTTTCGATCATGAAGTTTATTGTTCATCCACCATAATTGTATTTTCTAAAAAGCAATATTAAAAAAAGAATCAAAGTATATCTCTAAAACTACGAACTAATAATTGTATCTTTTCAAAAAAAAAAAAAAAAAAAAAAAAAAAAAAAAAAAAAAAACTAATAATTGTATAAATTAAAACTCTAAATTTTTATAATTGAATCAATTTAAACCATCAATTTTGAATCATTAGTACACATAACTTTCACACGTGAGTAAGACTTTCTTAAATATATGAATTAACATAACATAAATTAGGTAGAAATGGCGAAATTAAATAGTTAGTAGTGGGTTTTCTTATTCTTGCCTTCCTCTATTTCCTTTACTTATTTAAAAAGAATTACATGATAATTTTCCTAACTATTTCGGTAGGACTTTGAGAGAAGAATAATTTTATTAAGATGATTTTAAGTTGGTTTAAATAGAAATAAATGACAAAAAGCTATAAATCACTACATGGTCTAAATTGATTTACATATTGAAGTTTAAGATTTAAATGGATACAATTATTAGTTTGAGGTTTTAGGGACCGTTTGAAATACTTTTTAGTTTACGTGTTTTTCAAGAATGCATTTTTTTAAAACATTTTGTATAAAAATTGTTTAGAATTTAAATACTCGTATATTTGGTTATTTTCCTCATAAGTGTTTTTATATACAAGTTATTATACACTTAAAAACTCTTTTTAAAAAATTTGTTTTTAAATGTTTCTCTCAAAATGGTTTATTTCTTAATCTCATTTTTTAATAAGTCATTTTTAGTGGTTGCCAAACATTAGAAATTTTTTTTTCAAAATTAAACACTTGAAAAGTTAAGCCAAACATACCCTTATTCATACAACCTAAAATTTAGGGGTATAAACTAATTTTTTTCCTAATATTAATATAAACAAATTGGTATGTGATATTTAAGAAAATGTACGGAATCTTTATTATAGTAATTTCATGAGTATTATAAAGTCTATATTAGTTAATTGAGAGTTGAACTAAAAAAAAAAAGAGTTAATTAAGAGTTGAAATTTTGCTTTTAAAAAAATAATAAGAATAGGAAGTTGAAAAAATCGACTCTCTTGTTATAGAAATGCATTATTCAATGATATTAACATAATGTCGAACCCCTTCCCAAAAAAAAAATGTCAAACGAGAGTGACAACACCAACGTGAGCATAACTTAAAAACTACAGTTTTCTCAAAAAAAAAAAAAAAAAAAAACTTGAAAACAACGGTAGTGACATATATTGTTTTTTTTTTTTAAAAAAAAAAACACAATGATGCTTTTTTTTAGTACAACAATATTTAGAGGTGTGGGGCTTCGAACTTCAGACCTCTTGGTTGAATGTACATACCAATTACCACTAAGTTATGTTTGCTTTGGTCTATAAATCACAATTTTCACATATCTATAAATTGAAAGGTTTGACATCAATAATAAAGATGAATTGATATCTCTAACATCTCATTCAAATACTTGTGAGAGATTAAAAAAAAAAAAAAAGTTTAGATACCAATACCTTTATTTGGTCATTTGGGTGTGAATTATATTTTCCATACATATACTTTACCAGTTTTGTCCTTGTATTTTTCATATTTTTATTTAAATTCCTGTATTTTAATTAAGTCTTCTATATCCTGGAAAACTTCAATTTTGATCAAAAGTTTAATAGTGATAAAGAAATAAGTAAATTATGTTGTCTATTTCAAAAAAAAAATAAAAAATAAAAAATTAAATCATGTTGTCAATTTGAACATAACTCAACTAGTTAAGATTGTCCTTGATTAAGAAGTTAGAAGTTTGACACTCCTACCCCACGTCATTGAACTCAATTAAAAAATGTAAGTACATGTCAATTTCGTAAATCCACACAATTAGCATAGCTTCCTTCAGCTAAATGAAGCTAAATTGTTTAAGCCACTTTAATTTCCTTCTCAAATTCAATATCATTTACCAATGAATAAATAATGATAGGAGACTATATTTGTAGATTTTGGCTAATGTATAGAGCTAAAGAAACTGTTAAATTATCAAACCAACATAAACTATATAATTTAATCTAAAATATATAAAAAAAAAGTGTCTAAGGTTTTGAATTTATCTAAGAAATTCTACTGTTTTTTTTTTTTTTTTTGAGTAGGTCGAGGGTACATGCCAATTACCGCTGAGCTAAGCTCCCTTTGGCTAAAAAATTCTACTGTTTAATATAACTTCGATTGTCTCAATAATAATAATATAATTTCGATGTTTTTTTAATTATATAATTTTGATGTTTATTCGAGTACAATTTAGTGAAAATATATATTATCTTTTTTAAAATGGATGATTCGATCATTATTGTCACATTTTTGTTCAACTATCCAAACCTCATTTTTTAAATTTTTTTTTTTTTATCCAAACCTCATTTCTATTTAAAAGGAAGATGGGAACGTTGGACATGAGATTTCTTTAACCAATTTTACACATCAATGGTTTTGGAGAAAGCAACTCAATTTAATATAATTTGAAAATTAAAAAAAAAAAACAACGAAACTTGCCATTTACAGATTTTTTTTTATTAACTAATGCTTGATAATAACAATTGAATACACAACTTTTCTAAAAACAAAAAAATTAAATAAACAACTACAGAAAAAATAAAATTGTTGCAAGTAATGTCAAAATTAGTTTATTATTATCCAAATATCTACCATCATATAAAATATACATTTATCTTACAAACCTCATAGATTTGCATTTTTTTATTATTATTATTATTTAGGATAACAACATTTGAGATAAAGATTCAAACTTTTGAATTTTCGTTGAGAATATATGTCAATTACTACTAATCAATGCTCACTATTGTCACCATTTATTATGTTGGTATATATAAATGATATTTGGTCAACTTTTCAATTTGGTCCAACTTTAATTTAGTCTTTATAGTTTTAACTTGTTATAGGTAATTTTGGATCACTCCGATATACAAGGAGCTGACGAGGACAACCCGACACGAGCCTAGAAACAAGACTGAAAAATGGACTCCAGAGGCGAAACGGGCCAAAAGGTCGGGCCAAGGTCGGAGGGACCGGGCCGAGGTCTTCCGTCTCCGTTTGGTCTGAGGTGCCCCGATTCCACGTGATTCAGCCCTGGATCGCCTCCGAACGCTTGAAAACCCTAGAGCATGAGCAAATATTTAAACCATTCTTCATCACTGAAGAAAGGATCCCACACTCTATTCTTTGATTTTCCTCTTGCTCTTACTCTTTTGCTTCCCATCGTTCTGCTTGCTGACTTAAGCATCGGAGGCGGTGTGGCAAGCACCACACTGGTGTGCAGGTTTTACTGTCTTGCAGGCCACGTCTTCCCCCCTATCATACAAATTTACCGTTGGTGGCATGTGAAGGTCAGGTGAGTTCCTCCTGCCCAGATTTTGCCATCAACATAACTCATTTTTAATCATACTCGCCAACATGATAATAATTTAACTGACATAAAGCTTGTATGATTAGGAGGTCTATGGTTAGAATCCTCCACTTCACACGTTGTAAAAAAAAAAAAAAGTTAATACAATTGACCAAAGAGAAAAGATGGACTTGTTGCTACATAAATGAAAAACGGATCCTCCCTTCCGTTTCCGAGTCGGATTCGAAGGGGGAATGAAACAAATGGGTATTGGTTTAATATATTTTTATTTTAAAAAATTAAAAAAATATTTTTTTAATAAAAAATAGGTGTCATGTCAGCATTCCGTTAATATCTAATGGGAAAATAGATGAAGGGACTAAAATGAAACAAATACCAAACTTTAGGGGCTAAATTATCGAGTTTGAAAACTCAGAGACCAAACTGAAACCTAACCCAAACCTCATGGACCAAAAGTGTATTTTTTTTTTCATTTTAATTATTAATACTAATAAATATTTTTTAAATAAAAAATAAGTCTCACGTCACCTATGTGTTGGTAACTAATGAAAAAATGGATGGAGGGGCCAAAATGAAACGAAATTAAAAATTCAGGGACCAAAATGTCAAGTTTTCAAACTTCGGGACCAAAATAAAACCTAACCCAAATCTCAGTGGACCAAAAGTGTATTTTTTCCTATATTAATTATAATTTTTTAAACAAAAAATTTTATTAGATTTATATTTGCTATATAATTTTATCTTAAATTTTAAATTGATTTTATTACTTTTACTCGATAAAATCATTTGTGTTACAAATTTTATTTTAGTAATTAATTCTAATAAACTTTTTATTTTTTTTTACACTTTATTATTTTTTTAATAAACTATAAACTATAATAATATTTAAAGTATAAAAATACATATTAAATAAAAAAATAAAAATTTTACTTGTTTAAATATATAAAATATGAATTATATACATGGATAATAAGTCAATTGGGTTGGCTCGATTCAAATATGGCCTAAATGGATTGATCTATGGACCAAACCATTCCTCAAAAAGATATATATATCTAATCCAATCCAATCATGCTTGAGTAGAGTAACATTGACTTTAGATCGAGCTTTGATCAGATTGAGGTTGAGCTTTACCCGACCTAAGACTAAACTAGCCTCACGCTATCGAGAAGGCCCACGATTTCTCCTCCTCACATAATCACCATAGTTTGATTTGAACTAGAAAGAATGAGGTAAGAAATAGTTTGTCAACACTTCCCAACATAACTCCATATTTTACTTATTAAATTCAACCCTTAAATACCCCAAACTAAACTAAAATTAAATACATATATAAATTAATCTATCTATAAAGAAAAAGTCTATATCACACATTAAAAAAAAGAAAATAGAAGTGAAAAGAAAAACAAAGAGTTTGAAGTAAACTCCAACGACCAGGTCAAAGTTGGAAAGTGGCGAAACGTTACAAAATGTGTCGACACTTGAAAGTCTGACTTCATGGAAGTCTCTCAACTCATTCGAGACTCTCCCTTGTGAATTGGTTTCATGTCGACATAGTTTCGCCATGTCCGATTTATTTCCAAATCAGCTTTTTATTTATTTATTTATTTATTTGAAATTCATTTAATAAAAAATAATATATTTACTTTCATTTTTCGCTCTAACAAACTCCTTAAAATCCCAACTGCACTGCAACTCTCACTACCTCCATATTCTCTCTGCAAAACTACGGCAACAATGGCGGACTTCAACCTTCGTCCTCTTGCTTCCGCAGTTCTGTTTCTTCTGCTTATTCCTTCGGTGATGGCTGCAGACTGCCAGTGTCCGGAAGAAGAAGAGGACGCAGGAGTACGGAATGATACACTCGCTCTTAAATACAAAATCGTCGCCATAGCTACGATTCTCGTCGCCGGAATCATCGGAGTGTTTATTCCGATGCTTGGAAAGACGTTTCCATCTCTGAGTCCTGAGAAGGAGGTTTTCTTTGTGATCAAGGCTTTTGCCGCGGGCGTCATATTGGCGACCGGTTTCATCCACGTTCTTCCCGACGCTTACGGGAGCTTGACGTCTTCAAAATTGAAAGAGAATCCATGGGGGAAATTTCCGTTCACCGGCTTGGTGGCTATGGTGGCCGCCATCGGCACTTTGATGGTGGATGCCGGTGCGAGCTCCTATTATACTCGGATTCATCGTAATAAGGCTCAGCCTGAGGTTAACGCGGATGAAGAGATGCACGGCAGCAGCGCTCACGACGGTCATGTCCATGTTCACACTCACGGCACTCATGGCCACGCTCATGGCTCGGCCGATGTCGCCGGAACCACGGCGGAGATTCTCCGGCACCGCGTGATCTCTCAGGCATGTGTTGAATTAGTGAATTATTTTAATGAAATGAAAATGGAAAATAGAAAAGAATCATGAAATTAAATTTCTATTTGATACGAAAATTTGAATGGTGTGTATGTATGTAGGTACTTGAGCTGGGCATAGTGGTACATTCGGTAATTATAGGGATTGGTTTGGGCGTTTCTGAAACTCCAAAAACGATAAGACCTCTTGTGGCCGCCATCACTTTTCATCAGTTATTTGAAGGCATGGGTCTAGGAGGCTGCATTGCTCAGGTAATTTTTTTTACTTCAATTAATTTTATTTTACAATTATTTGAATTCAATTTAGGTAGATTGAAATTTGTTTAATTTCATCTTTGAACCTTACAAATTCTTCATAAAAATCCATACAATAAATACTAAATTTGAGATTTGACTCTCCTTTTTTTCTATTTGATTAATGAAATTAAATATATTTTAGAGTTTTAATTCGAAACAATATATTTAAACTTTATTTTGGGTGGATTTGCCAATTTTTTATGTAGATAAATGTTCTTTTAAAAATATATATTAACTAATTTGTTTGCTGATTAAACTACTTGGGGTATTATTTATGAATTTCCTTAATTAATTTAAGTGGTAGAATTTTCTATTCATAAAAAAAAAAAAAATTATTTCCTTTAAAAAATTAGACTTTTGATTTTGATTTTTAATTCGAAGCTCAATAATTATTGAAGAAAAAATTGGAAGTGTACAAACATTTTCTTTGAAACTGTGAGAAAAAATAATGCAAAAATGTGTAGTATTATGTGATTGTGGAGAAGCAAAATGTTTATTTTTTTGTAAGAAATTTATCAATTAATGTTGAAAAACCCATGTGGATGGGAACATGGTGGTAGGTTGTGTAGTCAAATATATAATTTAATTTATGGGACCTATGGTCTGCACTGCATTGTTGATTTTGGAGCTCAATAAATTGACCTATGAATTTTCAAATATTTCTGCCAAATCTCAACTAAAAAGAGCATATCTTTTTCTAAGTAAATCATAAGGACATTCATAATTAACTAGGAAATTAATACATATTAAATTTAGTTCACTATATCCCGCCAACTCAATAATAACATGGGATTCTTAACCTTTCTGTGTTCATATTCTAATTTCATTAAAGTTAATAATTTAGCCACGTCAATGTTTTAGTTTCCATTTTAAAATTATGATGAAAAAAGATTTAAACAGTAAAATTATAATTTTCCTTTACTTTTTTTTAAGCATTAAAAAGAAGAGTGAAAAAAGAATTAATTTTGAGTTGGTCTCATCAAATATAGCCCGTGGTCCAAAGGAAGGTCTAGGCTATGGTCTTGGTATTGGAGGTTAGGTTGGCTTTGGTTCAGGCGCCAAATCGATATGGTTCGATGGTGTAGTTGAAATTTGAAATGATAGAGATTAAAATGGAATGAGTTTTAAGGATTGCGATCAAAATGATGTTTTAACAAAGTAAAAAAAAAAAAACCGATTCTTTTATTAGATTACATGGGTTCCATCTCAAAACCAATTGATAATGAGTGGAGTAGCCCATCTAATCTTATGAATTGGGAGGTCTTCACTAATCTTTTCAATGTGGGATCCTCAACATCTTTTATGGTTGAAAGTTTGAATAGTAATGTATTTGTTGAAACGTGCAGGCAAAGTTCAAGAACAGAGCAACAATATTAATGGCACTTTTCTTCTGCCTGACAACCCCAGTTGGGATAGCAATAGGCATTGGAGTAACTAAGACTTACGACGAAGAGAGTCCAAAAGCACTTATAGTTGAGGGGATTTTGAATGCAGCTTCTGCTGGTATTTTAATCTACATGGCACTTGTGGATCTTTTGGCTGCTGATTTTATGAACCCTAGAATGCAGAGCAATGGAAGACTTCAAATTTTGGCTAACCTTTCCCTTATTCTTGGAGCTGCCTTGATGTCTTTACTTGCTATATGGGCCTAAAAATGGCACCAACCTAGACTCCTTTTTTTCTTTTTCTTTCTTTGCAGTTTTTACTTTTAATTGTGTATAATATAATGCTTTTTCCATAGTGAGGATGTGATAAATATTATGTGGCTTTCTTTTTCTTTTTCTTTTTTGGGTTTTTACTTTTTACACACACTCAAACCAAACCATTGAACCTTTTATATGAGTTTGCAGCTACTTTGAAAACATAGATACAAAAATATAATGATTTAAATAATTTGGAATCATAATAATTTAATGAATGGCCATGAATTTTTTATTTTTGTCTTGAATATGTTCTTTTTTCCCCTTTATTTTGGAAAATATAATTGTTGGGCGTTAAACATTTTTATCCAAGACTTGTTAATGAGTTCATTTTTGGTTTGGTCTCCATACCCAAAATGTAGCATTTGATAAAAGACAAATTACAACAATTTTAGTTCTTGGGCAATACGAGAAAGACGAGATGCTGACGATGGGGATTAGCTCACGAATGCCTTCGATGATCAGCGTTAGCTCCGAAAGGTCTTCCTCAGTCCGATTTAGGACTTTGACAACGGACAAAGAATCAGATTCAACCACAAGGGGGGAATGAAACTGATCTCCGATTCTTCAAGGAACCGGGCGTAAGCTTCTAAGCCTTCAAGGATTGCTAGGGCTTCAAGGGACTTGATCGACCATTTCTGAATGATTCGATTGCAACCAGCTAAAATTGGAGACCCATTCGAGTCACGGAGGATCCAACCTATGCCGCCTGAGTTCGAGTTGTCGTTCCACGAAGCATCGAAATTGTGTTAGCATTCTTGAATAACACTTAAACTAAAAAAAATACTCCAATACTTGGGACCCGTTTGGAATACCTTCTAGTAAATGTTTTTCAAGGATACATTTTTTTAAAAAACATTTTGTATAAAAATTGTTTAGAATTTAAACACTGATATGTTTGGTTATATTTCCTCTTGTTTTTATACACAATTAAACACTTTTCCACGGTATGTCCCTTGATATTACAATGAGTACAAATCGGTCAGACCGTTGGTGCTCTTCTTGTTCATAAGAAGAATCTAGGCTCGAACGACAGAATATGAATCACTTAATCCCATCAAGAAAATCATCACGAACTCGGATTCAAGATGTTCAACAAAAGGTTTGATGCCGTCACAAGTGCAGTCATAAGTCACTCTATAATCGCATAAATCTTGCCATATAGTCTTCAATTTCGTATAGTATGATTCAACAGACATAGTACCTTGGTTCGTAGTTACCAATTCCTTCCGTAATTAGTAGATATGAGGACCATTGCCTTGCTTTAAATGAGTGTGAAGTTCGTCCCACACAGCCTTTACAGAACCAGTGTAATTAATGCTTGCGGCGATCTCCTTTGAAACTGAATTAAGAATCGAAGAAGTGGTTGTTACACTTCCAGGCGGCTGTGGTTTCTTGATTGAACCATCGAGAAAACCCTCTTTGTTTTTGCCTGAGAGAGCAATTAGCATCGCCTTCCTCCAAGAATTGTAATTACTTGCTCCAAGTAAAGGCTGAGTGACTAACAAAGCAGAAGAACTATATGAATAGTGAAGATTTAAGGGATTTGAGCTGCACGTTGATCGACAAGGAATCATCCGTCTGACCTTCTTTGTCCGCCATGGACCGAGAGATCGCAATTAATGCTCTGATACCATATGAAGAATTAGAGAAGAATGTGAATTCTTGTATATTCAACTGGAAGATAATCTTCTCTTAAATACAAGTTGTAGAGATAGTTGAAACTCTAAAAGAAATAACAAAACTGAAACTTAAACAACTTGTAAAATAGAAATATAATAATACTGTAATAGTTAGTATATACCTAAAAAGTTTTTTTTTTCTTTTTTCTTTTTTTAAATTTTATTCAAATATTTCTCTTGGTTTATTTTTCAATATCATTTTTTAATAAATCATTTTTAGTAGTTGCTAAATATTAGATTTTTTTTCAAAATAATTTTTTTTTTCCAAAATTAAACACCTTACATACCCTTACTCAGGGCCATTGTCAAATTCCGTTCACTCCAACCAAATTTTTCTAAGGTTGTGGGGCCTACGGGAGGTCTCAATCGAAATTTAAGTCTATTATTCATTATTATTGTTCGAAATTTTCAACTTTTGAAGGGGAAATCTTTGATTTAAAAAAAAATATAGGAAAAAATACACTTTTAGTCCCTGAGGTTTGGGTTAAGCTACATTTTGGTCCCTGAGTTTTCAAACTCAACAAAAATATCCCTGAGGTTTGAGATAAGGAGCACTTTGGTCCCTGCCGTCCAGTTTGCCGTTAAATACTAACGGACTGCTGACGTGACATTATTATTTTAATTAAAAAATTAATTTTTAATTTTTTAAATAAAAATAAATTTAAAAAAATAAAAATATTATTATTTTATTATTATTTTTTAATTCTCTCTCTTTCTTCTCCTTCTTCTTCCTTCCACCCAAGCCCTTCTTCTTCTTCTTTCTCCCACCAACTCTTTCTTCTTCAACCTTTCTCCGGCGGCTGTCAACACCTGCCGGCGATCACCGGCGACCGGCCGTCACCGACGATTTTTTTTTTTTTTCCTTTCTCTTTCTTTCTTCTCTTCTCTCCTCTTCTCAACTCTATTTTCTTTTTTTTTTAAAAAAAAAAACACAGAGAAGCAGAAAACCCATCTACTTCTCACGATTTAGCAGCCACCGACGACCTCCCATTTGGAGTTCTCCTTGTCCGACGAGAGTACCAGCGGCAGCGAGATGCTGATTTCAAGTAGCCGACACATGATTCTTCTTCGTTCTCGGCCAAAACTGTTGTAGCTGCACCCAACCGCCTCTCTGTTTCTGTTTTTCGACAAGCGTACCAGTGGCGGCGACATGAGACTCTCCTCCTCCAGCGTTGTTTGTTCTATTCTTCGGCGGCGCTTCTCTCCCTCTTTCCTTTCAGCCGCGCGTAGCAGTAGCGAGCGGCGTATCCACCATCTGGTTGTAGAGAGGAAGCTAGATCTGGGTTTTCTCTCGACAAAAACCCAGATCTGGAAGTTTCGAGACCCACAACGTCTGACGAACTTCACCATCTCAGATCTGGAACTTTCGAGACCCACGAATCGGTTGAGACCCATGACGTCGGACGATGAGATCTGCGAGTTTCCTTCTTCCCGATGAGATCTGTGAACACAACCGAACTACCCACGAACTGGTGAGCACCGCGAACAAGCGAATAAAAGTTGAGGACGAGAGAAGAAAAGTTCGTCGGGGGCCGATTTTCCAGATTTGAAACGTGAACGCCGGTGGTTGAAGATGAGAGAAGAAAAGTTGGAGAAGAGAGAAGAAGATGAGGGGAAAAAAAAAATACAGTCACCGGCGGCGGCCAGCCATCGGTGGGTTAAGAAGAAGAAGATGACCGGCAGTGCGTTGTTGAAGAAGAAGAATAAGAAGAAAAAAGAGAGAGATGGTGAGAAATAATTAAAAATAATTAAAATAATATAAAATAATAATATTTTTATTTTTTAAAATATATTTATATTTTTAAAAAATTAAAAAAATAATTTTTTTATTAAAAAAATAGTGGCACATAAGCAAACCGTTAAGTATTAACGGAAAAATGGATGGAGGGACTAAAATGAAACTAAAACCAAACCTCAGGGGCTAAATTGTTGAGTTTGAAAACTCAGGGACCAAAGTGTAACTTAACCCAAACCTCAGGGACCAAAAGTGTATTTTTCCCAAAAAGATATTATACAAACTATCTTTCAATTTTGGGTATTATGTTTGTAAATTTTGAAAAGTTTTATTTTTGTTTTTGAATATATAAAAATTTAAAGACACACTTGACATCATTTACAATATCTAAATTATGACATTTAATGTGTGAAAATTGATTATATAATGATTTCCCAACATGAACATAACTCAACTGTCATAAAGCTTGTACTAATGCTAGACAATTGACAAAAAAAAAAAGCTATTGCTAGGCGTAGGGCGAATCGGATTTTGGGAATTTTAGATGAGAGTGACAATTGGCAAGATGACAATGGTAAAATTTTTCAAATTTTTGTATCTTATTTCCAGAAGATTTTCACAACTGCCAAGCCATCCCTACAACATACGAGGCCGGTGTTAGACTCAATTGACCGGGAAGTGACACCTGAGATGAATGACAAGTTACTGAGACCCTTTACACCGCCTAAAATTGAGCAAGTCGTTAAATCTTTTCATCCAACGAAAACTCCTGGACCAGATGGATTCCCAAAAATACTAGGACATTGTTGGTCACACCACAGTGGAGAATTGTTTGTCTATCCTTAATCGGAGAAGTTCAATCAAAGAATGGAATCACACAAACATAGTTTTGATCCCGAAGACAAAGAATCCAACAAAGGTCACTGATTATCGTCCGATTAGCCTTTGCAACATATCCTATAAAATTTTTACCAAAGTCCTAGTAACAGACTCCGAGAGTTTATGGATTTGATTATCTCTCCATCGTAGTCGACATTCATACGGGGCAGATCCATTTGTGATAATCTGATAATTGGACATGAAGGTCTAAGATTTCAACATCGCAGAAGAAAATGAAGGAAAAGTTTGGTTGCAATTAAGCTGGACATGAACAAGACATATGATCGTGTGGAATGGGTCTTCTTGGAGCATATGATGAGGAAATTGGGTTTTCAGGAAGAATGGATAAATTTAGTCATGCAATGTGTAACCACAGTATCATTCTCGATTATGGTTAATGGGGAGACATCAAATTTATTTCGTCCAAGTCGTGGGATTAGACAAGGTGACCCTCTTTCGTCTTATCTTTTTCTTTTATGTGTCTAAGGTTTCTCTAGTCTCATCGATCAGGCGAATATGAGTGGATACATATCGTGACTTAGCATTTCGAAGACGGGACCTTTGACCTCCCATTTATTCTTCACGGATGATAGTTTGATTTTCTTGAACGCCTCTATTCCGGAATTCGCCGTTTTCAAGGATTTACCGAAAAAACATGAATTGACATCGGGTCAAAGTGTGAATTTTGGAAAATCGGCTATATGCTTCTCACCTAACATAAATCCTAATTTTAAGGAATATCATCCAATATCCAGCCTATTGCCATTGTGACAATTTGGGGACATACTTAGGCCTCCCTTCGTCTTTTACAAGAAGTAAGGGTCGCGATTTTATAAGGATTAAGGATATAGAGTGTGCAAACTATTACAAGGATGGAAAAGTAAAATGTTCTCTATGGGAGCAAAAGAGGTGTTGTTGAAGAGCGTCATCTAGACCATTCTGAATTATGCAATGTGATATTTTAGATTACCAAAGAACCTATGTCATCTAAAATGATGACACAGTTTTGGTGGGGATCTACAACAAATTCAAGGAAAATTCACTGGAAATCTTGGGATAAATTATGCCTACCCAAAGAAATAGGGGGCCTAAATTTTCAGGATCTTGAAGGATTTAATCAAGTCTCCTTGCCAAACAAGCGTGGCACGTGCTCAAGCAGCCGAATCTCCTTCTTTCTCAATTCTTGAAGGCTAGGTACTTCCCTAACTCTAATTTACTAAATGCCACTACTTCATCCAATAGCTCATTTTTCTGGAAGAGTTTTGTGTGAGGTCTCGATTTACTTAGAAAAGGGTTACAAAAGTTGTTGGGTAATGACAAATCAATCCAAGTTTTTAAAGATCCTTGGGTACCTAGGCCTTACACTTTCAAATTGTTGACACCATCTAATGGAAGAGATAGTTTATTGGCTATCCATTTTATAACGTCGTCTTTATCATGAGATATATCGAAATTAAATAGTTGTTTCTGTCAGGAGGATGTTCAGCTTATTTCTTCTTTGCCAATAAGTTCTATAGGAAGTCCTGATACCTGGATTTGGCATTATGATAAATATGGAGTTTACTCTGTCAAAAATGGATATAAGCTTTATAGGGTTGAGCCATATTTCTCAAGAGCCAACCCCCGCTATGGGCTATTCGGAATGGTGGAAGGATCTATGGAAAATGAAAATACCTTCCAAGATTAAACATTTTACTTGGAGATGCTTTCATGATTGTCTATCGTGGATGAAGTGCCTATTTCGACGTCACATATCTGATTCAGACACTTGTCCGATATGCAAAAAAGAAGCCAGAAACTATGGATCATGCCATTTTCAAATGCAAACAGGCCAAGTCCATTTGGCGAGGGGTGTTAAAAGATCATGAGTTACTCACAGGAAAAGATCTTAAGATCCATTCTCACATCCCGAATTAGAGGTGATTTTTGTTAGTGCATGGGCCATTTGGAGTGATGGAACTCAACCATTCACCAAAAGGAAATATTACCCATTGAATCTAAATGGCAACAGGCCATTTTTAACACCAGGGGAAGTGGATTGCGTGCAGCAGACCAATTTGACTATACAGGGGCCTTCACAAGTGACGCATATAAATCCACAATTCCTCACTTTCAGTTGGTCCAGCCGCTAGGAATTTAACAGGAATTACAATGATGGTGGATGCTGCTTTTTGCGATGGAGAAAAGGTTTTCGGCTACGGAATTGTGTTGTTAGGCACCGTTTGATAACCATTTGGTTTTTGAAAATTATGTTTGTTTTCTCCTAAATTTCTTACCATGGCTTTCATCCTAGTTAAGGTTGCATTTGAATTCCTAGTCAAATTTTAAAAACAAAAACAAGTTTTTGAAAACTATTTTTTTTTGTTTCCAAAATTGGACTTCGTTTTTTAAAACAAGATAGAAGATTGATACTAAAACCAAAAAACTTATAGGTGAAAGTATGTATGTATAAGCTTAATTTTTAAAAACCAAAAACCAAAAACCAAATGGTTATCAAACGAGACCTGAATGATCAGGATTGGATGGCTTACGGTTTTAGGCAGGCTTTATCCTCCAGTCTGAGGCTGAAGCGTTCATAATTTTGGAAGCCTTAAGATTGGCCCAACAGCTGTATATATACAGAGATTGATTATATATTTTAATGAAAAACATATATATATATATATATATATATATATATATTTTACTAATTTCAAAGTTCGAGGATATATATATTTTACTAATTTCAAAGTTCGAGGATATTTTTTATTTGGAATAAATATCAAAATTGAAAGATGAAAATGAATTTATACTGCTGGAAAACTTATGAGCATGAATTTCTCCGCCAAATTGATCTCTCCATAGTCTTTAATTTCACTTGCTTGCAAACTTTTTGCTTCAACTACAATAATATTGAAAAAGAAAATTTTACATAATATCCTAAATTCATCTGAAATAATAAATTCTAATGGCAAATACCCAATGCTCTGTTTGATAACTATTTGGTTTTTGAAAATTATATTTGTTTTCTCTCAATTTTCTTACTATGGTTTTCATTTTTGTTAAACACACTTCAATTTTTAATGAAATTCCAAAAACAAAAACAAGTGGTGTAAAATTTGATGAAGGATGTGGTGAAAACAACGTGGAGTAATGGAAAGAGAAATCCACCGAATTTTTTGGAAAGCTAATTTAAGGATAATTGTAATGGGTGGCAACATGAGGGTAAATAATGGCAAATATAGCAATTTTTAAAAATATTTGCAAATATGGCAAAATTTTTGAATTAATTTTTTATATTCCTAAATTGCCCCTGCCCCTGATTGGCGAGCGCATCTTCTTCTTCCTCGTCAGTTTTTTTTTTTTTTTTTTTTTGGTAGAAAATTTTTCTATCAGTGATAGAAAGTTTCTATCACTGATAGAATAAAGTTTCTATCACTGATATTTCTATCACTGATAGATTCTATAGTGGTAGAAACATTTTCTATCAGTGATAGAGTTTCTATCACTGATAGAATAAAGTTTCTATCACTGATAGAAGATTTCTATCACTGATAGAATCTATCAGTGATAGATCAGTGATAGAAAAACTGATTGGCGCATGCATCTTCTTCTTCCTCGTCAATTTTTATATATATATTGATAGAAATCTTCTATGATAGAAAGTCTTTCTATCACTGATAGATTCTATCAGTGGTAGAAAAATTTTCTATTAGTGATAGAAAATATCAATGATAGAAACTTCTATCACTGATAGAAAGTTTTCTATCAGTGATGGGCATTTTAGTAATTTTACTTTTCTGATGGTGAGATTTTGCCAATTTTGCAAATATTTCTGCGGGTTGCTACTTTTGCAATTAGTTTGGGCCATTTTGCTACATTTGCAACCGGCCCTTTTATAATAATACTAAAAAATCTTAAAATTCTCTTGTAATCACTTTTATTGTCTTTAAAATCAATGCCAAAACACACCCATAATTTGATATTGATATCACATAAGTGATAAATCTACTACAAATTTAGAATAGGGTGAATAACACACATGTTGATGCCAAATTTTGGTCAAGGGATTCACCTGACCGACATCAACGGTAAATTTATTTGAAGGGGAAAGACGTGACCTGCAAAATAAGAAAAAACTGAGCACCGATGTGGTGTGGCACTCCGATGCGATGCTTAAGTCAGTTGGGAGATCATAAGTGAAGCAAGTAAGTAATAATATAGAGAAAGAAAATAGATACCAAATTCCGTCCCCCTACCTTGGGGTTAGTCTCTTCTATTTATAGTTGAAAATAGGGTTTTCCCCTTCTTTTAGGAGAGGGAATAGCCCTAGAGATTGATTCGGGCCTAATGGGCCTCCGTGGGCTTGTTTCTTCTCTGAGCTCTTATCATTCTGACTTTCTTAGAGTTAGGTCCAAATTTACTCATAACAACACACACAAAAGTGCCTATCTTTTTTTTTTTTTTTTTTTTTTTGAAAAGAAAAGTGCCTATCTAAGGATATTAGACTTTATACATTTGTCTTCAATTTTATTTCAAAAAAAAAAAAAAAAAAAAAAAAAAAAAAAACAAATAAATTGTGAGAATAAAATTTAATGAAGAAGGGTCTTGAAATGAGATCATCATTATAAATGAGATTTTAGGGAGGGTGCTTTTTGTTGTTCTACCATGGTTGCATGGTCAGAAATTTTGCAAAAAGTATTATATAATAAAATTACTCCTAAAGTCAAACATATTAAGTTTAAGAATATATTTCATCAATCCAAAAGTTATACTAAATATATTTACGGGTAAGATATTAGTTCAAAGTTTTTAAAGAATTATTGTTAGGATTGAGTTGTAGCATTTTCTAACTTCAATTTGAATATATATATATATATATAATCTCAAATGGCTCAAATTTATTTGTTGAATCTAAAAATAATGGCTCAAATTTATCTGTTCATCAATTACCTTAATATTTATATCTGGTTTTTCACTTTGTCCATAAAGTTTTATATATAAAAAAACCCCATTAATACGTAACTGAATAACCATCTTTTTTACACAAATTTCAACCATCAAAGGTCTACCAACCATTCTCATCACAATTAGCTTGACAACAAAATGAAACGATGTACTAGACTAGAGTTTTAAGCACATGAAACTACATCCTTTCCTACTGACGAGTTGTTCAAGAAGTCATCTATAAATTTGCTCAATGAGATGAAGGAAGATCCACCTTCCATTACACTTTTCCTACTTTCTTCACTTTTGGCTTGAACTTTCTTCCTTATCTTGTCGTCGTCTTCCATTAATTTTCTAATCCCACTGTCTATCTCCTTTGCACTCACTATTCTCGGGTTGTTGATATTATAATCTATCACGAGACTTGTAGTTTTCGGGTGTTCTCTGTGTAATGAGACCCATAGCTTTGCACCATTGGATGTAAGAGAGAGAAATAACAAAAGTACTTCAATTTTGTATCCAACGATTATGAAGGGACAGACAAACTTAAAGATTTAAATCCGATGATTTTAAAAATAAAGTCTCATTGCACCGAAAACACCTAATAGGGATAGTTTAGGAAGGAAAAAAAAGCCTATATATTTAGTTGGTGAAAGCGATTGAAAATGTTGGGTTGTGTGTTGTAAATGAGCATGGGAATAGAAAGACGTTGATCTCGAGTGAGGATAGTATTGGCCAATCTCAACGGCGGATGAGGTATGATCAAAGTTGTTCAGTTTTCCTAAGAAATTAAATTCGACCAAAAGAGAAACACAGAGATCTGTTGGTTAATCCTACATACACTAGTGGGAAAAGTTGGGTAGAAGTTGTGGTGCTTGTAGTGACAAGTGGACAAATCAAGACCACTACAAGAAATGAAAAGGATGACAAAATGTGACACACGTCTTTCATAACTTTGCTTGGAAATATTTAGGCTAAATTATAAAAAATGCCCTTGAACTATGAGATTTGTTTCAAAAATGCCCATGAACTTTAAAATGTTTCAAAAATACCCCTGAACTTTGAAGAATGTTTCAAAAATATCCTTGCTGTTAAGTTTGGATGGAAACCGTTAAAGTTTGAGTTTCAAAAATACCCTTGAACTTTCAAAAAAATTTCAAAAATACCCTTATTGAAAAATGATTCTTCTTTTTTCCTCCTCTCTCACCGTAAATTCTTTCTCCATGAAAATTAATGCAAAACTTTGCTTATAAAGGTTGTGTGCAACTCAATACCAAATAAAAAAATACTTTGAAATCAAGTTTTCTCTTTTCAAAGGTGTAAAGAAGATAAGTGTGAGAAAACAACATATATATGTATATATATTATTTCATTTTTTGCTCTCTCTTTGCTTGTGTATCTTAATGATAAGAAGAAGAAATGTTTATAAGACTGTGAGTTTGGTCCAATTTATAAGATTAACCAATCAAAAGTTTTATATATGATTTTGTTCTTATTGATATTGAAGAATTGTTAGAATCCTTATACAACAATAGTTTCATTTATTTTTTGTAATAGGAATATAGAGAAAACTAGGAAATAATATTGAAAAAACTACCAACACACATGTAGAATTTCAAGAACAAAACAAAAGTCATCTTGAAGATTCGATACAAAAATCTAGCCAAGTGCTTTAGATGTGTTGAAAGAGAAAGAAAGCTCCTAGATTATGAATACATGACAAAGAAGTAAAGTTTCTCATTAATTTTTGGAAGAAGAGTTAATTTACGGTGGGAGAAGGGAAAAAAAAACATTTTTTAATAAGGGTATTTTTGAAACTCAAACTTTAACGGTTTCCATCCAAAATTAACGGCAAGGGTATTTTTGAAACATTTTTCAAAGTTTAGGGGTATTTTTGAAACTTTTTAAAGTTCAGGGGCATTTTTGAAACAAACCCCATAGTTCAGGGGTATTTTTTATAATTTAGCCAAATATTTAAGCCAATTTTGGTGATTGTTTATATGGGTTGTTAATCTTTTAAAATTCTCAAATTTATCTTTTATCATACTAAACATTTGGAGCAAGGGAGACATTGATCAAAATTGAAAATTATAAAACTGAGTGATTAATCTTTTTTTTTTATATATAATTTATAGACTAAATATGGACACAATTATAGAGTTTTACTTAATTTGTAACTTAACTTTCAATATAGCATGGATTCTTAATTTGTTGTGTTTGAAAACTAAGCAAGCATCCCATGGCAGTCATGATCAGTGTAACAATAATGAAACTTTTTAAGATTAACAAACCAACTCACATTCCAAATCCTCCATTTTGTAGCTTTTTCCTTTAACAACATAGCTCACTTTACCACTATCTATTACAACGAAAACCCCCATTAATACGTAACGAAAACACAAATTTCAACCATCATAGGTCTACCACTCTCATCACAATTACCTTGATAAGAAAATGAAACAACTTACTAGACTAGAGTTTTAAGCACATGAAACTACTTCCTTTAGTTTCCTCCTCCTGACGAGTTGTTCAAAACGTCATCTATAAATTTGCCTGCTGAGATGAAGGAAGATCCACCTTTCATTACACTTTTCCTACTTTCTTCACTTTTTGCTTGAACTTTCTTCCTTATCTTGCCATCATCTTCCATTAATTTTCTAATCCCACTTTCTATCTCCTTTGCACTCACTATTCTTGGGTTTTCCATTCTATAATCTAATACGATATCCACAGCCAATCCCAATTCCACAACCATTTCGAAGGCATTAAATTGTTGTTCGGCATACATAGGCCATGTGATCATTGGCACGCCATACCACAAACTTTCCATTGTCGAGTTCCAACCACAATGTGAGATGAATCCTCCAGTGGCAGGGTGGGCCAATATCTCCGCTTGCGGTGCCCAACCAATTACCTTCCCAATACTTGTTGTTCGATCGAGAAATCCCTCCGGTAGGATATTAGAGATGTCAACATAGTCCTTTGGCGCTTCAAACTTAGTCTTTGACGAAGGCTGGCGAAGGGACCACACGAAGTGAGCCCCACTTTTCTCCAATGCATGTGCAATCTCCCCCACCTGTGTTATGACAGGAGTAGAGAAACAAGAATTAACAATACACAAATTTATGGGGGAAAAATACACTTTTGGTTCCTAAGGTTTGGGTTAAGTTACACTTTGGTCCCTGAGTTTTAAAATTCAACAAAATTACCCTTCAGGTTTGAGATAAGGAGCAATTTGATCCTTGCCATCCATTTTGCAGTTAAATACTAACAGAATGCTAACGTGACAATATTTTTTTAATTAAAATTTTTTTTTATTTTAAAATAAAAACAATAAAATATTATTATTTTTTATTTTTCTATTATTATTTTAATTACTTGTTCTCTCTCCTACCTTATTCTTCTTCCTCACTACCATCCAGCCATCATCCAGCCACCATCTGTAACTACAGGCGGCATCACCGGCCACCGCTGCCGTCCGCCGGCGACCACCGTTGTCGGCAGATTTTTTTTTTTTTTTTTTTTTTTTAAATTCTTCCACTCCCTTTCTTTCTTCTCCTTTTCTTTTTTTCTCCATTCCCTTGTTTGAACTCCATCATCACAACGACGGAACCAAAACTCGAACGGGCAGAAACTCCTTGCCGGCGACAGAGAGAGAGAGACGACCAAGGGAGAGAATCCCATGCGACCAACCGAGAGAGAGAAGAAAACAGATCTAGGATTCCACGCGATCGACCAAGGGGGTTTGCTGTTCGAGGAAGAAAAAACCCAGGCGACGGCTCGCGGCTGTTCAGATCTATTTGGTGGAAGCTTGATGGCGGCACGCGGTTGTTCGAGGAAGAAGAAGACACCCTCGCTGCTGTTCGACGAAGAAGAAAACCCATGCCGTTCAGATCTGTTCGGTAAGACTTAAGCGGCTGGCGGATTCATGGTCTCACATTCAGATCTGAAACAGCGCTGGCGGATTCGTGGGTCTCGCGTTCGGAGAGGGAATGGAAGGGAGTGTTCGTCTTTGTTGCGTGGGCTGGGTCGAAATCGCGTCTTCATTGTGGGTCTCGAACTGTCGAAATTGAGAATCGGAGAAGACGATCGGAGATAGAGAACTTGTTGGAGAAGAAGATCGGAGATGGCGAACGACGGCTCCGGCGAACAATGGCTCCGACGTAGGTGGTCGCTGGTGGTCTAAAGAAGAAGAAGTTGCCGGTGGTTGGAGAAAAGAAGAAGAACTTGCCGGTGGTTGGAGAAAAGAAGAAGAATTTGCCGGTGGTTGGAGAAAAGAAGGAGGAGAAGAAACATAAAAGAAAAAAAGAAAAAAAAACAGAAATGAAAAAAGAAAAATATAATAATATATTTTTATTATTTTAATATTATTTTATTTTAAAAAACTAAAAAAAAAAATTGATAAAAAAAATAATACCACATCATAATTCCGTTAACCTTTAACAGAAAAAATGGATGGAGGGACCAAATTACTCCTTATCGGGTAATTTTGTTAAGTCAGGGACCAAAGTAGGGGTATTCAAAACAAATCGAAAACCGATCCGACCGACCAAAACCGACCGAATCGACGTCGGTAGATCGGAGTCGGTTTAGTATTTCTAAAAAACCGACCGTCGGTCGGTCGGTCAAGCTTAAAAGCTTAAAAACCGACCGACCGACCGAATCCATTTAAAATGACCGCTCCAAATTTCAAATTGTAAAATCTGCAGTAAAATCACCTTGAAAATCGAAAACCATATGCTTTCTCCAAGGTGGTTTTGATTCTTTATTATTAAAAAAATAAAAAGTAATTATTACATTTACATCAAGTCAAATCCATCTTTTCTACTTTTCTCTCTCTTTCACTCTTCTCATCCGAAAATCTTTCTTCTCCACTTTCCTTCTTCCTCCTTTCATCTCTTCAGTTCTTTTATTTTTTTTCTTCATTGCTTTTCTTTCTCTCTTTCTTCTATTTATTTCTTCCTTTCTCTTACTCTTTTCCCATTCTTTCTTCTTCTTCTCACATCTACGGCATGGGTTTTTCCTTTTCTTTTTCTCTCTTTCTTCTCCAACCACTCTCCCTCAGTCTCTTGTGTCTCGAACCGACTAATACCGACCGACCGTCCGACCCATCGGTCGGTCGGCGCTACAAACCCATCCAAAACCGAGTGTCACCGACCGACATAAACCGACCTGTCGGTTTTCGGCGTCGGTTTGAGCTCAAAACCGACGCCGACCGACCGATGAACACCCCTAGACCAAAGTGTAACTTAACTTAGGGACTAAAAATGTATTTTTTCCAATTTATGGGGAGGAACAACCAAATTACAGAATCAAAGATTATGGCAAATAAGTATAAAAGTGTTTATATAGGATACTCCTCTTAACTTTAACTAATTAGGCTAGATAATATATTCAAGGGGATATCAACAACCTGATCCTTGTCAAAGCTTCCCATTCTCCCAAAGCACAAGAAAATCACTGACGATGGAGGCTGATCATCAAGCCACTTCAATACATCAGCACGTTCAGGACTCCTATCTGATTCAACAACATTAGCATGTTTCAAGTGCAAAATGGGTCCAACAGGATACAACGGCGGGACTTGCATACTCGACATGGAGTTCAATATACGAGATTCCATCTCAGCAAATGTATTGACCAGAATACCTTTGATTTCCGATCTAACTCTTTTAACAATACCATGAAACTCAACAGCAGTTTCACAATCGAGCATAGAAGAACGGAAAACTTTAGTGGGAATCGGATTGACAAAACCTGACACAACCAACTCATCCTCTGAGTTTAGCAATTGTTCCACCGCCACGTTGCCATTATGCTTATGGGAAAGTTGTTGAAGCTCAAGCACAAAAGCAAGATTGCCAACAGAAGATGTGTTGAACATATAACAAGGAAGCTGAAATTCTTTAGCCACATCTATCATGGTGATGCAGAATAAGTCGAGGACAAATCCAACGAGTTTGGAGGAGTGGCTGAGTTTTGTGACAGCTTCTCTGACACTGGGCTTGTACCTTTCGGCAGTATCAATCATATGCAACACATAGGTTCTTTTAGTTTGTTGGGGAGGAGGCAGTTCGGGGAGGATAATGAAGTGTATAGATTTACCAGTAAAAGGCGCAAAAAGTGATTGAATATGTTGGGGGGTGTTGGTGTCGGAGGGTAGCCTGTGGATGAGCAGTGTGACAGAGAGACGTTCATCTCGAGTGACCAGAATATTGGCCAGCGCAATGGTGGATGGGAGGTGGCCTGGTACAGGTATGAAAACCAGCTCAAACTTGTTCATTTTCTAGATAAAAAATGAACACTCAGATCTGATATGGTGTGAAGAAGATGAGTTTAGGTAGAAGATATTTAAGCACATTTGATTTAGATGTATTTGTTTGGATAAGAAAGGTTAGGTAGATGTTGTGGTGCTTGTAACTTGTAAGGACAATAAATATCAGAAATATTGAGGAAGATGAAATTATCCGTGCACGTTTTTTACTGTCAATAAATGAAACGGAAGGGAAAAAGTAACAGACCTCTTTCAAGTTTGATTTAATAATGCAACCTCAGCTTTTTGCTTTATTGCAACTTTTTTCTTTCAAACAAACAAAAAAAACAGGTCTTTCAAGTTTCTTTTTAAAGTACTTGTTTGTTTTATTTTTGTTATGAATCTGAGAGCAAAAACAAATACAAATATGAGGGAAGAGAGAAGAATTCACACACAGAAAGTTATAGTGGTTCAACCATATTGCTATGGTCTACATCCACTCTTGAAGGACAGCCGAAGGTTCTGTTATTTAGAAGTGTAGCAAGGATCACAAAATACATCAAAGGAGTATGAACTCCATCGCTCTCAACCTCACTACCAGAAGAAGGATTTTCCCAGCTCGCCACTCCCCAATAACTCTTTACAACAAAAATTGGAAGTGTACAAACATTTTCTTTGAAACTGTGAGAAAAAATAATGCAAAAATGTGTAGTATTATGTGATTGTGGAGAAACAAAATGTTTATTTTTTTGTAAGAAATTTATCAATTAATGTTGAAAAACCCATGTGGATGGGAACATGGTGGTAGGTTGTGTAGTCAAATATATAATTTAATTTATGGGACCTATTGTCTGCACTGCATTGTCGATTTTCGAGCCCAATAAATTGACCTATGAATTTTCAAATATTTCTGCCAAATTTCAACTAAAAAGCATATCTTTTTCTAAGTAAATCACAAGGACAGCCATAATTAATCTACATGGCACTTGTGGATCTTTTGGCTGCTGATTTTATGAACCCTAGAATGCAGAGCAATGGAAGACTTCAAATTTTGGCTAACCTTTCCCTTATTCTTGGAGCTGCCTTGATGTCTTTACTTGCTATATGGGCCTAAAAATGGCACCAACCTAGACTCCTTTTTTTCTTTTTCTTTCTTTGCAGTTTTTACTTTTAATTGTGTATAATATAATGCTTTTTCCATAGTGAGGATGTGATAAATATTATGTGGCTTTCTTTTTCTTTTTCTTTTTTGGGTTTTTACTTTTTACACACACTCAAACCAAACCATTGAACCTTTTATATGAGTTTGCAGCTACTTTGAAAACATAGATACAAAAATATAATGATTTAAATAATTTGGAATCATAATAATTTAATGAATGGCCATGAATTTTTTATTTTTGTCTTGAATATGTTCTTTTTTCCCCTTTATTTTGGAAAATATAATTGTTGGGCGTTAAACATTTTTATCCAAGACTTGTTAATGAGTTCATTTTTGGTTTGGTCTCCATACCCAAAATGTAGCATTTGATAAAAGACAAATTACAACAATTTTAGTTCTTTCTTTTGTCAACAACTGAGTAAGACTCATCATTGGATCGTGTTGGGTTAGATCGACCTAAAAAGTATTGTGTCTGTTATAGGCAATTTTGGACCACCCGACGCACTAGGAGCTGACGAGGACGTCCGGACGAAAATAGGGCTGGGAGACCGACCCAGAGGAAGAACCGACCAAAGGGTCGGGCCAACTTGGCCCGACCATTCGGCCCGCTTGCGCGGGCCGAGCTCGGTCACCTCCTCTCGGTCCCTGATGCTTCTAGCCGCCCCGGTTTCGTCTGGTTTGTCCCGAAACGCCTCCGAATTCCTAAAAACCCTAGGAGCACGAGCAGGTATTTATACCCCTCTTCGCCACTGAAGAAGGGGACCAGAACTCTCTATTCTCTACTCTCTTTCTCTTACTCTCTTGCTCTCCTCTTCCGTTTTCTGACTTAAGCATCGGTGGCGGTGTGGCTAGCACCACACCGGTGTGCAGGTGTGGCTAGCACCACACCGGTGTGCAGGTTTACTCTTTTGCAGGCCACGTCTTCCCCCGCTCTCAACAAATTCACTGTCGATTATCACGTGGAGCGAAGGTAATTTACCTAACGAAATTTGATCATCAACAGTGTCAACATTCTTGAATAACACTTAAACTAAAAAAAATACCCCAACACTTAGGACCCGTTTGGAATACCTTTTAGTAAGTGTTTTTCATGTATACATTTTTTTAAATATTTTGTATAAAAATTGTTTAGAATTTAAAAACTGATATGTTTAGTTAAGTGTTTTTATGCACAAGTTAGTATATATCTAGAAAGTTTTTTTTTTTTTTTTTTTTAAAAAAAATGTATTCAAATATTTCTCTCAAAATGATTTATTTTTCAATATCATTTTTTAATAAATCATTTTTAGTAGTTGCCAAATATTAGATTTTTTTTCAAAATAATTTTTTTTTTCCAAAATTAAACACCTTACATACCCTTACTTAGGGCCATTGTCAAATTCCGTTCACTCCAACCAAATTTTTCTAAGGTTGTGGGGCCTACTGATGGTCTCAATCGAAATTTAAGTCATATTATTAATTATTATTGTTGGAAATTTTCTACTTTTGAAGGGGAAATCTTTGATTTCAAAAAAAGATATTATACAAACTATCTTTCAATTTTGGGTATTATGTTTGTAAATTTTGAAAAGTTTTATTTTTTTGAGAATAAATATTCAAAAGGAACAAATAAAACATTGGGATATCATCTGTGGGACAGGATCCCCGACCAATGGTATCTTGACCACCAATGTCAGCTAAATTATATTCAAGGAGCCAATTAGGAAAAGAGTGGGCCCAGCTATCTGAAGCTTCATTCAAACAAGCCCATCGTGCAAGCTTATGAGCCATCTGATTATGTCTCTTCTGAACATGGTAGAAACCTTCCACCTTCCTCTCTGATTTTTAGGGATTGAACTTCCTCAATGAAAATCTTCAGTTCAGTCTCATCTTCCTCCGACCCATTGAGCATACGAATTCTTTGGAGGGCGTCACTTTCAACCAGAACAAGGGGTGTTGACAACGGCAAAGCTCGGAGACCCTCGCTGATTGACATTGTTTCCAACCAGGAAATCCTCCACGGTCGTGAGATGCAACGGAATCCGACGAAAAGGGGAGTGTCATTCTAGTTTCTGATAATCCAGCCAAGGCCACCACATTGTGCAAGGATTAAGACCAGTTGCAGTTGTTGGTGGCCATATCCTCCAGAAGTGTGCGAGCAATCTCCACGGTCTTGGACAACAGAGTCCCACCTGCAGCTGCATCAACGATGGTTTTAGTGCTAGGATTAAGACCGTTATAAAAGAGTTGAATTTGCAACCAGTCAGGATAGCCATGCTGAGGGCACTTCCTCAGCAACTCTTTGTAACGCTCCCAAGCCTCGAACAACTGCTCATCAAACTGCTGCTGGAACGTCCCAATCTCGGTCCTCAGCTTGACCGTTTTAGCAGGAGGAAAGAACTTCTTCAAGAATGCCTGGACCAAAGCATCCCAAGTGGTAATGTTCTCAGGTGGAATCGATTGTAACCAGTCCTGAGCCTTGTCCTACAAGGAAAAAGGAAATAAACGTAAGCGAATAACATCTTCAGAAACTCCATTTAACTTTACCGTCCCACAGATGTCTAGGAAGGATTTCAGGTGAGAGTTTGGATCCTCCGTGGGTGATCCTCTGTAAGCGCAGTCCTGAGCCATTTAAATGAGACCTGTTTTCAGCTCAAAATTGTTAGCATTGATCGGGGCATAGACAATCCCCGACTGTTGCTCATGAAAGACCGGCTGAAAGTAGTCCCTAATAGGCTTAGGCTCCTCGGGGTTAGGATTGGCCATTCGGAAAAGATTTGCTTGGTTTTTCCTCCGAAGTCTATTATACGTTCTCTCTATCTCCGGGTCAAAGGGAACTAAGGCCAACTCCCTAACTAAAAAAGGAAAAGATAAACAAAAAAGGAATGCAAAATCAAATATGACAAAAACAAACACGGAAACTACCAAATAAGGAAAAATTAATCTACAAAGGATAAAACTAAAAAGGAAAATTCTATCTAAGGAAAATTCAAACAAATATGAAAAAAACTAAACACGGAAAAGAAAAACAATAAAGGAAAAAAAAATGCAATCTACCTAAAAACAAAAATAACAAAAATAACAAAAAAAAAATACACCCTAAACTAAGACCGGACAATTTTTCTACGATATTAAATTAACTAAATATGTCAATCCCCGGCAACGACGCCAAAAACTTGATAAGCAAATTTCTAACCGCAAGTGTACGAGTCAAGTTATAATATAGTGAAAATAATTTCGAATGTCGTCCTCTAGATTGGGTTTCTAGCCAACTTAATTACCGGAAATACTTTTGACCAATTTTATTTAGAGAACACACTTTAATGACAAAGAATGTAAAACTAAACACAAAACTAAAAGAATGTGACAATCTAATGATGACAAAGGTCTTAGGGAATTGATTTCACCAAATGGGATTCTCCACCTTGTTCATCTCAATATACTATACACATACATACACTTTTCCTACTTTCTTCACTTTTGGCTTGAACTTTCTTCCTTATCTTGTCATCGTCTTCCATTAATTTTCTAACCCCACTTTCTATCTCCTTTGCACTCACTATTCTCGAGCTGTTCATATTATAATCATCACGAGACCCGTAGTTTTGCACCATTGGATGTAAGAGAGAAATAGCAAAAGTACTTCGATTTTGTATCCAACGATTATGAAGGGACAGACAAACTTGAAGATTTACATCCGATGATTTTAAAAATGAAGTCTCATTGCACCGAAAACACCTAATAATTTTCTCTTAGGGAGGGATAGTCTAGGAAGGAAAATAAAGCGTATATATTTAGTTGGTGAAAGCGATTGAAAATGTTGGGTTGTGTGTTGTAAATGAGCATGGTGACAGAAAGACGTTGATCTCGAGTGAGAATAGTATTGGCCAATCTCAACGGCGGATGAGATATGAAAACCAGATCAAACTTGTTCATTTTTCCTAAGAAATTAAATTCGACCAAAAGAGGAACACAGAGATCTGGTGGTTAATCCTACATGCACTGGTGGGAAAGTTATTGGGTAGAAGTTGTGGTGCTTGTAGTGACAAGTGGACAAATCAAGACCACTGCAAGAAATGAAAAGGATGAGAAAAAGTGACACACGTCTTTCAAAACTAAGTGATTAAAATTTTTAAAATTAATGGGTTTTTAATCTTTTAAAATTATCAAATTTATCTTTTATCATACTAAACATTTGGAGCAAGGGAGACATTGATCAAAATTGAAAATTATAAAACTGATTGATTAATTTTTTTTTTATATATAATTAAGAATCTAAATATGGACACAATTATAGAGTTTTACTTAATATGTAACTTAACCTTCATATAACATGAATTCTTTGTTGTGTTTGAAAACTGAGCAAGCACCCAATGGCGGTCATGATCAATGTAACAATAATGAAATCTTTTAAGATTAACAAACCAACTCAAATTCTAAATCCTCCATTTTGTAGCCCTTCCATTTAACTTCATAGCTCACTTTACCACTATCTATTACAACGAAAACCCCCATTAATATGTAACGAAAACACAAATTTCAACCATCAAAAGTCTATCACTCTCATCACAATTACCTTGACAACAAAATGAAACGACTTACTAGACTAGAGTTTTAAGCACATGAAACTACTTCCTTTAGTTTCTTCCTTCTGACGAGTTGTTCAAAACGTCGTCTATAAATTTGCCCGCTGAGATGAAGGAAGATCCACCTTTCATTAAACTTTTCCTACTTTCTTCACTTTTGGCTTGAACTTTCTTCCTTATCTTGCCATCATCTTCCATTAATTTTCTAATCCCACTTTCTATCTCCTTTGCACTCACTATTCTTGGGTTTTCCATTCTATAATCTAACACGATATCCACAGCCAATCCCAATTCCACAACCATTTCGAAGGCATTAAATTGTTGTTCGGCGTACATAGGCCATGTGATCATTGGCACACCATACCACACACTTTCCAACGTCGAGTTCCAACCACAATGTGAGATGAATCCTCCAGTGGCAGGGTGGGCCAATATCTCCGCTTGCGGTGCCCAACCAATTACCTTCCCAATACTTGTCGTTCGATCAAGAAATCCCTCTGGTAGGATATTAGAGATGTCAACATAGTCCTTTGGCGCTTCAAACTTACTCTTCGACGAAGGCCGGCGAAGGGACCACACGAAGCGAGCCCCACTTTTCTCCAATGCAAGTGCAATCTCCCCCACCTGTGTTATGACAGTATTAATTCAACAAATAAGAATAGAGAAACAAGAATAGACAATACACAAATTTATGGGGTGAGGAACAACCAAAGTATTGAATCAAAGATTATGCCAAATCAGTATAAAAGTGTTTATATATAATACTCGTTAGATAATATAATCAAGGCATATCAACAACCTGATCCTTGTCAAAGCTTCCCATTCTCCCAAAGCACAAGAAAACCACTGACGATGGAGGCTGATCATCGAGCCACTTCAATACATCAGCATATTCAGGACTCCTATTTGATTCAGCAACATTAGCATGTTTCAAGTGCAAAATGGGTCCAACAGGATACACCGGCGGGACTTGCATACTCGACATGGAGTTCAATATACGAGATTCCATCTCAGCAAATGTATTGACCAGAATACCTTTGATTTCCGATCTAACTCTTTTAACAATACCATGAAACTCAACAGCAGTTTCACAATCGAGCATGGAAGAATGGAAAACTTTAGTGGGAATCGGATTGACAAAACCTGACACAGCCAACTCACCATCTGAGTTTAGCAATTGTTCCACCGCCACGTTGCCATTATGCTTATGGGAAAGTTGTTGAAGCTCAAGCACAAAAGCAAGATTGCCAACAGCACATGTGTTGAACATATAACAAGGAAGCTGGAATTCATTAGCCACATCTATCATGGTGATGCAGAATAAGTCGAGGACAAATCCAACGAGTTTGGAGGAGTGGATGAGTTTTGTCACAGCTTCTCTGACACTGGGCTTGTACCTTTCGGCAGTATCAAGCATATGTAACACATAGTTTCTTTTAGTTTGTTGGGGAGGAGGCAGTTCGGGGAGGAGAATGAAGTGTATAGATTTACCAGTAAAAGGTGCAAAAAGTGATTGAATATGTTGGGGGGTGTTGGTGTCGGAGGGTAGCCTGTGGATGAGCATTGTGACAGAGAGACGTTCATCTCGAGTGACCAGAATATTGGCCAGCGCAATGGTGGATGGGAGGTGGCCTGGTACAGGTATGAAAACCAGCTCAAATTTGTTCATTTTCTAGACAAAAAAATGAACACTCAGATCTGATATGGTGTGAAGATGCAGTGGAACAAGTTTTATTTGCATGGAGAAGAAGATGAGTTTGTTGAAGATATTTAAGTACATTTGATTTAGATGTATTTGTTTGGAGAAGAAAGGTTGGGTAGAAGTTGTGGTGCTTGTAGGGACATGTGGACGAATGAAGACCACTGGTTTTTTACTGTCAATAAATGAAATCGGAAGAGAAAAAGTAACAGACTTCTTTCAAGTTTGATTTAATAATGCAACCTCTTTTTGCTTTATTGCAACTTTTTTTCTTTCAAACAAAAAAAAAAAGAAAACAGGTCTTTCAAGTTTCTTCAAAGTACTTGTTTGTTTTATTTTCTCTTTGGAGATTCGTCCATCAAGGTCTTTTGGAAATTCTTGGAAATTCTTGAGAGTACTGTTTGTTTTAATGTCAAGAAATGAAATTGATAGAGAGTTTGTTTGGAAATAAAGATGCTAGAGAGTTGGAAAAGGATCGTGGATTGATAGAGAGTTAGTTTGGGAAGGGTTTGTGCTTTCCAAAAAGGCCAAAATAAGAGAGTGAGTGAGAAGTGAGAGAAACGATGAAGCGTGAAGAGAGAGAATGCATTGATGACTGATGAGAATGGGAGAGAGATGGGTGGATTGATTTAACGATTTAACAACCATTCCAATTCATGTAATCCCATTATGGATTACAATGCAGCCCAACCCAATTACAGTGCAGCAAACACTGTAATCCAGATTTGAAGAATTTCCATTACATTACTTTGAAGACGGGTTACAGCCCAATTACAGGACAAAATATATTTTTTTATTTAATTTATTACTATTTTATTAAAAAATTAAAAAATAATTTTTTTATTAAAATAATAGCACCACGTTAGCATTACGTGAGAGTTTAACAGAAAATTTGACAGAGGGACCAAAAGTGTAAAGAAATCCAAACCTCAGGGGTAAAATTGTTGAGTTTGAAAACTTAGGGACCAAAGTGTAACTTAACCCAAACCTCAGGGACTAAAAGTGTATTTTTCCCTATAATAAATAAATTTCACCTCATATAACATTAATTACATAATTGTCTTTTAGAAAAATATTAAATTTAAAAATAAATTTTATATTTAATGTTATTAATTTTTTTTTTAAAAAGTCATATTAATATGAATTCTACAAAATAACATGCAAAAATTAATGTACACGGAATTAATAAAAACAAATATATTATATAACTATAAATTATATAAATATATTAGTAACGACATTTTTGTAACATTACATAAATTTACAACATTTTCAAGAATAAATTCTTAAAAAACAAACGGTGTTATCCAAATATTTTCATATATCCTTATGAATTTTCCTACAAAACAAACGTGGGTATCATGTCGGATATATAAAATTCCGGTTATCTGAGATTCTAAGCATTTCAAGATGCTGGACATCTACATTCCCAAAAAACAAACGTGTATATATATATATATATATTTTTATAATAATATTTTAGATTTATTTAATTTGAAAAAGTTAAGGAAGCAAAATTTAGATTTGGAAAGGGAAGAAATGAAATTTGAAAAGTAAAATACTTATCACTTGAAATTAGTGTTAGCTACGATAGCATCCATGAATCGATTTAACGCAGTGTAAGAAGATCCACCCTCCATCATCGCCTTCTTACATTCCTCACGTTTAACGCCCACCGCTCTCTTAATCTCATCTGAACGTCCCTCCATCAGCTTTCTGATGGCCGCCTCAATCTCCGTCGCTGCCAAAACCAATCCCTCCTCCGCGCCAGCTTCTTTCATACTGTAATCCAACGAAACCTCCGTCGCAAGTCCCAGCTCCACCACCATCTCAAACGCATTGAACGACTGCTCTGCGTACATCGGCCACGCCGCCACCGGAACCCCGTTCCACAAACTCTCCAGCACCGAGTTCCACCCACAGTGCGATACGAACCCTCCGGTCGCCGGATGTTCTAAAATCTCCACCTGTGGGGCCCACCCTGTGATCCTCCCGACTTCGGCCGTCCGATCCACAAACCCCTCCGGCAGAAGCAGACCGCTCTCCGACGGATCCTGCCGTATCGACCACAGGAATCGAACTCCGGTTCGCTCTAAAGCATATGCAATCTCCTTCGTCTGAGATTCGTTGAAGCTTCCGGAGCTTCCGAAACAGAGGAACACCACCGACGACGGTGGCTGCGAATCCAGCCACTTCAAAATCTCCTCCCCACTTTCTCGGATTTCGCTCCTTTTCCCCAAATTCAAAATGGGTCCGACGGCGTACACCGACGGGAATCGGCCACTCCCACCAACATTAGAGAACCATTTCATGACATCGGATTCCAGCTCCGAAAACGTGTTGACCAGAATCCCTCTGGCTTCTCTAAACCTCCGAGTGTTCTCCAGTATCCACTTGTTTGCATCTCTGTCGAAGAAAATGTTGGAAATCACTTTCTCCGGAATCGGATTGCTAAAACCCGGGACGGTGGACGCTGTGGCAGAGTTCAGTAACTGGTCCATGTCGTGATTGAAGTCGCCGTCGTACAGCTCTTGGAGATGGAAGAGGAGGGCGAGGAAGGAAGCGCTGGAAGTGTAGAAGACGAAAGTGGGAACGGCGAATTGGTTGGCCACATCCAGCATGGGTATGCAGAACATATCCACGACGAACCCGCCCAGGGTCGGGGAGTCCGGCGCGGCGGCGAGATTGGCGACGGCGTTGGCGACATTTAGTTTCTGGGATTGGACGAGGTGTTTGAGGAGAAGGGTCTTTTTGGTGTCGTCGGGGATGGGTTTCTCCGGGAGAGTGATGAATCGGATCCGGTCGGTAGCGGAGGAAGAACAAAGAGATTGGATTAGAGGGGCGGATTTGGTGGGGAAAGGGACCTTGATTATGAGAATGGTGATTGAGAGAAGAGGGTGGCGATTTACGAGTAGGTGGGCGAGTTGGACGGCGGAGGTGAGGTGGCCGATGAGCGGCGTGGGAATGAAGACTAGCTCCACCGTGTTCATCTCAGTATACACATACAGTACCAGTTGGAGAAGGAGGGTTTTATTTTATTTATTTATTAAAACTTTTAACAGAGATAGATGACGTCATTGCTTTGCTGTTGTTTTGGATAAAGAATTACCCTATATTGTGATTACTACTGATACCAAATCAAAATGGTCAAAGTTTTTATTTATTTAACTTTTTTAGAATGGTCAAAGTATTTATAGTTGGGGGAGAGAGATTATGAATGTGATTGAGAAATGTATGTGACTATGAACTTAAAACTATAAAAATGAAATAAGGGGTGCTAGTGAAGCACATTGTTTGTGAACTAACATACACATAATATGCATGCGAGAAGAATTTAGTGAAAGAACAATGTTGGTGAAGAATGCGATTGATGAAGAGAAATTAGGTTCTACTACAAGTAACTTTTAGAACTGTAGCCAAAACGAGTATAGCTCGACAATTGATATGAAGTCAAAGGTTCGAATTCCCTCACCTCAAATGTTGATGTATCCAAAAAAAAAAAAAAAACTTTTAGAGCTGTATCAATTAGGTTTCTAGACTTTACAAAATGTATAATTATATCTAATAGGTCTTTAAACTTTAAAAATGTCTAATAAATTCTTGAACTTTTAATTGTGTGCTTAATAGGTTTATGATACATTTGAGTTTTTTAAAAAAATTTCAAGATATAAAATTGAATTTTATATCTATTGGAACCTTAAATTTTCGATTTTGTATCTAGAAGGCTTGTTAAGTTTTAAAAAAATATCGAATGACTTATTGGATACAAAATTGAAAGTTAAGTATCTAATAGACATAAAATTGAAAGTTTAAAGACACACAAGATACTTTTTAAAGTTCAAAACCTATTAGACACAAAATTGATAGTTCAGGGATCGATACTCTTTAAAGTTCAGGAGATCAAGCCAAAGTGAGCTTAGCTCAACGGTAATTGGCATGTACCCTCGACCATGAGGTCAGAGGTTCGAATCTCCCCACCCCCGAGTGTTGATGTACTAAAAAAAAAAAAAAAAATTCAGGAGATCAAATTGATCTGAAAATTCAAAAACTAAAATTGTAATTTAACAAAAAAAAAAAAAATTATATATCACAATTAGGTCAAGTCCTTGAACTCTTAATTTGTGAAGTATAACAAACTTATACATCAAATATAACTCCCACTTCTCTAATTACACAAACTTAATTGGAAAAAAAAATCTCAAAATACATTATTAAAAGACAAACCATCTTTTATTGTAAAAAAAAAAAAAAAAAAAAAAAAAAAAAAAAAAAAAAAAAAAAAAAAAAAAGCATTCCAACGCGAGTATTTTTATGAGTTCATCATTCATATGGAATTAGCTTGGGCAATTACCTGTTCAATAAAACAATTCAGAGCAGTGAAAGAAGACCCACCCTCCTCTACACTTCTCCGACTCTCTTCACTCTTCTTCTTCACCAATCTCCGAACCTCCCCGTCGCCGGCCATCAATTCTCTGATCCCACTCTCAATCTTCTCTAAACTCACCACGCCGGTCTCCGACGAGATCCCCACCGCCAATCCCAACTCCACCTCCATCTCCACCGCATTCAACCGCTGCTCTGCGTACATCGGCCATGCCCCAATCGGAACTCCAAACCACACACTCTCCAACGTCGAATTCCACCCGCAGTGAGATACGAACCCTCCCGTCGCCGGATGCTCTAAAATCTCCACCTGCGGCGCCCACCCGATCACCCGCCCAATCTCCGCCGTTCGATCCAAAAACCCCTCGGGAACAACATCTTTAATGTAATCGTTTCCGATTGGGTCTTCAACTTTCCCTTTCGACGATGGCTGCCGCAGCGACCACACGAATCGGTACCCACTCCGCTCCAAAGCATTTGCAATCTCCCTCACTTGATCCCGATCGAAGCTTCCCCTGCTTCCGAAGCAGAGGAATACCACCGATTGAAATGGTTGTTGGTCCAGCCATTTCAGGATCTCAAATCCTTCACCGGAGCTATTGTTGTTCGAATTCAGAATCGGCCCCACGGCGTACACGGGCGGAAGCAGAGAGGAGACCGAAGCTTCGGAAAACGCTTCCAGAACCCGCGATTCCAGTTCGGAAAAAGTGTTGATCAGGATCCCGTTGCTCTCTCTGAATCTCCTCGTGCTTTCGTGTATCCATTTCGCGTTTTCGTCGAAATAGGCACTGGGAATTGCTTTCCCCGGAACCGGGTTTGCAAAACCCGGGATGGGGATTTCAACGTCCGGGTTGAGGGATTGTTGGGCTTCCTCGTTGTGTCGATCGTAGAGCTGTTGAAGATGGAGGGTGAGAGAGAGATTCGCAGCGCTGGCGGTGGAGAAGAGATAAGAGGGAACACCCAATTCGTTGGCGACGTCGATCATGGCGGTGCAGAACATGTCGAGGACGAAGCCGGCGAGGACGGTGGGGGAATCGGCGGAGTTGGGAAGCTTGGCGACGGCGTCTCTGACATGTTGTTTTTGGGTTTCGATTGTGGTTTTGATCAGAGAGACGAATTCGGCGTCGTTAGGAAGAGGGGTTTGGGGGAGGATGATGATTGGGATTGGATTGGTGGCGGTGGTGGAAGAGGGGAGAAGGGAGTGGAGTTGGGCGGTTGTAATGGGTTCCCACGGCGGCGGGATGAGGAAGAGGGTGACGGAGAGGCGGTGATTGCAGTGGAGGATGAGGTGGGCGAGGCGGAGGGTGGCGGAGAGGTGGCCGATGTCCGGCCATGCGATGAAAACTAACTCTATCTTGTTCATTTTTGCGTTGTGGTCTGTGATGTGAGTGGTGGTGAATGCTTGGAGCTTAGAAGAAATGATTTAGGTTGACTAAGGATTTTTCTTTCTTTTTTTTTTTTTTTGAAAAAGACTAAGGATTTTTCTTAGGTTTTGAGTTCAACGAAATTGGATTATTATTCTTATTTTTTTTTTTGAAATTCCAACGAAATTGGATTCGAACTTCCTCATTTGATGGAATGTGAATATGATGGCTATGAAAATTCAAGGTGCTTCTTTATTAATAATATTATTATTTTGTATAACATATAAGGACTAGAAGATTTGAACCACAAATCTCTTGACTATTGGTACAAATTTATGTCACTTGAACATCAAGTACAAATTTATGTCAGTTATGCTCATGTTGTCGGCGTTTCTTTATTTCTTTTTGGCAAAAGTGGGGAAAAAAAGATATTTTCTCCCTCTCAAATTATAAGTTAAATATATAATAAGTTTTTAATTTTGATTTAGGCACTGATTGGATTGTGTTTGCACGTGTGAAAAGTGATCAGAGAAGAATCTTAACCGTCTAGATTGTTTGGTAATACAAATTATTAATTAATCTTTTCAGAATCACTTCTCCAATTTACTCTAACTCGCAAAGATAGATATTAGCTTTTAGATTTTGCTTATCTAAAAACTTGTCACTTTCTCTAACTATTTTCAAATATGAAATTTATCATTCTTATATATATATTCACATTTATTCTCTCTTATATCAATAAAAGTTTGATTGATTCCATTTTTATAACAATTTATTTTTCATAATTATAATAAACCTACTTTGGTCATTATAATTAAATTTCAACAATTTAGTATTAATTTACTAAACATTGTAACTAGTATTTTTTAAATTTAAAATTAAAATTTACTAAGCACTTGATTTTTCTAAAAGCAGAGTTACCAGTAATTATCTTAAAAACTACTTCAATCCTAAACTAAGCCTTAATCGCCAATAAGAGCTTAGCTCAATCGACATAAAGTTGTACAGCTAACCACAAGGTCTGTGGTTCAAATCACTCTCCCCACATATTGTCAAAAAAAAAAAAAAAAAAAAAAAAAAAAAACTAAGCCTTAATCTCGTTATGTATAATATTTTATTGAACACCCATTCAAACTCCAAGTTTCTATTTTTGTTAAGTAACTTCAAATTTTAAGTTTAAATTAAGTTGCTGAGCCATGTTTATATTTAGCTTAAAGCTTAATTCTTAAAATATAGCAAAAATATAACAGGAATATAACTTCCAATTACATTTTTGCAGTCCTCCAATTACACAAACTTAATTCACAAAACAAGAAAATGCTCATAAGTGATAACTCAGAAGTATATTATTAAAAAACAAGACATTATTTAGAGTTAAAAAAAAAAAAAAAAAAAAAAAAAAAAAAAAAAAAAAAAAAAAAAATTCAAACTCACAAATATTTTTATCAGTTCCTGGTCACAAGGAATTGGCCTTGGCCGTTACCTCTGCAACAAAACGATTCAAAGCAGTGAAAGAAGATCCTCCCTCCATTACACTTCTCCGACTCTCTTCACTCTTAACCTTCATCCATTTCCTAACCTCCCCATCGCCACCCATCAATTCTCTGATCCCACTCTCGATCTTCTCTGCGCTCACTACGCCCGTCTCCGACGAGATCCCCACCGCCAATCCCAACTCTACTTCCATCTCCACCGCATTCAGCCGCTGCTCTGCGTACATCGGCCATGCCCCAATCGGAACTCCAGACCACACACTCTCCAGCGTCGAATTCCACCCGCAGTGCGATACGAATCCTCCAGTCGCCGGATGCCCTAAAATCTCCACCTGCGGCGCCCTCCCAATCACCCGCCCAATCTCCGCCGTCCGATCCAAAAACCCCTCCGGAACAACATCTTTAATGTAATCGTCTCCGATTGGGTCTTCAACTTTCCGTTTCGACGGTGGCGGCCGCAGCGACCACACGAATCGGTTCCCACTCCGCTCCAGAGCGACTGCAATCTCCCTCACTTGGTCCCGATTGAAGCTCCCCCAGTTCCCAAAGCAGAGGAATACCACCGATGATGGAGGTTGTTGGTCCAGCCATTTCAGAATCTCCAAACCCTCACTCGATTCACCGGAGCCGTTTTCATTGTTCGAATTCAAACTCAGAATCGGCCCCACGGCGTACACTGGCGGAAATTGGGAGGAGCCAGAAGGTTCAGGAAACGCATCCAGAACCTGCGATTCCAATTCTGAAAACGTGTTTATTAAAATCCCACTGCTCTCTTTTAATCTCCTCGTACCCTCGTGAATAATCCACTCTGAATTTGTGTTGAAATATGAGCTCGGAATGACGTTGCCCGGAACCGGATTGGTGAAACCCGGGACGGCGAACTGGAAATCTAACCGGAGGAATTGGTCGCTCTGTTTGTTGTGCCGATCGTAAAGCTCCTGAAGATGGGAGGTGAAAGAGAGATACCCGGCACTTGCAGTGTAGAATACATAAGAGGGAACCCCAAGCTCTTTGGCCACATCGATCAGGGCGGTGCAGAACATGTCGATGACGAAGCCGGCGATGGTTGGGGAATCGGGAAGATTGGCGACGGCGTCTCTGACATTTTGTTTCTGGGTTTCTATGACGGCTTTGAACAGAGAGGTAATATCAGCGTCGGCGGGAATGGGGTGTTCGGGGAGGGTGAGGAATCGGATTCGAGAGTGGTGGAGGGAATGGAGTAGGGCAGCGGGAATGGGCTCCCATGGCGGCGGGATGAGGAGGACGGTGACGGAGAGACGGTGGTCGCGGCGGAGGAGGAGGTGGGCAAATTGGAGGGTGGAGGAGAAATGGCTGATGCCGGGCCATGGGATGAAAACTAGCTCCATTTTCTTCATCTGAATTCTAGTCTACGCTGAAAGCTCGCCGGAGGTCCCGACAAAGTCGAATCATATCAAATCAGGTACTTATTACATAGTGGAATTTAGTGAAGAACCGATCGATTGAAACTTTTTGTTTAATTACAAATTTAGCCCTGAAAGTTTACCTGTATTTGGTTGGTATGGAACTTTAAAATATAGATCCGTGTCTAATAAATTATTGGTTAAAAAAAACTTTTTGTGTCTAAACTTTCATGAAGTAATAATTTGGTTCTTGAACTTTGATTTGTAATGACTTTGTCCATGTACTTTCAATTTTGTAACGATTTAGTCCCTGAACTTTAATAAGTAACAATTTGGTCCCTACACTTTTAAATTTATAACAATTTAGTCCCTATACTTTCAAATTTGTAACAATTTAATCCTTGTCGCCAAAAAAAAAAAAATCAAAATTAAATGTTGATTTTTATTATTTAATGATTAAATTTTGTAGTTTATAAACATATTGGGTCCCAAGTTAGTTTATTAATCTATCTAGTTAAGATTATTTACATTAATTTTTCACGACAGAGACTAAATCATTACAAATTTGAAAGTAAGACTACATTATTACTTATTAAAGTTCAGGACTAAATTGTTACAAAATTGAAACTATAAAGACTAAATCGTTACAAATCAAAGTTCAGGGACTAAAATGATACTTTCATGAAAGTTTAGGGACCAAAAATGATTTTTAACCTAAATTATTTAAAAAGTATATAATAGTTTTTTTTTTTTTTATTTAAATTTTTTAAGAAATATATAATAAGTCTTAAACTTACAAATTTGTGCAATATGCTTCTTAATTTTAAAGTTTCTGTCTAATAAATCATCGACGTATTCAACATTTTGTTTTTCAAATCCATGGACCTACTAGATGCAAAGTTAAAATTTAGAGTCCTATTAGACATAAAAATTTGATTTTATATATTAATATGTTAATTTTTAAAATTTTTTGATATGTTTGGAATAAATTACAAACAAAATTGAAAGTTCAGTGATGCATTTGGCATTTTTAAAGTTCATAAACCTAAAGACACGAAATTGAAAGTTTAAGGACTTATTAGACACTTTTAAAGTTCAAAACCTTTAGACACATACTTGAAAGTTTAGAGTTTGAACTTGTAATTTAACATTAATTTTTCTTTTAAAAAAAAGCTTCAAACCATATGTGGAGACGAAGATTCGAATTTTCGACTTGTGAAGTTGTAATACCTAAATCATAACTATGATTGAGTTAATATATAGATATATATTAAAGATTTTGGAGTCATGTATAAGATTTAAATGTTTAATATTATTGTAAATTTGAGCCTAGTTCAACCGGTTAAAGATATAATCCTTTGATGAAGGGTTAGATGTTCAAATCTCCCTAATTTTATCTGGTTGAACTACTAAAAAAAAAATTATGTCTAGTATTATCAATGGTATGTGTATGTGGTTAAATTAGATACGAATTAAATGTAATTGATTTATTTGACAACAAGAAGTGAACCCCCTTCGCTCCAACGCTCGTGCAATCTCCTTCACCTGATATTTGTCTATAAACTTCCCCAACTGCCAAAGCATAGAAAGACCACTGATGCCAGGGAGGTTGATCGTTGAGCCATTTTAGTATATTTGCAGCTTTGTTGGTGTTTTTTAAGTGCAAAACAGGTCTGATTGACATTTGTTAATCACATGTGATTTCCATCTCACAAATGTATTAACTAGAATACCTTTCATTTCACATCTAATTTTTTTTAGTATTATCATGAAACCAAACAATGATGTCCTTATCGAAGAATATAGAAGGAATGACTTTACTAGGAATTGGGTTGACAAAAATTGTAGAGCTAACTCAACATCTGAGTTCTCCAATTGTGTTCCACTACCTTTGTTGCTATTATTCTGATCCTTAAGTTCTTGGAGATGAAAACTGAGAGCAAGAAAGGCAGCATTGGATATGTAAAACAAATAACAAACAACCTCAAACTCTTTAGCCACATCTATTCATGGCAGTGCATAACATGTTGGAATAAGTCAGGACCTTTTCTGAGAGTTTGTGATCTTGGATACACATCTGCTCTGACATGAGGCTTGTAGCTTTGGAGCAGTGCTTTCCACATGATGTTCCCTACTTTCTTCTGGGTTTTGCAATTCAAGGAGAACAATGAAGCGAGCGTATGGACTTGCCAGCAAATTAAAAGATGCAAAAGCTGACTGAAGGTAAGCTTTCTTCCCTGGTGCTAGTTGCTAAGTTCTTCCTCACCGTTATTCATGAGTTACTTGGAATGGTTTTGCAGGCCACGACAAGGAGATTGCATCAGTGTTGAGTTTCCAAGCCTGTAGGGGTGGTGGAGTCCATGTCGCTTCTACTGTGGTTGCCCATCCTTCAGATTGTCGGGACCAGAGGTTTGTTTGTTCCTTCTTTGGAAACTCCTGAAAATGCTTGTGTATAGATATGCTTGAAGAATCTTGAAATTTCTCTCTTCTCCTTGGAAGAGGATTTGATTTCTGAAACTCTAGAACCCTCCACACCATAATCACAAACTTCTCTGCATCACCCTCTAAAAGAAAACATTTCTTTTTCTTAAGAAAACTTCATATGTTGAAGAAGATGGATATAGTACGGATACGGATATAGATATGTGGACCTTTTTTCTATTTAATCTTTTTCCTTTCTTTTTTCTTTTCTTCCCCAAAGCTTGTAATTTGTTCTAATTGGACCGGTAACTGATAGCCTTGACTTGAGTTTGATGGTTCTAAAAAATTCCCACCCTTTCCGGACATTTGTGGAATGTTAGAAATAAGATTGTTCATTATTACACCCACATTAGACAACACTGTTTTGTGCAAATGCAAACTTCAAATCCTTCGTTCTTAGTCTTCCTTTTTATGAACACATATGCCCAGTCTACCATTATACTTGAGACAAGAAGGCCCATTCTAAAACCAGACTGATTTGTCTTTTTTTTTTTAGAAGAAAACTTCATATTTGAGAAAGATGAATATAGATATAGATACAGATATGGTCAATCTACGGTTATAATTGAGATAAGGACGAGACAATTACACATTTATTCAACTTAACATTCATAACCAAAGTCCCCACCACTGAATTAGTAAAGGAAGCTTAACTAAGCTTTCTGTTTATTTCAACTACCTGCCCTTCACAGTAGACTTTTTATTTTCCTTTAGAAGTTCTCTATTTGACTCTCTCTCTCTATGAATACACACATTAAGACCATGAAACCAATTGGCTTTAGTCGTTGCCTTGTGGTGAGTTGGCCAAGACGTCATCAATAAAATGGCCTATTGAAATGAAGGAGGATCCACCTTCCATCATACTTTTTCGACTTTGTTCGCTTTTTGCTTTGACTTTCCTTCTGATCTCATTGCCATCGTCCATCAATTTTCTAATCCCACTTTCTATCTCTTCCGCACTCACTATTCTTGACCTTTCTGTTTGGAAATCCTTCCTATAATCTAACGTGAGCTCCACAGCCAATCCTAATTCCATCACCATTTCAAAGGCATTAAATTGTTGTTCGGCATATATTGGCCATGTCGCCATTGGAACACCATGCCACACGCTCTCCAACGTTGAATTCCAACCGCAATGTGATACAAATCCTCCCGTGGCTGGATGGGCCAATATCTCCACCTGTGGTGCCCATCCGATCACCCTTCCGATACCTGCTGTTCGGTTGAGAAATCCCTCAGGTAGGATGTCTTTGATGTTGGCGTAGTCGCTTGGCCTTGCCAACTTACCCTTTGGTGGAGGCGGTCGAAGGGACCACAAGAAGCGAACCTCACTTTGCTCCAGTGCTCGAGCGATCTCTTTCACTTGATCCTCGTCGAAGCTTCCGTTGCTCCCAAAGCATAGAAACACCACCGATGCTAGAGGTTGATCATCAAGCCATTTTAGTACATCTGCCCTACAATTTAGAGTGTCATTGCATTTGGAAACACCAATATTTTTCAAGTGCAAAATAGGTCCAACGAAATACAACTGTGGGATTTTCGAGGAGCCATTTGACATCCACTTTATCATATGTGATTCCATCTCCACAAATGTATTGATCAGAATACCTTTGAGCTCTGATCTATATCTTTTAGCATTTTCATGAACCCAAACAGCCACGTCTTTATCAAAGAACATGCCAGGGATGGCTTTACTTGGAATTGGATTGATAAAACTTGGCAGAGCTAGCTCGACATCTGAGTTTTGCAACTGTTCTACTGCGCTATTATTTTGATTGTAAAGCTCTTGGAGATGAAAACTGAGAGCAAGAAAGCCAGCACTGGATGTGTAAAACAAATAACAAGGAACTCCAAATTCTTTAGCCACATCTATCATACTAGTGCAAAACATGTCTATGACAAATCCGATAAGACGGATTGAGTCAGAACTATCCTGAGAGTCTGTGAGCTTGGTCACGACTTCTCTCACATGGGGCTTGTAGCTTTCAATGAGTGCTTTCATCATAAGGCTTATACTACTTTCATTTGGAAGGGGTAATTCAGGAAGAACAATAAAGCGTATAGGTTTACCGTCGAAAGATACTGAAAGTGACTGAATATGTTCAGCTGTTTTTGTGTCATAGGGAGGCTTGATGGCGAGCACGGTCACAGAGAGACGGTCATCTCGGCTGATAAGAATGTTGGCCATCTCGACGGTGGATACTAGATGACCCATCCCTGGCCCAGGTATGAAAACTAGTTCAAACTTCTTCATTTGATACAGTAGAAACTAATGGAAGAGAACTGATATTTTGGAGATGTGAAACGTGAAGGTCTTATGGAGCTAGTTTAATTATATAAGCATTTGTGTTGGTTTGGAGAAGAAGAAGTGGTGTCATGCCTTAGCTGTTGTGAATGGCTAGAACCATAAATGATATGATAAATAGTAGTCTTCTTTCTTTTGAGTAATTTAAGTCGGTTAGATAACCATTTAGTTTTTCATTATTGTTACACATTTAAATTCTTAACTAAGTTTAAAAAACAAGAACTAGTTTTTGAAAACTACCTCTTTCTTTTTTTTTTAGTTTTCAAAACTTGACAAGAAGGTAGATAAGAAACTTATAGGTGGAGGTAGTATTTATATTTAATTTTCAAAAATAAAAAACTAAAGGGTTATCAAATGAGATCGTAGTTATTCATTTGCTTTTTAGAGTTTGACCAAGGTACAATTTTTTTTCCCTCTCAATTAGAGTCCTGACAAAACAAAAGGCAACAATGTTTGGTGAGTTTCCTTGATGTTTAGATTAATATTATCAGAGTGTTGTTTTATATATTTGTTTTTTTTTTTGACAATATTGGGGTGGAGGGATTCAAACTACAGACCTTGTGGTCATCGGTACAACTTTGTGCCAATTGAACTATGCTCTTGGCGTTGTTTTATATATTTATTTCCGATGCATTAGTTAGTTTTTGCATTCAAAATCTTTCGACCCATCAATTTATTATTAAATTTCATTTCATTATATATCTTTTTATGCCTATGGTTCATCTCATCAGCGACATAACATATATAATTTGTTTCGGTTTTCATTTTTTTTTTAAGTTTTGATTTTTTTTCTCTACTAAAATATTATTTGTAGATACTTTTGACACCTTGACTTATCATCTTTACACGTAGAATTTAAAGTTTTTCTATTTCATTGTCATTTTATTTGGGACATAAGGTCAAAAATGAATTTTCAACCTTCTATCTTATGATGTAGTAATAATACATAATATAATTGGTGAATCAAATGAATTTTTTTTTTTTGATGGCATTACTGAAATTACGAAGTGAAATTTGAGGTTAAAATGTCTAAAAACAATTTTGAAACTTTTGACTTTTTAAGATTTAGTTAGTCATTTGATTACTGAATTTTCAAAGTATGGTGTAGCAAGTAACAATAATGAAACTCCACCATTATGAAGAGATTGAATTGGAAGAGGAAGGTTTACTACTTAGCTTTCTATTTATTGCAACTTTATTATACATTTATTACCCACTCTTACCAGCTGACTTTTCCATTAGAAGAAAATGAAATGACTTTCGAAATTTTAAGCACATGAAACTATCACTTTTTGTGGGAAAATTTCTAGTACCGTTGTAGTAACATACTTTTTTTTTAACATATCTTTAATTTTGGTGGATTCTACATCATTTTTCAAATGATCATGACGTGACGAGTAATAAATGGAAGAAGTATCTATATTATGGTAGTACTGGAAATTTTTTCGTCCTTGAGTCTTCTCCTCCTAGTGAGTTGGCCAAAATGTCTTCTATAAAATGACCCAATGAGATGAAGGAAGATCCACCTTCCATCAAACTTTTCCTACTCTCTTCACTCTTTGCTTTGACTTTCTTTCTGATCTCACTGTCGTCTTCCATCAATTTTCTAATCCCGCTCTCTATCTCTCCTGCCCTCACTATTCTTGACTTTTCTCCATAAAATTCATTCTTTCTATAATCCATTGCAATCTCTACTGCCAATCCCAATTCTACTACCATTTCAAAGGCGTTGAATTGTTGCTCGGCATACATCGGCCATGCTGCCATCGGCACGCCGTGCCACACACTCTCTAGTGTCGAGTTCCAACCACAATGCGATACGAACCCTCCAATAGCTGGGTGTGCCAAGATCTCCACTTGTGGTGTCCACCCAATGACCTTTCCAACACCCGCTGTTCGGTCGAGAAACCCCTCTGGAAGAACATCCTTAACGTCGACATAGTCACTTGGTGCTTCCAACTTCCCCTGCGGCGGCGGGCGGCGGAGTGACCACAGGAAGCGAACTCCACTTTGCTCCAATGCTCGAGCAATCTCCTTCACTTGATCCTCATCAAAACTTCCCATGCTTCCAAAGCACAAGAAGACAACTGATGATTGAGGCTGATCATCGAGCCACTTTAATATGTCTGCAACACTATGGCATATTTCATTAGATCCAATGGTGCTGATATTTTTCAAGGTCAAAACAGGGCCGACAGAGTACAAAGGCGGAACTTGCGAGGAGCCTCTTGATATGTTGTTGTTCATCACATGTGATTCCATCTCTGCAAATGTATTGATCAAAATACCTTTGATTTCTGATGATCTAAATCTCTTGGTATTATCATGAAACCAAGCAGCACGTTCCTTGTCGAAAAAGACACTAGGAATGGCTTTACTGGGAATTGAGTTGACAAAGTTTGGTAGAGCGAACTCAACATCCGAGATCTGCAAGTTTTCCACCATATTATGGCTGTTATTTTGATGGTGAAGTTCTTGGAGATGAAAACTAAGAGCAAGAAAGCTAGCACTGGATGTGTAAAACACATAACAGGGAACCCCAAATTCTTTAGCCACATCTATGATGGAGGTACAAAACATATCTATGACACATCCGACAAGTCGAGGTGAGTCAGGAGTGTCGCACGTGAGCTTGGTTAGAACTTCTCTCACATGAGGCTTGTAACTTTCAAGAAGTTGTATCAACCTATGGCCTTTTTTGCTCTCTTCTACAAGGGGTGGTTCAGGAGGAACAATGAAGCGAATGGATTTGTCAGCAAAAGAAGCAATAAGCGACTGAATATGTTCGGCTATTTTCGCATCGAAGGACGACTTGATGCTGAGCACTGTGACGGAGAGACGGTGATCTCGGGTGACAAGAATATTGGCCATCTCGACAGCGGGTCCGAGGTGACCCATCCCTGGACCGGGAATGAAAAGCAACTCAAACTTCTTCATTTGATACAGAACAGACCAATGGAGAAAAAGCAATGGGAGATGTGTGTAAAAGTATTAGTTGCTTGGAACTGTGAGTAAAAGTCTTGAGGGAGCTGGATTATATAACAATTTTTTTGTTGCTTGGACGTCATGCCTTTGCTGTCACCTAGAAATCAATTGATTCTACTGGTTGTCAATGAAAAAAAGTGGAGACTTCACGCCTTTGCTGTATAAAGAAATATTTACTAACCCAACTTGCAATGTTGCAGTTTCACTCAGAAAAGACCCTTGAAACTGATGAAGACTGAAAGTTTAATCTGTGATAAAGATTAAGAATTGATTTGAAAATGTGGGAATTATCAGTGCATGTCCCCTGTACTTATTGTTTATTCCTCAAATGTGGAATCTTTTGTTTTTGTTTTTGTTTTTTAAGATACAACAAGACAAAGCAAAAGGCAGCAAAGGCCATCACCTAATAAAGTAGAAAACACCTTCCCTCTATTTAGATATACTGTATCAAGACAAAGACTTTCTCTAAGACAATGAAATAGCCAACCCTTGCAGAACTAGCTTTGCTTTAAACAAATGAGTGATTTAGTCTTTCCCTTTCGATGAGTTGGCTAAAACGTCATTTATAAAATGAACCAATGAGGTGAAGGAAGATCCACCCTCCGTTACAGCTTTTTGTATTTCTTCACTTTTTGCTTTGACTTTCTTTCGTATTTCTTCCCCAGTGTCCATCAATTTTCTGATTCCACTCTCTATCTCCTCTGCAGTTACTATTTGCGACCTTTCGACGCGATAATCCTTTCGGTAATCTAACGTGATCTCCACCGCTAATCCCAATTCCACCACCATTTCAAAGGCATTCAATAGTTGCTCAGCATACACCGGCCATGTCACCAATGGCACGCCATGCCACAGGCTCTCCAACGTGGAGTTCCAACCACAATGCGATACGAACCCTCCAATGGCTCGGTGGGCCAATATCTCGACTTGTGGTGCCCATCCAATGATCCTCCCGACGCTTGCTATTCGGTCAAGAAATCTCTCTGGTAAGACGTCTTCGATGTCAGCATAATCGCTTGGTGCTGCCAACTTTCCCTTTGGTGGAGGCCTTCGAAGGGACCACAAGAAACGAACACCACTTTGCTCGAGCCCTCGTGCAATCTCCTTCACCTGATCCTGGTCGAAGCTTCCCATGCTCCCAAAGCACAGGAAGACCACCGACATTGGAGGCTGATTGTCGAGCCATTTAAGTATATTTACTCGGTAAAGATTCTCATTGGATTCGACAGCGACAATGTTTTTCGAGTTCAAAATAGGTCCAACAGGATACAAGGGAGGGACTTGCAAGGAGGAGGAGCCACTTGACATTGCATCAATCATATGAGATTCTATCTCTACACATGTATTGATCAAAATACCTCTGATTTCTGATCTGAATTTCCTAGTACTTTCATACAACCAAACGGAAACATCATTGTAAACAAAGATATTAGGGATGACTTTACCAGGTATTGGATTGACAAAACTTGGTAGAACTAACTCAGACTCTGAGTTCTTTAACTGCTCCACTACCTCATTGTTGTTATTCTGATCATAAAGCTGTTGAAGATGAAAATTGAGAGCAAGAAAGCCAGCGCTGGACGTGTAAAACACATAGCAAGGAGCCCCGAATTCTTTAGCCACCTCTATCATTGTCATACAAAACATGTCTAGGACGAATCCAACGAGCCGGGGCGAGTCAGGACTTGTTTGAGAGTTGGTGTGCTTGATCATAGCTTCCCTGACATGGGGCTTGTAGTTTTCGATAACTGGTTTCAGCATACCGTTTTGACATTCTTCTGGAACGGGCAACTCAGGAAGAAGGATGAAACGTATAGATTTTCCAGCTAAAGATGCAGCAAGCAGTTGAATAAGCTGAATTGCTCGGTCGTCAACTGATATTTGCATGATGAGCACTGTGACAGAGAGACGGTCGTCTCGAGTGACAAGAATATTGGCCATTTCGACTGTAGATGCAAGGTGACCAAGCCATGGTCCAGGTATGAAAACCAGCTCAAACTTGTTCATTTAGCATTGGTACAGGCAGATGGAGAAAAAAGCAATGATAAATGAGAACTCCGAAGGTTCTCTGCTGTTGTCCTTCGGGCATTTATCCAACTTGTAGTTTTTGCTGTGACATTTAGAAGCTAAGTGGTCAAATGAAGACCAGAAGAAATGAATGGCTCGAAGGAAACCAACGTGATAAAGTTCAGATTTGATCGGAAAATGTCCTTTCAAGTTTGCAACAGATACGTTTCTGAATTTTTAAGATACTATATTAGGTGCTTAAACTTTTTAAATTTGTGTCCGAAACAAACTTTTTAAGGTGTCTGATAGATTTGTGAACTTTCAATTTTATGTCTTATGGTTTCTCACGTATTAAAATCTTTATTAAATTAGAAGGATATATTGGATGCAGAATTCAATTTTGTGTCCAAACATAACCATTAACTTTCTATTTTGTGTCAATAAATTTGAATTTAAAGAAATGTCAAATAGGTCAAATATCCATTAGATACAAATTTTAAAATTTAGAGAAATATAAAATACAAAATCAACAATATAAGTACATATTAGACACTTTTTTTAGTTTTAGATACTTATACAAAATTGAAAATTCTGAATGTTCATGAACTTAAACACAAACCTAGAATTCTAAGAATTAAACTTGTAAACTAACCTCTTTTATATTTTTTTTTGTTATTGTTATTATTTTTGTTACTACCATTTTCACATCCTAGATTAATTGGTTTATTGGTTTATAATAGATTAAAAACTTTGAATTTAACAAATGTAGAGGTCGGAAATTAAAATAATAGATATTTCAACCACTTTACTATGCTCAAATTGATGTTTGATATCAATTCAGTTATGGTGGATTTAGATATAAATTTAATCCTTATCTCTTAGAACATGTTTTTAACAAATTGGTGATATAGCATCTCCATTATATAAAATATTTAGCTCTATTACATTTACATCCCAAAACGAAAATGTCATCAATAATGCAACTTCCTTGTCATCATTTTTTATGCAGATTACAACCCTCCAAAGTTGACGTACAACTATCAAATGGAAAAAAAATTATTACGTGAGGCCGATACAACGAGGTTGATAGTCTTGCACTGGCTGGCAAATTTGAAGATTTATATTCGACAGTTTTAAATAGATAGTCACGTTGTGGTGGCTTCATTTAATAATTTGTCTTATCAACAAACTGAACTAAAGGAGGCATCTTTGATAACAAAACGAGATGACCTGCCTAGTTTTAAGCACATGAAACTACATTGTCCTTTAGTCTCCACTTCTGGACGAGTTGCCCAAAACATTGTCTATAAAATGGCCCATCGAAATGAAGGAAGATCCACCTTCCATTACACATTTCCTACTTTCTTCACTTTTTGCTTTGACTTTCTTCCTCAACTCTTCACTATCTTCTACCATCAATTTTTTGATCCCACTCTTTATCTCTTCCGCACTCACCAATCTTGGCTTCTCTTCGCCAAAAGTCATACGATAATCTAACGTGATTTCCACTGCCAATCCCAATTCCACCACCTTTTCAAAGGCGTTGAATTGTTGCTCAGCGTGCATTGGCCACGTCGCCATCGGCACGCCATGCCACACACTTTCCAGTATCGAATTCCAACCGCAGTGCGATACAAATCCTCCGACGGCTCGGTGAGCCAATATCTCCACCTGCAATGTCCATCCGACGACTCTTCCAATTCCCGCTGTTCGATCGAGAAACCCATCTGGTAAAACCTCTTTGATGTCGGAGTAATTTCTCGGCGCTTCGAACTTACCCTTCGGTGGTGGTCGCCGAAGGGACCATACGAAGCGAACCCCACTTTCCTCCAATGCACGTGCGATCTCCGCCACCTGATCCTCATCAAAGCTCACCATGGTCCCAAAGCACACGAAAACCACCGACGATGGAGGTTGATCGTCGAGCCATTCCAACACATCTGCATAGTTGAGAGCCTCGCTCGATCCAGCCACGCCTGTATCTTTCAAGTTCAACACGGGTCCAACAAAATATAATGGTGGGACTTGCGAGGAGGAGCCAGTAATTCTTGATATGGACTCCATCGCATGTGGTTCCATCTCCACAAATGTATTGATGAGAATGCCTTTGATTTCTGATCTGAATCTCTGAACATGATTATGAAACCAAACAGCCTTATCCTTATTGGAGAACAGACTGGGAATGACTTTACTAGGAATCGGATTGACAAAACTTGGCAAAGTCAACTGAACATCCGAGTTCATCAATTGTTCCACTGTCTCGTTGCTGTTATTCTGATCGTAAAGCTCTCGAAGGTAAAAACTGAAAGCAAGAAAGCTAGCACTGCAGGTGTAAAACACATAACAAGGAACCTGAATTTCATTAGCCACATCAATCATGGTCGTGCAGAACATGTCTATGACAAATCCAGCCAGTTGAGACGAGTCAAGGCCCATCTGATCAGAGCGAGTAAATTTGGCAACAGCTTCTCTGACATAAGGCTTGTAGCTTTCGACGAGCAAAATGAAATCTTTTTTACTTTCTTCTGGAAGGGGTGGTTCGGGAAGGACAATGAATTGAATAGATTTACCTTCGAAAGACTTGGAAAGTGACTCGATGGATTCAGCAACTTTGACGTCGTAGGGAAGCTTCATGGCGAGCAGTGTGACAGAGAGACGAGGATCTCGAGTGACAAGAAGATTGGCCATTTCAACGGTGGATGCGAGGTGACCCATCCCTGGAGCAGGTATGAAAATCAGCTCAGACTTGTTCATTTTGGTACAGAACTTGCAGACTCACACAGAGAATTAAGCGATGGGATCAGGTGGGAAGAAGAAGTGTTTGGTGTTTGTAAAAAGGAAGAACCTTGGTGGCCTAAGACGAGTGGCTTGAATGAACTTATGATATGAATGTGATAAGATTAGACACGTGGAGACTGGGCAAATACATGTTTTCTTGAAGTATTTGTTTGTTGTTATTGTTTCTACTATTTGCTCTATGGAGATTGGACAAGGTGGAAAGTTAGAAACTTTTCAATTTAAATTCTTGAAAGTTTGAATTGGTTTTTTTCTGCACTATTGTTAGAAATGGAGAATATTTGGTTACAAATTGGTACATAGAGATCTCTCTTTCTACCTTTCTTTTAATGGGTGTGTAAGAAAATCTTCGATATGCAGTCAAGTATTGTTCATCATAAATTGTTTAATCTTTTATTGTTCATTTAGATAACGTAACACACAAATGTGTTTGAGGTAACATGTATTTGATTACATAAGCTGACTTGAGATATGAATGACTCTCTTAAAACTCAAAGGAAAACATTAGAACAAAACCGCAAAATGAAATGAAAGACTTACATAATCTTGAAGCACACAATACTAAGTTATGTCCTTTGGTTTGCTTTTCTTAAAGAGTGGGTCAAAACGTCATCTATAAAATGGCCTAATGAGACGAAGGAAGATCCACCCTCCATCAAACTCTTCCTACTTTCGTCTCTCTTCGCTTTCACTTTCTTCCTCATCTCATTGCCATCATCCATCAATTTTCTCAAACCAATCTCTATTTCCTCTGCACTCACTATCCTCGACCTCTCTCCATGAAATTCATTCTTTCGATAATCCATCGCAATCTCCACTGCCAGTCCCAATTCCACCACCAGTTCAAAGGCATTGAAGTGTTGCTCGGCATACATCGGCCACGTAGCCATCGGCACACCGTGCCACATACTCTCTAGTGTCGAGTTCCAACCACAATGTGACACGAATCCTCCGGTCGCGGGGTGCGCCAAGATCTCCACTTGTGGCGCCCACCCGATGACCTTTCCAATGCCTTCCGTTCGGTCAAGAAACCCATCTGGTAAAACATCTTTAAAGTCGTCATAGTCACTTGGCGCTTCCATCTTCCCCTCCGGTGACGGCTTTCGAAGTGACCACAAGAAGCGAACCCCACTCTGTTCTAACGCTCGAGCAATCTCCTTCACCTGATCGTCCTCAAAGCTTCCCATGCTTCCAAAGCACAAGAACACAACCGATGATGGAGGCTGATTATCGAGCCACTTCAATATATCTGTACCAGTGTTGGTGTTCTTCAGGTGCAGAACAGGTCCGATCGAATACAAAGACGGAAGAACTTGTGAGGAGGAGTGGCCACTCGACATTTTGTTCATGGTACGTGATTCCATCTCCGCAAATGTATTGATCAAAATACCTTTGGTTTCTGATCTAAGTCTTTTAACACTATCATGAAACCAAGTAGCAGTTTCGTCGAAGAAGACACTGGGGATTACTTTCCCAGGAATCGAGTTAACAAAACTCGACAGAACCAGCTCGGCGTTTGAGTTCTGCAACTGTTCCACCGCGTCGTTGCTGTTATTCTTGTGGTAAAGCTCTTGAAGGTGAAAGCTAAGAGCCAGAAACCCAGCCCCAGATGTGTAGAACGCATAGCAAGGAACTCCAAATTCTTCAGCCACATCGATCATGGTGGTACAGAAAAAGTCTACAACAAATCCCAGGAGTCGAGTTGAGTTAGTACCAAGTTTGGCTACAGCTTCTCTAACATTAGGCTTGTTGCTTTCTATAACAGATTTAAATAACATGAGGCCTTTTTGAGTTTCTTCTTGGAGGAGGGGAACTTCAGGGAGAACAGAGAAGTGAATGGATTTGCCAGCAAAAGACTTGGAGAGTGAGTGAATCTTTTCAGTTGTTTTGGAATCGTGAGGAAACTTGATGACGAGCACTGTGACAGAGAGACGATGATCTCGAGTGACAAGAATGTTTGCTATCTCGACTGTGGGTGCAAGGTGACCCATCCCCGGGCCAGGTATGAAAACCAACTCAAACTTCTCCATTTGATACAGAACAGACTGAACTCTGAAGAAGAAAAGGCAATCAATCAATCAAAGTCGTGAGGAAACAATTTTATGGAACTTGGTTTTATAAAAATTTGGAAAAGAAAGAAGTGACATCATGCCTTTGCTGTAGTTTGAATAGTCTTTGACCCAATGTGGAGATAAAGTAGAAGAAAAGATCAATGATCATGAGTTGACAAAATGAATTCAAAACATGATGGCCACATACTTATGATTTAATATTTTACTTTCCTAACAACTAAGTGTAGTAGGATCAGACGATCGTTCCGTGAAATTGATTGTGGTGCGCGTAAGCTGGCCAGATACCAAGATAAAAAAAAGTAGAAGAGAAGAAGAGATGATCACATCATGTCTTTGCTGTATGTTCCATTGGTATTGGTTTAAAGAAAGACCACTAACCAAACCTGTAGTGTTGTAGTTATGCTCTGAAATCAAAGTGGACAAATGAAGACCAAAAGTTGAATGGCTTGAACCAGATCTGATATAATAAGATTTAGAAGATTTGAATTGAAAATGTGGGAACCATCAATCAATGTCTCCAGTGCTTGTTTATTTTATATTTACTTTTTGGAGGTTGGGTCAAGATCCTTTTTTCAAAGATAAACCATTCAAAAAGGCTAGTGACAAGTGCCTTTCCCAAATTTGCATAATTTGGATGGATTATTATTTAGGAAAAAACATCGAAATAGACTCAAAAAGTCCAAGAAATAAACATGAGTTTATAGCTAAATATCCCTTGTAAACATAAGTTATCACTACTCACAATCACTTTAGGTAACCATCCAACCAATCCTAGAAGCCGCTCAAAATTTAAGTGTTTCTCTTCATCATCTTCAAGGTACACAAAATTCATCAATTTCTCTGACACTTTGTTTCTTAAATCAATATAACCTACTAATTCTAATATCCTTAAAAATTTCTCAACAGATAGCAAACTCTGTGACAATTAGAGAGACCATCATCTCAAGTGACAAGAACATTGGTCATCTCACGCCTTTGTTGAGGTCCATTAATTATGTGTAAAGAAAGGTCAATATCCCCAACTATTCTTCGTTTGCAATTACTCTCAGAGAACCAATTAGTCAAACGAAGAAACCATATCTATCAATTGATGTCTTTTGTATCTCTTTTCTCCATTTGCCCTTTCGAGATTGGTTAAGATGAAATGTTGATGTCTATTTAATATTATTACTAATTGAATTATAATTTCAATCCATATGTTTTGAAATAGGAGGGAGACTGAGCAAATACCATGAGGTCAGTGGTTCGAATCTCCCCACTCCCAAATATTGATATACTAAAAAAAAAAAAAAATCCATATGTTTTGAACACGTCTTTGAAAATTCAAAAAAAAAAAAAAAATCGTCTTTGACAAAATGGTGGTATTAATATACGAGGAGATTTTAAAAATTAAAAAGAAATCTAGAAAGTCAGTGGATGAGAGCCTAAGTAAATATAGACACAATTATAGAGTTTTACTTCATTTGTAATTTAACCTTCAAATAGAAGGGAGACTGAGCAAGTACCCAATGGCAGCCATGAAACTTTTTATTTGATTGCTCCATGCAAGAAGAAACCAACCCAAATTCCAAATCCTCCTTTTTGTGGCCTTTCCCTTTACCAACATAGCTCACTTTACCACTATCTATTACAATGAAAACCCCCATTAATACGTAACTGAATAACCATCTTTTTTACACAAATTTCAACCATCAAAGGTCTACCAACCACTCTCATCACAATCAGCTAGACAACAAAATGAAACTGCTTACTAGGCTAGCACTACAAGAAAAAAGGTCTCCGCCGATGCCGGTGTCTCTCGACGCATAAAAACGCGTCGGGAGAAGGTATATATCCCGACGCGAAGAAATGACGTGGGGAGAAACAGTTATGCGTGAATTTCTGCCGAACGGCGTCGGCAGAAACCCTGTTTAAAGCCCTAATTCACTATCGTTGTTTTCCTCTCACTGGGCAAAAGAACAAAGACCCCCCCCCCCCGCGTCTGCGATCGCTGTATCCTCCACTGCCTCGTCCCGTCGTCGACCGTCGACCGCCTCCCACCCCGTCACGCCGTCGCCTCTTTACGAACCCTCCATTACAGCTTTGCTAGGATTCTCGGTAATTTATGCTCCATTCACATTTTTATGTTTCGTTTCGAAGGGGAACAGGTTTAGATGTGTTAATTTATTCGATTTTCTTCTCTACTTTAAGTATGTATAAGTTCTATTTCAGTGGCTTGTGACTATTTTTCTTTTTGTTCGTTGTCCTTTGAATCTTTGAGTTGTTTTTCATCCTGCTCTTTCTATCACTCTTTTCAATACTCCCCTCTCAATTTTGACCTTCTGCTTACCTTCTCCCTACCCTCCTTAAAGCATAGAAATAGATCCAAAAATTGCCTCCTCTATTCTCATAATGTAATTCTTCATAGTTAGGAAGGTCTTTTTATAATTTATTTTGGTAGTTCTATCATCTATGAGGCTTTTGACAGTATTTCTTGTTATTAGGGGTTCTTTTTTGACTCCTAAAAGTGAGTTTAAGGAAAATGGTAGAGATTTACCGTAGTAATTTGTCATTTTTCCTCTTGGTTGTGATTTAGTTGCTGGTTTGTGGATTAGTTTACTGTTTTGCTAGTTAGCTAGTTTTAGTTGGCTAATTTTCTACTATTGATAAAATGGGCTCTTTGAACATTACACTTGATGTTGAATAAATATTCCTCTAGTTTTCTTGATAGTGTCGGTTCTAGTCTGCATCATTTGGTAATTGGAGTGAATTTCTTGCTTTGGCCAATGACTGCAACCAGTAAAGGCCAAAGAAGTTATTTTGATAAAGCCTTGAAGGAGTTTTGTGATCTTGAACTTGATACCAAATCTTAAAGGCTTGCTTGAAAGATTAATAACAGGAAAGTTAATCAATGACGAGAATTAGAATTTTGAGTTTGATTTAGGATACTATGGTAGAATTATCGCAATAGGTTGACAGAGTCTAATTTTTTTTTAGAGAAGAGAAACAAATTTCATTGATGAATGAATTAATGGAGTTTAAAGTGTTTCTTGTCCAAAGTGTGGGAATGCATGGTCTGTTATTGGATAGATTTAAGACATCAGATGCTGAAGAATGGAGGAAATCTGGGGCAGTGGTACTTCCTGATCTGGTGGCTGCTCAAAATTGGCTTCAGAATAACTGACTTGTTAATGGCTTTCCAAAGTCATCTGTTATGGGGCTTCTTACAAAGAAAAAACAACACATGTAAGAACCCTTGGACGAGAGTGAAATGTGAATGGCTAACAACACATATAAAAAACAACACAATAAAGTAGGCATGAAATTGACGAGAGTGAAATGTGAATGGCTAACAACACATGGAAGTTGAGTCCAACTTCACGTCTGGCTGTGGCTGGTGATTTTTTGAGAACTTATTCTCATCAAAGTTTGGGAAATGCAAACTATCAAGTAATTTGATTGAGTTTTCAATTCTTTTAGTTTTGACTATTGAACCCAGATTTTATTTATTCTAATTATAGAATTAATTTCTAAATTACAACCAAATGCATGTTTGGATGCGGAATAGAATCCTCCTTTCTCATGTTTTTCATGTTTCTTAGAATAAAAAACATCTGAACTTAGTATTCACTAAAAAAACAAACTCAAGAAAAACTTCACAAGAAAATGGCTTAAACAATTATTAGGCTGGGGGAGTCACAAACTTTGTGAATAGTGGATCCTCCTTTCTCTTCAAGTTTCATGTTTCATGTTTAGTTTAAAACTCATTGTTTGTAGTTTGAAATGGATCATCCATTTTACAAACTTTGTGAATTGATTGTGACTTTGCCCTTCTTTGTGGATAGGTGGTTAGGTTAATGGGTCATAGGGTTATAAGGATGTTTTGTGTAATGATGCATGGAGATTCTTCTAAGCCTTTAGTTGGATGTTAACTGTAGAATTTTGAAAGTGTTTTGAGTTGAAGTGACCCATTCGAAAAATGGAAAATGGGTGAACCAGGCAGCGGAGGATGCACATGTAAGAATCTAAACTTTAGTTACTTTGTGTAGTTTTAAAGAACTTAATCGTATATTTTATAAATGTAGGGGAAGATGGTAGGTCTACGGGATGCTCCTATTCCAGAAGGGTCTCAACCACCCAGTAAATCTCTCATATGTGAGACAGTTTTAGGTAAACGGCCCGGCCACGTTAAAGGCATGGGTTGGGGACCTAAGCCATCTCGTTCAAACACGAGTGACAACACATCAGTTAGTTCGAGACCCACACAGAGAGAACTTGAACAACAAGAAGAGATTAACACCTTGAAGGCCCAGTACGAAAATATATAGAATTAGCTCCAGACCAGCAAGCAGTCTGCGCAGAAGACGATAGAGGAAGTAAATGTCTTGAAAAACATGGTTCGACATCTCGTGGAATCACATCATTTAATCGACTCACAACATATGGACACCCCAAACTTAGGTACGAAGAAGTTCAGATTTCCTTGTAGTGCCAATTTACTTATTCGTATCCTAATTTATCATATCTCATGGTTTAAGTTTTAGATGCTAGATATGTCCATTTAGAAGTTCAGAGTTTAGGAAAAGTTACTTACCGTTTTGTAATTTCATTAGTTACATCTTAACTTCATTAGTTATGATTTGGATTACTGTGTTATGCGAAATCTGACTCGCTTGTATTTGGAGATTGTGGTGTTGCCCAGGTGTTATGAGGGCTGTAGTTGGGTGTTTCTAGCTATATTGAAGTGCATTTCTCTTGTTTGGCAGGTCAAAAAATATGGGTTACTCTTATCTATGTCGTTATGCTGCCGATTTTTTTGGAGCATCTAATTAATAATTTAGATGGTTTAAATTAGTTTAAAACTTGGTGTAAAACTTAGTTTCAAGTTAAGAATTTCGCTTCTAGCATCTAATTGATTTTTTTGTAGATGATTCGACTCAATCATAATATTGAAGGACACATTTGCATTTGGAGGCCGCCACGAGCTTGTTAGATGTTTTTCGTGTAACTAAAGACTTTCGCTTCTAACTTTTTATTAGAATTATGTGTATCGAACAATATTTTTAATTTCGTGTATTTTTTTTATACTTTTAGTTTTTTGTACTTTAATTTATAATTAATGCAGGATTTTATATCTCTCGACTTCCATGTAATTGAATTTATGTGTAATATTTTGAATTTAATTGAATGCATTTTGGTTTTAAGTATATGTGTAATATTTTGAATGTATTTCTTTTAGACTTTCAAAACAGAAAAAATAGCAAAACGAAAAAAAAAAAAAAAAAGATAAATAAAGGCTCTGCCGACGCGTAAGTCAATGTGTCGGCAGTGGGCATTTCTGCCGATGCGCAAGTCAACGCGTCGATAGAAATTGCTCCGCAAAACTTTCTGCCGACGCGTTGACTTCCGCGTCGGGAGAGACCATTTCTCCCGACGCATAGTCAACGCGTAGGCAAAGAATCGAGTCCATCGCTTTCTGCCGACGCGTTGACCACCGCGTCGGCAGAAATGCCCTCTGCCGATGCAATAGTCAACGCGTCGGCAGAAAAGCCCCATAATCCCTCCCCACATTATGCATCGGCAGAGATGGTCTCTGCCGACGCATGACAAATACGCGTCGGCAGAGGCTCTGCCGACACGTTTTTCCCGACACTTCTCCCGACGTCTGAATACGCGTCGGGAGAACCTTTGCCGACGCTTATTCCGATCTTTCCCGACGCATATGCGCGTCGGGAAAGACCTTAATTGTTGTAGTGTAGAGTTTTAAGCCCATGAAACTACATCCTTTAGTTTCCTCGTGACGAGTTATTCAAAACGTCATCTATAAATTTGTTCACTGAGATGAAAGAAGATCCCCCTTCCATTACAGTTTTCCTACTTTCTTCACTTTTGGTTTGAACTTTCTTCCTTATCTTGCCGTCGTCTTCCATTAATTTTCTAATCCCACTTTCTATCTCCTTTGCACTCACTATTCTCGGGCGGTTCATATTATAATCTATCACGATCTCCACAGCCATTTCGAAGGCGTTTAGTTGTTGCTCGGCGTACATCGGCCATGTGATCATTGGCACGCCATGCCACACACTTTCCAACATCGAGTTCCAACCACAATGTGATATGAATCCTCCAGTGGCAGGGTGGGCCAATATCTCTGCTTGCGGTGCCCAACCAATTACCTTCCCAATACCTGTTGTCCGATCAAGAAATCCCTTTGGTAGGACATCGGGGATGCCAACGTAGTCCTTTGGCACTTCAAACTTACCCTTTGATGGGGACTGACGCAAGGACCATACAAAGCGAGTCTCGCTTTGCTCCAATGCGCGTGCAATCTCCTCCACCTATGTTATGACAGTAATCAGTTCGATAAATAAGAATAGAGAAGCAAGAAGAAGCAACACACAGATTTATGGTGTTATAGCAACATGCATCCATAGAGAGAGGCCAGATAACAGATTCAAGACATATTAACAACCTGATCCTTGTCAAAGCTTCCCATGCTCCCAAAGCACAAGAACACCACTGAACATGGAGGCTGATCGTCGAGCCACTTCAATACATCTGCACGATAAAGACTCCCATTTGATTCAGCAGCGCTAGTGTTTTTCAAGTGCAAAATGGGGCCAACAGAATACAACGGCGGGCCTTGCAAGGAGGAGCCAGCACTCGACATGAAGTTCAATACATGGCATTCCATCTCAACGAATGTATTGATCAGAACACCTTTGATTTCCGATATGAATTTCTTAGCATTAACATAAAACCAAACAGCACATTCATGATCGAAAAACTCAAGTGGGAAGACTTTACTAGGAATGGGATTGACAAAACCCGGCACAACTAACCCACCATCCGAGTTTTGCAACTGTTCCACCGCCTCGTTGCTATTATTCTTATCGTAAAGCTCTTGAAGCTCAAAAGTAAGAGCAAGAGAGCCGGCACTAGATGTGTAAAACACATAACAAGGAACCTGAAATTCTTTAGCCACCTCAATCATGGTGGTGCAGAACATGTCTACGACAAATCCAACGAGTTTGGAGGAGTGGGTGAGTTTTGTCACAACTTCTCTGACACGAGGCTTGTAGCTTTGGATAATATCAAGCATATACAAGAAAAAGTTTCTTTTACTATCTTGGGGAGGAGGCAGTTCAGGGAGGATAATGAAGTGTATAGATTTACCGGTAAAAGGCTCAAAAAGTGATTGAATATGTTGGGTGGTGTTGGTGTCGGAGGGTAATTTGTGGATGAACATTGTGACTGAGAGACGTTCATCTCGAGTGACCAGAATATTGGCCATCTCAACAGTGGATGCGAGGTGACCCGTGCCGGGTGCATGTATTAAGACATATTTTTCAACCACATGATAAGGTTAAAGAAGATATTATTTTAAACAAAGAAAAAAAGAAGAGAAAGGTAAGTCGTCTTTTGAGGGGTGGGAAGAATTATCAATTAGTCCATCCTAGTTTGTAGAAAAAGTCGCTTTTAATTTCCCATTAGTTGAAACGGCAACTTGGGTCTCTCTCACTCTCTATTTTTTTTTTTTTTTTTTCTTTTTCTAAAGTAAAAACGTGACTGATTTAGCTCTTTTACACCATAAATTATTGGGTAAGATCGTCAAAATGCCTTTAGTTTTGCACCATTGAATGTAAGTAAGAAAAATTGTAAAAATACCTCGACCTTGTATCCAACGATTATATAAGAGGACAGACAAACATTAAGAACATTTGACAACTTTAAAGAGGTCGTCGTTGAATAATTTGTCATTTTGCACAACCAATCAAATCATTCACTCACTCATCATCTATGTTACACATATTGAAAAGTCGCTGCCCTTCAATATTCTACATCTTTTTTTCCAAATGTAATTAAGACATTTTTTCAACCACTATTTTGCATTTATTCAAAACTTCGACGGTTCCACAACCAATCCAAGTCTACCCGTGAAAATTTCTAGTACTACAGATTTTTATACTACCTCCGTTCATTGATTGTCATGAAAGGATCATTTAAATGCTTCTTTCATGGCAAACAATGAATGGAGGTAGTATGAAAAATGGTTCATACTACCGTAGTATTAGAATTTTTTCTCGAAAATGACGAAGTTATCCTTATCAATGCACGTCCTTATTCTCAAGAAATAAAAAGGAAGAAAAAGGGTAATAAGAGGTATTTCAACTTGGAAGTACTTGTTTGTTTCATTTTCTATTTTGAATCTAAAGATTGGACTAGGTTTTTTGAAATTATATAATATTTGGGTGCATAACTGTATGTAGGGATCTACCTACACCCCATTAAAATCATGACAACTGAGAGAAGGTAGAAAATGAGAATTTTTTTTTTTTTTTTGGAAAGATACACTTTTAGTCCATGAGGTTTGGGTTATGTTTCATTTTGGAGTTTTCAAACTCAACAATTTAGCCCCTTAAGGTATGGTTTTAGTTTCATTTTAGTTCCTCCATCCATTTTTCCGTTAAAAACTAACGGTGAGCCGACGTGATACTGTTTATTTTATTTTATTTTTTAAGTATAAATATATCAAAAATAATTAAAATATTAATTTTAATATATTTTTATTTCTTTTTTCATCTTCTTCTTCAACATACCCACCACCCAACCTCTTCCTTCTTCAACACCTTCAAGGTTTGCAATTAAGTGTTTCTCTTCATCATCTTCAAGGTTCATGAAATTCATCAATTTCCTTGGCACTTCGTTTCTTAAATCAATATAACCTAGTAATTCTAATATCCTTAAAAATTCCTCAATAGATAGCAAACTCTAACAAAGAGAGACAAGAACATTGGTCATCTCACGCCTTTGTTGAGGTCCATTAATTATGTGTAAAGAAAGGTCAATATCCCCAACTATTCTTCGTTTGCAATTACTCTCAGAGAACCAATTAGTCAAACGAAGAAACCATATCTATCAATTGATGTCTTTTGTATCTCTTTTCTCCATTTGCCCTTTCGAGATTGGTTAAGATGAAACGTTGATGTCTATTTAATATTATTACTAATTGAATTATAATTTCAATCCATATGTTTTGAAATAGGAGGGAGACTGAGCAAATACCATGAGGTCAGTGGTTCGAATCTCCCCACTCCCAAATATTGATATACTCAAAAAAAAAAAAATCCATATGTTTTGAACACGTCTTTGAAAATTCAAAAAAAAAAAAATCGTCTTTGACAAAATGGTGGTATTAATATACGAGGAGATTTTAAAAATTAAAAAGAAATCTAGAAAGTGGCCAGTGGATGAGAGCCTAAATAAATATAGACACAATTATAGAGTTTTACTTCATTTGTAATTTAACCTTCAAATAGAAGGGAGACTGAGCAAGTACCCAATGGCAGTCATGAAACTTTTTATTTGATTGCTCCATGCAAGAAGAAACAAACCCAAATTCCAAATCCTCCTTTTTGTGGCCTTTCCCTTTACCAACATAGCTCACTTTACCACTATCTAATACAACGAAAACCCCCATCAATACGTAACGAAACACAAATTTCAACCATCAAAGGTCTACCACTCTCACCACAGTTACCTTGACAACAAAATGAAACAGCTTATTACTAGACTAGAGTTTTAAGCACATGAAACTACATCCTTTAGTTTCCTCCTCCTGACGAGTTGTTCAAAACATCATCTATAAATTTGCCCAGTGAGATAAAGGAAGATCCACCTTTCATTACACTTTTCCTACTTTCTTCACTTTTGGCTTGAACTTTCTTCCTTATCTTGCCATCATCTTCCATTAATTTTCTAACCCCACTTTCTATCTCCTTTGCACTCACTATTCTTGGGTTTTCCATTCTATAATCTATCACTATCTCCACAGCCAATTCCAATTCCACAGCCATTTCGAAGGCATTTAACTGTTGCTCGGCATACATAGGCCATGTGATCATTGGCACGCCATACCACACACTTTCCAACGTCGAGTTCCAACCACAATGTGAGATGAATCCTCCAGTGGCAGGGTGGGCCAATATCTCCGCTTGCGGTGCCCAACCAATTACCTTCCCAATACTTGTTGTTCGATCGAGAAATCCCTCCGGCAGGACATTAGAGATAATGTCAACACAATCCGTCAGCGCTTCAAACTTACCCTTTGACGGAGGCTGGCGAAGGGACCACACGAAGCGAGCTCCACTGTTCTCCAATGCAATCGCAATCTCTCCCACCTGTGTTATGACAGTAATTAAATTCAACAAATAAAAATAGAGAAACAAGAATAAACAACACACAAATTTATGGGGGTGAGGAACAACCCTCCTAACTTTAACTAATTAGACTAGATAATAGATTCAAGACATATAAACGACCTGATCCTTGTCAAAGCTTCCCATGCTCCCAAAACACAAGAAAACCACCGACGATGGAGGCTGATCATCGAGCCACTTCAATACATCAGCACGTTCAAGACTCCCATTTGATTCAGCAACATTAGCGTTGTTTTTCAAGTGCAAAATGGGTCCAACAGAATACAAGGGCGGGACTTGCATACTCGACATGGAGTTCAATATATGAGATTCCATCTCAGCAAATGTATTGATGAGAATACCTTTGCTTTCCGATCTAATTCTTCTAACATTACCATGAAACAGAGCAGCAGTTTCACAATCAAACATGATAAAAGGGAAAACTTTACTGGGGATCGGATTGACAAAACCCGACACAACTACCTCACCATCTGAGTTTAGCAATTGTTCCACCGCCACCTTGCCATTACACTTATCGTAAAGTTGTTGAAGCTCAAACCCAAAAGCAAGACCGCCAGCACTACATGTGTTGAACGTATAACAAGGAACCTGAAATTCATTAGCCACGTCTATCATGGTGGTGCAGAATATGTCAGACGACAAATCCAACGAGATTGGAGGAGTGGATGAGTTTTGTCACAACTTCTGTGACACTGGGCTTGTACCTTTCGACAATATCAAGCATATACAACACATAGTTTCTTTTACTATGTTGGGGAGGAGGCAGTTCGGGGAGGAGAATGAAGTGTATAGATTTACCAGTAAAAGGTGCAAAAAGTGATTGAATATGTTGGGGGGTGTTGGTGTCGGAGGGTAGCCTGTGGATGAGAATTGTGACAGAGAGACGTTCATCTCGAGTGACCAGAATATTGGCCATCTCAATGGTGGGGGCGAGGTGGCCAGTGCCGGGTGCAGGTATGAAAACCAGCTCAAACTTGTTCAGTTTCTAGACAAAATTAAAATGAACACTCGGATCTGATAGGGTGTGAGAAGCTAAGGGATCTAGTGGAATAACAAGTTTTATTTATTTGCTTGGAGAAGAAGATGAGGTGATGTCCTCAGCTGAGTGAAGAACTTGTGGTGCTCATTGTTACAGTACAATATATATAACAAGTTTTATGCACGTTTTTATTCTCGAGAAACAAAAGGGAAGAGTTGGAACTACTCTTTTTGTTTTTTTGTTTTTAGTTCTACAACCTTTGGAGGGAGAAGATTGGGATTCATTTGATAATGTTCTCGTTACTTAGTTTTCCTTTCTTGTTTCTTGTGTTTTCGAAAAAAAGAAACGGAAACAAATGTGTTTCGTAACTATATTTCTCGTTTCTTGATTTTTAGTTGAAATAAAATTTGATACATATAATATAAAAAATATATATAAAAAAATTTGTTGGCGGCGACAATTGGCGCCGGTGGTAGGTTTGGTCGAAGGTTGGGTTGATGATGATGAAGAAGAGGAGGGAGGAAATAGAAATATTAAAAAAATAGGTGCATGTCAACATTCCCTTAATATTTAAGGGAAAAATGGGAGGAGAAACTAAAATAAAACGAAATAATCCAAACCTTAGGGACTAAATTATAGAGTTTGAAAACTCATCAACCAAAATGAAACCTAACCCGAACCAATGTATTTTTTTCCAAAAATTAATAATAAATGTTGGATATATGGGGTGTGCAAATGGGCTGGAAGATTTTTTTTTTTTTTTTTTTTTTTTTTTTTTTTTTTTTTTTTGAGAAAAGGGTTGGAAGATTTTATAAATTGACACAAATGACTAAATTAAAATAGTCGTTTTGTTAGATAGCTAATGGGTCGTTTGGTGTTGTGTTTCTGCTGCTAACTGCTTACGGTTAGTCTAAAACCTGGGTTTTTAAGAAAAGTAAGTAAAAAAAAGAAACAATTTAGAAAAAAGGGATGGTTGGGAAAGTAATTAGATATATAGGGTGTTTTTATTTTATTTTTTATTTTTTTTTTAATTCTTTAATTTATTATATTTTTAAATTAAATTTAATGATTTTGTTTAAGATTATTTATTTATTTATTTTTTATAAATAAGTTTTTATATATTTTTTCTAGTTTCCATTTTTTAAATATATATTATAATTTAGATGTTTGGAAGTTTGCACTTTTTTTATGGTCTATATCATTTTTTTAATACAAAACACCACATATTAAATTCAACTAATGCTATGAATAGATTTTTTGAAAATTATTGTACATTAGTTTTAAGAATTTTTCGATAAACTTTATATGGTTTCAACTAAGGGTTAAAATGTCGAGATCTCAATTTAATGGAAATGTCGATGGTTAAATTTATTTATTTAAACCAAAATAGATTTGGAAAGTAATTCGATAAAACTTTATATAGTTACAACATAGTTAAATTTATGTATACATAGAAAACACAATTACGTTTTAAAAACTAACTATCCTTAAACATCTCCGGTTCAATTTCAAGGACAATTAATTTAAAGATCGATAATCAATTCACTAATGAGTTATCGTAAATCTTTTAGCAATATCATTCGCAAGTTAAACATATTTGAGATTAAAAAAAATGATTACAAGGCAAATTGAGAAAATTATTTCAAATTAATTATGGTTAGAAACAACTAGATTATCAATTACATTTTAACTTTATCTCAATAATTAGATTATCAATTTCTACTGGAACCATTTTTTTTTCTTTCTGTTAAGAAAAACTATTACTGACTAGCAATTTTAATAAACTATATATATAATTAATTTAGATTAGCAATTAATTAGATTGTATTATAAATCCATATATATTTATTTTACTTGCAAGTAAAAATAAGTATTATTTTAAATGCAATAATGCAAATAAAAATCAATATACTTATTTTTAAATTAATTGTACTTGAAATTGAATTGGAGATGTTTAATGATGGTTAGTTTTTAAAATGTAATTGTGTTTTCTATGTATACATAAATTTAACTATGTTGTAAATGTATTAAATTTTCATCGACATGTTGTCATTTCCACATTTCCATGAATTCGACATCAACATGCGGGGTGAAATCAACATTTCCATTATATCGTAAAAAAAAATTGATAAAATGTAAACAAAATAATAACAAAAATGTAACTAATGTGGGATAATATTAATCATAAGTATTTTGACTTATTTTAAAAGTGTTCGACATTTATTTGTTAATTAAATTTTTTTTTTGAATTTTTTTGTTTTGAATATTTTTCCGGAATATCCATCGACATCGACATTTTAACCCTTAGTTGAAACTATATAAAGTTTTATAGAAAGATTCTTGAAACTAATGTACAATAATTTTCGAAAAATTTATTCATAGCATTAGTTGAATTTAATATGTGGTGTTTTGTATTAAAAAAAAATGATATAGACAATCCAAAAAAAAAATGCAAACTTCCCAACATCTAAATTATAGATATAAATTTAAAAAATGGAAACTAGAAAAAAAATAAAAACTAATATTTAAAAAAAACAAAAAAAAAAACAGCATAATCATTAAACAAAATCATTTAAATTTAATTTAATAATAATAAGAAATTAAAGAATTAAAAAAAAAATGAAAAAAAAGGCTGGTGGTTGTTCCCAACTCCCTCCCTCTTTTTTCTAATTACTTTCCCAACTCCCTCTTTTTTCTAATTTGTTTCTTTTTTTTACTTACTTTTCCGAAAAACCCCTAAAACCTTCAGTGGTTGTTCTTGGGCTAATTGGTGAGTTTAGTTCATGTATGTTCTTTATATGTTCTTTATCTGATACCCCCAATCTGTTTGGTAATTGTTGTTACTGATTCTTGGTTACTACTTCTTGTTGTTGGTATGGTTGTTTTGTTCTATCTCCCCCTTTGGGCATTATCCAACTTGCAAAATTTGGACGAATTAATTGTTTGTCTATTTTGCACAATGCTGGAAACTGATGCACCTGAGGCCGGCTACATTGTAACTTTTTTTTATCTCTAAACTTGTTTTCTCTCTTTCCTGCTCCATCACTAGTTTGTTGTTACCGGTGTACACCTATTTCCTATTAAGGTGAGTTTGAAAATCTTCATAACAAACTTTTCATTTTACATGTATGTTATATTTTCTATTCACATCTCTAACCACCGTGCCCATTATCCTTTTCTCATTACAGGGTCCAATAGTAAACACGTTTTGTAAGAGGTTCATTTTAGGTTTTATTTTATGGTTGTGTTCATGTAAATTTAGTTGTTTTTTTTCTCTACACTAGGGGATAGTTTTTTCATGTATAATGTTGCTTCATGTGTATTACTTTTGCTTTTGTTCTTTACTTGTCACATTTGACACACAAGTATTCTTTAATATGATATTATTTCCATGATTTAATACTCTATTGTTTTCTTTGTTATTACTTCCTTAGTTGAATAATAAAGTTTTGTTTTTTATTAAATATTTTCCAACCATTTTAATTAATTTCAAATGATTGAAGTCATAAGGTAGTATATTCAACCTTCAAAATCAATTTTCCAATGAGTTTTAGTTAATTTTAAAGAGGAGGCAATTAAATAAAAACGAACTCGATTTCCCAACATTGAGGTAGAAGTAAAGTCACATATTATATTCAATTGCTCCAAAAGTTTAATTTTATTTAAAAAAAAACACAATAGACCAAACATTGAGTCAATTAGAACTTAATCAATTTTCAAGTTATATAAAGAAAACTAAAAAAAAATGTTTTCTATGGTTGAGTTAATATAAGATTCAAATGCGTGTATTGAAATTTTAAACATTGGACTTAATTTGAAAGAAAAAAAATACCTATTGAACATAGATTTAATTAAAAGAAAAAAAAAAGAATTTAATCAATTTTAAGTTAAGATAATTAAGAATTGAAATGAATGTACCCAATTGTGAGTTGTATTGAGAAGAAACATGTGTGATTTTATGTGCCAATTGACAAAGTTACAATGATCAATATATGTAAAACTTATTTTTTTTAGTGTAATAAAGTTTTTGACCATGCAATAGAAAACCTTTTTTTTTCTTAAATACAACTACAATTTCAATCTTCAAAAAAAAAATCCGTTGGAAAAAACATGTTAATTAAATCTAGACTATGTTAAGAGCAAATATAGGAAATGCAACAAGTGTGGAAAAAAATTGAGCAATGGAAAATGGTTTTCTTCTCTTTTTTTTTTTTAATTTTTGATTTTTGATCAAAATTGTGACTTAAAATCCCAATTTCACACCTAATGGACAAAACATTTTCATTTCTTTATTTTAGAACAATTGTTTAACATTGAAAAAAAAAGAAGAAGAAGAAGAAGAAAAAAAAATACAGAGACTCAACCTACAAAACTAGGTTCAGAAGAAATATAGGAAATGCAATAAGTATGGAAAAAAATTGAAGAAGGGAAATTGATTTCTTTTTCTTTTTTTTTTTTTCAATTTTTGATCTCATATTTACAATTAATGAAAAGAACATTTTAAATTATTAATTTTAGAATAATTGTATAACATTCATAATAAAAAAAAAAAAAAAAAAAAAAAAAATCAGAAACTCAGACTTCAGAAATCAACACCTCTAACAAAACGACTTCCTAACTCAGACTTCAGAAATCAACATCTCTAACAAAACGACTTCCTAACTCAGACTTCAGAAATCAACACCTCAAACACAAACTTCCAAAACCCATAGATTTCACAAATCACCCTGTTTTCAAAATCCCCATTTCCAAAATCCAAACCCTTCCTTCAAACACCCCGTAAAAGATTCTAAAATTTTAAATAGGGTCATAACTAATGTTTGACGTTTATTTTGAAGATAGGAGTACATTTGATTTAAATGTATTTGTTTGGAGAAGAAAGTTTGGTAGAAGCTGTGGTGCTTGTAGTGACAAGTGGACGAATGAAGACCACTGCAACGTTTGGAAGAGAAAAAGTAACAGAGCTCTTTCAAGTTTAATGCAACTTTTTTCTTCCGAAAAAAAAAAAAACAAAAAAAACATGTCTTTCAAGTTTTTTGAAAGTACTTGTTTGTTTTATTTTCTCTTTGGAGATTCATCGATCAACGTCTTTTGGAAATTCTTAATGTAATGTAAATTTATTTAGGGTGTATTTGGTTTAATTTTTCAAGTATTTAATTTTGAAAAAAAAATCATTTTAAAAAAATTTCTAGTGTTTGGCAACCACTAAAAATGACTTGTTAGAAAATGAGATTGAGAGATAAATTACAATTTTGTATACAAGACTTGTTAGTATACAAGAACTTGAGCATAGAATTACAATTTTGTAAGTGATGTAAGCATAGGGTTGAAATTACAATTTTGTAGCTTCTCAAAAAAGGAAATTACAATTCTACCAACCTCCATCAATTTTTTTCACCAACCTATTTCATGAATGAATTAATGTCAACTAACTTCGTTTCTTTCCACGTTTTGTTCATATTCCAATTCTACCGACCTTCATCAATTTTTTTCACCAACCTATTTGATGAATGAATTAATGTCAACTAACTTCATTTCTTTCCACGTTTTGTTCATATTCCATTACTCCACAATATTTCCACTCTTTTTTTTTTCAAATCAAGAACACTTGAATGAGGTATGTCATTTGATTTTGCAAATATATTTATTGTCGTTGAAATAACTAAACTTTTATGTTTTACATTTACATTCTTCAATATTTCTTTGAGTTTATAAGCATCCGAGTTAATCCACAATAATTGGTTGGATTTCACTTTTTTTTTTTTGTCAATTTTCTGGGTTTATGTGGGCAATTTCGGTCTAAATCTCGGTTTAAATGCATAAAATAAGAGATTCTTTGGCTTTTTTTTCTTTTTTTTTTTCTTTCAAATTCAAGAATCCAACATGTTTTCAAACCCAAAACAAACAGAAAACACCAAAACGTAGAGAAAACACGCCAGCCCTAAATTGAAACATCTAATCCCTAAGCAATAGAGAGGACATGCTTAAAAAACCAATATACACAATACCTTGAGAGAGAGAAGCGTGATTCCTAGAGGGAGATTGCGACCAAGAATATTTCGAGTAACAAAGAGGGAGATTTCAATCGAGAGAGAGACAAAGAGACAGTAAAAGCAGGTAAAAACCGAGAGGGAAAAAAAGGGAAACGTTTGAAATGGTTTGAGGGTAATATGGACCATTTAACATGTAGTTGGGGTCCCTAAAAACAATCTTTTAAAAAAGGAGCCCTACTTTCTAAAATAAAAACCCAAAGGATCCAACTTTGTCAATTTCTCTTTCGCAAGCATGCAGATTCAAAAAGAAGAGGAGTTTCGGAGAAAACTTACCAGATTCAAAAGCAAAGAATGGAGAAGAAAAAAAATGATGAACACATAGTGATTAAGTGGTTCAACAAGGAGCCTACATCCACCGTATACAAGAACAACTATGAGATCTTTTATTGAAGTTCTTCAAGAATGGGTTTCACAAAGAAATGTACATACATTCTTTTTGTTTGCCTTCTTTCAGTGTGAAAAATTACAGCAAAAACTTCTTTCTACAGAAAATAACTTCTATATATTAGAGAGCTAATAAAACTCCTTGGAGAAAGCTTTTCTGCCTTAACCCATGAGCAAGAAGGTAATTTTAATTCACCTTTGTAACAATTAAACTCACTCATCATCTATTTTACACAAATTGCACAGCCCTCAACTTCAATATTCAACCACCTTTTCTTCAAAGTAAGGTTTGTGTGAAGGTAATTAAGACATGTTTTACAAACACTGTTTTGCATGCATTTATTAAAATTTCAATTTTGGTGGGGTTGACCTTGATTAGATAAAGGAAGATTACGAGTATATATGACAATTATATCTCCATTGATATGAAGCTACAAAAAGTAGAGTCATTCAAAGCAGTGGTGGACCTATTTAGGATTCGTGGATCCTCAAGTCAAAAAAGCTTTATTAGTTATATAAAATTTTGTTATGTTGTGGAAGAATTATCAATTATTAATTGTTTGTCTAATTTCTCTCATAAACAAAGAAAAAAAGAAGAGAAAAGTCAGTCGTCTTTTGGGGGGTGGGAAGAATAATCATCAATTAATTGTTTTTCTTGCACTCAAATTAGTCCATCCTAGTTTGAAGAAAAAGTCACTTCTCCCATCAGTTGGAACGGTTTGAAATGTCGATGTCAATGGAAATGTTGAGGTCCAGATTTTATGGAAATATCGATGTCGATGAAAATGTCGAGAGACATTCCGGAAAAATTTACGGAAATCGTGGAAATTGTTTAAATTAGGCAGTGAAACTTTAATTGTGGCTTAATTAGACTATTTTATCATCATATCTAAAAAGTAAGATAATATTTAGATGGAATTGTCGATTCAAATGTCGATATGTACAGGAATTTTGAAAAAAAAAATATATGAAAATTGTTTGAATTATTAAATGCAAATTTAATTGTGACTTAATTATATTAAATACAATATGCAAGTTGATGAAAATTATTTATAATATTTATATTAACATGTCGATAAGATGTCGTTAATTAAAATTATGCCAATTGATATAAATTATTTGAATTATAAAATGAGACTTTATTTACAAATAATAAGTATATAGGAACTATATAATTAACTAATGATAATTGATAACTTGTATAATTAATAAAAAAAACATTAACTAATAATGTAAATAAACATGATAACCTTTAAACTTAACTTAACAAGGGAAGATATATAATTAGAGTTAAAAGCCTAAAACTCCTAATTTAAGAACTAAATTGGAGAATATGTTGAGAGAATGGAAAAATACACTTTTGGTCCCTGAAATTTGGGTTAAGTTACACTTTGGTCTTGAGTTTTCAAACTCAACAATTTTACTCCTTTGGTCCCTCCGTCAAAAATACACTTTTGGTCCCTCCGTCAAATTTTCTGTTAAACCCTCACGAAATGCTGACATGGAGCTATTATTTTAAGAAAACAATTATTTTTTATTTTTTTAATAAAATAGTAATAAATTAAATAAAAATATATATTTTTTATTATTATTTTTATTTCTTTCTCCATCTCTCTCCCCATCTTCTTCTTCTTCCTCATCTACTTCTTCATCATCTTCTTCTCCCTCTTTTATTTCTTCAATCACACCAGCTATTGGCCGCTGTCGCCGCTTGCGACCAACGACAACCTTTTTTTTTTTAAATCTCTCTCCTCTTTCTCTTCCATCCTTCTTCTGTTTTTTTAAATAACCAGAATATAACGGGGAGGGATGGAGGTCTGTTTTCGACGTCGGAAACGGGGAGGGAGGTCCCTCCCTCCCTCCCTCCCTCCCCGTTATATTCCGGTTATTTTTTTTTTTAAAAAAAAAAGACAGAAGAAGGATGGAAGAGAAAGAGAAGAGAAAGAAAGAAAAAAAAAAGTCGATCGACGGTGGCGTCAGCCGGCAGTCTCCAACAGCCGGTGTGATTGAAGAAATAGAAGAGGAAGAAGAAGATGATGGAGAAGTAGAGGAGGAAGAAGAAGAAACTGGGGAGAGATGGAGAAAAAAATTAAAAAAAATAATAAATATATTATTTATTTAATTTATTACTATTTTATTAAAAATTTAAAAAATGATTTTTTTATTAAAATAATAGCACCACGTTAGCATCCCATGAGGGTTTAACAGAAAATTTGACGAAGGGACCAAAAGTGTAACGAAATCCAAGCCCTGATTGGAACGGCAACCACTCTCTTTTTTTTTTTTTTCTTTTTCTAAAATAAAAACCTGACTGATTTAGCTCTTTTATAGATAAATATAATTATTGGGTAAGATGGCCAAAATGAATTAGGTGTAAGAAAGCAAAATTGTAAAAATACACGACTTTGTATCTAACTGGTATAACAGGACATGACAAACATTAAGATCATACATCTAACAACTTTAAAGAGGTCTGTCATTGAATAATTTTTCGTTATACACATTCAATCAAATCATTCACTCCCTCATCATCTATTTTACGCAAATTGCAAAGTCGCTGCCCTTCAATATTCAACAACTTTTTTCAAATGTAATTAAGACATATTTTTCAACCACTATTTTGCATTTATTCAAACTTCGATGGTTCCACAATGAACCAAGTATGTGACATACATGGAATAAAATATTATATCATTAAATGACGTGTCAAATGCTGGGTGAGAATATGTACTATCGTGCCAAAGCAAGCTTAGCCCAGCGGTAATTGGCATGTACCCTCAACCAAGAGGTCAGAGGTTCGAATCCCCCCACCCCCAAATGTTGATGTACTCAAAAAAAAAAAAAAAAGAAGAGAATATGTACTATCGTAGTAGTAGAAAATTTTCTCATTATAGTAATACATATTCTTTCCATTCAACATTTGACAAGTCATTTAATGATAAAATATATTTTTTTATGGATCTCACGCCATTCTTAAATTCTTCTTTCCCAGCAAACAATGAATGAAAGTAATATGAAAAATGTTACATACTGAAAATGACGAAGAATTGTCCTTATCATTGCACGTCTTTATTCTCAAGAAATAGAAAGGAAGAAAAAGGGTAATAAGAGGTATTTCAACTTGGAAGTACTTGTTTGTTTCATTTTATATTTTGAAGATGAAGATTGGGCTAGCTCTTTTGAAATTGAATGATATTTGAGTGTATGAATATACGTAAGTATCTCCCTACACATCCTATTAAAATCTTCACAACTAAAAGGGAAGTTAGAGCATGAAAAAAAAAAATTATGTTTCCTTATTGCCCATATTTTAATGGCAGTATGCAGAGGGGAGTGCCTAAAAAAGTATTGGCCTTTGAAATTTTTATCCCTATGTATTTAGATTACATAAGCACCCTAATAGATAGAAATTTACAAAAATGTCGTCAATAAAACTATGAAAATTGACGGTTTATCCTATCAACTTATGTATAGACATCCATTATGTTTTATAGCTGTCAATAAAACTATGTAATTATTGGAGCTTTTTCTAAGTTATGGACTAAATATAGGCACAATTATCAAAATTTAATTACTAATTTATAATTCAACCTTCAAATAGCACAAGATACTTTTTGTTGACTCTATGAACGAAAGCAAAAGCAATAACCTGTTTGGTTTGGAGACTAAGCAAAGCAATAACTAACCAGTGGCAGTCATCAGTGTAACAATGAATTTTTTTCTTTGATTCCTCCAATTCCTAATCCACCTTTTTGTAGTCTTTCCCTTTACCAAATACCTCACTTCATCACAAATTAAACTATATCTTTTAAACAACAAGATTTAACTCCTATTATATCCCAAAATGAAAACTCCATCAATTCCTATTTTAGAGTGTGTACCACTACTCTCGATCACCACAAATTAAAGGGGTAGCTTGACAACAAAATGAAACGGCTTACCTAGTTTTCTCCTCTGGGGGAGTTGGCGAAAACGTCGTCTATAAATTTACCTAATGAAACGAAGGAAGATCCACCTTCCATTACACTTTTCCTACTTTCCTCACTTTTTGCTTTCACTTTCTTCCTGATATCACTGTTGCCATCCATCAACTTTCTAATCCCACCCACTATCTCCTCTGCATTCACTATTCCCGACTCGTCTCCTGGAAACTCCTTTCGATAGTCGATGGTGATCTCCACTGCCAATCCTAGTTCCACCACAAGTTCAAACGCGTTGAATTGTTGCTCAGCATACAGAGGCCATGTTGCCATCGGCACACCATACCACAAACTTTCCAACGTCGAGTTTCAACCACAATGCGACACGAACCCTCCCGTGGCTGGATGGGCCAATATTTCCACTTGTGGCGCCCAGCCGATAACCCTCCCAAAATCCGTTGTTCGATCGATGAATCCCTCTGGCAGGATGTCTTCAATGTTGGCATAGTCACTCGGCGGTTTGAGCTCACCCTTTGGCGGGGGTTGCCGGAGGGACCACACGAAGCGGACCCCACTCCGCTCGAGCGCACGTGCAATCTCCTCCACCTGATCCTTTTCAAAGCTCCCCCTGCTTCCAAAGCACAAGAACACCACAGAAGATCGAGGCTGATCGTCGAGCCACTTTAATATATCCGCACGATCGAGAGTTTCAATGGGTCCGACAGTACCGACATCGTTATTCTTCAAGTTTAAAACGGGTCCAACAGGATATAACTGCAGAGCTTGCAAGGAGGAATCACTGGACAGGGAATTTATCACGTGCGATTCCATCTCTACAAATGTATTGATGAGAACACCTTCGACATCGGATCTAATCCTCCTAGCTTGTTCGTGAAGCCAAACAGCAGCGTGGTTAAGGAAGAAGATACCGGGAACGACTTTACTCGGAACTGGGTTGACTAAATTCGGCACAGAAAAATCAACCTCCGAGTTCTTCAATCGTTGCACTGCCTCATGACTGTGGTTTTGACCGTAAAGCTGTTGAAGATGAAGACTGAAAGCAAGGTAGCTAGCGCTAGAAGTGTAATAGACATAAGAAGGAACCTCAAGTTCTTTAGCGACGTCGGTCATGGTCAAGCAGAACATGTCCAAGACGAATCCAGCAAGGTGGTTGTTGAGTGCGGTGACGGCTTGTTTGACATGGGGCTTGTAGCTATCGATAAGCAGTTTCAGCGGCAGATCGTTCCGATCTTGTGGGATTGGTGATTCGGGAAGGACGATGAAGCGAATGGATGTGTTGGAGGAAGAGTCGGAAAGTGATTGGATGTATTGGTTGGCTTTGGTATCGAAGGGTAGGTTGATGGCGAGCATTGTGACAGTGAGACGAGGGTCTCGAGTGACGAGAGTGTTGGCTATCTCCACCATGGATACGAGGTGACCCATCCCCGGCATGGGTACGAAAACCAGCTCCAATTTCTTCATTTTGTGCGACAAGGCAACGGGAGATGAGGTGTGAAGGTTCAGTTGGATCGATCAAATGAAGAAAGAAAGAAAGAAAGATTTGAGATCTTAACTCCAAGACGAAGTGGATAGATGGAGATTGGAAAATGAATGGTTTGAATTGCATATCACATGTGATAAAGGTTAAAGAAGATATTATTTTAAATTTTGTTATGTCGTTTATAAATTATTAAGGTCCCATTTCATAATCATTTTGTTTTGTGTTTTTAGTTTTTGAAAATTAAGCCTACAAACACCACTTTTACTCACAGGTTTCCTTATTTTGTTATCTACATCTTTCTCTTGTTTTCAAATTAAAACCAAAGTCAAATTTTGAAAACTAAAAAAAATAGTTCTCAAAATTTGACTAGAAATGCAAATGCGTCCTTGAAAAAGATGAAAACTATTGTAAGGAAAATAAGGAGAAACAAACATAATTTTAAAAAATTTATCAAACGGGGCCTAATTATTTGTCTCTCTCATAAACAAAGAAAAAAGAAGAAGAAGAGAAAAGGTGAGTCGTCTTTCGAGGGATGGGAAGAATTTTCAATTAGTCCATCGAAGTTTGTAGAAAAAGTCACTTTTAATTTCCCATTAGTTGGAACCACTACAAGAAATATACCTTTTTATAGCTTTTCAATATAGCTTTTTAGAAAATGGGCTATCAATAGTGTGGAAAAAAAAAGGCGGAAAGGTTAAAAAACAAATTTCATCACGCGCTCAAAACTTTTCGAAATTATCCTCCCAAAGCCCATTAAAGTCACTCCCGCAAAACCCTTCACACTGCCATGAACCTTATGCGAAACTTCACACTGTTTGAGCCTCTCTTTCGTTTCTGTGAATTTTTTGCTTTCTTATTCTACAAATCCAGCAAGTGAGACAAGATCTCGTTCTCCAAACTGTTTGAGCCTCTTCTCATGGAAGAAAGGTCAAGCTCGGTGGTCGGCTCAGCTGTACCAAAACCCAGAGATTCAAAACAGAGAGGGAAATATCGATGATATGGAAGTGGTTAGTGCGACGGTGCAACTTGCAGTTTGTACCAAAACCCATAACCTCCTCCACCGCAAAATCAGAACCTACCACACCCAACGCCTCTGTCATGTGTTGTCTTCATCCCAGCAGATTTGGCGTTGGGTTTCCTTGGGCACCAACATTTTCTTGCCTCATAGATATGTGAACTCTTCAGAATGCTACCAGAAACAAGGCATTCTTTACATAAAATCCATCTCAAAACCTCCCTTTGTTTAAAACTCAGATGGGTTTCTTTCTTTACCTTTTTTTCTTTTTTTTTTTTTTTTTTTTTTTTTTTTGTCTAATTAGGAAGCCCAAGCATTCTATTAATGCCTATCATTTAGCTTCGTGAAGCAAATTCCTCCTCTAATTTCCTCTTTATTTCTCGAATTCGAGCCTGTTTAAAGGGATTCTTTAATGGAGTCGTCCATCCGATGGATTCGCGCTTATTCTCAAAATCGTGCAGCTGGTGAGTCATCACTTTTATATATCTTCTATTTATTCTTGATTGCTTTAATTTTTTTTTTCTTTTGGTTCAATTTAGTTAGTGAGTTATCAACTGCCTCTCTATTATGTTTATTCTTAAGAGAAGTTATTTGTGTTGAGTTTATCTTGTTTACTAGACTTTTTTAAGGGTTTACTGTTAAAAGGTTGATGGATTTAATTTTGTGAGTTAGGCTTTGATTCTTTGCATGACTGTGAGAAGAAAAGAGTGTTAAGTGTTGTAATCTTTTGATACAGTGGAAAAAAGAAAGATGAAAAGTATGAGGAAGGGGAAAAAAGGTGAAAAGAAGAAAAAGAATAGTGCCATGAAAGGAGAAAAAAACGATAAAAGAAAAAAAAAACAGAAGAATTGGAGAAGAAAAACAAAAAACTGAGGGCTAGTGATGGATCTATTAATTTTATTTTTCCACATAATAGGTAAAATGCAGTTTAGATTGTTTATTTTGTTGTTTGGATAGCTTCTACTAATTTTAGTTTGTCCATGTAATAGCTAAAATGTGGATCAAAATCTCTTTCTCAGTAAGGTTCATTTGCAAAGCTAGTGGAAATGAACGTAACTTTGAGGAGTTGTTGCTAAGTTGAGATGCTGCTATATTTGAGAGGGATTAAAGCAAGAGTATGTAAGTTCAATGGAAATTAGACTTCAAAGCCCGTTTTGCTCTGTATAATGTTGGTAAGTGGACAAATAGATCCTAGCAGAGTACCCCATTCTCTTCTTTGCCGGTAATGTTAATTTAATGTTGCCTTGTAAAATTGTAACTTGCTTTGTTTACCTATTTTCCCATGTGGGCTTCATCACTTTTCCCCTTCCCTCGTGTGTGTTGCACTCAATCATAGCAAAGACAAAGAGCCCATGTACTTGAGCATGAGCCTTCAATAATCAGTCAAAAATGTGTCTTTCTTTTGGGATAGTGATTAATTACAGATGTTTTGGTTTTATTTTATGATGGGAAGATTACTGTTGGGTTTGGACAGGACTGAATTTGGCTTGATTGGCTGAAGAAATTGAATCTTCTTTATCTTCTTGCTTTTGTTGTGTGTGTGTTTTTTTTTAATGAATGAGTTGGAAATTTGTTTTGCCAACATGCTAAAATGAGTTGGAAATTTTGTGTAAGATTCATACAATCCTTTAAAATCTTATGATAATAAAATTGCTGATAGTCACCATCCTCTGTCCATAGTACTAAAATGTGTGATCCTATTCAGGGATTTTATCAGCTTGTCCATATCCAAATTTAGTTGTGGAAGCACTGGATTTTTTCATGTTCGAGGAGGTACGGCCAACCTTAATTTGTAAGAGCCTTCGGTCCAAACTTTACATTCATAACTTTTAGAAGTTTCATTTCCCTTGTCATCATTATGTTTGAGATCAAGACATTGTCTACGAGCTTGCGGGAATAAGCTTTGAGGGTCATCAAAAGGCATGGGAATGGTTTAAGGTATGCAATTCCCGACTATAAAAATTTATCAATCAATCTTTGCTTCATCCATATCAAAAGTGCAGTAAAAGTTGCAATTGTTATAAAAGTTGCAAGGGTTGCTTTGTTTGTTACTTTTCTTTTGAAATCTTCCTTTATCGTTAATCTGCATTGTTTTTATGTTGAATTGAAGTTCAATTGCAGCCAAATCAGGTTTCTTTCTCAAGTTAACACATCTATCATGATGAATTTAGTGGAAGTTTCCATTTGCTGGTATTATAAAGCTTTACTGTTTCCACATGAACTTGAGTAATGAGTAATGAAATATCTTATTAATGAAATTGGGAGGATGAAAAAACTTTATCTTAGTGCAATTTTTGCCAATAATTTATTCTGTTACGTAGTAATTAAGTGCATGATTTTTATCAATTTGTTTGTTTTTTTAATCATTTGTTGTTCCTTCATGGTATACTTCTTCCAATCTTTTGGTATGTTCGTGTTGTTTGTTGGAGTTCTCATTTGATTTGCTTGTTCTTAGGGTGCCAAAATATGGTTTTGAGACCCCTCTCCAAAATGTGCCAAAACTTGTTGGAATTTGGTTAGAAATGATTACAAGATTTGCATTCCGGGGGGTGCTCCATTTGTTATATGCATATTGTACTTGATATTTACGTTTAGGTTATGAAGCTTCTTAACAAGGTAGGAGAGATGCCTTCCCTAGAACCTCCAGAGGATGAGAGTATTAGAACCTTGTATGTGGGTGGACTTGATGATCGAGTCACTGAGTAAGAGATGCCTTCTCTTAAGAATACTATGCTAATGATTTGTTCTTTAAAATGAAATTTTGTGCTAGTGATTTGTTCTTTACTAAAAACAGAGCTTGTGTTTTTCCTTCTATTATTCATTACCATTGACATATTGAGGCATGAATGGTTTTCTGTTGGGAGGCAAAGGCAATAATAGGATTGTTTTGAATAGTTTTCAATGGCTTATATAGATATTCAAGAAACTACAGCAATGAATTTCAGAGAAATATCAGAGGCAGAGGTCCCACAACAACACATATATATTTCGAGCAAACAACACTTGACGAACCAATTCCAACACTACAAGACCCATTACAACAGGTACTTTTTTCTTTTCTTCTAAATTCCTCACTACTGCCATGCCTATTGCCTACCTCTCTGACTTTGTAATTCAAATGAAAAGAATGTTACCATTTATCTCTCTTTCATGCATCATGTCTAATGTGATGTCTATGTTAAACAAACACAGACCAACTTGAATTTCAATACTTTTTTGCATAATCAGAGTAGCACACCAACCTTGTTTACTTACTTGAGTGACCTTCTACTATCCTAACTACTATTTTGTTTGTTTGTTATATCTTTGGAAGTTATTTCTCATCAAGGTCTTATGTCTAGTATCTGTTTGGTGTGAAATTTGATGCTAGACTTGGTAATTTTGGTCTCTTGTGAACCCCATTGGTGATTATAAATTTATATGTCATGTTCTATTATGATCTTTATCAGTTTTTGAGTGGATGAAATCTTAAGCTCTTTTACATGATAAATTTATATGTCATGTTCTATTATGATCTTTATCAGACTTGGTAACGGCAACTTGGGTCTCTCTCACTCTCCATTTTTTTTTCTTTTTCTAAAATAAAAATGTGACTGATTTAGCTCTTTTACACGATAAATTATTGGGTTAGACCATCAAAATGCATGTAGTTTTGCACCTAAAGTAAGAGAAATTGTAAAAATATTTCTACTTTGTATTCAACGGTTATAAAAGTGCAAACAAACATTAAGATCTTACATATGACAACTTTAAAGAGGTCGTCGTTGAATAATTTGTCATTTTACACAACCAATCAAATCATTCACTCGCTCATCATCTATGTTACAGATATTGAAAAGTTGCTGTTGCTGCCCTTCAATATTCTACATCTTTTTTTTCCAAATGTAATTAAGACATTTTTTCAACCACTATTTTGCATTTATTCAAAACTTCGACGGTTCCACAACCAATCCAAGTCTACCCGTGAAAATTTCTAGTACTACAGATTTTTATACTACCTCCATTTATTGATTGTCATGAAATGATCATTTAAAAATGGGGTAAGATCTATGGAATAAAATATTATATCATTAGATAACATGTCAAATGTTGAGTGAGAGTATGTACTATTGTAGTATTAAAAAAAATTTCATTACGATAGTATATATTCCTTTCATTCAGCATTTTTGACATGTCATTTAATGATAGAATATTTTATTCTATGGGTTTCACGTCATTCTTAAATGTTTCTTTCATGACAAACAATGAATAGAGGTGGTATGAAAAATGTTTCATACTACCGTAGTTCCTTATCAATGCACGTCTTTATTCTCTTCAGAAATAAAAAAAAAGGAAGAAAAAGGGTAATAAGAGGTATTTCAACTTGGAAGTACTTGTTCGGCAGTGGCAGTCATCAGTGTAACAATTAAATCTTTTCTTTGATTCCGCCAATAATATTCAAGAAGAAACAGCTCCAATTCCAAATATCCAACCTTTTTGTAGTTCTTTCCCTATACCAACATAGCCCACTTCACAAACTATCTTTTAAACAAGAAGGTTTTGCTACTAAACCAGACTGATTTAACTCCTATATTGTATCCCAAAACGAAAACCCCATCAATTCCAAATCCAAAGTGTACCACTCTCACCACAAATAAAAGAGGTAGTTTGGCAACAAAATGAAACGGCTTACCTAGTTTCCTCTCCAGGCGAGTTGGCCAAAACGTCATCTATAAATTTACCCAATGAGACGAAGGAGGATCCACCTTCCATTACACTTTTCCTACTTTCTTCACTTTTCGCTTTTACTTTCTTCCTAATATCATTCTTTTCATCCATCAACTTTCCAATCCCACTTGCTATCTCCTCCGCACTCACTATTATCGGCTCGTCTCCCGGAAATTCCTTCCGATAGTCGATAGCAATCTCCACCGCCAATCCAAATTCCACCACAAGTTCAAACGCATTGAATTGTTGCTCTGCATACAGAGGCCACGTTGCCATTGGCACACCATACCACAAACTCTCCAACGTTGAGTTCCAACCACAATGCGATACGAACCCTCCCGTGGCTGGATGGGCCAATATCTCCACTTGTGGTGCCCAGCCGATAACCCTCCCAAAATCCGATGTTCGATCGATGAATCCCTCTGGCAGGACGTCTTCAATGTTGGCATAGTCATTCGGCGATTTAAACTCACCCTTTGGCGGGGGTTGTCGAAGGGACCACACGAAGCGGACCCCACTCCGCTCAAGCGCACGTGCAATCTCCTCCACCTGATCCTTTTCAAAGCTCCCCCTACTTCCAAAGCACAAGAACACCACAGAAGATCGAGGCTGATCGTCGAGCCACTTTAATATATCCGAACGATCGAGAGTTTCAATCGATCCAACGGCACCGATATCGTTCTTCAAGTTCAAAACGGGTCCAACAGGATATAACTGCAGACCTTGCAAGGAGGAATCACTCGACAAGGAATTTATCACGTGCGATTCCATCTCTACAAATGTATTGATGAGAACACCTTTGACATCCGATCTAATCCTCTGAGCTTGTTCGTGAAGCCAAACAGCAACGTTGTTAAGGAAGAAGACACCGGGAACGACTTTACTCGGAACTGGGTTGACTAAATTCGGCACAGCCAAATCAACATCTGAGTTCTTCAATCGTTCGACTGCCTCATTACTGTTGTTTTGACTGTAAAGCTGTTGAAGATGAAGAGTGAAAGCAAGGTAGCTAGCGCTAGAAGTGTAATAGACATAAGAAGGAACCTCAAATTCTTTAGCGACGTCGGTCATGGTGGTGCAGAACATGTCCAAGACGAATCCAGCAAGGTTGGGCGAGTCAGGACCTGTGGTGAGGGCTTGTTTGACATGGGGCTTGTAGCTTTCCAGAAGCACTTTCAGGCGCAGATCTTTGCGATCTTCTGGGATTGGTAATTCGGGAAGGACGATGAAGCGAATGGATGTGTTGGAGGAAGAGTCGGAAAGTGATTGGATGTATTCGTTGGCTTTGTTATCGAAGGGTAGCTTGATGGCGATCATTGTAACTGTTAGACGAGGGTCTCGAGTGACGAGAGTGTTGGCTATCTCCACCATGGATACGAGGTGGCCCATCCCCGGCATGGGAATGAAAACCAGCTCAAATTTCTTCATTTTGTACGACAAGGCAACGGGAGAGATGAAGGTGTGAAGGTTCAAGTTGGATCAAATGAAGAAAGAAAGAAAGAAAGATTATTTGGGATCTAACTCCAAGACCAAGTGGGATAAGATTGGAAAATGAATGGTTTGAATTGCATATATCACATGTGATAAGGTTGGAGAAGATATTATTTTAATCCTTTTCAAAAAAAAAAAAAAGATTTTATTTTAATTTTGTACAAGGTCCATTTGCCCCGCGGGGCCGGGGCCCTGTGGGGACCCTCCCCTAATAGGACGAGGAATCCCCGTTTAAGCGGGGAATGGGGGAGGGAGTGGGGGAAAAAAATTCCCCACGAGCTAAACAGGGACGGGGACGGGGAATGTATTCCCCATCCTCGTTCCCCGCTCCCCGCCCCGTTTTCTTTTTTTTTTTTTTAATTATTTGTATCATTGTTATTATTATTTCTCACTATATATAAATTTAAAGTTTTATTGTTAATGATTTAGAAAATTGGATTGATTTGAATTATATAGTTTAAATATTTAAATTATATGTATAGATAATTAGATAGTTTGATATAAAATATTATTTTGTTTATAATAGGAGATTTAAGAATTTTTTTCTTTAAAAAGAAATTTTTTAAAGAAATTAACTATCTAAATGAAGAATTTATGTGAATAATTAACTACCTAATAGAAAATTAATGAACATTTTTCATGCAAAGTTAACTATTTGAAAATTTGTCAAAACAATATTTTATTTAATGAAGACAAAAAAAAATTAAATGGGGAATAATTCCCCGCGGGGAACCCGATCCCCGCAAATTCCCCGCGGGGAATCCTCGCCCCATTCCCCGTGAAATTTAACGGGGAATTTCGTGAGGATGGGGATCGAAATGGGAGGCGGGGATGGGGACGGGGAAACCATCCCCGTCCCCGCCTCGCCTGGTGGACATCCCTAGTTGTGAATGATTTTTTAAAAAAAAATGTTGACAACTAATCGGGATAAAAAAAATTCTTATTTTTTACTTTTTTTTTTCTTTTTTAGTTGTCGAGGTTCTAATGGAATATGTAGAGAGATCTCTACTTATACAGTTAAGTATTGTTCTTTTATTTCTTACTTTTTGTGTCCGTGTTTGGCCGACTCTGGTACAATCCTACGTACAAACTTTTTTTTTTTTATACTTTCTCTTACTGAAGATCGCCCAAAAAAGTTTAATTCAGTGACAATATGGATACAAATCTACCAAAAAAATAGTCATTAAGAGTGAACAATATCATATCCTTCTAATAGGTTATAACAAAAAAAAAATGATATAATTTAACCAAAATCAAGGTGTTTAAAGGAGGGAGAGAACAAAGTAAAAGTGATGTTGTCCAAAATGCCCTCACCATGAATGAACTAGCAATATAACGTCATTTGAAGTCGTTCAACAAGAACTAAATAGGGAGTGTTTGGGGCAAGGGTGTGGGTTTTGGAAGTGGAGAGTTGTGAAAAAGGGTGAGTTGTGAAGTCTGTGTTTGGGGTGCTGAGTTCTAAAGTCTGAGTAGGAAGTTTGTGTTTGGGGTGCTGAGTTCTGAAGTCTGAGTTTCTGATTTCTTTTTTTTATTCAATGTTATACAATTCTTCTAAAATTAATAAATTAAAATGTTCTTTCCATTAATTGTAAATTTGAGATTTTAAGTCACAATTTTGTTCAAAAATCCCAAAAAAAAAAAACCATTTTCCATTCTACAATTTTTTTCCACACTTGTTACATTTTGAAAGTTTGCTATTACATGATCAAAAACTTGATTGGAAAATTGATTGGAAAATAGACCAAATTGATTGGAAAATTGATTTTGAAGGTTTGCTATTGCATGGTCAAAAACTTTGTTACATTACAAAAAATAAGTTTTACATATATTAATTTGCAGGCTGATCGTCGAGCCACTTCAATACATCAGCACGTTCAAGACTCACATTTGATTCAGCAACACCAGCGTTGTTTTTCAGGTGCAAAATGGGTCCAACAGGATACAACGGCGGGACTTGCAAGGACGACATGAAGTTCAATACATGAGATTCCATCTCAGCAAATGTATTGATCAGAATACCCTTGATTTCCGATCTAATTCTTCTAACATTACCATAAAACCGAGCAGCACTTTCACAATCGATCAAGGTAACAGGGAAGACTTTACTAGGAATGGGATTGACAAAACCCGACACAACTAACTCACCATCCGAGTTTTGCAATTGTTCCACCGCCTCGTTGCCATTATTCTTATCTTAAAGTTGTTGAAGCTCAAAAGCTAAAGCAAGAACGCCAGCACTAGATGTGTAAAACATATAACAAGGAACCTGAAATATTTCAAGCCACATCTATCATGGACGTGCAAAACATGTCTATGACAAATCAAACTAATGAGTTTGGTCACGACTTCTCTGACACTGGGCTTGTAGCTTTCAATGATGTCATGAACATACAAAAAAAAGCTCTTTTTAATATCTTAGGGAGGGGGCAGTTCGGGAAGAACGATAAAGCGTACAGATTTACCAGCAGAAAGCGATGGAATATGTTGGGTTGTGTTGTAGATGAGCATGATGACAGAGAGACGTTGATCTCGAGTGACGAGAGTATTGGCCATCTCAACGGCGGATGCGAGGTGACTCGTCCCTGGCGCAGGTATGAAAACCAGCTCAAACTTGTTCATTTTTTTGCTACTAAGAATTTAAATTCGACCAAAAGAGAAAGCAGAGATCAGACATGAAGTGTGAGGATGCAGTAGTGTGGATCTAGATTCATTTGTTTTGAAAAGAAGATGAGCAGAAAAGTAAAGCAGAAGTTGTGGTGTTTGTAGTGACCGGTATGCAGCCAAGTTTTTTCCATAACGGAAATGACGAAGATAAAATTATACATGTACGTTTTTTCTTTTCAAGAAATGAAAAGGAAGAGAAAAAGTAACGGAGGGTCTTTCGAGTTTGCTTTAATGCAACTTTTTTCTTTCCCAAAAAAAAAAAAGAAAAAGGGTCTTTAAGTTTGCTTGGAAGTACTTGTTTGTTTTGTTTTCTCTTTGGAGATTCGTCGATCAAGGTCTTTTGGAAATTCTTAATGTAATGTAAATTTATTTAGGCTAATTATATCGGTTGGTCAAAAAAATTATCAATGTGCATCCTTTTACTTTGTTCTCAAAGAAAAAAGAGTGAAAAGAAAATAATAGACGTCTTTCATGTTTTCAATTTCGAAAGACCTTGTTTCTTCTATTTAAAGTGTTTTTTTAAGAATGCATTTTTTTTTAAAAAGTGAGAAAGAATAAAAAAATATATATTATTAATTTAATATTATTTTTATTTTAGAAATTAAAAAATATATTTTTTAAATAAAAAATAGGTGTCACATCATCAATCTGTTAGTTATTAACAAAAAAAAATGGATGGATTAACCAAAATGAAACAAAATCCAAACCTCAAAGACTAAATTATCGAGTTTGAAAACGTTAAGGATCAAAATGAAACCTAATCAAAACTCAGGGACCAAAAGTATATTTTTCCTTAATCTTTTCTTTTTCTTTTTTCTTTTTCTTTCTTGTTTTTCTTGTTTCTTTAGTAACTTTGGTAACAGGGTGTTAAACGCTACTTAAACTTTGTTTCAATATCATTCTTTTTTAAAAAAAAAAAATTAATATTCATATAGAAAATTCTTTGATTGAAAATCTACCATAAGAGAAAATTGCAACATTTTTTAAAGTTGTGAAAATAGCAATATTAATCTAAGTTCAACGTGCAACTAGATGAAATTGAAAGTTGAACATAAAAATTAAAACACCTTACCAATTTTAGGATTAAAATTGATATTTTACCTTATTTCTACGTAGCCTCTCGAATAATATCAATAGTTTTGGTTGGTTATCACCAAAACCAAGGTGAAAGAATATTTAAAGGTGGGGAGAGAAAAGAGTGAAAGTGGCGTTGTTCAAAATCGCCCTCACCATTGATGAACTAGCAATGTCATTCAAATTAGTTCAACAACAACTAATAAAGTGTAGCGTGCTTCTTTTTTTTTTTTTTTTTTTTTTTCTTTTAGCTACCTACTCCAATAGATCAACTGATTGATTTTTCAATAAATGCAATAGGTTGTTGATCGAATCACAATGTTGATCGACCAATCAACATTGATTTCGATTGATTTTTCGAATTTTGTTCTCACCCTTTTACTTTTTCCTTGTATTAAGCACACATGAAACTACATCCTTTAGTTTCCTCCTCCTAACGAGTTGGCCAAAACGTCATCTATTAATTTACCAAATGTCATGAAGGAAGATCGACCTTCCATTACACTTTTCCTACTTTCTTTACTTTTGACTTGGACTTTCTTCCTTATCATGTCATCGTCTTCCATTAATTTTTTAATCCCACTTTCTATCTCCTTCGCACTCACTAATCTTGGATTGTCCATATAATAATCACTACAACAAATTTAGTTTCTCCCGACGAAATTCATCCCGACGGTCAAAAAACGTGTCGGCATATATAATATTCCCCGACGCAAAACTTGGTTGTCGGGAGCTCTAGGCACTCCCGACGCTCTTTTAATGCCGTCGGACAACAAGTGGAAGGAGCGTTGGTATTTGCATTAACTCCCGACGCTAATTTGAACACCGTCGGGAGTCGGGATAACTGCCGACGTCAAATAAAAAGCGTCGGGGGTCGAAAAAGTAATTTTTTTTAAAATTTTAAGGTCTCTCCCGACGCTCTTTATTACGGTGTCGGAAGTTAGTGTAGATGCCGACGCAGGATTTGTGGCGTCGGGAGTTCCGTTCAATTAAAGTCCTAATTTCAAAAATAGATTTCATTCTCATCTCTCTCCCCTTCGTGAGCCTCCCCACGCATTCACTCACGCCCATCCGTTTCGCGCTGCCGTCTTCGACTTCGCTTGTCGCCGCCGTCTTCAACTCCCGGTTCCGCCTCCGTCATCTTCGACTCCCGGTTCCGCCGTCGCCGTCTTCGACTCTCGGTTCTGTCGCCGCCGTCTTTGACACCCAGTTCTGCCGCCGTCGTGGTCGTGGGGGTGGTTGTTGTCTCGCCACCGGTGCTCCCATAGAGGGGAGATTTGTGCTTCGTGGGTTGTGCTTGATTTCAGCCGCCGCCGAGGAGATTTGTTGCTGTTTTCCGCTATTTTCTCGGTTTGTTCTTCTATTCTATTTAATTAAATGCAAAGGATAGTTATTTTATTTGTAGATTTATTGTTGATTCTGCATTTGAGACTCATGTTAAGTCGACCGAACAATTAAAGATGAAGGATAGTTATTTTTCTCTCAAACTATCTGAGCCATACAAAGGAATTACTGACTGCTTTGCCCGAACAATTAAAGATGAAGGAGTCATTTCCCTGTGGAGGGGGAACACTGCAAATGTTATCAGATACTTCCCCACACAAGTCTGTTTCCTTTGATAAGATATATTTTTTTTCTTAAAATATAAATTATCTTGTTTTTCTTGATATTTTTGGTTGCACTTTGAATCTGTTTCTGTTTTTTCCCCCCCTTATTTACCGTGAGAATTGTTATGCTAAAGCTTTTAGAAATTGTTTGTGCTCTAGGCTTTGAATTTTGCCTTCAAGGATTACTTCAAGAGGCTGTTCAACTTCAAGAAAGACAAAGATGGTTACTGGAAATGGTTTGCTGGGAATTTGGCTTCTGGTGGTGTTGCTGGTGCTTCATCTCTTTTGTTTGTTTATTCCCTTGATTATGCTAGAACTCGTCTGGCCAATGATGCTAAGGCTGCTAAAAGGGTGATGAGAGGCAATTTAACGGCCTTGTTGATTTTTACAAGAAAACCCTTAAATCTGATGACATTGCTGGGCTGTATCGTGGATTTAACATCTCTTGTGTTGGAATTATTGTGTATCGTGGTCTTTACTTTGGAATGTATGATTCAATGAAGCCCGTAGTTCTGGTTGGCGAGTTACAGGTCAGTAAATTTATTTCCCTTAGTTTTATTTGTTTGGTTAGATTTCTTTAGTGATTTTTAGATACGGTGATCATACTCAAATACAATTGCATACTGCCTGTATAAAAGATAGATCAAATTTTTATTCACTTGATATGAGACCTCACACGGATTAGTGGCTACCAGACCTGGAGTCCTTCCTATGTGTGTATTAACAGAGGTTTTGCTCAATGTTGACAGGATAGTTTCCTTAACATGAATGGTAAAAAAATGTGATATTTTCAATCTAAAAACATTATTTATTTATTGGAAATAAATTATTCTTGGATTTACAGAGAATGGCCCTCCTCCAAACTAACTCTTTTGATTACAAATGAAAGAATGACAAGTTCTGCTTTCTGCCTAGAAGTTTTCACTATCAATTATCCTTTCCTTCTTTATCTACACCCCATATATCTCTCATTCATAAACTGACGGATTGCCAAAGAAAAAAAAACAAAAAACTGTCCTTATTTAGAACTAACAATTTTGAAAGGTTTCCAAGATGGGAAGGAATGAAACCATTATTACCAAAACTATTGGACAAGTTGAGATACTTCAAATTGATAAGAGAACGAATCTCCTTAAGAATCATTTGGTCAAAGGAATTCATACTAAGATCTAAGTAATTGAGGTATGACAATTGAGCTAAGGAAGAATCAACCTTACCCACCAAATACTTATAAGGTGAGCCATGAAGATCAAGTCTAACAATATGACTTATTTTGTAGTTACATTATTATAGAAGTCCTACCTTCAAAAGATTTTTCCCCTTTATTATAATTTTATAGTATTAGTTTCAAATTTTATATTATTGACCATGGTCAGTTAATAAATTGCAATAGCTATGAAAAGATTCAAGGGTGTAGCCAAGAACTTTTGTGGGTAGAGGGCAAGGGAGAGAAAACACGTGAAAAGAAAAAAAAAAGAGTAAAGTATAGTGATCTGTTTTCGTGGGGAATATTTATTTCTGTTTGAGCTCTGAAAGAAAGAAGTTTATAAGTGTCTCATTTTCTCACCAATTTTTGTGGCAGGACTGGTAGGGCCGATATAACTCTAATGAAATCCCTCTACCCCACATCCACATAAAGGAACTTTCATTTGCATTTAATTTATAAAACAAATTTACTTGCTTTTCTATTTTTGATCTCTAAGCTTTGATTTCTAATTTTTTTAAATGTCATTTTGGTATGTCTTTTGCATTTAATTAAAGTTCTAATAAGTCTAACACTCACCATTTGCATGTTCTTCCTAATTAACTATTTGGTTTTATAAATGCATTGATTAAGTTAAAATCTATCCTATGAGAGGCGTTTATGATCAAAACTATCCTTGAAAGCAAAACTTGAGCAATCAGAAGCAAAGATTACCCAGGTGGAATCGATGGTTGAGGAAGAAAGGAGTGCAAGACTTGAAACGAAAGTTGAGCTAGAAAACTTGAGAGGAATGATCCAACAATTCATGTCGTCACAAGGAGGAGAAACATTGAAATAGGTATGAACTTCCTCATTTATGTAATAAACATATGAGGGGTGGGTGATATATATATATATATATATATATATATATATATAACTAAGTTTGTATATATAACCAGTTGGTTATGATTTAGTGTTGAGAAACTTTGTATGTGGCTATCCTGCAGTTATGGTAGCAACTAAGTTTGTTTTCTTACTCAATTATTTGATGTTAAGTGGTGATGGGTGGGTGAGAGTTGAAATTGGTTGGTCTCATTTCTATATATGTTTCTAAGTTTGTTACGGTGTTGGAATTCATGTTAAGTTGTTGGATGAGTGAGAGATATATATATAACTAAGTTTGTTTAATCACTTGCTTATGATTTAGTGTTGAGAAACTTTGTATGTGGCTATCCTGCAGTTATGGTTCCATGTTACGTTTAAGATTAGTGGTGAGGGTGGGTAAGAGTAAGTAGGGGAGAAAATTCATGTTGGGTTGTTGAGGGGTGAGTGAGGGATTCATATATAGCTAAGTTTGTTTCATTTGGTTAAGGTCTAGAGTTTATTTATTTACACGTATTCGTTTCATTTGTTTGCTTCATTTGGTTAAAGTGTAGTTCTTGATCAAAAGTTTGTTATCTCATTCTTGAAACAAACTTAGTTAAGTTTCTATATATTATCTAAGGTTTGTTTTGGTCTTGAAATTCATGTTTAAGTTGTTGAGGGATATATAACTAAAGATTGTTTTAGTTGTTTAAAGTGTTTATTTCATTTCATTAAAGTGTAGTTGTTGATCGAGGGTTTTCTATATCGTTCTTTGTTTCTTTTGTAGGGCCGATGGATGATTTTGACTTTTGAAAGATCAAGCTCTTTTGTTTTTTGGTTGACGATGTAAGAGCTACAATCTTGAAGCCTGCCTAAAGAACTTTGTTAGAATTATGCTCATTTTTTCTTTTTATGAAGTTTATGTGTATTTTGAACTTGATTAAAGAACTTTGTTGTATGAACAAATATTTATAACATTTTGAATGCAATTTGTAATATTTCAAATGAAATATTTGTAATATTTTGAATGGAAATATGAGTATTTGAATGCAAATAGTAAAACTAATAATGTAAGCAATTTTCAAGTAATATTTCGAATGGAAATATGAATATTTGAATTAAAAAGAATTTGGAATGAACTCCCGACGTATTGAAAGCGTCGGAAGATACACCAACTCCCGACGCAATTGCACATCGTTTCCAATTTAATTGGTTTCATAGAATTCCCGACGCTATCATATTAAGCGTCGGGAGATACCATATCTCCCAACGCCAAAATAAAACCGTCGGGAAGCTTCCACTCGTGACGCTAAGCTTCTAGCGTTGGGAGATACCATATATCCCGACGCTTAATAAAATGGCGTCGGGAGTTTCCGGACCAACCCTATCGTCGAGAGTTTATGGAAATGCCAACGGTCGCGGTTTTTGCGTCGGGAGATCAAGCCCCGACGAGGATCTCCCTACGGTCTTGCCGACGTATTGTTTAGCGTCGGGAGAGGTTTTCCCGACGCGTTTTGGCGTTTCTCCCGACGCTTTTCGGCGTCGGGAGAGACTGTTTTTCTTGTAGTGAATCTATCGCAATCTCCACGGCCAACCTCAATTCCACAACCATTTCAAAGGCATTTAGTTGTTGCTCGGCTTACATTGGCCATGTGATCATTGGCACGCCATGCCACACACTTTCCAACGTCGAGTTCCAACCACAGTGCGATATGAATCCTCCAATGGCAAGGTGAGCCAATATCTCCACTTGCGGTGCCCAACCAATGACCTTCCCGACACCCGCCGTCCGCTCAAGAAATCCCTCCGGTAGGACGTTTGCGATGTCAGCATAGTCCCTTGGCCCTTCAAACTTACCCTTTGACGGGGACTGGCGGAGCGACCACACGAAGCGAGCTCCACTTTGCTCTAACGCATGTGCAATCTCCTCCACCTGATCCTTGTGAAAGCTTCCCCTACCCCCAAAGCACAAGAAAACCACCGACGATGGAGGCTGATCATCGAGCCACTTCAACACATCAGCACGTTCAAGACTCCCATTTGATTCAGCAACACTAGCGTTTTTCAAGTGTAAAATGGGTCCAACATGATACAATGGGAGACTTGCAAGGAGGAAGCCAGTACTCGACATGAAGTTCAATACATGTGATTCTCATCTCAACAAATGTATTGATCAGAATACCTTTGATTTCCGATTTAATTCTTTTAACCTTACCATAAAACCGAGCAGCACTTTCACAATCGAAAATGATAACAGGAAGACTTTACTAGGAATCAGATTGACAAAATCAAACACAACTAACTCACCATCTGAGTTTTGCAATTGTTCCACCGCCTCGTTGCTATTATTCTTATCGTAAAGTTGTTGAAGCTCAAAAGCTAAAGCAAGAACGTCAGCACTAGATGTGTAAAACATATAACAAGGAACCTCAAATTCTTTAGCCACATCTATCATGGACGTGCAAAACATGTCTACGACAAATCCAACGACTTTGAAGGAGTCGATGAGTTTCATCACGTCCTCTCTGACACTGGGCTTGTAGCTTTCAATGACGTCATGCACATACAAAAAAAAAAGCTCTTTTTACTATCTTGGGGTGGGGGGGGGAGTTTCGAAAGGAAACATTAAAATAAATTTTTTTAAAAAAAAATTGCTTATGAAGTATTTTTTTACTCATTTTGTTTTTTTAAAATGTTTTCAGATGATGGAGCAAGTGATAGTTTTGACAGCAATTAGGCTAGCGTTTTGGCATGACCGATGAGGACTTATGATTGGTAGGATTTAGTAGGCTTTTGTAAGATTTGTTGTTTTTTATATTGTTTAGTTTTTTACTCGTTTTTGAATGTTGGACTTGGTTTTGGTCGTAAGCTTTGTTTTCTGAATATATAGGTTGTGTTTTCCATTTTGTTAAATCGCTTCCACAATATTTGAAAGTTTGACCGTATTGAAAAATACGGGTTGTTACATCTACACCCCAAAATCAAATCATTAACTCACTCATCATTGTTATATATATATTTAAAAAAAAATATATATATATATAAAAAAAAAAAAAAAAAAAAAAAAAAAAAAAAAAAAACCTCATTCATCATCTATTTTACACAAATTGCACAGCCCCTACCTTCAATATTCAACCATCTTTTCTTCAAATTGAGGTTTTTGGGAAGGTAATTAAGACATGTTTTACAAACACTATTTCGCATTTATTCAAATTTCAATTTGGTCGGAATTACAACCAAAGTCTCACATTGATCGATTAGATAAAGAAAGATTATGAATATCGATATGAAACCACAAAAAATAGAGTCATTCAAAGCAGTGGCGAACCTATGTAGGATCCAAGGACTCCTTAACTTAAAAAAGCTTTATTAGTTATATTAATTAACACCGCGGTAATCACCCAGTTGATCGAGCGTTACCAGCCCCTCTGGCAATTGTCTCGACTCTCATTCGAACCATCACCCAGTTGATCGAGCGTTACCAGCCCCTCTGGCAATTGTCTCGACTCTCATTCGAACCATCAGGCATGTAGTTTGTAGCGTGTTTTTGTTCTTTTTTTTTTCCTTTTTTGTTTTTTACAGACATTTTCGCATTTAACAAAGACGCATTCCATTATCTTAAAAAAAAAAAAAAACAAAGACGCATTCTTAATTTTTTTTTTTTCTTTCGTTTTTTGTCTTTCTTGTTTCTTTAGTAACTTTAGTATCAGTTTTTTTTTTTTTTTTTTTTTTGAAATAGGTAGCAGGGTGTTAAACACTAATTAAATTTTGTTTCAATATAATTCTTTTTTCTTAATATTTATTTAGAAAATTATTTGAACAAAAATTTACCACAAGGTAAAACTGCAACGCTTTTTAAACTTAAAAGTGAAAATTGCAATACCAATCTAAGTGTCCGTTTGGCGTTGCCGTGGATGGGATTAGGAGTGATTATAGGAAAATCTTAACTGATTTAGGTGTTTGGTAAACCTGATTTTTTTATTAATTTATGGAAAATCTCTTTTGAATTCTTTAGATTTCCAAAATCTATTCAATCATAGCTTTTGGAAATAACTTCCCGAACAATCAGGTGCCTATTTTAACAATTTTACAAAATACCAATTATATCATTCCCTAATTTTATTTTCACGTCTCTTAACGATCCCTCTTGTCATATCTAGTGAGGCCACATAATCCTCTCTATCTCATAAACTCTACCGCATCTACTGGGAGCTTTGTGGTTCTTCTTCCTCTGTGTTTCAGGTTAGTTTTTATTTTTTAAAAAACTTTTTTCGTAATCGTTCTTCTACATTTGAGATGATAAAAACAATTATTGAATTTTCAATAATTTGTGTTCTTGGTTTATCAATTTTGTGTGTGTGTGTGTGTTTTTTTTTTTTTTGTTTGAGAAATGTGTTCTGTATTTTTTTTTTAGAAAAACTTTACAACTCAAAATGCAAACGAACTCTTTCAAAATTAAAAAAAAAAAAATGATATTAACATAAAAACTAGTTCTCTTGTATGTCATTTGTCCTCATAATATATAGAATTGGCCCTTGGGAAATTTGGTTGATTTTTTTTAGTAAAATCTCTTTTTCATCTGTAAAAGCATCCATGGAGGATCTATGTAGGCTGAGCACACATATCAAATAAAGTTAACCGATATTAACATGAGTAATAGAATCCATAATAGATTTTTTTTTATTTTTTATTTTTTTTTTGAGAAAAGAATCCATAATAGAATTTTGGTGCAAAAAAGAATTTAAATTAATTTCTCTTTTAATTTATACATCTCATAGTAGCTAATTTCCCTCTTTAACATTAAAAGACTAATCATATTCAGCTTGATTTTTGCTCCATTCTTGTGATGCTCTTCTCACAATTTAGTAGCTTAGAGATCCATTGATTGTCGTGTTGAGCTAGTTTTGAATTTCTCTATGAACTTTGCTTTATTTTGTGTTGGAGTGGCAGTAGAAAATTGAACTTCCATGAATAATTAAACTTTTATGATTACATGCAATGATTTTGTTAAGCTTAGGTATGTTTTCACTTTCAATTAGGTATCTTAAAATTTGACTTTAATTTTGTTCGAAATCAAATTTATCAAATTCTATCAAAATCTTTAATTTTCAAATTCTTCACAAAATCTCTAATTGTCAAACTCTATAAATCTCTAATTGTCAAGTTTTCAAAAAAAAAAAAAAAAAAAAAAAATCTTACCAAACTAGATTAATCAAATTTTCATACAATAAAAGTAAAAGAGAACAACTAACTTAAGTTTATAATTCATTTCTTTATGTTTTAATAGATATGGAATAATATTAGTTCATTACAATGTTATAATATTTTATCATATAATTTAAAATAACAAAGTATAAATTTTTAGAATAACAAAATAGAAATTTAAATTTAAACTATAATAAAATTTAAATAATTATTTGATAACAATTTAAATATTGAGTATCAATATAAAAATAATCAAAATGGCTATGTCCATTTTCGTCATTATAGCTAAATCGCAACAATCTCGTTTGAATTTACCAAACACTATAACCTGCTCTTTCATCTTTGGCACTGAAATTTACCAAACACTAATTTACTTCTCGTTACCGCTGCAGTTGCCCGCAATTATCTCTAATCTCTGATATATAAAAAGTCAGGATCTTGAAAAAACATTTTTGGACATATTTACCCTCTCATTTTTTTACATAATTACACATGTGTCCTTGTGATTTATTTAACACTACAATAATTATATAACTATAAAAACCGATATTGCATTCAAATATTTAATAAAGTAATGGATAAATAGGAATTGATTATTAATTATTTAATAATTTTTTTATCTTATCTTAAATGTGATATTTAAACTAAAATGAATATTAAATGTACTAAAATGAATATTAAATGTTTTAAAAAACGATATTTTTATTTCACAAAATTTATATTGCCTTCTTTTAGTGATAAAATCATAGTAGGAAAAATTTTAACCATTGTTAAAAGAAAACTATAATTTAAATAAATTCTACGCCATCAAGTTTTATATATAATAAAATTAGTAGAATAATAGTTTTTTTTTTTTTTTAATGAAGGTATATATAAGAATGTGAAAAGTTGGTAGGTGAAGAGTTTGAATATAAAAGGTCTTATTCATTAAATTTCTATGAAATAATTATGAACTTTATAACTTCAAATTTAATTACAATCAATAGTGGGATTTTAAAGGTTTTGGAATTGCAAGAGTTTTGTAACATTCTTCAACTCCACTATATAAAGAACTCTCTCCCTACTTTCTTCTACACAAACTTGGGTATCCTCTTTTTAGTTTTTTTTTTTTTCCCTCTCCAATTTGTTCTCTATAAGTTTATTAGTTTATTTGAATTACAAAGTCGTGTTAACTACCAAAAAAGGACGAAGATACTTCAAAATGACGGTTGGGAGTGCGACCAAAGTCCCACATTGGCTAGATAAGGGGATGATCATGGGTTTATAAGGGAGGACAAGTATCTCCATTAGTATGAGGCCTTTTGGGGTGAACCAAAAGCAAAGTCATGAGGGCTTATGCCCAAAGTGGACAATATCATACCATTGTGGAGATCTGTGTGTGTCCCGTAATCCCTTACAAGTGGTATCAGAGCCATGTCCCGAGAGTAGCCCAAAGTGGACAATATCATATCATTGTGGAGATCTATGTGTGTCTCGTAGTCCCTTTCAACACAGGTATCTATTTCTAACATATATATGTTTTCATTCTAACACTTTCTTTTTTTGAAAAAATCATTCTAACACTATTATTCATTGATTTTCTTTTATTCTAATCCTAATAACTAATGTAACACTATTATCCTTAATTTAAAATTTTTTTAAGGTAATTTTCGATAGTTTTAAAATTAAAGTTAGTTTTATTTAGCATTCATAAAAGTTGTATGATGTAAAGGTATTTTTTTCTACAAATGACATTCTCATGCACAACCAAACACACAATTATTTTGATTTCCAACAATCATCTCCTAAGGATCTATAAAATCTTAAACCAAATGGCCCCTAAGGGATAAAAACATCTCTACCACTGAATCTCTCCCTCTCTCAACGAAGGCAGATTCACCAAAAAAAAAAGAAAAATCCCAAAATTCACAGCAGCATGCGCTAAATTGTGGGCCAACATGGTTGCTTGATCGACTGCACTTTTCGAAGGAGACAACATTCAGAGCTTGCGCCATCTCCTGATCTCTTCAATCAGCCATGCGACTTCGGTAAGATCCTCAGTTTCTCTGTTAAGGACCTAGATGATATCAGTACAGTCTGATTCCACTACCAGCAGTGGTTTGAACCAACCTCCCCCAACATCTTCAATCGCAACAAATTCTTTTAAACCTTCCAATTGAAAGTTTAAGGTAAAAATTAAGAACATTAAAATCTTGACAACTAAGAAAGAGAAAGGGAGAAAATGAAAAAAAAAATTTATCTCTCCGAATTGTCAACATTGTAATGGTGGTATGCAGAGAGATCCCTACATACCGGTATGCAGGGAAGTTTTTTCCAAAAATTAAAACACCTTGCCAATTTTAGGATTAAAATTGATATTTTACCTTATTTCTATATAGCCTTCCTCACAGTTGAATCCAACGGTAATTCAAAGTGAATAACATCATATAGTTTCGATTGGTTATCACCAAAACCAAGGTGAGAGAAGGAGCAAATGGCTAATATTCAAAGGAGGGGAGAGAAAAGAGTGAAAGTGATGTTGGTGCTTCCTTTTATTTTTCTTTTAGCCAACTACTCCATTAGATCGACGGATTGATTTTTCAATAAATGCAAGAGGTTGTTGATCGAATCACAATGTCGATCGACCAACCAACATTGATTTCGATTGTTTTCTCGAATTTTGTTCGCACCCTTTTACTTGACAACACAATGAAAATAGTTTTCCTTGTATTAAGCACACATTGAAACTACATCCTTTAGTTTCCTCCTCCTAACGAGTTGGCCAAAATGTCATCTATAAATTTACCCAACGAGATGAAGGAAGATCCACCTTCCATTACACTTTTCCTACTTTCTTCACTTTTGAGTTGGACTTTCTTCCTTATCATGCCATCGTCTTCCATTAATTTTCTAATCCCACTTTCTATCTCCTTCGCACTCACTAATCTTGGATTTTCCATATAATAATCTATTACGATCTCCACCGCCAACCCCAATTCCACAACCATTTCAAAGGCATTTAGTTGTTGCTCGGCATACATCGGCCATGTGATCATTGGCACGCCATGCCACACACTTTCCAGTGTCGAGTTCCACCCACAATGCGATATGAATCCTCCAGTGGCAGGGTGAGCCAATATCTCCACTTGCGGTGCCCAACCAATGACCTTCCCAACACTCGTCGTTCGCTCGAGAAATCGCTTCGGTAGGACGTCTGCGATGTCAGCATAGTCTCTTGGCCGTTCAAACGTACCCTTTGATGGGGGCTGGCGGAGCGACCACACAAAGCGAGCCCCACTTTGCTCTAACGCACATGCAATCTCCTCCACCTGATGCTTGTGAAAGCTTCCCTTGCCCCCAAAGCACAAGAAAACCACTGACGATGGAGGCTGATCGTCGAGCCACTTCAATACATCAGCACGTTCAAGACTTTCATTTGATTCAGCAACACCAGCGTTGTTTTTCAAGTGCAAAATGGGTCCAACAGGATACAACGGCGGGACTTGCAAGGACGACATGAAGTTCAATACATGAGATTCCATCTCAGCAAATGTATTGATCAGAATACCCTTGATTTCCGATCTAATTCTTCTAACATTACCATAAAACCGAGCAGCACTTTCACAATCGATCAAGGTAACAGGGAAGACTTTACTAGGAATGGGATTGACAAAACCCGACACAACTAACTCACCATCCGAGTTTTGCAATTGTTCCACCGCCTCGTTGCCATTATTCTTATCGTAAAGTTGTTGAAGCTCAAACGCAAAAGCAAGAAAGCTAGCACTACATGTGTAGAACATATAACAAGGAACCTGAAATTCTTTAGCCACATCTATCATGGAAGTGCAAAACATGTCGACGACAAATCCAACGAGTTTGAAGGAGTCGATGAGTTTGGTCACGACTTCTCTGACACTGGGCTTGTAGCTTTCAATGACGTCATGAACATACAAAAAAAAGCTCTTTTTACTATGTTGGGGAGGGGGCAGTTCGGGAAGAACGATTAAGCGTACAGATTTACCAGCAGAAAGCGATGAAATATGTTGGTTTGTGTTGTAGATGAGCATGGTGACAGAGAGACGTTGATCTCGAGTGACGAGAGTATTGGCCATCTCAACGGCGGATGCGAGGTGACCCGTCCCTGGCGCAGGTATGAAAACCAGCTCAAACTTGTTCATTTTTTTGCTGCTAAGAATTTAAATTCGACCAAAAGAGAAAGCAGAGATCAGACATGAAGTGTGAGGATGCATAGTGTGTATGTAGATTTATTTGTTTGGAGAAGAAGATTGGTAAGAAAAGTAAAGCAGAAGTTGTGGTGCTTGTAGTGACAAGTGGACGAATGAAGACCGCTACTGCAACATAAATATCAGAAATGACGAAGATAAGATTATACATGTACGTTTTTTTCTTTTTAATAAATGAAAAGGAAGAGAAAAAGTAACAGAGGGTCTTTCGATGCTTTAATGCAACTTTTTTCTTTCCAAAAAGAAAGAAGAAAAAGGGTCTTTCAAGTTTCTTGAAAGTACTTCTTTCTTTAATTTTCTCTCCGGAGATTCGTCAAAAAATTATCAATGTGCGTCTTTTTACTTTGTTCTCAAGAAAAAAGAGTATGAAAAAAAAGTAATAGACGTCTTTCCAAGTTTTCAAGTTTCTTTTTTTTTTAAGCGTTTTTCAATAATGCATTTTTTTTTTAAGAAGAGAAAGAAAGAATAAAAATATATATATATAAATTTTTTTATTAATTTAATATTATTTTTATTTTAAAAATTAAAAAATATATTTTTTTAAATAAAAAATAGGTGTCATGTCAACAATTGGTTAGTTATTAACGAAAAAGTGGATGAGATAACCAATATGAAACCAAATCCAAACCTCAAAGACTAAGGCCCCGTTTGATAACCAGTTTTTGGTTTTTGGGTTTTTGAAAATTAAGCTTATACACACATACTTCCACCTATAACTTTCTTAGTTTTAGTATCAATCTTCTACCTTGTTTTCAAAAACCAAGTCCAATTTTGGAAACAAAAAAAAAAATTGTTTTCAAAAACTTGTTTTTATTTTTAAAATTTGGCTAGGAATTCAAATGCAACCTTAACTAGGATGAAAGCTATGATAGGGAATTTAGGAGAAAACAAGCATAATTTTCAAAAACTAAATGGCTATCAAACGGGAGCTGAACTATCGAGTTTGAAAACTCAGGGATCAAAATGAAACCTAATCAAAACTCCAGGACTAAAAGTGTATTTTTCCTTTTTTTTTTCTTTTTCTTTTTGTTTTTTGTTTTTCTTGTTTCTTTAGTAACTTTGGTAACAGGGTGTTAAACACTACTTAAATTTTGTTTCAATATCATTGTTTTTTTTTAAAAAAAAATATTCATATAGAAAATTCTTTGATTGAAAATCTACCATAAGAGAAAATTGCAACACTTTTAAAAGTTAAAGTGAAAATAGCAACATTAATCTAAGTTCAATGTGCAACTTGATGAAATTGAAAGTTGAACATAAAAATTAAAACATCTTGCCAATTTTAAAATTAAAATTGATATTTTACCTTATTTCTACGTAGCCTCCCGAATAATATCATATAGTTTTGGTTGGTTATCACCAAAACCAAGGTTAAAGAATATTTAAAGGTGGGGAGAGAAAAGAGTGAAAGTGACATTGTTCAAAATCGCCCTCACCATCGATGAACTAGCAATGTCATTCAAAGTAGTTCAACAACAACCAATAAAGTGCAGCGTGCTTCCTTTCTTTTTCTTTTAGCCAACTACTCCAATAGATCAACTAATTGATTTTTCAGTAAATGCAATAGGTTGTTGATCGACCAATCGACATTATATTGATTTCGATTGTTTTTTTGAATTTTGTTTGCACCCTTTTACTTGACAACACAATAAAATTTGTTTTTCCTTGTATTAAGCACACATGAAACTATATCCTTTTAGTTTCCTCCTCCTAACGAGTTGGCCAAAACGTCATCTATAAATTTACCCAACGAAATGAAGGAAGATCCACCTTCCATTACACTTTTCCTACTTTCTTCACTTTTGACTTGGACTTTCTTCCTTATCTTGCCATCGTCTTCCATTAATTTTCTAATCCCACTTTCTATCTCCTTTGCACTCACTAATCTTGGATTTTCCATATAATAATCTATCACGATCTCCACTGCCAACCCCAATTCCACAACCATTTCGAAGGCATTTAACTGTTGCTCGGCGTACATCGGCCATGTGATCATTGGCACGCCATGCCACACACTTTCCAGCGTCGAGTTCCATCCACAGTGCGATATGAATCCTCCAACGGCAGGGTGAGCCAATATCTCCACTTGTGGTGCCCAACCAATGACCTTTCCGACACCCGCCGTCCGCTCGAGAAATCCCTCTGGTAGGACGTCTGTGATGTCAGCATAGTCCCTTGGCCCTTCAAACTTACCCATTGACGGCGGCTGGCGGAGCGACCACACGAAGCGAGCCCCACTTTGCTCTAACGCACGTGCAATCTCCTCCACCTGATCCTTGTGAAAGCTTCCCCTACCCCCAAAGCACAAGAAAACCACCGACGATGGAGGTTGATCGTCGAGCCATTTCAATACATCAGCACGTTCAAGACTCCCATTTGATTCAGCAACACTAGCGTTTTTCAAATGCAAAATGGGTCCAACAGGATACAACGGCGGGACTTGGAAGGAGGAGCCAGTACTCGACATGAAGTTCAATACATGAGATTCCATCTCAGCAAATGTATTGATTAGAATACCTTTGATTTCTGATCTATATCTTTTAACAATACCATAAAACCGAACAGCAGATTCGTAGTCGAAAATCTCAAGAGGGAAGACTTTGCTAGGAATCGGATTAACAAAACCCGACACGACTAACTCACCATTTGAGTTTTGCAACTGTTCCACCGCCTCGTTGCTATTACTCTGATCGTAAAGCGCTTGAAGCTCAAAAGTAAAAGCAAGAGAGCTGGCACTAGAGGTGTAAAACACATAACAAGGAACCTCAAATTCTTTAGCCACATCTATCATGGTGGTGCAGAACATGTCTACGACAAATCCAACGAGTTTGGAGGAGTGGATGAGTTTGGTCACGACTTCTCTGACACTGGGCTTGTAGCTTTCAATGACATCAAGCATATACAAGAAAAAATTCTCTTTACTATCTTGGGGAGGGGGCAGTTGAGGAAGGACGATAAAGCGTATAGATTTACCAGCAAAAGATGCAGAAAGTGATTGAATATGTTGGGTTGTGTTGGTGTCAAAGGGTAGCTTGTAGATGAGCATGGTGATAGAGAGACGTTGATCTCGAGTAATGAGAATGTTAGCCATCTCAACGGTGGATGCGAGGTGACCCGTCCCTGGCGCGGGTATGAAAACCAGCTCAAAGTTGTTCATTTTTGCTACTAAGAATTTAAATTAGACCAAAAGAGGAAGCTGAGATCTGATATGAAGTGTGAGGGATGAGCAGTGGATTTAGATTATTTGTTTGTTTGGAGAAGAAGATTAGGAAGAGAAGTAAAGCAGAAGTTGTGGTGCTTGTAGTGACAAGTGGACGAATGAAGACCACTGTAACATAAATATCAGAAATGATGAAGATAAAATTATCCAAACAGAGGTCTTTCAAGTTTGCTTTAATGCAACTTTTTTCTTAAAAAAAATAAAAAGAAAAAAAGGTCTTTTCAAGTTTGCTTGGGAGTACTTGTTTGTTTTATTCTCTCTTTGGAGATTCGTCAATCAAGGTCTTTTGGAAATTCTTAGTTTGATGCGTCGGATTGAAATCTAGATTTTTGAAAATCAGATTATGGTTGGAATCATGGTTTGGAATTTGGAAACGCTAATGTCTATGTTTTGTGCACTGTATTTTGTCTGGATTTAATCTTATGCTTGTGTTTGGAGTGCAGGGTTAGATTTGAGTTGGATTCTTATGAATTTAAAATTTTCTACTAGTTCAGTGGGTCTGTTCTACATAACAATGTTTAACGTACATTTTATTTTGAGCAATTGTGTCAATTATGTTAGAATTGGAAAACTTAGAATATAGAAGCAATTAGTTCAAAATAAGAAACACCTTGTGAACACATAATTCAAACATAGTTTTGATTGATGGCATAAAAAGGACACAAGACACAACTAAATAATAATTTTTATGAGTTCTTTTGAAAAGAAAAATATTTCTTTTATGAGATTTTAGCTATGTAATGACACACAAAACACAACTTTGATAAAATTGGAATAATGTAATGTATATTTATTTTGGATAATTATATATCGGTGGGTAAAAAAATTAGGAAAAAACTTGGCTACATACAAGTATGTTAGGATCTCTCTACATGTCACCATTAAAATTATCTATGTGCGTCCTTTTACTTTGTTCTCAAGAAAAAAGAATAAAAAATAACAATAAACGTCTTTTAAGTTTTCAACTTGGAAGGACCTTGTTTCTTCCTCTCTCTTTGGAGATAGGACAAGGTATTTTTAAAATTTTGTGGATATACCTTTTAATTTAAGTGTTTTTCAAGAATTCATTTTTTTTATAAATATTTTGTATAAAAATTATTTAGAATTTAAAAAATGTTGAATATGTTAGAAATTTATTCAACATAAAATTTAGTTGGAATAGCAGCTTGGGTGTCTCTTTCACTCTCTAATTTTTTTTCTTTTTCTAAAATAAAAACCAGACTGATTTAGATCTTTTACACCCAAAATCAAATCATTAACTCACTCATCATCTATTTTACACAAATTGCACAGCCTCCACCTTCAATATTCAACCATCTTTTCTTCAAATTAAGGTTTGTGTGAAGGTAATTAAGACATGTTTTACCAACACTATTTTGCAATTTATTGAAATTTCAATTTTGTTGGAATTGCAACCAAAGTCTCACCTTCATCAATTAGATAATGGAAGATTATGAGTATATATGACAATTATATCTCCATTAATATGAAGCTATAAAAAAGAGTCACTCAAAGCAATGGCCGACCTATTTAGGGTTCAAGAACTCCTCAACTTAAAAAAGTTTTATTAGTTATATTAATTAACAGTGCAAATGATATTTGATATAATCACCTAGTTGAGCGTTTAAAACACCTAGCCAGTTTTAGAATTAAAATTGATATTCTACCTTATTTCTATACAGCCTTCTAACATAAGTTTTGGATCCACCACTAATTCAGGGTGAATAATATCATATATTTTTGGTTGGTTATCACTGAAACCAAGGTGAGAGAAGGAGCAGTAGCTAATATTCAAAGGAGGGGAGAGAAAAGAGTGAAAGTGATGTTGAAAATCGCCCTCACCATTAATGAACTTGGATTAATGTTGCTATTTTCGAAAAAATAAATAAATAAAGTGCAGCATGCTTCCTTTTTTTTTTTTTTTTCTTTTAGTCAACTACTCCAATAGATTGACCGATTGATATTTCAATAAATGCAATAGGTTGTTGATCGATCAACCGACATTGATTTCGAATGTTTTTTGGAATTTTGTTCGCACCCTTTACATTACAACACAATGAAAATTGTTTTTCCTTGTATAGCACACATGAAAACTACAACCTTTGGTTTCCTCCTCCTAACGAGATGGCCAAAACGTCATCTAAAAATTTACCCAACGAGATGAAGGAAGATCCACCTTCCATTACACTTTTCCTACTTTCTTCACTTTTGACTTGGACTTTCTTCCTTATCTTGCCATCGTCTTCCATTAATTTTCTAATCCCACTTTCTATCTCCTTCGCACTCACTAATCTTGGATTGTCCATATGATAATCCATCACGATCTCCACTGCTAACTCCAATTCCACAACCATCTCAAAGGCATTTAATTGTTGCTCAGCGTACATCGGCCATGTGATCATTGGTATGCCATGCCACACACTTTCCAACGTCGAGTTCCATCCACAGTGCGATATGAATCCTCTAGTGGCAGGGTGAGCCAATATCTCCACTTGGGGTGCCCAACCAATGACCTTCCCAACACCTGCCGTCCGATCGAGAAATCCCTTTGGGAGGACGTCTGCGATGTCAGCATAGTCCCTTGGCCCTTCAAACCTACCCTTTGATGGGGGCTGACGAAGCGACCACACGAAGCGAGCCCCACTTTGCTCTAATGCCTGTGCAATCTCCTCCACCTGATCCTTGTGAAAGCTTCCCCTACCCCCAAAGCACAAGAAAACCACTGACGATGGAGGCTGATTGTCGAGCCACTTCAATACATCAGCACGTTTAAGACTCCCATTTGATTCAGCAACACTAGCGTTTTTCAAGTGCAAAATGGGTCCAACAGGATACAACGGCGGGACTTGCAAGGAGGAGCCAGAACTCGACATAAAGTTCAATACATGTGATTCCATCTCAGCAAATGTATTGATCAAAATACCTTTGATTTCTGATCTAAATCTTTTAGCATTACTATAAAACCAAACAGCAGTTTCGTAGTCGAACATGCCAAGAGGGAAGACTTTGCTAGGAATCGGATTGACTAAACCCGACACGACTAACTCACCGTTTGAGTTTTGCAACTGTTCCACCGCCTCGTTGCTATTACTCTGATCGTAAAGCGCTTGAAGCTCAAAAGTAAAAGCAAGAGAGCTGGCACTAGAGGTGTAAAACACATAACAAGGAACCTCAAATTCTTTAGCCACATCTATCATGGTGGTGCAGAACATGTCTACGACAAATCCAACGAGTTTGGAGGAGTCGATGAGTTTGGTCACGACTTCTCTGACACTGGGCTTGTAGCTTTCAATGACGTCGAGCATATACAAAAAGAAGCTTTTTTTACTATCTTGGGGGTTCAGGAAGGACGACAAAGCGTATAGACTTACCAGCAAAAGATGCAGAAAGTGATTGAATGTGTTGGGTTGTGTTGGTGTCAAAGGGTAGCTTGTGGATGAGCATGGTGATAGAGAGACGTTGATCTCGAGTGATGAGAATGTTGGCCATTTCAACGGTGGATGTGAGGTGACCTGTTCCTGGCGCAGGTATGAAAACCAGCTCAAACTTGTTCATTTTTTCTGCTCAGAATTTATTTTAGACCAAAAGAGAAAGCAGAGATGTGATATGAAGTGTGAGGATCCAGTAGTGGATCTATCTAGATTTATTTGTTTGGAGAAGAAAAGTAAAGCAAGAACTTGTGGTGCTTGTAGTTGTAGTAGTGATCAATCAGTGGACAAATGAAGACAAAGTTCTGAACTTTGACAACCGGACAAGGTATTTTGAAAGTGACAAGACTTCTGCGCTGTCATTCAGAATTTTGACGATCGGACAAGATATTCTGACCGAATGACACTAACACTTCCATCCACAACTTACAAGTACCTTGTTTCTTCCATTCTCTCTTTGGAGATCGGACAAGGTATTTTGGAAATTCTGTGGATATTTATTTAGTTTTAACTAGGGGTTCATCGATGTCGGTTTTGGACTAAAACTGATGCCGACTACCGACATATCTGTTTTCGCATCGGTTTTGATTGAATTTGTGAACTTGGGCGAACTAAACAATGAAAGAGAGAAAGGAAGAAAAAAGAAAAAAAAATGGAGAAATGGGAAAAGAAAGGGAGAAAAACTGAATGAAAAACCTCAAAAAGGAGAAGACTGGGCGATGGGGTGGCGGTGGGCGGTGAGAGAAGGGGGAAGGAGGAGTTGAGAGAGAAGGAAAAGATAAAAGAGATTATGGGGAAAATAAAAATGAAAAGACACCGCACGTGGGAGGGAAAAAAAGAGAAGGATAAAATGTATTATTTTGAAAAAAACTAAGGACTACCTTGATTTTATTGTCACATTTTTCAAAACCAAACTGGACACACAGTTTTCAAAAAAAAAAAAAAATACTGGCCACACATCTTCAAGCAACAAATTTTCGATGGGTTGTAAAAGCGAGTTTAGCTCAGTGGTAATTGACATGTACCATTGACCATGAGATTAGAAGTTCAAATCTCTCCACCTTAAATGTTAATGTACTCATAAATAAAAAAAAAAAAAAAAAAAAAAAAAAAAAAAAAAAACGATGGGTCGCCGGTTTTCAAATTTTTTTACATACCCAAACCGACTTACCCTCTAAACCAACTAACCAATGTCAGTTTTGGGTCGATTTTCAAGGCTACTTTGAACACCTAAGTTCAAATATTTCGGATGGTGTTTGAACTTTTAAGTGATTATTAATTTGGTTAACAATCTTTTAAAATTCTCAAATTTATCTTTTATCGTACTAAAGATTCTGATCAATTGCGTTCTTTCATTAACAAATTTTTTAAAAAAAAAAAACGACATATCTTTTTTTAGGACAAAAATGATTTATCATAATTATTGATGTTTAATTAATATATTTGGACACTTGGACATACCACTTGATTCAATGTAACACTTGAAACTCAATCTGATCTTTAATAAAATTTATTTCTTTTAAGGGGCATGTTCAAATTATATGCTTACATTTCCAAATATATTCACAAAATAATAATTTAATGATTGCACAGCCAATCCAAACAGTCATTAGATAAAGCATCAATCACCATCCCAAAGATCATTGATGAGTTCGATCTCCCATGATCCCATCCCACAATTGTTGAACTAAAATAATAATAATATTTCAATGATGCACAAGCTTTCTATTTTTTTTTATTTTTTTTTTTTTTTGAAATGAATTAAATGAAAATCTTTAATCTTTAATACATTAAAGGGTAAAATTAAGAACTTTTAAAATAGGTCCATATAAAGAAAACCTTCTACCAATCTGAAAGGAAAATTATTCAATGTGACACATTGTAGTGTAGCTATCGTCGTTTAGATGTATATAGAAACTATAATCTTTAGTTTCTCTCTACACTTAAATTTTCCCTCTAAATTCTTCTGAAACTTCCTCGATCCAAACGCCTATCCTATTCTAGCTTAGGATCCATTTATTATAGTTTTTTAGTATATATTAATACAATTCTGAGGTGAAATCAAACATTTAACTCATAGGAAAAGTTAGAGATACCTTGTTTATTTAGTTATGCTCAAAGTTTATTATTGGTCATGTTGCCATTGACACACCATCCCACGCTCTCTCCAAAGTTGAGTTCCAACCACAATGCAACAAAAATCCTCCTGCGGCTGAGTGGGCCAACATCTTCACCTGCAGTGCCCAGCTGATTTACATGTGACTCCATCTCTGCAAATGTATTGATAAGATTTCTGATCTAAATCTTTTAGCATGATTTGCAACTAAACAACAATGTCATTATTGAATAAGGTACTGAGAATGACTTTACTGGAATCGGTTTGTTGAAACTTGGCAAAGCTAACTTAACATCTCAGTTTTGTAATTGTTTCACTACCTCATTGCTATTATTCTAATTGTAAAACTCCTCATGATAAAAACTGAGGGCAAGAGTGCCAGCGCCACAAGTGTAAAACACATATCAAGGAATCTCAAATTCTTTAGCCACATCTATAATGGTAGTGATAACATGACAAGGATGAATCTGACAAGTTGAGGCAGGTTAAAACCTATTTGAGAGTCAATGAGTTTGGTGACAATTTGCCTAACTTGGAGCTTGTGGCTTTCAAGAAGTACTTCTACAAAAAACCTATACTTTCTTCTAGGAGGGTGATTCAGGAAACACAATAAACCGTACAGATTCGTCGGCAAAAGAAACTGGAAGTAATTGGATATATTCATTAGCTTTAGAATCAAAGAGGTGTTTGATGGCAAGTATCGTGACAATGAGACGGTATCTCAAGTGACAAGAATATTGACCACTTGGATAAGAAATTATAAACTGAATCAAAAAGTCAGACAGATAAATTCCCACCCCACTGTTTAACTCAAAGGGAAAAAAAAAAAAAAGGTATTTTTAGAATTTTTCTTAGCACTTTTGGCTACATAATCTGAGAATCAATCATCCCGGTGCTTACCTCTCTCTCTCTCTCTGTAGAAACGGTTGAGTGAGTGAGTTTCCATCTCTCTCTTTCCATCTTTAATTATACAAAAACCGTCTCTTTCTCTCTTTGTTTTGGGGTTAGATCGGATAGAGCATCTCAGTCACAGTCTTGGTCCTGTCAATGAACAGAATAGAACACAGTGAAAAGCCAAGGGGCTTGGTCCTCAATATTTCCTTGCAATGGGATTTCAACTTACGAATCATAATCACGCTGAGTCCAAATGCAACTTCCCATGAGCTGTTGCTAGAGCTTTCCTCAAAACCTTCTTGACGCCAGCAAGGGAAAGAAAGTCCTTGTTTGTTTCCCCGTGTGCCATCTGGGACCGAGTGGTGAGGCCATGATCTGCAGGGGATCATGGTTAAATGCATCATTATTCATTCGAACCACACAATAGCTTTTCAATATGATGTAGCTTCAGACAGCATATCTAAGATTAGGATAGCACTTAAACCTGGAAAGTCAAGGCTGAAAGACAATCTTGATGGAAGATCTAGCGCTACTGTTCATTTTAACCGACTTCTGGCAGCTGCTTCAAAATCATTATCCCTGTTGCAACAAATCCAATCAAATATAGCAGCATATAATTTCAAATTAAGCTTTGAGCTGCACATAATAAAACTAACAATGGGAATACAACAATAGAATTCCAAAGTCAACTGATTGGCCCACTTGCAAACCTTGTCCAGCATAGCAGTGTTTGTGAGGCTAAGTCATCAAGAGCTTGGTTGCTTCTTCTTCTTCTGAACTTGGCAAATGTATCATTCATCAGGCTCCAGAAGACCACCAAGATAGGAAGAGGACTGTGGTCTATAACCAGCATGTTTCATCTCCATCAGTAGTTCTTCCAACATGCTGTATATCCGTTCGGATTGTGGATGTTTCCCATCCTTGGATGCAAAATGGTTCATATAACCAGCAATCTCAATCCAACTGCTTCCAGTTTCCTTCTTCAAACCTCTCTCCCTCATCTGTTTTCTAACGATATCAACATTTTCCCAGTTTCTTTCCTCCGCATATATATTTGAAAGCAAAACATGGTAACCTGTCTTTCCATTTCTTTTCTCCATTTCAAGCAACTTCTTGGCAACAACCTTTCCTAATTCAAATTGTTTATGAATCCTACAAGCAGCAAGAAGGGACCCCCAAATTTCCATCGCATTCCCTTGTTCCCCCAAACCTGTAACAAACTCATAGGCTTCATCCACTCTCCCGATTCTCCCCAGCATATCCGCTACACAACAGAAGTGTTCAGTGGATGGTTGAATGTTATATACAGTTCTCATTGACTCGAAAATTTGAAGACCTTCGTTGACCAAACCAGCATAACTACAGGCAGACAAGACTGCTACAAATGTAACTGCATCAGGCTTAATACCAGATTTTTGCATTGAATGAAACATAGAGAGAGCACTCTCACCCATCCCATGTTGTCCATAACCCAATATCATGGTGGAATAAGTGACTACACTTCTCTCATTGGCTTTACTAAAAACATATTCAGCATGGGTAATTGACCCTGATTTGGAATACATGTCGATAAGAGCAGTTGCAACAAAAACATTTTGGTCTAAGTCATTACGGATAGAGAACCCATGGAGTTGCTTGCCCCAATCTATGTACCCTGATGGATTACAAGCAGGAAGGATTGAAGCTAAGGTCACAACATTAGGCATTACCTTTTGGTCAAGCATTTGTCTAAGGACGAGAAAGGCCTGATCAACAAGTCCATTTTGTGTATAGCCAGACATCAAGGCATTCCAAGTGGCCTTATCTCTTTCATGACTATAGCTTTTCTCAAATACGTTTTGAGCAGCCTCAATCAAACCAGATTTAGCATACATGTCTATAAGATAGCTGTCCATTCCCTCAAATTGAATTCCATTCCTAAGTAGATAGCCATGAGTTTGCTTTCCAATATCGGGGTTTCTAAGATCCGAAGCTGCTGAAAGCAGAGCCGTAACAGTCACAGAATCAACCATCAATTTTTGCTTCTGCATCTCATAAAAAACCATTAATGCTTCATCATTCAGTCCATTTTGTACAAAAGCACAGATCATTGTATTCCATGAAACAACATCCTTTTCAGGCATATTATCGAAAATTTTAAATGATATATCAATTGAATTGCACCTAGAATACATGGCAATGAGAGCATTCAGTACACAAACTTGCGACAAGGCTACGTTCTTGATGACAAATGCATGCAACTGTTCCGCTAATTCAAACTTCTGTAAGTGTGAAGCTGCAGCCAAAGCTGAAAGAAGAGTTACTTCATCAAAAGCAGCATCTTCAGACTCCATAGCTTGTAGGAAGAGTTGAATTCCTTCAAGAGGACAATTATTCTGAACAAAAGCACTGATCATTGTATTCCAAATCTCTGTATTCCTCTCCAAACAATTGTCAAAAACCTTCTTAGCAAATTCGAGCCAACCAAGCTCGGCATACATAAAAATTGCAGAGCTCACAACATACAAGTCGTTAACATATTCATTGCCTAACTTCACAAGCATTCCATGAACAACGTTTGCATTCTTAAAGTCCCCCAAACTTGAAAAGGCAGGAAACACATTAACGAAGCTGACTGGACTAGGCTTTATCCCAAGTTTCATCATCATCCTAAATTGATTTACAGCTTCAGCATACCTCTCCGTTCTAACATACCAAGCAATAAGAGTATTCCAAGCAATGACAGTTCTCTTACGCATTGAATCAAACACCTTGCGTACCAAATCACGTCCCGAATAAGCAGAAACCATTTTACTATCTGGGGTAGTGCTCAAACACATAGAATACATATTCAAAAGGGAATTATACACAATTCTACTAGGGTTCATTAGACAACGAAGAAAGTGGCCATGTACGGCCTTGCCAACCCCGAGATTGCGGGTATCGGCGCAGGCCTTGAGAATAGAAGAGTAAGTATAGGAATCGCACTTAACTTGTGGAGAAGACGATTTCATTTTGCTGTAGAAGAGAAGGGCTTCATCGGGGAAGTTGTTGCAGACCAATCCGATGATGATAGTGTTCCAAAGAACGGTGGAGGGGCGAGGAAGGGCGTCGAACAGTTGGCGGGCGAGATGGGTCTGACCTTCTTGGCATAGTCTGCTGAGGCGGTAACGAATGGTTGGGATTTTGGGGTTGGTTGATTGGTTATGAAGGGGAAGATGAGAGGGTGGTGGGATGAGAAGAAGAGGAGTTGCAGAGGAAGCCATTGACGAGCTTCTATGATGGCCTTTCACCTCCCACCACAGTGGACAGTGGATAGAGCGCCCCTGCAAAAGTGCCAAACTGAACAATATTTATTTATCCAACAGTTTCATTTTGTGTAGTTTTCTATTTCCGACCAATTAAAATAGTGTGGAGGGCAGAGCACCAGCCAACAATGAAATATCTTTTTCTTTTTCGAGAAGATGAATGAAAGTCTTTCCAAAAAAAAAAAAAGAACGAAATATCTTATTTGGATTGGTCTTAGATTTAATTTTATATATATATATATGGAAAGTTAAAAATTGTCATACAAAAGATGCCAAAGCGGTAATTGGCATGTACTATCGACCAAAGCGAGATGCGATAATTGGCATGTACTATTGACCAAGAGGTCAGACATTCGAATCTCCCACTCCCAAGATATACTCAAAAATATATATATATATATATTATGATTACAAAGATCAATAATGTACCATACCCCATAATTATTGAAACTAAAAAAAAATATTAAAAGTGTAAAATACTTAAGTGACCATTTTATTATAAAAAAAATAATAAAAAAAAATGACCATCTTAATTTTGTTTAAGGCATTTCAGTCGTATTTGACGTTTAAATCAACTTTTAATTTGCTAACGTGAACCTTGCTTGATGGATAAGGTCTCATATGATAACCATTTGGTTTTTAGTTAATCAAACTTATAAAACACTATTTCCACTTATTTCTTTGTTTTACCTCTATCCCTTGGTTAAAAACTTGTTTTCGTTTTTGAAAGTTAGCTAAGAATTACTTAACAAATATGAAAATCATTTTAAGAAAATTAAAAGAAAACAACGTATTTTTCAAAAACCAAAATCCAAAAAATAAAATAGTTATCAAACTCAAGTTATTTCTATTTCTTTTTAGGTTTAATGGAAATATTTTCGTACAAATATTTTAATTATTGCCTCAACATTTTCCACCCAATTATGCTCAAGACAAATGCTCGAGATATTTAAACAGAATGATGCTTTTGTAAACTACTAGGTTTTTACCACGTGCGTTGCACGTGTAATAATTTTAATAAAATATTATAAAGTAAAATGAATTTTAAACTAATTAAGATTAGTTCTATACATTTTTATATTTGTTTTTTTTTATACTTCAATGATGATTTTTTTGCCTAATCGGACTAAGAATTATGAAATTTATTGTTAGACATAAAAACCAATTGGAGAACAATGCACAATTTATGAAGGAAATTTAGAATTAAATTCTAATTTGATATTATTTGAAATCAAATTACATATTCAAGCATTCCTATAATTGAAATAACAATTTTCATTTCTACGAAGACAACATTATTAGATTCCAAATAGTGGTTGCAAAATAAGACTTGGCTAAGATGAAACACAACGTCTTACCTAGAACATGTCTTTTCAAAAGTCGAGAGCTCATTCACATATATAAGACAATCTATCAAATGATATCATATTTAGAGTTATTAGCTCAGGTCGCATTTAGAGAGAAATAAGATTATCTTATTATCATTGTTTTGAAATTTAAAAGGGTACTTTTTTAGAAATTGAAAATGATCATATTTATTTAAATAAATAGATAAATAAATAATCTATAATAAATTTAAATTGACAAAATTAAAATTCAAATTATGTGCAATATGTTCAAATCAAATTAGGGACAAGCAAAAAAAAACATAAATTAAAATTAAAAATAAATAGAATATCAAATACCTGTAAATATTTGAGAATCATGGTGAGTGATAATATCAATAAAGTTTAATGATTTTTTTTAAAGAAAATAATCGATTTTAAAATTACAAAGTTATTTTTTTTAAAGTTAATTTGAAAACAATCCTATATAAAATCATTTGAGAATTATTGTGTAGTGATTATTTCAATAAAATTTAAATGGAAATTTATTTTTTTAAAAAAAGAAAAAGAAAAGGAAAATTTTCATTAAAATTATTAAATTATTTTTAAAAAAAATGTAATTTAAAAACAACCGTGAATAATTCAAAACCAAAAGAATTATTCTTAGTGTACAGAAAATCTTAATTAATTCCCAACACATGGAAGTTTTGCTTTTTTATTAATAAATTCAAATAAACAGCTATTAAAAAAATATTATATTCGAAAACTGGTAGATTGTTCATCATAATATATTATTCCAAAAAGATTAAATTAAAAATAACAACAATAGAATAGCAAATATATGTAAATATTTGAAAAGCATCATGTACTGATAATTTCGATAGAATTTTAATTTAAATTGATTTAAAGAAAATCAATTTTCTAATTACTAAATTATTTTTTAAAAATGTAATTTAAAAACAACCTTGAAGAATTCAAAATCAAAAGAGTTCTTCATAGTACACAAAAAAAAAAAAATCTTAATTAATTTCCAATACATGAAGTTTTGTTCTTATATTGATAAATTTAAATAAACGGCTATTAAAAAAATATTATAATCGAAAACTGGATTAATCATAATATAATATTCGAGAAAAAAAAATAAAAAAAGTAAAGATAACAACAATAAGATAGCAAATATTTGTAAATATTTTTAAATCATGGTGTAGTGATAATTTGATAGTTTCAATAAATTTTAAATTGAAATTCATCTTTTTTTAAAAAAAAAAAAAAAAAAAAAAAAAGGAAAACAGTTTTCTAATTACTAAATAATTTTTTAAAATTGTAATTAAAAAATCGTGAAGAATCCAAAACCAAAAGAAATCTTCTAAGTACACAAAATATGTTATTAATTCATAACACATAAGTTTTGTTTTTATATTAATAAATTTAAATCAACAACTATTAAAAAATATAATAATATAATATTTGAGAATCACTGTCTAATTAAATGGACAAAATTCAAATTCAAATTATGTCAACTATATTCAAACTAAATTAGTGGTAAATGGCTTTTCAAAAAAAAAATTAGTGGTAAATGAATTGATTTAGGGTGCGTTTGGAATACCTTAAAGAATGCATTATATTATAAACATTTTGCAAAAAAATGGTTTAAAATTTAAACACTCATATGTTTGGTTACACTTGTTCATAAGTGTTTTTATACCCAAGTTACTATATGCTTAACAACTCTTTTTTAAAAAGTTGTTTTCAAGTGTTTCTCTCAAAATGTATTATTTCTCAATCTCATTTTTTAATAAGTCATTTTTAGTGGTTGCCAAACACTATAATTTCTTTCAAAATGATTTTTTTTTCAAAATTAAACGCTTGAAAAGTTAAACCAAACACACCCTTAGACCCTTTATATGAAACACACAAATTATAATTTTGGAGACAACGAAATTAAATTAAGAAAAAAGAAAAGAAAAGAAAAGAAAGACATACGTGAAACGCATATGAATAATTGGAGAAGATCACTAATTTTAGATATGAAAACTACAAAAAAAAAAAAAAAAAAAGGAAAAAAGGAAATTAAATAGCGTGAAAAATTCCCAAAAGAATCCGAATATTGTTAACTATAATATATAATATCATATTCGAGAATGACATTCTCATTAAATTGAGGCAAAATTAAACAAAAATAACATCACAATAAATATATGTAAATATTTTCTTAAAAAATATTTGAGAATCGCATAGGAATAATTTCAAGAGAGGTACCTGAGAACAATTGGAAGAAATTGGAAGAGATAGAGTAATTTTAGACCTGAAAAATAAAGTTGGAGGGGAAAAAGAAATTAAAGTCAGTCTATAACATAAAATATCTGAGAATGACTTTCTTCTAATTAAATTGATAAAATTAAACAAAAACCATGGAGAGGATGAATACTTCCTGATGTGAAAACTAATGGGGAAAGGTGAACAATTTATAGAGGAAATTTAGATTCAAATTCTAATTTGATTAGATTTTGGATAGTGTATAGATCATAAGATAAAAAAATATAAACCATAATATTATTCTAAGTTATCAAACCAAAAATGATAATAAAATATAACAAAATCAAAAAGTGGAAATCAAATTTCGTTATTGTTTTAATTAAAAAAAAAATACCCTATTTGTTTTTATTAAAAAAAAAAAAAAAAAAAACACAATTCGTGTTAACTATCATACGTTGTTTTTTTTCCTTATTTTTTCTTATTTTTTTATAGGAAAAGATTTTTTCAAAATTTCATATTGGTTTTTTAAATTTTGTAGCGATTACAGATTTTTTTTTTAAAATTTTTTAATCATTTATCATAGATTTATTAAAACCACTACGTTTGTTATTTTCTTTTTTATTTTTATAGGAAAATATTTTTTTTTTCAAGATTTCATATTGGTTTTTTAAATTTTGTAGATTTTTTTTTATTTTAACTTTTTAATCATTTATTATAGATAATTATTAAAACCACTACGCTTGTTTTTTTTTTCTTTTTTTTTCTTGTTTTTTTTATATGAAAATATTTTTTTCAAGAGTTCATATTGGTTTTTTAAATTTTGTAGCGATTACATATTTTTTTAAATAATTTATTATAGATAATTATTAAAACCACCTACGTTTGTTTTTTTCTTATTTTTTTTTATAGGAAATGATTTTTTCAAGATTTCATATTTTTTTAAATTTTTTTTACAGATTACAGACTTTTAAATTTTTGTATCTTTTATTTTTTTTTAATTAAAATAATTAGATTTTAAACTAAAGTAATTATCTTAAATTTAAAGGGGTATTTTAGTCTAAAAAATTTCGTTATTGTTTTAATTAAAAAAAATATAATAAATTACCCTATTTGTTTTTATTAAAAAAAATTAAAAAAAAAAACAAAAACAAAAACAATTCTTGTTAACTATCATACTTTGTTTTTTTTCCTTATTTTTTCTTATTTTTTTATAGGAAAATATTTTTTTTCAAAATTTCATATTGGTTTTTTAAAATTTTGTAGCGATTACAGATTTTTTTTAAATTTTTTTTAATCATTTATTATAGATTTATTAAAACCACTACGTTTGTTTTTTTCTTTTTTCTTTTTATAGAAAAATATTTTTTTCAAGATTTCATATTGATTTTTTAAATTTTGTTGCGATTACAGAATTTTTTTTATTTTTTATTTAATTTTTAATCATTTATTATAGATAATTATTAAAACCACTACGTTCTTTTTTCTTATTTTATTTTTTTTATAGGAAAAGATTTTTTCAAGATTGCATATTCGTTTTTTTTTTTTTTTTTTTTTACAGTTTACAGACTTTTAAATTTTTGTATCTTTTATTTTTTTAATTAAAATAATTAGATTTTAAACTAAAGTAATTATCTTAAATTTAAAAGGGATATTTTAGTCTAAAAATGTTTTTCACGGATCCTTGCTTTTTAATATAATTATAGATTATAGATTATAGATAGATGGACATTGATCAAATGACTAGTTAAGCTTTAACAGACTAAATAGATAAATATAATATTCAAAATATAAAGAGTAAGAAAATTTTATTTAATCAAGAGCATAAATGAACATCAAATGCCCTGCAGGACCTCTTAAGTCTAAACAAACAAAATTTCTTATACTCATTCGCAACTCAGAGGATCAAAATCTTGCGTATTGATATATTCACAAAAATACAGACCTATTCCCGTAGGAAAGAGAATTTTTCACCTAAGTTCCTAATGTGGTATTATTAGGTAAAAGAATATTGGGTTACATATTGGCATAAGAACAAAGAATGGAATCAAATAACACAATCAATCACAAAACCCCTTTTTGCCTTTTCTCTTCCCCTTGCAGTAAGAGCAACATCCGAGCATCAATCAAACAGCTGAAAGACTTGCCCATTTTCCAAGTTCATAAGGATCGGCATAGTAATACAGCTTAATTCTATTGGACAAAGACAACCCAACAACCCTGAATCCGGAATCATCTTGTTCCGCTGGATCATCGGAAAACGCTGCAACATCTCCCAGAAGTTTGAATATAATTCTCCTCGTTTGTACAAGTCTAGGAAAATCAAAGTAAAATCCTGTTCCAGCTTTCGCTTCCGGTAGTCGGTACTCAGCAATAGTTATTTCACTATTGGGATCCTGTAAAAGTCATGCTAACCGTTTTCAATGAAATGAAACCTCAATGATTGCAATCATTCTGAAATGACTTTTGAATCACCGTGATTGGAATACTAAACTATATAAACAATGCCCTCGAGCAAATGTACTCAACATCATATGAGAATCTCTCAAATGAGAAAATTTTGGCGAGACTATCTGCTTTTCTTATTTTTGTTATTTGAGAGATTCTAGAAGAGCTAAATATATGCAATATCAGAATGAAATTCTTGTTTGTGACAAAATATAAGGCACAAACCATGCTTGGAAATGAGAAAACAGGATCCTTCTATGCATAATTGTTGTCCATGAAAAACAGTTGATTGATGGTATTCTGGCTACAATGTTTCTATGTTAAAGCTGTATACTAAATAAAGATTATTAATTACCTGAACAAGAGAAACTTGTAGATATAATACAGCAGGATAGATGTGTCTATCTTCTAAAAATGTAACTGATGCGTCCCAGATTTGTGCATCTGAAGAAGGTGAATGGGTAACTCGAGATTTTATTGCACTGAAAGCCTCCAAACGGAACCCAGCAATCATAGGGGAAGCTGGAGATAGATACTGTTCCAAGACAAGATCGTTGTCCATAACCCTTTCAGCTTCAATTGGAACCTAAAGAAAACAGAGAGACAGTTAACAGCAAATTCTTATTTCAGGAATTTTGACAGATGTCACAGAGATTCAACGTTATAGACCACAGAAGAATTTCTACCTTGAATCTCCTCACTTGAGGGGCTCTCTCCAACCAGGTCCTGTTGGTCATTTGATCAGAGCCTGACGATGATTCAAGGCCCGTCTCTTTCCTCACAGGGATTCCAACTACAATAATTCTTTTAGCATGGAGACAAGGAATAACTTCACTTGATCCTCCAAAGGAGGCACGTCGATTAACTTGTGGATTAACTGGTGCAAAGGGATTTTCGTCTAGAGACAAGAGATTGAAATCTTTCTCATAATTAACAGAACTGGAACCAGGGCGTTGAAGGCGTAGCGTCATCCAAACGATGCGGCATCTAACAGGATTTTTAAAGGTAAACCGTACATGCCTGGGCACTGAATCCTCGCTGTATTCTTTTTCTGGCCCACAAAAATCGAATGAAGATGGAATCAAGGATTGGACATCCCACTTCCCAACATAAGACCTTTCTTCCCTGTGAATAAAATTACTCGCCCAGATTTGTACCTGAAATGAGAGAAGGATACAAGTCTCATATCTGACAAGAATTCAATCCCCACCAAGATTTCAAAGCATTGTAATAATATATTCTAAATTCATGGTTCAAATCTGTCCCACATGAAAATGGGTCTTCTCATTTCCTTCAAATCAACGAAACATGTAATGTGTACAAGCAAAACAGCCTTTTTCTTTCTTCTTCTTTTTTTTTTTTTTTTTTTGGTGAGAAACAAGCAAAACAGTCTAACTGACGAAATTATTTGTACTTGGATTTTGGATTTCTTTAACATTTCATGAAATGTTGAGGATGCATTGCCATATTAGTAACAGAAAATTGACAAAGTTACATTTTGGGGCCATCTGTTGCATAGTACGTATAACAAGAGAATGCATGCATGCTCACTTTCATAATAGATGAGCATCCTGATTCTGAGAAGTTGTAACAGAAACATGACACCAAATGCAAAATTACAAAAAAATCGCAGACCAACTCAGGTAAAACAAGTAGACACGTCAAAAAAATGTATAACTAACACATTGCAAAGGTAATGTATGTCATGAAAAAATATTCAGTTAAAATGTTTCTGTATCCTTGAGCACCATCCATGATGATCCTGCAGTGACAAATTCAACTATCCCTGCTAGATCCTTGCAAGATACACTTCTGGAATACTATCACTCTCATCTAAATGGCTATATAGGCTCTAATAATAAACCCATTGACCACTAACACACTATCAAAGAAGGATATTAAGCACGCATATGTCTGTTACTTACAATTGGAGTGTCCCCTGCAGAGTACCCACAAGGGCTCACAAGCAAGACGACCCCACTAACATCAGAAATGGAACCAAGAACAATAACAAATTCAGCAGAGGTAGCATTGGGAGGAGCTTTCCAATATGAAGAAAATGAACCAGAATCTAAGGGAGCAAGCAATGACAAGGCTGGTGCTGAATCTGCTGCTGTTTCAACCTACAATTTCACAAAACCTTCCAACTTATTATGAATTACAAAGACAACCAAATGGAAGAACTTTGCAAGTTAGATGACATAATTCTTTGAATAATATCATACAATTTTCAAGAGATTAAAACTGAGAGTATATTGAAGTATCTTTTCTAAAAGAAAGTTATTTAAGAAAAAAACAAAAAAAAACAAAATCACATTCCATTTCATGTCTTCCAGAATGTAAAATGGAACCAATAAGAATAACAAATTCACCAGGTTTTTACGGAATGATATCAATGGCAATGAATTCCAAAATTGTAAGCAATTTCTTCTTCAAAGCTAATTTGTTCGATGGAAATAATTTCTAAGCTAACCACAAGCTACAAAGTATAAATATTGCATGTCTAGCAAAAAGATTTTTGAGTGATTTGTCACCAACAAAGACATCCTCCCAAAATTTGGTTCCCTTTCCATTGCCAAGTTTAAGAGCAAAAAGCATGTCCACCAAGCTTTTGTAAGAGGCCATCGCTTTGTAATGGCTTCTAGCACTCTTATCTTTTGAGACCAAGCCTTTTCCATAATAGGCATTGTCCATCAACAGAGCTATCCACAATGTGAACTTTTAGAAAATGCAATGGTGACAAATAAAGGATTTCAACAACATATATTGGTAATTATAAGTAGCCAAACACACCACTCAATCAAGCATTTCTCCACCCAAAAATGCATTTATTATTCTCCTACTCCTAATCGCAACGTCATCACTTTTTCCAGAATAAATATCTCATACACTATTGTGAATGTTGTAGTTCTTTTAATTTAGCTTTAAAAGGAAAAATACAAAATATAATCTCATAATTAAATTATTAGATGAGAAAATCATATGCAACGCACATAATAGAACATTTGTGTGTGTAAGAATCAAAATATTACCGAGTACAAAAGGCCGGAAAATGGAAATTCAGCAACAGACTCTTCTCCATTAAGCAATTTTTTTAGGACCTTATTTACTCGTTGGCCAACATAACACAGGTTCTTTCGAGAAAACCAATCCCCTACTGATGATCCAATCACCTGGTTCAGAGCTCCATAAGCAGCATCTTCGGCACGGGCATTTCTTCGTGCACTAATTAATCCCCTTACATAGTCCAAGATCAATGCATCAAGCAAAATGTTGGGACAGCATTTCTTACAGACAACACCATCCGAACCATTCGAAACATCAATTCGGCTCCCATGACCTGATCCTCCCTGGCTTGAATAACCACTGTAGTTTGAGACTTCCCTTGAGTAATAGCCTGTCAGAAGTTGAGCCCCTCTCCCAGCACAGCATACTTTACAAACCTTTCTTCGGCATTGTGAGCATAACAAGACAGGCTGTGGAGCTCCCACTGAGGACGCTTTAGAGGGAAATTGAACTGGTGTTTTAATTTCAGCACGCAACTCACAAGTTCCACCAGAACAGATCTCTCCAATTTCTGTGATGTTCCAGAAATCCACTAGGTCATCAAATTTATCAAGACCGATAGCAGCAGTAATTTTGTCTTCTAGATAAGTGTGCCCAACTGATGCAAGATTGTTTGCCAATCTGCATAACCTTCCAATATAAATCTCATCAAGCAATAAATTTGGATTTATAGTAGCAGGATCAGTTCCAGTTGATAATAACGCTCTATCCCTCTCAGCAGCTGAAAGATTTAGTCGGAGGCGCTCAATTTCAAGCTTCATGGCTTCTTGAAAGCTGAGCTTCTTTTCCTGCATTATTGCATTGATATTATCTGTCTAAATATATTACATTAGAATCAAAATAAAAATACTGGATGATTAAATCATCTTCCTTCTTCTATTAAAAAATATCATCTTAAATCCATATTTTACACATATATCACTCAAATAATATCATACCTAAGCATTCCGCATTTGGTGGATCATGGATGGTGTTCATAAGATGACCTTGAAACTAAGTGGAATCACAGAACTCGTACTAGAAACTTCAAAGCAAGCCACTGTCTCTTTCTAACTTAAAAGCTATTACCACTACCTATCATAGCAACAATTTCCAAGTTCTTCGTGATTTCAAAAACCACCAATTCAATAATCAACGTGCAGAAAGGGATTTAATTCAACTTTTGGGAAATTAGATTATAAAATAAAATGTCAGATTATCTGATAGAATCTGGAGCTAAAGGAAAGTTATTATCATTACTGAAGTGTTCACTCCTAGTACAAGATGAATAAATGGCTTTCAAGAAAGATCCTGCCTGCTGATTCCTTGCTGAAAACCATGTCCTAATTTCCTTGCCCCAAACTGTTTGCCTCTTTTAACCAACCCAAAATCCACACCAAACAAATTGACTGTCTTAGCAAGCTACCCTGGATTTTCCTTATCAGCCCTCATAGAGCATGATGCATTAAGGGAGGCCCATTATCCTTCTCTATATTTTTTTGTTCTTATTGTTATTTTTTTTTAATTTTGCTCAAATTGTTCAGATGACGTAAGTATCTTATATTATCTAGTTATTTGCTTCTTATCATTTACTTTCAGATTAACCAGTTTTATTGTCACTTAATTTGTAGGTTAGCCCATGATCTATAAGTGGGACAAGGCTGCCAACTCTGATGCAACTCAAAAATTGAAATCTACATATATTACCGTTCTCATTTAGAATGATACCCTGATGAACAAACGAAACATAAAAAATTAAAACATACCATGTGAGGACCTGCAAGGGATATGAGACAGTTTATATACAGTTGGGAACAACTATCGGTAACATTTGGATCTTCTAGTGAAGAAACTTTGTGGTCGGTTTCAGCACCATGAAATCCAACATGCTGGTCCAAAAAACCAAGTAAGTCGTCCCCCTGATGTACAACAGATCCACTAACTGGTTGAGAAACTGTATCTGAAAATGTGACTTCTCCAGTCAAAAGGTCGACCAATTGGTCTGCAGAAGCACTCGTTTTAACTGACTTTGAAGGGTCTTCATTTAATGAAGGGGCCAAAAATGGGTTGGTTCCTAAACCAGAAGAAAAATGGTTGATTTCCTTATGATTCTTTTTAGTGAGGTGAGCTAATCTTGCACCAGGTCCTTCATCATAAAACACTCCCCTCCAAGGAAGAGAAACTCCAAGGATCTCTATCTATAATATGTGTCAACAAAATAAAGTATATTACAAAGTAGAAGTGAGAGAAAATCCCCATGTAATAGTAATATATGACAGAGAAATAATAAAACCAAAAAATGATGTGAGAGAAAGAGAATCATTAAAGATGTAAATTAACGAGTTATACCAATTAAAAATAATAATAATAATAAAGAAGGTCAACTTCCTCAAAATATGTCAATGTAACATTAGACCGGTGGCAAATAAAATTTCTTTGATCCTAACAAGAAATAAGATACAGAGAAATGAGACTGGAAAAAATATATATAAATAAAAATAAAAACAGATCAAATGACAGGATAAATTTAAATTTTGACATCTATGCTTCTATCCATTAAAAAAATAATAAAATAAAAAAGAAGAGAGAGAGAGAGAGAGAGAGAAGAAAAACAGAGAGGTTCTTAATATCTACTGCCAGAATCTAGAGAACGAAATGTTAAATATTACAGGTCCCTTATCAAGATGGCCTCTGAGAAATGATTGTGTAACTCAATCAAATATTACTTCTCACCTCACCAAGTGTCATTGAACTTCTCCCAGAATCAGCAGGATAAAATGTAACAGCAACAACACGAGTAAGGAAGTCCAGTTCACCCTCTGGTTCTTCAAAATCATATAATAATGTTAGCGTTGATGCATCTGGGGAATGGAGGCGTGCACCTGCCCCTGTGATAGCCATATCCTCAGCTCTAATTGGCCCTGGCAAGGGTATTAGAAGGTTTGTCCCATTTTCACACTGAGGTATGGAAGCACCCTGCTAAGAACCAACAAAGCTATTTGTGAACAACAATCACATGTTCTATTAGTCATTTGCATACATACTAACAGCCAATGTATATAGGGACACATGGGAATCGATCACTTCATGCACGTTGCCCTTTGTGTGACATTGGGTCATTCTGGATACAAGTATAGATAGGTGTCGATGACTTGTTATCATTTAAATTAATTCATTTTAAAAAATAAAAAGTAAAGAAAGCTAGACCTAAAAGCGATATGCAGAGGATACGTTGCAACATTGTTTAATAGTGTAATAATGAGTGGCTGACCATGTGAAAGTCCTTTTAGTGTTTCATGTAACTGCATCAACAAATAATATGCAGTCAAAAAGGAAAACGGCCAAATGATCCAATGTGCAATTGAACCACTGTTGAGGATATGTAACTGCGTGAAATCAAGGGTATAACTTCCTTTTTTAACAAAGTAAATGTTACGTGAATAAGCAGCTTGGCAGAACAATTTCTTTGTGCGAATGCACTAACTAAAGAGCTGAACCTTCTACATCTCATAACATTGAACAAAAGAAGCCCTATGATCATAAAGCACAAAGGAAAATTTTTAGGAGAGAATACAAACCTCAAGAACTAGTTTCAGCCCATCTAAATTACGGCCAGTCCTTACATCAACGGTGGCAGGATAAGTTGCATCATCTGCACCATGAGATACAGTAAGAAGAAGCTGACAGACATGGCATGGCTCAGTTAGGTAGATGAACAGTTCAACAACATCCGCACCCTGCGGAAAAACCTGGAGGACAAAGAACACAATTATCTCATGAAAAGGCAGCAAACAAAACCAATCAATTCATCAAGTTTTTCAAGCAGCAAGGTTATTAGGAAATTTGACCATATATCATGTTTCCAAAAAAAAACAGAAAAAATCCAGTACCCAGATCTCGCCTTTCTTCTTAAAACTCAGAAGCCCACTTCCACCATTAGAACTTGGAAACATGTTGGTAACAGGTTTAAGTAAGAAACTGGATGCTCGAGAGAGTACCTACACCAATCCACGTTGTCAATCAACACAAGGAAACAGAAAAGTGCAGAATAAGTAACACGTGATAACCATATGTGCAATACAAGGGCAATAACCAAAGGAAATAATGCAATACTTCAGCCAAGATATGAAAAATCAAACAGGAAAAAGAAGTTCACATGGTAGACTGGGAATAGCTACAAAAACTCCTCTTTAAAGATATAGTCCCAAGGAGAGGCTCATAAGTTCATAAAAGGAGGCTTCCCGTGAAGCCTAAACAATGGAACTTTTTTTTAAAGCCAATAATATTTGGATAACCAGTACTATCATCATCACTAAACATGAGGTGAAAATCATCTGTCATTCTTATATTTTAAGATGAATCAAAGCTTAAAAAAGGTCAAAAATCATATTACATCCATTGGCCACAAATTCAGGGCTTTCTATGTTCACCAGGTTCAAAACCAGTACCACTGTTTGAGGCTACAAAAGCTGGAATCTAAGAATTTGGTGATATTTAATAATAGAGCTCCAACAACAACTTGAACTCATGGTATCTCCATTGAATCCAAAGGCCCCTAACTGATCTCAACATCATGCAAAACATAATATATTATACTGCCTCGTTATCAACTCCCTTAAAGACACCTATCCATTCATATCAAAGATTTTTGTTCAACTTACAATATAATATTAAGAAATCAAATTCTACTAGATATTAATTATTTCATTTCACCTTTTCACAAAAAACACAACAAATATCCAAGCAAATAAAATAATATTTTGTAATTAGGAAAATTTTAATGTATTAACTACCGCATTGAGTAATACAAAATTCTGAAAGGCACAATAAAACCATGCGACTTCCATACCCTCCACCCCCCAAATAAGAAAAATAGATAATTTACAGATATGAGACGTAATTATCCAATTGTGCTAGGGTATTGAAGACCAAATTGTCCAGAAAAGTCTCAAAAAACATACATTAAGAGGCTGAATAGGTATTGTTGGAAGATGTTTGAAAAGCCTCATTCCAAGAAACATCTCCAGCTGCTTTTGTCGAGAGCTGTCAACAACTGCATTTTTATATCTTCTCTGCAAAGTAATTTTCATATTTTGTGCTGCGGAAAATTGTTTAAACTTTCCTGCTTCTTCATTGAATATGTTAAGGATTTGGCTATGCATAGCTTTGGAGCCAGTATAAAGGGTGGCATGAATATCCCCAGCAAGCAAAAACAGATCTGCTAGCTGAGAAACTGGAAATAAAATTGTTGATCTCTTGAATTCTTCAAATGTCATATCAAATCTTTTCCAAGGTTTATCAGGACACGGATGGGTCCATGTTGTGGTTCTAGTATTATGATCAATATAATATGTTTTCCCTGTCACAGCATCGCTCCTCTTTTCCCAGCCTAGTGGCAGTGGAGCTATATATCCACTCTGTGTATCCATTGAACGATAACCCATTGCCCAGTCATTATCTAAAGATACCCCTAGCCGCCTGCATTGCTCCATGAAGACTTGAAGAGCACCAAAATAACTAGCAGCATTGGTTCTATCCAAAGAATCAGCACAGTTAAATCGTATCACTCCATTTTGATGTGACCTTATGCAGAAATCACCTTCAAAGTCGTCATTATGTATGATTTCACCCTTATAATCCTTAGTCTGTAAGCGGGAAGGTAAATAATCACCTTCAGAAACACCTATTGCTACAGTAGGTCCTTTAAGAAGCTTCCACAGCCCTTCAATTGTTTGCTGTTCGCCCTTTAACTTTGTACTCGCATGCCAATCATAATTTATTAAATGGATTCGAGTATATGGAAGTTTACCCGTTGATTTAACATAACTCAAAGATTCCTCGAAGTGCTGAACTAAAATAGATTCTGATTTTCCTTCTCCATTCCTAAGCAAATTTATGCATACTATAGGAACCAAAGCTTTTTTGTTCCGATTTCCTCCACCAACAACATCAATATTCCCAGCATCATATCTTTTATTCAACCTCTGATAGTACTGAGCGCTTCCTTTATAAGGATCGCAATCAGAAACATATATTTCTGCTTCTGCAGCAGTGATTTTCAGCTCTGCACCCCACCAAATTGGAATGGTGCCCCTTCGCCAAATGTACGTGTTAAAAGGAGTGCTCTGACCAGGCTTTTTAGGTATCCATACCAGTTGCTCACACTCAACCTCGTTTCCTGTCAGATTTGGAGTATTTGAAACTTGGCCCTTAAATATATTTCTTATCCAAAAGATGAAATGAATAAACAAACAGCAGGAATTAATTGGTTGTGGAGAATTACAACTATGGGAAACGGATTCTTTTCCAGTGATGATCAAACGTCACATTACCTGTGCTGAAGCACGAATTTAATCCCCTGGCCAAATATCGAGTGCCCGGATGCAGCCTGCTTCGACGAGCAATAAGTGCGACGATCCCTTCCATCTGACCAGAACTCCCAAAACTTCGACACTCTGCAAACCCCTACACAATATTACCCACTAAGACAACACTCCAAAAACTGCCTCAATTTATGGCAAACCAAGAAAGCAGTAAAAGATTACGAAGATGATGATAAATTAAGCGCGAAGCAAAACCTGGAGAAGCGTAACGCAATGGTGCGGCAACCCAATGTTCTTGAAAGCCATCGAGAACCAACTGTTCCAAACGAACTCTTCATCGGGCTTGTCCCTCGGCATCCGGCTAGGGTACGGTCTCGTGATGTCCCTCGATTCACAAAAGTAGTGTTTCCCATCAATATCAAGCTCGACCAATTCTTGCACGTTCTTGAGCTCCCCCTTCCCCTGAACCTGCGGATTCTGCAGCGGAATCTTGATGCACTGGCTCTCCAGCACGGTGAAAATGCATCCTCCACCGGGCAAATTCGGAACACTGGCGGAAAGCTTGGTAGCGACAAAGAGTAAACCAGAACCGCCCAAGGCAACGTATCCTAAAAGGGCCCTAGCTTGGACGGAGGACTTGCAGAGCCATCGCGATCCATTGGTAATGAAATCGATGGCCTGAGACTCGGACTTGAAGAGGTCAAGGCCGGGCTTCCCATGGTAGCGAAGAGCGCCGGTGGTGGGATCGATGTAGATCAGCTGGGTATCGTTCCTCGAAGACAGGCTTGCAACTACATAGACTTCGCCGGATTCGAGTGTGAGAACGACTATGGATGTGTCTCTGGAACTTCGGGCACCGGCTGTAGGTGAGAAGGCCATCGGCGGCGATAAATCTTGCCGGACCGATATGAAGAATTTTGATGAGATTCAATTGAATTGGCCGGATCGGTCACATATGAATCGGAGACAAGTCAGAAAGAGATCTCAGAGAGATGGATTTTCCATTTCTTTCTTTCTTTCTTTTTCTCTTTTTTCTTGCATTCCCCCTCGCTTCTTTGACAAACGATATTCGATAATGTTTTTTTTTTTTTTTTTTTTTTTATAGTAGTAGTAAATAGCAATTTTTTTATTTTTTTTTTAAGTTCAACCACATTTGGAGCGGAACTAATATATTTATAATCTGTCGAGATGAGCTAGTTCAACTTACACAAAACTTACTATCTTTTGAATTTAATAACATTTGGCAGTGGGAGGATTCGAAACTAACCTCTTGGTCGATGGTACATGTCATCGTTGAACTATGCTCATTTTCACGCATAAAACTTGTACACCAAGAGTTATGTAGTTTTAATTCCTCTACCTTAAAAGTTGTAAAAAAAGAGAGAGAAAATATTATTCATTTCATACATTTTATGTGAAAAGTTCAAATTTTTCAAAAAAAAAAAAAAAAAATCAAAGCTCATCCATTTTCACCATAAATTTTCAATTTCATGAATGAGATCCTACCTTTCAATTTTCACTAATTCACTCGCTAAAAAAATGCAAGAAAATTCATGAGCTCACTAATTTCAATAATATGAAATTTTGCACAAATCTTAGTTTAATTAATACACACATTAACAATTATTTCATACATGTGTGTTTATAAATAATTGAATGCATGTAATAATAATTTTTTCAATGATTCGAATGAAAATTTATTAGACGAGAAAATTGCAAGACAAGTTTGAGGTTAAAATCGTTATACTGATTTTAAATTTGAGTTACAATTCGATGAAATTGAAAGTTTATGGTGAATTTTGATATACAACCTTATAAGACATCAATTTTGTATATTTTCTCCCTGGTTAAAAAAAATAAATAAAATAGTGTTACAGTCTATTCGTCGTTGAGAACAAAGTGAGATCAAAGGAAACTGAATTTTAAAACTGAGGAAACAAAGGGTAGTTTTACATAAACAAGATCGGCCAAGGAGAAAGACGAGAGATACACCGTTCCACTCACTAATATAAAAATGGAGAGGACATAACTGGTTTTTATGTCATTGAGGTTAAAAAATGTCTAATAGATCTATAAACTTTTAATTTTGTATTTAACAGGTCTCTAGCATATTTGAGATTTTAAAAAATTAATCAATATATTAAATGTATAATTGAATTTTATGTCTACTAGAACCTTTAATTTCTAATGTTATATTTAGTAAGCTTCTGAATTTTAAAAAATGTTAAAAAAATTATTAGACACGAAATTGAAGGTTGAGGACCTATCGGATACAAAAATGAAAGTTTAATGACCTACGGAATATTTTTTAAAATTCAAGCACTTATTGTACATAAATTTGAAAATTTAAAGATTTATTTAATACTTTTCATGACCAATTTGACAAAACATCGAAAGCTCGGAGAGTAATTTTTTTTTAGTTCAACAACATTTGAGGTGGGGGTTCTTTTTAAAAGATTTTTTTCTTTGGCCCTAATTCTTTTACGCTCTAAATAAAAAAAAAAAAAAAAAAAAAAAAAAAAAAAAAGAATAACAACACATCCTGCAGAAAAAAGTAGTAGGTTTTTATTCCATTCTATGTGTTTTTTTTTTTTGTTTCCATTTCGATTGATTGAATTTTGTTTTTGATAAGTTTTAGTATGAAGATTTATTTGTCCTATTTGGGATGAAATTAGTTTTCAAATATTTTCCCTAAAAAGTTAGATTTTTTGTTTTGGTTTAATTTTTTATCAAAGTTTTTCATCTTAGGGTTTTAGTTTGAAAATCAAAGATTTGGTAAAAATAAAAATTTTCAACCTTGAATTTCTTTGATTAGTGGGGTTGTTTTTGTGTTTAAAGTGAATTTCTTTTTTCCTTTTTTTTTTTAGTTTGTCATATGATTGCTAAATTGGAGTAGGATTTATGGTTTTGATTTCTTCATAAAAAGGGAATGTTTTTATTGTTTTTCCCACAGTTTTATTGTGTATTTTAGATATGGTTTTTGTATTTAAAAGTAGCCAATATTGATTTGCTTTAGTGTTAAAATTTGGAAAATTCTTATTTTTGTTGCATAAATTTTATGGGTTATTTATCCCAATTTTAGGATAGTTTTGAATGTTTTAAAAATTGAGGAATTAAAATCTTTTTTGTATTTAATTGGTTTTGAAATGTATTTGTTTTACTGATTTTTTATAAGAAAAAAGTTGAATTTTAAAGTGAAATTTTGAATTTGCTTTGGACTTGATTTGTAGGTTATGATCGAGGTAAGTAATTTCCACATCCCTCCCAAAATAGAAATTTTGGTAAAAATTATTTGTTTTAAAATGGAATTGATTTGATTGAAATTGTTTCCGTTTCAATTGTCTTGTTAAATGAAAGCATGTTTGTTGTTTTGAATGTTTTTAAAAGTGTTTTGAATTGAATCGATAGTGCTATCCGGATATGCTAAATTTTGTTTTAGGGTTGTATGCTTTGTAGTAGCTATATTGGAATTGACGGTTATATATTATGAATGAAACTTATTTGTGAGAAGACACTTATGTGCTTTGACGTTCATTTGGAATGTAGATTCATGTGTGTGTTTTCACTCACATGGTCTCACTAAGTATTTGTATGAAATGTTTTGACTGTAGCTTATTTATGGAAAGACAATTATGTGGTTTGACGTGTTTTTGGAATGTAAATGAATGTGTGTGTTTCACTCACATAGCTTCACACTTAAATATTTGATTGAAATCTTTTGGTCGATTTTAAACGATATTTCTGTTTGAATGTCTGATTGATGTTCCTAAAAGTTTGTTTGGCCTCCAAGAGTAATCTTGTAACTGAACCAAACTTGAATTAAAAATTTTGGTCTGAACGAAATATATATAGAACAGAGAATATACCAATAATACTCTTGACAGAATCTAGATATTCACAGTTCCACTGCCTTTCGAAAACATGGAGATGGCGGAGCTGGTTTTCATCCCGTCGCCGGGAGTCGGTCACATTGTCTCCACCATCAAGTTCGTCACTCAGTTTCTTGATCGGGACCGCCGATTCTCCGCCACCATTCTCGTCATGAAATACCCATTTACGCCGACGCAGACCGAAGGTATCTCCAATCCGCCGCCGCTTACCTCCGCCGTCGCCGCCGCCACGCCGCGCATTCGGTACATTCATCTCCCCCTCCCCCCCGATCCTCCTTCTCAGCAAATCTTATACAAGTCCTTCGAGAAATACTACTCTCTCTACATCGAGAGCTACAAAACCCTAGTGAAAAACGCCATCATCGACATTGCTGTTCCGGTCATTGGCTTGGTTCTCGATCTATTCTGCACTTCCATGATCGATGTGGGTAATGAACTTGGAGTCAGTTCGTACATCTTCTTCACTTCCGGCGCTGGATTTCTCGGGTTGATGTTCCATCTCGATACCCGCGATCGACAGGTCGGTGTCGAGTTCGACAAATCGGAAGCTGATTCGATCATTCCGTGTTATGCCCACCCAGTTCCGATGGGGGTTTTTCCTCCGTTTGCGTTTAACGGCGACGGTGGATTCAGTACCATGGCGATACACGCTAGAAAGTTCAAGGAATCGAAAGGAATCATCATCAATACCTTTGCCGAGCTTCAACCCAAAGCTTTGATTCCACTCTTTGAAGACGGAATCCCTCCAATCTACACGGTGGGCCCGCTGCTGGACCTGGAAAGCGAAAATCGGCCAACCCCCGATGAAAATCAGAGCAGGGAAATTAGGGTTTGGCTCGATAATCAGCCGCCGTCGTCGGTGGTGTTTTTGTGCTTCGGTAGCCGGGGAAGTTTCAGCCAAGCCCAAGCCGTGGAAATAGCAAATGGGCTCGAAAGTAGCGGAGTCAGGTTCCTCTGGTCCCTGCGCCGCCCAGCACCGCCGCACAAGAAGTTCGAACTACCGTCCGATTACGCCGATCCCTACGAGGTCTTGCCGGAGGGATTCCGGGAGAGGGTTAAAAGGAAAGGAAGAGTATGTGGGTGGGTTCGACAAGTGGAGGTTTTGGCTCACAGAGCCATTGGAGGGTTCGTTTCTCACTGCGGATGGAATTCTGTTTTGGAAAGCATTTGGCACGCGGTGCCGCTCGTGGCTTGGCCGCAGTACGCCGAGCAACAGATTAACGCCTTCGAACTGGTTAGAGAGTTGGGATTAGCGGTGGAGATGAAGATTGATCACCAGGACGGCGGATGTCTGTTGAGTGCAGATCAGATCGAGAGAGCCGTTCGACGTTTGATGGACGGTGACGATGCAGAGGAGTTGAGGAAGAAGGTGAAAGAAATGAGTGAGAAGAGTAGAAAAGCTCTCATTCATGGTGGTTCCTCTTACATTTCATTTGGGAATTTGATTGATGACATGTTGGCTAGTTTTCTTTAGCATCTTATCTTATCTGATTTGATCTGTTTTCATCCTGTGCGTCCGTTTTTGTTTTGGGTTCTTCTTTTTCATGAGAATCTATGGAATCAGTCATGAGAAATGAGAAATGATTCACAGAGAATAAAGTTAATTACATATATTTTGTTCTTACAAAACAGTGGAAATGAAATAAAAAGGACACTGTAGATATAATGGATCAGTGTGTTTAGAAATAGAGTTTCATTTGAGAGGTAGGATCCTTCTTCTTCTTCTTCTTGAAATGCTTGGTGGCTGCTCTCAGCAACTTGCTCCATCCCTAATCATTCATGGAGTTTAAGTTAAAATGCAGTGAAGAACAATAAGAACAGTCAGCTTTCAGTAGCTACACAAAATGAAATCAAGATTCAAAACTGACCTTTTTGTTATTTGGATAACAAGCACCTTTCAGAGGCGTGGGGGAGAAATCAGAGGCCATTTTCTTGTTCTTCATCCTCTTCATCTTCCTGTTGCTCTTCGAAATGCCGAAACCGATGCTGAAGCCATTGGAGAGGAGCTTCTTCTTTAGGTTGGAGGTGACTTTCTTCAAACTGTTCTTCTCCGCCGTGGTCGACTGCTCCAACGCCATTTCCGAATCAGAAGGAAGCTTGATGGGGGTAATGACATCCAAATCCATGGAGTTGTAAGGTCGAGGAACCAAAGGGGACCAGATGGTGCTCTGAGAGTAGTCGAAATCGAAGGCGGAGTTGTCGGGGAATTTGCAGAGAAGCTCTTTGGACATCAATGGCTCCAAATACTCCACCACTTTGATCAGTCTCTCCTTCTCCTCGTCGTCTTCCCAAGAACACATGTTCATTTTGGATATTCTCCTTCGGAGATCTGATTCAGCTGAAAAGCTTGAATCTTTCTTTGTTTTCCTTCTTGCTCTTCTCGGTTGCAGCTGGGTTTTTTCTTTAATGGCGAAGGGGGAAGGGACAGAGAAGGAAGAAGACAGTGAAAAGTTACCGTTGGAATAGCAGAGTGGTTGTGGGCTTGTGGGTTATGGTCATGTGGTGGTTCCCAAAAAGTGGGTTTGAATTGAACTGGGTTGGTCTGGTATTGGCCCCAAATGTCATGTGAATTTTCCAATTTACCCCTACTATCACATTTTCTTTTTGAATTATTAAACAAGTTACCTACCTAAAAACAAAGTTACCTCTATTTGATTGAATGCAATAGATTCCTATGGTCGGATAGATTAATTAGAGGGTTAGTGAATAAGACACTTATTACTTCTTTTTTAAGATTATAGGTTAGATTCCTCATCTTTTCATTAGTTGAACATTTAAAACATCAATATATGTATAGTTGAATTACAAAATTATGGAGCCAACAAGAGCTTGACTCAACTGGCATAAAGCTTGTAACCAAACGCATATTCACTAGTAGGTCCTTAGCATATCGTAAAAATATTGAATTAAGACTTTTTAGATCATGGCGAAATTAAAATTAGTGTTAAATTTTGTAAACTAAATTTAAACATTTAAAATCAATCCAACCCAAAATTAGTTCAACTAGTTAGTTAAAACGTATATTTTTAACTTAAAAGGTCAAATGTTCAAATTTTCATTTTTACATGTCGTTGAAGTAATATAATAATAATAAATTAAAACTTTGAAAATCATAAAAACTAAATTGAAATTAAATCAAAACCAAGAGACCAAATTGATAATTTAAACTATATTTATTTGTTATAATCTGTTTCTGTTTTAAAATAGTTAAAAAAATATATATATGAACACGACACACACATGGAATGTTTCACCAAGATTCTCATAAATAAAATAAAATAGAAACATATTTCACCAAGAAATTCATTTTTTTTTTTAAATGTACATATAACGGGTCAAGCTCAGTTAAAAATTTAATTAAATTGAATTTTAAAATATGAAGCTTCAAGCCTTCAAGGCTTCAACTAACTAAACTTCTCTTTGAACGACTTAAAGAGAAGCAATAGAAGCATTCAAACGGTACAGATTCGATGAAAAAATTCCAATAATGCGAACTTTGGAAAAGCGCCAATCACAGATCCAGATAGACACTGTAATCCCTCTTTGAGTAGAAAGCAAGCAACATAAAAAGTAGCCAAATCTCCCTTGCCAGTTCTTCATTTTCCTCCTCTGTCAAGCAAGAATCTATACCCGATTATGTTACAGACCACCAAAGGTTTACACTTTCATGTCGTCTGCATACCCTCATACTCCATTACTCACTCTCACTGTACTGTTGATTCACTCATAAACGAATCATCTTTATTCTTTCATGGCTTCCTCTGCTTTCCTCCCAATTCAATTCGCTTTTCACCCAGGTTTGCCCACCAAGTGTTTGTATAAATGCCGCTTAGAGCTGAATACATTTGGACAGCTCATTGAGCAATGGAGAGATTGTGTTTTGTCATAGTTTGCTTCTCTATTGCATTTGCATCCACTGCCCTCGCTGTTCCAAGTGGTAATCTTGTTTTTTCGTTTGGAAGTTCTATGTTTTGTTGTGTTTGTTTTGTGAGTTTTGATGAGACTCTTGTCGTGCAGATGCTGGTTTTTTCTCGAGAAGATTGAAGTTTGAGATTCACAGACATGGAAATAGCAGAAGCTCAACGAGTGAGTCCTTGGAGAAGCTGAAACTACAAATTCAAGAGGGGTTAATTTCAAAACCCCAGATGAAATACTTGGCTGTTGAACCAAATGCTGTGACTGTGAACTCTCCATTCTCTCTGCCACCGTTTGATTCACTTGCACCAACCCCATTGCCTGTAAACTCTCCTCCTTTCTGTGAAGATTCACCACCCCAAACTCCCCAAACTCCTCAGTCACCATCACCACCACGACCGCCACCACCACCTGGGATAATCTATTCCCACACGCCCCCACCACCACCTTCTTTTCAGCCCAATGTCCCAACCAGAAGCCTCAGCCCTCCACCAACCCCACCCAGCATCATCCCCATGACCCCTTTAGGCCCCTTAGCCCCATACCCTCCTGAGAACATGTCCAGCCCCACCCCACCAGCTGGGCCTCCAAGCCCACCTCACCACTATGGGCCTAGCCCACCTAAACATGTTCCTGGGACACCCAGTCGTGGGCCGAGCCCACCAGTGTTTCTGCCACCAATGGTGTTTCCTCCGCCGTCTGGTCCACCTCCTGCGCCACATGGGGGGAAGCCACGGTCCAGCGGTGCAGCATGGTGCGTGGCTAAGCCCACTGTGCCTGATCCAATAATTCAAGAGGCCATGGATTATGCTTGTGGGTCAGGTGCCGACTGCAAGTCCATTCAGCCTAGTGGGCATTGCTATGAACCTGACACTATTCTGGCACACGCCTCGTATGCTTTCAATAGCTACTGGCAGAACACTAAGGTCACTGGTGGCACCTGTGACTTTGGAGGGACTGCCATGCTTGTAACTGTGGATCCAAGTAAGTTCACCACTCGCCTCCTGTTTTTTTCCATCCTTGTCTTTTCAATTGGATTCAAACTCAAGCACCCACGTCTGCTTTACCTTGCACACAGTGACTTCCAAGTAAGAAACAAAAAAGAATAAGTTAAAGTACAAACCTTATCCTCAGCTTTCAAAATTCATCTAACAAGTTCATAGAACTTTAGAAAGCATCTAATTAGTCTTGAAGTTTCAACGTTGGCTTATTAAAAGTGTTCAAGAGGTTTCTCAATTATAATTTTTTTTTTTTTTGTCCATTAAGCCTTTGAACTTTAAAAAAAATGTCTCATATCTATTAGAAACAAAGTTAGAAACTTATGCACTTAGTAGATATTTTTTAAAATAAAAAAACTTATTACATGTGATATTGGAAGTTTTGAGACTCATCAGACACCTCTTAAAGTTTAAGAACTTATTTAACATCACTTTGTTAAATTATCCTTTCAACTCTTTTGATTCGTTATGGATCTTAATTTAGTTTTTAGGATTTTAAAAGCTTAATTTAGCCTTTATCCTTTTTTAGATACCTTTCTCATTATAAAGTATTAAAAGTTTCCTTATGTAACACGTTCTGTTTAGATGCTTAATCTGTTTTCATTAGATGTGGCAAACACAAGGAAAAACCAAAGGTCCAAAAATACCGATCACATTAGAAAACTATTAATATTTAGTCGAAGAGATTTAAACAAACTATAGTGATCAAACTAATACTTAAAATTGTACAATTCAAACACAAACTAAATGCAAATCATATGGACTAAAACAACAAGTCGAATGATAGTCGTCTTAATCATCGAATCATACTTTAAAGGGAGCATCGGTGCACATAACACCCTTTGGTATTATGGTACCTTTTAGTGAAAGTTCACAAAAGGTCTTTACTCATATCCATCAGCTTTGCTCCCTCTTATCCAAAAACTTAAGATGAATCAACTGCACCCAAAAAAGAGATCATGCTAGTAAATCAAAGACCAAACAGCTCTCGTTCTCTCTCTCTCTTTCATTACAAGGAATTTTATGTTATGTCGGCCTCAAATGGGGTTTTTTATTGGTCATTTTCGTTAAACATGTAGACTTTATTTCTTTCTTCTGTGGTAATTACATGAAAGTGACTTGATTGATTGTGGCAGGTTTTGAAGGGTGTAAGTTCGTCCTCAATTGAGATTAGATATGCAGAGACACACACACACTTGGTTCCTCATTTTTGACATTAGTGAATAAAACCAAACAATTCAGCTGCCATCTCTCTCTTTCTACCGACTCAATTTCAAACTTAGATATTATTTATGATGATGATGATGATGATACTCTCTCTATTTCTCCATCAATGTACCATCAAACCTTTTGCTTTCAGAGTCACAGCTACATGATCTTTTGTTCTATTAATTAATCTCCTTTTCTAACTTTCTCAATTCCTTTTCCATTAGTGTCTTAATTTGACAGTGTCTCGACCCCAATCTCCCGCTATTCATGCAAGATACAGCATATATATAATACAATCTCTTCTTTTGTCAATCATTTACTCTTTTTTGTTTTACTAGACGACTCTACTTTGGTAAACTACTTTATCTTCAACTCGATTCGATGTGTGAAGTACTTTTCGTGAATCTAGATTTCCCCACCTCTACTCTAGTTGCATTTTTTTTTCTTGAAAAAATGTTAAATTTCAAATTTAGTTCATGAACTTTTAGATTTGTGTCTATTTTGTCTCCGAACTTTAAATTGTTTAATAAGTCTTTGAATTTTTAACTTTGTGTCCATTGAATCCATGAACTTTAGAAAGTTTTTAGTAGGTCTTTAGAGTACTTTTAGTTTTGAATTCACAAGGTCTAAATTTTCAATTTTGTGTCTTACAGGTCCTTGCTCGATTATGCATATTTTTAAATCATAGACCTATTATATACATAAAATTGAAAGTTTAGGGTCTTAGCAGACATAAAATTCAACTTTATATCGGATAGATCAATTAATTTTTAAAAAATTCGAACATGTTAGGAGCCTATTAGACCCAAAATTAAAAGTTCAAAGACCTTAGACATTTTTAAAATTCAGGTACCTGTTAGACACAAAATAAAAAGTTCAAGAATCTATTAAACACTTTTTATTCATAAACTTTCAAGTTTATGATTAAACTTGTAATTTAACAAAAAAAAAAAAAAAGAAAAAAAATACACTTTTGGTCCCTAAGGTTTGGGTTAGGTTTCATTTTGGTCCCTGAGTTTTCAAACTCGACAATTTAGCCCCTGAGGTTTGGATTTTGTTTCATTTTAGTCCCTCCATCCACTTTTCCGTTAAATCTTAACGGTTTGCTGACATGACACTTATTTTTTTATTAAAAAAATAATTTTTAAAATTTTTAAAATAAAAAAAATAAAAAAAAAATATAATATATATATTCATTTCATTTTCCCTCATATTTTCCCCCTCTTTTCTTCTTCTTTTCAACCACCACCATCATCTTCTTCTTTAACTTTGACTGACGACTGCCGGCATTGTTTTTTTTTTCTCCCTCCTCTTCTCTTCTTCTTCTCTCTTCTCCCACTTTTCTTTTAAATAGAAGAGGGAGGGAGGAGAGACCTCCCTCCTCCTCGGTTTCGCGTCGGGGAGGAGGGAGGTCCCTCTTCCCTCCCTTCTCTATTAAAAAAAAAAAAAAGAAAAGTGGGAGAAGAGAGAAGAAGAAGAGAAGAGGAGGAGGAGAAGAAGAGAAGGAAAAAAAAAAACAGTGTTGCCGACGGCTGGAATTAAAGAAGAAGAAGATGGTGATGAAAATTTAAAAAATATATATATTTTAATTATTTTATTTTAAAATTTTAAAAAATAATTTTTTAAATAAAAAAATAAGTGACATGTCAGCAGACTGTTAGTTTTTAACGGAAAAATGGATGGAGAGACTAAAAGGAAACTAAAATCAAATCTCAGGAGCTAAATTATTGAGTTTGAAAACTCAGGGACCAAAATAAAATCTAACCCAAACCTACTAAAAATGTATTTTTCCCAAGAAAAAACTATTTAATATTTTCTAGGAAGAATTTTAACACCAAATTAGGCCTACCTACCAAGTCAAAAATTACATTTTTTTTTTCTTCTCATGCTTTGGCCAAATGATCCACGGCTTAAAAATCAAACTTAATTGTTCAAGTTCTTTAAGTAGTCAAAAAGAAGTAGCATTTTACTATATCAAAAGAGAACAAATGAGACTTGAAAAACTTGTTGATACTATCAAGTAATTACACACTATTCTCATTTACGTTTCATCACATCATCTCCATTTAAAATATTAGGACATCTACTAAATAAAATAGTAAATCGTATAATAACATAGTAGGAGTTTGAACTCGAATTTGTATATTTCGATATCATTGTTAAAGCCACAAGTTAAATTGTTAGGTAATGATAATGTTTATTTTATATGAAAGAAAAAACAACTTAACAATAAAATATAGAGAAAAATCAAACTTCTATTTTAGTTCGAGGGAGGCTAATCAATTTTTTAGACTTCATTAAACCTTAGACTAGAGTAGGATAAATTGCAATGTTTACATTTTGTTCAACTTCTCACTATATTCGCCCACTAATTTCAACACAAAAAAGAAAAAGTAAAAATATCCTAATTCACTAAATTGAACAACAATCAAATCCTGATATGTCAATACTAATACTAATACTTTAATAATTCATGGAACACATTGGAAAATATTGTTTTAACAATTCTTCAAACAAAAGTCTAATCAAAGAGTAAAAATAGTAATATTATATATAAATTGCAATACTTATTCAACACCAACTTGAGTTGGTGAAATTAAAAATTAGAAATAAACGTAAATTTCTTTTTTTTTTTAAAAAATCCCCTCTAAAATGTACACTGCTATAATTTATTATTATTATTTTTCTGGAGGGTACATAATTAGAAGAATAAAGAATTGCTGCAAAAAGAAAACTATGGAATTGAAAAATGAAAATGTTGGAGAGAGTGAGAAGAATTGAGAGAAGCAAATCTAGAATCATAAGATCTTGAAAATCATATTGAAATAAATCTGTAGACAACGTGGGGATATGGGATATGGTCTATACTACATCTCTGTATTATGGCTGTCTCTTATTTGTCTTCTACTTTTCTCCTTAAATGCTGCTAATAACATTTTTCCTTTTTTCAACCAACGAAAAAAAAGTTTATATTATCAATTTAGTCCCTCTGTATTTTCAATTTTTTTTTTAAAAAAGTTAAATTATGTCCTTGAACTTTCAGAATTGTGTCAATTTGGTCCCTCAACTTTCAATTTTCTATCTAGTAGGCTTGTGAACTTAAAAAAATGTCGAATAGGTCAAAAACTTTTTAGGCACAAAATTGAAAGTTGAAGGACCTACTAGATACTTTTTAAATGTGAGGGATCTATTGGATACAAAATTGAAAGTTCAAGGACCTATTTGAAACTTTTTAAAGCTTAAAGACCAAATTGATACAACCTTGAAAGTTTAGGGACTAATCTTGTAATTGAAAAAAAAAAGTATCTAGTATTATTCTCTGGTAAATTTTGAAAAGCGTATTCACATTGTGTCTTTTCTCAAATGGAGATTATTGTTATTATGTTACCAATTTCGGTAAAAATTAACTTCAATAACAATAAAAACGAATTTAAAAATTTATTGAAAGTGTCTTAAATTTACATATTTGAAAGTATAGGGACTAAAATAGGATGAGATCAAAAGTATGTTAACCAAAATTGTATTTAAAAAAAAAAAGTTTTATGCATCTATTCATTAATATTACCATTCTGTTAGAATTTTGAAACCTTTTAGAACTTTAATAATGGGTTTATTTACTCTCTTTTGACTTATAGGGTGGGTTTGAGATAAATTTTATAAAAGTAAACTATGTATTCTAGCTTATTAAAAATGCTATATATTCTGAATTTTTATTGTGTTGGATGAGATAATAAAAATGATTTAGAAAATTCTAAAAATTGTTAAAAGAAAAAAAAAAAAGTAAAAAATCATTTCAAATTTACAGAAAAAATTGGTAACTTTTATTTTTGAGTGATTCTTGTTCACAACATCAAACATTGGCATATAACAAGAAGATTTTTTTTTTTCTTGTTCATTTTTGTCCAACAATTAAAAAATGAGGATTTGTGGTGGGAATTTTTTGAATGGATATAATAGATGAAACTTCCTCATTTTTTTTTTTAATTTTAATTTTTAATTTTATAATGATTGATGAAATTTCCTCTTTAACTAAGCATAGAACAAGACAAAAAAAAAAAAAAAAAAAAAAAAAAAAAAAAAAAAATCAGTGATCCCCAAATTTGACATAAATGAATAAAGCCAATAATTTCCCTCTACTCCCCCAATGAAATTTCATGATGAGGACAATAAACAAGTGGAGATTCATATATGGTCATTTTAATTCAATGAATTAGTTACTTTTTTACTTAAAAAAAAAAAAAAAAAAATTAATTGTTTTTGGCCATAAGTCATTGGGTTGCAATTCAGATCTTGGCCTCTTGGGTTGGGTGTTTTTAATTAATTTCCTTTTTTGTTTCCTTCCCCTTTGGAATTTATTTTTGCTTTAAATTGTTCCTCTTTTCTGGGCTCCACCTAATGTGATATTTGCAAGCAATCACAACTTTATTCAACATTTGGATTTTTCTTCATTTTTCTTCATTCTTCTTCTATCTTCTTCTTATATTTCATAATAAACTCAAAGAACTCATGGGATTTTTTTTTTTTTTTTTTTTTTTTTTAATTTTAATTTTTTTTTCTCATTTTCAGCAAAACAAGTTGCCTTATTAATTAGGGAAATGGATTGTTGCTTTGGGAGAAAGGCTTTTCAATTTGGAAAATCATCCATGATTGAAAAAACATGATTTTGATATGCTCTATCTTAAGCAATTAGGATAAAAATATATATCTACACATTTTAGGCTAAATAGTTTATTTGATCCTTTGAATATATCCTCTACTTGATTTAAAAATCTATAGTCATATCGATTTTTCTTTCCTAATGAATACTAAAGACTAAATTTATACAACTAAAAATACTAAAGTACAAAGGATTACCGTTGTATTTAGTTAAACTGTTAAATTTTGTTCATTACATATTTTTAAATTGTCATGCAATGGAAATGTGGTCAAAAAAGATTATAACAACTTGAGATTTATTTGTGAAAAAATTAGATAAACAAATTTATATATATATATATATAACCTTCCATGGAAGAAGGCAAGCTTGCATGAGTTTATTTGAGTAGTTTTCATTTTCAAAGTATTTTGTAAATGTTGGGTTATTATATATATATAGCTTACCATATTGGAGAGAAGATATATAAAACATCAGATATCCAATAATTTATTAAATTTTTACTTTTTTTCTTTGGAACAACAATCTCTTTAATTACAATTTTGTTAGAAACCATTGTAAAAAATGTTTATTGACCCATAGTTTCAATAAATCAAAGTTTATTTAAATTGGGATTGTATAAATGAATGAGATACACAAAATTAGATTGTGGATTAACCTATGTTGGATAAAATACACTAAAATATGTTTTTAGAGAAGAAGAAAATATATCAAATGCACTAAATATATGAATCATTTAATAAATTTTAATTTTTTTAGCATAATTAAAAGAAGTAGTAGGTTTTTTTTTTAGCATAACAAAAGAAGTAGATAGGTGTCAAACTGTTAAGCTATGTTAATGTTGATTACACCAATTTCATAAATGTAAATCTGAATTTATATTAAAAATAAAATAATTCATATGAAATATAACTTCATATTATAAAAAAATTCATATGAAATATAAATTTATTTTTTTAATGATTTGGATTAGGAAACCTTCGTAAAAAACCGAACAACCTAAGTCCCTTTTGATAATCACTTGGTTTTTGAAAATTGAGCTTATACACACCTACTTCCACCTATAAGTTTCTTTAATTTAGTTTCTACTTTCTTCCTTGGTTTTCAAAAACCAAGTCAAATTTTGAAAAAAAAAAAAGAGTAATTTTTATTTTTTGAATTTGGTTTAGAATTCAAATGGATTCTTAACAAAGATGAACACCATTGTAAGAAATTTGAGAGAAAATAAGTATAATTTTCAAAAACCAAAAACCAAGGCCCCGTTTGATAACCATTTGGTTTTTGGTTTTTGGTTTTTGAAAATTATGCTTGTTTTCTCCCAAATTTCCTACAATGGTTTTCATCCTTGTTAAGGATCCATTTGAATTCCTAGCCAAATTCCAAAAACAAAAACAAGTTTTTGAAAACTATTTTTTTTTTGTTTCCAAAATTTGACATGGTTTTTGAAAACAAGGAAGAAAGTAGATACTAAAACAAAGAAATTTATATGTGAAATTAGGTGTGTGGAAGCTTAATTTTCAAAAACCAAAAACAAAAAACCAAATGGTTATCAAACGGGGCCCAAATGGTTATCAAAGGAGGCCTTAGTTTTTTATTTTTGGTTTTTGAAAATTATGCTTTGGTTTTCATCTTTTGTCAAGAACATGTTTGGATTTCTAGTCAAATTCCAAAAATAATTTTTTTTTTTTTTTTTAACATAGGAAGAAGGTATATGAGAAAAACAAAGAAAGGAGTAATATTTATAAACTTAATTTTAAAAATCAAATGCTTAGAAATGGGCATGGGCCCTAATAATTTGGATAACTTTATTTTTTAATAATTTGTATTTTTTTTTTTTTTTGAAAGGAAACACAACATCAGGACACGAATAGAGAGAAATAATCATGGGTGAGAATGGCCGACATCACGGATTCATTCATACAGAAAATGCATGGCTGGATGCTGTCTATTCTTTTTTATTTTTTTTTTCTTTTTGATTTCATGTGATTGATGAATAATAATACTAAATTATTTATCATAAAAAATTCCAAACACATGATCATGATCTTGAAATTTTCTCCAACTCTTTTTCATGCAATTGTTGAATATTTATTTATTTATAATTTGCATAAAAACGAGGCGAGAGAAACAAAAAGAAAAAGGAATTTTTTAAGTTTAGTATTGAAAAACAAGTTTTTTATTTTATTATTATTATTATTATTTAGTTTTCAAAGCTTGACTTAGTTTTGAAAAACATGAGAAGAAGTTACATAATAAAATAAAGAAACTTATACGTAGAAATAGTATTTATAAACTTAATTTTCAAAAATTAAAAATAAAAAAACCAAATCTTTATCAAACAAGATGTTAATTAGAAGCTAAATTTATAGTTTAACCCTTTTTTTTTTATGAGGATTGTGACATCAATTTATGTATTATTCATGTGATATAAATAGATAATAGATAATTCTCTTTTTTTTTTTTCTTTGGGAAATATAATAGATAATCCTTGTACACAGTGTCTATTTCCGTTTTTAATTGATGAAATAATTAATAATGAAAAATGAAGTCACGGGCTCGACAAGCCACAATAATAATGCAATATTTTTCACTATAGTCTCCACTATCATATATTGATTTCACACCTTTACACGCCTATCATTTTCATCCTTTATATGTCCCCAATTTCTTATAAATCTAATTAAATATTCATCCTTCCTCAACGTTCATGTCCATGCATTTATAAACGACTCTCGCTATCGTTTCCTAACTCGATCTATTTTATAAAAATTCCATTTTATTAGAATGGATGGGAATTAAGTATTTTAGGACGGAGATGAAATTTTGATTTTTTATCTTGTGGGGTTGCACGGGAAAAATGCATTTTCAACCCTACTCTTGTCATTTTGTAGATATTTTCTATCTTTATGACTCTATAGTAACATGATATTGTTCACTTTAAACTCAAACTCACATGATTGATTGCTTTTGAACACTAGTAAAAGAATAGATGTTTTTACTTTTTTTTTTTTAGTTAAAAAATATGGAGAGTAGAAATTCGAACATTTAATTTGTTATAGGTAATTTCGGTCCCATTTGATGTACAAGAAGCTGACAAGGACAACCCGGCACGAGCCCGATAATAGGACTAGAAAACAAACTCCGAAGGCGAAACAGGCCAGAGGGTCGGGCCAAGGTCGGAGGGACCGGGCCTTGGCTCGACCACTGCTCAGCCTCAGCCCACCGGGCCTTGGCTCGACCACTGCTCGACCTCGGCCATGGGCCGAGGCTGAGCTCTTCTGCCTCCGTTTGGTCCCTGGAATGCCGGAAAGCCCTAGAGCAGAAACATGTATTTAATCCCTTCCTGTCATTGAAGAAGGGATCCCAAAACTGATTCCCTGAACTCTTGCTCTCTTGCTCTCCTCCTTCAGCTTACTGACTTAGGCATTGGAAGCGGTGTGGCAAACACCACACCGATGTGCAGGTTTACTGTCTTGCAGGTCATGTCTTCCCCCTCTCAAACAAATTTACCGTTGGTGGCACGTGAAGGTCAGGTGAATTCTGTCTGTTCAAATTTGACCATCAACATAATCTTTAAAATAAATGTATGATGTCATAATTAACTGAGTTGTGGTTTAATCCGTCAAAATTGTATTTTAGTAATATACTATAAATTTTATCACTTTTAACCCATGAAAGATTACTTTAATTACTTCTAACACTTCCAACACTATCGTAAATGAAACAAAACGAATCTTTTATATGCACTATTGATATTTGTCAACATTTACCCTTAAAATTCAATATTTGGCGGTTAAAATCTCTAAAAAGAAAAATTAATCACCCATCAACGATTTTTTTTTCCCTCCTTCCTTCTCCTCCCTCTCTCATTCTCTCATAAATTAACGAAGTGTATATATATATATATGCAAATAAAATAAGTTTAATGGTAAAAGTTTCAAAGAAAGACAATAAATAAAAAAAATAAAATTTAAACCAGCTTTGGTGAGTAAAATATTTTTTTTTTTGTAAGAAACGTAATTGAATTGTTTTCCTATTTTTAGATCAAGTAAAGATATTGTTTTTTTTTTTTTTTTTTTTTTTTGACAATAAAGATATTGTTTTTTCTATATATATATATATTATCTCGAAAGTATCCATGTTACCTTTGGCTGATTTAAATGCGATTTTTGCGGTTTTTCTCCCACATGTCGTCTTATTTTCCTGATTCCTTCGAGCCCAAAGTCAACCTTTTATATATATAATTTTTAATATATATATATATATATATAACAACTAATTTATTCGACAAAAAAAAAAAAAAAACTAATATCATTTTTTAAACTAGTGTATTACCACGTGCAATGCACGTGTATATGTTTTTTCTTTTTTTTTTTTTTTAAATTTTGAAACAACTTTTTTTATATAAAATAAAATTTGAAATAACTTAACTCCTAAATAATTTAAGCAAAACATTATCTATTATCCTTATATTAAAATTAATCTTAGTATTTTTTATTGAGAAAATTAATTTTAGTATGTAATTATATCATTTATTTTATTTTATTGGTCAAATATTTTTATGCTTTTATTAATTCAATTAAAATTAATTCGATTACTTAATCAAAGACTTTGATTTGATTTTGAAAAATAAAAACTACATTTTATATTTTTACCAACAAATTTTTATTATGGTTTAAAATTTTTTTGAAACCACCCCACCCCAAAATGTTGTTGAACTCACCAAAAAAAAAAAAAATTGAAACCCAAGTTTTACGAACATAAAACTACAAATTGAGTTTTAAAGATTATTCTATAAATAACTTTGGTCAAATAAGTTTTGAAATTCTTAAAATTTTTACTTTTATATTTATATTTATAACAGATTGTACCAACAATATATATATATATATATATTCTAAACACTAAAAGTAATTGATTTAAAAAAGCAATCAGAGCACTTTCTCCATGTTTGATCAACATGTTGAAAATACCTCAACAAAGGGGATTAATGTTATTTCATATTGAAAATATTTGATTTGAGAAATTATGGTACGATTCCTAATCCAACATCATAGAAGAATCTTTGGAGAAGAATTAAAAATATATATTTATATAAACAAAGAGATTTTGAGAAAATGAGAAAATTCAAAGAAATAGTAGAAACACTGGTGGATGTCTAATTGTACACTTGAAATCGGCATAAGTGTCATTGCCCCAATTAGCTATTAACATAGATTATAATTTTTTTCTAGTACATTGGAAATAGAAAAAATGAGAAAGCTAGGTAAAAGAATGAGAATTATTCGATTCTCTTTAAAAAAAAAAAAAAAAAAAAATCCCTTACAACAGGTTTATTCACCCATAATGGGTGTTCTTCTATCCAGATTCCAATGGTGTTTGTTATACGATGGTGTTCTTCATTCACCCATCTTCTTTTGCTAGTGCAGAAGCCCATGGTGTAAATTGATAACCCACATTTTCTTCGTCTCCCTCTTAGCAACTTCATTAGCCAACTCATGTGCAGCTTATTCTCTAGTATTTTGACATGTTGCATCTCACCAAATCTCAAATGTAGAGATTGCCTCATGTACAAAGAATTCTATCACTGCTACATTTATATAATTGATTGGTTGGAATTTGAACAGGATTCGTGTTTATTTCATTAATGATTGATTTTAAAAATTAAATTTGTAACCATTTGATAATAATTATCAATATTGAAACTTAAAAAAGATAATGCATTTTAAAAACTAAATTTGTAACCATTTACTAATAATTACCCACGTTGAAACTTAACTTACAAAAGGTAATAAATGAGTTATGTTGCAATTAAGTTTATTTTTTATATTTGTTTTAAATAATTCGATAGAATAAAATTTGTACAATTTTTTCTTAAAAAAAAATGTACAATTTTAATTAAATTGTATAATCATTCACATGTTTAAAATTTAAACGTAAAATTAAATTTAAAGGTAATAGGATTTTTAAAGTAAGTTTGTAATTTGAAATATTTTATACTAAGATTTTATATATATATTGAGGAATGATTCTTTTTATATATAAGATTATAAAGAATGTATTTGTTAAAAATTAATATTTTATTGTATTTTTTTATAACTAAATATATATATAATTAAAGTTAGTGATTATGTAAATTAATTATATAATTTAATAACTATTAATAATTAATTATAGATGACATTCTCTGTAAATTTAAGATTTGACAAAGGTTAATACTAAAAAAGTTTTTTAAAGATGAAAAAACTTTTTGTATAACTTCTCATATTCCATATCATTAACTTAATAATATAATTATTTTTCATAAAATCAAGTTGACTATACCATTAATTAAATAATAAAATATTAACAAAAATAAATTTTATTTGATTTTTTAAAGATACATAAAGTTTTTTTTTAGTTCACGTGAATCTAACTTATTTCTTAAATAATATTTACATATATTTATTTAAATACATTTGTAATTAATTAGAGTAATTGTATTTTTAATATTTAAATAATTAATAATAATGGCATAGTTGTAAATTTAGAAATTGAAGTAGGGGTATAATAGTCCAAAAAAGTTTTTTCAAGATCCTCCCTTTTTAATATATATAATAGTTATTTTTATTTCTTTTGGTATATGACAAAGTTTATTTTCTATTTTTCACTTTCGAATTTATTGCATTTTAATTCTTACACTAAAAAAAAAAACCATTTCAATTTTTAATTTTCAAATTATTTATGTGGTGGAGATTTGAATTTCTAATATTTTGATCAAACATGTATACTTTAACTAACTAAACTATTCAAAAAAAAAAAAAAAAAAAAACTATGTATAGTGGTGTCTCTTTCTTTCTTTTTTCTTTATTTTTAGTTCAATAACAAGTGGAAACTCAAAATTTTGACTTTTAAAAAATATGATGTTAACCAGTTGAGTTGTGTTCAAGTTGGCAGATTAACACCTAATTTAGCATGTTAAGATGTTAAGGTATATGTTACATAATTGACAACTAAATAAAATAATAATTAAAATGATTACTTTTTAAATTTTAGGAAATAAAATACATATTTTAAAATTTCGGGATTTTTTTTTTTTTGAAAAGAAAATTTTCGAGAACTTTAAAATAAAATAAATTAATAGTGTGTTTATAATAAGCTTGTGAAAAAAATATTTTTCAAAATAAAATCCCTTTCTCCATCGGCTTAAATTTTCTAAATAAGTAGAATGAAAAAAAAAAACCATATTTGTACTTTTTTTTTTTTTTTTTTTTTTGGGAAAAATACACTTTTAGTTCTTGAGGTTTGGGTTAGGTTTCATTTTGGTCTCTGAGTTTTAAAACTCAACAATTTAGTCCCTGAGGTTTGGTTTTAGTTTCATTTTAGTCCCTCCATCCATTTTTCCATTAAAAACTAACGGGTGGATGACGTGGCACTGATTTTTATTTAAAAAAAATATATGTTTTTTTAATTTTTGTAATTAAAAATATATTAAAATAATAAAAATATTAGTTTTTATATTATTTTTATTTATTTCTCATTCCCTTGTTTGTTCTTCTTCACACCATAAGGGCACGTTTGGGGCACCGGTTTTGCACCGGTTTTGAAAACCCGTTTTTCCAACTCATCCAAAACGGCGTTTGGGGCTCCGTCTTCTGAAACCCGTGATTTTCTCTCTCCGACTTCTGAAACCCGTGATGTTCTCTCTCCGTTTTTGGCCTAAAATCGTGATTTTCTCTCTCTGTTTTCTCAGTTCGCCGGTACTGTTGCACGCGAGAAAAAAACGGAACGCCGACACTGTTGCACGCGAGAAGAAATTGACGGACTGTGAAGAAGAGAAAGAAAGAAATCGAAAAGAGGGAAAGAGAAAGAAAAAAATTGAGAGAGAGAAGGGGAAAAGAGAGAGAAATCGACAGAGGGAGAAAGAAATTGAGACCAAGAGAGGGGAAGAGAGAGAAAGAAATTGATACAGAGGGGAAGAGAGAAAAAGAATCGACAGGGAGGGAGGGAAGGAAGAGAGAAAGAATCGAGAGGGAGAGAGGGAAGGAATTTTCGTAATTTTCTTGTTTTTTTTTCGTTTGTTAATTCTAGAAAGAAATTGAGCCTTTTCGAGATAGAGGAGGAGAGAGAAAGAAATTGAGCCTTCTTTTTTTTTCGTAATTTTCTTGTTTTTTAAAGTTTGTTAGAGCTTAGCGGTGGGTTTCCTTGTTTGTTTTTATTTTCATTGTTCGTCTTAATTATATGCTATTTTTGGTTAAATGTATAGGTTAGATCCTAATGTTTTTTTTTTTAAAAGAAAGTTTTTATTTGAAAAATTTTAAAAAGAAGGGAGAGAAAGTGATTTTTTTTTTTAGAATAAAGAAAGGGAGAAAGAAGGAGAAGTAAACCTTTGTGATTTTATATGCCAATTTTTAAACATTCGATTTTATCACTTTTGAGAACCTATAATTAATTAAAAGCAAAAAAAATAATTTCAATCAATTTAGAAGAAAACTAGTTTTCTAAGTAAAAATTAATAAAAAGCTAAAATGTGTCATTTGGAAGAAATCAATTTGGAAGAATTGTATAACATTTAAAAATAAAAAATAAAAAAAAATCCTCAATTTTACAATTAATGGAAAGAACATAATTGTATAACATTCATAAATTGCAACATTAGATTTTTTTTTTTCAAAAAAAATTGCAACATTAAAAGAATTAATGGAAAGAAAATATTAATTTATGAATTCTAGAAGAATTGTATAACATTCATAAAAAAATTTAAAAAAAAAAAATCAGAAACTCAAACTTCAGAAATCAGCATCCCAAACACAGACTTCCGAAATCAGACTTCAGAAATCAGCACCCCAAACACAGACTTCCAAAATCAGATTTCAGAAATCAGCACTCCAAACACAGACTTCCAAAACCCCCAGATTTCCCAAATCACCCTATTTCCAAAACCCCCACTTCCAAAACCCCTATTTCCAAAACCCTTCCCCCAAACACCCCCTAACAGGTCTTCTTCTTCACACCCACGCCCGCCGGCGGCCGGTGACCGCCGGTAGTCTTTTTTTTTTTTTCACGAGAAGAGGAAGTCACTTCTCTTTTTCTTCCTCTTCCCCTTCATATCCTTCTATTTTTTCGTTTTCAAAGAGAAGAGGAAAAAAAAACAGATCTGAAAATTAGAAGATTTTCGGCGAGCCCGCGAGTTCATACCCACCCCCACACACAGATCCGACGAGTCCGCGAGTTAATCTTCACGTCTGTCACTCACATCGGCGCCGCCCGCGAGTTAATCTTCACGCCCGCAAGTTAATCTCACGTCCGCCGCTCACACCCACGCTCACATCCAGACCAGCACCGACCATCGCTCACACCCACGCCCACACCCAGACCAGCGTCGGTCGTCGTCGCTCACACCCGTCGCGCGTTCAGTCACTGTTCAGCCCCGACCGTCACTCACACAAACCAGATCTGGAACGAGTCTAACCCGTTGAAAAAGAGCCGAGATCTGTTGTTCGTGGGTTTGCTGCTACCAGATCTGGAATGAACGGCGGCTGTGTCCACCGGCGCGAGGTGGCAGCGTTGATCGGCAGTGGGGAGGTGCGACGGTGAGGGAGAGGGACAGTTGGGGGGAGTTCTGTGCGTGCGAAACCGAAAGAGAGCAATAGAGAAAAAAATTATTTCAATTTTTCTCAATTAATCGAGCCCTCTCCTCGTTTCAGAAAAGAAAAGAAAAAAAAAACTACCGGCGTGGGTGTGAAGAAGAAGTCGTCGGCCGGCGTGGGTGTGAAGAAGAAGACCTGTTATGGTGTGAAGAAAAAGAAATAACGGAATGAGAAATAAATAAAAATAATATTTTATTATTTTAATATATTTTTAATGACAAAAATTTAAAAAAATAAATAAATAAAAAAACAGTGCCACATCATCCACCCGTTAGTTTTTAACGGAAAAATGGATGGAGGGACTAAAATTAAACTAAAACCAAACCTCAGGGACTAAATTGTTGAGTTTGAAAACCCAGGGACCAAAATGAAACCTAACCCAAACTTCAGGGACTAAAAGTGTATTTTTTCCTTTTTTTTTTTTTTTTTTTTTTGAGAAAATCATATCTGTACTTAATAGAGAATTACTTTTGAAAAAAATATAACCAGACAAATTTGTTATTTAAGAAAAAAAAAAATTAAACTAGAAGGTATATCATATATGTCAAATCCATCTTAATTCTATGGTACATGATTTAAAGCTTTGGTTAAGATGTCTTAATGTTAAGTATCAAATTCAACTCCTGAAGCATAGTTCAATCGACATAAAACTTGTACTCTTGACAAAAAAACAAATATTTTTTTTTATATTACATCGACGTATTATAAGTCAAACGGATTTATCTTTTATTTGGAAAAAAGTCAATTTATACCTTTAAACTTTGGAAATTGTATCGATTAAAATCTCAAACTAATAATAATGCCAATTTAAACATTATCAATTAAAACCTCAAATTAATAATAGTATCAATTTAAACTCTAAACTTTTATCAGTAAATCAATTTAGACCATCCGTTATTAATTTATAACTATTTTCATTTTGTTGATGGTCAAATCTGGACAGGAGGAACTTACATGACCTTCACGTGTCACCAACGGTAAATTTGTTTGAGAGGGGGGAAGACGTGGCCTGCAAGACAGAAAAACTTGCACACCAGTGTGGTGCTTGCCACACCGCCTTCGATGCTAGCTTAAGTCAGAAAGCAAAAGGAGGAGAGCAAGAGAGCAAGAGGAGAGAGTAGAGAATAGAGTTCGGGATCCTTTCTTCAGTGATGAAGAAGGGTTTAAATACATGTTCCTGCTTTAGGGTTTATAGGCGTTCGGAGATGATCCAGGACTGAACCAGGTGGAAACGGGACGTCCAGGAGCATCGTGGACCAAACGGGGGCGGAAGAGCTCGACCTGCGCAAGCGGGCCAACCATGAGGCCGAGTAGGGGGTCGGGCCAAAAGCCCTATCCCTTCGGCCTTGGCCAGCCCGACCCTTTGGCCTGTTCTTCCTTTGGGTTCCGTTTCTTGGCTGTCTCCTTTTGGACTGGTATTGCGCTGTCCTCATCAATTCCTTGCATATTGGAGTGGTCCAAAATTACCTATAACACATTTGAATATTCCGTTTAAAATTCAGCTTAAAATCATATTTAGGCACAATATCAATTTTGACTTTGTAATAATAGGCTATACGAATTGGACCAGTTCGATTTATGCAAATAAATGAAACCTTGTACGTACTACGAACTAGCATGGAATTAGCTGCTTTTTACAATGTGTAAAAGTTGTAATTTCAACAACACAATGATGGTATTTCAATCAATATTGAAAGTCTTGGTCGATTGTCATATTATCATTTTTCTTTCGAAAAATTATTATATGATTTAATCTTTTCACTCAGATATTTGTTGTTTAATTTTTTATTATCGTTAATCCGAACCTAGTTCAACTAGTTAAAATATGGTTAAATTATCAAAAATACATCTGAACTATGACGTTGATTTCAATTATACATTTGAACTTTCAAAATTTTCATTTAAGCCCTTGAAGTTTGCTTCAAAACAACCATTGGAGACATTTTCCGTTAAATTTATGGATGAAAAATGATGAATTAAACAAACAAAAAAAAAAGCATTGAAAGGTTGTTTTGAAACAAACTTCAACCTTCAAATATTAAAATGAAACTTTTGAAAGTCCAAAAGGTATAAACTAGTTGAACTATGTTCAGATTGATGATAATTGTTATAGGTAATTTTGGACCACCATGATGTGCAAGGAGCTGACGAGGACAACCGGACGGAGATAGGACCAGAAAACGACCCAAAGGAAGACCAGACCAATGGGCCGGGCCAACTTGGCCCGACCCATAGGCCGAGGCCGACCACTCGGCCTGCTTGCGCGGGCCGAGTTCGTTTGCCTCCGCTCGGTCCCTACTGCCACTAGCAGCCCCGGTTCCGCCTGGTTCGTCTTGAAACGCCTTCGAATTCCTAAAAACCCTAGGAGCATGAGCAGGTATTTATACCCCTTTTCGCCACTGAAGAAGGGATCCCGAACTCTATTCTCTGACTCTCCTCTTGCTCTTACTTTCTTGCTTCTCATCGTTCTGCTTGCTGACTTAAGCATCGGAGGCGGTGTGGCTAGCACCACACTGGTGTGCAGGTTCTCTGTCTTGCAGGCCACGTCTTCCCCCCTCTCAAACAAATTTACCGTTGGTGGCACGTGAAGGTCAGGTGAGTTCCTCCCGACCAAATTTGACCATCAACAATAATAAAAATTAAACGACAAATATCCGAGAAAGATTAAATAATATAATAAATTTTCGAAAGAAAAATGATAATATGAGAATTGACCAAGACTTTCAATATTTATTGAAATACCATCATTGTGTTGTTGAAATTACAACTTTTACACATTGTAAAAAGCAGCTAATTCCGTGCTAGTTTGTAGTACGTACAAGGTTTCATTTATTTGCATAAATCGAACTGGTCCAATTCGTATGGCCTATTATTACAAAGTCAAATTTGATGCAGTGTGTCTAAATATGATTATTAATAATCTTGAGATTTATATATTAAAAAGATTACTCGGTTTAGATGCTACGGTAATTAAACAAATAATTAAAACATATAATCATCAATCAAAATGTCAGAGATCCAAATCTTCATCCCCACAAACCACATGTTGTTAAATTAAACGAAAAATATAGGTATATTACAAGTGAAAAAGTAAGAACTCGAACTTTTGACTTATAAAGAAGTTATTATATTGTCTTAGCCATTAAAATATGTGAGGTTGTTAGATTTTTTTTTTTCTTAAAAAAAAAAAGATATAAATTTAGTCATTGAAATACTTTAACCCACGTTAATTTTTATGAATTGCCAACAAAATCAAATTATCCAATTAAAAAAAAGAGATAATTTAGTCCCCGTTTGCTAATCATTTGGTTTTTGAAAATTAAGTTTAAAAGCACTACTTCAACCATTAAGTTTCTTGGTTTTGTTATGTTATAAGTAATTTTGGACCACCATATGCAAGGAGCTGACGAGGACAACCGGGCGAAGATAGGACCAGGAAGCGACCCAGAGGAAGACCAGCCAAAATGGCCCGACCCATATGGTCGGCCTCGACCGACCACTCGGCCCGCTTGCGCGGGCCGAGTTCGTTTGCCTCCGCTCGGTCCCTGCTGCCCCTAGCCGCCCCGGTCCAGCCTGGTTCGTCCCGAAACTCCTCCGAATCCCTAAAAACCCTAGGAGCATGAGTAGGTATTTATATTCCTCTTCGCCACTGAAGAAGGGGACCCGAACTCTCGACTCTCTCCTCTTACTCTCTTGCTCTTCTCTTCCGTTTTCTGACTTAAGCATCGGAGGCGGTGTGGCTAGCACCACACCGGTGTGCAGATTTACTCTTTTGCAGGTCACGTCTTCCCCCGCTCTCAAACAAATTCACTGTCGATTATCACGTGGAGCGAAAGTAATTTACCTAGAGAAATTTGATCATCAACATGTTATATACATTCTTCCATGTTTTCAAAAACCAAGCCAAGTTTTGAAAACTAAAAAAAATAGTTTTAAAAAACTTGTTTTTGTTTTTGGAATTTGGCTAGGAATTCAAATGTGACATTAACAAAGATGAAAACCATGGTAGGGAAATTGAAGGAAAGCAAGTTTAATTTTCAAAAACAAAAAACCAAATAGTTATCAAACGGGGTCTTAAAGTTCCAAATTCAGTTTATTCCAAATACACGAATTCATGAACCAAACTTTTTTTTCCTAACCCTTAACACATAATTCAACAAAGTATTGTAATCTAAAAAAAAAAAAAAAAAAAAAAAGAAAAAAAAAAGTCAGATGATGTTGAATTTACCGTTCGATTTCTAATAAAGAAAAAGTAAACCATCTAAAATTAAATAAAGAAAGAAAGAAAAAGAAAAAAAAAAAACTTAACATTTTAGTTCAGGAGCTTTGAAAATATTTATTTTTAAACGCTTAAAAATTATCATATGAGTCTTTACATTTTGCCACTTAACTAACTTCATATGACTTCAATTACTTAAAAAAAAAAAAAAAAAAAAAAATCCATATGCTAAACAATTAACTAAAAATATTGTGATAATCAAAATAATTAGTTTTCTTTTTAAGTCAGAAAACTCAAATAGACATTTGATAATTTAAAGACTGAAATAGAATAAAGGGAGTTGGAAAACAAAAATACATATTTTGAAGTTTAAAAACAAAACAAAATAATTATCAAAATTCATAATTAAAATTTAAACAATAAATTGTATATTGCCTTTATTCGTTTAAAAGTTTTTTGTTTTAATATTTATTCTTTTTTTTTTTGAAACATTAATATTTATTCTTTTTTTTTTTTTTTTGAAAATTTAATATTTATTCTTTTAAAACTTGGTTTTTGGTCTGGGGATTAAAATAAAAACTATGAATAAGATTTCAAAACCGTAAAACTATAATCTAATAATAAGGTTATTTTCAATATATAAAATAATAATACTAATAACAATAAGGTAGCATGTTTTTGGGTAAATTAATTTAAAATTAAGCATTTAAAAAAAGAAATCGAGAAAAACAAAAGGGTTTTGAAAAAATTTTGGAAACTTAGGCAAATTTTTTTACTTTATTGGAATCCGTCCCCTTGGGGGACTGCTTTTGATTTTCCATGTTTTAGAAACAGGTTGTTCAGGACCCGTTTGGTAACGTTCTCGTTTCTTGTTTTCGTTTCTTCATTTTTAATAAAGAAAAATAAAATTTCATGATCCTAACACCTATACATTCAATAATAATAAACCTATATTCTTATTTATGTTTGGAAAAAATTGGAAACAAGAACAAAAAAGGAGAAACTAGTTTTAGTTGTTCTCAAAAGTTCTATACAAATTTTGTGAGTGTTTCTAAAAAATGAGAAACAAGAAACATACATAGTTATTAAATGCTTAGATTTCTTAATAAAATTGGAAACAAAAAACGAGAAACGAGAACGTTATCAAACGGGCCCTCAATAATCAATTAGTTTTTCTATTTTTCATTTTTTAAAAACATTTTTTTAAATAGATAAAATTAAAAAATATAGTGTTTAAAAACATATTTTTGCCTTTTCAAAATCTCACATATTTTTTTCTACCACTCATCTCTCTCTACGAGTCTCTTTCCAACTTGCCGAACATGAGCGTATCTTAGCGGCTAAAATAGAAAAAACCTTAGCTGCAAACCGATACGTAGGAATCTCCCTACATACCACCATTAAAATGTTAACAACTAGGAGAGAGAAAATACATTTTCTCCCTTCCTCTTTCTTAGTCGTCAAGATTTTAATGGGATGTATAGGGAGATACTTGCATACTAGTGGGAAAAATTCTAGTACTTCGGTAGTATGGAAAATTTTCCATACTACCCCCATTTATTGTTTGTCATTAAAGAATCATTTAAGAATTTTTATTCTTACTTACCAGTATACAACCAAGTTTTGTTCACTAGAATATTCTTACTTACTTTGGATTACATGAGTTTGAATATTCACCATCTTACATGTATGGTAATATTCTTTAAAAATAATCCAATACGAGTATAGTTCCACTAACATAAAACACTTACTCTTGACCAAGTGGTTAGAGGTTCAAATCTATGCTTAAAAAAAAAAAAAAAAAAAAAATCTTTCCAACATTTCTCTCTCTAAAAATTGTTTTCCTCCCTAAATTGCTATCTAAAATTTAATTTTTCCATAACTTTAATTTCTCTTTATATCAAACATATCTCTCTCTAAATTTAACATTTTTCCCAAACTTTTCTCTCCTTAAAATGTATTTTTCTCTACATACCTCTTTTTGAAACTTACTTTCTCTCTATTTTTTTTTCTCTGACAAATATTGTCTCGCTCTTTCTTTTTATTTTTTTTCTCTCACATTAATTTTGTTCTCAACTTTGATCTCTATTGAGATTTCTCTCCAAAAAATTTCTCTAAAAAAAATTCTCTCTATCTCTTTAATTACATTTTTTTATTTTCTTGCATCCAGATATTTTTCTCTCTCTATCATGTTTTTTAATTCCTCTCTTAAATAATAATAATAATAATCAAACATGTTTGGATTTATGTATTAAAAAACTTTTTAAAAAAAACTTACAAAATCATGCATGTTAATAATTAGATTAAATTGCACTCCTAAACTTGAGTTAGGTTTCAATCGTACCTCTAAATTCTGAAAAGTTTGATTTTAACCCTTGAACTTTGAAACTGTTCTAAAAAATACATATTTTTGGATTGTTTTCCATCAAAATGAAGGTTAGAAATTGACGTGATATTGAAGTATTGTACAAATTGAAAGACATATATGACATCATTTAAAACTCTTTTTTTTTTTCTTTATAATTGAATAAAACATTATTACCTACCCTTCACTTTAACTCAAAAGATATTATTAACATCGTTTAGAACGTTCACATAATCAATTTTTATTTATCAGTTGTCATGTTAATTTAACAATACATGGGATGAAGATTCAAACTACTAACATCTAGATCGATACTATAATACTTTAACTAGTTACGCTATGTTGAAGATTTCACATTGAAAAGATAAGTGGAGATCTCTCAATTTATAAGATGTATGAGTAACTCCTCTCATTGCTAATTGGTTTTGAGATGAAGCCTCGTGTTATCTAATACGCTATACACCAGTTGACAACTAAACTAACATTTATAACACTTGAATAGAGTGAAGTTGAAGTTGAATTTTTGCCCATACCCACCTAATATCATTCTTTATAGGATCCAAAAAATTCCCCCCAACCTCACATTTTTCATGCCTATAAAAACCCCAACCCCTTCACCAAATTCTTCACAAATCACAATCACAAATCCCTCTAACCTCAACAAAAAATGGGGAAGAAACTCTCCATTTCCCTCTTCCTCATCCTCTTCTTCAACCTCTCTTCTCTCCTCAACACTCTCGCTTGCGACTGTGACAAAACCCCATCTTACCCTCCTTCCACCAAACCCAAACCTCCGCCGCACAAACCGCCGCATTACCCCCCTAAACCACCCAAATCTCCGCCCTACAAACCACCCAAATCTCCACCCTACAAACCCCCCACCCCCAAACCACCTCCTCCCTATGTCCCTAAACCACCCACCGTAAAACCACCTCCGCCCTACGTCCCAAAACCGCCTCCTCCGTATGTCCCAAAACCGCCCATTGTAAAACCGCCTCCTCCGTATGTCCCAAAACCGCCAGTAGCTAAGCCCCCGCCCCCGCCGCCACCGTCGCCTCCTCCGCCGTCGCCTCCGCCGCCTGTGGTGTACCCACCGCCGTACGTGCCGGTGCCTAGCCCGCCGCCGCCAGTGAAGCCGTCTCCGGCGGTGCCGACGCCGGAGACGCCGTGCCCGCCGCCGCCGCCGAAGCCGGGGACTTGCCCGATCGACACGCTGAAGCTGGGAGCGTGTGTGGACTTGTTGGGTGGGCTGATCCACATCGGAATTGGAGATCGTACTAAAGAAACTTGCTGCCCTGTCCTTGAAGGGCTTGTGGACTTGGACGCTGCTCTTTGTCTCTGCACCACCATTAAAGCTAAGCTTCTCAATATCAACCTCATCATCCCCATTGCCCTCCAAGTCCTCATCGACTGTGGCAAACACCCACCTTCCGATTTCCAATGCCCCGCTTACTAAAACGTCTCAGGTACGGAAATGTCGAGATCTCAATTTTACTCCTCTTCTATTCGTTTTAAGTAGTAGAGCTCTTATTTACATTGACATCGAGCTCTTGCTTAGTACCCTACGAGCAAGTATTGTTCATTAATAATAGTAAAAAACTTGGCTACATAACGGTAGATAGGTATCTTCATGCATACCACCTTTATTAAAAATGCTGATAACTATGAGAGATAAAACTTTCTCATTTTCTACCTTCCTCCTTTTTAGTTGTCAAGATTTTAATGGGACATACAGAGAGATTCCTACATACAGTCAAGTATTGTTCTTAATAATATTTATAAATAAATCATAGAGATAAAGAAACATACACTAACAATTGTCAATATTTTAATAGTGGTACATAGTAAAGTTGTCTATACATTACTATATAGTTAAGTAATTAAGTAATTGTCAATTTGTGATTTACAGAATAAATGAGTCAGAATGATCATCTTTAAAAATGATTAGAACAAGAAACAAATGAGATGGTATTTAAACTTTAATAAAATAATATTTTGTTTCTAACTTTATATATGGTCCATATTTATTTATCCAGAATACCAAAAAAAAAAATATCAATCAAACTCCTGCATTTAGATTTCTAAAAAAAAAAAAAAAAAAAAAAAAAAAAAAAAAAAAAAAAAAAAAAAAACTCCTGCATTTAGAAGTCGAATCTCAAACATAATGTGGAGGAAAATTCATGAAAAATGGGGTCGCAATAATTGAGTGGTGAAAATATTTGGATTTTGGACAGAGATTTTTAATTTAATTTAATTTATTTTTATTGCAGGAGGTCACGGGCGCAGTTGTAGACACAGAATAAGATATTGATAATATTGGAAATTGGCAAAGTGACAGCAGTAGAAGGAGACAAAACAATCCTACTTTTTTTTTTTTTTTTTTTTTTTTAAATTTTAATTTGTTTTTATGGTTGGTTCATAGAACGTGAAATGTTTGGTGTGTGGTGTGAAGTTTTTTCAGTTTGACGTCGTGTAGTACTAAATATCAAATCTATGTACTGTGCCACTAAAAGTGATTCTTCTTCTTTACTCATTTTAATATATTAATTATATGTATTTTTATTTTTCTCTTTGTGTTATTTTGGATTATTAATAACTTAATCAAGCTGGCTAAGTTGCGTGAGTGTTTCTGTGTGTGTTGGATGGAACTTAGATTCTACGATTCCTTGTGTTTTGTCGGATATAAATGTTGGTCTGTTTAACTCGTTGGTTCTTTTGTAATTAATGATTCTCTCTTTTCATATTACAAATTTTAGTTATTATGATTTGGACTTGTTTTTAATTTCATCTCTATATGGTTTTAGGAGTTCCTATAAGTTTAATCTCTTAACTTGTATTATCACATTTTTAACAACAAACAATTTGGATGATCCATTTTGAGAGACCAAAATGAAAAAGGCTCAACCTTTTCAGAATAAGGTTATATATCATTTTGCTTACGTCATCATCCTATAAAAATTATCATTTTACTCTCTATAAGAAAACACGCATTTAAGGCATTTAAGAGGGAGAAAGAGATTGGAGAGAGAAATTGGAGGGAGAGTGAGAAGCTAGAGCGAGGTTGGAGTAGAGAGTAAAATGGTAATTTTACTAAGATGTTGACGCAAGCAAAATGACATATATCCTTGTTTTGAAAAGGTGGGACATTTATCATTTCCGCCTATTTTAGAGAGTCATCCGTACAAAAATCTCTTTTAACAAGCTTCTGAACTTTAGAAAGTTTCATATAGGTTTCTAAGCTTTTAATTTTGTCTATGCTAGATCTCTAAAATTTTAATTTTGTATCTAATAAATTCTTGGATTTTCAATTTAGTGTAATAGGTTCTTAACTTTTAACATATTCGACATTTTTTAGAATTTATAGGTTTACTAGATTTAAAATTGAATTTTGTGTCTAATTGGTATGTGAATTTTATAAAATGTGTCAATTAGATCAATAACCCTATAAGATTCAAAATCAAAAGTTTGGATACCTATTACACACTTTTTAAAGTTTAGAAACCCGTTAGATACAAGCCTCAAACTTCTGAGACTATACTTATTGTAAACTTGTAATTTAATCAAGTTTCAATTTGATTCAGACAATTTTAAGGATTTCAATGAGTTGAAGTTTTCTATTTTGCTATCTACAAGTTATAGTTGATTGTATTAAAGTTTACGGTTGAGTGACATAGAAGAAACATTTGAGATTTTCAAGTTAAACAATTAGAAATCATTTTCAAACTTAACAAACAAATTAGAAATCCTTTTCAAAAAAAAAAAAAAAAAAACAACAAAAAAAAAATAGAAATCAAATTCAAATCTCCTGCACAAAATATCACTTTGAAATCTCAAGGACCAAATAGATACTAAACTCAAATTTCAATGACCAAAAGTGTAGGATTTGGAAATTTTGGATAACAAAATAAAAACTAAGTTCAAATTTGAAATGTCAAAAATATATTTTACCAAAAAAACAAAATTATGAACAATTTGTAAGGTTTCAACCAAATTACACGAGACAAATTGAAACTATTTAAATCGTTGGAAACCAACTTTATAATTTAACCATTAATAATAATGTACTATGTGATCAAGTACATAAGAGGGTTTTATAGGATTAAGAAGTCAAATCTAAGCACGTTACAGTTATTTTGTCCATCTTAAGCTTAATTTGAGATTGTTGTAGTTTTTAAAATAATGGTTATCGACTTTGCTTTTAGAAAAATCACATAAAGTAAATCATTGTTTGGTAAATTTAATTTTAAACTTGAAAAAGCATATTATAGTGTTTGGTAGAATAGTATAAAATTGTTGTGATTTCTAATGACTAAAGTGAACATATTATTTTAATTGTTTTTGTGTTGATATTCAACTAAATTCATCAATAATGCACATTAGTTAATATAAAACAAATTTCATAAATCATTAATATTTATATAATTTTAGTTCAACAACAAGATTGGATTACTCAAAACCTTTGAGGACGGCCAAAGTGAGCATAGCTCAGTTGCCGTTGAGCTATGTCCCTTGGGCATTTATTGAAACAACTATAAAATCTAGTCATCATTCAAAATAATAAAAAGGCTACCATATGTTTCATTTTCTTTTCTTTTTTGTTTCTGTTTTTTTGAAAATTCTATGGTCCATTTTCAGTTTTTAGATAATTTTATTTTCAGTTACCACTAATTGTAAAAACTTGAAATTTACAGCCATTTTATTTTCTGAAAATATCTGTAATGTTAGTTGGGCCGGGCCTGCATTTGGACAAGAAGCCCAATTCTCATGGGCCATCACAAACCCACTTGCAATCTTTAAGCCCATTCGCAAAGCGAAGTTTTCTTGAGGAAGAAGCCGGTACCTTTGTCGCTGAATTTGCAGAAATACAAATCTGTTCTTCTCTGTACAACACCAGCGATCTGAGCAAGCGAGCGGGCTGGCTGGCTGGATTTTTCTTCAATTTTTCTGCTATTCGTGAACTTTGTTTCCAGGTGATGTTCTACTTTTTCTCCATTGATTGTTCATATTTGGAACAGGCAGACTTTTGCATGTTTAATGAAAAATGGTTGTTCGAGGGTTGGATTATATAGCTATCAAATTTGGAAATAGAAGAGGGGATTTAGAATGAAATACTGGAAACTTTTGTCTTTTGAAGTTGGGCAGCTTTTACCTACTTCAGGCATAGCTTTTGTACGAGAGTGAAAAACTGGTGTATGAGAAGTGGTCATTACGAGTTGAATATAGCAGCGGAATTAAGGAAATGCATTTGAATTTTAAGAGACTTGGGGTTTTACGATCCATTTTATTGTTTAGTTAATGTCTTGGTACTGAACTTGTAGGTTCTTCTACGAACTACAATTGTTCCAAAATGCTAATTAGTCATTGGAAGGATTAACCCGCTATCTCCCTTGCACAATTTTAATTGGCCTCTCAAGTACTTGGATCCACTTTCTGGGTGTTCTCCTATCTGAGGAAAATTTTGGTATCTGGTTTTTTAAGGAAGACTCCAAAAGCGCTTTAGTTCAAAGAGAGAAGACTAAGAGGATGTTTGGGAGTGATTTTGAAACGGTTAAAATCATTTTCCTTTTTTTCACGTTCAAAATCACTTCCAAACATGCCCTAATACTTATTTAAGTTGTTCGCTTCTTATATCACTTTCGTTTTTCTATACTTTCCGAACTAGCTAGGAAAATGAAAAAACTTGCCGGAGATTTCCCTTGAGAAGATGTAGAAGATGGAGGAGTTTATTTGGTGAATTGGGAGATCGTGATTCAACCTTTACAGGTGGTGGCCTTGATGTGGAGAAGGAATCTGGTGTTAGTTGGGAAATGGCTATGGTGATCTCCCTTCAAAGAATTATTCATATTTCATATGGCATACTATCCTTGTTGGGTAGTATCCAAGTGACCCTTTGGTTGGAGAACAATCGATCCAAAGAATAATATAGTGGAAGTCATTGAAGTCCGTAGCTTTTCTGTTTATGATTGATTTGAAAAGCTGGTTTTCTACTATTGGTTTGTGTGATAAGTAGGTCTGGGAGATCGTTTAGATGGGTAAACAAAGCTTTTCTAATTCCTAAACTTGATTATTTGACAAAATAAATGCAAATGTAGTTGCTGTATCTGACCTTTATTGAAAAGCTCTTTCATTTTAGACTAAACTGTTTTAACAATAGACGTTGGAAGTCAGAAAAATCTAATACTCTTTTGAAATTTTCTATACGAGTCAATTTGTTCTGTGTCATTGTCAATGAAGATAGCCTGGAAAGCTATATCCTGAGAGAATACAGTTCTTTGTTTGGACTTCATAACATCTATATTGACATCTGTTGTAGATTACAAATGAGGTATCCACTAAAATATTAATCCTAGCAAATATATCTCTATAAGGTGGTGAGTGAGGGAACTGGATCATTCAGTCATTTATTACGAGAACTTGACTGGAATATGGACTTGTCAAGCTAGACCATTCATTCACGTGTCTATATAATGTGCATGAACAAATGTATTCATGCAACTTGTAGTTTTTGTTTTGTTCCCTTTGGATCGTCATGCACTGTTTTCTGTTTTGTCCCCTTTGGATTCTTAATAAAAGGTTATTCTCTACGAGATAGAGAGTAGAAATAGGATCATTGAGGGAGTAGCAAAATTATTCTGAAATATAGAAAGGGGGGACAAACTGAGCTATGAGGGAGCAACAACCATGGGGGATGGAGGAAGCAAACTAAAGTTAGTGAGAGAGAGAGAGAGAGGGGGGGGGGGGAGACTAAAGTTATTTGGGTGTGGGTATGGGTGAGAGAAAGAGAGATTTTGCAAGGGAAATATAGTAATGCATTTCAAAAAATAAAATAAAAATTATTTGTCCCTGTTGTTCTTTGTCATTATCTTTTGAAAGAGGTGTCATTAGTGTGTTTCCATGTTTGTCTCAGATCACTGTATCCATGCTACTTCAATTGGGATCATCCTGCCTTGCCAGTTTATCCGTTCTTACTATCTTCTCTTTCCTTCCTATTCATAACAGGATAACAAAAAATGTCTAGACGATATGATAGCCGAACAACAATCTTCTCTCCAGAAGGTCGTCTTTACCAGGTTGAATATGCAATGGAGGCAATTGGAAATGCAGGTTCTGCAATTGGGATATTGTCTAAAGATGGAGTTGTCTTGGTAGGTGAGAAGAAGGTCACTTCCAAACTCCTGCAGACCTCAACTTCCACGGAGAAGATGTACAAAATTGATGATCATGTTGCATGTGCTGTGGCTGGAATAATGTCTGATGCAAACATATTAATCAACACTGCTAGAGTTCAAGCCCAACGATACACTTATGCATACCAAGAGCCGATGCCCGTCGAGCAACTGGTTCAATCCCTCTGTGATACAAAGCAAGGCTACACTCAGTTTGGTGGTCTACGTCCCTTTGGTGTTTCTTTTCTGTTTGCAGGATGGGATAAAAATTATGGCTTTCAACTATACATGAGTGACCCAAGTGGAAACTATGGTGGTTGGAAGGCTGCTGCAATTGGTGCCAACAACCAGGCAGCACAGTCAATGCTCAAACAGGATTACAAGGATGACATCACTAGGGAAGAGGCCATCCAGCTTGCACTTAAGGTGCTCAGCAAAACCATGGACAGCACAAGTCTTACTTCAGATAAGCTTGAATTAGCTGAGGTATTCCTTTCACCTTCTGGAAATGTCAAGTATCAAGTTTGCTCACCTGAGTCCCTAAGCAAGTTGTTGGTGAAGTCTGGTTTGACTCAACCGGCTCCCGAGGCTTCCTAAACACCTTTTAGATGTTGGACTACTTCTTCGTGCTCTTGGTCTAGCATATCTCATGATACTTCATATGACTTGAAGAGAATAGTGTTGTTTGGATATGTTGTTGGAATGTTGAGTTTATCTTTGCTGTGCACTCTATAAAGTTTATTATTTAGCCATGTCAGAAACACTGGTCATCATCTTTACGATGTGCAACTATCAAGTCAAGTTGTTTCATTGCGATTATGTGTAATTTGATTCATACCATTTCATTCAAAAGCTCAAACGTGATGTTGGTTGGACGCGCATGGTGGCAGTAAAGGCCCTTTGAATCCATTGGACCAACTGGTCCTGGATTAAAAGCCCCTTGGGCCACCTGCCTCCTACAATCAACATCTCATAAGTTTTTTGGCACCAAATGTCGACGGTCCATTTTGAAACCTAATAAATGTCGAGTTCTCGAATGATTTCAAATCATTTTTCAAGTGGGTTTTTCTGCAGGCACTTACTGTTGCATGTGACTGTTATGGTATTTCTTTGGAAATTTTCTCTAATGTATATGATAGTCCATGTGAGTTAATATTTGCGTGTTATTTCTCTTTGCAAAGGAAGGGAGGCTGCTTGATTTATAATAATGGCAAGGATCATTATGGAGATATTTATGTCATAGTATTGATAACTCTGAGAGTTTGTGTACTATTTGTATTGTCTTGATTTAGAATATGTAGATGGTTCATAAAAGGTTAGATTTAAGTAATCTATGTTTTACTTTAGATTTGTGATTGGTAAAACGTTGTGCATAGCCTTCGAGTTGTGTTTTGAAAATTTAGATTTAGGCTTAGTTTGAGATTGGTGTAGAATTGAAAATTTGTTAGGGAGAGGCATAGGATTCTACAAGAATTTGCTTTCAAAACTAGTATGGAAGGATGAAATTGAAATTTGTTAAAAGCTAGTATGGAAAGATGAAATTGAAAATTGAAAATTTCTTAGGCGACGTTTGATTTAATGAGAATCTACTTTTTAAAAGCTAGTAGGAAATGATAAAATCGAAAATTGAAAATTTGTCCGGAAGAGACATCTAGTTCTACTGGAATCTACTTTTAAAAGCTAGTGTAGAAAGTGTAGAAGGATAAAATTGAAAATTGAAAATTTGTTAGGAAGAGACATCTGATTCTACGAAAATCTACTTTTAAATGCTAGTAGGAAATGACACAATTGAAAGTTGAAAAATATATTAGGAATAGACATTTTGTTCTATGAAATTCTACTTTTAAAGCTACAAGGAACAAATTTTATGAATGAACAATTTTTAAAAGTGATTTTCAATGAATTCATTCAGAGTCAATTATACCAAACATAAAAAAACGGTTAAGATTTTTCCATAATCACACCCTCCAAATCAAACCCCAAACACAATCTCAATCCATGAATGAAACAAATTCATTTTCGGGATAAACAAACCCACATATCAAATATGACTATTCTTCACAATCTATAGGGTGCAAGAAGCAACCAATGCTTTGATCTTCATTGCATATCCTCAAAGGGTAAATCCTCTCAAGGCTCACTTCCCCATGTGTGCCAAAGAGAATGGCAATTGGAATATTTCCTAATCATTTTCAGTGCATATTGTGATTCAAATTTGAAAGTGAATCAAAACATGTCTCTGTGGGATTGCTGATTTCTCCTCTGTTCTATTAATTAAATAACTGAGATTTCATTGTTTTAGTTTGAGACAGCAAAAGGCTCCAAAGTTTCTCCACATGCAACTCTGCACATTTGCATTTCAGAGCATAACGTACGATTATTGAACCTCTGCAAATGTCATTTGGATTTTACCATACCAACACATTCATCCAGGTTTCAAAGAAACAGTGCTGCTCCTCAACAAATGTTTCTAAATGCAATAGCCCATCCTAAATTATTGGAGCATATTGTAATATGACATGTCTCCTTGCATCTCCGTATTAATATGATTTGTTTATTTTGGATCCAAAATTATTATATTTTAAACCACCATGGATTGACGTAATGGTCAATCTGGACCATGTAAGAAATAAAGGATCACTAGAGGAAATGAGTTCAAGCTATAATGGTCACCTACAAGTTACCTTGACAATCGAATGTAGTGGGGTCAAACAATTATTCTGTAAGAACAGTCGGGTGCGCGCAAGCTGACTCAAACACTCAAGGATATAAATGTTATAAATGTTGTTCCTGTTTTAGCAATACCATATTGTCCTTAGTGCGAAGGTGTGGCCGGAGCACATATTGTGTTTTCTGGATTGTGCTTCTCCCCACTCTGATTTTTATCTTCGTATCACGGATCTTGGTTCCCGCTTTATGGCATTTGAACTATGAAAAAAACCAAATACCGCAAAGGATTTGTTCATGGAACTACTATCGAGATTCTTCGAACCATATTTCCTTACCATTAGAAACAAATGTGAAACTTTGGTCGCACACACTGTTTGCCAGTCTATATTGTAGGCGACGTGTCGTTACGAAGAGGGTAATTAAATTTAGAATAAGGAGGAGAAAAGAAAACATCACAGGACATCATAGGTAATTATAAATGATGTGCACCCATGCTTGCAGCCATGTGCAGCAGCCTATGGCACTGTGCTGTCAAGTTTTAGACCCTCCTTTGTCTTTCTTTTTGCCAATGTTTTATGTTTATTGACTTTGTCTGACAACTTTGTTTTGATTAACATATTTGCAAATAGCAGCTTCCCTCAACCAATCTTCCTTTTCTAATGCAGATCCACTCAGATCTTTGTCATATACATACATACAATTTTGTATCACTCACTCTGATTTATTTAATTAATTACAACATGATTTTTAAATATTAGTATAAATTTGAAACCATTTTTCTATTTGAAGTCTTAAATAAATTGATATGTGTCAGTTTCTAGTGGATTGTTGATTAAAAAACAACACTATGTTTACAAATGAATATGAAAAAAGATTAATTTTATTTTTTTTACCACTACATTGCTAGTTTGAATGTATTTCTACTATGTTCTTTTCCTCATTGTGTTGTAGATGTAATCATTCAAAACCCCTTAGGGGACAAACTATTTATTGATATATGTATAAGGTGGTTTAAGGAAATGAATTCTTGAAAAAGAAGTCTGTCTGAAAATAATTTTGAAAATTTTGAAAAAAAAAATTAGAAGTCTCAAGTATAAACAACGTGATGATCTATTTTCTAGAATATCAAGTCGCAAATAAAGAATATAGATTTGTTTCCACAACTGAAGTATGCTCGAGGTAATGAGAGTATATCTTAATACCAACCATAAATATATGATTATTTTCAAATCTTTTAAAAGTGCATTTTAAGAAAACTTCAAATGATCATTGCTAATTTCTCAACATGTCTCCATTTCTAATTATAAATAGAGATTTTTTTTTTTTTTTTTTCTCTTGAGCTCCACAATTGCTAAGTAAGGATTGAACTTTCAACCTAAAAAAAAACAACAGTACTTTATTTAGTCAACTTGAACATAGTTTAATTAGTCAAGACATCTACCCTCAAAAAAGAGATCAGAGATTCAAATCCTCCCAACATTATTGAATTTTAAAAAAAAATATCCTATTTATTGAGCTAGGATCAAACTCTAACATTTCGGTGATTGATATAATATACTTCAATGGTTAGACTATGCTTAGATAGACAGGTGCATTTTCATTCTTACCCGTAATATTTATTTGCTATAAATATGAATTATTACGATGTATAGACACACATAGACTCCCTCTATTTGAAAAGGAGAGAGAGAGAAAGGAGAGAGAGAAGAGGCAAAGTATAATATATAAATGTAGAAAGCTTATTTCTCCCCACAAGTGATAAGTGATATCTCTTTCACAACTTTAGTTTGTGTGTTTTATTTGTGTATGTGACAAAGCCCTATTGAGTGGACCTCAACACTTCATATAAACTTCTCATTTTTTGGATTAAATATTACACAATACTAAAACATTTCAATTTTCACCCTTCACTTTCTATCTTTCTCTCTCAAAAACTCCAAATTCTTCCTCTCTGTTTTTCTTTATACCTTCAAATCCTTTGCTCTGCTCCAATGGCCGACACTCCCTTCTCTCTCTCTCTCATCCTTCTTCTTCTTTCTCTCTGTCCTCTCTCCTTTCAGTTACAGGGCAACATCAGCGCCGCCGATCTCGAAGCTCTAAAAGCCATTAAGAATACTCTTACTGATCTTCCCCTCCGCCGGAGCCCTTCCGCTGCCGGGTTTTTCTCCACCTGGGATTTCTCCTCGCCGGATCCCTGCTCCTCCTTCTCCGGCGTCGTCTGTGATCTGGGCCGTGTCACAATTCTCTCCCTCGGCACTGGTCGCTCTGATTCTCCCGGTCTTGCCGGGTCCCTCCCGGCTGCCATTTCCGACCTCTCCGAGCTCACCCAACTCATCCTCTTCCCCGGCATTGTCACCGGTTCGATCCCGCCGCAACTCGGCCGTCTCCAAAACCTTCGGGTTCTCTCTTTAACCAACAACCGCCTCACCGGCGTAATTCCGGACACCCTCTCCGCCCTCGTCCGCCTCCACACTCTTGACCTGAGCCACAACCAGCTCGTCGGAATCATCCCGCCGACGCTCACCAAGCTTCCTGACCTCAAAATCTTAATCCTCTCGTCGAACCAATTCGCCGGCGAAATTCCGGCTGACATGTCGTCCCCTCTCCTCCACCTGGATTTGAAATCCAACAGATTAAACGGTACTCTTCCGGCGTCGCTGCCGTCGTCTCTCCGGTACCTGTCGCTTTCAGAGAACTTGCTGTGGGGCCCTCTTCGCAACGGACTTGATACTCTATCGGAGTTAGTGTATCTCGACTTGAGCGTGAACCGATTCAGTGGGCCCATCCCTTTCTCTCTCTTCTCACGCCCTTCTCTCTCCTCTCTCCTCCTCCAACGGAACTCTTTCTCCGGCGAGGTCCCACAGCCCCCGCCGCCAGACCCCACAAGTCCGGTAATGTACGGCGCCGGATCCGTCGTCGATTTGAGCCACAACAATCTGACCGGAGAGGTGTCCGCGATTTTCGCCGGCGTGGAGACGCTGTTCCTGAACAACAACCGCCTCACCGGAGCCGTGCCGGCGGAGTATGTGAAGAGCGTCAGCACCGGAAGCACCACCACTCTGTATTTACAGCACAATTTCATATCGGGATTTCCACTGGAACCCGGTACCGTTTTGCCCGATACGGCGGCGCTTTGTTTGTCTTATAATTGCATGGAGCCGCCGGTGGCCGCCCAGTCTTGCCCAGCGAACGCCGGCGCGCCGCTGTCCCGACCGCCGTGGCAGTGTCCTCTGCTAAGAAGTCCATGAATAATGTAGCAACAATTAATAGATTATATTATAGAATACAAATTTTACCCTTTTTTTTTTTTTTTTTTTCTTTTGGGTTTTTTCTGGGTGATGGTGAAAATTTTTCTTTTTATCTAATTTCTTTTTCCTTTGAAGTGAGAATATATGTAATTGTTTTGCAATATTGATCAAATGAACAGTTTAGTTTGTTGGTTAGATGAAATGGGAGTTGACATCAGGGAGGGCAGAACTAAACAAATTAGACAGCTCTAAAATCTCTCTCTTAACTTTAAAAAGAAAAGTGCATATTACATTCTAAATTTGTTACTTTATAACATTATTTTGTGTTACTAAGTGAAATTTGTCTAATAGGTCAATCACAAAATTAAAAATTTACCGAGACCTGTTAATATTTTAAAAGTTTAGTTACCGCCCAACACAAAATTGAAATTCAAGAATTTGTTAAAAGTTTTTTTTAGAGTCAAGCCCAATGTAGAATATATAGGCATCTTCGTAAGGGATTTGAACTTCTAACCTCTTGATTGATCGAGGATACAACTTTGTACCAGTTGAACTATGCGCTTGTTGACGTATATTTTTTTAGTTGTACAATCACAATATAAGAGATGAAATTGGGATGTGAAAGATTAGAGGTATAATCTCTCTAGCTAATTGAGAGGCAAGTTAGATGAGATTTAGGGTGTGTTTGGTTTAACTTTTCAAGTGTTTAATTTTGAAAAAAAAAATCATTTTGGAAAAATTTCCAGTGTTTGACAACCACTGAAAATGACTTGTTAGAAAATGAGATGGAGAAATAAATCATTTTGAGGGAAACACTTGAAACCAACTTTAAAAAAAAAAGTTTTTAAGTATACAATAATTTGTGTATAAAAACACTTATGAGGAAATGTATCCAAATATTTGAGTGTTTAAATTCTAAACAATTTTTATACAAAATGTTTTTAAAAAAATGCATTCTTGAAAAACATTTAAATTAAAATGTATTCGAAACAGACGTTGGTCGTTATCTATGATGGAAAAAATAATAGAGAAAAAGAAATGAAGAGAAGGATGAGGTGAGATTAATAAATGGAGATGAGGAGAGAAGTGTGAAGAAAAAAACAAAAAGTAATAAAAGAAGAGAAGTTTGTCACGCACCCAACCGACGCTGCCGTCGCCACCACCAATACCTGTCTGTTCTTTTCTACCGTTGCATCCCTCCATTTCTCTCTCTCTTTAGAGTACTCTAGATTGACGTTGGTTTATGCTTTCTAAGACACTCTCTTCTTAGGTTAAAAAGACTTCACCAACACTCAATGGCCATATTAATGGGAACTTCCTATCATGGTACTTTCGAGTACAACTTTATAATATTCGACTCTTAGTGGAAGATTTAGTGTGTCATGGTTGAAATCAAACCTTAGAGTTACCCGTTCGAGAGGTTTGAAACTATTTCTATGATCGAATCAAAATGGATGTGGCAAAGGACGAGGAAAGAATTTGACTAAAGTATGTACTTTAAGTGATCGTAAAAGCTGATATTCATAGGAGAAATACGTGGCTACGGCCAAAATTCGATTTGAAGATTATGTGATAGAGATGGCATGGTAGATATTAAACTCTCATGAAGGAGGTTAAGATGAAGTAAGAAGGAATAAGTGACATGACGAAGAAAGCGAACCAAAACTCCAAGTTCACATTGTGAAGGTTATATATAATAGGACAGGTAACGTCGTGATGAATTGAATCGAAAATAACTAATGAAATAGTGGTATGTCACATGTGTCTAGTAGAGAATTTTTTAAAAATGGACATGATTATTTTGTGGTCATAATCAATCTTGTTTCGAAGTTGATGTGTCTTATTTGACACTTGTAGCCTAAAGCAATAGCTCACCCTAAATTGTTGTGCTAAATGAACAGACAAACTTTGCTCTATACACTATCCTTTTACAAATCTTCTCTACCTTCCATTATGTTTCTATGTCTCAATAACGAGCAAACTAAATAATTGTGTTGCATTGAATAATTTCATGGGAGGGAAATGTAAAGAATATCAAGAATCCAAGGAACATTATTGAGGAAAGAGAGAGAGAGAGAGAACAAATGAGAACAAAATCTATTGCTAAAATTGCAAGGAAACAATGGTTTCATTTACCAAATAAACAAGTGCATCAGTCACAAATCATGATCTAAAACAAACTGCATTTAGCATTAGCCAAGGATTAAAATAACAAAACCAGCCCTTCCTCAGCTCTTCTAACCATACCCCACAAGAAAAAGGATAATAGTATTGTATGGTAGGGACACAAGGAATAGAAAGAGAAAAGACACTGCACAATGGAATTTCAAGCAGTATTTGAAACACAAAATAATGATAGTCTAAAGAAAAAGCAGGACATGCAGATCCATAAGCTTCGACCAATGACTATCCCACTAACCTTTACACGCATGACTCTCATAAAACACACAGAGAAGGCCTTAGCCTTGGCCTTGACCTTGGGCGCGCACTCACTGACACACCAATCTTAAAAGTTGTTTCTTTAAGCACAATCTTGCTCCTCTTTCTCCCTCTGTGTTTGTGCTTCTGATCCCCCATCCTACCAGGTTTGGTCTACATCTTTGAATCTACGAAACATGTGCACTTTTTTTAGCCCTTTTGGTTGCTGAATAAACAATCAAGAGGACCACACTGACCTGTCTGCCTCAAGCTTACCCCATGATGCGCTTGGTTTGCATATAGCCATGGCACCACATGTTGGGAGCCTACAAAACTCATCAGTGCAATCTTGACCAAATAATTGAAGGAGCAAAATTATGAGAAAACATCATTGACGCGTTCCATAAAAACCTCCATGAATATAAAATGTATCGTGTTTTACTTCAAATGTACAACATATAATGATGCCAATAATGTAGAATGCACATTATTCGACGAGAATTAAGTGTTTTCCTACTTTGGTTGGGTGAAGATTTGGTTGGTGGGATGATCCTTCAGGATTTATGCTTTTTATGGAGGACATCTCTCATGTTGAGCAAAGAAGATATAAATAAAGGAAGATTTGAGTTGGACTCACTCCTGAGTGAGTGAAAAAGATTATTGATACTTAATTGTGTGGCTTAACAAATGACTACTTTATATATCTTTTCATTAAAAAGTAAAAGATAATGAAAGACTAAAACTAAAGAAGCTCTATCTATGGTGTTTTCTGAATGTTCTGTGAGTGTAAACAGATTATCTGGTCCAATGGGAATACAGTTGAGGTGACTCTGTTTTATCAAAAGTGACCGCCCAATTTGAAAGATGCTGAGCGGCAGCAGCTCTTGCAGTTCAAATCCCAAGTCCTACTTGTAAGTTGTAACAATATCAGCCACATGTTTCTACATTTGCAAAATTTTCTCGGGATCACCACAGCATCAAAATTTTACATCCTGTTTCTCCTGCGTGAAAAAGAAAAAAAGTGAAAAACTTTTATTAGAACGCCTAATGGTTTGGTTGCAGAACCATCTATGGGAAATCTTACCTTAAGACCAAGCACATTGCATGAGATGCACCAACTGCAACTGATAAAACATGGTAGGGACCCAATTCATCATCCTCTATTAGAAATTTGACTTCCACAGGGCATGGTTGTGCCTCTGGCAGCCCAGGAATACCCAATTGAGAATCCTTAGCATTTCCCCACATGTACAATTTGCCCTCAGCTTTCACAATCCAAAAGCAACTCATCAGCGTCTTTCAGAGACATGTTTAAAGAAATGATCAGAATGATATATAAAAGTAAGAGCATAATGCAAAAGGCGAGTATTTTCCCAAACAAGTTAATATTCTAAATTCTAAATTCAGAAAAGCTTTATGAACTGTGAAAATGACTTGAATTTCCTGCCTAACTGGCAGAAGAAAATGACATTAAAATGTAGGAGAGCACCTAAATAATTTGATATTAGATTGTACATGCATAATAGGAGTAGATAACCATTGGCTACCTGTTATAGCTGCTGAAGAGGAACCGCCACAGGCAATATAGATCACTCGCTGGTCAGCTAGAGCATCAATGACTCTCGGTATTTTTTCATTTTGTATTGAAGAATGGCCCAACTGACCATGTCCACCATAACCCCAGGAAAGTACTTTCCCATCACCTGGGTTAGAATAACAAGAAACCTTAATAAACACGAGATGTGAATACAATAACCTCAAAAAGAAAAAACAGTAAGGGTGATGTGGTTGCTTCTACAGTCAATTTACCAGTTAATGCAAGTGAGTGGTATCCACCACAAGCTATCTGAATGACGGGTGTATATTCAAGACTAGGAATGGACTTTGGTTCCCAACCACCAATCTTATTGCCTCTACCAAGCTCGAAGTTGGTGTTTGCTGCATAAGTTACCAACAGCAAGATATGCATATTAGTAATGTCGATTAGAGAAGTTGATTTTTTTCTCTAGGGGAGAACTAAGCTCAAAAGCATCTTTATACAGGCCAAACCTACATCCCCATGGCCCAAGCCTAGCAGCATGGATGATGCAACAAAATTAAAAAATTTTAACTTTTAAGCCCAACTGTAGAACATAACAAAGTAAAGAGAGCAAACTGGCTCAGTTTTGTCCATGTCATAAGATCCTGCGCGTAGATGTAAGTTCTAAAATCCAAGTTGCTGCCATGAAAAGAACCCAGGTTTAGTAATCAGTCTGATAATTTTTAAGCTCTCATTAATTCCACTGAACTAAACTGGCACACTTTATCACAAACAGGCCTGGCAAAAGTTCTTTTGCAGTAAAAATCTGGCAGCACAATACATAGACAGTCGTTCATTTTTTTATAGATTTTTTTCTTGATAGAAAGTCATTCATTGATCATGACAAGGTGTCAGCGACCCGAAAACAAAGACCTACCAATTTAATGCATTCAGTTACATATCTTCCTATATCTTCAGTGCTTTTCCTGGCATTTGGCCGGTGAAAGACCTTTTCATCATTCTGTTATTGCAGCCTTTGAAATGTTGGTACAGCATAGTTGCTTCTTATTTCACAAGCAAAATGAGAAAGCATGGAACTTCTACAGCAATACTATAATCTGTCAATCTTTTTAAGACCTAAAATACATTGGAGGAGCATAATAATTTATTTCCTGCTACTCTGACTACGGGAAAAAAATAATGATCATGTATCAACGTTTGCAGACTGTTAATTCAATTTCTAAATGAGTATAGTAATCTCAATTCAGTTTCCATCTCTTACCAGGGAAACTTTATCTTATCGCCTCTTATGTTGGCATGCATTAAACTGAAATTCTTACCTCCCCAGTTCCAAAGCTTCCCATCCACTCCCAGAGCCATTGTGAAGAAACCACCACAAGACACAGCAGCCACAGGTGCAGGCAATGCTTTCACTCTGGAAGGAATACTCAGCCCTCCTCCCTCATTTGGGCCTCGACCTGGACCAAGGCCCAATCTACCATCACCTTCATCTCGGCCCCAAGTATAGAGTTCGCCTATATCAGTGAACATAAAAGAAGAAACAACTTTAATATGCAAAACCTGCAAATACTTACCAATTTCTGGCAAATAGCAGATGATTCAAGTGTGAAAGTAAAGATCAAAAGATCATTTATAAGAAAGTATTGAGTACAGCAATATCATTAATTCATGAGAACCATCTAAGCTATTTGAATTTGGTGTCATCCACAAATTGAGTATCGGCCACTTAATACAATCATCACTTATCAGGAAGAAATTCTCATAGCTTAGTTTTGTTATAGACCTATTGTTGTGAAAGTGTATGGTAGGAAAAGGAGGAGGGCAGCTGAGGCCTGATCTGTGAGTAAGGGAGAGGGATTCTGTTTTCAGTGCAGTCCATTTAGTTAAGTTTGTCAGAGGGATATGAGAGAGGGATGTATTCTTAAACATGGTTAGGGAAGTGGGGCATTTTGATCATTTTGTGGATATTTTGCTATTGGGACTGGGAGAGAATAGGAAGCTCTCGAACTCGGCCTTATGTCTTTTTCTTTGAACATAAATAATAGAAGAGGTTCTATCATTTCGTTTCCCAATAAGTAAGAACATCAGTAAGGAGCTACACCAGATTGCAACAGTTATTTATTTATTACTTAGAGCATAACTTATCAAGTTCGTGTTTATAGTTTGGAAGCTTATAATTCACCAATGCCTAAATGCTTTCAGATGAGAAATATAATTCCACGTACTGAAGTAAAGTCAGAACCTTTAGCTGTTATTAAACCTAACTTCCCAGGCAAAGATTCATTTTGCTGTCTAACGTAGCATCAATACAGTGAAGGGATAAACAACCTGATTCTGTGATAGCTGCAGTATGGGCCCCACTAGTTGAAATGTGTGTTATTCTACCACTCCACGAGCCTTCTACCAATCTCGGGATGAGTTCTCTGTGATAAACAGAATGTCCAAGTGCACCAAAACCACCGTAACCCCTGGTAGCTTCATTTTTTAATGACCGAAGATCAAGTTGGGCAGTTTAAGAAAAAAAATCATGAAACAGAAAGTAAAGGAGCATAATTTCTAAATAATCTATCAACTGAGGCATGCATTATAGTTCCGGAAAAAATACTATACAGCATTTCCCAGGTAAACTAGTGGAGTTTCCTTCCACAATTAGGAGTAAAACATCGAAATAAGATTGCCCACCTATCCTTCTGCAAACACCATACATAATGATAATACTAAAACGATCGTCTTATTGTGTACATCCTTCACGAAATTAACACAATTTGATTCTCATTAGCCGTATTCCAAAAAAAGAAAAAAAATGAGAATTCCATATGATTAAAAGAAGTTCTGTTCGTTCAACTAGTACACTCTTAGAATCATGCTGTTAAGAGCTAATAATAATCATGAAACGAGTCACCCTTCGATCTATTATAAGTTAATGAAGTTTGGAACAGATAAGAAACAAAGTGCTTCAACGCTAGATTGTATAACCAACATAAAAACGATAGAAAAACTGAAAAGACATATCACGTTGAGATACTGACCAAGTGAAAACCTGCCCAAGCGAGTTGAGCGCAACGGAATGCAGACCCCCAAGAGCAATGCAACGAACACCCTCTAAGCGAGGATTCAAAGTGGGAACAAACACAGGGTTCTCATGGCCGAAACCGAGACGGCCGCCATCGCCTTTACCCCAAATCCAGCATTTCCCATTAATAAGCAAAGAAGAATGAAACAACCCACAAGAAATACCGACCTCGAACGAACCACCGTCCCCACAATCTTTGTTCTCGCCGGAGAGTGACGGAAGTTTCCCCGGGGTTAAAGCGATCGTATGGAGATTGGGAACAACTAAATTAGCGACAGGGGAAGGATATAGACGAATTTCTTCAGTGCCGCCACCGAGCTGGCCGGAGGAACCTCTGCCCCACGACAGCAGCTGGAGAGTAGCGGTGGTTTCAGCATCATTTGGAAGCTTTTCTTCAACTGGGTCGTGATTGTAGAGGAAGGGAACTTTCTTCGAACCGGACGCGGGTGGAGGTGATGAAATCAGAGAAGAGAAACGTCGGCAACGAGTGAGATTGATTGCCAAAGAGCGATGTGGGCGAAGGAAGTACATAGCATATGCTCGAGCGACGATCAGTCGGCTTAGGCGTAGTACAGTGTATCAATGCAATTCAAGTCGACCCTCCCCTCGGAATACTAAGGCCGGAGTCCGGTTGTTTCTTCCAAACTTATTGTAAATTTTTAGGTTTTTATTTATTTTTTTAAACAATTTTTAGGTTTTTTTTTTTTTTTTTTTTTTGAGTACATCAACATTTGGGGGTGGGGGGATTCGAACCTCTGACCTCATGGTCGAGGGTACATGCCAATTACCGCTGAGCTAAGCTCACTTTGGCTTTTAGGTTTTTATTACAAGTTTAGTTCCAAACAGACATTGAACTTTTTCAATCCACTGTCAATTTTATATTTAATAGGTTTTTTGAACTTTAAAAATGTCTAACTTTCAATTTTGTATGGACCTAACAGATTCAAGATTTTTAAACTTGAACCAATCTAGATATAAAATTTAATTTTGTCTTTTGGACCTTAAACTTCCAATTTTATATCTAATAAGTTTGTAAATTTTAAAAAATGTCGAATAGATCAAGGACTTAACACAAAATTGAAAGTTGAAGGGTCTATTAAACACAAAAGTGAAAATTAACCAAAATTGGATGTTCAAAAACCTACTTCACTTTTTAAAGTTTAGGGACTAAATTTACACAAGTTCATGGACTAAACTTGTAATTTAACCAAATTATTATTAAGAAAATTACTAAACTTCTTTTTAACCTTAAATTAAGTTATGCAATTAATGTACTGAATTAATTGTTTAGAAAATTTAACTAGTGTTTTTTAGTTAGATTAGTCTATTTTTTTACATGTATCGGTTCTTTAAATTGTGTTATGATTTTTGTTTTTAGAAAATTGTGTTATGATTTTATTTGTTTTGAATTTAGGCATTAGTCGTCCTGTGGTCGCCATCTTTTGTTTTTGACTAAGGCTTGATATGAAATCATTGTAGCTTTTAAAATAATGACCTGTAATTATGTCTCCAGAAAATTTTAGAATGTTTGGTAAATCCATACTAAATCGTTATGACTTGAATGACAAACTATTTTGTAATCTAAATTATTTGGTTAAAGTTTAGAAAGAACCACGGTCTATCAAAATTTGAATCGGTCAAAATTGATTTTGCACATTTGAGTAAATTGAAATTTTGTATGACTTGTTAGTTGGTTCATAGGCAATTTTTAAGGAAAATAAAATAAATTTCACTTCACTTTTCTGGTAAAAAAAATTTGAAAATTTACCTTTGTTTTCCTTCCAAACGAAGAAATTAATATGTTCAAACCTATTTTTCTAGGTACAATTTTTTTCAACTATTGCACAGATGAGATTTCGAATTACCTGCAGTAATACCTAGGGACCAGTTCCCATGAGTAGGGCTTAGTCCATAATTTAATTGGCAGACCTAAGATGTACTCCTACAGATAAATAGAGTCATATAGGGTCCGTTTGGTAACGTTCTCGTTTCTTGTTTCCGTTTCTTGTTTCCGTTTCTTCATTTTTAATAAAGAAAAATATAATTTCATGACCCTAACACATATACATTCAATAATAATAAACCTATATTCTTATTTATGTTTGAAAAAAATTGGAAACAAAAACAAAAAATGAGAAACTGGTTTTAGTTGTTCCCAAAAGTTCAATACAAATTTTGAGAGTGTTTCTAAAAAATGAGAAATAAGAAACATACAATGCTTAGATTTCTCAATAAAATTAGAAACAAGAAACAAACGAGAACGTTACCAAACAAGCCCATAAAGGCCACTTATCTATTTTTTTTTTTTTTTAGTACATCAACATTTGGAGTGGGGGGATTCGAACCTCTGACATCTTGGTCGAGGACACATGCCAATTACCGCTGAGCTAGTTTTGGCGCCACTTATCTATTTAAAGAAATAAAAATAGACCAATAAAAATAAATAATGTCACGTATAGAATTTGATTGGAATTCTATTTTTTTTTTTTTTTTTTTTTTTTTTTTTTTGAGAGAAGAATTTGATTGAAATCTTGGACATCATCTACAATCTTTTTAATTAGGCAAATGGAGATAAAGAGTGAACATTACTCATCAAAGTAATTCCACCAATGACATGGGAATTTCATTTTGGATGAATATTTTTAAGGCTGCAGTTTAAAAACGATTGTATCCAAAACATACAAAAACAAATGATACCTAGAAATCAGAAAGCTGCTCTGGAAACGTCAATGGCTTTTATTCATATTATGGTTCCATTTGGCATTTTCCGCATTCAATCTCTGATGTCTTTGTTGAAATATAAACTTGATTTTGGATATTTAGTATTTGGGCCTAGCCCAAATAAAAGCCCAAATTCTAGAAATGTCTTTAAGTAGAGGGAAAATCTAGAGAAATCTCCTAGGAAGGCTTTTGGAGTATATGAGTAGAATTCTCTAGAATATTATAGAAAATTGTGTATTCTAGAGAACAATTTGTAGCCACAAGATTATAGTTGTGTGTTGGCAAAATCCTAACCACAACTTGAGGAAGTGGAAACTAGTATAAATAGGAGTGGTGTCTCAAAGTTTTTGTATCAAGCCAAAAAGTTAGAATTGAGTAATAACACAAGTAGCCTCTTTCTCATAACCTCCTTCTCAAAAATCTATCCTCCAATCTCCAAAAAGTTCCTTTCCAACAGTCTTCGTGCACTTGCGTTGAATTCTGAAGCTTGAACTCGTGAACGTCATCATCTGCAGGCTGCATCTCATTACAGTAAATTGCAATTATGAAATAGAAGCACGTCTTCTAAACACAATAATGAAAACTTACCTTGCAGCTGTGGAATTCCATTCTGAAATTCTTCAATTCTTATCAGACCAACAAATATGATAAATAGTTCAACCAAATTCTGAAAACATGCAGAAACGAGTAATGGAAATAAAAATATTGAACAGAAGAGTTGTCCTTTACAAGCATTATTTGGTGTCAATATTTCTTTCCAAGAATCAACTTCAATGCATAACACAAACGTGAATAGCTTTTAATTCTCCTTAATTTCGAGAAAGAAAACAAGATTCGGATCTACTCCATTAATTACCGATTCACATTTCATAATCGCAAACAAGTAATAAAATCAAACTTGCCTTTAAATCATCCTCATTAGTCCCCTTCACCGTTCCATCATCGAAGCCCTATCTTCAACAGAAATGGCTCACTCCGCGAACTCGCACTCGAGTTCCACCAAAACCACAGACGACTTCGACATCACCAAATTCCCCGAAATTGACCGTGCCTTCATCGCGTCAATATGGAACGCAGAACAGAAAAACGAACAAGGCTCCAACTGCAAGAGACTCACTCGCTTGATCCGATCAATCGATGCAGACGTCTCAACCCCAAACGAAGGACTCGATTCGTTCACATATAGCGAAGTATCGTCCTCGATATCCGTCGGAGAACAGGTGGACGACGATCCGAACAGTTCATCGCCCTCCGGTATTGAATTGTACGTGGACTTGACGTCTTACTCGACGATCAATGAGATTGTGAAGCGGATCGATGCTCGCAATCCCAAGGAGAAAGCAGTGGAAGTGAAGCGCCAAGGAAATGAGAATCGGAGGGAACAGAACTTGAAGATAGGCCGCCAGAGGAAAAAGTGAATTTTTCTATTATACGAGCGACATCTAATTTAACCATAATGACGAAAATAGCCCCGATATTTAACTAAAACAACGAAAACTGTAATGGGTGGCTAAAATCCAATGGTTAATTGCAAATATAACAGGTTTTATAAAAATTGCAAATATAGTCATTTTTTTAATTGTTTTTTAAAATTTCCGTTTTTCCCCCGTTTTGATTTCTATTCGTTATAGATTTCACTGATATAATCTGTCGCTGATAGAATCAGCGTGATAGAAATCCAGTGATAGAAGATAGAATCTAAATTTATTGTTAATAGAAACTAATAGTGTATTTGATTACGTGATAATTTGTACATTCCTTTTGTTTTTTCCTTTTTTGTTTTGTTTTCCTCTTCTTTAAATTTTAACTTCTGCTTTGTGTTTTTTTTTCTTTCAGTTCAATTTTTATATTGTTTTACTTCACCATCTATAAAAACAAAATAAGTGACATAGGTTTTAGAAACAAAAATGATAGTTTTCTATGAACGATAGAAGATTTTTATCACTGATACCTTCTATCAATGATATAAATATTTTATCACTAATAGAAATCAATCATTTTATCAGTGATAATTTCTATCTGTGGTAGAAGGTTTTCTATCACCGATGGAATCTATCAGCGATAGAATTCAATCGCCGATAGATTATATCAACAATAGAATTCTATCGAAGGGTATTTTGGTCATTTAGACGGGTTGAAGGTAACTTTTTACCATATTTGCAATTATTTTTCAAGGTTGCTATATTTGCTAATATTTTGTCCCATTTTGTTATTCATGCAACCAGCCCAAACACACAATTGATTCAAGAACTCCAATTTGGGGCGCACCTAGGTTGAAATGGGTCTCTTTTTGTAAAATGAAAGGTTTTCAATAGGAAAAAAATCATCTTCAACTCTAAACTTACCATGTTATATCAATTTTAACCTCAAACTCTCAATTTCATCAAATTGAACTCCAAACTTAGCAGATTGTATCAATTTTATCCTCAAACTTACAAAAGTGTGTTGCAATGTAGACCTTTGGTTAATTTTTCATTTGAATCATGATAAAACATGTGATTGGCAATTTTCTCCATTTTTATTTTATATCACATTGCACCGAAGTTACACTGGTTTCTTATAAGAATTTTGTTGGAGAGAAACTTTTTATTCGAAGAAATCAAACACTTTAGACTGATTCTTCTAATTGATATTAGCCTTCGAAAAAAGAAAACCACAAAGTTATTAACAACAAGAGAAAATCTAGAGAATATAGGGGAAATAACCTAAAATTACTTTGTTTTTTTTCCTACCCTTCATGTTCTAATTAGCCGGGGAAAAAATCTCACCAAGTTTTTAGCAACAAGAAAAATCAACAAACATTCGAAGAAAAAAACTCAAAAATTGCTTTCCTTTCATAATCATTGACAAAAAAAAAACCCCTCGAAGTTCTCAACAACAAGAAAAAGTCATCTAAATAAAAAGAACCCCCTCCCAAAAAAAAAAACTTTTCCTATCCTTCTACAATTATATGTTCTTCTAAGTAGCTTTAAAAAAACAACAAAACCTACTAACACAATAAGAAGAAAATGAGAGAAAACTTATGTACAACTTCTTAGTAGCAAAAGTTTATTCAAATAAAAAGTTTCTCCAATATAAATTTCGTACAAGAAACCAACTCATATGTCATATGAATAAAAAAAAAAAAAGAAAATAAAAATGATTCAATTGTATTCTTTAACGGTGGTTCAAACAAAAAGTAATTGAAAGTCTACACATTGCAACACTTATGCAAGTTTAGGGTTAAAATTGATACAAGAGTATTAAGTATGAGGTTCAATTTGATGAAATTAAAAGTTAAGGGTTAAAATTGGTACAATCGACTAAGTTTAGGGTTCAATTTGATGAAATTAAAAGTTCATGGTTAAAATTGATATAACCATTTTTATTATAAAAGCAATAAACCAAAACCTGTTGGTCATTAGTACAACTTTATCTATTTGTGAGCCATGCTCTTGTTGGCCAACCCAACACACGGTGCTTGAGACCAACCTTTGTGTATTTAAAGAGGGACAAAAATCAAATGTAACCAATCCTATAGAAAATGAAATACATAAGGTAAAAAATAAATAACTGAAAGATGCAAAATCAGCCTAAAATAAATGGATGATTGTGAGAATCATAAGTAAATTGTAAAAATATATGACCATGTTTTAAATGTTATTTAACCTACTCAAATAAGAGACCTACCCAATAAAGCAAAAAGTAATGTTATAGACTTGTATTAATACTCCAAGACTCACTCTTAGAAATAAAATGAAAAAAGAAAAACTCCTTTTTAAACCATAAACTACCAGAAAAATTGCACTTTCTTTTCATGCTCAGTCGGTTTGAAATACCTTTTAGTTTAAATGTTTTTCAAGAATGCGTTTTATTTTAAACATTTTGTGTAAAAATTGTTTAGAATTTAAACATTCATATGTTTGGTTACATTTCCTCATAAGTGTTTTTATATACTAAAAACTTTTTACTTTTTTTTAAAAAATTTGCTTTCAAGTGTTTCTCTCAAAATGATTTATTTCTCAATATCATTTTTTAATAAGTAATTTTTAGTGGTTGCCAAACACTAGAATTTTTTCCAAAATGATTTTTTTTTTCAAAATTAAACACTTGAAAATTTAAACCAAACACACCCTTATATTACAAACAATGATTAAAATATCCATTAATATATATGTAAATCAGAGGGCTCAACATAAATATTCAAGATCGATCAATATCTCCAATATCTTTTATAAATATCCATAAAACATAAAAATTTACACATAGTTCATAGTTCGAAGGCCTATTATATACATAATCGGAAGTTTGAACTTCTGTTTGACATGTGTTAAAGTTAAAATATCTATTATACACAACATTGAAAGTTTGAGAACCCATTAAACTTTTTTAAAAACCTATTCCACGCAAAACTAGAAATTCTAATTTATAACCATCTTTTCGAAGTAAATAAGAAATAATATAATTATTGAATAGATTAAAAAAAAAAGTTGTGCATGGAAAATAACAATTTTGAGTTTATAAAAATATAGAATGGGTGGACCATATAAAATTCTTAACATGGAAGAAAATGCTAAAATACAGATAGGGGAAAAAAAAAGTAGGTAACTTTTTTAATTAGGAATTGAGTATTGAAGTCGATGATTGTCTCAATTATATGATAAATTGTGACCTTTTAAAAGTAATGTTTAAAGTGATGCGCACTAAAGAGTAAGATTGGTAAAAAGAGAAAAGCCACGTGCCATTGCCAGCCAATCGTCTTTTTTTCTTCTTCTTTTATTTTATTTTTCTATTATTCTTTTGATCTGTCTATTTTCTAAAGATGAGAAAAAAAAAGTATACCTAACAACACTTCCCCTTTTAAATTCACCTATGGTTTTAATTTGTTTAATGTCAAAAGATAAAAGGACTGTCGCATCCATGAAAATGATGTAAATGGAATAATGAAATATAGACTTTGCAAACATGTATATGATAAAGTTTATATCTTGTTTCTTGTCTCTTGTTTTGTAGGGTTAGTTTAGTGTAATTATCAACTTTCAAAATATGTGTTCGGCCTCTCAACATTAAAAAAAAAAGTTATATTATGGTTCTTGTTATTGTCTTGTTGTTTAATATCATACATTCAGTATTTGTCTTAATCAATGTAAACGACACCAATATATTAGATTTCAACATGTCCGCTCAAGATGATGTATCTTATGACCTTTTGGATTATGCTTGATTGTTATTGTTTTTTTTTTAAGTTAATGATGGTATGTTAATACATAAATTTGGAGCATTATCATTCCTGTGTTATAAAAGTCAAATGACAAAATAACTTCGAAGGTTAAATTGATTTTTTTTTTTTTTTTTGTGACAACATGTGGTGGTGGGGTTTTGAACCACAGGCCTTTCAGTCGTTAGTACAAGCCTTATGCCAGCTGAGTTATGCTCATGTTGGCTTCGAAGGTTAAATTGATTTTTTCAAGTTTATGGGTTAAAATAGACATTTTAAGGGATTATGGACCAAAATAAAATAAATAAAGAGAATTCACATATATTATAAATATTTGGAAAGTTTAGTTTGACATCAACCCAAGGTCATAAAAGAAATAATAAGGGTTAAATTAGATTTTTATCATTTCAAATTTCATTTTGTGTTAATTTAATCATTGAATTTGTTCTTAAATAACAAAATTCTTGGCGTTTTGAAATGTGCCATTCAACTCGAATTTTGCAAATCAGTTTTATTTACTCAACATTATTACTTTTCTGTTGGCTGCGTTATCTTATCTTAAAGCCGACAGAATTTGTTTAATTACTTTTTTTTTTTTTGGAAATGTTTAATTACTTTTATAATATCAATCATGCTACCGTACATATTGCATTTTGTATTGTGCGGTAACTAGAATAGAATAATAATAAGGTTGAATTATACCAAATATTTATATACTTCTGGAAAAGTTTCATTTTAATTTTTGAATCTCGACATTGTTAAGACACACAAAAAAAAAAAAAGTTTTTTATGTTAAAATGAAAGATGAAAATTGACATCACAATTGATGTGTAAAGAGTGGGAAGCTCAAGTAGTTTGTTTTTTAGAATGAATGAGAAATCTATCTAAGTGACATAATTTAATTACAATTCTATTTCAAACATATAAAAGATTAGGATGATTATGACTCTTTATTTTAGCTTAAAAGATAATTTTAATATAATTAACAACATTATTGATAAAATTAATATATGTATTTCAACTGTACTTATATCAATTTAAGTGAATAATGTACAAACGATGTCACATAAACCCTTTAATTTTTGCACATTAGTTTTTTGACAACATGTAGGGGTGGGAGATTGAACCTTTGACAATTTGATCAAGATACAAACTTTATGTCAGTTGAGTCATGTTCTTGTTGGTTTCGAAATGCAATTTTTTGAAGTAATAATTTTAAAGTTTAATATTTAAATTGAAAGGCTTGAAAATTCAGCAGTATAACATTTAATCTAATAATAACATATTTAATGTTTGTTTGGACGGCGACAAGGACAATATCAAAATCAAATAGATTGATTTTGAGCACTGCGAAAGGTAAAGTAGATGGGAAAATTAGTAAGCCAATCAGAGTTTGGGCACTCGCTAACGAACAAAAACAAAAAGGAGAACACAACGCGCAATTACTTTTTGGACAGAGAGTCATCGAATGAATGGGGATCCATATCCCAGTAAGCTTACTGTTTTTTTTTTTTTTTAGAAGGAAACACAACCATACAGTAAATTTAAAAAAAAAATAATAATAATAAAAAATAAAGCGCCAACATGAGCAGAGAAAGTAATAGGGCTAAACAATGAAATAATCCTAAAATTATCTCATGGAGTAACAGCCACTTGGAAATTAGTATAAATGAAAGTAACCTTTTAAAAAAAAAAAAGAAAAAACAAAAAAGCCCTATTGGAATTGGAATGCAAAGGACAGATTGTGAGCGAATCTTAACCGTGAGGTATAGACGTGAGATGTTTGTTCACAGACAATGTTTATGTAATATAGATACGACCCATTATTATTATTGTTGTTATTGTTGATGGTCAAATCTAGACTGGAGGAAATCACCTGACCTTCACGTGCCAAATTTTGTTTGAGAGGGAGAAGACGTAACCTGCAAGACAGAAAAACCTGCACACTGATGTTGTACTCGTCACACCGCCTCCGATGCTTAAGTCAGAAAGCGGAGGAGAGCAAGAGAGCAAGAGGAGAGAGTAGAGAATAGGGTTCGGGCTCCCTTCTTCAGTGATGAAGAAGGGTTTAAATACCTGCTCATGCTTTAGGGTTTTCAAACGTTCGGAGGCGATTTGGACTGAACCGAGTGGAACCGAGGCAGCAGGAGACATTAAGGACCGAACGGAGGCGGAAGACCTCGGCCGAGCAGGGGTCGGGCCAAGACCCGGTCCCTCCGACCTTGGCCCATTTCGCCTCCAGAGTCCATTTTTTAGTCCTATTTCTGGATTCTTGTTGGGTTGTCCTCGTTCTTGAGGATCCCACATTGAAAAGATTAGTGGAGACCTCACAATTTATAAGCTACAAGGGTCACCCCACTCATTGCCAATTGGTTTTGAGATGGAAGCTCATGTTATTTGATATGGTATCAAAGCCCATTAAACCCAAACGGGTATTCGGTAAAAAAAAAAAAAAATTGGGATCCCATCCAAGATGGTGAACCCAAAAAAGATGCACCATCTTGAGGGGACATGTTGAGGATCCCACAAACCTCTAACATTTTGGTTGAGGGCTTTCTGTCGGTTTTTTTTTAATTTAATTTAATTTTTTATGTTTAGGGTTTTATGTTAGTTAAGCTACCCTCTTGTTGGCATCATCACTTAGTTAACTTTTATGTTAAATATATACCATGGTCAACAATCTTTATGTAATTATCGTTTTGTTTTAAATATTTTACAATTTTCAAATTCATCCTCAATGCATATTAAAAAATATCTCAACTATATAATTCAATGAAAAGTATGTTAAAGTTGGTTAACAAAAAGCTGACGAGTGAATTGAGACCAAATTGGAGAAGAAAAAAAATCAAACATTAGGTATTAAGATATATATTAAACAAAATCCTAATTATTCTACCTCACTTTTGTGATATTTTTCATGTAGAGGTTTAAATTCTATGGTGATATCCAACTTTAAGTTTCGCTTGATTTAAACCATTATACTCCTAAGATGTTTATTTTGATCTTTGAACTTTTAAAATGTTTATTTTAATCATTGAACTTTTGAAAAATAAATATAGAAAAACCATAGCTTCAAACATATATACTAGCATGTTAACATGAACATGATTTTAAGCGACAACAGTGTTTTTCAATGCTATTTTAAGCCAGTAACACCAAAAAAAGTAAATATTAGATGATAGCAAAGGAATAAAAAAGTTATTTTTTCAAAATTTTATTAACCGAAATAGATATTTTAAAAATTCAAGAAATAGAGTAAATATCAAGTTCGTGGACTAAAATAAAACAAATAATTGTTTTTTATTACAAGTTTGGTCCATGAACTTCAAAGGTTGTATCAATGAGATCCCCTAACTTTAAAAAGTGTATAATAGGTCCCTAAACTTTTAATTTTGTATCTAATAGGTCCCCAAACTTTAAAAATGTTTAATGGGTCAATGAACTTTAAATTTTGTGTCTAATAAGTCCCAGATACATTCGATATATTTAAAATTAATCAATCTATTATATATAAAACGCCTCATTGAGACCCTAAATTTCCAATTTTGTATCTAGGAGGCTTGTCAATTATTAAAAATGTCGAATAATCCAATGACTTGACACAAAATTGAGGGTTGAAGGACCTATTTGACACAACAGTGAAAGTTTAAGGACCTACAAAATGTTTTTTAAAGTTTAATGACCTATTGGACACAAAATTGAAAGTTCGAGGATCTATTTGATACTTTTTAAAGTGTAGGGACTAAATTGATACAACTTTAAAAGTTCAAGGACTAAATTTGTAAATTTTTTTTTCATATACTAAATTTGTAATTAAACAAAAAAGAAATACTAAAATGAAATTTAAACTTTTTTATTTTTGGGAAAAAATCATTTTTAACCCCTAAACTTTGGGGACTGTATCAATTTTAACCCTAAACTTTTAATTTCATCAAATTGAACCCTAAACTTAACAAGTTGTATCAATTTTAACCCTGAACTTTCAATTTCATCAAATTGAACCTCAAACTTATCTGATCGTATCGATTTTAACCTCAAACTTTCATAAATGTTACAATGTATACATTTCGTTAATTTTCCATTTGAACCACTGTACGTAAGATTATTTCTTCGTTCTTTTCTTAATTCAGATTACACCTAAATTGGTTTCTTATAAATAAAATATTGGAGAAACTTTATTTTAGATGATTTTTTCTTGTTGTTGAGATTTTTAATTGTGAAGACTTTTTCGCTGCTATTTAAGATTACGAAAGTAAATAAACTTTGAAGGTTTTTTATCTTCAAATATTTGCTGGTTTTTTTTATTGTTGCTAAGAACTTTCTAAGATTTTTTTCCTTCTTTTACTATTTTTTTCTTGCTAATTAGAAGAATGTACAAATGTAGAAAACGAAAATAAAGAAATTTCAAGTTTTTTATTTTTCATATTTGCTAGATTTCCCTTGTTGCCAATAACTTTGTGATTCTTTTTTGAATAATAATGAGAAGAATAGTATGAGATATTTGATTTCTTCTAGTCTTTTCAAAAAAATTCTTACAAAACACTAGCTCATGTGCAATGTGAATTAAAAAAATGAAAAGAAAATTGTCAATTACATGATTTAATAGCAATTCAAATGAAAAGTTGACCAAAGGTCTACATTGCAACATTTATGCAAGTTTGAGGTTCAAATTGATACTATTTGTTAAGTTTAGGGTTCAATTTGATGAAATTGAAAGTTTAGGGTTAAAATTGATACAAGCCCCTAAGTTTAGGGGTCAAAATTGTTTTTTTCCCTTTATTTTTTTTAGAAAATAACCTCCCCCGCCTTTTGTCCTTTTCCTTCCTCGTTCGTCCCTAATCTGTATTGCATAGTTCAATAGTAGCAAAAAGCCCGCGCACAACGGCTTCGAAGCTCCACCTTCCTCAGTGATAGAAAATGGAATAGAAAATCAAGAAAGCAAAGTTGAATTCAATCCCACAAAAAACTCTCTCCAAAAGCAAAAGCAAAAAAGTTCAGACCCAACTTTTTTGTATCGTCACAGACACCCAGAAAAAGCACCATCTCCAAAAAGCAATCCAAGACTTCCAAAGTTCACCTCATTAAGCAAAATGGAAACCAACGAGAAGAAAAAGAAGAAGAACAAGAAGATTATACATACATACTCTGCACCCGCACCTTGCTGCACTCTTCCATTGCTGACCCATCTCGCTTCACAGCCATGGCAGGAGAAATTGTGGTCTCCGAGCCCATTCTCGAAGCTGAATCAGAGCATGCAGCACCCATCACGAACTCAATTGCAAGTGCAAGTGGAAGTGGAAGTAATACTCATGGGCTTGATTATAATCCCGAACCATTTGAGAGCGAGAGATTGCCCGTCTCTTTGGCTTCTGAAATCCAGAGGTTTCTTCGAGTGGCGAATTCGATTGAAAGAGAGGAGCCTCGTATTGCTTATCTTTGTAAGTTATTGCGTTTCTCTTTTTGTTTACTTTATGTTAGCGATGAGCGGTGAGTTGATTTTCTATCGGAAGAATATATTCGGTCTAACTATTAGCTGTGAGGAATTCTTGTCTCGTGCAAAAAGTTATATCCTGGAAATATTGAACATTCGTTTTTCCTATAAGAACACTTGAGAATATTCCTCGCCTTTCCGTTTCCAAATTTGTATTTTCTTTATGAGATCTTGGGTTCCAGTTGGAATTCTTTGTTGCAAAAGCTTCAGAATGAAGGAATATTCTAACATTTTTTTTCCTGTCAACATCCTTAAGCCAGAATTACTCGAATTAGAAACATTTAGGCTTCATTTGATAACCATTAGGTTTTTGGTTTTTGGTTTTTGAAAATTAAGCTTATAAACACTACTCTCACCTATAAGCTTCTTTGTTTTTTCTTCTACCTTCTTTCCTTGTTCTAAAAAACCAAGCCAATCTTTTAAAATTAACAAAAGTAGTTTTCAAAAATTTGTTTTTGTTTTTAGCATTTGGCTAGGAATTCAAATGTGTCCTTAACAAAGATGAAAACCATAGTAAAGAAATTGGGAGAAAACAAGCATAATTTTCGAAAACAAAAAACCAAATAGTTATCAAACGGGGTCCAGTGAATCATGTGTTGCATTATATGTATGAGTGATCAGTTGCAATTAAGAAGTTGAAGTTAATTTGAAGTCAGGCATAGTGAAGTGTATAGTATCTTCTCTCATTACTTTAAAATATTGTTCTACGAGCAATCTTCACGTTTGACTTGCATTATTGCTGGTTGTACATCATGTTATTCAAGTGTTTTTTTTTCTTCCTTAGGTCGCTTTCATGCATTTGTGATAGCTCATAACCTCGATCGAAATTCGAATGGGCGGGGAGTTCGGCAACTTAAAACCGCTCTTCTACAACGACTTGAACAGGTAGTTAATGACACCGAATTCACATGTACAGAAACCTAAGCTCTGAAGGTTGTAATTTGTATAATGTTTGCACGAATTTGTTTATTATTGACTTGGAAATCCATTATCCTTTTCCCTTCTAAGATGTGCACTTTTAGTTGCAATCTTAACATATTGTTTCTATTTAGCTATTTCCAATTATACCATGAGATGATCGAAGCTGAAATCAATTTTCTGTCTCTGATGGAGGTTAAATTTTATGTTTTGAAGTGAATGTCCATGTAGTGCGAATATGAACCGACAATATCAAATTAGGTGGACAATATTATCTAAGGAGCTGGAGTCAGGGTCATTTATTGTTTGGGTGGGCATATTTGCTGAAATATTACATTTATTAGTGAAGAAAATTAAAATGAGTGATTCTGTTGAGATATATTGATCTTGTTATGAATTGTAAACAAAAAGCTGGCGAGGAACAGAGCCACCTGCTGGACTCCCTGTACTCGATATTATTTGTTGAGTTTTCTCATGACAGAAAGGCTTACGTTTGTGGGGTTGGGGAAGAGAAGTCCATTTCTTTTTAGCTGTATCTTGCATTCTATGTTTCAGTAGATGTATTATACATGGTTATTTATCAGTCAAATTCTTTTCCATAACAGAAACATGCTATCAGGTGTGGTGAACTGAAGTCCATTTCTTGTTTCAGTAAAATACAAATACCTCTAAATCTGAACTTGCTTATCTTGTTTAGCATTTGTGCTTGTAGGATGAAGAAGTTACAATTCAGAAACGGAAGGAAAAAAGTGATGCTCGTGAACTTAGGCGAGTTTATCATACCTACAAGGATTTAATAATAAAACATGGTGGGGCATTTGATTTTGACAACAGGTAAAGAGGCTTTTATCTCAGGTTTATATATGCCTACAAGGTCAAGTTAACATGGCTAATTTGAAGAAATTTATCTGGACCAGTCATAGAGAGAAGTTGATAAATGCACGCAGAACTGCCTCTGTACTGTATGAGGTTTTGAAGACACTCACTACTGCAACCGCTCCTCAGGTGCTACATCTTCTCCTTACATGTAACCTGCACCATTTGTACTTTCCCCCTTTTTTCTTCATCCACTCTCACTCTTCGAGTAAAAGCTGAGTGATTAGAAAATTCTTTCTTGTTCATTACAATTCTATTGTGTTTATCACACTGTAGGCACTTTCTGAAAGAGATGATACCCATTTGAAGACATTCTATGTACCGTATAACATTCTACCACTTGATCATAGAAGCGTTCAGCAACCCATCATGCAACTACCCGAGGTGTGGTCTTGCATGAATAAGTTTTCATTTAACCCAGTTAATGAGACAAGATCTTGCAATTGCACGACATGGTGCTGCTAATGTCCTTGCTGAATAATGAAGTATGGAAAGTAAGATAACTAATGAATAAATTCTTACAGATTAAGGCGGCAGTTGCAGCAATTTCCAATGTTCGCGGTTTACCTTCAGCCAGTGATTTTCAGAAAAATGGGCCCTTTACAGATTTGTTTGATTTTCTCCAGTGGAGCTTTGGCTTTCAGGTTCAACTCCTAGTCCATTTCTCTCTGTGTGCATGTGTGCACATGTGTGCTCAGTAGTTTTCTTTGGTATCCTGCATTGTGATAAAATCTTTTAACTTAACTTTTGGCTAACAGGAGAAGCAGAAAATTAAAAGTTCAAGTTGTATTACATTGTTTCAACCTATTCATAAATTTCTCGACAATTTATTGATGCTTGTTTTTCCATCAGAGAGATAATGTGGCCAACCAGAGGGAGCATTTGCTTCTACTCCTTGCTAACATGCAAGCTCGACTAACAAATAAGCAGACGTCTAACTCAAAGGTACTTTCCACTTTAGTTTTAAAAAATATTAGGAAGTACTTTGTTCAATCTAGTTTTAGCTTTTGATCTCTCTGCTTGTTACTTTTCATGATAAAGTTAGGAGATAACCCAGTGGATGAGTTAATGATAAAGTTCTTCAAGAACTATACACATTGGTGCAAATTTTTGGGGAGGAAAAGCAATATAAGGTAATAAACAAATCTAGTATGCTTCTTTCTCTCACCAGAGAAGCCATGCCTCCAATCATCGAATTTTCTTGTTTGAAAGTAAAATTATTATTGATTTATAATAGATATTGATATGTCATCAAATGTATCCTTTACTAGTGTATATCCTCATTTTTTTTTAAATTTTTATTGAAGTGGTGTTAATAGCTTCATTCTGTAAAACATTTTTATTTTAACATTGTTTTGTTGCTTAGAGTGCTTGAAGTCTTCTATACACTAAAAATTCTTAATTTTCCATGAAGGTTGCCTTATGTGAAACAGGAAGGTCAGCAGTATAAACTTCTGTACATTGGGCTGTACCTGCTTATATGGGGTGAGGCTGCAAACTTGAGATTCATGCCGGAATGTCTCTGTTATATTTTTCACCATGTAAGATAAATAACTGCTTCCCTCCTGTTTGTAGCACTGCTTTTAGCATTGCTTATTAGTTTGTTGCAAATCATGAGATTTCCAATTTGTGCGTTTAATGTTTGCATAACTACTGCATCCCAATTGTCATTGTTATTCCATTGAGTTTTTGTTATTTGTTTACCTGTTTTATAATTACGTTCTATTCAATTAATTTTATCGAAAGTATTCTGGTCGATGACTACTTGTGCATGTTTTGGTCTTGTTATGTGGGTGAACTTAGTGATGTTTAGTCCTTCCAAAATTTACTTTCAAGAAGTTTGCAAGAGCGTTTTTTTTTTTTTAAAAAAATTATACTTTCATAAAGCGACAATGCAAATAAGTCTCACAATTTTCTACCCTGTATTCCTTAAGATGGCATATGAGTTGCACGGCATGTTGACCAGTTCTGTTAGCTTGACAACATGGGAGAAGGTCATGCCAGCATATGGTGGAGGAAGTGAGTCTTTTCTTGAGAAAGTAGTTACCCCAATTTACGAAGTCATAAAAAAGGTATTTTTCATTGCACTCTTACGTATGGAGCGATTATAACTCATAGCTAATTAATACTGTTGAAATTTGAAGGAAGCTGAAAATGGAAAAAATGGGACAGCCAACTACTCTACATGGAGAAACTATGATGATTTGAATGAGTATTTCTGGTTAGTAATAAATACAATTATGCTTCTGTTTACTACCTTTTCCTGCTTTTAAACCTATCCTCAGAGGAGGTGCTAACTTGGGACAATTTTTACTGTTGTATTTCTTCAGGTCACCTGATTGCTTTGAGTTAGGCTGGCCCCTGCGTTTGGACCATGATTTCTTTCATGTTGATGTAGATGATTCGAATAAAAAACATGCTAAGTTTTGCTTTTTAAATCATAAAAAGGCGGAAGAAAGAACGACAGAAGGAAATGTAGATACTGAACCAGTGGTAAGCTATATATTTTCTTGGAATTACTCATAGGTCATTGCTCATATTTGTATTTTCAGAATTTCCTGGATTCCATTGCTAGCATAACCTTTAATGAGAGGATCAAAATTGCTTTAGAATTATCTATTTCGTATGTAAAGGTTGGTATTATATTCTGGGATTGCTAACAACTATTTCTTGACTTCTGTCTGGAAATTTGAGATCTAGCATCTGAATTAGTTGCTGATAAATTTGTTAGCAAACTTTCCCTACCGTTAGCTTTTGTCTTGGAAGATGACTAACTAGTTGTAAGCATATAGATTAGATATGGGTTCCTGGAATTAGCGCAGAAGGGTTTTACCAGGTGAGTACTGTTTGTAAGAAAAACATCCCCATTCATTTCTACATTGTTTCTTTTTGCAGGCTTCTACAGATGAAGTTCGTGTGCAGAAGAAGTCGTTAGGAAAAAGTAATTTTGTAGAGGTTCGTTCATATTTGCAGATCTTTAGGAGTTTCAAGAGAATGTGGAGCTTTTATATTCTGTCCCTGCAGGTGGGTTGAAAATCTTGTATCAGTAATTGGCTAATATTCTGTCTTCTACTGTGGTTCTTCTCTGTTCATGTTTATCTTTTGGATTGCAGGCAATGATAATTATGGCATTTAATGAATTGGATACTCCACTTCAATTATTTGATGCAGTCATATTTGAGGATGTATCTAGCGTTTTTGTTACATCTTCAGTACTTAAATTGTTGCAAGGTATTTATCATTTCTCACCTATTGCTTCTGGTTTTGATTCAAAGTCACTGTCTTCTTCATTATTACAGTTTCCACCGGCAAAGAAAAAGAAGTGGACCAACGAATTGGTTTTTACAGGTGGAAGTGTAACTGGAAATGAGAACGAGATTGTTAATCATGTGACTTCCTTCTTCAGTCACTATCTAATAATGATAAGAGGGAAAATTTGTTAATTTTAAATAGATGGGAATCTCTGTGCAAAAAAAAAAAAAAAGATAGGAATTTGTTTGAGTCATGAGGCATTAAGAAAGAAGACCTTTTGACTTAAAAGAAACTGGAAGACATTCTTGATTGTGGGTGTCAGTAAATAACTTGGTCTAGATGTGTAATCCATGGCCGCTTTTCAGTTTTCAAGAATATTGTTGGTGTTATAGAAAGTATTTAAGGATCTCTTGTGCCTTGAATTTCTTCAGCACTTCCTTCCATATCAATGTTCATTTCTCAATATCTATTTGAAAACATATAAGGGCTTGTGAGGGAAAAAACTCTTGATTGTTGCTGTAAATTTTCATGTGTTACCAAGTAAATTCATTTGTCTAGTAATAAATCTAAATGAGATCTGGCTTGCAGCAATTCTTGAGATTACATTTACATGGAAGGCCAGGCGGACTATGGGGTCTTCTCAGAAAAGGAAATATCTGATAAAGCTTGGTGTAGCAGTAATATGGACCATTGTTCTTCCAGTTTGTTATGCATATTATAGGAGTAAATATACATGTTACACAACAAAGAAAGGGAGTTGGATTGGAGAATGGTGTTTCTCCTCCTACATGGTTGCTGTTGCAATTTACCTAATCAGTAATGCAGTTGATCTGGTTTTATTTCTTGTTCCGGCAGTAGGCAAGTATATTGAGACTTCAAATGGCCGTGTATGCACTATTTTGTCCTATTGGACAGAGGTAAGCTCTAAATAGTTGAAATACATCCCTTACAAAGTTTCTTGATATAAAAGATCCTTTCTATGGTGATATATCATCCTGTTTGTGCACTTTGTGTTGTTTTGCGGAGATGATTTGATTAAAGCCTGATCATGATTATCACTTTCATTCTCCCTCCCTCCCTGTGTTTATATATGTATCATAACACAATTATAAAAATAAGAAAACACTTAATAACTTGGTGCGCAAGTTAGAAATCATCAACCCTTTGGTTTCTACCTACTGGACTAAGAATGATATATCAAGGTTTTCCTCATGGTTATCATTCATCAAGGTAAATCTTATGAAGTTTTGAGTTGCAGAGGAGATAGCATTTGATGGCTTATAGGCTTCAAACATCAATCCTTCTGAATAAAATAGCTAATTGTATTACTAAAAGATTATATTTTATGATGCATGGTGTAAATGCCCTTTCGAATTTTAGTTTCGGAAGGCTGTCTATTCATTCACTCCTCAAATTGTTAAGAAACTTTCTCCTTTTTTTTTTTTTTTTTTTAATTTATTTTGGTTGATAAATTCCAATTATATTTCTTATAAAAAGATATCTGTATTTTTGTATAATACCAATCCTTTCAGTTTGATTTCTCTTAGAAAATCTATACTAGTTTATCCAAAATGGAAGCTGTTAAATGTGTGGTAAGTTGAAAATGTGAGCAGTCAAAGAGTACAAATCAAAGTGGTGATATTTCCCCTCTCGTATTGCATTTCAAAAGCCTGGAAACCTGTGTCTGATATTCTCCTTGATGGACATTTCTGGTGAAGGAAGATGGAATTTATAAGCCCAATCCAGGTTACATGTTTCATGAGGAGATGGAATTTGTTAAACTTGTCCAAAATCATTTTCTTTCCAATTTAGTTTATTGCACTGTTTCTGTCTTTTTTACCTCGAGCCAACACTATTGGCATTGCTTGATTTTATGCCAGATTTGTTACCAATAATTTATAGTTTATATTTTATTCTAACATCTTCTGCCATGGTTTCTTGTATTGTTCAAGTTATGCTGTTTATTTCCTGTGTTCGTTTAATTCAAAATTTTTGTAGGTTTTGTTTGTCCCCTTCAAATGTTTGTTTTTAATTTCAGCCTAGATTATATGTTGGGCGTGGAATGCAGGAAAGTCAAGTATCAATGCTGAAGTATGTTCTAAATCTTTTACTTCCGTTTTGAATTGCTGTATTTTTCATTGTTACATTTTCCCCTAAGGTCTTTCTCTTTCTTTCATGTAGGTATACTTTCTTTTGGGTGCTTGTATTATTAAGCAAATTTTCCTTCAGTTACTATTTTGAGGTAAGAACTAAGGAGTACCATGCTTGGAGTGTGCTTTATAGCTTAACGACACATTTCTTCGCATTTTGTAACTGAACGGAGGATAACTAATTATCATTTCTTACTTCTAGGAAGTCTCTCTCTACATTGAGCAGCTTCTAGAGTGAGCTCATGTAATGAATGAGAATAATGTGAGATTATGACACAAGTTTGATGGAGTAGTTAGAAGACAACAGTAATATTAAAAAAAAAAAAGTTCGAAGCTAACATACATACCCATGTAGGCAAAAATATCTTTTGCATCATGTAAACAGTAATTTTAGTAGTGTTCGATGTATTCACTGTAATTTTAATTCAAGTTCGAGTAAATATCATAACTGTTCTGTTACATGCTTGAGGTGAAGAACGATCTTACTTGCTAGGAACCTTATTAATAAATCAGAATATGGTTTTATTTTGTGCCTGTGGGTATGCAGATTAAACCACTCGTAGAACCAACCAAGAGGATAATGAAAATTGGTGTGAAGAACTATGACTGGCATGAGCTTTTCCCAAAAGGTATTCATGATTTATTCTTAAGGTGTAAGAGTTGAATTGAAGTGCTATTCTTTTCTTGATACCCACTGGAGAACATGTTCCACTTGAGGTAGACTTGGGGTCTCTTAAATGGGGTTTTTCCAATAATGGACTATCTCTGGTGTTTATTGTATTTGATTATAGGTGAACTATTTCATCAGTACTTTTTACTCGCTTCAACTTCAAGCAATTCAAGAATGGTTTCTTGAGAATGGATATTTGAAAGATCTGATTTTAGTACTTAAATTTTTATTGACTTAGCAAACTAAATATTTATAGATTATGCCAATGCTGATTTCTTCTAGAATATTGTTGATTTTATCATATTATTATTCTTTTAAAATTTGCAACAGTAAAATGGTCTATTGGAGATGCTCATGGGGGCTCCATGCCTGGACTAGCCCAAAAATTGAAATGACTTATCAATGATCGTTATTTTCCCTTTCAGATAATGTGTTCATTGTTTGACTATCTGCTAAATTATTGTCTTGCAGTTAGGAGTAATGCTGGTGCGATTGTGGCTATTTGGGCTCCTATAATAGTTGTAAGTTTTGCATAAAATATCTGCACTTGTCTCTCCAGTGCAAATCCATTAGCCTTTAGTAGTTATTTTTATTTTTATGGAACAAAATACTTGCTTATGATAATTTAGTGAAAAGTAATCATTGTGTTAGAAATATGAATTAATACCTAAATCTACTTTAACCCATCGATTTAAGCTTTTGGGTTTAGTGGTGAACCGGTGATTTAACATGTTGGTCATATTGATAAGAACAAAGAAACCTCCACATATCTCCACAATGGTTTGATATTGTCCACTTTGCTTTTCTTTTGGTTTCAACTAAAGGTCTCTCTCATATTGATAGAGATAATTGTCCTCATTTATATACCCTTCCCAAGCCAATGTGGGACTTTGTTGCACTCCTAACAATCCTTTCCTAAAACAAAGTACCACTTGGACGCCCCTTCGAACAACTTCGTCCACTTACAATAATGAGAGCTTGCTCCCAAGGCACATCCAGTTCATCCCGAGGCAACATCCAGATAGAGCATGAGCACAAATCCAATTGGGGGATTCCTAGATGGCGATACTGACTACTATCCCACCATCCACCTCCTCCCCTCGAACAAAGATATACTCTTTCTATTAGGAAAGACTCGACCTGATAGGGCTTCTCCATCTTTCTATCAATCTAGCTGACTTGATAGAGTTATACTTGCTCGCTGCCACAAGCACTTTTTGTCTGATCTGGGGATTCATCCACAATGTCAACTATGAGGCTTTGTTATTTCTTTGTTCGGTCTTTGATGATTTCACCAACATAGCTAGGTTTAGACCATGACTTTGATACCAATTGATAAGGACAACGGAACCTCTACATATCTCCACGATGATATGATATTGTCCACTTTGGGCATTAGCCCTCAAGGTTTTGCTTTTGGTTCCACCCAAAAGGCCTCGTTCCAATGGAGATAATTGTCCTCACTTATATGCCCAGGATCACTCCCTCCCCTAGCCAATAGTCAATGTAAGACTTTATTTGCACTACTAACACATATAGAAGGTTTATCAACATAATAAATATTTAATGGTAATTCTGGAAGACTGAAAACCAAAGCGATCTTGTCTTGCCTTCTTAGGGAAACCCAAAAAAGGAAAAAGAAAAGAAGAGGAAGAAGAAAAAATAGAAAAGAGCCAAAAGAGGTGTCTTACTCCTTAGAAGACCTGTAATGGATCCTCTCCAGTCTTACCATCCAAAATAATTATATTAGTGGACATATCGGTTGTGTTCTAACAGCAAGTGCTTAACTGTATTGCGATACTGGGTCGTCAAATTAATAGAAGCATCATTTTCTATTTTAGCTCCGGTGACTGACAGAAAAGTATCCCATAAATATGTGTGAAATCTTTTAAAGATGTGAACCATGTCAATGTCCTCTTGCTATTTTGTTAAAATCTTTCAATAAGAATGATTTAATTTGTGGATAGTTATATTGATTACTAATATCTTTACTCTTTCATTCTCTGCTTAGGTATACTTTATGGATTCTCAAATATGGTATTCTGTGTTCTGTACGATCTTTGGTGGTCTATATGGCATTTTGCATCACCTTGGTGAGGTAAGCTGTTTCTTGATCCATTATGGAGAAAAATTATTGGGGTCTCATACAATGATTTGCAGATTCGAACGTTAGGAATGCTGAGAAGTAGATTTCATACCTTGCCTTATGCATTCAATGCTTGCCTTTGCCCACCTTTGTTGAGAAGTGATCAAAAGAAGAGAAAAGGTTTCTTCCGCAATAGGTTTCAGGTCTGGACTCTGGAGCCTTGATATTCCCATGCTAAGCTCAATGGTTTATGACCCGTTTTGTCCAAATTTTACCTTCCAATTGTTTATCTCAGGCTTCTGAAAACAAACATAATGGTCTTTCCAAGTTTGTTGTTGTGTGGAACCAAATCATCAAGAGTTTTCGACATGAAGACTTGATAAACAACAGGTGATTCTACTTCATTTATTTATTATTTTTTGGTAAGTGGTGAATTTCCATCTTGCAAGATACTCTCTCTCTCTCTCTCAGATTGAAATTAGTTGGAGGAATTTTTATAACTCCTTGCTTTGGTTCAGATTTTTCATTACCTTTTGTATTTTGCATGATCCAATTAAAGTTCATTTGTTGCCTACCTTAAAAAAGAGAGGTATACCAGAATGGCCCAAAAATCTGTAGAAAAACTTGAAGAACTTCAATACTAACGACTGAACACAATGGTTAGCTCTGAAATCTCATGTGATGCACCAGCTTAGGATGAAAAACACTATCCACAACGTTGAAGTAAAAATATTCTTATGGTGCAGAAACCAATACAAGGATATTGGTGTATAGGATAGCCATGGATGTTCAAATAATTTTTTGTAAGACAACCATTGCCATTGTCATTAAGAGGAAAGAAATATTCGGAGGGAGCTCCAATTATTTGTGATAAAAAAAGGAATATTCAGAAAAGCTTTAATGCATCAGCACAAAAGAAGCTAAGACTTGTGTGGTTTTTGAATATTTAGTTTTATCTTCAGGGAATTGGATTTGATGACAATGCCAGTGTCATCAGAATTGTTTTCTGGTATAGTTCGCTGGCCTGTTTTTCTCCTGGCAAATAAGGTAATTGATTGATGTTCAATATTGATGTCTTTGTTTATCTGTTGCTTTCTCCACACTAACCGTGATATTCTTTTCCTGTAGTTCACAACAGCTTTGAGCATTGCAAAAGAATTTGTTGGGAAGGATGCAAATCTGATTAAAAAGATTAAGAAAGATGAGTACATGAGTTGTGCTGTAAAAGAGTGCTACGAGTCATTGAAGTACATCCTTGAAATCCTTATCGTGGGAGATTTGGAGAAGAGGTGGGGAAGACCTCTCTCTCTCTCTGTGTGTGTGTGTTTTTCTATTTTAATCTCTTTTTTCAAGAAAAGAAAAGAAATCCTTCATTTTTTAGAGCTCTTTTATTAGTGTGACTTATGGTGTTAACTCATTGATATTCTAGGGTCATATCTGCTCTGATAAATGAAATTGAAGAAAGCATTAACAGCTCTAGTCTTCTTGAAGACTTCAAGATGAACGAGCTTCCGGTTCTACATGATAAATGTATCGAGTTACTAGACCTTTTGGTAATTCTACCATGAAAAACAGATTTAAATCTTATGTAGAACCTTTTGAATTAAAAACCCCTATTGATTTGCATTTAACTGTTTTCAAGATTCAAGGGAATGAGATACATCGAGAAAGAGTTATAAGAGTTCTTCAAGATATATTTGAGCTTGTAACCAGTGATATGATGACCAATGGCTCCAGGTTTGTTTCCTCATCAATGTTTCTCTTCAGATTCTTTCAAATGTTCTGTTGTCCAATCTTCCATTTTGCTGAACGCAGAGTGCTAGATCTGGTCTATGCTTCTGAGCAAATAGAGCAGGACTTCATTGACTTTTCTAGACATATTGAACCACAATTATTTGAATCCTCATCTAGCAAGGAATCTATTCATTTCCCTTTGCCAGATGATGACTCTCTCATAGAACAGGTGAAGTTTATAAATTTTCTTTTTCAGTTCTAAAAGTCGTGCTGTAGATTGGTCGTCACATGAATGAGTGTTTTGCCTATGTTTCCATGGATGTAAATGCTCCTTGATATGAAGTTGCCTTGTTTCAGATCAAGCGTTTTCATTTGTTGCTTACTGTCAAAGATAGTGCAATGGACATCCCTGCAAACTTGGAGGCTCGAAGGCGCATTTCATTCTTTGCGACGTCAATGTTTATGAATGTGCCCAAAGCCCCTAAAGTAAGCAATATGATGTCGTTCAGGTTAGTTTTTTTCCTATTTCTCAAGTATTGATAATGTCCATGAAATAGAAGCAGAGTTTTGCTTGTAAACTAGGTCGTAGTTTTTTTATATAATATGTTTCAAGAAAAAAACATTCTATTTACTGCAACAATATATCAGTTGTTAATAGTTTTTAAACGTGGGTGTTGCACATGATATGTTGTTATTCATTTGATCTTATATTAAAATGATATTTAATTTTGAAGGAAGAGTTTAGGACTAGCACTTTTTGAGGTCAAGTACAGGATTGTTGGCAAATCTTTAAAAATGATCAACAAGAAATGTTTCGTTTAATGGGATTTTTGTTCCTGTACTATTGTCATATTAGCCTCATTATCATTCAAGTCATTTGAACGTCACTGCCGAGGTGTTTACTACTATGAGTGAGAGTGATGGTTTGTTAACCATTTCAAAAGAGACTAATTTTTGTAAAAGTAGACAATTTCTCGATTCAGTTAGCTAACAAGGGTATTTAAAACTACCGGAGTAAGAGAGTATTGTCTTGTCTTTGAAATGCTTCTGATTTTGCTCAGCAATGTGAGAGTTGGTTTGGACTTTGTCTAGAGTTCTAATGTGTTTGGATCTTGGTCGAGGAATTGGATTAATGGGTGTCATTTTTTTTTTTTAACAAGAAACGAAACTTTTTATTGATATAATGAAAATAGACTGTTGCTCAAAGGATACAAACTCCACAAGGGAGTGAAGGAAAAACGGTAAAATAAAGCATTAAGAAAGCAATAAAAGACGGAACAAGATTACATTGGAGAAATAAAAGCATTCCAGTTAAGAAATATATCCTGTAAAGGAAAATCAACAAAAGATTTGGAAAGAGAGCACCAGGATGAAGCCTTAAGGCAAGCTGAATCAAACCAATCAAACCAAGGGAGATGTTTATTATGAAAGATCCTTTGGTTTCTTTCGAACCACAATTCAGAAGAATAGCTTTGACTGCATTGATCCACAAAAATTAACTTCTGCATCTCTGATAATGCAAGAATTAGAAGCAATAATAGCAAGACTTCAAAAGGAATCAAACAAAGTGACCTTTTGTTCTTGTTCTTGTGGACTATGGTTGGTGACATGCTCAGGAGATTGGTGGATAAAGCTATAGTGGGGAGTTTGCTGGAGGTTTTTGATGTTGGAAAGGATTGTGTTCAGATTTCTCAACTTCAATCTACTGATAATAATACCTCCTTTTCTTTTCAATATTAGGGGCCTTTAGTTGATTTAATTTAGATAACCTATATGGTGTTCTTATTGTTTTGGGGGAAAAAGAACAATCGCCAAGCATGAATATTCACAAATTTGTCACCTTTGGTATATGTGAAGTGCTTGAATGAGAATGGAAAATTTTAAAATTTACAAGTAGGAATTAGTTCTTCCTCTCTCACAATTTGTAATTGCCGTTCGTTCTATATTAGATAGTTCCTTTCTGTGGGGGCAGATGTTGAAGAAATTAGCACAAAAGGGGAGAGACAACACTTTGGAAGAAAGAGACTTTTATTAGGAAAGTACAAAGATGGAGACTCTTAGGAAAAGACTCTCTCACTTTCTCACACTCACTTTTGATGCTCTCTCCAACTTGTTGATATTTTCTCCCAGTTGTGTTACTTATGGGGGACACACTCCTATTTATAGGCCTAAGATCCTTGGAGCCCAAGCCAACATGATTTTTCTAGGCTCTTCTTGGATCTAAATATATCCTAAATATTTTATGTTTATCCTTATCCAAAGGAATCTCTAGAATTCCTTGGAGCCTAAAGGCAAGATAATTCTAGTCCTTCTTTTACATATCTATTTACAATATTCAAGATAAATCTAGAGAGGAGTAATTACATACATCCATGTAGATATTTCAAGAATATTCTAGATATATAGTTAGTGTTGCTTTATTTATCAGCAGATTTACTCTTATTGCTCTAGTTCTAAAAAGTTTATCCCTGTATTGTCTTTTGATTTTCAAATAACTTCTAATATTTCATATAACAATTGTATGTCGATTAATTTTTTGTGGCGAGGGAGGGATGGGGATGATGAGATACCCTAGTCAATTAAGGAAGAGTTTCAAAACCTAAACCAGAGGATGATGATTTACTTGATGCTTCATAGTAAAGCATGTTTGGGTAAATAGTTGGGAACTTCACATTTCGGGTTTTCATTATTGGTGGATTGTCTTTTAACACGTATACAATTGATCAAAAGCAATCTCTTATGTAAGAGAGTTGATATCGTATTTGTTTCTCAGAAAATGAACTTTGGTACAGCATTTTAACTCCATACTTCGCGGAAGATATAAATTTTTCATTGGAAGAGCTTCACTCAAGCCACCAGGAAGTCTCCATCATATTTTACATGCAAAAGATGTTTCCAGGTCACTACGAGATATGCTTTTTCTCTTTTTGGGTTTTAATGGTATGTGCTCCTTGTGATGAAACTATATATAAACCTTCTTCCATATTTTTTAGATGAGTGCAAAAACTTTTTGGAGCGACTTGGTTACGAGGATATGGAAAAACTAAAAGATGACGGGAAAGAGGAAGAACTTAGAAATTGGGCTTCCTTTCGGGGACAAACACTGAGTAGAACAGGTAATAATATATTTACCATTGTATATTGATGAACAACGTGCAGGTCAAATTTTTTATCACTATGTTTTCTATGGTTACAGTAAGAGGAATGATGTACTATAGGGAGGCATTAAAACTTCAAGCTTTTCTTGACATGGCTGAAGATGAAGGTGAGGAACATTGAGTTTTTAATTATAGTATAAACATTTATTGTTTATAGGACTAGCTTCTTTTTTGGGAAGTAATTTATAGGGCTAGCTTTTGAATAGAAAATGTAGGGAATTCTGATGTCTCACATTTCCACTTGCCCTGAATCTTTATCGTGTGACTTATTCCTGCATCCAGATATTCTTGAAGGTTATGATACTATTGGGAGAGGAAATCGTGCATTATCTGCTCAAATAGATGCTTTAACTGATATGAAATTTACGTATGTGTTGTCCTGTCAATCTTTTGGAGCACAAAAAGCTTGCGGTGATCCCCGTGCGAAAGACATTCTTGACTTGATGATAAGGTAACTTTCTTCTCGGAAGAGAGAAGCTATTACAAACTTTGAAGTACTAGAAATCATGACTCACATCCTGCCTGAACCTTTCCTTGAAGGTATCCATCTCTTCGTGTTGCTTATGTTGAGGAGAAAGAAATGCCAGACAATGAGAAAGTTTATTCATCTAAGCTGATTAAAGCTGTAAATGGTTTTGATCAGGTAAGCATCATTTAGATATTGTAAAGTTAACATATTATTATCCCATCTGTTATTCGCTATGACAATATTAGCTTTTCTTTATGATGGAGATGATAAGAAGACATTTCAACCCAGCTATCATGATGCATAATGCTTTATTGAGTTGAAACGATCCCGAAAACATGATTAATGTAGGTTTCCAGAAGGCACTTTAAGGTTAAATGTGCTTTATGTAGTCTTGTTTAAAGATATCTTATTTTTGTATTAATGGCCTTATGCATGTATGATTATATGTAATTTTACAAACCTAACTCAAATGAGTACTTGATTCTTGCAAAATAACATTCTACACTCTTTTACCTTTCTCATGTTATTGGGTCCTAACATTGTAAACAATCCAAACACTACGAATTGAAAGTGTTACTGGTAACACACTTGCACAAAAGTTCTGCTCTCTTTTCTGATTAGAGGACGTTATGCTTGGAAGAATTAGATAAAAAGAAGGCTAACAAATCTTAAGTGATTGCAAGCTTGTGAAAATCTTGTATCCGTCATTAGGAAAAAGAAAAACTATAATTAAACTTTTTTTTTTTTTGAAACTATCATTTGAACTATTTATAATCATATAAATCATAAGCATTCATCAAGAGCAAGGATCATAACATCATCATTACTAAATGATCGGAACCATGGTTTTTGGCCTACTTTATGCCAATAGATTCACCAATTCGTTAAAGGACACCACCATGATATGTCTTCTAGCAAATTAGTTGGTAGTTTACTTACCAACTATAAGCCACTGAATTTTTGCAAATAAATTTCATTTCACTTCCTTGTAGTTCGTCCAGTCATCATGTTATAAATCTTGTCACCTGGTAAATTCCCTTTTATAGGAAATATACAGCATAAAGCTTCCTGGTCAGCCACACATTGGGGAAGGGAAACCTGAAAACCAAAATCATGCCATAATTTTCACACGTGGTGAAGCTCTTCAAACAGTTGATATGAACCAGGTAGGTCTTCCTCTTCTAACATACTGATTTTAATAGTTTTCATGCTTATTCTTATGGTGTGCGCTTCACCAGGATAATTATTTGGAAGAGGCGCTGAAGATGAGAAATCTTCTTCAAGAATTTTTTAAACCCAAAGTACGGAAGCCACCTGCGATTCTAGGTTTGAGGGAGCACATATTCACTGGAAGGTCAGATTAAGTGCTTCGATCAATTAATCGTGAATTGATCGGACAATTATTATTCAGTTGAACTGCAATCGAGAACAGTGTGCAAATTTTCAAATAATTGACTGATTGTACATTGTTATTGAATTCATTATTGTTATTTGAGTATCAGGAACAGTCTAAAGATTTTCTTTTGTTACTATCCTTTTATCTGATATTTAATTATTAGAGTAATGGGCAATAACCAGGCAGATAAAATTTTGTGCCATAACTTGTTTCAACATATCAAAGATTAAAGATTTTTCTATGAAGGAAATGTTTACCATGGTTGCTATAATTAAAGATCATTTTTTAAGCTGGGTTTCTTTTTGACCTGAACTGCAGTGTTTCTTCCTTAGCATGGTTCATGTCATATCAAGAGACGAGCTTTGTCACAATTGGTCAAAGAATTCTTGCCAATCCTCTCAGGTACTGCATTTGTTGATTCTGCGTTTTCATGATCCAAGTTAGGGCAATAGTTAAGGGTTGAACTTCTAGTCGTGGCTCCTCCCTCCTCCCTCCTGGCAAGAAAAATCCAGTTTTGGTACTTGTATGTTTCAAACAGAAGCAAATACAACAGTGACACTAATCAGTTAGATTGCATGAGTATTGCACGAGTCATGCCTTTTCCTCTTCCTGATTTTCTCAAAACTATTTTGTAATGCTGTCTCCAGGGTACGATTTCACTATGGACACCCAGATGTGTTCGACAGGGTGTTTCACATTACGAGAGGTGGCATTAGCAAAGCATCAAAAACCATTAACTTGAGCGAAGATGTTTATGCAGGTAAGAATAAGTGGCTCGATTCTGTCCATAGTGTTGAACATTGCTGACATGCGAATGCTTTTTATGGATAGGATTCAACTCGACATTACGTCGGGGATATATTACATACCATGAGTACATGCAAATAGGTAAAGGCCGTGATGTAGGACTGAATCAGATCTCCAAGTTTGAAGCCAAGATAGCAAATGGAAATAGTGAACAAAGTCTAAGCCGGGATATATATCGTCTTGGGCAACGATTCGATTTCTTCAGGATGCTATCTTGTTATTACACTACAATTGGATACTATTTCAGTAGCCTGGTAATGTAACTCTCTTTATTGCTTATTTCCTTTATTTATTTATTTTTTTCTTTTCGAGTTCAACAACATTTGGGGAGGAGGGATTGACCTCTTGGTCAAGGGTTCACCGTTGAGCTATGCTCACTTTGGCTTATTTCCTTAATTAGTACCATCTCACATTCTCACTGATTGGTTCCACAAACTATCTGCCAATTCACTGCACAGATATCAGTACTTGGAATTTATGTTTTCCTCTACGGACAACTATACCTTGTTCTAAGTGGGTTGGAAAAATCTCTTCTTCTTCAAGCTAGAATGCAGAATGTCCGATCTTTGGAAACAGCTCTTGCTTCACAGTCATTTATACAACTTGGGCTCCTTACAGGCTTACCAATGGTCATGGAAATTGGACTTGAAAGAGGATTTCTTACAGCCCTCAAAGATTTTGTTCTCATGCAGTTGCAGTTAGCAGTTGTTTTCTTCACATTTTCACTAGGAACAAAAACTCATTACTTTGGCCGCACAATACTTCATGGGGGTGCAAAGTACAGACCTACTGGGCGTAAGGTAGTGGTCTTTTATGCCAGTTTCACTGAAAACTACAGATTGTATTCAAGAAGTCACTTCGTTAAAGGATTCGAGCTACTGCTTCTGTTGGTTGTCTATGATTTGTTCAGACGATCTTATCAGAGCAGCATGGCATATATGTTGATCACTTACTCCATCTGGTTCATGTCAATCACTTGGTTATTTGCACCATTTTTATTCAATCCCTCTGGGTTCAGTTGGGCCAAGATAGTAGATGACTGGAAAGAATGGAATAAGTGGATTAAGCAGCAAGGTGGTATAGGAGTTCAGCAGGACAAAAGTTGGCAGTCTTGGTGGGATGATGAACAAGCCCACCTTCGTCATTCAGGACTTGTTTCCAGGTTGATCGAAGTACTTCTCTCATTACGGTTCTTCATATATCAGTACGGACTCGTGTATCACCTAGATATCTCCCAACATAGTAGCAATTTTCTGGTTTATGTGCTTTCTTGGGCTGTGATTGCTGCAATTTTCTTACTAGTCAAGGTCAGTTCTCCAACTTTATTAAATTTTTAATTATCGTTGCAGCCTTCATCCTTATCCTCATCATCTGAAAAATGGAAACAATACTTCCATCTTGTGGCCTTCTGGGACAAATTAATATCTTAGTTTTACTTGTAACTTTACAACCTTTAGCTTTAATTGATTTTCCTTCTAACGCAGCTCCTATGATTTATGCAAAAATCTGGACAAGGATTGTGCAATTCCTATGAGATATGGCATTAGTCAAAATTAGTTCCTTTTCTTAGTTAGACCTTAATCTTAACATCTGTTCAAGAAAAAGTTGTGTTCTCTCTTGTCAATGACATGATACACATGCTGTGCAATATAGGCAGTAAACCTGGGGAGGCAGCAATTCAGTGCCAACTATCATTTCGTATTCAGACTATTCAAAGCGTTTCTCTTCCTTGGCGTCCTAGCCGTAATTATTTCTCTATCAGTTGTCTGTCAATTATCTCTGAAGGACATGGTCATCTGCTCTCTCGCCTTCCTTCCAACTGGATGGGGATTGATTTTGGTAAGGTTGAATGTTCCTTTTCTCCTTCCCTTTCATTCTCTCCCTGGTTTGATCTGAGTTCTGACTGTACTCTTGTTTTAGTTTGCACAAACTGTGAGGCCAAAAATAGAGCATACTTGGCTGTGGGACTTCACCAGGGTTCTTGCCAAATCATACGATTTCGGTATGGGTGTCGTTCTCTTCGCACCTGTAGCTACTCTGGCATGGCTTCCAAATATATCCGACTTCCAGACTCGTTTCCTCTTCAACGAGGCATTCAACAGGCACTTGCATATCCAACCAATTATTGCTGGGAAACAGAAGCACAAGTGATCATCTGAGTGAATGAATTGTGTTTAGTACATAATGTATAGTCATACCACTGGTGAGAAATCCTCCTACACAGAAATTTAAACACTTGAGAAATTTATGTAGGTATTAATGAGTCAGGATGGTATATATAGGAATACATAGTTTAGATGTCAATTATTTGAATAGAAAATCAGTATATATTTTTTTTATCATAAGCATACATTCTGGTGTACCATCTTTTCATAAAATTCCACAATAATGTTCATTGACTGACTTCAAACTATTCTTTGTTGTGCTCAACTATCTCATGGATTTGATGACAAATCTTTAGATCCCATTTGGATGATCTTTGATTATAGATGCTCCTCAAAGGTCTATGATGCTATATTGAGAACACGAAAATTTTTGATCAATTTTAACCTTTAACTGACGTAATTAGTACATTCGTAAACAATCTAATATTTCACTCAAAATTTAACCAACAAAATATTGAAAACCCAACTACAAAAATGTCTGAATACCCAAATCTAGTTATAATATAATATCAAGTCAATTAAGTATGAAAGTATTTGAAACACAAGCAAAGAACATGGATTTCCTTAAATTAATAAATATTTTATTAATTTTAATTTCTATATTTTTTCTAAAATCAACTTTTTTAGTTCTCTTAGTTGATAATATATACCTTAGCAAACTAAACTCGAGTTAGATCAAAATTATCTATTTGACATCTACACTTTATCCATATATTCTATGTAGGGATGTCCACGGGGCAGGACGGGGATGGGGATGGCTTCCCCGTCCTCGTCCCCTTTCCCCATTTCAATTCCCATCCACGCAAAATTCTTCATTAAATTTCGTGGGAAATGGGACAGGGATTTCCTGTGGAGAATTTGTGAGAATTGGGTTCTCTGTGAGGAATTATTTTCCATTTTTTTTAATCAAATAATTCGTTTGATAAATTTTCAAATAGTTAATTTTGCATGGAAAATATTCATTAATTTTCAATTAGATAGTTAATTATTCACGTAAATTATTCATTTAAATAGTTAATTTCCTTTAAAAAATCTCTTTTTAAAGATTTTTTTTTAAAATCTTCTATTAGAAACAAAATAATGTTTCATATCAAACTATCTAATAATTTATACATATAAAATGTTTTATACCATATGATTTAAACATATTCAATTTTCTAAATTATTAACAATAAAATTTTAAACTTATATATAGTTATAATAATAATAATAATAATAATAATAATAATAATTTTAAAAAAGAGTATACGTGGATGAGGAATACATTTTCTGTCCCCGTCCTCATTAGGGACGAGTCTCCACGGAACCCATCTTCGCGGGACAAATGGACATCCCTAATTCTATGGTTTTTTACATAAAATTGATTCAAGTCAATATTTAAAACTCTGATCTTTAGAACTCAACTTAACATATTTCTATTAATCAAGACATATGTCATCAAACAGAAGATCGGATATGCCAATAAGAGTATAGCTCAACTGGCATAAAGTTGTACTGATAACCACGAGGTCTTTGGTTCAAATCCCCCTACCCCATATTGTCAAAAAAAAAAAAAAAAAAAAAAAAAAAAAAAAACAAACAGAAGATCGGATATTCAAATACTCCTCGTATATGGTTGAACTAAAAAAAACCATTAACAAAAATAAAAACATAAACATGTGCAAACACAACACGTTGGCAGGAAGTAGGAAGTAGAAAACGACTTACTTTTATTCGGAGCAATTCTCAGCGGTACTCTGTTTCTGTCCTCCGTTTCCCCTTCCAATGATCCCACCTTCAAAACGACTCACTCGCCTCTCTCTGTTAAACTCCATTTTCTCTTCATCTCGTTCGATTCCTCTTCGTCTTCCTTCGTCTTCCTCCTCTTTCTCCACTTCCCCTTCCCCCAAACAATCCTCTGCTTTTCCACACAGACTCAGCCACAGAGACTGGTTGTCTCCCAATGAAGTCATCAAAATCATCCAACAAATCAGAGACCCCCCCTCTGTGCTCGCATTCCTCCACCAATGGTCGAATCGCAAGGACTACAAACCCAACAAAGAAATCTACACTCTGGTTGTGTCCAGACTTGCAGAGGGGCGCTTGTTTGATGACATCGAAAAAGTGATGCTGAGAATCAAAGCCGAAAGGAATTGCCGCTTGTCCGATGATTTTTTCTACCATGTCATCAAGATTTATGGCAATGTTGCTGGCCGTATAGGTAAAGCGATCGATACCCTTTTCGATATGCCCAATTATAACTGCTGGCCGAGTGTTAAAACCTTTAATTTTGTGCTTAATTTGCTTGTTTCGGCGAAGCTGTTTGATGTTGTTCATGAGGTGTATATGGGTGCTCCCAAGTTGGGGATTGAGATTGATGCTTGTTGCCTTAACATACTCGTCAAAGGGTTGTGCGAGAGTGGGAATTTGGATGCTGCACTCAAGGTGCTCGATGAATTTCCTCAACAGAGGTGTAGGCCGAATGTGAGGACGTTCTCAACGCTTATGCATGCGTTGTGTGAGAAAGGGGAACTGGAGAGAGCATCTGAGCTTTTCTCCAAAATGGAAAACGAGGGTGTTTCACCGGATACTATAACGTTTAATATTCTGATTTCGGGTCTTAGAAAGCACGAGAGGATTGAAGAGGCAATAGAACTTTTAGAGAGGATGAAGCTTAAAGGTTGCTACCCGAATGCAGGGACTTATCAAGAGGTTTTGTATGGCCTGATTGATGCGGGTAAGTTTATCGAGGCAAGGGATTGTATGCGTCGGATGATTTTGGATGGTATGGACCCAAGTTTTGTTTCTTACAAGAAGCTGTTGTCTGGGTTATGTAAGAAGAATCTAGCTAAGGATGTGGATTGGGTTCTGAAGCAGATGGTCATGCAAGGTTTCGTTCCAAAAATGGGGATGTGGGAAGTGATTTTACGTTGTATGTTATCAGAAAATGAAGATTACAATCGTATCACTGGAAAAGCATTTGAAAAAGTTTTGATTCTTGCAATGGAAGATGGTGTGATGTAAATTTGTAATGACGTTCCTCCCACTAAATCGGTAGCATCCATGATGCAGCTCTATTACGACTAATAAACTGAAGTGGACTGTGTACAAGACCGCAGTGTGTACCGCAGTGCCTGGTAATATAATCGGTACGAGTTGATTAACACTTTCCCAACTTAGTTTAGTTAATACTGAAGAACAAACAGATCTCTTCTGCAACGTGCTTCAGGATTGATAATTCTTAAAAAAAAATTCAAAGAGGTTGATGGCCAGTGCTTCAGGAAGAAATTCTCACTTGTTGCAGCTGTGAGGTGCCAAGTGATTTTCCTTGACAGTTGTGTTGGGGAGGAAGGAGCGGGGAGCAGCCCATTGGCTCAATTTCATGATATAGAATTAAGTTATTTTATGGTTGGCAGACCACTTTTGATGAATTAACTAGGAAAATTTATTCTTTATTTGTTGTTACAATCTTCACAAATAACTTCTTAATCTCTATAAACTTTGCATGTTTACGGCTAATATCATCTCTTTACAGGAATTCAGTCTACAAACTCTCAAACTTCTACGTGCTTTTCACATTCTTTTTACCTACACACTACCGTCTTTCAAATGGCCAAAGAAATAACAACTGTCTCCATCTCTCAAATTCGATTCACCAAGTTCAGGTTTTTGAAGTTCCAATCATTTGTCACTGTTGATTGCAGGTTTATCATCCTCATCATCTTGTATCCTTTCCAACCGAGCGGCAGCAGTACTCTTATCAGCTGAGTGATCATTGTCACTTGAACCAGTGGACAGCACATTTTCTTTCTTAAAGGAATTGCTGCGAGGAGCTGAGGCTGTGGCTTCTGGGATAACTGGAACTCCTACAATTGTCGTTGGGCTGCAAGCATCTGGTGCATCAGGGTCATCATCAGAAGACTCTGATTCCACTACAGCATCTCTCTCATTCATTCCTGATAAATCACTTTGGAATTTCCTTGACCCTTTGCGTGAAAATGCGTATTTAATACTACGAGCAGATTTCTCGGCCTGTCTGAAAAAGCTCTTCGCCATGCCTTTCACATTACCACCCTTTCCTGGACTTTCTGAATCACTACCATCATTGCTCGATTTTCCTTCTTTTGATATCTTATCAGAAGCAGTCCCGGAAATGTTATCTACAAGAATAACCCTCACGCCTCCCTCCTTGGCATTTGCAGCCCTAACGTTGGCATATTGGGGGGATTTAGCAGACTCCTCTAAGCTTCCCGATCGGTCCTCATCCCGAGGACTCCGGTGAAAAACTGAACTAAGCTTTCTCAGTCCCTTGCGAACTGATAACCTTCGATATTTTTCCTCAGGATTATCATCAGTGCTGCTAGAATCATTATTTAAGGATCTTATCTCGCCACTGCTAATGGATTCATTAGGCTCCCTACGAATTTCGGTATCAAGTCGCCGACTTCGTCCCTTCCGAGGCTCCCAAGTTTTTGAAACTTCACTTCCTGGACGGTGGACCCATATTCCTGTCTCCTTTTGCCCTTCAACGTCGATGGGCTCAAAATTGTCAACCCCTCTTTGAGGCTCCACTGGTACAGTTGAGAGAGAATCCTTATCATCCTTAGTCTCACTTCTAGGGGAATCCTTACGAGGCTCTTCCACATTCGAGGCTTCTTTCGGAGAAGGATACCCCTCCACCTGAAGTAGTGTTCCATATCAATAAAAGAAAGCAACCTTTTTTCTGTTTCAGTAAGACTAAATTTAAAAAATCCTTTCCTAGGCAACACAACTTCCACTTATAAACAGCAGCAGGAAAAAAGAGAAAAGGAAACATGGAAGGGAAGGGAAAGAACAGAACCTTCTTTTTGTCTTCAAAAACAGTGATTCCAAGATGCAATCGCCCCATTTTAACGTTTTCAAGAGGCAACCATATATCATGTCGTTTACCATCCCTCAGGTCCGCTATGCTGACAGAACAATTTCTGCAAATAGAATGTTAGATTGGATAATGAGCAGTAAGCTATGGTCACAAGATCAAAACTTGCAACAAACTGAATATCCTTTCCTAGAAGTGATCATAGAAGTTATAAATTTGAAGACAAACCCAAGCACATCATCGACAAATGTGTCCTTGTCACGAACTTCAATAGCAAGCACATTTTCTGACTCCCATGTGATGATTGGGATCTTGAATTCCTCCCGCCACTGTGGAGACAGTGTTTTCCTTTGAATTTTGGTTCTGAATCTGTAAGGACCCAACTGACCTTTTACATAAGGATCAGCCAGACCTGAAAGAAAAGCTTCATTTGTAAGCCAAATTCACAAGTCATGTAAGAAAATCATCAGAATTATAATACAATAAGTGTAAGAATGTAGGAAGAACCATTTAGATCAGATGGTTTCATGTCTGCTCCTTCAACAATTTCGACTACGACAAAGGCAACTGGTTCCTTCACGTTTACAGAGAACCAATTTTCTGGAAATAAAAATTCATGGACGTAGAAAGATTCATCAACATCGAAACATGTGTAGTCATTTGACAAAATTTCTCTGAAAGCTTAAGAACATGCTGTATGATAAGATTATTTATATCTTGGAACTCATAATAAAGCAGGCAATAGAATTATAAGCCAAGGGTTTTGCAGACCACGAGTCATGCATATTGAGAAAAAAACTCAACCATCGTAGTAGAAAATTTTCATACAAATTAAATATATCCCCTGGCTTAGTTAGTATACAGAAATTTTCGAGAACCATCAAACCTTAGAACTTCCAGACATCCTCCAATCATTTCAAAATTTAGTGTTCCAACAAACACTATAGCATATGAAACTATGTTAGAGAATATTTTCTGCAACGGCTACAGGCCGTTGGCTGGTGATTAGGCAGTCAATATATCATGCTGCGATAAATTATAAATATTTATTGTTGCAATCTTGGTATGTAAACCGTGTGACTTCTGCAGCCAAGCAAGTTTAAACCATTCCAGAAAAGGAGAATTATGGTGAAGCTATGCTGCTTGATGGGATTATGAGAAAAACTAAAATAAATACATGAAGGTATGTGCAGTTCTATTCAGTACGTAGTTGTTTAACCATTCTTCAAAAATTTCATTTGACCCCAGTGGTAAGTTATATTGTGTTTAAAATTAAGTACCTGGCTGTGGTGAAATGAACTTCTCCATGTCAACAACCAACATATTGGGCTGCAAAGATCAAGATAATTCAGAACTTAGTAGATATTGTTGAAGAAAACATCTAAAATAATATGAAATTTGAACATAAGTGTCATTTTCAACATAATTCTGTTCAGGCCTTTGAAATTCTCAATTATTAAAAAATGAATGAAATGTGAAAACTAAGAATGAAGGTGTTAACAAGAATCAAATTCTAGAATTTAACCTCAACAAGTGTCTGCTCAAAGGCAATGGACAAAAGCTTATCCTGATAAAAAGAAACCAAAAAAGAAAAAATGCAATACTGAGCCCAAGAATGAGAAGATAGGCAGTAAAGCATAATTTTTTGCCAACATGAAGAGAAAATAAGGGATAAGAAAGACAAAGGAGATAGAGGTAAAAGTGTTTAATTAAAAAGAAATATAATACCAGCCATCCAGCAATTCCTGGAAGTTCGGTAACATCAAGGCCGTGCGTGAAGATAGGTTTGACAGTCATCTGAAAATATGGAGGCTCAGCAAAACATAATCGTATACGACCGAGGTATGGCCAATCCCGAAGGAACTTAACACCAACCAGAACCTTGAGAGGGAACACGAAGAGTGATTGAAGTCAAAAAAAAAGGGAAAAAAAGAAAAAAGAAAAGCCAATTCAAACACTCTCCATCAATGAGAGAAAAGAGACAATATTTGGTTGGTACATCATACATGATGCAAATCAGTTCCATTAAAAATTGCAAATAGCCTAAATCAGCACGAAGAAGAATAGAATTCTTATCAGGAAAGAAAACTACAGATAAAGAAACTGAAAACGCAGTAAAAGTCTTCAGATAATACAAACAAATATCTTGCTCTACTTGAAGATCAGCTCCATGTATTCCGCTCCGGATAATAGAACAATACTTTGAAACAAAATAGAAAACTTCAGGAATACCAATTTGACTATAATGATTGAACTGTACAGAGTCAAATGGAAATCTAATTACTCCTTAAGACAGTAGAATCCACATTTCTCTCAATATCAAAGAAAACATAAGCAGGATTTGCACACTTGTACTTTTCGACGCACAAATAGACATACTAATAATTTACAAACACGACAACAATTTCTGTACCTTTCCTTCCACATGCATGCCTGTTAGATGCAACTTTGCCCACATTCCAAATCCTAGTCTTTTCCTTAGCTTCACGCCTAGTATTGCACTCATATCATCAGCTGTAAGAAAGTTCATTCCTAACTCCAGAACCTGTAATTCTTTCAATAAGAATAAACTCGAAAAATGCAAAAGACGATAAGTGTATGTGTGTGCATAGGGGTTGTAATCCAACAACCACAAAAACAGATGTATACCAAGTGGTCATCCTCACTAGGCTGACGAAGAACCCTCATTTCAGTAAACATAGGTGGGTTTCTTCCCAAATACAGATGTTGAACCACAGCCTTCTTCTGCAATTATACACTGGTCATCAAAAATCTGTACGAATATAGAATTATGATTACCAAACAACGAGAAGAAATCATGTCCTGGTATATTCTTGCAACTCTCAAGTTTTCTGATAGCATTGATCGAAGTACGATACTGTAAAGACATGGAATTGCTCAAACTCATTGTATCAATCAAAGTAACAGGTATATCAAATATCAGATAGAGATCATACAGCAGTCCATGGTTTGTACTTCTCCAAGAACCAAGGTATGATAGGGAGGAGAATCTTCTGAGAAGCAATCTGCTCCATACATATAGGCCATATCTTTTCAACCGCATGGTTTAACCATCTAACTGTTTCAGAATCAGTAAGAACCTGAAGAAGAAAAGTCACATTTGATATAAATCAAAATGCAACACTAAGACTAGAAAATAAGAAAGCAAATAAAGGACCCAAAAGAAAGAAAGAAAAAAAAATCCGTTACCCTCTCAATTTCTAAGCAAATAAACATTTGTTCATGAATTCTATTCTATGTAAGAAAGGGAAAGAAATTATACCCTTCTCTGATTAGCTTGCTTTCTCTCTTCAAATTGTAATTTCCTCCTGAGTTTCAAGAAAAACCGCTCGTGCACCTTTCAAAAAAGAGCAGAACTACATGAGGGAAAAGGGGAAGATTCAACCCCATGGCAGAATGAAGCTTCAGAGAAGCACATTCAGTGAAAACGATGGGAATTATCCAGATTCCTAAGAATCTCAAAAGGAAAGACCATGATTAATTAAGAACAATTATCTGATACAACTTCTCGCAAAGCAATTCAAAATTAGAAACTAAGGAATGTGAAAATCTAAAGATAATAACAGACATGGTTAAAATTACCAGATAGAGATAGATAAGGGAGACGAAATATGCAGCAAGATGGCAGCAATTGAAGACGGAAAGTAGCCAGAGAAGAAAAAGGACGAATCCCACATGAAGCATTATCGAAACCTCCATTGGTAGAATCAATCTTCCTCCAAATCCCACTTAAAAGAAAAGATGACCTTCCTAAACACTTCCTGTACCGACAAACAACATTCTATAGGATCAGGTTACTACATCCACTTTTCCTTCTTCTGAAATGGGCTCCACCAGATTCGAAGAAAAAAAGATTCTCACTCCAAAACCCATGAATGAGACAACTTCAACATTCAACCCACAAGATCAAAATCAAAAGATTCGAAGATTCGTAAAATCTCTAACCCAAACATAGACCTAAAACGAAAGCCCAAATCAATACTTACACTAAAATCACCAATAAGAACCAAATCTCCACATGGCAGTCTCTTCAATAAGAACAAACGAATCAAATCCCATCCATAAAGTGACGGGGCAGGTTCTGAAATGCCCTGTTCATCATTCCCCTCGACAGTAAAAAGGGTACCGTAGGAACGAAGAAACCGTCGATGAGAGATAAGGAATTTGGAGCAGTTGAAACTTGAAAGTAAGTTACCAAGTTTTAGCTTGAATCTTCAAGCACGTGTCCAATACGTGTCGGCATCGGAAGATAAGACAAAGAGAACGAATGCTTGCTGCAGCCATGACTGACCTGTGGATGGATCTTCCTTTTCCCTAATTGGGTCTCTCTCTGATCATGTGAAATCAAGAAATTCCAAGAGATTGATCCATTAAAGCATGCAGATGCATCGTTTTTCTGGGTTTGAAATGACCCGTTTGAAGAAGAACACACACTCAACAATGAATAAAGACAATTCAAGACCTATTCCATATCCAAAAATTTCAAACTTACTTTAATGTATAGAATAGAATAGAATAGAATAATCCAAGACGAGTACTGAAATCGAAAACTTTGACTTGAATCTGAAATGGGGTTTAAGAAACTAATTAAATGTGACCCGATTGAAGTCTTGTGGTTGTGGGGATGATGAAACGCTGTAACAGGAAAGGGACAGTTTTTTCTTTTCTTTTTTTTTTTTTTCTTTTTGAGCTCAACAAATAATAGGACAAGGACAGTTGCCTTGCCGACTCAATTCTTCGAATGGAGAATTATTGCAGATCAAACAGTTTATTAGAAAATTGTTAACTTTATTTAAAAAAATATGATGGTGTAATGGGATCTTGTCGCTTTCCCTATTTGTGATTATGAACTTATCTGAAATATCGGAGATGGGTTCTTAACCTTTTTCTTTTTTCCTCATTTTAGATTCTTAAAAAAAAATACTATTTAACTAGTACTTGGTTTTTTAATTATACCTCCCATTTTTAAAAGTTGCATTTTAACTTTTGAAATTCGAGGTACGTTTCAAAATAACGTCTAAGTTAAAAATCACTTTTGGTTCCTAAACTTGTATGAAAGTAACAATTTAGGTCTCTGAATTTTTACTTGTAACAATTTAGTTCTTGTACTTCTAATTTTGCAACAATTTAGTCTCTAAACTTTTATTGGTAACGATTTAGTCCTTATACTTTCAATTTTGTAAATGTTTAGTCCATGAATTTTAATGAGTAACAATTTAGTCCAGTACTTTAAAATTTGTAACAATTTAGTCCATATACTTTCTATTCTGTACACAATTTAATCATTTTCGCAAAAAAAATTCATCAAAATCATATGTCGTTTTTTTATTATTTCATGATTAAATTTTGTAGCTTATAAACTTATTGGATCCCAAGTTAGTTTATTAATCTATCTATGTAAGAAATTTTATTAAATCTTTACATTAATTTTTACGATAGGGACTAAATCGTTACAGATTTGAAAGTACATGGATTAAATTGTTACTTATTGAAGTTCAAGGACTAAAGTGTTAGAACTAAAAAAAAGGACTAAAGTGTAACAAGATTAAAAGTATAGAGACTAAATCGTTACAAAATTGAAATTACAGGGACTAAATCGTCACAAATCAAAGTTTATGGACTAAATTGTAGCTTTCATGAAAGTTCAGGGACCAAAATGATTTTTAACCTAACATTATTTAAAAGCTTTTATCGATAAATTCATGGACAAAAAATAATGTATCTGTTTATTTGTTGATTATGTGAACGTATTTTAACACACACGTGTAAAAAATAGTAATAATATAGATTCATGATAGTTTTAAAAAATTGGAAGAATTTGGAGGTTATTGAAAAAAATCATTAACAAAAAACACAAAATTGGAGACGTGAGTTTGAAAGGTAGAGTATAAAGTTTGGGTATAAGTAGCCACGCCATTTTCCATCCCAACGGCAAAAGCTTTCAAAACGTGTTTTGAAACTAACTTTTAATTTTCAAGAATTAAAATCAAACTTTTAGAATTTTGGAGTATTATAGATACCAACCCCTTAGTACAAGGTTAGCTTTAATAATTTAATCTTTGTTTAATTATATTTTTGGGGTGATATTTCTTATGTTATGTTATGGGATTCATAGAAATTTGACTTTCATGTATATTATTTTAATTATGCTAATAAAATATTGTCTATGTTAGGGATGTAAATTGGTCGGGTCGGGTCGGTTGTACGGACGACCCGACCCGACTCGATCCGATCCAGTTTGACCCGAATTGGGTCGGGTCGGGTTTTTTTTTCCCATCGTTCATCGTTCAATTCTCAATCTCTCTCTCAAATCCCAGCACAAAAATTTCTCCTTCCAATAAACAAAAGTTGTTCCCTTCACAACAATCTCAGCACATAAACTGAAAGCAATTTCTCAAATTCCTTCAAATTTCTCTCTCTCATTCTATGATTCTAACCGGCCATGGACGACCAATCTCGTCTCCTTTTCCCAAATGCTTCCCGCCGTCCCCCTTTTCCCTTCCTTTTCAAAACCCCCAAATTCCAATCGATGGGCTGTACACAAGCCATTGGAGGCATTGAGAAGCTCAAATTTGCAAACCCTAATTATCAAATTCCAATCGATGGTCTGTTAATAGGCGTTGAGATGAAGAATCCTCATCGGAGGTCGCTGGGGCAGAGGAGGTCTGTTAATAGAGGGGTCGTCTGAAGCAGAGAAGCCCCACGAAGGCGATGGTGGCAGCGGGAATGGCCAATTTGGTTCAGAGAAGAGCCTTGGATATCATGATCCCACCTGAGAAACACGAGCACGAAGACAAAGGCGACATGCGAGATTGAACAGCTTCGGCGGCGATGGTGGCAGCGGGAATGGTCGATTTGGTTCAGAGAAGAGCCTTGGAGATCATGATCCCACCTAAGAAATACGAGCACGAAGACGAAGACGACATGCGAGATTGAACAGCTTCGGCAAGCACGAGCAGCGGGAATCGATTTGGTTCAGAAAAGAGCAAAAACGAGAAGTCTGAAACGTGAAACCCTAAGTAGGCGAACAAAAACGAAAAGGCGGAAGAGGTGAGGCGTAACTGAACCGAACCGAATCGGCTCGGTCTGGTCAGAATTAAAGTTGACAACCGAACCGAACCGGTTTGGTTCGGTTCCTTTCACCCCTAGTCTATGTGGCCAACAAGAGCTTAACTCAACTGGCATAACCTTGTACTGATAACCACAAGATTTGTGGTTCGAATCCCCCTCCCTACATATTGTCAAAAAAATATATATATTGTCTATGTAAAAGGTCAGAGGTTCAAATCCTCTATCCCAAATGTTTATGAACTAAAAAAAAAAAAAAAGTGTTGCGTTGGAGGACCATTTTACAAGTTACAATTGTAACCACGATGCATTTCAATGATACCCTTTTAAATTGAATTTAAAAAATGAGATTGAAACCTTTTTAGATTCACGTGGATTAAATAAACATTATTATTTTTTTTTTACATGTGGAGTAGGAAGATTTGAATCACAAACCTCACAAACTATGCTCATATTGACAAATAGACATTATTATTTTCACGTAGTAAATTTGTTATTTAATACATCTGCATAAAAACCCCTATTTTTATTATATAATTTATGACGTCGACAAAACACGTGATTATGAAATAATTTAAAGGTTTTTTTTTTTTTTTTTTTTTTTTGTTGACAATATTGAAATATTTTAAAGTTAGGGGCCTTCTTGATCCATTATTGGGATTGAATCTTTTTCCAAAAAAAAAAAATTATTGGGATTGAATTATTAAAATAAGTAAAATGACGTTTGACTCCCCATCCAAAATAGCCTTTGTAAGCAAGGTTTAAAATGTCGATGTCGATGGAAATGTCGAGGTCCAGATTTTATGGAAATGTCGATGTCGATGGAAATGTCGAGAGACATTCCGGGAAAATTTACGGAAATCATGGAAATTGATGGAAATTGTTTGAATTAGTCAATGAAACTTTAATTGTAGTTTAATTAGACTATAATGGATCCCTTCTTATCATCATATCTAAAAAGTAAGATAATATTTAGATGGAATTGTCGATTCAAATGTCGATATGTGCAAGAATTTTGAAAATTGATGAAAATTATTTGAATTGTTAAATGAAAATTTAAGTTTAAAGGTAAAGAAACATGAAAACCTTTAAACTTAACTTAACAAGTGAAGATAGATAACTAGAGCTAGAAGGCTAGAGCTCTTAATTTAAGAAAGTAATTGGAAAATATTTTGGGATAATTTAAGAGAATTAAGGTGTGAAGAAATTAAAATGAAATGAGAATATTTATATAATATGGTAAAAATAATAAAATAATAAAAATGTAAAATTATAATTGAGAATTTGAGAATTGTGGCGTGAAGAAGTTGAAATGAAATGAAAGTATCTATAGATGCTAAAAATAATAAAATAATAGAAATTTAAAATTAAAATAATAAATTAAAAATTATTTTTGTAGTAAACACTAAAAAATAAATTTGAAAATTTGTAGTGTTTTCATAAATAAATGGAGGTTGAAAAATAAAAAAATATATATAAAAAAGTTTAAAAAAATAGAAAAAAATGAAATAAAAAATACGTTAAGTAGGATTCGAACTCTAACCCACACAGATGTCAGCCACGCACGCTTCCGCTGGGACAAGGGAAGGTTATGAAACTTTAGGTTCAAACGTAAAACTTAAACTATAAAATATATTAAAAAACAATTAAAAAAAAATCGACACATCTCGACATTTCGGCGAAATCGCCGAAATGTCGAGATTTCGACGAAATTTCGTCGACATGGGGGGAAGATCGAAACTTCCCCCCCTTGGAAATGTCGACATGGTCGACATACCGACATTTCGGGAAATGTCGGTATGTCGATGGAAATTTGATACCTTGCTTGTAAGTGTACCTTTGTTTCTTCCCCTTTCTCCCTCTTCGTTTTCAACAATACGGTGAACATTTGAACCTCTATTATTTTGGTCGTTAATATGTAACGTTTTTTTTTTAACATATGGAGTGGGAAATTTGATCCTCTATTCTCTTGGTCAAGAGTACAAGTTTTATGTCAGTTTAGTTATGCTCTTGCTGGCGTCGATAATGTATAATTTAATTAGTTGGGTTATGTTCAATTTAGCGTATTGAGATCGATAATATCAATATCATAAAAATGAATAAAATTTTAATTAGTTTAAAAAATAATAATAATAATAAAATTTTAATTAATAATTATTATTCACAAAGTCCAACATTCCACGAGAACCATGTAAAGGGGGCTAGACCAATTTAGCTGTGTTGTCATTTTTCAAAACCGACATTTAATAATGGCTATTCTTGTCGTTAACCCTAGGTGATACTGGCTTAGCCCACTAAACAAGCCCAAGTTTAGCTTGATGGGCAAGGATCTAGCACCTGGTGCCCATGTGGCAAATGTCGCCACCATGTTAATGATAGGCAAATTATTCGATGATGCCGCTACAATGCAGTAGTTTTTTTAAAAACTATCAATGTAGATATTCAAACAATGTAGATATTCAAAGATATATGCCTCTAGTAATCATTAGATAAAAAGTTGAAATACCTTTGACAATTCCTCTCTTATGTTTAACGGTGTAAAACTACTAGTCTCATTGTGGTGACCTCATTGAATAATTTCTTGTTCCATCTAACCACATCGCTCTCAACCACTCGTCTAGCACCACCTAGCGGCTAGCACTCTAATAGATGATATTAATTCTTTGGCTCATGATCTTGTGTTTTGTGAGAAAATTTTCAATCTTACCATAGTATGGAAAAATTTTCAAACTTTTTCCATTCATGGTTTATTATATAGCATTATATTTAATAATGGCACGAGGTTCATACGAAAAAATAACATAATGACATGTCGAATTCTAAATGGAAAGCATAGATACTATTGGTAATGCTAAGAAAACTTTCCCCCAGTAATCTTGATTTATAGCAGTGTCACCTCACTTTTTACTTGAGTGACATACAAGGAAACCACCATCCTATTATTTATCCAAAATTCAACGACGCTAACCCACCACAAACTTAGAATAAATAGTCAAAATGAACATAGTTCAGCGGTAATTGACATGTACATTCGACCAAGAGGTCAGAGAGGTTGGAATCTCCTGACTTATTCACCTTCTCAATCCACTCATATAACCGATCAACAATCACACGGTTGAATCATCCATTCATATATCAAACCAAACTCAACCCTATCCAACTCTAAAACATCAAAATCGTCATATTTCAATTAAATACACAAGCATCTAATTGGGACAACCAACCAAAGATGACAAAGACATGAGCTCTCCAACGTCCAACATCATCAAGCAAAGAGCCTATGCCACAACTTTATCTTTCGGCCTCAGCATGCATGGCCACACCACCGCAACCTAGCTAGCCACACTTCCCATTTCAAGCCAATAACGTGCAGTTTAAAGCACAATTGATAAGTCATTTCCAACCAAATCAACTTCTGCAAAACGGATAATGTGTTTGGTTTAACTTTTCAAATGTTTAATTTTGAAAAATACTCTAGTATTTGACAACCACTAAAAATGACTTATTAAAAAATGAGATTGAGAAATAAATCATCCTGACAGAAACCCTTGAAATCAAATTTTTTTAAAAAAGTTTTTAAGTATATAGCGTGGATAAAAACACTTATGGAAAATGTAACCAAACATATGAATGTTTAAATTCTAAATAATTTTTATACAAATTGTTTATAAAAAAAAAAATGCATTAGTTAAAAACATGTACATTTTAGTTTAAGTGTATTTCAAGAATGCATTTTTCAAGAAACATTTTGTATAAAAATTATTTATAATTCAAACACTCACGTGTTTAGTTTCCTCACAAGTGTTTTGATACACAAGTTATTATATACTTAAAAACTTTTTTAAAAAAATTTGTTTTCAAGTGTTTTTCTCAAAATTGTTTATTTCTCAATCTCATTTTTAATAAATCATTTTTAGTGGTTATCAAACACTAGAACTTTTTTCAAAATTAAACACAAATCAAACCTATCATAATAAATCTCTCTATTACTTCTCTTTAGTCACGGGAAAAAAGAAAAACCAAACTTTTGCAAATAGGATAACTAGAGAGATCTTGCTTGAGACCGTGCAATTTGTTCATGCCTGCGACATCGAGGCATTGGACTACCATTTGCGTGGCAGTCCGAGGAGGAGGAAGAGGAAGAGGATTTCATTGTAATCGCGTATGGAACTGGTAGAGATTATTTAATTTGTATCTCTTTTGAATTCCCACTTGGCCAGGAGGTTGGTGTTTTTCTATTGGTTCATATTCATTTGAAATACATTTTAGTTTAAGTATTTTCAAGTATGTATTTTCTTTTAAACATTTTGTATAAGAATTGTTTAAAATTTAAACATTCATATGTTTGATTACGTTTCCTCCTACGTATTTTTATACACAAGTTATTATATACTTAAAAAATCATTTAAAAAAAAATTGCTTTCGAGTATTTCTCTATAAATGGTTTATTTTTCAATCTCATTTTTTAATAAGTCACTTTTAGTGGTTGCCAAACACTAGATTTTTTTTTTTCAAAATTAAAAACACTTGAAAAGTTAAACCGAACATATCCTTACACTTTTAGAAATTTCAAAGTTATATCAACTTGGTTTAATATAAAGTGTACAATAGATTCTTGATTTATGAGCTTTAAGAAGTATTTAATAGAGTTCATAAATTAGTAATTTTGTGTTTAATGGGTATTTGAACTTAAAAAAAAAAAAAAAAAAAGAGTCTTGTAAATTAGACACCTATTATAAATGAAATTAAAAGTACAGGATAATATTTTTGTAATGTTTGTGAGAGGACTCTTCTAAGTTAAATTTGAATATGGAGTTAGAATACATAAATGTGTCACCATTTATTAAGCCTTTGTCAATATATATTTTTGTAATGTAATTATTTCTTCAGAATGTTTATAAATGTGAAGAAAGAGATTTAAATAAAACATTGGTTGCTTGCAATTTAAGCATATTATGCTCATGTAGACATCTTCTAATACCAACACTAATTGACTATTAAATCATTCTATTTCATTCCAATTTTAAAGAGTAAATTGTCACATCTATGAGTGTGAGACAGAATGATGAGCAATCAATAAAATAAACACAAAACCATGGATTAAACAAATACACTTTTTTTTTTTTACGACATATGAGGGTGGGAGAATCAAACCACAGACTTTTTGATCAATAGTACAAGTTTTATGTCAGTTAAATTATGCTTATGTTAACAGATTAAGCAATACACTTCTTTATATTTTAGTTAAAATAATGATCTAGTTCATGAACCTGATTTAATCTCCATATTCTAAAATTAATAACAATTTAGTTCTATATTTTAATATACAACAATTTAGTTCATTTATTATTATTTTTTTTAAATTAGTTCATTTAATTCAAAATTTGTAACAATTTAGATCTAAGTGGTTGGACTACATCTTTGCAAATTTTAATTTTTCTTTTGAGTAAAATTTAGGGACTTTTGACCTCTTGGTCAAGAGTATACGTCAATCACCGCTAAACTAAATCCATATATAATGAATTTTAGAGATTAAATTCTTACATTTTTTTAGTTCAACAATTGCAAAGTAGAAGTCTCAACAATTTATTTTTTCGATGGTAATATGTGTTTTATCTACTTGTTATCTTGAAATTGATTTATATGAAAATTCAAGGTCTAAATTTTTTGAGTTCAACAACACGTACCTCTAACAACAAATAGCGACCTAATTAGTTAGGTTGATATTGGCAAAATTTAAGATGTAAATGGTGTTTACTCGAACAAATGTGAATTTTTTTATCTCTTGGTTGAGGGTACATGTCAATTGCTGCTGAACTACGCTCAATTTAACACAAATGTGTATTATTTTAACCCAAAATTGAAACCAAACAATTATTATTTGGTTGATTATATAATTGAAGTTGGACACTTGTTCAGGAACCATATGCGAGGCCATCGTGTACAACCACTCTGTTTCGTTTTGGGCAAAAGCAAAACCAGTAGCGCGGGACACGAATGGAGAGAGGACGGATGAGGCAAAGCTTGATAAACCTGTACCTGACACATCTTCCATTCCACATCCATTGATGACGATTCCACCTCTGTCCCATTTGCCATAAACAATTCACTAAATTAGTATTATCCTTCGCCACGTTCCAATCGAGTTTGAGTCAAAAACAAGGCGCGATGCAAAGCTTTCGATTCTTACGAATTCCTCTGTTTCCTCCCAATGCTCTATTCTTCGTCGCTCAAACCTCTCATCTTCCTCCTGTGAAACCCATTTCCAGAATTCCCACCAAGAATTTCAGTTCCCAAATGGGGTCTTCGCCATCATCTTCCTCGTCGAAGCTCTTGTTCCGTCAATTGTTCGAGAAGGAGTCTTCCACTTACACTTACCTTCTCGCTGATGTTTCCCATCCTGAGAAACCTGCGCTTGTAATTTTCCTCTCTAATCTCTCTCTCTTCTATGTTTTGTTTTAGTGTTTTGCTGTTTGAATTGAATTTGAAATTGGGTTGTTCTTTGACGAAATGTGTGATGGGTTTCGTTTCATCAATTTTTGGGCATGTTTCTCGTGTGTTTTCTTAGTTGGGTTGAATACTTGGGTCAAAAGTATTAATGGGTTTTTTTGATTTCCTGTGATTTAATGAGTTTTTTCTACCTTCAGTTGATTGACCCGGTTGACAAGACTGTAGATAGGGATCTAAATCTTATAAGAGAACTGGGACTGAAGCTTATATACGCTATGAACACTCATGTGCATGCTGATCATGTCACTGGCACTGGACTCATCAAGGTTTTTTCTTCTCCGTTATCAGTTTTGTTGGTGGTTTCTCACTCCCAATTTTCATTTTTTTTAGTGTCTGATTTTGTTGTTATTGTTGTCTTTGATGTGATCATTTCCTTCAGAGTAAAGTTCCAGGAGCGAAATCTGTGATCTCGAGTGCAAGTGGTGCAAAAGCTGATGTGTTGATTGAACCTGGCGATAGAATTTCTTTTGGTGATCTATTCCTGGAGGTATGCCAATACTTGTATTTGACACTACAAAACAAGGATACAGTATAGATCTCTGTTTGCTTTGATAGTTTCGGTTCCAGCATTTTTCAAGTCATCATTTTAGCCATCACGTAGGGTTGGTGAAAATCAACATAAGATATCTGCTCTCATATGTGTATTTATTTCTAAAATTTTATTAGCTTTGAGGTTCACACATATTATGCTTCTAATTTGATTCTTGACATAGCGTAGTGTAACTTGTTTAGTTGAATCTCCTCTGCTTGCCACACTGTGGCAGAAATCTTGAGGACCAGGGATGGCTTTTAATTCCAGGCTCTATAGATTACTACTCCATGCTATGGCAAGGCTCATGAGTTCTTAAATAGTAAACAATGATTATCATATCTTCTTTAGAGTTTCAAATTTTCAATACTACAAGTCTACAACAATGTCAACAATCTGCTATGAATATTTACTTCTGTGGGTCTTGAGAATGCAATGCAGAAAGGGAGTCAATTTTTGTGCCAGGAGTGCTCTTTGACTTTTTGAACCTTCTATATTTTTCCATACTACAGCTGTCTGTCTGCTTCTATTTCTTCTTGGGATGTGGCTCCACACCATTACTTCTTATTGTTGTTTGTTCATAATTCCTCTATTACCATCAATAATAATATGCCATCCACTGAAAATAAAAAATATGTACTGCAAAGATATCTCCTCTAGTTTCTTTCTGACGAACATAACAATCTAGGAATAGGATTACTTCCCAAGTGTAGGTGACTTCTAGGAGGAAGAAGGAAATACTTGTACATTTTAGAAACTTTACGTGTTACTGCCAACTCCAATTTTTATCTCTTATTGCTGAAGAAGAAACATATAGATAATATAGGGAGTGTTAGCTAGGAAGTTATCATTTGATGTGCAATCAGTTAAGTAAAGATTCTGGAGAAGTGACTTAGTTTTCTGCAAATAATGAGTTAGAGCTCTCTTCTGATTTAATTTGTTTGGAGAGGGAGGGAGATGTGTAATGAACAATTTCCCTCCTCCTTTGATATTACAAGCTTTATATAGAAAACTGATTTGCCATCTGGTTTGAGGATTTCGATTAAGTATGATCCCTGCTGTTTACTTTCTGGTGTTGATTTTTTGCTGAAGCATAAGCAGTCTCATAGCCTATGATCACATTTCTAAAGTCCCTGAACCCAGACAGTGAGCAGAATATTTTTTTGAAGAAAGAATATATGCTTTTCAAAGGGTTCATCATCAAGTAAAGCAATGTTAAGTGGGATAAATTTTGGGGACAATCCAAGAGTTGACTCTTGACTCAACTTCATCGTGCATGTGATTTCAGGTCCGTGCTACTCCCGGGCACACATTAGGATGTGTCACCTATGTAACAGGGGAGGAACCTGATCAGCCTCATCCTAGGATGGCATTCACTGGGGATGCTCTTTTGATACGTGGATGTGGGAGGACAGATTTTCAGGTAGCTTTCACTTTTTGACTTATTTTTCAATTGTTGATGGCAGTACTCAAATTGTTCTCAAATGTGTTGGTTTTTCAGATGATGAGATTTCTATATAATACGTTGGCTGTCATTTTCCCTCTTGTGACTCTCTGTAAATTTAACAGATTTTCCGAACTTCTCTGGTCATGGTACACAATTTTCTATCTTATTGAATAAACATTGAGTGATAATGGTAGCTGGTGTCGCTTTCATTACACAACAATGACCTGAAAACCTTCGTTGACTCTGGGGTAGCTAGAACCATTATGAACTATCAACGAATCATTTAGATGTAAATGTTACTTAATCACAACATTCTGCATGATTGTGACCTTTATTTACAAATTCAACGTTTCAAATCTAATGTATCGACCAAAAACTTGTCGATGTTATTGAACTTCCAGTGCTTAGATGTGTATTCTCTTTCACATTTGAAGAATTGACCTTTATTGCCACAAGGCTGACTACCATTGTCTTTTCTGCAGGGTGGAAGTTCACAGCAGCTCTATGAATCTGTACACTCACAGGTTAGATTATAGGATAAGCCGATAACATAATCACTATAAATGGAGTTTCTTTGTTTTAGCTTTTTGTGACATACACTCATGCTGATTATTAACTCTCTGTGTCAGATCTTCACCCTGCCAAAGGACACATTGATCTATCCTGGTCATGATTACAAGGGATTTAGTGTAAGGAAATTTCTAGGCCTGTTTATCTTCGAAACACGGTTCAGTCACTTATATCTGGCTTGTGATTTCAGGTTAGTTCTGTAGGTGAAGAGACAGAATACAATCCCCGGCTTACCAAGGATCTGGTAATTCCTTGAATAACTAGAAGCACTTATCTGGAAATTGCATTTGGAAGCAGAATCAGTTCCTAAAACCTGTGCTTTTACATATAAAGTTTGTAACTTTTCTCCTGGGTTTGTTTTTGTTTTGCAGGAAGAATTCAAGAAAATCATGGAAAGTAAGTACATAAAACAAAAATTTTAATATGGTGTAAACTGATCGCCTCTGTTATAACAACTGTATTGTTTCTCTCGCAGATTTGAACCTGTCGTATCCAAAGATGATGGACATAGCAGTTCCAGCGAATTTGGTCTGTGGGTTGCAAGATCCAGCTTCTTAACAATGTCAACTCTGTGATTCTTTGTATATAATTGGCCTTTCTTACTTAAAAATAAATGATAAATAAAAGAAGAGAAAGAAAGATCAAGCCAGACCAATAGGCCAAAAGGTGTGAATTTCACAAACAAAAATAAAAAAACATGTACAAATGACACTATCTGCTAGTTTTCTGCTATGCAAAGTGGTTTGTTTGATGATTTGTTTTCTCTCTTTTCACTGAAGTTTTGTTTGCCACCACGCTCAGTAATAAACCTCTGTTCTGTGCAAATCTGCATTGGCTATTTGTTATGGATTATTTGGTTCCGTTCATAACAATTTTGTTTTTAGTTCTGTATCATTGAAAATTATATTTCTTTTCTTGCAATTTTTTGCAATGGATTTCATGTTTCTTATGAAAAAAAATGGATTTTTTAGTCAAATTTCTTAAACAAATACTACTTTTTTAAAGCAAAATTTGAAAACATTACAAAGGAACTATATCTAATAATAGCGTTTATAAGTTTAATTTTCAAAAACCAAATGGATATTAAATGAATCCTTGAACATACATGATCTGTCTCCTTAGCACCTACTGATCAACTGTATACTTCCCAATTTCTTCAAGAATGATTTTCTGGTTCATTGATGGATCAAATGACTTGCTAAAATAGTTTTGCAATCTCCATACTGTAGGTGGATTATAATTGAGTTAAATTATGAACAAAAGACCAGAAGGAAACATATTTTATACAACAGAGAACAAGATTATGTGATAGTTTTATGGGGAGTTTTTGGGAGTGTTCTGAAAAGTAGTTTCCCCTTTTTCAAGATATAAATATTGTAAAAACATGTTTTTGTTGTCTTTTATTCTTCTTTTTGAGCTTTGAACTTGTAAAATAGTGGTTTCAAACTTTCAAGTAGAATCTGATCTGTATTAAACTAGCGTTTTTTTTTTTTTCCATAATACTTCCAAAGATTCTAGGCCACATTCACAACGTGTTGGACACTTCCATTAAACAAATTCTGTTCAGTTAAAGTTCATTAGATCCAACTGCAAGCAAAGCATGAATGTAATGAAAGGAGATGAAGAAGAAGCACCAGGCTCCATATTTTCCATTTCCTCAACTAAAAACAACATACAATATAAGTAAACAATATATACACAATGATTTTAATGTAAATCAAAGCCCAAATCAAAGATAAGACAGTGTTCATTTCACATAAATTTAAATTCCCCAGTTCCAGAGAAACCAAACAAGCTCATAATTCTCCTAATTGAACATCCTGAGCCTTCAATGGAACATAATCCCCAAGATAAACTTCCAGATGATCAGACAACGAGGACTTGTCAATGTTTTGATGGTGATAAGATTTGCAGACGAAGTAAATGATTGTTTGAGCAACAAGACCAAAGAGAAACACTTTGAAGAGCAACAAGAAACAGAGAATTCCAAGAACAATTCTCAATCCATTGAACTTAGAGCTGCCAAGCACAACCAGAGTCTGAAAAACCAACTGACTCCCTAGAAAAAGCAAAGTGAAAGTCAAGAAAACACCACAAGAAAGCATCATCTTCCCCTTTATCAATTCCTTGCTCTTCAACATCGCTTGAATCCCATAAACATCCTCCAAAACCGACACGACGCTCGCCAAATGCCAAACTACGCTTATATACACAAAACCTACAACGTATGACACACAAAGCCCAGCAAAGATCAAAACCCCAACCCCACCGAATCCAAAAATTGCAGCCCAGAGCAGAATCAAAACCCCAAAAGCAATGTTGTAAACCAAAACAATAACGAAATTCCATATGAAAGTAACCATCAGCCTTCTCCAAACCTTGGGAACGACGCTGATGACCTTCCTGAAGGTGATCTCCTTGCCGGTGTACACGCAGGCGATGGTGTAAACGACGGCCGCCGTCGAAAGCAGAGCGAGGACAAGGAAGAAAGTGAAATACGCAGCTTTGAAGAGCCAAAAAGAGATCCACTCCGAAGTGATCATATCGGAGAGCTTAGTGTACTTGGGTGAATTCCTGGGGATTGAGTTGAGAGAGTCTTCGTTTTTCAAGATCTTGAAGAAGAGAAGCTCGGTTACCTGGATGTGAGCGACGAAGACGATGGAAAGAGGCAAGATTAGGGTTAGGGTAATCTTGCTGAAGATCTTCCTCCATGAAAACACAATGTTGAAGGATTCTCTGAAGATGCCGAAGAAGCCGAGGAATTGAAGATCTTCTTGCTCTCTATCCATTTCTCTCTAAAATCAAAATGAATGAATGAGCGACGGCGAGGTGTGAAGTCTTAACAACCGCTATAAATTAACAAAGAACTGACCACTAATTGACTCTAATTTTCCAAGGTGTCACTTTTAAGTTTTGTCACCTTTCACTCATTACACGTCATCTATCTAATTTTTTAAAAATCTTTTTTAATTTAAATTTTATTTTTAGTTTTAAGGTTTAGGTAATCAACACGTGCGTCTCAATCTGACAAAAGCGAGTATAGCTCAACGATGATTGACATGTCTTTTTGATCATCAAGAGGTTCGAGTGGGAAGTCCAGTGATTTGAATTCTCATAAAGGGTAACAATGTTTGTAAATTTAGTTTTGAAAACCAAATGAATATAAAAAAAAAAAAATTACCTTAATCTTTCAAGGTATTTGATTTATAATTTTTCAGATGCATAATTTAGTCTTTAATTTAATTTTAATGTATGAGAGTTGAAATTTAGGTGAAAATATATTAGTTAGAAGTGATGTGGTTATTCATCTTTAATCACTTAGTTATGATCAAGTTGATTTTAACAGTCCTTTTTAAAATTGATACGAAGATGGTATTTATCCTCGACCTATTGTCAAAAAGAAAAAAGTTCAATAATAAAAGCATCCTACCTCTCACTTCCTTTACATAGATCAATAAAATTTTCCATACCCACCTCACTTTTTTTTTTTTTTAACATATGGGGTGAAAGAATTCGAACATCTTGTCATTAATACAAGTCTTATGTCAGATGAGCTAACTCATGTTGGCACCTCACTTATTGTTGTTGTATAAATATTATTATCTTAATTTTTAAAAGTATAATTGTTCTATTAGATTATATGGGTTTCCATTTCAAAACTAATATTTTCAAGGTGGGATCCTCAACATGGTGCCTCGGATCGGATCCCAATATTTTTTCTTGGACCGAATACCCGTTTTGATTTAATGGACTTTGAAACCATATTAAATTATATGAGCTTCCATCTCAAAACCAATAGCCAATGAGTGGAACGACCCTTGTAGGTTATAAATTTGTGTAACTCTGTTCAAAAGGTTAAAGCTTTGAGTTCCTTCATGGTTGAACTAAAATAAATAAATAAAAATATTAATTTTAATAGAACCCACCCACATGTCACATTCTGTATTCTGATCCATTTCGGCCGTGGAGAGAAAATGAGCCAGGAAGAAAAGTCCGCCGCCGTGGGGGTCGTCGTTCACCACCACCACGAATCAAATTCCGGCCACCCTCACTATGGAACCTTCCAAGGCGTCGCCAATTATCCTCCCGTCGGATTCCCTCAGCCTACTCGCCCGCCTGGTGCTTCCGACTCCTATGATCCTTCTCAATCTGAGCCCTATGCTCATGGCTATCAAGCTGTCCCTGGTAACCTCTTCTTCCTCAAATTTCCTTAGTTGTTAATCTGGTGTTAGTTGTTTCTTTTCATTCTGGTGCGATTTCTTCAATCTTATGCTTTTCCGTTTGACTTGAACTACTGATCTTTGTTGCTCGGTCAAAGACCTTGAGTTGAACTCTAGTAAAGTTGATCTCATCTCTTGAATAGCTTAGTTCCGTCCGGAATCGAAGGATTATGATCTAGTGGACAGTTTTGTGCCAGGCATGGATGAGTGATCCCTAGTTTAGTTGTCAGATTTTTGTTCTCTGTATTTCAGTTCACATTCAACCTGGATCTTCATACTAGTACCCGATGTTTGAGATTAGATCCGCCTTTTTCTTGTATGTGAGTGTGCTTTATATCGGTGTCTGCTTCGGAGTGTGTAATTCAAAATTGCAAAATAAGTAGAGTAGGTAGCCACTTTTAATTCATGATAAACAAGGATCACAATAATGTATTATAGTTTATCAGTTGTTTAATTTGAAGCTTTTTGTTATAACAAAATCTCGACAAAAAAAGTTTGGCAGGATTCTTACTCAATAGACACGCGATTCTCTTTTAATTTTTGAAATACTTGAATTTAACATTCTGAAATTGGTATTTTGTTTAGTTTCATTGTATTGGCTGTAACTTCCTGTAACTTTTTCTAGAATATATACTCTTGGCTCTGCTTATCATAAAGACATAAGTAGTAGCTCAACTTTTTTTTTTTGTTAAATCAATCTTTTATTTTATTCCTGTATTCCTTTCCAGGATATGCTATTGTTGAAGGAAGACCAGTGAGAGAGCGGCGCCTTCCTTGCTGCGGTATTGGCTGTGGGTGGTTCCTGTAAGTTGTCATAGTTGTTGGACTTTATCAACATTTACGGAAAATTACACTAGCATTGTCATCATAAACAAGCCATGTGATATCATTATGTCCACAATAAGCATTTAAAATTTTCAGGAGTTACATGTTCAATGAGTTATCAATTCAGAAGAAGATTAGAATGCTACAACTTCCATGTTATGAACTAAAACCAGTCAGCTTCTAGATTGGAATGACAGAATTGCTAGCTGTGACCTGCCTACTCTCTATATCTTACTATTTAAAAATTTTGCCCAGATTTTTGTGTCTATATATGATTTACCAAATAGATTACTAACTATGTTCTTCAGGTTCATTATTGGTTTCTTCTTGGTTGGTATCCCATGGTATCTTGGGGCAATTCTTATACTATGTGGCAGGGTGGACTACCGTGAGAAACCCGGATATGTTGCTTGCTCAATTGCCGTGAGTAACTTTTATTCATTATTGTTATTTTTAACTTCTTCAGCTTCACGATCATGTTCTTATATCTTCAGTCTAGTTTTACAAATCGATTTCATCACAAGAAGTGCCTTTTCTGTTATTCTTTTTTGCAACTTACGAAAAGATATTTTGAGTTGGGTGGGAGACATTCAGGAGTAGGTGATTGTAATTTGTAAATAACTAAAACTTGTCATTCTTTTAGTTTTAGTATCTTGAGCTCCATTTTAACCGCGATTTTATTTTTAGCTTTCTGTTAAATTAAACTGGTTTATTTACAATTTATATGTTTTAGTTTTTAACTTTTTTCTTTAATTTTTTTTTTTGAAATCCCCCCCCCCCCCCCAAAAAAAAAAGAGGAAACTAAATCGTTATGAAATGAGCCATTGAAATTCATAAGTGGTGAATAAGTCTATCTACTTTTTTCCTTTTCTTCCTTAAAAATAGTTAATTTTTCTAACATTGAACACTAATAATATTACACTGTATATCAGGCTGTTCTTGCGACAGTTGCCATTCTTTTTGGTGCAACGAAGGAAGCTGATGTCTGGTAACCAATCGTAAACTAAAAATATTGTATATTTTGCAAATATGTATGAAAAACACAATCCATGATTTCTCAGCACCACATCTTCAAGCTAGTTCCATTTAAACCTAAATTTGTGTTCCGATGTTGTGCCTAAGAAGTGTAGCATTCTGCAAAATCATGTTATTTGTTTTTTCTATGATATGTTGAAATATGTGTTTTGACTAATTATCTGAACCTCCTCTGTCGGAATGTACTTATCCTTTGGTAAATATATTTCTTCTTTGTTTGGAATAAGCATTTGAATAGTATCAAAACAGATAACTGTTTCTCACCGATCAGATTGTTCCTCTAGCGAAATTGCTCAGCCTGATGGTCTTCTAAGGTAAAACTTTGTTACTCGGTCTGCATCATTTTTATATGAAATTTAGATCTTTCCCTTTATTTGAACTCTGAAGAGAGATAAAAATTGTGTGATTGTCCTCCCTCATTACACGGGGAGCACCTAAAATTTCTCCTTTTATTACCGACATTGGAGTCATTACTAAGTAAAATAACCTTTTTTTTAATTTTATTTTTAATTTTAGTTTATTATATTTATTTATTTTACTGAAATTCTCGTTCAGAACGCATTTCCAAAACGTGTGTGAACAATTTTCAGATGAAGAATTTAGAGGATTAATTTTTTGTATCATCCCCTTGAGTTGTCCCGAGTTTCCATTGATGAGAAGTGAGAACTTTGCCATCAAATGCGTTTTATTTCAGCTATGCCCCTTTGCCGTTAAAAAAAAGAGTTAGTCAGCCTAAATATTAGAGGTTAAATAGGTATAGAGATTTGAACCTCTAACTTTAAAGGAAGAAATACATACTAATTACCACCAAACTATGTTCATCTTAGATGTACCTATGACATTTTAATTCTTGTATCTTAAAAAAAAAAAGTCAGTTAGCCTAAATATTAGGGGTTAAATATGTTCTTTTTGGTTTTAATGTGGGTTTGGAGATTTGAACCTCCAACTTTAAAGGAAGGAATACATACTAATTACCACTATGTTATGCTCATCTTAGATGTACCTATAACATTTTAATTCTTTTTTTTTTTTTTTTTTAGTGCAATGTAACATTTTAATTCTGGTATCTTTAAAAAGTATTATTATTATTATTATTTTTCTTTTGAGTTCAACAACATTTGGGGTAGGAGATTTTGAACCTCTGACCTCTTGATCAAAGGTACATGTAAAGTATCACTGAGCTATGTTCACTTTGACTAAAAAGGTATAATTATTGAGATCTACCATTAACTTTTTTTTTTTTTTTTTTTTTTTTTTTTTTTTTTTTTTGTTAAATTACAAGTTTAGTCTCTAAACTTTTAGAGTTGTGTCAACTTGGTTCCGAACTTTAAAAAATGTCTAATGGATACCTAAACTTTGAATTTTGTGTCTAGTAGGTTTCTAAATTTTAAAATGTCTAATAGATATTTAAACTTTCAATTTTATGTTTAATAAGTTCTTGACATATTCTAGATTTTTAAAAATTGACAATCTACTAAAGATAAAATTGAATTTTATGTCTATTAAGACTCTATCTAAACTTCCAATTTGTATCTTCTAAAAGTCAATTGCATTTAGTAATAGCCTGCTTTAAAAATTGAGTATCAATATTCTTAAAACAATATAACTTCAGACCATAAACAATAATAAATTCACAGTGTGAATATCAGCAAACGTATGACTTTTTTAAATGGAGTTTAGTGTTTGAAAGGAGTAAATTGCAAAAAATACTCTTTTTTTTCTCACTATATTAGTAGGGTGTGAATTCAAACATCGATCAAAGGTATATGTCTTAATCAATTAAGTTAGGTTTAAATTGATGCAAACAATACTCTTTACCTTAATTTAGGAGAAAATACTATTGTTACATGATTTATATTTGAAGGTATAATATATTTTTGTAAAAAATAAAATTATATACTTTTACACTTATAAAGATTATACATCTCACCTCCATAGATTAATTTTTGCTTGAATTTTATCTCTAGATTTAAACATTTTTAGTTTACAAAAATAAGAATAGCACTAACAAATATACAAAAGATTCATAATAGTTCAATATAGCATAAAAGAAGATGTGAAACAAACATATCCACAAGAAAAAAGTTACAAAACCAAAGCTTAGCGGTAATTGACATATACTCTCAACCAGAAAGTTGGAGGTTCGAATTCCCCACCCTCAAATGTTTATGAACTCAAAAAAAAAAAAAAAAAAAAAAAATTACAAAGAGGAAACTATCACAAGTATGAGGACAAAAATAGAACTCTTGAAAACCAAAGGAAAAGTAGACAACCCAAAACTCCATTTAAGAAAGGGAAGATAAAATATTTAATAAAACCATAACTTTTCTTTCTTTTATTTTTTTACTCATCCGAATATAATTCATGGGATAAAACATAAATTATCCAGTTATCCTCTTAGGTTCCGGTCATTCGATCCCATACCCCATAATTGTTAGAATAGGGAAAATTTCATAAATTTTTATTAAAAAATTGTATCACATGATTCACGTCCACTGAATCACACTCACACACAGAAAAATGGAAAAAAAGAAAAAGAAAAAGAAAAAGAAAAAACCATATTCATAGTGTAAGACTAAGAACCAACCCTCCAATATTATAAAATTCAAAAAATATACTTGTCTTCTTCCTCCCTCTTCTGCTCTCTCTGCAACTCGAAATCGGCATGTCGATCGCCGTTGCAATTTCAGTCAGCATTCTGGTAGGATCTCTTCTGGCATGGGGATGGAGGTTTCTGAACTGGATTTGGCTGAAGCCGAAGAAGCTCGAGAAGCACTTAAGACAGCAAGGCCTCACCGGAAGTTCCTATCGCCTTCTCTATGGCGATTCGAAGGACATGGCGACGGCGATTCGCGAGGCCAGATCGCAGCCGATGAACTTCTCTCATGATATTGCTCATCGCGCCGTCCCTTCCTCTCATATCACCATCAATAAATATGGTAACTCTCTCCGATTTTGACGATTTTGTTTTGCCCTAGCTTTTTGACGTTTCTGTCTTCCTCCTCTGTTTTCTTCTCTCTGTGAAATTGAAGTTGATTTGTGTCGCATCGTTCGAGATCAAATTGCACACACGAAAAAGGAAGAACAGCATGATTTTACTGTCCTTTTGAGCAAAATTCTTTTTGGTGTTTAAGAGCAGAGCAATTTTCGTTCTCGTGTTCCTAAATTTTCTTCGATTCAGGATAGTATATTCTGAACTGTAGTACGTGACCTTTTTTTTTTTTTTTTGAGTTCAACCTTTTTTTTTAAAAAAAAACAATAATATATATATATCTATATATATATATATATATTAAGAGCAGTGGATGGGTTGAGTTATGTTGAACTTGTCAATTTTTTAATTTTACTCCTAATGTATTAAAAAGAGGTTACTTTAGAATCTCTGTGAAGACATGTGATTGAGAATTTGTAATACATTAGGAGGTAAAATTAAAAATGTTAAAAGATTAAGGATTAAATTGAAAATTACTTAGAGATTATTTTGTATATTTTACCTAAAATATTTTTTTTAATAAAATGGTTCATATCAATACTATTTTAAACAGATAAATGGGATTTTTTTTTTTTTTGAAAAAAGATAAATGAGTTTTAATTAAGTAATGCTATAAGGGGTTGATATTTAGATATATCAATACTATTTTAAACAGATAAATGAGTTTTAATTAAGTAATGCTATAAGGGGTTGATATTTAGATTTCTCAAACATTTAATTTTAAATATTGTTAATATTATAAGTAATAATAGTTTAAATAGTAAGGTTTGTGTCCAAGTATGTTGACATAAATTCTTGACTAAAATGTCAGATGTTCAAAACTGCACTCTCACAAGTATGTTGAACGAAAAAAAGAAAGAAAGAAAATAATTTAAATAGTGAATACATTTATAATCTATTTCGGAGTGGTTTATTTGAATGTTAATTCTTAAAAAGAAAATATTAAAAACCTAGAGATTTGAAAGGACCCAAAACCCATGTGTATTCCTTTGTGAAAAAATCCCATGTGCACCAGTCAGTTTAGATGAACATTTCAAACTTTTTTTCTTTTTAAATTTTAATGAGTTCAAAAACATTTGGGGTAAGTGAACCTCTAAACTCTTGGTCAAGAGTACATGTCAATTGTCGTTGATTTATGGTATGTAAATTATATTTGTAGGTAAGAATTCTTTCGTATGGGTTGGCCCAACTCCCAGAGTGTATATAACGGATCCTGAACAACTTAAGGCTGTCTTTTCTCTCATCAATGACATTCGTAAAGCATCTTTGTTTCCTCTTGCAAGAAGACCTGGAGGTGGACTTGTCTCTCTCGAGGGGCCTAAATGGGCTAAACATAGAAAAATCATCAATCCAGCATTTCATACAGAAAAGTTGAAGGTCTACTTCTCTCTCATTGTTGTTTTTTTTTGTTAAGAAAGTTTGTCCATATATATAAATAAAGTATAAGAAGCTATTTAGTTGGTGTATAAGAAATGAAACCTATGATTCTATTTTAGAAATGAAATGACAAATAACTGATGTTATGAAACTATTGAGCTAGGATTAATGGGTGACTTTTTTAAAATGGAAAACCGAATCATCATAATGAAAAATGAAAGAATACGAGGACTTGAGAGACCTTCTTCATCCTCCCTTTTGTGAGAAAGGTTCTTTTTTGTGGTAGGCTGGGGTGTGTGTTATCTTGTGGGGTTTTGGATGTGAGGAACAACAAAATGCTTAGAGGGCTTGAGAGACTCCATTTGAAGTGTAGTCTTAATAGAAATAGAAATGTACCTAAGGTGTAATTAGGAATACTAGGGTAAGGGTATATTAGCAGTTAGTTAGAGAGTTGTTAGAGTATGAGATTATAAGTAGAGGGAGTGAGAAAGGGGAGAGAAAGGAATTGAGTGAGTGAGTTAGTCTTGAGTGTTCTCAAGAGAGGGAGGGTCCAAGTACCTTGAATACTTGAGTTTATTGTGTAGTCCTTTACCTTTTATATCTTAATACATTGTGGTTCTATTCCAGTTCTTATCAAGTCTCTTGTTAGATTCTATATGTTCATGTGGACTTCCGTTTTAAAACCCTTTTGTAATTATCCGTTAGGTCTTATTTCTCTTGATTGGAGGTCTTTTCTATAGTTTATCTCTCCTTGTTTGTGGGCTCTTTCTTTTTGTTATAGGTGTGACTTGTTAATGATATCTTGAAAATGGAAATGTTTGCAGGATATGTTTCCAGCATTCTCGGAGAGTTGTAATGAGATGATTAGCAAATGGGAAAAGATGGTCTCTGAGAAAAAAGGGTCTTTTGAGTTAGATGTTTGGCCTGATTTGCAAAGTATGACTGCAGATGTGATTTCTCGAACAGCATTTGGGAGTAGCTATGAGGAAGGAAAAAAGATATTCCAATTTTTGAAAAACTGGATTTCCCTACTGGTAACATGTCTAACAAAGGGAGTCTACAATATTCCTGGGTGGAGGTAAGATTAAACACAAGATTTTATTTTAATTTCACAATGGAAAACGAGCTTAAAAATAATTTATTTTCTACTTTTGTTCCTAACTATTTTCTTTTGAAAAAGGAGTTATACCTTTGTGCATTCTTAATTATTTCTTCATACACTATAGGTTTATACCAACCAAGTTGAATAGGAAGATGGAAGAGATTACTAGAGAAATACATACTATGGTTTGTGGTATTATAAGCAAAAGACAAATGGCTATGGAGGAGGGTGAAGCTTCTAATGCTGATCTATTAGGGATCCTTTTGGAATCCAATTTAAATCAAGTTCGAGAGCAAGAAAATAAGAAAGATGTTGGAATGAGTATGGAAGATATAATTAGTGAATGTAAGCTCTTTTATTTTGCTGGCCAAGAAACCACAGCCGCATTGCTTGTCTGGACGATGGTTCTACTTGGTCGGTATCCAGAATGGCAAGATCGAGCAAGAGCAGAAGTGCTTGAAGTTTTTGGCAATGACAACAAATTGAATTTTGATGGTTTAAGTCATCTTAAAGTAGTAAGTAGTGACGATTTATCTCATATCGAGTTAATTATTAAAGTACTGAGTTCATTCCAGTTGAAAAAGTAGCATTGTCATATTGATCTATTTGAATCTATTGATGTTGCCAACAGGTAACCATGATACTAAATGAAGTTCTTAGACTCTATCCTCCCATTGGTATCTTAGCTCGAGCGATTCACAAGGAAACGAAACTTGGGAGCTTGTTATTACCGGCTGGAGTGTCGATAGGTATACCGATCATTAACGTCCACCACGACTACCAAATATGGGGGGAAGATGCAAACGAGTTCAAACCAGAGAGGTTTTCGGAGGGAGTTTCCAAAGCAACAAGGAATCAAGTCTGCTTCTTGCCTTTCGGATGGGGTCCTCGAATTTGTGTTGGCCAAAACTTTGCCATGATCGAAGCAAAAATAGCACTGTCAATGATTTTGCAACGATTCTCTTTTGAACTTTCCCCATCTTATACTCATGCTCCTATTTCAAATGTGACTATTCAACCACAACATGGAGCTCATCTTATCCTCCATAAGCTGTAAAAGTTTCAAAGTTCATAATAATGGCTTTTTGTTTGATGTATAGATATGCCTATAAAGCTTGACTGATGATATCCATCATAATATATAATGGAATGAAATGATAAATTATTTCTCTCAGTGGTAACAATATTACCAATTCTGTCTGTGAGTGATTGAGGAATTAGTATGTTGATTCGGTTTGATGCTATTGATGTATGCTGTGTTGCTCTTGATCTGGTGTGTTGCCGATATGGTGTGATATATGATTGCTCTTGGTAATTCTCAATCTTACCCTTAATATATTAAAAGTTTTTCCTTTTTTCTTTTTAAAGTTTTGTTAACAAAGAAAATTGTGTTTATGTGTCATAACATATCGTGCAAATGTCACATGGACATATTATTTTAATGAAATGAATTTTATTAAAAGGTGGATTGACTTTTGTTAAAAGGAAAACTGAAGTTGTGTTAAATAGCATCATAGCGACAAGTCTACATGTCCATATATATATATATATATATTTTGAGATCAATAATTGTGAGGGAGGAGATGGGACCATCGAATTTTGGGATGCTAATTGATGTTTTATCTAATGAGTCATGTTCAAATTGACTGTTCAAATAAGTTAATTAAACATTAATTGAGTGATCTATAAAATTTATAGAAAAAATACACTTTTGGTGTCTGAGGTTTGAGTTATGTTTCATTATAGTTCCTAAGTTTCAAAACTCGACATTTTGACTTCTAAGGTTTTGATTTCTTTTCATTTTAGTCCATTCATCAATTTTTCCTTGAGATATTAACAGAATGTTGATGTGACATCTATTTTTTATTTAAAAAATATTTTTTAATTTTTAAAATAAAATAATATGAAATTAATTAAAAAAATTATTTTTTTATTCTCTCTTCTTCTTCACCACCAGCTGCCGTCGCAGGACTGTCGTCGTCGTTGTCGTCCCCTCTTTTCTTCTTCTCTCTCCCATTTTTCTTCTCTTCCTTACCCTCTTCCTCCCATCTCTTTCTTTCACTGTTTTTTTTTTAAAAAATTAATAATAATAAAAAAAATAAAATTAAAATAAATAAATAAATTAAAAAAAAAAAAAAGAAAAAGAAAAAACGAAGGGAGTTTTCCTCTTCGTTCTTATCTGCTTCGTAGAAGTTAGTTCACAGATAACAATTTTATCATCGGCTTCAATGATTTCATATCAATCAATAAGGAAACTTTATTTCGTCGTATTTACTTCCATCCCTGTTTAATTACATCACTACTTATTTTCCCTATTTTTTTTTTGAGATATTTTTTCCCTAATTTTTATAACAGGCCTCGTTTGGTTTATTCATATATTAATGGATTCTAAAAAATATTATTTATTAATGATACCAATAAAAGTGAGTAAAAATGATGTACAAAGACTTCATAGTCTTAGGATGCGTTTGACTGACGTTGATTTTGGAGGATGTTGGAGTGATTAAAAAAGTATCTTAACCATATTTAGTGTTTGACAAAACTGATTATAAATTATAATTTTTTTTTGAAATTATAAATTAATTTTTATAAAAGTACTTTTCCAATAACGTTGAATAATAGTAGCTTTTCAATTTAGCTTTCCTAAAAATCTATTTTTTTAGTACATCAACATTTGGTTAAATATCAACATTAAATTTATTTATTGAAAAAATATAATTAAGTTGCAACAATTTAGAATTTTAATTTACCTAAACACCTCAACCTGCTTTTTCATCTATAAAACTAAAATTTACCAAACACTAATTTACTTCATTGTACAACTGATTTTTTTTAAAAGCATAGTTAACAACAATTATTTTAAAAGCTACAACAATCCCAAACTAATTAAGCCTTGGTCTTGCTTTAATGGAAATAATATGAAAAGACTCTACCAAAGTCTTGGTCTTAGAGCCTTGACATTACCATCGACCAAGAGGTCAGATGTTCGAATCCCTCTACCACAAATGTTGATGTACTAAAAAAAACACAATCTTGGGTCTTAGAGAAGGGTCATTCATTAGTTGGGTTAAGGGATTGTTTTTGAACCTAAATCAATGATTCAGGTAATGAAAATAGAACCTCAATAAATAAATAAATAAATAAATAAATATATATATATATATATATATATATATATATATATATATATATATATATATATATATATATATATATATATATATATATATATATTTTGACTGATGAAGAATCTGTGGGGATAAGAGAATTTAAACCTCTAACTTCTTGATTGAGAATAATATATAGGCTAAATTATAAAAAATACTCCTGAACTATGGAGTTTGTTTCAAAAATACCCTTGAACTTTACAAAACGTTTCAAAAATACCCTTGCAGTTAATTTTTAGATGGAAACCGTTAAAACCGTCGAAAATACCATTGTCGAAAATCTAGTCAAGCTCTTAGGATGATGTGTTGAAGGAGAAGAAAAGCTTCTAGTGTATGAATACATGAAAAACAGGTAAAACTTCTCATTAATTTTCATGGAAGAAGAATTTACGGTGGGATAAGGGGGAAAAAAAAAGAAGCATTTTCTAATAAGGTTATTTTTTAAAATATTTTGAAAGTTAAAGAGTATTAATGAAGCTGAAATTTTTAATGGTTTCCATCCAAAAATTAACGACAAGGTATTTTTGAAACATTTTTTAAAGTTCAGGGGTATTTTTGAAACTTTTTAAAGTTTAAGAACATTTTTGAAACAAACCCCATAGTTCAGGGACATTTTTTATAATTTACCCTAATATATACCATAATCAAGTTTTAAAATCTCAATTTATTTATTGATTCTTAATTAAGAAACAAAATTACAAACCTCAATAGTCTTCTATTTGTACTCAAATCCAGTCGTTGGGCATACTAGGTTTTAGGGGTGAAAAAAACCGAACCGAACCGGTTCGGTTCGGTTCGGTTCGGTTTTCAAGTTTATTTGTGACCAACCCGAACCGAACCGAAAGGTTCGGTTCGGTCCTTGCATATTAATGGCCCGAACCGACTTACGCACGCACATAGTTAGGTCGCAGAGTTAGGGTTCCAATTTGCCGCATCTTCTTCTTACGCACGCACAGTCTCGCAGAGTTAGGTCGCAAAGTTAGGGTTCCAATTTGCCGCATCTTCTTCTTCTTTGCTCGTAGTCGCAGCCGCATCTTCTTTGCTCGTAGTCGCAAAGTTAAGGTTCAGCTTCTTTGCTCGTAGTCGCAGCCGCATCTTCTTCTTTGCTCGTAGCTCTCTAGGGAGAGAGAGAGAGAGATTGGGAGAGCGGAGAGTGCGAGGCTCTCTGAAACTTCGTTCCTCTTCTTCGCTTTTAGGTATCGTCACCATCAGCATTCTGTTTGTTTTCATTTCTGTTTTGTTTGCGTTTTTGGTTGAATCTGTAAGCTGCTTGGACAAGGCTGCCTCATTTATTCAGGCCCGTGTTGATACTTTTTGTTAGAATCATTCTAGTTCATGTTCGACCCATACTGATTACTGACCCATTTTTTGACCCATTGAGTAACCATTGAGTAAAATGGTATGTATGACCCATTTTTTGTTCTTTCATTTTATTCCTCGATAAATGTGGTTTTTGTATCTAACAATGGAGCTGGAGTTGTATCGAGAATCATGGCTTTCTGGGGTAAACTTGTTCATCCCTTGTATTCTCTTCACCATTTTATAAGAACTACTTGTTATAGAGATGAAAATAGTCCTCAAGTCTTGATTTGAGTTTAGAATGCTTATCATCTAAATACAATGGACCATTCTTTTTGGGGAGTGGAAGGTGCTGAAAAGAAAAGGGAAAAGGCTGATTTTTATGAATATTTAGTGTTGAGATAATTAGTATTTCAGTTTTCTCTAAATAGGTTGGTGAAAGATTGCTTTTTTGTATCAGTCTTTCCAAGTATTTTACTTCAATCCAAGTTTTCAACATATAGAGTTGTGTTACTCTGGGGGTTATACTGCTGAAGTTACAAGCTTGTCACCACAGAGAATGATCTTTATGACTTTTTTTCTCATTGTGGCACTGTCGAGCATGTCGAAATCCTCAGGTGAATGAAACATAAATCTCTTGGCTTGATGGTTTGTTACAATTTGTAATCATATATATTTGGTTTGTTGTTTGGTGTATCAAGGCAACTTTGTTATAAGGCACATACAGGAGCAGTTCAAGGCGAAGTCTGGAAAATCTGAGGCATTCAATTCTGCTTTACTTGTGATTGAATCAAGGCAACTTTGTTTGTTAATCTCTTGTTCATCCTCTGTCTGAATTTGATGGATAGCTTTGTTTCAAAGAATATATGAAGTTTATTGAATAAACAAGCTATGTAAGGAATGGTCTATGCTATGCCATTAAGAGTAGAGTTTAGGCAAGCAAGTATTGCATACTATTGATCTTAGCCAACTGTTATTTCATATTGAATACTCTGCAGCCAGATGATGATGAGCTTTGTTGAATTCTAGAGGGTTATGGATGATTTGTTCTGTTGAGGTTGGATCAAAATCGTTGAAAATTTGGGATGCTTGTTAGAATTTATCTCTTGCATATTGCTTTCTTATAGAAGCTAGGTATTTGATTGAAACCGGTTTGATGGCTCCTATACAAGTCAGACAATTGACTTGATTAATGCCCTTGCACATGATCTCTTTATTACTCTTATTATAAAGAATGGAAACTTATTTTTTTTTTTGGATTAGGAACTTACTTTTATTATAGCTATTTGAAGCAAATGGAACTTACTCTTATTAGGAACAGGAGGAGGAGCTGCTGACCCAGAAAATTTTCACCCCTACTAGGTTTTTTTATTTTATTTTATTTTATTTTTATTTTACATTAGACAAATTGAGAGGGAGACAACCTTTATTATTTGTTTGCCTTTATTCAACTCAAATCATATGCTTTCGGTTTTATTTTTTCTTCTTCTAAATTCAATAAACGTGAAGTGGGAATTGAACTTTCAACATAAAAAGATGGTATTTGTATCTTAATTGTTAAGCTAATCTTGATATATGATTTGATTGAGATCGGGTTGATTGAGTTCATCCTCATACGTTTAGAACACTCTTAATAATAATCATAATGTAGTTTTGAAAAATATGTAGGTGGACAATAGATCAAATTTTCAAGTCGACCAAATAATGTTGAATCGTTGTTGCATGCAAGAAAATAATTTTGAGCTCAGAAACATGAACTTTGGCTTTGACCCACATGCACTAGAAGGAAACAATAAGTTGCCAATGGAAGAAAAAAGTTTGAAGAAGCAAAATTCCTTTTCTTTTCTCTCTAAATTTTGAATTTATTAAACTAAATTTCAAATAGGAAAAATTCAGAGACATTACAGTAGGTATAAAAAAAATTATAATAAACTATAAAATTGTCACAATCACGCTGTTCACACGTAACTTCGGGGATGGAGACACGTGGAATAAATAATATATTTGTATTGATGTTTGTATGCGTGTGAGTGTACAATCTCTAACTTTAATCCTCTGATTCTCTCTCTTATGTATGTGGGTGTGTTTCACTCGAGGGCTGGAACGCTTGATCTCGAGTCTGAAGCTTCAATGGATTCTTGGAGCTTGAAGTCTTCTAGTCTTGAAGGAGTCTTCAATCTTCAAGAAGTGTTGATGTCCTGAAGAGTCTTTCATCTTCAAGGAGTGTTGAAGTCTTGAAGAGTGTTGGGTCTTCGAGAAGTGTTGAAGTCTTGAAGGATGTTTGGTCTTCAAGGAGTGTTGAAGTCTTGAAGAGTGTTTGGTCTTCAAGAAGTGTTCAACACTTGGACTTGTGGATTGCAGAGAGTCTTCGGTCTTCAGACTTGGTGGAGTCTCTCTGAATTCTCTGGTTCTGCTTGAGAGCTTTGAAACTCTAAACTCTTGTCTTTGTGAGAGTGTCAAATTTCTGAACCCTTGAAATGGAGGAGAACCCCTCTATTTATAGAGTTCTCGCTGGATGGGCCCTAATGACTTTTGGGCCTAACAACTTGGGCTTGGGCTTTTATTGGGCTTGGGTCTGGTTTATATTTGATCCAAAACCATATGACCCAAATATTTAAAAGACCCAAATTTGATCCAATTAACTATTTTCTTTAATTAATTGGTCAAATCAATTAATCTGATCAAAATAATTTATTTTTAATTAATTGATCAAATGAACATTTGGCCCTAAAAATGTATAATTGGCCAACTTTGTATTCAAATTAAATTTGGGACACATGTCAATTTATAATTGGTCCCAAATTTAATTAATTTTAATTTCGTCATTAATTTTATGTAACGACGTGGCAATTCGTGATTGGTCAAAATTTCTCCATCAACAAATGCCCCCTTTTCGAGATTTAGGCACAAATTATGTGTGGGTGAATCTCGAAAAAGATATTTTGTGATCAAAATGCAAGATATTTGTTCTTGATTTTGACTCCCTTTGGTGTGTCAATTTAATCAAAATATGAATTTTGGTCAAAATTTTGATTTTTTTTTTATTTGACACACTTTTATCGCCAATTAATCAAAATTTGAAGTTTGGTCAAAATTTTGATTTTTTTTTCTTATTTGGCAGCAAACTTTGATTTGAATTTTGGGCAAATTTTGGTTTATACCCAAATTTCGATTTGAGGTAAAATCCTACCCAATTTTAATTCATATTTGGAATAGAATTTGAGGTTTTGACTTTGGTTCATTTGGGATAAAATTTGGATTATGCCCAAAAATTAATTTAAGTAAATTTAAGGCTGCATCCAAAATTTGGTGGGAATTTGAAATAAAATTTTCATATGGAACTTAGAAAATTTGATTTGGGATAAGAGTTTGATTACACTCAAATTCAATTGAATTCAATCCAAATCTATATAGGAGTTTATCAAATCAATTTGAATTTATCTCCAATTTGATTTAAATCAAATCTCATACTTTGGACTAAAATTTGAAACAAAATCTCCAAATTTTTATTTTTCAATTTGATTTAAATCAAATATCATATCTTTGGGTTAAAATTTGAACCAAAGACTCTCGTTGGAGATAACATTTATATTCGAACCCATCCCAAAATTGATGAAGATTTCCGTTGGAGATAAGATTTATATTTGAACTTATCCCAAAATTGATGAAGATTGTCGTTGGAGATAAGATCTATATTTGAACTCATCCCAAAATTGATGAAGATTTCCGTTGGAGATAAGATTTATATTTGAACTTATCCCAAAATTGATAAAGATTGTCGTTGGAGATAAGATTTATCTATTTGAATCCAACTTTTCATTCTATAAATAAGGTTGAACCTCAGCAGGGGAGAGCACACATCAATTGAGGGGAGCATTCAAGAAATGATTCAAGTAGGAAACTTTCTTCTCTTTTTTTTTTTTTTTTTTTTTTTTTTTTTTGAATTTTCGTTTTTTTTTCCTTTTTTTTTCCTTTTTTCGTTTTTTTTAATTTTCGATTTTTCCTTTTTTTTTTTTTTAATTTTCGTTTTTTTTTTTTTTTTTTTTTTTTTTTTTTTTTTTTTTTTTTTTTTTTTTTTTACCTTGCCTATATTTCAATTATAAGCACAGTGCCTTCATCCACCATAAAAAAAGGTAAGTACGTAGGTAAGTGATTTTTTTTTAGGCATACATATCCTTGTTTTCAATTTGCAGGTACAATGTCTTTCAGTATGAGTGCAAGGACGTGTTCCTTGAGTTGGGACATGTTCCTTGGACTTGTGTCGCCGCCACGCCTTTCAGCACGAGTGCACGGACATGTTCCTTGAGTTGAGACATGTTCCTTGGACTTGTGTCGCCGCCACGCCTTTCAGCACGAGTGCAAGGACATGTTCCTTGAGTTGGGACATGTTCCTTGGACTTGTGCCGCCGTCACGCCTTTCAGCACGAGTGCACGGACATGTTCCTTGAGTTGGGACATGTTCCTTGGACTTGTGTCGCCGCCACGCCTTTCAGCACGAGTGCAAGGACATGTTCCTTGAGTTGGGACATGTTCCTTGGACTTGTGTCGCCGTCACGCCTTTCAGCACGAGTGCACGGACATGTTCCTTGAGCTGGGACATGTTCCTTAGACTTGTGTCGCCGCCACACCTTTCAGCACGAGTTGCAAGGACGTGTTCCTTGAGTTGGGACATGTTCCTTGGACTTGTGCCGCCGCCACGCCTTTCAGCACGAGTGCACGGACATGTTCCTTGAGTTGGGACATGTTCCTTGGACTTGTGCCGCCGCCGCGCCTTTCAGCACGAGTGCACGGACATGTTCCTTGAGTTGGGACATGTTCCTTGGACTTGTGTCGCCGCCACGCCTTTCAGCACGAGTGCACGGACATGTTCCTTGAGTTGGGACATGTTCCTTGGACTTGTTGTGTCGCTGCCACGCCTTTCAACACGAGTGCAAGGACATGTTCCTTGAGTTGGAACATGTTCCTTGGACTTGTGTCGCCGTCACGCCCTTTTCAGCATGAGTACAGGGACGTGTTTCTCGCTTTAGGACATGTCCTTGGACTTGTGTCGCCGCCATGCCCTTTACAGCATGAGTGCAGGGACAATTGACGTCTTTGGACTTTAGGAAGTAGCGCAGCAATGTAGCCGAGCGTAGCATGAGGACCCTTGAACTTGGAGAAGGAAGCAGCGCAGCGTGAGGACAATTGACGTCTTTGGACTTTAGGAAGTAGCGCTGGAGTGCAGCGAAGCGCGTGAGAACCTTTGAACTTGGAGGAAGGAACTGCAGCGAAGTGCGTGAGAACCTTCGAACTTGGGGGGAAGGAACTGCAGCGAAGCGCGTGAGAACCTTCGAATTTGGGGGGAAGGAACTGCAACGAAGCGCGTGAGAACCTTCGAATTTGGAGGAAGGAATTGCACGAAGCGCGTGAGAACCTTCGAACTTGGGGGAAGGAATTGCAGAGCGAAGCGCGTGAGAACCTTCGAACTTGGAGGAAGGAACTGCAGCGAAGCGCGTGAGAACCTTCGAATTTGGGGGGAAGGAAATGCAACGAAGCGCGTGAGAACCTTCGAATTTGGAGGAAGGAACTGCACGAAGCGCATGAGAATCTTCGATCTTGGGGAAGGAATTGCAGAGCGAAGCGCGTGAGAACCTTCGAACTTGGAGGAAGGATCGCAGCGAAGCGATGTGAGAACCTTCAAACTTGGAGGAAGGAACTGTAGCGAAGCGCATGAGCGCAGCGAAGCGACGTGAGAACCTTTGAACTTGGAGGAAGGAACTGCAGCGAAGCGCGTGAGAACCTTCGAACTTCGGGGGAAGGAACTGCAGAGCGAAGCGCGTGAGAACCTTCGAACTTGGAGGAAGGGGAACTGCACGAAGCGCGTGAGAACCTTCGAACTTGGGGGAAGGAACTGCACGAAGCGCGTGAGAACACCTTCGAACTTGGAGGGAAGGAACTACAGCGCGAAGCGGCGTCAGCGAAGCGCGTAAGAACCTTCGAATTTGGAGGAAGGAACTGCACGAAGCGCGTGAGAACACCTTCGAACTTGGGGGAAGGAATTGCAGAGCGAAGCGCGTGAGAACCTTCGAACTTGGAGGAAGGATCGCAGCGAAGCGATGTGAGAACCTTCAAACTTGGAGGGAAGGAACTACAGCGCAAAGCGGCGTCAGCGAAGCGCGTGTGAGAACCTTCGAATTTGGAGGAAGGAACTGCAGCGAAGCACGTGAGAACCTTCAAATTTGGGGGGAAGGAAATGCAACGAAGCGCGTGAGAACCTTCGAATTTGGAGGAAGGAACTGCACGAAGCGCATGAGAACCTTCGATCTTGGGGAAGGAATTGCAGAGCGAAGCGCGTGAGAACCTTCGAACTTGGAGGAAGGATCGCAGCGAAGCGATGTGAGAACCTTCAAACTTGGAGGAAGGAGCTGCAGCGAAGCGACGTGAGAACCTTCAAACTTGGAGGAAGGAGCTGCAGCGAAGCGTGTGAGGACCTTCGAACTTGGAGGAAGGAACGCAGCGAAGCGCGTGAGCGAAGCGAAGCGATGTGAGAACCTTCAAACTTGGAGGAAGGAACTGCAGCGAAGCGACGTGAGAACCTTCGAACTTGGGGGGGAAGGAACTTCAGTGAAGCGCGTGAGAACCTTCGAACTGTGAGGAAGGAACTGCAGTGAAACGCGTGAGAACCTTCGAACTTGGAGGAGGGAACTGCAGCGAAGCGAGGTGAGAACCTTCGAACTTGGAGGGAAGGATCTGCAGCGAAGCGCGTGAGAACCTTCGAACTGTGAGGAAGGAACTGCAGCGAAGCGCGTGAGAACCTTCGAATTTGGGGGGAAGGAACTGCAGCGAAGCGCGTGGAAACCTTCGAACTTGGAGGAAGCAACTTCCATTCGCTGTGTTGCCCCCACTAGTGATGAATTTCCTCAATTTATATCGTCGTGCTTCAATATTTGTTGCACTTTCCTTTTTTTTTTTTTGTTGTCAGAGACTGAACTTAAAGTTTTCTTTAAGCTGCCTACGTACCCTTTGAAGAAAAGGGATCAAGTCATAACGTAGTTCAAGATTTTTTTTGCACTCACCTTTTAAGCTCGTGTGGGCTAGGAGCATCATGCAGTTTAGGCTCTTGCGATAAGGAGCTTTTACATTTTAAAAGCTCTTATCTTTGTCATGGTCTTGATCAGATCCTTCATTTGCAGGATTGGTCAAGATAATGAGATTTGGCTTCACCTTCAAGGAACCTTCCGTATTTATGAGAACAGAAAACTTCCTCTTCATACGTGACGGGATTCTACTATGAAGCTTCTTGTCACTGTTTACTTCATCGAAAAGTTTCACCTCCAAGTTATCCATCTTTCTTTTAGGTTGATCGCTTGTTACTTTGAGGCGATCAAAAACAGATGTCGAAGGTTGACTTTTCTTCGATGTGGAGACACTTAGCCTTTGGAAAGCTGAAGGTCGAGTGAAGGTGGACACCGAACATTGATTTTCTTCTTCTGTCGCGGCCATACTCATTCTTTGGAATACTGAAGGACGAGTAGTTGGAGGCTTGATGCGATCGAAGACAGAAGTCCTTTGTTCACTTTTCTTGGAATTGTCAACTTCTTCTACGTCGATGCAGTAGGAAGTTGCAAGGTTCTCTTTTTTCTTTTTGTGGAAAGTTTTGGAGAAGATCTCCTTCACAGTCACCGGTTTTCGAGGTTGAGAAAACTTTTTACTTCTCTTCCTCTTGCTTTGAAGTTTCTTAGGATCCTTCTTTCTTTGATGCTTGCTCTTTCCTTTGATTGTAGCAAGATTTGATTGAGCTACTTCATCAAGGTCAAGCTCAATTTTGCCTTCCTTAGCCAGCTTTAAAATTAAGTCCTTTAGGACGAAACATCTTTCCACTGGATGACCAATAACTCGATGATATTTGCAATACTTGGGATCATCGACTTTCTCCATCTCTTCTGGCCGTTTACACTTAGGAAGCTCTATCAGTTGCGCTTCCAATAGTTGTTCCAACATATCAGGGATGTCGGCATCAGGGAAAGGATATATTTTCTTCTGTCTTTCCTTTAAAGTTAAGTGATGCGCTCCATTTGTTTGTCGCTTTTCTTTTGAAGACAACTTGGGAAGGGTTGTGTTTACAACCATGGATTCTTCTATAGTCTCTTCATCGTTCCTTCCTTCTTTTCTCATGTTAAAGAGGAGAAGGTCTTGGTTTTCTCGACTAGCAATACTTAGCTCCATATCGTGGGCACGAGTTGCTAGTTCCTCAAAGGTGCGAGGCTTTATACCTTTAAGGATGTAGAGGAGTTCCCAGTGCATGCCTTGAATGCACATCTCAACGGAAGAGAGTTCAGTGAGGCGATCTTTGCAATCTAGACTCATAGCTCTCCAGCGATTTATATAGTTAACAACGAGTTCACCTTTTCGTTGTTTAGTGTTTGTGAGCTCGAACATGCTAACGGTTCGTCTAGTGCTGTAGAAGCAATTCAAAAACTCTCTTTCGAGTTCCTCCCAGCTGTCTATTGACTCAGGTTCTAGATCAGTGTACCAGTCAAAAGCATTTCCTTTAAGTGTTCGAACGAACTGTTTGACTAGTAGATCCCCTCGAGTACCAGCGTTCTCGCATGTCTCAACGAAGTGGGCAATATGTTGTTTAGGATTGCCTTTTCCATCAAATTGTTGAAATTTCGGTGGCTGATACCCGATTGGCATTCTCAAATTATCAATCCTCTTAGTATAAGGTTTGGAGTACAAGAGGGAATCTTGAGTAGGTCCACCGTACTGAGCTCTGATACAGTTTGTGATCATATCTTGGAGCTGTTGGATGGATAGTGAAGCGACCGAAGCAGAACATTGTGGATGATCATCTTGCACTATAGACTTTCCTTTGTCGTGATTTTTTACGACTTGGGTTTGACTTGATTCGGCGATATGTTGGTTCTCAATTTGGCTCTTTAGTTGCTCAATTTGAGAATCTTTTTCTTCAATCGCCTTCATCAAGTTGTTGATGTGTTCTTGCATCTCAGCCATTCTTTCTTCCATAGTTTTTGTCTCAGTCATCATAACAGTCACTACGTCAGAATCAGGTTCAAACAAAGGGTTATACTTGACAAAAAACTTGTCATTAGTATATGCCCCCTGCAAGGTTGTTTCTTGGCCTGCAACGACAGAAGCTTTATCTTCTTGCAACGTCAGTCCGTTGAAGCAACGATGGGCAGTAGAACCCATGTAAGACTTGTTCATGACAGCGACCATTGAAGAAGTTTTGAACGACATGTTTATACTTGTGTTTTGAGATAAGAGAGAGAGATGAGAGGTAGAGATGGTCCCACTGGGCGTGCCAATTTGTTCACACGTAACTTCGGGGATGGAGACACGTGGAATAAATAATATATTTGTATTGATGTTTGTATGCGTGTGAGTGTACAATCTCTAACTTTAATCCTCTGATTCTCTCTCTTATGTATGTGGGTGTGTTTCACTCGAGGGCTGGAACGCTTGATCTCGAGTCTGAAGCTTCAATGGATTCTTGGAGCTTGAAGTCTTCTAGTCTTGAAGGAGTCTTCAATCTTCAAGAAGTGTTGATGTCCTGAAGAGTCTTTCATCTTCAAGGAGTGTTGAAGTCTTGAAGAGTGTTGGGTCTTCGAGAAGTGTTGAAGTCTTGAAGGATGTTTGGTCTTCAAGGAGTGTTGAAGTCTTGAAGAGTGTTTGGTCTTCAAGAAGTGTTCAACACTTGGACTTGTGGATTGCAGAGAGTCTTCGGTCTTCAGACTTGGTGGAGTCTCTCTGAATTCTCTGGTTCTGCTTGAGAGCTTTGAAACTCTAAACTCTTGTCTTTGTGAGAGTGTCAAATTTCTGAACCCTTGAAATGGAGGAGAACCCCTCTATTTATAGAGTTCTCGCTGGATGGGCCCTAATGACTTTTGGGCCTAACAACTTGGGCTTGGGCTTTTATTGGGCTTGGGTCTGGTTTATATTTGATCCAAAACCATATGACCCAAATATTTAAAAGACCCAAATTTGATCCAATTAACTATTTTCTTTAATTAATTGGTCAAATCAATTAATCTGATCAAAATAATTTATTTTTAATTAATTGATCAAATGAACATTTGGCCCTAAAAATGTATAATTGGCCAACTTTGTATTCAAATTAAATTTGGGACACATGTCAATTTATAATTGGTCCCAAATTTAATTAATTTTAATTTCGTCATTAATTTTATGTAACGACGTGGCAATTCGTGATTGGTCAAAATTTCTCCATCAACACACGCTCTTAAATTTCAATGGAATTAATCTTCTCTTTAAACCCTGAAAATGATTGTAATTAAACTCTTAAATTTAATTTATAAAGGCATAATTCACTTATTAACTATAAGAATCATTATAAAAAAAAAATAAAAATTCAGCTATATTATTATTAACTCAAATGAGAGATGACACGACCATGGTCCATGATAACATTTTTCTTTCTACTTAATAAAAAGCCATACATTTGTTTTGTTTTGTGTTTTTTTTTTTTTTAAAGCCATACTTTGATTTTTTTTTCAGAAAGAAAAAAGAGAAGCCCCTTATAAAAAAGTGGAATCTGATAATTCTCTGGCAGTAAAATTAGTTAACGAAGAGTTAGAAATTTGGGTTGAGGTGGAACGCCTTTTAGAAGACATCTGACAATTAATTCCACATTTTTTTGATTTTCAGTATCTTATATTTCAAGAAAATGTAATATTGTGGCTGATTGTGTAGCCAAGAGAGATAGAACTTTCAAAATCAATGAGTCCTAGTCGGATGATATACTGAGATGGCTTGTATCGTTGGTTGAAGATGACCGTTCATCTATTGCCCAAGTGGATTAAAAAAAAAAAAGTAATTGAAAGATATCTGCATTTATCTTTTTAGTGCTCTACTATTACAATATTTTATAAATATTAAAATTAAAATTTTAAGGACAAAAAAGCTAAAAGATACGTGCATTAGTCTCCATCTATGAATTCTTTTAAATAAAATATATAAGTTCTTTTCAAAAAAAAAAATATATATATATATATATATATATATAAGTTCTCAAAAAATAAAAATAAAAATAAAAATAAAAAATCCCAATTGTAGAATGAACGATGTGGACTTGCTTGGTTGATGTGTTTTCTTGGTGCTCAAGTATGTTAAAAGAATATTCTAAATTTATTTATTTCAAACCAAAATATAGAAGAATAATCTACAATCTCTTATGTGAGTTTCTCAGCTTCATTCGGCAATTTTCCTGTTTTTAAAATTTTTAGGAATTAAGGGAAATTATTTATTTATTTATTTATTTTAAAAAGCTTACATTTTTTTTTCAAAAAAAAAAAAAAAAAAGCTTACATTTAGCCAACTCAGTCAAATTAACTCTTTTTTTTTTTAAAAAAAAAAAATTAAACCTCAAATTTAAATAAGAATGAAAATGAAATGATAACTATTCCTAAGATAAATTTCTACTTTTTTTAAAAAAAAATTGTAATTAGCATTGAGTATTTTTGTAGTTTGATGAGACTATTTTGAGTATTTAGTTATTCTTGTTGCGTTATATAATTTTTAGTTAAAAAATTGTAACTAGCGTTGAGTATTCTTGTAGTTCGACGAGACTATTTTGAGTATCTAGTTCGCATTAAATATTTTTTAGTTAGTGAGACATTTAGGGTCTATTTGGTAGGCAATCCAGATTCTATTTTATGTTTTCAGATTCACTAAATTCAGTGAATATGCGTTTGACAGACATGTTTTTGAAAACCGTTTTCGGATTTTGTGATCCAAATAGTGGAAATTTTGAAAACAACTTTTTTATGTTTTCAGTGTATCCAGATTTTGAATTTGAGGTTTTTAAATGCATAATTAAATTAAAAAAAGATAAAACTTTAATAAATATAGTATTTCATGTTATAAAATCAATTTAGTTTTGTGAAATTAAAATTTGTATAATATAATGTATTATAAATTATATGATATTGTAAAATAATAATTATAAAAAATTTATAACACATCACATGTTTAAAAATTAATTAATAATAGTTTATATTCAAATTAGTATTTAGTTGATAACTACAAATAGTTTATGGTTTATAAATATATTATCAAACACATTTTGAACCATTGTTTAAATTGAGATCCAATTTCTGCTACCAAACACATATCTGAAAACATGAAATACAACTCTGTTTTCATGGACATTTTTTATTAATATTGTATTTTTTAAAACTTTTTATTAAAATATAGTTATTTTGAAACTTATTATTAAAATATTGTTGTTTTAAATTTTCGGTCAAAGGTCGTCTCTTCAAGATATTTTAATAATAAGTTTCAAAATAACTATATTTTAATAAAAAGTTTTAAAAAATACAATATTAATAAAAAAATGTCTCTGTTTTCATTGAATCTCTTGTTTTCAAACTTCTGTTTTCAGATCACCAACCAAACGGATCCTTGGGTACTAGGTTTAGGACTTTTTCTACTTTTTTTTTTTTTCCAGCTATTTAGCTTTGTAGTTGAATTTGAATATTTTTCTAGGATTTGGGCTTTTTTTTTAAAAAAAAAAAAATATAGGGCTTGACTTTGATGGTTTGTTAATTGAATTATGAATGGTTTATTAGTTGATTACTCGCTAAGTACAACACCAAAAAAAATATACATAAATAAAATTAACGAACATCATAGGACCAAAATTTAACATATAGACATTAAAAGAAGATAATAAAATGATTATATATATATATTTCTCGATAAATAGAGGAAAATCTTTCTCAACATTTAATGTGATAGTGTGAAAAGGCAAACAAAGTGGTTTCAAAAAAAAAAAAAAAAAAAAAAAAGAAAAGGCAAACAAAGTCACATGCAGTTTTCCAAGCTGATGTGATGTTTGGTTACATTTTCTAGAAAAGAAAACCACACCAAAAAAAAAAAAGTCTACACTTTTTCAGAAAAAAAGAAAAGAAAAGAAAAGTGTACACTCAAATCAACGAGTGATTTCCACATCCACATTTATTGATAAGCAAAATACTTCACGCAAACATTCCACTTTTTCTTTTTATCTTTCTTCTTCTTTTCATAGGGATAAAAACAAAATTTATGGGAAAAATACCTTTTTGGTCCCTGTGTTTTGAGGAATATGTGTATATGGTCCCCGAGTTTTCAAAATAGGCATTTTTAGTTCCTCAGTTTTAAAAAATAGGTTTAAAAGGTCTTTGAATTTTCAAAATGGATTTTTTTAGTTCTTGAGTTTTAAAAAATAGGTTTAAAAGGTCATTCCTGTTATTTTTTTCAACTTTTTTAAATTAATATATTTTTTTTGTTTTTAATATTAAATGTTTTTTAAATTTAAAATATAAAAGTATTAATTTAAAATTTTTGAAAAAATAATATGAGAGACTTTTTATGCCTATTTCTCAAAACTTATGGACTAAAAAGATCCATTTTGAAAACTTAGGAACCTCTTAAACTTATTTCTCAAAACCCAGGGACTAAAAATGTCTATTTTGAAAACTCAGGGACCAAATGCACATATTCCTCAAAACTCAGGGACCAAAAAGGTATTTTTTCCAACTTTTATTTATTATTATTTTTATTTTAAAAAACTAGGGAAAAAATCATTTTTAACCCTAAACCTTAGGGTTTGTATCAATTTCAAAATGAACCTTCGATTTCATCCAATTGAACCTCAAACTTAGGACTGTTTGGAATACCTTCTAGGTTAAGTGTTTTTCAAGAATGCATTTTTTTTTAAACATTTTGCATAAAAGTTTTTTAGAATTTAAACACTCATATGTTTGGTTACATTTACTCATAAGTGTTTTTATACACAAGTTGCTATATACTTACAAACTCTTTTTTAAAAAATTTGCTTTCAAGTGTTTCTCTCAAAATGGTTTATTTCTCAATCTCATTGTCTAATAAATTATTTTTATAAGGTTGTTAAACACTAGAATATCTTTTCAAAATGATTTTTTTTAAAAAAAATTAACACTTGAAAAGTTAAACCAAACACACTCTTAGTAAGTTTCATCAATTTTAACTCTAAACTTTTATTTTCATTACATTGAATCTCAAACTTAGCAAATTGTATCAATTTTAATCTCAAACTTACGTAAGTTTTGCAATATAAACCTTTAGTTACATTTCTGTTTGAACCATTATTGTTAAAGCACATAATTGACTATTTCCTTTTTTTAAAAAAATCATATTGCACCTGAATTGGTTTCTTGTAAAAAAAATTATTTGAAGAAACTTTTGCTAGAAATTGTACATGAGTTTTCTCTTTTTTTTTTTTTTTTTTTTTTTTTTTTTTTTTTTTTTTTGTCTTATTATGTTAGTGAGTTTTGTTGCCTTTTTATTAGCTACTTAAAAAAACATGCAAGAATGATATAAAAAAAACAATTTTGGGATTTTTTTATTTTCATTTTAGATGATTTTTTCTTGTTTGTTGAGAACTTTTTTTTTTGCTGCTATCTAGGATTACGAAAGCAAAATAATTTTGGATGTTTTTTTTTCTTCAAAAGATTGTTGTTGTTACTCTTTTTTTTTTCCCTAAGAATTTTGTCCTTCTTTTGTTTTTGTTTTTTCTCTAGCTAATTAGAAGAACATGCAAATGTAGGAAACAAAATCAAAACAATTATGTTTTTTCCTCATATTTGCTAGATTTTTCTTGTTGTTAATAACTTTGTAAGTTTTTAGGAAGAATACAAATAATAACGAGGAGAAGCGGTTTTGAATATTTGATTTCTTCCAATAAAGAGTTACTTCAACAAATTTCTAACAAGAAAAGATCTAAAAAAAAAAAAGGTAATTGTCAATCACATGCTCCGATGACAATTCAAATGGAAAGTTAACCGAATGTCTATATTGCAACACTTATGCAAATTTAGGGTTAAAATTGATACAATCGGCTAAGTTTAGGTTCAATTTGATGAAATTGAAAGTTTAGGGTTAAAATTGATGCACCGTCTAAGTTTAGGGTCAATTTTTGATTTTTTCCCTTAAAAATTATGCATGTATTGTATTATAGTTTTTTTTTAGTCTTTTTATCATTTATCTTTTTTTTTTTTAATGTTTGAATTCTTAATCAAATTCTAGAAATAATTTTTTTTTAAACTACGTTTTTTTTTTTTTAATTTTGGATTATATCTAGAGAAAGCATCCCTAAAGGACAACATCCCATGTCCAACGATGTTGTCCACCAAAACATCGATGTGAGGAAGAGAAAATCTTCTTTTGGACTTGCCTTAGGTGTCTTTGGAGAAAAATCTAATTGAGGGAAAAACTGTTCTTGAAGAAGCGTGACCATCCAGTTGAATCTCGTTACCCTCCCGTGTGGTTAGGGGGGCTACTTTCCACTTTGTTACTAGAGAGCCAGACAACAAGCAAGTGAATGTGATCCCGTCCTCCATCAGTCGGTGTGTGTGAGCTTCGCTTCAACGAGTTCTACATTGTCACCAGCCACTTTCGCTCCTCTACCATATTCATAGATTCATTTTTTGAAAGTTTGAAACGTGACTCGGTATAGCACAGACACAAGACTTTGAATGCAAACATTTTTAATGGTAGGTAGCAAAAAGAAAAAAAAAAACTCATAAATTGAAAGTGGTGTTTATAAGTTTTTTTTTTTTTTTTTTTGGAGAAATAAAGGTGTTTATAAGTTTAATTTTCAAAAATTAAAAATCAAATGATTATAAAATGGGATCTTAGTATATTATTTTTTTCAAAGTCCAATCAAAGAGCATATGAAAGTTTAAATCTCCAACTTCAACGAAAGAATATTGTTTTAATTGTTGAGCTATGATCAGAAAAATTTAAGATGTTAACTTTTACAAAAAGAAAAAAAAAAGTATTGTTAAATAAACGTTGTTTATTACTGTGTTTCAATAATGTACTGGAAATAGTTGTTGGACTTTATGTCTCTTTTGAATTAAAATTCAATATCTTGTGTATTGAGACATTTTGAAAAACGATGCCAATTTTCCACCAATGAATTTTCCACGAAATTATTCAAGAGCCTTCAATATGAGACTATCTATTTATTTATTTAAACTATTTATTCTCTTTTAACTTTAAAAGTTTCTAACAGGTTCTTAATTTTAAATCTGGGTTTTAATAATTTTCTAGCATTTATTACTTAAATGTTAATGTGACAAACTAACTACACTAAATAATAACATAAAGAAAACTCTACAAAAATTTTGTAAATTGCATTAATTGGACTAACAAATAATGATTCAATATCATGATGACCACATTTTAGATCTTCTTTGTTTCAGATTTTAGATCCCTATATTTGGAACAAATGAGATCTTAAATGAAACCTACCAACTTTGATATGTTTCATTTTAGATCTAAGGATGGTGACAACGAGCGTGGGAGGGAAAAATGAAAGAAGAGTTGGACGAAAACAAGCATGCATCAATGCTTTTGTAGGCACAACCAACAACTTCTAGAGGAAGAGAAAAAGAAAAGTAATTTGTTTTTTTTAGTTCAACAATAATTAGGGTGGATGGATTCGAACCTCTGACCTTTTGGTCAATGGTACAGGTCAATTATATCACTGAATTATGCTCAATTTGACGAGAATTCATTCGATGCAACAATGAGGAAGGAGGGAAGAGAGAAGAAAGAAAGAAAAAAAAAAATCCCATAAACCAAAAAGTAATTACAAAAATGTACCGCCTCATCAAAAACTCACTCAATCATGTCACATCATTTGAAATCCTATAAACCGTTTAGAATTATTTCTTAAACTTCAATGACCAAAGCATTGCTCTCAAAATCTCATGTACCAGACAGAAACCAAATTCAAACTTTAAGAACCAAGAGTGTAATTATTTTTTATTTTTATCTAACTTATCTATTTCCTAATGTCATGTTGGGTAGAATTATCACTTGTTAGTCTAACCATGTCATTGTAAACATTTAAGTAATGCACACAAATTTTACTAGAACAAAATGCATAATTCAACTAGTTGAAATATTAATAACTCACGATGCATTTCATAAAAAAAAATTATTAAAAAAATCTATATACTCCTTTTTCGATTTACATTTTAAAATTAAAATTTTCCTAGAACTATCGGTCACACATATTGTATCCACCTCCTTCGATATTCTCCTAACATTTAATAGAATATATAATTTATGATTATATTAATTGCAAAATTTCTGTGATTATAAATAGGAGAGATAAGTTGCGTCTCCTCCGCCATCACTCTTCGTTCAAAAGTTCAATAAAAAAGAAAATTCAGAGCATTCAACGAAGCTGTGCTTTCAGTTTTGGAAAGTCTCGATCGAAATGGCCGACGCGGTTACTATTTCAATTTGGACGGTCGTGGTTTGTTTGGTTGTATTGGGATGGAAAGTTCTGAACTGGATTTGGCTGAGGCCCAAGAAATTAGAGAAGCTTCTGAGACAGCATGGATTCGCCGGAAATTCTTACCGGATTCTCTACGGCGACTTGAAGGACAGAGCCGCCATGAGGGAGCGGGCCATCTCCAAGCCGATGAACTTCTCCAATGATATTGCTCCACGTGTTATTCCTTCTGTTCTTCACACCATCCAGATTTATGGTAACATCCCAATCTCCATCTTTTCTTTTGTGTTTTTTAAGAATGCATTTTTCAAAAAAAAAAATTTGAATAAAAATTGTTTAGAAGGTAAACAATCATATGTTTGATTACATATATACTTAAAAACTCTTTTTTAAAAATCTTCTTTAAGTGTTTCTCTAAAAAAAAATGTTTATTTTTCAATCTCATTTTTAGTGATTGTCAAACATTAGATTTTTTTTTTAAAAAAAATTAAACACTTGAACGGTTAAACCAAATATACATTTTGAATTTTTGGAGATGAAGTCTACCGTTCATATACTTTTGAAATCTGGAAATTATGTTTATTAAATTTCTATGTGAAATTAAGGTTATAGTAAATTCATGCCAACATTGAACTAAAAAAAAAATCAAGCCAACATGATCGTAGTTGAATTGATAGGATAATTATTCATTTTCTTTAAAGTTTGAAGTTCAATTCTCCCCCTCATATTTAATGTTAAAAAAATTCTAGTAAATTCATTTTAATCTTCAATTTTATGTCTAATAGATCAATGAATTTAAGTCAATACATAGCTCAATTGACATAAAACTTACATTCGACCAAGAGGTCAGAGGTTCAAATCTCCATCCCACAGGTTCAAATCCCCATCCCACATGTTGTAAAAAACGGAGATCAATAAGAGCTTCGCTCAGCGGTAATTGACATGTACTCTCGACCATGAGGTCAGGGGTTCGAATCCCCCCACTCCCAAATGTTGATGTACTCAAAAAAAAAAAAAAAAAAAAAAACAATACGTGAGAAGAGAATTTGAACCCCTAACCTTTTTGTGAAAAATGCAATACTTTAATTAGTCGAGTCAGACACAAGTTTAATATTACTGTAAAGTTACCTTACCTCATCCCATATATTGTAAACTATATGGATGAAAAAACCTTTTTTTTTTTTTTACTTTCTAAAAAAATGGTTTTTTCACCCATATAGTTTTGTTTCCTTCAAACTTTTATCCATATATATTGTTAAACCATAAAATTACCACTCCTCTCATTTTTTTTTCTAACACCTTGATCACTAGGAATTTTATATGCTTTGTAAAAAATATACTTTCTAATTTGAGATTTTTTTTTGAGTTCAACAATTGTGAGGAGTGAGGTATGAAGTTGACAGACCCACTGTGACTGAGCTATACTCGAATTGACATATTTGAAATTTAACCGAAGAAAATACCTTTTTATTTTATTTAAAATCTTCTTTATTTTCTCATTGTTATGTTTCCTGTGAAGTCATGTCTAGTGGCTATTTAAGTATGCTCTGATACATGGAAGTATTTGGGAAGTGCAGGTAAAAATTCATTTATGTGGCTTGGCCCCATACCAAGAGTGCACATCATGGACCCTGAACAACTTAAAACTGTGTTTACATTAATCAATGATTTCCAAAAGCCAGTCATGAATCCCCTTGTCAAGTTGCTTGCAGATGGACTTGTAAACCATGAAGGAGCAAAATGGGCCAAACATAGAAAGATAATCAATCCTGCATTTCATTTAGAAAAGCTCAAGGTATATATCTTGCCTTTCACTTCTTCTATGGAAAGCTCGTTTTTATTTTATTTACCCGATTTCACTATTGGGTGAGTGAAATCTTTGGTTGGTCCTACCCTAAAACTTTAGACCTAATCCATCTTTGGATCACTTGTTTTAGAGTTAATCCGACTCTCTTTCTGCCTTAGGGTCAATTCTCATGCTAGAATTGACTCAACCATCAACTTTGAAAGTTCATTTTGAACTTAGATCCTTCCCTACTCCATAGGCACCTGCAGGCAAAAGGGGAACAAATTATTTGAGTTACTTTATGTACAATTTGTTGAAATGTATAATTATTACACACACCCTTGCATTGGCTATTTATAGGACATGGTACCAGCATTCTATCATAGTGCTAACGAGATGGTTAGCAAATGGGAAACCATGGTTTCTGAAGAGGGATCATGTGAGTTGGATGTAATGCCTTTTCTACAAAATATGGCTGCTGATGTCATTTCTCGAACAGCATTTGGAAGTAGCTACGAAAAAGGAAAAAAGATCTTCAAGCTTCAAACTGAACTAGCTGATTTGGTGATTCAATCTACCATGGGAATTTATATTCCAGGATGGAAGTAAGAATATAAAGCTTTCTCATTAAAAATTGCTGGTGAAGTGATTTTGTTTTTTCCCAATTGAAACGTTCTATAGGCTTCTGTCTTTATTATTATTTCATTACTTGTACAATTTAATTTTGTGCAGATTTCTACCCACAAAGTCGAACAATAAAATGAAAGAGATGAGTAATGAGATAAAAAAATTGATATTGGGTATCATAAATGAACGACAGAAGTCTATGAAGGCAGGTGAAGTTGCACAAGGCGATCTATTAGGCATTCTCATGGAATCCAATTTCAAAGAAATTCAAGAACATGGAAACAATAAAGACATTGGAATGAGCATAGAAGATGTTATTGATGAATGCAAGATTTTCTACATTGCTGGCCAAGAAACTACTGCTACATTACTAATTTGGACGATGGTTTTGTTGAGTTCATACTCAGAATGGCAAGAGCGAGCGAGAAAAGAGGTCTTCGAGGTCTTTGGCAACAAAAAACCAGATTATGATGGTTTAAGTCACTTAAAAGTGGTGAGTGATCTATTCTTATTTTTTCATTTTAATTTCCTCTATTCTTATTTTGCTAAAGAGTGACATTTGCAATGACACAGGTAACTATGATTCTCAATGAGGTTCTCAGGTTATACCCACCAGTGAGCATGCTTGGTCGTGTTGTTAAAAAAGAAACACGACTTGGAAAATTGACGTTACCAGCAGGAGTGATGATAGGCTTACCAATGATTCTTATCCAACGTGATCATGAGCTATGGGGTGAAGATGCAGATGAATTCAAACCAGAAAGATTTTCTGAGGGAGTTTCTAAAGCAACCAAAAATCCAACCGCTTTCGTCCCATTTGGTTGGGGTCCTCGTATATGCATAGGACTAAACTTTGCTATGATTGAAGCAAAAATGGCATTATCAATAATCCTACAACGCTTCTCATTTGAGCTTTCTTCATCGTATACTCACGCTCCTACCGCAGCTTTAACAACCCAACCTCAACATGGAGCTCATATTGTCCTACACAAACTCTAGTTAGTTACTCAGATTAAGTATTACCTTACACATGATCTAAAAGTTAGGAAAGTTCTCCGCTATGTATAATTTCAAATCCTTCGAAAAAAAAAAGATATATGCGCATTATCATCATATTTTCCTTTCAACTAAATACCCTTTTCATTAATAAACAGTTTTTGGGCTAATGGCTAGCATCCATGTCTTTTGTTCAGCTTGAGATGATTAATGCGTGTAGTAAATGTATCATTTTTGTGTGAAGTTCACAAAACAGAGGAGGTCACTGTTGGACTCTACAACTTCACTCCTCACCATCTAAATAGTACCTAAATAGCCATAAATAATATGTTCCTAGTTATAAATAAATCAAATAAGCACTATAGCATTTTTAGAACCGATCTCTTTCTCATTGTCATTTTATCAAACAGTTCATCTGCAAATGACTTCTCTGCAGCATTCTTGTTAACTTTGATCATAAAATGTACCACACAGATAACATATATTCTAAAAGAGATTCTGAGACTATACCCACCAATGGTAATACTTATACACAGAAATTCAAGAAGAAATATATAATTCTTGGAAACAACATGTGATTAGATTAAGTTTACCTCGTTTGTTGGGGTCCGAAATTCTTGATTCGTTGAAAGAGATGGAGGGGTGGCGAAAAATGGTTGTCTCCAAAGAATGGCCTCAAATGTTGATAGATATATTTGCTTGGAGAAATTAGAAAAGCCAACGAATTGGAGGAGAAGGAGCACGAAATAAAATTGTACAGGTTGAAAAGAGAAGTGGATTGCCTTAACTTCTCTGAGTCAAGGACTTAGGATTAGGGTCGTGCAAAAACCGAGCCGAACCGTCTGGTTTGGTATGACTTTTTAAAAAACCAATTTCTCGATTTAGTAGTACAGAAAATCTAGGGTTTCGGTTTGGTTCTCAATTTATTATGCTAAAAGACCAAAGAAAATCAAATTGAATCGTTATAATAATACTGCTCAATTTAGCCTAATATCGTCTAGCCCATCTTGTCTTTCCTTCCACTCAAAACTACATAACCCATCTTTTATTTTCTTTGGGCTTAATAATTCGATTCAACCATTTTGTGGCTGTTTGGGGCACTGAATTGGTTATAATAGTAAGTGATTATTATAGTTTGGGGTTTATAAAGATTTATGGAGTTAAATAGTCTGCGTTTGAGTTGCAGATTATTTTAGTTTGGGACAAAATAGTCTGTGTTTGGACTACAGATTAAAGTTACAACCCATCTTTTTTTTTTTTCCTTTCATCATGGGCTAAAGCTCGCAAACATCCCCTCCCCATCTCATCAACATCAAATCCTCCCTTTCTCTATTTAATCTCACCTTCCCATCCCATTTTTCCTAATTTGCAGTCAACTTTTATTTTTCTCTCTCCAAACCTTCACTCCCTTCCCCAAGCCGTCACCACTCAACGCCACCAAATCGATGTTGTCGGCCACTCAACGTTGCTAACTGACGCTGCTAGAACCACGATCCAGTCTCCAAGTTCCACTTTTCTTTTTTTTGGTGAACCTCTCCAAGTTCCATTTTAGTTTCCCTCTCCTTTGCTTTCCAAATATCTAAGGTTAGTAGTTTTCATTTGTCGGTGTTAAATCTAATAGATCGGTTATAACCAATTTCAAACTCACTTATTCTTCTTCCTTTTTTGCTTTTTTTTTTTTTTTTTTTTTTTCCAAAATGGTAAAAGGGAAGAAAAAAATCGGTTATAACCGAACGAAATTTGGTCCAGTTCAAAACCGACACCGAGGGAGCATTCGGTTTAGTCGGTTCAACATGAGTAAGAACCGATATGTTTGGTTCAATTATTGGTTCTATCCAAAACCGGACCGAAAACACTCATTGTTAGGATGAACTAATTAAGCGACGTCGTCTATTAAAGAATAATTTTTTTTAGTTCAAAGGATAAATTATATATATATTGGGATAAAGGATAAATTATATGAGATAATCGTACGTCATCTGCACAATTCTTCCAAATTATATATATACCGGGATAAATAGTTTTTGGTTGTGAGGTAACTAGGTTTTTTTTTTCTTGACAACATGTAGGGGTGGATGATTATTGAACTTCTGACCTCTTGGTCATGATACAAAGCTTTATGCCAACTGACCATGCTTTTGTTGGCACAAGGTAACGAAATTTGATGAAAATTTGAGGTTCAATTTATTTATTGTCAGGGACCATATCATTACAATTTTAAAATAGGGGGACTAAATTGTTACTTATTAAAGTTGAAAAATTAAGGCCCCGTTTGATAACCATTTGGTTTTTGGTTTTTGGTTTTTGAAAATTTGGCTTGTTTTCTTCAAATTTTCCTACCATGGTTTTCATATTTGCCAATAACACATTTGAGTTCCTAGCCAAATTCTAAAAACAAAAACAAGTTTTTGAAAACTACTTTTTTTAGTTTTCAAAATTTGCTTGGTTTTTAAAAACAAGGAAAGAAAAGTATTAGCAAAACATAGAAACTTGTAGGTGGAAGTAGGATTTATAAGCTTAATTTTCAAAAACCAAAAACCAAATGGTTATCAAACGAGACCTAAATCATTACAAACTGAAAATTCAGAGACTAAATTATTAGTTTTTAGGAAAATACGAAGACAAAAAGTGTTGTAACCTTAGTTGGTTAAAATACCTAAAGGAGTTTACAAAAATAGTTATTGTCTTTCCGTGGTGGTTTCACTATTCATAGAGTTCAAGTGAATCAGGTGGTTATGAAATCTTTTCAAATTAGAAATTTTAAAAATTAAAAACAATTAATTTTAATTTTAATTTTTCAAATTTAATTTTAAATCTTGATTTGATTTAATCGAAAATTAAACTCAATTATCTTTTTATTTTTGAAAAATCAAAACAATGGATTTAAATTTAGATTTCACAAAATTTAATTTTAAAAATTCGATTTATTATAACCACCGAAAACCAATTAGAATTAATAATTAAATAAAAAGATCTCTTAATTTTCACAACCGAAAATCAATTAGAATTAATAATTAAATAAAAACAAAACTCTAATTTTCACAACTGAAAATCAATTAGAATTCATTATTCTAAAATTAGTTATCTTGTTATTTATCATAACCACCGAAAGCTAATTAGAATTAATAATTAAATAAAAAAATCTTCTGAAAATTAATATAAAATCTCTGAAAATGTAAAAAAAATGTGCGTAGAGATTTTATAACATTTATTTAAATTTTGTTCAAAATAATAAATAAATAATTAAATATAAATTTCGATTGAATATCAAACCAATTTTTAAATTTTTAAAAGTTAAAAAGTTGGATTTTTTTAAATCAAAATTTGTGCGTAGAGATTTTATAACATTTATTTTAAATAATTAAATAAGAATGAGGAATTTGAACATTAAAAAGGGGCTAAAAAAGAAATCAAAAGTTTATCCTCTTAAACGTCATTTATATATATATTATAAATTAATGGGTTCAAAAAAAATATTTATTAATAATCTTAATCTATACTATATATAAATGAGCTAAGAGGGGAGAATCTTTGCCTTCCCATTTTCCCTTAAAATTTTAATAAATTCCTGTTTTGTCCCTCCCTTCGAATAGTTGCAACTGTTAGAAGTGTCCTGTTGAGAGAATTTAATCCATGAGGGGTGGTTACATAGTGAAACAAAACATTCTTTCACATATGGGTGTGACTATTTCATTGGTTCGAATAGTTGCAACTGTTAGAAGTATCTGTTGAGAGAATTTAATCCATGGGGAGTGGTTACGTAGTGAAACAAAACATTCTTTCACATATGGGTGTGACTATTCCACTGTGTATGGGTGTTATCTAGACCGTAAATTTGAAACATCATGATTTAACGGTGTTTATAGGTTCTATAGAAAATGACCTCTATTCCTATTTTTGGGTTATACAACAGTGTCCCACATGATTGAGTGTTTGAAAATGTTTAGTGTTCACGTTTATTGTTATAAACAATCATTTTGACATCCAAATCCTAAAGTTACATGATACTTCACTAGGAGAAACTTCCTCTTTCTATTTTTCCTTTTTCATTTTTTATTCACTTTTTAATAATGTTTTCCTCAAATGTTATACGCATATTTTATTTTTTTTGACATTTATTACTCGTGTTCTTTCAATTATATAAATATCAATATTTTATAGACAAAATGTTGAAAATATTTCATAGAGATGCAAACATGTCATAATATACTTTTTTTCATTTAAATAAATGTGTATTTTTAGAATAATTTTCTTAAATTTAATTATTAATAATTAATTTTAAAAAATAATATAATTTATTTATTTATTTCTTATATGTATAAGACACAACCATGTAAACAATTCTAAATTATATATATTTTTTTTTTCAGAATTTTCACGAAAAGGATAAAAATATAAAAACATTAAAATGAAAATTGTTTGATGCATGTGTTTCAATGTATCATAATATTAACATATTCATCTAATAAAGTAATTATTTGCACAAAATTTCGTTTGTAATATATACATAAGAATTTTCATGAAAAAACAATAATATGAAAACATTGAAAAGAAAGTTTGCTTTGACTACCTTTTAAAAATTTATTAAAATAAAAATTATATAATATTTATTTATTGCATATTAGAAAACTATTATTTTCTCATATTTTAATTTAAAACTATAATATTTCACGTGCACGTACTCAACTAGTATATATAAATGGGGCTTAGAAGGGAGAATCTTTGCATTCCTCTTTTACCCTTACATTTTTATTAAATTCCTATTTTGCCCTTTGTTGACGGGACACGACTCTTCAAGTGTATCACTTTGTATGGGTGTAACTGATGCCGACGAGGTGCGACTCTTAGATAGTTACATATGAATTGATGCATCCTATGGGTATGATCCATGTATAAAAAGAAAGAAACATAAATATCATACATTTTTTTATTTATTTCTATCAAAATATCATGTCATTATAACAAAAATTCTACTTTTATCAAAGAATTCAAAGTTTTCCAAAAAGAATGGAAATTAAAAGTTTATGTTCTTCGTAAGGAAACATTGAATTGTGTCAAAATGAAGTTTGAGAATTCAGAAACTCATTTTTTTCGACGAAGAGGTTTTATTGTATATCATTTTTATCTTTCTTATGTCAATAAATGTTATATATATATATATATATCCATCAAATGTTATTTACATTTTACATTAATTGCATGGAGTAAGTATATTTTTTTGATAAATCGTAAATTCCGGAATTTTTTTTTTTTTTTGAAAAATGGAAAATATAATTTTAGAAGGGGTACTTTGTGTTTCCAAATCTCAAACATTTTACATTTTGTATCCATTTGGATTCAGTTATATTTTCAACAAAATTAATTATTTAAAATTACACTAAAGAATTTCAATACATTATAAGTTTTCTTTATCCATATTATAAATTATATATTTGTTTAACTGTTTTTAATTATTAAAAAAAACCTTAGAATTGAAATAAAAATGAATTTTTTTACAAAAAAGTTAAGAAATTGTTCAAAGTCATCAGAATTTTATTTAAAATATCATATCTTAAAATGGATGTAAATATCATATTTTTTTCTTCCCTGTTTTGTTCGTAAAATTCTAATAAATTTTTATTTTGTCCTTCAATCCTTACTGACAGGATGCAACTCTTCGAGTTGAAGTATCTATTGACAAAATAGTTGAATAGTTGTGATTTATGCTGAACGGATATGACTATTTGGGTGGGGGTGGTTACAAACTTATACACATTGAATCAACATGTCCATTCACCTACAAGTATGATTCAAACCATAGTTTTATAATCAAAGTTCGGTTTGTTAAATATTTTTTCTTTCTTTCCTTTTTTTCTAGAAATCAATTTATTCGAAGAACACCAAAGAATTACCTGTGAAGTAAATAAAATATCTTATTATGTCATTTATTTTTATCGATTTCAATTAACAATTTTCACTCCAGTTATCTATTTTAATTTTAATCATCCATGTGTTCTTTATCATTTTTATATATTTAAATTCTTTTTAATTTCATGAGACTATAGAGGAAAAAGTTTACTTCCCTCTTTTACCTTTACAATTTTAACAAATTCCTATTTTGTCCTTCAATCTTTGCTGACAATACGCTACTCTTCGAGTTGAACCGTCCATTGAGAGAATAATATAATAGTTGCAATATATGCTAGATGGACACAGTTGTTTAAGTGGAGGTTGGTAAACATCGAATTGACGCATTCATTCACATAGGTGCAAACCAAATTGTAGATGTAAAACATCATGATCAAATGGTGGAGATGTGTCTGAGATGTTGTTTATCAAAGCGATCGATTCTCCTATGATCAAGGTATATTTATTAAGTAGTTATTTTTTTTTCTTTTTAGTTTATGGAATTATCCATGAGGTAATAAAATATCTTATTATGCCACTTCTTTTACCAATATCAATTTCAATTACATTATATATTTTTTAATTTTAATCATTATTTTTTTCTTTATCATTTTTATCTTTTTAATTACTTTTTGATTGCATCTCAAATATTTACTATTTAAATTCAACAAAAATATTTTTCATTCAAAATTTAAATTTCACCACATGTAATGTATTTCATATATTCATTCTAAGTTAACTTACAACAAGATATATATAGTTTTTTTTTTCACTTTCTTTTTTAACTTTTAATTAAGACAATAACCTTTCACGTGCATTGCACGTATCGTTTAACTAGTACCACTAAAAGTGAGTAAAAATGATGTACAAAGACTTCTGAGTCTTTTTTTTGAAAAAAAGGACTTGTGAGTCTTAGTCTTTCTAAAAATTAATGAAAATAATATGAAAATACTCTACCAAGGTCTTGGTCTTAGATAAAAGGGCATTCTTTAGTTGGGTTAAGGAACTGTTTTGGACCTAAATCGTTTGTGACCGAGAGAATTTAAACTCCCGACTTCTTGATTTAGAATATATACCTTAATCAAGTTTAAAAATCTCAACTTATCAATTGATTCTTAATTAGAAACAAAATACAAACCTCAATAGTCTTTCCTTTGTATCCAGAATATAGTCGACTAGTATCGTCCAGTCAAATTGAGAGGGGAAAACCTTTTCGTTCTTTGTCTGCCTTTATCCAACTCAAATCATATGATTTCGATTTTATTTTTCCTTCCTCTAAATTCAACAAACGTAGAGTGGGGATTGAACTTTCAACATACAAAGGAGGTATTTGTATCTTAATTGTTAAAGCTAATCTTGATATGATTCAATTTATTTGAGTTAGATCTAGTTTTGAAAATATGTAAGTGGACAATAGATCAAATTTTCAAAGCCACCATAAATAATTTTGAATCGTTGTTGCATGGAAGAAAATTTTGAGCTGAGAAACATAAACTTCGGCTTTTGACCCACATGGCACCAGAAGGAAACAAGAAATTCCACTGGGAACCAAAAAATTTGAAGCGAAATTCCTTTTCTTTTCTTTCTAAATTTTGAATTCATTAAACTAAATTTCAAATAAGAAAAATTTAGAGGCATTACAGTGGATATAAAAATTTATAAAAAGCTATAAAATTGTTACAATCACGTTCTTAAATTTCAATGGAATCAATCGCTTCTTTAAACTCCAATTAAACTCTTAAATTTTCTAAATGCATAATTCACTTAAAATTTTCTAAATGCATAATTCACTTATGAACTATAAGAATTATTATAAAAAAAATAAAAAAAAAAACTTTTTTTTTTTTATATCATTAAAAAAAAAAGCTTTGAACTATATTATTGTTACCATTTAACTCAAATGAGATGACACGACCAATCCTTAATAACATTTTTCTTTCTACTCAATAAAAAGCCTTTGAATGTTTTTTTCAGTCACTTAAAAAAAGTAACTAAAAGATATCTGCATTTATCATTTTAGTGCTCCACTATTACAATATTTTATAAATATTAAAATTAATTAATACTATATGTATTTATTGTAATCAAAATATTAATCATGTGTCATGTGTGAACATATTTTAACAGCTAAATTCCTCAAGTTAACAAAAAAATTAAAAAAAAAAAAAAGTTAAAAATCACTTTTAGTCCCTGAACTTTGTTCCGTAATGATTCAGTCCATGTACTTTCAATTTTGTAATGATTTAGTCACTATACTTTTAATTTTGTAACAATTTAGTCTCTGAACTTCAATAAGTAACAATTTAGTCTTTATATTTTTAAATTTGTAACGATTTAATCCCTATTGTGAAAATTAATGTGTAAAAATTTTATGAAATTTCTTACATAGATAGATTAATAAACTAACTTGGGACCTAATATGTTTATAAGCTACAAGGTTTAATCATTAAATAATAAAAATCGACATATAATTTGGACGAATTTTTTTGCGAAAAGGATTAATTGTTACAAATTTGAAAGTACAATGACGAAATTGTTACAAATTTGAAAGTACATGGACTAAATTGTTACAAAATTGAAAGTACAAGGACTAAATCGTTACAAATCAAAGTTCAGGGACCAAATTGTAATTTCATAAAAGTTCAGGGATAAAAAATGATTTTTAACCAAAAAAATAAAAAAGAATTAAAGGACAAAAAAGCTAAGATACGTGCATGAGTCTCCATCTATGAATTTTTTAAAAAATATATAAAATCCCAATTCTAGAATGAACCAGGTGTACTTGCTTGGTTGATGCGTTTTCTTGGAGCTCAAGTATGTTAAAAGAATATTCTAAATTTATTTATTTCAAACCAAAATATAGAAGAATAATCTACAATCTCTTGGAGTTCAAGTAATGAATTTATGTGAGTTTCTCAGCTTCATTCGGCAATTTTCCTATTTTTAAAATTGTTAGGAATTAAGGGAAATTTTTTACTTTTCTTTTTCTTTTTTTAAAAGCTTACATTTAGCTAAGTCAGTCAAATTAAAAAAAAATTAAATGATAACTATTCCTTAGATAAATTTCTAATTTTAAAAAAAAATTTCTAACTAGCGTGGAGTGTTCTTGTAGTTGGATGAAACTATTTCGAGTATTTTGTCCATTTCATTGAATTATATAATTTTTAGTAAAAATTTGTAACTAGTGTTGAATATTCTTATAGTTCGATGAGACTATTTTGAATATCTAGTCCTTGTTGTCGCATTAAATATTTTTTAGCTAGTGAGACATTTAGGTACTAGGCTTAGGAATTTTTTCAGATATGGACGGGGAGGGATCTCCCTCCTCTATTTTTTTTTTTTTAAAAAAAAGAAAAGAAGAAAAGTGGAAGAAGAGAGAAGAAGTGGAGGAAAAAAGTGAAAAAAAAAAAACAATCGGCGGCGGCGATTTGCTGAAGAAGAAGAAGAATATGAGAGTGAGGGAGAAAGAATTAAAAAATAATAATAAAATAATAATATTTTTATTATTTTAATATATTTTTATTTAGAAAATTTAAAATATAATTTTTTTAATAAAAAATAGGGTCATGTTAGTGGAAAAATGGATGGAAAGACCAAGATGAAACTAAAATCAAACCTCAAGGACTAAATTGTTGAGTTTGAAAACTCAGGATCAAACTGAAATCTAACCCAAACCTCAGGGACTAAAAGTGTATTTTTTCCAAAGAAAAAAAAAATCTTCCCCCACATTTAATTTCAAGTGTGAACTGTGAAAGGGCAAACAAAGTCACATGCAGTGTTCCAAGCTGATGTGATGTTTGGTTGCATTTTCTAAAAAGTAAAGCACACCAAAAGAAAAGTCTACGCTTTTTCGGAAAAAAAAAAAAAAAAAGTCTCAAATCAACCAGAGATTCTCACATCCACATTTAGAACATGTTTGTAAGTGATTTTAACTTGATCTTTTTTAAAATCATTCTACACATGTCTTTCATGATTCAAAATCAATTTTGATTACATGAGAATTACACATTTAAAAGTGTAAAATTAAACATTCAATTAGTTTTGAATGATCAAATGCATGTTTTCGGGTGATTTTGAAAATGACAAAAGTGATTTTAATCATTTTACAATCACTTTCAAACATACACTTAATTGATAAGCAAAATACTTCACGCAAATATTTCAGTTTTTTTATCTTTCTTCCCTTCCTCTCACAGGGATAAAAACAAACTTTTATTTATTTATTTTTATTTTAAAAATTAAGAAAAAAAATCATTTTTACCCTAAACTTTAGGAGTTGTATTAATTTCAACAAACCTCAAACTTAGTAACTTTAGGGGTTGTATTAATTTCAACAAACTCAAAGTTAGTAAGTTGCATCAGTTTTAAATCTGAATTTTTAATTTTATCAAATTGAATTCTAAACTTAGCAAATTGTATCAATTTTAACTCCAAATTTACATAAGTTTTGCAATGTAAACCTTTAGTTACACATTTTTGTTTGAACCATTATTGTTAAAGCACATAATTGACTATTTTCTTTTTTAAAGAATTTCTATTACAATTGAATTGGTTTCTTGTAAAAAAAAGTATCTGAAAAAATTTTTATTTGAAGAAACTTTTACTATTGAGAAGTTCTCTCTCATTTTTTTTTTTCTTATAATGTTGGTGAGTTTTGTTGTCTTTTTATTAGCTACTTAGAAAAACATGCAATGATGAGATGATAGAAAAACAATTTTGGGATTTATTTTTCTTTTCGTTTTAGATGACTTTTTCTTGTTTATTGAAAACTTTGTTTTTTTTTTTTTTTTTTTTTTGGTTGCTATCTAGGATTATGAAAGTAAAATAATTTTAGATGTTTTTTTTTTCTTCAAATGTTTGTTATTGTTGCTTTTTTTTTTTTCCCTAAGAATTTATGGGGGTTTTCTTTTCCTTCTTTTGTTTTTGGTTTTTTCTCCTACTAATTAGAAGAACATGAAAATGTGGGAAACAAAATCAAAACAATTTTGTGTTTTTTTTTCCTCATATTTGCTAGATTTTTCTTGTTGATAATAACTTATAAGTTTTTTTTAGGAAGAGTACTAATAATAACGAGAAGAGTCGGTCTAGAGTATTTTGATTTCTTCCGATAAAGAGTTACTTCAACAAAATTCTTACCAGAAACTAACTCAAGTGCAATGTGGATCTAAAAAAAGAGGAAATTGTCAATCACATGCTTTAATGGCAATTTAAATGGAAAGTTAACCGAAGGTGTATATTGTAACTCTTATGTAAGTTTAGGGTTAAAATTGATACAATCTTCTAAGTTTGGGGTTCAATTTGATGAAATTGAAAGTTTAGGGTTAAAATTGATACAATCGGCTAAGTTTAAGGTCAAATTTGATTTTTTTCCCTAAAAATTAGGCATGTTTTCATACCATTATTATATTAAAGTTTTTATCTTCTTCTTCTTCTTCTTCTTTTTTTTTTTTTTTTTTTTTTTTTAATGTTTGAATTCTTAATCAAATTCTAGAGTTTTTTTTTATTTTTTTTTATTTTAATTCCTAATTATATCTAGGGAAAGCATCCATAAAGGACAACATCCCATGTCCAGACGGTGTTGTCCACCAAAACATCGATGTGAGGAAGAGGAAAATCTTCTTTTCATAGTCGTCTTTGGACTCACGGAACTTGTTTTCAAATTGAGGGGAAAACCGTTCTCGAAGAAGTGTGACCATCCAGTTGAATCTCGTTACTCTTCCATGTGGTTATGGGAGGCCTACTTTCCACTTTGTTACTATAGAGCCGGACAACAAGCAAGTGAATTTGATCCCGTCCTCCAATCAACCGTTGTGTGTGAGCTTCGTTCTAACTAGCTCTACATTGTCACAGACCACTTTCGCTCCTTTACCAAATTCATAGATTCATTCTTTGAAAGTTAGGAACGTGATTCGATATACGACATGCACAAGACCTTTGAATGCAAACATTTTTAATGGTAGGTAGCAAAAAGAAAAAAAAAAACTCATAAATTAAAAGAGGTGTTTATAAGTTTAACTTTCAAAGACTGAAAATCAAATGATTATAAAATGGGATCTTAGTGCATTATTTTGAAAACGATGCCAATTTTCCACGAAATTATTCAAGAGCCGTCATATCGCAGAGAGACTATCTATTTATTATCTTAATTAACTTTAAAAGTTTCTATTAGGTTCTGAATTTTAAATCTTAGTTTTAATAATTTTCTAGCATTTATCACTTAAATGTTATTGTGACAAACTAACTGCACTAAATAATAACATAAAAAAAACTCTAAAAATATTGGGTAAATTACATTAATTGGACTAACAAATAATGATTCAATATCATGATGACCACATTTTAGATCTTCTTTGTTTCAGATTTTAGATCTCTATATTTGGAACAAAGGGGATCTTAAATGAAACCTACCAACTTTGGTATGTTTCATTTAGATCTAAGGAGGATGACAACGAGCGTGGGGGAAAAATGAAAGAGAAGGAGAAGGACGAAAACAAGCATGCATCAATGCTTTTGTAGGCACAACCAACAACTTTTAGGGGAAGAGAAAAAGAGAAGTCATTTGTTTTTTTTTTTAAGTTCAATAACAATTGGGGGTGGATTGATTCGAACCTCTCACCTCTTGGTCAATGGTACAGGTCAATTATATCACTGAATTATGCTCACTTTGACGAGAATTCATTCGGTGCGACAATGAGGAAGGAGGGGAGAGAGAAGAAGGAAAGAAAAAAAAAACATCCCATAAACCAAAATGTAATTACAAAAAAGTACTGCCTCATCTAAAAACTCACTCAATCATGTCAGATCATTTGAAATACTATACACCATTTAGAATTATTTCTAAAACTTCAATGACCAAAGCATCGCTCTCAAAATCTCATATACCAAATAGAAACCAAATTCAAACTTTAAGAACCAAAAGTGTAAATGTGTAATTATTTCTTATTTTTATCTAACTTATCTATTTCCTAATGTCACGTTGGGTAGAATTATCACTAGGTAGTCTAACCACGTCATTGTAAACATTTAAGTAAATACTGTTCAGAATGACAAAAATTTTACTAGAATAAAATGTATAATTCAACTAATTGAAACATTAATATTGTGCACGATGCATTTCATAAAAAAAATTATTAAAAAAACTATATACTCCTTTTTCGATTTACATTTTAAAATTAAAGTTTTCCTAGAACTATTCGTCACACATATTGTATCCACCTCCTTCCCTATTCTCCTAACATTTAATAGAATATTGCCAACATGAGCATAGCTCACCTGACATAAGTCTTGTACTAACGGCCAAGAGATCTATGGTTCGAATCTCCCACCCCCACATGTTGTCAAAAAAAAAAAAAACAAAAACAAAAACATTTAATAGAATATTATTTATGGGTTTCAAAAAAAAAAAAAAAAGAAAAATATTATTTATGATATATTAATTGCAAAATTTCTGTGATTATAAATAGGAGAGATAAGTTGCGTCTTCTCCGCCATCAGTCTTCGTTCAAAAGTTCAATAAAGAAAAAAACTCAGAGCATTCAACGAAGCTGTGCTTTCAGTTTTGGAAACTCTCGATCGAAATGGCCGATGCGGTTACTATTTCAATTTGGTCAGTCGTGGTTTGTTTGGTTGTATTGGGATGGAAAGTTCTGAACTATATTTGGCTGAGGCCGAAGAAATTAGAGAAGCTTCTCAGACGGCAAGGATTCGCCGGAAATTCTTACCGGATTCTCTACGGCGACTTGAAGGACAGAGCCGCCATGAGGGAGCGGGCCATCGCCCAGCCGATGAACTTCTCCAATGATATTGCTCCACGTGTTATTCCTTCTGTTCTTCACACCATCCAGAATTATGGTAACATCCCAATCTCCATCTTTTCTTTGTATTTTTTAAGAATGCATTTTAAAAAAAAAAAGAATAAAAATTGTTTAGAATGTAAACAATTATTTGATTACATTTTTTTTTAAGTGTTTATCCACGAGTTATTATGACCCCGTCTGTTAAGCATTTCGTTTTTTATTTTTGGTTTTTAAAAATTAAGTCAATAAATATTATTTTTACCCACAAACTTCTTTGTTTTTTATCTACATCATTTCTCATGTTTTCAAAAACCAAGCAAAATTTTGAAAAAAAATAAAAAAAAAAAATAGTTTTCAAAAACTTGTTTTTGTTTTTGGAATTTGGCCAGGAACTCAAATGTCTCCTTAACAAAATGAAAACCATTGTAGAAAGATGGAGAGAAAACAAACACAATTTGTAAAAACCAAAAACAAAAAACGAAATGGTTATCAAACGGGACCTATATACTTAAAAACTCTTTTTAAAAAATTTTCTTTCAAGTGCTTCTCTCAAAATTGTTTATTTCTCAATCTCATTTTTAGTGATTGTCAAATACTAAATTTTTTTTTCAAAATGATTTTTTTAAAAAAAAATTAAACACTTCAACAGTTAAACCAAATATACATTTTGAACTTTTGGAGATGAAGTCTATTGTTCATATACTTTTCAAAGTTAAAATAGCTCTACTACTCTGAAAATTATGTTTATTAAATTTCTATGTGTAAATTCATGCCAACATTGAACTTAAAAAAAAAAAAAAAAATCATGCCAACATGATCGTAGTTCAATTGATAAGACAATTATTCATTTTCTTCAAGTTTGAAGTTTAATTCTCCCCCTCATATTTAATGTTAAAAAAATTATTGTAAATTCATCTTAATCTTCAATTTTATGTCTAATAGATCAATGAATTTAAGCCAATACATAGTTCAATTGACATAAAACTTGTAAACTATATGGGTGAAAAAACCTTTTTTTTTTTTTTTTACTTTCTAAAAAAATGGTTTTTTCACCCATATAGTTTTGTTTCCTTCAAACTTTTATCCATATATATTGTTAAACCATAAAATTACCACTCCTCTCCTTTTTTTTTTTTTTTCCTAACACCTTGATCACTAGGAATTTTATATGCTTCGTAAAAAATATACTTTCTAATTTGACATAATAACAATAACATCTCCGACAATTTGATGCTCCATCAACAAAGTTGACATGTTTTGCAAATAACTAAATCAAATATATGTTGATAATTTGTAAACCATTAGCAGTGACGCAAAGGCTTTGAACTGAAATTTGAGTTTTTTTTTTTTTTGTTCAACCATTGTGAGGGGTGAGGTATCAAATTGACAGATCCACTGTGACTGAGCTATACTCGAATTGATACATTTGAAAATTCAATATCCTATAAAATTTACCAAAAGAAAATACCTTTTTATTTCATTTAAAATCTTTATTTTCTTATTGTTATGTTTTTTCCTGTGAAGTCATGTCTAGTGCCTATTTAAGTTTGCTCTGATACATGGAAGTATTTGGGAAGTGCAGGTAAAAATTCATTTATGTGGCTTGGCCCCATACCAAGAGTGCACATCATGGACCCTGAACAACTTAAAACTGTGTTTACATTAATCAATGATTTCCAAAAGCCAGTCATGAATCCCCTTGTCAAGTTGCTTGCAGATGGACTTGTAAACCATGAAGGAGCAAAATGGGCCAAACATAGAAAGATAATCAATCCTGCATTTCATTTAGAAAAGCTCAAGGTATATATCTTGCCTTTCACTTCTTCTATGGAAAGCTCGTTTTTATTTTATTTACCCGATTTCACTATTGGGTGAGTGAAATCTTTGGTTGGTCCTACCCTAAAACTTTAGACCTAATCCATCTTTGGATCACTTGTTTTAGAGTTAATCCGACTCTCTTTCTGCCTTAGGGTCAATTCTCATGCTAGAATTGACTCAACCATCAACTTTGAAAGTTCATTTTGAACTTAGATCCTTCCCTACTCCATAGGCACCTGCAGGCAAAAGGGGAACAAATTATTTGAGTTACTTTATGTACAATTTGTTGAAATGTATAATTATCACTCACACCCTTGCATTGGCTTTATAGGACATGGTACCAGCATTCTATCACAGTGCTAACGAGATGGTTAGCAAATGGGAAAGCATGGTTTCTGAAGAAGGATCATGTGAGTTGGATGTAATGCCTTATCTACTAAATATGACTGCCGATGTCATTTCTCGAACAGCATTTGGAAGTAGCTATGAAAAAGGGAAAAAGATCTTCAAGCTTCAAACTGAACTAGCTGATTTGGTGATTCAATCTACCATGGGAATTTATATTCCAGGATGGAGGTAAGAATAAAGCTTTCTCATTAAAAATTGCTGGTGAAGTGATTTTGTTTTTTCTCAATTGAAACCTTCTATAGGCTTTAGGCTTATACAATGTTAATTTTGTGCAGATTTCTACCCACAAAGTCAAACAAAAAAATGAAAGAGATGAGTAAAGAGATAAAAACTTTGATCATGGGTATTATAAATGAACGACAGAAGTCTATGAAGGCAGGTGAATCTACACACAACGATCTATTAGGCATTCTCATGGAATCCAATTTCAAAGAAATTCAAGAACATGGAAACAATAATAAAGACATTGGAATGAGCATAGAAGATGTTATTGAAGAATGCAAGATTTTCTACCTTGGTGGCCAAGAAACTACTGCTACGTTACTAATTTGGACGATGGTTTTGTTGAGTTCATACTCAGAATGGCAAGAGCGAGCGAGAAAAGAGGTCTTCGAGGTCTTTGGCAACAAAAAACCAGATTATGATGGTTTAAGTCGCTTAAAAATTGTGAGTGATCTATTCTTATTTTCTCATTTTAATTTCTTCTTATATATGAAAGTTAAACGTCCATCTTCTAAGATAAAACAATCACATGAAACTCTTAGGGATATATGGATAGTCTAAAAGAAGGCTTCTAACCTTAATCTGAATCAAGCTTTATTCCTTTGGATTATGTAAGATGAAAGGATAAAATGCTATTTGATAAAACCGACATTTTGGTAAAGAGTGACATTTGCAATGACACAGGTAACTATGATTCTCAATGAGGTTTTCAGGTTATACCCACCAGCAAACATGCTTGGTCGTGTTGTTAAAAAAGAAACACGACTTGGAAAATTGACTTTACCAGCAGGAGTGATGATAGGCATACCAATGATTCTTATCCAACGTGATCATGAGCTATGGGGTGAAGATGCAGATGAATTTAAACCAGAAAGATTTTCTGAGGGAGTTTCTAAAGCAACCAAAAATCCAATCGCTTTCGTCCCATTTGGTTGGGGTCCTCGTATATGCATAGGACTAAACTTTGCTATGATTGAAGCAAAAATGGCATTATCAATAATCCTACAACGCTTCTCATTTGAGCTTTCTTCATCGTATACTCACGCTCCTACCGCAGCTTTAACAACCCAACCTCAACATGGAGCTCATATCGTCCTCCACAAACTCTAGTTACTTAAACTAAGTATTACCTTGCACATGGTCAAAATGTTAGGAAAGTTCTCCGTGATGTATAATTTCAAATCCTTCGAAAAAAAAAAGATATCTGTGCATTATCATCATATTTTCCTTTCAACTAGATACCCTTTTCATTAATAAACAGTTTTTGGGCTAATGGCTAGCATCCATGTCTTTTTTTCAGCTTGAGATGATTAATGCGTGTAGTAAATGTATCATTTTTGTGTGAAGTTCACAAAACAGAGGAGGTCACTGTTGGACTCTACAATATTGTTCACTCCTCACCATCTAAATAGCCATAAATAAAATGTTCCTAGTTATAAATAAATCAAATAAGCACTATAGCATTTTTAGAACCGATCTCTTTCTCATTGTCATTTTATCAAACAGTTCATCTGCAAATGGCTTTTCTATAGCATCCTTGTTAACTTTGATCATAAAATGTACCACACATATAACATATATTCTAAAAGAGATTCTGAGACTATACCACAAATTGTAATACTCATACACAGAAATCAAGAAGAGATATATAATTCTTGGAAACAACATGTGATTAGATTGAGTTTACCTTGTTTGTTGGGGTCCGGAATTCTTGATTCGTCGAAAGTGATGGAGGGGGTGGCGAAAAATGGTTGTCTCCAAAGATGGCCTCAAATGTTGATAGATATATTTGCTTGGAGAAATTAGAAAAGCCAACGAATTGGAGGAGAAGGAGCACGAAATAAAATTGTACAGGTTGAAAAGAGAAGTGGATTGTCTTAACTTCTCTGAGGTCAAGGACTTAGGATTAGGGTCGTGCAAAAACCGAGCCGAACCGTCTCATTGGTTCAACGTTTAAAAAAATCAATTTCTCGATTTAGTAGTATTGCAAATCTAGGGTTTTGGTTTGGTTCCCAGTTCATTATGCTAAAAGACCAAAGAAAATCAAACTAAATCGTTATAATAATATACATACATATATATATATATAGGAAAAAACTTCTCGGTATGTAGGGATCTCCCTGCATACCACTATTAAAATGTTGACAACTAAGAGAGATAAAAATTTTTCTCATTTTCTCCCTTCCTCTTACTTAGTTTGTCAAGATTTTGATGGGGTTTGTAGGGAGATCCCTACCCACCGATATGCAGAGAAGTTTTGTTCATATATATATTACACATATTTTCACAGTTCAATTGAGCCTAATATCATCTAGCCCAAAACTTCATAACCCATCTTTTATTTTCTTTGGGCTTAGTAATTCAATTAAGCCATTTAGGGACTATTTGAGACTCTGAGTTGGTTATAATAACTAGTGATTATTATAGCCTGAGGTTATAATAATCTATGGAGTTAAACCATTTGTGTTTGCGGTGTAGATTATTTTAGTCTGGAATAAAATAATCTGTATTTGGGGTACAGATCAAAGTTACAACCCATTTTTTTTTTTTTTTTTGTTTTTATCAATTTAGTTTCCATCATGGCTTAAGCGGGCAAATATCTCGTGATCTCTCCATCTCATCAACATCAAACCTCCCTTTCTCTGTTTAATCTGACCTTCCCGTCCCATTTTCCCTAATTTGCAGCCATCTTTTATTTTTCTCTTCAAACCCTCACTCCCTTCCCCAAGCCATCACCACTCAACGCCACCAAATCAACGCTGTCGGCCACTCAACGTTGTTAATTGACACTGCTAGAACCACGATCCAGTCTCCAAGTTCCACTATTTTTTTTTTTTTTTTGGAGAAAAATCAATTTTGACCCCTGAACTTAGCCGGTTGTCTCAATTTTAACCCTAAACTTTCAATTTCATCAAATTGAACCTCAAACTTAACAAATTGTATCAATTTGAACCTCAAACTTGCATAAATGTTGCAACGTAGACCTTTGGTCAACTTTTCATTTGAATTACTATTAAAACATGTAATTGCCAATTTCTTTTTTTTTTTTTTAATTCACATTGCAGTATTTTGTAAGAAATTTGTTGGAAAAACTCTTTATCAGAAGAAATCAAATATCCCAGACTATTCTTCTCATTATTATCCAAAAAAAAATCACAAAGTTATTGACAACAAGAAAAATCCAGCAAATATGAGAAATAAAAAAACTCAAAATTTCTTTATTTTTGTTTCCTACATTTTTACATTCTTCTAATTAGCAAGAAAAAAAACAATAGTAAGAGAAGAAAAAAAAACCCCACAAAGTTCTTAGCAAGAAGAAAAAACAAGCAAATATTTGAAGATAAAAAAATCTTCAAAGTTTCTATGCTTTCGTAATCTTAGATAACAACAAAAACACCCTCACAAAGTTCTCAACAACAAGAAAAAGTCATCTAAAATAAAGTTTCTCCAATATTTTACTTATAAGAAACCAATTCAGGTGCAGTGTGAATTAAGAAAAAAAAAAAGAAATAATCAATTACGTACGATGGTTCAAACGGAAAGTTAACCAAAGGTATATATTATTGTAACACTTATGCAAGTTTGGAGTTAAAATCGATATGATTTGATAAGTTTGAGGTTCAATTTGATGAAATTGAAAGTTTAAGGTTAAAAGTGATACAACTTGTTAAGTTTAGGGTTCAATTTGATGAAATTGAAAGTTCAAGGTTAAAATTGATACAACCCCCAAAGTTTAGGGTTAAAAATGATCCCCCTCAAACTCTCCAAGTTCCATTTTCATTTTTTTGTGAAACTCTCCAAGTTTCCATTTTAGTTTCCCCTCATTTGCTTTTCAAATATCTAAGGTTAGTAGTTTTCATTTGTAGGTGTTAAATCTAATAGATCGGTTATAACTAATTTCAAACTCACTTATTCCTCCTCCTTTTTTTGTTTTTTTTTTCCAAAATGGTAAAAGGGAAGAAAAAAATCGGTTATAACCGAACCAACTTGAATGGAACGAAGTTCGGTCTAGTTCAAAACCGACACCGAGGGAGCATTCGGTTTAGTCGGTTCAGCATGAGTAAGAATCGATATGTTTGGTTCACACTACAAGAAATTTACCCTTTCCCGACGCGCGGTGGCGTCGGCAGAAGTCCCATTCGGCGTCGGGAGAGGTTCTCCCGACGCCGTTTGGTGCGTCGGGAAGATAGTCGGAAAAACCCGGTCGGCAGAATTTCTGTCGACGTCGTTTATAAACGGCGTCGGCAGAAACAGTTTTTCTCGACGCCGTAAAACCGCGTCGAGAGAACTATAGGTGGGACAATTTCTGCCAACGCCATGTAGACGGCGTCGACAGAACCCCTTTCTGCCGACGCCGACACGTGGCGTCGGCAGAAATCTGCTAGATGAAATTCTGCCGACGCCACATGTATGGCGTCGGCAGAATCTTTTTTTTTTTTTTTACTAATTGTATTAAATAATCTTTTTTTGTTCCATTAATAGTAAAATGTTTGTTATCTAAAATAAGTGGTGACCAAGATTCATCCGATGACTTCAATAATATATTAAATCACATGCTAAACAACACCAATTCACATGAATTTCCAGATATGGAGAAGTATTGACAAATAATGATTTAAACATCACATGAAGAAGACTGATAGGAAAAAGATAAAACCTAAAGAGAAATTGTCATTAACTGAAACTGCTTTATACATCAATATCCAGAAAGGGAGACAAATATCCATTCATATTACACCACTGAGAACAAAAAAACAACCTAAACACAACTAAAGATAAAAAAAAAAAAAAAAAACTTCCTTGGCCCCATCAACATACACTATTGAGAAAATCAACTTGAACTCACGTGCTTCTGGACAATGTGAAGTGTCTTGTGATCCTCCCCGAACACCTGGTGATGGAAATTCAGGATTCAAGTAAACAAAGTGGTTTTGAAAACAAAAAGATGAATAAGTATTAACAACTATCCAGAAATTTCGGCAGCATAACGACATACATATGGCTAACCCAAAATTTTTAAAACACCTACAAACATAAAAATAACACTCCTATAACATTTCAATTAACTCCTTCATACTTCAAATCAATAGAACTCCACAACAATCAGCATACGAGTCAGGTCTCGTATTAACAACTCTACATATTGATTAAATCATCCTACATTAAGATAATTGCTCAATTTAAATTGAGGGCATACCTAATTTTGTGTATTGTCCTGCCGTGAGTCCGCCATTTCTTTAATAATATTTTTCAACTCCCTTAGTGTTTCTTCCTGATCTGACTGACGTTGCATCATGTTGTCGGTAAGGTCTTTGTATTCTTTTACCTGCGAAGTTAGATTCAATATCATTTGCTGCTGTTCAAGCTCTCGTTGTGTGGGTCCCGAGCTTGAGGATCCGCCACTCTTTGTTGATCTCGGAGGCTTCGGCCCCCATCCCATTCCCTTCACACAGCCCGGCCTCTTACCCAATACCTCTTCAACAATGTCTGGCGGCGAGAGCGGTTCGGACCCATCCTGTGTGGGAGCATCTCGCATGAACACCATCTTCGCCTGTAACACAACGAAGGTATAATTAAAGCATATAAACCCCCAAATAAAAAAACACGTGATTTCATACTTACATGTGCATCTTCAGCGGCCTGATTGACCCACTTCCCATCTCTCGAGTGGGTATGCTCGAACAGCTCGATTGGACCCACATCATGCCCCTCTTTCTCCTTCTGCACCACAAAGACATTATGAATGAAATTCATAAATTTACCAAAAAGACAAATAAAGTACGTAAAACGTAAGGACATACAACTTACCAACTCATGTTGTATATTGATGAAAGATTTCGATCCAGCCTTATGGTTGAATGAGAGGGCTGATCGGCTCGTAGATGCGTTTTGCGATTGGTTCTAGCAAAACAATAAAATGTGAAATGTAAATAGCCTAAATATTAGAGCAAACCATAACATTTGAACGTTTGTAAATAGCCTAAATATTCATTGTCGGCTCGAAGATATAGATTTATAGATCTATAGTTTGCCTCGAGACACGGGTTGAATTTAGGATTCATTGATAGAATTATTTGTTTTTAGTACGTGTTGTTTTTTAGTATGACAATTAGGGATAGTAATCATCCCTAATTTTCAATACCATTCAAACATGTGATTAGCCAAAATTCCCTAAGTTTACAAGCAAAATACATGCAATGTGCTACCATACAGGATAGCAACAAACCAATGAACAAGGTTCTAAAGTGTTGAAAATGGACTTAAAGTTGTTTCTCATGTACCTAATAACCTAATCGAGTTATATTTTAAGTATTTTAAGCATAAACTTCAATAAGAAGAAATGTTAGATTTTTATTGCAGCTGGAATCTCCACAAGGATAAGATAATTGCAGTGGCAATTTGCCCTAAAACTGCTATTTTCGCAAGTCAACCAATTGAGCTATTTTCATAACTTTCATCCTAATTTGATTCGATAGTCCAAAGTCAAGCTTGGAGCACAGATTTCGACAACTACCCAATCAATTTGAGTCTATAAGAGACTTATTGAAACCCTTGATGAATCCTTGGAGGAGTATTCAAGATGTGATTGGAATTTAAATTGAAAATTCAATAAGAAGAAATTCAATAAGATGCAACCCCTAAACAACTTTAATTGGCTAAATGCAACCCCTAAACAACTTATACCTTTAAATAGGTTCATGGAGAGAGCCTTAAGGAACACTAATTAAAAAGGATTTTGGGAACTTACTTTGAATAAAAAATCAAAAGACGAAAGAAAGAGGCACGGCAGACGGCGGACGGCGAGGCACGACGGACGGTGGACGGCGAGGCACGACGGACGGTGGAAGGCGAGGCACGACGGACGGCGGACGACGAGGCACGACGAACGGCGGACGGCGGACGGCGAGACTGCAAGAGGGCTGCGCGACAGAGGGGTTTGGAGAGTTTTTTGGGGGTTGTGTGTATCAGTGGAGAAGAAGCTCGAAATTAGGGCTTTTTTAAAAGTCTCTGCCGACGTCGTCATTAACCGCGTCGGCAGAGACTTGTCTCTCTCGACGCCATTAGTATTGGCGTCGAGAGAGACTATATTTCTCTCGACGCCGTTAGTACGGGGTCGAGAGAAAGTCTCCCCACCGAGCATTAGATAGACTTTCTCTCGACGCCGTACTACTGGCGTCGAGAGAGATATAGTCTCTCTCGACGCCACTACAGAGGCGTCGAGAGAGTTTGGATTTCTCTCGACGCCGTTAACACGGCGTCGAGAGAAAGTGTCCCCATGCTCTTTCTCGCGACGTCCTTTTGATGGCGTCGGGAGAAATGCCTTCTACCGACTCCGTCGCTGTGCGTCGAGAGAAAACTCGTTGGCAGAACTAGATTTTCTTGTAGTGTCAATTATTGGTTCTGTCCAAACTCGGACCGAAAACCCCCCTAGTTTGGATGAACTAATTAAGCGACGTGGTCTATTAGAGGATAATTTTTTTTTTAGTTCAAAGGATAAATTATATATATTGGGATAAAGGATAAATTATATGGGATAATCCTACATCATCTGCAAAATTCTTCCAAATTATATATATTGGGAGAAATAGTTTTTGGTTGCGAGGTAACTAGGTTTTTTTTTTCTTGACAACATGTAGGGGTGGATGATATTGAATTTCTGATCTCTTGGTCAGGATATAAGCTTTATGTCAACTAACCATGTTTTTGTTGGCACAAGGTAACGAGATTTGGTAAAAATTTAAGATTCAATTTATTTATTTATTTTATTTGTCAGGGACACTATATCGTTACATTTTAAAATATAGAGGCTAAATTGTTACTTATTAAAGTTCAAAAATTAAATCATTACAAAATTGAAAATTCAGAGACTAAATTATTACTTTTTAGGAAAATACGAGGACAAAAAGTGTTTTAACCTTAGTTTTCTTAAAGAGAATGGGGTTAAAATACCCAAAGGAGTTTACAAAAATAGTTATTGAAAAGAACGGGACCAGCGGTGGAGCTACAGTAGGCTGGAGCCCCCTGAACTTTACTGTATATTAAAAAGTTCACTTAATTTATAAGAACTTCCTTGTCTCATTGGCACTAATGCCTCAAAGCCCTTCTTAATGCTTGCCCAGTGTCGTGTTCGAGTCCTCATTGAAAGTACGTGGATTAAATTTGGACATTTATCAGTATATAGACTAAAATGAAATGAGACTTAAATTAAAATACATTGATCAAAATGGTATTTTAACCTAAAAAATGTCAATAATATTTTCTATGAAACAAACTAATATCAAAATATATCAAGCCTCCTAACATAAAATTCTGGATCCGCGGTTGAACATGACAGTGGTTATAATTTTACACTAGACTATGGTAGTACATACTCCCTTCATTCAGCATTTGACACGCCCTTTCATGACAAACAATGAACGGAATTAGGTAATACAAGAAGTTTTCTCGAGTTTGGTTACACTTGTAACTATCTGATATATTTTGTACGACAGGTCTTGGGGCTTCAAACGACAGCAGCTTAATTCAAAGTCTCCTCCTAACTGCTGCACCTGAAAAAGGAGAAATCCAGACACGTGAAGACATGCGGAGACGTGTGTTTAATGAGCTGTCTTTAAGAAGGGATATTTTCTGTAATTTAGCAAAATTTCTTTGGTTGATAAATAGCAGAGATCAGTTGAGTCTCCTTCACCATCAATCTTTAATATTTCAATTTGAAAACTCTCCATTGAAATGGCTGCTGCGGTTACTGTTTCAATTTGGATAGTCGTGGTTTGTTCAGTGGTACTGGGATGGAACGTTCTGAACTGGATTTGGCTGAGGCCGAAGAAATTAGAGAAGCTTCTGAGACGGCAAGGATTCGCCGGAAATTCTTACCGGATTCTCTACGGTGACTTGAAGGACAGAGCCGCCATGAGGGAGCGGGCCATCTCCAAGCCGATGAACTTCTCCAATGATATTGCTCCACGTGTTATTCCTTCTGTTCTTCACACCATCCAGAATTATGGTAACATCCCATTCTCCATCTTTTCTTTGTGTTTTCGTGGTCTAAAAATGGTGTCCTGGATATTTTCAATCTGCTAAAAGAATGAGTGGTTCTGACTTGTTTCTTGTGAAATTAAATAAAAATTGTTTAGAAGGTAAACAATCATATATTTGATTGCTATGTTTTTTTTTTTTTTTTTTTTTTTTATTTTTATGATAAAATACCTTTTTGGTTTGTCCGATTTCTAATACATCCTTAGATTTCAAAATTAAACAATCAAATCCGTTTTGAAAATGCTTCTATTGAGTCTCTGAACCGTTAATTTTTTTCACGTGGCACGTAAAAATAATAAAATATTAATTTTTTAAATTTAAAGTAATAAATAATAATAATAATCTTACTATATATAAAAGGGGCTTAAGGAGGAGAATCTTTGCTTTCCTCTTTTGCCCTTATAATTTTAATAAATGTCCATTTTGCCCTTCTATATTTGTTAAAAAGACACAACTCTTTGAGTTAAAGTGTCCTTCAATCTTTGCTGATGAGACGTGACTGTTCAAGCAGAGTTAGTTACACATCAGATGCATCAATTCGAGAATTAAAATTAAAAATATATCTTACAATAAAAAGGGGTCATTAGTCATGTCTTTCATAAAAGCATATTAACTTTTGAGTTTTCTACATATATTTTTACGGAGGAGAATCTTTGCTTTCCTCTTTTGTCGTTATAGTTTTAATAAATGTCCATTTTGCCCTTCTATATTTGTTAAAGAGACACAACTTTTGAGTTAAAGTGTCCTTCAATCTTTGCTGATAAGACGTGACTGTTCAAGCAAAGTTAGTTACACATTAGATGTATCCATTCGAGGATTAAAATTAAAAATATATCTTACAATAAAAAGGGGTCATTAGTCATGTCCTTCCAAAAAGCATATTAACTTTTGAGTTTTCTACATATTTTTTTACTCTAATTTCATCACTATTTTGATATGTATAGATTTTTTGTATCAAAATCTATATAAAACAAAAAAAAAATGCATAAAACACCAATAAAATATAGCGATTGTTACCATTGCTATTCTAAATTTTAATAAACTTTTTTTTGGTATCAATATATTAATGGTCTAATTATTATGCAATTACTTTTTTTCTTTTTTCTTTTTTCTTAAATTTATAACTTTTTCCTTGCAATCTTTGTACCATTCCTTTAAAGTCCTATGTAATTTATATTTACCTATTTGGAGAAAGTTCTTCAAGAAAATGTATAGGAGCTATGTTTAAATTGTCGAAGTAGTAATGGGAGAACAGGGAAACACATTTTGATATCATGATTTCCATTAATTAAGTCCACCTAATGGCACAAAATGATATCCATTCAAGTTCGAAAAGGAAACAAATTTCCTGTTATATTATGTTGTGCGATGACGTTAAACAAAACACAATGACAAAATTTTCTGAATATTAGAAAATATATTTCTAAATATGTAATTTCACATTAACAACTTTTTTCAATGTCAATACAAAAATTCTTATCAAATCACTTGAAGATCAAAATTTGTCATCCAAACATACAAAAAAAAGTTATTTTCAAAGAGGTTATACTTTATTAAATACTTTAGTTTTGTTATAAAAAAAATAAAATTAAATACTTTAGTTTTTTTTTTTAAAAAAAATCAACTTATATAATTCTTATGAAATATATTTCTTTCTTTTTCTCTAGAATACAATCTCGAAGCCCACCGATGAATTAAAATATATTTATTCAAAAGTTAACTTTCACCGTAAAAAAATATATTCCAAAGATTTCAAACCACTCGCAAAATATTTCATATTTATTATTGTAAATGAACATAGACCAATATAATATATAGTTTTAGACTTCTAGACACCATTTTTTTTTTTTAATTTTCAATCTAAAAAGTGAAATTTAACGTGCGATGCACGTGTTTTTAAACTAGTATAATTAAAAAATTAAAAAAAATCTCTCTCTCCTCTCCCCTCACCCCTGCGAAACCCTTCCTTTTCACATTCCCTTTCTTTCCATTCCTCTCCCCCTCCTTTCCCTTGTCATCGCCGCCCTTGCCGTCGACGCCGCCGCCTCTTAATGTCGCCGCCATTACCCTCTTCTTCTCCAAACAAAAAGTTACTCTTTTTTCTTCAAACAAAAACCCACCCCCACCCTTCTCCTCTTCTTCTTCCTCAACACCCCCCTCCCCTCATCTTATTCTCTTCTCCTTTCAGCTTCGACACCAACCCCAGCTCCAGCGCCGTTTGAGTTTTTTTTTTTTTTTTTTTTTTGCGTAGATCTGGAATTTTTGGGAAGAGGGTGGGTAATTTTTTTTTCCAGATTGAAATGGGGAGAGGGGTTTGGAGAAGAAGATGGGTTTTAGGTTGAAGAAGATGAAAGGGTAGGTGAGTTTTTTAATTTGGAGAGAAAATGGTGGGTTTGTTGAGGAAGATGAAGATGGGGGATGAGGGTTTGTACAGATTGAAGAAAAATATGAGTTTTTTTGTTTGAAGAAGAAGAGGGCAAGATGCGGCGGCAGAGACGGCAAGAGGCAGCGACGACAAGGGAAAGGAGAGGGAAAGGAAGGGAAAGAAGGGTGGGGTTTTTCCGCTTGAAGAAAAAAATGGTGGCTGTGGAAATTGAAGGAGATGGAGATGGAGAGAAGAGGAGATGAAGATGGAGATGTGGCTGTGCAAGAGGCTGAGCGACCGTGACGACAAGAGACGACGGCGGCTAAAGAGGAAGAAAGACGAGGGTTTGGGTTTTGGGGGAGGGGAGTGAGGGGAGAGAGAATGTTTTTTTTTAAAAAAAAAAAATATTTTATTTAAATATTTAATTATTTAATTATTATTTTAATTTAAAATTAAAAAATTATTATTTTTAACTGCCACGTCAGCACCATTGAAAAAAATTAACAGTCCAAGGACTCAATAGAAGCATTTTCAAAACAGTGGAGACTTGATTGTTCAATTTTGAAACCTAAGGACCTATTAGAAACTGACCCGAAATATGAGGAACCAAAAAGGTATTTTACCCTTTTTTTTTTAAGTGTTTATACACGAGTTATTATATATTTAAAAACTCTTTTTAAAAAATTTCCTTTCAAGTGTTTCTCTCAAAATTGTTTATTTCTCAATCTCATTTTTAGTGATTTTCAAACACTATGATTTTTTTTCAAAATGATTTTTTTTTTCAAAATTAAACACTTGAACAGTTAAACCAAATATACATTTTAAACTTTTCGAGATGAAGTCTACTGTTCATATACCTTTCAAAGTTAAATAGCTCTACTACTTTTGAAATATGGAAATTATGTTTATTAAATTTCTATGTGTTAAGGTTATAGTAAATTCATGCCAACATTGAACTCAAAAAAAAAAAAAAAAAAAAAAAAAAAAAAAAAAAAAAAAAAAAAAAAACTCATGCCAACATGATGGTAGTTGAATTGATAAGACAATTATTCATTTTCTTAAAGTTTGAAGTTCAATTCTCCCCCTCATATTTAATGTTAGAAAAATTCTAATAAATTCATCTTAATTTTTAATTTTATGTCTAATAGATCAATGAATTTAAACCAATATATAGCTCAATTGACCTAAAACTTTTACATTTGACCAAAAGGTCAGAGATTCAAATTCTCATCCCACATATTGTAAAAAACGAAGATCAATAAATTTAAAAGTTATATTACTTGATGTGAGTTCAACCACATGTGAAAAGGGAATTTGAACCCTCCTACCTTTTTGTGAAGAGTACAATGTACCTTACCTCCTCATCCCATATACTGTGAACTATATGGGTGAAAAAAACCTTTTTTTTTTTTTTTTACTTTCTAAAAAAAATGGTTTTTTCTCCCATATAGTTTTGTTTCCTTCAAACTTTTATCCATATATATTGTTAAACCATAAAATTACCACTCCTCCCTTTTTTTTTTCTAACACCTTGATCACTAGGAATTTTATATGCTTCGTAAAAAATATAATAACAAAAACATCTCCAACAATTTGATGCTCCATCAAAAAAGTTGACATGTTTTGCAAATAACTAAATCAAATATATGTTGATAATTTGTAAACCATTAGCAGTGACGCAAAGGCTTTAAACTGAACTTTGAGATTTTTGTTTGAGTTCAACAATTGGTGAGGGGTGAGGTATCAAATTAACAGATCCACTGTGACCGAGCTATACTCGAATTGACACATTTGAGAATTCAATACCCTATAAAATTTACCAAAAGAAAATACCTTTTTATTTCATTTAAAATCTTCTTTATTTTCTTATTGTTATGTTTTTCCTGTGAAGTGTCTAGTGGCTATTTAAGTTTGCTCTGATACATGGAAGTATTTGGGAAGTGCAGGTAAAAATTCATTTATGTGGCTTGGCCCCATACCAAGAGTGCACATCATGGACCCTGAACAACTTAAAACTGTGTTTACATTAATCAATGATTTCCAAAAGCCAGTCATGAATCCCCTTGTCAAGTTGCTTACATATGGACTTGTAAACCATGAAGGAGCAAAATGGGCCAAACATAGAAAGATAATCAATCCTGCATTTCATTTAGAAAAGCTCAAGGTATCTTCCCTTTCATTTCTTCTATGGAAAGCTCATTTTCTATTTTATTTGCACGATTTCACTATCAGATGGGTGAAATCTTTGGTTGGCCGTACCCTGAAACTTTAGACCCAATCCATCTTTATGGATCACTTGTTTTAGAGTTAATCCGACCCTCTTTCTGCCTTAGGGTCAATTCTCATGCTAGAATTGACTCAACCATCAACTTTGAAAGTTCATTTTGAACTTAGATCCTTCCCTACTCCATAGGCACCTGCAGGCAAAAGGGTAACAAATTATTTGAGTTACTTTATGTACAATTTGTTGAAATGTATAATTATCACACACACCCTTGCATTGGCTATTTATAGGACATGGTACCAGCATTCTATCATAGTGCCAATGAGATGGTTAGCAAATGGGAAAGCATGGTTTCTAAAGAGGGATCATGTGAGTTGGATGTAATGCCTTATCTACAAAATATGGCTGCTGATGTCATTTCTCGAACAGCATTTGGAAGTAGCTATAAAAAAGGAAAAAAGATCTTCAAGCTTCAAACTGAACTAGCTAATTTGGTGATTCAATCTACCATCAGAATTTATATTCCAGGATGGAAGTAAGAATATAAAGCTTTCTCATTAAAAATTGCTGGTGAAGTGATTTTGTTTTTTCCCAATTGAAACGTTCTATAGGCTTCTGTCTTTATTATTATTTCATTACTTGTACATTTTAATTTTGTGCAGATTTCTACCCACAAAGTCGAACAATAAAATGAAAGAGATGAGTAATGAGATAAAAAAATTGATATTGGGTATCATAAATGAACGACAGAAGTCTATGAAGGCAGGTGAAGTTGCACAAGGCGATCTATTAGGCATTCTCATGGAATCCAATTTCAAAGAAATTCAAGAACATGGAAACAATAAAGACATTGGAATGAGCATAGAAGATGTTATTGATGAATGCAAGATTTTCTACATTGCTGGCCAAGAAACTACTGCTACATTACTAATTTGGACGATGGTTTTGTTGAGTTCATACTCAGAATGGCAAGAGCGAGCGAGAAAAGAGGTCTTCGAGGTCTTTGGCAACAAAAAACCAGATTATGATGGTTTAAGTCACTTAAAAGTGGTGAGTGATCTATTCTTATTTTTTCATTTTAATTTCCTCTATTCTTATTTTGCTAAAGAGTGACATTTGCAATGACACAGGTAACTATGATTCTCAATGAGGTTCTCAGGTTATACCCACCAGTGAGCATGCTTGGTCGTGTTGTTAAAAAAGAAACACGACTTGGAAAATTGACGTTACCAGCAGGAGTGATGATAGGCTTACCAATGATTCTTATCCAACGTGATCATGAGCTATGGGGTGAAGATGCAGATGAATTTAGACCAGAAAGATTTTCTGAGGGAGTTTCTAAAGCAACCAAAAATCCAACTGCTTTCATCCCATTTGGTTGGGGTCCTCGTATATGCATAGGACTAAACTTTGCTATGATTGAAGCGAAAATGGCATTATCAATAATCCTACAACGCTTCTCATTTGAGCTTTCTTCATCGTATACTCACACTCCCACCGCAACTTTAACAACCAAACCTCAACATGGAGCTCATATTGTCCTACACAAACTCTAGTTAGTTACTCAGATTAAGAAATACCTTGCACATGATCTAAAAGTTAGGAAAGTTCTCCGCTATGTATAATTTCAAATCCTTCGAAATAAAAAGACATCTGCGCATTATCATCATATTTTCCTTTCAACTAAATACCCTTTTCATTAATAAACAGTTTTTGGGCTAATGGCTAGCACCCATGTCTTTTTTTCAGCTTGAGATGATTAATGCGTGTAGTAAATGTATCATTTTTGTGTGAAGTTCACAAAACAGAGGAGGTCACTGTTGGATTCTACAGTATTCTTCACTCCTCACCATCTAAATAGTACCTAAATAGCCATAAATAATATGTTCCTAGTTATAAATAAATCAAATAAGCACTATAGCATTTTTAGAACCGATCTCTTTCTCATTGTCATTTTATCAAACAGTTCATCTGCAAATGGCTTTTCTCTAGCATCCTTGTTAACTTTGATCATAAAATGTACCACACATATAACATATATTCTAAAAGAGATTCTGAGACTATACCACAAATTGTAATACTCATACACAGAAATCAAGAAGAGATATATAATTCTTGGAAACAACATGTGATTAGATTAAGTTTACCTTGTTTGTTGCGGTCCGAAATTCTTGATTCGTCGAAAGAGATGGAGGGGGTGGCGAAAAATGGTTGTCTCCAAAGATGGCCTCAAGTGTTGATAGATATATTTGCTTGGAGAAAGAAAAGCCAACGAATTGGAGGAGAAGGAGCACGAAATAAAATTGTACAGGTTGAAAAGAGAAGTGGATTGTCTTAGGGTGCGTTTGGTGTTGATTTTGGAGGCGGTTGAAGTGATTAAAAAAGAATCTTAGCCGTTTTTAGTGTTTGGTAAGACAGATTATACATTAATTTTTATAAAAGTACTTTTTCAATAACGTTCATTTGCAATGTTTAACTTTCCTAAAAATCTAATGTGTAACTAACTATTTATATATACGTTATTTAGCTTCCCTAAAAATCTTATTTATAACTAACTATTTATTTATTTGTTTAGACTTGATTGAATCATTTTTTTTAATTTAACATATTTTTATTTTATTATTTTATACTCATTTGAAATTATTTGTTTTTATTTTTATTTAAATTGAAATAATATTTTTTCCAATACAAGTAACAAATTATATTTCTTAGCAAAACATAAAAACCTCCTAGATTAAACATAAGATTATATATAAATATATATATATTTAAAAAAAAAACAGAAGATTATATTTTAAATCATATAAAATTTAAAACAATTATCTTATATGTTTCAAAAAAAAATAATTATCTTAAAATAAATTTGAAATTATCTTTTAAAATTTTGAGATTAAATATCAACATTAAATTTATTTATTGAAAAAATATAGTTAAGTTGCAATAATTTAGAATATTAATTTACCAAACACCTCAACTTGTTTTTTCGTCTATAAAGCTAAAATTTACCAAACACTAATTTACTTTGTAATACAACTGATTTTCTTGAAAGCACAGCTAACGATAATTATTTTAGAAGCTACAGCAACCTCAAACTAAGCTTTAACTTCTCTGAGGTCAAGGACTTAGGATTAGGGTCGTGCAAAAACCGAGCCGAACCGTCTGGTTTGGTTCGACTTTTTAAAAAATCAATTTCTCGATTCAGTAGTATAGAAAATCTAGGGTTTTGGTTTGGTTCCCAGTTCATTATGCTAAAAGACCAAAGAAAACCAAAGTGAATCGTTATAATAATATACATACATATATATTCCACATATTTCCACGGCTCAATTTAGCCTAATATCATCTAGCCCAAAACTACATAACCTATCTTTTATTTTCTTTGGGCTTAAGTAATTCAATTCAGCCATTTAGGGACTGTTTGAGGCACTGAGTTGGTTATAATAATCAGGGTTATTATAGTTTGGGGTTATAATAATGTATGGAGTTAAACTGCGGTGCAGATTATTTTAGTTTGGAATAAAATAATCTATGTTTGGAGTACAAATCAAGGTTACAACCCATTTTTTTTTTTTTTTATCAATTTAATTAGTTTCCATCATGGCTAAAGCTGGCAAACATCCCGTGATCTCTCCATCTCATCAACATCAAATCCTCCCTTTCTCAGTTTAATCTGACCTTCCCGTCCCATTTTCCCTAATTTGCAGCCATCTTTTATTTTTTTTAGTTTCCCCCTTTTCAAATATCTATGGTTAGTAGTTTTCACTTCGTAGGTGTTAAATCTAATAGATCGGTTATAACTAATTTCAAACTCACTTATTCCTCCTCCTTTTTTTTGTTTTTTTTTTCCAAAATTGTTAAAGGGAAGAAAAAAATCAGTTATAACCGAACCAACTTGAATGGAACGAAGTTCGGCCCAGTTCAAAATCCACACCGAGGGAGCATTCAGTTTAGTTAGTTCAGCATGAGTAAGAACCGATATGTTTGGTTCAATTATTGGTTCTGTCCAAAATCGGAACAAAAACACCCCTAGTTAGGATGAACTAATTAAGCGACGTCGTCTATTAAAGGATAATTTTTTTTTTTTTAGTTCAAAGGATAAATTATATATATTGGGGTAAAGGATAAATTATATGGGATAATCCAAAATTCTTCCAAATTATATATATTGGGAGAAATAGTTTTTGGTTGCGAGGTAACTAGGTTTTTTTTTTTTTTTGTTGACAACATGTAGAGGTGGATGATTGAATTTCTGATCTCTTAGTTAGGATACAAGCTTTATATGTCAACTAACCATGTTTTTGTTGGCACAAGGTAACGAGATTTGGTGAAAATTTGAGATTCAATTTATTTATTTATTTTATTTCTATATCGTTACATTTTAAAATATAGAGGCTAAATTGTTACTTATTAAAGTTCAAAAGTTAAATCATTACAAAATTGAAAATTCAGAGACTAAATTATTACGTTTTAGGAAAATGCGAGGACAAAAAGTGTTTTAACCTTAGTTTTATTAAAGAGAATGGGGTTAAAATACCCAAAGGAGTTTACGAAAATAGGTATTGAAAAGAACGGGACCAGCGGTGAAGCTACAGTAGGCTGGAGCCCCCCTGAACTTTACTGTATATTAAATTAATATTAAAAAGTTCACTTAATTTATAAGAACTTCCTTGTCTCATTGGCACTAATGCCTCAAAGCCCTTCTTAATGCTTGCCCAGTGTCGTGTTCGAGTCTATTGAAAGTACGTGGACTAAATTTGGACATTTATCAGTATATAGACTAAAATGAAATGAGACTTAAATTAAAATACATTGATCAAAATGGTATTTTAACCTAAAAAATGTCAATAATATTTTCTATGAAACAAACTAATATCAAAATATATCAAGCCTCATAACATAAAATTCTGGATCCGCGGTTGAACATGACAGTGGTTATAATTTTACACTAGACTATGTAGTACATACTCCCTTCATTTAGCATTTGACACGTCCTTTCATGACAAACAATGAACGGAATTAGGTAATACAAGAAGTTTTCTCGAGTTTGGTTACACTTGTAACTATCTGATATATTTTGTACGACAGGTCTTGGGGCTTCAAACGACAGCAGCTTAATTCAAAGTCTTCTCCTAACTGCTGCACCTGAAAAAGGAGAAATCCAGACACGTGAAGACATGCGGAGACGTGTGTTTAATGAGCTGTCTTTAAGAAGGGATATTTTCTGTAATTTAGCAAAATTTCTTTGGTTGATAAATAGCAGAGATCAGTTGAGTCTCCTTCACCATCAATCTTTAATATTTCAATTTGAAAACTCTCCATTGAAATGGCTGCTGCGGTTACTGTTTCAATTTGGATAGTCGTGGTTTGTTCAGTGGTACTGGGATGGAACGTTCTGAACTGGATTTGGCTGAGGCCGAAGAAATTAGAGAAGCTTCTGAGACGGCAAGGATTCGCCGGAAATTCTTACCGGATTCTCTACGGTGACTTGAAGGACAGAGCCGCCATGAGGGAGCGGGCCATCTCCGAGCCCATGAAGAACTTCTCCAATGATATTGCTCCACGTGTTATTCCTTCTGTTCATCATACCATCCAGCATTATGGTAACATTTCCAATCTCCATACTTATTTTTTTTCCTTGAAATGATGTTTATCTTGCAGTGTTTTCGTGCTCTAAAAATGTTGTCGTGGCTATTTTCATTCTGCTGGAAGAACGAATGGTTGTGATTTGCGGTCGAAGAAGAGATGCTTCAGAGGAAAAAAAATAAAAAGAAGTAACGTAGAGATTTCAAATGAGAAAGAAAAAAACTTGGCTGCATACCATTATGTAGGGATCTTCCTTTATACTCTATCATAAAATCTTGACAACTAAGAAAGAGGAAGGAAGAAAATGAGATAGCTTTTTTTATCTCTGGTTGTCAAGATTTTAATGGGGGTATATAGGGAGATCTTTACATACCGATATGCAGCCAAGTTTTTTCCAATGAGAAATAGGTTTAAACGATCCATTAAAAAAAGGAAAAATTATTCTTTGTTTTTAACCATTAAGTTTAATTTCTATAATTATGGTTTTCATCCGAATACATCTGAATTCTTAGTTAAATTCTAAAAATAAAAATAAGGTTTTTAAAAATTATTTTTTTTAGTTTTAACTTAGACTTCATTTTTTAAAATAAAACGAAGAAACTTAATAGTAAAAACAAGAGGAAAAAAATTAAAACTAAAAATCAAAAGGTTATCCACCGAGCATACCTTCATCGTTTTTTGAGTTTTCAGTAATGCTTCCAATGAAGGAGGAGAGAGAGGAGGAGAGAAAGTGAATGTATGGAGTGAGTGAGAGGAAAGGGAGGTTTTTGTTTTTAGGGGTAAATACACAAGTTTCGATTAGATTTCATTTTGGTCTCTGAGTTTTCAAATTCAACAATTTAGGCCCCGTTTGATAACCATTTCGTTTTTAGTTTTTGGTTTTTGAAAATTAAGCTTATAAATCCTCCTTCCACTTATACATTTCTTTGGTTTGATATACCTACATCCTTCTCATGTTTTCAAAAGTCAACCCAAATTTTGGAAACAAAAAAAAGTAGTTTTCAAAAACTTGTTTTTGTTTTTGGAATTTGTCTAAGAACTCTAATGTCTCCTTAACAAATATGAAAATCATTGTAAAGAAATTAAGAGAAAACAAGCATAATTTTGAAAAACCAAAAACTAAAAACCAAATGGTTATCAAACGGGGCCTTAGTTCCTAAGGTTTGGTTTTTAATTTCATTTTAGTCTCTCCATCCATTTTTTCGTTAAAAACCAACGGTGAACTATTTTTTTATTAAAAAAATATTTTAAAATTTTTTAAATATAAATATATTTAAAATAATAAAATATTATTATTTTTAAATTTTTATTATTTCTTTCTCTCTCCTTCTTCTTTTTCTTCTTATTCTTCTATTTCTCCTTCTTCTCCAACTTCTTCTTCTTCAACTCCGGTGGCGGTCGTGGCCGTCGATGAAATTTTTTTTCTTTCTTTTTTTCTCTCTTTTCTTCCTTTTCTCTACCTTTTTTTTTTTTTTTTTTAATTTTAATAAAAAAAAAGGGAGAGGAAGCCTCCTCGCATTTCGTCGGCCTCCTCTCTCCCTCTCTTTTTTATTAAAATAAAAAAAAAGTAGAGAAAGGGAAGAAAAGAGAGAAAGAAAGAAAAAAAACTTCGCCGGCGGTGGCCGACCATCGAAGTTGAAGAAGTAGAAGTTGTAGAAGGAGGAGGAGTAGAAGAATAAGAAGGAAAAGAAGAAGAAGAGAGAAAGAAATAATAAAAATTAAAAAAATAATAATATTGTATTATTTTTAATATATTTATATTTAAAAAATTCAAAAAATATATTTTTAAAATTAAAAAAAAAAAAAAAAACAGTGCCACGTCAGCTCACTGTTAGTTTTTAATGGAAAAATGGATAGAGGGACTAAAATGAAACTAAAACCATAACCTCAAGGGCTAAATTGTTGAGTTTAAAAACCCAGGGACCAAAATAAAATCTAATCCAAGGACTAAAAGTATATATTTTTTTTCCTTGTTTTTATTATTTAATTTTTCATATCATGTTAAAATAACAAATCTTTTAAACTTATTTCTCAAAATTCAGTGACTAAATGAATCTATTCTAAAAAACTTAGAGATCAAAAAGATATTTTTTTAAAGAAAAGAAAAAAAGTTGAAATTATAAAAAAATTGTTTTTTTAAGTCATAAAAATGTTAAATTACAAGTTTATTACAACTTTCAAGTTTGTATTTATTTGGTGTCTGAATTTTAAAATGTGTCTATTTTTAAAATTTTCCCATAAATCATTGAATTTAAAAAAGTGTCGAACTTTCAAATCTTTGGTTCCTGAATTTTTAAATAATTCTATTAGTTTCGTGAATTTTTATGTCGATAGGTTCTTGAATTCTTAAGTTTGTGTCCAATAAATCATTGAATTTTAAAAAGTGTCTTCAACTTTGAAATCTTAACTGTGTGTCTAATAGTTAAAAATCTATTAGATACCTATTACATCTTTTTTTTTTTGAAATACAAGAAGCTACTAGTTACAAAATTAAAAGTTTAAAATCTCAATATACATAAAATTAGTATATCATTTTATATCTCATGACTTCATTTTTTTAAAATTTTGAATATGAGGAATCTATTAGACTTTTTCAAAAGTACACAAAATCAACTTAAAGTTAAGAGAGCAACTTTTGAAAGTTCAATAATGATTAAACTTGTAATGATGTAACTATAAAAAATATCATCCATTTTCTGAAATTTGTTTTTACTCTGTTTATTTCATCAATCATGTTTATACTTTTTATACTTTTAAAAAGTTTTTAACATAATTACGTTTTTCTTTTGATTTCAATTATGAAATGGATAACTATTTACTTTTTAGTTTTTAATTTTTGAAAATTAAGTTTGTTTTCATCCAATTTTCTTACCATGGTTTTCATATTTGTTATGATACATCTGAATTCCTAACCAAAATTCAAAAACCAAGTTTTTGAAAACTACTTTTCTTAGTTTTCAAATTTTGACTTGGTTTTTGAAAACATGGGAGAAGATAGAAAATCAAACCAAGAAACTTATAGGTGGAAGTAGTGTTTTTAAACTTAATTTTCAAAAACCAAAAATAAAAAATCAAATGGTTATGGATCTAAGTTTTTCTTTTGAGTTGAACTTGTGAGAGTGAATATTCACATTTTTTATCTTTCCGTTTAAGTGACTGATAATACTTTAATCAGTTGAGATACATGCTCAAATTGGCATGTTTTTAATAATTACTTGAACTTTAAAAATACTGTTTATTGCATTTCTATACTTTATTGACCTAAAACTAGTTTATCTACTCTTTATTTTATCTTTCCTATTATTATTTTTCCTGTGAAGTCCAGTGTAAAAAGTCTTCCTCTTGAATGATTAGTATATGTGTTTTGTTCATTAAATAATTTACCTATATATTATATTATTGAACTCTTTTATCCTTAAACCTGCAAATATTTGGGGGAGTGCAGGTAAGAAGTCATTTATGTGGATTGGCACCACACCAAGAGTGCACATCATGGACCCTGCACAACTTAAAACTGTGTTTACATTGACCAATGATTTCCAAAAGCTAAGTATAAATCCCCTTGTCAAGTTGCTTGCGGAGGGCCTTTTAAGACAGGAAGGAGACAAATGGGTCAAACATAGAAAGATTATCACTCCTGCATTTCATTTAGAAAAGGTTAAGGTATGTTTCCCTCGGATACTCGTCAAAAGATCTCATACCAATAAAGATGTTGTCCTTATTAGATAATATAAGGTTCCATCTCAAAATCAATTGACAATGAATGGAGTAATTCATATTATATCTTATAATTTGTGAGTTCTCCACTTATATTTTCAATGCCTCAAGATAGTGAACACCATCTTGAGGGACATGTTGAGAATTCCACATTGAAAAGATAAAGTGAAGACCTTACAAATTATAAGATACATGGGTTACTCCACTCATTGCCAAAAAGGGATCCGATCCAAGAATGATGAACCCAAAGAGGCACTATCTTGAGACATAAGTCTTTATGGCTTTGTTTTTAGTTCCATCCAAAAGGAATCGTATCAATGAAGTTGTTGTCCTCACTTATGTACCCATGATCTTTTCCTTGTTTAGCCAATGTGAAATTTTGGTTGTAAAATTTGTTGAAATGTAATTAGTCTTACATACTTTATATATTGGTTTTATAGCATATGATACCAGCATTCTATGATGGTTCTAAAGCGATGGTTAGCAAATGGGAAAGCATGGTTTCGAAAGAGGGATTATGTGAGTTGGATGTAATGCCTTATCTACAAAATATGACTGCTGATGTCATCTCTCGAATTGCATTTGGAAGTAGCTACGAGAAAGGAAAAAAGATCTTCGAGCTTCAAACTGAACTAGCTAATTTGGTGGTTCAATCTACTTTAGGAATTTATATTCCAGGATGGAGGTAAAAAAAACTTATTAAAAATGGCTAGTAAAACGATTTCAGGTGTGTTTGGTTTAACTTTTCAAATGTTTAATTTTGAGAAGAAAAAAATCATTTTGAAAAAAATTCTAGTGTTTGGCAACTACTAAAAATGACTTATTAGGAAATGAGATTGATAAATAAACCATTTTGAAAGAAACATTTGAAACTTTTTTAAGTACACGATAGCTTGTGTATAAAAACACTTATGAGGAAATGCAACCAAACATATGAGTGTTTAAATTCTAAACAAATTTTATACATAATGTTTTTTAAAAAATGCATTCTTGAAAAACATTTAAATTAAAATGTATTCCAAACGGACCCTTCATCCCCCAATTAAGAATTTAGCTGGTGTAAAGATTTATTAATTTCATTGATCCTTACATGTTAACCATCTAGGTGTCTCTAATAGCTAATTTTTCATATTGAATTCAATCCATCTAAAACATATAACAATCTACCTCTATCATGATTAATTTTGTGCAGATTCCTACCCACAAAGTCAAACAAAAAAATGAAAGAGATGAGTAAAGAGATAAAAACTTTGATCATGGGTATTGTAAATGAACGACAGAAGTCTATGAAGGCAGGTGAATGTACACATAACGATCTATTAGGCATTCTCATGGAATCCAATTTCAAAGAAATTCAAGAACATGGAAACAATAATAAAGACATTGGAATGAGCATAGAAGATGTTATTGAAGAATGCAAGCTCTTCTACATCGCTGGCCAAGAAACTACAGCTATACTATTAATCTGGACAATGGTATTGTTGAGTCATTACTCAGAATGGCAAGAGCGAGCAAGAGCAGAGGTCTTCAAAATCTTTGGTAACAAAAAACCAGATTACGATGGTTTAATTCGTCTAAAAGTGGTGAGTGAAATTCTCCTATTATTTACTGATCTCTATATTTAATAGGCTAAATTATTAAAAAAAAAAAAAAAAAAAAAAAAAAAAAAAAAAAAATGCCCCTGAACTGTGGGGTTTGTTTCAAAAATGCCCCTAAACTTTAAAAAGTTTAAAAAATACCCATGAACTTTAAAAAATGTTTCAAAAATACCCTTGTCGTTATTTTTTTTTTATTGGAAACCATTAAAAATTTCAGTTTCATTAATACTCTTTAACTTTCAAAAGATTTTAAAAAATAACCTTATAAGAAAATGCTTCTTTTTCTTTTCCTTCTCTCACCGTAAATTCTTTCTCCATGAACATTAATGAGAATCTTTACCTATTTTTCATGTATTCATACACTAGAAGCTTTTTTTCTCTTTCAACACATCATCCCAAGAGCTTGACTAGATTTTCGGCAATGATATTTTTGAAACATTTTTAACGGTTTTAACGGTTTCCATCCAAAAATTAACTGCAAGGGTATTTTTGAAACGTTTTGTAAAGTTCAGGGGTATTTTTGAAACTTTTCAAAGTTTAGGGGCATTTTTGAAACAAACCCCCATAGTTCAGGAGTATTTTTTATAATTTAGCCTATTTAATATTACCTTTCTTTTTCATTTAAATTTCAAGTGATGCATGGCACAGGTAACTCTGATCTTGAATGAGGTTCTAAGGTTATATCCACCGGTGGGTATGCTTGGTCGCGATGTTAAAGAAGAAACAAGACTTGGAAAATTGACATTACCAGCAGGAGTGACATTGGGTTTACCAGTGATGCTGATCCAACGTGATCGTGAGTTATGGGGCGAAGATGCAGATGAATTCAAACCAGAAAGATTTTCCGAGGGAGTTTCGAAAGCGACGAAAAATCCGATCGCTTTCCTTCCATTTGGTGCGGGTCCTCGTATATGTATAGGACAGAACCTCTCGATGATTGAAGCAAAAATGACATTATCAATAATCTTACAACGCTTCTCCTTTGAGCTTTCTTCATTGTATGCTCATGCTCCTGTCGCCAATCTAACAAACCAACCTCAACATGGAGCTCATATCGTTCTACACAAACTCACCAGCACCTAATGAAATAAACAAAGGAGGTTCCATTCGAATGGTAACTACTGATCAATAGCCATAAATAATATGTTCTGTAAGCTTTTGGAAATGGGTCTGTTTTTTCTCATTGTCCATTTTATATCTGAGACTATACCCACCAACACCAATTGTAATATTCATACACAGAAATTTATGAAGAGATATATATAATTATTGTCTTCGAATTACATGTGGTTAGATTAGAATTGGATTAGATTACCTCGTAATTTGCTGGGTTGTCCCAAATTCTTGATTATTCTCTAGAAAGAGATGGAGGGTGGCGAAAAATGGCTCTACAAAAATAGTTTTTGGATAAATAGTTTATTCGAGGATTATATATGCTATTAATTTATTAATTTAAAGATTTTTTTAAAAAAAAATTGTTATTTATAATTTTTCCAAAAATAGATATTTGATCGAACAAACCCCATTAAAATCTTGACAAGAGAAAGACAGAAAATGAAAAAAAAAAAAAAAACTTTTTTATCTTCCCTAGTTATCAGCATTTTAATGTGGTAGGTAGGGAGATCCCTACAGACCGATATGCGAGTATTCTCCTATTTGATCGGTATTTCTATTCGTCTTTTTTTGGAGTGAGTGGAGGGAAATTCTTCATCCTTGTCCCTACTATTTTTTTTTTAAGGTATCCCACCTGTTTGTCTCTTTTAAATATATTTCATAATCATTTTGATAATTTGATAGGTTCGAACTATATATGATCCGACATTTGAAGTATATGTATGGATAATTAGATAATTTAATATAGAATATTATTTTGTTTCTAGCTATAAAGATTTAAAATTTATCTCTTTAAATGGAGATTTTTCTGGAGAATTAACCAGTTAAATGGAGATTTCAAATTAACTATGTTATTGAAAATTTCTCAAAATAAGTTATTTAATTAAATTGAGATTAAAAAAAATAAACAGGAAATTTCCCACTTAAATTTCTATCGAAATCTTTGTCCCAATCCCTGCAAAATGTAACAAAATTCCCACAAGAACATCCATATGCCAGAAGTGAAACCCTCATTCAGTCCAAACAAGTAACTTTGTTAAGGAAAAAAAAAAAAAAAAAAAAAAATCGAGAGAAACAATCTAAAAAGACCGAACTAAATGGTTTAATTTAGGTCCCGTTTAATAACCATTTGGTTTTTGGTTTTTGGTTTTTGAAAATTAAACTTATAAACACTACTATTCATCTACAAGTTTCTTTGTTTTCTTAATACCTTCTTTCCATATTTTAAAAAACAAAGCCAATTTTTGAAAACTAAAAAAAAACAGTTTTCAAAAACTTGTTTTTTTTTTTGGAATTTGGCTAGGAAATCAAATGCGTCATTGACAAGGATGAAAAACACGGTAAGGAAATGGAGAGAAAACATGCATAATTTTAAAAAACCAAATGGTTATCAAACCGGGGCCTTAGTGATAAGACATTTATTACTTATCTAAGATTCTAGACTTGATTCGTACCTCATTTTTGTTAAACTCGAGAAGATGTATATCATTCTAGTTTAATGTTATAGCAAGTTGTGAATGAAGAAATAATTATCTAAATAGAGAATTCTAACTAGTGGATTCAAACTTTAATTCCATAAATTAAGTCTATAGATTGCTATGTTAGGCCTAGCCCCAACCAAACCTACCATAGTACTAACCTTTAAAACTGAGTAGAATAGGTTTGGTTGTTAAAAGTTAGTGTTATGACAGAAACCGTAACTCAACAAAATAAGAATGAATGGACGAAGAAAACAACACACAAATTTATGTGGTTCACTAACGGTGTGTTTAGCTACGTCCACAAGCAAAGGGGAAGAACAAGGAGTAAATAAAACCTATGCAGATTACAGAGATTATGACAAATTAGGTTAAGAAGATTTATATATGACACCAAACCCTAACATAATAGGTCCAAAATAAAAGTTCAAAACGGAAATCTAGTCTAAACCAAAATAGTGTGTTACACTTTTTTTAAAGCATAAAAATAGTGTTCTACACTTGTTGAAACTTGAACTCCTCTTGTCAATTTGATGGGCTTATCTTTGTAAATGATAATTAAGCACAGAGAGATGCAAGATCCACGCTCTGTCTATTCTAATAATTTGATCACTTGGGATCACCATTACAATAATATTCCCCAAATTTTTTTCTCCAATGAAATCCAACTAGAACATTTAAAAAAAAAAAAAACAATACACACGTAATTAATTTTGTCCATACCAATTATAAATAATAGTGTGTTTGGAATTACTTTTGAAAAAAATACTTTTTATTAAATAAAAATAAATTTTCTATAAACACCTTTGGAAAAATTTAAAATTTAAAGTGTGTTTAGTATAACTTATGAAATGATTTTAGATGATGAAAAGTTTTTTTTTAATCTTAATAAATAAAGGTACTCTACAAAATTGGATTAATTACAATCTATTTTTGAAGAATCCCTTGATATAGATAACAAACCAAGAAAAAAAAACACGCAATAAACAAAATAAATCATAAAAAAGAAAATCATATTCTTTCTACCATCCATATCGAATTTTATTTTAACTTGGGCATAACATAATAATTGTCATCCCAAAAGATCAATAGTTCGATCTCTTACCCACCAATTATATATAATTAAAAAAAAAAAAAATCAATCTTCAAATTTACACTCAATCACAGCCAATCCTCATTTATTCACATGCAAAATATTTCACGCAAATTAAAGTCTTTTTTTTTTCCTTTCTTCTCTTTTTATTCACATTCCACTAAACAATAGTCGAATTGACTAAATATTTTTATCTTTAAGATATAGAAACCAAACTAGATCCAATAATTTCTCTCTTATGTTAGTGAAAATTTCAAGAGTTTCAAATTGAAGGATACCAACGTAGAAACTAATAATTTGTATTTTGTTTTTTTGGACGCAGAAGATGGGGTGGGGGATTTAAACCTTAAACCTCTTAGCCGAGGGTACAAGCTTTATCCCCTAATAATTTGTATTCACATTTGATGTCTCTAATTTTAAAAGGCCGGTATGTCTCTTTAACTGCTAAGCTACAGCACTCATGTTAGCTCATGAATTTTAAATTTTGATACTGATAAGTTTTGAAGCACTAGTACTCTTATTTAGAAGTTCATGTGACACATTGATTAAACTAATAAGTAAAAATTTGGTGCATCAAACATAACACAGTAGAACAACTAAAAAAGTCCCAGAAAACAAATTGATAGATAGAGAGTGCTACTCAGTACATTTTAAACCAAACTTTGGGCTATCAACTCTTGTTTTTATTGATATTGGTTATTGCAGGGGAAAAAAAAACTCTTGTTTTTATTCAACTGAATTATTCACTAGTGTTTAATGTTATGGTTGATGCTAAAATCCGAGCAGTGAGAACTCACCTGACCTTCTCGTGACACGTAAATTCGTTTGAATATGGAGAAAACGTGGCCTGCAAAACAAAGTAAACCTGCACACCGGTGTGATGCTTGCCACATTGCCTCCGATGCTTTAGTCAGCAAAGAGAAAGATGGGAAGCAAGTAGAGAGCAAGAGTAAGAGAAGAGAGTTTAGAGAATGAGTTTCTCATCCCTCCTTCAATTGAAGGAGGGTTTATATATCTTTTTCCCTTTTTAGGGTTTCTAGGCGTTCGAAGACGATTCGAGGCTGAACCAAGTTCAATTGGGACAGTTAAGAACTCCAAGAATCGAGCGGAGGGAGGAGGACTCATCCCATGGTCAAGGCCGACCATGAGCCTCGACCTCGGCTATGGGCCTTGACCGAGGCGCCAAGTTGTGGGGTTGAGCCAAGCCCGACCCAATCTATTTCATTTGACTCTCCTCTGGGATCCGCTTCCTGGTCGTATCCTCGAATTAGCATTGTGTTGTCCTGCTTATAAGCTCCTTTACTTGAAGTTAAAGGTCCAAATCTCCACCCTACATTTATTGTACTAAAACAAAATATTGAAATGTCAACATAACTACAGTTCAATTAGTTAGAGCCTTAATAACATTCATGTTGGTTGTAGCTACAATGTCAATTGCCAAAAGTAAGCATAACTCAGCGATAATTGACATGTACTCTCAACAACACTTAGGAGGAGAGAATTTGAACTTAAAAAAGGATAAAATAAAATAAAAATAACTACAATGTCATTGGATGATTTGTAGTGTGGTTTGTGTGTCGTCATTGGAAGCATGTAGAGACCTGTGAAAATAAGCTTTTGTTCAATAATCTATTGGAAACCGCCTTTTCAATTACAAAAATTAAACCACATTCACTTTTATAAGTTTCATAACTTTATCGAAAAAATATATATGATAGTGATTTATCCAAAAATTTAATCCAACATTTCGAATATTCAATAAGTTTAATATAAAATTTAGTTTTCTCCACTTGGTGCATAGTTCAACATATTAGAACATTATAACTATTGACAAAAAGACCAAAGGTTCGAATTCTCACCCCCACATATTATATAAAATTAAAGGGAGAGAGATTCAAAATGTTAAACAAATTCAAATTAAACTTGATCGATAGAACACTAATTATTTTTTACTAAGATTAAAAGGTTCAATCTCTCTAACCCAAAAAAAAAACTCCTTTTATTAATGTTATAGCAAAGTACTTTACATTTTTTTTTGGACAAGACGGTGTGAGATTTAAACCACAGACCTCTTAGTCATTAGTGCAAACTTTATGTCAGTTGATTTATGCTCATACTAGCCTAACAAAGTTTAATTTTTTTTAGTACATATAAAGACGAATTTGCTTGCACAAAAGAACATGAGTTTAATTAAAATTAATTATCCAAATCCAAATGGGACAATGTAATGATCATTGGAAATGGCCATTAATAAACAAAGTCAATGGATTGCTGCTATGTTAGCTTAGCCCAAACCAAACCTATATTAATTGTATTCTTTTTTTTTTTTTTTTTTTTGAAACATATATTAACTGTATTCTATTTAATTGGTGTGGTGTATATTTTATTATTCCAATATGGCTAAACTACTCCAATCTAAGTATAAATCCTGCCATCCAATAGTTCAAAATTCAAGAGTGAATAACACTTCAATGCATGTACGAAAATCTAGAAGAAAAACAAAAGATGGGGTTAAAGAAAAGTTATATTAAAACAGGCTTTAAAGAGGGCTAGTTGACAACGTTGATTACAGGGTCAAGAAGAGGAATTTATTTATTTCTTTCTTTTTTTCTTTCTTTTTTCTAGCAGGAGAGATTATAACTTTGAATTTTGTTAGTTTTGTGCTAGAGTAAGCTTGGTTTAAGTTTTCAAAATGTTTAATTTTGAAAAAAAAAATCATTTAAAAAAAATTATAGTGTTTGACAACCACTAAAAATGATTTATTAAAAAATGAGATCGAGAAATAAATCATTTTAAGAGAAACACTTGAAAACAAAATTTTTAAAAAGAATTTTTAAGTAGTTAGTAACTTGTGAATAAAAACACTTACGAGGAAATGTAATTACACATATTAATGTTTAAATTCTAAACAATTTTTATACAAAATATTTAAAAAGAAAATACGTTCTTGAAAAACACTTAAACTAAAAGGTATTTTAAATGGACTGCATATTCATGCATATAACTCTACTTTATCACCATGAAATTTTTCTCCATTAAAATTTCTGGTCATTTTTCTCTACCATAACCCTCGCTCTTTAACTTTTATCTCTCGAACATTTCTTCGCTTCCTCAAAATTTTCTCTCTCTAAATCTTTTTGTCTATCTTGTAAACTTTTTGCCTCCTCACATTTTTCTCCCTCTAACATTTCTAACTCTTCAAAAAATGGGAAAACCAAAAGTAGTCATCAAACATCATGTTTCAATTTTCTTCTTTTTTTTTTTTAAGAAAACCAAAAAAAAATTACTAAACATATATGGTTTTTATTTTTAAAAAAGTAGAAAATAAAAATAAAAAAATAAAAAAAAAAAAAAAAAAAAAAAAACTAAAATGGTTATCAACCAAACTTAATATTTTATCTCATGATGAATGTATTTGTTTTAAATCATATCAGTGGATATTTCTTTTTGTGTCCCCTGATGAGAGTATCGTATGGAAGCATATGGACTCTTTTTTTTTTTTTTTTTTTTTTTTTTTTTGAGTTTAACAATATTTGGAGGTGTGAGATTCGAACCTCTGTCCTTTTGGTCGAGGATACATGTCAATTACCGTTGAACTATGCTCGTTTTGACATGGAAGAATGGACTCTATCTATGATAGAATGACTGGCTCTATTGAATTAATTTGAAGGGTACCTAATTTCTTTAACCTAGAGAGTAAATTTTTGCTTGTTCATCGATCAACATTAGACTTGATAAGTGGATATTATTGCTATGAGAGATAGATCTTTTTGTGTCCTCACTAAGTATGGTGTGGAAGAATAGACTCTATCATAGAATGGCTAACTCGATCTATTGAATTAATTTGAGTGTAAATTTTTGCTTGTTGATCTACGTTAGACATGAGAGAGATAGAGTTACTCAATACACAATAGTGGCAAGAGAAGCTCAGCTTGGAGTTGAAATAAGTCTTTAGTTTAGTATGAGTTTAGAAATTTGAGCTTAGAGTGGTCATAATTAAAGGAAATCTAACCTTGAGCTTGGTCTGAGCGAAAAAAAATTCATGCACTACGAAAGAATGGATACTTCTATATTTATTGTTTGTCACGTCAATATCTTTTAAAAATGATGTAGAATCCACCGGTATTAAAAAATATAAACAAAATAAAATGTTGTGCACTATGGTATTCTTGTACGTGAGTTTAGAAATTGAGCTTAGAATGATCCACGAAAGGAAATCAATTTCCAACCCTAAATTTTGTGCGAGCTTACAATTTTTTAAGAATAAAGAGGTACGTGAGTTTGAAAGTAAAAGAAATATTTAAAGTTAAAGGATTGAATTTTCAAGTTAGTTTGGGTGTGGAGGGAAGAGTTTAAAAGATGTCATGCGATGTGATTAGCATTACTCAATAAGCTAGGATGTTGTTTCAAGTGTTGTGCAAAAGTGACCTTTAATTTATGAGATTAGTAATGATAAGCATGTTTAGTCCTTAGAAAATTATTCTGATTAACATTTTGTGCATTACTTGAGAATGAGAAATGGATTAAGTTTGGGGTGTAGAACGCTCTAATATTTGAATAAAAAATTATATTTTTCTTGCCTTGTAACCTAAAACTCAAGTTTTAGAAGAGAAATTTACATTTAAATTGTGTAGGAAGTAGATATAACTCTCTTCGTTTGTACTAAAAAGTATCCTAGAGTTTTTTTTGTTTCAGTTCTACAACGTTTAAGGGTGGGAATTTGAATCTCAGATCTCTTGGTTGAAGGTATATGTCTTAGCTAGTTGAGTCTTGCTTAAATTATCTTTCGATTTCCTTATGGGTTGTTAAGGACCCGTTTAATGGGCAATCTGGATTTTGTTTTATATTTCCACATTCATTGAATTAAGTGAATATGTGTTTGGTAAATAATATGTTTTCGAAAACTTTTTTTGAATTCTATGATCCAAATAGTAGAAATTCTGAAAACAATTTTTTTTATGTTTTCAATGTATCCAGATTTTGAGCTTGAAATTTTTAAATGTCGAATTAAATTTAAAAAGATAACAACTTTAATAAATATGGCATTTCATGTTTTAAAATGCAATTCATTTTTGTGAAATTAAAATTTGTCTAATATAATGTATTATAAATTATATGATATTGTAAAATAATAATTATACAAAATTTTTAGCATATAACATGTTTATAAATCAAGGTTTAAAATGTCGATGTCGATGAAAATGTCGAGGTCCAGATTTTATGGAAATGTCGATGTCGATGGAAATGTCGAGAGACATTCCGGGAAAATTTACGGAAATCGTGAAAATTGATGGAAATTGTTTGAATTAGTCAATGAAACTTTAATTGTGGCTTAATTAAACTATAATGGACCATTTTTTATAATCATATCTAAAAAGTAAGATAATATTTAGATGGAATTGTCGATTCAAATGTCGATATGTGCAGAAATTTTGAAAAAAAAAAAGAAGATAGGAAAATTGTTTGAATTATTAAATGCAAATTTAATTATAGTTTAATTATATTACAATTAATCATTTTTAACCATCTATTCAAGTTACATATAACAGGCATATTGAAATTTCTATAAAAATTTTGAAAAAATTATGACAATCAATAGAAATTGTTTCAATTATTAAGGCCCCGTTTGATAACCCTTTGGTTTTTTGTTTTTGGTTTTTGAAAATTATGCTTGTTTTTTCCTAAATTCCCTACCATGACTTTCATCATTGTTAATGATCCAATTGAATTCCTAGTCAAATTCTAAAAACAAAAACAAGTTTTTGAAAACTACTTTTTTTTGTTTTCAAAATTGGACTTGGTTTTTGAAAACAAAAAAGAATATTGACACTAAAACAAGGAAACTTATAGGTGGAAGTATGTGTGTATAGACTTAATTTTCAAAAACCAAAAACCAAAAACCAAATGGTTATCAAACGAGGCCTAAATGAATGAAATTTTAATTATAATGACTTAATTAAATTATAACTAATTGATATTTAACATCTATAATTATATTTGAATGGACGACTAAACATTAAACTTAGATCAATTGGATAATTTTAAACAAATATTATAAAGATACACATCAATAAAATAAAATGTAAAATACTATATTATTAATAGTAATATATATCATTTTATGTATTAAAAAGTTGAAATAATTAAAATAGGTGTAATGGTAAACAATCTATAAATAAAAAAAAGAAAATAAAAAAAGAAAAAACAAAACGAAAAATGTATGCTAAAAAACAAAGTTAAAAAAACTAAAATTGAAAATGTAAAAAAAAAAAAAAAAAAAACTAAAGTTAGTGGTGTTAAAATTGTTTTTTTTTAAAAAAAAAAAAGAAAGAAATTTGAAAGGACCGCCTGGCAGTTGCCAGGCGACTGCACAGTGATTGACGCGCCTCCTGATGATGAATTAGCACCCTTATTAAAAAAAAAAAAAATCAAAGGAAATTTCGTCGAAAAGGGGGGAAAAACAAAATTTTCCCCCCTCGAAATGTTGATACGTCGACCGAAATTTAATACACTGTTATAAATTAATTAATAATAGTTTATATTCAATTTAATATTTAATTCATAACTACAAATAGTTTATTGTTTATAAATATATTATCAAACACATTTTGAACAACAATTTTTAAATTTGCTATCAAACACATATCTGAAAATATGAAATACAACTTTGTTTTCATTAAATTCTTTATTTTCAAATTTCTGTGATTGAATACCTTGTTTTCATATTTCTGTTTTCAAATTTGGTTATCCATGAAATACAACTTCACGATAAAAGAATTTACCGAAAGAAGAAAATTATGCAGTAAATTAATTTTAGTGGAAGCATAACAGGGATTTTTTTTCGTTTTTTTTTTTACAACATGCAAGGGTGGGGGATTGAACCTCTGACCTCTTGATCCGAGTATAAGCTTTATGTCGATTGAGCTATGCTCTTGTTGGCATAACAAGGAATTAATTGTAGGCAAACCATTAGCAAAAAGTGACTAGAATCCTTTGATTTTTTAACGTGGAGCCTTGTCACCCATCACATTTATGCCTTTCATTTTAACAACTTACAAGAGAGTTGTTTTGAAACCATTTTAAAAATTAAGAATTAGAATGAAAATTTTGAAACAATTCAAGGGCATAATTAAAACTTCCAACCTTCATCTCTATTATTACCACTCAATCTCACAAGACGTTTTGGAAATCATTTCGATAGAAAAAGTTGACGAAAGAGTTTTTTTAAACAATTTTAAAAGGTTAAAACCAATAGAAAGGAAACTTTTGAAAAGTTTGGACACATTAGAGTGTAATTGAATTGACACGTAATAATCTAAAACTTTGAGAGCACATTTTGTATATTATTTTAACCTAAGGTATTAATTGCAACTTTTGTGGTTATAAATAGCAATGATAAGTTATGTCTCTCCTTCACCATAAATCTTGGTTCAAAGTTTGAGAATTTCTCTCTCTCTCCCTTTAGATTGAAACAATGGGGAGTGTTATATGGATGGTTGTGGTGTGTTTAGTCATGGTATTGGGATGGAGAGTTTTGAATTGGATTTGGGTGAGGCCAAAGAAATTAGAGAAGCTTCTAAGACAGCAAGGATTCACTGGAAATTCTTATAGAATTCTCTATGGAGATTCAAAGGAGAGAGCCAAGATGAGGGACCAGGCAATCTCAAAGCCAATGAAGAACTTCTCCAATGATATCGCTCCACGTGTCATTCCTTCCATTTATCAAACCATTCAGAATTATGGTAACATGTCAATCCTTCATCTTCCTTCTTTAAACTTTCAGGGTTATGTCAATTTGGTCTTTGAACTTTAAAAAGTATCAAATAGGTCCTCGAACTTTCAGTTTTGTGTCCAATAAGTCTTTGAACTTTAAAAAGTATCAAGTAGGTCCTTAAAACTTTCACTTTTGTGTTTAGGTTTTTCAACTTTCAATTATGTGTCTAATAAGTCATTGACCTATTAGACAACTTTCTTAAAAATTCACAAGCCTACTAGATACAAAATTGGAAGTTTAGAATCCCAAGAGGCATAAAATTCAATCTTATATCTAATAGATTGGTAAATTTTTAGAAATTTTGAATGTGTTAGGAACCTATTAGACACAAAATTGAAAGTTCAATGACATATTTAGACATTTTTAAAGTCCAAGGACCTACTAGATACAAAATTGAAAAATTCAAGGACCTATTAAATATTTTTTAAAGTCCAGAGACTTAATTGATACAGCCTTGAAAATTCAGGGACCAAACTTGTAATAAAATCATTTAATTTTTATTATTATGCTTTGTGTTATATTTGGACATGTGTTGTATTTTGAATTTTTTTTTTTTTTAAATTCAACAATATTTAGGGTGGGAAATTCGAATCTCCAACATTATGGTTGCAAGTACATGTCAATTACCATGGATTATGCTCACTTAGTATTGATTAATAGATGTGATTGATTATCTTTATAGATATAAATAAATATAAAGATAAGTCCAAAATACATTTTTTTTAGCTTGTATGGTCATAGTTAAGTGGATAAAACACTTATAACTCACCCCAACTTTTATTGAAGTCAAAAGATGTATCCCTTTAGTGTAATGTTATGACAAGTTGTGAATGAAACTTTAATCCAATAAATTTAGTTTATAGATTGCTATGTTAGCTAGCCTAGGCCCCAACCAAACCTACCTTTTGGAAGTGAAATATATCGTAAAGAAATGAGTATCAATTATGAAGGAGAAGTGCTTTTATGTTTTTGAACAATACTTGAATGCATATCGGTATGTGGGATTTTCCTACATACTCCATTGAAACCTTGACAACTAAGAAAGAGAAAGTTAGGAAAATGAGAAAACTTTTTTATCTCTTCTAGCTGTCAACATTTTAATATTTTAATAGCGGTATGTAGGAAGATCCTTACATACTAGTATGTAGCCAAGTACTTACCGTTTTTTTTTTTTTTATTGGATTTATGTATTTAACTTTGAAAAGTATTTGGAGAAGTGTAGGTAAGGATTCATTTATGTGGTTGGGCCCCGTTCCAAGAGTGCACATCATGGACCCACAACATCTCAAAACTGTGTTTTCAAAAATGAATGAAATCCAAAGGACAGTTAGAAACCCCCTTGTCGGGTTTATTGCAGATGGACTTAATAACGATCAAGGAACAAAATGGGCTAAGCACAGAAAGATAATTAACCCTGCATTCCATTTACAAAAGTTGAAGGTATTTTTCTCTCTTACTCAAATTTTCAGCTGTGAGGTTTTCATTCATCTTTTCAATGTGAGATCTTCAACAATTTATAAGATAAATGGATTACTCCTCTCATTGCTAATTGATTTTGAGATGAAACTCCATGTTTACCCATTATGGTATCAGAGTCCATGAAGTCCAAATAAAATCTAATCTAAGAATGATGAACCAAAGAGGCACTATCTTGAAAAGATAAGGAGACCTCACGATCTTTATAAGATATGCATATGACACTCCTCTCATAGCCAATTGATTTTGAGAAGGAACTCCATAATTATCTAATAATACGTATGTGGAAACAAATAATATTTTTTATTTCAGTTTCCTTACAAATTTTGTCTCTATGACTTGGAGGAAGTTAGGTTAGAGACACATGAATAGCTAACAATAAAGATTATTTATGAGGTTTTATCAAACCATATGAATGAAATTCTAATTTTTTTTTTAAAAAAAAGAATGAAATTCTAATTTAAAACCATAAGGATTGATTTTCTAATGTTCTCCGAACCATAAAGACCAAATTTGTAATTTAAACTGTTATTTCAATGATGAAACATCTACTTTTTTTTTTTTTTAGAAGATAGCTAGAATTTAGTGTGTGTGTTTGGTTAGAAATCTGAAAATAGAAATTTGAAAATAAAAGCTTCAATAAAAAGTTTTTTTTTTTACTACATCAACAATTGGGGGTGGGGGATTCGAACCTCTGACCTCTTGGTCGAGGGGTACATGGCAATTACCGCTGAGCTATGCTCACTTTGGCAAGTTTCAATAAAAAGTTGTTCTAAGATGTGTTTAGTAATATATTTATAAATCATAAAAATAGTTGTGGTTACCAATTAAATATTAAGTTGAATCTCACATATTATCAATGATTTTTTTTTTTTTTTTTGGCTATACATATTATCAATGAATTTATGAACCTGCTTTTATGTTATAAATTTTGCATAATTATTATTTTACAATATTATATAATTTATAATGTATTATGTTACACATTTTAATACAAATGAAATGAGTTCATAACATAAAATAATATATTTATTTAATGTAATTATGCATTTTAAAAATTTAAATTCAAAATCTAGAGGTTCTAAAATTGTCTTTTTTTCACTATTTGGAACGTAGAATCCAAAAACAGTTTTTAAAAACAAATAAGTCAATTGGATTTTTATTGAATCCATTTAACTCAATGAATTTGAACTCTTTTCCATTTTCCATTTCTCATTTCTTGCTTCGTGTTTTTTAAGAACTAAAGGCAAAAATATGTTTGATAATGATTTATATTTCTTATTTCTTTAGAAAAGGAATCATAAACAAAAACTTCCTTGAACTATTTCTTGTTTCTTGTTTTTTTAATTAGAATAAAGTAAACATGCATATAAAAACATATTTAAAACCGACTATAAAGAGTTTATGGTATTTATACAATTTCAGTCCCCAAAATAATTAAAATAATAATAATAATAATAAATGTATCCTTCATACAAATTTGATCTACAATAATATCACTCTCACTCAAATCAATTCACCTATGATGTCATCTTACATGAATTAGTTCAATTAGACTAATTTGTAAATTGTCCAAAAAAAACGTGCATAAATTTTCAATGATCGTTAATTTATTACACAACATACTCTTGGTATATACTTTTGAGTGTGTCAACTCGGTAATAAGACCCCACTATAAATGTTGTTTAACTCTAAAAAAAACTCGGTAATAAGACATTTATTTAAAGTCAGACAATCGAGCATACCCAAGTTTCTTTAATTCAGTAATAAATTTTATTTTTTTCTTAAAAAATACATGTATTTCTCATTAGTCAAACGCACAGATAAAATAAAATAAAAAAGAAAAAGAAAAAATACTTTTTTTCTTTTGAAAATTAATAGTAAACAAAATATATTTAATGAAAAGAAATTAAAACCTACTAATATTGAGAGAAAATTATAGAGATTTAAAAAGAAAATAATAACTAAAAACTCTTTATTTTCTAAAAAAAAAAAGAAACTAAAAACTAAAGAAATGAAAAAGAAAAAAAACAAAAAAGAAAAATAAAGAAGAGAGAAGGAAAAAAAAGGATAAATAATATTAAAAGAAAAAAATGATGGAAGAGAGAGAAAGGAGAGAGAAAAAGATGAAGAGATAGACATAGAAGGGGGAGAGAGAAATGACATGAAAATTGAAAAACAAAAAACAAATTAGAACTTTGATAAACTACTTCAAATTTTGCCACTCTTTTAGAAGTTGGTTTTGAACTCAAATCCTATCGTACTTCATAGTGGGGGAAAACATTAGAGTTACTATGGCCCCATTTGATAACCATTTGGTTTTTTATTTTTGAAAATTAAGTTGTTTTCTATCAATTTTCTTACCATGGATTTTATGTTTGTGAATGACACATTTGAATTCCTAGTCAAATTTCAAAAACAAAAACAAGTTTTTTAAAACTATTTTTTTTAGTTTTCAAAACTTTAAAAACATGGAAAGAATGTATATAACAAAACCATGAAACTTTGTGGTGGATGTAGTGTTTTTAAGCTTAATTTTCAAAAACCAAATAGTTATCAAACGAGGCCAGAAAATATATTTCATGATCATTATATCATATACTTTGAATTAAGCACATATTCTTAAATTGACTTATAGGATATGGTACCAGCATTCTTTCATAGTTGTAATGATATGGTCAGCAAATGGGAAAGCATGGTTTCTGAAAATGGATTTTGTGAATTGGATGTGATGCCTCATCTAAGAACGATGGCTGCTGACGTCATTTCTCGAACAGCATTTGGAAGTAGCTATGAGAAAGGAAAAAGGATCTTCCAACTTCAAAATCAACTAGTTGATCTGGTGTTTAAGACTACCTTAGAGGTTTATATTCCAGGATGGAGGTAAAAATGAAAGTTTCGTTTAATAACTATTTGGTTTTTTGTTTTTTGTTTTTAAAAATAAGTATGTTGTTTTCTTTCAATATCCTTACCATGGTTATTATCTTTTGAATTCCTAGCCAAATTCTAAAAACAAAAACTTTGATAAATACTTTTTGTAGTTTTCAAATTTTGATTTAAGGATTTTTAAAAGAAAGGGAAGAAGTAGATAACAAAACAAAGAAACTTATAATGGAAATAGTGTTTACACACTTAATTTTCAAAAACCAAAAACCAAAAGAACAAAATAATTATCAAACGGAGCCTAAGATTTCCAATTCAAAATTCTTATAGGCTTTTAGTATGTATGTCAATACAAGCTTAGCTAAGTAGATAAAACATCAATTACCATCTCGAAGGTCAGATGTTTAGATATATATATAGATATATCTTTTATTTTGGTTAAAAACTCAATTCATTTAGAACATATATACATCAAGATTGGTGAAATTTCTTATGATCTGAAAATCATTTATATCACGATTAATTTTGTGCAGTTTTCTACCCACAAAGTCAAACAATAAAATAAAAGAGATTGATAAAGAGATAAAAGCTTTGGTCTTGGGTATGATAAATGAAAGGCAAAAATCTAGGGAGGTAGGTGAAGCTATACACAATGATCTTTTAGGCATTCTCATGGAATCCAATTTCAATGAAATTCGAGAACATGGAGACAGTAAACATGCTGGAATGAGCATAAAAGATGTAATTGAAGATTGCAAGCTTTTTTATCTTGCTGGGCAAGAAACTACTGGTACGTTACTAATTTGGACCATGATTTTGTTGAGTTCATATCCAAAATGGCAAGAGCGAGCAAGAGCAGAGGTCCTAGAGATCTTTGGTAACGAAAGACCACATTTCGATGGTTTAAATCGTCTAAAAGTTGTGAGTGACACTTTCTTGCATTTACTTTCTACTATAAAAGAAAATAATTCCAAATGGTTGACTCTTGCAATGGCATAGGTAACTATGATTATAAACGAGGTTCTGAGGTTTTACCCACCGGCAAATTTGATTCATCGTCTTGTGAAAAAGGAAACAAAGCTTGAGAATTTGACATTACCTGCTGGAGTGCTGGTGGCCATACCAATTATTCTCATCCATCGTGAGCGTGAGCTATGGGGTGAAGATGCAAATGAATTCAAACCAGAAAGATTTTCGGAGGGAGTTTCTAAGGCAACAAATAATAATCCACTTGCTTTCTTACCGTTTGGTTGGGGTCCTCAAATATGCATCGGACAAAACTTCACCATGATTGAGGCTAAAATAGCAATATCAATGATTCTACAACGCTTTTCATTTGAGCTTTCTTCATCCTACACTCACGCTCCTTCCGCTGATTTCACAATGCAACCTCAACATGGAGCTCATATCATCCTACACAAACTCTAGAGTTCGTCACTTAAATAAAGCACTAGCTTGAACATCACAAAGTTAGAGAAACTTAATCTGTTTTGTGTAATTTCAAATCATCTACTCCTTTCAACTAAATATCCCCTTTTCATGTAACACACCAGCCATCCCAAATAAACTATAAACTGTATTCAGACAACAATTTCAATAAACGCTAAAACTGGTCTCTCTACTCATTGTCATTTCCTCAAACAGTTCATCTGTAATTCTGCTGTACATGAGATTTGAAACACTCATACAGGTAGTTCAAGAAGAAATATAATTCTTGGAAAGAGTATGAGATTAGATTACCTTTGTTGGTTGGAGTCCAACTTGTATTGCCAACCATTTTCGTCCAACATGATCAACACGATGCAAACCAGTTCAATCTGAAGAGGCTTGCAGAGGGTATCTGTTAAAAAAAAAAAAGTAAATTGATTTTCTCTCCATTTGGTTGGTTTCCAAAAATCATCACTGGTCAAAAGGTTTTGCAGGTGTGGATGGATGCGAAAATGGCTGTCTTGGCTAATGGTTCTAAGAGGCTCTCCCCCCTTCAGAAGTTTACTTGATAGACTTGTTTTCTGGAGAAAGATAATGGCAATGAACCAGAGGACTCAAAAAAGTAGAACGTTTTAACCATAAATTATATTTCTACTCCACATCTCACTAAAGATGAGATATTCCATAAGTATTGTGAAGTTTTTCAAGATAGTAGATTTGTTAATTGTTTTATCATTTGTGGTTTGCCTTAGCTCAACTTGAGAGTGATTTACAAAATCACTTTTTTGTGAAGTAAGAAATTACTCACAAACATATCTTAACATATCTGACATAGTTATTATTGAAAGCTCTTCTTTCAATCATTCAGAACCATTTAAGAGGCTTTTTGTTATCTGTTTCAGAAGACTAAACAAGAGGATCAATCAACCCAAAGGTTATGCTGACGGGTTTTGGGATATCAATACCTTTAAATACTCATTTTGTGCGGAACATTGTTGGATGAATAAACAAAAATCAATATTAATTGACTCTGTATCATGTTAAATCACCCAACCCAAAGGGTCATCGGTACAGATAAAATCGATTTCAAGGTCGGTGACTCTCAATCAGTAATCAGTGCACATATCCCTTTTCATTCCTTTAAACTTGTCACAATTTGTAGAATCGAATAGTAGGCAGTGGTACCATCTACGAGTAATTGCCGTCAATTAACTTCAATAACCCCTAATTGCTCGGTATTTTGTTCAAACAAACAACGAGATCCAACTTTACCGCTAAAGAAAAACCCTAGGGCCTGGGGAACGACGTCATTTGTCTCCCTCAGAACAGGTTACAGAATCTCTACCAAAATAACTTCAAACATTCAAACCTAATCGCCAAAAAAGAGAAAAGAAAAACCTACGCGTGTTCGAGAGAAGAAAATTTAGGGCAGTTCCCTGAATTAGAGCATGAATGAGAAACCATGCAAAACCTTGAGGCTGCCCCGAAGCAAATCTCGGCCGGGTGAAATTGAGTCCTCGAGTATTCGATTTTCACGTTCGAGAACCCATTGGATCGGCCTTGAAGAAAACGAGATTTAGAAAAAGAAAAAGCGAATGTAAAAATCTTCCCTCTTCGAAACTGCAAACTGCTTGACGAAGAATCAAACTTACAGATCGAAAATTAGAGAAAGGAATCGATTTGTTCTATGCCCGCAACGGAACAACAGCACCACATTTTACAGATGCTCTGTTCTCTCAATGGCAATGCCTCAAACCCTAGATTGGCTTCTGCTTAAATAGGCGAATACTTCAGTGCAAAATGACTCTTTTGCCCTTACTAGTTCTTCTTTGGGTAAATTTGCAAAAACCACGGTGGGTGGTTGTAACAATTGAACCCCTAAACTTTTAAAGTGTACTGATTAAACCCTAAAACTTTTAGAAATTAAACCACTAAACTTTGAATTGGTAAAATTGAACCCTCAAACTACAAAAATTGGATCTTTTTTTTTAAAAAAAAATAAGTCAATGCATTAACTAACCACACCAGAAAAACACAGTCTCTTCATCAGAACCGAAGAGTTCAACCATGGGGGCAAAAAACCCCATACAAAAAAAAACATCTTCCGATATGGAAGACTCCAAAAAATTCCAGCAAGATCTACCCGAAAACTCTAAGGCAGCTGCAAATCGCGCTAAATTGTGCACTTCGGTGTTTGTATCCCGCGGGCTAAAGGTGAAGATAACCTCCCCCACGCTCGATGCCAACGCCTCGACCTTCTTCGCCAAAACCCTGACTTCCGATAGGTCCTTCGATGAGCGATTAAGAACCGATATGGCTTCGGAAGAATCAGCTTCAACTATTAATCGGGGGAGCGACCTTTCCATTCTAGTCAGTAAGTTCTTTAAACTCACAGCGATCGCTTCCATTTCAAGGCATTTAATTGGCCATTTAAACTTCAATTGCTTGAAACCCGCATAGATCAGACAACCTTTGGAGTCACGAGCAATCCACCCTAGGCTGCCTCTTTGATTCTCCTCAGACCAAGAAGCATCCGAATTGATCTTCCACACGCCCTGAGGAGGGGAGATCCAGCGTCTATGACTCAAAAGGTTCTCCAGATTGGGCAGGTTGCTATCTCTGCAATTTTTCATCCTTTCTTTCTACTTTCTCCCTCTCCTTCCAAACTCTCATTTCAGATCCTATCAAAGAAGTGTCCTTCCTCTCCCACTCTTTGGTGATTGAGTTTTTGTCCTTCTTCAACCTTCCATGCTTCTGCCTGCAAGGTCATCCTTCCACAAGACTATATCCTTTGCTCAACAATTGGCCGCTGGCAAGGCAAATGTTAATGGACTTAAGAGATAAAAGTTTCAGAAAATTAGCAAATTAATGTTTGTGTGTTAACCCCACCCTCTTTTGGATTTGAATAATAATTTGGCAAATGTAGATATTAACCGACTAAAAATGGAAATGGGCCAAAGGACTTGAGAAGGTGAGTATAGAGACAGAATATTTGAAACTAGAAAGAGAGAGCCACGTCATTTCTTCAATTCTTTTTATTTTCGTTTTTGGTAGAAATTGTGAAAAATTCGACCAAAGTCCCATATTGGCTAAACAAGGGGAAGACCATGGGTATATAAGGGAAGACAAGTATTTTCATTAGACCTTTTGGATAATCCAGAAACAAAGTCATGAGGGTTTATGTCCAAAGTGGACAATATCATACTATTGTAGAGACTTGTGTCGTGTTCTCGTCCTTAACATAAATGTGTACAGAGTGGAGATTGGGAATTAAGAGAAAAGAATGACAAAAGAGAGAAGGAAAAGAAAATTGGATGAAGAGAGAGAGAGAAAGTAGAGAGAAGATGAAAAATTAGAGAAAAATAGAGTAAAAGATCAAACTTTATATTTATGATAGTTCGAGGGTTCAATTTGACCAAATCAAAGGTTAGGGGTCCAATTTTTACATTTCTAAAAATTTGAGGGTTTAATTACTGCACTTAAAAGTTTAGGGGTTGAATTGATTTTTCATCCCATTGTAATTACATATTATTATATAATTTATTTAGTTTAATTTTGTATAAAATGACAAAACTTGAGTTAATAATACAGATCAATTACCATCATTTTCTACTTTTATTAAATTAACAAAATAATGAGAAATAACAATTTATACAAAATTACATATGGCGTGGGAAGATTCAATTAATAATACATGTGTCACTTTGACATATTTATTTATTATATTATGGAATAAAAATATTAATAATTTAATATTCATTCAATTTACCATAATATTATGTAAAATTAATTACGTGATCCTTTTTCAAAAAAAAAAAAAAAATTACGTGATCCATGAAATTATATATAATGTAATGCGCGTGATTTTTGTCTTTCAAAAACACAATTCAAATACCTCCAACCATTTATAATATTTGTATAAATGGTACTTGACCCATAAAATTAAATGTAATAAAGATCACAATTTAACCAAAATAGATATTTAAAATTTTGTTTAATCCTTTTTTTTTTTTTTTCTTTTTGTTTGAAGTTAGACTAAGAAGTAACACCCCCAACCATTTGGACGAACTTCCATTTGGGGGAAATGTTCAAATTCCAATTCAAACACAGACATGAACAAACTAGATGGAATAACTTTCATTAATTCAATATCTATATCTTCCCACTTACATCACAACTTTAATAAAAATGAAAATAAGATCAAACTTTATTTAAATTACTGTATAATTAACTCAAATCCCATTACTAACAACAAAATTTACTTTTGAGCAAAGTAATTGCCTCCTGTACTTCAATTCAAGGGTAGAGGCAGTTCCCAAAACCTGCAGCAAAATCAAACCACAAATCAAAACGAAGAACAACAAACAAAATCAAAAGAAAAATCCATTCGGTGTTAAAATCGGACTGACTTGGATCGGTGATGACGATGAGACCAGAGCCTCTGAAGTCACAGTTCCACTGATTCTTCCCTTGCGAATGGTAATACAGACTCATAGCTATGGAGGCGTGGCTGATCAGACTGTCAGGATAAAAGCAGGGGCATCCTTTCTGCATAATCCTGCAATCCACATGCGAACAAGCGTAATTGATATTCGCCAACAGCGTCGCTTGATCCGACGAAGGCCTCGCGACGCACCACGTTTTCTGCAAAGAAATTCAACTCAGTTTTCAGCAGATCAATAAGGTTTCCGTAAACCTAATTCGGAAGTGATTCTTTCACCTGATCTGCATTTACGGCCAGCAAATCTCCTCCTGGAAGAAGAGAGAAGGAGATTGAGTGATTGTCATTCAGTGAGCGAAAAACCTAGCGGAATTGGAAGGGATGGAGAGAGAACGAACCTGAGAGGAAGGAGAGGAGGAGAAGGAAAAAGGAGAGAGCAGCTGCTTTCGCCATTGATCGTGATCGTACTCTGGTTGTGGTACGATGAGGGGGAAATTGAAGGAACTGGTGCAGATCTGGAAAGGAGATGACGATAAAAAGAAGATTGATTTAATTTGGAGTGTTGGATGATTGGGAAGATTGGAGAATGGAGGTATGATTTTATAGGAGTTAAGGTGGATTTATGGGCATTGTAACGGCTACAAATGGAGTAATGTTGAGCCGTTACGGAGGGTGGGAGAATCGGAATCTTCTTGGGGGAAAAGAACGGAAAGAGCTGAGATCGATGGAAGCTCAAAGGACGCGCACATGATGGTGACGACTTTTGTGGATTTTTCTTTTTATAATATTTTTATTTATATTTTGAATTTTTTTACTTCAACAACATTTGAATAAAGGATTCGAATCTATCATCTTCTTTCACTGTACATACGTTGTGCTCAACTATAATATTTAGGCAACATTTATAGTTTTGTTTCATTTTAGTGACTAACATGAACATAATTCAACTATGTACTTATGACCAAAAGGTCTGAGTTCAATACGTATGTTGTTGAACTTAAAGGAGAAAAAAATTGTATTAAAATTTTGCAAATAAAGATCAAAAAGTTTTGAAAAAAATACACTTTTAGTCCATGTTTGGGTTAGGTTTCATTTTGGTTCCTGAGTTTTTCAAACTCAACAATTTGGCCTCTGAGGTTTGGTTTTAGTTTTACTTTAGTCCCTCCATCCATTTTTCGGTTAAAAACTAACGGTTTGCTGACGTGGCACTTATTTTTTATTAAAAAAATTATTGTTGAAATTTTAAAAATATAAATATATTAAAATAATAAAATATTTTTATTTTTTTATTTATATTTCTTTCTCTCTTTCCCTCCCATCTTCCCCTTCTTTTTCTTTTTCTTCAACACCGATCGATTTTTTTTTTCTTTCTCTTTTCTTCTCTTCTCTTTTTCTTCTTTCTCTTTATCTACATTTTCTTTTTTTTTTTAAATAAAAAGAGGGAGAGAGAGGGAGGAGGAACTTTCTCCTCCCGTTTCACGCCGACGACGAAAGGAGGAAGTTCCTCCTCCCTCTCCCTCATGTTTATTAAAAAAAATCTATAGAAAGAGAAAGAAAAGAGAAAATAGAAGGAAAGAGAGAAAGAACAAAATCGTCGGCATTGGCCACCGGTAGCTGGTTGGTGGTGGTCGGTGTTGAGGAATAAAAAGGAGGAGAAGAAGGTGAGAGAGAAAGAAATAAAAATAAAAAAATAATAATAATATTTTAATATATTTATATTTTTAAAAATTCAAAAATAATTTTTAAAATAAAAAAATAGTGTCACGTCAGCAAACTGTTAGTTTTAACAGAAAAATGGATAGAGGGGCTAAAATGAAACTAAAACGAAATCTCATAGGCTAAATTGTTGAGTTTGAAAACTCATGGACCAAAATGAAATCTAATCCAAACCTCAGGGACTAAAAGTGTATTTTTTTTCAAATATTTTTTTTTAGTTTAACAATTGTGAGATAAGGATCGAACCATCAATTTTTTTTTATGGTAATCGATGTCTTATCTACCAAACTATATTTGGACTAACAAAGATATATATATATAAACAAATATAGCTCAACCGTAATTGACATGTATTCTAATCAAGAGGTTAGATGTTTTAATTTTTCTATCCAAATGTTGTTGAAAAAAAAAACAATGATAAAAGATATACCAATCAGAACATAGTTTAAAAAATATAAGACTAAAATGAATTAAAGTTAAAAGGAATATAAACCAAAATAGGCTTTTTAATTAATAGAAAAGCAAATAAACCAAAGGCTAAAAGTTAACGACCAAAATAGTATTTAGGGTAGTGTTTAAACCTTTCTTTTTCCCTCTTTTGCAGGTTTTTCGTTTTCTATCACTTTCTCGCATTTTATCTTCAACTCTCTTTTTTTACTTTTTCTTTAGTCTTTATTTTTATTCAGATGATTGATTAGAATATAAATTCGATGTGTTTTTTAGTTCTACAAAAGTTTTCTTTTTAATTTTTTCAAAAAAAAAAAAAAAAAAGTTTTCTTTTTAATTTTTTATTTTACAATTAGTTCCACAAAAGTTACTTTGCTTGGTTCGGAAAAGACGATTGGATCGAGGTGCACGTTCATAGTGATTTATAATTTTATTTTATTTTTTTATGTTTTTTTTTTAATATTTACTAGTTGTATTACACATGCAATGCACGTATTTTCAAAAAATAAAAAATAAAAAAAATAGGTTTTTCTTAACCTGGAAATGGAATTAACTTAAGTATTATTTTGAATTATTTATAATTAATTTAAATCCAAATAAATTAACTTATTAATTAGATTTTATATAATGAATCAACAATTTTATAGATGGCAGATCGATATTATTTTTATCAAAGTGAGCTAAGTGGTAATTGACATATACTATGAACTAAAAGCTTAGAAGTTCAAATCATCTCACTTCCAAATGTTGTTAAACTAAAAAAAAAACAATCGATATTATTTTTTATAACACTTGTTTGTATAATCCATTTTGATATTTATGATCAGTACGGTTTTAATTTTATAAAATGAAAATAATTTTGAATAATAATTTTTTTTTCTAAAACTGAAAAATATAAGAAATATCTCCCAAATGATTTATATGTACTTTAAATTTTGTAACAATTTAAACTCTATTGTGCATATCTTTTGTAGATGAACTAAAAAAAATCCCATGAAAAGTTAGATTCAAATGAAGTGTCGATTTTTATTATATAACAACTCTGTATTAAACTAAAAAACATAGTATTTTGTCATTTATAAACATATTTGATCTCTATTCATTTATCAATCTACACAAATAAGAAGTTGCAATACATTTAAACAATAGTTTTTGCTAGAGAAACTAACTCATCATAAATTTAAAACATCTCACTAAATTGTTGCATACTAAAGTTAAAGAACTAAATCACTATAAACTAAAGTTTAGGAACTACATTGTTACTTTCATGAAAGTTCAAGAACCAATTTTTTTTAGTTAAAGTCAACAAGAGCTTAGTTCAACTGACATAAAGTTGTACTGATAACCACAAGGTCTGTGGTTCGAACCCTCCTCTTCACATATTGTCAAAAAAAAAAAAAAAGACTTTACTAATAAATTGCTAATTAATTTAAGAGAGAAAATAATATAAGATTCGATCATTTGTAATTTTTTTTTTTTTGACAATATGTGTGGGGTGGGAGATTCGAACTACAAACCTCAATACTCTATGCCAGTTGAACTATACTCTTATTGGCCGATCATTTGTAATTAATGAGTAGTTGAATGCTTTTTTTTTTTTTTTTTCTTTCTTTAATACTAGTAGTGGCATGCTTACCAATCTAGAAATTGAAAGATCCTAACACTTTTTATATTGTATAATTAATGTAATTAAAAGTAAATTTATTTGATCCTATAATTAATTTGTCTAAATGAATGCAAAATATTTTGTATTATAGCATTTTACAATTTTCATTTACATTCTCCCACCTCATCGTTTGAATTGCAATATTTTTTTTAAAAAAATTATAATAATTTATGGTAAACCTAAATCTTTATGAAGTTAAGACTAATCTTTATTACTTTTAATATGTCTATACAAAAATATTAAATTAAATAAAATTAAAGAATTATAAATGTCAAAATCTAAATTTATATTCTTCAAAAAAAAAAAAATCTAAATTTATAAAATATAATCCTACTTTTATTACAAAATAAAATTATAAAGTACCAATTTTTTCTTGAAATGGGAGACTTATTGCGTTAATTTTGATTTATTATTAATAAATAGTTTGTATTAGTAATAAATTACTAATTAAATTAAGATTGTGAGGAAGTAATTTAATATTTAAACAATTTATTGGTCATCAATAATTAATTAATTTTGGCATCCTTAGTAATCTAAAAATTGAAAGATTCCAAAACTTTTGATATTTTATAATTTAATGTAATTTAAGGTAAATATATTGATTGGCAAGTGAACATAGTTCAATGGTAATTGACATGTATCATTGACTAGGAGGTCAGAGCTTCAAATTCTCCCACCCCAAATATTGTTAAGCTCAAAATAATAATAACAATAAATATATTGATCCTATGATTTTTTTTATACAAATAATTAATTTATGTAAATGAATTAAAAGAATTCATATTCTAGCATTCTACATTTTTTTACATTCTCCCACTTTGAATTGATAACATTCTTTGGAAAAAAAAAGTTTATAATTGTTTTTTTTTTTGACAATATATGTGGGGTGGGGGGATTCGAACCACAGATCTCGTGGTCATCAGTACAACTTTATACCAGTTGAGCTATGCTCTTGTTGACAAAATTTTATAATTGTTTAAAATATTAATGAATTTAAAATTAATCTTTATTACTTTTAATATGTCCATATAAAAATATTAAATATAATTCAAGAATTTAATTTTTTGAAACTATAATTAAGGAATATTATAATGAAAGAATTAAATTTATCAAATATACTCTTATTTTTAGAATTGGGAATGTGAAACTTATCACACTAGTTTTGATGTACTGTTAATAAATGGTTATACATCATGTCCATTTCAAGGATAATCTACACAACACCAGTATATTCTTAATGAACTCTTGCACATTTGAAATAAGCTTTGCTATTTTATCTTTAAACTCAAAATTACATATTGAAAAGTTATCTCACACCATAGGTTGCCTCAAGCTGTCAAAAAAAAAAAAAAAATGTTGCAATGAGCTTTCAAAAACTATCACTAGCTGCGTTTGGTTTAACTTTTCAAGTGTTTAATTTTGAAAATAAATCATTTTGAAAAAAAAAATTCTAGTGTTTGACAACCATTAAAAATGACTTATTAGAAAATGAGATTGATAAATAAACCATTTTGAGAGAAACACTTGAAACCAACTTTGTAAAAAAGATTTCTTAAGTAAACAATAACTTGTGTATAAAAACATTTGTGAGGAAATTCAACCTTTAAATTCTAAACATTTTTTATACAAAATGTTTTTTTAAAAAAAATGCATTTTTGAAAAATATTTAAATTAAAATGTATTCCAAACGGATCCTTAACTTTTGGTCGAAGAAATCATGCCAATTCTAAAAATATTCATTAGAAAAAGAGTTGAAAAAACTTCTATAAACCTACTCCTTAAAAAAAGGATGGGAAGTGCATGGTGAATCTCATCTTGATCTAAAAATTATAAATCTAAATGGAATTTTCCTTAATTGAATACAAGCACTTTTCTACTCCCATAGAGAAGAATGCTTCTTGAAAGAAGGAATTTGTTCTTGGATCCTTCAAAGAGTTTATGCTTTTTGGAATTCTCCTTCCATTCAAAATCTCTCTCTACTTTAACCCTTTTTTTTTTAAGTTCAACAATTACGGGAGGTGGGATCGAATCATTGACTTTAAGATGATAATTAGTGTCTTATCCAATGAACTATGTTCGAATTGGTATTTCCTTAAGCTTGACCTATTATTATCATTAAAGTTTACGTATTTTAATGTTAAGTTTGAGTTTTTTTTTTTTTTATCTACTTGATTTATGGCTAGGTTCAAGTATTTTCATTATAAGATTTGGATTTTTTAAATATGATTTTGAGTGTTTCATTAGTTGAATTTTATGTGTTTTTTAAGTTCAACAACATGTGGGGTGAAGATTTTAACCTTTGAACATTTTGATCAATGATACATGCCTTGTTTAGTTGAACAATGAGTATACTTATCTAAGCTTAGGTTTTTAATAGAAGAAATCAAAAGTTTAAGGTTAAAATTGACATACACACTTTTTTTAGTTAAAAACACATGTGTGAGTGGATATTCAAACCTCTGACTTTTTAATCAATATGGAAACAAGAGAATGAAGGTCATATTGATCAAAAAGTTATTTTTAGTTAAAAAAATACACGTGAGAGTGGAGATTAGGTTCTTCTAATATGATGGGAACCATTACCAAACATTTGAGCTTGACAATGCATCTTCTTGCTAAAGAAATACAAACCATTACCACATGAACTTGCTTTATAAACGAAAATTATGAGGATTTTTAAAGTAATATAAGACATGAGTAAGAAAGTATCCAAAATGGACGAGGTAAAAATAAGGTCAAAATACACCTTTGGTCCTTGAGCTTTCATAGTTGTGTCAAAAAGGTCCCTAAACTTTAAAAAGTGTCAAATAAGTCCCTAAACTTTTAATTTTGTGTCAAATTGGTCCCTACTGTTAACTTTGTCCAACTCCGTTAGTTAAATGCTTAATGTGGCATTGCTGACATTGCAATATATTAATTATGTGGCAAATAAAAATTGCCACATTGGATAAATTCCGAGAGTTTGCTACAAAACAACCACAAATTCCTTAACTCGATAGAAAGAAAAAAAAAATCTAAAACTCGCCCAATTTTAAACATGCCCCGAATTTATCCAATGTGACAATTTTTATTAGCCACATAATCGGTACATTTGCATTATCAGCAACGTCACATAAACATTTTGCGAAAGAAATTGGACAAAATTATTGGTAGGGACCAATTTGACACAAAATTGAAAGTTCAAGATCTATTTGACACTTTTAAAAGTTTAGAGATCAATTTGACACAACCATCAAATAAAAGTTTAGGACTAAATGTATATTTTAACCTAAAAATAACAACAGAGAAAACTGTCGGTAATAGGACAATAGATCCAAGTCAAAAGCTGTTCTTTTGGGACAAGATGACAGGTGGACAATAACATTGACACAACCAAACAAAATGAATCTCCCTCTCTTATCCACTCCCTTTACTTTAGTAGAGAATTCAAATCCCACTCAAGAGTATTGAAAGAGAAGAAGAAATCTCTACAATGGCTGGAAGTGCTGCAAATTATTCCACCCCATTAAGGCTCCCAACAACCATTCCCACTGGGAAATGGAATTCCAATCCCAGAATTTGCCTCCCCACAAAACCCCCAATTCCTACTCTCTCATTGTTCCAAGTTCAGTCTACTTTCTCTCTCAACAGGAACTTCAGATTCTGTTCGAATTTCTCTCTCAAAGCTTCTTCTTCCCTTGTTTCAGGTAGTGGAAATGTCAATCTCCTGTAGAATCCATATCTGTTATCTGCTTGTTTTGAATCTTTTGTTTCATTCTTTTGATATTAATGGTGGGAAGGGAAAATTTGGAATGATTCTTAGTTTCTGCATAAGGGTTTTGTTCTGCTGTGTTTTTCTAGCTTGGAGCTTAGGTTTTGATTCATATGTATGAAGTTGAGTGTAATGTTGAGTAAAGGTTGGGGCTGTTTGTAATCAAGTGATTTTCATTCACATGACAAGAATCTTGGAACTGAAGAGTGTCGGAATTTTGTCGAAACTAAAATTATTATAAATGATCTATTCTATTTGGCACCACTCAAGGAGAAATTATTAGAGGATGTCATCACAATGCGGTGGGGTGGACGGATAGTTTTACACCACTATATAAGAGAGAAACTAAAAAGTATTTCAATTTTGTATCGAATGGTCATTAGGAGGCATGTAAATTTTGTAATTTGTGTCAAACCATTATCGGGGGACTGACACATTGTAGCAGCCTCATTCAATAATTATCCCTTCAAAACCAACCATTTCTTCTTCTCAAACAATGGACCACCAAGTCTCCTCTCAAAATATATAGGGTATTGTCTTGACAACATCAATATTGAAAGTTCAACATTAAAAGTTGTTCTTGTGCAGATGTTTGCATGAAGCAAAGAAATTTGATAGCTGTTTTGTTTCCAATATTGTAATCTTGTTGTCTATTGGAGTATGCACAAAAAGAATAATATTTCATTTTTAATGTTTTTCCCAGAAAGTAATACTAAAACCTTTGCTTTTTAATCAATGGTTGCAACAGTTGGAAATGCAGAATATGTGGAGGAACCTTCAACCAATGTAAAATTTCCGACGTCCTTGACTCTGCCGGGCTGCTCAACTTCACTGTCGCTGCTCGGAACAGGTCAGTTCATTATATTTCTACACTGAATTCTACCAAGGAGGAAGAAGAATACAGTCATTCACTGATTTTATGAAAATTTAAACTGTTAAAATCATCCACTGCTCATATTTTTCCTGTAATGCTTATAAGAGAACCATTAGAACTTAAAGCTCTTGTCGTTGTATAGTGCAATTGGTACATAAGGTGCATTGGTGCAGGCAAGAAAATAGTTTCCAACATCTTTTTAGGAACAAGAGAAACGAAAATGTCCTTCTTTTAATAATAGCATCATTTGAGGCGCAATTTGTTTGTTGTAAGATGAAGTTGACTGTTCTTCTTTTGAGACATATAAACTACAGAAACTCACTCAAAGATGATATTTATAGAGATATTTATTATCCTAATGCCAGCTATGAATATTTTACATTCCAAAATGGTGATACTTTTAACTGAACTGTATTCTTCAATCTGATCATTAGCTGGAAATATTTCAGGTTACAGAGAAAAAGTTTTTGCAATCATTGGTGTTAAGGTCTATGCTGCAGGACTATACATCAATCCATCTGTCTCAAATGAATTAAACGCTTGGAGGGGACAATCGGCTGCTGCAATTCAGGAGGATTCTTCTTTGTTCAATATAATTTTTCAGTGTAATAACCATACATATAAATTATACATAGCTGTATGATCATAGAAGTTGTTGAGAGTGAGAATGATAGATTTTCTCCTTTTTCATTTTTCCAATTGTTTAAGCTTATTTATGTAACTATAAGCTTCTTGTCTTTTAATCGCAGCTCATTCAGAAAAATCTTTACAGATTGTTCTGGTTCGAGATGTCGATGGTAAAACTTTCTGGGACGCATTGGATGACGCCATTTCTCCAAGAATCAAAGCACCAACGCCGGTTGATGAATCTGCATTATCTACCTTTCGTAGCATCTTCGAAGGGCGATCTCTTAAGAAAGGAACTTTCATATTCTTGACTTGGTTGGAACCTCCAAAGATGCTAGTATGTTTGAATTTTAACTGACTGAACTATTTTTTTCTCCCAGCAGTAATGTATTACATAGACATTCTTAATTTCATCTTGGACCTGGTTGCGTTCTGCATATTCTGATGCGGAAGAATTGGTGAATTGCAGGTCAGCATCTCAGTAGATGGCCCACCAGCAGGAATAGAAGCTACAATTGAATCAAATAATGTGACTTTGGCTCTTTTCGATGTTTTTTTCGGAGACTCCCCTGTTTCTCCTACTTTGAAGGCTTCTGTTTCGACTGGATTGGCAGCAGTTTTGAAATAGGCATATTTTTCTTGTATTTTCTATTAGTTTGAATGAACATTTGGATATGGATCCAGCAAAGAAGTTACAAATGAGAGATCACAATAAGTGTATAATACATGTTAGAGAAGGGACCAACTCAAGAATCTGTCTCAATTCTATTTGACTTTATCTGCTCAAGCATTTTGACTACCTCGGCCATTGTCGGTCGCTGAGCGGGTTCTGGTTCAAGACACTTCAATGCAATGCTGAATACGCCATTAACTTCCTCAACTGGACAACAGTCCAAACTACCGTCAAGTACATATTCTTCCCTTTTCTCCTGAACAACTGTTTTCACCTGTCATTTACCATCACCATGAAAGTTAGAAAAGGAATAGCTTGATGTTGAACTATTTATTCTTTTTTTTGTGAATGATGTTTCCAATTTATAACACTTGAGTACTTAATCTATTGCCTCTTGGTCAGAAATGTCACTGCAACATCTGGGTAGTTGGTGAAATGAATGGCTTGCTAGGAAACGGTTTACTCGAACGCATCTATTAAAAACTATCCATTTATAGAATCAACATGAGCAGTGAACTAATCTCTTTATGACTTTCTTAGGCTACTAAACATGGTTCATGATTCACTTACCCACGTCACAAGTTTAGTTCCCTCTTCCAGAAATGCCTCATCAGTCGGTTTCTTTCCTGTTAAGAGCTCGAGCAGCACTACGCCAAAGCTGTACACATCTCCTTTCACTGTTGCTCGTCCAGTATCGAAGTATTCTGCCGAAATGAAGTTAGTATTGTCCATGCCAAGCAAGGGAGGGGTAAAGTAGAATGACTTGTGAGATTATACCTGGGGCCAAGTATCCGAATGTGCCTGCAACAATTGTTGATACATGAGTCTTGTCAGGTTCCATCAGCGTCGCCAATCCAAAGTCAGACACTTGGGCGTTCATGTTTTGATCCAACAATATGTTGCTCGATTTGATATCTCTATGTATGATGTGCGGGATGCAGTCATGATGAAGGTACGATATGCCTCTCGCTGCACCTACTGCTATTTTATACCGTGATGGCCAATCCAAAACCTTCTCATTTGATCTTCCTGCAGTATCATCAAATTTAGGACAGAATCAATGTGTTATGTCATCACTGAGAAGCTTTAGGAAAACTGAAGGCTCTGATATATATACATACCATGTAGATATGCATACAAACTTCCATTAGGCATTAGTTCATATATAAGGAGATTATAGTGAGGAGCAGTGTAGTATCCATGAAGCGTCACAATATTCCGATGCTTTATGTCTCCCATCGTTTCCAATTCTCTTTCGAATCCTTGATCTCTTTCAGCACTTCCTCTGTTCAGTCTTTTCACAGCAAATGTCATGGAGTCACTCAGTGCAAGTTTGTAAACAATCCCATGGCCTCCAGAGCCAATGATGTCCTTGTTGTTCAGTTTTAGTGTTTTCTTCAGGAATGCATCTGATTTTAGGGACTTTGTTGTTGGAGACTTGAACATGACCATCTTCCCACCTATGCATATGCATTCGCATTGCACCCGTTACTCGGTACCAGTGTTTAATTTCACTAACTCAACACATTCTAAACAAAAAAACAAAGTTTCTGCTTTTCGAGTTTGGAAATGATCATACATACCTGATATCCCATCTTCATAGATCATATGTCTTCTTTTCCAACGCTTGTAAAGGAGCAATGCTATGAAGATCTTCGACACAATGAACGCGACGCAACTGATTGTGACGCAGAGTGCTATAGCCTGGCCTCTATCCATTTAAATCTACAGACCATGAAAATGTTGAGAACAGTTTACATGGAAGACAGTCTCAAACTTGTGACATTTCCTCCATTTAACTCTACATGAAGGCAGCAACTTGGCTGTCTTTGAACATGTTTCTCAATGTCAGTGAGCTGAAGTAGCTGAAGGTTTTTCTCTGCTACAACTGCAGAAAAAACTCCAAAACTATCATTTTCCTACTATATACACTCCAAAATCAAACTACAACATACAAAAGATGAAATTAACAACTCCAAGATCCAAGATCTTCGGTTGGCGCCGCTTTTCATGAGAAAGAAAGTCGTTTCTTCATGAATTTTTCTTGACAAAAAGGGACTTCAAGAATGGAGCTTAGAACAAAGAAGCAAAACACTTGGTCCAGCTAGAGAAAGCAATCAAGAATTCAAGATTTCAACAGTGAAACATAACAAAACCAAAGAAAAAAGAGAGAGTGCTATATAAACTTACCTGATCTTCATTAGTTGTGAAATGAAGAGGAATGGAAACCAGAAGAAAAACAAGCAGTAGAGAAAGAAAGAATGCAACTTGAAAGAAGATAACAACTTTTCTTCAGAGACTGTAAATGGGAAAGGAAGAGAAAGGGAGGCTTCATACCATGATTGGCTTATTTGAAAAAAATGAAGGCTTTATTATTTGCTCATGGGGATTTGTGTTTGTCTGCACTTTTCTGATTGACATGCCCTCCAATTTCAATGCAAAGTCTGGTAAAAGAAAGTGACTCTCCACCAATCCCAGTTAGACACGTGTCTAGAAATGTCTTAGAAATAGTACCTAGATACTTCTCTTATATTAATTTAAAGAACCTCGAGAGATTTGGATAATCTTCTCAAACTTAGACATCTCACTCACGCAATGACTCCTCAAATCAAGTGGAAATTTCTTGTTTCATTTTGATTTGCTAAGATCTTCCCCTTATCATGATGACAAACAAATAAAAGTAGTTAGGTTGTCCTATCATTATTTTTGTTTTATCCTACTCAGAAATTTTGCTGATCTTTTAAGTTGAGGATATAATGTCTAAATTAGTTGAGCTATGTTCGAATGGTCATTTTGTGTTGCAAAATGGAGAACGTCGTGAAAAACACATTCTTCAAGTTTCATGTGGTTAAATCTTACCGTTTACACTTGCAGCCTCCCATTTTGACCAGTCTCCAATGTTCATCTACATCTTGGTTTCAAACACTTTAAACATCTTTGCCTTTTCATTTTGCTGCAATTCAGACTTATGACTTTGAGTAACTATTTTTGGAGGAAAAGTCAACCTTTTCCCCAGTTCAAAATAATTGCATGGGAACCACTACTCACTGTTTGTCGGTATAAAGGAAGCTTAAGCACTTTTGGTTCATCACCCAAAAGTATTTTGTGGACCATATATTGTTAAAATTACACTTTTCTTCCTCATACGATTATGTCCCCATCCAAATTCGTCTCTATATTTAATATAAGTTGAAATCTCATTTTGATCCTTGAACTTTTAAAATATTCATTTTGATATCTGAACTTTTGATTTGATTTCATTTTAGTCTATGAACTTTCAAAATGCCTTTTTAGTCTCCGAAGTAAAAAATAATCATTTTAGTCGTTATCTTTATTTCACTCTCAATAAATTGATACAACAGTTTCGAGCATGTGTATTAATTGTTGACATGAGCATATATATAATAGAACCACATAGGTTAGTTATGTGTTGGCTAAAGTTAATATTGTGTGAGCAAAAAATAAGAGAAAAAATAATACCAAGAACAAAAATGGTTATTTTTAAAGTTAACCAAAATAGACATTATGACAGGCAACAAAATAGTTTTTTAAAAAATGACACTGAAATGGTAACAAAATAGTAAGACTTATAAACAGTAGAGATGATTGAGATGAATAAATTAAAATAAATCCAGCAAAGTTGGAGAAACCAACCATCGATGAGTTGGTAGAAAAAAAGTAGTGACCCAAAAGAGAAGGATAAAAAAGGAATTGGCAAAGCATTCATCATGTGAAAGGTTTGTGCTGTCATCCATAGATTCTGTACCATCTGTCCTTTGGCTTTCCCTCAAGGAGTTGGCAAACTCACAAACCAAACATATTAATATTTAATATTAGCAACTAATACAGCTCACAAAAACCATCCTTTCTAGACTATACTTTTATATTTATTCACATCACATGTTTTGGCTTTCTGTGACCTGAAATGGGTTCTCAACATATGCTACTTTAAATGTGCTCTTTTCAAGGGAAGAAGATAGAGATTTCACCTAAAAAAATGGTAGATTTGAATCACTGTTTGTAGAATCAGTTTAACTTGTACAATGATAGATACTACTTTGGGATTAAAAGACAAGAAATAATCTCACAAGACTTGTCTGGTAGTTCAAGGTTTTGTTAAAGAACTACAATCAAAACTGCTGAGGGATGAGATATCCCGACATAAGACGGTAATCAGATATGATCGTCTCCGATGTTCAAGTTGACGTACGAGCATCACTGACGAAGTTCGCCTGTAACTTGTAGTTTTTGATGAGTAATGTTTCGAAGAGAAGAGTATATGATGACTGAATGGTTCACCTTTTAAATCTTGGCTTTGGAATGGCTCCGACATGCCTGTAAATATTCGTTCCAAAACGACTCCTGTATTCCCAATATGTACAACTTAACTGGGAGATATCTGTAACTAAAGCAAACTAAACAAATGATGTGGATGGATGCTGCGATTTGCTAAAAATTCAGTGACTTCGTATTGTCCTGTATGTGATGGATTTACAAACATCAGCCAGGTACTCAGTCCCCACATAGGAAGACAAAAGGATGAAATAAGACTTGAATGAAAAGACAAAAAATTCCTAAAGGTTTCGGATTGTACCTTCCCAGTCGAGAGAGCTCGGGTTCTGCTAGAAGCATGTCCTGAAGACTTCTCGTATTCTTCTCTCCTTCAGCAGAACTATAAAGACAAAACCTTAGGATTAAGGCACGTAGAAGGTCAATCTGCTTCTAATTCGAGGGTACATTATCATTAAACTTGCAACCACACACAGCCATCGTCGATGTCGATAACTCTGAGTTGAAATATGTATCAACGAGGCAACTTTTCTCTTTTAATGGATTAATCCATTACATCCATGTGATATATATATCTTCCATTAGTTTGTTTTTTTACTCATTAATTAATAGAATGATACAATATCGCTTAAAAATATTGTAGACACAACGCAATGAAGTTTAGTATCCTTCTCTATTCGTTCCTGGAACCAAATACCTTGCCACATGACATATCCCAGAAAAACATTTTCATATCAGAGAACATCAATGGTTAATAGGTTATATCCGACACAGCCAACTCATTGTTTCCTCTGCTAGTACATATATAAGATTGGCTCTGTCTTTCTAAATTTCACTTTTTGTTTTGGGGTCCTACTCCTTACACTATGCTCTTGGTCCACCTCTTACTAATCTTCAGGGAGGATGCGCCCACCTTAAAGCCAACTCGAGAGTTTTCAACCCAAGGACTTGAAACTTTACCACTAGACTCCCCTCATGGTTCTTAACTTCACTCTAAATTTTGCCTTTGTAAGAAACTTAATTAAGGGAGGGTTGTCCAGCATGACGTGATACAAGTTGCAATGAAATTCATAACAAGGACAAACAAATTGATCTTATACCTGAAAATGCGATCAAGCGAAAGAAGTCTGTGATGAAGAGCATAATCACCGCCAATATAGGTAACTACCAAGCTACCAGCATCAGGGTGAGGCCAACTTCTTGAAGTGGGAAATCGAAGAATAAACGTCCCAGGCTCTTGAAGACCTGTCGGACCTTGAAGTGATAATTCAGCTTCTTCCTTGGTAATAAATCCTTCAATCCACTTGGGTGATAAAGAACTCCACATTGCATTTATCCATTGTCTGGATAAAGTATAAGCTACAGGATATAACCAACACCACATTCTCTCAAAGTTCTCTTGGGCCAGATACTCTTGACAACCAGAAATTCTCCTCAGCAACTCAAAATCCTGATTTTTATCATCATTAAACAAAACAAATCTCTTCAATTCAAAGGTGGTTTCAAGGGAAAGATTCTAGCATTACATTGTGTTGAAAGTTCATCCAAAGGCCTGTATAAATTAAGTGCAAAGACAAACTCCCACAACAAAATAAATCATTTTGAAGTTGAAATGATCTTGAAGGGTTAATTTTTGCAAGAGAAGAGGGGAATACCTGCTGAGTGAGAGATCTAGAGCTGCAGCGAGCAATTCTCATGAATTGTTCTTCGATCTCAAAAACAACACTCTCCCATTGAACATGATTTTTGTTTTGCGAGATTGAATTCCAAGCTTGTGTTCCCTCTTCTATTAATTTTCTTGACATTAATATTTGATGCCTGAGAGGATAGATAATGTCAAATCTTTCCTTACTAGAAGAGAATTAATGTACGTGAGGCAACAAACTCAAAGTTTCATCGGATAAAGTTACAATGTGGCAAGGGAGTCATGGAACATCAAAGTTAGCATGCATAACCATATCATCACAATGGAAGAAATTCTATTGCAATTTAGAACTCAGGACGAAATTGTACAGATGCAATGCACCAAATGAAATTATACAATGCATAATGTCTTCTACCACACTAAAAGTGTTCTGATGATCCCTGTGGGAATCATATCACAGAAATCCCAACGAAAGTACAATTGCCAGGTAATGATGATTGAAATTACCTGTGGTGTAAACATCCAGAGTATAGGGAAACATGATCAGCAAATTCGGAAACCTCTTCCTTTGACACGGAGGTTGCAATCTCCTTGAGCAGAAGTGACCTCTCAGATAAACCTGCTAGGCAATATTTGAAAATGTTCACATCTGATATTGGATTCCCACTGGTTGTAGTTTTATTTGGAGCCAAATGTCTGGCTTCAGTGCTCCCAGAGTCCGATGGGGAGGCTCCTGTTGATCCATTATTTTTGGGTCTTTCTATACTTGTGCCAAATCCATTTTCAGCCTAGAGCAGCAACACTTGTTAACAATATGACTAACATACGTAAGTAGACTATCATTCGCAATGCAATCTAACCATCCTTGGTTTTACAAAGTCTTCTTTATAATCATCCATTATCGGAGTGCATGTTAGTTTAGTTCAAACTGAAAAAGTAAGTGGAAATTACCTCATTAGCAGTAAAAGAGTGAGAATTGCATTCCTCATCTGGTTGGCCTAACGCGGGATCGTCATTAGAGTTTGGTAAGACTCTATCTTGTCCTAATTTAATCCTCTTCAATAGTGGACTTGGTTTTTCTTCATCTACTGAAACATGCTCATGTTCTGAGGTTCCATTGTCCAAACCAGATGACCGAGATCCATCAAGTGCATGGAAGGTAGATCTTTTCCACATCAAAGTTGACATACGAGTATTTCGACTCCTTGAGATGCAGCGAATTGGAGAAGAGAGAGCCTCGAAGAAGGGATACCCCTCAACTTTTGGTATACAAAATCTAATGCGGAAGAGCTTGTTATCACATTTAGAAGATAGCTGAAATTGTAAAAGAGAAAGTCATAGAACAGCTACAACAGAAGCCGAAAAGAACAAGGCAGATGAAATTTAGTTTAGATATAAGGAGGAATTTTCTGTTCCTTATTGTATCCATCATTATATAACAAAATTTTCTTTTCAATGATTGTACATGGCAACCAGAGAGACATGTGAATAAATCAATCTAAAAAAAGAAAAAACAAAGATGATTGTATGGCTATGGCTCAAAGGGGGATTGAGTTCCCAGTCAAGGGAATTCCAGATATACAGATGTACATGATCCCTAATTAACAAAAAATCCAAACATTTCAAAGACAAATGATAGAATAACCATGTCCTGGGAACCATTATCTTCACGTTCTTCTGAAGAACTGAATAAAAAATCTCATGGTTATTACATAGTTTGCTGCAAACAAAAACTAGTTGTTCAAGAATTTTGAAATTCTACAACAAATACCCGCAGATTTATCCTGCATATCTACCTGAGATATTTTTAGCTTAAAGGATGCACGCCCATGCAACAGTTTACTTGGTCTGTCACTGGAAGCAAATTCGACACCATCATAGCTTGCCAAAAGGGGAGCTTCTTCATCACCTGACTTCTCCACAGCTTCCCCACTTTCAGCATAGATGAGGGAGGCAACAACCTGTCAAATAACAAGTAACGGCTGCCTAAGTGAGTGTCAAGATGCCAACCAAACCTACTTGACCACTAGATTGATCCTACTAAAATGCAAATTATTGGCACAAACCTCGAGTTCCTTCAGAACTGGCTGGCCAGAGGAATCTAACAGCATAACATCCAATGAAAAATTTCTACGACAAGATGGCTGCAGTTTGCGAGGAAGAAACAATAATGTTCATAAAAGGAGATCCATCCAAAAATGTCAACATGGCAATCAGAAGCAGGGTAATAGAAAGCTCCCTAACCTTCCCACCAACTATATTCCAGACACCATCACTGCCCTCTTCAATCTCCATGGTGGAAGAGTTGTCGATAAATAATTTAACAGGTAGATCCTGGAATTATAGCAGCATAAATAATTAGAGGAATTTTTAGATTTTTCCAAGAAATTCAGTTAGTTCATCTTCAAATCGACATCAGAAAAGACAGTCCCACTGCACCTCTGCATAATGATCCCTGATCGATGAAACTGAAGGCAAAACTTTTGCATTATGAACATAGCCCTGCATGTTGTTGTCTTCGCCATCATTGCCTAAAACAATCCTCCCCGAACCCCTTGGAATAGCATCTTCACTAAGTGAAGACAACATAGGCTTTTCTCCAACCATTTTCCCATCAATATGCAGCCTGACAAAATCGGTGGAGACCTGAAAATGGAAGCTAAAAAAATAAGCACCTCTAATATAACTAGCACATTTGCTAGTGGGGAGAAAGGCAACCAACCATAACCATGTGTATTTAGTTAGCACTTGTTTATGAAGCTTGGATTTCCAAATGCATACTCATAGCTTATGTCAAACTAATGTCATACCACAAGTTCCACTCTTTTACATCCCTAGGTAAAAGACAGGTTGTTCTAGCTTCAAGGAATCATCATCTCATGAGATACTACCATCCAACTGATAAACCTGTCATGTGAAAAACTATCTTCACATAGTTCTTCCCTGACTTATACACGCAACTATATACAAGCTGAAAAGAAATGCAAAAATAGTATTGAGTGACTGATTCTTGTTTCTATCCCTTTACCACTTCCACCACCTGCCATTCACAGAATGAAGTACATTTGACTACATATATCTCTTCAGCATTCCATCACTTCTCTTTCCTGATCTTTAATTTGATATTCAGATAAATGTTCTATAATTTTTCATAATCATATTCTTTATTAAGTTTGGAGTTGTAAATTCCTTAATGTTTACTCAGTTTCAATTCTACATTTCCTAGATAATGGCACAACATTTTTGGAACTCTCATCCTACATTTTGCTGTAAAATATCTATAGCAATTGGTCTACAACTTTTTGATTGAAAAACCATCTTTCATTGAGATAAAAAAATGAAAGACTGCAAAGGAGACTAGCAAGCCAACCAAACACAAAACCGGCATACAAAAAATCAGCCCTCAAAAGGAGCCAAAAAAAAGCCAAGAAATGGCTCCAATCTAACAGGACAAGATCTATTGAAAAATTACAAAAATCCTTGGGCAAAAATGTCCAAAGTGAGCCATTGAACCTAGCTAAGGACCAAGGCAAACTTCCTCCCAAGGCCTTTCGATCCCTCTAAAGATCCTATTATTCCTCTCCAGCAAAAAATCCTAAATAACTGCAAAAATAAAAGGGTTCTCCAAATAGTGCTTCCCATCTCCCTAAAGGGAGGATGAAGCAATCCTTTATAATAAATTGCCTTCCTTAAACAATTTGTTACATATTTCAAACTGAAAACAAGAGAATATAGTAAGAGTAAACACCAATATAATCAAAAAACAGTCTAAATAAATATTAAGCTGCAAAAGACTTGTTAAGTCATTGAGCTGATACTACTGCAACATACCTCACATCCAATGTGAACCCATTTTTCCATAGGAAAATCAATGTCTAGATATTCAGGTGAAACTTCATTCCCAGAAGAACTACCAGGGGTAGAACCTTCATCAGTTTTGTGTAAGGCGATCAAAGGCATAATCTTCATTCTATTCCTTTCACTTAGAATGAGAAAAGGAGTCATGCCTGATGAATCTAACTGCACCTGAAGCAACTCATCCAAAACAAAGTAGGAAATGTAAAATGGTATTGTAATTTAACAGGCTAGAAATTCAAACTATTGACACATGAAAACCAAGAGAGTAAGTTTATCTAGAAATATGCTCAATACATCATTCATTGAAAATATCAATGCAATAAGAGAATTCTATTTCTAGAGCGAGATAATCAGATTTTACTAAGAAATCACTAGACAATCTCCATGCAGATTCCTTTGTAATGATATTTTCTAACTTCCAAATTAGAATACCCGAATTACCAAGGCAGTAGCTTTGAAGAATAAACTAAATTTTTGCCCAAAGTAAACGAAGTAATAGTATTCATTAAAAAAAATTGGAAGATGTAAAAAAGGTAAACTACTTAAGTTAGCATAATTTTCCATATTCGAGTAATAGTCTTCATAGAAGCACTTGACACTTAAAAGCAGAAGTTGGGCTTGTTTCAGAAGATGCCAAAAATTCAAAAAGCATTAGAAACAGCTGGAAGAAAATTCAGCATACACATACTATAAGATGCCTGAAAAGTACGATCCTATTCCTGATGTGAAGAATGGTCATTACATATGGGTAAAGAAGATTTGATCAGTTGTGCTACAAACACAAAGCAGCCAACCTACCAAGAAGGGGTGCTCCAAAACACTCACAAAATCTTCGACCAAGAAAAAAGATGATAATGGATACAAGATCAAGGTAAAAAGAACACATAAAAAAACTGAAACAAAAACACAAGTAGAAGATAGGCAAAGTTAAACCTGTTGAAGGATTGTAACAGGGAATGTGGTAGAATTCATGAGATAAACCCAAAAGCAGACAGTAAAATACCCATCATCTCCATCAATTTCCAGCCTCAGATTCTTAAGCAACGAGTATTCCTCGCTTTCATTCACCTCGCTACTCATGATTCTCACCCTTTCAACCCACAAGCTCAAAAGGGCTCCTTTCTTTCACCAAAAACAACCCATCAAAGCTGAAACTCCATTCCCACTCTTCGACCCTTTTTTCCTTCCGAACCAACAATCTTACTCGCACGAAGAATGGTCTCTCGCTCTCTCAGGTTCGGAAAAGGGAAACGCAGCTTCCTTCTGACGGCTGTTAACGGTTGGTGCAGTGTTCCGATGGCGCTAGGAAATGGGTCTTGATCCGGTGGTTTGATTAGTACAGTATTCGACTTGAATCGATCGGTTGTGATTTGAAGTTAGTGATTGAGTCTTTGATCTTATGGCGTGGAAGAAGATGATTGGAAGAAGGAATAGAGTGGGGCTTGTATATAATGGTAGTGGTTGTAATTTGGACACTGCCTTTCCCCTCGTAGATTGAACGAAATCTGAAAATTTTTGAGAAATTATTAATCTTGTAATCCCTCCCGCGGCTTGTTCTTTACTATTTGGTTTGAAATTTTTAGGGAATAAAGAGCTTTTATTCTGTATGGAATTTTTATGATATTGTTTTCTTTTATTTTCTTTAATTATGATTATTTATTGATGATTTATTTTGGATGGTTTTTTTTTCATACACTATTTGATAAATTCACCTTGTGTACCAACTCATATTAAATCATAAAGCCAACTCAAAGCTTAAGTCGATGAATTCAAAAATTTAATCTTTTTAGTTTTTATCAATACTTTAACATTGGAGACCATTAATGTCAACAATGGGTGACTTTATAGAGAGAAAAAAAAAAGATTACATCCTTTCCATACAATTTAAAATTTTAATATTAAAAGAAAAAAAAACAAGAGAAAAAAAATCAAAATTTACCTCTAAATTTGCCAAGTTGTATAAATATCCTATCCACCACAAACCTTCAATTATTTCATCAAATTGTACCTACACTTAGATAAGTATTGCAGTTTCTACCTTCTATTCAATTTCTGCTAATTCATCCACTAATTTTAACAAAACACATTGCAAAAATATCTATAAACTCATTTATTTTAATAGTATCAAATTTTGTGCAAATTTTAGCTTGATAAATGCACAAATTAACTATTGAATAACTTTGTCAAAACTCACCATTTAAATAAAGTTTTAGCTCTATTGTCATTTTTCTTTGAAATTATATCAATTTTGTATTGTACATATATTTTTTTTTATAATACATTGAATATATATGACCTACAAAAACTTACTGGAGGAAGAAATTTTTAGTGCTTTTTAAGTTTAATGTTAAAATTGCAACACGAAAAAATTGAAAGTTTAAAGTAAAAATTCATGGAATTGAAGTCTAAAGATAATAATTGATTTAATTCCAAACGAGAAAGAAAGACAATGTCTTGTCAAAGAACATAATTCCACGTATTTTCAAGTAAGAGGTCAGATATTGGAAAAAATAAAAATCTTGATTTTGAATCGCTGTATATATTGCTAAATAGAATTGAAATAAAAGCCGCCAAAAACCATCACAAGGAAGCAACTAGTTTTCAGCGAGGCTTGTTCGTTTCGTTTGGACACTGCAATGGCTCTGTGCCTTTCGCCATCTCTCATCCGTTCACAATCACATTCAGCCATTGTTACACGAATTCTTTTCCTTCTCGGTTGATGAGCGATAAATCGAGGCACAGTACTGGGTAATGAAAACCAACATCATCCAAATGAAAGCCCACAAACCAATTTCTCCCTTTCGACTGTGCTCGCTTCTTCGTCTCCAAAAGGACCCAAAACTCGCTTTTCAACTCTTCCAGAACCCTAACCCCACCTCTTCAAAACCCCCCAAACCATTCCGTTACTCTTTACTTTCCTATGATCTCATCATCTTCAAGCTCGGGCGTGCCAAAATGTTCGATGAAATGGAAGAAATCCTCCACCAGCTCAAGCAAGAGACTCGTCTTGCTCCTCACGAGATTATTTTTTGTAATGTTATTTCGTTCTATGGCCGAGCCCGCCTCCCTGACCGTGCCCTCCAAGTGTTCGATAAAATTCCATCATTCGGTTGCAAGCGAACGGTGAAATCCGCGAATTCGTTGTTGGATGCATTGTTGAAGTGCAGGGAGTTTGAGAAAATGGCGGAGATTTTTGTGGGTATTGATAACTATGGCTCCCCTGATGCTTGTACTTTTAACATTTTGATTCATGCTGCCTGTTTGTTTGGGGATTTGGATGCTGTATGGGATGTGTTCGATGAAATGCAAAAGAGAGATGTGAATCCGAATGTGGTTACTTTTGGAACTTTGATTTATGGGCTTTCGCTGAATTCTAAGTTGAAAGAAGCATTAAAGTTGAAAGAGGATATGGTGAGAGTATATAGGATTCTGCCCAATGCGTCAATATATGCTACTTTGATCAAAGGGTTATGTGGAATTGGAGAATTGGATTTGGCTTTCAAGCTAAAGGAGGAGATGGTGACTAACAAGGTAAAATTGGACTCGGCAATTTATTCTACTTTAATCAGTGCCCTCTTCAAACATGGTAGGAAAGAAGAAGTTCCTGACATTATAGGAGAAATGGGGGAGAATGGGTGCAAACCCGATACGGTCACCTACAATGCCATGATCAATGGACATTGTAAAGAAAACGATCTCCAATCTGCATATAGAGTTTTGGATGAGATGGTGGAGAAGGGGTGTAAGCCAGATGTGATTAGTTTCAATACAATCATTGGAGGGTTATGCAAGGAGGGGAAATGGAATGAAGCTATGGACTTGCTTGAAGATATGCCAAGACGAGGGTGCCCTCCTGACGTGGTATCATACAGGACACTTTTTGATGGGCTGTGTGAAATGACGCAGTTACAGGAAGCAACTTCCATACTGGACGAGATGATCTTCAAGGGTTATGTGCCTCGTTCTGAAAGCATAAACAAACTAGTCGATAGGTTGTGCCAGGAATGCAATATGGAACTGTTGTGGATGGTTTTGAACAGTCTAGGCAGAGGAAACGTCATGAATGTGGATATATGGGCTAGAGTTGTTACTTTTGTTTGCAAGGAGAAGCCATCAGAAGCCTCCAAGATAATTGATTCATTGATCAGTTAACAATTTCACAGCGTTGTCAGGGGTCGATCTTATTATATCCATGCTTGAATTCTTGTTAGTCCTATCTACCAGTTCGGACTTATTGAACTTTTAGGGTAAGAAACACATCTTACATCTCCCTACTTTGGGCATCTCAAACACGAGATGACAATGATTTACAACACACTCATGAAGTTGGTTTTGAATGAGTCAGAACGAACTCACTATCCATGTTCTGCCTGAAAATCTCCTGACCTCCTACAGGATCCTAGTTCTCTCTCCATGCCCTGAGCAGGTCTTTCTAGTTGGTAAATGAGAGAGGGCTTTATCCCTTGAAAAGACATCTATTTGGATCAGGATCTCTTCTATCGAATTGACACTAGTCAAATGAGACTATCTGCAATGGTCCTATTTCTTAAGGATATAAATAAGGGAAGGATTAGGAACTATGAAGGGTCCTAATCAAGCACAGAACCAATTTTTCTAGGTAATTGCTTCAGCTTGTGTCCTGCCTAGTTGTTGGAACAATTACTCAAGATGGGGGTGCAACACGTTGAACAAAGATACAAGAGGTACAATTATTTCCATATAGCACAATAAACTTATACATCTCGCAAGAACCCTCAGTTCATACGCACAAACATGTTACGAATACGAGTTACAGAATTTGCAGGCAGGCGTGGTAAGATCTTCACCATTGCTTACTTCGGCTTCAACTTCAGTGCAGCACTGCAGAGAGTTTCATACACAAGTCAGTTCTGGAAATCAGTAGACACACAAGCAGAATGAGCCAGCAACATCAACTTACCTATTGATGCAGTAACGTTTCCCAGTTGGCGGTGGTCCATCATCAAATACATGGCCCAGATGAGCATCACAAACAGCACAAAGAACTTCCTCTCGAGGCATGAAAATAATGGACAGATCTAACTTGGATTTGACATTATCACCAACAGGCTTGTAATATGATGGCCAACCAGTTCCACTGTCAAATTTAGTCGATGATCTGGAAAGAGAATATAACATATTATAGTTCTATGAAATTTCAGTTCCAGAGAGAAGTTACCAAAAGAGCCAAAATATTTACTCAAACAGAGGTGTGTCGCAACATATGCAATGGTATGCCCCTGACGTTTTGGTGTTCCAATACTCACTGAAATTGAAGGATAAAGTTCGCCATAGGATCAGAATTGTGATAAAATAGATCATAATGTTTTTCTATCAGCAGGGGGGAGATATTAATTGAAGTATACCCAGTAAAAGCTCTCTCAGTTCCCTTCTGGCGAGTAATATAAAACTGCTCGCCTGTGAGCCGCTTCTTCCATTCATCGTCGCTTAGAGATTTGTAGTCCACCGTGCCAGCTTCTGCACCAACAGGCGACTGAGCTTCTTCAATGTTCAATATCAGAGACATATTCACCGCATCAAATTGGTAAGATAAATTCTCTCTCTCTCTCTCTCTCAATGTAAATTTTATCATGTCACTGATAACTACTACTGAAAATTTGGATTCTGATCAATCTTATCATATATATAGAGTTCGATTCCAACTTGGAACCCTCAAAGTATGAGAATGAAAGTTCTTAAGAATTACTACACTAGAAAGATTTGATAGTGAAGAGAAAATACTGGAAAGCTTGATAAAAATTTATGGTCAATCATAAGTGGAAGGGAAAAGGAAGAACCTTGGATGCCATCTGGTCGCGGGGAAGAGGAGGAGGAGCCCATTGCACGGATTGAAGATGATGAAAGCTTTTTGGGTGCTCTGAAACTTGGAGGAGAAGATAAAGAAACAAACTTGAAATTCTGTTGGGTTTTAGAAGAATTGAGAAACCCAGTTGGAATCGATAAATTCAAACTTCCGGAAGCCATTGTTGACATTAAAATGAACTTGGGCTTTCAATCTTCATTGAAGTACTCAGCAACTTAAGCCCGTGGGGGAGGCCAAGCTAGTGTAATGCACAAGACAGATTAAGAAATGAAGATTTTCTGCAATCTCAGCCGCAGGATGGAGTGACAAAGCTGATTGATGGAATCTGGATGGTTGGATTGGGAAGGAGTAATCGGGTGTTGTGAGCTGGGGAGCATTTGAGTGGTTGGCTGAGAAATTGTCCTGCTTTAGCTGAAGTGGTTGTGTATTGGCCACGTTAATTTACTTGGAATTTATGTATGATTGTCCCATATCGAATATGGGATAAAAATTTGGGTTGAATTACAAATTTGGTCCTATGATTTGGAAAGAGTTATAATTTAGTCCATATGTTTTTAAAATTAGAATTTCATCCTTATGATTTGATAAAACCTCATTACATAGTCACTACTGTTAGAAGTCATTAACGGATTGAGTATGTTGTCGTCCAAAACCACTAATGGATTGGGTATGTGACAGAATAGGGATGAAATTTTAACGGACTGAGCATGTGATGGGTACTGTTTAATGAGGTTTTATCGAATAATACCGACGAAATTCTAATTTCTAACTTTCTCTAAATCATAGGGACCAAATTTGTAATTTAACCAAAAAATTTATCAATTAAAAATCATTTTATTTTCTATATTTTGGACTTTATTCTATTTTATTTTTATATTTTTAAATATATGAATTTAATCAATATACTTTCAATAACATAGGCATTCATGATTAGTTTAGGGTTAATTTCAGCTTAAAAAAATTAGCTCTTGTAATTTTGTCTTCTAGAAATTTTGGAGAACATATTCACATTGTGTTTTTTCTTGAATGATTGCTTTTCTTTCAAATTATATAAAGTTTAACTCAATTAACGATGAATATTAATACTCAGATTTATTGATAGTACAATGACGTACGATGACGAGTGAAAGTATAAAAACTAAAATAGAATAAAATTTAAAATACAAGAACCAAATCAAATATTTCAACTTAATTTATTTTTACATTTTATTATTAACTCTTAACATTTGCACTACTAATGTAACAATAGTATCCTTTATTTCAAAAGCATATTTGATCATGCGACTTTTTTTTTTTTTTTTTTTTTGAGAAATTTGATCATGCGACTTTAAATATAAACAAAGATCGTGACTTTAAATATTTGTTTACAATCACATTCGCTAATTAAATAGAATAGATTAAACATTTACAGCAAACATAAGATTTATGTTAAATGAGTTGTGAGAAGGTAAAACCATACCTTGAAAATTTAGACCTCGTTTGATAAACATTTGATTTTTAGTTTTTGAAAATTATGTTTGTTTTCTTCTAATTTTCTTACCATGGTTTTTATCTTTGTTAATGACACTTTGAAATTCTAAGCCAAATTTCAAAAACAAAAACTAGAAAAAAAAAAAAAAAACAAAATGGTTATCAAACGGGGTCGGTTTAGAGATTAGAATAGGACATTTTTTTTTTTAGAAAATAGGACATAAAACTTTTGTATAATATAGTTTATGCATTTAGAGGGGTGTACACGGTTTGGGTTGGATGGGGTTAGAGGGATTTTTTAAACCAACCCAAAAATTCGGGTTAGTCTGAATGTAGATGGCAATCCAACTCAACCCAACCCTTATTTTCGAGTTGGGTTGTCGAGTTGTCTTTTTTTTTTTTTAAAAAAATGATTATTTAAAATTTCTTATTTTTTTTTTTAAAATTTCTTAATTATTCGGCTCGATTCGGGTTGAACGAAACAAAATTTTTTTAAACCTATGAACCGAACTGAATTTTTGGTTTTGTAAAAAATCAACCCAACCTAAACTGAAAAAAATCCTAACCCAACTGAACCTTTACGGTTTGGGTTGGTAGTTCGGGTTAGTTGGATTTTCTCTACACTCCTACTCACAAATATCTGCAATGTTACATATAGATACTCTCGAAAAATGATTAGATAGGAGGATGGTGAGTTCACATAGTGTCGAAGTAGGATTTTCCATTCAGTTTGCATTCGACTAGGACTTCAAGAACTTCAATGTCCAAAAAAAAAAAATCTAAAACCCTCATTTGGAAAATGATCAGATAAGATTTTTCATCTAGTTTATGGGTGAATTGCATACTCCTAATGTGTCGATGTCCTAAACAAAGGAGGGGAATGAGCGAAGGTGCTGGATTTATTTCTTTTTCAAAGCTTGGACTACAAAAGGTTGCTGTGAACAACCATTCGCTATGAGCTCATCATTGTGCAATTAATGCTGTATGCTTTTGTATTTTTCATTCGTTACCATTTGCTACAGTTACAAATAAACCAAAAACATCGAAGTGGACATACTTCAACGGTAATTAACATGTACCTTCAACCAAAAGGTCAAAGGTTCAAATCTTCCACCTCAAATTGTCAAACTCAAAATACATATATGTACGTATATATATGCATCTCAAAGAGAGTCAAAAGTCACTTGAAAATGTCTAGATAGGCCAAAATCACCTTTACCATCAAACTTCTCCGACTGAAATTCAGTTGTCATTTCTTCTCGATAATCAATTGAATGGATTCTTCAATTTTCTACCCTTTCTTATTATGAGTGGTTTTTGACACCAATAGTTAAGTTTCAGTTCGAAAATCACAAAGAAAAAAAATATATTAAACATTCACCAATTCATCAAGCTCAAACTCAAAACCAATAACTAAAATGAGAAAGGGAAGAAGAATTAGACAGATCAATAGGTCAATAGGAAAACACTAGTCTACAATCAGACCAGAAACAAAGAGGATTGAAGATGAAAATAGAGAATCTAAGTTGAATTATTCACATCCAATAAATTATTTCAATTGAGTGACTTACAACATGCTAACTCAAGGGCTCGTATAATAACCATTTGGTTTTTGGTTTTTGACCTTTGAAAATCAAGCTTACAAACATTACTTCTACCTATAAATTTCTTGGGTTTTATTATTTATACCTTCTTTTCATATTTTCAAAATCCAAGTCAAGTTTTGAAAACTAGCCCCGTTTAAGGGGTGAGCACAACAAACCAAAAAACTGACTGAATCGACGTCGGTCAGTCGGTTTTATGATAGGGTCGGTTCGCCTAAAATGGCGAGAACCGACCCAATCGACCGATATATGTTTAATACATATATAAAAAAAACGAAAGTGGAAAAGTGAGCTGGAAAACGTGATAGAGATGAAAAGACAATATAGGTAATGATTACCTATTTAAAATTTAAAAAAAGTTACTTTTTTATTAAAATAATTTTTTTAATCCTCCACTCCCCATTCATCCTGTTTCTCTCTTCCCTCTCTCCTCCATTTTCATCTTTTTTTCTCCTTTTGGTTCTTTCTCCTTACTCTCTCTCTCATCAAACTTTCGTCGGAAGCAAGACTTACTTCGTCGGACTTCACCTTTGCCAGAACGCAGCGGCCAACGTCTGTTGCTGAACTTTTTTTTTCTCCTTCCTTCTTCTTTCTTCTCTCTTTCTCCTATGCTCTTCTCTCTCTCCGATCCTTCTTCTTTGTCGGAAGTTCCTCCATTCCTTCTCTACTTTATTTCACTTTTTTCATCTCTAGTTCGCCGGAGTCACCAAACCAACCTTTTTCGTTCTCGAGCTCGCAGGAGTGGCAAAACTGACCAAAACCGACCCACTATTGGTGTGGTCGGTCGGTCGACGTCACCAACCCCTTAAAAACCGACGACCACCGACCGATTAAAACCGAATAGTCGATTTTTGATGTCGATTTTGACCAAAAGCCGACCGCGACCGACCGCTGCACACCCCTAGCTACCTCGTTTGATAACCATTTGGTTTTTAAAAATTAAGCTTGATTTTTCCCAATTTCCTTAGAATGATTTTCATATTTGTTAAGGACACATTTGCATTCCTAGCCAAATTCCAAAAACAAAAACAAGTTTTTGAAAACTATTTTTTTTAGTTTTCAAAATGTAGTTTTCAAAATTTGAGTTGGTTTTTAAAAACATGGAAAGAAAATAGATAATAAGACAAAGAAACTTAGAAGTGAAAATAGTGTGTTTGTAGGCTTAATTTTCAAAAACTAAAAACCAAAAATCAAATGGTTATCACACGGGGCCTAAAAAAATTATTTTTCAAAAACTTGTTTTTGTTTTTGAAATTTGACTATGTCTTTAACAAAGATGAAAAAAATCAAACTTAAATTTCAAAAACCAAAGACAAAAAATCAAACAGTCATCAAACGGAGTCTTAGTGACTCCCACTTAACAAAGCTGTGAGAAGGATACCAACCACCTTCTTGACCTTCTTCTAATTTAACAACTAGGTAGTCCCATTTTGCATTTGGGGCCAATTATAAATAGCCCAAGAGAGTTTTTTTCTTTTTTTTTTTTACAGTATGTTAAGGGTAGAGGATTGGTCGAGATACAAGTTTTATGCCAGTTGAGCCATATGCTCTAACCCAAGAGAGTTGTGTGATAAAAGACTGTTTAGAATAATATTGCAACATGCATTATTATCATTCATTTGAAACTTTAGGAACTAACATATCCAAATTTATTATTCAACTTTAGTCTCTAGTTTGGATTTATTAGGTAGGAAGATAATGAGTGTTGATATGACATGAAGAAAGAGATTGTATCCAAACAGACAAACATGATCTCTAATTCAAACTTAGAGAGTTTGATTGGGAAAGAGATGAGGTAGGAGGTGGGTGGTGAATTCTCATGGCATCGCGGTAAGATTTTCCGTCTAGTTTGCGAGCAAAGAGGCCCCTCGCATACTCTTGTGTTGTCAAGGTTCTAAACAAAGGAGGAGAATGAGGTGTGATAAGGGATGGTGCAGAGCTTATTTCTTTCTCAGAACTTGGATTGTGGAAGGTTGCTATGGACAATCTTTCACTCTCTGAATTCACCGTTGCGCAGTGCTCTATGCTTCTGTATTTCCCATTTGTTACCATCTGCCACACATACAAATATATATGCATCAAACAAAACAAAACCAACTCACTATCATATTTGTTAGAGTAGTAGTTAAAGATTATTATTACCCAACATTTTAGGTAACAAAAAAATGCCTCAGGATAAACTCCTCATTAAGAAAATTCCATCATATTTTTTTTAAGTAAAAAACTTCGCTGCATACCGATCTACCACCATTAAAATGTTGACAATTAGGAGAGATAAAATTTTTTTAAAAAATTTTCTCATTTTCTCCCTCCCTCTTTCTTAGTTGTCAAGATTTTAATGGGATATGTAGGGACTTTTTTTAATTAACATGTGAGGGTGGGAGATTTGAATTTCTAACTTCTTGATTGAGAATCTATATATATATATTTTTTTTCGAATTAGCTCAACTACACTCGAGTTGACAAATTTTATCAATATTATTAGTCCAATAAAAATAAAACAATTTAATTTATGGAGTAGATTAATTGAGGTGGATATTAAGTATTGAGTGGCATGAATTTAAGTCTCCATTTTACTTAATATTTAGCTCACCAACCAATGACAACACACATATATGATAGAATTATGACGATGACCTTTCTTAAAAAGAAATTATGACCATGACCAAAATACTTATATATATATATAAAGACATTTGTAAGTATAAAAACATTTTTTTTTTTGATAGAGAAACAAAAAAATAAATTAAAGTTAGATTCTTCGTCTTTAAAAAAGTATATGATAATAGATTTTGAACTTTCAAAGTTAGATTGAGTCGACTTCCATTATTAGTGAGATAAGTTGTTATTATTATTATTATTATTTTGACAATATTTAGAGATAGAAGATTTAAATCACAAATCTCTTAGTCATTAGTAAAGGGGAAAAAATCTCTCTAAGAAATTAGAAATTTTAATTTAATCTAAAATAAAATTTGAACTCGTTGATTGTGATTTAATCGAAAAGTGGTATCTATCGCGTCAAGGTGGAAAGTTGTTTTCTATCTTAACAGAGCCCTAAATCAAATCTCCAAATTTGGGAATTTCATGTTACTGAAAATTGAAAAGTTACCTCCATGATGTCGCCAATGTTGACGACGAACGCATTTGGAAGCGGCGTAACAGAAACCCAGTTCCCGTCCTTCTTAATCTTCAGGCCTTCCACTTCGTTGATCTGCAGCAGAATTGTGAGGCCGACGGCGTCGGAATGAGGAGTCAGTCCGATCACCTTCTCCGGCGACGGGCACGGCGGGTAATAGTTCATCCTCATCGACTGATTTCCGTCCTTGAAGATCTCTGTGATTTCCCCATCCTTAATCCCCAACGCTTTTTCAAATTGCTCGAAAATCGCCGCCGCGAGATGCTTCACCACCGCCGAGTACTCCTCCAATGTGTTTCTGCACGTGAATCGGAAAATTCAACTCCGAATACTAAGGCCCGGTTTGATAACTATTTTGTTTTTTGTTTTTGATTTTTTAAAATTAAGCTTATAAACACTATATTCCCCCAAACTTTCTTTGATTTGTTATTTACAACTTTTCATGTTTTTAAAAATCAAGTCAAATTTTAAAACAAAAAAACGTAGTTTTATTTTTATTTTTGGAATTTGACTAAGAATTCAAGTGTCTACTTAACAAAAATGAAAATTATGGTAAGGAAATTGAGAGAAAACAAGCATAATTTTCAAAAATAAAAAACAAAATGATTATCAAACAGGGTTTAAACTGCATTGATTATCTACTACAATAGTTCTTAGAGAAATTTTTAAAAAAATAAAAATAATAATAAACTAATATATTTTGCAAAAGTGTACACTCAACAATCTAATGACCGTGTCAAAAATTTTTTTTTAAAAAAAATCTAACAACCATGTCAAAAAAAAAATAATAATTAAAAAAAAAATCTAACGACCATATCATGATATGGTGGAATATTTCGTACCACATCCCATTTATTAGTTGTCACATCTCTACATCCTTTAAAAACTGATGTGCTAGCTAGTAGCTAGCATTAAAGAAATATTTAGAAAGCCAAAATTTTAGATTAAACAAAGGGATCGGAGTATGGATGTTTAAAAAAAAAGGAGTATGGGTTCTCTTGGAGTACCAAAAAATTTTAGGGTTTATGACATTTAGAACAACTTCTCAAACGTCAAGGATTAAAAAATGTTTTTTTTGAACTTGAGACACTATAGCTCCAACCAAAAGTGTATTTTGTCCAACATTTTGTAATTTATTATTATTATTTTATTTAACAATTGTGAGGGTAGAGATCAGACCATCATTCTTAAGTAATGATAATTAAATATTTTATCCATTGAACTATACTCAAATTGAAGATAAGCTATTTTATTTAGAGGCAATGTCATTTGGTTGATGGATTAGTTGATTGTATTGATGTTTAAAATAGAGTCAAAAAAATAGAAAAAAAAGTAAAACGAGTAAATTTTCAAGCGGGTAAACAAGATTGGTTACGAATGATTTTGTGAGATCTAACAAAATTGGAACTAAACCCAATTATAGAGAGTAATCAACATAAGCATAGTTGAACTGAGAGGTAAAAAATTTATAGAGAGAATAAATTAAAGCTTTTGGATGGTAAAATATTCAAAATAGTTTTTTTTTTTTTAGAAGAAATTCAAAATAGTTCCTAACCTTTTAAGTATTTTCTATTTTCTATTTAATCTTATAAAATTTTCGATATTTTTTCTTGATGTATTAAAGATTATCCATTACATCATTCCATATAAAATTTGTTTATAAAAATTTGATGGATAACTCAATTGTCTTTTTCTTCTTTTATTAACACTTTGGACAAGTGTATTCCTAAAATCTAGTATGTCCTTCGGAAAATCCTACCCACCTTTCTATAAACTTTATTTTTTTCAAGTGGCATGTTACAATCCCCTTTTTCTTTGGTTAACAATTTTAGCCACAACTTTGGTTAACAATCCCCTTTTCTAAAATTTTTTTTTTATTATTATTATTTTACCGAACCTAATTTTCAAAAATCAAAATCCAGGGGTGCGCAGATTCGAACCTCTAACCTCATCATCAAAATGTCAATTACTGTTGAACTATGTTCGCTTTGACTACCTATAAGCTAAGTTTCTATCCTGTTATCCACTTCTTCCATATTTTAAAAAACCAAGCCAAGTTTTGAAAACTAAAAAAAACTAGTTTTTATTTTTAGAATTTGACCTAGAATTCAAATTCTCTAACAAACTTGAAAACTATTATAAAACTATTATAAAAAAAAAATTATGAGAAAACAAATTTAATTTTAAAAAGAAAAAAACAAAAAAAAAAATTCAAAAATTATATGGACTAAATTGAAATTTACCAAAGCAATTAACGAACTAAAGTTTGTAATGCAACGAGTTTGAGAGTGAAAGAGAGAAAGAGAGAACCGGAAGGCGAGTGGGAGGTTTTGAAATAAGCGCGGTTTCCTGAGATGTGGAGGCGCAGTAGTAAGGAAGAAAATGTCACACCAATCCAGTTTCTGTTCTTCAGATACTACGAAAACTTGCCCAAATCCTTCTACATCTCCCTCTCTCTGCCATAGCTTTTTCTTCTCTTCAATCGCCAGATCGAAGAATTTCTGCGTTTCCGCCTTCATTTTCTCGATCAGCGAACCGCTCACTCCATGGTTCACCAACTGCACCGTCGACTAGATTTCACCATCCGAGGCCAATTCAGATTCATGCAAACAGAGAAACACAGAGACACAGACAAACCTGGAAGAATCCCCAATTTTTGCAGGCGGAATCGAGCCGATTTAACTCCGACTCCATTGAAGCGTCGGAAAGCAAGCTCGACATGTCGATAACGGGGATTTCGGAAGCGGCGGAGACGACGATCGGGATGTGGCCGAGATCCGGGCGGACGTATCGAGGAGGAATTTCGATGATCGGCTTCTTGGCCAACTCTTGAACGCAAGGTACCAGAATCGAGCTGCCGAGTCTGGATGATGTGTTGTTCTTCTCCGCCATGTGTTTGATTTTCCGATTGATCGGATTCTGATTTCAGCGTGAGAAAGGTGAAGATCAGCAAACTGATTTTGATTTTTTGTTTGAGAGCTTCAATGGCGCTGCTGACATATTTATGGAGTTTTTAGAATCTTCCATGGAAGTGGACGACTCGGCGACCAACAACGGATAATTAACACACGTAAATTTTTTTCTTCCCTCTCAATTATTGTTATATGGTTTAAATTTAAACTTTGAATCATCTTTTTTTTCTTTTTCTGCAATTGGTTGATAACGATACATATATTAAGGGCAGGTTTGATGGTGATTTTTGTCGGGACTAACATCACTTTTGTCATATTCGAAACCACCTCGAAACATACATTTAATTATTCAAAATTGATTTCATGTTTGATTTTACAATTTTAAACGTGATTTTCATTTCATCAAAATTGATTTTGAATTATTAAAGACATGTTTGTCGAGTGATTTTGAATTTGACAAAAATGATTTCAACCATCTCAAAATCATTCTCAAACATGCGCTCAATCAACAATACTTGGCTGTACAAGGTGGGTAGATATCTCTCTATACATCACCGTTAAAATGGTTACATTTAGAAGATTTTTTTTTTTTTTTCATTTTCTACCTTTCTCTCTTGATTAACAATCATATCAATTTCATGTGGGAAGAGTTATGGTTATTATGGAAAATTTCTTTGAAGAGAAATGATTTTGTATTGATATGAGACCTTTCAATCTATTTTTAATTATATGCCAATGGATACCACGTTGATAAGAGAATGAAATGGCATCTCTACTCTATCATATGAAATTAGTTAAATAAAATATATGTCCAATTAAAGTTTTAGTTTCTAAATTTTAGAAAGTATCTAATAGATTTCTAAATTTAAAATTTTCTATTCAATAGATCTTAACTTTAAAATATGTCTGAGAGGTTCTTAAACTTTCAATTTTGTATCTAATAGGTCTTTGACTTATCCGACCTACAATACACAAAATTAAAAATCTTCCGTTCTATTAAACATAAAATTCAATTTTATATCAATTTTAAAATTTTCAAATATGTCAAGGACCTATTAGAAACAATAGAAAGTTCATGAACTTAATAGACATACATTTGAAAGTTCAAGAACCTATTAGACAACTTTTAAAGTCCAAAGATCGAATAGACACAAATTAAAAATTTAAAGACTAAACTTATAATTTAATCTAACATATACGATATCTAAAACCTTGTATCTAACCACTTAATACCTTTAATTTATAAAATCATAGTCTTAGTGCTATACAGTCATTAAAGTATTGCTTCCTTTTATTTTATCTTATAATTTGTAATTAATTTTTTTTTTCAGTTAATATGGAGTGGAAATTTAAAATCTAATATTATATATATATATATATATATATATATCAAGGAAGGAAAAAAAATGAAGAGGGAGGGGAAGATGGAATGAAGGAAAGAAAAAAAAAATGAAAGGGAGGGGAAGATCGGAATGGGGAGGGAGGAGGAACCCTCCCCTTTATTTTATTTAAAAAAAAACATGAAGAGAAAGGGGAAGAAAGAAAAAAGAAAGGAGAAGAAAAGGAAGAAAAAAAATTGCCGGCAGCCGCCGACTACCGGTATTTGGTGATGGTTGGGTTGAAGAAGAAGAAGCGTGGTTGGGTTGAAGAAGAGGAGGAGGAGGAGAGATGAATTAAAAATATTAAAAAATAATATATTTTTATTTTGAAAAATTAGAAAATAAATTTTTAATAAAAAATAGGTGTCACGTCAGCCTGTTTAGCAGAAAATTGGACGGAGGGACGAAGATTGTAACGAAATCCAAACCTCAGGAGCTAAATTGTTGAGTTTGAAAACTCAGGACTAAAATGAAACCTAACTCAAAAACCTCAAGGAATAAAAGTGTATTTTTCCAAATATTTTAACTGGTTGAACTTGAATTACACTCAAATTAGTAGATAAAAATATTGACTTTTATTTTTTTTTTCATTTTTTTAAATATGTGAATCCTAAAGTCATTTATCTTGTTTTATTATGAAGACTTTTGAACTTGAATTATTATACTCAATTTAGTAAATAGAAATATTGACATTTTCTCTTTTCATTTTACTAAATATGTGCATCTTAAGTCATTTATCTTCTTTAATTTTAAAGACTTTTGAGCTTGAATTATACTCAATTTAAGTATTGGTTTTTTCATTTTTCATTTTTTTTTTAAATATGTGCATCCTAAAGTCATTTATCTTGTTTTATTATACTCAAATTAGTAAATAAAAATATTGAATTTTCTTTTTTTTTTCATTTTTTTAAATATATGCATCCTAAAGTCATTTATCTTGTTTTATTTTGAAGACTTCTGAAATTAAATTATACTCAAATTAGTAAATAGAAATATTGAATTTCCCTTTTTTTCATTTTTTAAAATATATGCATCCTAAAGTCATTTATCTAGTTTTATTTTGAAGACTTTTGCACTTGAATTATTATACTCAATTTAGTAAATATAAATATTGACTTTTTTTTTTCTTTTTTCATTTTTTTAAAATACGTTGATCCTAACATCATATATCTTGTTTTTATTTTGAAGACTATTTCAAAAGTCAAGTCTTTAAAAAACACATATTTTTAGAAAATATCATCTTCACTCACCAAACCCACCCAATCTAAAATATTATGTGGTGTAATTTTTTTAGTTGCTTAAAAGTCTCAATGATTAGTTTGGTTTTAAAATCAAAATCCAAATGATGAAAAAAAAAAAAAAAAAGAACTAGTCAATTTTTTTAGTTGAACCATATGAAAGTGAAAATTAAACATATAAAATAAATGCATGATATCTAAAAAAATAAATTATGAAACTTAAAGGTAAAGCAACCATGTAATATAATCTCATTTTATCTTTAGGAGTACTTAGAGCATATGGATAGATAAAATTGAACTAATATTTAGAGAAAATATATATGACTCATATATATCAAACCGTCCATAATAAATCATGGTTTTCATATTTTTGTTAAGGATCCATTTGAATTCCTAACCAAATTTCAAAAACAAAAACAAGTTTTTGAAAACTACTTTTTTTTTTGTTTTCAAAATTTAGTTTGGTTTTTGAAAACAAGGAAGAAGATAGATACTAAAACAAAGAACTTATAAATGGAAGTAGGTAGGTACGTATAAACTTAATTTTCGAAAACCAAAAACCAAATGATTATCAAACGCGATCTTAGATTACCCAAAATTTTCATGAAGAGATCTCAAATGTTTTGATCTTGTTCTCCTCCAAATGAGAGAGTTATCTTCTATTGGGAACGAGAAGAGAAGAAAGGATGAGGCAATTTTCCCTTTTAATTTGTACTAGATAGATTGAAAAAAATAATACTAATAATTTATCTTCTCCTTATATCTCCTAATTTTTTTAATTTTTGAAACATTATACAAGTTAAAAAAAAAAAAAAATCAAAGTTTGCACATCTTATAAATCAAACTTACCTACACAAATCAATGAGTAAAAGCCACTATTTACTTTTTGCATGGGTTATTTTAAGAACTCAAGAATATTCATGAAATTTGGGGTAATTTAGATTAAAAATATATTTTTAAAAAAAAATTGAAAAAAAAACAGTACTTTGTAAAAAATTGGAAAATGGATGATGGTTTTTTGGATTTATTAGAATCCGTCCCTAGCTTGAATCTGCATCCACTGAACAGTTACAATCCGCTTCTTCATGAAGCTTTTTTATTTTTTATTTCTTTGAAATTTTCTGTTATTTTATTTCTTTTTCAAATTTGTATTCTTCTTCTTTTTTAAACATGATTATTTTTATTTATTTTTTTCTTTTAAATTCTAGTTTTTTTTACAACTTTTAAATTTTAGTTTTAATTTATAATTTTTTTTCCTTAAATTGTGGTGATTAAAAAATGATCTCATCATACTATTTTATCTTTTCCATAAACCTTATGATTAGCAAATAATTTCACTAAATTGTATTATTTTTTAAAAATCTAATTATTAAAAAATTAATATTATTTTATCATAATTGAATGAATTTTATGTTTTTCACTTGAATATAGAGTTTTTTTAATCTAAAAGTTGATTACCCTAAACAATAAAGAAAAAATATTGAGGGTAACTTATAAAAGTTCGTAATAAAAAAAAAAAATAAAGAAAAATATAAGACCACAAATTGTTAACATTATAAATTTTTTATTCCAAAAAATTAATTTATAACTTGTAAAATTATGAAATTATATTTTTATTACGAATTTTGAAAATTAATTTTCTGTTTTTTTATTTCTTATTTCTAAACTTTTCATTTTAATCTTGTGTTTTAAAATTTAATTTTGTTTTTATTCTATAAATAAAAGGATTGGAATATTACTACCAATAACATATTTATAAGAATTTGAAATGGTTGCAATTACAATTTTAAATGTTAAGGAAAAAATATAAACAAACCAAATATTTAAAGTCTAACCACTACTGAAATGTATAAATATTTCAATTCAGAGTTGCAAACAAACGAGGAGAATGAAGAGTGATAAGGGATGGTGCCAACCTTATTTCTTTCTCAAAATTTTGGATTGTTGAAGGTTGTTAGACAACCTTTTCACTAAAAATTTTCTATTGTTTTTGTTTTTGTTTTTTTGTTTTTAATTTTAAGGTGAGATTCAAATCTCTAACCGCTTGATCGAGAGTTTATGCCTTAACCAACTAAGCTATACTCATCTTAACAAATTTTATCAATATTATCAGCCCAATAAAAATAAAACAATTTTATTTCAATTATATGAACTTTTATATTATGAAGTAGATTAATTGAGACATTAAGTGTTGAGTGGTATGAATTTAAGTCTCCACTTTAATAAATATCTAGCTCGCCAAAACCTATGACATCAAACACACACACATATAGATGGTAAAATTATGACCACCATGATTAAAATACTTTTTTTTTTTTTTTTTTTTTGAAAAGAACCATGACTAAAATACTTATATTAAGAGAAACAAGAATAGACATGTGGAAGTATAAAAAGAAAAATTAAATCAATGTTAGATTTTTTATCTTAAAAAAATATCTAATAATAGATCTTGAACTTTTAAAGTTGTGTCTTACCAATATTTAATAAGTCATTTAACTTTCAATTATTAGTGAAATAAATATTTAGTTTTCAATTTTAGATATCTAATTAATTAATCCTCAAAACTTATTGAACACAAAATTATAAGCTCGACTTAAAGGGGGAAAATCTCTCTTTAAAAAATTACAAATTTTAATTTAACTTAAAATAAAATTTAAATTAAAACTCTTGATTGTGCTTTAAACCAAAATTGGTCACTATCTTGGTGGAAAGTTCTTTTGTATCCTTAATATTGGATTTTGGCAAAGAAGCTGATAATCTTTCTTATTGAATCAGAGTACTAAAGGAAACGTAACATATATACTAACTAAAAGATAAAGTAATCTAATCACACCTAACTTAGAGAAAATTAAAGAGATTTAGGTAAGGACAAATCACAACATGATAAATGAACTCAGAAAAGAAAATCTAGAAACTAAGCACAGAAGATACATAAAAAACTTTCACCCAAAATCAACGCTTAATTACAAAGAACAGCAAACTGTGATTTTGATTTTGATTTTGTGTTTTAGAGCTTAAAATTGTTTCTTGGTATCACAGCCATCCGCTCATCTTTAACCTAAAATTGTTTCTTGGTAGCAAAAGGCTTCTATCAACATCTAGGTTTGGATTTCAATGAAACCTTAGTCCAATGATAAAAATCCGACTATTCGTATTAGGGGTGAAAAAAAACCGAACCCAACCGAGTCGGTTCGGTTCGGTTAGCTTTTTACATTAATCCAAGCCGAACCGAATCGAACCGACTGGTTCGGTTCGGTTCTCGCTTTTGACTTAAATAGAAAAGAAAACCCTAGGGTTGTGTTTCCTTTCTTCTTCGGCCCGCCTCCTCCCCCTCTCTCTCTCTCCTCTCATTCTCTCTTTCCCACGAAGCCGTGGTTTCTACTTTCTTGTTCTTCGGCCCGCCTGCTCCTCCTCTCTCTCTCTCATTCTCTCTTTCCCACGAACGCCGCCGTCGTCTCTTCCACCACAAAGACCAAACGCCGCCGTTGTCTCTTCCACCACAAAGACCAAACGCCGCCGTTGTCTCTTCCACCATGAAGCCCAAACGCTGCCGTCGATTTGTTTTTGCATGTGGGGTTACATTATTCTTCTGGGTTTTTTTTGTTTCTTCTCCGTCGATCTGTTCTTGCATGTGGGGTTACTTTGTCGCGGCCATTGCCTTTGCCGGGTTACTTCTTCTGGTTTTTTTTTTTTGTTTCTTCTTCTCCATCAATCTGTTATTGTCGTTCCAAAGGGAAAAAAAAACGAACGCTTTTTTTTTAATCACAAAACGAACGATTTCGAGAACGATCGATAGGGAAGATTCGATAAAGAAAACGGTGGCCTGACCCGACCCATTCGAGTTAAGTCGGTCAGTTAGTCCGTACAACCGACAAGTGTCGGTTTGGGGTCGGTTTGTCCGTACAACCTGTTGGGTTTTGGCAAAATATTAGAAGAGAGTTTGTCCCACATCGAAAAGGTTCAAGAAAGTGGTGGGCTCCAAGTACTATAAACTCTAGTAGTGTGAGTAGTATAAAGCTTTGAGAGAGTGTGTTCTTGTAATTGGGGTCAGGGAGAGAATTCTTTGTGATCGTAACAATTTTTCACATAGTGGATTTCTTTCTGTGAGCCGTGGTTTTTTCTCCACTTTGGAGTTTCCACGTAAATTCTTGTGTTTCTTATTTTGTTGCTTTATTTTAATTTCTCTACTATTTTTCTGCTTATTCCTGCGGTAGAATTGGGGGGGTTTCCCAACACAACCGACCCGACCCGACTTTTTTACACCCCTAATTCGTATCATATTAATCTATTGTAGTGGCAAAAGGATGGGACATAAAGACAGCTTAACATAAACAAGAGGATTTTGTTGATAAAAAAAGACCCAATTATGTGTGTAAGCTTAACAAAGAGCATTGAAGGTGAAAATAGAGAATCTGAGCTGAATTATTCACACCCAATAAATTATTTCAATGGAGTGACTTGCAACTTGTGCATATCTCTACAATGGTATGATATATTGTCCGCATTGGGCATAAGCTCACATGGCTTTGCTTTTGGTTCACCTCAAAAGACCTCGTACCAATGGAGATACTTGTCCTCCTTTGTAAGCCCATGATCCTCCCATTATCTAACCAATGTGGGACTTTGGTCGCACTCCCCACAACTTACAGGTAGAAATTGTAATAAAAGACAGAGCAACTAGAGATTCACGTAATTACAACAAACAATGCAATGCAACGTAGGTTCCCATATTATTACCATTATTCAATTGGAACTTTGGGAATTTCAAACATCAAATACTCAAATATGTTATTCAAGAACCTTAGACTCTAGCTAGTTTGGAAAATGATTAGGCAGCTAGCTAGGAAGATTATGAGGATTTTCCATCTAGTTTTACATTCAATCAAGACACTTTAGGAACTTCAACATCCAAAAACAGACAGATATCTAATTCAAACCTTAGAGTTTCATTCAAAAAGCGATAAGGTAGGAGGATGGTGAATTCTCATAGCATCGCGGTAAGATTTTCCATCAAGTTTGCGAGTGAAGAGTCCCCTCACATATTCTTGGTACGTCAACGTTCTAAACAAAGGAGGAGAATGAGGTGTGATAAGGGATGGTGCAGAGGTTATTTCTTTCTCAGAACTTGGATTGTGGAAGGTTGCTATGGACAATCTTTCACTCTCTGAATTCACCGTTGCACAATGCTCTATGCTTTTGTATTTCCCATTTGTTACCATCTGTCACACATACAAATATATATGCATGCATCAAACAAAACAAAACCAACTCACTATCATATTTCTTAGAGTAGTAGTTAAAGATTATTATTACCCAACATTTTAGGTAACAAAAAAAGATGCCTCACCCAAAAGGATAAATTCCCATTAGGAGAATTCTATCATTTTGTTCAACAACATGTGATCAGGTTGCGGGATACGATCCTCTAACTTCTTGATCGAGAGTTTATGTCTTAACCTAGCTAAGTTATACACAAGTTGACAAATTTTATCAATATATTATTAGTCTAATAAAAATAAAACAAATTTTATTTTCCGATATGTGAACTTTTATGTTATGAAGTAGGATTAATTGGGATGGATATTAAGGATATGTTTGGTTTAACTTTTCAAGTGTTTAATTTTGAAAAAAAAAATTCTACTCTTTGGCAACCACTAAACATGACTTATTAAAAAATGATATTGAGAAATAAACCATTTTAAGAGAAATACTTGAAAGCAAATTTATATCAAAAGATTCTTGAACTTTTAAAAGGTGTTTAATAGGTTTTGAACTTTCACGGTTTATTTTACGACTATTTAATTAAGTCAGTGAACTTTCCATTATTATTATTATTATTTTTTTTTTTTTGAAAAGGTGAACGTTCAATTATTAGTGTGATAAGTTTTTAGTTTTCAAATTTATATCTAATTAATCTTAGACATACCCAACATTTAGTTTAATTCAAAATTTATTAAACACGAAATTATAAGCTCAAATACTAAATCTGTGAACTTATTAAGAAGGGGAAAAAAAATCTTTCTGAACAAAATTACAAACCTGTAATTTAACCTAAAATAATAAATAAATAAATAAATAAACTCTTGATTGTGATTAAAACAAAAAGTGATCTCTATCGTCAAGGTGTGGAAAGTTCTTTTCTATCTTAATATTTTGGTGAGATGTTCTTTCACACAAATATATATATATATATATATATATATATATATATATATATATATATATATATATATATATATATATATCTTTTGTTTTTTTTTGGTGAGATGTAGCGTCAAATCAAAACAGAACCCTAAATCAAATCTCCAAAATGGGGAATTTCGTGTTACTGAAAATTGAAAGGTTACCTCCATGATGTCGCCAATGTTGACGATGAACGCATTTGGAAGCGGCGTAACAGGAACCCAGTTCCCGTCCTTCTTAATCTTGAGGCCTTCTACTTCGTTGATCTGCAGCAGAATTGTGAGCCCGACGGCGTCGGAATGAGGCGTCAGTCCGATCACCTTCTCCGGCGCCGGGCACGGCGGGTAATAGTTCATCCTCATCGACTGATTTCCGTCCTTGAAAATCTCTGTGATTTCCCCATCTTTGATCCCCAACGCTTTCTCAAATTGCTGGATAATCGCCGCCGCGAGATCCTTCACCTCCGCCGAGTACTCCTCCAATGTGTTTCTGCACGTGTATCGGAAAGTTCAACTCCGATTACCAAACTGGATTGATTGTGGCTTCTAGTTTAGATGGATAAATTACAACATTATTCATATTCCTTTAAAGATTTGAGAAAAAAAAATACATTTTTTTTTATTTTTTTAAAACTTATTTCTCAAAACTCAATAATTAAAAAAGTTCATTTTAAAAATTTCAAAATTCAAAGACTAAAAATGTCTATTTTAAAAACAAAAAGATATTTTTCCCAAGAAATTTCAATTTACTCCTTAGTCAAACTTCAACCAATACTTCGTACCACGCGTAAAACATTATCGACACAATTTTGAAAAGTTTGGAGGTTGGTATATATATTGGGTCCCATCAGATTTCAAGATCAAAACTTATGAGCTTCTTAGCTCACCTTAACTAGTTCTACCCAAATTATTAGGTACTTCGATGCAATGACTTTTTACATGGATATCGAAAAATTCAACTCTCCACAAATTATTTGATGCTCCTAGTGCAATAAGGCTTTTTCTTTAAAATCATCGGATGTATATCTTCAAATTTGTCTGCTTTCTGATAATTGTTAGATACAAAATCGTGTTACTTTTACAATCTCTCACTCTTACATCCAACGGTGCAAAACTATCCACCTCATTTATCGAGACTACCTAAAAATTTCTCCCTAACTCTTTGATTTGACAAATTATATTAATTTAATATTATTTTTTTGGTTGACCACATCAACATGTGGAGGGAAATCATTTTGCACATAATAGTACTTGGTTGCGATGTGTAGAGATTTCCCTATACATCTCATTAAAATCTTGACAACTAAGAATTGTTTTTACCTCATCTAATTGAGGATATTTTAATGGTGGTGTGTAGAGAGATCCAGTATACAACCAAGTATTGTCCTTTTGCAAATGATAAGTGTATACTCAACAATCTAATGACCACATCATGTTACGGTTATAAAAATTAGTACCATACTCCTTCCCTTTATTGGTTCATCAACATGTTTTTAAAAAATGATGTAAAGGCGACTAGTATTCATAAAATATTTTTTAAAAATTTGATGTTTAAAATAGAGTGAAAAAAATAGAGGGAAAAAAACAAGTAAATTTTCGAGCAGGTAAAAGAATTGTTTAAGAATGATTTTGTGAGATCTAACCAAATTGAAAATGTTTATGCCATAACAAATTGGAAATAAGCTCAATTATTGAAGCTTTTGGAAGGCAAACTATTCAAAACAATTCTAACCTTATACAATTTTCAACAAATTTTCTTAATGCATTAAAAATTCTCAGTTATATCCTTCCACATAAAATTTGTTAATAAAAATTTGATGATCACTTTATTTTTATTTTCTTCGAGTGGCTTACAAGCCAAATATTATTTTTGTTAACAATGTTAGCAATTAGTTTGGAATGGATTAATTAAAAATTTTCTATACAAAATTTTAGTTTTTCTTTTTAATTACATCGACTAAATTGAAATTTACCCAGCCACGAACTAAATTAGTTTGTAATGGAACGAATTTGAGAGAGATAGAGAGAGAGAGAACCGGAAAGTGAGAGGGAGGTTTTGAAATAAGCGCGGTTTCCTGAGATGCGGAGGCGCAGTAGCAAGGAAGAAAATGTCACACCAATCCAGTTTCTGTTCTTCAGATACAACGAAAGCTTGTCCAAATCCTTCTACATCTCCTTCTCTCTGCCATAGCTTTTTCTTCTCTTCAATCGCCAGATCGAAGAATTTCTGCGTTTCCGCCTTCATTTTCTCGATCAACGAACCGCTCACTCCATGGTTCACCAACTGCACCGTCGACTAGATTTCACCATCGGAGGCCAATTCAGATTCATGCAAACAGAGAAACACAGAGACACAGACAGACCTGGAAGAATCCCCAATTTTTGCAGGCGGAATCAAGCCGACTTAACTCGGACTCCATTGAAGCGTCGGAAAGCAAGCTCGACATGTCGATAACGGGGATTTCGGAAGCGGCGGAGACGATCGGGATGTGGCCGAGATCCGGGCGGACGTATCGAGGAGGAATTTCGATGATCGGCTTCTTGGCCAACTCTTGAACGCAAGGTACCAGAATCGAGCTTCCGAATCTTGATGTGTTGTTCTTCTCCGCCATGTGTTTGATCGGATTCTGATTTCAGCGTGAAAAAGGTGAAGATCAGCAAACTGATTTTGATTTTGATTTTGTGTTTGAGAGCTTCAGAGGCTGTTGTAGGTCTCTGTGAAATTGGCGCTGCTAATATTAATATATTTATGAGGTTTTTGGATTGTTCCATGGAAGTGGACCACTGAGCGATCAACAACGGATAATTAACGCATGAGGTAACAAATTTTCTTCCCACTCCCTACATCCACATTTTTTATTAATATTATCATCTTTAAAACTTTTTTATTAAAATATAATACTTTTCAAATGTATTATTTAAATAATGAACTTTAAAATTGGGACAACTTCAAGATGGTCTCTAATACATAATTTGAACACAATTACGTTGTTTGTAAGAGTAGTGTCTGTTTTACCTATTATCCCTTTGTGCCAGAGTTCAATTCCTTGCGTGCGCAACCTTTTTTTTTTTTCACTTTTCTTTTGAAAATTAAAATTTATATAATTTGGGGTATATATACTTTCGCACGAGGATAGTAGGTATATAAAGAAAAGAAAAAAAAGGAAAGTTGTGCACGTTAGGAATCGTACTCTGGCACGAGGATAGTAGGTAAAATAGGCACCACTCTGGCAAGAGACGACCATCTCTAGTTGGCTTTCAAATCGCCTCTTCAAGAGATGACATGTTAACACGTGGTTGAGATTGCAGACTTCGATGGGAAAAATTTCTAATACTACAATAGTACCTACACCTACCCCTCCATGCACAAATTTAAAAGTACAATATTTAAATAATAAGTTTGAAAAATGTTATATTTTAATTATAAAAAAATTTAAAAATATAATATTAATAAAATAAATAAATTTAAAAAAAAAAAAAAAAAATCTCCCTACCTATTTCATTAAAATCTTGACAAAGAAAGGTAGAAAATGAGAAAAATCTTTTATTCATGGTATGTAGGGAGATCTGTTGTGTAGTATGCATCCCAAGTATTTTCATTCAATCATTGTTATCTTATCTTATCTTATCTTACCATCTTAAAAAGGGAATAAAAGAAGATAATCATTTTTGGACTATCGTCCGTTTGGATAATCATTATAATACTTTTGGACTATTGTCCATTTTCCAAATCTTATCTTAAATTTAAAAAGTATGCCTACCAATTATAAACTCTTGTGTGTGTGTCAAATAAAAATGTTGAGTTTTTTTTTTTTTTTTTTTTTTTCTTTTGTGTGTGTGTGTGTGTCAAATATTATTATAAATTTGTAAGCGGCGTGAGCAAAAATGAAAAAGTAAATAAAATAAAATAATCTCCAATTGCATCCTAAATTTCTAACATCAAAATTACAAAGACTGAGGCCAAAAAAGCTGATTTGCTGACTTTCCCAGCAGCTATGTCCAACAAACTACATTAATAACTTACCTTCATCTTTAGCCACACAATCTTAGAACTTCCCTGTTAATTGTTGCTGCAAGCAGAGAAGAGGTAAACAACATTTGAAACCCTTAAACCAAATTGCAACAAGTTTAATGAGACCCACAATTTTCATAAGAAACTCTCAAAATGATCAGTTTTGATCAATCTTCTGATCTAAAGAAGAGAGTCATCTCGTATCGGGAATGAGCAAAGAAGAAAGGCAAAAGATAACGACACTAGTCCTTTTTAGTTTGAACCCGATAGATTCAAAAAATAACATCAATCCTTTATGTTCCCCTAAAGATAGCGTCTCAAAAACGATTTCTTCTCGAATTTTCTCAGATTTTAAGTTTAATATAGATTCCTACAGCCGTTTGATTGTCGATGTTTAAATTTGGGCAAATTTGACTTAATTTATTGGTTCATCTCTTGAAATTCTTTTATTTCATTTAAATTGTTCGATTCCTACCGAATGAATATAAATATATAGTTAAGCTATAAAAATAGTCCATACAAAGTGTGGTATCAATCTGCCTCTCCATATGGAGTTGAAGACTTAATAGTTTCTTCTAGACTGTCTTTGTTTAGGTTACAACTCAAATCCTTATTTCATTCCCTCTTCTTTTGTTGGTCGATCAATGTCATCATTTCCATCTAGTACATTAGGTTGCCTTCGATATGATTGTTATAAGAGGAACTAAAGTTTAAATTTAGAGATTAAAATAAAACCTAATGCTTAATACTGGAGATAAACAACAAAAAAGTAATGCAGCTTTTAGAATTGCACCATGCATTAATATTACCATTCAACTAAAGACTTTAGGAACTTCAATGTCTCCTGTTTGGAAGATGATTAGATAGAAAAACGACGAGTTCGTATGAAACATCGAGGTAAGATTTTTTCATCTAGTTTGCATTCAATCCTAGACTTTAGAAACTTCAGCACATCCAAACACAAACTAAACATCTTATTCAAACATAGACTCTCATTCAATAATTGATGTAGGTAGGAGGATGGAGAATTCGCATGGCATCGAGGTAAGATTTTCCGTCTAGTCTGCGAGTGAAGAGGCCCTTCACATACTCTTGGTATGTCAAAGTTCTAAACAAAGGAGGGGAATTAGGTGTGATGAGGGATGGAGCAGGCCTTATTTCTTTCTCAAATCTTGGATTGTTGAAGGTTGCTATAGACAATCTTTCACTCTCTGAATTCACTGTTGCACAGTGCGCTATGCTTTTGTATTTCCCATTTGTTACCATCTGCCACACTTAAAAATATGAATCGAATTAAACAAAAAGTTAAAGGTCCGTTCAATAATCATTTGGTTTTTTGTTTTTGAAAATTATGTTTGGTTTCTTCCAATTTCCTTACAATAATTTTCATATTTGTTAAGGAGACATTTAAATTCTTAGTCAAATTTCAAAAACAAAAACAAGTTTTTGGTAACTACTTTTTTTAAGTTTCAAAACTTGACTTGATTATATTTTAAGACATAGAAATAAGGTAGATAACGTGTAACAAAGAAACTTATAAGTGTAAGTTGTGTTTTTAAGTTTAATTTTTAAAAATAAAAAAATCAAATGGTTATCAACCCTAAATTACAAAATTTGCCAAAGTAGTGGTTAAAGATTGTTATTGAGGAAGAAAAAACTCGCCTCCGGGATTAACCAGAAGTGTAGAGTTGTTTTAAAAAAAAATCAGATGAAAAAAGTGGGTTCAGAAACTATTTAGAAGAAGCATGTCCCATTTTTGTCGTTTATTGGAATGCGTAGGTCAAAATTACGCATTCTTCATTGAATGCGTATCTTCAAAATGTGCATCCTTCAAAATATTCAAATCTTTTTAAATTTTAACAGAATCTTGACCCAAACGTTATTATTATATTTTTTTTTAGTTAACGTTTCTCTTTAAAAAAAAATTGTTCTGTCTTTCTTTTTTTAATCATTTTCTCTTATAACAATTATTATAACAAATGTTCTCTTTCTTTTTTTAGTCATTTTATTTTTTCTTTTTTCTTTTTTCTTTTTTTTTTTTCAGTTTTCTCTCTCTTTTTAATTGATTAATTTATTTAGATAATTAATTTTAGTTATAAGTGATTTTGTTGTGTGTTTGTGATTTTCTAATATTGGTTGCATGTTGAAATGCAATTGAATTTTTTCTTAAAAAAGAATTGAATAAGAGTAACAAATTAACTTTGGATATCTATGAAATATTTATTAAATGTAATAGAATTTTAATAAGGTTTTATTATACAATTATTCTTTAGATCTATTTTGAAACTATGTAAAATATTTTTTTAAAAAATATGATTTATTATTTATATATCTTTTTGAATGTTTTTTCCATCAATTTTAGGATTAAACTTTATTATCCTTTCCTTAGTGGTGAGATGGAAGAGAAGAGAAAACAATATTGAAGTTGTGAAAGAGAACCTTAATCCTAAAATGGATGGAAGAAACATTAAAAAAGATATATAAATAATAAAACATTTTTTTAAAAAAAGAATTATTTTACATAGTTTCAAAATAGATCTAAGGAATAATCGTATAATACAATCTTATTAAAATTCTATTACATTTAGTAAATATTTCGTAGATATCAAAAGTTAATTTGTTACTCTTATTCAATTTTTTTAAAAAAAAATCAATTGCATTTCAACATGCAACCAATATTAGAAAATCACAAACACACAACAAAATCATTTATAACTAAAATTAATTATCTAAATAATTTAATTAATTAAAAAAGAGAGAGAAAACTAATAAACAAAAAGAAAAAGAAAATAGAAATGACTAAAAAAAGAAACAAAACAGTTATAAAAGAGAAACATTTGTTATAATAAATAAAAGAAAAAATAACTAAAAAAAGAAAGACAAAACAATTAAAAAAAAGTTAACTAAAAAAAAAAGTAACGTTTTGGTGAAGATTCTGTTAAATTTAAACCAATTTGAATATTTTAAAGGATGCACATCTTGAAGATACGCATTCCATGAAGAATGCGTAATTGCATGCTTTTTCTAAATAGTTTTTGAACCCACCTTTGTCATCTGATATTATTTTAAAACATCTCTATATTTCTGGTTAATCCCTCGCCTCCGCCTCCCCAAAAGGAAAGCTCCCAATTAAAGCAAATTCTATCAATATTATTAATCCAATAAAAAAAATTAAAAATTATTTCGGTTAATTATGAAACTTGTATGTTAAAGTAGATTAATTTTGAGGTTGTTATTAAATGTTCTTGCCTAAAAAGGTAGAAGGTCAAAATTTACACTCCGCTCAACGATTTTTGGCATGTACCTCCAATCAAGAGCCTAAAGGTTGGAATCTCCCACCTCAAATGTTGATGTACTAAAAAAACAAAAAAAACTAAAAACTAACAAAAGAAAAAGTTATGTCACCGAATAAAAATATAATTCCAAATCACATTAAAAAATAATTCTAAAATAATAGAATGTAGAATTACAACAATGATTAAAATACTTATTTTATAAAAAAAAATTAAAATAGACATTTTGACGTTTTAAAAACTAAAATCAAATACAGATTAAATTATAAGTTTAGTCGAAAATCTAATCTATGTTATTGAAAAATTACCTCCATGATGTCTCCAATGTTAACGATGAACGCATCTGGGAGCGGCGTAACAGCAATCCAATTCCCATCTTTCTTGATCTTCAGACCTTCCACTTGGTTGATCTGTAGCAAAATTGTAAGCCCAACGGCGTCGGAATGAGGCGTCAGTCCGATTACCTTCTCCGGCTCCGGGCACGGTGGGTAATAGTTCATCCTCATCGTCTGATTACCGTCCTTGAAGATCTCCGTCAACTCCCCGTCTTTTACCTCCAACGCTCTCTCAAATTGCCCCAAAATCGCCGCCGCCAGATCCTTCATTTCCGCCGAGTACTCCTCCAATGTGTTTCTGCATCCCAATCAGTCGGAAAATTAAAAATGATTTCGAAAATTGTGTGGTTTCCTACCCATTTTTTAAAAACAAGAACGGTTTGTAATAACAAATCAAAGAAACTCATTTCGGACGAGCTTGAGCGAAGTCATTCCAGATCAAATAATTTTAAAATCTTAGAATTAAAAACTGTGAAAGGATCTAAAATTGTTCATTTTAAAATTTTAAAGACCAAATAGAGACCAAGCTCAAACTTTTAACGTAGGTCAAATCGAGATCGCAAGAATGATAATTAAATACTTTATTCATTCAACAATATTTATATTAAAGATAAGTTATTTTATTTAGGCCCCGTTTGATAACCATTTCGTTTTTTGTTTTTGGTTTTTGAAAATTATGCTTGTTTTCTCTTAAAATCCCTACCATGGCTTTCATCCTTGTTAAGGATCCATTTGAATTCCTAGCCAAATTCTAAAAACAAAAACAAGTTTTTTGAAAACTACTTTTTTTTGTTTTCAAAATTGAACTTAGTTTTTGAAAACAAGGAAGAAGGTTGATACTAAAATAAAGAAACCTATAAGTGAAAGTAGGTGTGTATAAGCTTAATTTTCAAAAACAAAAAACCAAAAACGAAAGGGTTATCAAACGGAACCTTAGTTATTTGATTGGCTTGTTAAGTTGATAGAATTGAGGTTTAGATCGGAGTGAAAATAGAGTAAAAAAGAAAGAGTAGCTTTTCGAGCTGGTAAAAAATTTGTTTAAGGATGATTTTTTAGATTTAATTAAATTTAAAAAAAAAACAAATTAAAAATTTTAAGTGAGAAACAAAATCAACTAAAGAGAGTAAATTTAAGCCAAATTTAAAATTTTAAACTGAAATTGGAAATAAACTCAACTATGGCGTATTTATTATTTAAGCTTTTGAAAGGTAGAATATTCAAAATAGTTCCTAATCTTTTAAGTAACTTTCTGTTTTAATATTCCATCTTTTAAAACTTTCAATGATTTTAATCGTTAATGTATTAAAAATTATTAATTAGATCCATCCATATAAAATTTGAAAAAATTTATGGGTCATTCAATTGTTTTTTTTGTTAACAATTTGGATAAGTGGACATGTCATATTCTACTTGATTCTCCAATCTAATTTGTCCATCAACAAATCCAATCCACTTTTTGCAAAAAAAAGAAAAAAAAGTTTGAGTGAGATGTTACATGCCAAATATGTAGATAAAACAATAGTGCATCAACTAAATTCTTGGTTAACTTTCAAGTGGGTTTCGATTATGTCTGTGTACTTTGAAATGTTTCATTTTAACTCTTGAACTTTGAAATGTTTCGTTTTAACTCGTGAAGTTTGTATCAAAACTACACATTAGACAGTTTTTTTCTTTTTTTTCTTTTTTCTTTTTTTTTCTTCAATTGTGTCATTTATACCTCCCAACTTTTATCGATTTTTTTTTTTCGAAAACTTTACCGTTTAATTCTTGAAAATATTTCCAAGTATTTTTCTATTAAAAAAAAAATTGTTAATTCAAGTCGAGTTGGGACTAAATTGAAATTTAGAAGCCGATGAACTAAAGTTTGTGTAAGGAACGAATTTGAGAGAGAGAGAGAGAACCGGAAAGGGAGAGGGAGATTCTGGAATAAGCGCTGTTTCCTGAGATGTGCAGGCGCGGTGGCGATCAAGAAAATGTCAGACCAATCCAATTTTTGTTCTTCAGATACAACGAAAGCTTGTCCAAATCCTTCTACATCTCCCTCGCTCTGCCATAGCTTTTGCTTCTCTTCAATCGGTAGATCGAAGAATTTTTGTGTTTCCACCTTCATTTTCTCCATCAACGAACCGCTCACTCCATGGTTCACCAGCTACACCGTCCAATAGTTTCATCAATCGAGGCAGATTCAGATTCATAGAAGCAGAGAAATTAAAGAGAGAGGAGAACCTGGAAGAATCCCCAATTTTTGCAGGCGGAATCAAGCCGAGCCAATTCGGAGTCCATTGAAGCGACGGAAAGCAAGTTCGACATGTCGATAACGGGGATTTCGGAAGCGGCAGAGACGATCGGGAGGTGGTGGAGATGGAGATCGGGGCGGACGTATCGAGATGGAATTTCGATGATCGGCTGCTTGGCCAACTCTTGAACGCTAGGTACCAGAATCGAGCTTCCGAATCTTGATTTGTTGTTCTTCTCCGCCATGTGTTTGATTTGATTCTGATTTCTGCGTGAAAAAGGTGAAGCTCAATTTGATTTGGTGAGCTTCAGAGATGCAGTTTCTTCATTCTTTCTTGGAAATGGACGACTTCGCGACCAACAATGGAACGAACTGAGAACACATAAGGTCCAAAAAATAAATAAATAATAGTTCCCTTTCTCAATGGTTGTTGTTTAAATTATTGTTTTTTTTAAAATAATGTTTAGATTATTAAAAAACATGTCATAAAATTTGATCAACGTGAGCATAGTTCAACTATAATATAACTATAAATATTGTAGTTAAGGTTAGTGGTTCCTCATTCCCATGTTTTTCAAAAAAAAAAAAAAAAAAAAAAAAAAACTGTCATAAAATTTGTAGGGTTTGAATCCCCCACTTCTCATGTGATAAAAAGAAACATTTTTATAGGTTTAACATTGATTACTCCACTCTTAAAAAAATAATAATAAATAATCGAATCCACCGTAAATAAAAAAAAATCAGCAAAATATCAAAAAATAATCCACATTGATATTTTGTTGATATTTTCATTGACATTTTTATTAAAATTGAGACAATGGCATTTCCCTTTATGTCTAAAAATCTTGTATTGAACCACCTAATACTTTTAATATTTAAAATAAATAAATCTTTGTATAACTTACCAATTTATTAAGTTGGTTCGTTGATTTTATACTATGATTTTAATTAAATCATTTTTAGTTTAATACAGAGTGGACATACATACAGTGTGTTAACTAGTTGAGTTATACTTAAATTGATATGATTATTATTATACATTTGAATGATAGATATGTCGTCAACTATTTCAAGAACTAGCAATCGAATATCTATTTGATAATCATATTGCATCTTAGTTTTCAAAGGAAGTTTCATTTATCGTTTTCTTACTAGAAAATATAGGAACTTTGCTTGATAATAGAATAAATCAAATCTTATTTCTTGTTATCACTTATCATATATTATAAAATATCAATATTGATTTTTTTTTCTTAATTAAGCAAGAGGTAAGATGGAGATTTTCATTTCATTTAAAAATATATATTTTAACCATTTAACTTCAACTATACTCAAATTAATAAATAGAAATATTGACTTTTTCTTTTTTTCATTTTCTTTTAAATATGTGCATCCCAAGTTCCTAACATCATCTATCTTGTTTTATGTTCAAGGCTCTTTTCAAAAGTATCTTTCAAATCAAATTTTCTATGGATAAAGATCTATAGATAATGTGGGGTAAGGAGCTTTTAGAGATGGGTATACGCTGGCGAGTTGGGAATGGGGAACGAATCAAGATCTATGGATCTAATTAGATCCTGAGGGACACTAATCTGAAAGTCAGCTCGTCGATATCCTTGGCACCAGATGCCACGGTGGCAGAGCTGATGACGGCCTCGAGAAGGTGGGATCAGGATTTATTGGAACAACACTTTAATGCCTCAGAGGTAAGTCTCATCTTGTCCATTCCCATCAGACAGCACTCCCCAGTGGATTCAGTTATCTGGCATTATGAAAAGTCGGGTTTCTTCTCAGTCAAAAGTGGATACAAATTGGCTCAGTCAATTATCCTGGCGCGGGGGGCTTCATCTTCCTCCCCCAACTCTATCCATGACTGGTGGAAGGGATGTTGGAAGATGATGATTCCAAGTAAGATAAAGGTGTTCCTATGGAGAGTGTGTCTGAACAGGCTGTCGACGATGGACAATCTGATCAGGAGGGGTGTTGACTTGCTAGATGTATGCATCTTCTGCGGGAAGCAGGGGGAATCTAGCATCCACATTTTTTGGGAATGCAAATGGGCCAGATCGATCCTACAAGAAGCGGGTTTTGGCGAGATTTTGGACAGAGTCTGATAGAGAGCATAGCTAGCTAGTTTTCCCTAATTAATTTAGCTAGTCTTTTATAATTTATTGGCCAAAATTATGCATTTATGTGTTGTATTTGTAGGAAATATAGTTTTGAGCCAATTGGATGTTCGGGATGCGAAAGAAGCCGAAGAATGAAAAAGAATCAAAGTTAGAAGATTGAAGATAGGCTCATCCGCAGACCAGCGTCGAGACGCTGCTATCTGGACGTCTCGGCGCTGACATTCTATATTTGGAGTTCGCGATTCTTAAAAAAATAATAATAAAAATAAAAAATAGCGTCGCGACGCTCTCGACGAATATTCCAGAGTCGCGACGCTACAACCAAATTTTTTCCTATTTATATTTTGCGATTAGGGCTGATTGGGGGGACTTCTCTTGGACGATTTGGAGCCGTAAAACAGAGAAAAAATGGACTTTTGAAGCTGAAACAAGTGGAGGAAAAGTGGGAATCAAACGATTGTTCGTGGGGATCGTCACGGGGACGTGCGGTCTCGGCCTACGTGGCGTTTAATTCTCTTTACCCTTTGTGTTTTGTAGTTTTTATGGCTTGTTTAGACTTAGTTTATATTGTAATTTGGATTATGTGTAGCTAAGTTTAATTCTTAGGGATTGATGTAGCCGTTGGGCACTTCATGGATTGATTTAATGGTTTTATTGCTATTAATGTCATTTATGCATAATTGTGTTCTTAATGCTTTCAATTTACCGACCATAAATTGATTGTTGTTTGTGCTTGAATCTAACTCGGGAGAGAGGATTTAGCTTAGAAATCATTATGCATAACTAGGATTTAGCTAGAAATCGGGAGATAATAGTTAATTCTAGAAATCGTTAAAAAGGTTAACCTTAATGCCTTGCATGTTTAATGAATTTAGATAGGGATATCGGGTTCATTGCATGTGGGAGAATCATGTATGCTCGTGAGAGATATGTGTGATTTTAGTTTCCCAAGATTTATGAATCATAGCATGTCATTAAACCATGAATTAATCCATAATCCCAATTGGTGAAATCAAATCCCTAATTCCGTTGACTCCATTAGATTGTCATACTTTTTCATTGTTTTGTGTTTGATTACATTCATTCTCACTTTGATTAGTTCCCTAAATAAAATTGGGCAAGAGTATTTTCGGTAATTAAAATTGATTAGAAATCCAATCCAGAGGACGACATTCGAATATCACATTCACTATATTATTACTTGACCCGTGCGCTTGCGGTAGGAAAATTCCACATCAGAGTCCGAGCAGGGTGCTGTCTACTACTCTCTAGGGACATCAAGGAGGTGGTAGGGAAGGAGAGCTTTGAGGAACCGGTGGTGTTGTGGTGGTCAATGTGGTCGGCTCGAAATAAAGTCTGTCTTCAAGGAGCTGAGAGGCCGAGTGGGCTAGAAGAATGGGCAAAGGGGTATGTACTGGATTTTCGTGAGGCTGGGAGGAGGAGTAGGGAAGGGGATCGAGAGTCGGTTTGTCGTGAGAGGGTAGTGTGGAGGGCTCCGAGGAATGGCTGGTATAAAGTGAATTTTGATGCCTCCTTCCTGTCTGATTTGTCCAGGGCAGGCCTTGGGATAATTGTGCGAGATCCTATGGGCCAAGTGATGCTGTCGGCGACCTTCACTAAGGATAACGTGAGAGATGTTGACATGGCAGAAGGATATGCAGCGGTGAAGAGTCTGGAGTTGGTGACAGATATGGGTTTGGGCCCAACAATTCTCGAGACGGACTCGAGTAGAGTTTTTCAGCTTCTTAATCGAGAACGTGAAGATGTCTCTGATCTGGGTATGATTATTGCAGATGCACTAAATGCAATTCCTTCTGATTTGCAGGTACTGTTTGTTTTCACTCACCGTGAAGGGAACCAGGCAGCGTACCGATTGGCGAGGTTAGCCATAGCCCGATCGAGTGATGAGGTATGGATGGAGACCTATCCTATGTGTCTGGAGGACGTAATATTGAACAATTCAGCGTACATGGCGGCATGAGTTGGGGGACCAAGCTAAGCAGGCTTCGGCTTCTACACCAACTGACGTGATATGCATTCAGGGGAGGTTTTTGTTCCCTTTCCTTTGTTCTTATGTATGCATGTTTTTAGATTACATTGAGGAGATTGCAGGATCATGATGTGTTTGGTTGTTTTGCATGCTAGTGGATCCTAGGTTGTTGCTGGTTGCAACTGAGCACCAGATCACTATTAATGCATGTTTATTTACTTGCTCCTATTAATTTTGGTTGGAGGCCATGCATCTGAGTAGTGGACCTATTTTGCTTCTGGATCTAATGTAAACTGGTTTTGAGTTCTAATAGCTGAGTTCTAGATGTTTGGGTTTTAGTCATGATAATGTCGTTTAGTACTCGTATACTCTTCTTTGGTTTTTAGGTGAAGTTTGCTTGCTAGCATAATTTTGGGGCGAGTTTAATGCTTTCCTGAATTTCTTGCACATCTGAGCACATGGTCCGTCCTATGGGTAGTCTTGAAGGACTAAATCTGTTTTATGGGGTTCATAAGCCTGTTGTCACTCCGATAGGGGTAAGGATTTGCTAGGGAGTTTCTAATTTCTGCAAGTTAGGGTGTGTCTTGGCCTTTGGGGAGTTGAGAGGTTTGCGGGGAAAAAAAAAAAGTGGAAGCGGAAAAGAAAAGAAATGGTTGAAAGGAAAGAAAGAAAATAGAAAAGAAATGAAAAGCATGAGTGGTTTTTTAGTTTGGGGGGTTCCTTGGGGAAATATATCACACTTTTGTGATTCCTAAAAGCTTATTTGTGTTTCTTTGAATAAGCAGGGGGTAAAAAGAGCTACCTTCAGTGTGTTCAGTTAGGCCAACCAAGGGTTGAATCTCGAGTTAGGGGTCCCTACACTGTAGTGTGAAAGCTAGTACTCCTTTTATTAGCATTAGTGTGCATTAGGAAAAGGGAAAGGAAAATGAATCCTTTTCTGGATCCTAGGCATTAAGATTTCTCTCTAATTCTGCTCCAGTTAGTCTCCCAAGCGAAGCTTTAGTTCCAGTATAGGGGGAAGATAGGTGGAGGATCCCATAAATCTGTAGCTGGTCCACTAGAGGCTTCTTTAGGAAGGCTAAACACACACACACGAGAGTTTTCTTGGAAAGTTTTGATTTGTTCCATATTTTGCTAGCTTGTGATAACTTCTCTTAGGCTAAAGGATGAGTAGATGTAGTACAGGATGATGAGTATGATTAATTCCCCCTGAATTTTAATTCCCCCTGAATTTTTGCTATTGGTGGCTCATTCAGTGGATCTGGATTGCAGGTGTTTTTATGGGTTTAAGTTTAGGGGTGATGGGGTTGCATTTTCTCCCTCTAAAATGTTTATCTCATTGATGGCTTAAGATGCTATGTTCGGGTGATATTTTGTTGCAGGTGGCGAGCCTAAGGCTATAACCTGCATGGAATAGATCATATTTATATAGGAGGCAAGAGGACAGAGGCTTGGATGGCTAGCTGAATCCAGATGATTTCCACTAGCTGGTTGTTTAGCATTCATCACACACTCATCAAGGAGAGTGCTTTATCTGGTATGGAGAGAGGACGCCTCTCAGTGTATGGAGATTTTGGTTACTCGTTGACTATCGGCTATAATGTGTTGCTTTAGAGCGATTTACCCGTTTACAATGAAAGGTTGATGTTATCAAAAAAAAAATCAAATTTTCTAAGAAAATATCATCTTCACCCACCAAACCCAACCGCAAACTTTGTGATCGTTAGAATAAGTTTTATATCAATTAAATTATGCTCATATTGATATCTTAAATGATTAGTTTGGTTTTTAAATCAAAATCTAAATGGAGAAAAACCTTTTTAGTTGAACCACGTGAAAGTGAAAAATTAAACATATATAACAAATGCATAATATCTCAACAAATCAAATTATAAAACTTAAAAGTTAAGCCCCTGTGTAATATAATCCCTTTTTTTTTTTTTTTGAAAGAATAATATAATCCCATTTTATCTTTAGAGTACTTGGAGCATTGATAGATAAAATTGAACTAATATTCAAAGAAAATATACTTTTGGCTCATATCATACCATAACAATCATATTAATTTTACTCAACTATTCAACTATTGAATAATTCCTTTTAGTTCTCTTCTCGTTGTAGACAATTTCAATACTATTTGAAGTATTCCTCTCATTACAGTTCTTATATTAGGATAGGAATCCTATGATAAAAGGAATTACAAGACTAGTTTATTACTTCTAACATCAAACTTACAAAGACTAAGACATGAACTGAAATAAATATCTAAACATTATATTGATCCTAAATTTAGAGACAAAAGTTCATTTGCTGATTTCCCAGCAGTTATGTGCAGCAAACTACAGTCTACAACTTACCTTCATCTCTGGCCACAATCTTGAACTTCCCTGTTAGTTGTTGCTGCAAGCAAAAGAGGTAAACAACATATTCAAACCCTTAAACCAAATTGCAATAACTTAGATTATCCAAAATTTTCATGAAGAAATCTCAAATGTTTCGATCGTCTTGTTTTCCTCCAAAGGAGAGTCATCTCCTATTGGAAACGAGGAAAGAAGCAGAAAGTTAAAAAATCAAAGTTTGTCCACCTTATAAATCAATACTTACCTTACACATCAATTAGTAAAAACTACTCTCAAAGCAAGCATAGTTCAACGTTAATTGACATGTATCATCAACCAAGAGGTCAAAGGTTCGAATTCTCGCACCCCAAATGTTGATGTACTCAAAAAAAAAAAAAAAATAGTAAAAGCTACTTTAAAGGGGGTTATTTTAAGAACTCAAAAATATTCCATTTCCAAAAAAAACTCCAAAATATTCATGAAACTTGTCTAGCCATTAAATGCAGTAAAATTAGACAAATAAGAACAATCATTGGATTCGAAGTATTGTCCAAGAAATAAAAACAACCCAAACTAGAAAGTCAATAGAAACTCTTTCTAATCGATGTGTGCAAATGGACATGTATTTTTCAGATAAAAATTTCCAACTCGACCCTCAATCTCCTATGCTAGGGAAGAAGAGTCATTCAAAGAATTCTAGCCAAGTCTTCCATGGCTTAAAACTTTTATTTCCTGGGCAGTAATAATTAACACACAATATTTAGCACAAAGGAGAAAGAACAAGAATTTACCTTCTTCCACAAGTCGGTATGATTTCTGCAGAACCCAGCTACAATAGCACCAGATCTCCTTCCTTCTTGGTACTCAATACAAAGATCCTCCTTCAACCCACAAGTAACATGAAAAGCCAAACTGCACTTAGGCTCTGAGCAATCAATGGCACAACCTCTAGAAGTTTTGCAGATATAACATTTGGATTTCCATCTCCTCTTCAGAATCTTGGAGCAATCAATCCCTTCTCTGCCATCTGGGTCCTCAAAGAACACCTCAGGAACAAAGAGGCCACACACAATATGAGCCCATCGGCCATCGTTCGTCGGCTTCATAGCCCCTCCTTTGAGAGGACAGAGGCAGCACGAGAATGGAGTTTCAGAAATCTTCTTCTCAGTCTTGGAAGACGAAGAAGCTAAGCATTGGATACAGAACCAATCGCCTTCTGGTACGTTCTTCACCAGAGGATTACCATAACACGAAGCGTGTACCATCAAATCACATCCATCGCAGAACACGATTGGATCCGAAGGATCCCCATCCGTACTTTGACAAATCGCACATAGGATCCCATCGTCTTCTTCTTCATCTTCTTCTTGGGTAGATTCAATCGCTTGAATCTCAATCTCAACATCAGAAATTTCCTTTTCATTTTCCTTTTCCTCTTCCTTCTCCTTTTTCTCTATCTCTGGTTCTGTTTTCGAAATCGATTCTTCCTCCGGAGGTGGCTTGTATTCAACATTGAGATCCAGAGATTCAGGGGCGAAATCTGGGTGAAGCGCCCAGACCCTTTTCTTCGTCGGCAAGCAGTAAGGAGAAGCGGAAATGGCGGTTCTGTGGGGCAATGTGACGTCAGGGACGAGAAATGACGAATCACGAGACTCCTTCCGCTTCTTCGCTGGGAGGGAACAAGAATCAAGCGACTGATCCTCTTGCTGCCGCTTTCGTTCCTGTTCCTGAAGGATTCTGAGCCTTTTGATGGGAGGTAAGCCATGGAGAGAATCCATTTTGCTCTGCAAAGTTCGACTGAGGATTTCGACAATCGAACGAGGAAGAAGAAGGCGAAAATGAGGTTGGAAATTTGGGGACTGTTCGCATTTTAGTATAAGAATTGGGATTAGGGTTTTCGAATTCAGAGTTCCCGCGAACTGAAAAGAGACGAAGATTCGTGAAAATTTGATTTTGGAGAGAATGGAGATTGAATCCGGCGGGGAACTGCGAAAAATGTTCGTTGTTCAAATTTTGTTTCCTTCGAATTTTGTTTAGGTTGAAATTTCCAGTTTTAGGTTAAAAGAAAAAAGGCGCGAATGTCCCGCCTTTTTTTCGAATAATAGCGGGTCGGGTTTCATTAGATCGGTAACGGAATTGGAGGCCCATTTTTCTGCCACGTGGGATATGGTTCCATTTTTTTTTTTTTTCTTTTTTAACAACAAATGTAATATATGGATGAGGACATATGAAGTGAAATATAATTTTCACCTCTAGAAATTATTAACTTTTGGAGTTATAATATCTAATTTTTAGGGTCGTTTATTTGATGGGAATCTTCCTATAATGAATATTTGGATTATTCCGTTTGTTTTGCAGTAATGTAAGACATCTAAACATTATAATTATAAGATGTCCAAATGGGAGGTATCTAAAAAGTTTTTGATGCTCTTCTTGTGGATGAGCGTCTAAGATTCTCATGTCAATGACATTTTACCATCCATTTTTCTTTTATATATATTGTTTTAAAATAATTTAATTTATTCCTACACTAATAAATGATTATATGTAATTAACTATTTTTTTAATTTTACATTTAGGTATAAAAATCATTGTTAAGTTGAACTACATTTCAATCTCTTTTGAATTGAAATTTAAAGTGCAATATTTATTTTATTTTACTTTTTCAATAGTTGTCCAATACTTTGTATCTAGTAAGTTTTTTCTCGTGTGTATTTACTAAAATGATTTGTTTTAGTTATTTATTTGTAATTTCTCTTAAAGTTGATACTAGTTTTACATTTAAATACACACCCACACAAAATTAATTACAAACAAATATTATTCATCTTAAAAATTTCAATTTATTAACGTCATCTATATAATCCACTTAAAACACCATAAATTATATTAATAATCCTGTTTTGAAAAAAAAAAAAAAAGGGGTAAAATTTGAAATTAATTTCTGATACTAAATATTTTATAATAAAAAAAAAACTAATATAAATTAACTTGTTCTACCAAATAAAAAATAAAATTATTATAAATTAAATTGATATTAAATTCATAAAGACCAAAACGTTATATAAATTTAAATTATATTAAACTAATTGGTAAACTAGTTAATGATTAGTAATGACATTATTGGTATGATTTATAATCTAAAGATATTTCCATACAAACATTCTACGAAACAAATATAGTTATCTAAATATTTCTATACATTCTTATAAATTATTCTTTCAAAACAAACACAAATATCTACAATGCAAGACATCTATATTGTCAGGCATCTGTAATTTTAGGCCGAAGATTCTAGTTATCTAGGTGTCCAAAAATACAAATGATCCCTTAATAAAATTCTATTGAATAGGTCTCAATTTTCAAAATTATATAACAAGTTTTCAAACCATCAATGTTGTATTTAGCAAGATATCGAACTTTAAAGTGTTAAATAAATTTATGAACTTTTACTTATGTCTGATAGGTCTTTAAACTTTTAATCATATGTTTAATAGATTCTTTGACTTATGAAACAATTTTCAAGTATAGAGACCAATTAAATACAAAATTCAAATTTTAACAAATTATACAATGTGACAAGTCTAGAGGTAAAAATGGATACAATGGAGAATTACTTCCCATCTTCTTTCAACTGTTGAATAAGCTCCAGTCCCATATTTTCACAAATTCTGTATGATAAATATATAAAATGTCATATATCATGAACTGTCAATTCCAAGCACATGCACATAACTTAGCAGGTATATTTCTACTCTGAATTCAAAATTTTAAATCTCCCCTTCAAATGACTAACTTTAATTCAAACTTTATTAGCAATGACTAAACTTAGAACTCCTATGTAAACTATTAATTATTTTCCAAACTTGAACACAACTCAACTGATTAAGATTTATATCATCGACCAATAAGTCAGAGGTTCAAATCTTCACACGATGAACGAAAAAAGAAAGTAAATCATCTTAACTATTTTTTAATACAACAAATGTAGAAGGGGAGATTTAAACCTCCAACTTCAAAAAAAAAAAGTAGAAGATGTCTTTGTCGTTGAACTATGTTCATGTTGACCCATGAATTATCATTTAATATCATCTCTAAATCATAACTCATTTTAGTTTAGAGGTTCAAAACCCTCTGTCCCAAATATTGTTTGAACTCCCTAACTCATTTTAATTTGATCTATATGATTAAAACTTCACTCCAACCATCCATACAAATCAGGATCCAAAACCTCCTAAAAGCAATATCCAAAGAAAAATCATAACATGATACGATTTCCCAAGCCATATAATAACAGGTCCAAGAAAAAGTTGCAAGATTTTTTATATAACATCCAAGGGCTTCGTTCTACAACAAACTTAAACTTAATCAAAGTTCAAACATGGAATGATTGCCAACACCCTCTCAAGAATTGGTTACATTTGGAAATGGCCCATAAGCTCTTCCAATGTCTGAAATTTACTGAATCAGAGAGATCAATTGCATGCCGCATACAAAATGTAGACATCATTTTTATCTAATCTTTGCTTTGTTGTCTCCAGATCCCAGCAAGAACGCTACCAAAGATTGAGTGACAAACACTGGAAACTGCACAGGGCACCGCCGTCAGAGGATTTCCAAAGTGCTGGGTAGCAAGAACAACACCTAGTACCGAGTTCTGTAACATAAATCAATTCGTTAGAACCAGGTTGAGCCAGGAACGGTGAAACGAGTGAGTTATCTGGTAAAATATTCAGAAGCAGACTTGCCAAAAAGTGCAGCTAAGATAGGCCTTAGGTAAATGAAATGTTTTTACCTGCATTCCAACTTCGATGGAGATTGTCCGAGAAGATGAGACATCGATACCAAGCATTCTTGCAAGCACATAACCGAAGAAGAATCCTGAAGCGTGAAGAAGAGATGCAGCCAGCAGAACTTGCTGACCAGACATGAGAATAGCAGAAGAACTCTGGGCAATTGCATTTCCACATAAAATAGCTACAGTACCAACAGCAATAGGAGGCATCAACGGAGAGACAAGTCTAACCAAGCTGTGGAAATACTGGTTTAAAAATGCACCAGCCAGTACAGGAAGAAGCACAATCTGCATGTGATGGAAAGGGAAGTTAGTAATGTAGTAATTAGATGGAAAAAGAAAAAATTGGTATCCCGGTTGAATGCTAGAAATGTCACCTGCAGTGTAGACATTAATAAACCAGCTGCATCCACAGCAACAAATTGACCAGCAAGCTTAGCAGTGAGAAATGGGGTCATGATCTGTAACATTGAAATGATAACTTAGACTTAAATATCTATGAAACTGTCTGCTTAAATTCCTGAAAGATTGAAGAGTACTAGAAAAACATAATAAATTTATTGTTGTGTTCAGTTGATGCTTTTTATATGATTTCTTGTAAAAATGAAATTAGCAGTAAACAATGGTTGCTTTTTTGCTTGCATTTCTACGAACAGAGATATTAGGTTCTGCTTTAATTACAAAAGAGGTATGTAAAAATGAAAACATTTCTACAAAGAAAGCAAAAGTAATATGTAGGTTTGCTAACCACAGCTGCCACAGTGCTTGCCGCTGTCATCAGCACAGAAAGAGCTACATTTCCCCTGGCCATCAAATATTTCTTAACCTCTTCGATAATTTAACAAGAAAGAGTTAAGCAATCACATTTCAAAAATTAGAATACCGTGCAATGTACGTCACGATATTGCTTGCAGTTCCTGAAACCAAAGATAAACAGCACTATTAAAATAGCGAGACGGGAAAGATTATTGACACTACCTACAGATGCATACCACCAGGACAGCAGCCAACCAGTATTAAACCAGCTGCATAGTAAGATGGCAGATTTAAAAGTTTGCTGACAACAAAGCCTGATATTGGCATCACCTGCAACAGAAATCATGAAAATATATCTATCAGAATTTCATTCATAGATCAATGTTCATCGAACTGCTAAAGAAACTGAAACTGAAATCCTCATGGCCTCACTATTCTTAGTAATTGTTTACTTCAATACAGAGGAGAAAGGAGCATTGAAGTGCATGGCTAGAAACTCAGAAAAATTTACACAGTAGAGCAATAATGGAAGGTTCTCCTTCAAATAAAACGCTCTCCATTTCATAGTGCACATACAATTCAAAGTCATAGAAAGTAATGCCATATAAGACATAATGATTCATTCATCCATTTAGCTTAAAATAGTATAGAACAATACTTGGCTACACATGGTGTGTAGCCAAGTATTGTTCAATAGTAAATCTTCATCTCATTCTGACAAATCAATATCAAAAAGCATGCCCACTTTGGAAATTAGACAATTAGTATAAAAGTTGATTAACTTCCCAGTATTAGCATTAACTTGATGCATTTCTGTTTCAACATTTCCCTTGTTTCATATCCATATATTGGAGCCTTCTCTTGTTTCTTTTTCCCCTTCTCTAAACCACTTTCTAATATTCCCAGCCCCAGCCGCCTTCTTCATTTTCAGATTCAGAATTTTATGCAGCATACACAAGATGTTACTCGAGATTAACAAAATAAGTTCCAGATTCGTTCAAACAACAGTATAATAGCAGAAATAAACGAACTAACCGAATACTGAAGCAAGAATCCAGAAATCAATTCCTTAGGCATTCCCAGGGCTCCACGAAGATCGTCGAGGGTCAATGTCATACCCATACCAAGCATTGTGAGAGTAATTCCAAGAACAGTCCATCGCGGTTGAACCCAATCGAAGGAAGCCGGTCTGAACAGCCCCAGTAAACACCCTAACGCCACCCAAACAGGAAACGCAGTCGACAAAGCTTCGCCGATCAATTCAATCCACTGCATCAAACTCCGCTCACCCCCGACGCCGTTGCCGTCCGATGAAGCTCCGCATCGAAGAGGAGGAACCGGAAATCTGGCATCAGCCCTCGTTCTGGAGCATACAAGCGGATTCCAATCCCAACTTCGTTCGTTGCACAACCGTAGCGAAGATTCGCGGCGAAATCCAGCTGCAGACGGAGAGGACAAAGACGAAGGGAGAGGATTGTTAGAAGTAGAAGAAGTGACGAGTGAAATGCGCGTCCTGAAGCTTGAAAGGGAATATTGATGAGGATGAATATGGGGACGAAGACCGCAAGTATCTACGGGAAGAGACCGCATTGTCTGATTGTCTCCGTCTCTCACAGTGACGAACAAACGGAGAAGAATAAAGGAATTTAGATGGCTGAGTGGTGGTGAATTTCAGTTCTGTATTTCCGGCACTGGGCGAGCTCCGGTGACCGGCGATCTTGGATCCCGCCAAAACCCTCGTCAGTTCGTTAATAATATATTGAGTGAAGTGGTCGATGGTAGAGTCAGTCTCACGTGAAAGAGACAATAAATAAATATTGTGTAAATTAATCTCTTAAAAAACTTGATCTTACTTATTTAAAAAAAAAAAAAAAAAAAAAAAAAGCTAAAGTATCAAAAATACCCCTGAACTTTGAAAAGTTTCAAAAATACCTCTGAATTTTGAAAAATGTTTCAAAAATACCCTTGCCGTTAATTTTTTTATGGAAACCGTTAGAATTTAGGTGAGATGAGGAAAAAAGAAGAACATTTTTCAATAAGGGTGTTTAAAAAAAAAATTAAGTTCAAGGGTATTTTTTAAACTGAAACCTTAACAGTTTCCATCAAAAATTTAACGGTAAGGGTATTTTTGAAACATTTTCAAAGTTCAGAGATATTTTTGAAACTTTTCAAAGTTCAGAAGCATTTTTAAAACAAACCTCATGGTTCAAAGGTATTTTTTATAATTTAGCCAAAAAAAATTATCTTACTTTACATCATATTTTGGATTATAATTCTCTTTTTTTTTTTTTTTTTTTTTTTGACTTTTTTAGTCTATCAATTTTAAAAAGGTGTCATTTTGATTCCTAATTTGAATAATTTAACATATTTTTGACATGACTCTTATCGTCTGATAATGAAGCATCTATACTACTACTATGTTTATAGATATGTTATCATCTATACTCTTGACTAAGAGATCAGAAGTTCAAATTCACTCATCTCAATATATTGTTGATTTGAACTAAAAAATAAAAAAAAAATTAAACAATTGGGTGTCATATTGAATTTTACTTAGGTCGATTTGTTTGAGTTATATTTAGATTGCATAATTTAAGGTGAATAAATCCCAAACAAATCCAGCCCATGTAAAATTTAATACTCGACCTACTTATTTGGTAGACTAATTTACAAGATATCAATGGGTAAATGTATATTCATCTCAAGATAGAGGCCACCATCACCAATTTGTAAAGTATTAATAGAGTATTAATCGATTGAACACTTTTCACAAGTTGAAGATGACAAAATTCAATCACCACAATAGAATTGAACCAAAAAATATTCAATTTTTGTCAATGGGTTCTTTCAAAGGTATCTTATGGATGGTTTTTTAAAATTTTATCATTTTAGTACTAGGACAACCCTAAATTTGAGTTTTGCATAAACCTTACAAATCGTACAGAAATGAAAGTTTTATGATCGATCAAACAAAAAAAAAAAAATCAAAGTTTTTATATCAACATAAAAATAACTTAGAATTTAGACTCCACTTTTGTTGGAAGTTTTGACCCTTTGATCTATTGGCTAAAGATATATGTCTAACTTAGATAAACCCATGTTAGCAAAAATCACTATGATGTCAACATAATATATTGCAACATTATGTGATTTAATCACATCGACTTTGAAAATATATATTTAATGCATCTTTTATTATATTCTCTGCCCAACAAATAATTGCACACTTTAAACTATATTGTATTGTTTTATTGTCTTTCTTTGATCGCGTCAGGTAGAAAAACACATTTTGATCCCAGAACTTTAGATTTGAGTCTTCTATTTGATCTCCGAAATTTCAAAAGAGACTTTTAATTTCTAAAATTTGAAAAATAGTTCCAAATGGTCACAAGTCTCTTGACACTAACGATAAAATGATGTGACAGTTCAGTTGCTAAATGTACCTTGCTGATTCCCTCTCTCTTCGTAGATCTACAAGGAGAGGAACGACCATTCCTCCTCGTTGTAGATTTGCAAAGAGGAATGCATTCCTTGTCATTCGTCCTCGCAGATCCACGACAAGGAGGAACATTCTTTGTAGATCTGCAAGGAGGAAAATGCGAGGAACATTCCTCACTCTATAAGCAACGAGTTTTATCAATAACAACGGTATTTCTTCTGGTAGTGACCGCAAGGTTCTGTGGAACAGAAGAGAAAGACAAGAAAAAAAAGAAGAGAATAAAATCGAGTCATAAAAAAGGTAATATCAAATTAATATTTCTACGAAATTAACATGGTAAACAATTTAGTTACCACACCATTTTACCGTTGGGATTTACTATTAGTCAACTAATGGTCAAGAAAACTCGAGGCTCACTAAGAACTAATTTCCATATCATGACTAAAAAATGTCTCTTTTGAAACCTTCAAAACCACACTACCTGTCAAAAAAAAAAAAAAATCCTATTAAAATATCGATAGTGATAGATTTTCCTGTAAATGCAAAAGTCTATAAAATTCTTTCCCCTCCCATTATGAATCTCATTATTAGTATTTATATTCATATTAGTGATAAACCGATGATATTTTCTTAAATCGATTACATATCAATGTCAAACATTCTCCAAAAAAAAAATAAAATAAACAACAATAATAATAATAATAATTAAATTAAATTAAAGAAAAAAAATCAATGTCATCATGCTATCTTCTCAAAAATAAATTAGTAATTTTTTAACAAAAGGACTGACACCTATGGTGAAAACTGCATTAACAAGTTTAAGTTGTTTGTAAATGGCTATTTTTCCATAAAAACACAAATTTATTTCATAATTCGAAATAAAATTTTCAGGACAAAAAAAAGGGACGTATAGAATAGAAGTGGAGAACCGTCTCAATTTTCCAAATCGAAAAATTTTTTAATTCCACTAGCCTTCTTTTTATAACTAAATCCCATGAATCTGTATGTTTTTAAGATAAAAAGTTTTACATAAAAACAAATTGAATAGGACGACCAGAATTTAGCCTTCTGTTTTATTTCGATTCTGAAAAAAGTGATAGAGCTTGCATATATCAACATAAACCTGATTTCATATATTTATAAGTTCAAACAAAAGTTCAGATAGTAGAATACGTACAAAAATATCTTGAACCAAAGTGATTTGCGTGAATGTGGGACTCCGGAAGCACAGGTGGAAATTTTCTGAAAACCAAAGTGCAACAAAGTAAAGCTTATTTACCTCAACTTTTAATCTGTTGTCAACTTCAAGCCTACCCATTTCACAAATGGTGAAAGGGGATTTGGTTGAATTAAACTCTGCCAAACCAGTTTTGTCGAAAAGCAACACCGTCGATGCCTCTTCCATATCACTGAATCCATCTTCTGTCATGTTGATGTAAACAAGCAGTCCATTAACGTATGGGACATAGATGAATGTTGGAGAACCGTAGGTAAGACCATTTGAAACAGTCGATAAGAAAAATTGCACCAACTTTGGAGAGAGTTCATCTTTCTTTATACTGGAGCAGGGGCCGAAAGCCAACCAGCGCTAAATGATGTGCTGGTAGTTGTAAAACTTACGCCAGTAACAGTAATTGAAGCGCTCTCGAACTTTGCTTCCTTAGATAGAATAAATTGTTGCCACAAGCTGCAGCAATTTCAGATGGGAGATTTTGGAATTCAGCTTCCACGGCCTTTTCCATATTACCACCTAAGAACAGATATTGACCAAGTTAATGTTGACAAAAGCATGTATCATACAAACGTAAACTAAACTGGACAAAAATGAATATTGTCCACAATGGCACTATAAAAGTTCAACACAGTTCATACCCAGTAAGCTATATAAGAAAACTTGTTTCAAGACAGATGTTTCCTAAGGAAGTGAAATTTTGCACTGTTGAAAAATAATAACAAATAAATCCATAATGATTTCTTAAATGAATGGTTGCCTTGGAATTAAATCAATTGACACAGATTTAAACCACAAAGCTTGAACGAAAGAATGGCCTAATTCCAAAAATAAAAAGAGTCATTCAACCCCCCCAAAAAAAATCCTAATTTGGAATAAACTTCACAAAATAAGACTTTACAAGATGGATAACTGGAAAGTAGAAGAAGAAAATACGATTGTAGATCAAAGTAGCAGGTAAGATTAATAACTGTTGTAGATTTGCTTCATTTGGTCCTATTATAAGCTTGGATAACAGCATTCAATAAAAGGTAGGGTCGTGGCTGATGGAATAAAAGGAGTAATCCCAAACTAATCTTTCTAAAATCCAGTTTGCCTTAATTGATGAAAAGAAAATTATAGAACCAATTTTAGAGGGTAATGAAATGATGCATGACCTTAGTCACGAGTCCCCTCTCCAAATTTATCTTGAAAGTCTTTGTGATCTTATAAGGCAAACCACTCTGACCGCCTACAGCTTGGCTTGAAAAATTACATAAAACAAAATCATCGTAACCATCTGAGGATCGGCCACACATAATGCCTTCAACCTTGAGCAAGTTAGAACCAGTTTTCACCATGCACCATTGAACATTGCTCTTTTCAACCGTCACTCTTTCAACCATAAAGCTCAAGAGAGACCTTACCTAAATAACTTCAGAAAAATCACGGAAGGAATAGATACCAGTCATAATAAAACAACCCATGCTAATATAGCCATTCAACTTCTGTCTTTGCTTGGGGATTTTTCTGTTAGCCCGGGGAGAAGGGATACTCACCTTTGGGTTCCCGATCTTTCAACAAGCATTGTGACCCTGTTCTTTCCTCATCGTGGAAGGTTTAGTTTTTTATGACGTAGGTTCTTCGTGGTAGAGTTCATAATTTGGATCATATTATGAGAAAGTCTTCTTTTCCAAAAGGGTCACAGTGCTGTATCCTATATAGGGGTATGGTTGAGGAACTTTGGTTCACTTCCGCAATTAAGATAGTCTTCTTTTCCAGACATTTGGTGTCTGCTTGGTTCAATCCAGAAAGTGTATCTCTATGGTGGAGTTTCTTCCCTATTTGCCCTTTCGTTTGTCTTTCGGTAAGAAACCGAACTTTCATCGAACAAATGAAAGAATACAAGGACATACAAAAAACAAGTCCAAAAGAAACGAGAGTCCAAAGCTAACTATAAAAAGGGACTCCAATCCAAAAGAACAAGACCAAGACCATAATTACAAAACGGCCAAGTGACCGACACCCATAAAGAAGCATTGAACCTAACACCCTCCTATACCTCCTCACCCGACCTCTTCCTCTCTAAAAATAAATCCTATTGTTCCTCTCAAGCCAAATCTCTCACAAAACAACAAAGAAGCCAACCTACCACAACATATTGCCCCTTTCCCTCTATCAAAGATCGTCCATCTTTATTACATGCCCTGCTAACACCGAACGAACTCCTCCCGCAACCCCAAAAATAATTAGTAAACTGACACTCCCACAACAAATAATTCAGGTCCTCCTCATGCCTCCTACAAAGTATGTACCATTGCAGAAACAAAACTAAGGAAGAATGTCTTTGGATGCGATCCAAAGTGTTAACCGCCCATCTCTATGCGCCCTAAGCCCTTTCATGATAAGGCTCGTTCTCTTTGGCATATTGAGTTTTGCCCGATTTTTTGAGACATTTGGTTTGGGAGGAACAACAGAATTTTTAGAGGAGTTGTGGGTCCTGGGAGGACATTTGGTCCATAATTAGATTTCATGTCTCTCCCCAGGCCTCGATACACAAGGATTTTTGTAATTACCCTTTAGGACTTGTTTTGTTGGATTGGAATCTTTTTTCTATTTTAGTTTGGCCCCTTTTGCTGGGAAGTTTTTTGGTATGCCCCTTGTATTCTCTCCTTTCTTCTTAATGAAAGGATACTTTCTTACCAAAAAACCTAGATGTGGACTTCGCTTCCAACAACTACACTTCTAGCGTCACCATTATCGATGGTTAACTACCACAAAAAGGTTATCCATTAAATAAAAAATCCTTCTAGTGCGGTGACCTGGAGGAATATCAAGGTATTTAACCTAGTCACCAACACCATCCCAAACAACTTCACATCATTCAACTAAAACTTCGTCATCCAATGTCCCCAACCACACAAAATCACCTCCCATACTTCTCTTTCAGGCCATATTTTGTCCAAGTTCTGTGCAATCAACTTCACAACCAGAACATAGTAAATCTACTTTTTCCTTAATCCTGAACTTCAGTCTCAGGTTCCAAAAAACCAAAATGCTCGATGTTCTTAATAAGAGAAGGCTCTCCATTTTTAACTTGTCACAAATTTTCATTACATAAGCACTCCATTTTGGAAGAATCTCTTCCAATTTCAGCTTAAATGCATCCCACCCTTCTCCAATCCTTCTAAGCCAAGCCAGTGTAAAAATGGGCAACCTTTTCTCTTTCTTGTTCAACGACATCATCAAAAGGTTGGACAGAAGACTAGACAACCTTCCTTTCCTAAAGAACCTTAATCCAGCAATGAAGTCACTCCTACCATACCATTTCTTAACTAAGCCACTACACGGAGCTCCCTCACAAACACCACAATGCAGAAGCATCCTCTTTCTACAATCTGAACTGTTATTTCATGATCTCTGCCAACGAACAAAATAATTCTTGTTCTTCAACCAACGACAGCCTGTCTAAGCCATCTTCATTCTCCATCCCTGTCGTCCTACTTCAACCGTGCAAGCTTTCCAGTATGAAACAATGTATAGGAAAAGGGTGGCAGCATACTGCCAATACAGTCTACGCTTCTTCAGTTGATTTCTCAAAACCTTCTGTACTTTTTATTCCTCCTAATGGAAGGCTGATAAGTTTCTAAAATTGCCTCTAGAAATCCTTAGAAGCAGCTCTCTCTGTCTCATGAACCCTCTCCTTTGTCAACCTTCGTGGTAGGTGATAGCAACAAACATGAATTTTGGAAGGATTTGCGGCTCTGTTCAGGCCCCCTTTGCTTGCAGCTTCAACTTCTTTATTCTTTGGCCTTATCTTGAAACCTGACAAACTAAGATGTTATTTGCTCACAGAAAGGAGCTACATTCCATGACTTTCAATTTTGTAGGCCCCCCTTTCAACCTTTACTTCAGCCGGGATTATTGATTTTTCTCCGACAAGTCTTTGTATCTTCGATTGACCATGCCTCCTGTCTCCTTGCACCACTTTTTTCTCTTCTACGTGGAAGTCCAAAATCCAAAAGAAGATTAGATTCTTTGCTTGGATTAGGGCCTCGGGAAGGATTGATACTATACAATTTTCTGCAATGTGAGGCAAAGGATCTTAATCGTGTTTCATGGTTGTGCCCTTTCTCTTCTAAAGTTTGGAGCCATTATGGTAGAATTTTGGATAATTGATTGTTTAAAGGTCTGTGGAAGTTGTTCGAGATCTTCTTTTGCAGGAAAGGTCGTGCTCTATGGTAGGCTAGCTTCGTTGTCATCCTATAATTTATATGGTTAAAAAGGAATGTCTACTGGGGGCTCTTTGCTGTAATTATGCTTCCTTTTTTGCTTTGACCCTATTAGTGGGCCTTTTTGTATTATTTCATTCTCCGCAAATGAAAGTTGCCTTCTCATCGGAGATAGTAACATTGATAATAACAATGTGATTATGAGAAGTAACAGCAATAACGCTGCATTTTTTCATGGTTTATCATATAAAAAATACATATTTAAAAAGAATAAGTGATATCAAAATGTAGGTGCAATCCGAAACAATTGAAGAACGTTTAAATAGATGCACCCACCTTGGTATAATCTGAAATCAGCTCATAGCCATAAATGAAGCTGACCATCGGAAGCCCACAAACCTGCAAATGAAACGTGCAAGTGCAAACTTACATTAGAAAACATTATAAGAAACAAACAAATGCAAACCATACCAGACATGGTTATAGAGCTTCCAAGAAAATTGAACATAAAATAACCGAACTACTAAAACATAATAGTATACTTAGATATTTTTTCAAAAACAAAATTAATAATAATAATATACTCAGATGAGAAAATGAATGCTGATAATTCACACGGTCATTGAGACTGCTTCTCCAATAAGTTAAAAGCTATAATTTTTTTTTTCAGATAATACAGATTGTCTTGATGGGAAAAAGATGGAAAAGCAATGGCAGGGAGGATTAAATATCCTCCAAAAGCCTAAAAGCTAGGAAATTTACAAAAGGATAAGTAAAGGGCTTTAAGCAAAGTTCAATAAAAAGCTCCCCATCAGTATTTCAGGAACAATAAATACAAACCTATAGGCAATATCTTGTGAGTGGTAGGAGATGTAAGAACTTTATAGGATCTTTGTTGAATGACGAGGGGACACTATTAAAGGGGAAACGGAGGTGGAAGAGAGATTCTTTCCTTTTTTTTCTAAGTTTTATGCCCCCAAGTGCACCCTAGACCTTTTGTGAGTGGCTTGGATTGGAGTCCCATATCGGAAAGGGATAAGTCTCTCTTAGATTCTTCTTTTTCCCTGGAGGAGATAAGAAGGGCAGTCTTTGAAAGTGATAGAAACAAAGCTCATGATCCTAATGGTTTTTCGATGGCCTTTTTTCAGAACAACTGGGAGGTAGTCAAGAAGGATTTGGAAAGAGTGTTCAAGGAATTCTTTGAAAGGGGTATCTTGGACCCCACCCTGAATGAAACCTATGTTTCCCTGATCCCTAAAAAGGACAAGGCTAATAAAGTCAAGGACTTCAAACCCATTAGCTTGATCACAAGCACTTATAAAATCATAGCCAAGGTTTTAGCGAACAGACTTAAGAAAGTCCTCCCTTCCACAGTTTCAGAGGCCTAGGGGGCTTTTGTTATGGGCAGGCAAATCCGACATCAAGCCCTGATAGCAAACGAGACCATAGAAGATTGTCGAGGTAGGGGTCAGGAAGGTGTCATTTTTAAAATTGACTTCGAAAAAACCTACGATCATGTGGATTGGGATTTCCTGGATAAGGTCCTTGAGAAGAAAGGCTTCGGGTATAAATGGTGATCATGGATCTGGAGTTGTGTTAGATCGGCCATTATTCTATCATCGTCAATGGTAAGCCAAAGGGGAAGATTAGAGCCACAACAGGTTTAAGGCAAGGCGACCCCCTTTCCCCTTTTCTCTTTCTTTTGATTGGGGATGCCCTTAGTAGGCTGGTTTCCATAAGCTTAGAAGATGGTATTATTCAAGGCTTTGAGGTAGGAAAGGAGAAAGTGGCCCTTTCTCATCTTCAATTCGTCGACGATACTATTTTCTTTTGCTCGGGCATGGAGGATTCTTTTCTAATTTTGAACCATATTCTCAGTTTTTCGAGGCCTTGTCGGGACTTACAATCAATAAAGGAAAATGCCAAATTTTGGGTCTGAATTCTGAGGAAGACAAATTAAGAAGATGGGCTTCTTTGGTTGGGTGTGAGATCGGAGTCTTCCCTTCTTATTTAGGTCTCCCTCTTGGTCATAATCCTAAACCTGTCACCTTTTGGAACCCAGTCATTGAGAAGGTTCGAAAAAGACTCGCCTCCTGGAAGAGAAGCTTCTTCTCTAAAGGGGGAAGAGTGACTCTCATATGTTCCGTTCTAAACGACATTCGTATCTACTTTTTCTCTCTTTTCAGAGCTTCCACGTTGGTCCGTAATGTTTTGGAGAAGCTCATGAGGGATTTTCTGTGTGGGGGGGGGGGGGGAATTGAAGAAGGGAGAGGGGCTCACTTAATGAGTTGGAAGACAGTTGGAAAACCAGTGAGTCTGGGGGGTCTAGGTTTGGGCAATCTGAGATTCCGTAACAGAGCGTTGCTTGCTAAATGGCTATGGCGATTCCACCTTGAATCTGATTCTCTTTGGGTTAGGATTATCCGGAGTAAATATGGACGACATCCCTTCAATTGGCTCTCGGGTGGGGTAAAAGGCACCTTCAAGAATCCCTGGAAAGACATTTCTCTGGAGTTCCCCTCCTTTTCTTCCTTAGTCCAGTGCATCGCGGGGGATGAGAGGGACACTTATTTCTGGGAGGATTTTTGGGTGGGGGATCGTTCCCTCTGCTCATTGTTCCCTCGTTTATTTCATTTGTCCTCAATGAAAAATTGCACTGTGGTTGAAGTCCTTGGCTCTGTGGGGAGCTCCACTTCATTTTCCTTTGGTTTTTGTCATCCGTTATCTGATAGAGAAACCACTAACATCATGACCCTTCTTTCTTTGATAGAGGGGGTTAGTCGGAGTCCGGATAGGAGGGATGGTCGTTTTTGGAGTCTCAACCCCTCCGGGGGCTTTTCTTGTAGCTTGTTCTTTCAATTTTTGGTTAATCCCTCCCCAGTTAGAGAGTTTGTTTTGTCGAGTCTATGGAAGGTTAAAGCTCCAAAAAAAGTTCGGTTCTTCGTTTGGCAGGTCATTTTGGGTCGTGTTAACACTCTTGACAGGCTATTGAGAGTGATGACCCCTGTGGTTGGCCCTTTTTGTTGCATTCTTTGTCGGAATGCGGAGGAAGATCTTGATCATTTGTTGTGGGGTTGTGATTTTGCTCGCTCAATTTGGAGCCTCTTCTTTGAGGTGTTCGAGTTCTAGTTTGCTGGCCAGCATCGATGCAGGGAGGTGATCGAGGAGTTCCTCCTCCATCCGCCATTCCGGGAGAAGGGAAGGTTCTTATGGCTTGCTGGCGTTTGTGCTATTTTAAGGGGTTTATGTGGGGAGAGGAATAATAGAATTTTTAGAGGGGGGGAGAGACATCCTAGTGAGGTTTGGACTAATATTAGACTTTATGTTTCGTCATGGGCCTCGATTTCTAATGCTTTTTGTAATTATACGTTAGGTCTTATTTTGATCAACTGGGAACCCCTTCTGTAGATGGGTTTCTTCTTTGGGGCTTGGTCTTTTGGATGCCCTTGTATTCTTTCATTTTTTTCTCAATGAAAGCTCGGTTATTCATCAAAAAAAAAAAACAAAACAAAACCCTATAGGCAATATCTTTTCCTAGAACATTCATAACAGGGGTCAATATATTGCAGAGAACTGCATAATGTGGAAAAAGAATTAAATTCATAAAACAGCATTAGCCTTTCAACAAAAGGGTCATCGAAACACTGCTCTAAATATCTCTAATGACTAAACTGGGAAAAAAATTGAACTTACAGCCCAAGAGAAAACAATGCAGAAACTGCACTTGAAATTCACACGACAAATTTCCAAAATATTAAAAAAAGAAATTGTAAAGGATGCCAAGTAAAAAGTTAGCAAGCTTTGACCATTTTTAATGCTTTCTAACCAAATAATAAGACACTTCTTCCAGCTTCTTGCTGCTTCTATAATCTGAAACATAAGATTTGCCTTAGAACCATATAACTATGAGACTCCTCCTCTAATCATTCCAAATATACCACTAGTTGGTCACTTGCATGACATATAAATAAAATTTTCATTTCCATAAACCATTCTACATATTCTAGCAACAAGGTTGTTCAGGATAAGAACAAAGTTCTAACTACATAACTTAAATATCTCGTATCTAGTCAAAATATGATCAACATTGAAATCATTTCATGTACACTGATCTTTACTATTGTACATAAAACCCCTAATAAACCAACAATCTCACAAGTGATTAAACAGGGAGATGGAAGGAAAGGAGAAAGATGCACACAGCACACAAAACCTCAAATAAGGGGTACGGAGATTCTACCAAAGGTGGCAAAGCGAGAGTGCCATCAGGCAAGAGATGTGGACAAAGAAAACAGATCTAAAGATGTCTACAAGGGCAAGGAAAAGGGAAGAGACTGGGATAATAGGTGATCATTTTTTTTAGAGAAAAAAAGATAAACACTTACTTGACTGAAATTCATCATGTGGCTCCATTGTTGAATTGTCTTGGCAATGACCAGCCATTTCACGCAATAAATAAGCTTCTCTCAATTCTTTGCTGTAATTCTCTAGGGCAGGTGAGAAACATCGAGTGTTTCTTACATTTCTGTTTCTTTTTTTTTTTTTTGGTCCTCATACCATGTGAGGACGAGACTTTTTGTACCACCAGCAAAGCTTGAGATTCCCATAATTACACCTATTGTTCCTACTCCCGTCACTTAATTAGCCCACTGCAAGATGATATGATTGCAGTACACTATTTGGGCTACAAGACGAATTTGCACTTCGTACTTGGAGGAGGATACAGACCAAAAAAGAAATATTTACTCTCCCATATCATCCATGGAAGAAACAAAAAAACAAAGAGCCATATAACAAAACCATACAAGGACAGAGTAGACCAAAAATAAATAAGTTGACGTTGAACTCAGAAATTGTACATGCTCCTAAATGACAGGCCAACCAAATAGAAAGAAAGGAAATCATTACCAAGGGGTCCAACAAAAATTCTGTGAATTTCATGTTTAGGGTATAAAACTGACTTTATTAGAACTGGCATAGAAATCTAACTGATTCTTGTATTTAAAGTCTAGATTCTAAGGCCAAGAAATCTAACTGGCAAGGAAAGGAAGGAAATCAAAATGAGTGGATCACACATGATAGTTACATGATAGACAAAGTAATAGAAAGTCTGAGATTCAGGTTGACTATTAACTATCACTGCCATGTCTATTTTAGCAGGCAAATTCATATATTTAAAGTCACTTTATACCATCTCTTTAGAATATGGTACAATCCCAAGGCACTCTCTAAATGGATTGGATAAATTACCAGCAACGTCCATATGTTCATGAATATATATTAAACACAATAGAAGTTCATAGAGAGTGAAATGGTGTCAAATACTACGAAGACATTTAGGCAGGGATCAAAAGGGGAAAAAGTCATGTAATTCATTGGCCTCTTTTTTTGAAAGAAGTACAGCGTCTCTTTAAATGTAACATGTGAGATAAAAGATGTAAGACACATTCCCTTTGAAATCATCCTTACCCACTCTCTCAGTCAATGTGAAGTGTGAATACTCAAAAATCCCAGCCTTTAGACAACCAACGGAACAAAAAATGAGATCACTTCTCAACACGACAATATTTGATAACCTAGAAACTTGTGAGGTGCTTAATACCCATAGGTGACTATTCAAAAAGTTGGAAACCAAGCACCACTCCACTAAATCCAAGAGCCTTTCCGTCTCTACCAAAACTTCAATCCTCCGAGACATCTTAGAAGAAAGGATGAGGATGGAATGTAGATTTGAAAGCTAGAGAATTTAGGGGAAAAAACTATTTTATAGGGAGGAATAGGATGCAATATCAATTAAAGTAAAAAATCTATCCCAAATAAAAGCTTGAAATCTGAAAGAGGATCCAAAATTGAACTAAAGCAGATTATACTCCAACAATTACAGGTAAATCTAACTGTTGCCGACCTTTAAATTACCAAAAAAAAGAAATAAATAAATGTAATCAGTAGACCATAATGGAGAAATTGCAGAATGAGATGGGAACAATGTGACTCCTGCTTACTTGTGTGCCATAGGTTGCAGAGATCACAAGTTTTGCCCTAACTTCATAAATTAAAACTGGTGAATAGTATGTCTTACATGCACATTTCCTAAAGAGAGGCTTTCACACATGTTCTTTACTTTTTTTGAAAATCAGAGGTAATTCATTAATATAAACAAAATGTTTCATGGAAGAAAAGGAAATCTGGCCTATTTAGTGAGGGGAATAACGAAGACAGCAGAACAAACAAAAATAGAATTCAAGGAAACAAAGAACTTCTAATAAAGAAAAATTATAGTTTGATTTCCACAACTAAAGAGCCATATTCTCTAAGAAAAGGAAGAACACGACAGCACATTCCACCACTGGGACAATTCCAGGCCTTCTTTGTGCAAAACAAAGTAAGTTGTTGAAATGATGATATTTTGATTCCCAGAAAAAAAATATATTAAAATGTGTGTGTGTGTGTGTGTGTACAAATTAGCCACCCATACAAAACTAGAATATGTAAAAAAGGCTGACATGGTTGCCTCAAGCATCAATAAATAAACTACATGAAGATGATTGAGAATGGAATGACTCTTCACGTTGAATTACAAGCTTGGTGAGTGATAAAAATGAACAAGCAACCATCAATTGGACAATTGAAAACCAAAGGACCAATAGTCTAAGAAGCATCGAAAAATCTCCTAAAAGCAAGCACAGAACAAGACTTGAATGAAGTAAAACACATAATTTAAATAATTAAAAAACTAACAAGATCTTGCATATGAAAATTGCATATAATAAAATCTCTTACATACAAAGTTGTTATAAAAACAAACAAAAGGAAAGGAAAATGAAATCAGAAACATGTTATCATTCGCAGTGGGACAAAATTTTTATAAGAGCAAACCAGGAAAAAGCCAGGTTACTAATGCACAGGAAAATGAAGAAAAAGAAACCAGAGTATTAAAAAACTATGCTCTTCACGGAGGCCCAAAAGCAGATCAAAGCACACGGTGCACTGAGGTACATGCCAGTTGAAAATTGTGGCTGGAGTCCGGACAGGTAACGGCTATCAATATTCAAGAGAAGGTTCTCCTTCTCCAAAAGGACCTAAGTTCAAGCTTCTTGATAGAAAGATTACACTAGTGTCTATCAGAGCTAGCCTCAAGGCATACAACACCTCTCAAGGTGAGAATACAAGGAGTTGTACACAAACTACAGTCGTTTACAAGTATAAATATATTTATTTTTGGCAAACCTAGATCATTGCTCTACCTCTAGAACCCATGTTTCAATCCACCAATTTCAAGCACCATAAACTAAAAATTTAAAAAGTATAACACCATGAACTCTGCTACACCTAAATGTACCAGAATCCAGAACTCCTAGACAGCTAGGTTCCCAACTACAAATTGAATACACTAATGAATCACTCAATCCACATTTCATAGGCTAGCACCAATACCTTAAGTCACAATTTTTGGTCACTTGACAAAATTCAATAAAATAGGATAGGAAAAATAAAGATAAACAAATACAATTTCAATTGAGTTATAAAATGTGATTAGTTAAAATAGATCCTGAGTCAATGAATTTCTGCAGCTAAGGCCAAAAACATGACATATCGATTATAAATCTGTACTCCACCTTGTTCCACATGGCCCTGTTTCATTGATTACATTTAGTATTTGGAGAAGGAAGATACTAATGGACAAAACCAACCATGTGTTACATCAAGATCGTTCCAAAAACATTAATCTAAGATCCTTCAGATGTCTATTAAGAACTACTGAAGAGGGTAAATTGACCAAGTGGCTTACCCTACTTCTAATTTTTGTTTATGTAGAACCCGATTCAATTAAAATCATTAAGTCAATTTCCCTTCTTTCCTTCATCCAAAGAGTTAACCTCATACTTTATAATAGTGATTGTAGTGTAGACACATATTTCTGGTGTCTTCACTAGTAAGTCTATGTGCACCTACTTGGTTTATTCTTCTTCTTCAAACCATCTTGCTCTCTAAATTTTGGATGTTGAAGACAATTCGGATCATTTCTTGGCTTGTCACCCTTGAGAGAGTTACCACATTAGACTTCATCTAGAGAGCCTTCACCTTTGTATTTGGCACCACCAGCTGTATTTGTGCAGGGACACTTCAAAAGACTTAAACCATCTTTTGTGGCTTTTCCCTTTTACTCCCAACGTATGGTGTTAATTGTGACAGACTTTCGGCTTTTCTATGGTCTAGAGTTTGAGTTTTCACAGATGATGTCATTATGGTCCTCTTTTTTGGAGAAAGATAGTTTAATAAGGCAAGTTGGTTTGATACGTTTAGGTTGTTCTGTCGAATATTTAGTTGAAACGAAACAGGAGAACCTTTTCGAGTTTAGATAGGTCATAAAGGGAGGTTTGGGATATAGCACATATTAACACCTCTCTGTAAGCTCATATTTCTAAACTCTTTTGTAGTTGGCCAAAGTCCTTGGCCACCAACAATTTGAGATCCTTGTCTTTTGTTCTTATCCTTGCAATGTCTGTTGGACTTTTTTTTTTTTTTGGTGTGTGTGTGTGTGTGTGTGTGGTGGTGGTGGTGGTGGTGGTTGTGGGGGGGGGGGGGGGGGGGGGGGGGGGTTATCAACAAAGAACTAATAATAAACTTGATAGAGACATACGTGCAAGAGCACAAAGGAAGTCCACAAAAAACAAGGTTTCCAACTCTCCAGACATCAATATGGTTATCAAATACCAAGATCAGTTGTTCTGTTTCCAACTCTCCAGAAATTAAACCCTAATAAAAAAGGAAACCAGGAATCCACCTCCAATGGCAGAAAATAGATATGATGCGAGGATCCCTATCGAGAGATAAGAGAGACTAAATGCCACAAGGTGAGCAAGGAACTCGACCTAGCCTATCTAATTCTTACAACTTCATCCTTGAAGCTGCTAAGTAAAACATATAAACCAATCAGCACTTACACACCAAAAAGTATATATCTAGCCTTCATTGTACCAAAAAGCCAAAATCAAAATGAACATAAGAAAAAAAATATCACATTTGGAACGTGCACAAAGGCATATACAGGAAAAATATATCATTTGAAACTAAAAGTAGCATATCGCATAGCCAGGCCAAGTAAATTGTCAAGTTCAAGTACAGCTTGAAAACTGTTTATAAGCAAAACTCCTAAAATGTTTTATCACAAAACAACACATCAGATTCAGACCTAATTATCAATGCTTTGTGATTTGAACCTCAAGTGCTCCACAAGAAACATCTTAGCAGGATATAGTCCACTAGTCTATCTATGTCCTTGAGCTCGTTGCATGTCATATGCACCCCAGGAAACAGACCCAGGTCCATATGGAGGATAACCATCTGTACCTGACTGTACCTATGATTTACAGCAAAACCATAATATACCATTCAAAAGAACGAAAAATATAGGAATCAAGAAGAAAGATTACACGCAAATGGTAAATAAGAAGTATAGCAATGACCTAAAACCCAACATGCTTGCATAGAATTGCAAATAATCCAAAAAAGCTTCGGGTGTATTTGTCAACTTTGTTTTACGAAAAACCGTTTTTCTATTGCAAATAATAGGATAGGAGCACGTGCTTGTAATTATCTTTGGTGTTACTTTTGCTTTGTCTGTCCTTGGTTGGGGTTGGCAGAGATTCTAAATGTGCCAGGCAATTGAGGTCTAGAGCCTAAGCCAAGGTGGAAGGGAAACGGAGAGAGGGATAAGGTAATAAGATGTGGCACAAAATATCTAAATAATATTAACCTAATATATATTGAAAATTTAATAGTGTGAAGCATGAATTAACTATTATACTTTGTGTCTTATTAACAAAATTAACTTTATATATGAATTACTGTTTATTGATTCGAGAAATATCTAAAGTTTCTGATTCTAAAAAAATCTATCCAAATTTTCATTGTTTTCATGATTTTTCCTGAAACATTCATCCACATTCCACAAAAATTGAATCATAGACATTTTTATCCACGTTATAATTTTTCTACTTGCCCAGATGTACCGTACACAGCAATATACATGGGGAATGTAATTAACAAAGTGAAAACTTACGGAGTTCAAGCCATAATTGCCAGAATATGGATTTCCCGCATATCCAGCATCAGCATTTCCATAATTTGCACCATACGCAGCAGCTAGACAAATGATTTATCACGTTCAGGGAGAACATACATACAACAATGTGAACTACAGGAAATTTCAGTTAACGAGATATTTTGCAGAAAACTAACCAATGCTCTTTAATCCAATAACTAACCACTTTTCAGCTACATACTAAACTATAGTTAGATTAAAATTCCTCAAAAATCTACCATTGACCTCTCACAATGTGCAAGAAAAACTAACTCGTTTTGGGTAAGAAACAAACAAGAAAGAAAAGGGGGGAAACTATTAATCCAGTAACCTTTTTTACCCATCATATTTTAAATTCAGCTTCCATACAAGCCACAGCTTACAAGAATGTGAATACAGATGAAGGGGTTTAATGCAAGCCAAACTCATATCAGCAACTCCAATATTATATATCGCACTGGGTTATGGGGAAAATATTAGATATTGCCTTTATCACATTGAGGGTAGAAAGTATTACAATTATTCAGTATGCAACGGCCTGCAGTTTCAAAATCCAACTCTATAATAGAGTGTCACTTCAACTATCAACTGTTCTTCACAGAGATAATTCAGCCAGCCATGCACATTCAGATATAATGGGCAGGTTCAGTAACTTAAGTGTGAATATCCTGGAGTAAATACCAAGGTTAAGTTTTAAATGGTACGCATCACCTTGAATTGCAACTATCGTTATCTTTTTTCACATGTTGGGAAGTTTCTTTAAACTAGAATTTTCTTTGATCATAAAGAGTATCAGCAAATCTACCCCCTCCAACACTCAGTTGATAGAAAGAGAATGATCTTTTCAACTCCAGATAATAGATAAATAATATGATCTTAGATTAAAACAGAGTAGCCATTTGGAACTCAAAAGAATGTGCATACCAGCATTTCCAACAGCAGCAGCAGAAGCATGAGCTCTCTTCTCTGCATTAGCAACCTCAGCTCTAAGTTTCTCCAACTCCCTAGCCATTGAAACCAGTTTCTTCTCCATAACCTGACCATGTTCGTAATTCTCCGCATATCCCTTCTTTTCATACTCAATTGCAACCCTTGATATGTAAAATATCATATACGCTATTCAGAATTACAAAATATCAACAAAAAAAAAAAACACCTTATATCACCATTGAAGTCTAGAACCCAAAAGACTACCATAAAATACCTAGCACGATGTAATTCCTGCTTCACAGTTTCAATTTCTGCCCTCAAAGCTGGGACCTGCTGCAAATCTGCAGTAATTCTAGTCAGATCTTGTGTCATTGCTTGTACTTGACCAGTGAGCTCCTGCCTGGCAGCGGTTAGTTCCTTGACGTCAGAATGAACTTGAAGAAGCTCAGCCCGCATAGTCTCAACTCCTCGCAGATCAACCTCTAGTCTTACCGATTTTTCATACAATTCTCTCATCTGAATGTCCCTTTCTGCATGTAAGGAATCAGCAACATGAGCCATGCGTTGCAACTCATGCTGGGCTGCTTCTAGTTCCTGCTTAAGTGCAACATGGGTCGCAGCTAGCCTCTGGTTGTCGAGAAGAAGACCTTGAATATCTTGATGTTGGGCAGCAAGACGCTCCTCAATTATTACAGGGTGTGGAGGAAGGGGTCCTGGAAGCATCCCATACTGCGTTTCTCTGATTTCCTCAAGAAGAGCCGGATGTGGCATTGGCCCAAGGCCTCTGGCAAAAGGAGGTTCACGAACTGGTGGTAGTCCACCATGAGGCACACCATTTAGTGGGATGGGCGGTCCACGATTTCTTCCAGACATAATCTATGAAAGAAATACCAAAAGAACGACTTAATGAAAAATCAATAAAAAAAAATTAATAAAACTAAAAGTAGTTAGTGTTCGTAGACCACATGTAATCCTGCTTCCAAAAAAACAAGGAAAGCAGGCAGACGAAGTAGTTAGTTCTAACACCTCGAGAAAAAACAAGTAGCCACAAACAACCAAAGAATCCAAAAACCTATTTATGACCAAAGAATCCAATAATCTACATGCCAGCAGATAAACAACAGCCAGTATGAAAGATTATTAATCAGACCCAATCACCAATAACCAAACTCTTATAGAACTTGTCGATATCACCCAAGACCCAAAAACCAAAGTGACATTTCCATTTCTTCTCCCGTCCTAAGTTTATCTGTAGTAGCACTATCATAACCATCAAGAAGGCAACTTTCTCTCTACTGCCAGGAAAGCCACTCCGTGCGAAGCAATCGGAATGTCACACAACCCCGAAGAATTCGGTAAATTAAGCTTTCAATCAGCCCAGCCATGTGGAATACGAAACTGAAAAATCATAATTTAACAGGAACATATTTCATTCTACGCGAATACAATAAGCACTGAAGCCACGCAATGGATCGAAATCCAGAGGCTAACCTTCCAGCAGAGGAGAAATTTGACGGAGGGAGGATTGGTAGGAAGGTATATGAACTCGGGAAAAGGGAAATTAGGAACTTATCATCCCTTCGATTCAATTGGCTTGAAAATAAAAACCCTAGCAGGGTTTCTTTTTCCGCCCTTTTCTTTCTGCTCGCTTTACCGCCTGTTGGAAACGAAGAAATCAACTTCGTTGAATAGGGTTGACTATTGGCAGCAATCAAAGGAAGTAATTTAAATTATAAATTTAGTTTATATGGTGGGGGAGAAAATTAGAATTTAGTCTCCACCCTCTTAAATTAAAAATTGATTCCTATGATTTGAACTTCGTTAAATAATTTTTAGGATAATTGTAGTAGGTAGCAAATTGGACCAAATTAATAGTAAATATAACACAATGTAAAAAAAAAATTACAAATATAGCAAAATCTATCAAAGTATATTACTGATAGACTCTGGTTAATTAGAATCTATCTGATAGACTTCGATTGTCAGAGTTTATCAGCAATAGACTCCGATTATTCAGAGTCTATCAGCGTCTATCGATGATAAACTATGGTTAATCAAAATCTATCAGTGACTAACTGATAGACTTTGATTAATCGAAGTCTATCAGCGATAGACACTTATATACTTTGAATAATCAGAGTCTATCAGTGATAGACACTGATAGAATTTGACAATAGCTTTTTGGTCTTGTACAATTGATTTTGCTATATTTGCAATTAGTTTGCAACTGTGTTATATTTGCTATTCATTTGGTCCAATTTATTATATATGCAACTGTCCCTAGTTTTTATTGGGTACGCAAACCATTAGTTACTTCTAATAGTAGGAACTACTTGATGAAGTTTTATCAAACTATGAGATAATCTGGCACCAACCATCCTATCAAACCTTTGTAATGATATTTGACATAATATATAGAGTTTTTGTTCGGTTTCTCCTCTTTGACCTTTCTTAATTGAGTTCACCACTGTTTGTATGTGAAAATCAAAAGTCAATTGTAGTTGTTTGGCCCTGGAGCGTGTGATGGTCCCGGAGGTAAAACAATGATGTCATGGTTCGTATCATCTTTAATATAGTCTTCACCTCTAACCATATAACTGCTCAACGTCTGAGTTCATCTCACGATTTTATATGACCATGTCTTTGAGACTAACCCCTTTTTCTCATCATGTGAGGATTCCACTGAGATCACTAAGTTTGACGCATCACTCTAATCCACTTGTTATGAATGTGACGAACCTCTCTATATTTTTACAATAGTATAATATTATTGACTATTGGGATAAAAAGTTATCAGAGCTTTGCTTTTAATTTGGTCCATAACACCTTGTATTGTTAAAGATAAAGTTGTTATAAGGCACGTAACCTATATAATGTTAAGGAGTGTTTGGATTGAGGAGTTAGAGTTATAAAATATGGAGTTTGTTTTGTCTGGGAGTTGGAAGATGAGTTAATAGGTTTGTGAGGTCCACAATAAAGTGTTGAATACCAGTGAATAAGTTTGTGGGCCTACAATAAAATTTAGAAATAGGAATAAATAAGTTTGTGGATCCAAGAGTTGGGTGTTCTATGTTATTGGGGCAAACAAGAAGTTGGTTGGAGTTATTAACTTCACTCAACTATGCTCCATCCAACTCCTCGATCCAAACATCCATTTAATCTTCTCATTTCCTAACTAATAATGTGAAAACTTTAGTTGCATTTTCAACAAAAACAACACAGTGGTTATATATAAATATAACACGAGAATAATAATAATTAGCTCAGCAGTAATTGGCATGTACCCTCGACCATGAGGTCAGAGGTTCGAATCCCCCCACCCCCAAATGTTGATGTACTCAAAAAAAAAAAAAAAAAAAAAAAAAAAAAAAAAAAAAAACATGTACCCACTGTGTATATATATGTTACATATCTCATCCTACTTTCTTGGGGGGATATTAGCAAGTTTTTAGTACCATATTCACACTTTTTTTTTAGACAACACACAATTAGGAGGTCACTTGACCTCAAACCTTTACATTCATAAGTTTAAATACAATGATGGTATTGAAAGTAATCACTATTTTTAAACGTATATCTTATTTAAAAAAAAAAAAAAGTTGCAAACATTTAGAATGGTCTAATTTAGGCAAGTTTTAATTACCCAAAAAGGCTAGGGTAGGCATTTCTTCATTGCCCTTTTTGTGGCTAGGAAACCATCCTGTGTGGATGATTAGTTTATCGCTCCTTGAGCAAAGTATGTTTGTATCCCATAGGGGCTCAATTGTTTGTTAATGAAATCCTTTTATTCTAAAAAAAAAAAAAAAAAAAAAAAAAAAAAAAAAAAAAAAAAACCCAAAAAAGGCATCGATATATGAAAATGTTAACATCAAAGACAAGGAAATAAACAACTTTTTTTTTCTTTGAAAATAATAAATGCTCATTAAGAATAGGAAAGGTTTGGTATAACAGAAGTTTCCTCCAAAATGGAGGAGAACCAAGTCAATATAGAATCATCCCATCCCCTGTAACTTCCGTTCTCAAGCTCTGAAAAGGAGAGTTACTTTGGATTTTAGAGAGCACAGTATATGAGGGTAAAATTGCTTCCTCTTGTATTTTCTCTTGTACCAATACTGAACCAGTATAGTGAATTTATACACGATGGGCCGTAGACGGCAACAAATGAAATAATGAAGGAATAATGAAAATAAGGACAGCTGTCTGAACAAATTCAGAATTACACAATCAATTGCAGATTATTCTTTTGCCAGAGACCGTTGGAGGAACTTTCTGGATCTTTGATGACAAGGCATTGCTGACTGTACCTTGACCTGTGATGACATGGCCTTTTTGACTTGTATCCTCAATATTCCCCCTCAAACATGAAGGTGGACTCAACACCCCAAGTTTGCTTCTTAAAGTAAGGAATTGTGATTGTGGAAGAGGTTTGGTTAGGCAATCCGCAATCTGATCTGATGAGGGAACATACCTGATTTCGAGACTTCCTTTGGCTATCTGATCCCGAATGAAGTGAACATCGAGATCGATGTGTTTAGTGCGCGCATGAAACACCGGATTGGTGGCTAAGGCAGCTGCACTGAGATTATTACACCATACTACTGGTTTAAACCGAGAAGAACACCCTATTTCATTCAACAGCTGTGTTATCCACATTATTTCAGCAGTGGCATGAGCTAGAGCTAGATATTATGACTCCGTACTTGAGCGAGCAACTGCATTTTGTTTCTTAGAGGACCAGGAAACAATGTTTTGCCCAAGATAAACACAATATGCAGCAACTGACTTCCTATCATCCACATTAAATGCCCAGTCTGCATCAGAAAAGGCAGAGATATCAAGAGACTGGCCTGTTTGGATGAGAATGCCGAGAGATTTAGTTCCACTTATGTATCTGAGGACCCTCTTCACTTCTTGCCAATGAGCATCGGTGGGTTGCTTTAGGAACTGGCTGAGATAGTTAACCACAAAAGCTATGTCAGGGCGCGTGTTTGTGAGGTACTGGAGTGCCCCGATTGTGCTGCGGTAAAGGAATTGGTCAGACATCGGAGTACCATCTGCTAAGGATAACCGATTGGCAGGGACACAGGGTGAAGAGGCTGGTTTCAGATGCCCAAGGTCCAATCTCTGGAGAAGGTCATCAACATACTTTTCTTGATTTAGAATCATCCCCGAAGGTGTATAATGGACCTGTATCCCGAGAAAATAACTCAATATTCCAAGATCTTTGAGAGCAAATTTAGCATCAAGGGCATGAACAAGTTTTGTTATCAAGGAGGAACTATTTCCGGTGACAATGACATCGTCTACATATACAAGTAATAGAAGCATGTCAGAACCAGATTTGTAGATGAACAATGACGAATCTGACATGGACATTTGGAAGCCCCACGAAACCAGAGAGGACTTTAGCGTATTATTCCACGCTCTAGGTGCTTGTTTGAGACCATAAATGGCCTTGTCAAGCTTACAAACATAATCTGGAAATCTTGAGTCAACATAGCCTGGTGGTTGTTGCATATACACGTCCTCGTCGAGTGTGCCATTAAGGAAGGCATTATTAAAGTCCAGCTGCCTTAACATCCATCCTCTAGACATGGCAAGACTTAATACTATCCGAATAGTTGAAGCTTTAACCACGAGACTGGACGTCTCGAAGAAGTCAATGCCCGGACTCTGATGAAAGCCTTTAGCCACTAGTCTCGCTTTGTACCTCTGAACTGAGCCATCGACATTTCGCTTAATACGAAAAATCCACTTATTACCCACTATGTTGTACATAGGAGAGGGAGGAACTAGATGCCAGGTTTTGTTCCTCATTAAAGCAGAAAATTCACTATCCATAGCCTCTCTCCATTGTGGAGTAGCCAAGGCATCCTTGACTCTCGTAGGTTCGGTAAGGGTATAGTCAGAAGGGGATTGGTGAAGCCAAACTTTTGGTTTAAATATACCAGATTTCCCACGAGTTATCATAGGATGATTGGATTGTTGTATAGTAGGAGGAGCAATAACAGGTGTGGGAGAGGAGGGTATTGGTGAGGGTACAGGTGTGGGTAGTGAAGTAGAGGGATGAGAGGCTTGATTAGGTGATGACGGGGCAGGAGAATTTGGATTTGAGAGTAGAGGTTGCGAGGTAGATGGTACTGGGGAGTTATGTTCATCGAGTGTTGGTTGTATAGGGATATCACTTGTTGGTAAAGATTGAACTGTAGTTGGCTGGAAAGTTGGTTGTATACTTGGGAAGGCTGGGACAGCAGGAGAGGAATGTATAGTTGATTCAGATGGTAAAGGTGCTGACTGTAGCCAAGAAGGGAAGTGTGGTGTAGGTGAGGTATTTACTGTGGTTGGAGCAGCGGAGGAATTGCCAAAGAAACCATAAGCAAACGGATAGTCAGTTTCATCAAAGCGTACATGACGTGAAATGTATATTTTACCTGAGCTGCTGAGGCATTTGAACCCTTTGTGAGAGAGGCTAGGACCCAAGTACACACACTTCTCTGTATGAAACTCAAATTTGTGATTCTGATTAGGGGTGAGCACAAAAGACCGAAAAACCGAGCCGACCGACCGAAACCGACCGAACCGACCTCGGTCGGACCAGTCGGTCGGTCGGCTCGTCTAAAAGGACGAAAACCGACCGTTTCCGACCGACTTATGTTAATAAAAAAAAAATAGTAAAGAAAGGAGAAGGACGCTGGCTGCCGTGTGCATGGAGGAGGGACAATTGTGTGAAAAGACTTTTCACAATTTTCAAGTGTAGGTAAGTGTTAATAATTATACCTACTATCTAGGTATAATTATTACCTCTTTAAGTTTAAAAAAAAATTCTTTATTATTTTATTTTTTCTCTCCCACTTACCGATTTTTCTTACTCCTCTTCTTTATTTTTACTTTCATTCTTTCTCCTCTCTTTTCTCTCTTCTTATTCTCTCTCTCATCAAACTCTACCGAATTTTGTTTCGCCGGATTTTGCTTCGCCGGAGTCCAGTTAACACGAACGGGACCAACGAAAGACCACCTCTCGCCGGCGTCTAGTCATCACGAACCAACGAAAGACCACTTCTTTTCTTTCCCCCTTCTCCCTCTCTCTTTCTCCTATTTTTTCTTCTCTTTCTCTCAAATCTTTTTTTTCACCAGAATTTTTTTTTTGTCAAAGTTCAATACCACCACCAACCAGTCCTTCTTCTTTTTTAATAGATCCGGTGAACTTCCAAAACCGACCGAAACCGACCGATTTTTGCATGAGGTCGGTCGATCGATTTCTTCAACATTTCCAAAACTGACTATCACCGACCGATTAAAACCGACATGTCGGTGGTCGGCGTCGGTTTGGGTCTAAAACCGACTCCGACCGACCAATGATCACCCCTAATTCTGATAAGGCCTCAAGCATGGAAAACAAGCACAACCAAATACTCGTAAACCAGTAAATTCGATATTCTTGGAGAGTAATAGTTCAGCTGGAGTTTTACCTTGAGTAACCGGGGAGGGTAGAGCATTTATGAGTTAAGTGGCTGTGAGGAAGGCATCCCACCAAAACATAAGGGGCATAGAGGCTTGTGCAAGGAGAGTTAGCCCTGTTTCAACAATGTGGCGATGTTTTCTCTCAGCCCGACCATTCTGTGCTGAAGTATACGGACACGTGAGTCGTGATTGAATTCCTAAATCAGTGCAAATGCGATGAACTTTGTTGTATTCCCCTCCATTATCTGATTGTAGTGCCTTAATCTTGCTGTCAAATTGAGTACCAACCAGCTTATTAAAATGAGCAAACGCAGCAGCAGTGTCACTCTTTAGTTTCAGAGGATAAATCCACATGTATCGACTGAAGTCATCAAGAAATAAAACATAATATCTGTACCCTTCTGTAGATAACACTGGGGCAGGTCCCCACAGATCAGTATGTATAAGATCAAAAGGAGCTGATGCTCTTGATAGGGAACGAGAGTAAGGGAGGGCATGAGACTTTCCATACTGACAAGAACACAAAAAGGCAGCTCTTCATTCATTTTAACTGGAAGCTTACAATTCTTCACTAAGGAATTAAAAACTATATCATTTGGGTGTCCAAGACGTCTATGCCAAATTGTCTTGGACACTACAGCATTAACACTGATATTTTTATTTGATAACAAAAAAACAGAGGGGTAAGTGCCTTTCTTCTCTTTTCCAGATCTCCTTGAGCAAGGGTCTTCCAACTCAGTCACTGCTTTCACTTCTTCAAGATGGTATAGCCCATCTCTAAGCACTCCTTTCAATACCGTTTGCCCCGAATCCTTGTCCTTAATAAGACAGAAATCACCATGAAATTCAATAAAAACTTTGTTATCTTGGGCTAACTTTGATACGCTTACCAAAATTTTAGATATCTCAGGCACATACAAAATATCATTCAGCTTAAGAGTGGCATAACCATTAGTCAAAGAGGAATTTCCTATGCAAGATATTTGTAATTTATCACCGTTACCTACTGTGACTCTTTCTTTACCTCCATATTCAGATGGATTGCCGACATTGTTATAGTCTCCAGTCACGTGGTTCGAAGCCCCGCTGTCGGCATACCAATTGGGATCAATAACTGTCTCTGGTGAAGCCACAAATGGATTTGAGTTTTGATTAGCCACAAAAGCAGTAGGCGCCTGAGTAGGATTGGTGCTGCTGTTGTTGTTGTTCTGAGTTGTATTGCCCCCATTTCTGTTCTGAACAGGAGAAAACTCCTTGTCAAATCGATGATAGCACACAAGAGCTGAGTGCCCTGGTTTTCCACATACTTGACAGACAGGACGATTGTTGGAATAGTTTCTTCCTCTGCCTCTGCCACGACCCCCATTGTTGTAGCCTCTCGAGTTAAAGTTCTGACGATTGCCATTGTTCCCTTGAGTGTTCTGAGGCCTTTGATTGCTTGGAAAACGACTATTCACCATGTTGACAGAGGTGTTGTGGATGAAAGATGCAGAGGTTTTCTGAGTGTTTTGCAATTCTAACCTCTTCTCGAAGACAAGGAGCTCGGCTTGCATTTCAGACCATGTAATGTCCATCCTCCCTTGAATCATAGCAACGACTGGGTTGTATTCTTCATCTAACCCCAGCAGAACTTGAGAGATAAGGTTTCTCATTGACACAGTGCTTCCGGCTTGCCCTAGATTGTCTGCATGATTCTTCATCACACGCAAATAGTCAGCCATTTTTAAACTATTTTTACGAGATTGTTGGAATACCTGGCGTAGATAGTCCTCTTCAGCTTTGTATTGGACTCCGAATAGGTCCTGGATGGCTTCCCAAAGGTTTTTGGCATTTTCGAAACCCATAACCTGTGTAGCAACTTCGGGTGACATCGAATTGTAGAGCCATCCCAGTAGTAATTGGTCGACTACAACCCAAGCTTCATACTTAGGGTTGATTGCTTCCACAGTGGTTGAGCTTGATGATTCGCCCACCACAGCTTCAGAGCTTGATGCTCCTGCGATTCCTCCTGCTACATTGCTTGTTGTCTGAGAAATATATTTTTGTGGACAGGGAGTTGAGCCAGTCATGTGGCCCTCTAGTTTGTAGCTGCGAAGGATGGGAAGGGCTAGATTTTTCCAGAGGAGAAAATTCCCTCGGTCTAGCTTGATACTTGTTACCTGGTTCAGCAGTTGATTCAATGGTGGGGTGCTGAACGATGCCGATCCAGTCGACATATTTGGGCTATCAGTTGACACGGCGTTGGCCATATTAAAGCTCTGATACCAACTTTGGATTTTAGAGAGCACAGTATATGAGGGTAAAATTGCTTCCTCTTGTATTTTCTCTTGTACCAATACTGAACCAGTATAGTGAATTTATACACGATGGGCCGTAGACGGCAACAAATGAAATAATGAAGGAATAATGAAAATAAGGACAGCTGTCCGAACAAATTCAGAATTACACAATCAATTGCAGATTATTCTTTTGCCAGAGACCGTTGGAGGAACCTTCTGGATCTTTGATGACGAGGCATTGCTGACTGTACCTTGACCTGTGATGACATGGCCTTCTTGACTTGTATCCTCAATAGAGTTAGCGAAGAGGAAAAAAAAAAAAAAATCATATAAGGTGAAGCAAGGCAACGTACAAGGGAGTGTGCCAAAAAATTACAAGTTCTTGCCCTTGGACAAAAAAACGAAGGAGATGATATTTGCATGTCTCGGAAGCTCCTCCACAATTTCGATTGACATAAAAATTTCCGACAAATCTTCCATTCCCCAGATTAGAAGCTTAACAACTTCGACGGAATTCGACTCCACAATGTTTCTTAATTTAGCTCAAGTGTTTTAATAAAACAATAGTATGGATGAGATTTGGTTGGTATAAATGACTCAATAGCTTTATTCTTCAAAAGAAAAAAGAAAAAGTTAAAAAAAAAAATAAAATTGAAGAGACCAATTTTATTGGTAATTTTATTTCGTGAAAATTGATAAGAGTGGAAAGTTATTCAAAAAATTGGTAACGAATATTACGATTTTATTACAACCTTCCAATGCTCGTGAGTCGTCTTCAATACTTGCTTCAAACGGTGAGACTGTCCAACGGCTCGACCTAGCGGTGGATCTCACGTGGAAAAATACTGTACGTTCGAATATGGTTAAATTATAAATTACTTGTGTAAAAAAAAAAATCATAAATTATTTTTTCATAACTCAGCAGTAAACATCTATTCTTTTTTTTAAGTCCAACATTTAAATTCTCATACACTTATTTTGTTGTACTAAATAGTTAATTACTTTTGACCCAACAACTATGTAGCGAATACATTTTTTTTTTTTTTTTAATAATAGATGTATTTTCTGTTTTTCTAGCTTCGTGTTTCTACTTTTAAATAAGGTTTATAGTTAATTCAATAAATTTCTCTCTTATGCACTCTTATATAGGATTATATTTGAATAATCCCTACTAGACACACAAACTGTTTATACCATATATCTCTACGATGGTACAATGTTGTCGATTTTGAGCATAACTCATTATTGCTTTGCTTTTTGTTTCATCTAAAATGCATCATATTAATTGAAGTACCGTCTTTTACTTATATATAGTCATGATCTTCATCTTTTCTACTTTTATAGTCAATGTGGAACCTTGGTTTCACTTTCAACGTTAAGGTTTGAAGATACGTAAAGAAACTTGATTAAACAATAAATTTGGTCACTCAATTTCAAGGGCGTGATGTCTAATAATTCTATTTGATATTTAAAAAACAAATATTAGTACAACAACACGCGAGGATAAAAATTTGAACATCTCATATTTTAGTTGGAGGTATAATATATGTTAACTAATTGACCTTATATACGTTAACTAATTGACTCATGTTTAGTTTGACACCAGAGAATTTTGGTCCCTATACTTTGTATTTTGTTCCATTTTAGTCCATATAATTTCAAATGTCCAAATCAATCTACGCACACTCAATAAATCTTAAAATTAATTATTACTTGTTAGTTTGAAGTTGATTTTTTATTAAATTTGGTTAAATAAAAATCACTATTTTTATTAAGAAAACACAAGGTAAACATATTTCTAAAATTTATAGAAAAATGCCAATAAAGACTATTTTGTTTTTAGAAAAGTTAACAATAAATTAGTAATCGGGACAAAATATAATCCTTGTTAAAATACATGAACTAAATTTAGATATCATAAAGTATAACAACTTAAATAGAATGACATCTGAAGTATGTGGACCAAAAAAGTATTTTAACTCATAACTTTTAAGTTCGGTAACTTAGTACAAAGAGTTCAAAAAACTATTCAACACTCTTTACCGTCAATGGATCTACTAAATACGCTAACACACACAACTTTACTAATGATCAAAAGGTTGGTAGTTCGAAACACTACCCACATGGTAAAAAAAAAAAAGAAAAAAAAATCTAAACCCAACTCCAAATATGGAGGAAACCTATATAAACGACCGCAATTTAATATGGATAAAAATAATTAAAAATAAAAAATAAAAAACGACCGGAATTAAATTCTAGACCAAAAATTTAATATAAGCTTCAAATATACATTTATATAACTGAACTAACCATCGAAGCTCCCATGTCCGGCAATGGAAGCTCTGTGGAATTTGGAAGACAAATGGAAGCTCTCGACCCAACAAGCCTTCATTCTCTTAACGTGCACGGCGGCCGCCGTCGTCGGACTCTGCGCGGCGGCGTGGGCGAAGAAGAGGAAAGGCGAGCGCCGACGGGCGGCGGAGCGGTGGAAGTGGGTGGCGAATAGACGGAAGGGGAGCGGCGGCGGAGAGACGCCGATGCGGCTGTTGGGCGGAGAAGGGGAAGGGGAAGAATTAGGAAGCCGGAATTCGACGGCGGCGGTGTGGCAAAGGCCGATATTGATGGGGGAAAAATGTGAGATGCTGAAATACAGTGGGCTTATTTTATATGACGAAAGGGGAAGATTGCTGCAGGATCAAATCGCCGCCATGGAAAATGGTCACAACTGCTTCGTAAGTTGCTTCGGATTTTTTATTCATTTTAAATCATAATTTCAGGATCAAATTGCGGTCTAGTACTTCATGGTACGTACTTTCAAATGTTTTTGTATTTTTGAAAAAGGAATTAGTTCTGATCCATTAATGGAGGACCCTGTTTTCTGGCAATGCAAGTAATCTACCTCATAATCTTATCCAAATAATAGTAATTATAATAGAAAAGACTAGTTAAGAACTTAAGATATATATTATCTTTCATCAAGATGTTAGAAATTCAAATCCGAGGAAAGCATTGAATCAGTTTTATCTTATGAAAAAAAAAATATATATCAATTCAAAGGAATCTTATTATTTTTGGAAAACATTGAAATATTTAAAGAGATTAAAAAAAAACATTAATCTTTAATTGAAGTATAAAGTTAGTGTTTGTTTTTGTGTTGTATTTTTGCCCTTAACACCACATGTTTGATTAATAACATGTAGGAAGGAGAAGCAATAAAAGTAAAGACAAGGTTGAAGGATCTACTCTGATGTTTTCTTCTTCCATGGGAATCTTCATTTTAAAAAAAAAAATATACAAAGGGATGACCTTTTCCAATGTAATATTCCTCTCTTCTTTTGGAATAGATTGTCCAAATAACCTCTCTTTCTTTCTTCTTCACACATTCATTTCTCTTGGTTTCAATAATTTTTTTTTGCAACATATTTCGAGTGGTTCTCGACAATTCTACGTTGACAAGTAGCTGACTCGAAAGACATTCAAAGCCATTCATTCATCACTTTGATGAGAGCTAAGAGTATGTGGCTCATGAGTTTTAGAAAATAAGGAGTTTGTATAACTTGTACTCGAAAAAGTTAGTGCCTAATTGAAAGGTGAGATCTAGAAACAAAAGTTTAGTTTGCTTGTATGATTGACAAATCAAAAGCCGAGATAAGCAAAATCATAAACTGACTTACTTTTGACTTTCCAATACTAGATCATACAAATTCAACTCACGAGTCAAACATTTACTAGAGAGTTGAAGAACTAGTGTATAAAGTATGGCTTTTCCATCCCGCCCACCCTAGTAAACCATTATGTTATCAATTAGAATATAATTGGACCAAATAGAAACCAATGAAGTCCGAAATAAGTACGAGCTCTTACTTACTAGTATATAGCTGAGTTTTTCTAGGTTTAAATCCTAGTTATAGATCCCAAATCAATGAGCAAACTTGGAAGAAGAAAATACCAGAAGGGTTGAACTCCATTCTTTCTGCAATTTGAGGCTGTAAGGATCCTCTTTCCTTCCTTAAGGTTATTCATCTGATATAAGATTCTTCAAATCCAAACAGTTTGCAACAAAATCAGAGAGATAGGGAAAGAGAAAGTGCAGCAGCAGCCATAGAACAAAGCCTTTCATTCACAAGGCTAAAAAATATTACAACATTCTTCACTATAGAGAGAATATTGGGGTTGGTTGTCTAAAAATACACCATTTAACTGATTGACAGCCAAAAAAACAAACCAATCAATTAAACTGGAGAAATGAATGAGAGAAAGTAATTTTACAACAAACACACACATCGTACCCAGAAAACGCCTCGTTGGCTAGCTTCGAACTACAGCACCGATGCTTTGGAAGAACCAATAATCAACCCTCAGAAATCTATGGTTCCTGCAGTAAACGGAAAAAGTTCAGATTGGTTATCCTCCCATTTGCCACATTGTGTAATAACACACGTAGAAACTTGAAAAACTAGATCATCGAGCCCTACGAGTAACAAGAATAGACAACAAAGTACATGGAATCTTACCTCATTAATCACAATGTAAATTCGCAATGTATTTATTTACGCATAGGATACAATTAGAGGTTCTCTAGACTCCTCTTTGGTGACTCGACTGTAGTAGAAGTACAACACCAATTGTACCATTCCCAACACAGCTCCAATCCCATTTGGTGCCTGAAAGTCGACGACAAGATATATATTCATCTCGCATACTTGATAAAAAAATTGAGCCTTACAGACGAAGGGAAATAGGTAAGATAATGCTTACATAAACAAACGGGTCGTAATTGAACAGTCCATAGAGGAAGAAAGATATGCTCATGAGGAAGGTCGAAAGGGAGAGATAAAATGGCATAAACTCGATACTCTTTGTTCGAATCACCAAATTCTGAGAGCGTGCCAAGGAAAATCGAAGGAATAAGAAACGTAAGCAAACCTCTAAAACATCCAACAGCAAAAGCTAGAAAAGAAGCTTAAAATATAGACTTACTATAATAAACAAGGGAGAAGCAAACATTGAAATGAGAGACACACAACTCAAAACCCCAACAACAATCCGTCGCAAAGGAAGGTCGGCTATTTGTAAGCTCCCAGCCACAATAACTATAAAAATGCCAAAGACTGCAAGCAACAATCCTAGCATTTTCATCTGTCACAAACATGAAGGGAAAAGTTCAGTAAGTAAAGATCTTTCACAAACTCCATCATAAGGACAATGGCCAGTAATAGATAAACAAGTAACCACCTTCTTTCCCTTATCAGCATATGTTATGAAGAGAATGATGTAGACTAATTGAAATACCGCGCCGATCGAATTGACCGTCATGACCATTGTGTTTCTTGGAGAAATGAGGGGCGTGCCATACCATAGGCAAATGAGGCAGTTTAACAGAGTATATATATATGGCAAACCCGAAAACTGTTCTGTTGTTTTGTTTCTGATAACACGTCGAAACGTATCTCTGCAAATTAATCCCAAAAGAAAGCAAACCAGGAAAATCATGAATATAGATTCTACCTCCATTACTTCATTCAGAAACCGTGGTAGAACAGATAGGTAACATGGATGAAACTTACAAAGGTGACAGGAAAAGCCCAAAAGCAAAGATGTGCGCTGCAAGGGAATAAACGTACAATTCTCATCAGGAAAAAGAAAAAATAAACATCAATCTTTTTAAATCCCTTTCGTTAACTGTTCATAATAGATTCAAACAGTCCATAACATCTTGGTTTACTGCTGATGCTGACCATCAGACTAATTTCATTCTAATCAAAATAGATACAGTACGATACCAAATTGCAGAGAGAATAGAATAGGAATCATTAAAGAAAGAAAATGCAGGGGGGAAAATACCAACAATCGGATTTGAATGAATTCTAACAAAGAAAAAGAAGTCGTCCTCAAATCAAATAAGCCGATAGATTAGGGTCTATTTGACTCGACAAATTACTGTTAATTGAGAAGCAAATGGCATTGCACAAGTTTGAACATCAGTGCTCCAATCTCGATATACATCTTCAACAGTTGAACAACAACGTGATATTCAAAAGGGCATCCTCAGAATGAAGGCAAAATCCATTTTCCCCTAATTACTTGCCAAGACAACGAGCTTCTCCAGCCATTAATGGAAGAATTAAAGATAAGAAAGAGAAATAGAGAGCCGTACCGGCGAGTCCAGCTGCATCTCTGCAACCTGAGAAGATGGAGCCGAGGAGAACCATCTGAACTGATTTTCAAACGACAAGAAGACTCTTCGTCTCTTCAACAGCAAAGCTCCGCCGTCACCGCCGCCGTCAAGAAGACTACAAATGCACCAAAAATCTTGGCTCCCACTGAATTGCTGAAACCCTTTACTTCTCCAAATCAACTGGTGCGATCGACTTCACACCCAGAGAGAAACACCAAAAGCCAAGAGACTTCACAGAGGATTTTGAAATCAAAATGCTGAGGAAGAGGCTTATTTGGCAGAGACGCAATTTGAATAGACAAATAAATGGAGAGAAAATGATATTTTACGAGGATTTCGTTGAGAGGACGAACGGGAAATGGCTTTTTTTATATTACACAAAACGGGTTGGTGTTGGACCTCGACGGATCTTGCTGATGAACATAAATTTTTACTATTTTTACTTTTGTTTTTTTTTGGGGACCCTTTATTTCTTTGATCGACAGCACATGCAGATGCACATCTTGATCTTACCCAAAAGAAAAAAGAGAGTAGAAAAGAAGAAAGCCAACTAATTTTTGGTCAAGTCCATCAAAATTAAAAAGAGATCAACGTGAATTGAAGATGTGTGGACCTTAAGCTATTGAATGTTTCCCACAAACTTCTTTTATGGCTGTACATTTACTAATAATGCAACAACAATGTAATATAAACAAAACCTTGGACTATTATCCGATGAAGTTGAGATGTTTTGTTTTATTTTGTTTAGAATCGAGTGTTGTAGATGTGAAATAAAGGTTTGAAAATTCTGCTAAGTTACTAATACTATTTAACCGTTGGATAAATTGATAATTGTTTGTTTGTGTGATTTTTTTTAATGATGACTCAGAGCATGTTCATGATTTGATTAAAACTTATTCAATTTCTTATTTTTAGTGGAAGGTAATAACAAATCAACTGTCAACAAGAACATAGCTCAACTGACATAAAAAACAAATCAACCAGCATGATTGGGTGCACTAAAGGAACTCATAACATCCTTTATACTTTTCAATAAATTTGACTTGAAAACTCATGTTTTGAAATGTATAACATTTGACAAACCTATTAAGTACTAAAATAACTACATTGTATATTTATATTAATTTACAAGTTTAATCTATAAATTTTCACGTTTATGTCTAAAAGGTACATGAACTTTAAAAGGTGTCTAATATGTTTCTACACTTCAATTCTGTTTCCAATAGGTTTCTAGATTTAAAAAATATATAATAAGTCTATGATATATTAAAAAATTCAAAAAACAACTGATCTCTTAAATATAAAATTGAATTGTATGTCTAATGGGATTTTTAACTTCCAATTTCAAACATCGGTATGACACAAACTTGAAAGTTAAATAATTAAATATCAAATCTAGACGTAGAATTTATATATATATATATATTTGTAGACTTGAATATTGTTTAAAGTAAGCAGGACATTGCCAACAAGAGCATAGCTCAACTGACATAAAGTTGTACTGATGACTACGAGGTCTGTGGTTCAAATCCCCCACCCCATATTGTCAAAAAAAAAAAAAAAAAAAAAAAAAAAAGAGTAAGAAGGACATTAAACAACATCCCTTACTTTGAAAAATGGATATACTAGTGTTACTTTAAACCAGAGTAAAATATAAGAAATAAAATGGAAAATTATTTATTTATTTATAATTTAGATAAGAAATTTAACATGTTGTTATTTACATTAATAAAAAGACGAAAACTAGTTATGAAGGGGTCATTTGTTTGGTGGGTCAGGGACAATGAACGGCATTATATAACTGAAATGGATATTCGAATAAGAAAATGTGTGGGATTGTGATAAGACTCACTCTCTCTCTTACGTGGAAAATTAACAGCAACAAGAAAAAATGGGACAAGTTGTCAAATTGAATTCAACAACGTGCACAAATAGAGGTCTTGTCTATTTTTCAACATTATTATTATTATTTTTGACAACAAGTGAGTTGGAGATTTGAACCGTAGACCTTTGATCATAAGTATAATGTCAGTTAAGTTATGCTCGTGTTGACATATAGAAATTAGATCACTATGTTTAGAAACAAAAAAAAAAAAGTCACGAATTTAAAATTAAATGAGATGAGGATGAGATCAAACAGACAACAAGAGTTAAAAATGAAAATAAAGAGAAGAAAAATAGTAATGAATTGGAAAAATGGTTGTCACATTTGTAAATATGATAAAATTTTCAAATTTTCACACATTTATTTTAATATTTTCATGTAATGTCTTTTTACCTCAATCTATCACTAACAAACATTATCACTGATATACCATTTTTATGTCTATTGCAGATACATCATCAATATGTCTATTGTTGATATATAGTCTATATCGCTAATAGATCGGTCTATCAGTGATAGACCATCTTTATGTGTATCAATGATAGACCATCTTTACGTTTATCACTATTCACGAATAGATTATTATTACTAACATAACATTTTTATGTCTATTGTCGATAAACCATAAATATGTCTACAATGATAAAATTTTATCACCGATGGCTTGTTTTTATGTCTATCAATAACCATTCATATGTGTTTAATAGACTATTTTCATGTCTATTACTGATAGAACATTTTTTTTTTGTTTATTATCAATAACTCATTTATACATCTATCAACGAAATGCATCTATCACTTATGATATATTAGTGATAGAACTAATAACAAATAAGCAGGTTAACTATCGAAAATGAAAATCAAAAGCCACTGCTATACCGTTTATTCTTTTCTATTGATAAAGTATATAAGTAATAGATATAATAGCAAATAAAATAGACCACTAAACAAATCCTTCTGAAATTCACAAATCCTTCTAAAATTCATAAATTTCAACTTAGATTCAATTCAACTCTAGTTTCTTCTTCTTCTCCTCCTTCTCCTTCTCCTTCTCCTTTTGTTTGTTTTTTAATCTTATCAATTTCTTGATAGACACATGTTATTATATTTCATTAAACACATGTAAAAATGTTTTGCTAAAAAAATGATAAATCTTTCAATACTACAATATTTATTTAAGCTGAAATTCTTAACCTTGTCAAAATTGTTGAAATCAAAAGTTTAGAGTAAAACTAGATATACCTTACCCAATGAGATAAAAATATGTATTTTTGGTTTGAAATCACTTAAATACAGATATGGTAAAAAATAGTACATTTACTGAAATTATTTTAAAAAATCTTGGGCCCCTTGTCCCAACATTTGTTCTCCCATGATGGCTATTGATGATAAGTAAAGAACATGGTACTCAAAAACAAATAAAAAATAAATAAATAACAGGATGAAATTGAGCACAAAATTATAAATTACAAACAACCTGATAAGATGTCAAAAGTGGGCACAATACTTTGATTAAAAGGTGAGGTTTGAATTTCCTCGAACTAAAAGAAAAAAAAAAAAAAACAACTTGTCAAAATTTTGGACCAACTTGAGTTCAAATCTCATCCCCAAATATTTGTGGGGATATCATCTGCCTTAATTTATTATTATTATAATTTTAATATTTATTTTGTTTTATTCTTTTTTTTTTTTTTTTTTTTTTTTTTTTTTCTTGCAAGAAAATTGTGTATTATAAATTCTAACTTTCAAGTAGACTAAAACGAGATTTTAAGCAGCTCAATCAATTAAAAGTTTATGTTAATTAATTAATGTAAATTTTTGTGGAAACGTTTTTTTTTATTTATTTATTTTTAATTATTATTATTATTATTTATTTTTAAAATGATTGTGGAAACGCGTTTTGCAAGGGTTTGCCATTATTTTTAATTAATCGGTCAACTTGTGTTAGAAATTATTTAAAAATTTTGTTTTCAACTAATTTAAGGATAATTCAATTAGTTTATGCATCAATAATCTAAGTCTTCAAAATATATATATATATATATAATCTACGTCCTTGAATTTGAAAAAAGAAAATTACGTTTTTATGCGACGAGTTGATATTAGTCAGGTTTAGATGTTTAATAGCATCAATGTTAAAAGGATATTTGTATAGATGTTTAGTAGCATCCGTACAAACACCCCATGTTAAATTAATAAAATTGACGGTATTAACCTATTTAGATAGATATAACTTTGAAATTTTAAGAGTTTGTAACAAACTTTTTCTATGTGTATTAATCAAATAAGCACAACTTTAGAGTTAAAAAAAAAAAAAACTTTGAAAGTAGGGATAAACCTATAATTTGGACAAATGACAACTTTTTTTTTAGTTCACAAATGGCAACCTTTTTTAAAATCTAAAAGGTAGATCTTATAATCCTAATAATTCTTAGATACAAAATTGCAGTGTTTTTTCAAATTTATTTGAAACAATTGCACGGATGACCCATTTTGAGAGGCAAAAATGAAAAAAATGTCATATCTTTTCACAATAAGGATATATGCCATTTTGCTTACGTAGCAAAATTACAAATTTACTCTCTATATGAAAACGTGCATTTAAGGCATTTAAGAGCGAGAAATTGGAGTGAGAGCGAGATTGGAAAGGAAGCAAGAGATTGGAGAGAGAAATTAGAAAGAGAGTAAGAGATTGGAGGGAGAAATTTTGGAGAGAGAGAGCGATAGCGAGATTGAGAGTGAGAGCAAGAGATTGGAAAGAGAAATTGGGGAGAGAATGAGAGGTTGGAGAGAGAAATTGGAGAGAGAGATGTTAGAGTAGAGAGTAAAATGATAATTTTACTAGGATGCTGACGCAAACAAAATAAGATATATCATTGTTTTGAAAAGATGAGACATTTATCATTTCCACCTATTTTAGAGGGTCATCCGTACAAAAATTCATTTTTCTTTCATACATTCAATGATACAAAGGTGTCAGTCTCATTGTGACATCCCCATTGAATAATTTCTTTGGACCTTAAAAAGATTCTGACCCATTGCCATATCAAAAAAAAAAAAACAAAAAGTTTCATAAAATCCAAATCAATTTTGCAATTTCTAAATTTAATGAACACAAGTTCTAAAAAGATACTATACTTTTTAACATTCACATTTTGCTCTCATTCTATACCTGCTGAAAAGGCATTATTCATGCGCATAAACAAACAAACAAATACAATCAATCAATCACATCTACATTGAAAATACACAATATTTGAATAGAAATTCTCAAACAAATTTGAGATATTACATCTACAAATAATGCATGTGCGCCAACTTCTTCTTCTTCTTCTTTTTTTTTTTTTGGAAAAAAATACAAAATAAATAATTCAAGAAATGAGAGGAGGAGAGAGAATGGGAATATGAGCCAAATAATATTGTTTATTGTGAAGAAATTTGCACCATTCAAAAAAAAAAAAAAAAAAAAAAAATATATATATATATATATATATATATATATATATATATATATATATATATACTATTTAATATCTATCACCTATTAAATAAGAGGAGAAGAAATGGCTCTTTTGATTGATGCAAAATCTTAAGAAAAATCACAATTTTGAAATTTGCATTCACGACCAAAAGTTGAGATAAACATGGATCCTGTCTTTTGATATTTATCACGTGGAATAAGATAATCATAAATGACCATTTCAATAATGTCAAAAAAAAAAAAAAAAAAGACCATTTCAATTTCCATACCTAACTTAGAATTATCATAAATTTTATCCACATCTTGGCTTATGTGTCAAAAATTAATTTAATTATTTGACGTAATATTGCTCTTAATCTTTTGATGTGTTTTGTAATTATTCATTACGTGTCATGGATATTGATGATATATATATATTTTTTAATTTTAAATTTAGGAATGATGCGTGGGTTTATATGTTTTCTACAATTTTTTTTATTCATCTGTCAATTTCGATACATACGTTATGTGTCAATCTTTTAATTATTATATCAGATGATGATTTTACCTTTTCTTTTAGTTTTCTGCTTCTCAAAGTTCATTTTTTTTTAAAAAATCATTTCATTACTTTTATATATATATATATATATATATTTTGACAATATGTGGGGGAGGGAGATTCCGAACCACAGACTTTGTGGTTATTAGTACAATATGCTAGTTGAGCTAAGCTCTTGTGGCTTATTTCATTACTTATAGAGAGTTAGAACCGACTACTGAGGGTGTGTTTGGTTTAACTTTTCAAGTGTTCAATTTTGAAAATAAATCATTTTGAAAAAATTTATAGTGTTTGACAACCACTAAAAATGACTTGTTAGAAAATGAGATTGATAAATAAACCATTTTGAGAGAAACACTTGAAACCAATTTTTTAAAAAAAACTTCTTAAGTAAACAATAACTTGTGTATAAAAACATTGGTGAGAAAATGCAACCAAACATATGAGTGTTTAAATTCTAAACAATTTTTATACAAAATGTTTTTTAAAAAATGCATTCTTGAAAAACATTTAAATTAAAACGTATTCCAAACGGACCCTAAATTTCTAAAGATTTTAGGCTTAATTTTTTTTTTTGTAAAAAAAGTCAATCAACAAAATTTATTCTTCATAACGAAGAAGTCAGTAATACATTTATTTTAAGGAAAAAAAAAATCAATTTTGATCGTAAACTTATCATGTTGTGTCAATTTTTATTCTAATCTTTTAAGTGCATCAAATTGCTCGTTTCAAACTAATTAGATAAGTGTTGCAATTTTTAACCTTAAACTTTAAAAAGTAGTGTTGTAATTTTAACTCTCTAATACGTTCTTGCTCCAAATGTCTTTATAAAAAGTTTTCTATTGTGAGTTTAATTAATTATAAACCATATGTACCATATGAATTTGATAAAATTTTAGAAAAGATTACATTAGAGCTAGATTTTATAGTTGAATTTATAAATTTTGATTAATTTGTGCGAGGGTTATAAATTTATCTCTATGCAAAACTTTATTTTATTGAGTTTATGAAGATTTTTATATATATTTTTTGTTAAAACGAGTGAATGAATTCGCAAAAATTGAGTCGATGGTAAAAATTGCAACACTTATTTAAATTTAGGGTTCAATTTGATGAAATTAAAAATTTAGGGTCAAAATTAATTTTTTTTTAAATTTTTTTGACAATATATCGGGTGAGAAATTCAAACTTCTGATCTTATGGTCGAGAGAATACAAACTTTATGTCAATTGATCTATATCCATGTTGGTTTCTCTAATTAGTTGAATTATATGCGGTTATTCATGGATGATTTTTTTTTTTTACTTTTGAAATATATTTATTATAAATAGACTTGGCCGGGGAAATGCCGATTTTTATTTTTTATTTTCTTTTTGACAACATGGGCAAATGCCAATTTATTCCAACAATATCGAATGATTGCATGTCCAAATAAAATATATATTAGTCAAATTATTAATATCGATATTCAAACCTAACTTTCCGTAATAAAAGAAGCCGAAAATCCTTCACGCAAACGCAACGCAACATTTTTAATTATTATTTTTTTTTTTTGGAATTACGCAATATCTAATTTTGCGTAATTTTTTTTTTTTGGACACAAACTAATTTTGTTTGTTCATATCAAAAATCACAATTGCGTAACTTTTTTTTTTTTTTTTTGGACACAAACTATTTTTTTTTTCTTTGACAACATAAATCACAATTGGTTGTTGCTTTTAAATTTGCCCATTCCATGACATAGTTTAAAAAAAATAATAGGAACTGAGCTACGAGTATGAACTAATTTAACTTGTTTATTATAACCTCACATTACAAAGAGACGACCTAATCGGTCCACTCTTTAAAAACACTTTTAAAAGTCTTAGCAAGTTTAGGAAAATAAAATTTGGTTTTAAACTTTCAATTTTATCAATTTGCACCTCAAACTTAGAAAGATGTTGCAATCTTAACTTTACACTTAAAAAAGTGTTGTAATTTTAACATTTTAATAAGTTCTCACTCCAAATATCGTTAAAAAAAGTTTTACTCGATACGTTCAATGAATTATGAAACCATGTATACGAAATAAAATTGATAAAATTTTATGGAAACACAACATTAGAGCTAGATTTTTCGTTGAATTTATGAATTTTGACAAAGTTATTCCATGGTTACTTTATGAATTAATTATAAACTTATCTTTGTGCATAATTATATTTTATTGAAATTAGTGAATTTATGAAGATTTTTACACTTTTTTTTGGGTTAAAATTAGTGGGTGAATTAGTGAAAATTGAATTGAGGGTAAAAATTGCAACACTTATTTAAGTTTATGTCTAATTTGATAAAATTTAAAGTTTAGGGTCTAAATTGATGCAACCTAACAAGTTTAGGGGTCAAAATTGATTTCTCCAAAATTTATAATAAAGAATAAGAAAGAAAAAAAAACATAGTTTCAACTCTAACTTTTCCTTGCCAATCCAAGCATTACTAAGAGGATAATACATATGGTTTGATCTTCACCTCCGCAATTGTTGAACTAAAAAAAACTATACTTTCCTCTTTTAAATTTTGAAATGGGGCAAAAATTAAAATAAAAGAAATACAAAAACAAAACTAAACAAACAAATATAGTGACAAAGAGATTTTTTTTATTTATTATTTTTATTATATTAGAAAAACACGTGGGAGTGAGGTTCTGAACATATAACATCTTGTTTACGGGTATATACTACCTAGTTGAACTAATGCTCAGTGTGAGTGTTTTTGAGTTCAACAATTGTGGAGGTGTGGGAGATCGATCCATTAACGCATTTGAAATGGTAATCGCGCCTTATATCCAATGAGCTAATGCTCAAGTAGTAAACATATTGAAATGACAACTTTAAAAAGAATGACATGTTTCAATTTCATATCTATAAATTAACTATAGAGGACACTTTATTTTGGCACTACGACAAGAAATTAAGTTATTCAGTTTGGAGCGACTGAAAACTTTTCTATGGATCAACTTCAACATGCTTCATCATCTTTCAATGACTCTAGTTCGAATTGATGGAAGACTTTATAGAATCTCAACATCCACAAAAAGATAAAAATCTTTGATTTGTGTTACCCTCGGTGTGGAAAAGAAAATGAAACAATGCTTCATATTTTGTGGGGTTGTAAAATGGTAAAGAAACATTTCCACTTCAATAGCATGGAATGTTAGACGATCCTATTTATTGGGCCTAAAATGTCTTCACCGAATATACTACTCTCCATGCAATTCTTAGATCAAAGCAACCTTTTCCACTTCTAACATGGCTACATAAACCAGTTTCTGGTATTCCTTCTATAGTTCATCTTCATGCAAACAAACGTCACTCTACCCTTTGGTTACTGTCGCCTTACAATCAATTCAAATTGAATATGGATGCAACAATAATAAATGGAGATATGGGCTATGACATGATCATTCGAAAATGAAGACGACGGTGGTAGTGGAGAAATTTGAGATGATGGTAGTAGCAAATAAATTTAGGAAGACGTGTTGTTTAGTGGAGTGGGTAGAAACACATGGTCTAGTTGATGGAGTCCAGTTAGCTTTCAATACGAGTATTTCTCTAGTTTGGACAGAAGTGGATTAAAAAATAGTATGGAATCTACTTAGAGATTACTCCTATAATCCATCATCTCAAACATCTTTCAAAAAACCATTACATAAAGGGGTTTTCACTAACCTCTTGAGACAGAAACAAAGTTGCACAACGTTGGCTACTCATGCTAGAAGTGAAAAACATTCTGAAATTTAGTTAGAAGAATTTTCTTTCGTGAGCTTATTGCATCTTCAATTTTTTTTTTTTGAGTTAAACAACAATTTTAGGTGGATTCAAATCTCTGACCTTTTGGTCGAAGGTATATGCCAATTACTAATGAACTAGGTTCATTTTGGCATTACATCCCCAATTAAGAGATACCAACCATGGATGTGCCTTGATTTTTTCATTTTGTTTAAAAAAAAAGAAAGAAAAAAACACAAAGGACATTTATAAACCAATATTTAATGTACATAGGCCTGCCTACCACACCGATGTTTTTCTTACTCTGCCAGAGACGTAGGGCCGTAAAGAGCAACCTAACTTGAAAGAAATAAATGAATTCACTGTTTTATTGTATTTTTAGGTTGAACTACTCTTAGTTTCAATTTGACCGACATTTTTTTTAGTTTAATAATATTTAAGGTGAAAGAATTTAAAACTTTAATTTTTTTTTTTTTTTTCGAATGTACTTATCAATTATGCTCAATTCGATTCTAATTATGCTCAGTTCGATCAGTTTGACTGACACGATGACTGGTGATGGTGAATTAATATTTTTAATTTCGTTTTTTAAAATATATTTTATTTTAAAACATTACGTTGTAACTTGTAATGCAATCCAGAGTGAGATTTCACTTCCTCAAAAGAGGTGCGAAATATGTGACTGGTGTCACTGGTCCACATAATAATGAGCTGATATTTTCAATTTAGTTTTTCTTTTTACACATGGGGTGAGATTTGACAGCTCTTCTGTCAAAATAGTTGATTGTGTTCTATATTGTATGATTGTAACTAAATTAGGGCTTATAACAAAGGCTAAATTATAAAAAATGTTCATGAACTATGGGGTTTGTTTCAAAAATGCCCCTGAACTTTAAAAAGTTTCAAAAATACCTCTGAACTTTGAAGAATGTTTCAAAAATACCCTTGCTGTAAATTTTGGATGGAAACCGTTAAAGTTTGAGTTTCAAAAATACCCTTGAACTTTCAAAAAAATTTCAAAAATACCCTTATTAAAAAATGATTCTTCTTTTTTCCTCCTCTCTCACCGTAAATTCTTTCTCCATGAAAATTAATGCAAGACTTTGCTTATAAAAGTTGTGTGCAACTCAATACCAAATAAAAAAAAGACTTTGAAATCAAGTTTTCTCTTTTAAAAAGCGTAAAAAAGATAAGTGTGAGAAAACAACATATACATGTATATATATTATTTCATTTTTTGCTCTCTCTTTGTTTGTGTATCTTAATGATAAGAAGAAAAAAATGTTTATAAGACTGTGAGTTTGGTCCAATTTATAAGATTAATCAATCAAAAGTTTTATATATAATTTTGTTCTTATTGATATTTAAGAATTGTTAGAATCCTTATACAACAATAGTTTCATTTATTTTTCGTAATAGAAATATAGAGAAAGCTAGGAAATAATATTGAAAAGACTACCAACACATGTAGAATTTCAAGAACAAAACAAAAATCATCTTGAAGATTCGATACGAAAATCTAGCCAACTGCTTTAGATGTGTTGAAAGAGAAAGAAAGCTCCTAGATTATGAATACATGACAAATGAGAAAAGTTTCTCATTAATTTTTGGAAGAAGAGTTAATTTACGGTGGGAGAAGGGAAAAAAATAGAAGCATTTTTCAATAAGAGTATTTTTGAAATTTTTTTGAAAGTTCAAGGGTATTTTTGAAACTCAAACTTTAACGGTTTCCATCCAAAATTAATGGCAAGGGTATTTTTGAAACATTTTTCAAAGTTCAGGAGTATTTTTGAAACTTTTTAAAGTTCAGGGGCATTTTTGAAACAAACCTCATAGTTCAGGGGTATTTTTTATAATTTAGCCTATAACAAATAAATGATATATTTAAAAAACGATGGTATAAAATTTGACCAAGCGAAGAGAACCAATTCAAACTATATAAAATCATAAGAGACTAAATCAGAACTAATTTCAAAACATAAGGGAAACAGAAACCAACATTTCTTACCTTAAAAAAAAAAAAAAAAAAAAAAAAGAAACCAATATTTGTTTACTTATTTTTAAAAATGACGAACTCTTAATCTTTTTTTTTTCTTTCCTTTTTTCCGTTAATAGGGGCTTGGCGCTATGAAACACTTCACAGATTCCATAAAGTAGCTGAAGGGTAAAACCGAAGCGACCAAAAAAAAAAAAAAAAAAAGAAAAAAAGAAAAGAAACGCAAGGAAGGAATAACAAATTACAGAACATAACAATGACTATAAAACAAAAGTCATCAGACCCATAATTTAGACTTTAGAGCATGATCAGCAGTTTTCTACCTAAACATGAAGAAGGAAAGCAAGCAAGCATACTTAGTCTCAAGAAGACGCGTTTGCACTTGCCAACTCCTTAAGGAATGTAACGACATCGTCCGATGATCCGAGCAGATACCGAGCATTCGTCCGAGATCGTCCAACAGCACACGAGAAGTAGTTCTCAGCCTTGAGATCAAGCACATTCCATTGAATCTTCTCTGGTGATGGTTTACGACCATTTGCACAGTTATGATTTGAAGTTTTCTTCTCCGAATTTGACCGCGCCTTATTGTGAGGCGATTTTGATCCATTCCTATTTACAGGAACTTTAATGGAAGATCTTCTCTCACCAGTTAACTTAAGTCCGTCGGTTCCCTTGGCTCTTGCCATGCCTATGGTATCTGACGGAAGTTCAGGCTCAAAGAAAGTGTAGACATCTTCATCCTGATGACATTAATAATTTGAATGAGTAGAAGGGCTAGAAAAGAGGTGATATACAATATGAACTGATAAATTGACGTGCAATGTTTGGACAAAAAACAAATCACCACATTTTTCAAAACCTCTTTAAATGAATGAATAAGGTCTGTTTGATAACCTTTTGATTTTTTGTTCTTGGTTTTTGAAAAATAAATCTACAAATACTACTTTCATCTATGAATTTCTTTGTTTTGCTATATCTTTTAAACTTGTTTTCAAAGTCCACGCAAAATTTTGAAAACTTGGTTTGTTTTTGGAATTTGGCTTGACAAGGAAAGATGAAAACCATGTTAAAGATATTGAGAAAACAAGCACACAAACAAGGCCAGATCGTAACTTTAGACAATGGCTTGTTGAATAATTAAACAGACTTGGGTTCTAAAACTTGCAAGGACCAAATTTTACCTTCCCAAGAAAATGGCCGACACACAAGACATAGTCTATTGGAGTCGTCATGGACTTGCTGTGAACTATTTCTCCCAATATTCGGTCAATTGCTGACCCCTAGCCCAACAAAAAAAAAAAGAAAAAAAAAAATAATAATAATAAAAAAAAGAACTTAGGCATGATAATCTTATTTAATATAATGCCATATGACAGGGAAAATCTAGGGAGGAAAACAAGACTAACCTTGGTAACGCCAACAGCTCGCACCTCAACAGATCGGCTACCTTGAACAACATCAACTGATGCATTAGAAATTGGACCTGTCCATAAATGCTGCAACATATCCCTTGCTTGTAGCCTTCCAAACTCAACATCTACATCAGGCAATGAGACAGAACAGTGAAGAAAAAGATCTTATCAGTTATGATATTAGCATTTAGGGGAAGGTGGTTGGTGCGCGCATCAAGTACCTGCATATTTATAGTTCCAAACAAGTGAAGTTTCGCGGAGCTCAAAATGGGAACGGGGAGTTCTCTCTGTGAAGTACTCAAAAACATGCTGTAGAAAACACACAAAATAATAATAATAAATTAATAAAAGCTGTGGATAATGTTCCATTTCATCAATGGTTTTAATTTAAGCACCTTCACACTGTCGACCCATTCCATATTCAAATGCTCAGGCATTGTAGTCATCCAGTCCCCTCTTGTAAAGCGTAGAAACATCCCATTCTCAGCTGCCAACCACATGTCATACTCCCCAAAGTTCTGTGAAAGCACTGGGTCAAGAAGTAGATAGGATAGGCGTGAAAAGAAAAAAACATGAAGCTGGAAGAAGTACATCGTCCAAGACAGTTCTGTCACTCCCACTGAGGATAACTACTGTCGTATTTGGATCGTTGCAAATTGCTGTCAATGGTTCTTTCAAATCCGGGTGTAGTTTCAGTTCCATTTCTCTAATCTGATCGCCTCTTCTCTCGGGTGTGTCCACTGGTTCAGTTAATGTTGAATTGAAGCCCTGAATCAGGACCACAAGAACAATGTTAAATCATAATACAGTAAAGATGCACTAGTACATTTTCTCTTTATTCAACCATGATGCTTAGAAAAGATTTATTAGGTCAGAATTAGCGAGCAAAGTATTATGCAGCAATTACGAAATTTGTGCAATGACTTCTTCTCTTGAGTTAAATGAACTTCGCTTCCTTTCCTGCTTCCACTTTTTTATTTTGAAAATCTTGGTTAGATGGAGGTGTGGCTCTCCAGTCTCCAGAACACAGTAGGGCACAACTTTGGTATGACACCAATTAAAAATACCCTTTAAAACAAAAGCAACTCTAAACAGACTTCTATCATTGATCTTAGTAGGCGTATATGATTAGGACTGTTGATATGCCTTAAATCTGTTAGAGATTGGATATGTAATTTCCGTTTTGGGCTTTATTTTGGGTCTATTCTGTTAGGGTTAAGAGTGGTGCCATATTTATACCCTCCTAACCTAATCTGCCCTAAACTCTGTATTTGTAATTTGTATCTGCTTATCTCCTCACTAATAAAACTATTCTCTCCCTCTGTCCGTGGATGTAATTAACACACCGTTGGTGAACCACGTAAATTTGTATTGTTCTTTTCTATTCTATTCTTGTTGTTGTTGAATTTTGATTACTGTCATAACGAGGGCTATGAAATGTTCTTAAGATAACTTACACTCCATAACCAAACACGCCTTACCAATATAAGTAATCGATTAGTCGATTGGTCATAACGTTTAACTGCATCGTCAGATGGAAGCAGGGGTGGAGATTGTCTTATCCTCAGTTCAGCTTCAACTACTGTATCGTTAAGTTCACTGCAAAGAAATAACAATTTCGTCAGTATCAGCCCATATTCAGTACTAGCATTAATTCTTGATCTATTTGTATAAGCTTCCACTACTAGCTAACTTTCTTATATTGTAACCAGCACGATGACAATTAAGGGAAACATAATTTTAGTTTGAGGGAGAACTTGTGATTATGGCGATGACATACAACACTTGGATACTAAATTCTCGCCAACTATTATAAATGCCTACAAATTTCAGTAGATCATCATAAACCTGATTCAAGATTTTCAAGTGAAAAAGGTACCATATTGAGGTTAGCATTTAACCTTTAGTGCAAATATGTTCTACAACTCCAATCTTGAAGATTAAGATATATAATAAGAAAATCTAGTTCCATCGTTATATTTTATGTAAAAAGTTTTCAGATTCACAGAATCACTTGTAACTTAACAAATATCGAGATAAGAAGGTCCTATACAGAGAGGTCTACGAATCGATACCTCACAAAAGTTTCTGCCCATTCCTGGGCAGTGTGTGTTGTCACATGGAGAAAATTATGCCTATGTCGCTTTTCTCTTTCATCAGCACTCATATTTAATGCTCGATCAATTGATTTTGTGACTTCTATTATGTTCCAGGGGTTGACCAAAAGTGCTCCAGCACCCAGAGATTGTGCAGCACCAGCAAACTACAAAAATCTAGGGAATTAGTAAAGAAAAGAACAATTCAAATTTGAAAAACTTATAATGTCGTGCATAGTGTATTCAATACCTAGGTGCGTTGTCAAAAAGAATATGCAATTATATTGACCACCAGTCTTCTAATTGTCATCTTATTGAACTGATGTAAAGATAATTTAAAGGAGAAAAAGTATCCTATACCCAATACATCATGTTTTAGCATATACTTACATACTACATATGTTTATTCATTGAATTATTAATACAAAAATAGTACAAATAAATAACACTAAATTGAATGACGGAAAGCTTACACACACACATACAAAGATATGCGTAAATAGTTAAAAATAACTAAGATAAAAGAGGAAAAAAAATCCACGTATAAGAAAAGATTTGAAAATGTCCATCTATAAAGACCAAAAAGGAGACTACATATTTAGACAAATCTATTTTATGAATATGTCCTCGTATTTTTCTTGTAAAATTCTCCAGAGCCTTTCCAATGAAATGATGGAAGATAAAGCGAAAACTACCCTTGAAACCTTTGTTCTTTTTTGCTAACTGATAGCATCAAATGCCTGTAGAGTAATTTTCTCGTATTTTGCTTATCTTCGTTGAATTCCTTGTGAAAAATGCTTTTAAATGAGTATAATATGTGTAGAAGTCCTTGACGGAGGTTTTGAGCCAATTCGGAGCAAATTGAGCTATATTCCCGAAGCCAAAGCATCTAGACCTTGTGGACAACATTTCAAAGATTTGCATACTTCAATTCCAAGCCAAAAACTCGAGAAGGAAGCGTCAAGACGCTACAAAATGCCATCAACCCGAGGCCTAACGTCTCGACGCTGTGGCCTAGCATCTCGACGCTAGGCAAGCTCTCCACCTGGTGATTTTTGCACGATTACAAATTTTTTCCTAAATTGATAGGGCAGCGTCTCGATTCTGCGCTTGTGTATAAATGACAAATTTCGATTTTAGGTCAAATGTATCTTAGTTTTTCCCCCTCTAGCCGATTTCTTCCCCATTCTCTTGGTACTCCTTTGCATTCTACTGTAATTTAGACTAATTTTATTGTATTTTGGGATGGCAAATTAAGTCAAGGAGCTTAGTTGGAGCGTTTCGATGACCGGCTAAGTTTATATCATCGCAATTGGGGATTTCTAATGTAAGTTTGACATACTCTTGAGACCTTTGCTTATGATTTTAATGAATTATTGTTGATTGTGATTTAAATTCTCGCTTTTGATTACCATTAAATCAACAGAATAGCTTGAAAACCTATTTGCATGAATTGGTTTAATTGCTTTGCTAAATTGGTTAGTAATGGGTTCGTTATGTAATTGTGTTAAAAGGCGGCACATTATCCCAATTAATTCAATTGCATGATAGATCTAGGGATTTAAACTTAGAATTGTATAAACCCAGGTTGTTCCTAGTTTATATGAATCTATCTAACGGTCCACTTTTTACTTAATGCGGTTAGACTCTTTAATTAGAAATCTAATTAGGCTCCAACTTCGATGCGTTGGTCGGGTTGGAAAGGTTAGGGTCCAAAATCATTGTTTTCAATTGTAGTTAGACGGTTAATGATAATTCTATTAATTTGAGAGTCCATGATTGAGTTGCCAAACCCAAGTTAGAATAACCAATTGTGCGATACCGAGGTGAGATTAGCGAAAGTATCTTTACTTTTCCATTATTTTAATTTCTTGCGATGTTATGTTTTTAGTCAACCCATCATTCAAAACCCCCCTTTCGATTGCTAATTGAGAAATCTAATTAAATTAATTAATTACGCTACTCCATGTGATCGACCCCGACCCCTATTGCTACAAGTTAGCTTTAGAGGTTGAGAATTATAAATTTATTTGATACAACCTTCAACAAGTCGTCCATCACTAACATTGCCACCAAAACATCCTATTTTCTAACAGAAATGATAATGGGCTCTCATAGGAAAAAGGCAGCAACCAACAAACTGGGAAAGAAGTTTGCACCATAGTTTATAAGCAAATGATAATAAAAACGGGATGATAAACTGCCACTCCTGACATGCAACCAAAAATAATCAATATGAAGAAAAACAACGAAGTCTCCATCCCTTTTGCAAGTATTTGTTAGGCCTCCTATAACAAAAGTGTATAAACGTAAGGGTAGAAAGGAGAGAGAGAATGAGAAGGACAGTTAGTTATGTGAGAGTGTGTGCTGAGGGCAATTGGGGACCACTGTGGTCCCGAATGTGAGGGCCGAGGGTTGTTTGTTTGGCAAGGGAGTATATAATTGCTATTTTCCGTTTTCTAGGGTTCTTATGTGAATTTTGAACTTAGAAATGGTAAGGGAGAGGAGAGTAACCAACACTCTTATCTTGCTAGGAGTTTTGTATTGCCTTAGGGTTGTTTTTCTCTACTAAATACCATATTATAGTAAGGGGAATCATTACAAATTGGTATCAAAGCAAAACAACCTGGGGAGGTGGAAGAAAATGACTCAAAAGAAGATGGAAGAAAGGTTTGAAGCTAACGAAAAGGAAATGGCCGATATGAAGGAGAGCATCCAACGATCGAAGAAAGGATGAAAGGGTTCAGGAAAGCCATTGCAACTCTAGCTTCTGAAATCGCTCAGCTCCGATCATGATCAGTGTCCTTTGGAGTCGTCGACGAATCAGCACAGAAGAAGAAAGAAACGCTGGAGACGGGAGAACTCTGGTACCAGCATCGAAGAGAATGAGAAAACAGCTCCCGCACGCGTAGTAGAAGAGATGAGCAGGGACCGACACAAGTTTAAGAAGGTTGAGATGCTCGTTTTTGGGGGAGATGAACCAGACTCATGGTTGTTTGTTTCGTGCCGACAGGTATTTCCAAATTCATAAGTTGTCTGTTATAGAAAAACTCACCGTGGCTGTTATAAGATCTGAAGGCGTGGCCCTAAACTGGTACCGACAAAAGAGGAACGTGAGCCCTTCAAGGATTGGAAAGATCTAAAGATGAGGCTGCTGAGGCGTTTCAGAAGGAAGAAACAGGGGATTGTTTGTGGACAATTCCTTGCAGTGAATCAAGAGACAACGATCAAGAAATATTGTGAGAATTTTAAGGAATTAGTTGCGCCATTACCGCACCTCACGAATGAAGTTCTCAAGAACACCTTCATGAATGGCTTGAAACTAGTGATCAAGGTGGAAGTGCTCTGTTTCCGGCCGGTAGGGCTAGAGGATATGATGGAAAAAGCCCAATTGGTTGAGGACAAAGAAATCATGCGAGAAGAGGAAGAACGACCCAAGTTAGGAATGGGTCGAGCCCTTCGACCATTAAGTCCGATTCAAAACAAAAGAAACATGGATTGGAAGCCCACCTAACCCTCACTATCACTCTAACCAGTAACCCTAATTTGAATGCAAAAAAAGAGGGAGGAATGAAACGGTTATCAAATGCGGAATTTCAAGCTCGACGAGAGAAGGGGCTCTGTTTTAAATGCGAAGAAAAATACACTGTGAGACACCGGTGTAAGGCAAAAGAACTACGAGCGATGGCCGTACAAGAGAATGGGGATGAACTGGAAATCCTAGAAGAAGGGGACAAAGTTGATGATAAAAACGCTAAAAGTGCGGAGGAAATGGATGACGCAGTCAAGCTATCCTTAAACTCAGTCGTTGGCTTCACAGGTCTGGGCACTATCAAAATGAAAGGAAAGATAGACCTAGAGGAAGTGGTGGTTTTAACGATAGTGGAGCCATGCACAATTTCATCACCCAACGATTGGTAGATTCTCTGAAATTACCCCTGACAAAAACCTCCAACTACGGTATCATCATGGGATCTAGTCCTCCGATAAAAAGGGAGAGGTGTGTGTAAAGGGGTGGTAGTTTCTTTGGGAGACCTGACAGTGGTAGAAAACTTTCTGCCATTAGATTTGGTCGGGGTTGATGTAGTTCTTGGAATGCAATGGTTACACACTCTAGGGGAAACAAGGGTGGATTTGACCAAACTGATCATCACCATTGAAAGAGGAGAGTAACTGATAATCCTCAAAGGAGACCCGAGTCTGACTAAAACTAAAGTTTCGTTGAAAAGAATGATGAAAGCTTGTAAAGATAACAATCAGGGTTACTTAGTACAGTTTAAAGCCCTGGAAGCCATGAGTGATTATGCTGAATTTTGAATGCTAACCACAAGGGAAGATGTATCAGAATCGACTCATAAACTATTACAACAATTTAGTGACATCTTCCAAGCCCCAGACATACTGCCCCCTCATAGAGATATTGATCACCGGATCCATCTGAAAGAAGGAACTCAACCAGTGAATGTACGCCCATATCGCTACCCACAGGTGTAAAAAAATGAGATTGAGCGTTTAGTGGAAGAAATGTTTACAACAGGAATCATCAGACTGAGTGTAAGTCCGTACTCTAGCCCCGTCTTACTCGTGAAAAAGAAGGATGGAGGGTGGCGCTTTTGTGTTGATTATAGGGCGTTGAACAATGTGACAATACCAGACAAGTTCCCTATTCCAGTTGTGGAAGAACTTCTCGATGAATTGAATGGTTCCCAAGTGTATTTGAAGATAGATTTGAAGTCGGGTTATCACCAAATACGAGTGCACACTAAAGATATACAAAAGACGACCTTCAAAACTCATGATGGGCATTATGAATTCCTTGTAATGTCGTTCAGTTTGACCAATGCACCTTCGACTTTTCAAGCTATGATGAATAGACTCTTCAATCCGTATATTCGTAAGTTCATTCTTGTGTTCTTTGATGATATTCTCATCTATAGTATGAATCACGATGAGCACTTAAAACATTTATTTGTGGTCTTCACTGTATTGAGAGAGAATCAACTTCGAGCCAATTTGACCAAGTGCCAATTCGTGGGGGACGGGATTGAATATTTGGGGCATTGGATTTCAGCTCAAGGAGTAGAGGCAGATCCTGAAAAGGTGAGTGGCTGAGTGCAATGCTTGAATGGCCACGACCTCAGAATATAAGGGAATTGAGGGGATTCCTTGGTTAAATGGGCTATTACCAAAGGTTTGTATGCAATTATGGGAAGTTGGCTGCACCTTTGTCCCAACTGTTGAAAACAAGTGCGTTTGAATGGAGTGAATAAACAACATTGGCGTTTGAGCAGCTAAAGAAAGTCATGGTAACCTTGCCTGTGCTAGCATTGCCAGATTTCAATCAGCCATTTGTAGTAGAGACTAATGCTTCGGGGATAGGCTTGGGGGCAGTGCTATCTCAACACAAAAGGCCTATTGCTTATTTTAGTCATACTTTATCCACACGGACCCAACAGAAATCTATCTATGAACGTGAGTTGATGGCTATTATGTTAGCAGTCCAACGTTGGCGACCATATCTACTGGGGGCAAAAATTTGTAGTTCGAACGGATCAAAGGGCTTTAAAATACCTACTGGAGCAGAGGGTGATCCAACCTCAGTATAAAAAATGGTTATCTAAGCTCCTGGGTACGATTTTGAGGTCCAATACCGACCTGGACCAAAAAACAAAGTGGTAGATGGCTTGTCTCGAGTAATCCCTGCAGTTCATTTAGCCAATTTGACAGCACCAGCCATTCTAGATATTGAAGTGGTCAAATAGGAGGCCTAAGATCCCAAACTTGCAAAGATCATCCAGCAGCTTAAAGAGGATCAGGACAACGTTCCCAAGTTTGAGTGGTCACAGGGGCAGTTGGTCTACAAAAAGAGGTTAGTTCTTTCTAAAACCTCATCCCTTTTGCTTGCGGTATTGCATGCCTTCCATGACTCTGTGTTAGGGGGGTCATTCTGGTTTTTTACGCACATATAAGAGACTCACAGGAGAACTTTATTGGGAGGGTATGAAGTCTGATGTGAAGAATTATGTGGCTCAATGTTTGATTTGTTAAAGAAATAAGACATTAGCAACCTCTCCTACGGGTTTGTTGCAACCTCTGGAAATTTCGGAGCGAATTTGGAAGGAGTTGACAATGGACTTCATCGAAGGATTACCAAAGGCAAATGGAGTTGACACAATATTAGTAGTGGTAGATTAGTTGAGTAAGCTGCACATTTCCTCAGTTTGAAACATCCCTTCATAGCAAAGACGGTAGCTGAGGTGTTTGTAAATGAGATTGTTCAATTACATGGTTTTCCAAAGACCATAGTATCCGATCGTGACAAAATTTTCTTAAGTAATTTTTGGTCCGAAATGTTCAGGATGCAGGGCACAAAATTGTGTTGCACTACAACATATCACCTGGGCAGTCTGAGATAGTTAACAAGTGTGTTGAGCAGTACCTTCGTTGCTTCTGTAGTGAAGGGCCAAAGAAGTGGAATTTGTGGTTGAACTGGGCCAAGTATTGGTACAATACTACGTACCATAGTGCGATTGGAATGACTCCATTCCAGGCAGTGTATGGCAGACTTCCCCCACCCTCTGTCATCCTATGGCGATATATTTTTTTTTTTTGATGAAAAAACCAGCTTTCATTGAGAAAAAATGAAAGAATACAAGGGCATACAAAAAAAAAAAAAAAACCAGCCCACAAAAGGCCTCCCTTAAAGGAATGGCCGCCAACTCAAAATGATAGAATCTAGAGAATAATTACAAAAATCCTATGGCGATATGCGAACAACCAATGCCACCTTAGACCAGCAATTGGTTGAAAGAGACCTAACTTTCAAGATGCTAAAGGATCATCTGCAAGTAGCTCAAGAGAGGATGGAAAAAATTGTGGATAGGAAACAAACTGAGTTGAAGTTTGAGGAGGGCGATTGGGTGTTTTTGAAATTGAGGCCCTATAGGCAAGTGTGCCAAAAGAAAGAACGAGAAGCTATCACCCAAGTTTCTTGGTCCCTATCAGATAGAAACAAAGGTCGGGCCTGTAGCTTATCACCTTCGGTTGCTAGCTGAATCAAGAATTCACCCTATCTTCCATGTTTCTTAACTCAAACGAGCGTTGGGAGATCATCAAACCACACAATTAGAACCACCACTATTGACAGAGGACTTTGAGTGGATGACTACACCAGCTGAGGTGTTTGTTTTCAATCTCGATTATACTGAGGTTTTAATCAGTTGGGCAGGACTTCCAGCACACGAAGTTACTTGGGAGAAAGTCGAGGACTTCAAGAGACAATTCCCTGATTTCAACCTTGAGGACAAGGTTCTTGAGCAAACCGAGAGTAATGTTAAGCCTCCTATAACAAAAGTGTATAAACGGAGGGGTAGAAAGGAGAGAGAGAATGGGAAGGACAGTTAGTTATGTGGGAGTGTGTGCTGAGGGCGATTGGGGACCACTGTGGTCCCAAATGTGAGGGCTGAGGGTTGTTCGTTGGGCAAGGGAGTGTTTTCCGTTTTCTAGGATTCTTATGTGAATTTTCTACTTAGAAGTGGTAAGGGAGAGGAGGGTAACCAACACTCTTATCTTGCTGGGAGTTTTGTATTGCCTGGGGGCTGTTTTTCTCTTCTAAATACCATATTATAGTAAGGGGAATCCTTACAGTATTTTCCAACAAGTCACTGTATTCTCCAAAACTGAGGTCAAAACAGAACTATACTCTTTTGAGTTCCTTTAAACCAAACAAAACGACAAGGCTCAAAATAGCAGATGAAGCATTAGACATTGAGAAGAATAAAGTATCTAAATTAGGAAGAACCACTTGAATCATAACAACAATCTTTCTCATCAGCAAAAAAGATTTAAACTATTAATTATTCATGTCAGTATAATTCATTTTGGTTGACTACACAGGAAGTTCAATTCTCATAACGCACATATCTGAAGAAATCTAAATTCCATATACCAGAATAACATGTGTATGCATTCCTAGATTACCTGACCTCAAGTTTCTGTTGGAATAGAAAAGTAAACATTCACTGGGAAAGATAACAATTAAAAAGGGCCCAAACAAACAAGCAAAGGGAACTTGCCTAAAAATAAAACCAGGGCCAATCACATAAATACTTCAATACCCAGGGTGGCGAAAACAAACAATAGTATTGCCATAAGGGTTTTTTAGAATTACCTCACTAAGAATTAAAACCCCTTTCTTTGCATCCTGGCAAGCAACGAACTCATAACTGACAAGGTTCATTCCATCCCTCAAAGATGTGACAAGCGCTACATCTAAGAAGAGGGGAACAAATAATTAGGAAATATTAAATAAAAACACACAGAAATTTATTAGCATCATTGCATGACACATCCATTTAACATGTCAATGTTTCACAGTGCAGATGAAAGTTGGTGAACTTGTTACAACATGTCCCAATATTTCTGAAGCAAATGGAAAAGCAATGGAGAGAAGGACGTGTTACACTTGCACCGACTGACCTGCCTCAAATCAATTTTAAGTTTGCTTATATAAATAGATATTTTGATATCTAAGTGCAGCTTATGCTTATGCACAATTTGAGGACAGACTTGACCCTACAATATTTCCTTGTCAGATAACACCCTCCAACTTGTTCGGAAACTGGATTTTAATTTCTAAACAAGTGGCCCGCATGGGGTTTAAATTTGTTCTCCTTTTTTCACATGCCTCAATACACCAATAGGATATTAATTCCTAAACAAGTGGCCACCATGGGGTTTAATTTATTCTGTTTTTTTTTTCACATGCCTCAATACACCAATATACCAACCCTTAGGGGCTAATTTCAGTTTCAAACATACAACCAATTCTTTGGATTTTATCCAATCACTGTAAGACTTGTCAGCAACATAGATCAGTTAGGACCTTGTGGTATACCCCATCTTCTTTAAAGAGGAAAAGTTAAGATATTCAACTAGCCCTGGTCAATGACATATTAATATCATCAAAGCACTGTTGGGATACATCACATAATATCGACATACTCAGAAATTAGCCAGAACGACCTAGAGATGTGAAACCTTGAGATAGCATTGAAGTACCAAAATTTCATCTGTCATTGTTTCTAGTACTCAATAAATTAATTGAAATTTCCAAATACATGCAATGTGATCCATCCAAGGTGCACAGCACATATTAATGCTACTTTGATCCACTATCTAAGGACTGAATTTATCATATATACATAACACTTAGGATCTGAGACACTCTTACCTTAATGAAACTTAAAACATAACCTATAATTTAGTATCAGGGTAGACCTATCTCAAAAAAACTCAGTACCAAATAATTCCGAGATAAACACTTTGGGATATTATCGTATGCAGAATACCTAGGGTCTGAGACACTCTTTACTCTGTAGGAATCAGACCTACCCTTAATGAATGAGAATTAAAATATAACCTACTATTTAGTACAGGCAACAAGAACTATCTCAATACATCTTAGTGCCAAATGATTTCAAGCTCAACGTTTTTTTATGAAAGATTTCATGATCAACATTCGGTAGATGGAGAATGAAAATTAATACCAGTTACAGCATATAGTGCACATAATGCGTGAAAATCAAGGGAGCGATCCTGCAGGAAAATAAAAACTTGTTGGAAGCTGTTGCAAGGTCTAACAATATGTAAAGGAATTTGATGGTAGCCACTGTAATGATAAAAAATGACCAAACGTGATTTACTTAAAGAAAACATCAGGAAGGTCTTAGACGCAACCCATTATTCACACACCATATATCATAAGTCATTCAAACAAGTCCTTTCTTATACACTAAAAGAATGGTTCTATAAGCATAAAATACAAATTATCCAGGAGATGAAATTAGAAGATGACAAGGAAATACACGACACATATTATGTACAGGTTCACATTAAAGAAAACCTATGTACATATGCATGCCATCAAACATGACTGTTTGATTATTTTGCTGGAAAAGAAGTGTATCTAGATTAATAGAGAGGATACCACCTTCCCTTAGAGAAAATTCAGAATCTGTAAAATAAAGCTAATTTGTATTCATTACCCATCCCAGCGTACGATTTTATCCCAGAAATAAAGTTCATCGTACATCAATTTTGTTGACAATGGTTTCCTTTCACTAATATCTAACCAGCCAAGCTATATCCGACCATTTAATCACGATTCATTAAAATATAAATAAATTACACATCCACCATTATTCCTAAAGAAGTTAAGAGCAAATGAGTGACTCACATCTAACAATCTTCGCAAATTCAAGCACCAAACGAAATAAAATAATGCTAACTGTATATTCAATTAAGGAAATAAAGAAATCAAGGTCAAACCAGATGATGTATAGGCACAGCAGTCAATGTTCCAAATCTCCCATTAATGCGTCCAACTATTTCATGAACTTGGCTTGTAAGTTTTTGGTCTGTTAGAACACAAGATAAAACTTATAATTAACATCTAGAAGCGATTAAAGATCTGGTTTATAGAAATACTATATGTAGCAAGAGTAAAAATATACTATACCAGCAAACCTGTATTATTGAAAGAAAACATAGTCTAAAAAGTACATATTTGTTTTAAGGAGTTTAGGCACATGCATGGTGCAGAATGAATAGCAGGATTTTCTAATGATTTAAACAATTTTGGAGAAAGGTGATGATTAACGTAAGAAGGGAGGAAGAGATATTAAACAAACATATCATTTATTTTCCTGGCATAATATCTTGACTGATATAACAACAATACAAATATTTACATGGATATATCTAGTTTAAACTATATATCCATGACGTTCCAGAAACTTTCTACTCTCATTTCTATATTAGTACATTATGTAGAAACTAAAACTTTCAAAGCCATAAAGTTCTATTTATGAAATACGCCAGCAGTTAGCAAAATTGTGGCAAGGAATGCTTCATATATCATATGACTGGATGACAATAGACTGAAAACCCAAATAGAAATTGAGGATGACAGTTTATTCAGTTATAAGAAGCGGCTTCTACTAAATATACTAACACTGCACAAGCACATCAAAATACAAAACGTGTAGAGAAAGCACCATACATTCTGGCACATCTGTTCTTGTTGGCACTGCAATTTGCAGCAAAACAACTTTATCACGCCAATAAGGGTTTTCCTCCAGGAATTTTTCAAATGCTAATATCTTTTGAGGTATTCCTTTAATCATATCAAGACGATCTACACCTAACATTACCTGCAATGCAAAAACAATTGGAAGAATAAGACATAAGTTCTACTGACAGACGTGAAAATCGGACTGACATCACAGAGAATGGAATAAACCAAGTCTATATTTGTTTGCTTTCATGAAGAGGACAAGGATAATGCACTTTGAACAGCCTAATAAACTAAGCAAAAAATCATTGGCTAAGAACCACAACAACAATTTTTGCCTTTCATAATTATGAATATTTTGCATGGCAATGATGGGACGGTTCTCAAAGTAGATATACAAGAAGATTGAGAACAGTATAGTAAGAAAATAGAAGTAAAAATTAGTCACAAACCCTAGAAACATTAACAATAAAAATGAACCCAAAACAAACAGCAGGCATCCTTCACAATAAAATCTTGTCCAGGTGAGAGAACCAGAGAACAGAGTGACGTACTTAACAAAAGTTAAAATCTGTGCACATCTGGCTTCACTTCTAATAATACAAGCATGCTAGTTTAGATTCTGAAATTAATGTAAAAGGTAACATCCCTACATATTTGGCCACCAAAAGAAGAGAGAATAATCAAAACAAACAACAGGGAGAAGAATCCTTCATAACAAACAGAAATTCAAACTCATTTAACACAATATGTCCATTGATCTTACAAAAAAGAAGTCCATCTCAAGTGAATATGTTATAAAGGCTAAATATATGTTTTAGCCTTCAAGCGTTTTTTCAGTTAAGCCTATATTGTTTTAAAAGTTTCAATTTAGTCTCTTCTGTTTTAATATTTTTCAATTAAGTCCCGTACCATTGGTGAATGTTAAAATTGGCTAAAATTTAACTCAGTGAATTAACTGAACTTTAGAGGAGGAAAAAGGTAATCTAAGAGAGAAAATTTTCTAATTCTTCATCCAAATTTCTAAGAAATTGGTGGAAATTTCAAAATTTCTTCTCTTAGAAGACCTTTTTTCTCCTCTAAAATATCAACTAGAGAAAAAACAATGCTAGATCAAATATAAAAAAAAGAACGAAGTGAGGGATAAGAAAAAGATCTTCTCAAATGGTGCTGCATAAAACAGTTAGTAAGACATTTGAAATAGGATATTTAGGATAAACAATTACCATTAAATTATACTCTGAAATTAATTAATTGTTTTAGATCTAAATTATACTCTGAAATTAATTAATTGTTTTAGATCTAAATTATACTCTGAAGTTAATTAATTGTTTTAGATCTTTTTCTCTCATCAATCTCATATATTCTTCTTTTAGTGGAAACATGAACAACTAGGTAGGTTAATGCTATGTTAGAAGCGATGCTTCACAAACTACTTCCCATCACAATGTCGCAAAGAAAAATCCTGACTTGGTCATTAGATTTTATGCCAAACACATTAATGCAGAGAAATATACTGTCGTTATATTTTTGCATGACAAATAGCAACAGCACTGTGGACTAAGACAATCATATACCTTTCGACCTTTGAATCTTTCTTTTAACTCTTCAATATGTTCTTGGACTTCAGGAATCTTGAGGGCACGGATGAATCGATCTGAGTCTATACCAATAGGGAACTGAAAATTTAAATTTAAAAAATGAAAAAGGACAGGGCAAATTAGTAAGGACATGAACAGCATTTAAGATTAACTCCCATACATTCCCAAAAAGGAAAGGATAAAAGGGCTTCATCAATCCAAGAATCACATTAGAAAAAATAAAGTAGACATACTGCAGCAACTCGTGTTAGCTTTCCTTGATCCTCAACTCCTTCTGGTGTACCCTCAAGTCCAAGAATACGAGTACAAGCACTTACGAAATGACGAGCATAATCATATGTGTGAAAGCTACAAAATTATAGTAATCATAGGAAGGTCGCACAAAAATAAAACTCGTTAGCATAGCTTCATTATATATGCATAAACATTCATCTGTTAAAAAGTCATCTAAGCGTAAATGAACAAAAACATCTTTTACAAAAATCACTATCATTATTCTTGGAAAAAGGTTTTGTAAGCAGAAACTTTTTTTTTTTTTTTTTGAGTTCAACAATTAGAGGTTGAAGGATTGAACCATGACTTCTAAGATTGGCTTGTAAGCAGAAACCTATATTCCTGGAAAAAGGTTGGAAGTATACAGATATCTTACGCTATGCTCCCGTATATACGGGTTCAGAAAAAAGCCACCAAGGGAGGCAAATTCAGTTCAAGAGCTGAGCTCAAAAAATCTACTTTGACCATCTTTTTATGGTAGACCAAAACAAGCACCCAAAATTTTGATCAGGCAAAGGAACTTACCCAACCAGATCAGCCGCAAGTACTGAGCGTAGAAGCTCTGATCGGGATGGAAGGGTTCTGTGGATTTCAGAGGAAGGAAAAGGTGTATGGAGAAACCAGCCGACTTTCATCTTACGATTACGCTCTTTGAGACATTTTGGAAGAAACATAAGATGGTAATCATGGCACCAAACAACATCACCCTCCTCATAGTGCTTGGTAACTACATCAGCAAACATTTCGTTTGCTTTCTTGTATGCGGCAAACTGAGACTGAAAGCTACGGGTGGTGGCAAGACGATCTTCTTGAGGAAGGCCAAGGTAATGAAACAAAGGCCATAAAATGTTGTTGCAATAACCATTGTAGTATTGATGAACAATCTCTTCATCAAGGAAAACAGGGATACACCTCTGCAAGTAGCAAGAATTCAGAGGTGAGGGGTGTAAAACTGGAAACTGGCAAGTGGCAACTGAAACAAAACTGAAAACCGGCAACTGAAACACTAGAATGCCATCTCATATTTCAATAAGTACCACCTTTCTCTTCTCACTAATCCCAAATAAGTTGTGCAGATACAAGTACCTTTTCAGCCAAAGCTTCACTCAGTGCCTTTTGTCCTACCTCATCTGGCACATTTACACCAGCCCAACCAATCCATCTCGTTTCAAATTCATTCACACCTTTTAATAAATCCATCGAGAATGCATCATTTTCATAATTCAAAATTAAGAAATTAAAATCCAGAAAGCAAAAGACAATTATGAGGAAACAAAATAATTAAAATAAGGCAACAAGGACCACTTACCCAGTAGTGCACTCACTAGACCTCCAGCACTCATCTCCAGAGACCAGGAATCTTCACCCCTCCTGACTGCAGAGACGGGCAGCCTATTGGCCACAACCAGCAACCGTTGTCTGGGAGGCTTGCCATCTTGCTTGTCACATCCTTCGCCAAAGGGCCTTGAGGCTACCGAAGCTTCCGAAAATTTACAGGGAATTCCAACGTTTTCTTCTTCTTTCCAACGAAGGTCATTTTCAATTAGTTCAGACTCCTTACTATAGTCGATTACCTCGTTTGAATATGAATCCTTACTGCTTTTTCTTAGCTTTCTCTCTCGCAAGAGCCTTTCCAGTCGACCTGGAATGTGGTCTGAAATATCGTTTGAATTACCGTTATACTTATTCCCAGGCATACGCTCACTTCAGAGCCTACCCCCTTCAAATATCAGTTTGAGAGCAATTCAGCCTTTTAGAACAGTTGCACAGTGCGCCCTACAATATAATAAACAACAAGTTACCATTTAAAAGAGAAATGCCACACGATACAGGCACCATGATGAGTTTAACTCAAGTATAATACATACTTTTAGTCTGCTAACAAGTGGGAAGAAAAGACAACACAGCGCCCAACAAAAATTAAAATTGACGAGAAGGAGTCATATAAAAGATAATAAAAGATGGGGTCTACCACAGTGTTGTCAAGATTTTAAACAGCCCTTTCAAGCAAACTCCAAATAATCAAATATTATCATCAAAATTCTTCAGAAGACTTGTGATGAAAACAATGCAAGATATTAAATACAAAAAGTTCTTGAGTTTCGAGTCAGCGAAGGATAAGAACAGAAGATCATGGACGCGTTTTACAAAAAAAAAAAAAAAGTACAAAAACTAAATAAAACCAGAAGTGAAAAAGAAGAGATCGAACCCCTGATAAGATATAATGAACGACTTCTGCAACATAAAATGATGGTCTCACCTATTATCGATCCAATATTGACAACTATTGGAAGCGGGTTTTTCAACTACAAGTCTATCACTGACCACTGGCTTAGAGATAGAAAGTGGAGAGGAAAAAAGAAGTGAGAACAGAGGAAAAATCTCCAAAATCTGTACGACCGATAACTATCACACAGAGATAAAAGCGAGGAAACAGCAGGATCCTCGTGTAAGCTTTATAGGATACATAAAGCTGTCCAGCCATGCAGGTAAGGCAAAGGGATTTATGTTAAAGCTGAAAGCAAGAAGATCATCACTAGGTGAAACTAATAATAATACCACAAAATCCAAATCCCCAGAACACAAAAATGTTTTTTTCAAGTGGTAAATGTGTAAGGCCGTATGGTAACAAATAAATTTAGATACGGTCGTGAATGAGTCATTCCTGTCCAACACAAATTGTTTTTGGTTTCACTTTCGTCAACCTTCAAATCCTTTAGACCAATAATCGATGAATCAATGCAAGACATTTCATTTGGTATCGCAAATATTCAGTATAAGACGAACAGAAGCCTTGAAAAATATATAGAAATTAGCTCGCACTTAGAAAAGGAGTGATAATGACCACCAATAATATAGATAAATCATCCAAAAGATCTCAAATGTTTAAGAGGCACTTCTTCCCAGGAAGATGAAGGCGGTGGGTTCTGAAAAAAACTAAATTTGCTGTACAGATTGCGAAACTGACATGATACACACCCAGAATCTTACACTATTTATTATCCGTACTAAAAAGGGTCAATGAACAGTCCAATAACGTCATGGGTGAATCAATGGAATAGTGTGGGGGTAAAAATTAAGGATCAAAATACGAATGTGAATGAATGTCATCTGCACTCTACACTTACTGACAAAGATGGAACTATCACCACACACTTGGGCAACATGCATGGCGCAACAACAGCATAGAATTGTCGTTACTCGAATTCTCTGAACAGTTCGATTCTTGGACAAAAGAATCAAATTGACTTCTGCAACAATACCGAGGATTTGTAGGTTATTGCAACACGAAAGATTGACAGTTGAATATAAGTTGCAACTTTATTCGGTTCCTTTAGGATTTGTGGTTTACGAAACATATGTTTCATAAACTTTTATCTATTGAAAATGCATCTTCGACAACAAATTATTTACTTAATAATATGGATTAAAAAATTTTCATGTTCTTAATAATGATTAGATATAAATTTTTCTTTTACACATCAAACTGTCCATCACATTGCAGCGGTTTTGTAATTTCTCATTACTAACAATGTCTCTTCTCATATCACGGTTTTGACAGACAATTTTTTTTAACAATATGTTGGGGTAGAGCGCTTCAAACTAGAACTATTGATCTTTAGTACAAACTTTACGTCTGTCATATTGGTAGTTTTGACAGAATACATCTAAGCTGTCACTTCTTTATTTCTCACTTTTTTGGCATAGGGTAAATTATAGAGAAGTTGACTATTACACAATTTCCTTGACCCCACAACACAAAAAGACGGCATGAGAAGACTTTTTAAAACAATATGGTAATATTTGTTCATGTAGATTATTCAGATAAGACGACACTGCAATTAAAAATTATTAAAACATAACACTTTCTGCAATTACTTTTTGCCCAAGGTTCCCAAGTATTTTCAACAAATTGGAAAAAGCAAACTACTGTTCGAAAATTTCATATTATCTCCACATAGGCTAAACAATCCCATACTTTGTTCTTATTCTGAAATCAATTCCTCGGAACTCTCGATATCTGGGATGTTTGTCCACAACGAAACACGGCTTCTAACATCGCATGTCAATTTTGACTGCTCAAACCATGCGAGGCAGCTAAATCAACGGGAATTAGATCAATAAAGTTTAAATCCACCGTCGGCACAGGAAAACAAAAGTTTAGAAAACGTTTTGAATAATGCAAAGCCTACCAAATGTGATGTTTTTCAAATCCACTAAAATGCATATAAACGTGCTTAATTGGCACATACATTGCAACCCAAAAAGTGAACTGCATGACCCACGGTACATGCACAAAAAAATGCCCACTTTTTTCTTTTATATTGGATGGGCATGAGGCATGAGGCGTGACCCATGGTGCAAATGAAATAGCCAAGGCCTATCAAATAGTGAAGTGCATGATTCCACAGCATAATAGATAATGGGATGTTACCACTCGAGACCCTTAGTACTGTTCCTTCTTTTTTGCTTTTATCTTTCAAATATTGTATGTTAAATATAAATAAATCAATTGAAAAAATAATAATTAAAGGCTCTTGTTCTTCCTAATCATATGGGAAGAAAGGCGTAGATTAAAATTTTGAGTTGCCGATTTTGGCAATCTCTTCTCTTCGTGGAATAAAAAAATCATCCTCATTTGTAAATAAGGTTAGAAAGCACCCTCGTCTTTTCACCTACTTTACCAGAAATTTAAGTGAAAGGAATAATATTAAATGTCGTATCTAAATGAGAATATAATTAAAGCAAAACAACTACAATAGTAAGCATTTTTATCAAGAGAATACTTTTGTCCGTCCGAGTAGGGCACAGCACAGTTGAGGAGAGAAGCTTTTGAATAATCAAATGCATGAAAAGTTTTTCGAAGTTTTGACTTTGACAACAAAAGATTAATTCGAAGCACCGAAAAGAAAAGGCTGTCGTGGACCGAATCAATCATGTCAAATTTTTAATAAAACCGAAACAACACTGAAAGGAAATGATGCGCAGCCTCTAATTAAGCTTAGAAAGCACGTCTAGGTGAGCAACAAAGAACTGTTGGCACCTGGAAAAAAGGTATATTCCGACGGAGACTAACAAACATGTGGGGCTATACATTAAGTGGCAAGATTTTGAAAAATTCTTAATTCTTAAAAGTTTGATGGATATCTCACTCCTCTCTCCAATTAAGATACTGATCCTTGGAACATGTCTCGAAACATGTTTTGGCAAAGATCAAATGCATACATATTTCTTTTCATAATCAATATTAATAAGAACCGGCAATGACAACACCAAATCAATAGTTGCAATGACGACATTAACGTGATCCCGTTTCTTCCAAAAAGGTATTCGGACTTTATATTTCACTATTTCAGTATAACCCCTTTAAAACTGATAAATATTAGAATGCATGTACACGTCCGCGTATTTCCAGTTGCACGTGTCTCTCCTCCCATGCCTTATTAAAATTGATATAGGAGCTCATACTAGATTGAGGACAGGAGGAAAACAAAAAAAGAATCAAATCCCAAAAAAATGCCGAGAAGACTGTGGAAATATAAAGAGGAAGGTAAAAATTATTCAATGAATCGACTAACCGACTTTAATTTATTGGTGGATGTAAATTTAAAAATTTGTCCCCATCTAAAAACTACTAGATACAAATTTAAAATACTTATACAATTTCTTTCTCATTGTAAAATTGACAGCCACGCTCCCCAAATAATTTATGGAAGGAAGGAAATAAAAACGGAAGCTTCAACGCTGGGATAGTTGGATGTATTTAAAGCATCTTTTTCTGGGCAAAAAAATTCAAATCCCAGAAGACGAGGAGCCTTAAGGAAACTGTCCAGAGGTAGGAAATTCAAACAGCATCTTAAAGGCTGGGACCATGTATGGGCCTATGTATCGTATGCAGTATACTTTTGGGAGAAAGAAGTGCTCATCTCAAAGGTAGTAAACCCGTCGCGTCTTCTACAGAGCAAATAAACATCAGAGTATCTTTCAAAATATCCATTGAAAGATAAAGAAGACATATGGTCCTCCTTAGACCTTTTCACAAAGGCAGGCGCAGGGGGGCACGTGACTAAATTGACAATTAGCCTAAGAAATGCTTCAAAGACAGAAGTTGACCGAACAGACTGGCTTGCAGCCTTGTTTTCACTGGTAAATGAAGGCAAGTGGAGTAGAATTATTGCTATTGTCAGTGGGTATGGGAATCTAATAGTAGGGGAGCCCGTGAAATTCATACAGTGGAGAGAGAATTTGAAGGAACCATAATTTCGTCATCCATGAAAGAATTTGCGAGGGTCCCAAAGAAAAGATATTCTGACTTCTGGCCTCTGGACCAACTTCATCCACTAGATGATGGTAACCATTTAGTCTGGTAATATTCCTTGGACGGGCAGTAAAATCTTCTTCGGGGTGGATGGCAGGTGCGCTTTCAGATCACACCAGACTGCAATTGTAAAAGCATGACAATCCGTTTCTGGGCAGCTATGTAGTCAAACCCAGGAAAGCACAGGACTGCTAGGACAGTACCTTGCTTGGGCTAGAGTATATGACGGGTAAAGGAAATTACAAAATGAAGTGCTTAAAAAAATTGTCAGTCTCTTGTACTGTTAAGGACTGTAGGAGATCTCAATTTCAACTTTACAAATGAAAGATTCTCAATTTCCTTGCAGCTTTTAACATTTTTCTTCCCTGAGAAAAAAAATGTTGAACAAATCCCGAGCTCGTTATGACAAATTACCCAAGGTTTTGATTCAAAATACAGCCTCGAATTTCCAAATACTAAGCTTACAAAGAGGAACTCATATATCCAATATTTTCTCCCTAAAACATAGAAAATTATTCAATGTAACCCCCCACATTTATAGCTTCCTTTCAAAATTTCTCCCAAAGCACATGTAACACAAGCACAATACCAGATTAGCCGGCAAGATCGCCTTACTTTCTCTGTTCCCTAAAATTTCTGGTTTTTACCACGGTCCCTGATGTTTAGGAAATTTTTTAAAATAAAATTACTAGTTGGATCCAACGGGATTTGTGCCTCTGTTAGCGTCCCAATCAACCCACTTGTCCATATGGTCGTGATTAATAACGACCTTTCTGGTACTCTGGCAAATACAAAATTTCTAAATAAATATCTTGACGCTGACTTCTTACACTAACCAAAATCATATTTCTCGAAGGTTGTATCCCAGTTTGACGAATACGGATAATTCCTCTAGGGAATCTTCAAAACAGAGTCTCTCAAGATTCCCCACATTTTTTCCCACGTTCTAGCTCAATCAATATAATAATTAATTTAATTTCTCTTGATGATGGTGAACCAGTTGATCTTCCGGGTTTTCATTTTCTATGGGTTGTCATCAAGTTCGATACACTATATACAGTACAAGGTCCGGAAACAAGATTCTGCGAGACCATTGATTTTCCACACTCCAACTTTTATTCCTCTTCTTTGTTCCCAGTTTTCAAGGAAACTATACTAGACCGGAAGTAAGCACGAATTGTTAATCTGAATATAATTAAGTGGATAAAATACCAAATGCTATTCTAAAGGTTCATAGTTCAATCTCCAATATTAATTGTTGAAGTCAAAAAAGGAAAAGGGAAAAAAAAAAAAAAAGTCAGCACTAAAGTTATTCAACTTATTCTCTAAGTATGGTTCGTTTATCCAACTCTGATACTGACAAAGTTTCAACTATTCAATTTTTTATTGAGGGGAAAAAAATCAAAGCCAAATTCGGTTTGGCTTCATGAGCAGACATAGCGTGCAGATGAGGCATAATCCTGGAAAATCTGACCCGTCACCGATATTTCCGGACCTATGAGAATGTAATCCCTGGTGTTATGCTAATGGTTTTCATGAAATGAACAAAAGGCGGGAAGTCTTTCAGGCTCGGAAAAAATGGCGGGAAAAAAATTAAATCCGATTCGACCAATCACAATCCCAGGAGGAAATAGAGAATTAGCTTCAGCGACGCAGGCCCCCAACTCAGAAGGAAGACGACGATTCATCAGATGCTCAAAATGAAAACTATTCCAAAAGGCGGAAAACACACGAAAAGGAAATGCAGTCCAGTAAAAGAAAACGAAAAGAAAGATTCGCCGTCAGAAAAAAATCAATACACAAACACAAAAATATAAAATATTATATCAGCGCGTTTCCTTTTCCTTTTCCTTTTCATTTCCTTTCCTCCTTTCTCCAAACGAAACAGAACTCGAACGCAACGATCCACAACAACTACTCAGTAGAGAATCAGTCAAGCACACACAGGCATAAATACCACGACAGCACTCGACGTCTCAGAATCGAACAAAAACGAAAAACGCGAAAAAAAAAGCCTTCAAGAACACGAAAGAAGAAGCAAGAACAGAGAGGAGAGGGGAGCGGCGAAAGGCTCACATGCAGAGGCGCACGTGGACATTCATCATTGAAGAAAAAGAAAACGCAGAATACAAAAACAAGGAGTACGTCATCAGAGTATAGTATATTATAGATTGAAAACGGCTAACCTGGAGGCGTAGGAGCAATCTGGAGCTCGTTGGAGAGAGCTTGGAGAGCGAGTTGAAGCAATTACAGAGCGAGAGGAGGAAGAAGACGAGAGGAAGGAATTGGAATTAGAGAGAGAGGAATAATAGTGGTTGAGTGAGAGTGAAAGCAGGAGTGAGAGGGAATGGAATGTGCGTTAGAGAGAGAGGAACATATAAAAGCGAACGAAGAGAGAGAGAGAGAGAGAGAGTATTTGGTTCGTGTGAGTGAGTCGAGTCCGTTTGGCTGGTGGGAAAGGCGAGGGGTTCGATCACAGCTTTGATGGCGTCCAATCATATGGAGGGAATTTGTTCCGCTTTCTTTCTTTTCTTTTTTTTTTTTCCTTTTTTTTTCCTCTCTCTTTCCTTTTTTTCTTTGTGGGGATTGGGGAATGGTTGTGAGCAAATGAAGCATAAACTTTTTGAGAAATTACAACAAATACTATAATTACATACATTAGAAAAAAAAAACCAATTTTTTGTTGTAAAAAAAAAACCAACTTTTTTAGGTTTTTTTTTTTTTTTAAAGAATTGATTCCTAAAATCGTATACGATAAACCTCTTATTTGTTTTTTTGTTTCTTTTTTAACATATGTAGGTTGAGAATTCAAATCCTTGATCTTCTGATTCACATATGCTTTAACCAATTGAGTTATAAGTGTTCACGATCATTCTAATATAATGCATTTTTCCATAAGTAGAATTCTAACAAAGCAGGTTTGATAAAGCAAAAGATTATGTAAAGAATATGAAATTAGCGGGATAAAGGAAACTTTCCAAGTATTGAAGTCTCATGTTAAAGAGATACAATGGACAATGTATGAAAACCTCTAGAGTCTATGATGTCACATACACAAATTCAACACGAATGGAGACTCTAGAATTTTATTTTTTTCTTTAAAGTTCAACAAATATGGAGGTGGAGATTAAATATTCAACCTTATAAAAGGTAACACGTGCTTGTCAAATGAAAGGAACAATGACTTGTTATTCTTAGTTACACACAAATTTAAGGTTTTAAAGTTTTTTTTTTTCCTAACTTTAGTTCAAATGTGAGACATTGTTTGTATTTCTATTTTCTTTATATTTTTTATATTTTAAAAGAAATTGAAGCTCTTCTTGATGATTAAAATGTTTTTAACTAAGCATCTACTCACGCTGATACTTTAGTGACCAATTGCTAATGCTTTCCTTCACGGAGGATAATATGTTTGAATTTCTTCTCAATATTTATAACATAGTATTCTGAAAAGGAAAAATAGAAAAATTCTTCCCAGTAACATAATTGATAAATTAATCATCTCTCTTGAGATTTTTTTTTATTTGAACTTTTTAGATAAAGCAGTGTACTTACAAAAACGTTGATTAAAAAACAGTATTTTTGTTTAGTGTCCATACATTTTCTTTTAAATAATCAACTAAATTTAAGAAACTCTCCTCCACTAATTATTTAAATGGACAAATCATCTCTTGACTTATTCTTAATTTTAGAATTATATTTGATTAAAATTTATATATATATATATATATATATATTTTTAAAAAAAATATTATTGCGCCACAAGGACAAAAGAAACACGGCCGACCAAAGATACAAGCCACCCAGAAAAATCACTATCCCAGGATTCACTAATACAAAACCTTCTAGCTCTTTTAGCCAAAAAAAATCAGCAACATTGTTTATAGTTTTCATATTTTTAACCCGTGTTAATTATATAGGTTATCAAAAAAAAAAAAAAAAAACATGTTATATCAAAATTTCCTATATTTTTAGAAGTTTCATTATACTTGCATCATTTTATTAAAATTTTACCCTAAGTTTTTTTATGGTTAATGAAATGTTAATTGAAAGATATGAGTTACAATAGGCCACATTTAATTGGAAAACTTCAAAATCTTGCTTTTTTTTTAGTAATCAAAACATTTGGGGTGGGAGATTCGGATTTATGACCTCTTGGTCGAGGCTACATGCCAATTATGCTGAGCTATGCTTTCGCACTTCGAAATCTTGCTATAAGACATTATTATGGTTAAAAGATATGAAAGAGGTTAAACACCCCATTTCGTTTCAAATTGCAATAAGATAATTAATACATCCCATAAATGTAACATTAAAATTGCAATACTCTCTTACGATGATATGAACATTTAATAAACTTAAATATGAAAATCAAATTAAAATCTTAGTTAAAGCCTTCAAGCTAAAAATGCTATTTAATCGTTATTTTAAATTTAATACATTGTTATTAAAAAAAAAAAATACCCATTCATCGCCTCTTTAAACAAAAGTGGAACAAATATAAATTAAATTCTAACTTTATGAAAGAAGCATCCTCCTTTTCTTGAACCTATATCAAGAAAGTAATAAAATACTAACATGGTCCTTATGAGCCATTAATTGGATTCTACTTTGATTTTTGACCTACGATCAATGGTTTCAAAGGGCAACAAAATTGCAACTTTAATTTATGCCTTTAATATTCCTTTTCTTTAATTTCTTAGTATAATGTCACGTGACCCTCTTGCACCCTATATCAAACTTTATTATTATTTTCTTCTCCATCTTTTTCCAACTTTTATGCATATTCAAGTGTGCAACATTATTTTTTGGTTGCCTTTACAAAAAGCATTCCACTATACTTTTTTAGTGCACCCATCTTTCTACACAAAAAATGAGATTCCACTTAAAATATTGAAGCAAATTTAGGTTTGTATGGTATGTAGCTATTTTTAGGCATCAACCCATTTGGTTAATTGAATGTGTGTTATGAGTTAATTTTTTTTTTGTTTTAATTTTATATGTTAGAATACTTTAAATGTGTTACCATTAAAAGTTTATTTAGTATTATTCATACTTCTTTTTAAGAATGAGAAAAGAGAAAATGTGTGAATTCATTTTTAGTTTTCATCTCTAATAGTTTAAAAGTTTTTATTTTGTCCCCAACTTTTAGAAGTTCCAATTTCATATTCTTATGTAATGATTTTTTTTTTCTAATAAAATTTATACTCTGTCACAAGAATAATGTTTAAAATCATAGAAAATGATGTCATATATATTATTAACTTAGCTGGAAATGTCCGACCTAAACAATGGTTGGATAGTTTAAGACATCTATACTTCTTTTAAAAAGTCATATATAGGGTTTAAACTTGTACCCTCGTATTTGTGATGTAATATTCTAAGAAAAATTCAGATGGAAAATACCTTTAACTTTTAATTGATTAAAGTAGGCAAAACAAATTCACTTAAAAATGCTACTAACTTGACTTGTAATAACTTTATCCATTTTAAAATGAAATGGTTTTGTAAACATCAACCTAATTCAACTAGGCATGTGTTGAGGATCCCACATTGAAAAAATAAGTGAAGACCTCCCAATTTATAAAATGTATGGGTTACTCCTCTCATTGTCAATTGGTTTTGAGATGGAGCCCCCATGTAATTTGATAGCATGTACCTCCTATCAAAAACGAACTCATTAAAACGACAAGCGAGCAAAACTTAGCGGTAATTGGCAATGTATCATTAACCAAAAGGGGTTCGAATCCCTCTATCCCAAAATGTTGTTGAACTAAAAAAAAAACTTTATTTTCCATATATAAATTTAACGAAAAAAAAACCTTTTAAAGTTGTTTTGAAACAAACTTCAAACTTCTTGGATTAAAATGAAACTTTTCAAAGTTTAGAGGTATAATTGAGACCAACCCAATAGTTTAAGGATACTTTTAATAATTAAGGCCCCGTTTGATAACCATTTTGGTTTTGGTTTTTGGTTTTTGAAAATTAAGCCTATAAACACTACTTCCATTAATAAGTTTCTTTGTTTTGTTCTCTACCCTCTTCCCATGTTTTCAAAAACCAACTCAAGTTTTGAAAACTAAAAAAAGTAGTTTCCAATTGTTTTTGAAATTTGACTAGGAATTCAAATGTGTCCTTGACAAGGATGAATCAATTGTAAAAAATTTGGGAGAAAACATGTTTAATTTAAAAAAACCAAAAATAAAAAAACGAAATGGTTATCAAAGACGTCTAAACTTATCCAGCGAGGTAGTACAACATCAGAGCAACGGTTGCACACAACAAGGATTTTGTTCCTTTTTAACAGCGGAGGTATTCAAGCAGCGAGCGCGTAGCTTTCTAAAAAATAAAAAGAAAAATAATAATAATAATAATAATAATAATGTCAGATTCGTGATGTCGTTTTATATTATTATGAGCTTCCGTTTTGCGCCCATTCCAGCTTTGTTCTATTCTATTCTCATGCAAGATTCTCTCTCTCTTTTTGTGCGCCGTCCGTATTTTTAAGGTCCCCGTTTCATCTGTTATCTTCTTTTCTCTTCTATTTTCGAAACTACCAACCATTCTCTCTATTTCTTGCATTCTACATTTTTGGATAAGTTTACGTTATACCATTTCTCAACATCTTGTCTATATGTGTATATTGTATGTGCTATAAATAAACAAATATACAACAAGTTTATAGTTTTCTCCTTTTTTCTAGAACCTCTCATTTAATTTTAGACAATCTATTTTCTAGTTTCATTGTAATTTGGACCAGTGCCTCAATTCCAAAAATCATTTCTCTTCGTTTTAAATTCGCTCCATTCGGCACTTTAATTGATATACTCAAGTTGTCGCATGACATTATCAAAGCTAAACAACTGAGTCATTAATTCACTTCTTTCTTTTGAGGTTGGAGGTTTGAATTATCATCTCCACATTCATTATTGTTAGCCACATGGATATCATTTAAGAATGATGTAACATTATTTATGAAGTAAAATTCATTAGGTAAATGAAAGAAGTATTGTACTACATGCATGAGTATTAGAAATTAATGGTCAACAACCAAGACGTAGTTCAACTATTTAAGACATTATTACTGAGTCTACACCCTTGTATGTTGTTGAACTCAAACAGGAGTACTATAAACTTTCTCTATAATTAACATGTCATCTCAACATTAAATTGATGGAATCGATGGAGTTAAGAGACAAAGATTTATTAGATGCAACCTTTAAGAGTTGGGGAATGAAATTATGACTTTTTAAAAGTTTAGAAATTGAACAACCACGACCCTAAAAGTTTAGGTCATATAATTTAATAACCAGCATTTGGTTTTTTGTTTTTGAAAATTAAGCTTATAAACACAACTTCCACCTATAAGTTTCTTTGTCATGTTATCTACTTTATTCCCATGTTTTCAGAAAACTAAAAAAATAATTTACAAAAACTTGTTTTTGTTTTTAAATTTGGCTAATAATTCAATTGTCTCATAAACAAATATGAAAATCATTGTAAGAAAATTAGAAGAAAACAAACATAATTTTTAAAAACAAAAAATAAAAGTTAAATTATCATTATTAGATTACATTGGGGTTCCATCTCAAAACCAATTCGTAATGAGTGGAGTAACTCATGTATCTTATAAATTGTGAGGTTTTCATTTATCTTTTCAATGTGAAATTCTCAACCGTTATCAAACCGTACCTTAAAATAGATATGAAGGAGCTAGGTTGTATAAATATTTAAAAAAAAAAAAAAAAAAAAAAAAAAGAGAGGAGAGTAGAGTAGCAGAGTATAGCATAGTGATAGAGTAGAGATTAGAGTAGTGTTGAAATTTGAAACGCAAGTGGAAGTAGGAAGCCAGCGATAAGATTTCATGCACGTAGCTTTACTTTCGGCCTTTTTTTAAAAAAAAAAATTAAAAAAAAAGTTGTTTATTATTTATTTTGGGAATTTCAATTAGTGTCCGTACAAAAGATTTCATGCAATTGATGCGGACCTTTACCACTCTTTCCCTTCATCATTATTCATTACTTTCTATTGACCAAAACCAAACATAGACTTCAAATTCCACACATTATCCTATGCTTAGGGAAATTTCTTTTTTGCTAATCATGTCTCCCACATTCATCTTTTACCCTTTTTAACCTCTTTTTTGTTTTTAGTTAAATTTACTATTTTAGTCCTTACCAAGTGTTGTGAGTTTGATCGCAATCAGGTTTGTGTTGTTTTAAAAGATTTGTTATTATGGAAGTCTTTATGGACTAGGGGTGGAGCTAAAAAAATTCTAAAGGAGAGGGACAAAATTTTACTTGCTAATTTTTTACCCATATAATCTTTCGGTTAAAAAAATAGAGGGGAGGGAAAATTAGGGAAAAAAAATACAAAATTTAAAATATTTATATATATTTTTTTTATTTTACAACAAATTAAGAGGGACACTTATCCTCCTCATTCCTTCTTTACTTTGCTCATGCCTACGATTTTGTTAAATCTTCCAAAACATTTATGCTATTAACTAGATGTTTTAGATATGTGTGAAGGTTGAATTAAATGATGATATTAGGGTTTTAGATATTGGGAGGAAAAGAAAAAATGAAAAGAAATTAAAAGTAGTCAGAGAAATCAAGTATGGAGGGTGTTTTGGATAAAGAGGAAATATTTTGTAGAGATGAAAATGGGTGAAGAACTTAATTATGGCCGATTAAAAAAAAAACCATGATTCTTAAAACTCATACCTCTTTTTAAGTCTTGGTCACACGTCCAAATCAAACGAGGTTATGAACAAAGATATTTAGAGAAATTTAACCAAATCATAAAAGACTATTTAATTAAAACTTCTACAATTATAAGGACTCAATTGAAATTTTCAGAATGAAAAAGAAATTGAAAGCAAGCTCCAAACATCAACCATTGGAAAAACTCCTCCCTACAAATACATTTCTTTCTCATTAATCTTATTTTCCACAATCTCTATTATCTTCTTGTTATTACATGAACACGTTCTCTTCTAAAACAAATATTTAACATTTACTTTATTCGATAAACTTCTCTCTCTTACGTATTATATTTTTTTTTTCATTGACCACTCAATTTCTTTATATACATGTTTCTTACTATTCTCTTGCTAATCTTTCGTCTTTTTCACACTTTCTCTCGCTTTAATTTATTTTCTAATTCTTAATTTATCAATTATATATATATTAAAAATATTTTAATGAGATCAAAATCGCTTTTAAAATATTAAAACCAAACAACAAAAAGATTTATCATTAAAGCACTTTTTACATAAAGCAATACTTTTGATAGAAAACATTTGATTTTTTAACACTTTGAAATACACCTTTCAGAGAAACACAAAAAGGATTCTCTTTTTTAAATGTCTTGAGAGGCGTCTAGAAATTAGTGCAAATTGGGCGTAAATTACGTCTATAATTTTATAATGCGTTTTTTAGGATAACTTTTTAATATTTCAAAAGGTTATATTTTCCTCTTATTTAAGATCCGTTTGGAATACATTTTAATTTAAATGTTTTTCAAGAATGCATTTTTTAAAAAACATTTTGTATAAAAATTGTTTATAATTTAAACACTCCTATGTTTGGTTACACTACCTCATAAGTGTTTTTATGTTCAAGTTCTTGTATACTTAAAAATTCTTTTTTAAAAAGTTGGTTTCAAGTGTTTCTCTCAAAATGGTTTATTTCTCAATCTCATTTTCTAATAAGTCATTTTTAGTGGTTGCCAAACACTAGAAATGTTTTCAAAATGATTTTTTTTTCAAAATTAAACACTTGAAAAGCTAAACCAAACACACCCTTAATTTATATACAAAATTTCCAGTGGGCTGCACCACTACCCCCCCCCCCCAAATAAGAATAAAAAAATAAAAAGAGCACTTATTATTATTATTATTATTTCAAAGCAAACTTACAATCGCTTAAGGCTCCGTTTGATAACCATTTTGTTTTTGGTTTTTTGAAAATTAAACTTGTTTTCTCTCAAATTTCTTACAATTGGTTCATCATTTTCAATGACACATTTGAATTCCTAGCCAAATTCAAAAAACAAAAACAAATTCTTGGAAACTACTTTTTTTAGTATTCAAAACTTGAGTTGGTTTTTTAAAACATGGGAAAAGAGTTAGAGAACAAAACAAAGAAGCTAGTTAATGGAAGTAGTGCTTATAGGCTTAATTTTCAAAAACCAAAAACCAAAAACAAAATGGTTATCAAACGGGGGCCTTAGCTTTTTAATTTTCTTTTAAGAAACGTTTATTTAATTTTTCTAAAATGTTGTCAGAAAAATAACTCCTAAAAAAAATTATAACAAATATATATCCCACATTTGCAATCTCCGACCTCCCATGTAACTAGAACATGCTAAGCTTTTATCAATCAAAGTTCTTTGGACAAAAAAGAAAAAAAAAATCTAGAAAGTTAACTCAACACGTATAATTGTACTGAACTATCGTATTTTTCAGTGAATAAGCCAAGAAACAAGAAAAGTAGTATCCTTTATTGATATAGATGGGAACTACCAAAATTTAAGACTTACTTCAACATGTTTGTATAGTCTCAACATTGCGGTATTGGTACATTCCAAGTGTTCTCTATATACTGGACATATGGCACTATAAAATTAACTTCTTGAATAAAATATACTTCCTCCAAATAATTGTTTCTTTTTAAATCACATCTCAAAGAAATTGACGCATGATAAAAGAACACAATGAAAATATATAATAAAGATATCCGATAGTGTTATCCAGAAACCATATAAACCAGCAGCAAGCTTAAACCACAGAACATTCAACAGACCACAACAAACAGAATTAATCCAACCATCAGCATTCAACAGAGCACAGAATCAGAATCAGCAATAATCGAAGTCCTCAGTACCAACACAAACACCACAGATAATTATCAAGAGAAATATAAAGAGGATAGGGAAAGAATTAGACACAGAGTTTTATAGTGGTTCATTCCAAATTGGAACTACATCCACTTTAGGCCATTTACTAGATTTCTCACAAGGTTACAATACTCAGAGATAAGACTCATGAGAATCAATACAGACTCAATACATTCACGATCTCACCTGGATCAAGCAGTCTGCATATACAATCTCAAGAAATAATCGGGTAGAAGAGGAAGAAAACTTTCACAGCAACTCAGGTGCATCAGCTCTTCCCTTCGACACTCTCAGTCTCTCTCTTGCTCTCTCTGCTTTCACTCACACTCTTTCAGCAGCTAGGCTAGAGGTGAATTTAACCTTCTCTGATAACGGTAATGGGCCCACACAATCTGGCAAATATTCCTCCACACTTCATTTTCCTGAAGAATGCAAATTCCCCTTTTTGGCTGTAACAACTTGTACGGACAAGAGGTAATTTTCTTTTGGATTTACTGAGATGAATCCAAAACCGAGACTTCAGCTGACTCAGCAAATTGACCGGCTGACTGGGATGAATAATTGACCAACTGGGACACTCATTGGCATAGATAGCAAATATACAACAATTCTCCACCTTGCTAACTATAATCAGTACAACAGTAACCTTAATAACTTTGAGAAAACTAAACTTTACAGTGAATGGCCTTTATCATTCAGTATTTCAGACAGAACATACCTTGAGAGCTTTGAGACAGCTCTCAAGTTTTAATTGAGGAAGAGACTTTGTCAACCCATCTGCAGGATTCTCACTTGAAAGGATCTTCTTCAGCTTGATCTTCCCTTCAAGTATAATGTCTCTAATGAAGTGGAACCTCACATCTATGTGCTTGGTTCTTTCATGAAAGGTTTGATTCTTTGACAGGTACACGGCAGACTGACTATCACAGTGAACTTCAAGCTGCTCTTTCAGGTCTTCTCCAAACTCTTCAACAAGTTCATTCAACCACAGTCCCTCTTTGAATGCTTCAGTAACAGCCATATACTCGGCTTCAGTGGTTGACAATGCTACAACTGTTTGAAGAGAGGATTTCCAGCTTACTATGTTTCCAAGCAAGGTGAAAATCAAACCGGTTAAAGACCTCCTTCTGTCTCGACCAGTTGCATAATCTGCATCAACAAAACCAGTTAGTTTAGCATATTTAAAAGCTTCATTTGTATACAAGAGACCATAGGAAGATGTCCCTTTTACATATCTCAGCAACCATTTTACAGCAGCCCAATGTTCTTTCCCAGGATTGGCCATATATCTACTTACAACACTAAGACCGTGTGCAAGATCTGGTCTGGTACACACCATAAGGTACATCAAGCTTCCAACCGCGTTTGCATAAGGTACAAACTCCATGGCACTCTTTTCTTCTGGTGTTTCAGGACATTGGTGCATTGAGAGCTTAAAATGGTTGGCTAAGGGTACATTAACTGGTTTGCAACTCTGCATATTGAATCTGGTCAGCATCTTCAAAGCATAGACTTCTTGAGATAATTTTAAAGTACCCTTCTTTCGGTCTCTGATGATATCTATCCCAAGAATCCTTTGAGCTTTTCCTAAATCCTTCATTTCAAAAGCTCCTTTGAGATCCTCTTTTAACCTTTCAATTTCTGTTCTGTCTTTACTAGCCACTAACATGTCGTCAACATATAAAAGGAGATAAATGGATGGTTTCTGTTTTGAATGTTTAAAATAAACACAGTGATCCATATTACTCCTAATGAACCCACAAGATAAAAGGCATCAAACTTCAAGTACCATTGTCTAGGTGCTTGTTTCAAGCCATACAATGATTTCTTCAACAAACATACCTTGTTCTCGGTTCCCTTGACTACATAACCTGGTGGCTGTTGCATATAAATTGTTTCTGCTATCTCACCATGAAGGAAGGCCGTTTTGACATCCATCTGATCCAACTCCATGTCATGAGCTGTAACAAGAGATAACAGTACTCTTATTGATGAATGTCTTACCACTGGTGAGAATATCTCATCATAATCGACTCCTTCCTTCTGAGTATATCCTTTTGCCACTAAACGGGCCTTAAAACGAGGTGGTTCATTTGTATCTACACTTTGTTTAAGCTTGTATATCCATTTGCATCCCACAAGCTTCTGGTTTAATGGTCTCTCCACCAAATCCCAAGTGTTATTCTTCAACAATGAATCCATCTCCTCATTCATGGCACTAAGCCATTTACCACTGTCTTTACTGCTTACAGCTTCTGTATAAGTGAGAGGTTCAACATCTACTTGGTCTTGCTCAACATTTAATGCATAGTGTACTAAATCAGCTCTTGCATATCTAGAAGGTGGTCTGATTTCTCTTCTCTCTCTATCACGTGCTAGGTTATAGTTTTGTAGGTTTGTTGTTTCAGAGCTACTGCTCTCGGGTTGCAACACAGTAGGTGGCTCACTTACTGTTTGTTCAAGTACAGCTACAGGGAATGAACGGTCACCATCCAATTCCATTTCCACTGTAACATTTTCAACAGTAGGTGAATCTTGTTCTATTGCTTCTGATTTATAGGCAATAGTGGACTCATCAAAGGTCACATCCCTACTAATTATACACTTTTCTTCACCCTTTTCAATACACCATAACCTATATCCCTTTACTTCTTGAGGATAACCTAGAAATAGGCATTTCTTAGCTCTATTATCTAGTTTTCCTTCCCTTGAATGTGCATAAGCCACACATCCAAACACTCTAAGGTTGCTCAAATCAGGAGGATGTCCAGACCACCTTTCTAAAGGAGTTTTTAGTTCAATAGCAGAGGAAGGACAACGGTTGATAAGGTATGTAGCAGTCATCAATGCCTCTCCCCAGAATTTCTTTGGTAAATTTGCATTAGACATTAAGCACCTTATCCTTTCTAGCAAGGTTCTATTCATCCTTTCAGCAAGGCCATTTTGTTGAGGTGTTCCTCTTACGGTCAAATGGCGTTGCATTCCTTCTTTTGCACAATATGCTTTGAACTCATTACTTAAGAACTCAAGGCCATTATCAGTTCTTAATGTTTTTACCTTCCTCTCTGTTTGTTTTTCAACAAATGTTTTCCACTGTATAAAGGTTTGAAAGGTTTCATCCTTGGATTTTAGCAAATATGTCCATACTCTCCTTGAATAATCATCTATAAGGGACAAAAAGTATCGTGCTCCACCCATTGTTGGAGTCTTTTCTGGCCCCCATAAATCAGCATGGATATATTCTAAAATACCCTTTGAAACATGCTTACCCTTCCCAAACGAAACTCTAGTTTGCTTCCCATATATACAGTGCTCACATGTACCCAAGGTTCCGGTTAAACTCTTCCCAAGCAGCCCTTGTTTATTCAACTCCTTTAAACCAGCTTCACTCACATGACCAAGCCTGTTATGCCAAAGTTTAATTTCCTGTTGTTCTTTTTGAGATGACAAGGCAGTGGTACCAACAACAGTGTTTCCCTCCAGGACATATAACCCATTTTGTAACCTGCCTCTGACTTTAACCATGGCACCTTTAATTATTTTGATTGTTCCATTTTCAAGCTTACACATGTAACCAGCCCTATCAAACACTCCCAGAGACAAAAGGTTCCTCTTGAGATCAGGTACATATCTAACCGAAGTTAACTCACGCACATGGTTATCAAACATTTTTACTTGTATTGTGCCTATCCCAACTACACTGCATTCTTGGTGATTACCTAGCAGCACTTTCCCACCTTGTATCTCTTCTAAGTTTTGAAACCAGTGTTTATTAGGGGTCATGTGAAAGGAACAACCCGAATCAAGGATCCATTCAGTATTAAAGTTTCCCTCAGAGACAGTTAAGACCTCAGCTGTTTCATAATTTTCTGTGAGGTTTGCATTATGAGTTTCTTCTTCTTTTCTTGATTCATTTTTCCTTTTGTTTTTAAGCTCATAGCAATTTCTTCTTATATGCCCTTCTTTATGACAGTGAAAGCATCTTTTAACCTTACCTTGTGACTTAGATCTACCACGGCTATTTCCCCTCTGATTTTTCTTTTCTGTTCTACCTCTAGAGAACAATGCTTCAGCTTCTTTTCCTTTCCCCTTTTTCATTTCAAGATCCCTAGACCTTAAGGCATTCATTACAATGTCTAGAGTTAAACTATCTCTCCCATATCTTATAGCTGTTTTAATTTCATTGAATGACTCTGGCAGAGAGTTTAAAAGGATTATTGCAAGGTTTTCATCTGAAATCTTTTCTTCTATGTTGTTCATATCCAAAACAATTCTATTAAAGTCATCAATGTTCTGTTCCAAGTCTTTAGATGCATCCATTTTAAACCCAAAGAATCTTTCTTTGATATAAAGCTTGTTGGTCAAGGATTTAGTGAGATATATCGAGTCCAACTTCTTCCAAAGATCTACGGCAGTCTTTGTTTCATGGACCTGCCTAAGGACATTATCGGCTAGGTATAGGATAATTGTGCTATAGGCTATTTCTTTTATCTCTGTTATTTCCTCTTCCTTTAATGTACCATAGTTTGCTTTTTCATCTAAAGCTTATGCTACCTTTTGTTGAGTTAACAAGGCTATCATCTTCTTTTTCCAAAGAGAAAAATCCCCTTTCCCATCAAAACGCTCAAACTCAAACTTGGCTGACATTTTAGATTAATCGATACAACAAGAAGATGATATTAACAAGCTCTGATACCAAAATGTTATCCAGAAACCATATAAACCAGCAGCAAGCTTAAACCACAGAACATTCAACAGACCACAACAAACAGAATTAATCCAACCATCAGCATTCAACAGAGCACAGAATCAGAATCAGCAATAATCGAAGTCCTTAGTACCAACACAAACACCACAGATAATTATCAAGAGAAATATAAAGAGGATAGGGAAAGAATTAGACACAGAGTTTTATAGTAGTTCATTCCAAATTGGAACTACATCCACTTTAGGCCATTTACTAGATTTCTCACAAGGTTACAATACTCAGAGATAAGACTCATGAGAATCAATACAGACTCAATACATTCACGATCTCACCTGGATCAAGCAGTCTGCATATACAATCTCAAGAAATAATCGGGTAGAAGAGGAAGAAAACTTTCACAGCAACTCAGGTGCATCAGCTCTTCCCTTCGACACTCTCAGTCTCTCTCTTGCTCTCTCTGCTTTCACTCACACTCTTTCAGCAGCTAGGCTAGAGGTGAATTTAACCTTCTCTGATAACGGTAATGGGCCCACACAATCTGGCAAATATTCCTCCACACTTCATTTTCCTGAAGAATGCAAATTCCCCTTTTTGGCTGTAACAACTTGTACGGACAAGAGGTAATTTTCTTTTGGATTTACTGAGATGAATCCAAAACCGAGACTTCAGCTGACTCAGCAAATTGACCGGCTGACTGGGATGAATAATTGACCAACTGGGACACTCATTGGCATAGATAGCAAATATACAACAGATAGTAACACTTATACAAATTGACTTTATATTATACACAAAAAAAAAGTATACCTAAATGAGAATAAATCAAACGCTATCACCATCTCATATATTTATAAAAAGAAAAATCACATTCATTAATCGCAGGGGATAATAATAGAATATCCAAACGAAACAGTACCAAGGACTTCCACGTGTCGGTTTCTTAGCCATTAGATTTGCGTGTCTGTTTAGTGGAGCAAAAAGAAGAGAAAGTCCCCCCTTCGCATACAATATCTAATGCCCCATGCTCTCCTCGAAAAGTCCACAAACCGCTAAATGCCAACAAATAACCAAATATTTAAATGGATTTGTTTAATTTTAAGTTAAAAAAAAAAAAACATTTTTGGTACTTGACTTTGATTAAAGTTACACTTTTTAGGCCCCGTTTGGAGTTGATTTTGAAGTAAAAAGTGATTGCAAATAAATTTTAACCGTTTTTTGTGTTGGGTTAAATTGATTCTTTAATAATCTAGAGAAAATCAATTTTTGAATCACGTTGGTTTGCAAAAAGTTGAGAATGCTTTAGGATTTAGATTTTAGGAAAAAATAGTGTAACCAACCAATATTTAAAATTCTTTTTTTATCCTTCCATATATTAGGTTTTCAAATATTATTATTCACAATTTATCTTATCTTATCTCATTTCATTCTTTTTATTTTTAAATTTAATTTGTTGCTTCTAATTTATTTTTCTTACTTTTTTTTTTTTGTATTTAAACTAAAATTAGATTTTGTTTGACACAATTTTTTTCTATAATTGATATATTTTTTTTTCAATTTACTTAAAGTTAAACAAAATATAATTTATAAAATAAATGATATAAATTTACCTAATTATCTTAGGAAAGTTTTGAATGTAAATATTAATCAATCTCATGCTAAATTGAAATATGTCCATTTTGGTCATTATACCTATTTCACAACAATTTAATATTAATTTACCAAACACGGTTACTTGACTTTCCATGTTTAAATCTGAAATTTACCAAACACTAATTTACTTCTAATGGAAGCTGATTTTCTTAAAATCACAGTTGACAACAATTATTTTAAAAGCTACAGCAACCCCAAACTAAGCCTCAGTCCCTAAAATTTAGGGTTGTTTGTATTAATACAAAAATAAACTAAAATAATTACAAATATAACAAAATCTAAAACTATATATAAATATAGTAAAATTAAAGTCTATAGGTGACAGAAGTTTGTCAACGATATAGACTTTAATCACAGGTGTAGTTAATGCTGATAGACTATTCTATTAGTGATAGTAGTCTATCATCGATGGACTATATGCGTTGTGATTGAAGTCTATTGATGAAAGAAATCTATCTGCAATAAACTTCATTCACAAGTGTAATTATTGTTGATAGACCTATAAGTTCTCATGACTTTACTTTTGGTTTCGTCTAAAATGATTCATAATACTAAAGAAGTTGATATCGTCTCTCACCTACAAACTCATGAATTTTCCATTCCAATGAGTAGCTTTGGTCACAATCCCAACATTCCTCCTTTCGAACAAAGGACCACCAACCTCCCTCAAATAGTCATTCATCCATGTTTATTCTCACAAGCATACCACTTTTTCACTAGATAAACTCCTCTTCACCTTAGCACACCACTTGTTCGATTAGCTCAACCACGGATCACCATGACTATATCATTAAGGCAGACTGACACAACTATAAATCATGGGCATGACTATGATTCTGTCTGTTAGGAATACTAGAACAACCCACATATATTTTTGAACAAAAGGTATGTATGATATTGTTCACTTTGGACATAAACCCTCGTGGTTTTATATTTTTGGAATCATCCAAAATACTCTCATACTAGTAGAGATATTATGTCCCTCCCTTATGTACCCACGATCTTTTCCTTTCCTAGCTAGGTCAATGTGGGATTTTGGTCGCATTCCCAAGAATCCTCCCGTCAAATATCATTCATCTGTGTTGATTCTCGTCGAGGATTTTATCAACATGACTAAGTTAGGGACATGACTCTAATACCAATTGTTAAGGACATTAGCACTTCCACATATCTCTACAACAATGGTATGATATTGTCCACTTTGGACATAAGCCCTCATAACTTTAATTTGCTTTTGGTTTTACTCATCAAAAGACTTCATACCAATGAAGATATCCATGTCTCTCACTTATATACCATGATCCTCCCTTTATCTACCCAATATAGAACTTTGATCATAATACCAACTATTTAGTTTGTAATAATTTGGTTGTAATCCCAACAATTAAAGAATGATTTAAAAACAAGAGAAAAATATGAGTTTTCGGGTGGGTAAAAATTCATTTAGAGAAAGATTTATAAGTTTTCGGGTCCAAACTATAGAGACTAAATAGATAATTTAATCTACGAGTGTTATCTCGATTTATTTAATAAAAATACTCTATTAGAGAATGAACCTTCTTTTCTTTAATATGTAAAACAACCACTATTTATAGTTGTCCACGTAAACAAAATGACCCATCGATCTGCTATCAATTTAGACTAAAAAACTGAGATAAATTTAGGGGTTTTTACAAGAATGGGCTGAAATCAGCCCATATATTTCACTTTTGTCCAAAAACTTTATAATTTTCATTTCAGTCCAGCCCATTTTTATTAATTGTAGCTCATTTACCAATTTGACCCATTGATAATCAAAATTAAAAAAGAAAAAAAGAAAATACAGAAAAGGAAAAGACGTGATTATATGGCATTTGAAAATAATCCCCCAATTTTCGTCCACAATCGTCCATCACAAACCAAACACCAAGAACATGTATTTTTCCATCACATACCATTTTTTACATCACAGACCATTTTTCACCCTTTCATTTTCGTCAGGTTTCGTGGTTTGTTGTGATTCTTCCATTTTCGTCCATCACAAACCCGGTATTTTAGAATTTCATACCGCTGAATCTTTATTCCCATATTGGGTATTTAAAAATTCATACCGGGTATTTAAAAATCATACATGGTATTTTAGAAATCCATACTGGATATTTAACAAGGAATTGTAGAATATGCGCAAAAAAAAAAAAAAAAAAAAAAAATCCAGATCTATACGCAAAAAAAAAAAAAAAAAAAAAAATTATTGCAAATTTCAAAATTCATACCGGGTATTTAAAAATTCATACCCGGTATTTAGAAATCATACCGGGTATTTAAAAATGTTGTGTACTGTCAAATTTCAAAGAATGCATGCAAGAGAAGAGCAGAGACAAAATTCTGAAACCAATAATAAAAAATCGTGAGAGAAGACCTCCTACCAACGTCTGTTCATCCCCTTTCAAAAATCAGTAGGTATATAGTGAATTTTTGGATGCTTACGAATACGAATAACCAAGTGATGGGGGGTGATCCCATATGGACTTTTCCATCGGTTAATAACAGCGGTCTGTATAGAGGGACGATGTCGAGTGGGTTGCATTTCATGAACTTTCTGGCCCCGGTGGCGTTGGTTCCGTGTCAGCAATTCGAGTCGGCACCGGCGGAGGAAAATTTGATTGTTTGGAAACAAATGAAATTGGATGGCTGTTGGACGTTCTTCGACAGATGCAAAACAAGGTTTTGCGAAATTGGCTAAATTTGAAAATTGAAAAGAATAGGGCAGACGGTGGACAAACACTTAAATGAAATTAAATGACATTGCCACAGTAAAGGAATAAAGTTGAAAAGGAAAGTTTAATAAAATAAATAAATTTTAAAAAATAGCTACAATTAAAATGGAAAAGGAAGTTTCCAAATTGGACCTAGTCAGTCATTTAATGAAAAAAAAAATTAATTTATTAGAATTTCATAATTAAATAAGGGCAATTGGGGAAAAATAAAATTGAAATTAATGCATGAAATCTTACCCTCGATAAATTTAGAAGATTTAGACAAATCTGAAATTAATAGGTTAAAGAAGCCCATCTACCATAATTTCTGTTATATTTACCCTAAAGAATTTATATATATCTAGTGGAACTTTATTGTCGTAAATTTATGGTTTAAATCTAATTTGAACCAAAATTTTCAAAAGGTTTATTTCAATCTCTTAAACTTAAGAGCAAAAACAATCATTTTTTACGCCCACCGATATTTTGGTAACATTATAATTCTACGAATTATGAAAATAGAGATAGCCCATAGTTTTTGGAAAGAAGCAAAGCAAACTGAAGTAAGCTAGACGTCAGGAGCCAATATAAACTAAAAGAATCATCGAAAATACAAAAAAATAAAAATAAAAATAAAAATAACGAGTTTAAGCAACAATCATTTTCCAAGGAAGATAAAAAGAAAAGAGGCAAAGTTTTTGGAGGCATTTTGATGGCCACCAACCATTGCCGGCCAGAGAGGAGAAAGCCCCTGCCGACCAAAAGATTTCAAGATCTTTGCTTTAAAGCTCTAAAAAGAAAATAAAAGAAATAAAATCCGATGATCCGAAAGATCCGACCATCTAAATTTTCTTGTTTTCAACAATATGTAGGATGGAAAATTCGAACCTTTGACCTCTTAATCTAAGTTACATGTTTTATGCTAGGTGAGTTATGCTCATATTCATATCCGACCATCTAATTTAACCTACCTAAATTCCATTTTGAATTTTAAATATTTATACTTTAAAGTTAGTTCTTATACTTTAAAAAAGTATTGCTGATGGCATTCTAAAAAGCATAAGTCGGACTCTTTCTACTTTTCAATTTTATGATATTGGATTTCTATTACCCTTTAATAATGATGTAGATGTCAAGTTTTTATTATTTGTTTTTTTTTTTTTTTTTGTTAATTTAACAACAGTGAGAAGATTCAGACCTTTGAAAGAGATATTTTTTAACTGGCTAAACTATGCTTAAGTCGATAGATGTAGGTAAGCATCATCGTGCAAGGACGAGAATAATGCAACTTCTAGAAATATTGGATTCAAAGTATAACTATGGTTAAAGTACTAAAATCAAAATTGTAGTTCAAGTTGAATTTTATTTGCTTTTAAATTAATTTGAATTGAATTTATCAAATAAAATTTATTATTTAAAAAATATTTTTTAAATGTGTTTGGCGCCTTCTTTCTATTTTCACATCCTAAAAGCCATAGCCATAGCCATCTCTCCAAAGTTTTACACTTATTAATACTAACCTATCGTAGCATATAGAGAAGGGGGAGGGACAATGGAGTATGAATAATCCTCATTTTCTTTTATCTCAATTTCTTTTTATTATTTTTCTCTTGTCAAACTCATCTTTATCACAATGAAGAAAAGAAACTCCATCCTCTTTTTTAAGTTTAATTTTTTTTTTCTCAAAAAAAAAGTTTAATTATTTTTTTAAATTCTTTTTTATGATATGTCTTATCATAATCAATATTTTAAATTTAAATAGTGTATTTGTTGAAAAGTGCAAAATCGTATATATATGATCCTCTCATTGTGCATCCTGGTCAATAGGATTGATTCTTTGTAAATTCCAAATATGAAACTATGTAGATGTGTTTATGGATATTTCTTAAACATTAGTCAAACAGATAGAGTTCCACAAGAAACATTGTTTCTAGTTAATTTTTTTTAAAAAAGAAAATTATTGTAAATTTAAGGATAATGAAGGTATAATTGTATGTGACAGTTATAGGTAATTTTGAGCCACTCCTAAAGATAAGGAGTTGATGAGGACAGCGCAACACCAACCTGATGACATAACCAAGAAGTGGACCCTGAGAGAGATAGGCCGAAGAGATTGGGCCAAGGGCGGAGGGATTGGGCCTTGGCACAACCCCATGCTTGACCTCGGCCAGGCCAAGGCTATGGTCGACCCCCTCATGTGGGTCGAGTTTCATCTCCCCTGCTCAGTTTCTGGTGTCCCGGGCCAGTCCGATTCGACCGAATTCGACCCTAAAATCGCTCCTGAAGCCAGGAGAAGCTCTAGGAAACAAGATAGGTATAAACACCCTTCTTCACATCGAAAAGGGGGAAAACTGAAAGCTCTTGAGATCTAATATTGGCTATTGACTGACTTAAGTATTAGAGTGGATGTGACTAGTGTCTTGAGCATGCTTGTCCAGGGCGAGCTGTGCCTATGGCCGCATGTCCAAACCATCCTCACCCATCATGTTTTAATGCCATGTAATTAGTTTTGTTATTTCCTTTTCATTGTAACTAGTTTTGGAGGCGTATGACTCCTCGTGATTTTCATGTTTACACCTGCCAGATCAAATATGCTTCAAAATGTACTATAGGGGGGACCAAGTAGTCATCAAACCACCCCCCTACCAAGCATTGTATACTTTCTTGCAATCAAGCTTTCTTGCATCCTTGTATTCAATGCTCTCTTTTAAAGATGTTTTCAATGCTTTTTCTCTCTCACGTTTTATAAAACCAATTTTCTCCTAAAACGTGAGTGGAGGCTAGACCCTACGCCGAAGTTGTCCGCGATTTGCGATTTTTGTACGGCTGACTTGCCCGCCGGGTTAGGACAAGTGCCGCACAATCGCTCGTCCCGAGTTCGAAAGTTTGAGATTGTGACAACTAGCACCACCCGGTGTGCAGTTTTCATTAGTTTTGCAGGTCATGTCTTCCCCCTTTAACAAATTCACTGTCGCTGTCACGTGAGGGTCAGGTGAGTCTCCTGTTAGTTCAAACTTGCAAGTTTAGTGATATTTCTAATGAACTCATTTTGAATTTTGTAACTTGTAAGCTTAATGATATTTCTAATAACTGGTTCATAGTTTACTATAGCAACTCATTTTTTAATTGAGCAATTTATCACGTGTCTTGTATAATGTGAAGTGAGTTTTTTTTTTTTTTTTTTTTTTTTTTTTTTTTTTTTTTTGTAATTTCATGATAAATCTAAGAATAGAAAAATCTCCTAAGTTCAGTCAATTAAACCAAAATTAAAAGTATAAAATATTTATTTTCCAGATAATATAATATGTTCTAGAGGTGAGTTTATAATGACTTTTAGAATAAGAAAAAAAAAACTTCTAAATTAATTAAAAAAAACTATTAAAAAATTTCAAACGTTTCACATCCCCAATCCACATGTCATTAAACTAAAAAAAAATAATAAAAAAAATCAGTGTTTGGTTATATAGTCCAGAGTGATTTTGAAATTTCTCAAAACAGTTCAAAGTGCTTTTGGATGAAACACTTGATCAATGCTTATTTCAAAGATGCTTATAAGAAAAAATGCTTCGATAAAAAGCATTCCTACATCACTATCACGTGCACAGGTACCAATTTAACATTTAGTGATGGTAAGAACATAACGAAACACACCGAACACATAAAATATGATAAAATAGGGAGGTGAAAATGAAGGGGGACATAGAATGAATGAGAGGAGAAGAAGAGTGGGGCAGGTTGGGTTAGGAAATGAATCTGTGGTCTAGAATCTCCAAAACATAGGGGACCATAAAAGATTATATTTGCAACATCTTTCTCTTCTCTTCATTTCTTAATGAACTTGGAAGTGCCTATCTCTCTTATCATTATGTCTAATGCACAATTTGGATATGACACACTTTTCCTTTTTCCTATTCCTAATTCTTCCTCCAATCAAAATTCCCATGTGACAATTATCAACTACCCCATCCAAATTATTCTTTTATTTCAAACCATTCTATCCAATCTTATTCTTTTCTTTTATGGATTGTTTTTTTGTCTTTAAGTCATATATTTATTATGCTTTTCTTTAATTAAAAAAAAAACACTTGAATAAGCATTTTTTTAATGCTTTGTTATTTTTTAATTAAAAAAAATCCACCCATCTTTAAAAAGTAATTAAATTAGTCATTTTTTGGTTGTTAGTAGCATAAGAGAAATGGAACTTTAAGCAAGTTCTTCTTCTTCTTCTTTTCTTCTTTCTTTCTTTTTTGAGTACATCAACATTTGGAGGTGGGGGACTTGAACCTTTGACCTCTTGATCGAGAGTACATGTCAATTACCGCTGAGCGATACTCGCTTTGGCTAAACGACCATTTGGTTACTTTTTTACATTAAAAGCATTAAATATGACTTTTGAATGTAAAAAAGTTTATTCTAAAAGAGATTGGACATAAAGTTTTTCCAATTATTCTCTTAATTTGTTCCCTATGTTTTTTCCTTTGCCAACGCATTTGGATTAGTCTCTCTCGAGCTTTTATCTCACTCGACGAATGTTATTTTTCGAAGAAGAGAAAACGATGAGAGACATCATTTCGAGTTAGTGAACTATCCTTCCACTTATGGTGTATATATACAAAAAAGATAACCTCAAAAAACAGTAGGCCTAAGAATGCATTGTTGGGCTTAGTTTTTTGTGATGTATAAGAATAGATTGGACTGTTGTATATACCAATCTAGGACAAGATCTTTTAATCAACTGATTGTTGCTAATAAACTTTTGTGCAAGTTCAAAATATATAGAAATATTTAGAATTTGAAAATTTTCCCAACATAATACTCATGTTGATTTTCTTAGAATTTCAAATGACGGTCGCAAAAGATACATGCTCTTGAGTTACAAAAATTTAGCCTAAAAAATCATAAACCAAATTTACATCCATCTATATTCTATATGAAAAGACTTTTTTTAAAAAAATCTATATTAAAAAGACACATTCTTGGAAGAAAGAGTCTACCAATTTATTAGCTTGATTTTAATGATTGATTTTGTATATTCCTATTCTTAATTCGAAAAACGCTTCAGTTTAAATTATTTTTAAAAATGGCTTAGTAATAACATTAATTTAAATAAGCCCCTTAACCTCTTTTTCTGCACAACCAATGAAAAAAACCTTAACATCTAAATCTAACAAAATAAAAGGCTCAAGAACTTGCAAGAATGAACCTTGCTATATGATCATTTTTACCCATAAGACATCACTGATCTAAATATTTACAATTCTTATTACCAGCAAAACATACAAATTTTTGCCCACTGTCTGGTTTATAGACAGACATTCAGAAGAACAGAGTTCCATCATGCACAACATAGCTCCTTTGGGTAAGGCTATGGTGTCAAAAAACAATCAGAAGCCATTGTATAAACTAACAGATCCATCAACCTAACATGATAAGAAAGCAAAATAATGTAGTGAGGTTGAAGTTGAAGTTGAGTAAGATATTTACATGACATCAGACACCTATTTGTACATTTAATTGGGTCCGAGCAGAAGCGGTATGTAAGAAGCGGTAGACAACGGCCTTGGATCTGATAGGAAACAAAAACAATAAACAGTTGCAAGTAAAAGAAGTAAACACATATCAGATAGAATCCATTGTGCACATACCTTCTAGTTCTATACGAAGCCAATCTTGTGCACATATTAGAGCTTGACGAGTATCGGGGCTTAAGGAACTTCGACAGCGGTCGAGAACTCGACCTCCAGTGCTAAATGCCAACTCGGGTGCAATGCTTGACATTGGAGTTCCAATAACATCACGAGCCATCATGGACAGGATTGGGTACCTCGGCGTGTGGACTTTCCACCAGTTTAATACGTTGAAATTGCAGTTTCGAGGAAACACTGGTTCCTCTAAATATTTGTCTAAGTCAGACATCACACTTTGACCTTGGGAAGTCTCATGAAGGAACTTGTCAAAGCCTTTTAGCCTGTCCCTGGTGTCATTACTGGTCCCAGGTAAACTGCTTCCAGGCAAAGCTGAACCTTGATCAACCATTGTAAAGCAGATAGAATATGCATCATAAAGTTCCTTGATACCATCAGAAACTTCTTTGATGCGATCCAAGGCCATGCTACCGTAAATCTGTGAATAGTAATACTCAACCAATTTCATCTTGAACCTTGGATCTAGAACTGCAGCTACTGCCAAAGCCAGATTGCATTTGCTCCAATATTTATCAAACTTGGCTTTCATTTTTGTTGCAAGGGAGTTGAGAAAAGTATCCGAGCTCTTACACCACTCAATTAATTGAATGTGAACGTCGCAAATCTCGGGAAAATATATATTTGCAGTAGGAGATTTGTTGCCCAAGAAGATGTTCATTATTTCAACAAAAAGTTTCAAATAGCCAGCAACACAAGTTGTCCATTCCCACTCTGAAACCGTAAGAGCTGATGCAAAATCAGGATCATGCTCCTGTAGAAGATTAAATGCACCCTTGTATTCCAAGGCTGTCTCGAGCATGAAATATGTTGAATTCCATTGACCAGGACTGTCAGGGACCAATATCTTCTGACTGGTGATCCCAACTTGAAGAGCCACATCATTGAACCTCCCTTGAATGACTTGTGAACTTCTGATATATTTAAAACTCCCTCGGATCTTTTGGTTAACCTCTCTCATCGCTTCTATCACATCTTCAGCGATTGCATTCAGGGTATGTGCAGCAGAGCATACATCAAATAATCGTCCGTTACTCAAAAGAGGCCTTTTCTTTGATATATGTTCTTTAATTCTTCTGATTATCTCGTCGTTGGTTGAAAAATCATCAAATGTCAGTGCAAATAGCTTGCAATCAATGTCCCAGTCCATCAGGCATTTAATAATCACGTCTGAAAGCATGTCCTCTGTATGAGAAGAATCGAGTGTGAAAAAATTTAAAAGCTTCTTCTGTAATTTCCAATCCTCGTCAATATAATGTGCAGTCAAGCATAAATAATCCATATTTTCTGATGAAGACCACATTTCAACCGAAACGTTGATTCTACCCTGCAATCTGTTAATAGTTTCGAAAATCTTCTCTTTTTCCTTCTCATAGATTTCCATACAAGAAAGCTCAATAGTGTTATTGGGTAACACCTCAAACAATGGTTGAATGTTTTTGACAAAAACTTTAAACCCTACATGCTCAACAATAGACAGTGGATAACCGTGCAATATGATCATACGAGCAAGATCATTCTGACTTCGCTCTTGATCAAACTTACTACTTGCAATGGTAACAACTTCATCCCTTCTCTGATCTGGATCATATTTCACTATTGCTGATTTCAACTCATCTTTTCTTTGTCCTTCATCAAAGCTGATGTTTGCAAGACCACCTGAACTATCCTTTTTCATTCTCTTGGCTGCAAGTAGTTGAGAAACATCGTAATTGGACCTTTTCAGACATCGCATCAAGTGATTTCTTAGATGTGTAGTTCCGCTATTACTTGAACCACTGAGCTTCTTGTTGCAATGCACACAAACAGCATAACAAATGTCAGCCTTTCTGACCCTCTCAAAGTGATTCCAAACTACTGATGTTAACCTCTTCGGTTTCTTGATGGATGAGTCGTTAGATATCTCCATTTCATGAGGATAAAATAAACGAAATTCTGTACAAGGTATGAACTGCAAAGGCAAAGTAAACATGATAACAAAATGAAGGGAAACTATTCTTTGAAGACTTTCTATACAGATGGCACAAAGGGGACCAACTTCTCAACTGTTCCATTTACAAAACAATGTAAAGATTACAATTCCTCAGACGATCATTCACAGAAAAATGGAAAATAGATATCAGTGAAATAAATACAAAACAACTTAAACTCTAAAACAAAATTGCAAATAAATAGAGTCAAAGAATGGAAAATTGAACCATGAACTATATGAATAAATGAATAGGACTCCAAACAATATTTTGAATCCATTGACGACAAAGTACTTAAAATCTTACAACTCTCCCATTGTTTGGGCCATACATAGGCAGAAACCCTTCAACTCATCATAACTGCTAACATACATAAGAATGCCCCTTTCCAACTATCAAGAGAGCAAGAGACTAAAAACAACTGATGAACTGTACAAGAAACAACCGATGGTAACTGTAAAAAGCAATTTTCCAGTCAGTTCACATTAGCTAGCACCCAATAGAAAATGATCATGAAGTTAATGAGACAGATGGCAATGTCAAACAGTGAGAGATCACAACTAAAAACCCCATGTTGTCTGAGCATTTTCACGAGAAAAATCGATCAGAATTATGATGGAGAACAATACCAAAGCAAGATAAACAACTAAAAATTCTCGATTCTTCAATAGGAAGGGAAAATCCATGAAAGAAGAAATTACATTTTGATGAAAAACCAAACATCAGATAAAGTTTCCAGCAGAAGTGATGCAAATTCATCTCGGATTCACTCCAAAAACAGAAATTGAAGGAACACAAAAATCAGCCATCAAACGCCACAGATTACATGAAAAACAGAGACCCAACGAGAGAAGCAGCATAAAACAGCTTAGTAGGACCATAATTGAATCATAATTCGAATTGGGTCTTACAGAAAATTGTTGAATTGAAGTTTCTTCCTTCGAGAGTCGGATTGGATAGTCCGACAGGGTTAGGAGCAACGGATTGTGAGACAAAAAGAAAAATAATCCCGAATACGAAGTCGGGAGAGTGAAACCAAAACCAAACCGATGCGCAACTGGGTTAGATCCGATAATCCTGAAACCCAGATGGCTGAATTGCACAATTCGGGTGGGTCGACGATCGCGAGAGCGAATCGGTAGCCGAATAGAGTGTGATGGAAAAGAAACGTGGAGGAAAAATCGAATCTCGGAAAATGAAATCAACCCAGATCCTGGACCCGTCAGGATTTTGGGTTTCTGCCTTGGGTAGTTGGGTTGGTTGGATTTAATGGCGCGGGGTTGGACCTTGAGTTTTTGTGTTGGTTCGGGTTCGAAACAGTGAATTCACACTGAAATGGGTTTTTCTTGGTTCCACCCACCTTGATTTGGGAAACAGCCAAAATCAAAGAGATGTGTCCACTTGCTTGTGAAAGTTTTAGAGGACAATGTAAAATAATCACCTATAAATTATATAAATGGTTGAAATCTTAAATATACGACTTTTAATTTGAATGGCAACTCGAAATTATCTAAACTAATTAAGACATTATATCATCGATTAAAAAGTTAAAGGTTTGAATCTTCATCTCACGTGTTGTTGAATTCTTTTTCTCAAAAAAACTTTTAAATTTGAACTGTTATCATAAAGTTGTTACAAGTGGCTATGTGGTACTTCAACCTAAGGTCATACAGCTCGAATAATTACACTAGACATGTATTTACATTCTCAAGGGTATGATTTATCTTCCTAAGAGAGTATGCATCTTTGTCGAGAAGGTAAGATTTGTGATGATCATATCTTGCTTAGCTAGTGGGAATAGATGCAAACATTTGTCATTTTCAAAAAAAAAAAAAAAAAAACAGATGCAAACATTTGTCTCATTCAATACGAAAGAGAACTTTAGAGTGGTACAAATTACAATTTAGAAAGTTTGCTTTCTATAGCTAATAAGCGACATCTCATGGCATGTCAATCGTTGGATGACATGCTAAGTCTAACACCACAGAGGGATACTCCACTTATCCTCGAGGTAAGCAAAGATTCACTTAACTCCATTTGTTTCACACAAAGCTCTAATGTAACTAAAACATTAAAAGAGTGCATATCCAACTAGTTTAAGTATTAAACAACGTTAAACGAGCATTACACTAAACAAAACTTCTTCCTTGTAGATATTCTTAGGTCCATTCTCTTTGCCAACTAAGTGAATTCCCAACCACAAAACTTATGAAAATTGTTACCACTAAAATTTAGTATGACGGATCTCGTCTCTTGTCGAACATAAAATAAAAGGTGAAAATGATTAACAAATGTTTAGAAGTAGGAGGAAGGAGGAAAATATATTTGATTTCCAATAAGAAAATAGTTTAGTTTCAAATCATCTTTTTGAAAAAAAAAAAAAAAAACTCTAGAGAAGGAAATATGTATTTAATTTTCGATTAAATTATCAAAAATGTCCTTGAACTGTGAGGTTGGCTTCAGATATATTTTTCCTTAAATTTATGCACGAAAAATGATGGGTTTGCATAGTTTTTATTGTCTTTTCCATGTATATGTTCAAATATGTTCACATAAACAATAATACATATGCAAACATATCATTTTCTATCTATAAATTTAACGAAAAAAATGTCTTCAAGAGTTGGTTTTGAAACAAAATTCAAATTCCAAAACTAAAATGAAACTTTGGAAAGTTTAGGCATATAATAGTGGAAGGTATTTTTGATATTTTAACCGATTTTTTAAGTCTCCCAAAGTGAATGCATAAGAAAAACCGTATCAAAAGTTGGGAATCGAAAAAAAAATTAAAAGAAATTGTAAGAAAGAAAATTATCAAGTGTAAAAGCCTCGCAAATTTATCCCTACCCCCGGTTTCTCATTTTCGCATTCACAAAAGCCAGAGTCTTATCCACTATCCATAGCAGAAATTCCCCAACTGAAACACCGCCAGAGCTACAATGGCGATGCTCTGTGCTTCCTCCTCTACAGCCACTTTCTCTTTACATTCCACTCTTAACAATGGAAGCACAACTAACAGAGGCATTCCCAGAAAGTCACTCCTTGCTGGGTTTCCAGTCCCACAATCAAAATCTTCTTTTTTTCAAACCCAGACCACGATTACTCTTAACTCCAAGCCGAAGAGTTTGGTCCTTCAAGTGCGAGCTCAGGAGCTGGATCGTGTCCCTCTAGAACAACGGTGGATGTTCGAGGGCGACGAACTCGACGGCCCTGTACGTCTGTAATTCTTTCAATGTGTTCGTTCGTTTGCGCTAAATTTGTTATTGGAAATGGTCTTATGGATTTGAGACTATTTGAACGCGTTCTTCGCATATGACGCTAATGGGTTACTAGCAAACGTAAAACGCCTATCAAAATTTCTTATCCTGTACTTCTATGTGCCCTCGATCAATCGTGTTCTTTTAGTTGGGTTTTTGATTTTTTTGTTTTTTGGGGAGGGGGGGAATTTGGCTACTTAATTCAATTACATTAAACTGTTGGTATTTCTACATTGCAATGTCCCCTTCCATTAATATACTGAAGTTATTTTTATAGAAACTATCAACAAAAGAAACTGGGTACAATTGCCCTTATAACTGAACATACAAACCTCTGTTTGCTTGTTGGGCCAATTTGATGTCCATTCTCTGAATTTTGAAGAATTATTTCCTGCTTTTGCGTGTATGTTTGTTTATTTTCCCTTTTCAGATTGGATGTTTAGCAGTCGTTATTCTTTTCCATGCAGGACATATGGAATAAAACATGGTACCCGAAGGCTGTAGATCATGTGAACACAGAAAAACCTTGGTATGTGGTTGATGCCACTGATAAGATTTTGGGAAGACTGGCTTCGACCATTGCCAATCATATCCGAGGGAAGAATTTACCAACCTACACTCCTAGTGTGGATATGGGAGCTTTTGTGATTGTGGTATGTGGTCGTACTTGTAACGTAATGTTCTATTGTGGCTGCAATCACTACAACATTGATTGTGAGCTATGCATATGCTTTTGTCTTCTCACCTTGAACTTTATTGCCATTTGTTTTCAATTAGTTGCTTATTCATTGTCTCCTATGAATTAGTACTTATTCTCTTGATCCTTCTTAGGTAAATGCAGAAAAAGTTGCCGTGTCTGGTAAAAAGAGGACACAAAAACTATACAGGAGGCATTCAGGGCGACCAGGTGGTATGAAAGTAGAAACTTTTGACCAGCTACAGCAGAGAATTCCTGAAAGAATTATTGAGCATGCTGTTCGTGGTATGCTTCCGAAAGGGAGGGTAAGTGCTTCCTACTACTTAAGTGCTGTATGTATTATATGCACGCAGACTACACTGCAAACCCAATATTTGCAGGTGTAGAGTGATTGCTAAAGTTTTGACTTTGAGCAATACTGTGTAGGAAAATCTTGTCAAAAGATTCTGCAGAAAGTATATTTTCTGCTCGATTTGGTTGATCGGTCTTATTAGAAGCTTTAGTAGGTTGGTTAAGATAGCTTTTGCTGTTTTGGTTGCTGTAGACTATTGGTTAGTTATGTTCCATCTTACCGAAGAGTTCCTCAACCTTCTCACCTATGATGTTTATGGCTTCTGATTCCCATATAAGTTGTTCCAATGGTTCTCACATTCTACAACATAGGATTCTCGAAGCAATGAGTTGCTGTATATGACAAATAAATAGTGTCTTTCAGTTTATGAGAAGAATCTCCAATGATAAGAAAATAGGATTTCTGGTGGCCTTTCGAAATGTCTTGAAGAGTATTTCAAAACCTGCACTCTAAGTTAATAGCGTGCAGAATGTGACAAGATCGAGTTTCTTTGCAAAGTTAGGAATGTTTGAGAAACTAACATATGGTCATTTGCTTTATTCCTTGGCTGCTAGCATTCTGTTGGTTACATTTAATTGGCAAAATCTTTGATCCTTAATGGTCATACTGTCACTACCAGAATCCAAGACCTGTACCGTTGATGGAGCCTGACAACCGTGTGTGGGGTGATTTCTTGGCAGTTTTCAGGACCAGGAAAACAAAATATGTTGCTTTAGCTATATATTTTGAAATCTTTTTGTTGTCTTTTGAACTACAATCATTGATTTGAAAATCTCATGCCTTCCGAATATGTTTTAACCCAATCCGTGTCATGGGGGGATAAATTTGGTTATCATATAACATTATCTTAAGTTAAGCTCTCTAACAAGGAAGCAGTTTAATATACAGTATACTTTGGGAAAATGAACAACTTTTCATCTGGGTAGCATCTGCACGATATGTTTTTCTTTTGAATCTTCTTTATAAAAGATATTAAACAATCCGCACCATCCTCTAAAGAATTCTTTTGAGACAAACTGGCATTGTTTATGATGTGTTGTATCCCAATGTAAGAACTTCTCGTTGTCGGTGGTTTCATAAGACGTGGATGAGTTTTTTCTTTGGATTTTTCTCAAGTATAAGGTCTATGCTTTGCATAATAGGGCTCCTTGCTTAAAATACTGTTAACTGTCTCACTCTTTATTTCCTGTAAACTGCATCATATTGTGGTGTTTAGGAATTTCCCTGTTTCCTGCTTCCATTGATGTTTCTGATATTTTGTTGGCTGTTTCAAACCATGACACTATATGTGCAGCTTGGAAGAGCACTTTTTAACCACTTGAAGGTGTATAAAGGGCCAGACCATCCACATGAGGCACAAAAGCCAGTTGACTTGCCAATTAGGGACAAAAGGATAAACAAGGAAAGATAGTATGAAATACGAAGAGAAGCGAACAAAGAAACAAAGCTCTCTTGCCCGTGGATTGCAATGTTCATAGACTCTGAGTTTTCATGCTTCAGCTCAGTTTGATGTCAGTATTTGATCTGTAATTTGATTCCAAATTCTAACCTTCTCTGAAAACATGCTTAGCCTAAATGGCATTTATGAATTCAGAAGAGGAAATCTCTAAATCTTGTCCTGTTGAAGGTTGTCATAACGATGATTTTGTTTACATTTGTTGATTGATTTCTCTATTTGGAGAGCTTTTTCTTAGTGTAGAAATGGACGAAGGTTTTGAACAATGGTGTTTATATATGTGCAGTTTTGAAGCCTAAAAAACATATTAGTATCCTAAGATATATGGGGAGATTTTAAAAAGTTGGAGAAAATAAAAAACATATTAGTATCCTAAGATATATGGGGAGATTTTAAAAAGTTGGAGAAAAAAATAATAAATTTATGCTGTTAACTTTGAAGATTGTATCAATTAAAACTAAATAACTTTGAAACTTTCATAATTGAAAAATTATCATACAATTCTTAAATAAAAGGTGAAAAATAGAGGAATAAGAGAAGATAAACAACTACAAATTCATTTGATTTCACATTTCTTTAAAGAAGTCTAATATACATGTGAGATATGAAAATGATGCATCAACCATTTTTAAATAGAATCCTAACAGATGGTTAAAGGGGTATAAATTAATTTTTTTCCTAATTTTTTATATAAATTTAACAAAAACAATTATCTAAATCCTATCATTTGATTCTTTTGAACCAAAAAATGAGAGAGAGAGAGAGAGAGTACTGTTTCTTGGAAAGATTTTGGATTTCAGTACACTGGATAAATCATCCTATCACAAAAACTATAAACTATTTCTACAGAATATGCAGTAAAATAAGCCATAGTTTCCTGTTCTATGATAACATACAAAGAAGGTAATTGCCATTTGCAGAGATGAAAAGCTGCACTTTTCTGGGCCAATTGATTCATATTGCAATCCCAAAGGTTAGATATACACAAAAGCACTCCAGAGAAATCACGCAATTCATAGTCTAGTATCTCTAATATTCAAGTACTGAGATATGTTGATTGGATAGAGATCGCTTGCAGATGTTGAAGAACCTGTTGCCGAGACATCAGCAAACAAACGATACTTCTGGCTCTCATTATTAGATCGCTCGGCGTCGTGCAACAAATGAGTCCATGCTGCATTTATTGCTTCTTGAGTGACACTTGAATCTGACACTATGTCCTCAATGGCCTGCTTTCCTTCTAGCATGCTCACTACTGATGACATGTTAGGTCTTGCTGCAGGAGAGCCATTAGTGCAGTGGAGAGCAATTTTGATCATTCTCAATGCCTCTCGCTTGTTGAAGTTGGAGCCTAACCTTGGATCAACTAGCTCCATTAAACTGTTCTTCTCTTTCAACTTCAGTGCCTAGAAAAAGAAGATGAAAAACAGCTAAGTTGTACACAAATTTTTCATATTCATCCGGATCACATCCGGGACCAATCATTTTTACCACAATTTTGGAAATAGAACATGATATAATGAGTTCCAGTTAAGAAAAATCATCTAGGAGCAATCAGTTTTACCACAATTTTGGAAATAGAACATGATCTAATGAGTTCCAGTTAAGAAAACAAGATCAAAGGTTCCAGAAGTAGAACAGACGAAAGGTTTACACGACTAAATTCAAACGAAGGGAACAAGGATCAAATGAGAGGTGAGTTAAATTCCTTGGAAAACGAAGGCTTTGCCTTCCACATTGGGTAAGACAATTCTAGAAATGGGAAATCGACCTATTCTTGCTATCTAATGCGACAAAAAGAAACCAAACATCATACAGTCAATAAATTAGATTACCGAGTCTAGAAGATAAGAGGAGTCGTTATCTGCCCAGAAAGTAGTGTTGCTCCTTCCACTAACTATTTCTAAAGCCACAACACCAAAGCTATAAACATCAGCCTTATCAGTTAAGTGTCCTCGCATTGCATATTCTGGTGCCATGTATCCCCTACAAAATCATATCATTATAAGTATTTTCTTCATTCAAATTTCCTCAAGAATTTGATTTTGCTGTATTTTCATGCTAGCTGGTCCATAGACCGGGGGGGGGGGGGGGGGGGGGGCTAAATCAATGAACATAATAAAAATGAATAACTTAATAATTGGGACTCACAAAGTTCCAGCGATCCGAGTGCTTATGTGGGTATTTCCTTCTTCATCAAGCTTGGCCAAGCCGAAATCAGATATCTTGGGGTTTAGATCTTTGTCTAATAGAACATTAGTAGCTTTGATGTCTCTGTGGACAATCTTTAGTCTTGATTCTTCATGAAGATAAGCCAAACCTCTTGCTATACCAACACAGATCTTATGCCTTGTTGACCAATCCAATTCTAGTTCGCTTTCTTCTTGACCTTCAAACATTTCCCATTAATAGCCTCTATAAGTCTATTGATAAATTATATAAAAATCAACCATAGTTAATCATATGGCATAAATATTTACCAAACAAGGCATGGGCAAGACTATTGTTTTCCATGTATTCATATACTAACAAAAGCTGATTTCCTTCAATACAACATCCATAAAGCTTGACTAGATGTGGGTGTTGCAAAGCAGATATCATGCCGATCTCATTCACGAACTCACGATTTCCTTGCTTTGATTTTGAAGATAGTTGCTTTACTGCAATCGCTGTGCCATCCGCAAGAACGCCCTGCATTTCCAATTAAAGAATCACCATAACTATTATACTTACAAAAGAAGAGGTTGCATTTACCAATTCAAATGGCGTTTACCTTATAGACAGGACCGAAACCACCTTCTCCAATCTTATTGGCAGCGTCAAAATTATTTGTGGCAGCTTTTATTTGCCTTAATGTAAAAGAACAAGTTTGCAAATCCAAACCTCGTAACTCTGCACAAGAAGCAAAGGCAAGCTAAGGAGTCCCAAACATTTAATAAGTGCGTTTAAATCATAGGTTAGAACTTGAACTTTCATGTTTATTCTATTTCAATACTTAAAACTTCTAAAGCTTCTATTTTAGTCCCTCATAAAAACCCATGTAGTGCTTGCAAGTTGCGATAAACAAGGATTGAGGAAATGGGTCTACCGTGGTCAAAACTCAATCATTGCCAAATGCCATCATTCATCAGAAATTCCCTTTACACTATAATAACTGGTCCTTGCTCACACCATAAATTCAAGTTACGAAGGTTTCTTAAGGTCAAAACAATGATTTTGATATGATTAACATTCACAAGCTTGCAAATGTAGCCAGACAAGAAGCGCAACAATATCAAGAGTCAAAGTACAAGATGCCTAGCAATTTTAAGAGAGGAGGAAAAGACAAGTATATATATTTATTTAGGATTACCTTGTTCAAGTGTCTTTTCCCGTCGTAGACATATGCTCCACCACAGGATTCCGAGAGCCAATAATATAACAAAAATTGCAGCAGCTGCAATACCTATCACTGCACCTACAGATATGCCAGACTTTCCAGTTCCTCCGCCCTCTGCTGGAGGCTCAAAGTCTGCATGAATTCAGGATGATAGACAACAAGGACCAGAGTGCTCAGTCAAATAAAGTACAAGTGAAAAAGGAAGCATTGAACTTTAAATCACCAAAAAAAAAAAGGGCGAAGATCATCCTACCAGGATCTACAGATATAGCAGATATAAGAGGACCATAAACTCCCCTCACAGGGATAGCATTTGTCCCCTTCCCGGCCCAATAGAAGCGAATCTCCAACGTACCATTCGTCACAGTAACTGGGATTTTTTTTATGACTGCTTTACCAACGCCACCTGCTGCATCCACTATATTGAAATCCTCTAGCACCAGCTTTTTCTGCAGTTCAAAATTTTTATTAAGTTGTCATGCTAGTAATAACAAAAAACTGTTTGTATTTTCCCGAGATGATCTGTAGAAGTGGGGTTTTAAGATGGAAGTATTCAATAATTTTCAGAACTTGACAACAATCAGAAACTTTTTTGATGAGTGAAAGCTTGGAGTTCTTTTTTGTACCTGAATATAAACATCAAATATTCGTCTGCCAAGACTACTGAATGACTTGTCATCAGTAAACATGATCTCTGCAAAATGGAGGCTTACTGTGTAGTTTCCATTTCCCATACAAAACCCATAGTAAGTAACAGATAATGGAGAAATGCGTGCAGTCATGTACAGTTCAGGATTTGTCATAGAAAGAGTAGAAGAATTTGTTGCAGTGTATTCATCTTGAGAGCTACCATCATCCAAAAAGCTACCGGTGTTGCTGATTGCCCAATTTGTTCCAGTTACAAAAAACATAGAGCTGCCTGTATTTCGGTCTCCTTTAAAAACTGTAGTTCCATTTATGGTTTGTTCCTTTCCACCACAATTTATATGAAGAGAGTACCAAGCTGTGAGAATAGAAAATAGTTACTCACTACAAAAGGTAGAGCAAGGGAATAATTCTAAGTCAGTCTCTATTTAAATTTCTTCAGCATTCTCCTTTTATTTCCATTTTTATGCAGTTTAATTTGTTGATGTATATGCCAACTAACAGCTTTATGATGAAATTGGTTAGAATTTTTAGTGAGAATATACCACATAGTAAGAACCTAAACGAATTCTATCTGTCACAAGAAATTAGTAAAGGTATACATGAAGATTATGTTACAACTCACATTTTGAACAGGACGAGCCTGCTAAACATGAAAGAATTCCACTGATAAAGCAACAGAAAGCTCACTAGTTAGCATTATGTTATGGGAAAATTTGATAAACACAGGTAAAAACAAACTAATTCGATGCATACACCAAAAGGTTAAAACTTACTAATCATTGTCTTGTGAAGAGCTTGCAAAAAGGTTCCTGCAGGGGAGAGGTGGGGAGAGAGAGATTAGATTAGGTAGTGTTCTTCAAAAGAAGATAAGAATAGATTAGGTACAATCTTACACTTTTTGGGACCGACAACTTTCCCCAGCAACCCTGACTGTAAAATTATTATAGGAAAGATCACTGTAAAGAAAGAAAAAGGTCATAAATCTTAAAGTTAAAAAATAATGAAGAACAATTTTGAAGTAGTTTCTGGAAACATTTTTTTATAGCATACACTCAAAAAAACAGAGTTTACAGCCAAGAAACCAGTTTCTAACATGGTTCAAAGTATTGACCCGACAAAAACAACTTGATTAAGTCACAGATACTCACTAGAGCAGGTAATTATTACAGACAGTATCATGTATGTTTTCGTTGACTATTGATACAAACTAAAGAATACTTCATATTAATTTCTTCTATTTAAAGCTAAAAAAGGGGAAGTATGGTAGTCGCGTATGATATAAACTACTCTAGCTACAAAAGAAGTTACAAACAGACTAACAATGAACTTCCAAAGGACCCAGCAAAACATTCGAAGGAAGATCAAAAACAATTTGAAGTGCAAAGAGGAATAAAAAATCAAGGTATAATCCGTCAAACAACAAGCTGCCAATCATTTACTAGGAATTGGAAAAGATACTTACATCCCATTTCCTTTCAACATCCAATCAGGCACTGATCCATTCAGCATGTTTCCAGTTAAAAATCTAAACAGTGAATGAGAAAACGTAATTACAAATATGAACTACGTACATTACAGTTAATCATGAGATTTTACCCCAAACAAATGAAGAATAACTTGTTGATATTGTCAATTGTCTCAAACATTAAACAAAAAGAAAGAATTATTTTAAACCCAAACGAGAAACAATTATAATTCCTCATATGTCCAAATTATGTGCAATATATATGATTCACTAGTACAGAGAAGGGAAAAACTAACCCAGTTTTGTTCTGGTCGGTGAGGTTTGAGAAAGGTTTTACTTTAATCTCTAAAATATTTAGTCCTTCAAATTATTGTTATGTTAGTGACACCAAATCATTATATTACCTCATATGTCCAAATCATTGTTAGGTTGACCTGTGTTTTCTTCTCTTGAATTATATTCAATATAATCACATATCATCATATTTCCAAAAAAAAAAAAAAAAAAAAACCCATATCATCAGCTTTAATCACTTAAATACTAGTTTCTAACACAACCTTGAATTCATCAGGTTCATTACACGTAAAATGTCCCACAGACTATTCATTTAGATGAATGTGGACTTTTTACTTGAGGGAAGATTCGACAGGACATATTTCTTAACTTATAAAACTGCCACACTTTTCATGGAACCACTTAACATCCTATAGCTCACGACTGAGACTCACTCTATACATGCTGTTTAACACTAGTTCCATTTTTTATTGTAAACAAGTAAGCAAATCCACGCATTAAACATTCTTTAAAGTGGGGAAAAAAATCATTGTTTGAAGAGGCACTATCTTTCTTGAGGTTTCAGTACTAGAATTCCACATAATATTTCGTGCCATTTTTTATTCTTAAAATACCAGTTATATATATAATTAGCGAGCTTAATTTTGGCGATTCTTACATCTTTAAATTTATGCAGACAATTTTTCTATCATAATAATATATAAGTTTACATGTTAATATGTTAATAACATCACAATCATAAACTATGGTTACTTGCTGATGCACGTCAGCATTTGTGAGATGGTTTAGTATCCCTAATCCATGAAAAAGTGAGTACCTGCAGTGTCAATTTATAAAATTTTCATTTCTGGACAAAATTTCTTACATGTTATCCAACCCTTTAAGAGCATTGAATCTGGTCGGAATTCGTCCACTTAGTTTGTTGAAGCTGAGATCTCTGAAAGAAAAATTGAACACAAAAGAATAAGAAGATGTCGGTTTTACAAATATGTATAAGAAATTAAGACCAAATTTTCCCTTAATTAAGATGAAGGAATCTTGATAGTGTACAAAGTTTTGGTAAGAAGTCCAAAGCAGTAAGAGCTATTCTCTTAAATTTCTTAAGATTTTTCTAGCTGCAACTATTCTAGTCAGAGATGGAAACAAATGTATACTGATTACTGACAAGATTTTTAAGGATGGCATCCTATCCAGATAGTTGGGCAGCCTTCCAGTGATGTTGCAACTTCTCAATATCCTGTAGACAACCAAAAAGAAAATCAATTGGCTGGTGGAAGAGCTTGGCCTTCCCACATGTTTTGAAGTAACTATGTAACTTACAGAATTGTCATGTCTTCCAAATTACTAAGAGGTGGAAAGGGTGATGAAGCTCCACTCAAGTCACTGATTCTCCTGCATTCAGAAGTTCAGACATGAATGATACAAAACATGTCGTTCATGTGGGAAAAAGAAGTAGCTAAGAAGTCTAAAGGAATACTAACAAGTCAGATAACTTTGTCAATAGTCCAATGTCAGAAGGAATGGGCCCACTCAATCCACTTGCCTGAATGAGCCTGTCACAGTTAAAACTAATTTTTTGAGAGCACAATACACAACAAATCGAGAGCAGGGAGAGTAAAATGATGTCCTACAATTCAGTAAGATCTGTCCAGTTACGTATGAAATTTGGTATTGGGCCCGAGAAGTTATTGTCACCAATTCGACTGCATTGACAAAGCATTTATTATTTGAAATATCAAGCAGCTTAGGAAACAAAAAGAGGGTTTAGGAAAGAAATTATGACTTACAATTCCTTCAATGTGGTCAACTTTCCGAGTGACGTTGGCAACTCTCCAGAAAAGTTGTTTGAGGTAAGATGTCTACAGAGCAACAAGCTTATGGTATAAATGCACATAATCTAATCAAGTAGCAGGTTTAAAGATCATGACTGATAACCGGCTCTCTCCATAAGGATTTTAAATACATGAGAAATGGAAAATTTTAAATGCTATATCATAAATTTAGTACTTATCTAGATATTAAAATTTAAAAAGTTTCATTATCGTCCCAAAATTTTGAATTGTGATTTGGCATGACTATATTAGACAAGTATTAGATGGTTTAATACGATATGACAACAAATGGCGACATATTCTCTTTTCAGAACGATAAATTTTTCTTTTATAAGTCGTGTCACTCTGTTTTCTCCAAATATTTACTTCCTTGGACCATTTTTCTACTACAATCATGCTAAATCAGTAAACATTTGTCCCATAGATGTCATGTCATTGCTTAGTTAATACGGTTAATGGTATGGGTATGGATTATATAGAATCACAAGGTCCATGTAATTGAAACTATTAAAGTTTATCGATAAAATAAACACAACCATCTAAATTCAACGACTAAATTTGTAATTTAAGCAACAAAAGAAAAAAAAAAAACTTATATGAACAAAAATTAGAATATGAAGGCCATACATTCTCTGTATCTGGGGCAAATTTCCAAGCGCTTGAGGAATGCTTCCTGACAGCTGATTGATTTCTAGGACCCTATGCATGCAAATCCATTTTTCTTGGCAATGTCATGCAAAAACTAAAATGGAGAAGTAACAATAGGTAATCAGAACTCACAGATTCTCCAGAGTAGTGATGTTTCCAATCTCCTCTGGGATCAAACCCGTCAACCGATTTCCAAGAAGGGAACTGCAGAATCACCCACAATCCAAATGAACCATAAATTTTCTCAAATAATCCATCAGAAAATGCATAAATATCCCACACACAGAGAGAAATGGACTGAGAAATTACATATTGACGAGATTCGAAGAGCCCCATTCTGGAGGAATTTGGCCGCTGAGATAGTTCCTAGTGAGATCACTGAACCAAAAAAAAAAAACAAAACGATGGGTAAACATGCTGATATTAGTTAATCGATCAAATGGGTATCTGATTTTGAGTATAAAGAGGCAATAAGAACTTACATTTGCTGCAGAAAGGGCAATCGGACAAGATGGGGCGGGAGAGTGCCTTGAAGGCTCTGCGATTTGAGAACTCTGCACCTCAAAATAAAAGACCCAAAATATATTTTCACAAATTTTGGACAAAAAATTTGATTTTGATCGGTGAGAATATCCGTACGAAGAGAGAGAGAGAGAGAGAAGTTACATGCTGATGACATGGCAGACTGTGGCATTGAGAAAGGTGCAATCACAGGTGAGATTATTTTCAAAGCCAGAAACATTCTTGGGGATTTGGTTGGGTTGAGAAATCCATCCATGGTCTCCACTGCAAGGATCTGCACTGAAATTCCAGTCTCTTTTTCCCAAAACCTTTCCTATTTCCTGTAAAGCTTCCACTGAAGCATATATGCATGTAATTTAATTTAATGTTCAGTTTATTATACAATTTCAGCTCAACTCATTAAAGATGAAACCAAATCACACCCAAAACAGAGAAAACAAAACCCAGAAAAGAAGAAAAAATAAAGTTAATGATCTTCAAGAATCTTATAAATTCTCTTACATTTACTTTAATCTTTTTGAGCTTTAAGAAGGGATTAAACATGCCACATCTAGTGCAAGTATCAATATCCGAACTCACATGAGAAAAACACAGAGGCCGAAACTATTGAATTTGTGATGAAACTTTAAGGCTGCCCACTTTTTTTTTTTTTTAGTTCAAACTGGGTGTAGATTGGAACTATTAACTTATTGAGTGAGGACGCAGTTGAACTATGTTTAAATTGGTCACGAAATTTTTTTTAATACATCAAAGATTTGAATATCTAGCTACCTCCAAAATATTGTAATGTTTATATTCTAAAGTAAAAAATGTATGTATATATAGGAGGGAAGAGGCGACAATAATTATAAGGAAACAAGGTACACAATTCGATTATCTAGGCCAAAAACATAAGAATTACTATATGGATCTAATTTGAAGCTTAATCATAAATTCATACAAGACAATATTAACAATAAAGCAATAATGTTAAACCATGGCTAATCAAAGAAAGTTAAGAGAATTAATACAAAGAAGGTAATACACTCTAATGAAAAAAAATACTAAATCTATAATTATATAGATTTGAAATTCAAACTCCTATATTAATATTTCATTTCCATTTTGTATGAGTACATTACTCAAGTTCCCTCCTTAGTATAAGACATTTTTAAAGACATAAATTGTGAGTACTTCACCGACTTTTTTATTTTTTTTTTATTTTTTGAAACCTCATAGCATTCCTTCAAATCTCAGTACAAAGAAACCATATCTGCAGAAATCAAGTCCTCAACACACTGAAAAAAAGTTTCTAGCCACACAAACTCACACTCATCTTCTACCGCTAGCTTTGCTAATCGATGTGCCATCTTATTTCCTTCTTGTTTTGACTTCACCGACTTAAACATAGTTTAACTGGTTAAGACATATCTTCGACTAAAAAATATGTTAGAGGTTTGATCCCCTCACACGTGGTTGAACTAAAAAAGAAGGGAAGTATGAATACCTTCTTCTGCAGGCAATCTAGTGGACTGAGAATGAATTCCAACCATGAAGGAGAAGAAACCAATGAAAGAAATGAAGAGGATTCTAGACAGGAACATTTTCACTCATCAGATGTCACAAAATTTTGTGTTGCCGTCAGCTGTAATACCACAAAACAAGAACACTGTCAAATGAAACACAAACATCCAACAGACTCTACTTTAATTTTGAATGCTCTCAAATTGGAGAAGCTGGGAAACAAGCATCCATTATATTATATACAATCTTTATGTATAAGTTTATGAAGATATTAAAATTAATTTTGTCAGTTGAATTGTTATTAACAGACAAAATAATGGAAATCAACTTGGATTAAAAAAAAGAAAAGAAAAGATTGTAACATTTTGACCCATTAACTAGTGGGATTTCCTTCAAATAAAACCACATGTCATGATCTCATCGTGGAGAGTAAAATAAGTCTTCTGTTTTTTTTTAAAGAAAATTTTGCATTTGATATTATTTTTCTAATCCAAATTTGTATTTACTCAAACGTATGATAAGAGAACTTTGGTTTCTTTAAATTAATTAAAAATTATTGCTTAATCAAAGGTTTTACAATGTTTTATACATAGTTAATTAATTCTATGTAAGACATACAACATTTTTTTTTTCATTTTTGTAAAAAAGAATGTCGTCCATGATGTGTGAAATAATTAAATATATTTGGTAAATATTTAGCTATGATCTCACTCAATAATTGACAATTAAACTAAAGAAAGTCGGCTAATAAAGTTAACTAAGAGAAGCTCGAATTCAAAAAATTAGTTCACACATGCATCGTTGTAGTAATAGTTATGACATATTTGAATCTGGTCTTTAAAAAAAAATGTTTTAATAGAAATATTTCAAGTAATTTTGTCACTCTATTAATATATATATATATATATACTTAATACATCAACATTTGGGATGGGGATTCGAACCTCTGACCTCTTGATCAAGAGTATATGCCAATTACTGTTGAGCTAAGCTCGCTTTGGCTTGTCACTCAATTAATATGCGTGCTCTTCAACTTGAGTAATTATAGATGTTAAATTTTTTGGATTAAAGTATTAATTTTGAAACCATGGATCCATCTCAATAAATACTCAAACGACGAGGAGAAAAATGTATTTTATGCCTTGGATTAAAAAAACAACACCTTTAAAATTAAGGGTGTGTTTGGTTTAACTTTTCAAGTGTTTAATTTTGAAAAAAAAAAATCATTTTGAAAAAATTTCTAGTGTTTGGCAACCACTCAAAATAACGTACTAGAAAATAAGATTGATAAATAAACCATTTTTAGAGAAACACTTGAAACCAAGTTTTAAAAAAATAGTGTTTAGTATACAATAACTTGTGTATAAAAACACGTATGAGGAAATGCAACCAAACATATGAGTGTTTAAATTCTAAACATTTTTTATATAAAATATTTTTTAAAAAAATGGATTCTTGAAAAATATTTAAATTAGAATGTATTTTGAAACCAATTGAATAGTTAGATATAAAAACATAGTCTTAAACTAGCTAATTATTGTAATTTTTTTTTTCTTTTCTTTTTTGACAACATTGTAATTCATCCAATTGGTTGTTAGATCTTATCACCTCATATACGTTTAAGCAAACAAAGGGTCATATCAATGTTCCATCATTTAAATTAAGAGCAAATATTAAATATAAGCCTAAATAATTAAATTAAAATCTTTAAAAATTTTGAGAACTAAATATATATAATAGGGGTTGATGAATGGGTAAAACTATAATCACCAATCATGGAAAGCAAATTTCTAAAATGTAACTTAATTTTTTTTTTAGTTCAACAACATTTAGGGTGGAGACTTCGATCAAAACTTCTGACCTTTGGATCGAATGCACATGTCAATTATCATTTAGTGTACTATGTTTACTTTGACTTTTAAGATGTAATGTTAAACTGAAGAGGATAATATGCTATTTCAATTAAGGGTAGAAACTTATCCATTTGTGATGTTGATGGATTAAAATTAAGTGGATAAGAATTGGTAGAGAGAAAATTGAAAACTTGACTTTAAAAGAGAGAGAGAGAGAGATTTTTATAAACTCCAAGTTGATTCATTTGGTGAGAATTGAATGGTTCTTATGCTTGTTTATTTGGTAATGCAAAATTTTATACCAACGTAAAGTAAAGGTAAAAAAGAAGCTCAACTAATCGAATATTTTCATACTTAAAAATAATTATAGTTGACAAGGTCGAATTATTATTAAAATGCCAAAGTCAATGTGTGGTTATATATATGGTTAACTTGTCGTTTTAATGTTCATTAATTACTTCGATTTTCTTGGTAAAAAAAATTGACTATTTCATAATTTTATTTATTTACTTTTAGAAACAAATGTAAAACTAAAAAAAATCTTGTCCACTTAATATAAAAGTGTACCGAGAGATTTTTTTTTTTTTTTTTTTTTTACTACAATATGAAGATGGGGGATTTGAACCACAGACCTTATGGTTATTCTTGTTGGCAAACAAGTTCTTCCTTTAGAACATCAAAATATATCTAATAATGCTATTATGGGATTTGAGTGTATGCATTTTAATATGGGCCGGTTGCAAATCTACCAAATTGGGCCAAAGTATTTGCACATATAGCAGCCCACAAAAGAATTTGCAAAAATAACAAAAAGTTGTAGTCTGAGCGTCAAATTGACGAATATGCCTTTCCTAACCTTAAAGTTTACTGTTTTGATTTTTCACTATCAACATTTCGATTTTTCGCGGTTTCATCTCCATTTCGATTTTTCGCGGTTTCATCTCCATTTCTATTGGCGTTTCATTTCCCTCATGATTTCAGCTTCGATTTCAACCTTCATTTTGATTTCTTTTTTTTTTTAAACACCTTCATTTTGATTTCTATCACCAAGTTTCCAGCACGATTTCGCTCTAAATTTCAGTTTGATTTCATCCATTTTCAGTTTCATCCACTAGGTTTTTCAGCTCGATTTCACCATTCGACTTTCAAACCTTTATTTCGATTTCTATCACCAGGTTTACCAGCACGATTTCACCCTAAAAATTTAGCTCGATTTCATTCCTTCTCAGTTTCATCCCATTTGTGTTTCAATTTCAGCATGTTTCAAGTCGGAAAATGAAATTCAGCCTCCTCGAGGTTTGTTTTCGCTCGTTCATTTTTTATACTGTGTTCATGATAGAAAGATTGATTTCTATCAGTGAAATTTTTTTCCTAAACACTTAACAACAATGGTAGAAAATGGTTGACCTAACAAAATTCCACCTTAAAACATGAAGAACACTTTTTGTTATTTTTTTGGGCACTCTTCCAATGTTTTTTTTAGGGAAGTTCAGGGTGCCAAGGATGAGAGTATCCCTATATGGTTTAAAGACTGTTTAGTTGGTGTACCTGCTTTTATTAATGAAGTTTATCTTTTTATCAAAAAAAAAAAAAAAAAAAAAACAACAACAAGTTGAAGCTTAAGCACCCTAATCCTCACCTAAAAGGATAACCATATATAAACCATCCTTACAAACTTTTATACAAACAAAACACCAAGAAGAGAAGAATAAAGAGAGGAAGAAACTAAGAAAGAAGCTTCTAGGAGAGATTCCAGCTTTCCCAAGCTGGAAAGTCTTCAACCAACTGCTCTCTTGTCTTTTTCTCTCACGGTTTTCCTCCAACAGCAGCACTTTTCCCAATATTCCTTATCCCACCAATTACCTTATTCTTTTGGAAAGTCACCAGGTTCATGTTCAAGTTTCATTCAGTTTGACATGTTTGCTTCAAACACAAAAAAAATGTTGTATGAAGTTTTGGAATTTAATACATTGTTATGATGCTACAAATGCAAGATGGAAAGCATTTATACCTAACATCATACTTTTGCAGTGGATATATGGCACCAGAATATACAACACGAGGCTACTTAACAGATAAAACATATGTTTATAGCTTTGGAATGTGGGATTGGAAATAGTCAGTAGAAGGAGCAATACTATATACATCGGTCAAAGGATAAGTGCCTTTATCTTCTTGATTGGGTAACTTGATTTCATTTTTGGCAGGCACTTGTATGGAAAGAAAATGGAAGTTTAATGGAGCTAGTTGATCCAAAGTTAGGCTCCAGCTTCAACCAGGAAGAGGCAATGAAAACGATCAATATTGCTTTCCTTTGCACCAATGTCTCTGCCTCCGCGAGACGTACTATGTCCATTGTCCACTGTGGTGAGCATGTTGGAAGGTAAGGTTGCGGTCAAGGAGTTGGTTATATCAGATCCAGATGACATGAGAAAAGAGATGAGGGCAATGTGGACCCTTATTCAACAGAATGAGAAAATAACCGAGCGAGAGTTCATCATCTATAAACAGGGGATCTTCCAGTTCTTCGACATCAAAGAAGAGTAAAAACTAGATTACACTGCATCAACATGCAATCTAGTTGGACAGAGAATGAACTCCAACAATGAAGAAGAAGAAGCCAATGAAAGAAACAAAAAGAGTTTGTAGAGAGGAACGTATTCACTTATTAGCTGTCACAAATATTTGTATGCAAGTAAAAAAAACCTGAGTCTGTTGGTTGTAATCGCTCTGTGTATATGGCTTCAGTTGCTTTGGAGGGTGCTATGGGCAGAGGATTTCAATGCTCATTGTTTGGAAAACTCAACGACAGTGTTCTTGTTATGTTTCAAAGAAACATTAGCCCCTTGGAAGAAGCTCTAGCATGAGGCCATTTTTCCTAAATAGTTTCGAAAAATCTCGTGTTTTTCAATTTCTGTTTTTACCACTCTTATTCATCTAATTAACCCTAGTTTATGGCTTTCTAATTTCTCTCGACTCCTGGATTATCGATGAATTACTTTCTATGTTTTTTTTTTTTAAAAAATTTAATTCAAAAAGATGTTTAGGGTTAAAAAAAAAATTCATAAAGATATAATTGTCTAAAGTTAAAGTAAATAGACAAACCGTTGAAACTTTTTGACTAAATTTGGATAGTGATATTAGATGCACCCATTACCTATAAAGAATGAAAAACGTAGATAGTATTTTAGGGGAAGTTTTTACTCACTAAATCTGTCAAAGAAATTAGCACAAAAGGGAGAAACAAACATTTTGGAAGAAAGAAATTTTCATTGAGAAAGTAACTTTTGAAAGGACTCTCTCACTTTCTCACTAACTCACTCTTTCTTACTTTTGATACTTTTCCCAACTTGGCTTGCTTGTTAGGGGTGAAAAAACCCGAACCGAACCGGAAAATCGAATAGAACCAAATCGGTTTGGTTTTCATATAAATCCAGGCCGAACCGAACCGAACCGCGGTTCGTTCACGTTTTTAAGTTAAATAGAAACTTTAGGGTTTGTGCAGCCGCATTTCGTGATTTCGGCCCGCCTCCTCCCCCTCTCTCTCTCTCATTCTCTCTTGTCTCTTTCCCACAAATCTTCTTCAACAAACCCCTTCTCTTTCTCTCCGTCTCTGCAAACAAAGCTTCTCGCCCACCGTGGAGCCATAGTCACCATCGTCGCCACGCCCTTGAATGCCGCTCGCCATCGATTCCAGTTTACAGATCCGCCTTTGAATGCTGCATGTCGTCTTCGTCTTCGTGCTCGGGTTTCTCAGGTGGGCTCATGATCTCCAAGGCTCTTATCTGAACCAAATCGGCCATTCCGCTGCCACCATCGCCGCCGTGGGGTTCTCAATGCTTCCAGTGGGCGAATTGACGGAATGCTTCCACCATCGCTGAACCAAATCGGAGATTCCGTCAATGTTGAGATTCTGTCTTCGTCTTCGTCTCAACATGTCGTCTGAACCAAAATGGGTTCTTTTTTTTTTTTTTTTTTTTTTTGAATAAAACCAAAATGGGTTCTCAATGTTGAGATTCCGTCAATCCTCATCGTATTACAACTAAATACTGTTATATTGTTTCAGTTTGTTAATTAGTTTGTTATCTTCAGCAACTACTCACATATGTACAGGCTATTTATACCTCTTGATTCTTAATGAGAAATTACGCAAGCTTTATTTACTCTTAGTGTCCAATATGGTATCAGATGAATATTGAATAATTTTCCTGAGAGTAGTGCTTTCTTGCGTCATCTTCCACTGAGAATGGCTGTAGTTGAGGAACAAAATCCTTCTGATCCTGCTGCCAATTCCTCAAAACCCAAGTCTTCTTCCGCTAACCCTTCGAATCCTTCGGCCTCTTCGATCAATCAATCTGTGGTTGATCATTATGTCTTGAGCCCTTATTATCTTCATCACTCGGACAACACCAGTTTGCTTCTTGTCTCTAACTCTCTGACCGAATCAAACTATACATCCTGGAGGAATGCAATGCTTTTAGGTCTTACCGTCAAGAACAAGGTTTGTTTTGTTGATGGTTCTCTCCCCTGTCCTACTGGTGATTTGAAGAATTCTTGGATCATTTGCAACAGTGTCGTTACGGCATGGCTCTTGAATTCTCTGTCGAAGGAAATTTCCGCTAGTGTTAACTTCACTGATTCAGCCAGAGAAATTTGGCTCGATTTGCAACAGCGTTACCAAAGGAAGAATCGCCCGCGCATCTTTCAGCTTCGAAAGGAGATTTCAAACCTAGTTCAAGACCAAAATTCTGTCACCACCTATTTCGCAAAACTAAAATCCCTCTGGAATGAGCTCTCTTCATATAGACCTTCTTGTACTTGTGGGAAGTGTTCTTGCGGTGGTATGAAAGAATTGGCTGAATATTTTCAAACCGAACACGTAATGGCGTTTCTCATGGGGCTGAATGACTCTTTCCGGCAAGTGCGCACACAACTTCTTTTGATGGAACCCGAACCAACTATTCAGCGCGCCTTTGCTTTGGTTGTACAAGAAGTCGAACAATGTGCTTCTGCTTCAAGTGCTTCCTCAAACGCTGCTGCTCTCCTTGTGAAAAATTCATCCCACAATGTTGTTGGCCGACCTTCTTCCAATCCACCCAAAAAGAAGGAAAGACCTCTCTGTACGCATTGTAATATTCTTGGTCACACAGTTGATCGTTGCTACAAGATTCATGGATATCCCCCTGGATACCGTAATCAAAAGACGAAATCAGATGCTGCTGATTCTTCTGCTCAAACATCTGCTGACTCTCTCTCTAGTCTCAGTGCTGAGCAGTGTAAGGGCCTTCTCTTTATATTACAGACACATCTTGCCAAAGTCAAGACGGATTCTGGCACTTCGTCCTCTCACGTCGCAGGTGCTTGCCCTTCTAATTCAAATATTCTTTTGCATAAAGATGTTTGGATCCTTGATTCTGGTGCTTCAACGCACATTTCTTTCCAAAGAGAGCTTTTTACTTCACTTGAACCAGTCCATGGTATTACTGTTTCTTTGCCGAATCATACTCGTATATCTGTTGAGTTTATTGGGGATGTGCATATATCTTCTGAGTTGGTTCTGCATAAAGTGATGTTTATTCCTTCATTTCGTTTCAACTTGATTTCCGTCAGTTCTCTCACTGCTAAGTTGCCGTATATGGTTCAATTTGTTGGTGATTCTTGCATTATACAGGACAAGTCCTCTTTGAGGATGATTGGCAAGGCTAAGCTTTCACAGGGACTATATTTGTTATCTGGTGCAGTTTACAAGAAGGATTTCGTTTGTCATTCTGTTGTTTCTGAGCCTTTTCATTGTAAGGCTACTGCTTGTAAATCTTTTCACATTTGGCACTCTAGGCTTGGTCACCCTTCTTCCAAGTGTTTAAGTGCTTTAAAGAGTCATATTTCTCTTAAGAAGTTACCAGACAATTGTAATACTCCTTGTTTTGTATGTCCTCTAGCAAAACAACACCGATTGTCTTTTAATTCAAATAACCATTTGGCTGATAATCCTTTTGATCTTTTACATTGTGATGTTTGGGGTCCCTATCCGTCCATGACACATGCTGGTTATAAGTATTTTGTTACCCTCGTTGATGATCACTCACGCTACACTTGGGTGTATTTGATGAGGCATAAGTCTGATGTTCTTCTTATTGTACCTCGCTTTCTTAAGCTCATTGAAACTCAGTATAATGCTTTTGTCAAAGTATTTCGTTCCGACAACGCCCCAGAGTTGTCTTTTGCTGCTCTGTTTCAAAGCAAAGGTATCATTCATCAGTATTCTTGCGTAGCCCGCCCTGAACAGAACTCCGTGGTTGAAAAGAAGCATTAGCATCTCCTCAATGTGGCTCGAGCTCTATTTTTCCAGTCAAGACTCCCAACTCATTTTTGGGGAGAATGCATTTTAACCGCCTGCTTCCTCATCAATCGAACTCCTTCCCAAATTCTTGGGTGGCAAACACCATTTTATCGAGTGAATGGTAAAGATGCTGATTATGAGTTTTTGAGATCCTTTGGTTGTCTTTGCTTTGCTTCCACCCTGTCTCACAATCGATCAAAATTCCATCCTCGAGCAACTCTATCAGTTTTCATTGGTTACCCACCGGGTATGAAGGCATACAAGTTATATGATGTTGAAAAAAAGAGAATTTTTGTCTCTCGTGATGTAGTATTCCACGAGAACATATTCCCTTTTCATCAAATTACATCTCAGTCCGAAGTAATTGACCATTTTCCAGATTTAGTGCTACCTAAATCGTTTGAATTTTCTGGTCTACAAACTTGGCCTTCTGTACCTGCTAATTCTGAAACATTGCCTTCGGATAACACTGAGAGTGATGAATGTCCTGCTAACTCTCCTATATTTGAAAACTGTCTTGAAGAGAACGCTGATGGCAACTCTGGAGAAGCTCATTTACCTTCGGGTGACATCGGTGATCATGCCATTGATATCCCAGCAATGTCTGATATGAATGAAGCATTGCCTCAACCTCTTGTTCCGCACACAGTCAGTAATACTGGCAATAATCCTTTACGACGATCCTCAAGAGCCACAAAGGCACCCTCTTATCTGCAAGACTATCATTGTAGTCTTTTACATAAAACATATCTGACGAATGTTGGTTCAAAGTTTCCTTTGAGTTCCTCCTTATCCTATGATCGGTTATCTTCAGAATTCAAGAATTTCATCTTGAATATTTCCTCAGATTATGAGCCTCAATTTTATTATCAGGCAGTCCCTTTTTCCCATTGGCGTGATGCAATGAAAGATGAATTGAATGCCATGGAGTCTAATCACACATGGACCATAGTTCCCCTTCCATCCGGGTCTCATTCCATTGGATGTAAATGGGTCTACAAAATCAAGCACAAGGCCGATGGCACCATAGACCGTTATAAGGCCCGTTTGGTGGCAAAAGGGTACACTCAACAAGAAGGACTCGACTATGTGGAAACCTTCTCACCCGTTGCTAAGCTTGTATCTGTTAAAATTCTTTTAACCATTGCGGCTTCTTTCAACTGGCCTTTGATTCAGTTAGACGTAAATAATGCATTTTTGAATGGTGATCTCTTTGAAGAGGTTTACATGGATCTTCCTCTAGGCTACAAACATGGTCAAGTTGTCAAACAAGGAGAACGATTGGTTTGTAAACTCAACAAATCAATCTATGGCCTAAAACAAGCCTCCAGACAATGGTTTGCCAAATTTTCACATGTGTTGCTTGGTCTTGGTTTCAAACAGTCAAAAGCTGACTATTCTATGTTCGTACGAGGTTCTGGAGATTCTTTTATTGCGCTCCTTGTTTATGTCGATGACATAATCATCACTGGAGCTTCCCTTGCAAATCTTAACACTTTGAAAACTCATCTCCATACTGCCTTCAAGTTGAAAGATCTGGGATCCTTGCGTTATTTTTTGGGATTGGAAATTGCTCGTTCATCAAAGGGCATTTTTCTATCCCAACGAAAGTATACTCTCCAGTTGCTTGAAGATACTGGGTTCTTGGCTTCTAAACCATCTTTAGTCCCTATGGATCCTAATCTTAAGCTGAAAGCAGATGATAGTCCTTTGCTTGATGATTCTGCCTCATATAGACGATTAATTGGAAGGTTATTATACCTTACTGTTTCTCGACCCGATATTACCTTTGCGGTCCACAAATTGAGTCAATATGTTGCTCAACCAAGGCGTTCTCATTTACATGCTGTCCATGCTTTATTGAGATATCTAAAAGGAAGTCCAGGACAAGGAGTTTTTCTTCCTTCGTCTTCTTCATTTCAGATTCGGGCCTTCTCCGATGCTGATTGGGCTTCTTGTCTTGATTCTCGGAAGTCAACCACAGGTTTTTGTATCTTCCTTGGTGAGGCTCTAGTCTCCTGGAAAGCAAAGAAACAGGCTACTGTTTCCAAGTCCTCTGTCGAAGCAGAATACCGAGCCCTAGCAGCTACTACTAGTGAGATCATTTGGATAAATCAACTACTTGCTGACTTACACATCTCTTCATCCCCTCCTGCTTTACTCTTTTGTGATAACAACGCTGCTATACATATTGCCTCCAATCCTATGTTTCATGAAAGAACGAAGCACATTGAGCTTGACTGTCATTTTGTGAGAGAAAAGATAGTTCGTGGAGACGTCAAGCTTATGCCCATCAGAACTCATTTACAGCTTGCTGATATATTCACCAAAGCGCTGCCAGCATCTTCCTTTACTGTTTTATTAGGCAAGATGGGTATTTTGAATATAACAAGTCCATCTTGAAGGGGGAATATTACAACTAAATACTGTTATATTGTTTCAGTTTGTTAATTAGTTTGTTATCTTCAGTAACTACTCACATATGTACAGGCTATTTATACCTCTTGATTCTTAATGAGAAATTACGCAAGCTTTATTTACTCTTAGTGTCCAATACATCGGAGGACGTGTTTCTCAGGTGGGATTCTTAATCTCAAATTTTTGAGAGAGAGAAATTTGAAGGGATTTGAGAAAATGGTTTATGTACAGGGATGGATGGATTATGGTTTATGTGCAGGGATGGATTTGAGAAAATGATTTTAAAATGTATTGCTGTGAAGGGAACAAAGGATTTGAGAGAGAGTTTGCGAATTGGAAGATTGAAAGATGAATGAATGAATGGAAAAAAGAAAAAACCCCAAAAAAACCCGACCCGACCCGACCCGATTCGGGTCAAACTGGATCGGGTCGGGTCGTCCGTACAACTGACCCGACCTGGCCAATTTACACCCCTAGCTTGTAGGAGACACATTTCTTATTTATAGGCAAAGGATTTTTCTAGACTCTTCTTTCATTTGCATCTAAAAGCATTCTAGATATTTCTATGTTTATCTTTATCTAAAGGAATTCTCGAATTCTTGAAGTCTAAAGAAAGGGCAAGATAATTCTAGAGCTTGTTTTAGAAATCTATTTACGATAATTAAGATAAATCTAGAGAGGGCTAATATATCTATATACACTTGAGCAATTTATGTAAAACCTTCTAGATATGTAGTTAGTGTTGCCTTATAGTTTAACAAAAACCATGAATTCTACCAAACAAATGGGCAACAATAAGCATGCTGGACTTTGGAGGACACTCCAATAAACAGGACTGAAGACCATCTTCTTCAGTCTTATCAAAGTTGTTTGTGGCAGCTAAAGAGTTGTCTCATTATAACACTACTAGTTTTCAGATCTTAGAAACATGTTCGAGTAGAATATCAATCACAAGGGAAACTAGCCTGTATCTTTGACAACAAGAGATTAAGCTATCAACTTCTATGGCTAAAGGAGTTTGTCTTTTATCCACCTTCCACTGAATTATTTATACACATCACAAAATCAAAACTTGAACATATCTTACACCATTAAGGATGGATGTGTTATTCCAGATCCTAGTTTCTACTCTTCATCGATGTTGAAGAACTGGTTGATTGCATCTCTAGAAACGATGCAGTCTCAATCTTGTCCTCATCGTCGGGTATTATCTCGTTTTGTTGAATAAGGCTCCACATTTCGCTCATCTCTTTTACCATGTCATCTGGATCTGGATCTGAAACCAACTCCTTGATAGGAACCTTACCTTCCAACATGCTCACCACGGAGGACATGGTAGGTCTCACCGAGGGAGAGACATTGGTGCAAAGGAAAGCAATATTGATCATTGCCATTGCCTCTTCTTGGTCGAAGCTGGACCCCAACTTTGGATCAACTAGCTCCATTAAACTCCCTTTCTCTTTCAATACAAGTGCCTGGCAACAAGGCATAGATTAGTTCAAATTACCTTTCCAAAGCCATATCTGTTGATCACACTCGTGAAGTAAATGAAAACTTGGGTTTTGAAGTAAGTAAAAGAAGATATTGTTTTGAGATCATTTTATTCGCATACAGTGATTATCAACCAAGGCAATATAATCATAATGGACCCGAGTCAAAATTCACACAAAAAAACCAAGACTTTGTGTTGCATTGGAAGGAAGAGAGAAATGATCCAATACTTTCCTTTTGTCTTGTTAATATAGTCCAAATAAAAAAAATAACAAAATTAAACTTGTATAAGAAAAAAATCAAGTTACCCAATCAAGAAGATAAAGACACTTATCCTTTCCTCGATACATAGTATTGCTCCTCCCACTAACTATTTCCAATGCCACGATACCAAAGCTATAAACATCTGCTTTATCAGTTAAGTAGCCTCGTGTTGCATATTCTGGTGCCATATACCCACTACAAAAGTATATGATATTAGATATATATATATACTTGCAATCTTACATTTGTAGGATCATAACAATTAAATTCCAAAACTTCATCCAACATTTACTGTGTTTGGAGCAATAATGTCAAATTGTAGTTATACCAAACCAAAACAGAAAAGAAATTTTAGCTCCATAAATTTCTTGACAACAAATAACTATAATTTTATTATTTGTTCCCAAAGGGGTAGTTCAGTTGGTTTAGCATAAGCAAAATAACTCTTTCCTTTCATAATTATTTATTAATGACTATAAATATGCTAGCTATATGTTTCCATTAATACTAATAAGTCCTTAAGCATAATTTAGAAAAAATTGCTAAAGTTTATTCGGTAATTGCAGAAAGAATAGTTTAATCATAGGTAACTCACAGTGTTCCTGCAATTCGAGTGCTTATGTGAGTATTTTCTTCTTCATCAAGCTTGGCCAAACCAAAGTCAGATATCTTTGGATTGAGATCTTTATCTAACAATACATTAGAACCTTTGATATCTCGGTGAACTATCTTCAATCTTGACTCCTCATGAAGAAAAGCCAAACCTTTGGCTATACCAATGCAAATCTTTTGCCTTGTTGCCCAATCCAATTTTAATCGACATCCTTGAGGTCCTTCAATTTATTATATTGAGAGAATGTCATTATTTTCATTATCTAACTCAATGTATTCACAATTTTAATTAGTTATGGATTAAAGCCTACAAGGGAAAACTTACCGAAGAGGGCTTGAGCAAGGCTATTATTTTCCATATATTCATATACTAGCAAAAGTTGGTTTGCTTCGGTACAACATCCATAAAGCTTAACTAGATTTGGGTGATTCAAAGAGGATATCAAGCCTATTTCATTCACAAATTCACGGTTTCCTTGCTTTGACTTCGTAGAAAGTTGCTTCACTGCAATCATCGTACCATCCATAAGAATGCCCTGCATTTCTCAAAGAAAAACGCAGAATCATGTCCTCAAAGTCCATGAAAGAAAAAGTTTACAAACTAAGTCAAATGGTATATATATTGGTGATAACACCTTATAAACAGGTCCAAAACCACCTTCTCCTATCTTATTGGAAGTGTTGAAGTTATTTGTTGCGGTTGTGATTTGCTTTAATGTAAATGAACCGGCAATGGGCAGATTTTGACCCTTTAGATCTGTACAAGTCGCAGGTTTGAAAAAATAGTCAAAACCAATGAAGTTGTCCTATTTTCATGACAACAAACAAACTTGTATATAATTTTCCATGGATTCCAACAGAAACAAAATCTCACTGCATTTATTTGTCATTATTTGAACATTAAACGACTCAAAATTATATATATATTTTTTTGAAAAATTAGATGGTTAAACCTTGAATGCGAAAAAACAAGTCAAACATATAGCATTCATAAGTTTGCTGATGAAAACTATGAATCCAAATTACCTTGCTGATGTGTATTTTTCCTTCGAAGATAGCCTTTCCACCACAAAGTTCCGAGAACCAAAATTATAATGAAGACCACTGCAACCACACTTCCAACAACTGCCCCTACAGGAGAAACTGCATTATAATTTTGGAAGTGTGGTTGTTGGAAGGTATTTTGACCTTCTGATCGAGAAACTGCATCAAGAGAAAAGGGACACTCATTGCATAAAATTGTTGGTCGGTGATGTGATATATATCCCTCTCCTAGGAACACTTTAATAAGTTTTTGTGATGATATATCCATCCGAAAAATTCTAATTTCAGTGATTAAAAGCAATAGTTGAAAATAAGTATATAAATTAGTGCAGAATAAGGATTTACAGAAAGGAATGGGCTAAAGTGCATTCTATTTCTAATTCATTCAATAATGAGTGGAAATAAACAGGTGCATAGATCCTTGGAACTATTGAAAGTCAGTCACATAATTGACTTGTTTAGTTTTGGAGCCCTTGAAATAAAAAGAACTATGGTGGGTTGAAGTACCAAATCTCTGAAATATATATATAGGTCCTTAACGATCATGATGCAAATAAAAGAGAACATGTCAGGATAATGCTTATTTTGCTATAGACTGAAGGACACGGTTACCCAGGATTTATAAGATTGCTTTTAATTAAGATTGATTTTGATAGCACCAATTATGCGTGAAATTACATGAATGTCGAAGAAAAGTTGGAACCTTTTATAGACAATAATATATGGACTTACTCACTAACATGCGTTCATATAATGTATAGGTAAAAAAAAAAAAAAGATCTAACAGAGTTTTGAGAAGAGAATTAGAGATATCATTCAACCTACCAGGATCTACTAAAATGGCAGAAATCAAAGGACCATAGACTCCGTAGTAGGTAGGGATGGCAATTGTCCCCTTTAGCCTTTGCTTCTCTTTAAATAGCAGGCTCTGTGTTCATTCAACATCAAGTGAGATTAACAATATTCTCTTATATTTCTCTCAAAGTTCTCATGGTATCAGAGTTGATTTGACTTACGTCTCTGGTCCTTTTTTTTTTCTTCTCTCGTATTTCATTTTTTTTTGTTTCTCTCTTCGATAAAATCATGAATTCTGTCACGCCTACTGCTGAGAAGGATCTTCACTCTCCAATTTTTTTGCTGTCTAATATTTGTAATCTGGTTTCTATCCGATTGGATTCTTCAAATTTTATTCTCTGGAAATTTCAGCTTACATCGATTCTCAAGGCTCATAAGCTCTTCGACTTTATTGATGGTTCCATTCCACAACCTGCTAAATTTCTTTCTTTGGTTGCTACAACTTCTTCAACCACTGAGAACCCTACTAATTCAGCATCGTCTCCCTCTAAAGCAGTTACTCCTGTGATCAATCCAAAGCATGGTGACTGGATTGCAAAAGATCAGGCCCTAATGACACTTATCAACGCCACCTTGTCTCCTGAAGCTCTTGTTTATGTTGTCGGCAACACTACCTCTAAGGAAATGTGGGAGGTACTTGAAAAACACTATTCCTCAAGCTCTCGTACTAATGTAGTCAATTTGAAATCTGATTTGCAGTCCATTTCAAAGAAAGCGGATGAATCTATCAATGCTTATGTCAAGCGGATCAAGGAAATCAAAGACAAGTTAGCCAATGTCTCCATTACGGTAAATGATGAGGATCTTCTAATCTATACATTGAATGGGTTACCAACTGACTACAACACTTTTCGTACTTCGATCCGCACTCGATCATAGCCAGTTTCTTTTGCTGAGTTACATGTCCTCATGAAGTCTGAGGAGTCAGCCCTCAACAAGCAGTTGAAACGAGAGAATCTCATCTCTCAACCTACTGCTATGTTTGTTGTTGCTCAACCTCCTTCTACTCGTCCCCCTTTTAATGGTGGCAGGGGACGCGGTCGCGGTCGCAATAATGGTTGTGGACGTTTTTCTCCCCATAATGGAAATGGCAGAGGTCGTATCCCTAATTTTACAAATTCCTTATCTATTGACAATCGTCCCTCCTGTCAAATTTGTCAGTGACAAGGTCACAATGCCTTGGATTGTTATAATAGGATGAACTATCACTATCAGGGTTGTCATCCACCACCTCAACTTGCTGCCATGGTGGCCTCACAAAACAGCTCTTATTTGAATACGACGAATCCCTCTGCTCCTCCCTCTGTTTTGCTGTGGCTTGTTGATTCTGGGTGCAATGCGCACGTTACAGCTGATCTTGGTAACTTATCGGTGGCTCCTGAATATAATGGTGATGAACATATTTCTGTTGACAGTGGGCAAAGTCTCCCTATAACTCTCACAGGTTCTGGCACATTTCCTATTTCATCTACTTCCTCTTTGTCTTTATCAAATCTTTTGTGCGTGCCTCATATCTCGAATAATCTTCTGTCTATACATCGATATCAACTATGTGTTGACAATAATTGTGTTGTTATTTTTTATTCTGACCGATTCTCTATTCAGGACAAAACTTCGGGGTGCCTTCTCTTCCAAGGACCTAGTCAAAATGGTCTCTATCCTATCACTCCATCGGTTGCCTCTTCCATGTCTACCAACTCATCAATCTCTTCTCATGTTGCTCATATTGATGTCAAGTCATCCTCTACTCTCTATGGCATAATCAGTTAGGTCATCCTAACTCGCAAGTGCTCCATATTGTTCTTCGTCATCTTAGTTTTCCTATATGTAATAACAATCGTTGTCTCTGTGAGTTTTGTCTTTCTAGTAAGATGCATAAACTTCCTTTTCCAAAATCTACTATGTTTTCCATGTATCCATTGGAGTTGCTTCATAGTGATGTATGGGGTCCAGCTCCAGAAATTTCAATCAATGGTTTTAAGTATTATGTGTCGTTTATTGATGATCTATCTCGATATACTTGGATATTTCCAATTGCAAAAAAATCTGATGTTCCTGCTGTCTTTATGCGTTTTAAACCTCTTATTGAAAACCAGTTATCTGCTTCTATTAAAACCTTGCGAACTGATGGGGGAGGAGAATTTGACAATCAATCCCTTGCAAATTATCTTTCCTCTAATGGCATTTTACACCAAAAATATTGTGCCTACACCTCTGAGCAGAATGGTGTGGCGGAACGTAAGCATCACCATATCATTGAAGTTGCTCTGGCCTTAATGTTTCAGTCTTCTATGCCCTTAAAATTCTGATCTTATGCCTTTGCTGCTGTGGTTTTCCTCATTAATAGACTTCCGTCTATCTCCTTGAATAATAAGTCACCATTTGAATGTCTTTTTAAACGCCCACCTGATTACCATCATCTTAAAGTTTTTGGTTGCGCTTGCTACCCTCTTCTTAAACCATATAATTCTCATAAACTTCAGCCAAAAACAACCAAATGTGTCTTTCTTGGTTATCCATTAGAGTACAAGGGTTATTTGTGCTACAATGTGAGCAACAACAAAATTCTTATTTCTCGTCATGTTCGGTTTGATGAAACTTCCTATCCATTTGCCGAATCAAATCTTCCTCCTCCAAGTTCCTCTACTCCTTCACATTCAGCTTCTCCTTCATATCAACTGCCTTACTCTCTTATTCTCTCTGCTACTCCTTCCTCTGTATCTCTACCTTCTTCACTATCCGTGCCACATCCAACACCCCAACCATCTCTAAATCCTATATCCCAGCAACCATGTCCAGGTCAAGAACAACCAACTTCTATATCTACACAATCTCTAACTCCTCCAACAAACACTTTGGTGCCTTTATCATATGCTGAGAATGTTGTGTCTTTGCCCTCTACTGACACTAATGTATGCAATGACTTACCTGTTACTTCTTATGTTACTGAGCCACTTGTACCTAATAGGCATCCTATGAAAACTAGAGCCAAGTCGGGTATCACAAAAAGGAAAGTTTTTGTTGCTGAAAAACAGTGTGGTGATTTGAATACTGAACCTACATGTTTTACCAAAGCTAGTAAGATAGGTGTTTGGAAATAGGCCATGACTGACGCATTTAACGCTTTGCTTCAGCAAGGCACTTGGACTCTTGTTTCTCTGCTTGAAAATAAGTCCGTTATAGAATGCAAATGGGTTTACAGAATCAAGAGAAAAACTGATGGAAGTGTTGCCCTTTATAAAACCCGGTTGGTAGCCAAAGATTATCATCAACAGGAAGGCATAGATTTTGATGAAACATTTAGTCTGGTTGTAAAAAAACCCACTGTTAGAATTATTCTTTCTTTGGCTACACAGTTTGGATGGGATCTTAGGCAACTTGACGTTAAAAATGCGTTTCTTCATGGCACTTTAAATGAGGAGGTCTAAATGCAACAACCTCAAGGTTTTGAGGATACCTCTAGGCCTAATCTTGTTTGCAAGCTAGTAAAATCTCTCTATGGATTGAAATGAATGTTTTACCTCATATCTACTTACACTTGGTTTCGTGTCCTCTTCTGCTGATTCTTCCTTATTCATTCGAAAGTATGGGAAGTCTGTTACATATTTGCTTTTGTATGTGGATGATATCATCCTTACTGGGAGTGATCCTTCTTATATCGCTTCTCTAATTGCTCAATTGCGTCTTCGCTTTGATATGTCTGATATTGGTTCTCTCCGGTACTTCTTGGGCCTAGAAATTAATCAACATTCTGCAGGAATTTATGTTACGTACACAGGCAATGTATGCAAGGGATGTTCTCATGCGTTTTGGGATGGCTGGTGCAAAATCTTGTAAGACACCAATCTCTTTAACTAGTTGCTCTGATGATAATATTCAGTGTTGTGATGATGATGCTCGTTCGTTTAGAACAATGATTGGGGCCTTACAGTATTTGACATTCACACGCCCGAATATAGTTTTCTCTGTCAGTAAATTATCTCAATTTATGCATAAGCGTACTGTTGCAAATTTGATTGCTGCTAAACGAATTTTGCGATTTATTGCTGGAACTATTGATCATGGTATTTGTTTTAAGTGTTCATCATCCTCTGAACTTAAGTTGACAGCTTATAGTGACTCCGACTGGGCTGGTGATTAGATTGATAGGGGTTCTATGACATGGTTTTGTGATTTTTCTTGGGCTTAATCCTATTTCTTGGAGTGCCAAGAAACAGTCCACAGTTTCCAGAAGTTCAACTGAGGCTGAATATCAAGCATTAGCAACCACGGGAGCTGAGCTTTTTTGGTTACGTCAACTACTTCGAGACTTACATATATTTGGCACCTCCCCACCTCAACTTTGGTGTGATAATCTTTCTGCTATACAACTTGCCAATAATCCTGTTTTTCATGGCAGAACTAAACACATTGAGGTAGATTTTCATTTTATTCGTGAACGTGTTGTTCGAAAGGATATTGCTCTACGATATATTCCTACTGCTTTCCAGCTTGCAGAAATCTTTACTAAACCTTTAACTCAAGCTTGATTTTATACACTTCGGTCCAAACTCATGCCATCTTGACTTATGGCATTTCGTTTGAGGGAGGATATTAACTGATAGAATTTATTATTCCTCTTGTATTTAGGAATGATTCTGTTATTCATTTTGTATTTTATTATTTCTTTGTAAAGTTTGTTACAATTTGTTAAGGTTTGTTACAACCTTTAGCCTTTGCTTCTCTTTAAATAGCAAGACTCTGTATTCATTCAACATCAAGTGAGATTAACAATATTCTCTGATATTTCTCTCAAAGTTCTTAGGAACCTTTTATAGACAACTAATATATGGACTTACTCACTAACATGCGTTCATATAATGTATAGGTAAAAAAAAAAAAAGGATCTAACGGAGTTTTGAGAAGAGAATTAGAGATATCATTCAACCTACCAGGATCTATTGAAATGGCAGAAATCAAAGGACCATAGGCTCCAACTCCATAGTAGGTAGGGATAACAGTTGTCCCCTTGCCAGCCCAATAAAATCGTATCTCCAAAGTACCACTACTACTCATAGCAACAGGAATCGGTATTATGACAGCTTTACGTGCACCACCTGCAGCATCTACAATATTAAAGTCCTTCAACACTCGTTTTCCCTGCAATGTTGGTGTGGAAATACTTTAATACCATTTTTAGGGGAAGGTGGAAAGCAAAATGTCAATATTTACCTGCACATAAACATCAAAAATGCGTCTTCCAAGGCTGTTATAACTTTTATCATTGGCAAACATTATTTCTGCAAAATGGAGACTTATTGTGTAGTTTCCAATTGCCATGCAATATACATAGTACGTAAGAGACAGTGGAGAAATTCGAGCAGTCTCATACAGTTTGGAATTTGTTGTAGACAACGCAGATGAATTTCTAGCAATATAGTCATTTGTAGTGAAATTATAATTCATAAAAACGCCAGTATTGCTCAATGCCCAATTTGTTTTACTTGAGAAAAACTGTGATGAATTGACCCTCTCTTCATCTCCTTCAAACTTGACACCATCAATGGTTACTTCCTTCCCACCACAATTTATATGGACATACGATCGAACTGGAAGAATATCAAAATGTTTATTAATTAATGGGAAATAGAGCAACATCCACCATCATATATGCAACAATAATCATGCATAATGGATAATATAATGACTGAAATTTCTGCTCACCTTGCCCACAAGTGCGGTTCGACAAACAAGATACAAGCTTACTGTTAAAACAATACTAGTTAGTGTCAGGGAAGGAAAAATTGGGATAAGACGGCTAAAGTTTCATTAAATGAATTTCATAATAGATACAAATCTAGCTAATAGTCCATTCATGCTAATAAAATAAGGGCCGGTTGCAAATATAGCAAACCGGCCCAAAATATTTACAGATTTAGCAGCCCGCATAAAATTTTGCAAAAATGGCAAAATTTTAAGTTCTGGAATGTGTATTTACTAAAATGCCCTTTCTATCTGATAGAAAATTTTTCTATCACTGATAGAATCTATCAGTGATAGAAAGTTTTTCTATAGATTCTATCAGTAATAGAAAGACTTTCTATCTGATAGAAAGTCTTTCTATCATGATAGAAGTTTTCTATCACTAATAGAGATAGATTCTATCAGATAGAAAGACTTTCTATAAGTGTGTTCTTTTTTATAAAGTGTTTGGTAGGTGTTTTGTTGGTGTTGTTTCGTTTCTCATATTTTCTATCATTGATAGAATCTATCAGTGATAGAAAGAGATTCTATCTGATAGAAAGACTTTCTATCTGATAGAAATAGAAGCTTTCTATCATTAATAGAGATAGATTCTATCCTTCTATCCTATTTCTATCAGTGTTTGGTCGTTATATTCTATTTCTATCACAGATAGAAAAACTTTCTATCACAAATAGAGAGCCTGGAAGAAGAACATCTTTTCAAAGTTTCCTTTCTTTTTTCTTTTTTCAATTTTTTTTAAACTCTTTTATCAGAGAAACGTGAACCCCCTTTAATTATTTACTTTGCTAACTTGCTTTTGTTTTTTCTTTTATCAGAGAAAGTTTTCTATCAGTGATAGAAAACTTCTATCACTGATAGAAAAGTTTTTCTATCACTGATAGATTCTATCAGTGATAGAAAAAATTTCTATCAGTGATAGAAGACTTCTATCAGTGATAGAAAATTAATTCTAATCTACCTAATCCCAAAACATGATTAAAATAGAAAATAACTTTAATTCAAATAAAATAATCTAAAACAAATCTAATTCAAAATACCATTACCTAATAATATAACCTAACAACAATTAGTACAATATTGGTATTACTGACAAAATAAACGGAATAAATAGTTATTAACCAAGAAAAACTTAAAACTTACGAATTATTGTCTAGGGAAGAACTTGCGAAGAGGTTCCTGCATACGAAAGGAAAGGAAACTTTGTATCTTCCGAAGAAAATTAGCACAGTAAGAAGGTATCGTGAAGAATAAAAAAAAACATGCTTACAAATTTCGTGCTTGACAGCCTATAGTCGTAGAGAGTGGTGAAAATTTATTATAAGAGAGATCACTGTAGAAAAAAATGTATATGATTAATTTTCTTCATGAATAATGGTATATCAAATAAACTTATCCTTGTAAAGAGTAATAAAGTTCGTAAGAAAACTTACATGTTCTTTCCTTCATGCAACATCCAATTAGGTACGGATCCATTTAGCAAGTTTCCAGTTAAAAATCTAAACAAGTAAATGTTAGAAAAGGAGTATAGTCGACAAGTGATGACCTTTTTGTTGTAGAGTCCCGTTATGAAGATGCAATCTGACGATGTAAATTTATGATCCCATTGAGACTATGCAATATCTATAATATTGCTAGGTAAGTGCACAAAATAATGATATAGTTTAGAGCCTATAGAAGGAGGTGTCAACATGGATCTAGCTCAAACAAATATACTTTCAATATATTAAAAAACAAAAGAAAAGGAAAATATTTCTAACCAAAAAGTAAAGAAAAATGTTTGATTTGCTATCAAGTACAAGTTTTTGAATCAGAAGAATAATTATGCTACATAGGACACTCTTCACTTTCCAACAAAGGATTCATTTTTCCTTAATTCATTTAAATCACAGTCGTGAAATGTTAAAGATTGAGATGGCTCCAAGTTGGCTAGTATAAATTAACTAGATGGTAAAGCTAAGCTTCTGGTGCTTTGTTCATGCTTTAGTTTCTAAAATATGAGCTTAGATATTAATTGCTTAGATCATGTAGTAATTTGCAAGGTTTCTCCGTCCAACATCTGTTTGTACATAATACTTTGATAATAAAAATAGATTTCATCAATCAGTTGTGAGTGAGACTTGTCAAATTAATTAACTAGTCCAAAGAGATGACTACATGTAAAATTATGATTACTGAAGTTTCGGCATAAAAGTTTCTTACATATAATCCACTCCGACAAGACTATGAAAACTGGGAGGAATCTGCCCACTTATTTTGTTAAAGCTGAGGTCTCTACAACAGAATAAATTGCAACGTAAAGAAAATGAGCAAATTAACAAGTCATAATGAAAAGAAACTTCCAAAGTGCAGCCCATTGCAAGTGCAAGTAGGAACTACGAACTAGTATGGAAATTATTCATCATAAGAATGCAGTACTAGTTTCTAAAATTAAATTTCAATCTTCCAATAATAATGCAAGTCCACCTAGATCTATGGTTAGGAAAATTATAAAAATCTAAAAAAAAATAAAATAAAATTAGAAAGTTAGTCATGAAAGTCTGGATAATTCCCAATTCAAGGGAATTTATCAATCTATATAAGATTTTAAAAAGTAATATATATGAACAAGAAACCATAGAGAAATAAATTGAACTTATACTGACAGGAGCGTCAAAGATTTCATCCCAGCAAAATAATCAGGCAGAACTCCGGTTATATTGCAATTTCTCAATACTCTGTACGTAGCAAAATAAAAATAATTAATGGATTTAGGTGCTTCCCAACAAACTAAGTTATAAAGGGTTCAAGCTGCTTACAATGTTTGGATATTAGTCAAATTATTAAGCGGTGGAAAGGGTGATGAAGCTCCATTCAAGTCACCTATTCTCCTGCATGTTAAAATTTGCACGTGTATATGAAAAAAAAAATATACATTTTTCTTTTCTTTTTCTAGAGATGATATTGAACCATATATAAAATGAAAACTGCATACTAACAAGTCGGTTAATGTTGTCAAAAATCTGATTTCAGACGAAATAGGCACACTCAACCCACTTCCTTGAATATCTCTGTCGCAATCAAATTAGTTTAGTGAGACACTATTATTCCTAGTTATATTGTTGAGACTTTTGAAATGATCATAGAAGGTAAACAAGTTCTCACATTTCTTCAATATTTACCCAATTTTGAATGAAGCTGGGTATTTGTCCTACAAAGTTATTGTCACTGATTCTACTGCATGGTTGAATTAGAAAAAGTTCAATAATTTTTATTTATGGGCCAACAAAAAAAATGTATGAATTAATTTAGAAATAAAACTCGAAAACTGAAAATTTTATGAAGCTCACAAGGAGGTCAGATTGGTCAGCATTCCTAGAGATGCCGGTAGCTTGCCAGTGAAGTTGTTGGAGCCAAGTATTCTAAACAATAAGTTTTATAAATGAATCAGAATCATCAAGGTCTAAGTTCTTTTAGCACATTCATGAGGACGGGAATAGCTAAACAATTTAGTAGGGAAAATACGGGATAAGATTAAAATTTAAATGGTCTTACAACAATTGCAAGTTGGACAAATTTTCAAGTGTTGAAGGTAAGCTTCCTGACAATTGATTGCTGTCTAGGATCCTAAGTAAAATGTAACGCAACTGATGATTTAATAAATCAAAATTTTTGAAATGAGAAGTAAACACATGTGGTAATCAGAACTCACAGCCATTTAAGAGTAGTGATGTTTCCAATCTCTTTTGGAATCGAACCTGTCAACCGATTTCCGAAAAGATGACTGCTAAAATTTTAGATTAAAATAAATTACGGTTATCACATGTGAAGAAGAAGCTAGAAAGGGAGAGAAAAATACATCCTGACAAGCTTGGTGGAGCCCCATTGTGGAGGAATTTCGCCGCTAAGATAATTTCGAGCGAGAACACTAGATAAAAAGAGAAAGGAAAGTGGTAATTGAAGAATGATGAAGAAATTAAAACAAAACAACAAACTCCATTGCTATTAATATTATATTGCAAAGAGAAGAGAGAGAAAAGAAGAGGTAGGTACAGAGTCTCCAAGTAAGGCAACTTGAAGAGTTGAGATGGAAGTGTGCCTTCCAAACTCTGGCCCACGAGATATCTGCGCTTCCCAACAAAAATATCAAAAGGTAGGATCAGTATTAGTATCCGCCACGACAAAAGGACTCAACTTTTCCTAATCCTATGAGTGGAAAGTAGAAAACTTTTCGATGGGCAAGACAGAGAGTGGAGAAACACAGCAGTTATTTATTTATTTATTTTCATTCATTAAAATGTGTCAAATATTTATTTATTTTCCATGCCACAAAGATACTACTTAAGATGTATATGTATAGAAAAGATGAATATGTATGTATATTTATTCTATTATAAATTTAAAAATGAATTCTAATTAGTTCATGTCATTAATGTTAATTTTACTTGATGGTTAAGCCATCAATAATCTTCTTCTACCAACCTATCTAATTCCCTCCCTCGCTTTAAAAGATCTATACCTAACATGTTGATTGGACCAACAAGTTTATACAACAAACAAAATCATCACTCACTCAAAATTAAGATCCCGTTTGATACACTTAGCTTGTTGCTTTCACCCACATCATCCCTTTCTCAATAATATTTTCATGAACAACAAAGATGGTTGTAATTACTAACTAATTGTTATCAATAATTTTAGTAGTATGTTTTTATATTATAAGTTTTGTACTATTGTTATATACAATATTATATAATTTATGATGTATTATATTTTACCTGCCTTAAATTTAACAAAAATAAAATGATTTTATAATAGGAAAGGATATGGTTATAAAATTTCAAAACTGAAATCTAAAAACATTGAATTATGTTTTCATAATTTTGTTTGATCACCAAAATTTGTTTTCAAAAATAAAATCTACCAAATAGATGTCCATAGAATTCAAGGGGCATACATATGAGTGACGTGGCAGATGGTACGATTGTCATAGTCGCAATTACACCTAATTATATTTGCAACTCTGGCATCCCTTGCATTAAAGTGATCGAACCCTTCTTGACATGGACTTGAACTGAAATTCAAATGCGTCTTTCCCAATGCGTCCATCACGGACCACAAACCTTCCACTGCAATAGTGAACTAAATATTTTAATCTTAAAAAAAAAATGAATGACATTTAAAATTGGTTAAGTTACACATTCCTTCTTCAAATACAAACTATCTAAATAGGTCATTGGAATTTTAATTTTATAGGTCTAATAAGTCTTTTAGCTATATATATATATATATATATATATATATATATATAACAAGTCCCTAAATTTTCTATTTTCTATCTAATAAGTTCTTGCTCATTTAATTTTGTGTTTAATACATTATTGACTTATTCGACATTTTTTTTAAATGATGAACCCAATTAGACATAAAATGGAAAGTTTAATGTCCTATTAGATAGTAAATTCTATCTTGGATCTAATAAATTCATTAATTCTAAAAAATGTTGAATATGCTAGAAATTTATTCGACATGATATTGAAAGTTTAGGACCTATTTGACATTTTTTAAGTTTAGAGACTTGTCGTAGGGTCTTGTGAAGTCAAAACTTGAGCTATTGAGTTGGAAGGAAATCGTTGAGACGCTAGAAGAGCATTGCAATGTTGTCATGAAGCGGAACGAAAAGACAAGCTATATGTCATAGCTTTCGTCAAGGGTAGTGTTTCAATGCTACTGCCATGAACACTCAACGCCACGGAAAGACAAAAAAACCATGGGGGATTTGCACAAATAGCAAAAACAGGCAAAAGTATTGCAAAAATAGCAAAAAAATAAAATTATTTGCGGAAATAGCAAAAAATACATTAAATTACGAAAATACCCTTAGTATCTCCAATAGTCTATCAGTCCCTATTATTGATAGTCACTGATAGACTTCAATTAATCGGAGTCTAACAGTGATAAATACTGATAGACTTTGATGATAAGTTTCAATTAATCGAAGTCTATTAGTGATAGACACTGATAGACTTTGATTAATCGAAGTCTATCAGTGTCTATCACTGATAGACTTTGATGATCATAATCTATAAGTTTTTATCGTGTTTTATTCAAGCCTATCAGTGATAGCCGCTGATAGAAAACAATTTAATTCAAGGCTATTAGTTCAGTTTAATTCAAGGCTATCATTTTCTATCTATCAGTTTAATTTAAGTCTATCAGTGATAATCACTAATAGAAAACCATTTAATTCAAGGTTATCAGTTTCTATCACTGATAGAAATCAATTTAATTCAAGACTATTAGTTTCTATCACTGATAGAAACCAATTTAATTGAAGTTTATCAGTTTCTATCAGAAATCAATTTAATTAAAGTCTATTGACTTGTATCACTAATGGAAATTAGTTTAATTCAAATCTATCATTTTCTATCGAGGATAGAAATCAGTTAATTGAAGTCTATCAGTTTCTATCTCAAATAGAAATCAGTTAATTATCAATTAATTGAAGTCTACCAATGATTGTTATTGATAGAAATCAATTTAATTGAAATCTATCAGTAAAGTACTTTGCATTGCAATCATCTCGGTAATTAGAAACTCATCCAAAATTATTATACTACAATCATAAATTGAACAAAAAATTTAAGTCTCTTGTGGAATTAGAACATAAAATCCAAAAATAACCATTACGAACAAGCGACTCTCAATCAACAATATAATTTTTAAAGCCTAGCTCACAAGCTCCGTGACCACCACCATAAAATTGCTATTCTTGTATTCTTTGTATTTCATTATCTATCAATTATAGCCCTGATAGACTTCGACCAGTGATAGTCAGTGATAGACTACGATTAGCCGGAGTATATCAGTGATATACTTTGATATACCTATACAAACACTCACCAAAATTGCTATTTTTGTATTCTTGGCATTCTTGAATTAAAAAGAAGGCTAACAAGAAGAAGAAAATGCACAACCTAATAAATTGCACAAAACAAAACAGAGGGGAAAAAAGCATATTAATCACACAAGAACTCCACCCTCATAAATGCACAAAAATGCACAAAAAAATAAAATAAAAAAAAAAGAAGAAGAAGAAATCGTAACGGCTCATAATAATAATAAATCGTAACAGCTCATAAATGCACAAAAATGCACAAAAAAAAGAAGAAGAAGAAATCATAACAGATTTCAAAATACACAAGAAATGAGGGAAGAAAGGGTAAATGGAAAGCAGAGAAAACGAAGGGTAAAATGGGAATATTCTAATTTTTTTTGCCATATTTACAATTCTTTTTACCTTGTGCTAAATTTGCTATTATATATAATTAATTTGCCACCCACTGCAATTACTCAAAAACCATATAGTGACTCAACACTGCGACTATTATTCTCTTTATATACTTCGCTATTCAACTAGGTTTTTTTAGGGTGTAATTTCATGGGTGATTTCTTGAGTTGTGCGGCAACTTCTTTTGTGAGATTAAGAGAATATTTTAGGCATTCTCCCTTGTTAGGGAGAGGGTTTCTTTCATTGTTTAGCCTAAGCTACATCGTTGTGATGCTTGGAAGTCAAATAACGGTTGTCGGTCTTATTTGAAAGGTGATTTTATAGTGTGAGGGTGAGGGTCTTTTGTAATCTCCATTATAATAAAATTAAACCTATTGTTATAGAAGACTAGACATGGTCTCAAGTTTCGGTGAACCAGGTATAACTCCAATGAAATTTATCTCTTTCTATTGAATAACACAGTCAGAGAATCGAAAGAGGAAAGGGAAGAAGATTGACACGAATAGTTTATAGTGGTTGGACATATATCTACATCTACTTTCTTAATCAGTTTTTTTAATTAATTAATTAATTAATTTAAATTTCTGCCACAATTGTATACAAACCAAAGAGCCAATATATAGAGAAAGAATCCTCACACTACTTAAATTAAGAGTAAAAGTAAAACATATGTGTGGTAATTCCACACTTTCCCCATCTCTTTTATCTATTATTGTAATATATTAATAACTTGATTGCTTAGCCTTTGAAGGGAGTTTTCTCTCCAACTTAACATAAAAATGAAAGTTCATGACCTATTAAACATAAATATACGAAAAGAAGAATTGTCATATCATCTTTTTTTTTTTTTTTTTTTTTTTTTTTTTTTTTTAAATTTTTGACTTCTATAGCCCTTATCGATGGTTGTTGTATCTAGTTTATTTTTCACACTCCAATAAATTTGTGTTTTGAAGTAGGAATTTTAGCAATGTTTAGGCATATGGAGTAGGCTAATCAAAGAGACGAGTTGATGATGCACTAGTCTACAGTAACACAGACTATATAATACTTTTTACCTCCAATGTTCCCGTCAACCTTTGAAATTAAAAGAAGGCACACTCAAAGTAATTTCAAAACTTCAAAATTAAAGAAAATAAAATAATAGGGATCGGAGCTATTTGGTGATGTTTCTGTAAGGTCTTAGTAAAACAAAAGGAGGCTCTTTATATTGTAACTTCCTGCCAGGGTTCTTAAAAGCTTGATTTTCAAGTCAATTTCTTTCCAAGAATATATCTCTATCCCTCTTTTGAAAAGACATGAAAAAGGCTCGAAGAAATCATAATTCAGGGAAATCATGTCTAGGTTTTTGTTAAACAATTTAGGGAAAAATACATTTTCGGTTCTTGAGATATATGAATTTGATTATACATTTTGATCTGTTGGTTTTCAAATTATATTTGAAATTATTTTAGCCGTCGAGGTGTATGAAAAAATAATTTTTTTTTGTCCCTATTGTCAGTTTTCCATAACTGAAGCTGACTGGATGGATTTTTATAATTATTTTCTTATGATTTCTTTATTAAAATAATATATATTTTTTAAATTGTATTAAATAAAAATAAAAATAAATATTTTTAAATATCTTCTTATAAATATTTTCTAAGATGTTCTTTTTATTCTTATTCTCTCTTCTTTCGCTCATCACTCCACCTTCATCTCCATCTCCACCACAACCCCACCTTCATCGTGGACCATACCAAGTTTTTTTTTCTTTATTTTCTCTTCTTCTTTTCCTCGTATTCCTGTTCCGTTTTTCTTTCTTCTTTCTTCATCGAATTTGTGGCCAACAAACTCTCAATCTAAAACAAGGGAAGAACTTCTCCCTCGTTTCAGAGAGAGAGACTCTCACTTCCCTCTATGGAAAATCGGGAGTGATTTTGAAATGGTTAAAATCACCCCGAAACATACTTTAATTATTCAAAATCCGTTTCATGCTTTATTTTACACTTTTAAACATGATTTTCATACCATCAAAATTAATTTTAAATTATTAAAAACATGTTTTGAAGTGATTTTGAATATGACAAAAGTGATTTTTTTTTTCGAGGAAAGACAAAAGTGATTTTTATCATTTTAAAATTACTCTCAAACATGTACTTCCTCATTCTGAGTGGCAACGAAGGAAGAAGAAAAGGAAAAATGAGAAGAAAGAAAAAGAAGGAAGAAGAAAAAAAAGAAAAGGATGCGAAAGAGAAAGAGGAAAAAGAGAGAACCAAAAGTGTGGTGGGGAGGGGAGAGAAAGGAGAGAGATTTAAAAAGAAGTATAAAAGTTTTTAATATTTATTTTTTAATATTAAAAATAATATATTTATGTCACATCAGCCAGCTAACAAATATAAAATTAATATATTTATGCCAATCCAAAAAATAATTTATAAAAAATATCCCATTAGCCCTACATAATAGAAATTCATGATGTACTATAAAAAAAAAATAGAAATTCATGATACGAACCAAATAAATTATTTTCCCAAATCTCAAAGGTTAAAATATGAAGTTTGAAAATGTAGGGATCAAAATGCAATCAAACCCAAATTTTAGAGATTATAAGTGTAGTTTTCTCAATAATTTATAAAAATTTTATAATATGGACTTAACTACTTTTTTTTTTTTAGTGCAAAGCGTTTAGAATTAAATTAAAACAAAACATTTGAAAGTTTAAATACTATAATAATGAAGATCTTTTCAAAAAAAAAAAAAAAAATTAAAAATACTATAATAATGAAGATTTAAAACTATAACAGAATTTTAAGTTAGTGAAGGAAAAAAAAAGAAAAACTCAATTGAGAAAGGGATCATCCCCAATCAAACTAGAGGCAATTAACAATGGAAGATAACTTTTTTGGGTTAAATGATTGCGATTAAACCTTGAACTACTCTTAAACAAATAGAATTTTTAGCATCAAAACTCTCCCACAATAGGAATGCTACAATTTAAACCAATTCTTTTCAATTCTATAAAATTCTTCTTTGACACTGTTCTCCTGAAGTTGTTCCATAGTTCTCCCTAACTTTTGCAAATACAAGGGCCTAATTACAACTAAATTAAACTACAAGTACAACGATACAAGAAAAAAAAAAAGAAAATACTAATAAGCAGGTGTATAAAACATATTAAATCATTGATATTCAATTTTAAATGAACATTTAAACTTATCAATATAGATATTACGTACATTCATCATGAGGCAATATTGGAGGTTGAAGAGCGAGAGCAGTAAGAGAGCAATAAACAAGGAAGGAAGCTACAAGGGTTGAAAATTGAGATAGAGCTGACATCTCTTCGCTTTCTGGGTGTAAAAATGATAGAATATTGTGTTTATGTATCAAAATATTGATAAATGGCCAAGTCAATTTGGTACCAAGTCAAGAAGATAACAAATCCATGCAACTTGAAAGACCAACCACACATTTTCTCACTATTATTGCCTCAAAATTTTGAATATATATATCCTTATAATTTTAATGTTTGGTTCATGTTTTTTAAAAATAGGGAACCAGAACGGGCTGTATACTAGTATGTATGAATCTTCTTACACCCCATATTAATTTGACCTCACTAGTTCATGTAATATGTAATTTGATTTGGGAAGATTAGACTAAAGAACCTTGTAAAGAAAGTTACAATGGCAACAATTAGAAAATAAATTCTACAAAATTAAATAGTGAAATTATTCATAATTGAGAACTTTTGGGCAAAATTATTGCAACTCACCATGTGCTTGACCCAATAATTAATATGGGGAATTGAGTCCACAAGGCATAGCATTAATTTCTACGTAAAATTGAAATTCACTCCAAAAAGGTTCAAACACAAATGGGTCAACATCTAGCGTCGGAAGGAATCAGAAGATCAACGTTGAATTTTCAAATCCGCGTTTTAAAAAAGGAAAAAAGAAAGTGAAATTTCAATCTCTCACTGTCCATTTGAGTCACCAGTTAAAAATCTTAAATTTAAATTCTAGATAATAAACGTCTGCGCATGATAATTAATATTTGGGCATTGAAAATTTCTGGTACTAATACTATAGTATCGAAATCTCCACTCATTAATTGTCACAATAATAGCATTTAAGAATTGTATAGGACCTTTCTTCAAAAAAAAAAAAAAAAAAGAATTGTATATGGCCAAAGCGAGTATACCCCAACAGTAATTGGCATATATCCTCGACCAAGAAATCAGAGGATCAAATCCTCCCACCCACAAAGGTTGTTGTACTAAAAAAAAAATTGTATGGTCCCTCGAAATAAATAAAATATATTTTTATTATTTTATTTAATTATTAATTTATTATTATTTTAATTTTAAATTATTATTTTATTATTTTTAATCGCCACGTCAGCACTGTTAACTGTCACGTCAGCACCGTTAAAAAAATTAAACGGTCTAGGGACTCAATAGAACTATTTTTGAAACAGTAGGGACTTGATTGTCGGATTTTGAAACCTAGGGACCTATTGGAAACGAACCTGAAACATGAGAGACCAAAATGGTATTTTACCCAAAAAATTGCAAATATAACAAAATCTATCAGAGTATATTACTGATAGACACGGATAGAGACTCTGGTTAATTAGAATCTATCGCTAATAAACTCCAGTTAATCGAAATCTATTAGTGACTAACTTTGAATAAGATAGACTTTGAATAATCAGAGTCTATCAATGATAGACACGGATAGAATCTGACAACAATTTTTTGGTCTTGTACAATTAATTTTGCTATATATGTAATTAGTTTGCAATTGTGCTATATTTGCTATTAATTTGGACCAATTTGTCATCAGCTCACCCCAAGTTTCAACTTTGCCCTTCATTAACATTTTTCTCTAACATAGTGGAAGAACTTCGCTATAGAACAACCGACAGTTAAAATCTTATGTGGTAACCAAAATATCATCTACCTATCTAAAATCAATCATTTCACTACATGACAAAGCATATATAAATATAAAATCTCACTTTGTTTGGGAGAAAATTGAAAATAGGACTTATAAAAGTGGTGAAAAAGTTCAATACCTTCGAAAATGTAGAGATATGTTAGACAAAACCCATTCCTCAAGCAAAATTAATCAAACTATGTTTGAAGTTAATTGTTGAAGATCCCACGTGAAAAAAAGATCGAATGGAGACATCACAATCTATAAGAAACGTGAGTTATTCTTCTCATTGTCATGAATTAGTTTTGAGGTAGAACGCTCAGGCTTATTTAATACTAATCGAGTCCAATTTACTCGAGGGTAAAACTATCATGAAGGGTAACTGATCTAATCACTTTCAACCACTTTCAAAGGTGGAGATTTGATGAAAATAGAAGCTAACTAAACTAACTGAAAGGTGGTTGTTTGTTAAAACTATTGGGAATTTTTTATACTAACCAAATTCTACTTGAATTTGTCCTGAAACTGAAAGTAAATAATATCAGACTAGTGCTGTTCATAGAAATATCTCTATAAATTTGTTTTCAAACTGATATAAATAAATAAATAATAATCTGCCAACTTAATCTATACTATATATAAATGGGGCTAAGAGGGAAGAATCTTTTGTTTCCTCTTTTGCCCCTACTTTTTTAGTAAATTCCTATTTTGACCTTTCTTGATGCGATGTGACTCTTCGAGTGTATGTCTATTCATTCTAATTGATGCAATTAATATTGACGAGACACGACTATTGGTGAAGGTAGTTATACATCAAATAGATGCATCCATCCGCATATGGATACGATCCATGTATAAAAGATATTGAATTATGTAATATACTTCTTTTACAATTAATTCTTCCTTGTTCATAGATAATTGATTTTGTGCAAAGCATGTTGTTGAGATTCATGAATTTTGTAGTTATATTATTTGTATCTTTAGATTTCAGAGTTGTTATTTCATGAATTTCCTTTATTTAGTAGTTATAGTATCCTTTATTTCTGTTCCTTTATTTCTGTTTTCTTTTCACTCAGACAATTGTTCCCTGTCGGGCTTCAATCACCTATTTCAAAATGGATGAGAAAGGTTAGTCAATTATCGTATTCATCGTCTCTTTATTTTCATGTGGTTGGTTATTTGATTTTATTTAAAGATTGTGTATGAAATTGTAGTAAATTTCTCTCTAAAAAAATTGTGGTTTGAAATTGAAAGTTAAATGTTTAGAAATTTCACTACACTTTTCATCATTCATCGGCAATAGAATTACACTTCTTTCAATGGGTAAAATTAATTTTTGTCTTTTACTATTGTGTTTGTTACCTAAAACACACTACACTTTATCTCTGTATAAAATTCACTTCATCTCTTTCAAAAAAAAAAAAAAAACCACTTCATCATAGAATTTTGATGAAATATTCTTTCTTTATGTTGTAAAAAAAAAAAAAAAAAAAAACCCTTTCTTCAATGGCATGAAATTTCATATCGAGATTTTATTTTTTATTATTGATTTTACTGGTTGTGATTGTGGTTTGATGGATTTTATATTATTTCATATTGTGGTCTGATCTTCTCGAAACAAAAAAAAAATATTGTGGTCAGATGTATTTATATAATTAATTATTATTAACGTAAATAATTATTCAAAGAAGTAGAATAACCTTAATAAATTTATTCACTTGTTAGTTGGGATTTAGGACCGATATTATTTTAAAAGTTGATGACGGTTTGGATTGTCATCAATTTAACCAAAATCTATTGTTCACAATTGTGAAATATTAAAATTAGTATATGTCACAATTTTCATAGATTTTATTAATTCCACATTTTTTTAATATATTAATTGCTTGATTATCTCTCATATATGTTTTTTACAACCCACCCATGTAGGACTTAGTTGATAGCCTTTGTTTTTTTTTTTTTTTTTTTGAACCATGATAGCCTTAGTTCAAACGTGGTTAATTTATATCGGGAGTGATGGGCTTAATAAAGATAGATATGTATGGTTTTGGAAACAGAATGAAAATTTAACAATTTAAGACAGTATCTTTGAAGCCTCTGTGAGAATCCAGGGAGGTGGGTTATGAACACAATATTTGTTTTACATTTGTAAATTAGTAGAGAATATAGAAAAAAAATGATAAAATAGATGGAAGTATAAAAAAAATAGATAAAAAATAAAAACATGTTTCTAAAATATAACAAATTATTTTAAATAATTATTCAAAATAGAGATTCTACAAAATCTTTGAAAAAACAAATTACAATCTTCAAATTTCTTTACTTCTAATAATATTCCATAGACGAAGTTTTTTTTAAAAAAAATTAAATGAACCTTAAAGAAAACGTTTTGATGGATTTTTTTTAAGTGATAAGTATATTACAAACTCATTTTAAAAAAAAAAATAAGAAGAAATTTTATTAAAAAAAATAATATTAAGTTTTATTAAAAATTCACATAAATGTTAAAATTAGAATTTCATAGTCTGTGGAGAAGAAAAAGTTCAATGTTTTCCTTTTTTGACTGAAAAATATTATAAACGAAATATTTACTATTTAAACTGAATGAAAAATATATTCATTCAACATTTAAATTTCTCTATGAAAATTTGTGTTTTAAAGATTTGCATTGCACGGATCTTTTAACTAGTTGTTCAAAAAGAGGATGAAATTAACCAAAACTTATCTAGAATGAAAAGAACCAAAAAGGAAAAACATAATGATTTTTTAATGCAAGTAGCCATAAATTGCAAACTCAGTTGTTCAAAAAGAGGATGGAAAAAATAAAGAGGGAAAAGAGAAAGTAGATTTGTAGAGATTTTTTTGGGCTCAATAATTCTAATTCAAAATAATTGAATGCGTATTTTAAGCATGTCAAGTATAGCCATGAACTTTATAATTGGGCAAACAACTGAGCTCAATAGATAATTAATTACATCTATCTTCAAGAAATATAACAAAGAGTTCAATCATCGTCAATCTCATCAAATATGGTTCCAAAAAAAGAAAATTATATATTATTTTTACCCTTATACTTGGCTCAAATAGTCAATTTTAACCGACAATTTCATCAAAATTGTAGCAGGTTCCCTAAATGAAACAATTCTTCAATAAAGCTAACATGTAAATATTTGAAGGAAATCACTGTGCTGATTGCAAATATTTGAAGCAGGGCTCCTGTATGAAGGCATATCAGAATTCTAGTGTTAGTTCATACTTATTGACTATATGAAAAATAATGAAGATAACATGTAATAAAGAACACACCTAGAAAAATGTGGGTTGTCTCGAAAAGTTCAAGCTTCTTTGTCTGCCAATTACTTAGATCTCCAATACCCTAAATGATTCATAAAGTTCAAAACTCAGTTAGAATGAACAGACATTACCAAATAGAAGGTAAAGGCCATAGAGTTATAAATACAATCAACCAGTAAAATTGAAGCTTCCCACCATTTTCAAGTATGGATGCCAATGGTGACACAGATAACAATGAATCTTTGGAGTTATTAACGGGAAATACAAAGGTGGATTCGTCCTAATATAAGGAGCCTATTTTAATTTTTATCCACCAATTAGTTTCTCGTTTTCATTGCTATTACTTCTTCGACTAGTCAGCGACTCAGCATATATAATAATTCAATTATGGCTGTTGCCTGATGTGCTCACATAGCATTTTGATTTGATTTCTCTCTTATTTAGAGTAGAAAATGAGAAAGTGAATCAATTTTTCTTACCTCAAACGTATAATTTCCCAGAAAGACATCAACAAAAAGTAGTAGGAGAGCTAGAGATGATGCAATCATATAAACTTTCAAAAAACTGGCACGACTTTTCCAATCGTTACTGTTGAAACAAATAAAGATGTAAGAAGTTAGGTACAGAAGGGAATAGTATAACTACCAACCTAGTTCTCCTAGGAACAATGAAAAGAAACCAGTGATAACAGATGAAATAGCTAGTTTATCAAGAGTCTCTCTCCTTGACGTCAATAAAAACAAGTATACCAATTCACATAACTGAATGACAACCTACGGAGTAATCAAACTCAATTAGAGTATGACAATATACAGTCACGAGAGGTCCAAAGGTGAGCACTAGCTCCCTTTTAATTAAACATGTAAAAACCGACATTACTAAAGCATGCACACATTATAAGATTTCATTAGATGATGTAATTGTTTTATGTCACTACCGTCTTCTAGTTTGGTTTTGCCAGATGTCGAAAAGTAGAGATAAATATTCATGGATTTCAACAGAGGAAGACTGATAAGACAGACATTCTAGTCAATCAAATTAGAGACGAGAAAACTAGAAGAAAAAATTTAACCAAGAATTACATGAAAACTTCATTATTGATCACAAATTATAGGCCTTCATAATATTGAGGTATCAATCATCTGGTACACACTACAGTAAGCTCATATCAAAAGAAATTGAAGACATTTTGGGAGGAATCAGGAAATTATTATCCGTCTGGATGTCTGTTGCCTTGTGCAAAGTGAGCTTAAAATATGCAATAAAGACTCACAAACGTGCAAGTGTACACATCAAAACAACAAGTGAGTATATTTATATCGTTTCCATAGGGTTTGATTGCAAGAAACTCATTATTTCTAAGCTTAATTTTTAATGAAATTCAAAGTAACCAAGGACCAATCATTAACTACAAGCAAGTAATTAATTTAGAATGGAAGCAAGCTTAAAATGGCAGGAACTTAAAAAAATAGCAGCAAACACAATGACTCAAATAGAGAAGTTAAGGTTCAGGGGTTGTCCACTCTCACAAGCTGTTCGCTTATATGGCGGAACTCTGTAGCTTCCAATTCACCCAGTGTTTTCTACAAAAATTTTCTAATCCTCCTCAAGATTAGGTGATTAAACTCCCATTTAGCCCCTCTTTTTAGCTCTACTGATTAGTGCCTTAGGTGGATATTTATCCCTAAATTACCCACTAGTTTTCACTACTTTGAAAAGCTATATAAGGTAAAGTAAAGCAAGCAGTTATTAATTGTTTAACAACAATGCTAGAAAATGGTTGGCCAAACGAAATTCCACCTTAAAACATGAAGAACACTTTACTCTAAATTGAAATCTACAAAGTTCCATCAACAACAAACAACAAGTTCAAGCTTAAGCACCCTAATCCTCACCTAAAAGGATTTAGCTCATGTTCAAGGTGAAAACAATGAAAATACAGCATAAAACAATCATATAAACCATCCTTACAAACTTTTATACAAACAAAACACCAAGAAGAGAAGAATAAAGAGAAGAAGAAACTAAGACAGAAGTTTCTAGAAGAGATTCCAGCTTTCCCAAGCTGGAAAGTCTTCAGCCAACTGCTCTCTTATCTTTTTCTCTCACGGTTTTCCTCCAACAGCAGCACTTTTTCTAATATTCCTTCTCCCGCCGATTACCTTCTTCTTTTGGAAAGTCTGCAGGTTCATGTTCAAGTTTCTTTCGGTTTGACATTTTTGCTTCAAACACAATAAATGTTGTATGAAGTTTTGGAATTTAATACATTGTTATGATGCTACATATGCAAGATGGAAAGTATTTATACCTAACATCGTCATACTTTTTGCAGTGGATATATGGCACCAGAATATGCAACATGAGGCTACTTAACAGATAAAACACATGTTTATAGCTTTGGAATCGTGGGATTGGAAATAGTCAGTAGAAGGAGCAACACTATATACATCGGTCAAAGGATAAGTGCCTTTATCTTCTTGATTGGGTAACTTGATTTCATTTTTAGCAGGCTCTTGTATTGAAAGAAAATGGAAGTTTAATGGAGCTAGTTGATCCAAAGTTAGGCTCCAGCTTCAACCAGGAAGAGGCAATGAAAACGATCAATATTGCTTTCCTTTGCACCAATGTCTCTGCCTTGGCGAGACCTACTATGTCCACTGTGGTGAGCATGCAGCTGGAAGTTAAGGTTGTGGGAAAATAACCGAGGGCGAGGAAGAGAACAAGAACGAGAACGAGAGTTCATCATCTATAAAACAAGCGATCTTCTAGTTCTTCGACATCAAAGAAGAGTAAAAACTAGTTTTGACTGCATCAACATGCAATCTAGTTGGACAGAGAATGAACTCCAACAATGAAGAAGAAGAAGCCAATGAAAGAAACAAAAAGATTTTGTAGGGAGGAACGTATTCACTTATCAGCTGTCACAAATATTTGTATGCATGTAAAAAAAAACCTGAGTCTGTTGGTTGTAATCGCTCTGTGTACATGGCTTCAGTTGCTTTTGGAGGATGCTATGGGCAGAGGATTTCAATGCTCATTGTCTGGAAAACTCAACGACAGTGTTCTTGTTATATATGTTTCAAAGAAACATTAGCCCCTTGGAAGAAGCTCTAGCATGAGGCCATTTTTCCTAAATAGTTTCGAAAAATCTCGTGTTTGTCAATTTCTGTTTTTGACACTGTTATTCATCTAATTAACCCTAGTTTATGGCTTTCGAATTTCTCTCGATTCCTTGGATTATCGTGAATTACTTTCTATGTTTTAAAAAAAATTAATTCAAAAAGATGTTTATTTAAAAAAATTAAAAAAGATATAATTGTCTAAAGTTAAAGTAAATACACAAACCGTTGAAACTTTTTGACTAAATTTGGATAGTGATATTCGATGTACCCATTACCTATAAAGAATGAAAAACGTAGATAGTATTTTAGGGGAAGTTTTTACTCACCAAAACTATTGAAGAAATTAGCACAAAAAGGAGAGACAAACATTTTAGAAGACCGAAAATTTTATTGAGAAAATACAAAGATGGACATTTTTTAGAGGATTCTCTCACTCTCACTTTTTCTCACTTTTTATACTTTATAGTTTATCCAACTTGGTTTGTTTATGGGGGACATGGTGTCTATTTATAGGCATAAGACCCTTGGAGTCCAAACAAAAGATTTTTCTAGACTCTTCTTGTATCTAAAAATATCGCATATGTTTCTATGTTTTTTATCCTTAAGCAATTTATGTAGAACCTTCTAGAAAACCATGAATTCTACCAAACAAATGGGAAACAACAAGCATGTTGAACTTTGGAGGAAACTCTGATAAACAAGACTAAAGACCATCTTCTTCCGTCCAATCAAAGTGGTTCGTGGCAGTTAAGAGTTGTCTCATTATAACTGCTAGTTTCAGAGATCTTAAAAACATATTCAAGCTGAATCAATCACAAGGGAAACTAGCCAGTATCTTCGACAAGTGATTAAGCTATCAATTTCTATGGCTAGAGGAGTTTGTCTTTTATCACCTTCCACAGAATAGTTGATACACATCACAAAATCAAAACTTGAACATATCTTACACCATTAAGGATGATGTCATTCAAGATCCTAGTTTCTACTCTTCATCGATGTCGAAGAACTGGTTGATTGTATCTCTAGAAACGATGCAGTCTCAATCTTGTTCTCATCGTCGGGTATTATCTCGTTTTGTTGAATAAGGCTCCACATTTCGCTCATCTCTTTTACCATGTCATCTGGATCTGGATCTGCAACCAACTCCTTGATAGGAACCTTACCTTCCAACATGCTCACCACGGAGGACATGGTAGGTCTCGCCGAGGGAGAGACATTGGTGCAAAGGAAAGCAATATTGATCATTGCCATTGCCTCTTCTTGGTCGAAGCTGGACCCCAACTTTGGATCAACTAGCTCCATTAAACTCCCTTTCTCTTTCAATACAAGTGCCTGGCAACAAGGCATAGGTTAGTTGAAATTGAAATTACCTTTCCAAAGCCATATTTGTTGTGAAAACTTGGGTTTTGAAGTAGGTAAAAGTAGATATAGTTTTGACATCAATTTATTCGCATAGTGATTATTAACCAAGGCAATATAATCATGATGGACCCGAGTCAAAAGTCACACAAAAAACCAAGACTTTGTGCTGCATGGGAAGTAAGAGAAATGAGATACTTTTCTTTTGTCTTACATATAACGAAACTACACTTGTACAAGAAAGAAATCAAGTTACCCAATCGAGAAGATAAAGACATTTATCCTTTCCTCGGTACATAGTGTTGCTCCTTCCACTAACTATTTCCAATGCCACAATACCAAAGCTATAAACATCTGCTTTATCAGTTAAGTAGCCTCGTGTTGCATATTCTGGTGCCATATACCCACTACAAAAATATATGATATTAGATATATACACTCGCTGTCATACATGTGTAGGATCATAACAATCAAATTCCAAATCTTCATCCAACAGTTACTGTGTTTCTGTGTTTGGAGCAATAATGTCAAATTGTAGTTATACCAAACCAAAACAGAAAAGAAATTTTAGCTCCATAAATTTCTTGACAACAAATAACTATTTTGTTATTTGTTCTCAAAGGGGTAGTTCAGTTGGTTTAGGCTTGGGCTTTGGATGGATTATAGACTACAAGAGCATAAGCAAAATAACTCTTTTCTTTCATAATTATTTATTAATGACTATAAACATGCTATATGGTTCCATTAATACTAATAAGTCCTTATGTGCTAATTTAGAAAAAATAGCTAAAGTTTATTTGGTAAATGCAGAAAGAATAATTTAATCATAGGTAACTCACAATGTTCCAGCAATTCGAGTGCTTATGTGAGTATTTTCTTCTTCATCAAGCTTGGCCAGACCAAAGTCAGATATCTTTGGGTTGAGATTCTTATCTAACAATACATTAGTACCTTTGATATCTCGGTGAACAATCTTCAATCTTGACTCCTCATGAAGAAAAGCCAAACCTTTGGCTATACCAATGCAAATCTTTTGCCTTGTTGCCCAATCCAATTTTAATCGACATCCTTGAGGTCCTTCAATTTATTATATCGAGAGAAAGTCAATATTTTCATTATCTAACTCAATATATTCACAATTCTAATTAGTTATGGATTAAAGCCTACAAAGGGAAAACTTACCAAAGAGGGCTCGAGCAAGGCTATTATTTTCCATATATTCATATACTAGCAAAAGTTGGTCTGCTTCAGTACAACATCCATAAAGCTTAACTAGATTTGGGTGATTCAAAGAGGATATCAAGCCTATTTCATTCACAAATTCACGGTTTCCTTGCTTCGACTTTGTAGAAAGTTGCTTCACTGCAATCATGGTACCATCCATAAGAATGCCCTGCATTTCTCAAAGAAAAACGCTGCATCATGTCCTCAAAGTCCATTAAAGAAAAATTTACAAACTAAGTCGAATGGTGTATTGGTGATAATACCTTATAAACAGGTCCAAAACCACCTTCTCCTATCTTATTGGAAGTGTCAAAATTATTTGTTGCAGTTGTGATTTGCTTTAATGTAAATGAACCAATTGGCAGATTCTGACCCTTCAAATCTGCACAAGTTGCAAGTTTGAAAGAATAGTCCAAATCAATTAAGTTGCCTATTTTCATGATAACAAACAAACTTTTAGATAGCTTTCCATGATTGCCCATTCCAAGAGAAACAAATTCTCACTGCATTTATTTGTCATTATTGTTGGCACATTAAACTCAAAATTATATATATTTTTTGTTGAAAAATTAGATGGTTAAACCTTGAATGCGAAAAAACAATTCAAACCATATAGCATTCATAAGTTTTTTGGATGAAAACTATTAATCCAAATTACCTTGCTGATGTGTATTTTTCCTTGGAAGATAGCCTTTTCACCACAAAATTCCGAGAACCAAAATTATAATGAAGACCACTGCAACCACACTTCCAACAACTGCACCTACAGGTAATGTATTTTGACCTTCTGATCGAGAAACTGCAACAAGAGAAAAGGGGCACTCATTGAATAAAATTGTTGGTTGGCGATCTGATATCCCTCTCCTAGGAACAATTTAATAGTTTTGTGATGATATATCCATCCGAAAAAAATTAATTTCAGTGATTAAAAGCAATAATTGAAAATAAGTATATAAATTAGTGCAGAATAAGGATTTTCAGAAAGGAATGGCCTAAAGTGCATTCTATTTTTATTTCTAATTCAATGAGTGGAAATAATCAAATAAACAGGTGCATAGATCCTTTGAACTATTGAAAGTCAGTCATCTTATTGACTTGTTTATTTTTGGAGCCTTCGAAATAAAAAGAACTATGGTGGGTTGAAGTACCGAATCTCTGAAATATATTTATTGGTCCTTAAGGATATCATGATGCAAATAAAAGAGAACATGTCAGGATAATGCTTATTTTGCTGTAGACTGAAGGACACGGTTCCCCAGGATTGTTTATAAGATTGCTTTAATTTTAAGAGAAATTACATGAATGTCGAAGAAAATTAATTAGTTGGAACATTGTAGACAGATAATATATAATGTATAGGCAAAAAGGATCTAACGGAGTTGTGAGAAGAGAATATTAAGGTGTCATTCGACTTACCAGGATCTACTAAAATCGCAGAAATCAAAGGACCATAGACTCCGTAGGTAGGGATATAAGTTGTCCCTTTGCCAGCCCAATAAAATCGTATCTCCAAAGTACCACTACTACTAATAGCAACGGAAATGTTTTTTATGACAGCTTTACCTACACCACCTGCAGCTTCTGCAATATTAAAGTCCTTCAGCACTCGCTTTCCCTGCAATATAATGTTGGTGTAAAAGGAAATACTTTAATACCATTTTTATGCCAAAGTGGAGAGAAAAATATATATATGTCATTATTTACCTGCACATAAACATCAAAAATGCGTCTTCCAAGGCTGCCATAGTTTTTATCATTGGTAAACATTATTTCTGCAAAATGGAGTCTTATTGTGTAGTTTCCAATTGCCATGCAATACACATAGTATGTAAGAGACAGTGGAGAAATTCGAGCAGTCTCATACAATGTGGAATTTGTCATAGACAACGCAGATGAATTTTTAGCAATAATGTAGTCATTTGTAGTGAGATTATAATAATCCATAAAAACGCCAGTATTGCTCAATGCCCAATTTGTATTACTTGAGAAAAACTGTGATGAATTGACCCTCTCTTCATCTCCTTCAAACTTGACTCCATCAATGGTTACTTCCTTCCCACCACAATTTATATGGACATACGATTGAACTGGAAGAATATATATCAAAATGTTTATTAATTAATGGGAAATAGGAGCAACATCCACCATCATATATGCAACAATAATCATGCATATGGATATAATATAATGACTGACATTTCTACTCACCTTGCCCACACATGAGGTTCGACAAACAAGATACAAGGTTACTGTTAAAACAATAGTATAGTTGGTGTTAAATTTAGGGAAAGAAAGGAAAAAAAAAATTGGAAGAGAAGGTAAGATGGTCTATTCATACTAATAAAATAATCTAAATAAAATACCAATATCATCTCAAATCATAATTCAAATAGGAAATAACCCTAACTCAAATAAAATAATCTAAAACAAATCTAATTCACAAGATATCTTTACCTTAATAATATACCCCAATAGTTAGTACGATATTATTATAACTGACATAGAAAAAAATAAATAAAACTTACGAATTATTGTCTAAGGAAGAACTTGCGAAGAGGTTCCTGCATATATAAGGGAGGAAAGGAAACTTTGTATCTTCCGAAGAAAATTAGTACAGTAATAAGAAGGTATTGTGAAGATAAAAAAAAAATGCTTACAAATTTCGTGCTTGACAACCTATAGTCGTAGAGAGTGGTGTGAATTTATTATAAGAGAGATCACTGTTGAAAAAAATGTATATGATTAATTTTCTTCATATGAATAATGGTATATCAAATAAACTTATCCTTATAAAGAGTAAAAGTTTTGTAAGCAAACTTACATGTTCTTTCCTTCATGCAACATCCAATTAGGTACCGATCCATTTAGCAAGTTTCCAGTTAAAAATCTAAATAAGTAAATTTAATGTTAGAAAAGGAGTATAGTCGTCGACAAGTGAGGACCTTTTTGCAGTAGAGAGTCCTATTATGAAGATGCAATCTGACGATGTAAATTTATGATCTTATTGGGACTATGCAACCTATAATATTGCTAGTTATGTGCACAAAATGATGTAGTGTAGAACCTAGAGAGGAGGTGTCAACATGGATCTTGCTCAAACAAATCAACTTTCAATATATTAAAAAACAAAAGAAAAGGAAAATATTTCTAACCAAAAAGTAAAGAAAAATGTTTGATGGCTAGCAAGTACAAGAGTTTCTGAATCAGAAGAATAATCATGCTACATAGGACACTTTTCACTTTCCAGCAAAGGATTCATTTTTCCTTAATTCATTTAAATCACAGTCGTGAAATGTTAAAGATTGAGATGGCTCCAAGTTGGCTAGTATTAACTAGATGGTAAAGCTAAGCTTCTGGTGCTTTGTTTATGCTTTAGTTTCTAAAATATGAGCTTAGATATTAATTGCTTAGATATTAATTGTTTTGATCATGTAATTTGCAAGGTTTCTTCGTCCAACATCTGTTTGTACATAATACTTTGATAATAAAAATAGATTTCATCAATCAATTGAGAGTGAGACTTGTCAAATTAATTAACTAGTCCAAAGAGATGACTACATGTAAAATTATGATTACTGAAGTTTCGGCATAAAGTTTCTTACATATTATCCACTCCGACAAGACTATGAAAACTGGGAGGAATCTGCCCACTTATTTTGTTAAAGCTGAGGTCTCTACAACAGAATAAATTGCAATTAGTAAAGAAAATGAGCAAATTAACAATTCATGATGAAAAGAAACTTCCAAGGTGCAGCCCCATGCAAGTGCAAGTAGGAACTACCAACTAGAACTAGTAAAAAGTAACATTATAGCATAAAAATTTTCAAGGTTCCAAGATTTCATATCAGAAATAAGATTGAACAAAAAGAGAAAATAATCATAATAATAATAATAATAATAATAATAAAAAGAACATCAGATGTTCCCAATTTCTAAAACTTAAAGCTTAAACATCTAAAGTGAAGAATAGATTTTGATACAATTGTCTCCATAAGTTTTTAATTTAGATTTTCATAGAAGGCATGAAAGTCTGGATTATTCCCAATTCTAGGGAATTTTTCAATCTATATAAGATTGTAAAAAGTAATATATATGAACAAGAAACTATTGAAAAATAAATTGAACTTGTACTGACAGGAGCTCTAAAGATTTCATCCCAGCCAAATAATCAGGCAGAACTCCGGTTATATTGCAATTTCTCAAGACTCTGTAGCAAAATAAAAATAATTAATGGATTTAGGTGCTTCCCAACAAGCTAAGTTATAAAGGGATCGAGCTGCTTACAATGTTTGGATATTAGTCAAATTATTAAGCGGTGGAAAGGGTGATGAAGCTCCATTCAAGTCACCTATTCTCCTGCATGTTAAAATTTGCATGTGTATATGAAAAAAAAAATATACATTTTTCTTTTCTTAATTTTTCTAGAGATGATATTGAACCATATATAAAATGAAAACTGCATACTAACAAGTCGGTTAATGTTGTCAAAAATCTGATTTCAGACGGAATAGGCCCACTCAACCCACTTGCTTGAATATGTCTGTCGCAATCAAATTACTTTAGTGAGACACTATTATTCCTATTTATCGTTGAGAATTTTGAAATGATCATAAAATGTAAACAAGTTCTCACATTTTTTCAATATTTACCCAATTTTGAATGAAGCTGGGTATTTGTTCTACAAAGTTATTGTCATTGATGCTGCTGCGTGGTTGAATTAGAAAAAGTTGTTCAATAATTTATTTCTGTGCCAAAAAAAATGTATGAATTAATTTAGAAACAAAACTCGAGAACTGAAAATTTTGTGAAGCTCACAAGTAGGTCAGATTGGTCAGCATTCCTAGAGATGTCGGTAGCTTGCCAGTGAAGTTGTTGGAGCCAAGCATTCTAAACAATATAAGTTTCAAGTACGAATCAGAATCAAGAAGTATAAGCTCTTCTGGCACATTTATGAGTTCAAGACTATGTTAACTAAATCAACTCTTTAACAAAAGCTCGCATAATAAAGGAAAAGCTAAACAAATTTAGTAGGGAAAATACGGGACAAGATTTAAATTAAATGGTCTTACAATACTTGCAAGTTGGACAAATTTCCAAGTGTTGAAGGTAAGCTCCCTGACAATTGATTGTTGTCTAAGACCCTAAGTAAAATGTAACGCAACTGATGATTTAATAATTCAAAAACTGAAATGAGAAGTAAACACATGTGGTAATCAGAACTCACAAGTATTCAAGAGTAGTGATGTTTCCAATCTCTTTTGGAATCGAACCCGTCAACCGATTTCCGTAAAGGTTACTGCAAAAAATTTAGATTAAAATAAATTACGGTTATCACATGTGAAGAGAAAGAAGAAGAAAGGGAGAGAAAATACATGTAGAGAAGGTTGGTGGAGCCCCATTGTGGAGGAATTTCGCCGCTAAGATAATTTTGAAGGAGAACACTGGATTAAAAGCAAAAGGAAAAAGTGGTAATTGAAGACTGAAGAAGAAAACAAAACAACAAACTCCATTGCTATTATACTGCAAAGAAAAGAGAGAGAAAAGAAGAGGTAGGTACATGTCCTCTAAGTAAGGCAACTTGAAGAGTTGAGATGGAAGTGTGCCTGCCAAACTCTGGCCCACGAGATATCTGCTTCCCAACGAGCCATAGAAAACTTTTCGATGAGCAAGAGAGAGAGAGGAGAAAGAGAGCAGTCTTTTCTTTATTTATTTATTTTCTTTCATAAAAAATGTGTCAAATATTAAAAGAATATTTCGGTTCCTCAATCAGTAGGAAAGAATTGTTTCCCAAAAAATGTTATTTTCCATGCCACAAAGATATCAAACATCTCACTCACGTCAACATTGCTATGCTGGATGAAGATACTACTTACTATTTTAAAAGTCAACAGGTTTGAATCATCCACCCCGATTGAACTCAAATATAATTAAGTTTGTTGTATAACTTGTTAGGTATAGATCTTTTAAAGCAAATCGAAGTTCTATCTTTGTTGTTATACAACAAATTAAACAAAATCATCACTCACTCAAAACTAAGGTCCGGTTTGATACACTTAGGTTGTTGCTTTCACCCACATCATACATTTCTTTACTTGGTTACCCTCGACTGCAAATTGAAGTTGTTCAAAATATGTTCAATAATATTTTCATGAACAACAAAGATAGTCGTAATTACTAACTAATTGTTATCAATAATTTTAGTAGTATGTTTTTATATTATAACTTTTGTACTATTGTTATATACAATGGATTATATTTTACCTGCCTTAAATTTAACAAAAATAAAATGATTTTATAATAGGAAAGGATATGGTTATAAAATTTCAAAACTGAAATCTAAAAACATTGAATTATGTTTTCATAATTTTGTTTGATCACCAAAATTTGTTTTCAAAAATAAAATCTACCAAATAGATGTCCATAGAATTCAAGGGGCATACATATCAGTCACGTGGCAGATGGTACGATTGTCATAGTCGCAATTACACCCAATTGTATTTGCAACTCCGGCATTGCTTGCATTTAAATAATCGAACCCTTCGTGACATGGACTTGAATTGAAATTCAAGTCCGTCTTTCCCAATGTGTTCATCACGGACCACAAACCTTCCACTGCAGTAGTGAATTAAATATTTTACAGAAATTATAGCAGATGAGTTCTTATGATGACCAAATTTCAAAAATATCCATAATTAATATAATTATTATTGGTAGGTTTTTATCCATTAGTTAGTTTATTTCTCTTACCAAAATACCCTCACATTAATGAATGAAATCAAATTTAATTTAATATTATATTTTAAACTAAATATAAACAATAAAGTAAAAAAATATTTTGAATTTACTTTTTTATCCTAAAATCGGATCCAATACCAAATTTGCAATTAATATTTGATTCTTCTCCCTAATTTTGTATGGATTTTCCATTTTAAGTTTTAGTTATCATTATTATTATTATTTTCTTTATTTTTTTTTCTTTAGGCCAAATAATATATTTTCCTTCTACAACTATTTTGCCTAAAAATAGGAATGGCAGGTTCGTCTTCCACGTTAATTTGTTGCAATTGGCTATTCCTATTTGGAATTTTCATTTTCAATTTAATTTTAGATATTTTTTTTATTAAACTTTCCTTTTCATTTTATTCATTTTCTGTAGCAAAATCTTTTAATTTTCCATTTTATTTACCATTTTCGAGGGTAGTCTTCTTCCTCAAAGAATAACACAATTTTTTTTCCAATAACACCGTTTGCCCTACAATTTCTTTTCAATTCATTTTTTGTTCTTTCCTCCCATTTATTTTTCATTTGCCGAAGATCGTCCAACAACATTTTCTCCTTCATTTTCTTATTTTTCATGCATAGGACCCCAATATTCTATAAGGAGGGGTATGAATTCGAAAAAATTATGATTTGGCTAATTTCATACCGGTTTGTATGTGTTATATATATATTTACAAATTTATAATGTATGTGTTTAATACCCTTTATATACCTGAATACATACCCGGTATGAACAATAACAACCTTATAATGTATGTGTTTAATACAATTCGGAATTTCTTTTCAATTCAACATGGAATTCATACCTGGTATGAATAATATACACTAAAAAGTATAGAAGGTATGAGATTTATGTGAAAAAAATTATTGGAATCAAAATATATATATATATATATATATATATATATATATATATGTCTTAATCTTTATGGTGGATGGACTCCTCTAACCCATTATATATATATGTTCAAACAGGGTATTTAATTAGTCATCCCAAACATGTTATGTATATCCAAAATCATCTTATCAACCGAGTATATATTCTATGTCCCAAATTATTCTATGTTTCAAAATTTTTATACATTCAAACATGGGTATTTAAAACAAGTACTGGTATTTATTCTCTGTCTAAAAAATTTTATACATTCAAACAAGGGGTATTTAAACAACTATCTCAAACATAATATGTATATATATTGAGGGGTATTTAATATAACATCAATTACATGTTAAAATTCAGTCGGGGCATTGTAGTCACATACGTTTTATTTATATAATATACTTATGTATATTTCAAACATGGTATTTTTTTATACATCCAAACATCATGTATGTATATCTCAAATAGGGGTATAAATCCCAAAGAAGGTAGTATTTATTATATGTCTAGAACATTACCAACTCCACGAAAATTATATACATTATCAACTGAAGTATATATTTTTTATCAAGGTATTTAATCTATCACCAATTACATATTTCACAGAAGAACATAATGCTAATTACATGTTAAAATACCTGTACAGATGAGAGGACATATTAAACCCCATGGAAAAAAAAAATTATACACATTAAACCCTATGAGAGGCTTAATGGTTCTAGAAGCGACGGTAGAGGAGGATACACAATCGGCTTGCGTTGAATCTCCCACGGCTAAGATTTTTGCGACCCTGGTTTTCATGTGATGTGCAGTAACCTTCTTGTTCGGCCTTGATGAGCACTCAAATCACCAAATTTCCACTGGAGCTTGAAGCTGCTTTGCTTGCAGATGAATTCAGCAATGGCGGAACCAAAATCCTACCGTCGAAGAAGGTCGAAATCAACATGGTTCTTGCAAAAGCGTGTGAAATGAAACAAAAAAAAAAAACTAGGGAGAAGAATTCCTAAGAAGGCGACAATTTTTGGCAAACACCTCGCTGTCAAATTCTGGAGAAAATGAAAAAATGGAAAAATTGGGAAGTGGTAGCAAATTCGATAAATGGGCAGGATTTAAGGAAAGGATGAGCACGATTTGAGGAAGAGATTTCAAATTTATTTTATTTCCTTTTTTGTTTTATTTTCATTTTATTATTTATATGTTTAATTATTTTCCATCAAGGGCAATCACGTAAATGGGCTTAGGAAGGTTGAAAATCGATGGACATGTTTGTAAAAAATGGTTCTTAAAGACACTATTGATAAATAGGTGTGTAATAAAGGTTATATGTGTAGTTACCCCAATATTTTAATCTTAACAAAAATTAATGACATTCCTTCTTCAAATAGGTCTCTTTAACTTTAAAAACTATCTTTTCTAAAAATAAAAATTAAAAAAAAAATAAAAACTATCTAAATAGGTCATTGGAATTTTAATTTTATAGGTCTAATAAGTCTTTTAGCTATATATATATATATATATATATATATATATATAAAACAAGTCCCTAAACTTTCTATTTTCTATCTAATAAGTTCTTGCTCTTTTAATTTTGTGTTTAATACATCATTGACACATTTTTTTTTTAAAATGATCAAACCAATTAGACATAAAATTGAAAGTTTAATGTCCTATTAGATAGTAAATTCTATATTAGGTCTAATAAATTCATTAATTCTAAAAAATTTTGAATATGCTACAAATTTATTAGACATGAAATTGAAAGTTTAGGACCTATTCGACATTTTTTTAGTTTAGAGACTTGTCTTGGGGTCTTGTGAAGTCAAAACTTGAGCTATTGAGTTGGAAGGGCATCGTTGAGACACTAGGACTAGGAGAGCATTGCAATGCTGTTATGAAGCGGAAGGAAAAGACAAGCTATATGTCATAGGTTTCGTTGAGGGTGGTGTCTCAATGCTACTGTCATGAACACTCAACGCCATGGAAAGGCAAAAAAACCACATAGTGACTCGACTATTCTCTTTATATACTTCGCTTTTCAACTAGGTTTTTTTAGGGTGTAATTTCTTGGGTGATTTCTTGAGTTGTGCGGCAACTTCTTTTGTGAGATTAAGAGAATATTTTCAAGGGAGAGGGTTTCTTTCAATATTGTTTAGCCTAAGCTACATCGTTGTGATGTTTGGAAGTCCAATAACTATTGTTGGTCTTATTTGAAGGGTGATTTTGTAGCGTACGTGAGGGTAAGAGTCTTTTGTAATCTCCATTATAATAAAACCTATTGTTATAGAAAACTAGACATGGTCTCAAGTTTGGGTGAACTAGTATATCTCTAATGATATTTCTCTCTTTCTATTGAATAACACGGTAGAATTAAAAGAGGAAAGGGAAGAAGATTGACACGAATAGTTTATAGTGGTTGGACATCTATCTACATCTACTTTCGTAATGAGTTTTTTTTTAATTAATTAATTAATTAATTTAAATTTCTGCCACAGTTGTATACAAACCAGAGAGCCAATATATAGAGAGAAAGAATCCTCACACTGCTTAAATTAAGAGTAAAAGTAAAACATATGTGTGGTAATTCCACACTTTCCCTATCTGATCTTTTATCCATTATTGTAATATATTAATAACTTGAGTGCTTAGTGTCACGGTCGTACCTTTTCAACCGTGCGGCGCCATGATCTTACACGCGACCATGGCCAGCCTTAAGGGTCATCTCTAACCCATATCACTTTTTCGCGGGACTTTGGTGCTTCATCAGACCTTAGGCGAGGTTCTTCATCCTCAACCGAACTCAAATCATCTTGCAGCGGAATAACATTCGGTCATACACGTCGCCTGTACGTGTATTTTCACTCCTATGCGACTCTAGCCGACTTGCCTCTACTCTAGGCCAAGTCCTAAGGCTCAACCTTGCCTCTACATCAGGCCAAGGTCATATAAATGTAACGTCGCATCTCATTTCATCATCCTCTATCTCGAGAACACGGCCCACACGCTTCTACATCGATCTGGAACTTCGCCAGGATGTGTTCGGACCCTTCAACGGGTCAAAACGGCCTCAAAACGCTCAACCGGAGCTTACCGGGTGATTTCAGCACTTACCCACCTACCGGGGCATTATAACGCTTACCGGGGCTTTTCGACGCCTACCGGGGCTTATCGGGCCATTATAATGCTTACCGGGACATTTCGGGCAAATACCGTGCCAACCGGGAACTATCGGGTTCCACTGATGCTTCACGATGCCACCCCGAGCCTCGGGATGTCATCTGACTTAACCGCTCACTCGGACCTGCCTCTCAAGAATCGGCCCATGGGCTTTGCTTATGTTCGGGACCTCTCGGACATCCATCCATCCGAGCTATATCGAGGCATGAACCCTCCTGTGTCCATGCCGAGTCATTTTCGTATAGCGTGCCGCAGCCCGGTCATATGGTGCAACCTCTAGCCCATGGGCGGGGGCGCAATGTCGGCACACCCGTGCCGTCCGACACTGTCCTTGGAAACCCATTCCCAAAGGAAGACGCCCAAGACACTCGTCTTGCAACGCTCGCCCACGCCATGACACACGCATGTGCCATGGGGTAGCTCACTTAGGCCACAGGGCCCAAGGGTGGTGGAGAGCTGACACCATGCCTCCCCCTATAGTGTATTCTGAGGCATATTTGGTCTGACACCCTTGCACGTCAATTTCACGATGAGTCATACGCCAACGTGGAGCGCCCGTCTGGTGTCCGATTGACACGAAACTTTGCGAGCTTGCATACTTCACTCATATGCACTTAACTCCAGAGCAGCTCGTCAAAACTCACGAAGGAACCCCGACTTCCGAGGTCATGGCCCGGGGCCCCATCTGACCCCCATTAAGCATACCACTGACGCGTCTGACGACACTGTTGCTTCTCAATACGCTCGTGCCTTCTTGTGACATCAATGCCCACTCATCTTGGTGTGTTGGATGATGCATCGTCCTCCTCGATCGCATCATGACACTTCTCTCTCTCGGCCCTCTGACATGGCCCGATGGACGACACTCGACGTGCCACCACTTCACTGTCTGCTCAGTGAGGGTCACAACCTACTCTCTTCTAGTATGGTTGTGACACTTAGCCTTTGAATGGAATTTTCTCTCTATTTTAACATAAAAATGAAACTTCATGACCTACTAAATATAAATATATGAAAAGCTCATGAACTAAATTTGTTACGAGTGAGATTCATAATCAAACATTTCCGAAATTGAAAAACTCATCAGAGAGGAGCAAGAAGAAAAATTGTCCTATCATCCCTGAACAATCTTTTTTAATTTTGACTTCCATAGTCCTTATCGATGGTTGCTGTCTCTAGTTTATTTTTCACACTCCAATAAAGTTGTCTTTTGAAGTAGGAATTTTAGCAATGTTTAGGCATTTGGAGGAGGCTAATCAAAGAGACCAGTTGATGATGCACTAGTCTACAGTAACACAGAGACTATATAATACTTTTACCTCCAATGTTCCCATAAACCTTTGAAATTAAAAGAAGGTTCTCAAAGTAATTTCAAAACTTCAAAATTAAAGAAAATAAAATAATAGGGAGATATTTGGTGATAATGTTTCTGTAAGGTCTTAGTAAAACAAAAGGAGACCCTTTTTATTAAGGAAGAAGAAAGAAGAAGAAAAAAGAAGAAAAAAGAGGAGGAAAAAGAGAGAACGAAAATAAATGAAGTGTCGGCAGTGGAGTTGTGGTGGAGGTGAAGAGGGGGGAAATTTTCCCAGTGAAGAGGTGGGGAGGAGAGAGAAAACAGAGAGAAAATTAAAATTAAAAAAAAAAAAAACACTATTTTTTTAGTAAATAGCATTTAGGAATTAAAAAAAAAAATTGAAAGTTTAAATACTATAATAATGAAGATTTAAAACTAGAATAGAAGTTAGGGAAAAGGAAAAAAAAAACATTTGAGAAAGGATCCCCAATCAAACTAGCTAGAGGCAATTAACAATGGAAGACAATTTTTTTGGGTTAAATGGTTGCAATTAGACCTTGAAATATCCTAAAATGTAGGAACTACTTTTAAACTAATAGAATTGTTACAATTAAAACTCTCCAACAATAAGAAGGCTCCAATTTAATCCATTTTTTTCTCAATTCTACAAAATTCTTCTTGTGGAAGTTGTCCCATAGTTTTGCCTAACTTTTGCAAAGACAAAGGTCTAGTTACAACTAAAACTGTAAGTACGACGACTCGAGAAAAGAAGAAAATACTAATAAAGCATGTATATAAAACATATCAAATCATTGATATTCAATTTAAGTAAACATTTAAACTTATCGATATGGATATTACGTACATTCTTCCGGAGGCAATCTTGAAGATTGAGAAGCGAGAGCAGGAAGAAAGCAATAAACGAGGAAGGAAGCAACTACAAAGGTTGGAAATGGAGGTAGAGCCGACATCCCTTCGCTTTTTGGGTGTAAAAATAATCGAATACTTTGTTTATGTATCAAAATATTGATAAATGGCCTTTAGTGAAGGGGAAATTCATGAATAGTTCAGCTCATGCCTCACATGGCCAAGTCAATTTTGAACCAAGTCAAGATAATTAATGCATGCAACTTGAAAGATCAACCATATTTTCTCAATAAATGCATGAGAAATTGAGTATATATCCATATAACTTTAATGTTTGATGGTGATTTTATAAATTTTAGGTTCATGTTTTTCAAAATAAGTTTGTTTATAGTATTCACTCAAATAAAATTTGGTATAAATATACATTTTTTTATTTGTTTTTTTAATCTACTTTTTAAAAAGTATTTTTCAATCATATAACTAGGCTTAGAAATTTGAAAAAGAGTAAGTATTTTTTGCGAACGTTTTTAAAAATTAAAATTTTAAAAAAGAACATCACTTGTCTTAAAAGTAGAGTTATGTTTTTTTAATCCCAACAGCCCTGTTTGGAATAGTGAATTTTTCAAGGTTTTTTTTTTTTTTTTGGTATTAAATTGAGTTTGTTTTTTAGATAATTTTTAACTTGAGGAGAACAAGACCAAAAAAAAAAAAGAAAAAAAAAAAGAAAAAAAAAAAAGAAAAAGGTTAATAGAGTAATATATGCATGATGAACTTTTACACAACTTCACAGAACTGGTTTAAAATTTTATTTTGGGAAAAATTACACACGAACACCATCATAGATTTCACGAATCTATTTTTGTGTTAGCATTTTGACTAATACTTCAAAAGCATTTTTCTAAAAAGTAGAAAAAGAAATATATATATATATATATATATATATATATATATATATTTTCTGAACTACTTTAAAATAAATTGAGAAACAAAATCGTATTGTCATTTGCTGAGTCAAAAAAAAAAAGAAAAAAAGAAAAAAAGAAACTAAATAGCACACACATATTTGTTAGTAAAAATAAATAATAAGAAGATTAATGAATAAAATTTGCAAATTTGAATATAGTGGAGAATATTTGTTCTTGAATCACCCGATAGCTTATAACTTAAGGAAAAGTCAAAGACGTTACATTTTCTAATTTCTCACTCCGACATGAAATTTAATGACATTAAATTATAGTTCCAAACTACTTGATTCTTCTAAAAAAGAAAAAAGAAAAAAGAAAAAAAAGCAACTTGACTGACCAGAGACATACCACTTGACTTATAAGTAATCACACCAAAGAAATAATACGTCTACTTGTATATAGATATTTTTATAAGACGATAACCATTTTAGTTTTCAGATTTTAGTTTCCAGTTTTTTTGTTTTCAATTTTTAAAAACAAATAAGATACATATTTGGTAATTAATTTTGGTTTTCCATTTTTTCAAACACCGAAAACCTAAAACAGTTATCAAACAGATATAATTTTTATTTTTTGTTTTTCTAACTTTTCAAAAAAAAAATAAAATAATTTCTTTATTTTAAAAATTAAAAAAAAAAACAAAAAAAATTGATAATTATTTTTTGTTTTATATTTTATAACAAGGAAATATAACTATTTTTTATTATTTATAATTTTTGGGAGATTTATAATCCAACAAACCAAGTCGACTAAACCAAATTGACCGAATGTCGGGTCGGTCTATTGTTATATTTGGTTGGGGTCGGTTTCATGATGGTACACTTTTACCCTTGACTTTTAATTCATGCTCGCTTTTTGGTCCTTGGTGTTTACTTTGATTGATTTAAAAGAATTACACTGTGACATTTTTAATAGCGACTTTATGTGGCAAAACAAATTACTTTTAAATTATTATTTTGTATGATGTAGATTTCTTTTTAAAAAGAATGTTATTTCTCCCTCACATAATACTCTTTCCCTCTTCTTTCATTCTATTGCACCACCCCTTTTCGTTGTCGATCCTCTCGTTATTGTAGTCTCTCCTAAAAACCTTCTAAATCCACTCCAATCTAGCAAGGGTGGGGGAGGCGATGGCCATGAATGATTAACATCAAAATTTAAAATGAAATTTAGATTCACATAAAAAGTTAAAGGATCCATTGATATATTTAGCCTACAAAATATATATTTCAATGAAACTAAAACTTATATATTAAAAAAAATTAAATATTATTCTAATTGATGTACTTTTGTAAATCTAGTTCTTGTGCTTTGAATAAATCAATTTGTGATTAATTTTTATATGATATGACAAAAAATTTAACAGGAGACCAACCAAAACTAAATGATAGTAACTGTTTTTAAGATTTTTTTTAAAGCTCAAACACTAGATTTGATTGTTGTTTAAAGCAACAATAAAATATAGAAACTAAAATGATATTTAAACCATTTTTAAACGTACTCAAATAAGCCAAGTTAAAAACTCTTTTGGTCTCTAAATTCTCATGAAAGTAACAATTTAAGTCCCTTAACTTTAGTTTGTAAAAATTTAGTCCCTTTATTTTCAATTTTATAACAATTTAATCCCTAATTTTTAATATGTAACAATTTAGTCTTTGTACGTTAAAATTTGTAACAATTTAGTTCTTGTCATGAAAATTTTTATTAGAAATTGAGTGTCAATTTTTATTATATAATGACTTAACCTTTGTAGTTTATAAACATACATGACCTTAATCAAGTTATCAAATCTATATATGAAAAAAAAAATCCATTAAATCTCTCAATAATATTTTTCACAACAGAGACTAAATAATTACAAATTTTAGAGTTTCACAGACTAAATTCTTACATATTAAAGTTCAAAGACTAAATTGTTATAAAATTAAATATACATGGACTAAATTGTTACAAGTTAAGATTAGGGGCTAAAGTGTGTTACTTTTATGAAAATTTAGGGACCAAAAGTATTTTTTTTTTTAACCAAAAAATTAATTTTTTTTTTTAAAAAAATGTTTACTTAAGATACATATACAAAAATTAGTTTTAAAAAGTTAAAAAGAAAAAAAGAGAAAAAAAATAGTGCAGTAAGGAGACCCAGAAATATATAATGTAAAGGAGGAAATGATTAAGTTGGGATTTAAATTGAAAACCAAACTTTTCCGTTTTCAAATTTCTTTATATATAAATTAAAAAACGTTTTTAAAATTTTAAAAACCGAAAACTTAATTTGTTATCAAATGAACCCGCTTTTTAAAAACTAAAAATAAAAAACCAAAAGCAGAGAACCAATTGGTTATCAAACGACTCCAGGACCTAAACTTTTATATTTTCACAAAGTTCTTTTTATCCAAATCATGTACAGACAAATGAATCACAAGGAAGCCAAATCATCGTATATTCTCCCAGCTAGGCTTAACATGAACAGAAAGCACAGAGGCAGATATTTGTACTAGATCAGACAACGAAGAACATGATCATCTCTAGGACCCATCCAACTCAATAAAATCAATAATAACCCTCACATGTAAGGTACTATATATGAGTGTCTAAAATAACTCCCCTACTGAAATTGAAATTTTGTAGAATTAGGGCCTTCTTGTTACCAAGGATCAAACCAAACTGAACGTCTTCGCCCATCACCAATAAAAAAACACAACGTATCAAGGAGCAAAACCTATCAAAAACACCAAGAATAGTCCTGAAATCACAAGTTTTTGGCCTCAAATCATGCAACCCATTGAGAACCAGAAGAATAAGTATAACCTGAAAACTCTAGCACATTGGCCAGTAAACCATTAAGGATGGATGTGTTATTCCAGATCCTAGTTTCTACTCTTCATCGATGTTGAAGAACTGGTTGATCGCATCTCTAGAAACGATGCGGTCTCAATCTTGTTCTCATCGTCGGGTATTATCTCGTTCTGTTGAATAAGGCTCCACATTTCGCTCATCTCTTTTACCATGTCATCTGGATCTGGATTTGGATCTGCAACCAACTCCTTGATAGGAACCTTACCTTCCAACATGCTCACCACAGAGGACATTGTAGGTCTCGCCGAGGGAGAGACATTGGTGCAAAGCAAAGCAATATTGATCATTGCCATTGCCTCTTCTTGGTCGAAGCTGGACCCCAACTTTGGATCCACTAGCTCCATTAAACTTCCTCTCTCTTTCAATACAAGTGCCTGCCAACAAAGAATAGATTAGTTGAAATTACCCTTATGATCCCCAGCTATTATTCCAAAAGTATATTTGTTTCTCACAATTGTGGGGTTTTAAAGTGAGTAAAAGTAGATATAATTTTGAGATCAGTTTATTTGCATAGCGATTATCAACCAAGGCAATAATTATAATGGACCCGAGTCAAAATTCATACAGAAAACTAAGACTTCGTATTGCATTAGATTGGAAGTAAGAGAAATGAGATACTTTTTTTTTTTTTTTTTGACAATAAGAGAAAATGAGATACTTGTATCAAGTTAACATGACCAAATAAAAAATAGTACAAAAATCAATTTATAGTCCTAAACTTTGGGGTTGTAACAAATAAACCTCGAGCTAATTAATAAATGTATCAATTAAAACCCTGAACTTTCATAAATGTGTTAATTTACACCCTAAATTAGATTTTGTTTGAAAACGTTAGTTTACACATGTACGAACTTATAATTATTTCGATTAAACTCCTGAACTTTCATAAGTCAATCAATTTAGACCATCTGTTTCAAATAATGGACGACTTTGAAATTGAGGGGTCAGATTTTTTAAGAAGTCTACTCACGTGTGAGAATTGATGCTCGAACGATTTTCGAATTGAGGGCCTAAATTGATTCCCTTATGACTGTTTAGAAATTTAATTGATAGAATTATAAGTTTTCAAACATAAACCAACACTTTTCAAACAAAATCTAGCAAAGGAGGTAAACTAATACACTTATAAAAGTTTAGGATTTTAATTGATATAATTATTAGTTTGAGAATTTTATCGATACAACCTCCAAAATTTAGGAGTATAAATTGATTTTTACCCTAAAAAATAATAAGATATAACAAAAGCTACACTTATACAAGAAAGAAATCGAGTTACCCAATCAAGAAGATAAAGACACTTATCATTTCCTCGGTATATAGTGTTGCTTCTGCCACTGACTATTTCTAATGCCACAATACCAAAACTATAAACATCAGCTTTATCGGTTAAGTAGCCTCGTGTTGCATATTCTGGTGCCATATATCCACTGCAAAAGTATGATATATTAGCTAGGCATATATACTTTCTATCTTGTAGGGATTGTAACAATTAAATTTTAAAACTTCATACAACATTTACTCTATTGGGAGAAAAAACATCCACCTGAGATTATACCAAAGCCAAAGCCAAAACCAAAAGAATATTTAGCTCCACAAATTTCTTGACAACAAAAAACTATTTTATTATTGGAAAAAACTTCCCTGCATACCGATATGTAAGGGTCTTCCTGCATACCACCATTAAAATGTTGACAACTAGGAGAGATAAAAAAAAATTCTCATTTTCTCCTTTCCTCTTTCTTGATTGTCAAGATTTTAATGGGGTATATAGGGAGATCACTACATACCGATATGCAAAGAAGTTTTGTTCTTTATTATTTGTTTCAAAGGGGCAGCCCTGTTTGTTTTAGGCTTGGGGTTTTGGATGGATTAGACTGCAAGAGCATAAACAAAAACTATTTTCTTTTATAATTATTTATTATTGACTATAATATGCTATAAGTTTCGACAATATACTAACACGTCCTAGGGCACTAAATTGCAAGAAACATCTAAAGTTTATTCAGTAGGTGCAGAAAGAATAATTTAATCATAGTGTGACTCACAATGTTCCAGCACTTCGAGTACTTATGTGGGTATTATCTTCTTCATCAAGCTTGGCCAAACCAAAGTCAGATATCTTCGGGTTGAGATCTTTATCTAACAATACATTAGTACCTTTGATGTCTCGGTGAACAATCTTCAATCTTGACTCCTCATGAAGAAAAGCCAAACCTTTGGCTACACCAATACAAATCTTTTGTCTTGTTGCCCAATCCAATTTTAATTGACATCCTTGAAGTCCTTCAATTTATTATATTGAGAGATGATCAATATTTTCATGAACTAACCTACTAAATATATTGATCACAATTCTAATTAGTTATGCATTAAGCTTAATTACAAGGCAAAACTTACCGAAGAGGGCTTGAGCAAGACTATTATTTTCCATATATTCATATACTAGCAAAAGTTGATCTGCTTCAGTACAACATCCATAAAGCTTAACTAGATGTGGGTGTTTCACAGAAGATATCAATCCCATCTCATTCACAAATTCACGATTTCCTTGTTTTGACTTTGCAGAAAGTTGCTTTACTGCAATCATGGTACCATCCAAGAGAATACCCTGCATTTCCAAAGAAAAACATTGCATCTTGTCCTCAAAGTCCATGAAACAAGAATTTACAAACCAAGTCAAATGGTGTAATAGTGATAAAACCTTATAAACAGGTCCAAAACCACCTTCTCCTATGTTATTGGAAGCATCAAAGTTATTTGTTACAGTTATGATTTGCTTTAATGTAAATGAGCCAATTAGTAGATTTTCACCCTTCAAATCTGCATAGGAAGCGGCATAATTGAAAGAACACAGTCGTGATAACAGACAGAGTTTTAAGTTTTCAATGGTTGCCCATTCTAAGAAAAATAGAATCTAACTCATACTACATTTATTTGTCAATGTGTGCACACATTAAACTCTAAATTATATGTATATATTTTTAAAATTTGATGGTTAAACTTTGAATACTAAAAAAATAATTCTAACATATAACATTCACAAGTTTGCCGATGAAAATTATTAATCTAAATTACCCTGCTGATGTGTATTTTTCCTTCCAAGATAGCCTCTCCACCACAAAATTCCTAGAGCCAAAATTATAATGAAGGCCACTGCAACCAAAATTCCAACCATTGCACCTACAGATAACGTATTTCGACCATCTGATGGAGAATCTGCATCAAGAGAAGAGATAATAATTTCATAAAATTGTTGGTGTGTGGAATGTACCAACCCTCTGAAATATACTTACGGGTCTTTGAGGACTATGATGCAATAAAATAGAACAAGTCTGGATGCTTATCTTGCTGATCTAATTTTGGATCATTTTGCATGATATGTTGCTTATTGTGTATTATTGTTAATAATACTACAAGTGATAGCAAACTGATAGACTGATAGGCGGAATATTATTTCCCTAAAAATTATTTGTTCTACCAAAATATCCAAAGAATTATGGATTTGGACGAAGAATGAATTTGGCATGTTCAATTATGCCGAGACCTTTCATTTTTAGAATATTATGACAATTGAAACTGAGAAATGTAATTCTGGTTTGATATAACAGTTTGATTTTTGGTTTTTGATTTTAGTAAAAAGTAAACTTGTAAATATTACTTACACCTCCGGATTTCTTTGTTTTGTTATCTACTTTTTATACAAGTGTTTTCAAAATCCAATTCAAGTTTTGAAAACTAAAAAGACGTAGTTTTTGTTTTTACTTATTGGTTGAGATTTCAAATGTTTAGTTTCAAATGTTTAGTTAAGAAAGATAAAAATTATTATAAGAAAATTGTGAAGAAAAAAAAAATAAGCATAATTTTCAAAAAACCAAAACCAAATGGTTATAAAAAGGGCCTATTTGATGAATTTAATGACAGCAATCCTATGTGAAATTACATGAAAGTCTGATGAAAAGTTGGATGATTATTGGATTGATAATCTTTGGATTGACTCGCGTTAACATGCAGTCATTTAAATGTACAAATAAAAAGGATTTAACAGAGTCATGAGAAGAGAATTAAGATATCATTCAACCTACCAGCTGGATCCACTGAAATGGCTGAAATTAGAGGACCATAGACTCCCCTTACAGGGATAGCAACTGTCCCCTTGCCAGCCCAATAAAATCGTATCTCCAAAGTACCACTACTACTAATAGCAACGGGAATCTTTTGTATGAAAGCTTTACCAACACCACCTGCAGCATCTACAATATTAAAGTCCTTCAGCACTCGCTTTCCCTGCAATATGATGTTGGTGTAAAAGGAAATACTTTAATACCATCTTTATGCCAAAATGGAGATCAAAATATATGTCATTGTTTACCTGCACATAAACATCAAAAATGCGTCTTCCAAGGCTGCTATAACTTAAATCATTGGTAAACATTATTTCTGCAAAATGGAGACTTATCGTGTAGTTTCCAGATGCCATGCAATACACATAGTATGTAAGAGACAGTGGAGAAATTCGAGCAGTCTCATACAGTGTCGAATTTGTCATAGACAACGCAGATGAATTCCTAGCAATATAGTCATCTGTCGTACGATCATCATCCATAAAAATGCCAGTATTGCTAAATGCCCAATTTGTTTTACTCGAGAAAAACCGTGATGGTTTGACTGTATCTTCATCTCCTTCAAACTTAATACCCTCGATGGTTTCTTCCTTCCCACCACAATTTATATACAGATGGGACCGAACTGGGAAGAACATCAACATGCTTATCAATATTAACAAAAGAAAGAAAAACTACATTTTCATTTTGCATCTTTCCAATGGGGAATAGACCAATATCCACCACCTTTAGTTGGCAAAGCATTCCAGTATTCAACATGCTCCTAACCTCTTCCAAGGTTGCAACAATCATGCATATAGATAATGACCAATAATTTCTACTCACCTTGGGCACAAGTGCGGTTCGGCAAACAAGTTACAAGGTTACTGATAAAACAATAGCAGTCAGCCAAATTAGTATAACTAACATAGCAACAAAAATAAACAAAGTAGATGCTTATATGATCCAAAAGATAAAAAACTTAGAACTTACAAATTATTGTCCAGTGAAGAGCTTGCGAATAGGTTCCTACATGAGAAATGGAAGGAAATTTGTATCTTCTTAACAACATTAGCACAGTTAGAAGGTATTGGAAAGATTATTAAAAAAAAACATGCTTACAAATTTCGTGATTGACAGCCTGTAACCACAGAGGGTGGCATAAATTTATTATAAGAGAGGTCACTGTAGAACAGCATGCATGTGATTAATCGTCTTCATGAATGGTATATCAAATAAATTCATCCTTCCCATAAACATCAATAATGGGTAAAAGTTTGTAAGGAAATTTACATGCTCTCTCCTTGATGTATCATCCAATCAGGCACCGTTCCATTTAGCAAGTTTCCAGTTAAAAATCTAAACAAGTAAATATTTAGAAAATAAGTAAAGTCGATGAGTGAGGTCCTTTTTGCAATTTGCATTAATTAGGGAATTCCATCATATATATGATTGAAGTTTGGGCATAAAGTTTCTTACATATAATCCACTCCGACAAGACTATGAAAACTGGGAGGAATCTGCCCACTTATTTTGTTAAACTGAGGTCTCTACAACAGAATAAATTGCAACGTAAAGAAAATGAGCAAATTAACAGTAACAAACAACCAGCAGAAGAATGTGTCGCTTTTAACATTAAACTTGAGGCTCAACTAAAGTCTCAATGCAGAGTTTCTATCACGAACGAATTATTACAAGTAATTCAATGATAACATTATATTCAAAGCAATTTATCAATCCCTATTAGCCCTTGAAGTTTGAACTTAATGCATTCCTTTTCTTCATATATGATTTTCATCTCTCCTATGTTACTTACAACTTAACAAATTACATAATGACTTGAAGCTGTTATCTGGTTTGCAGTCCTTAAAGAAAAAAAAAAGGAAGTGTTATTTTTGTGAATAACAAACAAAATTAAAGAGACTCAGGTTCAATCTTCAAGTATATATTAATCATGATGATGCAAGTCCACACAAATGTATGGCATATATCTATATATATGGAATTGGATGTAACTATTAGTTACCCTGCATTGTCAAAAAAAAAAAAAAAAAAAAAACTATTAGTTACCATGCAAAGAATATAACAAAGAGAGAAAAGTTAAGGTCCCGTTTGATAACCATTTGGTTTTTTGTTTTTGGTTTTTGGTTTTTAAGCTTATAAACACCACTTCCAATAACTCTAAGTTTCTTTGGCTTTTCACTTACCTTCTTCCCATGTTTTAAAAAACCAAGCCAATTTTTAAAAACTAAAAAAAGTAGTTTTCAAAAACTTGTTTTTGTTTTTAGAATTTGGTTAGGAATTCAAGTATGTCTTTAACAAAAATGAAAACCATGGTAAGGAAAATTTAAAGAAAACAAGCCTAATTTTCAAAAACCAAAAACCAAAAACCAAATGGTTATCAAACGGGGCCTAAACAATAATAACTAATAAGTAATAATATTCTAAAAAGAACATCAGACGATTTTCCCAATCCCTAAAACTTAAACTTCTCAAGGATTATTTGATTACATGGGGTTCTATCAGGTCTTCACTTATCTTTTCAATGTGGGATCCTCAATAAGGATTAATTTACCATATGGCACAATTATTTTCCATCCTTTCAACAAAACATATGAACATGAAGTGTCAATATGAGCAAAACTCAACTGGTTAAAGCATACACTCTCGAACAAGAGGTTGAGAGGTTCAAATCCTCCATTCCACATGTTGAAATTAAAAAAAAACATTTGAAGTGAAGAATAGATTTTGACAATAAGTGTTCCAATAACTTTTTAGATTTTCATGGAAGACAATGGAAGTGTGGATAATTCCAATTCCACAACTTACTAATCCGTATAAGATTATAAAAAGTAAATATTTGAGCAAGAAAACTATAGAGAAATGGAAGGAACTTATTCTGACAGGGTTTTTAGAGCCTGCATCCCATTAAGATAATCAGGGAGCACTCCTGTTATATTGCAATTTCTCAATATTCTGTAAAACAAAAAAAACAAAAAAAACAAAATCAATCGGCTGGGGTGCTTTCAACGAGTTATAAAAGAATTGAGCTACTTACAAAACTTTCAAAATAGTCAAATTGTTATGCAACGGAAAGGGTGATGATGAAGCTCCATTCAAGTCACTTATTCTCCTGCATGTTGAAATTTGGATGTGTATTAAGAAAAGAACACTTGTCTATTTATTCTCTCTCTCTCTTTTTTCTTTTTTTTTTTTTTGAAGACAATAAAACCATGAAACCAAATTGCACACTCACAGGTCGGTTAAGCTTTTCAGAAGCCCAATTTCAGAAGGAATAGGCCCACTCAATCCACTTGCTTGAATTTGTCTGTTGCAATTAAATTACTTTGGTGAGACACAACTCATGGTTTTTTTTTCATCTTTTTCTGAGCACATCAACATAACCTCTTAGTCGAGGGTACATACCAATTAACGCTAAGCTATGTTCACTTTGACCATAACTCAGGTTACGGTGAACAGTTTTGAAATAAGATTAGAATGTAGAGAAATTCTCACATTTTACCAATATTTGTCCAATTTTGAATGAAGCTAGGTATTGGTCCTGCAAAGTTATTGTCGCTGATTCGACTGCAAGGGTGAATTAGAAAAAGTTGAATAATTTATTTCTGTGGTAGGAAATAAGTGTTTGAATTAATGTAGAAACAAAACTCGAAGGCTGAAAATTTTATAAATCTCACAAGTCGGTCAGAGAGGTCAGATTTCCCAAAGACGCCGGTAGCTCTCCAGTGAAGTTGTTCGAAGAAAGAAGTCTGCACAATAACTAACTTTATAAGTATGAATCAGAATCAAGCAATAAGCTCTGTTTGCACATTCGTGAGATCAAGACGGCCAATTAGGAACTGAATAGCGAATAGACTAAGGAATTTAGAAGGGAAAATATGTGGCGAGATTAAAATTAAATGGTCTTACAATCTGTTCAAGTTCAGCAACGTTCCAAGTGTCGAAGGCAAGCTCCCTGAAAGTTGATTGCTTTCTAGGACCCTTTGCGTAAAGCAACACGGTAGGTCTTTTAACCATTCAAAAATTGAAATGAGAAGTAAAGTGATATGGTAATTAGAACTCACAACTCTTCAAGAGTAGTGATGTTTCCAATCTCGACTGGAACCGGACCCGTCAGTCGATTTCCAATAACAGAACTGCGACATTTTGGATTAATATGGATGAAAAAGATGACAATCGCGTACAGAGAGAAAGAAAGGAAGAGAAAATACATTCTGACAAGGTTGGTGAAGCCCCATTCTGGAGGAATTTGGCCGCTAAGATAGTTTCGAGTGAGATCACTGGATTAGAAGAAAAATGAAAACTGGTAATTGAAGAATGATGAAGAGAACAAAACAACAAATTCAATTGCAAAAGAAGAAGTAGGTACAGCGTCTCCAAGTAAGGCAACTTGAAGAGTTGAGATGGAAGTGTGCCTGCCAAACTCTGGGACTTGAGTGTTCTGCGCTTCCCAACAAAAATTTTAAATTTTCCTATCAATTACACTTAAACAACTAATTAACTCTTCCTTTAAAACAAAGAAAAGACAACTACCATTCAACTCTATAATAGATTTGATTTTTCAACTTTCAACCAACTTTCTATTTAGTTCCTAACTTTTAAATCGAAAACTATTTTGATTCTAAGCTTTCCGAGACAATTATTTAAGTTCATCAACTCCAAAATAAAATAATCATATTTTTTGTTTTTACCCTCATTTAGCTATTTGCTTACTCAACCATTTCTTTAGGTTTTGTTTCTTTAGTATAACAAATGACAAATATAGAATATAAGAATTTGAATCTCTCGACCTTAAGAAAAGAAGTATAAGTTAGTGTAATATTGACAACAATCACTTTAGGCCCAGCTTGATTACCATTTGTTTTTTTTTTTTTTTTTTTTTTTTTTTTTTTTTTTTTTTGTGTTTTGGTTTTTGAAAATTGTGCTTGTTTTCTTCTAAATTCCCTAACATGTCTTTCATCCTAGTTAAGGTTGTATTAGAATTCCTAGCCAAATTTTAAAAACAAAAACAAGTTTTTGAAAATTATTTTTTTTTTCAAAATTGGACTTGGTTTTTGAAAACAAGGTAGAAGATTGATACTAAAACCAAGAAACTTATGAGTGGAAGTATGTGTGTATAAGCTTAATTTTCAAAAACCAAAAACCAAAAATCAAATGGTTATCAAACGAGGCCTTAGTTGCTTAATACAGGTTAATTAACAAACATATTCACATTATCTCTAAATAGCAAGCAATTCAACAAATGGTAATAACCGTAAAAAACGAACATAGCTCAGCAATAATTGACATGTATCTCCGACCAAGAGGTCAGAGGTTGGAAACATCTCCCAAATGTTTTTTAATTAAAAAAAAAAAAAGAAAAAATGCTAATAACCAGAGTAATTATTTAAAGAGAAGAAGAAATCTAGACTCATGTTTGGTTTGACTTCAGAATTTGAAAGAAAAACGATTTTAAATGACTATTTGAGGGGAGTTTAAAACAAAGAGAAGAAAGTTTAAATCTCTCTCACCCTATATATTGTTTGAATTCTAAAATAAATAATTTTTTATTCAAGTTCTATTCTAGCCCGATCCTTATACATCTAGAATATTCAGCGTCATGATTTGGCATTGGCCCGACAATCTCATGCGAATTAGCCATTGAAGAGGGAAGGAGAAATACAAGTAGTAATTATCAATTTTTTAATCCTTTCTTAACTATACATAATACATTTATATCCTTAAGATCTCTTTTATTCCAATATAATTCCAATTCATTCACGTACTTCTCATCTACTCAAACGTTACAATTTAAACATAAATTTTATACAAAATTATAACTATATTTCAAGAAATTTAGAAGGGAAGTATTATGACAAAATTATAATAAAAAATGAAGAAAAACAATGAAGATGAAAGAATCAAATTGGTACCTTTTAAAAGCACATATACCAAAGTGAACCTTTTAACAATATGAGAACCAAGAAGAAGAAGAAAGAACCGGAACCAAAATTACAAAGATAAAAAAAAGGAACATTTTGAAATTATAGTATCAAAATGAATCGAAATCTAAACTTTCATGAAATCACTTTTGGTCCCTAAACTTTCATAAAATATTAGGTTAAAAATCACTTTTGGTCCCTAAACTTTCATGAAAGTAACAATCTGGTCCCTGAACTTTGATTTGTAACGATTTAGTCCCTATACTTTCAATTTTGTAACAATTTAGTCCCTAAACTTCAATAAGTAACAATTTAGTCCCTATACTTTCAAATTTGTAACATTTTAGTCCTTGTATTTTCAAATTTGTAACAATTTAATCCTTGTTGCAAAAAAATTCATCAAAATTAAATGTTGGTTTTTATTATTTAATGATTAAATTGTGTAGCTTATTAACATATTGGGTCCCAAATTAGTTTATTAATCTATCTAGGTAAGAAATTTCATTAAATTTTTACATTATTTTTTCACGATAAGGACTAAATCGTTACAAATTTGAAAGCATAGGGAATAAATTGTTACTTATTAAAGTTTAGGGACTAAATTGTTACAAAATTAAAAGTATATAGACTAAATCGTTACAAAATTGAAAGTACAGGGACTAAATCGTTACAAGTCAAAGTTCAGGGACTAAATTGTTACTTTCATGAAAGTTCAGGGACCAAAAGTGATTTTTAACCAAAATATTATTTAAACCATAATTTCAAGGGAAGAGAGGAGAGAGCGTACATATGAGTGACGTGGCAGACAGTACCATTCTCATAGGAGCAATTACAGATGATATTATTTACAAACGAAAAATCATTTTCTGTGAAATTAGTCGGCCCACTGAACCCATCACTGCATGGACGTTCCCTGTATTAAAGTAGAATCAGGTAGAAGAAAAGTCGGTCTATATTTTGATAGCAAGAGAATTTAAATGTACCAACTATTATGTCTAAAAGAGTTCGTTTATATCTCCTTCCATTGAATAATTGATACGTGTAAGAAAAATCAAAGATTAGACATACCACATATACCTTATTCAAGACATTAGAAGAGCAGTTTCAGAGTCTAGTTTCTACTCTTTATCGATGTGGAAGAACTGGTACACGGCATGTCCATAGATGATGCACTCTCTGTTTGGTTGTCGTTGTCAATCATTTTATGGTTCTGCTGCATGAGGGTCCACAGTGCGTTCATCTCTTCTCGTAAGTCATTTGGATTTGTATCCAATTCCTCGACAGCAGCCTTACCTTCCAGCATCATGCTCACTACTGAGGACATGGTGGGTCTCGCCGAAGGAGAGACATTGGTGCAGAGGAGAGCAATGTTGATCATTGCCATTGCCTCGCCCTGGTCGAAATTGGAGCCTAACCTTGGATCAACTAGTTCCATTAAATTTCCTTTCTCTTTCACCACAAGTGCCTGGCAACAAAGCATAAGTTAGCTGAATCTCCATTTCCCCAACTTTTACTTCTAAGTACTTCTTCATCTCATGATCATACTCGTGAAATAAATGGAACTTAGGTTTTGAAGAGAGTAAAAGTAAGTGAAAAATGAAAAGTAGTTTCAAGGTAAGATTTATTTTCATGGCAATTCTCAACCAAAGCAAATATCAGGATGGACCCGAGTTAAAATTCACATAAAAGACCGAGATTTTCCTTGTGGTTAACATGGTTGAAATGCAAAATAATCAAACGTAACAAGCTACATTTGTACAAAAATAAAATCAAGTTACCCAATCGAGAAGATAAAGACACTTATCCTTTGACCGATAGATAGTGTTGCTCCTTCCACTAACTATTTCCAATGCCACGATACCAAAGCTATAAACATCTGCTTTATCAGTTAAGTGGCCTCGTGTAGCATATTCTGGTGCCATATATCCACTGCAAAATTATGATATTAGGCATGAAAAGCAGCTATGTAGGATCATTAAAATTAAATTCCAAAACTTCAAACAGCGTTTATGGTGGTAGGAGTAAAAATGTCCATCTGCAATTATACCAAGCCCAAAGAAATTTCAACTCCATTAAACTTCTTGACAGCAAAGAACTATTATTATAATCTGTAACAAGGAGCCGCTCACGTTGGTTTAGGCTAGAGGATTTAGGTGAATTCTAATCCACAAAAGCATAGAAAAATGATTATTTATTTGATAATTATTTATTAATGACTATACTTATACTAACACGTCCTTAGACGCTAAATAGGAAAAAACAGCAAAAACAAATTATTTGGATAATGCAGAAAGAACCATTTAGCCATAGTGACTCACAATGTTCCGGCGATCCGAGTGGTCATGTGGGTATTCTCTTCTTCATCAAACTTGGCCAAACCAAAGTCAGATATCTTTGGATTGAGATTTTTATCTAACAATATATTAGTACCTTTGATGTCTCGGTGAACAATCTTCAATCCTGACTCCTCATGGAGAAAAGCCAAACCTTTGGCTATACCAATACAAATTTGTTGTCTCATTGGCCAATTCAATTCTAATTGACATCCTTGAGGTCCTTCAATTTATTAGATCAAGAGATGGTCAATACTTCATTAATGAACTCACTTCAATTTTTAAGAATTCTAATAAAAATTGGTTACAGTAAAGCTAAGAAAGAAAAACTTACCAAATGGTCAATACTTCATTAATGAACTCACTGAATTCACATTTGTTTTGAACCGAAGACAGAGGCCTCCCTCTCCGGCCCCGGAAAACGAAGGGGGTCGTTTTCATTTTTTTTTTTAAAAAAAAAAACACTGAAAAGGGGGAAGAAGAAGAAAAAGAAAAGAAGGAAATGAAAAAAAAAAAAAAAAAAAAAAAAAAAAAAAAAAAAAAACCAGTTGCCAGCGGCGACAAGCGGTGGTCGCCGGCTGCTGGAGATAGGAAGAAGAAGAAGGAAAAGGATGAAGAAGAAGAATATGAGGAAGAAGAAGAAGGTAAGAGAGAAGGAGAAATAATTTAAAAAATAAAAAATAAAATTTTATTATTTTAATATTTTTTATTTAAAAAATTTTTAAAAATATTTTTTTTATTAAAATAATAGTGCCACATCAGCGACCGTTAAGAATTAACAAAAAAAAATTCAGGGACCAAAGTGCTCCCTATCTCAAATCTCAGACGTATTTTTGTTGAGTTTGAAAACTCAGGGACCAAAAGTGTATTTTTTTCCAAAAAACAATTATCGATTCTAACTAATACGTTAAAATAATTTTACTAAAATCAGAGGACAAACAATAAATATGTTAAAGGATTAGTAATTAACCATTGATGTCTACTCAAAAGTTAGAGATTTAAATCTTTCATCCCAAATGTTTTCAATTAAAAGAATCTTTGTTCCAAACCATCAAACAAAAACTAAGCATCAAATTAGAATAATAATTATTATTATTTTGAATTTAGTGTAGTGAGAGGTTTCCAATCCGTGTTTGGAATGACTTTATAAGTATTTGAAAACTTTTTTTTTTCACTTAAAAATACTTTTTAAACACTTGCGTGATTCCAAATAGATTCTAAATCTATGATATAACCTTAATTGAGACAGAAAGATAGATACGACCTGCTTTATGAGATAACACTATCTCCATTGACCAAAGTTAGAAAAGGCATTCGTAAATGATAATTATCTTTAAAAAAAGAAAAATAAAGAAAAGAAGGCATTCGTAAATGATAATTATCTTTAAGAAAAGAAAAAAAGAAAAAGAAAAAGAAAAAGAAAAGAAAAGGGCATTCATATAATTCAGAACTTTGCTAAAAAGATAAAGAATTAAGTAACTTTAAGACTTTACTCAAAAAAACAAAAAACAAAAAAGTAACTTTAAGACTTAAAAAGCAAACAAAACTAAGTGGAATTGTGCATCATCCTGTATGCATGACCAATAATCACCAGTCCCCAAGATCCCACATAACCAACGTATTCACATTTCACATTCATTGTGACTAAATAGTTCTTTCAAAAATATTTAAAATGTCAAAGTGTGCCTAGCTTAGCAGTAATTGACATGTACAATCGACCAAGAGGTCAAATCCCCCACCCCAATGTTGTTGAACTCATTTTTAACCCTAAACTTTGGGGGTTGTATCAATTTTAACCCTAAACTTTCAATTTCATCAAATTGAACCTCAAACTTATCAGATCGTATCAATTTTAACCTCAAACTTGCTTAAGTGTTATAATATACACATTTGGTTAACTTTTCGTTTGAACCACCATATATAATTAATTATTTATTCCTTTTTTTTTCTTAATTCACATTGCACCTGGATTGGTTTCTTATTAATAAAATATTGAAGAAACTTTATTTTAGATGATTTTTTCTTGTTGTTGAGAACTTTAATTGTGAGAGCTTTTTCGTTGCTATTTAAGATTATGAAAGCAAAGAAACTTTAGAGGTTTTTTATCTTTAAATATTTTCTGGTTTTTTTTATTGTTACTAAGAACTTTGCTGGTTTTTTCTTGCCAATTAGAAGAATATACAAAGGTAGGAAACGAAAATAAAGAAATTTCGAGTTTTTTTTTTATTTCTCATATTTGTTGGATTTTTCTTGTTGCCAATACCTTTGTGATTCTTTTTTGGATAATAATGAGAAGAATAGTCTGAGATGATATTTGATTTCTTCTGGTTTTTCCTCAAATTTGTTAGAAAACACTAACTCAGATTCAATATGAATTAAAAAAAAAAAGAAAAGGAAATTGTCAATTACATGTTTTAATAGCAATTCAAATGAAAAGTTGACCAAAAGGTCTACATTGCAACATTTATGCAAGTTTGAGGTTCAAATTGATACAATTTGTTAAGTTTAGGGTTCAATTTGATGAAATTGAAAGTTTAGGGTTAAAATTGATACAACCTCCTAAGTTCATGGGTCAAAATTGATTTTTTCCCTAAAAAAAAAAGTTATTTTCAAATACATATTTCACACCTGTCCGTTTATTAGGGTGATAACGTGCATAACGAGCTATCTTTCCCAGTTTATTTTAGTTAGTCTTTGAGTACTTTTGGGTCAATTTATGCACTTTAATGTTTATTTTTGTAGGAATTGAATATTGGAGCAAATTGGACCATTTGGAAAGAATTCGAGTGTTCAGGACCTAAAAAGAAGCAAAGGAAACAAAAACGGAATTAAATTGAAGCTGAAAAAAATACACCACCCGAGAGGGTAGCGTCTCGACGTTGCCTTCAGGCGTCTTGATGCTACCATTTTTTTCCATAAATAAAAGAGGTGGCAAAGGATCAGCGTTGAGACGCTGCAATGATATTTTCTATGTATACCTCACTTTGTGCTACGACCAAGTGGAGTCTATTTGGTTAGATTTTAGTCCTAATTTCAACTAGAGACCTTTGGTGGGAGCTGGAGCAAGGCCAAGGAGTGGGAACCAAGCTTGAAGACATGAAGATCGTGACGGGGATGTGTCAGTTTCAACCGAATATTCAAGAGTTTTCCTTTTCTTTCTCTTACCTCTTGTTGGTTTTATGGTTTTTCTTTCAATTAGTGTTTGTAGTTTCAAGACTATGAGTTGCTAGTTGTTTTTCTTAGGGATTGATGTAGTTGTTTAGTTTGTTGGATTGATTTTTTGGTATGAATGTGCTTTTGTTTTACCTATGCAATTATGATTAATTGCTAATTTCAAGTACTTGATCACTAGTTGAATAATTTAAGTGTTGAATCTAACTCGGGAGAGAGGATTTAGCCTAGACTTAATTTACTAATTGCATGACTAAAGTAGAATTTCTAAGATCGTGACTGAATTTAGAATTGCTTTAGAAGTTGTTAGAAAAACTAAACCCAAAGTCTTGCATGTTAATGAACTTAGATAGGGATATCAAGTTGGTTGCATGCATGAGAATCAATTATGCTCGGGAGAGATAGTTCTGATAAAAGGTTCCTAGACTAATTGGTAGAACAATTGCACGCTAAATTCATCCGATTAATTAATCCTCAATCTCAAACAATGAAATCAATTTCCTAAGAGTCTTTCCATTTGAGTCTCCACCTTTTATTTTATGTTTTTTGTCTTTAGATTTATCTTTTGTATTAAGTTTTGCTCTCTAAATAAAATTGAACAAGATTATTGACGATACTTAATTTAACTTAAAAACCAATCCAGAGGTCGTCACTCGTTTTACACGAAAACACTATATTATTACTTGACACGTACACTTGTGGTAAGCAAAATCGCGCATCATAGGGATGTCCACAGGACGGGGCGGAGATAGAGATGGCTTCTCCATCTCCATCTCCGCCTTCCATTTCAATCTCCATCTCCACGAAATTCCCCATTAAAATCTCACGGGAAATGGGGTGGGGATTCCCTACGGAGAATTATTTCCCATTTAGATTTTTTTTCCTGTTTTGTCTTCATTGAATCAAATAATTCTTTTAATAAATTTTCAAATAGTTAACTTTGCCGGGAAAATATTAATTAATTAATTATTCACATAAATTCTTCATTTAAATAGTTAATTTCCTTAAAAAAAATCTCTTTTTAAGAACAAATTCTTAAATCTCCTATTAAAAAAAATAATATTTCATGTCAAACTATCTAATTATCTATACATATAATTCAAATGTTTAAACCATATAATTTCAAACATATTCAATTTTCTAAATCATTGACAATAAAACTTTAAATTTATATATATATATATATATAGAAATAATAATAATACTAATAATACTAATAATAATAATAAAAAAAAAGTAAACGGGGCAGGGAGCAAGGAACGAGGATGGGGAATGCATTCCCCGTCCCCGTTTAGCTAGTGAGGAATTTTTTTCCTCACTCCCTCCCTCATTCCCCGCTTAAACGGGGATTCTGCGCCCCATTAGGGACGGGTCCCCACGGGACCATCCGCGCGAGACAAATGGACATCCCTAACGTTTATCATGTTATTTAATTTATTTGTTTCTTAATAAACATTATTAATTTAAGGTAATTGATTGTTCCAATTAGTTATAAATTCAATATTGATACATTCATTAGTTGGCCATATATTATGCATTTAATGTTTAATTAAAATCATTTTCTTTTTTGCCAACAAGAGCTTAGCTCAACTGACATAAAGTTGAATTGATAACCACAAGGTCGTTTGTGGTTCGAATCCCCCTCCCACTTATTGTCAAAAAAAAAAAAGTTTAATTAAAATCATTATTTCAATTTTCAATTGTCCCACCCTTCCTCTCTTTTCCTCACACAAACATATTCCTGATTTTGTCTTTCCTTGTTATTTCATCCAAATTTCTAATAAAGAATGAAAAATGATAGCATTTTAGAGGAAACTTTTACACACAAAACTATGAATTCTACCAAACAAATGGGCAACAATAATAAGCATGTTGGACTATGGAGGACACTCCAATAAACAGGACTGAAGACCATCTTCTTCAGTCTTATCAAAGTTGTTTATGCGTGGCAGCTAAGAGTTGCCTCATTATAACACTGCTAGTTTTTCAGATCTTAGAAACATATTCAAGTAGAATATCAATCACAAGGGAAACTAGGTCTGCATCTTTGACAACAAGTGATGATTAAGCTATCAACTTCTATGGCTAAAGGAGTTTGTCTTTTATCGTCTAATTGATGTTGATGTCGAAGAACTGGTAGATCCTATGTCCATAAGTGATGCACTTTTTATCTTGTGCTCCTCGTCTGTTATTTCCTCCTGCTGCTGAATAAGAGCCCACATTGCGCTCATCTCTTCTACCATGTCATTGTCATCTGCATCTGCATCTTGAACGTCCACCTCCTTCACAGCAACTTTACCTTCCAACATACTCACCACGGAGGACATGGTTGGTCTTGCTGAGGGAGAGACATTAGTGCAGAGGAAAGCAATTTTGATCATTGCCATTGCCTCTTCTTCGTCGAAGTTGGACCCCAACTTCGGATCCACTAGCTCCATTAAACTTCCTTTCTCTTTCAATACAAGTGCCTGACAACAAAGCATAAGATTAGTCTATTTGCATACCGATTATCAACCAAGGCAATAATCATAATGGACCCGAGACAAAATTCACACAGAAAACCAAGGTTTTGTGTTAAGTAAGAGAAATGAGATATTTTCCTTGAGTCTTGTTAATATGGCAAAATAAAAAATAATAAGATATATGACAAAGCTATACTTCTACGAGAAAGAAATCAAGTTACCCAATCAAGGAGATAGAGACACTTATCCTTTCCTCGGTACATAGTGTTGCTCCTTCCACTAACTATTTCTAATGCCACGATACCAAAGCTATAAACATCAGCTTTGTCGGTTAAGTAGCCTCGTGTTGCATATTCTGGCGCCATATATTCACTGCAAAAATACGATATTAGACATATATATGATCATATAACAATTAAATTCCAAAACTTCATACAACATTCATTTGCGTTTGGAGCATAAACATCAAACTACAATTATACCAAGCCAAAACCAAAAGAATATATAATTCCACAAATTTCTTGACAAGAAAAAACTATTTTATTATTTGTTCCTAAAGAAGCAGTCCAGTTGGTTTAAGTTGGGGGAGGGTTGGATGGATTATAGCCAACAAGAGCAGAAAAAAACCAATTTTCTTTTATAATTATTTATTAATGATATTATAATATTCTATAATAGGCACTAAATTAGAAAAAAGGGGCTCAAGTTTACTTGCTAAGTGAAGAAACAATAAATTAATATTAGTAACTCACAATGTTCCTGCAATTCGAGTGCTTATGTGAGTATTTTCTTCTTCATCAAGCTTGGCCAAACCAAAGTCAAAAATCTTTGGGTTGAGATTTTTATCTAACAATACATTAGAACCTTTGATATCTCGGTGAACTATCTTCAATCTCGACTCCTCGTGAAGAAAAGCCAAGCCTTTGGATATACCAATACAAATCTTTTGCCTTGTTGCCCAATCCAATTTTATTCGACATCCTTGAGGTCCTTCAATTTATTATATTGAGAGATGATTAATATTTTCATTAACTAACTCACTAAATGTATTAAGAATTCGAATTAGTTATGCATTAAAGCCTAGGAGGTAAAACTTACCGAAGAGTGCTTGAGCAAGGCTATTATTTTCCATATATTCATATACTAGCAAAAGTTGATCTGCTTCGATACAACATCCATAAAGCTTAACTAGATGTGGGTGATTCAAAGAAGATATCAAGCCTATCTCATTCACAAATTCGCGGTTTCCTTGCTTTGATTTTGTAGAAAGTTGCTTCACTGCAATCATGGTACTATCCAAAAGAATACCCTACATTTCCCAAATAAACAAGATTTCATCATGTCCTCAAATCCATGAAAAAGAAAAATTTACAAACTAAGTCAAATGGTGTGTATTAGTGATAATACCTTATAAACAGGTCCAAAACCACCTTCTCCTATCTTATTGGAAGGGTCAAAGTTATTTGTTGCAGTTGTGATTTGCTTTAATGTAAATGAACCAATTGGCAGATTTTGACCCTTTAGATCTGTATAAGTCACGCAAGTTTTAAAGAATAGTCAAAATCAATGAAGTTACCTATTTTCATGATTACAAACAAACTTTTAGATAATTTTCCATGGTTGTTGATCATTCCAAGAGAAACAAAATCTCACTCCATTTATTTGTCATTTGTTTGCACATTAAACTCAAAATTATATATAGTTTTTTAAAAAAAACAAATTAGACAATTAAACATTATATGTCAAGAGAGTAATTCAAACATTCAGGCTATGTTTGATAATCATTTGGTTTTTTGTTTTTTATTTTTAAAAATTAATCTTATAAACACTACTTTCATTTATAAGATTCTTTGTTTTTGTTATCTACCTTCTTTCTATGTTTTTAAAAACCAAGTCAATTTTGAAAACTAAAACAAGTGGTCGTTTGATAACCATTTCGTTTTCTGTTTTTAAAAAACTTTTTTGAAATTATAAACAAATTTCAAAAAAAAAGAAAAAAGTTTTCAAAAACAGATTTCTAATTTTCAAAAACTCATTTTTCTTATGATGCTCATTTTCTCCCTCTTTTACCTATCTTTCTCCAACAAATTTTTTTTTCTATTTTTCTCTTTCTAAAACATTTTCTATCTACAAAAGTTCTCTCTCTATAAATTTTTTTTTTCACAATCTTTCTAAAAAAGTGATTATCTCTACCTAGCTTTGTTTTTTCTATCTATAAAATGTTTATCTTTATTTAACTTTCATTTCTATTTCTCATCTAACTTATTTCTCTAATTTCTCTCCCTCTGAAGATCAAATATTTTTCTTTTCCCTAAACTTTTCTCTCTTGAAACTTTTTTTCTCTAAAACTTATCCATTTCTAAAAATTTCTCTCCTAGTAAACATATCTCTTACTTTTCTTTTGGAAAAAAAAAAAAAAAAGAATTTGCAGTGGGTGGCAAATTGGACCAAATTAATAACAAATATAGCACAATGTAAAAAAAAATTGCAAATATAGCAAAATCTATCCTAGTATATTACTGATAGACACTGATAGACTCTGGTTAATTAGAATCTATCTGATAGACTTCGATTATCAGAGTTTATCAACGATAGACTTTGATTAATCAGAATCTATCAGTCTACTGATAGACTCCGATTATTCAGAGTCTATCAGTGTCTCTGGTTAATCAAAATCTATCAGTGACTATCATTGATAGACTTTGATTAATTTTCTCTCTTTAAAACATATTTTCATCTCTATAATTTTTTAAAAACTGAAAACCAGAAATAGTTATCAAACATATATATATATATATATATTTAAAAAAAAACCGAAAACAAAAAATTGAAATGGTTATCAAACGTGGTCATAGTTTTCAAATTTTTTTTTTTTTTTTGGAATTTGGTTAAGAATTTAAATTTGTCCTTAACAAAAATGAAAACCATTGTAAAAAAATGGAGAGAAAACAAGCATAATTTTTTAAAATCAAAAACTAAAAATCAAATGGTTATCAAACGTTAGTATGCTGATAAAAACTATTAATCTAAATTACCTTGCAGATGTGTATTTTTCCTTCCAAGATAGCCTCTCCACCACAAAATTCCGAGAACCAAAATTATAATGAAGACCACTGCAACCGAAATTCCAACAACTGCACCTACGGCTAAGGTATTTCGACCTTCTGATGGAGAAACTGCATAAGAGAAAAGGAACCATAGTTGCATAAAATTGTTGGTTGGTGATAAGATATCCCTCTCCTAACAACAATTTAATAATTTTGTGATGATATATACATCCGAGAAATTTTAATTTCAATGATATGAACTTAGTTTTAAACGCCAATAATTGAAAATAAGTACATTAATCAGTGCATAATAAGGATTTACAGAAGGAATGGCCTAAAATGCGCATTCTATTTCTAACTCAACGAGTGGCCGAAATAAACAGGTGCATAGGGTCCGTTTGTAATACATTTTAAATTTAAATGTTTTTCAATAATGCATTTTTTAAAAAACATTTTTTATAAAACTTGTTTAGAATTTAAACACCCATGTGTTTGGTTGCATTTCCTCATATGTGTTTTTATATACAAATTACTGTATACTAAAGATCATTTTTAAAAAAGTTGGTTTAAAGTGTTTCTCTCAAAATGGTTTATTTATCAATCTCATTTTCTAATAAGTCATTTTTAGTGGTCGCCAAACACTATAATTTTTTTCAAAATGATTTTTTTTTTAAAATTAAACACTTGAAAAGTTAAACCAAACCTAACCTAACCTAATTATATCGAAAAAAGTGGAACATTATATATAGACAGATAATATATGGACTGACTCACTAACATGCATTCATATAATGTATAGGTAAAAAAGGATCTAACGGAGTTTTGAAAAGAGAATTAGGGATACCATTCAACCTACCAGGATTTACTGAAATGGCAGAAATCAAAGGACCATAGACTCCGTAGTAGGTAGGGATAGCAGCTGTCCCCTTGCCAGCCCAATAAAATCGTATCTCCAAAGTACCACTACTACTAATAGCAACTGGAATCTTTTGTATGAAAGCTTTACCAACACCACCTGCAGCATCTACAATATTAAAGTCCTTCAACACTCGCTTTCCCTGCAATATAATGTTGGTGTAAAAGGAAATACTTTAATACCATTTTTATGCCAAAGTGGAGAGTAAAATATATATATATGTCATTGTTTACCTGCACATATACATCAAAAATGCGTCTTCCAAGGCTGCTATAATTTTTATCATTGATAAACATTATTTCTGCAAAATAGAGACTTATTGTGTAGTTTCCAGTTGCCATGCAATACGCATAGTATGTAAGAGACAGTGGAGAAATTCGAGCTGTCTCATACAGTCTCCAATTTGTCATAGACAACACAGATGAATTCCTAGCAATAATGTAGTCATTTGTAGTGAGATTATCATCCATAAAAACGCCAGTATTGCTCAATGCCCAATTTGTTTTACTTGAGAAAAACTGTGATGAATTGACCCTCTCTTCATCTCCTTCAAACTTGACTCCATTAATGGCTACTTCCTTCCCACCACAATTTATATGGAGATACGACTGAACTGGAAGAATATATCAAAATGTTTATAAATTAATTTGCATTTTGCATCTTCAATGGGAAGTAGACCAACATCCACCCATCCTGCAACAATCATGCATATGGATAATATAGTGACTGACATTTCTACTCACCTTGGCCACAAGTGCGGTTCGACAAACAATATACAAGGTTACTGTTAAAACAATAGTAGTTGGTGTTAAATTTAGGAAAAGGGAAGGTAAATTGGGAGAGAAGGTAAAGATGGCTAAAGCTTCACTGCGTAATATATATACAAACCTAGTAGTCTATTCATATACGAATAAATAAAATACCAATCTACCTAATAATCCCCAATCATAATTCAAATAGGAAATAACTCTAATTCAAATAGAATAATCTAAAACAAATCTAATTCACAAGATATATCATTACCTAATAATATACCCCAACAGTTAGTACGATATTATTATAATGGACACAGAAACAAAAATAAATAAAACTTACGAATTATTGTCTTGGTAAGAACTGGCGAAAAGGTTCCTGCATAAGAGAGTAAAGGAAACTCTGTATCTTTTGAAGAAAAGTAGCGGGGTAAGAAAGTATTGAGAAGATAAAAAAGCATTCTTACAAATTTCGTGATTGACAACTTGTAGCCGTAGGGAGTGGTGTGAATTTATTATAAGAGAGATCACTGTAGATAAGGATGCATATGATTAATCATCTTCATGAATGGAATATCAAATAAACTTATCCTTATTAAGAGTAAAAGTTTGTAAGCAACTTACACGTTGTTTTCTTCATGCAACATCCAATTAGGAACTGATCCATTTAGCAAGTTTCCAGTTAAAAATCTAAATAAGTAAATGTTAGAAAAGGAGTATAGTCCATGAGTGATGACCTTTTTGCAGCAGAGTCTCATGCATTATGAAGATGCAATATAATCTGACGATGTAAATTTATGATCCCATTGGGACTATGTAATCTATATTTGTAATACTGCGAGTTATGTGCAAAAAATGATGTAGTGTAGAGTTGAGAGTAGTTATTGTACATGGGATCTTGCTCAAAGAAATCTACTTCCAATATTAAAAGCAAAAGAAAAGGAAAATATTTCTAACAAAAAAAGTAAAGAAAAATGATTAATTGCTAGCAAGTACAAGTTTCTGAATCAGATGGATAATCATGCTACATAGGACACTAGTGTTCATTTTTACTTAATTCATTTAAATCACAGTCATGAAATGTTAAAAATTGAGCTGGCTCCAAGTTGGCTAGTATTTACCAGATGGTAAAACAAAGCTTCCGATGCTTTGTTTATGCTTTAGTTTCTAAAATATGAGCTTAGATATTTAAGCACCTCAAGTTACTACACGAGATAATATTAAATAATGCTTCCTTTGGATGAAATTCAACCAGTAATCTTAGCATATATATATTGTTTTGATGTAGTAATTTAATCCAACATGATCTGTTTGTACATGATACCTCGATAATAAAAATAGATTTCATCAATCAGTTGAGACTTGTCAAATTAATTAGTCCACCCTCTCTTCAAGCCATGAGAGATGATTACATGTAATAATTATGATTGAAGGTTTTGGCATAAAGTTTCTTACATATCATCCACTCCGACAAGACTATGAAAACTGGGAGGAATCTGCCCACTTATTTTGTTAAAGCTGAGGTCTCTACAACAGAATAAATTACAAGTAAAGAAAATGAGCAAATTATTGTTACGAGAATTATAAAAAAAATTAAAAGAGAGAGAGAGAACAATCATAATAATAGTAATAATCTTAAAAAACAATATATAAGAACAAGAAACTACGGAGAAATAAATTGAACTTATACTGACAGGAGCGTCAAAGATTTCATCCCAGCAAAATAATCAGGCAAAACTCCGGTTATATTGCAATTTCTCAATACTCTGTAGCAAAATAAAATAAAATAAAATAAAATAAATAAAAAAAATTAATGGGTTTAGGTGCTTCCCAACAAGCTAAGTTGTAAAGGGATCGAGCTGCTTACAATGTTTGGATATTAGTCAAATTATTAAGCGGTGGAAAGGGTGATGAAGCTCCATTCAAGTCACTTATTCTCCTGCATGTTAAAATTTGCACGTGTATATGAATATGAATATATATATATATATATATATATATATATAAATTTTTCTTTTCATTTTCTAGAGATGATCGAACCATATATAAAATCAAACTGTATACTAACAAGTTAGTTAACGTTGTCAAAAATCCGATTTCAGACGGAATAGGCCCACTCAACCCACTTCCTTGAATCTCTCTGTTGCAATCAAATTACTTTAGTGAGACACTATTCCTCTAGTTATCGTTAAGACTTTTGAAATGATCATAGAATGTAAACGAGTTGTTCTCACATTTCACGAATATTTACCCAATTTTGAATGAAGTTGGGTATTTGTCCTACAAAGTTATTGCCATTGATGCCGCTGCATGGTTGAATTAGAAAAAGTTCAATAATTTATTTCTGTGTCAAAAAAATGTATGAACTAGTTTAGAAACAAAACTCGAAAACTGAAAATTTTTTTTAGGCTCACAAGGTTGTCAAATTGGTCAGCATTTCCAGAGATGTCGGTAGCTTGCCAGTGAAGTTGTTCGAGCCAAGTGCTCTAAACAATAAGTTTTAGCTGTGAATCAGAATCAACCTAGAGGCTCTTTTGGCACATTATTAATGAGTTCAAGACTGTTAATTGAATTAAGTCTGTAACAAAAATCTTGCACCAAGGAATAGCAAAAAGAAAAAAGATTTAGTAGGGAAAATACAGGACAAACTAAAATTAAATGGTCTTACAAGAATAGCAAGTTGGACAAGTTTCCAAGTGTTGAAGGTAAGCTTCCTGACAATTGATTGCTGTCTAGGTACCTAAGTAAAATGTAACGCAACTGATGATTTAATAATTAAAATTAAATTGAAATGAGAAGTTAAACACATGTGGGTAATCAGAACTCACAAGTGTTGAAGAGTAGTGATGTTTCCGATCTCTCTTGGAATTGAACCCGTCAACCGATTTCCGAAAAGGGAACTGCAAAAATTTTAGATTAAAATAAACTACGATTGTCACATGTGAAGAAGAAGAAAGGGAGAGAAAATACATGGTGACAAGCTTGGTGGAGCCCCATTGTGGAGGAATTTGGCCGCTAAGATAATTTAGCGAGAGAGAACTGGAATAAAAGAGAAAGGAAAGTGGTAATTGAAGAATGTGAAGCAAACAAAACAACAAAATCCATTGCTATTTATTATATTGCAAAGAGAAGAGGAGAGAAGAAATGCGTACAGTATCTCCAAGTAAGGCAACTTGAAGAGATGAGGTGGAAGTGTGCCTGCCAAACTCTGGCCAGTGAGCCATCTGCGCTAGGATCAGTGTCCGCCGCGACACGACAGCACTAGAAAAATTTTCGTTGGGTAAGAGAGAGAGACGAGAAACAGAGCAGTCTTTTCTTTATTTATTTTCTTTCATAAGAAATGTGCCAAATATTAAAGAAAGTTTCGGTTCTAAATCAGCAGGAAAGAATTGTCTTCCACAAATATTTTTCTTTTCCCCTTGCCACAAAAGATATCAAACATCTAGCTGACATGAACCTTGATTCTGCTGGATCAAGACACTTAGTTAGAATCAACTCAAATACAAAAAAGATATATATATATATATATATATATATATATATATATATATATATATTAGTTCAACAAGAAAGAGTGGAAGAATTCAAATCTCTAACATTTAAGTCAAGGACATATGTTTCAATTAGTTGAACTATGTTTAGGTTGACAAAGAAAAAAAATGTCAAACACACATATATACAAGATTATAAAGTAATGCTGAATTAATTTATTTCGTTGAGTCAATATTCCTAATTACCAAATAGTTATCACGTCATTGTTTTATTAAGTTAACAACAATCAACTAAGTTCAAAAATAATTTAAAACTATTTTCTAAACTTCATAGGATAAAATATTGTGTTGAGAAAAATACACTTTTAGTCTAGGTTTAGGCTAGGTTTCATTTTGGTCTTGAGTTTTCAAACTCGACAATTTAGTCCTTTGAGGTTTGGATTTCGTTTCATTTTAGTCTCTCCATCCATTTTTTTCGTTAAAAACTAACGGTTTGCTGACGTGACGATATTTGTTTATTAAAAAACATTATTTTTTTTAATTTTTTAAAACAAAATATATTAAAATAATAAAATATTATTATTTTTTTCATTTTTATTTCTTTCCCTCTCTTCATTCTCTTATTTCTTCTTCTTCAACCCACCAACTAGCACACCTACATTTTTTTTTCTCTTCTTCCTTCTTCTTTCTTTCTTCTTTTCTTCTCCACTATCTTTGTTTCCTTTTTTTTTTTTTAAACAGAAAAGAGGACCTCCCTCCTCCCCATTCTCGACGCCGGAATTGTGCACCAAACTGCCCCTTAAGCCCTTTAGATAGTATAAATGTTACCAATTTCAATGGAAAGCCAAGAGAGAGAACATACATAGCAGTGACGTGGCAGACGGTACCGTTGTCATTTGAGCAATCACACACAATTATACTTTCAAATGTGTCATGATCCATTGCATTAAAATTAACGAACCCTTCGCGGCATGGACTTGAATTGAAATTCAAGTTCGTCTTTCCTAATGCATTCATCACATACCACAAACCTTCCACTGTGTAATTTTCATAAATTAAATATATTAATATTAAAAACACTGTTTAAAATATTAAAGAAAATACATATTTAAATGGTTAAATTACAACATTGATCCTCTCATTTTTCAAAAATTTTGTGGAACAATTTTTTCAAATTCAAGCTTTAGAAAAGTTCAATAGATTTTTTGAAATTTCAATTTTGTAACACTGATGGTTTTCTTAGATATTTTAAGATTAATATGAATATAGTTCAACTGATATAAAACTTATATTATTTTCGTCCACATGTGTAAAAAAAATTATCTCATTAGACACAAAATTTCTTTAAAATTTTGATAACAAAAAATTAAAAACAAAGGTTGTTTGATAACTCCAACAAATTTCTCTCTCCACAAGTTTTGTTTTCCAATTTGATATTTTCTCTAAAAGTATTTCCTTTTCTCTATCTCAAATTTTCTTCTTAATATAACTTTTACTTGGCTCTGATCTCTCTCTAAAACTTTTGTGTTTTAGTATAACTTTCATTTATCTTTACCTTCTTACAAGTTACATCTTTTCTCTAAAAATTTGATATTTTCCTGAACATATTTATCTCTAAAATTTTTCTGTGACCTCCTCTCTCATTTATTTTTCAATCTGACAAATATGTCTTTGACTTTTTTGTTTGACATTTTTCTCTCATCACAATTTTTCTGTCTTTCTAATAAAGTTTCTTTTTTGCTCCTAACTTTACTCTCTCTCACTTTTCTCTTTTTCTAACTTTTGTTTTTCCTAAAATTTATGTCCTTGTGACTATTATTTTCTCTTTCCGTAAATAATGCTCTTCAAATTTTAACTAATGTTCTCTTCCTCAGATACTTCTCTCAGTTCTTTTTTCTCTCTAACTTTTCTTCCTAACAAAATTTATGGTCTAAACTCTTGTTTCTATGTTTGTACACATTTTTCTATATCTAACACATTTCTTTCTCTATCTAACTTTTCAAAAAAACAGAAAATCAAACACAGTTTTTTTTTTTTTTTTTTTTTTTTTTTTTTTTTTTTTGAGTACCAGAAAATCAACACACAGTTACCAACACATGTTTGTAAAAACATAAAATAAAAAAATAGTTATAGAGAATGCATGGTTTTTGTTTAATTTAAACATAAGAGATTAAAAATAAAAAATAAAAAACATAAAAACAAGAAACAAAGAGTAGAAATGGTTATCAATCCAGAGTTCATTGGTAATCAAATGTTCCCTAAAATATAAACACAAAAGTCAAAAATCAAAAGCAGAAATGGTAATCAAATCAAAGCTTAATTAATTATGACCTAAAGTATGAATGCTATGGTAATTAGTAAGTACTCATAAGTATACTTTTTTATCAAAAAAAGAGAAAAAGCATGACCAAACTTATTTAAAAATGCCTTTATTAAAAAAAAAAAACTTATTTAAAAATGCCAAATTAACATTGGTCAGTATTACTTACGTTCTTCCTGAGGCAATTTAGGAGTTTGAAGAGCTGGAGAGGTGTGAGAGCAAGAAAGAAAGAGGGCAGCAATTATCATGATTGGACCGACACCCAACATCTCTTCCCTATTTGGCTCTAAAAATGAAGCAAATGTTTTCTTTATATATCAAAAGGACTCTGGTCCCTCCAAATTAATAACCTCGTTTGATAAGTATTTGTTTTTTAGTTTTTTATTTTTAAAAATTAGGCTTGTTTTCTTCTAAATTTCCTATCATGGATTTCATCTTTGTTAAGGATTCATTTGAATTCTTAGTCAAATTCCAAAAACAAGAACAAGTTTTTGAAAACCCATGATAAATGTAGGTGGAACCCTAAACCCTAAACCCAAAAACAAGAACAAGTTTTTGAAAACAAGGAAGAAGGTAGATACTAAAACAAAGAAACTTATAGGTGGAACGAAGTAGGTGTGTATAAGCTTAATTTTCAAAAACCAAAAACCAAAAACTAAGGGCCCGTTTGATAACCATTTCGTTTTCTGTTTTCTGTTTTTGTTTTTCATTTTTAAAAAACAAGGGTGTTTGATAACCATTTCTGTTTTCTGTTTTCTGTTTTTTAAAAACGTTTTTGAAATTATAAGTAAATTTCAAAAACAAAAAAAAGTAGTTTTTAAAAACAGATTTCTGTTTTTCAAGATCAAAGACAATTTCACTGGTTTCATACCTGCTTCTGTACACATCCTTGATGATAAAGGCAACCCTTTCACCGTCCAAACCGTAGCTCCGATGAACGGAAAATGGCTTGTATGTAGAAACCCTAGAATCCACGGCACTTTCTCCCGTGAGGCAGCCAGAGAATTCGATGAGTTTGCCGTCACATCAGAGGCTTTCTGTTTTCGAGAAAATTCAGCATGTTCAGAAGAACAAATGAGTGCCTCGGTTAGTCTGCAGATAAAGGAAGCCCCCAAAGCAGCTATAGTCGATTCTTCCCCTAATCCTATGATCTCTAAGGACAAAGGAAAACAGGTATGCACCGAGCCCGAGGACAATTTGAATTTGAAGAAGAAAGTCTCCTTCCTTTCCCCAAAAAACCAAACGGTTCTCTACAATCCCACCCATGCTCCAGGTAAACATATAATGTCAGTGGGGCAACAAAACCCAAATGGGCCAAATGGGCCGTATGTTAACAAAAGGAAAACAACTTATAAGCCCAAAGGCCAAATGGGAATTAGAATCATGGAACCAACAGTAGAAGAGGGTCCATCAAAGAGTAAAGATCACAGTACAAGTAATGAAAATTTCTCCCTCAATGTGGACTTGGGCTATTTGTCCCCAATGTCAGACACCATCATATCAAGCCCAGAATATACCCCTTCACCTATGCCAAAGATTTCAGCGGAGCCACCATCAGCTATTATCAATGATAGTCTTAAATCTTTGCTAGCCCAAGAGGATAATAGTGACAAAGATGATAATGAAGAAGACAATAGTGCAGTTGGTACAATCGACGATACCGAGGAGGCAATGAAAGAAGACAAAATGGAAGAAAACACAGAGGAGGAAAAGGATGAATCTTTCAAGAAAAAGATGAACAAATGGCTTGTACAAAACAACTTCTGTTTAGTCCCTACAAACTATGGACTAATCTCAAACACACACATATGCAACGTTGAAAATCTTGAAATCAGCCGTTCGGCTCGGGGGAACTACGTTTCTCCATGAAAGTTCTTACTTGGAATGTAAGGGGGCTAGGCTCGCCCTCCAAAAGAGCTTTAATAAAAGACACCATTCAATCTCTTTGCCCGGAATTTGTTATCCTTACGGAAACTAAGATTGCTTCTTTTTCTAAGCGTATGATTAAATCTCTTTGGAGCTCTATTAGCATTAACTGGGTTGCTCTTGAAGCTTATGGCTCCTCTGGTGGTATTCTTATTATGTGGGATGAGCTTTTTTGCAGTATTTCTGAACAGGTCAAAGGTTGTTTCTCCATTTCTGTGAAAGTTACATTATCTGATGGCTTCTCGTGGTGGCTTTCTGGTATCTATGGCCCAGCTAACAGAAAAAATCGAAAACTCTTCTGGAGAGAGCTCTATGACATCTATGGGCTATGTGGTGACTGTTGGCTATTAGGAGGTGACTTCAATGTGACTCGATGGTCTTCAGAAACTTCCTCTAATAGCCCAGCTAAGCACAGCATGAGAAAGTTCAATAATTTTATCATTTCCTCTGATCTTATAGACCCGCCGCTTATTAATGGTCCTTTCACTTGGACTAATTTGCGTAGAGATCTGGTTATGTCCCGCCTTGATAGATTTCTTTTTTCCTCAGCTTGGAGTCTTAAGTTCTCTGATCACGTCTCCAGAAGACTTTCCAGGGTGACATCGGACCACTTCCCGATCCTGCTAGACTCGTCCTCCAGTTCTTGGGGTCCTTGCCCTTTTCGGTTTGATAATTTTTTGCTGGCTAATCCATCCTTCACTTCTAATATCGAAAGATGGTGGTCCGAATCTACTGCCTCTGGCCATCCGGGCTATTCGTTTATCCGCAGGCTTAAATCTCTAGCCAAGAAAGTTAAGGATTGGAAAAAATTAAACACAGATTCGTTTAAAGAAAAAAAACGTTGCCTAGCTGATGACATTCAGAATCTTGACATCCTTGAATCAGCTGGTCTTTTAGACGACTCGAACAGACAGAAGCGTTTGGCCCTTAAATCGGATCTCCAGGAGATTGCTCTCTTTGAAGCCCGGTACTGGAGTCAACGTTGCAAAAAATTATGGCTCAGTGATGGCGATGAGAATACTGCCTATTTCCACAAAGTTTGTACAGCCCGTCGGAGAAGGAATCATATCCACGAACTTTTATCCACAAATAGTCTTAGCTTGGTGGCTGATGCAGATCTTGAAAAGGAAATTCTTACTCACTTCTCCTCCATTTATGATGTGGAGCCCGACCCAGGTTTGATTGTTGATAATATTGATTGGTGCCCTATTAACCACATCAAAGCCTCTACTCTAATTAAGCCTTTCAGCGAGCAGGAAGTGTACGAGGGAATCAAAAGCATTGGTTCAAATAAAGCTCCGGGACCAGACGGATTCACCATTGAATTTTACAAAAAGTTTTGGAAGACTCTCAAGCATTCTATTATGGAAGTGTTCCACGATTTTTTCAAAAAGAAGATTGTGAACCGCAACGTCAATCATACCTACATTGCCCTCATCCCAAAGAAAGCCAACTCAGAGAAAATTTCAGAATACAGACCAATTAGTTTGACCACTGCTCTCTACAAAATCCTTGCTAAGGTGCTTGCCGAAAGACTAAAATCCTGTCTGGTGGATACAATCAGCCCTTTCCAATCGGCTTTTGTGTGCGGTAGACAAATATCCGATGCTATCTTGATTGCTAACGAAGCGGTGGACCTTTGGAAATGTTCGAAAAAGAGAGGATTCCTCATAAAGCTAGACATAGAGAAAGCTTTTGACAAAATCAATTGGAGCTTCATTGATTTTGTTCTTATGAAGAAAGGTTTTCCCTTTCAGTGGAGGGAGTGGATCATGGCTTGCATCTCTTCAGTTTCATATTCAATTTTCTTGAACGGAAGACCGAGAGGTATCATTAAAGCTGGTAGGGGCCTTAGGCAGGGAGATCCTCTTTCTCCTTTTCTTTTTGTTCTTGCCATGGATTATTTGAGTAGACTTATCTCAGCTGCTGAAAGAAAGGATCTTATTAAGGGTGTTTCTATATCAGATCAGGGGCATCCTTCCATCACTCACTTACTCTTTGCAGACGATATTTTGCTCTTTATGCAGGATGATGACAAATATATTGATAACTTTTTCTTCATCATCAAATCTTTCGAACAAGCCTCGGGCCTTCGAATCAACTTATCTAAGTCTGCAGTGACAGGTATAAATGTTCCTAATCAGAGATCTATGGAGATTGCTGCTAGATGGAATTGTTTGCTCCAGCCACTCCCTACTTCATATCTCGGAGTGCCCTTGGGAGGCAATCCTACAAAACTCACGTTCTGGGATCCTATGATCGAGAAAATCAAGCGCAGGGTTGACGGTTGGCGCTTTGCGATGCTGTCTAAAGGTGGTCGTCTGACCCTCCTTCAATCAGTGCTTAACAATATTCCTTTATACACTCTCTCAGTTTTCAAAGCCCCCATCTCTGTCTGCAAATCAATTGAAAGAATCTTCCGAAATTTCCTCTGGAAGGGTTCGGGCTCCTCAAGTATATCCCACTTAGTTCGTTGGGAGTCAGTGATCCATCCCAAAAACATGGGGGGTCTCGGGTTACAAAGTATTCAAGAAACAAATGAAGCCCTCCTCTTTAAATGGCTATGGAGGTTTTTCAATGAACATGGCTCTCTTTGGAGTACCCTCGTCAAATTCAAATACAGGGCTGTCAGATTGGGAAGTATTCCATCAATTTCTAGACTTTCAAGTGCACGTTCCCCTTGGTTTGCAATTTCAAAGCTGCAAGAATCCTTTATTCAAAATTCCACATGGGAGCTTAGAGACGGTAAATCCATTCTTTTTTGGTTTGATAAATGGGCTGGTCCCGATTCTCTATGTTCCATCAACAATCGGCTTTTTCATCTATCTGAGGAGAAAAGCTTATTGGTGTCTGATGCTTGGTCCCCTGAATCTCAAAGGTGGAACATTAAGCCTAGAAGAAATCTTCTTGACAGAGAGTTGCAATCTTGGGCTGCTTTCACCTCTGATTTACCTAGGCCTGATGTTTCCAAAGGCAAAGATTTTCTCAAATGGATCCCTTCAAAAGAGGGCATATTTACAACCAAGTCTGCTCGGAATATTTTACGAGGTCACAGAGCCCCCGTCCTCAGTCATGGGGAATCAGTTTTTAATAATCTCTGGCAAGCCAGTATTCCTAAGAGGTGTAAATTCTTTATATGGACCTTGTTCCACAAAAAACTCAACACTAGTGACAGGCTGCAGAAGAAGCTTAGTGGAACTGCACTAAACCCGAATATATGTTTTATGTGTAGAAGAAGCACTGAATCTATAGACCACCTCTTCGTTCATTGCAGTTGGGCTTCCTACCTTCGGTATAAATTTAATTTAGCGGCTGGTCTTCAAGCTCCATGCCCTCTCTCGATTGACCATCTCTGTGCCGAAGCCTTCGCGTATAAAGCTAAATCCCAAAGAGATATCCTTTGTCGAAATTTCTTTGTTGCTTATACTTGGTATATTTGGAAGGAGAGGAACGCTAGAGTCTTTCAGGGAACCTCTTGCTCTATCTATCAGATCTGGGATGACTCCATCTCTCTTGCTGCGCTTTGGTCCTCTAACTCCAAGGTCTTTTCTTGTTATGATGCTGCGTCCATTGCTATTAATTGGGATGCCTTTTTGTAATCTTGCTGCTGCAAGTTTGTATGTGCCTTACATACGCTTTCAATAAAGTATCCATTTTCTAAAAAAAAAACTCATTTTTTTTCTAATGCTTACTTTTCTCCTCTTTTACCTCTCTCTCCAACGAATTTCTTTCTCTATTTTTTTTTCTCTCTAAAATTTATTTTTCTCTCTCTAAAATTTTCTCTCTCAAAACTTTTTTTTTTCTCTATAACTTGTCTATTTCTAAAAACTTGTCAATACATTTTCTCTCCTCAATAAATGTTCTAATTTTTCTTTTGGAAAAAAAAAGTCACCAAAATTTTCTATCACTACAACTTTTCTTTATTTTTCTAATTTATCGTTAGTTCTTTAGCATATCTTTTACTCTTAACTTTATTATCTCTCTAAATTTAATTTTTTTAATCTAAAATTTATCGCTTTTACTCTAACTTGTTTTCTATTTTTTCTCTAACTAATATCTTTTCTCGAGTCTAACTAATATTCTTTCTCTAAACATTTTCTTTCATCTCTCTAAATTTTCTATGTTTAACTTTTCTCTCGTCTTTTCAAAAAAAAAAAATATCTTGAAAACATTTATATTTGTGTCTCTAAATTTTTGTTTCAACATCTTTACACATTTTTCTCTCTCTAAAATATCTTTTCATCTTTCTAATTTTTAAAAAACTGAAAACCAAAAACAGTTATCAAACAAGGTTGGTTTTCTGTTTTTTAAAAACAGAAAACAAAAAACAGTTATCAAACATATGTCGTTTTTGTTTTTAAAAAACAGGAAACCAAAAACCAAAAACAGAAAAACCAAAAACCAAAAACTGAAATGGTTATCAAACGGGTCCTAAAAAAATGGTTATCAAATGGGACTTAAATCATCATTAGAGAGCGAGAGAAATTATCTATTGAATAATGTAGGCAACATGACAAGTTCCATCATACTTTTTCAAAATGAACCTATCATTTTGAATATGTATAAATAATATTTAAAAAAGTGGATACTTTTAAATAGAAATCGGCATACATGTTATGAGTGGCATTCATATATATTAGACTTGCTTGACTGATTACGTTTTCGTCTTTTAGCTTCATGTTTAAGAAAACAAAAAGATTGTTTAATATATTTCTTTTGTTCTTTATTTATTTCACTTAACATGGAACGAAGTTTTATTTATTAATCTAAATACTACAAAAGATTTGACTTATCACATAAAAGTCTAACATTTAGGGTGCCCATAAACAAAATTTGGTATTTAACTGAGTTTGTTGGTATTCGATTGAGTGCATGTTCGGGAATGATTTTGAAATTGTTAAAATCACTGCGAAACACGTCTTTAACAATTTAAAATCAATTTTGATGATATGAAAATCACGTTTAAAAGTATAAAATCAAACATGAAATTGATTTTGGATAATTAAAGGTATGTTTTGAGATGATTTTGAACATCACAAAAGTGATTTTAGCATCACTCTCAAACATGTCCTGAATTTGTTACTAGGATGAAATAAAGAGTGGAGATAAATAATGTATGGTTAACAACTTTGGATAACTTATGTAAAAAAGATCGTTTTGCAAAACACACACGGCCGAAGTGGCAGATTCAATTGAACTTTAAAATAATAATAAAAATAAAATAAGTTGCAGATTCAATTTCGTTGCAGGATTTCTAATTTTTCTTTCTTTTTTCTTTTATTTTTTTTAATACAACTAATACGTCGAAAACCTTTTCCTAAAACTAAAATTAAAAAACAAAACTAATTTAGATATACATGCAATGCAACATGAAGACTAAATAATTAGTCAGCCATATATACCATCCAACCAACATACACATCAAATCAATTCGAGCATCAAACATATTTTCAAACCTAGCTTGGAGTCTCTGTAACAACCCAAATAAAAATTTCAAAATAATCAGAGTTAATTATATAGATCTTGAATTTAATTACAAAAGATAAAACGTTCGATACAAAGAGGTTTCGACTTAAACATTTTCTTGGCAAAAGAAACTTTTCAAGAAAGAGGCTCTCGAATTTGGGTTCCGTTAAGTGACCATCATTAATTATGTTGCTCGCTAATTTTTCACAAGTTCGGTCATTGTCACTTACTAGAATAGGACCACGTTTCACGTTTGAGGGGGGAAAAAGTAAAGAAAAAAAATAATAAGAAAGAAAGAAAGAAAAAGTAAAGATACAAAACGCAATGGGTCGCAAAAAAGAAGTGTATTTTTTCCTATTATCTATTATACAGGAAGATCTTAAGTTACTAGTGTATAATCTTGAATAGCATGTAGTTGACATGCAGGAGAATATAAATGTTTAAGAAATAACATATGGCCGAAGGATCATGTTTAAGAAATAACTTAAAGAGTTATTCAAAGAGTAATATGAATAAGGTTGTGTGCAGTCTTATCTTGATAATACTTTTGATACAATCCTACTTTGTAATAGTTACAAATAATTTGATCATCCTATATAATGAGTTTGTATAAGGCTAGACCACAAAATATTTTCTCTTTTATAAATTCGTTAATGATATGATAAATATTTGATAGGATAATCATACATGACTCAATCTTAATCTTTAGTGAGTTATAACTCTTGCTTTGTGAGAGCTTATTTTTTGATTTGCATGGGTGACGATAGCTTTTATATAGCTAGTTCAATAAGCCTACCATTTTAGAAACTTGACTAAAATAGGGAGTTGGGAACATAAATCTCACAAGATATAATTCACTCTTTCCCATATATAAATTAAAAAGTAGATGTATAGTTCTTAAGTGCTTAATTTTGGACTTGAATAACAATGAAGCCCTACCTTCTCACTGGCTCGAGAGGGATTTAGTTTATGATGAGATTATAAACAGATTTTTCATTAGAGGATAAGTGATACTTAAAGTATAAGATATAATTATATAGGTAAAACAAACTTTTGATCCAACTGTAATTACAAATAGGGAAATCCTTAAAAATGACCAGAATTTACACTGTATTTTTTAAAAATGGCCAAACAGATTTTTTCAATGAAAAATGGCTAACCGTTTTTTTAATCTATTTCTTCATGAATTATTCTTCCAATTACACCCCTCCCACCCCTGATTTCACCCCACCCTGATTTCATGGTAGAATTAAACTATTTTTTTTAATATAAAAAGAATCATTCTTTCTAATTTATCCTCAATATTAGTTTCTCACTTCATATTTATTATGTTATTTTAATTTATTTGTTTCCTAATAAACAATATCCATTTAAAGTAATTGATTGTCCCATTAATTAATTATACATTCAATATTAATACACATTTATTATTTCTCCATACACTTTTTTTTTTTAGAATATTTCTCCACACACATTTGATATTTGTTTAATTAAAATAATTATTTCCATTTTCCATTGACCCTTTCTTCCACAATTTTCCTCTCACAAAGCTATCTCTCTCTTGACTCTTTTCTCCTTTGACTTTTTTAGTTGATTCCTTATAGTCAAACAGGTGGTTGATTTTGGCTTTCCCCATTAATTCATCCAAGTTCTATATACCAAACTTTATTTCCCTCTAGTCAAGATCATTTTGAATAATGTGATTAACTCTTTAATTTTTTTCAATGGATAACTACATTATGCTTATGTCTTCATTTTAATAGAAAAGCTAATAATATAGTTGTTTTGAAATAATTTCAAAGGTTAAAAGGTTAAAATGAAGCTTTTTAAAATAAGTTCAAAGACATGCATTATTGAAACCTACCCTAAAATTCAAGAGTATTTTGTATAACTTAACCTTTAAAGTTTTAATGGTTTCAAAAAATTAGTGCGGAGTTCACCAAGAGGTAATGCATATGGCACATTTTTTTTTCTTTTATAAAAAAAGTTAACAATTCAGAGGTAAGAATTTGAAGATATCTAACTAGGGGTGAGCAAAAACATCTGAAACAACCAAGATGACTGACTGAATTTGAAAGGAAAAAAAATGTTTGAAATGCTGCTGCAGCAAGGGAGGATATTATTAATTAGGGAAAAATACACTTTTAGTCCTGAGATTTGGGTTAGGTTTCATTTTGGTCCCTAAGTTTTAAAACTCAACAATTTTACCCCTGAGGTTTGCATTTAGTAGCAATTTGGTCCTTCCGTTAATTTTTCAGTTAATTATCTAACGGAAAGTTGACTGGTTACTTTATTTATTATTTTTCTAAGTTGATGTGGCATTTCTTTATTAAAAATATATATATTTTTTTAATTTTTTAAATAAAAATTTATTTTCCTTATATTTTTTATTTTCTTTTATTTTTTCTTCTCTCTTCTTTCTCTCACCTCCATCCATCTCTTCCCTTTTCCCCACTCCGACTACCACCCATCACCGTTGCCGTCATCGTTGAGATCCATCGTTGTCACCATCTTGATCTTCTTTCCCTCTTTTCTTCTTCCTTCTTCTTCCTTCTCCCTTATTCTTCCCTCATTTCTTTTCTTTTCGTTCTTTTCTTTCGTTTTCAGTCACCGGATCTAAAATAAAGGATGGGTTCTTGTTTGTTGGTTTTCGAAAATGGTCGAACTCGCAGATCTAAAGTCTTCCGAGTCGTGGGTGAGTAGATCTGAAGTTGATAAGGCCGTTGACATACAGATTTGATTCGAAAAAGAGTGGGTATCTTAGATTTGTAGTCACTGGCGAGCTTAGATCTGAAATAAAGAATGGGTTCTTGTTGTTTGGTCTTCGAAAACGGTCAAACTCGTAAATTTGAAGTTTTTCACGTTGTGGGCGAGCAGATCTGAAGAAGGAGACGTCTGATCGCCGGCGTTTGTTCGAGGAAGGAGCAGATCTGGAGTTTTTCGCGTCGCTGCACCAAAAGCTCGAGAACACGGGTCACCTCACGATCTCCGGCGTTTTTTCGAGGAAGGAGACGTCGGTCGGACGTCAAGCTCAGTTGCTGCAGTCACACGAAGTTCATGGGTTTGTTTTAGCAGGGGAAGCTCCGTTGCTTTTGATTTTTGAGGAAAAAAAAAGGAAAACAAGGGAAAGGAGAAGAAAGAAAAGAAGAAGAAAGGAATAGGAAAAAAAAATCCAGCGACGGTCGGCCGTCGGCGGTGGCAGTAGTGGCTGACGGGAGAACTTGAGAAGAAGGAGAAGTCTGGTGGTTGGACTTGGGCGGAAGAAGCAGAAGATGGGTGAAGAAGAAGGGTGGGGAGAAATGACATAATAAAAAAAATATTTTAAGAAAATAAAAAATAAGAGGAAAATAATTTTTTATTTAAAAAATAAAAAATTATATATTTTTAATAAAGAAATGCCACATCAGCTTAGAAAAATAATAAATAAAGTAACTAGTCAACTTTCCGTTAGATAATTAACTGAAAAATTAACAGAAGGACCAAATTGCTACTAAATGCAAACCTCAGGGGTAAAATTATTGAGTTTTAAAACTAAGGGACCAAAATGAAACCTAACCCAAACCTGAGGGACTAAAAGTATATTTTTTCCTATTAATTATCATTATTATCACCATTCCTTTCTATTTTTCTTTCCTCTTTCTCTTTCTCCATTTCTCTCCTTTCTTTTTCGATTTCCCTTTCTCCATTTCTTTCTTTTCTTCTTTTCTTTCCTCCTCCTTTCTTTTCAGATTTCCCTTTCTTCTTTTCTCAATTTCTCTCCTCTTCTCTTTTCCAATTTCCCTTTCTTCTTTCTCCTTTTCTTATTCTCTTCTCCCTTTCTTCTTTCTTATCCTCTCCTTTTTCCCTTTTTATTTTTTAATTTCTTTTAAATTTTCTCCCCCATTTCTCACATTCTTTTTTTCGTTTAGTCCCTAGAGTCACAAAATCGACGTCAGTGTGGTCGATTGGTCGACATCACCAACCTCTTCAAATTGACATCTCAATGATCAGCACTAGTTTGAGCCCAAAACCAATATCGATGCTATCCCCTACACATCTAACCTTTAAGATAGATTTTTGTTTTTTTGAATTTAACGATGAATTTGAAGGCATGGTGGTGACCAGGTCTGCCAATGGTGAGGATGTAAAAGAAGGAGAGAAAAGAGAGGAGAAGGGAAAAGAGAGTTCCACATTGGAAAATGGATAATATATTATCATTATTTTTTTTTTGGCACCTCATCAAAAAATAATTTCATATAAACCAAAGTTCAGTCATCCCATTAACTATCATATTATCTCTCCATTAGGTTAATTAATTGGATAATTGTAATGGGTGGCAACATGAGGGTAAATAATGACAAATATAGCAATTTTTAAAAATATTAGCAAATATGAAAAAAATTTTGAATTAATTTTTTATATTCCTGAATTGCCCCTGCCCCTGATTGGCGCGCGCATCTTCTTCTTCCTCGTCAGTTTTTTTTTATATATATATATATATTGATGAAGAGGAAGAAGATGGTGAGGAAGAAGAAGAAGAAGTGAGAGAGGGAGAAATAATAAATAATAATAAAAGTAATATTATTTTATTACTTTTAATATTTTTTATTTTAAAAATTTAAAAAAAATAATTTTTTATTAAAATATTAGTGCCACGTCAGCAATCGTTAAAATTTAACAGAAAAGTTGACGGCAGGGACCAAAGTACTCCTTATCTCAAACCTCAGAGGTATTTTTGTTGAGTTTGAAAACTCTGGGACCAAAGTGTCACTTAACCCAAACCTCAGGGACCAAAAGTGTATTTTTCCCAAAAAGTGAGATTTTGCCATTTTTGCAAATATTTATGCGGGCTGCTACTTTTGCAATTAGTTTGGGCCATTTTGCTACTTTTGCAACCGGCCCTAATTAATTTAATGGTCAACTGAGCTTAGAGCACCATACTAAAGTTCCACTTTTAAAATAATCGAAGAGACCAGATAGAAGTTAAACCCAAATTTGATGAAACAAAAATGGTAATTTGTCAAATTTTCCCTTCTATTTTTTATTGCACCATTGTGTTTAAAATTATCAAGCTTTAAGATTCAAATAATACAATATTTTGAGGTGAAGTGACATTATTGGTCAGTTGAGGTGCTCAAGTATGCATACAACATATGATAATTAAAAAACAGGAGAAAATTTGATTATTTTCTTTTCTAAATGCAACATGTGGAGGGGAGACTTGGAGATTTAGAGATTAAAACCTCCAATTTTTAGTCGAAAACATGTCTTAACCCATTGAAGTAAGCTTAAATTGAAGATATTTTAATTAAAAAGTTAATTTTATTATCCTAAACTTAAACAAATGACAAAGTCAAAATTCTCTAAACAAAAAGTTAAGATTTAGTTATGAATAAACCAATAAATCACACAAAATCTAACTATTAAAACGCTTAAATCAGGCCCCAAAAATATCTGACAAAAAGAAAATCAAATCCAATCCCAATAAAAAAAAAGTAATAATAATAAAACCTAAAACACATGAGCACAGGAATTAAAGAGGTAATTGGGTTGCAATTATACAGTTATTCTTCTTTCTTTGTCTGTTTTTTAATAGAGGTAGGAGATGAGAGATTTATAAATTGGTCACTACTGGACTCTCTCTTTCCTTTGAGTAATTGAAAGACAAACCAAAATCAAAGGTGTACCCTCCAGCATCCTCACCACTGAGGACATGGTAGGCCTTTCCGAAGGAGACCAACTCTGACTATATAATCACTTCACAATAAACTTGTTTTACAGTATTCATTGTGTTTAGGGTAAAAATGTTCGAGCGTTAACTATATAATGTCGAAAGAAATTTTCAATCCCACAAATTTCTCCACAGCAACTACTAATGGAGATTTTTATCCAACATTAGTCGCTTTGATATCTATGTGAACAATCTTCAATCTTGATTCCTCAGGAAGATAAACCAAACCTTTGGTTTTACCAACACAAATTTTATACTTCGTTGGCCAATCTAAATTCAATTGTGTTTCTTCGGGTCCTTCAATTTATTATATTAGTAGATAAGGTTAATACATCTCATGTATGAACTCACCAAACATATTCATAGTGTTCATAAAGATTACTTAATGCAAAGTCTAAGTGAAAAACTTACCAAACATGGACCGAGCAAGACTATTATTTTCCATGTATTCATACACTAGCAAAAGCTGATTTTCTTAAAGCAGATATTATGCCAATCTCATTCACGAACTCGTGCATTCCTTACTTTGACTTTGAGGAAAGTTGTTTTACTGCAAATTACGTACGGTGCCATCCAAGAGAAAACCCTGCATTCACGTAGCACAAATTTCCAAATGCTGAAGGTAAACTTCCTGATAGATGATTGACTTCTAAGATCCTATGCATGCAAATGAATTTTCCATATTAACCCAACTCTTCAAATAATCCAAAAACTTACAATGGAAATGAATCAAAAGTTAATCAGAACTGACAAACAGAGAATCCATTGCAGAGCAAAGTTTAGGATTTGGAAGCACTTTAATAATCTTTTTGAATGATCAAAACCTAAATAAATTACAAATTTTATGAAAATCTCTCTCCACTGGCTGTGACGGCCAAGAAGATCTCTCACACTCCACACCAAAAATTTTCTCCCTCCATTTCCCATGGCAGGAAAAATGTGTTCAACGACACGGTCACAATATAGTTATCTCTTTAAGGATAGTCATCATATATGAATTTGAAAATATGTTTGTCCATAATAACTAAACTAGGATACAAAATTGAAATACTTTTTGTAGTTTCTCTCTCATATATTTATCAACCATATTGTAGTAGTCTTCTCCAATAATTTCTGAGGCAAAGCAAAGAAATTTATGGGTCACCACCAATGTGTGTTTCTTAGCCTTTTTTCTTTTTATATCTAATATTTAATGTGTTTGAAAATTTTTAATTATTTATACAATATTGATGATTAATCAATTTTGGAGTTGGATGATAAAAAAAAATTCTAGGTTATTTGTAGAATACAATCTTTTTACTAATAAAGAATAATGAAAAATGATAGCATTTTAGAGGAAGCTTTTACACACAAAACCTATGAATTCTACCAAACAAATGGGCAACAATAAGCATGCTGGACTATGGAGGACACTCCAATAAACAGGACTGAAGCCCGTCTTCTTCAGTCTTATCAAAGTTGTTTGTGGCAGCTAAGAGTTGTCTCATTATAACACTGCTAGTATTTCAGATCTTAGAAACATATTCAAGTAGAATATCAATCACAAGGGAAACTAGCCTGCATCTTTGACAACAAAGTGATTGAGCTATCAACTTCTCTGGCTAAAGGAGTTTGTCTTTTATCGTCTAATTGATGCTGATGTCGAAGAACTGGTAGATCCTATGTCCATAAGTGATGCACTTTTTGTCTTGTGCTCCTCGTCGGCTATTTCGTCCTGCTGCTGAATAAGAGCCCACATTGCGCTCATCTCTTCTACCGTGTCATTGTCATCTGCATCTGCATCTTGAACGTCCACCTCCTTCACACCAACTTTACCTTCCAACATGCTCACCACGGAGGACATGGTAGGTCTCGCTGAGGGAGAGACGTTGGTGCAAAGAAAAGCAATATTGATCATTGCCATTGCCTCTTCTTGGTCGAAGCCGGACCCCAACTTTGGATCCACTAGCTCCATCAAACTTCCTTTCTCCTTCAATACAAGTGCCTAGCAACAAAGCATATAGATTACTTTATTTGCCTAGCCATTATCAACCAAGGCAATAATCATAATGGACCTGAATAATCAAAATTCACACAGAAAACCAAGACTTTGTGTTTAGTAAGAGAAATGAGATGTTTTCCTTGAGTCTCGTTAATATGGCCAAATAAAAAATAATAAGATATGACAAAGCTATACTCCTATGAGAAAGAAATTAAGTTACCCAATCAATGAGATAAAGACACTTATCCTTTCCTCGGTACATAGTGTTGCTCCTTCCACTAACTATTTCTAATGCCACAATACCAAAGCTGTAAACATCAGCTTTATCTGTTAAGTAGCCTCGTGTTGCATATTCTGGTGCCATATATCCACTGTAAGAACATGATATTATTAGGCATGCATGTACTTGCATTGGTAGGATCATAACAATTAAATTCAAAAACTGCAAACAATGCCTTTTGCATTTGGAGCAAAAACGTGAAACTGTAATATACCAAGCCAAAACAAAAAGAATATATAACTCCACAAATTTCTTGACAGCTAAAAACTATTTTATTTTTTGTTCCTAAAGAAGCCCAGTTGGTTTAAGTTGGAGGGAGGGTTGGATGGATTATTATAGACTACAAGAGCATAAACAAATGATTATGATATTCTATAAGTTTCCATGATACTAATAAGTCATGCATTATGCACTAAACTAAACTAAACTTAAAAAAGAAAAAAAAAAGGTTTACTTGGTGGGTGAATAAACGATAGTTTAAGATTAGTGACTCACAATGTTCCAGCAATTCGAGTGCTTATGTGAGTATTTTCTTCTTCATCAAGTTTAGCCAAACCAAAGTCAGATATCTTCGGATTGAGATTTTTATCTAACAATATGTTAGAACCTTTGATATCTCGGTGAACTATCTTCAATCTTGACTCCTCGTGAAGAAAAGCCAAGCCTTTGGCTATACCAATACAAATCTTTTGTCTTGTTGTCCAATCCAATTTTAGCTGACATCCTTGAGGTCCTTCAATTTATTATATTGAGAAAGATGATCAATATTTTCATTAACTAACTCACAAAATGTATTAATAATTCTAATTATTTATGCATTAAAGCCTACGAGGCAAAACTTACCGAAGAGGGCTTGAGCAAGGCTATTATTTTCCATATATTCATATACTAGCAAAAGTTGATTTGCTTCGATACAACATCCATAAAGCTTAACTAAATGTGGGTGATTCAAAGAAGATATCAAGCCTATCTCATTCACAAATTCACGGTTTCCTTGCTTTGACTTTGTGGAAAGTTGCTTCACTGCAATCATGGTACCATCCAATAGAATACCCTACATTTTCCAAAGAAACAGATTGCATCATGTCCTCAAAGTCCATGAAAGAAAAATTTACAAAGTAAAGTCAAATGGTGTATTAGTGATAATACCTTATAAACAGGTCCAAAACCACCTTCTCCTATCTTATTGGAAGGGTCAAAGTTATTTGTTGCAGTTGTGATTTGCTTTAATGTAAATGAACCAATTGGCAGATTTTGACCCTTCACATCTGTACAAGTCTCGCAAGTTTATGAAAGAATAGTCAAAATCAATGAAGTTGCCTATTTTCATGATTACAAACAAGCTTTTAGATAATTTTCCATGCTTGTCCCATTCCAAGAGAAACATGAAAAATCTATCACTGCATTTACTTGTGATTTGTTTGCACATTAAAATCAAAATTATATATAGTTTTTTTTTTCAAGAAAAAAAACTAGGCAATTAAACATTATATGTCAAAAGAGTAATCAGAATTTGTCTTCGACATTATATAGTTTTTTTTTGCTTTTGATTTTCGAAAATGAAGCTTATAAACACTATTTTCATTTATATGTTTCTTTGTTTTGTTTTTTTTTTTTTTTTTTTGAAGAGAGATACTTTTATATGTTTCTTTGTTTTGTTATTTGCCTTCTTTCCATATTTTCAAAAATAAGTCAATTTTGAAAACTAAAACAAATAGTTTTTATTATTATTATTATTATTTTTGAATTTGGTTAGAAATTCAAATGAGTTCTTAACAAAAATGAAAACAGAAATAAGGAGAAAACAAGTATAATTTTTTAAAACAAAAAACGAAAAACCAAAAATCAAGGGCCCGTTTGATAACCATTTCGTTTTCTGTTTTCTGTTTTTGTTTTTCATTTTTAAAAAACAGGGGTGTTTGATAACCATTTCTGTTTTCTGTTTTCTATTTTTTAAAAACGTTTTTGAAATTATAAGTAAATTTCAAAAACCAAAAAAAGTAGTTTTTAAAAACAGATTTCTGTTTTTCAAAAACTCATTTTTCTTCTAATGCTTACTTTTCTCCTCTTTTACCTCTCTCTCCAACAAATTTTTTTCTCTCTCTAAAATTTATTTTTCTCTCTCAAAACTTTTTTTTCTCTATAACTTGTCTATTTCTAAAAACTTGTCAATACCTTTTCTCTCCTCAATAAACATGTTCTAATTGTTCTTTTAGAAAAAAAAAGTCACCAAAATTTTCTATCGCTACAACTTTTCTTTATTTTTCTAATTTATCGTTAGTTCTTTAACATATCTTTTACTCTTAACTTTACTATCTCTCTAAATTTTCTTTTTTTATTTAATTTTTTTAATCTAAAATTTATCACTTTTACTCTAACTTGTTTTCTATTTTTTCTCTAACTAATATCTTTTCTCGAGTCTAACTAATATTCTTTCTCTAAACATTTTCTTTCATCTCTCTAAATTTTCTATGTTTAACTTTTCTCTCGTCTTTTCAAAAAAAAAACTCTTGAAAACATTTATATTTGTATCTCTAAATTTTTGTTTCAACGTCTTTACACATTTTCTCTCTCTAAAATATCTTTTTCATCTTTCTAATTTTTTAAAAACTGAAAACCAAAAACAGTTATCAAACAAGGTTGGTTTTCTATTTTTTAAAAACAGAAAACAAAAAACAGTTATCAAACATATGTGGTTTTTGTTTTTAAAAAACAGAAAACCAAAAACCAAAAACCAAAAACAGAAAAACCAAAAACCAAAAACTGAAATGGTTATCAAACGGGCCCCAAATGTTTACCAAATAAGTTTGCTGAGGAAAACTATTAATCTAAATTACCTTGGTGATGTGCATTTTTCCTTCCAAGATAGCCTCTCCACCACAAAATTCCGAGAACCAAAATTATAATGAAGACCACTGCTACCAAAATTCCAACAACTGCACCTACAGGTAATGTATTTCGACCTTCTTCTGATGGAGAAACTGCATCTAGAGAAAAGGAACCATAATTGCATAAATTTGTTGGTTGGTGATAAGATATCCCTCTCCTAGCAACAATTTAATAATTTTGAGATGATATATCCATCCGAGAAATTTTAAGAAGCAATAATTGAAAGTAAGTACATTAATTAGTGCAGAATAAGGGATTTACAGAAGGAATGGCCTAAAGTGCATTCTATTTCTAATTCATTCATTGAGTGGAAATAAACAGGTGCATAGATCCTTGGAACTATTGAAAGTCAGTCATGTAATTGATTTGTTTAGTTTTGGAGCCCTTGAAATAAAGAGAACTATGGCGGGTTGAAGTTATTAGATTTTTTATGGTAGTTACATTGTTATTGTATTTGTTATTCAGTTTTGGTATTGGTTATTCTGTTATTGAACTCTGCTTTATATAATACCCTTATTTGGAATTAATGAAGGATATACTGAAGTCATATAATGTTTAGGTTTAAAAGGATCTAACGCGGAGTTGTGAGAAGAGAATATTAAGGTGTCCTTCGACCTACCAGGATCTACTGAAATCGCAGAAATCAAAGGACCATGGACTCCAAATATAGGGATGACCATTGTCCCCTTGCCAGCCCAATGAAATCGTATCTCCAAAGTACCACTACTAGTAATAGCAACTGGAATCTTTTTTATGACAGCTTTACCAGCACCACCTGCAGCATCTACAATATTAAAGTCCTTCAACACTCGCTTTCCCTGCAATGTTGGTGTAAAAGGAAATATTTTAATACCATTTTTATGCCAAAGTGGAGAGCAAAATATATATATGTCATTATTTACCTGCACATAAACATCAAAAATGCGTCTTCCAAGGCTGCCATAATCTTTATCATTGGTAAACATTATTTCTGCAAAATGGAGACTTATCGTGTAGTTTCCAGTTGCCATGCAATACACATAGTATGTAAGAGACAGTGGAGAAATTCGAGCAGTCTCATACAGTACTCTCGAATTTGTCATAAACAAGACAGAGGAATTCTTAGCAATTATGTAGTCATTTGTCGTATCGTCATCCATAAAAACGCCAGTATTGCTCAATGCCCAATTTGTTTTACTTGAGGAAAACTGTGATGAGTTGAGCCTATCTTCATCTCCTTCAAACTTGACACCATCGATGGTTACTTCCTTCCCACCACAATTTATATGGAGATACGACCGAACTGGAAGAATGAATTAAATCAGTTTGTTAGTTAGTTTCAAAGTAGTTTCTGAATTGTTATATTTTGTTTCAAAGTAGTTTCAATGTTGTTATTGCATGGATCTTGAATTATGTATCCAAGACAATTTCTGCACGCATTCTTTTCTCTGACTCTGCCCGAGATATTTGCCTTGATCTCCAAAACTGTTTTCAGCAAAAGAATGCGCCACATATTTTTCAAATTAAAGGAGAATTGACAACTCTTGCTCAAAATGAAGAATCAGTCGGTATGTATTTCACGAAGATCAAAACATTATGGGACAAATTGAACACCTACCGTCCTTCGTGCACTTGTGGTCTTTGCCGATGTGGAGGCAATTGCTCCATTGTTGAATTCCTCGAAGTAGAGTATTTGATGAATTTTCTCATGAGCCTTAATGAATCTTTTTCTCGTGATTGTGCTCAAATCTTGCTAATGGATCCTCCTCCTTCTATTTTTCAGGAAGAACAACAACGTTCTATTGGTGTTTTTTCTCCTTCCTCTAGTGCGATGGCTCTTGCTGTTTCTCAGCCACCCAAAAATTCACCGTCTTCAAATAACAAGCCTTTTCGTGGACTACAAGGACAAAGGAAGGATCATCCTCCTTGCACACATTGCGGAATTTTCAAGCACACACCGTGGATCGTTGTTATAAACTCCATGGTTATCCTCCGGGATACAAACCACGCATGTCACGAACGTCTTCTCAGGGTGTTATTGGCAATAATTCTCAAGCAGCAGTTGCTTCAACGATACTCCAACTACCATGGTTTCTCTTGATTCTTCCAATGTTGTTGAACAATGCTAAAATATTTTGAAAGTGTCGTAGTCTCAACTTTCTATTGCCAAAACATATTCTCCCGAGACTTCTTCATCTCATGTGACAGGTATTTGCTCATCTCCTCCAGTGTTGTTTCCTCTCATATTTGGATTGTGGATTCTGGTGCCTCGACTCACATTTGTCATTCGCGGGATTGTTTTATCTCCTTGACACCTATTCATGCCTTGGTTACTTTACCAAATATAGAACGTGTACTTGTTTATTATTCTGGCATTGTGAAGCTTTCTGAATCTTTGATACTTCCTTAGAGTACTTTTCATACCAGACTTTCAGTTTAATTTGCTATCCATCAGTGCTCTCACAAGAGATCTTTCTGTGTCTGTTCGATTTTTTTCTGACTATTGTAGGACAAGTCCACTTTGAAGATGATTGGCAGGGCTAAGGTCTCTGATGGCTTGTATTTGCTTGAAGCTTCACCCACTAGTTTAGATGTTTCTATTGTTGTTGTATGCAACTCCGTGACTTCAAAATCAACCCCTACTTTATGGCATCACAGACTTTGTCACCCTTCCTTTGGCCATTTGAATTCTTTAAGAGTTGTTTTGCATTTAACTAATAATGTTCAGCATAGTGACAATTGTTATATTTGTCCTTTAGCTAAACAAAGACGCTTATCATTTGTTTCTAATAATCATCTTTCACCCAATGCTTTTGATCTTATTCATGCTGACATTTGAGGACCTTTTTCCACTCCTTTTTATGCTGGACATTCTTATTTCTTAACTCTTATGCTGGACATTCTTATTTCTTAACTCTTGTGGATGATTATACACGCTACACTCCTTTTTATGCTGACATTTGGAGACCTTTTTCCACTCCTTTTTATGCTGGACAGTCTTTATGCTGAAGCACAAGTTTGATGTGTTAACTGTTGTTCCTCAGTTTTTCAAATTGATAGAAACTTAGTATGGTAAATGCCTAAAACAATTTCGTTCTGATAATGCCCCTGAGCTTTCCTTTGATGATTTTTTTCCTACTCGCGGTGTTGTACATCAATTTTCTTGTGTTGGATGTCCACAACAAAATTCTGTTGTTGAGAGAAAACATCAGCATATCTTGAATGTTGCACGAGCTCTGTATTTTCAATCTTTCATGCCTATTCGTTTTTGGGGAGATTACATTCTAACAGCTGTTTATCTGATAAATAGAACTTCGTCATCTATTTTAAAATGGGAGCATACCCTGTGAGTTACTAAATGGGTCTTTGGCAGATTATCATGCTCTCAGAGTTTTTGGTTGTTTGTGTTTTGCATCTACTTTAACATATCGTCGTTCCAAGTTTCAACCTCATGCAATTCCAACTGTTTTCCTTGGCTATCCTCCGGGCAAGAAGGCTTCTAAGTTGTATAATATTGCTACATGACGGATTTTCATATCTCGAGATGTTGTGTTTCGTGAAGACATTTTTCCATTTCACGGTGTCACTAAAGGTTCTAAAGTTGTTAATCCTTTTCCTGGCTTTGTATTGCCGAAAGCTTTTGATGTTATAACTGATTTTGCTCCTACTTCATCTACTATGCCTATTATCACCCAAGTTGTTACTTCATCTCTTAGTTGTGTGACTGAGTCTTTGTCAACCTCTTATATCCACATGGGACTCTGCTAGTTAGTCCTCTATACAAATTACTGATCAGTCATTGATAGCGAGCATAGCTAGCTATTTTTCTCTGATTAATTAAGCTAGTCTTTTACAATTATTTGTCCAAATTTATGCATTTTTATGTTTTATTTGTAGGAAGTATGTGTTTGAAGCTTAATTCAGCAATTGGAGTCAAATGGAGTCTTCAATCTAAAAAAAAAAAAAAAAAAATTCATAGCGTCGCGACGCTATAGGCAAAATTTCCAAAAATGCGGTATCGCGACAGCGTCGCGACGCTGTCTATAGCGTCTCGACGCTGTCGCCAGATTTTCTATAGATTCATCTTTTCATGCTACGGCCAAGGGGAGTCCAATTGGTGAGATTTTAGCCCTAATTTCGACTAGAGACCTTTTGTGGGAGCTAAAGGCAAGGCTAAGGACCGGGAATCAAGCGAGAAGACGTGGAGATCGTGACGGGGACGTGCGGTGTCGGCGGATTCGAGTTTTCCTTTCTCTTTCCCTTAACTCTTGTAGTTTTTATGGCTTTTCTTTCAATTAGTGTTTGTGGTTTAAAGACTATGAATTGCTAGTTGTTTGTCTTAGGGTTTGATGTAGTTGTTTAAATTGTTGGATTGAATTTTGGGTATGAATGTGTTCTTATTCTATGCATGCAATTTTATGTGTAATGCTTTCAATTACTTGATCACTAATTGAATGATTTAAGTGTTGAATCTAACTCGGGAGAGAGGATTTGGCCTAAGACTTGCTTTGTTCAATTGCATGACTAGAGTAGAAATTCTAAGTTTGTGACGGGATTTAGAATATCTCTAGAAGTATAACAAGGACCGAACAGAATAATGCCTTGCATGTTAATGAACTTAGATAGGGATATCAAGTTAGTTATATGCATGGGAATCAATTATACTCGGGAGAGGTAATCGTGATAAATGTTTCCTTGGCTTGTAGAATAATTGCACGGTCAATTCATTCCTATTAATCAATCATCAATCTTAATCAACGAAATCAATTCCCTAAGAGTCTTTCCATTTGAGTCTCCACCCTTTATTTTATGCTTTTTGTCTTTAGATTTATCTTTTTCATGAAGTTTTGCTCCCTAAATAAAATTGGACAAAAGTATTCACGGTACTTAATTTGCTAGAAAACCAATCCAGAGGACGACACTCGTTTTATCACGAAAACACTATATTATTACTTGACCCGTACACTTGCGGTAAGCAAATTGCGCATCATTCATGTAGTTCTGGTCCATAGTCTATACAGCAACCCATTATCAATCAATTACACAACAGACAGTGCCTTCGTCTAATGCTCAAGGTTCCATACGATGTTCAACCCTCTCCCTCTTTCTTCCACCAGATATCCAATGAAAAATGTTTTATCTTATGGTCGATTATCTTCATCTCATCATGCTTTAGTTTTCAATGTTTCTTCTCATTTTGAACCACAGTGTTACCATGAAACAGTCACTTTTGCTCATTGGCGTGATGCTATGAACGATGAACTTGCCGTTATGGACAATAATAAAACTTGGAGAATTGTTCCCCTCCCTCGAGGTAACATACCATTGGTTGCAAATGGATTTATAAGATCAAATATAAGGCAGATGGCTCGATTGAGCGTTATAAAGCTCGTTTGGTGGCTAAAGGATACACTCAACCAAGAAGGTGTGGACTTTCTTGAAACTTTTTCACTCGTTGCAAAGTTGGTCACTGTTAAAACACTTCTTACTGTTGCAGTGTCTAAAAATTGGTCCTTGGTTCAATTAGATGTGAATAATGCTTTTTTGCATGGAGACTTGTTTGAAGAGGTTTATATGGATTTGCCTATGGGATATCAAACTCGTTCTGCTGCTCAACGGGAGAGGTTAGTTTACAAACTACATAAATCTATTTATGGTCTTAAGCAGACTTCTCGTTAGTGGTTTGCAAAGTTTTCAACCTTCTTGATTTCACTTGGCTTTTATTCAGTCTAAAGCTGATTACTCATTATATTTCTTCAAGGGCATGGTGATTCCTTCTTGCTCCCTTAGTATATGTTGACGACATTATTATTACTGATGCTAATACCTCGAATATTCATAATTAGCTCAAGAATTTGCTTAATGACCAATTCAAGCTTAAAGATCTTGGTTCTCTTAAATATTTTCTTAGGCTTGAGCTTGCTCGTTCTTCTACTGGACTTTTTCTGTCTCAACAACACCATACACTTCAGTTACTTGAGGATACAAGCTTTCTTGGTTGCAAACCATCTGTTGTCCCTACGGATCCTTGATTGAAATTGGTTTCTTCTGATATTGCCTTATTGAAGGATCCTTCTATCTATCATCGGCTTATTGGTCGTCTTTTGTACTTAACCATTTCTAGACCTGATATCACGTTTGCAGTTCACACGCTGAGTCAATTCATGTCTCAGCCGTGTAAGTCTCATCTTGCTGCAGCATGTGACGTTTTGAGATATTTGAAGTCATCCCCTGGACAAGGTATATTTTCCTTCCTATTGTCACTAATTTCCAATTCCGTGCCTTTGCAGATATTCTAACTGGGGAGCTTGTCTAGATACTCGACGTCCTATCATAGGTTTTGTGTTTTTTTAGGGGATTCTCTTATCTCCTGGAAATCAAGGAAGCAGAACACTATTTCACGATCATCTGCAGAAGCTAAGTATCGTGCCCTTGCAGTTGTTGCTTGTGAAATTGTTTGGTTAACTAGTCTTTTACAAGAATTGCAAGTACCTCTTACTACACAATATTTGGGAGGATATCATTGTGCTTTCAGCCCTTTGGGCATCTTCCTCAAAAGCTTTCTCCAATTACCATGCTTCATCTATTGTTTTGAATTGGAAAGCTTTTTTGTAGCCCAATATTGCATGTTCCTCACATGCTTTCTGTAATAAAGTATCTTTTTCTAAAAAAAATGTTTATTAATTAATGGGAAATAGAGCAACATCCACCATCATGCAACAATCATGCATAATGGATATAATGACCGAAATTTCTACTCACCTTGCCCACACGTGCGGTTGGACAAACAAGATACAAGGTTACTGTTAAAACAATAGTAATTAGTGTCAAATTTAGGGGAATTAAGGAAAAATTGTCAAAGAATGTAAAGACCGCTAAAGTTTACATTGAATGAATTGCATATATAATCTATATTCAAACCTAGTAATCTATTCTTTCACAATTTTTCCTTCAATTAGTGTCATACTAATAAAACAATATAAATAAAATATCAATCTACCTAATAATCCCAAATCATAATTCAAATAGGAAATGACTCTAATTCAAATAAAATAATCTAAAACAAATTTAATTCACAAGATATCATTACCTAATATAACCCAACAGTTAGTATGATATTATTATAATTGATATAGAAACAAAAATAAATACAACTTACGAATTATTGTCTAGGTAAGAACTAGCAAAAACGTTTCTGCATGAGAGAAGGAAAGGAAATTTTATATCTTCTAAAGAAAAGTAGACGGTAGGAAGGTATTGAGAAGATAAAAAAAAAACATTCTTACAAATTTCGTGATTGACAACCTCTAGCCGTAGAGAGTGGTGTAAATTTATTATAAGAGAGATCACTGTAAAAAGAGATGTATATATGATTAATTGTCTTCATGGATGGTCATATCAAATAAACTTATAGTCCTCCTAAAGAGTAAAAGTTTGTAATGAGACTTACATGTTCTTTCCTTCATGCAACATCCAATTAGGCACAGATCCATTTAGCAAGTTTCCAGTTAAAAATCTAAATAAGTAAATGTTAGAAAATTAGGAGTATAGTCCTTTTTGCAATCTGACGATGATGTAAATTTATGATCGCATTGGAACTATGGGATCAATAATATTGCTACTTATGTGCACAAAATGATGTAGGTGTAGAGCCTAGAGAGGGAGGAATGATCAACTTGCTCAAAGAAATCTACTTTCGATGTGACAAAAAAACAAAACAAGTAAAGACAAATGTTTCATTTCCACCAAATACAAATCACTCAGATGAGTAAACATTTAACTCATGGCTCCAAGATAGCTTACACGTTCAACATTTAAATTTGTCCTGGTATTAACCAGATGGTCAAACAACTAAGCTTCTGGTGATTTTTTTATGCCTTAGTTTCTAGAATATGAGCTTAGCTTAGATATTTAAGCACCTCAAGTTACTGTATGAGACAGTAATCTTAACGTATAGTGTTTTAATGTAGGAAAGTTACAAGGTTTCTCTATTCAAAGTTTGTTTCTACATAATACCTTGATAATGAAATGAATTTCATCAATCACTTGAGAGTTTTTAAATTAACTAGTCCCCTCAAGCCATGAGAGATGACTACATGTAATAGTTATGATTGAAGTTTTGGCATAAAGTTTCTTACATATCATCCACTTCGACAAGACTATGAAAACTGGGAGGAATCTGCCCACTTATTTTGTTAAAGCTGAGGTCTCTACAAGAGAAATTGCAACGTAAAGAAAATGAGCAAATTAACAAGTCATAATGAAAAGAAACTTCCAAGGTTTAGAGTCTATGAGAACTAGTATGGAAGCTGCCTACAATAGAAATTATTCATCATGAGAATGCAGTACTAGTTTCTAAAATTAAATTTCAAATAAATTTTGAACAAAGTTAAAGAAACTCTTCAATCTTCCAATAATAATGCAAGTCCACCTAAATCTATGGTTAGGAAAATTATAAAAATTTAATAAAATAAAAGAAAGTTAGATCAAGAAACAAAGCACCCATTATATTGCTGTTTAAAAAGGCATTCAGTGAGACCAAAAAATAAGTCGAGCAAAAGAGAGCTAGTTACTCCCATCCAGATGATGACGTAAACCATCTTTAGAATATGTAAAAAAATAACATTATAGCATAAAATTTTTCAAGGTTCCAAAGTTTCATAATAATAATAATAGTAATAATAAAAAGAACATCAGATTTTCCCAATTCCTAAAACGTAAACATCTTATTGATCCATATGGGATCAATTCAGCCCGTGGCACAATTCTTGTCCTCCCTTCAACACAAAATCTGAACTCTGAAGTGAAGAATAGATCTTGACAATTATAATCCCCTTAAATTTTTAGATTTTCATAGAAGGCATGAAGTATCTGGATAATTCCCAATTCCATGGAATTTTTCAATCTATATAAGATTTTAAAAGGTAATATACACGAGCAAGAAACTACAAAGAAATTAAATGAACTGATACTGACAGGAGCTTCAAAGATTTCATCCCAGCAAAATAATCGGGCAGAACTCCAGTTATATTGCAATTTCTCAATACTCTGTAGTAAAATAAAAGCAAAATTAATGGACCGAGAGGTGCTTCCCAACATTTTATAAAGGAATTGAGCTGCTTACAGTGTGTCAATGTTAGTCAAATTATTAAGCAATGGAAAGGGTGATGACGGTCCATTCAAATCACTTATTGTCCTGCATGTTAAAATTTGCATGTCTATAAGATAAAAATGAATACATTTTCTGTTTTTTTCTAGAGATGATTGAACCTTATATTTAAAATGAAATTGCATACTAACAAGTGGGTTAATGTTGTCAAAAATCTGATTTCAGATGGAATAGGCCCACTCAACCCACTTCCTTGAATATGTCTGTCGCAATCAAATTAGTTTAGTGAGATACTATTCCTAATTATCGTTAAGACTTTTGAAATGATCATAGAATGTAAACAAGTTCTCACATTGCTTCAATATTTACCCAATTTTGAATGAAGCTGGGTATTTGTCCTACAAAGTTATTGTCACTGATTCTGCTGCATGGTTGAATTAGAAAAAAGTTCAATGTATGAATTAATTTAGAAACAAAACTCGAAAACTAGAAATTTTGTGAAGCTCACAACATGGTCAAATTGGTCAGCATTCTTAGAGATGCTGGTAGCTTGCCAGTGAAGTTGTTGGAGCCAAGTACTCTAAACAATAAGTTTTAGGTATGAATTAGAATCAAGAGGTATAAACTCTTTTGGCACATTCGTCATGAGTTCAAGAGTACTGTTAACTAAATCAACTCTGTAACAAAAGCTCGCACCAAGGAATAGCTAAACAATTTAGTATGGAAAATACGAGACAAGATTAAAAATTAAATGGTCTTACAATGACTCCAATTTGGACAATTTTCCAAGGGTTGAAGGTAAGCTTCCTGACAATTGATTGTTGTCTAGGATCCTAAGTAAAATGTAACGCAACTGATGAATATTTAATAATTCAAAAACTGAAATGAGAAGTAAACACATGTGGTAATCAGAACTCACAAGAATCGAAGAGTAGTGATGTTTCCAATCTCTTTTGGAATCGAACCCGTCAACCGATTTCCGAAAAGGTTACTGCAAAAAATTTAGATTAAAATAAATTACGGTTATCACATGTGAAGAAGAAGGTAGAAAGGGAGAGAAAAATACATGGTGACAAGCTTGGTGGAGCCCCATTCACGAGGAATTTCGCCGCTAAGATAATTTAGATAGAGAGAACTGGATTAAAAGAGAAAGAAAAGTGGTAATTGAAGAAGTAATTGAAGAATGATGAAGAAAACAAAACAAGAAACTCCATTGCAATTGCAAAGAGAAGAGGAGAGAAGAAATGCGTACAGCGTCTCCAAGTAAGGCAGCTTGAAGAGTTGAGATGGAAGTGTACCTGCCAAACTCTGGCCAGTGACCCATCTGCGCTTATTCGCAACAAAAATATCACAAGGTAGGAGAAAGAGAGCAATCTTTTATTTATTTATTTTCTTTCATAAAAAAATGTGTCAAATATTGAAAGAAAATTTCGGTTCCTCAATCAGCATTCAGCAGGAAAGAATTGTCTTCCACAAATTTTCTTTTCCCCATGTCACAAAAGATATCAAACATCTAGCTCATATGAACATTGCTCTGCTGGATCAAGACACTGGTTTGAATCATATCCACCCTACTGGCCTCAAATATAATATATATATATATATATATATATATATATATATATATATATATATACTTTTGAGTTCAACAAGTGAGGGTATAACATTCCAATCAATGATATGTTTCAATTTGGGTAACATTCCAATCAATGATATGTTTCAATTTGGGTTGACAAAGAAAAAAAATATAAAAAATGTCCAAAAAGACACCCACACATTTGATTGTAAAGTAAAATTAATTAATTTATTTTGTTGAGTAAGTATAGAGTCCAATTACCAAGTAGTTTTCACATCATTGTTTTATTAAGTGAACTAAGGATCAACTAAGTTCAAAGATAATTTAAAACTACTTTGCAAACTTCATAGAGTAAATTAATATCACTTAGCTTTAAAGTTTGAGGGACCTAGTAGAATTCAAACACAAACTTTAGAGACCAAAAATGAAATCTATCTTTTTAGGCCCCGTTTGATAACCATTTCGTTTTTTGTTTTTGGTTTTTGAAAATTGTGTTTGTTTTCTCTCCATCTTCTTACAATGGTTTTCATTTTTGTTAAGGAGACATTTGAGTTCCTAGCCAAATTCCAAAAACAAAAACAAGTTTTTGAAAACTACTTTTGTTTTTCAAAGTTTGGCTTGGTTTTTGAAAACATGGGAAATGATGTAGATAAAAAACAAAGAAGCTTGTGGGTAAAAATAGTGTTTATAGGCTTAATTTTCAAAAACAAAAAATGAAATGGTTATCAAACGGGGCCTAATGTAAGATAAACAAAATAAATTAATATTATTTATAACGGGGCCTAAATATTATTTATTACATTAAAAATAATAAATTAATTTTTAATGTAAGATAAACTAAAGGGGCAAGTCTCCCTTCTTCCTTTTTCACTTTGCTCTTGGTGATATATATAGAAAAAAAAAAAGAGTAATCACAGCATGGTAGAAGTTATTCATATGCTTTTTTCTTACTTCAACAAATGTAGGGGTAGGTGTGAGTGATTATAATATAACATGTGTGTCTTCTCCATTTAAGCTTCTTAAATGGACAATTATATCCATATACTTCAAACTACAAGTAAATATTATCTTGCGGTAATTGGCACGAACCCTCGACCAAGAGGTCAGAGGTTTGATTCCCTCACCCCCAATGTTGTTTAACTCAATAAAAAAGAAAAAAAAAACATTAGTGGTTTTCTATTAATATGTATGTATATACGTGAGATTCAAACCTCGTTTTATCCTTTAAATTTTCATGTTCATTTCATGAATTTTGGTACTTTAACTTTATAAAATATCTATTTTAATTAGTCTCTACACTTAAAAAAAAAAGATTGACCATTTTCATCTCTATACTTTCAAAATGTCTATTTTAGTTCATCCACTTTTCTAACATAATAATTTTAGTTCTTGCTATAATTTTATAATCTAATACGTGCCCCAACAAGATTTTTGCCCCTAAAAACAAATTTATTTAGCTCCAGTACACGTATCCACCTCAACATGTTAATACACATATATTGAAGTATGTGTTATCTTTGAATAATTGGTGGTAGAATCATAGTAATGACCAAAAATGGTAAGAATTTTAAAGAGAAACATAAATTAGTGAGAAGTTTTTTAAAGAGAAATTTTTGGGAGAAAAATTAAGGGTTGTGTTTGTCAATATGATATGAAAATAGAAATTTAAAAACAAAATAAACAATGAAAAAATATAGTAGTATTCGATACTTTCAATGTTTTTCGAATGCATAAAAATTTAAAATAAAAAATAAAAATAAAATATTAAAAATAAATAAATAAAAATAAAACTATAAATTTTAATAAAAATTTCTATAATTTCACAATTTTATAAATTGTACATCAACTTTTTTGGGCAGTTAATTTTGTAAAATTTTTATAATTTTACAATTTCTATAATTTTCAAAATTCATAATAAAAATTTCTATAATTTTCATATATATGGGCCATAAATTGTAAATTTATAGATTTTTTTTTCTTTCCAAGAGTGGTAAGATTATGAAATTATAGAAATTGTAAAAAAATTTGTTACGAATTTTGAAAATTATAGGAATTGTAAAATTATAAAAATATTAATTATTTAAACACTTTCTATTATTTTACAATTAAAAAAAAAAAAAAAAAACCTCTTTGACTAGTGGCCATGTGATGGCTAATATTTGTTATAGGCAAAAACTCCCTTTTGATTTTTTTTTTTAAATCCCCATTTCAATCTTATAGTTTGAGTGTTTTATAGTTCAAAAGTAGTTTATTTATTTTGAAATCTTTAATGGTTTAATTCTAATAATTTTAGTGTTGGAGGTTGATGGTTCGTTGATGCAATATTTAAAAGTTCAATTGCAACATGTTTGTAAATTTACTAATATTCCAATTTGTAAAAAGATATCATCAATAATAATGTTTCAATAATTTGGTTTATAGAAAAGAAAACAAAAGAATAAAACGAAAATTTTAAAAATAAATTAGTCTTCAAAGTTCGTAATAAAAATTTTCTATAATTTCTATAATTTCATAATTTTAAAACATTTGGAAAGAAAAAATCTATAGATTTACAATTTTTGGCTTATATATGAAAATTATAGAAATTTTAAAATTATGAAATAATAGAATTTATAGAATTTTTTTTATTAATTTTGAAAATTATAAAAATTTTACAAAATTAAATTTACAATTTGTGGCCCAAAAAGTTGATCTACAAGTTATAAAATTATAGAAAATTTAATTTTAATTTTTTTTATTTTTAAATTTTTGGTTTTAATCTTTTGTTTTAATTTTTTTTTTTTGGTTCATTTTTTACTATAAACCAAATATTAGAGAACTAATAAAATAGAAAAAATAAATAAAAGTGAAAAATGAAAAAGAAAGAAGAAAAACTAAAACTAAAAAGAAGAAAAAATAAAATATTAGAAAACGAAAAATTAAAAAGAAAAAGGGAATTTGCAAGTGGGTGACAAATAAGAATTATATAATTGCAAAAATAGCACAATGTAAAAAAAATTGCAAATATAGCAAAATCTATCCGAGTATATTATTGATAGACACTGATAGACTCTGGTTTATTAGAATCTATTTGATAGACTTCGATTATCAGAGTTTATCAGCGATAGACTCTGATTAATCAGAATCTATCAGTCTACTGATAGACTTCGATTATTCAGAGTCTATCAGTGTCTATTGCTGATAGACTCCGATTAATCGAAATCTATCAGTGACTATCGATCACTGATAGATTTTGATTAATCGAAGTTTATCAATGGTAGTCACTGATAGATTTCGATTAATCGGAGTCTATCAGCAATAGACACTGATAGACTCTGAATAATCGAAGTCTATTAGTGATAGACACGGATAGAATCTGACGACGGTTTGTTGGGTCTTATACAATTAATTTTGCTCTATATGCAATTAGCTTGCAACTGTGCTATATTTGCTATTAATTTGGCCCAATTTTCCATCTATGCAACTCCAAAGAAGGAGTAAAAATGCGCTTGGCAGATGAGTATGTTTGAATCCGCATTTTCAATCCACGAAATGTAATGAAGACAAAAAAAATGTGTTTTTCCTAATATTTTTTAAATGTCTTAGTTTTTTATAATTTTGGGAAAAATACACTTTTGGTCCCTGAGGTTTAGGTTAGGTTTCATTTTAGTCATTCTGTTAACATTTTCGTTAACTACTCACAGAAAGCTGACGTGTCCTTTATTTTTTTTATCAAAATATAATTTTTTGTTATTTTTTATTATTATTTCTTATTTTTAATTAAAAATCATTTTTAATTTCTTTTCCTTTTTCCTCTCTCTTATCTCTCTCTTCCCTTCTTTTTCTTCATCTCTCCCCCTTTCTCGTGAACAAGCAAGACCATCCACCCAACAACAAAACCCTCACAAAAAAAAACCCCTCCATCCGTTTCTCTTCTCCGACAGCACGACGAACCCATAGCGACGCGCATAGCAGCCATGCGATTTCAACAGACTCAACGACCGGCTCTCCCTTCGTTTCTCTTCTCCGACGACACAACGAACCCACAGAGACCCACAACCATTTCTCTTCTCCTCTGCGCGACACCCAAACGATTTCAGCGTGATTTTTCAATTCTGGTGGCCTTCGACGGAGTCCCCTGCTCGCGAAAAACACAGACACGAGAGGGAGAGTGGGTTTCCTAGATCTGTGTGGATATGTCTTCGACGAAGTCTTGCGCGGCGACTGAGCGTGGTTTCCTAAATTTGTGTAGTCCGGCACGACGACTGAGCTTGGGCATCCCAGATTTGGGTTTCCTAGATGTTGTGTAGTTAGATGAGAAGAAATCCGAGAGAGAGAGAATCGAGAGGAAGAGAGGGAGGAAAGCGACGGTCGTGGGTCTCCGTGGGTTTGCATGGGTATCCCAGATCTGGGTCACTATTTATTCGTGAGCACAGAGAAGGGTTTTGATTAAAAAAAAAAGAGAGAAGAAAAAGAAGAAGAAATGAGGAGAAGAAAAACGCTGATGCCGGCCGTAGGCGACGGTGGCATCGACCGGTGGTGGTGGCGGTTGGAGGCAGCCGACTGCCAGACTAGAAGAAGAAGAAAGAGGAGGAAGAAGAAAAAAGAGGAAGAAAGAAGAAGAAAAAATAAAATAATATTTTTTTAATTTAATATTATTTTTTATTTTAAAAATTAAACAAATAATTTTAAAATAAAAAATAGGTGTCACGTCAGCATTCTGTCAAATTTTAATCGAAAAATAGATGGAGGGACTAAAATGAATCTAAATCCAAACTTTAGAGGTAAAAATGGGAATAAAATGAAACTTAACTCAAGGAACCAAAAGTGTTTTTTTCCTTATAATTTTTTTAAATTTGCAATTATAAACATTAACCCCAATTTCAAGGGAAAGATATGATGTAAAAAAAAAAAATCAAGTGAAAGACTAGAGAGAGACATACATGTTAGTGACGTGGCAAACGGTGTTGTTGTCATATGTGCAACTACACCCAATTGTATTTGAGAAAACTTCATTCCACCCGATTGTATTTGAAGCCCTATAATCGGTTACATTTGAATGATCGAACCCTTCACGACATGGACTTGAACTGAAATTCCAGTTTGTCTTTCCCAATGTGTTCATCACGTACCACAAACCTTCTACTGTGTAATTTTCATACATTAAATATATTAATATTTAAAACACTATTTAAAATATTAAAAAAAATACATATTTAAATGGTTAAATTATCCTTCAATTTTTTCTGATAAATTTTTTCAAACTTAAAAAAAAAAAAAAATCTAATAGATTTTTGAAATTTCAATTATGAGTCATTATAGTTTTTTTTTAGTTCATTATGTGTCACTATAGTTTCCTTAATTATTTGACATTTTAAAACTAATATGAGTATAGTTCAACTGACAAAAAATCTGAAGTTCAAATCTCTTGTCTGCATGTTGTAAAAAAAATTCAAAATTATTTGACATTTTTAAAATATTACCGTCTCATTGTACACAAAATTTCTTTAAAATTTTGATAATAAAAATTTGAATTGATTTCCATAGAAACCAAAAAATGAAAAATATAGGACTTTTTTTTTTCTTTTGCAAAAGAAAATAAAGGATGTTAAGGTGTCGTTTTAAAGCTATTTTATTGTCTTTAGTTTCTGGTTTTTTAAAAACAAAGATTGTTTGATAACTCAACAAATTTCTCTCTCTACATTTTTTTTTCAATTTGAAAATTTCTCTAAAAATATTTTCTTTTCTCTCTCTAACATTTTCTTCTTAATATAACTTTTAGGATAAATTACACTTTTAGTCCTCGAGGTTTGGTTTAAGTTTCTATTTGGTCCTGGAATTTCAAAAGCAATACTTTAGTCTTTAAAATTTAAGAAATAGTTCTAAATGGTCTCTGAGAAGAATTAAGTGTTAGTTGACCGGACTGAAAGATGATGTGGCACTTAAATGGTGATTAGATCTTTGCTAATGTGGACAAATTTAAATGACATGGAAAAACTTAATAATTTTATATTTAAAATTATGCAAAAAAAAAAAAAAAAAAAAAAAAAAAACTCACTCTCATCACCCTTTAGTCTCTTCTTTCTCCTTTTCCCCCCTCCTAATCACTCTTCCTTTTCTTCTTTCTCCTCTGTTAAAGTCACCCCATGAACAGCCCCATGAACATTCCAATTGGTCCTCTTCCAACCAAAGTAGTAAAAAACAAGCTTGCAACGATTTGGGAATTGGGTGTTCACTATTGTAGATTTTTCATTAAGGAACGATTTGGGAATTGGGCGTTTTCTATTTTCGATTTGGGAGGAATTTGGAGTTGATTTTGAAGATGAGTTTAGATCATTTTCAAATTGGGAGGAATTTGGGGCTGTTTTTAATAGATGGGTTTTTCCATTTTCGATTTGGGGGAATTTGGGACTGATTTGGGAGATGAGTTTTGGTCATGATCCAATTTGGGGTTATTAGGGACTAATTTGGGAGATGGATATTAGGCACAATTTGAGGAATTGAGATTGATTTCGAAGGATTTTGGTTGGCAAAACAAGAACTAAAGAGGATGACAGAGGGGGGTGGGAAGATAAAAGACCTTGGTTAAAAGAAAAGAGGAAGAAACTTGAAATTAAAGGCAGTGGCGTGTCAAGATGGTTGGAGGAGAGGCGGAGGTGAGGATGGAGGTCAGACAGAGGCGGACTGGTCGGGCATGGCTTTCAACGGTTTAGCAATAACAGAGAGTTTCACAAACATGGTTTCCTAATCTAATTAGAAGAGGGGAAAGAGGAGAAAGAGAGGAGTGAATTGTGAATTAGTGATGAGGAGAGTGAAAATAAAAATTGAGTAGTTTTAAATATATAATATTATTAAATTTCTCCACGTCATTTAAAATTGGCCACATTGGTAAATGTCTAATCACCATTTAACTGTCATCTCATCCTTCAGTTAGGTCAACTAACGGTCAATTCTTCTTAGAGATTATTTAGAACTATTTCTTAAACTTTAGAGACTAAAGTGTTGTTTTTGAAACTTCAGAGACCAGATAAAAACTTAATCCAAACGTCGGGAACCAAAAGTGTAATTTGCCATAACTTTTACTTTGCTTTCTTTCTCTAAAACTGTCTTTTTGTATAACTTTCATTTATCTTTCCCTTCTTACATCTTTCTCTAAAAATTTTATATTTTCCTGAACATATTTATCTCTAGGATTTTTCTGTGAGCTCCTCTCTCATTTATTTTTCAATCTAACAAATATGTCTTTGACTTTTTTCTCTGACATTTTTCTCTCATTTCAATTTTTCTTTCCCTTTCTAATTTTTTTTTTCTCCATAACATTTCTTTCTCTCCTAACTTTACTCTCTCCCTCTAAAAAAAGAAAAAAACTTTACTCTATCTCTCAGTTTTCTCTTTTCCTACTTTTTTTTCCCTAAAATTTATGTCCTTGTGACTATTATTTTCTCTTTCTATCAATAATGTTCTTCAACTTTAACTAATATTCTCTCCCTTAGATATCTCTCTCAATTCTTTTCTCTCTAAGAAAATTTATCAGTCTAAACTTTCATTTCTTTGCATGTACGGCATATTTTTCTTTTTGTAACACATTTCTTTATCTCTAATTTTTCAAAAAATAGAAAATCAAACACAGTTATTAAAAACATCAAATAAGAAAAATAGTTATAAAACATATATAGTTTTTGTTTTTAAGTACAAAAGATTGGAAATAGAAAATACAAGCGAGAAAAAAAAAAAGAAATGGTTATTTTTTCTTTTGAAAAAAAAGTAAAAATAGTTACCAATCAAGGATTATAATTAAATTGGTTATCAAATGATCCCTAAAATATAAACACAAAAGCCAAAAATCAAAAGTGGAGATGGCATTCATATCCAAGCTTAATTATTGACCCTTAAATATGAAAGTTATGGTAATAACGCTAACAAGTACTACTAATAATAAGTGTGGCCAAAACTTATTTGAAAATGCAAATTAGCATTCGTGAGTATTACTTACGTTCTTCAGGAGGCAATCTAGGAGTTTGAAGAGCTGGAGAGCAAGAAAGAAAGAGGACAGCAATTACCATGATTGGACCGACACCCAACATCTCTTCTCTATTTGCCTCTAAAAAAGATGCAATGTTTTCTTTATATATCAAAAAGACTTTGCATTCTCCAAATTAAGTAGTGATCGTTAGAAAGTGAGAAATAATATAATCTATTCAATAATGTATGCAACATGGCAGGTTCCATCCTACTTAGCTTTTCAAAATCAACTTATTATCATTTTTAATATATATAAAAAGTATTTAAAAGTGGATACGTTTAAATAGAGGTGGACATAAATGTTATGAGTGACATTCATATATATTAGAGACATGTTTGGGGTGATTTTGACGATCAAAATCACTTTTGACATGTTCAAAATCCCTCCTCTTTCAAAATTGTGATGTTTGGCAGTAATGAGAAAATGATTTTGTAAGCATCCAAAATTACTTCAAGGAATTATATATATATGGACTCTTGTGAATTATATATATATGTAAGCATCCAAAATTACTAGTCGGCTTTTTTTTTATAACATGTGAGTCTAGATCATCTTAGTGTAATTTATCTCTCTTCTTTAATTCTGTTTTTAGTTGTACATGTTCAATATATGTACAACTAAAATTTTTCCTTAAGAAATTATATATATGGACTCTTGTGAGTTGTGGAAAAAAAAATACAACAATATGCTTAATTTTTATAAGATAACACGGTCTCCATTATATTAACCAAAGTTAATTAGAAAAGGCATTCACAAATGATAATTATCTTTAGAAAATAAGAAAAAAAGAAAAGGGCATTCATAAATCAGAACTTTGCTAAAAAGATAAAGAATTAAGCAACTTTAAGACTTAAAAGCAAGGTAGAAGACCCCTAATTAAGTGGCTAAAAAAGTAAAAACAAAACTAAGTGGAATTGTGCATCACCATGGTATGCATGACCAATTATCACCAGTCCCCATGACCCCACATATATAACACTGTATTCACATTCACATTCATTATAGAAATTGTGCTTAAATAGTTTTTTTTTCAAAGACATTTCACACATGTCCAATTTTTATAAAATTTTCAAGTTTAGGCTCCGTTTGATAATCATTTCGATCCCGTTTGATAACCATTTAGGCCCCGTTTGATAACCATTTGGTTTTTGGTTTTTGGTTTTTGAAAATTAGACTTGTTTTCCTTAAATTTCCTCACCATGGTTTTCATTTTTGTTAAAGACACACTTGAATTCCTAACCAAATTCTAAAAACAAAAACAAGTTTTTGAAAACTACTTTTTTTAGTTTTCAAAAATTGGCTTGGTTTTTTAAAACATGGAAAGAATGTATTAGGAAAACAAAGAAATTTGTAGGTAGCAGTAGTGTTTATAGGCTTAATTTTCAAAAACCAAAAACCAAAAACCAAATGGTTATCAAACGGGGCCTTAGTTTTTGGTTTTTTGTTTTTGAAAATTAGGCTTGTTTTCTTTAAATTTCCTCACCATGGTTTTCATTTTTGTTAAAGACACACTTGAATTCCTAACCAAATTCTAAAAACAAAAACAAATTTTTGAAAACTACTTTTTTTAGTTTTCAAAAATTGGCTTTGGTTTTTGAAAACATGGGAAGAAGGTAGGAGAAAAGCCAAAGAAACTTAGAATTGGAAGTGGTGTTTATAAGCTTAAAAACCAAAAACCAAAAACAAAAAATCAAATGATTATCAAATGGGGCCTTCGTTTTTTGTTTTTTATTTTTGAAAATTAAGCTTATAAACACTACTTTCACCCACAAGTTTCTATGTTTTGTTATCTATATCCTTCCCATGATTTCAAAAACCAAGTCAATTTTTGAAAAAAAAAAAAATCAAGAAGTAGTTTTTGTTTTTAGAATTTGGCTAAGAACTCAAATGTCTCCTTAACAAAAATGAAAACTATGATAAGAAAATTGAGAAAAAAACAAGCATAATTTTCAAAAACCAAAAACCACAAACCAAATAGTTATCAAACGGATTAGCTATTCAGATTTTATTTATTTTTTTTCTTCCTAAATTTATCCCCACATTAAGTTTATTATGTTGTTTTAATCCCACTCTTCCATAATTTTCCTCGTACAAACATATTTCTTTCATGGAGTTTTTTCTATTGATTTTCTTCTCTCTTTCACTTTTCTATTTGATTCTTTATAGGCAAAGAGGTTGTGTTAATTTTGGCTTTCCTCATCATTTCATCCAAAATTTTATCTCCTAAATTTATTTCCCTCTAATCAAGGTCATATTAAATGTGATTAAAATCCTTCAATTTTTTTAACCAAAATATGTCCATGTGTAACCTTTATTTTTCAATAGATTATTGCCACATTATGTTTTCAACCTCATTTTAATAATAATAATAAAAAAGCTAATAAAATAGTTTTTTTGAAATACTTTCACAAGGTAGAGAGTTAAAATGAAACTTTTGAAACAATAATAAGGTCGTATACAATTGAAACCTAACCAAAAGTTTATAACCATTATTGAAACCTATTATGAAGTTGAGGGGTATTTTGCATAATTTAATCTTAACATTTCAATTGTTCAAAATTTAGTTTGAAGTTGATAAGAATAATGGTGTTCAACAAGTTACAACTGTGCCTATTATACGATCCAAGACTAAGAAGATTCAACAAGCATTCATTATTCACATATAAAATTGGATAGGTTCAGCTCAACCTACATTTCAATGTTTGCAAGATTGAAGTTGTGTCAGTACTTTGAAGACTCATCATTTGTTATTTTAAGTTTCTCAACTTTTGCTGGTAATTTTTTAGCTTTTGGATTACCAAACTATGGTTTCAAAGTCAGACATTAATTGTAGGGAATTACTAAGGACCTGTTTGATAACCATTTCGTTTTCTGTTTTCTATTTTTGTTTTTCATTTTTAAAAACACAAGGTTGTTTAATAACCATTTCTGTTTTTTAAGAACGTTTTTGAAATTATAAGAAAATTTCAAAAACCAAAAAAAGTAGTTTTTAAAAACATATTTATGTTTTTCTATAGCTTTTAAAAAAATTTCAAAAACCGAACTATGATGTTTCCTCTATAGCTTTGAATTGGGAAGCTTTTATGTAACCCCTCCAAAAAAACATATTTCTGTTTTTCAAAAACCCATTTTTCTTCTAATGCTTATTTTTTTCCCTCCTTCACCTATCTCTTCCCGACAAATTCCTTTTTATATTTTTTCTCTCTCTAAAACATTTTTTCTCTCTACAAAATTTCTTTTTCTCTCTCTAAATTCTCTCTCAATTTTTTTTTCCTCTATAACTCATCTATTTCTAAAAATTTATACATATATAAATTTTCTCTTCCTAATAAACATATTCTACATTTTCTTTTGGAAAAAAAATCTCCCAAAATTTTCTCTTGCTACACTTTTTCTTTATTTTTCTAATTTATCATTATATTTTTTTAGCATATCTTTTACTCTTAACCTTGCTATCTCTCTAAAATTTCTCTTTTTATTTATTTTTTCTATCTAAAATTTATCTTTTCTACCTTAACTTTTTTTCTTTTTTCTATAACTAATATCTTTTATGAAGTCTAACTAATATTCTCTCTCTAAACATTTTCTTTCACGTCTCTAACTTTTCTATGTTTAACTTTTCTCTCGAAAATATTTATATTTGTGTCTAAATTTTTGTTTCAATGTGAGACACATCTTTCGCTCTCTAAAACATCTTTTCATCTCTCTAATTTTTCTAAAAACTGAAAACCAAAAACAGTTATCAAACAAGTTTGGTTTTTTGTTTTTTAAAAACAGAAAACAAAAAACAATTATCAAACATATATGGTTTTTGTTTTTAAAAAACAAAAAACCAAAAACAAAAAATCAAAAACAAAAAAAAAAACCAAAAACCAAAAACTGAAATGGTTATCAAATGGGGCCTAAGTTGGCCAATTATGGTCATTAATACCTTGTAGCTGTTTTATTTTGAGAATTAGGGTTGCCTAATAATTTTTGGGAATTGAAGGGTTGAAGATTTCACTCACATAAAAGCTATAAAAAGTCACACCCTCCAAGGCATGTAAAACTTAGATTATGATGGATGAAATTGGATCTCTCAAGTTTAAGACATTTTTATCAAATAACATGGGCTTCCATCTCAAAACCAATTGGCAATGAGTGGAGTATCCCATCTATCTTATAAATTGTGAGGTCTCCACTTATCTTTTCAATGTAGGATCCTCAACATGACCCCTCAAGATGGTGAACCCAATTGGTTTTGAGATGGAACCCCATGTTATTTGATATGGTATCAGAGCCCATTAAACCCAAACGGGTATTCGGTCCAAAGAAAAAATTGGGATCCGATCCAAGAATGGTGAACCCAAAGAGGCACCATCTTGAGGGGGTATGTTGAGGATCCCACATTGAAAAGAATAGTGGAGACCTCACAATTTATAAGCTACAAGGGTCACCCCACTCATTGCCAATTGGTTTTGAGATGGAAGCTCATGTTATTGGATAGTTTTCTTATAAAACTTCTTTGTCATTTCTAAGGTTTCTTGCAAATCTTGTGATAGATTGCATTTTGAGCCATATTTAATCCAACCTTGATCAAGTTTGATTGTGGAATGACTCAATCTATAACAAGATTGTGGAAACACCATGGGTATTGAATCATCTAGTTGATCACTTATTTCCATTCAATCTAGTCTCGATCATGTTTGATTGTGGAATAATGAACTCAATCTAGAACAAGATTTATAATCTTGATTCTAGATCTTTGATCATAAGAAGTAATCAATTTCTAGCCTTGTTCTTGGTTGATTCTAATCTTGTATTAGGAAGTCTTAATTTCTTTGATTCAAAGGTTCTTGCTCATCAAAAGCTTGAATCTCTAGATCGACTGAGAATTAGGGTATACTTGTCGGAAGTGAATAAAGTGGGAATGCATGTAGAAGTGAAAATTTAATATTTAACCATTAAGAATGGAGACGAAGGCACCGGGGAAGAGAGAAGAGGGAGAATGCCACATTGAAGAAAAAATTAATGTAATATCATTATATTTTGCTACCTCATTAAAAAATAGTCATATCAGTCGAGTTTTTTTTTTTTTTTTTTTTCCTTCTTTCTTTTTGAAACAATGCATAAAATTAAATTGGCGTGTTTGATTTAACTTTTCAAGTGTTTAATTTTGAAAAAAAGATTTTAGTGTTTGACAACCACTAAAAATGATTTATTAAAAAATGAGATTGAAAAATAAACCATTTTGGGAAAAACACTTGAAAGCAATTTTTTTAAAAAAAACAAGAGTTTTTAAGTATATAATAACTTGCGTATAAAAACACATACAAGGAAATGTAACAAAACATATGAGTGTTTAAATTCTAAACAAATTTTATACAAAATGTTTAAAAAAAGCATTCTTGAAAAACACTTAAACTAAAAGGTATTTCAAACAGACCCTTAGGGTCCCTAAGTTTGAAAACTCGACATTTTGGTCCCTGAGGTTTGGAAGTCGTTTCATTTTGGTCCCTCCATCCAATTTTCCATTAATTACTAACGGATTGTTGACGTGACACTATATTTTTATTAAAAAAATTGTTTTTTATTTTTAAAATAAAATAATATTAAATTAATTAAAATACTATTCTTTTTTAATTTTTCATTTCTCTCTCTTTTCTTCTTCTTCTTGCCCTTCCAGCTTGCAGCCAGTCGCCACTAACCGCCACTCACTAGCGACTTTTTTTTCTTTTTTCTTTTTTTTCCTCATTCTTTCTTCTTCTTTTCTTTTTTCTCCATTCTCCTTATTTTCTTTTTTTTTTCTCAAAAATCGAAAGGAGGAGGGAGGAGCTCCCTCCTCAATTTTCGGTGGCTGAAATGGAGGACGAAGCTCCTCCTCCCTCTCCATTTCAAATATGAAACGAGGAGGGGAGGAGGAGTTCCCTCCTCTGTTTCAGCTCCTCCTTTCAGTTTTTGAGAAAAAAAAGGAAAATAAGGAGAAGGAGAAAAAAGAAAAGAAGAAGAAAAGGAAGAGGAAGAAAAGGAAAAGAAAAGAAAAGGTCACTGGCGACGGTGCTCGATGCTGCCGACGGCCGGTGACATGGCTTAATGGGCTGGAAGAAGAAGAAAGAAGGGATAAATGAAATAAATAATAATAATATTTTAATTAATTTAATATTATTTTATTTTAAAAACTAAAAAAATAATTTTTTTAATTAAAACATAGTGTCACATGAGCAATCCATTAATAATTAGCAGCAAATTGGATGAAGGGACCCAAATGAAACGAAATCCAAACCTTAGCACCCAAAATGTCTAGTTTTCAAAGTTAGGGATCAAGTGTATTTTTCCATTATTTATTTATGATGTTGTTTTGTCTTTGTTCACATCACCAAGAGTGATGGTCATCTTTTAAACATATATCTCTTATGGGTAACAATTCGTACTTTAAAAAAAATAACACCTCCTTTTTTAAGGGTGTGTGAGAGAATAAAGTCAAGTGTGTACGACTGTCACCCCAAATGTTGTTAAACTCCAAAAAAAAAAAAAAAAATCTAGCCTATCCTTGACCAGCTTTCTTGCAAAGCGATATCTATGGGTAGAGCGATATCTCATGAAATAGAATTATGTTTTTGTTGCATTCTCTAACTTTTATTTCACAAATAATCAAGTGAAATGCATGGTTTATGGTTGTAATTTTCTTAACATGTTGGTATAGGAAATGGGGTTACATTTGTAGCATCATCTCTTTCTTGCTAAACTCACTACTAATTTCTTTTGCACGTCCAATTTTTTTAGCATTGTTGATTGTGTCTTTACTTTAAACTTTTATAGTGCAAAATACTTGCTGGAATGCACATTGCTACAACCCGCCAAAGTGTAAATTACATGACCTGATAGAAAGGATATAAATAAAGGAGGCCCATTTTCCCTTTATAATTAAACAACCCTACCAAAGTGAAAAGTAAGAGTTGTGGCCATTTAGCAACTCATTGAAAAAAAAAAAAAAAACTAGGGCACCAATAACTATTCACACGTAACTTCGGAGATAGAGACACGTGGAATAAATGTACGTATATTCGTATTGATGTAATATGTGTGTGGGTGTACAATCTCTAACTTTAATCCTCTGATTCTCTCTCTTGTGTGTGAATGTGTTTTACTCGAAAGCTGTAGCGCTTGTTCTCGAGTCTGAAGCTTCAATTGATCCTTGGAGCTTTTGAAGTCTTGGACTCTTGAAGAGTCTTTGGTCTTCAAGGGTTGTTGAAGTCTTCTAGTCTTGAAGGGTCTTCAGTCTTCAAGAAGTCTTAGGGTCTTGAGGTCTTGAAGAATCTATGGTCCTCAAGGATTGTTGAAGTCTTCCGGTCCTGAAGGGTCTTCAATCTTCAAGAAGTTTTGGGGTCTTGAAGAGTCTTTGGCCTTCAAGAAATGTTTAGATCTTGAAGAGTGTTTGGTCATTGAAATCTTGAAGAGTGTTTGGTTTTCAAGAACTTATGGATTTCAGAGAGTCTACAGTCTTTAGCCTTGGTGGAGTCTATCTGAATTCTTTGGTTCTGCTTGAGAGCTTTAAAATTCTAAACTCTTGTCTTTGTGAGAGCGTAGAATTTCTGAACCCTTGAAATGAAGGAGAACCCCTCTATTTATAGAGTTTACCATGGATGGGCCCTAGTAACTTTTGGGCCTAACAACTTGGACTTGGGCTTTATTGGTCTTGGGTTCAACTATTTAGTCTTGAGTCTGGTTTATATTTGACCCAAAAACCACATGACTCAAATATTTAAAAGACCAAATTTGATCCAATTAATTATTATTATTTTTAATTAATTGGTCAAATTAATTAATTTGATCAAAATAATTTATTTTTAATTAATTGATCAAATAAAAAATTGGCTCTAAAAATTTATAATTAGCCAACTTTGTCTTCAAATTAAATTTGGGACACATGTCCATTTATAATTGGTCCCAAATTTAATTATTTGTAATTCTGTCATTAATTTTAAATAATGACGTGACAATTTGTGATTGACCAAAATTTCTCCTTCAACAATAACAACGAAGTGAAATTTGAATATAGTTACAGTCATAAATGCGTGTATTTTGCATAATTTTCAAGAATATTATTTCACTAAATACTCGAAATCTTGTGTTTTTGTTAATTTTGAACTACTATTGACACAACACAATGTTACAATGTCATTATATATTTGTGTAGTTCTATGAATGACATGGAATTAAAAAAAAAGAGAGAGAGAGAAGAAAATAATACATTTTTTTTTTCCAGCTAGGGCCGCAGATCAAAGATGCTCTTAAGACTCGATTGAAAAAATCTCATGAGCTAGGAGAAAAGTTATATATATAATGGGTTTTCCTTTCTACTTCTTCACCCCTCTTGATGCAACACCAAGTTATAGCGAAAGTTTATCAAAAGAAATTGTAGGAGAATCTTAATGATCTTGCCTGTTTGGTAAGATTAATTATTTAGATCCGTTTGGAATACCTTGTAATTTAAGTTTTTTCAAAGAATGCAATTTTTCAAAAAACATTTTGCATAAAAATTGTTTAGAATTTAAATATTTATATGTTTTGTTACATTTCCTCATAAGTGTTTTTATACACCATTTATTATATACTTAAAAATTCTTTCGAAAAATTTTCTTTTCAAGTGTTTCTCTCAAAATAGTTTATTTCTCGATCTCATTTTTTAATAAGTCTTTTTAAGTGGTTGTCAAACACTAGAATTTTTGTTCGAAATGATGAATCTAGTTGGGAGGAACTCACCTGACCTTCACGTGTCACCAACGGTAAATTTGTTTGATAGGGGGGAAGACATGGTCTGCAATACAGTAAACCTGCATACCGGTGTGGTGCTTGTCACACCGCCTCCGATGCTTAAGTCAGAAAACGGAAGAATGAGAGCAAGAGAGCAAGAGGAGAGAGTAGAGAATAGAGTTCGAGATCTCATCTTTAGTGGTGAAGAGGGGTTTAAATACCTGCTCATGCTCCTAGGGTTTTTAGGAATTCGGAGGCGATTCGGGCTGAACCGAGTGGAACCGAGACAGCCGGGAGCACCACGGACCGAACGGAGGCGAAAGAGCTCGGCCCGCGCAGACGGGCCGAATGGTCGGCCTCTATGGGTCGGGCCAAATTGGCCCAACAGTCTGGTCTGGTCATCTTCTAGGGTCAGTTTTCGGTCCTATTTATGTCCGGTTGTCCTCGTCAGCTCCTTGTTAATCAGAGTAGTCCAAAATTACCTATAACAAAACACTTGAAAAGTTAAATCAAACTCACCCTTATTAATGTACTTAAAATCACTCTCAATTTACTTTGACATACAAAAAAATCATGCTGATATATAGTAGCGTTTGAAATTAGCTTTCTTGTCATCTTGATCTCTAGCTAAATTTAAAATTTAAAATTTAAAATTCTATCGTTGTACATTTTTCTATTAACTACCAAGTAGACTTTTTTTTTTTTTTTTTTGAAATAACTACCAAGTAGACGTTATACCGCTTACGTTGTTTTATCGTATGAAACCTAATTAATAAAAAAAGACTCCCTAGGCCCGAGAGACTCACTAACTTTGTAAGGTCCTTAACCTTTAAAAGGTACATGCACTAATATCATACCTATAAAAGATAAGGCTGCAACAAAAGTTGATGAAACATTATTCCCTTTTTCTTTTTTCTTTTTTTTTTTTAAAGGTGAGATATATAGATAAAGAGATTGGGAGCTCTTTAATTCTATGACTGATCTCTCTCCTCCACCTACTTCTATTTTTTTATGGGATTTTGCATGTGTGTTTTGATATATATCATATATATTATACGTATACATTTTAAATGTTGTTCTTTTTTGTCAACTTTTTTGAAGTGTTTAGATTATAAAATTAATTATTTTGTTCCGAGATCAAATATATAGACAACCACTCCAAACCTGAAAAATCAAAAGTGGATTTTACTTTCTTTTTTTAAAACTTTTATTTAAAAAGAGAAAAGAAAGAAAATATAAGTACTTAGGTGTGGAAAAGGTAAATTTTTTATTTTATTAATTTTATTTTGTGAGTTCAAATGTAAGTGTGAATGGTGATTATTCAAACCTCTCAAAATCTTCTAGTTGAGTATGTTGTCTTAACGAGTTGAGTTAAGTTTAAGTATGGCAAATTATTTATATTCACAATTACACATCCAATTATTTTGTTGATCCACATTGTTCGTTGTTGCAATGAGCATCAAATAAGGTGGCCGACATCCTTTGAATAAATATCTCTTTTAGGGGAAAAAATTACTTTGAAGAAGAATGACATTATCTTTTGTGATTTTTCTTTTTGTAACATAATATTATAAATATAAAAGGAAAAATAGAAAATTCAATAGTTAGAGTATGTCCAAGAGTGGTTTGTGATTTTAGAAGTGTGAAAATCATTTCGGTCAGAAATTCTAAAAAAAAAAAAAGATCAGTTGAAATTATTTCCATTTTAAAATGGTAAATTTTAAAAATAGTAGATATATGATTTTGGAAATATTCTACTTGAGGGTTTCCCGATCAATTCACTTGGACGTGACTTCCAAGTGGTTTTATTGAAGTGATTGAGAGGAAATTTGTTCTTAAATTTTTTTTAATTAAAAAAAAAATCTCTTTTTATTTACTTTGTTTCGTCCTAAAATTTTCACACAAAAGATATAATTTTGTCTTTTCTAATATTTTTGCCCCTCCCTTTTAACTTTATTTATCTCTAATTTTTTTCTAGTTCTCTCTTACCCCCTCTATTTGGAACCCTGAATTTGTGAAGATTTGAAATCAGTTAGGATTTAAATCATTCCACTTGTTTGGTAGAAACAAAAAAGCAACACATTTGAAATCTTATTTTTTTTAAATAAATTTTTCATTCCAAATACCTCGGATTTAGGAGGATTTTAAACTTTAAAAAAATAATTCCAATTTTAACCCTCGACCCCTTTCTTTTATATAAGTTTTCTATTATATCGACATCCAACAACATACTCTCCCTATCTCTTCCCAGACTCAAAGCCATTCGACGCCGTTCACAAGATTAGAGATTTTTTTTTTTTGAAGCTAGAGATTTCTATTTTATTTATTCTTGTACTTTTTAAAAAACTGATAATAATTTTTTTTTTTAAAAGAAAAACTGATAATAATTATAATCTTTTCAATGTAGCTTTTCAATTCCCACAAACATTTATAGCGCCCTAGCATACTAGAGGTAAGTTTTTTTTTTTCTCTTTATGTGTTCATCTTCTTAAAAAAAAAATTCGTTTTGGTTAATTTATTCAACTTCTTAAACCACTTTTTTTTTTTATTGATTTGGATGAGAATAATATATTTTTTTCTTGGTCCTTTTTATAAATAGCATAACTTGTATGTATACATGTTTTTATACATTAATTGAAGAAGAAATTATTAAAAAAAGTATTGTTTTCATATATTGGTCGGTCTTCTTCAATAACCAGTCTGGTGCTAATTCGATTTCATTTTCTTCTATTTGTTGTGGTCGTATTTCTTCTCTATGTCCATTTTTTTCTTGAACCGTACTCAGAATCAGTATACTATAATGAAGACATTTGCAAATTTTAATTTAATAAATTGATTTATTTTTATTAATGGTATTTTCATAGTTTTTTTTTTAAAAAAAGACGGTGTATTTCATAGTTATAAGTGTTTAACATTGTTATTTGATATTAAAATATTTTGCAATTGATTAAAATTATTTTATGCAAATTTATAAGGGCATAACAGTAAAATGTTATACCTTCTTTTCATTTCTTGTGAGCATCCAAACAAAATATTTTAATTTTAATGATTTCAAATCAATTTGGTTCCAAACGCAAATAAAGAATTTGAAATCATTTCCATCTTTTAAAATCCTAGAATTTAAAATCATTTCTTGCTAATTTCATACGCCAACGAAGCATTAATTTTGTACAACCTCTCTAAAATTTTTAGTTTTACTCTCTCACTTTTTTTCTTTGTACAAGATATTTGTAACTCTCCTTAACTTTTTTTTTTTTATCTCTAAATTCTTTTGTCAATCCCTCTCTCTAACTTTTTTTCTCGGTCTAAAATATATGTCCCTCTCTTTCTAATTTTTTTTTCTCTAAAATTTTTTTCTATCTTTCTCATAATTTTTTCCCTCCCCATCTTTTAACATTTTTCTTTTTCTCTTTAATAAAAGTTCTCTTTAACTCCCTTTTTTTTCTCTTAAATTTGTCGATCACTTTTTTTTAACTATTTTTCCCTCTCAACTGAAATTCTCTTTTTAGCGACTCAATATTATAAAATCATTTTTGAAAACAAAAAATTAATTATTAAAAAATAATTAAATCAAAATTACTTTTAGAAATGTAAACAAAGCATTATAATTATTTATAATGAAACACTTTCACAAAAGTGATTTGTTGGGAATTGGAAGTGCAACCAAAGTCCCACATTGGCTAGATAAGGGCATCTTGAGTTTATAAGGGAGGACAAGTATCTCCATTGGCATGAGGCCTTTTGGGTGGAACCAAAAGCAAAGCCATGAGGGCTTATGCCCAAAGTGGATAATATCATACCATTATGGAGATCTATGTCGTGTCCTCGTCCTTAACATGATTATAATCCGATTCATTGGATGAAAAACTTCTAGAGAAAATTACTTTATGGAGTTTGAACTTAAGACCACTTGCTCTGATACCATATTAAGGGTATGTTTGGTTTAACTTTTTAAGTGTTTAATTTTAAAAGAAATTCTAGTGTTTGACAACCACTAAAAATGACTTGTTAAAAATTGAATTTGAGAAATAAATTATTTTGAGAGAAACAGTTGAAAGCAAATTTTTTAAAAAGAAATTTTAAGTATATTATAACTTGAGTATAAAAACACTTATAAGGAATTGTAACCCAAACATATGAGTGTCTAAATTTTAAACAATTTTTATATTTTTAGAAAGAAATACATTCTTGAGTGTAAGGGACAAGGACACGAGACAAATCTCCACAATGGTATGATATTGTCCACTTTGGGCATAACCCTCATGGCTTTGCTTTTTGTTCACCCCAAAAGGCCTCGTACCAATGGAGATACTTGTCTTCCCTTATAAGCTCATGGTCTTCCCCCTGTCTAGCCAATGTGGGACTTTGGTCGCATTCTCCCACATTGAGAAATACTCAAACTTAAAAGTATTCCAAACAAACCCTAAGGGTCCGTTTGGTTGGTGATCTAAAAACAGGAATTTGAAAACAAGGGATTCAATGAAAACAGAGTTGTATTTCATGTTTTCAGATATGTGTTTGGTAGCAGATTCAGAAATTGGATCAGAATTTAAATAATGGTTCAAAATGTGTTTGATAATATATTTATAAACGATAAATTATTTGTAGTTATCAACTAAATACTAAGTTGAATATAAAATATTATTAATTAATTTATAAAAATGTTATGTATTATAAATTTATTATTATTATTGTTTTACAATATCATATAATTTATAATACATTATATTATACAAATTTTAATTTCACAAAAATAAATTGAGTTTATAACATGAAATACTATATTTATTAAAGTTTTTATCTTTTTTAAATTAATTCTGCATTTAAAATTTTGAGATTCAAAATCTAGATACAACGAAAACATAAAAAAGTTGTTTTCAGAATTTTCACTATTTGGATCACAGAATCCGAAAACAGTTTTCAGAAACACGTCTGCCAAACGCATATTCACTGAATTCAGTGAATCTGAAAACATAAAACAGGATCCGGATTGCCTACCAAACAGGCCCTAAATCATCCATTAATCCAAAAGATTAAGCTAACGGATTAGGGTATAAATTTAAGGGGGCTTTGCACAGATAGCAAAAACCGGCAAAAATATTGCAAAAATAGCAAAAAAAATAAAATTATTTGTGAAAATAGCAAAAAATACGTTAAATTACGAAAATACCCTTAGTATCTCCAATAGTCTATCAGTCCCTATTATTGATAGTCACTGATAGACTTCGATTAATCGGAGTCTATCAATGATAAATACTGATAGACTTTGATGATAAGCTTCAATTAATCGGAGTCTATTAGTGATAGACACTGATAGACTTTGATTAATCGAAGTCTATCAGTGTGTATCACTGATAGACTCGGATAATCATAATCTATAATTTTTTATCGTGTTTAATTCAAGCCTATTAGTGATAGCCACTGATAGAAAACAATTTAATTCAAGGCTATTAGTTCAGTTTAATTCAAGGCTATCAGTTTCTATCAATCAGTTTAATTTAAGTCTATCAGTGATAATCACTAATAGAAAACGGTTTAATTCAAGGTTATCAGTTTCTATCACTGATAGAAATCAATTCAATTTTAATTCAATCACTGATAGAAATCAATTCAATTCAAGACTATTAGTTTCTATCACCGATAGAAACCAATTTAATTGAAGTTTATCAGTTTCTATCAGAAATCAATTTAATTGAAGTTTATTGACTTGTATCACTGATAGAAATTAGTTTAATTCAAATCTATCATGTTCTATTGAAGATAGAAATCAGCTAATTGAAGTCTATTAGTTTCTATCCCTGATAGAAATCAGTTAATTATCAATTAATTGAAGTCTACCAATGATTGTTACTGATAGATATCAATTTAATTGAAATCTATCAGTAAAGTACTTTCCATTGCAATCATCTCGGTAATTAGAGACTCATCCAAAATTATTATACTACAATCATAAATTGAACAAAAAATTTAAGTCTCTTGTGGTAATTAGAACATAAAATCCAAAAATAACCATTACGAACAAGCGACTCTTAATCAACAATATAATTTTTAAAGTCTAGCACACAAGCTCCGTGACCACCCACCATAAAATTGCTATTCTTGTATTCTTTGTATTTCATTATCTATCAATTATAGTCCGTGATAGACTTTGATCAGTGATAGTTAGTGATAGACTACGATTAACCGGAGTATATCAGTGATATACTTTGATATACCTATACAAAACACTCACCAAAATTGCTATTTTTGTATTCTTGATATTCTTGAATTAAAAAGAAGGCCAACAAGAGTTTAGCTCAATTGACAAACAGAGGAAAAAAAAAGCATATTAATCACACAAGAACTCCAACCTCATAAATGCACAGAAAATACAAAATTAAAAAAAAAAAATTGTGCTGTAGAAGAAATGGTGCGGAGGGAAGAAAGAAAGAAAAAAGAAAAAAAAAAAAAAAAGAGAAATGGTGATGCGAGGGAAGAAATAAAGAAAAAAAAAAAAGAAGAGAAATGGTGCGGCAAATAAAGAAAAAAGAAAAAAAAAAAAGAAATGGTGAGACAAATAAAGAAAAAAGAAAAACAAAAAAAAAAAAGAAGAGAAATGGTGCGACAAATAAAGAAAAAAGAAAAACATAAAAAAAAGAAGGGAAATGGTGCTGATTTTTTTGCCAAAAAGCTGTTTAAGGGTAAAAAGGGAATTATAAAAATGTATTCTAATTTTTTGCCATATTTGCAATTCTTTTTAACTTGTGCTAAATTTGCTATTATATATAATCAATTTGCCACCCACTGCAATTACTCTAAATTTAATTATATCAACACTTTTAAAAACCATAGGAAGTGGGCAAAGACAAAATTTACGTTTTTAGATTCATGGTCCAACGACTCCTACCAAATAATTTATCTGAGCAACTGCACATATGTATACCATCTGTGATAAATAATTACTAAACTATACCACTCGAGTAAGATATTACAAAATATACTAATGGCTAACACCTGAAAAATAAATAGTAAAATGACGTATGATCCTAAATAATTAAGGTCCCGTTTGATAATCATTTGGTTTTTTGTTTTTGGTTTTTGAAAATTAGGCTTGTTTTCTTTAAATTTCCTCACCATGGTTTTCATTTTTGTTAAAGACACACTTGAATTCCTAACCAAATTCTAAAAAAAAAAACAAGTTTTTGAAAATTATTTTTTGGGAAAAATACACTTTTAGTCCCTGAGATTTGGGTTAGGTTTCATTTTGGTCCCTAAGTTTTAAAACTCAACAATTTTATCCCTGAGGTTTGCATTTAGTAGCAATTTGGTCCTTCTGTTAATTTTTCAGTTAATTATCTAACGGAAAGTTGACTCGTTATTTTATTTATTATTTTTTTAAGCTGATGTGACATTTCTTTATTAAAAAAAATATTTTTTTAATTTTTTAAATAAAAATTTATTTTCCTTATATTTTTTATTTTCTTTTATTTTTTCTTCTCTCTTCTTTCTCTCACCTCCATCCATCTCTTCCCTTTTCCCCACTCCGACTACCACCCATCACCGTTGCCGTCGTCGTTGAGATCCATCGTTGTCACCATCTTGATCTTCTTTCCCTCTTTTCTTCTTCCTTCTTCTTCCTTCTCCCTTATTCTTCCCTCATTTCTTTTCTTTTCGTTCTTTTCTTTCGTTTTCAGTCACCGGATCTAAAATAAAGGATGGGTTCTTGTTTGTTGGTTTTCGAAAATAGTCGAACTCGCAGATCTAAAGTCTTCCGAGTCGTGGGTGAGTAGATCTGAAGTTGATAAGGCCGTTGACATACAGATTTGATTCGAAAAAGAGTGGGTATCTTAGATTTGTAGTCACCGGCGAGCTTAGATCTGAAATAAAGAATGGGTTCTTGTTGTTTGGTCTTCGAAAATGGTCAAACTCGTAAATTTGAAGTTTTTCACGTTGTGGGAGAGCAGATCTGAAGAAGGAGACGTCTGATCGCCGACGTTTGTTCGAGGAAGGAGCAGATCTGGAGTTTTTTCGCGTCGCTGCACCAAAAGCTCGAGAACACGGGTCACCTCACGATCTCCGGCGTTTTTTCGAGGAAGGAGACGTCAGTCGGACGTCAAGCTCAGTTGCTGCAGTCACACGAAGTTCATGGGTTTGTTTTAGCAGGGGAAGCTCCGTTGCTTTTGATTTTTGAGGAAAAAAAAAGGAAAACAAGGGAAAGGAGAAGAAAGAAAAGAAGAAGAAAGGAATAGGAAGAAAAAAAAATCCGGCGACGGTCGGCCACCGGCGGTGGCAGTAGTGGCCGACGGGAGAACTTGAGAAGAAGAAGAAGTCTGGTGGTTGGACTTGGGCGGAAGAAGCAGAAGATGGGTGAAGAAGAAGGATGGGGAGAAATGACATAAGAAAATAAAAAAATAAAAGGAAAATAATTTTTATTTAAAAAATTAAAAATTATATATTTTTAATAAAGAAATGCCACGTCAGCTTAGAAAAATAATAAATAAAGTAACCAGTCAACTTTCTGTTAGATAATTAACTAAAAAATTAACAGAAGGACCAAATTGCTACTAAATGCAAACCTCAGGGGTAAAATTGTTGAGTTTTAAAACTTAGAGACCAAAATGAAACTTAATCCAAATCTCAGGGACTAAAAGTGTATTTTTCCCTTATTTTTTTAGTTTTCAAAAATTGACTTGGTTTTTGAAAACATGGGAAGAAAGTAGGTGAAAAGCCAAAGAAACTTAGAGTTGAAAGTGGTGTTTATAAGCTTAAAAACCAAAAACCAAAAACAAAAAATCAAATGGTTATCAAACGGGGCCTAAACAAAAGAAAACGAAAACAATGTTAAAATTTTGGGATTTGGAACCACTTTAAAAATATTTTTAAGCAAAATCCAAAAATTTCTCTCCACGGACGGTCAAGAAGATTAAACCATCGACTTTTGATATGGTAATTTGTGTCTTATCCACTTAGCTATGACTATCTATGAAATTGAAAATACATGAACTACATTAATTGTTTACCTTTTTTTGGTAGAGATTTATTAATTGCACATGGAAATAGAACTTAGAAACACAAAATAAAAAAGTTAGACATTATTCACATACCATCCAAGACCTAACTTGCAGATATTGTTGTTTCAGAGTTCAACTCATTGATGTTGAAGAATTGGTACAAGGCATGTCCATAGAGATCTCGTCTGCCAGTTGACTCTCATTGTCAGTTTGTTTCAAGCTCTGCTCCAAAATGGTCCACATTTCACCCATCTTTGTTCTTGATTCATTTGGATGTGAAACCAACTCCTTCACAGCAACCTTGCCTTCCAGCATGGCCACCACTAAAGACATGGTAGGCCTTTCTGTTGGAGAAACATTTGTGCAATGAAGAGCAATATTGATCATGCCCATTGCTTCTTTCTTGTTGAAGTTGGACTCTAACCTTGGATCAACTAGCTCCATTAAACTGTCTTTTTCTTTTAATTCAAGTGCCTGAAATCATTAGCTCATTAAAAGTTTGCTACTAATTTTTTTTCTCCATACTATTACATGATTATAATGGTGGGACGATAAAACAATAAGGATGTACTTTTTGAAGAGACTGGTTAACCTAATGATAGCTCAATCGATCAAGACGTTATATTCTCGATCAAAAAAATCAAAGGTTCGAATCCTCACCCAGGTGTTGTTGAACTAAAATAATGTTTTTTGCTTAAGAGATCACTAGAGGTAAGATATCGATATCAGAAATGAAACACTAAACACAGTTCCAATAAGTTAATTTTCATAGCTAAAATCAACCAAAGTAGCAACCAGAACTAATACCGGTAAGATTAATTTTAATTATTTCCTTGCAATTGGTATCACCAAATGAAATGCAATAAGAACCAAGAAAACTACTCTCCCATGAGAAAGAAATTCGAGTTACCCAATCAAGTAGATAAAAGCAGTCGTCTTTTGATCGATAAGTAGTATTACTCCTTCCACTAACTATTTCCAAGGCCACGATGCCAAAACTGTATACATCTGCTTTATCAGTTAAGTAACCTCGCATTGCATACTCTGGTGCAATATAGCCACTGCAAAAGCAGCCAGACATTAGAAAAATAATTTGAGCTTGCATTTATAGGATAATTCAAATTCAAAAGATTTTTTACACTACTCATTGTTTCTGGGGTAAGAGTGACTAAGCCTTTAACCATATCCCTAAATTTCTCAACAGAAACTAACTATTTATCTGATAGTTATTAGTAATAGAGAAATGGTAATAATTTGAAAGCATTATTGGAATCTGGTTGGACTTGTGTAGGCACAAACTGTGAAAGATGCAAAAGCTGGATGAATTATATATTATATAAAAATAATTTAATTTACTCCTAGTGACTTACAAAGTTCCAGCAATTCGAGTGCTTATGTGAGTATTTCCTTCTTCTTCAAGTTTGGCAAGACCAAAGTCGGATATCTTGGGGTTGAGATTTTTATCTAATAATACATTAGTTGCTTTGATATCTCTATGAACAATCTTCAATCTCGATTCCTCATGAAGATAGGCCAAACCTTTGGCTATACCAATACAAATTTTCTGCCTGGTTGGCCAATCCAATTTCAATTGACTTGCTTCAGGTCCTTCCATTCATAATATTAGATAATATGGTCAATACATCCCAGATATGAACTCACAAAATCTGTTCATAATTTTTATAAATATTACTTATTAAAAGCATGCAGTAAAAAACTTACCAAACATAGCTTGAGCGAGGCTATTATTTTCCATATATTCATATACTACCAAAAGTTGACTTTCTTCAACACAACATCCATAAAGCTTAACTAGATGTGGATGATGCAAAGCCGATATCATGCCTATCTCATTCACAAACTCGTGCATTCCTTGCTTTGACTTAGAGGAAAGTTGCTTTACTGCAATTATGGTGCCATCCAAGAGAAAACCCTGCATTCCCATATCGAAAAACTTCACATTAGAATCATACAAATCTAATAAAAAGACAAATCAAACTCACGTTGGATTGAGAAATCACCTTATAAACAGGACCAAAACCACCTTCTCCAATCTTATTAGAAACATCAAAGTTATTTGTGGCAGCTTTGATTTGCCTTAATGTGAATGAACCAGTTTGCAAATCTAGACCTTTGAGATCTACACAAGAAACATGTATAAATATGAAAGAAGACTCAACAAGTTTACCAATTAAATTTATATCCAACATTAAATTACCTTGATGAAGTGTACTTTTTCGTCCAAGCTGGCAACCTCTCCACCATAGAATTCCAAGAATTGAAACTATAACAATGGCAACTGCAGCCACAATGCCAAGTATTGCACCTACTCGTAAGGGACTTCGACCTTTTGATGGAGGCTCGAAGTCTACTTACCGACCAAAATTATTAGTGTATTTGGTATAACTTTTGAACAAACTAATAATTTAAAACATGTTTAGAATAGCTAGAATCATTTTAGGTGATCAAACGTGCTTTTTTTAGGAAAATCTAAAAAGCACTTTAAAAAATTGAATTAATCCAAAAATAAATTTAAAATGATTAATAAAAATCTTTAAAATATATATAGTAAGGAAAATAAAATAGTTATAATTAATAGAATTACTCGTGAACATAATAAATTTTAAAAAAGTGTTTAAACTAGAAGGTATTCGAGAATCAACCTACCCGGTTCTATCGAAATGGCGGATATCAAAGGGCCATAGACTCCACCCACAGGGATAGCAGATGTCCCCTTTCCAGCCCAATAAAAACGAATCTCTATGGTATTACTAGTAACAGCAGTGAAAATCTTTTTTATTACAGTTTTACCAGCACCACCTGCAGCATCTACAATATTGAAATCCTTCAGTACCAGCCGCCCCTGCAACGTTGAATTTGAGAAAAAATTTATACTTGAATAACCAATTCAATAAGCTATATATAGAAGCTCTAATAATATTTTGATTTTTTTGCCATTATTTACCTGCACATAGACATCAAAAATGCGTCTTCCAAGGCTGCTAAAAGTTTTACCATTTGTAAATCTAATTTCAGCAAAATGGAGGCTTATAGTATAGTTTCCATTTGCCATACAGTACACATAATATGTAAGCGATATTGGAGAAATGCGAGCATTCTCATATAGTTTGGAATTATTTATCATATGAAGCTCAGATGAATTTAGTTCAATATAGTCGAATGAAAGACGACTATCCTCCATAAATATTCCAGTGTTGCTAAATGCCCAATTTTTTGTGCTTGAGACAAACACAGACGGCTTGCCTGTGTCTTCATCTCCTTCGAACTTTGTACCATTGATAACTTCTTCTTTGCCACCACAATTTATATGGAGACTATATTGATCTACAAAATATCAACATATTTGTTAATGTATAACAAAATAAATTACACCCATTTTCACTTGTTAACCCATTAAAAAAAAAAAATTATTCATGGAGGCCGCAGCAATGTTGCTGACTTTCAATAACCGTTAAGATGTAGATTAAAAAATCTGCATGTCAACTAATAACTATCAGATGCAAATTTGAAGTTTACTTTTACAGTTTTTCTCTCATACATTTCTAACGGTGCAAAACTGTTAGCCACATTGTAGCGACCTCTTTGAATAATTTCAAAGATGCATGTGAAATTTTTACTTACTCTCATCAGAACAAATGTGGTCCGGCAAACAAGAAACAAGATTACTGATAAAACAACAAGATATTTGCTAGTTAGTATGGCACTAAACATGAGTGAAGTAGCAACATATATAATGAAGAAATTAAAATGCTTACGAATTATTGTCCAATGCAGAGCTTGCAAATAGGTTTCTGAATGAGAAAGGAAAAAGAAAACTCTTTACTATTGAACAGTATATTGACACACATAAAATAAGAGATATTAAATACATTCTTACGTATCTCGTGATTGGCAGCCTGTAGATAGTGGGTTAAATTTATTGTAAGAGAGATCACTGTTGAAAAATATACAAGTTAAATTCAAGAGTACTGACAATATATGAAATGAGCTTATCCTTCTCCTAAATCTCAAGAAAAACGAGGAAAACTCACTCACATGCTATTTCCTCTGAGCAACATCCATTCAGGCACCGAACCATTGAGCAAGTTTCCAGTTAAAAATCTAAACACATAATTGTTAGCACCACACTTGGTAAAATTCATGAACTTCAAGCATTAATTAAGGGAGTTCCATATTAAAACAGAAATTTGAAAAGACAATGAAAAATAGACTTGTATTTCATGTTGTTTATGAATATGTGTTTGATAGCAAATATAGATATTGGATCCCAACTTAAAAAATTGTTTCAAATGTCAATGAAAGTTTGTAGGAGAAAAGTGCTTACATATTATCAACATCATCAAGAGAATGGAAACTTGTAGGGATCTGCCCACTTATTTTGTTAAAGCTGAGGTCTCTGCAAGATATTTTAAAGAAAAATATATTACAGATGCCTGTGAAATAAATGGAAACTCGGATAGTTCCAATTGCAGAAAATTTCTTAGCCCGCAGAAGATTTTAAAATGAAACGTTTATAAGCAGAAAGCTACGAAGAATTGAAGTGATACTGACAAGAGTTCCAAAGATTGCATCCCATCTAGATAATCGGGCAATAATCCCACGATATTGCAACTTCTTAATATCCTACAGGCAAAAATAATAATAATAAAAACAAAATTAATTGGTTCAGTTGTGCTTTCAATAAGTTATAAAGGAACTGAGGCACTTACAGAAATCTGATATTGGTCAAATTATTTAGAGGTGGAAAGGGTGATGAAGCTCCGTTCAAGTCACTGATTCTTCTGCAAGATGAAGGGTCCGTTTGGAATACATTTTAATTTAAATGTTTTTCAAGAATGCATTTTTTAAAAAACATTTGGTATAAAAATGGTTTAGAATTTGAACATTTATATGTTTGGTTACATTTCCTTGTAAGTGTTTTCATACACAAGTTATTGTATGCTTAAAAACTCTTTTTGAAAAAAGTTGGTTTTAAATATTTCTCTCAAAATGATTTATTTCTCAATCTCATTTTCTAATAAGTCATTTTTAAGGGTTGCCAAACACTAGAATTCTTTTTCAAAATTAAACACTTGAAAAGTTAAACCAAACACACCCAAAATTCGTGTGTATGTAAACAAACATTACCACCTTTCTTTTCTTTTTTTCCTTGGTTGTTAAATTACAAGTTTAGTCATATCGACCATTCAAGTTTGTGCAAAAAAGATCTTTGAATTTTAAAAAGTATTTAATAGGTCTTCGAATTTTCAATTTTGTGTTTAATAAATCCTCAACTTTATGACTAATAAGTTCATTAGCACTTTCATTTTTGTGTATAAGAGAGCCATAAAATCGAAATAAATTGCATACTAACAGGTCGATTAATTTGGTCAAAAGTCCCAATTCAGAAGGAAGAGGCCCACTCAACCCACTTGCTTGAATCTTTCTGTCGCAATTAAATTAATTACTTGGGTGAGACATAATGGTTGATCATATAATGGTGAAATTTAAATTTAAATAAGCGATAATAAGGAGAGAATCTCACATTTTCTCGACGTTTATCCAATTCTGAATGAAACTTGGTATTTTTCCTTCAAAGTTATTGTCACTGATTCGACTGCAATATTTGTTGCAATAGAAAAAAAAATGAAAAAATCAATTTTCGTTCAATGTTACAAGAGATAAATAATTAAATATACGAATTAATATGGACAACATAGAACTCAAGACTAAAAAAAGTTCAGAAAACTCACAATGAGATCAACGAGGTCAGCTTTCCTAGAGCTGTCGGCAACTGTCCAGTAAAGTTATTGGAGGCAAGAAGTCTACAACACAATATGTATGAAATGTGAAAAAAAAAAAAATCGATGTACTTTTACAATTTCTCACTTACATCCAACGGTGCAAAACTACCTGTCTCATGTTGCAGCGCAGGAGCACCTAATAATTTCTTAAGAGAAAGAAGGTAAAACAAAGATAAAATGAAATCTTCTTACAATATTTCCAAGTTGAACAAATTCCCAAGTGTCGAAGGTAAAGTTCCCGATAGATGATTGGCTTCCAAGACCCTGTGCATACAAATGAAGATTCGAATAAATTAATTCTGAAAAACTCAAATGGAAATTAAAGGGAAAGAAAAAATGTGAATTAGAAAACCCACAACGTTGTAAGAGTAGTGATATTTCCAATCTCGTGTGGAATGGAGCCCGTGAGCCGATTTCCAAGCAAGGAACTGTGACGACGACATTATTTTAGATTCATAGAAATTATTGAATGGTTTTAATATTGTTTGGATTAAGAAATAAGAAATAATATTACATGTTGACGAGCTTGGTGGCGGCCCATTGTGGAGGAATTTGGCCGCTGAGATAGTTTCGAGAGAGATCGCTGAATGCGAAGAAAAAGGAAATTAAATAAAAGGAGTAACTGAGATAATTAATCCATTGCAGAGAAAGAAAATAACTGACAGTTCCTGAAGGAATGGCAACTTGAAGAAGAGCTGCGATGGAAGAGTCCCTCCCAAACTCTGCGACTTCAGAATTCTGTATTTCCCAAACAAATATATATATATATATATATATATTTTACAACTACAAATTACTGCCGATAGGAAAACCAAAAATCAAGACGAAAATTATGCAACTTTTGTTCTTCCAATCGCATGATACAGCTTATAACCATAATTATTATTATTATTATTATTATTATTATTATTATTATTTTGTGCTTTTTAAAATTTAATCAAAAGTTTTACATCAGTTCTCCATGATTGAAAATTTTTGCATTAGCTCGACTTTTTTTTTTTTTTTTTCTTTTAATGTTGCTCAATTGGTTAAGCCACCGTAAAAAATTAAGCCAAAAAAAGTAACATTATAATCTTGACCAGAGAAATTAAAGTCAACCAAAACAAATAAGACTCTGTTTGATGTTGATAATCATTTGATTTTTTAAAATTATACTTATTTCTCTCAAATTTCTTACCATGGTTTTCATGACACATTCAAATTTAACCAAATTCCAAAAAAAAAAAAAAAAAAAAAATAGTTTTTTTTAGTTTTCAAAAATTGGTTGGTTTTTGAAAATATGGAAAGAAGTAGATAAAAAAATGCAGAAACCTATACAATGGAAGAAGTGTTTATAAGCTTAATTTTAAAAAACGAAAAACCAAATGGTTATCAAACGTGACCTAAATATTTCTACTTTTGCTTCCAAAAGTTTACAAAAATTTCATCCTTTCCTCTTCTAGGATGGTCTAATTCTTCCGCTAACTTTTTTCCCATTCAATAGATATCGTATATCATTAGCTAATTTTAACAATTCATTGATGATGTTGTAACATTTTAATATTCAAGAGTTTCTTTTTTAGAAATTAATTTGAAGGGTTTTCTCTCCATTAAAAGAAAAAAACGTATTTGGTGTGGGAGATTATTAGTTTTAACATTTTTTGTTACTTAGTTTTGTATTAATTTTCTAGATCTGGAAAATCTTATAAATACCTCTCTCACAAACTCTCTCAACACACAACATTTCAATCTTCTCTTCTTTCTACTCTCATATTTCTCTCCTTTGCTCTTTTAAGAGCAATTGACCAAAATAGCGGGGTTCTTTGTTGTGGAGCTTTGAGCTCAAACTCTTTGTGCAGAATGGGTCTGAGCTACACAATGTTAGAAGACTTGCTGCACCGATTGATAAATAAATATACACTGTAAAAGACTTGAATCTCCTTAAAAAGAGGGAGATACCCATGTCTCAACTCTAATTGTTTAGGTCCCGTTTGATAACCATTTGGTTTTTTATTTTTTGTTTTTGAAAATTATGCTTGTTTTCTCCTGGATTTCCTACTATGACTTTCATCCTAGTTAAAGTTGCATTTGAATTCCTAGCCAAATTTTAAAAACAAAAACAAGTTTTTGAAAACTATTTTTTTTTTCCAAAATTGGACTTGGTTTTTGAAAACAAGGTAGAAGATTGATACTAAAACCAAGAAACTTATAGGTAGAAGTATGTGTGTATAAGCTTAATTTTCAAAAACCAAAAACCAAAAACCAAATGGTTATCAAACGGGGCCTTACGTGTTTGTTTTCCAATACTTTCTCCCAAGAGATGAAAATTGTATAATTGAAAATTTAATTTTTAAAACATAAAAGACTAGAAACTTCTTAAATAGTAGTGAACTCTATTGGAAAAAATACCAAAATAATAATAATAATAAGCCATAAATTTAGGGAAGCTTTTTGTATATTTTTTTTTTTAGTTTTAATTATTGACTCTAAACTTAAGAATGCTAATTTTAATTATATTAACCATGAACTTTAAAAAAAAATTATGTTCTAAAAATCAAGATTTTGAATGGAAGCCTTTATAAACTGATGTACAAAAGTAAAGCTAATTAATAATTAAATCAAAACTCACAAATTTGTAACAAAAACCTATTTTTATCAGTAAAATCTCATCAATGGTATCAGACATATGTTTTTGTCAGCTAATGAGCCCACAAGAGAATATTTTTTTAAACATTCATCAAACAAAAATCTAAGGTGGGGGTTCAATCTCGTCTTCCAGATTCCAATCATGTCTCTACCATCCGTTTCTCCCTTTTCCCCGGTTCCAAGGTAAAACTTCTAACATTATTCATTCATCAGTACATTTATCCAAGTCTATTGTCAAATTTGATGAACTTGACATTCTCGAGTAAAAGATTGGCTCATATATCTATCGAATTTTAGGAGTAAAAGTAGAATCATTTTTCTCATTTTAACACTACAAAAAAATCTATTTTGGTCCTAAATTATGAAAGGCAAGAGAGAGCATACATATGGGTGACGTGGCAGACAGTAGAATTTTGAAATGTGCAATTACAGATGACATCATTTTTGAAACCTTGAATGTCATAGCTTTGAGACATCCGACCAAACTGTGGGCTGCATGGATCGACACTAAAATTCCAATCTTTCTTTCCCAATCTCTCTGCCACATACCTTAAACCTTCAACTGGGTCGTCCAGTCGAGTTATTAGTTAGATATAATTTCAGTAAAACAAATTCATTATATTAAAAAAGTAACTAATAATCAATAATTAAATAAATTAACTAAGCAATAAACATGTGTACCTTCCTCAAGAGGCAATACAGGAGATCCAAAAGCAAGGCTTAGAACCGAAGAAACAACAATGGCAGCCACAATAATGATTCTATTTCTAACTTCCAACATCTTCAATGGTGCCCCTCTTACAATAAAACATAGAGAATAATTAATAATTGAAGTTGAAGGTGGTTTCTCAAATTTTTTTGTTGTTTTTTATTCCATAATTTTATTTTTTTTTTTATTGAATTTTTATCCTCTTCTATGTGGATGTTTTAGACCTCGTTTTTAGTTTTATGTTTTTTAAATTTATACTTATTTTCCACGATTTGTTTACTGCTATACTATGATTTTCACTCTTCCTTTATGAAAACATATTTAGAAAGTAGATAACTAACGTAACAAAGAAATCCATAGATGAAAGTAGGGTTTATAAGCTTGATTTTCAGAAAGAAAAAAAAAAAAAAAAAAAAAAAAAAAAAAAAAAAAAAAAAAACGGCCCTTATTAAACGACCCTTAGTATTTTGAGTGTTGGTTGTAGTTCTCGAACTGTTATTAAAAAGAGTAGAGTTACACAAGTGAAAATAAGAAAGGTGAAAATGTAAAGGTAGAAAGATATACTTGTGTAGGCTTTGAGTTTCTTCAGAAAATTTGCTGTGGTAGCTCTTGAGATTGCGGTCAGAGAATTTTGTGAGTGAAGAGAGAAGAGTTGGAATAATTATTTCTTTCCTACAACAATCAAAATGTAACATAAAATACAAGAGTTACGTACAAGCTAAGGGCTCTATCAATAAGACTTACTTAAAAGGGCGCATTCACTTCACCTTTGGTCCTTTAACTTGAAAGTTAAGTGCACTAAGTTCATGATAAGGTTGCAACAAAGTGTACATGGAACTTTTCCTTTTTCTCTCTTTTATTTTTGGGTAAAATACCTTTTTGGTCCCTCATGTTTCGAGTTCGTTTCCAATAGGTCCCTAGGTTTCAAAATCGAACAATCAAGTCCCCACTGTTTCGGAAATAGTTCAATTTAGTCCCTCCACCGTTAATTTTTTTAACGGTGCTGACGTGGCAGTTAAAAAATAAAATATTAATTTTTAATTTAAAATAAATAATATAAAGATCAATTAAAAGTAATAAAAATAATAAAATAAAAACATAATCTTCCACTCTCCTCCCTCTTTCTACCCGAAACCCTTCCCCTCCTCGCCGGCTATAACCCGTCGCCGCCGATAACCCGCCGCCTTCTTCTTCATCGCCGACAACCACCACCCCCCTCCCATCTTTTCTTCCTCAACAAACCCTCTCTCACCCCTTTCATCTAGTTCTTCCTTAACAACCCCCCTCCCCCCCTCAATCTTCAAATCTGAGTAAAACACCCTCCTCGCCGGCAATAGCTCGTCGCCGCTGCTGCCGTCGATAACCCGCCGCCCAACAGTTACCACCACCTCTCCCATCTTCTTCTTCCCCAACAAACCCTCCCTCACCCCTCCCATCTCAAACCCTCTCCCCCCCTCCCCTCAATCTTCAAATCTAAGAAAAACCCACGAGCAAAAAAAGAAAAAAAACACATACATGTTCAGATCTAAGCCAAAAAAGATAAACCCCATCTTCAGATCTAAAGCAAAAATCTTCTCCCATCATCAGATCTGAGGGAAAAAAAAAACGCCGTCGAGATGTAAATGGTTGTCGAGAAGATAAGGGGATGGTGACGGTGGAGAGGAAGGAGAGGGAGAAGAAGAGAAAAGGAGGGGGCGGTGTTGGAGGGTGGCGGCGGCGGCCATGGCTGCCGAGAAGATGCAAAAGAGGGAGAGAAGAGCAGGGGGGAGAAGAAGAGAAAAGGATGGGGGAATCGGGGAGAGAGAACTGAGGAGAGATTATTTTTATTATTTTATTATTTTTAATTTATTATTTTATTATATTAATATAATATATTATTATTTTAATTTTAAAAATTATTATTTTATTATTAAACGTTTGCCACGTCAGCACCGTTAAAAAAATTAACGGTAGAGGGACTAAATTGAACTATTTCCGAAACAGTGGGGACTTGATTGTTCGATTTTGAAACCTAGGGACCTATTGGAAACGAACTCGAAACATGAGGGACCAAAAAGGTATTTTACCCTTTATTTTTTCTTTTTGAAAAGTGAGTTGTCTAAACAAGAAAAAAAGTGGAGAGAAATTGAATGAAGGAGAGAGATTTTTTTTTTTTTTCTATAAAATGCAAATGTAAATTTTGTCTCAATGATAGACAAGAGATTGATCCTTTTGACATGGTACCATCACTCAGGAAAACAATCTAAGGGATGAGGACAATTTTAACCATCACTAAAATTTTGAAGATTGAGGCTAATAACCATTTCGTTTTTTGTTTTTGGTTTTTGAAAATTAAGTTTATAAACACTCATTCCACCCATCTATTTCTTTGGTTTGAACTTACATCCTTCCCATGTTTTCAAAGACCAATTCAAATTTTGAAAACAAAAAAAATATATAGTTTTCAAAAACTTGTTTTTGTTTTTAGAATTTGGCTAAGAACTCTAATGTCTTTCTAACCAAAATGAAAACCAAGGTAAGAAAATTGAGTGAAAACAAGCATAATTTTGAAAAATTAAAAAGCAAATGGTTATCAAACGGGACCTTAATTTTTGTAATTAAAAGTTGGAACCCCTCCTGTTTACCCGAGGTTGAAATGCAATTTGCCCGAAACTTTAAGATAAAATTGACTTCACTCAAGGGACGAAAAACACATGGTCTACATAATTTATCGTCCAAAGAGTATTACTAAATAAAATTTGAAAGTGGACCTAGTGTAGATCATAAATAAAAGAGTTACGTTGTTTCAATAGGAATTTATGTATCCACCTATTTTGGAAGGGGAGATCAATAAATTGTACCTAGAAATGAAACTTGACACATACTAGGAAGTCAAAGTTTAGACATTTATCACATATATGGACCTTTTTTTTAGTTCAACAACAATTGAGAGTGGGGAATTCGAACCTTTGACTTCTTAGTCGAGAGTACATGTCAATTACTGCTGAGCTATGCTCATTTTGACACATATATAGACCTTAAAGTCAACCTTAAGTATAGCTCAACTGACATAAAGTAGTGTTGCTCCTTCCACGGACTATTTTTTCAAGGCCATAATGTCAAGCTATAAACATTTTGCTTTATCAGTTAACCGGCATCGCATTGCATATTGAGGCGCAATATATCCACTACAAAAGCATGATATTAGGCCTAATTAATTTTGAGCTTGCATTCAAAGCATCATTATATTTTAACTTCTAGAAGTACTTCTTCACAGTAGTCATTGTGTTTGGAGTATACCTAAACTTTAACCGTACAAAGTCCAAAGAAATTTTACCTCCATAAATTTCTCAACAGAAACTAACTATTTATTTATTTTTTATAGTTAATAACAATTGAGATTTGCCATTAGTTTAATAACATTATTGAAGTCTGGTCGTAGTTGGGTAAGTACAAAATGTAAAAGAAACAAAATTTTAATAATTTGTTACATAAAGGATAATCTAATCGTTCTACTCACAAAGTTCAAGCAATTCGAGTGCTAATGTGGGTAGTTCCTTCCTCATCAAACTTGGTCAAACTAAAGTCAGATATATTTAGCTTGAGATTTTTATCTAACAATATATAAGCAACTAAGCAACAAAGAACAAAGAAGTAGTTTGAAGATTTAAACAAAACAACTAAGTTGTAAGAATTTCAAATGTACAATAATTGGCAAGAGATTGGCCATTTGGCTCGGTATTGCCACCTAAAAAGGGAAAATTTTTTGTAGAACAAACAAAGAATAAGCATACATCAAAGCATTTGAAGGCTAACGTAGTTTACATGTAAGCTAAATTATCATTCAGACTAAGCAATATCAACCCTAGTTCCTACTCTCCAAGTATTTAGAATCCATGAGTATGGGATGTATATCACTGTCAGTACTTGAAGAACCAGTCTTTGGTCCATCCGCCGATACACTTTGCGTCGGGCTCTCATTCGTTTTCCCTTTTTGGCGATAAATTTGACACCACATTGCATTCACATCTTGTTTTGAGATATTAGGATCTGAAACCATCTCCTTCACAGCAACCTTCCCTTCCAACATGCTCACTACTGCTGACATGGATGGTCTATCCGCAGCAATGACATTAGTGCACTGGAGAGCAACATTGATCATCGTCATTACTTCTGTCTTGTCGAATTCAGAGCCTAATCGTGGATCGACAAGCTCTAGTAAACTGTCGTTCTCTCTTAAATCATTAGCCTGAGAATAGATGATACAAATGACTTCAGTCTGCTAGCATCGATGATAGGATAGCTTTCATATTCATTTACTAGTATAAAGATCATGTTTGAGAAGCAACCAACTCCATCTAAACCTAAGAAAACAGTATACAACACAAGTAGTTTGGTTTTCATGAGTCAAAATTTACAAATTCAAGATCCAAATTGGAACAGAGAAAATGGATTTATGGAAAGCATTCTTCCCATGGCAGATAAGGACTAGAATGTAACTGAGTTGCCTATGACAAACTCATGCTCCGCATAAAGATCACATAAGACACGGTTATAAAAATATATCATATCTTTCTTGGGAATTTATGGTGTAATAAAATATTATAGGACACAATAGATATGAACGATGAGTAAAAGATGCAGTTGACTCACATGGTCAAGAAGGTAAAAGCAATCATCCTTAGTTTGAAAACTTGTGTTGCTTCGACCACCGACTATTTCTAATGCCACGATGCCAAAACTATAAACATCTGCTTTGTCAGTTAAGTGGCCTCGCATGGCATATTCTGGTGCCATATACCCACTGCAAATTAATGATGTGATATGGTGTGAATAATTGAATCATATATTTGTCGAATAAATTAGATTTAAAGAAAATACATCCTCCAAAGATTTTAACGTGATAACATCTAGGTTGTCCTAACATTCCCCTCAAGTAAAAGTATGGGAAGAAAATTTCCCCCATGGTAACTCACAAGGTTCCAGCGACTCGTGTGCTGATGTGTGTTTTTTGTTCTTCATCTAACTTGGCCAAACCGAAGTCGGAAATCTTAGAGTTGAGATTTTTATCAAGTAGAACATTGGTAGCTTTGATGTCTCGGTGAACAATTTTTAGTCTTGACTCATCATGAAGATACGCTAAACCTTTAGCTATACCAACACAAATCTTGCGCCTAGTTGGCCAATCCAATTTCAATTGATATTCTTCGGGTCCTACAATATACCAAATTTGAAGAGAAGCTTATTACATCTATTAATAATGCCATCACCGATATATTTAAAAATTTTCTGAAGATTAATAGCAATCAATAGTTGTAAGGAAATATTTTTACCAAATAAGGCACGAGCAAGGCTATTATTTTCTAGATACTCATATACTAGCAAAAGTTGATCTCCTTCGATACAACATCCAAAAAGCTTCACTAGATGAGGGTGTTGCAATGCAGATACCATGCCTATCTCATTCACAAATTCGCGATTTCCTTGCTTTGACTTTGAAGAAAGTTGTTTCACTGCAATTACAGTGCCATCGGCAAGAACACCCTGCAATTCCAATCACAGAACTTCACACAAAAAATATAAAATCTATGAAAGAGAATATGAAATAATGAAATCCAAACAACAATAACACCTTGTAAACAGAACCAAAACCACCTTCTCCAATCTTATTGGCATCATCAAAATTGTTAGTCGCAGCTCTAATTTGTCTTAATGAAAACGAAGCTGTTCCTAATTCTAGGTCCTTCAACTCTGCAAAATAAGCATATTTAAGTAAAAAAGAATCCGTTCAACAAAATTCTCCCATTACCTTGTAAGCGCAGAAATCTCCAACAAAGTTACAATCTTTGTAATGGTCAACTTTGCCCCATTTATTCAACACAAGTTAAACTGATTTTTCTATCAAAATAATAATGTGGACGTTCTCAATATTAGGAAAGGACAATATGTGATGTCATTAACATCCAAAACATTGCAAATGTAGCTAGCATTAGAACTCAAAGACGGGTAAAGTATAGCTATTCTTGAGGATCCCACATCAAAAATATGAATAGAAACCTCACAATTTATAAGATACACGGGTTACTCCTCTCATTGCAAATTGGTTTTGAGATAAAATCTCATGTTTACATACTATCCTCAATTAATAGCAATAAGAATCTCATGATTCACGCTTTGAAATTACCTTGTTCAAGTGTGCTTTTCTTTCTTAGGTGGCCTCTCCACCACAAGACTCCAAGAACCGAGATTGAAACAAAGACCACAGCTGCCACGATTCCAACCATTGCACCGACAGCTATGACATTTCCACCTTCTGATGGTGGCACAAATTCTGCTTGGAGAGAAGAGAAACGATAATTACAGCGAACCTATTGGTTCAATAAGGTTATAGACTATATAAATAACCAAAACTTGTCATCAAATATAGGGTTGATGAAAAACATTCTAATGATCTTGAATTGAAAAAATGGGTCTACCTACCGGGATCAACAGAAATGGCTGAAATTAGAGGACCATAAACTCCTCTCACAGGGATTGCAACTGTCCCCTTCCCAGACCAAAATAGGCGGATCTCTATAGTACCATTTGCCACAAAAACATTGAATTTCTTTACAACAGGTTTGCCAACACCACCTGCTGCATCTGCAATATTAAAATCCTTCAACTCCAGCTTTCCCTGCAATATTGGAGATAAATCAAGGAACTTTCAAGGTAACAGCAGAAGCTGAGAATGTAGAAAATATATACAAAGATATCTTGAAGTAGGGCAAAGTATCAGATAATTACTTCATGATTAAAAGCACAGTATCTATTTACCTGAATGTAGACATCAAAAATGCGTCTGCCAAGGCTTCTGTATGTTTTGTCATCAGTAAACATTATCTCGGAAAAATGGAGGCTTACAGTGTAGTATCCATTACCCATGCAAAATGCATAATATGTAAGAGAGATTGGAGAAATGCGTGCCCTCATGTACAATTCAGGATTTGGCATTGAGAGAGGAGATGAATTTAGTGCAATAAAGTCCTCTGTTGAGCGATCTAAGTCCATAAAATTACCAGTGTTGCTAAATCCCCAATTCGCTCCACCTTGAAAAAACAATGATGATTTTCCAGTGTTTGTGTCTCCATCAAATTTGGTTGTTCTATTAATTAATTCTTCCTTCCCACCACAGTTGATATGGACAGAGTACCAAGCTGCAAGAATAACACATATTGGTTTCTAATCAAAGATTCAAATGAACAGAACTGATCATTAACATATTCTTGCAGAATTGTTATTGAACAATATCGATGTCAGTTCTGATTAAATAGCAACATTAGATTCAATTAGCTATGAAGTCTTGTATTATTAGACTATGATCTACTTTTTTCAATATTTAAAAGGCCACTGACACATCTTGGATGCACTCTTCACTCTTTAGCATTTACACATAAAATCCATCGAATATAATTTCTAACTAATATTTACCATTTTTCCAATCCCTCTCCTACAATAAAGAAAGTGCTATGAAAACAAAATTTCAACTCACTTTTTTCACAAGCGTCCGCCAAACATGAAACTTTTCCACTTCTAAAACAATAAGAATATAGTGGTTATTAGAATATTAGACAATTGAAGCAACAAGCCAACTTAAAGATTAGAGAAAACTTACAAACTATTGTCCTGTTCTGAGCTCGCAAACAAATTTCTGCACGCGGAAAACAGAGATTGGATAGGCTATTTCTCATTAGTAATAAAAACGTTGTAGAAGAATAGAAGCATACTTACAAACTTCGTGATTCACAACCAGTGTTCTGAATATTACTCTCAGTAAATTTGTTATAAGAAAGATCACTGTGTAAAAAAAAGAACAATGAGATTTATTATCTTCCACATAGCAAGAATTAAAACTTGCCCTTCCCCTACATCCTATAAGAAAAAATAAAAACAAACATACGAATGTTAATCAGAGCCATAAACTATATTTAACCTCTTAAACTGATTAACTTTTTCTTTAAAAAAAAAAACTTAAAATATCAATTATTTAAACAAAAAAACTAAAAACATTAATCATGTACAAACAAAATTGATAAGTATACGATTAGACTGGAATTATGAATATTAATAAGGGTATATTAGCGAAGTTAGGGAATCTGATAAATAAAGGGAGTGGGAAAGGGGGAAGTGGGCATTATTTTGGTTAGTGAATTGGGGCTGGAGAGAGATCTCAAGAGGGGAGGGTGCAAGTACCTCAAATTACTTTTTTATATTGCAAAACATTGTAGTTCTGTTTTGGTTTCTATCAGAAATTTCCTTTTTATATCACTGGAAAAGAAATGGTCGTGTAAAGCAAGCAAGATGTTTTTTCACTAGTGTAATAAGTTATTAATTGTTCTTTCTCTCTCTCAGAATATTTTTCCTTTATTTTGAAATCTCAGCCCATTTATTTTTAATTTTAGCACCTCAAGTACCAAGTTATTTAACCAGAACATAGAATTTAGAAAAGAATCTTACATGTTTTCTCCATCCTGTAGCATCCAAGGAGGCACTGATCCATTTAGTAAGTTTCCAGTTAAATATCTAAACAAAAAAATATCAGATAATCAGTGCAATTAATGAGCTTTTGACAATAAGGAATAAGGATATTGTTGTTTTTTAACAAGAAACACAAGACAATAAGGATATTATCATGAATATTCCACGAGACAATCCAGGTTATGATCACATTCAAACATTTGATTTGACTCAATATCAAAATCTATCCACACATTTTTCTTTTATAAATGTCCACAACACCTCAAGGCCTAGACTTTGGAGACATCACAAATGTTTCTTATTAAGCTCGCCTGAAGATTCAAACATGCAACGGATAAGTGTTACTCAAAGACGAGGGGCTAACACGGCCTATACTTTTGTTTTTATACAACACACACTATACATAAACTCCTGTATTTCATTTAGATGAATATAAACTACACAAATGCCCAACAGGAGAAACGATACACATATATTCCTTACCTGAAAAGAAAGGCATAACAAAGCCACCCTAGGTAAACAACATTTGTTTACACACTGTACGTAAAGAACATTTGTTTGTTTTATTTTGCTGGCCCATGCTAGTGGACATATTTCATTTTGTTTACACACTGTAGGTAAACAATATATTACCTGAAAGGCATACACATATTTCATTTTGCTGTCCCATGCTAGTGGGCATGAGTGCCATATAATTTTACACACTGTAGGTAAACAAAATTTGTTTGTTTTATTGGCTCACATTCAGACAGTTTACACGGGACCAAGTTCAAATTCAGGCCATTATTCACAGTGCTATAGTAAATTAGAAGTTTAAAATTCATATAATTGCTTAGTTAATTTTCTATACAACTCTTTAACGAACAAATGAATTTCAGCCATTGATCAAGATTGACTTATCCTCCGAAGTTATGTAAAGCGACTACCTACAGTTTAGGAATAGAATTTCAAGTTTCTGATTATTACTTACATGCTATCCACTTTTATCAAAGCTTCAAAGCTGGCAGGTATTGGTCCAGTAATTTTATTGAAGCTGAAATCTCTGTAGACGAAATTGAGGAAAATAATAAAAAAATAGTATTGTCAAAGAACAGTAAAGAATAACTTAATAAATAAAGTTGTCAATAAATTTGGTCCCAACAGGCACTAATCTGGATTCTGGATAGTGTAAGAATCGGAAACAGAAACTTTATCAACGCAAAAAAGGAAATTTTTTATTCAAAATTTCATGTAAAGTCAAGTGATTGCTATTACTTCTTAAAATTTCAAATTTCAAAGAAATGGAGAGGATGAACTCCTATTTTTCAACGGAATCATCTAAATCAAGTGATTTCTATTTATATTGGAATTTTCTTTTTGATATAAAAAAGGGAGAGGAAAATTACTTGACAAGTGTGCAATCTTTACTTCATTATGGATATGGCTGGAGGAGTCTTTTTTTCTTCTTTTTTTTTTTTTAAGATCGGCATAACATATGGATTAGAGTGAAAGACTGAAAGTTTTGGTATTGTTGGAGTATAAATGTAAAATACTAAGATATATTCATCACTTTTGTCTGTCGATTCAAACTGGGGCACTAAACATAATTTGTCTTTCACTTTCAGAGAGACCTGGTCCTTCCTTTGGAAATGTATATCAATTCTTTTTATTCTAACTATTAAAATCTCCTAGTTTATGATAAAACAATGTCATGGTAAAGTTCGATTGATGCGTTTGTAAGATGAATTTGAGTCAAAGAGACTGTTGATACTTTAAAAAAAAATCAAATATATAAAGGTCAAATATAAAAATTACCCGTTTTAAAAAATATACTCCCTGATTTTTTGTTTCAATGATGTTGCTTGTTCATTTTTCTTGTTTCTCATGTTTTGTTCTATAATTCTTGTTTCCTATTTTTATATTAGAAAAAAAAGTTATTAAAAAACATAAGCAAATCTGTTAGTTTTCTTTTTTAAATCTAATTGTACTTTTTGTTCCAAATTTTTAAATCAATGTGAAACAATATAGTTGATACACGCCAGGATAAAAACAGTGAACTTCCAATATTTCAATAACTGATCCAAAGAAGTTACTTTTACTATTTTAAAATAGAAGAATACTGGGCTACACAACAATGTGTAAGGATCTCCCTACACACCCCATTAAAATTTTGACAACTAAGGGAGAGGTAGAAAATGAAAAGAAAAAAAAATTTATCTCTCCGTGTTGTCAACATTTAAATGGTAGTGCGTAGGGAGGTAGCTACACTGGTATATAGCTAAGTATTATCCTTAAAAATTAACTACGGAATATTCCTTGTTTTCTTTTATGATGAAAGTAAATGACAGATGTAGACACTTGTCCCGATAAGCCTTTTGTGTAGAGATGGTAGAGCAAAAAGTTAGGGTAATGCATTATTCCATTACAAGAAATTTAAACCATCTTATGAAAAGATACTACGATTAATCATGATATAGCATCTAGATAAAGTAGAGAGTAAAATTGTACTGACAAGTTTTGCAATGCTGTCAATCCATTAAGATTGTCGGGCAACACTCCAGTTATATTGCAATTCCTCAGTATCCTACAGACAACCAAAAACTGAATTAATAGCTGAGATTTAAGTACACAGATATCTTCAAGTTTTCACAGAGGGATTAACTTACAGGACTCTCAATCTTGTCAAAGTATTAATGGGCGGAAAGGGTGATGAACCTCCATTCAAGTCACTGATTCTCCTGTATTTTGCAACTCATATATATATGAATAAATAGAAACACACAGTACTTTGACTTACAAAACCGCAAGGAAGGTTAAGTACACTAACACATCATATAATTGTGTCAAAAGTCCAATTTCAAAAGGAATTGGCCCACTCAACCCGCTTGCCTGAATAGCTCTGTCACAATTAGATTAGTCGGATGAGAGTTAATAGACTAGCAGCCAGGTAAAATATAGAATAGCTATGTTAGATAAAGTTTCTCACAGTTTTCCAAGATCCCTCCAACTCTGCATAAATTTAGGTATTGGTCCTGTGAAGTGATTATCACTAATTCGACTGCATTGTAACAAAGAGAAAGTTTCTTTTATTTATTCATTTTCTTAAAATTAAACTAGAAAAATGAAGGGTTGAAGAAGACTTCAAGAGCTTACAAGTCTTTCAATGAGGTTAACCTTGCCAGAGAAGGTGGGAGCTTTCCAGAAAAGTTGTTTGTGGTAAGAAGTCTAAATTACAACAAACAATAGTAAGGAAACGATCCGCAGAAAGCTCTCCTGATTGAATGCCTATATCATCAGGACTAGAGACAATTGAAACCAATTTTCTTGAAAGAAAATGATAAAACTCAAATATTTTGAGGGGTCTTACAATCTTGATAATCTGGACAAATTTCCAAGTTCTGGAGGTATGCTTCCAGATAAATGATTCATTTCCAAGACCCTAAGCGATAAAACCAGTAACGTTAGTCTTCTACCAACTAGTACCCATTCAAAAACAAAAACGGCATACAAACAATTGGGTAATCAAAACCTACAACTCTACAAGAGTGCTGATGTTTCCAATCTCTTTTGGGATTGGACCAGTCAATCGATTTCCAAGAAGGGAACTGCAAAATTACCCATAAACATTAGCCATATAAATCACTTTCTGAAGACATTATAGAAATTCAGGAAAAGAAGATACATGTTGGCAAGCTTGGTGGAACCCCATTCTTTAGGAATTGGGCCGCTGAGATAGTTGCGGGAGAGATCACTGAATCAACAGAGAGAGGAAACGAGTGATTGATCATAGGCAATTTCATGAATCAAGCAGCCAAGAGAAGATATGAGCTAAATGAATTAAGCAACAAAACAAAAAAGTGTACTCACAGTTCCCGCAAGAAAGGCAATCTCACTATTTGCGGTGGCAGAGTACCTTGAAGGCTCTGCTTCTTTAGACTACTGCAAAGCCACAAAGGAGACGAATAAATAAAATTTTCAGGATTTTTGTTTTATAATCAAATAATATTACAACATTTGGGATGGGAATTCGAACTCATGACTTCTTTGTAGTTTATGTCAGTTCAGCTATGCTCTTGTTGGCCAAATCAGTCCTTACTTTACTTAACACCTTACAATTTCCATCATTAAAATTTACTAAACATCTATGTCATTAGGAATAACGAAAACGTAAATCCAACATAGCTCGGCAATTAAAATGACTATTCCTTCCACCCTCTTGGATTGAGGTTCAAATCTTCTTCTTTCATATTTGCTGTATAAAAAAAGAATAACAAAAATCTAATGTTCGTACAAACTATTTGTTGCTTTTTCATTCAACAAATGTAGAGTAGATATCAAAATTTCAACCTTAAAGAAATAAAGTTTGAGGAGTACTGTTGAGTTATGTTCACGTTGATTATTATTGAACAAAGTATTTATGGCAATGTCGATATTTTTATTGATACTTGTTAATTAAAGAAGGAACAAAAACATATATCCAACCTTCAGTAAAGCACTTAAATCATGATAGTTGTAAATACAATTCAGCATGAAAGTTACTTGCCATATTCTCAAAAATAAAAATAAAAATAAAAATAAAAATACTTGCCCTATTAATAGAATAAATATCTAGCTACAAATTTTTTTTTCCTAATTTGAGTTATAGTACTAATTTTTTTATTTTTTTTTTTTAGAAAAAGTTATAGTACTAATTTATAAACATTGATACCAAAGGTGAATGAAAACATTTTATCTACCATAAGAATATGGATGGAATATCAATAATAATAATAATAGAAAATCAATATATTATAGATACATGTATTACATCACATCTACTTAACAATTTATAGGATTTTTAAATCTTAGGTGGGTGATTACTACCATAGGTTTAATAATATATGATATATTTACATAAAATTTAACCTTTTATTTCTTGTTTCTACAAATATATTTACTTTGAGGATTCATAATTTTGATCAGATTAAAGTTACAAATTCTAAACCCCTAAATTTACTCGTAAGATATTTGATAAAATTAAAAATTTTATTTATATATGATAGCTAATAATTATTAGGCAAGCCTGAATACTTTTGTAATTGTTGGATTTACCATGTTTTTTAATTTTAGGAAAGCAAGGGTTCTTTTTTTAAAGTTTTATAATCAAAACTTTTTTAACAAAACAAAATAGATCAAATTGTTTAAAAAACTTTTTTTTTTTAATTTTAAATTTTAACCAAGCAAAAAATGTCTTCAATAGTTTTCCCATCCAGCGGGCCCATAAATCCTACGTGCATAGTTGAGTAGTCAACTATATATAATTATTATTTTAATAATTATTATCTTATTAATAATATTTTATATTTATCTCGGATACAACAATTTTTTAAAAAAAGAATGGTTAAAAATTATTTTTCGTCTTTGAACTTTCATAAAAGTAACAATTTGGTTTCTGAACTTTGATTTCTAATGATTTAGTCTATACTTTCAATTTTGTAACAACTAACACAGAGTGATTAGCTGGTTTCAACTAGAATTAAACAATCCAAATATTTCCACTTGTAATTACTTCTAAAAAAGAAAAAGTATTTCTCACTTGATTATCCATTTAATGAAAATGAAAAATAAATATCCCACAAATATTTAGACATGGATATTTCAAAATATATATATATATATATATTTAGACATGGCTAATAACAACTCATTCTTGAGTGTAACTAAATGTAATTATAACATCTATCTTTGATTGAAAGATTAGAAGTTTGAATCTCACCTTCTAAACTAAACTAAACTTAAAATTAATTAATTAATTAAAAATAAATTTTTTTAAAAGAAAACTGGAAACAAAAGATTTAAGAATATCTTGATAGAGAAAGTGAAAAAGCAATATAGAAAAAAAAAATATATATATATGAGAGAGAAGTTACATGGTAATGACGTGACAGAGTGTATTTTTCTGGAACGTGCAATTGCAGGTGACATAATTAGCATAATAAGAATCGAATGAAGAATTCGATATCCAACGGCTACTCAAACCGCCGCATGGATCGGCCGTGAAATTCCAGTCCGTCTTCCCCAATGTCTTTCCAATCTCCCTCAACGCCTCAACTGAAATCGAACCAAAAATCCAACATCAAAATCAAACCAAAATTAAACCGACTCCGGTCGGTTACACTTTACGACTCCAAATTGGCGTCGTACCTTCGTCGTCCGGCAGCCGACCGGCGTTGGAAGCGAGAGAGGAGAGAAAAACGACGGCGAGGAATCGAGCCACAAACATGGCTAGGAACTGCCGGAGGAAAAGGAATAGGGATTTTTCCGGGCGGCGACTGGATTTGGATGAGCGGGGGACTTTGATTTTGCAGGCCGGGGGTTAAAAAAGTGATTATGAGAGTTTTAACTGTTTTTAGTGTGTTGGGTAAAACCGATTCTATATTAGTTTAAACCAATTCACTTTTGGTCAGCGACAGCTTGATTTGGCTTGCAAAATATCTGGTACTTATTATATTTCAACAATCTTTCCCAAATATTACTTGTTTTGGTCACTTTGCTTTCTTATAGTTATTTTCATTGTTATTTTAATTCAAAAATACTATACTTGTTCATTTTTTTTTTTTTTAGAATATATGGGAACTAAAATGCACCAAAGTTAAAAGTTGGAGGACTTGATTTAACCTTAAATTAAATTCTTATCCACTGAATGTGGCATGACGTAATTAGTTAGATAACGACTCTTTTTTTAAAAAAAAAAAAAATTGTAGATTTGAACTCTCTGACATAGGGGTGTCACTTTTCTCATAGGAATTCTCATTTGGGCACCTGGCTAAATACAAATAGTAATTAAATGTGAGGATTTTCTCCTGAAAGAAAACAAATAAAAGTGTAACAAGAAATTTTGGGGAGATGGAAAATGGTATGAGGTAGGGATAGGAACCCAAACCCTGCTCTCACATTTGCAAAGAATCATTTTTTATTTAAGAAAAATTATTATTTGAATTTAGTTTATGAACTTTTATAATTATTTTGTTTTTATCTTTATATTTTCAAACATTATGGTCTTTCAACCCCGCACAAAAGTTCATTTGGTCAATAATATTTATTTTTTGAACAAAAATTTAAAGACACAAGAAAAACTTAATATTTATTTTTTAAAAAATTGCTTATTTCCTCTTGATATTATTATAGAATTATTATTTTCAAAAGTTCCAATTTATAAATAGATCAGTTACATGTTTTAGTTGAAGTTTTACTCTTTGATCTTGAGGCATCGCTATCCACGTAATATATATATATGTATATTAAAATGACTTTCTAAAGGTTTAAAAATGGACTATAATTTTTTTTTTTTTTTTTTTTGACAATATGTAGGATGGAAGATGTTGTGGCTGATTCTGGACCACCCCATAATCCAAGGACTAAGTAGGACTGGAAGCGGACTCCGGAGGAAGGAGAGCCAAAATCGGCCCAATCCAATGGTCGGTCAAGGCCCAAGGCCGAGGTCGACCACTCGGCCCACTCGTGTGGGCCGAGTTCCTTCCTCCTCTGTTCGGTCCCCACTGCTCCGGTCCGCCCTAGTTCCACTCGGTTCAGTCCAAAATCGTCTCTAAGCACCTAGAAAGCCCTAATTGAAGACACAGGTATAAATAGAGTCTCTCACACCTGGAAAAAGGGGTTCGGGAAATTTTGCTACCATAAACACTCTTTACTGTTTGATCTGACTTAGGCATCGGAGTGCAGGCCTACACCACACCGGTGTGCAGCATCTTGGCCAGATTTTGGCATCAACAGAATATTTGAACCTCTGACCTCTTGATCGAGAGTATAAAGTTTATACCAGTTGAACTACATTCATGTCGACAACAAGTCCACAAAGTTGTTTTGATTTATTAATCATAGAGATGAATATAAAGACACTCCCATATAATAGTGATTGGCCTCATTGATAGTTGTTGCCATATAAATAAATTGTTGTATATTTGGTGGAGCTAGTTTCAACGACCGAAATATCTGGGTCCTGTTCCTTCGAAATGGAAGTTTGAAGGCCACTGCAAGCACTTTCTAAACAAGTGATCTAGAAGAAAGAATACGAGAAGGAGTAGGTTTGGAACGATTAAGAGAAGGGAGGGAGGAAAGAGGAAAGACAAGGAGTGAAAAGTGTTAATTTTGAAACTCCCATGAAATAGACACCGACACTAATAAATCTTACGAACCAAAGTATATTTTGTGTCAAATATATTCTTGAACTTTAAAATGTGTCCAATAGATTCACAAACTTTCAATTTTGTATCATTACGCGTCTCTAAATTTTTTAAAATGTCTAATAAGTCTCCAAATTTTTGATTCTATGCTTAATAGGAATCTTTTAAATATTCAAACATTTTTAAAAATTCACCAACCCATATGTATATATATTTTTTTTGATAAAAAGAAAATGAATTAACCACAACCAGTAGAAAGTTTAATACAGAGCTCCTCTTCCACTAGAGAGGACAGAAAAAGGAGGGAAATCAGAGGACCAAAACAGCACATCTCCTTCCAGCATGGAAGGCAGCCTCTACCCAGAAAAAAAAATTGGAAATGGAGTTATGGCCAGCGCCTACACGAGCTAAAGCGTGAGCAACTCCGTTTTGAGACCTTGGACAATGCTTGAACAGGAGCACCCCCAAGGATTGAGCCAACTCCAAGATGGCATCCACGAAGACTATAGAATTCGAAAAGTCTTCTTTTCTGCTGCCTAGTTGATCGATTAATTCAAGGCAATCTGATTCAACAACGATCGACTGTGGCGTACAATGGAGCTACTGTAAGCTTTTCAAACCCTCCCACATAGCTTTCGCTTCCAACAATTTGGTCGACCACTAATCTTTGCTTGATACGATGACTGCACAGATGAGAGACCTGCCGGAGTCACGAACAATCCAACCTAACCCACTTCTTTTATCCTTGTCGTTCCAAGAAGCATCAGAATTGAGCTTCCAACATTTGAGAGGCGGCGGATTCCAGGCTCCTTGACTCAGGTGGTTCTCGCCTCGCAGATCAAGCGACTTCAATTGGTACGTAATCGCTCCCTCTTTAATCTCTGAGATATATCTGGAAATAGAATTAGAGATTTGCTCCTTCGATGGCTTGGGAAGACTGGAATCATGCTTGCATTTGTTCCTAAAATTCCATAGGCTCCATAACAGGATCACCGCAACCTCAATCTCTCCTCCTTAGCAAGATTACCCATGATCCAATCCCAGTGGTCCATGACAGACCAATCCCTCCTGCAACACGAGAAAAGCTTATAGAAGGGGGGATGAATGACAACCAAATCTGCTTGGAAACTTTGCAATCCCAAAATAGGTGATTAGAAGATTCCTGATATTTCCTGCAAAGAACACATAAAGGATTGGAGTCAATTCCAAGCCTTTGGAGGTTAGGAGAAGTGGGGAGGATATTATTCAAAATCTTCCACACACAAATCTTGGCCCGAGGATACACTTTTGAATTCCAGAGACCCTCCCAACACCTTCTGATTTTTCCAAAATCCGAAACTGAGGCTTCGTTACTAGAGGAACGGGAAAGGGCCATGTGATATGCGCTTTTGACAGTGTACATCCCTTTCTTGTCCCCACTCCAAATAATTTGATCTTTCGAGCTCGGAACCCCAAGAGGGATATTGAGGATGTCGGAGGCATCAACTTGGTTGAAAAATTCTTTAACCTTGGCTTACCTCCATCTATTTTGAGAGCAAATAAGACTCGAAACCTTGTGCCCTTCCAGCCCTTCTTTGATAGGAGAGGGAGACCGGACGCCGTTTCTGAAGAGCCACGGGTCGCTAACTATATCAATATGTCTTCTGTTGGGGTTCTGCACGATCCTCCAACTTAACTTGCCTAACATCGCTTGGTTAAAGGAAAGAATGTCTCTTTCACCAACCCATATTGAATACAAAAGTGAGTGGTGTTTAATATCTTATTAGATACTACAAAAATCAATTTTATGTCTAATAGACTTGTTAATTTTTTTAAATGTTAAATATATCAGTGACATAATAGATACAAAATTAAAAATTTAGGGACCTATTCACTGACAGATCTAGGACGAACTATATAGAAATAAATTTGAAGTAGTGATATATAATGATATTAGTTTATATATTTTGATTTAAATTGGTTAAATTGTAAATTTGATTCTTAAATTTTTAAGATTGTATTTGGTAGATACATGACTTTAAAAAGTCTTTAATAAGTGTGAACTTTAAATTTTATCTAAAATACATCTCCAAAATTTTAATTCTGTATCAAATATATCCTTGAACTTTTAAAACAATCTAATAGGTTAGGTATTTATTAGACATCAAATTAAAGAACTAAAAACCTATTAACTGTTAAATTGAAAGTTTAAATACTAATAGATACTTAAAAAAAAATGGAAGCCTATTAGAATAGATCAAACTTAATTAAGTTTATGTTTAATAAGGAGTAGAAATAAATTTACTGTATCTATAGAATGAAACTTGAAATAAACATGAAGATTTTTTCATTTTCCTTTCATAAGAATTATAAATTCATATTATATACTTGTCCAAAAAAATTCATTTTACATAATTAATATTTTAAAATCTTCGAAAATACTTATATTAACTACCAACTTTATTTGACGAAAAGAAATATCAAATTTAAAGATGAAAATTGAAGAAAAAAAAATATATTTGTTATTATTTAATAGGTCAAAGTATCATCTTGGTCAATATGCTTTGAGTCTTATTGTATTTTGGTTAAAAATCACTTTCAACCTCTGAAAATTTTCATGAAAGTAACAATTTGGTCATTGAATTTTGATTTGTAACGATTTAGTCTCTAACTTTCAATTTTGTAATAATTTAGTCTTTGTACTCCCAAATTTGTAATACTTTAATCATTGTCGTAAAAAATTTCATCAAAATTAAATGTCGATTTTTATTATTTAATTATTAAACTTTGTAGCTAGCTTATAAATTTCATCATAATGGGTCCTAAAATAGTTTACACGAAAACCGTCAGAAACTCGAGAGGGTAGCCTTTGGAAGAGGGTTGAAACGAGTGTATAACAAGAATAATTCTTAGAATTCCTTGTGGATTTTTTTATTGATTTTGAACTAACTATAGTGCAAAATCCTTATTTCTTTATAAAATAATATAGCTCAGCTGAATTAAGCGAAGTTGTCATATCCGATATTCGAAATTAGCATGAGTTTCATCGAAACGAATTTCAATCTCGATTAGTTTACCAGATTGAATGGCTAATTTTCCTCCAAACCCTGGATTCGATCGTTTTCCAAGAATTGTTAAGCTAGGTATAGTAGCATGGACTAATTTTTCTTTCTAGGTCATGTGACAAAATGACCCTTAGAGACTCTTCTAGGAATTCCTACCCCTGTCAATTTGAGGGGGAAAGAAGTCAAAGAATCTTCTGCATTCATATGTTGCATTCGCAGTTAATACGTTATAATTGGATAAGTTATTAGGTCTTGATCCGCCAAAGGGTCTTGAGCTACCTATGAGCGAAAGATAGCAATGAAATTGGTTTTCGTTTTCCAATCGATGATTTACATTTAAAAAAAAAAAAACTCAAAATGACCTAAAAAGAGGGTTTTTTTTTTTTTTCTAAAAACCCGTGAAAACACGAATGCGTGCAAACACCAAAAAAAGGTAACTAAGGGGGTAGAGGTCATTGTGAATATTGTACTTGCCTTTAGGGGATCGAAGTTGGATGAATCCCCAGGTGGTTCCTTCCATTGGCATCATTGAACCATGTTAGCTGTTGGGAGTGCGACCAAAGTCCCACATCAGTTAGATAAGGGGATGATCATGGGTATATAAGGGAGGACTGGTATCTCCATTGGTATGAAGCTTTTTGGGGTGAACCAAAAACAAAGCCATGAGGGCTTATGCCAAAGTGGACAATATATACTCCGGAGAAGAGGAGGCGTCCTGGATAAGAGCAAGAACTCTCGGTAAAGCGGTGAAGTCCATTGGTATGAGGCCCCAACTTGAAGGACTTTAAATGGAGCATTTTACATTTTAGAGACAAATTGAAAGTAGTAAACTTTAAACGTCAAACCTAAAATAGTCAATAAGTCTTATCTTCCCTTCACAAGTTAACAAATTTGCCACCATTTTCAATTAAAATTTCCAAGACGAACATGAGATTAACAAAGAGACCAAAGACAAAACCAACCCATTAGAAGCACAGAGATGCAAATGGTTTAGCAGCAAGGGAGCAAATTAGTAGTTTGAAATTTTGAACTTCAATTTGAAATCCATTTAAACATGGTAAAACAACTCAGTTGTAAGAATTTCAAATATACACAATAATTGGACAAATTGTTAGGTGCTTTCAGTGCAATGAAACTCTCTTTAAAATCGTTCGATGTAGATTTTCAAATTTGTCTGTTCCTTATAACTGTTGTATACAAAATCGAAGTACTTTAACAATCTCTCTTACATTAAACGATTCAAAACTACTCACCTCATTGCACTATGAACACCTAATTATAATTTCTCCAATAATTGGCAAGAGATTGGCCATTTGGCTCCGTACACTGCCACCTAAGAATTTGAAGAGAACAACGACCAAAAGATAAGCATACATCAAAGCATTTGAAGGCTAACAACATTATTACATGTGAAGCAAAACCATAAAAATCATGAGGAAGAAGACGTGACGAAGTTTCTTTTTGTGGTCGATAATGACATCATGCAGTTGAAGGAATTTGATCGGAGAGATCACCTTCTTGCATTGCCCTCGGAAGTGTAACGAAGTAGCTCACTGGATGGCGCGAGTTGGGTTTTCTGGTTTTTTGCCATCTGTTATGGATCCCTCTTCCAGTTCGGAAGAAGGATCAGAACGTTTTTTTGGGTGTGGGGTTTTCCCCAACTGGTTAGCCTCCCTTTTTAAGGAGGTTGTTGTACCAGTTTCATTGGTTAGTTAATGAAATCAATCTCTTTGATCAAACAAAAAAGAAAGAAGCAAAACCATTGAGAACAAAGATCAAATCTAGCTAGTTCCTACTCTCCAAGTATTTAGAATCTAAGAGGATGGGATATATATCACTGTCAGTATTCGAAGAACCAGTCCATGGTCCTTCTGTCGCCACACTTTGCGTCAGGCTCTTGCCTGCAGTTTGCTCTTTCTGGCGACAAATTTGGCGCCACCTTGCATTCTCATCTTGTTTCGAGACGCAAGGACTTGAAACCACCTCCTTCACAACAACCTTCCCTTCCAGCATGCTCACAACTGATGACATGGTTGGTCTGTCTGCAGGAGTGACGTTTGTGCATTGGAGAGCAATATTAATCATCGCCATTGCCTCTTTCTTGTTGAATTTAGAGCCTAATCGTGGATCGACAAACTCTAATAAACTGTCTCTCTTTTTTAAAGCAATTGCCTGAAAAATACAGGATACAAATAACTTCAGTCAGCTAGCACTAATGCAGGTTTCATTTACAAGTATAAACATCATGTTAGAGAAGCAATCAGCTCAATCTAAACTCAAGAAATAGTATATGACATCGACATGTCAAGTTTGGTTGCAATGAGTCAAAATTAGAAAATTTAAGATCCAAATTGGAACAGAGAATATGGATTTACGGAAAAGCATTTTTCCCATAGCAGATAAGGACTAGAATGTAACTCAAGCTCCGCAAAAAACCGCAAGACATGGTTATGAAAATAGGATCATATATTTCCTGAAAACTTCGGGTAATAAAATATTATAAAACGCTATAGATAAGCTTGGGGAGTAAAAGATGGAGTTAACTCACATGGTCAAGAAGGTGAAAGCAATCTGCCTTGGCTTCGAAACTTAAGTTGCTTCGACCACCAACTATTTCCAACGCCACGATGCCAAAGCTATAAACATCTGCTTTGTCAGTTAAGTGGCCTCGCAAGGCGTATTCTGGTGCCATATACCCACTGCAAAATAGTGGCATTGTGGTGTGAATATTTGGAACATACATTCATCAATAAATTAAATTTAGAGAAAATAAATCCTCCCAAGATTTTATGTGATAACATCTAGGGTTGTTCTAACATTCCCCTCGAGCAATCAGTCAAACTAGAAACATTTTCCCTATCATCTCGCTATATTGTAAAAGCATGGGAAGAAAATAGAAGAAAATTTCCCCCATTGGTAACTCACTAGGTTCCAGCAACACGGGTGCTAATGTGTGTATTTTCTTCTTCGTCATCCAACTTGGCCAAACCGAAGTCAGAAATCTTGGAGTTGAGATTTTTATCAAGCAAAATATTGGTAGCTTTGATGTCTCGATGAACAATTTTAAGTCTTGACTCCTCGTGAAGGTATGCTAAACCTCTAGCTATACCAACACAGATCTTGTGCCTAGTTGTCCAATCCAATTTTAGTTGAGATTCTTCAGGTCCTATAATATATCAAAATTTCAAAGATGTTTATTACATCCATTAATGTCATCACCAATATATTAAAAAGATTTGAAGATTAAGGTGGTCAAAAGTAGTAAGGGAATATTTTTACCAAATAAAGCACGAGCAAGGCTATTATTTTCCATATACTCGTATATTAGCAAAAGTTGATTTCCTTCAATACAACATCCATAAAGCTCCACTAGATGAGGGTGTTGCAATGCAGATATCAGACCTATCTCATTTACAAATTCACGATTTCCTTGCTTTGATTTTGAAGAAAGTTGCTTCACTGCAATTACGGTGCCATCTACAAGAACACCCTGCAGTTCCAAACACAAAATTTCAAACCAAAAATATAAAATCCCGGAAAGAAAAGAAATGATAAAATCCAAACCACGGTGACACCTTGTAAACAGGACCAAAACCACCTTCTCCAATCTTATTGGCACCATCAAAATTATTGGTGGCAGCTCTAATTTGCCTTAATGAAAATGAACGTGTTCCTAGATCTATACCCTTCAACTCTGCAAAATAAACATATTTAAGTGAAAAATAATTAGTCATAATTCTCACCATTACCTCGCATGCACAGAATCTCCAACAATTAGTCTTTTTAATGGTCAATTTTGTCCATTCAACACAAGTTTATAATAATGATGATGTTATCAATATCAGGACAATATATGTGATATCATTAAAATCCAAAACTTTACAAATGTAGCTAATGTGAGAGAACTGAAAGACAAGTTGAAAAAGTCAGAGAGAATCCAACAACTATGTTCAATTTATAACAGTACGAATCTCACGATCCATGCTTTGAAATTACCTAGTTCGAGTGTGCTATTCTTTCTTAGGCAGCCTCCCCACCACAAGACTCCAAGAACTGAGATGATAATAAAGACCACAGCAGCCACAATTCCAACCACTACACCAGCAGATAAGCCATTTCCTCCACCTTCTGATGGTGGCACAAAGTCTGCTTGGAGAGAATATCATAATTAAACCATAACTACAGAAAAGGCTCTCAAATGATCTTGAATTGAAATTAAAATATGGGTCTACGTCTACCTACCAGGATCAATAGAAATGGCTGAAATTAGAGGACCATAAACTCCTCTAACAGGGATTGCATTTGTCCCCTTCCCGGCCCAAAATAGGCGGATCTCTACAGTACCATCAGTCACAGAAACAGTGAATTTCTTTACAATAGGTTTGCCTACACCACCTGCTGCATCAGCAATATTAAAATCCTTCAACTCCAGCTTTCTCTGCAATTTCGAGTTAACAAAGAAGTCAGTAATTAAGTTCAGTGCCAGCAGAAGCTAATAATGTCGAAAATATATACAAAGAGATGTTGAAAAGTGTGGAAAGTATCAGATGGTTTCTTCATGAACAGAAGCACAATATCTATTTACCTGAATGTAGACATCAAATACGCGTCTGCCAAGGCTTCCGTATGATTTGTCATCAGTAAACATTATCTCGGCAAAATGGAGGCTTACTGTGTAGTTTCCATTACCCATGCAATATGCATAATAAGTAAGAGAGATGGGAGAAATGCGTGCCCTCGTGTACAATTCAGGAATTGGCATTGAGAGAGATGAATTTAGTGCAATAAAGTAGTCTGCTGCGAGACCATTGTCCATAAAACTACCAGTGTTGCTAAATCCCCAATTTGCTCCACGTTCTTGAAAAAACAATGATGATGTGCCAGCAATTGTGTCTCCATTAAAAAAGGTTCCGTCGATTATTTCATCATTCCCACCACAGTTGATATGGACAGAGTACCAAGCTGCAAGAACAACATCATATTGATTTTTATTGAAAGATAAATCAAATGAATACAACTGATTAGCTATGAAGCCTTATTAGACCATGATCTAATTTTGTCCACTGACAGATCTAGGATGAACTCTTTACTTTATCATTTACACATTACATACTGTAGTGAAAATCCATCAAAAATAGTTTCTAATACCCCATTTGATAATCTTTTGGTTTTTGGTTTTTGAAAATTAAGCTTATAAATATTATTTCCACGCATAAGTTTCTTGGTTTTGTTTTCTAATATCTACCTTCTCCCCTGTTTTCAAAAACTAAAACAAGTTGTTTTTATTTTCGAAATTTAATTGGCTAAGAACTCAAATGTATCCTTAAAAAAACAAGAACCCTTGTAAGGAAATTTGAAGAAAACAAGTATAATTTTTAAAAAGTTATCAAACGGGACCTAATATTTACCATTTCTCCAATCATTCCAATAAAAACAAAGGCTATGAAAACAAGATTTAAACTCACGTTCTGGACAAGCGCCTGCTAGGCATGAAACCGTTCCACTCCTAAAACAAGAAGAAGCTCAAAGGTTATTAGAATATTAGACAATTCAAGCAACAACCCAACTCGAAGAGGAGAAAAACTTACGAATTACTGTCCTCTGAAGAGCTCGCAAAAAGGTTTCTGCATGCACAGAAAAAAACGAGATTGGTTATGGTATTTTTCATTAGTTATTAAAAAAAAAAAAAAAAAAAAAAAGAAGCATACTTACACTCTTTGTTGTTGACAACCAGCGTTCAGATCATTTGTCTGAGTAAATTTGTTATAAGAGAGATCACTGTAGAAATGAACAACAATGAGATTAGTATCTTCTACATAGCAAGAACAAAAACTTTCCATTCCCTTACATCATAAGAAAAAATAAAAACAAACATAGGGATGTTAATCACAGCCATAAACTATATTTAACCTCTTAAACTGTTAACGTTTTCTTAAAGAAAAGCTTCATATATCAATTATTTATAAAAGAAACTAAAAAACATTAATCATGTACAAATTTTTTTTGCTTTTTATATCACTGGAAAAAGAAATGTGGTTGTGTAAAGCAAGCAAAGATGCCTTTTCCTTTCCAAGGATTGGAGTAATAAGATATTACTTGTTCTCTCTCTGAATATTTTTCCTTTCTTTTTGAAATTTCAGCTCACCTATTAATACCAATTTATGTAACCAGAAAGCATTCGGAAAAGAAACTTACATGTTTATTCCTTGTTCTAGTAGCATCCAAGTGGGCACGGAACCATTTAGCAAGTTTCCAGTTAAAAACCTATTAAATTGAAGAGAACAATAATACTCTGTTATAATCAAATGTGTATATCGGATGTCTTCTCTTAGGAGAAAGATCCATTAAAACATAAGGAAAAGACAAAACAATGCATTAAATACTAAATATTGATAACTTATATTTTACACGATCACAAAGATTAAAAATTCCAATACTCTCTGCCAACATGAGCATAGCTCAACTGACATAAACCTTGTACTAACCACCAAAGAGGTATGTGGTTCGAATCCCCACTCCCACATGTTGTCAAAGAAAAAAAAAAAAAGAAATTCCAACACTCTCCCTTGAGTTGGTTTCAAACAAAGTTGTTAACTAGTGAAATGACACGAGTATTAAGATTAAAATTTAGTGTATCCTATATTAGAAGTTTCAATTTAGTAAATAACATTGAAATATAAATATAAATCCTCAAGGTTTTTTTTTTTTTTTTTGTTTGAGTACATCAACATTTGGGGATGGGGGGATTCGAACCTGACCTCTTAGTCGGGGGTACATGTCAATTACCGTTGAGTTAAACTCGCTTTAGCATAAATCCTCAAGGTTAAAATATAGAAATAATAGTCAAATATTAAATGACTAGGAAATATCTAAGAAAAGAATAAATAAAATCGTATTAAAATATTATTAAAAAATTAGAATAAAATAAATCCATTTGGGTTTTCAAAGAAGAAAATAATAAATCTGATTTGGTGTCCACGTACCACGTCAATGAGAGAGAGAGAAATCATTTGAAAAAGAAAACAAATAAAAGCCAATCAAGACTCGAAAGAAACCCAACCATCACATACTTAATTTAAATAATATTTAAAAAAGACTTAATTCAAATAATATTTTCGAAAATTAAGCTTAAACAATACTACCTCTGTAAGTTTCCTTATTTTATTATTAACCTTCATTTTGGCATTTTTTCAAAAACCAAATCAAGTTTTAAAAACTAAAAAAATAGTTTTAAAAAATTAAAATGTGTCGTTAACAAAAATCAAACCATGTAAAGGAAACTGATAGAAAACAATTTTTTTTTTTTAAATCAAAACAAAAAACAAAATTATTATCATACAAGATCATGATCATTTTGTACTAAAAAAAAAAAAAAAAGATCATGATCATTTTAATTTATACAACTTTCTAGATTTCAATGTTTTGTTTGTGATTTTCTCTTTTTCTTCTTCTTTCCTTTTTGTATTCATTCTTCTTCCATAGTTCACTGACTCTTCGTATTCCATTATTCTTCTTCTTCTTTTCGTCCATGCTAATCGTTGTCATCTTCTTCTCCGGTCATTATCACCAATCATCAACCCAAAACAAGGTCTTCTTCTCTGGCTAACACGCCTATAGAGCCACGATATTTTTAGTTTTAATTAGTATTTTTTTTTCCTGTTTTACTGATATTCTTGAATCCGATCGTTGTGATTCAATCTGATTCGTACGAAACATGGGTGTCTACGATAGAAAATGAAGACACCAGAGTGCTACAGAAAACTTATCGACAAACAAAGAAGGCACCGGAAACATGAAGACAAGGATACGAACAAACCCTAGCAAGCGAACAAACTCTAGCAATCACCAAACCGACAGGATTCACCACTTAGCAGAGGCGAAGACGCATAATGATCTAGCAAACGACATCGACGGTTGGTGGCAGACCGCGATGATAGCTAAAGATAATGGTTGATGGCTAGGGTTAAATTTTCCAATACCATATTAAATTGGAGAGAATTTTCAATGATAATACTCTATATTCAAATGTGTACGTCCTAAATCTTATTATATAAAAATGACTCTCGCCAACATGAGTATAATTAATTGGCATAAAGTTGTACCAATGACCAAGGGGTCTGTGGTTCAAATCTTACTATTTTATGCCAGTTGAGTTATGCTCTCTTGTTGGCAATGAACATTCCTAATTCAGGCTTTAGCTCTCTTGAATTTCACATAAAATTTAATCTTTTATTTCTACAAGTATCAGAAATACTATTATTGACTAAGGCAGTTTACCCGAGATCAAGTTCAAATTTAGGCCATCATATTCCTAGTGCTACAGCAAATTAGAATGTTTCCATTCATATACTTAAGAAGTTGATTTTCTGCATTACTCTTAAAAGAACAAATGAATTTCAACCGTTGATCAAGCTTGACTTATCCTCCCCCCCCCCCCCCCCCCCCCCCCCCAAGTTATGTAAAGCGACTACCTACAGTTTAGGTATAGAATTTCAAGTTTCTTATCACATTACTTACATATTATCCCCTCCTTTCAAAGCTTCAAAGCTGGCAGGTATTGGTCCAGTAATTTTGTTGAAGCTGAAGTCTCTGCAGAGAAATTGAGCAAAATAATAACGTTTGTCAAAGAACAGTAAAGAGTAACTAAATAAATAAAATTGTCAAGAAACTTGTTCCCAGCCGGCACTTGTCTAGATTCTGGATAGAGTAAGAATGAACTATAGTAACTTTATCAACACATTTTTTAGTGATACTGTAATATTGCATTACAAGAAATTCAAACTATCTTCTGAAACTTAACGAGACTCTGATTAATCATGATATAGCAACTAGATAGAGTAGAGAGTAAAATTGTACTGACGAGAGTTTCAATGCTGTCAACCCATCAAGATTGTCGGGCAGTTCCCCAATTATATTGCAACTTCTCAATATCCTATAAACAACCACCAAAAACTAGATCAATATAGTTGGAATTAAGTACAGGGATGTTTTCAAGTTTTCACATGGGGATTAACTTACAGGGTTTTCAATTTTGTCAAATTAGCAAGGGGTGGAAAGGGTGATGAATCTCCATTCAAGTCACTAATTCGCCTGCATTTTGCAACTTAAATATGAATAAATAAAAACACGCAGTACTTTGACTTATAAAACCACAAGGAAAATGAAGTAAACTAACAGATCGGTTAATTCTGTCAAAAGTCCAATTTCAGAAGGAATTGGTCCACTCAACCCGCTTGCCTGAATAGCTCTGTCACAATTAAATTAGTTAATAGACTAACAACCGAGTAAAATTGAGAGTAACTAGACTAGAGAAAATTTCTCACATTCTTTGAAGATTCGTCCAGTTCTGTATAAACTTGGGTATTGGCCCTGTGAAGTTATTATCAGTGATGCGGCTGCATTGTAACGCAAAGAGAAAGAGTGTTTTATTTATTCATTTTCTCAAAATTAAACTAACCAAATTAAGGGTGGAAGAAGATTTCAAACAGCTTACAAGTCCCTCAATGAGGTTATCCTTGCCAGTGAAGGTGGGAGCTCCCCATAAAAGTTGTTTGAGGTAAGAAGTCTGGATTACAACAAACAGTAGTAAAGGAAAGATCATGAAAAAGCTCTCCTGAATGTCTATAACTAGAGACAATTTAAACCGGTTTTCTTAAAAGGAAAAGGAGAAAACTCAAATATGAGCTAGGTATCTTACAATCTTGATAACCTGGTCAAATTTCCAAGTTCGGGAGGTACTGATCCAGAGAAGTGATTCATTTCCAGGACCCTAAGTGATCAAACCGGTAACATAACATTAGTCTTCTACCAACTCATTCAAAACGCAAAATGGGACACAAAGAATTGGGCAATAAAAACTTACAACTCTGTAACAGTGCTGATGTTTCCAATCTCTTTTGGGATTGGACCCGTCAATCGATTTCCAAGAAGGCAACTGCAAAATTACCCATAAAGATAAACATTAGCCATATAAGTGACTTTTTGAATAGAAGCGTAGCGTAGGAATAGATAAAATACATCTTGACGAGCTTGGTGGAACCCCATTCTGGAGGAATTGAGCCGCTGAGATAGTTGCGGGTGAGATCACTGGATTAACAGAGAAGAAACGAGTGATTGATTGTTGCCAATTTCATTAATCAAGCAAACGAGAGAGAGAGAGAGAGAGAGAGAGAGAGAGAGAGAGAGAGAGAGAGAGAGAGAGAGAAGAAAAAAAAAAAAAAAAAGTACTTACAGTTCCCGCAGGAAAGGCAACCTCACTATTTGCGGTGGCAGAGTACCTTGAAGGCTCTGCCCCTTTAGAACACTGCAATGTCACCATGGGAGACAAATAAATAAAAATTTCTGGATTTTTATTTCATAACCCAATGATATTAAATTAGTATCTATTTAACACTTTTTGTGCTTCAACAAAGATGAGATTCGAATTTTTGATCTTTTGAACAAGTGTATATGTCAATAATCGTTGAGTTATGCTTTGTTAACACTTTCCATCATTAAATTTTACTAAACATCTATATCATTAGGAAGAATGAAAAGCATGCACATGAGTATAGCTAAACAATTGAGTATTCATTTTTTTATTGAAAAAAAATACTTGCTTTGTTAAAAATAATGAGATGAACTCAAAAAAAATATATTTTTTTTTATTGAACTTTTATTATGAAAATATTTTTTTGAAAAATAAAATATATCAAATTGTTTAAATTTTGACAGAAAAATCCAGTGGGTCCACAAATCCTATGTGGCATAGTTTTTTTTTTTTTTTTTTTGACAATATGAGGGTGGGGGATTTGAACCACAAACCTCGTGGTTATCGGTACAACTTTTTGCCAGTTGAACTATGTTCTTGTTGGCAAGTGGCATAGTTGATTAGTCAACTATATTAATTATTATTTTATAATTATCATCTTATCAATAATATTTTATATATTTATTTGAGACCTAACAATTTTTAAAAAATACACTACTTAACTGTATATTGAAATTCTGACAAATAACAGAGAATTTGTTTTTCTCACTTCGTACTTGCTCTCTTAACTGTCAATATTTTCATGATGGTATATAGGAAGATGACCATTAGTGTCTTTTTTTTTTTTTTTTTTTTTTTGAATTTTTTAGGTTGGTTTAATTATTTAACCATTAGTTTGCACATCAATTTTGTACTTTTCTTTTCCCTTTTTCTTAAATCCATAGATAGGTTCAAGTTTTTTTTTTTTTTTTTTTTTTTTTTTTTGCATGAGTTGTAACACTTCATGTAACAATAACAATTTAAACATTGCATCATTTAAACAGAAAACGTTACATCATTGAAACAACTAACAGATAGTGTGGTTAGTTGGTTTCTTTTAACTAGCATTAAAACTAATCCAAATCTTTCCACTTGTAATTATCTCCATAAAAGAAAAACTAAAAAACAGTAAAATATTTCTCTCTCCATAAATCAAGGAAATCATCCATTTAAAGAAAAAGAAAATAAATATACCACAAATATTTAGACATTGCTGCCAAAGTGAGCATAGGTCGACGGTAATTGACATGTACTATATTATAGCTCAATTGACATAAAGTTGTACCGATACCCACACAATTAGTTCTTAATCCTACATCTCAATCCATGCTACCAAAAATACTTCATCTACTTTGAATTTTAATCTTCTTTTTATACACTTTAAAAAATCAGTTAAAAATTATAAAAAAATCAAATATATATAATTAAGTTTTTTTTTTTTTCTTTTTTTCAAATTAGCATGACGAAGATAAAAACTGGAGATTAGATTAGAACGAAACGTACATGTTAGTGACGTGACAGATTGTATTTGGGTAGAAGGTGCAGGTGCAGCTGACATTATTAACAAAATTAGTGTCGAATAATGAAGAATCCGATATCCAACCGCTACTCAAACCGCCGCATGGATCGCCCGAGAAATTCCAGTCCGCCTTCCCCAATGTCTTTCCGATCTCCTTCAGCGCCTCCACTGAAATCAAACCAAAAATCCAACATCAAAATCAAACCAAAACCCACTCCACATCTGCGTCCATTTACGGCGTCGTACCTTCCTCGTCCGGCAGCCGAGGCTGCCGAGCGGCGTCGGAAGCGAGGGAGAAGAGAAAAACGACGGCGAGGCATCGACCCACAAACATACTGGAACTGCCGGAGGAAAAGGAATGAGAATTTTCCGGCGACGGTGGAATCCGGGGATTTTGGATGAGGGAGTCGAGTGAAGAGGGGGGTTGATTTTTGTAGGGGTTAAAAAGTGATTAGGGAGAGTTTTAACTGTTTTAGTGTTTGGTAAAACCGATTCTTTTCTGTGTTAGTTTTAAACCAATTCACATTTTACACCACGTTGGTTTGTAAAAATTGGTGAGCCACAGCTTTCGAGATTTGGGTTAATGAAAAATCTGGTATTTATTTCCAAGAATCTTTTAGAAATTCTCCTTTCGCGGTTTCTATAGTTTTTTGAAAATGGGTTTTGATCACTTTGTTTTCTTTTAGTTATTTTCATTATTGTTTTAATTCTAAATAGTATTGTTGATAAAATTTTGGAGATATTGTCGGGACTTTTGTGTTTAAAAGTGTTTTTTTTTCTCGGGTTACAGATAGAATTTGTGTTGAAACTTTATGAATAGGTAACAAAAACTAGTTACTTTTCAAGAGTACAGGAACTAAAATTGATGTTTTGAATATTCGAAAACTATAAGTACAGAGAACTTGTAGGATTTAAATCTAAAATAAATATTTATCTGCTGGATGTGGCATAACTTAATTAGTTAGACGACATTTCTTTTTTTTTTTTTTTAATCTTATATTGTAGATGTGGACTGTCTCACATAGGGGTGTCGCATTTTCTCATTCCAATTCTTATTTAGGTTTTGATATAATACTTGTGCCCAATTAATCCTTTTAATGTGAGGATCTCAAAATAGGGAAACACAAGTGTAACAAGAAATTTTGCAATGATGGAAAATGGGTATGTGGATAGGGATAGGAACTTGTCCGGTTGATACGAGAATTTTTGCACCATTGGATGTAGGTTATTAGGAGGCAAACAAACATTAGAGAGACAACCACATTGTGACGGCTTCATTGAATAATTTGTCGGCTGACACCCCTACTCTCACATTTGAAAATAATAATTTTATTTAAGAGAAATGATTTTATTAATTCTTTTTGGGTTAGGTTGAAGATTATGTTTTTTGAATTTATTTTTTCTATTTAATAAATTTTATTTTATTGTTTAGTTTATAATAAATGTATTTATTAAATAAATTAATGCCAACTCAGCCTAATAATGAGTAAATGATGCCATATCAGTTTAAGAAAATTAAAAAAAAAAAAAAAAAAAAAAAAAAAAAAAAAAAAAAAAATCCATCCAACTTTATCTGTCAGTTACAAAAACGGAATTACGACAGAGGGACTTCATTTTTCCAAACCTCTGGTTAAAATAAAGTTTGAAAATTTAGAGATTTAAATGCAACTAAATATAAAGACGAGACAAAAAGTATTTTTTTTTTCAAATACTAAACACTTGAAAAGTGATTTTAGAGAGACTTATGTTGTTTTTCTTTCAAATGTTTATTTCAAAATGGTTTACTTCTCAATCTCATTTTTTAATAAGTCATTTTTAGTAATAGTCAATCACTATAATTTCTTTTCAAAATTAAACACGTGAAAAGTTAAACCAAACACACCCTTAAACATCAATTTAAAATCCATGGTAAAACAACTAAGTTGTAAGAATTTAAAATATACACAATATATAATTGGCAAGAGATTGGCCATTTAGCTCGGTACTGCCACTTTAGAATTTGTAGAGAACAACAAACAAAAGATAAGCATACATCAAAGCATTTGAAGGCTAACATAGTTATTACTTGTAAAGCAAAACCTTTCAGAACAAAGATCAACCCTAGTTCCTACTCTCCAAGTATGTAGAATCCACGAGGAAAGGATAGAGATCATCGGCAGTTGTTGAAGAACCAGTCCATGGTCCATCCATCGGCATACTTTTTGTCTGGCTGTCGCCTGTCGTTTGCCCTTTCTGGTGACAAATTTGACGCCACATTGCTTTCTCATCATGTTTTGAGACACTAGAACTTGAAACCACCTCCTTCACAACAACCTTTCCTTCCAGCATGCTCACCACTGATGACATGGTAGGTCTATCTGCTGCAACGACGTTTGTGCATTGGAGAGCAATGTTGATCATCGTCATTGCCTCTGTCTTGTTGAATTCAGAGCCTAGCAGCAGATCGACAAGCTCTAATAAACTGTCTCTCTCTTTTAAAGTATTAGCCTGAAAATACAGGATACAAATGACTTCAGTCTGCTAGCACCACTAGTGTTTGGTTTCATTTACAAGTATAAACATCATGTTTTGTTAGCGTATTTAATCTTCTTGGGTTATTTTTCCTATTAGTTATTTTTACCTTATTCTTCCCCTTTTTACTGTTCTCCTATAGCATTGCTACACGTGGTTTGTATTTTTGTTATATATTCCGCATTATGTACTCTGGCTGGTTTGACGAGCATTTCCTATTATTTTGTGCCTCTCTCTTTCCTTTTACAACACATGGTATCAGAACTCTGGACGTTCTAAATTTTTTTTCCTTAATGGTGTCTTCTTCCAGCGCATCGTCTGCAGATAGTGATCATTTTCCCATCCTACCCACGTTGTCAACGATGACCACCATTCCTGTTGCCTTCTCCGCCAATGTGACCAATACCACTTCCCCACCTATTATTACATCCCCGCAACTCCACCTAAATTCTCCTTCTCCTCCATCGAACACTCACACTCGACCGTTAAACCCTAACATTCCTTCTTTTCGTTCTACCTTTCAGCAGCCTTATTTCTCTTCTTCCTTTCTCTTTCCCAATTCATCTCATCCAGCGAGCTTCCAATATCCACCCCCACCTTCGTCTCCGTCTCTACCCTTTTACCCCAATTTCAATACTGCTCCACCATTTTTTCCTCCTTCCCAGCCTTCACCAAACCCTTCTCAAGACACTCACTCCACCTCTCAATGTCAAGCTATCGGATTCCAACTATTTGCTCTGGAAGAACCAGTTACCCAATCATATCATTGCCTTTGATATATGGAGAGTTTCATCAACGGAACGCCTGCACCTTCGAAGTTTCTGGACGCTACTGAATCCAGGGTAAACCCGCTCTTTACTGTATGGCAAAAGTATAATCGAACACTCATGAGTTGGATCTATTCATCATTGAATGAAGATAAATAAGGAGAAATTATTGGCTGCACAACTGCTTATGAAATTTGGGAACACCTTCGGGTAGTATATGAGTCTTCTTCTATAGCTCGTATCATGGGTCTTTGCTCTCAGCTTCTGAAGATCGGCAAAGACGTCCTCTCTCCGTGTCTCAATACCTTGCTCAGATCAAAGATATTGTGGATAAGTTTTCGGCCATAAGCGAACCTCTCTCGTATCGTGATCACCTTGGTTATATTCTTGAAGGCCTTGATTCTGAATATAACCCATTCAACACCTCCATTCAAAATCGCAACGATCGTCCTTCCCTAGCAGATATTCGTAGCCTCTTTCTTGCCTATGAGGCACAACTTGAGAAACAATCCACGGTTGATTAGTTGAATATGGTTCTAGCCAATCTAGCCAACTAGCCCTCTCCCTCTAGCCAACATCATTCCCAAAAGTAGCCTTCAAATTCCAAACCAAATCCCTTACCTAAAGCCTCTTTTCCCCCTCCCTTTCCCAACCCTTTTCCATCACCTTCTCCTAGTCCTGGGGTCACCCTAGTCTTTCGCTCGTCCTCAACGCGGGTCTTCTTCCAATAATTCCAATCGACCACAATGCCAGATATGTGGCAGACTTGGCCAAACTGCCTTGGTTTGCTACAATTGTCTAAATCTGCTATATCAGGCCCCTAACTCCTCCCCATCTCCTCAAACCTTTTTCAACTAGTTTCAGCAACCCCCTTCCTCTGTTTCCCATTCCCCTGTTTCATCCGAGTCCATCGTACCCAACAACCCTCACCCAGATGAAGCTTGGCTCATGGATTCCAAAGCCACTCTCACCACATGACTCCCGACATGAACAACCTTTCAACAAGCAACTCCTTACTATGGTCATAAGCAGGTTGTAATCAACAATGGTAAGTCCCTTCCGTTTTGAATATTGGCTCTTCTCTGATTCGGTCTCCTTGTTCATCTACTACCATTCGTTTACACTTTGTTCTTCATGTCCCTCATTTGTCTCATAACTTAATTAGCATTGCTAAACTCTGTCATGATAATGTTGCTTTTGTTGAATTTCACCCTAATCGTTTTTTGTGAAGGATCTTCTCACCAAGACAATTCTCCTACGAGGTCATCTTGATAATGATCTCTACAAGTTGTCTATCCCTTTTTCCCCTCGTAAAGTGTCGTCTCCTGTTGGCAACTTTGCTGCTTTAGTTCCTGTTTTTCAGGATGTCGCACTGTGGCACCGACGCCTTGGGCATCCTTCTCAGTTAATTGTTCAAAAAGTTCTTAGAGATTGTAATTTTCGTTTTCGGTCTTCAGACACTAGTGAATGTCGTAAGCCTTGTAAACTGGCCAAGAGCCATCGCCTTCCCTTTTCTGTTTCGCACACTGGGTCTATTGCTCCTTTTCATCTTATATACTCAGACATTTTGGGTCCTTCCCCCATTAAATCAATCATCAATGGTGCTAGATATTTTTTATTCTTTGTGGATGATTGTACTCGTTTTACTTGGTTGTATCTTTTAGGGAAATTGACAAATATAGGCCCTTTAAGTTTTCCTTTTAGAAAATAGGCACATTTTGTAGAAAATTGTTTTTGGAGACCCCTTGCTGATGAAAGTGACGTCAGCATGGAGTTGAAATCACAATTATACCCTCATTCATTAAAAACTAGTGAAAATTTTAATTTTCCCACCAACATTCATCAATTTTTTTCACTGACCTATTTAATGAAAAAAAATGAAAAAAATCGAATGTTGCTCACTGCCATAAATCTCGATCAAGACTGACGTGCAAAAAAAAAAAAAAAAAAAAAAAACTCTGTCCAAGTTCTCCCTCTAGTTGCTCGGAAAAAAAAAACACCAAGTGCTTTAGTTGCAGAAAATTTGCCTCGATATTTTTCTCTAAAGTCGTTCAAATTCTCCCTTGATTTTTCTCTAAAAAAACACCTAGTTCTCCCTTGATTTTAATGGCATCTTCTTTGGCCATTTCATTGTCTCTTTGATGCTTACCCAGTACTGTTGAAGAAGCTTTAGTGTCAGAACAGAGAGATTTCTCTGCAGAAGAAGCTTGTGGTGAAAACCATGGCGTGTTCCATGGTCCTGGAACTCCACAGTTCCAAGCAGCTGCTGGAAAAAACGACAAGGGAAATCCAGGAGGGAAAAGGTTGATGGAGGAACTGATGAATTCCAAACAAAAGGCCAGGGACTCTAGAAAGACATGAAATTTGAGAAGGGAAGCCATTGATTTTCTATATGTGAGATTCTCATGAACTTTGAACCGCCATAGATCACATGCAGTGATCTAAACCCTAAAACATTCCTAAAAAAATTAATTACCTTCAAATCTTGTTGCTTTTGATTCTTTCACTTGATTTTAGGAAGTTCACCAACAGAAGAGGGAGATTTCATTCTCTCACTTGATTTTAGGAAGTTCACCAACCGAAGAGGGAGATTTCGAAGGATAGAGAGATTTCGACCGAGAAGGGGAGATTAAATCGTGAGATACAGAGAGGAAAAGCCATGAGAAAGGGGGAAAAAGAAGAGAGATGAAGTTTTAAAAATTGAGGGTATTTTGGTCCTTTCATGTACATAGGGGTCCCCAAAAACAATCTGGTAGAAAATGGGCCTGTTTTCTAAAATAAAAACTGAAAAGGCCCATATTTATCAATTTCCCTATCTTTTACAATCCAAATATGATGTTCCTATCTATTTTTCTCCAATTCAAAGCCATGGTTGAAAATTATTTCCACACTACCATTAAATCTATGCAAACTGATGGTGGTATCGAGTTTCGTCCTCTTTATCCTTTTTTTGCTTCACATGGCATAGTGCATCGTATTTCTTGTCCATATACTCCTAAACAAAATGGAAGTGTTGAGAGAAAGAATCGGCACATTGTGGAAGTCGGTTCGGCCCTTCTTGCTCACTCCTCGGTCCCTCTAACCTATTGGTCCTATGCTTTTCAGACGGCAGTGTTTTTAATCAATCGACTCCCAACTCCGATACTCAACTTTCAAGCTCCCTATACACTTCTCTATGGTCATTTCCCTGGTTAAAAATTACTTAAGTCCTTCGACTGCTCGTGTTTTCCTTTTCTGAGACCCTACTGAAGGATTGTACGAGACACTAGCGGAAGTGATTTGGATCGAAGCAACTAATTTCTTTAATTTTAGTTAAGAAAACATGCATCCATAGAAACGAAAAACAGAGAGCTTTTGATTACCAACCTTTTGGACCGAATCAAGCTTCTCATTTACTGTTGTCTTCTCACAAACGAGCTTGGGACAACCACCGTGATCTTCCCCACTATCCTCCGGCCTTAGAACGAGTTGTGGGACTCTAAAGGTGGTGAATTAGATGAAGAAAGCTCGGGAGTTACAAGCATATACTTTTTAGAGAGAGAGAAAAATGCAGTAAGCTTTTCATGAACAAAGCTCCAGCAAAAGGCACATTTTCCATCCTTCTTTGATGTTCATCATCTTAGCCTATTATATGAGAGATTAAAGAATAAAAAATTTACCAAAAATGAGACACCTCCAAGAGGTGTAACATGAGTCATATGTGTAGGTATCAAAATGAGATGTTTTGCCTCTTGGTTTAATTAATTAAAAAAGAAATAAAACCAGCATTAAAATGAATTTCTCAAATTCATTTTCTTTTTAAATTAATTTTATAATAATTCAAATAATTAAAATAAAATTAATTTAATTAAACATTTTAATCCATTAATAAACTTAATATCAAATATTAAATTGATTTTAGACACCAATTGGATTACTCTCAAAACCAATCCTGATGAATTTGAATCTCTATTCAATTCCTCGAATATGAATTCCTATTCATATATTCAATATTTATATCACATTTAAATTTACAACTCTCTCTATTATAATTTAATCTCAATCAAACTATTACTCCAATCATATCGAATATATTTGACGTTAATTCCCTAAATTGAGTTTGAACAATTCAAACTCTATCATCACATTGGTCTACAGTATAGTCCGTATGAGCACAGGGGACCTAATAGACCTACAGATCATGAGCTCCAACGATCCGAGATTAACTGACTAAACTCATTTAACCTAGTTAACCAACATTCGTTAATTACCGAGACACTCCACTATAGCTCGATAGTTGAACTCCCCTCACGGTAGATATATTTCTGTTCATCCGATATAACTATGATTAGTAAGTCGACCCTTCACAGGTTGTTCGTAACTAGAGTTGGATCAAATGTCCGTTTTACCCCTGAAGTTACATTTTGCTCCTTAAGTCTCCACTGAGTCCCTAATGAACAATTTGTTTGTGGTTCGACCACTAAACCTAATACCTCTCGGTCCAATGAGAGGGCGGGACCCTTTATTCAAGTCTCAGAGTCTGCACTTAAGGGAACAACCTCTCTATTATCCCTATAATGGGTAGGAGTGAATTCCATCTTGCAGGACTATATCCCTAGCTATCTACTTGTTCCTATCCCTGAAATGGAGGGTTTATTGAGTCAGCGATGATGAACCATTTGCACCCATGCAGATCTAAGGATAATCCCGAATAAACAGGAGTTCATAGTTAGCTCAGGATTAAGATTGAGTTACCTAGGTTATCAAAAAAAAAAAAAAAAGAGATTAAGTTACCTAGGTCATCGCACTAAAATAAGTCAGTTTCAACAGTAAACGACGTTATAAAGAAAATTGACTTATTTCTTGATCCTGGTCTTATGCAAACTCATTTGCATAGAACGCCCCCACTCGCATGTCTCTACATGAACGATTCAAGATCACATCATTTGCACTATATACAAAGTGGGTTGCGTCACATAGTGTTCCCAAGATAAGGTACCCAGACTTATCCCTATATACTATAGACCGTTTAGGCTATTACTTGAACTTGATCCACTTTCATATCACAACATAAAGTTCAAGTATTTCATATCATATAGTCATGGGTGTTAGTTTATTGGATTTGAGTTATTTAACGTGCAATTCACTTATTTAATAACTTAAATGAACAAAAACTCGATAACGACTTTCTCGAACAAGTATATCACTATTTGTTTCATTCACTATCTACAAGTTTTAAGGCACCAACCCCAACACCTACAATGACAACAAACTACAATTTCGCTCTAGGGAATGTGTTTTTATAGGCTACAACACCTCTCATAAAGGTTATTTATGCCTTGATCCTTCTTATGGTCGTCTTTTCATCTCTAGACATGTAGTTTTCATTGAGACCTCGTTTCATCATCCTGATTATGGTTATCCTCTTGGCTCTCTTCTCTCAAATATTTGTCCTCCAGATGCTTATGATCTATGCCATTGTCGGCCGCTCCTGCTCCTCCAGATGCTTCAGTGGGTGTTTCATCTTCTTCCATATATATATTCATCCCCTATATCCTCCTTCAGTTCAACTACTCCAAGTTCCATATCTTTTTCCTCTCTTTTGCCCTCTGTTGCTCACAATTAGCATTCACCACCTTCTTCTGTCTCATCACCATCTTCATCTGACTCTTCTTCTCTTTTTTATTCCCCCCATCTTACTGAACCTCCACCTCGTCTCAACACACATCCGATGATTGCAAGGTCAAAGGCTGGGATATTCAAACCTAAGGCTTGGCTGGCTTTGTCTCATATTCCTTTGATCACACCTTCTGAACCAAAGAATTACAAGTTGGCTCTACAAGATCCGAGCTGGAAAGTTGCTATGACCGCTAAATACGATGCCCTTATCTGAAATAAGACATGGCCCTTGGTTCCTTTACCTGCTGATAGAAAAATTGTCGGGTGCAAGTGGGTATTTAGAATCAAACTGAAACCAACTGGCGAGATTGATCGCTATAAGGCCCGTTTGGTGGCTCAAGGGTATACTCAAGCGTTTGGAATTGACTATTTTGAGACTTTTAGCTCGGTTGTCAAGCCCACAACTATCCGGATTGTTCTATCACTGCCTGTCACGAATGGTTGGTCTACTCAACAACTTGATGTTCACAATGCATTCTTTCATGGTGAACTAAAAGAAGAAGTGTTACATGCGGCAATCTGCTGCTTTTGAATTTTCAGATTATCCAAATCATGTCTTGCGGTTACATAAAGCTCTCTTAAGATTTCCAAACTTAGCTCTTGCTTGTTATGATGGGGTTTTGAGGCTTCAAAGGCAGACTCTTCTATGTTTATTTTCAAGGCCTGTACTCAAGTTGTGATCTTCCTTATCTATGTTGATGATATTTTAGTTACTAGTAATTCTAGCACTTTGATTCAACGGTTTATTTCTGACTTAAATATTTAGTTCTCTCTTAAAGATATGGGTGATTTGTCCTTTTCTCTGGGAATTCAAGTTGTTCGTTCCAACTGTGGGTTGCATTTGTGTCAACATAAGTATATCTCTGATATTTTATCTCGAGCACATCTAGACTCCCGCAGGTCGATTGCTTCCGCTATGGTTGTTGGTGCCCCTCTTTCTCTTAACGATGGTCAACTGTTGGATTCTCCCTCTGAGTATTGAAGTCTTGTAGGCGCATTGCAATATTGCACACTTATGCGACCAAACATCAGCTATTCGGTAAATAAGTTGTGTCAGTTCATGCATGCTCCAACATCTTCACATTTGCAACTCGTGAAGCATCTTTTTCGCTATCTCAAAGGTACATCTTCTCTTGGGCTTCTCTTAACACCTTCGCCGTCTTTCTCCTTGACATGCTACACCGATGCGGATTGGGCTAGTTGCCTCGATGATAAAAAAAAAAAAAAGCACAAGCGAATTCTGTGTTTTCCTTGGTAACAATCTAGTATCATGGAATTCTTCCCAGCAAAAGGTTGTTCAAGGTCTAGAGCGGCGTTAGAGTACCGAGGGATGTCAAACGTTGCAGCTAAAATCGCGTGGATACAATCGGTTCTTCAAGAGATTGGCATTAAATCTTCCACTCCTCTTCTTCTCTGTGACAACATCAGTGCAACATATATGGTTGCTAACCCATGATGCACAACAGAACCAAGCACATTGAGATCAACCACCACTTAATCCGAGAAAAGGTTGCTCGAAATCAACTGTGCATTCGGTTTGTTCAGTCTGAAGATCAGTTGGTCGACATCATGACCAAGGGACTCCCTTCTCCTCGTTCTTCAAGTCTAAGAACCAAGCTCACTTTGGTCTCTAAACCGAGTTCACTTGGGGGGGATGTTAGTGTATTTAATCTTCTTGGGTTATTTTTCCTGTTAGTTATTTTTACCGTTGTTATTCTTCCCCTTTTTACTGTTCTCCTATAGCATTGCTACACGTGGTCTGTATTTTTGTTATATATTCAGCACTATGTGCTCTAGCTGGTTTGTCGAGCATTTCCTATTATTTTGTGCCTCTCTCTCTTTCCTTTTACAGTACATGTTTGAGAACAAATCAGCTCAATCTAAACTCAAGATCATATAGTATACGACATGACAAGTTTGATTTCCATGAGTCAAAATTAGCAAATTCAAGATCCAAATGGAAAAGAAAGAAAGAAAGAAAAAAGAAAAAAAAAAAAAAAAGATTTGTGGAAAGCATTTTTCCCATAGCAGATAAGGACTGCAATGTAATTGAGTTGTCTAGAACAAACTCGAGCTCCGCATAAAAATCACTTAAGACATGGTTATAAAAATAGGATCATATATTTCCTCGAAACTTCGAGTGTAATAAAATATTATAGAACAAAATAGATAACCATGAGGAGTAAAAGATGGAATTCACTCACATGGTCAAGAAGGTAAAAGCAATCATCCTTGGTTCGGAAAACTGTGTTGCTTCGACCACTGACTATTTCCAATGCCACGATGCCAAAGCTATAAACATCTGCTTTGTCAGTTAAGTGGCCTCGCATGGCATATTCTGGTGCCATATACCCACTGCAAAATAATGGTGTTATGGTGTGAATATTTGGATCATATATTCGTCAATAAACTAAATTTAGAGAGAAAATATATCCTCCTAAGAGTCTTTTTCCTCATCATCTCTCTATATTGTAAAAGCATGAGAAGGAAATTTCGAAAATTAATTCTCCCATGGTAACTCACTACGTTCCAGCAATCCGGGTACTGATGTGTGTATTTTCTTCTTCATCGAGCTTGGCCAAACCAAAGTCAGAAATCTTGGGGTTGAGGTCTTTATCAAGTAGAACATTGGTAGCTTTAATGTCTCGATGAACGATTTTAAGTCTTGACTCCTCGTGAAGGTATGCTAAACCTCTAGCTATACCAACACATATCTTGTGCCTAGTAATCCAATCCAATTTCAATTGACATTCTTCAGGTCCTACAATATACAAAATTTCCAGAGATGTTTATTACATCCATTAATTTCATCACCAATATATAAAAGAATTAGAAGATTAATGGCAGTCAAAAGTAGTATGGGAAATATTTTTTACCGAATAAGGCACGAGCAAGGCTATTATTTTCCATATACTCATATATTAGCAAAAGTTGATTTCCTTCAATACAACATCCATAAAGCTTCACTAGATGAGGATGTTGCAATGCTGATATCATGCCTATCTCATTCAAAAATTCACGATTTCCTTGTTTTGATTTTGAAGAAAGTTGTTTCACTGCAATTGCGGTATCATCCGCAAGAACACCCTATAATTCCAAACACAAAACTTCACACCAAAAATATAAAAACAATGAAAGAAAAGAAGAAATAATAAAATCCCAACAATGCTACCTTGAAAACAGGACCAAAACCACCTTCTCCAATCTTATTGGCAACATCAAAATTGTTAGTGGCAGCTCTGATCTGCCTTAATGAAAATGAACATGCTCCTAGATTTAGACCCTTCAACTCTGCAAAATAATTAAGCATATTTAAGTGAAAAAGGAATTAGTTCTCCATAGTTCCTCTCATTAGCTCCTATGCACAGAATCTCCAACAAAGATACAGTCTTTTTAATGGTCAACTTTGTCCCCCATTCAACACAAGTTATACTGATTTTTATATCAGCATAATAATGAGGATTTTAAATATCAGGACAATATATGCGATGTCATTAACATCCAAAACATTGCAAATGCAGCAACCGTTAGAACTGAAAGACAGGTTGAAAAAGTCTGAGAGAATGGTATATATGTTCAATTAGTAACCGTAAGAATCTCATGACTCATGCTTTGAAAATACCTTGTTCTAGTGTGCTTCTCTTTCTTAAACAACCTCTCCACCACAAAACTCCAAGAACTGAGATGATAATAAAGACCACAGCAGCCACAATTCCAACCACTGCACCGGCAGATATGCCACTTCCACCTTCTGATGGTGGTACAAAGTCTGCTAGGAGAGAATATCAAAATTAAACAATAACTACAGAAAAGACTCTCAAATGATCTTGAGTTGAAATTAAAACATGGGTCTACATCTACCTACCAGGATCAATAGAAATGGCTGAAATTAGAGGACCATAAACTCCTCTAACAGGGATTGCATATGTCCCCTTCCCAGCCCAAAATAGGCGGATCTCTATAGTACCATCAGTAACAGAAACAGTGAAGTTCTTTACAATAGGTTTGCCAATACCCCCCGCTGCATCTGCAATATTAAAATCCTTCAACTCCAGCTTTCCCTGCGATATTGGAGATAAATCAAGCAACTTTGAAGGGTAACAAAGTAATCAGTAAGTTGCAGAGAAAGCTAATAATGTCGAAGATGTATACAAAGATATTTACCTGAATGTAGACATCAAATAAGCGCCTGCCAAGGCTTTTGTATGATATGTTATTAGTAAACACTATCTCAGCAAAATGGAGGCTTACTGTATAGTTTCCATTACCCATGCAATATGCATAATAAGTAAGAGAGATGGGAGAAATGCGTGCCCTCGTGTACAATTCAGGATTTGGCATTGAGAGAGCAGATGAATTTCGTGCAATAAAGTAGTCTGCTTCGAGATCATTGTCCATAAAACTACCAGTGTTGCTAAATCCCCAATTTGCTCCACGTTCTTGAAAAAAAAATGAAGATGTGCCAGGATTTGTGTCTCCATCAAATTTAGTCGTTCCACTGATTATTTCATTCCCACCGCAGTTGATATGGACAGAGTACCAAGCTGCAAGAACAACACCATATTGATTTTTATTGAAAGATAAATCAAAATGAATACAACTGATTAATGGCACTTCTAAACAGCAACATTAGATTCAATTAGCTATGAAGCCTTGTTAGGGAAAATAAGGCTATGATCTAGTTTTGTCCACTGACAGATCTTTGGACGAACTCTGTACTCTTTAGTCCTTCTTTGAGAGTGTTAAAATCACTTTTGCCATATTCAAAATCGTTCTGAAACATGTCTTTTATAACTCAAAATCAATTTCGATGACATGAAAATCGCATTTAAAAGTGTAAAATCAACCATTAAATTAATTTTGAATGATTAAAGACATATTTCAAGATGATTCAAACATTAACCATTTCAAAATCACTCACAAACATGCATTATTGAAAATCCATCAAATATAATTTCTAGCTAACATTTACCATTTCCTCCAAACACTCCAATTAAAAAAAAAAACTATGAAAACAAGATTTCAACTCACTTGTTGGACAAGCGCGTGCTAAACATGAAACTATTCCACTGCTAATAAAACAAGAAGAAGCTCAATGGTTATTACAATCTTAGACAATTCAAGCAACAAGTCAACTCAAAGAAGAGAAAAACGACTTACGATTTATTGTCCTCTGAAGAGCTCGCAAACAGGTTTCTGCACAGAAAAAATAAAAAAGAGGTTGGTTATGTATTTCTCATTAGTTATACACAAAAGTTGTATAAGAATAGAAGCATATACTTACACTCTTTGCCGTTGACAACCAGTGTTCTGATCATTTCTCTTTGTAAATTTGTTATAAGAGAGATCACTGTGGAAAGGAACAACAATGAGATTTAGTATAACTTCTAGATAGCAAGAACAAAAACTTCCCATTCCCCTACATCCTAAGAAAAAATAAAAACAAACACCAGGATGTTAATCACAGGCATAACCTATATTTAACATCTTAAATGGTTAACTTTTTCTAAAAGAAAAGCTTCAGATATCAATCATATAAAAAAAAAAACTAAAAAAGATAAAAACACTAAAAACATTAATCATGTACAAAAAAGTTTTGCTTTTTATATCACTGGAAAAAGAAATGTGGTTGTGTAAAGCAAGCAAGATGCCTTTTCCTTTCCAAGGATTGGAGTAATAAGATATTACTTGCTCTCTCTCTCCGAATAATTTTCCTTTCTTTTGAAATGTCAGCTCATCTATTTTAATTTTACCACCTCAATACCAATTTATTTAACCAGAAAGCATTTGGAAAGGAAACTTACATGTTTCTTCGTTCCTGTTGTAGCATCCAAGGGGGCACGGATCCATTTAGGAAGTTTCCAGTTAAATATCTATTAAATTGGAGAGAATAATAATACTCTGTTATATTCAAATGTGTAGATCCTATGTCTTCTTAAGAAGACCCACTAAAACAAAAGGAAAAAACAAAGAAGTAAATTAAATACTAAATATTGATAACTAATATTTTACACAATCACATCTTCAGAAATTGCAATACTCTCTCGGTCATTAATACAAGCTTTATGTTAGTTGAGCTATGCTCATGTTGGCAAGTCTAAGTTCATGTCAAGCCTTCCACACACACACACAAAAAAAAAAAGTTCAAACCAACCTAGATTCTCATGTGATATCATATTAAATGGGACAGAATGATAATACTCTATATTCAAATGCATACATCCTAAAACTTCTTATATGAGAGAAAGACTCACTCCAACGTAAAGAAAAAATAAGGACAATAAATATTAAATGTATTGACAACTAATATTTACACAATCATAAAGATTAGAAATTCCAACAATATCTAAACAAGAAAATATCATATTATCCGTGCAATTAATTAGCTCTTGACGATAAAGAATAAGGATATTGTCTTTTCGAACAAGAGGAGGTTAAAAAATGCAATTAATCTACGAACACCACTTTTAGAACACCTATTTCAGGATCCATTTGGAATACCTTTTAATTTAAATGTTTTTCAAGAATGATTTTTTTTATAAAAAAAAAAAAAAAAATTTGTATAAAAATTGTTTAGAATTTAAACACTTATATGTTTGGTTACATATCCTCATAAGTGTTTTTATACACAAGTTATTATATACTTAAAAACTCTTTTTAAAAAAATTGGTTTCAAGTATTTCTCTCTAAATGATTTATTTCTCAATCTCATTTTTTAAAAAGTTATTTTTAGTGATTGCTATGAAACTTAATGAAGACAAGAGAGTAAATAAACTTGCTGTATATTTCATTAATTGTGCAAGCCATATAAATAGGCACCAAAAAGGATACATCAGTTAGTTTGAATAACAACTTATGAAATAACAACTTAACTAACTGAACTAACAAGAAACTTATTACAAGTTTTTGTTATCTTAATACTCCCCCCAAGATGGACTCATTAAATTAAGAATTCCCATCTTAGATAATATGTAAGAGAATGAAGATGATGGAAGAGCTTTGGTGAAGATATCTGCCAATTGCAGAGTCGATCGAATCGATAAGAGTTTAGCAATGCCAATGAGGACCTTTTCTCGGATAAAATGACAATCAATCTCTATGTGCTTAGTCCTTTCGTGAAAAATGGGATTTGGTGCTATGTGTATCGCAGCATTATTGTCACAAAATATGAAGGATGGTGAAGTAGAAGTAACTTGAAGATCCTTTAACAGCTGATGTAACCAAACAATCTCACAAGACACAGCTGCTAAGGCTCGGTATTCAGCTACAGCTGAGGAACACGATACTGTGTTCTGTTTCTTAGATTTCCAAGAAACTAAAGCATCTCCCAAAAATATACAAAATCCAGTGGTGGATTTTCTGGAGTCAGGACATGATGCCCAGTCGGCATCAGCAAAGGCACGTATCTGAAGGGAGTTAGATGCAGGCAAGAAAATTTCCTGTCCTGGAGAACCTTTTCAAATAACGCAGCAAAGTATTAACAGCCTGAAGATGAGATACTCTCGGCTTTGCAACATACTGGCTAAGCCGGTAAACAGCAAAGGTGATGTCAGGACGAGATATAGTGAGATAAAGTAGCTGACCAATCATCCGTTGATAAATAGAAGGATCAAGCAATAGGTCCCCAATATCAGCCTGTAGTTTACTATTAGGATCTATAGGCAAAACTGATGGTTTAGATGCTAACAAACCCGCATAGCTAAATAGTGTATTTCCTTTGGGAGAGAAAAATAACTTTAGAAGATTGGGCAATTTCTAATCCCAAGAAGTACTTTAAAGATCCCAAGTCCTTGAGCTTAAAAGTATCATGAAGATGTACTTTTAGTTTTTCAACCTCCATAGAAGAAGCTCCTGTGATTATTATGTCATCGACATAAACCAAAAGAGCAAGAAACGAACCGCCAGAGCCCTTAGTAAATAATGAATAATCAGACTTAGATTGTCTGAAACCGAGGGACAAAAGGGCTAAGGAAAACTTGTCAAACCACTAGCATGATGCTTGCTTTAATCCATATATAGACTTGTGGAGTTGACAGACTAGGCGATCACCTTGGGAAGAAGTAATACCATGTTTGTATCCAAGTGGCAAATCCATGTATACTTCCTCAAACAGGTCGCCGTGAAGAAAAGAATTGTTTACATCTAATTGAACCAAGGGCCATTGAAAAGAGACAGCTAAAGTTAATAAAACTTTGATGGTTACCAACTTTGCCACGGGGGAAAAGGTTTCAATGTAATCTATCCCCTCTTGTTGTGTGTAACCTTTGGCTACAAGACGAGCCTTGTAACGTTCAATGGACCCATCTGCTTTGTGTTTGATCTTGAAGATCCACTTGCAGCCAATTGAATGCTTTCCTTTGGGTAATGGTACAACCGACCAGGTTGTATTAGTCTCCATAGCTTTCAACTCGACAGTCATAGCATCTCTCCAATGTTCAAACAGCACTACTTGATGATAATATTGAGGTTCGTAAGAAGTTGAAATGTTGAGGACAAACTTCTTATATTGTGGAGACAACCGTTCATATGACAAATATTTCTGCAAGGGAAACTTGTTGCTAATAGGAAGGCATGTGTTTGTCTCAAGTAGGCTGCAATGAAAGTTCTTCAAATAAGAAGGTTGTTTCGTTTGTCGAGTGGATCTCCTTGGAGGATTGAGAGAAACTTCAACATTGGATGGTCTTTAGAATTAGAGGCTTCATTAGATTCAGAAGACTCAGAAGCATTAGTTTGAGCAGGATCATAATTAGTGAGTATGGCCGGATCATGTGAAGGATTTGGAACATTCACATGAGGAATAGGCATAGAAGGAATGCCATCATAATTGAAGGACTTCGGCAAGACTAAGTCAGGGAACAAATCAACAATATCGCCCTGCAATGTGGTCTGATGAAACAGAAAGATATTCTCATGGAATATCACATTGCGAGACACAAAAAATCGTTTATTTTGTATATCATAAAGCTTGTATCCCTTTGTACCTTGAGGATATCCGACAAACACAGTTGGAATAGCCCTGGGTGAAATTTCAATTTGTTAGTAGTTAAAGAAGAAGAAAAACAGAGAGAACCAAATACTCGAAGTTGTGTATAGTCAGCCTCTTTGTTGTACAAACGGGAAAAAGATGTTTGTCAATTCAATATGGATGATGGCGTTCGATTGATAAGGAATGAGGCAGTCAATATGCACTCACTCCAAAAGTTGATAGGTACTCTGGACTGGAAGAGTAATGAGCGTGCAACATTTAGGAGATGTTGATGCTTCCTTTCCACGATAGAGTTTTGTTGGGGGCACTCCACACAAGAAAATTGGTGGATAACTCCTTCTGACTGAAAGAAATTTGTGAATGAGAGTTCAGGAGCATTATCCAAGCGGAAGCATTTGATTGAAGCTCCAAACTGAGTCTCTACATACACAAAAAACGGTGGAACAATCTTCAAAGCATCTGATTTACTCTTCATTAGAAACATCCAGATGTATCGAGAAAAGTCATCAACTATGGTTAAAAAGTAACGATAACCAGAATGAGCTGGTATTTGATATGGGCCCCAGGTGTCACAATGGACTAATTCAAAGGATTTATCAACTGTTTTAGCATTAGACTGATAGGACAATCTATGTTGTTTAGCTAAAGGGAAAATAAGGCAAGGCTGAAAACAAACAGTGTTTAAAGAAAAGAAGGATAAAATTTTCTTCAATGCATTCAAGTGTTTGGTAGATGGATGACCAAGGCGGTCATGCCATGTGATTTGATTACACTGTGAGATAGAGCTACAAACAACCTTATTTTTAGTAAAACTGTTAGAAGACTCAAAATTTGGTTGTAGTAAGTATAGTCCCCGCCACATTTTAGCTTTGCCAATCATCTTCAAAGAGGATTTGTCCTGAATTATGCAAGATTTACCAATAAAAGATATCAACACGGGTAAATTAGCCACCAAGGCACTGACAGAAATGAGGTTGAACCGAAATGAATGAATGAATAAAACATTCTTCAGAATAAGAGTGGAATTCAACCAAATATCTCCAACATATTCAACTGTGATTCGACTCTGATTTGGTAGAGTGACACTGATTTGGTAGAGTGACAGTGAATCCCGAAACAGGCATCAAGGAAGAGAATAAATCTTTTGCATAACATATGTGTGTAGAAGCGCCCGAATCAACAATCCAACTATTTGGGGCAGGTAGAAGATTAGAACAAATACCTGCTACATGTGAATTAACAGCAGAGGTTGCTTCAGAATCTACTTTGACAACAGTAAGATGTGACTATAACATTGTCAAAAGTCCTTGACACTGTTCTGCAGAGAGGCCTGGTAAAGTTGCTGAATTTGATTCGGTTTTGACAGACGGATGCGAAGCAGTGGTGCTACTCTTCTGATTTCGATATCCAGGGGAATATCCATGAATTTTGTAACACTTATCAATAGTGTGGCCTAGAACTCCAAAGTGACTGCACATAAGTCTTTCTTTCTTCTTTGTATTCTAAAAGCGAGAGGAAGAATTTCCAGAACTGACTTGTGAGGTTTTGGCAAGAAGAGCAGCAGCATTTACTTCATTAGAAGTGACAGGAACAATTGAGGCACGCTGTTCAACTTCTTGAACCACAAGAGAGAAGGCTCGGGCTCCATGAGGAGTAATTGTGTGCGCACCTGATTGAAGGAATCATTTAATCCCATAAGAAAGGCCATGACGTGCTCAGTTTGAAAATACTAAATGAGTTCCTTTACACCACCACAGTTGCAACGCCCGCAAGAACACGAAGGACGGTAAGAAACAAGCTCGTTCCATAGGGTCTTTAGTTTTGCAAAGTACTGAGTGACAGTTTGTTGATCTTGGCTCAAATTAGAGATTTCTCGCCGTAATTGGAAAACTCTCGGTCTATTCTTTCGCTGGTATCTCTGTTGAAGATCGAGCCACATTTCTTGGGCTGAATCAGAGAAGTTGATGCTGGCGGAAATTTCTTTTGAAAGAGCGTTAAGAATCCATGCCTTCACTACACTGTTGCAAATAATCCAAGACCTTTGCAGATTGTCGGATGGTTGTGGAAGAGAACCATCGATGAAGCCCATTTTATTTTTCACAGTGAGTCCAAGAATCATTGCTTGACTCCATGAGGTATAGTTGGTTTCGGTGAGAGGATCAGATACAAGAACCAAATGCGTCCCATCAGAATGATGAAGAAAGTAAGGGTTATCGTACAGATCAATAACAGATTGATTGGTAGGTTGGACAGAAGTTTGGTTCGCTAAAGAAGAAGAAACTGGATCGGAGTGATCAGTAGAATCTCCAGCCATTGAAGAAGAATAAAGGAAATGGACTGGAGGAATATTGGAAAAACAGCAAAGAACTCTCTGACGATTAAGAATTCATCCAATACCATATGAAACTTAATGAAGACAAGAGAGTAAATAAACTTGTTGTATATTTCATTAATTGTGCCAGCCATATAAATAGGCACCAAGAAGGATACATCAGTTAGTTTGAATAACAACTTATGAAATAACAACTTAACTAACTGAACTAACAAGAAACTTAGTACAAGTTTCTGTTATCTTAATAGTTGCCAGACACTATAATTTTTTCCAAAATTAAACACTTGAAAAGTTAAACCGATTATCAACAAAAGCAACCTTCTCAAGTTTAATACGTAAAGTAAACTATACTTTTGTCTTCGTATAAAATTGTGGCTTATTTGGATTAATAAATGATGCACATAGATCCCTTACCTGAAAAGTGAAAGGCATAACAGAGCAACCCTTTTCAAGAATTCTTACGTTCTACTTGCAGCTTGTGTAAGCTATAAAAAAGACTTTTTCCCATTCTAGTGGACATAAGTTCCATAAAATTTTTATACATTATTGTAGGTAAACAGCATTTGTATGTTTTTATTAGGAATGGACATTCCCTATTTCAGGCTTTAGCTACCAACAATTTAGGTATAGAATTTCAAGTTTCTGATTATATACTTACATGCTATCCAATTTTGTCAACTCTTCAAAGCGACCAAGTATTGGTCCGGTAATTTTGTTGAAGCTGAAGTCTCTGCAGAGAAATTAAGCAAAATAATATTGTCAAAGAACAGTAGTAAAGAATAACCAAATAAATAAAGTTGTTAAGAAAAAAAAATTTCAGGCACTTATTTATTAAGAATGGCATACCGAAACTTTATCAACACAAAAAAGAAAATTCTTCATTCAACATTTCACGTAAAATCATAGTACATGAACAACATTACTTATTAAAATTTCAAAGATATGTGGAGAAGATCAACTCCTTTTTGAATTTTAGATTTCTCGGATTCATCTCAATCAATTGATTTTTATTTATTTTGGAAATTTCTTTTGGCAGAAAAAGGGAGTGGAAAACTACTTGACAAGTGTGCAATCTTTTACTTTCATTATGGGATCGATCTGGCTAGAGGAGTCACTTTTCTTCTTTTTAAAAGTTATTAGAAAGAGCTTAAGCATATCTGTTAGCTTGCTTTTTAAAATCTTATTGTATTTTTTGTTCCTTTTTTTTTTTTATCACTGTGAAACAATATAGTTAAGACATGTCAAGATAAAAATATTAAACTTCCTATATTTCAATAACTGATCCAAGGAAGTTACTTTTACTCTATATTTCAACATAAACTACGGACATTCTTCGCTTTCTTTCATGATGAAAGTAAAAGACAGATGTAGACATTTGTCTCAATATAACTTTAGTGCAAAAAAAGTTAGGGTAGAGCAATATTCCATTACAAGAATCTTCTGAAAAATTCATAAGACTGTGATTAATCATGATATAGCATCTAGACAGAGTAGATAGTAAAATTGTACTTACAAGGTTACCAATTCTTTCAACCCATCAAGATTGTCGGGCAGCTCCCCAATTATATTGCAACTCCTCAATATCCTATAAACCACCAAAAACTAAATTAATAGTTGGGATTAAGTACAGGGATGTCTTCAAGTTTTCACGTGGGGATTAACTTACAGGGTTTTCAATTTTGTCAAATCAGCAAGGGGTGGAAAGGATGATGAACCTCCATTCAAGTCACTAATTCGCCTGCATTTTGCAACTCAAATATGAATAAACAGAAACATGCAGTACTTTGGCCTGTAAAACCACAAGGAACATGGAAGGTAAACTAACACGTCTGTTAATTCTGTCAAAAGTCCAATTTCAGAAGGAATTGGCCCACTCAACCCGCTTGCCTGAATAAGTCTGTCACAGTTAAATTAGTTAATAGACCAGCAACCGAGTAAAATTGATAGTAACTAAACTAGAGAAAATTTCTGACATTCTTTGAAGATTCGTCCAATTCTGTATAAACTTGGGTATTGGCCCTGTGAAGATATTATCAGTGATGCGGCTGCATTGTAACAAAGAGAAAGATTGTTTTTATTTATTCATTTTCTGAAAATTAAACTAACCAAATTAAGGGTGGAAGAAGATTTCAAAAGGCTTACAAGTCCGTCAATGAGGTTATCATTGCCAGTGAAGGTGGGAGCTCCCCATAAAAGTTATTTGAGGTAAGAAGTCTGGATTACAACAAACAATAGTAAAGGAAAGATCATGAAAAAGCTCTCCTGAATGTCTAAACCTAGAGACAATTTTAACCAGTTTTTTTAAAAGAAAATGAGAAAACTCAAATATGAGCTAGGGTCTTACAATCTTGATAAGCTGGTCAAATTTCCGAGTTCTGGAGGTACTGTTCCAGATAAATTATTCATTTCCAGGACCCTGAGCAATAAAACGGGTCACGTACGTTAGTCTTCTACCAACTAGTATTCATTGAAAAACGAAAATGGCATGCAAACAATTGGATAATCAAAACTTACAACTCTGTAAGAGTGCTTATGTTTCCAATCTCTTTTGGGATTGGACCAGTCAATCGATTTCCAAGAAGGGAACTGCAAAATTACCGATAGACATTAGCCATTAAATCACTTTCTGGAGACATTATAGAAATTTAGGGAAAGAAGATACATGATGACAAGCTTGGTGGAACCCCATTCTTTAGGAATTGGGCCGCTGAGATAGTTGCGGGTGAGATCACTGAATTAACACAGAAGAGAAGAAAGGAGTGATTGATTATGGGCAATTTCATTCATTAATCAAGCAAACGAGAAACGATCAAAGCTAAATGAATTAGCAGCAAAAAGTACTTACAGATTCTGCAGAAAAGGCAACCTCACTATTTGTGGTGGCAGAGTACCTTGAAGGCTTTGCGTCTTTAGGAGACTGCAATGACGCCAACGGAAACATGTGAAACAAAAATTTGAAAATTAGAAATTCAATAAAAACATAGTATTTTCATATATGTTTGTAGGGGTGCAAGCAAAAACCGAAAAACCGACAAACCGAACCGAACCAAACCGATCCAATGGTTTGGTTCGGTTATTTTGAAAAAATATGGACATATCGGTTTCATTTTTTGGGAAAACCGAAAATTTTCGGTTCGGTTCGGTTTTTCATTCAAAAAACCAATAAAAAACCGAACCGAACCGACTATATATATACCACTTAAAAAAACCCTAACCTTTTGTATATTGCCTCTTTCCACATCTCACTTTTTTCCTAAATTGGTTGGAAATCTCTTTTTTCTATGTAATTTAAAGTATAAATTATGATATTATTTGTATGTTTATCTTTATTATGTATATTTATTTACAATCAAATATTTAAAAATTGTTATTCACGGATTAGTTTGAGAAAATTAAGTCATTGTATTGAATAAATTAATTAATTGATGTTTATATTGAAAAAATGGGGTACAATGGGTCATTAGGCCAAAAATTTAAAAAAAAAAAAGCTGAAATTAGAAGAGAAAATTGGTCATTTAAAAAAAATAAAAAAGTCCACATGGGGCCCAAAACCAAAAACCGATCCATTGGACAAACCGAACCGAAAGAAAACCGAACCATTGGACATGTCTCATATTGGACATTGGTTCGGTTTAGAGTTTTATAAAACCGATTGGATCGGTTCGGTTCACGGTTTGGTCAAAAACCGACAAAACCGAACCGAGTATCACCCCTATATGTTTGGTAGCTAATTCAAAAATTAGATCCCAACTTAAATAATTGAGAATTTGCAGTAGGTGACAAATTGGACCAAATTAATAGTAAATATAGCACAATGTAAAAAAAAATTGCAAATATAGCAAAATCTATCCGAGTAATAGACTCTGGTTAATTAGAATTTATCTGATAGATTTCGATTGTTAGCGATAGACTCTGATTAATCAGAATCTATGATAGACTTTGATTATTCAAAGTCTATCAATGTCTATCATTGATAAACTAGTCTATTAGTGATGGTCACTAATAGATTTTGATTAATCAAAGTCTATTAGCGATAGACACCGATATACTTTTGAATAATAAGAGTCTATCAGTGATAGACACGGATAGAATCTGACAACAGCTTTTTGATCTTGTACAATTAATTTTGCTATATTTGCAATTAGTTTGCAACTGTGTTATATTTACTATTAATTTGGTCAAATTTGTCATCTATGCAACTGCGCCTAAATAATTACTCAAAATGTGTTTGATAATATATTTATAAACCATAAACTATTTAGTTATCAACTGAATACTAGGTTGGATATAAACTATCATTAATTAATTGATAAACATAAATGTTATTTTACAATATCATATAATTTATAATACATTATATTATACAAATTTTAATTTCACAAAAATAAATCAAGTTTATAATATAAAATACTCTATTTATTAAAGTTTTTATATTTTTTTTAATTTAATTCTATATTTTAAAAATTTTAAATTCAAAACATGCATATACTGAAAACAAAAAAAAAAAAAAAAAAAAAAGTTTTATCACATAATTCAAAAACAATTTTAAAAAATCCATCCACCAAATGCATATTTATTAGATTTGGTGGATTTTTATTTTGTAACCAAATAATGCTAAATTAGTCTTTATTTTGTGGTGTATAATTTGGGTGAAAATTCTATTCTTTAACATTTTAGTGGTTTTGTTTTTTGTTGGCAATAAAAAGTGTATTATTTTATCTGGAAATTAGTCGTTATTTGTGTCCGTAGACTAAAATTCTGTTTTTTTTTTTTTTTTTTGAATAAAGACTAAAATTCTGTTCGACAGGAAGCAACTTCTGTTTTTTCTTATTCTTCTTTTTTTGCTGTAGTATTTTAGAGTATAGAAACATAAAGTGTTTTCCAAAAAAGGGTAAAAAGGTGTTAATCATGGATTAAAACGTCGAGGTCTCAATTTAATGAAAATGTTAATAGAAATATCAATAAAATGTCGAATTTGACAGGTATTTATTTGTTTGTGTGAACCGTAAATCTAACAATTTCTTTTTATTTATATCAAAGGATGAAAATGTCGAGGTTCAAATTTTACGCAAACGTCAATGAAAATTTTAGAAAAAATTATGAAAAATCATGAAAATTGAAGAAAATTGTTTGAATAAGTCCATAAAACTTTAATTGTAACTTAATTAGACTATATATTTTTTTTTTGAGAGAGAATTAATTAGACTATATTTGACTATTTTTAATCATAAGACAATATTTAGATGTAAATGTCAATGGAATTTAAAAAATATATGAAATTAATGAAAATTGTTTGAATTATTAAATAAAACTTTAAGATTTTTTAAAGGAGAAATGAAACTTTAAGGGGCCGTTTGGTGCGCCGGAATTGGATGGGTTTGGAATGGAATGGAATGGAATCTGATGAAATATTTTGTTGGAATCATGATTCCCATGCCTATGTTTGGTGCATTGGATTTGGGTTGGAATGAATGGAGAGAGAAATAGTGGGACCCACCAAAATTATAAGGAAAATAGAAAAAGAAATGGTGGGTCCCATCAAAATTATGAAAAAAAATGGAAAGAGAAATAGTGGGACCCACCAAAATATGGTTTAAATATAAAAAGAAATGGTGGGTCTCATCAAAATTATGAAAAAAAATGGAGAGAGAAATAGTGGGACCCACAAAAATGTGGGAATGGGTTGGAATCACATGCCCACCATTTCATTCCAAACCCACACCATTCCCGGACAACCAAACATGGGCATCCCTTTCCAATCCATTCCAAACCCGTGGGCCAAACGGCCCCTAATTGTGGTTGTAAATGTTGATGGTCCCTCCAATAGTTTTTCTGTTGATTACTAACGAAACCTACCGTGACAATATTTTTTTATTAAAAAATGTGTTTATTGGTTCTTATTTAAAAAATTAAAAATATATTTTTTTTCTCTCTTTTTCTTATTTCTTCCACCGCCCATTCTTTATCTCCTTCCATCAATGGATATTGGCGACGAACGGAGTTATTTCCGGCGGTGGTCGTCGGTGGTTGCTGGTGACCGGAGGTGATTGTCGATCAAAAGTCATCACTTGTGGCTAAAGGTAATCGTCAGCGATCGACGGTGGACAGTGGTGGTCGGAGTATATCATCGGTGGGTAGTGGTGGTCACTAACTGAAGTCATCGTCAATGGCGGGAGATAATCGTCGGCAACAAGCGATGGTCGTCGGTTCGGAGAGAGTCGTTGGTGTCCAGTGGTGGTTGTCGACCAGAAGTGATAGGAGGTGGTCAAAGGTGGTTGTCGATGGTCAATGGTGGCAGACGGGCGATTGGAGAATAAGAGATGAAGATGAAGATGAAGGTGAAGGTGAAAATGTGAGGGAAGAAGAAGATGGAGAAAGAATTAAAAAAAAAATTAAAAATATTGTTTTATATTAAAAAAAATTTAAAATATATTTTTTTAATATTAAAAAATGACACGTCAACATAATGCTGACTACATTAATGGAAAATTAGATGGAGGGACCAAAATGCTACAAAACTCAAACTCCAAGGGCCCGTTTGGTACAAGGTTTTTGGAGATGGGAATGGGCAAGGGTTTCTAATACCCTTGTTTGTTTCAAGATTTATGTGGTGGGTCCAGGAAATAACGCATTCTCAGGCATCATTTATGCCCATAAACAAGGGTTTTCTATGCCCTTGCAAAAGCATGTGTTTTCTCTTTTCCCATCTCTTCTTTTTTATTTTTATATGCAAATTTATTTTGAATATAGTTAATTAATTAACTAATGGGTACTAAATTAAAAATTATATAATAAATTATTTAATTAGATTAAATAACAATTTGTCAAGAATTTCATTTTTTTTAAACAAATACTTTTTTCTAGGACTTTTAAACAAATACTTAGTCCAAGTTTATTAAAGGGATGTAATTACATATTTACTAAAATTATAATTAACTAGTCAATATTATCGAAAATATATTTAATTGTTGATTTAAAATCATTTAAATGAATTTAGTATAAAAATTCATTTTTCAATAATTATAATTAATTACTTATCGATTATTTATAATCAATTAATTACTTTTTTAAATTTCCTTACAATAAATAAATAATCATATTATTATTAAATATTTATCTAATTAATTTTTATGGATACAATATATTAAATTATTGTAGTTAAAGTCATTTATTAAAAAATTAATTAAATAATTTTAGTTTGTTAAATTAACATAGTTTATCTCATTAAAATCATTTCATGATTATTATTTCATTAATTTTTATTAATAGTTTGAATTAATTTTGATTATTTTATTGATTAATTTATTAAAATTACATAAAGTTTACCTGATTAATTATAAAAAAATAAATACAGACATAATTTGTTCTCATAAAATCCTGATGACATTTCCATGCACAACCAAACACAGTTAATTTTTATTCCTAGCAATCTTATTCCCATGCATAGTATTCCCAGGCATCATGTATTCTCAGGCATCTATAAAACCTTAAACCAAATGGGCCCCAAAGGTTAAAATGTTAAGTTTGAAAATTGAATGACCCCAATGCAACAACTTGACTCAACCTTAGGGACCAGAAGTGTAATTTTTCCAAAAAATTATAATAACTATTATTTAAAGTTTCATATTCTTTTTTTATATGTTTATATAAAATATAAGTTAAAATATCATTTTGGTCCTATACTTTAGAACTTATTTTATTTTTGGAAAATTACACTTTTGGTTTCTAAAATTTGGGTTAAGTTTGCCCTTTGGTTCATGTGAGTTTCCAAACTCAACAATTTTACCCTTGAGAGGTTTGGATTTTGTTACACTTTTAGCCCCACCGTCCAATTTTCCATTAATTACTAACGTATTGCTAACGTGCGATTCATTTTTCATTAAAAAAATATATTTTTAATATTTTAAATACTTTTTTAAAATTATTTTTCCTTTTTTTTCTTCATTCTTCTTCATCTTCATATCTTCATCTTTTCATCTTCTTCCTCTAACCCTAACACCACCATTGGTCGCCTGTAATCGCCCACCAACCATTGATCACCGTCATCGACCACTGGCTACTAGTGATCGGGTGCCGAGCCGGTTGCTGCCCATAGCTGCTTGACGCCGATCGCCAAATTTGTTTTAAAATGTTTTCTCCTTCTTTCTCCTTCCACTTTTCTTTCTTTTTGTTTTTATTTTTTTTTCAAAATCAAAAGAATAAGAAAAAAGAAAAGGCGGTGACCAGTGGTTGGCAGCGGCATTAGGGTTAGGGTTAGAGGAACGAAGATGAAGATGAAGGAAAAAAAAGAGGAAGAAGGAAGAAGGAAGAAGAAAAAAAAAGAAAAAAAATAATTAAAAAGTATTTAAAATATTATTTTATTTTGAAAAAATTTTAAAAATAATTTTTAATAAAAAAGAAATGTCACGTCACCAATCCGTTAGTGGAGGGACCTAGAGTGTAATGAAGTCCAAACGTCAGTTAAATTGTTGAGTTTGAAAAATTAATAACAAAATGCAACCTATCTCAAACCTGAGGACCAAAAGTTTATTTTACCCTTTTATTTTAGTGCTTTACTTTCAATTGTCTAAATTTAGTTTTTCTACTCTCAATAATTCTTAAATCATATTATTTCAAGTTTTATAATCCTGTCGATTATTGAAATGATAGAAACTAAACTTGGACATTTGAAATTACACATAAACTAAAATGGAATGAAACACAAAGTAAGGACCAAAATAGTATTTCAACTTAAAAAATATCTTTCATATTTTATATTGTATAAACCAACATAAAAGAATATATATCAAGCCCCCAACATAAAGTTTTATATCGAGGCTATGCTTGGATTGGCTTAACTCATACTACTAAAACTTATCGTTTTTTCTTTTGTTTTATTTTAATCTTCTCTTTTCATACATTTTTAAATCATAAAAAATGAAAAAAAAAAGTTTGCTTCAAATTGGAAATCAAAATGAACAAAACTTGACTGCATACGGGTAAATAGGGATCTCCTTACATACTCCATTAAAATTTTGACAGCTAAGAAACATAAAGGTAGAAAATGAGAAAAAAAAATTATCTCTCATAATTGTCAAGATTTTAATAGTGATATATAGGGAATCCCTACAGTATGCAGCCCAATATATATATATATATATATATATATATATATATATATATAAACAAAAATAATAAGAGGTCATGGGAAAAATCGATACAAAAAGTTTAAAGTTGAACAAAAAGGTTAAATTATTCAAAAATATCTTTGAACTTTGAGATGAGTTTAAATTATCTCTCAAAATTTGAAAATTTTCATTCTAACCTTGGAGTAAGTTTGAAGTTTGCTTCAAAACGGTAATGGAAGGTTTTTGTCCATAAATTTATGGTTGGACGAATTTCAAACGGTAAATATTAAAATGAAGGTTTCGTTTGATAACCATTTGATTTTTGAAAATTAAGTTTATACATTTCCAATGTTTCTTTGTTTCAGTATCTACTTTTTTTTCTTTGTTTTCAAAATCTAAATCAGATTTTGAAAAAAAAAATAGTTTTCAAAAATTGGTTTTTGTTATTGTTTTTGGAATCTAGTTAAGAATTCAAATAGATCCTTAACAAAGATGAAAACTATTTATAGGAAATTTTGGAGAAAACAAACATAATTTTTAGAGGTATTTTTAATAATTTAACCAATGGAATTTGGAGATGAGAGAAAAAGAGAAGTACATGTTAATGACGTGACAGAGGGTTTTATTCTCGTTGCAACTGCAGTTGACAACATCCTCAAATTCGTCCAGTGTAGGATTCGTGGTTATCCAACCGGTGCTCTCGCCGCCGCATGGATCGGCGTCAAAATTCCAGTCCTTTCCCAATGTCTTTCCGATCTCCCTCAACGCCTGGACTAACATCAATAATAAAACAAGTCAGCATCAAAATCAAACCAAAACGGAGTTCGATTACAGTTAGCTAGGAGCCCAAATCTGCGTCCGTTACGGCGTCGTACCTTCGTCGGCCGGCAGTCGAGTGGCGCCGAAAGCGAGGCTTATGAAGCAGCTGAGAGATATCAGAAAAACGACGGTGAGAAATCGAGCCAACAACATGATTTTTATTTGGATGAGCGAGTCGAGTGAGGAGGGGAAACAGAAGGGATGATTATGAATTGCAGCTCGAGAAAGTTTTGAATGAAACGATTCTTTTTTTTTTTTTTTAGAACTAATGAAAAGAATTCGATAAAAATATGATTTTTATTCTTATAATTTGTGGACAAAAAAAAAAAAAAAAAAGTGGACCCTCTAGTTTAGTTTGAAGTTAATTTTTGTGGAACTTAATAAAATAATGTCACTAATTTCCAATTAAGATTTTTTTATTTTAAAAAAAAGATACGATGGAAATATATCAAAATATTTATATAGAAATGCTAATGGAAACTAAAATCTTTAAACTTTTATCAAATATATATTATTTTTTTCACCAACGAGGGTTTGGCTCAACTGGCATCTAGCTTCTAACCTGATTATAAGGTCAGAGGTTCGATCCTTCACCCCTGCATGTTGTAAAAAAAAAAAAAAGGATTTTTTTAGAGCAAAAATCGGTCGGTTTTGGAAAATCCGGTGAAGGGATAACATCATAACGGTCCGGGGAGGTGAACTTTGAAGATGATGAAGATAAATGAAAGGGTTTGAAGAAGGAAAAAAATAGAAAAGGAACAATTGAAAAAAAAAATTAAGAAAAAAAACAATAATTATTTACCTTGGGAAGACCATGACCCTCGGTCTTCCCAAGGGCTGCTGCAGGCAGCGCATTAATGCTGCCTGCAGCAGCGTCAGCCGTCAACAGTAACACGCGTTTTTTTTTTTTTTTTTTTGGTCGGTTCCTTCGGTTCTCGCCCTTTTGGGCGAGCCGACCGACCGAAAGGTCGGCTTTTCAGAATGAAAAACCGACCCCGACCGACCGACGTCGGTTCGGTCAGTTTCGGTCGTTCGGTTCGGTTTTTCGGCTTTTCTTGCTCACCCCTAATTAGAACTAACCATTCAAATATAAAATTTTCAAAATAAATTTATTCTATTTAATAAAGATTAAGAAAATAATAATAAAAAATGAAAAATATAATTACATGTTGAGGGATTCGATCCCCATAAATTTTTTGTTTTGGAAATCCCAAAATTAAATAGGAACTTTGCAGTGACGGAAAATTAAATGGGGTCAAGGACGGAAAAGAAAAAAAAATGTAACCAGAAATCTTGCAGATATGAGAAATAATAAGGACAGAGATAGGAACACGCCCGATTGACACTCCTACTCTCACATTTGCAAATCATCTCTTTGTTAAAGAAAATCTATTGTTTATATTTAAATTCTAGAATATTGTATTTAATTTATGAACTTTTATAATAATTTTATGTCTATGTTTGTTCTTTCAAATATTTTATTCTATTTGGTCCTTCAACCTTGCATAAAAATTCATTTTAATTACTAATATTTATTTTGTAACAAAAGTTTAAAGACATAAAAAAAAAATGAAAAATTTTGGATAAAAATCTTGCTTATTTCCCCTTGGCATGATTAGAAAATTATCATTTTTATATAAAAAAAAAACAACAATATAATACATATCTTAGTAAAAATTTTACTCTTTGATCCTCATGTATATAATTGTTAAGTGGGAATTTGAACCAACTAATTATCTTGGAATTAAAGAAGAGTCCAAATACGAAGAATAGAGGAAAGAAACAAGACCAAGCCAGAGTTGACTCAAATCAAGCTAAGTCGAGCCAAACGCAAGCGAGTCAGTCCGGTTTGGTTGAAACACCCTAACAACTATTTCACCTTGGCCCGAGGCAAGCAGAAGGCATACAAGCCCTCTATTCATGTCCATTTGAGCAACGTAACATGTGACCCAACAGAGTCCCTCCAGATCTGATTCAATATCCTATTATTCCTAAAGCAATATGGAAACCCTAGGTCGTCAAACCATCCACTACAAGAAAATACGGGCCCGTTTGGTAGGTGATCTGAAAACAGAAATTTGAAAACAAGGGATTCAATGAAAACAGAGTTGTATTTCATGTTTTCAGATATGTGTTTGGTAGCAGATTCAGAAATTTGATTCCAATTTCAAAAATTGTTCCAAATGTGTTTGATAATATATTTATAAACCATAAACTATTTGTAGTTATCAACTAAAGTATTAAGTTGAATATAAACTACTATTAATTAATTTATAAACATTTTATATGTTATAAATTTTGTATAATTATTATTTTATAATATCATATAATTTATAATACATTATATTATACAAATTTTAATTTCACAAAAATAAATTGAGTTTATAACATGAAAATACTATATTTATTAAAGTTTTGATTTTTTTAATTTAATTCTACATTTAAAATTTTCAAATTCAAAATCTGGATACAATGAAAACATAAAAAAGTTGTTTTCAGAATTTCCACTATTTGGATCACAGAATCCGAAAACAGTTTTCAAAAACACATATGCCAAACGCATATTCACTAAATTCAGTGAATCTGAAAACATAAAACAGAATCCGGATTGCCTACCAAATAGGCCCTACGTTTTCAGTGACAAGTTTTTAGTGACGCAGCAAAAATAAGCCGCTAAAGATAACTTTCATGAATGGAAATGTGAAGAATGGTTTGACAAGGTGCTCTCCCTTTTTTTATGGAAATGTGAAGAATGTAGGTTGATTTTTTTTTTTGTTTGTGATCTTTTGTTAGTCATTTTGTTGTGATGTGAATCATTTTGTTAAACAAACTTATTCACCTAGACTTGAGATCATTTTAGAAATGATTAATTTGTATTACATTCTAGACATGTTTCTTGATTATGCTTAATATGAGGTAGTGCATTTGAACTTTAAATTGGCATATTATATTTTTTATTTGATTAATTGTAGAATTGTTAATTAGTTTGAAGATGGTAATATTATTTTATTTACAAGTTTACTAATTGAATTAACTATTTATTTTTTTTTAAATCATAAACAATTTTATGTGACGTGTGTACTGCGTCACTGAACATAAGATTTTAGTGACGTGCTAACAATGTCACTGAATATCATTTTCAGCGACAACGGGCTGGATGTTGCTGAAAGTATACGGTTTTAGTGACGTGCTAACAATGTCACTGAACATCTTTTTCAGCGACAACGGGTCGGGCGTTGCTGAAAGTGATCTTCAGTGACGTGTCCCCACGTCCCTACCTATCGCTTACACCGGCGTGTAGACGTCACTGAAGATGACTTTTAGCAACGTCTACAGTAGTATGTCACAAATACTTACGACTACGTAAATACAGCGACGGATGCAGCGACAAAGCTACGTGCGCCACTGAAAGTTTTACCGACGTGTTTTTTGTTTCAGCGACATGTTTTATACGCCACTGAAAGTGTTTTTTCTTGTAGTGATCGTAATTATAAATTGGTAAAGGTTGATGTCATTCTCATACTCTAAATCCTTATTACTCCACCCCTAAAATCTTATCTAACTTAAAACATCAGAGTTGTGGCAAGAATCAAGTGTGCAATTATTTTTGTTTTGTAGATTACCTCTCTTCTCTTGTTAAATAAATTGGATAGATCAGGTGTTCGAATTTTACACATCAACAATAATATATATACAAAGTTAAGATGCTTCTTTATTTTGAAAACTTGAAAGGTCAATAACTTACAATTCAATCAAGTTGATGAAAATATATATAATTTTTTTTTTTATAAACGAAAATATATATAATTGAACCATTGGAAAAATGATGCATGGGGCAATAATTAAAATGTCATCATATTATTCAATTTCACGCCACTAAAATGGTTGAATTTTGTTATGCTACAAATGTGAACGCAAAATGAGGATAAGGGAAATATGCTGGAATTCCACGTTAGAGAGAAAAGGATTAGGGTTTATTAATTTGAGATATTATTTTTAAAAATAGTCTTTTGATTTTTCAAAACAAAATTGATTTGGGGATTGCATCAGATATTTAATTTGGGGTTGGTAAAGGTCGGAAGATAATAATGTAAAAATTAAAAACGGGTATTTTTCTTTCAAAGAAGTAGGGATGACAACAATACCAGAGGGGTTGGATCTCTTGTAGGCTCTATCCCAAATGGGACAGGTAATTTCTAATTTGACCAGACATATGGGGTCAAATATTGGGATCCTTCTCGGGTCCCCGATTAGGGACGCCTCATCTTCGACCCGTTTCAAATATTTTTTTAATGATTTTAAAAATATATAATATATATTATAAATATTTATAATAATAATAATATTATGATACTATATTATATTATTAATAAAACTTTATAATTTTGTAAGAAATTTTTTATGTTTTGTTTATTATCATGTGTTTTTTAGTTTATATATTTCCTTTCTTATTTTTTTAAATTTAATTTCATTAATTTGTATGTTAATAAATTTGTTTTATTAAATTATAATTAAAATGTCAAATATTTTTTTAAATAAACAAATAATGATAATATTAACTTTAACATAAGTATGTATAATTTTAATATATTTATCAATTTTTAATTAATTTCTATTAAAAATAATTAAAAATAAAAATGAAAACAGAAATTTTTCCGTGTGAACTCAATCCCCAAACGGAGATTTCCGACCCTTACCCAATTCACGAAAATGGGGAATGAGATAGGGACGAGATGAAAAATCACCAGGAGGATGAAGATGGAGAGTGCATCCGTAGCCTTACCCATTACCATCCCTACAAAGAAGTGATCAATTATTAGTATGACATTCGGGGGCATTTGTTTGTGGAGATTTCCACGGGATGAGCATTTGGGTTACCAATTTGTTTCCTAGAAATGTAGGATACAAAGTGTTGATGATCAAATTTTGCTAGGTAAATTACCTTCGCTCCACGTGATAATTGACAGTGAATTTGTTTGAGAGCGGGGAAAGACGTGGCCTGCAAAAGGGTAAACCTGCACACCGGTGTGGTGCTAGCCACACCGCCTCCGATGCTTAAGTCAGAAAACGGAAGGAGAGCTAGAGAGCAAGATAAAAAGACTAGAGAATAGAGAGTTCGGGTCCCCTTCTTCAGTGACGAAGAGGGGTATAAATACTTGCTCATCCTCCTAGGGTTTTTAGGAATTCGGAGGCGTTTCAGGACAAACCAGGCGGAACCGGGGCGGCCAAAGGCGGAAGGGACCAAATGGAGTCTGACGGGCTCGGCTCGCTCGAGCGGGCTGAGGGTCGGCCTCGGCCCATGGCTGAGGCCGAGCAGGGGGTCGAGCCAAAAACCTGACCCCTTCGGTCTTGGTCCGTCCCACTTGCCGGTTTCGCCTTCTGGGTCCATCTCCCAGCCCGATTTTTCCCCGGTTGTCCTCGTCAGCTCTTTGTACATCAAGGTGGTCCAAAATTGCCTATAACACAAAGACAGGTTGGGATGTCAGCTGACATCTGTTCATTCAAGAGACATCTCAAAAGTTTTTTATGTGTCCTCTTGAATCATAGGTTTCCAAGATTACTGCGTTGAGGAAGTCTTTTTTTTTTTTTTTTTTTGTCTTTTGAAAAGTTTTTACTTTTTTTTGTCTTTCATTTTTCTTATACATATGTATATGCTCATACATATATATTGTTTTCGTTATTTTTCCGTTTATAATTAAAATGAATCAAATGCATTCAATCACTAATAAACAATTCTATGTAATTAACTATATTTATATGTTTTATTTACAGATACAATAAAATATATTTAAATTATATAATATATAGCTCAATTTATTTTCCATTAATAATATAAAAAGTGAAATTTTCGATTTATTTTACTTTTCCAACCATGACCATCTAATATATTTTTTTTAAAAAAAAAACTATCACAAATCGATATCATTTCTCTAAAAAACTATCAACTATATAGTTTTCTTCTTTTAAAATATGTTGAAGTATTTCAAGTTAAAATCGAAATTAAAATTTAATACTAGATCTTTTGTAAAAATTTCAAAACAATATAAAATATTTTTTTACAAAATAAAACATATAAAATTAATATAAATTAAATTGACAACAATACAATATTAAAATTTTAAAATAAAAATGTTATATAAACTTAAATTATATTATATTAATATATAAATTATCCGACGAAAAGAAAAGGTATCATTAAAATAACAAGTCATTTAAAGACATTTTCATGCAAAAATTCAACCAAACAAACTTGGTTATCCTTATATTTCCAAGCAATCCTATAAATTATTTCTTCAAAACAAACACTAACTGTTTTTTTTTTTTAGTACATTAACATTTGGAGTGGAGGGATTCGAACCTCTAACCTCATGGTCGAGAGTACATACCAATTACCGCTGAGCTATGCTCGCTTTGGCAAACACTCACTGTTATTAACCTTATATTTCTGAGTATCAATTATTTCAGAAATATGAAAATTCTGATTACTAGATTTCCAAAAAATAAATGCTCAATTAATGGGTTTATTTTCAACCATAAACATTTCAAAATACTCCAATATTCAAAGTCTAAACCATTATGGCCTCTACCAATTCCCTGCTTGGAAAAAAAAAATGTTGAGTCAAGTTTTTTTTTTTTTTTTTTTAAATAAAATTGCCTAGTCAAAGTTTTTTTTTTTAAAAAAAAAAATAAAATAAAATTGTTGAGTCAAGTACAATATAGACACCCAAGTCAATTGCCAAAGTGAGCTTGACTCAGTGGTAATTGACATGTATCATCGACATGCATTCTTTTTAAAACATGTTGTATAAAAAATGTTTAGAATTTAAGCATTCATATGTTTGGTTCTATTCCCACTAAAGACTATTTTTTAAAAAAATTGGTTTCCAATGTTTCTCTCAAAATGGTTTATTTGTCAATCTCATTTTCTAATAAGTCATTTTTAGTGATTGCCAAAAACTATAAATTTTCTCAAAATGATTTTTTTTTCCAAAATTAAACACTTGAAAAGTTAAACCAAAAACACCCGAATTTTCAATTGCTCTCTTTGAAAGAAGTGATCGATTTGCGTGGATAATAGCATATTTTATGAGCCTTTAAATAATTAAAAAAAAATCCAAAATTCCTATCACCTCTTCAAATTGCCTTGTTGGAAAATTAAAAAGGAAAGGAAAACGAGAAGGAGTATTGACAAATTGGCCACAAATTGGTTGAGTCATAAATAAATATAGACAATGTGTACTGAGATGGTGATTGGTTGGTACGGATCCGTTTTGAAGGTGAAGGATTGATATGTCAGATTGAAAATTCTTAGTCCTAAATCCTAATCCGGTTTGGTTTCGAGTCTTTTCAACACATAATTGAGATATTATACAAAAAGACAGAGACAGGAATTAAATAGAAACGTTGTATTTCTATTTAGGAAATGTCAAAATTATATTGTATTTTCAATTTCAACTAAAAAGAAAAACAAAATTGAGGGAGGAGATTTGAATCTAACATTTTTTTTTTTTTTTTGTTGAAAATATAGTATCTTATCTATGAAAATAATTCGAATGACAATCTCTTAAAAAAAAATGCATTTTTTTTTACGTATAATTTCGTTTTTACCATCGTATGTTAGTGATATCCTACATTTTTAAGTCTATTGACGATAGATATTTAAGTAGATAGAAATCTTCGAATTCATTGATTTATCATTTTTATATCTATTAGTGATACAATGATAAACAATTTATCACAAGTAAGATGCGTAATTGAGATATTCTGACGAGTTTTTTTTTTTACTTTCAAAACTTTTTATTTAGGTTAGGCTTAAAATTGTGTCATATTTGTAAATATTTTTGTCTTTTCTATATATTTTCTATTAACATACCACACTTGTATACCTAATGGATTTTTTTTTTTTAAAAAAATATGTTTGGTAACAAATTTAGAATTTGAAGGCAAGTAAACATTGTTTTAAAAAAATTTATGTTTTGAATTGTTGATGGTCGATTTTGGTCAGAGGAAACTCACCTGACCTTCACGTGCCACCAACAGTAAATTTGTAGATGAGGGGGAAGACGTGGCCTGCAAAAGAGAGAAAACCTGCACACCGGTGTGGTGCTAGCCACACCGCCTCCGATGCTTAAGTCAGAAATCGGAAGGGAGAGCTAGAGAGCAAGGGAAGAGAGTCGAGAATTGAGTTCGGGTCCCCTTCTTCAGTGGCGAAGAGGGGTATAAATACCTGCTCATGCTCCTAGGGTTTTTAGGAATCCGGAGGCGTTTCGGGACAAACCAGGCGAAATCGGGGCGGCTAGAGGCATCGGGGACCGAGAGGAGGTGACCGAGCTCGGCCCGCACAAGCGAGCCGAATGGTCGGGCCAAGTTGGCCCGGCCCTTTGGTCGGTTCTTCCTCTGGGTCGGTCTCCCAGCCCTATTTTCTCCCGGACGTCCTCGTCAGCTCCTTGTGCGTCGGGTGGTCCAAAATTGCCCATAACATGAATCATCTAAGGACATGTTTGGAAATAGAAATGGTGATTTTAGCACAATTGATTTATTAAATGTGATTTTCATATAATCACTTTAATGTTTGGTTCTACGGTTTTAGTAGTGATTTTTATACCTTCAAAAGTGATTGTCAATGACTCAAGACTACGTTTGGGGTTTAAATTAGATAAAGTGTTTTAGACTAAGTGATTTAATTATAATTAATTATATTTGTAAACTTGTTAAATTATAAATCATTTTAATATATATTTGATTCCATGCACGCTTGTAAAATTGATTTTAATTTAATTAAAATTATTTTTTAAAAACTGAATAATGTTTATTTTGAAGGGTGGTTTTTAGAATTACCAAATTACTAAAAAGAGTTCTACATTTGAGATTAAAAAGAATTAGATGGTGGTAGACAAAAATTATATAGGAGAGACAAAAAATATAAGAGAGAAAAAGTTAGAAAGTAAAAGAGAAAAGTTTCAAAGAGAAAAAATGTTAGAGACAAGGAGGGATACAGATTTTAGGGCGAGGAGAAAAAAAATTAGAGAGAATTTTTATAGAGAGTGAAAATTTGAAGATAGAAAAATATAGGTGGAGAGATATACAAAATTTTTTAGGAGAATAACAAACAATTTAGGGTAAAAAACTTTAATGAGGGAAAAAAAGTTGAGAGCTAGTTAGACAAAAAGGTTCAAGAGGAAGATGGTAGAGAAAGAGGTAGAAAATTAGAGAGATACAAAAATTATAGAGAGAAAAAGAAAATTAGGGAGAGACCAAAAAAAAAAAAATAGAGATAGAAAAAGTTAGAGAGAGTTAAAACCCATTGAAGGGAGAAAAAGTGAGAAAAATGAACAAACATCTTAAAAAGAGAACAAAGTTAGAAATAGTCCATAGATATTATAAAAAATTTACAGAGGGGTAAAAAGTATAGATAAATAAAGTTAGAGATGGACAAAAATTTTAGAAAGGAAAAAAATTCTCAAAATTTTAGAACAGAATAAATTGTAATAGAAAAAATTTTAAACGTGAATTAATAGTCATTTTAAAAATAAAATCAGTCTCAGTCATTTGACTGAAATTCACTTGAGAATCACCTCTCAAGTTATTGATTGGGAATCACTTAAGGGTCATTTGGTGTAGAGTTTTGGAGATGGAAATAGGTAAGGGTTTCAGATACCCTGGTTGTTTAAGGTTTCTGTGGTGGGTCCCTTTGTATAATTCATTTTCTTACCATTATTAAAAAAAAGAAAAGTGAGTTTCTTTTTTGTATGGTCCATTTTCTTACCATTATTTTCCTACAATATTTGAATGTTACGAATCTAACTTTTTTTGTTTTTTTTTTTAAAAAAATTGTTCATTTTAATCAAAATTTTGACTTAAAAAGAAAATGGTGAAGCATACTTAAAATCTCAATTTTATAATTGATGGGAAAACATTTTTATTAATTCAATTTGAAAAAAAAAATGTATAATTTTTTTTTTAAAAAAAAAAACAGCTTACATAAACTCAGGCTTCACAACTCTTCCCCAAACACAGACTTCCTACCTCCAGACTCAACAACTCTACACTCTAAACACAGACTTCACAACTTCTCAAACTTCACAACTCCAGATTTCACAACTCCACTTCATTGCCCCAAACACCTCCTAAGTTAGTTTAAGATTTACTTTAGTTAATTTTAGTTCTTTAGTTGGGAACCACATGAGACGATTTAAAGCTTGCCTTTGTTGGTAAGAATTTGACATTTTGGTAAAATGAAAATCGGGAGAATTCTTCTCTTTTCTCTAAACCAAGAGTATATTGTATCCTAGCTTAGATTTGCATGTTCCTTGGAAAGACTCAAGTTTGATTAGTCAACAAACTTGTGGAGTGACTCAATTTTGGATTTAGAACAAGTTTTCCTTTCCAAAGGCTTGACCATCAAGGTCAGTCTTTTCTTCTTCCCATTGAGTGATTCTTTATGTATGTACTAGGTGTCACCGTGTGTGTTTGAGGTGTGTTTGTTCTTATCAAAGTTGCCTAAGCCACTTGTGATAGAATTGAGTACATTACAACAACCGCAAACATGGTAGGATATTCACATCGTCATGTCAATCATCAATATAATAGATCATAAAAAAGTTGATTGATTTTTTATTAAAATTTTAATGCAACTCATTTACATCAGAATCTCAAAACACCATGACTTGAAGGATTACAATAGGACATTGTATATTTTGAAGATCAAATTGAAACCAGTAAACTTTAAAGACCAAATCTAAAATAGTGAATCAAGTCCTACTCCACAAGTTGACAAATTTTCCATCATTCATTCTTCAATTAAAATTTCCAAGACCAATATGAGATTTAAGAAAAAGACCAAAGACAAAACCAACCCTCTAGAAGCTCAGAGACCCAAATGGTTTGGCAACAAGGAACAAAGAAACAGTTTGAACATTTAAACTTCAATTTAAAATTCATTTAAACATTGTAAAACAACCGACTTCTAAGAAATTCAAATATACAATAATGGGCAAGAGATTGGCCATTTGGCTAAGTACTGCCACTTAAAAAGGAAGAAAGAATTTGTAGAACAAACAAAAAATAAGAATACATCAAAGTATTTGAAGGCTAACATAGTTACATGTAAGCAAAATCATTCAGGACAAGTAAATATCAACGCTAGTTCCTATTTTCCAAGTATTTAGAATCCATGTTGATGGGATAGAGATCACTGGCAGTAGTTGAAGAACCAGTCCATGGTCCATCCATCGACATACTTTGCGTCTGGCTCTCGCCTGTTTGCCCTTTCTGGCGATAAATTTGGCTCCACATTGCATTCACATCCTGTTTTGAGACACTAGGATCTGAAACCACCTCTTTCACAGCAACCTTCCCTTCCAGCATGCTCACCACTGACGACATGGCAGGTCTGTCCGAAGCAATGACGTTCGTGCATTGCAGAGCAATATTGATCATTGCCATCGCCTCTCTTTTGTTGAATTCAGAGCCTAACCGTGGATCGACAAGCTCTATTAAACTATCTTTCTCTTTTAAAGTATTAGCCTGAGAATAGAGGATACAAATGACTTCAGTCTGCTAGCACTGATAGTTTCATTTACTAGTATAAAGATCATGTTTGAGAAACAATCAGCTCAATCAAAACTGGGGAAATAGTATACAACATGACAAGTTTAGTTTTCCTGAGTCAAATTTAGCAAATTCAAGATCCAAATTGGAACAAAGAATAGGGATTTATGAAAAGTATTTTTCCCATAGCAGATAAGTACTAGAATGTAATTAAGTCTAAAGCCTAGGACAAACTCACACTCTGCATCAAAATCGCATAATGCATGGTTATAATAATAGGATCATATTTTTTCCTAGAAACCTCTGGTGTAATAAAATATTATAGAACACAATAGATATGCACGAGGAGTAAAAGATGGAGCTAACTCACATGGTCAAGAAGGTAAAAGCAATCATCCTTGGTTCGGAAACTTGTGTTGCTTCGACCACTAACTATTTCCAGTGCCACGATCCCAAAGCTATAAACATCTGCTTTGTCAGTTAAGTAGCCTCGCATGGCGTATTCTGGTGCCATATACCCACTGCAAAATAATGTGTGTGATGATGTGAATATTTGGATCATACGTTCGTCAAATAAATTAAATTTAAAGAAAATACATCCTCCTAAGATTTTATGTAATAACATCTAGGTTGTTCTAACATTCCCCTCAAGCTAGCAATCATTCAGACTAGAAACCTTTCTCCTTTTCATTTCTATATATGGTAAAAACATGGAGAGAAAATGAAAGATAATTCCCCCATGGTAACTCACAAGGTTCCAGCAACCCGGGTGCTTATGTGTGTATTTTCTTCTTCATCCAGCTTGGCCAAACCAAAGTCAGAAATCTTGGGGTTTAAATTTTTATCGAGCAGAACATTGGTAGCTTTGATGTCTCGATGAACAATCTTAAGTCTCGACTCCTCGTGAAGGTATGCTAAACCTCTGGCTATACCAACACAAATCTTGTGCCTAGTTGGCCAATCCAATTTCATTTGATATTCTTCGGGTCCTACAATATACAAAATTTTCAAAATTCTTATTACATCCGTTAATGAAATCACCTATATATTAAAAGAATTTTTGAAGATTAATAGCAGTCAAAAGTAGTAAGGAAATATTTTTACCGAATAAGGCACGAGCAAGGCTATTATTTTCCAAATACTCATAAATTAGTAAAAGTTGATTTCCTTCAATACAACATCCATAAAGCTTCACTAGATGAGGGTGTTGCAATGCAGATATCATGCCTATCTCATTTACAAATTCACGATTTCCTTGCTTTGATTTTGAAGAAAGTTGCTTCACTGCAATTACAGTGCCATCTGCAAGAACACCCTGTAATTCCAAACACAAAACTTCATACCAAAATTATAAAATCAATGAATGAAAGAAGAAATAATGAAATCCAAACAATAGTGAAACCTTGTAAACTGGACCAAAACCGCCTTCTCCAATCTTATTGGCAGCATCAAAATTGTTAGTGGCAGCTCTGATTTGTCTTAATGAAAATGAACCTGTTCCGAGATCTAGACCCTTCAACTCTGCAAAATAAATAAGAATATTTTATTTAAGTGAAATAATTAGTTCTCCATACCATTATAACATATGCACAAAATTTCTAACAAAGTTACAGTCTTTTTAATGGTCAACTTTGTCCCATTCAACGCAAGTTAAATTGATTTTTCTATCAGCATAATAATGAGGACGTTTTTAATATCACGATAATGTATGTGATGCCATTAACATATAAAACTTTACAAATGTAGCTAACGTTAGAGCTGAAAGCCAGGTTGAAAATTTCTGAGAGAAGGGTATGGCTATGTTCATTTAGTAACCGTAAAAATCTCATAACTCATGCTTTGAAATTACCTTGTTCTAGTGTGCTTTTCTTTCTAAAGCAACCTCTCCACCACAAGACTCCAAGAACCAAGATGATAACAAAGACCACAGCAGCCACAATTCCAACCACAGTGCCGGCAGATATGGCATTTCCACCTTCCGATGGTGGCACAAAGTCTGCTTGGAGTGAAGAGAAACAATAATTACATCGAACCAATGGTTTGATAAGGTTACAGATTATATAAATAAAATAACCAAAACTTGTCATCAAATACAGGGTAGATGAAATGGCTCTAATGATCTTGAATTGAAAAAATGGGGCTACCTACCAGGATCAACAGAAATGGCAGAAATTAAAGGACCATAAACTCCTCTCACAGGGATTGCATTTGTCCCCTTCCCAGCCCAAAATAGGCGGATCTCTATAGTACCATCAGTCACAGGAACAGTAAATTTCTTTACAAAAGGTTTGCCAGCACCACCTGCTGCATCTGCAATATTAAAATCTTTCAACTCCAGCTTTCCCTGCAATATTGAAGATAAATCAACAAATTTTCAAGGTAACGAAGTAATCAGTAAATTCAGTACCAGCAGAAGCTAACAAAATTGAAAAATATATGCAAAGATATCTCGAAATGGGCAAAGTATAAGATAATTTCTTCATGAGTAGAAACACAGTATCTATTCACCTGAATATAGACATCAAATAAGCGTCTGCCAAGGCTTCTGTATGATTTGTCATTAGTAAATGCTATCTCAGCAAAATGGAGGCTTACTGTGTAGTTTCCAGTACCCATGCAATATGCATAATAAGTAAGAGAGATTGGAGAAATGCGTGCCCTCATGTACAATTCAGGATTCGGTATTGAGAGAACAGATGAATTTAATGAAATAAAGTCATCTGTTGTGCGATCATCGTCCATAAAACTACCAGTGTTGCTAAATCCCCAATTTGCTCCACCTTGAAAAAACAATGATGATTTTCCAGTGTTTGTGTCTCCATCAAATTTGGTTGTTCCATTAATTAATTCTTCCTTTCCACCGCAGTTGATATGGAGAGAGTATGAAGCTGCAAGAACAACACCATATTGGTTTTTATTGAAAAATTAATCAAATGAACAAAACTGATTAATGTATTCTTCAGAATTGCTATTAAACATATCAATGCCACTTCTAAATAGCAACATCAAATCCAACTAACTATGAAGTTTTATTAGGCTATGATCTGGTTTTTTCAATGTCTGAAAGTCGATTGATAGATCTTGAATGCACTTTTTACTCGTTATCATTTACACATTATGTACAGCAGTGAAAATCCATCAAATATAATTTCTAATATTTTCCATTTTTCCAATCCCCCCAATAAAAAGAAGGCTAACAAAATTTGAACTCACTTTTTCCGCAAGTGTTTGCTAAACATGAAACTGTTCCACTGCTGAGACAAGAAGAAGCTCAGTGGTTGTTGGAATATTAGACAATTCAAGCAACAAGCCAACTCAAAAAAGAGAAATACTTACGAATTATTATTGTCCTGTGAAGAGCTTGCAAACAGGTTTCTACACGGGGAAAAAAGAGATTGGATTGAGTATTTCTCATTCGTTATAAAAAAAGATGTAAAAGAATAAAAGCATACTTACAAATTTCGTGTTTGACAACCATTGTTCTGACCATTTCTCTGAGTAAATTTGTTATAAGAGAGATCACTGTAAAAAAGAACAGAGATTTATTATCTTCCAGATAGCAAGAACAAAAACTTTCCCTTCCTATACATCCTAAGAAAAAATAAAAACAAACATAGGTATGTTAATCAGAGCCATAAACTATATTTAACCTCTTTAACGGTTAAATGGTTAACTTTTTCTTCAAGAAAATCTTCAGCTATCAATTATTTAGAAAAGAAACACTAAAAACATTAATCATGTACAAACAAATTTGCTTTTTATATCACTGGAAAAAGAAATGGTTGTGTAAAGCAAGCAAGATGCTTTTTCCTTTCCAAGGATTCCCATCTATTTTCAATTTTTAACACCTGAATACCAATTTATGTAAACAGAAAGCATTTGGAAAAGAAACTTACATGCTTTCTCCTTGCTGTAGCATCCAAGTGGGCACTGATCCATTTATCATGTTTCCAGCTAAATATCTAAACAAGAAAAGATCAGATTATCAGTGCAATTAAAGAGCTTTTGACAATAAGAAATAAGGATATTATCTTTTTTGAGCAAGAAACAAGACAATAAGGGCCCGTTTGGTAACGTTCTCATTTCTTGTTTCCGTTTTTTCATTTTTAATAAAGAAAAATAGAATTTCATGACTCTAACACCTATACATTCAATAATAATAAACCTATATTCTTATTTATGTTTGGAAAAAAATGGAAACAAGAACAAAAAAGGAGAAACTAGTTTTAGTTGTTCCCAAAAGTTCTATACAAATTTTGGGAGTGTTTCTAAAAAATGAGAAACAAGAAACATACATAGTTATTAGATGCTTAGATTTCTTAATAAAATTGGAAACAAGAAACAAGAAACGAGAACGTTACCAAACGGGCCCTAAGGATATTATCACGAATATGCTATCCAGACAATCCAGGCTATGATCATATTCAAACATTTTACTCAATATCAAAATCTATACATATTGAGATCATAATATAAACAAAAAAATCTATAATAACTGGAAAATACTTGGGTCTTTTCCATTCATATAGTTACTTAGTTAATTTTCTACCCAACTCAAGAACAAATGAATTTCAGCCATTGATCAAGCTTGACTCATCCCCCAAGTTATGTAAAGCAACAACCTATAGTTTAGGAATAGAATTTCAAGTCTCTGATTACATTACTTACATGCTATCCACTTTTTTCAAAGCTTCAAAGCTGGCAGGTATTTGTCCAGTAATTTTGTTGAAGCTAAAGTCTCTGCAAAGAAATTGAGGAAAACAATAGCAAAATAGTATTGTCAAAGAACAGTTAAAGAATAACTAAATAAATAAAGTTGTCAAGAAATTTGTTCCCAGAAGGCATTGATCTGGATTTTGGGTAGTGTAAGAATGGCATACCGGAAACTTTATCAACACAAAAAAAGAAAAAGGAAAATTTTCATTCCATATTTCATGTAAAGTCATAGTACAAAAACGGCATTACTTGTTAAAATTTCAAATTTCAAAAAATATAATCCCTGATTTTTGGTTTCAATGATGTTGTTTGTTCTGTTTTCCAGTTTCTTATGTTTCATTCAATAATACTTGTTTCCTATTCCCATATTGGAAAAAAAAATTATTTAGAAAAGCATCAGCATATCAGTCAGTTTTCTTTTTCAAATATTATTGAATTTTTTGTTCCAAAAATTTTTCTGTGTGAAACAATATAAGTTAATACATGCCAGGATGAAAATATTACAACAACTGATCCAAGGAAGTTACTTTTACTATTTTAACATAAACTAGAGAATATTCTTTGTTTATTTTTATGATGAAAGTAAAGGACAGATGTAGACATTTGTCTTGATAAGCCTTTTGTGCAGTAATGATAGTGCAAAAGGTTAGGGTAATGCAATATTCCTTTACAAGAAATTTAAACTATCTTCTAAAAATTCACAAAATTGCGATTAATCGTGCAATAGCATTTAGATAGAGAAGAGAGTAAAATTATACTGACAAGGTTTTCAATGCTGTCAACGCATCAAGATTTTTGGGCAACTCCCCTGTTATATTGCAATTCCTCAATATCCTATAGACAACCAAAAACTAAATGAATAGCTGGGATTACGTACACAAATGTGTCTTTAAGTTTTCACAGAGGGGTTAACTTACAGGACTTTCAATTTTGTCAAAGTATTAAGGGGTGGAAAGGGTGATGAACTTCCAGTTAAGTCACTGATTCTCCTGCATTTTGCAACTCAAATATGAATAAATAGAAACACGCAGTACTTTGACTTATAAAATACCACAAGGAACGTGAAGTATACTAACACATCAGTTAATGTTGTCAAAAGTCCAATTTCAGAAGGAATTGGCCCACTCAACCCGCTTGCCTGAATAGCCCTATCACAATTAAATTAGTTGAGTGAGAGTTAATAGACTAGCAACCAAGTAAAATATTAAGTAGATAGATTATAGAAAATTTCTTACACTTTTCCAAGATTCGTCCAATTCTGAATAAATGTAGGGATTGGCCCTGTGAAATGATTATCACTAATTCGACTGCATTGTAACAAAGATAAGGTTTGTTTTAATTATTTATACATTCATTTTCTCAAAATTAAACTAACAAAATGAAGGGTTGAAGAAGACTTCAAAAGCTTACAAGTCCGTCAATGAGGCTATCCTTGCCAGTGAAGGTGGGAGCTCCCCAGAAAAGTTGTTTGAGGTTAGAAGCCTAAATTACAACAAACAACAGTAAAAGAATGACAAGCAGAAAACTCTCCCGATTGCCTAAATCATTACAACTAGAAACAATCTAAACCAATTATCTTGAAAGAAAATGACAAAACTCGATATGAAGGGTCTTACAATCTTGATAAGCTGGTCAAATTTCCAAGTTCCGGAGGTACACTTCCAGATAAATGATTCATTTCTAGGACCCTAAGCGATCAAACCGGTAACATTAGTCATTCTACCAACTAGTATTCGTTCAAAAACCAAAATGGAACACAAACAATTGAGTAATCAAAACTTACAACTCTACAAGAGTGCTGATGTTTCCAATCTCTTTTGGGATTGGGCCCGTCAATCGATTTCCAAGAAGAGAACTGCAAAATTTCCCATAAACATTGGCCATATAAAACACTTTTTGAAGACAATATAGAAACATAGGGATAGATAAAAATACATTTTGACAAGCTTGGTGGAACCCCATTCTGAAGGAATTGAGCCGTTGAGATAGTTGCGGGTGAGATCACTGAATTAACAGAGAGAAGAAACGAGTGACTGATTATAGGCAATTTCATAAATCAATCACAAGAGTAACAAAAAGGAAAGTACTTACAGTTCCTGCAGGAAAGGCAACCTCACTATTTGCGGTGGCAGAGTACCTTGAAGGCTCTGCGCCTTTAGAAGACTGCAATGCCACCATGGGAGACAAATAAATTAAATTTTCTCCATTTTTATTTGGTTAAATTACAAATAAATTACAATTTTGATCTAGTTTTGAGAAAATACTATTTATGAGTTAAAATACCAACCTAAAGAGTCAAATTTGCAACTTAACAATTTTTTTGTTTTAAAAAAAGAACAATGTTTATATTTTATAATAAATCAATATTGAATTACTAGTAAAATATTATAAAATTGTAGATTTTTTATTTTATTTTTATATGATATTTAATAGTATCTAAAGTTATTAGAAGAACGTAAATACTTTTGTAATCATTAAATTTAAAGTGTTTGTTTAAATTATTAGAACCATTCGATATTTAGTTGGTTTAAGGGACTCTGTTTCTTTATCTTTGCTTTCTTAGTTTTTTTTTCCCTTAATACTAAACAAAGAAAAAGAAAAAGAACCATACGATATTTTAATTTTAATTTAAACAAAGCCATTTTCTACACCTTATTATAAAAATATGTAGAAAAAATGTACAATAGATCAAATTATAAAAATGTTTTTTTATATAATTTTTAATTTTGACTGTGCATTTATGTAAAAAGCACAAACAAACTTTCTTTAATTGTTGTTAATATGAGCATAATTCAAGTGCATAAAGTTTGTAGCTTTAATTAAGAGGTAAGAGATTCAAATCTCTCACCTCATATATTGTCAAACATAAAAATAAAAATAATGAGAAATTGTTGTTAAAAGCTTTTATTTTTTAAAGAATACAAAGATAAGAACAAGGAATAGAATAGTTGTCCCTTGTCAGAAAAAAGAAAAAAAGAATTTTACATTGACATATTCTTAACCTAATTAATTGTACACAAGTTTTAACGTAATTGTACTTGTGCTTACAGAGTGAAAATAAAATGAAATTGACTCCAACTCTTTCTTAAGTTTAAGAATTATAGGTGAGAAGCGAACTTTTAAAAGAAATATACTTATCATTCACTCAGTTATGTTAGATTTGACAAACTCTAACTACTTTTAAATATATTATACTAGGAATATTCGAAACCATCCTTAATCATTGTCACTATTTATTATTTAGCAATATTTTTGTTCTTTTTTTTTAATTCATTTAAAACAATTTTGGGAAGTATCCCATGAACTTATGTTTTAATATAAATTAAAAGACAATCCACTTCAATTTATATTAGGTACAATTTAATATTGATGAGACAAAAGAAATAAATCCAGATTGTACATTTTAATTTTTAGTACATTCATGATTCAACACATTAAAGAAAACACACTCACAAACGTGTCTAATGTCAATATATAATAATTGTTGTAAAAAAACGTCTATATATAATAATTATATTTTAGATTTAACTTTGCCAAAAACCAGAGCCGTCACGTGGGTACACCGTCAACCAAGGCTAGGAGCCTAGGGTCAAACAAGAACCGCGGTTAGAGTTAGACCAAGGACAGAAGAGCCCATCTAGTGGGCCCATAAGGCCCACGTGGCATAGTTGACTAGTCAACTATATTAATTATTATTATCTTAATATATTTATCCAGTTGTCCAGTTGCCGATGTGGAAACTGGCGGTTTTTAAAAACCAGGAATTAGTTGGCAAACAAAGGCGCCAACCTTTTTTTTTCTTTTTCTTTTTTTCCCCTTTTCTCATTTTGATATTGATACTTCTTTAAAATTAAATACCAAGTTGGTTTAATCTTTTTTTTTTTTTTTGAAAATTATATATCTTTTTTTTTTTTTGTTTGAAATAGAAAATGATTTATCTTCTCCCTACCCTACTCACTAGCAAGTTTATTAATAGAAATTCATATGAGAGATAAAATATTAAAAATAATTCAGAGACAAATTCCATGAAAACGATTACTGAGTTAAATAATAATGTACTAAAAAACACAAGCCAATTAAATTCAATGATTATACTCTTACTAGAAAAAGAAGAAGATTATGATCCAACAATAATAATAAAAAAATATCATAAAAACAATATAATTAAAACGTTGCATGATTTCTTTTTTTTTTAAAAAAAAAAATGTTGCATCATTGAAACAGCTAACGGAGATAGGGATTAGTTGGTTTTAATTTAACTAGCATCATTAAATAATCCAAATTGTTCCACTTGTAATTAATTTTATAAAAGAAAAAAAAAAGGTTTAAATATTACTCACTCCATGAATCAAGGAAATCATCCACTAAAAAACGAAAAAAATAAATATCCCACAAAAATTTAGACATCGCCGATAGCAAGTTTTCTTCAAATTTGAAATTAAAAAAAATGAAAAAATATCATCGTGGAAAAAGTGAAAAAACTTAGGAAAAAAAAAAAGAAAATAATATAAACAAACGAAACTTCTTAAAAAGTAAAACAAAAAGGAGATGGTTGGAAAATCATGGATCCAAAAAGTAAATAAGTTTGAACAAAAACTGGAGATGAGAGAGAAATAAAGAGAAGAACGTACATGTTAGTGACGTGACAGACTGTATTGTTCTGAAACGTGCAGTTGCAGGTGACGTTATTAGAAAAACTCGGGTCGAACTGTGCAGAACTCGATATCCAACCGCTACTCAAACCGCCGCATGGATCGGCCGTGAAATTCCAGTCCGTCTTCCCCAATGTCTTTCCGATCTCCCTCAACGCCTCAACTGAAATCGAAAACAAAAATCCAAAATCAAAATCAAACTAAAACGGACATCGATTAGAGTTTACGGAGTCCAGATCTGCGTCCGTTACGCGCGTCGTACCTTCGTCGTCCGGCAGCCGAGTGGCGCCGGAAGCGAGGCTTATGAAGCAGAGAGATATCAGAAAAACGACGGTGAGAAATCGAGCCAACAACATGCCTCGGAGTGGCCGGAGGAGAGGCTATAATGAATTTTCCGGCGGAGACTACTGTGGAATCCGTGGATTTGGAGGAGTGAAGAGGGGAAAGAGGAGAGATATTATGAATTGCAGTTGCTGGAAGGTCTGAATGAAGAGAAAACCACCTTCCTTTCCTTTTTAGCGAATTTCAATTTGATAGACAGAGAGAGAGAAATGAAATATTTTTTATTTCCCATTTATATTATTAGAAAATTACTAATTCCAAAATTTCGATTTATTAAAATATAAATACATATTTTAGTGAAGGAAGTGAGTAATATTTTACAGAGTTAAGTTGGGGCGGACTTTGGAATATTGAAGGGTCAACAAAAATGTTGCACACAAAACGACGAGCTAGGTTCAATACTCAAGTTGATGACAAAAAATTGGATCATTGCAAAATTGAAATTCATGGGGCCATTGAAATGTCATCATATTGGTAGGGAAGTCCACCCAGGTCGGGGATGGGGATGCCTTCTTCGTTCTCTTCTATTCCTCCCATTTCATGAAATTCTTAGTTAAATTTTGAAAAAATCCAATTCGTCGAAATCAGGTTCTTCGTAGGAAATTATTTTCTTGGTTTGTTTTTGTTCTTCCTTTTAATCTCAATTGAATTAAATAATTTTTCATAAATTTTCAAATAGTTAACGCTTCAGACATTAATTTTCGTTTAGATAATTAATTATTCACATAAAATCTTCATTTAAATATTTGATTTCTTTAGAAAAAAATATATATTTAAAATAAAACTTTTAGATGTCCTAATATAAACAAAATAATATTTAATATCAAATTATCTAATTATTTATAGATATAGTTCAAACATATCTTTTTCAAAAAAAGAAAAAAAGAAAAAAAAGTTCAAACATATCTAATATTCTAAATTATTAACAATAAAACTTTATATATAATAAAAAAAATTATAAATAAACGGAACGGGAAATGAGGAATACATTCTCCATCTACTATAATTTTTTTTCCCTTATTCTCTCATTTTCTATCTTTCTTTGTTTCATTAGGGACAAGTCTTCATGAGTTCCGTCTCCACGGAATAAATGGACATCTCTAGGTAGGGGGTGTGAATCTAATTGAAATTTTAAATTTTATATAAAATTACGCTTTGTACCACTCAAACGGTTGAATTCTTTTGTTCTACAAATACGAACGCAAATTGATGGGGATAGGGGAAATAGCGTGGAAGTCAACTTTAGGGAGGATTAAGCTTATTTTTAAAAAAATTCATTATAGTATTTTGATTTCTCTTAAAAAATTAAATGTGGGGATTGCAGTCATATATCTAAAATTAGTTTAAGTTGCATATTTCACTTCTGTCTATGTAGTGTACTTTGATTACAGTATTTATTATATTTCAAGCTGTTATTCTCAACCTGTGTTAATAGACCGTAATAGTGATATTCTATTTCTTTAAATTTAGATGTAATAGTCAATATTTTTTTTTAAAAAAAAAAAAATTAACATTATTTGGGTGGAGGATTCGAACCTTTAACATTTTAATTGATAATACACGTCAATTATCATTTAATCGTGCCTCCTTTAACATGTAATTGTTAGTTTTAGATTTGATACTCAAACAAGTAAAAGATAAATAAGCAAATATAATTAGGATTGGAGGTGGATCATACGGATTGATTAGCATATTTTAATTTTCTCATTGGTACTGATGTTTTAAATGTTTGTTTTTCAATCAATTCACATTGGATGAGTTTCTTATCCTTTCTATAATTGTATTTATTCCTTTCTATTAATTTCTAATTCATCCTATTTGGTTACTAGTCACCTCAACCAAATTTTTTAATAAAAAAAAAATCATGTTTTGCGTTTTGTGTTACTAGTAAATGAAATATGAACATAATTCAAAATTCTCTTTAAATTAATTGAAAATTTTAAAGCAAAAAAAAAAAAAGTAAAAGAAAAAAAAAATTATAGAAAGGTGTGAGATACGCCTAAAAGTACAAGAATGTAAAGGAGCCATATGAGGAAATAAATTATATAAAAATATAAGGCTAAATTATACATGTAACACCCGAGTTAGGAGGGGTACATGAATGAACTGAGGCCACATTCGAATGAGAGGGTCCTGAGGACATGAAAGCATGGTCAAGATAAGCTTAAAAGAATTGATAGATACTACCTATACCAACAAGGTGCACCTTCCTTTTCGGTGGCTCAATCATAGGAACTTTGAAGTTAAGCGTGCTTGGCTTGGAGAAGTTCTATGTTGGAATTTTCCTATGAAGCATGTGAGTGAGGGCAAAACATGTTAAAAGGACCCCGTGTTGGTTTGTGGGGATAGTATTCACTCTTAGAAGCAGTTTCAGACAAGTATGGTAACATGGTCAGGTCCTAAGGTCGTAGGGGAATGTCGAGGCCTTAGGTGCTGAATCCGGATTCCGAATCCTTGGCCTGGGGCGTTACAGTACAAAATACCTCTAAATTATGAGGTTGGTTTAAAAAATGCCCATGAACTTTAAAAAGTTTCAAAAATAATTCTGAACTAAAAAAATAATAAAAAATACTCTTGTCGTTAATTTTTTGATGAAAATTGTTAAAGTTTCAGTTTCATTAATATCATTGAACTTAAAAAAATAAAAAAAATGCTCCTATTTTTATTTATTTATTTATTTTTAAGTTCAATGGTATTAATGAAACTAAAACTTTAATAGTTTCCATTAAAATAAAAAATAAAAAAAAATAACGGCAAATGTATTTTTGAACATTTTTTAAAGTTCAAGAGTATATTTTTGAAACTTTTTAAAGTTTATAGACATTTTTTAAACAAATCCAATAAATCAGAGGTATTTTCTATAATTTAAACAAAATATAAAGTAACTTTCAAACCGTAGTTTTGTTTGTATGTTTTTTATCCTAACAAAACTTATATATTTAGCTTTAAAAATATTGGACCTTTGAAATATAAAAATAATATTGATAGTTTGATACTTGAAGTACGAGAATGAAGAGAGGTCACATGTGAAAATAAACTATATACAAATATAAAAAGAACTTCCAAACAATAGTTTCGTAGATATATTTTCGAGAATGAAAAGAGGTCACATGTGAAAGTAAATTATATAAAAACAACTTTCAAACAACAGTTTTGTAGATATATTTTCTTTGGGATAAGGTATCATCTGGTTATTGTATTTTGAGTTTCATTTTATTTTAGTTCATATATTTTCAAATGTTTAATTTTAGTTCATATACTTCCAACAAAACATAAAATTAGTCTTTCCAATAAGTTAATGGATAAATTTTACACACGTGCTTTTTATTGATGAAAATTATTATTATTATTATTATTATTATTATTTAATCAATTTTGATAAAAAAAAACTTTAAATGATTAATTTTAAGACTTATTAAAAGAATAAACACTAAGGGTCCGTTTGGAATACATTGTAATTTAAATGTTTTTCAAGAATGCATTTTTATAAAAATATTTTGTATAAAAAATATTTAGCTTAAAAAATGTTGGATTGTCTTTTCCAATCATAAGATGACACGTTTTTTTAAATTAATTTTATCCATTTGGAAATTAGAACGGCGATATGACAGATGGCCAATGAGCCAGTGGAAAGATCATTTAATTGGGTTTTATTTAAACTTTCAAGAATATATTATCTATTATTATTTTGAAGGTTTTTTTTTTTTTTTTCCTCCAATCAACTTGCAAAATGATAAAAATTCATTGACAAGACCTGTAAATCTGGAAAACCGTGTTTGGTTCAGAATTGTATTTTTGTCTATTCTGAGAAATGCTTTAAATAATACATCTACCATTTTCATGTGTCGTCTAATTATATTATAATGTTTTTAGAAAGGTATAGGTTTGATTAATTAATTATAGGGCAATGCATAAAATTCAACGATTCCCATATGAACTTTAATGTTGCCCATGTCTTCTTTTTGAACGAGTTAATCTCCTTTATTTGCCTAAGGATCTTCTTTTTCCTTTTTTGGTCAGATTTTTCATGCTTACAAAACTAGATTTTTGGAAATTAAGGCTTCTTTTCTCACGGGAACCTTCGTAATAAAATAAAAATATTACATTTCTTATTTATAAAGTTTTAACATTTGGGTTTCTCAAAAAAAAAAAAAAGTTTTAACTTTGGGATTATGAGTTGGATGATGTTAATTTTGGAGTTTTCTTTATTGCTAGCATGAAGAATGTGATTATTTTTTTTTTAGTATATCGACATTTGGGGAAGGATGGATTCGAATCCTTGACCTCTTGGTCAATAGTACATGCCAATTATCGCTGAGCTATGCTCAGTTTGACAGATTTTAACAATTAATGATATACTAGGATGAAGTTTAATACTGTATTCTTCCAATTAAAGACTTTTCTTCACCTCTCAACTCTTGGTTGATTTTTGTTTGGTAAATGGTTATATGTGTGATGGAGGATTTGAACTAAAGATACAAATTTTGTACTAGTTGAGCTATGTTTTTATCGGGGTAATGAATGAATTTTAATTTATATAGTGACATAAAAAATCAAATCTAATTAATACTCATCCTTCCTTTGACATTATATTTTTATCTAAATTGTGATTTTTATTTGATCAAATCAAAATATCAATTACAATAGACTGGTCTAATAGACTAGAATGACCAGATTATTCTTAACTTTACAAGAAATTGACTATAATTGCAATAGAAACGTGGTATTTGTAATTAGAATGACCAATTAGTAATCTTTACCAGAAATTGAAAATTTGAACCTTGTGCGAGTTGGTGTGAATATTTCAACTTTAGAATTTTATTAGATTAAAACTATACTAATGTTTCTGTCCCAAGTAGTTTTTTTTTTTTTTTTTTTTTTTTTTGAAGTTGAATTTGAATTTGAATTTGAATTTGAAAGAATTTGAGAAAGTTTTATTATTTAGAATTACTTTTTTAGAATATAGTGTTTTTAAAAAAATTGTAGTGTAGTTTTCTTTCAGAATCATAGTAAAAAAATTATCAAATTGGCCAAATTCAAAAAACAAACATAAGTTGTAAAGAACTACTTTTTTTTAGGTCTCCTATGATAATTATTTGATTTTTGGTTTTTAAAAATTATACCTATTTTCTCGTCCCAATTTCTTTACCATGCATGATTTTCATTTTTGTTAAAGACAGTTGAATTCCTAACCAAATTCCAAAAACAAAAACAAGTTTTTGAATTTTTTTTATTTTTTATTTTTAAAAAAATTGGCTTGATTTTTGAAAACATATGAAGAATAGGTAGATAAAAAACAAAGAAACTTATAGGTGGATGAGTAATGTTTATAAGCTTGATGTTCAAAAACAAAAAAACAAAAAACCAAATGATTATCAAACGAGACTTTGGTTTTCAAAAATTGATATAGTTTTTAAAAATATCTTTAGAAATTAGACAACAAACAAAGAAACTCATGGGTAGATGTAAGACTTATAAGTTTAATTTTCAAAATCCAAAAATAAAAAACCAAATGGTTATCAAATGAGGATTTAAGGATCTGCTTGGTAGGCAATCCTGTTTTATGTTTTCAAATTCACTGAATTTAGTGCATATGTGTTTGACAGATGTGTTCTTGAAAACTGTTTTCGGATTCTGTGATCCAAATAGTGGAAATTCTGAAAAACAACTTTTTATGTATTCAGTGTATCCAAATTTTGAATTTGAAATTTTTTAATGCAAAATCGAATTAAAAAAGATAAAGACTTTAATAAATATAATATTTCATATTATAAACTCAATTTATTTTTGTGAAATTAAAATTTGTATAATATAATGTATTATAAATTATATGATATTGTAAAATAATAATTATAAAAAAATTATAGCACATAACATGTTTATAAATTAATTAAATAATAATTGTTTATATTCGACTTAGTATTTAGTGGATAACTACAAATAGTTTATGGTTTATAAATATGTTATCAAACACATTTTGAACAATTATTTAAATTGGGATCAAATTTTTGAAGAATCTGCTATCAAACATATATCTGAAAACATGAAACAACTGTGTTTTCATTAAATCTCTTGTTTTCAAATTCATTAAATCCATTGTTTTCAAATTTATGTTTTCAGATCACTAACCAGACAGACAGACCATAACTTTCTAGATTTATGATGACATGTTTGAGTGTCAAGTTTGAAAATAACATTATTGTTTTAAAAAGTAAAAGACCTTTATTTTCTATGTAGAATACTTGTATATGATATTGGGAATGCAACCAGGGAGGACAACAATCTCTATTGGTACGGGGCTTTTTGGATGAAACAAAAAATAAAGTCATTGAGATGATTTATGTCCAAAAAATGGGCAACGTCATACAATTGTGGAGATATGCGATGGAACATGGATAATTTCCTAGCTTAAAAAAAATAAATTATTATTTTACTATTTTCACATGTGTTGATTTTGAAATTATTTAATAATACAACACAATTCCTAGTTGCCAAGAGCCTTCTTGCTCTTACTTTTCTTTCTTCTAAAAGGTTAAAACCGCTTTTGGATTCCAAATATTTTTTTCCATACCTAACATAGCCTAGTTGATGCAATCAATGCAGCCTCCTCGTCTTAATAATGCATCTATCTTTTGACTTGACATAAGAATAAAATATATTTTCAAAAAAAAAATCTTAAAATAAAAAACGATATGAAATAATTACATAATATTAATCTTCAAAAAGAAATTTTCAAAGACTAAATTTACATCTTTATTTGTAACCCATGTGTCTACTTTTAATCCTCAATTGACTTTAATTTTATGTTTGAACTTTTTTTAATAAAATCTTCATGCATGGTTAGTAAACATTTGAAAACGATGATACAAAAAATTAAAGATGGTATTTTTCTTTCAAAGAAATGATCAATTAATTTCAGCCAAAAAAAAAAAAAAAAAAAAACTCATTTCAAAATATCTTGTTTGAATCATCAAGACTCAAGAGTCTAAACTATGGGTTTCCACAAATTGCCTACTTGGAAAATAAAAAATTAAAAAAAAAGGAAAAAAGAATTTTGCTGGGTGAGTACAAAATAGACACCCAAGTCGGTTGAATTTTCAATTTCTCTAGCAAAAAAAGCGATCAACTATCTGTACGATAACTGTTGTGTCCTGTTGTTTTTCTTACAAATAGTAAAATATCATACCATTGTAGAAATATGTGTGTTCGTTATCCCTTTACAATAACATTTTTAAGGAGTCTACTTTGGAGAAATCTCATTCTAAAATTCCTACATATGGCCTCTACAAATTGGCTACTTGGAAAATTAGAAAAGGAATATCTGCAAATTGGTTGAGTTATAAACAGGGTGCATGTAATAGTAATAGTACTTGTGAAATGGTGATTGGTAGGTGACGGCTATCTTTTGAGGGTCAAGGTTCGATGGTCAGATAAAAAGGACGAAGCTTTTGCTTTTCCTTGAAAATTCTTAGCCATCTCTACTGTTCCTGGTCCTAATCAGGTTTGCTTTTCTCTGTCTTTAGACACAATAATTGAGATATTATTGGTATGGTTGTCTTGTTTCAACTTTCAACACATGATCCAAAGTCCAGACAAAGGAATACAACCCTTGGTTGTATTTAGGATAATTATAATGGGTGTCGTCATTATTATTATTATCATTCTTTTGTCCTTTTCACACAATTGAACAATATTTGACTGCACAACGGTGTATAAGATTTTTTTTTTTAATATTCTCCATTAAAATCTAGACAATTAAGAGAGAGAAAGTTAAAAAGTGAGAAACTTTTTCTCTCTTAATTGTAAACATTTTATTGGTGGTGTGTGTAGAGAGATACTTAAATACTTGTATGCAGCCAAGTATTCTCCTTTACCATTTTGAGTTCAACAATGAAGATAAAAATCAAACCAATATGGTCTTTTGATCAAAGAATGTAATGTTTTTTTAAAACTAAAGAATATAATGTTTTAATTAGTTGAAATATGCATCAAAATATTGGTTGTATATATAAACTTGAAAAAAAAAAAAAACCTCGTACAATAGTATGTATACTAGTGTGTGTGTATATATATATATATAATGGTTCCTCTACGTTGACCTTGAACCTTTTCCTTTTCTTTCTTTTTTCTTCATATAAATAATTTTAATGATATATGATTTTTTTTTTTTTTGAATTCAAAAACAATCGAGAGGAAGGGATTTGAACTACTGACCTCTTGGTTTTGGGACGTGGTACATGTCAATTACTTCTGAACTATGCTCATTTTTACAATAATATATGAAATTTTATTAGATATATAAACCAAGATTAGAAATATCTTTTTCTAGCCTCTTAAATGCTAAATGTCTTTTTAGCATTTGAGAATGCTTTAGCTTCTTAAAGCCTTAGTTCTTAAGCTTTAGAATTTGAGAATGCTTTAGCTTCTTAAAGGTTTTTTTTTTTTTTTTTTTTTTTTTTTTTTTTTTTTTTTTTTTTCATGAATGTGCTTTAGTTCTTAAGCTTTTGACTTTTTTTCCCCTCTGTCTCTTTTCCCGTTTCTCTCCTTTTATTTATTTATTTATTTATTTTTATTTTTTATTTTTTATCTTTTCTCTTTCTTCCCCTCTAATTGATAAATGTAAAAATGTGTGTTTTACACTTATTTTAATTTGACTCTTATGATATATAGTCAAACCTGGCCAATAATCTCTAGAGTTACCATATTATTGATGTACATGTTCTTTTACAAAACAATATGAATTTGTGTTTTTAATTTGGCTAACTGTGTATTAGTGTGTTAAAATTTAAGGCAACACAAAAATAAAAAGAAATAAGTTAATTGGATGGGTAAAAGATAATTACGATTAAGATTTAATTGAACCATGATGACTAAGTTTAAACATTTTAAATCATAAGAATTAAATTAAAACTAAGAGCAAATCCCATGAATGTTATATTGAAACATTCAAAACCAAAGGAATTGAATTAAAAAGTTTGTGTTTATAATTTTAAGCATTAGGCGTGGTATATGCAATAATTTACAACTTAAAAAAAAGAAGTTGAATCATAGAGGAAGAGAATATATGTAATTATCATCTTTTATGTATTGGTTGAATGTGTAATACATTAAAGTAGTGAATACATATCTTTATCAAATATGAAATTCCAACTTAAACGCATGTGAGTGATTCTAGCAAGTGGGAATGGAAACACCGCAATTAGAAATTATATTTTTGGCAGCAGAGGATTGTAGATAAGGCCTATACTTTGAATTTTTTAGGTATCCACAATAGCATGGTTTGTGCTCCTTCACCTTGGTACAACAAGCTGATGATGGTGCCGCAGACATTGTATAGGCAAAAACACATGCTCTCATCTCGTTAGGGTTACATGTCACCGCCTCTGCTCGAGCTCCGATGACAACCACCACCAAAAGGCAATAAAAGCCTATCATTGAAAAGACTTTCTTCATTCTTAAAGGTTTTGAGAGGATATGAATAAGTGTATAATGGAAAAGAAGAAGGAATAATGGGTGTGTATTTTCCCAAATGTTTCGACCATTATTTATAGACTCATGAAATGGGTGAGATGTTCGTTGTTAAGGAAAATCATTAGTTAAAGTTGTTTGATTAATTATGTGTGAAGCTGTTTGATTAGTTGTGTGTTGTTATTGTGGTTAGCTTGTTAATTATTGTTAGATTTTAATATTAGCTTAAAGCTAATTTAGTTATTTGGTTGTAAGGGTTGATTAAAGGTTGTTGTTTTTTTTGTGTAAACAACCTAATGGATATACTTGTATATATTTCGCAGATGGTTTTTGTATATATAGTCACTGCTTTTGAACACTCGTTTAATAATTTTTTCTCAATGTTACAATGTTCAATCCTTTGCTTTCTTATCTAAGAATCTTTGCAAATTACTAGTGATAATTTACCCATCCTTGACTTTAATGAATTTCAGCTACACTAACTTAGGGCCTGTTTGAAATAATGTTATTCATACTTATATTGTAATTTGACAGGAAGAAAAAAATACTTATTGGTATGAGCTTGACTGAACAACGTGGAATTGAAAGTTTAGTTGGATTTTTTTTTTCTTTTTACGGCAACGAAAATGAATTTAGGTTTCTTTGTTAACCATTTTTTTTTAATGGCAATGTGAGTAGGAAAGTTTGATTGGATGATATTTTTTTTTTAATGAGGGGGAAAATTCGTCGCTTTTTTTACCACAACCCAGAATTTTTGTGAAATAATTTCATTCCGACAAAAATTGGTGAATTTGACAAAATGAATTTAGATTTGAGTAATGGTAAATTAAAAATATGCCTCAATGGTAGTTTTTATTACAAAAAGAATCACAAGCTAAATTTTATTATGCAGAATTTTGAAGGGCAAAATAGGAAAGAATTTATGTTGGAAAATCTTGAGCACAAAGCCGACAATTTCTCATAATTGGACATTTGTGAAATATTGGTTCTGAAAATGTTTAATTCTCATAATTTATGTAGTTTAACTGTTTTTCCAAGAATGCATTTTTTTTTTTTATAAACATGTTGTATAAAAATTGTTTAGAATTTAAACACTCGTATGTTCGGTTACATTTCCTCATAAGTGTTTTTATACACAAATTATTATATTATACACTTAAAAACTCTTTTTAAAAATTTTGCTTTCAAGTGTTTCTTCAAAATGATTTATTTCTCAATCTCATTTGTTATAAGTCATTTAGTGGTTGCCAAACACTAAAACTTTTTTCAAAATGATTTTTTTTTCAAAATTAAACACTTGAAAACCTAAATCAAATACACCTTTATTTGTTAGGACTATGACCAAATTAGATAACATCTATTACCACATATAGTGTGAGAAACTTTTAAGATAAGATCAGAAGCTCAGCGGCTAGGTTTAAGGCTTGGAAAAGTCCCCCATGCCCCATGGTATATATAAAAAGTATTAGATTACATATAAAAACCACTCTATGCATGCTCCCTTTCAACCAATGAAAATTATCTCAATAAAATTCTCTCCGTGTTTGAGATGACTTTTAAAAATTTTACTTTTAATCTCAATTGTTGTTGAACTCAAAATAAAAATAAATAAATAAATAAAAAAATAAAAACTAAACTTTAAAGACCAACTCTAAAATATAGTCAATCAAAGTCCTATTTTTTTTCTCTCCACAAGTTGAGAAATTTGCCATCATTCATTCTTCAATTAAAATTTCCAAGACCAATATGAGAGTTAAGAAAACGACCAAAGACAAAACCAACCCTTTGGAAGCCTTAGAGACCCAAATGGTTTGGCAACACGGAAAAAAAGTAGTTTAAATGGTAGCAAATGGTTTGGAATGTTTGGAGTACTCGATAATTTCTCTTACGTATTATGTGATATCTGAACATTTTTAGTTGTTGAGTTTTGAGGAATAGATGTGTTCGGTCCTTGAGTTTTCAAAATAAACCCTTTTAGTCCCTAAGTTTTGAGAAATAGGTTTAAAAGCCCCCTAAATTTTCAAAATGAATTTCTTTAGTCCTTGAGTTTTGAGAAAAATGTTTAAAAAATCTCTCATGTTATTTTTTTCAACTTTTTTTAAATCAATATTTTTAATTTCTTTTTAAATATTTAATGGTTTTTTAAATTTAAAAATAAAAAAGTAATCATTTTAAATAAATTGAAAAAATAATACTAACTACCCTTTTAAACTTATTTCTCAAAACTCAGGGACTAAGGGTGCGTTTGGCATTGATTTTGGAGGCGGTTGAAGTGATTAAAAAAGAATCTTAACCGTTTTTAGTGTTTGGTAAAACATATTATAAATTAATTTTTATAAAAGTACTTTTTCAACCAATTTGCAAAATCTAATTATTGTAGCTTTTCCGTTTAGCTTCCCTAAAAATCTAATTTGTAACTAACTATTTATTTCTCTATACGTTGTTTAGACTTAATTCGTGTGAATTATTTTTTTAATTTAACATATTTTTATTCTATTATTTTATACTCATTTGATTTTTTTTTTTTTTTTATAATTATACTCATTTGAAATTATTTCTTTTTATTTTATTTAAATTGAAATAATATTTTTTCAAAGTATCATATTATATTTCTCAGCAAAATATGAAGATTATATTTTAAATCATATCAAATTTAAAACAATTATCATATATATTTGAAAAAAAATAATTATCTTAAAATAATTTTGAAAATATATTTTTAAATTTTAAAATTAAATATAAACATTAAATTTATTTATTGAAAAATATATAGTTAATCAGCAATAATTTAGAATATTAATTTACCAAACCCCTCAACCTTGTTTTTTCGTCTATAAAGCTAAAATTTACCTAACACTAATTTACTTTGTAATACAGCTGATTTTCTTAAAAGCACAGCCAACAACGATTATTTTAAAAACTACAACAACCCCAAACTAAGCTTAAAAGGGTTTATTTTGAAAACTCAAAGATTGAAAATGTCATTTTTTTTTTTTTTTTTTTTTTTTTGTAAAACTAAAGACCAAACAGTATATTCCAAATAGTATATTCAAAGTATTACACAAAGGTTCTTTTGTAAAGATGAAGTATTACATAAAAGTTACTTAATATTTAAATAAAATTAAAATTATATATTAGAAATATGTAAAAAAAAAATAAGAAAAAGGAAGAAAAAGAAAAAGAAAAAAAGCGTGTGGTCTTGGAGTTCGAAACCAACACTGGTTTTCAAAAACCATAATTTTTTGTTTTCAATTTTTCTTCATAAACTTAAAAAACTTTTTTTTTTTTGGCATTTTAAAAACAAAAAAAAAACGAGGTTTAAAACAAAATCCTTTTTCAAAAACTAAAAACAAAAAGAGAAAACACAAAATCCCCATCATGATATCTTTTTTTTAGGCAAACAAAATCATATTCATTAGAAAGGGTTAAAATAGCTAAAAATAAACCATGGATTTGAAAAAAAAGTTAAAAATATTTTTCTTGCAAAAATGACAAAAGGATAAAAATGGAAATCTATGATTTGCTATAAACTAACAAAAATGCCCTAGGGAAAAAAGAGTGTATTACTAATTTTAAGCAACCCAATTAAAACAAATCTCATATTCAAATCTAACCACTTAGATCTCCAATTAAAACAAAATCAAAACCTAACAACCTCAAATTCAAATCTAACAACCTAAATCTCGTAAAACTATATTTTTTTTTAACTAACAAAATCAAAACCTAAATTCTATATAACACAAAATCTTTCCAACTAACAAAATCAAAACCTAAATCCCATAGACCAAAAAAAAAAAAAAACTTTCCAATGAACAAAATAAGAATAAAAATTAAAGCAACTTGGACAAAAAAAAACAATCAAAATTAACAAGAACACTAAAATCTTGTAATTCAATATACCGAAATATCCTGTATTTGAAAACAACAAAAATACTTAGCTTACGGATAGTCTGAGACATGTAAATACTGTGTGTAATTCCATAAAAACACTGTGTAATCTCATAAAAATTATGACGATGAACAACCTCAAAATTAATCCTCTTAACATATTATATTTCAAGTTTTCTTTTAAAAAAAATAATTGGTCATATTGGTAACAAGAGTGTAAATACTATTTTTACTAATTTATACAAATACTTGGATTTAAATCAACATGGGGGCAATATAGTGTCTTTGCAGTTTGAGAACAACAAAATAGGTGAGCATCAAATATGCTCAAATATAGTGTCTTTGAGCTCGAGAACAACAAATCAACCTTACAACACAAAAGCAGTAAAAAAAAATAAAATTATTGACTACATGTTGATCCCCTGGTATCTTTTGTACCACCTGGATAAGATTCGTACCTATATTGAGTGATTAGTGAGAATTTGCAGCCCTGCGTCAGAGTTGGGAATGAGTATAGCCTCAAGTGTGAATAGTGGAAACGGGTATAGCCTCAAGTGTGAATAGTGGGAGAGGAAGTTGGAGAAATTTGAATCTTATTCATAAATATAAAATATAAAATATTTTTATAATCTAAAATTTGAAAAGATTTAGTTTGTTGGGATACACCTTAGCCTAAGTTTAGGATTTTTGTAAAGATTTAGTTTGTTGGGTCCAAATACGTAATTTTAGGAGTTGGTTGGTTTACAGGCTGCAGTAGGGGTAAATATGGAATACTAGGAAAAGTTCGGTCATGCCTAACTCACGTGTGACCTTTTTTTTGTTTTTATTTTTTTGGCCATGTTTCAAAACTGCCCCAGATTTTGGCCATACGCCCAAATTTCTCCATTAGAAATGATAGTCCAAAGCAAGTACATTAGAAATCACATTGGACCAATTTTCGACCCACGCACAATGTAAAGATTGAGAAGCAGCCAGCTGAGCTAACGAATGAGCCACCTGATTACCCTCTCGGAATCCCCTTCATGATATCATTTTCTTAATATAATGGTCTATTTTGAAATATTGGTTACCTCAACCTCTTGGAACTTGATAATTATATTTTGTTGTCTAAAAATAGTGGTTGCACCAAAATTTTGGTTTCTTTGATACATGATTGTCTTAAAGCATTGATTGACCTTGTATAATTATATTATTCACTTAAAGATGTATACATGGTTACAATATTGGATGGTTGCATTAGTAATGTTGTATTGGCCACCATAACATATCAGTTACTTCAAAATTTTGATTTGATATGTATACATATAATTCTTTTATGGAAAGAAATTGCCTCTAAATATTATTGGTTTTCCTAAATTTTTTTTTAATATATATAATGTTTTGAAAAGTTTTCTACTTCATTGTAACAGTTCTTTGTACATTTTTCATTCCTTGTGATATATTGATTCGTTGAAATATAGTTGCTTGGGATATAATATTGTTTTGATTTATTGATGATCTAGATAAATATGAAGAATTTTAAAATGGTGGTTGCATTAATGTAATTAAGCACTCCCATATCATTATTATTTTCTTGTTACAATAATTTTCTGGAAAAGTAACTAAGCTGCCTAAAAGAAAGAAAAAGAAACCTTTGGCCTAACTTTTATATGAAAATATTTGTGATTGAATCTTTTTAAAATTCTAATAATGGGCTTTAAAATATTCTATTGCTTAGTTTGATTTTTTTTTTTTTTTTTTTTTTTTTTTTTGAAAAATGCTTTGTTTTATTCAATGAAACTAAAGATAAAACATTTATAATTATTTATAGTCAGCCATGCAATCAAGGCTGACTCTTCATGATTGAAATGTGGCACAACTCACAAGAATGGTTTCTCGATAGCCGCCAGGTCCGACTTTACATTAAACTAATATTAAAAAGAAAAGACATATTTTAAAAAATAAAAAAAAATAATGCTTTTCAAAAATAAAATTAAAAAATAATGCTAATTTTGCAGTCCAATCCAACTTCTAATTCTAATGTCGGCACGAAACCTTCCATTGTTATATTTTCCCCTAATTATGACTTTTCTCTTCGTTCCTAAAAAAAAAAAAAAAAAAAAAAAAGACTTTTCAGTTTTTCAAAAAAAAAAAAAAAAGAAAAAAAAAAGAAAAAAAAAAGACTTTTCAGAGTGAAAACTTCGAGTGGCCAAGTTTGGGTGGCAATACTTTTAGCCTAACTAATTTGCGATTTTGTCCTTAATTTTCGAAAGGTTTTCTTTTTTTGACAATAATTTTCAAAAGGTTTTAATTTTATTTTTAATGTTAAAAAAATTATATATTAGATTACTCTGTAAAACTTTTTTTTTTTTTAAACAAAGGGTGCGTAGTGTTATTTAATTATTATTTTACAGGTCAAATATCACTTAGATAGTACTTGGTACATATGGAATATCTAACCTATCCCTTAACAAAATTTGACACATCCATAATTACTCAATAAATTTTTTAGCATTACATATATATCTACTCCCTTTATGTTACACCATCATTTGTTTTATAAATGATTCTTTAATGTAGTTAGACCTCATATGATCTCTTAAATGATGTTGATACGACGATATGATAAATCAATGAGGGTAGTATTCATACTCCTCGTCCTAGTACAATAATTTTTTTGAGATTGAACTCATTTTTTTAAGTAGCATGCATGTCTAAATTTGTTAATGAAACGATGATTTATTGACACATTAGCTTTTTATCTAATAAATTTTAACTTCTTTTTTAGAACGACCTAATGGAGAATTTTTAATATTTAGGATAAAATCGAGGATTTCAAAAAATTGTAGCTAAAAGATTAACTAGTGAGTGCATTTAGCTGAAAAAAATATAAAAAAAATACTCATAAAATTGGCAAGTTTATTAATGTTCATAAACTTTCAATTTCATCAACTTAATACCGTATCCTAACCTTTGACAAGGGTTGTAATTTCTACCAACTATTCAAATTTTGCTAATTGACCCACTAATTTTAACAAAAAGAATAAGGTAAAAAAATCACTAATTAAATGAAATTAAGTTTTGAAAAAAAAAGAGAAGAAGATCAATACACAAAATTGATCACATACAAATTTCAATAATAATAATAATTAAAAAAATAGCTCTAATGTTGTTTTTGTCTAAATACTATCAATTGCATACCAAATATATGTTTTAAAATTCATATAATGCACATGAGAATATACTTTTTTTCAACAATTTCTTGAATGAAAATCCACCATGCGGTATAAAATTGCAAAGCTTCTTAAGGTTTAAGGTGAAAATTGCACACTAAAACCGATTTTAAAATCCATTTGAATGAAATATTAGAATTTATGATTAGTTTATGAATGGTTTTGTTTGAGATTCTTTTCCTAAAAAAAAAAAAAAATGATGTTTGAGATTTTGGTGAGATCCTCACATTTGTTGTTCAAGAGATTGACAACTTCAGTGACATCTGATTTGATCGTCCTAGTTTAAACATTTTTTTAAAAGAATATCTTCAAAAAAAAAAAAAAAAAAAGTTAAAAATCACTTTTAGTCCCTAAACTTTAATGAAAGTAACAATTTAGTCTCTAAACTTTGATTTGTAACGATTTAGTCCCTATACTTTTAATTTTGTAACGATTTAGTCCCTGTACTTTCAATTTTGTAACAATTTAGCCCCTGAACTTTAATAAGTAAGAATTTAGTACCCGTACTTTCAAATTTGTAACGATTTAGTCACTATTGTGAAAAATTAATGTAAAGATTTAATGATTTTTTTTTTATGGAGATAGATTAATAAACTCATTTGGGACCCAATATGTTAATAAGCTACAAAGTTTAATCATTAAATAACAAAAATCAACATTTCATTTTGATGAATATTTTTACAACGATTAAATTGTTACAAATTTAAAAGTATAGAGACTAAATTGTTACAAATTTGAAAGTATAAGGACTAAATTGTTACTTATTATAGTTCAATGACTAAATTGTTACAAAAATGAAAGTGTAGGGACTAAATCGTCACAAATCAAAGTTTAAGGACCAAATTGTTACTTTCATGAAAGTTTAGGGACCAAAGGTGATTTTTAACCAAAATTTAACTTACCTTTTCATTTCCTGGGATGTATCTACTCTAAATAACAATTTTTTTTATTGCACTAAATACAAAAACAATTCTATTAACTATAAATGTATTTTTTTCTTACTAGAAGATTTTTGGTTATCACTTTAAAGTCATTTTTTTATAATTTGTCTCAGGAGTGTTTATTCAAAATAAATTTAAAATTAATTCAATTTCTTAAAGTGTTTTTATTTATTAAGATTTTTTTTAAAAAAAGAATACTCTTGATTTTCTAAAATCATTCAATAAGTTTTACCAAACACACTTAAAATTTTTTTTTTTTTAAAAAGGTAGGAAAATTAGATTTTTAAAAAATATATATATAGTTATTCGAAACAGGTAAGAAAAATAGTCAAAATAGATTCCAAAAAGAAAAAAAAATCCTCAATGGCGGCGCCTGTTGCTTTTTATTTACCAAACAGATATTTCCGACACCATTGTTGTGTTTCAATTGTCACATCAATCCCACACTTTGAATTGAATTGGAATTTGGATTCTTCTTTCTTGTCTTTGACTCACCCTTTCTCTTTCTCATAACCCCATCATCTCTCCCTCTTTCAGTTCTATTCTTTCTCTTTGATGCTCTGTTTCTCTGCTGCTGCTGCTGCTGCTCTTTGATGGTCGGAACTTGGGACATGGATTTTCCTGTTTGGAAATTTTTGAAGAGTGTTCGTGTTCTTCTTTTTGGGTTTCTGGTTTTGAACTGCTTCGTCAGATTTGGATCGGACTCACAACCTCTGCCTGAACAAGAAGGTTCCTTTTAATTTCATTTGTTTTCTCTGCTTTTTCTGTTGTTTGGATTTCAAAATTGATCTGTTTTGGTTCTTATAGTTTTAGTTTCTGCGTTTGTCGGAATTGCTCTGTTTTTTCTTTGTGTTTTCTGGGAAAACGTAAAAGGAAAGAAGAGGAAATTGGAATTGCTCTGTTTTTGTGATTTCTGTTCGGTTTCTAGGAAAACTTTCCAAATTGCTCTGTTTTTTCTGCTTTCTGTTTGGTTGCCAAGAAACCGTGTAAGGTAAATATCTTGTCTCATATTTCTCTCATTAATATTTTTTTTAAATTCTATATATATATTAAAAAAAATTGGAACTTTCATTTTGTTGTATGAATTTTTATAATATCTATTTTAGTGTGACTTTTTTAAAAATAATTATTTTATTTTTTACTATATTATCTTTTTAGCGCATATCAATATGGTGTCAATTTGTTAATAGTAAATGTAAGGACTAGAATGACTATGATTTAAATTATTTAAGAGTTTGAAGAGTTCAAATAAACATTTTCTGTTTGTTTCCTCAGTTTCTAATGCAATTTAAGGAAATTTTGGCAATTGCTCTTGCAATTTTCCCCTTAAGAAAAAGTTGTTGACTTTTTTTTTATTTAGATAATTTATAAAATCCTTTGGGATCATCCTTCTTTGATTCCATGATTTTGGCTCATATCTTACAATAAACTAATATAAATATTTTTTTAAAAAGAATTAACAATGACTCAAATACTTTTTTTTAAAGAATTTTTATTCTGTTAAAAATACTCTTTATAACTCTTTATTCCTTTCTGAAATATGATCGGATGATAGAAAATATCTTTTCAATGCATCTAATTAATAATAACAAAGATGCGTATACAATTTTTCTTTATATTAAAAAAAAGAAAAGATTTTCTTTTTAATGATTACTACTAAAAAAAAATCACAATTATTGAATATGCTCTAAGCAAATTCAGCTTTGTCTGCGTTTCTCCATTCAAATAGTCAAACTTTGACTTTTTATCCATTGTAATATAATATAAATTTGGTCCCACGTGTGGACCTATTAAGTTAAGATTTGCGATGCTGACGAGTAATTCAAAATATAAATATAGAGTTATCTGTGAGTGGATAGTCTATGTGGTCGAGTATGACGGATCCGTTTCTGCCCATATGGCGTAATAGATATAATTTTTTCTAAAAAAAAGTTAGCTGTGTTTATTTTTAAATAATTTTTAGTACTACAATTGTCTTTATAAATTAAAACGAATAAATTATATAAGTATGATTTTCTTTACATTTTTAGAAACACATTTCTAAATTTACGAATATAACATAAGGTAAAAGTAAAAAAAATGATTTTAACATCCACGATCCAACTCATCCTTTTTTTGAGGGTCCCAACTCATACTATCTTTTAAATTATAAAAATATGAAAATGATTATATATTTCAAAAAATGTTATAAAATTTAGAAAAAGTTCTCAATAAAAAATGTAACAAAACTTTGATCAACCATTCGACCATAGGTTTTATAAAATAATAATAATTAAAAAAAAAATCATCCGACCATAGGTTTTGCCATAGGTTTGCATTTTAGTATTACATTTTTTTACCAGTTCTAATAATTAGTTTTAAAAACCATAGATTTAATTTTTTTAAAAAATGGGGAATTGATTTATTGTCTCTGTTTTTCATAAAGAATCAAGCGAAAATTTTCCTCTTCACATGCCATCTTCTACAGCAATTTTCTACTCATTTAAATCTTAGGCTTTAATTTAATGAAAATTTCACCTCATTTGAACAACTTAGAACAAATAAAAAACTGGGTTCTTCATACTAACATATGAAGTGAATGTGACAGTGAGAGCCCTTCAAGCAATATCTGCAGAGCTAAGGAACTTAAACTGGAACGTGCACCAAAATTCTTGCATTAATGGCGATGGATTTTCCAATGGACCTATCGTTAATACAGATATTATCAGAGAGGTGAACTGCACTTGCACGACTGCAGTTTGCACAGTCACTAGCATGTAAAAATTTCTTCTCTTCTTTTTAGATTTAAGCTAAAGTTCTAACTCTGTTACCAAATACATATTTTTCATTTTCTACTAAATTTAAATCCATGGTTTTCCTCGTTTCCAATGACAGTCGGCTAAAGGGTCTCAATCTAACTGGAACTCTGCCAGCAGCATTTTCAAATCTGACTCGGCTGCAACTGATGTAAGTTTTTTAATCATTCTTTATAGAATGATCAAGAGATTTGAGTTCGTTCAATACTAAGATACTTCTTCTAACCGAACAGAGATCTTACTCGCAATTTAATAACCGGATCAATCCCTAGAGAGTTTGCTCGGATTCCTCTTGTTGACTTGTGAGTTGTTATTTTTTCTGTTTTGAATATAATGGGAAGGAATTGTTCTTCATTTAAGACTTATGGAATTGTGAATCTGTTGCGTGCAGGTCCATGTTGGGAAATCGGCTCAGTGGACAGATTCCTCCAGAGATTGGTGACATTGCTACACTCGAGCATCTGTAAGTTGCTAAATGTTTATAGATGAAATCCCATGTAATGAAGATTTTTTGAGCTTGATGATGAATGAGACTCCATTTGACAGGGTCTTGGAAGACAATCTTCTTGGAGGAAACCTTCCCGAAAGCCTCGGGAGATTGAGCCGCTTGCAAAGATTGTAAGATTGATACTTTTCTTTTTTGAAATGATTAAAAGTGAGTTTGGAATGACTTTTGAGAGTCACTGAAAACCATGAAATTTTTGAAAAGATCACTTTTCACGCCCTCAAAAGTTATGTCGAACTCACTTTAAACCTCAGCAAATGAATGGATACAACTGATTCCGTTTTTGTTATCTACAGACTTCTCAGTGCAAATAATTTCACGGGGACGATTCCGGCCTCGTATGGAAACTTGAGGAACTTGACTGATTTGTAAGATATGCTAACAATCATCTTAGATCATTTTGAAGTTCTTGAAATTTTCAAAGTTTCTGATTCTTACATGTCCTTGTAGTCGGATAGATGGAAATGATATATCAGGAAAACTTCCGGAGTTCATTGGCAATTGGACCAAACTTGATAGACTGTAAGTATACATAATATAGTAGGATATCTTGTTCCCTAAAGATTATACAATGTTACTAGATTCATAATCTATATCTATTACAAATTTTAGTTTATGTATAATTGTTGATATTGCAGGGACATTCAAGGTACTTCAATGGAGAACCCGATTCCTCGTGCCATATCCGAGTTGAAAAACTTAACTGAATTGTGAGGATTAATTCACTAATTGACATTGTTGTTAGTTTAGAGCTGTGAAGAATCTGTATTAACAAAAACAACTAAGGTGAATGATTTTTAATCTAGTAATGTTTCTTCTTTCTCAGGAGGATTACTGATTTGAAGGGACGAGCAACAAGTTTTCCCAATTTGACTCTATTGACATCTTTAGAAGAATTGTATGCAAAAGTTCTGATTTTTTTAAAAAATTTCTTATAAGTCATCCTATTAGATTGGTTTTTACTCATTTTGTTAGTTTCATCTTACTTTTCTTCTTGCTAATCAGGGTCCTAAGAAATTGCTTAATCGAGGATCGTATTCCTGAATATATTGGACAGTTTAGTAGATTAAAAACTTTGTAAGTTGCTGATATTCATTTTCAAATTTGCATTTTTATTATCATTTTTGTTTGTTTGTTTCTTTTTTAAATGTTCTTGGATGAGTTCATATCATCTGCTAATGAAACTTTTGTTTTTCTCTAGAGATCTAAGCTTCAACGAATTGAATGGTCCTATTCCAGACTCATTTCGGAATCTAGAAAGAGTTACTCAGTTCTTGTAAGTTCACATTCATGGTGATTACAATTTACAATATACTTGTTTCTGTAAGTTTGGTCTCCAAGGTTCTTGAACTTTAAAAAACATCTAATATGTCTTAAACTGTCAATAATGTCTATGTATCAGACACTTTTCAAAGTTCAAAGTCTTATTAGATACTTTTTAAAATTCAAGGACTATAGTTGTCATTTAAATTTTTCGTTTTCCCATATTTGTTACTTTTGCTCATGACATGCTTGGTGAAAAGTGAAATGATCTCTTGATGTAGGTTTTTGACCAACAACTCATTAAGTGGCCAAGTACCAAGCTGGATCTTGAACAGTCAAAGGAGCATGTTAGTCTAAACTCTATGATTCTCTATGCACTACTAAAAGTCTTATACTAACTTTTGATTTGGTTGAACAAAATTTTCTCTCTTCAAATTATGTAATAGTTCTTATCTATCATGAATGATTAAATGTTTGTCTTGCTCTTCCTGCTGCTGCTGATGATATTAAAAAAATCTTTTGCAGAGATTTATCTTACAACAATTTTACTGGGTCCCCTGTTTCAAGTTGTCAACAATCTGATGTGTAAGCCATTTTGTTTTTTATCAAACATTTCTGTTATAAAATTTCTGATAGTTGCAGTCTAATTCCCTCATACATTTTATATCATTGTGTTTTTACAGGAACTTGGTTTCAAGTTATTCAACTACAATGAACGAAACGTAAGAGTATTTACCAACCATATATACAATATTTGTTTTGTTCTTGTTCTAAACTTCTTGTGTCATAAGTGACAATTAGGTTCTAAAGTATCTAATTTGCAGTGTTGCTTGGTGCTTGAGGAAGGATCTCCCTTGCCCTATAGGAACTCGATGTAAGCGAAGATGAATGTGATTTTTACTTCTTTTTTGAATGGTAGTGTTTTACTAGTAGCTAGGGGTATTAAAAAAACCGATGACCCGAAAAACCAATGGATTGGGTTGAGGTCAAATAAATGGAAAATTTATGAGTTGGGTTTGATTCATAAGTTCACCTAATATAAATTTGATTGAACTGAATAAACTTGAACTTATGATAGTTTTCAAGTGTTTCTTTTATTTACGATGATACGTATACATATATTATTTAAATCTTAGTTCATTCATTAATTTTTTTTGGATTGTTATTCTCCAACAGCTTTTTAAGTCTTTGGAGGGTAACTTTTCATAATACAAATGGATGTCAAATTAAACTAATCTTAATCCAGTGTTTGAGAATAAGTAAATGAACTTTTTGGTGATTAACAATTCACTTCTTTGTTAAACAAAATGACCCAAAGAACTCAAACTAAATATTTCGTGGTTGAAGAAATTTACAATTGAAACAATTGAGTTGGGTCTAAAAGTACCTCAATCTAATCTAATCCACAAACATCTACAAGTAGCAGCCATCAAATTTCTGATTGAACTATATATCTGATATATGGTTTTTGTGACTCTTGTAGTTCATTCCTTGTTCATAAATTGTGGAGGACAAAGGATGGAGCATGATGGTAATCAATATGAAGAGGATGTCACTCTAGGTGGCAAGTCCAATTTCCTTTCTTTCTCAGATAGATGGGCTTATAGCAGTACTGGTGTTTTCCTGGGAAAAGAGGATGCTGATTACAGAGCAACAAGTAGCAATGCGTCTATTCCGAGCATCTATCGAACCGCTCGACTCGCACCTCTTTCGCTCAAGTACTATGGACTTTGCTTAAGAAGAGGAAGCTACAATGTGAAGCTTCACTTTGCTGAAATAATGTATACTGCTGACCAAACATTCAGCAGCTTGGGAGAGCGCATATTTGATATCACAATTCAAGTGAGTGAAAAATGGAAAGATATATTTGGTATTTTTCTATGCTTGGTGTATGAATGTATACTAAATTTTGTATTGATTCAACAGGGAAATTTGGTTAGAAAAGATTTTAACATAATGGAGGAAGCTGGTGGTGTAGGTAACACCTTTACTTTGGAAGAGCCTAATATTTTGGTCAATGAAAGTACTCTTGAGATTCACTTGTATTGGGCTGGCAAAGGAACTACTGCCATTCCAAACAGAGGGGTTTATGGACCTCTGATATCTGGGATCACTGTGACACCAAGTAAAGTTTTCTTCTTTTGTTTTGTTTTTGTTTTTGGTAACTTCTAGAACCTTCTTTTACTGTCTTTTCTCTTTCAATCATTGAGCTTTTATCAGTTCTAAACTGTTGCTATTTTCTTCTGCTGTTTTAGACTTTGATGTGGAGACTGGAGGGCTGTCAGCTGGAGCTATTGCTGGCATTGTTGTTGGTTGTTTTGTGTTTATTGTGTTGGTATTGGCTGTTCTTAGATGGAAAGGTTACTTGGGTGGAAAGGACACTGAAGACAGTGGTAAGATTTCAAGAACAATTTGTTTTATGTGAATTGTGAAATATATCTTTGTCAGTTATATTCTTGTAAACCACTTTTCTAGGAAGTGGAGAATGGAAAAGTACATTTACCAGAAAAGTCAAACAAACAACTTTTAGAGTTTGTGTCTAATAGGTCTTTAAACTTTAAAAAGTGTCTAAAATGTACGTGAACTTTCAATTTTGTATCTAGTAAGTCTTTAAACTTTTGACTTTTTGTCTAATGGATTTGTGTGTATTAGCACTTTTTAAAGTTCAGAAACTTATTAGACATAAGTTCCTAGATTTTAAAAGACACTTTTTAAAGTATGGACATGTTAAACATAATGTTGAAGGTTCGGGGATTTACTGGATACTTTTTGAAGTTTAGGGACTCGTTTAGAGATAAGCCTCAAAAGGACCACACGTAGTTTAACTCGAAGAAATAATATAAATCGATGGAAACCAAGAGGCAAGGCTAGGGAATGGTTCAAATTTAAGTTCATACATGTTTCCATTTTGTTTGGACTTCTTCAAAGAGACAAACTGAATTCTTTTTAGTCAACTCTAGGAGGAATATTTTCTTGAACTTATATGTTCCTTTGATAACAAAATTGCAATCCTCATTCTATTACAGAATTGAAGGGCCTAGATTTACAGACGGGTTATTTCAGTTTGAGACAAATTAAAGCAGCCACCAACAACTTCGACTCGACAAATAAGATCGGCGAAGGAGGTTTTGGTCCAGTCTTCAAGGTAATCTATGGAAATATTTTCCTCTTTTGCTCTATGTTGCATGATTGTTTAATGTCCAATCATGTTTCTTGCAGTTTTGTTTATTTTGTAATCCAACGTAAAATGACTTGTTAAGTACATTACTTGATCTTAAAGTAAACAAAACATATTTGGCAGGGAGTATTATCAGATGGTACTCCAATTGCAGTAAAGCAACTATCATCTAAATCAAGACAAGGGAATCGCGAATTCGTCACTGAGATCGGCATGATATCTGCATTACAACATCCAAATCTTGTTAAGCTTTATGGTTGTTGTATCGAAGGAAACCAATTACTGCTTATATATGAGTTTCTAGAGAACAATAGTCTTGCCCGTGCACTTTTTGGTAAGTGCTTTAGATATGTATCTTTCATTGTAACTTGTTTTAGTTCCAAAATAAAGTCATTGGTTATAAATATTTCATGGTTTTCATTTCAAGGCGCTGAGGAGCACCGACTACATTTGGATTGGCCGATAAGAATGAAGATATGCTTGGGAATAGCAAAGGGATTGGCTTACCTTCATGAAGAATCCGTATTGAAAATTGTTCACAGAGATATAAAAGCTACCAATGTGCTACTTGATAAAAATCTGAATGCCAAGATTTCCGACTTTGGGTTGGCCAGGCTTGATGAGGAGGAGAATACCCATATCAGCACAAGAATTGCTGGCACAATGTATGTGTTCTCTATCTCTCTAATGTCAATTTGTTTTGTAATCATTTTCTAATACGTGCAACTTTTGATTTCCTTTCAGAGGTTACATGGCTCCGGAGTATGCAATGAGAGGTTACTTAACTGATAAAGCTGATGTTTATAGCTTCGGAGTTGTGGCCTTAGAGATTGTTAGTGGAAAAAGTAACACAAATTACAGGCCAAAGGAGGAATTTGTCTATCTTCTTGACTGGGTAACTAATGACCCTTTTCCAATTATTCTCTCTTTTAGACACTAATCGACTACTTTCTTTTCAATTTTCATCACACAAGGAGTTCTCATGAATAATGTTTCCAAAATGAGTGTCAATTGTACCTTACATATTTTTTTCTTACTTGCTTGAAGGCTTACGTTCTACAAGAGCAAGGAAACCTTCTCGAACTTGTCGATCCGAGTCTCGACTCACATTACTCAAAAGAAGAGGTCATGAGGATGATTCATATCTCTCTCTTATGCACAAATCCATCTCCAACTCTCAGGCCATCCATGTCTTCCGTGGTTAGCATGCTAGAAGGAAAAATCGCGGTCCAAGCACCGATCATCAAGCGCGGTGCTGGTGCAGTCGATCAAGATGCAAGGTTCAAAGCCTTTGAAAGGCTGTCACAAGATAGCATAACAAGCATTTCGACATCATCGCAAGGCATTCCAATGCAGAAAAGCATGTTAATGGATGGGCCATGGATTGACTCCTCTACTTCTACACAAAACAAGGACGAGACACGAGATTTTTCTTCAACAAGAAACCTCCTTTAGGATATAGAGATTGAATCAAAGCTAAGGATGAATTTGACAATGAGTTTGATGCTTTTTTTTTTTGGGTTTAAACTTCCATTCATATTCTTTTGTAGATTGTTTGTTTTGTATGATAAATAATTTGAAGAAACGGGTCAAGAAAATAACTTTTAAATGGTTTCTCTTTGCAAAGCCCAGATTTATGTCTCTTACGGATTTTTCAATTGACATAATTCATGAAAATGTTTGTTTTTGGGTGATCATTTGGCAAGCACTTGACTATGTGTTTGATATCTAAAGTCATTTCTCAATACAAGTAGTTTACTTTTTAAGGATATTTTTAGAGAAAAATACTTTTGATCCTCATACGCTCAAGGCCTAAACAAAGCTATAAAATAAGGGTAACGAAATTGGAGATCCTTATAATTTTTTTTTTTTTTTTTTTTGAGAGATTGGTGACCCTTATTTCACTTTTGTCCGAATAGATCCAATATTACATTTTTGGCTGGCAGCTTGGTTAAAAAATTGATATAGTGAAATCCAATTACTAATATAACATTCATTGAATAAAACTTTTTTTTTTTTAGTTTAACAATATTTGAGGTGGGAGATTTGAACATTTGACCTCTTGGTACATACGCCAATTACCACTCAAATACGGATGTCCACGGGGCGTGGCGGGGACGAGGATGACTTCCCTATCCCCGTCCCCGCCTTCTATTTCAATCCCCATCCCCGTGAAATTCCCCGTTAAATTTCGCGGGGAATGGGGCGGGGATTCCCCACGGAGAATTTATGGGGATCGGGTTCCCTGCAAGAAATTATTCCCCATTTAGTTTTTTTTTTTTTTTAATCAAATAATTCTTTTGATAAATTTTCAAATAGTTAACTTTGCATGAAAAATATTCATTAATTTTCAATTAGATAGTTAATTATTCACATAAATTCTTCATTTAAATAGTTAATTTCCTTTAAAAAAATCTCTTTTTAAAGAAAAAATTCTCAAATCTCCTTTTAGAAACAAATAATATTTCATATCAAACTATCTAATCATCTATGCATATAATTCAAATGTTAAACCATATAATTCAAACATATCCAATTTTCTAAATCATTAACAATAAAACTTTTAATTTATATATTATATATAGAGAGAAATAATAATAATAATTAAAAAAAAAAGTAAACGGGACGGGGAGCGGGGATGGAGAATACATTTCCCGTCCCTGTCCATGTTTAGCTCGCGGAGAATTTTTTCTCCCACTCCCTCCCCATTCCCCGCTTAAACGAGGATTTCCCGCCCCATTAGGGACGGGTCTCCACGGGGCCTCGTCCTTGTAGGGCAAATGGACATCCCTACACTCAAATGGTAGAATTCTGTATTTCTAAAAAAAAATTCCATTATCAATTCCTAGAGTTTTGCCTCCAAAAAAAATCTCCTTCATCCAAAATCGTGCCCTCAATATTTCCTTCTACCAACTTTCAAACTTCATTGTTGTCCTAACAAAGAATCAACGACTTTTTTTTTTTTTTTTTGAAAAAAAGAATCAACGACTTTTAAACCTCCATCGTAGTAGCACAAAGAGAGAAGTGACGTTGTGTTGAAGACAATTTATACATATTTCTTTCAAATAATTATTGGAGATTTTATTTTATTTTTTGCTTTTAAATTTTTTTTCCTAACGCTGTAGAGACAAATCAATTTTGGGTGTGTATTTTCACGACAAATAGACTTTGTGGGTATATTTAGGAATTAGGAACTATATGTACTTCGTATGCTAGGTATATATATTTAGGAACTTTGTAGGTATTCTATTATTTTGATTTTTTTTTTACAACATATGAGGTGGAGGATTTAAACCACGTATATTATTCTTTTCTTTATCAAATGGAAAGGTAGACATCATTAAAAAGGATTGAGAAAAGGAATCGTTAAGGTTCGGGATCATGAAAAATGATTTATTTTGACGTTTTTCTTTCTAGCATCATTTTGTGTGTCAGAAGAAGATCCACCAACGCGTTTCTGACTTCTCCTGATGTATTTTTGCATGGCCAAAAGTGAAATTTCTTGTAGTGTACAGGGACCTAATAGGTTTATAAAGCTACAAATCGACATTTTTTTTTTATCAACAGCACATCAACCTTTCATTCAAACCAAGAAACCGCTCAAGAACGACAATACAGAAGAACAAAATCAAAGAAACCACATCCTCCCCACACTGCGGGACAGTCTCGAATCCAAAACCCGTGAGACATCCTCACTCAAAGCCAAACTCGTCGGCCGGTGCACAACACTATTCCCCTCCCGAAAAGCTAAATAATCCTCGATCATCTTAACTCTAAGCTAGCTACTAGTTTGCTCCGGACTAGCTCGTTTTCAACTCGACTTGGTCCCCGAGCTCATAATTTAGACCTGCAACAGAATTACCATCAAATACAACATTTTGCACATCGACATTTAATTTTGGTGGATTTTTTATTTTAGGGATTAAATTATTACAAAATTGAAAGTACATGGACTAAATTGTTAAATACTAAAGTTTAGAGTTTAAATTGTTACAAAATAAAGTGTATGGATAAACTTATTATTTTTTTCAAAGGATTTAAGTTACCCTCTTTATATGCCTTTAATGAATTATAAAACATCAAAACATGCATGCCATGAAATAAATGATTGAATTTCATATAAAAATGATACTAAAATTGAATTTTTGTTGAAATTATGAGTTCGGAAAGATTTAATTTAACCATTCATCTTATGCATAAACCATAAACCAGGGTTAGTTTTGTACCAGGCTTATTTTCGTTGATTTTTTTTTCTTTCTAACTTTTTTTTTTTTTTTTTTTACAACTTTTTTCTTTCTTTCTTTCTGATTTTATTACTTACTTAATTTGGTAAAATTGTAAATCGAATGCGGAGTCCCAAGCTTTGATGGACAAATATTTATATTTTTTATACTAGTGGCATACAATCAAGGTTGTTGACCGGTTGACCCTTCCTCTACTATTGGGCAAATTATTAGGTAGTTCTGGTGTGATAAGGCTCATCCTCTAAAATCGTTGGATGTACATCTTCAACGGTGCAAACCTATCATTCTCATTGCACCAAAAACACCTAATAATTTAGCATCAGACTTTTCCAAAAAAGAAAGAAATATAAGTCTTAGAAAAGAAGTTAGTGCGAAAGAGTTATTGGTAATTTTATTTAATTCGAAGTGGCCAACGAGCCAAACTCCATGCATAAATTATAATCATTGACTTAATAAATAGTGATGGATCCCAAAACTTTAGTTTGAAGTGGCGGACTTTCATGCATATAAATCATAATCATTTACTTTATAAATAGTGACGGATCCCAAAACTTTAATTTGAAGTGACCGACGAGTCAAACTTCCATGCATGTAAATCATAATCATTGACTTTATAAACTGTGGTGGATCCCAAAACTTTATATCAAAAGACTTATATTTTGATATAAGAGTTTGTTCGAGAAAAAATATGATTGATTTTTTTAGGTTAAGAAAGAGGATTTGGAGTGTGCATGTGATTTTACGTATTCCTACCGCAATTACAAGTGTAGTTAGCTTTTTTTTTTTTTTTTTTTTTTTTTTTTTTTTTGACAATATTGGGGTGGGAGATTCGAACAACAGATCTCGTGGTTATCAGTACATCTTTATGTCAGTTGAGCTAAGCTTTTGTTGGCAAAAGTGTAGTTAGCTTGCCACGTAAGGTGCAGACACAGATTTTCAAAATTTACTAGGCGCACAGCACTAGAACTTTAAATACTCCATATAGGAACTAAAAATGATCATAAACTTAATTAGTTGACCGAAACAGGTTGTTTATTGTGTTTCGCTATATGCTTGGATTTATATATAATTCAACCATGGAAAAATGAACATTTGCACCTTTAAAAGAAACACGGGACACTAGTTAAGGGCCCGTTCGGTAACGTTCTCGTTTCTTGTTTCTAATTTTATTAAGAAATCTAAGCATTTAATAACTATGTATGTTTCTTGTTTCTCATTTTTTAGAAACACTCCCAAAATTTGTATAGAACTTTTGGGAACAACTAAAACTAGTTTCTCCTTTTTTGTTCTTGTTTCCAATTTTTTTCCAAACATAAATAAGAATATAGGTTTATTATTATTGAATGTATAGGTGTTAGAGTCATGAAATTCTATTTTTCTTTGTTAAAAATGAAGAAATGGAAACAAGAAACAAGAACGTTACCAAACGGGCCCTAAATCTTCAACAGGATTGTACTAACACTTTTTTTGCTTCTTATGATTTCGGATGAAACATGATATCTGAGTTGGAGATCCGCCACTCGTTGAACTTTCTACAAATTTTCAAGCCCACAAGTGAATGAGAATATTTAAGTATTGATGTAATTAAATTTACAACATCAGCTAAAACTTTTTGGTTGATTAATGATTTAATGTAATGTAAACAATGCTTTTCTCAATGGCTATATTTGAAAGAAAATGTGTATATATATGGTCCAACTAGAAGGATTTATTGATAAGAGGAAACCAGATTTTGTGTTGTAAACTAAATAAAGTTCTCTATGGCTTGAGGCAAAGAGCCACGTGTGTGGTTTGATCGCTTGAAAAGATAATTGGAGACCTCACAATTTATAAGATACATGGATTACTCCTCTCACAGCCAATTGATTTTGAAATGGAGCCCCATATTATCTAATAGTTCCAAAGCTGACAACTCGATCACTTTTTTATTTCATAACAGAACAAGTTAAGGTTTTCATTTTGATCCATGTGGACGATATTCTTGTAACAGGAACCGGTTTATGAAGGCTTGAACATCTTGGTATGTAAAATATCAAGCCTTGCTCCACACTAGTTGTTACTAGCAAACAATTTCTCTCTCCTCTCGAGTTTGTCTCTGATAATTTGTCTAGAGAATACGAGTTTTTTTCTTTGTTTGTTGCTTGTCGTTGTTTGTTGGGAGTGGCTCTTAGAGCACTGTCCCACGTTTTATACAACCTAGCATACAGTTTTTTTTTTTAATTCTTTTTTATTATGTAGGTCAGGGATTTGAACATCTAATCGGTCGAGAGTATAAGCTTTATACTAGTTGAGCTACCAACGTAAAATCATATAACTGTACACGTACAAATCTTTTGTATTTATATTGCCTCTTCGTAATCATGGTCTTTTTTATTTATTCCCAAGTGTGATAATTTTGATCTAATACGTATTCTCTCCACCTGCTTGTGAGCTAGCTTGTCGCTCTCGTTTTCATCCATGCTCTCTCACTCTGGTTTTCATTCTCTCTATTCTCTTAGGGGTGTTTGGTTTAATTTTTCAAGTTTTTAATTTTAAAAAAAATTTATAGTGTTTGACAATCACTAAACATAACTTATTAAAAAAATGAGATTGAGAAATAAATAATTTTGAGAGAAACACTCGAAAGCGATTTTTTTAAAAAGAGTTTTTAAGTATATAATAACTTGGGTATAAAAACCTTTACGAGGAAATGTAACCAAACATATAAGTGTTTAAATTCTAAACAATTTTTTATACAAAATATTGTTTAAAAAAAAATATATTCTTGAAAAATACTTAAACTAAAATGTACTCCAAAACCTTATTTTCATTGCTCTTCTGCTATCTAGATGCACTTTCTTGTTTTCTCGATGTGTGTGCTCTCCTTGGTTCTCTTTCAAAGAAATAAAACCAGGGATAAAAACATAAATAGCTAAATGCAAATTTAATACTGCATGTTGATTTTCCCTTTTACCATTTTTAGTAAGTAGTATTTTAATTATTTTTTATTATTATTATTTTAACATGTTTGTTAGTCAATTAATAAAAATCTTGCGATTATATAGAACATTTAGTTTGATTAATCTTTTCGGTTGTTAAAGGTGAGAGTCATTCCCCTTTTAATTTTTATTATTTTTTTCTGTTTAGAAATTTTGAAGAAATTGTTTAGGATTCTTTATGTTTGTGCAATATAAAGAGAAAAATAAACTAATGAGCAAATCAAATGGAAGAGAAAAAAAGAAGAAAGCAAATGAGAGAGAGAATATAAAGGGTAAGTAAAATGTTAAGAAATGTGTCTTGTGTGGAGACAAAATTTGAAGACTTCACTCTAACCTCTTGGAGCACAAGTAAGAAGTACTTGGTGTGCAAGGAAGAAACTCACCAAACTTGGTGTGCAAGGATGAAACTCACCACCTTAGTGTACAAGGAAGAAGGAATATGGAGCCTTGGCTATTAAGGCTCATTGCCTATATATATGTGTGTTTGTCTCTTGAAGAGAGCAAGAAAAAGAGAGTGATCTTTTCTTCCTTTGTAGTGTGGGAGAGAGAGAGTGATATGAGCGTTGCTGATCTTCTCGGGTTTGAGGGTCTTTTCTTGTTGTCTATCTCAAGTGCTATCGGATTGTGATACTTGGAAGTCAATAGCTATTGTTGGGCTATTGAGGGATAGGTTGAAGTGTTGTTCTTGAAGGCTTCTTGTAATCTCCCTGGAGTTTTAGTGGAACCTGCATCGGTAGCAGAGAACTGGACGTAGCCCACATTGGGTGAACCAGTATAAACTCGGTGTCAATTTCTCTTCCCTTCTCTTTTATTCATTATTGTTCTTGTTGCTTAGAACTTAGGTTGGTTTATTATCTATTCTTCTAAGCTCTTGGTTTCAAATTGTTTATTCCGCAATATATTTGGAACCATAACCTGATCTGAGAATTGCGATAAATATATATTGTCTGAATTTGGTTGATCAAATTTAGATTGGGACTATTTTATCGCCTAACATAAAAAGTTCCTAATAAATAGTAATCTAAAGATTGATTTAAAATAATATAATAGTGAGGTAAGCTATATTAGGGAAAAAAATAAAAATTAAACTTCAGAAAATAATGTTAATAAAAGAGGTAGAGTTGCTTACATACATAGTCTTGCATATAGAAAAATGAAGGAAAAATGAACGGAGTAAAAAAATGAAGGGCAAAATACACTTTTGGTCCCTGAGGTTTGAGATTGATGTCTGTTGGATATTTTGCCAGCATGTATACAATCATTTTTTCTAAATTGCTTTGTGATTGGCTGTGTAAATGAGTTTGTATCCACCTGGAATTTCTTCCCAAGTCTAATCTGGAAATGATTAAGGAGTATTTTAGCCAGTGCATTTATTTAGTACACCTGATTTAGAGTGAGTGTACTTGAGCTGCCACATCACAACAGAATGCATCAGGGAATTTTGTATTCATTCACCTTTCGATTAGAAATGCTGGAAGGTCCCATTTCTGTTATTTTGTGACGCAAGCAAGCATGTGCTAGTCTCGTGCAGATGAATTTCTAATCAGAAGCTGTTATATTGGGGAGAAGCTTCTCATTCTTGACTGTGAGTGAAATCCTGTGTTCAACCGTGAATAGAGCTGCTGAGAGAGAGAGCCAGTCTTCCAGGGAGTGAAGCTTGCGGATGAGCTCTGTTTTGCAATCGGTAGCAGCTGTGTGTTGAGGGATTGAAAGAATAGAGTTCTTATTCTTTGTATGAGGTATTATACTCTGTATTGACATTAAAGCTCAGTTGATTAAAGAAGTAAAGTGCCTAGAGTGGATGTAGATCCGATTTTGGATCGAACCACTATAAATCTGTGTTGTCTTTCTTCTCTTCATTTCTGTTTACTCTTGATTTATTACTGTGGTTGCTCGTTGATGTGTTCTGCTGTTCTTTTGCTGATTTGTTGGTGTTAATATCTGCATTAGAGTGTTGTTTCGAGGTGGTTGAATTTACAGTTTGGTATCAGAGCTGGTCTTTATTTCTTCCTTTTGTGATTGTTGGATTTCGACTGCTGTAATTTGATTAATATCCATGGCTGCTAAGTTTGAAGTTGAGAGGTTTGATGGTAAGGGAGATTTTTCTTTGTGGAAGAAGAAAATGCATGCCCTACTAGTGCAGCAAAAGGTCTCAAGAGCCCTAGATATTAAGCCTGAATTCCCAACCACTATGTCAAAAGAAGAAATAGCTGAAATGAAAGATATAGCTTTTAGTACCATAATTTTGTACCTAGCGGATAATATATTGAGGCAGGTACATGATGCAAAAACAGCCCTAGAATTATGGACAAAGCTAGATACAATCTACCTCACTAAGTCACTGACCAACAAACTATATATTAAAGAGAAATTCTTTGGTTTTAAGATGGATTCAACCAAAGATTTAGAGCAGAACCTTGATGAATTTAACAAAGCCGTGCTTGATCTCAGCAACATTGGAGAAGAAATGAGTGACGAAAACAAAGCAATTATCCTTCTAAACTCCCTTCCAGAATCCTATAATGAAATTAGGAATGCCATTAAATATGGTAGGGATAGCTTGACCCTTGATGTAGTTCTTAGTGCCTTAAGGTCTTGGGACCTTGAAATGAAGAAAAATAAAGGGAAAGAAAATGAAGCCCTTGTGGCACGTGGAAGAACTGAAAAGAAAACTCAAAGAAGCAATAGTAGAGGAAGATCTAAATCTCAAGGTAAAACCAAGAGATGTTACTATTGTCATAAATAGGGTCACTTAAGAAGAAATTGCTATGAGTTAAAGAACAAGAGGAAGAATGGAACTAAAAAAGAAGAAGATGATCACGCAGCTAATGTGACTGAAAATTTTGAACCAGCAGAGGTACTTACTGTCTCTGAAGGGGATTTTAAAACTGAATGGATCCTAGATTCAGGGTGTTCATTTCACATGACACCCAATAAACATTGGTTACAAAAATTTGAAGAAATAGAAGGTGGAAAAGTGCTTTTAGGAAACCACCAGGAGTGTGGTGTAAAAGGCATTGGGTCAGTTCAAATCAGAATGTTTGATGGCCAGATTCGTGAACTCACAGCAGTCAGGTATGTACCAGATTTAAAAAGAAACCTTCTATCTCTTGGAGTGTTTGATAAAGCTGGGTATATGTGCAAGCTTGAAAATGGAACAATGAAAATTGTGAAAGGATCCATTGTGAAAGCTAAAGGGAAGCTTGAAAACAGCCTTTATGTGTTGGAAGGCAGTACTGTAGTAGGCACAACAGCAATAAGCTCTTTAAAAGACCAACAAGCTGCCAAGCTTTGGCATCATAGGTTAGGTCATGTGAGTGAAGCCGGACTCAAAGAGCTTAGTAAACAAGGCCTACTTGGTAAAACTCACATAGGAACTTTGGATACATGTGAGCATTGCATTTATGGCAAAACTACAAGAGTTAGTTTTGGAAAAGGAAAGCATTATTCTAAGAGAATTTTAGAATACGTACATGCTGATTTATGGGGTCCGGAACAACAACCGACTATGGGTGGGGTAAGGTATTTTCTGTCATTGGTAGATGATTACAGCAGAATGGTTTAGACCTTCCTTTTGAAGACTAAAGATGAAACTTTTCAAAAGTTTGTGCAGTGGAAGACATTTGTGGAGAAGCAAACTGAGAAGAAGGTGAAAACACTGAGGACTGACAATGGTCTTGAGTTCTTGAGTAATGAATTCAAGGAGTATTGTCTAAAGGAAGGGATTCAAAGGCATCTAACAGTTAGAGGAACTCCACAACAGAATGGTTTGGCCGAAAGAATGAATAGAACCTTGCTTGAGAGGATTAGATGTTTATTATCTAATTCATATATGCCAAAGAAATTCTGGGGAGAAGCTTTAATGACAGCCACCTACCTGATTAATAGAAGTCCATCTTCAGCAATTGAGTTTAAAACTCCAATTGAGAAATGGACCGGACACATCCCAGATCTAAGTCACCTAAAAGTTTTTGGGTGTGTGGCCTATGCACATTGTAAAGAAGGGAAGCTTGATCATCGGGCAAAGAAGTGTCTTTTCCTTGGATATCCTAATGGTACTAAAGGGTATCGGTTATGGTGTTTAGAAAAAGGAGAAGAAAAGTGTATAATTAGTAGGGATGTAGTCTTTGACGAGACAAAATTTCCTCTTCAAAGTACTCCTACTAATGAAACTGAAAATGCTCAAGGAAGGCCAAGTGTTGAAGTTTGTCTTGATCAACTTAACAAAAATAAAGCTACTGATGAGCCTGGAAAAACAGAATAGCAGCTTGAACAAGGGCATACAGAAAGCACTGGCAGTGTTGATTCAGCTGGTAACCTTCAGGATTACAAATTAGCTCGTGATAGGCCAAGGAGAGAGATTAAACCACCAGCTCGTTATGCTACTGCTGATTTGGTTCATTATGCACTGCAAGCTGAATTTTTAAGTGCTGAGACAGAACCAATGTCATATAATGAAGCAGTGAACTCACAAGACAGTGAGAAATGGCTTGATGCAATGGAAGAAGAGATGGACTCATTACTTAAAAATGAGACATGGGAGCTGGTGGAGAGACCTCTAAATCAAAAACTGATAGGCTGCAAATGGATATATAAGATCAAACATAGTTCAAATACATCCTTGCCAAAACGGTTTAAAGCAAGGTTGGTAGCAAAGGGATTTACACAAAAGCAAGGAATAGACTATGATGAGATCTTTTCTCCAGTGGTGAGACATTCCTCTATCAGAATTCTTCTTTCGTTAGTTGCAGCCTATGACATGGAATTACAGCAGCTTGATGTGAAGACTGCTTTCCTCCATGGTGATATCACAGAAACTCTTTATATGCATCAACCAACAGGGTTTGTAGTAAAAGGTAAGGAAAACAAGGTTTGTTTACTTAAAAAGTCTTTGTATGGGCTGAAACAAGCTCCAATGCAATGGTATTTAAAATTTGACTCTTTCATGATGTCATGTGGCTTTTCTAAAAGTAAGCTTGATCATTGCGTTTATTTTAGACATTTTGAAAACAAACCTTCAATATATCTGTTATTATACGTTGATGACATGCTTTTAGCCTCTCAAGATGTTGTTGCTATTGATGATATTAAGCAAAGACTTAAGGGACAGTTTGAGATGAAGGATCTTGGAGATGCTCGACGAATTCTGGGGATTGATATTATCCGAGACCGTGAACTTGGGACATTGAAGTTGTCTCAGCAAGACTATATCTTGAAAATGCTTAAAAGGTTTGGTATGTCCACATGTAAATCAGTGAATGTTCCCATGGCTAATCATTTCAAACTTTCAGCTTTGTAGTCACCAAAATCCCCAGAAGAAAAGCAGCAAATGGAGCCAATACCATATGCCAATGCTGTGGGAAGCCTCATGTACTTGATGGTCTGCACACGCCCAGACTTGGCTCATAGTTTGAGTGTGGTAAGCAGGTACATGTCTAACCCTGGAAAGGAGCATTGGGTGGCTGTCAAATGGCTAATGAGATATGTTAAAGGCACAGCAGCTTATGGTCTTGAATACTGTTCGGTTTCAACTCAAAAGACAAAAGTGGTAGGGTATGTGGATGCAGACTATGCTACTGATCGAGATAGAAGAAGATCTCTCACAGGTTTGTCCTTCACCCTGTATGGTAACACGGTTAGTTGGAAGTCAACACTACAGTCTGTTGTTGCCTTGTCCACTACCGAATCTGAGTATATGGCTGTGACTGAAGCTTTTAAAGAAGCATTATGGTTATATGAATTGTGTGAAGAACTAGGTGAGAGTCTAGAAGATCAGGTTGTTATATTTTGTGATAGTCAGTCTGATGTCTTTTTGTCTAAAAATCAAACATACCATGAAAGAACTAAGCACATAGATGTGCGTTACCACTTTATAAGAGATATTTTAGCTGAAGGGAAAATAAAGCTTGAGAAGATAGCATCTTGTGATAATGCTGCTGATGCTTTAACTAAACCATTACCTTTGAGTAAGTTTGAGAGTTGTCTTAAAACTCTCAAAATTGGTCCTGTGTAAAACTTGGATCAATGAGGCACTTTACAAGTAATTAAATGAGCTGATGTTGTGTAGATGAGTTGCTGTCAAGGTGGAGAATTGTTGGATATTTTGCCAGCATGTATACAGTCATTTTTTCTAAATTACTTTGTGATTGGCTATTTAAATGAGTTTGTATCCACCTGGAATTTCTTCCCAAGTCTGATCTGGAAATGATTAAGGAGTATTTTAGCCAGTGCATTTATTTAGTACACCTGATTTAGAGTGAGTGTACTTGAGCTGCCACATCACAACAGAATGCATCAGGGAATTTTGTATTCATTCACCTTTCGGTTAGAAATGCTGGAAGGTCCCATTTCTGTTATTTTGTGACGCAAGCAAGCATGTGCTAGTCTCGTGCAGATGAATTTCTAATCAGAAGCTGTTATATTGGGGAGAAGCTTCTCATTCTTGACTGTGAGTGAAATCCTGTGTTCAACCGTGAATAGAGCTGCTGAGAGAGAGAGCCAGTCTTCCAGGGAGTGAAGCTTGCGGATGAGCTCTGTTTTGCAATCGATAGCAGCTGTGTGTTGAGGGATTGAAAGAATAGAGTTCTTATTCTTTGTATGAGGTATTATCCTCTGTATTGACATTAAAGCTCAGTTGATTAAAGAAGTAAAGTGCCTAGAGTGGATGTAGATCCGATTTTGGATCGAACCACTATAAATCTGTGTTGTCTTTCTTCTCTTCATTTCTGCTTACTCTTGATTTATTACTGTGGTTGCTCGTTGATGTGCTCTGCTGTTCTTTTGCTGATTTGTTGGTGTTAATATCTGCATTAGAGTGTTGTTTCGAGGTGGTTGAATTTACAATAATGTCTATTTGGTCCTTAAAGTTTGAAAAGAGATACTTTAGTCCCTCAGGTTTAGAAAATGATTCTAAATGGTCCCTGATTTAACTTAAAACTAACCAAATGATGACGGGATTTATTGACATGTCATTTTATTCAATTACTTAATAAACTAAAAAATAATTTAAAAATTAAAATGGGTTAAAAAATTTAAAAATAATCTTTTTCTCCATCGGACCCTAGAATTCCTTCTGCCCATCCAAGTCTAGCCCCTTAGTCATCTGTCGCCGCCAACCGCCCGTGGTCGAGGATTCTTTGGTCCAACATCATCGAGTCAGAAGAGGGGAAGAGGAGATCTTTGATAGTAAAAGTTCCATATGAGAAGAAAGCTTCAGAGAAATCAAAATTCATGTGGCTTTAGGTGGGGTGTAAATCGGTATTGTTTTAATTTATGGGTTACCTTGTCATCTAAATTCATGGAAAGATTGGTATCTTGAGATTTTGGAAAATTTTATTGTGTATAGTTTTTAATTTGGGGGTTCCGCCTTCTCCTCTCCTCTTTCATATATCCAAAAAAAAAAAAAAAAGAGAAAAACACCATATATTTGCAGCAATTTCTTTTTTGCATAACCAAGATACACAGAAGACTGTTGAATTCTTTCTGAGACAATTTCTTAAATTCATTAACATATCAGAAATGCACCAACCCCCTTTCTTCATTCTCTCCTTGAATAATTAAAATAATAGGTTCATCTGCGACGGGTTAAGTCTGCCACAGGTGGCCAGCCATCCAGCTTACTGGATTCAACCTGTTGGACAGCAAAAAGGGATGCTAGGTCACGATGAAGAAGAAGATTTTTTTTTTCTTTTAATATTTTAAGTAATTTTAATTTTTACTTAAAAGAGGTATTATTTTCCAGCTTATTTCAAATAATCAAGCAAGATGACAGGTCAATCAATCCATGTCAGCGGATAACAGTCCAGTCACCATTCCGTTAGTTTTAAATCAGGGACCATTTAGAATCATTTTCTAAATCTGAGGGACTAAAGTGTCTCTTTTCAAACCTTAGGGACCAAATAGACATCAATCTCAAACTTCAGGGATCAAAAGTGTATTTTTTGAAAAAAAAAAAACAAAAAAAGTTTTTAAGGATGGTTTGATTTAAGGTATGATAGGATGTCATTGATAACAAATGCATGAGAATAAGATCTATGGGTATAAAGTGCCTAAGAAGTAAAGATGTATGTGTTAGGTACTATATATGAATGTGTTATTATATATTTTTTTTATAAAAATAAAAACATTTTTATTATTTTATATAATTAATTCTCTATTTTTCTCATTCCATATTTGTGAACTATTAACTAAGGAGCTAATTAAAAAGAAAAATTGCAGTGGGTGGCAAATTAGACCAAATTAATAGTAAATATAGCACCATGTAAAAAAAATTGCAAATATAGCAAAATCTATCGGAGTCTATCTGATAGACTTCGATTATCAGAGTTTATCAGCGATAGACTCTGATTAATCAGAATCTATCAGTCTACTGATAGACTCCGATTATTCAGAGTCTATCAGTGTCTATCGCTGATAAACTCTGGTTAATCAAAATCTATCAGATAGACTTTGATTAATCGAAGTCTATCAGCAATAGACACTGATATACTTTGAATAATCAGAGTCTATCAGTGATAGACACGGATAGAATCCGACAACATCTTTTTGGTCTTGTACAATTAATTTTGCTATATTTGCAATTAGTTTGAAACTGTGTTATATTTGCTATTAATTTGGTCCAATTTGCCATCTATGCAACTGCCCCAATTAAAAAACTAATCATTATCAATTATAAACATCCTTTAAAATATATATATATATATATATAAGCAACTAATATAAATTAAGGGGCAAAGTAAGCATAGCTAATTGAATTTAAAGTCTAATGGTGTTACGACTTTTACTGACGCTGCAGTGGATCATTCTAGAGACAGGACAGGGTATGGTGTTGTAATTATTGATTGCAATGATAACATATGTGGTGCCATGGAAATGGTCAACAATGTTGTGTTAAACCCCCTTGCAGCAGAGGTTTAAGCTATTTTACACGTTATCCGTTTGTTACAACAAATGGATATCTGAGAAGCTAAAATTTGCTCTGATTCTCACAATGCTATCAGTATGATTACTAAGGAGTTAGAGACGTCGCCGAATGTAGCTCAGTGGATCTTCAGCATACAGGATATGTGTAAAAGTTTCCTATCTATTTCGTTTCATTATATTCCTAGGAATAGAAACTGTAGAGCAGATGCTTTAGCTAAGAATGTGTTAGCATGCAAGAGTTCCATGTTCCTATCTATTTCGTTTCATTATATTCCTAGGAATAGAAACTGTAGAGCGGATGCTTTAGCTAAGAATGTGTTAGTTAGCATGCAAGAGTTCCATGTTGTGGTTGTCAGACTTCCCATCATGGCTAGTGGTTTTGGGCAATGTTGCTCATTGCAAATGTATTGACAATTGTGCTTGTTCTAATTAATGAAATCTCTTCCATTTCAAAAAAAATAAAAATAAATAAATAAATAAAATTTGACATGTACCCTTGATCTCAAAATATTGTTGAACTCAAGAAAGAATTATAAATAAGCAAATAATGATTTCAATTAAAAAGAATAACTATTAACTATCCTAAACTAAATAGTTCAATATTTTCAAAAAATTAATAAATAATTTATGAAGTTAATGTATATTGTCAATAAAAATGAATTAAGTGAATATAACAACGCTTATTCATATATATATATATATATATATATTTTGAAAAAATGCTTATTCATATTAATTTATAACGATAAAATGATTGATGATATTAGTATTATTATCAATAACATTAATTATATTTAATATATTATTTTAAAATTAATTTTAATATATTTTTACGAATTATAAATTTAATTTAAACATATTTATAAAAATTAAATTAATTAAAAAAATAAATAAATAAGGAGGAAAAATGATAAAATGAGAAGTTAAAAGAGGAAATAGAGAAAAGATCCACGCATTTGTGAGAGTATAGAAAACTCTGATGGATGATTGATGGGTATATTAAATGTTTGACTGGGCCCCTTATGTGCATTAAACTTATTAAAAGGATAGGAAAAGTCTTGGAAAATTATTTTAATTTGGCATGGGAGATTCGAACCTCTGATTTCTTGGTCGAGGGTACATGTCAATTTACCGCGGAGCTAAGCTCGCTTTGGCGGCAGTTGAGAATTCGTTTTCTTGAAACTACCGTTTTTTTTTTCTTCTCCATTTACTTTGTACACAAATGGTAGAAATCACCCCAATATATATGGTGTTGTATCACTGGAATCAGTTTGATGACTATTTGGTTTTTAGTTTTTGAAAATTAAGTTTGTTTTCTCATCATTACCTTACAATAGTTTTCAATTTTGGCAAGGACACATTTGAATTTCTAGTTAAATTTCAAAAATAAAAACAATTTTTTGAAAACTATATTTTTTTTTAAGTTTTCAAAACTTGAATTAGCTTTTGAAAATGATAAATAACCAAAGGAAGAAACTTATGGATGAGTGTAGTGTTTTTAAGCTTAATTCTAAAAAAGTAAATGATTATCATACGGGTTTAAACTTTTGAAGCTTTAAACTTTCTCATTTGAAAAAATAGCATCCTAAACTTTGAAAAAATTGTCTCAAATTTTAGTCTCTTTTTCTGTCTCTTTCCTTTGTAAGAACTGCTATAATTGTAATCAGACTTTTAATTAAAAAATAAAAAAAAAAAACACATGAATTTTTCAAATGTGATAAGATCTTGGAATATTTTGCGAAGATGGAGAGAGAAGAAGAAGCAAACGAGTCAGAGCAAAGCGAACAATACATCGTGTTTGATTGATTCACACCACCAACTTAGAAAAACTTCATACGAAAGGGACCACTCATATTTAATTGAAAGAAAGATATAAACAGTCCAATTCAAAATATTAAAAAAATTCGAACATTACATTTGTGATTTGACAAAATTTTGTATTTTTATTAAAATGCTCGCAATTCATTTAAAATTACAACAGCTTCTTAGGAAGGGAGAGGAAGAGTAAAACTTGATCCCAATTTTGTCTTGAACAAGTCTTCTCAAAGTCTCTCATTCTTTCCCTTTCTCTGTAACACTTGTTTGTTGCTCTGTTTTTGTTTCTCTTTCTCTGCTGCTGCTGCAATATTGGATTTTTTACCTTTCTAGGAACATGGATTTGAAGAGGGTTCATGTTCATGTTCATGTTCGTGTTCGTGTTCGTGTTCGTGTTCTTGTCTGTGGATTGCTGCTTTTCAACTGCTTCTTGGAATTTGGATCGGATGCTCAAATTCTGCCTGAACAAGAAGGTACCATCATTTTATTATTTCATTTTGTTTCCATGTTCTCCGTTGCCGAAATTTGGTTGTTTAATTTCCTTTTGCTTTTTCTGTTCTTTCGCTGTGAAATTTGATCTGTTACGGTGTCTATTCATAATCTCCAAATTACTCTGTTTTCTTGCTGTCTGGACCTGTACCTCTCTGTCTCTGTAGACAGAGGTTTTCAGAGAAATGTTCATAGGTTTTTTTTAAAAAAAAACAGTTAAGTTATAAATTTAGTCCTTTTAGATTGGACATACTTTTAATCTTCGTATCTATTGTTTTAAAATTTTCAATTTATTCCCTATTGTTTTTAATATTTCAATTTGATCCTAGTTTAGTCAAACCTTACCCGACCATGGTTCTTACTATTAATGTTTTGAATGTTGTTGTTGTTGCTTTTTTAAATATTATTTTTATGGGAATGATCTAATATTTTTATTTGGTTGATTGTGTTAGAGTCCCAGACATAATAAAAAATAGGTGGATTTTTTAGTTGGTAAAAGATGATTTAGGAAGAATTTTTTAGATCATATGACTAATCTAATTCGTTTAAAATTGATATGAGAGCCCAATTGAAATTATACAAAATCCACAATGATTTAAAAAAAAAAAAAAAAAAATTCAACTTTTCAAATTGAGAATAGTAATTAGTATGTAGAACACACCTTCAGTCCAATATTCCTTTTCACATCTATAGAAATCTTCTCGACTAGCTTTTCTAAAATAATTGATTATATTGATAAATAACTTTTTTTAGAACATTTTTTGCTATCATCCATTTAATAAGTGAAATTTAAGATGTATAAAGTTTTCTTTATAAAAACAAGGTAATGTTAATAAATTTATTTTCAATAGAAAATATTTATGGTAATATTTAAAAGTCAATGTGATGAAGCTAACAAGAGCTTAACTCAACTGACATAAAGTTGTACTGATATAGGTCTGTGGTTCGAATCTCCATCCCCACATATTGTCAAATAAATAAATAAATAAATAAATAAAGTCAATCGGGGTGAATACTAAATGTAGCATAGCTAAAAAAGAATTAACAAATCCATGTTTTTTTTTTGTTTTTTTTTGAGAAGATGTCTATTCTCTTTTTAAAATTAATACTGTAAATATACAATGTGTAGCATATATAAATTATAAATATAATTATATAAATTATATAAGCCAAGTGTTTATCTTGCTAATATGCCTTAGTACTTATCAATATATACCAATTAATGAACTGTAATCATTGATTGTCTATAAATATAGTTATCACTCGTTGCCTTGATTGAATGTAATCACATATATAAGTGTTTCAATTTTTACTGTGGGGCAGTTGCATAGATGACAAATTGGACCAAATTAATAGCAAATATAACACAGTTGCAAATTAATTGCATATATAACAAAATTAATAGTACAAGACCAAAAAGTTGTCGTCAGATTCTATCCGTGTCTATCACTGATAGATTCTGATTATTCAAAGTCTATTAGTGTCTATCGTTGATAGACTCCGATTGATCAAAATCTATCACTGACTATCACTTTTAGACTTTGATTAATCAAAGTCTATCAATGATAGTCACTCATAGATTTCGATTAATCGGAGTTTATCAGCGATAGACACTGATAAACTCTGAATAATCGGAGTCTATCAGGAGACTGATAGATTTTGATTAATCAAAGTCTATCAGTGTCTATCAGTTATATACTTTGATAGATTTTGCTATATTTGCAATTTTTTTTTACATTGTGTTGTATTTGCAATTATATAATTCTTATTTGCCATTCACTACAAATTCTCTTCTATTATATTTAATAAATATTTTATAATCTATTTTTGTACAATTTTATGTAAATTATGTAATTTTAAATATTATAAAAGATTAAAAATAAATAGAGAGTAAAGAAAATTAAAAATTAAAATTGGGAGTAAAATGAAAAATAGGGTAATGAAAAGTTGAAAACCATAATCATTAATCAATAAACCACCTCATTTGATAACCATTTCGTTTCTGGTTTTTTATTTTTAAAATTAAACTTATAAAAACTCCTCCCACCTATACATTTCTTTGGTTTGGTACTTACATTCTTCCCATGTTTTCAAAAACCAAGTCAAATTTTGGAAAGAAAAAAAGTTTTCAAAAACTTTTTTTTTTTTTGGAATTTGGCTAATAACTTTAATGTCTTCTTAACAGAGATGAAAACCATGATAAAGAAATTGAGAGAAAACAAACATAATTTTGAAAAAACGAAAACTGAAAACCAAATGGTTATCAAGTAGAGCTGCATATACTGAGTTCTGATTGATTATGGATGTGAGTTGTGACAGTGAGAGCCCTTGAAGCAATATCTGCAGAGCTAAAGAATTTAAATTGGAAGGTCCACCAGAATTCTTGCATTAATGGCGACGGCTTTTTCAATAGAATTAGCAGGAATGCCAATATGAGAGAGGTGAATTGCACTTGTAATACAAGTATTTGCAGCGTCACCAGAATGTAACAATCTTCTCTTTCTCGCTCTTATTGATAAGTTTTGAAAGTGATTTTGGAATGACTAAAATCACTTTTTCTTCCATCGCAGTCGACTAAGGGGTCAAAATCTAGTTGGAGTTCTACCCGCAGCATTTGCAAATCTAACTCAACTGCATGAGTTGTAAGTTACACTACATACATCATCACCAAATTCCTTCCTTGTCTTAGATATTCTTAAAAAAATGACATTTTTTTAGTTTAAATTACAAGTTTAGTCTCTGAATTGTGTTATAATTTGGTTCGTGAACTTTAAAAAGTATCTCATTAGTCTTTAAACTTGCACTTTGTGTCTAATAAGTTTTTCAACTTTTAATTTTATGTCTAACAAGTCCTTAACTTATTTGGCATTTTTTAAAATTCGCAAGCCCACTAGATAAAAAAAAATTTGAAGTTTAGGATCTTAATAGACATAAAATTCAATTTTATATTTAGTAGATTAGTTAATTTTTAAAAAATTTGAACACGCTAGGGACTCATTAGACACAAAATTGAAAGTTCAAGATCTGTTAGACACTTTTTAAAGTTCCGGGACCAAATTGATAAAGCTCTGAAAGTTGAAGGACTAAACTTGTAATTTAACCTAATGAGTTGGTTTCTTTTTAATTTATGTAAAGCCTCTATGGGTTCTCTTCTGAATCTTGCTTATGAACGGATTAAGATGCTTTTCCTTTACTCTTTTTTTTTTTTTTTTTTTAATGAAACTTTTCCTTTACTAATTTAACAGAGATCTCTCTCGCAATTTAATAAATGGATCAATCCCAAAGGAGTTTGCTCGCATTCCTCTTGTTATTTTGTAAGTTGTTATTTTCTGTTTTACATAATTAATAGGTTTGATGTTCAATCTAGATGTATAGAGTTCGATCACCAGTGTGATTGTCAAATTCTTATGTGCAGTTCCATGGTGGAAAACCAACTCAGTGGTCAAATTCCTCCAGAACTTGGTGATATTGCTTCACTTGAGGAACTGTTAAGTATCATTAAATTCAAATTGTATACATTCATGAGGATTTTGGGTCATTTGGGGATGAGGGGGTTTCAAATCTTTGACTTTTTAGTTAAGAATAAATGTCAATTACCGCTAAGCTATGCTCACTTTAACGAAAGTAAAAAGGATTTGCATTTAATTTGGTATAGGATCTTGGAAAGCAATCAGCTTGGAGGAAATCTTCCTGATAGCCTCGGCAAACTTAGCCACCTGCGAAGACTGTATGATCCATAACAACAATTGTAAGATAATCTCTGTTTAATTTTTACCATTAATACAACTAATTAAATTAGTTTTAATTATTTGCAGGCTTCTTTCTTCAAATAATTTCATAGGGTCCATTCCAGAATCTTTTGGAAACTTGAGGAACTTGACTGAATTGTATGTTATATACATGTTGATGGGCATATTTTTGAACAATTTTAATTTTCTTTTTGGATTGATCTCTAAAGTTTACATGTTATCTTCTAGTCGGATTGATGGAACTAACATATCAGGAAAGATACCTGAATATATTGGCAACTGGACCAAACTTGGTAAACTGTAAGTACATATTAAATTAAAAAAAATATATATATATAGTTATAGCATTATTTTTCACCTAGTCTATGTATAATCATTTCATTGCAGGTATGTTCAAGGAACTTCCATGGAGAACCCCATTCCTCGTGCCATATCTGAGTTGAAAAACTTAACCGAACTGTGAGGATTAATTCACTTGAAGAATGTATATTGATTTTAAACAACCCACATCTTGTTAGCCTAGTAATGTTTCTTTCTTTGTTGTTAAAATAAAATACTAACACTAACTATCTAAAAACTTTTAGTCCTCTTTAGATTTATCATAAAAAATGGTGAATAAATATCTCAAAAGAAAGGTAGCATTTTCTTAAGCCATCGGGAGTTCTAGAGAATTACTTAAGATATCTTTTACCTGTAAATAGGAAGTGAGAGTCTCCACTTATGAGGCGAGTGAGCAAAGTTAGAAAAAATTAGAAAAGTGAGTGAGTAGTTGAGCAGTGTGTGAGAGTCTTCTCTCAAGAGCAGACGTCGTGTTTATACTTTCTTAATAAAAGTTTCTTTCTTTCTAGTATTTCACTTCTTTATGTGTTAATCTCTTTTAACCTATGCTAGGATAATGAGTGATTTGAAGGGACCGCGGATAAATTTCCCCAATTTGACTCAATTAACATCTGTGCAAACATTGTAAGCGAAGGTTCTAAACTGTTGAGTGTTGAATTATAATTAAGAAAGTCTTGTGATCATTAAATTGGTAATTTTAACTCTTTTTTTGTTAATCTCATCTTGCTTTTCTCCTGCTACTCAGGGTCTTAAGAAACTGCTTAATCGAGGGTCCTATCCCTGAATATATTGGACAGTTTAGTGAGTTAATAACGTTGTAAGTTTGTGAAATTCATTTTTATTTTACATTTGTACTGTCATTTTGCCTTTTTTCTTAATATTATACCATGAGTTAGTATCATTCGTATATGAAACTTCTACGTTTCAACAGAGATCTAAGCTTCAACAGATTAAGTGGCCCAATTCCAGAGACAGTTTGGAATCTGTTGGTCAACAAAACTGAGTTCATGTAAGTTAACACGCTTTCTTATATATTTACAAACTCGAATACGATTCAACTAGTTAAAACATATATTTTCAAATAAAAGGTTAGAGATTGTTAGTTACTTTGTTCATATGACATGTTTGATGAATATTTTGATGTAGGTTTTTGACTAACAACTCCTTGACCGGCCAAGTACCGGGTTGGATTATGAACGGTGGCAACAGCCAAAGGAACATGTTAGTCTATATGCATCAGAATTCAGTTTTACAAAAAGAAATTTATCCTGATTTAAAATTATGTAACAGGAAGCTCTTCTATGACTGATTATACCATAAAATGTGTTACGTTGCAGAGATGTATCTTACAATAATTTTACAAGGTTGCCCACTTTCAGTTGTACACAGTCTAATAATGTGTAAGTCACTTTGCTTCTACCCATTACTGTGATAAAACTTCTTATATAAGTTTGTTGAAGGTGCATATTTAGATTGGTTTCCCATCTGTTGTTATTATTTTATTTTTTAGTTTAGGGACCTATTTAAAACAATATTGAAAGTTAAAAGAATCTGTTACGCATTTTTTAAAGTTTAAGAAACTATTAGACATAATCTTAATCTATATCTTTATTTTATACAGTAACTTGGTTTCCAGTTCAGCTGCCAATAATAAAAAGTAAGTCTTTTTATTTACCATATATCTTATATGAACTTATTTTCTCAACTTCACAAATTGTAGAGCAAGACAAACAAATTCTAAAGTATCTAATTTGTAGTGATGCTTGGTGCCTGAAGAAGGATCTCCCTTGCCCTACAGAAGCTCGATGTAAGCAAAGATGAGTGTGAATTTTAATCAAAACTTTTTGTCATATTTGTAAAATTATAGAAATATAATTCGTAAATATCACTAACTTTTTTCCTCATATATCACTAATATACCCTTTTTTTATATCTATGATCATGATATTGTTTGAATTGTAGCTTTTTATTTACTACTTAACCAACCATCTACTAATTGTTGTATTGAAGTATTTATGTTAATGGATGGTTTTGATTACAATTTGTAGTTGATTCGTTGTTCATTAATTGTGGAGGACGAGGTATGGAGGTTAATGGTAATAAATACGAAGGGGATGATACTCAGAGTGGCAGAGCCAGTTTCTATTCTTCATCAGAAAGATGGGGTTATAGTAGCACTGGTGTTTTCCTGAAAAGTCATCGCGTTCCTTACATAGTATCAACGAGCAATGGCTCTGCTTCAGGCGTCTATGCCACTGCTCGACTCTCACTTCTTTCTCTCAAGTATTATGGATTTTGCTTGAGAAATGGAAGTTACAATGTCAAGCTTCACTTTGCTGAAATTGGGTTTACTGCTGACCAAACCCGTACTAGGAAACGTATATTTGATGTCTCAATTCAAGTGAGTGTGGTTTCATCTAAAACGGTCTCGTATCAATGGAAATAGTTGTCCTTACTTATATATCAGTGATTTTTCCTTTGTTTGACTGATGTGAGACTTTGATCGTACTCTCAACCTTTTACTAATTGGGTTCATTGTATTCCACAGGGAGACTTGGTTTGGAAAGATTTTAACATAGTGGAGGAAGCTGGAGGTGTTGGTAAGAGCTTTATTTTGGAAGAGCCTAATGTTTTAGTGAATGGAAGTACTCTTGAGATCCACTTGTATTGGGCTGGTAAAGGGACAAAGATAGGGGTGTATGGACCTCTAATATCTGCAATCACTGTGACACCAAGTAAATGTTTTCTTTCTTTTTATGATTATCATTTCAAATTTCTTATGCTCCGTTGGATAACCTTTTGGTTTTTGAAAATTAAGCCTACAAACACTACTACTACCCATAAGTTTATTTGTTTTGTCATCTACTCTCTCTTCTCATGTTTTCAAAAACCAAGTCAAGTTTTAAAAACTAAAAAAATAGTCTTCAAAAACTTGTTTTTGTTTTTGGAATTTGGTTAAGAATTCAATTGTGTGCTTAACAAAGATGAAAACCATGATAAGGAAATTAGGAGAAAACAAGCATAATTTTCAAAAACAAAAAACCAAAAACCAAAAACCAAATGGTTATCAAACGAGGCCTTAGTTGTCTATTCTAAGATTACAACTCTCTCTTCCACCATATTTTCTCTTCAATAATTGATCTTCTATCTGTACTGATGAATTGTTGTTATCTTCTTATGTTATTGCAGACTTTAATGTGGAAACTAATGTGGAAAATAGAGGGCTATCGGCTGGAGCTATAGCTGGCATTGTTGTTGGTATTTTCGTGTTCGTTGTTTTAGTATTGGTTGTTCTTCGATGGAAGGGTTACTTGGGTGGAAAGGAAACCGAAACCGATGGTAAGATTACAATACTAATTTATTTATTTACATTTTAATGGGTAATATATACATTTTGAGCATTACGATTTGAGTAATTCGGTGTCTATTTAATCCCTGAGGTGTAGAATATGGTTCTTGAGTTCATTTTACCTTTAGTTTGACTACGGAAAAGATGACATAAAAGTTATTTTGTGGATTCGGTTAGCTAACTCAGTTAATAATATTAGTTTTATATTTGTTTTCATATGTGAGCTTACGTATCAATATAATCTTCTTTCTTTCTTCTCTCTTCTTCCTTTTTTTTTTCTTTTGATAACCTTTATCGGTGCCTCGTCACATTCTCCCTCTTTGATAGACCTCCTATCAAATATGTCTATAGTAGAAGACGTAAGAAGAGTAGGGGTGGGGACTAGTAGTATTCTGTGTTAAGTAGTTGGAGTCTGTTATGGGTAGTTGTAGATACCTATATAGTTAGAAGTCTGTAGATGGGGGAAGATACCTTTTGGCTAGTCGGTTGTAGTGAGTCAAGGTGGAGAGATAGGGAAGCTCTCGAATTCTTCCCAGGGTTCGACACTTGTTCATAAATAATATCCAAGTTCTATCACTCTTCAACGCTTGTCATTGCCACGCACACATCCAACTTCCAGACCTGGAATGAAGGGGAGTTCTCTCCCTTGCTCCAAATCTATCCTTTCGAACTATTTAGAACTATTTAGAATTATTTGTCAAATTTCAAAGATTAAAGTGTCACTTTTAAAATCTTATGATCCAAATAAACACCAAACTCAAAACTTAGTTTCCACAGGTTTGCTAGTTTTATCATTAACACCCCACTTTGTTTAGGGGAGTGGAAGACGACAATGATTCAAGTTTGGACCCGTTTCATTTTGTTTATTCTTTTCCAAATTTTGAATACAATCATATCTAGTAAAACTCTATGGTCTTTTGAGGAATTTTATTTCTAAATCGTTTCTTTCAATAACTAAAAAAAAGTGCATTTCTTTCTTTGTTACAGAACTTCGGGATCTGAAATTACAGACAGGTTATTTCAGTTTAAGACAAATTAAAGCAGCGACTAACAACTTTGACTTGGCAAATAAGATAGGCGAAGGAGGTTTTGGTCCTGTCTACAAGGTATAGCTCTGCAAATTTCACTCGTTTGATATATACAGTCCTTTCCATGTGCCTTTCAAAATAATTTTGGAATTCAACATAAAGTGAGTTGAGCAAACAAAAAAATATTTGACAGGGAGTACTCTCGGATGGCACTTCAATTGCTGTAAAACAGCTATCTTCTAAATCAAGGCAAGGGAACCGTGAATTCATCACCGAAATCGGCATGATATCTGCATTACAACATCCAAATCTTGTTAAGCTTTATGGTTGTTGTATTGAAGGAAACCAATTATTGCTTATTTATGAGTATCTAGAGAACAATAATCTTGCCCGTGCCCTATTTAGTAAGTGCCTTCTTGAATATTTCTTTCACTACTAACTTGTTTCAATTTTAATATAAGATTGTTGGTATTTATGGTTCTCATTTTAAGGTCCCGAGAAGCACTCACTACATTTGGACTGGCCAATAAGAATGAATATATGCTTGGGAATAGCAAAGGGGTTGGCTTACCTTCATGAAGAATCTAGATTGAAAATTGTTCACAGAGATATAAAAGCTACTAACGTGCTACTCGATGGAAACTTGAATGCCAAGATCTCAGATTTTGGGTTGGCTAAGCTTGATGACGAGGAGAACACCCATATCATCACAAGAATTGCAGGCACAATGTCTCTCTCTTTCTCTCTTTCTAATGTTAATTTATCTCAAACTATTAGAACCATTTGAAAATCTTATTATTGTCCAACTGGCTACTCATCCTTTTCTAATATGCTTTTGAATTATTTTTAGCGGTTACATGGCTCCCGAATATGCAGTGAAGGGTTATTTGACTGACAAAGCTGATGTTTATAGCTTTGGAGTTGTGGGGTTTGAAATTGTCAGTGGAAAAAGTAACACAAACTATATGCCGAACGACGAGTTTGATTATCTTCCTGATTGGGTAATGGAATATGGAATTTTTAATTCTTCTCTCTTTCAATATTTTTAAAATCATATTATTTTAGCCATCAATTGGTTATTTTCTTTATACTTTTACTCACACATGGAATACTCTTTACAAATGTTTACAAAATGAAGTTTAATTGTCCGGCCGACTTGTTTTTTCTACCTGCTTGAAGGCTTGTGTTCTACATGAGGAAGGGAACCTACTAGAACTCGTTGATTCGAGTCTTGGTCCACATTACTCAAAAGAGGAGGTCATGAGGATGCTTCATATAGCTCTCTTGTGCACAAATCTGTCTCCAAGTCTCAGACCTTCCATGTCTTCTGTGGTTAGCATGCTTGAAGGTAAAATCGAAGTCGATGTATCGAACATCAAGCGCAACCCGCCGGATCGAGATGCAAGGCTCAAAGCCTTTGAAAAGTTGTCACAAGATAGCCCAACAAGTATTTCAACATCGTCACAAGGCATTCCAATGCAGAGAAGCATGTTAATGGACGGGATGTGGATTGATTCATCATCTACTTCTAGCCAAAACAAGAATAAGACTCAAGTGGATTTTTCAACTAGCAGTCTCCTTAGAGATTGAGTCAATGCAAAAGATCAAACGGGCACCATGTTAGATGTTTTTATGATTCAACTTTTATTCATATACTTTTTGTTAAGGGTTCAGCTTATGTGCCAAATAAACTGAACAAAAAAGAATAATTTAAAATGGTTTCTTTTTGCGAAGCCCAATATTCCATATTTGACCTCCCTTCCCATTTACTTTTGCATACTTTTAAGACTTATCTGATTTTATCGAGCAGTCAATAAGCGTCTTCCAAAAATAAAAGAGCTTGAAAGGAATGAGTTAATCTATGATAACCACCTAGCTACCTAAGATTTAATATACTCTACATGTTTCTTAACAATCAAATGTAGTAGGGTCAGGTGGTACTTGTCCCATGAGATTAGTCTAGCTAGGTGTGTCCCAGACACACAGATATAAAAAAAATTATATGGATGTATATTTTCGCCTTTTTGGATGTAATCAAGAATGAGAATGAGATTGTAGATTAGGGGTGGGTCTCACATTTTATTCTCATTCTTGATTTTAGTAATTAAAAATCATTGAAGGGAATGAAGTTGGTCCACAATTTTCATTCCTGTTGATTGATTATGGTTGTAGAAAGGTAAACAAGATCTTTAACTGCATGAAGATTTAGGATTGGTTTAGAGATTGTTACAAGTAGACTTTAAGGTCATGCTCGTTAATTTTTTTTTTTTTGACGTTAGGTCATGATGGTTAATAAAATTAGATAGGGATATTGGTTTCTTAATCTTACTATATATAAAAGGGGCTTAAGGGGGAGAATTTTTGCTTTCCTCTTTTGCCCTTATAATTTTAATAAATGACCATTTTGCCCTTCTATATTTGTTAAAGAGACACAACTCTTCGAGTTAAAGTGTCCTTCAATCTTTGCTGATGAGACGCGAATGTTCAAGCAGAGTTAGTTACAAATCAGATGCATCCATTCGAGGATTAAAATTAAAAATATATCTTACAATAAAAAAGGGTCATTAGTCATGTCTTTCCAAAAAGCATATTAACTTTTGAGTTTTCTACATATTTTTCGACTCTAATTTCATCACTATTTTGATCTGTATAGATTTTTTTGTATTAAAATCTATATAAAACAAAAAAAAAAGCATAAAGCACCAATAAAATATAGCGATTGTTACCATTACTATCCTAAATTTTTAGTTTTAAAAATTAAGTCATAAGCTTATATAATTGTAAAAATTACTCTTTTAAAGGTACATAATTGTAAGAATGTGGAACTCAAAAAAAAAAAAAAAAAAAAAAAAAAAAGTAAGAATGTGGTTTTTTACTAGAATTTTTAATTCATTCTCTATTAGTAATAAAGTGAGATTCCTATTTCTTTTTAAGTGAGCATTTTATCTTTTTAAGAAATTTGTTGAATGTCTCGCTTCATTTTAATTAAAATATTATAAATGAAACATATTTTAAAATTTTAAAGAATATAAAAAATATCATTTTATGAAAATAAGTACCATATTCATTAAAATTTAAACTCCATTTTGATTGAAATATAAGATTTGAATAACATTCAAATATTCTCATATTTAATAATTATTGCACAAATGTTCTCACAAGTTCCACTTAGTGGATTTTTTTTTTTAACAATATACTTAGTATATTAAATTTGAGTTGTCACATTCATTAACATGCATATAACTTATTTTTTTTTCTTTTTACGTAAAAAAATAATATATTAATAGTCTAATTATTATGCAATTACTTTTTTTCTTAAGTTTAGAACTTTCTCCTTGCAATCTTTGTACCATTCCTTTAAAGTCCTATGTAATTTATATTTACCTATTTAGAGAAAGTTCTTCAAGAAATGTATAGGAGCTATATTTAAATTGTCGAAGTAGTAATGGGAGAACAAGGAAACACATTTTGATATCATGATTTCCATTAATTAAGTCCACCTAATGGCACAAAATGATATCCATTCAAGTTCGAAAAGAAACAAATATCCTATTATATTATGTTGTGCGATGACATTAAACAAAACACAAGGACAAATTGTTCTGAATATTAGAAAATATATTTTATAAATATGTAATTTCACATTAACAACTTTTTTCAATGTCAATACAAAAATTCTTATCAAATCACTTGAAGATCAAAATTTGTCATCCAAACATACAAAAAATGTTATTTTCAAAGAGGTTATACTTTATTAAATACTTTAGTTTTTTTTTTTTTTTTAAAATAAACTTATATAATTCTTATGAAATATATTTCTTTCTTTCTTTTTCTCCAGAATACAATCTCGAAACACACCGATGAATTATCCATTAGATAATAAACTATCTTTATGATGCCACTTTTTATATTTTATCAAATTTAGTTTACAACTATTATATGTATTTTAATTTTAATTATATATCTTTTATTATTTTTTCTACCTCTTAAATTATAGTTTATGTCAAATATTTACTATTTGAACTAGATGAAACATATATTTATTCAAAAGTTAACTTTCACCATAAAAAATATATTCCAAAGATTTCAAACCACGTGCAAAGTATTTCATATTTATTATTGTAAATGAACATAGAACAAGATAGTATATAGTTTTAGACTTCTAGGCACCATCTTTTTTTTTTTTTAATTCTCAATTAAAAAAGTGAAATTTAACGTGCATCGCACGTATTTTTAAACTAGTTTGTATATATGAGAATTAATTGTGTTTGGAAAAGACAGATATGTCATTAGATTTTTACCTATGAAATGATAGTATGTTCATCTTGAGATTTAAATCAATTGAAGTATAAATCCAGTTGGTAAAATCAAATCCCTAAAGTCCCATTTGATAATCATTTGGTTTTTTGTTTTTTGTTTTTGAAAATTAAGCTTAAAAACACTATTTGTACCTACAAGTTTCTTTGTTTTATTATCAACCTCATTCCCATGTTTTCAAAAACCAAGTCAAATTTTGAAAACTAGAAAAAATAGTTTTCAAAAACTTGTTTTTGTTTATTGAATTTGGCTAGGAACTCAAGTGTGTCTTTAACAAGGATGAAAATCATTGTGAGGAAATTGGATAAAAACAAGTCTAATTTTCAAAAACCAAAAACCAAAAACCAAATGATTATCAAACGGGGCCTAAGACACTCAGTTTTATATCAACATTTTTTTTTAATAATTATTGGATTATAAATTTATTGGTCATTTAAAATTACTTATATAGACTTTTTTTTTTTTTTTTGAAAATTTATAAACAATTGTCTACACATTCATAATAAAACTAATTCCAAATTGAGATTGGATTAAAGAATATTTCCATTAACATTTTTTTTTTCATGTTTTTGGTGTTTTATATTGACATAAGAATAATCTATCAATCAACATTTTTATTATATCATAAAAAGTATAAAAAATTAACGATAAAATATCACAAATGTAAATATAATTTAATAATGAGAATTTTAAGTGATTTAAAAATGGCAAATGACTTTCTTAATTTTTTTTATCCAAATATCTATTGACAACAATATTTTGTCGATATATTTCAATTAACTAGTTTTCATAAAATTAAGATCTCAATGTTTCATTGAGAACGATATTTAGAACTCTTTCAATTTAAGTCATTTTCCTTTTTTTTTTATTACAACATGTGAGGTAGAAGATTTGATCATCTGACCTCTTAATCAAGAGTGCATGTTTTATGTCAGTTGAGCTATTTTTTTGTTGACAGTTAAGTCATTCTGGAGATCACTTATTAAATATTTCAATAGTTCGATTCTAAATTTATTTTGAATCTTCAATATTAATCATTTACGTGGATATTGATGAAGATTAGCCATTGTTGTTATGGTGCCCGAAATGGCAAAATCCACACATTTTGAATCAATATTTCCATGATTGTCCTCTACAAAAACTCTTGATGATCATCTAATCCTTTCTCAACCCAATTGTGACGCAGAAATTTACAAAAATAAGAGGGAAGAGGAATGCTCCAACAAATTACTCTGTTGTCTGTTCCAACATCTCAAGGACCAGAGATGCTGTGACTGTAGCCAAAGGTAAATATAAAGCCAACAAAACTAATCTAATTTAATATCTATTGATGAGTTTTGAAATCAACACCACACTTTGTTAGAATTAATCCCACGATAAATTCACTTTGTGAATCCATTTATCAAACAGATAGGGATCGACCTGATATTCACTTTGTTGGTCTTATTTTCATCTAAATCTATGAATTATTTACTGATTATCCTCTAGAAAAAAAAAAAAAAAAAGGCACGTGGGGAAAAAACAAAAAAAAAAAAGGATGCTGATTGTTCCTTGTATCTTTATGGTATTGTGTCATTTTACTTTAGGACTTTGGGACATGGATTTTTCAACTTGGGAGTTGAAGAGTGTTCGTGTTCTTGTTCTTGTTTGTGGGCTGCTGCTTTTCAGTTGCTTTGTGGAATTTGGATCGGATGCCCAACCTTTGCCTGAACAAGAAGGTACTTTCTTAATATGGAAAATTATAACAAATGGCAAAATTGGTCGGCGATTAACATTTCTTGAAATCTAAATTAGAAAAATTGTTCATTAGCAACCAATAAACTATAAAGGATTCAAACTCACAAAACATCCAAAATCATATTATGAAAAACGAAAATGTGGAAATCAAATAAAATATAGAGAATTTGCAGCAGGTGGCAAATAAGAATTATATAATTGCAAATATAATCCAATGTAAAAAAATTTGCAAATATAGCAAAATCTATCAGAGTATATTACTGATAGACATTGATAGATTCTGGTTAATTAGAATCTATTTGATAGACTTCGATCATCAAAGTTTATCAGCGATAGACTCTGATTAATCAGAATCTATCAGTCTATTGATAGACTCTGATTAATCGGAGTCTATCAACGATAGACACTGATAGACTTTGAATAATCGGAGTCTATCAGTGATAGACACGGATAGAATCTGACGACAACTTTTTGGTCTTGTATAATTAATTTTGTTATATATGCAATTAGTTTGCAACTATGCTATATTTGCTATTAATTTGGTCCAATTTGCCATCTATGCAACTGCCCCTAATATATATATGTATATTCGATAAGTTAACCACAAAATTAGGAGTGAGCAAAAACCGAGCCGAACCGACGAACCGAACCGGACCGAATCGAACCGACTGGTTCGGTCCGATTTTTTAAAAAAATTGGTTTCTTCGGTTCAGGCATGCAGAAAACCGACATATTCGGTTCGGTTCTCGGTTCTCAGACTTGAAAAATCGAAAAAAACCGAACCGAACCGAATATTATATATTCCTTTAATATAACCCACCATCCATTCCAGCCCACATCTTCATAGTTCAAGCTCAATCCTCCCAGTCCCAGCCCATTTCCATTTCCAAGCCCATACCATTTCCCAGCCCATTTTCATTTGTGTTATTTTAATTAAAAAAAAAAACCCTAGATTCATTTCACTTCATCTTCACGCCTCCATCTCCTCTCAGCCCCCAACCCTCCATCTCCTCCCTCCCATTGTCTTCACTTCACCTTCACTTCATCTTCATGAAAACTTCTTGAGAGATGAGATAATCTTCACGCCTCCATCTCCTCTCGCATGTGCAAATCTCCGGCGGCGTCCACGGCAGCGGCAGCAACAGCAGCGTACAGATCGTGGGGTCCGACAGCGTCGTGTGCGTGGGTTTTTTTTTCTCGTTTTGTTGTTCTTCAAGCCCGAACCTTCTCTCTTTCGTTCTCTCTCTCACTTTCGACCTCTCCCTCTCTGTTTTCTCTTGAATTCCGGCGAGTCTCCACCTCTCACACCCCACCCCGCTGCTTCTTCTTCACTATCTCTCACGCCGCCGTCCAAAAAAAAGGTAAGTTCGGTTTTAACCGAACCGAACCGAACCAGTGCGGTTCGGTTCAAAAGCCGAAACCGAGATAGTTTCGGTTTTTTCGGTTCAGGAGTTTGCAAAACCGACAAGCTTGGTTCGGTCCATGGTTTGGCCCAAAACCGGACCGAACCGAACCGTGACCACCCCTACACAAAATCATGCTGACTCATCACTTTGTTTTGATTAATGACACTTTGTAATTATTAATTTGTTATTCTCTCAAACGTGGTGCACTTTTTTTCCATTATATTAATTACACTTTATTGGTACTTAAAGTTAATATAATTGTCTTCTAAAAAAAAAAAAAGTTAATATAATTGTGTATGTTGATGGTCAAATATGGACAAGGAAAAACTCACTGAGCTTCGCTTGCCACCAAAGGTAAATTTGTTTGAGGAGGGGAAGACGTGGCCTACAAGACAAGGTAAACCTGCACACCGGTGTGGTGCTTGGCCACACCACCTCCAATGCTTCAGTTAGAAAGCTGAAGGAAGAGAGCAAGAGGAGGAGTAGGGTTCAGAGAATAGTTTCGAGGAACCCTTCTTCTTCAGTGACGAAGAAGGGTTTAAATACCTTTTCTTCCTTAGGGTTTTCTAGGCTTTTGGAGACCATTCGAACTAAACCAGGTGGAACCAGGGCGTCAAGAGGCACCAGGGACCAAACGGAGACGGTAGGACTCGGCCGAGGGCCGAGGCCGACCATGGGGGTTGGGCCAAGGCCCGATCCCTTCGGCCTTGGCCCGACCTTTTGGCATGTTCTTCCTAAGGGGTCCATTTTCTGGTTGTCTCCTTGGGCTGGTATTGCGCTATTCTCGTCAGATCCTTACATATCGGAATGGTCCAAAATTACGTATAACAGTGTACCTTAAAATTTATATCCGCAAATATCTCTGTAATCTTCATTACTTTGGAAAAAAAAAAGGTAATTCATGAGAACACACTATTAAAGATTTTTTTTTTTTTTTCCTGAAGTTCTTAGAAAAAATTCTAAAATTGGATTGAAATGAAAAGTAGATAAAAAAGGGTTAATGAAAATTAAACCATAATTAACTAATCAAACTACACTGTTGTATATGTACTAAGCGAATGATTTGAATGTGGATGCGACAGTGAGAGCCCTCAAAGCAATATCTGCAGAGCTAAAGAACTTAAATTGGAAAGTTCACCAAAATTCTTGCATCAATGGCGACGGATTTTTCAATCAAGTTATTGATGGTGATAGAATCATCAGAGAGGTGAACTGCACTTGCGATCCACTCATTCTTGCAGTGTCACCACCATGTAAGATAACAACAATTCTTCTTCATTTCATATTTATTTATTAACATAAATATAATTTTTTATCAATACTCTTTAATGCTCTCCCTCAATTATGATAAAATTTTTTGCTCAAGATCCAAAAAAGATTATCAACATTAATTACAGAGAAAATGACATTATACTATAAAGATATTCGACACAAGACTTCCTACCTTGATATAATGTTAAACTTGCGAGCTTGTTAAATCACTTCTAAATCTAGAAGTTTAAAATAGGTGAGTCGATATAATAAATTTAATATTAATTTTAGGTTTAAATCCTATTTTAGTCCTTAAACTTTCAAGTTTATTCTATTTTGGTTCTTGAACTTATAAATTGTCCATTTTAGTCCCTAAACTTTCAAGCTTGTTCTATTTTGGTCCTTGAACTTTTAAAATGTCTATTTCAGTCCTTGAACATTCCAAAGACAACTTTCACTTTTATTTCAATTTTAACAAATTAAAGACGTAGCTTTGAGTATATATATGTATTAGCATGCTAATATGAGCATCCTTTCAAGCCAAATAAGTTAGTGTTGATATGCCTTGAATCTGTTATATCTAGCGTTCCGAATGACCAAGTACGGTGGGGTCTCGCTGTAATCTGTATCTGATTTCTCCTTGCTAATAAAACTACTCTCTCCCTTTGCCCGTGGATGAAACTAACACACCGTTTGTGAACCATGTAAATATGTGTTCTTTTCTTTTCTATTCTTGTTTTTGTTGAATTCCAATTACTGTCATAACAGTTACAAAACAGATTTAAGATAGAAAAGTAACATAGCAAAGACAAAAATGGTTAATTTCTACAAAGTTTAATTAGGGACTAAAATATGAAACGAAGGGGATTTCCCATTCGTTTCAGACCACGATTCTAGCTTCGGTGTGCAGAAGAGTTTCGCGAGGATGAACGACGCGATTCAGACCCACTACATGCAGCAATTCAGACCCACGGCGCGACCATCTTCGGCTGGGTTTTCTTCCTCTCGATTCCAGATCTATTCGCTTGGGTTTTCTTCCTCTCGGCTTTCTTCCTCTTCGCGACCATCTTCAGCGTGCATCTCTGCTTCGGGTGTGCTCGATTCCGGCGAAGATTTGGTCTTCCGAGGTAGGTCGCCGGCGTCGAAGGGGTTGAAGAAGAAGAATGGATGGAGGTAGGTCGCGAGGATTTGGTATTTCGAGGTAGGTCGCCGGCGGCAAGCTTTTTAAAAAAAAAAATTATACCGGCGACGCCGGCCGGTCGCCGGCGAGCGGCTGCTGCCGGCGGGAGTATTGAAGAAGACTATGAGGGTGGTGGTGAAGGGTTGAAGAAGAAAAAGAAAAAAGAATTAAAAATATATTAAAATTTATTATTTTTATTAATTTTTTATTTTAAAAAATAAAAAAATAATTTTTTAATAAAAAAAATAGGTGCCACGTCAGCGATCTGTTAAAATCTAACGGAAAAATGGATGAAGGGACTAAAATGAAACTAAAATCAAACCTTAGGGACTAAATTGTTGAGTTTGAAAACTCAGGGACCAAAATGAAACCTAAACCAAACCTCAGGGACTAAAAGTGTATTTTTCCCCTTTTTTTTCTTCATAATTTTGACTATCCCAATTTTTATTTGAACTGGGAGCAGGATTTGAGCTTATTTTCAAGCTTAGTTTGAACTTGGAATTAAATTTGAATTCTAGTTCAATCTTGCTTTGGGTAAGATTTGGAGCCTGAGGAAATTTGGATTTGAGCTTGATTTTTTTTTTTTTGAATTTGGAATAGAATTCAAAGTTTGAATTTTGGTCAAATTTTGATTTGGAATGAAATTTGGAGTATGCCCAAATTTTGATTTGACATAGAATTCCAAATTATGAATTTGAATTTGAAACATAATTTGAATTGGGACTTAAATCAACCTTGATGTGGGATAACATTTTGAATTATACCAAATTTTTATTTAAGGTAAAAATTCTATCCAATTTTACCTCGGTAGAATTTAAATTTGGACTTTGGTCAAATTTGATTTGGGACAAAATTTGGATTATGCCCAAATTTTAATTTGAAGTGAAATTCTACCCAATTTTCATTTGGAATAGAATTTGGAGGTAAATTTTAGATTATGCCAAAATTTGATTTGAGCCAAAATCCATCAAAATTTTGACTTAGATTGAAGATAGAATTTGGATTTAAATTTACTCAAATCTTGATGTGGAATAAACTTAAAATTGGTTTTGGCATAAAATTAACTTATGGGATCTAATCTATTGGCTTGATTTTTTTTTTTAGAAAAATAATCCCAACCTCGATTTGAGTTCAGTTTGAGATCACTTCCTAAATAATCTCTTTTTTCACGTTGCTTCAATGGAAGATTTTTATTTCCAAATGGTTAAGATTCTGCTGTGTGGGTTGAGATTTCACTCCAAAATCATGGTAAATCTTACTTGAATTCTGGCTATTTATATACTCCAATCACACCCTTCCTCTCAATATATACCCAAGAAATGGGTCCTTCTCAAGCAAACAAGCTTCAAAATTGAAGGGTTGGAGTCATCGCAGTGGGTATTGCTTCGCGTTGAGGGGAAGGTTCTGCCACTGTGGGTGTCGAAGCAAGGAAAATCATCTCGTTGGAGTTGGGTTGTCGTGGGCTGCCGCCGGCTGTAGACAACGAGAGCGAAAGATTTTTTTTTTTGTCATCGGGCCGCTGCTGGTGATCGGAGAAAGGAGGAGGCGGCGACGTGAAGGATGGCGTGGCGGCGTGTGAGACGAGGGAGGCAGACGGAGTTTTTTTTCTTCGCGTCGGCCCGCTGCTGGAAGAAACACAACGTGTAACAGCTCGCGGTGGCTGGGCAAAAACGGCGATTTGCGCGCGCGCGGCTTGTTGTTGCCTGAGAGAAGACATCGGCAAGGGGACGACGACGAGCTGCAGTTCGTGCGTGACCAGATTTGTTAACTTTCTTATTTTTTTTTTAATATTTTTTTTGTTTCAATTAATTTCCTTTATCCTAAAAATGTGCACCCACCACTTTTTTTCCTCTTTTTTCTTATATATTTTTTTGTTTATTTATTATTATATATATATTTTTTTATCTTTTATCTTTGAGACTATTTTTGTTGTTTTTGTTTTCAACTTTTGTATTTCTTTTTTTTTTTAATTTTAATTTTCCCGTTTTTTTTTCAGCATTTTTTTTTTCCTTGTTTTCCTTTGGGAAATTGCAATGGGTCTTAAAAAATATTAAGATATTTTCAAATTTAGCATTGATTTTTGAGATTTGCAAATATGGCAAAAAATTTAAAATCTGAATTCCGTTTTTTTTTATTATTCCAGTTTTACCCTTGTTGGTGTATCAACTAGTATATCGGTACTATATCTGATATACTTTATATTTAGGTAGTATATCTGATATACTTTATATTTACTGATATACGAAATATTAGAAATATCATTTCACTTATATACCTAAATATAGTAGGTTAGTAGTATATTAATGATATATTTCATTTTAGATGTGTTTATTACATTGAATATGAAGTATTGATATATATTTTATGTACTTCATATTAGAAATATTATCCTAATAGTATATTAGTGATATACTTCATTTTAAAAGTATATTTTTTTATATTAAATATGGAGTACTAATATACTGTTGATATATAGTTCATATTAAAAATATTATTCTAGAAGTATACCATAGTAAAGTTTATTAGTTGTATATCAGAGTAAAATACATAACAGTATATAAAATATATTTGATTTTAGGTATATCAATAGTATATCAACAATATATCTGATATATTTCATTTTAGGTATATCAATAGTATATCTGATATACAACTGATATACTTCCTAATAGTAAAACACGCGAAAAGGAAGGCTATTTTCGACTTTTTCTATTTGCGTTTTGGGTTGGGCTGAATTTTTTTGCTATAATTGCAATCCTAAAAAATGGATGACACGCTTGCAATTATCAAAAACAAATTTGCTAGCCTTGCAATTGCCCCTTTTCCTTTTACATATTTGTGTTTTTTTTTTTTTAATTTAACCAAAACTTTTTTTATGTTGCAACTTTTCTTATATTGTTTTATTCTCTCTTTTTTTTTCTAGCTTTTCAACTTTTCTTGTCTAATTTCTTTTTTTTTTCTTTTACTCTTTTTCTTTCTTTTTTTTTAACTAAACTGCTTCAACCCCTGTCAACCGCGAACTATGAAGATCAAGCAGATCGAGGCCGTCAGCCGCCGACTTTGGAGATGAAGCGGAACAAGGCTGTCAGCCGCCGACTTTGGAGATAAGCGGAATGAGGCCGTCAAATGCGGACTTTGCAGATGGAGCAGAACGAGGCCGTCAAATGCCGACTTTGGAGATGGAGCGAAACGAGGCCGTCAACCGCCGACTTTGAAGATGGAGTGGAACGAGGCCGTCAACCGCCGACTTTGAAGATGGAGCGGAACGAGGCCGTCAACTGCCGACTTTGAAGATGGAGCGGAACGAGGCCGTCAACCGCCGCCGACTTTGAAGATGGAGCGAGCCGAGGCCGTCAACCGCCGCCGACTTTGCCGTCAACCGCCGCCGACTTTGAAGATGGAGAGAGCCGAGGCCGTCAACCGCCGCCAACCTTTGAAGATGAAGCGAGCCGAGGCCGTCAACCGCCGCCAACCTTTGAAGATGAAGCGAGCCGAGGCCGTCAACCGCCGCCAACCTTTGATGATGAAGCGAGCCGAGGCCGTCAACCGCCGCCAACCTTTGATGATGAAGCGAGCCGAGGCCGTCAACCGCCACCAACCTTTGATGATGAAGCGAGCCGAGGCCGTAAACCGCCGCCAACCTTTGAAGCTGAAGCGAGCCGAGGCCGTAAACCGCTGAAGCGAGCCGAGGCCGTCAATCGCTGCCAACCTTTGAAGATGAAGCGGAACGAGACCGTCAATCGCCGACTTTGGAGATGAAGCGGAATAAAGCCGTCAATCGCCGACTTTGGAAATGAAGTTGTCGTCAACCGCATCTTACCATGGGAAGTGATCATCCCCTGATTCAGGCTGAATTCAAGCTGATCACTTGCCCTTCACATCTTGCCTCAGGCAGTGATCAACCCTTGATTCAGGCGGAATTCAGGATGATCACTCGCCATCTTGCCTCAGGCAGTGATCAACCCCTGATTAAGGCGAAATTCAGGATTCGTCCTTCACATCTTGCCTCGGGCAGTGATCAACCCCTGATTCAGGCGGAATTCAGGATGATCACTTGTTCTTCACACCTTGCTTCAGGCAGTGATCAACCCCTGATTCAAGAGGAATTCAGGATGGTCACTTGTCCTTTACACCTTGCCACAGGCAGTGATCGCTGATCACTCGCCCACTTGCACCACCAACCTTTGAAGATGAAGCAAAGCTGAAGTTCTCACTGCCAACCTTTGAAGATGAAGCGAAGAAGAAACTTTCAACTGCCAACCTTTGAAGGTGAAGCGAGGTCGTCAACCGCTGCCAACTTTGAAGATGAAGCGATGCCAGCAATGAAGATGAAGCGACGCCGTCAATCGCCATCAACTTGAAGATGAAGTACGTGAGAACCTTCGAACTTGGAAAGAAGGAACTGCAGCGAAGCGCGGGAACCTTCGAACTTGGAGAGAAGGAACTGCAGCGAAGCGGGAACCTTCGAACTTGGAGAGAATGAACTGCAGCAAAGCGGGAGAACCTTCGAACTTGGAGAGAGGAAACTGCAGCGAAGTGAACCTTCGAACTTGGAGAGAAGGAACTGCAGCGAAGCGCAGGAGAACCTTCAAACTTTGTGATCGAACCTTCGAACTTTGTGATCCTTCGAACTTGGAGAAGGAACAGCGAAGATCGAAGCGCAAGAGAACCTTCGAACTTGGAGAGAAGGAACTGTAGCAAGCGTAGAAGAACCTTCGAACTTAGAGAGAAGGAACTGCAGCAAAGCACGAGAGAACCTTCAAACTTGAAGAAGAGGGAACAACGAACTTAGGGTGAGTGAAACACCGAACTTGAGGCTAGCGAGACATTGAATTTGGAGGAATGAAGTCTTCTTTTATCCATCCAACTCGTAGCTTCACATTTATAACGATGTACAACTTCAATTTGTTGTGTTGTCCCAAGTAGTGATGAATTTCTTCAGTTTTCATTGTCGTGCTTCGATATTTGTCGCACTTTTTTTTGTAGAGACTGAACTTAAAGTTTTCTTTAAGCTGCCTACGTACCCTGTAAGAATAGGGATCAAGTCATAACGTAGTTCATGATTTTTTTTTTTGCACTCACCTTTTAAGCTCGTCTGGGCTAGGAGCATCATGCAGTTTAGGCTCTTGCGATCAGGAGCTTTTACATTTTAAAAGCTCTTATCTTTATCATGGTCTTGATAAGATCCTTCATTTATAGGATTGGTCAAGATAATGAGATTTGGTTTCACCTTCAAGGAACCTTCTGTATTTATGAGAACAGAGAACCTCCTCTTCATACGTGACGGGATGTTACTATGAAGCTTCTTGTTGCTATTTACTTCATCGAAAAGTTTCACTTCCAAGTTGTCCATCTTTCTTTTGGGTTGATCGTCTGTTATTTTGAGGCGATCAAAGGCAGATGTTGAAGATCGACTTTTCTTCGATGTGGAGACACTTAGCCTTTGGAAAGCTGAAGGTCGAGTGAAGGTGGACGCCGAACATTGATTTTCTTCTTTTGTCGCGGCCATACTCATTCTTTGGAATACCGAAGGATGAGTAGTTGAAGGCTTGATGCGATCGAAGACGGAAGTCCTTTGTTCACCCTTCTTAGAATTGTCAACTTCTTCTACATCGATGCAATAGGAAGTTGCAAGGTTTTGTTTTTCCTTTTTATGGAAAGTTTTGGAGAATGTTTCATTCAACATCATCAGTGGTTGACGTTGAGAAAACATTTTACTTCTCTTTTTCTTAGGTTGAAGTTTCTTAGGATCCTTCTTTCTTTGATGTTTGCTCTTTCCTTTGATTGTAGCAAGATTTGATTGAACTACTTCATCAAGGTCGAGCTCAATTTTTCCTTCCTTAGCTAGCTTTAGAATTAAGTCCTTTAGGACGAAGCAACTTTCCACTGGATGACCAATAACTCGATGATACTTGTAATACTTGGGATCATCGACTTTCTCAATCTCTTCCAGTCGCTTACACTTAGGAAGCTCTATTAGTTGCACTTTTAGTAGTTGTTCCAACATGTCAGAAATGTCAGAATCAGGGAAGGGATATATTTTCTTCTGTCTTTCCTTTAAGGTTAAGCGACGTGTTCCATTTTCATGTCGCTTTTCTTTTGAAGATGACTTGAGAAGAATTGTGTTTACAGCCATAGATTCTTCTATAATCTCTTCGTCGTTCTTTTCCTCTATCTTCAAGTTAGGAAGTAGAAGGTCTTGGTTTTCTTGACTAGCAATACTTAGCTCCATATCGTGGCCGCGAGTTGCTAGTTCTTCAAAGGTGCGAGGCTTTATACCTTTAAGGATGTAGAGGAGTTCCCAGTGCATGCCTTGAATGCACATTTCAACGGAAGAGAGTTCAGTGAGACGATCGTTACAATCTAGACTCATGGCTCTCCAGCGATTTATATAGTTAACAACGAGTTCACCTTTTCGTTGTGTTAGTGTTGGTGAGCTCAAACATGCTAACGGTTCGTCTAGTGCTGTAGAAGCGATTAAAAAATTCGTTTTCGCATTCCTCCCAATTGTCTATTGACTCAGGTTCTAGATCAGTGTACTAGTCAAAAGCATTTTCCTTAAGTGTTCGAACGAACTGCTTGACTAGTAGGTCCCCTCGAGTACCAGCGTTCTCGCATGTCTCAATGAAGTGGGCAATATGTTGTTTAGGATTACCCTTTCCATCAAACTACTGAAATTTTGGTGGCTGATACCCGATTGGCATTCTCAAGTTATCAATCCTCTTAGTATAAGGTTTGGAATACAATAGGGAATCTTGAGTAGGTCCACCGTACTAAGCTCTGATACAGTTTGTGATCATATCTTGGAGCTGTTGGATGGATAGTGAAGCGACCGAAGCAGAACACTGTGGCTGATCATCTTGCACTGTAGTCTTTCCTTTGTCATGATTTTTTATGACTTGAGTTTGACTTGATTCGACGATATGTTGGTTCTCAATCTGACTCTTTAGGCGTTCAATTTGAGAATCCTTTTCTTCAATCGCCTTCATCAAGGTGTTGATGTGCTCCTGCATCTTAACCATTCTTTCTTCCATAGTTCTTGTTTCAGTCATCATGACAGTCACTATGTCAGAATCAGGTTCAAACAAAGGGTTATACTTAACAATAAACTTGTCATTAGTATATGCCCCCTGCAAGGTTGTTTATTGGCCTCCAACGATAGAAGCTTTATCTTCTTCCAACGCCAGTTCATTGAAGCAACAATGGGCAGTAGAACCCACATAAGGCTTGTTCATGACAGCAACCATTGAAGAAGGCTTGAACAACATGTTTACCCTTATGTTTTGAGATAAGAGAGAGATGAGAGGTAGAGATTGTCCCACTGGGCGTGCCAAACTGTTCACACGAGACTTCAAATGAATGAGATACGTGGAATAAACTTTGATTTGTATTGATGTTGTATGCGTGTGAGTGTATAATCTCTAATACATAATAATCCTCTGATTCTCTCTCTTGTGTGTTAATGTGTTTCACTCGAGGGCTGGAGTGCTTGTTCTCGAATTTCAAGTCGTCTCAAGGGCTTTGCAGCTTGTTCTTGAGATTGAAGTTATCTCAAGGGCTTTGCAGCTTGTTCTTGAGATTGAAGTTGTCTCAAGGGCTTTGCAGTTTGTTCTTGAGATTGAGGTTATCTCAAGGGCTTTGCAGCTTGTTTTTTAGATTGAAGTTGTCTCAAGGGCTTTGCAGCTTGTTCTTGAGATTGAAGTTGTATCAAGTGCTTCGTGAGCTTCAAGGAGTTTGTTGATCTTCAAGAAGTCTTCAAGAAGCTTTAGTCTTCAAAGTCTTGAAGGTTTGTTCTTCAGACGGATTTGAGTTCTTTTGGATGGGTTGAGGTAAGCTTCAGTCTTCAGGTTCGCAGGAGATTCTGAGCTTCAGTCTTCAGTTTTGCAGGAGGATTTGGATGATCTGAGCTTCGATCTTCAGTTCTGCGTTGAGATTTGAAGAGGATCTGAGCTTCGATCTTTGGTTATGCAGTAGGATTTGAAGAGGATTTGAGCCTTGTTCTTCAGTTCTGCAGCTGAATTTGACGAGGATCTGAGCTTCGATCTTCGATTCTGCAGTGGGATTTGAAGAGGATCTGAGCTTTGTTCTTCAGTTCTGCAGCTGAATTTGATGAGGATCTGAGCCTTGTTCTTCAGTTCTGTAGCTGAATCTGACGAGGATCTGAGCTTCGTTCTTTGATTCTGCAATGGGTTTTGAAAAGGATCTGAACTTCGTTCTTTAGTTCTGCGTCGGGATTTGAAGATGATCAGAGCCTTGTTCTTCAGTTCTGCAGCTAGATTTGATGAGGATCTGAGCTTTGATCTTCAATTCTGCAGAAGGAGCTTCAATCTTCGGTTTCTTCTGAGAGCTTTCTCTTCTTCCTTTCTTTCTGCTCTCCCCAAATGAGAGGTCATGCCTCCTATTTATAGAGTTTCCCAAAGGCCTTCGTGGGCTTGGGCTTGGGTTTGGTTGCATTTGGGCCCATCCATGGGCTTCGCCCTGAAATCCATCTGGGCTCATCCATGGGCTTCGGCTTGAAATGCATTTGGACCCCTCCATGGACTTGGGCCTGAAATCCATTTGGGCTCATCCATGGGCTTGGGCTTCAAAATTTGGGTTGACCCAATTACCTTAATGAATTTGGGTTTAAATTGAACCCAATTCAATCTAATTTCATGAAATTAGCATATTTTAATTTCACGAACTTAGAAAATTACTTGAAGCAAAATTTCTATGCCAACAGCTACACTTGAGGAACTGTTAAGTGTCATTAAATAAATTAAAATGTATAATAATTATATAATGTGAAGATTCTGGGAGGTTGATGGCTAAAGAGGATTTGCATTTAATCTTTTTAGGGTTTTGGAAAACAATCAGCTTGGAGGAAATCTTCCTGACAGCCTTGGCAAATTGAGCCGCTTGCAAAGACTGTAAGATCAATAATTTGCAAATTAAATGATTAAATCTAAATTTATTATGGTTTATTTATTTAATCTGTTTGACTCATAACATTTGTTTTTTTTTTTTTTTTTTTTGAGGAGTACATCAACATTTGGGGTGGGGGGATTCGAACCTCTGACCTCATGGTCGAGAGTACATGCCAATTACCGCTGAGCTAAGCTCGCTTTGGCGACTCATAACATTTGTTATGACTAACTAAATTTGTTTTCATTATTTACAGACTTCTTTCTGCTAATAATTTCACAGGGTCCATTCCAGAATCTTATGGAAACTTGTCGAACTTGACTGATTTGTATGTAATAATAATGCTGATGGATCATCTTTTAACATTTTAAATTTTTTATTAAAATATTATTTAGGTACCTAGTTGTTTATGTATTTTTAAATGTCTAAATTTGGTCCTTATACTTTCAATAAACTTTTAAAATTAGTCGTCACGAATAATTTAAAGTACACTTTTTCCAAAAAAAAAAAAATCTGTAATAAGTTTGTTGTCTAAAAATATTAATAATAGAGACATTCACATGGTATTTTTTTCTGGAAGGAAAATTATAACTATGTTTTTTTCAAGTCAAATAAAAATTAACTCCAAACTAACGGTAGAACTAATTTTAAGGATTAATTGAAACTTTGGCAATTGAAAATAGATGAACTAAAATAGAACAAGCTGTCTCAGAGTAATTCGATCCAAATGGTCTTTTAATTTGAACTTTTTTAATTTCTTCCAATTATTTCTGAATTGTTGTTGCAGTAGGATAGATGGAAATGATGTATCAGGAAAGCTACCTGAATTTATTGGCAACTGGACCAAACTTCAGAGACTGTAAGTAAAGTAGTAGATTAAAAGATTGTTCCTTATGCCAAGCTATAAAAGTTTAATTATCTCTTTCTCAAAAAAAAATAAAAATAAAAAGTGTTTACTTTTTCATTGCAGGGATATTCAAGGAACTTCTATGGAGACCCCTATTTCTCGTGCCATATCGTTGTTGAAAAACTTAACCCAACTGTGAGGATGTTGCTAGTTTAGGGCCCGTTTGATAACCATTTCGTTTTCTGTTTTCTGTTTTTGTTTTTCATTTTTAAAAAACAGGAGTGTTTGATAACCCTTTCTGTTTTCTGTTTTATGTTTTTTAAAAACGTTTTTGAAATTATAAGTAAATTTCAAAAACCAAAAAAAGTAGTTTTTAAAAACAGATTTCTGTTTTTCAAAAACTCATTTTTCTTCTAATGCTTACTTTTCTCCTCTTTTACCTCTCTCTCCAACAAATTTCTTTCTCTATTTTTTTTCTCTCTCTAAAATTTATTTTTCTCTCTCTAAAATTCTCTCTCAAAATTTTTTTTCTCTCTCTAAAATTCTCTCTCAAAACTTTTTTTTTCTCTATAACTTGTCTATTTCTAAAAACTTGTCAATATCTTTTCTCTCCTCAATAAACATGTTCTAATTTTTCTTTTGAAAAAAAAAAGTCACCAAGATTTTCTATTGCTACAACTTTTCTTTATTTTTCTAATTTATCGTTAGTTATTTAGCATATCTTTTACTCTTAACTTTACTATCTCTCTAAATTTTATTTTTTCATTTAATTTTTTTTAATCTAAAATTTATCGCTTTTACTCTAACTTGTTTTCTATTTTTTCTCTAACTAATATCTTTTCTCGAGTCTAACTAATATTCTTTCTCTAAACATTTTTTTTCATCTCTCTAAATTTTCTATGTTTAACTTTTCTCTCATCTTTTCAAAACAAAAAAAATTCTATTGAAAACATTTATATTTGTGTCTCTAAATTTTTGTTTCAACATCTTTACACATTTTTCTCTCTCTAAAATATCTTTTCATCTTTCTAATTTTTAAAAAACTGAAAACCAAAAACAGTTATCAAACAAGGTTGGTTTTCTGTTTTTTAAAAACAAAAAACAAAAAACAGTTATCAAACATATGTGATTTTTGTTTTTAAAAAACAGGAAACCAAAAACCAAAAACCAAAAACAGAAAAACCAAAAACAAAAAAATTGAAATGGTTATCAAACGGGCCCTTAGTAACATGAATAATCTGAATTAATTTTAACAACTAAGGTGAATGATTTTTAATATAGTAATGTTTCTTCTTTCTCAGGAGGATAACCGATTTGAAGGGACTGCCAACAAGTTTTCCTAATTTGACTCTATTGACATCTTTACAAGAATTGTATGCAAATGTTCTAAATGATTGATTTTTACTAGTCACTTATTACATTGTTTTTACTAATTCATTTTGTTTTCTTAATCTTTTCTTTTCTTTTTCTTCTGGCTACTAAGGACCCTAAGAAATTGCTTAATCGAGGATCGTATTCCTAAATATGTTGGACAGTTTAATGTATTAAAAACTTTGTAAGTTGCTGAAATTCATTTTCGTTTACCATTTGTACTCATGTTTTTTTTTTTTTTTAAATATAGTTTTGATCATTGAACTTTTAAAGTTGGGTTAAATAGGTCTTTGAACTATAATAATGTCTAATATAGGTCTTTAAACTTTCAATATATACTTTGTCAAAAAAAAAAAAAAAAAAAAATCCAATATGGTATCTAATAGGTCTTGAACGGGAAGAAGTGTCCAACTAATCTCTAAACTTTCCTTTATTACTTAATAGGTATATGAACTTTCAATTTTATGTTGAATAGATTCATAACTTACGAGACATTTTTTTAAGTTAAAAAATCTATTAGATTTTAGAACACTTGTTAAACATATTTTAAAGTTTAGATGCTTATCATACACTTTGATTCATTAACCAGACTTGTAATTTAATATCATCAATAACTAATGGCTCTTTTAACTTTTATTTTTGAATAGAGATCTAAGCTTCAACCGATTGAGCAGACAAATTCCAGAGACGTTCAAGAATTTGTTGACCCAAAGAACTAAGTTCATGTAAGTTAATATATTCACATTTAAGATACGATGTTTGATTTTGAAAGCTTACATATATTTGTTACATTGTCCATTACATGTGTTGGTATAAAGTGAGATGATTACTTTGACTTAGGTTTCTGGCTAACAACTTGTTAAGTGGCCGACTACCGAACTGGATTACCAATAGCTCAAGGAACATGTTAGTCTATAAACTCTATATGCACTAATAAAGTTATATTCTAATAATGTTCGGTTGCACATATTATTTATCCTTCAAACTATATCATTATTATACAATCTTTTGCAGAGATTTATCTTACAATAATTTTACTGGGTCGCTTGTTCCCAATTGTCATCGCTCTGATGTGTAAAACTTTGTATATTTACCATTTGTGTAAATCAAACTTCATGAACAATGCTTTTCCCTGATATATTTTATATCGTTGTCTATTACAGGAACTTGGTTTCAAGTTATTCAACCACCATGAATGAAACGTAAGTGTATTTTAACTATCATATATATATGACACAAGTCTTTGTCATCGAAATTAAAAAAAAAAATTACAAAATCACTCTACAACTATAGGCGTTATTACAATCAAACCTTCAAACTTAGTCAATCACCCTCTGAACTAACAAATAAAATCTATAATTATATTCTTAAATATTGCAAAATGCACAAACCATCATTTGGTTAGGTTTATAAGCAATATCCTTAAAGTGTTACCATTTAAATAATTTTTTAACTAAATAAAAATTGAAAACTACAATACTATACATTTTTAAAAAATTGGTTTTCAGGTTCAAATGTCATCTTAATTTAAGGAAAAAAAAATGATGTAAGGATTTGAGAGGTAAGGATTTGGGTATGATGATGAGAAACTTAGTTCAAAAGTTTTAAAGTTGGTTTGTGCAATTTACAATCTTTTAGAGTTTAATTGCAACGGTTTCGTAAGTTTAATAAAATCGAAAAATTCGAGAGTGTTGTAACAATCTCTACAGTTGATTGGGTTTTTTTTTAAAAAAAAACTTTATGAGTCATAAGTGGCAAGTAGATTCTAATGTATCAAATTTGCAGTGTTGATTGGTGTCTGAGGAAGGGTCTCCCTTGCCCAAGAGAAGTTCGATGTAAGCAAAGATGCTCGTGTTATCTTTACAAGTATAGTCATTTAATTTTCAATTCCTAATTGGACTACTTGGGTTTGATACATGGTTTGGTCACTCTTTGTAGTTCACTCACTGTTCATTAACTGTGGAGGAAAGAGCATGAAGTTCGATGGCAATGAATACGAAAGCGATACGGCAACAAATGGTCGAAATTTCAGTTCGTTTGATTTTTCAAACGAAAGATGGGGTTACAGCAGCACTGGTATTTTCTCTGGAAATGATAGCCATCCTTACACAGTTACAAACACCAATGTGTCAGCTTTAGGCGTCTATGAGACCGCTCGACTTGCTCCTGTTTCGCTCAAGTACTATGGATTCTGCTTGCGGAGTGGAAGTTACAATGTGAAGCTTCACTTTGCTGAGATTATGTTTACTGCTGACCAAACCTTTGGCAGTCTGGGAAAGCGCATATTCGATATCTCAATTCAAGTGAGTGGAAATTTTTTCTAAAAAAATTCAAGTGAGTGGGAATAACTTAGGTCCCGTTTGATAACCATTTGGTTATTGGTTTTTAGTTTTTGAAAATAAGCTTATAAACACTACTTTTCTTTGTTATGTTATCTACCTTCTTTCTTGTTTCAAAAAATCAAGTTAAGTTTTGAAAAAAAAAAAAAAATGTAGTTTTCAAAATGTAGTTTTCTTTTTTTAAAAAAGAATTGACTAGGAGTTCAAATGTATTCTTATTAAAGATGAAAATCTTAATAAGGAAGCTGGGAGAAAAACAAGCTTAATTTTTAAAAATCAAATAGTTATCAAACGAGGGCTTATGAACTTCAAACAACATGACTAAGCCAAAAAATTACTAATTACTAATTGCTAACTGGATTTGTTCTGAAGGGAAACTTGGTACAAAAAGATTTCAACATAATGGAAAAAGCTGGAGGTGTTGGTAAGAGCTTTATTTTGGAAGAGCCTAATGTTTTAGTGAATGGAAGCACTCTTGAGATCCACTTATATTGGGCTGGTAAAGGAACAAATGTTCTTCCTCTAAGAGGAGTGTACGGACCTCTAATATCTGCAATTACAGTCACACCCAGTAAGCAATTTTTTTTCAGTCTTATGATAATGATTTATTGTAATTCATTGTATAATTTAATTTCTACAACTTTTTTAGTGCTGCCTTTACTCTTTCAATAATGGAGATGCTCAATCTATTTTGCTATTGTAGACTTTAATGTGGAATCTAATGTGAAAACTAGAGGGCTATCAATGAGAGCTGTTGCTGGCATTATTGTGTTAGAAAATTGTGGAAGACAAGTATGAATGGAGATGATTTTTCATTCAACTAAGCATGCCTTTATATAGGCTTACAAAAGTAACCATAGAATACCAATGGTTCAAACTTTTAAATGTCATAAAATGCTCCCATAACTCACCTAACTCCCAAAACTCAAAAGTCACTATTGGTTACAAGAAACCAAAAACCAAAAGTCACAAAAACCAAAAGTCACACTAAATGCCACAAATAAAGTTTAATAATGAGAAAAACTTTTCATTTTCTCAACACCCCCCTTAAACTTGATTTGTTACACCAAGTAAACTCCTCATTCTGATAAAAGTCTCCAACTTGAGGGGCTTCGTGAAAATGTCTGCCGCTTGGTCTTGTGACTTGATATATTTGAGTTCCACTTCTTTATTCGCAACGCAATCCCGAATGTAGTGAAATCGGGTATCAATGTGCTTGCTCCTCCCATGAAATACCGGATTTTTGGCTAAGGCAATGGCCGATTTGTTGTCAACAAAAATCTCCATTGGACCTTCCATTTGAAACTTCAACTCCTTCACTAAGTTTCTTAGCCAAATTGCATGACATACACATGAAGTTGCCGCGACGTACTCCGCCTCACATGTTGATAGTGTGACTATGGGTTGCTTTTTTGACATCCATGTGAACGCCGTTTCACCAATAAAAAACACAAACCCCGTAGTACTCTTTCGATCATCCAAGTCACTACTCCAATCACTATCACAATATCCAACAATATCAAAATTGCTAGAAGAGACATAGGAAAGACCATACCCAATCGTCCCTTTGATGTAGCGAAGTATCCTTTTTGCCATTTTGCAATGCGTAGTTGTCGGCTCCTCCATAAATCGACTAATAATTCCAACTGAATAAAGAATATCCGGTCTTGTGCATGTCAAGTATCTCAAACTTCCAACCAAACTTTTGAAATATGTAGAATCTACCTTTTCTCCTCCACCTTGCTTGGTGATTTTGACTCCACATTCCATCGGTGTTCCAACTGGATTAGCATCATCCATGTTGAACTTTTTGAGCATTTCTTTAGCATAGCCCTCTTGGGATATAAAAATCCCATCTTCACTTTGTTTGACCTCGATCCCAAGATAGTAACTCATGAGACCAATGTCCGTCATTTCAAACTCCTTTGCCATCTCTCTTTTGAACTCATCAAACATGCTAGGATTGTTTCCGCTAAATACTAAATCATCAACATATAAACAAATGATTAGTATGCTTTCACCTTGCATTTTGATGTAAAGGGCATGCTCATAAGGACACTTCATATACTTCTTCTCTTGAAAATACTTGTCAATTTTCGAATTCCATGCTCTCGGTGCTTGCTTCAAACCGTAAAGAGCCTTCTTCAATCGAAGCACTTTGTTTTCTTCACCTTTGACTTCATAACCCAATGGTTGCTCCACATAGACTTCTTCCTCAAGAATTCCGTTCAAGAATGCTGATTTGACATCCATTTGATGTATTTTCCAATGATTATGAGCTGCCAAAGCAATAATCAAACGAATAGTTTCAAGGCGAACAACGGGGGCAAATACCTCATCATAGTCGATGCCATGTCGTTGACTATACCCTTTCACCACTAGTCTCGCCTTGTGCCTTTCAACATCGCCATTGGCCTTTCTCTTTGTCTTGTATAACCACTTCACTCCGATTGGTTTGTGCCCTTTTGGAAGTTTGGTCAACTCCCACGTGTCATTTTTCTCTATCGCTCGAATTTCTTCATCCATTGCATCCTTCCATTTCTTGCTTGCAATGGCTTCTTGGAAACTAATGGGCTCACAATCACCAAAAAGACAATAGAGAGTTATGTCATTTTGATTTTCGGTTACCTCATTAAGTCCCTGTAGACTTCGGGTTCCTCTTGGACCAATTTCATTCTCAGAATCACTGGATGAACCTTCAGATGACGATCGATCGGTCAAATGGGATGGCACTGGACTAGGCAAAACTTCACCCATTTCATCTCTGGTTGGCTCATTTTCATCGTCTTCTTCAAAATATGGAAGGAAATCATACTCCTCCTCCTGTGTATTCCAATCCCAAGATGCTTGTTCATCAAAAACAACATCACGACTAATAATTACCTTCCCATTCAAAGGATTGTAAAGGCGATAACCCTTTGAACTTGCATCATAACCGATGAATATGAGTTTCTCACTTCGATCGTCGAGCTTGGTCCTCTTTTCCTCTGACACATGAGCATATGCAATACTCCCAAATACCTTGAAGTGACCAATTCCGGGCTTTCTTCCATTCCATGCTTCTTGAGGCGTCTTGTCAAGCACACTTTTGGTTGGTGCTCGATTTGTCAAATAGACCGCACAAGCTACGGCCTCCGCCCAAAATTCCCTTGGCATTTTCTTTGTCTTTAGCATGCTTCTTGCCATATTCAAGATTGTCCGATTCTTCCTCTCCACCACGCCATTTTGTTGTGGTGTCCTTGGCACTGTTAACGGACGTCGGCGTCGGATGCCTTTTTCATCACAAAACTGTTTGAACTCATTTGATGTGAATTCACCACCTCGATCAGTTCTCATGGCCTTGATTGTAAGATTGCTTTCATTCTCCACACATGCCTTAAATTTCTTGAAGATTTCAAATACTTCCGATTTTTCCTTCAAAAAGTACACCCATGTTTTTCTAGAAAAATCATCAATAAACAGAAGGAAGTATTTACTTTTACCATGAGACTCCGGTTTGATCATACCACACACATCAGCATGGATGAGTTCTAGAGGCTTCTTGGCTCTTGTCATAGACTCCTTCGGAAAACTACTTCGATGATGTTTGCCAAGTAGACATCCTTCACACACTTGGTTCGGCTTGTGAATATGCGGTAAACCCCGCACCATCTGCTTCTTCGACAAGTCTTCTAGACTTCCAAAATTGAGGTGTCCGAACCGTAGATGCCATAACCAGGAGAGATCCTCATAACACGTCTTCAAGCATTTTGGAACATCATTACATATATTCAAAGGAAACATTCGGTTTTTTGTCATGGAAACTTTAGCAATAAGTCTCTCATGATTATCCCTCAAATACAAACAATTGTTTTTCATTTGAACTTCAAAACCTTTCTCTAACAATTGTCCTACACTCAATATATTATTTTTTATACTGGGAATGTAATAAACATTTGTAATATATTGATTTTCTCCATTTTTTAACCGAATGAGAATTTTACCTATTCCTTTGATGGCGGCCAAAGAATTGTCTCCAAAGGCAATATTACCTTTCTCCATCTCGTTCAACTCTGCAAACATCTCGCGTTTTCCACACATGTGGTTTGAGGCTCCGGTGTCAAGATACCACATACTATCTTGACTCTCTTCTTCTCCCTTTGAAACCATAAATAAAGTTCCATTCTCCTCTGCATAATTAGATTGCCCTTGATGGGCTTTGGATGTGCTGGCGGCTGACTGATCCTGATGCTTCCGATCACTTGATTCTGATTGAGATGAGTAACACTCATTTGCATAATGGCCATACTTATTACAATTATAACATTTTACCTGAGATTTATCTCTCCCAGATCTTCCACCGCGTCTTCCACGACCTCGGCCTCCTCTTCCTCTTGAGGAATCACTCGAATTTTGAGAAACATCGGTGTTGGTTTCACCTCTTCCACCACGGCCTCGACCACCACGTCCACGACTATTCTCCTCCTTGAGTTTGAGTTGGAGAAGTTGTTCAACGGTCTCTGTTTGCTCCATCCTCCTTTTCTTTTTCTCCTCATAGGCTTGCAATGAGCCTATAAATTGTTCAATCGTCATAATCTCGAGATCCTGTGTCTCCTCAATTGTCGTGGCAATAATCTCGAACTTTGTATTTAGGCTCCGTAGAACCTTTTCCATGACACGAACATCGGCGATTTCTTCACCGTTCCGTCTCAATTGGTTGACGACGGTCATTACTCTTGTGTGATATTCCGCTATCACCTCCGTCTCCTTCATTTGTAAAGATTCAAACTCACCACGTAAAGTTTGCAACCGTACCTTTTTCACACGATCGGCTCCTCTATGAGTTGATTGGAGCTTGTCCCATGCCGCCTTTGACGTCTCGGCATTGGCGATGGTCTCAAACGTGTCTTCGTCCACCGATTGGTACAAGATATAGAGGGCCTTCTTGTCCTTCTTTCTTGTCTCCTTTAACGCATCTCTTTGCACTTGATCGGCTCCAGCTTCCGCCTCTTGGAAACCATTCTCCACGATCTCCCACACATCTTGTGCTCCTAGTAACGCTTTTATCTTGATGCTCCAATTGTCATAGTTGAGCTTGGAAAGCATCGGTAGTTGAAGCGAACCCATCCCACCGTTGGCCATTTCTCTCAATTTTTTTGCTACTCGCTCTGATACCACTTTGTTAGAAAATTGTGGAAGACAAGTATGAATGGAGATGATTTTTCATTCAACTAAGCATGCCTTTATATAGGCTTACAAAAGTAACCATAGAATACCAATGGTTCAAACTTTTAAATGTCATAAAATGCTCCCATAACTCACCTAACTCCCAAAACTCAAAAGTCACTATTGGTTACAAGAAACCAAAAACCAAAAGTCACACTAAATGCCACAAATAAAGTTTAATAATGAGAAAAACTTTTCATTTTCTCAACATATTGTTGGCATTATTGTTGGTAGTTTTGTGTTGGTCGTGTTGGTGTTGGTTGTTATTCAAAGGAAGGGTTACATAGGGGAGAAGGAAACTGAAGACAAAGGTAAGATTAATAATTACAATACAATTTTAGTTATTTAAATAAATTATATTTTTACAGTTCTATCATTGCCAATACACTTTTTTGTTTTTTTCCTGATTCATGTATTTCTTTAATTGTGTTTAAAAATTCATTCATTTCTTTGTTACAGAAAAACTTCGGGACCTAAGATTACAGACAGGATATTTCAATTTAAGACAAATCAAAGCAGCCACTAATAATTTTGATGCGGCATATAAGATAGGCGAAGGAGGTTTTGGTCCTGTCTATAAGGTAGATGAGAAAATTTTATCCTTGTCATTCTTTGATATATATGAGCCTTCTTCCCACATGTTTTTCAAAATAATTTTGCAATCCAACGTAAAATGACTCAAGTAAACAAAAAAAAATTGTAGGGAGTATTATTGGATGAAACTTCAATTGCCGTGAAGCAGCTATCCTCTAAATCAAGGCAAGGGAATCGTGAATTCATCACTGAAATTGGCATGATATCTGCATTACAACATCCAAATCTTGTTAAGCTTTATGGTTGTTGTATTGAAGGAGATCAGTTATTGTTTACATATGAGCATCTAGAGAACAATAGTCTTGCTCGTGCACTTTTTGGTAAGCGATTTAGATATATATACTTTCTTCGTAACTTCTTTTAGTTCCAAAATAGAGTTATTAGTTAGAAATATTCCATGATTGGTCGGTAAGAATGAAGATATGCTTGGGAATAGCAAAGGGATTGGCTTACCTTCACGAAGAATCTATATTGAAAATTGTTCACCGCGATATTAAAGCTACCAATGTGCTCCTTGATGGAAAATTGAATGCCAAGATCTCAGACTTTGGGTTAGCAAAGGTGGATGAACAAGAGAACACTCATATCAGCACTAGAGTTGCAGGCACAATGTCTCTTTCTTTCTCTCTCTCTTTTTCAAATCGTTAAGTTACTATCCAACTAGCTATACTGTCCTTTTTTTTTTTTTAAGATTTTGAATTTCTTTTAGAGGCTACATGGCTCCCAAATATGCAATGAGGGGTTATTTGACCGACAAAACCGATGTTTATAGCTTTGGAGTTGTGGCCTTAGAAATTGTCAGTGGAAAAAGTAACGCAAATTATAGACCGAAAGAGGAGTTTATCTATCTTATTGATTGGGTAATCGATGAACTTTATAGTTCTTCCTCTTTCGATATTATTTTAGCAAGTGATTGGCCTATTTTCTTTGTACTTTTCCTCACAAATTAAGTACTCTATACAAATTTTACAAAATGAAGTTTAATATTGTCTAACATGTGGTACTGCTACCTGTTTGAAGGCATATGTTCTACAAGAGGAAGGGAACTTACTCGACCTTGTTGATCCAAGACTTGGCTCACAATACTCAAAAGAAGAGGCCATTCTTATGCACGAACCTGTCTCCGACTCTCAGACCATCCATGTCTTCAGTGGTTAGCATGTTGGAAGGTAAAATTGCAATTGAAATGTCGAACATCAAGCGCAACGTAGCTAAACGAGATGCAAGGTTCAAAGCCTTTGAGAAGCTATCGCAAGAAAGTCTGACAAGCATTTCAATGTCACCACAAGGCATTCAGATGCAGAGAAGCATGTTAATTGACGGGCCATGGATTGACTCATTATCTACTTCCACCCAAGACAAGGATAAGACTCGAGAGTACTCTTTAACTAGCAATCTCTTGGGAGATTGAACCAATGCAAAATATAAGTGCATGTTTGAGAATGATTTCAAAATGATTAAAATCACTTTTGTCATGTTCAAAATCATCCCGAAACATACTTTTAATTATTACAAATCAATTTCATGTTTGATTTTACACTTTTAAATGTGATTTTCATACCGTTAAAATTGATTTTTAATTATTAAAGACACGTTTCTGAGTGATTTTGAATATGTCAAAAGTGATTTTAACCATTTTGAAATCACTCCCAAACATGCACTAAAGCTTGGCAACAAATTGATTTGCGTTTGTGATTCTATTTACATTCATATACTTTGTGAAGCGTTCACTTGTGTACTAAATAAGCAGAAAGTATTGAACTTTCCTTATTTCTTGTTTTTTTTTTCCTTTTTTAATAAAGAAATTTTGTACTATATAAAATTGGGGGATATTTGCACAAATAGCAAAAAACCAGCAAAAGTATTGTAAAAATAGCAAAAAAAAAAAAAAACATATATATATATATATACACACACACAAAAATAGCAAAAAATACGTTAAATTATGAAAATATCCTTAGTATTTCTGATAGTCTATCAGAATCTATTAGTGATAGTCACTGATAGACTTCGATTAGTCTATTAGTGTCTATCACTGATAGACTCTGATAATCATAATCTAGCAGTGTTTATCATGTTTAATTCAAGTCTATCAATGATAGTCACTGATAGAAAACAATTTAATTCAAGTCTATCACTTTCTATCACTAATAGAAATCAATTTAATTTAAGGCTATTAGTTTCTATCCATCCGTCAATGATAATCAATAAAAAAACAATTTAATTCAAGGCTATCAGTTTCTATCACTTATAGAAATCAGTTTAATTAAAGACTATCAGTTTCTATCATTGATAGAAGTCAGTTTAATTGAAGTTTATTAGGTTCTATATCATAAATCAGTTTAATTGAAATCTATCAACTTTTATCACTGATAGAAATCAGTTTAATTCAAGTCTATCATTTTCTATCATGGATAGAAATTAGTTAATAGAAGTCTATCAGTTTCTATCTCCAATAGAAATCAGTTAATGAAAGTTTATCAATGATGGTTACTAATAGAAATCAACTTAATTGAAGTCTATCAATTTCTATCATTTATAGAAAACAATTAATTGGGATAGAACTCGGTTTAATTGAAGTCTATCAGTTTTTATCACTAATAGAAAATAGTAATTGAAGTCTATAAGCTTCTATCACCGTAGAATTGATAGAAATCAATTAATTAAATAAAGATTCAATCTTTCCATTTGTTTAGTTGCTAAGTGGCTTGCTTTTAAGTACATATGTAGACTCCATTTTTTCTCACTCATAAATTTCACAGTACACTACACACAAGGCTCATTTAAACTCCAAAAAAGAGCTCTACAAAAAAAAATTGTTCTTTATTTACACAACGCTCTAATTTTTACAATATGAGCATCAAAGAAGCCTTTTTGCTGTGACAGCAAAAACTGAAGGCAAAGCCATAGGCATCAACCTCGACACCACCTACAATTGCATTGATAGAAAACAAAATATTCAACGAAAAAACAAAAGAGAAAATGAAATCTAAAATTAGAGAAGAAGAAAAAAAGAATTAGAGAGGGAATGATGCAAACATAAAAAAAAATCGAAGAATAAAATCGGAGAAGATGAAAAAGCATGTGAACCCAATGAAAGAAGGAGAGGAAAAAAAAACAACAAAAGAGAAAGAAGAAGAAAAAACACGCGAACTTATGAGAGAAAGAGGGAAAAAAAGGAAGAAGAAGAAAAAGCATGCAAACTGAATGACAAAAAAAAAACAAAACAAAAGAGGAAGAAGAAGGAGGTTATGCAGTCAACATAAGGGTAAAATGGGAATAACTAAAATTAGTTTAACAAATTTGCCGTATTTGCAATTGTTTTTGAAACTTATATATTTGCAAATAGCAAAAGAGAAAGAAGAAAAAGGAGAAGGAAGGGAAAAAAATTCGGACAATGACGGTGGGCGATGGTGGGCTATATAATTAGGGTTTAGAGGAAGAAGATGAGGAAGAGAAAAGACGAAGGAAAAATAAAAAATAAAAAAAATTAATATCACGTCACACCCATCTGTTACTAATCAACGGAAAATTGGACGGAGGGGCCAAAATTAAACCAAATTCATACTTAGGAACCAAAATGCAACCTATATCAAATCTCATGGACAAAAAATGTAATTTTTCCAAAAACAATATTATCTTAAAGCAACCATTTTTGTTAATTTTTTTTTTCCTAAAAAGACATGTCGTCCATGACTAGAACCTAATCTTTGGACCCAAGAGTTAGGCATTAAAAAATAAACAGAAATGATAGTGGACGGGTTCTTTTGATGACCAAATTTCAAAAATGTCCATAATTAATATAATTATTATCGGTAGGTTTTTATCCATTAATTAGTTTATTTCTCTTACCAAAATGCTCTTACATTAATGAATGGAATCAAATTTAATTTAATATTATATTTAAACTAAATATACGTTTAACAATAAAGTAAATTGAAAACATTTTGAATTTACCTTTTTTTTTTTTTTTTTTCTAAAACTGAATCAAATCTGTAATTAATGTTTGATTCTCCTCTTTAAAATTTTCTACCGATTTTCCAATTTCATTTTCAGTTATCCTTATTATTATTATTCTTTATTTTCTTTTATTCCAGCCAAACAGTATTCTCTTCCTTAAAAAAAAATTGTTATTTCCTTGTTTGTTGTAACCATTTTGCTTAAAAATAGAATCATCTCCATGCTTTCATCCTCCACACCGCAAAAATATTTCAGACCTTTCCTTCTCCACACCATGAAAATGTCGCCGGCAAAAATACAGTTCATCGTTTCATGTCGTTCGACGTTTGCCGACATCGTCTGAATATTACATTTTTTTCTTTTAGTGTGTTGAATATTCCTTTTTTTGCATTTTCGTTATCATTTTGGTTTCCGACCAGCTTACTTTGTCTTTTTTGGTTTCTGGTCATAGTTTCGTTTTCATATCCGACAGATGAGTAAGTTTGCAATATATTTAATATTTCATCTTCAGTATTTTAATAATTTTATATTTATTTTCTAGTCATGTTTTGTATTTTTCTTCACTGTTCAAGAAAATCCATGTCCATGAAATTAACAATAAAAATACCTCATATGAAATAACTATGCCAATGAGCTAAATAAAAATACACCATATGAAATATGAGCTAAATAAGAATACACCATATGAAATAACTATGTCAATGAGCTAAATAAAAAATACCCTATATGAAATAACTACACTAGTGAGCTAAATAAAAATACCTCATATGAAATATCTATGCCAGTGAGCTAAATAAAAATACTGGTGAGATCATTGAGATCAAACAAATAGAGAAGATCACCTATGTAGAATAAATACCACCTATGTAGAATAAATACCGGGTATTTAACTAAGAAAGGTAGATTAAAAACCCATATGGAAGACACAGATTAAAAATGCAGAAGCTAAAAAAAGAAAATCGCAGAAACCCAGACACATAAGTAAAAAAAAAAAAAAGAAAAGAAGAAGAAGAAAAAGGTATTGTTCCAGTTTCACAGAAGCAAAATAAAAACCCAGACGTAGAACAAAAAAAAAAAAAAAAGATGGGAGCAAAAAGAAACACAATGAACAAAAAATGGGTCTGACGAAAGAGTGAAAATGGAAAAAGATGGAAACAAATCGCCTTGAAGAAGGAGAAGAAGTTCACGCTTTTGTAGAGGGAAAATGCGTGATTTGAGGAAATTTATTTCAAATCAGTGCAGCCAAAAGATTTCTCCCATTTTTTGTTTTTTTGTTTTTTTTTTTTATTTTGAATATCAGAGGGTCAAAACGGTAAATGAGCTACATTTAATTAAAACGGACTGGACTGGAATGAAATTTTCAAGGATTATGGACAAAAGTGAAATATATGGGCTTCTTTTAGCTCATTCTTGTAGATACCCTAAAAATAAAAGAAAAACAAAAGAAAAAAAAAACTATGAGGTATGTTAGGCGATAAAATAGTCAAATCTAATAATTCGATCAACCAAATTCAAACAATATATATTTATCGCAATTCTCAGATCAGGTTATGGTTCCAAATATAATGCGGAATAAACAAATTGAAACCAAGAGCTTAGAAGAATAGATAAACCAACCTAAGTTCTAAGCAACAAGAACAATAATGAATAAAAGAGAAGGGAAGAGAAATTGACACCGAGTTTTATACTGGTTCACCCAATGTGGGCTACGTCCAGTTCTCTGCTACCGATGTAGGTTCCACTAAAACTCCAAGGAGATTACAAGAAGCCTTCAAGAACAACACCTCAACCTATCCCTCAATAGTCCAACAATAGCTATTGACTACCAAGTATCACAAATTCGATAGCTTGGGATAAACAACAAGAAAAGACCCTCAACCCGAGAAGAGAAACACTCTTATCTCTCTCTCTCCCACACTACAAAGGAAGAAAAGATCACTCTCTTTTTCTTGCTCTCTTCAAGAAACAAATACACATATATATAGGCAATGAGCCTTAATGGCCAAGGCTCCATCTTCCTTCTTCCTTGTACACCAAGGTGGTGAGTTTCATCCTTGCACACCAAGTTTGGTGAGTTTCATCCTTGCACACCAAGTTTGGTGAGTTTCTTCCTTGCACACCAAGTTCTTCTTACTTGTGCTCCAAGAGGTTAGAGTGAAGTCTTCAAGTTTTGTCTCCACACAAGACACATTTCTTAACAAGGTACATCCACCAATTTTATGGAAGAAAGAGAAACCATAGATTTGGAGTGGAACAAACCGAGTACCCAATTCCTTGTCCCAAACATGGGCTTATCTTCCGAAGCCAAACCCATTCTCCAAACACCTCGTAAAGGATTCAAACCCAAAGGATAGGAGGGTTAAGCCTCCGAGCTACCAAGTCATTATGCCTTCTTTCTAAAATCTTGATGAACTTTATAATAGTAATGTATAATTTTTTTCAAGTTGAGGGAGCTCACATCAGCCTACTATAGCTCTGCCACTATTTTGGTATATTATTATTATTTTTATTATTTTATACATGATCGTAAAATGGTTTCAATGACCTAATAACTTCTTAGCTTGAATATTGGTTGTTTAATTATGTGATAACTATTTGGTTTTTGGTATTTGAAAATTAAACTTATAAATACTACTCCTATCATATATATATATATATATATATTTGAAAATTAAACTTATAAATACTACTCCTATTATATATATATATATAACTTGTTGATGGAAAAATCTGGACAGGAGGAACTCACCTGACCTTCACGTGCCACCAACGGTAAATTTGTTTGAGAGGGGGGAAGACGTGACCTGCAAGACAGAAAAAACCTGCACACCGGTGTGGTTCTTGCCACACCGCCTTCGATGCTTAAGTCAGAAAGAGGAAGGAGGAGAGCAAAAGAGCAAGAGGAGAGAGTAGAGAATGAAATTCGGGATCCCTTCTTCATCAATGAAGAAGGGTTTAAATACCTGTTCATGCTCTAGGGTTTTCAAGCGTTCGGAGGCGATTCGGGCTGAACCGAGTGGAACCGAGACCATATGGGTCGGGCCAAGGCCCGGTCCCTTCGACCTTGGCCCGACCTTTTGGCCCGTTTTGCCTCCGGAGTCCATTTTTTGGTCCTACTTCTAGACTCGTGTCGGGTTGTCCTCGTCATCTCCTTGTACATTGGAATGGTCCAAAATTACCTATAACATTACTGATACACTATTTTTTGTCATTGTTAAGGCATATCACTAGTATATTTTTTTTATAATGGATCAAATACATCACTATTAAATTACTTTTTTTTTAACATTGATAACGTGTACTGCTAAATAATATTTTTAATATAAACTATTTCACTAATATATCATTTTTATATCATTAATAAAATATATCATTAATATACTGAAAGAAGTAGATATCTTAGTTGTTGAACTACATTTATATTAGCTTTGGAGAAAATACTCTAAACAGTGCTTTAGAAGAAATTGTTTTCTTCTAATAATATTTTCGGTTTTGTACTTTTGGTTTTTTTTGTTCATCTTAGTTTTTATACTTTCAAAATGTCATTTGCGAATACATTCAAATTTTGTTATGTTCTTTTTTTTTTTTTTTAATGAATCAAATTCTGTTTATTTTAGTTCATGTACTTTCAAAAAGCGTTCATTTTGGCCTTTACACTTTTAAAAAGAACAAAATTGACCTATGTTAACATAAATTCTGTACCCAACAAAAATTCTCAAATATGAAGTTATGACTATATTTGAAGAAATTTATTGAGTGTAATGTTATGTGGAAATAATAATAAAAAAAAAAGAACGAGAAAGAACAAAAAGAAGCAACCAAAATAGTCAATTTTTCAAAATACACCGAAACCAAAATAGATAGTTTTGAAATTACATGAACTAAAATGGATAGAAGTTGAGAGTAAACCATTCAAAATGAAACTTTGGAAAGAAGAGACTTATTATTATTATTATTATTATTATTATTATTTTGAGAAGAGGAAAGAACAGATTTTTTTTTTTTTTTTTTGAAATAACGAAAGAACAGACATTAAAATGTAAAAAAGTTGGATGTATATAGACCAAATATAGTAGTCACAGAATCGCACTGTGTTGCGAGGAGAGCTGCGTTCGCGCCAATCCTTCCGCCGGAGTCTTCGTCATCTTTGACCAGTTCCGGTAGAAACAACATCTCTCTTTCGCGGGTTAATGGGCGTGTATTTTGGGCCCCTTCTATTCCTTGTTGGTTTAACCCTCTCATTAAAGAGGGTAGATGTAACGGACTTAGTCTTTAATGCAATACATTTCTTTTCAAAAAAAAAATATATATATATATAGTAGTCAAAGATCTTTTCAATATATATATATATATTTTTTTTTTTTTGACAATATGTGAGGGGGATTCAAACCACAGACCTTGTGGTTATCAATACAACTTTATGCCAGTTGAACTAAGCTTTTTTTTACAGTAGTGAAAGACTTGAAGCTTTTTTTTTTTTTTTGAAATAAAAGACTTGAAGCTTTTTAATTAAAAAGGAAAAGAAAGAAAAAAAGCATGTTTCTGTAACGTTATTCAAACCTCGCATTTATGAGCGGAACTTGAGTTGAGAAATATCTCGATTAGTTGACAAATCAAAATCAAGTACTCAACTGTCATTTAGATTTTTCTTGGTCTTTGAACAAGTCTTCTTATCCTTTTTATTTCAAAAAAAAAAAAAAAAAAAGTCTTCTTATCCTTTCCCTTTCTCTTTCCGTAAATTCACTATCTCTGACTTATCTCTGTATCCTTCTAACACTTGTGATCTGGTTTTTGTGGGTTGTCGTGTTTGTTGCTCTGTTTTTGTTTCTGTTTCTCTGCTGCTGCTTTTTTTTTTTTTTTTTTTTTTTTTTTTTTTTTTTATTGGCTTTATCTATTTAGGAGTGTACTGTACTGGTCGCAACTCAGAACATGGATTTCAAGGGTGTTCATGTTCTTGTCTTTGGATTGCTGCTATTCAACTTCTTCTTCTTTGGATTTCAATCTGACGCCCAACCTCTGCCTCCACAAGAAGGTACTATCATTTTATTATTTAATCTTTTTCCATGTTCTCTGCCTCCAAATTACTCTGTTTCGTGCTTTCTAGATTGTTTTTTTTTTTTTTTTTTTTTTTTTTTTTTTTTTTTTTTTAAATAACAATTAAGTTACAAATTTAGTTGTCAACTTAGCTGATCGGCGGTAAAACATCCCTTTGGACATTTACTCGACTAGCTTTTCTAAAATAATTGATTATATTGATAAATAACTCCCTCATCTTTTGCTCTCATCCATTTAGTAAGTGTGAAATTAAAGATGTATAAAGTTTTCTTTAATTTAAAAACTAAGGAAATTCTTTTTAAAAATATTATCAAATAAGAACTTAGTAAATTTAAGTCAATTTGTTGAATAGTATATGTAGCATAGTTAAAAATGAACTAACAAATCCATGTTTACCCTGTTGAGAAAATGAAAGGTTTTTCATTTTCATTATTAAACTTTATTTGGCAATTAGTGTGACTTTTGGCTTTTGGTTTCTTGTAACCAATAGTGACTTTTGAGTTTTGGGAGTTAGATGAGTTATGAGCATTTTATCACATTTAAAGTTTTGAACCATTGGTATTCTATGGTTACTTTTGTAAGCCTATATAAAGGCATGCTTAGTTGAATGAAAAATCATCTCCATTCATACTTGTCCTCCACATTTTTCTAACAAAGTGGTATCAGAGCGAGTAGCAAAAAAATTGAGAGAAATGGCCAACGGTTGGATGGGTTCGCTTCAACTACCGATGCTTTCCAAGCTCAACTATGACAATTGGAGCATCAAGATAAAAGCGTTACTAGGAGCACAAGATGTGTGGGAGATCGTAGAGAACGGTTTCCAAGAGGCAGAAGCTGGAGCCGATCAAGCGCAAAGAGATGCGTTAAAGGAGACAAGAAAGAAGGACAAGAAGGCCCTCTATATCTTGTACCAATCGGTGGACGAAGACACGTTTGAGACCATCGCCAATGCCGAGACGTCAAAGGCGGCATGGGACAAGCTCCAATCGACTCATAGAGGAGCCGATCGTGTGAAAAAGGTACGGTTGCAAACTTTACGTGGTGAGTTTGAATCTTTACAAATGAAGGAGACAGAGGTGATAGCGGAATATCACACCAGAGTAATGACCGTCGTCAACCAATTGAGACGGAACGGTGAAGAAATCGCCGATGTTCGTGTCATGGAAAAGGTTCTACGGAGCCTAAATACAAAGTTCGAGATTATTGCCACGACAATCGAGGAGACACAGGATCTCGAGATTATGACAATTGAACAATTTATAGGCTCATTGCAAGCCTATGAGGAGAAAAAGAAAAGAAGGATGGAGCAAACAGAGACTGTTGAACAACTTCTCCAACTCAAACTCAAGGAGGAGAATAGTCATGGACGTGGAAGAGGTCGCGGTGGTCGAGGCCGTGGTGGAAGAGGTGAAACCAACACCGATGTTTCTCAAAATTCGAGTGATTCCTCAAGAGGAAGAGGAGGCCGAGGTCGTGGAAGGCGTGGTGGAAGATCTGGGAGAGATAAATCTCAGGTAAAATGCTATAATTGTAATAAGTATGGACATTATGCAAATGAGTGTTACTCATCTCAATCAGAATCAAATGATCGGAAGCATCAAGACCAGTCAACCACCAGCACATCAAAAGCTCATCAAGGGCAATCCAATTATGCAGAGGAGAACGAAACCTTATTTATGGTTTCAAAGGGAGAAGAAGAGAGTCAAGATAGTATGTGGTATCTTGACACCGGAGCCTCAAACCACATGTGTGGAAAACACGAGATGTTTGTGGAGTTGAACGAGATGGAGAAAGGTAATATTGCCTTTGGAGACAATTCTTTGGCCGCCATCAAAAGAATAGGTAAAATTCTCATTCGGTTAAAAAATGGAGAAAATCAATATATTACAAATGTTTATTACATTCCCAGTATAAAAAATAATATATTGAGTGTAGGACAATTGTTAGAGAAAGGTTTTGAAGTTCAAATGAAAAACAATTGTTTGTATTTGAGGGATGATCATGAGAGACTTATTGCTAAAGTTTGTTTCCTTTGAATATATGTAATGATGTTCCAAAATGCTTGAAGACGTGTTATGAGGATCTCTCCTGGTTATGGCATCTACGGTTCGAACACCTCAATTTTAGAAGTCTAGAAGACTTGTCGAAGAAGCAGATGGTGCGGGGTTTACCGCACATTCACAAGCCGAACCAAGTGTGTGAATGATGTCTACTTGGCAAACATCATCGAAGTAGTTTTCCGAAGGAGTCTATGACAAGAGCCAAGAAGCCTCTCGAACTCATCCATGCTGATGTGTGTGGAATGATTAAACCGGAGTCTCATGGTAAAAGTAAATACTTCCTTCTATTTATTGATAATTTTTCTAGAAAAACATGGGTGTACTTTTTGAAGGAAAAATCAGAAGTATTTGAAATCTTCAAGAGATTTAAGGCACGTGTGGAGAATGAAAGCAATCTTACAATCAAGGCCATGAAAACTGATCGAGGTGGTGAATTCACATCAAATGAGTTCAAATAGTTTTGTGATGAAAAAGGCATCCGACGTCCGTTAACAGTGCCAAGGACACCACAACAAAATGGAGTGGTGGAGAGGAAGAATCGGACAATCTTGAATATGGCAAGAAGCATGCTAAAGACAAAGAAAATGCCAAGGGAATTTTGGGCGGAGGCCGTAGCTTGTGCGGTCTATTTGACAAATCGAGCACCAACCAAAAGTGTGCTTGACAAGACGCCTCAAGAAGCATGGAATGGAAGAAAGCCCGGAATTGGTCACTTCAAGGTATTTGGGAGTATTGCATATGCTCATGTGTCAGAGGAAAAAAGGACCAAGCTTGACGATCGAAGTGAGAAACTCATATTCATCGGTTATGATGCAAGTTCAAAGGGTTATCGCCTTTACAATCCTTTGAATGGGAAGGTAATTATTAGTCGTGATGTTGTTTTTGATGAACAAGCATCTTGGGATTGGAATATACAGGAGGAGGAGTATGATTTCCTTCCATATTTTGAAGAAGACGATGAAAATGAGCCAACCAGAGATGAAATGGGTGAAGTTTTGCCTAGTCCAGTGTCATCCCATTCGACCGATCGATTGTCATCTGAAGGTTCATCCAGTAATTCTGAGAATTTGGTCCAAGAGGAACCCGAAGTCTACAGGAACTTAATGAGGTAAATGAAAATCAAAATGACGTAACTCTCTATTGTCTTTTTGGTGATTGTGAGCCTATTAGTTTCCAAGAAGCCATTGCAAGCAAGAAATGGAAGGATGCAATGGATGAAGAAATTCGAGCGATAGAGAAAAATGACACATGGGAGTTGACCAAGCTTCCAAAAGGGCACAAGCCGATCGGAGTGAAGTGGTCGTTATACAAGACAAAGAGAAAGGCCAATGGCGATGTTGAAAGGCACAAGGCGAGACTAGTGGTGAAAGGGTATAGTCAACAACATGGCATCGACTATGATGAGGTATTTGCCCCCGTTGTTCGCCTTGAAACCATTCGTTTGATTATTGCTTTGGCAGCTCATAATCATTGGAAAATACATCAAATGGATGTCAAATCGGCATTCTTGAACGGAATTCTTGAGGAAGAAGTCTATGTGGAGCAACCGTTGGGTTATGAAGTCAAGGGTGAAGAAAACAAAGTGCTTCGATTGAAGAAGGCTCTTTACGGTTTGAAGCAAGCACCGAGAGCATGGAATTCGAAAATTGACAAGTATTTTCAAGAGAAGAAGTATATGAAGTGTCCTTATGAGCATGCCCTTTACATCAAAATGCAAGGTGAAAGCATACTAATCATTTGTTTATATGTTGATGATTTAGTATTTACTGGAAACAATCCTAACATGTTTGATGAGTTCAAAAGAGAGATGACAAAAGAGTTTGAAATGACGGACATTGGTCTCATGAGTTACTATCTTGGGATCGAGGTCAAGCAAAGTGAAGATGGGATTTTTATATCCCAAGAGGGCTATGCTAAAGAAATGCTCAAAAAGTTCAACATGGATGATGCTAATCCAGTTGGAACACCGATGGAATGTGGAGTCAAAATCACCAAGCAAGGTGGAGGAGAGAAGGTAGATTCTACATATTTCAAAAGTTTGGTTGGAAGTTTGAGATACTTGACATGCACAAGACCGGATATTCTTTATTCAGTTGGAATTATTAGTCGATTTATGGAGGAGCCGACAACTACGCATTGCAAAATGGCAAAAAGGATACTTTGCTACATCAAAGGGACGATTGGGTATGGTCTTTCCTATGTCTCTTCTAGTAATTTTGATATTGTTGGATATTGTGATAGTGATTGGAGTAGTGACTTGGATGATCGAAAGAGTACTACGGGGTTTGTGTTTTTTATTGGTGAAACGGCGTTCACATGGATGTCAAAAAAGCAACCCATAGTCACATTATCAACATGCGAGGCAGAGTATGTCGCGGCAACTTCCTGTGTATGTCATGCAATTTGGCTAAGAAATTTAGTGAAGGAGTTGAAGTTTAAAATGGAAGGTCCAATGGAGATTTTTGTTGACAACAAATCGGCCATTGCCTTAGCCAAAAATCCGGTATTTCATGGGAGGAGCAAGCACATTGATACCCGATTTCATTACATTCGGGATTGCGTTGTGAATAAAGAAGTGGAACTCAAATATATCAAGTCACAAGACCAAGCGGCAGGTATTTTCACAAAGCCCCTCAAGTTGGAGACTTTTATCAAAATGAGGAGTTTACTTGGTGTAACAAATCAAGTTTAGGGGGGGGGGTGTTGAGAAAATGAAAGCTTTTCCATTTTCATTATTAAACTTTATTTGGCAATTAGTGTGACTTTTGGCTTTTGGTTTCTTGTAACCAATAGTGACTTTTGAGTTTTGGGAGTTAGATGAGTTATGAGCATTTTATCACATTTAAAGTTTTGAACCATTGGTATTCTATGGTTACTTTTGTAAGCCTATATAAAGGCATGCTTAGTTGAATGAAAAATCATCTCCATTCATATTTGTCCTCCACATGTTTCAAACATACGCTCTTTTTTAAATTAGTATTGTACACTAATTATATAAATTATAGGTAAGATTTAAAAGTGGAAATGAAATGAAAATTTTAGGACGAGAACTAAATTGAAGCAACTGATAGAATATAACTTATATGAGGATGAAATCAAAATTTAACAATGCAATTATAGATACACAAGGCACATTTCATATCCATCTCTTCCAATTTCACAAAACTTCAATATACCATCAGGCTTTTAATTTTACTTTGAAAAATTGAGAATGAAATATTGTTAAAATTAATATTAAGAATGAAATATAGTTAAAATTAATATTAATTATTCTGTTTTATTTCTAATATGTAGATATTGTTATTGCCAACTAGAGCATATAGCCCAACTAATTAAGACGTACTCAACCAAAAGGTTAAAAGTTTGAACATTCTCATCCCACATGTTCTTACACTAAAAAAAACATTAAAAGTGTCATCACAAATTTGTAATTTTAAAAGAAATGTCTTTCCATTTGAAAGCAAAATAATGTGAGAAAAAAGGAAAATTGTAATAATGGGTGGCTAAATTCTAATGGTTAATTGCAGATATAGCAAGTTTTATAAAAAATTGCAAATATAGCAAAATTTTTAAATCGTTTTTTAATTCCCGTTTTGCCCCTGTTTTGATTTCTATCACTGATAGAATTTATCAGTAATAGAAATCTATCGCTGATAGAATCACAATGATAGAAATGATAGAAATTTATTGCTAATAGAAATCAACAGTGTATTTGATAAAAACCAATAGTGTAATTGATTACGCGATAATTTTGTACATATCTTTTGTTTTTTTCTTTTTTTGTTTTGTTGAGGTTTTCCCTTCTTTAAATTTCAACATCCGCTTTGTGTTTTTCTTTTCTTCCGGTTCAATTTTCATGTTGTTTTGCTTCGACAGTGACATAAGTTTTAGTAACAAAAATGATCGTTTCTATCAGTGATAGAAAGATAGTTTTCTATCAGTGATAGAAGATTTCTATCACGGAAAGAAATCTATCATTGATAAGTCTAGAAATTTATTAGTGACAGAAAACCTTCTTCTATCACGGATAGAAAACAATAACAACTTCCAAACAAAATGCAGAAATCTTCTATTTGATTCTATCAGTGATAGAAAGATAGAAATCTGTCACTGATAGGTTTCTATCACTGATAGAAATCTATCTTTCTATTACTGATAAAAATCTATCAGCGATAGATTCTATCACTATAAAAACCTATTGTGATACTTTGATATTTTTCAAATAATATTTTTATGTCTTTTTATCATGTTTTTTTTCTAAGTTGATCTTATTAGAATGTACAGTACAAAGTAATTGACGAATATAACTATTTCTATCACTGATAGAAATCTTTAGATCGATATTGTTGGTGCAGAGAATGCAAGAGAATCTGAAAGATGTGAACTGAAATCTCTAAAATTTAATTGATTATTATTAAAAGATAATTAGAATATAAGGTAAATTAGTGAGTTGAATCTATCGGTGATAGAAATCTAACTTTCTATCATTGTTTATCTATCAATGATACGTTTCTATCACTAATAGAAACATTTCTATCAGTGATAGAGTGATAGGAGATTTCTATCACTATTAGAAAGATAGATTTCTATCACTATTAGAAAGATAGATTTCTATCACTGATAGAAATCTATAAGTGATATATTTCTATCAATGATAGAAACGTGATAGAAAGTTAGATTTCTATCACTGATAGAAAACTATTTAGTGATAATTTCTATCAGTGATAGGAAGAGTAATCTAGTAATTTAGACCCTCTGAGTATAATATTGTCATTTTTGCAATTCTTTTTGTGGGCTGCCATTTTTGCAAATATTTTGGTCAATTTTATTATATATGCAACTGGCCCGAGAAAAAAACTATAAAAAATCAATCATCTTTGGGAAAAAAAATCAATTTTTACCCTGGTCTTGTTATGTTGTATCAATTTTCACCATAAATTTTCAATTTCATAATATTAAACCCTAAACTTAGTTAAATATAATGTTGCAATTTCTACTAGTTTATCCACTAAGTTTAACAAAAATCAACATAAAGAGCTTTGTGAGCTCACCAATCTCAATAATGTAAAGTTTTCCACAAATTTAAGTTTGATTAATACACAAATTAATCATTGAATAACTTTACCAAACTCATAAATTTTAATAAAAAAAAATTAGCTCTAATTAATGTCATTATTTTTTCAATTTTGTACCATACATATGATTCCTTGAAAGCATATGAAAATATATATTTTTTTTAACAAATTTTCAAACGGAGAATAAAAGTTGAAACACTTTTTATAATTATTTTCGCTTGAATTCCATTTAAAATCTCAATTCAAGATCAACAGAATTCTTGATACTTACCAAGTCTCTAGATATACTGAGTTCTGATTGTGGATGTGACAGTGAGAGCCCTTCGAGCAATATCTGCAGAGCTAAAGAACTTAAATTGGAACGTGGACCAAAATTCCTGCATTAATGGTGATGGCTTTTCCAATATATTTATCAATGATACCCATGTAAGAGAGGTCAATTGCACTTGTAATACAACTAGTTGCAGCATCACCAGCATGTAAGAATAACCTTCTGGATTTTTTTTTTTTTTTTTTTGAGTTCTACAACATTTGAGACGAGAGATTCAAACCTCTAACCTATTAGTTGAGAGTCCATACCAATTATTGCTGAGCTATGGTCACTTTGGCATTGAAATAAATATTCTTATTCGGTTTTTGTTTTTCCTTCTCTTGCTACCGCAGGCGGCTAAAGGGTCAAAATCTTGATGGAATTCTACCAGCAGCATTTGCAGATCTGACTCAACTGCGTGAGTTGTAAGTAACACTACACATGACCACTAATTCCTTCCTTGGTCTTTGATTATGTAAAACAACTTCTAGGGGTTCTCTTCTAAATCTTAATTGATCATATCAACTAAATAATTAAGCTACTTTTTTTTCACTCTTTTACTAAACAGAGATCTCACTCGCAATTTTATATCTGGATCAATTCCTAAGGAGTTTGCTCGCATTCCTCTTGTTAAGTTGTAAGTTTTTATTTTCTATTTTACACGTATACTTAATTGTAATAATTAAAAGGTTGATGTTCATTCAAGATTGGAGTTTGATCCCCAGTGTGATTGTCAATTAATTTCTTATGTGCAGTTCCTTGCCGGGAAACCGACTTACCGGTGAAATTCCTCGAGAAATTGGTGATATTGCTTCACTTCAGGAACTGTTAAGTGTCATTATATTAAAATTTAGATTAAATTATAAGTTTAGAACTTGAACACTTTTAGATGTGTGTCTATTTAGCTCTTGAATTTTTTAAAATGTCGAATAGGTCCATGAACTTTCAATTTTGTATCTAATGTCTCTAAACTTTAAAAATGTTCAATAAGTTTTTGAACTTTGTATAATAGGTCTCTGATATATTCAAAAATTTTAATTAATTAATCTTAGCTATAAAATTGAATTTTATGTTTGATGAGGCCTTGAATTTTCAATTTTATATGTATGGGTACGTGAATTTTTAAGAACATTGAATAGGTCAAGAACCTATTTTAGACATAAAATTGAAAATTTGGGAACCTATTGAATACAAAATTGAAAGTTTTAAGAACTTATTAACACATGTTCTAAAGTTTAGAGACGTATTTAATAAAAAATGAAAGTTTAGAAACCAAATATATTAGGGACTAAACTTGTAAGGTTGCCACCTAAAATTTATAATGATATAATAAAGATTTTGGGAGGTTGATGGTCGCTAAAAAGTGAAAAGGATTTGCATTTAATTTTATAGGGTCTTGGAAAACAATCAGCTTGGAGGAAATCTTCCTGAAAGCCTCGGCAGTCTGAGCCGCTTGCAAAGACTGTATGATCGATAACAAAATTGTTGTAAGAAAATCTGTTTGATTTATACCATTATTCTTACAACTAATTAAATTAGTTTTCATTATTTGCAGAGTTCTTTCCGCAAATAATTTCATAGGGTTGATTCCAACATCTTATGGAAACTTGAAGAACTTGACTGATTTGTAAGTTATGCTAACAGCCATCATCTTAGGACATTTTAAAAATTTTTTATTTTCTGAAATTTCTCGTTTGTATATATATGTTCTTGCAGTCGGATAGATGGAAATGATGTATCAGGAAAGCTTCCCGAATTTATTGGTAATTGGACCAAACTTAAGAGACTGTAAGTATCTATATATATAATCTTGTCCCCTAAAAATTTAAAAATGTTCCTAGAGTAGTAGTCTATATTTAATACCGTTTGGAAGTGGGAAGTGGCGACCAAAGTCCAACATTGGCTAGATAAGAGGATGATCATGGGAGGATAAATATCTACATTGGTCTAAGGCCATTGTGAAGATCTGTGGAGTGTCCTCGTCAAGTACAAATTTTAGTTTAGGTATAATTGTTGATATTGCAGGGATATTCAAGGAACTTCTATGGAGACTCCTATTCCTCGTGCCATATCCGAGCTGAAAAATTTAACTGAACTGTGAGGATTATACTTCACTACTTGACATTGTTTTTGATCTTTATGTTAATAACACCTTTGGATTCTTAACCAAATTCCAAAAGCAAAACACATATTATTTAAAACTATTTTTTTTTTAGTTTTCAAAATTTGGGTTGGTTTTTGAAAACATGGAAAGAAGTTAGATAATAAAACAAAGAAACTTATAGGTGGAAGTAGTGTTTATAAACTTAATTTTCAAAAATCAATAACAAAAAACAAAATGTTTATTGAATAGGACCAAAGGTGATTGATTTTTAAGCAGTACTGTTTCTTCTTTTCAGGAGGATAACCGATTTGAAGGGACCAACAACAAGTTTTCCCAAGTTGATTCAATTGACATCTTTACAAGATTTGTATGCAAATGTTCTAAATTGTTCGTTTCTTATAATTCATCCGCTATTAGATTGATTGGCTTTAACTCCTTTTGTTAGTCTTACCTTTATTTTCTTCTTTCTACTCAGGGTCCTAAGAAATTGCTTAATTGACGATCGTATTCCTGAATACTTAGGACACTTTACTAATTTAACGACTATGTAAGTTGCTGAAATTCATTCTTTTAAGATTGTGTTTTATAGGTTTGTAGACTTTGAATGTGGTATCTATTAGGTCCATAAACTTAAAAAACGTTTATTAGATCTCTTAACTTTTAATTTTTATTGCATAGATATTTGAACTTTCAATTTTGTGTTTAATAATAGTTTTTTAGAACATTTTTTTAAAAGTTGAATGACTTTTAAACTCTATATTAGAGCACAAAGTAATTCCATTATTTCTGAAGAATTACCAGAGGGTAAATAGGTGTCTTTTACCCTTTTTTTGTTGTCCTTGTTGTCCTTGTGTATTTCGTGGTTCCTTTCTATTGGTTGTTTATTCTCCTCTGATATTCTTTCCAGCCTATATATTCTATGGCTGCCCTGTGTAATAATGTACTGAATCGAATCTACAACAGATTTCATTATTCTCTTCTCTCTGATTTTTTTGTATCTTGGTATCAGAGCCTCCTTCAAGGCAAACGCCATGGGTGACGAAATTTCTTCATCCTCCACTGCTGCAGTATCAGCACCAGGATCAACAGCTGCTACAGTCATCAGTTCGTCGTTTGGCCATCCGTTGAGCACTGTTCTTACCGTAAAGCTCGACGAGAAGAATTATCTGTTGTGGAGAGGGATGGTTTTAGCCATCCTTCGTGGTCAGAAAGTTGATGGTTATATTCTTGGCACTAAAGCCCAACCATCGGAATGCAATGAAGTTACTACTGAGACAGGAACGAAGAAGCTTGTTCCAAATCCGCTGATGTAGTGAGCTTCAAGACCTCCAGAGAAGTGTGGAAGGCACTAGAGAAGGTTTATGGTTCAACTAGCAAGGCAAGAATAAATCAGCTCCGCGGGGTTCTTCAGAACACGAAAAAGGGATCAATGAAGATGGTTGAATTCCTAGCCATCATGAAGCAAGCATCGGAAAATCTTCAACTAGCAGGTAACCCTATTTCCTTGGGTGATTTGGTGTCCTACGTTTTAGCTGGTCTCGATTCAGACTATGTCCCAATAGTCTGCTCAATTGAAGACAAGGATATCTCGACATGGCAAGAACTATCGTCTATTCTGATTCAATTCGAGGGCACTCTGGCTCGGTACAGTACAATACCTAATACCAGAGATTTACCAGACCTAGCAGCTCATCTGGCTTTCAATCAACAAAGCCAACATTCTGGGCAAAGATCCTTTGCTCCTAATCGGGGAGTCTCCAATCAAGGGCATAATCAGCAAAGTTTCTCTAATAATAGAGGTTCCAACAGAGGTCGTGGCCGAGGAGGTAGAGGAAATTTTCAACGAACCAACAACAAACCTACATGCCAACTCTGCGGCAAGTATGGTCATGGTGCTCCTTACTGTTACTCTCGTTTTGAAGAACATTTTAACAATCCTTATGCAGCAAGTAGCAGTAACAGTCAAGGGGGAAACTCTGCTTCATCCTCCGCCTATATTGCAACTCCAGAAATTCTGAATGACCCTAAGTGGCTTGCTGATAGTGGAGCCACCAACCACGTCACGGCAGATGCTGGGAACCTTGCAGTGAAAAACGAGTATAATGGTAACGAATCCTTAGTTGTTGGTAATGGAACTAAGCTACATATAGATCATATTGGTAGCAGTTATGTTTCTTGTGTTTCTGGAAACAAGATGATTAAATTAAACAACATGCTTCATGTGCCACATATTAAGAGGAATTTGATTAGCATTGCCCGATTAACTGCTGATAATGATGTTTTCGTGGAATTTCACTCTTGTTTTTGTCTTGTGAAGGACAAGGCTTCAAAGAGGGTGATGCTCCAAGGAACGCTTAAGGATGGTCTGTATCAGCTCGAGCTGCCTTCAATCCCAAATTCTCCTCAGCCTGTCAGTTCTGAATCTTTTTTAGCCAATATTTCTATTTCAAATAAGTCGTTTGGTCTTGGTCTGTCCACTGAGGTAGTCTCTGGTTTATCGAGTCATGTTGTTGATTCTGCTTCTGTTTTTCATGTTGTTAAGTCTAGTTCGTCTGCTCTGTCTAAAGCTTTATTACATAGGCGTCTTGGTCATGCATCTGATCGAGTTATCAACAATGTAATTAAAGCTTGCAAGTTGCAAACATCCAGTAATGAGAAATTTTCTTTTTGTGATGCTTGCCAATTGGGTAAATCTCACCGTCTCCCTTTCCCTATATCTGCTTTTCATTCTTCACAGCCACTTGAATTGATCTACTGTGATCTTTGGGGGCCTTCCCCTGTTCAGTCCACATTAGACTATCGTTATTACTTGAGTTTTGTTGACAACTTCACTCGTCTCACATACATCTACCCTTTAAAATCTAAGAGTGAAGCTTTGGCCTCTTTTAAACAATTCAAACTCCTTGTTGAAAATAGATTTGGTTCAACCATTAAAATTCTTCAATCTGATTGGGGAGAGGAGTTTCGCTCTTTTGATCCTTTTCTTAAATCTGTTGGCATTGAATTTCGGCATACTTGTCCTCACACTAGTCAACAAAACGGTGTTGTAGAACGCAAACATCGCCATATTGTTGAGATGGGTCTATCCATGCTTGCTCAATCCTCCATGCCTTTACATTTCTGGTGGGAAGCCTTTTCTTCGGCTGTCTTCATTATTAATAGGTTGCCAACTCCTGTTCTTGGGAACAAATCTCCTTGGGAAAAAGCCTTTAATCAAATTCCGGACTTGAGCTCCTTAAGGACCTTTGGCTGTGCATGCTTTCCCTATTTACGGCCTTATAACACTCAAAAATTTCAATTCCATAGCACCAAGTGTGTTTTCCTTGGCTATAGTTTTTCACACAAGGGTTATAAGTGTCTCAGCTCTAGTGGTCGCATATATATATCTCGTCATGTTGTCTTCAATGAGGATGATTTCCCTTTCCAAAATGGTTTTTCCCAGTCTTCTTCTTCTCCGTGTGTATCTCCTGATGTTGTCGTGCACTGGCTTCCTTTCCCTAATCCTTCCTCTGTGTCCTCCTCTATGTTCACCCCGCCTACATCTTTATCTTCCTCTGCAGCTGCTGATACTGTTCATCCTTCCGAATTTCAAGGAGCTTCTCCCTCTCTACCAGTCGTGTCTCAAGACTTGAACTTGTCGCTTGGTACGCCTATGGATGAGCCGTTATCTGCCACCTCTGAGCCTGCTGCTGCACCTGTAATTGAGCCTGTTTCTCATACCTCTCAGCCTGATCTGCTTCACTCTGTTGAACCTCCCGCACAGCCTCTTGTTGCTAGCAGCGTTCATCCTATGCAAACAAGGGCTAAAAGTGGTATTTTTCGTCCTAAAAACTGGGGTTCGTTCCTTGCTTCTTCTGATTTGCCTATGACTGAACCATTCTCTGTGAAAGCTCTCCAATCCTCCTTTTGGAAACAGGCCATGGACAATGAAATGAGTGCTCTTCGACGTAATAATACTTGGCATCTTGTGGCCCCTCCTCCGAATGTGAATTTTATTGGCAGCAAGTGGGTCTTCAAAGTTAAGCGTTATTCTGATGGATCTTTTGAGCGGTGTAAAGCTCGTCTTGTGGCCAAGGGGTTTCATCAGATTCCGGGAATTGATTTTCATGAAACTTTTAGTCCTGTTGTGAAAGCTCCAACTATTCGTATTATTCTTGCTCTTGCAGTTACAAAGGGGTGGCCTATCCGACAGCTTGATGTAAACAATGCGTTTCTAAATGGCCACTTGTCTGAAGACGTATTTATGAAGCAACCCGAAGGCTATGTGAATGAAGCCTTTCCTCATTATGTATGTAAGCTTGACAAAGCCCTCTATGGTTTAAAACAGGCTCCTCGGGCTTGGTATGACAGACTTCGTTCTACTCTATTGGATTGGGGTTTCAAAAATTCTCGGGCTGATAGTTCGGTTTTCTTTTTCTCATCACCACACATGGTTGTTCTTGTTCTCATCTATGTAGATGATATTTTGGTAACAGGGGACTGTCCAGGCTTTATCTCTCGGTTTATTCAGCGGCTTAATGATGTCTTTGCCCTGAAAGACATTGGTCTGTTGAGCTACTACCTTGGAGTTGAAGTTCATCGAACTGACAGTGGTATGTTTCTTCTGCAATCAAAGTATATTATTGATCTGCTTAATAGAATTGGTATGCTGCACTTGAAGCCTTGCTCCACACCCGCCGTCACTAGCAAACGCTTCTCTTTGGTTGAAGGTTCGCCCATGTCAAACCCTACGTTGTATCGCAGTGTTATTGGCGCTTTACAGTACCTCACTCACACGCGTCCGGACATATCTTACATTGTTAATAAACTTAGCCAGTTTCTCAAGCAGCCGACGGTGATTCACTGGCAGGGAGTTAAACGTGTTCTCAGGTACTTAAAAGGAACTTTGAATTATGGCTTGTTCCTCCCTCGATCATCTTCTCTGTCCTTAATTGCTTATACTGATGCTGACTGGGCATGCTGTGTGGATGACCGTAAATCTATTGCTGCTCACTGCATCTTTTTAGGCCATTCCTTAATTTCATGGTCCTCCAAAAAGCAGAGTGTAGTAGCTCGATCGAGTGCTGAGTCCGAATACCGCTCCCTCGCCCAAACCACTGCTGAAGTATCATGGGTTCAGGCTTTTCTTCAAGAGATAGGAATGTGCTCTTCCTCAGTTCCTATTGTCTGGTGTGACAATACTAGTGCAATTTCTTTGGCAAATAATCTCGTATTTCACTCTCGAAGCAAACATATTGAGTTAGACGTCCACTTTGTCAGGGATAAAGTTCTTCAAAAGGCTATAGATATTCGGTATGTACCCTCATCAGATCAGCTTGCAGATGCTCTCACCAAACCCATCTCTGAAGTACAGTTTACTGCCTTGCGTTCCAAACTCGGGGTTCTTCTCTCACCCTCTCGTTTGAGGGGGGATATTAGAGCACAAAGTAATTCCATTATTTCTGAAGAATTACCAGAGGGTAAATAGGTGTCTTTTACCCTTTTTCTGTTGTCCTTGTTGTCCTTGTGTATTTCGTGGTTCCTTTCTATTGGTTGTTTATTCTCCTCTGATATTCTTTCCAGCCTATATATTCTATGGCTGCCCTGTGTAATAATGTACTGAATCGAATCTACAACAGATTTCATTATTCTCTTCTCTTTGATTTTTTTGTATCTCTCTAAGAACTAAGAGTAGAAGAATGATCACAGAATTTCATCTAATCGTGTATTAATGATCAAACAGAAGTAAACAAACTGCAATAACAATCAGGTATTAATGATCAAACAACAAATCCATATATAGGAATAGAAGTAAAAACGAACTGTAATAACAATCAGTTTAAACAAACTATTAACAAAAAAAAATCCTAACTAATAACACAGTACTATAAGGATAGCAGAAACTATTAAGAATAAAACCAAAGTCCCACGTTAGCTAGATAAGAAGTAGATCATGGGTATATAATTGAAGACAACTGTCTCCATTGATATGAGACATTTTTTATGGAACTAAAAGCAAAGTCACAAGGACTTATGCTTAAAGTGGAAAATATCATACTATTGTGAAGATATGTGAAGGGTCTTTTGTTCTTAACAAAAATTGTTAATGAATTGACTTCATAACGACTTATTAGTCACAAATTGAAAGTTTAAGAACTTGTTAGACATATTTTAAAGTTTATGAACCAATTAGACACATAACAAAGTTTAGGAACTTATTGGAGACCAATGATCCCAAAATTCAAAGACAAAACTTGTAATTTTAACTTTTTTTAAAAAAAAAAAAATATACGAAGGCTTAATATCATCTACTAATGGGTCGTGTACTTTTATTTTTTAATAGAGATCTAAGCTTCAACAGATTGAGTGGTCCAATTCCAGAGACATTTAAGAATCCTTTTGCCCAAAAAACTGGGTTCATGTAAGTTAATATCCATATGTTCTTACAACATTCATTTTTGAAAGCTTACATTTTTGCTACTTTGTTCATTAATTACATGTATTGGGTAAAATGATGATTACTTTGATGTAGGTTTCTGGCTAACAACTCGTTAACCGGCCAAGTACCCACTTGGATTATGAACAGCCGAAGTTACATGTTAGTCTTACAAACTCTATGAGTCTATATGCACTTATAAAAGGTTGTATTATAATAAAAACAATTTATATCCTTCAAATTATATAATTATTATACAATCTTTTGCAGAGATTTATCTTACAACAATTTTACAGGGTCGAATGTTCCCAATTGTGAGCAGTCTGATGTACTGTAAGCCACTTTATAATTTATATTAACTATTTGTGTAATAAAATTTCTCATAGTTGTCTAAAAGTTTTATATTCACTCTGGATTACCACGAACAAGTCTTTTTTTCCTGATATATGTTATTTCATTCTTTTCTACAGGAACTTAGTTTCAAGTTACTCATCTACAATGAATGAAAAGTAAGAATATTTACGTACCATATAAGACATCCAGTGTCTTTGTCACATTAAAAAAAAAAAAAAAATACAGAGTTGTTACAATCACATTTCAAACTTTTTATTTAGTTAATCACCTCTCAAAACTAATGAAATTTTACAATTAATTCCTTAAATATTGCAAAATGCACAAACCTCCACTCCTATATTATAATAATTGTTACATGGAACTTCCAAATTATAGAATGGTTACAATTTAACTCAATTTTTTTAATTGAATAAAATTTGAAAACTATGGTATTAAACATTATAAAAAATTGGTTTTATAGTTGATGTTGAACTACCCTGTTGATTTAAGAATTTGAGTTTGATTATAACAATAATCTTATAATATAGTTTGAAAGTTAGTTCAAGCACAAGAGTGGATTGTGCAATTAACATATTTTTTTCGGATTTAATTGCAACAAATATATAAGTTCAAAGGGTTGATTAAACAACCTGTTTTTGCAATTTTCCCTTTTCAATCGTTTTCTAAACTTCATGAGTGTTAAGTGGAAATTCTAAGGTATCAAACTTGCAGTGTTGAATGGTGCCTGAGGAAGGATCTCCCTTGCCCTAGAGAAGCTCGATGTAAGCAAAGATGATTACGTTCTATTTTTACGAGTAAGCCATTTATTACTAATTCCAGCTGGTTTCGATCACTCTTTGTAGTTCATTCATTGTTCATTAACTGTGGAGGAAAACGCATGATGTTGGATGGTAATGAATACGAAGACGATCTGGCAACCAATGGTCGCAAATCCAGTTCGTTTGATTTTTCAAAAGAAAGATGGGGTTACAGCATTACTGGTGTTTTCTTGGGAAGTAAAGGCCTTCCTTACACTGTTACAAATACCACTGTGTCAGCTCCAGGCGTCTATGAGACCGCTCGAGTTGCACCCGTTTCGCTCAAGTACTATGGATTTTGCTTGCAGAGTGGAAGTTACAATGTGAAGCTTCACTTTGCTGAAATTATGTTTACTGCTGACCAAACCTTTAGCAGTTTGGGAAAGCGCATATTTGATATCTCAATTCAAGTGGGTGGAAATACTTTACTGTTGGGATTGTAATTTTACCATTATTTTACTAATTGGATTTGTTGTACAGGGAAACTTGGTTAAAAAAGATTTGAACATAATGAAGGAAGCTGGAGGTGTTGGTAAGAGCTTTATTTTGGAAGAGCCTAATATTCAAGTAACTGGCAGCACTCTCGAGATCCACTTATATTGGGCTGGTAAAGGAACAAATGGTATTCCTGTTACAGGGGTTCATGGTCCTCTAATATCTGCGATTACAGTCACACCCAGTGAGCATTTTCTTTATCTCTGCAACTTTCTTGCACGACCTTTCCTCTTTCAACAATTTATCTAAATTATTGTTGTTATCTTCTTATGTTTTGTCATAGACTTACAGGCAGGAGGGCTATCGACGGGAGCTATTACTGGCATTGTCGTTGCTAGTTTTGTGTTTGTCGTTTTAGTATTGGTTGTTCTTCGGAGGAAGGGTTACTTAGGCATGAAGGAAATTAAAGACAAAGGTAAGATCAATAATTACAAGAGTAATTCCTTCATTTCAATTATAAATTACATCTTTGCCAGTTTTATCATTACCAGTTACAAAGATAGATTCAATCATATATTTAGTCAACTCTATGTTCTTTGAGAATTTTCACCTATTTCTTTGTTACAGAACTTCAGGATCTAAAATTACAAACGGGATATTTTAGTTTAAGACAAATCAAAGAAGCAACCAACAACTTTGATTCGGCATATAAGATTGGCGAGGGAGGTTTTGGCCCTGTCTACAAGGTATGATTTTTAATTTGTGGAAATTGTGTATCCTCTTCCGTCCATATATGTTGCATTATTGTTTGATATATGATCCTTCTGTTGAGAAAATGAAAAGTTTTCATTATTAAACTTTATTTGTGGCATTTAGTGTGACTTTTGGTTTTTGTGACTTTTGGCTTTTGGTTTCTTGTAACCAATAGTGACTTTTGAGTTTTGGGAGTTAGGTGAGTTATGGGAGCATTTTATGACATTTAAAAGTTTGAACCATTGGTATTCTATGGTTACTTTTGTAAGCCTATATAAAGGCATGCTTAGTTGAATGAAAAATCATCTCCACTCATACTTGTCTTCCACGTTTTTCTAACAAAGTGGTATCAGAGAGAGTAGCAAAAAATTGAGAGAAATGGCCAACGGTGGGATGGGTTCGCTTCAACTACCGATGCTTTCCAAGCTCAACTATGACAATTGGAGCATCAAGATAAAAGCGTTACTAGGAGCACAAGATGTGTGGGAGATCGTGGAGAATGGTTTCCAAGAGGCGGAAGCTGGAGCCGATCAAGCGCAAAGAGATGCGTTAAAGGAGACAAGAAAGAAGGACAAGAAGGCCCTCTATATCTTGTACCAATCGGTGGACGAAGACACGTTTGAGACCATTGCCAATGCCGAGACGTCAAAGGCGGCATGGGACAAGCTCCAATCGACTCATAGAGGAGCCGATCGTGTGAAAAAGGTACGGTTGCAAACTTTACGTGGTGAGTTTGAATCTTTACAAATGAAGGAGACGGAGGTGATAGCGGAATATCACACAAGAGTAATGACCGTCGTCAACCAATTGAGACGGAACGGTGAAGAAATCGCCGATGTTCGTGTCATGGAAAAGGTTCTACGGAGCCTAAATACAAAGTTCGAGATTATTGCCACGACAATTGAGGAGACACAGGATCTCGAGATTATGACGATTGAACAATTTATAGGCTCATTGCAAGCCTATGAGGAGAAAAAGAAAAGGAGGATGGAGCAAACAGAGACCGTTGAACAACTTCTCCAACTCAAACTCAAGGAGGAGAATAGTCGTGGACGTGGTGGTCGAGGCCGTGGTGGAAGAGGTGAAACCAACACCGATGTTTCTCAAAATTCGAGTGATTCCTCAAGAGGAAGAGGAGGCCGAGGTCGTGGAAGACGCGGTGGAAGATCTGGGAGAGATAAATCTCAGGTAAAATGTTATAATTGTAATAAGTATGGCCATTATGCAAATGAGTGTTACTCATCTCAATCAGAATCAAGCGATCAGAAGCATCAGGATCAATCAGCCGCCAGCACATCCAAAGCCCATCAAGGGCAATCTAATTATGCAGAGGATAATGAAACTTTATTTATGGTTTCAAAGGGAGAAGAAGAGAGTCAAGATAGTATGTGGTATCTTGACACCGGAGCCTCAAACCACATGTGTGGAAAACGCGAGATGTTTGCAGAGTTGAACGAGATGGAGAAAGGTAATATTGCCTTTGGAGACAATTCTTTGGCCGCCATCAAAGGAATAGGTAAAATTCTCATTCGGTTAAAAAATGGAGAAAATCAATATATTACAAATGTTTATTACATTCCCAGTATAAAAAATAATATATTGAGTGTAGGACAATTGTTAGAGAAAGGTTTTGAAGTTCAAATGAAAAACAATTGTTTGTATTTGAGGGATAATCATGAGAGACTTATTGCTAAAGTTTCCATGACAAAAAACCGAATGTTTCCTTTGAATATATGTAATGATGTTCCAAAATGCTTGAAGACGTATTATGAGGATCTCTCCTGGTTATGGCATCTACGGTTCGGACACCTCAATTTTGGAAGTCTAGAAGACTTGTCAAAGAAGCAGATGGTGCGGGGTTTACCGCACATTCACAAGCCGAACCAAGTGTGTGAAGGATGCCTACTTGGCAAACATCATCGAAGTAGTTTTCCGAAGGAGTCTATGACAAGAGCCAAGAAGCCTCTAGAACTCATCCATGCCGATGTGTGTGGAATGATCAAACCGGAGTCTCATGGTAAAAGTAAATACTTCCTTCTGTTTATTGATGATTTTTCTAGAAAAACATGGGTGTACTTTTTGAAGGAAAAATCGGAAGTATTTGAAATCTTCAAGAGATTTAAGGCACGTGTGGAGAATGAAAGCAATCTTACAATCAAGGCCATGAGAACTGATCGAGGTGGTGAATTCACATCAAATGAGTTCAAACAGTTTTGTGATGAAAAAGGCATCCGACGCCGACGTCCGTTAACAGTGCCAAGGACACCACAACAAAATGGCGTGGTGGAGAGGAAGAATCGGACAATCTTGAATATGGCAAGAAGCATGCTAAAGACAAAGAAAATGCCAAGGGAATTTTGGGCGGAGGCCGTAGCTTGTGCGGTCTATTTGACAAATCGAGCACCAACCAAAAGTGTGCTTGACAAGACGCCTCAAGAAGCATGGAATGGAAGAAAGCCCGGAATTGGTCACTTCAAGGTATTTGGGAGTATTGCATATGCTCATGTGTCAGAGGAAAAGAGGACCAAGCTCGACGATCGAAGTGAGAAACTCATATTCATCGGTTATGATGCAAGTTCAAAGGGTTATCGCCTTTACAATCCTTTGAATGGGAAGGTAATTATTAGTCGTGATGTTGTTTTTGATGAACAAGCATCTTGGGATTGGAATACACAGGAGGAGGAGTATGATTTCCTTCCATATTTTGAAGAAGATGATGAAAATGAGCCAACCAGAGATGAAATGGGTGAAGTTTTGCCTAGTCCAGTGCCATCCCATTTGACCGATCGATCGTCATCTGAAGGTTCATCCAGTGATTCTGAGAATGAAATTGGTCCAAGAGGAACCCGAAGTCTACAGGAACTTAATGTGGTAACCGAAAATCAAAATGACATAACTCTCTATTGTCTTTTTGGTGATTGTGAGCCCATTAGTTTCCAAGAAGCCATTGCAAGCAAGAAATGGAAGGATGCAATGGATGAAGAAATTCGAGCGATAGAGAAAAATGACACGTGGGAGTTGACCAAGCTTCCAAAAGGGCACAAACCAATCGGAGTGAAGTGGTTATACAAGACAAAGAGAAAGGCCAATGGCGATGTTGAAAGACACAAGGCGAGACTAGTGGTGAAAGGGTATAGTCAACGACATGGCATCGACTATGATGAGGTATTTGCCCCTCAAGTTGGAAACTTTTATCAAAATGATAAGTTTACTTGGTGTGACAAATCAAGTTTAAGGGGGGGTGTTGAGAAAATGAAAAGTTTTCATTATTAAACTTTATTTGTGGCATTTAGTGTGACTTTTGGTTTTTGTGACTTTTGGCTTTTGGTTTCTTGTAACCAATAGTGACTTTTGAGTTTTGGGAGTTAGGTGAGTTATGGGAGCATTTTATGACATTTAAAAGTTTGAACCATTGGTATTCTATGGTTACTTTTGTAAGCCTATATAAAGGCATGCTTAGTTGAATGAAAAATCATCTCCACTCATACTTGTCTTCCACGTTTTTCTAACACCTTCTCCCCAAAATTACAAGTTTGATGTATTTCTATTAAGTCTTTGAACTTTCGGATTTGTATCTATTTGGTCCCTGAATTTTAATATTTGTATCTATTTGGTCCCTGAATTTTAATAAATGTTTATTAGGTCCTTGAACTTTCAATTTTGTGTCCAATATCTTTGGATTTTTAATTTTGTGTCTAATAGGTCATTTGACCTATTCAGAATTTTTTAAAATTTAAAAGTTTACTAGATACAAAATTGAAAGTTCAATGTACTATTAGACTTAAAATTTAATTTTATATCTGATAGATCAGTTAAATTTTTAAATTTTCGAAAATGTCATGAACTTATCAGATATAAATTAAAATTGATCAATGTCTAGTAACCTAGTAAACATATTTAAAATTTATGGATCTATTAGACACTTTTTAAAGTTCTGGAACCAAATAGACACAAACTTAAAATAAACTTGTAACCTAACATTAAAATAATTTTGCAATCCAACATAAAATGACTTGAATAAACAAAGAAAATGTTTTGACAGGGAGTACTGCCCGATGGAACTTCAATTGCTGTAAAGCAACTATCCTCTAAATCAAGACAAGGGAATCGTGAGTTCGTTACCGAAATCGGCATGATATCTGCATTACATCATCCAAATCTTGTTAAGCTTTATGGTTGTTGTATTGAAGGAAATCAGTTATTGCTTATTTATGAGTATCTAGAGAACAATAGTCTTGCCCGTGCACTTTTTAGTAAGTTCTTTAGACATATCCTTCCTTTATTAATTTGTTTCAATTTCAATATAAGGTTCCAAGTTATAAATATTTTATGGTTCTTATTTTAAGGCCCCGAGAGACATACGCTACATTTGGATTGGCCAATAAGAATGAAGATATGCGTAGGAGTAGCAAAGGGGTTGGCTTACCTTCATGAAGAATCTAGATTGAAAATTGTTCACAGAGATATAAAAGCTACTAACATTCTACTGGATGGAAACTTGAATGCCAAGATCTCAGACTTTGGGTTGGCTAAACTTTATGAAGAGGAGAACACTCATATTAGCACAAGAGTTGCAGGCACCATGTCTCTCCCTTTCTCTCTCTTTCTTATGTTAATTCAGCTCAAACTATTAATAATCCTCTATTATCTAGTTAATTACTCATCTTTTTTTATAAGCTTCTGAATTTTGTTTAGAGGTTACATGGCTCCTGAGTATGCAATGAGGGGTTATCTGACTGATAAAGCTGACGTTTATAGCTTTGGAGTTGTGGCCTTAGAGATTGTCAGTGGAAAAAGTAATACGACCTACAGACTAAAAGAGGATTTCGTTTATCTTCTTGACTGGGTAATCGATGTGACTTTTTTAGTTCTTCCTTCTTTCTATATTTTTCTTAACTAATGTTTACAAAATAAAGTTTAAATGTCTTGCGTGTACTTTTTACCTACTTGAAGGCTAATGTTCTACAAGAGGAAGGGAACCTACTCGAGCTTGTTGATCCGAGTCTTGGCTCACATTACTCACAAGAAGAGGTCATGAGGATGCTTCATATAGCTCTGTTATGCACGAACTTGTCTCCGCCTCTTAGACCATCCATGTCTTCTGTAGTTAGCATGCTTGAAGGTAAAATTGAAATTGATGTATCAAACATCAAGGGCAACATAGCTAATCGAGGTGCAAGGTTCAAAGCCTTTGAAAATTTGTCACAAGACAACCTAACAAGCATTTCAACGTCATTGCAAGGCATTCAGATGCAAAGAAGCATGTTAATTGGCGGGTCATGGATTGACTCATCATCTAATTCCACCCAAAACAGAGACGAGACTCGAGAGTATTATTCAACTAGAAGTCTCCTTGGAGATTGAAGCAAAGTAAAGATCAATCTCACAGTGAGTTGATGAGTTTGTGATTTAACTTCTAATCATATACTTTTGTCGAGGGCTCATTTTGTGTGCCAAATAAAATGAATAAATGGGCTCAAGAGAATAATTTAGAAAGAGAAAGTATGGTAGATAACTATTTGTCACACTAGATTTTCAGAGAAAGAGAAAGTATGGTAGATAACTATTTGTCACACTAGATTTTCAGAGAAATTTAGTTCGTGAAAGTGAACTTCAAATTTGTATTGATTTGTGTAGTACATATTGTAATACATAATCTCTAATAATGTACAATCTTTTAATTCTTTTTTCTAGATGTGTGTATTTGATTCGAGTACTAGAACACTTGTTCTCTAGCACACTTGTTGATCTTTTTAAGATTTCATTAATATTTAATTGGTTAGTTATGAACAATTAATAGTTAATGGCAAGATTCTCCCGTTTAGTCACTTTAGGAGTATTCTTCAACTAGCAATTTCCTCTGAGATTGAATCCATGCAAAATATCAAACTTGGCAACATATTGATGTGTTTATATGATTCAATTTCCATTCATATACTTTCGTCAAGGGTTTTGTTTTTTTCTTGTTTCTTTATCAGATTGATTGATACATTTTTTAATCTTCTGTATTAAAAATACTCTAATGGATCAATATTAGGGATAACAAACCTTCCGCATATCTCTTGATATTATCTAGTTTGCATATAAGAACTTTTTGCTTTTTGTTGGTTTATCGCCCAGCAATCACACAGAACAGAAATAAAACGAACAGAGAGCAAAACGGAAGAGAGAAGAAGAAGACTCAGTGTTTATAGTGGTTCGACAATTAAGTCTACATCCACTGTGCAAACCAGAGAGAGAAGCTTTATTATTTCGAGTGAAGACGAGTTACAAAGAGAGTAGTGTTCACAGTACAAATACAAGCTAAGCACGAGGTTATCTTTATAACAGGGAAAATAACTAATCCCATGCTGAAGGCACGTGACCCTTTTATTTGCAATTAACCGAGGGTACAGTGCTGAGATAAAACTCACTTAAGCTTGTATTAAGTTGAATACCTGCTGATATAAGTATCATAAATCAACACTTTTGGTATAACTTAAAAGGCTTCATGTCTCATGTCTCAATGAAGATGATAATCCTTACTTATACACCCAAGATCTTTCTTTAATCTAGTTAACATGGAAAATTTAGGATAATTATATATAGATCTCCATTTGGTTCTACAATTTGGGCTTCATTTTACTTTGGTCTATACAAGTATTAAACTTTGGAGAATTGTGAGGAATAGCTAGGAAAAAAATGGCCACAATGAAGAACAACTAAAAACTAGAGATATTCATAATTATGGCTACCATGATTTTTGGAAAACATAGTGAATAGTTTTCGTTCCATTTTTATCTATACCATATACTCATATTCGCAGTGAAACCTATAGAATTTTTACTTTGATAAGTTTGTTCTCTCAATATATTTGTTGAATGAAAATGATGTTTGTGTTAAAATGTTGAGTTATTTAATGTGGCTTCTAGATACATGCCGTATCTAAATGTTGATCTCTCTCTCAATTTGACAGTTGCCTCGATGTAGATTCTTGACATATGATTGCTTTAATATAATGTGTGGCTTGAAAGATGTGATGCACCTTGATATAATTGTTACTTTCAAACAGGGGTTACCTAATAAAATTACCCTTTCCTTATATTTTTGTCCTAAACTAATGGTTGCTCCCAAAATATTTTTCTTTAGTTCGACAATTGCGGACATGGAAAATTGAACCATCGACAATTTTTGAAGTGCTATACTTGAGTTAGCATTGCCCCAACATATTTGTTTCTTTGATACATGGTTGTCTTTTTTTTGCATTGATTAATAGTCTTTCATATATCATTATTTGATACATGATTGTAATAAATAGTTTTACCAACCTAATAACTTCTTGAATATTGGTTGCATAGAGATCAAATTGGTTCTAACTCATATAATGGTTGCTTTAATATAATGTAAATGCATCTAAATCTTGATTTGTTGAAATTTGTTACTCTAACAACTTATTATGTACACATGAGTTGTTTGATATAATGACTTGTAGATATACATGGTTGCTTTGATAAATTTGGTGTTTCAATGTAAGTATAGCACTCAATAATAATCGTTGAATTGATGTATTAATTATTTAAATCCAAAGGCTGTCAAAATATTGGTCTATTTTAATAAAGGAATTTTTAAAAAATATTTCATTGCAAATAAGAGATGAATGTTCAAGCTTAGGACCTATAAGTCTAGGAGGTATATTTGACAAGCACCCGTTTGGAATAGCTTTTAGTTTAAATATTTTTAAAAAATGTATTTTATTTTAAACATTTTGTATAAAAATTGTTTATAATTTAAACACTCATCTGTTTGGTTACATTTCCTCATAAATATTTTTATATACAAGTTATTATATACTTAAAAACTTTTTTAAAAATTTTTGGTTTTAAGTGTTTCTCTCAAAATGATTTAGGGTCCGTTTGAAATACATTTTAATTTAAATGTTTTTCAAGAATGTATTTTTTAAAAAACATTTTGTATAAAAATTGTTTCGAATTTAAACAGTCTATGTTTGGTTACATTTCCTCGTAAGTGTTCTTATACACAAGTTATTGTATATTTAAAAACTCTTTTTAGAAAAAGTTGGTTTCAAGTGTTTCTCTCAAAAGGATTTATTTCTCAATCTCATTTTCTAATAAGTCATTTTTAGTGGTTGCAAAACACTAGAATTTTTTTCAAAATGACTTTTTAAAAAAAAAAAAAATAAATAAACACTTGAAAAGTTAAACCGAACACACCCTTATTTCTCAATTTCATTTTTTAATTAGTCATTTTTAGTGGTTGTCAAACACTATAATTTATTTCAAAATTAAAGACTTGAAAGGTTAAGCCAAACATATCCTAAAGCAAGGGCACTAAGAATTTTTACAACGAGAGCAAAATTTTACATTCTATTTATTATTATTATTATTTTTAAGGAAACTTAGAAAATAAATATTTTATTTTTTATATAATTTCTTAGATTTGCCCTAAACTTGGGAGTAAAATTGCCTTTTTTTTTTCGTGGTTAGGATTTTTTCCTTGTTTATGTTTGTGCTTTGATATATATACACACACAGTTGTTGTGATAACTTAAATCTCATTATTAAATCTTTTTAAAATTGGGTTGAAAGTTGTAGGAGAATAGGTTTGGAAGAGTGTTTGTGAATAAAAAAACGTGTTGGTTTGATTATTTATTGAAAATTGAATCTTAAATTAGTTGCCATTAATTTCAAGGTTGAGTTTGATTCAGCATAATGGCTTCAAGCAGCCGAGCCCCACTTACGTACGTGCATTCAACCGATAGAAAAAACAGGAAGCGTCTTTTCAAAAGAAAATTAAAGTCTTTGGAAAATAATGTACTTTATTTGGAGGCGCAGAATTTCTTTTCCACACGAAACCACCTACTGGCTTTTAATTTTATTCATATGCCTTGTAAAGTTGAATTTTCTTGGCCATGTTCGGATGCCAATAGCAATACTTTGTAATTGTACTTAAGGTTTATACCGTGTTGATGGTCAAATTTGGTCGGGAGGAACTCACGACCTTCACGTGCCACCTACGGTGAATTTGTTTGTGAGGGAGAAGACGTGGCCTGTAAGACAGAAAACCTGCACACCGGTGTGGTGTTTGTCACACCGCCTCTGATGCTTAAGTCAAAAAACGGAAGGAGGAGAGCAAGAGGAGAGCAAGAGGAGAGAGTAGAGAATAGAGTTCGAGATCTCATCCTCAGTGATGAAAAGGGGTTTAAATACCTGCTCATGCTTAGGGTTTTAGGAATTCGGAGGTGTTTCGGGTTGAACCAGACAGAACCAGGGCGGCCAGAGGCAATAGGGACCGAAAGGAGGAGGACGAGCTCGGCCCGCGCGGTCGACCATGGGCCTTGGCCTCGGCCCAGGGCCGAGGCCGAGCACAAGGTCGGGCCAAAAGCCCGATCCCTTCGGCCTTCGCCTGACCTATTGGCCCGTTTCGCTTCCGGGGTCCATCCTCCGGTCCTATTTCTGGGCTCGTGTCGGGTTGTCCTCGTCAGCTCCTTGTACATCGGAGTGGTCCAAAATTACCTATAACATACAGTGTAATTTGATTTTTGTGAAAATAAAATAAGAAATTTCATTAGACAACATCATTTTAATATGTACTTCCGAAAATGTTATAAACATTTTTTTTTTGAGTTCATTATTTCTTTTTTTCAAGTATAAACTCTATGCTATATTTGGAAATACATGTTTATTTTATGTTATTTCTTTAAATGTCTTTTTTCTTTTAACTAGTATGTTAATCTGTGTCAAAAAAAAAAAAAAAAAAAAACTAGTATGTTAATCTTTTTTAAGAAAATAAAAATTTTAGGTTGCTTACTTTTTGGTATTTTTAACTTATTAAATCTCATATTTAATTATTTTGTTATAGATTATATATAAATGTCATCAACAAAGATATTTTAGTCTTATTTCGTTAATTTTTTTTTAATATTTTTTTTTTCATTCTCATTTTTTGTTTTTCATTTAAAAAGAAAAAACAAAAAGTCAAGCCTATTTGATAACTATTTTGTTTTTTGTTGTATGTTTTAAAAAATCAAGTTTATAAACACTATTTATACTTATAATTTTCTTGCTTTATTACCTACTTTTTAAAAAACAAGCCAAATTTGAAAGTTAAAAAATTGTGAAGGAACAAAACATAATTTTCAAAAATAGAAAACAAAAAACAAAAGATCATAAAACGGGGCTAACATTTTTTATTTATACACTTCTGATTTGGATAATAAGATTATAAGTAATTAATTTTTAAAACTAAATCTGAAAGGAAAAAAAAAATGAAAGGAGCTGAACCACATGAAGAGAATCAGAAATATATGTAGTTTATCTTTTTTTTTTACTATATAATTGTTAAATTAAAAATGATGGTTTTTCAAACGTTTTGAAATTTTCTTAAATATATGAGTTAAGTTATCCTTTTTTACAAGGACATCTTGAAAATAACAGTCTTTTTTTTTCTTTCCAAAATAATGTGATGCAAAAGAAATTTAATCCTATATCAACAACTCATGATCACCTCCAAGACAATCAACAAAATAATAATGCTCCAAAACACCACAAATAAATCACCAATTAATCACCAAGCAATCAACCAATTATGGACAACAATCAGCCATAAAATTTAGAAAACTAAAACACAAATAACACACGATTTATTCGTGGAAAACCAAGAGTAAAAACCACGAGACTTTTAAGGAGTCCACCCTTGTCACCTTCTCTTATTATGATAAAATTAAGGGAAAAAAAATCCAAAATCAGTCATACAAAGATTCACAACCCACCAATACTTTCATACCTAAGAGATCAACACTTGAGAGATAAAAAAAACGATGAAAATATCTTCAGTTTTACAGGTTCTGTCCAACAACGATTATGAACAAACCAGAGCTCAAAACAACGATCCAACCGTTCAAAACGAGGCCCTATGTGTCCCCAACAATCCAAGTTTCAGCAAAATCCAACAGTTGAAACTTCGACAATCGACAAAACGCTGTCGTTGAAAATTTGAACTGCACTGCTCTCTTTGTTTCTCTCCGTTTTCTGTGTTTTTCTTTATTTTTCAACTACTGTCTCTTTCCTTAGGTCATACCATGTCAAAGGAAGAAAAAAACCCTAGGCTTTCAAGACAAGTCAACTCATTTAACTCTAATTGGACTAAATACAAAATCCGACATATTGGACTCATAAACACAAGTTAAAAATAAACCTTTGCTTGTGCACCAATTGGGTTAAACAAATAATCCGACATTTTCATTTATTATATAAGATCATTAATAATGTATTTAAAATTCTGTTTTTAAAAAGAATGGTTATATGTAGAGATATATATGAAATATTTTGAAGATTTTAAAATTTAAACTTTGGTAATGGAAGAAAAAGGAAGAAGGGAAAAAGAAAAGAAAAAAAAAAGGGAAAGATGTGTTTGATTAAAAAAATGGAAAGCTGTGTTTATGAACCTATGTTCCTTTGAGAAGCTCTAACCCCCAGATTCTCCACCCACCATCTTTTTCACCTTTCTTTTTTCTTTTTTCTTTTTTAAATCGAACAGAGTCCGGCTGCGCTGACGGACACATTTCTCCCTTCAAAGCTGAATCCACCTTTGCAACAAGTGGATTTTTGTCCAATTTTTTTAGGGAAAAAATCAATTTTGACCCGTGAACTTAGCCGGTTGTATTAATTTTAATCCTGAACTTTCAACTTCATCAAATTGAACCCTAAACTTAACAAATTGTATCAATTTGAACCTCAAACTTGCATAAATGTTGCAAGGTAGACCTTTGGTCAACTTTTCATTTGAATTGGTATTAAAGCATGTAATTGACAATTTCCTTTTTCCCTTTTTTAATTCACTCTGCAGTCGAGTTAGTGTTTTGTAAGAAAATTTTTGGAAAAGCCAGAAGAAATCAAATATCTCAAACCATTCTTCTCATTATTGTCCAAAAAATAATCACACGTTATTGGCAACAAGAAAAATCCAACAAATATGATAAATAAAAAACTCGAAATTTCTTTATTTTTGTTTCCTACATTTGTACATTATTCTAATTAGCAAGAAAAAAATGGTAAAAGAAGAAAAAACAAATCCCACAAAGTTCTCGGTAACAATAAAAAAAAACAAATATTTGAAGATAAAAAACCTCAAAAGTTTCATTGCTTTCGTAATCTTAAATAACACCGAAAAAAGTCCTCACAATTAAAGTTTTCAAATTTCAACAACAAAAAATCATCTAAAATAAAGTTTCTCTAATATTTTATTTATAAGAAACCAATTCAGGTGCAATGTGAATTGATAAAAAAAAGAAGAAATAATCAATTACGTATTTTGGTTTAAACGGAAAGTTAACCAAAGGTATACATTGTAACACTTAGGCAAGTTTAAGATTAAAATCGATAGGATCTTATAAATTTGAGGTTCAATTTGATGAAATTGAAACTTCTGGGTTAAAAATGATACAACTTGTTAAGTTTAGGGTTCAATTTGATGAAATTGAAAGTTCAGTGTTAAAATCGATACAACCCCCAAAGTTTAGGGTTAAAAATGATTTTTTCCCTTTTTTTTTTTAAGGCTAACTTATAAAACAACTACGTGGTTTATTTAAAAAATGTTTCTGAATTTTAAAAAGTTTTAAAAATACTCCTAAGTTGTAAAAAATGTTTCAAAAATATTCTTACCGTTAATTTTTCTTTTATGAAAACGGTTAAAATTTTAGTTTCATTAATATCTTTGAACTAAAAAAAAATAATAATAAAAATATCCATGAAATGCAATAGAAAACAGACTTTGAAATCGATTTTTTTTTTTCAAATACAATTACCATCTAATTTCCCCAAGCCCTGTAGAGAAAAATCACGATGGCTTAACAAATCAAAATGAAGCATTGACTTGTCGTCCAGATTTTTCTTGGTCTTCGAACAAGTCTTCGCATCCTTTTCCCTTCTCTTGCCATAAATTCACTATCTCTCACTCATCTCTGTATCCTTCTAACTCTTCTGATCTGGTTTTTGCGTGTCGTCATTGTTGCTCTGTTTTTGTTTCTATTTCTGTTTCTCTGCTGCTGCTTTTTTTATTGGCTTAGTCTATTTACGAGTGTACTGAACTGTACTGGTCGCCACTCAGAACATGGATTTGAAGAGTGTTCATGTTCATGTTCATGTTCATGTTCTTGTCTGTGGATTGCTGCTTTTCAACTGCTTCCTGGAATTTGGATCGGATGCCCAAACTCTGCCTGAACAAGAAGGTACCATCATCATTTTATTATTATTCCACATTCTCAGTTTCCGAAATTTGGTTGTTTGCTTGGTTCTTTCTCTTCTTTCGATGTGGATTTTGATCTGTTACGGTGCCCCTTCATAGTTTACAAATTGCTCTGTTTTCGTGCTTCGTAGACATGTACCTCTCTGTCTGTCTTTCAAACAAAAGTTTTTCAAAAAAGAAATGTTCATAGGTAAGAAAACCAATTAGTCTCCAGTAGATTGGGCATAGCTTCAATTTTAGTTTTTTTTTTTTTTTCCTTTTTTTAAAATAATTTTAGTTTCTATAGTTTAAGATTATCAATTTAGTTATTATCGAAGATCGTTTTATTGGTTGTATTAGAGTTCAGGACTAAATAAAAAAATTGGTGAATTTTTTAGTTAGTAAATAATAATGTAGGGGGATTTATGAGATTTGACTAGGAGTGTTCATAGGTCGGTGTCAGTTTTGGACTAAAACTGACGTCGACCACCGACATGTTGGTTTCGATCAATTTTTTAGAGGTTTGTGACGCCAACCGACCGAACACACAGTCGGTCGGTCGATTTTGATCGGTTTTGTGAACTTCAACGAACTAAACGAAAAAAGGGCAAAAGGAAGAAGAAAGGGGAGGGAAAAAAGAGTCTAGTTTGCCTCCCACATTCGAAGAAGAAGAGAAGAGAAGGGAGAGAAGGGAAGAAGAAAGAAGAGAAGATGAAATCTGGAAAAGAAAAATCAAGAAGATTGTCGGTGAAAAGAAAAGAATGAGGGAGGAGAGAAGGTGAAAGAGGAAACATGGGAAAAAAAAATAATGAGGGAGGAGAGAAGGTGAGAGAAGTAAAATATAATTGAAATTTGATATTTGAGATGTGATTTGACATTTGAAAGACAAATAAAAGAAAGTACATATAATATTTTTATAAATTAAATTAAAAACCACTTTGAGAAAACCAATGGGCTGCTGGTTTTGCAGACTGCATGCATGGCAATTTGCAAACTCGAGATAACGTTTTTTTTTTTTTTTTTGAAATTTTTGGTCGGTCAGTTTACTATTTTTGGGGAGTTTGGGGTAATGAGTTGAATTATGAAATCTGAAGTTGTTTTGTCTTGAAGTTGAAGTAAGAGTTAATTAATAAATCTGTGAGACTCACAATAAAGTGTTTGAATAGAAGTTAAAAAGTTTGTGGGGCCTACAATAGAGTGTTGTGATTGGTTGATAAATTTGTAGACCCTGTTGATAGCAAAATTCGGCCAAGTGCGACTTTCGCGTGACACCAACAGTGAATTTATTGAATCTGGAGAAGACGTGACCTGCAAATAAGGAGCAAACATTGCACATCGGTGTGGTGCTTGCCACACACGCTCCGATGCTTAAGTCAGTGATCGAAGGGAATCCGACAAAGCAATAAGAGCTCTCTAAAATAATAGTGTTAGGAATCAAGTTTTCGAACCATTTACCTGGGTCTCAAGAGGACCTTTTATATCTTCCTCTAGATTAGGGTTTTTCCCTTCTCCTCATCATCGGTTGACTCCTGCTCCACGAACCTTGCTCTCTCGGGCCTAGGAGGACCTTCCACATTTACCTAGATGGCGACTGGGCTTTGAGGCCTGGTCGGCCTCAGCATTGGGCTGAGGCCGACCACCTCCTCTGTAACAACTCGACTTCTTAATAAGCCCCCTCAAGATGGTGCCTCTTTGGGTTCACCATTCTTGGATCGGATCCCAATTTCTTTTTATTGGACCGAATACCCGTTTGGGTTTAATGGGCTCTAAAATGAGACTCTTCTCAGTCAATTTCTAATACCAGAATAACTCATATTCCATTAGATATTAACCACCGTTGTTCGGTCAAGGATTTGTTAACAAATTAACTCCTCCCCGTAAGTGTAACCCTCCCACTTTTAGATCCCAGAGGCACGCACCAACAGGCTACCGTTAGGAAAGACAACTGTTGGTAATTAGCCTAAGTGACCCTATCCTATTCAGGAGTTCACGGTGTTCCGAATCCTATGATCAGGCCCTCCGAAGGGATGGTTGCGCCGAGACAACACGCAGGCGGATCATAGGAATCTCACGTTGTGACCTAGGGGCGGAGACCGAAGGATACGTTGACACGTGTCCTGCTCCCACTTACTATAGTCACTTTCCCCATTCACCTTGGTATTGACCCATGCAAACACTCTCCGAAGGGAGGCCGCGCTAAAACGACACAAAGCCGAACATGGATCTCACGGTGTGAACATCATAGGGACGCAGGAGCAAAACTCGATTTAAATCAAGTTTTGTAATTTTCCTCCCACTAAAGTAACCTATTATTAATTTTAGGGTTTGATTAAACCTAGATAAATCCGGCTAAGTCATTTATCTAAGTCTAGTCCTATTATAACTATTATAATAAGACCTAATGTCTAGGTGTATTAAACCAATTTAATTAACCTAGCGACATTATTCTAACATTAACCTAAGATTAATTCAACTCCGGTGTTCCAGATCCGTTCCCAGGTAGGAGGTGTTCCGTTTACCGTCAACTTAAATACCTCCAATCCTTAGACAGAACTTCACTGGTAGAGTTCCCTTATAATCTTAGGAATGTTCGTCCTACTTAGTTCATTAAAACTATTTTAAAACTAAGTAAGATATTCTAATCCTATTAGAGAATGATCTTAGGTCTAATTAATTTTAACCCATTAAAATTAATTCAATTTAACCTAAGATCCTATGTGAACATGCATATCTTGATTATAGATTGACGGTTTCTAATCATAAAATTTTAAACTATTTCAAAATTTTAATGATTAGCCCTATAATCATGCATACTATAGTTTTTAAAACAATTAACAATCATATTCAAGTTAATGAAATTCAAACTATAGTATTTTGCATTGCATGATAATCAATATAACCCTTATATTAATCTATGGATGTATCATGCTCAATGCAATTTGATTTCCATTTAAATAATAAACAATTTTATTATGGCCAAAAAATGGAAAATCAACTTAGCATGCTGCAAACAAATTATTTTTAATATAACTCTTATATTAAAACTATTTAATTGTATGCATCATACTTTTCCATTTTCATGAATTTAATATAACTCAACTATATATTAATAACTCATGAAAATCAAACCATGCATTTCAATCATATATTATAATCTAATTATAACATACATAAATGCATGAGCATGCTTTATAATCTAAGGTGGGATTTCTAATTTTAGATGACATCCATAAAGCATATAAAATAGCATATGAACCGATTAATTGGCCCCTAGGATAAAATTAAAACTAAATTACAATAATGAAGCAAAATTCTATCCTATTACAGCCTTCTGCAGCCCCGAACCGGACCAAAACCGCTCCAAAAACGTGCCAAAACCGCCCAAAACCGGTCAAAACCACAAAAATTGGTCAAAACCGCTTGAACCAGCTGGAAAACCACCGAACCAGGTAAAAAACCGGGCAAAAACCGCCCAGAATTGACCGAACCGCGCCCCAGTCAGCAACCCAGGCGAGCCGGTCAACGAACCCCTGCTTCAGTCAACGAACCGCGCCTGAACCGGCCTGACGCAGACCGAACCGGACGAGCTGGACCGCGCCTCCTCTGATAGCACAATTTATTGTGCCATATTTTATATGATTTTATCGTTAGTCTTGAGTATTATTTGGCCATTTTTATCTCTATTTGGTTTTGTTTTGTAGGAATCAAGTATTTCAATGGAAATCGACATTTTTGAGCTTTACCGATGATTTAGGAGCTAAAGAATAAGTTCGGGCCAAGAAAATAGAAAAGGAAGATCAATTAAAGGCCTAGCGTTGAGACGCTAGCCATTGAAGCGTCCCAACGCTGGGCGCAAGTCAGCACGCGCGCAAATTCGAGGCAGCGTCGAGACGCTACCTCCACAGCGTCTCGACGCTGCGAACTTTCCAGATTTAATTAGGGCATACACGCGACAGCGTCGCGACGCTATGTCCTCAGCGTCTCGACGCTGTCACACAGAATCGACAGTATATATATTTTGCGATGCCATCTGATTCTGGGAGCTGTTTTGGAGAGAGAAAAACGACTTCTAGAGAGAGAAAACGGACAGAACAAGGCAGAGAGGGAGGGAGCTTGGATCGAGAGGTTCGTGACGGGAACGCACGGGAATCACGGCCAACGAGTTTAATCTTTCTCCCTTATTTCTTGTATTGATTTGTAGCATGTTTGGGACAAATTTCGCTTGGATTTTAGAGATCATGAGTAGCTAGATTTCGTTTCTTAGGGGCTTGATGTAGCCATTAGTTTGTATGGATTAATTTACGGCTTTTTAGGACGTTTCGTAACGCGGTTTATTTATGCAATTGTTCGATTAATGCTTATAATCTCTTGATCACAGATTGTATGTTGTTGTTTCTGAACTAATCGCTTGGGAGAGGGTAGTTTAGATTAGACTCTCAATTGCATGACTTAGGTAATTCGTTAATCGGGAGATTTGGAATTGCTTGAGAAATCGTCATGAGGATTGTTCTTATTGCTTAGGCTTATTGTTGAAATTAGATAGGGATATCAATTTCTTAATTCGCTTAAAGGATTAATTGCACTCGGGAGAGGCTTTTAATTATTCATAATCCTTGGTTTATAAACTTGTTACGAATTTGTTCTTAATTATTCGTTAAATTAATTCATGCATCTAATAGGTGAAATCAATTCCCTAAGGCCTTTCTCCATTGAGTTTCCACATTTTATTGCTTTGATTAGTTTTTAATTGATTTGCATATCTCTCGCTTATTTTCTCTAAATAAAATTGGGCAAATATACCTTTAATAATTAGGGGAACTAGAAAACCAATCCAGAGGACGACATTCGATTTTAAATCACTATATTATAACTTGGGCCCGTACACTTGCGGTAAGCAATTAGCACATCAAGTTTTTGGCGCCGTTGCCGGGGATTGGCAATTATTTAGTTCGCTTAATATTTTGGGGAATTTGCTTGATTTTACTTTAGAGTGTATTTTATTGTGTTTTCTTATTTTTCTTTTTGTTTTGTGCTTTTTGTTGTTTTTGTTTTATTCTTTGTTTTGTTTTTGTTTACGTTAGGTTGTGATTTTGTATGCGAAAAGACAAGGACGCTCTGCTAGTGCCCTTTGATTTTGAAATAGAAAAGACTTGCAAAAAGAACAGGAAGGAGAAAAGGGAAAGACTTGCATCCATGGCCAATCCAAATCCACAAGATGAGCAGAAGCCAATACGGGACTATTTCCAGCCTACTTTTCCTGATCAACAATCTGGAATAGTCTACGCGCCAATAAATGCAAACAATTTCGAGCTCAAAACTGGCCTCATCCAGATGGCGAGAGATAGTGCATTCAGAGGATTCCCCTCTGAAGATCCTAACTCTCATTTAAAATCTTTCCTTGATATTTGTGGAACTGTGAAGTTGAATGGTGTTTCTGAAGATGCCATACGCTTACGATTGTTTCCTTTTTCTTTGCAGGACAAAGCGAGGGACTGGCTCCAATCACTACCACCTGGGAGTATCACTACGTGGGACGCGTTGGTTCAGGCTTTTCTTGCCAAATATTTCCCACCTGCAAAGACAGCTAAGTTGAGGACTGAAATTGGGACTTTTAAGCAAAAGGATGATGAACAATTGTTTGAAGCTTGGGAGCGATACAAGGAATTACTGAGGAAGTGCCCACAACATGGCTATCCTGACTGGTTACAGATTCAGTTGTTTTATAATGGTCTGAATGGTACTACTAAAACTATTTTGGATGCAGCTGCAGGAGGCACTTTACTTTCTAAAACTGTGGAGAATGCTCGTACCTTGCTAGAGGACATGGCCACAAACAGTTATCAGTGGCCTTCTGAACGTTCATCTTCTAGAACTGTAGCTGGGATTCATGAGATAGATAATGTCTCAGCTTTACAAGCTCAAATGCACTCTTTGGCTAATGCTTTTCTGAAATTCTCTGCTACAGGGAATTCACAATCCATTGAGTCAGTTGCAGCAGCTGAGGCATCCCAATTTTTCGATGATTCAAACATAGAGCAGGCACAGTATGTGAACAACAGAAATTCTGGCTTTAGAGGTAACCAAAATTCTTTACCTACTCATTATCATCCAGGGCTTAGAAATCATGAAAATTTTTCTTATGCCAATAATAAAAATGTCTTGCAACCACCTCCTGGATTCATGTCTGCACCTGCACCACAAGAAAAGAAATCGAACTTAGAGGACTTAGTTGGTCAATTTATTAATGAGTCTAGGTCTAGGACTAATCAGATTGAGAACATGCTAGACACTGTTAGTAGCACTGTTAATAGTCATGGGACAGCCATTAAAAACATGGAAGTTCAAATTAGTCAAATTGCATCCTCCTTGAATGCCATGCAAAAAGGTAAGTTCCCTAGTGACACTGAGGTAAATCCACGAGAGCACTGTAAAGCTATTATTTTGAGGAGTGGGAAGCAGCTTGAGGTTCCAGAAAAGCAGCATGTTGAGGATCCTATCATTAGTGAGGAAAAGGAGATTGAAGCACAGACCGAAAAGGGAGCAGCATCGACTTCTAAGACTGAAAAGTCTACTTGTTCTACTCTTCCTACTCATTCTACTTCTATTCCCTATCCTCAACGGTTTCAAAAGAAAAAGATTGATGCTCAGTTCGCTAAATTTCTGGATATTTTTAAGAAACTCCATATTAACATTCCTTTTGCAGATGCTTTAGAACAGATGCCTAACTATGTTAAATTCATGAAAGAAATAATGACCAAAAAGAGGAAGTTAGAGGCTTATGAAACTGTAAATCTCACCGAGGAGTGTAGTGCCATATTACAGAGGAAGTTACCTCAGAAACTAAAAGATCCAGGGAGTTTTACTATTCCTTGCACTATTGGTAGTTCTTCTTTTAATAAAGCATTATGTGATCTTGGTGCCAGTATTAATTTGATGCCTCTGTCTGTGTTTAGAAAGTTAGGTCTTGGAGAGGTACATCCTACTACTATTTCTTTGCAGTTGGCTGACAGATCGATGACATATCCTAGAGGTGTGATAGAAGATGTTTTAATTAAAGTTGACAAATTTATCTTTCCTGCAGATTTCGTGGTTTTAGACATGGAGGAGGATGCTGAGATTCCCATTATTTTGGGTAGACCATTCCTTGCCACGGGACGAGCCTTGATTGATGTGCAGCAGGGTAAGCTAACTTTGAGGGTCAACGAAGAAGAGGTAGTTTTCAACATTTATCGATCCATGAAATATCCAGATGAGGTTAGTACATGCCATAGGATAGATATTGTTGATGCTACTATTGCTGAGATTAGGGATGTTGTTATGCCTGCTGATCCTCTGAAAATAAGCATGTTAGATCTAGCTGTTGAGCATTTAGGTGACTTAGACCAGGATATTGCTTTCTTTTGTGATGCTTTGAATAATTTACCTGTTGAGCGAAAAATGAAATGCAAGGTCATGGAATTAACTGCTACGGATGATGTTCCTATTAAAGTTTCTGCACCTGAGTTGAAACAATTACCTGCACATCTTAGATACGCTTTCTTAGGTGAGTCATCCACGTTTCCTGTTATTATATCTGCTTCTCTGAATAAAGTAGAGGAAGAAAAATTGTTGAGAGTGCTGCGTGATCATAAATCTGCTTTAGGGTGGTCCATAGCTGACATAAAAGGTATTAGTCCATCCATAGTCATGCATAAAATCTTAATGGAGGATACCTTTACCCCATCAGTTCAACCTCAGAGACGTTTGAACCCAGCCATGAAAGATGTGGTAAAAGCTGAGGTATTAAAACTTTTAAATGCAGGGATTATTTATGCCATATCTGATAGTTCTTGGGTGAGTCCTGTGCAGGTTGTTCCAAAAAAGGGAGGGATGACTGTAGTTAAAAATGAAAAGAATGAATTCATCTCCACTAGGACTGTGACTGGGTGGAGAGTTTGTATTGACTACAGGAAGTTGAATAATGCTACTAGAAAAGATCATTTTCCTCTTCCTTTTATTGATCAGATGCTTGATAGACTTGCAGGTTATCCTTACTATTGTTTTCTTGATGGTTATTCAGGTTACAATCAAATTGCTATTGCCCCTGAAGACCAAGAGAAAACGACATTCACATGTCCTTATGGTACCTTTGCCTTTAGGCGAATGCCATTTGGGTTGTGTAATGCTCCTGCTACATTCCAACGCTGCATGATGGCCATTTTTGCTGACATGGTGGAGGAGATTATGGAGGTCTTCATGGATGATTTCTCTGTGTTTGGTTCTTCTTTTGATGCTTGTTTACATAATCTTTCTCTTGTTTTGCAGCGTTGTCAAGAAACTAACCTTGTTTTAAACTGGGAAAAGTGCCATTTCATGGTAACTGAAGGTATAGTTTTAGGACATAAAGTATCTGAGAAGGGTCTAGAGGTGGACAGAGCCAAGATAGCGGCCATTGAACAACTTCTTCCTCCTACGAATGTAAAGGGAGTCCGAAGCTTTTTAGGACATGCAGGGTTTTACAGGCGTTTTATTAAAGATTTTTCGAAAATTGTTAAACCCTTGTGTAATTTGCTTGAAAAGGACTCTGCTTTTGTTTTCTCTGATGAATGTCTGCTAGCATTTAATTTGTTGAAAGATAGGTTGACTACTGCTCCTATTATTGTTGTACCTGATTGGAGTCAACCTTTTGAAATTATGTGTGATGCTAGTGATTATGCTGTAGGGGCAGTATTAGGACAGAGACGTGATAAATTTTTCAGGGCCGTTTATTATGCAAGTAGAACTCTGGACAATGCACAGCAAAACTACACTACCACTGAAAAAGAAATGCTTGCTGTAGTTTTTGCCTTTGATAAATTTAGACCTTATCTGTTAGGGACTAAAGTTATTGTGCATACTGACCATGCAGCTCTCAGGTATTTGTTTGATAAAAAGGATGCCAAACCTCGTTTGATTCGATGGATTCTATTATTGCAGGAATTTGATTTTGATGTGAAAGACAGGCGAGGTTGTGAGAATGTAGTAGCTGACCATCTATCTAGAATTGAACAGGACACTACTTTGAAAGCACTTCCTATTGCTGAAGAATTTCCAGATGAAAGGCTTTACAAGGTGGAGTCTACTTTACCTTGGTTCGCTGACTTTGTGAATTTCCTTGCAGGTGGTGTGCTCCCTCCAGATCTTAATTCCCATCAAAAGAGGAAATTTCTTCATGATGTAAGATTTTATTTGTGGGATGATCCATGCTTGTTTAAAATTTGTTCAGATCAGATGATTCGCAGGTGTGTTCCCACAGAGGATGTAGTTAAGATTTTGCATGATTGTCATTCCTCACCATATGGTGGGCACTTTGGTCCCACACGTACTGCTGCTAAGGTATTACAATCTGGTTTTTATTGGCCTACGATATTTAAGGATTGTTATACTTTTGTTAAGTCATGTGACCGGTGCCAACGTACAGGTAATATTTCTAGGCATCATGAATTACCTCTGACCCCTATTGTTGAAATTGAATTATTTGATGTTTGGGGGATAGACTTTATGGGACCCTTTCCTTCTTCGCATGGTTATTTATATATCTTGTTGGCTGTGGACTATGTATCTAAGTGGGTAGAGGCTGTGGCTACGAAAACTAATGATGCTCGTGTAGTCTTAAATTTTTTGCATAAAAATATCTTTACACGGTTTGGCACACCACGAGCGATCATTAGTGATGAAGGCTCACATTTCTGTAATAAATTGTTTAATTCTTTGCTTGCTAAGTATGGTGTTAAACATAAAATTTCTTTAGCCTATCATCCACAGACAAATGGTTTAGCTGAGGTCTCTAACCGAGAAATTAAGCAGATTTTAGAAAAGACAGTTAACATTACCAAGAAGGATTGGGCCCTTAAGTTAGATGATGCTCTTTGGGCCTATCGCACTGCTTTTAAAACTCCAATTGGTATGTCACCATATCGCTTGGTTTTTGGTAAGGCATGTCATTTACCTGTGGAATTGGAGCATAGAGCATACTGGGCCATAAAAAAATTGAATTTCAACTTGGCCAAAGCAGGGGAACAAAGATTACTCCAACTCAATGAGATGGAGGAATTTCGATCTCAAGCGTATGAGAATGCAAAAATCTACAAGGAGCGAACCACTCGATGGCACGATCAACGAATTCAGAATAGACCCTTAAAGCCTGGACAACAAGTTCTTTTATTTAACTCTCGTTTGCGTTTGTTTCCAGGCAAATTAAAATCTCGTTGGTCAGGTCCTTTTACTATCAAGGAGGTGTTTCCACATGGAGCAGTTGAGTTGCAGGCCAGCGATGGGCGATCTTTTAAAGTGAATGGGCAGCGCGTTAAACTCTACTTTGGATCAGAAGAGCGACACATTGATAACATCGAGCTCAGTGACCCACAGTAGTCATACCATAGCATGTCGAGCTAACGACGTTAAACAAGCGCTTTTGGGAGGCAACCCAAGTGTTTTTCTTCTTTTTATTTTTATTTTGATTTCTTTAGATTTGATTCTTTTATTTTTATTTTTATTTTCTTCTCACTTTTTCTTTCTTTTTGATGCAGGTGAAGCCTTATTGAGGAAAAGAAAAGAAGAAGAAGAAGGAGAAGAAGAAGAAGAAAAAAAAAAAAAAAAAAAAAAAAAAAAAAAAAAAAAAATCCGAAGAACCGCGCGTTTTGGGTTTAAGAGGCGACAGCGTCGCGACTCTGTAGCCCTTAGCGTCGCGACGCTGTCGCGATTCTGGGTCTAAAATTTCCAGATTTGAAATTTTGGGTTTTTTTTGTGTGTCCTTCAAACCCTAGCCGCCGGCACTTTCTCCCTCTCATTTTCCTTGCAATTTTTCATCGATTCTCTCCAATTTCTTGTTTAAACTCACAAATTTCGAAATCTTCTTCCCGATTTTTGCAGTTTCGAAGTGTTTTCGGCCGTGGGTTTCGATTTCGCGGACTATTTTCAGTGATTTGAACGAGTTTGGGTGAGTTTTGGTTCGTTTTCCACCGGTTTCAGCGTGCTTGCAGCCTACTCTCAGCGTTTTCAACCTTTTTTGGCCGTGGGTATTGGTGTTTTTCACGTGTACAGCAAGTTTGGGCGATTTTATTCCCTCTTGGAGCCGCGGGTTATGCGTTTTGGGTATCTTCTTGCTCATTTCAGCTCCTTTCCTTACTATAGCTTTCATTTCAGTTGATTTAGAGGTTGGATTATAAAATTTTGGAGCTGAAAATTGCTTTCTTGTCGCTGTGTGGTGTGTTGAGCTACATATTGAAGTTGTTTGCTGCTGTTATTGGGTGTTGGATTGCATTTTGAGGATTTGTAGCTACTGATTTTTGTCTATTTGCACCCATATTCGCTTCTTTGCTTCTGAATTTTGGTGTTGTGCTAGTGTTGGGTATTGGGTTTCATTCAAGCATCAGTGTGTGCCTTCTTGGTGACGTTTTATTAGTTTTTTTCATTGTTTTGGTGTTTTTTGGACTCTACTGCTGTTGTTGTTGAGCTCTGTTGCTGCTGTTGTGACTTTATTTCTGAGGCGGACGGGCTATCTTTGTAGTTTGTGGAGTGTTTGGTGGCTTGGGACTGTTGATAGAAATATTCACCTCTTAGATTTTTCGTACCTTCCCATTAGTCACAATGCATAAAAGGTCTAGGAGACATGCTGCATCTACTTCATCCTCCACCTCCACTCCTTTTGACCCTGCTAGGTTTATAAGTAGAGAAGCAGAAGAAAGATTTGAAAAATATGTTGAGAATAGAAACTTTATTCCTGAGCGAGGCTTCAGCCCTGACCCTGAGGTGCAACCAAACTTAGTTCAGAACATCATTGCACGGGATTGGGGCCATTTTGTTCGTCACCCTGAGCCTGGGGTAGCATCAGTTGTGAGGGAGTTTTATGCAAACATGGAAGAGCCTTCTTCTTCATCATTTGTTCGAGGACACCGTGTCCCTTATGACTCCCACACCATCAATAGATTCTATAGGCTACCCGACGTTGAGAGGGACGAATACACTACATACCTTCTAGGCCATTTAGATGTCAATGAGGTCATCCAGACGGTATGTAGGCCAGGGGCCGAGTGGGCTATGACTGGAGCGGAGGTGGTGAGATTCAAGACCACCGACTTGTTCGTAGATTATAGGGCTTGGCACACTTTTCTTTGTGCCAAGTTGATGCCTGTGGCGCATCTCAGCGATGTGACAAAGAGTCGTGCCATCTTATTGTTCGCCATCGCCACAGGCCGCTCAGTGAATGTCGGCCAGGTCATACATCAGTCCATGCGCCACATCTTCCGGCGTAGCACGACAGTGGGGCTCGGGCATCCATCATTGATAACATCTCTTTGCCGAGCCGCTGGTGTCGTTTGGGATGCCCAGGAGGAGTTGGTCCACCCCGGAGCGATTATAGACAAGAACTTCATCAGTCGATATCGAGGGCCTGGACCACCGGTTGCACAGCCAGCTCTCCCCATTCCTGCATCGCCAGAGCATCCTGAGCAGCCTGCTGAGCCCGAGCATCAGGAGCAGGAGGTTCCACCTCCCACCATTGAGGAGCAGTTGCAGCAGCTGCGCATAGAGTTCCAGAGTCACCGGCTGGAGTTCCAGAGCCAGCAGCGCGAGCACCAGAGAGAGAGGCGTAGAGATCGTCGTCATTTCCTCTACTCCACGAGCATGCATGCCCACACCTATCAGTGTCAGGTAGCTATGAGTACGGGTCAGCCTTTACCGCCACCTTTACCACCGTACGAGTCGCCTGAGGACGAGGACGAGTGATGCTCTGCCGCCTTTCCCCTGCACACGGTTGTTTCTTTCCCCTCATTATTATTTTTCATTGTATTTGTTCTCATATTGGTCTGTATATCTTATTATTTTACATTGAGGACGATGTAATTCTTAAGTTTGGGGGTGGAAAGTATTTGCTTTTACTTTTGGGCTGTAATTATTATTTGTTATATCTCCTTTGACCATTTTGTTGGATTATCAGGTGTATTTATTTATTTATTTTTTTTTTTTTTTGTGATTATATTCAGGTTATCATTTTGAATCATTATTTTCTTTCCATTGAGATCTGGGTTGATTGTTTTATCTGTCTGAGATGTGTTTTTCTTTAAGGGTGTTGTTTTGATTATGACAGCCGATGAGGATAACTAATTTCAGAAAGCAGGTAAGTTATTCTGTGCAATAATAATTAAAGACAGGATTCAAGATATGTTGATTTTATTTCATGAATCTTTTGCACCATTTGAGCACGTAGTCTCCTGTCTTAGTTTGGCGAGCTTAGAGTAGGATTATGTGATCTAGACCTTGTTGTCACCTCGAAAGGGTTAGGGACTGGTTTGATGGTTAATCTGCATGATAGTTAGTAATGTTACATTTAGGAGAAAAGTATGCCATATCTTGCTTGTTCAAAAAAAAAAAAGAAAAAAAAATATGAATGATTGAATGAAAAGAAAAGACAAAAAATGATGAGCTGAGTAAAAGAAAATTGAATTAAGGTCAAAAAGAGCTACCCCTGTTGTGATCAGTTAGGCCAACCAGAGAAAACTCAGGTTAAGGGTCCCTGCAATAGGAGTGTGAAAGCTAGTGACCACCATTATTGATGATCGTGAAAAAGCTCAACGTTTGGGGGTTGTGTACCCCATTTAGGCACCCTAGTGGCATATTACCATCTTGAGTGTGGAGAGGCTTGATGATTGGAACCTAGGACCAGAGTAGGGGGAAAACGAGCGAAGGGCTGCATAAAACTGTTCCGGGCTTAAAGGACTGAGATAGGGAGGACTAGTCACACACACACGTGAGAGATGATTGAAATAAATGAAGCATATCATGACGAATGTGTTTAATCATTAATGTTTCAGTGTGATTTATCTGTGATTTGGGATTCCTGAGGCAAGAGTCAGTAGCAACACTTCCTCAAGTATTTTTGTAGACAAATTATTTTGATTCTTACTTGGCTTGATTCTTACTTTGCTCGGGACTAGCAAATGCTTAAGTTTGGGGGTATTTGATAGCACAATTTATTGTGCCATATTTTATATGATTTTATCGTTAGTCTTGAGTATTATTTGGCCATTTTTATCTCTATTTGGTTTTGTTTTGTAGGAATCAAGTATTTCAATGGAAATCGACATTTTTGAGCTTTACCGATGATTTAGGAGCTAAAGAATAAGTTCGGGCCAAGAAAATAGAAAAGGAAGATCAATTAAAGGCCTAGCGTTGAGACGCTAGCCATTGAAGCGTCCCAACGCTGGGCGCAAGTCAGCACGCGCGCAAATTCGAGGCAGCGTCGAGACGCTACCTCCACAGCGTCTCGACGCTGCGAACTTTCCAGATTTAATTAGGGCATACACGCGACAGCGTCGCGACGCTATGTCCTCAGCGTCTCGACGCTGTCACACAGAATCGACAGTATATATATTTTGCGATGCCATCTGATTCTGGGAGCTGTTTTGGAGAGAGAAAAACGACTTCTAGAGAGAGAAAACGGACAGAACAAGGCAGAGAGGGAGGGAGCTTGGATCGAGAGGTTCGTGACGGGAACGCACGGGAATCACGGCCAACGAGTTTAATCTTTCTCCCTTATTTCTTGTATTGATTTGTAGCATGTTTGGGACAAATTTCGCTTGGATTTTAGAGATCATGAGTAGCTAGATTTCGTTTCTTAGGGGCTTGATGTAGCCATTAGTTTGTATGGATTAATTTACGGCTTTTTAGGACGTTTCGTAACGCGGTTTATTTATGCAATTGTTCGATTAATGCTTATAATCTCTTGATCACAGATTGTATGTTGTTGTTTCTGAACTAATCGCTTGGGAGAGGGTAGTTTAGATTAGACTCTCAATTGCATGACTTAGGTAATTCGTTAATCGGGAGATTTGGAATTGCTTGAGAAATCGTCATGAGGATTGTTCTTATTGCTTAGGCTTATTGTTGAAATTAGATAGGGATATCAATTTCTTAATTCGCTTAAAGGATTAATTGCACTCGGGAGAGGCTTTTAATTATTCATAATCCTTGGTTTATAAACTTGTTACGAATTTGTTCTTAATTATTCGTTAAATTAATTCATGCATCTAATAGGTGAAATCAATTCCCTAAGGCCTTTCTCCATTGAGTTTCCACATTTTATTGCTTTGATTAGTTTTTAATTGATTTGCATATCTCTCGCTTATTTTCTCTAAATAAAATTGGGCAAATATACCTTTAATAATTAGGGGAACTAGAAAACCAATCCAGAGGACGACATTCGATTTTAAATCACTATATTATAACTTGGGCCCGTACACTTGCGGTAAGCAATTAGCACATCATCCTCCTTGCGCCTGAACCGCGCCTCGCTGACGTCAGCATGGTGCATGCTGACGTCAGCCCTACCTGATGCACGCGTCTTTTTCTGTCCGATTTTCCTTTTTTTTTTTTTTTTTCGATTTTCTGGAATTCCAGCACTGTTCCAACCGCAATTGTTCGTCGTTTTCCGCCGTTTTTGGCCAAATTTGATCCCGATCTTCATCGTTCTTCAGCCTAATTCAGACTTGGACTTACAGAGACTCGATTTACAATTTAATTGCCCAAAAAACGCAGGGGCCTTTACATTTGATCACATCAAAATAATTGTAAATCTAAGGCCAATTAATCTCCAGTTCATAGCAAATTAACATTCATAATGCAATTAAATCCCACCTAAAGCCAACGCAAATTTTAATTCAAAAATTAAATTACAGAGAAGGCTCTGATACCAATTGAAGGGATAATAGCCCTTGCGCAGCGGAAAAACAAACAGAACCTTTAACTCCGAATTAATTTAAGAATAAAATACCAATACGTTGGGCAAAATTCAGCAATTTAACCAAATATAAACATGCTGAAATTGTGTATAAAACATGCTAAAACAGCCCTAAAACATAGATCTAATCTACATAAAAAGATCCTACTGATCTAAGGCCGAGATACAGTTACCTTTGTAGAAATTCTTGATCGTTTCACCAAAATTTCTTTGAATTGCTCCCAAAAACAGCAACTTGAAATCCCTGTTTTCGTTGGAAAAAATGTCACGAACACCACCACGGGGTTTCACCAGTATTCTCAAAGGGATACACGTTGAGAGCTTGTGGGAACTCAAAAAAATACTCTAAGGATTTCTTCTTCTGGAAAAAACACTCTGTGTCCTCAGAGAAAGAAAAAACCACCAGAGAGAGCGAGAGAGAGGGAGAGAGGCGTGAGAGGTGTGAGATTGAGCGTAATTCTCTGCAACTGCACACTGACCACGTCCCATTTTAAAAAAGCATAATATCAGATAACTGAAATATCAGTTATCTGATATATTTAATTAATTATAATTTTAAAATCATAATTTTAAATTACAATTAATTGTATTGTATTTTAATTAATCTAAATTAATTAAAATAACATTAATTTAAATCCAATTTAAATTAATATCCCTCTTATCTTATAGTTTAATTAAATCAAATTTAATTAAACTAAATCAATTAATTAATTCGAAATTAATTAATAAAAATTAAAATAAAATTGAACATCACATATTCAATTACTATTTGCTCTCTCAAAACTATAGTATTAATATACATCCAATGAATATTAATTATAACCTATAGTTTTAATATGAACCAAATTCATATTTTAGTATAATATTCGAACACCTTCGAATATTCAATCCATCCTTAGAATTTTACCTCAACGCCCTAAATGAGCTACCGGTGGGACCTAATGGACCTACAGATCAGAAGCTCCAACGATATGAGATTAGTTGGTTAAACTCATTAACCAAGTTAATCAATATTCGTTAACTGTGGTTCACTCCACTAAAGAACCACAGCTGCACTCTTCTCACTGCAGACATATTTCTGTGTCCACGGATATTGACCGTCAATAGCAAGTTAGCCCTTCACGTGTGTTCGTACCCCAGCTAGGTCAAATTACCGTTTTACCCCTGGGCTACCTCTTGGTCCTTAAGTACTAGTGCTCCTCTAATGAACAACCTGTTTGTGGTCCAACCAACAAACAGAAATCCCTCTCGTGCCATAAAGAGGGTAGGGCCCATTGTTCAAGACCCGGAGACACCACTTAAGGGAACACACCTCTACTTACCCTAATGTCGGGAAGGAGTGAATTCCATCTTGTAAGACTACGTTCCCAGCTCCCCACTCGGTCTTGTCCCCAAAATGGTAGGCTTATTGAGTCGGCGAACAGGCCACTCTCACCCGTACAAATCAAAAGACAATCCCTCATGGACAGGAGTCCATAATCCACTCAGGATTAAGGCCAAGTTGCCTAGGTCATCCTAGTGAAATAGAAACCAAGCTAACTAACGGTGTTACAGTTAGTGGTTAACTATTTCGCGGTCCGGTCTTTGTGCAAACTCATTGCACAGGATACCCCCACTCGCATGTCAACCACATGAACGCGTTGGATCACTACGTTTGTATCAATATACAAAGCGGGCCGTATCCATAGTGTCACCAGGATAAGGTACCCATCCTTATCCCTATACTACAGACCCTTTAGGCTAAAACTTGAACATTGATCCCCGTATGTCCCTACATACTAGTTCAAGCCTCATTCTATTAGCCATGGATGTTTTGTTTATTGGATTAGGGTTAACAAGACAAGATATAATACAAACATTGAATAATACATCACTTTATTAATGTTCGGTCAAAAGTACATTTACTATCTACGAGTTTTAGGGCATAAAACCCAACAATAACATGGGGTTTCATCTCAAAACCAATTGGCAATGAGTGGAGTGACCCTTGTAGCTTATATATTGTGAGGTCTTCACCAATCTTTTCAATGTGGGATCCTCAACAACCCTACTATTGAGGTTGGGTCACGCTTTAATAACATTTTAAAAATCAACAACAAATATCTTTTTGGTGGCTCTAAACTTTATTTTCACTTACTAATGAAAGATGATATACATCAATTTCATGCATATTCTATACACATCAATTTCATGTGTCTCCTTCGGAGGCCATCAATTTCACGAAACCTCGAGGTCGTCAATTTCACGAACCTCGACTTAGGTACATCAATTTCATGTCTCTAAGTCCTATGTAGGCATCTTTGAATGTACATCAATTTCATGTACACTTATAAAACTCATAAATAATTCCTTTAATAGAATTTTAAACTCATTCATTTAATGGAATATTGAGAGACCACCAATCAAATATTTCAAACATCAACAAATGCAAGCAAAAGTAATAAATTTCATGCTATCAACAATTTTCATAAACGCTTACATAATTTAAAATAATAGATTTTTCATGCACAATGTCCATGCTTTTAATAATAATAATAAAATTTCATGAACAACTCATAAGCACGAAAATTTTAGAAAATCAAACACGCGCACCCAATTTAAAAGTTCAACAGTAAGTTCACTTACCTCGACCTAAATGTTCTGAACATAACTAAATTAATTTTTAACTCTAAGGTCCTTAACCACACAAAATAGAATGTCGCTTGCTGTTTTGGGGTCTCAAATACGCTCCAATCCTCCAATTGAATTACCAACACGCTAACGGTCTTGAAACCACAAGGCAAAATCAATGGGTATTTAGTTTAACACAATAAACAACCCCGAAATCATCCAAGCACTCTTACCCACTGCAAGAATCTACCAAAATCCAAAGAGACGAGCTGGGACAACAAGAAATCGCGTCGAAACGAACTGTTGCTCGTCGGAAAACGCCCAAAAATCGAAACCCACAAACAACGTCGTCGCTTGCTGCTGCTCTGCCGAACGCTGTCGGAAGACTAACGCCGCCGTGAACGCGTGCTGCCAGCTACTGCCACCGCGCTGCCGTGAGCTCGCCGGAGGAGAACGTGAAGAGAGCAGACACTAACCGAAAACCACCGCGAACGACCGCTTCAGCCGCGCCACTGCTCTCGGTTCACCGTAAACCGCCGCTGCACCGCCCGCTGTACCATTGTTGCGCCGTCGAGGGGTTCGCCAGAGGGGACGCGCGCTGCTGGAGTTGCTGAACGTCGCCACCGCTGAAGAGAGGGTGAGAGGAGGCTGTTTTCGTGGGTGCTAAGGAGAGGAGGAAGATGGAGATGAAGATTGATGACTCACCTAGGGCTCTGCGCAGCTTAAATAAAAAATGGCTTAGGGTTTGCTTGGCTTCAATAACCTTTAAATTACAAAAATGTCATTCCAGCTTAATTTATAAAATTCCACCAATTTCAAATCTTTTAAAATTTCCCTCCAACTCCAATTTGCACAACTTAACTCCAAAACTAATGAAATTTGAAATTTTCCTTAAATTACGGGTGTTACAATCTTCCTTAAGAACTTTCGTCCTCGAAAGTTGTTGGTCCTGAAAAAGCTCTAGACACTTGATTCTTATCTCTTTTAAACACAACCATGCCCACTTATTTGCAAAGTTAGCATGAACCTTCTCCTCGACAACGGTTGACTCCTGCTACACGAACCTTGCTCTCCCGGGCCTAGGAGGACCTTCCACATTTACCTAGATGGCGGCTGAGCTTTGAGGCCTGGTCGGCCTCAGCATATGCTGAGGCCGACCACCTCCTCGGCCTCGACCCAATGCCGAAGGCCAAGGAGGATGTTGGGTAGTTCTTCTCTTGGGCTTCCTTCTCTTCGCGGGTCGGTTTGGAATGGACCCAAAGTCGCTTTCTTCTGGAATCTCTGTTATGCTAAAATTACCCATAACAAATCCCATAATTAGATGTTGTATATCCTTGGACCAAACAAAGAATTGTGTGGAGTTCAACTCATTGCCCCAAACACCCCCTTTAAGTTAAACCGACCGACCGAAAATTGGTTTTTTATAATTTCAAACTGATTTCGACCAAACTGTTCATTAAATCGACCAATCGACGTCAGTTCGATCGGTTGTTTTTGGTTGGTTTGGTTTTTCGATTATTTTTGTTCACCCCTAGATTTGACCAAACAATTTTTGTAAGAAATTGTATTTTTGGTCACTGAGTTTTGGGTTAGATTGCATTTAAGTCCTTGATTTTTCAAGGTCAACAATTTTATCAATTAGTCTTTCCGTCCAATTTTTCATCAACTATGTGCCACCATTTTTTTATTTTAAAAAATTTATTATTTATTAAAATAATTTTATTTTTAAATAATTTTAAAAGTATTTCTAATATTTGTTTTTTTTTTTTTTCCTTTTCATTCTTCATCTTCTTCCCTCTCCACTCCATTGAAACCTTAATGCTCCAACGTCAGGATTAGGGTGTGGATTAAAACTTATCTTTAAATGAAAAATATATGTTTTAGCCCATTGAACTATATTTACGTTGGCTATTTTTTAATTTTTACCTATTTTTATGTTTGATCCTAAATATTATTTATTAAAAAACATGATAGGTTTGACATTCATGTTAGAGTGGCATAATTTTCTAAAATATTTATGCTTATATATCTTTTAGGAGTAATTACAAATGTAACATACTTTTCAAAAATTAATTGTATTTTCATAATATATGTATATATAATAGAGAATTTGCAGTGGGTGGCAAATAAGATTTGTATAATTGCAAATATAGCACAATGTAAAAGAAGTGGCAAATATGACACAATCTATCCGATGATATCACTAATAGACTTTGATTAATTAGAATCTATTCGTCTTTACTGATAGATTTCGATTATTCAAAGTCTATTAGGTTAATCAGAATCTATCAGTGATATACACTAATAGAATCCAATTAATTGGAATCTATCTGTGAGAATCTATCAGTGATATACACTAATAGAATCCAATTAATTGGAATCTATCTGTGATAGACACTGATAGTTATTGATTAATTGGAGTCTATCAGTGATAGACACTGATAGAATCTGATTAATCAAAATCACTATCTGATTAATCAAAATCTATAAGTGATAAATAGACACTGATATCTGAGTTTTTGAAATTACACATGTATAAAAAAATTTGAAAATTAAACAAAAAGTATAAAAATAACTTACATCATTCGCCAAGAATATATTCTCGTTCATATTTTGCCAATCCACGGGATTGTGTGATCTCAACGAACTAGTCTTGGGCCATTAACGTTTTGCAAATTATAGAGTCTATCAATGATTAATTGAAGTCTAAATGACAATCAACAATTTTCTAAAAAGGGATTACAACGTTTTGAATTGACTATGAAGCGAAGTTTGTCAAGTCAACAATCTATTAGTGACTATCACTAATAGATTCCAATAATTGGAGTCTATCTCCGATGATATTTAAAAAAAAAAAAAAAAACTCCAATTATTGGAGTCTATCAGATGTTAAAAAAAACATAAATCAACATAAATCAGTAGAGAATCGAGATGAGCTGATTAGAGCTGATTTTTTGAAGAAAAAAAAACACTGATTTTCTCAACTGAAATGCAGAAACAAGACTTTCAGGCTAAAAATTGTCAATTGATGGGCAAAAATATTCAGGTTGAATGGACTTTGATGGGCTTTTTGATCTTTTACAACTAATAGTGCTATATATGCAATTAATTTGCAAGTTTGCTATATTTGCTATTAATTTGGTCCAATTTGTTAACCCTATATATTATTCACTGGTCCATGCACTGTTATACTAATTAACTATCATAATATCAAACACTTGCCCTTTGCAAATATACATATATATATCAAACACTTGCTGCAAGTTGGCTGTATTCATAAATAACACCATCAATAACATATTCTTTTTTCTTTACAAAATCTTTAACAATCTCATTTTCCTTTTTTCTTTTCAATTTTTTTTGAGGATTTATTTTCATATATTTCTTTTTCTTTTTATTTCATTTTATCATCTATACAATGTCATTTATTTTTTACTAATCAATTAAAATTAGAGGGTATAAAATAACAATATTTTGTGTAATTAAAATATTCTCGGATTAAATTCTCTAAACAACTAAATATAAAATATAACTCTTACTAATTAATTAAAAAAATCACAACTAAATTATAAATAATCATCTAACAATATTTATTACTTTATATAACATTCAACAAAATGTTTCTCGAAATTTGACTTAAAATAGTAAAAAAATAAATTTAAAAGTTCGCTCTAGGAAGTTTTTGTAGATGACTAGAATCAATTGTATCTAATTTTCTTTTTTAATGTTTCTTGTAATTAAAAAATTATTTTGATTGATGAGGTGAAATAAATTGGGCATTCGTGTAGATGAAAAAATAAAATAAAAAATAAATAAATATTGAAAAAGAAAAAGGAACGGGTGATTGTCAAATATTTTGTAAAGAAAATAAAAATAAATGTTTTTTTTTTAGTACATCAACATTGTTATATGTCAATTACCAGAGTTATGCTCCTTTGGCAAAAAAAAATGTCATTTATGATGCTATTTATGGTGGTATATTGTAGAGATTTTAGATTGGTGAGATTTCAAACTATATTCATATGCTTCCTGAAAAAGGAAAAAAGATCAAACAGAAAGGCCAAAAACAAAAAAAGTAAAGGGAAGGAGAAAAAAAAAAAAAGACTGACACGTGGTGCACTATGATTGGCCCACGTGTCTGCATAAATTATTGTCGATCAAAGACTGAAATATTATTTCACAATTGAGCTGCGCTATTTATTTATTTATTTATTTTTTGAAATAAGGTTCCGCTATTTATAGGGAAATTGCTACGGGTAGTAAAAAATATTAGGGTATTTGTATATTTAACTATGCTTTTTGAGATTTACAAATATAGCAAAATTATTAAAATCTGATTTTCACGTTTTTTTATTATTCCAGTTTTACCCTTATTGGTATATCAACTGATATATTTGATATACTTCAATATTTACTGATATACGAAATATAAAGTATATCAATTAACTGATATACCAAATTTGATATACTCGAATAAATACAATGATATACCTAATTATATATACTTTATTTGATAAGTGTAACCCTTGATATATCTGATTATGAGTATTGATATATATATGAACGATATACTTGATATTTGAATGTTGATATACTTGATATATTACTTTTCTTTATTTATATTTGTAGTGTTTCATTTTTTTTTCTTGATTGAATTGTGTTTTGTTGTTTACAATATTTTAAATGAAATATTTGTCTTTTATAACATAAATGTTTGTTTTCTATACCTGTTATGAATTGATATACCTCATTTGTTATATTACTCAAGTAATTAATAATATTGATATACTCGATTATGAGTTGTTAATTACATCAATGATAAATTTGTTATTTTTTGAAAAAAAAATTGATATATATTTTTATCTGTTGGTGTATTATGAGAGTCGTGGAATGCAAAATTTGTTATAAGTATATCAATAAGATGCAATTTTAAGTATATCGCATTGGTGTTTTAGTAGTATATCAATACTCACTAAAAAAATATAATTTCAAGTATATTATTAAGATGATATAAGTATATCGATAATATATTTGCCAACATGAGCATAGTTTAACTAGCACAAGACATACACATCCAACCAAGAGGTTATAGGTTTAAATCTCCTACCACATATTGTCCCAAAATAAAGCTAATATATCTAATTCTCTTTATTAATGAAATATATTAAAGACATCTAAACTAATGAAAGCTCATGTGTATACTTCATGAATGAAGTATATTCACGAAATATACGTCTAATCTATTATATATTTAATATATCAGTTGATTGATATACCAAATATCCAGTATACCAGTCACACTAAATAAATGATGTACCTGATATACGGTATATCAATAACACTATTGATACACTTTTTAAACTTTCAAATTCCAACGTGTTTTTTATGAGTTCTTTTGACTTTTCAACTTTAATGTTTAGGGTGAGACCACTTCTTTTTGCTATATATTTGTAACATTAAAAATGACATGGTTGCAAATTCCATTTTTATTTTTTCTATTCTTACAACTGCCGCCTATTTATACCTAGTAGGACTCACAACCTCATCCAAGAATTCTAACTAACTTAAATAATTTTTTTTTTCTTGAAAAAGTTTTTTTTTATGACATGTAGGGGTGGGAGATTGAACCTCCGACTTCTTGGTCTTTATGCCAGTTGAGTCAATCTCTTGTTGGCAAAATAATTAATTCCTAGTAAAATTTCAAAAACAAAAACAAAAACAAGTTTTTGAAAACAATTTTTTTAGTTTTCAAAACTTGACTTGGTTTTTGAAAACATGGTAAGAAAGTAGATAACAAAACCAAGAAACTTATAGATGGAACCTCCGACTTCTTGGTCAGGATACAAGCTTTATGCCAGTTGAGTCAATCTCTTGTTGGCAAAATAATTAATTCCTAGTAAAATTTCAAAAACAAAAACAAAAACAAGTTTTTGAAAACAATTTTTTTAGTTTTCAAAACTTGACTTGGTTTTTGAAAACATGGTAAGAAAGTAGATAACAAAACCAAGAAACTTAAAGATGGAAGTAGTGCGCTTTCAAGCTTAATTTTCAAAAACCAAAAGCCAAGGTCCTGTTTGATAACTATTTCAGTTTTTGTTTTTTGTTTTTTTTGTTATTTTGTTTTTTAAAAACAAAATTCATATATATGTTTGATAACTGTTTTTGGTTTTTAGTTTTTAAAAAATTAGAGAAATGAAAAGATGTTTTAGAGATTGAAAAATGTGTGGAGACATTGAAACAAAAATTTAGAGACATGAATATGTATGTTTTCAAAAGAAAAGTTAGACATAGTAAATTTAGAGACATAAAGAAAATATTCGGAGGAAGAATATTAGCTAAACTCCATAAAAAATATTAGTTAGAGAAAAAAAAAAGGAAAAAGTTAGAGTTAACGAGAACAATTTTAGAGAGAAAATTTAAATAAAAATACAACTTTTAGAGAGATAGTTAGGTTAAGAGTAAAAGATGTATTAAAGAAATAACAATAAATTAGAAAAAAAAAGAAAAGAAAAATTGTAGCGAGAGAAAATTTAGAATTTTTTTTTTCAAAAGAAAAGTTACTGAGAAACTTTTAGAAATAGATCATAAGTTGTAGAGAAAAAAAATTGAGAGAGAAAAATTTAGGGAAAAGAAAATATTTGATTTTTAGAAAGGGAAATTAGAGTGAAGAGTTAGAAGAGAAATAGAAATGAAAGTTAAATAAAGATAAACATTTTATGGTGATAAAAAGCTAGGCAAAGATGTTTTTTTTAGAAAGATCGAGACGTGAAAAAATTATTTTGAGATAAAATTTTATAGAGAGAAATTTTGTAGAAGAACGTTTTAGAGAGAGAAAAATAAAAAAGGAATTTGTTGGCGAAAGATTTGTACCAGAGAGAAAAAAGTAGTGTTAGAAGAAAAAAAAATGAGTTTTGAAAAACATAAATCTGTTTTTAAAAACTACTTTTTTTTTTTTTTTGAAATTTGCTTATAATTACAAAAACGTTTTAAAAAACCTAAATGGTTATCAAACAATTTTGTTTTTTAAAAATGAAATATAAAAATAGAAAACAGAAAACGAAATGGTTATCAAATGACCCCAAATGATCATCAAATGGACCTAACTTACAAAAATAATAATCCAGTAACTGAAGTAAATCAAAACCGTAAAAATAAAAGAATAATCTAAAGCTGTTTCATAAATGCAATCAAGTTTTCCTTTTACTAATATACCTACGCATTGATTGATAGTACTTATTGATATACCAACCAATTAATTTTTTTTTTTTTTTGAGAACTGATATACCAACCAATTAATTAACGGGAAATTGGAACTTATAGGCCCATTTGATTGTTGATTTGTAAAAATGGACCAATTTTTAAAATCTCTTATTTGGGGACCCCTAGCTGATTTTTGTGATGTCAACAACCATGCAGAATGTCCACTATAACCTTATATGAAAAAATTTATATCCATTAATTTTAAACCAACAAAAATTTAAAATTTCAACAAATTCTATCCAAGTTTACCCACTTTCTTTTTTAAAAAACAACTAACCATACAATATATTCTTAATTTAATTTTTTCTTCAAATTTGTTAAAAATAAATAAATTTTAAGTATAATAAAGAAACTTTTAATTATTCAAAACATTAAAAAAAAAAAGAAGAAGAAGAAGAAAACAAAATCTGCCGCAATGCTTGATTAAAAAAAAAAAAAGATGAAGTTGCCACTGCCGCTTAATGCTTAATTAAAAAAAAAAAAAATGAAGCTGGCCACTGCCGCTTAATTAAAATTAAAAAAAAAAAAAAAAAGATGAATCCTTGCATTCCCAGCCGAATTTTGGTCGGGAATGCATGAATCCCGGCCGGGATTCATTATTTCCGGCCTGGATTCATCATTTTGGCCGAATTTACATGATTTCCGGCCAAAATTCGACCGAAAATAGATGAATTCCAGCCATTTTCGACCGGGATTTACTAAATTCGGTCGAGATTCATTAATTTTGGCCGAATTTAGTCCGTTGTTGCATGATTATTTGTCAAAATTCGATTGGGATTCATTAAATTCTTGGACAATTGATTTTGTCGAGCGTGAGAGGGATAAGAAGAGAAAGAGACCTTTGAGAGCGTGAGAGAGAGTGAGAAAAGGACAAAATTGTATTTTCGCAGCCCAAAGAGTCCCCAAATAAGATATTTTAAAAAAGGGTCCTTTTTTACAAATGGAACATCAAAGGGGTCCATAAAGCTCAATTGCCCTTAATTAACTTTAATCATTTATTTATTATTTTTTTTATAGAAAATAACTTTAATCATTTATATTCCTGAATCCCCCACCCCTTACATGTTGAAAAAAAAAACTTTATTAAATGTAATCACATGTATGAGTGTACGAGTTGTCGGAAAAAAAAACATGTATAAGTGTTCTCGTTTTGCCCTTATTTTATCAGTGATAACCACTGATAGACTTCTATCATTCACGTTTTGCCCTTATTTTATCTGTGATAACCACTGATAGACTTCTATCATTCATTAGAATTCTATCTGTATCGAAGTCTATCGGTGACTATCATTGATAGACTCCAATACAGATAGAGTTCTATCTGTGATAGTCACTGATATCATTAATTAGAATTCTATCTGTTTTCGACCATGACCGCCAGTGAGAAACGCAAATGCAAGAGGAACTTAGATGAGGAGAAATTGAAATTGGGAAATTGACATAAAGTAGAAAAGAAATTGACATTATTCTCAAATTGAACTAAATATTTTGTATTGAAATCTGTCAATGACTATCACATATAGAATCTTATTTGTATTGAAGTCTATTGATGACTAGATAATATTGAAGTTCTATCAGTTGAACTATTGCTTATCACTAATAGACTTCAATCACTGATAATTGCAATTGTGATTATAGTCGTCTATCAGTGATAAATTTCTATCACTAATAGATTTCACTCATAATGATAGTCTATTAGCCATTAGTAATGTTTAGACTAAACTAAATTTTATTCATTGAAGTCTATCAATAACTATCACAGATAGAATTCTATTTATGTATTGAGTCTATCGGTGATAGTCACTAATAGACTTCAATACAAATAGAATTCTATAAGTGATTATCACTTATAGACTTCAATACATATAGAATTCTATCAATGATAGTCATTGATAGACTTCTATTATTTAATAGACCAAATTAAATAATTCTATTAGTGATAGTCACTAATAGGCTTCAATACCTCAATACATAGGGGATTTTATCAAATAATAGAATTTCAATACAAATTGAATTCTAAGGGTGTGATAGCTATTGATATCATTGATATAAGTGATTATCAATGATATGAGTCTATTTTGCTATTTGTACAAGCAACCTAAAGATTTATATTAGTTGCGCAAAACCTTGTAATGAATGAATTTGAGTGAATATGAGATAGATCTAGTCGACACATCCTACAATATCTTAGTAATGTTAATTTTAAGGAGTGGGTTCGTGCATATTCTAAGACAGAAGATATAGAATGAAAATGCTAATAGATACTCAAATTGAACTAAAATTTCTGTACCGAAGTCTATCAATGACTATTACAATAGTCACTGATAAATTTCAATACATATAAAATTCTATCAGTGATAATCGTTGATATCACTGATATTAGTGACTATCCCTGATATTAGCATGGTTTATGGGCTTTTTAGTCATTTACATGGGTTGGTTATCTGATTCTGCTTTATTTGCAAATAGCAAGCTTGCTATATGTGCAAAGTTGATGTGTGACTGAAATTGATAGTAAGAAGAGTGGATGGAAAATATAAATTAAAGATGATTTCAGTCAAAAGTGTGAGTATACACTTAGCATGCTAAGTTTAAGGTTAAAAATGATTTTTCCCTAATAATTATTTTCTTAAAAAGCACTTTTGATCCTCTAAAATCACTTCAGATTGTTTTATTAATTTATTTTGGCTAAATTATAAAAAAAAAAATACCCCTGAACTATGAGGTTTGTTTCAAAAATGCCCCCAAAGTTTAAAAAATACTCCTGAACTTTAAAAAGTGTTTCAAAAATACCCTTGCCATTAATTTTTGAATGGAAACCATTAAAATTTAAGTTTCATTAATATCCTTGAACTTTTAAAAAAAATTTAAAAATATCCTTATTGGAAAATACGCTTCTTCTTTTTTCCTCCTCTCATCGTAAATTCTTCCTCCATGAAAATTAATGCAACACTTTGCTTATAAAGGTTGTGTGCGACACAATACCAGATGAAAACAAACTTTGAAATCGAGTTTTCTCTTTTAAAAAGTGTAAAGAAGATAAGTGGGTGAAAACAACATATGTGTGTGTATACATATATATATATATTTTGAAACACTGTGTGTATACATATATATTCTTTCCTTTTTGCTCTCTCTGTTTGTATATGTTAGTGATAAGAAGAATAAGTATTTATAAGACTGTGGGTTTGATCTAGTTTACAAGATTAATTAATCAAAAGTTTTATATATGATTTCGTTCTTAATTAATATTTAAGAATTCATAGAACCAAAATATACAACAATAATTTCATTTATTTTTCATAAAATGAATATAGAGAAAGTTAATGGGTAGTGGTTAATTGGTGAGAAAATAATATTGAAAAATCTACCAACAAAATGAAGTCAAGTACATGTAGAATTTCAAGAACAAAACAAAAGTCATCTTGAGGTTTCAACACAAACATCTAGTCAAACTCTTGAGATGATGTGTTGAAATTAAAGAGAAGAAAAGTTCCTAGTCTATGAATACATGATAAATGCCAAAGCGAGCTTAGCTCAGCGGTAATTGGCATGTATCCTCGACCATGAGGTCAGAGGTTCGAATTCCCCCACCCCCAAATGTTGATGTACTAAAAAAAAGAATACATGATAAATAAGTAAAGTTTCTCATTAATTTTCATGGAAGAAGAATTTACGGCGAGAGAAAGAAAAAAAAAGAAGCATTTTCCAATAAGGGTATTTTTTTTTTTTTTTTTTTAAAGTTCAAGGGTATTAATGAAACTGAAACTTTAACGGTTTCCATCCAAAAATCAACGGTAAGGGTATTTTTGAAATATTTTTTAAAGTTCATGGGTATTTTTGAAACTTTTTAAAGTTTAGGGACATTTTTTAAACCAATTCCATAGTTCAAGGGTTTGTTTTTATATATAATTTAGCCATTTATTTTCAAATCAGACTGAATTCGATAGTTTAGGGGTATATTTTTTGTTTTTTATTTTTTTTTTATTTTTTATAATTTAGCCATTTAATTTCAAATCAGACTGTGAGTTGTAATTGTGGATGTGACAGTGAGAGCCCTCGAAGCAATATCTGCAGAGCTAAAGAACTTAAATTGGAAGGTCGACCCAAATTCTTGCAATAATAATGGATTTTCCAACGATAATAGTGATCCTACTAATACAACCCTCAGATGGGTGGACTGCAACTGCACTGATTCTTGCAGGGTCACCGGGATGTAACAACCCTAACCTTTTTCCTTTGTTATATATATACTTCTCCTTGTTTAGGATATGTTGTGGGATGATATTAATCGTTAAAATCATTTTTGTCATTTTCAAAATTTCTTCGTAATATGTCTTTTATGATTCAAAATGTTAATTTTTATTATATGAAAATCACGGTTAATAAAGTGTAAAATCAAACATCCAATTGGTTTTGAATGATTAAATGCATGTTTTCAAAATCGGACTTACCCTCTTCTTACGACAGAGAACTAAAGAGTCAAAATCTAATCGGAGCTCTACCCGCAGCTTTTGCAGATCTGACTCAACTGCGTGTGTTGTAAGTAACGCTACACATGGCCACTAATTCCTTCCTTGGTCATTGATTATGTAAAACAACTTATAGGGGTTATCTTCTAAATCTTAATTGATCATATGAACTAATAATTAAACTACTTTTTTTTTTTTTTTCACTAAACAGAGATCTCACTCGCAATTTTATAAATGGATCGATCCCTAAGGAGTTTGCTCGCATTCCTCTCGTTACGTTGTAAGTTGTTATTTTCTCTTTTACACGTATACTTGTAATAATTAAAAAAAGGTTGATGTTCATTCAAGAGATGTATAGATTGGAGTTTGATCCCCAGTGTGTTTGTCAATTAATTTCTTATGTGCAGGTCCTTGCGGGGGAACCGACTTACTGGTGAAATTCCTCGAGAAATCGGTGATATTGCTTCACTTCAGGAATTGTAAGTGTGTCGCTAAACATTGCTGGTTAATATTTTTTTTTTATAAGGATAGGAGATCTAACTATCAACTTTTGAAATGGTAATTGGTAATCCACTCATTTAGACCATCTTCACGTGTTATTAGACTATAAATTAAAATAAAACGACAAAAATGGAAAACAAGGCAGTAATTAGCTATCCGAACTATGTTTGGATTGATCACCCTCCTATAGTGTTGTTTTTTTTTTTTTTGAGACAATGTAAGGGTGAGAGATTGAACTTCTGACCTCTTGGAAGTACAAAACTTCATGTCAGTAGAGTTATGTTCTTATTGGTCTTGTTAAACAATAAATAAAAACAGCCACCGCCCAAAGGGTTACAGTTCATTGTATTTACAGGGACTTGGAAAACAATCAACTTGGAGGAAATCTTCCCAAAAGCCTCGGCAATCTAAGCAACTTGCAGAAGTTGTAAGATTTTGATAACCTTAGTCTTTTCTTTATACAACACTTGTTAATTTATCTGTTGGACTTTTCCCATTGATACAACTAATTAAATTAGTCTTCATTATCTGCAGCTTTCTGTCTGCAAATAATTTCACAGGACAGATTCCAGAATCTTACGGAAACTTGAAGAACTTGATTGATTTGTATGTCATATGCCAATCACCTTAGAACATTTTTAATTTCTTGCACAATTTTTTTCTTAATAAAAAATTTCACATGTTCTTGCAGTCGAATAGATGGAAACAATATATCAGGAAAGCTACCCGAATTTATTGGCAATTGGACCAAACTTGAGAGACTGTAAGTAAATTGAAGTAGTAGATATCCTGTTTCCTTTGAACCTATAATATGTTAATTCTTCCAATTTAATCTATATGATCTAGTACAAATTTTTGCAATATCATTATAGTTTTAGGTTATTTTTCACTCAAGTATAATTATGGTTGATATATATTGCAGGAATATTCAAGGAACTTCTATGGAGAACCCCATCCCCCATGCCATATCCGAGTTGAAAAACTTAACTGAACTGTGAGGATTAATTGTTGCTAGTTTAGGCCCCGTTTGATAACCATTTGGTTTTTTGTTTTTGGTTTTTGGTTTTTGGTTTTTAAGCTTATAAACACCACTTCCAACTCTAAGTTTCTTTGTTTTTTCACTTATCTTCTTCCCATGTTTTCAAAAACCAAGTCAATTTTTGAAAACTAAAAAAAGTAGTTCTCAAAAACTTGTTTTTTTTTTAGAATTTGGTTAGGAATTTAAGTGTGTCTTTAACAAAAATAAAAACTATGGTGAGGAAATTTAAAGAAAACAAGCCTAATTTTCAAAAACCAAATGGTTATCATGAAGAATGTACATCAATTATTTAAACAACCAATTAAGGTGAATTGTTATATTTCTTCTTTGTCAGGAGGATAACAGATTTGAAGGGACCCCCAATTACTTTCCCCAATTTGACTCAATTGAATACATCTTTAGAAACATTGTAAGCAAACGTTCTGACTTTCTTTCTTTTTTTTTTTAAATTCATCAACCTTTGGGATGGAGGGATTCAAACCTCTGACCTCTTGATCAAGGGTACATGTCAATTACTACTGAGCTATGCTCATATTAGATTGGTTTAAACTCTTTCGGTTAATCTTATCTCGCTTTTCTCTTACTACTTAGGGTCCTCAGAAACTGCATAATTGAGGGTAAAATCCCTGATTATTTTGAACCGTTTAGGATGTTAAAAGCTTTGTAAGTTTCTGAAATTCTTTTCAGTTTTTGCATTAATTCTACGATCTCATTTTCTAAAATTATCTGGGCCAGGATGTTATATATCAATCAGTGATGAAACTTTTATCTCTCAATAATAGGGATTTAAGCTTCAACAGATTAAATGGTACAATTCCAGGGGCATTACAGAATCTAGCAAAGCGTGATAAGCGTATCTTGTAAGTTATATTTGTTCCTTTGTTCTAGACATGCTTAGCTTGGAAAAAATAAGTTAAATGATTTACTTGATGTAGGTTTCTAAATGACAACTTGCTAACTGGTCAAGTTCCGAACTGGATTGTGGGAAGCCAAGGCAACATGTTAGTCTGATGCTTGGTTACATTAATTTACTTTTTTTTTTTTAATCTTGCTAACGTTATTACAAAACTTGTTATTGTAGAGATTTATCTTACAACAGATTTACAGGGTCACCTGTTCCCAGTTCATGTCAAGAATCTACTAAAGTGTAAGTTGGTTGTTTTACTATCCATTGCCCTGATAAAACTTCTAATTACTTTGTACAAGATGTATATTTACCTTGGCTTCATTGTGAACAAATCTACTTCCCTAGTATATTTTATATTTCTTTTGTACAGGAACTTGGTCTCCAGTCAATCAAATTCAAGTAATGAAGGGTAAGAGTCTTTACGAACTTTGCATTTGAATGGCTTTTGAAAAAAAAGGCTTCTTTAAAATGATCAGTTTTACCGGTGTGTTTAATATATTTATTGAGTGATTTTATAGGAACAAAAGTGTTTTTAAAAAAAAATAATAAAGAAAAGGCATTTATAAAAATAGTTTTGTGAAGATACACCCTTGAGAGATGGATTATCAAAAATGACTTTAGAGTTATTTGTTAAATCGTTAATCAAACTAATTAAAAACTTAAGCTAATGGGTTGCGGCAAATTTAATTATATCAAATACTTTAATATTTGGGTTATTGTAATGAGTAGTAATTTAAGGTTTGTTATTTGCAAATATAGCAACTTTTTAAAAAACTTTCAAATATGGCAAAACCTATCAATGATAGATATTTATCATTGACAGACTTCAATCACAATGCATGTAGTCTATTAACAATAATTGCAATTGTGATTAAATTCTATAGTTGATAGACTTCTATCATTGATGGACTCTAATTATGTTATATTTGTAAATAGTTTTGACAAATCTATCCATGATAGATATGATCTATTACGGATAGACTTCAATCACAATGCATGTAGTCTCTCAATAATAGATGACTATCACTGATAGACTATTCTATCAGCAATAATTACACTTGTGATTGAAGTACTCCATCGATGACAGATTTCTATCATTAATAGACTTCAATTTTGTTATATTTGCAATTATTTTAGTCTATTTTGCCTTTTGTGCAAACTACACTTAATATTTCCTCTTCCATTTGTGGGCTTGAAAAGTGATAGAAGGTCCAATAATAGTTATTAATTGGGGAGGAAATGATATTAGAACACTTCGTCGAATACATGACCTTTGGTTTCTAATAGATTGATATTGTGTTAAACCACCATTAAACCCTAAAATTTAACCGGATGGGTCACAGTAAAATCTTCTTCCAAATATATTGTAAGAAAAAAAAAAACAACATTTGTAATTAATAGAATCAATTTTGGATGTGGTGCAACCAAAAAAGTTTGTTATTTAAAGCAATTTTGAAAAAAATATTTAAAGAAAAAGTATTTAGAAACTGAAAGTTTTTCTCAACTTTCACATGTCATAATTGACAAGCAATTAGTTCTGAAGCATCCAATTTGTTGCAGTGTTACTTGGTGCCTGAGAGGGGATATCCCTTGCAATAGAGAAGATCGCTGTAAGTGAAGACGAATGTGATTTTATCTTCTCAATGGAAGTATTTGTTTGATACATTTTGTTTTTGTAGTTCGTTCGTTGTTCATTAACTGTGGAGGAGACCAGATGGAGTTTGATGGTAATGTATATGAAAGAGATGCGAATAACGAAGGCAAATCCTATTTCTCTCCTATGAATGAGAAATGGGGTTACAGCAGTACCGGTGATTTCATGTTTAATGATACCGTTCCATACTTAACAAGTAGCAATGGCCCTGCTGCTTCAAGCATATATGCCACAGCTCGACTCGCGCCCGTTTCGCTTAAGTACTATGGATTTTGCTTACAAAGTGGAAGTTACAATGTGAAGCTTCACTTTGCTGAGATTATGTTTACTGCTGACCAAACCTTTGGCAGTCTGGGAAAGCGCATATTTGATATCTCAATTCAAGTGAGTTGAAGCACACTCTGATTTTCTAATGACATATTAAGTCTTGGGATTGTATTGTATTGTCTAGTAATTACTATTTACAAACAAGATTTCATTCTACAGAGAAACTTGGTTGAAAAAGATTTTAACATAGTGGAGAGAGCTGGAGGTGTTGGTAAGAACTTTACTCTGGAAGTGCCTAATGTTATAGTAACTGGCAGCACTCTTGAGATCCATTTATACTGGGCTGGTAAAGGGACAAATGCCATTCCATTCAAAGGGGTGCATGGACCTCTAATATCTGCAATCACAGTTACATCAAGTAAACTTTTTCCCTTATCTTATGCTATATAATCATTTCAGGATTTTCACTTTCAACAATTGATCTTCTCTATCTAATTTGAACTGTTTTGTTATCTTCTTTTGATATTGTAGACTTTGGTGATGATCAGGCAACTCTATCAGCTGGAGCTATTGCTGGCATTGTTGTTGGTAGTATTGCGTTCGTTGTTTTAGTATTGGTTGTTCTTCGAAGGAAGGGTTACTTAGGCGGGAAAGAAACTGAAGACAAAGGTAACATTCATAATTACAGGAGTAATCCATTTATTTAAATTATGAAGTATATATCTACTTGGACTTGTTTCGGTTTGTTTAGTCAACTCTATGTTCTTTGAGGAATATATATACATTTTTTTAAATGCATTCATTTCTTTGTTACAGAACTTCGGGACCTAAAGTTACAGACAGGTTATTTCAGTTTAAGACAAATCAAAGCAGCAACCAAAAATTTTGACTCAGCATATAAAATAGGCGAGGGAGGTTTTGGTCCTGTCTACAAGGTAGATGTTTATTGATCTTCTCACATGTTTTTCAGAATGATTTTGGCCACGTTGGATAACCATTTGGTTTTTTGTTTTTGGTTTTTGGTTTTTAAGCATATAAACATCATTTCCAACTCTAAGTTTCTTTGACTTTTCACCTACCTTCTTCCCATATTTTCAAAAACCAAGCCAATTTTTTAAAACAAAAAAAAAGTAGTTTTCAAAAACTTGTTTTTGTTTTTAGAATTTGGTTAGGAATTCAAGTATATCTTTAACAAAAATGAAAACCATGGTGAGGAAATTTAAAGAAAACAAGCCTAATTTTCAAAAACCAAAAACAAAAAACCAAATGGTTATCAAACGGGGCCTTTGCAATCAACATAAAATTAATGACTTGAGTAAACGTAAAATATTTGGCAGGGAATACTGTCGGATGGCACTTCAATCGCTGTAAAGCAGCTATCCTCTAAATCAAGACAAGGGAACCGTGAATTCATCACTGAAATCGGAATGATATCTGTATTACAACATCCGAATCTTGTTAAGCTTTATGGTTGTTGTATTGAAGGAAACCAATTATTGCTTATTTATGAGTATCTAGAGAACAATAATCTTGCTCGTGCACTATTTAGTAAGTACGCTCTTAAATATTTCTTTCACTGTTAACTTGTTTCAATTTAAATGTAAGAATACTATTGGTAATAAATATTTTATGGTTCCTATTTTAAGGTCCTGAAGAGCACTCACTACATTTAGATTGGTCGGTGAGAATGAAGATATGCTTGGGGGTAGCAAGGGGATTGGCTTACCTTCATGAAGAATCTAGATTAAAAATTGTTCATAGAGATATAAAAGCTACCAATGTGTTGCTTGATAAAAGCCTTAATGCCAAGATCTCAGACTTTGGATTGGCTAAGCTTGACGAAGAGGATAACACCCATATCAGCACAAGAATTGCGGGCACGAGGTCTCTCTCTAATATCATTTTATCTCTAACTATTGGAGCCCTCCAAAATCCTGTTGAAATCCAATTAAGTGTTTGTCCTTTTCTAATAAGCTTTTGAATTTCTTTCAGAGGTTACATGGCTCCTGAATACGCAACGAGGGGTTATTTGACTGATAAAGCCGATGTTTATAGCTTTGGAGTTGTGGCCTTAGAAATTGTTAGTGGAAAAAGCAACACAAATTACAAACCAAAAGCAGAGTTCGTTTATCTTCTAGACTTGGTAACCAGTGGCTTTTTAATATGTTCTTAATTTTAAAATCATAATCTTTTAGCCTTCTCTTTTACTTTTATTTACACATAGAGTGTTGCTTACAAAATAAAGCCAAAATGTCTTACATGTTTTTTTCTTCAGGCTATTGTTCTACAAGAAGAAGGAAAGCTACTCGAACTTGTTGACCCGAGTCTTGGCTCAGAATACTCAAAAGAAGAAGCCATGAGGATGCTTCATATCGCTCTGTTATGCACGAACCTGTCTCCAACTCTCAGACCATCCATGTCTTCCGTGGTTAGCATGCTTGAAGGTAAAAGTCCAATTGAAGTGTCGAACATCAGACAAAATGTAGCTGATCGAGATGCAAGGCTGAAAGCTCTTGAAATGCTGTCACAAGACAGCCTGACAAGCATTTCAACATCATCACAAGGCATTCAAATGCAGAGAAGCATGTTAATTGATGGGCCATGGATTGACTCATCGTCTACTTCTTCCCAAAACAAGGACGAGACTCCAACTACAAGTCTCCTTCGAGATTGAATCAAAGCAAAATATTAAATTAACAACTATTTAATTTGCACAGCTGGTTCCCCAACTGACCGATGGTTTCCTCTACCTAACGTCTTTAAGGGCAATAACTCTATACAAAGCCGACACACTTACGCGCATTCAACTGATAGAAAAGTCTTTGGAAAATAATGTTTATTTGGTTCTGGATCTTTATTGTTTTTGTTTCATTTATATGCCTTGTAAAGTCGAATTTTTTTGGCCATGTTCGGATGCCAATAGCAATACTTTATGCTATGAATTGGAAATACATGTTTATTTTATGTTATTTCTTTAAGGATAATTGTAATGGGTGGCAACATGAGGGTAAATAATGGCAAATATAGCAATTTTTAAAAATATTTGTAAATATGGCAAAATTTTTGAATTAATTTTTTATATTCCTAAATTGCCCTTACCCCTATTGGCGAGCGCATCTTCTTCCTCGTCATTTTTTTTTATTGATAGAAATCTTCTATCACTGATAGAAAGTCTTTCTATCACCGATAGATTCTATCAGTGGTAGAAAAAATTTCTATCAGTGATAGAAAGTTTCTATCACTGATAGAATAACGTTTCTATCACTGATATTTCTATCACTGATAGATTCTATCAGTGGTAGAAACATTTTCTATCAGTGATAGAAAGTTTCTATCACTGTTAGAATAAAGTTTCTATCAGTGATAGAAAGCTTCTATCACTGATAGAAAAACTGATTGGCGCCCGCATCTTCTTCTTCTTCGTCAATTATATATATATATATATTGATAGAAATCTTCTATGATAGAAAGTCTTTCTATCTTCTATCAGTGGTAGAAAAATGATAGAAATCTTCTATGATAGAAAGTCTTTCTATCACTGATAGATTCTATCAGTGTAGAAAAATTTTCTATCAGTAGATTCTATCAGTGTAGAAAAATTTTTTATCAGTGATAGAAAGTTTCTATCACTGATAGAATAAAGTTTCTATCACAGATAGATTATATCAGTGGTAGAAACATTTTCTATCAGTGATAGAAAGTTTCTATCACTAATAGAATAAAGTTTCTATCAGTGATAGGAGATTTTTATCACTGATAGAAACTTTTTCTATCACTGATAGAATCTATGAGTGATAGAAAAACTGATTGGCACTCGCATCTTCTTCTTCCTCGTCAATTTTTATATATATATTGATAGAAATCTTCTATGATAGAAAGTCTTTCTACCACTGATAGATTCTATCAGTGGAAGAAAAATTTTCTATCAGTGATAGAAAGTTTCTATCACTGATAGAAAAGCTTTCTATCAGTGATAGAAAGTTTCTATCACTGATAGAAAAGTTTTCTATCAGTGATAGAAAATATCAATGATAGAAACTTCTATCACTGATAGAATCTATCAGTGATAGAAAGTTTTTCTATCACTGATAGAATCTATCAGTGATAGAAAAATTTTCTATCAGTGATAGAAAGTTTTCTATCAGTGATGGGCATTTTAGTAATTTTACTTTTCTGATGGTGAGATTTTGCTATTTTTGCAAATATTTCTGCGGGCTGCTACTTTTGCAATTAGTTTGAGCCATTTTGCTACTTTTGCAACTGGCCCTTTCTTTAAATGCATTTTTTCTTTTAACTAGCTAGTATGTTAAACTTTTTGAAGAAAATAAAAATATTAGGTTGTTTATTTTGTGGTACTTTTAACTTATTAAATCTCATATTTAATTATTTTGTTATAGATTATAAATGTCCTCCACAATATTTTAGTCTTATTTTGTTTTTTTGAGGACAGTTGCATAGATGGCAAATTAAACAAAATTAATAGCAAATATAGCACAGTTGCAAACTAATTGCATATATAGCAAAATTAATTGTACAAGATCAAAAAGTTGTCGTCAGATTCTATCCGTGTCTATCACTGATAGACTCTAATTATTCAAAGTCTATCAGCTACTCCGATTAATCGAAATCTATCAGTGACTATCATTGATAGACTTTAATCAGTGATAGTCATTGATAGATTTCGATTAATCGGAGTCTATCAGCGATAGACACTGATAGACTCTGACTAATCAGAGTCTATCAGTAGACTGATAGATTCTGATTAATCGGAGTCTATCGTTGATAAACTCTGATAATCGAAGTCTATTAGATAAATTTTAATTAACCAGAGTCTATCAGTAATATACTCTGATAGATTTTGGGGTCGGTTGCAAAAGTAGCAAAATGGCCCAAACTAATTGCAAAAGTAGCAACCTGCAGAAATATTTGCAAAAATGGCAAAATCTTACCATCAGAAAAGTAAAATTACTAAAATGCCCATCACTGATAGAAAACTTTCTATCACTGATAGAAAATTTTTCTATCACTGATAGATTCTATCAGTGATAGAAGTTTCTATCATTGATATTTTCTATCACTGATAGAAAATTTTTCTACTACTGATAGAATCTATCAGTGTTAGAAAGACTTTCTATCATAGAAGATTTCTATCAATATATATATAAAAATTGACGAGGAAGAAGAAGATGCGCGCGCCAATCAGTTTTTCTATCACTGATAGATTCTATCAGTGATAGAAAAAGTTTCTATCAGTGATAGAAATCTCCTATCACTGATAGAAACTTTATTCTATTAGTGATAGAAACTTTCTATCACTGATAGAAAATGTTTCTACCACTGATATAATCTATCAGTGATAGAAATATCAGTGATAGAAACTTTATTCTATCAGTGATAGAAACTTTCTATCACTGATAGAAAATTTTTCTACCACTGATAGAATCTATCAGTGATAGAAAGACTTTCTATCATAGAAGATTTCTATCATTTTTCTACCACTGATAGAAGATAGAAAGACTTTCTATCATAGAAGATTTATATGTCTTTCATAGAAGATTTATATATATATATATATATATATATATATATATATATATATATAATTGACGAGGAAGAAGAAGATGAGCGCGCCAATCATTTTTTCTATCACTGATAGATTCTATCAGTGATAGAAAAAGTTTCTATCTTCTATCACTGATAGAAAGCTTTTCTATCAGTGATAGAAACTTTCTATCACTGATAGAAAATTTTTCTACCACTGATAGAATCTATCAGTGATAGAAAGACTTTCTATCAGTGATAGAAGATTTCTATAAAAAAAAAAAAAAAAAAGAAAAACTGACGAGGAAGAAGAAGATGCGCTCGCCAATCAGGGGCAGGGGCAATTTAGGAATATAAAAAATTAATTAAAAAATTTTGCCATATTTGCAAATATTTTTAAAAATTGCTATATTTGCCATTATTTACCCTCATGTTGCCACCCATTACAATTATCCTAGATTTTGCTATATTTGCAATTTTTTTACATTGTGTTATATTTGTAATTATATAATTCTTATTTGCCCCCATGCAAATTCTCTTTTTTATTAGAATGTAAACCCATCTTAAAAAGCCCAACATAAAATCTATCACATATGGTTTAATTTTAAATTAGAGATATTTGTATGGATGACAAAATATGGGGGTCGATATTGAAATATGTCCAAAAATATAAAAACACTAAAAAATGGCCACACTACTTTCTGTGTGACCAAAAATTCGTCCCATTTTTACCCCTGTAAACTAACTAATCCCTAAAAATATGTACACTGTATCTAAACTTCCAACCCAACAAAATATCCTTAGATTTCGTTTCAAAACTTCCAACCCAAAGAAATCTCCTCAAATTTCGTTTTAAATTCAAATGTTAGATTCTAAAAACCAAATTCATATCTAAATAACAAATTTTTTTATGGTATGTAAATAAAAAAAAAGGCTAATATTCTTTTATCTTAATTATGGAGAAAATCCACAAGAAATAACATAAACAAATAACATTTTCTGCTTTTTTGTCAAACTTTCATATCAATCGACTCTACCATCAACATCAATCGACTGGATGAACATTGATGAGCATAATTTACCCCATATACCAGGTATTTTCGTTGCATTTCAGATTCTTTATAGTTTGACAATAAAAAACAACCAGTGAAAAAACCAAAAGCATGATACTAATATATTAATCTTATGGTTTCGGTTGCATTGTAAAGAATGTTTTTTTTATCCAACATTGTAAAGAATGTGATGCATATTTTCTTCATCTAATAAATTAAAAATTCTTCATCTAATAACTAGGAACATTAATTAGACTATATAAAACTCACGTATTTTTAGTTTTTTTTTTTAATTAAGGGGTTTTTAGTTATTTTTTGAACCGTAAGTGTTTTGATTTTTTTTTTTAAATTTTAACAATATCATCCAAGATTTTAGGTGGTTATGATTTTTGGAGATACACTAGAATTGGTTCTCTCCTTGATTTTAGGAATACACTAGGTCGTTATGATTTTTGAAGATACTGTTTCTCTCCTTAATTTTAGGAACACACTTTCTCTCCTTAATTTTAGGAATACACTGTTTTTAACCAACCAGGGGCATTTTTGTTAGTTGATAACAAATAGTAATTTTCCAATTTTATCCTTTTGCCATTTTTGCAAGGAAATTTTTTTTAGATATTTTTCAATTCCATGATTTATTTTTAGCTATTCCTGTTGTTAACCCTTTAAATTATTGTTTATGTATGCATCGATTACTAAATAGATACATGAATAAAAGTTATATTGATTATAGTTTTTTTTTAAAAAAAAGTTATAATGATTATAGGGTTCTGGACTAAACTTGCAACCAATATAAAACTTTTTTCATGTAACTAGTTAACAATTGATTACAAGTTTCTATCAAATAATTCACTAGAAAATTGATAGCTAGGGTTAAAATGATTATTTGTTCAAAGTTTAGGAGGGTTAAACATAATATTCAAAAGTTCAGAGACTTTGGAATAAATTTTGGAACAAAGAGGGCTTTTAGTTGATTGAAAAGTAGAGTAATTACAATGGGGGGTTTGAGTTCATTTTTTGTTATGTAATTTCAAAATGTTTATTTTGGTTTTTTTTTTTTTTACAACATGTAGGGTGAGTGGGAATGGAGGATTTAAACTACAGACCTATTGATCATCAGTACAAGTTCTACGTCAGTATGAACTATGTTCATATTACATGTTTATTTAAACACTATCATTTTTTGTCCATAAATTTAATAAAAAAAAGGTCGTTATTTTGAAACAAACTTCAAATTCAAAGGTTAAAATAAAACTTCAAAAATTGAAACCAACCCATAATTTAAGGACATTTTTAATAATTTAACCTTTTGAAATTACATGAATTAGTTAAAGTTGAAAGTAAACCATTCAAAATGAAACTTTCCAGAGATGAGACATTAAAATGAAAAAAAAAAAAAGTTGGATGTATATAGACCAAATTCCAAAAGTGGTAGTTGAAGACATGCTTTTTAATTAAAAGAATGGAAAAAAAACACATGTTCTTATTCAAATGGTTGATGGAAAAATCCGAACAGATGTCACCTTCCCGTGACACTAAAGTGAATTTGTAGAAATTGAGGAACACGTGACCTGCAAAACCAATAAAAACTATACACCGGTGTGGTGCTAAGTCAGCGAAGCAAGGAGTGTCAAGAATTCAAGTCTCAAACCCTTCTCTAGATGTGAAGAAGAATATTTATGCTTGCATTGTTTTCTAGAGTTTCTCTTGTTTTCGGGAGCGATTCGGTCGAATCGAGTTGACCTAGGACACCAGGAACCGAGCAGAGGAAGGGTGAGTAACTTGACCCACACAAGTGGGTCGAGGCCGAGCATGGGATTGGGCCAAGGTCTAATCCCTCCGGCCTCTTTCCTCTGGGTCCGCTTTCTGATCGTGTCTTCGGGTTGATGTTGCGTTGTCCTCGTCAATTCCTTACATTTTGGAGTGATCCAAAATTACCTATAACACAAACCTCGCATTTATGAGCTGAACTTTTAGGATAGAAAAACTCTGATGACTTCACAAATCAAAGTCAAGCATTGACTTTTCGTCCAGATTTTTCTTGGTCTTTGAACAAGTCTTCTTGTCCTTTCCCCTTCTCTTGCCATAAATCACTATCTCTCACGCATCTCTGTATCCTTCTTACTTTTCTGATCTGGTTTTTGTGTGTCGTGATCGTTGCTCTGTTTTTGTTTCTGTTTCTCTGCTGCTGCTTTTTTATTGGCTTTGTCTATTTACGAGTGTACTGAACTGTACTGGTCGCCACTCAGAACATGGATTTGAAGAGTGTTCATGTTGATGTTGATGTTCATGTTCTTGTCTGTGGATTGCTGCTTTTCAACTGCTTCTTGGAATTTGGATCGGATGCCCAAACTCTGCCTGAACAAGAAGGTACCATCATTTTATTATTTCATTTTTTCCATGTTCTCGGTTGCCGAAATTTGGTTGTTTCCTTTGCCTTTTCTGTTCTTTCGTTGTGAAATTTGATCTGTTACGGTGTCTATTCATTATATCCAAATTGCTCTGTTTTCGTGCTTTCTAGACCTGTATTCTCTGTCTGTCTTTCCTAAAAAGTTTTTTTTTTTTTTTTTAAAGGTTCATAGGTAACAAAACCGTTGAGTTACAAATTAGCCTCTAGTAGATTGGGCATAGTTTCAACTTTTGTTTCTACAGTTTTAAGATTATCAATTTTTTTTTTTTTTTTTGGCGAAAAAGATTATCAATTTTTTTTTTTTGGCGAAAAAGATTATCAATTTAGTCCTTATTGTTAGTAGTTATCACTGTATTAAATATTGCAACAACCTTTTTTCATGGAAATGGTAGGATTATTTTCTATTTGATTGATTGTATAAAGTTCCTTACTAACTTAAAAAATAGGTGAATTTTTTATTAGTAAATGACGGTTTAGGAAGGATTAGTGAGTTTTGACTAAACTATCTTGTCTAAATTGAAGCTTTTAAAATCACAAGGACCCAGGGTGGATGCAGGGTGTATGTATGTATCAGTTGTTCTGTAAATTTTTCTAGAAAAATTGGCTACGGTATGTAGGGAGCCCATTAAAATCTTAACAACTAAGAAAGAGGAAAGGAGAAAATGAGAATTTTTTTTTATCTCTCCTAGTTGTCAACATTTTAATGGTTGGTATGCAGGGAGATCCCTACGTACCGGTATGCAGCCAAGTTTTTTCCATTTTTCAATTACATCCGCTTGGAACGTTGGTGGGGGCAGGGGCGCCATGCTTCAAATCTCGTGCAACGCATATTTTTTTGTTTCAACTTTTTTATTTATTTCTAGATTATTCTTTTTATGTTATTGTTTCAGTTAGTTAAAATTGAGTTCATTTGCATATTGGTTTGTTTTATTTTATTATTTTATTTTTTTTATAGATTATTTTTTTACTTTTTTATTTTAATTGGTTAAAATTTAGTTTATTTTTAAATTTTTCTCACATATGAAAAAAGAATCATTCTATATCAAAAATTTTGATAAATATTTCAAGTTTCATTTTTTACTTATAAATTATGTGGATGATTCTACAATAGATTGTTATAAATTTATAATTAATATTACCTAGTCTATCAATGCATTTAAAATTATATTTATATAAAGATTAAGTTAGAAGTTTAGTTCATAAATTTTCAACTTTGTATTTAATTGGTTTCAACTTTCAATTTTACTTTTAAAAATTGAGAATGAATTAATGTTAAAATAATATTATTTTGTACTATTTTTCTAGGACATACATTAAAGTAAATTCACAAATTTGTAATTTTTAAAGAATTATCTTTCAATTAAAAAAAAATATTGTGAGAAAACAAAATAAAAATCAATTATCTTTAACATGTTTTAATGAAATATACACTTTTTCTTAAATTAAAAAAAAAAACGAACAATTGTTTCAAAATAGTTTCCAAATTAACTCCTATAATTAACTATAGATTCCAACTTAAGGTTTTCCAACTTATTTTTATCATTAAAAAAAATATATTTTTTTAACTTTTCAATTTTTGATATCAACACCAAAGTAGGGTGGAGATTAAAACCTCTAATCTTTAAATTGAAGATTGTCTCTTGGCTAGTTGTGATTTTCAAAAAAAAAAAAAAAAAAAAACAATATTGTCTTAACTAAGTTGAATTATGTTCATGTTAGTTATTTTCCAATTTTTACTTAGTTTTGTGTTTAACCCTAAACATAATTTAGGTTTAAATACTATTTTGGTCCCTGTACTTTTGGTTTTTGTTTATTTTGATTCATATACTTTCAAAATGTCCATTTTAATCCTTGTACTTTGGACTTTAGTTCTTGTACTTTCAAATGTTCTAGTTCCTGTGCTTTTAAAAAAAAGACCAATTTGGTCCGTTCATTTTCAATTTTTACTCTTTATTTATTATGGTTTTTTTTTTTTGAAATATATTTATTATGGTTTTAACAATGACACTTTACTTTTTAAAATTATAAGGACCAAAATGAACGTTTTGAAAGTATAAAGATTAAAATAACTAAAGCTTAAAGTACAAGGATCAAAATGAATATTTTAAAAGTATAGGGACCAAAATGAATTAAAGTAAAAATACAATGACTAAAATAGTATTTAAACCTATAATTTATTAAAAAAAATCAGGATATATTTGGCATTCATGTTAGGGTTGCATAATTTTCTAAAATATTTATGCATATTTATCTTTTTGAAAGTAATTACAAATATAACATATTTTTGAAAATAATTGTATTTTCTTTATATATATATATATATATATATATATATATATATATATATATATTAATCACCCATACCTACACTATTATACTCATTAACTCCAATCATATCAACACTTGTTGCAAGTTGGACTACAAACTCTGAAAAAAAATTTAGTACTACCGTAGTATCATATTCCCTCTATTCATACTATGATTTTGTCTCCATAAATAATATATCTTTAATACTTGTGAACGTACAACATTTTTCAAAGGATAGTTGATGTAGCAAACAATAAATGGAAGGAGTATTATTCATCCTACACTACAGTATGGAAATTTTCCCACCTGCAACGATTTATGCAATCCACACACATGACCTAACCATAGTGCACCACATGTCACCAACAAGAGCTTAGCTCAACTGGCACAAAGTTGTACCGATGGCCACAATGTTTATGGTTCGAATCCCCTCACCCACATATTGTCCAAAAAAGAAAATAGTGCATCACATGTCTTGGTAGGTATATGAGAGAAAATAAGTATAATTTTCAAAAACAAAAAACCAAAAATAAAAAAATTATCAAATGGGCCCAAATCTGTTGATACTGAGTTGGGATGTGGGTGTGTGACAGTGAGAGCCCTTCGAGAAATATCTGCAGAGCTAAAGAACTTAAATTGGAATGTCCACCAAAATTCTTGCATTAATGGCGACGGCTTTTTCAATAATTTTACCAGTTGGACTCTTATGAGAGAGGTCAACTGCACTTGCACTACGACTTGCAGCGTCACCAGCATGTAAGAACCTTCTCTAATTTCTTATCCTTTAATTGTCAATACTTGTAGTTCTTTTTATATTGGTATAGATTAATATTTTTTTTTAAACTACATTACTTCTTTTACTTACTATATTCTTCTTCTTTTTTTTTTTTTTTAATAATTTTACTTACTATATTCTGTTTGTTATGACAGACGGCTAAAGGGTCTTAATCTAGTTGGAGTTCTACCCGTAGCATTTGCAAATCTAACTCAACTACGAGAATTGTAAGTGTGTGTTAGACATGCCTTTCGTGTAAAAAGTTTTTTTTTTTTTTTTTTTTTAAGTGAAAAACTTAAAATAGAAATACTTTGGGAAGAAAATTAGTTAAATGCTTTCTTTAAAAGTATTTTAATTTTGGTTTTTGGTGGGGAAATTCGAACCTCTGACCTCTTGATCGCTAATACATGTCAATTACCGCTGAGCTATATGCTCGCTTTGGCAGTACTCTCGACCAAGACCTTTTGGTGTGTTCTTTATTAAAAAAACACACACTAAATGTCACGTGCCAAAGAGTTTCACAAGTCACACATCATTAATTCTTTCCTTGATATTATTACTATTATGTTTTGCTTAGGACTTATAGAACATTTTTAAGAGGGCTATGAGTTTTTTTACTACATGTGGGAGTGGGAGATTCGAACCACAGACCTCTTGAACATTAATACAAACTGAATGTTAGTTGAGTTATGTTCATGTTGGCGATTTTATTTTAATTTTTTTTTTTTTTTTTTGCACATGTAGCAATTAGATCAACTAACGTAATAGTAGATATAACACATTAAAACTATTTGTAAATATAGTTCAACATTAGCCCAACCTATGAAGAAAGTTCAAAAAGTCCTAAATGATATCTAATGTATTGTCAATATACTCAAAATATAAATAAAATGATACACCTACATTTTACTTGAAATCTATGCTAATTGATGTTTGATATACATGTGATATACTTAAAATACTACTAAAATGATACATTTGTGTTTTACCTTAAATAAATGTTGATTGATGTTTGATATATTGCTAATATACTCAAAATACTACTAAAATAATATAGTATGTATATTAATATGAGTTGTTGATATACTACTGATTTACCTAATCTATTATAGTATGAATATCCCTCATATATTATACCATTGATATATACCTACTATATTATAACACCTATATGTCATAACGTTTATCATTGGCATAGTTTTAACATTCAAGGATTAAATAGAAAAATGTTAACACATAAAGGGCTAGATAACTGTTTAATTTATGTAAAATTTTTTGTAGGTTCTCTTCTGAATCTTTTAATCTGGACTAACAATAACAAAACATATTATTCTAAAAAAAACAATAACAAAACATACTTTTTCTTTACGAAACAGAGATCTCACTTACAATGTTATATCTGGATCGATCCCTAGGGAATTTGCTCGCATTCCTCTGGTTAAATTGTAAGTTGTCATTTTCTATGTTACATATATTGGGAATAAATTGATCTTTGTTCAAAATATATATTGAGTTCGTCAGTTTGATTTTGAATTTGTTATGTGTTCAGTTCCATGGTGGGAAACCAACTTAGTGGTCAGATTCCTTCAGAAATTGGTAATATTGCTTCACTTGAGGAACTGTAAGTATATACGTACCGTTCTCATTTACTATTTCCTATTTCATACTTACCACAATTTTTTAGAATTACATATTTTTGGTAATTGTTTCACTTTTTTTTAAGAAATGTTCCCGAATTTGCATATAAATCTTGGAAACAGACCAATATAATGTGGTTAATATTTCCTGTTTCAGTTTTTCAAAAACATAAATACATTACCAACACACAATGTTTTGTTTTTCAATTATGAGTTGAGCTCACTGCCGAAATCATTTGATGCAGACAATATGTAATAAATACCAAAATTTCTCCAATTACCATACATTTTCCTGTTTTTCTTTCGTAAAGAATAGTAGTACACATTAATTAGAAACGATAGCATGACCAAAAAGACCAAAATATATACAGATCAAAGCTCATTTAATGAAGATTTTGGGTAGTTTGATGATCAAGGGATGCATTATTTACAGGGTCTTGGAAGACAATCGGATTGGAGGAAGTCTTCCTGAAAGTCTCGGAAAACTAAGTCGCTTGAATAGACTGTAAGTGTAAGATCGATAATAAAAATCTTCTCTTTGTGAAAATTTTGCCTTTGATACAACTAATCAAATTAGTTTTCATTATTGGCAGACTTCTTTCTTCAAATAATATCACTGGGTCGATTCCAGAATCTTTTCGAAACTTGAGGAACTTGACTGATTTGTATGTAATGTTTATCTTGATGGGCATCTTTGAACATTTTTTTTTTTATTTCAATTAATTTGTTTTTTACATTTTCCACTGATTCTAAATTTTACATGTTTTTGTAGTCGGATGGATGGAAATAACATATCAGGAAAGATACCTGATTATATTGGCAACCGGACCAACCTTAGTTATCTGTAAGTAGATAGTAGTTATATTTTTTTTCTTCTTTGAATGAAGATAGTAGTTATATTTGTTTCTCTAGGCTAAGTTTTTTACATGTGTACTTTTTTTTTAATTCTCTCTCCTCTCTGACGTTCATCAAAAATTTAGTCTTGGGTGCTAAGAAATCACTATTTAGTCACCAAGAAAATATTGTTATATTATAAATCTCATTTCAATATATAGTACAATCTCTTCTTAAAATATTAGCAACACTAACTATATATTTAGAAGCTTCTTGAAGTATCTACATGAATTTCTCAATTGTATGTATTTAGTCCTCTCTAGATTTATCTTGAATATTGTAAATAGATATCTAAAAGGAGTTCTAGAATGATAAAAATAGAAATATCTAGGATACCTTTAGATCCAAGAAGAGCCTAGAAAAATCGTTTATTTGGACTCCAAGGATCTTATGCCTATAAATAGGAGTGTGTCTTCCATATACAAGCTAAGTATCAAAAATTGTAGAAAGTATCAAGATCAAGTGAGAGACTTTTCTCCCAAAAAGTGTCCAACATTATACTTTCTTAATAAAAGTTTCTTTCTTCTAAGAGTTTGTTTCCTCCCCTTTTGTGCTAATTTCTTCAACAAGTAGTATCAGAGCCAAGCTAGCATAGATTGTTGTGGTGGAGCTTTTGAAGTTTGTATACAATCTGGGACTATGAAGCTTGTTGTCTAGGACACAACTTACTCGTGGAGTGCATTCATTACTACAAGATGATGAGAGATCAATCTTCAAGTTGATGGAGGAATAAAGAAGTTCAACACTCAAAACTACAAAACATGGTCCATGTGTATGGAGTCATATCTCTAAGGCCAAGACTTATGGGATGTCATGGGAGGCATTGAAGTCACACCACCTGAAGATGCTATAGCTTTGATGAAATGGAAGATGAAGGCAGGTAAAGCCTGTTTGCTATTAAAAATATATGGAAAAATGTTGGAGTACATTAGGGGAGCAGAGAAGCCTAAAGCAACATGAGACACACGTAATTGCCTCACTCTTCTCAAAGAAGAATGATACAAGATTGTAGTTTCTGGAGAACAAGCTTCTGTCGGTTGCTTAAAGGGAGATGACTACCAATCAATACTTCAACAAGGTAAAAACTCTTTGCCATGAAATCTATAAATTAGATCATATTTCTCTTGTTGACCTAAAAAATTTGCTTGCCGGTCAAGAAGTATTAGGTAAGCATTGCGCAATAATGAAGAAACACTCTTTAGTGACTAAAGAAAATGTCATCCAAAATATCAAAAGAAAGTAGAATCAAAAAGAGATGAAGGAACCCAAAAACTCTCTCATGAAAGGGGAGCTAACAAAAATAATAAAAAAAACATGAGTATAAGAAAAAAGGGGAATGTTATAATTGTAGCAAAATAGGTCACTATGTGAGAGATTGTCGTCTAAAGAAAAAAAAAAATAGCAGAAGACAATGCAGTCACCTCCCAAGTTGAGAGCATTAGTAAAGAAGAATGAGGTTGTAGAATCATGCAAATTTTGCATTAGGAGAACCTGACTCAAAGTCGACATCCAATGCAGTGAAGAAAGAAGACTTGGCTCTTCACGCAGAACAGGCAAGTTATGAGAATGATTGGATTATCGATTCAGGTTTCTCTAACCATATGATAGGTGATAAAAGGAAGCTACAAAGCACATCGAATAATACAAAGGAAGTCGAGTTGTTGTAATTGCAAACAACTCAAAATTGTCAATAGCTCACGTTGGCAAAATCATGATAATACCACACTCCAATCCCAATCAAGTAGAGCAGGAGAACGTATTTTATGTGTCTGGAGTGAAGAAGAATTTGGTATTAGTATCACAACTAACACCATCAGGCAACTTCGTCGTGTTTAGACCTAATGCCGTCAAGGTGTACCAAGATCTCAAAGTCAGTGGTACACCGCTGATGGAAGGACGAAGAATGGACTCCATCTACGTCATGTCAGCAAAGGCTACTTATGTGAATAAGACACGGGAGAATGAAACAATAAATTTGTGGCATGCAAAACTTGGTCATGTCAGTTACAACACATTGAAGATAATGATAAGCAAGTCTATGCTCAAGGGGCTGCCTCAACTTGATATTAGAGAAGACATGGTGTGTGTTGGTTGCCAGTATGGGAAGGCGCATCAACTACCATTTGAGAAGTCCAAATTCAAAGCAAAGCAACCATTGGAGTTGGTGCACTCTGACGTATTTGGCCCTGTCAAGCAACCTTCAATTAGTGGCATGTGCTACATGGTGACATTTATCAATGATCTCTCCAGGTATCTTTGAGTGTTTTTTCTTATGAAAGAAAAGTTTGAAACATACAAAATTTAGAGAATTCAAATAACAAGTTAAAGGTGAATTGGGAAAGAAAATTCAATGTCTACATACAGATAACGGAGGAGAATACATGTCTTATGAATTCTCCCAATACTTACAAAAGTTTAAGATGCATTCACCCATTGATGTGTCCAAACACTCTACAACAAAATGGAGTAGCTGAAAGAAAGAATAGACATCTTACAAAAGTATGTCGCAGCATGTTACATGCAATTAATGTGTACCAGGAAGATTTTGAACTGAGTGCATGAAAACAGCAACCCATGTGATCAATAGACTTCCCCAACAGAGGTTTGAGTTCAAGTCACCTTATGAAAAGTTGTTGAACATCAAGCCAACAGTTAGAAATTTTCGAGTCTTTGGTTGTGTATGTTATGTATTTGTACCAGATCATTTGGGAAGCAAGTTTGACAAGAAAGCAATCAGATGCATCTTTGTTGGCTATGATAACCCAAAGAAACGGTTGGAGGTGTATTTATCTTGTCACTAGACGATGATATAAATCAAGAAATATTGTATTTGATGAAGCATCATCTTGGTGGGCACCCGAATCAAAGAAGGCACTAGGGACGAGAGGTCTTTCAATGAAGGATTAAATGAGGACGTGAATTGGGTGCAACAAGCTCCAATAGAAGGTGAATAAGATCTTCCTGAAGAGAACAACAATGAGGAAGAACAGTTTCTTAATAAAAGTGTCCAATATTGTACTTTCTTAATAAAAGTAGTGTGTCTCTCATATGCAAGTTAAGTATCAAATTAAAAGTTGGAGAAAGTATCTAGAGTGAGCGAATCTTCTTCCAAAAAGTGTCCAATATTGTACTTTCTTAATAAAAGTTTCTTTCTTTCAAGTATTTGTCTCTTCCCTTTTGTGCTAATAATTTGTTCAACATTTCTGATAGTTATAACATTATTTTTCACCTAATCTATGCAAACCATTTATTGCAGTTTTATTCAAGGCACTTCTATGGAGAACCCCATTCCTCGTGCTATATCCGAATTGAAAAACTTAGTCTACCTGTGAGAATTAATTACTCCACTTAAACCAGTGTAGATTGATTTTAAATGACACAGGCATTTTTTCTTTTTATTTTTTTATCTTTTAAATCTAGTAGCATTTCTTGTTTGCTAGGGTAATAAGTGATTTGAAGGGACCGCGGATAAGTTTCCCCAATTTGACTCAAATGGCATCTTTACAAACATTGTAAGCAAAGGTTCTAATTAGCTTGTTGAATTGAATTATATATAATTAAGAGTCAACTGATCTTTTTGTTAATCTCATCTGCTAATTTTCTCTTGCTATATTTAGGGTCTTAAGAAATTGCTTAATCGAGGGTCCTATCCCTGATTATATTGGACAGTCTAATGAATTGAGAACTTTGTAAGTTTCTTAATTACCAAAATTATTTCAACCCTTTTTGAAAAAAAATATAAAATATATATCATTAATGGATGGAACTTTTACCTTCCAATAGAGATCTAAGCTTCAACCGATTGAGCGGTCCAATTCCAGACACATTTCAAAATCTGTTGGTCAAAAAAACTGAGTTCTTGTAAGTTGATATTCACAATGGTGCGATTACATATATCTGTTACTTTTTCCATGGAATGTTTGATGATTATTTTGGTGAAGGTTTCTGACCAACAACTCCTTGAGCGGCCAAGTACCGGATTGGATTATGAACGCTGGCAACAGCGGAAGAAGGAACATGTTAGTGTATATATGTATTAGAATTCAGTTACACAAATGTTTTATCCTTAAAATTATATGGTGGGGAGCTCTTCTCTGTCGCTGACACTATTATATATAAACTTTGTTTCAGAGATTTATCTTACAACAATTTTACAGGGTTGCCTGCTTTCAGTTGCACACAGTCTAATAATGTGTAAGCCACTTTATGTTTACCGTGATCAAACTACGTAATCTATTAGACACTTTTAAAAGTTTAGATATTTATTAGACATAACGTTGAAAATATAGGGATATATTAGACGTTTACTTTTTAACATTCAATGACTTATTAGATATAAATCTTAAGGGGGAACAGACATAACATTAGTTTGAAACTTTAGTAACCAAACTTAATTATAATTATTATCCTATGCTTTACCTTTTTTTTTTTTTAATACAGGAACTTGATTTCCAGTTCAAGTGTGAAGAATGAAAAGTAAGTCTTTACTAACCATAGATGATATGAATTTATTTTCTCAACTTCATGTGTCATAAATTAAAGCGAGACAAACAAATTCTAAAGTATCTAATTTGTAGTGCTGATTGGTGCTTGATGAAGGATCTCCCTTGCCCTACCAAGGATAGATGTAAGCAAAGATGAGTTTTAAAATTAGTTTTCATATTTGTAAACTTGGTATCCAGAGAAATAATTTCAAAAATTTTCATCATTTCCATTGCATATCACTTATATATACAATTTTTGTATTATAGATAACCACATGTCGAGTTAGGGGATTTGAACCATAGACCTCTTGGTCATTAGTATAAACTTTATGTGAGTTGAGCTATACTCATGTTTGGCTGATAAGATATATTACTATATACCTAAAATAAAGAACTTCCCTGATATATATATATATATCAATATCATATATGGATTCTTATATTTGTGCCACATTTGTAAAATCTTTTTATTGGTCTGAATTTGTGGATGATAAGATATATTACTATACACCTAACATAAAGTCTTATATTTGTGCTACTATATCTCATATTGAAGTGTTTGTTTAATGGATGGTTTTGATTTCACTTGTAGTTCATTCGTTGTTCATTAATTGTGGAGGACGAAGTATGGAGTTTAATGGTACTAAATATGAAGGGGATGATAGTGAGGGTGGCAAATCTAGTTTCTTTTCTTCAGCTGAAAGATGGGGTTACAGTAGTACTGGTGTTTTCTTGAGAAATGACAGCCTTCCTTACAAAGTAGCAACTAGCAATGGCTCTGCTTCAGACATTTATGACACAGCTCGACTCTCACCCATTTCTCTCAAGTACTATGGATTTTGCTTGCAAAATGGAAGTTACAATGTCAAGCTTCACTTTGCTGAAATTATGTTTACTGCGGACCAAACCTATAAGAGCTTGGGAAAGCGCATATTTGATATCTCCATTCAAGTGAGTCCAAGCACATTTTAGGGTGTGTTTGGTTTAACTTTGCAGTGTTTAAGTTTGAAAAAAAAAACAAATTTTTTAAAAAGATTTTTTAAGTATATAGTAACTTTTGTATAAAAACACTTATGAGAAAATGTAACTAAACATATGAGTGTTTAAATTCTAAACAATTTTTATACAAAATGTTAAAAAAAAAATGCATTCTTGAAAAATATTTAAACTAAAAGGTATTTCAAACGGGCCCTTATTGTGAGCTTAAAAAACGATACAGATTCAGATTGTATTTTACATCTTCAAGTAGACGTTCAAGGGATTGTTGTTACCATTATTTACTAATTGGGATTTGTTGTACAGGGAAACTTGGTTTGGAAAGATTTTAACATTGTGGAGGAAGCTGGAGGTGTTGGTAAGAGCTTTATTTTGGAAGAGCCTAATGTTGTAGTGAATGGAAGCACTCTTGAGATCCACTTATATTGGGCTGTTCCACAGATAGGGGTGTATGGACCTCTAATATCCGCCATCACTGTGACACCAAGTAAATATTTTCTTCATTTTACTATCATCATATAAAATCAACTACTTTGTTTGAAATGACTTTTAAAAAGCCATTAGTGTCCATCATTATAATAACTTTCTTGCAACATATATTTTCTCTCGACAATCAATATTCAATCTATGCTGAATTGTAGTTACTTCTTTTGTTATTGGTAGACTTTGATGTGGGAACTAATGTGGAAAGTAGAGGGCTATCGGCTGGAGCTATAGCTGGCATTATTGTTGGTATTTTCGTGTTCGTTGTTTTAGTATTGGTTGTTCTTCGATGGAAGGGTTACTTAGGTGGAAAGAAAACTGAAGACGATGGTAAGATTACAATACAAATTTATTTATTTAAATTTTAAAGGGTAATATACATTTTTATTCGTTAAGATTTGAATTTGGTGTCTGTTTAGTCTTTGAGGTGCAAGATATGGCAACCTTTGTTGGCGAGTAGAGTAGAAGAAAGGAAGAAGAAGAAAGAAGAAAGAAAGAAAAATTAATATAACTTGTTAAGTCAACAAACCCAATTAGCAAATAACTAACATGTCACAGTTTACTAATGGTCAAATGAATTTTGAGATCATATGAAACTATTTTTCAAATTTCAGGAACTAAAATGTTACTTTAAAACCTTATGGATTACTAAATAGACACCAAACTCAAAACTTATTTTGTCCATTGGCTAGTTTGGTCATTAACAACCACTTGTTTAGGGGAGTGGAAGATGACAACAATTCAAGTTTGAACATGTTTCCATTTTGTTTAGCCTTTTTCAAATTCAAATACAGATATGTAGTCAAAACTCTATGTTGTTTTGAGGAATATATTTGATTACTAATTCGCTTCTTTCTCTTACTAAAAAATTCTTTGTTACAGAACTTCGAGATCTAAAACTACAGACAGGTTATTTCAGTTTAAAACAAATCAAAGCAGCCACCAACAATTTTGATGCTACATATAAGATTGGCGAAGGAGGTTTTGGTCCTGTCTACAAGGTATATGGCTGTGGAAATTTTATCCTCTTCACCCAATTTAATGTTGCATTCATTGTTTGATATAATATGATCCTTCTTTTCATGTGTTTTTCAAAATTGTGCAAATTAAACAAGAAAATATTTGGCAGGGAGTACTATCAGATGGCACTTTGATTGCCGTCAAACAACTATCTTCTAAATCAAGGCAAGGGAACCGTGAATTCATCACAGAAATTGGCATGATATCTGCTGTACAACATCCAAATCTCGTTAGGCTTTATGGTTGTTGTATTGAAGGAAACCAATTATTGCTTATTTATGAGTATCTAGAGAACAATAATCTTGCACGTGCACTTTTTAGTAAGTGTCTTATATAATATATCTTTCATTATTATTAGTTTGTTTATGTTTCAATTTTAATATAACGTTGTTGGTTATTATAAATATTTTTATGGTTCTCATTTTAAGGTCCCGATGAGCATTCTCTACATCTGGATTGGCCAATAAGAATGAAGATATGCTTGGGAATAGCAAAGGGTTTGGCTTACCTTCATGAAGAATCTAGATTGAAAATTGTTCACAGAGATATAAAAACTACTAACGTTCTGCTTGATGGAAGCTTGAATGCCAAGATCTCAGACTTTGGATTGGCTAAGCTTGATGAAGAGGATAAGACCCATATCAGCACAAGAATTGCAGGCACCATGTCTCTCTCTTTCCCTTTCTCTTTTTTTCTAATGTCAATTTAGCTCAAAGTCATATTTAGAACCCTCTAAAAACCTTTTGTCGTCTAGTTAACTGTTGGTCCTTTTCTAATAAGCTTTTGAATTTCTTTCAGTGGTTACATGGCTCCTGAGTATGCGATGAGAGGTTATTTGACTGATAAAGCTGATGTTTATAGTTTTGGAGTTGTGGCCTTAGAGATTGTAAGTGGAAAAAGTAATACGAGTTACAGGCCGAAAGAGGAGTTTGTTTATCTTCTTGACTGGGTATCGTCGTCGATTGTTTTTTCAGTTCTTGCCTCTTTTAATGTTTCTTTTTTATAAATGGTCCTCCGTTCAATTGTTTTTCGTGTTTTTTCCTACTTGAAAGGCTTATGTTCTACAAGAGGAAGGAAACCTATTGGAACTTGTTGACTCGAGGCTTGGGTCACATTACTCAAAAGAGGAGGCCATGAGGATGCTTCATATAGCTCTGTTATGCACGAACCTGTCTCCGACTCTCAGACCATCCATGTCTTCAGTGGTTAGTATGCTTGAAGGTAAAATTGCAGTGGAAGTGTCAAACATCAAGCGCAACACAGCTGATCGAGATGCAAGGTTTAAAGCCTTTGAGAAGGTATCAGAAGACAGCCTGACAAGCATAATTTCAACCTCGTCGCAAGGTATTCAGATGCAGAGAAGCATGATAGCTGATGGGCCATGGATCGACTCTTCTACTTCTTCCACCCAAAACAGAGACGAGAGTCGAGAGTATTCTTCAACCAGAAGTCTCCTTGCAGATTGAATCAAAGCAAAAGATCAAATAAAACTCAATAAACGGTCTCAAAAAGAATAATTCAGAAAGAGAAATTATGCTTCATCTATGGACATGCCGTGACCAGTTCTTCCACATCGATAAAGAGTAGAAACTAGACTCTGAAACTGCACTTCTAATGTCTTGAATAAGGTATATGTGGTATGTCTAATCTTTGATTTTTCTTACACGTATCAATTATTCAAAGGAAGGAGATATAAACAAACTCTTTTAGACATAAAATTTGGTACATTTAAATTCTCTTGCTATTAAAATATAGGCCAACTTTTCTTGTACCTGATTCTACTTTAATATGTTTTTAAGATCTGCAAGCTACAGTTTCAACAAGGCAACTCTAAGCTGCCACAATCAACTCTGATTAGACTGAAGAAGATGGTTTTTGGTCCTGTTTACCAGGTGGGTGTCCTCCAAAATCCAGTATAATTATTATTGGCTTCTTTTGTAGAATCATAGTTCTGGTGTGTAAAAAGCATTCTTTAAATATGCTATCTACTTTTTCAATCTTTGTTAACAAGGAGTGTATCTAATATTACTATCTAAATTTGCAACATTATGTAGCCACACACATATATCTTTGTGTGCATATGTATGTGAAGAATGGTATGCAATTTTGTGTGGAAATATATTACGACTGAAGCCTCAAGAAAGATACTGCTTCTCTTCAAACAATGTTCAATGTGTAGATTTAAGTTCTTGTACGGTGTTAATTCTCGTTCTATAGGTAAGAAATATGTTCGTTGCGTATCCTGTTAGATCCTTGCCTTGAGTAGAGTCTATATATATGTTAAATCATTACTTGATGAACGAGTTATACAAAATTTAATCTTATATCAATATTTTAATACTTTTATTCGTGGGATTGAAAATTAACACGACGTTTAACAATTGTTATCAATAGTACTAACCGAGGAGAAATTAACATTATAGAAATTGGAACACAAGACCTCTTGTTTTGATACCATGTTAAATCACTACTCGATCCATAAGTTTAAGTTGATGGGTTAACACAATCCAAGATGTAGTCTAAGTCCATGGCAACAGAGAGCTATTTTTCATTCTATAGATTCATTGGTAGAATAAGAAAGATAACAAATCCGTTTCTTCTGCCCCAATTAGGGAATTTTATTCCCTTCAGTTGAGTTATGGCATTTTCGTTTTAGCACCTCAGGCTTTTTGTATCAGAGGTCATAAGTGTCCATTATTTACGTTTCAGCTCTTTTGAAAAATCCCCACACTGAAAAATAAGAGCAACAATTGCAAGAACTCTCTCTCCCTCTTTTCTTCTTTACTGTCTGTCTTCATGTTGATCAGTAATAAGGGCAGCTTGAAGGAAGTCATTTTGACTCCTTCATTGCATGAAGTAATCGACACTTTTTTTTTTTTGTACCTTCACTGAGAGATTGAAGTTTCATTTTCTTTTTCCTTTCCTAAACACATGGATTTGAAAATTCAACGTTCATCTTCTGAGTCCTTCCGACGCTGGATGTTCACATTTGTTTCGAACCTTTTTGGAGTGAATTGTACGTAGAAATTTAATGCCTTGCGGACCCCCTGTTCCTGCCTCAACCAATACTTAATTATCGATAATAATTATTGGGTCAAGCACATGGTGAGGTACAATAAGTTTTGTTTACTTTTCAGTCACTTGAGTCTTCTGCTTTCCTTTTAACCTACACTTCTTCATTATTTATTTTTGCCCAAAAGTTCTCAATTATGAATAACTTTACTATTTTATTTTGTACAAATTATTTCTTAATTGATGCAATTTTAACTTTCTTTACACAAGGCGTTATTTAGTCTAATCTTCCCAAATCAAATTATACATCACTTGAACTAGCGGGGTCAAATTTTTATGATATTAATATCCTGTACAAGAGTGGAAGGATAACAATGGATGTGAAAATTCATACTTATATTCAAATGTAATGAAGATCATCTTATTATTATTTTTTTTTTACTTCCAAATATGCCTGAACATGTTGATAAACTTTGACATGACTATATAATATATATACAAAACCTTGAAAATTTCACTAATTCCAAACAGGTTTGTTGGGATTAAAAAAAACATAACTCTACTTGAAGAGAAGTGATGTTCTTCTTTTCAAAAAGAAATGTATATTTATACCAAATTTTATTTATCGAGTGCATACTACAAACAAACTTATTTTTAAGAACACGAACCTGAAAATTATAAAATCACCATCAAACATTAAAGCTATATGGATATATACTCAATTTCTCAGGCATTTATTGAGAAAATATGGTTGGTCTTTCAAGTTGCATGCATTAATTATCTTGACTTGGTTCAAAATTGACTTGGCCATATGAGGCATGAACTGAACTATTCATGAATTTCCCCTCTCTATCTCTGTTTCTCTAAAGCCCATATTTATCAATATTTTGATACATAAACAAAGTATTCGATATTTTTTACACCCATAAAGCGAAGGCGGATGTCGGCTCTACCTCCATTTCCAACCTTTGTAGTTGCTTCCTTCCTCGTCTATTGCCTTCTTCCTGCTCTCGCTTCTCAACCTCCAATATTGCCTCCAGAAGAATGTACGTAATATCCATATCAATAAGTTTAAATGTTTATTTAAATTGAATATCAATGATTTAATATGTTTTATATACATTCTTATTAGTATTTTCCTTTCTTCTCGAATCGCTGTACTTATAGTTTTGGTTGTGTAGTTAGGCCTTTGTCTTTGTAAAAGTTTGGCAAAAGTATGAGACAACTTCCACGATAAGGAGATCAACCGTGTTAAAGAAGAATTTTGTAGAACAATGTTGCATACCGATATATAAGGATCTCTCTACTTATCTTATTAAAATCTTGACAACTAAAAAAGGAAAAGATAGAAAATGAGAAGACTTTTTTCTCTTTCCTAGTTGTCTCAACATTTTAATGATAGTACGTAGGGAAATTTTCCTACATATCTGTATGCAGCCAAATATTTTTTTAGGAAGAATTGAAAAGAATGGGGTTAAATTGTAGCATAGCTATTGTTGGAGAGTTTTGATTGTAACAATTCTATTTTAAGAGTATGTTCATACATTTTAGGATATTTCAAGGTCTAATTACAACCATTTAACCCAAAAAAAAAAAAATTGTCTTCTATTGTTAATTGCCTCTAGTTTGATTGGGGATCCCTTTCTCAATTGAGTTTTTTTTTTTTTCGTTCCCTAACTTCTATTCTAGTTTCAAATCTTTCATTATTATAGTATTTAAACTTTCAAATGTTTTTGTTTTATTCCGAAACGCTTTGTACTAAAAAAGTGATCAAGTTCATATATAGTTTTTTTATAAACTATTGGAAAAAATACACTTATAGTCCCTAAACTTTAAAACTCGACATTTCAACTCCTGAAATTAAAAAAAGAATGCTTATTTGATTCATATTGTTAATGACACTTTTAGTCCTTCAGTTAATTTTCTATTATGTAGGGCTAACCAGTTATTTTTTTAAAATTATTTTTTGGACTGGTAAAAATATATTAATTTTATATTTGTGAGGTGGCTAAATTATGTGACATAAATATATTATTTTCAATATTAAAAAAATAGGCGATGAAGGTGGGGTTGTGGTGGAGGGAGATGGGGATGAGAGTGGAGTGATAAACGAAAGAAGAGGGAGAATAAAAAGATATTTAAAAATATTTATTTTTATTTTAGTTTAATACAATTTTTTTAAATATATATATTATTTTAATAAAGAAAGCATAAAAAAAACATCCAGCTAGTTTTTCGTTAGTTACAATAATGGAAAACTGGCTGTAATGACAAAAAATTTATTTTCATAAATCTTAGGAACTAAAATGTCGAGTTTGAAAACACTTGGACTTAAAACTAAAATGAAAGTGTACTTTTTTCTGAATTATAATTTCTTCTAGCCTTTTTGATGTCTTTTGGAAAGAGGGGATAGAGATTCTTGGAAAGAAATTGACTTGAAAATCAAGCTTTTAAGAACCCTGGCAAGAAATTTACAATAAAAAGGGCCTCTTTTGTTTTACTGATTAAGACTTTACAGAAACATTACCAAAAATAGCTCCCTAATTAATTATTTTATTTTCTTTTGAAGTTTTGAAATTACTTTGAGTGCCTTCTTTTCAAAGGTTTACGGGAATATTGAAATTATTTTGAGGGCCTTTGTGTTACTGTAGACTAGTGCATCATCAACTCGTCTCTTTGATTAGCCTCCTCCAAATGCCCCAACATTGCTAAAAATCCTACTTCAAAAGACAACTTTGGAGTGTGAAAAATAAACTAGACACAGCAACCATCGATCACATCATTACAAATTTAGTTGATGAGCTTTTCGTATTTGTGTTTAATAGGTCATACTTATAAGTGTGGAGGAGAAAATCTCCTACACAGGTTAAGCAATCATATTACAATAATAGATAAAAGAGATTTAATTTTATTATTCCAATCAGATTAATTAAGAGTTGTAATGAACTGTGGATGTGACAGTGAGAGCCCTTGAAGCAATATCTAAAGAGCTAAAGAAGTTAAATTGGACAGTCCACCAAAAATCTTGTGTTGATGGCGACGGCTTTCGCAATGAAACCATTGAGGGTGATAGGATCATGAGAGTGGTGCACTGCAATTGCTCCACAGATTCTTGCAGAGTCACCAGGATGTAACAACAACCACACATACATATATTATATATCCTTTTAATTTTTCCTTGGTCGTTGAACATATATATATAAAGATAAATATATATTCTGCTAATTCTTTACCATCTTCTGTTGTTTTGTTACGACAGTCTGCTAAAGCGTCTCAATTTGGTTGGTGTTCTACCAACAGCATTTGCAAATCTTACTCAACTGCAAGAGCTGTAAGTCACACGTCACCGCTAAATGCTATAATTAGCTCTCCACTTATCTTTTCGATGTGGGATTCTCAACGTGGTGTTTTGAGTTTTATGGACCCAGATACCATATTAGATCACATAACTAGTTTACATCTCAAAATCAATTGACAATGAGTGAAAGTAACCTATGTATCTTATAAATTGGTCTCCACTTATTTTTTTTTCAACGTGGATCCTCAACACACAAACTTCTATCAATTAAGATATTGTTCCTTTATTGAACAGAGATCTCAGTCGCAATTTTATAAATGGATCAATCTCTAAGGAGTTTGCTCGCATTCCTCTTGTTAAGTTGTAAGTTGTTATATATTTTCCATTTTACAGATATACATAGTTGGTTTTATAAATTTTGTTGTGTTTAGTTCAATGCAGGGAAATCGACTCAGTGGTCAGATTCCTCAAGAAATTGGTGTAGTTGCTACACTTGAGGAACTGTTAAGTGTCATTAATTAAATTAAAATGTATAATAATGATTATATAATGTGAAGATTCTGGGAGGTTGATGGTTGCTAAAAAATAAAAAGGATTTGCATGCGTTTAATTTTTTATATAGGGTCTTGGAAAACAATCAGCTTGGAGGAGATCTTCCCGAAAGCCTCGGCAAATTGAGCTGCTTGTGCCAACAAGAGCATAGCTCAACTGGCATAAAGTTGTACTGATAACCACGAGGTCTGTGGTTCAAATCCCCAACCCCATATTGTCAAAAAAAAAAAAAAAATTGAGCCACTTGCGAAGACTGTATGATCCATAACAACAATTGTAACACATAATGATCTGTTTGATTTTTACCATTCTTACAACCAATATTTAAATTAGTTTTTTCATTATTTGCAGACTTCTTTCTGCAAATAATTTCACAGGGCCCATTCCAGAATCTTATGGAAACTTGAGCAACTTGATTGATTTGTAAGTGACACTAACAGCCATCATCTTACGACATTTTTAAAAATTTTAATTTTTCGAAATTTCTTATTTGTACATGTTTTTTTGCAGTCGGATAGATGGAAATGATGTGTCAGGAAAGCTACCTGAATTTATTGGCAATTGGACCAAACTTCAGACATTGTAAGTGTATATAATATAGTAGATATCGTTTTTTTTTAGTAGAATGTTGATAGGAGATTCGAGCCTCTGACCTATTGATCAGAGATGCATGTCAAATTACAGTTGAGCTATGCTCACTTTGGTAATATAGCAGATATCTTGTCCATTAAAAGTTTAAAATGTTACTACACCTAGTACAAATTTTACTTTATGTATAATTATTGATGTTGCAGGGATATTCAAGGAACTTCAATGGAAACTCCAATTCCTCGTGCCATATTCGAGTTGAAAAACTTAACTGAATTGTGAGGATTACTTCACTAGTACTTGACATTGTTTTCAGTTTAGAACAATCTATATTAATTCAACAACTTTTAGGATGGAAAAATTTGAACTTTTGATCTCTTGATTATTGATTATACGTGCCAATTATTGCTGAACTATGCTCACTTTGACACAAAAGACTATATTATTTTGAATGTAGTAATGTTTCATTCTCTCTCAGGAGGATAACCGATTTGAAGGGACGGCCAACAAGTTTTCCCAATTTGACTCAATTGACATCCTTAGAAGAATTGTATGCAAATGTTCTAAATTGTTTATTTCTTATAAGTCATCCTATTAGATTGATTGGCTTTAACTCCTTTTGTTAGTCTTATCTTTATTTTCTTCTTTCTACTCAGGGTCCTAAGAAATTGCTTAATTGACGATCGTATTCCTGAATACTTAGGACACTTTACTAATTTAACAACTTTGTAAGTTGCAGAAATTCATTTTCATTCTGCATTTTTTTCCTTTGTGTTAAATTATAAGTTTTGATCATTGCACTTTCAAGGTTGTTTTTTATAGGCTCTCAACTTTAAAAATGTATCTAACAGGCCCCAGATTTTTAATGTGGTGCCTATTAGATCTATAAACTATATATAACTGTCAATAGAGATCTGAGCTGCAACAGATACATATAATGAGATAATATCTTCTGCTGGAAATTTCATTTTTCAATAGAGATCTGAGCTCCAACAGATTGAATGGTTCAATTTCAGAGACATTTAGGAATCCAGGAGTTCCTGAGGAATTGTAAGTTTGATAATGCTCATTGATGATAACAACATTATTCTTTTTTTTCCTTCATATTTGAAAAGTTAGATGATTTATTTGATGTAGGTTTCTGGCTAACAACTCGTTAAGCGGTCAAATACCAGGCTGGATGGCGAGCAGAAATAACATGTTAGTTTAAACTCTATTGAGTCTGTATGCACTAATTATAAAGTTATATTCTAATTAATGTTTGGTTGCAAACATAATTTATCCTTCAAATTATATAATTATTATACAATCTTTTGCAGAGATTTATCTTACAACAATTTTACGGGGCCGTCGATTGCTACCAATTGTCGTCAGGGTGATGTGTAAGCCACCTCATAATTTATATCATCAATGTTGTGAAGAACTCCAAGAAACCATGCTTTAAATCACAGCAAAACAGAAAATCACATCTAACAAGGTTCACAATTTTACCAACTAAATCAAGCATAGAAAAATAGAGAGGACGACACAAATATTTATAGTGGTTCGACCAACGAGGTCTACATCCACTGTGCAAGGCGAGATCAATCTTTTATTTGCTTCAATTCAAGAACAAGATACAATCGAAAAAGAGAAACACTTCAAGCAACAAATCTCTCGCAGCCCAACAAAATATACAGAAGAATCACTCTCACAAAGAGAAAATTTCTCTCTTAAAATACCGCTTTAAAGAAAGAAAAATACTCTTCTTCTGCACACTGCAAAACTGCCACTGCTGTACTTTTTTTCGTTTCTGTCCCACGAAACAGAAGACGCCACCAACCCGTTCCAACTTCTCTCGGCAAACCTGAACAATAATGGTGGGCCAATAAACTGAAACTCATGCTGAATAATTTTGGGCTAACTTTGGGCTTTGAACAATACAAAAACACAAAGCCCAATATTAAACTTTAATGGATATAACTTGAGTCACATAACATTAGTCAACAATCAAAAGAGGAGGCCCTGAGGATGCTTCATATGGCTCTGTTATGCACAAACCTGTCTCCGACTCTCAGACCATCCATGTCTTCAGTGGTTAGTATGCTTGAAGGTAAAATTGCAGTGGAAGTATCAAACATCAAAGCGCAACACAGTTGATCGAGATGCAAAGTTTAAAGCCTTTGAGAAGACATCACAAGACAGCCTTACAAGCATTTCAGCCTCGTCGCAAGGTGTTCAGATGCAGAGAAGCATGATAGCTGATGGGCCATGGATCGACTCTTCTACTTCTTCCACCCAAAACAGAGACGAGAGTCGAGAGTATTCTTCAACCAGAAGTCTCCTTGCAGATTGAATCAAAGCAAAAGATCCAATAAAACTCAATAAACGGTCTCAAAAGGAATAATTCAGAAAGAGAAATTATGGTACATAGCTACTTTTAGATTTCATTTTAGAAATAGGATCGTATCTTTTTTAAATATATCAAACATAGCAATTCAGAATATTTTAATTATATATTTTGTGTGTTTTAACATTTTAATTACGTAGAAGATCAAACTGATAGCGAGTTAATGTGTTTGTGATTCAACTTCCATTCATATACTTTTGCAAAGAGTTCGTTTTGTGTGCCAAATATTCTCAATAAACAAACTCAAAGGAATTATTTAGAAAGAAAAAATATCAAACATGGTCTTTCAGTGTGGTTTATTGGTCCAAGTGTAGAGGGATTAAGGTAAGGAATATTTTGTGGTTTTCTTTTTTTTTTTTTTTTTTTCCTATATTAATGAGATTGAAGCAGAAACTGCTTTCAAAAGTAGAAAAGAGAAGAGAGAAGGACATGTCATAATTTACAGATGATGGCCTCATAGTTATAAATATTCACCCATCATGTAAGTAACAGAGAACAGTTTTGAGACTATATATACACTTACAACTTACAACTTACAACTACCAAAAACGCATGTTTCATAAGATCAACACTCAATCCCAGTATTTATCTGAACAGAGAAGGAAGTTCGACGAATATTTGAGAGAGGAGCATCAACTCTTACAACTATCCCAGAATTCCCAACATTGCCATTCCACTTCGACCTGCCGATCTGGATGCCGAGCAAAAAATCAAATAGAAGAAAAAGGAATCGGCCAACAGTGAAGTATAATTCTAAAACAAATACGATTGAGAAGAAATGGAGTCGAACAAGTGGCTTTAGCTATACAATAGTATGTTCAATTAATAAACATGATCCTCACGGACAAAAGGAAATTCAATACTTACAGAAATGGAAGCAAATGCAGAAGGATGGGCAATGAAGGAACAGCCGCACATGAGATTGAGATGTTTCTTCACTGAATGAACAATTTCTGCACGAAGCCCAGGATTGCTTCCACCAAAAGTGGGGCTCAAACTGATCATTTTAAAATCAAACATTAGATACAAAATCACCATCTATCACATGAGAAGCGAAAAAATGAAAATAAGTGCTCCTTTTACTTTATTCTACTGCAAGGATATCGTACTGAAAATCATGCTAAGCAGAAAAGAGGAAGAGGAGAATTATTATACTTGCATCTGTACCACAACATGGATTCTTTCTACGAAGAACAAGTTTAAATACTAGAAGTGGTTGGGCACTGAAAAATCTGATGGGTTGATAACGATACTCGTTTTGAAAATTATGTTTGTTTCCTTATCATTTCTTTTACGATGGATTTCACCTCTCATAAAGAATATATATATATATATATATATATATATATATATAGGTGGAAGTCATGTTAATAAACTTAATTTTCGAAAACAAAATAGTTACCAAACGGAGCCTAAATCATACCTCTTCTGTTGAAATTTATTATACTGCCTCTAGTTGGAGGCCGAACATCTCTAGTTGGCATTGCCCTATAGATATTTTTAGGTTTCCCCCTGGAATACTTTCATGAGGTGGTTTGTTGGAACTCTACTGCAGCTTCTTTGGATTGAAAAAGCAATAAGTTTTTTAAAAAAAATACTACCTCCAGTTGAGGTTCACACCATTTTATTCTTTGTAATTTTCATACCTTCTTTGTTTACTAGTATTGATTGGTGGGTATTTCTATAAATATTTGATTTTTCATCCTGGTTCAGTGATAGGGACATGTCTTACCCCCCTCCCTCCCACCCCATTGTAACCATTTTTTAGATTGATGAAATTATCTGTGCTGGTTATTAAAGATTTGAATAGAAAGGAGAGAGAACAAAAAGAAATGGAAGAAGCATCGCTCTTCTTGGTAAATGGCTATGATGATTTCCCTTTAGAGGTACATTGCAACATGAAATTACAGATGGGACTCTGATTTAGTTACCAACTATCCTCACCCAACCCCAAGGTGTTGAAAGAAATTTCTAATGCAAGAGATTGACCCTCTATTCACAGAGAATATTTACATACTAACAAAAAAACTCAAACTAAAAATTACTCTGTTACTACTAATAATTACACAATATAAATCAGGCTAGGAGACAAGTCTTGGGCATATGAAAGCATGCCAAGAGTCAGGTTATTTTCCTTGTTTGCAACAAATGCTCATAGATAACATTAAAGTCCATATGGACATTTATTGTTTTTAGTAGGATCAATATAGATAAGATGACTTAACTTTGATGAATAAGCATGAACACTAACCTGCATTGGAGGGTTGGTTTCACCAGAAGACCTGATCGCTTCCAAGCCAATGATTGAGCAAGGTCCAAAGTAAATGATTTGTCAGGCAACTGCACCATTGGTGTTATTCGGGTTCCCCACTTATTCTAAGAAAATCGACCGGCACAAACAACGCACCAACTTAGAAACACTGAGGTCCATACAAGTTCTTTTGGACATTGAATTTGAAAAGGAGAAACGAATTTTTCTTCTTCTTTTAAAGAAAGGAACTCAGGACATAACTAACCTTGCAAGAGAAGCTGAATCTCATTTCTCCTGGATATTGACCTTGAGCTTGAAGGAGGCCTCCACAAAAGGGCAAAAATGCAGTTGTAGTTAAACCTTCACCCGACACATAAGTCAACTGCCCGTTGGGGAACTGTAAATCAACAAAGGACTGGGAGGGAGGGAGGGGGGAGGTTATGTTACTCAACTGATCCAAAGTTATAAACGAGAAATAGTTCTAAACTTTATGTTCAAGCAATTGCCACTAGCCTGGCAAAATTTGCTTCCTTCCAAAAACAAAACATCAACAAAAAGTAAGACCAAAACGAGAAAGATTCATATCCTCATTTACTGGATATGTAAAAAATCCCTCCAAGATAGAGTCTTCTCCCTGGTTAGTTTTTATTTGATATATTTAAGCACTTATCCCTGAAGTTGTAATCTTGCAAACAAATGTAAAGATTTTGTATACAAATAATTTAAGTCATTCTTTCCATTTGGAAGAGCGTGTTCTGCACTTAAGGAGCCCCATGAAAGCTATCATCATAAGGCCAATTGCTTTTTATTGAAAAATATTGCCTTAGTTTTCTTATGACACATTTTATGTCATATTGAAAACCAAATTAGATTCACCACAATTATTCTGCTAAAACAATATGCTTCATGAAATTAAATGGTTATATCAACTTACACAAGCTGGGGGATTGAGACAAAGCATTGACATAAACAGCCACCTTCTATGCTTTGACCAGACTGCTGGACATAGAGAATGCATTCCATTCTGATAATTCATGAAGGAATAGCATTAGAAGTTGGAATAAAGTAGGGTTATATGAAAATGACAGTTTATTATGTGTTAAGTCACGGGCACTTGAAGGAGTAAGAATTATAATTTTCTCTAAAAGCAAAAACAATTGGCATTGAAAGTGAAAGAATGGTATTTCTAAGTCTCATATTATATTACATTGCATTAAGGGTCCCAATTTCCAAGCTAAAATATATAATACCTTCTAACTAATGCAGGGTTTGGTTAGACTCTACATATAATGCAAGGACAAGGAGAAACTCAAGTTCAACACTCACACCAGGTAACATAAATTGCAGAAAGGATCTTAAGACAGGAAAGAGATATCAAGATTTTGAACATCCATTTACCTTAAAATGTAGATGATCTCAGAATTGGTGTTCGACATCCTTTTAGTAGGAAAAAAAAAATTAAAGAAAAAAAAAGTTTAGCTGTCCATGATAAAATTGACAGCAAAAATCAATGAAATAATGACAATCATTTTTCAAAAAGGATAGCTGTGGATAGCAATGGGAAGAACTCCTTTAATAGGCCTACAACAAATAAGGTTGTTCTGCGTGTAAATAGATGCTTCTTGAAAGCTTACTAAAACCTAACATCTCCTAGCAGCATACTGCACATTAATTCTCACATGACTTCAATGTCCAAAATCTGACACATGATTTAATTTGATGCCACTAGCCAAATAAAGTAGGTGTTACCTTCCTATCGTAACCGTACCAAAGCAAGTGTTGCTTTGATAAATGAACTGGCAAAAGAAGTGTTGAGTCACGAACAAAGAGTACTGGCCCAAGCTGCAGCAGAAATAAAGACGAATTATCATTTCCAGTGGCGGTTCTGCCATGTGATGCCTCTACTCTCCACAAATCTCCTCTAGCAACTAATGAACTTTCCACATCTCGTGATCTACTATCATACGTCGAAGAAATATTGATCGTGCCCTACACCCAAAGAAGAATAAATATTAAACAAACAACAGAAGAAATAAAAACCAAATGGATACTCCAAAAAGAAATCCTCAACCTAGGTGACTATGATTTAACACCACCAAACCCCCTACTGCCAATAAAAATAAAAACAACGAATAAATGCCATGGAATTGTAGGGTTTGAAAGACAGAAAATACAACCACCAAGTTGGAGAGAAAATGATTTGAATAAACATTTGCTGGAGATTTTCCACTACAATAGGTAGAACATAAGGACAATGTAACTTCAAGAAAAGCAGGATTAGGAGATCCCTAAACTCAAATGAGCAGTCACAGGGAGAGGGACGAACCAAGGATTGACAAAATTACTACAGACAAAAAAGGCAACAACTTTTCACGGTCTTCCACAAGATAATTGTTTCACTGGAATGACACAACAGTGTGGCAACCATATGTTCTACCATTGACTATTGACAGGTAGTAACAGCTCACTATTTTGGAATGATTCCTCTAACATGCCTCGTGTTGTGTGAATGAGTAATACTCGGTCACAGATAGTTTTTTCTATGGACAATATAGTTGTACTCTTTTCAAAATCCTCTTTCTTTGTTATTCACAAGCTCTTGGTTTCTTCCCAATAATAATTATTATTATTTGTCTCTAAATAAGTAGAGTTGAACGTGATCATAGATGCACTAAGCTTGTGGCTGAGCAGGCCACTTGAGGGCACTGTGTTGATAACTATTTAAAGAAGCTATTGGAAAAGGAACTCCTGTGCACTTTATTTGGCAGATTTTTGTTCGAAGAGATCTGTGTGTTTTGTAATAAGCCAATTATATGCTATAGATTTAGACCACAATGAGTACATTAAACAGATCTGTAGCTAATGAAGAGTAAACCATTTTTGTGCTAGCCAAAATAGAACACCTCAAAGCAGTCATTAGAAAATTAATTATCTGCCGTACTGCAAATATCATGTCTGCAATTTGCAAATTAAATAAATGTTGATCACACTGGTATACCTGTGCCCTACCCAGATTTCCTATAGCCCTCAAATCAAAGCCAGAAACTTCGTCATCTACCACCGCATCTGAAACAGCATCACCGTCAGCAAGTTCAGAATTACGCAAGCACTCTGTTAATGTTCCGAGATTCCCTTGAACAGCAACTCCCATATCATCCCTCTGCCAACTCTTATCCAGATCCATCCTAATCGATGCTATCACATTCTCCTCTTGCCGAAATGGCACAGGCAGCTGTCTAAAAAATTGTTGTACCATACCATTCAAACAAGCACCAAAATCAGCGCCAGCCTGTCCAATCCTACTACCAATATCAAAAATCGATGTGACCCCATTAACTCCTGAATTATGAGCAGTCAAACCATAATCCTTGATACCGAAACTTTGCCCCGGAAATTCGAGATCAAAGAGCTTAGAGTTGGGGGGGTTGGGCCAGGGAAAAGAAGGCGGCGCTATGTGAGAATGAATCAGTCCCGTGAAACCCTGAGCAAGACGGTCCGCCAAATCCTGACCATGCCTCTGCACCTCCTCCCACGCTTCGAAGGATCTTTCTACGGACATTAGTTAAAGAATCCAAACCTCCTACCTTATCTCACACCCACAACCTCTTCATACAAAGGGAAAAACAAACTTTCCTCGGTGAACTTGATGAGAAAAGGAACCTTCGCGATTAATAAAGATCGACAATCTACAGGTCAAATCAATCAACCAACCAACCTATCAAATAAAACAACAACAGACGAAGTAGGCAAGAAGCACCTTACTTAGGGCACAAACAGAACTGCAAAAGGAGAGATAAAACTCCTCAGAAACGAGTAAGAATTTTGCATCTCCAGCTGCACACTCAAAAGAGCCAAAAAATGATCCAATCCCACCTCAGATTCCCAACGAAAACTCGAATCGCGGTCCCAGAATTCAATTTCCAAACAAATTAACCATGGATGGAACTAGGTTACGGATTCGTGCACCAAAGAAGACGATTCCAAAACATCAGAGGGATTGCTGGAAGTGAGGAGAAGGGTTTCTGGATTGGGAATTGAAGAAGGTAAACATGAGAAATGAGGAAGACGAGGGATTTGAAAGGGAAGGGTTGTTGTTGTTCTGATTCTGAACGCCAATTTGCCAACGCGGTTCGAGGGGTCTAAGTGTGTTTATATATAATAATTCATGAAGCAGCACGTCAGCCATTGAAGCTGTGGCTAATTCTAAAGAGTGTCGGGATTTTTTTAATCTGGAGAAACGCTAGAATCACGTGCCGTGGATGTTAACTCTGTCACAGCCAATGGATGTAAGAGAAGAGTCTGGTCTTGTGTTGTTTTTACTCTTTTGGGTAAGGACAAGGATGGAGGAATTTGGTCCAATCTTCTTCTCATCCTTATATGTGCGACAATTATTGTGAGATCAATTGGTTGTTTGATATTTTTTTTGTGCATTTTTTTCATATATATAATATAAAATTTTTCAATACAACTATTCTAGCAAAAAAAAGGGACAAAACCATTAACTTAAAAAAAGATGATAATAGATATTTATTCCAAAGAATTGTAATTATAATTGTTATGAAAATAGACCAACCACATGATGTAAAAAGAGAATAATTTGTAAGAAATCAAATACATGGGGTAGGGGGGATTTTATTATTATTATTTTTTTATATCCATGAGTGTCTAGACCAGCTTACGCATACCTTGACTGATCTCACGGTACAACTAACCCTACTACATTTGATTGCCAGAAAAACGTAGGATATTTAAGGTAGGTGGATGGATTAAACTCATTTTATTCTTTCCATTAGAGATTATTGGTTAAAATATCATTTTGGTCTCCATACTTAAAAAACTGTTTCATCTTAGAACATGTGATTTCAAATTTGAATATATGAAAGTACGATAACTGAAGTCAAAGTGCAGAGACCACTAGCGAACACATTATGTCCCCTTTTTCTCTCTAGGAAGCTCGATGAAGGGTATGGTTACTACGTGCCCTCTCCCAATCCTTCAGATGAAACTGTTCGAGAAGGTTAGATTGACTAAAACCAATTCCTAAATGTGAGAAAATTGTAAGAACGCAAAGTTTAACTGTTTAGGTACATAATAATACGAGTGGATTTCAGGTTCAACGTCAATGTGACAAACTGAAGCAAATGAGGCACCCAAAATCTACTTCATTGCTTACAAACTCGCCACGCTGTATGAACTAAACAAGCTGGATGCACCCAATGGTTCCTCATTGGATAATATGGGGTCGGTCAACTCAAGGAAAAATTTTGGCTTTTGCTGAAGAACTTGTATCATTGAGACGATAATTAGTTCCTCGACACGGTCGGGCTTAGTCTCAATATCTCTTTCAGCAATCGGCTTACAGAAGCCTTTATATCTTCAGGTATTACTAGTTGTTTTGGTATGGCTTCCAAGGCGTATTGAGTAATAACCTGCATAACGGCTGCCAAATTCAAATTGTTGGTGCCGCCATTCCAAACACCTTGATTCACATACTTGCATGATTGTCTCAAGATGCATCTGTGACAAACCTGCGGATAATTGAAAAGGAAGAAAACAAAGCCAAAGGATTTTACTAGATATTTAAATGGTAAGAGAAGAAGGAAAGTGATATTTACTGAGCTTTTGCTTACTGTGTCTTCTTGGATTCTAAAGAATTTTCGCAGTCTTTTAGCAGCAAAAACATCTTTTCTTGCAGTGGATGGGCATCCAAAGAAAGCAACCTTTCTCAAGTCACAGCCAGACAACCATCTGAAAATCCCAAGACTCAGAGTTCAAGACGTGAAACAATAGGGGGAAGTCTTCATAATGAAACACAACTGCCAGAACCAGAAAGATGGAACAGACAAATTATTTCCTTCAAAATCAGAATGTTAGAATTTGTAATTTATTACACTTGAGTACTCTTATACTGGATAACCTGACACATCAAAATATTGTACAATCTTGAATTATCAGTTCCATAAAGGTTCAAAGCAATTATCAAGCAGCAGGCAAACACAAACACATGCATGACATCAGCGAGGGAAAGAGTATGTTCAGTCAGCAGTACAATTGGCATAGAGGTTGGTTCAGGTCAGGTTTGCTTTATTACTTCTAGCTGAATATCCTTTCGCAGAGGTTGGTTCAACCCATGCTTACACCGGTTGAACTATACTTAGATTGGTAGATGAATATCATCATTGGACCAATTAAAACAAAAAAAAAAAAAAAACAGAACTGACTGAACCAACCAACTTCTACAAACCAGCCAACCCAAAAAAAATCCTTGGTTAAGGCCTTAAGGGTAGTAACAGCCACATTATTCCTTATATTCATATTGAAAATCAAAACTTTTGATTTTAACCATGGTCCTTTTGAAAGTGAACCAGAAATACTTTTTCATAGCTTTCATACTCCAACTATCAAAATAATGCATCTAAGAATGATTCAAACTATGATTGTTAAAGGTGTGATACTAAATATAGTTGGAGTAATCTGACGCCAATAGAAACCAATAACAGTTTCTTATTTTCAAAACCAATATCAACGCACTCCATTCTTAAACCAACCAAATGACCTCAATTTCTTCTTCGTCTTAATTTCCACAAGATGCATAAGAGTACGTTTTGAAAAAGCTCAAAACTAGAACCAAGGATAGTTTCCCCATGTCGATGCACAAGCTAAAAAATGGACTTGATTAGTTCATAGTTACTTATACCGGTAGTTTCACATTGTCATTTTCTAAACTTCCATTAAATGACCTACAATCATGAAATTCAAAATAATAATAATGTTTGCCCTTCAACTACGTGAGATATGGTTTATTCTTCCACTCGAAAAAATTACAAATTCTTATTCTGGCACTTCATAGATGAAATCGTTGGTGGCAAAAAATTAAAAGCTATACAGTTCATCAGACGTGTGACCTCTCACCAATTCTCGAAAAATTACACAAAAACGAAACAGAGACATCAATATTAACGCATTAACAATGAGAATTCACAAGATTGACAACACTTATAGCTAAACTCAAACCTCTTCTTACTTTGCAATTTCTTGATTGTCTCTGCCAAACCGCTCGGCTGCAGACTTGATAAAATCCCGTCCATGACGACACTCAAAGTAGCTAAGAACCAGTTTGTTATCGGGCAAGAAATTCGCATAATTAAAATATCCTTCCCTGTACAAATGTCTCACAAACATCTCCATGTCCGGAGAAAGCTCTTTACGGACCGAAGCATCCTCCCTCGTCAATTTCTCTCTTCCTTTTGAATCCACTCTCCCTTCAATTCTACTTTTGCCCTCGCGACATTGCACACTTCCATTCGATCTCGCGGCTTCGTTAACCACCAAATTCGAACGTATATTCTTCTTTTCGTCTATAAATTCTGGTCCGAACCCCTCTTCGATTTTCGGCGAGAAAGTTCGAGATCTTCGAGAAGTAGAAGGAAGAGAGTGAAATTCAAGGGGATTTGTAGACAATGAACTGAAGTGATGGTTTCGTAGTGTCAAAAGGGAATCGATTTGACGGTGAAGAGCTCTGAAGCGAGACATACACAATCTGTGAACTCGAGGGTTTTGGGTTTTACGCCATTGAAATGAAGCATCGAAATTTTATAGGCGTTAAAAGAAAAGATAGATAGTTAAATACATATATATATATTAGATTAAAATTTTTTTTTTTGGGAAAAAATCATTTTTAACCCTAAACTTTGGGGTTGTATCAATTTTAACCCTGAACTTTCAATTTCATCAAATTGAACCCTAAACTTAACAAGTTGTATCAATTTTAACCCTGAACTTTCAATTTCATCAAATTGAGCCTCAAACTTATCAGATTGTATCGATTTTAACCTCAAACTTGCGTAAGTATTACAATGTATACCTTCGTTTAACTTTCCATTTGAACCACCGTACACAATTTATTATTTCTTCCTTTTTCTTTCCTTAATTCACATTGTAGCTGAATTGGTTTCTTATAAATAAAATATTGGAAAAACTTTATTTTAGATGACTTTTTCTTGTTGTTCAGAATTTTAATTGTGAAGGCTTTTTCGCTGCTATTTAAGATTACGAAAGCAAAGAAATTTTGGACTTCAAATATTTTCTGGTTTTTGTTTTTGTTTTTTTTTTTCTAAGAACTTTGTGGGTTTTTTTTTTCTTGCTAATTAGAAGAATGTACAAACGTAGAAAACGAAAATAAAGAAATTTCGAGTTTTTTAGTTATCATATTTTTGCTGGATTTTTCTTGTTGCCAATAACTTTGTGATTCTTTTTTGGATAATAATGAAAAGAATAGTCTAAGATATTTGATTTCTTATGGTTTTTCCAAAAAAATTCTTACAAAACACTAACTCATGTGCAATGTGAATAAAAAAAGGAAAAGGAGATTGTCAATTACATGTTTTAATAGCAATTCAAATGGAAAGTTGACCAAAGCACATTGCAACATTTATACAAGTTTGAGGTTCAAATTGATACAATTTGTTAAGTTTAGGGTTCAATTTGATCAAATTGAAAGTTTAGGGTTAAAATTGATACAACCTGGTAAGTTCAGGGGTCAAAATTGATTTTTTCCCTTTTTTTTTTTGTTTAAATTTCATTTTAGTTCCTGAACTTTTAAGTTTGTTCTATTTAAATCCTTAAACTTTCAAAACGTTCATTTTGGTTCTTGAACTTTCACATTTGTTCTATTCTAGTCCCTGAACTTTCAAAATGTCTATTTTAGTCCTTATACTTTTAAAAAATAATTATTATGGTCCTTGTTATGTTACTTTTATACTTCAAATTTGCTTTCCCTAATGTTTGTCTCTAATTTATTTGACTTGAAATCATGCTCATATTAACAATCTAATACACATACTCAAAGCTATGTCATTAATTTGTTAAAATTGAAATAAAAGTAAGGATTAAAATAATCATTTTTTTGAAAGTTTAGGGACTAAAATATACATTTTAAAAGTTTAGGAACCAATATGGAACAAACTTGAAAGTTCAGGGACTAAACTGAACATTTTGAAAGTTGAAGGACCAAAATAGAATAATCTTTAAAGTTTAGGGACCAAAATAGGATTTAAACCTTTTTTTTTTTTTTCAACACGTGGGTTAGTACAAGACTTATGTCAATTGAGTTATACTCTTTGTCAGCTATTAGATTACAAGTTTAGTCTAACAAGCTACGATACTTGTATCAAAGATACCAAATTTAGTGTCTAATAACTCTTAAATGTTTTATTCTATATTCGGTACGTTTTCTTAACTTTCAAATTTGTATAATAGATCATTCACATATTAAAATTGAATTTTATGTCTAATAGGATCTTGAACTTTTTTTTTTCAGATTAAATAACTTCATTACGATTTACGAAAGAGCAATGGCTCCCAACGGGATAACACTTGTAGGACAAGATCCCCCACTAGGGTTTTGGACGCATCTCGTGTCCATTTCGTTTACAGATATAAATCAATTAGGAAAAGAATCGGTCCAGCTCTTAGACTCTTTTAACTCACTAGCCTATCGGCCCATTCCATTGTGGACTCTTGAGACATGAGATATCGATTCAATATTTCCCAATTAAAAAATGATAGATTTGGCTTCTTTAATGAAGTGAATAAGCTCTGTTGAATCTTGGTCTTCCCCATTTAGGGGGTTTTTTGGAAAAGTAGGAAAAAAATTAAAACAAATTAGAGAAAAAGGGGAAGTTTGAAAGTTTTTAGAAATATAAGGTGTCACGTCTCTTCAACAGACGCGACACCTTAAGATTTTGTGGGTCGCGTCTCTTCTAGAGACGCGGACAATGCCTTTTTTTTTTTGAAACGCTGTTGGGTCGCGTCTCTTCAAGAGATGCGACCACGCCGCCACGTGTCAAGCCCATGTTTTTTTGTAATTTTCGTTTATAGTTTTTTTTTTTTTTTTTTTTTTTTTTTTTTTTTTTTAATCTGAAGATTCTAAACTAAATGATTTTTTTTTAACTAATTATATTTAAACCAAATGACATTTTAAAAAAGTTTTTTTCTTTTTTTATACCAAATGAGTTTTTTTTGTTTAACTATATATATTTTAAACCAAATGATATTTTTTTTAAAAAAAAACAACCAATGATTATATTTTTTTTTGTTTAACTAATAAAAATTTATTAAAAAAAAAAACTAACTTATAAATTAAATATATAAATTGTATCTTTAGAATGAATTGTTATGGACCATCTATTATAAAATTATGAATCGAATCTACTAAAAAATCAAAACAGAAAGCAAAAAAAAATGAATCTAATAATGTATCTAATTATCTTATTCAAAAAGAAGTTAACAATATAATATTAATTTAATACTTATAAAAACAATTATAATTTTTTGTTTTAATATGTAATTAGAAAATTGAATATATTCTTCCCCTCCTTAAAAAAAGGTATTTTCGTGGACATTTGAGTTTCAAATATCTTGCAATTTTAAAGAATTGAATCTTGCGTTTAGATCGGATTTAAAGATAAAATCAATAAAGATTATGAACACTGGTTAAAAAAAAAAAACAAAAAAAAAACCGATTTCTAAAAAAACGAAGAAGTAGCAGTAGCAGTAGCACAGTGTGGTTTCTCTCCACACACTTGTTTCCCACCACTTTATACCATGCAGCCCTTAAAAAAAAATTTAAAAATAAAAATGGTAGGTTTAAACTTTAAACTTTAAACCATGCACATCCCTTGCAAAAAAAAAAATAATAAAAACAGTATTTCAATTTTCCACCCACCCTCCCGAATTCTGCAGCGCAGTCACATCTCATTTGCTGATGTGACATCGAAGTCGCGTCTCTTCAACCTACGCGACCCAACGCCGACGTTGGCGTCTGGTTGCTGAGGTCGCGTCTCTACAACATACGCGACCTTACATGTCGCGTAGGTTTGACCTACGCGACACCTCATATCTCCAAATACTTTCAAAATCACCCTTTTTATCTAATTTTTTTAAGTTTTTTTCCTACTTTTCCAAAAAACCCCCATTTAGGAGTCTCACCACGTGGAGCGCATCACTCTCTACCCCATTTAGGAGTCTCACCACGTGGAGCGCATCACTCTCTACCCGAACCTAAGGGTCGCTCGTCAGGTAAATCGCTGAAGCCCTTCACAAATCGCAACTGATTCAAGTCAACTGATCTTCCATCGTAGAGATATGCACCTGAAGCCCGCCATTAAAGGTCGCCCCGTCCAACCTCTGAGAATCCAATTGACACCGTCGTAGAAACGATCTTCGCACCACGTCGCATCGCAGCTTAGTTTCCAAAAGCCCTTCTGGGATTGGGATCCAACCTTGCCGCGAAGGGTTAGAGAGGGAGGAGTTTCCCCTGTTCAAGGATGCCAACATTTGGTAAGTGGTATCATCTCCCATTAGATCTTTCATAGCACTATCAACTTGTTTCTGCAACACTTTTTCGTTGGGCATCTATTTATTTGTGTATGATTGTGTTTCGATAAGACCAAATTTTCCAACACAAAATAAGACTTATTCTAAGGCCTTGATCCTCCAAATATCCCTCTCTGTTCTGATTCCACAAGCTTTCAAAGAGGTCCAAAATCGACCACCCATCCTTGCCATTCAAAGAAAATTAAAAAGCGGAAAGAATTTAATCCACAAACCTTTTGTTATTTTGCAATGCCAGAATAGATGGGCAGAGGTTTCGAGTTTCTCCCTGCACAGATAGCACGTTGGATTAACATCCATCCCCCGCCTTATTAAATTGTCTAGAGTTGGTAGACTGTCATTGTAGACTCTCCAGCCACATATTTTAACCTTGGGGGAAGTTTAGTTTTTCAGAAACTCTTCCAAAAAACCTCCTGCAGCTTGTAATTAGATGGAGACGCTTGAGAGATTTGGTTGATCTGACAACCAAGTCGATAGGCGCTCTTCACAGAGACTCATCCTTTTGGATCATAATTCCATATAACCTCGTCTTCACCCATGTTAAGACTAGTAGGAATGTTTAAGATAGTCATCACGGCCTCTTCCAGAAAAAAGTCTCGAATCAATGCTTCCTTCCACATTCCATATGTGTCTTTAAGTTGTGCTACTGTGAAGTGGCGGATGTTCGAGGTAGTGAGAATTGGCTGGGTGGCTCCTTCCTTCGGAATCCAAAGGTCTTCCAAAGAATCAACATTAAAATTGTTTCCAATTCTCTATCTATATCCAAGTGTAAAGAGATTTCTCCCCATAAAATGCTCCTCCACACAAAAGATGGATTATATCCCAAAGTGACTTTCAAAAAGTGCCTTGTTTTGTAGTAACGGCCTCAGATCACTCTAGCAACAAGGGTGTTTGGAACTTTAATGAGCTTCCAACTTTGTTTAGCTAACATAGCTAGGTTGAATAGGGACAGATCCCGAAAGCCCATTCCTCCCAAGGACTTATTGAGACATAGTATCTTTCAGCTTTGCCAATGGTTTTTCTTTTCTGATTTTGTTGATCCCCCCACCAGAACCTAACACAAAGAACATTAAGATCATTACAAAGAGTTAGTAGAAATTTTAAACAACTCATCGCATAGTTAGAAATAGCTTGAGCAACAGATTTAATAAGGATTTCTTTTCCCAGCAAATGAGAAAAACTTCCCTTTCCATCCTAGGATCTTGAACTTTCAATTTCGTGTCTAACAGGTTTGTGAATTTTGAACGATATTAAATAGGTCAAATGAGGTATTAGACACAAAATTGAAAGTTTAAAAACCTATTAAACCCTTCTTGAAGTTTAATGACCTATTAAACAAAAATATAAAAGCTAATGACATATTAGACACAAACTTAACTAAATTTATTATTTAAAAAAAATAGTACAACAAATATGGAGTTTAGAGATTTTAACATCCTTATAAGAAAATATAGTAAAGGACAATTACAGTTAAGCTTACCGAAAACAAAAGGAAGTTGCATACTTGCATCATAATTTTAAAAAAAATGACGACCTCATAAAATTTGGATGGAAATGGATATTTCTTTAGGAAAAAGAAAAACCATAAAAATTAATAAATATTCTTTTTAAATAAGCTTGAAAGTTTATTATGCACCCCCTGACATTTTTGTTGTTATATATACATATATTTCATGATTTTTTACGGTATAATAATGAAAATATTTATTTCTCCAGCTCAAAACTATGGTAAAGAAATGGAAAGAAAACCAGTTTAATTTTTAAAAACTAAAAAACGAATGGCTAATAACCATTTGGTTCTTGGTTTTTAAAAACTATCTTTATTTTTTTTTTCAAAAAAAAAACTATCTTTATTTTTTCTCAATTTTTTTACCATAGTTTTCATCTTGTTAATGAAAGATTTGAATTCTTACTCAAATTAAAAAACACAAAAAATACTTTTTGAAAACTTTGAAAACTATATTTTTAAATTTTCAAAACTTGATTTAGTTCTTGAAAACATGAGAAGAATGTAAACAACAAAACAACAATGAAAACGAGGGAGAAACCGTGGACAGGATGAGGTGGGAAAATTTTTAGTACTTCGAAGGGATAGAAAAATTTACCTTCATTCTTTGTTTGTCGTAAAAAAAAATTAAAAATGATGTGAGACCGATTGAATAAAATATCATATCAATAAATGATGTGACAAATTTTGAATAGAATGAACATGTACTTTCATAGTACTATAAATTTTTCTATATGATGTAGAAAAAATCAATTCGTCCAAAAATACTCACAAACATGTCATCTTTTATTATTATTCTTTTAATTTTTTTTATCCAATACCATTTAAAAATAGAGTAATTTCAATCTTTCACCTTGAAGATACATATCAACAATATTATTGAACTATGCTTACTTTTGTTTTATTTCAACATCAAAAAAAAAAAAAAAAGTTGCATAGATGACAAATTGGACCAAATTAATAGCAAATATAGCACAGTTGCAAACTAATTGCATATATAGCACAATTAATTGTACAATACCAAAAAGTTGTCGTCAGATTCTATCCGTGTCTATCACAGTTAGACTCCGATTATTCAGAGTCTATCAGTTTCTAGACTCCGATTAATCAAAATTTATCAATGACTATCACTGATAGTCTGATAGGCTTCTATCAATGATAGTCACTGATAGATTTCGATTAACCGGATTCTAGACACTAATAGACTCTGAATGATAGGATTCTATCAATCAGAATCGTCTATCGCTGAGAAACTCTGATAATCGAAGTCTATCATATGGATTCTAATTAACTAGAGTCTATCAGTGTCTATCAGTAATATACTCTGATAAATTGTGTTATATTTGCCATCTTTTTATATTGTGCTATGTTTGCAATTATATAATTCTTATTTTCCATCCACAAATTCTAAAAAAAAAAAAAAATCATCTGTAAATGTCCCCTAATTTGGTCGCCGTCAATTTTAATGAAAAAAAATATATATCCATTTCATCCGTATCAATATTCATTTGTCTACCTTTTATTTCCTACCATGTGGCGAAGACATGATGCAACATGCAAAATGACAGTTCCCTTCGACCAATTTGGTGTTTGTCACAATTTATTTTGTCAATAGAAGTCACTTTTGTCGACAAATAATAATTCGTAGGGAATGAATAATTTTGCAGGCAAAATTAGGGTCCGTTTGATTGGTGATCTGAAAACAGAAATTTGAAAACAAGAGATTCAATGAAAACAAAGTTGTATTTCATGTTTTCAGATATGTGTTTGGTAGCATATTCAAAAATTGGATCTGAATTTAAATAATTGTTCAAAATGTGTTTGATAATATATTTTTAAACAATAAATTATTTGTAGTTATCAACTAAATACTAAGTTGAATATAAAATATTATTAATTATTTTATAAACATGTTATGTATTATAAATTTGTTATTATTATTATTTTACAATATCATATGATTTATAATACATTATATTATACAAATTTTCATTTCGCAAAAATAAATTGAGTTTATAACCTGAAATACTATATTTATTAAAGTTTTTATCTTTTTTAATTTAATTCTTCATTTAAAATTTTGAAATTCAAAATCTGGATACAAAGAAAACATAAAAAAAGTTGTTTTCAGAATTTCCACTATTTGGATCACAAAATTCGAAAACAGTTTTCAGAAACACATCTGCCAAACGCATATTCACTAAATTCAGTGAATCTGAAAACATAAAACAGAATCCGAATTACCTACCAAACAAGTCCTTAGAAATCCTTGTAGTGAAATTAATATTAATATTAATTTATACTACATATTTTATAAAATTATATCAAATTTTAAGACACTCTCATATATAATTCTTATAAAATAAACACAACTATCCAAATATTCACAAACATTTTTATCGATTTTTTTAAACAGATACAGATATATTTCTAGGCATATGTTGAACATCCTCCCTATTCTTGAAAAACTTATAATTTATAAGATTAGATATGATGAGCGTTTTTAATCATATTTGAATTCTTCTCAAATAATTAGATTAAAAAACGAAATAAAAAATAAGGGAAGAACAAGTGAAACCATCATAGTATTTGTTATAGGTAATTCTGACCACCCCGAAATCCAAGGATTAAGCAGGACAACACAGCATCGACCCGGAGACGCAACAAGAGGGCAGACCCAAAGGAGAGACAAGATGAAGGGGTTGGGTCAGGCTTGGCCTAACCCTCGTGGGCCATGGTCGGCCTCGACCACGACCTCGTGCGTGGGTCGAGTCCCTCCCCTCTCCAGCTGACTTCTGGTTCCCCTTGTGTCTTTGACCGCCTCGGTTCCACCTAGTTCAACCCGAATCGTCTCCGATCCTAGAAACCCTAGGGCAGGAACAAATATATAAACTCTTCTTCGTCATTGAAGAAGGGATCCAGAACTCTATTCTCTAAACTCTCCTCTTACTTTTACTCTCGGGTTTTCCATATTTCTCCTTGCTGACTTAGGCATCGAAGGCGGTGTGGCAAACATCACACCAGTGTGCAAATTTACCTTGTCTTGCAGGTCACGTCTTCCCCTCAAACAAATTCACTGCTGGTGTCACGTGGAAGTCAGACTGAGTGCTTGGCCAAATTTGACCATCAACGGTATTTTTTTTCAAGAGAGAGAAATAAATCTAAGAAATTAAAGTACAAGGATCTCAATCAATATGAGATATAACTTAAATAGTGATGACATAATTTTTAAGAAAAAAAAAAGAAAGAAAAATATTTAGTTGCATATATGAACTACCATTAAAACATAGAAATGACAAAGTGAATCTGATTTTTTACATTTCTTTCTTTAGTTGTCAAAAATTTAATGAAATTGACAGGAAAATTTTAGGTTGGAATTTTTAGTTGAATTAAGAAAAAGAAAAAAGAAAAAAAATTCTCTAGGGTATGTAATAAAAAAATAAAAAATATATAATAAAATGATGGGGTTGAAACTATTTTGCGGTCGTGTGGACACGCTTCACAATCGTCTTTCCACGTAAGCCGCGTACGTGGCCACTCACCATTTGGCTGACGCACCGTTTCCCTTCCAAAGAGGAAAGAAAAAAAAAGAAACATGCATTGCACGCACAAATTAAGCTGAAAGCCGCAGTTTGAGTTTCCCTTCTTTTCACAAAACAAACACACACGAATCAACAATTTGCAAACCGCCTTCTTGATCCGTCACTTCTCGGTGGAACCCCAATGAGCGGCGGCTTCAACTTCACCACCTTCTACGCCACCTGGTTGGACCACCTCCACCACCTCATCCACCAGCTCTCCTCCGCCGCCAAGGACAACCACCACCTCTCCTCCTCCGCCACCGATCTCAACCACCTCATCCACACTGTCATGTCCCACTACTCCGACTACTACCGCGTCAAGTCCCTCGCCGCCGAGCGCGACCCTCTCTCCGTCTTCTCCGCTCCCTGGGCCACCTCTCTCGAACGATCCCTTCATTGGATTGCCGGATGGCGTCCTACTACTACTTTTCATCTCATTTACTCTGAGTCTTCCATCCTCTTCGAATCCCGGATTGTTGATATTCTTCACGGTCTTCGCACCGGTGACCTTGGCGATCTCTCCCCAACGCAGTTTCGACGTGTTAGCGAGCTCCAATGCGAAACGGTAATCCTCCTAATTACAACTCATGAATTTTCTATCTTTTCTAACTATCAACATTTTAATGGTGGTATGTAAGAAGATGATCTCTACATACTAGATATGCAGACAAGTATTTTTCTTGTTTTTCAGTAGAAGGAAATCATTGCACCTTTTTTTTGTATTAGAAAGGAAAATGACAATGCTTTTTCAGATAATAGCATAGCTGTAGTATCTTCTCATCCGCTACCGTTAAAATTTTGACAACTAGAAGCGAACAGTTATTAAACATGCATGTGTGGAAACGTGGGGATGATATATATGTGATGTAGGTGGAGGAGGAGAATGCGATAACGGAGGAGCTGTCGGAGTGGCAAGACGACGTGAGCGAGCTGATCGGAACGAGGACGGAGCTGACGGGGAGGGTTGAAGGTCTAGTCAGCATTATAAAGAAAGCCGACGATCTACGGCTGAAAACCGTCCAGAAGGTGGTCGATCTCCTCACACCCAAGCAGACCGTCGAGTTCCTCATCGCCGCCGCCGAGCTCCAGTTTGGCGTTCGGGGTTGGGGGTTGAATCAGGACCGTCAACGTGGCAACGATCCAGACAACTAAAAATATATTTATTAATTTTGTCAGTACCCTACCAAGGGTATCTTTAGAAATTCATCTACGTAACGCACCTACTTTTTATTTTTACCGAGAAAATTTCTTTGCCTTCATGATTTTTAAAATTATTTTTTCTTGCCAAAAAAAGAAAAAAAAATCGAATTGTGATAAGGATTGGCAGAGAGGAAGGGTTTGTGTGTGTGTTTTAAGGTAAATTTATTGTTTAAATTAAATGTGTTCAATTTTATATTAGTTGGATGTATTCAAATATATCATGTTCGGCCGTGGACTTCATTAGGGTTTTTATACGTACCTTTTTTTTTTTTTTTTTTTTTTAATGAAAATTGAAGAACTAATCTATATATATCTCTTTTAGTTAATTTTTAATAAGGGGAAAAAAAAGAGAGATTCTTTTTCTTGTAACAACAATTCATTGAAATATAACATATTTTAAATAAATGTTAAATTGAGAAGGCTTCATTTTTTTTTTAGGGTCACTGTTATTGTTCTTTCTAATGATTTATCGAGTATTTTATGATATTAGTTGTTCAAATTTTATTAATTATTTTTGTGTTTACGTGGTTCATTAATTATTTGGCATTTTAATTACTTTGTTTTAGTCTACAACGTAGTCTGTAATGTTAGTAATATACAATAAAACTCGTACAAATATTTATGTTTTAAATATTCTTAAAAACTGATATTTAGAAAAAGGAAAAGTTAACTTAAAAAATGAGGACAAATTAGTAAATGTAATATACATACAATAGCGAAATAATTTAGGAAACGACACGTTTCATACATGCAGGCGTTTGTCTGGCATTCAGGTCGTGACGTGGACAATCATGTTGACGTCAGAAACTTGCATACTTTTATACTCCTACACATTTTACCAATTTAAAATTACATCATTCTTCTAAAAGAAAAAGAAAGAAAGAAAGAAAGAAAATTATTGGACAAGTTTTTTCTTTTCTTTTTTTTTTTAGTGGAAACTATTGGACCAGAGTTTTTGTTTAAATGATAGGAGCAAATTTCGTTTTCAATCTTTACAATTGGATGGAAATGTTTTTTTTTCTTTTAATGTATTGATTTTCTTTTTAAATTAAATGTGACGTCCGAACATAGTGTGGTACATCAATGAACCACGATCACATTCGAATGAGAGGGATCTCGAGGACATGAAAGTATATGGTCAAGATAAACTTAAAAGAATTGATAGATGCTACCTATACTAACAAGATGCACTTTCTCTTTTTTCGGTGGCGTGAGAATTTTCCGAGATCCTACTACTTCCACTACACTATTTTTTTTTTTTTTTTAATTTTGAAATCATACTTCACTATTCTTGTTTCTTACCCATCTTCTTTCTCATTTCTCATTTAATGGCATGTACGTGGAAAATTTTAGGTTTTGTCAGAAAATGCCAGCTCAACCCAGTCAAAGTTATATAAAAGAAGGATTTATACAGTCAGCTCTAACTTGGAACTTCTTTATTCCAGCTCTCAAATCTAGCGTGGCACTCCCATTCAGCTCGATAGAACCTTCTATTCGAGATGTTGTGGGTCCTGAAGGTTGTTCAATTTATCAGAGTTAGTTAGAGGAGTGAGAGAGAGAAGGATCCTGTATAAAAACTCTCTGTACTGCTACATTGGGGTTGTGAGTGTGAGCAGATTTGTAATCGGGAAATTGAGAGGCATCTTTGTGAGAGAGAGGTCTTGTATCGAGGTATACTTTCCTCCTGTGAGTTTTGCCTTGCGATTACTGAAGCTTGGAGTCGTTCATTGTCTGATGACCAATAAATGGTCTGTGGGTGTACAAGGGACACTGGGTGTATTTCTTCTTTGCTGTAACAAATCACTCAGTATAGTAGATGGCCTAAAGTGGATGTAGATCAAATTGATCGAACCACTATAATCCGGGTGTTCTTCTTTCCTTTCTTCTCTCTTTACTGTTTCCTAAATTGGTTGTGATAACTGTTGTGGAATGGTTGTGATTGTTGCTTAATTAATTTGCTGGATTATGTGATTAGTTTGTCATTTGTTTGAAGTTTTGGATGTACTGATTTGTTGACTGTTGTTGGGTTTAGAATTACAGGTTTAAATTTTATTTTGGTTTATTGTTGGTCTTTTAAGTTTGTTTAGGTTTGTTTTATTTGGGTTTCTTAATTTGAACAAATAGTCAAAAACTATAAAATAATACTTTTATTTATATATGTTTGGAAAAAACTTAAAAAAAAAAAAACAACAACAACAATTACCCAATGTTTTTTAGCCTTTGAAAAATGAGAATGATCAAACAACCTCTCAAGTACTAGAAAATGAATGTTGCCACTATTAGAGGTCTCCACTTATCTTCTCAATGTGGGATCCTCAACATGCCCCCTCAAGATGATGTCTCTTTTAGGTTCACCATTCTTGAATCGGATCCATTTTTTTTTTCATGGACCGAATACCCGTTTGGGTTTCATGGGTTCTGATACCATATTAGATAACATGAGGTCCCATCTCAAAACCAATTGGCAATGAGAGGAGTAACTCATACATCTTATATATTGAGAGGTCTCCACTTAACTTTTCAATGTTGGATCCTCAACAGCCACGACCCTATTAGGAAGGCTGATTTTTTGAGGTATTAGTTATTCAGTAGAAATTAATTGAGGAAGCGGTCACGATATAGCTATCTATATCAATTTTAAATAGGGTAATCTTTTTGAATAATTTGTTATATAATTATAACTTATTCATTTCTATATAGAGGTTACACCATCAAATTTGTTGACTTACCTATAGGAATATTAACAGAGCACCAAATAGACACTTTTTAGACACTTTCTAAAAGCATTTTAAAAATTGAATGCCTAAAATGGAACCAAACTTATTAGAAACCAAAATGAGATTAATTAATTTTTTTAATATAAAATTTAATAAGGGAAAAATAGTGATTTTTCTTTATATATAAGTTGTATTCAATTTTATCAAATTGCAGCTTGAACTAACTTCAAATCATAGATTTCTTGGTCATTAGACCAAGCTTGATGCCAGTTGAGATATGTGGCGTCACTTGATGTTATTAAAATTAGTTAGTTTACTAAAATTTTTATATTGCTATTTGTTAAAATTAATAGGTAAATTGGTGAAAATTAAATAGAGAATAATAATTGCAACCCCAATTACCTCTGAGGTTAATCGGATGAAATTAAAAGTTCCAGAATAAAAGTAAATATTTTTTCCGTCGATACAATTTAAAAAACCATAAAAAAAAGTAGAAGAGATATGGATAGGGGTAGGGGCAAGATCTGAGGTAGGGAATAAATAAAATGTCTCTGTCACGAATTTTAGGATTCTCTTCCACTTTACGAGTAAGAAAAATCATCCTTATCAAAATCAACGCCATTAAATTAAATACAAAATTAAAAGATTAAATTAAAACCCATTAAAAATATCTTAAAACTACCCCCAACCAAATCAAAACAGGGTTAAAAATCACTTTTGATCTCTAAACTTTCATGGAAGTAATAATTTGATCCTTGAACTTTGATTTGTAACGATTTAGTCTTTGTAATTTCAATTTTGTAACAATTTAATCTATGTACTCCCAAATTTGTAACAAGCAAAATTTTTTTATCAAAATTAAATGTTAATTTTTATTATTTAATAATTAAACTTTGTAGCTTATAAATATATTGGATCCCAAATTAGTTTATTAATCTAAGAAATTTCATTAAATCCTTATATTAATTTTTATGACATGGTATAAATTGTTACAAATTTAAAAGTATAGGGACTATATTGTTAGTCATTAAAGTTTATGAACTAAATTGTTATAAAATTAAAAGTATGAGGACTAAATCATTACAAAATTGAAAGTATAAAGACTAAATTGTTACAAATTAAAGTTCAGTATCAAATTGTTACTCTCATGAAAATTGATTTTTAACCCAACAATCTTAAAAATTCCAGAAAATCATTAAAAGTAAAGGAAAAAGAAAAATAAAATCGATAATTTAACTGAAAATGAATCAACTAAATTAATAAAAATCCTTAATCTCACCAGATCAATTTTAAAAAAATAATAAAATAATTTCAAACTTCCCACCAGTATAATAAGTCTAATTAAATTAAAAAAAAATAAAAAATAAAAAATAAAAACTCGAATTTTCCTTCTTCTAAAAGGAAACGACCAAATCAACATCTATAAAACCCCTCCAACTACACTTCTCTCTACACCACAAATCTTTCCCCAATTCTCATTCGCAATAATAATAATAATATTCCCATTTCATTTTCTTTCATATCATTCACAAAACAAAACTTCAATCAATCCCAGAATCATCCAATATGTCCTCAATGAATCACTCTCACAATCCTCTCGCCGCCCCGGCGCCGAAGTTGAAAATCGACTTAGGATCATTCTACATTCCGAAGCGGAACTCGTTCGGACCTCTAGGCGAAGACGCTCACTTCATCTCCCAATCGGAGAACGTCTTCGGAGTGGCGGACGGCGTCGGCGCTTGGGCCGAGGAAGGCATCGACGCCGGCGACTACTCCAGAGCACTCATGGCAAACTGCGCCGCCGCCGCCGCCACGGAGTCGGATCCCAAGAGGATTCTCACGAACGGCTACTTCAAGACGAAATACATAACCGGATCCTCCACGGCCTGCGTGATCGCTCTGAGAGTGAATGTGCTGCAGGCGGCGAACGTCGGCGACAGCGGATTCATGATCTTCAGAAAGAAGAAGCTGCTGTTCGTATCGGAGACGCAGCAGCACCGGTTCAACTGTCCTTTTCAATTGGTGGGCGGATTTTCTCTCGGCCTGCCGGTGCCGCCTTTGGAGTGTAGAGTCGAGGTTTCGGCCGGAGATGTCGTCGTCGCCGGCACGGATGGTTTATTGGACAACGTTTTTGCGAGCGAGATCGAGAAGGTTCTGAAGGAGGAGGAGCGAGTTGAGCCGGGGAAATTGGCTTGGCGATTGGCCGAGTTGGCGTTGGGGAACTCGTTGGATAGGCGTAGAACGACGCCGTTTTCGGCTGCGGCTACGAAGGCGGGGTATTTGTGTGACGGAGGCAAGATTGATGATATTACGGTGATCGTTGGATATGTTGAAAACGTCAACGTCAAGTGTTCGTGAATGAAACTAATTATACGATTTTGTAGCTATTTATTCCAAATACAAAATTGTATACTGTTAGTTTACTTCTATAATTTTTATTTTATTATTTTTTTTAAGTATATATTTCTAGAAAGTTGAATCCTCTTTTGAAACATTCCATAGGATTAATAATAATATTCCGTATATATTGGGTGAAATTACTTACATAACCATTTAGTTTATGAAAATTAAAATTACTCTATAAGTTTCTTGGTTATATCATCTATCATTCAAAATTTATCCTTAACAAAAATAGAAACTATTATAAGAAAACTGAGAAAACAAACTTAATTTAAAAAAAAAAAAAAAAAAAAAAAAACTAAAGTCCCGTTTGATAACCGTTTCGTTTTTGTTTTTTGGTTTTTGAAAATTAAGCCTACAAACACTATTTTTGTTGTCTACATCTGTCAAATTTTGAAAATTAAAAAAAAAAAAGAAAGATAGAAAACCATGTAAGGAAATTGAGAGAAAACAAACATAATTTTCAAAAATAAAAAACTAAAAACCAAATGGTTATCAAACGGGGCCTTGGTTTTTGGTTTTTAGTTTTTGAAAATTATACTTGTTTTCAACTTTGTCTTTTAGAAAAATTTAAAAAATAACTACTTTTAGTTTTAAAAAATTGACTTGGTTTTTGAAGACATGAGGAGAAGATAGATATCAAAACAAATGAACTAATGGGTGAAAATAGTGATTAATTATAGGCTTAATTTTAAAAAACTAAAAACTAAAAACAAAATGATTATCAAACGGGGCCTAAATGTTTATCAAACGAGATCTAAGCAAACCTACGGGTAGACACAATTAAAATTTTCGGATTTCATTTGACATTAAATTTAAATTTATATAGAGTTTTAAAAATTTCATAATAGTTCAATGGTTATTTATACGTGGAAAAAGTTATTTATGTTAGATATTTTAGGCGAGAGAAGTTTGTAAGCTTCTATTACGTGTGAGGAATGGTTATTATTCCAAAATCTTTGTGAATATATATATATATATATATATATATATATATATATATATTCTTTTGTTTGGAGAATATTACTCTTAGTCTTGCAATATTCTTTTGGAGAATTTTCAACCTCTTTGCAAATATATCGAGCCTTTCAAATGCAAATTTTCTGTCACTCTTCTATTTCTAAACCATTTAGGATAGGTTTGAAATCCATTTTAAAATTATTAAAATCACTTTTATTATGTTATTGAAAATTATTTACTACTTCCAAATCAAACATAATAATTTTATGAAGATCACTTTTAAAAATCACTATTTTTAAAATCAAATTCATCAGTTGTATTTGAAAATGAGTGTCATATATTTGCTTTTGCCTTTTTATGGTTTTCAATTTCAACGAGGATGATTCTCAAATATTTTGTTCTCTTCTTTGTTTGTGCAGTTATTCAATTGTCTTTAACAAATGTTTTTTTTAGGATTCTTTGTTTTTCAACTTCTCGAACTTAAGAGTACATCCCATATAACTTAGGTGTCAAAAGTGAGTATAACTCAGTAGTAATTGACATGTACTCTCAGTTAAGAGATCAGAGTTTCGAATCTCTCCACCCCAATGTTGTTGAACTAAAAATAATAATAATAATAATAATTGGTTAGATTAAATCTTTTATAACCCTTCATTAATGGGAGGTTATATTTTTTATAATCCTTGATTAATGGTAGGAGGATTATCTTGTAAAATTTGAAGTACTCCAAATACATAAATAAGCAAATGAAGTATAAAGATAACATTTTTTTTTATTTTTTTTTTTGAGTTCGTATAAAGATAACATTTGTTCAGGAAAGGTATGAAAACGAAATTTAATCTCTGTTAAAGCAATGAAAATATAACTTAATCATTTTTAATACTTGGATGATAATTTTGGATTTTTTTTTTTTTTTTTTTAAAAAAACCTAAAAAACACAACTAATAATATCTAAAATTAGTGGTGGAAAAACTCTTGAAACATACCCTTAAAAAAGACATGTTTGTGCACTTGGATATTTTGAAAATGGGTAGGGTTCAAGGTTGAACCTTTGCCTGCTTCTTTAGTAAGTTTATATCAACAAATCTTTGAACCAAAGTATTATATTATAGGAGCATGTACAATTATATGGTTAAATTATGTCGAATATTTCTTAATTTTGGATTGGGTTTCAATTTATGCCCTTATATTTTAAAATTTTTTATTTTTAGCCATGAACTTTGAAATTTGTTCCAAAAATACCCTTGAATTTTGAAATTGTTTCAAAAAGATCCTTTTCGTTAAAATAAAGAATGAAAAATGACATGGTAGTGAATGTGTGAAAATTAAAAGACATATTTATTTAACAACTATATAGACATATACTATTTCATCTCAAAATATGTCATTAAAATCATTTACGTAATTAATGTCTACACATCAGCAGTCTAAATGATGTCATATATGTCTTTCCATTTTTACACATTAGCCGAACTTATTTTAATGAAAAAGTCTCTAAGAATATTTTTTTGAAACGAATTTCAAAGGTGAAGGATAAAAACGAATCTATCATAGTATTTTGTATTAATTTAACCTCCAATATATCCTATTTTGAGACTGGGGAAAAACTACTTATTTATTATAATTAATAGTTTCTGTTTCCAGACAAACAGAAGCGCATCTAGTGTAGTGGTATCATAGTACCCTCCCACGGTACTGACCGGGGTTCGATTCCCCGGATGCGCATTTTTTGCTTTTATTTATTTTTTAAATAATATTTATTTATTTATTTATTTTATCTGATTAATATTTAAACTAACAAAAGAAATCCCATTGGTGGAGATAAATTTGAATTAGTTAAAACTCACTTTTGGTCCCTAAAGACTCGTTGGTAATGTTCTCGTTTCTTGTTTCCGTTTCTTCATTTTTAATAAAGAAAAATAGAATTTCATGACCCTAACACCTATACATTCAATAATAATAAACCTATATTCTTATTTATGTTTGGAAAAAATTGGAAACAAGAACAAAAAATGAGAAACTAGTTTTAGTTGTTCTCAAAACTTCTATACAAATATACAAATTTTGAGAGTGTTTCTAAAAAATGAGAAACAAGAAACATACATAGTTATTAAATGCTTAAATTTCTTAATAGAATTGGAAACAAGAAATAAGAAACGAGAACGTTACCAAACGGGCCCTAATATTCTTGTTTCCCATTTCTGGTTTCTTGATAAATTATGTCAAACTTTCATGAAAGTAGCAATTTGGTGGCCAACAAGAGCATAGCTTTACTCGCATAAAGTTATATTGATGACCACAAGGTTTGTGGTTCGAATTTCTCACTCCACGTGTTGTCAAAAAAAGAAAAAGAAAAAGAAAGTAGCAATTTGGTCCCTAAACTTTGATTTGTAACGATTTAATCTCAAGGACTAAATTGTTGCAAAATTGAAAGTACAGGGATTAAATCGTTACAAAATTGAAAACATAGGGACTAAGACTGATTTAAGAAAATCAGTTGTATTACAAAGTAAATTAGTGTTTGGTAAATTTTAGCTTTATAGGCGAAAAAGCAAGTTGAGTTGCTTGGTAAATTAATATTCTAAATTATTGCAGCTTAACTATATTTTTTCAATAAATAAATTTAATGTTGATATTTAATTTCAAAATTTTAAAAGATAATTTTTTTTGAAATATATAAGATAATTGTTTTAAATTTGATATGATTTAAAATATAATCTTATGTTTAACCTAGGATTTTTTTATATTTACTAAGAAATATAATTTGCTACTTGTATTGGAAAAAATATTATTTAAATTTAAATAAAAATAAGACAAATAATTTCAAATGAGTATAAAATAATAAAATAAAAATATGTTAAATTAAAAAAAAAATGATTCACATGAATCAAGTCTAAACATGTAAATAAATAGTTAGTTACAGATTATATTTTTAGGGAAGCTAAACTAACGGAAAAGCTACAATTATAAATGAACACTTTTATAAAAATTAATTTATAATTTATTTTTTCAAACTCTAAAAACGGTTAAGATTTTTTTTTAATCACTTCAACCGCCTTCAAAATCAACTTCAAAAGCATCCTAAATCGTTACATATCAAAGTTCATGACTAAATTGTTACTTTCAAGAAAGTTTAGAGACTGAATCATTGGACACAACATCAAAATATTTTAAACTTTTCCTTTGATAATCATTTGATACAAACACAAAGTATTTTTATAATTTTTCTTCTGGAATAATTTCTCCCTGTGGTAGACGACGATGAATGAATCAAACAATTTACTTGCAGACGTCTTGCCATCACTGACAAATTCGCTACAATTTCTTTAAATAATATTATTGTACTTTTTTTTCAACAAAGGTTTAAGAGTTGTGATCAATGAACTCAAAAAAAAAAAAAAGTTGTGACCAATAATACTTGTAGATATTAGGAAAAAGGTTGGAACCAGTATTACTTTTCTTTCTTCCCACAATATATAGTACTTCTGTGATCTTAACTAAAGTATTAAACTTATCCATTTTTTTTCTTATTTATCGAATTATTTTTTATATAGGTTGAACTACATTCACAACTCGAAAGATTACAAATGAGGTGCATGAGAGAGGATGAACCCCTCCCAATTGATGCAACGAAGATCAACATTGATGCAACTTGGAATAAGTCAATGGAGAGACACGAGTTTAGAATTCGTCATTGAAGATGATGATGGAAGGAGTGACAACTATAAAGATATCAAGGAAGGTAAGAAAGTGCATCAATGACATACGGATCATATCTTTGGGATTGCTATAGTCTTTTAAATAATTGCTATCAAAATTGTTTTTAGATTAATTAACTCTATTACAAAGTGAATTAGTATTTGATAAATTTCAAAATTATTCAAATGTAAATAAGTAAGATAAAATGACAACTTTTAAGAGTTTGTTAGAACCAATTTTTTTGAGAAGTCAATTTCAAAAACGGTTGTTCACTAAATTTTGCGAATAATATGTCATAGATTCAAATCTTAACAAATTATTTCTAAAAGAAATTGCTTAACTTTGGATTAAGGATTAATCTTCTAAGCGTAGGTCTCTTGAGATGCTAGATATATATTTTTTTTTGACAACATGTGGGGGTGAGGGAATTCGAACCACGGACCTGCCGGTCATCAGTACATGACTTATATCAGTTGAGCTATACTTATGTTGGTTGCTAGATATATAGCTGCTGCTTTTTCAATTTCAAATTTAATTCTATAAATCGCAACCGAAATAATGTGACATATTCAATTACCGAATTACTAATTAGTTTCTTTATGGTTGAAAAAAAAGTTTCTTTACTAATTTTATTCTCACTATCAAATCCAAAATCCTTTCTTAAATTGATTTACAGATAAATTGTCTTCTTGTGACTTGATTTATCTGAAATTATTTTCCTAGGACACCATCTATCCTAAGTCTTAAATTATTTTAAAACTAATCCCTTTTTAACTATTTTTTCCCCCAATATAATCACCCCCATGTGCAGAAACCCATCAAAGAAATTAAAAAGACCAACGATGAATGGCTTGAGTTTATTGCAAGTATTTCAATAGTGATATTCAAATTTGAAAGAGTTACCTCAACTTAAATTATGGTTCATTAGCATCAATACCCATTTCTAAGTGTTCAACATGGAGGAAGGGATTCGAACATTTGACATTTTGATCAAATTGTCTTAGAATTCTCCCCAAGAATCTAAGAGTCTGTTTGAAATACCTTCTAGTTTAAGCGTTTTTCAAGAATGCATTTTCTTTTAAACATTTTGTATAAAAGTTATTTAGAACTTAAACACTCATATGTTTGGTTACATTTACTCATAAGTGTTTTTATACACAAGTTACTATATACTTACAAACTCTTTTAAAAAAATTTGTTTTCAAGTGTTTCTCTCAAAATGGTTTATTTCTCAATTTCATTTTTTATAAAGTCATTTTTAAGATTGTCAAACACTAATTTTTTTTTTTTCAAAATTAAACACTTGAAAAATTAAACAAAACACACCCTAAAACTCAACTTTATCATGCAACAAAATGTTTTAGATACAAGAGAGTGATTCTCTAACTATAGAAAATTAGAAGCAAACTAAAATCCAAAAAGAAAACTAAAAAGGATTAATCGACGATTTAACCAAGATTAATATGAATTTATATGAATTTACTGCGATCCTACTAATGGAGGACATCTTTTGTAGAATAACTTTCTAGAATTGTACTCAACAAAGACAGACTTACTATTCAAAACCACAGTATCATGTTTTTTTTTTACTGCTTTTTAAGAACATGTGAAGTTTATCTTCTAAGGTTTTTTTTTTTGGAAAAGTAAGTTTATCTTCTAAGTTGGGGACTATTCTGACAACTAACTCATCTAAAACAACATTGAAACATTAGAGAATTTACTATCCAAATAAGTTTTCTGTATTAAAAATAAAGTTTGAATTTGAAAATCATTTCTAAAAACAATCCTCAACGAACCCAAAATCGTATTTTTCCATCTACATAGACGAATAATGAAGAAATGCAATCAGCTCCTAAGCTAACATAAACAATCAGAAATAAACTTCAGAATTGGCCAATAGGTAGAAAAGGAGAATTTTATTCTAGTTACTCTTTGGCAGTACAAGTAAAAAATGATGTTTCCTTCAGACCATAATGAACTTGTACCATATAATATAAGATTAGAGACAGAGAGATGGCCAGATCTGGGATGAAGGAAGAAACAGTAAAACATTGACAGAGGCATCATTTGCTTGTTATTGGCTCAAATCTACCCAGTGTCACAGCTAAAAAGCATAGATAACCCTAGAGATACTTTTATCAAGAACAAGAAATCTTGTTGAAAATAACGGACTTAACTTTTGAGCTGGAACTGGAAGCATCTTAAGATCCTTGAGCATCGCCCCTGACATGTATACACTTAGGATTAGCTTAAAAGGGAAAATAAGGGACTTGAATTAAGTATTTAATCTACATATTTAAAACATAAAACAGTGAAACATCACAATAACTGTCCTCTGTAAGTTCTGAGGTACCTTCCTTTTCTTTTGTTTTAAAGAAATGAAGTTATATTAATAGTAAAATTTAATTTACAGAGAGTAGAACCATAATTCCTCCACTAAAAATGAAGAATTAAAATTAAATACATAAGTCCAAAGGATTTCTTGCAGATATAGTTTTGTAATGGAACTAAGCAAACGACCATAAAATGACCATCACCAAAACCAAAAGACATCCATATCATGTACAAAAGCAACCAAGCCTTGATTACAAAAGCAATTGTTACGTCATCTTTCAAGTTGAAAAGGACATACTAATACAGATGTGCCCAGAAGGATGTTCTGGTGAAGTATAAAATATTCTAGAACAGTAATTTGGATAAGCTAGTCTTTCACTGTACAAGCTTTAGTTGCTATCGCAAAACCATAAAGTCTACGAAAATGCTCAAGGCCTCACTTTTGAAGTCCATTAGAAATCTTAGCTTGTGGAAAACGTTATCTTAAATTGAAAGAAATTATTAGAACCAAGGGGCAGGATAGCCACCCACAAAAGTCAACTACACAACCCTTTAGTTTTGAGACAATACGGTATTTGAATCCAAGGGGTATACATCAAATGAATGAACTAGAAGTCCAAAACTTGACCTATCTCATACACAGAAGAAAAATCTCTCATTTACCAGCCGGAAAGTCAATAACTTCTGTTGTATTCTTAAGTTAATTACTTCCACTTTTTATTTCAAAATTTCAAATAATCTCGTTGGCTCATCCTGATGATGAAGAGAGAAATTAAGAACAAGGAGAAAGGAATACTACTAGTACTAGCTGCATGCTGTCCTTGGTCGTGTAGTTAGTCACTTTTCTTTAAGTTAACCACTTACACAAGCTCGAACCACTCTGTATAAGGGCCATAATCCCACAATACAAGGTGCCAAAATGCATGGTATATTGTAAAGACAACAAATGTTGCACGCCTCAATCACAAATTCACAATGCATAAGGCAGCAGTAAAGATGGTATTACCAAATCCGAGTTAACCATTTTTATCCATTCCATATTGGTTACGGCCCACGTACTTCCTCTTTACAATTCCAATCTCCACAAGGTTCTTTGTTTTTCCTCTTTTTCTTTTTCTCCTCATAGTCAGTCATCTATGAAACTTCCAACCTGAAATTGTAATTCGAAAGCATTTCCATTCCCCCCCTTTTTGATGTTCTGAAAAACAATTGCACTCAATTATTGTAGTCATTACACTTTCTCTTCTTATATGTGATAATTGATAAAGCTGCATCCTAGAAAAGTTTCTCTCCTCTATTATTGCTACAGAAAGGGAGCAAAGTTGTGATCCATAAAGAAGGTAGAAACCTCACACCATAATCATAATCACAGAAATATCAATCATCCATCCAATAAAGTAATCCTAAAAAATACAAAAAAATCCAATATCCTGATGGTGATCTACAAATGAAATTTCCGAAAATAACAAACTAACCTGAGATTATTCAACGACTTTCTGTACCGCATCATTAGGCGTTTCCGACAATTGATGATTCAATACCTGCTTCTGCTGTTGTTGCAACAGAGAATTGCGCTCGATCTCCCGCCACTTGTTTATCGCGATGGTAAAAACAACTGAATAACATAAACGAATAGAACGATTAACGAATCGGAGAAAACAGAATCGAAGACAGAGAAGAAAAGAGACGAAACGAAGAAATTTACATCCGGCGCCGGCGAAATAGAGGAGACGTAGAACCTTAGGGCCCGCCGGACCGGAAGCCTCTTCTCCCGCCATTCGCTTCTTCTTCCTTCAGGCCGTCACCGTCGTCGCCTCCGTGCCCTAATCCAGCGATCTCTGTTACATGAAAGTGGAAAGATCACAATTTCAGATCTTCACCTCCGCATAATTAAGGGAAAAAACCTCGTTTTTATTTTTAGGATAAAAGTAAAACTCAAGGTTCGGATTTTCGGAATAGGTTTTTGACTGAGGAAAAATGGTAATTTATTCAAATAAAATTGACCTCTATATATGAGATCATTTTTTTAAAAAGAAAATTTTTGTTTATTAAAATTAGGACAAAATTATATTATATGCTCGTGAATTATAGGATTGATTTTAGTTATATCGGTATTGTTTTAGAAGTTTCACTTTTACATATCAGTCTAAGAAAAATTTTGCTTATTTATGAGGCCACGAATACTACATTTGTCTGGTCAAAGAGAACTTAACTCAATGGTAATTAACATATACCCCAACCGAGAGGTCAGAGGTTGTACTAAAAAAAAAAGTACTACATTTCTTGATTATAGTTTTTTTTTTTTTTCCATAGTATTGTGTTGGAGCCTTAGACATCATTGAATTTATATATACTTTTTCTCTAAAATCCAAAACATGAAGCTACACACATTGTCTTTAATGAAGAAGCTAATAAAAGATTCTTTTAAGACCTAACTTAAAAGCTTGAAAACTAAAAGTTGGGGGTTTTAGGATATTGATATATTTGACTTAAATAATATAAGATTTATCACACAATTAAGAAAACAAAGATAAAAAAAAATGTATATTTATGATGTATTTTCTTTTTGCTTATGTTAGTGATGTTTTTTTTTTACTAATGATAAAAAAACTAGTGTATCATCATACTTGTGGATTATTTTCTAATGTAACAAATTTGTAAATATAGCAACCAATTTTTCCATAGATTAGTTTTTCTAACAATCAAAATGTAAATCTTCCAACAATAAGAGATGTAATTGAAATTAATCCTAACTTATTAAAGACATTTTATATAATTTATGTTTTTTATTTTCCTTTTCTTTTTAGGCATTATTTATCTTAAACTTGCATTCCATCACTTTATTTTTATCCTATTAAAAAAACTTAATTGGAAACTAATCTTTTATTTTCAAAACAATATTAAGTTAACCTTTCATCTCTGTATGGATATTATATTAAGTTAGGTTAGTATATATTTTGTTGGTTTGTTTTTGTTCTTTTCAGTTGAATAATTTGGGGAAGACTCAAATCTCTTCCCTTTCAAAGATATAATCTTTCAATTAATTTAACAATACTCAAGTTGACTACCTTTTCTTCTTATAATTTCATATTTATACTTTGATTTATTAATCTTAATATTGGTGGTTGTCCTTAGGAAATATTAAAAAAAGGTTAAAAATAGTTTTCATCCTTGTACTATAGTCATTTTACTTTCAAATCGGTCGTAATTTAATTCTTAAACTTTATTGTGCAACAACTTAGTCTTTATATTTTGAAGTTTGTAATGATTTAGGTGAAAAAATCCTAACGAAGTATTGGTTTTTATCATGTAATAATTTAGTCTCTACAGGTTAGAAACATTGTTTGGTCCCAAAGTGGTATATCAAATATATATAAGAAACTATATGTGTTACACACCTTAACAATATTTTATATGATAGGGATTAAATTATTACAATTCTTAAATTACATGAACTAAATGTTACATAAGTTCAACAATTTTCAATTGCTACAAATTTGAAATTTGAAGACCACATGTTTCACTAATGAAAGTACAGCCAAAATAGTATTTTGGTTAAATTATCAAAAATACCCATGGACAATGGGGTTGGTTTCAATCATACCTCCTGAACTTTCAAAATTTCATTTTAGCTTTTAAAATTTGAAGTTTGTTTCAAAATGACCCTTGAAGGGTTTTTTTTCATTAAATTTATGGACGGAAAACGACGTGTTTGCATATGTATTGTTGCTTATGTGAATAGATATGAACATGTATGTGGAAAAAATAATAAAAACACATGTGAACACCTCATTTTTTGTCAATAAATTTAACGAGAAAGATGTATCCAAGGGTCGTTTTGAAACAAACTTCAAACTGCAAAGGTTAAAATGAAACTTTTGAAAGTTCAATAAATATAATTGAAATCAACCTCATAGTTCGGACTAGTATTTTTGAACCAAGAAAATAATTAACCACATCAATCCACGTAAGTGCCATGTCACACTCCACGTATAGGTCATGTCAATTTTTGGTACATTTAACATCATTCATTGGTTTTTTTTTTTTCTCTTTTGTTCCCAACATCATTCGTTGATGGCAAGTACCATTCAAAGTATTAAATTGGCTTGGCTGAATATGCCAAATGATTCTTAATATTTTAGGTTCTTTTTTCAATTTAATATTTTTTTTATTCTCAATTTTATCTTAATGTTAAAAAAATTAAGACATTCTATAAAAAAAATGTTTTGTTAATAAAAAGTTAATGCATCATCAAATTATTGTTTTATTAATATATTTGAACACATGGAGATTGACATAAGGGCATTGTGTCAACTAGTAAATGAATTATTTACCCCTTGGATCCCTCACCCCTCATTTGTTATTAAAAAACAAAAAAGAAAAAAAGAAAAGAAAAACTTGATGAGTTAACTTTTACCTCAAATTTTCAATTCCGTCCAACTAAACTCTAAAACTTGAATAAGTAATGGAACTAATACATTCCCAAAATCACACTAGGAAATTGCCTACGAACTAACTAATTAATCATGGAAACTAAATTGATATTTTGAAAAGCATCTAACACTATAAAAAAACATTACTACTCAATACTCAGTACATTTAGTTTAGTCACAAATTGTCACAACACAACTAACTAGTCTCAAATTGTCACACTCATACATTTAGTTCAATGTATTTATTTTTCTATGTTTTTTTTAGTTCAACAATTACAGGATAGGAGATCAAACCATCGATCTTATGAGTTGTACTGGAATTAATATCTCACCATCTATTTAAATCTATAACTGAGATGCCAAAGCGAGCATAGCTCCGCGATAATTGACATTATATCCTCGACTATTAGAGGTTCGAATCCCCTCAGCTCAAATGTTGATGTACTAAAAAAAAAATGTTAGAGATTAAGAAAACTTGAAAAGTATTTCTAAAAATAGGAAGATGAAATTGATGGAAACATAAAAACATAAAAATACAGTTGAAAAAATAATTGAAGGAGCTAGGGGCAGGCGGCCTGGCCTACTAGAAATGGGGAAACAGTAGGAGCAATATGAATGGAGGACATTTGAAAATGGCTTTGAAGGCTGTCTTTAAGAAAGTGACAATTAGGGTTCATTGAATTCCTTTCAATTTTGGAGCCCTTCAAATGACTTCTCAGTGCCACAGTTTGGTAATTCCTCACACCTACAAAAAAAAAAAAAAGTATGCTAAATAGCAAATTTTGAAGCTTGTTTTCCATTTTGTACAAAAGATTATGAAAATGACCAACTCAAGCTTTTTATATATATATAATATATGTAATGATGTGAAGTTATTGATATAAAAAAATAAGTTTGATCTCTTTATCTTTATACATGTTGGTATGTATATACTAGTCGTTAAATTATATATATGGTGCTCCGATCCACGTCGAATGAGTTGTTCTCAATTATATTCTAAACGTTCTAAAAGTTTTAGTTCAACCCTTCAATCTTTTGTTTAAAGTACTTTGGATAGCAATTTTTATTAAAATACAAGCTCGAGAGAAATGAGATAACACAATTGTGTATACTAAGTGCATTTTATATATATTTGTTTAGTTTCAATATTCCCTAAGGTCTCGATTCTGCTTCTAACTTACGCATGTGGTTTCATTTTTGGTCCATCGTCAAGTCTTAGAAGCTTCAATTACAACAAAAATTGTCTACGAATTAAGGGTTTCTTTTTTGGAACAAATTAAAAGATTGGAGTCAAATTAAAACATTCAAATAATTAGGAGAAAAATTGAAACAAAGACCAAAGACGATTTGAGTGTGTTTGGATTAACTATTGAAGCATCTAAAAAGTTTTTTTTTTTTAATAAAAAAAATAGATTGCTTGACATTTGACAATAAAAAATAATTTCTTCTTAAATAATTAGATTGGTTAATAGTCATTCTCTCATTAATCAGTTTAAATGTTTGAAGTGATTAATTCTAAAACCTCTCCGTATTAAAAAAAAAAAAAAAAAAAAATCCAAAATCCACATTAAAAAGGCTCGTTGATTTCACTGTTTGAAATGCCCTTAAATTTAAAGTTTATCCTTTTCTTTTCCTGGTAATTTGACATTTGTAAAATCATTTTGTGCAATCAGTAACGGATCTGTTTGGAATACATTTTAATTTAAATGTTTTTCAAGAATGCATTTTTTAAAAAACATTTTGTATAAAAATTGTTTAGAATTTAAACACTCATATGTTTAGTTGCATTTCCTTACAAATGTTTTTATACACAAAGTTATTGTTTACTTAAAAGTTTTTTTTTAAGAAGTTGGTTTCAAGTGTTTCTCTCAAAATGGTTTATTTATCAATCTCATTTTCTAATAAGTCATTTTTAGTGATAGCCAAACACTAGAAATTTTTTCAAAATGATTTATTTTCAAAATTAAACATTTGAAAAGTTAAACCAAGCACACTCAACATGTTCGAGAGTGATTTTGAAATAGCTAAAATCACTTTCATCATATCCAAAATAACCAAACAAAGGCATAACAAAAGTGATTTTAACCATTTTAAATCACTTTTAAGAAAATATATATGACAAAGATGCAAATCGTTAAATTAAAATCACTTTGATAAAAAGAGTTTTAAGAAAAATATATATATATTTTTGAAAAAAATGTTTAAACCGATAGGTATGTCAAACTCGCCCTTTATATTAAGTAGTATTATATTATCTACCTTAGACATATATTGTATAGTTTGACTTTTTGAAATATCTCATACTAATGAAAAATGTCATCCTTACGACTTATAAGGTTCAGAATATTCTTCGTGTGTAATTAATCAGATACTTTTGTGGTATTTGTAAGAGTATACGTATTAAAATAATGATGACATGGAAATAGTATATTGTGCCTTTTAGGCCCTATTTGTCCCAAAAGTTAGCTTAAGAAATGATGTTTATTCTCCCACTTGGCAACTAACATTAACAACAAAGTCTCATAGCCCACGTGGAATAACACAACAATAATCTTCCTTCACACATTTGCATCTTCGCCTTGATTTCACTCCATTCACCTAATCTCTCGTAGATTATATTTAGGTAAAGTTATAATAATTAACTTATGCATTAATATTATCTTTGTTGGGTCACGAATCAATCTTCTTTACCTCAAAAACTTATCCCAAGAGTTGGAGTTTTGTGATAAATATATTAATTAAATCAATTACGTAAAAATAAAAAAGACAAAATACACATGACTTTTTCTATAATCAATATCATGAGACAATCCAACAAATATTTTGATTCTTATTCGGAGATATACGTAAAGAATTAATTTCATAAATTTAGCCTGAAAATTAAGGTCTCTTTTGATAACCATTTGGTTGTTTGTTTTTTGTTTTTGAAAATTAAGCTTATAAACACTCCTTCCACCTATCTATTTCTTTGGTTTGAACCTACATCATTCTCATGTTTTCAAAAACCAAGTCAAATTTTGAAAACAAAAAAAAAGTAGTTTTCAAAAACTTGTTTTTGTTTTTAGAATTTGACTAAGAACTCTAATATGATCTCCTTAACCAAGATGAAAACCAAGGTAAGGAAATTGAGAGAAAACAAGCATAATTTTGAAAAACCAAAAACCATAAACCAAATGGTTATCACACGAGGCCTAAATAATTGAAATTATAAAATTGATTAAAAACAACACTTTTTTTTTTCTTTCTAGAAAGGGAAATAAAAGCACACTAAGGAACATTCTTGGAAGACATTCAATTTGAATTTGTAGATGCATCTCTTTGAACATATTCATTCATCCATTAGGGGTAGGTCTTCCGCCCAAATTTGAAAACAAAACTTTGAGAATTGTAGTTTGGGAAAAATCATTTATTCAAAAAGATGTTTTAGAAAAGAAAAACACACTGAGTAATAAAATGAGAATATATAAAATCATTCATTAAATATACAATTTTATTTTTGAGTGAAATAACAAAAGAATTAAAACATATATTCAATCGTTATCCTCTTTAAAACTTTTCAAACAAAATTTTTTGTCAAATACAACTTTGGCACCGATTCTTGTTAGGTAATTGTCCAAGGCAAAAGCAGACTCTTTTTGAAAGTTTGTTTCTCTGCTATCATTGTGAAACTAGTATGATAAACTAATTTATTTGAACTATGAAAAGAAGCTGAACTCGAGAATATTACTCTAACAAAGACTATTAACCTATGCCTAATATATATAAACACATAATTGAAATAATTTATTGAACACACACTATTTCTATAGTAGCATTCGTTTAACCTAAAGAAAACTATGATAGTTTCATAGAAAAACGAAAGGCCACATTGTATATATATGAGATAAAGTCGTATATGCATGGGGCCTTGAAGTCATATTTTATATGTATTAAAATAGCATAATGTGGGGTAGCTAGGCAGCCATTGCCAAAAAGCAGCCACAAGCCCCCAAAGTGTGGAGATGAAATCAAAAGAACCAAAGTGAAAGCAGAGCACACAAGTGCTTCAGATAATTAACCGTATAGTGTAAAGTAACAAAATACTTAGGATATATTCTATGTGCTGTATTTTTGATAAACTTAAAAACTTTTGTGAGATTTCTTTTTAGTTTAATGATATATAGGATGTGAGGATTTTCGAACGTCTAACTTTTTGATTCAGGATATAATATTGTCTCAATCAGTTGAACGGCAGTCAAGTTGGGTTAGTGGAATATCTACTTATCTCTTAAATAGAATATTGGAAATAGATTGAAGAACTCTACATGGCATTAGAGTTACTAAGACATAAAATATTGGTTTAGTTACAAGTTTGGTTCTTGAACTTTTAGATTTGTGTCTGGTTCATAAAAAGTGTTTAATAGGGTGTTTCAAACTTTTAATTTTATGTTCAATATGTCCCTAAAGTTTAAAAATGTTTCATAATTAAGTTTAAAGCTTTCAATTTTTTGTCCAATAGATCTCTAGATTTTCAATTGTGTCTTATAGATTTTTCACACATATTTGACATTTTTTTTAATTTCATAAAACTCACTAGACAAATTTTTTTTTTTTTTTGACAATATGTAGTGGTGGAGGGATTTGAACCACAGACTTCATGGTCATTAGTACAACTTTATGTCAATTGAGTTATGATCTTGTTGGCCACTAGATATAAAATTGAATGTTTAGAGTCTTAACCAGACATATAACTTATAATCTCTATTGTAAATATATCAGGAACTTCTTGTTTAAAAATATATTAGACATTTTTTAAAGTTCAAGAATCACTTAATACTTCCTATACTAAACTTGTAATTTAACGTAAAAATATCTTACTTAAGTACGTTAGATAAATATTGTTCTCAATATAATCTCATCTGCGACAAAACTAAGTGGCCCTCTTCTTTAAAGTGGCCATAAGCAGCACCTCCTACTTGACCCTCACGTCTCTCTCTCTCTCTTCTCATTACAAAGTTCACTATAAATAACCCACAAAGCACACACCATCTTCTCAAACATCATCAACTACAAACAAAAAAAAAAAAACATTACAAAACCTGTCTCTTTCCAAGGCATTAGCTAGCTAGCAAGCTCTGATGGGCAGCAAAAAGTTCATAATGGCAGCATTGTTGGTGGTGGCCTTGCTGCTGACCCAAGCAGACATTGCCTTAGGAATTAGGTGCCTGTCCAAGAAGGAGATGAAGATGGCTTCAATGGGCGTGGTCGACGCCGACATGCTGCTCGGCGCTCTTCCCAGAGGCCCGACGCCGCCCTCTGCCCCGAGCGATCGGGGCAATCCTGCACCCTTCAGCGGCGGCGATAGGATCTTGGTGTCTGCCCCGAGCCCGGGAGTGGGTCATCGTTGATAGGCTGATTCATGAAGTTTGAGATTATATTATTAGTTGATCATATGGTCTTCTTCTCCAATAAATGATGGTGATTGAATTTCTTTTTCTTGTTCTAATTTGGGTTTGGATTTTTAGGTATGTTTTAATAACCTTAGCTCATTGTTATGTACACACTACACACATGAATATGCAAAGTATACAGTGTTGGTTTATAAATGTGTTATTGCTATGAAATGAAGTGTTGAAATGAAATTTGAATAGAGGTTAACTATTATATTCTTACAAGTGCTTCTCTAATTAGTTATTAGTTGGCTTTCTATATGGGGGACAATAAAGAGTTTTTTGTTTTTGGAATGAGTTTTTTTTTTTTTTTTTTTTTCTAATATATAGAATGTTCATAATCGTGATATTTAAGTAGACTCTTAATTTTTGTTTATGCTAAAAAATGTAGGCTTTGAAATGAAATTTAGTAGTAAGACGTGTTTATCTTTCTTGAACAATAATGATCGTAGATTGAAAACTTCACCTTAGTATTTATAATGTAATATTAAAAAAAAATACATTTTGAATTATAAAACATAAGATAATGACAAAAACCATCTGGATATATATCGATATTTTATAAATTTGAAAAGTTGTAATAATAGTTATAGAACATGAGATAACCCTTCAAAAAAAAAATAAAAAAGGGTTTTCAACTATTATAATAGTTGAAAACCTGTGATTTGATCAACTAATATTTTTATGGAAAATAATTCCAACTATAATTAAAAAAAAAAGAAACATTTATGTCAAATGTAAAACTATACATACATGACATAAAATAGGTGGAATAATGCCAAGTGGCTTTTCTAATCAGAAATATTCTTCAACACTTTTTTGATGGCAAAGTCTATTAAAAAAGAACGCATTTGACCCAAAAAAAAAAAAGAAAAAAGTCAAATAAGAGATACAAATAGATGTGAAGATGAGAGATTGGACTTTCAACCTCTGAAAAGGTTATACGTGCCGTATGGTCACATTAGTAGGAATACTACTTATCTAGAAGAATATTACAATAAATAAAAAATAATAACGAGGATCTAAAGTTAACATTAATCTTTAATAAATTATGTCAAGAATAAAAAAGGTTAAATTATAAATAAAAATAAGACCCTAAACCGTGGGTTTCGTTTAAAAAATACACCTGAACTAAAAAGTTCCAAAATATCCCCCGACTCTTTAAAATATGTTAAAAAATATCCTTACCGTTAAGTTCTAGGATGATGATGCGTTCTGATGCTCAAAAAAAAAAAAAAAAAAAATCTAGGATGAAAAACATTACGGAGAGAAGTAATAATTTTTTGTTTTTGGTAACCAAAAACCATTTGATAACCATTTCAGTTTTTGGTTTTTGGTTTTTCTGTTTTTGAATTTTTGTTTTTGGTTTTCTATTTTTTAAAAACAAAAACCATATATATTTGATAACTGTTTTTTGTTTTCTGTTTTCAAAAAACAAAAAACCAAACTTGTTTGATAACTGTTTTTGGTTTTCAGTTTTTAAAAAATTAGAGAGGTTAAAAGATGTTTTAGAGAGAGAAAAAATGCGTAGAGACATATAAACAAAAATTTAGAGACACAAATATAAATGTTTTCAAGAGAAAAGTTAAAAATTTAGAGACGTGAAAGAAAATGTTTAGAAAGAGAATATTAGTTAGACTCCATAAAAGATATTAGTTAGAGAAAAAAAAAAAAGAAAAAAAGTTAGGATAGAAAGATAAATTGAAGATAGAAAAATTAAATAAAAAGAAAATTTTTAGAGAAATGGCAAGGTTAAGAGTAAAAGATCTGCTAAAAAAAATAACGATAAATTAGAAAAATAAAGAAAATGTGTAGAGAGAGCAAATTTTGAGAGATTTTTTTTCCAAAAGAAAATGTAGAATATGCTTATTAGGGAGAGAAGTTATAGATAAATTTTTAGAAATAGATGAGTTATAGAGGGAAAAAAAATTTGAGATAGATTATATTAGAGAGAGAAAAAGAAATTTTGTATAGAGAAAAACGTTTTAGAGAGATAAAAAAAAATATAAAAAGGAATTTAATGGAGAGAGATGGGTAAAAGAGGAAAAAAAGAAAAATGAGTTTTTGAAAAACAGAAATTTGTTTTTAAAAACTACTTTTTTTGGTTTTTGAAATTTAACGTTTTTTTAAAAAAAAAAAAAACAAAAAATAGAAATGGTTATCAAACAACCATGTTTTCTAAAAATGAAAAACAAAAATAGAAAACAGAAAACGAAAGGGTTATCAAACGGCCCCTAAAAGTTTCAATTTCATTAAATATCCCTGATCTTTTAAAAAATTAAAAAAATATATATCCTTACTAAAAATCGTTTCTTTTTTTTTTGCATTAAATTCTGAAAATTCTTCCTCCATACAAATTAATGCAAAAAGAATAAATGATTTTCAGTAAGAGTATTTTTTATTTTTTATTTTTGAATGATCAAGGGTATGAATGAAATTGAAATTTTAATATTTTCCATCCAAAACTTAACCGTTAGGGTATTTTTAACGTTTTTTTAAAGATCATGGATATTTTTGAAACTTTTAAAGTTTAGAGGTATTTTTTAAATGAGACCCATAGTTTTCAAGAGTATTTTTTTATAATTTAGCCAATAAAAAAAATCTCACTTTTTTGCAATATTTGTAAAATATCATAGCTTTTTTTTTTTTTTTTTAGAAGATAAAATATCATAGCTTTAAATTATATTTTCATCCTTCTAATTTTAATCCTCTTTCGGTTTTGTTGATGCCAAAATTCGGACAGGAGACTCACCTGACCCTCACGTGCCACCAACGATAAATTTGTATGAGAGGGGGAGAACGTGACCTGCAAGACAAGCAAACACTGCACACCGGTGTGGTGCTTGCCACACCGACTCCGATGCTTAAGTCAAAAAACTAATGGAAGAGCAAGAGGAGAAGTAGAGAGTTCAGAGAATGAATTTCGGGATCCCTTCTTCAGTGATGAAGATCAGGGGTTTAAATACCTGCTCATACTCCTAGGGTTTTTAGGAATTCAGAGGCGTTTCGGGCTGAACCAGGTGGAATCAGGGCAACCAAGGGCAGAAGGGACCGAATGGAGGCGGAGGAGCTCGGCCCGCGCAAGCGGGCCGAATGGTCAGCCTCGGCCTCAGGCCGAGGCCGACCATATGGGTCGGGCCAAGTCGGCCCGATCCTTTGGTCAGGTCTTCCTCTGGATCGGTTTCCTGGCCCTATCTATGTCCGGTTGTCTGTTCCTTGTGCTTCGGAAACAGGTTTTTTGATCACTATACTTCCATTAGATATTTAATTTTAGTCTTTAAATTTCCTACGAACGGTTAACTTTCTGGAATGCTTTTAATCGAAATCTTACATATAACACAACATAAAATTCTTCAAAAAAAAAAAAAAAACCTTGTGTTTTACATCATAAATTTGGGTCTGATATCAAGTTTGAAAATGGGTGGTTTGAGATTTATGTTAAATGCTATATTTAAATTAGGATCAAACAAGATAGGTTGAAAATTCTCTGGAATGTTAAAAAGATAATAATAATAAATAAATAAAAATGGTGGAATTAGTCAAGCAAATTTATTAATTTTGTCTTAACTTTAGGGTTGGGACACCTCAAATATCACCTGAAATATCTTTGACTTGTGAAGTAATTGATAGGGGAAGGTTCAATATGATGAATAAATTCTTCTAAAAAAAAAAATATGATGAATAAATTAAAGTAAAATAATATATATATATATATATATATATATATATATATATATATATATATATATAAAATGATAGTTTCTAAGATTATCTTTTAAATAAACGATTTCCATGTTACGTAAAAGATCATGTGTTGATATTTCTTAAGATCACCTCTTTAAAAATTAATTTTGTTGGATACTATACGTAAATAGTTTTCCTTAAAATATCACTTATTATACAATAAGTAGTTCCTTTTTTCTTGAAATGCAAAAAAATTCTATTCTTTTGAATTTCACTTTTTTTTTTTAACTCTTAAACTTTCTTTTTTTTAGTTCAACTACTTCTGGGTGAAAATTCAAGTTTTTGACCTTCAAGTTAAGAATATAGTACTTTAATTTAACCAAGAAGGATTATTCAACGAAGTCGCCACAATGTGATTGTCTGGATGTAGATTTGAAAATCTATGTCCCCTCTAATAATCACTAGAAACAAATTTGAAGTACTTTGTAATTTTTCACTCATACATCCAACAACATTAAATTGTCAGCCACATTGTGGCAGCTCTTCAAATATTTTTTCCTTAACTAGTTGAAGTATACATTATCGTTGGAACCTTTTGCCTGAAAGATCAACAGGATACAGTTTTAAAACACTCACCAAAATCCAAACATCAAAATTGAACAATTAATTTTTTTTTTAAACAAAAGAAAACCCTCAAAACTTTGCATACTAGAAAATGCCTAAGTTCATGATTTGGAAAAAGAAGTGGTCTATAACATATATATATAATGACTATGAAAACTCATTCATGATTATTTATCACCCAAAAAACTAATATAATGTAACAAATATGAATTGGAAATTAATCTAATCTAATAACAACTTTAGCATTGCAAATTGCCAGTTATTTATCAATTAATTTGAAACAAAAAGTTGTCCTATTTGACCAAAAAACTCATTCATGAGACCAGCCCCTATAAATTGAGAGTTCTAACCCTAAATTGAGATACCAAAGAAATTAAAATAAATTATATTTGTTCTTTTAGTTTTTGTGAAGAAAATGGCAAAGTATTCCAAAACTTTGCTCCTCCTTGGCATCCTCTTCATCTTTGGCTTTGTTTCCTCTCAAGTTTCAGCTCGTAAATTATCTCAGTCTCATCAAAATGGTAAGTTTTTTCATTTTTCAGTCAAAAATAATCCAAAATAATTCAGTATTCTATATTAACTTTATTCTTATTTAGTTTTCCATTTAATATATATGTTCTTTTATTTAGTAAACTTGATGTTACTTTAAAGAGTGATGATTTGGCTGAATGTCAATGGTGATAACATATATTTGATCCTTACCTACTATTTTGGATATTTGTCCTTCCAAATAAATTTTGGTAAACTTTTTTTATTTTTTAAAAAGTTAAACGAAAATGGAGGTGAGAATTCGAACCTTTGATTTTATGGTCGATGATATATGTCTTAATTAGTTGAGTTGTGTTCATTTGGTATAAATGTATGTAATTAAAAAGTGCTTTGTTCAAGGAAATTGTCAAAGCATTTAGTCTTTATGTTTTGAATTTTACTAAAAATACACCTCTCAAAAAATGGAGATGTTATCTGGAATTTATTAATCTTTTTCAATTTAAATTCTAAGACTTTTCATATCCTATGATCCTTCCATAAGAACAACTTGGGTAGGCTTTTAATCAAAGAACATATCATTATTAAACTTTAAAAATTATATAGGGACGAAATTTAAACGTCAAATTTTTTTTTTTTTTTTTTGAGTACATTAATAATTGGAGGTGGAGAATTCGAATCTCTGACGTCTTGATCGAGGGTACATGCCAATTACCGCTGAGCTATGCTCGCTTTGGCAAACGTCAAATATTACGAAGGTAAAATTATAACTTTCAAAATATTAGAAGTCAAAACATTAGGGAAAAACAAGAGCTAGTAAAATCAAAATTGGATATTTCAAAAATAAAGAATCCAACCAATGAAACAAGATAAGTTTAAAAATTCAAGAAATAAAATAAGATTTAATTTAAACTTTATTTTTCTTTAACATTCGACACATGTCACACTTTTGAAATTTTAGCTAGAAAGAGCCATTCATTTGACATTAGTTCAACATTTTTGACATCCTAACTAATGGCATTAATTAAAATTTTTTCCCCTAAAGTTTGATCCTTTACGATTGAGTCAAAAGGGATAAAAGAAAATTCAGACAATGAATTTGTCCAAATCTAAAATATTATGGAAAAAAAAATTCTTTGTTTGGTTGTGACAGCTATAATCTTCTTTATGAAACTGTGGGACAAGAAAATTGGCTAAGCAAACATAAACAAAGATGAAGAGAATTTTCAAACATTCAGAAACTTGTGAGAGTTAAAAAAAGTTTTTGTTTTTTTTTTTTCCTTTCTTTCAAGTATTATGGTTGAAAAATTCAGACAGAAACTTTCCTAGAAGTTTCTTTAAAATTACTAAATAAATTTAAAGATTGGGATCGAATATTTATGATATTTTTCAATTTCTTCCTCTGTTTTTCTCTTAATTTTCGAATTCACATGTGTATTAATTTATTTCAAGTAAATTATCATTTGTTAAAAAGTATATATATTTAGTAGGTTTTTTTTTTATACATATATATATTTAGTAGGTTAATAGAAGTAAGATGTGGCATTTAAAATATGAGTTTAAAACTTAGATGGAGTCTAAAAAATATTGAATAATAAACAAATTAATAAGCCTGCACTTTATTTTATTTCATTTTTTTTTTACAATATGAGGGGAGAGAGATTCGAGCCACAGACTGGTTATCAGTACAACTTTATGTCAATTGAGCTAAGCTCTTGTTGGCAGCCTGCACCTTATTTCTTCTGCTTGTGTGTTATTTTTTAAACACACCTACACCAATAAACTACCTAACAACACTAATGGTCTCATTTTTCAATTCATTTTTAATTTGATATTGTTGTAGATTTATTAATTAAATAAGATGGGGCAAAGATAATATTGTTTTAACCGAAGTAGTTTATTGGGTTAAGATATTATAACCTCAAAGGTTCAAATTCCCTCTTCCACATATTATCGAACTAAAAAAGTTTACATCCAAGAAAAAAATTACAAGATTAAAAATTTTAAGTTGTGTTAATAATATTTTTAAAAATTGGGGGGTGGGATAATACTAGCCAAAAGTTTGCAGCTCAATTTTAACTCATATTCATGTGATAATTCGTAATGGTTGACGGGTGCTTTCTATAATTTAATAAAATGTAAAAATAAAAATGTGGTTCATCCACTAGTCACAGTTCCCAATGGATAGAAAAAATTAATTCGAGTAAGTTGAAATTTTCCATCCACACATTGTTGAACTCAAAATGTAGTGATTTATTTTTCTCAAACTCAAAACCCTAATTTAAAACTCAATCAATCAAACTTGCAAACCTGAGCTAAAACAGTTAAAATATCAACTCATTATTAGAGGATTATTACAAAACAATTAATAGATTTATGATATCGATTATTAACCACAAAGTACCTAATCAAAATGTCATTGTCTCTTCTTGACGTGTAATGTTCTAAAATCCTAACTAGTCATTATATTATATCCATGTTCATAAATATTTCAAAATATATTTATTCTATGTTCAAGAATTAGTATCATTTTTTATAGTATTATAATTCAAACATAAAGATGGAGATTCAAAATTTTAACTTTAGAGGTTAATTATTAGTAATATCTAAACCAATTCAACTTTGTTAATTATTGGGTTATTAGTATCATATATATATATATATATATATTTAAAAAAAAAAAATAGTATCATATATATTTTTTTTTACTTCATGTCAACGTCACAATACATATAATTTATGTGAACGATAATTAAATAGTTTTTTTTTATATATTTATTATATGAAATAAGTCACATATAATTCACATTTTGATTTAATTTTGAAGTCCTTTAATTCTTTATAAATAATTTTTGTCTGAGATAAATTCTTTTTTCTTTTTTTTTTTTTTTTTTTTTTTGAAGAAATCTGAGATAAATTCTTTATAAATAATTAATGTGAGCAATAATTGAATAATATTTTACGTTCAGAAAGATAAGGCACATAATTTTTTTTTAAATGTATTTTTGCAAGTTTATTGATTATTTCGTTTTGGTTTGAGTTTCCAAAACTTGAAAATAAAAATAACTAATTCCTTCATATTCCATATACTCATGGAGGATGTATAGATTTTCTCTCCTACCTTACAATTTTTTCTCTATCTTTTTATTTCATTCTTCTTCCCTTTTTTTTTTTTTTTTCCATTTTTACTTTTTTTTGGCACATCATTTTATATTATCTAATCGATATTAATTAATTAATTTCTTGATAGGTTCGAACTAAGTTCATATAATTGATAAAATTGTATTAAAAATAATTTTAACAAATTAATGATTAAATAATAATATATGAAAAACTAATTTTCAATTTTCCAACTAATTATTCCATTGTAATGTATTGATAAACATTAAGAATGGACTGATAAAATTAATGAAATCAATTTATTAACACTATTAATTAGTTAATTAAATTTATCCAATTAAATAATTTAGTAAAAATATTTATTTTGTTAATAATTATAGTTAATTATTTAATTAAAGTTATTAATTGTTTATTTTTATTAATGAATTAGATTTAATTTTAATTAATTCATTATTTAATGAATCATAATTACATAAGAGTGTTAGATTTTATTTATTTATTTATTTTTGAGAAAAAGAACGTTAGAAATTTATCATAAACATAATATATTTTCATAAAAACCTAATAGCCTTCCCATGGATAACCAAGCATAGTAAACTTTGATTTATCTAAACAATATTGTTTTAAGATATCATGTTCCTAAATTATTTATCATACGTATAGACATATCTAATAAAACCTTAAATCAAACAGTCTTTGAGCATTATTCAGAAACTTAAAGGTCAAGAAAGGGGTTGGTTTTGGATTAATTTTAAAGATTTAAAATCAATGGGATTGATTTTGGATCATCTCAAGAAATAGTCAATTATTTATTGTGTTGAAACAAAGATTACTTGTGGTTTTTTCTCAACCAAAATACTTGCTTTTTGACTCATCCCAAAAACTTATTCATCACCAACACCTAACACAGCCCCCCAGCCCTCCTATAAATTGATAGTGATATAATGCAAATGTTTATGCACAAATAGCCCTAGTTAACAAAGCAAAACACTTGCATTTCCAAACTAAGCTTTGTTAAAGCAAAAATGGCCTACTCTAAGACGACCCTTCTCTTTCTCGGCCTCCTCCTCGCTCTTCTTTTCGTCTCGTCTCATGTCTCTGCTCGTCTACTCGGTTAGTTTGCTCAAATTGAACTCTCTCCATGATTATTTGTGAAGAATATATTAAAAAGATTATTAAATTTACTTTTGTGTATTAGTTTTTTGAGTATATATGTTCACGATTTAGTGTAGTATATTTAAAGCAACATGAGATCATGAATTTAACCTTTTACGACCTTATTTACACTCCATTTTAATAAAAATAGTTTTCAGGTTGGATCATAGATAATATTTGAACTCATGTGTGATTGAATAATAAAACTTAGATGGATTTTGTAATTGTATTTTTTTTTTTTTTTTTTTTTTTTGTAAATACTCTTGTATTAGAATAAGGTGAACATATATATAAACCTCTTAAATTTATTTAACTAAATTTTTAGGTCTAGCAGTGATTTAACACTCTTATTTTCATTCATTTTATATTTAATTAGGAGAAAAAGCAGATGGTGTAGATAAAGATGGTCATGGACACCACGACCACGACCACGACCATGGCCACCACGATCACGATCACCATGGCCACCACGACCATGGCCACCATGGACATGACCATGACTCTGATGGTGATAGCTTGGATGGTCACCACGGACACCATGACCATGATCACCACCATGACCACGGCCACCACGACCACGGGCATCATGGCCATGACCACGACGCTGACACTGATAGCTTGGACGATCACCACGGACACCATGGTGGAGGACACGGTGGACACCACGGCGGACACCATGACCACGATGCTAACGTCAATGACTTGGATGATCACCATGGACACCACGACCACGGACACCATGATCACGGGCACCACGGCCACGACCACGACCACGATGCGAAACCCTAAGGCATTAAGAATTAAGACCTAAAACCGGCACCCTGCCTGCTATATGTTGGTAATAATTATAGAAGCTAAGTTTACGATGAAATAAAGTCTGTTTTGTGTGTGTTTGAATTTAAATAAAGCAACTTACTCTGTATGAAATGCTAAATTGTTTTACTTTTGTTTGGTTTGTTGTAATTTCTGATCCTTGTGGTTTTTATAAATATATGTATTATCAAAACTATAAAGTTGATTTGCTTATTAGTTTGCTTCTCATTATTTGCAATAATTATTGGGTTTCTTTCTAATTTTGGTGGCTTTCTTTTTTATTTGCATTTCAAACTCTCTCTAAACTTTTCTTTTTTAAGAATAATAAAATTCAAATCAATGGTAAAAATCTAAAACTAGGATTGTTAATGTCCCGACCCCTTGAACTGTGCTCAACTTTTTTTTTTAAAACTAGATAGTGATTGAAAAGTCAATATATTTTTTTTTTATCATGTATTTGAACTAATGAAATTAATAATTAATCAATTTGAATTAGATATAACTTTAAAATGTTAATATTATTCAATTAAACTTCAAGCTTGAATAAATTAGTAAATTTAACATTGATTTTTGCAAGTAATACATTTAAATCCTTGAAATGGTAGGAATTTGGAGTCTATTTTTAGTTCTCTATATGGTTATAATACATTATTGTTGAAGATTAGTTTTACAAAATCAGAGGTTTAAACAAGTCTAGGTATCCATTGTACAAAAAAAAAAAAAAAAAGTATAGGTATCCAATCATTATTCTGACATTTCAAAATGATTATATAAAAATGACAAACATTTGGTGGGCTACCAATTTTGGGCCTAAACTCACCAAAGAAGCCCAAGAAACTATCAATCATTCCTCTTACCTAAATTTTCTTCTTTTTTTTTTTTTTTTTTTTTTTGGAAATTGTGTTGGATGACTAGAATCAATAAGCTGTTCAGTTTTTTGGCTAAAAAACTTCCGTTTTCTCGAACGTGGCTACCGTGAATCAAGGGACGCGCAAATGGATGGTGATTTTCCATTTTTACCTCTGGGTATATCCGCGTATATACAGACGCCGTCTATGTTGCCGTTACATGCCCAAGATCTTTTTTCTCCACAATTTGTGGGATTCTCGTTGGTTTCCCCCAGATCCCATTTTTTTCTCCTTCCAACAGTTAAAATCGGTTTTTGTTTATATTCCCTACTTCCACGCATTCTCCAACTCTTATCTCAACTACTGTTTGAAGATCTTTACAATATATAGCTTAATCCAGATCTTTTTCATTTCCATGGTTGGAATACTCTCTGATATTTTTTTTTTTTATTGAATTTTACTATTAACACGAAATGGCTCAACAACAAATCACGATTTTGTTTAGCGGTGTTTGGGATGTGGCAGGAATCTACAGTGATTTTAAGTCCGGTGTTGTGACGATTCCTTGTGATGCTAATCTCTCTCAACTTAAGGTATGTGCTGCTAACTACCTCAACTTGGCTAACAGTAATAGTATCTGCCGGCTGACACTCTTCAGAAACTGGTCAAACAACCCGATAAACATAATCCTTTCAGAAGATAGAGATGTTTTTTGGATGGTAAACGGTTTTCAGAATGGCACGTACAGGAATTGTTGTGTAGTTGCAGACATCCAGGGGTAGATACTGCTATACACAACGAGGGGGCAGTCACAAACTCATCCCGGGGGTAATCATATGTTTACTAAAAGAATTTGATGTTTATTTTTTTTTTCCATAAGCCAGCTTGTTATTCATTTTTAGCAAGATGATAGATTTTATCGTAGAGAATTCAAAATAGGTTGTTAGGTGGTTTTAATTATGTATTTCTCTCTTTTCCTCATAAATCTCCTACCTTTTAATTTTTTTTTTTTTTTTAAATACCCCTAGCTTGAATATTCAATGAAGTTGGAAGTTCAGTTTATGTAATTCCTTGTAACTACCGTACTCGGGGAGTGTTTGTTGTCATTTATGGGTGTGTAATTGGGGTACTCATTTTTCCTTTTTTTTTTTTTTGTGAATCGTATGTGTTCACCACAGGTGGTGTAATTCCGTGTAAATACGGTACGGGGGATTGTTTTTTGTCAGCTATGGGTTTGTAATTGGGGTAATCATTCTTCATTTTTGTTGTGTTTTTCGTGAATCATATGTTTATCATTAATTAGGGGTAATCATATGTTTATCTGTACTGCTAAAAGAATTTGATGTTTATTTTTTTTCCAGAAGCCAGCTTGTTATTCATTTTTAGCTAGATAATAGATTTTGTGCGGTTTCAATTATGTATTTCTCTTACATCTCTTACCTTTTAGTTGCATTTCTCTCTCACAATATTTCATTTTTAGGTAGATGATAGATTTTGCCGTAGATAATTCAAATTAGATTGTTAGGTGGTTTCAATTATGTATTTTTCTCTCTTCCTCATAAATCTCCTACCTTTTAGTTGCATTTCTCTCTCCTAATATTTGATGGAAACGGTAGGAAGTTCTTAGACGTGTTGTTAGGGGTAATTTTGTCTTCTTCAATTAGGAAGTTATTAATTAAAATCACGTTAGCCATTTAGTTAGTTACGAAACCTTTTTAGCTATTTTTCAAGTCCTACCTATTTATTTTAGCCATATATCTCATTGTCCCTTTTTTTTTTTTTTTTGACAAGTTCCTCAAATAGGTTGCTTCAAAATCTAATTTTCAAAAATGTCCAAATTTGTGAAATTGTCCAATCTTAGATTTTGCTAGATTTTTTTTAGATTCTTTTTTTAATATTTTCTTACAATTTTAAATTTATCTCTCTATTATTAGGATATATATATTTTTATTAATGTGTATTTTTTAAAACTTCTTATTAAAATATAATTATTTTGAAACTTATTATTAAAATATTGTTGTTTCTAAATTTCCAATTTAAGGTCGTCTCTTGACAAGCATCTGCATGTTTGTCTCTCCATATGCAAGTATGGCGGTCATTTAAAAAAAAAATTGTGACCTCCACACACTGAACAAACTACAAGAGGCTTATTGATCTAATTAAAAATTCATGGGTGTGATTGCAATGTTTAACAAAATACAGAAGTTGAGTGATCAAATTAATTAAAAGTTCAAGGGTGTGACTACAACAAACTCTATAGTTCGAGGGTGGTTGGTGTAATTTTTTCATAAAAGAATATATAAATTTACGCATGGATTTTATGATGCCACTTGGAATGGAGTGGATGGGGTTATAAATAGGTGCAATTGATACATTTGTCTATATCAATGGACTTTATCGTTGACAGTACTCGAGGCACTCCATTGCCAAATGCCAAACATTTCTATCACCTTTACAAATTACAAACCTTTATATGGAGGAATTTATGAAAAGTTTTTTAATTGCTTGATAAATACATAATCTAATAACCCATTTATACGGCCAACAAAAGCATAGTTCAATGGTAAAAAAATGTGTATCTTCGACCAAAAGGTTAGAGTTCAAATGTTCGACCCTATATGTTGTCAAAAATATAAATAAATAAACAAATAATCCATTTATACTCGTAAAAGATTATTAAAAGACTGATATATCCTTGCTTAAAGTCTCAAATTAAGGGTCCGTTTGGAATACCTTTTAGTTTAAGTGTTTTTTTAATAATGCATTTCTTAAACAACATTTCGTATAAAAATTGTTTGGTTACACTTCCTCATAACTATTTCTACGCACAAGTTATTATATACTTAAAAACTCTTTTTAAAAGATTTGCTTTCAAATGTTTCTCTGAAAATGGTTTCTTTTTCAATCTCATTTTTTAATAAGTCATTTTTAGTGGTTGTCAAACACTAGATTTTTTTTCAAAATTAAACACTTGAAAAGTTAAACTAAACATACCCTAAGATATGAAATAAAATCTAATTCAAATACAAAATCAAATTAATTTAAATTATATAATCTAAACCTAAGCCTAATTTAAATATAGTATAATCTTTCTTTCATTATAGACTCAAATTTTCCTAATATGTGGTTCAAGACTTCTGAAGTTATTTAATAAAAAGTTACTTTCGAATATTCTAATTTTCATTAAACAAATAATTCTTTTCACTTGTGTTATAGAAAAAAGAATAAAAATGTAAAGTAATCCTTTACTCATACACGTGTAGGTTTTCATTGCACATTAATGATTCATAAGATGATGAATGTAAACCAATCCAATCAAATCTAAAGGAATGAATTAGAATTAAGTTCATGATCGCAATCACTTGTCTATTCTAAAAAAGTACAACCATGACTTACTAGAGAAAAAATATACATTTTTAGTTTAAGATTTTCATCTAAAGTTTAGATCTTTATGGCCCCCACTTTAGTTTTTTATATTAAAAAATAGGTATAAAGGTTTAAAATGTCGATACCGACAGAAACGTCACCGTCTCAATTTTATGGAAATGTCAATAGAATTAGAAATATGAATGAAATGTCGATATCGATAAATATTTTTTGCTCAACAGTAATTGACATGTACCATCAACCAAAAGGTCAAAAGTTCAAATTCTCCCACTTCCAAATGTTGATGTACTTCAAAAAGAAAAAATCATATTCATATTGATTACATTTTATACGTTTTTTTAATATATTTGAGGGATTTTTATACAATATAATGAAGATGTCGATTCACTCTTTAGGTTAATGTTGAACCTATGAACATGAAGAAATGTCGATCAAAATTTAATATCACGAATATATCATCATAAACGTGAGATAGAGGTGTTGGTCAAAAAAAAAAACGTGAGATAGAGGAGAATATTGATACCTTAATTATTAAGGTACTCACACCGATTCAACTCTACAACAAAAACTGCAACAACTCATTCATATCAAATCAATTTAATATATACATATACAACTTGAACATGCATTGTTCTCACATTGATTTCTACAATCTAGAGCAGTAGTACATACATGATTTAAACAGTGAAAGAAGTGTTCCAAAATGAGATTTTTCTTCTCCTCAACAATCGAGAAGCTACACTAATTGGATTGTCCCAAGAGGACACACTAAATCAAACATTTCAGCATTTAATATAAGGAGAACAAAGAGCCAAACGGTGCGTACCCATCACAAACAATGCCTTCTTCCTTTTCGTATAGAAAACAAAGAATGTGCAAAGGCTTTGCAGTCACATGGCCCAACATCACCGACCCTATTAAAAACAGCAGCAGCAGTATCATATGTGGGGCCAGAGGAATCTTATAATGTTTAATCATGGAAACAGCTAAAAAAGATTTGTGCAGTCCAATAAAGCTACAGAGCCACCATCACAGTTTCCTACATACACTGAAGAAAATATTTGAAAACAAACTACTACTTACTGTTGAAGATTCTTGGAACTAGAAAAGCATCCCACTAGTGATATCAAAACAAACAGATCCATACATACACAGAACTTTGGCAATATGTTGCAGTTTAGCAGAGAATCCAAGGACTGAAATAAGAGGATGAAATGGGAAATGAGGTGGATAAGACTAAGAGAGACATGTAATGTAAAAAATGAGAAACTGTCTCTTATCTAACTTTATATGTAATTTTCATTTTATAATAATTATTGCTATTTACATGTACATGCAATGTCTGGTTCTGTTGCACAACAGCTAGACCATCCCTCTGTCACTGACCTATAATAATATTAACAAGATTTGATGGGATGGTTTTCAGTCAAGATAAATAAGACAACTAAAATAATCTAAAACTTGTTCTCTTCCCTTCAGTCCACGCGGTTTCTCTTCCAAAATTGCTAGAAAATTGCACTTACTCGTTTGATTGCCTGCTGAGGTAGGATGTTTGCCTCTCCGTCACAGTATGTGCAGCAACTTGCCCAGCTTTGTTAATTCGAGACATAATAAATTGTTAATCGACTTGATCTTTGAGTTGATGAAGGGGCAATAATACTATGAATTATTAGCCGGTGCCTGTGGTCTTGGTAAAAGATAATAATATACTGTTGTCCCCATAATAAATAAGTCATCATTGTGAGAGATAGACCCGGCATTGGATTGCAGTTTTACCAATCATGAAGCCAGGAATGACAGTAAATGCCACAACTGGGTCAGAATCTGGTGAAAGGTACATTTCATCAATGACACTTTCCATGTAGACCTCTGAGAACCGGCATCCTTTCCTTACTTGAAAGATGGAGGCCTCCGGTTCAATGGAGTAAGCCAATGAATGTAGGAGCCACACCCACCTTGCCATCTCTGCAAATGTGCCAAAAAAGGTTGTATCTGGGAATTGGCCGGAGCTGATTAGGCTTCTCTGGTCTAAATTACCAAATAATGATGATTCCATCTTAGGGTGAACGATCCTCAAGTACTTAACCCGACAAAACTTGGCGAAGGTCGATCTTGGATTTTGTGAAAGAAAATCCTTTGTTTTCCTATGCTTCAGCTCCATAAATCGTGCAAAGAAAAACTGTTTCTGTTTCCTTTTCTCGGGCAAGGATTCATTTGGAAGAGAAAAATTAAGTTTATGGAAGGAGTCAAACATTTCCCTGAAAACAAATGTCTCGAATGCAAAGTATCTATGATCATCATGGCAATAAACAGCATCAGGTTCAATTTCCGTTGCAGCTGCATCAACGTCCCAACCAGCAGATTTCATTTCATCCACCATCATCCGGACAAAACTTCGAACAGACTTAATTGTATGCCCAAGAACTTTAATGAAATGGCTCGCATTTACTCCTGATAAGTGAAGATCACCAGTGACAGAAATCGGCCCACTTTGATCTAAACTTTTCTCAAGCAACCTATTCTGTTTTTTAATTTCCTCGATCTTCTCTCTAAGAAACATAATTTCAGAGCCCTTCAGCCTTGCTTGCGATTCCAATCTTTTCCCCATTATGTCATATGTTCCCACAAGACTCTTAAGCTCCTGAATTTCAGCCAAGAGCATTGTGGTTTCTGGTGAAGGATCAAACTGTTTTTTAAGGTAACATTGTTTCAATTCAGATAAAACTTTCAATTCTGAGACAATATAGTGATCAGCATCTTGAATACCTTCCGCATCATAAGGGGATTGAGCATATTGCAACTGGGCATATGCAGCTTTGACCGATGAGATGTTAGCAAACAATTTTGCAACCAATGCTTGTAATTGGACTCTATTCTGGAACTCTTCTTCACCACTATCAAAAGACTCAGATTGACTACCTGTACTCTTACTTGCTGTGCAATCATCACTTATCTTCTCTTGTGGCTTAACTTTTTGAATTCCGTGAACGGGTGTGATGCCAGTTAGAGCTCGAATATGAAGAACTTTCGTAAAAGTGCGTGCCAATTTACTCTTACTACTTGGAGTGAGAGTGGAGGATTTAACAGAGTCCATCTTGGGGCAGGAAAATGGCAGGGATGACTGAAGATGTCCAAATCACTGTCTGAAATGTAAGAATGACAACACATTATCAGAGAAATTCATGCGTTTGCCTAACCATTACATGAACATTTGGATTACAGGTCTTACATAACATACCATCATTAAGACCTTCACTCCTTCAATCCAACATAGTGGATTTAATCCTAAGATGCATGCTCGAAAAATGTGCTTAAAGGTTTTTCCTTAAAGTTTTAATGCACAACTTTGCAGATGAACCACGTCTCTTGAATGATATCATGTCATGTGATACTCAATGCCATTGAGAGATTAGAGCAACAAAAAGAAAAGCCAGCAGCCAAAAGAGTACAAAAATGTACTTTTATATTCTCCCACCCCACCAAACCACACAACATTTATGTTAACAACAATCAGATAAAGTCATAAACTTAATAAAATACCTAAAACTACATGTGCAAAAAGCTGTATGGAGTTGTTAATTTAGCATACACAAATTCCTAACGTGCGATCACTAACATTCTGCTTCTGCTACATCAGGCAGTCCATAGTTAGGGATCTCAGAACTTGGGGGGAAATGTAATCATAAACAGGACAGTGAAAGACTTCCAAGTATCTTCCAATGAACTAATCCAAACACTCACTCACTAGTGAACGCGAGCACTAGCTGATAACATGGGAGAGAAGAAAATGCTAGGAAGGTTTCAAAATATTCACACAGAATTAAACAACAAAAAGCTCAAAAGGTCCAGAAGATCTAAAAAAAGCCAGCCTACAACAGCTATGAATCTCAAAAAGCAAGCTCTTTAATATATTTATTGAGAGATTAAACAAACATCGATTTAAATATCGAGTCACCACTAGGCACGTATAAACCCAATAGAACAAACAAACCACAGAGACAGAATACCTTGCAATTGCAGCTATCTAATGGGGAACATTAAAAAAAGGGGAGACATAAAGTAGTTCAAAGCCCTCTATTATTTAGTGTTACTATTAATAGAAGAGCCTTTAGTCAATAACTCAACCTACTTTAATAACTTGAAAACCTACTCAAAAGAATCTCCATTCTCCAAGTTCCTTATAGAAAGCCTACATTTCGATGCACGTACAGCTCCCCACAAAAAAAATATCAAACGGGAAAACTCAAAAGGAGTTCCATATTAAAGATAAGGGCAACATCAGAAACAGGGGAATTTGCGGTGAGATCCATGGCATCTTTTCTTGAATCGCATTTCCTAAAAAGGGACATTGCCTCAAATGCGAATCACCTCGTGAAGTCCTTTCGATGCCACCATGCTCGTGCAAACATTGGGGAAAACCAAACTAAACAAGGTAATTTAAAAGAAAAACCAATAGTTGTTTCGTTTACCGTACCTCGATGAATCGCCCAAGAAATCGCGGAGAGTCCAGTCAGTCAAGTCAACCAGTCATCGCAACGTAAATCTCAAGGAAACGGAACTACAAGACGCCGTGAGAAATACCCCTAAGGAGACCTCAGCGACCCGCTAACTCTGCAGTAAGAAAGACGAAAGAAAAATTCAAAACAGAACCCAAAATACAGACTGTTTCTGTTTCCAATCAACAACAGGAAAATGCAATGAAATGCCATAAAGCCGGCCTTCGCATTGCAACTAGAGATTTGGACATTGCTCCATCGCTACCTTTTCGATAAGATAATATAATGGATGAAATGCTAGACTTCATCCGAGAACGGCCTTTCCGCCATTCAAATGAGCAAGGTAGACATCAAAAGACCAGCGAACAGTAGGGATTGAAGGAAAGAAAACGCACCATTGACCTCATGAAGAAACTTCAGACGAGCTCAAAGGCCAATGAGGCTAAATCCAATGGAAGAAACCATTCTTCACTGTCCTCAAAGTGCTTTTGGGCTTTGAGCTCTCTTCGGAGCTCGAAAACACGCCTCCTGAAAACTCGAGATCGTTGAATGGCTCTCGAATCTCTGTTCCGCCGCTTCAAAGAAGCAAAATTCTAGAGAGGGAAAAGGAAATGGTGATGAGAGAGAAAGAAGAGAGAGAGAGAGAGAGAGAGAGAGAGAGAGAGAGAGAGAAGAAATTCAGAGTTGGAGGAGAGTGGGAAGGGAGGGAAGGGACAGAGAAATACAGGAACGGGAAGAGAGGGAAAGGGTGAAAAGACGAAAAAGGGCATGGGTTTGGAGGTGAAAGGACGAAAAAGGACCGTGTTGGGACGAGTCCGACACAAGGGCACTGGGGAAAATTTTTAAAGGCGCTACGAAGAGCCAACTTTCGGGATTTTTTCAGACGAGAATACCCTCGACTTTTTGAGTTATTACAATGGTTTTATTATTTTCTATATAGAGAAAGAGAACTCAAAAAAATAAAAAGTAGATATTGTATATGAAAATATCGAGTTCTCAATTTATCCATGTATCAATAAATATTGATGTTGATAGATATTAGTAAAAAAGATGTATTTTGCATTTTTTAAGGTTAATTTACGAGTTTGTGGCTCATAGGTTCCAAACTTTAAAAATGTTAAATAGGTTTCTAAACTTTCAATTTTTGTTTTAATAAGTTATCGATATATCTTTAAAAAATAAATGAAAGTAATAAATCTATTTTTTATAGGTAATTTCGGACCGCTGACGAAGGCGACCTGGCACAAGCCTGATAATAGGACCAGAAAACGAACTCCGAAGATGAAACAGGCTAGAGGGTCGAGCCAAGGTCGGAGGGACCGAACCTTGGCCCTACCTCTTCTCGGCCTCGGCCTAAGGCCCATGGTCGGTCTCGGCCATGGGCCGAGGCCGAGCTCTTCCGCCTCCGTTTGGTCCCTGGTGCCCTCGGTCGCCCCAGTTCCACTTGGTTCAGCCCAAATCGCCTCTGAATGCCGAAAACCCTAGAGTAGAAATAGGTATTTAATCCCTTCCTGGTCACTGAAGAAAGGTCCTAAAACTAATTCCATGAACTCTTTCCTCTTACTCTTGCTCTCTTGCTTTCCTCCTTTAGCTTTATGACTTAAGCATCGGAGGCGGTGTGGCAAGCACCACTCCCGTGTACAGGTTTGCTGTCTCGCAGGTCACGTCTTCCCCCTCTCAAACAAATTTACCGTTGGTGGCACGTGAAGGTCAGGTGATTTTTGTCTGTCCAAATTTGGCCATCGACCCTATTAAATATAAAATTGATTTTGTGTCTAATATAACTTTAGACTTTCTATTTTGTGTCCAATAGATTCATGAATTTTAAAAAATGTTGAGTAGTTCAATGAACTATTAAGCACAAAATTACATTTTTAAAGTTCAGAGATCTTATTAGACACAAAATTAAAAGTTCATAATCTTATTTAACACGAGCGATAAAGATTAATTTAAAATATTTTGAAAAAAAAAGACAAATAAATTTAATTTGGGGTAGAGATCACAACAAATATTCAAATTTATAAGTTAATTTGATGTAATTAAGAGTTAATTCATACAACCTACCATTATCAAGTTTGCAGGGTTAATTTTTTTTTTTTTCCATTACGAATTTAGTCCCAAAACTTTTAGAGTTGTATTAATTTAGTTCTTAAACTTTAAAATGCATTTAATAAATTTCTGAACTTTTAATTTTGTGTCTAATAGATCAATGAACTTTGAAAATATCTAATAGTTTCCTGAACTTTCAATTATGTGTCTGATAGGTCATTAGCACATTCCAAATTTTTAAAAATTAATCAATCTATTAGATATAAAATTGAACTTTATGTCTAAGACTCATTTCCAATTTTATATCTAGTAAGCCTGTAAATTTTAAAAGACATCGAATAGTTCAAAAATTTATTAGACACAAAATTGAAAGTTGAATGACTTATTAGACATAAAGGTAAAAGTTAAGAATTCGTGAGATACTTCAAAATTAAAAGTTTGAGAACCTATTTGACACTTAGTTGAACATCCAAATTGACAAAACACCACAGAGTTGATACCGAAGTTATAATTTAACTCTTTTCTTTATTGGAATAATTACGTTGAAGTTGAATGATGCCGAAATGTCAGATTTGCCCTTGTGAATTTAATTACCCTGAATTTTGGGAGTCGAGAATCGGCGAGGGGAGGGGTAATCTGGGAAGATCGTGCAAAGTTTTTGATTTTTTTTTTTTTTTTTTTTTTGACAACATGTGGGATAGGGGGACAGACCTCATGGTCACTAGTACAACTTTATGCTAGTTGAACTATGATCTTGTTGGCTGCGAAGTTTTTGATATGGGGGATCTGACGTGAGAAGAGAGGCTTTAGAGGAAAAGGTGATGGTCCCAATGGGGAAGGAGGAGTGTTCGAGTGTAAACATTAGGACGTAAAAATGGTGTGAGTGAATACGTCAAACACGTGGTCGTCTCTGACAAAGTGGGCTCCACTCCGGCCGAAATCTTTTGCAACTTTTGAAATAATTTCACTGACATTGGATTGGATTTTACACCATTGGACCGTTTTTTGCATGTCATTTGTAATTTTTCGACCTCTTTAAACTTTAGGTTAAAACGTATATTTTTTTATTATTATTATATTTGTATTTTTCTGAAACCTACTTGTCAGTTTTGTCCTTTTGTTTCTTCATTTTAATTAAAATTTGGTTTCTATGTATGGTTTGTGCATAATTCTTAATTTAATATTTATGGTTTTAAAATTTTAAAATTGTTTTTTTTAATCATTTTAGTTAAATCTCATAAAATTTGTTACTATATGTAATATCAATAAGCGACTTGTTTTTTCTTTTTTTCCTACAACAGATCTAACGTGTAGTTCAACAGTAATGGACGTGTATAAAAAAATCTAACGTGTTAGTTATTTGTTTTAGGATTTAATTTTGGAAAAAAGATATAAGAAAGTTGGTGAGTATTTTAGGTGGGTATTAACAAATCCACCCGAAATTCTCTTGAAAAAAAAATCATATGTACCAAGTTAAAACGGTTTATGGTTTTTGAATCAAATTAAAATCAAATCAAATCATAGAGATCAAATTAAAACTATAACTAAATCAGTGGGACTAATAATAACATATAAAAGTACAAAGCAAACTGTACATGAATTTCTTCATATAAAGTTGATTAAATTATAACAACTATTTAGTCATCATTCAATTTAAAGTGGTGAAGTCGAGCTTACAATTAAGGTAGGAATTTTTTGATTCTCAGTATAGTTTATCATTTGTTAATTAAATTAAGATATTTAAAATACTCTTCCTTTAATTCGATGTTTAAAAAAAAATACAAAGTCAAAATTATAGCCACAATAAAATTGAACTCGAATACAAATTTTACAGTCTATGATTTAATATTGCATGTACGGGTACCATAAAAAGTAATAGAAAGTTCTATATTATTAGCTATAATTTAAATATCATCACTTCACTTTATATAATTAGGATCATCATCACCATTATTTTATGTGGGAGGGTTCTTTAGGGTTAAAAAGCCATCCAAAACTAAATCTAAAGTACATAAGAATCTATGGAGTTATATATGCTTCAATTTTTCTATTCACACTCTTTTATCACCTTTTCTTTTTTTTTTTTTTTTAATTAGAAAAGGGTTTGGATTTATTATTACACATTAAATTTTTGAAGCAAGAGAAAATGGGTGAGTGCCAAAATTTCATTTCAATTCATTTTTTCATTTAGATTAAAAAAAGTGTTAAATTATAAATTTAGCCAGTGAACTTTCTAGTTCGTGTCAATTTGGTTTCTGGACTTTAAAAAGTTGTCTTTGAACTTCCATTTCTATGTCCAATAGGTCATAGAACTTTAAAAAGTATCAGTAGTGTTATAGGTAATTCTAGACCCACTTCGAAATTTAAGGACTAAGTAGGATAGCACTGTGTCAACCCGAGGATACGACCAGGCGGCAAACCGAAGGGGTTGGGCCAGGCTTAGCTCAACCCCCACGGGCCATGGTCAGCCTTGGCCCACAGTCTTCCCCCCTTCGCACTGAAGGGATAAAAGCCCCACGCAGCGGAAAGTATTACCGAACCTACTCAGAGTCTTAGATTCTAATTGAAATACCAATACAATTTACAAAATATTACAGCAATAAATATATATTTAATGGATTGTACATAGGCTATAAACATGCTAAAAGATCAACTAGATTGATCCTAGTAATCAAGGATTTCATAGAAAACTTACTTTTGTAGAAAGCCTTGATCAATTCGCCTTTTCTTGCCAATAAGATTGAAAACGCAGCAACCCTCTTGTGCGAACACCACCAATCGGCTACACCGGTATATCTCTAAGACTTCTTGAAGCAGGAGACTTGTGGGAGTCTTTTGGGAGAAATCTCTGAGAGAAGGAGAGACAATGAGATACCTTTCACCCCACCCCAGGGGTCCTATATATAGGTAAAGGCCAAGACCTTTTCCTAATAGGAAAAGGTCAGTTCAAATCTATTATCTGAACAATATCTAATTTTAATAATGAATTAATTCCATAATTAATTAATTACCCAATTAAATATCACATATTTAATCTTAGGGATTTTATTAAAATTAAAATATGAATCCAATTCATATTAAATTTATTTGAACTCTTTCAAATATTTTCTTTCCTAATAGGAAAAGGTCTCTAATTTTAATAAATAATTAATTAATTCCATGATTAATTAATTACCCAATTAAATATCATATATTTAATCTTAGGGATTTTATTAAAATTAATATGAATCCAATTCATATTAAATTTATTTGAACTCTTTCAAATATTTTCTCTCAAGAATTAATTTTTGAAATTAATTCAAAAATTATATTATAAAGTTTCATAAACTTTATATTATAATGCATCAATATACATTATACGATTTCCCAAATAAATTGAACACTTTCAATTTACAATTTATATTTGTTTGCTTCAAGTCTTTTTACGAGCTACCAGTGGGACCTAATGGACCTACAGATCAGAAGCTCCAACGATACGAGACTAATCGGCTTAAACTCATTAACCAAGTTAGTCTTCATTCGTTAGCTGTGGGTCATTCCACTAAAGACCCTCAGCTGCACTCTTCTCACTGCAGAATATTTCTGTGTCCACGGATATTGACCAATACTACAAGTCAGTCCTTCACGTGTGTTCGTATCCCAGCTGGGTCAAATTATCGTTTTACCCCTGGTTTACATCTTTGTCCTTAAGTCCCCAGTGCTCCTCTAATGAACAACCTGTTTGAGGTCCAACCAACAAACAGAAGTCCCTCTCGTGCCATAGAGAGGGTTGGGCCCATTGTTCAAGTCCCGGAGACACCACTTAAGGGAACACACCTCTACTTACCCTAGAGTCGGGAAGGAGTGAATTCCATCTTGTGTGATTATGTTCCCAGCTCCCCACTCGGTATTGTCCCCAAAATGGTAGGCTTATTGAGTCGACGTGCTGGCCACTCTCACCCATACAAATCAAAGGACAACTCCTCGTGAACAGGAGTCCATAATCCACTCAGGATTGAGACTGAGTTGTCTAGGTCATCCTAGTGAAATAGAAACCAAGCCAACTAACGGTGTTACAGTTAGTGGTTAACTATTTCGCGGTCCGGTCTTATGCAAACTCATTGCATAGGATACCCCCACTCGCATGTCAACTACATGAACACGTTGGATCATAGCGTTTGTATCATAATACAAAGTGGGCCGTATCCATAGTGTCACCAGGATAAGGTACCCAGCCTTATCCTTGTACTATAGACCTTTTAGGTTGTTACTTGAATATCGATCCCCGTATGTCCCCACATACTAGTTCAAGTTACATACAAACAACCTTGGATCTTAGTTTATTGGATTTGGGTCAAATAGTGCAATATTTAACAATAACATTTTATTGCAGAAACTAAATAACACTTTATTAAACACAAGTATAAAATTTGTTTACATTCACTATCTACGAGTTTTAGGACATAAAACCCAACACGCACAGTTCCTAGAGTCCCTTGGCTGCCCCGGTTCAACTTGAATTCGTCTCCAAACGTCTAGAAACCCTAAAACAGGAAAATGTATATAAACTCTTCTTCATCATTGAAGAAGGGATCCTAAAACTTATTCTCTAAACTCTCTCCTTTTCCTCTTGCTCTCCTACTTTGCTTCTCATTTTTCTCCTTGCTGACTTAAGCATCAGAGGCGGTGTGGCAAGCACCACACCGGTGTGCAAGTTTTCTCTTGTCTTGCAGGCTACGTCTTCCCCTATTCAAACAAATTTATCGTTGGTGTCACGTGAAGGTTAGGTGAATTCTCCCTGCTCGAATTTTGACATCAACAAGTAGGTTCTTAAACTTCACTTTTGAATCAATATAGGTCCTTCAACTTTCAATTTTGTGTTTAATAAGTCATTAACATATTTGACATTTTTTTTAAAATTCACAGATCTACTAAATACAAAATTGAAAGTTTAAGATCCTAATAAGCATCAAATTAAATTTATATCTAATATACTGGTTAATTTTTAAAAGATATCGAATATGTCAAGAATCTCTTAGATACAAAATTGAAAGTTCAAAGACCTATTAGGCATTTTTAAGTTCAAATGACCTATTAGACATAACATTGGAAGTTGAGGGTTCTATTAGACACTTCCAAATACCAAATAGACACAACTCTAAAAATTTGAGGACTAAACTTATAATTTAACCTAAAAAAATCAATTTTTTTCCTTATGTTTTTTTTTTATGTGCAATAAAAAGAAAAAAAATAGGACAATGATAATTGATATTTTTTAGTTCACTAAATGTATTTCTCACTCCTTTCCTCTTCTACCTCATGTTTCTCTAATAAGTCGACAATATTAATTCATTGGGATACTTCGAAATATGATACTAAAATCGTCAATTTATATGTAGATTGAATGGGTAAGGCACAAGTAGTAACTCTTATATAGATAAAATGTTTTAATATTCAATTCCATATTTATAATTTCATACTCTTAAAATATATATACGATCGTTCCTTAAAATCGATTATTCCATTTAATTCTCATTCTAGAAACATGTTTTCATCTCTATTATCTTAAAAGGGAGTTGATATTTCCACTGTAGACTTTCTGAACTTTTTTTTTTTTTTTTGAGAAAGACTATTTCTGAACACTTAGGGCGTGTTTGGGGGCCCAACTTCGAAAGCCCGTGTTTCCAAAACCCACCGATTTTAAAAAAATCGTGTTTGGGCCGCTGGTTTGGGAAAACGGGTGATTAGGTTTCCAAAACCCCCGTTTTCCTTTCATTTCTGCGCCGCTCTCTTCCTCCCCGCTTTCGGTAACACAATGCTCTTCTCTCTCCGGTTTCCTTCGTTCTTCCGATTTTCTCTCTCGCCTGATGGTTTCTAACCTCATTTCTTCCTTCCTTCTTCATATGTTCTTGCCGTCTCTCCTCTGATTAGGTGAGGTTGTTCGTCTTTTTTTTTTCTTTGTTTTATTTTTCCGCCATGTGACTGTGTTCTTCATATTTTTTTTCCGATCTGACCTCTGATTTGTGTTCTTTCTTCACTTTTTGTTCGGATCTGAACATCATTCGCCTGTCCGATGATGTTTTCGGGTCTTGGATGAACTGCATGTCATCTCCGTCATCGTGAATCTCGGTTGAAATTTGTTTCCTCCTTGCCCCTTCTTTCTGATAACGACTGGGTAATTTTTTTTCCGCCATGTGACGGTGTTCTTCATTTTTTTTTTCCGATCTGACCTCGGATTTGTGTTCTTTCTTCACGTTTTGTTCGGATCTGAACATCATACTCCCGTCCAATGATGTGTTGGGGTCTTGGATGAACTGCATGTGATCTCCGTCTTCGTGAATCTCGGTTGAAGTTCGTTTCCTCCTCGCCCCTTCTTTCGGATCTACGACTGGGTAATTATTTTTTTTTTAGTTTTTTTTTCTTTTACCATTCGGTCATTTCAGTTTTTCTTGTCCACTGTTTGTGTTATTCAGTTTTATGTTGTTGTTAATAACCTTTTTTCGTTTTTACAGAAACCCACTCCATGCCGCTTCAACCTGCCGTGGGTGTCGACTATATGAATCGGTATCCGCTTGGTAGGTTGGGCACGGTGAGGGGTGGGACGAAGGTAAGGGGTACTCGGCCAATGATGTTTTGGAATCAAGCAACCTGAAAACATGTATAATTTCTTTTTTTTTTTTGTTTTTTTTATCTGCCTTGTTGTTGTAGTTTGTTCCTCTTCTGATTTACCGTTTGTTAATTGGTTTTGTTTGTAGGTTGGTTTTTTCTTTTCTGTTCATGCTGTTAAAATTTGTTGGACTTCATGTTTAATTTCTTTTGTGTTCATGCTGTTGTGTAAATTTCATTCCTCTCATGACCCCCCCCCCCAATTCGTATTTTGTGTTCATGCCGTTGTGTAAATTTGATTCCACTCATGACCCCCCCCCAATTCGTATTATGTGTTCATGTTGTTGTGTAATCTGTGTTGCATTCTTGTTTTTTCCTTGTCGTTTTTTTTCCTGATCTGATTCCGTCTTATTTACCCTGTTCTGCGCACATAATTTGAGTTAAGTTTGTTTGTTTGTTGGACACATTATTTGGTTTGATTTTGTCTTCTTTCGCCCACAATATTTAATTGAAGTTTGTGTTCTTCATTTTCAAGTCAGTGTTCAATAGACTGTGTTTTTTCCACTTCTTTCGTATTTTATACTTGTTTTGTCCGTTTCTTTTTTGCCATATTTGTTTGACTTCCATGGTCTTTTTTGTTCCTTCATGTCAATTTCATGTTGTTTTCCAAATTTTGAAATGTTTTCTGCATTGAACAAAACCATGGTTGAAAAAAAAATTCCCACTGAGGCCGGTTACATTTTTTTCAGTATTTAAATATTTTTTGGTTCTTATTTTCTGATATTTGGTTACTTTCTGACTAATGACATTGTGGTTGAACCAATGTTTTGTAAATCAAGTTTATTTGTGATGAGAAAAGTCTGATGTTGCATTTATTTCACCTTACTCACCATATCTTTCCATTTAAAATATTAGACTTGGTTGCATTTATGTACTCTTTATAAATGCAACCAACCTTCTGAGTTAATAAATAAAGGCAGTTGGCATTTATATTTCGTGGTTTAATTATGCAACCACTGCTTGTACTTTCATTCAACTACCTCCTTCAATCCTTTTCTTATTTAAAGAAGACCAACCATTTCTAATTTCTTTGAGGAAAGTCTCCACTGCATTGGATAGTCCCTCTAAACGGTGAGTCGTTTTCCAACTTGCATACTTTTCTTTCTTTGTGTTGCTATGTCTTTGTGTTGCTATGTATACCAAGTTCTTCCTTTCACTAACTACAATCTCTTCTTATCTTCTGCCCTTGAAGACAAATCTAAACCCGATCTCCACCTTCTTCCGTTTCGTTTCACGCATCCCGATCTCGTATAACGGTAAGTTTTCATTCTCTTCCTTCGTTCATTTCGTTTGTACTTGGTCTACATTCATACGGTCATATCTTAATAACCTTCTCCCTTTATGTGATATGCTTGCAGGTTTACTCCAAAGAACACCGTTATATTCGAGGTTCGTTCGTTCGTTCAATTTAAATACCCTTATACTGTTCTGGAAATTGTGTATATTATTTGTTGTGGACATTAGAAACTGCTTCATTTGTATTCTTTAAGTTTGGACATTTCGTTGGTTTTTTTTTCTGTTTTTTCATGTTGTATTGTTCATTGCGTTTCTATTTTAGCTAATGTAATGATACCATTTTTTGTATAAATGAAAATTTTCTTATGAAATTGACATATATTTTAAATAAATGGACGTAAAAAATATGTCTCGTTGTTTGAACGAATATTTAGTTGCTAAAATTCATCATGCTTTTACTATCCTTTTCTATTTTGAATGTTGAAAAAAAATAAGCAGTAGGAATTTTTTTCACTAAAATGTTGAAACAAAGAAAAAAAAATGAATTTGAAGTTTACTATAACACAAAATTTCAATACTATGAACATTTGCTTTAAAAAAGTTAAAATTTGTTTGACTACATCTTCCTTGCTTCTGGGATTTTAGTTTTAAAAAAATTGAGACGTCACTATAATATGAAAAAGGTTCGGGTTTTTTTTTTTTTTTTTTTTATCTACAACGCTTTGGTGAAAATTTTATTTCAAGTGGATAAATCATATTAAAAGAAATTTAATTTGGATTTCAGTTTTCATTCAAGTTTTTATACACATAGATTAATATCATATTCGTACTAACAAGTGAAAAAGTAATGAAATTATAAATTAACAACATTGATGTAATTAAAATGAATAAAAGTTATTTCATAAAAAAAGAAATAAATCAGCACCCCTCACATGTTAAAGTAATATGTTTTATTTTATTATTATTATTTTTTTTTACAAAATTGAAGTCATAAAAATAACATTTTCATATGATTTCAAAAAAAGGCACGGAATGAACTGTTCAGTACATTTTTTTCCTCCAATTAGAACATTTTTTTCCTCCAATTAGAGTTATTACGTTAAAAATTGTAGGAAAATAAATTCTATAACTTCAGTGAGTTAAGAAGTACAACATGCAAGTCAAATGATTTTTTTTTCCATTAGAGTTAATAATAGGAAAATTAAGGTAAATCTGATTTCCAAATTTGTGTTACAAGTAAGAAGGTCAAATTTGAAGTAAAATACATTCTCTAATTCCAATTTGAGTTAAAGAAGTTTAAAATTGAAGTAATCAAAATGTCATGTTTTGTCATTGAAGAGCCTTTCATATTATTATCTTTATTGAAGTGTTCTTTATATACAATTATTTTCATTTTTCATGAGTTTAATTGCACAAAGAATTTCTAATAACAAGTATTGAAAATGTTACTATTATATATATGCTCAATTTATATCTTATCACATCCTTTGATTTTCATTAAGCTTACCTTACTTTAATTGTAGTTTGATACTTCTCTATGAGCTAATCTATCTTAGTTTAGTCTAGGGGTTATTGTGCATTTCGAGCGTATACTTCTAAACCCCAAAAGATAGATTCAATTATTTGGTAAAATAATACACAATTGTTTTGCGACGAAAGAACCAATTATAGAAATTACCTTTTCACCCAAAACCTCAAGTCATAAACCCTAAACTTACCAAACCCTAAATCGTAAACCCTAAACCATAAACGACTTAAACACTAAACCCTAAACCACTAAACCACTAAACCCTAAACCAATTAACCACTAAACTGTAAACTAGTAAACCCTAAACCACTTAACCACTAAACCCTAAACAACTCAACCTTGAACCCTAAACCCTAAACCACTAAACCCTAAACCCTAAACCACTCAACCTTAAACCCTAAACCCTAAACCACTCAACTTTAAACCCTAAACCCTAAACCACTTAACCAGTAAACCGTAAACTAGTAAACCCTAACCCCTAAACCACTTAAGCACTGAACACGAAACTGAAAAGTTTGTAACCTAAATCACGAACCTCAAACTTACCGAACCGTAAAACCTAAACACTAAACCTTATACCGTAAAGATTAAACCCTAAATCGTTGACCCTAAAACCGGAAACCATAAACCCTAATACCATGTACCCTAAAACCACTAGGACTAAAATCCGGATTCTTGTAATCATAAAACGAAATAACACGCTTTAAATATAGACAATAGGTGACTGCTTGAATTGGTACATTTTGAATAATAGGACTATGTGGGCAACGAAATTCTATGTCGTGTTTGTTGGTCGCAACCCAGGAATTTACACCTCGTGGGTTGAATGCCACAGACAAGTAAACCAGTTTAAGGGAGCACTACACAAGTCATATCCAACATTTCAAGAAGCAGAGTGTGCATTTAGGCAGTACATTGCGGGCACCCGGGGCGAAGCAAACCTCGTTGACCAACATGATGCGTGTCGTAACCTTCCTGTAGGGGGCTATGGAACCGTAGGAAAATGTTACAGTATTAGTCGGATGTTTGTAGGGTTCCTGTTCGGAATAATTGTAACTTACGTCATCGTTCACTATCTTTAGAATGCTAGCGTATCCCCTTGTAAGTTGAGTAATGCTTTGCACTAAATAAAAGTCGGTTTATGTTTTGTCCAGGCTGAAGTAGTACCTCATAATGGATTCCATAAACCCAAATGAACTTCTTTCCGTACTTTCAATAATGGCTGACTCTCAGCGCCAACTATTCAACCTGATTAACTCATTCATGAACAACCACCCTAGGATAGAAAACCAAACTCCATACCTCAGACACCAGATAAGGCAATTAGCCTGCTTCCGGTTGATTCATGAAAGTGACGTATGCTGTCGAGAAAGCACCAGGATGGATAGAAGATGTTTTGCCATTCTATGTAGTCTGTTGAGAACGACGTCCGGGTTGGTGGGAACGGAAATCGTAGACGTGGAAGAGATGGTCGCAATGTTCTTGCACATCGTTGCTCATGATGTTAAGAATCGAGTCATTAGAAGACAGTTTGCACGGTCGGGCGAAACCGTTTCTCGACACTTCAACGCGACTTTGAGTGCCGTACTACGATTGTACGACGTTCTACTTAAGAAACCTGAACCGATCACGACTTCTTGCCAAGATGGGAGGTGGAAATGGTTTGAGGTATGGACACTATACGTTTGCACACATCGTTAAGATTTTACAACGTCCTTCTGACATTTGTAATGCGATGTGGAAACAGAATTGTTTAGGTGCATTGGACGGTACGTACGTAAAGGTCCATGTTAGTGCAGCTGATCGACCAAGGTATAGGACGCGAAAGGGTGAGATTGCAACAAATGTATTGGGCGTCGTGTCCCCAAAAGGTGAATTCATTTTTGTTATGCCGGGATGGGAAGGTTCGGCTGCTGATTCTCGTGTACTCAGAGATGCTATATCACGCCCCAATGGACTAATAGTGCCGAAGGGTATGGAACGAAATATGAATGTAAAATAGGATCGATTACGTCATCCTTTGGTATTAAACATCTTTTATGAACAGGTTACTACTACCTCTGTGATGCCGGGTACCCAAACGCAGAGGGTTTCTTGGCACCTTATAGAGGAGAGCGGTACCACTTAACCGAGTGGCGTGGGGGAGGCAATCCACCAACTACACCAAGAGAGTTCTTCAACATGAAGCATTCTTCTGCACGGAATGTTATCGAGAGAGCATTCGGTGCTCTAAAAGGACGGTGGGCGATACTTCGGGGGAAGTCCTACTACCCTGCTCGGACCCAGTGTCGAATCATAACAGCGTGCTGTTTACTCCACAACCTTATCACCCGGGAGATGGGTCTGGATGTTGGATTTGATGAAGGTGATGTTGGTCGATCTGAACCTGTACCTCTAGATGGTGAGAACATAACCTTCATTCAAAGCTCCACTGAATGGACGCAAAAGCGAGATGACCTAGCGAACAGGATGTTCAACACGTGGGGGCAACATAATCCCTGATCCAGTTTCGAAATACGACTATCTGCTATGTTGTAATTTATATAGTTTTGACATTTCTTCGGCCTTACATTTTTTCTACAATCTAAACGATGTATTCCATGTAACTCAATTTAGATTTATGGAAAACAATCGTTCATGTCATTATTCTACATTATGTTTCTAACTTCTTGTCTGCGATTACTTCATAACTAAGTATCCTACATTATGTCGCCGATTGTGTGAATTGATCAGAATACATACTTACAAAATCTGATGACACAATACTTTATCCATGTAGACTAATGGCAGGTGGAGAGAAACAACAGAAGCACATCTGGACGAGGCAGGAGGAGGCACGGTTGGTGGAATCCCTCGTGGAGCTCGTCCACGAAGGTGGATGGAGAGGGGACAACGGGACCTTCAGGGTCGGATACCTAGCCCGACTGAAGCGGATGATAAAAGATAAAATGCCGACCTGCACCATAGAGTCAACGTCCGTAATAGACTGCAAGGTGAGGTCCTTGAAACGGCAATACAGTGCCATCTCGGAGATGCTGGGTCCGAGCTGCAGCGGATTTGGTTGGAATGATGAGTTTAAATGCATCCAGGCTGAGAGGGAGGTATATGATGCATGGGTGAAGGTACGAACATTAGTTATTCATTGATGTAACTCATGTACAATATCGTTGATAAAACACTCTTCAATACATGCAGTCACACTCGGCCGCGAAGGGGCTGCTGAACAAGCCATTTCCTCATTACGAGGATCTTGCTTTCGTTTTCGGCAAAGACAGAGCCAGTGGCGGCGCGTGTAATGTTCCAGCGGAACAGGCAGACAGCACCCACGGGGACGACGAGGGTGATCAGAATGTCCAGGCGGAACAGGATTGTTACGTCCCCGCCCCTCCAGACATTAATCTGGCCGAGGACATGGACTTCGAGGACGTCCCCATCACACCGACAAGCCGACCAAGCACTGCAGGGTCCTCCCAGAGTCGAAAGCGGAGCAGAGCTTCATATGAAGCTGAAGCCCTTGATATTATGAGGCAGTCAGTGACTATGCAGGAGGCACAGTTCACTAAGATCGCTGACTGGCCGGAAGCCCAAGACGCCCGAGAGTTCAAGAGGCGGGACACGGTCGGAGAGATGCTCCTGGCGCAGCACGAGCTATCGGACGATGAGAGAGTTGCTCTTATGCGCATCCTCTTCGCCAAACCGAAGATGACAAATATGATGTTGTCTGTGCCACCGAACCTCAGGCTTCGCTTTCTACGAGGACTACTGAACGAACGCCGGTGACTTCCTACCAGACTTTCCTCCACCATACTTTTGATTTGTAATTACGAAAATATGTACCTTCGACTGACATTTCACTATTTTTTGTTAACTGTAATATAGTCAACCCATCGTCAATTTTTTGTATAGGGTTGATCATTATGTTCCTAATGTTTATGGAATCAATCAACTTACAAATGTCAATGAAATCAGTCCACGAAGTTTCTGCAGTATCACTTATCCCATGTACATTTTTTTACTTTAAAATGTTTTGCAATTCATTCTTCTCGTCTAATGTCACCAATAACACACGAATGTGTGTAAGTCTAACTTAAACAAATTAGAATGGTAATAATTGTTATTAATTTTTGAACATTTTTAAACCATCTTAACCATACATGGTTATGCATTTCAGGACGTGACTAACATTAATCTTTTTTGTTATAACGATCATACTTTAGCGATCTACGACCGAATGGCATCAATGGTGACAAATGAAGTGGATGAGGATATGTCTGACACGAGCAGTAAAATCGAGCCAGAACATGCACCATCAGCACGGAGTAGTAGGAGACGATGTTCCTACAAGAGGGAGATAACTGAGGTCATAAAGGATGCAATGGACAGTCAAATTACCAGTCTTCATAGAATCTCATCGTGGCCGGATCGAAAGAACGAACGGGACACTGCACGCCGTAAGTTGGTAGTCGAGGACATAGAAGAAATGGCATACTTCGATGAACGAGATAAGACTCAACTTCTCAAAGTGCTGCTCGCTGATATGCATCAAATCGAGACTTTCCTATCAATGCCCATGTCTTTGAGAAAAATTCATTGCATGCATCTTCTTGGAAGGAATGAATGATGTAAAATTGCTGCCAATATTATTTTGTGCGTGTTGTAGGTACTATGTTTCATTGTTGCTTGCACTTACTTCGTCGTTTTCATCGAACTTAGTTTGTATTAACAAATATTTTCTTCATGTAATATGTACCAAAGACGAAGGTCTACATGATTCAAGTGAATTTTGTAATGACAAGACAATATCGTTTTGCAATGCTTATTTTAAGAATGGAGAATGATTTTTACTTATTTTCCGTTTATGAGGTTTTGATAAAAAGTGACTTATAAATCCAATTTTCCAATTAATAGAATGGTCATTTACATTACTCCATTCTATAACAATTGTGTAGCATTGAAAAGTAAAAAAAAAAAAAAAAAAAAAAAAAAAAAAAAAAAAAAAAAAAAAAAAAAGCCCAAAAAAAAACAAAAAAAAAAGTAGTAAAATAATTGCAATGCTTATTTTATTTTATTTTTTTAACCAAAATAGAAAATTGACCAAAAGTAAAATTGGAAAAAAGAACTATGAAACAGAGACTCAACCTACAAAACTAGATTTAGAGGAAATATATGAAGAGCAACAAGTGTGTAAATAAATTGAAGAACGGAGATTCATTTCTTTTATTTTTCTTTCTATCCAATTTTGTATTTTTCATCAAAATTGTGTCCTAAATAACCATATTTACAATTAATGGAAAGAATATCTGAAATTATTAATTTTCAAAAAATTGTATAACATTGAAAAAAAAAAAAAAAAACAGAAACTCAGACTTCAGAAACCAGCACCCCAAACACAGACTTCCTAAATCAGACTTCAGAAACCAGCACCCCAAACACAGACTTCCTAAATCAGACTTCAGAAACCAGCACCCCAAACACAGACTTTCTAAATCAGACTTCAGAAACCAGCGCCCCAAACACAGACTTCCTAAACCCACAGATTTCAAAAAACACCCTATTTCCTAAACCCCAACTTCCAAAACCCAAACCCTTGCCCCAAACACGCCCTTAGAATCATGTTCCAAAGTAGATTTTATATGTTTCCCACAAGGATATATATATATATATATATAATCTTAACTGACACGTATCGATTTACATGATTGATGACTTACTTAGATATGGATGCTGATTAATTAAGGTGCTTGAGTTTAACTTTTTGCTATATTTAGATTTTCTTAATTGTAACCTAACAATATTAGATCGTTATTTTAATACATTTTTATTCATCCTTAATTATTAAATAAAAACATTGATAGGAAACTACACATGCGCGTAGGAAACAAAGAGAAAAGACACAATCTTTTATTAGTAGGTCCGAATTCTTTTGTTAGAAAACGTGGACACGATTTTTAAATGACTAGTAATGAATGGATGAACCGTTTCAACGAGAATTGAACTTTCACCTTCCACATCATTTTAGATAACGACTAATTTTTTTTTTCGTTGCTTATATTGCATGTGGTATTAAAAAATGGGCAAGATGAGAAGTGATATCCCCATTGAAGATGACAAAACCTCTTCATTGGTACTAGAACCAATTTGACATCCATATATGATGATGGAACTGGCCATTAAAGGGAGATACGTCCTACTAATACAAGACTTTGACATGAAACAAAACTTACAACTATTTAGTGGCTAAGAGCTTTTGAGTGAGAAAGAAAAAGATATCTCGTCGTGCTTTTTTATAATAAACTTTGTCTCTTTCTTCTTTTTTGTCCGATAAATAATATAGAGTGACAATTTGATATTCAACCTCTCAAAAAGATGAGTAGATGTGTCTTAACCATTGATCTAAATCCGTGTTAGCTTTTGTTTAGGTTTCTTCTTTATAATAATGTAGTTCACAATTTAGTTAATGAGACTTTTATTAAAAGTGTTTATATATATTGTTGTTTGTACCTAATTTACTCCTTAATTTGACATTGTTTGCTGTCTTAACTCGCTAGATTTTTAGAGTTTAAATTATACAATAAATACCTTTAAACTTTAGAGTAGATTTCAATTATATGTTCCTAAACTTTAAAAAGTTTCATCTTAACTACTAAGCAATGAAATTGATCCAAACAACATACAAAACTCTTCTAATCTCCATCTCCTTCCTCCTCCAACTTCTTGCACTAGCTACCATTGATGGGGTACATGACGACCGACGAAGACCCAGACGTTGACAAATAATCTAGGGACGACCAACGTCATTAAGTGTAGCGGCCCAAACCCACAACGATAGATTTACAACGGTGTGAGGAACGGAGTCTTACGGTAATCGTATATTATCGTACACGATTTCCATCCACTTAACAAGACACATCAGATAAATCATGTACTACCCTTTAATCGTAGTCATTTGCTACATTTCACTTAGCTAAATTTTGTACATGGTACACTAGAACCACAGACATTTCGTTCATTAGTACAAATCTTATGCCAGTTGAACTATGCTCATGTTGGTCCTAAAATTTTCTATTTTTATATTAGTTGTGGTGTGAATTTACATCCATAATTGTAACAAAAAAAAAGTTAGAGATTTTTTTTTTAAAAAAATTCAAAGTCTAGAAGCATAATTGAAATTTATCCTAACTCTTTAGGAGTATTTTGTAGAATTGGACCATTTTTCAATTCTTTAATAGTATTTATTTTTCTTATAAAAAAAAAGTAATTTTTGTCTCTCTCTTTAAAAAGAAAACACAGAGAAAGGGATGAAATATGCTAATCAATAATGCAAAATGGTAACGTATTATTTATTATGATAATAATTGATATTAATTTAATGCAAGTAGACTCTGTCATGGGCTCGTAGTGGTAGCTCTAGCTTGCCATTTTGGGGCTCTAGAATGACATTAGTTTACATGAAGCTCGAAAGCTCGTGTAATTGGAATTATTAAAAAATTGTTAATCTAATCTCATTTTGTTTAATTAAATGCTTTGTTTAAGGCTGAGGATTATACTCTCTCTATTGTACATCGAACATGAATCCACTTGCCACGTTGGATCCCCCCAATTTTTTTTTTCTTTTCTCTCTCTCTATTAAATTATGTTTTTTTTTTTTTTTGTTTTTTAAATCTTTTTCGTGCAGTTTTTCTACTTTAATTTAGTTTACTTGTTTTAATCATCTTTTTATTGTCACTGGGTTCCCATTTATCATGATTCATCAATGTCGAGAGACCAATAAATAAAAATACAGGGACAAAGTAATGAATTTGAAAATATTGGGGAAAATTTCTAATACTAAAATAGTATAGAAAATTTTTAAAAGTTGATATCAATTGGAAGACATTCGATGGATCAGGATAGTTTAGTAATAATTGTTTGAATCTCCGGTCTCTAAGGGGCCGTTTGGCCCACTGTGTTGGTTATAATAGCCCCCGCTATTATAACCAACCCAGTGTTTGGGGCACCAACAAAAATAAGGGGCGGAGTTGGTTATTTTTCCCCCCCGTGTTGCTACAGTAACCACTATTCAACTCACCCCAATTATTCTATCCATTCTCTACAGTAACTCTTTTCTCTCTTCTTCCATGTGACTCATTGACTTTTCTACCGACGATCGGCCGACGACTTTTCCGGCGACCACCGACAACTTTTCCGATGACTGCCGTCGACTTTCCGGCCACTTTTTCGGCAATCACTGACGACTTTTCCGGCGACTTTATTTTTTTTTTAAAAAAAAAAAATCTTCTTCTCATTTTCATTTCGAAAAATATAAAAAACGAAAATAAAGAAAGAAAAAAGAGGTAGAAGAAAATGAAAGGAAAAAAGAGGGAAAAATTTTCGATCGCCGAAAAATTTGTTGGTGGTCGTCGGAAAAATCATAAAATTTCTAGGGAGAGTTAGATACTAGGTTGTCTTTGTACATATATATAAATATGGAGTTTTATTACATAATTACTTTTGATAATGAAGTATATGAATGTTTATCTTCATCGTACCATATTTTTCATTCCAAATTATACTTATTGTATTTAAGTTTACCGTGATAATAATAATTTTAAAAAAAATACTACTCAAGTTTTTATTTTATGCGATTTCTATTTTATTTGATTCTTTTGATAATAAAGGTAAAATGAGTTTTGAATAAACATTTACCATTTTTATGTTGGAAATACATAAATGAAACAAATATGGTTTTTCTATATGAAATCATAAAATGACTTATTTTGTGAAAAAACCATGACTTTAAAACAAAGAAAATCAACCTTTACTTTAGGTTATTTTTGTTTCCTTTTAAGCTAAACACATAATTTACTTTTTTTTATTATTAATATTTGAAGTACAAAGTTGTATGAGGAAAATAAACAAAAAAAAAAGTCAAGAAAAAAAAAACAGTCAGCTTGAAACATAGATTATTTGAACCCAGACTAAAATAATTTACATCCCAAAACACTGCACCCCAAACACAGACTATTTTATCCCAGACTATAATAATCTGCACCCCAAACACAGACTATTTTATCCCAGACTATAATAATCTGCACCCAAACACAGATTATTATAACCCCCAGACTATTATAATCCCCCAGCTATTATAACCCCAGCTATTATAATCAACCCAGCGCCCCCCAAAATGTTGTTGATCTAGATGTGTGTGTAATTAGGAGGGAGCTAGTTGGATTTGGACAATTTGAATTTTTTGCTAGTAGAATTTATTAGAAGGATTTGAACATTTTTGGATATTTTGCTAGTTCAATATTCCATGATATTTATTATTATTATTTTTTTTTTATTTTTTTTTTATTTTTAGAGAAGAACCCCAAAATATTTAAAAGATATAGTAGTAACCCAAATTAAATTAAACAAAATGATACCAGAATCAGCAACATGGAGATAAGATCAATAGGGCCAGGAAGAATTCTCTCTTTTTAGATCTTTCTTCACTTTATGTTCTGTGTTGTTCTTGTCTTCCTTTATCCTCCTCTTCTTTAACCTTCATATATTTTTCTAAAAGAAACTTTTTCTTTTTTAAAATAAATCTCACTGCCTTGTTTTTTCCTATTGTTTTTCACTTCCCAGACCAAGCATATCACAAGAAAACTCAAACAGCAGACAAAAAAAGAAAAATAGAGCATATTTTGTATGGCCACACCCCCATTCTCAGAGTCTCCATCTTCCTCCATTACTCTAAGCATTAAAGACCCAAAGTGGACCTCTGATATCTGAATACAATCTTTTATCTGCATTTAAAGTTTTCCCCATTCATTTTCCATCACTGGCCCATAACAATATCCAAAAAGTATAGCTATGATATATATTCGCACTGTAAATAGACTTAAAGTTGATGTTAGCTATGATATATTATTAGGATAGACAGGTTGATTCAAATCAACTTTAGTACAGACCGACCGAGACTTCTAAGGACGGTTCCTAACATACCTGCACGACGAATAGAATACTACTGGCAATAGGCATTTGAGATGACAAGAACAATCGTTTCAATGGTCCAAAAAGAACTTTTCTAGTACTGCTCATTTACAGGGTCGTTTTCTGCCTATATTCTGAGATTGGAATTTAGAATAAAGCTAACAGAATCTACTAAATTCATCTACAAGCAAAGCTAGCTCCACATCCTACTTTTACCTTCTACATCATCCAGCAGGTTCCCAATATGGAGCTGGACTTGACACCAGGAAGATACAACTGTAGTTCAAGTGGAAGAGAGATCAAACATGGCGCTCGGGCAAGATGGAGTGAGAGCGAATATGAGAAAGTCTCGATGTTCGACAAGAGTAATCTCCTCCAGTTATCCTCAATCTGTTGTAACAAAACTGTCTACTTGCATTAGTAAGGTACTAGAGAGTGGAAAGTGAAAGAGTTTTGATTTCTATGACCAACCTTAAGTGCAAGAAGATGGCTAGAAGCCGAAAAAGCCAAGCTCGCTGGCTTTTTCCTTCTCAAAAGTTTCAAAGTATTGGTAAATGATTGTGACTGCAAGTAGAATTCCTGTCCCTGAACCAATTGCGCCCATAAAATCAGCCAACACCGTGAGAGCACCAATGCACATGCCTCCAAATGCTGCTGCAGTGGGTATGTAGCGATTCAGTTCTTTCTGTAGGTTTGATTCCCGGTGTCCAGGCATCACCATTTGTTGTTCCTGAAATCATCATATACAAAAAAAAAACAACATTGAAAAAAGAATTGAAGCTAATCTCTATAAATTGTTATTTGTAATAAGCTCTGCTCAGTTGAAGATTTCATCTTTTCATGCCAGATCTTCACTCACTGAGCTATATTTTCAAATCATGGTGTGAACAACCAATCAACAATAGAGCGTTTTGAACACTTCTTGACTTCCAGAGGGAGTGAAATCGTTTTTATGGGATACATTTTTGTCAAAAACATATGTGAGAGTACTAATAGAGGTTCATAGGGGTTTATGGGGAAGATTAGTAGGATATTAGAAAGAGCATACTAATAATTAGTTAGGAGTGACTTAGTTATAAATAGGGAAGTTAGAAGTCTGGGAGGTGAAAAGGATTTTGTGGTATTATCGTTTGAAAGGCTACTGATATTGTAATTTCTCTTGATATTGCAATATAGTTTTGTCTTTGTATCATAGTGTTTTCTTGTTTGTGGTTTCCTAACAGAACATTTTGCTTCTTAATAAATTTAATAGATTTTGTATGATATCTAGAACTTTGAATGATTCAAATGCACCTACGATAATCCAAACCATACAGTTCGATCAACAATAATCACCTAAATTTCTAACATAAGGTAGGCTTCGCTGATGGTTAAATGTCTTGTAGGAAGAAAAAGGATTTTCAGTTTAGTTATAGAATATAGGAACCTTGACAATTAAGATCTTGGGATTATAAATGACAAGCATTTGATAAATGATCATCTGAAATTGCAGGATAACATCTGACGACTGACATTGTAAGAACTGAGTACCTTAAGCTGCTTGGCAACATCTCGAGCAGAAGATCCCGATACTTCAATCCATGTTTTTGAGAAAAGAGCGCATGCAGACAACATAAAAACAAGATAGAAAACGGCATGGAAAGGATTGGCTGCCATATCAGCTAAGCTGCAAAAGGATAAGACGACTATCAAATGTTAGAATGAAACCATTAACTTGATTGCTGAGAAAAAGAAAGAAAGAAAATAACACTGATTTCACGAGGAATAAGAAAATTAAAATGACCTTGATGGTGCAGTTATATAGTAGGCAAGACCACCAACTGGAACAGATTGACCAGATGAATACTCAGATTCTTTCCATATACCCAAAAGATTCACGAGGAAGTTTCCACTGTACTTCCTATACAGCAACTGTGCAGATTTACAAAATGATCAGTTAGATAGCAAGACATCACTACAACAATTGGAGTCTGCCTGCATTTAATGCAAAAGGTTGTTCCTACCTGAGAGATGAAATAAACATTTGACACTAGAGCAGATTGTAGAATGATTGGCATGTTGGAAGTGTAGAACAGCTTGATTGGGTATGAACCTTGTTGACCACGGGCATTCTTTGACCTCACAGGCAAAACCACCCGGAATCCTTGGAAGTATATCACAATTAAAAATATCAAAACTGTTGCAAGCAGATTTGTCACATTGGGAAGATTTTGTCGGTAAAATGCCTCACGAAGTGCTCGAACTTTGTCTGATCGAGTTATCAACAGATGAAATAGAGCAATAACAGCTCCTTCAAATTCAGCTCCTCGTCCACTGTTGATTGTAGTGGGACTAAATGCTTTCCAAATGATGTTCTCACTGCAAATTAAAGACAATTCAAGGATTTGACCCTTAGAAACAAGGTGACATGCAGAGCAGCAAGAGGCATAAAAGTTGCAAGCACAAACAGTATGGAAATGAAACATCAAAAGCGAATCCATAACAAAGGGAAGGAAAGGAAAGTGAAGAATCTCACCAGATATTGGTAGCTATAAAGAGGGAAATTCCAGAGCCTAGGCCATACCCTTTTTGCAGAAGCTCATCTAAACAAATGACGATGATACCAGCAAAACAGAGCTGAACAATGATAAGAATGGCATTTCCCACTCCAAGTTGACCAACACTACCGTACATGCCAGAGAGAACATAAGCCACCGCCTCCCCAATTGCAATGAGTATACCGAGTAATTTTTGTGCCCCATTTCTATTGAGCAGAAGAATAATCGTCAAATGAGGAATGAAGAATAAAATTTACGTTACTATCTAGGGGAACAACAACAACAAAAAACTCTAAAGTTAAATGGAACGAAGGGTAATGAAAAGAACATAATAACTGGAAATTATAGTCATTGAAGCCCAGCAAATCACTTACAAGAGTGCACGATCCTCTCTGACATTGTTGTCAACTTCAATGATCTTAGACCCAGCTAAGAGCTGCATCACCATCCCAGATGTGACAATGGGGGTTATTCCAAGTTCCATGAGAGTGCCACGATTTGAAGCAAGAATCGCACGCATCCAGTAAAAGGGATCTGCGCCCGTTGTGGAATGTATGCCATACAGAGGGAGTTGACTGCAAACCAAAAAGATGAAAAGCGAAATCACTGTATAAATGACCTTCTCTCTAAAAGGCACTTTTCGGTCAGCGTTCTGAACTTCTGGGAGGAAAGAAAGAAACGGTCTGACCAGGTGAAGAACTCGAAAGCCACCTCCCATTTTCCTTTATTCGAGCTGTCCAAACAAAACATCAATTTTAGATAGCCTACGATGCTAAAGGTTCATAAAAGGTTATTCTCATTATCTCATAGCTGATAAATTTTCCAGTAAGCAAAATTGAGATGTTATATTAGGGAAAATCTTCAATAATTACAATCTTTCAGCGTAGATTTCCATTCAAACCCAAAACCAAACATTGTTCATAACACGCTTTACACTAACATCTCTTTCACCAAAATTATCAACTTCAGGGGATTAAAATGAGGAGTCTCAAACCCAAAGGAAAATCTACAAATAACTTAAACTAACATTCTAGCATTGTCCATTGTCTAATGGATAGGACAGAGGTCTTCTAAACCTTTGGTATAGGTTCAAATCCTATTGGAAATGGTTATCCTAGTGGTCTTCATCCACATAGAAAGTCACAGACATTCAAATCTACTCCATTGTTAAGACTGTCGGAAATTAACCAAAAACAACGATCACTCAGCCAAAGACGAACACGAACATCGGCATTGATTATTGAACTCAAGAAGAAGTAAAAAGAAAGGCCATGAAAGAAAAGAAATTTAGAAACATACCGGAAAAAAATCTCCAGAGACGGTGAGATATGGCGGAATGGACTGGAAGTTCACGAAACGAAAGCTTCCGATTACAGAGAAATGGAAACCGGTCGCTGCCATTTTATAGTAGCCAATCTTTCTTCCTATTTGAATTACATGTTTGCGTGGCATTCAGTCCACGACATTCAATCCAATAGATAAGTGCCACGTAGGCAGAGACGCTGATGTGGAGGCGACCTGTTTGACTTCGACGTTCCGTTGGCTACACGGAATTTCTTGTGTATTTTGTGATTATTTTTAATTGATTTTTTTTTTCTTTTTCTGATTAAACGGAACAAAAGATTTCAAATAGTTTAATACATATGAGTGATTTATGCTTATGTTATCGTTCTTTTATTTAATAAATGTGATCATTCTTTTTTTGGACAATCTTTATAACCTAAATATGTTTTTTTTATTCAAATAGATTTAAAATCTTATCGTGTTATTATTTGCAATCTTTGACATTTTTTTTTTGAATATATGATGATTTTTTTTTAAAGAAATTATTAAATTTTAAATTATTTTAACTAGATATTTTAGGTCTCATTTTCATAATAAATTGGTTTTTGATTTTAAAAAATTATTATTGTTTTCTCTCCGTTTCTTTACCATGATTTTCATCTTTGCTAATGAGGCATTTGAATTCTTAGTTAAATTCCAAAAAAAGTTTTTAAAACTTTTTTTTTTTTTTAGTTTTCAAAACTTTGGTTTGGTTTTTGAAAACATGAGAATCCAATGGATTTTTTTGTTTTAACCTATAATTTGTCCGTCAAACGTACATGTCAATTAGTGAGTTGTGCTCACTTTAGCTCATTCAATGGACTTACAAGTATAAAAAAACAACACTAAGACTTAAAAGTAAAATATTAATTACTTTATGTGCACTTAAAAAAATAATAACCTGATGTATCTTGTCATTTACCATGTTATTTAAAACAAACATGGAAAATTCAATTTTTGCCCATAAACTTTTTAAGTTGTATCAATTTCATCAATTTGCAACTTCAACTTAAATGTTGCAGTCTTAATCTTAAACTTTAAAAAATGTTGCAATGTTCCTCCACTCATTAGTTTTGTTTTTGGAAGATCATTAAAAAAAATATTTCATATGCGTCAAATGAATTAAACACATATATATGATGTAAATTTGATAGAATTTCAACGAAAAATGACATTAGAGCAAGATTTTTGTTAAAACTTGTGAATTTTTTTTAGCAAAACTATTTAATAGTTGATTTGTGCATTAACCAAAGTTTAGAGTCCAATTAGATGATATTGGAAGTCTAGAGTGAAAATTGACCCGCATCCATTTAGTTAATATCATAGACATTCACTTACCAAATATTATAGACAAACCAAGTATAGTTTAACTAGATAAGACATTATAAATTCGACCAACATTATAGATATTCCCTTAGCTAATATTATAATCATCCAAAGGCAGTAGAAATTCAGTTGGTTGGAAGTCCTATCTGTTGTTGAAGGGATGAAATCGATGTCCCTAATCTCCCTCACGTTTATTATCGAGCTTGACTCTATTTAGATAGTACATTTGCTTGTTGGGAAGGGGGAAGATGCCATTGAACTTTCCCACTCATCGATGAAGCCAATAATTTGCTCTTTGTCCTTCAAGTGCAAGCGATTTTCACGTGTTTCCAAGAGACACAATAATAAGACCCACCAATTAGCTCGTAAGGCATGATCTCTTAACTCATGTGATAGTTGGTGTAATTTTTTTCTTTATGGCTTTTAGATCTTAACAATTTGGATATTACAGATAGTTGACCCTTAGAAGCAAGAGCTCATTCTTAATGTAAGTTTGTCTCTTCTAAAAAAAAAAAAAAAAAACTATATAAAACATTATAGACTCAGATTTGAATCTCTACCTCACATGAACTAAAAAAATTGATAATTATATATTTTTTTAAATCTCAGTGCAACATTCGTTCATAATATTTTCTTGTCAACAAGGGAAAAAAAAAGGAAAAAACTTGCTTGCATACCAGTATGTAGGGATCTCCCTGCATACCACCATACAAAAAATTCTCATTTTCTCCCTTCCTCTTTCTTACTTGTCAAGATTTTAATGGAGTATGTAGGGTGATACCTACATACCGGTATGTAGGCAAGTTTTGTTAAAAAAAAAAAAGATCATCTAGAAGAAAGAAAAATGTATTTTTGCAAAAAAACTTTTTTTTTTTTTGAGAAATTCTAAATAAACTTTAAACTAAAAAAGAACAGGAAAAAAAAAAGTTTCAAAAGATTAATCTAAAGAACAGTCCATAAAAAACAACTTTTAGAAATTAAGCACAAAGATTCCCTTAATTTTTTAGTCTTTCGTCTTTACACAGAATGTTTTTTCACACTAACCCAGAGCCAAAATCGAAACAGTGGACTGGAAACAGGCCCCCATTAGAAAACGAAGAGAGGGAAAAAAGAACATTACGACAGTGGGATTGGAACGCGAGCACAAGAACAAGATGCCTCTCTGAACTGAACAGAGAGATTACGAAGCAAAACCAAACCAAACCCATTTCCCAATTCGAGCCAAATTCAAAAGCTAACAGGAAGGAAAGAAAAAGAATTACAGACGAAAGAAGCTGAAACTCTCTTCCCCATTCATTACATTCTGAATCCTTTTCCCTGCTGTAAATCTCTCTCTCATCTTCAGTATTGGGTTGTTCAGTGAGCCATGAGAAATCCCTTTCTCTTCCTCGCTTGCACAATACTAATCGTTTGTCTTCAAGCTGATTCTGCTCCTTCTGGTAAGTGGGTTCTTCTTGTATTGGTCTTTAATCGCTTCTACTGTTGTAGACTGATGGTTGATTTCAGTGAAATGTTTTCTCATTCCCCAAATTTGTAATATATAAGAAATGGGGGCGAGCTTGAATCTCATAAGATTTTGTTTTTCCAAGTTTCCACCTGACATTTCGCTCGAGGTTTAGCTGGAATTCTCCATTTATTGCTTCTTGTGGGTGTTGTAATGAATTTGTACTGGATACTTGATATCCATATTCTCACATTGAACCCTTTTGTGTTTGTTATCTCATACTGCTACTCTGTTTGAAAACTGTTCTGTATTCTTATTTCTCAGGACCATTAGCTAGGCACCTGTCTTCTCTCCTTAAATGGACTGGTTCTTCTTCCAAAACTCCTCAGCCAGGTCATTTTGCAGGACCCATTTGAGTCTGTTGTGCTATATTGAGTTATGATGTTTGTATGTTTTAGCTCAATCTGACCAAGTTTTGATGAGAAGAGGATTGCTTCTTGCAGATGGGAATGCTCTTCAGTTTGAGAGTGGCTACTTAGTTGAGACTATTGTAGAGGGAAATGAAATTGGAATGGTTCCTCACAAGATTCGGGTCTCCGAGGATGGCGAACTCTTCGCGGTTGATTCAGTTAATAGCAATGTTGTCAAGGTTTCTCCGCCATTATCTCGATGTATGCTCATTTCTCTTCTCTATGAATGAAATACGTACTTCCTTTTTGTTTAAAATATGGAAGTTTTGTTCCCATTTCATGTTTGTTAACTGCTGTAACATGTATAGCTTGTTTTCTGTTCTTGGTAAGTAATAAAGTTCCTCATATGTGATGGAAGCATTTTTATGTAGCATACTGGTAATGGTATTGTATACTCATCTGGGGTTTGTAATTGATTAGAAACTATTGCCTTTTCAGATAGTAGAGCGAGATTGGTTGCCGGGTCTTTCCAGGGCTACAAAGGCCATGTTGATGGGAAACCAAGTGATGCTCGGTTCAATCAGCCGAAAGGCGTAACTATGGATGACAAAGGAAATGTGTATGTTGCTGATACCTTCAACCTTGCCATCAGAAAGATTGTTGATTCTGGTACGGTGGTACCTACCATTAATCTTTTCTGCCCCAACCCAAATGTGTAACTCCTTAATAACAACGAACAATTTTCACTTTGAATGAAAATCTGTTCAAATTTAGTGTCATTACTTTGTGCTTTTTCGAGATGCAGAAAGCATTGTGATTTCAGAGTCAAGTGTATCCTTTTGCCTTTATTATTAAAAACCTTGGACACAGATGAACCTGAATGTGGAAGTAGTAGGTATTGCATTTGGACAAATAAAACATTCTCAAGTCAAACGTTATCTTGCAGGTGTGACGACAATTGCAGGAGGCAAGACAAATGTTCCAGGATATAGTGATGGGCCTGGTGAGGAAGCAAAGTTTTCGAATGATTTTGATGTCATATATGTCAGGCGTACCTGTTCGTTGTTGGTTGTTGATAGAGGAAACGCTGCACTTCGCCAAATATCTCTCAACAAGGAGGATTGTGATTACCAATATGGTTCAGTTTCTACCTCAGGTTTGAACTTAATTATAAGTCATTTGATCATGTTATGTAACTTTTGTTTGATACAACATCGATGAACTACTTGCTCGGTCGTTAGTCCTGATGAACGAACTTGAAGGAACAGGCCGAAGTCTTATCAACAGCTGAATAAAATCCATCAATTCAAACAATGTAGTTTTAGTTCTTATATAATATAATCAATTATGCTGCCACGACTTATTTAATTTCCTTGACCTTATCAACTTAAAAAAATGGACTCCTCCTTTCTCACTGATAAACCTTTTGCAGATGTTGCAATGTTCATTGGCGCTCTTCTCATAGGATATGTTACATATATGCTTCAACATGGATTCGGGCTGTCGTTCTTCTCCCTTATGGTAAGTTCATATATCTCCCTTTTCCCACTTAAACCGGTACCCCGATCGAAGATTTAACGCTAATCATTGTATGATAATTGGCAACAATCTCACCAAGATCTTCAACTGCTGATGCTTGGTCTTTAAAAGAAATTTGGTGGGTGCTTGTTTATCATGTTTTTGTAGTTCGGAAGTCATTGGCTTTTGTCTATGAGAGTTCGAAAAATTGTTTAGCCAAATGATTTGAAGTGTAATAAACTATGCACAGGTGCAGAATGAACGTTCCGAGACTGAAACTAAAGAGCCGAGCAAGGGAAAACACACTCAGGTGGTAAGTAGTATAAAAGAAGAAACATGGTGGGAGTCTTTCGGACAGGTCGTTACCGAACTTTACAAGCAAGCACTCGAATCGTTGCCTGGCAACCTCAAATGCTACCTTCCTTCTTACTTTAGATCAGATGATAACCAGGAGAAAGGTCTGAAACCTCTGAAAGATGCTCTCAAGATGCCAGAAGATGAAATCAAAACCAATGTGTCCCTGAAACAAAGAACTGTCACTCCTCTCTCTGAAACCAAACATGCCTCAATCAAACATGATGAAATGAAGCCACCAAAAATGAAATCAAGTAGTTTCAAGAATCCCTCTCTCTCAAACAAGCACAGCCATTCGGGACAAGAGTACGCCGAGTTTTACGGGACAGGCATGGTTTCTTCCTCCCATAGCAGGTCCAAGGGCCAGAAGGATAGATCGAGACATCGACATAAAGAAAAAGGATCGGAATTTTTAACAGGCGTACTCGGGGCTGAACCAAAATCTGCAGAGATGAGGACGGAGCATAACGAGCCACGTTTCGGCCAGTACAATGTCAGGGATAAGTACAGATTTGGTTCTTCATCCTTCCATTTCTGATGGACTTGATTCTTGGTGAATTTCTTTGACTATAGAGCCAAAGTACACAAATGACCTCAGTTTTCTGCAAAGTTTGACAGCTTCTAACTTCCTCCTAAGGAGATTATATGGACATTCTTGAAAAATGTATTATGAAGAAACTTGAAGATTGAGCTTTAATGGCTTCTTTTAGTTTTAGCCTGTGTTATTTTCTTGTATCCTTTGAATGTAGGCCTAATTTTACATTGGTTTTTTGATACTCTTGGGAATTATTAGCCATTTTGATGAACCCAAAAATTCTAAATGCTGCTGCCTTGATAATGTTAGAAGTTTGTAAGCTTAAGAAGAGAGAGAACCATTGCAATATAATTTCCTTGAGTTTACTTTTTTTTTTTTTTCAATAAATAAGTTAATAGTTTTAATATTAATTTTATATGATTAAATCCTTTTCAACAACTATGCTAAAAAGTAAAAACTATCCAATGAATCACACTAACTTATATTTTTAGTATTAATTTATTGTAATCTGAATCTTTCCATCTTTGAATTTATAATTATTTTATGAGATCTTTCTTCTTTCCAAAGATTAAATTGTGAATTTATAGCCCAAATGAAAAAAATTATTAATCTATAAATACAATCAATGAAAAATAAAATTTCAGGATTATATTGTAATTATTCTGACAATTTACAGAAAATTTTACTTTTTTTTTTTTTTTTTAACTATTATTCCTTCTCCTTTGCCATAATCAGCCTCAATCAACTTTTGTTGAAGCCATTGATGAGGCACTTTTCCACCATCATTTTCACAATCTTGCTACTTTTTTTTTTTTTTTTTGAAAAAAAAAATTAATAATTAGACAAGTTCACCACTTGGCCTTGGAATTTAATATTTTTTTTTCTTTACATTTGAAAAGTAGGAGGGCTTATATATATATATATATATATATATATATATATAAAGTTTTTATTTTTATTATTTTATTATTTTTAATTTTAATAATATACATATAAAGCTTAAAGTGTTGGTCTTCTTTTTTTGAAATGATGGGGAAGAAGAAGAATGAGGATATGACACTTTTGATTGAGGCTAAATTGAAAAGTTATTATAATTCACCCTATTGTTTGTTTAAATTTTGAGATATCTTTAATATGAGAGTTTGCTCAAATTAGGTACTTTATTTGAAGATTTTTTTTTTATAAAATAATTATAATTATATTGGTTCTATACTCGTATCATATTAGGAGTTGTACATTTGACGTTATGACACATATTTATAAATCAATATTTAAATTATATTAAAAATTCATGTTTACAAATGCACAAATATGTAACTCTCATACTTGATTCCACACTTTTAAATGATTATTACTTCAAGTCTATATAGTAATATATATTCCTCCTATATTTGAAATGTAACTAAGGTTTTTTTAATATGAAAAATGCAACTAAGTAAAGAAAACTTTCATTTATTTTTTCATATAGCAATAAAAAGTTGTAACCAATCAAATTGAGAATTTAAAATGAGACATAATTTGCAATTTTATGAACTTCTAGACTTTCCTACTCTAGAGAAGGAAAAAAAAGAGCATCTGTAATTGTTTAAATGCTTAAATATATGTATATAAAAAAGTAAAACTAAATGCAATTCAAATATGAAAGGGGAGCATCGCAAATGTTTTAAAAACTATAAAAATATTTATTAAAACTATAAAAATAAATGTCAACCTTGCAATTTGTTTATTATATATTTTAAAAGAATCTCATTCCTATAAAATAATATAATACCTTATTGGGTTCATTGTGAAAATCTATCTTTTAGTGAAGGAATCATGTAATTAGTATTTGAATTTCATAACTTTATGATATGGTTTTATTAGTCAATTGCTAATAACATTCGTAAAGTCAATTTTAATAACTATAAAATATCAAAATAAATAAAATAACATAGACATAGAATATTGGGTTAGATATGCCATACATATATAAAAAAAGCATTGAGTCTAGAAATTAGGTTTAGTTTGATAACTATTTTATTTTTTTTAATAAACATTGCTTCCAAGTTCCATCCATTTTATTTTTTTTTTAATCTACTTGTTATAATTTTTTTTCAAAATCTCAAGTCAAATTTTGAAAAAAAAATTCAAAACCTTTTTTTAAAAAAAAAAGACTAATACTTCCAATATTTGTTTAATAAAAATGAAAATCATTTTTAAAAAATGGTAGGAAAAGAAGTAGAATTTTAAAAAATAAAAACCAAATGGTTATCAAACATCAAATGGTGCCTAAAAAAACTTCTAATAGGTTCTCAAATTTTCAAAGTTTCCTCCATAGATCTTTTAAGGTTTCGTTTGATAACTAATTGATTTTTTGTTTGAAAATCAAGCCTATAAATACTACTTGTGCGCAAGTTCTTTGTTTTGTCATCTACCTTATTCCATTATTTTAAAAACACAAGTCAAGTTCTGGAACTAAAAAAATGGTTTTCAAAAACTTGTTTTTGGAATTTGACCATGAATTCAAGTGTGTCATTCACAAAGATGAAAATCATTGCAAGGAAATTGAAAGAAAACAAGCATAATTTTCAAAAGCAAAAAATCAAATGGTTATCAAACGGAACCTAAACTTTTAACCTTGCCTGGTTCTAAACTTTTAATTTGGTAACTAATCAATCTTAAGACCTACGAAACATTTTATGTACCAAACTTATTATTTAGCCAAAAATAAAAATAAAGATAAATTTTATTGTCAAAAAAATAAAAATAAAAATAAAGATAAAAATAAAGATAAATTTCTCTTCTTAATCACACAATTGAGTAATTATCATTATAATTATTTGTTTGTGCTTTTAATCGAAGGCTTTTACTTTTTTTTTTTAAAAAAAAAAAAAAATTTGTAATAATAACCGCAGGGACTCTCAGCTTTGGCATTTGACTTTTTGGACTCTCAGCGAAGCTTCTTCGCTCTGTTCATTTTTCCTTCCAAATCTGCCTTCCCTCTCCCTTCTCTTCTCACCCTTTTCTTCTTTTCTCTCTTAATTTTGCACTCTTTAATGGGTTGTGCCGGATCGTCGCAGGCCAAAGGCGACGGTGAGATTATCCTATTACTAACTTTTTCGTATTCTGTTTGTTTCTCTCGAGATTCTTCTTCTGGGAAATTCAGGATTTCTTCTTCTTTTTCATGCTTAATTCTGGGCTTTTATTCGTTTTCAATACTACGATGAATTTGGCTGTGACCCCACTTTCATGGAGTGGTTAATCGTGTTTGGGTATAGCGTATATAGAATGTGAGAACGAGCTTTGTTGTCAAGCGAATCGATTGTTGGCATTTTAGTCTTTGTTATTCACTGATTGATTTTTTAGCTTATAGTGGATGATTGGTTTTCCCCTGAATGTAATTTGGGGTTTTATTGCCTTTTTCGTTTATAGACATTTGGATTGGAGCTTCTTAAGCATGTAATTGTTGGTATTCAGAAGTTGAGATTCAATCGTTTCTCATTTAGTTGCTGCACTTGATTCGATTGCTTGAGTTTTTAATCGTAAGCGTTGTGGACTGTGACATCCTTTCATTATGTTAATGGGACTGCCAAATTAGGGGTGGGAATTGTTTGTATCTCATATACCCCTGCGGTGAGGTGTTAATTCTGCCGATACCCTAGTGGAATCGAGTTTTGAAAACTGTTATGATTCTGTTGTTCAATGAGATGATTGAAATGTTCATAGAAATTCTCATGGTATTGGGATTTAATGTTAACATTCTTAGCAAGATGGCAAACGTGGTCGCTTCTTATGTTGTAATGTTGCTGTGATGAGTTCTGTCATCAATAATGCCTTTGTTTTTCTTATGAAGTCCACACATTCAACTTTAATTCTGCAATCATTGTTCATCGGATATTATCATGTTAATGTCAATTGTCATAAGGAACTTATGCCATCCTTTTAGTCACTTGAAGATTCTTTTCAATTCAGGGCCTGTGAAAAAAATTCGGAAGCCTAAACCTTGGAAGCATCCCCAGCCAATAACAAAGACAGATCTTGCACGGATGCGTGATGAATTTTGGGATACTGCACCTCATTATGGTGGCAGAAAAGGTAATATTGTAATGTTGAATCTTTTGGATCTTGCACAATATTTCTGGTTATTGGTGTTATTAGATATGATCTAATTCATTGATTTTTATATCATATTTTATAAACAAGGTAACTGTGAAACTAGTATTACTAAAAGAAGTTCTTCATGCTCATGCAAATATATGATTCAGAAAGATGATTGCACCGATTTTATGTGACTTATTATTGTCAAGGTCATTATGTGTCTGTAAAGAGTTCCTAGCCTAGTTAGTCATGATCCATGAGAAGCAGTCCTCTATGTTTAGCATAGAATTGGAGTTTTTTTATTAGAAAGGAAATTGATTTTGTATTCTGGATCTTCAAAGGCGATCTCTGTCTAAGACTATCAACTATGCTATTAAGTATTTTCCATCACCTCATTTGTTAGAATATTTATTAGTCAGGGTAATCAAGTCAATCAGAAATGAAATACTAACTAGCATAGAATTGGAGTGTTAGTTAGTCAGTTCTTCAATTTAAAGGTTCGCTATATATCTCCTAGTTTTGAACTGCAGATAGAGATAGATAATGCACAGAATTTTAGACCTCTGGTTAAATTAGCATATGTTCGCAGAGTGTATATCTATCTTCAATGGAGTAAACCTAGAAGTAGAACAAAATGCACTGCTTCAGTGTGTGCCTGGTCTGTATTAAAATTAATGGATGATACATCTATGCATGAATGTCACCAATAGTTGAATGAAAGTAACGACAAAAAAATAAGGGTGCTGGTTTTTTGGTCCAACGAGTATGCAAATAAACATCTTATATTACCTAATTTTGGCCATTGAAATGATGAAAAGAGGCAAGTGGGAGAAATTATCATCGACATTCAAGGCTTTAAGTTCAGTCTCAAATTTTACATGCATTTTGCGAATAAAGCTACACCTCTTCAAGTGGTCATTGCTGAAGTTAGAATATTGAAATGAAGGTTTCACTAGACTATGGCATGCACATTACACCAGACCTGTTCCTAATCATTAATATAGTTGGTTCTTAACAATGAGAGTTCTTCCTTATCAAAAGGTTACAATGTTGATATGCACGGCTATAGAAATTACTCTCATGCTGGATATTAAGCATGATTCAAGTTTGTGGAGTAACATATGGATCATTGGTCCTAAGATTGTTTTTTCTTGAAAGAATTTATCAGTTCTAAATTAAATGTCAGTTTCCTTTTATTATAAATAGATGATTTATTGAATTTGCAATTTGGTTATGAAGCTCAAGATATGCTGCAGGTTTCAAATGGTTCAAAATTTCTGAACATGAAAGTAAAGTTTTTGTTTGATGAACAGTTCATATTCACTAGAAGCTGAAATTAGCAAATTCTTTTCCTCATATCTTGATTGTGCTCTGTAGTGTTAATATGTTTGCTGAAACGATAAAAGTTCTTATTTTGTGAACACTAGAGATCTGGGATGCACTTAGAGCTGCTGCAGAAGCTGATCTGACGCTAGCACAAGCAATTGTGGATAGTGCAGGGGTCATTGTACAAAGTGCCGATTTAACAATTTGTTACGACGAAAGAGGTATTTAGACCCGACCTCACTGCTTTTGTTAATCCAAAAAACACCCCACAGTTTTTAAGAATATATACACTCTACCCAATATATAATAATTCTTGGATCTGGGGTCTATTTTTTTTGTAAAAGTAGGTTAACAAATAAAGTTCTTGGTTTCAGTGGTATTGGGAAACTGGAAATATAATTATATCTTATCCTGTTAAAGAATGTCATGAGTATGAATGTGCCATTATTCCAAGTTCTTTATTGCTGAAAGATCTTCCCAATGTTCCCTTTTACATATTTTACTAATTGGTTTAAATTTCCTGCTATTTATTTCTCAAAACTCAATTGCAGGTGCAAAATACGAATTGCCCAAGTATGTTTTGAGCGAGCCAACCAACTTGATTTGAAGTAATATCAGAGAGATGAAGAGGTGTATCTTTTGTGTTGAAAATTGATTGTAAATCATGTATATTACAATATTACTCCCTTTCAAATGTTTCATACCGTCTGTCACTTTGAAAGATTTCCCACATTGATCAATTAGACTTACACTAACTTGCTGTAAGTTCGTTTTGATCAAATGAAATGAATGAAATGTCTATTTGGAATTGCCACTTGTAGATGCTACCGAAAGGTGGAGTTGCTTTAGGCAGGGCGTTTTGATCTCCATCTCTTAAAGTTTGTTTAGTAGCTTGTTTTGAATAAAAGTTTTATATATGTAAGTATTTTAATAAATTAATTAATTTTAGAGAAAATTTAGTCATTCAAACAAGCAAGCAACCTCATAAGTTGAAATCATAGGTGTAAATTCTCGTACTCCACATTTGTAAAAACAAGGAACCCTCATAATAACTGGTTTTTATGGACCCATTTGGAATTCTCAAGTTTACTTTCGACAGATTCAAGTGTTCTTTTGCCCCAAAGTATGTTTAAACAAACTTAAAGAATGAGACTAAACCTTCCATGATTTTTTTTTTTTAACAATGAACTTTTAGAACATATAAAAAGTTGCAAGTAAATCAATAAATTACATATTTCAAATCATACTATCATTCGTGGCAGTTTGGCTTCTACATTATAATAAAATCCATCGACCATTGCCATAAATTGAATAATATCAACTTCGAAAATAACAAAAATAGGCCTAGATTTTTAATAGCCGTACCAAAGTAACAAAAATAACCGAGGCTGACTTACAAATATTTTACTTACATTAATTTGTAATCAAATTAAAAATAACTAGTGACAGATATTTAGTGAGACTCGACGAAATGTTAGGCACGAAATGAAAATTTTAGAAAATTCCCACGAAATTGACAACAGTAGAAATGAAAACTATAAATGAACACTGTACAGTGAACATAAGTTCCCTAATCATGTATACCATTTCAGTTGAATAGATCGGTTCATGATCGATAACGAAATGACAGCAATTTTATTCTCTGAAGATTAACTATCAATGTAAAGTGCAATTTCTTCATAAAGTTAAGGTGCAATGCTGTCTGGCTGTTACTTCAAGATTCATGAGAAACCAACTTCGACTCCTAACTTTGCATATATCAACAACCTGCTCTTTCAATTCCAACCGTTCAATCCACACATCAAAAGAATAAAAAAACAAAACGAGAGTCAAAAGCTGGGGATCATAAAGATTACAATGCTATTCATTTACAAGGTTGCTCGATCGATACTTCCTCAAACCCTTTTGAAAAAAGAAAGAATATTTCCCTGTTTAGGACCAGTCGCATTTCCAGCTTTCTTGGCTCCTGCTTTCACTGCTGGATTTGCACCACTGTTGCCCAAGGCTGGTGACTTCTTAGCCGGAGGGGGCCTGGATTTCCATACCCAAAAACTAAAATCTTATTGAATGACGAGTTGAAGTTTCAGCAAGAACAGACAAAGGAGAGTACTTAAAGGAGTAAAGCATGGTACAATTGATCTCGTCTTATGCGTGTCTGTGCGTGTGTGAATTAGACTAAGAGTTTTAACTATAATATGGTTGGTGGAAGCAATAATTTTACAGCCTTAAAACTAGAAGGCCTAGGAAGTACCAAGGCTTGAATTTATTATTTTGCAAATCAGTTCTGTTTTAAGTAATAGCAATGATGGATAATAAAATGAATGGATGAAAAGGAGTTGATAACACCTTATAACAAAAACATGATTTTAGAAGTAACCTGTTCGTAATAGTCTCAGCTGCTTTATGATCAGATTTCTTTGTTGAAGAGACATCATCCTTCTTTTGTTCCTGCTCTTCACCCTCCCAAACCACCTCATTTACTAGTAAAATTAGAAAGAACTTGATTAAATCACAAGGCAAAGATATGAAAAGATGAATAAATTTTACCACATTATCATGTAATAAGCAAAAGAAAACCTCTTTTAAAGTTCTCATGTTCTTTAGCCAAAATAGTAGGGATAAAATAAAAAAACTCAAAAGCACCAAAAGACATTTCTTGCTCCCACCATGCAAAAATGTATTGCTCCACCTATTAACCATTTGTTTCTCCTTCAAAAGCAATCTTCCTACAAGTGAAAATGGAACTATATTCCCTACCAGAAACACGAATGTAAATTAACATGTAGTGGGCAGTTAATAACTAAAAAATATATTCATCATTTATAGGGTGAACAAGGCAGGTTTGAAAATACCCCAGAAGACATAATTTCATTAAACCAAGCCACATAAAGAAGGCAATCCAATGTGAAACAGGCTGTGTGTAGGTATACCTTCCCTCCCACGCTCATCAATTCTTGTCCTCAATACTTTTCTCCTCTTAGGTGAAGTAGGAGCAGCATTGGTTGGTTTCTCTTTCTTATTAGAATCATTTTCATGGGCACAAACTTCATTTTTCTCTGCAAAGGAGGAATTATGTTGTTTTTCTTCTACTGAGGATCGCTTGGATTCACTTGTCTTTTCCTCCTTGATTTTCAGTTGACCATTCAGTTGTTTGTCATTGTTCAAATGAGCTTTCTCTTTATGCAATTCTGTGTTTTGCTTCAGATCTAATGATTGATCCTTCGGATTTTCAGGTGATGCCAAACTGACTGCATCTTTAAATTCTTCATCATCCGAGAAATCAATAACAACCCTCCTTTTTCTTCCGCTTTCATTGGAAGTCCTCTTGATATTTACATCTTGATCATCATCATCACTGTTGTCACTCTGTACTGCTTCATGTGCACAAATTTGTGCCTCTGCACTAGATACTGCAACAGAACCCAAGGGTTAGAAAGAAAAGGTCAGTACTTCAGATAGAACTTACTTCCAATATTTTCTGTACAATGCGTTCAAAGTTTCATACTAAATTACCATGTGTTTCATAATCAGTCCAATTATGAGTACATGAAAAATTGAATGAAATCAACCAGGAGGAGTAACCAACCAGTAGGGTTTGCAGTGGCACGATTCACATCTGCATGGTTGTCACTGAGCTTAGATTTAGCAGGGACACGTCCCCATGAGTTTGCTAATGAACCTCCAGTACTGGAAGAAGTTTTATCACTTTGAGCTTTCTTCTTAGTAGCAGGTAAGGAAGCAACTTTTTCTTTGACTGCAATAGGCTTGGAGGCCTGATGAAAAGACTCTGTACCGTTACCTTCACCTTTGACTTCTTTGACCACAGTGGAACTCTGTCGACCAACATTAGGACTAACTTTTTGCATTTCATTTTTTTGAGGTTGTGGAAAGGTAGTATTTTGACATGTTGTATTCTTTTTTGTTGCTTCTGCATCTACTGCATTTCTTGGTTGAGGAGCTGCAACGCTTGCAGGTATCTCATCAACACTGCGCTTTACATAGGAATTGAAAATCCCACAGAACCTAAAGTAGAATCGCAGGAAAAGAGCCAAATGAGTTGCCAATGCTATTGCAATGGAGAAAATAGAGAGCCAAGCAAGAATCTTACAATTGACCTAGTATAATTGAATAATACCACAACTACAAAGAGAGAAAATACTCATTATTATTACGTCGTGAGGAAGTGATTGCTATATGTTATACCAAGATCAATATTATGGATACTATCAGGAGGTTTGTGTGGATGCAATGCAGCCCCTTTTCACTCTATAAGGATCAAGATTAAAATTAATGTTCATTCTCTTTCTACCAGCCTTTCAGTAAATAAAGATAAAGTGGGACGAAAATTCCAAGTTTCTAACTCATGCCCACCACCAAGAAATGCTTAAAATAAAAACACAAGACAAATTGATAATAACCCATCTAAGAGCAAAGTTTAACTGGGCCAAACACAGGAAACCTGTTATCTCGCAAACAATTGTCAACAGTAAAGGGCTGCTTGAAGAGCTCTTCTGCCTGAACAAATTCAGCATTCCAAAGCGCGGCTGGATCCTTTGGAATGGAAGCTTGAACACTATAAACTTGAATAGAGCAGGTGTCATCAAAATCTTGCTTTGCTTCTGTTCAAAAGTTAAAGATAAAATAGAAGCTGTTGAGTCCCTTGAATAGGCTATTAACCAAACAGTTATAGTCTTTCGAATAAAATAAGATGGAGGCAAGAGTTCTCAAGAATGGTTCATCATTATAAACACTTGCAACAAACTCCTAAATACTGCAAGAATTCAATATGGTATATAGCTTTATCACGATACAAAAACAATTTTATTACAAGCAAAAGTAATACCTAATATTATCCAAACCCCTTTTCAATAAAACAGAACATTGAGGCACATGGAAATGGATGCACCAAATTAGAAGCTAACCAGGAAGTTTTGAGCCAGAAACAAGCCTAATATGGTAACTTGGAGAATCATTCTTCAACCACCCGGACAAGGCATAAACCACTTGTAATCCACTTTCATGTTTTTCAACAAACTCCTGAAGCAACCTACATAACAACTCTACATTAGAAACATTGAACGAGTACCAACTAATTGCGTGCAATTTTTTTATGCCAAGTTTCAAACCTCTTTGCAGTATCTGAAGATATCAAATAACTGCGACTTAGCCACTTGTAGGAAACCTGAGTAAAAATGCTGAACGAAATTAGCAGGTACTGGATAGGTAAAAACTAAATTTATTAGAAATCCTGAATTGCAATTTTGAACAATAAAGAAAAAAAAAGTACATCAAAACTAAAAAATGCCCAGTGAACTTATGAAACTGATGCAAAACTCCTCAGTCAACAATGGCCAAGTCAGTCCTTGGAAGCAATACCTGAAGGACTCATTTGAATATCAACAACTTTGCATCTTTAAGCACTTAATTTATAGATGGTGACGAGAACAAAGAAGGAGGCAGACAATCGTCCAGTCTAATTTAAAGCACAAAAAAACCCAAAAACTTCTTCCTTTTCCCTAGTTCAATTTTCACCATCCAGAAACACAGTACAGAAAATTCACCGAAGAAATTTAAAAGCTCTTTTGTGATTAGCCTCTCCCAACAAACAACGCAGGGCGACCCCTGACAATGAGCGGACAAACTACACTTCTCTAGGAAATACTACTTTTCGAGACACGATTTCTCATAGAAACACAAACCATCAACTTTCAAAAATAGCGTTTGCATCAAAACTATAAACAACTCGGCAACAACACTAAAAACAATCGACATTAACCAAAACAATTCAACGGCAGTAATTCACAAAATTAGAGTATAGCAGACTGACTCCATGAACCAAAGAAAATAAACTGAAACGAAATATGATTCGGAAACTGAAACTAATAACGAAAACAGAATTTGAAGGAAGAGAAAGCGAGCGAGGATAGTTACCACTTGAAGCTTATCGGCGACTAGGGATTCGATGTCTTGGAGAATGCCTAGGGTTTCGATTTCAGCCATTTGCGTTGAACTGCGATAACGCCGCCCCGGACAGATGAGACCGGAAGACGACGGAGAATGAAATGGGGAAGATGAGGGGCGAGATTGAGCGAAATATCAACGAATTTCCCTCCTCGAGTACTCACTCTTTCCCGCCATTTCCAAAGCTGATTTTTGGATGCCTTTTCTTTTCTTTTACGGCTGTTACCATTTACCACCATTATATTACTCAATTCAATTGTATAAAGCTCCGTACTATTCTAAATTTTTATTTTTAGAATATTAATTAATTTATAAATATGGAAGAGAGATTAACTTTATGTCGGTTGAGCTATGCTCTTGTAATGCGATTCACTAATACGATTCAAACATTGTACTAAAAAAGATAACGACCTCTCAACTATGTTGTTACTTTTTTTTTTTTTTCCTTTTTAGAAGACTATGTTTTTTTTAGTACATCAACATTTGATGGTGGGGGATTCGAACCTCTGACTTGTTGGTCGAGGGTACATGCCAATTACTGCTGAGCTATGCTCACTTTGGCTTTTAGAAGACTATGTTGTTATCAATTGAGTCATACTCAAATTAACATTTAAGTGCACTTGAAAAAGATGACGATCTTTCAAATATGTCACTCTACGTTCAAAATTGACACTTCAGGCATGCTCACAATTTGTTTTCTTGTTAATTGAGAGGAAGTCTTTATTAGTAACATCCATGGACATAATTTAAAATCATGAAATATAGTTTAAAACAAACAAAAATAATTTTGAATTGATTAGTAATTTAAAAGTATGCCCTTTTTTTTAGAAAACATATATATCTATACATTAGCCAACTAATTGAAGTTTAGGGTTTAGGGTTTATACTTATCATTTTATATATATTTTTTGAGGAAAGATAATTCATTAGCTAAGAGCTAGTACTAGCTCCCAAAATAGCACTAGCTCCCAAAAGAACAAATTAATTTTTGGAGTTGTCATGGCTTTATGTTCAAATCATCATACTCCACACATTCTCCCTGATTCTTTGATTAACAACATCAAATTAAATTTTTTTTTTTAATATCCGAGAGTGTCCGAGCCATTCTCACAAGACAACTGTCTGACCCTATTACATTTGATTGCCAGAAAACATGTAGAACATTAAATCCTAAGTAGGTTGTCATCATGGATTAAACCATTCCCTTTAAGATCAAATTAATTAGTTCCATTGGAATTTTAGATTAATTGTACTACTTCCTACTCATAAAACCCATCATAGTATAATCTCATTGTCATCGTCTTTAAATACACACACAGATGAAAAGTTTAGATTTTGAGTGGATAATGTTCAACAAGCATTCACAATGCAAATGTAATACATATTAGAAGTTGCACAATAAGTGTTGCCGATTTTCTTATTTTCGTTTTACAATGAAAGTAATAATTTTTCAATGTAATAATAATAATAATACAACACAATTCCCTAAGAAAAATGGACATTGTACATTAGATCAGGTAGCTGGAGGTTTTCTATGTGAAGATGTAAACTTCATCAAATCCCTTCCTACATTTGCACACCAAGTTGAAAAATGGAAGTTTGTTACTAGAAGGTCAAGCAAAACCAACACAAATAAGAGCAATATCTAGAGAGTAATTTGGACTTACCCAGCCTTGCCACCAAAAGTTGGGCTATAGTTGTAGATGAGACTTTCAAGAACCTTCTGTGCAGGTGGTCTGTTCAATGATTTTCTGGCCTCACTACAGACACAAACATTGAAGTTGGAGTTTCCTTATAAATTTTGCCACACAAATCATGGAAACCCAACAAAATGTTTTACTAAATCAGATTACTAATGGCTCATGTTGAGCCATGGATTTGGCTATTGGATCCTTATGGCAACTCTACAATACGCTCTCTCGTCTTGAATTTGGGATAGAGTCAGCTTGTCATATTGATTGCTGCTCTACATTTGAGGAAGTTCTTTTGCATCCCCTTCTTGTGACAAAGGAAGAGTCCTATGACAAGTGTGGTTTTTTTGTTATGTTGTGGGGTATTTGGCTTGAGAGGAATAGTAGAATATTTAGACGGGTGGAAAAATCCGTGAATGAGCTTTAGGAGACAATTAAGTTTAACTCGTATTTTTGGACGTTTGTGACTAAGCCCTTTTGTAATTATCAACTTGATTTTATTCTTTTAGACTGGGATGCGTTTTTGTAGCTCTTGCATGTTTTTTTGGCAAGCTTGTTTTTTGTATGCCTTGGTGTATTCTGTCAATTTTTTTTCTTAATGAAAGTGTAGTTTCTCATCACAAAGGAAAAAAAAAGTATTCGGAAGAAGTGCATGGAGCATAAGGAGGCTCTAGGGAAGAATGTAGCGTGTCGTGAGTCATAATATATATGGTTCGAGTATCATAGGGAGAGAGTTGGGAGGTTCTAGGGTATGCTTTTTTGATAAAAGTGGTAGAGAGTAGGGATAGATGAGAAACTCTCTATATTTTTTATTTTTTTTTTTTGGATAAGATAAACAACATTTGAGAGTTTGGCTGTTGTCATTATCTTTTTTTTTGAGGAGGGCTGTTGTCATTATTGATAAACAACATTTGAGAGTTTATTGCTTGGTTAGCAAGGGAAAAGTTGGAGGGATTTTATCCATAAGGTGTTATTTGGAGGGACATCTACTCGAAATATAAAAGCTTTTCAGTCGGGAAGTCCAAAAACACCCCTGACAGAATCTAAAACGTCTCCCCAATTGTGTGGTTTCGCCGTTATGGTGCTCTGCTCCCTTTGCGAGAAAGAATAAAAAACTTGAGACCACTACTTTCTCAATGGCTCTTTTGCTCGGGGGTTTCTGGAATCTTATACTTTCTAACTTCAATTGGCACTTGGTCCTCACCAAGCACACCAATACCCTTCTTCCAATGATTTTAGGAGGGCATTCTTTTAAAAAAGATAGGGATGTTCTTTGGCTGTTGGAAGAGCTTTTTGTGTAATGTCCAAGCTTGGTTTTCCTCCCATCTCATTTAATTTCATATGAATGAAAACTTGTTCTTTATCTTAAAAAAAGGAAAAGGGAAACAGCTTCTTCTGCTATTGCTAGTGTTGAAGTGTACACATGAAACTTTACAGGGCAGTGACATTTTCTGGATTAGTGGAGCACAAACAGCTTAATAATTTACAGTCATGTTCTAACCTGACTAAGTAGTTGGCAACATGTTGCGTCACTTCAATCGCATGCTCCGTGTGTGGAATCACGGAAGAGCCCCACTCAAAGGCGTTTTTCTGCAATGCAAGTTTAGAATTTTAGGCGCTTGGCTTGATTGAGTTATACATCAACAAAGATCATGTGACAAGGTTAGCAGACAGTCTTTTATGTAGATATTGTATTGCCGTCTAAACGAAAAGAACAGGGGATCCAACAAGTTTGGAATTATCAGTTAAGCAGAAAGTGAGAATCATTTAATTTAATTTATTAATGAAAAAAATGCATTACTTCTTTTGTTTAGGGGGAGAGGATCTCATGCATGTGATAACCGGATGCTCAACCATAGGTTTAACCATGTCTAGCCCACCTTGTCATGTACCTCAATCAATACATGGGCAACCGTCCACCCTACTACATTTAGTGATCCATTTGTGTCCCCAGAAATCACTCCCTTTTTCCAGGGATATACCATTTCATTGAAAAGGTGAAAGACAAACAAGAAGCCCTAGAGTTCCCAAAAAAACATCTCTAATTGACAATAATAGAAGTGAAATTGTGATTTGAAAAAAAAGCTCGTGTAAAGATCTCTCAACGAAGAGGAAACAGAAATAATAATCTCCCATTGAGTATCTACACTCCCATGTCCACTCTTTCCCTATGAACATCCTGTCGGTTCTTTCTAACAAAAATTTTCAAAAAGCTTTTGTTACATTTAACCATAGAATGTCAATTTTTTGTTGTAAGGGTGTCTGCATGAGATAAAAATCAGAAAATCATCAACATTTCTTGGTTTTTCAGATCCCCAGCCGAAGATCAAATGTAATCTTTTACCAAACGCTTTCAGAGAAGCTGGGTAAGGAATAGATGAAAACTCCCCCTTATCAGAGGGAGGTTGAAATTAAATGTTGCTGGAATGGAGGAGGTTGGAACTTAATGTTTTGAAGAAACTAGATTGGGAGAACGAGGACTGGTTTCTCCTAGTGCATATTAGGGACAATTTCACTCACACGGATAATTAAGATTTGAGATGCTGGTACATGGACTTTATTATCAAAATCTCTGTTTTTAGACATCTCCTAAGGTGAACCAACTCTTCCCCAGTGTTCCCGCAATATCATCTGGAAAGGAAAGTGCCTGAAGAAGGAAAATTTCTTATTATGTAGGAGAGTTAAGCCAATCAGAAAGGTCTCTTCTTCCCAACTGTTGCCTGATGTGCAAAAGAGCAGAACAAATTACAAATCTTGCTTCACGGGTTAAAATTGGACCACGTCTTCATGTAAGATTTTTACTTTTATCACTGCCTATAACATCTTTAAGGAGTTTTCTTCCATGGCCTTGACAAGTTATGTTCCATGACCTCATTAGTTGAATTCGATTCAAGTAAAATCAAGTACATAACTATATATAACATGCAGAAACACGTACAGAAATCCAATAATAGATGAAGGGAACAAAGTGAAAGTCAAATAATTACCTCAGGATGCCATTGAAATGCAGTCACAGGATAATCCCGAGCCTGTACAGTGGAGACATAGACCTGTAATAAACATAAGCATTACTGTAGGTGCAACTAAAAAGTAGAGGTAACGGAGTAATTGAACAAGTGCAGTTATATGAAGTCTGATACATGACAATATTTTCTGTTTTGTAAAGAGTTGAGAGAAACTTCACAACACCTTATTGTCTTCATCACTACTGGTTGTCAATATCTGGAAAAAGCTGGATAATTCTTCATTTTGTTCAAACCTCCCTGGCGAGATGCCAAACTGTATGGAAAACAAGACAAACTATATTGGTACACGGATCTACAATCTGATTTATCAAAGGTCAATTCTGAAGTCCATAAACCTTATATAAATTTAAAGCAATATGGTTTGTGAACACAAATAAAAGCAGCCTAGCATGTATGTTTACAGAAACATAAAACTTGAAAACTTTTAGCCTAGTACATCAGAGTAAGAACTTAGAAAGTTGAAATGAACAAGACAAAGAAGAAGACTTTCTTTGGATGAAGAATTAAGCTGGATTCAAATCTTTAATACTGCTAAGGGAACATACATGTCATTAGAAATGTGAATCCAAACACTCACGATATGCAAAGTCAATGAAGCGCAGAAACCATAGCATGAGGAATAACCTATATCTTGAATAATGTGATTTCAGTCTCGGATAGCAGCAAGAGGTGAACTGATCAATTGATCAGCCTTGCAAGACTGACCAATATTCAACTGGTATTAAAAGAAGGAAAATTCCATGTAGAAGCAAACTGATCTAGATATTGCCAATGTGTGTTGATTCAAATGTCAAACTTGACCAGAAAACCTAAAACATGAATAAAAATTTCCCAATTCATCTATAAATTGAAAGTAAACAAATAGTTTCTTTTTTCAAATTTAAAATCATGAATATTTATGAAGTAATTGGATGATAAGTAGTGTGAAAGATGCCAACTTGAGTACTGCTTAGCAGTTGAGGCATCTCTACTCCCTCTGAGAGGTCGTAGGTTCAAACCCCTATCCCACATGATCTAACATTCTAAAAAATAAGTAATGTGGAAGATGTCATGACTTGAATTAAGTTATTGAGAGAAACTATTGATCCACCATCAGTCAAACCCAAAAGAACTTACACGATGGTTTTGCATTACAATACAATCTGTACTCAACTTCTCGAGTAAATATGGTGGAAATCTACAGATAAAAAGAACGTCAATTGTAAGTCTAAGAAGAAGCAACTAAAACAGCCTCATAAAAAGTAGTAATATTTATTGTCCAACTATCTCAAAAAGAATATTTATTGTCTACAAAAACTTGATTTAATTTGATGGGTCTCAGAAAAGTTGGCAGTTAAGACAAACATTTAATGAACCACATCTACACATTTTCAACACATTGGATGCTTTAGGCAATATACAGTCATGACAAACGAACATTTAGTATAAGATCTTTATATTTTGGTAATAACTAGAACTATTAATGCTAATGGAAAACATTTTAAAGAAGGCATAAAGAATCTGTTCTGATTTCTGAACTCCCAAAGTGTGTTACAAGAACCCATCACAATGAACCCTCCTCCCCCAGGAGGAAACAATATATAGCAATAATACACCTTGTAAGAAGACTGCATACTGGTAAAGTAACGTTGGCCACAGCCCACAGCACAACCAAACCACTGAATTTTCAGGAAAACAGACAATCTTGCCGCTGGATGAACGGTGCCCATAAATCACATGAGTAGGTGAGTGTCACTATGATGCCTTGCCTACATGATAGATTTAAACTACACCTGCCCCTTATGTTTCACGATAGAAGTACGATAAAATGTACCACTCTATGTGGAGACACAAAACTTGAAGAACATAATACATTACCCAAACTGAACAGTTCAAATGCTATCCAGATGGCAGATGCCTTCAACTGTACATTTGGTGAAGGAATGTCTCTTTGAGTTCCGATTCAAATTAAAAAAACAAAAAAAGTTGCAATGCGTTCAAGCAGGGATCTTTCAGTAGTACCACTGGCTTCCTTATCAAAATATTTGAAATTTTTCTCTAGTAGGAACAACCATCAATGTCGATACATACCTTTGGAAGACTGTTCCTTGAATATTTACATTGTCCACGAATTGCAGAGTGGATGGCATATATGATGAGTTAAATGATTCAAGAATGTTCCTATCCTGTAAATAAAGACAAAACATAATTTTTAGGTGGAAAAAATTTAACTCACTCTCAAAGATTCCCAAAGCAATTTTAGTTGGAAATGATCTTATTCTCCAGCAAACAACCAAGGAAATTCAAAAGAAGGATTGCAACATCTCAAGATCATAGGTATTTTCTATTTTTTATTTTATTTTTTATTTTTTTTGAGCTACATCCTTCCTGGTAGACATCAATGAAGCTCCTCTCTCACAGGAAGTCGAACTGTTCATGACACATTGGGACTGCTATCTCTAAAAATGATAGCATAAAAGAGTTATTGATTTTTAACAATAAAGCAGTTAATGCATATATATATGTATGTATGTATGTATAAATACATGCAGATAGTGTTTGCCTAATCAGTGATCACTAGAAACCCCAAACTTTGTAGAGATGAATGAATAACCTTGCTGATGATCATGCTTAAGATTTCAAAACCCAAGCAAACGGCATATAAAGGGAAACGATCCCCAGCATCATTCCTCTCCAAAATTTTCTGCAGAAACAGCACAATAAATTATCAGAACAATTTTCAACTTCTGCTAAGTCTCTATTCATAAAGGACAAACTATTATAGAATTTCACGTCACATAGAAAAATACACAACGATTTAGAGAAGGAAAAAAAGGCATTATACATCGTACGTATCCTGAATTCTTCTTGTGCACAGGAAATTAAGCAAGATTTTCAGTAAAAGGCAGTTCACCATTAATACTGTAATTGTCCTATGAGTAAATAAATCACTTCGGGAGCACTTGATTCACAGATTTAGGAAGTCTAAACCTGTGCTTGAAGTTTGAGCTTGGACTTTGTAAAATTTAAACAGCATTAGGGAAGTGGGCTTCGGAGTTTAAGTATAGCGTTCTTGTAAACAGTCTAACTGCAGAGGACGAGATTAACCTTAAAAACCTTCTCAGCAACGGAATAGTATAAACCCTTTTTAGCCCACCCTCCAGTGAAGAGCACTCCGTTGACCAAATTGAGCTTCTGCAACATTTTTGCAAGTACTTTAGCTCGATCGTCCCCTGATATTCGTAAAAGAACGGAGGAACACAGTTTTTCATTACCTCGAAAATAACCTCCAGCGGCTCGGTATAGATAAGAGGAATAACTCTTGCTCCGGCTGATTCGACGAACTTCACATACGAGGCAGCGATGTAGGATGCATTTGTCGCATTGCTTAGTCTACCGGAGGCACCATCGCCGGGATGGCTAAGGATTCCGATCACCGGCAGGTAATTCAACTTCGGATCCATTGCCGTACACGATGGCAACGAGTCGAGACCAAATTGAGACGGCATGATGATGTTCGGGAACGGATGAACTGCATCGACGAGGCTAAATTCGAGGGAGAAGACGATCAGGCAGGGGAGCAGTAGGTATTTGAAGACGGAAATCAAAGACGAAGGAAAAGTAGAATGGGAAGACGAGTGGAATCGGCGGCCGGGCTTTTCAGAAATGGTGGGCGCGAAGCCAACCACTTCTTCGAGCATTATTATGAGGAAAGTTCCAGGTAAACTAAGTCTGTGAGGAAGAGAGAGCAAAGGACAGAAAGAAGGAGACGAGGAAGACGAAGACCGCCATTGATGAGCTCACGAAAGCTTATTATATAAGTGACTGTGGGGGACTCTGGTCAGTGGACATTGAAAAATATCTATCGTGTAAGACTTATAAAATAAGCTTAAATTTGTATCCAACGTTTTTTCTTTTTTTTTTTTTTTTGAAAGTTATCCCTTGTTTATTACCAGTATGCAATTTTTTTTTTTTTTTTTTTTTTTTTTTTTTTTTTTTTTTTTTTGTAAAAATACACTTTTAGTCAGGGGCCGGTTGCAAATATAGCAAACCGGCCCAAAATATTTGCAGATTTAGCGGCCCGTAAACAATTTTGCAAAAATGGCAAAATTTTAAATTTTGAAATGTGTATTTACTAAAATGTCCTTTCTATCTGATAGAAAGTCTTTCTATCACTGATAGAATCTATCAGTGATAGAAATAGATTCTATCTGATAGAAAGTCTTTCTATCAGTGATAGAAGCTTTCTATCACTCATAGAGATAGATTCTATCAGATAGAAAGATTTTCTATCAGTGTTTGGTAGGTGTTTGCTTTCTATCATTTCTATCACTTCTATCCTATAGGTGTTTGCTTTCTATCATTTCTATCACTTCTATCCTATTAATCCTATCTGTGTTCTTTTTTATAAGGTGTTTGGTTGTTGTTGTTTGGTAGTTGTTTGGTAGGTGTTTCGTTTCTCATATTTTCTATGAGATTCTATCTGATAGAAAGACTTTCTATCTGATAGAAATAGAAGCTTTCTATCACTAATAGAGATAGATTCTATCCTTCTATCTTATTTCTATCAGTGTTTGGTTGTTATATCAATCTATCCTTCTATCTTATTTCTATCAGTGTTTGGTTGTTATATCCTATTTCTATTTGATAGAAAGTTTTTCTATATGTGATAGAAAGCTTCTATCAGTGATAGAAAGACTTTCTATCACAGATAGAAAAAACTTTCTATCACAAATAGAAAGTCTTTCTATCATCGATAGAAAGCTCCTATCAGTGATAGAAAAAACTTTCTATCACTTTCTATCAGTGATAGAAAGACTTTGTATCAGTGATAGAAGATTTTTATCACTGATAGAATCTATCTGTGATAGAAAAACTTTCTATCACAGATAGATTCTATCACTGATAGAAACCTTCCTATCACTATAAGCTTTCTATCATAGAAAACTTTCTATCAATGATAGAATTACTGCTCTGATAGAATTCTATCCCTGATAGAACTATTTTCACTGATAGATATATTCTATCACTATAGTAACAGAATTCTATCAGATAGAATTATATTATTGTTGATAATAATAGAATTCTATCACTACATTAAAACATACAATAGAATTCTATAGATAGATTCTATCACTAGAGTGACAGAAATCTATCTGATAGAATCCTATAGATAGGACAAAATTCTATCTGATAGAATTTTATCCCCGATAGAACTCTTTTCAGTGATAGATAGATTCTATCACTAGAGTAACAGGATTCTATCAGATAGAATTCTAGATAGGACAGAATTCTATCTGATAGAATTCTATACCTGATAGAACTCTTTTCACTAATAGATAGATTCTATCACTATAGTAACGGAATTCTATCAGATAGAATTATATTATTGTTGATAATAATAGAATTCTATCACTACATTAGAACATACAAATAGAATTCTATAGATAGATTCTATCACTAGAGTGACAGAATTCTATATGATAGAATCCTATAGAGGACAGTATTCTATCTGATAGAATTCTATCCCTGATAGAACTCTTTTCAATCATAGATAGATTCTATCACTAGAGTAACGGAATTCTATCAGATAGAATTCCATTATTGTTGATATCTATTCTATCAGATAATAGAAAGTTGATAGAAAGAAACTGATGCGCGCGCAATTAAGGGCAAAACGAGGATAAAAAAAAATTAATTCAAAATTTTTGCCATATTTGCAAATATTTTTAAAAATTGCTATATTTGCCATTATTTAGGCTGATATTGCCACCCATTACAAATATCCTTTAGTCAGGTTTGAGTTAGGTTTCATTTTGGTCCCTGAGTTTTCAAAAGTCCATGAGGTTTGGTTTTAGTTTCATTTTGGTCCCTCCATCCATTTTTCCGTAAGAACTTAACAGAATGCTGACGTGGCACCTGTTTTTTATTTAAAAAAATATTTTTTAATTTTTAAAGTAAAAATAATATTAAATTAATTGAAAAATTATTATTTTATTACTATCTTATTATTTCATTTCCCACTCCCCTTCTTCTTTTTATTCTTCTTCTGGTCTTTCCCATATGCCATCGCCGACCACCGCTCCTCGCCGTTAACCGTCGCCTCCTTCGCCGGATTTTTTTTTGTTCTTTTTCTCTTTTTTTTTTCTTTGTTTATCTCTCCCTCACCATCTCCTCAAGTCCCTCTCTTTCCAAAAGTATTTGAGATACTTCATCTTGTTCATTTGGGTGAATATCTTCATTGAGACAACCCACATAAAACACAAATATGGGCTGTTGACAAACTCAAAAAACGGAAAAATCACGCGCAGCGACAACGGTACAGTGGGTTGCGGCTGTACAGACGGTGAATATCTTCACTGTACAGTGGGTTGTCGAATGCGTAGTGGTACAGTGGGTTGCGGCTACGAGCGACAACACGAGCATGGGTTCCGGATCTGGGTTGTGAGCGACGGTGGGGCGTTCTTTGACGATTTAGCTTGAAACGAATGGGAAATCCAGATCTGGAACAAAACCCAGATCTGGACCGCCGCTGTCGGGTCATTGGGTCGGATTCGACCAGTTCTTACAGGCGGCGAACCCAGATCTAGACCACCAGCGAGTTCTTACGGGCGACGAACGTTGACGACAGTGGGTTCATGATTTTCAGAGGCGGGAGGTGGAGGCGGAGACGTTGACGACGAAGGATTTGGTCAGATTCGAAGGGGCGAGTTCTTACGGGCGCGAACCTCGGCGACGTGGGTTTAGGATTTGGCCGGAAACGGGAGCTCCTCCTCCCTTCTTTTTTAGTCCCTCGACCGAAAACACACAGAGGAGGGGGAGTGGGTTCGCCGGCGGTCGGAAAACACACAAACGGTCGGGAAACACATAGACAAAGGGAAAGAAAAGAAGGAGAAAAAGAAAAGAAAAAAAAAGGCTCGCCAGCGGTCGGCGACGGCGGCCAACGACGACGGCCGGCGACGGTACCGGCAACGGTGGCTGAAGAAGAATAACTTAAGAAGAAGAAGAAGAGTGGAGAAATAAATAAAAGTAATATAAAATAATATTATTCTTATTATTTTAATATATTTATATTTTAAAATTTTCATAAATAATTTTTGCAAATAAAAAATTAGTTCCACGTCAGCACACTGTTAATTTTTAACGGAAAAATGAATTGAGGGACTAAAATGAAACTAAAACCAAACCTCAGGGACTAAATTGTTGAATTTGAAAACTCAGGAACTAAAATGAAACCTAACCCAAACTTCAGAGACTAAAAGTGTATTTTTTCCTTTTTTTTTTTTTTTGTGAAAAGACAGTCATGCAAATTTTCGAATCTTAATCCGACTATAATTGAAATATACTCAAAGGTTAAAATATTGATGTCCTGTTATAGGTAATTTTGGACCACTCCGATGTACAAGAAGCTGACGAAGACAACCGGTCAGAAATAGGACCGAAAAACCGACCCCAGAGGACGAACATACCAGAGGGTCGGGCCAATTAGGCCGAGGCCGACCATTTGGCCCGTTTGCGCGGGCCGAGCTCTTCCGCCTCCGTTCGGTCCCTTTGCCCCTGGCCGCCCCGGTTCCACCTTGTTCAGCTCGAAACGCCTCCGAATTTCTAAAAACCCTAGGGCAAGAATAGGTATTTAAACCGGGATCCCAAACTCTATTCTCGACTCTCTCCTCTTGCTCTCTTGCTCTCCTCTTTCCGCTTTCTGACTTAAGCATCGGAGGCGGTGTGGCGAACACCACACCGGTGTGCAGGTTTACTGTTTTGCAGGCCACGTCTTCCCCCTTAAAACAAATTTACCGTTAGTGGCACGTGAAGGTCAGGTGAGTTCCTCCCGACCAAATTTGACCATCAACAGATGTCTATGGAAATGTGAAGTTTCAATTTTATGAAAATATCATATCTATCTATCGATGTCGATGAATATTTGTGAAAAAATACTTCAAACAAAAAAATAAATTTAAAATAATAAGGAATTGTTTTACATCTTTAAAATAAGTCATAATATTTATTATAAATATTATTTCCACATTAGTTACATTATGTTGTTATTTTGATTGACTTTTCTACGGTATAATGGAAATGTCGATTCATCACTCATGTCGATGTCGAACCTATGAACCTATGAAAATGTCGATGGAGATGGAAATGTGGATTCACCCCTCATATCGATGTCGACCCAGGTACATATAGAAATGTCGATGGAGACGGAAATGAACATTTAATACATTGATTATACTCTTGCAGTTTGATTCAATCATTTTTCCAAAACTCAATAGAATAATGGTTTAGATTCTAAAACTTATTTAAAAAAAAAAATCTAAAACTTAAAAATATCTTTGGTTGAGATATTTTCATTTAAACAACAATCTAGTCTTTCAACTCAAAAGTCTGAACTATGAGATTAGTTTCAATTATACCCTGAAATTTCAAAAGTTTCATTTTAACCTTTGAAGTTTGAAGTCTGTGTCAAAATAACCATTGAATGCTATTTTTCATGGAAAATGACGTGTTTGTATAAATATTAGGAAAAAAAATCATTTTTAACCCTAAACTTTGTACGTTGTATCAATTTTAACCATGAACTTTCAATTTCAACAAATTGAACCCTAAACTTTCAATTTCATCAAATTGAACTCCAAACTTAATCAGATCGTATCAATTTTAACCTGAAACTTACATAAGTGTTACAATGTATACCTTTGGTTAACTTTCCGTTTGAACCATGGTATGTAATTGACTATTTCTTCATTTTTTTCTTAATTCACATTGCACCTGAATTGGTTTCTTATAAATAAAATATTAGAGAAACATTATATTTTAGATGACTTTTTCTTGTTGTTGGGAACTTTGTGAGAGTTTTTTTTGTTGCTATCTAAGATCACAAAAGCAAATCAACTTTGGAGGTTTTTTTATCTTGAAATATTTGCTAGTTTTTTCTTGTTGCTAAAAACTTTGTGGACTTTTTTTTTCCCTTCTTTTACTGTTTTTTTCTTGCTAATTAGAAGAATGTACAAATGTAGAAAACGAAAACAAAGAAATTTCGAGTTTTTTATTTCTCATATTTGTTGGATATTTCTTGTTGTCAATAACTCTGTGATTTTTTTTTTTTAATAACAATGAGAAGAATTGTCTGGAAAATTTGATTTATTTAGATAAAGAGTTTCTCCAACAAATTTCTTACAAAACACCAACTCAGGTGCAATGTGAATTAAAAAAAAAAAAGAAAAAAAAAGAATTGTCAATTATATGCTTTAATGGCAACTCAAATGAAAAGTTGACCAAAAGTATACATTGCAACACTTATGCAAGTTTGAGGTTCGATACAATTGGTTACGTTTGGGGTTCAATTTGATGAAATTGAAAGTTCAGGGTTAAAATTGATACAACCTGCTAAGTTCAAAGGTCAAAATTGATTTTTTCCCTAAGTATTATTGCTTATATGAATAAATTTGAAACATACGTTGAAAGAACAATAAAAACACATGCAAACATATCATATATATGTATCCAAGGGTTATTTTAAGACAAACTTCAAACTTCAAGAGTTAAAATGAAGCTTTTAAAAATTCAGGAGTATAATTGAAACCAACCTTTATATATATTTTTAATAATTTAACCAACTAAAAATTATTACGATTATTCTAAAAAAAAAAAAAATTATTACGATTTGATTTTATATTTTTCAATTTGTAATGATTTAATCCTTTAATTGTAATATGTAATGATATAGTATTAGTTTAAATCTTGTAATAAAGATTAGCATCAAGGTGAAGTATTATTTTTATACTTTTTTCCTTTTGAGCAAGAAAAAACCAACACAAAAAGAACACTACAAAGATTCAAAGTGAAGCATCTCTCGGACGAGGTTACGTCGAGTCCACAATGGACAGTATTCAAGCTAAATTTTTTAGTATTGAGCTTGATAGACGTGGTAGCCAATGAATTTGCCACTTCATTACCATCTTTAGACATTAAGGGGTCGTTTGGCCACTCTGTGTTGGTTATAATAGAGGGGCTATTATAGTCCACTCGGTGTTTGGGGCATCAACAAAAATAAGTGGTGATGTGGATTATTTTTACCTCCGTGTTGCTACAATAACCACCATTCAACCCACCCGATTATTCTATCAATTCTCTACAGTAATTCTCTCCTCTCTTCTTCTATGTGACTCCTTGACTTTTCCGGCGACCACTGTCGACTTTCCAGCCACTTTTCTAGTGATCGTTTTTTTTTTTTTAAATCTTTCTTCTCATTTTCATTTTGAAAAATATATATAAAAAAAAAAGAAAAAGAAAAAAAAAGAGGTAGAAGAAAAGAAAGGAAAAAAAGAGGGAAAAAAAATTCGGTCGCCGGCCGGTGGATGTCGCTGACGTTAGGGTTGGAGGAAGAAGAAGATGATGAAGATTGAGGTTGAGGTTGAGGAAGAAGATAAAGATGATGAATATTTAATAGAAATGGAGGAAGAAGATGATGAAGATGAAGATGGAAATGGAGGAAAAAAATGAAGATGATATTGATGGAGGAAGATGATAAAGATGGAGGAAGAAGCTCAAAGAAAAAGAAAAAAGAAATAATAATAAAATAATAAAATATTATTTAAAATATTTTTATTTAAAAATTCAAAAAAATAATTTTTAATAAAAAAAATGCATGTCACCTTAGCAATCCGTTAGGATTTAACGAAAAATTAGACGGAGAGACCAAAATGAAATGAAATCCAAACCTCAGGGGCTAAATTGTCGAGTTTGAAAACTTTGGGACCAAAATGAAACCTAACCCAAATCTCAAAGACCAAAAGTGCATTTTTTCCAAAAAACTAATATGGTTTTTGAACTAAGTACTTATAATTTTTTTAGGTCAAATTTCTTTCATACGTTTGGCAACATCGAAGGTTTACCAGGGTTAACAACTTATAAAAAAATTCTAACCATATTTTGTGCATATTCAACGATATTCCAAACAAGACCAGACCGTTAAAGAATAACATAACTTAAAACCCTCAGCTAATTTCTTAAGATTGATGTAACAAACATTTCTTATTGATGTTTGCAAAATATGATATTTGACGTACAAACATTTCTTATTGATGTTTGCAAAATATGATATTTGACGTACAAAGTTGTATGAGGAAGATAAGAAAAACTAGACAAAAAAAAAAAAAAAAAAAAAAAAAACAGTAGTCAGCTTGAACATTTGATTCAGAACCCACTGTTAAACAGATCAACCTCCAAACATAGACTATTTAACTCCACAGATTATTATAACCCCCAGACTATAATAATCACAGATAACTAACTAAGCGCTCCAAACTGTTCCTAACAGAATATCCCCTCCATTATAGTGGACTTCAAAAGGTGTTAAAGATAGTCAATTAGAAGCTCAATTTCATTGTAGCTAGCCGTAATCTAAATTTATGAGCAACTTCCAAACAATTTCGTAGTGGATTTCTACCCATAACACTCAACAAGTGTGGGTAAAGCTCTTAGCCGTTGTCATCACCTCATCTCTCCTTTAAAGTTTCGTATGATCATGCCAAAACCAGCTAAACTATGAAGAACCAAAGTATTAGGGGAGTTGCCACTTCTATCAATGCATTTTGGGCTTGCATGGCAGTGTGGACCTTGTCCTGGTGGATGAACTCAACTAGCTAGGCTTTGTTTGTTGGAGACAAAACATGGTTTGTGGTCCTATTGCCAGCATCTTGGAACTCGCCTACATAATTTGATCAATTAAACATGGTCAGCTACCCATTGATCCCAAGAATTGAAATTCTTTGACCCCGTTTGATAACCATTTCGTTTTTTGTTTTTGGTTTTTGAAAATTGTGTTTGTTTTCTCTCAATCTTTTTACAATGGTTTTCATTTTTGTTAAGGAGACATTCGAGTTCCTAGCTAAATTCCAAAAACAAAAACTACTTTTTGAAAACTACTTTTTTTTTTTTTTTTTCTTTTTTTTATCAAAATTTGGCTTGGTTTTTGAAACACATGGGAAAGGAGGTAGATAAAAAATAAAGAAGTTTGTGGGTAAAAAATAGTGTGTATAGGCTTAATTTTCAAAAACCAAAAACCAAAAACAAAAGGGGTAACTACACAAATGGGTCAATAGTAGCCCATTTATTCCAAAAGTGTCTATTTTGTTGTAATTTTACATTTTTGTCAGCTCACAACCGGATATTAAAAGAGTTTAAGAAGCTCATTTACGTATTTGCCCTTACAGGTTGACAGAAAAAAAAATACTAAAATAAATTAATAAAATAAGAGTTACCAAATTAAATAAGGACATTTAGGGAAGAATAAAAATTCAATTAATACATGAAATCTTACCATTGATAAATTTAGATGATTTAGACAAATTTGAAATTAATGGGTTAAAGGAGTTCATCCACCATAATTTCTGAAAACGAAATGATTATCAAACGGGCCTTATTGTTTGGTTTATGTGATAAATTATGTTCCAAATACACAATTATTTTTTGAAGTTGTGAGAATAATTAATTTGAAAATAATTATTGAATAAAATATAGTTAAATAAATATATGTATAAATAATTTTATCGTAGGTAAAAAAAAATAAAAGAAATAATAAGTTTGTTTACTAAATTACAATGTATATTTGATACTACTTATTAGGGTAGGCTACGATATGGTAATCATGGGAATTACGGGTGTGTTTGGTTTAACTTTTCAAGTGTTTAATTTTGAAAAAAAATCATTTTGAAAAAATTTCTAGTGTTTGGCAACCACTAACAATGACTTATTAGAAAATGAGATTGATAAATAAACCATTTTGAGAGAAACACTTGAAACAAACTTTTTTAAAAATAGTCTTTAGTATACAATAACTTGTGTATAAAAACAACTATAAGGAAATGTAACCAAACATATAAGTGTTTAAATTCTAAACAATTTTTATACAAAATGTTTTTTAACAAATGCATTCTTGAAAAACATTTAAATTAGAATGTATTCCAAACGGACCCTACATCTAAAACAATGATGAAATGTATATGATTACCAAAATGCTCTTTATATTTTTAATCAAATGCATTTAACTAAAGAACATGGTAGGAGAATTAAAATGTTCTTTTTCATTTTTAATTACTTATTCAAATTTCTATACTTGAAAAAATTAAATACTTAAATTAAAATTAAAAAAAAATCTAAAAAAAAAATGTAGAATTTTAAAAAATAAATTAGTAATTATCTTAGATTTCACTCATCTAATTCAAATTTCAATTTTGGTGCAGATTTTTTTTTCTTCGAACACATGATCTTTATTAAAGAAAAAAAAAAGTTCACAAAATTTCAAAACAAAATCTACAGTCATTTGATTTAATAAAATAATATTATTTAATTTATTTAAAAATTATATTCTTGTAATAGACTAAGTAAAAAATTATGTATAGAAGAAAAAAGAAAACCTCATGTTTTAGCTATGGTTATTGTTATCACAAATATGGCTAAAATCGCATACAAAAACGCTATCTCTTAAGAACGATAATGGTGAGAAACGACTTCTATCTTAGTTACAACTCTGTTTAGATTTATAATAAAAAAAAAAGTCTGTAAATCTGTGAGACCAGAGACTTATAGTGCTGCAAATATGACTTTCCATCATGGCGAAAACAATGGTCGAGGTGCCATTATTATTGCGTCATATCAAAGGAAACAGAGAACAAAAAAAAGAGAGAAGAGAATTACAGAAAACAGACCACAAGAATTTTAATGAAACCAAAAAAATTATTATGAGCTCTAGGATGTGTTTGGTTTAACTTTTCAAGGGTTTAATTTTGAAAAAAAAAAATCATTTTGAAATTTTTTTTAGTGTTTGGCAACCACTACAAATGACTTATTAGAAAATGAGATTGAGAAATAAATCATTTTGAGAGAAACACTTGAAACCAATTTTTCTAACCCTAAACTTTAAATTTCATCAAATTGAACCATAAACTTAACAAATTGTAACAATTTGAACCTCAAAATTGCGTAAATATTGCAATGTAGACCTTTGGTCAACTTTTCATTTGAATTGCTCTTAAAACATGTAATTGACAATTTTCTTTTCTTTTGTTGGTTCACATTGCACCAGTTAGTGTTTTGTAAGATGTTTTTTTGGAAAAATCAGAAGAAATCAGATATCCTAAACTATTCTTCTCATTATTATCCAAAAAAGAATCACAAAGTTATTTGCAACAGAAAAATCTAACAAATATGAGAAATAAAAAACTCGAAATTTCTTTATTTTCGTTTCCTACATTTGTACATTCTTCTGATTAGCAAGAAAAAAAAATCGTAAAAGAAGATAAAAATCCCACAAAGTTCTTAGCAACAATAAAAAAAAAAAAAAAAAAAAAAAAGCAGCAAATATTTAAGATAAAAAACCTCAAAAGTTTCTTTGCTTTCGTAATCTTAAATAGCAGCGAAAAAGCCCTCACAATTAAAATTCTCAACAATAAGGAAAAATCATATAAAACAAAGTTTCTCCAATATTTTATTTATAAGAAATCAGGTGCAATGTGAATTAAGAAAAAGAAAAAGAAATAATCAACTATGTATGGTGGTTCAAATGGAAAGTTAACCAAAGGTATATATTGTAACACTTACACAAGTTTGAGGTTAAAATCGATACAATCTGATAAGTTTGAGGTTCAATTTGATGAAATTTAAAGTTTAGGGTTAAAATTGATACAACTTGTTAAGTTTAGGGTTCAATTTGATGAAATTGAAAGTTCAGGGTTAAAATTGATATAACCCCCAAAGTTTAATGGTTAAAAATGATTTTTTCCCAAAGAGTTTTAACTTGTGTATAAAAACACTTATGAAGAAATGTAACCAAACATATGAGTGTTTAAATTATAAACAATTTTTATACAAAATGTTTTTTAAAAATGCATTCTTGAAAAACATTTAAATTAAAATGTATTCCAAACGGACTTTAATGTTTTCCATGCATTTGAAGAAATTCCAAAAAAGAGAGAAAAAGGAATGGAGGGGAAGTAGAAAGAAGGAAAAAGTAACTATGACTATGAGGGAGGTTAAAGGGGAGAGAAAAAAAGCATCGGAGGTAAAATAACCTAAAAAGTAAGTGTGAATCCCTTGTTTGGCTGTAATCAAGAATGAAAACGAGGTTACATATTTTCGAGTGGATTTCACTGTTTATTTCCATTATTTATATTTATTTATCTATTACTTTTTGTAATTCAACAACAGTTGGGATAGGAGGGTTCAAACCTCTAACCAATGTCAATTACCGCTGAACTATACTCATTTTAGCTCCAGTCATAATTTTCATTTTTTATTGTAAATCATTCATCGAACGTACGCCCTATAAAAGGTGTGAACCAAAATGGAATAACATTTGAAAATGTTAAACGTGTATTTGTTGTGTGTGGCTGTGGGTGTGACCACATTTGAACAAAGTATATATATATATATATGTGTGTGTGTGTGTGTGTTTGTGAACATTTTTTTACATCACATTTCTGCTCTTTAGCTTTATTATTATTATTTAAAAAAAAAAAAATCAGTTTTCATCCTTAAAATTGTCTAGTTATATAAATTTAAGCCTAATTTTTTTTTTTTTAAAAAAAAGCCTAAATTTTTAATTTCATTAGATTGTACCTCAATCTTGAATAAGTGTTGCAGTAATAATTGCAACTTTAAAAAATGTTGTAATTTTTCCTTTGATAGGTTTTTGTTTCAAAGATTGTTAAAGAAAGTATTCTCACATGATTCCAATTAATTATAAACATATGTATGGTATAAAGTTTTGATTTTTGAAAGGATTTTTTTTTTATTGAAATTTTTTAGTTTTGAAAAAGTTATTCAATAGCTAATTTGTGCATTAATCAAATTAAATTTAAATCTATGGTTCTATTTTATGAAAATTGAAAATTTAGAGTAAAAACGGATAACAAATCAACAAATTTAGGGATAAAAGTTGAATTTGATTATTTTCTTTTTCAAAAAGTACTGTTAGATTTTTTTTTTTTTAAACTTTGGCGTGGCTACCACATATTTATTTAATACAATATAAAAGTAAATAAAAAAAATTCATTTTTGTTTTAAAAAAATAAAAAAATTTCATTTTTAGCTTTTTGTATTTTTGTTGAAATAATGATTTAAGACGCTTTTATAACAACAACTCAGTTCTTGTATTCTCAAACTTGTAACAATTTATCCGTTGAATTTTAGTATAATAACAATTTAGTCTTTCTATTTTAATATTTGTAATAATTTAGTCACTGTATGTTAAATTTTATTAAGATTTAATTATGGAGTCTTTTACCTGAGACTAAATACATTTATACACTAAATCATTACATCCGACGTTATTTTTCATGTTGGTTAAATTAACTATTATAAAGTTTAAACTACCTAGACTAAATAATTGCAAATTTAAAAGTATAAAAAAAAAAGTATAGAGATCCAAATTGTACGCACTAAAGTAGTTTAGAGAGTAATAGATACTTCCATAAAAGTATATAGATCCAAAGTATTATACTCATACACTAGCTAATGTTAGTTTTTACTAACTTCTCTTAAGGTCGACTAGATAAATGGAAGATTGTGGACATATAAATGAATGACAATATTTTCATTGGTACAAGACATTTTAGATAAAACTAAGTGACATCGTGTTAGCCCAAAATCAACGACAATTGATATCATATTATTGTAAAAAATATAGAGAGGTTTTATGTTTCTATTGTTTTATTTTTTGCATGTTATAATTTCTAAACACCTCCTAAAATGTGAGGTGCATCGACATCAAACTGTTGAGGATCCCAATTGAAAAGATAAGTAGAGATCTCCCAATTTATAAGATATATGAGTTACTTCTTTCATTGTCAATTGGTTTTGAGATGGAACCCCATGTTATCTAATACAAACATATATATAAAATTAAATCGACAACTCGAAACATATTCTAAAATTAGAAGCTGGCATAAAGCATAGTCTTGTCAATAAATAAAAGTATTTGGAATTTCCCATTTTATTTTAGATCACAAGATTACAATATTACTCCTCAAGAAAGATGGAAATTCCAAATTACATCAAAGGGGCTGCAGCCCATCTACTCAAAGAGGTAAACCTGATCATATCCCTTCCTGTTCAAATAAAAGAGAAAAATAAATTAACAAAAAATAATAATATTAGGGGTTTTTTTTTTGTTTCCTTTTAAATAAGTGCAAGGTTAAGATAGTAAATTTGCATTACCCAGCCTTGCCACTATAAATTGGGCTGTAGTTGTAGATGAGTTTCTCAAGAATCAGTTTTGCTGGTGGTTCGACTATTGATATCCTGGCCTCACTGCATTAGCAACACACAAAATATGATTTCTTTTTTCTAATTTTTACCCCTTAAAATATCGATGTCGATAGAAATAATCACATCAAAGTTATGAAATAGAAAATTTAAGTTCTAAATCTAACCTGACCAAATGGTGGGCAACATTGTGTGTCAAATCAATGGCATACCCGGTGTGCGGGATCGAGGAAATGCCCCATTCATATGCATTTTTCTGCAACACCGCTCGAGATCGTAAAATTTGCAAATGTTTTGGGGTCGGAACGTTAAAAAGTACATAATTTTATATGAAGGATTATTATTATAGTTGAAGAGACAAATTAAATTAGTACATTTTAAAGATGAATTACCTCAGGGTTCCACTGGAAGATAGTCACTGGATAATTTCTAGCACTTGCAGTGGAAACATAGACCTATTATAAAGGTATCACCGTAAGAATAACTCAAAAATTAAAAGGCTGAATTTCTTTATTTGTTAATGAATTTGTAAATATTAGTAATTTTTAAATCTACAAAATGAAAAAAGAGGATAAAATTACCTTGTTGTCCTTGTCAGTGCTAGTTGTCAATATTTGGAAAAAGCTAGATAAAGCTTCATCTTGTTCAAAGGTTTCAGGTGAGATGCCATACTGTAAAGGAAAATTTAAAAACAAGATATTTAATCAGCATTGGCATATAATATCTAATTAATTTGGATAATTATCATAAAAATCTAGAAGGAAAAAAATGGTTTGAAACTCAAAAAAAAAAAAAAAAAAAAAACTCACTTTATGGTCTTCCCAAGTAATACAATCCTTGGTCGCTCTGATTCTCAAAGAGAGTGGAACTCTGCAAATGAATAACGTAAAAACTTAAATTTTTAGAAGTCACTAAATCAAAATTTATAAAAACAATTTCATAAGATTAGTTGTGGATTTATTTTTAACCTCAAGTGCATACCTTTCAAAGACAGTTCCTCGAATGTTTGCATTGTCGTTAAATCGTAGAGCAGATGGGAAGCGTGTTGCATTAAATGGCTCGATAATGCCATATTTCTGTCAAGAAAACCAAAATATGTGTGTGATGTTTTGAGTGTAAATAAATTGTCACAATTTCTAAACAAATTTTGAGATGAAAACAAATAAAAGCATGAATGAGTAAATCATGTGTTACAAAAGAGGGTAAAGTAAGAAGAAAAAGAAAACAAAACTTAAGTGTTAATTTTACTAAATAACGGCAATTGCTAGGAACTTGGTAATATTTTTGTTTGTTTTTTTTCCTTTTAAAAAAAATGTCTACTCCATTGAGCTATAGATTTCAAATGTATTTTTACAAATGTTACATTACATATACGTCCGAGGAGTAAACTAAAACTTTGAACTCCAGAAGGAATGTTTAGTCACTTGAGTTTTTTACTCTTTTCTTTTCTTTTTACAACATGTGAGGGTGAGAGGATTCGAAATCACTCGTGTTATACTCAGATTGAAAGTTATTTTGTTGTGAGACTATTTATATACAAGTTGGTTTTATTTGAGTTGATGTCTAAATTAGCTGGTTTACACAGACCTTTAACCTGTGAAATCCGAGTTCGGACCGGATTTGGATCTTCAGTAAAAACCCTAAAACTTGGAAGAAATTAATGGATTCACTAATTAGTTTACCTTGCTGACCATTGCGCTAATGAGCTGAAAACCCAAGGAAATGCCATATAGAGGGACATGATCCCCAGCATCATTCCTCTTCAAAACTTTCTGCACCAAAAATAAACAAATAAATTAAATAAAATAAAAGTTTTTTTTTAAAAAAAAAAAAAAACTACATTATTATTCAATACAAAGATAAGAGTCCCAAAAAGAGAGAAAAAATATATATATATCACCTGGAAAATTGACTCAGCCACTGAATAATATAACCCATCTCTAACCCTTCCTCCTGTGAAAATCACTCCATTCACCAGACTCAGCTTCTGCATTACATTTCAAAGAAAAAGAAAAAAAAAAAAAAAGTTACTACATTTTGTTCTTCAAATCTTTATTTAGGCTCAAACTAAATTACTCATAATTAAGTTTAATTTCTTTTAAAATACTATATAAATTTTTAAATTGGGAGATACGTCAAATCTTCTGCCATATCCACTCAGTTATGTCTGGATTGACTAATCCTTGTCGAATTGGTCCAGGGTGGTCATCATAACAGTGTCGTCTATTTTGGTCTAAACCTTAAACCCGCATTTCAAATGTCTCAAGTCAATAAGAATATTGTCTTGTCTATACCATTTTTAACCAATATGATACAACATATGTTTGTATCAACATCGAACTAGTGGAGATTCGATTTATGTATGTTCTCGAAAATTTATTTCTTTTAGTTAGCTTAAAAGCTTAAGTTGATAGGCCGTGTCGATACCTGTTAAATCAACCACTGGACTCAAAAGTTTAAAAAAGAGTTAAAATATATCTAAAATCATTTATTCATATTCTCAACACCAAAAAAAATCGTTACCTCTTCGATGACCTCAGCCGGCTCGTTGTAGATAATAGGAATAACCCTAGCACCGGCGGATTCGACGAACTTGACATAGGACGCCGGAATGTACGACGCAGTAGAGGCATTGCTGAGTCTACCGGAGGCGCCGTCGCCGGGATGGGAAAGGATTCCGATGACCGGCCGGTAGTAGAGCAACGGATTGACTTTGGTACAGGTACGCAGTCGGAGGTTATCTCTGTCGCTCTCGATTTCAGAAGGCAAGAAGATGTTGTTAGAGAGAGGGTCGTGAATGGGCTTGGCGAGGCCGATTTGGAAGGAGGAGGAGATTAGGAGAGAAATGCAGAGGAAATTGAGGACGGAAATGGCGGATCGGCCGCCATTGAAGAGACGAGAGAGAGCTGAAGTGCGCATTGTGAGAAGAAACAGGGGAGGGATTGAAACAGAGCAAGAGGAGGATGAAGATGAAGGGAGGAATTGGGGGAATTTATAGGGGATTGAGTGGATTTTTGGCGGTTTTGTTGAATGATTTTTTATATAATTGAGATGTCTGGTCGAGTACAGGTTGGCGATAATGGCGATAATGGCGATAAAGGTGAAGATATTTCTTCTACTGATCAAGTTGCAGAGAATCCGAGATTACAGAGTGAGAATCTTCACTCTCTTCTTAGATTAGGTCCATGTATTGTGAACTTTTGTCGTTCGTAAACTTTTAATTACCTGGAATTTTCCATCAAAACACAGCTCAAATGCAACTTAATCTCGAAGTTCTAAGGTTCAACTTTATAAATCAGACAACTTAATATACTGGAATCCAAGTATTGATAACCCCTCTCAAAATCCAGTTTTTTATCTTCACCTTCTTATTTAAATTGTAGTATTATTAAAAAAAAAAATTACTTAGTTTCTTATGTAATTTATTTGTATTATATTGGTATATATATATATATATATATATTTTAGTTCAACAATGTGTAAAGGTCGGAGGATTTGAACATCTTGATTAAAAGTACATGTCTTAACTTGTTGAGTAGGTCAAAAAAAAAAAAAAATCTCTTACTTCAAGATTTCATTCATTATCCACCACACACACATATACATATTTTACAACATGTAGGGACCTCTGACCTCTTAGTTAAAATACGAATTGAGTCGTGTTCTTGTTGGTCATTATCCACATGGGACGTCTAGAGAGATTATAAGCATTAAGTTAATACATTTTAAAATTATGTGGTTGAAATTAAGACTAATCATCATACATCAATCATTTGAATCACGATTATGTATCTACTACTTTTCAGATCTTAGCTCCCTCCCTCCCATTCTAACATGCGGATACGCTGTCGTTTTCGTTTATTATCTTCGGGTCAGCGGATTGTACTTGTGGGCCCTTCCCGTCTTGTCCGGCCCATTTTTGTAGGCCCCACAATATCAAAACGTGCCTTGATTTTCTAGTGAAATTCCTATCTTACCCTAAACCCATCCTGTATTTATGATTCTATCCACTTTGCCACCCAGCACTTAATTTAAAGTTAAATTACAACAACTTCCTTTCAAGTTTGTCTATTTGGTCTCCGAAGGTTTTACTAGACAAAGTTTTATTTTCTAACTAACAGATTAGTTAATTAAATTCTTTTTTTTGAATATATCATAACCTATTAGACTTAAAATTGAAAATTTTGAGACATGTTAGATATTTTTAAGATTCAATGACTTTCTAGATACAAAATTGAGAGTAATGAAATTTATTAGAAACTTTTAACGGTCAAGGGACTAATTTAACATATATAAAAATTTGTGATCTAATCTCTAAAATCATGAACTACAACCATGATAAAAATCTAGAAAAAAATAACTACGATATTAGTCACCCACTAATATGAAATCCGTACTCATTCGTCATCCTCCCATAAAAAAAAAGTATGTAGGTATTAATAAAAAGTTGATCAATTATCAATTAGTTGAGTCAATCTAAAATTTTTTTAACTAATTGAGATATATGTTCTGTTGATGTAAAGGCAATTCATTATATAATACAAATTGAGAGACTATTGTAAATTTCAATATATTTTTTTTTGGATATCTTTTTGAGGTTATGATCAATATCAAACAAAATAGTATCATGTCCTGCTTTAATTTTTCAATATACGGTTTCTGTCTTCGCTTTATTTCTACTCCATTGTTTTTGTTTCTCTCTCTTCTATTATGCACATTCATTTATTTCCTTTTTTATTATTATTACTTTTAATTTTCATTGGGTAGATGTACTATTTTAATGCTCTGAAAAAAAAAATAATGTTTGGTATCTTTGGGTGAGTATAGCTCAATTGTCGTCAAATTTGATTCAAATTCTCTGCCCCACATGTTTCAATTGACAAAGCTCTCATCTGTGTTGTAAAAAAAATATATTTTTAAAAAGATATTTTTTTGAATTTCAAGAATCAAATCGTGGAAATTCCAAAAACATTTTTTTTAAATGTTTTCAATGTATATAGATTTTAAATTTGAAATTCACCTTGATGGGTATATTATTTCATATTATAAATTCATTTTATTTTTTTTAATGCATAATGTACATTTTAAATTATACAATATATATATGATAAAGTAATGACTATACAATTTTATAACATAAAAACATGTTAATAAATTTCTTAATAATATTTGAGATTCAACAAGATATGTGGATGGTAACTCTTAATTCTATTGTTTATGAACATATTATTTAATATAACTTGTACAATAAAAAAAAAATGATATCTAATTTCTAAATGTGTTACTAAACATATTCAAAACACTCTAAATATAGAATACAACAACCTATTTTGCATTGAATCTCTTGTTTTCAAAATTTAATTTTCAAATCACCCCTAACCTCCACCTATGGCTTTTTTTTTTTTTTTGTTTGTTTACTTTTTTTTAGAGATATTTTCAAAATCTAAGGCAAGTTTTGAAAACTAAATCTTCGATCGATAATCATTTGATTTTTTGTTTTTTGTTCTTGAAAATTGTGTTTGATTTCTTACCATTTTTTACAATGGTTTTTTCATCTTTTCTAACTAAACATTTGGATTGATAGTCAAATTTCAAAAACAAAAACAAATTTTTGAAAAATACTTTTTTTAGTTTTCAAAACTTTGCTTGGATTTTGAAAGTAAGCTTAATTTTAAAATATCACATGGTTACCAAAAGGGCCTAAAAAAAGAAGTTTTTAAAAAATTGTTTTTTCTTTTTCAAAATTGACTACGAATCCAAATGTTTTCTCATGAAAAATGAAGGGTTTGTTTGTGTGGCTTTCTAAGTGTTTTAAAAAGTGTTTTTAAATGTGAAAAAAAAATGTTTCTAAACACTGTCATTTCAAACTGTTTCAAAAATCATGCTAAAGAAGTTGTGAGAAAACATCACAAATTTCAACAACCAAAGATCAAATAGTTATCAAACCGATGTTAATAAAATGTTGGATATCTTTTTCAATCTCTTCGGTTATTGTTATTATGGCTACATTTTTGTTTCTAAATATAGAAATTTGCTAGTTGTCCCATTATTTTGTTTGATTTATAGATGTGATTTGTAAGTGTATTCATTGGTTGGGCTAAAGGATATTGTTACCCAACCGTGACCTAAACCAATTATTTGGGTTGGAAATTTGTATCTATCCAAGTCAAACAATTCCAACTACATGATAAATTTGACCTAAACCATGAAATATTTTGTAGGATCGGATTTGTTTGGATTATGCAGATCAATTTTTCAAAAAATTGTTTGCAGTGTGGGTGAAAATGTTTCAAAACAACCATCAAATTAAGATTGTTGCCTCAATTTTGGTCGAGTTAAATTATACCAAATACCATAAACTTTAGAAAATGTTTAATTACGCTTGTGAATCTCCAAAAGTTTGATTCTTATGTTAAGCTTTAAATTTGTTTTAGAACAATCGTTCGGTTCCATTAAAATAATGAAGACAGAAATATGATGGGTAGTAGTGTGAAAAAAGTGATACACATGGCACGATGACAAATTTCAATTATGCTCATCAACTTTAATGTGAGTCAATTATGTCTTCGTTGTTTCAAAAGTTTCATTTTAACCCTTAATCTTTGAAATTGTTTCCAAACAACCATTTCATTAGCTTTCTTGTTAAAATGAAGAGGGAATTATGATGTGGTAATTAGTTGAAAAATGGAGATTACATGTGGGCATACTCGACGATGAGCTATAAAAAAGTTGAAAGCTTTTATTCACGCTCAATCTCTAATATTAGAGGAGAAAATAGATTTAGGTAATAGAGTTTTAGTTAAAATGGCGATAGAAGCCACATATTGAGGGAAAAGTCATGCACGGATAAAAATCAATAACCTCCTTGATTGTGAAAAGCCAAAATATTAGAAAATTTGAAGGAGAAAAGAGGTTACGTCGAGAGATTAAAGAGAGGAATATGTTTATGAGAGAAGATATTTGTGTAAAAACTCGGTTGGTAGAAAGCATACATCTATGCCAACAAGAGCATAACTCAACTGACATAAAGTTGTACCGATAACCACGAGATCTGTGGTTCGAATCCCCAACCCCATATATTGTAAAAAAAAAAAAAAGCATACATCTATGGATGTTAGAGAACACAATAAGAAAATAATTGATCCACAAAGGAAGATAGTTTTCAGTGTGGATGTGATTAATTTGTTGTCAATATGTTACGTGAATTAAATAATTTTTTTAAAAAAAATAATTTATTATATATTTCAAAATAAAAAAGGCTTGAGGCCCAATGCTGAAGGCCCAGAGCTTCTAGTTGGGAGAGTTTGGGCTTCGAAGTAGGAGTTTATGACCTGACCCGACCCGTCTTTGGCTTGGATCAATTAGCTAGTCTATTGCTAGTGATAGTCGGTTTGGGTCCAGCCCAATCAAGAACCGAACCGATCAGTTTTTGCAAATCAAGCACCGAACCAATGTCCAATAAGGTACAAAACCGATTCAATTGAGTCTTAAACCTTTTTTTTTTGGAGTCGTATTGAGTTTTTTTTTTGGCTCATTCCACTTTAACTATTATTTTTGGACTCAAACCAACATCTGGTGCTACGGTACATATTTAAGCAATGACGTAATTGCGCAAACCAAACAAACGATGACATGTGGTGCAAAACAAACAAAACAAAGTGTTGTTGTGAGAAAATTTATAGTATTATGGTAGTACATACTCCATCCATTCAACATGTGACACATCATTTAATGATATAATATTTTATTACATGGGTCTCACACCATTCTTAAATACTTCTTTCATGAAAAACAATGAATGGAGGTAGTACTAGAAAATTTCCCGTGTTGTTGCGATGCAAATCGACAACGAGGCTGGTAGTTGTTGTTGCGATAGTGAAGTTGAAGCTACTGGGCCCTGTTACGACAATGGTGAGGTTGGGGATCTTGATGCGACAACAAGGCTTGGCCTCCCAAGCCACACTGGCGAAGTTGGGTTTAGGGTTGAAGGGAATTAGGATTTTTTTGAGGGGTGTATATGTATTCTTGGTTCGACTCGATTTTGATTGGTTTTTTAATAAAAAATCAAGCTAAACCGAAAATATTCGATTTTTTCAATATCAAAATCGAGATGTCCAATGCTAGATTAAAAAAAAAAAAACAAATTATTGGATTAGTTTGGTTCGATTCGATTTTCTAATTTTTTGTTACACCCCTATCGATTGCTACATTGTGGTGAAGTCATTAAAGGCATCTCCTTCTAAGAAATTATTTGGTCGGAGTGAAATAATGTAGATAAAAGTTCTTCAATGATGATAGTTTTATTAAAGAAAAATTGAAAAATGTATTTTAAAATGCATCAAGAAATTATCAAGAGTGGAAAACTACATTGTGACTCCCACGTTAAATAGTTTTCAACCTTTTGACCATTGTTTTTCTGAGGTTAAATATTCAGGTTGACATATGTTTTAAATATAAATAAATTCACATAGTATCACATTAACTGTTATAGGTAATTCTGGACCACTCCGAAATTTAAAGACTAAGCTGGACAACACAACGCTAGCCCGAAGATGCGACCAGGAAGCGGACTCCGAAGGAGAGTCAGACAAAAGGGGTTGGGCCAAGCTTGGCCCAACCCCATAGCTTGGCCTCGGCCAAGATCGAGGCCAAGGCCCATGGCCGAGGCCGAGGCTCATGGTCAGCGGTCAAGTCCTTCCACCTCCGTTCGGTTCCTGGAGTCTTTGGTCGCCCCGATTCAGCTTGGTTCAGCCCCGATCGATCTGGAGATGCCTATAAACCCTAAAACAGAAAGAAGGTATATAAACTCTTCTTCAACCCTGAAGAAGGGATCCGAAACTCCACTTTTGAACTCTCTTCTCTTACTCCTACTCTTCTCATCTTACTCTCTGCTGACTTAGGCATCAGAGGCGGTGTGGCTAACACCACATCGGTGTGCAGATTTTTCTGTCTTGCAGATCACGTCTTCCCCTCCTCGAACAAATTCACTGCTGGTGTCACGTGGAAGTCAGGATGAGTGTTTGGCCAAATTTGACCATCAACATTAACATTCTATATTATCGAGTGGTATTTTATTTTTGAAAAAATTACTATGTTAGGGATGTAAGGGTGAAAATTTTAAAACATTTGAGATTCAATTAAATAATGTGGGTGCTTTTTTTATATTTTAACAAAGATGTGGAGAGTTGAACCTTTGACCAAAGAACATTCTTAACTTAAAACATATGTATATACCATTGGAATTTGAATATAGATTAGGTTGATTTGAACATAGTCATCTATTTGTGGCATGAGTGATAAATAAATAAAGGGACCTAGGATTAATTTTGAGAACTTTAATATATCACAAAATGCAACGACCGAGGGATTGAGTCAGTAATTTAGCATGTAACTTTCTATAAGGACCTATGCTTATATGGTTATTAATTTATCATCATAATTGTCAAGAAGAGTATAGCTCAACTAACATAAAGTTCATATATATCCTTGACCAAGAGATCATAGATCAAATGTTCAAATCTCCCACCTCACATGTTATCAAAAGAAACACTTTTATTTTGCTTATGGTTAATTTTAAATGTGGAAAAATGATAAATCAATGATTTGATGAGTGTAGTTCGAATGATCGAACCTTCAATCTAATGAAAGATAATTTTCAATCTATGTGTTGTGTTTTTGATAGCTAAACATGTTATTAGCTTCTAAGCAGCTGGTAATTGTCCCTGATATTTGCCTGCCAAAGTTTGCCAAAGTTTGTTGCTGGTAGTGTGACCAGCACATGAGTTTGTTAGTGGTGTAACTAACTTCTCTTTCGTCCACTCCTGAAGGCGCGCCAAGTGTTGTGGAACCAACAGGTGAATTCTTTCTTCTCAAATAGCTGAACATTTGGGAATTAGGGGATAATTCGTCTTCTTTATCTCCTTGTATCAGAGAGTGAGTGAGTTGTGAGTGTGAGATTGGGCTAGAGGTAAAATTGTGAGGTTTGGGGTGTGTGATTTCTCTGCAAAGGTGAGTTTACTCGTCTGGTTTTGAGAGTGAGAGGTTGTTGTACTCTGAACCTGTTGAAGAAGTTGGTGAGCTGATTTGACGATAGAAGGCTTGATATGAACTAAGATGTCTTGTGTTATGCCAAAAACATATTCAAAATTACGTTGCATTAAATGAAGTCAAATGTCAATAAAGTTTAAGTCAACTAGCATTGAAGGAACTCAAGTTGTATCGAATGAACTCAACTACATGTCAAGTTCATTTAGTGCAAGTCAAGCATCAATGATGGAACCATACTTCAAGCTACTTCAAACTACATCAAGTAGAGCTTCATTTATACTTTGGGAGGTTATAAGACATAGTTTGTTGATGGGATTTTCAATTCTCGAATTTAAGGAAGTTTCCATGTAATTTTCAGTTTTTAAGTTTTGTTATCAATGTTTTAGGTTACATTTAGTTAATGGCTGATTATTGTCATAAAGATGGAATGTTACAACTCTTGATATACCTCATGGAAGGTCTAGGGTTCAATTTTAAGGCTATATAATGCCATGTAATTCCATTGTAAAAAGGAGACTTGGAAATGTAGTAAAATAAGCCTTTGAGCTTGTTCTTTAGCCTAGAGCTAAGTTTCTTTGCAATTCTATGTAGTTTAGGTTGCATGCTGAGAATCATTCAAGCTAGACTTGATCAATCATGCTTGTGGAGTGATTCGAATCTCAAACAAGTTTTCTTGCCTTGAGATATTTGATCGACAAGGTAATCTGGTTTTTACTTTCCTTGGGTTGATTTTCAAATCGGTTTTGGGGTTTTCAGTTATGTGATCTAAAGGTCTTGTTTTTCAGCAAGGTTGTTAGATACATTTCTTGGGAGTTTCATAACAAGGCTGGTTTATGTCTTCGTGAGAGGTTCTTCTTGTATTTTTCATCAGTTATCTTGCTGTTATTGATACCTCTGTAACTCAATTGCTGAAGTCGAAAATAATAGTGACTAAGTGTGGATGTAGACCTTGTTTTTTGTCGAACCACTATAAAATCTCTGGCCCCTGTTTTTCCTTCTTATTCTTTGTTTTATGCTTGTCAGTTGGTTTGTGGTTTTTGGTTTGAGGAAGTCTTTAATAGGTTAGATTCATTGGAGTGTTATTTTTTTATTTTTTTATTTTTTTTTGAGAAGAAAATGCATTAAAAGAACTCACGAAGGAGATAAATCGTTCGATACATAAGACAAACCCTCCAAAATCGAAAAAAACCGCGAAGGCCACAAACCTTCAGAAATCGACTCATCCATTCTCAAGCACAGAGAAGGATCAAAAGGAAAGAAAATGAAATCGCTGAAATGAGCAGCAGCGCGCGCAAGGGAGTGCGCCAAAAAATTTGTGTTTCTCGGGCTGAAGACGAACTCAATCACATTGGCGCGAGACGCCTGGACCCGAATCTCGTCGATCAGAAGGGAGATTTCAGATAAGTCCTCCGCTTCTTGGTTAATCAGCTTCACTACTGTGGCGGCGTCCGATTCAATAACCAACTTGTGACTAAGAGAATCTGGGTAAGAAGATTGGAGTGTTATATTGGTTATATATTGCACAACACTATGCTTGAAACCAAATTAAAAAATAAATAAATAAATAAAATCCATAGTAAACTTGTTTGGAGAGAGTGAAAGAGGGAGGAATATGGGATAAAATGAATTCATTGGCGAAGAGGGCCGAATAGAAGCCATTGATGTGCTTAGGGCATGAATGTGTAGAGAAATTTTGCAAAAGTAAAATAGAAAAATTAAGATATAATTTATGGCAATAAATAATAGACAGAAATTTTTGGTTAAATTATAAGTTTGGCATATGAACTTTCAGAATTGTATCAAATTGGTTCCTGAACTTTAAAAAGTGTTTAATAGGTTCTTCAACTTTCAATTTCGTGTCTAATATGTCCTTGAACTTACAAAATGTCTAATAAATTCCTAAACTTTAAATTTTGTTTCTAACAGGTCCCTAGTATATTCAAGGTCTTTAAAAAAATTAACTAATCGATATAAAGTTGAATTTTATGCTTATTGGGACCCACACCCAATTTTGTATTTAGTAGACTTATGAATTTTAAAAAATGTTGAATAGATCAAAATTGGAATAGGTCAACACAAAGTGAAAGTTTAAAATTTCTCAAAAAAAAAAAAAAGAAAGTTTAAAGATCTCCGGGATACTTTTTAAAATTTAGAGATCTATTAAACACAAAATTGAAAGTTCAAAAACCTACGTGACTCTTTTTAAAGTCCATAGATCAAATTGACACAACACTAAAAGTTGAGAGACTAAACTTGTAATTCAAAATAAAATTTTTAAAATTCGAAAATTTCTATCAAAAGCTAAAAAATGCATTTTTTTTCCATTTATGACGGTTTTTCTTTTATACTTTTGTTTCAAAATTTTCAAATTCCAAACATTATTAGTACATGTTTGGGAGTGATTTTGAAAAAGGCTAAAATCACTTTTGTCATGTTGAAAATCATCTCCAAACATATCTTTAATTATTCAAAATCAATTTCATATTTGATTTTACACTTTTAAACATGATTTTCATATCATCAAAAATGATTACGAATTATGTTTTGGAATGATTTTAAATATAACAAAAGTGATTTTAACCATTTCAAAATCACTCCCAAACATGCACTTAATTATTAAAATCATCGTAGTGCTTTTATGTAAAGTAGACATCTAATTATTTGTTCAATCAACCCATTAGATAGTCATCCTATTATCATGAAAAATCTAATTATATAGATGTAGAGATTCAAACTTTTAACATTGTATTAATATTAATTAATTGTTATAATATCTTAAATTTCCGAAATGGACATAGCCTCTTATCCAATCAATGTTAATAAATAAACTAAAATAAACTAGTTTGCAACTTCACTAAAAAAAAATTAGTACATTAATTACATCATACTCATTCCATTTATATTCCTCTAATAATAATAAATATATATATATATATATATATATATATATATATATATATAATCCAATTACAATTCCTTAAAAAAAAAAAAAAAAATCTTCAACTTCAAAGAGAAGGAAAAGAAGCCACAGTAACTTTTGCAACAATGACAGTAATATCATCAATCTTCCCTCCACGGTGGCTCCGGCCGGCTTTCCGAGCCTCCACCGCAAACGGCCCATCTTTGAGCTTATCGAACGAATTATACAACGCCAGCTCCGCCAGTAGTCCGGCCAAATCCTCCGCCGTCTCCGCCTCCACCTCCGCCGCCAGAACCTCCTCAATCTCCTCCGCAAACACATTGTCCAAAAGCCCGTCTGTTCCGACGACGATTATATCTCCGGCCTCCACCCGAATCTTCCCAGTCCACGCCGCCGCCGGCGTATCGCACTCCTTGCCGGTCCCCATCTGGTACGGACAGTTAAACCCCCGCCGCTGCACCGGCGACTGGTAAAAAATCTTTCCGCCTCTGAAAATCATGAACCCACTGTCGCCGAGGTTCGCCGCCCGTAAGATCTCGCCGGTGACGGAGATTAGACACGCCGTCGACGACCCGGCGGCGGTGGTCCGGGAGTGGGCCTCCGTCAATACGCGTTTTGGGTTCACAACGGTGCCATCGCCACCGGCGACGGCCACGACGCAGTTTCTGATGAGTTCTCTGGCGTACTCGCCGGCGTCGATGCCCTTGGAAGCCCAACCGCCGACGCCGTCCGCCACGCCGGCGGCCTGTTTGTCGGAAAATACGAAGTGGGCGTCTTCTCCGAGGGGTTTTGAAGGGTTGTCTTTGGGAATGTAGGAGGAACCGATCTCCAATTTGAGAATCGGAGCCGCCGCCGCCGCCATTAACGACTTGTTGTCAAGAAATTTATGGGTTCCGTAAACTCTTTGGATTAATTTTCTTTTGAGGATCATTGTGAAACGGGGAGAATAAAATCGAGTGATTGTGATATTTGGAATAATGAAGATTGATAATATATATAATCAAAAAAGAAGTAAATGGATTCCGGTTAGGAAAATTTTTTGAGTTTAAGGGAACTAGAAGTAGGAAATTAAACGTAGAAAATGACGACATAAAGTATAAGTTTACCAAAAAAAAAAAAAAATCTCAAATGATAATTAATATGAACTTCGTTTTCTTTTGAATTTAGAGGTTTAAATCCCAAAATGCAAGTGAGCATAATTCAGCGGTAATTAGTATGTACCCTCGACCAAGAGGTCAGAGGTTCGAATCTCTCACCTCCAAATGTTGTTGAACTCAAAAATAAAAAAAAAAACAAAAAATAAAAAACCTTCTGTTTGAACCACGGTACGTAATCGACTATTTCTTCATTTGTTTCTTAATTCACATTGCACTTAAGAATTGGTTTCTTATAAATAAAATATTGGAGAAATTTTATTTTAGATGACTTTTTCTTGTTATTAAGAACTTTGTGATGACTTTTTTTCTACTATCTAAGATTACGAAAACAAAACAACTTTGGAGGTTTTTTATCTTCAAATATTTGTTGGTTTTTTTGTTGCTAAGAACTTTGTGAGATTTTTTTTTTCTTCTTCTACTTTTTTTTTTTCTTGCTAATTAGAAGAATGTACAAATGTAGGAAACGAAAACAAAGAAATTTCGAGTTTTTTATTTTTCATATTTGCTGGATTTTTCTTTTTGCCAATAAATTTTTGATTTTTTTAAATAAACAATGAGAAGAATAGTCCATGATATTTAATTTCTTTTGATAAAGAATTTTTTCAACAAATTTCTTACCAAACACCAACTTAGGTGCAATGTGAATTTAGGAAAAAAAAAAAAAGAAAGTGTCAATTACATGCTTTAATGGCAATTCAAATGAAAAGTTGACCAAAGGTCTACATTACAACACTTGTGAAAGTTTGAGGTTCAAATTGATACAATTTATTAAGTTTGGGGTTCAATTTGAAGAAATTGAAAGTTTAGGGTTAAAATTAATACAACCTACTAAGTCAGGGTCAAAATTGATTTTTTCCCTTACAATTAAAATTAATACACTTATGGTTTGCATTTGATTTTTATAGTTTGAACCATAATTTATAGTTATAATTTAATTTGAATTATTAGTTTCAACTTGAAGTCTTGTTTGCTTCTTATAACTAAGTTAAACTTCAGAAGCCTTCATCAATCCTCTTTTATTTACCAAAAAAAATCACTCAACTAATACACAATGCAGCATATATTAATGACATGAGCCAATCAATAAAAGTGATCAACCAGCTGGTTTAACTAATCAAGCTCATATAAAGCCTATTCTCAAAGTGAATTGAAGTAAACTCAAATTGAACCTAATCATGAGCCAATCATAAGTCATTTTACTTATGAAATTTGAAAATCGAAATTCATTCATTCACATCTTTGATTAAAGGACACAACCATTCACTTATGTGGTATAAATTTTGGTCCCAACCCTTCAAATCCATACATGAACCTTTTTTAAATGAAAATACATGAATTCTATGGGTACATAATGCATTAAAGATGTGAATGAATCTGGATTTTCAGATTCATTATGTCTTTTGGATGAATAGGTGCCTTATCAAACTTGAAAGAATGCAACTCTTCACCATAGATAGATACCTTAGCTTGGAGCTGAGCATTCTTTTTTTAACCTTATGATTGGTTCATGATTAGGTTGAATTTGAGTTCACTTCAATTGACTCTAAAAATAGGTTTCATGTGAGCTTGATTGAGCCGACACTTATTCCTTAACCAGACAATGTCAATTTAAGGTGGCAAATGAGCAATTGCCTCAAATCTTATAATTCTAAGGATCTCATTTGGTTTTTAAGACGAAAACATTGCAAATTACCTTAGACCTACCTTGTACATAATAAAATTTATAAATTTTCCATAATAAAATCTAAAAAAATTATAGACAGCATAATAATAATGATAATAATAATGATAGTGAAATATAAAGTTTTATTTTAATTCTCAACTTGTGAAAGCAACCTATGTAATGGCCAAAAGGAAAAAAAAAATGACTTCATTCAAGTAAAGATAAACTTTCCATCAAGATATATTATTTGTGGGACAGGATCCCCGCGAGTTTGATAACTAAACTCAATGTCCACGTTATTTAATTCAATGAGCCACTAAGAAAACAATAACTCCAACAACCAAAATCTCCAATTGACAACCTTTCCATTCCATTATGCACTCTATTCACATGAGCAATAGAATCAATGTTGAGACCCTCAATTAGGGCATGAGCTTCGTGTATGAAATTGAAAATTTCTGATTCATCTTATTCCTTGCAGAGTAGGAGATTCACCTCTTGGAGAGTGTCTGATTCAAAGCGGACCCTGAACGAGAAAATATGTCACATAGAATATTAAACAAGTTGGCAAGATTCATATAGTGTCCTTGCAACAAAAAAAAAAAAATGTTCGTTGATATTTAAATGAAGTTAGATTATCAAAATTAATATATAATTTGATTAATTTTGTTTTAATAATCTAAGCCCCTTACTAAAAATTTGAATGTAAGTAATATATCATCTTGAGTCATTATCCAACATGAACATAACTGATTTGTACTAATGATGTATCGATGAGTAAGAAATTTGTGGTTAAAATCTCCTACCCCACATATTATTTAAAAAAAAGAATTATCTCAAAGTCATCATACTATATAATCAAATTCAAACTAAATTCAACCTATATAAATTAAATTAATTTTTTAAAAAGATCTTCTATTTTTCTCTCCTTTTCCCACTCGGAATTCACTTCTTCTTCATCCACAGCTCTGTATAATATATAAACTTCAATCTCTCCTCAACCTCCATAAAAATTTCCCCCTTTTTGCTTTATATTCTTTATTTTTTATTTTATAACGAGTGATCTTCAGCCGGAAGGAGCCAAAATCTCCGGCTCCGATGAATCTCAATCCCGCTCTGCACAAAAGACGGCGGCGCCGTCACTGAAATTCGATATGGGTTCTTTCTACATTCCCAAAGACGACCCTTCAAATCCCCTCGGAGAAGACGCCCACTTCATCTCCGCCGACAAACAGACCGCCGGCGTGGCGGACGGCGTCGGTGGCTGGGCGGCGCAAGGCATCGACGCCGGCGAGTACGCCCGAGAGCTGATCTCCAACTGCGACGTCGCCGTCGCGGCCGACGCCGGAGCACCTGCCACCGTCTTCCTTCCGATTGTGCTCCACACCGCCTTCTACCGGACCACCGCCGCTCGTGGGTCGTCGACGGTTTGCATCGTCCGGCTCGACGGCGAGGAGCTCCGGTCGGTGTACATCGGAGACAGTGGGTTCATGGTGTTTAGGAATTACAAGTGTATCTACAAATCCCCAGTTCAGCAGCGGCTGTTTAACTGCCCGTATCAGTTGGGGATGGAACCGGGTTCGAATAAACCGGAACATGCGTTATTGCCTGCTGTTACGGTGATGGCCGGAGATATTGTGGTGGTCGGAACTGATGGGTTGACGGACAACGTGTTCGTGGAGGAGATCGGAGAGATTCTGGAGGTGGGGGCGGAGACGGCGGCGCCGGAGGATTTGGCCCGTCAACTGGCGGTGTTAGCGATGTATAATTCGTACGATAAGAAGTTTATTAGCCCATTTGCGGTGGCGGCTCGGGCCGCCGGTCGGACGAAAACCGGAGGGAAAATTGATGACATTACGGTAATTGTAGGACGGATCGTGGCTGCGGATTGAGTTCGGGTTTTTTTTTTCTTTTGGAATTTTTCTATTGTAAATACTCAGAGATAACCCATGGAAGATTCACTAATTATGTTTTTTTTTTTTAATATTAGTTCTTTGTTGTCATGACCAATTATATATTATATTTATAATTTTTTTTAAAAAAAATATTGGTAAAACTTCAACAAATGAATTTTTTAAAACTAATTTTTTCAAAAGTAGTTGACTTCAAACTAATTTTTTAAGGAAATAAGGATAATTTAATGATAATTTAACAATATAATATAATATTCTATCTCACACTATTTTTAAATATTTCTTTCACGGCAAACAATAATTGGAGGTAGCATGAAGAATTTTTAATACTATATAGTACTAGAAATTTTTCCAAGAAACGGTATGGATAGTTATATATAATCTTCAAAAGAAAAGAAATTGACTCTTAATTGAATAACATCTTGATCATTTACTAAAAAGTAATTTAAAACATTAAAATTGAAAATTACATGGATCAAGTAATTTGAAGTCTTAGTTTTAGAAATGAAGATTGACTAATTGAGTTGCACTTGTGCTCACATTAAATATAACTTCAATTCAAACTTAGGATTTTTTTAAAATGTAATTTGAGTCCAATTCAAGACCATTAGATTCTCAATCTCTACATCTTTCTTTAAGTCTTTGTGACATGACTAAGACACCTCAATTCAGATTTTGAAATATGAAGATAAATCCATATGAACTTTACTATAGATATTTAAATAAAAAATCAACAATAAAAATTTTTGGACAATTTTCAATTTTTCCTATTTAGTCATTTTTGTCCTCCAGAAAGCAAGCCCTGGACTCTTTAACAAGTATAAGATACTGAATATGACAATATTTGGACTTAGGTCTATCTAAACGTCAGGTTGGTCAAAAAATGGTACATCAATATCTAATCCAATAAATACACAGGACAACTTAATGTTACTCAATTGCCAACAAGAACATAACTCAAATGGCATAAAGTATGTGCTTATGATCAAAAGGTCATGAATTCGAATTTCTCCACTCCCAAATAAATTAATAAAAAAGAAGAAAAAAAAAACCTTAATGCTACTCGATCAGGCTATGTATATAATCCATAACAACAATGCTTTTATGCCCATATCTCTCATTTCTCATTAATAGCCCAAAAAAAAAAAAAAAAAGTCACAAATCCTTCAAATGAGACAGGGAAACAAAAAGAAAATAATAGAGAATAAATTTGTTGAAGGCAAATTTTACTACTAAAGTCCTATCAATTTTTGGTCATATGTTATGAAGGCCTCACTTCAAATCTGAGCATCATCCTTCAAAACTGCTTCCCCAATGCTATCCAACCGTCATAGATTCATTCATTTTCTTTTACATTATCTAAATCATTCATATTACCAACTGCATTGCCAACAGATTCACTCTGCAATTGGTTTACCTTCGTCGAGTCATCTTATGCGAACTGCATCGACAGTCGATTCATCCTGCACTTTGTTAATCTTTGCAGAGTCATCTTCTACAGGATCATCCGATTTGTTCGTATCCTGCAGTTTTGGTGAAACCCTGTTGTTAATAGAAATAAGAGCATGAACTTAGATTAGTAAGAGACGGATCATATGAACTAGCATACCTGTGGCACGCCCGGCTTTGTTAAGGAATGACCGAGAGGTTCGCCTTTTAACACGACTGCGGGAAGCTTTTCCATGTCCCAACCAAGAACCTTGCATATAACTATACTGTATGCCCTATGAGCCAGTATCTTCATTTTCATCATTTTAGCAATGTGAGGCTTGACTGGTTTTTTTCCTGTTTTCCCTTTCGCTAGAGATGTTGTATGCTGGAGAAGGCGGCCACATGTCTTAAAACTCTTCAACATTTTCTTTCCTGCTCCTTCACAAACTAAACAGAAAAATTCCCCATCATCATAGTTGTTCTCGTAATACCTTCTCAAGCTTTCATTCTCGGCGAACAACTTAAAAAAGAACTTGAACTCTTCGCGTTCCTCAACTCCATCTCCATCTATTAAGTTATTTTCACTAACATCATCGTCACTCGTAGATGTGGAGAAGGCTGCAAAAAATTCTTTACAGGCTTTCAAAATCGACTCCGACACCTGCAACACATTTAACTGTACTGCTCATCGGCAGAAACTACACATTTTGAACAAGACAATTCTCATTTCTCAGTTACTGCTGCCAAGGAACCATGATTGGTATTTTCACAAGCCATTGGACACTTTCTTTACAAGAAAATCATAGTATTTCTCTTTCTAATAAACATAAGACAAGACAAACATGGTCATAAAGAACACCTGAACTGAATCATAGATTGTATGCAAACTGTGCAAATCTACCAAGGAAAGGATTATATTAAAGAAGTTAGATTCTGTTTCAACTTTCAAAACAAATATAGAAAGTTAGAGACTGTGCAGTCTTGAAGGATAAGACGTCATATATGAAGAAGGAAAAGGATTTTATGATTCATTTTAACCAATTAAAGCAAACTGCTTCAGTACATGAAAACAATCAATGGAAGAAATCTTTTGTCAGTAATTTAGTACGGAGAACGCAAAAAACAAATGTCACTTCAAGGCAACAACAATGAATATGGCATAGCTAAAAACTGCATTAGATTGTTTTCTCCATCTCCTAAACATAAACTTAAAGAACTTGCAAATTTGAAAAGAAACCCATATGAAGTAAATGCAATATGATCATCTTACATGCAAGTTTTCCATTTCAGATTTGCTTTCTCCCATGCCTGAAATTGAATTATCAGCATTTTCTGCTTGCATATTGACATCATTCTCCTTGCCAATAGTTTCATTCTACAATGCAATGCAACCAAAATGGATATTTCACATAAGCAACCACACAGATCAAATCAAAGTTACTCCAATTATTACACGAAAACTAACCTCACCAGAAATCAAATCTTTAACAATAGAAGTGGGATCTTCAACTGTCTTTTCTTCCTCCAATTTCTGTTCATTCTCATCCACCGAGACCACTTCATTCTCCTCATCATTGTCATCATTGGAAATGGCTACGTTTTCACTCTGAACCGCAGAGTCATGTTCTTTAGCCACATGATTTTCCTCAGGCTGAACCTACAATATGTTATAATCGATAGCAATTTTGTACTGAATCCTATCATAAAGATGTTCAACTTCAAAGTTCAAACACATGGCCAGTAAAGTACCTTGGAGTCTCCAGAATTGGCTAATGATCGACCAAGAGGCTCGCCCTTCAACACAATCGTCGGAAGTCGATCAATATCCCATCCAAAAACCCTGCATACAACCTGTCCAAAAGCCCTATGAGCCCGCTTCTTCTTTGTCCTCGATATGGAAATCGAATGTTGAACAAGCCCAACGCAATTCTTAAACCTTTTCCCAGATTTCTTTTTCCCCATTCCACCACAAACCAAGCAACAAAACGACCCACCTTCAGAATTCTTCTCGTAGTAACCCCTAAGTTCATCGTTCTCCACAAACAGCTTCAAAAAGAACTTATACTCTTCACTTTCCATCATCCCACCATTATTCCCCTCTTCTTCCTCCTCCTCCTCTTCCTCTTCGTCACTTCCCGAATCGGCCTTTCTACCGAAAAATCCCCGGCAGGCCTCGAGTCCCTTGTACTGCAATTGCAACGCCGCATGATTTTCCCGCTCTTCAGACGACACCGGCTGAGCCGCCAGAGTTGCACAGGGCTCGATCGTCGGCCACCCAGATGACGTCGAGGGCTGATTTTGAACCGGCTCCGGGCAGGGCCACTCGGGGCCGGAGTCTTGCGGTGGCTCTGGGCGTGGTTTCTTCTTGTTCTTTCGATCCTTTGGGTCTCTGGGTCTCTTGTTCGAGGGGTTCCGACTCGCGACGGCGGTGGATGAATGGTTGTGAGTGGGTTTAGGGTTCCTCGGCGGGCCTCGCCGCCATAGAGAGTGGAGATGGAGGACCTCTTCGGTGAGTATTTTCTCGGAGTAGGGATTCATTGGTGTGAAAATGGCGGAATCAAGAGACAGAACACAGAAGAACGGGGTCGGGTTTTCTTAAGACCTATCCAGCTATTCCATCGTTTCGCTTCCCATCTTCCCACTCCCAGAAGGCAAGCAAATGTTTATTTTTTTTCCCTTTTTTTTTTTTTTTTTTGAGTACCTTTTTTTCTTTAATTATAAGTTTAATTGCACAACTTTATGATGGTATCACTTTGGTAACTAAATTTGGTATTTCAACATTTAATTTTGTGTATGGTAGATTCATGAACTTTAAAAATGTTTAATAGGTCCTTCAACTTCAAATTTCGTGTCTAATGGATCATATATATTCAATATTTTTAAAAATTAACCAATTTATTATATATAAAATTAAATTTTTAAAAATGTTGAATAGGTCAACTTATTAGACACAAAATTGAAAGCTAGCAGACCTATTGGACACAAAATTAAAAGTTAGAGAAAACACTTTTTAAAGTTCAGGACCAAATTGACACAACCATGAAGTTTATGGACTAAACTTATAATTGAACTTTTTTTTTTTTAATTGGAGGAGGTGATTTAAAAAACAGCATGTGATCTTATGAAAAATATTTTTAATGTCTTCGCCAATGTGTTTATAATGTCTTATTAACGAAATTTTTAGGTGCTCCCGGTGCAAAGAGGTCAAAGGTTTTGCACCGTTTGATGTAAGAGAGAAATAGTAAATGTACCTCGATTTTGTATCCAACGGTTATTAGGAGCAGACAAACTTGAAGATTTACATCCGACGGTTTTAAAGGGGGGCCTCATTACACGGAAACACTTATAATTTTCTCTTATTTAGACTCTAAGATATGTCACTGCACCACTTGAAATAAAATGGGTATGGTTCATTGGTGGAATGAGACAAGATCATAAGTAAATATATGTTGAAAGAATTGTGTGGATGACCCATTTGGAGAGGTCAAAATGAAAAATGTCATACCTTTCCAATTCAAGGATATATGTCTTTTTTCTTACATCATCATCCTAGCAAAATTATCATTTTACTCTCTATATGAAAACACACATTTAAGGCATTTAAGAGCGAGAGGTTGGAGCAAGAGCGAGATGTAAGAGCAATATTTGAGAGAGAGCAAGAGATTGAAGATAGAAATGAAAGAGAGAGTAAGAGATTTGAGGGAGAAATTGGAGCGAGAGTGAGAGTGAGTTTGGAGAGAGAGCAATAGATTGGTGAGATTAGAGCGAGAACGAGATTAGAGTAGGAGAGTAAAATTACTTGTTCATTTTTTAAAGAGAATTGGCAGTGGGTGACAAATAAGAATTATAAATTGCAAATATAGCATAGTGTAAAAAAAATTGCAAATATAGCAAAATTTATATATACACTAGTTAATTAGAATCTATCTGATAGACTTCGATTATCAGAGTTTATCTGCGATAGACTCTGAATAATCGGAGTCTATCAGTAGACTGATAGATTCTGATTAATCAGAGTCTATCAGTGTCTATCGCTAATAGACTCCAGTTAATCAAAATCTATCGGTGACTATCATTGATAGACTTTGATTAATCAAAATCTATCAATGACATCAGCGATAGACACGGATAGAATCTGACGACAACTTTTTGGTTTTGTACAATTAATTTTGTTATATATGCAATTAGTTTGCAACTGTGATATATTTGGTAATAATTTGGTCCAATTTGTCATCTATGCAACTACCTTTTTTTTTTAAATATTGAGCATGCTAAGGATCTATTAGACGTAATTAGATATTTTTAAAATTTATGGACCTATTATATAAAATTGGAAAGTTATTTAGACACTTTTCACCACTAAACTTATAATAAAACTAAATAAATAAAAGATTACAATGCTCATAAATCACGAGATACTAAAATTATAATTTAGCCTTAAAATGATTTGAGAGTACAAAGAAAATTGGGAATATTCAACCTCCAAAGTTGGAATCTGATGTTGAACTAAAAAAATAAAAAATAAAAAATCTGGGAACAACATAGGAATTAGGAGGGGAAATTCCTCATTTGTTCTCTTCTACGTTCTACTCACAACCTATGCTGATCGCTTCCACATTCCGTACGAGTCAAACCAGCTGCAGCTGCAAGCACATATTCTCTTCTCTCGCTCAAAATCCCACCTCCCCACTGAACCATTTCTCCTTATTTTCTCACAAACCCAATCATTTCAGCCGTATTTTCTTCCAATCCCCACCAATGTCACCGTCTTCTTTAAAAATCCTCGCCGAGTACGCCAAGTCGAATCGCTCTACGTGCAAGGGCTGCTCCAAAGCCATTCCGGCGAAGGCTCTGAGGTTGGGTTTCGTGAGCAGAGATGGGCGGGGATTCGACATGACCCGGTGGTTTCATTCCGATTGCGCTTCGTTTGGTTCAGACCCTGCTTGTTCCGCCGAGGAGATTAATGGGTTTGCACTCTTGAAGGCATGTTAGAATAGAAAGCTTTTGTAGTGTCTGTTTTCTTTTCTGTGAAATGGGGGAACGTTGACTGCTTTTAGTAATTTAGCTTAAAGGGGGAAGTTCAAATTTGTGTTCATTCAACGAAAGAGATGTTCTTTTTACTGGGTCTAGCATGTGTTCGATAAAATGCTTCTGAGATTCGAAGTGTGTTCATTTCATCTGCTTTGTTTTGTTTATTTTTCTTTTTCAGGGTAGTGATCAGGAAGCTCTGAAGAAATTGATCAGCAGAAGCCATGAAGCTAAGGTGACTGTTTTGCTCACGTTTCTGTGTCATGTTGCTTGATTTATTCATTATGTTCATCAGTTAGAATTTGGGTCTGGATTGATCTAATGTTAGATATCATTATTGGGTGTCATTTGAGTGATCATCATAAATTATTTGGTTAAATTTTCTCTTTGATTCAATGCTTTAATATGCCTATTCTTCTCATCTTGGTTACGTAATGCATCTCCAATAAACAGGCTTGCAAAAGGGATAGGGATGAAGAAGATGGAATTGAAGAAAGAGATCAAAAGAAAGTTGAGGTATGTATCTAAAGACTGATGCCCTTTGCAGAGCGTTTTCAGCATTTTTAAGTTATATCGTGCAATTGTATTTTTAATAGAGTATGTTCATGTCATCAATGGAACTGGTGTACCGAAACGGGCTCCTGCTCTCTTTGATTTTACATACAATGTCTTTAGTCCTTGGTGTACTGAACAATATGAAATGCTGCTATAAAATTTCAGTTTAAGCTGTAGCAACTGTCGAAACCATTGTTCTGAAATTTCATATCCATTTTAAGTCATACTTTCTCGATATCCATCTAAAACTAAAAGAAACAATTTGGTTTAGCTACTGAGATGGAAAATGGAATGGAATCCATTGAGTGAAGCCTCCTTATGTGCCATCATTTAATGCCTTATTTTCTAGATCCTGAATTGGTTTTCTTAACTAGTTAACTTTGTTCAAATCTTCATCCTATACGATTTCCTTGCTTATGCTGGCTGCAGCTCTTGCTTTCTTGTTTGATTTCTCTAGATATTTATTCTATGCTCTATCTTACATAGTATCTTCCATATTTTTTTGTACTTTCATCTTCTTTAACAAAGCTGCAGTTCTGTCCTACATGTTTTCTAGCATAAGAGTTAAGTTACAAATATAAAACCCTCTTACTATCAATTTCATTGCTTGCAGCTGTCTACCTCCAGTTTGCAGCCAAAGTTAGATCTCGTAATTACAGCCTCCGACATAAAGAACAAGTATAAGGTAGGATCCACTCATTGTTACTTTTCTTCATTCTCATTACTAGGTGGTTTTTGTCCTCTTTCCTTAGCTGAAATGTGTTTTGAATAGTTGACTAGATGAACTCACTTAAGCCTGCTAGTTTAGAGGCAATAAAAAGTTATAGAGATATATATCCATGCCCAAAAAACATACGCAGGACAGATTCTAGACTAATCCAGTCCCGTCATTTTCTTTTAAGCTGTGGCATCATAGATTATTATTTCGCTCTTATGTAATCCTAATCACAATTCACACGTAACTAAGTTTTTAATGATTCAGGACGCAACACTTTTACCTAAATGGAAGGCCTTCCAGACACTCATCTTTCTTGAGCAGGTAAAAAAAATATTTATAATTCCGTTTCTGAGCCATCATGTTGATGTTGAATTTTGATGGAGCGACATGGACAAATATGAATGAAAATTTAGTAGAATGTTTATTTCTTCTGCTGCTTCTGCTGAAACTCTATCTTTGAATTTAGAACTTGTTTTGGATAATGTTAGTTGATATTGCTTACTCTTAAACACGCAATCCAGCGATTAGGTGTACACAGACTTCACCTTTTAGATTACTCATACAAATTGATATATTTGTACTCTTTACTATGTTAATGTGATTCACTTTTTCTATTTCTTTGCAGGATGATGGGCTACATCATTCAAGTAAAATAGCTGCATTTGATTTCGATGGCTGTCTGGCAAACACATCTGTTAAAAGGTATGGCTGTACCCGAAGTGGAAGTTTGGATTTTGTCGTTGCGCGTGTGTTAAAACTTAAAGGTCTTTAGATTGATAGGTATTTTATTAGGTGTTTTTGGCTACACTTTATCCTTGAGATAGACTAGCTTCACTATATGCATACATTCTCTTGCTAAGTTTTCTCCACTTATGTTCACATTAATCTCTCTCTCCACACATATTTTCTCTCACTAACTTCTCTCAATTCATAGTTTCCCCCCCTAAGTTTTCTCCATACAGTTTTTGATTTAGTCTCTCTCTCCACAAATTCTCTCATTAACTCCTCATTACACACATTTCCTCTCACTAATTTCTCTTTAAACATATATTTCCTCTCACAAATTTCTATCTACACACTTTCTTTCTTTAGCTTCTCTCCATACATCTCGATCTCTTTCTTCACTCATATGTGTCTTGAATCCCTTTCTCTTGTTCTGGAGAATAATTGAGTTCTAGTAATTTTAATTGTACAAAGCACTTCCCTTCTTTCTTTGTTTAGACGTGGGGTGTTCTAATTTCAGAGTAGGTGCAGAGGCGTGGTCTCTGATGTACCCTTCAATACCACAAAAACTTCAGAGCTTGTACAATGATGGCTACAAGCTGGTTTGTCCCCCTTCTCCATGAATTATACTCAACTATTCTCTCTCTTTGTTATGAAATTATTATTGATTAACATTACTGTGAGCAGGTAATATTCACGAACGAATCCAACATTGACAGATGGAAGAACAAGAGACAAGTTGCTGTGGACTCCAAACTTGGGCGTCTCAATAATTTTATCAGTCAAGTCAATGTCCCAATTCAGGTAACTACCAGATCAGAGTCACCAGACACATTGCAATTGCATCCATTCACTGCAACCTTGTTGAAGTGTGAGTGTATGATGTGTTGTTGTGTGGAATGTGGATGCAGGTGTTTGTTGCATGTGGAATTGGAAGCGGGTCGGGTAAATCCAAAGAGGACCCATTTAGGAAACCGAAACCCGGGATGTGGCACATCATGGAGAACCACTTCAACGACGGCATTCCCATTGATCTCGACCAGTTATTTCTCTCTCTCTCAACTTGAAAAGTGTCAAATAAGTCATTCAACTTTTAATTTTATGTTCAACATATCTTAATGAGTCCCACATCAATAGGAACTTGCTAGACACAAAATTTGTAAAATTTGTAAGTTTACAAATTTGAGAAATTCATGGACACAACATTATAGTCTAGGGACTTAATAGACATTATAAAGTCTAGACCAAACTTATAAAGTTAATGCCTGCCCTGGTTGATAGATGCTTTTACGTGGGGGATGCAGCTGGGAGAGCCAAGGATCACAGTGATGCTGATATCAAGTTTGCTCAGGTACTACTAATTATTCTATTCTCATACCATTACTAACATATACCACTTCTTTTTTCTTCTTTATATTTTGTTTTCTTGCAATTTTGCAGGCCATTGGGTTGAAGTTTTATGTTCCTGAAGAATTTTTTGTAACTTCCCCTTCACCAGCCGATGACGATGTGTAGCCATAGCATTGTAATTAATCACTCGTTCTCAAGTTTGGATGTAGTTGATTCAGTGGAGGATTTTAAATGATGGCCCATTTTCTCGAACTAAATTTATATGATTCGATGTTGCCCTTTAATTTTTAAATATGTTTTGCAAAATCTAGTCAGATTTCAAATATAAAAACTAAAAAACAAAACCGCAGAATACTTTAAAAACTCAGAATTTGGTTTAGGGGTCAAAACAAATTTTTTTTTTTTTTTTTTAATGATTATCGTATTAGCATTAGGCTATAATCATTTGGTTTTTTTATTTTTGAAAATTAAGCATATAAACATCTACCTTCTTCTAATATTACAAGTAGTTTATAAAAACACATAATTTTCAAAAGCCAAAATTAAAAAAAATAAATGATTATCAAATGGGACCAAAATGAAGATGATCATGAACTTCATTGTTTTCAATTTCTAAAAAAGAAATCGATTAAATATGATTAACTTGGGACAAAGAGGAAAGATATTTATGGTGAAACTGATTTATCTTGATCTTTTTTTACTTTGATTGGCTAATTAATTTTAGTTAATAATTCATCTCAGGAAAACAAGATTATTAAGGTCTTGTTTGATAACCATTTTGTTTTTGGTTTTTGGTTTTTGAAAATTAAGCCTACAAACACTACTTTTTCCCATAAGTTTCTTTGTTTTGTATTTACCATCTTTCCATATTTTCAAAAACCAACTCAAGTTTTGAAAAAAAAAAAATAGTTTTCAAAAACTTGTTTTTGTTTTTGGAATTTGGCTAAGAATTCTCATGTATCTTTAACAAAGATGAAAACCATGTACACAAATTAAGAGAACAAACATAATTTTCAAAAATAAAAAACCAAATGGTTACCAATCGGGACCTAAACAAATCTTTCAAACCCATGTCTTGTAAGAACATTTGACTAAAAAAACACCATATTGTTTTTTGTTTTTTTTTTTTTTTTTTATCTTAAATCATCTAACTTTTTGTTCCAAAAGTAATGACCTTTTTTCCAAGAAAAAAATCATTTCCGACCTAATCCCATATCCACCAAAAAAGGAGAAAAAAAAAGGCTTAAAAGTCTACATGAAAATTATTTTAATTTTCTTCTTATTTTGAAAATGATGTCTGTTTACTAACCAAAAGCAAACGGATGATGAGATCAGATAATAAGATCATACCCCAATTTCACCATCCAAAATAGCATGTCTGGTCAATACAATCTCCTTCACAAGGTTCCTATAAGTGAAAGGCCTCACTGTAGATCTCAAAAACAGCTCTGGAGGAATTTGACTTCTCTTTATCCTCTTCCTCCATGGCCCATATCCAATTTGCTCCCATTCTTCTGCTTTCACTTTTGCTCTCTTCCCTCTCAATTCTGTCTCATCCCCATCTTCCATGCCCTCTCTGCTTCCCTTACTCTCCTGTTTCTCATACAACTCATCACTCACTTCTGCACTGCGTTTGAACAGCTTCTCCAGTTCTTCTGGACTACTTATTGCCTTCCTGAACCTCTCATCCCAATATTCCTCATCTTCTTCTCCACTCCGACCCTCTCCTTTATCCGCCTCGTCCTCAACTTCTTCCTCTGTCTCCATCACCACATCCTCAGGCCGATCCTCATCGTCGTCGTCTTCAACATCTACATCCTCTTCATTGTCATCATCAGTCTCAATCCAGTCCGTGATCACATTTTCGTTGCCACGTCGATTTTCGATGTCGTCCGGAGCATCACAACCCAACTCCTCCTCCTCCAACTTAGCCTTCCACTCTTTTGTGTATGGATGCAGCAATGGAACAGGGTGGTTGGTCAAAAGAAACTCCAAACACTTGGATTTCTTCTCGTCACTCAGCTTCTCATAAGCATTCACCACATCATCCACAAATGCCTTTGGATTCACCCTCACAATCTTACACAGCCCACCAAAATAAGTCACCCATTCAACTTCTCCTTCATCATTCTCCAACTCAAACAGAAAATCTTCCTCTGTTTTCGGATCGAGAAACGGCATTATTGCCTGGAAAAACTCATCCTGAGGCTCGAATCTGCACTGGTAAACTGGTTTTTTCACATATATGATATCGGGTCTCATCCACGCTGCACATTGAGTTATGTTCTTTCTCGACTTGTTTCCAAGCCGACCCATCAAACTCCATTTATCTAACCTTTCTTTACCTGCTTCAAGCACAACCTCTGCAATCAAAGTCCACTGCTGCCATGGCAGCTCCGAAATCCTCCACCGCGGGTGCCTCACGAACACCCAAAAGTACCGAAACCCTTTGCTCCTGTCCATCCGCTGCAAGCCCTCGCTGAAATCAGACGCCATTTCTGATTGCTCGATCTTCTCCCACTCCTCGTGATCCTTAACCTCGCTGATAATCGTAACTCGCTCGTCGGAAAACCGGCCGCGGATCGGCTCGCCGACGACGACTCCACGCCACGAGTACGGGCCGAACTCGCCGTACTTGTACCAGTCGTAGGGATGACGCAGATTCGGGTCGTCTTTCTCCATGAATCGGACCATCCTATCGTAACCGAGGCCGATCTGCTGAAGCTCATCCTCGCTGAAGTTATCGGCGTAATTGCTGTTCGAGTTCTTGCGGCGGTAGAAATGGGACTCGGCGAGCTTCTGGCTCTTCCGGCGGGCATTTTGCCTCAACTTCCGCCGGAACTCGGCGTTGCCTTCTATCCGGCCGGGAGAGGGCCCACCGCCCTTCTTCTTGCTCCGGCCGGCGAACGGCCGGATATCCCGGCGGATTTTTGCGCATGGGAGTTGCGAAATTCGGCGGGATATCGGAAGAAACGAAGGATTTGGGCGAGCGGAACTAATGGAGAGTGGTTTGTGGGTTTGATGGGATTTTAGGGTTAGGGTTTGAAGAAGAGGATTGGAGAATGGTGTGAGGGAGGAGGAGTGGAGGAATGGAGATGAAGGGTTTAGGGCTTTAGAGAGATGGAATTTTGGAGTGGCCATTTGGACCGTTTTTTGAACATTGAATGGACACAGAGAAGAAGATAATGTTAATTTTTATGTATGTATGCACATTTAAAAAGCTCTATTTTTTATCCCTTTATCAAATATGAAATGTGAAATATTTCTAATTTTTTTTATTAAATATTTTTATATGTATTTACTTTTTTTAAATAATTTTTTTTATATGTTACTCATTCAACTATCCAAAATTATTAAATTTTATTTTATCAACCAAAAGATTAGAAGTTTGAATCTTCTTATTTTTTTATGTTTAAATCTAAAAAAGTTATTAGCCCATAGTTTTAAGATGAAGAATACTTCACTGCATGCATACCACAACGTTGATAATTAGAAAAGAGAAAAAATTTCTCATTTTTCTAACTTTCTCCCTCTTAATCGTCAATATTTTAATGGAATGGACAGAAAAATCCCTACACACTTATATTGTTCTTTTAAGATTAACAATTATTATTTTTTTTTTTAGTACAAGATTAACAATTAATTGATCTAACTTTTATATGTAAATATATTTATGTCAATTTTTTTTTTCAACAATAAGTGGGATGAGAAGATTTTGACATCTAACTTCTTGATCGAGAGTATAAGCATTATGTCAGTTGAGTTAAATTATGCTTAGTTTGATGATTTTTTTCATATATGCTATAATGTCAACTTTTCAAAACATTTTTCATTAGATTTATGAACGAAAAAATGATGTGTCCGCATGTGTGTTTTACTTCATGTGTTCAAATATATTCACATAAACAATCATATAATTTCAAACATGTCATTTTTTCGTCTATAAACAAATCTCAACAAAGCGTAAAATAGTCAATAAAGAACATAGCTCAACTGACATAAAAGAGTACTAATGACCTTGAGGTCTATAGTTGGAATCCTTCATCCTGCATATTGTAAAAAAAAAAAAAAAAAATGAAACCGAAAAAAAAAAAGCCATTATACATCCTCTAAAGCTTCGGAATTTAGATTTGGGAATAACACGCGTGTTTCGCAGGCAACCTCTTCGTGCAAAGGTTGTCAATTCGATCTCTTTCAAGTTTCACTTTCAACTCAAATCTCCATGGCTCTGTTTCAATTTCACCTCCATTAAAGCATTAGATTCAAGGTCCCTCTTCCTGCAATGGCGAGACGAACCTACACGACGGAGTTGGGCTGCATAGCTTGCGACGAGCTCGGCGATTTTGGCGCTGGAAAGGAAGGCTGGCTCGTCGACAACCCCAATCTTCTGTGCGCCCTCGATTCGCACTCTCTGGCGCTGGCCAATCGATCCGTCATCCTTGTTCTTGGTTGGGCCGGTTCCGATGGATATCAGGTGAAGATCAGGCCTTCTGATTTGTCTCCTATCGAAGCGGAGCACGTCTCCGCTTTAGAATGGTTGGTGTTCGATGATATTAAGGTCATTTTGGCCGGGACTTCTTGTGGGTATTTGCTGATTTACTCCTTAAGTGGGGATTTGATTCTCAAGCAGGTAGCCAGCCATTCTTGTCGCTTTCGATTGTCTTTTTTTGTTTTTAGATAATCATGTGCATATGCTAATTTCGTCATCAGAAAGGCTGAACAGGGAATTGAAATTTAAGAAACTTTCGTGGGATCACTGTTCTGGCGTATCCCACAACAATTCGTCCTGTAAATCTGTGACAAAAATTAAAATCTGATTCCTGCGGTGCCTACTGGAAATTTGACTCGAGGAAAAAGGAAGGAAATGTTTGGCTAAGAAAGCATTGTAGTTTAGCTCCCAACTGTTTTAGTAGCGTAATCGCATAAGATGTGTAATTATGGAAGTACTTATAGGCTTTGTATGATCTTTCACCTGGGAAGATACTAATGTAATGGTAGATGAACTTATTTATTTACACACTGTATCGATAATTCAGAAATCCATATACTAGAATGATTGTTGGCATTCATTAGTAGTCTTCCAGGGTTTTATATCTTCAAGACTTCACAAAATTTTCCATTGTCTAGATTATTTGGGGAGTATATGTGAATTCATATATCTATGGTGCTCGTGTTTAAGAAAAGAGAGTAAAAAGAGGAGACAATAGTACTGTTGAAGCCTATGAATGAAGTAGCTCTGTCTCAACTAAGTATTCTTCAAGTTAAAACCTTAGCTCAATTAAATGCGGTACACAAGATATGTTACTTTCAAATAAAAAATGCGGTACACAAGATGAATTTCTATTGTGAGAAAGGAAATGTGTGGGAGTAAAATGTATTACTGTCTTTCCACCTGAAGAGGGAAAATATCAATTGAAAAATATTTGGTTTTTTGACATAGAATATGGTCTGTTTTAATTAAATTGTCCGTTGATAGTATAAGTTATGCAGCTATGTTATTTTAGATTCAACTTGCAAAGTTCTGTCTTTTCATTGCTGGAAACTTGATTTTTAATGACAATGAATATGGCTCCAATTTTTTAATGGTGATGGAATTAATTTCCAATTTGTGTGTTTTTAGATGATCCATCCTGGAAGAATTCTGAAAATTAGGGTTCGTGGTTTGAAGAGAGATTTATCCCATGGATCTTCTTTTGAGGAGGTTTCAGTTGTTATGCCAGGTGTCATTGCTCGCATTGAAGGGTCTGATATTCAGGTTCTTGCTACCATTCTTTAATCACTAAATCTTGAAATACGAGTTTGATTTTGAAAAATAGTGTAGGTTTAGATTATTGTGCTACTTTTTCTTGGGATTCATTGATCGTGCTGCGCTGTTGAGATAATTGTCCACAGTTCATATTTTTTTTCTTCCTCTTGAGAATTCTGATGCTAATTCCTACGTCCAGATTGGTTCTTTATTATAACCTCTATGCTTTAACTTAAAGAAATACTGACGTTTGCCTTTATGGATCTCGGTTTGTTTCGGACTAGTATAACATGCCCTACATGCTTGGTCACAGAATTCACTGCAAAAATGGTTTCAAGAATCAAATGCTAGGTTTTGGGATCCGAAATCAAACAGGCGAGATATGGAGGATTCTGAAAATTCTTTTGAAAAATTTGCCTATCAAGTATGGAATGTCAACAAATATGGTGCTTGTGCAGATGCAGCAATCACCGGTGTTATGCCTCCTCCATTGATGGAACTTCAGGTAAAAAGGTTGTTTCTTTATTTCGTTGGAAAAACTTGGACGTTGTTTCTAGGAGCAGTGCTTTTGTCGTGGAAGCTCTCTGAAATTATTCTGGTATTTGAATTCAGCTGCTTTTATTGTTGGGCAGTCAAGTGAACGTTATTTTTGTGCAGTCACTGTTGGAGAGGATGCTGTTATTTCTGCATTCAGGTTAGGTTGTCTGGTCTTTTTCTATTTATGTTTCTCAAGTTATTGTGTATAATGAAATTAATTTTAGTCCATGCAACAACAATATCATACTTGAAGCTTGTCATTTATTCTAACATTTTGTTTACTTTGTATGGTGGCATCATGTAAAAAGACTTTCTGAAGACAAGAGCAGGTCCTTAGTTGGAGCCATTTTGTCAAAAGTTGTCCCTGCAACATTTTCAACAATAGCTTCATTTTCAAAAATGATTTGGCGAAGTGAACCAAAAACATCTAAAAAGCCAGATGTGAAGGGTCAAGCTTTTGCTCGAGGTGTGAATAGTTTGTCGTAATACTCAATCAATTATATTTATATTGTATGCATATAATACATCCATTTGCATGCTTACTAACTAGTGTTTTCCTAAGATTCTATGTTCTGGCTCTTTTCGCTGGATCTTCTATCCAAGTTTTTTGTCAAGTAAGCTTGACATGCAAAGATATTAAGCTTTGGATTGGTCATTGTGAACATACAGCTTTAAGCATCTAAGAAGTTATTTACGAAGCTCATCATACATTGTTGTTTTGAAGTTCTATTTTTCTGCTGTCTTTTCATCTTTACTTAAGTGCAGTACTTGTTCTTGTTAATAACATCTTCTGCTCATCAGGGTTGTCTCTCTCCTGCCTTAGAAGTCACGTGTTCTGTTTTATGGGGACCTTAAGTAGAGGAATTTGATATACACTTTGCAATTTTTGTTTAGTTATATGAATTAAGATGCAAGTTTCATCCAATATGGATTCTTCTAGATCTTGTGTTCATGCCACTGTCAGTTACGTTGCTCAAGTGTTCTAACCACTATGTATCAGCCATTGTACAATTTTGACAACATTTTTAGGAACTTCTTGGCATCATGATTGCTGCAGCCTCTCCTTTGACGTGCTTGAAGGATCATCCAAGAAAGGGTGAGAAACTGACTTTGTCACCAAGCGGTACATTGGCAGCGATTACAGATTCACTGGGTCGTATATTGCTCCTAGACACGCAGGCACTTGTGGTGGTGCGACTATGGAAGGTCATCTTTTAAACTTGAATGATTTAAAGTAAACTTTCTTCCAGCATGTGGTCCCTCTTTCTCCTAAACAAACTCTTTAAAATAAAATACAGGGATATCGTGACGCCAATTGTCTGTTCATGGAGATGCTAGTCAATAGAGATACTGCATCATCAAGTTCCAATTCCATGGATTATGAACCATCAAAAAATGATTACTGCTTGTGTTTGGCTATTCATGCACCAAGAAAGGGGATAGTTGAGGTACTCTTTTCCACTCATGAATTGAGTTTACAGTACACTTTACATTTGTTGAACTGTTTTTTTGATCTCTTGAACATTCTCGACTGTCAACTTTCTCTTGGTCTTCCTAATGTCAGAAACCAGAATTTGAAAAGAAAATTAACATGATTTGCACCATTAGAAGATAAGCCATGACATGATTAGTGGGTATCATTAACTCGATTATTTTTAGATAATAGCGATAGAAATGATGCAGGTAAGGAGACTACCCTCCACGCTAGAATAAATATGAAGTTTTCCTAGGAAGAGGATCTGTTTGTTTATAATTCTATATTCAAACCAAGCAAAGGTTTCCAGATTCATGAATATATATAAGTTACATTGTTAAATGTTTCTAGTACATTTTGGTTCTATTTAAGGATATTCTTATCCCAAAATGATTTCTATGATTTTCGGCAGATATGGCAGATGAGAACGGGGCGTCGCCTACGGACCATTCGATGTGCAAAGGGTAGCAAACTACTGCAACCTTCCTTCAGGTTTGGATCGTCCATGGCTTCCCCTTATGTTCCATTGGAAGTTTTCTTATTAAACGGAGATTCTGGTCAAATTTCTATCCTAAACCGATCCCTTTCATGAACTTTGAAACAGAAGGATTCTCTCATGTCTTGATAATGAGAAATAATATCTTTTTTTCATGATCATTTGTTTTGGTGAAGAGCTGCTTTTCATGCTTAATTTTGATTCGTTTATCAAATCTCTTGCACATTTACTGAAATGAGTAAACTTGCATCTATATTTAGGGAATACAGACATTTGATTCCCATTTCCCATAGTACCGATGGAAGTATAACTCAGCTAGTTAAAATATATACCCTCAACCCAAGATGTTATAGGTTTAAATCTTCTCTCACCTGTTAAACTAATAAAAAATACCGATCTAAGTACATTTTAAAATCCATTGTAGCACTTGTTTTGAAAACATTAATTTGATTGATAGATTAAGAGCAGCCTTTGGTTATTTCTTACTATAAGTTTGTAAGAAATGAATTTATAAATTTAGATTTACTAATTCGAATGATAAAATGCGATCACTTTTATGAGATTACCATATAAATGTGAATTACACATGAATTTATATTTTCAAATCTAAAACTATTGTATTATGCAAATTAGCAAAATAGTTCGAAGAAATGAAACTATGATATCTATTATTATTATTTTGAGTTCAACAACATTTGGGGTGAGAAGATTCAAACCTCTGACTTCTTGGTCAAGAGTACATGTCAAATGCAGTTGAACTATGCTCACTTTGCTATGATATCTATCACCTTACAAGCTTATGGAGTGCAATAACAATAAAAAGGATTGAGAATTGCATCAATTTTCAAATAATAACAATAACTTAATCGACTTTAAGAAATTTATATCAACCTGTATATGTTTTTTTTTCAGAGGAAAGAAACACATCAAGATTATAATAAGTTTAAATTTCGTTTGCCACCCTCTATTGCTTCTAGAAGCCAATTTGGAAAATCTGAAAATCAAGTGTCATAAGCCTCATTAATCATTGTTTGTCGTGCAAACAAATCAGCCACCAAATTTTGGGCTCGCTGAATATGCTTAAACTGTATCCCCACCAAACAAGAAGAAAGCTTCTGCATCTCCGTAGCAACTGTACGAACTAAGGTGAAGTTCTCCTCACTATTCAAGAGATTTATAACTGCCAAACAATCTGATTCCACCATTAGTCGGGTAAGTCCAATCCCACCAATAGCCAACAATCCAGCCCGAATTACTTGCATTTCCAACATCACCACCTCAAAGATCCATGTGACATGCTCACAATCTGTCCTGATCACATCTCCAACATGGTCCCACAGCACCCAGCCCCAACCCCCCACCCCTGCATCATTTAGCCAACTTGCATCACAACTAAGAGACCACGTATTTGTCGGGGGGGGGGGGGATCCAAGTAACCACCATGTTCAATTCCACTATCTCGTGTGAGTCGAGACAATCATCCCCACGAGCAGTCGAAGGGAAAAGCTCCCAAAGAGATGCTTGAACAGACTCTTTCACCATCTCAACAGAGATATCCCCATTGCGAAAGATCCTATGATTTCTGAACTCCCAAATATGACATAGGAGTAGGATGAAGTATGCGCCATCATCCCCCACACCATGATCTCTGACCCATGTGAAATGATCCAGAGGATCCCAATCGTACCTATGCCACAAGAGACAACCAATATTAGGAGATAGAAAATACTGTCACAAGTCCCTAGTCACCTTACGTTGCCAAAATAGATGTACAGTGGTTTCAGGAACCTTATGACATAAAGGACACCAGATAGAAAAATCAACTTTTTTTTTTTGTGTGTGTGTGTAGATTCACACGGATGGGAATGATGTCATTGAAGATTTCCCGTCACAATTTTTCATCTTTGGAGGCAAGCGAAAATTCCATAAACTTTTCCAAAAAGCCCACCACCTTATCTATGGAGGACGATGCACTAGACGCATCCTCAACCAAACTCACCCTAAGCGCGCGCATAAGTAGTTTTCACAGAAAAACACCCCTTACCATTGGGCGCCTGATAGATCTCATCGTTTTCTCTTTGACCACTTAATGGTATGACCAAAATATGCTCAACATCATCCCATAGAAAGCCCCCTTGCACCTTTGCCACATCCCAGGACCCATTCTCCAAAAGTAACGAGGACACCGTCTCTGAACAGAGCTCATCACAAACCCCTATCACCCTGTCGTTTCCAGTCCTCGGGATCCAAAGATCCCCCCATATCCAGATACTATGGTCGTTACCAACCCGCCACCTAATACCTCGTCTGAACAGTTCCCGCCCCTATAGTAGGCTCCCCACGCATACGACGAGTTCGTCCCAATGTCGCCAGAAGGAAGGAACCCATACGGAAGTACCTACCTCGCAGAACTCTATACAGAAGGCTAGACTGATCCTGGGATAGACACAAGTATTACTTAGCCAACATGGCCTGATTAAAAATGTGTAAATCTTGGAACCCCATGCCACCTAACAGCTTGTGGTGACACAAATGTTTCCAACTATGCCAATAGATTTTTTGCCTTGCATTTGTTGACCCCACCAAAAATTGGCACACAACCTATTTATCTGATTACATAGGGAAACTGACAGCTTAAACAACTCATTGTGTAGGAGGAAATGGTCTGAGCAACAACCTTGAGCAACATACTTATTAATTTGTAAACTGACAGCTTAAAATAACTCGTTGTGTAGGTGGAAATAATCGGGCAATACTTATCAATTTGTAAACTTTTATAATTTCGACAAGTTATCTCATAATGAAGCATCGTAGAGAGACCCTAAGCACACAAAATAAAAAGATCAGGGGAAAGAGAATCTCCCTAACGAAGTCCCGAGGAAGGTAGAAATTTTAACAACAGCTTCCCATTTAGCAAAACAGCGAACCAAATCGACCCAACACAACTCATCACTAACTCGACCCATCTTTTCTGGAACCCCACCCGAAGCATCGTTTGCCTTAGAAAACCCCATTGCATTCGATCATAGGCCGTGCTCATGTCCAACTTCATCGCCACATTACCAGTCTTCCCTCTTGTTTAACTATTAAGCGCAAGCAAGCACTCGAATTTGATGATCGCATTATTTGAAATCAATCGTCCAGGCACGAAGGCCGATTGCTCAATAGAGACCAATGAGTTCAAGTTGATTTAGAAACATTGTTTGACTTGTTAATAAAAAAACATTTTCTTAGTTTCTCATCGTTGATTTAATATTAATTAATTGTAGGATAGTATTATACAAATGATAACATACTCAAATAAGTATGACATTTATCTAAGAATTAAAGTCGTTAGATTAAATAAAGAAACTTAAACAATCCATAACTTTCTTTAAGTAATGATGGAAAGTAATTTTTTTTTAGTTCAACGACATTCGAGGATAAGAGATTTGAATATATGACCTCTTATAAACACACACTTTATGCTAGTTGAAATATGCTTTTGTTGAAGTTTCAATAACGATCAAACAAGTTTAATGGTTGGTTATAAATAGATTAATGGTTGGTTATAAATAGATTTTAAAAATAAATATATTTGTATAAAACTTCATTGTACGATTTTCCAATTAGAAAATTAAAATGATATCTGAATTTCAAATATAGTTTATATTGCCAAATAATAAAATGTTGGAGTAGCCATATTTTTAGAAGATATTTTTTACTTTTTATTTTTGTCATTACAATTCCACTATAACTGTAAATTTATTTCTAACTATTTTTCCCCCTATTTTCTTGTTTTCTATTTTTCCTTTTTGGTTTTGGTTTGGTGGTGGGGTTGGTAAATGAGTGATTTGGAAAGGCTTATGTCCCATTTTAAGTTTTATGGTAATCACAATTAACAGTCTAATCAAATGCTAAATTACTTTTTTTTACAGAATGTTATTTTGAAATCAAATGATTAGAAAATCATTATAGTTTTTTATGGTGATTAATCATGCTAAGATTATATGAAGAAATAGTTTTTTTTTTTTTTTTTTTTTTTTTTTTTTTTTTTTTTAATAAAAATATGAAGAAATAGTTATTAAACATTGCTTTGCTAATTTCTTTTATCGTTAGGGTGAGTTTAGAACAATTGTTCCCTTGAATTTAGAATAACTTTTGAATAGTGAAAATGTTTTTAAGTAATTAAAATAATTATAAAAAAAGAATTTATGATGTCAAGTTAATCTTTAAAAGTGATTTTGAAAATTTTAAATATGCTCAAACATTGCTTTTTCTAAAATTCTTTTTAAATGCAACATGAGATCAAACTCTGAACTTAAAAAGTAAATAAATCATTTAACAAAAAAAAAAAAAAAAAGGCAAAGTATTTCACTTTAAAACACTATTCTAAACTTTCCAATATCCTAATGGAAACATTTTTTTAATTATCAAAATTGTTTGTTTATTTTTTTTTTTTTTTTACAACGTGAGGTGGGAGGATGAACAACTCTGTCAGGTGAGCTATGCTTTTGATGGTGGCTGATAGTTAGTTATATATGAGATGTATAAGAGAGAAATGATAAAAGTATTTTGCATATGCATCAATGATTTTTAAAGAGTATGTAAATTTTAGGAGGTCGTCACAATGATCCTAAGATGTATGAAAAAAAATTTAAAAGCACTTTCTAGTCCACATCCAACAATACAAGTAGTCACATTGTGGTAAAAGTGTTAGGTGCTCTCGGTGCAATGAAGCCGGTAGTTTTGCATCGTTGGATGTAAGAGAGAAATGACAAAAGTATCTCGATTTTGTATCCAACGATTATTAGAGGCAGACAAATTTGAAGGTTGACATCCGACGGTTTTAAAAAGACGATTTAATTACACAGAGAACACCTAATAATTTTCCCACCTTGCCACAGTCTCACATTTGGGACCAATTTTTTTGGGCAATTAGATCATGATGAACTCATTGGATAGTTTTGTATGAATAACCAATTTCACTCAACAAGGTAAACCTTCTGTCACTGAATTGAAACAACCTTTCAATTTCTTCCAAAGTTAGCAAAATATTGTCTTCTCAATTCAGCATCCTTTGGAGTAATTCAATTCAAAATCTCCCTTAAATCTCAACCAGAAGAGCAGCAATCCACACTCTTCCGCCATTAATGGCTTCTTCTCTTTCTTATTTCCTTCTCATTTCCCTCCTCTTCATCCTCTTCCCTTTCCACTCCGATGCCAATCTTCGCAAAACCAGGCTCCGCCGACCAGATCTCCTCTCCGAGTCCGAGCTCACGGCAACCGGCGACCGCACTACTCCACCAACAGTCTTCTTCGAAGTGACCAAACCCATTGTAACGCCTAAGGCTAAATCATGCTCTCTCCTTGCTCTGCAACACGATTTCGGCTACACTTATGGAAAATCGCCCGTTCTGGCGAATTACAGCCCTCCTTCTCATTGCTCGTTCAGTAAATTCTCGAAGATTGTGCTTGAATGGAAGGCGACTTGTAGAGGGAGGCAATTTGATCGAATCTTCGGCGTTTGGCTCGGCGGCGTTGAGATTCTTCGGAGCTGCACGGCGGAGCCGAGGGCTACGGGGATCGTTTGGACGGTTCAGAAGGACATTACGAGGTATTATTCGTTGCTTTCGAAGAATCAAACTCTGGCTGTTTATTTGGGGAATCTTATCGATAAGACTTATACTGGGATATACCATGTGAAAATTCATATCCACTTTTATCCTGAAGAGAAAGGTTTTGGTGATAATGGACTGTATTCTGAAAAATTAGCGTCTGGTTATGGTCCTGGAGCTGATTTAATCTTACCTATTTCCCGGAATTTGCCATTGAATGATGGGTTGTGGTTTGAAGTTCAGAATTCAAGTGATGTTCAGGTGAAGGAATTTGAAATTCCCCAAAATGCTTACAGGGCTGTGTTGGAGGTTTATGTGTCTTTTCATGAGAATGATGAGTTCTGGTATTCTAATCTTCCAAATGATTACATTACTGCAAATAATCTTACTGATACACCTGGAAATGGGCCTTTTAGGGAGGTTTTAGTCAGTCTTGATGGTGAGCTTGTTGCAGCAGTTTGGCCTTTTACTGTGATTTATACAGGAGGTGTGAATCCACTTCTTTGGAGGCCAATTACTGGAATTGGATCCTTCAACCTACCCTCTTATGACATAGAACTCACACCATTTTTAGGCCATTTGTTAGATGGAAAGGTTCACAACTTTGATTTTAGGGTCACCCATGCCTTAAATGTGTGGTACATCAATGCAAACCTGCATCTTTGGTTGGATGATAACTCTGCAAAAACCGAAGGAAAGCTTTTGAATCATATCGTCACGCCCCTATTCAATTCCGAGGATTCGAACTTTACAGGGCCTGATGGAACATTCTTGACAAAAGTAACCAGATCGGTATCATCAAGTGGATGGGTGAAATCCTCTCTTGGGATCATCACAACTCAATCAAATCAAGATTTTAGTTATAGTAATTCAATGGTGATGGGAAATGATGGGAACAGCCAGATTGTGAACCAGGAGATTCAATTCAACAATAGTGTTTATGCCAAGCAGGATTCTTCTCATGTTTATTCATTCAAATCTGTGAAAACTTTTCCTCTTTACATGTACTCAGACACCAAAGATGAAGGAAACGGAAGTTACCAATCTTTAGCCAACTTGACATTGGGATTCAATGAGAAGAAGACAGATGGACTTGGATCATTTATCAGCTCTCTGAAGAATCTTCAAAATGGGCAGGGGATAATGGTTGTGAAGGGCCACTTGGTGACAAAAGGGTTGGGAAGTACACAGCAAGATTACAGATATCATGATGATAAACTCTGTTATTCCAGGAACATAAGCAGCTCTAATTACACCATTCTTTATGATAATATAAAGAGTATCTGTGACAAAAAACTCGAATCCCCTGAAAGTTTAAGGTTCCGCAGATGGCCAATTCCTGCAAGAAGGGCTTTTCTAGATTCAAATTTGCTTGCCAATAGTGGACACGTTTAGAATGATCTTCTCTGGTATATACTGAATGTTTAAGCTCAAGTTCTTCAAACTCCTGCATGCGTGTAATCCAAATAAAAGTGCTTTCCCGCTCTCTCTAAGTTCTCCAAGCTGCCAGATTCTCCAGAATCCTGCTAGCAGGTAATCCAAATAAAAAGTGCTTTCTCTCTCTCTCTCTCCAAGTCTTCAATTGCTATCATGAACAGAAATTGCTTTTAACAATAACCTTTGTGGATATTTGTCTGCTAAGTAAAATGGGTTCTTGTAGTTAACTGTCTTCAAATTCTTTAAATTATGAGTCAAATAGTTTTTACAGAAATGATTGCCTTATTACTTGGACATTGAATCTCAAATCTCATGGGAGAGATGTAATATGACGCCCATGCTGCAACTATACTCCCATATTTTAAAGTGGTTCAGAAACTTGGTTGAGTTCGATTTGATTTGGTCGTATCGATCTTAGCATGTTGAATGGAGAACGAGACGCAGTATTATATAAGTGTTTAAAAAATGAGTGCTTTGATCTGACTTGGACTATTTTGACCATATTTAGATTTTAGATTATATCGCTCATGAATGTAGTTTAAATTACAAGAAGCCTTTGAATTTTTAGATTTGTGTTTATTTTGTTGAATATGTTCTCATGAATTTCAATGGGTCCTTGTCCTTAAACTTTCAATCTTGTGGGCAATAAATTTTTTATTTTTTAAATTTTGTATCTAATAGATCCTTGACCTATTCGACTTTTTTTAAAATTTCCTACAACCTACTAGGCACAAAATTGAAAGTTTATGGTTTTGTTAGAAATAAAATTCAATTTTATAGCTAGTAGATCATTTTTTTTTTTTTGAAATTTTTATTATATCAAGGTCCTATTAGATACAAAATTAAAAGTTTAAGGATGTATTAGACATTTTTAAAGTTGAGACTTATTAAACACAAATTTGAAAGTTTAGGGACCTATTAGACACTTAAGACCAAATAGACACAAAATTGAAAATTCAAAGACTAAACTTGTAATTTGAGTATAGATGTGTGCAAAATGACTTCCAATTTGATAATCTGACATTGAAGATTATTCACAGGATTTTCTTCCTATCCATTCATTTCACTTACAAGGTTCATTTTTCTATTAATTATCATTTTTTTTTAATATATATTTTCATTTTAGTTTCTGAAATTTCGAAGGTTGAATCCCAAATTTTTAACGTTTTTTTAATATCTAAACTTTGGATTAAAATAAACTATTTCATTCATCATAATTAAGTGTTAATATAAATTTTGATCCACTTGAAATCCGAATCATAGTTTGCTTCACTCTTGTTCATATCAACCTATAATTACCAATAAATAAATAAAAGATATGCTTGTTGGCATAGAAATTTTCCAACCAATTAGAAATTACCACGTCATTATTTAATTTTGGGGTGTCACAAATTAATACATATCTCAAAATTAATTATGGCAAAATAAGAAAGGCCACGTGTCCTTTTGTGGTCGTCTAATTGCATTCATGGTTTTGATCGAATCCAATGATAATTAAATTCGGGATCGAATGATCATTTAGCCTAAAAATTCAATTTAGCATAAAGTTCATGAAATTAAATTAAAGTATGATTAAGTTCATAAGGTTAGGTTAAATTGGGTTCAATTTAAACCCAAGGTTATTAAGATAATTGGGCCTGAAGCCCAAAATTCATCCAAGCCCATGAAGGCCTTTGGAAACTCTATAAATAGAGGTCTTGGCTCATTTGAAAGGGGCAGCAGAAGAAAGGTAGAAGATAAAGATTGAAGCTCTCAGAAGACTCTGAAGACTGAAGCTTTGATCCTCCTACGAGACTTGAAGATTGAAACTCCATTTCTTCTACAAGACTTGAAGATTGAAGCTTCATTCCTCCTGCAAGACTTGAAGACTGAAGCTCTGATCCTCTTACAAGACTTGAAGATCGAAGCTTCATTCCTCCTGCAAGACTTGAAGACTGAAGCTTTGATCCTCTTACAAGATTTGAAGATCGAAGCTCCATTTCTCTTGCAAGAATCTTGAAGATTGAAGTCTAGATCCTGCTGCAAGACTCTGAAAGTCGAAGTTTCTGCAAAATTCAAAAGCTTGAAGCTTCCTCCAAGACTCTGAAGACTGAAGCCTCTGCAAGATTCAGAAGATCGAAGCCCTCTGCAAGACTCTGAAGATTTAGAAGATTGAAGCTCTCTACAGAAGATTGAAGCTTCAATCCTCCCACAAGACTTTGAAGACCGAAACCTAGATTTTTCCTGCAAATTTGATGATTGAAGTGAAGTCATCTAAAGACTGAAGACTTGAAGCCTGAAGTCTACTTCAATCACCCAGGAGAATCCTTCAAAGGCGAACAAACCTTCAAGACTCCGAAGATTAAAGTTTCTTGAAGACTTGGTAGATCAAAGCTACCTTGAGAGAAAGCATCAAAGGATTGTAACTAGAGATTGTATTCCACAATTACTTACATAGAAATCAATACATACAAGAAGTCGTTTTCACGAATCAAATTTCTCTTCTGAAATCTTGTGTGAACAATGTCATTTTAGATTTTTATATTAGATGTTAATGGAAAAAAGAATCATAATTTTTTAGGAAAAGGATTCAAATTTTACCCACAAGTTGCTAGGGTTAATTGATTTTTATCCTACACTTGTAATAGTGTAATTTCATTAAATTGAATCTTAGATTTTTCAATTTTTATCTTTGATTAAACTTTTGTTATATTTACTTCCTAATTTCAATTAAAAATAACATGTCAACAAAGCATTATACTCTTAATCAAAGATTCAAATCTATACCTCATACATCATTATAAATTGTAATAAAAAAAACATAAAAATTGCTCAAATTTTCATAGAATAAAAATCAAGTCGAAACAAAAAGTAATTATTGGATAAATTTCCTAAAACCTCACTAATTTTAACAAAAAAAAAAAAAAAAAAACCCTAATATGGTCATTTTCCATTCTAAACATCCATACATATTTCACACACTTGAGATTTAACAATATGTAAAAACGACCGACACTGATGCATGAAATTCAAAATTTAGAGTGAAATCTGATTCCCTTTATCAAGCTCGTAGATAAAATATTAATTTTTAAAATTAAGATTGTCATTTCATGCCTACTTTAGATGTTAAATAAAATGCTTTAAATAATTGTGTTGTCAATGGTTAAGGGAGAATACTATATGTCAAAGCATCGTAATTCACGATTCAAAATTCACCAACTTAAGCACAACTCAACTAGTTGAAATATTACACAACCATCTAAAGGTTAGATGTTCAAATTCCTATCTAAACTAAAAAATAAAAATCAAGATCGTCGAGAAAATTCTACTGCTCAATACTTCACCACCTCCCGATCCCAAAGAATTAGTTGCTGAGTTGACTCTGTTTTTTTGTATTTTGAGGGAGTGGGAAAAAAATTCTCAGCAAACTCTCTTATAACTCATAAGCCTTTTTTTTTTTTTTTTTTGTCCAAAGTTACAGAATGACCAAGGCCAAGCTCCTAAGTTATTGTGAATTATTTTGCTATTCTCCTAAGCAACTTGTACATTCCAAAAGCATTCTTATTCTGCCACAGGTACGGAATGAAAAATGATCGATAAAATGGTGGCGAGAACTCCCTGTCTAGGTAAAGCCATGCTGCAACAGCCTGCAACCAAAAATGTCTCAGTAAAATCCTACATTAGATGTAGCAGGGCAAGGGAAATCGGACTTTTACCTCCCACTTTGATGTGTCGCTTCCACGAGAAGCATACGGTCTATCGAGTTGAAGCTCGACAAGGAAAGTGCACGCATCGAGATCTCGGAGCTATAATGTTCATAACATTTATTTATCACCACAGTAACAAAAGGGCATCAAGAAAAGAAAGAGCATGAAATTAAGAGTGAAAAGCTTTTAGGGAAGTGGGGATAGTGTACATATTGCTCATCTGATGCCTTGTTCTTGTTGTTAAAGTATGGTGGAGCAGCTGCGGTCCCTCCTAATGTAGAATTAAACGGGAAAGGAAGAAGACCTCGGAATCCATCGTCGATCCATCTTACTTCTTTCACGAAGTCAGGAATGAAAAATGATGATGGAAAACGGTGCCACTCGCTCCCAACACAAATTGTGGAACCTGGAAGAAGTGATATGCAGAGTAAATTTTAAGAAAGAGATGATTCAAAATCTTTAACCATTGACAACATATCTTGAGATGTGATGTGGGATACAATAATAATAAATTCCTTATCCACACGTAATTTCCAATTTCTCAGAATCAAAATGCAAATTTCCCATAGCTGCATACTTTTGCAACGAATGGGAGAAACTGCAATAAAGATTACCATCAAGTAAAGCTCAAGCAACCTCAAAAGAAAAGATAATGTATCTAACCTGTTCCTATATCGTCATGGTGAGCCAAAACCTTGTAAACCTCCAGAGGAGCAGAGTAACCATGAATTAACGAAAAGGTACGAGCATGAGATGTGCAAAGGATAAGGCCAAGAGCAAAGGGTCTAAGAACTTTTGCTATCTGCAAACCAAATTAACTAACTAAATAGAGGAAAATATTATCGTAATAAATTCAAATAATGGCGGTTATGGTAGATACTCACCATAACAAGTACAGAATTATCATGTGGATTGTATCTATCTCTGAAAAAATCTGGAAAGCACTCGATGACGGCTGAAGCAGCAACACAAATAAGAGGATATATTGGATAAAGGAATCTGCAGCAGCAATGTAATATCAGGTGAAAGATACCAGATATATGGCACCGGCCATTTCTAATATGAGAGGGTGTTTCAACAAAGAATGTTGACTGGGAATGCTAGATGAAGCCTTCGAATTCTATAGATTATAGAACAATCCAATACTCTTTATAACAGAGCACAATAGCTAGCAACATTTATCTTGTCATCCCCAACATAAAATCAAAAGGGAGCATCTTTACATAACTTTAACACAGAAGTTCCAAGCACAAAGAGTTGTATTCAATAGAATCATCTTTTGGATCTCCAGACACCAAAGTAACATAAGGGACGTGAAATAAAATAATTGTTTTTCTTTAAAAGAAGAAAGTAATTTCATGGAAGATATACGACATAGTTGTAAAAGTATCAAACCTTTCCTCCTTGTGTGGCTGCAATGACATGAATCCCAGCCAAATATAAATAGGTGAGATGACCACGAGCAAGTCTGGCACATACTTTTTCCTTGAAATTGGTAAGATTCCCAGAAACAGTAATGCAAGAACAAAACTAACGTTAAAGTTGTTAAATCCATTTCTGAGATAGAACAATGGTCCTTCGGTTCCATACAAGTGGCTTTCACCACCTCCCAAGACGTTATATATCAGCAAATTCAGTACAGATGATGTCCACCTTTTATAATAGTGGTAGTCAACAAGCAGCGAGAAGGCCTACAAGCCAAATCATAGGAGATTTTAGCACCCACACACATTTTATACAAACTAAAGAGCAGGAGGGAAAAAGAGGTTTTCTAAATCTGGTTCAATCTATGTCATAGAATCTACATCTTTTACTTACTTTCCTCCCTTTTCAAGGTAGAAAACTTAAAGTAAAAAGGAATTTTTAATGGAAAGGTCAGGAGTAAAGAATGCAAATTATAATTGGGAAGTAGTTTTTAAGCCAAAGATTTTTATTTTCTTTAATAGGAAGAAAATTGTATCAAGATCAAAACTTGTACAAAAAGAGGGAGATGAGAAATTCTCCAGAAAATCAATGGGATTCCCGAAAAAGAAAAAAAAAAACAGTTGGTACAAATTATCAGAATATTGTGGTAACACAGAATTCTTTGGATTATATAAGCCAAGTTGAAGTATAGTAATTCTCTATAGCCTTTCTTCTCGCAAGAAGTTTTTTTCTTCTAGCGTTTCTTTGAAAAGCTCAAAATTCATATTTCATACCCAGGAATGGTAGAAAAACATTTCATCTGGGGTCCAAGGATGGTCAAGGCTGACTTTTTAGAAGACTAGCTTGGAGTAATTTGGCCCAAACAGTTGAGACAGCCAGATCTGGCTAAGCAAGGGTGTTATCAAAGGGTTTTAGCCCTTCCTTAATACAATGGAAAAGGTTTTTCAAGAGACAATGGTCAAGGTTGTGTCTTCCAAATCAGCCTGCATCTCACCATCCTCTACGTTGCTGATAAAGACAGAAGTTGAGGTTGGGGGAATGCACTCCTTTTCTCCATCCCTGAAACTGAATAAGAATACCCCAGTCCCTGGCGTCATCTGTATCTTTAATGAGGATTCCCCACATCTTTCAAGGATTTTTGATATCTTTAGCTGGAATCTTGTTTAAAAAAAAGGAAGAAATAAGTCTATTAAGAAGAAGCTAGTATGAAGAGTGAGAGTTTGGTCTATGCTGTATTTATCGGTTGGAGTGCAATAGAATGGTCCTGAAACATTGACAAACCTTAGGACAAGATGAAGTTGTATGTTTCTCTACGGATCAAGAAGTTTGATTTATTCAATCCTTTTGTAATTCCTAAGTGGAATTAAAATCCCATTTTCTAATCTTTTGTAAAAAAATCTCTTGCTCTTAATAAAAGCCTCCATTCAACAAAAGATCATAAATAACACAATAAAATTACTTGAGAAGACATACCAGGAGAGCTATAGACGTTAGTGCCCCTGCCAGAAATGCCACTTTGAATTTTTTGCGTAAAGAGTAAATTGTGACTGGAAGAAAAACCAAGATTGAAAATGGCCAGCCAAGAATTACACCAGCAGCAGCAACAGCAACCGCTGGAGCAGGCTTCTCAAGTAGAAATAACCCAGATGACAAAGATACTGCATACATGGAGAATGAACTAGGCAAGAAACCTGGAAAATGAGGCAACAACGAAAGATACTGAAGTAATTCCAGAATGAATAAAGAATACTCGGTAAAAAAAAAAGAAATTAAAACGGTATTTTCAAGTAGAAGTTACACAATTAATGATAAATGTAGAAAACGCATGAAAAAAAATGCCCACTCACTAGTGCTAGCAAAGAAACAACCACTGGTCAAGCATAACATCGCAAGTGTATATGTGGCAAGGCGTTTCCCGAACTTCCTAGAGAGTGCCACTACAAGGACAGTTTCTGTAACAACAGATAGAAGACCAAGGAAAAGTCTTACAGCAAAGAATACTCTCACCTGCAATTTAAAGAGATATTAAAACCATAGACATATCTGGATCTACATGTACGCTATTGAAAAAAAAAAATAACTGAGAAAAAAAATGGCCCTTTACTTTGTCCTCCGAAAACAGCCACGCAGCTGGTTTGCCCACTAATTCATGGAGACCAATGTACAAATATGACCGAAGCGCAAACTGGGAACTGCAAGAGAGTGCAGTTTCAATGAACATATAAATTAAACAAGATCTAATTGAGAGTAATCAACCTCATGTAAATACTAATTCTTACTACTCTTCCTCTAAGTACAAAATCTTTAGTCTAGTTCCAAATAGCAGCTCTATTTCAATGTTAAATCCACCTTCTAATGAAAGACAAGAATGATAACAAAATACATCACTTGATGAATGATGTACCTGATCATATAGGAATTCATATGAATTGTGAAGTCATGCAATACAATATCCATAAAAGGCGAGTAACCTAATTCACTCATTCACAATGTTTTAAAAGGCTATTAAGACTTACGCCTTGAGGCTCGCCTCGAGACTTACGCCTTCTTTGGACCATAAGAGGCTTACACCTCTCACAGGAGAGGCTTACGCCTTTATAAAAACGCACTGAGGCTTAAAGTCTCCACGCCTCATATAATGGTTAGAAGAATAGTATTAATTTCCCCGTTCTTTAAAAATATAAAGGTTTGAGTTGTTACAATTTGAAATATTACTACTTTTACCACTTCAGCTTTAAAACCATTGAAAATAAAAATTTATAGAATAAGTAAATCGTATAAGTGATAATAGTATAGTAGTGATGTTAAAGATATACTTAGAATTTTTGTTCAAGTAGCAATTCAAGGGAGTTACTTTTTCTATACTTTTAAATAAGTATTATGTTTAGCATTACTTGTCCACACAAATTTGAGGCTTGCGCCTCGCCTCTTCGAGAGGAAAAGCCTTGAGGCCACCTTTAGTTTTTTAAAACATTGCTCATTCAGTCAAGATTTAACATTCCAAGGCCATTGGTACCACACTTACTCCATCAAATCACGTCAGGTTTGCCTTAGTCCTTGAGTAACATATCATTGCTTATTGTAATTCATTACTTTGATTCTACAAAAAGAGAAAAACACTGCTATATGGCATGTAATCCAGCTCAAGCCACTGGGAACCAAGAAAGCAAAATGAAACTTTTTCACAGTCTGAAAACTAAGAGAACGATTTGGGGGAAAACAAAAATCAATGCACCAACAGTGTAAGAGGCTAATAAGGAAGAAACCAATATCTATAAACACCAGAATACGAGAGGATGCAGGACAAAAAGTACAACAACCCGCATTTAAAGCTCAAGGCAGTCCCTTCGATGAACCACCATACAAAGAGAACGTAACATTTCAGATGTTTTTCCTCACAAACAGAACATAGCAGTCCATACGAGCATGATTCAGGGAGAATTTAGAGTGAAAACCTGTATTCCCAAGTCTGGAAGCCAGATTTGTAGAGAAGGTAATGAAGAGGCTCCCAGTAATTGAAAACCTCGTCGCAGTCGTGAATGATGTTGGATGTGGCACTCATGTACCTGAGAAGCCCCAGTGCAAACAAAGGGAAGAACCAGCCAATCCCTTTGCCTTCGTCTTCGCTGGTGGTCGATCGGCCTGGTTTATCGGATTTAGAGTAGGAAGAAGAAGCCGCCGTGGACGGCGGAGGGTCGGAGGTCTGAGGGCGCCTCTGCCGCATCTCTAGAGCCATTTTCTTTTTCTCTGTTGGGTGTAAGCAAATCGGAGAGACTGGTTGTCTTCAAAAGTCTAGTGCTTTGCTTCCCATCGAAGTCTTTAGAACGCCTATATATCTCTCTCTCTTTCTTTCCCAACAATTTTATTTGTTTTTTTATTTTATTTTATTTGTTGGTATTGGAAATTAAAATCGACTTAAAGGTTTTCACTCGGTGAATAGTATTTTGTTTGTATGATTTAAAAATTATCAAAATTAAGAAACAAACAAATTTGTATAACTCAACTGGTCAAGACATTATATCATCGACTCAAAGGTTTGAGGTTTGAATCTTCACTCCTATGTGTTGAATTCAAAGACCAGAATCTCTAATCTTACATGTTGAATTAAAAAAATATATATCTATGTTTTGCTAAATTTTTTTAACTTTCACTCAAATCATACAAACAAATCAAATATAGAATTTTGAATTGACATAACTTACATTCAGTTGATGCATTTATGGTTTTTTTTAGTTCAAATGTGAGTTGCAAACATGAATATATGTAGTCCATTAAATTTACCAATTCAAATTTATAGCTTATAGTAAACAACCTTATATATCAAACCTTAACTTAGTTTTAGTCCCAATTACACAAATCTAACCAATGAACTAAACACCCCTCCTTATGCAAATGAGATATGGATAAAATGCCAAACATTGAAAGAGTAAATGCTTATGCAAAACACTTCTTAGGTTGGTTTTCCTTCAAGGAAAAATGAAGAAACTTGAAGGTGCAACAAACCTATCTTTTGATAGCACATTTCAATGGAGATTTGAACCTTATAATGAGATAAAATGGGAATGAAAGAAGATAATTAACAAGATGTAGACTAAAGAGAAGTAAGAGAGATTATAGAAGGGCTGTTTCAATTATTTTAAAGTTCAAATGCCTTGTAAGGTAACAACATAATCCACTGGCCACTCTAGTATTTGGGGCACAGTAGTTTTGATCATGCAGCAAAGTAGTCAGTCACTCAGATCTCTTCTCACCAAAAGCTGGATTAACTTTAAACAACATCCACTTCTGATGCTTAAATTATGAGCCTTTTTCTTTCATGGCAACTTATATGTTGGGAGAAACCAGCAAAAAGAAACAACAAAGGGCATATATAATGCTCTTGTTTAACCAGTGTTCTGCATTCCAGCAGCAATACCCTTCATGGTCAAGATCAGGGTGTCCTCTAGCCCAGGCGCGTACTCGCTCTTCGGGTTTAGTTTTACGAGTTCATCTGCTGGTTTGCTTGCTTCCATTATTTCCCTTGAAATGTGTGGACGGAGTTTCACGTTGTAGTTCGGATCACGGATTCGTTTCAATGTGTATGCTTGGCACACGTTCAGAGTCGTGATGTATGAGTCACGGAGACGAAGTCTTTGCTTCAAGTAAGGATCCCCTTCAAGAAGATCACTGTGTCCAGCAATCTACAAAGTACAAGGACAAAAAATTGTTTCAAACAATGATTGAATGAAGGCCATATGTGGTATTTGATTGAATGGAAAACGGCCAAATTTTACCCGCAGTAGAAGGCTCTTTGTTTCTTCATAGTCGGCTCTCAAGCGCTCTCCGAATGACCAGAGGTCCTCGGAAACTAGGAGCTTGTCGTACAAAGCTGCAATTCCAGGGTCTCCTTTGGCGAACACCATTTCAACCAAATCAATGGTGACCCTGAAGAAGGGCCATTCATTGTACATCTCCTGTAACATGTGAAGGTTCTTGACATTTTTCTGAATAATATGCTTGAATGCTGCTCCGAAGCCTAGCCAAACTGGTAGATGGAATCTCGTCTGTGTCCATGCAAAGATCCATGGGATTGCACGGAGTGACTCAATACCGCCACTTGGCTTTCGCTTTGATGGACGACTACCAATATTCATCCTACCATACTCCAGCTCTGGGGTTGCCTGAAATCATAATAACAAAATATTAAGTTATGAACAGGTCACAGTGTGCAGATTTCAACAATGAAAATATGAGAGTCAGCGGAAGAAATCCTACAAGGCGGAAATACTCGACAAATCGTGGTTCTTTGAAGACAATGGAACGGTATTCTTCTGTAGCAACAACAGCCATTTCATCCATCAGTGCACGCCATTCAGGTTTTGGTGAAACTGGAGGATGCATTCCATGCTCAAGTGTTGCAGCAGTGAAACGTTGGAGTGTTCTAAAACACAAGTGCTCCTCTCCAAAGGACTGCTCAATAACTTCACCCTGTACCGTTACACGGAGTGAACCGTGAACTGTCTCAGGTGGTTGGGACAAAATAGCAAGATGAGTGGGTCCACCTCCTCTTCCAACAGTGCCACCACGACCATGGAACATAGTTAGCTTCACACCATATTGCTTTGCAACCTTTATAAGCTCCTCTTGAGCCTTGTACAACTGCCAGGCTGCAGAGAACCGTCCAGCGTCTTTGCCAGAATCTGAGTAGCCAATCATGACTTCTTGCTTTCCATTAATCCGATTCCTGTACCAATCTATCGAGAAGAGGCGAGCAAGGGCTGCTGGTGCAGCCTCCAAATCTGCAAGCTTCTCAAACAGGGGAACAACTCTCAGTGGTTGCAAAACATGGCACTCACGTTGCAAGAGCTCAACTGCCAAAACATCAGATGGAGCAGTGGCCATGGAAATGATATATGCACCGAAGTTATCAGAAGGAAGTTCAGCTATGACATGGAATGTGTTCAAAACATCAGATATTTCTTCAGTTGTAGGAAGATCAGGACCAAAAAGAGGGCGTTTGCCACTGAGTTCGGATAAAAGCCATTCTTGTCGCTGTTCTTCAGACCATTCTTTGTAGGAACCAAGATCCAAATGCTGAGTAATGGCATCCAAGACATCGGTGTGACGATCAGACTCTTGCCTGATGTCGAGTCTTACAAGTGACAATCCAAAAGTGGACACTTGCCTCAAAAAATCAAGGAGGGTGCCATCAGCAATTGAACGGTCACCACAAGCACAGAGGGATCGGTAGCACAGTTCAAGAGGTTCCAGGAACTGCAAAAAGTTGGGAAATTAATCATAAACAAAACAGTTACTGTCTAACTCAAAGCTAATAAAGGAAGCATAATTTAAAGTAATAACTAAATAGTAACATGATCTTCTAGCTTTCTTTAAAATTAATTTTTCCACTAGCAAAGGCAAGTCAGACTTTAACAACAAAACATCTTTTTTTCTTTATCATCCCCCACTTTACTTTCCTCACTCAAAGACTTTAGAAAAGTTCAACAAAAGAAAGATAATTCTAAAGTAATAAAGTTGCAAGCTTTATTCACAGTTCATTAGGATCTAAAAAATATGCCATCCAAAGAAATAAATCTGAGAAAATGAGTTTGTGGATTAGATGTACATGACTTCTTAGTTTGAATAGTTTCAAAGCTAAATTTCTTATCTAAAAGGTTTCGTAATCATTCTCCTTTTCATTCAAGCCCATTCTAGAACTTCTGTGTGATCTGCCTTAACAATTGAAGGGGGAAGAGTATCAAATATTTCCCAGTTCCTTTATTGTATATATTTGTGTTTAATGAAATGGTTGTTGTGCCCAAAAAAAAAATATATATTTTGAAGATTCAAGAAGAACAAACCTCCTCAACATTTGTAAAAGTCGCATCCTCTGGGATGTCAGAATACCCATGTGCTAACAAATGGCGAGAACGTTCACGCGTTTGATAAAGCTTGTCCCTTACATCACCAAGAATCACCCGGTAGGGTTCACTGGCAGGAATTTGCTTCCAAAATTCTATACAAACAGAAACAAGAAACTAATTTTAAAAAAAAAAAAAAACAAAACAAAAAACTAAATTCACCGGTACCAAACTTGAGATGTCCTCTATGCAGAAAATTTTTCCCAAAAACTAAATGCATTCATAGACTTTTCCTTCTTACTATAAGACATAAGTGATTTGGATTACCTATATAGTGTTTGTGCTTTGCGTCTCTCCTTGATGAATTATGAAGAGTGTCTGCACGCTCACGAAGCTCACTACTGCAACGCCACATAGACAACTGCAGAAAAATATTGTGAGTATGGTCCCTCAGTTAATTGATGCTAATTAACCAAATAGAAAACATTGTCTATTAATAAAATGGGAAAGATTCCCCAAATTTTGCATGTTACAGAAGGTGTAAATACCTCAAACATGAGATCTTCAATCTGTGAGTAGTACAGATTAGCAGCCATCATTCTAGCAAGAAGACAGACATCCCTTGTGACCTCCGGTGTCACCCTAGGATTACCTGTAGGCCAATCAAAGCAGCTAAAAACTTAGAAGGCAGCTACAATTTCCTGAGGTATCATCAGTGTGGATAAGATATAGCATTGCTACTTCCATAGACGAATGAAATTCAATGTTTACATTAAGTATGGCCAAAGAAAAAGATTTTACCATCACGGTCACCACCCATCCAAGATGAAAACTGTATTAGGGGTGCATTATAAGGAACACGTTCATCAATCCCTATGTTTTTCAAAGCAGTATCAACACGGCGCAGAAATTTAGGAACACCCTTCCAAATTGTCTCATGGAAGTAGCTCATTCCTGCCCTCATTTCATCTTGTGGGGTAGGAGGAGTTCTACGGATTTCATCAGTACGAAATGCAGCTTGAATCTACAAAAAGAAAAGGAAACATCCATTTGGGTCAAGATCAAATGACTGCAGTAAAATGTCTACAATATAAGCCAACATATAAAGTTCAATATATTGTACCAAGTCACATTGCAACAATATCTAACAGCATTCAGCTATTGATTGTTATTTCCAGTAGCATGTATTTATCAATAAAGATTTCCAGATAAGCAAATCTCAACATGATTTAGCCTAGTATTCACAAGCGTTCCAAAGAATCAGAAAACACACACCACACACACACACACATGATATTAACAGACATCAATAAATGGAGCATGCCAATCCATGTCAATGTTGTTTGATTGTTTCACTTTCGACAACAGATACTATAATATAATTTTGCACCAAAAAAACAAGAAAACAAAAATAGCACTTTGAAGATTCACGGACATTTGAAATGTTTTTATTTGGGTTAGAGAAAGAAAAAACAAAACAGTAGATGACAGATAATAGGAGTGCAAATTTCACCTCTCTTTGAAGTGCCTCATCAAGCTCTTGCTTGTCATCAGGAGTAATGTCTTTGGCGTACAATTGGACTAGACAATCCCTTATCCTGCATACGAGTATTAAAGGGAGCAAGAGATAGAACTAATTAGTTGGCTTCTCCCAGTTAGCTGGAACTGACCGTTGAATTTTATATATATCTCAAGCCATCAGTAAAATATAAGTTGGAAAATAGGACATCTAAAGATAAAAATAAAAATAAGCATTAAAAACAATCCAGAGTAGCTCAGAAGTCAACCTTGCATGCTTCTGAAGCAAAGATCTACGCACTGATTGAGTAGGATGAGCAGTTAAGACCAAATCTACAGTTTGGTTCTTCAAGGCATCAAAAACTTCTTGAGGGGACTTCTTCAGTTCGCCCACAAGCTTCTTCAGAGTTTCCTCAATGTCAGATTCAGTGGTTGCAGAGTTCTCGTCAGCAAAATCACCCTTCTTCAATTTGATCCTTCGACGATAAGCAATTTGAACCTCCTCGGCCAAGTTGGCCAAGTTAAGCATATGGGAGAAAGACTTTGCAATGACAATAGAGTCCCCAGGATCTAAACTAGTCAGCACATTTCCGAGCTCCTCAAGTTTCTTTGGATTGTGCTTCCCTTCATACTCAGCAGAAAGTTCATAACATTCTTGTACCTATCATCCATTAAAAATAAAAAAAAAGAAAACAAAGCCGAACAGTCACCAGCTATTGATCCCATGGAAGTACACATATTTCAAACATGAGGACTGATCTCTCAACCAAAAACATGAATGGGTATAAAAAGCAGTTAGAACTTAGAAGTTAGAAGTATGTTTCTTTGATAATATACTTGATTCACACTTGGTCAATGTCAAACACAAAGAAAAGAAGTTTCAATTGGTAAATACATCAATACTATATGCTATTTACACACCCAGTAAAGAAAACAAATCAAAATTATTACATTGGAATCACTAAACTACAAAGGTGTTCTATCAACCTTACAACTATCAAATGACATCAAGTTTTAAGTCTTGAGCATCACTTATTATATTAATAAAAGGATCCATTTCTTTTCTTTTGACTTTTACTGTTCACACCAAAAAGGTTACTATTATCCACAAGTTCCATAGATTCCCAGATAGAGTGGAAACAAATCAAAATATTATTCATCCTTCCAAATCAAAGTCAAATTCCCAGTTCGAACTTACAGTTTCCTTCAGATCCTCCCCATGTAAATCCTGAAGAATGTCAAGGAACCGATCCAGTAACAACGCATCGTACTCCACCAATTTATCATCCTCACTCACTCTGGCTGGTGCTAAAAGCCGAAGCTGCGCATCAATCGATGCCATCTTCTCCAGATTCCGGTTAGCCATATTTCAGACCCGATTTCCCTCTGAAATCACCACCCAAAACAGAACAAAAAACCCATTAGGCACCCACAAAGATAACCAATCAGAACCTCCAAAATAAATCCAGAAAACAGGGGAAGGGGAAAAACCCAAAAGAATACATCAATTTCAAGGACAATCCACAACAAAATGGAGCCTATAAAAACACGAATTATGACACTAAACCCAGAACCCAGTTCGAGAAATGAGTAAATACAGAGACCCCAAAAGTTTCTACCTCGAAATAGACCAAAAATTCGCCACAAAAAAGATGTGCAACAGATACCCAAATGGATAATGGTAAAGTGGTATACGTGGAGAAGGGCGTACCTGAAAATTAGAGGCAATTAAGAAGGGAGAGAAGGACGAAATGAGAACAGAAGAAAGCGGAATGGGTGAGATTCTGAGATCGGAAGGCAGTGGTTAGAGAGGTTTATATAGAGCTAGGAGCCTCACACTCGTTGCTCAATAATGATATGATAACCAAATAAGAAATGGGAAAAAATTAGGGAAGAAAGAACGATCGCCCAACTCCCTATCAACGACTTTGGCTCTCTCGTCTCGTCTCGAGCCTGTCCCTTTCTCTTGGGTGTCGTCTGCAAAAGCACTTCTGTGACTTTTTTTTTCTTTTTCACTTTTTAATCTGCTTTTGTAAATTAGTTGTCTGTTTTTCTATTTAAGAGAAAAAATTATTAAAAGACTACGTATGATTAAAAAAAATTAAAAAAAAAAAAAGAAGTAAAAATGATTGATGTTTTTTATTTTTAACTTGTGGATCCCACGCTAAATCAAGAATTAGATTCCAAGGATAATGTGATTGCTTTGGAATCTCCTTTTTAATTCTTAAATTTGTGGATCTCATGGTTTTTTCTTTAAAAAAAAATGGTTAAATTATCATTTTAGGTTTTTTTTTAAGTTCAACAACATTTGGGACGTCCAACCTCTGACCTCTCGATTGAAGATACATATCAATTATTGTTGAGTTATACTCAATTTGACTATCACTTTAGTAATTGTGATTGTGATTTGAGTTGATTTCAAATTGATACTTGTTGATGTCAAAATCCAGACAGAGAGAACTCACCTGACATTCACGTGCTACCAACAGTAAATCTGTTTTAGAGGGGAAAGACGTGGTCTGTAAGATAGAAGAAACCTACAACGGGTGTGGTGCTTGTCACATCGCCTCCGATGCTTAAAAAAGCAAGGAGTAAAATTAGAGAGCAAGAGAGAAAGAGGAGTAGAGTTCAGACAATGAGTTTCGGGATCTCCTCTTCAAGGTTGAAGAATGATTTATATACTTTTTCCTGTTTTAGGGTTTCTAAGCGTTTGGAAACGATTCAGGACTGAACCAAGTCGAACCGAGATGACCCAGGACATCAAAAGTCAAACGGAGGAGAAGGGACCCGACCCACAGGAGTGGGTCGGGGGTCGGCCGAGGCCATGGAGTTGGGCCAGCCCAACTCCTTCGGCTTTTCTCTCCTCCAGGATCGTTTCCTCGGATTCGTGTTGTGTTGTCCTCGTTTGCTCCTTAGATTTCGGAATGGTCCAGAATCACCTATAACAACTTATGGTCTTAAAAGTATATGTTTAGTTTTATTGAACCATTAATCGTTTGGATGGTAACTGGTGTCTTATCCACTTAACTATCTTTTTAGTTCAACAACATTTGGAGTAGGGAGTTTCGAACCTCTGACATCTTGATTGAAGGTAATCAATTATTACCATTGAGGTATGCTCACTTTGGCATCTTATCCACTCAACTATGCTTGGATTGTCATAGAGTTTAAAAATGTGTATTGATGTGCATTATTGGCATATATTTAAAGTCATATAGGGTATTAGGTAAGATAAAAATGGATGGTAGAATGACTAAAACGACTGACTTCTCTTAAATATATATTTTAATTAAAATCAAGGGAATAAACATATTAAATCACAAACTTTAAGAAAAAAAAAATAATTATAACATATTAACTGTTTGACTTATATTATCTTTGATACGATATCGTCTAAAGTTATTTTCTTTTTTTAGAAGAATCCATATAAGCAATCTTGTTTATAAAATTAGCTTATTTTATCATTTTTCTTCATGCTCTAGAAGTTTCTTAATAATAATAATAATAATAAATGTATATTTTTTTTTTACTTTTCAAAAGCCCACTCTGTTTATGGATATGCTGGAGAAGATGCTGTAACAGCAGCTTGCAGTCCAAGGATGTTGGAATTTCCAAAATTTCAGCATTTGCATTTATTCTAATTACAGCATGAAAATGAAGGATATAAGCTTCCAATTTGAATTAAAGAATCCCAAAAAGAAATTCTTAAATTTATAGAGAAAACAAAACAAAATTGGAAACTTCTTTTCTTCCCTTTCGAGACTTTGAGGAGAGTTTCAATTTTTCTATTTCTAATTTGAAAAGGACACTTATGAACATGGAGTTATAAAAGTATCAATTTAGTTTTGAAAATTATGGTTTTCAATGTAATCAGTTTTTGGGAAAAATATTACGGACTAAAAATGTCTATTTTTTTTTTTTTGACGGGGTGAGATTCGAACCACAGACCTCATGGTTAACCGTACAACTTTATGTCAGTTTTTTTTTTCTTTTTTTGACAATATGAGGGTGGGGAGATTTGAACCACATACCTCGTGATTATCAGTACAACTTTATGCCAGTTGAGCTATGTTCTTGTTGGCACTATATGTCAGTTGAGCTATGCTCTTGTTGGCTCAATGTAATTAGTCCATGCTGCAAAAAATTATAACAATTTATTAAAACGTTGTGGGATGTCATTCACATGACATTATTCAATATCATATCTCAAATATATAAATCGTTATTTCAAAATAGAAAAAAAAAAAAAAAAAAAAAAAAAAAAAACTTAAAAACTACAAATTACATTTCAACCTATATAAAAATATAAATGATTGAAAATGTAAGGTTAAGACGTAACCTATTAATTTTATTTATTAACATTTTGAGTATAGTTTCATGTGATGCAAATATTTAGACCCATTTTTAGTAAAATGATAATTTATTAAAGTATCAAAATAGTTTTTTTTAGGAAAAAAAAATAGTAATATTTTTGTATTACAAAAATAATAATGTTTTTGTTTAATAAAATATGATACGCATGCTAACCCCACAATAAATATTTTAAGTCAACTTGAATAAACAAAACAACGTGGATGGTGTATGATTGATGCACTAATTACGCTTACTTTCCACTTTCGGGAATTTTGGCTAAAATTGGGCATGAATTTCTCCCTAAAAAATTACAATATTTTTGTAGTAATATTGTGGTTTAAATTTCATTTTAGTATATAAATTTTTTAATTTGTTCAATTTTAGTAGGTGAATTTTTATAATGTCTATTAGTTTCCAAACTCAAAAAATAATCATATTAATCCTTCAACTTTCAAAACATTAATTTTAATTTTCTAAAAAAAAAAAATTAATATTTAATTTTTTAAAAAATAAACACATTTAACTTTCAAAATATTAATTTTAATATTATATGATAGATTCATATAAAATCCATCATCTTAATACTAACCTACCAACATGAACATAACTCAACTTGGCATAAAACTTGTACTAATGACCAAGAGGTTTATGGTTCAAATTTTGTTGTTGATTTTTTTTACAACATGCGGAGTGGAGGAATTGAACCTTTGACCTCTTGAAGTACAAACTTTATGTCATTTGAGCTATGCTCATGTTAGCATCTTGTTGTTGACTTACTAACCACGGCATGACGGTGAGTGAAAACACGAGCATTTAGTGGGACCTATATCTTGTACCTTCATTTGGGTTTTTGTATCAAGTTTGGTTTTGGTCAATCTTTTTGTTTGGTTCCCTTTTTTAAAGGGTAGGCATGTCTTTATGTTCCTTTTTTTTTTTCCTCCACAACTTTTTTTTTTTTTTTCTAAACATCTATACTATATATAAATGGGGCTAAGAGGGGAGAATCTTTGCCTTCCCATTTTGCCCTTAACATTTTAATAAATTCCTCTTTTGTCCCTCCCTTCGAATAGTTGCAACTGTTAGAAGTGTCCCGTTGAGAGAATTTAATCCATGGGGAGTGGTTACATAGTGAAACAAAGCATTCTTTCACATATGGGTGTGACTATTCCACTGCTTCGAATAGTTGCAACTGTTAGAAGTGTTTGTTGAGAGAATTTAATCCATGGGGAGTGGTTACGTAGTGAAACAAAGCATTCTTTCACATATGAGTGTGACTTCCACTGTGTATGGGTGTTATCTAGATCGTAAATTTGAAACATCATGATTTAATAGTGGAGACGTGTCGTTTATAGGTTCTATAGAAAACAACCTCTTTATTCCTATTTTTGGGTTATACAATAGTGTCCCAAATGATTGAGTGTTTGAAAATGTTTAGTTCACGTTTATTGTTATAAACAATTATTTTGACATCTAATCCTAAAGTTACATGATACTTCATTAGGAGAAACTTCCTCTTTCTATTTTTCCTTCTCATTTTTTATTCACTTTTTAATAATATTTTCCTTAAACATTATATGCATATTTTAGTTTTTTTTGACATTTAGTACTCGTGTTCTTTCAATTATATAAATATCAATATTTTATAGACAAAATGTTCAAAATATTTCATAGAGATGCAAATATCTCATAATATACTTTTTTTTCACTTAAATAAATGTGTATTTTTAGAATAATTTTCTTAATTTAATTATTAATAATTAATTTAAAACAATAATATAATTTATTTATTTATTTCTTATATGTATAAGACACAACTATGTAAACAATTCTAAATTATATTTTTTTCTTTAGAATTTTCACGAAAAGGATAAAAATATAAAAACATTAAAATGAATTTTTTTTTATGTATGTGTTTCACTATATCAAAATATTAACATATTCGTTTAACAAATTAATTATTTGTACAAAATTTCGTTTGTAATATATACATAGAAATTTTCATGAAAAAACAATAATATGAAAACATTGAAAAAAAAAGTTTGCTTTGTCTACCTTTTAAAATTTTATTAAAATAAAAATTATATAATATTTATTTATTGCATGTTAGAAAACTATTATTTTCTCATATTTTAATTTAAAACTATAATATTTCACGTGCAATGCACGTGTTACTCCACTAGTATTTTCAAAAAGGCCAAATTGGGGAATGTAGCCGTCCCAAGACAAATGGAGGAAGGGCTCTAGTTGAATTTGATTTTGTAGACCATGTTCATTGAATCCATCACCTTCCTTTTCATATTTGCCCCACATGCTTTTATTTATGTTCATCAATTCATTTTTAAATTCTTACATTAAAGTTTGTGACCAATAACAACCATACAAAGCTAGATAGTTTATCATTTTATTATTAAATATACTTGATCTCAATTTTTTTTATAATTGAATTCAATAAATTTTGGTGTGACATCGAAGGTGAGAACAACTAAGATGTGGGCAACAATTGAGACATTGACACTTGATAGCTAGGTTTAAAAATCAAGATCGTACAATTTAAGTTTTTTTCTTCTTTCTTTTTCCTTTTTTTATAGATGATTGTATGTATATGTAGTCTATCAAAGAAAAACTTATTCGCTTGTACATGGATATTTTTTCTAATTCTGAAAATTACTTAAAACAAGTCTAAAATTAAAAATAATTATATAACTTGTATGGTTGTATTTTGTTTATTTACAAAATAAAATGAGAATACCTTAAACTAAATTAAATGTTATATACTACTAAAAATGAGCTAGAGTTTGTCAATCTTTTTCAAATTATAAGAATTCAGAGTAAAATACATTTTTGGTCACTAAGATTTGAACTTAATTTATAATCGTCATTGAGATTTGAATTTAGTTTTTATTGGATCCTTGAGACCAAAAGTGATAGGTTAGATTCTCAAGGTTTAAATTTGAATTTTCGTTAGTTCATGCAATTTGAAATTGATTTTTAAATAGTCTCTGAGTAGAGTTGACCTAATGAAATTTCGACTTGGTAATTAACACATGACAACTAGACTTTATTGATATGTATTTTTTAAATGAGTCGAAAAATCTTCTCATATTTTTATTTTTACACAAGGATCAATTAAAACTAATTTCAAACTTCAATAACCAATTAGAAATTAAATTCAAAATTTTGAGACCAAACATATCTCACTTTTAAAACTTGAAAGATCAGATATAAATTAAATGCAAATCTTAGCAATCAAAAGTGTTAGTTTTAAAAACTGGATACAAAATATTTTATCCTAAAAAAATATATGAATATATATATATGTATGTATGAAAAGGGAGATGAAAATTTATTTGGAAGTAAATAAGAGGGGTGGCTTATAAAAAGGCAACTATATGAAACAGTACTTATCAAAATTTCATGGATAATAACGTAAATTTTGGATGAAAGTTTTCAAAAAGAAATGGAAAGAAAAAGTCTTGCTTTTGTCCTATGCAATTAAAAGTGGGGGCAAAATCGTCAAATCAAATAAAAATTTATCTTTTGGCCGGACAGAAGAGAAGACACGTGGTTTGTACGACATGTTGACTTGGAAGCCCACTAATTCCAAAGATTATTCCACAAAGAAAAAAAAAAAAGAAAAAAGAAAAAGAAAAAGAAAAGGTGTGTGCCAAATTTTCCAAGTGCCCTAAATTTTCTCTCACTTAAAAAGAATATTCGAATTTGACATAAAAGATGCTAATGCATGCCAACCATACAAAACTTCTTTTTCACTCTCTATTGACTAATTTTCCATCTTCAAAAGATTACAATTTTCAAAATATTGACCTAAGATTTAAGAAAATCATTTTACGATATTAAAGTATATTACATGTTTCATTGTCACGGTTTAATTAGTTGACAAAAGACCATTGACAAAAACTATTCTTTTGAGTTCTAATGGAATCTCCCCACTTTTAGCATTCTAGAATGAGTAAAATATGTTTTTGTTCCTCGAAATTTAAATTTTAGTTTATATTTTGTCATCGAATTTTCAAAACTTACACTTTTAGTCCTTAAGATTTGAATTTAATTTCTATTTGACTTTTCATGTTTCAAAAGTGACATGTTTCGTTCTTAAGTTTGAACTTAGTTTTAGATTTCAAAAGTGCGAGATTATAATGTTTTAACCAACAAAGCACAACTTAAGTCTATAAATTAAAGGGTTATTATAATGAGTAGCAATTTAAAGTTCATTATTTGTAAGTATATAGTAACATTTGAAAAAAATTGCAAATATGGTAAATCTATCAATGATAGACAGTTATCACTGATGAACTTTCAATCATAATGCATGAAGTCTATTAATGATAGACTACTATCACTGATTAAGTAATCTACCAGCAAAAATTACAATTATGATTAAAGTCTATTGTTGATAGACTTCTATATCACTCATAGACTTTAATTTTGTTATATTTGCAAATAGTTTTGATAAATCTCTATTGCTATCATTGATAAAATAGTCTATTATCAATAATTACATGTGTGATTGAAGTCTATTATTGATAGAATAGTCTATCATCAATAATTATATGTGTGACTGAAGTCTGTCATTGATAGACTTCAACTTTGCTATATTTACAAATAGTTTTATATTTTGCTATATTTACAAATATTTTAGACTATTTTACTATTTGTGTAACCAACCTTAAATTAAATTTGAAATTTAAAAACTTAGATATTTACGATCCATGTTACAATTATATCAAAGAAATAATTAGAGATGTATTTGCGTATTTTGTATTTGGTTTTAGTTTGAAGTAGATATCTTAAGTGGTAGAAGCCTATCAGCAAACTATAGCATTGAATAGTAAACTCACATTTTTTTTTTATTGAGATTATAAACTCAAATATCATACGTAAGTTTGAGTATTACAACTACATACCATAGAAACCTAATTGGTAGATCTAAATACTTTATTTAGATGCAAGTGGAAAAATAATTATAGTTAATTTAATGATTTTGCTGACTTTCAAGTGAACAAAACAAATACCTAACACATTATTTAATAAAGTAAAGGTTTAAATTAAGTCTAATTATTTTGTGGGTGTGACTTTTTAATAATTTTTTTTTGTGTTGACTTTTTATGTAATAAATAGCATTATTGGTTTGACGATAAGGTATCATGATGCATTGTATAAGCTATGACTAGAGAGGCGTGATAGAGCACACCATTTATTTGGACGGTTGCTTTGTTAATTCAATTATCACAAGATAAATATTCATAGCTTATCATTCAAATATATATATATTAATTTTATGTGATTTATTTTTCTAATATTGAATATGTAGCCTTCATTATAAATTTAGATGTTACATTTTGTCTAATGAGTTCTATAATTTTTAATTACCGTTTAAGTATGGTTTACATTAAGTTTTATATACTTTTTCAAAAGACTAAAATGAACGTTTTCTATTGTCCAAAAAAAAAAAAAATGAACGTTTTCTTTATTTTTAGAGGTTAAAAAAACTAATTTAAGGAAAATTTAAAAGTTTTTTTTTTCTTCCTTCTTTGGAGTAAACCCCCTGTTCTAGTGAGTGAAATAAAAAAAAAAAAAAAAAAAAACAATCTAAGGCATTGTGTAATAATCATTTATGCCCCGTTTAATAACCATTTGATTTTTGGTTTCTGGTTTTTCAAAATTCTGCTTATTTTCTCTCAATTTACTTACTATGGTTTTCACCTTTATTAAGGAGACATTAGAGTCTTTAGCCAAATTCCAAAAACAAAAACAAGTTTTTGAAAACTTTTTTTTTTTTCAAAATTTGACTTGATTTTTGAACCCATTAGAAGGCGATATAGCTAGGTAACAACCCAAAGAAATGTATAGATGGAAGGAGTGTTTATAAGCTTAATTTTCAAAAACCAAAAACAAAAAACCGAAATGATTATCAAACGGGACCCTAGTTTTTGGTTTTTGAAAATTAAGCTTATAAACAATACTTCCACCTACAAGTTTCTTTGTTTTGTTTTTTTTTTTTTAATACCTTCTTCCCATGTTTTAAGAAACCAGGTCAATTTTTGAAAACTAAAAAAAAAAAGTTTTCAAAAACTTGTTTTTGTTTTTGGAATTTGACTAAGAATTCAAATGTGTCCTTGACAAATATAAAAATCATGGTACAAAAATTGAGAGAAGACATACATAATTTTTAAAAACCAAAAACTCTAAAAAAAAACCAAATAATTATTAAACGGGAACCTAAGAGTTTTAATACCACTAAACTGGACTATATATAAAATCTTAAATAATGGTAAAATATCATCCATCCGAACATATAGATTAGCAAATATGACATGTATCGCCAAAGCAAGCTTAGCTCAGCGGTAATTGGCATGTACCCTCGACTAAGAGATCAGAGGTTCGAATTCCCCCAATCCCAAATATTAATGTACTAAAAAAAAATATATGACATGTATCACCTTTATGACAACAATAAATCTTTTCAAAGTATATAGATGAAGGGTCCGTTTGGAATACATTTTAGTTTAAATGTTTTTCAAGAATGCTTTTTTTAAAAAACATTTTGTATAAAAATTGTTTAAAATTTAAACACTCATATGTTTGGTTACATTTTCTCATAGGTGTTTTTGTACACAAGTTATTGTATATTTTACTCTTTTAAAAAAAGTTGGTTTCAAGTGTTTCTCTCAAAATGGTTTATTTATCAATCTCATTTTCTAATAATTCATTTTTGGTGTTTGCCAAACACTATAAATTTTTTCAAAATGATTTTTTTTCAAAATTAAACACTTGAAAAGTTAAACCAAACACACCTAGTTAAATAGATGAAATTGAAACTATAGTTAGTGCATGAGGACTAAGTCGAACTTCATTATATTGAACTCTAGTTAAATTAGATAATAATATTTTCGTAGTTGTTGCAATTAAACTCTATAATCAAAAAAGCTTTTTTTTTTTCATCCATATGTGGGTACATATTCAAACCTCCAACAATTTGTCGAAATTATAATACCTTCACTAGTTCGAAGAATCATGCTATAATTGGCATACTTAATGACAAGGATTATTAATTTCATAGGTTTAAGGGGTGCATTGATCACAATTATAACAGTCATAATATTTTAGAGGTAGTTTTTGTATGCTAACCTGTGTATAGCTCAACTTAATTTCATAGGTTTAAGGGGTGTATTGATCACAATTATAAGAGTCATAATATTTTAGAGGTAGTTTTTGTATGCTAACCTGTGTATAGCTCAACTAGATAAGACATTCTAATTCTCAGCCTAGAAAGGATTGTGTAGTTGTTGGAAAAAAAAAAAGTAGTTTTTCGTTTTTTCCCATTATTGGGACATTTTCCTAATTATAATTTTGGTTTAAATCCTATTTTGGTATCCAAATTTTTAGAATCATTCTATTTTGGTCTTTGAACTTTCAAAACGTTCGTTTTAGTCCCTGAACTTTCAAGTTAGTTCCATTTTGGTCCCTAAATTTTAAAATGTCTTTTTTAGTCCATGGACTTTCAAAAAATGACTATTTTGGTCCTTATTTTTATTTCAATTTTAACAAATTAATGATATGGTTTTGAGTATGTGTAATAGATTGTTAATATGAACATGATTTCAAGTGAAATAAGCTAGAAATGAATATTAAGCAAAGTGGTTTTGAAGTATAAAAGTAACATAACAAGGACCAAAACGATTATTTTTTAAAAGTTTAGGGACTAAAATAAACATTTTAAAAGTTCAAGAACTAGAATAGAATAAATTTGAAAGTTTAAAAACTAAATAGAACAAACTTTAAAGTTCAGGGACTAAAATGAGATTTTTTTTTTTAAAGAAACTAAAATGAGATTTTTTTTTTTTTTTTGAAAAGAACTAAAATGAGATTTAAACCTATAATTTTGACATGGGTATATACGAAAAATATCGGTCTTGGAAACGGTCTGTTATCGTGGGCCTTACTCCTAGACAGGCCCAAGAAGTTTCAGAGTAATCCATTTTTGTCAACTGGACTGAAATTTCTGAGACCACCTCTCTCTTTAAACAACGTGAAATGACGTGGGATTTCGATTACATTTAATTTATTTTTGGTTAAAATACCATTTATTTTTTCATTCTTTAACATGTAGAAGTGAAAATTGAATAAGTTCTTCAAAATTCACAAATTTCAAAAAAAAAAAAAAAAAGAAACTCGATTGTCTTTTTTCTTGAAAGTTGAAACTTCGTTCATTTTGCATTTGACACGTGTTATATCCATTAAATGCAATTAGGAATATTTTCATGGATGATTTTTGTTGATGGTCAAATTTGGTCAGAGGAACTCACCTGACCTTCACGTGCCACCAACGGTAAATTTGTTTGAGAGGGGGGAAGACGTGGCCTGCAAGACAGTAAACCTGCACATCGGTGTGGTGCTAGCCACACCGTCTCCGATGCTTAAGTCAACAAGCAGAACAATGGGAAGCAAGTAAGCAAGAGTAAGAGGAGAAAGTAGAGAATATAGTTCGGGATTAGAGTTCCGATCCCTTCTTCAGTGGCGAAGAGGGGTATAAATACTTGTTCATGCTCCTAGGGTTCTTAGGGATTCAGAGGCGTTTCGGGACGAACCAGGCTGGACCGGTGCGGCTAGGGGCAGCAGGGACCGGGCGGAGGCAAACGAACTCGACCCGCGCAAGCGGGCTGAGTGGTTGGCCTCGGCCTGGGCCGAGGCCGACCATGTGGGTCGGGCCATTTTGGCCCGGCCCGTTGGCTGGTCTTCCTCTGGGTCGCTTCCCGATCCTATCTCCGCCCGGTTGTCCTCGTTAGCTCCTTGCATATGGTGGTCCAAAACTACCTATAACAATTTTCAAATGAAAATTTATCTCAAGTTAAAAATTAAGTATTTAGAATAGAGGTTGCAACCCTTATTAAAGTTTAAAGTATAATTCGATGAAACTAAGGGTATGTTTTGTCTAACTTTTGAAGTGTTTAATCTTTTAAAAAATTATAGTGTTTGGTAACCACTAAAAATGAATTATTAAAAAATGAGATTGAAAAATAAACTATTTTAAGAGAAACACTTGAAAGCAAATTTTTTTTTTTAAAAAAAGTTTTTAAGTATATAATAACTTGTGTAAAAAGCAGGAAACGTAACCAACATATGAGTGTTTAAATTCTAAACAATTTTTATACAAAACGTTTTTTAAAAAATGCATTCTTGAAAAATATTAAATTAAAAGACATTCCAAACAGGTGGGGATATGAACCATGGACCTCTTGGTCATTAGTAACAAGTTTTGTGTCAGTTGAGCTATATATGTTCATGTTAGGCTTTCATAATTAATTTTACAACAATAATCAATACATTTATTAATGTATAAGTATAACGTTGACTGATATCTACTTTTCCAAAAAAAAAAAAATCCTAATAAATAATTTTCATTCGTCGTAAGAAATGAGAATGACCCATAACTAATAATAGAAATGAATCAAAATAAAATCGGTCATTATTCCTATGATGTTGTTTGTCAATGAAAAGGAAGTTCTACTTATTTGAAGGAACTATTTCCAATTTTGAAGTGTCCCCTATCAAGTAGTCCCTTTATTTTGGTCTCCTTAGTTGTAATGATGGCTCTCGAGCGATTTGCCTTGTTTGCATGAAAGGTTGATGTTAAAAAAAAAAAAAATCCCTTTATTTTAAACTATATAAAAAAGAAATGAAATTTTTTATTGTCATTCCCAGTAAACTAAACAAGACTTAAAAGTTTTGAGGTTAAAATTGAACTGGGAATGATTTATCTACTTATGTCGATTCGAAAGGAAAATTTCTTCATTGAGACCCAGTCTCCAATTCAAACAAGGGATACAAACATGGTGGCTTATAAAGCCCCATCTTATGACGTTTTTAATACTTTAGATTTAGATTATTCATGTTGATTAGTAAAGAGTTATGATCCTACTAATACTAGAAGAGTTTAATAACAAATCTAAAACCTAATCATACATAAACACATTTCACCATCAAAGAATGCATATAAGAGCTCAAAATAAGAAAGAATTATTTCCCTTTTTAGAAAAAAAAAAAAATTCAACATTTTGAAGACATAGCCCCAAAATGAAAAGTATCAAGTCAAGTTCAACTACTTCATATGAGATATTGTTGAAGGTAATAAAAGAGATATAAATCCTCATTGATTATAATTGTACTGGTCAAGGTCAAGTTGGATGGCTTATATGGATAAGATAGCAAACTAAATGCATCAGCCTGCCTTTGTCCTCTCCCTATCAAGAATTTATGTGGCCAATGAGATATCTTCACTTCATCTTCAACCAAGGGATATTTTCACTTGTTTTAGATTCGTGTCTAATAGATTTATGAACTTTATAAAGTATCTAATAAGTTTCTCAACTTTCAATTTTGTATTTAACATGTCTAGAACTTTGAAAAATATCTAATAAGTCCTAAACTTTTGATTGTGTCTAATAAGTATCTGATTCAATTTTGTGTTTAATATATATTTGACTTATTCGACATTTTTTTAAAATTCACAAACCTAATGGACACGAAATTGAAAGTCGTTTAATGTTCCATTAGACACAAAATTCAATTTTATGTCTAATAGATTAAGTAGTTTTATAAAACATTGAGTATATATCAGAAATCTATTAGACATAAAATTGATAGTTCGTGGATTTATTTGACATTATTAAAGTTCAAGAATAAATTAGACACAAAATTGAAAATTTAGGAACCTATTAAATACTTCTTAAACTTCAAGGATCGTTTAGATACAAATATGAAAGTTTAGGGACTAAACTTATTATTTAAACATTTTTAAAATAGAAAACTAAACATAAAAACATCATCCAAAAATGGTTTAAACATCTCAACTATATACTTTCATTCTTAAAAAAAAAAAAAGAAGCTATATAGCTTCATCTTCCTTTTGAACTAATGCACATTGAAGGAAATTTGTTTGGCAATTTACAACTAAGGGTGCGTTTGACATTGATTTTGGAGGCAGTTGAAGTGATTAAAAAATAATCTTAACCGTTTTTAGCGTTTGGTAAAACAGATTATAAATTAATTTTTATAAAAGTATTTTTTCAACCACGTTCATTTGCAAAATCCAATAATTGTAGCTTTTCGTTTAGCTTCCCTAAAAATCTAATTTGTAACTAACTATTTATTTCTTGTTTAGACTTGATTCATGTGAATCATTTTTTTTAATTTAACATAATTTTATTTTATTATTTTATACTCATTTGAAATTATTTGTTTTTATTTTTATTTAAATTGAAACAATATTTTTTCTAATACAAGTAGCAAATTATATTTCTTAGCAAAATATAAAAACCTCCTAAGTTAAACATAAGATTATATTTTAAATCATATCAAATTTAAAACAATTATCTTATATGTTTCAAAACAATAATTATCTTAAAATAATTTTGAAATTATCTTTTAAAATTTTGAAATTAAATATCAACATTAAATTTATTTATTGAAAAAATATAGTTAAGCTGCAATAATAATTTAGAATATTAATTTACCAAACACCTTAACTTGCTTTTTCGTCTATAAAGCTAAAATTTACCAAATACTAATTTACTTTGTAATACACCTGATTTTCTTTAAAGCATAGCTAACAACAATTATTTTAGAAGCTAGCCATCAAGAGCATAGCTCGACTGGCATAAAGTTGTACTGATAACCACGAGATCTGTGGTTCGAATCCCTCACATTTAAAAAAACTGGCAAAATCACGGTCTTTTGAAAAAAATTGGCCAAAGCATGTAGTTTTTTTGTCCTTATTTGACGGACAAAAAAAATCTAGGAAATGAGAGTGTTTTTATTCTTAGATGTTTTTTAAAAAATCTATTTTTAATGTTGTAAATTTAGAAGACTAATTTTCCAATTATAGGTATGTTATCGATTATAATATTTCAATAATTCGATTTATAGAATAAAAACATAAAAAAAAAAATATTAAAATTAAAAATTAATTTTCAAAATTTATATATAAAAAAAAACAATAAGGAATGAAGCAACAAATTAAAAAAAAACTGAATATGAAAGTTGAAATTAAAAAAAAAAAATGAATCTGTGGCTTGAAGCCACAAATTTAAATAAGGACAAAAAAAAAAAAAAAAAAAATTTGCATGGTTTCACCAATTTTTTTCAAAACACCGTGATTTAGCCATTTTTTTTTAAATGTATTTTTTTTTTCTAATTAACCCATAATTAAAGAATGCGACTATCAAAAGAAAAAAAAAATCTTTCTATTTATTATTTTTTCTTGAAGAATATTAATATTTAATTTGTTCATTATATTTATAAACTTCTTGATGACTCTCTTCCCTCTAAACTATGTATTTTCTGTTACAAAATTTCAACACTTATGATCACAAATATCATTTTCAAATGTATCAGTGTGTTTTCTATTTTTAATTGGCTTTTGATATTAATACCTAATTATGCCAAGTCCCAATCACTATTTATTTATTTATCACTTTATATAACTGAAAATATTTTTAGGTAGAATTGGAAGAAAGAGAAGGAATGATTTGAATAAATATAATCAATTTTGGTAGATTGTGAGTGACCCACACATTACAATTACATTCATTAAGGTCATTAAATGATGGGAGGAAAATCTCTTAAAAAAATGATGTGAGGAAAAATTTAAGAAAATAATATTTGAATAAGATAATATTAATTATTCAGTAATCCAACCACGTGTATATATATATATATATATTTTTTTTTGAGAAGTCCACGTATATATATTATATAACATTACAAATAAAAAGAAAGATATTGATTTTTTGATCCACTAAGTTTTGTTCATATATATATTAGAGAGAACATGTTCGATATAATCCACACACACTACATTTAATATCTTGTGTGTTTTATTGACAATCAAATGTTTTAGGGTTACAATTTTCAAAGAAAAAGTATATATCATAGTCAGGCAATTGTCTCTTGAGATTAATCGAGGTGCGGCAGACCTATCTCTCTAGCACTCATATAAAACAATTGTGTTTGTGTCAAAGTGAGCATATCTAAGTGATAATTGACATGTATCATTGATTAAGAGATTAGAGGTTCGAATCCTTCCATTCTCAATTGTTGTTGAACTCAAAAAAAAAAAAAAAAAAAAAAATTGTGTTTGTGTACTAATACTTCAACTAATTATGTTATATATACTCATGTTAAAGGATTATTTAGAAAAAAAGGATATATATATATATATATATATATATATATATATATATATATATAAGGTCTATATAACAATATTAAATTAAATGTACAAAGAGTGAGTATAACTTTAGTGATAATTGACAATTTGACATATACCCTCGATTTCGAAAATTTTTCCTCCAAATGTTCTTAAACTAAAAAAGAAAAATCGTAACCCTCAAATTTATGTCGATGTTACCAATTGAATAATTAAATCAATTCTAATGACTTTCATTTGATTATTTTAAGTATTTTTTTTTAAAATTTTGAATTTTATTTTAGAGTAATTTAAAAGCACATATATACCCAATGGAAGATTCTCTTCGTAATCTAAATAACTAGCTTGTGTGAAGATGCATTAATTATTTGAAAAGAAAGATAATACAAAGGAAAGTGACCATGGTTTATAAAAAAAAGGTGACTAGAGAATTTCAAAAAAGAAGAAAAAAAGAGTGGACCAGGAAAACAAGAGAGTTTTCTTTTTTTGAAAAAACAAAAAGTTCTTTCTATTTATTAGCATAAATCAATAATCAATTTAATTTAATTTATTCTTTGCAACTCATTAATGTCTATCTTTTCTTCCAACTGTCAACAATATGTGGGGATAATAATTCAAAGCTTTAATTTTTTAGTAAGAAATATACGAGATTGTTTTTTTTTTTTTTTTTAGAAAACGAGATTGTTTACAAAGTGTCAATGTGTTTTTTTTAAATATAGTTTATTAATACCTAATTATGTTATGTCCCATCACTATTATATCACTAAAAATAGTTCCATCCAAAATTTAAGAGTTTTTTTTTTAGTACATCAACATTTGGAATAGGGGATTCAAAGACCTCTTGATCGATAGTACATGTCAATTACCGCTGAGCTAAGCTCGCTTTGACAAAAATGTAAGAGCATTGATATTTTAAAACTTTGGTCAAGCATATTAAAGCATTTTTTAAGTATAACATTATTATTGAAACGAGGTACAAAATTTAAAGATACTCTATTATCGAACTTTATTTTAAAGATAAATATGATTCGATCTCCATTTTATAATTATTTAAACTATATATATTGCGGGGAAAAAACTTCTAAATTATAAAAAATACCTCTAAACTATGGGGTTTGTTTCAAAAATGCCTTTGAACTTTGAAAAGTTTCAAAAGTACCCCTGAACTTTGAAAAATGTTTCAAAAATACCCTTGCGGTTAATTTTTGGATGGAAACCGTTAGAATTTATGGTGAGAGGAGGAAAAAAGAAGAAGCATTTTTCAATAAGGGTATTTTTTAAATTTTTTTGAAAGTTCAAGGGTATTTATGAAACTGAAACTTTAACGGTTTCCACCCAAAAATTAACTGCAAGAGTATTTTTGAAACATTTTTTCAAAATTCAGAGATATTTTTTAAACTTTTCAAAGTTCAGGGGCATTTTTGAAACAAACTCCATAGCCAGGGACATTTTTTATAATTTAGCCGAAAAAAAACTATATACGATATTTGTGTTTGAAAGTTTGGGTTTTTACAGCTATTTGAAATATTTTGTTTAAACTTTAAAGTGGAGAATTGAAAAGTCGAAATTTCAATGCCATTTTAATTTCGTGGATTTAAAACCATGGGAAGTTTGTTGTGGATAATGTACTGGACACTCTGAAGTCAAACATCACTGCCATTTTAATTTCGTGGATTTTCCTTTCTCCATTCAATTTGAGCCTCCTTTCTTGACTAGCTTTCATCTCCCAATCCAAAAAAAAAAAAAAAAAAAAAAAAAAAAAAAAAAAAAAAAAAGTCATACTTAGAAATTTCAATGGCCATGAACTGGTTTTCATGGTAGAAGAATGATCCAAACATGAAGTTTTGAGATGGTAATTGATGTCTGGTTAAATTATAAAAAATACACATGTAAATTATAGGATTGGTTTCAATTATACCTTTGAACTTTCAAATGTTTCATTTTAGCTCTTGAAGTTTGTTCCAAAACAACCCTTGAAGACTTTTTTTTGGTCAAATTCATGGACGGAAAATATCGTGTTTGCATATGTATTTTGGCTTATATCAATAGATTTGAACATACATTTGGAAAGTTTTCGTCCATAAATTTAACAAAAAATGTCTTCAAGGATTATTTTGAAATAAACTTCAAACTTCAAGAGTTCAATTGAAATTTTTGAAAGTTCAGGGGTATAATTGAAACAACCCCATAATTCAGAGTATTTTTTTTTAATAATTTAACCTTGATGTGTTGTCCACTAAATTATGCTTGTAGTGAGATTGTATCATTGAGTCATTACCTTCGTTAAACGTAAGATAAGAATTTTTTTCTCCAATGTGCCACTTCTTGTACTCTATTTCCACTCCATTTAAATCAAGCCTCCACAAGGACAAAAAATTATTCAAGGTGGTTGTCTCTCCCTAAAAACTTACATGTAGTGAGATCATAATTTTTTATTTGGAATTTTCATACGGAAGACCCTAAAAAATAGGCGGAAATGATAAATGTCCTACCTTTTTAATTTGAGGATATATGCCATTTTGCTTTCATCTTCCTAGCAAAATTATCATTTTACTCTCTACTGATCTAACCTTGCTCTCTCTCCAAATTCTCGCTCTAGCTTCTTGCTCTCTCTCCAATCTTGCTCTCTTTCTTTGGCTCTCGCTTATCGCTCTCGTTCTCGTTCTCTCTCCGATTTCTCCCTCCAATCTCTTACTCTCTCTCTAATTTCCCTATCCAATCTCTTGCTCTCTCTCTCTAATCTCGCACTTAAATCTCGCTCTCACTCCAACCTCTCGCTATTAAATGCACGTTTTCATATAGGGAGTAAAATGGTAATTTTGCTAGGATGATACCGTAAGCAAAAAGTCATATACTCTTAAATTGAAAATGTAGGACATTTTTCATTTTGGCCTCTCCAAATGAGTCATCCAAGCAATTGTTTCTTTTTATTTTTGAATGGTATTATAAAACCATCAACCACTCTAAATAATTTCTCAACAAAAATCAAACCCATCCATATTTTTTCAATACCAATCTTGGCATTTTCAAATCTTGAAAACTAAGATAGAAAATAAGATAACGTAAGCAAAACTTTTTTATCTCAATTGTCAACATTTTAAGAGTGGTATGTAGGGGACTACCCACGGAAGTATTCTCCCTTTTTTTCACCTTGCTTTCAACAATACAAAAGCTCCAAAATCATTATTAAAGTTCAAATTAAAGACCCACAATCCAAAACCCAACAAGAACAACAACAAAAACCAAAACACAACACAAATCCACAAATATTGAGTACCCTTTATTCTTCATCAAACAACACAAACACACATTAATGATTAATCAAAACCTCCATTTCCCTAAATCGAGTACTTAATATAACCAACAGAGGACGAATTAATATCCTTAATCAAAGTCCCCAACACCGGAACCCTCAAGCACTTCGAACTATACTCCTTGTAAATAAACCCCACACACTTACAATCTCTGTCACACTTGGCTCTGCATTCCCCCACCTTAATCGGCCCTTCCCCATCTTCCTTATAGGGATTCAGAAAATGCTCCACTCCAACGATCTTATAATACCCAAATTTCCCCTTTCCTCCGCCGCTGCACGGCGGCGTCTTCGGCGGCGCACAGCTCTCGCTCCACCCCAGAAGCCCCTTCGGGCTCGGACACGCCACGCACATTCCCCTGCTGCAGTACCCGTAAGCCCCGCATTTGCTCGGCAGAGCACATTCCCTTATGAAATAGCTCGAGAAAAACGCGAAACTCTCTTCCCATTTCAGGTAGCTCACCTTGTCGTAGTACGTGAACGCTCTCAGATTCCCGTCGTGCCCCAGCCGGAGAAACGAGTACGTCGCGTTGTAGTTCAATTTGTTCAGATTCAGCGCGCCGCCGCTTCGGATTGGCCGGACTTGTAACAATCGCCGCCGCGGGGTGTCCTGATTCACCAACAGAACTAGCTCGTACGCCGTCGCGTTTTCGTTCTCCGGCTCCGCGTCGAACGTCACTCTGTTTCCGTGGTTCGTCCCCGGCCAGCCGCCGTAGGTTAAGAGCTGACCGGAGTGGTTGAGGAACATCGTGAGACCGGTTCGATCCAGTACGAGGCTGTAAGGGCCATCGGAGCCGTCGATTTCGGACGTGCGGCTGATTAATTTGTTCCGGCCGCCGATTCGAATCGATTGGCCGACTAAGAGAGTGTCGGTAGGGTAATCGAAGCTCTGCCAGAGGAACTTGCCGTTCTTGTCGTGGAGGACGAGGTTGCCGTTGGGGAGCATTTTGATGCCGGTGACGCCTCTGTTTCTGGTGTTGGTTTGCCAGACGATGCGGCCGTCGGAGTCGGCGAGGACGAAGTTGCCGTCGCGGCCGAAGGTGAGGGTGGCGTTTTCACGAACTGGGTCGTTGCGGTTGGCGTCCCAAACCCAGCGCATCAAGCTCTCGTCGCGGGGGATTCCGGCTCTGATGGCGAGGATGAAGGAATCGGGAGTGGTGTTGTAGAAACAGAGGCGGAAGGGGAAAGTGTAGAAGGTGTAGACGTCGTTCCGGATTACACGGTAGCTGGCGTCGTATTCGATGATTCGGTCGCCGAATTCGCCTTGGTTTATGAAATGGAAGGTTTCGTTTGCAGGGACTTGAGCTTCTGTGGCTATGGCGGCGAGAAGGAGGGTGAAGAGGAGGAAACAGAGATGGAGAAGAGGAAGATGGTTCGCCATTTGTTCTTCTTCCGATGTGTTTCTATTTTGCTGAAGAGAGGCCTTTAATATGCTAGTTTATCGCCACGTGTGGGTTAATTACAAAACGGTCTTTTTTATTTTTATTTTTAATTATTATTTATTTCAACTTTCATTTTCAGTTTTTTTTTTTACAAATTTTGAGAATTAACTTTTTATTTTAATATTTTTTTAATGTTTTTATTATATAAATTAAATTATTGGAATATTATAATCGATAACATAATTATAATTGGAAAATTATCCTTCTAAATTTTCAACAGTATTGATACATTTTCAATCACACATTTCGATTCATAATTTTTACCAACTATTTTTTTTAAGAAATTAGACTAATAAAAATTTATACATAAAAAATTAGGGGAACAAGAAAATTTTGGGTAAATAAGAATACAAATATAATTTTTTTTTAAAAAAAATCTAAGAATAAAATTGTTACTCAAAATTAAATAAAAACAAAATAATCAAGCACAAATATTGAGTATAAATCAAATAAAAAACTGTAATTAAAAAGTAAAGAAAAAGATAAGACTAAAACTTGTAATTATAGCATTAACAATATCATTTTTTTAATATAACATTTAGTGGCTTAAAAAAAAGTATTAAAAAAACGGGGCCCATATCATAAGTTAGACTCAAAATTAAATAAAACGAAAATAAATAATATCAACTTTTGCTATGTAAAATTACAACATTTCTTAAACCAACTCTTTCACACACAAAAAAAAAAACATTTATTGTCTTCTTATTTAAAAAAAAAAAAAAAACCTTGGATTTTTTAATATTTCGCAGAAGAGAGGCCTTTAATATACTAGTTTATTGCCACATGTCGTTCCACGTAATATTCTTTGATTTGTTTTTATCATGTAATAACGTCGATAAAAAAACGAACAAAATATTAAGGAAATAGTAATAATAAGAAGTATTTATACTATTATTGCTGCACAAACACCACTTTTATATTATAAATTGTAAATTATAGTCAGATATAGGGGTCAAATCGGGGATGCTTTTCGGGTCCCCGGTCGGGGTATCCCCGTCCCGTCCCTGACCCCGAACCCGACCCATATATTTTTTTTTATTGAATTTTTAAAAAATATATTATATATATTATAATTATATAATAATATTATTAATATATCATATTATACTATTATTAATATTTTATAAAGTTTTTTTTTTCCATTATTAAGTTAACAATACTGTTTTGTAAAAGAAAAAAAAAACTTAACAATATTGTTTTATTTAGTTTTTGTTTTTCTTTTTTTTTTCTTCTTAAAATTAATTTAGGTATTTAAATTTATAATTAATTTTTTTAATATTTTAAACAAATTAATAATAATAATACTAACTTCCATATAAAGTAGGTATATTTTAAATATATTCCCTAAATTTTAAATAATTTCTATTAATTTTTTAATTTTTTTTAAAAAACGGAGATTTTTCCCCTTGGGGACCCAATCCCCAAACGGGGATTCCCTGACCCCGACCCCGATTCTCCGAAACAGGGAATGAGGCGGGGATGGAGATGAAAACTCCCACGGGGATGGGGATGGAGAGTGCATCCCCGCCTCGTCCCGCGCCGTTGCCATCACTAATTATAGATAAGTGAATTTGTTGTTAAAAGTAAAAATCGAAAAGGAATAAATAAGTGAATTTGTTGTTAATAAAGTAAAAATCGAAAAAGAATAAATAAGTGAATTTGTTGTTAAAAGTAAAAATGGAAAAAGAATAAATAAGACACTGTTTGATAACCATTTGATTTTTTATTTTTGGTTTTTGAAAATTAAGCCTATAAATACTATTACAACCCATAAGTCTACTTGTTTTGTCATCTACCATCTTCCCACATTTTCAAAAACTAAGTCAAGTTTTGAAAATTAAAAAAAGTAGTTTCCAAAAACTTGTTTTTGTTTTTGAAATTTGGCTAAGAATTAAAGTGTGTGCTTAACAAAGATGAAAACCATGATATGAAGATTGGAAGAAAACAAGCATAATTTTCAAAAACCAAAAACCAAATGGTTATCAAACGGGGCCTAAGTGAATTTGGATGCTTCTATTCAAAAAAAAATTATTGGTTTAAATGTGAGATCTATTAGACATGAGATTAAAATTTTAAGAGTTTGTGTCAAGGTAAACATAAATCAATCATTGCAATGTATCATCAACCAAAAGGTCAAAGGTTTGAATCTCTCATCCTAAGTGTTATTGAACTAATATATATATATATATATATATATATATATATAAAAGTTTGTTTGGTTGGTAATCAAAAAACATAAAACTTAAACAAAGTTGTACATGTTTATATATTATATCATACTATATTTATTAAAAAAATTATCTTTTTTAATTTAATTCTACATTTTAAAATTTTAAATTCAAAATTTGGATACGCTGAAAACATAAAAAAGTTGTTATCAGAATTTCCACAATTTGGATCATAGAATTTGAAAACACTTTTTAGATTGCATACAAAGCCAATATTAAATAATTATAAATCCAATAATTGTGAGGAAGGAGATTGACGTTTAAGCTAAAAATGGTATTGAAGGATGAAAATTTCGATGTCGATATTGAAATCAATAACTCAAATTTACTTATGTATCAACAGATATTTGGATTTCCACAAATATTTTGGAAAAATTCACAGATATCATGAAATTGATTGAAATTTAGTAAATTTCTTAATAAAACATTCAAGAAACTTATTTAAGTCTCAAACAATCATTTTAAACATATGTATTATTAACATATACATTAATATAAAAATAAAATAGTAAGATAATACGTATGCCAAGAAATGAACAAAAATTTGATAAATTCGTTAATTAATAGATATGTTAGATAATGTTACTATAAACAAATACATCATTTAACGAGAAATGTATAAGAAAATAGCCCTTTACTGATATAATCAGCCCTAGTGAAATAGCTTAGGCAATACACACAAAGTAACACCTAAGGGGAGGTAAAGAAGGATTACCTTTGAGGCTCAAATACCTCAGAGAGAAAACTTGATCAACTTCTAATCTAAAGACGAATCACTACACAATTTTGGTAACCAAACCAACAAACTTGAATGATCCTACTAGGGATTGCAAAAATTCCCGCAGGGCCCCGCCCCATAGAATCTCCAGTTTGATCGGGTATCCCCGGTCGGAGACGGGGCGGGAATGGGGATGGTATCCCCGTCCCATCCCCGAACCCGCCTCGAATACTTTTTTTATTTATTATTTTTAAAAAATATATATTATATATATTATAATTATTTATTATTCTTATATTACATTATATTACTAATAACATTTTATAAAGTTTTTTTTTAATTCTTAAGTTTTGGTTCATTGTATTGTTTAGTTTATATTTTTCTTTTTCTTTTCTTTTTTTATTTAATGTACGTGTTTAAATTTATAATATAAAGTGTTTAATATTAGAAATTTTAATTATTTAAACAAATAAATAAACATAATACTAAATTTATAATAAAAGTATGTGTAATTTTAATTCTTTTTTGTTAAAAATAATTTTAAAAAAGAATGAAAAAGCGGGGATTTTTTTCCGTGGGGACCCGATCCCCAAATGGGGATTCCCCGACCCCGACCCCGATTCTCCGAAACGGGGAATGGGACGGAGACGGGGATGAAAAATACCCACGGGGATGGGGATGGGGAGTGCATCTCCGACCCCACCCCGCTCCGTTGCCATCCCTAGATCCTAGGGATTTAACATGCAATATACATGCTTCTCAACATGGAGGAAACAAATATATCAAACTCTATTTACATTTAACTTCTCAAGATTCCTTTACAAAGTAACATAATGTGACTTATATATGGTGGACCATGAAAACCCTAAAATTATTAAAGTAAAGCTAAACAAGATTGATCTAATGAAACATACTTGAAAACTAACTAAACAACTTGAACTAAAATTAAGGACTGGAGGGGAGTGGGCTCAAGCCCTTACAAATGAGAGTCCAACATAATAAAGTCCAAGTCAAAAATAGGGATTTAGGCATTTAGAGGTAATTTGGGACTCAATGACCAATGAACAAAAGGACATGGCTTGAGTTTAATTTGCTTTTGCTTCACCTTGGAGGCTTGGAAGTTGACATATCACTAACCCAAATTCTCATGCTATAACTTTTTAAAGTGGGAGAAATCAAGGTGTATTTTGGTACTAGGGAGAGAAGAGAAAAGCTACAAAAATATCGCGGATATTAGGTAAAATATCGATAAAATATTGTTGATATTTTGACAATCAATAGTAAAAAAGATATATCGAAAAATATCGGCGATATATCGCTAAATTTTGAAAAACAACTCTCCTCTTTTGTATTGTTATCTAACCTATAATTTTACGGATATACCACAGATGTTTCGATCCGTGTTGTCAATGATATTTTCATCGTTGTCTTATCAACTAAGCTATATACTTGAATTTTCAATAAATTTATTTGTTATATAATCACATAAAAGACAATGATTTAAATCTGAAGTGATTTCACATTTCATTGATTTTGAAGGTAAATTACTTATTTAGACTTGTCATATTTCAATTTTCTATTAATAAATCAAAATTAAAAGCATATATGTTAGTAAATTTGTAATTTTCTTTTCTTTTCCAACTATCATCTAAAAATACCCTTTTTGAAACCTTAAGAATAAAATAGACGTCACTAAAGTACATGTTGTCCTAAAATTTTAAGTTTGGTAACTTATTTGATATTTTTGAAGTCAGAAACAACAACCTATTAGACACAATCCTAACACTTCAAGGATGAATATATTTATTCCGTTGGTTTCAATTTCTATTTTGGTCCCTCAAGCTCTCCATTTATTATAGGTTAAATTATGAGTGAGTTCATGAACTTTTGTGTTTGTTAAGTCCTTAACTTTTTTAGTTTTGGTTTTTATGGCTATTTTAGAGATTTCGTTTCAATTTAGTGTTATAATTTTAAAGAACTTGTTTATCCCTCCATTTCCTATACTTTGATAGAATTTTTGTACTATGAACATAAGTACAATTAGATTTTATACTAGATTGTCATATTTTGAAACATAGATATTTTCCTTGCAAGGGTAAGTCTTGCGAGACCTCATCTCTAATGGGATGGGAAGTCTCCATTTAGGTGGGAAACAGAGAAGAGGGATGGGAACAAATTTCCTACCAGCTAAACGGGAACGAGTTAGGACTAGGAATATTCCTCATCCTCGTCTCTGTCCAGATTGTCTTTTTCCAATATATGTATGTACGTATGGGCACGTATATGTGTGTGTATATATATATACAATTTTATGGTTTAGTGACTTAAATAATTAAAAATGTTTGAATTATATGGTTAAACATTTGAACTATTTGTATGGATAATTAGATAATTTGATATAAAATATTATTTTGCTTCGGAGAGGTTTAAGAATTTTATCTTTAAATAAAGAATTTTCTTGAAGAATTAACTACCTAATTGAAATTTTATCAAAAGAATAATTTAATTCAATTAAGATTAAAAAAACTAAACGAAAAATAACTCTTCATGGGAACCTGATTCTTGCAAATTCTCCCCAAGAATCTTTGTCTCGATTCTTGCAAAATTTAACAAGAAATTTTGCCTGAAAAAAGATTTAAATGAATGAAGTGGAAGGAGATGGAGAAGTCATCCATTATCCTGTGAACCTACCTTATTAGGGTGTGTTCGGTATAACTTTTTAAGTGTTTAATTTTGAAAAAAAAAATCATTTTGAAAAAATTTCTGGTGTTTGACAATCACTAAAAATAACTTATTAGAAATTGAGATCGAGAAATAAACCATTTTGAGATAAACACTTGAAACTAACTTCTTTTAAAAGAGTTATTTAAAGTAATACAATAACTTTTATAAAAACACTTCGAGAAAATGTAACCAAACATATGAGTGTTTAAACTCTAAACAATTTTTAGTCAAAATGTTTTTAAAAAAATGCATTCACGAAAAACATTTAAATTAAAATGTAATTCAAATTGACCCTTAGAGTTTAGAGATCAAAAGTGTAATTTATCTTTAAACTTTGCACAATCTTATAATTAATTGAAAAGTATGGGTTTTTACAGCTATTTTGAAGATTTTTCACTTCAATTTAGTATTATAATTTTAAAGGTTTCAATTTAATCTTTATATAATTTTCTTAAATTTTCTTGTCTCCATAATCACCAAAGTTACGTTGACAATGAGAGGGGCAATGAGTCAGTGTCAAAAGAAAATTTTGTCACACACAATTAGAGAATTATTAATGTTTATGGTAAATTCAAAATGTTCTATGAGAGATTTAACCAAATTACCACGGTCAAAGTTCCAAAATTGGGAAGCCAAATTAAAATCAAACTTAGTGCATGTTTAGGAGTGATTCTAAAATGGCTAAAATCATTTTTATCATGTTTGAAATCAACTCGAAACATACATTTTAATTATTTAAAATCAATTTTATGTTTTATTTTACACTTTTAAACGTGATTTTCATATATCATCAAAATTGATTTTGAATTTGAACATATTTCGAAGTGATTTTGAATATAACAAAAATGATTTTAACTATTTCAAAATTACTCACAAATATGCACTTATAATATGGACTAAGTATTAATTTAACCCTTTTCTTAATACGAAAAAACTCATTTTTATGAAAATAAGTGGAGATGGAGGTTGAGATGTTTTTTGTTTTTTCTTTTGACATTCACAAATAGTATCTTATATAATTTAATGAGCTAACCTTTTTTCTCTTTTTAGTCAACAATGTCTTGGGTGATTAATCAAATTTTTGGAAGGTTCGGAATTGTAATAATGACTTAAACCAATTGAAGTATGCTCAAGTTAGCAGTTACTATCCTTTTAAAAAAAAAAAAGTTAGCAACTACACGAATTTAGATGATATCTTATTAAAAAAAAATTAAACCAACTAACTTTTTGTTGGGAGTGCATCCAAAGTCCCACATTGTTTAGATAAGGGGATGATCATGGGTTTATAAGGGAGGACAAGTATCTCCATTGGTATGAGGCCTTTTGGGGTGAACCAAAAGCAAAGCCATGAGGGCTTATGCCCAAAGTGGACAATATCATACCATTGTGGAGACATGAGTGTGTCCCACTTTGTGTGCGTAGTCGGACAAGACAGAAAAACCCGATGGTCAGATTGAAGACTCCACGATTGTGTCAAGAGTGCCAGTTTCGGCACGGCAGTCAGTGTTGTCAGTATCAGAGCAAGGTTGTGTTTAGTTAAGTGCTTTGTGTTGAACATGGAAAATAGTACAGGTAAGATGGTTACTTTGAATGGCTCAAATTATCAAGTTTGGAAAAGGAAGATGGAAGATATTTTATATGTGAAGGATTTATATCTTCCTGTTTTTTCACTTGAGAAGCCTGAAGATTTAACTGACTTAGAATGGGAAATATGTCATAAGAAAGTGTGTGGCATTATTAGACTTTGGGTAGAAGAAAATATTCTAAGTCTTATTGATGAAGAAAATCATGCACGGACACTTTAGAATAAGCTTGAGTCTTTATATGCCCCGAAAACTGGAAATAATAAATTGTTTTTGATTAAGCAAATGATGGCTTTGAAGTACCAAGACGGAACATCTATGTTAGATCATTTGAATACATTTCAAGGTATTATTAATCAGTTAGCTAGAATGAATATCAAGTTTGATGAAGAGATACATGGATTATGGCTTCTTGGTTCGTTGCCGGACTCGTGGGAGACATTTAGAACTTCCTTATCTAACTCAGCCCCAAATGGAGTACTAAGTATGAACTTAGTAAAAAGTAGTGTCTTGAACGAAGAGATGAGAAGAAAGTCGCAGGGCTCTTCTTCACAGTCAGATGTTCTTGTTACTGAAAGAAGGGGGAGGAGTAAGAGCAAAGGTCCGAAGGATAGAGACAGAAGCAAAAGCAAGAGTGGCCGGTTTGCAAATGTTGAGTGCTTTTACTGTGGTGTGAAAGGGCATATAAAGAAACATTGTCGGAAATTCAAAAGGGAAAATAAAAATGACAAAGGTAAGGAAAAGAAGAATGACGATGGTAATGATGCAGATAGAGTTGCTGCAGCCACCGAAGAGTTTCTTATTTTATTTGACGGTGATGTGATTAATCTGACTACACAACAGAGTAGTTGGGTGATTGATAGTGGCGCTTCAATTCATGCTACATCTAGAAGGGATTTCTTTGCATCCTACATATCTGGTGATTTTGGGAGTGTTAGGATGGGTAATGATGGATCAGCAAAAACAGTTGGCATGGGAGATGTGCACCTGGAGACCAAGAATGGTTCTATGCTGATTTTGAAGAATGTGAAACACATCCCTGATATCCGTATGAATTTAATCTCCACAGGTAAGCTTGATGATGAAGGTTTCTGCAATACCTTCTATGACGGTAAATGGAAGCTTACTAAAGGCTCTATGGTGGTAGCTAAGGGAGAAAAGTGTTCATCACTGTATTTGATGCAAGCAAAGATTACTGATTGCGATATAAATACAGTGGATAATGATGAGAGTGTTGAGCTTTGGCATAAGAGACTTAGTCACATCAGTGAGAAGGGTTTGATGATTTTGGCCAAGAAAAACCAGTTGCCTAGTATGAAGAATGCACCTCTGAAAAGATGTGCTCATTGTTTGGCAGGAAAGCAAACCAGAGTTTCTTTTAAGGCATCTCAGCATTCAAGGAAGCCAAATATACTTGATTTAGTATATTCTGATGTATGTGGTCCTATGAAAACTAAAACACTTGGAGGTGCGTCATATTTTGTGACATTTATAGATGATCATTCGAGAAAAACATGGGTTTATACCTTGAAGACCAAAGATAAAGTGTTGCAAGTGTTTAAACAGTTTCATGCTCTTGTTGAAAGAGAAACTGGTGAAAAGTTGAAGTGTATTAGGACTGATAATGGGGGTGAGTATTGTGGACCTTTTGATGAGTATTGCAGAGATCATGGTATTAGGCATCAAAAGACACCTCCTAAGACTCCTCAGTTAAATGGATTGGCTGAGAGAATGAACAGAACACTAGTTGAAAGGGTGAGATGTTTGCTTTCACAGTCACAGTTACCGAGATCATTTTGGGGTGAAGCATTAAGTACAGTTGTACATGTTTTGAATCTCACACCATGCGTTCCATTGGCATTTGAAGTTCCAAACAGAATTTGGTCAAAGAAAGATATATCTTATAATCACCTGCGTGTCTTTGGTTGTAAAGCTTTCGTTCATGTTCCTAAAGATGAGAGATCGAAGCTTGATGCAAAGACAAGACCATGTGTGTTCCTTGGCTATGGTCAAGATGAGTTTGGTTACAGACTGTATGATCCAGTGCAGAGGAAGCTCATTAGAAGTCGAGATGTTGTGTTTATAGAAGGCCAAACCATACAAGATATCGAGAAGACAGATAAAACAGAGTATGAACACAATGATGATCTGATTGATTTAGATTCAGTTCCTTTGACATGGTTTTCTACACAGATTGAAAACGAGGTCCAAAATGATCAGCTTGATGATACAGTTGAGGTAGAGGGCTCTGAACAGGTTGAGGAAAATGATGATGTTTATGAACAGTTGTCAGAGACAGAGGTTCCCACAGATGTTTCACTTAGGAGATCTGTCAGAGATCGACATCCGTCAACAAGATATTCAGCTAATGAATATGTGTTATTGACTGATGGGGGAGAACCTGAGAGTTATGAAGAGGCCATAGAAGATGAGCACAAAAGAGAGTGGACTGATGCAATGAAAGATGAAATGAAGTCTTTACATGAAAACCATACTTTTGAGCTTGTTAAGTTGCCTAAAGGGAAAACTGCACTGAAAAATAAGTGGGTTTATCGAGTGAAACAAGAAGAACATATCTCAAGACCGCGTTTCAAAGCGAGACTAGTTGTCAAAGGGTTCAGTCAGAAGAAAGGTGTTGACTTTGATGAAATTTTTGCTCCTGTTGTTAAGATGTCTTCCATACGTGTAGTTATGGGTTTAGGAGCTAGCCTTGACTTAGAGGTTGAGCAGATGGATGTTAAGACTGCATTCCTTCATGGAGACTTAGACAAAGAAATTTATATGGAACAGCCAGAGGGTTTTGAGGAGAAAGGCAAGGAAGATCTTGTATGCAAGCTGAAGATAAGTCTTTACGGGTTGAAACAGGCACCAAGACAGTGGTACAAGAAGTTTGAGTCAGTTATGGGGGAGCAAGGCTACAAGAAGACTACTTCTGATCACTGCGTTTTTGTGCAAAAATTTTCTAACGATGATTTTATTATATTATTGCTCTACGTTGATGACATTTTGATTGTTGGCAGGAATGTTTCGAGAATTGACATGTTGAAGAAACAGTTGAGCAAATCCTTTGCCATGAAGGATTTGGGGCCAGCAAAGAAAATTCTTGGAATTCGAATTATACGAGACAGAGCATCCAAGAAACTGTATATGTCACAAGAGCAATACTTGGAGAAGGTGCTTGAAAGATTCAACATGGGTAAAGCTAAAGCAGTAAGTTCTCCTTTATCCAGTCATTTCAAACTGAGTAGCAAGCAAAGTCCGTCTACAGATGAAGAGAAGGAGGAGATGAGAAAAGTCCCATATGCTTCAGCAGTTGGGAGCTTGATGTATGCCATGGTATGTACTAGACCAGATATTGCTCATGTTGTTGGTGTTGTTAGTCGTTTTATGTCCAATCCAGGAAAACAACATTGGGAGGCAGTCAAGTGCATCATGAGATATTTGCGAGGCACTTCCAGTTTGAAGCTCACTTTTGGAAGTGGAAAGCCAGTGCTTGTCGGTTACACTGATTCAGATATGGCAGGTGATCTAGATAATCGAAAGTCCACTTCTGGCTATTTGATGACGTTTGCAGGTGGTGCAGTGTCTTGGCAGTCAAGACTACAGAAGTGCGTTGCACTTTCTACGTCTGAAGCAGAATATATTGCAGCAGCAGAAGCTTGCAAAGAGATGTTGTGGATGAAGCGGTTTATGCAGGAGCTTGGCTTCAAGCAACAACGGTATGTGATATTCTGCGATAACCAGAGTGCTATTCATCTTGGTAAGAACTCTACATTTCATTCAAGAACTAAACATATAGATGTGAGGTATCACTGGATGAGAGATGCATTGAATGATGGTTTGTTTGAGCCTGAGAAGATACATACTGATTATAATGGATCTGATATGTTGACTAAGAATTTACCAAGAGAAAAGCTTGAGTTTTGTCGTTCCACTGCTGGAATGACAAGTTCCTCCACACAGTGAAAAGGGGGAGATTTGTTGGGTGGATTTTCACTTTAGTGGAAATAGGCCCAAGGCCCATTAGGGCCAATTTTGTTTTTAACTTAAGTTGCAGCCGCCAGTCAATATACGCGCGAGAAAAAGAGTGACGGCAGTGAGAGAAAAGAGAAAGAAAAAGAGAAAAGAAATAGCATCCGTACAGTACCGTCTTTCAGCCTTTTGGAGGTCGATCCGTGGTCCGATTGAGCTGAAATTTTGACAGCGTGTTCCTGACACGAGGGTCTTCAAACTGAACGGTGGAGATTTCTTTTGGTGCTGCCTACAGTCAGATTGCAGTGGGTAGTTGGTTTCCACTTGGGTGAGATCTTTCTTATTTGTTCTCTTGTCGTTTGTTGCCGAGATTGTTATCTTGAGATATATTTTATTGTATGCCTCTAGTTGTATCTAGAGAGGACTCGTTGTAACCCATTATTGATTATAGTGGAGGTTTTGACTTCGGTCCGTGGTTTTTACTCCTCGCCTTGGGGAGGTTTTTCCACGTTAAAATTGTTGGTGCCCTGTGATTGTGCATGGTTAATTTTTCTGCTTCTACTTTACTAATTTCCTATTAGGTTCACACAAGAGGGGATAATTGATCGTTAAAATATAGTGTTTATCCCAACAAAGTGGTATCAGAGCCATGCCCCGGGTGTAGCCTTGTCGGGTGGAATTCTCGGATGCCGAACAAAGAAAAGTTGTGAGCCTTGAAGTAGTCATGGAGAGATCCGTGGTTGAGCTCTGGGTAGGTGGGTATATACTCCGGAGAAAAAGAGTTGTCCTGGATAAGAGCTAGAACTCTCGGAAAAGCGGTGAAGTGGGCCCATCGCTTAGAGAGTTGGACGGACTCTTGGTAAAGGAGAGTTCCGAGTTTGACGGATAGATGACTAGTTGAGGGGAGGCTCGGTGGTACTTTGTTCGAGGGGAGGATTGTTGGGAGTGCATCCAAAGTCCCACATTGGTTAGATAAGGGGATGATCATGGGTTTATAAGGGAGGACAAATATCTCCATTGGTATGAGGCCTTTTGGGGTGAACCAAAAGCAAAGCCATGAGGGCTTATGCCCAAAGTGGACAATATCATACCATTGTGGAGATATGAGTGTGTCTCGTAGTCCCTTACACTTTTTTCAATTAGCCTCCTAAATCTAATTTTTCTAATTATAAAAACTTTTACATAGTAAACTACATATTTTTCACGATGGTTTGATATATAATTTAAAAAATAACAATAATATTTTTTCACGATGACTAGATACATACTTGAAAATAAGATTTTTTTCCACTGACGATTATGAAGAAGTGGTTGTCACATAATTACATTAACAAATTCAACTGATTGAATAGTTTTTCATAAAATATCAATCTAAGTAAAACTCAAATTAGTTAAAGTATTCTACTCTCGATTTGAAGGTTAAAGATTCGAATCCCTACTTGATATTTTAAACTTAAAAAAAAAAACATAAAATATGAAATAGAAACCAAAGTCAAAACTTTAAATTGTATATATCTTCATATTTAGAGAATCGAGGTGTGATAATTTGTGTTTTGGATAAAGATAGCATTGATATTAGAAACATGAAAAGTTCTAAAAATGGAATCCTAAGATGAATGTTATGATGGAAAATCATGTCAAATTGCATCCTATTTAATTTATGTGATAATTATTGTGGGACATCACAGTCTAGTCCCATTAATTGCATTTTAGTGGCACACACCATAGTTTCCTACATATTTCTAAATTCTAAATAACTAGAGAGAGGGAATTAATTTTTACAATATATATATATATACACACACATGCACGGAAAGAAAATAGTCGTTATAAAATTGTCACTTTCACAACTTCGTTCTCTTTTTTAGTTCAATCATGTTGAGGCCTCGAACATTTCTAGTCTTTAGGATGAATATTTAATGTCTTTGTCAGTTAAATCATGCTCAAATCTGAACTTCCACCGCGATTATATTAAGATACTGATGTTATCTTACATTAAAAGATCTTTTAGTAAAATTATAAGGTATGATATAATATGACTAAGAAATGAAGTCTATGTTGAGTAGGCAAACCTATATTTATTAGAGACTACGAGTTTGTTAATCTCATAGTAATATAAATAGTGTAGCTTATAAAACTAACATTTTTTTTATCACAATAAAACTAACATTTAAACTATATACGTTTAACTTTTATAAATCAATAATATTTTTAGTCAACCCAAACATAGTTTAATTGATTGAAACATTATATTCTCAAAAACGTAAAAAAAAAATGTTAGAGTTTCAAATTTCTATTCCACGCGTCGTTGGAAAAAAAAAAACTCAACTTTGTATATCTTGTTATTTTTTGTAATCTAAGCACAAATTACACAAATCCAAAAGTTTGTAGACCAAGACTCAATAAAAATGTGAGCAGAGTAAAATATTATCATCTACATTGAATCTCTGGAAAAAAAATAAAAAAGCAGAAAGGATATATTGAAAGGGAATAATGACATTAATAATTACTGATATTAATAATCCATGCTGAATAATATAATAAAATTTGACACAAAATCTTTATGAAAAAAGGCAATAAATGAAAAAGGAGCAATTTTTGCAACATACCCACATGAAGATCTCATCCAGAAACTGGCTGTGCTGAACTCCAATTTGAAGAAGCAAATAAAACACAATGCTTTCAGGTGTAAGGAAGAAAAACAACTAAACTTCAAAATATTCAAAAGAACTTTGCAGTTATCTCAATGTGTTTGATTTCAGATGAATCCATATTGCAACTGAGATCACCTCCAAAAACACATGCACTGCTCATAATCAAGCCTTTAGGAAGTTGTTTTAGGCCCCTGAAAACAAAAGCAAGACGTTGTGTTATACGACCCTTCGTCTATCTACTTTTTCGTCACGTTTTATTCCTAAACTTTAAAGTGTCGTTTCGATTTCATTTGTATCTCAGTTTATTAACCTCAATGAATTATTATTGTAGCCAGCCTGAACATAACTCAATTGATTAAAACACATATCATCAGTTAAGAAGTAAGAGATTTGAATCTCTCACCCCCATATATGTGTTCGTTGTTGACTACATTCATGTCGTATCAAAGCATGTCAATTATTCATTACATTTAACACACTCAATAAAAAGTAAGGACTACTGAGAGTAATAAATCGAAGTACAAGAATAAAATTGAAACTTTTAAAAATATAGGAACGACAATGATGCAAACATTGAACCAGAGGAAAAGAAAAAAAATGGGAATTATACATATAGGAGAGATCTATAAGAAAAAGAAAACAGTTGCATATGTTATCTAATCTTATCAAATTTAATGTCTCTCAAACTAAGTTAAGTAATAAGCAACTTTGCGCAAATTGTTCTACAATTAGACTAATAGATAGATAGATAAATAAATAAGACAAAACAATTATTGATTTATATCGAATATTACAAATGGATTTAGCTTTCTTGAAAAAGAAAAAGGTGTCTAAGAAAAAGTTAAAGAGTAATAATAATTGTTATAGAGCTCTAATCATATATATCCTAAAGCAACCAACCATAACCTAGCCAAGTATTATGAAATTTAGGGCTTTGAAGCTCTTGGTCTAGGGTTTTATGCACACACACACTAAACATCATTATATATGCCCCCATCCTCAAAACTTTGCTTATAAAATATAATATCGTCGTTCACTAGTTGACATTGAAATTTCCCCCAACAAAATGAGAATGAAAAAACAAAACTTTAAGTTCATTCATTTCAAGGTATATGTCTCAGCATCTATCTAGAACGTATAGTCTTTAGATTCAATTTTCCAAACTAAAATGTCTAATGACAACATGATATCATAGCTATTGAATCGGATGTTCAAATTCTCACTCCAAGATTCATTTGATTAGTTCTAGTAATAATAAGAAAGGGGGATTTAATGCGAAATCTCTCTGTATTTGAATCGTTTACCTTCATCCGTCTTGGTTGGATTCTTCTTTTTCTTCTTCTTCTTATATGGGATTCCCCTTGCCTTTGATTGAGAGTCCCTCACTTCTCGCAAATAAATCCTAATGGCACCACTTGCAAATGGATTAGTCTCTGAAGAGCCTCCATTTTCTTCATAAGCAGCTCTAAGGCGACCAATAAGAGCATCAAGGCTGCCCCAAGCTTGTCTAAGAGGGCAAGTACAAGGCCCTGGTGGCTCAGGTTGTCCAAAGAAACCACACCCATTTAAATGCACTTTTGTCTTACCAAATTGGTCGAGATAGCGAAGGAAATCCAACACATGAGTGGAATTGCATTGTGAAATTGCCAATGGAGGCCTTTGATTCCTCAAATATTGCCCAAAAGTGTACCAATCTCGCCTCTTTTGCGACTCGTACCGACTCACCGGGGCAAGTTGTTGTTGTTGCTGCTGCTGTTGCTGGAAGTGTTGTTGTTGATCGACAACGATTAGAGAGGAGGAATTTGATGATGATCCTTCACCAACATCCTTGCCTTTACTTGTTGACATATGTGCAAAATAATATAAATCTCTCTCTCTTTCTATCTCAAGATTTTACACACAAAAGAAAGGCAAAGATTTGGGATTGTGAAGAGAGGAGAGAACAAGTTTTGCAAGTGGAAGTTAAGGGGGGGAAACACAAGAAAATGAAGAAGATCATATCATGGGGATAGTGAAGAAGGGAGAGACATGATATGGTCCAACATCAAAATGCTTTATTAATTTTTCCCTCTTTTTCTTCCTCTCTCTCTCAACTTTCTATCTTTTAATTGTACTATATTAGGCATTAACCCATTCTTTTTTGTGCAATAACATTTCGTGTTATGATAATTAGGTTTTCTATTGTCAAACTCAATCATTATCGTGTCTATTAGTGTAATTAATCGCAATCTAATGCGAATTAGGTTACGAGGTAATTAATTTGTTGAAAAGAATTAATCTGTCGATGAAAACTCGACACGTGGTGTTTGGAAAAGAAATCAACGGTGTCGAATTTTTATCCATGTTCTCAATATCGATGAACGCTTGACACGTTGTGAAAAAGCTTGAAAATAAAGGAAAAATGAATAAGGTGTGTTTTCATGTGGTTTTAAAGAGGATTCACTTATACTCATTTTAGAATATTACATGTATAGTAACTTTCAAATATGTGAAAAAGAATGAGCTACGAGTACCGTGAAAATCATATCTTTGTCTAAGAAAACGTCAATCACAAGAAATTTAGAGGTAAACAATTTGTGAATTTTTATGTCCTAAGGTTTTCACTAACTTTGAATTTAAAAAGTAAAATTCTTTGGGTTAATAACAATTTACACCATGATATTAAAGCCGAAATTAATTCAAACTCTCTTCATATTCACTCAATTTCTTTTCTAATTTTCTTTTCTTTTCTTTTCTTTTTTTTTTTTTTTTATCAAAATATGAACCCGCACGTGAGAAGATCATGACTGCAAAATAATGTGAATAATTAGTTATCAATTCTTATACAATTTAATATTCAAAACTTTTTTGTTTTATAGATAATTTAATACACATCTTGATATATTTATACAATTTTTTTAATTAATGAGGTGGTTGAACATAAACCACTTTTTTGTTTAGACTGCAATGATAGAACAATAGACCAAATGACAACCTAAGTTTTAATTTAGTTGATAAATTATAATTAATGGCCGACTAAGCATCTTGATGCCGACACGTGGCACGTTGTGATTGGATCATAAATTTTTCCCCTTTAATTGCAATTGTCTGAATGGCACTATCGGCAATATCTGCCATAATCTTAATTAGCACTGCTAATAATGCTTTTGGAATAGTTAATTAATGATATCTAAATACTGTTCATTTTTAGTGTTTGCTTTTGTTATTATCTTTAAATATCGGTTTTCTTGCAATAATCCTTCTCGATCACATATTGATTTAAATCCCGAATATTAAGAAAAAAGATCGGTTGGTATGATTTTTATTTTGAACGCGACAACTAGAAGTGGGATCGTGACTCGAACTTTTGATGGATTCCTTTGTATCGACTCATTTTAAAGGAGTCGAACAATCTTGGTAGAACAGTAGTCATCGACGACGACGAAATTGATGTTTGAGGGAGAAATGTTCATGATAAATTGGAAAGCTTATGGATTTCTAGGGTTTGTAAAAGGCTTCCTTTTTGTGTGTATTGCTAATTTTAGGATAGAAAAGGAAAATTTTGAAAAAAAGTATATATGTATTTGACCCATATAATTTTAATGTTTTAATTTTTTACTCAATTTGGTGTGATCTATGAAACCTGTGTGACAACAAAAGTTGGGATTTGTGTGTGTTCTTGTTTTACTGAATTTGTGTCATGTGACATGTCCTCTCAAGTTCTAGAAATTTCATTTCCAGCCCTTCAACTTTTACACTTGTCTTCTCTCAACCCCTAAAAATTAGGAATTTGTTTTTATGTTTTTACATGTTGAATTCATGTCTATAAAGTTTAGGTACACTGGAGACCTCACAACTTATATGTTAGAAGAGTCACCTCACTCATTGCCAATTGGTTTTGAGATGGAAGCCCATATAATCTAATATAATATCAGAGCCCATTAAGCCCAAACGGATATTCGGTCCAATAAAAAAATTGGGATCCGGCCCAAGAATGGTGAACCTAAAGAGGCAGCATCTTGAGGGGCATGTTGAGGATTCCACATTGAAAAGATAAGCAGAGACCTCACAATTTATAAGATAGATGGGCTACTCCACTCATGGCCAATTGGTTTTGAGATGGAAGCCCATATAATTTAATATGGTATCAGAGCCCATAAAATCCAAACGGATATTCGGTCCATGAAAAAAAAAAAGATCCGATCCAAGAATAGTGAACCCAAAGAGGCATCATCTTGAGGGACATGTTGAGGATTCCACATTGAAAAGATTAGTGGAGACCTCCTTTAAAATCATTTCAGTTGGTTGAACTTTTCAAGTTTTTTATCATTTTGGTTTTGAAACTTTCAAAATTTCTATTTTAATCCTTGATTTTTTTTTTTAAAAAAAAGTAAATATTTTGATCTACGGATTTCAAAATGTTTATTCATTATTTATTTATTTATTTTTTGTTATCTTTGAACTTCGAAAGATAAACCATTTTGATTATTTTTCTTCTTTTGTAAGTTAATATCCATTTATCCAATATCTACTTCAAGATGCCTGTGTGGCAGCTAAGCTCCAATATTTATTCATGTTAGCATGCACATTAATACACAAATTCAAAGTCACGCTAACTATCTATCTATTAGACAATAAACAAATAAAAACCAAAACAGGTTAGGGGTGGGGGATTCGAACCTCTGACCTCATGGTCGAGGGTACATGCCAATTACCGCAGAGCTAAGCTCGCTTTGGCAAGGTTTTTTTGTTTTAAATCTTTACTATTAAGTTAAATAGTATATTTAAGAGATGAAGTATCCTACCCACCTTGTATTTTTACGCTATATATATCATATTTAAAAAATCAGTAGCCAAATTATATATTAGATGAAAAAATGAAAATTTAATTACAGAAATTAAAAAAAAAAAATTAAACCCAAAAGATTTTTGAATAGAATAGAAATAAATTAAAATGTGTTGAATGAATTTAGAGTGGTTTGAATGGATGGAATTAGAATCTCGAGGAGTCAAAGTTTGTCCAAGTTTTTCAAGACAACAATTCCAATCTGCACATCAATTTGATACATTTACACATCAAACACATCACATTTTGTCAATCTCTTCACAAAAAGAATTCCAGACTTTATCTCTCCATATGAATCAATGTACATGAATCTTTAATAGAGCGTTATCATTGTAAATTTGAAAATAAGAGTGTCGATAGGACGAGATGGGAGTGGAGAAGCCATCTTTGTATCCTTACCGCTTTTTTCTATCCTGTCGAATAATTGTCATCTATACTACAAAAGGTTTCATTGATCTTAAAAAAAAATTTAATTGAAAAAGTTATAAACAAAATTAATGCGAATTTTTACTTGTCGTGTCAGTCAACATGAGCATAGCTTAGTTTGTTAATGCATCTACTCTTTCTCATAAGGTACGAGATTATTCAAGTTCTCGTTCCTGCATTTGTTGTACTTAAAAAATTCTCCAACTAACTTTGTGATTATTTTCTATCTTAAGTTTCAAAATGTTTGGACATTAACTCGGAGGCAAATTGGAATGGAATAAAGTAATGATCATGTATGCCGTCGAAAAATTTCTAATCCTATAGTAGTATTAAAAGAGTGTCTCTATATATTATTTAATGATGTATTAAATTAGGGATGAAAGGAGAGGTATTATTAGAAACTTCTCCTCATGGATCTCATTCACAGCCATACACATCCCTTTGATAAGCCCTAAAAATTGTTCAGGCCCATTTTCTTTTGGGTCATTCAACCTTAAAAATTCTAGCCCAAAATAAATTTCTTCTATTTTTTTAATCATTAATATATATGTTGTGGATGTATAAATGTCTAACCTTTATAATAATTTTATAGCTTTTCTTTGGTAAGTTTAACAATATGTGAGGATAAGGATTTAAACTTCTAACTTCTGAGTCGAGTATATATATCTTATCTTAATCAATAAAGGTATGTTGAGGTTGGCAAACTAAATTTGCTTTAATTATTTTGAGGTTATGATTTTTTAAAAAAAAATTATAACAAACAATTAAAATTGGAATGCTTGAACATTAATTTCTGCAAAATATTATTTATATGATAAAAGATAAATGATCAAGTTATATGGTATAACTTATACCTCTAAACTTTGGGGTTGTGTCAATTAAAACCTAAAACTAATAATTGTAACCATTTAAACTCTAAATTCAGTAAGTGAATCAATTTAGACCCTTCGTCAGAATCAGCTCAAAATCACCTAAAAATATATATTTTTCTCTCGAAATCCTACTAAAGTAGTAAGAAAAATTATCACACATTTTTTTTTTAAATAAGTAGAGACAAATAGAGAAAGAGAAGAAGATGAAAAATTACTCATATTAACCAAAAATGACTATTATCCATTTAATTACCACATTTCTTTTTAATATTACGTTAATTTCTATATTTAAAAAAGTCTTATACGTGTGAAAATTATACATTAACAATTTTAAAATGAAATCCTAGCGGAGGGTCTAAATTGGTTCACTCATAAAATTTTTGGATTTTAATTGATACAACTTTTGTTTAAATAAATAAATAAAAAAAAAATGACATTCGTAGAAGATCCAATGGAATTACAAATATGGTCTTTCAAAAACAAAAACAAAAACATCTCGTCCCTATGAATTTATTAAAATATATATGGTCTTGAGTTAAATTTCAATTTTGTCCATACAATTTCAAAAGTATGGATTTTATTGCTATAGTTTGGCTGAATCCCACAAAATGCCTCTACCATTACTAAACATTACAATATTGAACATGTGACATGTTTTCTAATTATGCGTCAATAAACCGTTGTATTTTAATTGTATCGTGGTAGAATATTGAGTAATAAAATAAAGAAAATAGCAAAAATAGTTAAAGGTTTCTTAATACGAGTATAGTTCAACTGGTTTAACTTTAGACATACCTTTGGTCATGAAATAAGAGATTAAAATTCCTCCGCTCAAGGTATTGCACTCAAAGGAAAAAAGAAAAAAAGAAAAAAAAGTTAATTCTCGAAACAAAAATGAAAATTTGAAAATTATGAAAAAGAAATTGAAAGTAAGATGGAAAATTTGTAATTAGAAGAAAAAATAAAATGAATAGTTTTCAAAAATAAAAATAAAAATAAAATGAATATTGTATAGTGTTGATAAGGAACGAAGAAGGGTAGAGTTGCGTGGCGAATCGTATCCGCACGTTTTCCGACGCGACCACAGCGCACGTGGATATCACACATCTTTATTATTTTTTATTATTATTATTATTATTTCCATTTCTCACTTTTAAAATTTAAAAATAAATAAATAAATAAAGCGTCCTTATTCCACGCGCTCTTCTCCCCTGTTTTGTCTTGTTTTTTTTTTTTTTTCTTTAATTAAACCCTTCAAAATGCCCTCCCCCGTACGACTATTTCTTTGTCTTCTTATTCAACAGACTACCACCTCTTATAAATAGTTTTTCTTTTTTTTTTTTTTCCTTTTTTCAGTTCACCTAAATTATACATAAGTTTCAATTATGTTTCTAAACTTTGAGAGTTTGTTTAAAAAACAAATTTAAGCGAGAGCATGTACTCTCGATCAAGAGGTCAAAGGTTCGAATTCTCTCCACCCCAAATGTTGATGTACTAAAAAAAAAAAATTAGAGCTTTTTATTGAAATAAAACAAAAATTGACTAGACAGCTAAAATGTAGAATTAAAATTGGAAAGTATAAGTTATATCATTTGCAACTGATGTGTAAAAGTTGATTATGTAAATGATTTTAACTATATTTTTTTAGATGAAATAAATGGTAATAACAATCTTAATCTTCTACATAGTTGTGAAAACAAGCCTTCTAATTTTCAGACATCAACTAACCATGTCAATTTTCATCATTTATTTTGTTGGAGAAAACAGTTTCTAAAATAATTTTAAAGTTCATAGGTATTTTTTTTAAAGAAATTTCAAAGTACAAAGGTAAAAATGAAATAGTTTAAGGATACTTTGTATAATATAATTTTTTTTTTTTTTGCAAATATTGTATAATATAAATTTATAATTATGGTACGGAGATTTGAAATCTAACATTTTCTTTGATAATTATGGGATATAGATTTGAAATATGTTTTATAAGTTCTCTCGCATATATTCAATGATGTAAAATATGTCCAACATTTTCTTCTTATGATCCTTTTTTAAATTTAAACACAATCATTTTTTTCAAGCTAAAAAAAATTGTTGATGTACTAAAAAAAAAGTTTTAGTCTCTTAACGTTGTATAAAAAAAAATCATTCATATTGGAATCACTTATAATAGGTTATGTGTTTGAATTTCTAAATGAATTTAGGCTTCTGTTCAATGATTAATGGAAGATTTTACCCAAAGTTCAGCACTAAAACAAAACACTTTAAAGATTTTAGAGATCAAAACAAAATAACCATGAAAATTGAAGGACTAAAATGAGATAGTAAACTTTATCTCATCATAGTGAAAAAAAAAATTGAGAAATTCATTAAGAAAAATATATATAAAAAAAATGGAGAAATTCATAAAAAAGAAAAAAAGAAAATATATCAATCAAATCAAGCAATTCACAGCCGGCAAGGCAATGAACCATTGAGAGGCGGAGATTGAGAACCGACCAACTCCACTTTTTCCCCACATTTTATTAAGTTAGGTGAATGCTCTCCCCCACATGTGACACCCTTTCTCTATTTCCTTAATCTTAATGTCACAATCTTATTATAAGAATTAATCGCCATCATCTTTTATCTCTATCCATATTTCAATTTTAGTTTTAAACACCCTTGCGATTCGAGACGATGGGACCGACCTCTACAGTTGTCAAGTCTGTCCCAAACCAACTCTAATAAACTTCAAAGGTTAAAATACAATTTTGGTCCCTATATTTTTTTATTTTGTTTCATTTTAGTCTACATACTTTCATTTTGGTCAAACTTAAGACGTGCTCTTTATGGGAGTCGTACTTGTTATCCTACTACATTTCATCAATATTTGTAACAAAATTAGCATACACATTACTAATTCTATTAAGAATAAGAATAAGATAAGAGAATGATACATATATAGATTTTGCAAACTTGTTGCTTTAAACATGCAAAGGAAATTATCAAAACATATATTATAATAGTCTAATCACCAACATTTTCTTCCTTAATTGAGAACACTAAGTCAACTTTACCCTTCAAATAATGGCATATTATAGTATGGAGGTTGACATAAAGTGGTGAGAATAAAACAAAAAAAAAACTAATAATAAATAACTAAAGCTTTTTTTTTTTTTTTTTTTTTTGGTTGGGAGAGTGGCCCAACTTTTCTAACTTGTTTGCTTTGAAGGACAATCTACTTTGAAAGAGCAATGAATAAAACCAACTACCCAACCCACTCCTTATTAAGAAAACCAACTCCTCCTTCAAAGAATCAGAAACTTTGCCACACCCATTTTCCAACAAAAAACCAATTCTAATATTTATGTTGCAGCATTAAATGACCCTTCAAAAAAAAAAAAAAAAAAAACCCATTTTTGTGAAAACAGATAACCCATCCCTCAACATGCTTCTGATTCATTATTACCAGAAATATCAGCTTTCATAAGATTTCAAAAGGAAAAAAAGAACAAAAAATTTGGGTTGAAAATGAAGATTTTTTTATTATTAAATGAGAAAATGTTTGAAGAACAGAAGAACTAACAATGATGGTAACAATGTATTCACCCTTCTTTTCACTAACCCCATCAGAAACCCACCATTTATATCCATCCATCCATCCATCAATCCATCCACCCCTCTCCCCTCTTCCTGTTTTGCTTTTGCTTCTTTTTTTTTTGGGTTTTTTTTTTTTTTTTTTTTTGTATATATCATATATACATGTACAGATCCTCATTTACCAACAGCCATTTCTTTCTCTCTTTATCTCCCTCTTGAAAGTGTAGCGGATTCTACCGAGTTCGATACGACGGGGAGTAGACCGATGACGCTAGGAAGCAATGGAGACTGATTGATTGGAAGGGTGCAAGGCAACCTTTTATGGGAAAATGATATGTAACAAAAGGAGATGATGGGAGGGAAAGAAGATGGAACCAGAGAGCAATGAGGAATGAATGAATAGAATAAGAACAACTCCAAAAATGAACTAAACTATCTCTCTCTGGATTCCATTGGCATTTTTGGTTGGCTAATGGGATTATTTTCGAGCTTCTAATTATCGCAGTTGTCGGGTAATTCCTTATATGGTAGGAAGGACTTTTGGCGGGCGTTTCTTTCAAACCGGGGGTTCGGTAGGAAGAGGAGAATTGCTAAAGGAAATGAGCATGGGCAGCAGCAGTAGACTTGAGTTCTATAAGCTATAATACCTCACTGAGTGCTCTAACATGTCGCGAGTCGGAGATATGATCTCTTTCACTCGATTGCCGCTTTTGTAAATCTTGAATGTCGGTACGATCCTTACGTTTTCGGTATCTGCAATTGCTGGACTTTCTTCGAGATTCACCTTTTATGACAAATAGAAAAGAGATAACATGGTTAGAAAGCATACATTTCCGTTGTAAATAGAATTGTTCGGATAAATAAAACCGACATTGCTGATATGAAGCGACGAAGAAAGACATCTACCTTGAGGAAATTAATGGAAGGGTAGCGACGACAAAGGATGTCCACGAATGGCGATATTTGCTTGCATTGTAAATCAGATGCTGCTTTGAAATGAACCACAGTAACGCCTGCAATTTGAAGTTGAATAGAAGAAAATCATATCAAAGGGCAATCTTTACTTCTGTTTGAAGAGCCTATGAGATGAAGATCCAACAAAGCTCGACGTTTAACGTTAACCAGACCTGGGAATGATATGGCAGCTCTGAACTGATCTAGGCTCGACACTTCCTCGACCTCGCCACCAAACTTCAGATTATGAACTTCTTCCCCACGCGATTTCTTTAATGCAACTTGAGCATGAAAAAGAGATTCAGCAACTTCATTGTCATCTGGAAGCTCCCTCCTTAAAACTTCGTAGTCTCTAACAGCCTCCTCCCACCTTTCAAGCTGCAGCCAATCCAAAACAGAGTTATACAAACGAAAACCGATAATCGCAAATATGACGAACAGCATTGTAATGTAAGTTAAGGCAATCTACCTTACTATTTGAGGCAGCCCTTCGGAGGAGGGCTTTCGTGTAAGTTGGTTGGATAAGTAATGCTTGATTACAGTCTTCAATCGACCGCTCCCACATCCCAAGTTTAAACCAACAGGCTGCCCGGTTGCAATAGAGGACCGAGTTTGAAGGGTCGAGCTTAAGACCTTCCCCATATGCTGAGCAAGCTTCTGTATACCTTTCTGATTTAAAGAGATCGTTGCCACGGGTACGAGCTCTTGCAACCAAGCGCACATTATTAAGCAGCACTGCCACTTCTACATTGCGAGGATCAATCTGCCCAGCTTTCTCAGCAGCCGTAACTGCATTCTCAAACCTGCAACATATCCATTATCCAATTCCCACTCTCTCAAAACCGTTTCGCAGTCGTACTTTTGAAGCTAAAATTTTAAGAACATACCTTCCTAATGCCATCTCGATTTGGGCATGAATGAAGTGAGAGTAAGCTTCCGAAAGCATTCCAAAAAACTTTGTTTGCAAGCACGAGCTAGTCAATGGATGTAACTTTGGAATGCTAAATAGGCTGGATTCAGCATCTTCAATCTGATGAAGCTTTAAAAGGGCTTCCACTCTACTCATAAACAACTGTAATTGAAGAATAACCAAACAAATTCAGTCCTTCAAATTCTCTATCACAAGAAAATCAAAAATTTTGATATTGAAAACATTAGAATAGCTCTTGCCTGAGGCGAAGAATCGGCTCCACCAGAAATTGCAGCATCTGCCTCCTTCAATACACTTCTCCAATCTCTAACTCGACGGGCATCCCCGCATCTACTTATATGCCTTTCTACTATCTGCAATCTCTGCAGCTCGATCGGATCTGGCTGAACGCCCGGAAAACATAGGTGTTTCCTGGCATTCTCCACCTGTCCTAACCTGCAACAGAGCGTCGAGATATAACAAATAAGCCAAAAGCTACATGATATTGGTGGACATACAATTCTTAGAAATTAAACCATCAAGTCAGCTACAAAGACATCAGCAATAACAAAACAGGAAAAGCAAAACACAGACAGGTTAACAACTAAAGCTATATGATTATGTCAACACATTCCAGTTTCAAAACGCTTACACCTGACTTCACTCTCAATTACACAAACAAATATGTTGGTAAAAACTAAAACAAAGAACCAAACAAAAAGCCAGCTCAATGCAGATCATAGACTGATGAGTTTCTCAGCAATGTACATTCCAAACCCCATTAACAAAACAAAGACAGAGCAAAAGTTTATCTTCATTTCAATCTCAAATCTCAACCCACCTACGAAACAGAGATGCCAAACGCTGATGAGCTCTCACATAATTGGGATCCAATCTCACCGCCTCCTCGCACTCGCTTACCGCCTCCCCAAGCCGCCCGAGACCAGTCAAGGCAGCCGCTCGGTTGCCCCGGTAAGCTGCATTGGCTGGAGAAATCGCAATGGCTCGATCATAGAGACTCAAAGCCTCAGCGAAATGCCCCTTTTTGTACTGTTCATTTCCAGCTCTCTTCAACTCCTCCGGATCCCCACTCTGTTTGGCCCTCTTCCACGAGTCTCCACCACCACCGCTGCCGGCACCCCTCGAACCGACATTACTAACGGATTCAACGGCGCCGGTTTTGACACCGCCGAGGCCCCGCATTATGCTCCCATGGCCATAATTCCCCGACCCAGAACCCAAAACGTCGGTTCTCGAGCTCCGATTCGTCGACGGAATGCTCGTCTTCAAGATCCTTCCAGAAGGGCAAATATTGCCGGTGGGAAGCACATTCGACGGAGAAGTAACCGAGCTTTGAGACTGACCCGAGTAGATTAACGGATGATTGGAACCGGAATCGGATCTAGTATGACCTGTCTTGAAATTTCTAGGGGTTCCGATGGATCGGAGGCTCTCAGCGGCAGTTGGGCTGCTCTCGCTAGACCCAGAGAGTTCACCGGAGTGATTATTAGGACCCGAATCGGATCTCTTGGCAACTGGGTTCGGTCCATTCCGGCCGGACAGCGATCCCGAGGAGCTCGAACTACTACTTGCGGCGGGGCCGCCGCCAGTCTGGTTGCGAGTCCGCAATGGCGAAACAGGGGAACCCAGATCTAGCTCTCGAAAATCCGGTTTGTTGGCTTCACAACTGACCGAATCTCGAAACCGATCGGAAAGATCATCAAACCGAACCTCCGAAATGGGATTCCCAGAATGCGACATTTTCACCTCACAAAAACGAATTCCACTTTCCCCGTTGACCAAACAATGAGATTGATTATCACAAAACCCCTAAAAAACAGAGCAAAATCCCCAATGGGTATGGCCCTAAAGTTCAGCAAAATCTGTCGAGGAGTAGAACTAGACGAAGACTGCTGAGAAATGTGTTTGAAGAATACATTAAAGAGAGAGAGAAAGAGAGAAACAGAAGAAGGGGTGAAGATGGGGATCTCGTGAAATTAACGAAGGAAGCAAAGAATGAATGTGAGTGCTAAAAAAACCCCAAATCTTGAGAGAGTTTTGTTCCCCCTCACAGAGGGAGAAAGAAAAAGGAAAACAAAAAAAAACAGAACCCAAAAAAAAAATTGAAAATGGGATGAGATTTTACAGAGTTTTAGAGCGATTGAAGAAAGAAAGAAGAAAAAGAAGGAACTTTTATATTTATTTTGCTCTTTTATACTTACAGAACTCCACCTGCTGCTTCACGAGACAAGTTTTCAGTTTTCAATCTCTCTTTTTTTTTTTTTTTCCTCTAATTTTCCTTTAAATATAAATCTCTCTTTCTTCCCCCTTTTTTTTTAATAAATAAATAATTAATTTTTTTCTTATCTTTGTTAACTCTCTTCTTCTTCTTCCTGCACAATTCGCTTTATAATTTGTTTCTTTCCAGAATTGAGCTTTCTCCACTCTCTCCCATCGGCGCGTGCTTCTCACTCACTCTAATTTTGATTATTTTCAATTTTTGGATAAATAGTATGATTTGTTTTTTTTTTTTCTGGTAATATAATAATTTTAAAAAGCTTTCTCCACTCTCTTCCATGAAGATGATGTTGAATTGATGTGAAATTGACCTATATCCATGGGATAGAAATGTACAAGATTAAATAATGGAAGCTCGAAGATTATTTTAGGTCTTTTTTAAAATGTGGTTAAGTCAGAACGTTGAGACTAGTCAAAGAATCTCGAAGACGTTACATAATTATGGTACATTTGGAATTATCATTCTTATTCTTGTCGTTTTCTTTTGATTTAATAATTAAGGGAATAGAGTCTCGAACTATCTACTTTTAAGATAGTAATAGATGTCTTATCTATTGAATTATGTTTGAGTTTCTTTTAACAAATTAAATAAGGATGGAAAAATAAAAACTTTATAAAAATTAGTTCTTTTTTTGACAATATGTGGGGAGAGAGATTTGAACCACAGACTCCGAGCTAAACTCTTGTTGGCATAAAAATTAGTTATTCAAACATATTTTTTATTTGAAAAATTAAAAGCTATCAACATAACCACCCTTGCTTTTGAACTAAAAAAAAAGTGTTTTAAAATTGTTTATTCTTTTTTTTTTTTTTTGAACATATTTTAATGGTTTATTCTTAATTTTATGTTTTTCTTTTAACAAATGAAATTATAGTTTAATTGAGTTTTTTGACGTGCAATAATATTAATCTTTTATAAATTATCATATCGTAAGTAATTCTTAAAGATAATCAAAACCAAACAAACTCGGACATTCTTTTCCTTCTCTTTTTAACCCATTCTGACAAGTATTTTTATTTTTATTTTTAGCTTTATTCCTTATTCCCAAAAAATTTTAAATAGAAATTCAAATGAAAATAATTTATGTAATTAAAAAAAATTAAGAAAAATTGAGTAATTTATGGATGGAGAAAAATATACATAACAATCTCATCACACAATAAACTTATTTACAAAATCTCATTACATAATACAAATGTAATTATTTACATGGTTGTTTCAAAAATTAAAAAAAAAAAAATCAAAACCAAAAACTTATTTAGGTATTTTATTCTATCAAGATAAGTATCAATCCTTTTAATTATTATTATTATGATCTAATCTCTATAATGTCACGAACGATCCAAAGTATTAAATTAATAATGAAATTGACTAAAGGGAGGAAGAACATGAACAAGATGACATTGAATCCGAAAGAAAATAACAAAAATTTCCGGAAAATATAGGAGAAATGTTGAGAGGCTAAGAATTATTATAAGAAGAAGAAAAATAATAATAATGTTAATTGGTATTTAATAATAAAATCCACGTGGTTTATTCGCGAAGAATCCGGCCCCACTTTTCTGGTCCCTTCTGGCGTCTGTAAAAGTAATATAATTTCAGTATAAAATGGAATTTTGATATTGTGCACCAAAGAATTGGATTCTCTCCCCCTTCCCATTTTTCTTTTTTCTTTTAATTAATAATAATAATCAGTTTTATCAACCAGTTTTTTAAAAATCACAATTATTAAATAAAAGTTGAGTGGTTCAAATTAAACTGATTTTTTTTTAATAAATTTTGTTATGCGATAGTTTTCTCAGTATTGCATTACAAATTACAAATAAATAAAAGAGCATATAACTTTTCTTTTTGTGTTTTTTTTTTTTCAAGTTAGCAGAAGAAATGTGGGATGAGAATTTGAACCCTTCGTCTAAAAGTAAATGTCTTAATCGTTGAATTGTGTTCAAGTTGATGGCACGACAAATAAATTCGAACTTACAATTTATGGAAGATGGCACCAGTATCTAATCATTTGAATTATTCTTTGGATTGACATATATGGAATTAATCTTGTTTATATCAAATATTAAGACTCCTCCAATAGTTATTAAAAAGAAGGAAGAAAAAAAACCCTTCAATAGTTGGTTTTAGCATATCGAAATTGATTAAATAATAATAATTATTGATGCCAAAATATGACCAAGCAACTCACCTGGCCTTCATGTGACACCAGCAGTGAATTTGTTGAGGATGGAGAAGACGTGACCTGCAAGACCAGCTAGAACCGCTGCACACCAGTGTGGTGTAAGCCACTTGCACTCCGATGCCTAAGTCAGATAAACAATAAATAGTGTTTTCGTAGTTAATTTTTTCCCTCTTTTTTTCGGGTGTGGGAAACCCCACTTATACCTGTGTCCTCAGTTAGGGTTTTCTAGGCGTTCAGAGACAATCTGGGGCTGAACTAAGTGGAACCGAGGCGGACCGGGGCAGCAGGGACCAGACGGAGGCAAAAGGACTCGGGCCACGCAAGTGGGCCGAGTGGTCGGTCTTGGCCTTGTGGGTTGGGCCAAGGTCCGATCCCTCCGGCCTTGGGCCGACCCTCTGGCCTGTTCTTCCTTCGGGGCCCGTTTCTTGGTTGTCTCCTTAGACTGGTATTGCACTGCCCTTCTCAGCTCCTTCATATCGGGGTGGTCCAAAATTACCTACAACAATAATAATAATTTTCATACAAAAAAAAAAAAAAAGACACAATACTAATATATTTCTAAAATTTATAAAAGAAGAACAATATGTATTTAATTTTTTTTAAGACAAATTAACAATAAAATCACTCTAGGAACTAATTTTAAGTTTTATCGCTAATATATAACTAAATTTAGACATTTAAAAAACAATCAACTAAAATCGTACATTAATCAAAATGATGTTTTAACTTTTAACTTACAATTTAACTGATTAAAGTATTGCTAACCTCTAGTAGGTTCATACATTCATATTTTATTTAAATTATAATATTATAAAAAAAATAAAAAGAAAAAAGAGAGAGAGTAAGACTTGTTCAATTGCAATCCTTTTATTACTTTTTTTGTGTGTGTGTGTGTTACCATGAAACGAAACAAACTCATAGCATAATTAAAATTATTTTTTGCCGATTCATGCATTAATATTTGACTTTTTGTCAATAACAAATAAAAGAATGGACTTAAATTTGTCATGGATTAGAATTCTATTAGTTTATTATTGTGTTATAGCCTTTAACCATTCAAATATTTAATTTTAATTTTTTTTTCTTCACTTTCAAATTTTATATTTTAGTTGATAAATTTGGATATAAATTTCTCTTAGTCATTGTCACTACTTTTTTCTATTAATTATTTAAAACAAATTATAATTAATCTTTGGACTAATTACCTACATGGCTTCAATACTTATATGCTTAGACATTTATTCAGAGTCCATGACTAAAATATATGGATACGTTGATTTTTTATTAAATAATTTTAAAAGAGACAGTTGAGACTAAAATAGTTTGTTATGTATGGTTGAAAAGCTAAAATTGAATTCTTAAAAATGTGATTAAAATAAAATTAGTGTAAAAACGAAAATAAGAAAATCAAAATTTTGATTTTAATTGGTCATGCATGTAGAGATAATGTAAAACGGTAAAAATAAAATCACTGAAGCTCAACAATGTATTTAAAATAGTTATTGATATTTTATCTAATGAGTTAGATTCAAATTGACAATAAAATCATTATTATTAAGTTAGAAATAAAATTTATTTTGTTCATGATACTTCTTGCTAAGATGATCATATGATTGTAAGTTTCTTTTTTGAATGTACATTCAGTAGATAACTTGTCGTTTAATATCATTTATCAAATTAATTTTTTTAAGAATATTTGCCAAATTAATTAAGTAGAAACTCCATTGACTACTAAATAAAGTATTTAGTAGTTATAGTACAATTGTTAAATTTTAATTAGTTTATTATGTCTATGTTGACATTATTATATCTATTTAATGTATGAATCTTTTTCATTTTAATGTGTACTATTATTATTAAAAGGATACATGACAACTCTTACATTAAAAAAAAAAAGGTAAATTGATATTTTCTCTATTCAGTTCAATTTTCTTATTTTGAATTTTGCGACATAGTAACTTCTTAAATATAATCTAATTTCTATTCTTGAATTATAAAGTCTTATAAAACTAATCCTAAAGTTTAGGGGTTGTTTTAAATTTGTTTTTTAAAATTACTTCCTATTTATTTTAGCAAAAATAATTATAAAACATGTTTGGTGTGTGTTTTTTATTTTCTGAATTATTTCCACAAATTACATTGTGGATAAAACTATTTTGAAACCTTAATAATTAAATGTGACCAAATCATAATTCTTAAATATGATTCTTGTAACACCCCAGACCCAAGATTCGGAATCCGGATTCGGCCCTTAACGGCCCCGACATTCCCCTGCGACCTGGTCACGTTACCATACTCATCTTAAACCGCTTCTAAGAATGAAGACTGTCCCCACAAACCAACACGGGGTCCTTTTAGCATGCTTTGTCCTCACTCACATGCTTCCTAGGAAAATTCCCAGGAGGTCACCCAACATAGAACTTCTCCAAGCCAAGCACGCTTAACTTCAAAGTTCCTATGATTGGGCCACCGAAAAGGAAGGTGCACCTTGTTGGTATAGGTAGTATCTATCAATTCTTTTAAGCTTTTTCTTGAACATACTTTCATGTCCTCAGGATCCCTCTCATTCGAATGTGGTATCGGTTCATTCATGTACCCCTCCTAACTTCGGGCGTCACATGCCCACCAGCTTCCGCTTGGTTCGTCCCCGAACCACATCCTACTAGGAAAGGTTCCGCTCTGATACCATCTATAACGCCCCAGGCCCAGGATTCGGAATCCGGATTCGGCCCTTAACGGCCCCGACATTCCCCTGCGACCTGGCCACGCCACCATACTTGTCTGATACTACTTCTAAGATTGAAGACTGTCCCCACAAACCAACACGGGGTCCTTTTAGCATGCTTTGTCCTCACTCACATGCTTCGTAGGAAAATTCCCAGGAGGCCACCCAACATAGAGCTTCTCCAAGCTAAGCACGCTTAACTTCAAAGTTCCTATGATTGAGCCACCGAAAAGGAAGGTGCACCTTGTTGGTATAGTTGTTGGTATAAGTAGTATCTATCAATTCTTTTAAGCTTTTCTTGAACATACTTTCATGTCCTCAGGATCCCTCTCATTCAGATGTGGCCTCGGTTCATTCATGTACCCCTCCTAACTCGGGTGTTACATGCCCACCAACTTCCGCCTTGGTTCGTCCCCGAACCACATCTTACTGGGAGAGGTTCCGCTCTGATACCATCTGTAACACCCCAGACCCAAGATTCGGAATCCGGATTCGGCCCTTAACGGCCCCGACATTCCCCTGCGACCTGGTCACGTTACCATACTCATCTTAAACCGCTTCTAAGAATGAAGACTATCCCCACAAACCAACACGGGGTCCTTTTAGCATGCTTTGTCCTCACTCACATGCTTCCTAGGAAAATTCCCAAGAGGTCACCCAACATAGAACTTTTCCAAGCCAAGCACGCTTAACTTCAAAGTTCCTATGATTGGGCCACCGAAAAGAAAGGTGCACCTTGTTTGTATAGGTAGTATCTATCAATTCTTTTAAGCTTTTTCTTGAACATACTTTCATGTCCTCAGGATCCCTCTCATTCGAATGTGGTATCGGTTCATTCACGTACCCCTCCTAACTTCGGGCGTCACAATTCTAAACTTTTTTCATACAAAACAACCATTTATTTGGTAGATTAAACATTATATGTATGAATGCCTTAGTTTGTAAGGAATGTTTTAGTAAGGTACACAACTCACAAATGTATAAAATCAAATTTAGTTTGATTTTTATATTATCATATTAATTTTTTTTTATAACTATTATCATACAAAATTTAAACATAATAGACTACCATCAATCAATATTATAAGTTTGACCTTTTTTGAAAATAATGACAATCATCCTAATCTTTAAGTATTGTTTGGATATTATGATTATTCAACCTACTACTCATATAGTTCTTTTTTTTTTTTTTTTTTCCTATAAGTCTATTACAATTCTTTTGATTTATGATGTGGTTAGTCTATATTAAATTTTAGTAGCTCTTCACGAGCATTAATAATAAACATATTGTTTTAGTAGAGATAATTCATATACATTAAAATTCCTAAATGATAATCGGGACACTTGTTCAAAATCTTGAAGAAAAAAAGCACATTATTTTGCATATGTATATTTTTTTTTTCAAGCAAAAATTTATAAGTAAAAGTTCACCATGCATCTACTTGACACAATACAATGCATACCACTCCAGGCACATCCCTACTCATGGGTTCAACCGAGGTCTATACGATTTAAACGTACCATCATGTTTATACCTCCTAGCTAGCAACATAGTACTAATAGTTAGATCCTACATTTCAAAATATAAAGTCCTTGTCTGCACCATTCAAAATAAGACCCTTTCAAATTTTATTTTGAATTTTCCTCTTTCGATCTCATGATACCTACGAAAAGCTATCCAAATCAGACGACTTTTGGTCTATACTTTTCAAATACAATTCTTTTGTTGAACTTTCTACTCTAGTTGCTAGTGTTACCAACACACGACCTTTCAACTCAATTCCCCAATTATTTGTGTAGAAATAAAAAAGAACAACACCATAATTTAATCTCATTAGAAAAAAAAAAAAACAATGTTATTTTAGTACAGGATTAAACGGTGTAACCACACAACACCATAATTTAATCTCATTAGAAAAAAAAAATATAATAATAATAATAATTAGAACAGATTTAAAATTTTGCTACCTGACCCCTCGTTGCTACCTATTTATCCTAGATTCCTGTACTTTCCAGATTTTCACTTTCTTACGCAAGCCAGAAACTGACACAAAGATTTAATGATTTCCGCAAAATTACAACAATGCCATCCACTCCATCCTTTCATATCCACCCCTGCAACTTTCGTTTAATTACACAAAAGTCCCCCGACACGTGGCAGAGACCCAAGGAGGTCATTTAAACAGTATAAGGCGGTGGCAGCTTCGTAAATTAGGGTAGAACGGAGGGGCATTTTGGGGAGATCGGAAATTAGAAGCAGAGACAGAAGTAGCTGGCCATGTGCTGGAGAAAGTGGCGTGCCAGCTGGCCCATTCAGGTTGGAGGCTGAAGGATGAGAGTGGCGTCCAGCTAAGCAGTTGACGGCGTTAAGTGGATTTTGGTAACGGCCGTTAAAAAGAAAAAAAAAAAAAGAAAAAAGAAAAAATAGAGATGGTGACAGAAGAGAAAAGAGGAGGAATGATGAGGAGGCCATCTAAGTCATTGCCAGGTAGACAAATGCCCCCCATAACTTCTCACATCCACAAAGAAAATCATGTGCTTTTTCGAGTATATACGTCGATGATTCGAATTTACGATCTCGAATGAAACGGACGTAATCAATTGAACTATGTTAAAGTTGATACACATGATATAATCAATGTTACCTAATTTTAAAAACGTTCAAACTCAATCATCAGTAATTGTTATGAAGTCTAGAAATGAGATATATAGTTACGAAAACTCCAATTTGGACATCATGAGGTAGAAGACAAGTTCAAAGATTGTATATAGTCATAGAATCTAGTCCGTACCTGTGAAGATTAGTCTTTTTTGAGTTATGAGAATGAACATTCACATATCTAGGCATGATACATGATGTTTAAATTTCATTTGATTTGGTTATTGCTTAATGAAACGAGTAGAATGGATAATGACACAAAGTTAGGATTGGATTTTGTACATCAAGAGCTTTTTTATTATAAAAGAAAAAACTATTTTATAAACAAAAATAGGAGATCGATTTAAATTACTTAATACCAATAACGATGATTAATTGATTATGATATTGTAATCCAGTTGTTGAGTGATGTTCTGATCAGTCGAAGAGATATTGACTTCATTGAATGGATCGACGTGCTAATGAAATTATTATTAGGTTTAAATCCTATTTTAGTCCCTAAATTTTTAAGTTTATTCTATTTTGGTCCTTGAACTTTTAGATGATTCATTTTAGTCCCTAAATTTTTAAGTTTGTTCTATTTTGGTCAACTTTTAAAATGTCCATTTTAGTTCTTGAACTTTAATATATATATATATAGTTTGGTCATCGCTTTTATTTCAATGTTAACAAATTAAAGACATAGCTTTGAGTATGTGTCTTAGAATGCTAACATGAGCATGATTTCATGCCAAATAAGTTAGAGATGAACTCAAACAAAACGGATTCAAGGTAGAAAAGTAACCTAGCAAAGACCAAAATGGTTATTTTAAGAAAGTTTAGGGACTAAACTAGAACAAACTTAGAAGTTCGGAGACTAAAACGAGATTCAAACCTTATTATTATTTTGGAATACAAATTGAGACGATTATAGTTTCATTTTCGAAAAGATATTCCATGAAATTGGAAGAGGAGAGACACAAAACAAAGACCAAATCAAATGCCAAGTAACAACTTGGGTGGGCAATGTGCAAACAAATTAAATTAATTAGAGACTCAATATTCAAATGAAATAAATTCCAAATGGGAAAGAAAAGAAAAGGGAAAGCCAAACACAAACACAACTTTAAATATGAGTGGGGAAATTTTGACATCCAATTCTGACACCACAATAAATAGGTGAAGCAAATAGTAAACAATGGAATAGAAATAACGAGATTTGGATTATATAAAAATACATACTATATGCATATATTTTTTAAATTTTCCATTTAGTATATAGTTTTGTAAATCACAACGGTAACGTGAATGGAATAATGTGGAGAAGAAAATAAAGAAAAGTGATGGTGGTGAGGTGTTAGCAATTGACATTCAACAGTCCACCCCTCGGCTTCAAAGAGAGAGACATTCAACATTTATTGCTCTTGTTCCCTTGTCTCCAAACTCCAATTATTATTTTTATTTTCTTTTTAATTAATAAAACTCACTTACCCGTTATATTACAAGTTTAATCGGAAGAAATTTCTTGTTCGTGTTGTAATGTTTTTGGACTCCACGTCATGTTTAATGTGACAGATGATAGATGAAAGTAGCATTGATCTATACTCTTACAATAATACTAGGAATTTATCTGTTTAATCCTTAAACTTTCACCATAATAGCCAAAGCGAGATAATTGATATGTACCTTCGACCAAAAGATCAGAGATTCGAATCTCCTCACCCTCAAATGTTGTTAAACTTAAAAAAAAAAAAAAAAAAATCGCCACAATGTGTTATAGGTTTAACTTTAAAAAGAGTGTATTAAAATATTTAAAATTTTAATATTATGTCTAATTGGTTATTGAATTTTAAAATTATGTACTGGCCTCGTTTGATAACCATTTGGTTTTGGAAAATTAAGCTTATACACACATACTTCCACCTATAAGTTTCTTGGTTTTAGTATCAATCTTCTACTTTGTTTTCAAAAACCAAGTCCAATTTTTTTTTTTTTTTTTAAAAAAAAGTAGTTTTCAAAAACTTGTTTTTGTTTTTAAAATTTGGCTAGGAATTAAAATGCAACCTTAACTATGATGAAAGCCATGGTAGGGAATTTAGGAGAAAACAAGCATAATTTTCAAAAATAATAAAAAACAAAAAACCAAATGGTTATCAAACGAGGCTAAGTTTTTGAACTTTTATTAATTTTTTTTGACATGTTCTTGCCTTTTTTGACATTTTTAAAAATTCACAATCAAATTAGAACCTTCGTTCATAATGTTCACAAAAAGTGTTAAACTTAGCAATAAGATTTTGAAATCTAACTAGGGAAAAAATGACATTATGGATTCGAACCTCTAACTTCTTGATCGAGGCCAATAATGCCAATTATTGTCGAGCTATGCGACAAAAAAAAAAAAAAAAAGACATTAATTATCAAATGGCGCGATTCATGGGAAGTATGCACATTTTGAATCATAAGAATTATGAATGGAAGTAAAACCATGAGTCTCATCAAGCTCCATTAAGAATAAAATCTAAATATTAGTTAGAAATTAATATATTTTGCATGAGTGATGATATATGAATGATTTTTAATTTTAGGAAAAAATGAATATGTGATTTTTTTTTTTTGGTAGAATATTTAAATTAAACTTAAGAAGTGATCATTGCTTGCAACACTTTTTTTTTTTTTTGTGTCTCTATACTTCTCATGATAATGTATTGAATTATTTATAATGTATGTTGCCAAGCTATACACCATTTGAAGCCACATGTTTGATGATATCCATTATTTATATATTATACTCTTAAAACAAGAGAGAGAATTTTTCCTATGAATTATTTACAAATAATTGGGGCTTTTGTATCATATACTAGTATCAAAATTTCATTATGTCTACCATGTATATTTATCATTTTGCCTGCCTTGTACTTTTAGGACAAAAGGCACTCTTTTAATAGACAAGATCAGCAACTTTAGGGTTATTTGAGAAGAAAAGTTTAAATCATATCCCTATTTTTCCGATTTTTATACTTATTTTATTTTGAATTCTCAAATTTTAATTTCTCCTTAAATTATTGAATTTTATCATGATACCAAAGTTTTACGTGTTGCATTTTACAAAAAAAAAAAAAAAAAAAATTGTACAACGCATAATTTGCAAAACTAATAATTTTGTTACGTAACTTGTAGTTCACTCTTCAACTTTTATATTTACCTATCTATTTAGTTTTCTTCTTCTAATGAAACTATATCCACTTATTAGTTGAAGAAGGGGGTCAAGTTTAACCTAATTTCATCAAATTATCAACCTTGAAAACTTGTATAACCTTTTAAATTAATGATCATTTTTATTAGCTGAGTTGCTTTGTTTTTAGGGAATTGTTGCTGGTTTGAATATTTTTGTGGGTGGGGCAACATTATTTTTCTAGTTGTTTTATTTGTTGGATTTTGACACATTGGCACATATATTATTTTTTAAATGATTGTGCCATATTATATTAATTAAGTATATATTTTTTTTATAATTGGATTTGACCTTATTTGAGATTTTGGATGTTTAATTTTGTTTGTTGAACTTTAGAGGGAGTGTTTGGCTCAATTGGAATTGTTTTTTTTTTTTTTTTTTTTTTTTTGTATAATTCAAATTTAAGAAGTCATAGAGTATGTGTGCAACTTTTTTCTTTATCCTAGATTGAGTTTATACATTCATGTGGCATGAAATCCAAGTTTTTAAAATTCATATTTAATATTATATCCTTTAAGTTTTATAAATCACTAATTCATAAACTAAACACAACTTATCCAAACTTAAGTTTTATTAATATATTATCTAAATTGAGTATACTTTTTTTTGGTTCGACAATTGGAGAGTCGAAGGTTTGAACCATCGACATACCTCTAAAATAGTAATTGGTGTCTTATCCACTAAGCTATGTTCGGATTGACAACTTAAATATACTTAAATGGTAAAGACATTATACTCTCTTAGAGATTAAATGTTAAATTCTCGCATCCACATTGTTGAACTAAAAAATATATAAACCTTAAGATGTATTCTTTAATGTGCAATCCGAACTTCTTAATCATAATTTAAAACTTAGGCTTATTAAAACTATGATCTTTTTTTTTTCTTTTTTTTTTTTTTTTAAATGGGGTAGGAGATCTAACTCTTGATCTTAAGGAAGATAATAAATACTTAGATAAAATACATTTTTGGTCTCTTATTTAAACTTAGTTTCAATCTAGTATGTAGATTTTCAAAACTAATACTTTTGGTCTCTGATATTTGAATTTAGTTCCTCTTTGGTCCTTAAGATTTATTTGACTTTTAATTTTTACTTGATATTTGAAAATAGTTTTTAAATAAGCTGGTAATTAAAATATGTTGAATAGACTTAATTTGTTGATATGTATTTATGGAAAAAAAAAATACTATGCGAGTATGAATATTCTTTCTATTTACTACATACCGTGATGTAGGGTCTACCAACTATAATAAATATTTATAAAAGCAAAATCATATTGTGGACAAAGGGAATATGGTAATCCTATGATATATATCTTGTATTTATATATATTGAAATTTTTTGGTGATTGAGTTGGAATATATATTAAAAAAATTTCTTGTATTTTTTAAATGAGTTGGATTTTTTATTTTTATTTTTTATACTCATCCTAGACTAATTAGAAACTAATTTCAAACTTCAGAGACTAATTAGAAATCAAATTTGAATCTTAGGAACCAAACATACATTTTGGTAATCAAGTATGAAATAGAAATTAAATTCAAATCTCAACCTGACAAAAAATGTAAGCTCAAAAAATCTCTAAAAACTCTCTAAAAAAAAAAAAAAAAACTCTAAAAACTTAGTGATGAAATAGAAACTAAGTACAAGACCTAAGAACAAAAAATGCATTTTACCCCAAGAACTTTATTCACTAAACTATGTTCAGATTAATCCAAATAGAATACCTTCTCTATGATTTTTTTTAAGGCAATCTTCCATGAGATCTAATATTTTTATTTTATTTTATTATTATTTTTTTTGAAATGCCTATGTGATCTAATAGTTGATGTTGATGATCAAATTTAGCTAGGTAAATTACCTTCGCTCCACGTGATAATCGACAGTGAATTTGTTTGAGAGCGGGGGAAGACGTGGCCTGCAAAAGAGTAAACCTGCACACCGGTGTGGTGCTAGCCACACCGCCTCCGATGCTTAAGTCAGAAAACGGAAGGGAGAGCTAGAGAGCAAGAGAAAGAGAGTAGAGAATAGAGAGTTCGGGTCCCCTTCTTCAGCGGCGAAGAGGGATATAAATACATGCTCATGCTTCTAGGGTTTTTAGGAATTCGGAGGTGTTTCGGGACAAACCAGGCGGAACCGGGGCGACCAGAGGCAGGAGGGACCGAGCGGAGGCAAACGGACTCGGCCCGCGGTCGGCCTCGGCCTTGGGCCGAGGAACGTGGCCCGACCCGTTGGTCCAGTCTTCCTCTGGGTCGTCTCTTGGTCCTATCTCCGCCCGGTTGTCCTCGTCAACTCCTTGTACACCATGGTGGTCCAAAATTACCTATAACAGTTGATTTTTGGATAATTTTAATTTGGACAATATCAATTTGATGATTTTAAAATTTGGAGTTAGAAATGAATTTCAACCTACGCAAGCAAAAGATGATCTTTTTTTCAAAAAAATAATTTTAATATTGTTGATTGCGGGAAGATCAAAACTTGACAATGTCTTACCAATTTGTAATGTTGTTTAAAAAAAACAATAATTTTTTTTTTTTTAATTTTTATCGAGGATTTCTATTTGATTTTCAGAGAAAGAAAAAGGAAAAAAATAAAATAAAATAAAAGTTAGAATTTCGATGCACTGCATAAAACCCAACAAAAGGGACAGTTTTTGGCTTTCAATTTTGTCTTTAATGTCTCTCATCTTAACGGTTCAACTTCACACCTCCTAATCTTAATTAATTACTTCATTACTTCATTAATTAATTCGCTTTTTGCTGATTTTCATGAACAAATCCTATTAGATTTACTCAACCTTTGAAAAAAAAGTGATTAACGTCCCACTAATCATGTTTCTATTTATCTAATTGCTGAACATAAAAAGCAATGTATAATTTTGATAAGCTAAAGTAAACATAGATCGATCGATATTGACATGTACCCTCAATCAAGAGATCAAATATTCGAATCTTTTCACCTTTCATTGTTGAACTAAATAGTAATAATAATAATTTTCAGAAAATAAAAAATAAATCTAGATATTTTTCTCAGCAATAAGATAAATGTGTTGAGATCCAAATAGTTAAAATTATGAAAACAACATCTCTATATTTTCAGTATATATGAACTTTGAATTTGAAAATTGAAAATGCAAAAATATATTAAAAAAGACAAAAACTTTAACAAATATAGTATTTCATGTTATAAATTCAATTCATATTTGTTAAATTAAAGTAGGTATAATATAATATTATAATTTATACGATATTATAAAATAATATTTATACAAAATTTATAACATAAAACATTTACTTAAATTAATTAATAATAGTTTATATTCAACCTAATATTTAGTTGGTAACTACAACTAGTTTTATTGTTTATCAAACACATTTTGAACAATTGTTTAAATCAGGATCGAATTTCTAAATCTGCTATAACATATAGGAGTTCAAATCATTCACCCATTAAATAAGTATTGATAATTTTTTTATTTTTATAGATATGAACTTTATTTTCTTAAAAAATAATAATAAATGGACACAACACACCACATTGGATTTTTTTTTTTTTTTTTTTAACACACATTGGATGGTGTTGATATATGTATTAAATAGGAATATGATTTAAAGATTAGTGGTATAGTTGAAATTCGAAACTTTCTCAAGTTTAAATTTTTTTTTTTTTTTTGTAGTACATCAACAATTTGAAGGTAGGGGGATTCAAACCTCAAACCTCTTAGTCGAGGGTGCATGCCAATTACCGTTGAGTTCTGCTCACTTTGGCAAACTTTCTCTAGTTAGTGACAAAAAACACTACTTTTTATAGTAGTAAAAAATACAACACTTAAAAGCACATAGAGGATACTTATTAATAAGTTGTTCTAATTAAAATTTTCAAAAGTTTGAAAAAATCGCTTTATTATCCTATTTGATTTTTTTTTTTTGCAAAGAAGGAATTTTGTTCTTTATTATACATTAATTTCCATTAAATTATATAGAATTAAATTTCCCTAACAAGTACAAGTACTCAGAAGTTAATATGAAATTTAATTATGTAGTTTGAATTTTGATTTGGAAGAAACTTGAAACACCCATATAAGTCAAACCCATAAAATGTACTTAATTAAAACTATTTTTAAAGGAGAGAAAATAAAAGCTTAAATAAATTAGAAAAAAAAAAAAAAAAGAAGCTTAAATAAAGACATTAAATTAAGGGAAGGTTCATGGAATGGCACTATATGCAATAATGTAATCTCATCGGTTAGTGTATGATTAAATTAATTAATCCGTGTGCTTCCTCACTTAACTAAATACAAAGTATTGGCATTTATTTATTTTTGTAACTTCCCTTTTCCCAATCCTTTATTCCTTTGGCCTTTACTGCTTTTAGTTATTTTATTCTTTCTAACCTAAAGTCGAGGATTTTTCTTTTTGTCGATAAAACCTAAACTCTAAAATATTTCAAAAAAAAAAACCTAAACTCTAAAAGGATTTGGGTTTTGGTACTTTAACAAAATTTTTCTTTTTTCGAAAAATTATATATAGGTACTGATGGTAGATATCTCAATCATGTATAAATTTGACTCAACTAGTATTTTTGTCAATTAGACTATTTATTTTGTATCGAGTGTATCTCTTTCAAAAAAAAAAAAAAAACATTCAATTAACTTTTCATAACCATCTCAAAAATATTTGCTTTATTATTAATTTTTAAAATTGCAAGTAAATTTTACTATTTCCTATATTTAAAAGATTGTATTTTTTTTTTTTAATAATTTGTGTATCATTTTTATAAAACGTGATTTGTAAATATAATATATTTCTTCAAAGAAAAAAAGTTCAATTATCAATTCATGGGAATTGATAATTGTTGATGGTCAAATTTGGACAAGAAGAACTCACCTGACCTTCGCGTGCCACCAACGATAAATTTGTTTGAGGAGGGGAAGACGTGACCTGCAAGACAAGGAAAACCTGCACGACAAGGAAACCTGCACACTGGTGTGGTGCTTGCCACATCGCCTCTAATGCTTAAGTCAGCAAGGAGTAAGATGGGAAGCAAGTAGAGAGCAAGAGCAAGAAGAGAGAGTTTCGAGTCCCTTCTTCAGTGACGAAGAAGGGTTTAAATACCTTTTCCTGCCTTAGGGTTTCTAGGCTTTCGGAAACGATTCAGGCTGAACCAGGTGGAAACGGGGCGTCCAGGAGCACCGAGAACCAAACGGAGGCGGAAGAGCTTGGCCTCGACCTCGGCCCAAGGTCGAGGCCGAGCAGGGGGTCAGGCCAAAGCCCGATTCCTTCAGCCTTGGCCCGACCCTTTGGCTTGTTCTTCCTCCAAGTTCCGTTTCCTGGCTGTCTCCTTGGGTTGGTATTGCACTGTCCTCATCAGTTCCTTGTATATCGGATTGGTCCAAATAACAATAATATTAATTAAAAGTTTGTTTTAAATTTTTGAAATTTTCATAATTGATAATCCACTTAATTATATATTATTTTTTTTTAGTTCAAATGGGGTAGGGGGATTTAAACCTCTGACCCCTTGGTCAAGAACACATGTCATTTATGGTTGAGCTATACTCACTTTGATATATATTATTGTTTAGTTCAACGTATGAGAGTGAAAATTCAAACTTCTTACTTCTTGATCGATGTATATATCTTAATTAGTTCAACTATACTCAAGCGAGTTATATTTAACTTTAAAATACTTGTAATAATTTTTTTTTTTAAGTTGCAACTTCTGCCAATACTTAATCTTTATTGGCAATAAGCCTTTTTAAAAATATATTTTTGTTTTTGAAATGCAGCGAGTCTTTTCTAAATTTGATAAATAAAATATAAAATTTATTACCAAATAAACTTATTTTTTAAATAAAAATAAGAAAATCAGCTGTATCATGATCTAATTATATAAATTGTTTTCTAATTTTTTGTGTGGATGGATATGTTTTTTTTTTTCTTGTTCTTCTTTTTCCTCTTCATTGGGCTAGGGCATCTAATACTAAATTTTCTCTTTTGACAATTTTTTTTTTTTTTGTTTTTTGTTTTTTAAATTTCCTCTCAACTCTTTTGACAACTTTTGTTTTTTAATCCATGCAATTTGATGTGAAGTTGACATTATTTTTTTTTTTAATAATGATTGGAGAAGAAGATGTAGGCAACATGGAACATGTTAAGATTATTGTCTGGATATTGTTTTCAAACTGATCCCATCATCCCATATGAGAAATAGGGCTTAATAATTATTAAATATTTCTTGTATTGTAGTTATAATATAATTCTACTCTAAAAAAAAAATCTTATATAGAAGCATACCAAATTATTTAATATAGATTTATAGTATAAAGATTTGACTATATGTACATATTTTTAAATTGATTGTAAATAGTTGAATATGCATAGCTTTATATGCACACTGATTTGATGTTATAATAATTAATTTTTTATAAACGATTGAATGTTTGTTGTAATTATTGTTATTGAGCCACCATGAGCATAGTTCGAGTGGCATCAAACTTGTACGGATGGCTAAAGGTCTATGATTCGAATCTCCCACTCCCACATGTTGTAAAAAAAAAAAAAAAAAGATTGTTATTGAAATTGTTTAGTTTAAATTTAACACATAATTTTAGAAACTAAGGACCCGTTTGATAAACATTTTGTTTTTTCTTTTTGGTTTTTGAAAATTAAGCCTATAAACACTACTTCTACCCATAAGTTTCTTTGTTTTTGGAATTTGACTAAGAATTCCAATGTGTCATTGACAAAGATGAAAACCATGATAAGAAAAATAGGAGAAAGCAAGCATAAATTTTCAAAACAAAAAACCAAATGATTATCAAACAGGGCCTAAATTCTCTCTAATTTGTGTTAAATATAACACATTAAATACTAGCTACTACAATCTTGTTTTATAAACATGTTAAAATAAAAATGTGTAAAAAATATGTATAGAAATTAGTTGAAACAAATGAATGCAAAAGTTATAGACCAGAACGTCAACCTGATTATAGCTTAGCAGTTAAAACATCAATTTCTTCTCTAGGTCGGAGGTAAATTCTCTCTCCCACACATTTGATAAGGATTGTTTATATAATGCACAAACCATTTTTTTTTTCTTTCAAAAGAAATGCATGCACAAACCATTCTTAAATGATAAGGATTGTTACCATCAAACTCTTGAACGACTATAGATTTTTTTTTGTTTTCATTTTATAACATTAGACAACGATAACATTAACCATGGAATTTTTTATTAGATTGTAATGATCCTATGTATAGTTTGAGGATTTGGTTGTAACAATATTATTATTTATAATTTGATGGTGGTTTATGCATTTACAACGTTTAAAGATTGATTGCAAACACTATATAAGTTTAGAAAGATGATTAATCAAATTGAAAGTTGAGGAGCGTGATCATAAGTGCATAAATCCTTATAGCTCAAGGGTAGTTGTTGTAATTTTTACTATTAAAATGAGCAAATCTTGTTGTTTTGGCATAACCCAATGACTTGAAACCAATCATATTGTTTTATAAGAGATCCAAGTCAAAGTTTGATTGAATAATACTCCAAATGCTTGGATAATCTGTCTGCCTTTTTCCAATATTCAATCATTTCTCTAAGCTTTGACCACAATTTCCTTAAAGTTAAATAATTTCCTATTTACTCCACTTAAAAATAGTATTTTGTATTTTAATTGACCACAAAAAAAAGGGGTTAAATTCTATTTTAATCAAAACTTATATATTTTTCCTAATATATATACAACTATTTTCATCCTCATATTTCGTATAAATATTCACTTTCATATTTCATATTTTAATTGATCGTTGTACTTTCAAAACATTTATTTTCGTCTCTCTATTTTTAAAATGTGACAATTTTGATCTTTTTTGTTTCGTTAAATAACAAATCTAGTCTCTATGGTTCGGAGAAAATTAGAATTTAGTTCTTATCCTATAGCTTGATAAAATCCCATAAACACTAACAAATTATTATGTGGCAACTGAATACACCTATGTACCCAATCATATCGTCTCTCATTGAATAAGACACCAATTACCATCTAAAGGTCGATGGTTTGAACCCACTCCTGCAATTGTTGAATTAAGAAAAAAAAAAACCTAAATACACAGATAGTTAATTTTCATGTACTCAATTTTTTTTGTGAATAATTCTCATAATAGGGTTTCTCAAAAAAAAAAAAAAAAATCTCATAATAGGGACTATTTACAAGGTTTTATCAAACTAAATGGCTGAAATTCTATTTGTTAAAACCATAGAAACTAAATTCTCACTTCCATTCATAGAGACCAAATTTGTAATTTAACTTTTTTAGTTTTTATCTCACATGTTACCAATCACAATTTCAGTATAACGTTTAACTCGATCAATTTCTTAAAATATTGTCACAACCTTGTATTAAAAGAATTTATGTGTGTATAAAATTTTTGTGTTAAAATTTGGTAGGTAAGAAATCATAATAGTCATATTTTAAAAAGATCAAAATAGACGTTTTGAAAATATAGAATTAACCTAAATAGGTTTATTTTTCTTTACTTTCTTAGACATATGCGAATAGAATATTCCGAAATTAAAATCGAGTCAGACAAATTATTATTTATTCTGAAAATTGAAAAATTAAATTGAATGGACCTTCAATATGGTTATAAGTCAATTGTTCTACAGATTATTGTAATGAATGGTTACAAATAATGTCAATTTGGAACTGTTTGAAGCCTTTATATTATAATCACCCTATATGATCCCCTAGCTATTGCTACAATTATCTATATGTCAACTTCCAAAAAATATTTCCAACCACTAATTAAAATTAGGTTTAAATCTCATTTTAGTCTCCGAATTTTTAAGTTTGTTCTATTTTGGTCCCTAAATTTTCAAAATGTCTATTTTAGTCCCTAAACTTGTTTAAAATAACCATTTTGGTCCTTGCTATATACTTTTCTACCTTAAATCTCCTTTTTCCAAGTTTGTCTCTAACTTATTTGACTTGAAATCATGCTCATATATTAGCATGCTAATACACATACTCAAAGCTACGCCTTTAATTTATGAAAATTGAAATAAAAGTGAACATCAAAATAGTTGTTTTTTGAAAGTTCAAGCACTAAAATAGACATTTTAAAAGATCAAAATAGAAAAAACTTAAAAGTTTAGGGACTAAAATGAACATTTTAAAAGTTCAAAGGACCAAAATAGAATAAACTTGAAAGTTTAGGAACTAAAATAAGATTTAAACCTGAAAATTATTATTCACATATATAGTAAAGTATGATCGTAAACTCTCTTTCTTCTTCTTCTCCTGAATCTTCAAAGTCCATCATTCGATACATTTTTAGGACAATTCATATACATTCGTACACGTCAATGATGATTGTGATGATCGATAGAAAAAGCAACCTGACTAGAAAAATTTGAGAATGGTCGAAAACCTAACTTAACGAATTCGAAATAAACAAAAGGAGCAATACTATTCGTTACGACGAAGGAATATGATTGTTTGAGAAAAACCAAAGCAAAATGAAAAGGGGAAATTGATGATATTATTAGGGTTTAGGTTTTGGATTCCAATAATGGAAGATCACATGTTTTTGCACAAGCTTTGTTCATATGGGTAGTGATAGTCACAAGAGAGGAAGGAAACACATTGCATGTGGTTTATTACATGAATTTAGAAACCAAGGTCCCTCTTTTGAAAAAGCACTTTTGGCATATGTTATCAATATAACAACCACCTATGGTTGCTCAAATAAACCTTCAATTAATTTTCCCAATTATGATAGAGAGAGAAAAATTTGAGAGCTAGGGTTGTTTGGGAGTTGAGCTTAATTAACAACATGTGTTTTGCTTTTTGAAACTAAAAAGGAAGAAACTAAGGAAATTAATATGTTTGAATAATTGGAGGTGGGGTTTAGGAGTTGAGTTAAATGGAAAACTAAGGAAAGTATATATATTGAGATAATTCTCTTTTTTAAGAAGCTTATCTAATTTTATTATTTTGTTAGTAATGGATAGGTTGGTTTTTAGAATAATCATTGAATTGTTATTTCTATGTAGGGTTTTGGTGAAAGAATTCAGGTATGCATTATATTAACATCACTCCCTAAAAAGAAATTTTCATACTTGTCCTTAATGGGATGTAAGTTAAATTGAAAAAAAAAAAAAAAAAAAATTTACCTAACCTAATTGTTATGGTTAAGCTACACATATGGATGAATTAGATTTATTTTTATCATCTATTAGATAATTATTTATTGTTTCCGTTCAATATAGTTGATTTTGGTCGATGGTTAGATCAATCTTCTAAACACAAGTCAGTAATTTTCAATTTTTTGTAAACCAATGGTAACCTACTCGCTTAAAACTCATAGCTAATTTAAAAAAACTAGCAGTATATATGGACCAAATATCAACAAGTACTTAAGAAGCTATTCTCTAAATTTGTCCCTTAACTTACTACAAAGTCCCATTTTATCAAGAATAATTAAAATGATTCTTCCTTGAAAAATCACAAAACTTGTGACTAAAAATTTCAAAGTGAATAATAATCTTGAAACCTTTACAACTCCACTAATTTGTTCTCTTCCCCCATAAAACCATTCTAAAAAAAAAAAAGGTCCCTAAAGAAGCCCCACACAAATAATATTATACAAAAATGAAAAATAATCCAGAGACCAATTTCATGGTATATGATAATATTCATCCAACCCAATGAATATCCATCTATTTTAATCAGAGTAGCCCACAGACTATTGGGAATCCAAGTAAACCAAAGAAGAATTATACATTGACTGTCACACCCCCAAAAAATAAAAATAAAAAATCAAACTTTTTTACAATGGTCCTTTTTTTTAATCCTTTGGGTGACATTAGCTCTGACCTGGCATGTGGGTGACATAAACAAATCATAGGGCTACCAAACCCAACCCCTCAAATTTTTAAGGATTTCAATGCTGACCCTTCAATCATAAGAGTCAGAAAAAAAAACACACACACACACACAAAAGAGAGAGAAAGATGATGTTTTTAATCTCACCCATTGGTGATTTTTCCTTTTTCTTTTCAACATTACAACTTGAATGAAGAAGAAGAAGATGATGATGAAGAACAAACACTGTGAAAGTTGTTTGGAAGGTGAGAAAATTTTTGTCATGGAGCTGAAAGGGAAGAAGGCACGTGATGGAGCATGTGACCCCATGATATCTCATTATTTGATGGGGGGTTGTAAGAAAATTGGCAGTGTTGAATCCTTTTCAAGAGCTAGTTTTATGGGCTAAAATGGCCAATCTGAAAACTTGCAAAATTCCATCATATCTTCATCATCCTTATCTCAAGAATAAAAGGGTTTTTTTTTTTTTTTTTTTTTTTTTGGGTTCTTGTTATCCATTGTTGTGTAATGAAAAGGGTAATGGGTTTTGTGCATTTTGTGCCATTTATGCAAGTCAAGCCAAGTCCAAAGTTGACTGCCAGATAGGATAAGACATTATCTTTCTAATCATAGCTCTTCCCTTTCATTATTCCCTTTTGGAGTTTTTCATTCTTGCCAAAAAAAAAAAAAAAAAAAAAAAAAAAAAAAAAAAAAAAAAAAAAAAAAAAACTCCCTCTAGTACATCCTTTTAGGTGTGTTACAAATCTACAACTTTGTTGGAGTTGGAGGATTGGATTGATTTTTTTTTTTTTTAATTTTTCAGATAAAAAATTAGGGTGAAGTTACGAGTTTAGTCTATCAACTTAGGTTTGTGTTTGATAGTATTAGATTACATGGGGTTCCATCTCAAAACCAATTGGCTATGAGTGGGGTGACCCTTGTAGCTTATAAATTGTGAGTCTCCACTATTCTTTTCAATGTGGGATCCTCAACATGCCCCCTCAAGATGGTGCACCATTCTTGAATCGGATCCTTTTTTTTTTTCTTGGACCGAATACCCGTTTAGGTTTAATGGGCTCTGATACCATATTATATTATATGGGCTTCCATCTCAAAACCAATTGGCTATGAGTGGGGTGACCCTTGTATTTTATGAATTGGAAGGTCTCCACCAATTTTTTCAATGTGGGATCCTCAACATGCCCCCTCAAGATGGTGCCTCTTTTGGGTTCACCATCTTGGATGATATCCCAATTTTTTTGGACCGAAATACCCGTTTGGGTTTAATGGACTCTGATACCATATCAAATTACATGGGTTTCCATCTCAAAACCAATTGGCTATGAGTGGGGTGACCCTTGTAGCTTATAAATTGTGAGTCTCCACTATTCTTTTCAATGTGTGATCCTCAACAGATAGACATCTAAACTTAAGAGTGTTTGATAAGTTTTTTAACCGTAGATTTTATTTCTAATAAGTCTCTCAACTTTAGAAAGTGTTTATTAGATCCTTGAATTTTTAGTTTTGTTTTCGATAGGTTTCTGAACTATTCAACGTTTGTTTTTTTTTTTTTTTTTAATTTTTCTTTGTGTGTGTGTGTATATGTGTGTGTGGTCATAATTTAAAAAAAAAATTACAGTACTATGAGAGATCATGAATACTACTCTCATTGATTGTCACTAATCACGTCAACATTATTATTTTTTTTTTTTGTGTACATCAACATTTGGGGGTGGGGAGATTCGAAACTTTGATCTCTTGGTCGAGGATACATGTAAATTACTGCTGAGCCAAACTCACTTTGACCACATCAACATTATTTAAAAATGAAGTGAGACTCCAAAACTACATCGAAGAATTACTTATAAAGAAAAGCCCTTAACATAAACATAGAGAGTAAGTACTCGTATAGCACTAGAAATTTCCTCATAATTCATCAATCAAGATGGGGAGATTGAGTAAAACAAATAGTTTTTTTTTTTCAAACTAAATTAAGTGAGAAAACATGTCTAGGGTAACAAAAGCTTTTGCCTTTTGTTTTACTTTATAAACTTCTTCACAAGCATCGTGAATAAAGGTGTTGTCTCTTGTTTTTATTCAACTTGTTCCTATAAATAACAAAAGTTTTTTTTTTATTTTTTTATTTTTAATTTCTTTCCTTGTAAAATATATCCATTCACTTGTGAATAGTAACTTTAATAATTAAGTACATGACCTTACACACACTCCATCACACAAATTTAGGAATTGTAAAGAAAAATATCTCCCCTCTTCAATTATTTTATTTTTGCATGTTACAATATTTGTGCTCTACAACTAGCCCTAGCTACCTGATTTCAATTATATCTTATCTTTGAATCTCCAAACAAAACTCCAATCAAACAAGTGATTTTTTTTTTTATTTATTTTTATTTTTTGGGTTTAGGGTTTAGAAAATTGATGGGCTAGCAATTTCCATAAGCATGAGCATGTGAGTGACATGAAAGATGCTGCAACTTAGAATGTTTTCCATGTGAGGATTCCCAAATTGTAAGAGTACGGATTTACCCTAAACTATAAAACCCTTTTTTTCAGACATAATAATCATGAACTGCCAGACCCATTTCATTAAAAAGAAGCAAAAAAAAAAAAACCATGTTCAATGGATTCCTGTGTTTCATTAAAAAAGCAACATTACAAGACCACCAATGTTGTTACAAAGTTAGTTTCAAAAAAAAAAAAAGAAAAATGTTGTTACAAGGTTTATTGGATGTCGCAATTCAATGCACATGTAATAAAGATAACCCCTGTTTGGATGTAGATTTTATAAGCTTTAAAGTCTATAGACTTTTAAATTTGTGTCGTTTTGTTTATCGTTTAAAAAAGTGTTTTATAAGTTTCCAAACTTTTAATTTAATTTTGTGTCTAATAGATTTATTGAACTTTCTTTTTTGTGTTTGGTTTTTCAATTTTCAATTTTGTGTCTAATAGATCCTTCATCTATAAAATGTTTTTCAAAATTCATAGACCTGTTAGATACAAAATTGAAAATTTAAGTTTCTATGTGTTAGACCAAAATTCATTTTAATTATGTCTAATAGATTAGTTCATTTTTTTAAAAAAAAAATTGAATATGTCAAGGACCTATTCGGTATAGAGTTGAAAGTTTGTTGACTTATCAGACATAACATTGAAAGTATAAGGATTTATAAGTTTTTTTAAAGTTCATGATCTATTTGACACAAACTTGAAAGTTAAACGGGTTCTAAGAAAATATTAAAAAAAAAAAACTTGTAATTTAATCATTATGTCATCTTATTGGTTGCAATATTATTGTTCAAATTTTCACAATGATACGATATTGTTCACTTTCGATCCAAGTGTACATGACTTTATTTTTTGTTTCACTTAATGAACACTTCATATTCAATATAGATGATAAATCATTCAAGGAAAACAATGTTACTGACAATTCTACGTACACATCCTTAATTAAGGGTGCGTTTGGGATTGTTTTTGGGAGGGCATTAAAAGCAATTCTATGAAAATCTTAACCCTTTTAGTGCATGTTTGGGAGTGATTTTGAAATAACTAAAATCACTTTTAATAGGTTCGAAATCACTCCAAAACACACCTTTAATTATTTAAAATCAATTTCATGTTTGATTATACAATTTTAAACGTCATTTTCTTACCATAAAAATTGATTTTTAATTATTAAAAACATGTTTCGGAGTGATTTTGAATATGACAAAAGTGATTTTGACCATTTTAAAATCACTCCCAAACATGCCTTTACTTGTTTGGTAGAACTGTTTATTAAAAAATTTATCTAAAATCACTTCTCACTTCCTTCCTACAAAATCAACTACCTACCAACTTTTAAAACTAGTTTTCCTAAAAATCTGCTTTATTCTCTAACTAAAATTTTAAAATTACAATCATATCCTTTTATCTATCTTATTTTTCTTTCACAATTATTTCATCTTATATCAATAAAATTTTGATTTATTCAACTTTTTATAATAATTGTTTTTCTAAATTTTATCAAATAATTTAGATTAAACAAAATAACTTATTCAAATTATACAAAATTTTAAACAATTAATTTATAATAAAATAGATGTTAAATATGAGACATTGAAATAATATGTCTACTTTGGTCATTATAGCTCAATCACAACAATTTGGTATTATTTTACCAAACACTATAATCTGCTTTTTCAGGTTTAAAATTAAAATTTACGAAACACTAATTTACTTCATTTACAGCTGATTTTTCAGGTTTAAAATTAAAATTTACCAAACACTAATTTACTTCATTTACAACTGATTTTACAAAAAGCAAAGTTACCAGCAATTATGTTAAAAGCTACAACAATCCCAAACTAATTAGTCCAGATGTACAAAGATGATTTTAAAAACCACCTTTCAATCAGAAGAGACAAATCAATTCTAAATCTACAATATCTTATCAAACTTTTTTTTTTCTTAATAAAAAGATGTTCTTATTCATACACCGTAGATCTTCTCCCAACATTCCTAAAAGGAAAAAGAGTGAAGATGGGACAAAGTTTTGATGTATGTTGAGAGATCAAAAAGATGAGATGAATTAATAATTTTGATCAGAAGTGAAAAATTAAACATATATATAAAATTAAAACCAGATTTATAAATTATGAAACACTAATCTATGTGATGATATTTCCTTGTCTGCTCATAGTTGGGTACCTAGGATTCCATTTCCTAGAGATGAAAATTTGTCTGTCATGGCTGCCTCTGCCTGCCTCCCTGTTAGGTTTGTCCATAACCTCCCATATTCTTAAGCAATCTTATTCATTAACCGAATCATTTTCATTAGAATAATACTTGGTTGTATGTCGGTAGGTAAATATCTTCTTATACATTCCATTAAAATCTTGACAACTAAGAAAAATAAAGGAAAGAAAATGAGAAATTTTTTTATCTTTTTTAATTGTCGACATTTTAATAGTGGTACGTAAAGAAATCTCTATCAATGGATATGCATCCACTCTCCCCTCCCAACAAATCTCTTCAAAATTTGCCCTTTTTAGCTTCACAATTTAGATCCCATTCAGCTCCAATTACAGTAAATTTTTTCAATATCTAAAGGATGTCAGAAAAGTTCAGCCATCAAAAAAGAAAACCCAGATAAAAAAATTTAAAATTTACAGACCCCACAATCTATTTCTCTCTCTCTAATTATTGTAATTATTGAGAAAACTGAGCTGCAAAGGCACGTGATGCCCACTTGGTGAGAGAAGCCATGGCATTGGTGACCATTAATTTAAAAAAAAAATTAAAAAAATTCACTTTGAGTTTGAGAATCCAATAATATTGGTGGTCTTTGTTGTTTGAGAGGCTGACATTTTTTAATTTTTAATTTTTAATTTTTAGTTTTTAATTTTTAATTTTTTTATTTTCTGTGTTAAAGTTGAAGAATATGCAATGACTGAGTTCATTTTTGTACATGACTTTTTTGTAATGTTGGAAACCCAACCACCGACCATGTATTGAAATGCTGAAAGGACAACGTTATTCGAAATTTTACACTTTCTTTCATTTCAATTTCATTAATTTAAGGTATTAAAGAAAATGTCGGTTTTTTGTTTTTCTTCTTCTTTTCACAGTTCACACTATTTCTTTGACCCTTTTCACAATTGGGTTTGTCCTTCCCTTTTTGTTTGAGTGCTTAATCTACATTATTAATTAATAGTGTAACGATCTAGATGTCTTAAACATATATATAGTTAAGATTATAATTAATTCATTGATAACGTTTGAGTTTGGTGTGTGTAGTGTTGATTAATGTGTCATTGGTTTCATAAACTTACATTTGTTTATTTTAGTATAGGTTTTGAAGGGTGAATGTGTGAATCTTTTGGGGTTTTGTATGATTTTGGTTATTTTGATTCAGGATGATTTTAATAAGTCTGAGCATGAAAACTGGGTATGACTCATTTGGTTAATTGTCAAAGTGAGCATAAGTCAGCGGTAATAATTGACATGTACCCTCGACCAAGAGGTTAGATGTTCGAATCTCTCCACCCCAAATGTTAATATATGTACTAAAAAAAAAACTCATTTAGTTAAAGACGCATATATATTTTGACCAAAAAGTTGATGTTCGAATCCTCACTCGTCTCTCCCTGTATTGTTGAATTTAAAAAGAATATTTATGTATAGCATGAGATTGAAAAAGTTTAGATTTTGTGTGTATAGCTTTGAGTTTGGATTGTGATAAGTTATAGAAATTTATATATTATGTAATCTATGTTTGAGGGGTAAGTTTGTTATTAGTAAAAGTAATTAGACATCCTTAAAAATTGATTTAGAAATTAAAAGTTTACATAGTTTTTGTTGTCTTCTTTTTTTTTTTTTTTTTTTTCCGAGCTCAACAAATGTGGGAGTAAGAGAGATCAAACCTTTAAAATATTATTTAGGTATCCTAACCACTAAACTATGCTCTCACCGACAATGAGATTAGCAACCTAGTAGCTTAGAATAAATGAACCTACACGTACTAAACAAAAGGTTTGATTAGTTGTATGACTCTAAGAAGTTATACACAATATTAACTCAATTGAGATCCCTTAAGATTCACAGATTTCTGTTAATTTAAAGCATTATTCAATTGGTCGTTAAAATATCATATCCTCAACTAAAGATCAGAGGTTTTAGATTTCCATCTTCATATGTCTGTAGAACTAAAAAAAAAAAGTCAATAAATTCTTGAGGTATTTACCTTATCCAAGATCTAATAGCGAGAGGAATCAAACTTTAACCATAGAAGTAGAAAGAAGAAAGGAGGAAAGAGAGAGGAAAAAACTATACCAAGTGTAGAAAGTGGTTTGACAATACAAAGGCCTAGATTTACATGAGTTAGTAAGCCTCACATGCCAATATATACTTTCAATAATGCCTTTGTTTTATGTTAAGATACAAAGAAAAAACTCCTTGCTTGCCAAACTACAAAGCTTACTTCCACATGCAAATCCCATCATGCATAAGTACACTTGTATATAGCTTTTAAGAAAAAGTTAAAATAACCTCTAAAGTGGTTATAACTAAATACCCAACCAAAACAACAAAGTTAGTTACACATAAACTAACTCACCAAACTAATTTCATAATAAAAACTATTGATCTTATAGAAAAAGGTACAAAACCTATGCCTTTATATAGATATATTTTTGCAAATGTTGTAAGACATGTGTTACCAATCATATTCAACTACCAAAGTAAAGTGGGAGATGTAGGAGTTGTTAAAATAATCGATGACGAAAGTCATAAAGGAAGACACTCTATCAGTCTACGTTTACCATGTAAGAAAAACTAATTAATCATTCATCATAACTAATTTGACAAGTCATGCAACCTATTGATAGACGTACAAAAAGAAGGCTAAAAGTCTTGAAAATCAGAGTTGTGATGAAAGTCATGTATTCTTAGTCATGATATATGAGAACTGTTTTGATTAATTTATCAAGGATGCTCTGACAAGTGAAACAATCAATGTTCAGATTTTGTTTCCACACTTGTATAAATTGTACTTAAAAAGACTATTTGAAAATCAACTCGAAAACAGGCTGAAATTATATTAATTATAAGAACAAATGAAAATTGTTTTCACACACATGAGGAGAGAAAAGCACCAAAAAAATGGAATCATTAAGAAGGGTATTAAAAGGGGATAATTGAATCATTTTGAAAATGATGGTAGAAGATTGAATTTGACTCAATTGTCAACAATAAACAAACAATCTTCCCTTTCCTTGCAAAAGACATCTTGCAAAGCACTAAGTTAATATCAAATCCCAAGTTGAAAAAAAAAAAAAACATAACTTGGCTTGATAGCCAAGGAACCTTTTTCACAAATAACAATCATATGATAGTCACAAGAGCCAATAATCCACCTCAAAAATCTCAATTCTTATCCAATTATTGGCCTAATTAATTATCCATAAAATAATAATCATGCTAGTGATTGAACAACAATGGGATCATTTCATCTCATTAATGTAAGACACTAGCTATTTATCAAGATAATGGTAGGATTAGATGATAATTTGCTTGATTTTAATCTAGATTTTGTCTCTCCATATAAATTATAAGATATCCTTGGTCTTGAAAATCAAAGTTTAATACAATTTCTTAAGTGGGCATTGCTTGCAAGGTTGTCATGATGCTTATTTGTAGCTAACATTGATATGATTGAACTTCAAAGTGTTGTTTTCAATCATGGAAATCACAACAGATACATCATCATCACAACCAGCAAACTCTTGATACAAAAAGAGGAAAAAAAGAACCCTAAAGTTTGTCACTGTGTATTGAAATGTACCATTACTTGATTAGGAACATGCTACAAGGCTTTCACCAAATTTTTGCATTATTATTCAACATCAATAGGCATATCATGTCATTTAAAAAAAAAAAAAAAAAAAAATAGGCATATCATGTGATTCTTTTTTGCCTGACATTACAAATTTTTACATCAATCAGAAAATACATTGGGCAAATGGTAAGACAAGCGTGGTTATCAAGCTTGACGAATCTAATATGAGCATAGCTCAACTTACATAAAGGTTTTACTAATGACCAAGAAGTCTGTGGTTCAAATCCTCTTACCTCCATATATTGTAGTACATAAAAAAAAATTAAAAAAATCTCATAAGGATGCAAATTTGTGAATTTTTCTTTGAGAACATGGGCTTAATGTATCTAATATGATGAGTTAATGAACAATTAACAAAAAAGAGACAAGAAAGTTTTTTTTCTTTTTACATCTCTCTTGAGTTGAACAATATGTGGGGAGAGAGAATTCAAACATTTAACCTTTTAGTCAATGGTATATATCTTAACCAGTTGAGTTAAACTTTAATCAGGTTGGCAAAAAAGTTAGTAGCTACTCTGCAGAATCAGTTGTTATAATATAATTTCTAAAATTGAGTGGAGGACCTGTAAGGTATTGTGCAACTCTTCGTATACAACTTATTTTAAATAAGAACACCTTCGAATGATAAGAAACAAACATATTCGTGTTATTATTATATTATGCAAAGAAGAAAATAAATTTTAGAATGGACGGTAGTCTTTTTGTTTGAAGGAAGAGAATTGAAAAGATTAGATGCCCCCCTAGGTAGGTTGTTCCTAACTCTTTTGACCAATTTTAGATGGGTCCAATTCACTTGCTTTTGAAGAATTATTAAACAAAACTTTCTTAAATGAATATGGTATGGTGTTTTCATAAATGCCTCAGAGCAAATCCTTGGCCCATTGAACACATTATTCAACAATCTTCACAATATTTTCTTCAAAGCTATTTAAGTTGTCATTTGATCTCTCACTCCTCTTTCCCTTTCACTACATGACATGGTAGAAACATGTATGGGATTTCCTAAAAGAAAAAAATGGCTTTCCATTTTAAAGATTTTCCCATTTACATTGTTCGAAATTAAGATATATATATATATATATATATATTTGAAAAAAATGTTCTTGTTTTATTCAAGTTTATCAACCTGCACTACTTTTTGTATTGTGCTTCATTGAATAAAGTTCATGATATTTTGGAGATCTAATTGAAAATAGATGTAATAAACACTATCAATACGAGCATAGCTCAGCAGTAATTGACATGTGCTCTCGACTAAGAGGTCAGAGATTCGAATACCTCACCCCCAAATGTTGTTGAACTCGAAAAAAAAAAAATACATGTTTTTGTAGAAAACTAGAGTTTATCTTTGAGAGGACTCCTCTCAAATGTATATATTAGTAGTAAACATAAAATTGAAGCCTCATTCATTTAATATTCATACAAATCGTTGCGGCAAGAGTTTAATTGAATTTCCACTTAAATATAGATTAAGAGTTACAAGACTAACAATTTTTCTTATAGGTTTAAGGTGAGGACTCTTAAGTGTACTACTATGTTATCAAAATAAAAGTTCAATGAATTATGACGTCAATTAGCAAAATCATCCTTACTTCCATCAACAAATTAAATAGTTTGGACCTGCTTGGTAACCATTATGCTTTTGGTTTTTAAAAATTATGCATGTTTTCTCACAATTTCTTTACAATAATTTTCATCTTTCTTAAAAATCATTTGAATTTTTATCCAAAACAAAAACAAGTTTTTGAGAGCTCCTTTTCTTTTTGTTTTCAAAACTTGGTTTGGATTTTAAAAACATTTTCAAGAAATAGATTAGACAACAAAATTCATTAGTAGAAGTAATGTTTATAAACTTAATTTTTAAAAACCAAAAATTAAATGGTATTAAAATAGATTGTAATAAATAGCAAAATATTGCCTTAAAATGGTCACTATATCTAGTCCATTTTACATTAGTGTCACTAACGAGTGACAATGCAATGATTTTGAAGATCCATTTGAACCACTTTTCATACCTTAGGAATTAAACCATCAAATTTTTAAACATAAGAATCATATACAATTCCTACTCAAATTTAATATAAATTACCCTAGAAAAGGTAGTGGGGCATAATTACGATTTAGAATTAGCAAATCATTGGGCTTATCATTTTGCAAATCTTTTATTTCCACTTGGTTACCTTGAGTTGCACTCTCCATTCAACCATGCCAATAATGATTTCCAAATCCATTAAGATATTGATTGCTTTCAAGTCAAACCTTTCTTTTTAAATTTTATATATATATATAACTGATCAGAAGATTACCCTTTGGTTGCCATACTTGCCAAGAAACAAGCCTGTGTGGGTTGAGCAGCCTTGTTCCTAAGCCACAATATATATATACATACATACATATACATATAACTGATCAGAAGATTACCCTTTGGTTGCCATACTTGCCAAGATACAAGCCTGTGTGGGTTGAGTAGCCTTGTTCCTAAGCCACAACTCATCACCTGAGACTGGACCTGAACCTCCAACCATTTTGTTCATTCTCTATGTAATTCTATATAGAAGTTAGAAGTGCAATTGAAAATTTCACTCTACTTCACTGAAAGTGAGTTGCAAAATAGAAAGGTGAGCAAAGTGAATGAAAGAATGAAGTGATGCTTTAAGGATATCAAACTCAAAAGTATGTCAGTCACGATCAAAAAGGAAAAGAAAAGGTAGTGGCAGCTGCTCAATTTTACAACTCTGCAGAAGTAAATAAGCCTTAGACACCAAAGAATGAGAATTAGGGGAAAGACACTAAAATGTGATCACAGAATCTAATAACTGTTCATTTCCTATTGCTCTATTACTAAAGCCACCCCCCTGGAATCAGGAAGAATATGAAATCAATCATATAGAGTTTTTTTTTTCTAAAAATACATATTCAGAAGATTAAGGGGGTGAAATGGACGTTGTATGCTTGGGATTAAACAGAAAACTCCCTGACCAACGTTGCTTGACTCCCTTGAGAAAATGGGAGATTATCACTAGTCGTCATCGGATGGTAAAGTAGGGCTCTTTGTACAGCTTTCTTTATTGTGAAGTTCCAACAATCTCTTTTCTGGATTACAAAGCCCTGAAGAATGACATTGATTTTACAGGATCATCTTTTCAGTAACCAGCTCAAACTTCTACTTAATCAAGGCATACAGAAAATTTACACTATCTAACATTTCTCATCCAATGGTGCAATGATTTACATTGCATTGCAAATCAGCCTATGGTAAATGTCATGGTAAGTCGTACTTCAAGTTTCAAGTAACAAAACTACCTCCAAGCTTTATGATTGTTAAATTGTACTTCAAGAGTAACCAAAGAGTGCATATTTCCTATATGAAAAATTTTAAAGAGATTTGAAATTGTGGAGATATATCATTTCTAGTGTAAGCCAATACCCAAGATACTGAGCTCCAATGAATAGAAATATTTCAGTTCTTGATCCTCGTGAAAATTAATCAATTACCACAAGATTAAAGCATTCACAAAAATTGACCAGACTTTTATATTCATTCTATATTTTAGCGTAAGTTGTGGAATGATGATGGTAAGGTGTTGGATATTTAGTTGTGTTAAAAAATTTGGAAAGGAACTTGTCCAGAGAAGGTCAAAATGTACATTTGGTTAGCATATTTAGTCAACAAATTTGTTCAATGAGCTTGTTCTTTAAGCCAGAATCAATGAAACTATTTGCTGAATTTGGTGGAACTTTTATGGACCTTTTCATCATTCAACAAGATAGAGCATGAAGCAGTTGTCATGTGGAAATCCTTCCAAAGAAAAAACAGGAAAGCTGTGGATCAGTGCTGTAAAATCTTTCTTGTGAAATGTATGATTGGAAAGTAAAAATAGATTGTTTCACAAGGTGGATGGGATTTTGTTGCTAGTTTGAAGTATGATCAAGGAGATTTTTTTTCTTTTTAAATACCTTTATTTGGATAGAGTGTATTGTATTAAGGAGTTTTTCAGTTTTATTGTATTATGATGTGAGAATCAAAAGTGTGGTGTCTTCATATAACCTATGTAAATTTTCACTTTATCGATGGGGTGTTTAGTTCAAAAAAAGAAAAGTTTAATTATATTTGAGCACAACAATACCAACCTGAACACTTGGGAATATCCCATACTGCAATAGATGTTGGCGAACAGTCTGGTTCACAGAGTGCTTTCTCGTTCTCATGATTAACATTCATAGCGAGCATCCAAGCGCCAATTGTTACATCCTCATTGCTGAACATCCGGAAACTGCAATTTTCATGAAATAGAACACATATAAACAACAAAAAGATTTCAACAGACAACAACAAACCAACATATCAATCTACTCTCTTTTCAATATCATAACTTGCTTTCTCAGTGACAACCATACAGATGAGAATGTCCATGCGCTGAAAAATCTATAAATCAATTACCAATACATGTTTTACTCAGCAAAAAAATTCTTGTTGCAGACCAATGGAAAATGAAGAGAAACCAATGCATGAAGATCAATTTCAATACTAGTATGGCTGATAAAACTTGGAAAGTAATCAACTCAAAGATCTGCATAATGATTTCAAGTTCCACAAATACTATTAATTAGTGAACTTTGTATTCAGAGTATTATGTATACTGGAGATGAGTTAAAAAAAAATGAAGAAACTTAATTGAAAATATTTAACCTCAAAACTAAAAGGTCCACAAAAGGTTAAAAGCTTTAAAGAAATAAACTTGCCTGTTATTTTTAAGAGCAACCAAGCTTGCCACCACATCAGCCGAGAGGATATATATTGGACCATAGGCATGAAAGAAATACTCATTTCCAAGCAAATGAGACAGTGGCTCATACCTACAAAAATTGATCAGTATGGATATGTTACTAATCAAACAAAATGGAAATAATCAATAGGAATCATCAAAACTCAAATGTAATCTAGAATCCGTAGGATACCATATCTCTTGCAGTGTATAACCTATATTAATTCCTTTATGTACAGTTTATCTCTTGGCTGATAAATGTTATATGGTAGTGCAACCACTAACCTAGGAATACACATCAAGAATTTTTAATCTATTAATTTACTTGTGGAATATGTTTGATTAGAATATTGTTTCCCTCCTCTTTCAATACGGTGGTCTTGGTCTTGGCAATCTTAGTTTGCACTACTAGATCCTCTTAATCAAATGACTTTGGCGCTTCATTCCAATTGAAATAAGCTAAATTGTGGCACAACATTGTTGCTAGTATATGTGCTCAGACATTTGGTTGGACTAAGTAAATAAATTTTAAAAAGTTGGTAGGAGATTGTAACCTTCCACTTCCACTATCAAGCTAAAACCACATTCTAGAGTTGAACTCATCTTTAAGCTGCAAAATGGAAGAAGGATCAAGTTTTGGATCTCAACGCAGTCTCTATATGAACCTTCTCTAGCATTATCAAGTCCTCTAAAATTATTTCAAATGGCAGGGACAGTGTTCTTATTAAGAAGGGGTTGGTCCCTTAAGAGATCAGGATAAAAATTGCGCTCTTGATAGTTCCATACTTTTTTTTGGTGCTCTCCTCTCCCACCTAACTATTCCATGGGGAAGATTTTATGCACCCCAACACAGGTGAATTCCACCCTAAGGCCAAAGGCTCAAAACTAGAACCTCAGCTAATTGCACTAAAGACTCAGATTGTAACCATCAAGGCTGCACTTAGGGCATGCTTCCCTCTTTAGACCTTGAGATTTCAAGTTAACATAAAACCAAAAAAAAACAAAGACCAGTATATATGAACTTCCATTATTAGCTTTACACTCATTATTGAAGAAGCATTACATTAACAAGAAAACATATGGGAAAGGGAGCTGATCCTCAGATATAGAAAAATGGAACACAACAAAATTAGTAAGGTTAAACAGAATAGGTAGAAAGATAATCTGACCATTTCAACTTTGGGTCTGTGAAAACTGGGCCCTTCTTCATGCAACCGATGTAAGTTTGAGGGTGCGAGCGTTCTTTAGCCAGTAGAAGCGAGAGTCGATCTAGCAAGATAGAACCAACTGTATCAAATCTTAAAAATATCATGGAGATCTGGAAATAATGAATCCATTTCAAAAAAATGTAGTCACCTGGCCTTAAATATATATCATCATCAGCTTTGACATAAAAATCAGAATCATATAGTGCATATGCAGCTTTAAAGAATGCTAACCTGTAATTTAAGAATAAAAGATCAGTCGTTCTAAAATTAATGGAATCAAATATTCAATTAATAAAATTTTCTTCATACTAACGTTTTATAAGGCAGCCTACTATACTCTTCTTCAATATCCAATAGCAAAAAGTCATCATACGCTGCTACCTCCTTTTTGAGTTCAGACATTTTCGCCTTGTCACTTGTCTTTCCAATTATAAACCTGAAAGCCAAGCCAGTGGCTTCTTCCAAACTGGGAGCCACCACTGATGTCAGTGCACAAATTACTACAAGCACAACTATGAATCAAATGAAATGCCATATCATTCCTAGAAAGTTGCATCACGCCAAGCGCAGGAATATCCTGATTTTTAAAAAATCTTGAGCACAAAAGCAAATAGAACAGGTTCTCATCAATAGAACATGGAAAATTACGGTAATGCTAAACGAGTTTGAAATAGTGTGCGATTCGTACTAACTTCAAGTGTACGTCACTTAATGTCGTTGCCCAAATCAAGCAAATACAAATACAAGCATACACCGACATTCATCAAGATTCAATAGGCAAACATAGAATCTGGAGCGTAAGTAATGGCAAAATCCAGATCAGCGCAAGCCTATGAATTCTATTCCAAAATACCAACCAACATTCACAAAACATCCATACACGAGAAATTCAAATCACGAACAAGATAGAAACGATACCGTTGAAGCCCTTCCCGATCAGACGGCAACCACGTCTTCCTCAAAGATTGCCGCCGTCCAACAGATGTAAACCCAGTTTGGATCCCGACAAACCCCATCACTTTATGACGCTTGGCATCGCTACCAGTCCCTCCAGTACCACCACCAGAATCAGCCGCTTTCTCCCAAAGGACTTTGACAGTCCTCGGCTCACGGTTAGGACAATTATATCCGAGGCGAGGACTGAAAAACGACGTCAGTCCGAAGACGAAACCAGAAAGTCCGATGAGGAGACAGGAAGCGAGAACGAGCACAGAGGATCTGCGAGAGTAGAATGGAGAAGTGGGCGAGTGGCGCGCGTGGAAGAACTTGGGCGAGGAAGGCATGGCGTAAAGCTAAGCGTCGAAGAAGAAGAGTCCAATTGAGCTTGAGATTACATCGAATTGAAAGGAAAACGAAGATGGCGGATCATTTCTGATCGGAGGAAATGGCACTTTCAGAGAGAGTTTCTCTCTGGTTTTTGGTTGCCGGTGGGGGCACTCAGCTCAGATTTTTCTTTTTTCTTTTTTCTTTTTCTTTTTTCTTTTTTCTTTTTTCTTTTTCTTTTTTCTTTTTTCTTTTTTCTTTTTCTTTTTTCTTTTTTCTTTTTTCTTTTTTCTTTGAGTGAAAAATAAGCTATTGATGTATTAGGATTAACCAAAAATTGATTTTTTTTTTATTTTAACCAAAAATTCATAAATTGTATCCTATTAAAGTGATGAATTCAATGAATGTTGATATAATTAATTTTCTTGTGTTATGTATTTAGTTGATTGCATTTAATTTTTTACTTTGAGATCTCTAAGCTAATTAATTACATTAAATTTGATGGGGCTTTTTCTTTTCTTTTGAGAATTAAACTTGGCTTTGATATGTGGACTTAAATGCAATAATTTTTTAAATATGCACTTTTAGGGGTTGCTTGATAATCACATTGAAAAAATGTTTTTGATATTGAGGAAATATGAATGCTCTTTCTATTTTAAAAAATAATGTGGAGTTTCCGATTTTAAAAAATCATTTATGAAGAGATAGTTTTTGGATGACTTGTAAAAATAAAAAATAGGATTATTTTGAATCAATCTAAGCACTCCTAAGTTAAGACATTATAAATCTCTAAGAAGTTAGAGATTTGAATTCTTATTTTATAAACTAAAGAAAGATTATTTTGAAGGTGTTTGGATTGAAAGTAAGAATATAACAGTGAAATATTATTACTATGGTATGGCAAAGAGATTAAGTAGATAATAAAATTGCCTTTTGGAAAGGTTCTCATTCTCCAAAGTCCAACAATGGACCAATTACCAAAATTTTGCCTAACTCTAACAAAACCATTACAATTATGTTGCTCTACTAATATTCTAAAAATACCCCTAATAACACTCTAACAAAAAGAAAAAAGAAAAGGAAAAAAAAAAAACAATTATTTTTTAGTCATTCTCTAAAAATAAATTATAGATAACTTCCTACCGCTTTTTTTTTTTTTTAGTTCAACAACATTTGAGGGGTGAAAGATTCGAACTCATGACCTCTAGGTCATAAGCACATACTTTATGCCAATTAAACTATACTCTTGTTCATAAAGACTATACTTTTTACTAAGAGGTCAGAGGTTCGAAACCTCCACCCACACCATATGTGGTAAAAAAAAAAAAAAACCTTGTTCTTAGAGAGGCAAAAAAAAAAAAAAAAAAGGTAATAATTTGGTCCACAATAATCTCATTTTTCCACTCCATTATTACCTTAAAAAGACCAAGGTCCAATAGAAGACTCTGTGAAAAACAGGATCAGATTTCAACTTTTCATTCAACAATGGAACTGTTTTCAGGCTACAAAAAGATGCTTCATCATATACATACATACCTGCGGATCCTACATTCAAAAAACCATCTTAACCTGAAACTTGGTCATTCCCTAATGTTGGAAATTCATGTTCACTGGACAGCTTTGAAAAATGGTCCTGCAAACTCATTTCCTGGACTTTACCTCTTTAATTCTACTCCCCCTCTCTAAAGTTTGATTCTTGCCTCTGCATTACCTAAGTTAGAACAACAGGTTCTACAAATCTCGTCATTGCGGCTGCGTGAACTTCTTTATCCCAGCTCTTCCCTTCTGAAAGCCGAACGTCGCGTTCTGCGCCAACTTCTACCACTTCTAACGACTCTTTCCCCTCGTGGGAGTGGGTTTCAGTTGTGGCACCAACTTTGTCAGTGCAACAGTTTCCATCAGGTTTCTGTTCTGAAGAAGTGTCCACTCCATTTGATTCAACCAACTGCAATGTGGATGAATTGATTGGAGCTGGATTTCCCTCGTCATCCTTCCTTGTCTTTTCAACATTGTGTTCTTGCAATTCTTGATATTTTAAACATTTCATTTCCACTCTAGGACATGCTTCATCGGGATTGGAGTAAACATCACATTGTTGTTTTGAATCAGCGTCAGGTTGTACTCCTGAATGAACTCTTGCTTTAGTTGATCCATTCAAACAATGTTATATCATTTCCTTCTATATTTCTTAATCAATAAAATTACTTTAACAGATAAATACAGTTTAGTTAACATAACAGACGAGTGTAGTGTAAGGAACAAATGACACTTGCCTTCTGTTTTCTCTGTATTTTGACCACTTACATACAATGCTTTCTTTAGTAGTACTGTTCCAGGAAACACCATCAAATTGAACCTGTGAAAACTTTGTTTCTCAACATCTTCCACAGGTATGAAGCCAAAACCCTCAGTCCATGTCTCCACTAGACTAGGAATTGCAGCTATCACAAGCTTTTTCACCTTAAAAGACATTAGCATCTGGAACACCGACAAATTATGATGAAAGGAAGCTGACAGAAAAATCCATGTGCATATATATAGCAAAATCCAAAATTCAAGTTTTACCATCAACATGAATATGAACTTTCAAACAACTAAGGTACCGTATGATAACCATTTTGTTTTTTGTTTTTGAAAATTAAGCTTATAAACACTACTTCCACCTATAAGTTTCTTTGTTTTGTTATCTACCTTTTTTCCATGTTTTCAAAAATTCAAAATGTTTCTTCAACAAACATGAAAACCGTGGTAAGGAAATTGGAAGAAAACCAACCTAATTTTCAAAAATCAGAAACACAAAACGAAATAGTTTTCAAACAGAGCCCAAGTGACCAAAGAAAACCTGTAAAAGCAACACAATTGCTGCTGTGCCAAAACTGGTTCGGGTTCTTGTTATTGGGAAGATACTTCAAATTGAAGCCCAGGCTCAGAAGTTCAAATAGAGTAAGTGAAGTGTGAGACAATGTAGGGCCTATATTACAACTGTTCTTTGGGAACATGTCGGAAAAAAATGTAACTCTTTGGAAGGATTTTGGAGTTTGCTTTGCTCAAAGTAGAGGTTGTTATTTTAGTTGGAGGAGATGTTCTTTGATCCACCATTTCGTGCTAAAGGTCATCCCTTTGGTGTGCTGCTTTCTTTACTGTTTTATGGGGGCCTTAGCTTTAGAGGCATAGGATAACTTTGAGGGGTTGAGAGATATTGGGTAGAGGTTTGATCTTGAATTAGATTCAATAGATCTATTTGGGGCATCTACTTTTACGGAGTTCTATAAGTATACTTCAGGATGTGTTATTTTGAATTGAAGCCCTTTTTGTAAAGTTGGTCTAAGTATTGTTTGGCTCCCTCTTGTTGAATTGTTGTCTTGTACGCCCCTTTTGTTTTCTTCCATTTTTCTCCCGAAAGCTTGATGGTAAAGTTAGTCTAGGTTATGGTTCGCTCTTCTTTTGGATTGAAGCCCTTTTGTTTTGTAAACCCTAAATCTACTCATATACATACAACTTTTATGATGAAGTTATTATGGTCAAGATACGTTGAAAAAAGTTTCCTTGATCGCAGAACTAAAAACATGTTGTAGTCCGGCATTGAACATCAAAACTCTTTCTCTCTTAGTTGTTAAAATTGGGGTTATGCATCTAAGCTGTAGGGTAGTTCTTCGGTTTTCCAGACTCGTGACTATACATGTTGATTAGTGAGGTATTAGCTCTTTCTCTTTCACTTCGTTGCATTTCTCCTCTCAACAATGAACGTTGAACTTTTTTCATGTAGAAAATATGATGAATAAAACTATTGCAAGTGTTAAGTTTCATGGTAAGGCATGGAAAAGTACCTCTTCTATAGCATTCAGCAGTCGCCTACACATTCCCTGGCGACGATATTTACTACAAGTTGCAATAAGGGGCATCTCAGCAAGTTCTGAACCATGTACCCTGAGACAAGAAAGTTTGGATAAACATGAAAAATATCTGCATACATATTTGTAATAGGTCACAGACGGTTAACCTTCTAAAATATAATATTTCCAAATGCGAAATATTCTTCAAATTCATCAGATATATAAAACTAATTGATGGTGAGAAAGCAATAAAAAGTAATGCCTCCAAAGTTATTACTATGTCAACAAGAATCACATACCGAATATGACAGCATTGTGTTTGCATTATGTTTTTTTTTTTAAATCCATGAGTGTTCGAGCTAGCTTGCATGCATCTCAACTATTCTCACAGGACAACCATCTGACCCTATTACATTTAGTTGCCAAGGTAACTCGTAGGATATTATATCCTAGGTAGGCCACCATGGGTTGAAACCATTCCTCTATGAAACACTGACGAGTAAATTTTAGGAAAATGTCGGTGTCAGACACAAATACTCACTGACACACGTTGGACATGTGAAAGCAGAAACGGAAGCTTTATTTCAGCTGAACTCTATTATGTACAATAGATCTGATTTTGATATTCTCAGATCTATTATGCTCTCTTAATAGGGGATTTCACTTGGAAAAGAAAATGTTCCATACTAATGGATTCGTGAACTTCTTTTCCCGGAGAAGAAGCAATGACGGTATCTGGGGAAAATTCTTGATCTCTCTCAATTCGAAAATCCAGACGAATCCCCTTAATTAAAATTAATAAGGAGTACCTTGGAATTTCAGTTCTCCACCTTAACGACAGAAAAAAGGATTGATCCTTTAGTTGGGGGAAGAATCCGCACGAATCGGATTTTTTGAGGCATGAGACACAATATAGGAGAATTCTTCATTCCATTTTATACATTATAATGACATATGTATAGGCATACATGAAAGCCCTGAAATGTTAATACACTACATGAGCTCTCTGTATAAACTTCCATGATTTCTCCTAAAACGTTAATAAAATACATAAGCTCTCTATATAACCTTCCATGATTCCTCCTAAAATGTTAATAAACTACATAATCTCTCTATACTTCCATGATTCCAACCAGTGCTGCGTCGTCGACAGAGAAATGGAATAATGACCAACTTCTAAACTTTGTTCACATTAACCTTGAACATCCAAGACTAGAATTTGGGAACTTAATCCTGCAAGTGCTCGCTAGCATTTCTTTTGATCTGTTGACTCGTGATGAGTAGATCTTTCATAGTTTCATTACAGCAGCAATAATCACCAAAGAAACTCAATTTTACACATGCTCCAGTCCCTTCTTCCTGAAAGAAACAAAACCTACAATAGACTGCAAGCTATCATGCCTTCATAAGCTCTCGAGTCTTGACACTCAAATATAAGTTCTATGTAAAATGGCTTGCAAAGACATTGATCATCTCTTGATTTGCAGTCCCTAATCCTCCTCCAGTTGGCATTCCAACCTTAAGAAGATTCTTTCTTTTTACTTTTCCAGCTGTGTTTTGGCTTTTCGAGAAACACACTCCCATATCTGTGCCCAAGGGGAGAAAAATAAAAATAAAAAGCTCCCAAATGGTTTCCAAGGACCTCTCAACACCTAAGAAAATCTGTCTAATACTCTCTAACCAAAACTTCCAGAAAACTGTTCTAACTGCGTTGAACCATAAGGCTTTTTGGTTTTTTCTTAAAGCTTAATAGGATGGCTGGCTGCAAATGGTAACAGAGTCAAAGCAAAGAAGACCAAGCCTGAACCTAATGTACTCAATTGGTACTGCAAAAAGTAGAACATGAAAATGGTGATCTTTTGTCTCGTTTCCTTTCCACGTTTGCACAAGAAACACAGACAAGGGTCAAGAAAACAGTTAGGATGGCTTGCCTCAATCCTGTCCACACCGTTCAGGCCTCCTTAGAATAAAGATCAGAGGAAATTTTGACCTTCGTCCTCACTCCTAACCAAAAGGAAATCTCATTACCTTGTCTGTAGACTTAATCACTTCCAAGGAATCTTGAAAAGTGAAACAGGTTGGGGCATTTAAGGATTCAATGTAAAGGAGTTTTCACCAGCTCAACAAAAGTGATTAAGCAAGAAAGAGCAAAGGCAAACCATTTTGAGTTCCTTCCCTATCTTTCTATCCACCTTCTCTTTCTTACACGTTTTCTCAATACTTCAATGGCAATTCTCATGCATGCGTTAAAATATTCACATGTTCTGTTTAGGGGGAAAAAATGCACGAAGGCTCAAAAATCTATTGAAGGGCTCTATATAATAAGAAACGGCAACAACACTACATCACATTCTAACTCAATCAAAAAGAGAGAAGGATAAGTTTCAGGTTCCTACTTATGTCCTAAAATAGCAAGAACAAAAAAGCATAATCAACCCATCCAATCACCAACAATAGGCAACATACCGTTTGCACTACATCTTTATGAATGCATTACACATAAAGGGCCAATTAAATACAAAATAAATAAATAAAAATAGTAATAAAAAGAGCTGAAATCGTGCCATCTTTTTTATTTTAATGGCTAATCATCCAAGAAGGCCAGGTTACAGAAAACAAAGTTCGACAAACTAATTTATATAATTGTTAAAACATAATAATAATGTAAACCAACATTTAAACTATATTATATATTCATATGTTCACTCCCTTATAATGTACCTTATCCTCTTTTATACCGAAGTGTTAAACATTCCATTGACAGTTAAAGATCGAAGCCTCCATTCAGTTAGAGGGTATATTGTAGGTCAAGTTACATAAACGGAGAACATGGGTGCAGTAAAGAATGAATTTTGCTTCCAATCAAATAGAGGTTTGGTTTGGTGATAAAATAATAATCCTTTTTTTTTTTCCTTTGGGCACCATAGAAACCAAACTGCGACAATAATGATCCATATTTTTGTTTAATGTGTACAACAATGTTAACAATAATATGATGGGCGGTCTTTGGAGTTGCTGGAGGAGTGCATTAGGGATGGGCGGTCTTTGATGGGGGAGGCGCTCTTGCATCCTCCTTTTAGGGAGAGCGGCATTTTGTTGTGGCAGAATAGCTTCTTTGTTGTTTTGTGGGGAATTTGGCTTGAGAGGAGCAATAGGAATTTTAAGGGGGAAAGAGAGTCGGGTGAGGAGGCTTGGGTGTATCTTAAGTTTAACGTTTCGTTATGGGCTGGCGTCAATCACTAGGTTGTTTTATAATTATGATCTTGGTCTTGTTCTCTTGGATTGGAATCCCTTTCTCTATCTAGGTGGCTTTGGACTTAGCTTTGGACTCCCGTTTCTTTCGGACTTGTTTCTTGTATGCCATTTGTTCAATGAAAGTTCAATTTCTTACCCCAAAAAAAAACCAATGATAAGTCCAATCTGTCAGTTGAATAATTCTATTTGGAAGAGGATAAAAACTGCTTCAAACTTGATGTGAATACTTCGACAAGCCAAGAAAAAAAAATTTAGATGAAACACTAAATTTCAGTTTAGGATACCTGATAGATGCTACGCATAGCAGCACATCATTTTTCTCTAGTATCACAGTGTAAAAGCCATGAAAGTCCAGACGAGGAAAACTTGACCTGCACATCACACCAGATAACAGAAAGAGTTTAGATAAATGTTCAGATAAGTATAAATGATTTGTGAACAATTTAGCACAGATGACAGTTTTGAAGGACCAGGTAAGACGATTTTTGGAATACTAAAAATTTTGATGCTGAAGAAGAAAAACTCCTGACCTAAATGGGTTACTTGGCTAGGCAGTCGCAACTTAGATGAAATTTAAGAATTACGAAAATCTTCATTGTCCTAAATACTTGCCACCAAATTTAACCAAAGAAATAATAGAGAAAGAAAAGATGCTCAAGGCTTCACCCACTCTCTGGCAAAGAGTGCACCAGTGAGAGTATAAAAGCAAGGCCCCACTTCCTCGTCTCGCCACAAATATGTGGTTTATGAGCCGTATACAACCAGAGGAATTTAACTTTTTTCCCCAAGAGTAGCTTTTCATGAGACAAGATATTATGGTGGCATGAGTGGCAGAGCAAACAAAAAGAGGAATGAAAAGATCCATCATGGGTTGGCTTAGCAGTCAAAACAAGCTTAGAGAGTGAATTCAAGTCATGATAGCCATTGGCCAGCTATCTAGAATTTAATATTTTGTCCAACGGTAATCTCATGAGAATTGTCAGGTTGTGCACAGCTTGGCCTAAGGATACTAAAAGGAGAAGAGAAGAAGAAAAAGGTCAATTGGACATGGCAGGGTCCCCATCAGTCGAAATACCAGGGATAAAAAGAGGTGGAGCACTCAAATATAGTCCTTCTCAAAGTGTTTTATGCCACACAAGCAACAAAGAACTCTCATTTGTGAATTTTCCTATAGACTTTTGGGCCCCACTACCCCCACTGAACGAGAGTCTGTAAAGGTGGTGGTCCTTCTTTCTATTATCTCTTATCGAAGGGTTAAATCTAGGGAGAAGGGATTTGCGAGTTTCAGATTCTAATTCGTCTAAGGGCTTCTCTTCTCATTCGTATTTCTCCATCCTTTGTTCCCCTTCCCCCCATATAGGGGCCACAGTGTACTCCTCCCTATGGAAGGTTAAAGTCTCTAAGAAAGTGAAATTTTTTCTAGGTCTTACATGCACACCCAAGATCGTATCCAACTACACTTGACACCTTACCTTGGATATGCATCTATAGTGGTGCGTTCTTTGTAGACAGCAAGAGGAGGATTTTTTTTTTTTTTAAGAAACTGGGCTTTCATTGAGAAAAAATGAAATAATACACAAGCATACCAAAAAAAAACCCACAAAAGAGGGAGGCAAACTATAAAAAGAGTCTCCAATCAAGGGACCAAACATCACTTGCAGACCTTTCCAGTGCTCGAAAAATCCTATTGTCCCTCTCTCCCCAAAGCCCCACAAGATAGCAGGAAGAGGATCTTGATCATCTTATGTGGGATTGCCAATTTCCTTACTCCCCTAGAGTTGGCGCTTTAGTTTGTTTGGGGTTGTTGTGATGCACAATATCATTCAGGAGATTGTGATGAACTCAACGTTTCGTGATAAGAGGTTGGCATTGTGGCATGCTTGTTGTTTTGCTATCTTGTGAGGAGTGTGGATTGAGAGTAACAGTAGAATTTTTAGAGGAGTGAAGATGACTTTAGAAGAGGTTCGAGAGGGCTGAGATTTGATGCTTCTCTTTAGGCGTCCATTCCTCAGACTTTTTGCAATTATCATCTCAGTACTATTCTTTTGGATCGAAACCCATACTGGTAGGTAGTTGAGGGCTTCTTTTGTGATCTTGTTTTTTGGGTTTCTCCATACCGAACCCGCTAAGTGTGCTCACCCCTAGACCAAAGCCAGCCTTCGGGCAATTCTTGAGCTATTTCAAATAAAGCTTTCTTACAAAAAATAAAAATAAAAATAAAAAATTAAGCTGGTGCATTCTGAAAGAAACTTCCTCAGCTTTATTTCAAATGATTCAAGGTGCTCCATTCAAAATAAAAGGCAAAGCACTTTTGAAAGATGGGATGAAAGCTGCTTTTTGGAAACTATGGCTGGAAAGCAATGCAAGATTTTTTAAGGCAATTTAGGTTTTCAGATTTTGGGGAATTTCTGACATTTAATTCAGCTTTTTGGTGTTTCAGGTCAAAATTCTTTTGAAATTACACCGTCCTTTTTACCAATATTAATGGGAGGAGGCATATTCGTGACCCACTTTGGTCTTTGTAGGTTGTGAGAGGATGTCTCATTTACTCTCCTTGTGTTTCGCATTTTGATTGTAGAAAGTAAGTTTCTTATCGAGGAAAGAAAAAGAACAAAGAAAAAGGTACTAACTTCCAGCTGTACACCAGATGTGGTATCATATCAATTCCTGTTCTTGGATCTACCATGGACAAAAAGCATTCCTCCATTATAGTGAGAGCCACTACTAATCTGGAATTGCATTCTGCCATCATAGCTAAGCGTGGGGTAGATAGAATTTTCTGGTCATTATGAATACATCTAAGAAGCATCCATGAAAAGCCGTCTGCAAACTGATTAATCAATCCAAGTTGTGATTGAAGACCTGTGTAAATCTGCACACATCAGTGAACGACAATATGTAAATAATTAGAACCAGCAAGATCGACAATAGATAGTTATAACCATGACGCACTTTAAAAAACACTCAGTATGCCTGCATTATATAGGTCACCGATATAAATCATATAATGTACAGGGTAACTAATGCAAAATACGAAGACTTTTTTTTTTTTTTTTTTGAGAAACCATGTCATCTATAAGGAACTTGGGTATTTGAGAATATTTGTTATTTGGGATATCTTTGCCTTTTTTTTGGATTTTTTTTTTATTAATTTACAATTGAAGGCATCGTGAATTCCATTTTTTACCAAATCCAATAAATTTGTCACCATAATAGAAATAATAGGACATACGAATCATGCAAAAATACCTTCTGACAACTCCCGCTACAAAACCAAATATGAGATTCCACTCCAGGATCAATGTCTTTTTGTTTCAGGCATTCCCCATGATCTGTTTAAACAACAATCTGTTAGAAGGATGAGATACCCTATTTTCAGGAGTTCCCTCATGCTAGAATTCAAATAGAAAGAATAAATCCTCCTCAAGAAGCCAACAATTAGTACAACAGTCACCAATTAGAAACTAAGTTTAGCATTGATGAGTTAATAGTAGTGCTACCGAAAGGAAATTAAATGAAGTGCTAAGCATAACGATAGGCTAAAATTCAACGATAAACCTCTTTCTCCATTCCTTCTTTTATTTCCATTTGGACAGCTTTTTTAAAATTCACTGACTAGGGCCTTTTAGTACATTTCATTCTACTGATTAAATTTGTTTCTTAAAATGTATGTGTGTATGCATGCATATACATATGTGTATGTGTGTCTGTGTATATATATGTATATTATAGAGAGAGGGAGAAATTCTCATCATGTATTTAATAAGACTTAAAAAATACGATTTCCTGTTCTAACCAAATAACTTGGAAAGTAAATTGTATGATAAAAGGAAAGTTGGATCCCACATGCAAAATACATCAACTACAAAGTGAATCCATACAGCACTTTTTTCCTTCTTACAGTTCTTTCGAGATATGTGATTAACTATACATACGAGGATCTTCTAGAGGAACGGATCAGTGAAGACAAGACTCTAAAAGCCAGTAAAAAGGAGAATCTGAAGGTGGGAGAGCTCAGGCCCTTTCTCCTCAAAATTTTTGGTTTCCAATCTTTACAATGGCACAAAAGCTAGGGATATACTTCTGTGGGCAAGTAGATTTAGAATCGCAGGTATCAAAAGGCAATCGAACACTTGGGTTGGTCCTCAGCTTAGAGAGGGGTTAAAAACCATGAAAATATCCATCAAGTATATGCAGAAGCAGAAGCAATGAGAAGTTCTCAAAGCATCTGTTCTTCTCTTGTCCTTTTGCTATGGAACTATAGAAGAAGCTTTTTAAATGTGTGGTTGGCCTCTAGTAATCCAAACCAAACCATGTCAAACATTGTTCTTGGATTCACGAGAAACAGGACAGTTTTCTGATATGTGTAAAGGCCCTTAATCAGCTCATGGGACAAGATTCTTTTTCTGGCAATTTTTGGTTCCAAAAAGAAAAACAGTCATTTATGTAGCTAGGATCTAACAACAATGTTTGTTCCAATTAGGAAAGATTCTTGCAATTCCTCTGGTTTTCTTTTGCCTCCTCAGGAGAAGGCAATATGCATTCTACCCTACAATATACAAAATTCAGCTCTCAAACATTCAACCATCCACAGACAGTCTTAGGAAACTTTTTGTACAATTTCTCAAAGAAGACCAGTAATGTATAATCCTCACGGAAATCAACATGCAAGTTTCAATCTTTAAAAAATCTAAAGAAAAGAAATTAATTTCCATGTCAAATGCAATAAGCCGATTAAGCTATAACAGAGTTATTTTTTAACAAAATAAACATAAATAATTCTAGGGTAGGCATAGGAATTACACTTTTGCTCGCACTGAGAACATTTTAGTGCATCAGAAGAACTTGAAGACTCTTTATAATTCACCAGACCACCACATATCCGGCAAGTACAGTTTAAGCAATACCAGTTGCCTTCAGGGAGCTCCTAAATTTCAATAGTTAGAGGTATTTATTTAAATATATAAAACTGGAAACTAACCAATAGCAAAAACCAGCATTTCTTGGACTCAATTGATTAAGAAGAAAAAAGCTACAAAGAGATTCTTAAACATTGAAGGAAATAAGAGCCTGATTTATCATTGCCCAACACATACATATAAAGTTCAACACCCAAACAAATTACTAAGAAAAATAGGGATATACTTAAGTGCCAATCAGTATAATCTTTTCATGTGCTGTCAACATTAGTAATCTTCCTAGAGAAAATAAAAGTGTCGACTAAGTTACAACACTTTTTGTCATGCTATGTGATCACGCTTGGAATTTCAATGATAAATAATTGGATCTTTCAGCAATATCTACAATTGTCACTCATATCTAGTGCTTATGTGTGGCGGTTTGTTGCTCTTTGAAGTATGCAGAAAGAGTAAGACAGAATGTGGTGCAGAGAGCATGCAACTCTCAACCATGTAATTAGTCAGAAGGTACATAAGTTAGCTTGGATAATCTCAGTTACGGAAAAAAAATGTTGGATATGTATTAGTTACAAGTCAGTTCAACAATCTAAAACAGATTTGTGACGCACTGTCGCTCAATGCTGAAGGAGGTGTTGTTCCATCAGGTCTAGAGACAATCGAAGAGCCTTGTGGAGGGCAGTCTTCATTGCTAATTTATAGAAATTAACTCGAGATAAATAAGAGAACTTTAAGAGGTGGAGTATCCTTAGTTGGGGTATGGTGTAGCCTAAGACAAAGGAGAATTCTATCCAAGTAGTCTCAAAAGAATCTTTATTATGATCAAAGTTATGAATACAAGATGGCAACTCTTTATTTATAGAGAATTGAAAAACAAACTAATCCTAATCCTAATCCTAATTAACCAAACAAACTAATCTTTATCTTAATTAACCCAGGAATTGGACTAATCCTACTGCATTGGGTATGGGTTAGGTTTTAACACCTTCCTTTGAATGTTTGTGACATAAAAGTTATGTAACTATCCTTTGTTTCTTATCCTTTCCTTTTTATAATTTTATAATTTCACTCTTTGAAAATGATTAAATTTATTTGGAAATCTATAGCTCCATTACCACCAAAGAACCACTCCATCTATCAGCAAATCCCCAAAAATAAACTGTACAGCAGCTTTACATCTACTTAAGAGGATTCACGTCCTACAGTTCATTCACTATTACAGACATGATGCCATATACCAGAGAAGTGCTGCTAGTTAGCTAACAAATTTCAAGAAGCTTGCAGAACAATTTTAAGTTATGACATATGCAAGGAGAGCGGAAAGTGAATCTAATCAAATTGAACATGAGGGAACCTAAAGAAGTTTAAAGAAATCATACTGATTAATAGTATAGTAAAAGTATTGAGAAAACTAGTGGGCAGTAAGGAGACAAGAAGATTCATCATCAAATTACCAAAAAGTGAAGAGACAAACCTGAATTGACAAACAAGAATGATGGAATGTAGAGGGGCAATTATCGCAGCATATTAGTTCTCCCCCATCACCACAAATCCCACATGAATCATCATTTCGATCATCTTCATCAACTTGAACTGTTCTGGTCCTACTTCTTCTTGTCTTATACTCAGTTGACCAGGCTTGGAGCTGGCATAACATGAAAGGCTTCCCAGAGTCCAAGAAAAGATTCAAACAAGGACGATTAAATTTGAAACCCGCATGACTTTTAAATTCAGATATTGAGAGTGGCTCACTGCAGCAATTGCAGATGATGCCATTTCCAGTGATTCTACCATATTTAACTACACTATCATCCTTAGGGTTTTGATATTGGATCATATCATTTGAGGATATAACCCCAGCATCTAGCAACCATGACAACACTGTTCTAGCCCCGATGGTATACCACTTTCCATCTTTATAATTTTTTTCCCCATTACCCAAGCTTCTTAAGAGTAGTTTACAACTACTCTTTTGACTTTTACGGTTCGTTTTTGCTCTAGATTTCAAGAATTTTCTTATAGGGGAAAATCCAGCAGCACTTGAACTGACATCTTTGTTTCTAATTATGGCTGAAACTAAAAGGTCATCATCTTCAATTTGACAATCATTCAATTTCTTCTTTCTGGTTTTTGAACCTCTAAGACTGTCATAAATCTTTTTGAACTTTGAACCTTTCCTCTCAGAATGGCGTGAAACAGGACTGAGAGACAAACTCTTCTCATGACTCTCCATGTTTTTAGTATCAGCTATTTGGGACTTCTGGTCTTCTATCATATACAACTGAGAACAATTCCCATCAATATCCCACAACTCAGTTTTCTTTCCAGGAGTCACACTTACAATATCGATCTGAGGTGGCAAGGTAGGATTAATTTCAGATATCTTTTTACACTTTCGACGCCCTTTCTTCTTCAAAATAGAATGTACGGCAGAAACTTTATTCTCTGTTTTGAACTTTGACGCTGAAAAGTGTGGCCCACCTTCTTCATTTTGTGTAGACTTTTGTACAACCCCTGAAGCACAAGAATGAGATAAATCATCGCTTGCATAGTTTGGACAGTCATTCAGAGATTCTTCCAAATTATTTTCCGCCTTGTCATCGTGTGGGACTTCCACTTTTTTTTCTTCTCCTAGAGAACGTGTTAGTCCATTTTTCACCATTTCATTATGCTTTTCAAATTGATTTTCTGAACTCTGTTCATCCGAACAATACAAAGTGCTATCCTCATCAGGAGATGTAGGGCCAGAAACTCTTACAACATTATCTGAATTTCCAGATGGTACAGGACCATCAGGCAGACATCTAGGTTTGCAAGTGGAACCTGACAAATAAGCAGGTAATGAAGTTAAGCGCTCACCATCTATCTTGTTCCCAGGTTTATTACAATGACTCCCCATGCAATTCGGACCATTCCCTACATTGGGGACATAATTAGACACCCTTGTTGGACACTTCATTGTTCCATCTTCTGTATGCCCATAGTAATTGGAGAAACTTGTATCACAGGTCTGCTCATCAGAAGCACAATTGCCTCCATCAAGATCTTTTAATGCAGCCTCCGTCAATGCACTCTTGGCAGATGGTGAATGATCATGGAGTGGTGATGCATTTTTGTCAGCAGATAGGTTACAAATATTATCTTCATTTGTTAATGTCAAAAAAGTATCAGTCTTGTTGCTCCCATTGACCCCAATACTACAGGTAGCTCTAACTAAATCTCCCTTCCTAAGTGTACCAATCTTTCTGTCAATAAACACAACCACCACATAGGGATCTAGAATAACCCAGCAATGAGCCAGTGAAGTTGTAGCTCCTAATTGATTCAGTTCCTTCCCAACCTTTAACAGTGTGTCAGAAAGATCAAATAAGAAACGATGAATGCCAGTCCATTCCTTGCTATCAACTTCCTTTATAAAACTGCATCTATCAGCAAATAGGAGTTCACCACAAACCCTCCAAGCCTTGGAAAATTCACGAATAGACCTTCCCTGGGGTGATCTATAAATTGTTTCCAGATAGCGCCTGCAAGGTCTTTTGCGCCTTTCAATAGACCAACCAGCTGCAATAAATAAGTGAACAACATGATAGTGGATAAGAGGTCGGGGATCCCTTATCAAATCTGTATTCATAGAAGTGTCTAGTTCTGGACATTGAAATTTCATTTGTCCTACATCCAGATGTAATGGAGATCCAAACTTGTCATCAAACGTATCAGAAGGACTTGCTACCAAGAGCCTGGTCATGGAGCTCTCTTGGGAAACCGGCGAAGCACTAACTTTATTCACCATATTGGGTTCACCATTACCTTCTAAATTCGACGATGTGCATTTGGGGACATCAGGTTCACCCAGATTACTATCCCTTTCTACAAAGTGTTTTAACAGATAGCAACTTGATATAATACCCTGTCTAGACGATTCTACAATGTGGAATGTGAATGATGCAGAATCACAGTCCTCAGCTGGACGGCAATAAGCAGAAGCAGGTTCTCTTATAATTTCTGATGAGTTCGTAACCTTACCTAGATTAGGTGTAGAATCAGAAGGTTCGTCAGTTGAAAGTTTTATTCGCTTAGCACTTGCATTCTCGTCATTGTCTTCCACTGAAGTGCATTTGCATGGAAAACTATTAGGTGCAGAATTGGTCCTAATACATTCATCAAGCTTCATATTTCTTGAGTATGAATGACTGGACACTGTTGAGAGTTCACTACTTGAACATAAAGATGCATCATTAATCTTACAGGGCTCATGTTTATAACTAAATGCCTTGCAAGGACACCTCTTATTGGAGTGGCTAGAGACATTCCCAAAGAAAACCTCCTTAAAAATAATGTCTTCGTTTGCAGATCCCTCGAAACCATCATCCTGGAAATCCATAAGGATGGATCAGAAACCTTCTTGAGCTACCAACCCTCACTTATCCACCCAACGCATACACTACTTCAGAAGGCAGGACCTGTAACACAAGAAATCAAACCTTACTTTCGAGCATTAAGAAAAATAAGAATGTTTACTTAAATCAGCTCCAAATGAATGAACACAAGTCATATAACATCAGACATTGAATGTGGATAAAAGATAGCGAAAGAAATTGGAATGATAACATTGTTCAAGGGGGAATATGTTGAGTAGCCACTAGTAGGAAGTAATTAAATGTGATATACGCTCCTATAATTTACAATAGCACAAGGAACACATCTGAGAAGGTACTCTAGAATTTGCAAGATAAAATATTTTGTTGTCAGATATTTATTCTTAATTAATTATTAAACAATAAGGAAGAAGAAGTCCTAGAAATGTACTGAGTGATACGTATGTACATGCAGATAAGATAGGCATAAAGGATTTTGACGTGCTGAAATATAATTCCTCTCAACTCCTATGCTGCTGAAGAAACTTTAAAGAAAAATTGAGATTCCAAACTACTTCAAACTCTATATACTGTTAGCACTGATTTCATTTCCACTTCAATGAAATACAAATAAAGCCAGCAACGAAATTCCAATGTTACCAGAACTTTCATATTCTTTGACATTTTCATAAATCATTTGTCAATTACATCCATGATCCAGAAAATCAATAATGTTAGTTTTGATCATTGATGAGAAACCAAAACGTTAAAGAATGACTACCAAGCTAGAAATAATTCTCTCGGATGCTTTGCTCTTACTTTTTGGAAAACAATTCTTTGGATTTTCTCCTTCCTGTTGTTTAAAACAAATGACCAGGCAAACTAGACGGAAAGAAAAATGTGTGGAAGGGGCGACTTATGCTTTCTTCATTCATAAAACTCACGAGCTTGTTAAGAAATTGCGTTTCTACACTCTCATTTTACTTGTCCCCAGAGATGCTAACTTCTTCCTCCGCCCCTATTTCTCTTCCCTGGAGCCAAAAGCAAGGGCGTGAGACAAGAAAGCGGTTGCTCGACCCCTTGAAGAAGTTTTTGTCGATAGCCTACATTCTTCGACACTCGGCATTCAGAAAATGACGAAACAGACATGCAAAAGAGCTTCCCATTTCCGATAGGCCCTTGTGTCAAATTCTCTATTCTAAATCCAAGCAATTAACTCATAAATCATTCAACTACATTACCAGTTTCCAGAAATCCGACAAACGAGAAGAAGAAGACGAAAGTCTAGCAAGACCATCCATACCCATTTGCAGAAATCTCACAAGGCCAATTGTCGGAACCCGCAGAAATCTCATCTCTCCATTTCCAACTCGAAACGCATCCAACTCCATCAAACACCACACAGAAACCACATTCATCCATTTCCAGCAAAATTGAAAAGGCAAAAGGAAAAAAAACAACAAACCCACAACAAAAAAAAAAATAGAACACCTCAGCAAGGCATTGCATACGCCATCATCAGCATGCAAAAGGAATCAAGAATCAAGACATGAATTAGGGTTAATAGATTGGAAAATGGAAATGGGTATTGCACCGATGTGAAGGAGAATCGAAGCAGCGTTTCCCCTGCTGCGCAACATCAGCAAAGCAGTAGCCTTCTTCACGGTTGGTCACAAAGCCAAGAAAGCAAGATAGCTTTGAGAAACGGAACAGTGCTCCCAAGTACAACAAATGGCAAACCCATCTCTACAAGTACTCGCCTTTTCTCTCACCAAAACCGTTTCTCCCTCGCCCTTTTTCTCTCTCTTTCGGCACTCGGGCTTTCCCCCATTTTTGAGTTTTTTTTCTCATCCCCCAATATCTACACTGCCACTGCCTTGTCCATTTTTAGGGGTTATTTTTATAAACCCTCTTTTTCATTTTCATTTTCATTTCATTCACACTGCAATTCATTGAATTGAAGTAGAGGGAGGATCCACAAACAAAACCCATCTCTCTAAATTGTAAAATTTCTAATGATTTTGTTTCATCAAATGGATAAGCTTTGGACTGGCCATTTTGCTTTTTCCCTCTGATTGATTGAGCTGTTTCTTTTGTTTGTTTTGTTTCCTTTTTAGGTTTTTGATTATGATTATCCAATTAGGGTATTTGAATGTGGCTTTTGATTATTCCCTAATTTGAGTTTGGCAAAATTGTTGGAGAGAATTCAATTCAATAGTTTTCTTTGATTTATACTATTATAGTATTTGTGATTGTTACTTTTTTTCAAATTTTAATTTAATAATAATAATTAATGATCTCTTCCTTTTTCCAAAAGGGGGAAAAAGATTGTGTTTAAAGGTTGAAAAGATCAGTGTTATTTTTCAAGAAATGACGTAAGAGTTTGTGGCTTTTTTTTTTTTTCAATGCAAGCCGTATTTCTTGTACGTAGGTTGAAATTTGAGTTTAATTATTGAAAAAGGGAAAAGGGCTGGTCTTTTAAGAGAGAGGATAAAATTCTTTGTTTACTGATGTTAGAATTATTTTAGTCAGTTCTCAACAAAATAATAAAGTAATTTTAGTCCACTTTTGTAAAAAAAAAAAAAATCTCATATTTCATTTTATACATGTACTTGTGTATATATTTATTTCCTACGTATCAATAGGTATTTTTAAATATGTACTTAAAGGAAGGTGTCGAGGGAAATTACAAGTAACAGATAAAATATTGAGAAACAAACACGTAAACAATTAGATTGAGGTGGGATATCTCGCTCTCTTTTAAGGAAATTCAAGTCCTTATGATTTTTTATCAACCATCGGTACAGCAGGTATTCTCTCAGCGACAAAGTTATAATAGGCCCAGGGGGACTCAGCCCCTGACCTTTACTGTATATTATATTAATATTAAAAAGCTTACTAATTTAACAAAAATTCTTCTTTGCCTCATTGGCAAAGGTGCCTTAAGCCAATAAGCACCCCCCTCCACCGGCCTATTGACTGAGTTCAAGTCCAATCAAACGCTTCTAGTATATATATGAGTAAAAAAAGTTAGTATTCTCATTGATTTAATATGGTAGAAAACTATAGTTTTTGTAGCAAATTTGTTTTTGATAATTGCAGTATATCAGATACTGTATCACTAATATACTACTGGAATGATATTTATAGTATAAAGTATATCAACAATACATCAGTACTTCAAGGGTGACGAAATTCAGATTTTAAATTTTTTGCTACATTTGCAAATCTCAAAAACCAATGCTAGATTTGCAAATATTTTTATATTTTTCGTTACCCATTGCAATTTCCCAAAACTATAAATATTATGATTTGCATTTTATATATTTTTATTAAAAACAAGTAAAAGATATCATTTTTGTATTTTATTATGAGATTTGTTTTATTTTAGTCATTCTGTTACAAATGTCCAAATTTAGTCATTTGTACTTTAAGTAAATCTTACATATTGTTAATATATTGTTAACTTTTCATTTTTCTGTTGTCTCTAGCCCTCATTGTATAAATTCTAGAAACATATTCACATCGTGTCTTTTTTTAAATAGAAATTATTATACTTAATTTGGTTGAGAGAATATGCTTATATTAGTTGAATTCAATTTGATAACTATATTTTCACAGTTATTTTATTTTGGCCTATAAAATACTTGGTCACTGGTCAAGATGAATATAGCTCTACTAGCATAACTCCTTGTACTAACGACCAAGAGGTTTGTAGTTCGAGTCCTTCCACCTCACATGTTATCTAAAAAAAAAAACCACAGGACCACGTGTGTCCAAATACACATCATATATTACTCAAAGTAGACACAACGTGAATTTTTTTATATTTCTATATTAGAAAAAATCATATGTTATTTATCCCCTAATTCATCAACTACTAACAAATTTTTTAAACATTAGCATGGTGCATTTGGAATAACTTTTGAAGGATTAAAATTTTCAATAAAATCGCTTTTTCTATAATTAATTTCAAAATAATTACTAATTTATAGTGTTTTTATAAGAGTGTATTTAGTCAGACTTTTTTGGCGTTTTGTATGACGACTGAAAATGTATCATTCAAAATCCATAACACAAGTTTGACTTTTTTAGGGCCCGTTTGGTAACGTTCTCGTTTCTCGTTTCCAATTTTATTAAGAAATCTAAGCATTTAATAACTATGTTTGTTTCTTGTTTCTCATCTTTTAGAAACACTTCCAAAATTTGTATAGAACTTTTGGGAACAACTAAAACTAGTTTCTCCTTTTTTGTTCTTGTTTCCAATTTTTTCCAAACATAAATAAGAATATAGGTTTATTATTATTGAATGTATAGGTGTTAGGGTCATGAAATTCTATTTTTCTTTATTCAAAATGAAGAAACGGAAACAAGAAACGAGAACGTTACCAAACGGGCCCTTAGTGATTCATTATTATTAGCGTTGTTATTTGGGAAATAAACGCTTTAGAGTACGGTTATCCAAAAAGTGAGATGGTTGATCGAAAATCACTTCAAAGTATGTAGCAATTAAAAACACGAGTAATTAATAGAAACTGTTATGGTAAATTTGGACATAATCAAATACCATAAAAGTTAGGATGATAAAAGTCGAACGTGGAAACATGCTCCTTTGGACCCAGATCAACATCTTTCACAACTAATTCATAAATAGAAAGAGAAACTCTCTTTCAATCATAATCTTAAAATGAAATAGGAACCATAAATCAATTATTAATAAAAGAGGAGAAACGAGTTTAACCAAGTTCTCATTATCTGTGATTTAGGCATTAGAGCCGGTGTGACAAACAACACATTGGTAAAATTTTTCCTATTTAGTAGATCACCTATTTCCCTGTAAAACAAATTCACCACATGCAAATTAGGTGCATTATCTATGTTGGGATTTGCACATCAACGGAAAAACATTTTTTAATTATCAATATGGACATAACTAATTGATCAAAACATCTATTTCTTCATTAGGAGTTACAAATTTAAAACTCAGTCCCTACCGTTTGTTGCACTGAAAAGAAACACTTTTTTAGTGCAACACAATTGAACAAAAATGTCACTCAAAACACTTCTAGAAAGGTACAAATTTAAAGCACTTAAAGAAATGCTTGAACTAAAATATACTTCAAACTCACTCTATGATCTCGATCCAAATGAAATTTAACGATGACTAGTAAAAAGAGAACAAATAGCATAACTCATGTAAAGAATGGACATCACAAATAGTTGCTAAAGACAAAATGCAATGATTTGTGAAACATTCATTAGTTCAATTAGCAGTGACTTATAAATCATTGAATCAGCGTTTCACTAATTGGAATATGATTATTCTAAAAAAATCATTATTAAAAAAAAAACACATTTAGCATTATATTCAAAACTATTATAAAAATTGTAATAAAATAGATGCCCAAAAAATTGCTTAGTGTCCTAAAGGCCATGTGTCACTATCCATATAGTCCATGTGCCATGTAAATATTGATGCTTGGTGTCCACTTTGAGCCACATCTTGCTTGCCAAATTGCCTATAAATAGTGGCTTTTGGTGGAGTTAAAAATACATCTCTATTGGTGAATTATCTCCCAATTTCATAATTTCCCACTTTGCTTATTTTAATGCTTTTATTTAATTTCATGTTTTTATTTGTTTTATTATAATAATAATTATTATTATTATATTATATTTTATCTATTGTCGTATTCCCGAGTTGTGTGTCGTTGTACTGCTCAATTTTACAACAAAAACAATATTTTACATATATTTGTTTCAAATATTGCAATGTTTCCAATTGACAACCCCTGTTTTAGATTAGATCTGCATACTGATAGCTTTATTTTATTTTATTTTTGACAATATCTGAGGTAGGGGGATTCGAACCATAAATTTATTGGTTATTAATACAGCTTTATGCCAGTTGAGTTATGTTTTTTTTTACAACAACTTTAAAAGTTTGTAGTCGTAGTAGTGGACAATTTAATATCAAGTGTAGTTCCCGTCTATTTTTTGAATAAACAGGGTGTAGTTTTATTTTTATGGACTCCAGTCTCCTAGTTTCTAACTACTTTAATATATGTACATATAAAATAGGGGTGAGCAAGAAAATCCGAAAAACCTAGTCGACCGACCGAAACCGACGTCGGTCGGTCGGTTTTTTGATATTCTAGGTCGGAGTCGGTTTTACATTCCTTAAAATCGACCTGTCGGTCGGTCGGTTTTTCCAATAAGGACGAAAACCGATAGAACCGACCGAAAATTAAAAAAAAAAAAAAAACAAAACAAAACAAAACGCGTCTGGGTTGCTGCAGGCAGCATTAATGCGCTGCCTGCAGCAGCATTGGGAAGACCATCGGCTGATGGTCTTCCCAAGTAAAGTATCATTATTATTATTTTTTTTTCAATTTATTTCCATCAACTTTTCATTTCTTCCATTCTTCTTTCATACGTTTCTTCCCTCCACCTTCTCAGACTTCATTTCTTCCTTCTTCTTTCATTTTTCTTTTCTTCTCTCTCACCTTCTCAACTCTTCTTCTTTCATTTTTCTTTTCTGATTTCCATTTTCTTTCTTTACAACTTCTTTCTTTTTCTTTCATTTTTCTTCTTCTTTTCTTCTTTTCTTCTTTCCTAACGACGTTTACGCCATTTCCTTTTCTTCTTCTTTATGTTTTCATCCTATTTTCGTGTTCTTTTCTTCTTCTTTTTTTTTCATATCTTCATTCTTTGGAATTTGAAGCTTGGATGGTTCATCTTATGCGTTTTTTTTCTTTCTTTTTCCTTTTTTTTTTTTTATTTATTCCTCACACCGCACTCTTAAAACCGACGGTAACCGACCGACCGCCGGTATCATCGGTTGGCCGGCGTAATGTATCCCTCTCAAACCGACGAGAACCGACCGCCGGAGACCGACTTGTCGGTGGTCGGCGTCGGTTTGAGTCCAAAACCGATGCCGACCGACCGATGATCACCCCTAATAAAACATCAGTTTTTTGAATCACTAAGGCTCCGTTTGATAACTATTTGGGTCCTGTTTGATAACAAATTGGTTTTTTGTTTTTTAAAAATATGCTTGCTTTCTCCAAAATTCTCTACCATGACTTTCATCTTAGTTAAGGTTGCATTTGAATTCGTAGCAAAATTTTAAAAACAAAAATAAGTTTTTGATTTTTATTTTTTTTTGTTTTGTTTTGTTTTTTTCAAAATTGGACTTGGTTTTTGAAAACAAGGTAGAAGATTATTACTAAAACCAATAAATTTATAGGTGGAAGTATGCGTGTATACGCTTAATTTTCAAAAACCAAATGATTATCAAACGGGACCTTGATTTTTTGTTTTTGGAAATCATGTTTGTTTTCTCTCTACTATCCTATTGCAGTTTTCACGTTTGTCAACGACACATTTGAATTCCTAGCTAAATTCAAAAAACAAAAACAAGATTTTGAAAACTATTTTTGTTAATTTTCAAAAATTGACTTGGTTTTTCAAAACATGGGAATAATGAATTTAAAAGAAAAAAAAAAAGAAGAAACCAATAGGTAAAAATAGTGTTTATAAGCTTGATTTCCAAAAATAAAAATAAAAAAATGGTTATCAAATGATGCCTAATTTTTTAAAAGCAATTATTTTGGTCTATGTTTGCAAAACTTTAATACATATTTTATACAAAAATAAAAAACATTTAAATACAAAATTCTGATGATATTTTAAGAAAATGATCTCCAAAATAATGACTTTTTGAAAGATGTTAAAAAGAAGTTTTGAAAATATAGAGACCAAATTCAATAGTTACCCCGTTGGATAACCATTTTGTTTTTGATTTTTGAAAATGAAGTCGATAAACACTACTTCCATTGATAATTTATTTGTTTTATTCTCTACCCTCTTCCCATGTTTTAAAAAACCAACTCAAGTTTTGAAAACTAAAAAAAATAGTTTCCAAAAACTTGTTTTTGTTTTTGGAAATTGGCTAGGAATTCAAATGTGTCATTGACAAGGATAAATATCATTGTAAGAAATTTGGAGAAAACAAGTTTAATTTTCAAAAACCAAAAAAAAAAAAAAACGAAATGGTTATCAAACGGGGCCACAATATTTTTCTCTCTTTCTGTTTTCTCTTTAAACGACCAAAATCAATTTAAGTGCTAAATTTAAAATGAAAAAAAAAGTAGAAAGATGAAAATAAATATTTTAAAGAAAAAAAATACAAAATAAGATTTTACCACCGATTTTTTTTTTTTTATAATATGTGGGGAGGGAGATTCAAACCACAGATCTCGTGGTCATCAATACATCTTTATGCCAGTTGAGCTAAGCTCTTGTTGGCAGATTTTACCACCGATTTGGATAAAGAAAATGACGACTAAGGATTAGGCTTAGTTTTGATGGTACTAAACATTTGGGTGGAAGGAAACGAACCTCCGACCTCTTGGTTGAAGGTACATGTCAATTACCGCTAAACTATGCTAAACTATGCTTGATTTGGCCACATTTTTAGAACTATACGATAAGTATGTGTTTGATAAATTTCAAACTCGAAAAAAAAAAAAAAAAGATCACATAGGAATTTTATGAAGCTAGTTAGAAGAATCATTAAAATTGCTGAAAAGTTAACTACAGATGGATTTTTTTTTTTTTTTTTTTTTTTTTTTTTAAACAACTCTCCATTTGTAGTTAAAAAGTGATTTTATTTAGATAATTAATAATTAGGTTTATCGAACACTAAAAACGATTAAGAGTACTTTTTTTTTAAGGTCAACAACACTACCAAATTACCGCTGAGGTTGCTCGCTTGGACATATTTTATATTTAACTTAATACTTAGTTGGTAACCACAATTAGTTTATTGTTTATATCAAACACATTTTGAACAACTGTTTAAATTGGGATTCAGTTTCTAGATATGCTGCCAAACACATTTGTAAACATGAAATACAACTCTATTTTCATTGAACCCCTTGTTTTCAAATCACCAACCAAATACACCCTAAAATTATCCGGAAATTAATTCCATCCCAAATTGAGTATAAGTTGGGGGGTAAACGGTAAAATAAAAGACCTAGGGATAAGTTTGACCTAACAGTTTTGGTTGAGGGCATATATGGAAAATTAACCTAACTTTCGTGGGCCATAAATATCCAGTTAGCCCAATTATTTAGATCGGCCCAAAAGCCCAAAAACGACGACCGGACTGTAAAGAGTCCAACATTTTACCCATCGGAGACTCCGTCGTTTCTGTTTAGGATTTTCATTAGGGTTTACACTTTCTCTTGTCTCCACTGTGTCCCCTCCACCACGTTCTTGCACTCGGCCATGGACGTCGTTAAGAAGCGAAAGATGGACGACAACGGCGTCCTTCTTGCCGACTCCGATAATTCATTCTTAAAACTTTCACCGGAAGATGCTCGCAAGATCATCGAGCGCTTCACTCCGGATCAACTCATCGACATTCTTCAAGACGCGGTTTCCCGCCATTCGGACGTGCTTGACGCTGTGCGTTCCGTTGCTGATCAGGATGTTGCTCAGCGTAAGCTCTTCATTCGTGGGCTCGGTTGGGATACTACGACCGAAGGCCTCCGGAAGCTCTTCTCCGTTTACGGCGAACTCGAAGAGGCCGTCGTCATCTTAGATAAAGCCACGGGGAAGTCGAAAGGGTATGGGTTTGTTACGTTTAAGCATGTGGATGGTGCTCTATTGGCTTTGAAAGAGCCGAGTAAGACGATTGATGGGCGTGTGACTGTGACTCAGCTGGCAGCTGCGGGAAATACTGGGTCTAACTCGAATGCTGCCGATGTGTCGTTGAGGAAAATTTATGTGGCTAATGTTCCGATTGACATGGCTGCTGATAAATTGCTTGCGCATTTTGCTTTGTATGGGGAGATTGAGGAAGGGCCTTTGGGGTTCGATAAGCAGACGGGGAAGTGTAGGGGTTATGCATTGTTTGTCTACAAGAAGGCGGAGGGTGCTCAAGCGGCGTTGGTGGATCCGATTAAGACGATAGAAGGGCGGCAGGTGAACTGTAAATATGCCAACGATGGAAAGAAGGGAAAGCCTGGGGGTTCTGGGCCTGATGGTGTTCAGGGCTCTGTAGGTAATCAAGGTAATGTGCATGGAGATGGGATGGGTATGCCTTCGCAGGCTCCAATGCCTGGTTCAATGGGCGGACAATATGGGGGACCCGGCGGCATTGGATCATACGGTGGGTATTCAGGAGGTCTCCATGGGCCACCACAGATTGGTCACAATCCTCTGAACTCGTCGTTGGGCGGTCCAGGCTTGTCTTCGATGGGTAGTCAGACACATAATTCTCTGAATGGTACAGGTGGGTATGGTGGTGGGCTTGGAGGCGGCCCCTACGGTGGCGGATATGGTGGTCATGGGTCATCTGGCTTTTCTGGATTGGGCTCTGGCGCAGCAGGCGCACTGGGAAGTGGCGCTGCAGGAACGGGATCTGGTTTGTACAGGTTGCCACCGAATTCTGGTGGAGTTCCTTCTAATGGTTATCCAGATAGTTTGCCATATAGTTTGTCGTCTTCATCTGGTTATCCGAATCAGCACCAGCAGACGACAGGTACATCACCAGCGCCTCGAGTGCCGCCTGGGGGCATGTACCCTAACGTGCCGCCTTTTTATTGAGGTAAGTTTCAAGCTTGTTGTTTATGTTTACACTGTTGTATTGAACCTTTCTTTTCTATCTGTAATGGTGACTCGTTTCTTTGGTTACTATTTGATGGTCTTAACTTACTTTCACTAACTTGTCTGTTGCAACCCCGGGATGTTATTTCACTTGTCCATTGTAGCTTGTGCATGATTTTTTCCCCTTCTAATTAAGCATTTGTGTCGTTGCTCTTGCTGGTTACTGTTAGTTGTACCCTATTTTATTGTTTTCGTGGATATGATTTATGATCGCCTTTAAATTTTGCTTGGTCCTCTGGCATCATTCAAGTTTTATACATCCTTGTTGCATTATCTTTGTTTCTTGACATTTGATGTTCTAACGTTTTCAGCTACTGGTATAAAATGTGTATTAGGTCATAATTTCAGGAGATACTTGTTCTTCTTTCATAGTGCTCATGCTATTTTTCCAAGTAGTATAATATTGCTCTTTGTGCCAATTCTTATTGATGTGTATTAGTTTTTTAGAACTGTTTTAGTTTAATTTTTGATGATCTAAGTTGTTCTCCAAAGGGTAGATATTCTTTTTTCAAAATTTTATTGCATCCCACCTTTTTGGTACGGGAAAGGCTGGCAGTATGCAAGTCCTTTTTCTGAGACAATAGGTAGAGGGACGGCTTACCCACGTGTTTTCCCTCTCTGATTTTGATGCTTATTCCATGCCTTCTCTATGTTTCTTTGTCTTAAGTTGTTTTGAGAACTTTCCTTTGCCCAGCAGTAATCTTCTGTGTTGCAGACTTTGTCATTGCAAAGTTTTGAATGCGTTTTACCTTTCCAGTGGTCTTTCTTTTTCCTTGTCTAGAATCTTATGCTTGGTATAATAATGAAAAGCATCAATTTTTTTTTGGATAAGAAAAAGCCTGCGTCACCTTTTTTATGTTATTTGGGCATGCTTATTTTTCAATCGCCATAACCTTCGGTGCATTGCTCCCTACAGCATGTTTTCTCTGTTCTCTTTTCCTCCCATCTGTTTTTCTCTGCTTCCTGCCCTTTTGTCTTATTGATGGCTTTCACTGTGTTTGAGATTGAAGCTAGGAGAGGACTGACTGTGCGTTTGAGCTTTCCTATTTGAATTTGAATAATGCTATTATATTATTCTTCTGGGCATAACTTAAAAAAAAATCTTGCTTTTCTTTTGAAGTTGTCTGTTCCCGATTTCCATCTGTTTTCCATTTTTATGATTTTCGAGATCCCCGTAGTATCATTGTTCTATTTCCGGCGTTATTCTGGATACCTTCTATATATGTTTTGCAGCCTTTATCTGTTACATACCCGTAACAGTTGTGGAGTCTTTCCCTTGAACGGTAGGATCAATATTGCTTTTACTCATTCTTCTTGCACCGTCCATTTTTTTTCATTTCATATTTTATAGTGGTTAATTATTATTTTTTATTTTTTAATTTTCAGATGTTTGTTATGGCTATTCTAGTTACGCCATTGCACATGTCTTGTTTTCTTGTTTCTATTTGATTTTATTTCTTTGTTGTAGACCATTAAATTTTAGTGTTTGACGAAGTTTTTACTTCATGTTGCATCTTCTTTCTTTAATTGATAATAAGTTTGTCTATGGTTGACGGATATGATTGAAATTAATTAACGTCTTGAATTTATGTTGGATTTGCAACTTTTGATGACTGGGAAGTGGGAAGAGATATATTTTTGTACTCTTCAGTATGTGTGTGTACAGATGGTATGTCATTTTGTTTTGTTATCTTGCTGTTGTATCTATTAATGTGATCCTTAATTAGATCAGAGTCCTCTTTGCATTATGAGGTGATATGATGAAGTGAGTTCAACATGGGTGTTTGATTCAGTTTATCTTGTTGGATGCAGATGCTTTATGTGCTTCACCTGATTGCGTAGAATGCCGACTATCGATCTGATTTGGTGAATGTATTGGCTGTGCTTTTGTGACCTCTTTTCTAGATGTATTTTTGAGTGCTTGTAGAAAGAAATCATGCAATGTTGTTTTTGTACTTGTCAACAATTAATATGCTTTTGGTTCCCCCCTCCAAAATAGTCTAATAAATTATTACTGATTTCTGTTTTCCCCCACCCCCCCCCCCCTTTTTTTTTCCGGGGCTTAGGTCCCTGGGTAGTTTTTTCCGGGACTTGTTTTTTTTTTCCTATCTACTAAAGCTCTCGCTACAAATTTTAAGAGTGGGAACTGGGAAGTGCTTTGTGCTCTTATGGTTTGGTATGTCTGCTGGCTGTTGAAGAGAGGCTTGCCTTTTGCACATGTGGTTGAATTAATATTCCTGGTTTCTTTGTAATTGTACTTGCACTTGTGATTATAAGGAAATTTTGGCAGTGACCAGTCCTGCAGTTTCTCTGTTCGATTTTCTTTCTTTCTTTCCTTTTTTTTTTGGTTTTTTTTTGGGGGGGGGGGGGGTTAAGAGTTTTGACTTTTGATTGAGTTCCCTGCTTTCACCACCAAGGTGCTAGAGTAAAAAAGTCGTTAATTTTCAATTGATGTTGAGTTTTTGTGCTGCATGCAACTCATTTGGTCTTGGATGCACCTATTGGTGCTTTAACACTTGTGAGCCAAACAATTGATTTTGTATGTGTGGTTCTCAGTGGATTAAATATGTATCTTTGGGCACTTTGATGAGATTAAATGCAAGCATAGAGGACCATTTTCATTCACGATCTAGTTTGCAATAGTTGCTTGATGAAGTCACGTGGTTTGCCTTGAATTCTGGGGGTTGTTGAAGAGATTAGGCTAGTTGTTTATTGTGAGATTTGACTTTTGCTTTACTGGAATCACCTAGCTGCACAAAGTATAGAGAGTTTCTACTGCTCATAAATTGCAGAGAAATGTAAGGTCTTGACTCTTTGATCGAGTCAATGAAGCTGTTTTTGGTTTGTCCGATGGGTAAATTGCAACATGTATGATACTGTTTTCTTGGGTTGGTGTATGGTATAGAATGGATTTGTAATTTACCTATGTTATGGTCCTTTTATGAAAAGCCGTGGCCTGAGATGTGGCAAGAGGTTTGCTAATGTACTTGCTTTCTTTGAATTTTGACCTTCCATTACTTATTGATATGTGAACAGTTCACTTCATGTATCTAGTTAAGCCCGTTTTACAAATTGATCAGTAAATGATTCCCCAAAGCTACTTTGCTGTGCAAGATGTTAAGAGCTTTTGTGGCTCATGGATTACATTTACAGAAAACAAAAGATATTGGACTCTTGGTTTTGAAATTCAGTTCATGGAGCAGAATGAGGATATTTATGATATGATGTATCGTTAATAAAATGGTTTGTTAGGTATGAACGTGAACCTCACAAGTAATGCTGTTAATATGTTTCATCCTTTATGCATCCGGCCTTTCGATGCATCTAGTCAAGTGAGATCTTCTAGTGGTCATGTGTTAAGGAACTTTGCTTTGGGTTTTGATTTGTAGTGTTGCTCACTAAATTCTACCATGAAAGTTGTACATTTCACCAACTTGGCTGTGCTGGCTTTCTAAACTGGGGTTTACCCAAAGAGAGTTGCCAAATTCTTTCAGTGAGAAAGCAACTCTTTGTGTAACATAGTTTAGCTGGCAGTGGAAAATTTTCCTTCCCACGTATGTTGTGGAAGACAGAATCTGTCTGCAGGTTTATAATAACTTTTCTTTTTGTTCGTTTCTATGTGATGCTGAATATCTTCTGCAACTGATGCTCATATGGCTGCCCTATATTTGGTTGGACTGTGTGCGAGACGACGATGGAGCTCGAACTGTTGCAAGCCTTCATGGCGATCTTGGAAAAGCAAGTGATAACATTATTGATATCAACAGGAGGGTGAACAAATCTGCAAAATCGAATCAACCAGCCATTTGTTTGTGACTGGAGCCTGGATTTTCTTCTCTACAATTTTTTTACATTTGTTTTGTACTATCTTCAATTAATTTATTGGTATTATTAATCAACGTGGGTATCTCTTCCTATTGAGAAAAGAAGGGATTCTTGGGTAAAGTGGCTCTGTAGATCTGAACGTTTTATTTAAATAAATTCTAATTAAATGAAACCTATATATCTAATGAAATACCATGTAAACGAGTAAGATAATGGGAATTGAAACTTTGTCCTAATAAAGAATAATTGAAAGTTGAAAGCTAGAGTGGTGCATGGTAATGTGGCTGTCCCTTTTTTATTTTCAAAAGACATGTTATGTATTATGTATTTGTCACGATTATTTATTGTTGTCTCATCTTTTTTATTGGGGATTTTGAAATATATGGATTCCTATAAATTAATGTCAACTGTTTTAAAGAAATAGTTGGGGATAATTGTATCTTTTTAAAAGTTGTTTTTCTTTGCTGATATCTCTTTAGACTATTTAGGTAATTAAAAAAAATGGGCAAAGTTAAATTAATACATTGGACTTAGGTAAGGGAGTGAAGTTTAATTTTAAACTTTCAATTTTATCAATTTAAATTCTAAGTGTTGCAATTGTCCTCAAGTTTTCTAGTTTTTATTTTAATTTTATTATATATATATATATATATATATATAGAATTTAGTGTAGATTTCACATTTTTATTTAACAAGGTGAAAATCACAACAAAGGAATTGTAAGTAAAATTGACAATTTTCAAAAGGAGAAAAATAAAAACAAAAGTGTTATTAAGTATGCCTAATATTCTAACGTACTTTAGTTTCCATTTTATTTAGAATAAAACTTGGCTGCATACTGGTATATAGGAATCTTTCTATATACTCCATTAAAATCCTGACAATTAAGAAAGACGAAGGGAGAAAATGAATTTTTTTTTTAATCTCTCCTAGTTAAGATTTAAATGGTGGTATGTGGAGAGATCCTTACATACGGGTATGCAACCAAGTTTTTTTTTCATTTTATTTAATAGATGTGATTAGTTGTGAAAACTTAACCATGAGTATACAAATTACAACACTTATTTAAATTTTGGGTTTAGACTCGTGAATGAATTAAAAGTTGTTGAAGTATCCAAGTTGAAGTGCTAAGTAGACTCGTAGGATCTTTTGATGAAGTAAAGTCAATGAAGGGATGTGTATGCATTAGCTATCATATATTTCTCATTAAAAAAAAAATGGCAAATTACAAAAACCACCCCTGAAGTATGATGTTTGTAACAATTACACCCTTAAAGTTTCAAATGTAAAAATTAAACCCTCCAACTTTTAAAATTGTAAAAATTAAAACCCTAAACTTTTTTATGTTAAAATTAAACCCCCAAACTATCATAAATGTAAAAATTGGATCCATCTCTCATATTCCTCTTTCTTTCTCCTTTTCACTCTCTCTCTTCATTCTCCATCTAGCTCTCCATCCTTGGATTAACAGCTGGATCGATCATGGTGGAGTAACTATCTTCAAATTCACCAAGGGCTAAAATATTCTTCAGTATAACAAAATTTCAAATTCCAATCCCATTTTTAAACCCACAAACCTCTGTACGCAAAAATTTTACACTCAAACCCCTCTGCTCGAAACTCCCACAATTCAAAATTCTTTTGAATCTCTAAATCAAAACACAAGGTTCGTTTCTCTTCAATTTTTTTTCTGGGTCCTTCTAATCCAGTCTTGCATCTTGCAAAACTATCCCAAATCGGCAAAGATGAACGATTTTTGATGACGAAATCGTTCCTAGGTTATGTGGAATCAAAGAAACAAGCACAGAGCGACGCCGCAGATTCCTAATCGCCGGCGGCGACTTCGACATTGATTTCGATGACCAAGAACTCAATCCGACGGAAGGACATAACAACCTGTCTCTGTTTTTCAAACAAGTCGAGGAAATCAAGACCCAAGTGGAACAAGTAGAGGGAGAAAGGAGAGAGAGAGAGTGGAGAGAGGAGAGAGAAGAGGTATATGATATGGACCAAATTTATTTATTTATTTATTATTATTATTATTTTTGGAAAAAAGATGTACTCAATTTTTACATTTATGATAGTTTGGAGGTTTAATTTTAACATAAAAAAGTTTAGGGTTCTAATTTTTACAATTTTGAAAGTTGGAGGGTTTAGTTTTTACATTTGAAACTTTAAGAGTGTAATTGTTACAAACATCATACTTCAGAGGTGGTTTTTGCAATTTACCAAAAAAAAAAACTATCATATGTTTTGCGAAATGCTAGTAGATGCGTTGTACACGCACAAAGAGTGCATTCTTTATTGGTAAGGGGACAACAATGATCATCTCTAGTCATAACATGATCTATGGGTATTGTCAAAATAGCATAACATTATTGAAACTTGAAAAGACTAACTAGATTGAAAACTTTAGTTTAAATTTTTATAAATTATTTTTGCATTTTTAAAAATAAATAAAAAAAACTATTTTAAAGTCAACCTTTTAAGTAAATTCTAAGCATTTTAGGTTCTAAAGATTTAATAGTTTTTTTTTTTTTTTTTTTAATGAATAAATTCAGTAAGAATTATCCTAAAAAAAAAAGAAAAAAATGATTAATGCAACTCAGACACCACTCACTAGCCTTTTATGGATAGACTTGATTGATCTTAACAAAATTTGGTGACCTTTTGTGTTGTTCTCAATCACTAATCATAAGTTTTTTGAGCTAAAACTGTAATTCCATTGCTAAGTACAAAGCTCAAAGCTTAATTATTGCTAAGGATTTTGTATAATTGTATAATTCAAATGATGATTAATGAGCTAAAAGAAAAAATGACATGTTGGAATTTTATAGTTGTTTATTTGTTTTTAGTTCAACAATTGCAGGTAACAAACTATTGAACTTCAGAACGGTAATGATGGGTTTTATCCATAGCTATGTTCAGTTGTTCAATTTTATAATTATATAATTGTATAGAACAACTTACAAATAGAAGACATACCAGGTTTTAATTTGACAATTTAAACAAGTCAAAGACTATCAACATTTGACAACAGCAACAATATCATATTCACACTTTTTTTAGGGAGTGTGAATATGAAATTGTCAACTGAATTGATGTTTTAGCATGTGTAGGTTGTGACCTATCACAAGACCCAAAATTTAAGGGTTCAAAATTGAAAAAGTTGCTTAACCAAAAAAACAAAAAACTTTTTAGTGGCCGGTGTTCATGCCTCGAGCACAAAATAGAAGTTATCAAACTTTTATCTCTTCATCAACTCCTCACCTCTTCATTTCTCTCTCCTCTTCAACCAAGCAAAACTCTATTCAATTTTAATCATTGATAGTGATTGAAAATGATATTTTGGAGTTGATTGACGATTTTGCTTCAAAGAAAGTTTGGAGGATGACACTTTTTAAATAAAATATCACTGTATATAATTGTTTGGTGACATTTTCTTAATTTCATACATTTTCTTAGTATCACAGGGCCCATCTCATTTGGGACGGGCTTGTTAATGAGACAAATTTAAGGATTAGAGAATTGACTTGTCAATTATGAATAACACTACCTAAATAGAGTGTATTTGATATGGTTGAGTAACATCGCATCATATGATTGTAAATCTTTTGTCGGGTAAGCATAGTTCAACAGTAATTGGTATGGATCATCCATGAAAAAGTCAAATTCGAATTTCTTCACCTCTAAATGTTGTTCAACTAAAAAAGAAAAAAAAATAGCATAAATCTTTTAGATGGAAAATTAAAATTTGAATAATTTGAAGTCAGTATAGAAGAAATAATTTTATATTCTTTATCCGGAACCCAAAAAATTTGAGATTAAAATAACTAAACGTTCTGGAAAGAAAAAGAAAATAAATATTTCACTTAATATAATCTTTCAATCACGATTTACTAATAAAAAATAAAATACAACAATATTAAAATAATATCTTAATTAGAAAATCTATGAAATCCTATAAATTTAAAATCTGTTTGTAAATGATTCAAGAGTGAATAAATATATTACCTTTTTTTTTTTTTTTTTTTAAGAATTTGATAAAGTAAACTATTCAACTTTTAATTAATTATTATTTTTTTTAACATGAGCATAGTTGAACTAGTGTTAAAAAAAAAAAATCTGCTTTTTTTTTTTCTTTATTTTTGTAGTTTTAAAGTTTGACGAAATAAGATTATAATTTAATAACTTCAAAAAGTTTATTAAACCTCTCTGATATTCTCTTAGCCATTAAAAAAGAAGAAGGAGCTAAAACCCTGTTCCTGTGCCACTGCCGATGATGAAGAGCAGCCATCCAACCCTGCGATGATGGACTGACCTCGACGGGCTGCTCAGGTTGCCTTCTTTTTCCGCTTTATTCTTCTTCTACTGTTGATCGCCGACCCCTTTTGATTCTGCTACTTTTTTTGTGTGAATGTTGCATAAATATTGAATTTTATCCGATTTCAAGTGTTCAAGGGAATCCGATTACATGTTATGGTTGTTGAATTTTGGAAAACAATGTGATTCTGCTGATCAAAATTGAGAATTCGGTTTCCGCATGGCTCCAATGTCTATATTTTCGTTCAACCTTAGTTTAAAGCTCGTTTAGAGGACACTGAGCTTGGAGGATTCTTTTTGCTATAAATCTTATTCAACATGGTTGAGTGGGTTTAATTACATTAATGAGAGAATAAAAGAATTGGAAATCATCACTTGCAGCTGTGGAGAAAGGAAAGCTTTGTTACTGCTGTTATTTATGTTTTGTGGGTGTAAGAATGAAGATTAACAAAATATTTGTGGAGCTGAGGAGGAATGAGGTGTTGTTATTCTTGCACAATTTTAGTTTTTCTTGTTCAATCCAACTTGGTATTGTAGTCAAAGAAATTTGGACTACATGATAGGAGAATCCGTTACTGTGGCCTTTTCTATGAGTTGTTCTTTTGCTGGAAGTCTTGTAGTACTATTTCTTTGGTTTTAAGGATTATGACTCTTGCAGGTGAATAAAAATGGATTTGAAGCATAAAGGTATAACGTGGGTTGGAAACGTGTTTCAGAAGTTTGAAGCAGTGTGCCAGGAAGTGGATAATATTATAAACCAGGTATCCCCATTTCTTTTTCTTTTCATTCTGTGATCTAGCATTTTGAAAAAAGAGTTCATGTGGTGGCTTTCTTATTGAGTTGAATGTGTGGTTCAATGGTTCGTCTGGCAATTTAGTAATTTTAACTGAGTTTTGCTTCCTCTTTTCCCCCCCTTTTTCTGTGTGTTAAGAATAAACTATTAAACTGATGTTATGAACAGGATACGGTTAAATATGTTGAAAACCAGGTTAGTTCAGCAAGTGAAAATGTGAAGAAATTATACTCTGGTGTTGTTCAAGGTTTACTTCCCCCTGTAGGGGATCCTGTGAAATATGAAGCTAAAGCAGTGCTCCAGAGAGGACGTGTTCCAATTAATGCATATTTCAACTCCCCATCACGCAATGAAGGAAAGGATGCAAATAGTATTGTTAATAAATCATCTGTGGGGCATGGTACTACTGATCAGATTGTTAACCGGAGTCCAGCATCTTGTAAAGTTACCATTGTTGATGAAGAAGTTGCTCAAGTTCCTAAACATTCGTTTCTCGAGTTGAATGCTGATTTACCTTCAGGAAAGAATGATCATGTCTTGTTAGGTAAAGACCTATATGAAAACATGAAAGAAAATGCCGTCTCTGAGCCACTTTCAGAGAAAAGTGATGGCACATCAACAGATAAGCTTGCCTTCATGGAGCCAGATGCTAGTGATCCTTTGAGTCACTCACTGAGAAATGTAAGTAGTGAAATTAATGATACCAATAAAAGAGCTTCTTCAGTTTGTGATGACTCTGATCTGCAATTGGAGGATGATGTACTTTTAGTAGAGAATAGTGATGGGGTTTTGACAGATAAAGATGTGAACAAGAGTTCTGAAGAGGATACGGCTGTGGAGTTCAATGCTAGTTATCCTTTGAAGCACGTGCCTAATCCTACATATTGTCAAGTTAAGGTTACAAATGAAGAAGCAAATGTTCCATTGGACTCTTCCAGGCTCTCAAGGAAGAATGATGATGACCTGTCAGATGAAGACCCAGATGAGTGTTTAAAGAAGGTTGAGATCATGGAGCCAAATGGCACTGATTGTTTGAACAACAACCATCTAAGCTATGTACGGAATGGGACAAACTTCACACATAAAGAAGCTATTCTGGTCTCTGATGATTCTAATTTGCTTTCAAAGTCTGAGGTACTTTCGGGTAAAATGGATCATGCCTTGACAGATAAAGACTTTGACAAGAGTCCTACAAAGGATGCTATCTTTGAGGATGATTCTAGAAGTTATTTATTGAATCCGCCCAATCATGGAAATGGAGCTAGCTTCACAAATGAAGAAGTTATTATAGTTTCTGATAGTAACCATCTACAGTTGGAGCCTGAGCTACTTTCTAGAAAGAATGATGATGCCTTGACAGATAAATACTCGAATGAAGATTTGAAAAAGGATTCCATCTTAAATTTGGAGCATGATGCAAGTTATCCCTTAAAGAACCAGCCAATATGTACGTCAAGCAGCATAAAATATAAAAATGAAGAGGTTTCTTCAGTTTCAAATGATTCTTTTATAAAGTTGGAGAGTGAGGTTTTTTATGGGAAGGATAGTGAAGCTTTAATAGATAAAGCATCAGATACAAGTTGTAAAGAACAAGCCAATTTAGAATTATCAACTGAGTTAATTTCCCATTCTGACGAAGAGTCAATTAAGGAGACTTTGTGCAGTCATGACAATGAATGTGAAGAGGATATTAGGACCTCAACTGGAGATCCACCGGTAACTTTGATTCATGGTGCAGATGTTGAATCCACACATAAAGTAAGACAAGCTTCTAGCATCTTGGTAAACAGTTTGGTTGACTTATCACCAAAGATGGAGACAGCTTCTAAGTACTTGGAAAATAGAACTGGTTATTCTTCTAATGCTCCAGTTGCAACTTATTCTGAACTGGTTTCACTAGTTTTAACTAGTGGGGAAACTGCTAAAGAGACGAAACCAGTCACTGCTTCCAGAAGTTCAGTTAAAACCTTTTCTAGTAGTACTGTTGCTAATGACAAACCGGTTGATCAGCGTGCACCAATTGATTGTGAATCTCGTCCATCTTTTGAAGTGGTCACTCGTGCATCTTATGAAAACAAGGCTTCTGAGACGAAATTTGTCTCCTCCAGAAGCTCCTTTTCATCAATGCCATCACTTGGTCTGTACTTCTATTTTATTTTCTATCTTAGTATAAGTATTTGTGCTTTCTTCTGAGTTTCTTAAACAATTCATGACTCAGCAGGGACTCATGCTTCAAGAGCCAATAAAAGTGCATTTCTTCCTGAATTCCGTTCCAGTAGCCAGGTTGAGTTTTCCAAATCTACTAGTTCTGGGGCTCTAAGTTTCTCTACTGAAGTAGGTGTGTCCCAAAGCTTGTTTTCATACTATCCTTTCAATTCCCTGCTGCTATCTATTTATTATGATGAGTTGGTAGTTTAATCTATTGGCTATTTTAATCGTAGATGGAAATGTTGCTTGTCTGTTTACCATTGGTAATGATTAGCTAAAATCAAAGCCTACCTATCACAGTATGTTGTTTGAACTAAAAGAGATTAACTGTTTACTATTGGAAACAATTTATTTTGTTTCCCTTGAAACCTTAGAAGCGAGTCACGTGACACAATAGATAATAGAGAAAAGCTTTTATCTTTTACTTTTTCCCCTCGTTTCCCCTTCTCATTAGGAATTAAACAATAATCTTAAAAACTTTTCTCAGGTTGTCCATACAATTCCAGTGGCTATATCACGGATGCTGAAATGGAAACAGTGGATTTGGGACATAAGATGACCCTTAAAGACGAGTGTGACATTGTCGACTATAAAACTCTCCATGCTGTCTCTCGCAGAACCCAAAAGCTCCGTTCTTACAAGGTCTCTCTCCCTCAATTAACTTACTTTTCATTTCATATATTATCTAAATTTACACATATTAGGCTCCTCTAAGGCTCTGACAACGTTCACGTTTGGTGAAGATATTTAAGACCTGGAAACACCTTTCCCTCTTTAAGATGATAATCTTTAACAGTAAATTTTCCAGCATAGAGAAACAGAACGGAAGAGTTTATAACTAAAATGAAAAAAATAGGAGGAACATTTATATACTGTGAGGGAGGAGTATAAAAATTTGACTCATGAAATAACATTATCTTTATCTGTCCATAAATGTCCCTCTTCATAAATGTCCAAGGTGCTAAATAATCTACATTTCGTTTCTGATCTATTCTTCTTTACTTTCTGAAAAATAGAAGAGAATCCAGGATGCTTTCAATTCCAAAAAGAGGTTGGCAAAGGAGTATGAGCAGCTAGCAATCTGGTATGGAGATATTGATCTGGAACTCAGTACAGGCAATTCACAGAAGTTGGACACAAAGAATGAATCAACTAGTTATGCATCTGACTCTGATTGGGAACTCCTGTAAATAAAACAGCTAATTCAGTTTATCTCTGCAATCAGAATTGTTTCCAGGTGGAGGTGAATCCTATATGCTGGAGATGAAGAGGAAGCTATTCTGTAAATAAATACTCAAGGTTAAGATTCATCTCTTTATCTATTAAAGTGCATAACACCAGGCATAAGTTACCTTGGAAATTCCAAAATAAACGAGTTGCAAGAAATTTTGCACATATTGTTACTCTTTCTGGGCTGTGGACCTATGACGTTTTAATTAATTTATTGAAATATATATATCCTGGGTAAATAAATCTGTCCTGTTTTTTCTGTTTGGGAAAGATCTCCTCTTTGTTTGACCTTTTCTCTCCTGTGTTATAAAATTGAAAAGAAAACATGTGGACTCTTGCTATTACTCACAATTATATCCTTTGTTTTCCCTGGACTTTCGATCATGTTGAGTTCAACAATTAGAAGTGCTTTTGTTGTTCTTTCTTCCCATCCAGACACTTGGACAAAATCCCATTCCACCTTCAACCACTCTAAATCTTACAGGCTCCCATTCTTTTCTCCTCTGAAGAAGACTGGTAATTGGGTCATTTCATAGTCAGTAGAATGATGTCAATGTAATAGAAAGTGACAAACAGCAAATTGCTTCTTTTTGATAAGAACTTTGCATTTTGTGGCCGATCATTGTGGCTCTGTCGCATACTTTATTGTCATCGGAACTTTTACTCCAAAGTTTGGCATCTGACTACCATCATGTTGGAATGATTGTCTATGTCTCTTCATGTCGGAACAGCCTGGAACTGCTATGTAGTAGTTTTTCTTTCAATATCAATATCAAATTCTTTGTTATGCTAGTTTTCTGTTGTTCTATTTTTCATTGCTCCAATCCATAACACCAAACTCAAATCACATGAATTTGGGGATCTGGTCTTTGAAGTGAAGATCACTGTGTTTTTACCCAACTAACAAAAGATGGTTGACATTATATCTTTGTTATAGATACTCTTGAGATCCTCTCTCTCTCTATCTATATTTTAATATCCGTGAGTGATCGGGCCAGCTTACGCGTACCTCGACTAATCTCACAGGACAACCGTCTGACCCTACTACATTTGGTTGCGAAGGAAACTCGTAGGATATTAAATCCTAAGTAGGTGGTCATCATGGATTGAACCCATTCAGAGATCCAATATTTTAGCTTTATACAGAGTAATTCAATAGTATTATTTGTATTGGAGCATGAGAATTACTGTATAAGTTTGAAAGTGGCTGTCTTTTGCCTCTCTCCAAAGGCTGATCTGCTGACATACTAAGGGATAAATGTGACTAAATCATAAGTTATTGTGAGTGTTTATGATGAAGCTCCCACTTAATTAGGACAACCTAGTATTCACATGTAGTGGAAATCAGATAAGCAGCTGACATCAGTTTTTATCTATCTTTTTAACTTTATCAGCTGGTTTTATCCATTTCTGTCATTCTCTATGCATTTGTATTAGCTATTGCACTTGCATTAAAGTGATAAGCTTACTCTATCCATTTTCCCTCTTCTTTTCCTTGATCTCTCCATTTTGGATAGACATGATGATGACATATACTTCTGCTGAAGTCTGTTACTTCTTCATTCTGAGAGAAACACAACACTAAAGTCACAAGTACATATTCAAAATGGTCATACATCAAGGTTCTTATATTTGTTGAGAGAAAGAGATTTCCGAAACTACATAGGCTGATTTTTTTTTTTTTTTGAGTTTTACAACATATGAGGATGAGAGGACTCGAACCTCTAACATCTTAGTCGAGAGTATATGCTTTAACCAATCGATGTATGCTCAAATTGACCTAAATAAACTGATTTAGGTACGACTATTAAGTGGACTTTGAAAAGAAGTTTTTCACTTCTAATGTGTTGGATAAATTATATGCTCAATACAAGGACATGGGCCATGTGTGTTTATTGGGGGTTTCATATCACACAAGGGTTTTATCAAGCAAGATGGCAATAAAATACTTAAAAAGAAAACAAGAAGAGATGCTTTGAGAGGTTGTAAATGTCCATATTTGAGCCAAAAAAAATGACGGGTAAAGTAATTAACTCCCCTCCCATGAAAATATTGGTCACATCCACAAAAAGTAGGAAGCTAAAAATACTATCTTGCTTTAGCTTCTGCTTTCTCTTAACTCTTTAGATTATGAAAAGTATAATGATAATAATGAACTTAGTCATAAATTAGAATGGAAATCCAGATCAAGTATAATCCAATATTGGAAAAGATGAAACCTACCCTAATATAATTCAAGAGAGACATAAAGAAAAAGAAGAAAAAAGTGAAGTAGGCCAAGAGGGAACCAGTTTAAATTAAATTTCATTTGTGAACTTTGAATTATATATGCTTCTATTTGATCTATATCATTAATATCTTTATCCTATCCTAAGATTAAAGTGACAATATCAAAACTTTGGCTTAGTTTATTGGTGTGATGTGACGAACAATTGGATAAACTGATGAGCGCACCACATCAACATTCCGTCAAGGATTAAATAGAATTATAATCCAAAATTCTTTTATAAAGTTCAAAGACTAAATGGATATAATGTTCAAAGTTGAGACTACATTTGTAATTTAACCGAAAAAGTATTGAAACACAACAAAATTTGCAATGGATGAGAAGAGAAAAACCATCAAAATCACTAGTTGTGGTTTAGTCAAATCAATCACTTTTAGTTGGCTGATTTCACGCCTACCAAACTAACCCATTATCAAATGTTGATCAAGAACAAGAATATGACATGTCTTGGACATCTTCAAAAACAATCACTTTTTTCCATCACTATGCATACATTGTAATAAGCATGCACATATGAGGAAAATATCCTAAGGCGTGTGTTTGAACTATTTCGTCACGTAATCGAACTTTTGAAAAAGCTGCAAAAGCTACATCTTTATTTTTGAGATATATCATCACATTATCTGATCTTATATAAGAGAAAAAAGAATAGTCGGTAAGTTTTTCGAAGGTTTGATTTTTCTTTTTTGGTTGTTATTTGCAGACAACAATAAGAGGATGATGAAATTTGATTCAAAGATTTAGTTGGACAAAAGCTTGATTTGTTCTCTTTGTCAAGTCATATTTGAATGCTTTGTTTTGCTTTACATGTAGATTAACTTTAGTGAAAAATCTTCAAGGAGATCTTTGTCAACTTTTATTTAACAACTAATTAAGCACTTAAACATGAAATTAAAAGTATATCATTCTCTTTCTATTATGTCAATCATATTCCACTTTTTACACTCAAATTTAAGAAAATAAGTTCAGCAGCTAAATTAACAATGATATACTATTCAGTGGTAGATTCGAAGTACTTAAAACTTACTTTGAAAAAAAAAAACCCTTTTTTGTTATTTTTCAAAATGATTATATCAGAATCTTCTTGTGCATCTATTTTACGCATTACTTTTATTCTACAAACGCAGACGATTAAAACATATCGCTTTTGAAAACGAAATATCAACCACAAAGCTTTTCACACCATTTTGTTAGGCAAAAGATTTTCTCTCTCCTCCAAAAAGAAAAAGAAAACTTGGGGATAATGTGAAAAGAAGGCAGTGGAGAGAGAGAGAGAAGCACTTTGAAAAGGAAAGACAAAAAAAATGGATATAAATTTATACTTTGCCCACTTGAGAAGAAAGAAATAGCTATAAATCTACCGACTTAGGCTTATTGTCCACATGAAATAATGCCATTAATAAGTTTAATTTGAACACTCTTTTTTGTTTTTGGTCGGTTTTATGGATCAAAGTTTTTGTCTATGAGAAAATGTATTAATTTCATAATAAAATGTGATATATATATATATATATATATATATATATTAGAGGATAGCTCTTGACCAACAAAAAGTAACATTATTTTTATTTTTATGTTATATTGTAGCTAAGTAGTATACTTATAAGATAACTTAAATTTTTCTTTTCAAAAAAAAAAAAAAAAAGATAACTAAAATTTTGCCTTCTTGGATTAGTTTATTTACTTTGATTAATTTGTCTTCATCCTCTCTTGGAATTTTATTGCCTTAATGATGGCTGAGGATAAATCTATACTATATTAAAAGGCAGAATCCGTGAAAAACATTTTTAGACCAGAATACCCCTTTAAATTTCAGATAATTACTTTAGTTAAAATCTAATTATTTTAATTAAAAAATAAAAGAAAAAAAACCAACATAATGATAAAAAAAAAACAACCGACTTTCACGATTTGATAAAAAATTTTAAAAACCAATATGATCGGATTTAATATGAAATTTTGAAAGAAAAAAATCTTAAGATAATTATTTTACTTAAATCTAATTATTTTATACTATATTAAAAGGCAGAATCCGTGAAAAACATTTTTAGACCAGAATACCCTTTTAAATTTCAGATAATTACTTTAGTTAAAATCTAATTATTTTAATTAAAAAATAAAAGAAAAAAAACCAACATAATGATAAAAAAAACAACTGACTTTCACGATTTGATAAAAAATTTTAAAAACCAATATGATCGGATTTAATATGAAATTTTGAAAGAAAAAAATCTTAAGATAATTATTTTACTTAAATCTAATTATTTTAATTAAAAAGAAGAAAAAAAAATAAGAAAAGAACAAACATAATGATAAAAAACAATTGACTTTCACGATTGGATAAAAAAAATTAAAACCAATATGAAATTTAATATGTAATTTTGAAAAAAAAAATCTTAAGATAATTATTTTAGTTAAATCTAATTATTTTAATTAAAAAGAAAAAAAAAAACAAACATACTGATAAAAAACAATTGACTTTCACGATAAAAAATTTTAAAAACAAATTTTGAAAAAACATCTTAAGATAATTGTTTTAGTCAAATCTAATTATTTTAATTAAAAACTAATATATTAAAAAGCAAGGATTCCTAAAAAACATTTTTGGACTAAAATATCCCGTTAAATCGAAGATAATTACATAAGTTAAATATAATTAGTTTTCAATTTCTGAAATCAAAATTCGTAATTTTTTTAATTAAAAAAAAATAAAAAAAACTAATTAGTTTTAAATTTCCGAAATCAATTTCATAATTGTTTTAATTAAAAAAATAAAAGATAAAAAAATAAAAAAAAAATCTAATTAGTTTTCAATTTTATTGTTTTAATTAAAAATAAAAGATAAAATATAAAAAATATATAATTAGTTTTAAATTTCCGAAATCAATTCCATAATTGTTTTAATTTAAAAAAATTAAAGATAAAAAAATATAATTAGTTTTCAATTTTCGAAATCAAATTGTGTAATTGTTTTAATTAAAAAATAAAAGATAAAAAAGTAAACCAATCTAATTAGTTTTCAATTTTTGAAATCAAATTTCATAATTTTTTTAATTAAAAAAAATGAAGGATACATAAAATCTAATTAATTTTTAATTTCTGAAATCAAATTTTGTAATTGTTTTACTGAAAAAGAAAAGATAAAAAAATCAAACTCTAATTAGTTTATTTTGTTTCTTTTTATTAAAAAAATAAAAAAAAAATCAAATTTTGTATTCGGTTGGTTTTTATTGAAAAAAGAAAAGATAAAAAAAAAAAAAAATTTCTAATTTTTTTTAATTAATTAAAAAGAAAAGATTAAAAAAAATGAAAATTTCCTAATTTTCAAAATCAATTTTTTTTAAACATCAAAATCTAATATATATATATATTTTTTTTTATCTTATGGTCTATATATTTTAGATTTTTTTTTAAAAAAAAGTTATGATTGGAAGATTTGATCCAAAGTCTAATCAAATAATAATTTGAATCTAAATGCCCCCTATAAATTGTTCGCCTTCCCCCATTGGTTTTCACGTCAAAAACTATTCATCTCCTCCCTTGTTGGTTTCAGGTACCTTTCTTGAATTATAATATTTTTGTTTAATTTTATCAATTTAATTAAAAGAATATCATTCTCAAATATTATATGTTATAGACGGGCTTTAATTTCTTTTTATATCTTTTCCAATTGTTCATTTGTGTTTCAATTTTTTTTTTTTTTTTAAATATTAAGATAATTATTTTACTTAAATCTAATTATTTTAATTAAAAAGAAGAAAAAAATAAGAAAAGAACAAACATAATGATAAAAAAAAAAAATTGACTTTCACGATTAGATAAAAAAAAAATTAAAACCAATATGAAATTTAATATGTAATTTTGAAAAAAAAAATCTTAAAATAATTATTTTAGTTAAATCTAATTATTTTAATTAAAAAGAAAAAAACAAACATAATGATAAAAAACAATTGACTTTTACGATAAAAAATTTTAAAAACAAATTTTGAAAAAACATCTTAAGATAATTGTTTTAGTCAAATCTAATTATTTTAATTAAAAACTAATATATTAAAAAGCAAGGATTCCTAAAAAAACATTTTTGGACTAAAATACCCCGTTAAATCGAAGATAATTACATTGGTTAAATATAATTAGTTTTCAATTTCTGAAGTCAAATTTCGTAATTGTTTTAATTAAAAAAATTAAAAAAAAATCTAATTAGTTTTAAATTTCCGAAATCAATTTCATAATTGTTTTAATTAAAAAATAAAAAAATATAATTAGTTTTCAATTTTATTGTTTTAATTAAAAATAAAAGATAAAAAATAAAAAATATATAATTAGTTTTAAATTTCCGAAATCAATTCCATAATTGTTTTAATTAAAAAAAATAAAAGATAAAAAAAATCTAATTAGTTTTCAATTTTCGAAATCAAATTGTGTAATTGTTTTAATTAAAAAAAAAAAAGATAAAAAAGTAAACCAATCTAATTAGTTTTCAATTTTTGAAATCAAATTTCATAATTTTTTTAATTAAAAAATGAAGGATAAAAAAAATCTAATTAATTTTTAATTTCTGAAATCAAATTTTGTAATTGTTTTAATGAAAAAGAAAAGATAAAAAAATCAAAACTCTAATTAGTTTATTTTGTTTGTTTTTATTAAAAAAAAATAAAAAAAAAAACAATTTTTGTATTCGGTTGGTTTTTATTGAAAAAAGAAAATATAAATAAAATCAAATTTTCTAATTGTTTTAATTAATTAAAAAAGAAAAGATTAAAAAAAAATGAAAATTTCGTAATTTTCAAAATCTAATTTTTTTTAAACATCAAAATCTAATATATATATTTTTTTTATCTTATGGTCTATATATTTTAGATTTTTTTTTTTAAAAAAGTTATGATTGGAAGATTTGATCTAAAATCTAATCAAATTATAATTTGAATCTAAATGCCCCCTATAAATTGTTCGCCTTCTCCCATTGGTTTTCACGTCAAAAACTATTCATCTCCTGGTTTCAGGTACCTTTCTTGAATTATAATATTTTTTGTTTAATTTTATCAATTTAATTAAAAGAATATCATTCTCAAATATTATATGTTATAGACGGGCTTTAATTTCTTTTTATATCTCTTCCAATTGTTCATTTGTGTTTCAAGTTTTTTTTTTTTTTTTTTTTAAGCTTTTTGTTATAATTGGTAGTCGTGTACTCTCTAAATTGATTTTATATGGAAAACATTTTCAGTAAATCGTCTGCTCTCTAAATTGATTTTATATGTTTAAGCATTGAGATTATCCTGTTATTTACTTTTTCGTATTCTGGTTGTTTCTCGAGATTCTTCTTCTGGAGAATACAGGATTCCATCTTTTTTTTCGTGCTTAATTGACTTTTATTTGTTTTCAATACTTGGTAGAATTTGGTTGTGACCCACTTTGATGGATTGGTTAATCCTGTTTGGGTACAGGGTTTTAACTAAATTTGATCACCAATAAAAATAAAAACAAGAGCCCACCATTATTTAGTTTTTTTTTTTTTTGTTATAATCCGTATTTATTTTTTAAAAAGATTTGGTTTGTATTTTGATTTTGTCAATTAAAATCAAATATGATAATTTCATTCAAAATTGCTTTTAAAAAAGGATAATTTCATTGAAGATTCTCATGTTGGTTTTTATTAGAACACTTGAATGGTAGTGAAAATCATGGTAGTGAAGAAAAAAAAAACGATTCGATGTTAATTTATATCTTAATAGCTAAATTAATATTAATTCAAAAAAATATAATATAAAACATTTAAAATAATATGATAATTTATGTTTATTTAGCTAAAATGTGTAACCACCATCATTTATATGCCATGTTTAAGAACTATGTAACTATAAATTATTAAAGCAGCTAAAAAAATACTAAAAAATATATATATTTTAGTTTAAATATAATTTATATATATATGATACAAGTTTAACGATTATAACGTAATATATATATACATATAGAAAATCGACCTCTGATTAGATTAATAGTCATCCATGGAGAGTATATACGTGACATAATCATAACGTAAGTAATTAAAGTAAATTTGATATATGCATTTTTTAGTATTAAAAACTTTTAGGACAAATTGCAAACCCCCCCCCCCCCCTGAATTATGGTGATTGTAACAATTACATCTTCAAACTTTCAAGTATTAAAAATAAACCCTCAAAGTGTAAATTTTAAACCCCTCAACTTTCAAGTGTAAAAATTAAACCCTCAAACTATCGTAAATATAAAAATTAGAACCATTTTATTTATTTTTTTTTTTTAAAAACCATTTTAATCAATTTCTCTGCGATATTTCCTCTTATCTCTCTCTACTCACCCCTCCCTTCATTCACCCATTCGGTCGAATTGGTTAATTTGTAGTTGTTTTAGGTCAATTATGTGTGAGTTAACCAACATATATGGTGGTTCGTATCTGTCTTTTAGTCGGTGTGTGATCATATATAGCTAAAGCTGATTTGATGTTGCTTTACTGAGTATGGGTGTTCGATCTTCAAGTCAATTTTTTGTCTAAAATAAAATTTTGTTTATATAACCTCTCTAAACTCTTTAACTTTCCATGACTTAGTTTTTTCTATAAACAAACTAAAATTGAAGAACATCAAAAGCTAAAAGAACCCACATATTTTGTAGAGGTTTTGGGATGTAAGAAATTTGCTAGGACACGGCGACTTAATGACAACTTCTTTGAACACTCTAAACAATCAATGCTATGGCAAGTTGTAATCCCTTTTGGAGAGAAACTACGATGACAGAGGGAGAGGAAAGATTTTGTCCAACACCTTTGCTCATTGATGGCCAATTTTCACAACCTTATGCGTTGTGAAATGTTGCTTAATGAGAGTAAAGTAAATTTTCAAGGTTAATTGAAAGACATTTGTTGATTGTGTACAATTTGGGTTTGGAACATTGAAGATTCTCTCTCACAAAACAATAGAGAGTGAGTGATTGAAAGAAGGGGAATAATCAAGGGAGAGGTAGAAAGAAGAGAGGGAAAGAGGAAATATGGGAGGAGAATTAAGTAAACTGTATTCAATTTTTACCTTTATGATAGTTTGAGGGTTTAATTTTTTACACTTGAAAGTTTAGGGGTCAATTTCTTACGCTTTCGAAAGTTTGAGGGTTTATTTTTAACACTTGAAAGTTTGAGAGTGTAATTGTTACAACCACCATACTGTAGGGGTAGTTTTTGCAATTTGTCCATTTAAATTCAAAAGAAAACAATTTTCCATACAACTCTACTTTGTCATGACTATTAACAAGGCTCAAGGACAGACATTACCTAATGTTGAAGTTTATCTTCCTCAACATGTTTTCTCGCACGGACAACTATATGTAGCACTTTCAAGAGAAATTTTTATGGTAACGACAATGTTATTGATCAAATCAAGTGGCCAAAAACGTTGTATATAAAGAAGTTTTGACTTTATAAACCAATTTCTTTAACATATATTTTTTATTATTATTTAGCATAATTACTTTTACTCCATTTGTTATGATAAATCACATATATATTATATTTATATTCAAATTAGTCATATTAGAAAACAATAAAACTAATATAAGAATGTATAGAGAATCTTAAATTAGTTTTAAATTAATTTTACTTCATAATAATTTAGTCAAATTATTACACGTGCAACGCACGTGGTAAAAACCTAGTAATTAAGAAATGAGAAAAAGTTAATTCTTTACATCCCTATAATATTTTTGTCGTGAGCCTATGAGTCAAATTTAACTCAAACTTTACTTTTATGGAATGGAGGTTATTTTTGTGGGTACTAGGTTTTCAGTTAGATTTAGGCATTTTAGTGTTTTATTATTATTATTATTATTTTAATTCACGTGGAACAAGGATTGTTGGGTTTTAACCCTATGACATAGAAGAAATAGGAATGAAAGAATTCAGTTGAATGAACAAGAAGCGTCAAAAAAGTGTGATTAAGATCTCAAAAGAAAGAAGAGTATCTATAAAGGCCTTCACTAATAGACCTTTCAATGTTAGATTTCTTTCCATGATAGAAATCTTCTATCACGGATAGAAATCTATAAGTGATAGGTTTCTATCAGATAGAAACATATCACTGATTTCTATCAGTGATAGAAAACTATATTTCTATCATTGATAGTTTTCTATCACTGATAGAAAACTATATATATTTTTTTTTTCTAAAACTTATGTCTCTGATTTTGTTTTGATTTTGTTTTGATTTTGTTTTTATAGATGTCAAAGCAGAACAATATGGAAATTGAACCAGAAGAAAAGAAAAACACAAAGCGGAAGTTGAAATTTGAAGAAGAGAAAACTTCAACAAAACAAAAAAAGAAAAAACAAAAGATATGTACAAAATTATCACGTAATCAAATACACTATTAGTTTTTATCAAATACACTATTGATTTATATTAGCGATAAATTTCTAAATCTATCACTGGATTTCTATCCATATGATTCTATCAACGATAGATTTCTTTTAGTGATAGATTCTATCAGTGATAAAATCTATCACTGATAGAAATCAAAACAGGGGAAAAACGAGATTTAAAAACAAAAATTTAAAAATTTTGCTATATTTGCAATTTTTTTATAAAACTTGTTATATCTGCAATTAACCATTAGAATTTAGCCACCCATTACAATTTTCTCCAAAAAAAAAAAGTATCATATATCTTTACTGAATGTGACATTGGATCTAGATTTTTTTTTTTAAGATTATAGTTTTTTTTTTTAACTACATCTGCTATGTGTTTTGAGCAGTTACGGATGAAGCTTCAATCTTTCTAAAGCGTTAATGCCTTGACTTTCGATTTGGAAATGAAAATGGAAGAGGAAGCGTTGTTGTTTTTTGGTTAGCACATTTTAATTTTTTTTTTTTTCAGTTCAACAATTTGTGGGGTGGAAGTTCAAACGTTTAACCTTTTGATTGAGGATAAATATATATAAACCAGTTGAGTTATGCTCAAGTTGGCAAGTCGTCACATTTTTGTATTAGATTTCAAATATATAAAAATAAAAAATTTTCAAAACACAATTTTGATTCCTATACTTTGGATTAAATTCTATTTTAGTTCCTGTATTTTTCAATAGTGTCAAATTTTAGTCTCTATACTCTCAATAAAGCTTAAAAAAATTAATGGTAAATTTGAGTGGATAGAATAAGCGCAAAGGTAAAAGTGATTTTTTTTTTTCTCTTCCAAAAAAAAGTTAAAATAAGATGTGTGCAAAGCTAATGAGAATGTGACACGTTGATGGTTGATTAGTACAATTTTACTTATCTTTGTTTCCAAAGATGGGAAGGACAAACAACTTTATGATGTATTATCAAACACCCAAATTTTGGCCATGCCCTATTAAAAAAAAAGTTGACCATATGTGGGGCTTTATCTAGTGGCCAAACTATATGATATCATAATCCCTCCATTCTCATGTTAATTTATAGAAAATATTATTATAATATATATACTTTTTAGCAGCATTAATGCTCTCCCTTTTCTGTTTAGGGTGAATTGAACATTAATCATACACTAGGTTGCAAAAGTTTTTACTTTTTTATATATATTTATTTGTGCACACATGAGACTCCAAAAAATAAATCAATAAACTTTTACTTTCTATATAATAATAGAGTAATATATATCTATATTCAGCGGTTAAAGTATCTACTCCTTTTAGAAGAGTTAGAGATGATTCAAATCTTCCATTTATGGTTAATTTATTCTATTAAAAAAGTAGTTGTATTTTTTCCAAAGTCAATCTTGAGTTTTTGTATATGAAAAGATAACAATGAATAGTGGAAAAAGAAGTCCAAAAACAGCACATATCATTATCTTCCTTTACAAAAAGCAAAGAAATTAATAGAGGCTCTCATCAATGCAAAGCAAAGGGGCAGCAATGTGTGTGTCATTTTCTTTTCTCTTTGTTCCCATTTTCTGACTTCATCATTATCATATGGAACCTCACAAATTCTCTGCATTTGCAACAAGTCTTTCTCATGGAATGGGTTGGAAAGGAAAAAAATTATTTCTCACTTATCCATATGGAAAATGCACCATTCCCACAAAGACCTTTTCTCTTTCGGCCCGCCGCTGTCGTCGTTGTTTTCTTCTCATTTCATATCAATATTCACATCCAACTCAATTAACCTTGTCATCATAGTCTACCAGCTTAAACTTTTGTGAGAACTTCCAAATAATATGACGTTCATTATTATTCCCATCAGAATCTAATACGAACAACTTAACACACATGGAAGGAGAAAAAAAAGGAAGGAAAATGAAGAGGAATAATGTGGTATATATATAGAAATCTTATCTCTCTCACTCTCTACAAAACCCACAAATTAGATTATTCTCTCTCAAACTTACAAACAAAAACAAAAACAAAGCAAGTGTTGAAGAGTCACTCAAAATAAAAAAGGGATATCTAAAATGAAAAGAGAGGAAGAACAAGTGATATCAATGATGGCGAGGATCAGGGCCTCCAGGGCTGAGTCTTTTGGACACAAAATGTCTTCCAAGCTTCTCTTTCTCTTCAATGATAACCTTCAAGATTTCTTCGACATTCTTTACAAACAACTGGTTTTTCTGATCAGAAGAAGAAGAAGAAAGCAAGCGGCTTTCAGAAATGGAAGAAAACAAGAGCAAAATCAGCACAAGGCAAAAGAAGAACTTTACACGACAAGCTGCCATTAAAGAGAGTTTTATGAGTAGTTTTTGATTTGTTGCCTTTGCCAACACTTATACAACTAATTAGCTATATATAGAGAGAGATCTCAAGTTAAAGGGGCAAAAGAAAAACACAAACTTTTGTTTGTGACTGCCGAAATATGGATTCGAAGTCAAGATGTGACGAAAAAGTTTTTTTTTTTTTTTTTTTTAATTGTTAAGTCGTCAGTAGTGCCTTTCCCATCTCTAAAGAGAGCATGCTTAAATGCTTAGTTTAAAAAAACCAATTTGCCACAATCTCTCCCGCCCGCACTCTCTTTCTTTTATTTCTATATATGAAATGACATGTACATAGCAGCCCCACTTTCGTTCGGGTTTTGAGTCGGTGTTGAACTGTTACTGAACTCAAAAGCTTAAACTGATAGATCAAGTAAATGAGAAGAGGTGAGATACTTAGCTTTGATACCATGTTGAATTACTATTTAACTAATGAAAATGAGATGGTATGGCAAAAGTTTGTATATAAGATACCAGCTGTTGTCAAAATCCAGACTGGAGAAAATGACAGTAACGGTAGATTTGTTTGAAGAGGGAAGACGTGACCTGCAAAACAAGAGAAAACTGTACACACCAGGCTTGCCACACGGATTCCCATGCTTAAGTCAGAAGGTTATGAAGTATGACAAGTAGAAAGTCAGAGGAAAGAAGATCACGAGAGTTTCCCGTCAGGACCTCTTCTCCAGAGTTGAAGAAGAGTTTATATACCTTATTCGTTTTAGAGTTTTTACCCGTTTGAGGACGATCTAGGATTGGAAATGGATCGAACCACGCTGGCAATCCCTTCGGCCTTTCTCTCTCTTTCAGGGTCCACTGTCCTATAATCTTTTCTAGTTGGGTCCAGTCCTTCGCATTTCCTTGGGTTAATGCTATGCTGGCTCTGTCTATTCCTCGATAATCGGGACGGTTCAAAATTGCCCATAACAATACTATGAGGTTGAAACATTATTGAATTGATGAAAAGTTAAGTGGGTGGGTTAGAGTAAACCGTTTAGTTATGAGATAACGCAGAAGATAGGTATGAAATGTCAAGAACTTTTTGATTTACAGTGTATTTTTTAACAGGAAAGTTGGTGTGTGGAATTGGCCTTTTCTGCTATGTCCAAAATGAACCAATGGTTTCTTTCATTGGTGCTTAACGAAGCAGAAAGGAAAAAAAGATTAGTTTTTGTGCTTTTTTAAGAGTAATCCTTTGATGGGTTTGAAGGTTTTAACTGCTTAAAAGTGGAAAACAACGATTTTGATGACTCAGAATGACTGGGATCAGCCTAAGACCTCACTTTCATTTTCATATTTGATCACATATCCATTATCCTTCTGATGTATTTCTGTTGCTGAAAAAGTTTTATAATATATGTATATATATATGGCAAAGAAATATTTCATGTTTATAAGGTAGAAAGTTCAATGGGAAAAAAAAAAAAAAAATTAAAACTACAAAGAGAAGAGAGAAGAAATTCTTTACATTAAAAAAAAAATGGAGAGTTTGCTTTTGAAGTCATTGAACAATAAAGATAATGAATTGGTAAACGTTGTCTAGTTGTCACAAAACCCAAATAAAATTTTTCTTTAGAAAAAGTCAGCTCCACAAACTTTTTTTCAAGTGGAATGTATATGTATTGCTAGGACGGCTTCTCCACTTTGGAACCTATAGGCCTTTGGTTTTTGCTTTGGGACATTTTGTTAGTTGCTGCGCCAAATTTTGGTTGAAAATTATGTTAACCTATAGATGTCTATGGTTGAATTTACTTGACTCTATACTATACGGTATAGATGTATATATAGTACCATTTTTGGAACGGTACAATGCCTTTCAGGAGAAAGGGTTAGTAGAAACTTACACCAAATGAAAATTGGGATTGTTTTCTCGAGATCTTTTGATTGTGAGGAAGAGAATCCAGGAATAATGTGTGATATATTTGTTTGTGCAAAAATGAGAATATAGTCGATACTTTCAAGGTATATATCGATATTTTTTAAGTAGAAAAGGAGTAAATGCCTACTTTTGTCAGGGTATTATCGTAAATTTCTCATCTTGATTATGTACATTTAGGAGTTAATTAGATCCTAACTACAATTTGAAGAAAAATACATTTGAAAAAAAAAAGGAAAAATGCTCAATTTTTGTCTTTATTCCAATAGATGGATTGCGGCCGGTTAGGGGCGAATTATCAACTAAAAAAACATATATATTTTTATTGGAAAATGCGTCCTTTAATTACTATCCACTAAAAGATGAACTTTAAAAAATAAAAATAAAAAATTCCTTTTCTTTTTTACAACTTGTGAAAGTGGGAGATTCGAACCACAAATCTCTTGGTCATTAATACAAGAGTTGAGCTATACTCATGTTGACAACACGAACATTTGAATCCATTAAGTTTTGGCTCTTGCATTGATTCAATCGACTCATACATATATATCCTAAATATTTGAGAATAAAAAAGAAAAAAGAGAAGATATCATTGAATTTTAAATTTATCTCAGAAATAGTATTTAAAAAAAAATCATTTTGATGCTTAATTTAATTTTCATTTTTTAATCCATAAATAACACGACTCTAAATATGTACACTAACTTCTTGACATAAACATAAATCGAAGCCAATTTTTTTTTTTTTTCATTGACACTTTGAAGCCACATATTTAGTTTAATTGAGGTTAAAGATAAAAAAATATTAGGTTTTTGACAGCTCAATGATTTTTTTTTTTTTTTTTTTTGAAAGAGACTAATATATATTTTTGAAAGAGTAATAGAATTTAGGATATGTAAGTGGATCAAATTATCAATGCAAAGCCAAAATTTGAAGAATTCAAATGTTTGTTTTTTGTTTTTGTTTTTTAAGGTAAAATTCATTAAAACTCAAACAGCAAATACAACAACCTCCATTAAAAGGGAGGGAAAGTTCTTGAGTAAACACTTGACCCAAAAAAATTGAGTCTCTTCCAAATGGGAAGAAACTTACACAAAAACGAATGGGAGGATCGGAAGGCTCCGAAAGCTACGATTCACACCAGATGATGGGCGTCTTCGTTGTGAGATCGTGGGCAGTGCAAGAAAGAAATCTCCCCCACAAATTGCTTCAACCGGGTGATTTCATCAACCATAAAGGAATTCTCTAATTGGTCGTCTTCTTCTTGACTAACCTGGGTGCAAAATTAGTGGCTCCTCCCCTTAGATCGAACAGCTTACTGAGTCAAGCTAGTTGGATCCCCCCCCCCCCCCCCCCCCCACCCAAGCTTGTGGGAATTAAATATCAACACATCTTCGATCAAAATTTAGAAAAAAGGAGGACTGGACTGGATCATACGTGACTCTTTAGGATCTCCAATCTACTCGTGGTATCGAAGGATCAACAAAAGTTGGTCCATTAAATTTCTAGAGATGAAAGCTATTGTAGATGGGATGAGATGTTTACCAATGATCAGAGCTTCAAGGCCAGACCTTTTCATTCCTCCCATCATCGTTGAATCGAACGTCGTTGGCATAGTTAATCTTCAAATGTTCTTGTTTTGGTGCATAGTAATTAAAGAATGCATTCTTCTATTAAAAAAATAATAGAATGTGTTTTAGCGATCGGAATCCATCCTCCAAGAGACACAAATTACAATAAAGACAAAAATTGAGCCTATTTCTACCCATTTTTTTTTCTCAAATGTTTGTTTTTCCTATTTTTTTTTTTTAAAAATGTAGCTAATATCTAATTAACCTACACATTAAGTCTATCTAGCCACTTTGGATTGAGCTACTAGTCTTTTATTATCATTCTAATTAACACTATTATACTAAAGTGTTACACGAAACCACAACTCTTTCTAAGTCTATTATTTACTTAATTTGGATGAGTTCGTTCTACCGTATTCTTTTAGATCACTTGGTTAGGTTTTAGAGTACTCATCTCTTCTTCCTACTTTGTTCCACTACATAAAACTCGAACGAAGTTTTGATCAATCCATATCGACAACTACCACTACATGCGAGTATGATTGAAATTTGCTAAAGTGAGCGTCATAACTCAATGATAATTGTCATCTATCCTCGACTAAGAGGTCAAAGTTTAAATCCCCTACTTCAAATGTCGTTGAATTAAAAAAAAAAAAAAGAAAAAAAAAAAAGGAATATGATTGAAATTCCACCCTTATTAAAAAAAAAAATGATATGTCTTATTAATTAGATGTTGTCCTTATTAATATTTAACATTTTCCCTCACATTCTTAGGATAATATTAATTTGAATTTCCAACAAATACATTGAATTCGAGTACTCCATCACATGCAAACGGTTTGCTTTTTACTACATATAAAAATCAATAATATAGCTAGCAAGCAATAAAAGAACAAAAAAGTAGTTTTAATTTGTAATTTCAGCATAATGTTTTGTGCTGAATATATATATATATATATATATTAAGTTTTGATAATTGGTTAGCAAAAATTTATATGCATTATCTAATCTCATAGTGATCTTCTAATTGGAGCACTACCTTCTGTTCTTGCTACAAACAAAATTAATTCATTCCAATTCCAATTCTTTTAATATATTGCCAGCATCTTAACCTTTAAATAATCTTCATAATATAGTACAAAGTACATAAAAATGGGACTTTTCCATTCAATTTAGAAAAAAGAAAAAAAAAGAAAAAAAAAACATAGAATAAAATTATCACTGTCCCACGACCCAACTTCCAATAACACACACATGCTCCAAATTGAATATCAAAAATTTCGGCTAAATATTTATTTTAATCTCTAATGTTTTTCATGTTTTTTCAATTTAGTTCTTATCGAATTAAAATGTTTGTATTTTAAGTTTTAAAATTTTCAATTTAATTCATTATTATTAGTGGATATTGATTTCTTTTTGGACGGAGTGAAAATCAAATTTGAGTTATGATAAACAATTCACCTAACACGTATGATACTTAAATGAATTGGTAAAAATATCTTTTTTTTTTTTTTTTAAATAATTTTGGTAAAAATATCTTAATGTAACGTCTCTGGTCCAAGATTCGGAATTCGAATGACTTCGACATAGAACTTTCAGAAGTCAAGCACGCTTAACTTTGAAGTTCCTATAATTGAGCCGCCATAAAGGAAAGTGCTAGTTACTATAAATTTTTTTAAGTCGTTTATCTTGACTATACTTCCATTTCTTTAGGATCTCCCCCGGTTGAAGGTGATCTCGATTTATTTATGTACCCTTCTTATACTCGGATGTCACACTTAAGATGATGATCTTTTTAAATATCTTGGATGATCTTTTTTCTCCTCTATTTTTTTTTTTTTTTTTTTTTTGTTAATTTACCAAAGTATTAATTATTAATTCACCAAGTATTAATTATGTTATCATAACTCTCTTTGAACAATGAGAGACTAAATTGAAATCCAAAGCGAGCATATAAGTCAGTATAATTGACACGTATCATCAAGAGGTAAAAAATTCGAATTCTTCCAACCTCACATGTTGAACTAAAAAAAGAAAAAAAAAAAAAAGTCTAAATTGAAAAATGTTCTTACTAAATCCAAAAACAGCACCATACATTAAATATGATATATTTAATCATTTATTCATATTCTTAACACGCTCCAGACGCAGCCATTAAACCTTGCTTGCTCAGTGATGGTGCTGATCGGGTCCTCCCGGACTGCTCCGCTGCGTCTGGAAGCGCTTTCCACCTTGCCTATGGAGGCTAGCCATTAATGCTTCTCTAGCACTTTGCACAAACCCACCTGGAGGAGAAGGAGCTCCAAAGCTCAAAAATGGCAGTAAAATTATTGTAATAAAGCAACAGAACCAGAGCTTCATTCGAGTCACCACGGCCATGGCTGCTTCTCTAATTCAAATCTACTTTAATTTAACACTGATGAAAAGTGAAGAAAAATGGATCTTCTTTATGATCTTATATACATTTCAACAAGAAATCTTTTGATATTAGATTAGTACCAAAGCAGAATTCAAGATTGGACAAATTTGAATGGTTCTTACAACTTTTTTTTTTAAATTATCAGTTCATTTTGATCTAAATATCTTTCTTGATTATTCTAACGTTAAACTTCACAAAAATTTATTACCGACATTGTACCACAGACAAAAAAGTGACAATTTTTTGTCGTAAAAGAGTATAGTAGTAAATATATATAAATGCCTCTCTACCAATGTTTCTTCTAGATTGTGCCAAAGTGCTTCATCTCAAAGCTCAAAGATTGCCCTTATAATGCCAACCCTTGAGCTGTTTTGCAGAAACTTTTTTTCTCTTTTCTAAGTTCTTTTTCTTTTATAATTTGATTGATCTTTGAAACAAGTGTATAATGTCTTAAACAGTTGAGTTTTCCCATATGATCGAGTTTGCATTGTATTGAATTTGCTTGGTATATAGATTTTTTAGCAAGCAGATAGGTTTTTTTAGTTAGTTTAACAACATTATAATAGAGATTTAAACATTTGAACTTTTGATCGAGACTATAATAATATCTTAAACCAGTTGAATCATGCTCCGGTTTGTAGCAAGCATGGTAGGCTCGAGAAGGGATAAAATATCCAAAAGAAAATTGTCTAATTAGAGTGTGTGTTTTGAAATGTTTTCGAGTGGTCTGGTGATTTTAAATACTTTGTTTATATTCTTAATTAAAAACTACATGTGATATATAACATGGTCTTTTTTTTCTTTCTACAAAAGTAGTGGTTCAAAAGCCAAAGCGAGCTTTGCTCAGCGGTAATTGGCATGTATCCTCGACCAAGAGGTCAGAGGTTCGAATTCCCCCACCCCCAAATGTTGATATACTCAAAAAAAAAAAAAAAAAAAAAAGTAGTGGTTCAAAAGAAGTATTTAATTTGTTATTCTTTTACTCGTAGTAATTAATATTTCAAAGTGTTTCTTTTAGTACGATTTCAAAGTGTATACTATAACTGCAAAGAAAACATATGATATATTTGCCATATATTTAATTAATTTGGATATGTATAAGATATCTTTAAGTTATAACGAATGGGTTTTTTTTTTTTGAGAATAAAGTTAAACGAATGGTTTTCTAAATATATATTTATTTATTTCTCAGAAAAAAATATATTTATTTATTATAATAATTATTATTATTTTTGTGTTCAACAAACTAAGGTCGAAGATTTGAAAAGGTTGGAGGTAATATTTTGACACTATGCTCATATTGGCGGATTTGATCTTTAGACCTCTTGGTCGAAGACACTTGTTTTATGCTAGATGATTTATCCTATCACTACAAGAAAATTTGTTTGCACACGTTCACGCTGTTAAAAATTAAATGTCGTTAAGATAAATTCTAAATAAATGTTTTAATTGAGTGTCAATATTATTGCTTGATTAGTATAAGGTTCAATTACAAAACTTAAGTCTCTTGCATCTTAAGATTGTGTCTAATAGGTCCCCGTACTTTTTTGTTTTCTAAGTTTTCAATTTTGTGTCTTAGGTTTCTAAACTTTAAAATGTCTAATAGGTCCATGAAATTTCGATTTTGTGTTTTCAATGGATTCTTTAACTTTCAATTTTGTGTCTAATAAGTCCCTAACTTGTTTGACATTTTTTAAAATCCAAAGACCTTATTCAATACCGAATTCAATTTTGTGTTTAATAAAATTTTTACTTTTAGATTTTGTGTCTAATAGGTCCACAATTTTTTTAAAATGTCTAATAGGTGAGAGACCTATTGACACAAAATGAAAATCTCAAAGACTTATTATTAGATACTTTTAAAGTTCAAGGACTTATTATAACACAAAATTTGAAGTTTAAGGTCCAGTAGATATTTTTTAAAGTTGTTCAAAGACCAATTAAACACAACTCTAAAAATCGAACGGTTTTTTTTTTTTTTAGAAGAAAAATCGAAGGGTTAACCACACGTTAATTTAACCCCCAAAATAAATATATAAATATACCTATGATACTTACATTTATCACTATAAACTTATGTACTTCAAATGATCATAAATTTATGTACTTAAAATGATTTTCTATGACTTAATTAAACAAATTTAAAATTTCATTCAATAATTCAAATAGTTTTTATAAGTTTTGATCATATAGATAATTTTCAAAATGCCTACAAATATCAAAATAAAAGTCTTTAAATGTGTTCAATCAAACACCATAATGTTGAACCTATGTATCTTTTTGGGTAAAATACCTTTTTGGTGCCAAAGCGAGCTTAGCTCAACGGTAATTGGCATGTACCCTCGACCATGAGGTCAGAGGTTCGAATCCCCCACCCCCAAATGTTGATGTACTCAAAAAAAAAAAAAAAAAAATACCTTTTTGGTCCCTCATGTTCTGGGTCAGTTTCCAATAGGTCCTTAGGTTTCAAAATCGAACAATCAAGTCCCCACTGTTTCGAAAATAGTTCAATTTAGTCCCTCAACCGTTAATTCTTTTAACGGTGCTGACGTGGCAAATTTTAATATTAAAATATTTATTTTTAAATAATAATAATAATAATAATAATAATAATAGTTAAAAGAAAACAAAAAAAAATCTTTCTCTCTCTATCTCTCCTTCCCTTTCGCCCCTTCCCTTCCCTTCCCTTCCCTTCCCTTCCCTCAGATCTGACGTCGACCCCTTCCCACTCTTCCCTTCCCTTCAGATCTGACGCCGACCAAAACTCCGACGCTGCCGCCGCCAATCCCGCCGTTTCTCTCCCCTTCAGATCCGACGCCGACCAACTTCGACGCCACCGATGCCGCCGTTTCTCCCCAGCTCCGACGCTCGGGATTGTTGACGAAGAAGATGTGGATTTGGAGGGTGGGTGAAGGGGAGGGAAGAGGAAGGAAGGGATTCGGAGGTGGGGGAGATGAAGAAGAAGGGCGGTGGCGACGGACTGTCGTCGGTGAGAGGGGGAAGGGAGAGGAAGGGATTTCGGGGGGAGGGGGGGTATGGCAGCGGCGGTGAGAAGGAAAGGGGAAGGGAGAGGAAGGGATTTCGGGGGGTATGAGGGAGAGAGATGGGTGTTGGGTTTAGAAGAAGAAGAGTGAGAGAGGGGCATTTGGGGAGGAGGCTCCGTTGGCAGCGGAGAGGAGGCTCCGGCGACGGCGGGGAGGAGGCTCGGGCAGTGGGAAGAAGAAGAGAAAAGGTGAAGGGAGAAAGTGGGGGAGAGAGAGGAGAGAGAAGAGAGAGTGTGGATATTTTTTAAAAAATTGATTTTAATTATTTTAATTTATTAATTTATTATTATATTTAATTTTAAAAATATTATTTTATTTTTTTAAACGTGCCACGTCAGCATCCGTTATCGCCACGTCAGCACCGTTAAAAAAATTAACGGTTCAAGGACTCAATAGAACCATTTTTTAAACAGTGGGGACTTAATTGTTCGATTTTGAAACCTAGGGACCTATTGGAAACTGATCCGAAACATGAGGGACCAAAAAGGTATTTTACCCTATCTTTTTTTTAGTTCAACAATTGTGTGATGACCTAGAGTCGAACTATCAACCTTTGAAATGATAATAGATGTCGTATCTACTCAGATAAGTTCGGATTTATCAAATCACTGACATTGATATCTAACACCTTCTACTTAGTAGGCCATGTATGTGTATGTATATATATGCCAATTTGTAATACAATTTATTTTTTAAATACTCATTTACTTACACTTGTACAAATGCTACCATACGAATATAGTCCTATCAAAGCCAAAATATACTTGCAATGGTATTTATACAAAAAACTTAACAAATAATAACATACATTCATATATGTAGTTGGGATTTCTTTTTCCTTTTTTTTTGAAAATAAGAAGAACAAAAAAAGGACAACGTACTCAATCAAAAATGGATCTCAAACAAGCCAATATGAAAATTGACACACTAAGACCCCGTTTGATAACCATTTGGTTTTTTGTTTTTAGTTTTTGAAAATTGAGCTTAAAAATACTACTCCCACCATTAAGTTCATTGTTTTTGTTATATACCTTGTTTCCATGTTTTCAAAAATCAAATCAAGTTTTGAAAACAAAAAAAAAAAGTAGTTTTCAAAAACTTGTTTTTGTTTTTGAAATTTGGCTAGGATTTCAAATGTGCCCTCAACAAAAGATGAAAACCATGGTAAGGAAGTTCATAGAAAACAAGTCTAATCTTCAAAAACCAAAAACTAAAAACCAAATGGTCATCAAACGGGGGCTAAACTATAATTGTTTGTGTTTCTCTCCTTTCCATTTTAAAAAATTAAAATAAACAAACAAACAAACAAGAAAAGGCAATGTTTGATCAATGGGGATGCCCCACACATTGTTGACTTTGACCCCCCATCAGCTATGAACTTTACATTTTTAAAATGAGGGTTTGACTTAAAATTAGCCTATCATAATTTGAATTTAAATGCCTCATGATTGAACCCTTTTAATCCTCACTTAGTGGTGCAATTTAGAGATGAGACAATAACTCAATCTCTAATATTTATCTATCTCTTGGTGACATTAGAATAATAATCCAAATACCATTTCCAATCCACAAAAGTTTGTTATATATATAAAATAGGTTTATCCTTAATGTATATAACTATTCTTCAATTATGTTGTAACGCTTTAAAGTTTGAACTTTATACATTTTAGTGGCAAAAAACTAATTTCCAACATGTTTTGAATGTCGTTTCTATACAAATAAAATAAAATGACAATTTCTACGTTTTAAAATTCAATAGTGATCCAACAACATCAATAGTAAAAATCCATTGGAGGGTTACTACTCTACAAATCAAAAAGAAAAAAAAAAAGTACAAACAAAAATTGCCTCATTCCTTATAATATTGCATAAGAACACTTGGATTATACCAAAATGACACTAAAAAATGAGTACTTTTCCACTATGGCATATTGGATTTTGTGAATCTTTTGAGTTTGATATTGTAAAGTTTTGGAAGAAATAACAATGTTAAAAGGAAGTGGGGCTTTTTAATTAGGGTTGTTGTATTTAAGAAGAGTGGTAAATTAATTGAATAATAGTGGAAATTATATGGGATTAGGGTTGGTAGACTTTGAAACAATATTATGTTTTGTCCGTACAATTCTATTGGTCGGATTCATCCATTCTAATTGGTGGAGCTCACAAAAGTTTTAGGTGCCAATGGACTCAAGAAAAATAAAGAAATGCCAATAACCTTTAATTAGAATGGGTTCGATATACTTTTTTTTTTTTTTTTGTGCATGTATTATTAGTAGTTGTGTTTTTTAAGCCAGAGGAATAAGATTGGTTGAATATCTCGAATGCATGACGGTTTTAGAAGGAATCAAAGCTAAGAGAAGATTTTGGAATAATCAAAATCACTTTTGTCGGGCTCGTTTGATAACGTTCTCGTTTTCCATTTCTCGTTTCTGGTTTCTTGTTTCTTGTTTTTTAAGAACTAAAAACCGAAACATGTTTGATAACTATTTCTGTTTCTTGTTTCTCTAAAAAAAGAAACAGAAACAGATATGTGTTTCATAACTGTTTCTCGTTTCTTGATTTTTAGTTGAAATAAAATGTGGTGCATATAATATAAAAATTATATATAACATACATTAAAATTATAGTCAGAGGTTGTCGGTGGTGGCTGGTCGGAGGAGGTCGACGGCGACCGATAATCTAAGGTCAACGGTGGCGGTCGATAGACAGAGGTCGACGGTGGCAACCGGTACTCGGAGGTCGAAGGTCGCGACCGGTCGACGGAGGCCGGTTAGTGGAGGTCGACGGCACCCGGTAGTCAAAGGTCGACAGTGGCAGTCGGTCAGCGGAGGTCGACAGCGACCGATAGTCAGAGGTCGACGGTAGTGGTCGGTAGTCAGAGGTCGACGATGGCGGCCGGTCGATGACGACCGGTAGCCGTACGTTGAAGGTGGCAGCTGGTAATCAAAGGTCGCAGTGGCAGTCGATCAGCGGAGGTCGACGACCGGTCGGTGGAGGTCGATGGCGGCCAGTAGTTTGAGGTTAACGGTGGCGACCGGTCGGTGGCAATCGGTCAGCGGAGGTCGACAGCGACGGGTCGTTGGAGGTCGATGGTAGCAGTCGACCGGGATTGGTAATCGGAGGTCAACGGAGGTCGGCGACGATCGGTATTCAGAGGTGGACGGTGGCAGTTGATCGGCGGAAGTCGACGACGGCCGGTAGTCGAAGGTCGACAGTATCGGTCGACAGCGGCCAATCATCGGAGGTCGACAATAGCGGTCGGCTGCGACCAGTAGTCAGAAGTTGATGGTGGTCGACCGTGACCGATAGTCGGAAGTCGACGATGACAACCGGTAGTCGGAGGTCGACGGAGGTCGGCAACGGTTGATAGTCTGAGGTCGGCGGTAGCGGTCAGCAATGGCTAGTAGTCGAAGGTCGACGGAGGCGGTCGGTAGGCGACGACCGATAGTCGGAGGTTGACCATGACAGCTGGTCAGCAGCGACCGATAATCGGAGGTCAACGATGGTGGCCAGTCGGTGGAGGTCAGCTGCGGTCGGTAGTCAAAGATCGGCGGAGGTGATAAAAAAAAGGAAAAAAAGGTAAGAAATAACATAAATAAAAAAAATGAAAGAGAAAGAAATAACGAAAAAAAGAAAAAAATTAAAAAAAAAAAAAAAAAAAGACTAGGAAGTGGTAAAAAAATAGAGGAAAAGAAGATATTGGTGTAGAAATGGGACGGAGAGATGGATACATGCATGAAAGATACTGAAGAAGAAGAAGAAGAAGAAGAAGAAGAAGACATAAACATAATTTGAGAAACAATTTGAGAAACAACTTTTTGTAGTTTCTCAAATTTGGCCTCTTTTTTAGAAATGTTTCTAGAAGTTTAGAAACATGAAACAGGGATGAGTTATCAAACAAGTCTGTTTCTTAAAAAAGAAAAAACGGGAACAAGAAACAGGAAACGGAAACGATATCTAACGAGCCCGTCATGTCTTAAATAACTAAAAAGAATATGACAAAAGTGATTTTGAAATTAGTTTGATAATTTCAAAATCAGTCTCAAACATGCATTTAGGCATGTTAGAGAGGGAAAGAAATCAATTGGTCCAATTAATGCGTTTCTGTTGAGGAAGTAGGGAAAAGTTTCCAGTACTGCCCTAGGATGTTCCTTCCATTTATTTTTTGTCACGTCTTCATTAAATGGTTGTTGGTGGGAAAATTTCTAGTACTACCGACTACGGTAGTACATACTCCCTCCATTCAGCATTTGACGCGTCATTTAATGATCATTTAATTATATAATATTTTATTCCATGAGACCCACACCATTCTTAAATGTTTCTTTAATGGCTAACAATGAATGGAGGTAGTATGAAAAATTTTTCATACTACCGTAGTACTAGAAATTTCTTCGATAATGGGCGTTGGAAGTGGTTGGATTTATGATTTTGTTAGATTAAAAAAAAAGTGCCAAAGAAATAAATCCCAAGTTTCTTTTACTTCTTTTTTTTTTTAAGAGAATAAATTGACTTACTTATAGTTCATTTGTTAGGCTTCTCAATCACTGATTGAGAGAAAAATCTATGACCTAATGTAGTTGTATAATCCAATCGAGGGATCATGGACTTGTACCAAAAAAACAAATTTTTATTGGTGGGAAGTTTTTAGAGTAGAGTCTAAAGCAAGATCATAGGTACTTAAGTTCAAAGTGAACAATATCATATAACTATGAAGATATAGAAGGTTTGCTACCCTAACAAATTATATCAGAGTTTTGTTCAAACTTTAGTCATGTGAATGAAATCCTTTAAATGTTGAATGGAAAAAGTAGATAACCTCGAAGACTTAGTTATAATAACTATTTCATGAAAAATCAACAATCCTTTATCTAAAAAGTTGTACGTGAACCTTAGGAGGAGCGATCCAAAGACTTCCACTCCCTTTCCTATTTGAAGCATCTCGCTGTAACTCTCTATCCTTTCTTCATCCACAACCAACCAACTATTTACAACCTGTTGAGAAGATAGGCTAGGCAAGGCAAAAGAAAACTTATCTTATGCTATATCTATAAAATTAGATATGAATTGTCACATCATGACTTTTCATATTATATTTCTATTTTTTTTTTTATTCGTTAATGTCCTAACTTACACATATCTTGACTAATCTCACAAAACAACCGTCGAACCCTACTAAGCTCTTTTATTTTTTCCATGGTCCTTATTGACCACTAGACTAACCCATGATGGTTTATTATATTTCTATTTATACAATTTTGTTCTCAATTCTTTCCTATTTAAACAATTAAAAACATACTAATCTAAAAATGTAACCATGCAAATTAAGGTTATGATCATGTAAACACGTTCAGTTGTAAATGTAACCTAGTATTTACATGTTTGATACAAGCTAATCTTAATTTAGGCATCTAAAAGTTATTCAGGAAGTAACGGTAACCTATCTACACTATAAAGAGATCCATTTGTGTCACCATTGGAACCAATGAAGTCATCAAACTCAGTATTAGGATCTGCTTTTTCGACCGTGTTCTCGTTTTCATCCACATTAGCAATCAAGGGTAAGATTCGAAGACGAACATTCGGCTCCGTGTCGATTCTCTCCGATTGTAGATGATACTTTCGAATAAGGTCCATCTGAAGAGACAGAATGTGGGGTGGCCTAGGGAGGAGCTCAACAGACTCTTCTCTTGGAATAACTATCTGCTCAATGGCCATTCTGGCTTCCTGTGAGGTAGCAAGCAATTTACAGAAGTGAGGTTGGTGTTTCGTGGAATAAAAGAACTGCAAGTGCAATGGTGTGTAGAGAACTTGAACCCATCTATCAAGAGGATAATTAAAAGATATTTGAAATCAACTTGTATTCACAAGTCAAGTCATGATAACCTGAAAAGGAGCACAGTTTGAGAACTTTAGCT